>OX592690.1:546522-10316522 GCA_951361185.1 Ochropacha duplaris
TTAAAAATGCTTCAAAGTCAGCGTACACAACGAAAGGAATTCTTAACTTACGTTCATAATTATTAAATGAGATTTGACTAGAGGGAGTTAATTCGTTAAACCAATTTCTTTTCCTATCACTTTCCGATGGTAAATTTGTACATACATGAAAACAGTCATTTTTTTGATGCTGTTGTAAATTATCACGTGATGTGAAATTTAATAAACAACCATCACAAATAAAGATTTCATGTTCTGATGATGATAATTGTTTAGATACTAATCTTGAAAGATTTTTAATATAACAATAATGTCCGTTACTACCTTGGGATATGTACAATAAATTTAAATGTTTATCTTTCCTATGTTTTGTTAAGTGTAACGGACCTACAACTTTATTTGTCTTACTTATTAATTCATATTCTAAACCAAAAACATTAATACTTATGTCATTTAGTTTTTCAAATTTATAAATATCGTTAATTTTTAATGGAAAAGAAAGCTTATCAAATTTTATGAAATGTTTATGAGGTAAATAAGATGTTACTCTATTAGAGTGATTTTTAACCGGAAACAACCCTGACAATACTGCCCAACGAAAGCATTCATTATCATTGTTTTGAACGTTGATTACGGCTTTTTTGTGTTTTATATCTAATGGTAAGTCTATGTATGATGATCCACGTAATGGGTTAAATTTGTTAACGTTCATGTCCAAGTGTTTTATTTTAACTAAACTCCATCCGCTATCTTTTCTTTCAAAATTAGAAATTTTATTTTTAATTTCAGTAACAATAGATGAAAAAATTATATCCTTATCATCCCCAAGACAAATAACATAATTAGAAATTTGGAAATCAAACGTATTAAAAATGTTTTTTGTTTCTTGTGTAAAGTCAGCATTAAGAATAAAATTTACTTTAACAACAGTGTGTTCTTTATTTGATCTATCTAATAATTTATATATCAAGTCTTTGATCTTTTGCAAAAAGATTTCGGGTGTTTCTAATGGCTGTTCAAAAGTTAGTTTAGATTTAATTCTATAGGTAATAATTCTTTTTCCGAACGCACTTTCAATAATTTCAACGTTTTCTAATTCATTGTCAGATTTTAAAACATTATTTTTATGAGTATTACTCTTTAAATGGTTTGCAAAGTATTTTTTAAACACTGATATACCACACACAGAACATTCAATTTTATCTCTATTTTCTGTACTTACATTAAATGGGGACACAGACGAAGTTGATGTTGATGGGGCTTCAAGAAGTCGAATCCTCTTCAATGTTGAATCCTCTTCTATCAGTGTTGTCGTCGCTGGTCTTTTTTTTAAACCTCCTCCATTTTGTATAGATCTGTGTGAAAAACAAAAGAAAAACATTAACATAAATTTAACAACAAACCCACCATACATAGTATTCATATAACACCTCAAATACTAACATGTTTATTATTTACACAGTAAACAATAAGCCTGCATTGGTAAAACACCATCAATTACGTCTTGATCCATTAAATTATGCCCGTTACAGGGAGTATAATAAGGAGTAATTTCCGGATCTCCTATCATTGTCCCCGGTAAAATATTTTCTATGAACCAAAATCGAATCATCCTATGAAATTTTTGTAAAATTAGGTTTTTGCCCAAACTTGCTATGTCACTTTGAGATAAACTGTAAATTTCAGGACCACGATACATTTTTCTGATTTAGTAGCTAATAAAATACAATTACAAGACACGAATGATTCGGAAACACAACACTGTCCTCTTAAGTACCCAGAAATCTACCCCCTCTTCATAGACATAGACGAGACATGTTACAACAAGTTCATATATAACAACAAAATTGTACTCACGTTTTGTCCTGATCTATTTTCTCACAGAGGTCGTAGAGTTCTTGGTCGAAATCTGAAGATATGAAATCCAATGATTCTGCACCTTCAGCGAGTCTGACCAGTTCAGTGACCTAACTAAGCGCCCCCGTAGGACCTAACTAAGCGCCCCGCCTGGGGTGGTCCAGAACCGGCGAATCCCTACTACTGATATACCTATTTCATATTTTTAAATACATTTACACTCGGACAAACATACTTATTCATGTCTATCCTAACTGGGAATCGAACCCACGGCTAGTGTCGTTGCAAACCACGACAACCGGAATATCCACGGCATTGTCCAATGACTGTCTAAGTAAAAATTACGCAGCAAAAAAGTCTTACAGCCTACTTGTTTTTCAAGGAAAATATGAAAAAAATACAGAAAAGTGATAGCAAATTAAAGTGTAAATTGAAACTGTATGTTTTATGCAACTGGTTTTGAACTATTCAGTCAGTGGGGCGTATCTTTATACATATATAAAAATGATTTTGTATGTTTAAAACCCGAAAGGAACTCGATGAATTGGCTTGAAATTCTTACACATAGTTGAGTGTTTTTATATAAAGCGTTTCGTACGATTACCATGGCAACGGGTATAAGCATAGGGTATAGCTAAAGTCTGTTTTTTATAGCGTAAATTTATAAATTGTACTAAACATAAATTTAAATACTTTAAAAATATCAATAACAATTTATAAAATCGTAAAAAAAAAGATTGAAACGGTAGAACTGAGAAATTCCTCCCTATCAAAAAAAACATGATGCATGATCAAGAAAAACATGGTGGCAACATAATTTTAGAGATTGACATTTACACCTGTCTACAATCTCGCAAAAAAAGTCAGACTAAGCAGTAGTTTTTGTTTATTTTTACCAAGCCGCCTTAGATTTATTGATAGGTCGTCGAGCGCTCGTAGTCCTATCAATAATCTAAGCTAGCCGGTTTCAGGTCAAAGTTTTATATCCTCGAATATAGAGGTCGTTTCCATTCCTATCATGTGTAGCAAATTGGATGACCTACAAACAAAAATATTGAGCTGTGCAGCGGTCTTGGACGAATGCAGCGGTTATGGAGTTAAGCCTTAGTTAGTCATGCTCGCTTTAAGGCCTTTGCTTGCGGCGGCGTCGTGTGGCAGGTCGCTCACTTCCCTATAAAATGTGCGAGGAGGGCGATGGCTGCCTCGCGCGTCATACTTGTGAACAGGTGCTGCTTGTGGGGACTGGTCTGCTTGAGTTTGTTGTTTATTAAGTCAGTCATAATTAAATTCTATAGATTACTATTTTTGCCGCCATAACACGCAAATATTGTCAGTGAGACTAGATAAATAATAATTATTGAATGTAATAGGTGTAAGTTGTTTTTGAAAAGAGTAATTGCTGAGTTTATTGCCGGCTCTTCTCAGCAAAAACAACCTTCCGAACCGAGCATTTAGAGTCTGACTATTCATAAGTGCCTGTGAAGGCCTATTTGGATGAATAAACAATTTCATTTCATTTCATTTCAGCCGTCTATAATAATCCCCTTGTTGCACGGTGAGTTATTGCCTAAGATTTACCAACTCTGAATGGTAAGAGCCCGAACTATTTTGCGATTCTCACTTTTACCACCATTCACTTGGTAAGGTAAGGTTCTTGATTTACCGTAGTTCGAGCTTTTACAGTAACAATTATCTACAAGTACGCTCTACGGTGTTGGTCCTAAGTGATGCTTTATTACAAGCTTTTTATTAGCTTGCAATGTATGTATGTTTTTCCGGGGTGAATCTTGCAACTCAATTTTGAAGCAGATATCTTTAACCGATTGAGCTGAAATTTTGTATACACGTTTAGTTCGGATGACAATGCATGGTCAGCTGACGTGACGTCATTCTAAATCCAACATGGCGGAACACCTAACATAGCGGTCTATTATTTTTTGATACAATCCTACAATATGGGTATCAAATGGGCTTGCTGAGAATAACTCAAAAGTGACGTAACTCTGAAACAAAAGCTTGTTTTTTAAAAAAGATTTTTACTTATAATTTTAAGTCTTCAAATTGCAAATAATACAAATCACGTTCAAGCTATGAATACATTTACTACGAACTTATTATATTTTATTCGTGTTGCTGGTTATAAAGTTGAGCTTTGAAAATTCACATGTCTTATACTTCGAGTGCCTACGTCAGTCACGTGCATAGAAATACGTTTCGCGGAATCGTGCCTTTACACTCCGTTTTCACCTGAGTACTTAGGGATTTAAGCATAAATACAAAAACATCTTTATAAAGTAAAAGTGTCACCATTTTCAAGATATTTAATATCTAAAATTTGACGGGCCGGTTGGCGTGGTCGGTTAACACACTGCCTATCACACCGCAGGTTGTGGGTTCAATTCCCATCCAGGACAGACATTTGTGTGCATGAACATGTCTGTTTGTCCTGAGTCTGGGTGTAATTATCTATTTAAGTATGTATTTACAAAAAAAAAGTAGTATATGTAGTATATCAGTCATCTGGTTTACATATTACAAGCTCTGCTTAGTTTGGGATCAGATAGCCCTGTGTGAAAAATGTCCGAGGATATTTATTTATTTATTTACTTAAAATGCAGAAATCCGTACATAAAATTCAAAGTACCGGACACTCTGTGCATTTATATTTCTTCTGTTCGTATATGAAAGTGAACTCTTCCTAGACGCCTGGATGGATTTTGATGAAATTTTGTGTATGTGTTCGAATCGATGTGGATTATTTTCAGGACAGGACAACTTATGCCAGCTTGTATATGTAGTTATAATGTTTCGCCATTTTTTTTTTAAGAAGATTTTTGGCCTGGTATCGAGACCTTTAAGCCATTTCTTTATTTTAAATATTCATCTTTTATGTTAAGTCACGTTTTATTGTCACTTTCACTGTAAAGTCTAGTCCTCGTCCGTACAAGTCTGGTCTAATTTTAGTGAAATTGGCGGCTATTCCACTAAAACATTTCATGGACTTTTTGGGACAACCTGGAAAGTCACGATACACGCTTTCATTTCATTTCACTTCACTTGTGCACTTAGATTGATCTTTATTGGACAAAACACCACCGAAATTATTCAATAAAACTCAAAATACACGAATTTAATGAAAATAAAACGAAAACACAACGTCACTTCGCAAGTTCCCGCCAAAAAGTCCTGTTTCGCCATTTATTCGTAGAAATACAAGAACAACATGAGAAACACAACTAGACCTTATTTTAGACTGGCTAGGGTTCCGAAAATTTCCTACAAATTCAGAGGTAATTCTTATCTATATATATAAAAGTAGTCCTGACTGATCTATCAATGCCCAGCCTAAACCCTTAGACCTAGAAAGCTGTTTTTTTTCCCAGGTGTTGTTTTTAAAACTTGACCGAGGAATAAGAACGGATTTTTCGAAATTCAACCTTTAAGGGGGTGAAAAGGGGGTTGAAAGTTTGTATGAAAGTCGGTCATTTTTGAAGCTAGAATCATGAAACTTTGTTTTTAGACTAACAATTAAAAATAATGAAACACGTGTATTAGCGTTTTTTAAATTTCTACCCCTGGGGGGTTAAACGGGGGTTAAGTCCGCCATTTTTTGAAGCTCGAAGCATAAAACTGTTTTTATAAGCTAACAATTAGAAATAAAGTCTAAAACTCCACCCCTGAAGGGGTAAAACGGGTGTTCAAAGTTGGTATGTTGGCCTGACTCATTGACTCATCAACGCCCAGTCGACACCCTTGGACCTAGAAAGCTGTTTTTTTTCACCGGTATTGTTTTTAAAATGTAGACGAAGAATAAGATAGGATTTTTCGAAATTCAATCTCTAAATGGATAAAAAAGGGGTACGTGGGTGAAACCGCGGGCGGCATGCTAGCAATATAATATTACTATTAACGGAGATGTTTAAGAGTGTTTTAGTAAATGAAGATAATTACAAAGTAGCTACATTATATTCTACATGTCTGGAAACGTTTGCTGAGTGCAAACGCACGGGCGCTAATTGCGCGTGCTATACAATATCTCTTATTAATATTTATGTAGCCAGAATAGTCAGATTATAAAATACTAGTTGTCCTGCGCGGTTTCACCCGCGTTCCCGTGGGATCTTATCTTTTCCCGGCATAAAAATATAGCCTATGTTACTCAGGGATAATGTAGCTTTCTAATGGTGAATCGGTCGAGTAGTTTTTGATTTAAATCGTAACAAACAAACAAACAATAAATCAAATCTTTCCTCTTTATAATATTAGTTTAAATGTTACCTTGCTGAGTTTCTTGCCGGTTCTTCTAAGTTACCTACAAACCGGTGGGAATTTCTGTAAAGTCCTCATTAGTTAGTTTCCCTTTGAATCCTAAACTGAATAAATGGATCGACTTTAACTGGAAGAAGTAAGATATGATAGATAGATGGAGATGTCAATAAAATCTGCTATTAATTGCCATTTTGTGATGTCCCTAGGTTTCGTTCAATAATCATAATATTAGTAGGTACGTGAAGAAAAAACTATGTACGCCTTTATACGAAAATTGCGCGGACGAAGGAATATGAAGGGCACAGTTAAAGTTTATTTATTTATTTATTTATAGGAAGACCAACAGCTGATTCTCTTACAGACTATAATATAAGATTATACGCCAGGAAGCCAGTAACAGGTCTTCACGGATAAGTACTAGATTAATAAATATTTCTGTGATGACAATATAAGTTAAGTAGGTATGACATTATTTAACATAGATAAAGGTATAATATTATTTAGTTAATTTTGTTCTATTTTAGTCTATAGTGATATAAAACAAATTACATAACAGTATATAATATAATAAATAACAATATATTTAACACGCAAAAAAGAAATTTGCGTGTTAAATATATAAATAAAAAATCTTTTTTATATGAAGAAAAAGTGCAGAAAGCTAATAGATATTTTTAAACGACTTCAAAAAAGAAAGAGGTTATATGTTCGACTGTATGTATTTTTTTTTATATTTCTTACACGCATGGCATCATCCATGCGTTTTTTTCCATAGTAATGTTCAAATGAGTACTCTAGTTAGAGTATTAAAAAAAAATACATACAGTCGAACATATAACCTCCTCTATTTTTGAAGTCGTTTAAAAATGATCTAACGCCTTGATAAACTGTTAAACAATAGACGTGTTTCGATTCGTCGATGCCACACTTGACTCGATAGGTGCAATACGTCATTTGATTCTTGACGTATGATATCCACCAATTATTAACAATATTCATTGGTCCACAGCATAGCACTGGTGGAAAATCAACCTAAGTTTGGTAATTCTCGGTCCTACGAGTGCAGGTTTGTGGTTATATTGTAATTTTCCATATGTTAACACATACAACAATTTTTTTTTCCACCGTTGATCCTTTTGAACACCACAGCAAATCTAGCTTTCGTAAAAATATCATTCCACTAATGTTTTAAATGTGAAAGTTTGGATGGATGAATGTTTGTTACTCGTTCACGCAAAAACGGCTAAACGGATTTTGATGAAACTTGGCACACATGTAGATCATATCCTGGAATAACACATAGGATATTTTTATCCCGAGAAATATTCCACATGCATTATTTCTTACATTCCGTCATTCATTAGATTATCTATCTCATGATTTATATTACACTTATAATAAGTATATTTACTATTATATATTATTTTTTAATTATACATATCTAATATATAAAATTCTCGTGTCCGTTTGTGCTTATCCGGTATCTATGAGAATCGGCCAACATCTATTTTTCATCCCCCTAAATGTTAGGGGTAGTCCACCCCTAAATTTTTATTTTTATTTTTGAGACAAAATTTCTAATTTCTATTTTTTTATGATACAACATACAAAAATACATACAATCCCCAATTTTCACCCTTCTACGATCAACCCTTATTTTTTTATAGCCATTTTAGTAATTTGAGTAATCGGTCAAGCCGTTTCGGAGGAGTATGGTAACAGGACCGATTTGGATGAAATTTTGTGTGTGTATTTCAATGGGTTCCTCGATGATTTGAAAACAAAATTGGACCCGGTAGATGGCGCTGGAATAGGGTTCTAAGTTTTGTTTTAATTTCAGGGCAGGACAACGTCTGCCGGGTCCACTAGTATTATATAACATTCTATACACACACACGCACACAAACTGAACACAAACACCATTACACCACACACGCACATCACACACACAAACACATAATATACTATGAATAAAGTAAAAAAAAAAGCTATTATTCTAATTATATTATTGTAATTTATAAGTATGTAGCGACATCTATCTACACATAGATATAGTTCGCACGACTCCTAGATAGATGGCGCTTCAATAACCTACATCGCGCTTACGAAGTTTTCCATGCGATCTGCATATATACAAGATTCCAACATGTACAGTCCCACCCCGTTCTAGCCGGAGTCCCCCAAGGCTCTGTGCTGTCCCCCTTATTGTTTACACTCTACACGAGTGACATCCCAAAAACTAGCAAAGCGCAGCTAGCCCTATTCGCGGACGATACCGCAATATATTATTCTGGCAGGAGCCCCACGGCAATTGCCAAAGTTCTCCAAGCCGCGACTCACACCCTAGGTCCCTGGTTTCGGAAATGGAGAATCGAAGAGTCAGGCGGTGCTGTTCTTCAGTCCCGCCAAGAAACTCATCCCCACTCCCCCCCCTCCAGTCACCATGTTCGGCGAGCCGATCCCTTGGGAGAGGCGAGCCAAATATCTCGGTGTTACCCTGGATGATCGTTTGTCCTTTGCCGACCATATAAAACAGGTTCGTGCACGCGCCTGTTTTGTGTCCGGTCGCCTTCATTTCTTGTTAAATAAAAAGTCTAAACTTGCCCTAAAAAGCAAGGTGAGACTCTACACCGCGTGCATCCGCCCCGTTATGCTATATGCATGCACTGTGTTCGCACATGCATCCCCCAAGCTGATCCATAGACTCCAAGTGGTTCAAAACCGCTTCATGCGCAAAGCCACGGGCGCCCCGTGGTACATGCGCAACTTAGACCTCCACATAGACCTCAATCTGCCCACGGTTAAGCAATTCATTAAGCGCGCTTCACGCCGCTATTACGATCGTGCCCTAAACCACGCGAACCCATTGATTGTAAACACTGCAAACTATACTCCTTCAGAGATTTCAAAAATCCGTAGGCCTAAACTCGCCCTCAGCGAGCCGGATGACCCTACAACTCTAGCTCAGATTAAGGATAGGGAGGCTCGCGCAGCCCTGAAGAAACAAATACAACACCGCCCGCGTTTTCGCCCTCGCCGGAGAGGCCCGTCGCGACGTCCCACTCTGTCAGTCTCGTCCCCAGTAGTTGGCCCGAGCCGTACCAGTAATCCGACCGTCCCTTAAAACTCCTCTAAATCGCTTAGGCGAAGTCCGTCCCACTATTTTGTGCCCCCCGACGACGCCCTGAGCCGAGGTTCGTGCCCCAACTGGGGCGCCCTCAGCGGTCAGTCGTCTAAAATTTGTAAACTCGGTTGAGAGCCCTAAGCGCTCACCGAAAAGTCCGCGTAAGGGTGTCTATGGTCCCTCAGACCTCCACCTTTAAGTCCTCCCCAAAAAAAAAAAAAACAACATGTACAGTTGGACCGCGGTCCCCAGGCACGATGACCTAGCCTGGCGGAAGATCTTCCCTTTTCAATGGAGGAGTCTAACACCTCGCTCCTCCATAAGTATGTAAGTGATTTTTGTTGAATGCACAATATTTATGGTTAAAAGGGGTTACCTATTGCGTTATTGGCCTTACTTCTAATTTAAATATTTTTTGTACGCTGTTGGTTACCTAAATAAATATATAATAAACCTACCATTTTTTGACTATCATTGGATTATAGTATGTTTTTGTTGTTGAAGGGCCGATTGGCGTGGTTGGTAAGATCACTGTTATGCTTGAGGTCATGGCCTCACGGGTTCAATTCTAACTATAATAGATTTGTCTACCAGAACATGCCTGTTTGTCCCGAGTGGGCGTAAGCTCTGCTTAGTTTGGGATCAGATGGCCGTGTGTAAAGAATGAAAGATTTTATTATTTTCGAACTTCTGACATTCATTACTTGTATTGGTTTATGAAGCATAATATACCTACGAATATTCAACAAAGGACCATAGTAAAAATGCCACCATTTTCAAGATATTTAATATCAAAAATTCATAAATCTTACCGGACACCTGCACGTACCTTCAAACGGGACCTAGACAAAATTCACGTCGACAACTCTGTTATTTTCTTTATAGGCATATTTCTCTCGCAATTAAATAATGCTATGATCATTCCATTTTATGTTCTTGGGGTAAGTCTCTGACCTCTATTAAAATACGCTGGACTGGCTATCCCATACAAAATGACAGCTATTTGCTGTGCCGATTCAAAGCGCCCCCAGTGACAGACGTGAGAGTTCTGAGAACTAATAAGATTGCAAATGGCCGTTGTTTGTTGATTTTACGCTAAGTGTCTCTGCGGAATATATCAGTTCCATTCCCCCACACTGCTGCCGTCAGCACCGTCAGCGCCAAAATGGCTATTTTCAAATAGGCACATGAAATTAATAGCGATAGCCAGTCCAGCGTCTTTTAATAGAGGTCAGTGGGGTAAGTACAATATTGAAAATGATAATTCAGTTGTATTGACTATTTAACAATGTCATCATTACACTCATAATCGCTTACTTATTACAGTCGCATTTCAGTTGCATAATAATACGCTGTGTTTACTAGCAGCGGCACGTGTTACCCTACTGCATCTCATGCACCGTCGCTGTATTTCTACAGCCGTGTCCATTACTTGCTGGCTTACACTGTACATTGGTCATGTGCGTGTATGAGCGTTATTCGATTGTATTGTTATAATAATAATCGCCGTGTGGTCGCCGTGTCGCGTGTCTAGTGAAGGATAGTTCATGGTCAAATACGTCATCCAAATGCACTTTTAGTCTGTGGTTGGAGTGCAACTAGCTATGTATAGCGTACCTAGTTTCTAATAAGTGAATTTGTGATAATTAAATGATAAGTTTAAGTGCTCTTTAATCGTTCCATATTTGCTGAAGTGAAGACGGATAGTGCAGTTTTTAAACGTGCGAGTGTATATTTTGGTTGGTTACTAAGTCAAAAATATTTTGGACGTATTTTCGTCATCGTCGTTAGTGAGTCAATTTGTGTCAAATTGACCTAAAATACCTATTAAATAACATTCAATCATTAAGATTATTTAGTATTCGTTCAGAAGCTATCTTAGTTAAATTCAAATTATATATAAGTATTTTTAATCGTCACCATGTTTGATATATTACGAAATATTTTTTTACTTTAATGCACGGTGCGGAAGGTGGCTTTTGCTGAGAAGAGTAATTTAAAAGAAAACTGTCGGTGTGGTATACAAACGTACGCAGAAACACCTAATACTAAACCAATCAATAGGGCGTGCTATAAAATTCATCTTTCTGTTGATTTTTAATTTCCAATCTACATATGACGTCACAAGCTACTATTTAATACAAAACTCCATATAAACTATCGTTTTGACATTTGATAAAAAGAAGCTGAATTGATATGTCACTCAACATCCATATTGCTATTGCAATGGTATTTTCAAATAAAGAACACAATAGGTTTACCAGTGTCAAGTCAGATAATTAAAAAAAAATGCATTCTGAACCATTAAGTAGCAGTAGGGCGGGAAGTGGGCGGTCTGCGGTGTAGGCGGCGCAAACCCGCGAACTGCTTAACCTAGATTAATACCGCTAATTTATCCAACATCAATCAATACGACAAAGGTTTAAGGATACTTTTCTATTTTAGGTTGGTAATACATCTTCACTGAAAACAGTAAATATCCATATAAAAATAGTGTTAATATATGATCTGGAGCCACGATAGGCCCTTGCCAAGACGACCCAAGCGAAGCGCAAGGGCGCTAGCTACCTTTCTCGTTTTAATTGCATAGCTCTTATACTTAAAATTTTATTGATATCTAAAAAACCGTCCGTCCTTTTCGTACAAGAACTATAAAAATGAACAGTGAATAAATTTTTCACCATTTCACACATTTTGACTAAGGTGTAGAGTTAGTGAAGTTGGGGCTTGTTAACAGTCTCGTACCAACAGTTTCTCTTCTTCATATTAGCTTGTCTTTAAAATTAAAGAAATATATAGGTACATCAGTGTATCGAATATAAAAACCAACATTTTTTCTTGTAGTAGACTTGTATTTGACCACACTCTTACAATGGTAAGTGATCATGTGGTCAATTGTTAAAACACGCCACTAGTAATTTTTTATCAATATTGATTATTCTAATGGGTCAATAATGCATTGAGTGTAGCCACGCCGTCATATCAACAAAATTCGAATAAAAAAATGGTCGGTTTAGGTACCAACCGAAAATCTGAGCAAGCAAAAAGGCCTACATTTCAGTTATATCAGTTATATCAAGCGGCGAAAATTTTCATAGACGTTAAGGGTGGCGAATAAAAGTGAGAGCTTCAGAGCGAGTGCAGGTGCGCTCGTGGAAAGACGTCTTGCTAGTAGATCGGCGACTTAGCGCGCATAATAAAGTAGCGCGGCATCGCGGCAGTGTTGAGTTATCGCGACGCGGTGTAGTCGCGTGACGCGGCGCTTTGCGACATGGCCAGCGAATATACGCGTCCGTATCGGGGACAAGAGTTCTACCTGCATCTCCATGAGCTGCAGCCACCGGCGCCCCATTATGTACCCTATGATATAACCCAGTGAGTACACTTTTTATTGGGATTGCTACGTTTCATTCAGGTACTTTGCTTTGTTTTTGGTCTAACTTTTTTTACTATGTAGGTAACTAATGCGGGTTAAATTTTTGTTATGTATTTTTATAAATTGTTAAACATTTGAAAAAAAAGCCAATATAGTCAGATGGTCCAAAACTATTTAAAAAATGTTACCTTGCTGAGTTTCTTGCCGGTTCTTCTCAGTTGTAGTGTGACTTCCGAACCGGTGGTGACTTTTGTAATTCGACCTTCATAAGTGCCCTTCTGGGGCCTAAACTGAATAAATTGTTTTGACTTAGACTTTTTTATGAATAAGAATCTCCAATGAACAGTGCAGCAAAGTTGAGTAACAATAAACAGACAAACAACTATATTAATAATTTCCTAGAATCTACTTGTGGATTGTATAGATGGTACATATATATAAAGGTTTTAATTGAAGCATTTGTCGGTTAGGCAAAACCCAGATCCCCGTAAAGCCAACTGTTTGCTGATAGGGGTAACAGGCGACTGGACATCTGAAAATAGTTATTCCATTATTTTCATCTTAGTTATTATGGCGATAGTTTACATAGCGATTTGTTTGAACGCTCGCGTTATAATTATTAGTAGGCAATGGATTTTTCAAGGTTTGTTCTGCGTACACACTTAGACGTTGATTTAGCACAAAAGAAATCAAGTCCCATGTTTATTTTTCGTTGGTATTTTGAAGTTAATTAGATAATAACGGCCTTGACCCTCCGATTATATATCTAATAATGTGGATTTTCCTGAGTGTTGCGTCATAAACCATTTGCATAATGCCTTTTAGTTTATAATAAAAATAAAAGTCACTGATATTTTATTAATTAAAATATAATCCGACCCATTTCTTAAGTCCTTATTGCACTTATAAATGTTAACCGGCAATGTTACGCCACGGTTGTCATACCGCGTACAAATCAAAAATCCTCGTCACATTGTTTGTTCGCGATGAACTCCTAAACTAATGAACCGATTTTAATTAGATTTGCATACTGTGTGTCATTAGCATTATCACATATTGGATCGACTAGACTTTTTGCATAAAAAATATATAAATAGAAATTTTTTTTATGTCCATTCGAGAGGCTTCTTGCTTCGTATTATACACGTACTACGTACGTACGATATTACAGAGACGTGAGGCGGATTTAAAAAAAAAAAGTTGTTTACTCAAGCTATGGGAAACGTCACCATTGTTACATTGCGTAACGATATTTTTGATTGCGAGTGCGAGACTGGAGGCCACCGGTATAGTTGGGGCAGATAGAGACATTTCTTCTAATGTAGTGCAGGCAAAGGGTTTAAGCTCATACAGCCTCAAACTCAAAGAAGTTGGTACAACCAAGGTGAGATCATAATCTCATTCATTATAGTGATGATGAGGCCGAAGGTCTGATGGTCCGAAAGCCTAAAAGAAATTAATTCTGAAATGAAGCTGTAGGTGCTTGGTGAATTTATTTCGGACACAAAATTTTTAAATATTTTATTCAATGAATTTCTAAGTATTCTTAATCATCATTTGTGACCTTATGTTACACTCTGATATGCGTCTCGACATATTAAATCTAGACTCTAACGCACGTTTCTGAAGGTTGATTTTGCTAAGAGCCGGCAATATACTCAGCAATTACTATTGTTTTTAAAACATATGAGACCTTTCAAGTAGAACGTGGTAGCGCGATATCCTGCCTGAGCTCCGTATTGGATTCGAACCCACGGCTTGACGCTAAACTATAAGTACCCCTTCAATACAAAATATGGTAAACGTCGGCAATAATTAGAGATAGAACATTCAGAGATAGCCATTACGGTCAATAAGAGTATTTTTTAAGATTACCAAAATTACAGTTTTCTAGTAGGTACTGTGTCTCTGAGCTAAGCCGCGGACAGGCGGACATGGCGAAACTATAAGAGTTTCTTGTTGACTAAGGAACTTTAAAAAACGGCTGGTCTCCCTTAAAAGTCAAAACACGGGTCGTTTATTGGTTTGACTGTACCGCGTAGAGTTAATCTCATGCCAGACAAGTCAATTAGCAACCCTACTCCGGTGATACTGTGCCTGAATTTCCGTATGTAATCTATATTTATAAAAGCGAAATACCACTCGCTGATTATACTTAAACACGAAATCTCCAAAAGTATTATGAAATAAAAAAAACTTGAGAGGTGTCAAGGGACACCCGGATGGAACGAAGTTATATAAGTCGAGAGAGTATATATATATATATATAGAAATGAAAATATCTGGCTTGCTTTCTATAAGAGAGAGAGAGAGAGAGAGAGAGAGAGAGAGAGAGAGAGAGAGAGAGAGAGAGACAGAGAAACATGCGCACGCCGCACACACACTCGGTGATTTTTCAAAACAAAACATCACCGACATTAAAGTGTCGGTGATTTATTAAGACTTTTTTTCCGTCTAGCCCCCTTTCACAACACGCGATAAGGAACTTCGTTCCAAAAAAGGTTTTATGCTTCAACTTGAACTTTGGCAGGAGATACATAATAGGGAGTGGGTATCCGCTAAGAAAGGATAAAGGATTCCCTCGGGAAGGCGAGTGAATCCGCGGGGAACAACTAGTAGTTTCTAAACGCACCTTGTTGGTAACACCATTTAATTGTACCATATTTCCTTATTACATATTATTTTAATAGGCAACGTTTAAACACCTTTCTTAAAGTTACTTGTTATTACGAATTCAGAAAAAAACAACTAAGTTACACACACAAAAATGATTTATTAAAAGAAGAAAGAAAATTGTCTTAAATTGAAATAATATAGCACTTGCTAATTACAATAATCAGGCCTATATTTTCGAGAAATCAAAAACCAATGCTCGATATTGAAATTATTTTTGTTTAAATAGCCTTCAGCGCGGAGACATGTCCGCCGTCTGTAACAGGCATTGTAATATTAAATATTGAATTCATTCGGAGCTGTATCTAGACAAGATAATAAGAGAGCGTGTCAAACCATGAAACGAGCTGACAGATGGCAAGCACCATCGTGTGTGTTACACGAACCATTTGGAACCACTTTTGACCACCTCATAACTCAAAAACTATATCACATAAACATGTCAAATTTGAGACTTGCGAGATCAATATGTGCTCCAAATTTCATAAACACACCTCAAACGGTTATTTAGATATTAACGTCCAAAAATCGTCATTTTAATCACTGACCTATAGATCAAAACTATAACCCAGTTCCAGGTGACCTAGAAAGTTCAAATCTGGCATCCAGATAGGTGGTTGGTTGAATACAAAGGAATGAATCTGAAACTAGTATAAATAAAATATAAAAACAATTTCTTTAACCATCTATGAGAGCCATTTATGAAGCAAGGAGGTCAGTAACTTGAGGTAATTTCAATGAAAATGTAAATTTGAATTTCGATATTTTTTTCTTTTAAATTCATGTCGGCCATATTGCCGTGTGTGTCTATTTCTCTTTTGTTTTTCTTTTTGCTTTGCGAGTTACTGTATCAAAGGCTTGGAATCAAAGGGCTTCCTAGCAACGTGCGTACTGTGTTGAAGTAAATAAAATTGTCGGGACATCCAATCAATCGGATTTCGGAAAATATCACCACTGAAATGAAGCTTTGAATGAATTCCAAACAGTTAATTCATTTTATTTAATCGAATCATTTTTTTTGTAAAACTAATTAAAAGTTTTGATTGGCGTTCTAATTGGCGACAGTTACCGAAATTGACCGAGACGACACTAAGATTTTTAATTTGTTTTCTAAAAAGCACCTTATTGCACTTATGTTGGAAAACATAACTTGTAGGTAAGTCATTATTTTATACATTTAACTAGTGGGCCCGGCAGACGTTGTCCTGCCCTGAAAATAAAACTCCAGCCGAGAACCCGGTTCCAGCGCCACCAATTGTGTAACTAAACCATCTGTCAGTCCGATCTCGTAACATGTCAAAAAGTCGTTCTATACAAAATGTATGATAAAAATAATTTTCTTAATTATTCTTTTTTTTTTGTGAATTTTTCGTAAATTTTCTTTGCTATAAACCTTACGGAGCCCGAGACCTTTCCAACGAATGCAAAACCGTGGAAATCGGTTCGTGCGTTGTGGAGTTATAGCGTCAGGAAGGAAAACCCGACTTATTTTTTATATAGTAGATTATTTTTGGAGCCTCTTTTTCATAAACGATTATTTGATTAAATGAAATTGATACATGTAATTTGAGTGATAAGTTTTAAACTCAGTTGGCAAAGTACCACATATGTATGACATTGCGGTCCTCAGCTGATATGCAATTTATGACGAGTTGCAGTGCGTAGGTCAATGTTCAAGCGCACCAACTATCCAAGTCCAGGGCTGAAATTGACACTGTACTTACCGTTGAAAAAGAAAAAAACGCAAGATATTAGCTATCCACTAGGTTTCACCCTGGGTATCTTATTATATGATCTACTTGTGTGACAAGTTTCATTTAAATCCGTTCAGAAGTTTTTTTTGGGTGAAATAGTTCTAACAAACTGATCACATTTATTAATGGTTGTAGTTTTTGAATATTTTTTTCGTCCTAATTAAAAAAAACTTGAGAGGTGTCAAGGGACAACCGGATGGAACGAATTTATATAAGTTATATAAGTCGAGAGTATATATATATAAATAGATATACACACAAAAGTGTCGGTGTCAATTTTTCGTAAGATTTTTTTCCGTCTAGCCCCCTTTCACAACGCGCGATAAGGAACTTCGTTCCAACTGACAATACATTGTAAACAGTTTTCCCGCCGCGGGAAACCGCCGGCAATCGCGTAATTTATGTAGCACGAAACTTACATGTAAAATTGTATTTGCGACGGTTTTGGTAACGCGATTCCCGACCAGAGAAGCGGGAGTGTAGCTAGTTATTCAAATGCTAATTACTTGTTACATCTATATGTAAAAAGTGTTGTAAAACTTGGTATTAGAAGGATAGCATTACGTACGAAAAAGGTAATAAAAAGACCGTGTTTTTGTTTCACCCTTTTGGGACAAACATGACAAAATAACTACGTAAAGTCAAAATCAATCAATTATCGGCAGACGTTATCCTGCCATGAAATGAAAATAAAAAGAAACTTGGAACCATCAGTTTTAAACAATATTTAGAAAATTGAATATGGTCGTTAAGTTTTCTTAAATTTTCTAATGTTCCGCGCAACTTTTGTACTTTTTTCTTTCATAAGAACCTTCTCCTTACAATAACAAATACAACAAAAAAAGAATTAGTGAAATTGGTCCAGCCGTTCACGCGTGATGCCGTGACCAAGGAAATAGGGATTCATTTTATATAATAGACTAGTGGGCCCGGCAGACGTTGTCCTGCCATGAAATGAAAATAAAAATAAACTTGGAACCATCAGTTTTAAACAATATTTAGAAAATTGAATATGTTCGTTAAGCTTTCTTAAAATTTCGAAGTTTCTGAGCAATTTTCTTATTTTATTTAATGTAAGAACCTTCTCCTTACAATAACAAACACAACAAAAAAAGAGTTAGCGAAATTGGTCCAGCCGTTCACGCGTGATGCCGTGACCAAGAAAATAGGGATTCATTTTTACATAATAGAGATGGTTTCTCATGAAGGTGTATTGTAATTTTTTAAACAATGCGACATCCCTGTTCTCTTGCTAGGAGCTGCTCAATTGAGTTCACAGTTAGTACAATCAAGTCAAGATTGGACGATACATTCAAAGCTAGGCCTTGCAGAAATATTTGTCGAAACGAGAAACCTTTTGTCTGTTGAACAATGTGATTTTACACCGACACATCACTACATTAGTCACGCTAATGTTTAGTAAGTTTTGGTGACGTAAGCAATTACGGGAGATTTTAAAACGTTAACAAAACTGGTTAAAAGTAGACGACGTTTGTTGTTGTGGTTCGATGGCCCTAAACCACTTTTATCTCATGATATTTCTGTCGCCAAGCACCTATCAGTGTGTTCCGGCAGTTGCACTTGAGAGCCAGTTCCCATCTAGGCTTTGTGTGCTTACCACCTTCGGCCACATCATCAATTACCATGGTGAGATTGTAGTCAAACACAAGCTTATCCAGAATAAAAATTAAAAATAAAAATATTTTTCGTTAAAATAGGTCTTTCAAGCACTTATCAATAGCCTAGACTGTAACGCACGGTTGCGAAAGAGTTTGCTGAGAAGATCCGACAATAAACTCAGCAATTGCTCTTTTCAAAAACAACTTACACCTAATTACTTTCAACAATAATTAAATAATAAATAAATATCGTCGGACATTTGTTCACACACGGCTATCTGATCCCAAACTAAGCAGAGCTTGTAATATGGAAACCAGATCACTGATATACTACATATACTTTTTTTTTGTAAATACATACTTAAATAAATTAAAAAAGCCATTTATTCCATGCACTACAGTTGAAAAAAAAAATCTTTAAAAAAAATACTAATACATAAACACTGTTTTTATATAGTTATTATCAACATTATTCTAGATTATTAATATTAATTATTTTTACATGGACCCCTCTCGGGTAAAGGCATACTTAAATAGATAATTACAACCAGACTCAGGACAAACAGACATGTTCATGCACACAAATGTGTGTCCTGGATGGAAAGACTGGCCCGTCTTTTATTATTTGTCTTGTCTGATAATATTAGCGTGTTAACAAACTCAAGTAGTATTATGATATTTTTTATTTATTTAAAAGAAACAAACGGTCATACGGATGTTAAGGAAAATAGCTTAAATTATAACATAATTAGAACTATACTTCACTGTGACTTATGTAATGAGCTTAGTACTAATCAAAACGTAATCTATACCACTTATTACATAATTAAGTTTTACAAAGAATGAACAATGTTACTAGGTATGCCAAATCGGTTGAAAGTTTGTAACAGTAAAGTTTGTATGTATACAAATACACTAGTTATATCAAACTCAAAACTCGTGTATTCAGTTTAAGCCCTGATTTTACAGTCATTCGAAAGTTATGTACCTACATACATTTCGATGATCCATTTGTATTAGGGTTCCGTACCCAAAGGGTAAAAACGGGACCCTATTACTAAGACTTCGCTGTCTGTCTGTCTGTCTGATACCAGGCTGTATCTCAAGAACCACGATAGCTAGACAGTTTAAATTTTCACAAATTATGTATTTCTGTTGCCGCTATAACAACAAATACTAAAAACAAAATAAAATAAATATTTAAGCCCTCTTAAATATTTATTTTATTTTGTCCGTCCGACGAAGGGTTCCGTAAAAACGGCAAAAAATTCACGTTTGTTGTATGGTAGCAAACACGCGTCCACACTTGTATACAGTTGTTGAGAAACTGATTTGTTTCTGTGCTCTCCAATTCCATCGGGGAGCACAGAAACATGCTAGAAACACGTAGTGTTTACCGCAACAGTTTCACATGTTTCAGAAACATATTAATTTGTTTCAGAGACACGTAGATTTTGTTTCTGAAACAGTATTTTAATAATATTTCTTTTTAATAATATATATTTATTGTTCTTTTTATAAACAATTGTTTCTCAGTGAATACATGGCATAAGGTTAACACAAATCTAATTAGGCATTCTTTATCAAACAAATGTCTGGAAATTACATGTTTAAATTTGATTTTATATAAATACCAACTAAATACCAACGGTGGTAGGGTACTTTGTAGTACCCGACTGGCTACCACCCTTAAGTTGAAAATCTGTCGCCAAGCACCTATCGGTGTGTTCCGACAGTTGCACTTGAGAGCCAGTTCCCATCTAAGCTTTGTGTGCTTACCACCTTCGGCCGCATCATCACTTACCATGGTGAGATTGTGGTCAAACACAAGCTTATCCAGAATAAAAAATAAAAAAAACAAAAAATAATACATGGCTTAATTAAATGTGTGCAAGTGAACAATCTCGCAGCAGTTGCTCAGTACGGGTAAGTAGCGGAGGGTGAATTAACAAGCTAGACCTGAGCTGGTAATGTATTCGATAACGCATTGACTTGCAAACCTACCAGCTACTTGATACTGGCGCTCACGTGAAGCATCCCATCCGAGCCGCGTATTAAAACAATTACGCTATTTGTACATTCATATGGATTTTGTCTATGTTCAACAAAAAATACCTAACACTAACTGGTGTATAAAACATCTAAAAAAACTTGAGAGTTGTCAAGGGACACCCGGATGGTACGAAGTTATATAAGTCGAGAGAGCATATAGTATATATATATATATAAATAGAAATGAAAATATCTGGCTTGCTTTCTATAAGAGAGAGGGAGAGAGAGAGAGAGACAGGTCAACGCACTTTTGACACTAAAAGTGTCGTGACAATTTTTTCGTAAGATTTTTTTCCGTCTAGCCCCCTTTCACAACGCGCGATAAGGAACTTCGTTCCAATACTTGAAAATAGCAAAAACGTTACGTTGGTAATCCAATTTAACTACAAAGAGTAGGTATTTTGTGTGACGTCATACACCATATTTATGACGTCACAAGTATGTAGGTATTTCATACGAAACAATATATTAATAATTGTTTTGACATTTGTCAACGCGCTTCAATACTGTCGACCACAGATTGGTTGATTCAAATTACGCGCGCTTGAACGACTGAATAATTCGCCTCTGTTTTTGAATCTTAAGAAAAAAGCAACCGAAATAGTGTAATTATTCCAAGGTGTAACGTCATCACTAATACGTCATTGCGACTCACTTCGCAACCGCCCTTTTTATGTATCGCATCCAATTTTGAATTTGTACATATATTATGTCGCATTTGTTGAAGTACTCATTAAATTTAATAATTGCCGCAAGGAAGTATTTCATTAAGCACCACCAAACTGAAACACAAAGCTGCCCAAAACGAGATCATGATCGCTCTAGTCTCTTCAAACGTGAGCTCATCGACAACATTGAATAAAAAAAAGCTGATTGGATATGTCAGTCACCATCCCTAGAATATATATTTTTTTTATGTCACTAGTGACAGCGAGGCAGGCGGGTCACCTGATGGTAAGTGACTACCATCGCCTATAGACATTAGCAATTCCAGGTGGACTACCAACGTGTTGTACACCATATTACAACGCTTTAAGGGCAACTGGCTCTCAAGTGCAACTGCCGGAACACACTAACAGGTGCTTGACGGCAGATTTTCAACTTGAGGGTGGTAGCCAGCCAGTCGAGTACCACATAGTACCCTACCACCGTGCTATGGTTTCCTCACGATGTTTTCCTTCACCGAAAGCTCAAGCTCATTGTAGGATTCGAACCCACGACCTTCGCCGCGGTATTCGACGTCACTTACCACTGAGCTATCATCGCCTCAAATTTGTGTTTAAAATTTCATACATATCTATGTAGGTAATTATATATGTAAGTTACTTTAGGGATTTAAGTATCAAGTAACAACTTTGAGAATCAAGTAACTCCATTTCAATTTTAGCTAGATAAATTACATCTCCAGATTCAAAAATGGTTGCAACTCTCTTCTAAGTAGTTCACAAAATCGATACAGTACCCGTTCATTCCGTAACTACCGGGTAACCTTTAATAAATAACCTATAAATACAATTGTTTTGTATTTATAGGTAAACTTATGTAATTGTATTATTAATGAAGCCGACCAAATTGAAAATCAGTACTAATCATCTATAAGCTCTTACATTTTGTGACTATTCAATTTGGTCGGGTTCGCGATATTATCACAAATGTGATAATATCAACAAATGTTGAGTTTCGGAACGCGACGCACACTGTTTTGATAGATATGATTGAAATTGAACTTTGTGCAGCTGCAATAAAGTGCAAATTGACTCTTTGGCGTTAGGAACACACCTACATTGCTTAGACAACAGTGAGTGCTTGTAATTTAATATGAACTGTATTGAATAGCAATAAATTTCAAAATGACTACATTTTAGTTAGAAAACGTTTGTATGGGAAAAAGAAAAGGGCTGTTTTTAGGGTTTTCCCGGCAACTATTCGAATTTTTCTCGCCGTAAAAGCCATCCTTGGACTTCAACGAACATTTAAAAAAAAGAATTGGCCAAATTGGTCCAGGCGTTGTTAAGTTATGCGCTTACCAACACATTTTGCGATTCATTTTTATATTATAGATTACAACGTAGGCGGTGCGATCTATCGGTGACGAGAGGCGTCGAAGAAATGCGATTCAAGTTATTTATAAATTCATTCTAGTAACATTATATTTGTTTACCTATTAGTTTATGGCGATGATAGTTCACTGGTCGAGCTTTCGGTAAAGGAAAACATCGTATGGAAACCACAGCACGTTGGTAGGGTACTTTTTAGTATCCGACTGGCTGGCTACCATCCTCACGTTGAAATTCTGTGTCAAGCACCTGATGGTGAGTTCCGGAAGTTGGCTTTAGGGCATGAGGTGTACAACTCATTGGCTATCCTCCTGGTTATTGCTAATGTCTATAGGCTACTAGATGATTAGATGTTTATTTAATTTTCTTTATTTTTTTAATTCTTAGACATGTGATTTTATTTAAAGTTTTATATAGAAACTAACTTTCCGCTCCGCGGTTTCACCCGCGTATTCCTTCTTACCCATTTAGAGATTTTTTCGAAATTCATTTCGAAAAATCCTATCTTATTCTTCGTCTACATCTTAAAAACAATACCTGTGAAAAAACTGTAGACTGGACGTTGATGAGTCAATGAGTCAGGCCTTCTCATTTTTCATACCAACTTTGAATCCCCGTTTCTCCCCCTTCCACCCTAATTTAAAAAAAAAACACTAAAACACGTGTTTCTTTATTTCTAATTATTAGCTTAAAACACAGTTTCATACTTCTAAAATGGCGGACTTCCATTACAAACTTTCAACCCCCGTTTCACCACCTCAGAGGTAGAATTTTAAAGAACGCTAAAACACGTGTTTCTTTTTAATTGTTAGTCTAAAAACAAAGTTTCATGCAAACTTTCAACCCTTTTATTCCTCGGTCACGTTTTAAAAAACATCAGTGAAAAAAATCTACTTTCTACTGTAATAATACTGTATTTTCACCATACTTTATTAGGTTTATATAAGTTCCCGGCCCGTGGTTTTGCCTGCTCTGCTCTATCCGTACAGTCGTTACAGAGATATGTGGTACAATTATAGACACAGACAATCTATCGCATTTATATATATATATATATTTTTTAGTCGTTAAATATTTATTAAATTAACTAATATCTACATTATAAAGGAACACTATATAAAATCAATAAAATATTTACATTATTATAACTATATTAAAACTAATCTAATCTAAAAACTACCTAAAATAAACTATAAAAGTGCTTCTATTTTTGTAGAATATTTTTTACTGTCTCATAACATAGAATAATATTAAATACACTGGTACCTAACTAAAGTAACCGTGAAGACTGAAACATTGTTCACGTAATGTGTAAATAATTATTTCTGAATGTTTTATTCATGTTATAACAAGTATTTTGTGTTCTACAGTTGTCCACACAATTTTCTAAATACCCGCGTCCTTGGATGTTCATATATTTAATAACGGAACTACGCTATTTGGCGTGTTAAAAAATTATAGAAAAAGGTTTTTATCAAATCATATAGATTGCACTTGGACTTTTATTTTCATGAAATTGTGTTTGCGTGTTGTCCAAAAAAGTTTAATCAAATGCACCAGTGAAGTGAAATGAAATGAAATTGTGTATCGTAACTTTTCAGGTTGTCCCAAAAAGTCCGTGAAAAGTCTAAGTGGAACGGCCACCAATTTCACTAAAACTACTAAAATGTGATGTTACGTGACTATAGTATAAAAGAAAACATAAATAACTTGACATTGGCAGAAAATGCCTTACGACGATTGCTAGTAAAGAAAAGAAATAAAGAAAAAGATTGCAATTGTTTTCTGGTAGTTTTTTGTTCCAAGAATCTAATAAAATTATATTTATACTAACAATCAAGGGGTAGTTAGGCATTTGTAGTTACACTTTTCAACAATTAATTGGAAATCTTTCTAAACTTTATGTATGAAAGGTTGGTTCTTTTTAATTGCCTGTTATTTTTTATGTTTTCGTATTGTAAGCACAAGAATTATGTCTGTTTCTAAACATATTTGTACGCCTTCGTCTTCCATTCATTAGTATTATAGATTAGTTTCGGACCACATTTTCATCGTGGTAAGTGGTGGTGTGACCGTTTCAAACTCATCAGTTCCAACTGCAGTGTACTGCCGCTCCTCGACAATTTTATTTTCTATAT
Organism: Ochropacha duplaris; assembly: GCA_951361185.1. Lineage (NCBI taxonomy): Eukaryota > Metazoa > Arthropoda > Insecta > Lepidoptera > Drepanidae > Ochropacha > Ochropacha duplaris. The sequence goes on from OX592690.1 coordinate 571,421, forward strand.
GACTTTTTCTTTTCTATATCCGTGATTTGCGTCCGTATAGGTTCGTCACAACTTTTACTTGGGGTTTTGTTTGGGGAGGGCCGAACCGATTTAGATGAAATTTGATATAGGAATAGTTTGAGTCCCGGGAAAGAACATAGAATGAATTTAATCCCAGAAATCACCCTTTGAGGTGGTGAAAAGGGGGGTGGAAGTTTGTATGTGGAATCAATAACCGCTGAACTGATGTCTATCTGTCTGTTACCTCTTCACGCTTAAACTGCCGAACCGATTTAGATGAAATTTGATACAAAGATAGTTTGGATTCTGGGAAAAAACATAGGATAGTTTTTATCCCAGGAATCACCCTTTAAGGGGGTTAAAAGGGGGGTGGATGTTTGTATGTGAAATCAATTACCGCTGAACAAATTTCTGTCTATCTGTCTGTTACCTCTTCACGCTTAAACCACCGAACGGATTATATGAAATTTCGTATAGGGATAGTTTGAGTCCCGGGAAAGAATATAGGATAGTTTGTATAGGGAATCAATAACCGCTGAACTGATTTATGACTGTCTGCCTGGAGATTTTAGAAAATACCGGCCAAGTGCGAGTTGAACTCACGTGGACAGGGTTCCGTACTATATTGTATCGTATTATATTGAGTTTACCACTTTATTTTCAATTGATTGATATAATTCTCATTGGTTTAGGCTCGGTAGTTTCGGAGATCACGGGGGAATTGTCAATTTTCGTCTTCTTTTATGAATAAAATCAAAAATATTTATTTTACCAATAATAATGAAAATATATTTAAGGTTAAAGTTAAGAAAACGAGCCTTTTCATTTGATATATGACACAGTAAGGTTTGCAAACTTTTTTTTTTAATTTACTAATTTGTCCTCAGAAAATTAACTTTATTTAAAAAAAAATTACTTTGCACATCTGTGTTTGGGCCATAGAACTACACCATCCTACCATATTTCACCTGATTTGGTCCAGTAGATTCGGAGCAAATGTCTGTGACATGACCGGATAGACAGACGCACGAGTGGTCCTATTAAGGTCCGTTTTTTTGTACGGAACCCTAAAAAGCAGATTGGATAAAAAATAAGCTACGCAAATTACTAATTGAGTCGCGGGCAAAAGCTAGTATTTAATAATTATTTATCTAGTCTCACTGAGAACTATGCGTGTTGCGGCAGAAAAAAAAGAGTAAATATATAGAATTTTGTTGCGAGATAAACCCAAGCAGATCAGCCCCCACTAGCTGCACCTGTTCACAAGTCTCGTCAAGTTTACAGATACTGCGTAGTTCATGCACTTGGACGATTTCATACAATATAAAGTCATAATTAATTTTAACTGTCGTTTCTTACAATGAGTACTTGGTCGAAGCTTGGATGACTCTTAAGATGTTCTGCGCTACGTATGGTATGTACAAGTCGATAAAATCTTTCGAGGTCGTTGACTGTTACCCAAAGAAGCCCTAAATAATTTATACTCACTGGTTCAGGATTTAGAGGCAACACGGGTGCGGTGACGCGGGGGCGTGTCTAAGGTGCCCCGCCTTCCCCAGTGTACGCCCACGCCACGCCGGTCGCCGACGGCTGTTTAACATGACAATTTGCCAAATTGAAACATTTTTTTTTTATTCTGCATAGGCTTGTGTTTGACCACAATCTCACCATGGTAAGTGATGATGTGGCCGAAGATAGTAAGCACACAAAGCCTAGATGGGAACTGGCTCTCAAGTGCAGGTGTCGGAACACACCGATTGGAAAATCTGTCGCCAAAATAGGCGACAGATTTTCAACTTGAGGGTGGTAGCCAGCCAGTCGGGTACTACAAAGTACCCTACCACCGTGCTATGGTTTCCTCACGATGTTTTCCTTCACCGAAAGCTCAAGCTCATTGTAGAATTCGAACCCACGACCTTCGCCGCGGTATTCGACGTCACTTACCACTGAGCTATCATCGCCTTGAACATTTGATATTTGATACCCTATCATGCCGCAATTCTGTGTCATTAAGGCGCCGATGCGGTGGACGGATGTGCAACAGCGATATCAAGGGGTTTCTAACGAGTTTTCGACCTGTTTACAGTGACTTAAAGGCAACTGGCTCTTAAATGCAACTGCTGGAACACACCATCGGTTGATTGTCCACAGATTTTCAATTTGATGGTGCCATCCAGTCGAGTACTACAAAGTATCCTACCACAGAGCTATAGTTTCCTCACTATGTTTTCTTTTAACCAAAGTTCAAGTTAAGATTATTAAGAATAATCAGTGGTATTCAAATTTAAGATTTCGCCTTTGTGTGTTTGACATCAAATTTTGAGGCGGAAGCTGTGATGATAGCTCAATAAAATTTACAAGATAAATAACTGATTCGAGAGAAAAAGTTATGTAACTTTTAGTATTAAAATGTCCTCAAACTTTTTAGATAAAATTTGAATTTCCTGGGACATCCTGTATAAAGTATTTTTTTTTTATTTTAGGATCAGGAATTTCGAAGATCAGGGGAATGGTCAATTTTAGTCTTCTTTCATGAATCAAATCAAAACTATTTTTTTTAGCAATAATAACAAAATACATTTGAGATCCTCATAACGAGCCTTTTCATTTGATATATGACACAGTAAGGTTTGCAATTTTTTTATTTCCTAATTTGTCCCCCGAAAATTACCCTAATTTAAAAAAAAATATTCACTTTGCGCATCTGTGTGGTCCAATAGATTCGGAGCAAATGTCTGTGACATGACCGGACAGACAGATGCACGAGTGATCCTATAAGGGTGCCGTTATTTTTTTGTTCGGAACCCTAAAAAACACAATATTTTATTGTAGGTTGGTTATGTATTGCATAAAAGTACCTATTGTTACGTAATAAAATTATCAATTATAATTTCGTGGGAATAGGGTAGTTGACTAACATATCAAATAAGCTCCTACTTTTATTTTAAAATAAAAAAACTTGAGAGGTGTCAAGGGACACCCGGATGGAACGAAGTTATATAAGTCGAGAGAGTATATATGTATATATATATAAAAATAGAAATGAAAATATCTGGCTTGCTTTCTATAAGAGAGAGAGAGAGAGAGAAAGAAAGAGACAGACAGAGAAACATGCGCACGCCGCACAGCTTACAATAGCACACCGACACAAAAGTGTCGGTGACAATTTTTCGTGAGATTTTTTTCCGTCTAGCCCCCTTATTATTGTATATAATATTGTATTTGTTTTTAGTTTCCAATTCGTAAATCATTAATCACATACTCATTGTTCAATGTTTTTCGAAAATGTTGATGAGTTCAATGGATTGTAAGAGCAGTTGCGTAATCGATCGAATGAAACTGTGTGTGTGTTTTTTTTAAATAAACAGTTTTCCTTCTATTGCTGTTATCGGCTTCCTGGTTTTTAATACGGTTGAAGGCTGCAGACCATTGAATATAGTTTTATAAAACCTAACAAGCATAGATTAGTTTTGTAGTTAAATACTTCCACACAAACCATAAAAGGAAACCAACATCGGTTCATTTTTTGTAAAAAGTCCGGGAATTCTATAAATTCCATTCCATTTAGTATATAAAGTTTGAGTCGTTTGAAATGAAATTGAAATGAAATGAAATTGTTTATTCATCCAAATAGGCCTTCACAGGCACTTATGAATAGTCAGACTCTAAATGCTTGGTTCGGAAGGTTGCTTTTGCTGAGAAGAGCCGGCAATCAAACTATTACTTATTTTGTCTAATTCAGAGGAGATTTTGATCCTGATCTGTTGGACTCATAAAAAAAGAATTTAGCTGACCAATATCACACATAATATTATTACCAAAAGGGGAAACGGCAATCTTCCGTTTCCCCGATTTCATCCAAAATCGTATTCGCTAGATTCTTACCAACTGTAGAAAAGAGAGTGTTGCATATTATAGGTATATGTACATACTAGTTTTCCGCCCCGCGGTTTCACCCGCGTTCCCGAGGGATCTTATCTTTTCCCGAGATAAAAGTTATCCTAGGATTTTGCGTGAAAGAGTAACAAACATCTTCACATACATCTTCACACACATCCAAACATACTTTCACATTTATATTTTACTAGCTGTCCCGGCAGACCTTGTTCTGCCCTATTTCTCTAAAACGCGTCTTTGTTTTGTTTCGATTGACGTCAAATGTTTGACAGCTGGGTGTTTGTATGGGAAAAAGAAAAGGGCTGGTTTTAGGGTTTTCCCGGCAACTATTCGAATTTTTCTCGCCTTAAAAACCATCCTTGGACTTCAACGAACATTTAAAAAAAAGAATTGGCCAAATTGGTCCAGGCGTTGTTGAGTTATGCGCTTACCAACACATTTTGCGATTCATTTTTATATTATAAATAGTACCTAGGATATACTCATATATTTACCCGCCAAAATACAGGTTTACTAATTTTGGGGCAAATATAGTAAACATAGTTAAAAAAGAACTGACAATCAATTAACAATCAATTCTGTTAGTAATTCTAAACAAACTGCTTTCAAGAATATAAAAATAATGTAACTCGGCAAAAATGACGTGCATTCGATTCAAATAATATGACGCCCAAACCTATCATTATCTGAATTGAAACTGCTCCTTCATAAACCTTTTTTATCATAGATGCACGTCTAGTATAAATCCTTACTCTTACGTCAAATTATTTTGGAATTCATATAGAGATCTTCACGATATGAGTGACGATAATAAATGTTGTTTTAATATTATTAACTAAACAATTATTTGTTATAAAATTTCTAATCCCTTGGCTTTTATTCGCCAACGTAAAAGTAGAGGCTACCTAGATAGATCTAGACAGGTCCCTACAGATAACCAGATTAAGATTTATAAATTATCGCGAACAAACTGAGGTAGTCCGTGGGAAGTTGAGATTCAGAACAAAAGAAGTATAAAATCTATCTTTATTTATACGAATAAAAACATCAGCATCCGTATATTTGTGTATGCAAAACTAAAAAAGAAGTCGATGAAATCATTTTTTATACAACGCTACATTTTGATAGATTTATTTCGAATTTTCTACAGAAGCGGGAATTTCAATGCGGTTCTGTGAGGTTGAGTTATAACAATAGTTACCATGGCAACGGTTAATGAGTATCAAACGAAGCCACAACGAAGCGGAGTCTAACTATATAAAATACTAGTTTTCCTCCGCGGTTTCACCCGCGATCCCGTGAGATGTTATCTTTTCCCGGGATAAAAAATATAGCCTATTTTACTCAGGGATAATGTAGCTTTCTAATGGTGAAAGAATTTTTAAAATCGGTCGAGTAGTTTTTATGTTGAATCTTAAGAAACAAACATAAAATAAAATATGTAATATAATTAAATATTTATATTACAAATTTATTTACATAAAATAGTTATTTGTTATACAAAAGTGTAAAGTTGCTTATTAACCGCGTGCTCAATTTTTGATGACCGAGCAAGCGAAGGATTCTAAAATTAGAATCCTGAGCGTAAGCGAGGGAATCAAAAGAGCACGATGTGAAAAATCTTTGTAACTTTTCATCCCACCTCAGCGAGGAAATGACTAAATGCAAAAAAAATAAAAGAAATTGACGCGCGCAAAGCACGTTAAAAATCATCCCATCTATTCGAAAAGGACAACTTGGTTCGCCTTTAAGTGTACCCAAAGTTGGTGATTTCTATAAGAAAATTTTAGCGGGCAGTAATGAGTTTTTAATCCTCTTTATTCTATAAGTGCGCGGGAATTATCTTTGCCGCGCACTTATGGAATGTAGAACATCTCATCTTAGTGTTCAGCTCCAATGAAATCGAACGCAAATGTAGTTGTTTGAAAAAATTGAACACAATTATCGTTGGACACGGGATAATTGTGTGTTTTTTGTGTGTTTTGTGGGTTTTTTTTTGCAAGTACACCCAGTCACGAAGTACACTCAAAAGCGGGTTCTCATAGAGGGTGATGAAAAGTAGAGTGTACCACTCGGGTGCAAATATATTTTACGTTCAGGATTCAAAAAAGCGCCCTCGCCAAAAATATTATGTTGCTCCCTTATGATACAATCTACAATTACACGCAGATATCGAAGAGCAAAAATACTCTAACCGAGATGGGGGGATGAAAAATATAAAACAATTATATTTGCATAAAAAAATATTACGTTTCATTTGAAATGAAACTGGGTCATACATCGATCAATACAATATATTTGAGAATAATAGAAAATTTTATCTGTTTTTCATTACTCTGATAGCGTTCATCGTCTTAAGGCGATGATAGCTCAGTGGTAAGTGACGTCGGATACCGCGGCGAAGGTCGTGGGTTCGAATCCTTACAATGAGCTTGAGCTTTCGGTGAAGGAAAACATCGTGAGGAAACCACAGCACGGTGGTAGGGTACTTTGTAGTACTCGACTGGCTGGCTACCACCCTCAAGTTGAAAATCTGTCGCCAAGCACCTGTTGGTGTGTTCCGGCAATTACACTTGAGAGCCAGTTCGCCTTAATAAGGTGTACAACACATTAGCAATCCCCTGGTATTGCCAATGTCTATAGGCGACGGTAGTCACTTACCATCAGGTGACCCACCTGCCTCGTTGTCACTTGTGACATAAAAAAAAAAAAAAAAAGCGTTCATAATATACAACTCGAGTGCATATTTCCTTGTGTGTTTCCAACCTATGAATCCTACTACAATGAGTCATAGAAACGTTCTGATTATTAGTAACACCGCCATAAACATTATTGTGTGACTGTAATCAAATGATTAGGCTTCCACTCCGCGGTTTCACCCGCGATCCCCTTTAACAAGTTATAAAACCAACCCTCCGCCGGGGTTGAGTTTTAGGTATAACTTGTGTTGAAAATTCAAGATTCCAACTCGTAGTCTTGGCGTACCTTAATAGGTCAGTCAGGACAAGACTTTTTATATATTACAGTATTACTAGTGGGCCCGGCAGACGTTGTCCTGCCATGAAATGAAAATAAAAAGAAACTTGGAACCATCAGTTTTAAACAATAAAAAAACTTGAGAGGTGTCAAGGGACACCCGGATGGAACGAAGTTATATAAGTCGAGAGAGTATATATATATATAAAAAAACCCAGGCATGAAAATATCTGGCTTGCTTTCTATAAGAGAGAGAGAGGGAGAGACAGACAGAGAAACATGCGCACGCCGCACAGCTTAATAAACATACACAGTGACATAAAAAGTGTCGTGACAATTTTTCGTAAGTTTTTTTTTCCGTCTAGCCCCCTTTCACAACGCGCGATAAGGAACTTCGTTCCAATATTTGCGCCAACTGGCAGTTATGTCAAACGCCGTGTTTATATTAAGGTTAGGAAATTTAATATGGTCGTTAAGTTTTCTTAAATTTTCTAATGTACCGCGCAACTTTCATACTTTTTTCTTTCATAAGAACCTTCTCCTTACAATAACAAACACAACAAAAAAAGAATTAGCGAAATTGGTCCAGCCGTTCACGCGTGATGCCGTGACCAAGGAAATAGGGATTCATTTTTATACATAGAAGATAGATAGATTTGTTGCAAGCGTCCATAGCAGAGGTTCTCAAACTTATTTCGTTTACCGCCCACTTTTAGAATCAATTATGTTGTTATTTATAGCGCCGCTCAAAATTCATAGATTTGCGATAGTGATTTTAAAATATTTAATTTAAAAACTTCAATTTCTTTATTATTTATAGCGTACGCTATCTTGTTTCTATGTACAAACTTACATTTTAAATAACTCACGGGCTAGAATAAACCAACTGGGCAGGCTCTTTAGTTTGTAATATTTAATATGGAAAAGAAATAAAAATAAGGAGATAATCGATGTAGTGCAGTAGGTTTTCATTTTAGTTTGAAAAACATAAATCAGACTTCCCCCTAAACAACTTGAACGCCCCCCTATATGCCTGTAGCCCCACATGGGGCCGTTATCGCTTTGAGAAAGACTGGTCTTATAGGCTACGGTAACTGTAGGCGACCATCAGGCGACCGGAATAATTGTTTGCCTTACAGCGGGGCTAGCATGGGCAGGGGATAAAAAATTTATCCACCCGTTATGTCCACTGACAAGGGACAAAATTATTTTATCCACCTGTCATAGCATGGCAACCGGGGGAAAGAGAATTATATCACTTTTTGACATTAGACGGGGATATTCACCCCCTGCCTATAGTATGGCGACTAGGGGAAGAGAAAAATTTAAAACATTTTGACATAACAAAGGGACAAATTTATCCTCATCTTAGGAGGTGGGTTTAAGTTTATCTCCAAAGTACACTTTGAACAAAAACATATTTTAAAAACGTCTCGTGCTTACTGGAGCTTAGTGTTGTCGTCGGAAAGGGAAAAAATCTAGCGAAAACGGCACCGGCGTTCGATTCGCGATTCGAGCAATCCATTTGAATTACCCGACACAGAATTCCGCCGACGCTCGGCGACGTCAGCCGAAGATGCGCGTCGGCGGCTGCCGTCGACGAACCGACGGCAGCCGCCGACACCGACAGTCGACGGCTGAAGCCGACGTGCTCCTACGGCAGTCGGCGGCAGCCGTCGACGCGCCGACGGAAGCCGCCAACACCGACTGCAGTCGACCGCTGCCGCCGATGTGTGCCGATGGCAGTCGTTTATCCACCCATATCGCCATGCTCGGAGGGTGGATAAAACTGACAGTACAGAGGGAAATAGCATTTTGTCCTCTCCCCGGGGATAGTTTATCCACCCATGTCGCCATGCTCGGGAGGGTGGATAAAACTGACAGGGGGATATAGCATTTTGTCCTCTCCCCGTGGATAAAATATTTCCGGCCGTGCTAGCCCGGCAGGTATAAAAAGAGATTCCACGATATCGTCCCTTACGCTTGTGATAATCAATGGAACGGTATATTATATTGTAACCAATTTGTTCGGTTTTAAGTACAGACATGTTATTATTTTAAACGATCCGTATAATTGACATCGTAACAGGATTCGGTTTGAGCGGTGGATTTTATTTAAAGCCGTATGTTATGGCTGTGTCTATGGTTGTGTGCTTTATCATATTAATCCTACTAATATTATAAATGTGAACGTTTGGATGGATGTATGTTTGTTACTCATTTACGCCAGAACGGCTGAAGGGATCTGCATGAAATTTGGCATGGAGATAGATTTTAGTCTGGTTTAGCACATAGGCTACTTTTTATCTGGGGAAAAGATAAGATCCCACGGGAACGCGCGTGAAACAGCGCGGAACAGCTAGTTTAAATAAACCAATATAATATGGTGTAATCTTAGTGGCAATGATAGCTCAGTAGTGACTACGGTTACCGCGGTGATGATCGTGGGTTTGAATCCTACGATGAGCTTGAGATTTGATGGAAAATATCGTGAGGAAACCACAGCACGGTGGCAGGGTACTTTGTAGTACTCGACTGGCTGGCTACTTAGCTTCAAGTTGAAAATCTGTCGCCAAGCACCTGTTGGTGTGTTCCGGCAGTTGCACTTGAGAGCCAGTTGCCTTTAAGGCATTGTGATAAGATGTACAACACATTGGCAATTGGTCCTTGTATTGCTAATTTCTATAGGCGACGGTAGTCACTTACCATCAGATGACTCGCCTTGTCACATGTGGTATAAAACAACACTACTATTATTACTGCGAATGTTTGGTAATATGTGTTTGTCACTCTTTCATGCAAAAACTATTAAACGGATTTTGATGAAACTTGGCACGCAGGTAGTTAATATTCTGGATTAATACATATGTTTCCAAAATTTCATCGAAGTTTATACTAAGACTAGCGGACCCGGCAGACGTTGTCCTGCTCTGAAATTAAAACATAACTTAGAACCCGATTCCAGCGCCACCTACAGGGTCCAATTTTGTTTTCAAATCATCGAGGAACCCATTGAAATACACACAAAATTTCATCAAAATCGATCCGGCCGTTTAGGAGGAGTTAATTTGTTACCGTACTCATCCGAAACGGCTTGACCGATTTTGATGAAATTTGATATGTATGTATATTCAGTAGGTTGTTATCTATGTTTTACTAGCTGTCTCCCGCGGATTCACCCGCGTTCCTGTAGGATCCGCATTCCCGTGGGATCTGGAATGTCGAGTCCAATTTTGATGGAGACTTATCCTACATATTAGAATAAAAAGCAATAGGGATGTTGACTGACATTATCGAATCAGCTTCTTTATAAACCACTAGTGGGCCCGGGAGACGTTGTCCTGCCCTGAAAATAAAACTTACAACCCCATTCCAGCGCCACCTATTGTGAAACTAAACCATCTGTCAATCCGATCTCGAGACATGTCAAAACGTCGTTCTATACTAAATGTATGACAAAATAATTTTCTTCATTATTCTTTTTTTTGTGTATTTTTCATATTTTTTAATCCTATGTCCTTCTCCTGGTTCTAAGCTACCTCCCCACCAATTTTCCGCCAAATCGGTTCAGCCGTTCTTGAGTTATAAGTGGAGTAACTAACACGACTTTCTTTTATATATATAGATGTCAAATAGTTAATATGGAGGTTTGTATGAAATACTTGCTTCTTTGTTTTTTAAATATTTAAAAATGGTTGAATTTTACTAGTTTATTTAGGTGTTTTATACACTGGGTTAGTGTTTTTTTTTTAATACAGGCAACATCTCTATTGTGAGGACTAAACATACATCATTTTCAGATAGTTTTTTTGCCGCCAAATATATATAAGTAGACTCGATGAAAATAACTTACTTACTCCGATGGCTCAGTGACCCGAAGTGAGTCTTGGCCTCCGACACAAGAGAGCGCCACTTTTCCCTGTCCTGCGCGAGCTCTCGCCAACTGTCGTCAACTGATAGCTCGCGCAGGTCCTGCTGCACTCTATCCACCCAGCGATACCTAGGACTTCCAACAGGCCTTCGGCCAGTCGGCCGCCCCAGATACGCTCTCTTCACCCCTCGATCCTCACTCATCCTTTCGACGTGTCCGAGCCAGCGGAGTCTATAGGCTTTTAACTCTCCTAATATGTTAGGCTCCTTAAATAGATCTTCTATCTCCTGATTCTTCCGGATTCTCCACGTGCCATCTTTTTGTATTGTCGGCCCCAAGATCTTCCGAAGAACTCTTCTTTCAGCAGTCATAATATATATAAAATAACTATTCAATGTAATCAGTTGTTTTTGAATAGATTGCTGAGATTATTGCCGGCTCTCAGCAAAAGCAACCTTCCTAATAGTGCGTTAGAGTCCTGTTCATAAGTTGCAAGGGCCTATTTGAATATAAAGTATTTTCATCAGAATCATCACAAATTTCCGCCATTGTCAAGTATAGAGACTATTTCACGCTATTGGACGAATTGAAAAATGACTGACTGAAATAATGAAGCCAGAGGCTTAGAAGTTATCAGGGTTAAGGTTACAATGGCTCATGCTTCTGACGTCAGGCCAGCCTTGTATGGTTTCTATCGAGCTGCTCACGGATTTTGAATAAATGTTGGTTCCTAACTTAATTTTTTTTTTTTTTTATAATTGATAGGCTTGTGTTTGACCACAATTTCGCCATGGTAAGTGATGATGTGGCCTAAGATGGTAAGCACACAAAGCCTAGATGGGAACTGGCTCTCAAGTGCAGCTGTCGGAACACACCGATAGGTGTTTGGCGACAGATTTTCAACTTGAGGGTGGTAGCCAGCCAGACGGGTACTACAAAGTACCACCGTGCTATGGTTTCCTCACGATGTTTTCCTTCACCGAAAGCTCAAGCTCATTGTAGGATTCGAACCCACGACCTTCGCCGCGGTATTCGACGTCACTTACCACTGAGCTATCATGGCCTTAAATCAAATCTATAATATAAATAATTTTTACAATATAAATTTATAATATACTAGCTGTTCCGCGCGGTTTTTCCGGGATAAAAAGTAGCCTATGTGCTATTCCAAACTATAATCTATTTCTATGCCAAATTTCATCCAGATCCATTCAGCCGTTCTGGCGTAAATGAGTAACAAACATACATCCATCCAAACAAACATTCACATTTATAATATTAATAGGATATTATAGTAGGATTAAATTATTTTTAATACCTATATTATATTTAATCGACAACCGCCTTACTCGTGATCCTATGACGTACAGACTGAGGTGACGTACCTAAATAAATGTTAGAAACTCTAACAATAATGTATTTATCCCGAAAATGGTTACGGTATAAAATATTATTTTAAGAATTCTAAAGAAGAACCTATTCTGTTTGCAAGTTATATTTTATTAGTACCTTCTTTCACCACAACTGGGGTATCGTTGAAGTTATCTTGAAAAATCATTGTCAAATTCCTCCTTCAATAATTCGTCTAATCTACTACAAACGGCTAAAACTGTAGTTTCAAATCCGTAACAAGTTCCATCCAGCACTAGATCAAAGAAATCAAATTACGAGATAGTTTTTTTGCCGCCAAATATATATAAGTAGACTCGATAAAAATAACTATTGAATGTAATCAGTTGTTTTTGAATAGATTGCTGAGATTATTGCCGGCTCTCAGCAAAGCAACCTTCCTAATAGTGCGTTAGAGTCCTGTTCATAAGTTGCAAGGGCCTATTTGAATAAAAAGTTTTTTCTTTTTTTAATATTCGATAGGCTTTTGTTTGACCACAATCTCACCATGGTAAGTGATGATGTGGCAGAAGATGGTAAGCACACAAAGCCTAGATGGGAACTGGCTCTCAATTGCAACTGTCGGAACACACCGATAGGTGCTTGGCGACAGATTTTCAACTTGAGGGTGGTAGCCAGCCAGTCTATTTTCGGCTAAGACTGTAGTTTCAAATCCGTAACAAGTTCCATCCAGCACTAGATCAAAGAAATCAAATTACGAGATAGTTCGTCCAATAAGTCTTGATTCACGACCTATGTTCGATCGACTTTGCGTCCGAAAACTCATTTCCTAATAAGGTAAAAGGAACCTACTATTGCCACAAATGCACTTTACCTTGTCTTGCTACCTAGGTACCTATTTTTATAGACAAAAGTAGCATTAAATACAGACAAATGGACAACTTGTTTCACTACAGTACCCTAAAACTTTACGTTAATAATTCTATGAAATGCATTGTTAAAGCTATGAAAAGTCATCATCTGTGGTGGTACATACTCGGTTATATCTTACGTGTATGTTAGTCCACTCGGCAGTACTCGGCACTAGTCGGCTTCGCACTCGATGCACCGATATGCAAGCGCGAAGAGCGAGGGGGCGTGCGGAGTGGGAGGGGGACGGAGTGCAAGGTCGCGATACTTCCGCATACGCACACCACGACGAACTCGCCGTGACTAATAAAACTCGTACTCACTGCAAACTCGAACATAACATCACATCAAATGAAATTAGAATTTAAAAAAATCTAATATTTTTTAAATGATTTTCTTCTACGGGTTTAATGTCTGCTTCAGAACTTATCTTTTGTCTAGCAAAATTTGTTACCTAGGTAGATATTAACTCGTGTAATCTCCAAAAAAACAATACCAGCACGTCTGGATTTGACGGATAAATAAAGTTGTTCTTCGTGTTTTTTTTTTCAATAATCTTGTGAATACTGTTTGATATAGCGGTCAAGATATCAGTTCGGGTAGCGATTTATTATTATTGCATCAAGTCATTAGCTCGTCAGACTGCAATTCCGTTGATTACTAGCAATTATCTTGCTTTGTTATAGAAAAGTTACAAAAAACGGATTACTAACATAAAAATGTAAGTTTTAAAACTTAATAGCATAGTTACTCACCAGCTATTATTAATTAAATGATAAAAAGTTATGTTTTATCGTATTTCCTCAAAACATTTTTGGTTTTGGAACAGTCGGAGCAAAAGTTTTTTCACTCCTCTTGCTCAAAAAGACCGTCATTGTAGCGTACCAGAGCGGTGAAAAAATAGCAATTCATCCTCTAGGGGAAAAAGTATTTTATTTTTTATTTTTGTGTGTCAAATGACAATGAGCCTACAAAAACGAAAAAGTCTTTAGTCATAAGTAGAATAATCATGAATAAAGACTCGACTTATTACTGTTTCATAAAAAAAGAACTTCATTTTAATTTTGGAAATCTCTGGTAGAATGCATGCAATGTGTTGCGGCTACAGAAGAAACAAAAAAAAAGAAATTATAAACTACATATTTCATATTGTATTGGATTGTTTTATTTTTTTGCAATCGTAGTGAAAAGTTTAGTGTAACACACGGCGCTAAAACCCATTAAAACTCGGTTTCTATTTAGTCCCTCGCTAAAGCTCGGGAGTAAAACTGCAAATATACATTTTAGCCCCTTGTATAACAATTAATTTAAAAACGCCAATGTCCAACCGAGTTTCCAGAAGTTAGTGTCGAATCTTTTCTATTTCTAAACATTACCTACCATACGTAATGTGCAATAGGTACATAGTTTCACTGTGACTCAGCTACATGTAGGTACGTACGTAGGTAGGTACCAGCACATTTTTTATTCCATAACTTGAATTGCTAGAAAATATATTCTATTGTCATCCTATTGTTTTCCTGGCACTTTGTCCTAATGATGGTCAAAAGGTAACCGTACCTACTGTATGGTTTTAATTATTAGATTGTTTTCTTATTAATCGCTATTGATATTCTGAATAAATAAATAAATTCAAGCTTACGAATACACTTTTATAATGTTAGTAGGATTAGAAAAATATATACTTTCACATTCGCTTTTCTATATAGGTAACGTGTGTGTAAAGATCCTGGGACATTTGTTCACACACGGCTATCTGATCCCAAACTAAGCAGAGCTTGTAATATGGACAACCAGATCACTGATATATTAGTCTGTAAGTATTTATTGACAAAAAAGTAGTACCTATAGGTAGGGGAGATGGGGGCTGCAAGTGCCGATTTTCCAATAACATCGAATTTCATTATGAAAATGATAGGATGAATTTTTGATATGTGGAAATATCAAAGAGTTGTCTATCGGTTTTTGTAATAGTATAGTGATTTGGGCCAATATCTCAGTAGTTATTTTTTTACAGATTTTTTTTTGACAAATTTCGGAGTGGAACTTTCAGCCCCGCTTTGGGGTGAGTTGTTCCACGCGTGAGGCAAATTGTTCCGCTTAGATTATGAAAATATAATGTGAGAATAAAATGGGTTTTTGTTAATAAAACAATCATTAAATAGATTCATAATATGTTTTAAATTATAATTTCTCACAGAAACATAACTGAACTTTAAAAATAACTAAAAAACCTGAAAACCTCCAAATAAACATTTCTTTTAAATTTTAAGTCATATTTGACATTCATCAGGTTATAAATCTTGTAAGATACATAACTAACTTTTAAAAAATAACTTAACTGGTCATCTTCAGGTAAACTTTTTATCAAATTAACTAACAATTAAGATCTATCAACTTACAGGGACAGATTTATTCAAATTCAAAAATTTCTTTATTAAGTAAACTTATTATAAGTATTTTTAATCGTCACATGTTTGATATATTACAAATGATTTTTTTATTCTAATGCACGGTTCTTAAGGTTGCTGAGAAGAGCCGGCAATAAACTCAGCAATTACTCTTTTTAAAAAAGCAACTTAGATTTATTACATTTAATTCTTAAATTCTGATATGTTATGTATTATAATTACTGTCAGATTTATAATTGAAGTTTTTGGTGAATATCAATGGTCGAAGCGGAAGTCTGAGGCACATCACTTATTGTCGAATGCTGAAGTTGTCCACCATACTGCCCTGATGTAGAAGGTCCCGGCTGCACATCATTTTGAGATAATATTTGAATGTTAGATGGTTCTGGCTGGTCATCACTTGGTGCCGGAATTGAACTGCTAGAAGGTTCTACATTTGATACAGTTTGAGACGGAGCAGCTTCTGACAACGGCCGATCTGTCACGAAAGATGGAGCATAATCTTCGTCTGTAAATACATCAGGGTTGTATGGACATTTTCCAGCCTTTTAAAATGCGTTCATTATAGTTACAGGGTTTGCTGCTAAAGGCCATGCTGATTTGACAAGCCCGGGAATTTCCAGCCAGATCTTTACCGGCTTTAAATTTATTAACAAATCGACGTAGCTTCATGTGGCAAATATTCAGTTCTCTGGCAACTGTTTTTACTTCTTTGCCCTCATTAATGACAGCATTTGTAGGTACGCAGCCTAAAAAAAAATGGTCTTAAAAATTATAGGTAACATTGAAAGTTCGTTGGGTAAGTTGTTCCGCGGAACAAGCAGCCCCTCCGAGAGGGAACATCCAACCCCAAATTTCATTTTTTACAAATACTGCCAAACCACCAATTCAATAGAATGAATTCAAAAAAACACTTGAACTACAAGACATCTTACTAATGTCACAACAAAATAGGAAAGTTACATGTAAATCGGGCCATAATTAACAAAAAT
Source organism: Ochropacha duplaris (assembly GCA_951361185.1). NCBI lineage: Eukaryota > Metazoa > Arthropoda > Insecta > Lepidoptera > Drepanidae > Ochropacha > Ochropacha duplaris. Next base: position 587,827 of record OX592690.1, read on the forward strand.
AGACCAAAAAGTTTAAACACGAAAAAATTTACTCACGTGGTGTTTTACGAGCTCCGTGCACACCACCACTCAACCGCCGGTGATGGAGTAACTAAGATAGCCGCCGGCGCAGCGCATCACCTGATGCTCAAACGGCACATTTCACACGTATTGCTATCTCTTTTCTTTACAAAGTTATTGCCATCGGAACAACTTACCCCGGGAACTTGCAGCCCCGTCCTCCCCTACCTGGAACCAATCACGCCGTCACTAGTAACAACGAGGCAGGCGGGTCACCTGATGGTAAGTGACTACCGTCGCCTATAGACATTAGCAATACCAGGGGGATTGCCAATGTGTTGTACACGTTATTACAATGCCTTTAGGGCAAGGGCAACTGGCTCTCAAGTGCAACTGCCGGAACACACTAACAGATGCTTGGCGACAGATTTTCAACTTGAGGGTGGTAGCCAGCCAGTCGAGTACCACATAGTACCCTACCACCGTGCTATGGTTTCCTCACGATGTTTTCCTTCACCGAAAGCTCAAGCTCATTGTAGGATTCGAACCCACGACCTTCGCCGCGGTATCCGACGTCACTTACCACTGAGCTATCATCGCCTTGTATTGTTGTAGTAGTTGATATTGTAAATAGAATATCGAGTTCCAGAGACACTAGGCTTGTGTTTGACCGCAATCTCACCATGGTAAGTGATGATGTGGCCGTAGGTGTTAGGCACACGAAGCCTTGAAGCAAAAATGGCTTTGGACTTTCAACTACGACGGGCCGGTTGATCACGCTGCAGGTCGTGGGTTCGATTCCCATCCAGGACAGACATTTGTGTGCATGAACATGTCTGTTTGTCCTGAGTCTGGGTGTAATTATCTATTTAAGTATGTATTTATGAAAAAAAAAGTAGTATATGTAGTATATCAGTCATCTGGTTTCCATATTACAAGCTCTGCTTAGTTTGGGATCAGATAGTAAAAAAAAAACTTGAGGGTTGTAGCCATCCAGTCAAGTGTTACAAAGTACCCTACCACCATGATATGGTTTCCTCATGATGTTTTCCTTTACCGAAAGCTAAGCTCATTGTAGGATTCAAACCAACGATCCTTCCCGCGGTATCCGAGACGTCACAAAATGACTGTAATGTTCAATGACTTCAATTTAAATTTGTTACCAGAAAACTTCGTCGATGAGTGGATCATAGATAAATAAAATCAGGACTGATAAAGTTTCTAGATGAGTAAAAGATTACCAATGGTTTGAAGTCTGATTTTTCTCGTTTTCCACAGTTAATGCCAAGTAGAATTCACGTTACGAACAACGAAACGTGATTTGATTATGTGTTACGTATTGTATCATTTTTTTTTTCAAATGAGGTTTAAGGCGATGATAGCTCAGTGGTAAGTGACGTCGAATACCGCGGCGAAGGTCGTGGGTTCGAATCCTACAATGAGCTTGAGCTTGCGGTGAAGGAAAACATCGTGAGGAAACCATACCACGGTGGTAGGGTACTTTGTAGTACCCGACTGGCTGGCTACCCTCAAATTGAAAATCTGACACCAAGCACCTATCGGTGTATCCCGACAGCTGCACTTGAGTGCCAGTTCCCATCGAGGCTTTGTGTGCTTACCATCTTCGGCCACATCATCACTTACCATGGTGAGATTGTGGTCAAACACAAGCCTATCGAGATTTAAAAAAAAAAAAAGGGTTCTCAATTTGGTTGTTTTAATTTTTTTTTGTTCGAACGAGGTTTATTATTAGATACAAGATTTCGTATGTAAGTTGTCTCCCAAACGTGTAATCATTTTTACATGATTTCGAGATACCTATTTCACTTGGGTTACATTGGGATGTAACCCAAGTGAAATAGGCCAGCCAGTCGGGTACTACAGACCACCGTGTTGTGGTTTCCTCACGATGTTTTCCTTCACCGAAAGCTCAAGCTCATTGTAAGATTCGATCCTACGACCTTCGCCGCGGTATCCGACGTCACTTACCACTGAATAAATATAATATATATATATATATGTTGTTACTACCTGAGAATGAAGCTATGGGAGAAGGTTTATCTTTTACAAAAAAAAAACAACCTTTATCTTGCTAATATTAGGTAATTACCTTACACTGTTCTACTTACTACACACAACAATAAACTTAACCAAATCAATTGAGGATTATCTGTTACTTTTAAATATACTGTGTAACTGCATTCCACCCAGCCGCCTTATCTATTACCTTTGTTTACTACGATGATGCCGTAAACTAACCAACATAATTTATAAGAGTACCCACATTATTTTTAATATTATTAATATTTTGTCGGTTTATTTATATACATTTCTCTTTTTTTCTTTTTCCTCAAGATAATATTTTAGATTAAAGTTAAGATTTAAACATAATTAATATTGTATTTTAAACCACTGTTAGCCGGAAGACTGGCCACCCATAGCACAGGCTAGCCTAGTTTGGGGGCCAGGAAACATCGAACACATGTTTTTCTTGTTTATATACTGTAAAATCTGTGTACACTTTGGTCAATAAAAATATATTATTATTATTACTGAGCTAGTGAAGTGCTTCCTAAAAAATTAGCACATGATTATTGTGTGTATAATTTTTGTAGGTCGAACGCGACCCTGACGTCTGTGTACGAGCTAGCGGCAGGTGGCTCGTACGGCCCAGTCGCGCCAGCCGCCTCTCACATCACTCTTCACCCGATGCAGACGGCACAAGTCCAGAATGAGCCCAAGAAGCGCAGGAACTCACATTAGTAAGTATCATTTTTTTTAAGAAGAATTTTGGCTTGGCATCGAGACCTTTAAGCCATTTCTTTATTTTAAATATTCATCTCTATGTTTGGTCACGTTTTATTGTCACTTTCACTGTAAAGTCTAGTCCTCGTCCGTACAAGTCTGGTCTAATTTTAGTGAAATTGGCGGCTATTCCACTAAAACATTTCATGGACTTTTTGGGACAACCTGGAAAGTCACGATACACGCTTTCATTTCACTTCACATTGTGCACTTAGATTGATCTTTATTTGACAAAACACCACCGAAATTATTCAATAAACTCAAAATACACGAATTTAATGAAAATAAAATGAAAACACAACGTCACTTCTCAAGTTCCCGCCAAAAAGTCTTCAAGTATCACCAACTATGCCACTAATAAGGCTGATAGCTGTCCCCCGCGGTTTCACCCGCGTTCCCGTAGGATTCGCGTTCCCGTGGGATCTAGCCGTACTAAAAATAAATAACAACCCATTCTCAGACCTACTGAATGTAAATATAAAGTTTCATCAAAATCGGTCAAGCCGTTTCAGAGGAGTGCGGTAACTAAAACTGTGACACGAGAATTTTATATATTAGAAGAAAGATTGATTCTTAGATCGTCACAGTAGTTTCAAAGGAATTTTATATAACAAGATATATTTTAACATTAAAAAGAAAACTCAGATAGTAAACGCCACCTCGTGTTGAAGTGGCCGCCTTTAAGTAAATTCATTATAAGGAACTGAGAGCGGGATCATCGACGAACTAGTTCGCATGGTTCGTCGATAAGAGCGCTTAGACCTAGGTCGTTCGCGAACTACCCAAGACTAAGGTTAAGTGTTTTTTTTAATTTCATAGCTCGGAAACCAGCGACATGTCTGGGTGTGAGAGACAGCTCCAGCCGCCCGTGACACCCGGCCCGGTGATCTCGCCCCGCAAAAGAAAGTCCACATCCTAGTATGTACACCTCTCTATACCCTTTTTATTTATTTTTTTATACCACTAGGTGGCAAACAAGCTTACGGCCCACCTGATGGTAAGCGGTTACCGTAGCCTATGGACGCTTGCAACACCGGAGGCGTCACGAGCGCGTTGCTGACCTTGTATAAACCTTTTTACTCCTCTTTTGAAGAACCCCATGCTGTAGTCTCTAGGGAACACCTCTACAGGGAGCTCATTCCACAGCCTGATCGTACGCGGGAGAAAATGTCTCTCAAAACGCACTGTACGCGACCAATTTGGTTCTAAGGTGTGAGGATGAACTCCCTGTCGACGGCGGGCGGTGCGATGGTAGAAAGTTGCCGTGGGCATCATATCGAACAATTCCTCTGAACACTGCCCATAATACATTTTATTATCAAGTTATACATAAAACGACCTCCTCCTAGCCATCCTTCGCGGACATTTTTCACACACGGTAGGTACTATGGAATCCAAAAACTGATATAAAACATATATTGCTTTTTTGTAATTTTTTTTTTAATTCTGGATAGGCTTGTGTTTGACTCTTGCACTAATAAGAGGTTTATTGGTCCAAGGTTTGACTACAATCTCATAGTCATAGTCATATTCATAGTATTTTATTGGTAACAGCAAGTTACAGGTCATAAAAATAACAATTGTCCAAAAATACAATAATAAAATAAAATAAAAAATATGCAATAGTAATAAATCTTAATATTATTATATATTATAAAAATAACTTGAGAGGTGTCAAGGGACACCCGGATGGAACGAAGTTATATAAGTTATATAAGTCGAGAGAGTATATATATATAAAAAAAAACTATTTATATATATATATATATAGAAAAGAAAATATCTGGCTTGCTTTCTATAAGAGAGAGAGACAGACAGAGCAACATGCGCACGCCGCACAGCTTACAATAGCTTACTATAGCAAAAAGTGTCGTGACAATTTTCCGTAAGATTTTTTTCCGTCTAGCCCCCTTTCACAACGCGCGATAAGGAACTTCGTTCCAAAAGTTAACGAGTAATCTCATCAAATTTATAGAATGCCTGCTCGACTAACCATTTTTTAATTGTCCTTTAAATGTGATATTTGAGTATGAATTGCGAACGTTATCTGGCAGTCGGTTGTACACCGCCGGCGCCATCACGTGCACTACACCCACGCCCGTCTCCAAGCTTCGAGTACTGCTCTAGGTTGTCTCTGGCGTACAACGCCGCCTGAAGTTAATATTTTCATGGTCCGGAAAAGCTCTAATGCAGATGTTCCTTGTGAAACTCGGGCTATCGCTCGAACTGCTCTCTTTTGCATTCGGAAGACGCGCTCCCAATCAGAAGCACGTCCCCAGAGCTCGATGCCATATTGAATCAGGGAGTTCACAGATGCGAAATATCTGTTCCGGACCATTCTGTAGGGCAGGATTGCGGATATGCGCCACAACGCGAAACAGGCACGTCCAATCCTCTCGCACAGTCTGTCAATGGTATTCTTAATGGTAATGGTAATCTCACTATGTTAAGTGATGATGTGGCTGAAGGTGGTAAGCGCACAAAGCCTAGATGGGAACTGGCTCTCAAGTGCAACTGTCGGAACACACCGATAGGTGCTTGGCGACAGATTTTAACTTGAGGGTGGTAGCCAGCTAGTCGGGTACTACAAAGTACCCTACCACCGTGCGGTTTCCTCACGATGTTTTCCTTCACCGAAAGCTCAATCTCTTGTAGGATTCGAACCCACGACCTTCGTCGCGGCATCCGACGTCACTTACCACTGAGCTATCATCGCCCTAACCTTAACCTACGCGATAGTACCAACCACAACAAACCAACCGACCTATAAACTAAAAAAAAAACACTTTGATTGTTGGTAGCATAGCAACTTTCATCAGTTAACCCGTACAAGAAACATTAAAGTGAGATGCCGTACAAACAATCTGGAAACACTTATTACGGTTCCTACTAACTAAATAATACAACCAATTAACTCGAAAATGAACTTGTCCCGTTGCTAAGAGATGCGTATTGTATCACAGACCTGCTTAAATTAACACCTGAGCCTTTGGGATTTACTAAGGGTTCTACCCTACAGAGCGGTTCCACATTTGTAAAAATTACCCATATTCAACTCACGTCTGACTACGGAAAGTTGGTAATGCTTTATATTTACCCGGATGACGTTGACTCATGAAATACATTTCGTCGTCTCGAAATTTTGTTGTTAAGAGTATTATTCGTCATCCTTATTGATATTTTCCAATTAAATTCGTATTATGATATATTATAATCATTGACTTGAAGTTATATTGCCGCCATGTATGCCATAATAGGTCGTCCGGGATCTAGAAGCCAATTATATACTGCACCTAAAGCCCTATTAAAAATATTAAACATCAAAGCCTCGAATATAACCATTAGCTTCGCGAATACTGGTTGTTAGGACTTTTCAATACCTCTGTGTAAGGATTACACACACACTACCTTCTATGAAACGAGAGAGCTCTCTCGCGTCAATTAGTGATCAAATAAAGTACACGCAGATGCTTCATTCGACGCCTGACGATCGAGCTTTGACCATCATTTATGTGTTTTTGACTTCGCTTTACTAAACTATTTCACGTGACAGCTGTCATCTATATAATCTTACTATATAAATAAAAATGAACTAAATGTGTTGCTAAGCTCAAAACTCGAGAACGGCTGAACCGATTTGGCTGATTTTTTGTTGTGTTTGATGAAGTCTGAGGAAGGTTATTATGGAGAGAAAAATACGTAAAAATACGTGGGAAAATAGTAAAAATAACAATTTAAACAAGAACAGATACAAAATGTTTCAACATAGGCGCATCAAATTTACCCACCAATGTCTTCAGAACTCTATTGGGACTAGACCGCATCCTTGAGAGTAGTGAAAAGGTCTTTTTTCGTATGATTGCGTAGAAATCATCATCGTTCTAGCCTGGGCGAACATGGTCGAGGCACTACAATATCTTGGAAGTCCCAACAGAATCCTGAATCCATTATAATATTGCACTCTCAAGGCATTGAGCGCCTTTTGCGTACAGTTGGCCCACAGGCCACTCGTGTAGAACGTTTGGCAGTATGCTTTGAACAAAGTGACTTTAGCTTCCTAACTACATCGAGTAAACCTATGAGCCAGCATATTGCATCTAGCAGCCAATGCCCTGCGTTCACGGTCTATGTCAATCTTATCCCCCAGGTTTTCGGTAACATAATGCCCTAGATATTTAAATTGTGTCACTCTTTTAATTGGTACTCCATTCATGAATATTAAAGGGTTGTAGTCAATTTTCTTTCCGGGGGCCTTAAAGATCAGATATTCACTTTTTTTACATTAAAAACAAGCCCGTGACTGACCGCATACTCTTCGCAAGTATGTAGTACCTTGTGTGCTTTATATAAAGGCCTTATACATCTTAAATAGATGATCGAAACAGCGTCCGTGTCCGCAGGCCTTAGAGTGACTGTACAGTCCGATACGAGAGCGAAGGCAGCGCCCAAATTTTTGGCACCTAAACTGAGGGCCATCAAGTGGCCCTGGCTGAGTTGGTGAAGCGACTCTCGCGCTAACGTGTAAAAAATAATTACGTAGGAATTCACAGGGACATTTGGGAGTCCTCATTCGTCAATTCAGTTATATTTGAAATCACTTAAACTGTGTTCGTGTGAAGAGTACCTTCTGTGCTCTATTTATTCTCTGTGTTTATGGGTTTAAGTTTGCGTTCGCGTCCTCGATGCACATATCATTAATGATATTCGTCTAATTGCTATTAATACTAATCAAACTTGGTGTCCCCACGCACTGTCCAACTGCCCCTGTCCCAGTCCCAGTGGGCGTCCATTTGATAACGTGGTTTTGAGAAACTTACGATGATTTTGGCTACTTGAATTCTCTAAAATAGCCGAGCCGAACGCGTCGGACGAACCGAACGAAACGAATTTTACAATTATTTATATGGAAGTCTTACTTATTCGTCCGATTCGGCGCGGATAATGAGTGTTTGAGGTTTCATAGGATTTCGTACAAGTACCTAATTCTAAAATTCGATTCTTTTGGTTCCTTCGCTTCCTTCGGCTCTGATAAGTGTGCGTTCACCTTATCTTACTAATCCTGCTAATATTATAAATGTGAATGTTTGGATGGATGTATGTTTGTTACTCATTTACGCCAAAACGTCTGAACGGATCTGGATGAAATTTGGCATGGAGATAGATTATAGTCTAGAATAGCACATATGCTACTTTTTATCCCGGGAAAAGATCCTTCGGGAACGCGGGTGAAACCGCGCGGATCAGCTAGTATATCTTACTAATATTATAAATGTGAATGTTTGAATGTTTGTTACTCATTTACGTCAGAACGTCTGAACGGATCTGGATGAAATTTTATCACGGAGATAGATTATAGTCTGGAATAGCACATAGGCTACTTTTTATCCCGGGAAAAGATCCCTCGGGAACGCGGGTGAAACCGCGCGGAACAGCTAGTATTATAAATGTGAAAGTTTGGATGGATGTATGTTTGTTACTCATTTACGTCAGTACGGCTGAACGGATCTGGATGAAATTTGGCACAGAGATAGATTATAGTCTGGAATAGCACATAGGTTACTTATTATCCCGGGAAAAGATAATATCCCACGCGAAACCGCAGGGGACAGCTAATAGCAAGGTTTTTGTATTGATCCAAAGTTCCAAGTAATTTAGTGTAATAACAGGAGCTAGCGAAAAATGATAAGGAATATTATATGTGAAAATAGAATTTCAACAATACACGTATAATAATATATTTCATAACACCACAACTATTCAGACTTAAGATCACTTCTCAAACTTGTGAACAGGTGCTGCTTGTGGGGCTGGTCTGTGCGAGTTTGTTGTTTACTAATTCACTCGTAACTAAATTCAAATTCTTTATTCCTTTTTGCCGCCATAACATACATGTATATATTATCAGTGAGACTATAATAATATAAATAATTATAAAAGATAATAAGTCTAAGTTGCTTTTTTAAAATAAATTTATTGCCGGCTCTTCTCAGCAAAAGCAACATTCCGAACCGAGCGTTAGAATAATTGACGATTAAAAATACTTGTATTAGTTGAGTTTGAAACTTTTTTTTTATGTCACAAGTGACAACGAGGCAGGCGGGTCACCTGATGCTAAGTGACAACCGTCGCCTATAGACATTGGCAATACCAGGGGATTGCTAATGTGTTGTACACCTTATTACAATGCCTTAAAGGCGAACTGGCTCTCAAGTGCAATTGCCGGAACACACCAACAGGTGCTTGGCGACAGATTTTCAACTTGAGGGTGGTAGCCAGCCAGTCGAGTACTACAAAGTACCCTACCACCGTGCTGTGGTTTCCTCACGATGTTTTCCTTCACCGAAAGCTCAAGCTCATTGTAAGGATTCGAACCCACGACCTTTGCCGCGGTATCCGACGTCACTTACCACTGAGCTTTAGTACTTCCCTAACCATCGCTGGTATACTTTGACTGTGTCCTCATGGTTGTTCTTTCATTACAGTGGTTCGGCAAGTGTATACGAAGAGGATGGTGTGGACGAGTCGAAGGTCGCGCGCTCGCTGCCGGGGAGGAAGTAAGTACCTTCTCTGATAGCCTTTACATAAGTTGTCGTCGCAATCTACTGGCCTCAGATAATAAGTGTTATGCCCATCTCATGCTTTCTAGCTATCCAATGCTCAGTTGCGAAATAAAATATCTACTGTCATAGACTCAAATACTTAACTAATATCTAACACAGTATTGAAAATCCTTTGGCAACTCGGTAAAATCAGCTGTGCTGTCAGTCCTGCTAATCCTACTGATATTATAAATGCCAAAGTATGTTTGAATGTGTGTGAAGATGTGAAGATGTTTGTTACTCTTTCACGCAAAAACTACTGTATGGATTTTAATGAAACTTGGTACAGAGGTAGATCATATACTGGAATAACATATAGGATAGTTTTTATCCCGGGAAAATATAAGATCCCTCAGGAACGCGGGTGAAACCGCGGGGTGGAAAACTAGTATTTTATATTTATTAAATTACTCATGCACTTTAGGCAAAACCACAGTGAGATTGAAAAACGTCGTCGAGACAAAATGAACACGTACATCATGGAGCTGAGTTCCATGGTGCCCATGTGTGGGGCGATGGCTCGCAAGCTGGACAAGCTGACGGTTCTTCGCATGGCTGTACAGTATCTCAGGTCGATTCGAGGAGCCCTATCCGCAGGTCCCCTCACTGCGAGGCCTAGACCCGCCTTTCTGTCCGAGAGGGAACTGAACTCTCTCGTGCTGCATGCAGCGCAGGACTGCTTCCTCCTAGTAGTTGGCTGCGATCGTGGCAAGCTGCTGTATGTTTCTGCTTCAGCTAAACAGATGCTGCATTATGAACAGGTGAGAATATCAGCGTCTTCTGTATCTGCATATTGTGCAACAATACAGTCGACTATAAACCTTATGACCGTAGTTCGAGGATTCAAATCCAATTGTTGTAAGTATGACTTATATTACAACCCCTTTGAAAGTCTATATCGAAATAGAAATTATTTAAAATTGTATATTTTATCAGCGTTCCTTTCCAGATAATTTTGTATAGATTGTTGTAAGTAATGTGACTTGAGCGTATGTTATATTTAGTACTCAATAGTTTATAGTCACTTTAAAGGTGTGTGTACACGTGACACGTTTCAGGAACGTGACGAACTGGGCAGCCTACGACGTTCACCTGTTTACGTTCTACTTTAGAATACCTCCATTTTCTGATGTTGGATCGATCGTTTTGTAACTGAACTGATTTCTTGTTTACGTATATAACTTTAAAATAAGCTTTATGGTTTAAATTTGTTTGCGTTTTCGTGATTTCATACACTGGACATACTCCACTTGACACATGCAAATGCGACTGTAGTAATTTGGGCACAGCAAATTTTTTAGCATAAAATCAATCGATTTTTACTGGATATGTTGATTGATTACCTTTCTTGCAGTGAAAACTCTATTTCGGTTAAAATTACTTCGTAAGAAGATAAGTGATTCGCATCGCTCGCTCGTTGGTCTTGATAAACTATCGACTGGAAATAATTGTGATGATGTCCTGATAATGTTCACAGACAGAGCTGTTAGGTCAGAGTCTGTTTGACATTCTGCACCCGAAGGATGTGGCCAAGGTGAAGGAGCAGCTGTCCTCGCCTGATCTCAGTCCTCGGGAGAGACTCATTGACGCCAAAAGTTAGTTCCTATTGCTTATTAAACTCACAAATGTTTCGTTAGTGACTCTATAAATATACAAATAAAAAAAACCATATTATGTTTAATAGATTTTTATTTGTAATGTTTATACTTGAAAACCTGTAATCAAGTATATTCTTTGTTAAAATTGTATCATAGATTTAAGCTGTTGGTTTCGACAAATAAATTGTACTATGTTAAATAAAACATATGTATGTTTTAAAACGTGACAAACTGGACTAATGGAAAAGTACGGTGACATTTCGAATACGTATTTTATAACCCATTTTTTTGTTGCGGAACAACTTTTAGTTTGGAAATAAATCAGAAGCCCCGAAAAGATTCATAAACTTTTCAGACAAAAGATCAACCTTGTTTGTTAAAAAATATTTGCAAGTTAATTTTTTTGCTAGAAACCTTACTAGTAGAGAAACGGTGACCTATTTTTAAGTGGCCATATTATTAGAGAACCCAGGAAGATTGAAAATGCGTTGACGACCTTTTACAATGCCTTGAAGACAACTGCCTCTCAAGTACGTTTCCTCGGTGCTTGGCGACGTATTATAGAGCTGAGCTTTTTGTAAGTACTAGAAGGTGGCTAGCCTGAGGGGTTAGCGCTTAGGGCTCTCAACCGAATTGATAAACTTTAGACGACTGTCCACTGAGGGCGCCCCAGGCGGGGCACAAAAGTGGGGACGGACTTTGCATTAACGATTCAGAGGAGTTTTAGGGGATGGTCGGACCACTGAATGTAGCTCGGGCTGCTAATTACGGGGGATGAAACTGAATCTGAGTGGGGATTATAAAGCCCTTCGTAATGCTGAATATTATTAATTTCCCAGCAATGCTGCCAGTGAAAGCAGACATTATAGCCGGTGCGTCGAGACTTTGTCCTGGTGCAAGACGGTCGTTCTTCTGCCGCATCAAATGCAAGTTGAGCCAGGGCACTAGCGCCGCTGCCACCACCACCGCGACGCCCATGCCGGTCAAGCAGGAGGCAGAAACGAACTCCAAGATAAGGAGGAAGCACGCCAACGATAGGAAGTACTGCGTTGTACAGTGTACCGGTCAGTTCATCTATATTATTAACTAAACATAGAACCCGATTCCAGCGCCACCAATTATGAAACTAAACCATCTGTCAGTCCGATCTCGAGACATGTCAAAAAGTCGTTCTATACTAAATGTATGACAAAAATATTTTTTGTAAATTTTTCGTATTTTTTATAGTTATTCTGCTATTCTGGACGGAGACAAGTGCAATAAATCAAAGATCATTAATATCCGTTTAGCCGTTTTGTTTTATATACCAATAGATAGATAGATTTCAAGAATATTACTATTTTGCTTCCAAGATTGAGTCTTGTACGCGATATATGAGTAACCTGTCTACCGCTCTGAAGGTGTTTTAATGGAGAGCCGCTTCCTTTATATTATGACAAATGAAGGTGAAAAGTTTTGAAAAAGAACTCTTAGTTCATGTCTGGATGGTGTAATAAAACAGGCTGTGTATTTTTTTTATTCGATTCCTGGCTTGGGTATTTTTTCCAAAATCTAATGTTGCAGTTTTAGCTTTAGTCAAAATTGCCCCCCTGACTCCATTCAGCATTTTTCGCTATTCCCTTTAGTTTAGGATTTGGCCATCCACGCCCACTTGAAAATGTCACCTTGTATATAAATTATTCTCTCTTCACACGTCATATTTGTTAGATACAAGAGTTCAGAACTCAAGTTTCTCCGGATTTGTTCTATCAAAAGTTGAACTACAGGAATAAAGTTGAGTTTCCTTATTGCAGGTTATCTTAAATCATGGGCACCGGCGGAGATATCCGAAAGCGGGGCGAGTTTGTCCGAAGGCGTGGAGGACGGCGACGCGAACAACATGTCCTGCCTAGTGGCGGTAGTGAGGGCTCTCCCAGACTTGGTCCCTGAACCGTTTCCTTGTTCCCCAGAACCGCCTACCAGACATCTACAGTATGTTTCCAGGCATGCCCCAGATGGGAAATTTCTCTTCGTGGACCAGAGGTCAGTTTATAAAACCTGAAATTGAAATTACTAATCAAACTTGCGTAAGATCACTCGCACTCAAATGACTGTTAGTGATTCCGTCATTTAAGGAGATGATAGCTCAGTGAAGAAAACATGAAGAAACCATAACACGGTGGTAGGGTACTTTGTACCCGACAGGCTGGCTACCACCCTTGAGTTGAAAATCTATCGCCAAGTTCCTATCGGTGTGTTCCGACAGCTGCACTTGAGAGCCGTCATCCTGAGAGTTGCCTTCTAAGCTTTGTGTGTTTACCACCTTGGCCACATCATCACTTAACACGGTGAGATTGTGGTCTAACACAAGCTTATCCAAAAGTAAAAAAACGCGTTCAAATAAATAAACAAACTCTTCAGCTTTATATATTAGTAAGGATAGTACCTTTATATATGTTAACAAATAGTAATATATTGGTGACTTCAGGGTTACCCTGGCGTTGGGATTTCTACCACAAGAGCTTCTCGGTACCAGCCTTTACGAGTATGTGAGTGGCCCAGAACTAGGGGCCGTCGCGCAGACTCACAAATCAGCTTTACTACAGAGAGACGCGCTTCACACACCATCATACTCCTTCCGACGCAAAGATGGCTCACTAGCCAGGATTCAAACTTATTTCAAACCATTCAAGTACGTTTATGAGCTTTTGTTTCATTTATTTATTTTGTTGGGGGACCAAAACAGTTGATACATCGTATCAGCTCATAAAGTAGGTGAGCCAATTAAAGGTCCTCACGGGTAGACATATCTTATGAACTAGAAATCGTTATTATAATAGAAAACTAAAACAAAATATAATTATTTTCAAAATAAATGAGGTGTGAACGTTACAATGTTATCTTCTTCTAATATATAAAATTCTCGTGTCACAGTTTTCGTTGCCATACTCCTCCGAAACGGCTTAACCGATTTTGATGAAATTTTTTGTGCTTATCCGGTATCTATGAGAATCGGCCAACATCTATTTTTCATCCCCCTAAATGTTAGGGGTAGTCCACCCCTAAATTTTTTTTTTTTTTTTGAGACTAAATTTCTAATTTCTATTTTTTTATGATACAACATACAAAAATACATACAATCCCCAATTTTCACCCTTCTACGATCAACCCTTATTTTTTAATAGCCATTTTAGTAATTTGAGTAATAGGTCAAGCCGTTTCGGAGGAGTATGGTAACAGGACCGATTTGGATGAAATTTTGTGTGTGTATTTCAATGGGTTCCTCGATGATTTGAAAACAAAATTAGACCCGGTAGATGGCGCTGGAATCGGATGGCGCTGGAATCGGGTTCTAAGTTTTGTTTTAATTTCAGGGCAGGACAACGTCTGCCGGGTCCACTAGTAATAAAATATTTTTCTTTATAATTTAGACTACAACTTTAAGCTATTAAATGCCAGGTTATTATATCTACATATTACATAAACACACTTGTCAACACTAAGCAGTTGTTATTTAAACCTAGGTATTCAAGTCATGTCGTGTTTCTCATCACTAAAGAATCGCTGACCAAGCCGACGCCTCGGTAGTGACGTCGGATACCGCGGCGAAGGTGGGTTCGAATCCTACAATTAGCTTGAGCTTTCGGTGAAGGAAAACATCGTGAGGAAACCATAGCACGATGGTAGGGTACTTTGTAATACCCGACTGGCTGGCTACCACCCTCAAGTTGAAAATCTGTCGCCAAGCACCTATCGGTGTGTTCCGACAGCTGCACTTGAGAGCCAGTCCCCATCTAGGCTTTGTGCGCTTACCACCTACATCATCACTTACCATGGTGAGATTGTGGTTAAACACAAGCTTATTCAGAATAAAAAAATTAAAAAAAACGCCTCAATATCGCAACGCGCGTATTAAAAATGTCCACATCAGTGGTTTTAGAAATGATGGTATTGCTAGCTCGCCATAAGAAGAAATTTTGTCTGTAATTGATGAATCAATAGGCACGTGTAGAATAGGACTTTGCCGAAGACATTTGGTAGGGGTGTTTATCAGAATTTGTGATAGCAATTCCGGACAGTCAATAGATCCAGTGACAATTTTGGAGAGTAGAACTTGGTCAGCAATATCGCGCCTAGATTCCAGGGGAAGGAGGTGATGTCTCTTACATAGCTCGAGATAGTTAATGGGATTGTATTTAACGTGTGTTCGAAAACACATATATTTTATAATTTTCTTTGTATATTTTCAATTCTAGTTATGCAGGTGGTGTATCTTGGGTTCCATATTTGTGAAGAATATTCCAGGTTACTTCTAACGTAGGTGCAGTAAAGAATTTTAATAGTTTTAATTCTTGTGAAGCACTTGGAATTTCGCATCACAAAACCCAAGGCTCTAGAAGCTTTGGATATTAAGTAAAAATTTAGTGTCTTGAGTGACACCTAAGTCACGTACAAGTGGCTGTTTCAACAACTGTTGTCCTTTTAAGAAGTAGTCACAGTTAGTTGGTGACTTTTTAAGAGTGAATGTGACGACTGAACATTTAACAGGATTAAGATCAAGCTTGTTTAGTAGGCAGTAATCAGCTACGCGGGTAAGATCTGATTGAATCTTAGCAGCGTTGTCTAGACAAGATATGGAAGCGTATATGTTCATGTCGTCAGCAAAACACAAGAGACGGGAAAACTTAAAGCATTCCTCTATATCGTTCTAAAATATAACAAAAGTAAAGGGCCGAGTAATGAACCTTGAGGAACGCCACTAAGGAAAGGGATCCAGCTGGAAATATAGTTATTTATGGCTACTGCTTGAGACTTGTTCTGTAAATAAGATGAAAGCCATCGCAGAAGATCACCTCTGATTCCAATGCTTGATTTACCAATTAGCAATTTATGGTTGATTCTGTCAAATGCCTTACTAAAGTCATATACATAGTTTTATAAAACATTATTGTTGTTTTACATCTTTCCACACGCTTTTCTGCAATCTGTGGGAGTGATTTCGTGAAAGAAAACTCGTAGAGTTGTTTGTCCTCTAATGTAGTGCAGGCAAAGGGTTTTAGCCCATACAGCCTCAAACTCAAAGAGGTTCGTACATGTATGGTATTACCAAGGTGAGATGTCAGATGTTACACATCATATTAATAGATAATTCGCAAAAAGCAGTGGGCTCGCAAAGCAAATTCAAGTAGTATTATAATTGTTATGTTAATTTTTGTGGTAACCAAACCAGGTAACTGACCATAAACGCTTAGTCTCCCTTTATATAAGACAACAATGGCGAATAATATCATCAATATGTATATTAGAGAGTATATAGTTTATTGCTTGCACTTCTCAGTAAAAGCCACCTACAGAAACGTGCATTTGAGTCTTACTTTCGTAAGTGCCTGTGAAGACCTGTTTGGATGAATAAACATTTCATTTCGTATTTTAATGACCGTTACAGTTTTCGCCGATTTTCGATGCCCAATTTTTTTTATTATTTGTTTAAAATGTTAACAAAATGTTTTCAGAAATCCATGGACAAAGGACGTTGAGTGCTTGGTAGCACAGAATACGGTGAGCGAGCCTCAATTGCTCTCCGAATCAGAGTCAGAACAAACATCATATGATATGTTCAAACAAAGTAGGTGTTTAAAACTATACCACGCTATCAAATGTTAACACATCACATAATTTGTGCTTATCTTTTAGGCCCTAGGAGGCGAAACTGGCCAGTGAGCATATATAATAATATGTTTATAATTTCGATAAATTTTAACACGACGACGTTAAATTAGGATTCATCATAAAATTTCAAAAAATTGTGGTCCTAAATTATTTAAATGTGCCCCGAATCTGAGTGATATTGGCTTAATAGTTTACAAGTAAACTAGCTGTGACAAACGGACCAACATGACACTTTAAGTGCTTGGAACGGAACCATGAAAAAAAATGGCGTTGTAAAATGATTTAAAAAAGAACTAAAATTTTCTTGTATTTGTGTAAAACGCCAGCAGAGGGGTGCCCATATTATGCTTAGCAATATGGCTTATTTTGTTTTTTTTTACATCTATCTTTTGCACTTGACCACTCTCTCACTGTAGTCCATGTTTTGACATCTATACTAATATTATAAAGAGGAAAGATTTGTTTATTTGTTTGTTTGCATTGAATAGGCTCCGAAACTACTGGACCGATTTGAAATATTCTTTCACCGTTGGAAAGCTACACTATCCCTGATGAACATAGGCTATATTTTATCCTGGGAAATGATAAGATCCCACGGGAACACGGGTGAAACCGCGGAGGACTGCTAGTGTATCATAAAGCACACACTGCTGCCAGCTGCACTTGAGAGCCAGGTCCTTTCTAGGCGCTCTTTCCCCTCTTTGGCTGAGATTGTGGTCCAATTTCTAAAGAATCTGAGTAGATTATTCAATAAAAAATTTATTAATACAATTCACAAAATGTTTATTTACTAACATGGCATGTGAATGATAAAAATACGATTTAAGCATAGCCGCTGTTTGGTATCAGGCTACGTTAGCACTGCAGATGCGTAGCGAGACATGTTTTAGCCCGCTTATAACGCTTCATTTTCAAATCATATACGTCATAGAAATAATGAATTGATCCTATTGGCGGAAAACGGATCTGCAGTGGATACGTAGCCTTACAGTGGAAACTCGATTATCCGGACCTTAGATTTACGATTATCCGGATTGTCAACCGTGATCAATTAACTTTGTAGGTAAGTACCTACAAAGTCTGGTTATTCAAGTCCCCACTGTATTTAAGTATGTTTTTCCGTGACCAAGGGCGTGAAGTTGGTAGCATTGAGTAAACACAGTAGTGCCAACATTGTCACAGTAAAATACCACTTAATCTGTACCTTCGAATTACTAACCCAATTCTCCTTAATTCCAGTTATTTTTATTTATATTTTTAGCGCTATTTTTAATTGCAAGCGTTTTATAATTAATGTAAAGGGTTATCCATAAATATATGAGTATTATTGTTTCTTGTAGTAACTTTACATCCATGTAAATATTAATGTAAATATAGAATCGAATCAATCACATTATACGTATTTTATGGATAACACAGCTTACTTAATATCGGTACAAAACAAACAAAACAAAACTATTAATGATGGATATGCATTCATTTAACGTTAACATTGCAACATTAATTTCAATAAAGTACCGCTGTTAAGGAATTTCTATACACATTGAACCACGACTACCAGCTTGTTAATTTGTTAGTCTATACATATACAGGGTAAGTAGTATAAAAAAACTTAAAGGGGAGAGGTGGGGGAGTCGCCTATCTAATATACAAAAGTTACCTCCGTAAAAGTATCACCATTTTCGGAATACATCGATATTCAATATCTCGAAAATGGTGACAAAGTCAAAGTCAAAACCATTTATTCAGTTTAGGCCCTAGAAGGGCACTTGTGAAGGTCGAATTACAGAAGTTACCACCGGTTCGGAAGTTTCCCTTCAACAGAGAAGAACCGGCAAGAAACGCAGTAAGGTTACATTTTTTAAATATTTTTGGACCAACGGCTTATCGACGGCTTATTTTTCAAATGTTTAACAATTTTATTCTTAAAGTAATACAAAAATACATAAATATAACCTGCATTTGTTACCTACATAGTACTTTCACAAGGTCATTTTTATATATTTGATAGATGACTCCCTACCTATCTCCTCCTTAAGAGCGTTTACGGCATTTCGAACAAACTATCAAGCCCTTATTTTCGAAATCAATGAACCGATTTTAATGAAACTTCGTACGCATATGCAAAATACAAAGGTCTAAAAAGTTAGTAAAGAACATTTTCGAAAAGATACCTGGAAATCTCTTTTTCTATAGAAAAAAATTTAATCTGTCTAATTTGGCTGTTATACTATTTTTCGAAAATGTTCTTAACTAACTTTTTAGACCTTTGTATCCTGCTTATGCGTACGAAGTTTCATTTAATTAATAGTGGTACGTCACCACTTGCCGGACATTCGTAGTGTCATTCACGAAAATGCAACCCACTCTTATTCCCTTACAGTGCAAGTGCGTGCATACTGTCGCTAGTGTTGTAGCGCTGTCGATATGTCGATAAGCATCACTACAACACTAGCGAAAAGATGAACGCCTGCACTGTAAGGAATTACAAAAACCGGCCAAGTGCGAGTCGGACTCGCGCACGAAGGGTTCCGTAAAAACGGCAAAACTTTCACGATTTTTGTATGGGAGCCCCCCTCAAATATTTTTTTTATCTTAATTTTATTATTAAAGTAAAAATACAACTGAGTATTTTGTGAATATTTCTGTTGCCATTATTGATATCGAGCAAAAAAGGGCAAAAACATCGCGTTTGTTGTATGGGAGGCCCCCTTAAATATTTATTTTGTGAAAATTTCAAATGTCTAGCTATCGCGGTTCTTAAGATACAGCCTAGACAGCGAAGTCTTAGTAATAGGTCCGTTTTTACCCTTTGGGTACGGAACCCTAAAAATGCGTGTTGGTGGATGGCACTATGTGTAGATGTAGATATAGTGGTGTCAGTGTGTATAGAGTGGGTGATAAGTACTAGCTCGTTCCACACTCCCTCTCTGGCGTAAAAAGGTAACCGGAGGGTGTATGTGCAGCGGAGCTCTACTCGGGCTCACTGGAGGAACGGGTGCCGCTGGACTTCAGGGCGGCGTGTGACGTAGCTAGTGCCGTTTCAGAGGCGGACGTGGAAATGCAACGGCTTATCGATTCACAAGTTGAGTCCCATAAGATAGGCAGCGCCATCGCCGAGGAAGCGCTCCGCAGGACCTCGTCTGAACTCTCCGCGGAGATGCCGGTGGACTTGCTGCAGGATGCCGTCTTCAATCAGCAGGTATGCAAAACCAACACTATTTGGTTTGATAACAGTAATAGCTCAGCGGTATGGACGTTGGATACCTCGGCGAAGGTCGTGGGTTTGACAATGTGCTTAGCTTTCGGTGAAGGAAAACATTGTGACGAAACCATAGCACGGTGGTACCATCGTCATGCACCTATCGGTGTGGTCCGACAGCTGCACTTGAGAGTTAGTTCCCATCTAGGCTTACCACCTACCCCCATCATCACTTACTTTCGTGCGATGATAGCTCAGTGGTAAGTGACGTCGGATACCGCGGCGAAGGTCGTGGGTCAGCACGGTGGTAGGGTACTTTGTAGTACTCGACTGGCTGGCTACCACCCTCAAGTTGAAAATCTGTCGCCAAGCACCTGTTGGTGTGTTCCGACAATTGCACTTGAGAGCCAGTTCGCCTTAATAAGGTGTACAACACATTAGCAATCCCCTGGTATTGCCAATGTCTATAGGCGACGGTTGTCACTTACCATCAGGTGACCCGCCTGCCTCGTTGTCACTTGTGACATAAAAAAAAAAAAAAAAAAAAAAAGATTGCGGTCAAACACAAGTTTATGCAAAAGCTAAATGAAAATGTCAAGCTCGAATTTGAGTTGAACATTTTGTAATGAAACTTTAACTGAGAATTATAGGTATGTTAACTGATATATCAGTGGTTTGTGACGTCATATATATATATATATACACCATCAAAAGATGGCCGAATACTTCTTTTTTTTTTGTCACTAGTCACTAGTGACAACGAGGCAGGCGGGTCACCTGATGGTAAGTGACTACCGTCGCCTATAGACATTAGCAAGACCAGGTGGACTGCCAACGTGTTGTACACCATATTACAATGCCTTAAGGGCAAGGGCAACTGGCTCTCAAGTGCAACTGCCGGAACACACCAACAGGTGCTTGGCGACAGATTTTCAACTTGAGGGTGGTAGCCAGCCAGTCGAGTACCACATAGTACTCTACCACCGTGCTGTGGTTTCCTCACGATGTTTTCCTTCACCGAAAGCTCAAGCTCATTGTAAGGATTCGAACCCACGACCTTCGCCGCGGTATCCGACGTCACTTACCACTGAGCTATCATCGCCTTAAAATTGCCGTTAAATTGGTAATTAAACATCATAAGGCGGAATTTTACAACATGTTCGCAATTTTCAACTATTTTTTATAGTAAGATCAACATCTCTGTTACTTGATCACAGAAAGAAAAAGACAGAACTATAGTCGGTGGTAAGCACAGAAAGTCTAGGAGGTTTTACTTACTGTATTATAAGATAGACTTGATATTACTGGCATCGAACTTAAACAGGCAGGTGTTCTACCTAATAGTCACCAGCTATCTATGAACATAAGTAATACAATAGCGGGGGAATCCCCCTAGCCAATGTGTTGCCAATCATTATAAAACCGGAACACCGGTAGAGGTGGATACTAGAAAACCCACTGAGATAGGTTCATAACTGACAACTATGACCTTCCAAAACGCAGTGGCAAATAACGGCTAACGTGATGTGTGAGCAGGCCACCCTTGTGGACAATATCCTCGGCGTGGAAATGACCGGATTCAACCAGGTCCGGAACAATGTGCCGCTCAGCTCCGCCGGTCCGGAACGATCCCCGCCGCATCCAGATCCGGCGGACATGATGCCTACGACCAGCACGCCCCCTATTTCCCCCCCACTGCCCGCTCTCGGTGTCGACGGTAATGGAGAAGCTGCTATGGCAGTCATCATGAGCCTTCTGGAGGCCGATGCAGGCCTCGGAGGTCCAGTCAACTTCTCAGGGCTACCCTGGCCTCTTCCATGACATAGCGAGATTGAATTAGATTATATGCTGTCATTTTAAAATGCTGACCCAGCATGCGACTTACCAAATATGCGTATACCATTGTATCCTATGAACTTTCTGCCTAATCTTTAAACTGGCCATCTTGAAGCGATGCTTGCAGCATGTTGATGACCACTTGCAGCTGCGTTCTGTACTTAATCGAGATTATATTTTCGCGGTACCTCACATTGGAGATCCAATGTTTTACTTAAATTAATCCAAAATATATTTTTGTTAGCATGTTAGTCGGTTTGTAAGCTCGATATTATTCATATATAACAGATACGTGTTACAAAATTGATCAAACTTCAACACAGAATAATATAATATACAGTGTATGTGAATACAGGGTGTCCGGTAAGGAGCATAGGTGGGGGGGTCACCTACCAACATATACAAAAGTGACCTTAGTAAAAAGGTCACCATTTTCGAGATATTTCGGTATTTCAGAATTTAAGTATTGACTTTTGAATTTTAGATCTTAAATATCTCTGAAACTGGTGATACTTTTAGTAAGGTCATTTTTGTGTATTTTTGCTAGGTGACCCGCTCACCTAGCTCCCCCTTAAGTTTATCGTACTAATTTACCTGACATCCTGTATAATTCATATCTATAAATTTGAGATAAAAGATTTATGGAACATTTTATGTTCCAGGTATTAGTCAGTGTTGATAATATAATTTAATGTTAATTGTTAGTAACATGTCATAATAATAATTATACTAATTGTATTTATTTAAGTGTTATTTCACCTAAGTACAATTTTGTGGATAATTCCCAGCGGAGGTGTTGGGAGGACGTCCGTCCTCAAACCTGGTGCTTTTTGTACATAAGAAGGCTGGGACAGAGTGTTTCATTCTTGCCAAATCGTAAACCATTTTTTTAATCAATCTGCTATCAATATTAACATTTGAACATCTACTTTCATGTAGGTTTATGTACAATTTTAATTTTTATATTGTTTATATATTATAGTTATAAGTGTTTGTTTGAGTGTCTATTTAAAAAGTAGAACAATTGTGGATTATTTTCACGGTAGAGCGTAAACGCACTATCGATTTTCTGTATGTCAACTAACGTATGTTAATAAAATCATTTGTGAATGATACGATTATGGAATAAATATGGAAAATCAATGTTCATTGTAGTAAACTGTTTATAACTATAAGTTGTGGCAGTATTAAGGAGTTAATGTGTAAGAGAATAATTTAATAAGTACCTAAATTAAGTTACCAGAGAAGTTACCAAAACGAACGGCCATTCTTAGATTATTCTTCAAGAGATGGTTGATATTTCATATATAAATTAACCACAAGAGATAGAATATTATTTAGGATTTTACGTTTTTAAAAGTCGTTATCTATCGAGTTACCGTTTCAGTTTATTTTATTGTGCGTCTATCGATTTAGTTGATTTGGTTTCACTACTTTGTGAGACTCATTACGTTAGTACGGTCAGCAACTAGTGAAATTTACTTATAAATTTATAAGTTAATAATAATATATAGAGATGTTTTCTTAATTCAGATAGGCACCTGTTTATATTGCTGTCCGTACGCCGATATTATGAATTTAATCTTTGGTTAACTAGTTCATTATCATGTGCAATTTATTATTAAAGGGTTATTACTTATAATGGTTTTATTGTAGATATTACATCATAAAACGAGGTAATACGTCAATCAAATATCCATGTGCATACAGCCTAATTATTTAAGTCTTGAAATTTTATTGATGTGTTGAATATTTTTTGTTTATTAATGATATAAAATAAAACTGTTTCTTTTACTTCATCAATTTGCGTTTTATTTCTACAAAGTACATTTATTTTTTTACGTGAGCTATGCGATTTGATAGTAACTCACTGAACCGTTAGACTACCTTTCTGAGAACCCACAAACAAAAGTTATTAACATGAGCAAGGAACTACGAATAAGTAGACTTATTATTTAACTCCGCTAGATGGCGTACAAATGTGCGTCAGTCACCGCCTCTAGCGGATAATTTGAGTATTTACTTGTGACTCTTAACTATAGGGAACATCATAGTATTGATCCTGAAATTATAGATGGCAGCACCCACTTCATAGCGCCGACTGGAAGAAAGATTCTATCTTATGTTATTGGGGTGCGTACACTATAATATACGAATTTTTAGTATTAAATAACATAAATAAAATAAAGCCGTTTGTTGTTGTAATGTCGCTCTGCGAAAGTCTTTGATATGTGCATAGATTCGCTATCGTTGAGGTGGAAAGTGGCCCTCATGGAATCACAAAGTTATACCTATGTATGCTGAATTTAATAAATATTCTTTCTTATTCACTTAATTATGCTAAAACGCAATAAAGCGATCTGAAACTTTGAATAGGTATCAATATTTTAAAACAATATATCTGGCTCTAGGATTACTTACAATATTCTGATCTGTGATTCTCATTTTTTTGTTAAGTATTAGATGATTTGATATTCTCCCGTCAACCTTTAAAAAGGCAAGAGGTTAAGCTCTTTATTGTAAGCCATCCTAAAATTATAAACCAACCTGTATTTTTTTACACCACAAGTGACAACCAGGCAGGCGGGTCACCTGATGGTAAGTGACTACCGTCGCCTATAGACATTAGCAATACCAGGGGGATTGCAAATGTGTTATACAGCTTATTACAATGCCTTAAAGGCAACTCTCACGTGCAATTGCCGGAACACCAGGCGCTTGGCGGCAGATTTTTGACGTCGGATACCGCGGCGAAAGTCGTGGATCGTACAATGAGCTTGAGCTTTCGGTGAAGGAAAACATCGTGAGGAAACCATTGCACGGTGGTAGGGTTATTTGTAGTACACTCTGTCTGTCGACAAGCACCTATTATCGGTGTGTTCCGACAGCTGCACCTGAGAGCCGGTTCTAATCCAATTTGTGTGCTTACCACCTTCGGCTACATCATCACTTACCATGGTGATATTGCGAAACACGCACCGCTTAACCAAAATCAATAAATAAATAACCAACCACGCCAACCGGCTGTCAATTGATCGAAGAGATTGAATCTCTAGGCACCCTAGCACCTTCATTTTAACGAAACCATGTAGCACCAATGAAGGCAGTATTTGAAAGAGGTTCATAGATACATGTGTCCCCTGCGCCGGGGGGTTAGAACGAGCGGGGGTTGGGGGGCTCGTTAACTATGCAAATACCGCGGAGTGCGGGCGAGGGGGGAACAGCGCGATCTGATCGCTACCACGTTACGCCCTCTAATGATTCACCAGTAGATGTAACATCGCTGTAAAACCTTTAACGAGAATAGGTATTATGCCTAACATATCATATCAGCGACTTTTTATTAAATGTCAAAACTCTCCTCAAAATCAAAACTCATTTATTCAGTTTAGGCCCTGGTAAGGCACTTATGAACGTTACAATTGACTCTACCACCGGTTCGGAATACACTCAAACTGACGAAGACTCCGGCAAGAAACTCAGCCGATGATTTATATGGAGTTTTGTTTGAAATACATACCTACTTGTGACGTCAGAAATATGCATCATCAAAAGACTCGTTGTCGTTTTAGATGTATTATACACTAGTTGAGTGTTAGGTATTTTTTCTTGGATATGGGCAACATCTCTATTCATATAGTAGGTATACGGTTCGAAACATAAGCTTATTTTTAAATCGGATCACGTGACTTTAAGTTCTAAAGGTATTCCTCTAAATGCCGTTACACCTAACGGTGCTTGATGACAGATTTCCAACATGAGGAACTGCGTATTCTGCCAGTCGACTAATAAAAATTAGGTACCTTACCACCACTGTGCTGTGTTGTAGGCTCCTCACGATGTTTTCTCTCAAATGAAGGTCATTATAACTTTGGGATTCGAACCCATGTCTGTCACTACTACTGAGCTATCATCGCTTCATAACTATTTATTAGCTATAACTTAGTATCCTTTATTCAAAGACGAAAAACTGATTAGATGAAAGAAAAAAAAACACATTTTCAAGTCAAAGCCAATATAAAATTTAGGAGGACACATAATTTACCAAAACGGTGAAATACCTAGTTAGGTACATTTATTTCCTGGGAACGCAGATGGAAGTGCGGTGCGTTACTAGTAATATGTACCTACTTACAATAAAACTAGTTGTGTTCAATATTTGAAATGTACCAACACATACTCTCAAGTTAAGCACGCATCTCTTTGGTCGATTACCGAAATCAAAATCGACAGATATCGATACCACGTTGTTTTGTTGAAACCTACATAGTACCTACACAATCGATTATATAGTGGGAGCCAATATTAACTGAATGTTAATGCTGTTAAGGTATTTATTGAGTTGTGGAGGAGGTTCGAAGCGGAGTGACTTGCAGAGGCGCGGTGGTCCTTACTACAATCGCCGACCACTAGCTCCGATCAAGTCACAGAGTAATTAACTGCACAGAGAATAATTAATGTTTTATTAATAGTTTATTCCGTTAGTTCTAAAATACTGGATCGTCCATTTGGATATTTAATGAAGCATGATCGATAATATTATTTAAACACCTCTTTCTATCTGTATAAATATTTAAAAGCGATGATAGCTCAGTGTTAGTGAGTGACGACGGATACCGCGGCGATGGTCGTGTGTTCGAATCCTACAATGAGCTTGAGCTTTCGGTGAAAGAAAACATGTTGAGGAAACCATAGCACGGTGGTAGGGTACTTTGTAATACCCGACCCGAGTTGAAAATCTGTCACCGAGCACCTATCGGTGTGTTCCGACAGTTGCACTTGAGAGCCAGTTCCTATCTAGGCTTTGTGTGCTTACCACCTTCGGCCACATCATCACTTACCATGGTGTGATTGCAGTCAAACACAAGCTTTCCCAAAAAAAAACATTTGCTATGATTAATTGTAATAAATATACGTACGAATATTTTTCATGAAAAACCTGCACACGCATTGATAAATAAATTGACTAAAGGAAGATATACTTACAAGAAGAGTACACAAATGATCTGAATGTGTGCAAGTTATTTAATTAGGTCTTACCACTACTGGTCCGAAACAGTGTTCATTATCAAACGAGTTCTGACTGTAACATGAGCAACCGCGCGGGTCTATTATGTAAAAGTTAGCAGTAGCGACAGCTGTCACACGCCTATCGCTAAATGACATTACCCATGGACACTAGCGCCACTAGCGATAGGGTAGCAATAAATGGAAACAAATAATTTCTCAAGCTCATACAAAAGTGACGTTTGTTGACAGCAGCGATCGCGAAATTTACGCCTGTTGCAAACCTGTCGCGAGATACATAATTCCGCCGCCGGTCTCTGTAGGTACTTCATTAATCTGTGGCCACGTCGTCGTGTTGCTGGCGACATGAAAAGGCCTGTATCACTGGTATCGGCAACCGACGATGATATATGGAGAGGCTGTGACGCGCCGCTTTGATGCCCCGTCAATATCTGTTAGTGGGTCGAGTGGACAACGTGCCTCAACGCCGCGGCCCGAGACCCGAGACTTGCACTGCAAACAAACCCGCCAATGGATAAGGCAATGGCTTTTGTTTGTTTAAACATAGGTATTTTGGTAAACAAAATTATATAAAATTGCGAAAATACTTATCTACTATTAATTGTATTAACTACAATAACATTAATAATATTTAAAAAAATATATTGCCGGTTGATAGGTACCTACAAAACAAAATCTTGTAATGATTAAACCCGTGATATCATTCGAATGGAATGTCCGAATTGAATAACTCAAAAAGTTATATAAAGATATTGAAGCAGTCTTGATTATGAAGTAATTTATTTTGATAAGGATTAATACCAAGGGACAAATAAAGAGCCTTTTCTAGCGCCGGCATTTCAATAAAATTTTCGAAATTCATAATTTTTTTTGTAGATAATGATGTGTTCTGCAAAGTCGTAGTACATTATTTTGTTCTATCATCAATAGTTTTCGCAGCGCACGCAATATAAGGAATTTTTAGGTAATTTTTTCACATCTCGGGGTTACATTATTGGAGTTTTAGTAAGGATCCCTATTTTAAAAAAAATATAATATAGCCTATGTTCATCAAGGATAGTGTAGCTTCCCAACGGGGAAAGAATTTTTGAAATCGGTCCAGTAGTTTCGGAGCCTATTCAATGCAAACAAACAAACAAACAATCAAATCTTTCCTCTTTATAATATTAGTATAGATAAAGATACAAATTAAAGGACAAAATCATAATAAAATTACCTCATCCAAAACATAATGTTTGTTCCGCGTACGAGTGTGGCGAGCGGACGATACGCTGGTTAGGCCAGAGGTCGGCATTCCTCGCCGGGAGGTACTGCCTCTCCACTCACCTCTAAAGCCTTTCCCAATCATGCTCATGGTGGCCGTATTGTTCCCACCTGTTTGGACTTGGGTACTTTGTTTTTGTCAGTTTTGTTTAGGCCTGAAATTATAAATGTTCATTATTTCAGAAATACCTACAATTTCATATACTTACTTACCAAGAGAACTTAATCTACTGTTGTAGATACATATATAAAATATATAGTAGGTACTAGCTGTTCCACGCGGTTTCACCCGCGTTCCCGAGGGATCTTATCTTTTCCCGGGATAAAAAGTAGCCTATGTGCTATTCCAGACTATAATCTATCTCCATGTCAAATTTCATCCAGATCCATTCAGCCGTTCTGGCGTAAATGAGTAACAAACATACATCCATCCAAACTTTCACATTTATAATATTAGTAAGAAAGAGCATTCAAACATCTCGGAGAACATGAAAAAGAAACATTTAGTCTTATCATGCATTTTGAAATTCGGGTTGAAAATAAAATGATTCCAACGAACAAATCTATGTACAAAATAGCCAAATAAAAAGCATAAGCCGATTAGTTATGAATAGAGAGCCGGGAGCTATTGTACATTGAGTGGCGAGTAGCGGCCATGGCACGTGCTGTAGACAATAGCTGGCACGTGTCATCTAATGCCGACATTGCGACATGTCACAATACGCGCCGATCGCTTCCTTCCTGCTATCACGCCTACATTTTTAAATGGATTATTTCTAGACGCCATTTTTTTGGGACACTGTAAAGTTGGTGCGATTAAAGGTTTGGACTGGGAAACAATTAAGGGGTTTTTATTTTGTAGAAAAGGGCAATTCGCGCGATTTATTGTTTGGGTCGCGAGTCTTGTGAAATCAATTTAAGGATTTTAAGATATTAACTTTGTCTTCGGTGTAGGTACATACATGAAAATAATGGTTACCCTCCACGGTTTCACCTATAGGTATGAGCTTTGAATTTGAGTTTATTTTTAATTATGCCTAAATAATAATTATGAGAGAATAAAAATGTTTCAGACAATTATAAATAAATAAAATAAAATAAAAAAGCCTTTTATTTCACACCCAATAATTAAAAACAGACAATACACTCAGCAAATCATCTAATGACTCAAAAATCCTCAAAGAACGATTTCGGGTGTTTAATAAAGAGTTACTGCTAGTTATGGACGCCTATACAAATGAAAGTAATACCTAAGTAGATTTGTAAAAAAAATACGATGACTATGACAACAGCTGAACTTCAAAGCCCAGTGAAATTACCATAAAAAGATTTAGTTTTTCCCTTTGGAGCGTCAAGGAGCCCAGGGTGGGTGGGTGGCGAGCCCGCATTTCGGTGTTTGCAGCTACAAATATTGTTAGAGGGAGCCCCCTCACGAATTATCTGCCTATTGTAGGATTGTACGACTACAGACTTCAAAAGATCCGAGTCGAGGACGTTCTAACGTTTAATTTCGTCTTAGCGAATTTTGAACAGCTGTTGATTAATTAAAACATTACCTACCAGCTCTGGATCATAATTATGTGATTATTGTTTCGTGATATTTTTGGTTTGCACATAATACCGCTGACTGCCTGGTTAACTTTTAGTTGAGAATCTGTCTTTCTGTAGTAATTTCGATCTTGATAATGTCCAAAGTAGGTAGTAAAAGTGGACCGGTGTTAGAGTCAATTGCTAACGTACCGTTCATAAGTGCCTTGCCAGGGCTTAAGGCCTGCTTGAGTTTGTTGTTTACTAAATCACTCGTAACTAATTTCAATTTCTTTATTCCTTTTTTGCCGCCATAACACACATATATTATCAGTAAGACTTTATAAATAAATATAAAATGTAATAGGTCCAAGTAGATTTTTAAAAAAGAGTAATTGCTGAGTTTATTGCCGGCTCTTCTCAGCAAAAGCAACCTTCCAAACCGAGCGTTAGAATTTAACATGAATTAAATTGACGATTAAAAATACTTGTAATGAAGTTTTTTAAGGCGATGATAGCTCAATGGTAAGTGACGTCGAATACCGCGACGAAGGTCGTGGGTTCGAATCCTACAATGAGCTTGAGCTTTCGGTGAAGGAAAACATCGTGAGGAAACCATAGCGCGGTGGTAGGGTACTTTGTAGTACCCGACTGGCTGGCTACCACCCTCAAGTTGAAAATCTGTCGCCAAGCACCTATCGGTGTGTTCCGACAGCTGCACTTGAGAGCCAGTTCCCATCTAGGCTTTGTGTGCTTACCACCTTCGGCCACATCATCACTTACCATGGTGAGATTGTGGTCAAACACAAGCTTATCTAGAATATAAAAAAAAAGAGTTTGAGTTTAAACTGAATAAATTAATTTCGATTTGATTTGATTTGAACATAAAACTACCTGAAAATAAAAACACTACCTACGCAGTTTCTTTTTACCTAAACCATTACCTACGTTACACCTATGTTTAGTAGTCCCAACTTGTAGTGTGATACAAAACCTAATTAGCAGATTTTTGGCAATAGTAACAGTGCAATAGCAGCATAGATAAAATCAAATGCTTGATGGACACGCAGAACAGAACACCGGAGCACGGCGGGTGTTCATTACCGCTATAATGACGCCCGGCTCCACTCGCTTGTTCTTATTATGTACCACGCGTCACTTCACTATATTATGCTCACCCAGCCACAATATGGAGGGGGATGTAATCGTTTTGATACTAGCAAATTCAGCTTGGAGGACCATTTTAACAAATTTTAAGAGCATGGCTTTGAGAGAAGAGGAATTATGGCTGCTGAGACATGAAAGATAAACGAAACAAAGGCATTTATTTGGTCACAGGAAACAAAATAGCTAGGTAACATTGTAACTAGACTCATAGACTGGCATCGCAAATACCAATTACAGATTTTCTTTCCACCAAACCAACCGTCAAACCATCAATAGTTAGTTAGGATAAAAACAGTATACACAAACATTCGCAATTATAATGATAGGATTCCAGCAAGTGTCAAGACGTGGCTACATGTTCGTACCCGATTGCACAGTGGGGCTATGAGCAGTGATTACACAGCTCTAATTCGATAAATAGACGACAGAGGGCGCTGGGGAGGCCCTCGGCTTCTCGTCCAACTCGCAATACAACTAACACAATTTATTACTTGATTGCGCCTTTTGTTGTTGCGGTTATGTGCATTTTTTAAATGACGTCAAGGTTTTAGTAGTTAGGTACACCTGCATTCTAAGAAATATTTGTAAGTAGGTATGTACCAGGAAATGGCATTTTAGCACTGAGACTCCACCAAAGCTGAGCGGAGCGGAGATGTTTTTTAAACAACCAATAGAATGTCTTTATTCACACATCTCGTCACCGCTCAGCTATTCTATTGGTTGTTTAAAACACATCTCCGCTCCGCTCAGCTTTGGTGGAGTCTCAGCCTCATATTAAAAGAGGTAAAGTTTGGATATCCTAGCAGGTAATTTTCAAAATCACTGGCATTCAAAAACAAGCTGACTGACAGAAAAAGAATGCATTTATTTATAATACAAAGTAACTTAGTAATGGATTATGGATATTATTCGTATACCTACATGCTAACATTTACCGATTCAACCAATTGTTTCTGTGTGTCGCAGTGGGTTGAGATGACAGTCAACATTAGTGACGTCACAGAATCCTGCGCAGGCGGTGCGGTGCGGTGCGGTGGTCTGCGCACGCGCCACGATACGCTTCGTTACCAATAAGTATGATTTACCTCGATTGCGATCTGACACGCCGCACCGACCAATTTATCCCCCATTCGAGTCGGACTCGAGTTCAACACACAATTTACAACCGTCCAACGGCGCGAGGATCATGAGCCTGTCGTGATCCACATCAGTAGATAGCGCACGAGTGTTTTTTCAATTATTTACATTGTGACACCAGCCGAAAATAAACAAGCGCGACTGCAAGCTGAACTAAAGGGATTTTAATAACGCGGCCGGCACTAAATCAAAATTTGATTATGAGAAACCTGCAAAAAGTGCAATAGGTCATTTTCGTTTTGGTACGCGGCTATAACTTAGCCAACCGGCCGTTGATAAGAGCTTAAAATGTTGTAGGTCGCCGCGCGCCGTTGTAAAAACCCGCTTTCATTATAAGGTTAATTTATTCGATGAACAACTACTAAATATCTAACCATTACAATGAAGCGGTTTTAATGCGGTGGGACGCTGCTGCCGCGTGAAAAAACCTCTCTCATTCAGAAACGATGTGTGTAGGCTGACGTACCGACAGGACATTAAGTTGAATCGATTATTTTGATCACTTGTACATTTGTAAACATCACTAACGTCGCTTCGATTACAGTAGGTACCTTAAGACAACCAACGGCCTGGTAAGGACAGAGGGAGAACTACAAGAAGGTACCGCTTGCACGTTCTATGAAAAAAAGGTAATAAGAAATATTATGGGACACAATACGAGTCTCCTCTCATATTGTTCTTCTTCTCTCTCCAAAAATGCATCGAATTACGGCCGTGTTCAATGGAAAATGAATAAATCAATTCAAAATATGTATTTCATTACTTTATAGAATACAACCGCGCCGTAAACATGAATATGTCTTCTGTACAAGTCATATTCATGTTTTAAGATAAGTTAAATAAATAAATATCCTCGGACATTTGTTCACACACGGCTATCTGATCCCAAACTAAGCAGAGCTTGTAATATGGAAACCAGATGACTGATATACTACATAGACTACTTTTTTTTTTGTAAATACATACTTAAATAGATAATTACACCCAGACTCAGGACAAACAGACATGTTCATGCACACAAATGTGTGTCCTGGATGGGAATCGAACCCACGACCTGCGGCGTGATAGGCAGTGTGTTAACCAACCACGCCAACCGGCCCGTCAAGTCAGGCAATTACAGTATTACAGTTTTTACTTCTAGTCAGTAGTTAAGGTACTTTGTAGTACTCTTCTGGCTGGCTACCACCCTCAAATTGAAAATCTGTAACCAATCACCTGTTGGTGTGTTCCGGCTGCACTTGACAGCCAGTTGCCTTTAAAGCATTATAATACGTATAACACACTGGCAATCCCCCTGGCGATGGTAGTCACTTACCATCAGGTGACCCGTCTGATTTTGTAGATGACAAGAATGCATTTAAATGAATTGCTCGCTTCACAAGCTATTTTATGAGTTTCATATTTTGTACTATGTGAAACTATTTTTAATAATTAAATGTAATAAGTCTAAGTCTTTTTTAAAAAGAGTAATTCCTGAGTTTATTGCCGGCTCTTCTCAGCAAAAGCAACCTTAAGAACCGTGCGTTAGAGTAAAAAATATTTTGTAATATATCCAACATGTGAAATAATATAATGAGTTTACTTAACAAATAGATTTTTGAATTTGAATTAGTCTGTCTGGTAATGACTTTGAAGCTAATGTTTTTTAAATAACAAAGATAGCTCACATCGCTTCCCGGGGGAGCCTTAACCCCTATGGGAACGCGTCCCCAAGGTGGCGGATAGGGGAGTGCTCGTCTGGTTCTGCGTATGTAGGGCCAGGAGGGTAGGAGTGAAATAAAATAGCTCCCGCGGACCAAAAGGCCGCAGAAGGACACTGCGATATAAAACCCCTGCCGCGGGCTTCTCCGACATCCTCAGAGCAGAGGCCGCAGCAGTGCTGTGAGTCTGGGCTGGGGCTCACAGAAGAGACGACGGCGGAAGAACCCTTCGGGGCCAACGGCGGCGCTCACACTCCGTAGCGAGTGATAGTCTTGGCGTCAGGTGGCAACCGGCCGTAAAAACAAAGCCAATCATCATAACTCCAAATCATGAAAAATACAGATAATAAAAGGGCAAATAATACTAGGGCGTCCCCCTCAAGCGACGATAACAGTGATGGAAATGCAACAAATGATAGGGCGTACCCCCAAAGCGACGCAAACGTCATCAGAGCACCCGGAATATCACCCACGATACGCATAGCGAGCTGGAACGTGGGCTCGATGACCGGACGCAGCTCAGAACTCAGCGAAGTATTACATCGAAGACGCATCAACATTTGTTGCATCCAGGAGACGAAGTGGAAGGGGTCCAAATCGCGTAATATCGGGTATAACTACAAACTGATTTATCACGGAACAAGGGCGCAGAATGGAGTCGGCATTGTAGTAGACAAACACTTTCAAGATCGCGTAGTCGAAGTAAACAGAGTAAGTGAAAGACTTATGTCAATCAAGCTTGCCCTGGACGATCAACCGTGCATGAACACCATATGCGCATACGCCCCCCAGTCCGGAACCCAAAGTTCGGAAAAGGAATCTTTCTGGGAAGAAATTAGCGATCTACTGCAATCCATACCAAACTGTGAGCCGAAGTTCGTCGGTGGCGACTTGAACGGTCACGTTGGTGAGAAAACCACCACCTACCAGAGAATACATGGCAACTTTGGATATGGTAAAATTAACCCGGAGGGAGAGAGCATCCTTCAAATGGCACTGGCACACGATCTTGCAATTATTAATACTTTCTTCACAAAACCTGAAGAACATCTAGTAACCTATAAAAGCGGCGGGACATGCACTCAGATAGACTACATTCTAACTGATAGAAAACAACTAAAAACATGCAAAGACTGCAAAGTCATACCCGGGGAACCTCTTACCTCACAGCACAGAATATTAGTGGCAGAGTTCAAAATACCAAAAACATACAAAGTCAAGAAGGAAAAAATCATAAGAACACGGTGGTATAGATTGGAGGGTGCGGAAGGCCTCAAACTATGTGAAGACATCGCACAACACCTTCAGGAGCAGCAGGATGATACAGCCGAGGCAATGTGGAGAGATTTTCAGCTATACAGCAATGAAAAAGCAAAACAATATTTAGGAGTATCTAAAGGTGCCATCAATAATAACAAGGATACTAGCTGGTGGAATGAAGAAGTGAGAGAAAGATTGGAAACTAAGAAAACACTCTTCAAACTATGGCAACAGACGAAAGACGAGGCTGACCACCAGGCTTATAAAATTGCTAAGAAACTCTCAAAACGAGCCGTCGCACAGGCCAGGGCAATCGCCAGGGATGATTTCTATGCTAAACTTGAAGCTGCTTCAAACGATAAAGAAATCTTTAAGTTGGCAAAACGTAAACACCAAAGTAGTAGGGATACCACCACAAACAAATTTATCAAAAATGAACAAGGAAAACTACTAACATCAAACGAAGACATCAGAGACCGCTGGAAAGAATACTACACAGAATTGCTAAATGAGGTATTCCCTAGTGAGGCACTACAAGATATCCCTGCTACAGAAGGCCCTATCCCATGTATAAGGCCTGAAGAGATAACTCTAGCAATCAAACGAATGGCAAATAACAAAGCCACTGGCCCTGACGACATTCCCGCTGAATTCTGGAAGCGAATGGGAGATACCGGTGTACTGTTCCTGACGAAACTTTTCAACAAGTTCCTGGCTGACGGAATTCCCGACGAATGGCGAAAGAGCTTTCTCATCCCTTTCTATAAAAATAAAGGTGATATAAGAGTCTGCGGCAACTACAGAGCTATAAAGTTAATCTCACATTCCTTCAAAATATGGGAAAGAGTCATCAACAAAAGGCTACTTGAAATAACTAGCGTCACTGAAAACCAATGCGGATTCATCG
This sequence comes from Ochropacha duplaris, assembly GCA_951361185.1. Classification (NCBI taxonomy): domain Eukaryota; kingdom Metazoa; phylum Arthropoda; class Insecta; order Lepidoptera; family Drepanidae; genus Ochropacha; species Ochropacha duplaris. The sequence continues at coordinate 623,505 of OX592690.1, forward strand.
CCGGTAGATCCACAACTGATGCCATACATTCGGTCAGAACACTGATGGAAAAGTACAGAGACAACAAAACAGACTTGCACATGATATTCATCGACCTAGAAAAAGCTTTCGACCGGGTACCGAGAGAATTAATTTGGCACGCTCTAAGGGCCCAGAATGTCCCCGAGCACTACATAATGACTGTCAAAGATATGTACCACCAAGTATCAACCAAAGTTCGAAGTCCGGCCGGAACAAGCGATGAATTTGATGTAAAGGTTGGTGTCCACCAGGGTTCCGCACTCAGCCCTCTGCTATTTAATATTGTAATGAACCATCTCACCTCAAATCTGCAACGAGCGCCGCCATGGGATATCCTATATGCGGACGACGTCGTTATCATTAGCGAAGATGTGAACAACCTACAGCAGATTTTAGAAAAGTGGAGGGAAGCTCTGGAAACATCTGGTTTGCGAATAAGCAGAGAGAAGACCGAGTACATGCATTGCAACTTTAGTGGCGTCAACAGCAAACATACCATCTGTCTACAGAACACCCAGCTAAAAGAAGTGGACCATTTCAAGTACCTAGGGACAGTCATCAGTAAAGATGGGTCAATAGACACTGATGTCACCCATCGCATAAATACCGGGTGGATGAAATGGAGAGAACTATCTGGCGTGCTATGCGACACCCGAATGCCTGTGCACATAAAAGGACGAGTATACAGAGCAGCCGTCCGACCGGCCATGACATACGGAGCCGAATGCTGGCCACTCAAAAAGCAGCATGAAAATCAATTACACTGCGCAGAGATGAGGATGCTCAGGTGGGCAGGTGGTGTAACTAGGCTGGACCATGTCAGAAACACACATATAAGAGGCAGCTTCAAAGTGAGACCTATCCCAGACAAACTACAGGAGAGCCGTCTGCGCTGGTACGGACACGTTATGAGGCGACCATCCGACCACATGACCAGAAAAGTGCTAGACATCGAAACTAAACCCCGAGGACGAGGAAGACCCCGAATCACATGGATGTCCGTAGTAAATAAGAACCTCAAAGAAGCCCAAATCAATAAAGTGACGACCCAGGACCGAGCTACCTGGAGACGCATGATACGGAGGGCCGACCCCAAATAAAATGGGAAAGGGCCAGGCAAAGAAGAAGAAAGATAGCTCACATTGTGTTCTTGCTGACGGTACTTGCGAGTTGCGAACAAATAGCAATAAATACGTGGCTCCATATATCTGTCCGCGCTCAGCTCGCCTTATTTACGGCGGCGGGCGAATAAATCGACCGGTGAGTAAACACCCCCCCTCCCCCCACGGACGAACAGCCTCGGGCACTTTACGAGCGTCCAACAAGGTAGTTGAAAACTATCTATTAAAAGAAGTACTCATAACAGGAATAATCTGGTTAGTTTGAATATATGTGAATCTTACGTGGAAGGCTCCACGCATAGGGAGTTTGATGATGAATTATTCTTATATTTACTTCGTTAGATTTTGCTATTTTTAATCTTTAAATGTTCGTAATAGTGCAAATGATTTTTTAATCAAAAATATATTGGAAACGTTTCCCGGGCAACTTTTCCGGTAAAATTAAATATTAGCGTAAAACTGATATCGACGATTGATATCAATTTCTCTCTTCAGGTATTTTAGGAACAGAGCAACGTCTGGTAGGTCAGCTAGCAGTCGCAAACCTAATGCGACCTCATCTACAGTTAGAGTAGCCAACAAAGGGAATACTAAAAATAAATAATTCAAAAGGATTACTGAATTCGCTCACGGCTGAACGAATGACAATTGTTTATTTAGGTCGGGGTTCGATTCCCGCTCATCAGCGCTGGCTCCGGTGCCGGTGGCTCATTAAAGGCCTCAGTTATTCAAATTTATTCAGTTTACGCAGTAGCCGGGGTACCAATCGCTATAATACTATGTATGTATTGGCAATTACCATACTTGTATATGGTAAATGTGCTTGGTAATCAGTAGAAGAAATATTGGTAAATGCCAATGACAACCAGCCAGGCGGTTCACCTGATGGTGAGTGAATACCGTCGCCTATAGACATTAGAAATACCAGCATGTTTGCCAATGTGTTGTACACCTTATTAAATATATGTAAGTAATTTTTGTTGAATGCAGGCCTTACTTATAAGTCAAATATTTATGTCAAATAAATTTAGTACGCTGTTGGTTACCTAAATAAATAATAACTCAAGATGGAAAATTAATACAATCTATCTAAAAAATAAGTGAATTATACTGCGTGCTACGTGCTACAGTCGTAGCTTATCTCGTAGCAAGCGTCTACGAAAACTATTTCATATTATTCACTTGTTTTTCATAAAATTTAATTCATTAGCTTTTACAAAAAAAAACATGCATATTTTAGGAGTTATCATTTATTTACAATTTATTTTCAACTTTACAAAATATACAATCTATAAATAAAAAACTTTCGCGAGGTTGCCGCCCGCTGCTGCCGATCCCAGGTTCCCAGGTTTCCAGCTTTGGATGCCCAGCCTGATGCCAAAGCTTTTGTTAATATATTTCAATATCAAAATCATATCATCTAAACATCATAAACTAAATTAAAAAAAAATGATCTACAGAACGCAGAAATTCAATCAATGAGCTCAAACTGGATATAAAAGTCCAGTTACAGTTTTTATCTTCGGGTCTAATGATATACATATATTGATATGACTTCTAATTATCTGGAACACGTTTGGTGCCACAAGTAACTAGTCCTTAAATCGCAATCATGAAGTCTTAAATTGATTTGCAGCTATCCGGGCCCCTTGTAGACCTCCCTTCTTCCTTAATTTCCCGTAGAGAAGGGAATAAAGGATCCTACACATAATCCTTTATTTATTTTCTAACATAACTTAGGTATATCTGATAATAAAGCTTATAAAATTAAAATATTTTAAATGCAAATTAACCTTTAAAACACGTTTGAATATTCCACACTCTAATACTTTTGGTGAAAATAGTCGTGATAAATTCTGCAATTAGTGTTTGTAAAAGTAGCTACTGAATGGATTTTGATAAAACTTGCACAAGCTAGATCGTATCCTGGAATAACATCAACATGGAGAACGCGGGGGACAGCTGATGTCTTTTCTCATACGTTCTGTAACACTGATTTAAGTACAGTTGATAAATAAATTAAATAACACACACAAGAATAAATCACATAGAGATTTTTCTGTTATTACATTTACGATGGTCACAAAAAACACAACATATGCATACTGTCTGGCACACAGCATGAATTTTTTAACCTTACTTTTTATATATTCATTCAAAAATCCACAGCAAAAATCTACGAGATCTACTATGTATAAAAAGAGAAGGCCTAACTCACTAACTCATCAAGGCCCAGTCTAAACCTAGAAAGCTGATATTTTTCACAGGTCTGTGTTGTTTTCAAGACGTAGACGAGGAATAAGAAAGGAATTTTAGAAATTCAACCCAGAAAAGGGTGGGTGAAACCGCCGGGCGAAAAGCTAGTATCAAATAAGTGAGCAAGTTCCTAAGACTCCAAGTTCGTTACTTTTCTTGTCGGTAACGAACTGTTTGCAGCCCACGGGAGCAGGTAATCTAATCTAGTCCCGTCGCCCCCTACCCCTTCCGTCTCCCTCCCGGGGCCCCTTTGCTGAAACTGTGGCGTTTTTCCTCTTGTTTGTTTCAGTATTGCGAACGAATACGTGGATCGCATTTTGTTAACATATCGACGGTTTGATGTGTGAAAATGTAATCCATAACATAGATTATACGGAATACATACCAAAAATTGCCTTGCTGAGTTTCTTGCCGGAGTCTTCTCAGTTTAAGTGTATTCCGAACCGGTGGTAGGGTCAATTGTAACGTTCATGAGTGCCTTACCAGGGCCTAAACTGAATAAATGAGTTTTGAGTTTGAGTTTGAAAAAAAAAATTTGGTATTTTCCTATGTGCCTGTTATATCTACAAGCTTTATCATGATTTTGATGAACTTTATAAAACGAGAGAACTGCAGAATTTAGAGGAAGTTTTTTATAATAAATATAAATATATCCTCGGAAATTTGTTCACACACGGCTATCTGATCCCAAACTAAGCAGAGCTTGTAATATGGAAACCAGATGACTGATATACTACATATACTACTTTTTTTTTGTAAATACATACTTAAATAGATAATCACACCCAGACTCAGGTCTAACAGACATGTTCATGCACACAAATGTGTGTCCTGGATGGGAATCGAACCCACGACCTGCGGCGTGAGAGGCAGTGTGATAACCAACCACGCCAACCGGCCCGTCAGATCTTGTGATATGGCTATGGCATCACCCATAAACCGATAGAGGTTTCCACAGTCGGTAATCATTGACCGACGCAACATAATGCTGTGTGGCTGCCCTACTGGCTTCACTTTGGTGTCTGCCAACATTAATATTAAGGTTGTTATATTATTATTATTTTTTGGTTGTAATAATAAATGATTTCTTTATGATAACATTACAAGCTTTAATTATTTAATACTAGTTTTCCACCCGGCAGATTTTACATAGGTACATACCATGTAATAAAAACACTCGGGAACGCGGGTGAAGCTGAATTTCAGGAGCTAGTTATTCCAAATTAAAAATGCTGATACAAATAAAAACTGCATTAGTTTCAATAAAATAATATTCCGGTGATTTGTTCACACATTAACAATGACGATCTCTGTGCGAATTTAGCCGAAGCTTAGGGCGTGAGCGGCACTCTCACGCAAACCATTCACTCGGTCTTCATTCACTCAATAGTGACTGATTCAATGGACCTGGGGAATGGTATTCGCGAATTAAGACGCGTGTGCCGCTTGTTAAGTCCACCAAGTTTGGTGGCATGGAAAGATAATTATTGGTTTATTTATATTTTGTCCGATATAGGATTAGAGATCTCATTTTCCCAACGTCACGCTGTTATCTTTAATCAAGGTTTATTATCACTACAGTTCTAATCAATAATTAATATTTTAAATGCGAAAGTAACTGTGTTTGTCAGTTACCTTTTCACGCCTAAACCGCTTAACCGTTTTTTTATGAATTTTGGTATAGAGATAGATGGAACTTTGGAGGTGGACATATGATACTTATTTATTATATTATATATTTAATTTTGATTATAAAATACCTAGTTTTCATATTCCAAGTGAAGAAATTAATTCTGCCGCCATATAGAAATCAAATTATAGTTTGATTGGCCCATATAGACATGTTGAATCGTCGTTTATAGAGCAGTAAAACTGTATTTACCCATGGGGCCCAAATGAGCGTCTCTCGGGATATCATATTAAAAACAATAACACGTCGATTGCTCGGGATCCCGGATCCCATCTCCGCGCTAACAAGTCTCGCGGGACGGATAAACTTACTTTTATTCATACTGATACACCCCATGGCAAACAGTGTTTGGAAATTTATCGTTCTCTATATTAAACCTTATGGCGCAGAGAATAAAGATTTTATATTGACTGTAGTGAACAGATGCGGGTATGTGTCAGCTAAAATGATTCATAGTGAAGATTCAACAAAGGTATGGTTTGGCCACACTTTAAAACATAAGCAATTTCATTGCATTTTCAGGTGTAGCACCTACGTTTGGTTTATATTTATGTGACATATTTTTTATATGAATATTAATTATTTCTGAACTCGATTGGGATTATCTAGAGCGAAAATCAGTCAGTTACCTATAGCATCCCAAAAAATAAATTACGAATTTTTTTTGTAAGAAATTTAAACTTCAAAAAGCATCATTTTAGCGCCACACAATCGGACGAAATCCAGTTACAGATCAAAAAACTGGGGTTGCACCGTCTGGGGTGGCATGGGGTGTCGGGGGGTGTCGTGTCGCGTCGCGTTGTAATCGCATTGCTCCGGTCGGCTGCGCGCGCGCCTCGCGTGTAATCTTGTTGTCCTAATAGTCTTAAGGCGGACAAAGGGCTGATCAAACGGTGCAGTCGCGCCAAATGTCGACGCTGCTGTTTTGATGATGTATTTGCTATCGTGAAATGTATAGTCGAGGCGATTTATACAGCAAGCTTCTCATTAAATATCTGGACTAAATTAGAATTGGTTTAACTGTTACTGAACGATATGAAGCATATCTGAAATTGCGTCCTGGATTTTATACATGTTCAACTATAGAGTAGTCTTAATAAGTTAATCTATACTAAATAATACAATGTGACATGTATTAACAACGTACTAAACTAACAATGCAACGGCAGGAATATTGTTGAAACGGCCCTCATGTTTGTTAAACAAAACTAGCTGCGCCCGCCCCGCGACGCGACGCGCGACGTATTGACTCCCGCTACACTTTATACAACACAATAATCTGAATAACAAACAAACAAACAAACGAACAGAAAGTTTGCTACTGTAGCACTGCACTTGCAATTTAAACAATGACAAACTCAAATAAGAATCCTTTATGATTTAATTTACTTAATACTAGTTTTCCCCCCCTCGTTCCCGAGGGATCTTATTTTTTCCCGTATTTGAACTACTTGTGTGCCAAGTTTCATGAATTTCCATTGTGCTGTTTTTAAGTAGTAACTAAGATCTTCACACATCCAAACACACTTTTATATTTATGATATTCGTACGATAATTAGACTTGTATAGTACTGCATCGTTGAGGAATGTAAAAAACCGGCCAAGTGCGATTCGGACTTGCGCACGATGGTTCCGTAAAAATGGCAAAATAATCACGTTTGTTGTATGGGAGCGCCCCTTAAATATTTATTTTATTTTGTTTTTAGTATTTGTTGTTATAGCGGCAATAGAAATACATCATCTGTGAAAATTTCAAATGTCTAGCTATCTCGGTTCTTGAGATACAGCCTGGTGATAGACAGATGGACAGACAGCGAAGTCTTAGTAATAGGGTCCCGTTTTTACCCTTTAGTACGGAACCCAAAAAACATCAATGTCAAAAATTTAACCTACCGTGAAAGTATAATGCAAGCATATTGTCAAAGGCATTGGATTCATGCCTATAGCATAGTATTATCAAGTTGTTATTCGTTTGCCCTTGTATTTACTTTGAGTCGCCATAGTTAAGATCTCAAAAGTGCAGTGCAATTAAATGCCGCGTAATTTTCTTTAAAATCAAAATAGTAGTTATTCGGGTAAGACTGTGGGGGCAGTAATAACTGTTTTAACTATCTCTATTTATAAATTACTAGCTTTCCGCCACGCGGTTTCACCTGCAATCCTGAGGGATAAAAGTCTATGTGCTATTCCAGACTATAATCTATCTTTATGCCAAATTTCATCCAGATCCATTCAGCCGTTCTGTCGTAAATGAGTAACAAACATACATCCATCCAAACTTTCACATTTATAATATTAGTAGGATTAATTGTTGGCTAGAATGACTATTTATATATAGCGTATTATTTTAAACTATCTGTAGAACTAATCGACCGTATATTCTATGAATTAACACAAAATTCACCAAACCTCAACGTTGAAATCTTTTGTCAAATGTGTAATAAAATAAAAAGGGGCACGGACTACGCTTGCGTGGCCCCCGAGCCCCCGAGGGTGGTTAAATGTCGTTAATTGGTCGACATCGGCGCACCACTACCCAGAATGTTGACTCGACAATACCACAGACAATAACTACGTGCAGTTTATTAAACCGCACTTACGCTTCACTGGTCTTTTGTTGAATACTGTCACTATTTGCGTGTTTATTATCAACTAGGTTTCCGCCCCGCGGTTTCACCCGCGATCCCGTTTCTCCATACAAACTTTTGGCCACCGTTTCATCCCCTTAGGGGGTGAATTTTGAGAAATCCTTTCATAGTGGATACCGACGTCATAATAACTATCTGCGTTCCGAATTTCAGCGCAATCCGTTCAGTGATTTGAGCTGAGTGTTGATAGATCAGTCACTCAATAGTATGAAATGAAAGCGTGTATCGTGACTTTCCAGGTTGTCCCAAAAAGTCCATGAAATGTTTTAGTGGAACAGCCGCCAATTTTACTAAAATTAGACCGGACTTGTACGGACGAGGACTAGACTTTACAGTGAAAGTGACAATAAAACGTGACTTAACATAAAATATGAATATTTAAAATAAAGAAATGGCTTAAAGGTCTTGATACCAAGCCAAAAACCTTGAAAAAAAAAAACTCTCAATAGTTATGTCATCAGTTTGACGAACAGGGAGACGTTAATTAATTAATTACTTGGACTAGTGGTTTATTAGTCCAAGATTAATAAGTACCATCAGTACAACAAATGTGTTAATAAAAAAATACTTATTCTACATATAATAAAAATATGAGCAGCAGCGGCAGCCTCGAGGAAGTTGTTTATTATATATATAGATTGTAAATTGTTTTAATATTTATTGTCACGAGCGAAAATCTGTCAGTTATAGCATGTGATTGTTTATTATTAAAAAAATATTTAAAAAAAGGTACATTTGTTGTAAATATTTTAATAATCTATAAAAAGTTTGTGTTATATTAAGGAAACTATAGGTTTATTTTATTGTACTTATTCACGTGTTAATATTGATACAATGTATGACCGTTTGTTTCTTTCTTAAATAAATAAAAATAAAAAAAATAAAAAAAAAATATTATAGGAGGCAATCTGATCCATAACTAAGCAGAGCTTGTAGGTGATATGGGAAACAGATAAAGTGAAATACCAACTTATTTAAAATACATACGTAAATAGTAGTATCTAGTATTAATTCAGGATTCACAATAATTTATTAAATAAAATTATTTACTGTAATTGCTTCAAAAATCATTGCACTAATCGCAATTAATTACTCAGTTACAAAAAGCAGTTAAAAAATCAAATCAAAATAAAAAAAACTCATTTATTCAGTTTAGGCCCTGGTAAGGCACTTATGAACGTTACAATTGACTCTACCACCGGTTCGGAATACACTTAAACTGACGAAGACTCCGGCAAGAAACTTAGCAAGGCAATTGTTTTTCAGCAGTGGATCTTTTTTAAATTTATTTCGAAGTCAAAGTCAAAACCATTTATTCAGTTTAGGCCCTAAAAGGGCACTTATGAAGGTCGAATTACAGAAGTTACCACCGGTTTGGAAGTCAGCCTTCAACTGAGAAGAACCGGCAAGAAACTCAGCAAAGTTACATTTTTTAAATATTTTTGGACCATCTGACTATATTGGCTTTTAGTCATTGATCAGTCCTGTTTACGAATAGATAAGTGTCGATCTTTCACATAACCTCAATTTCACTAAAGTAACAGCAACATAACAAACACGCAGCGCATCGAGGAAATATCGGCCTGAAACTTAACATTCAAAAAGTGTTCATTAAATTAATAGCGGACAAGCTCTGACTGATTGTTCATATACCTACCTCGTACTCCCCTCCCTGGCCTCCCTGGGGAGTGAGCGTGATACACCCCGGGTAGGTACAACACACACAAATATTGCACACAAGTGATAATTTAATTTACTCCATTCGTATGAGCGCTCTGTTTAAAAAATATTTGTAGAGCTACTTTTGTCTTTCATTTCATTTCAAAGTAGGTGCGGTGCGGCTGTGGTAAAAAATGAAGGATATCATTATTTTGGTGATCATGCTTATAAGTATACCTATGTTTTGAAATTATTAAACGTTCAGGAAAAGAAAGACGTAAGTAATTTTTGTGACTCCCAGGCTGGCGGGTCACCTGATGGTAAGTGACTACCATAGCCTAAAAACATTAGCAATACCAGGGGATTGCCAATGTGTTGCACACCTTATTACAATGCCTTAAAGGCAACTGGCTCTCAAGTGGCAACAGATTTTCAACTTGAGCGTGGAAGCCAGCCAGTCGGGTACTACAAAGTAGCCAACCACCGTGATGCGGTTTCCTCATGACGTTTTCCTTCACCGGAAGCGCAAGCTGATTGTAAGATTCAAACCCACGACCTTCACCGCGGTATCCGGCATCACTACCACTGAGCTATCATCGCCTTTTACTAACCTTTTTTAATATATTGTCTCGATCTCGTTGAGATCGGATCAGGTCTGTAATTATATCTATAACTAAGAGAGCAGCGCACCTGCGATGTCTACTCTAGCCTGTACAATTAAAATTGACACAAATTGACAATTGTCTAATTGTCTGGGGTACGTCATACTCCAGTGGTTTTGGGGTAGATTGCGATCACCGCAACAGGTGAACTTGCCGCACAGATCTGTGAGCTACATATAATATGGTAATATATCTTGCAATATAGAGTATTTTTTCAGTGAGGGTTTTTACCAGCTCTCGTTGGATTTAACAAACACACTATTTTCAAGTGTAATTTTTTAATAAGTTATTTAACTTTTAAAACAAATAACGTAGGTAATATACACAATAAATATAATTTATATTAACACGCTAAAATATGTCATAATTTATAAATTTACAACAAATGTACCTACAAATAAAAATAAAGTCAGAGTCAAAGTCAAAACCATTTATTCAGTTTAGGCCCTAGAAGGGCACTTATGAAGGTCGAATTACAGAAGTTACCATAAAATATGTTATGTAAAAAATAAACCTTAAATTCACGCAAAAGTTACATAAACATTATTTTTATGATAAAGATCCAGAGCGCTCGGCAATCAACGAAACATGAATATTTCTGGATTATAAAATTAGAATTGCAAATTGTTGATTTGCGCTCTCCGCTGAATGAAGCGAATCGATCCTTCCGGCCAATCTAGCAACGTTTCCGTTCATACCGAAATGCAAAAAATCCTTTTGAATGTTCAAATTAAAAGTATGGCCGTCATGCCGGAAGCGAGGCTCGGATGTAGACGGAGACTGGCTGGAAGTACGTAGGTAATTGAGGCGCCCCTCCACACTGAAGTTCTAGCTATTAAATAAATAAAAATGACACAAATATAAGAGTCTTTATGGAAAAAACATATCGTACATATGATTAGTATCCTCATGTTGTACTGTACCTATAGGATGGTAGCCTTTCTCTTGCAATGGATTGTAAGATGCTACCACTGAGCTATCATCTTCTTATGAAAAGAAGAGAAAGAGAGAGAGACTTGGTCTTTAGAGCCAGTTCATGGCTTCGTGTGCTTACCAATATCACCCAAATCATTTCTTACCATGGTGAAATTGCGGTCATTCATAGAAAAATAATATAAAGACAGCACTAATGAAAGCAGCAGACGTTCCCTCTGTCCCGGGGTCCGGGGAACGGAAAGCGGGACACGTAAGCGGTATTATCCCGCCCAGGATAGGAAGGCGGGAGGGAGCGACTCAATTTGGGTTTTGATTGTAGACTCTGCCTCCCATGCTATTTGGATGTGCGTGAATCGATTCCGTATTTAAATATAGCTAGCTATGATTCTTCAGACATTTAGCGCAAAGACATGATATGCAACCTAGGTAGGTATCACAAAAATATGGAATATCGGCGGTTAAATAAATGATGCCCCGATATAGAAAAGAATGCTCCCTCAACCCCTCAACTCCTGGAAAATGCGGGTAGAACCACAGAATGACAAATAGTAAATAAATAAATATCCTAGGACATTTTCACACACGGCTATCTAATCCTAAACTAAGCAGAGCTTGTAATATGGAAACCAGATGACTGATATACTACATATACTACTTTCTTTTCTAAATACATACTTAATTAGATAATTACGACAGACTCAGGACAAACAGACATGTTTATGCACACAAATGTCTGTCCTGGATGGGAATCGAACCCACGACCTGCGGCGTGATAGGCAGTATGTTAACCAATCACGCCTGCCCTAAGACGTACTAACCACCCTGTAATCTCTTATATAATCCTTTTCCTAGTGCCACGTTTTGTATATTTGCCCTTCCTACAGTGTGTCGTAGGTACTTACCGGATACCCTGTATAAGCTTAAGTTATGTGCAAAATTTCAAGTACGTATAACAGACTAGTGATTTGCATTATCACGCCCTAGCTCGTGAATTCTATTTCCACGCAGGACAGACGTTTATCCGTTTGTCCCGAGTCTGCCAGTAATTATCTATTGAAGTATGAATATAAAAACTTTATTATGCTCTGTAGTATATGAATTATTTTTCATAACAAGCTTAGTTTGACGGCCGTGTGTGAATATCCCAGGATATGTCCCTAAAGACAGAATTTAAGATCAAACCAAGAATTTCAACAAAAAAAAATGCATCGAACACAAAATTAAAAGCAGCAATTATCACAAATAATAACCCAAGTTGGACCCTTTAGAGGGACACTTTATAATCTCTCAATGAGGCCGCAAAATTGTCGCCGTTTCTGTGTAATCCACCCTTGACATGTAACTACCCTATAAATTACAGTCGCGAGATCGTTGGAGTGTCATCGAGGACAAGCGCTGTGATTGCGACGCGACGGCGACGGCGATGAGTTGACGACTAATCCCACACATTAACTACTTCATATAATAAGGATGTTGGGAATCCTCGCAGTAAATATGTTGCACACGAATAATTGCAGTTAAAATCAATGGTAGAGATCGCTGTTAGTGATAAGGCCGCCCATTGTGACACTGACTATGCTATGACTGTTTTCTATTTTGTTGTTGGAACGAAGTTCCTTATCGCGCGTTGTGAAAGGGGGCTAGACGGAAAAAATGCTCACGAAAAATTGTCACCGACACTTTTGTGTCGGTGTGCTATTGTAAGCTGTGCGGCGTGCGCATGTTTCTCTGTCTCTCTCTCTCTCCCTCTCTCTTATAGAAAGCAAGCCAGATATTTTCATTTCTATTTATATATAGATAGAAATGTTTTTTTTATATATATGTTTTTACTAGTGGTATATAAAAATATACTACCTACAGAATTCTGGATAATATGAGCAATTTGTGCTATAATTTCATCTTTCTGTTATAAAAATAAAAACTTATTTCGTTAGAAAATACAGCTTAGTAGATTAACCGCAAATCGATGATAGCTCAGTGGTAAGTGACGTCGGATACCGCGGCGAAGGTCGTGGGTTCGAATCCATACAATGAGCTTGAGCTTTCGGTGAAGGAAAACATCGTGAGGAAACCACAGCTCGGTGGTAGGGTACTTTGTAGTACTCGACTGGCTGGCTACCACCCTCAAGTTGAAAATCTGTCGCCAAGCACCTGTTGGTGTGTTCCGGCAATTGCACTTGAGAGCCAGTTCGCCTTTAAGGCATTGTAATAAGGTGTGCAACACATTGGCAATCCTCTTGGTATTGCCAATGTCTATAGGCGACGGTAGTCACTTACCATCAGGTGACCCGCCTGCCTCGTTGTCACTTGTGACATAAAAAAAAAAAAAACAGTAAGTAGATGAAATAGACGGTCAGTGAACTTTGATTGATACCTATTATAGAGTACTAGATATATCCATACTACGTAATATTATAAATACGAAAGTGTGTCTGTCTATCTGTCTGTTACCTTTTCACGCTTAACCGCTGAACCGATTTAGATGAAATTTGGTATAGATAAGTCAAAGTCAAAGTCAAAACCATTTATTCAGTTTAGGCCCTAGAAGGGCACTTATGAAGGTAAAATTACAGAAGCTACCACCGTTCGGAAGTCCGCCTTCAACTGAGAAGAACCGGCAAGAAACTCAGCAAGGTTACGGATACGTTATAGATGGAGCCTTTAAAGAGGACATTGGATACTTTTTATCCCGGGAAAAGATAAGGTCCCTCGGGAACGCGGGTTTATTATAATTGTACATTTGCTTGTATGTTTTGTACATTTGTTGTAAGTAATAAAGTAATATATAATTTTAGTTTTAAAACAATAAATAATACTGCAATAATGTACTTTATTGAAATTTTCTGAAGCACTTAAATTATGCAGGTTTGTTTATGGTGTCTTATTTATTGGGCACGTTTGAGCTCCCAATATCAAATCAGCTTCTTTTTATTAAATGTCGAAACGATGATTTATATGTTGTTTTGTATGAAATACATACTTGTGACGTCATAAATATACACCATCAAAAGAATCTTTGTCGTTAAATTTGTGATTAAAAATCATAAAAACAAACACTTGACAAATTTCTCAATGAGAATATTTTGAAAATATATTAAGCTGCTTAACAGTATTTCGGTATCGATAGGTAAATTAACATTGGAATACAATGTGAGGAATGACATTGTATGTAGGTTAAGGATGATGATACCTACCGTTATATTATTGAGTTTTGTTGTTTTATTCAACTATTTTAAAATTGGTACATCCAGCCTAATAGGTAGGGTAGGGCGGGGCTAGTTGAGCAAATTTTTACTTGAACGGATGTAGCTCCTTAATGATAAGTCTCAATAAATTGTTATGCGGCTTGATGGATTTGTTGTTTATCGCTTAACAAAAGTGTCAATAGTATTTTTTTGTAATAAGTAAAATTTAAGAGCTACAGCTGTTTTAATGCAGAAAGTCAAGTACGCTCAATGTACCCCATAGGTGGGGTAAGTTGAACAAAGGTGTGGGGCAAGTTGAGCACTAAGAAAGTATAATGAAACCATAGGTTCAATGTTGACTAGTGATGAAATAAAATAAGTATTTAACAATCAGTTCTTTATTTATAGTCTTTTAGTGACAGAGAAAACAAAACTTATAGTAATTTTCTTTGAATAATTAACCAAAAGTAGAATCAACAAAACAATAACGTATCTTAGGAATAACTTCACCATTAGATTCAGTCTTTCTGTTTAAAATCAGACTTATTGTTTTATATTATTACTCATATACTTAGCTTATATCTTAAAAATAATAATTAACCTTTGGAACTTAATGGTAATTGTCTTAGTGACAGAACAACAAAACTTAAAGTAACTATGCTCAATTAACCCCAACCCAGAGTTTCAAAATAAAAGTGAGGTTATAAAAAAACCGTGAGAATTATACCCAGAACCTCTCTGCATATCAAAAGTACGATAATTATATGGAAGATTAACAGTTACCTGATTAAAAATAAATAACATTTGACTAATACAGACGAAAACTTGCGATAAATGACGTTTTTACTTTTTGGTCTAAAAATAAACAAAACGCCCGTGCGCCTCACTCGCTTACCCAGCGGCCACTAGCGATCGCGTGATGTTTACCCCTCCCGTGCCTCCCTCTTTCCGCCATACGATGCCTATACGTACGGTGAATAGTTTTCGAGATATTTCGATTGCCCAACTTGCCCCTATGCTCAACAAGCCCCGCTCTACCCTACCTATGTTATTTAAATGTATCAGTCACTAACTAATAGGCATCTATAGGAATAAGAAATTCAAAAAAAAAAAAAAATTATCGAGGCCTCGGGTGACCGGCGGGCGGGGAGCTTTTTCCGCCAACGCATCAGCTTGGCCATCCAAAGAGGAAACGCTGCCAGCCTGCTGGGAACCTTGCCGATCGGCAGCAGCGGCAGCCTCGAAGAAGTTTTTTATGTATTGTAATTGTACATTTGCTTGTATATTTTGTACATTTGTTGTAAATAAATTCTTCAGAAATTCAAAAATACTTGGAAACATAGAAAATATTGTAACATTGATCCTTTCATGATTTTTACTATCAATCTAACCTCAAAAAGTTTTTTTTTTATGGTGCATGGTTCTCACGAAATCCTATATTCATAACGTCAAATTACTGTGCATAAGATTATGTTTAGACTGTAGGTACAAAGGTACAAACCGTGTTTCAAAAATAATTTGATATTGATCCTTAGAAAGAAATTCAACAACTATCTGTGTATAGATTTAAAAAGTTAGTTAAACAAAAGTTATGTTTGAAAGGGTACTATAAAGTTTCTGATTTTGTAGATGACAAGAATGCATTTAAATGAATTGCTCGCTTCACAAGCTATTTTATGAGTTTCATATTTTGTACTATGTGAAACTATTTTTAAGAATTAAATGTAATAAGTCTAAGTTGCTATTTAAAAAAAGAGTAATTGCTGAGTTAATTGCCGGCTCTTCTCAGCAAAAACAACCTTAAGAACCGTGCATTAGAGTAAAAAATATTTTGTAATATATCTAACTTGTGACGATTAAAAATACTTGTAATGAGTTTACTTAATAAATAGATTTTTGAATTTGAATTTTGAATTTTTGTAACAATAAATCCGCACGATACTCATCATTGGCCATATTTCCCAAACAATATTTGGCGGAATGACGCGGAAGCATGTTTTAAAATATTTATAATTTCTCGACATAACTGAACTGACACGTACCGGTAATTCAGGCGGTATTGGTATGGGGGGATTTTACCGTATTAATAGAACACCTTCGAAGGAAAGAGTAGTTGACTGTACACTACTATGTCGCTGGGCCCCGCCTTATTGAGCTCGTGTGGACCAATAGCAGAACGCGAGAGGCGAGGGTCCGGATTTAGCACCGCCTTAATATTCCTAAAAACTTAGTTGAAACGTTACAATCGCGAAGTGTGGTCGCGCCCGCGCTGCTCGCTGCGAGTGCCTCCCTGTGTACCCTGGCCGCTTGATGCTGGCCCCCAGCTCCTGGTGACCACCTGGTGAAATGTTCTGACAGTTGAATGGGTGTCGCGGTGGCGCTCATGTTTGTTTTGTTTTGTGTGAAAAGCTGAAATTATCATAGTGTTGGGCGTGAAATTAGAAATGAAGGTAGGTTCAGTTTTGCTGAAATTTATAAAGAACTATTAAAAAAACTTACAAATTGTAGTGACATAATTTCGATTAATTTGACTAATAGAGGTTTTCTATATTATTTTATGTATATATACAATACAAAAATGAATACCTATATATCTACTATATCTTATATAAAAAGAACGTATAGGATCATTATATAATAAAATACAACTAAATACTTATAATAACTAAAAGATTCTTGCTTGATAAAAACTCTTGAGTCCATTAATATAGGCACTGACTAAATACCAGCCATATTTATCATAACTAAGACCTGCCGTAAAAAACTAAACATGCAAACGGTAATTTTTTGTATCTGTTTACGCCTAGTCAGGTTTGGAGTTCAAACAAAACTGACGTTACAATTATTTACTCGCAGTATTTTATGTAAATATGTTTATTGATTTACGGGGGAGAAAGCTCTATCTTTATTTCTTTAAGAAAAATCATTTTATCCGTGTTTTACGCACAAAACAACCAACATGACTTACCTCAGCTTATTTCTGTCCCGAGCACAGCTCTAAGTTACCTACATTATTAATTGTATTATTATGTAAAACATTGACTTCATATTAAAAAAAAAAAAAAAATAAGCTTGTAAATAACACACATTCTAGGATTAACATAAACATAATAGTTTAGTTTGTTTATTTTTATTGTAAATCCAATTTCCTTACAAGTTGTACTGTGATTCATAGGTGTAATAATACATACTTGCATTTTCCGTAATAAACAAATTAGCTTCATAAATATATCCTACTTCTAAAAATAAACAAATATTTTTGAAATCCGCTTTTTTATATCGTATTCAAAATATATACCGTATTTTAAAAACTCTTTTATACAAAATAAGTAGGTACCGTTATCTAAATATATTAAGAAAACGTCATACATGCATAGCTTCGCGGTTTCGGTACAAAAAGTAGCCTACGTTCATTACACTATATCTGCAAAACAAACAAAAACATTATTCCGTTGTTAATATTAGTTAACAAAAAATAAATGTCAAGTCTACAGTTTTTAGCAAGTTAATACCAGAAAACACATACAATTTGGTTTTTGATCATCGAAAAAGTTAAATCTTGTGCCGTTTGCTGAACAATACGAGAAACAACCATAAACACAGTTTTACGAGTGAGCTGCTAATTCTTGGATAGTCAATATGTAGGTATGGTTGGAATTGTTTTAAGGCGATGATAGCTCAGTGGTAAGTGACGTCGAATACCGCGGCGAAGGTCGTGGGTTCGAATCCTACAATGAGCTAAAGCTTTCGGTGAAGGAAAACATCGTGAGGAAACCATAGCACGGTGGTACTTTGTAGTACCCGACTAGCTGGCTACCACCATCAGGTTGAAAATCTGTCACCAAACACCTATCGGTGTGTTCCGACAGCTGCACTTGAGAGCCAGTTCCCATCTAGGCTTTGTGTGCTTACCATATTCGGCCACATCATCACTTACCATGGTGAGATTGTGGTCAAACACAAGCCTATCCAGAATTTAAAAAAAAAATACGTTGTGTAGAGATGCCTTCTCTGCTCTGCCTCTTGCCTTCGCGTCATGCGACCACATTATACCTATATCTACCACTCTATGATCTATTAAGCACATTTTTTTTTTTTTTTATAAAATCGACCAATTTGCTAATACACATCCTCGGATCAATGCTGGTAGCATTTTTGTACTATAATGAAAAATATGTTTTATTGCTGAGATACAATTTTCGAAATATGATAATAATAATTAAAGCAATTATTAAAAATATTTAAAATAGCAATAGATAGAGATAAGTGGAGAAAAATGGAGGAGGCCTTTATTCGGTAGAGAGGGTCCTTAATAAATGCATGTAATAATGATATTTTGGTATTTTAAAATTAAATTTATTTGAAATTCCCGAACGGCTTGAATATATATATAATGATGTAATTTATTTATTAAGGAATAAACAAGGCTTTATTATTATATTATTATATTAAAGCAATTGACGACTTCACATTTTGACAATGCTGAGAAGACTCCAGCATGAAACTAACAGTGTTTTTTTTATGTAATTTCTTGTCATTTATTTTTAAATTAACTGAAAACACTATTTAAAATAGAAATACTTTATATCAGGTTTTAATCGGTTAAAAAGTAAATTGTATTCAAATTAAGGTAAATGGAATAAAAATACTGCAGTTACTTTTAAACTATAATATATTCTGCGTATGAGAGAGAACTGGCATCTAAAAGGCAATGTGAAAAAAACGTTTAAAGTTTTACCTTCCGCGTATTTATTTATTGGTCAGGTTACCACTGCCTAGTTAATTGGGGATAACAAGTTTTAGTTTGTAACCAAAGCTCAAATAGTGAAAAAATACTATATTTTTTATTCGGGCAAAGTTTTATGGACAAAGTCGAAATCATTAATTCAGTTTAGACCATATGTATGCATTCATATGTGCCCTATGAATATCTAAATACAGAAGTTACCACCGGTTCGGAAGTCAGCCTTTTCTGAGAAGAAACGGCATCAAATTCAGCAAAATTATATTGTTGAAAAATTTTTGGACGATCTGACTATTTTGTTTTTTTTTTTGTAAACGTGAATGTGGGTTTGTTATATGATACGTTAGTGTGTGACATTGGCAACTTTTAATAACACGGGAATATCCGCGGGGCAGAACCTAGTCTTTACATATTAAGAAACAAATTCCCCCGACGCGCTCTCTGTATGTTCACAATAAACTCAAAATGTACAGAACGGATTTTCATACGGTTTTCACAAATGGATGGTGTGATTCATTAGAAAGGTTTTGATGTGTAATTCATTTCGGTTTTGAGTATATTGGCTGAAATATGACGATTAGTGTTGAAGATGTCGGAACAAATCATGCAGACTGGGAGCAAACCAATATAGTTAGGTATATATCCCAATACGACACTACGACAGAAAAATAATATGGGCGTATAAGACCCGCGCGAAGCCGGGGCGGGTTATTAGTAAGTCTGTAAAAGCTTTAGTTATTAAAAAAAACCTGAATTTAGAGGTTTATATAATTTTAATTTAGTCGAATTAACTGTTAATTAGAGAAGAGAATCGCCATCGAGTGCGGCGCGGAAAAGACTTCAACGGGTTGCGCTACGAGGATAAGGAACTCAAGTATTTTTTTATATTGTCGTGCTTTTTGGTGCAGTTATTTATACATATCGGTGTTCCTTCAGTCATCCATAAGTATCTTTATTCTTATCGCTTACTTATCTTTATTTCTACACTAATATACTATACTAATATACTAAATACAATAGGATCCCACGTGAGGTAGCTGGAATGTCTTATTTTAAATTTATTTTTTTATTAAACTTAGGTTAATGAACAAAGCCTACTATAAGGTGGCTCATTACATGGAAGACAGAAATATATGGTTGTAGTAGCTTCTCTCCGCACCTGCATCCCCCTGGCGTAGTGTAAAATATTTGAAAATGTATCTAAATGTACTTATAAAAATTTAAATAAATGTAAGAAAGATCCACTGCTACAAACATTTCCTTGCTGAGTTTCTTGCCGGAGTCTTCTCAGTTTAAGTGTATGTTGAACCGGTGGTAGGGTCAATTGTAACGTTCATAAGTGCCTTACCAGGGCCTAAACTGAATAAATGAGTTTTGAATATTATAAAGAGGTAAAGTTTGTGACTTTGTGAGGTTGTAGGGGGTAATCTTTGGATAAACTGAACCGATTTTGAAAATTATTCTACCAATAGAAAGTCACGTTATTTGTGAATGTTACAGGTTATATATTAACTTGAAAAATTAAAAGATCCCACGGGAACACGGGTAAAACCGCGGGCGACCGCTAGTTAGGTTTAAAACGAAATGACTTTGGGTTTGAGAGTTTGCTTATAAATTTTGATATGGATTTCAGTCCTAACGGGTTTCTTGTACGCCTTAATCTAGATATATTAATGGGTATACCCAAACAAAGCTTAGCATCCAGTTTTAGTAATACAATTATTGATTTTCAGTAAGTGATGATTAGATTTTTTAAAGTAAGTATGTTTCACTAATGAGTCTTACTTACTCTCTCTCTCTCAACTACACTCTCTCTAAACTTTGTCTGCATTTCCGTTCCTACTCATTGTCTTCTGTTAGTATCTCTTGATAATAATTTCGCTCATATTTATTAGTTTATCATTATATGATATTTGTTAGTTTATACATTATTTTATTTTATTAGAATGTATTAGGATTTAAATTATGATGTATCTATGTTTATGTGTTTCACATTTTTTATTAATTTGTTTGCTTGCCATATTAAATATATCCTATTACCCTAGGTTGCCTGGAAGAGATCGCTTCAGCGATAAGGCCGCCTAAATTGTTTTTCACTGTTATTTGTCTTTACCTAACCTTTATTTTTGTCTTGTGGTGTCAACAATAAATAATATTTGTGTACATTTAAATAATTGAAAGTTGAAGTTATAGCGTATTTTACAAGTTCCACCCCGCGGTTTCATCCGCGTTTTTTGAGATCAATAGTAATGTAGGTATAGCACTTAAAAATAATGAAGTAAAACTATTTGTAAAATTATTTTCATAATCGGTTCAGTCGTTTCGTGAATTATCTCTTACAATCAAACTTTAACTGTTTTTAATATTAGTGTAGAAAATATGCTGTTTAAAATATGAATATCTAGTCAAGATGGCTGTTCCATATAATCATTAGGACTGCCACAGCCGGGCACCACCGACTTGCAAGACTAATATCTCAATCAATATTACATGAATACAGAAAACTGTTGAGTAGATATTCATGAAACTGGAATCAAACAAATAGTTTTTTTTTTTAAAAAGGTATTCCAAAAAGTTGGCAACACATTAGCAATGTCACTAGTGACCCACCTGTCTGTCATATTTATAGCATAAAACAAAGTTGATAAATCACAAAAATTCAGAAAGAAACAGTATGATTCGTTCGTATAAAAAAATAAAATTTTACTGTATGCGTTTAAATTTTAACACGTATCGATCGATGTATCATCTGAGAACAATTCAGGGGCCGAATAAATGTTCGTCGGTGGCGTTACATCCGATCAAATCCGATTACAGTCGCGTCGCGTCGTCGGGTGCGCGCAATAAATCGTCGGCCGCGTCGTCTGTCGTCGGCGATTCGTTACGTTTCGATTTACCAAACTTATTCGATATGTTGAGAAATACGGCGGCGGCGGCTTTGGTGGCTAATATGTTATTTAAGGCGGGCGAGGAGCCCCGCGGCGCTGCCAGTGCTGCCACCGGCTCAATGCGGATATTAATGACCTTAATGTATCAGCTCTTGATACATTTGGCTGCGAATATCTTCTTGTTCACTCTCGCTTGATCACATGACGGATCAGTCTCGATTAGCGCTCACGACGACGGTTGCGCGTGCGCATAACAACACCTACTACTCGCTGTTCTATAGGACTAAGAGTATATATAGCTATTTCATAGGATAATTACATTTAATGTTATTTTCGGATAGTTTTTGTCGATATAAGATTTTTTTATTGTGTGTAAATATCAGGTGTTTATTAATCGTATTCTAAACGAAAGTTAAATTTATTATCTAAAATTCTAGTGTCACAGTGTTAGTAACAGAACTGCAAGGAAACGGCTTGACCTATTTTTATGAAATTCTTTGTGTATATTAAGTAGGTCTGAGAATAGGTTGTAAAGTATATTTTATAGAGCTCACAAGGATGCGGATCTCACAGGAACGCAGGTGAAACTGCGGGACCGCGATGAACTCCGAAACTGCTACACCAATCTTGATGAAACTTTTCACACAAATACATATTATCCTGGAATAAAAGATAGGTAGGAAAATATGAAGCTTGACAAATCAATATATTTGTTACAAACTAGATAGGTAATTTCCCAGTTTTAATAATACAATACACTAATAAACATTTTTAGAAATAAAAACAACCTTCAAACTAAATAGGTACATTTTAATAAATATTATTATCTGCTATATCAACAATTTTATTTTACCGTATGAAACAACTAAGCGTCGAACGATTCAATTCAGATTATCAGTCCACAATCATATGCATCTGTTTAAACTTAACCATCACTACAAACAATATGGCCAGTACGATCCGATCCACTCTCGTTCATAGATAAGGCCGCCGGTAGCTAACCGCGTCATCGCCATTAAAAAAAATACGTGACGTCAGCGAGGAGTACTGAGGCGGAGCTGGTCAGGACTGTTTATTGAATAAACAAGGGAGAGATTGAGGCTGCGGCGGAGAAGGCGCGGGCGCAGGCGTATGCGCTTTGTGCCGCCATGACACGAAGGATTCTCACCGAATGATGACAGTGACGTTGGGGTTCAGCAGGCAAGCTGTGAAAACCATGCTATTGCATCAAAGATTTATGTGAAAGAATTATAAAATTTCCTAAGTCGGTCACAATTAAATTCTATAGATTACTATTTTTGCCGCCATGCAATACACACACGCAAATATTGTCAGTGAGACTAGATAAATAATTTTTGAATGTAATAGGTGTAAGTTGTTTTTAAAAAGAGTAATTGCTGAGTTTATTGCCGGCTCTTCTCAGCAAAAGCAACCTTCCGAACCGAGCATTTAGAGTCTGACTATTCATAAGTGCCTGTGAAACCCTATTTGGATAATAAAAAAATTCATTTCATTTCATTTCATAAGATTTGTAAACATACAAATAGGATAACTAGGGCTAATATATATATATATATATATATTTTATTTTATTCTTGTAGGGAAACTAACAGCTAGGCTCTTAAATAACAAAGTGAAATTAATTAAATACAGATAGCTAATTATAAGTTTCCATAAATATTAGATAACGTATTTCTAATTTATGTCTCATGAAGGTATAATATGGAAATGTGAGGATCATTTCTTATAAAAAAATTGGTATTGTTATTTTTGTGCAACAGTCTCTATACGCTTTTGAAAGTAAACGAAGTCATTTCTAGTTTAAATGTAGGTAGATGTAAATTTTATTAGAATCTAGCTAACTAGATGAAAGTTGAATGTTACCTTCGTTAAAATACACGTGAAGTGAAATCGGGCCAGTGTTGCTAACTAGTAAAATTAATGATAATATAACCACAACTTTGTGTAACCGTCAAATAAGTCTGGGAAATAATTGTACATTTTTTTATTTACTAGCTTTCCGCCCCGCGATTTCTCACTTACAAATTTTAGACCCCTTAGGGGGTGAATTTTGGAAAATCCTTTCTTAGCGGATATCTACGTCGTGCGTGCCGAGAATTCAGCGCAATCCGTTCAGTGATTAATATGAGCTGTGTGTTGATAGATCAGTCAGTCAGTAAAGATTGATCTTTATACATATATATGTATAAAGATCAATA
Organism: Ochropacha duplaris; assembly: GCA_951361185.1. Taxonomy (NCBI): domain Eukaryota; kingdom Metazoa; phylum Arthropoda; class Insecta; order Lepidoptera; family Drepanidae; genus Ochropacha; species Ochropacha duplaris. Next base: position 647,534 of record OX592690.1, read on the forward strand.
AATATACAAAAAAAAACATCGTTGACTTCTTTCCATAATTCAATGAAACTACCTAATGGCAACTAAATAAAACACTGAAACAATAGACAATATTATAAGACATTAACTGAGTATTCTGCTATAGGTTTATAATAATATACGGAACTCTGAATGGAAATTATGAGTCACGTAATATTTTTTAATAAGCCCGCCTGTTGCTCTCCAAGTGTTGATGCGTAGAACTCACTAATCAATTGTCCTCTCAGAGGTCAAAGAGTCCAAATGAAAATAAAACGCAACAAGAAAAGCAACAGACCCATCTGGACTTTGATTTGTAAAATATTTAATGGTTTTTTTTTGCTCGTGTGTCCTTTATGAAGACGATCACATTCTTCGATGATTGGATATTGTTAAATTAATTAACTTTAACGTCGTTTTGATTGTTTTGTCCTTAAATATATTATAGACAATAGAGAAATGAATATATTTATCTGGTTTTGACGTGACGTCATAAAGACAGTGGCGTAGCTACCGGAGGGCTAGGCGGTGCCGTGCACCGGGGCCCCCAAGCTCAGGGGGCCCTCGGACCCTGACCAGCAAACCTCGTACCGAACTAGCTAATAATTCTCCCACCTTCGGAATGTAAATAAGCTACAAAGGGGCTTAAAAAAAGTTAAAAAATTCTCGAAGAAAAAAAAAACGATAAGGCAAGAAAGGGTTGGTCAATGACCGTAGCTACTCACCCCTACCGTTTGGCACACGTTTTTCCTAACACCCTGTATAATAAACAGTTTAGTTAGGGGCCCAGTTTTCTATTTTGCACTAGGGCCTTTGATTACCTAGCTACGCCTCTGCATAAAGATAAGAATTAAATAAGTAAAAGAACCTTTCGCAACAATCAATGGTTTATCATCTACAGCGTCATCAATTTGCTTTGTATTGCTATATAATGTAAGTATTACAAGACGCAGCGTTCGTCAATAACAATTACAGATGAGCTTATCTGTTTATCTCAGATATTATCGGTGCTCACAGACACTTGGCGGTGTGCCAGTCTCTACCACCCGTGAGACGTGTAGGTGCAGCTTTATTACATTTAATTATTAATTATCAATCATTATTTTACTAGTTTTTTTAGTCAATAGTTAGATGGGATTTGTGTGTCAGTCTCTCAAGTAAGGTGTTTTGCGTTGATATTTAAGTCCAATTATCTAGTGTATTTGCTTTCCTTTACTAAAACCTCAACTTTATTGTAAGATTTGAACCCGTCTCTAATCGTGTCACTATGGAAACGTATATGTTTTTGTATTGGAGACAGTTTTATGATTATATTATTTTTCTTCTTTTTATTTTAATCTTAGGTTGTTAATACACATTATTGTTTTTAATTGACTTGAAATTAATAAAATATCTTATAATAGTCTCATCATCTCATGCTTCCCAAATGTCAAAGTTATATTTGAAGTAATATTTGTTCAATATTTACAAAAATATACAATCTATATGAAAATATCCTCAAGGCTGCCGCTGTCGATCGGCAATGGTCCCAGCAGCTGGCACCGTTTTGTCTTTGGATGACGAAGCTACACGTTGGTGGAATAAGTGACCTACCCGCCGATCTAACGGTACGGTACGATCGTGCTTATATACTCTTTGCTTCGGACCTCAACGATCATGATGCTAGTGTCTTCCTCTTGTTCTCATATCTGTGAGTCTTAACCGCTAAAGACGTAAATATATAGTCAAATCTTTCTTTCTTTTTGTCCTTATCCCACGCGTGTCGGCACAACATTTTATTTATTTATTTATACACCAATTACATCTATCATTACAGAAATTTCCCAATTCAATAGAGTAAGTCAACTCATAAAATTTCTAAATACACATTATTAAAAAATTAAAAATTTAATTCACATTCTGTTCGTAACTTAATAAGTCAGTTACTGAGCATGAGAATAAGTCATTTTTTTCGGCAACCAGATTCAATGTGTGCAAAGTTCTCGTCAATGGCGTCTTCGATAGTAAATTAGTCTTTGCGCGGGGCACTGCGAACAGACGTGGAGGCCGCCGCCGCGACACGTACCCGTCCGGCACAAACAGTGTCAGTATCTCTAATATGTTTTCCTTCACTCCGCTGTATCACTAGTCGTCTCAGTAGGTACTCACACCTTTCATAAACATATCATTCTTCACGCAGTCACGCAGGCACCTTATTCGGCCTTCCTCTATCTCTATATCCATCCACACTCATGCTCAATACCTACTCTTGATATTCAAATTTAATGAAACCAAACTACGTTAGTACCTACATAGTTGACACAAATAACATCGACTTTAACAGTTTAGGTACTATACAATGGGTATTTTCATAACTTGTTCAAACGAAATGTGCGGATGTAAGACAAGAAATTATCGAAAAATATCAGAAAAAAAGCTGATCATGTTAAACTCTCACCTTTTGGTTTTGTCATTGTTTATTTTTAAGTAAACTACGTATTTTCTTCAAAGTAGTGTTATTAGAAAGCTAGAAAGTCCACCTAGCTGACAAGATAAAAATAAATTACTATGTCGAACAGAAACCTGGTACAAAATAACAAAACTAATAAAAAATTGTAAAAAAAAACTGTTTATTTTTTTAGTTTTTATCCGTATTTTTAAAACAGTCGATTTTTATCAATAATTTTGGAACGAAGTTCCTTATCGCGCGTTGTGAAAGGGGGCTAGACGGAAAAAAATCTTACGAAAAATTGTCACGTTTTACGTCAAAAGGTTATTAACCCCACAAATCTCAATGTTTCTCTATCTGTCTCTCTCTCTCTCTCTCTCTCTCTTATAGATATATATACTCTGTCGACTTATATAACTTCGTTCCATCCGGGTGTCCCTTGACACCTCTCAAGTTTTTGTCTTAAATCCGCACATTTCGTTTGAACAAGTTAAGAAAATACCCATTGTAATGAACACATCACTAGTGATAAGTCAGACGTGGCATTACTAAGAAAGACAACAGCGTGAACACCCAATCATAATGGAACTGGTTCATTCACAAATGCGAGTGGGTAGAATTGAACAAACAAGTGACAGACGCTGTTTACACCTCATGACATGACAAGTAGTCCGCGTGAGTGATAGCAACAAAAAGTGTTGTTTTATGTGTGAGAGCATTGTTTAGACAGAGACAAATGGCCCCACCTCCGGCCCAGTGCCTTGTGAACGTTTAACACTTCTCAATAAATCGCAGTCGAAGAAACGGCGCGCACGCCGCGCTGTAGGGTGACCATCATTCTGTTTCTATACGATTATTATGTATGTAGTTACATAATATGCTATGTTCCTTATCGCGCGTTGTGAAAGGGGGCTAGACGGAAAAAAATCTTACGAAAAACCGACACTTTGAGTGTCAGTTGGTCGGGTGACAGTTGTGTGTTGTAAGCTATTGTAAGCTGTGCGGCGTGCGCATGTTTCTCTGTCTCTCTCTCTCTCTCTCTCTCTCTCTCTCTCTCTCTCTCTATCTCTATAGAAAGCTAGTCAGATATTTTCATTTCTATTTATATATATATATATATTTTTTTTATATATATATATATATATATACTCTGTCGACTTATATAACTTCGTTCCATCCAGTTTTTTTCTTTAAACATCCATGGGTGGGTAAATATAAACATAATTCGACAACAATTATCAAAACGGGGCTTTAATGGAATATCAGGGTTATAATCAATACTAATAAATACAAATATTAACAGACAATCAAAGGATAAATAAATCTGAATAAAAAAAAGTCGTTGTCAGTAGGCAACGTACCCAGAATGCTGGCAGCATTGCCACGTTGGATGGCAATGCTGATTCGTTGAGCGAGGTATATGCCAGCATTCTGGTCACGAGATGCGTCGACCAGTCGTTTTGACATTTCTCGGAGAAGGTGGTGTGCACTCGGCCCCCACGGACCCAGAGTTTCAACCCCAAACGGCTCAAATATGTAACTTGTATCTAAGTTACTGTATTTTCGCCGCTTGAGGCTCTCTGCTGACATGGCTGCACCACCGGCCCTATCCACTGTCTCTGGAAGATGGCTTTAATTGTACGATTTTAGTAGCTCGCATGTATATATGAGACAACATTTTATCGGATTAATGCTTCTGGACATAAACTGGAGTAGGAAAATTTTAATGCAACCTTACTAATAATGTATAGTCAAAGTCAAAGTCAAAACCATTTAATCAGTTTAGGCCCTAGAAGGGCACTTATGAAGGTCGAATTACAGAAGTTACCACCGGTTCGGAAGTCAGCCTTCAACTGAGAAGAACCGGCAAGAAACTCAGCAAGGTTAATATTTTTGGACCATCTGACTATATTGGCTTTATTTTAAATGTTTACAATTTTATTCTTAAACTAATACAAAAATACATAAAAAATTATAACCCGCATTAGTTACCTAATGTATACTAACAATTATCCCATTAGCACTAGAAATCATGGTGACCCCCACATTAGTGTTAGCGAGCATACGTGGCGGGACGTGGCGGGACGTGGCCCGGCGTGGGGTTGATCGATCAATACTCAGCACAACAATGCGCGGGCCATGATTAATATCGCCGCGGTCAGTGGTGCTCTATGGCCGAGGCCTTTACAGGGCTGTGCACTAAAATATGCAGCACCTAGCTGGTGAGTCAGACATCGAGGACCAAGGAGAGCAGTTATGCGATACCCTATACTAACAAAACTAGCAAAACTGTGGAGCTATTACGTAACTTGTTTCAATGAGTTTCAATCTTGAAAACAGATATTGGTTCCATTCGCAATGAACTACTGTTTGTATATGCACACATGTGTAAGAAAATTGTGTTTTAACAAACCGTTTTCATGATTGATACTGATTGAAACAAGTTACGTAATAGCCCTGCTGGCGTCGGCAAATTAGAAAATTGAGAAGAGCACTTTAAAATCATGCAAGTAGGTGACTTTAGTTTGACCGTGGTTACAATACCGTTGTTAACAAATCAAACAATTAATCTCACTGTATCTCTATCTAACATAGCCCAGAGGAAAAGTTATAGAAGAACTTTATTCCACTCAAATAAGTCTAATTGCTTGTTTTCAACGTAAACATAGACTAATTTGAGTAATCGTCACCAGTGATTATTATTAGCAAAGTTGGCAAAATAGAAGTGAAATGCCAACCCTGGCGCAGCACCGGCCGGCCGTGGAATCTAACCCTATTAATATTTCATCAAACAGATGGAAGATCCTACATTAATAGTGCTCTATGTCTGAGCGGTGCTTTGTGTGTTGACAAAAAATGGTGTTTTGATTGTACGCGGCTTAGGTGTGGTAATATTTAAAATATGTTGTGGTTTTGATGAACGCTTGTCGTTAATTTTGAAGGATATATTGATGGGTAGATGTGATTCTGTTCTCTAGTGTGGTGATATATGTGGGCTGAGTTGGAGGCTCTAACCAGCTGATAGACGTCCAGATGCATATGGCTTAGACTTTATAATTGGTCAAAGCGAGCTCTAGCAGATTCAATAAGTCAGTCTTGTTTTCATTTTATATTCTAAATTATACACTTAATATTGTTAATAATTTGCCATTAATAAATTTATTTTCTTTCTTTCTTCGTCAATATTTATTAGTTTATTCATATGACATATACGTAGCGTCAGTAACATCTAATCCTCGTCAATATCTTCAAAGGATAGTGCAAAGAACATGTTGTTCCTCAATATTCTTCGAGCATAATTCACAATAAATCAGTGCCAATGTGCTAACTTCCAATAAAACAACAATTAAACCTGATAAAAAACGACGAAAACTCTTAAGTCGAACTTAATAAAAAGAGCATCTGAATCGGGGAATACTTGGAGTTAACGTTTAATACTTGGCTATGATAAATATGGGCCGGTTCCTGGTATTTAAGCACAATACAGCGAGAGGCTTTTGTGCGCGGTGATTTAGCAGCCGGTGAGCGGCCGGAGAGCGGCTGGAGAGCGGCCGGAGAGCGGCCCGTGTGCGGCCCGGCGCGGGCGACTGAGCACGCGCTACTTGGAGCACCTTGGAGATTTTTATCACTAGTGTGAAGTCATTATGATTGTTTCTCGTACATTTCCGTTGAAATATAAATCATTTAAAATTGGTCAATAAAGGAATAAATGCACAACAACAAATTACTTTATTTTGTAAAAAGTTTTTTTTTAATTATTAAAAGCTAGTCTTTATAGTAACAAGCAAAATGTCTAAGCTTAATGTCTTTCTAGTATCATGGGTACCATGGAACATTTAGAAAATCTTTTACTGTGAATATATTTTTATTTAGGTTTTTAATTTTATTTTTGTTTTGTAAATATCATAGTATTAGTCAGTGTAATTAAATTTAGCAATTCTTATATAAATATATACCTATATAAATATATATTCTGAATCTCGTAAACAGCTTATAAATGTACCGTACTAATTATTTACATGTTAATATTTTTACGTTTTGCAAATGGCAAATCTAAGAAGACGAGCGTATTATGTTAGATATTTGTTATCTTATACAATCCGTGTATAACGTACAATAGAAAACGATAGAACCAAAGTACGGCAGCATTAATATATTCCAAGTAAAAGAGGAATACCGAAAAGCATAGACATAATCACCCGTATATTGTTATTATTAGTCGATATATTATATTTAGTAACAAATACCAGAGATATTACAAGCGCACTAACAGTTAGGGCGCAACATTTTTCATTATCCGTGTTATAATGTGGGTTATATAAAAGTGGGATATATCAAACTTGCATACAAATGTAGTCGGTGCTGGGGCACAATGGGCGCGATACATCATGCGGCCGGCGGGGCGTGGGACGGGCGCACACTGAGCTCTGAGCTGCGCCCGCGCATCGCATTATCGCTGAAAGCGTGGCGAGCTCAGAATCGTGGAATTATGTAATACACCCTACATTACCAAAAATACTTATTTTTTACATTGATTAGTGTAGTGTTTGACAACTTTATAGATGATGTGGCACCCAAAGTCCAGAAGTGAACACGCTCTCAAGAGCAGCTCCCAGAACACACTGTAGGTTATTCTAGGAGTAGGTTGAGGATGAAACTATTGCCGGTTCAATCTTACTAATATTATATGGATGCATGTATGTTTGTTACTCATTTACGCCAGAACGGCTGAACGGATCTAGATGTAATTTGGCATAGAGATAGATTATAGTCTGGAATAGCACATAGGCTACTTTTTATCCCGGGAAATGATAAGGTCCCTTGGGAACGTGGGTGAAACCACAAAGTCTAAAAAAACACCCTTATTTTTTTGTAACTATTATTGTTTTATCGATATGCAACAATAAGGTGTAGTGTGTACACGCCCTAACTATTGAAGGATCTCTAAACTGGGTAAAAGGTGGTAATGTCAGTGGGTAAGAAGCTCCATGTTGTAATCCGTACGTAAGAGCTCATTTCGTGGGGATTACCGTCGGCTCTAGTAATTTATCAATTTGTGTCCCCAACCGCGGGGCTCGCGTGATTCCCACTTTGGCGTGGACTTACAAATTATAGATGTGTATTGGAGCTATTAAGTTTTATTGGTTTTCTTATAATTAAAATCGACTTGTTTGATCATCGTTTTAATAAAAAATATCTCGCTGTACCTAAGTTTCATAAATTGTATGGACAGAACAGATTATTATCTGAATTACACGTAAGTACGTTTAAAGTAAGTACTCTACTTTTTATTCTATGATACAAATAAAGAATGAAATGTATTTAAATTTCGGTAAATAGGTATAAATAGTAATAAAAATAGAATGAACGACATGATTAATAAAAATAGAATGAACGAGAAATGTGATAATTAAAACGTCTCCATATTTTAGTATGAAACCGCGCCGGCTCACGTTCACAAGAAATCATCTTACTTTGTTTTATCATCGACGTTTGGAACATTAAAAAGAATATATAGTTTTTATTCCAGTTTTTATTGAAAACTCATCTCAGTGTAGAATTTGTATTTATGAATAACAGCTTTTTTTTAACGAACGACTCGCCATCTCCGTTGATTTATTTAATTGTCTACTATGTTGGTTGTTAGATACCTATGTTATAATTCAGAAATATTATATTTGCCATTCATTCAGCGAAACAATATATCTTTATTCCAGTTTCTGATAAATTTTAATGTAACAAATTAGCCACCATTAAGTTTAATGCATTTCGGCGACATTTCAACACCTGATCTGTCATAGGTTAATTAATCAATCTTGTTTTTAGGTGCCTTCAGTAAAACACACACTTAGTTGTTGTTTTTCTAAAGTACTAAACCATACTATACGACTTGAGTTTACTTGTAGAAGTTAGGTATCGTGATAAAAGACATGGAGGATGGAATGTAGGTCGGCATATTTCCAGCACGTCTGTCGGTCGGCCGCGTCGGGAGCCGCGTGTGAAACGCAAACTATCTGGTTTACAGCCGTATCAACCACCTGACGTCTATATTACCACGCCGACATCACCACAGTGATAAAATGTCACATAGCACGCCCCACGTCAATCAAAACACGACTCTAATCCCGAGTGATAGCCCACAATTGACAAAACCCCGTTCCGCCGTGTGTATACAGACGCGCGTGTTTGCGATGCGCAAGAGTCACTTGTGTCAATTTCTTTCAGGTCCGTAGAGATCGTTCGAAGGTTCTTTCAATGGCGACCGTGTCGTATTCAAACAATGATGAGTAAATACTTACATACCGCCGCCCGCGCCGTCGCCGCCGCCGCCGCTTGGTGAATTCGCGTTATCACTTTATTTATGAACTCATTTTAATTGTTTCGTTTCGGTTTTATGTTGGCATAACAAAACAAAAGGCGATGCCAGGCTTCCAATGATTTTAAATTTTAACACAATTATTTAGCGTTCGTTTTCCTAGTTGCCGGTTCCGGATCATTTCGTTTGCGTGTAAAAGATAATTGTAGAGGCGATTCAAAGCTGATCTAAAGTCACAATTAAAAATAATAATTTCATCATCCATTTGTGTATATAACTTAAGTTCCTATAAGGCTCTCATATTTGAGCCGTTTGGGGACAAACGGTGGGCCCGTGGGTGCCAGGAGCTCATCGCAGTTTTCGGGCCATTTCAAAGCGCTTGTTTAACGGTTCCCGTGACCAGAAGGCTGGCGAATATCTCGGCTAAAAATAAGCTTTGCCACACAGCGTGGCAATGCTGCCAGCATTCTGGACACTCTACCAACCGGGCAGCAATTTTAACCAGCTGTCGTCATTTTAATCAGCTGATCTCATTTTTGTAAGATTTAAGTATTCACTTTTTAGGGTTCCGTACCTCAAAAGGTAAAAAAAGGAACCCTTATAGGATCACTTCGTTGTCCGTCCGTCCGTGTTCCAAAAGGAAAAATTCCAAAAAATAAAAAAAGTTGAAAATTCAAGGATGTCCCCATACATACATAGTAGGTACCACCAATTAAGATAGACCTCTGAGTTGTATCATTACGCTCATCCAATTTAGAGGTCTAGCTTAATTGGCACCAAAGTCAAATAAGGTAATCGAAAAAATAAATGATGAACAAACTATTCACAGTTTGTACGGAACCTTCGGTGCGCGAGTCCGACTCGCACTTGACCAGTTTTTTTTTATATAGGTACCTATAGTAGGTAGCTTACTCTCTATAATTTAAGTTATTTTTTTTCTTTTTTTTATATACCTAATATTGTTATACTCAAATTTACATGTAAATTGCTAGTAACTTGTAAAAATATTAACAAAACAAAAAATTACTCATAATAAAAAGCAGATGTTATTTTAAAGTAAATGTTGAGCACGTGCACAGTCAAATGCCCGCAATTTAGCCGACAATAAACACTCAAGTCTCTACAATGATAGACAATAGGTAGATGCACAAAGACGAGGTTCATGGATGCAGGGCAGGTGTAGGTGTTAGCACAAGACGCGACGGCGCCCCGCTGCGATTGACCAGTCCAGAGGTGGCACCAAAGACTATACCAATAGACAAGACATTGCGAACAAAATCGTAATCCGATATTTATGTCCTAGTGGACAAAAGTTTTTTAATTAGGTGGACTGATTTGACAGTTGTCGTAAGAAACATTTCGATACTCAGAAATTATTTCTTAAAAGAATGAATGAGACTACCTGTAATCATAATCACTGATATTAGATTGACTTTAATTGATAAAAAGTGATATGGTCAAACCATGAAACAGTAATTTTAACCATATTGCGCTCGTAACTGTCAGTTTAGTCCAGCTAATTAAAAATCAGACTATAGTTTATTGATAGATAGATGGCGTTACTGAGGCATGGAATGAGATCACTGTGTTTCTATGACATTTTCTTCTGATAGCCGCTCTATTGTATCTATCTTTAAATCTGTCGATATTAGGTATGATATCATACATGCCTCGTCTACATTATTAGCTCGTTTGGTAGGTATGAACATGGTACCTATAATCTTTTACAATCGATTACGGACAATTATGACTATCTTTCGGTTAATTTGTTTAAACCAGTGTCGGTCGAAAGCAATCGCTTCTCAAGGTTTATTACTAAAGACACGATACTCAACCGTTTTAAAATAACGATTTTTAAATTATTATTCGAAATATATGTAATTATTGAGGAACGTGGAGTAAATACCAATCAAATTACAATAATCAACATAATTGACTTAAGTTTTATTAGAAGAAAGCCGAGGGTGTCGCGGTTTGTTAGTTTGACACGGTTTCAATGATTAGATGGGCACATGTCACCGGCCGCGTCCGCCGGCCAACACTATCTGATGCGGAGTCAACACAACACCTGCCGGCATCGTTTTAGGGTTCCGTACCCAAATGGTAAAAACGGGACCCTATTACTAAGACTTCGCCGTCTGTCCGTCTGTCTGTCTGTCACCAGGCTGTATCTCAAGAACCGCTATAGCTAGACAGTTGAAATTTTCACAAATTATGTATTTCTGTTGCCGCTATAACAACAAATACTAAAAACATAATAAAATAAATGTTTAAGGGGGGCTCCCATACAACAAACGTGTTTTTTTTTTGCCGTTTTTACGGAACCCTTCGTGCGCGAGTCCGACTCGCTCTTGGCCGGTTTTTATCAGTAATGCCGTATAATGTATCATAGCGATTTCCATATGACCGTGACTTCTATGCGGATTGCGGAGCGGCAGCAGCGCAGCGACTCATCCAAATTCAAATTCAAAAATCTCCTTATTAAGTAAACTCATTACAAGTATTTTTAATGTTCACATGTTAGATAATAATATATAACAAAATGTTTTTTACTCTAACGCACGGTTCTTAAGGTTGCTTTTGCTGAGAAGAGCCGGCAATAAACTCAGCAATTACTCTTTTAAAAAAGCAACTTAGACTTATTACATTTAATTCTTAAAAATAGTTTCGTACAAAATATGAAACTCATAAAATAGCTTGTGAAGCGAGCAATTCATTTAAATACATTCTTGTCATCTACAACATCAGAAACTTTTTAGTACCCTTTCAAACATAACTTTTGTTTTTAAATCTATACACAGATAGTTGTTGAATTTATTTGGGTACCTTGTTATAGAATCGTATATATTGCCCCTTGAAAGAGTCCCTAATTTTGCTGAGCTGAGGTTTTGGTACAGCAAGATTGTCCTTATTTCTAGTGTTCAGGCTATGAGTGTCGCTGTTCTTCGACGGACGATATGCCAGCGTGCCGTGAGAAACGCTCGCGTGATGTTGTTGTGCCTTTATCCATGGTGCATATACCCGGCGCCAGTATGGCTACATCTAATTAAATATTACCATGTATTTTTTTTAGTTATATACATTTCAAGTCACGGAAGATGGACTCGAGATGGATTTAATTTAGATAATGGTAAGATTCACGTAAAGTTCAGTGACCGGCAGCAGCAGGCCTAGACCAGGTCCGAACTGACCGAACCGAACCGATATAATACGAACGATGGCTCGTAACCAATATCCTGTCGCGTATAACAAATGCAAACAAATGGAATCGGTCGCCTCGGGCGCTCTTATTCATAACCACGGAATTACAACGCGAGTTTTAATTAGTTTAAAATTTTGTTTGATAACGCTATGAATATTAAAAGGGGCTCGCCGACCGTTTAATTTACAACTTTCCACCCATTTGAGCGGCGCGGGCGTCGAGCGGCTATCACCGGCTTGGATGTAATTAAACCCGAAAAACTGAACTAGCATGGCATTATTAATATCGAGAAACAACTGGCGCCTTCGGCCGTTCGGTTAAAAAAAACACTGGGAATTTATACGTCAATAAGAGTTTGTTGGGCATCTCGGGCATCGGGCATTATCGTAAAATGTGAATAGTATTTAATAGTTGGCACAAGGAGAGCCGCTCCTATTAACGACTGAGTTATATGACAGTTATAATGTGCGGGCCCGCACCGCGCCGCTCGGGCACGCTCGGCCACCGCTCGGCCACCGCTCGGCCACCGCTCGGCCACCGCTCGGGCTCGCTCGCGTTTACACTTATGTTGTAATCTAATATCCATGTCGCGATGCTAATTACATACATGACTTTTTGGCGGGAACTTGCTGAGTGACGTTGCGTTTTCGTTTTATTTTCATTAAATTCGTGTATTTTGAGTTTTATTGCATAATATCGGCGGTGTTTTGTCCAATAATGATCAATCTAAGTGCACAAGTGAAGTGAAATGAAATGAAAGCGTGTATCGTGACTTTTCAGGTTGTCCCAAAAAGTCCGTGAATGTTTTAGTGGAATAGCCGCCAATTTCACTAAAGCCTGACTGGACATGTACGGACGAGGAGTAGACATTACAGTGAATTTGAAATATAGCCTATGTTAATCTGGAATAATGTAGCATTAAAATGGTGACAGATTTTTTTAAATCGGTCCAGTACTTTTTGAGCTAATTCGTTACAAACATACTTACATACAAATCTTTATAATATTAGTATAATATAGATAGGTAGATTGTACATTTGTTGTAAATGAATTAATAAATATTATTTTAGTAGATACTTTCATAAATACAAATATATTTGAGCTTGAATATGTCGTTTACAGGATGTCACAATTATAATTATATATCCTGCCAGTAAGGCACGCAAATAATTCATAACCTTTCCTGGGATATAAAGTTTCCTATGTGTTACACCAGGATATGATCTACCTGTGTGCCAAGTTTCATCAAAATCTGTTCAGCCGTTTTTGCGTGAAAGAGTAAACAATCATCCATCCATCCATCCATCAGATGTCAGATGTAACACATTTTTTTTATGTCACAAGTGGCAACGACCTGATGGTAAGTGACAACCGTCGCCAATAGACATTGGCAATACCAGGGGATTGCTAATGTGTTGTACACCTTATTACAATGCCTTAAAGGCGAACTGGCTCTCAAGTGCAATTGCCGGAACACACCAACAGGTGCTTGGCGACAGAATTCTGATTTTCAACTTGAGGGTGGTAGCCAGCCAGTCGAGTACTACAAAGCACCCTACCACCGTGCTATGGTTTCGAAGCCACGACCTTCGCCGCGGTATCCGACGTCACTTACCACTGAGCTATCATCGCCTAAGATCCACCACATCATATGCGACTACTGTAAGGCTCGCTCGTTTTGTTTGAAATCAGTCGCTAAGCATTTTCTGGTGCCACCTAAGCTTGATGTGCTTACTATTTCAGAAGTTCAGCTTCATGGTTGAAGATCTGCATTCAGCTCATAGTTCTTTATTATAGTTATAAGGTAGGTCGTATCCGTTTGTCACTTTAGTGGGATAAACAAAGCGGCCTACATATGATTTTAGTTGAACAAAAGTCCAATTTCTCACGTATGGTAGAGAGATTTTAGAAAACTTCTGAGAATAGTTTCTGTTTATTTGCTTCGCATATTTTTAATTGAGTAAAATATGATTGTTTTCCACAAATGATCACAATCACTCCGCTGTCGTAAATACACGCACTTTTTAATCAACAATGTGTTTTTTGTGTTGAATAATTTGGGAGATAAAGTTTTATAAGAAAATAATTTTAATATCTCATCCATTCTTGGACTTTCATTGTTTTCTTTTAACACTAGTTAGGCACCCATTGTTAAAAAAATACAGTAATTGTTGTGATTAGATATGCACAAAAAATAAAATGTAGGATTTTACGAATAAGTTTTAACAAAGTTTACTATTAGAGAAAAGCTAAGTCATCTCAAAGAAACATTTACCTACTAATATAAGACCTGTCCACACCCTTTAAATCAGTGAATGCTGTTCCATCATAGATAAATGATCACTCAACATTGCAACTTGTTAAGCTCAAACGAGCCTCGGAAATTAAGTCAGACATCCAAAAACTATAACGACCATTTGTGAGATCCGTTTTTGTTTCCAATATGCAATAAATAGTGTAATAATGGTGCGCGCGCGCCGGTCGGTTCCCCGGCCGGGCTCGGGCGTGCTCGGGCGTGCTCGGGCGTGCTCGGGCGGCGTGTCGTGGTGGTGCCGCGGCGGGGGGCGGCAACATGGCGTCTAATTGTAGGTAATTAGCGCTCGAGTCAGCCGCGCCGCGCGACTTTACCCGCTCCGCGTTTATTACTTAATATGTTGTGATAGCCGGCTATCTACGATCGAGAAACAGACATCCAACGTTCGAGGTAGGTATGTGAATGTTTTGAAATTCGATTCCGATCGATCGAATGCTTTATTTTAAACATCAATTTTGGAATTCATCGCATTAGTTTTTCATAATGAACAGTTAATGTGGACCGGTGTTCGTCTAGTGGGTCTACGAGATCGATATTGAAGTAGATAAAGCGAATCATTCCTTGTTGATTAGGTTAATGATATTGCATTTGGAACTGATGCATAACTTTCCACGAAGGCAATTTAATTAAAATTTTATTATCAGGTTCAGATTGATTGGACTAAATATTAGGCTCAATATTAATAGTAAATATTTTACCATCTTGTTGTTAATTTCAGCGCGAGACTGTTATTTAAATTAACTAGCGGTACCCGCGGTTTTACCCGTGGTCCAGAGGGACTTTATCTTGTCCCGGGAAAAAATTGCCTAAGCCTAAGCTATCTGCCAAATTATCCACTGCAAAAAAATGTGTAGCTGAGTTTTTTGCCGGAGTCTTCTCTGTTTAAGTGTATAGAGTCAATTGTAAACGTTCATAAATGCCTTACCAGGGCCTAAACTGAATAAATGAGTTTTGATTTAGATTTTTTGATATCTACCGTCAAAATCGGTCCAGCCGTTTCGGTGATTAACCGTAACAAACACGCAAACAGACAACAAAATTAAAATTTTATTATAGTAGGTATTTTTGTGCCTTTAGTAAAAAGCTGTTATTATGACATTACAGGCTGACACTTAGGTACATTTTATTTATTTTAGCTAGGATATTATAACTCAAAACATATCAACAATGTATGTATATTCCATTAAGCCTTGACAGGGAGAAGGTTACGTTTTATTATCTATAAACTCAGAGCCAAAATAGTAGATTGTTATACAAGGGGCTAAAATGACCCATTATATACGAGGTAGTTTTACTCCCGAGCTTTAGCGAGGGACTAAATAGAAACCGAGTTTTAATGGGTTTTAGCGCCGTGTGTTACACTAAACTTTTCACTACGATTGCGAAAAAATAAAACAATCCAATACAATATGAAATATGTAGTTTATAATTTCTTTTTTTGTTTCTTCTGTAGCCGCAACACATTGCATGCATTCTACCAGAGATTTTCAAAATTAAAATGAATTTCTTTTTTTATGAAACAGTAATAAGTCGAGTCTTTATTCATGATTATTCTACTTATGACTAAAGACTTTTTCGTTTTTGTAGGCTCATTGTCATTTGACACACAAAAATAAAATAAAAAATACTTTTTCCCCTAGAGGATGAATTGCTATTTTTTCACCTCTCTGGTACGCTACAATGACGGTCTTTTTGAGCAAGAGGAGTGAAAGTTCTATTTAGAGATTTCATTTTAGTTTCATGAGCAGTTACCTTTTTGCTTCATTATTAAGATAATTGTAGGTTCGAAATCAGAATTGAATACTTATAACTGTTTAGTATTTTGAATATAGAATTTCGACACGCATTGAGGCAAAATAAAAATATTTTAACGACAGCAAATGCTTGTTGAAGCGCAAAGTTAGTTTTGAAAATAGTTATTTACCTAATTTCTGAGTTTATTGGCTTTTCTCAGTAAAATAAATATTCTTCTTTAGCCTGACCATACCTAAATGGCTCTGAAGGCCTATTTGGGTGAAGAGCTGCCATCACACAAACACTTCGTAGGATAGTCAATCAAACGGGAACTACAATTTAACCACCACATTAAGTTAAATAGTAGGTAAGGTCTCCTCTTAGGTAGATTTTTCGTGTGTTCAAATCCTACAATGAGCTTGAGCTTTCTTGAAGGAAAACATCATGAGGAAACCATAGACTCGCCAAGCAATGTTGGTGTGTTCCGGCAGTTTCACTCGAGAGCCAATTGCCTTGAAGGCATTGTAAATAGGTCGACAACACATTGGCAATCCCCCTGGTATTGCCCATGTCTATAGACGACGGCATTTCCTACCATCAGGTGACCCGACGGCCGTATAGACCATATAAAAAAGGCCAACTAATAATATTCTTCAATAATTACCAGCTGGGTAATATTCAGACAGCTGCACCATCTCTATCCACAATTCCTCGGAGTCAGAAGTAAAGAACAGTCAATCAGAACATGTTGTCAATGAAGAGTCGCTCAAATATAAACATCACACCTATAGTCAGCAAGCCACATCGAATTTATGGGCATAGAACGTAACTTAAAGTGACTCTTACTTTCAATAATCACATTTAGACGGGCCGGTTGGCGACACTACCTATCACGCCGCAGGTCGTGGGTTCGATTCCCATCCAGGACACACATTTGTGTGCATGATCATGTCTGTTTGTCCTGAGTCTGGGTGTAATTATCTATTTAAGTATGTATTTACAAAAAAAAAAGTAGTATATGTAGTATATCAGTCATCTGGTTTCCATATTACAAGCTCTGCTTAGTTTGGGATCTTTTAATAAAAAAATTGCAGACACTGATCCATTCTCAGGTTCTAAGGAAAGCTTCAAGAGTGTAATTCTTAACATTTTGGCACAGGGTATGTAGATGTTAATTAATTTATGTACTTGACTAATAATATTTACATGTGTAGTAGTATTTAATAATTTATGTATGTATTGAATTCAATCCCCTCCCCACCCACACACACTCACACTCACACATACACCCCTACACACTTACGCACACAAATACATATATTCACACACACACACACACAAATTAGATTTATTATTGTATTCGTTTCTTTTCTCTTCCGCTCTGCAAATATAATGTTTGAACTAAATAAAGTAAATCCTTAATTGGCAGTATGCGATAATTTTATATATAGTAATAGTGCTGTGGATTTTGTATTAATGATAAAATAAAAATAAAATAAAAAAATCATTAATTTTTTTTTTACAAAAAACTGTTGCAACTCAGGACTGTTATTTGTGGAATCACACCGTATATTTCATACAGTGTTCATTTCAAGTGATGACGTCATTGATTGCACAGTTTTCTCCGTGACACACCACTCATACAGAGAAGTGAAGTGTATGTGACGTCACGCTGTAGACGGTAACAGCGGGTTCGCCACGCCCAGCCCCGCCCCGCTGTCGGCAGCCGCTGCGGCGCTCGCGACCTATCACACGACTCTATCGCGACTTCATACTCTATTGTAATACAATAGAGCACACAATAGTAACTACCGCCTGCTGTATCTCGTATCATCTAAAAATATACGGATTAAATTGTTGAGTATATTTTCTTTCGTTGTTTACAGTACAATAGGTACCTAGTTTTGGTTTTCTGACTACAGTTGCGTTATGCTAGCTGTACGGTGCAACCGCACATTCTTTTTTTTTTTTTACAGTAAATAAACAAGAAAAACATGTGTTCGATGTTTCCTGGCCCCCAAACTAGGCTAGCCTGTGCTATGGGTGGCCAGTCTTCCGTCTGACAGTGGTTTAAAATACAATATTAATTATGTTTAAATCTTAACTTTAATCTAAAATATTAGCTTGTGGAAAAAGAAAAAAAGAGAAATGTGTACAAACCGACAAAATATTAATAATATTAAAAATAATGTGGGTACTCTTATAAATTATGTTGGTTAGTTTACGGCATCATTGTAGTAAACAAAGGTAATAGATAAGGCGGCATTTTCCCGTCGCATCAGCACTTTTAAGCGAATACCGCTTTTCATTATTTTACAAGTTAGTTCGTAATCGGCACCCGCCGCGCGCGCTCCACTATAAATATCATAAACTATCAATATCAAACCATTATCAATATCATTTATTCGTTCTAAGTATCATCATTATATACCTATAAATATCAGTGAATTTTCTTGTGAACTCTGATTATACTATTAATCTATTAATCATAAAAGACTTTCATTATTATCAACACAAAGTTGTACAGACCGTACTTCTTTTTGGTCCTTCGAGCTGGATGTGATCATGTGGACTACAGTATAGCGTAATAAATACACTAGCTCAGGGGTCGGCAAACCGCGGCTCGCGAGCCGCATGCGGCTCTTTGAAGAGTCAGTTGCGGCTCTTCAAGTTCCCCTCAAAATCATTTTTTTGGGTGCATATGTTATCTAATATTTCGTAAATACCGCGAGCCAAATAAATGTCTTTATTTCGAACCCAAACACAGTTTCCTACATTTTACTACAGCCCAATACAAATTTGGATTACAGTGAAAAACCTAAAACAAAAAACTGCGGCTCTTTGAGCTTCCGAAAAATCGATATTTTTCTGGAATTTGGCTCTTTGTCCAAAAAGTTTGCCGACCCCTGCACTAGCTGTAACTTAATTTAATGAATATTTTTAAATAGATACCTACATAAAACGACAAACCAAATAAATGCAACACTAACAATTCCCAAATCCAGTTAGATATTGGAACAACAACTATTAAGAGATATGATCTCAGATAGAGAAGCATTTGCATGTGTATATTTGTTGGTCGTGTCGTGTCGTGTTGTCTTATCCAATGACGGATGGTCGCTATGACCCCCATCACCGTGAAAAAACCCGAGGGCGATGTGTGAATGGTGTGAAACTCTCTCCATTATCCTGCGGCCGACTCCCGCTGCGCCATTCTAGCAGCAGCATTGTGTACGTGCCACGCCAGATAACTCCAAGATTCTGTTCGCTCCGTTGACGTGCACACATCATTTATATTACATATTTTTTGTTAGCCAGATGATTTTAAACACACTGAACGCTTAAATTTGATGATCAATGAAAAAAGAATCATACCAAAAATAAACAAGAAAAATTCCACTACAAAAGAATAAACAACGTTTACCCTCAAAGAGTTGTTGGCACAAATGTTTTGAATAAATTCGCCTCCAATTTCCGCGTGATTCTTTACGTGCGGCTTCGGAAATTGTTTCCGTTGAATATAAAACGAGAAACACCAAGGATATTTGCATTCACGAGCCGCCCCAATCGAGTGTATACTGTTATGGTAAGTGCAGTGGAAGCTAAATCATGTTTCTGACAATCGTTGTGATTTGCTACATAGGTACCTAACTGACGAGTATTTTAAAATGGAACGTAGGTACCCAATAATTTAAATGCACCAAATATAAAAGTGGCCTACAAAAGATTACAAGTCAACGAGCACCATTCCTTAAAATGTTTGAATAGCTCTGCGTTCGGCTCGGCTCGGCTCGGCTCGGCGTAGCACACCGGCACACCCGAGCGCACCCACTAAACATAATCTCCCAAATACATTTATCATGTTCAACCGATAAAAATGCCATTGAGATCAGCCGCACACAATGAGATACAAGCTCTCCGTACCTGATACGAGGCCGAAAGTCAATTATATTCAAATATAAATCGGATTTGCAAACGTAAGCTCATGACAATGGCGTAGGCAGGCGCCGCGATGCCACCTTTAGGCCTCCCATTCCTGGGTAATAGTCGGAAGCCGTGACAATGGCAGGACAGTTTGCTCCGGCGGGACAATGCCGGGGCAAGTGTCCGCTATCACGCCTGTCACGCCACCGCATGGCCCTGGGGCCTGGGGCCCGTCAGCCGTGCCTGATCGCCGCATTATATTTTATTTGAACAATATGAAGTCACCATAGTGTTGTTAACTACTATTAAATATACTCGGGCTCATTGTTGTGTTTCAGTGATAAACCTTGAATATCATTGACTCCACTTCAGCTGTGTTCGGTGAGAGGTTTCTTGACTCTAGACGCTTGATACTTGTTCATGAAATAAAAAATGATATTATGTCACTTTAATTAATAAATAAACGCATAAAAATTTTAAGTACCTAGTATCTTTGTTATTATTATTTTATAATTAATATAATGCTGTTTTCAATAAAAAGTTAGGTGAGGTAGCTTAAAGATAATCGTATAATTATACCTACGAGTTGTAAACAATTGTTGATGTGCTAACATTGTTTTGGAACGTCATCCGCTCCATTTCGCGGTGTCGTGTTGGCACCCCTGCCCTGTGGGAGCCACGAGTCACGCCCGCCAAATCACCGCACAATATGCGTTTTGTGACGCTCTTCATGCTGTCAAATGCGATTCTATTCAACAGTTCCCAATGAACCGACCGTTGTTGACTCTTTTGTCACCCATCATTGGATATCAATGACGACAAAAAAAGGAATTATGGCAATGTATCATTTACAATCTTCTATTCCTTTGTGTCGAAGGTACTTCAGTTTATTGAAAACTTGGGTCTTGTGAAGTGATAGCAGAAACTGTTACACCTCGAGCGACAGAACGAAACGTCTTATTTGCATAATGTCTAAGCAAAAAAACAACAAACAAACCCCTCTCAATGACGCGATAAATGTAATCAAACGATGTCATTATATCCTTCGAGTTGCTCGCTCTCTTGGGTTTCGGAAAGTGTCATAAAAAGTGAATATCAGTCAGCTGAAGTCGTTCGGTGGACAATGCGCCGTGTGGCCACCGGGGATCTATTATACACTGGTGTCAATGGGGCCCTTAAGAAATTTGTTACCAAGATTTTGATAAGTGACAACCGCTTTTGTTCAACAGTGGGATCGCAACGTCAGAGTCGAGGGACTATTACATACATATGTGCGGTTATTATTTAGTTATTGTGGCGGCAACAGGGCCGGGGCCGGGGCCGGGGCCGGGGCCGGGGCAGGGCTCGGGAGCGTATGCTCGAGGACGGGTGCTCGCAGCGCAACATATCTATTGCTTACAAAACGGCGACAATTTGTTTTGGGGTGGCAGAGCGTTGCTAAACGTTAATGTTGCTCGGCATTGTTTGTTATTATAAGATCGGCCGGGTGTGGCTCCCACCACTACACTCCACTCCACTACACTTCACGAGTCAACAACGGCAGTTTCATATCTGTCATAACGATAGGGATGTAATGATCTGAGATTATTTGAATTACGATTGGGATTTCAGCAGCCATTTTGAGTTGGGTCAAACAATACTGTAGCTAGTTCATTATTCTCTATAAGTATATGTATAGGCTAGTAACAACGATTTTTAAATAAAGGTTTATAAGTGTTTTTGTAAAAACGTGTAAGTAATAATCCTGTAAGTACGTCTTTATCAAACCAATATCACAATTACAATACACTATTGAATAATTATAGATTAGGAGGCAGCGCGTGCGGCTTATTTATTAGTATTGTAAAGGGATCGTGTGCGGGCGTCGCGTCGCAGATTATAGTCGCGTGTCGTATCACATCACGCTTGTTGGAAATTAGATTGCACTAAACGCACTAACGTAAACTTTTACGTTCTATGTGTGCTGATTGATCAGCTAATTATGTCTTTATTTAAATAATATTGAAGGAGCTTATTTTTTATTCTGCATTGGCTTGTGTTTGACTACAATCTCACTATGGTAAGTGATGATGTGGCCGAAGGTGGTAAGGACACAAAGCCTAGATGGGAACCGGCTCTCAAGTGCTACTGTCGGAACACACCGATAGGTGCTTGGCGACAGATTTTCAACTTGAGGGTGGTAGCCAGCCAGTCGGGTACTACAAAGTACCCTAGCACCATGCTATGGTTTCCTCACGATGTTTTCCATCACCGAAAGCTCAAGCTCATTGTAGGATTCGAGCCCACGACCTTCGCCGCGGTATCCGACTTCACTTACCACTGAGCTATCATCGTGGTACCCATCCTATTCTGTTTAGCTGTTTCGGAGGACTGTTCAATTGTAACCATTTTTTTTATATCGACACTACTTACTTTGAAAATTGTTTATGAGTTTTAAAAAAAATTGTTTAGATAATATTATATTTGACACAAAATCCTTTTTTTCTATATTTTAGTTTTACGCCAGTGTTGTTGCGAAATAATACGAGATAATGTTGAAAATAAAAATTTATTTCCCTTCAAAAGATTACGGATTGATTAAAATAGGCTGTATATAATTATAAATTGCACCGCCATCTAGTGGCATAGTGTGAAACACATTTATTCTGACAAACTCTTAAAATAACAATATAAATATTAAAAGTATTCAGTAGGTATTCAATTATAAATGTAAAACTAAACTAAATCGTTAGAAACTAGAATAAACTAGATTATGCAGAAAATTATGAATTGCGAAAGAAATGTGATTTTAGTCACAAAATGTCGAATTAATCTTTACGAAGCTGAACGGTTCAAGCAGACAAACAAAGCTTACCATCTATTATATTAGTAGAACCCACGAGAAACTTATAACCGCGTTCCCGTGGGATCTAATCTTTTCCAAAAGTATTCCATCTCTTATTCCCAGATACAATCTATTTGTGTGCCAAGTTTCATCAAGATCGGTTTAGTAGTTTCGGAGTTCATCGCGGACCAACATAGGCTATAGTTACAGCCAACATTGAATCGACATCTTGTACCTACGCAGGACTGCGAATATTTGATTGAAAGCAAAGGGTGTTTTATTTATGCAACATTTCAATTAGATTACCCACCCCCGTGGAGTCGGCGACAATCAAATAAACAGTCGCTTTGTCTGCAACGACCGCTGCAAATGTCGCTGCTACACCACACGCGCTGCTAATTCACTTTGTCACATGTTTATTGTTCAAATCACATTAATTTAAACCATGTTATTAAGCACTGCCAATAATTGGAGACTTAAACAATAATAAGATGGTGAGCGGTGACCGTAGCCTATAGATAGACGCTTGCAACACCAGGGGAACTTGCGTGTTGCTGACCTAAGCAAAACTATTCTTGGAGAATCCCATCCCAAGAGATTAAAAAAAATATATATGGCTATGTTAGGTCCATAAGGTAACTGAAATTTATAAATAATTCAAAAGCTAATATTACTCGAAATTCTATCGCAACTGTGAGTTGCCTAATAGGCATTGAAAACCCTCCTCAACGGTCTCACTAAACTGACACGATAAAAACAGGAATACCCTATTTATTTTTATTTTTCTTTTCTTTAAATCGTCCTTTAGGACATTTCTGCCAATGTCAAGTTATTAGATAATATTCTTATTTTATGTTATGGAGTCACTTTATAATACATTCAAAGTACTGTTAGTCAGGTTTTAGTGAAATGGTGGCCGTTCCACTAAAACTTTTCAAAGATATAATACGGTCTCGATACACGTTTTTATTTCATTTCACTTCACTGATGCACTTTACTGTACAAAAATCCACTGATGTTATCCAATGAAAATAAAACAAAAACGCAATGTCACTATGCAAGTTCCCGCCAAAAAATGTCACGAGGCCTATTTCCATGGTGATGTAATGTATCTTCCAGACGGAGCACCGCACGTGTTGCGCTTGTGGCGAGGCCATAGCTGACCGGTTCCTGCTGGAGGTGGGTGGCGGCGCGTGGCACACCGGCTGCCTGCGCTGCTGCGTCTGCGCAGTGCAACTAGACCGACACCCCTCATGCTTCCTGCGCGACAGACAGGTCTACTGCAAGCAGGACTATGCCAAGTGAGTACTCCAGCTCTTGCTAGCGAAGGAAACAAGCTTGCGACTTTTTTGGCTCCAACAAATGTGATTTAGGTGCCAGGTTCAGTACAGTACAATGCTTGGGTGTAGCGCTCGCTCTTGCAGGACATAAATTTATGTAATAATTCTATGTTTGTCTTGAAAAGAGTAATTGCTGAGTTTATGGCCGGCTCTTCTCAGCAAATGCAACCGTGCATTAGAGTCATTAGAATCTGACAATTCATAATTGCCTGTGAAGGCCTATTTGTATGAATAAACATTTCATTTCATTTAAAAATGACGTTTGGGGTTATTGATTCGGCCGGGTGCCAAATTCCATTGCTATAGAATGGTACGCATTCAATTTTTTTTATTTTTTTTTATAATAAATTAGGTAAAAACAATTACTTTGCCAGTTGTGTTTTTATACCATAAACATATTAATTAGTTGGGTAATGTTTTCCTAAACATCAATTTTCACCAGCGCAGAATATAGGGGTAGAATAAATATATACATATAAACAACAAATAAAATAAAATCAATTTACTTTTACACTCGAGCATTATAATTAATAATATTAAAAGTGTCGAGTGACTTTTATCTTCACGTTTCGGCGCCATCTTTTTCATATGACGTTGAGAATTGAATTAAATGAAGTGTTTTATAGCTTTTAATATCGCGTTATTATAAATATACACAGCATAAAACCCATCGTCAGAGAGCCTAGAGTAATCAAATGTTTATTTGGTTGATGTCGTAAATATTATGGCCTATAACACTACCACACCTGAGGTGGTAGGTACTGTTTCTGTCTGTCTCTATAAATTAAGATTGAAATACAAACGGGAAAGTAAAAAAATTCAATGTACCTAAGTAGGTTAAATTTTTTATAATTTTATTGCTAGCATTTTTATCCAACCTTATCTTTGAGGTAAGTTTATTTAAGGCTTAGTAATAGAGTCCCGTTTTTACCCTTTGGGTACGGAACCCTAAAAAACTAGCTCTGCAGTGGGACCTATTGTATTCTTCCAAAGCCCCAACCATTCAGTCAAGACCGCCTGATTCAGTAGCTACAAAAACTCAAAACTCATTTATTCAGTTTAGGCCCTGGTAAGGCACATGAAAGTTACAATTGACTCTACCACCGGCTCGGAATACACTTAAACTGACGAAGACTCCAGCAAGAAATTCAGCAAAATAATAATAATTCACTTATAAATAAACATACAAAAATAGAACTACTATTATCCTGCTATATGTTGTAACATTGTAATTAGAATGAATATATTATTAAAATCATACCTACTACTACCTACATTAAATGTATAGTAGGTAATTATAGTGTAGGATCCACTTAACAAGGGGTTAAAATACGTTTTTGAGGTCCTAAATAAACAATCTTATATCTACTTATTACTTAAGATCAGAAGAATAAACGACCGGGAAATTGATTGTGTTTATTATACATAGCTTTTGTAAATTAGTTCTGATATTTAAATGCTTGTGCAACTATATGATTTTAACAGAGCATTCTGTATTTAATTGAGTCATTATATACTTTTTGTAGAACAGTGCAGAATAATTGATTTCGGCATGAAACGAAAATTGATAAAATTATTTCCACAAAATTGTTTGTTGAAAAAAAATCTACACACACAATCGTTTAGCCATGGCCGGACCGTGGGTTAATTCTTTTACAATACACTGGCTGCGTCCAATTAACCTTCAACGTATTACAAATATCCATAGTCATCATTATCCGAGTCATCCGTGAAGGGGGGGGTAAGGCGGCCGATTGAAGGCTGGTGTTGTTCGGTGGGTGCGCGTTTGTGAGGAGCGTACCTTTAATTCGGGTGGGTAATAGTAGGTATGCATGAAGGAATGCTGGCAGAGTAGGCGGTCCGATGCGCGGCCGACCTGTGACCTGCGCGCGCTGTGTGGCGGCCGCGGCTCGGTGATGCTGCACTATCCGGCATCGGCAACGGCATCGGCATCGACACCGCATCGGCATCGACGCGGACGCATGCGTCGCCCAACTATTTGTTAACCGCACATGGAAATTTAGAATCGATACGTGGGTTGTTTCATATCTACCGATCAGATTTCGATAGGAAGATTATTAGGTAACAATACAGGGTGTCCTGCGACAAACTTAAGGGGAAGATGGCGTGTCACCAACGAAATACATATTATTCAAAAATGACCTTTGTTCGCCCTTTTTATAGAAATTTAATGTCTCAAATTCAAAAATCAAAATTAAATATCGAAAATGTTGAACTTTTTACTGGGGTGATTTTTGTATATGTTGGTAGGTGACCCAACCAGCTATCTCCCTCTTAGGTTTGTCGTACAATTTACCGGACATCCTGTATTCTATCACATGAAAATAAAAATGCATTAACTACCTACTCCTTGTTATAAAAACGTAAATTACAATGTATTTGAAAGAAAACTCCCAGGATAGCTAGCTTAATCAAAACATCATTGTGAGTTTCAATGACATGTGAACGTTCTATTACTACTACGACCATTTGAGACTCAATTAAAGTAAACTCATATTTTATGCCGTTATACACGAGACATAAACCGTGTCGCTCTCCTAAGAAAATTATCATAATAATCAATATAATAAGCAAATTAAAAGCCATGCGGACGGCAACAGGTGCGTGAGAACTCACTCCGATGCGTCAAATAAAAAAAAACTATGCCTGATGTCCCGAAGAGTGGTTTTATTGAAAAACCGTCGGTCGAGTGTGGCACAACAAAGCGAACGGGGAATGTTGCCAGCATTAAAAAATATACCGGCGATACGTGACTTGCAACACTGTGGTATACTCTGGGTTTCATTTGTCATTTATTTTGATTGTGATAACTGGACGCGATGTGGATCCATATATTTTAATCGGAGCTTGACGTGATGCGAAGACAGACGGTTGGATTCACCAGGACCACCCTGGTGGACGTGAAGTCTTCAGTAACGCGCCAAATTAAAACAAACACGGGCCAAATCGACAATAATTCAAAATGTTATGAATCTTACGAAAGTATGTTTGGATGTGTGTGAAGAGTGAAGATGTTTGTTACTTTTTCACGCAAAAATGGCAGAACGGATTTTGATGAAACTTGGCATACAGGTAGATCATATCCTGAAATAACACATAGGATACTTTTTATCCCGGGAAAAAATTAGATCCCTCGGGAACGCGGGTGAATCAGCTAGTTAGTAATAAAGGACCTGACAAGCAAAAATATACTTTAACATATTTTATGAAGAAAAATAATAAATAACATGAACACACTCACACTCATTAACATTAAAAGCACTTATGAACGTATATCAGTTAAATTGCAATAAAACATATGGTTATGATTTATTTAAAATGCATGGTGTGTTTGATATTTTATATAGGGCAACAATAACAAACTCTAAATAGATATAAGATCATAAGTACTGGTTTTAGTTTGAATGTCAAATATTTTAATACGGTTATTTTTGCAATCCCTTTTGGGACACAAGGCGTGATTTGTAAGATCCATGATGCCGTTTATGGGGGCTGTACTTGAGTTTGTTGTTTACATTAAATTCTATTGATTATTTTTGACGCCATAACACGCAATTATTTATCAGTGAGACTAGATAAATAATTGATTACTAAATTTATTGCCGGCTCTTCTCAGCAAATGCAGTTTGACCTGGGTCGTATAGCCAGTGTCAACGGATGCACACCACGATGCAATTAAAAGTGACCCAAAACAACCAAAAATGTCGTCGGGTGCTGTGAGATATTGTAATGCAGTAATTGCAATCTACATTATTTACCTAAGTGTGCATTTTTGGGCCATTTTTGAAGAGCGAATACTGTTTAGGTGGCTTATTATGTAGGTACACTTTTTTACTTATAATCATTGCCAATTGGTAATCCTTGGTCGAAACATGTTGGTTGTGAAAGTATGTTTGGATGTGTGTGAAGATGTGAGTGAAGATGTTTGTTACTCTTTCACGCAAAAACGGCTGAACGTATTTCGACAAAACTTGGCACCCAGGTAGTTCATATCCTGGAATCAAACATAAGATACTTTATATCCCTGAAACCGCGAAGGACAGCTAGTATTATATATTTTCAATCAAATTATAGCTACTGAAATGCATTAACCGTGACTGATTTATTTGAAGCCTAGATCCGCCCCCGGCTACCCACGAACATAACGAGTTCTACTCAAACTAGCAGTAAATCAGATCTGATTTTTTTTTTACACCACAAGTTACAACCAGGTAGGCGAGTCACCTGATGGCAAGTGAGCAATACCAGGGAAATTGCCAATGTGTTGCACACTTAGTTTAATGTCTTAAAGGCAACTGACTCTCAAGTGCAACTGACGGAACACACCAAAAGGTGCCTGGCAACAGATTATCAACGCTCTACTGAGCTATCATCGCCTTTTCCTAAGTTAGTAAGTCACATTTAATTATTTGTTAATACTGACTGTCTTACTTCTTGCTACTATATAAATGTAAAAAGATTGTTAGGATGGAAGTGAACATGTTTGTTACTCTTCCACGCAAAAACTACTGAATGGATTTTGATGAATCTTGGTCCACACTCCACATGTAGTTGATATCCTAGAATAAATTATAGGATAGTTTCTGCGAGAGCTAGTGCCCTCAAGAGATTGTAGGTGTAATCGACAACACGTCGGCAATCCCCCTGGAATTGCTAATGTCTATAGGCAACGGTAGTCACTTACCATCAGGTGGCCAAAAATCAATGTGAGTTTATTGGCTACTCTTATCAGTAAAAGCAAAAGTTTTGAAACGTGCGCTAGGGCCGAACTTCATGAGCGCCTGTGAAGGCCTATTTGGAAGAATAAACATTTCATGTAATTTCATATAGGTAATACATACAGTAGTACACCATAATAGGTATATAGTATATAACAGTGTATGGCTGTACAACCGTATCAAACCTCTGTAAAGCCTTGAAATATCTTTAACATAATTAAAGTGGATAAGGTCACGGTGTGTCAATCGTGAGTTTTCGTGGCATCTCGGGTCTCAGCACAATCGGAGAGGCTTCGATTGTCGACGAGTATCATTGCATCCTTGACATTAGCTGTCGATCACAGACTGTCGACGGTCGACGATCGACCACGGGTGTGAGCTCTGTTATTTCTATACTTTTCTACGTGTCAATATTCGAATGTTTTTCAAATTGCAGAATAACTGTTTCTGTTAATAATATCTGCCATTTGTAAAATTTTGGGTGTCAAAAAATCATTTGCGATATAACTTACAGAATTATCAATTTATGCCTTTAGCGGTTGAGACCATGGGTCCGTGGGGGTCTGAAGCTCGTCGTTTCGCAAATATTTTATGTAAAAAATTAATCGAGGCCTCGGGTGACCAGCGGGCGGGGAGCTTTTTCCGCCAACGCATCAGCTTGGCCATCCAAAGAGGAAACGCTGCCAGCCTTCTGGGAACCTTGCCGATCGGCGGCAGCGGCAGCCTCGAAGAAGTTTTTTATATATTATAATTGTACATTTGCTTGTATATTTTGTACATTTGTTGTAAATAAAATGTTTTTGACTTACAGAATTATTAATGGTAACGTGAGAATTAATTTATTATGCAGTAGCAGTATTCTACGAGCCTGGTCGATGATAAAGATGTCAAGTAAGCTTAGTATGTTCATGTCTGGCTACCACCCTCAAGTTGAAAATCTGTCGCCAAGCACCTATCGGTGTGTTCCGACAGTTGCACTTGGGAGCCAGTTCCCATCTAGGCTTTGTGTGCTTACCACCTTCGGCCACATCATCACTTACCATAGTGAGTTTGTAGTCAAACACAAGCCTATCCAGAATAAAAAAAACAGAGGAAATAACAGTTGACACTGACAGGTACACATCAGGTAAATGATAATATTCAAGGGCACAGGCAGTCGTCACCTAGACATGAAAGTATTTGTAATTATTTCACATATCCAAAGACATTGACAATTTATTCAATGAAATAAGAACATTGTATGTAATAGCTAATAGCAGTATGTAGTAGACCTGTGGCTAGCTGGGAAGACGAGCTCAAAAAAACAGCCGGCCCCAACTGGATTCACGTAGCCCAATCTAGAGAGGACTGGCTATCATTGGAGGAGGCCTTTACCTGCAGAGGGGTTCTTGCAGATAACTAAAAAACTAATAAATTAAAATCTATGCAAAAAAATAAAATAATAATAATAACTACATTTACATTTAAGTAGGTACCTATTAACAAAAATGTATATACCTAACATAGAATGTAACTCTTTTTCTTTTCTTCTGAAATCAGTAAAATCAATAATAATAGCTACAAGTCGATTACCATGCAGTCTCAAAGAGAAGAGTCTAGATGAAGAACGATACAATTTCAGTATCCGCTGAGCGAGTTGCTAAATGAAAAGGAGCCCGTTAGCGCGTGTGTCGTGTCGCAATTTAAATGATATTTCGTGTACGTTGTTATATATAACGAGCGCTGGACCCGAGACCCGAGACTCGGGATCGTCTCGTAAATCCGCCGACGGCAACAATCGTAATTGCTTTCGTTGATATATCATCTGTTCATTGTTTATTTAGCGCGCCTTTTTGTCTGGTAGCCGCTGCCATGCGCTTGCGCCGGCGCCGGGCTCCGCCTCGCACCTCATATCATTGTGAGTGTAACAGGATGTTTGTCTACACCGCACAAGTGCACCTCAATGAATCTCCATATCAGACTATAGTAATTAAAAACTTATTCTTCTCTGTCGTTACTCTCTTGGCAGAGCGGTCGTGGTCACGTTGAGGCGCCTACATCGGTGGTAGAGGCAGACACAGCTCTTCTCTCACACAGACACGATCTCCCGCCGCCACAGCGGATTTTACTTGGTCAGTCCAGCGCATAGGTGACCTGCCACGTGATCTGACTCCTTCCACTTTTCCTTGTACTACCAGCCGTTCTAAGGAGTCGGTATTCCGCCTAGATACATGAATTACAAAATGCATCACAAATAATAATGATTGCGTCGTTACAGTCCTGTCGACAATGTGCAACCTTCGTGAAAATCTACAGTGTCTCAAGTCCCTTATCTATTTCCCTCACATAATGATCTCAATTTCATATCCGAAAGCCGCATATCAGCGAGTTTTGGCCGAGTGTCTCGCATCGCACAGCACGCGATGTTCCGCCCACACTGCGCCCGCTGCAAATGCGTGCGCCATGTCTTATGTAAATGCACCATGTCCCCTCTTGACTTTAATTAATCTCTAGCCGCATAAATAAACCCGCTTTAGATCGATTCACTCGAATATTAAACAATGGAACTCGATCCGATCCTGTCGCAATCATAATACCGACTCAATATGACGTTTAGTTTATGATACACCGTGATTGGATCTCTGATGGGATATGTTGCGCCGAGTCAGGCGCCGTGTTTGCTTTTCCTCTTCCAATAGAATACACGTCAATTGTGACCGTATTGTAATGGAACTCGATTTACAATTATTGCTCTCTCGTGAATTGTTGTGTGTTTACCTCGTACGTTGCATCTAACCGAACTACACGACCGCGCCGGCCTACCTCGAAACAACATTTAGCAACGAAGCTGAGTTTCTCTATTATTTTTCTTTTATTGTCGGGAACTTTGCATTTACTCGGTTGGTATATTTGAAAAAAGCAATTACAATGTTTATGTTTCTACTCGGAATAAGTTATATGTAATAATTTAAAAAGTTATATTATGAGTGGTGCATTGTATTTGGTTCGAGATCATTAGTCGGCGCGTCGCCTAGGGCGGGTAACAGTGCCTCGAAATTGTTAAAACAAACTAACGTATAATATTCCAATGAATCTCGTATTGGAGTGGTATCTAAAACAAATAACTTAAATCATGTCATCGAGTGAGCGGACGGCTTGAATGGGTATTAAAATGTGAGGGTGGCAGGCGAGGGGCGCGGGACGTGCCAACGCCGCGGAAAGCAATCAACGACTGAGGATTTATGACGGCGCCCGCGGCCCTGCGCCGTGCGCCCGCGCATAGCACTACACGCACCCGATATTGTCAATCGGCTTCGGAACACCCGGATTTGGTGGTTAGCCATTTATGAACCGCTCAATCTACGCTACGAATGTAAAGTATCGCTACATGTACATGAACCAGGCAGCAGGTAGACATGTAGGTAGGTATAGAGCTGGAGCCGGGTGGCCATATGAATAGTCAACGCTTTTATCGAGCGGAGGTACGCGACATCTTCATTACCGGGGAGTGTTAAAACTTGTTAATCTGTCACTTAGTTAATTATTATGCGAGGGCCGGCCGTTAATTGATTCGGCCGGCGACAAAATGTTAATAAGCGATGATAAGGAGGTGAAATGATGGCGCTCTGTTTACCGACGACGCGGACGGGTCAAGAAATGCAAATTGTTCTTTTGGAGTATTGGTGTGGTGTGGAGCTGCGATAAGAGATGGGGCTGGAGTGAATTAATATACATGTTGCACGCGATTCTGCAATCTTCTCAGTATCGGTGCTCTCCTTGCAGTCGGAAGCTCTGTGTGGACCACTTTCTGGGCTGTCTATGATGTGATGATCCTAAAACGACCTGTTATTAGGGTTCTGAAATGTTCATAATACTTACTTATAAATTGTTTAAATGTAAAACCATAAAATAAGGCGATGAACTTTTTTCTTGTGACTCGTAAATTTCTCTGTGTGATGAAATTAGACAGATATCCTATGATATTTTTTACACATTACCATTGGATTCCAAACTAAGCAAACCTGGTACTACGGAAACCAGATAAAAACAGCCTAAACAGATATTTAATTTAATTTAATTTTTATCGTTTCAAAATCAAAGTCAAAACCATTTATTCAGTTTAGGCCCTAAAAGGGCACTTATGAAGGTAGAATTACAGAAGTTACCACCGGTTCGGAAGTCAGCCTTCAACTGAGAAGAACCGGCAAGAAACTCAGCAAGGTTACATTTTTTTAAATATTTTTGGACCATCTGACCATATTGGCTTTTTTTTTCAAATGTTTAACATTTTTATTCTTAAACTAATACAAAACTACATTTTCATTTTAAGATATGACATGCACACAATCGTCTTGAAAAATGATTGGTGAGGTCAATTCGGCAAAGACTGGCATTTAAAAGAATTTAATGAATTTTTAAAACATAGTTGGACGAAATTACCTATATGGATTCCGTCCATTTGGCTACGGAACCATAGAAATTGAAACAATAATTAATTAATTTGGAACGAATATATTTCAATAATCAAAATTTTTTCGCCATTGGTATTCTACATTACCCCTGAGTAATATAGGCTATATTTTTGTTCCGGGAAAAGATAAGATCTCACGGGAACGCGGGTGAAACCGCGGATGATAGCTAGGGATGAAACCACGGATTCTTTATAAGTAACCATAGACCTGACCTTGTAGAGTCACCAGCACACATTCTATTTGCATCCGCCGACGCTGGGCGTAAACGAGTCCAAATACCAAAATAAACCGAAATTAATTCATGGAGAGCAACTTGTTTTTGCGGCAGAATTAAAAATAAACACCAATGTTCGCGTTAAGTGATATGATAGCGTGTTAATGGAGTGTTGCATGCGTTTATTTAATTAATTAAATATATAGGGTCTGTAATTTTAATGAGGCCGTCATCCGTCGGAGGCTTTGATGCCAACCTGCTGTTTATTTTGTTAGCCCGACATAACCCGAGGTAGCCCGACGCCGCCCGAATCCATGCCCGGCCTGGAGTACGGGAGCACTTGTAATTACGAGTTGAAAAGATCTCATTATCTTGTTTACACCTTGAGGTATTTTTCTTTGTCAGAATTACATACGGCACAGCTTGATGTTTATTAGTGCAGGTAAATGTTGCAATTAAAATAAAGAAGAATCAACTAAGTAAGATAATTCTATTGCCGGGCTCCTTGGCGTTGTGGGTTCGATTCCCATCCATGACAGCCATTTGTGTGCATGAACATGTCTGTATGTCCTGAGTCTGTGTGTAATTGTCTATTTATGTATGTATTTAAACCCTTTGAAGCGCGGGTCAAACGGACATACGAAAACTACCTACATAAAAATTTGAATTCCAGGAATCGCGACTCAAGTTAAAAATCATGTCAAACTCAAAATACCTCAAGCTCATTTATCCAGTTCAGGCACTGGTAAGGCATTTATGATTGTTATAATTGAGTCCACTCACACCACTGACTCACATGTATCGCTGTTACTATAGCCGCTTCATATTTTATAGTTATTTCTCAAAGACACTATGAAAAACAAAACTACAACATAACCTTTTATACGGACAAGATTTTCAGGAATAGTTTTTTAGTTCGATGTACATTTTTATTTTTCAGAAATTTCCACCCAAAAGTTAGAATACAAAATGTTAGAAACGCCATAATTATATTAGCAAATTTAGGCTGAAATAAAAAAATCATTTTAAAATCTCCATACAATATTTGAAGACCAAAAATCTGTACAGATAATTTACCTTCCATGTAGTTTTAGTCTCCAAATAAAACGGCTGTGACATACGGACTGGCGGAGAGGACGATATCATAATGGTTCCGTTTCTTGCCATTTGGCTACGGAACCCTAAAACTGACTTACAAGTACTTATGACAGACGGACGGAGATGACGAATCTATAAGGGTTTCGTTGTTTGATTACGGATCCCTAGAAATTGCCTTAATCTTACACAGTGAGGTCAGCCAGCGTACGTGGCGGTCATTTTAATGCTGGTAATTTATTTCATATTGAAATAGTGTACAACGAATCAAAATAATATTTGCTAAGCGAATGTAACTCATATTTCAAGTTGCATGCATGATACATAGTTTTAATATTAATCATTTGTTTATAATGTAAAATTTCAGTGTTAATTTATCAATGTGTCATTATAAATCATTAATAAATAATAAGTTACGGCGTAATATAAACAAAAATAGTATTTCCATATTGGATTCCCGACATAATGTGAAAATGTATTATATTCTTATAAAGTACCGTATGAATAAATACATTTGAAATATAAACATACACTTCAATCTTGTTTATATGTAATAGCATTGCATACAATTGCATATTAATTAATACGCCGTTGTTGATAATACTCTTTCCTGAATAAACATCAAATAATAGTTTTGACTCGACCGAGAATCCTTTCCAGAAGCTTTGGCGCGAAGTGCTCGAAGTGCTGCCGAGGCATCTCCTCATCAGACTGGGTGCGCAAGGCGCGCGAGCAGGTCTACCACCTGGCATGCTTCGCGTGCGATGCATGCGGCCGTCAGCTCTCCACCGGCGAGCAGTTCGCTCTCCATGAGGACAGGGTGCTCTGTAAGCCCCACTACCTGGAGACCTTAGATGGAGGCTCTATTTCTTCTGACGGTAAATTACTCTTACTATTTTTTTACATGAAGATATAATGATAATAAGAAAATGTTATTGAACATAATCTTGAACTACAGATGGCTGCGATTCTGAGGGCTACCATAAGAGCAAAGCGAAGCGCGTGCGAACCACATTTACGGAGGAGCAGCTGCAGGTGCTGCAGGCGAACTTCCAGCTGGACTCGAACCCCGACGGCCAGGACCTGGAGCGCATCGCGCAGGTCACGGGACTCAGCAAACGTGTGACCCAGGTCTGGTTCCAGAACAGCCGAGCCAGGCAGAAGAAGCACCAGCACACTGGCAAAGGAAAACAGAACCAATGTGAGTACACTACGAAAGCTATGGCTGTCTTGACATTTTTAATTTATGTTTTATTTTGTTATGTTGCCCTGCGAATTTACTGTGTTTTTACGCCCAGCGAATACGGTGTTATGCGAATGTAACGTTTGTGATTTGGTGTGATTTTGACGGATGCCCTTGTTCTCAGTGATGTCCCGGGACTCGGACCCGGTGGGGTTTGGCCGCCCCATCAACCTGCACCTCACCTACTCCTTCCAGAACAAACCACCGTTTGTGCCAATAGGTAAGTCTGTAAGTTGACACATTATACTAATTACATTAGAGGAGGGGTCGCCAAATGACGGACCGCGCTCCGTATTCGGAACCGCCGACCTATTTTCTGCGACGTAAACGAGTAGATATTTATCGTCTATCAAACGAAACGCGATAGTCACTCATGTATTTATTTATTTATTTATTAAATTAGAAAATCAACGGCGTTTCACAGATCTAATAATTAAAACTATTAACATAATATAGTAAGGCTAATAACAGATTTCCCTAAAACAAACAAATCGTAAAGAAGTCACAAAAAAATTGCCCCAAATTAAACTATTTGGTGACCCCTGAATTAGAGTATGGCGCATTATATGGCAGATCGAGGGCATTAATACTTCGTAGCTGAGTGGGACGGGAGGAGTGCATATTTTTTAATTCTACGTGTTAGTAAAATTTCAGCAGATGTCGTTGGAAACCCCAAGATGAAGATATTTAGGTACACCCCCGGCTCGTGTGCCGAGACGTTTTATTGCATTGATCTCCGGATCATTACTTATTTTCTTGAGTTTTATTAAAATTTAATTCATAAATTATCTTTTGGCACAAATAGCCATATACAAACTGTATACTGTAAGAACTTTTGGGATATCGCCACACACGTGTAACTGTGGCCAGTGGCCTGTGGCAGCCCCTCGCTACAATAGTGAAATATGGTACCTCAGCGATGCGGTTACTTTTACTCCTGAATTGGAAACTTACGATTGCTTTGAGTTGTACCCTACAGAGTACCTCCTAAATACATCTAAAATGACGATTTTGTACAAAACGAGTAGGTACTTAATTCAGTTTCAGAATATCATATTAAGTTCCCTACGACGATCGATTCTATATCATTTCCATTTATTTGTTTAAACTATAGTGCTTGGAAAGGTCTATTTTAATAGAAATATTTTTCATTTTATATGTCGGCAAATTAATGTTGAATAAACAAATGATATCGTATTTTCTCGTGATTTCAGATGGAACCTCTTTTACGGACTCCTCAATGGATGAACTGTCAGAGGACTCATCTATCCACTGCATGCAAAGCGAGGTTTGAGGAATACGTCACCAACGAGCCGGGCTACGGTTGAACTATTGTAGATATTCGCCATGTTTCATATACTTTACTATTAAGATGGTATACGCAATTCGACGCGTGTATTTCTTAGTATCTCTAACATATGCGTCAGTCAGTTAGTTAGTCCCTACTCTAAACGTAACGTTGCTGTCGATAAACTAGATTTTAATGCAGTTTTCACAGGTACCTTGAAAGGTAAACTTGGAGGGTGAGGCTCGGGCACATTTTAATTTAAGTATTCTAATTGGTTTACGAAAGCCATTTAAAGTTTTGGTGTTAAATTAACAAATACTGATATATGATTTAACAGACCATGTATTATGTTTTAAGGTTTTTTAGATACGCCATGAACTAATAGATTTATATCTAAACTCATTCCAGTGCTTTCTACTAGCATGTTATCAATCTATCCTATCATAATATTATGATCAAACTTACCCCAGAGTTAGTCACCCGTATGGTACCTAATGTTACGACGCATATTTTTGATATTTTGTAAAATAAATTAACATATCTACGTGTATAGAAGTACTTTAGTAACATTAATTAACAATTACATTGTCATTTATTTATTTATTTTTAAAAACAGTTCATTATTATTTATTGTATAAATCGTATATTTATTTTATTATTTATTTTCAGCTGTGAAACGTTCACTTGCTACTGTTCTGGTTAGAAACATTTATTTATTCGAGACTATTGTTCGTTCTTGTGCCAAAATGTATAATAGAAAGTCATTGAACCCACGTTTACTAATCATAATACTACCATTTAAGTGAATAAAATACATAATTGTAAAATAAGACTTAATAACATATTCTCAGTGCCAATTTTTTATTGAAAGCTATAACTATCCCTGTAACTAACTATAAAGACTTTTATCGCAAATTTTGTCAAGCAATTTGTAGTTGTCAATTAACCATACGGTAGTTATAAAATATAGAGTATAATTAACCTACGATATTTCAAATAAGATTGTGTTCCGGTCTTATTAGAATGTTATAGTTGGTAGGATTGTTTCCGTAGGCAATTTATCTATGATTCTAGAGGTATTTTTTGTTTTTTAAACGGATGAGCGGCTTGGGAGCGCTAAGCGAAAATTTCAAAAGTTCAAAATTGCGCCATTTTGGAGATGTTTGACAGGTTGTTTTCGCTATTCAACAGGTTATGTATAGTCCAGTATTTGTAAATAATCCTATGTACTTAATTATGTGTAAATTTCATTTAAAGTTCTATTTATAGTAGTGATAAGGTTCATAGTTCGTCATCTTGTCATTTTGTTGTAATTACATTAGTTGCTGAACGAGTACTAGGTATGTACTTGAGGTTTATTCTGTACAAATTATTGAATATATCATGTTGGTTAATACATTGTTTTATTTACCTGTAATAAGTATGATAGCTCAGTGTTACTGACGTCGGAACCGCGGCGATTGTCGTGGGTTCGAATCCTACATTGAGCTTGAGCTTTCGATGAAAGAAAACATCGTGAGGAAACTATAGCACGGTGGTAGGGTTCTTTTTAGTACTCGACTGGCTGGCTATCGCCCTCAAGTTGAAAATCTGTCGCCAATCACAGTTTAATAAGGTACAGGTACAACACATTGGCAATCCCCCTGTTGTTGCTAATAATCTATAGGTGTTGGTAGTCACTTACCATTAGGTTACCCGCCTACCTGGTTGTTACAATCAAATGGTAAAAAAAGGTTTTATTTTTCGATATTAAGTATTTATTTAAACAATAAAGTAAACTTACAATTATCCTAAATATTTCATGAATTATTTAAGAATTATATTTGTATGATAATACTTAAATTAATTATAAATACTAAATTGTATATACATCAATACTTATTCAAATGTTTACTAATAACTAACGATCGTCAAACTTTACATGTAACTAGAAATATATCTATGTACCTACCTAGCTAGCTATTATTTAAATTAACACAGAGCATATAAAACTTATAGGTAAACATACTATTTATCTATAAATTATAAATAAAATTTGGTCAGAGCACTACATGCATTATTTGAGTAGGCATGTCAATGTTTACGTACAGGATGAGCTTTTAATATTCAACGCTCCTGTATAATATAATAATTTATCCACCGTCTATACCGTATATTATACAATTCAATAGATATATACTTAGTGACACTTGTGATACTTTGGGATGACTTCTTTTAGAAACTTTCGTTGGTCAGTAACTTTTAGGGAACCAAGTCGGAAATCGTAAAAAAAAAAACACTTATTTTGATCGAGCAAAATTTAAGTGTGAAATTTTTCGGAGATTCCGGAGTTATTTCCGTAGTAAAACTTCATCAGCAAAATCAAGACCCAAAGATTTCAAAGGAACCCATGTCAAATCCGCCCAGTTTGCGACTTGTAATGCAATCACAGAATATCACACATAGCCGAGTAGTTTTATAATTTCTCCATAGCGTTGAGGAGGAGCTCCATCTCCTGGTGGACGCCGTGGAGGAGGTCCCTCATCTGTCGCGAGGAGTCCAGGATGTCGATGCTCTGTGTGTAAGGGTTGTAGCGTACGCCAAAATCACGGGGAATAGTTTGAGCGAATTTACTAGAAAAAACATTGATGTCATAATGTGGTAGTAAAGACAAATAAACATGTTTTAATAGCTATGCAAGGTCGGATAGCACAAAGCATTCTAGTTTATACTTTGTTTTTGTACAGTGTACTAGCATTTTACTCTGGCATTTACACCTTTATAGGTTAGAAATTAAAAAGCATCACGCGCGTCATACTTGTGAACAGGTGCTGCTTGTGGGGGCTGGTCTGCTTGAGTTTGTTGTTTATTAAGTCAGTCATAATTAAATTCTATAGATTACTATTTTTGCCGCCATAACACGCAAATATTGTCAGTGAGTAATAGGTGTAAGTTGTTTTTGAAAAGAGTAATTGCTGAGTTTATTGCCGGCTCTTCTCAGCAAAAACAACCTTCCGAACCGAGCATTTAGAGTCTGACTATTCATAAGTGCCTGTGAAGGCCTATTTGGATGAATAAACAATTTCATTTCATTTCATTTCATTTCATTTCATTTCATTTAACCCAATTTAATGGTCTTGATATAAATATAACTCGTGTGTTGATGACCTATCAGTCAGTAAGAATAACTATCAGATACCTACTTGTGCAGAGACTATCATGGAAAATCTAAGTCAAAGTCAAAACCATTTATTCAGTTTAGGCCCTAGAAGGGCACTTATGAAGGTCGAATTACAGAAGTTACCGCCAAGTTTTCAATTGGCCGTCTATTACCTTGCGATACATTAATTATCGGTACAAGCAAATTATCACTTGAATACTGACATAAGGCCAATCAACCACTTCCACAACAATTATAGCCACGTCAACCTTCAGATAGTTCAGTGAACCTTGAAGTCTGAAATGGTTAATTTTTGTTCAGAGTTTTTATAAGTACATGCATTGCTTACCTAAAAATCTCAACGTGCTTAATATTGATATCCGGGACATAAATTAGAAGAAAGGACTTAACAAATAAAATGCAGCTCCCAAAACTCAAAAAGAAGAATACTTACATCATCTTCTCTTTAGCATCTTCAAAGCTGTTGGCGACGAAATAGATGGGTTGGTACTCAGTGATGGGGTACTTGGTTTCTCCGGTGGTCTCAGGGTTGAACTCCCTCAGTTCCGGCTCATCTGAGAGGCAATACTGTAGCTCCCCGAATGAGGAGAGTAGACCAGCTCCGAAAGCCTTCAACTTGCCTTCTTGCCGACATAAACCGAACTCAACGGTGAACCAGAAACACTGGAAATGAAATTAATTTATCAAAATAATATAAATAAGAAAAGGTCGCTTAACATGTAAGTTATAACAAACAATATCAGTAATTTTAAAGGTCATATCTCAAAGCAATACACTTTTATTGTATCAAGGTCTAAATTGATAATTTTGCTATGCCAATTTAGTTCTTATTAGTAGGTACAACTCATTTTAACTCTACAAAATTTCTATATCAAATATTGAAAGAATTCAAAATTATTTGTTAATTTACCGTTGCCAATTTTTCAATGAAATCATCAGGTGCTCCCAAAGATGCTAATCCAATTTCCTGCGAAAACTGAGCAAATGCCGGGTCTGCGAACAGAGGTGCGTGACCGAGCAGCTCATGGCAGACGTCTGGTTCAGGAGTATAGAGCGGCCGCGAGTGATGCCTGATGTACTGGGTGCTGTGGAATACACGGAACGCCAGCCCAGCCAGAAAGTCACGGGAGGAGAGCAGGCCAGCCACTGGCCGCAGCGTGAAACCTGTGCAATCTGCAATCAACAATTTATGGGTTATTTATGACTTTTTTGTTATTGGGTTGTTTTCAAAAATCTTTAGTTAATATACAGAAAATCATGTGAATTATTAAGGGTTTACCTTTCAAAAAGTTCGAGACGTCTTCCAACTGTGGAATATTATCCTCCCTGTAACCGCAGTTCTCAATGAGCAGCGGGAACACGTGGTTGTGTTCCTTGCACGCATGTGTCGGGTACAGATCCGTGAGTTTCCTGAACACGACGCCCCAGGTCGCGATCTCCTCAGCACTGTAGTTCACGTGAGGCAAAGGCTGGCCATACTTGTAGTTGTAGGCGATATCCGCAAAATACTTGCGGCGGGCACGGTAAGAAGGGTCGGTGAAGCCGGGGTGGTCGGAGTCTAGCTCGGAGCCGTAGGACAGGATCTGATTGGCAAAGCGATCTAGGTCGCGGATACGCCTCGGGAACCAGGGGACGGCAGCTGTGATAAAATAACGTTTGGATAAGCTTGTGTTTGGCCGTAATCTCACCATGGTAAGTGATGTGGCCGAAGGTGGTAAGCACGCAAAGCCTAGATGGGAACTGGCTCTCAAGTGCAATTGCCGGAACACACCAGCAGTTGCTTGGCGACAAATTTCACCACTTGTGTGTGGTAGCCAACCAGTCGGGTTCTACCGTGCTATGGTTTCCTCACGATGTGTTCCTGCACCTCAGCTCAATCTCATTGTAGGACCCACGACCTTCGCCGTGATATCCGATGTCACTACCATTGAGCTATCATCGCTTCAAACAGCATCTGTATGGTAATTTTCGAACAATCATGATCATGAATCATTCACTTTTCATTTGATACTTACATCTATTATCTTTATAATTTCTGGAAATAATATTGAGGTATCCGACATTTTTCTTCAATTCTTCGAGGGCAGCTCCAAAATCTCCCGCTCCGTGCTCACATTCTACCATGAACTCGTATCCTGGTCTTCTGGCGGAGGAGCGAGACTCGATGTGGCTGAGGTTAACGCCGTGTGAGGAGAAGATGCTGAGGAACCGCGCTAGGCAGCCGGCAGTATCAGGAGTCTCCGGGGAAAACAGCAGCCAGGTCGACTTTGTGGAGTCGCGACCCTCGCGGATGTAGTTGCCACCTTCCATTAGCTTGGGCTGAATAAAAAGATAAATGAACTTAAGCTTAGCAACATGTGAAATTCGTAAACTTGTGTCTTCCATTGTTGGGAGGATACTACTTTGAGCTGGTTAGCTGGTTAAATCTTTAAAGTAAGTGTAAAATATTAAAAAAATATATCTAATGTTTTATTGAAATTGTAAATAAAAAGAAATATCCACTGCAAATAAAAAAAAATGCCTTGCTGAGTTTCTTGTCGGATTCTTCTCAGTTTTGTATTCCGAACCGATGGTAGAGTCAACTGTAAACGTTCATAAGTGCCTTACCAGAGCCTGAGCTGAATAAATAAGTTTTGATTTTTGATTTTGAAATTAATAATTTGAAAAAAAATGTACCTAAATGATGGTAAAAGTTAGGACCCAGAATTTTTACTACATCAGTGAATATGATAAATATGTTTTTTTCATTGCCTGGCAAATCCCACTAAAACTTTTGTGACTTGTTTAAGACAACATGAAAAGTTAATACACGCTTTCATTTCACTAGTGGGATAATTAGCATGATGTTTAAATAAATTATTCTCAAGACTGTTAAAATAAAATATAATATTGTAATTCTATTTATACATTGAAATACATAGCTTGTAATAACATAGAGCAAGGGTCGGCAAACCGTGCGGCTCTTTGAAGGGTCAGTTGCGGCTCTTCATGATCCCCTCAAAATCAAGATCGAGATCTCCCCTCGAGATCAAGTATTTCGGAAATACCGCGAGCCAAATAATTGTCTTTATTTCGAACGCAAACACAGTTTACTACATTTTACTACAGGCCTATTAAAATTTGGAATACAGTGAAAAACCTAAAACGGAAAACTGCGGCTCTTTGAGCTTCCGAGAAGTCGATATTTTTCTGGAATCTGGCTCTTTGTCCAAAAAGTATGCCGACCCCTGACATAGAGTAAGCTTAAATTTTTAATACCTAATAATTTTACCATAAGAAAATAGTAAAATATAGTTTCAATTCACGCCCACACAATATATTGTGTTGTCTTATACATATAGGTAAACATTTAGACATACCACAAGACCTATAGTCTCCTGGTATTTTTTTTATTTGACGTTAACTAAAGAAATTCGAACTGTATTCAAATAATGTAAATAATAATGCCTTCTGGGAACCTTGCCGATCGGCAGCAGCGGCAGCCTCGAAGATGTTTTTTATGTATTGTAATTGTACATTTGCATGTATATTTTGTACATTTGTTGTAAATTTTAATAATGTAAGTATGTTTAATTGCTATCTTCATATTTCCAGATCTGAATCAGGATGATATTACATCATGTATCACGGAGATGATAAGGTTCACTCCAAGTTATCGCTACCTACTCTGGCGATATTCAGGCTACGTGAGGAATTAGCGATAAACCCGCGACCCTCGCGTGAGGCGTCAGGCGTCAGGCGTCACTGAGTGTCGATGCCCCTTTAATATGCTCGATATTCAAATGCTTTTGAACTGATAGTATAGAGCGTTATCGATAATTCTAGTTATAACTGTATACAGGGTGTCCCAAAAAGAACACGCCAGAGTGACACTGGAGCTAGATTGGCTTCAGGTCTATCAGATAATATCAACATGACCTTAGTAAAAGTTTTATGGTTTTCGGATTATTGCCACTTTTATGCTTTTAAAAAATTATCTGTGAGTAAAGTGCCGTGTTATTTATGGGACACCTGTATAATTGGTTTTTAGAGATGTAGATAGGACTTGGATGTTTCGGTCCGTGGATGGAAACCAGGCCCTCACTCCTATTGGTAGTACATAATCTGTCACAAAAACGAGTGTGTTTTAGCAGTTATACTTATAGCGAACTATTCGGCTGGTTACTTTTGTATATGAAAGTGCCTTGACCTTGGCACCGGAATCATAATTATTATCATGGAATAAAAAGGTTGAAACATACGTAGATTAAGTACCTACCTAACATATACTCAATGAAAACAATTACGTGCCCCAACTGCAAAATAAAACTAGACTCTATATTATGAGTAAGTAGGTATCACTAATGACTAGCCC
Source organism: Ochropacha duplaris (assembly GCA_951361185.1). Classification (NCBI taxonomy): domain Eukaryota; kingdom Metazoa; phylum Arthropoda; class Insecta; order Lepidoptera; family Drepanidae; genus Ochropacha; species Ochropacha duplaris. The sequence goes on from OX592690.1 coordinate 692,157, forward strand.
CCACAAGCAGTACCCGTTCACAAGTATGACGCGTGTGGCAGCCATCGCCATCGCCATATTAGAAGGAAGTGGGCTACTCGCCACACGACGCTGCCACAAACAAAATGCAACCTTTCCAACTGTGCACTATAGTCCAACACAAGTGCTTGTGTAAAACTAACTAGAGTAAATTATACTTTGTTAAATAAACTCAAACTCAAAACTCATTTATTCAGTTTAGGCCCTGGTAAGGCACTTATGAACGTTACAATTGACTCTACCACCGGTTCGGAATACACTTAAACTGAGAAGACTCTATTTACATTTTTATAAGTACATTTAGATACATTTTCAAATATTTTATACTACGCCAGGGGGATGCAGGTGCAGAGAGAAGCTACTACAACCATATATTTCTGTCTTCCATGTAATGAGCCACCTTATAGTAGGCTTTCACATAATAGTCTAAAATTCAATCATTTAATATTTACAACAAATGTACAAAATATACATGCAAATGTACAATTACAATACATAAAAAACATCTTCGAGGCTGGCGCTGCTGCCGATCGGCAAGGTTCCCAGAAGGCTGGCAGCGTTTCCTCTTTGGATGGCCAAGCTGATGCGTTGGCGGAAAAAGCTCCCCGCCCGCCGGTCACCCGAGGCCTCGATTAATTTTTTACATAAAATATTTGCGAAACGACGAGCTTCAGACCCCCACGGACCCATGGTCTCAACCGCAAAACTAAACTAACTAACTAAACTAAACTAACTTTGCTAAACTCTGAGAAAACCAAATGTCTTCCAAATGTAGCTCAAGTAGACAGTAGGGTATTAATAGATGACAGCAGCCTGGGACTAGTTGATAAAATAAACAACAATAAAAGCCGTTATTGCGTAAAAGAGTAACAAACATCCATACATCCATCCAAACTTTCACATTTATAATATTAGTGGGATTACCACGATCAGTTACCAAGATGACCGATTCCAGATTCAAAACCGACGTAAAAACATGTTTTGAAAGAAATACCTTATTACAAGGAAGTAGCTGCACTCTGCATAACCTACACCTTGTTTTTTACTGATATAATAACCAGTATCTTTTTTACTGTCTAGAACCTAACTTGTTCGTTTTTTTTTTATGTATTAGTTTAAGTATAAAATTGTAAAACATTTTAATTATATATAAAAAAAACCAGCCAAATGCGAGTTGAACTCGCGTGGAGAGGGTTCCGTACAATGCCAAAGTCAGTGAATATATTATATTGAGTTTACCACTTTATTTTCAATTGATGGTTTTCCTGTAATCTACAAGCAATGAACTATATTTTTTAATATTTTCAAAATTTTTGGCTCAGTAGTTTTGGAGATCCGGGGTACGGTCAATTTTCGTCTTCTTTCGTGAATAAAATCAAAACTATTTATTTTACAATAATAACAAAAATATATTTGAGATCCTCATCCTCCTTTCATTTGATATATGACACAGTTAGTCCCCCGAAAATTAATTTATAAAACTATTTATTTACTTTGCACATCTGTGTTCGGGTCATAGGATTACCCTTTTTTTTTTATTTCACTCGTGACAACGAGGCATGCCGGTCACCTGATGGTAAGTGACAACCGTCGCCTATAGACATTGGCAATACCAGGGGATTGCTAATGTGTTGTACACCTTATTACAATGCCATAAAGGCGAACTGGCTCTCAAGTGTAATTGCCGGAACGCACCAACAGGTGCTTGGCGACAGATTTTCAACTTGAGGGTGGTAGCCAGTCAGTCGAGTACTACAAAGTACCCTACCACCGTGCTGTGGTTTCCTCACGATGTTTTCCTTCACCGCAAGCTCAAGCTCATTGTAAGGATTCGAACCCACGACCTTCGCCGCGGTATCCGACGTCAGTTACCACTGAGCTATCATCACCTGATTTGGTCCTGTAGATTCGGAGCAAATGTCTGTGACGGCGGATAGACAGACTCAAGCTAATATAGGCAGATGATCCAAAAATATTAAAAAAATGTAACCTTGTTGAGTTTCTTGCCGCTCTTCTCAGTTGAAGGCTGCCTTCCGAACCGGTGGTAACTTCTGTAATTCGACCTTCATAAGTGCCCTCCTAGGGCCTAAACTGAATAAATGGTTTACATTGATCCACCGGCACTACCACTGAGCTAATATTCCATCAACGAGGCACCAACGCCCAAGGGGCTGAGGGTTCCACTCCTACAATTTGCTTTGAGGATACCGGTGAAAGTAATGATACCTACCTAGGAGTATGGTCTGGCTGGCTCTCACCCTCAGGGTTATATAAAACATAATTCTTGCGCTGGTGGTAGTAGACTTTTAAAACTAAATGCGTATGCTAAAATTAACTGTAAATGTATTTTCTTTCTTCTTCTTTCTTTCTAACTCTGGGAGCAGTGATGAAGAGGCCCTGGACACGCATGCTCAAACAATACTTATTCATGCCAGCTTTGAAGACACCCACAGGAGTTAAGTTTCCTACATTTGCAGTTAAGCTTCATGTAGGTCTGATCAAATTTAATGCAATTCAAATATTACGTCTACATGATGCTGTAAATGTGGCTAAAAGAGCTGAACAAAGATTTTAATTTTTGAAAGAACGAACGTGCATTCCCTAATGAAACTTAATATTTTTTTAAATTAGGTAGTTATTTAATCTGTTTTTAAATAAAATTCCCTAATTTATCTTTTTCTCCCCATTAGCATTATTGGCATCATACGCGATACATTATCATTAAACATTAAAAGTTTTTGTGAAAGCTCAGAGTAAATAATATAAAAGAAACCTGTTTATTTTTTAACAAATTGCAATTTGGTAAGTAAAAAAAACACAGTACTCTGCAGTATAACTTTAAAAGTTTCGCAACAGCTTATCTATAAATATATAAAACCGACACAAAGATCGCCTCAACTCAGTATCAATTTAGATTTTATCAAAATATTAGAAACATTGAGAAGTAATCGAATTAGAACGCAAAAGCTCGGAGAAAATGAATCGAAAAAGTTTTGTCGATCGGTCTTTGGACAATATTGTAAGAAATCGCACTAAAACTCATAATCCAACGCTGGGGTAAACTTATTTTACATAGTTAATAAGAAGTTGGTATTTTTAAATGCTACAGAGAGGCTTCCACCACAACAGCGTCAACTAACCTTGTCTGGGGGCGATGATGACAGCTTCTGAACCTCAGGGTTCACATTTTGCGTCTTAATGTCCATCCTTAATGTGTGAAGCGGCAAGAACTGTGTGCGTGGTTGCGTCGCGAGCGTCGCGCTCTTGTGTACAAACGCCGCTGGCGCGTGCGCAGCTTTTATGAGAACCGTGACGTCATCACGTATAAACTACCGCGCGTAATAAAATTGGATGCGGTATTTGAGAATGGAAAATGTAGTTACGAGTGTCATGTCGTTAAAACTTGGTCGGGTTATACAGAATGGATATTAGTTAGATAGTTATTGAATGGCTTGTTGCGTATTCAGAAACGCAGTGACAGTTAACCGACGTTTAACTTTAATGAATCAATAGTTAGTGAGAAGTTATCTGTTGACTTCAGAAACCGGGCATAAACTCTTGGAGTTAAACGAAACGATCTTTCAAAATTTTCAGTTTTGCATCAATGGTACAGTCACAGAAAAAAATTTTTGCTTGGCAACTGAAGCTTAAGTAGGTATCTACTGTAAATTGCAGAAAACTCATTTCAATAAGTATTTCATTGCCAAATATTCGATAGATACTTTTGAATGACATATTTTCAAAACTTATTTTGAGTTTGTCAATAACTATAAAAATAATTAACTTTTATAATGGGACAACTATGAAATTAAAAGACATTGCATAAAGATGATGAAACTGAAAGGTAATCGGAATTTCTATTTCGTAATTTTATAGTTGGTCTTATTGTAAAAGAAGTTCAGCTTGACTAGCCCAACATAGTTTCAAATAGCCGCCTCTTCTACCTCGTCACAACGACGCTGCGTTATGTATAGAGCGTATATATACCCTTATAGGTACACCGTATGCACTGGAAATATGGACTATATTCCCGCTCTACTCCACGGTGCCGATATTTATAGCCGCGACAAAGGAAAAAATGCCACCTCCAGTAACAAAAAGTTTTCTAACACCTAGGTTATTGATAAAAAAGTTCGTCGATGCAATAAAGTAGTTCAGTTGCGTTGCGTTTGTTTTGTGTATCATTACTGAGCTTACTATAGCTTTGGCTGGTCAGCCCTGTCCACTGTCCACTGTCCACTGTCCACTGTCCACTGTCCACTGTACGTCCAGTCCTACCAAGGTCAAACTAGTTTTTGTTTATGCCTTATTAAATAATGCGCAAAATCTGCGACATATTTGTCAAAACAGCAAAGTATCGCAGTTGATTAATAAGAACTGTTTAGTCAATTCAATACGATATACAGTCAAACTATATATATGACTAGCTGTCCCCCGCGGTTTCACCCGCGTTTCCGTGGGATAAAAATATAGCCTATGACACTCACAAATAACGTGGCTTTCGATTGGTAAAAGAATTTTCGAAATCGGTTCAGTAGATCTAGAGATTACCCATTACAACCTCACAAACACACAAACTTTAACACTTTTTTTATTTTTTTATTCTGGATAAGCTTGTGTTTGACCACAATCTCACCATGGTAAGTGATGATGTGGCCGAAGGTGGGAAGCACACAAAGCCTAGATAGGAACTGGCTCTCAAGTGCACCTATCGGAACACACCGATAGGTGCTTGGCGACAGATTTTCAACTTGAGGGTGGTAGCCAGCCAGTCGAGCACTACAAAGTACCCTACCACCGTGCTATGGTTTCCTCACGATGTTTGATAGCTCAAGCTCATTGTAGGATTCGAACTCACGACCTTCGTCGCGGTATCCGACGTCACTTACCACTGAGCTATCATCGTTATAATAGTATAGATAGCACAATTCTGATATTCTATTATTTTTACAATATATTATCATAAACATGTTGTGTACAACGTTGTTGAACTTATCATACGTACGAATGCAATAAATAATAAACAGAAAATAAAGCAAGCTAAATAATTATTGAGTCATAGTCTATAGAATTCTATATGTTTAGAGATAATTTGGCTGGCCAAACCTAGAATTTGACCCTCACAGAAAGACTAATAGGACAAGTTACAGGAATTCGTGGGCAAGTGCTTGCGAAATTTTCCAAATTGAGGAAGGCTACTATTACACGGTTTTTAAATAATACGATGGTACGGTCGGCCAAGAAAGTGGTGTCCGTGGTGACCTTGTAAAATTCTAAAGTCCCTTTGTGTGTATCTGTTTTATTACTTGATACTTAAATAAATAATAATTGCGTTGATACAACTGATCAGATACTAAAATGAACTAAACGCTCGGCAATATAAATATACTGGTAAGGTCGCAGCAGTTACCTGAAGAGAATGCGAGGTGGACGCCACGTCAGCCAGCTTCAACGATCGATCGACCGCAGACAGACTCGCTTCCGAGGTATTGCAACTAATACGACGCTATACGGAACACCAATTAAAGCAAACAAGGTAAACGCAACCTATATAAAGAGCCAGCTGAGGAAAAACCTAACCATGAATGAGTGAGGGGTTTCGTTGTATTTAATAAAATGTTAGTTACGCGATGAACGCAAGGTTTCTTGGAATTAATTATATTTTTTATTGAGCTAAGCTTTTTTGCTGACTTTTTCTATACATATATTTTGTTAATGTTTTGAATCACAAATATAAATATTATTATTGATGTTTACTTTATTTTATAATGAAGTTTGTGTTTATATTATTACTAGCTCTCCCCGCGGTTTCACCCGCGTTCCCGTAGGATCTTATTTTTTCCCGGGATAAAAATATCCTAAAGCCAATGACACTCACAAGTAACGTGGCTTTCTATTGGTAAAAGAATTTTCAAAATCGTTTCAGTACCCCGTACAACCTCACAAGCTTACCTCTTTATAATATTAGTACATATAGAAAAAGTTCGCCACACCCAACACAGATAGAAAAAAAAATGTGACATTTGTTGTTTACATTGGATAATAAATAACTAACCTAAAATAATGAAATCATAAATAATGGTGCAGCTGAAGCAAGTGTCTCTGCGACTGAAGTCCATCAAGAACATTCAAAAGATTACCAAAACCATGAAGATGGTATCGGCAAGCAAGTAACTGATTTCATTCTATCACCGAAAATAACAGACCTTCAATGAATAGGCTTGTTTGAACATAATCCCACTGTAGTAAGTGATACTGTTGGCTCAAAACCACTGTTGAATGCCACTTAGTAAGCGTATTGGTAGCCGAGTTTTCACGGGATATTGAACCGTGAACTCAACTTCATAGATTCTATAAAAGGCTAGTTACGACTTGGACATAACCACATTGTTTCTTGTACTGAAGCATGTACACGTAATAATACTGACTCGATGTGGTTAAACTGTTTTTTACAAAGAACCTTTTTACCTTATTATTGTTACGTAAAACTGTTAAACGATTTATTATAATTGCAAAATTACAATGCCAGCTGATAATATTGTAGACTAAAACTACACCAGCCACCCAGCAGCATGTGTACCTACTTGTATCTTCAAACTCAAACTCAAAACATATTTATGAAATGAAATTAAAAGTATAACTAGTATTTTGAATCGTCATAATGATGGAACCAGCCCATCTAGCTTGAGGTAATAACAATGTTGGGCCGCATTGTCCCTTAGGTACAAGAGTGCGTTTATCTTTTATTATCTTGGTATTTTTTGTTTTAGTTAACTATGTAGGTAACTAATGCGGGTTATAATTTTTTATGTATTTTTGTATTAGTTTAAGAATAAAATTGTTAAACATTTGAAAAAAAGCCAATATAGTCAGATGGTCCAAAAATATTTAAAAAATGTAACCTTGCTGAGTTTCTTGCCGGTTCTTCTCAGTTGAAGGCTGACTTCCGAACCGGTGGTAACTTCTGTAATTCGACCTTCATAAGTGCCCTTCTAGGGCCTAAACTGAATAAATGGTTTTGACTTTGACTTAGAGTTTAACAATAATTTTAACTGCAGAGGATGATCATATACCTATATATTTCATACATAGTAGGCCCTTTTCTTCCTCCGTCAGCGGATATCATCAACGTAGGGTCATCCTATCATTGTGTCTTAGCCGCAGATGATGTTTCACAGATTCACGAAGGCGGAGCGTGAACTGGCTGCAGCCAGACCCTTCGGGTACGGCCCTCGCAAGTTTTATCAGTCGTCACATCTGGTGCGGGAAGAACCCAAGGATAAGGGCAAGGAGGCACCGATCCCAGAACCAGTGCAACCCAAACCTGACGTCAAGAGCGATAAAAAAGTCAAACGGATTTACATTGCCGTGACTTCTGATAGAGGTAAAATGTTGATCTGTTTATTGGATTAGCCGTTGCTGTGATTCCCAGGTCAGAAACACATTCTCTCGGCGACCATATTGTAACTAAACCTTTTGGAAAATTTGTTCAATATTTAGTACCCACAATGGTATCAGTTTTCTTTATTGAACGGTTATTGGAGGCCACCCTAGCTTGGCAGTTAGGGTAGCCCCAAAGGGTTGAATCGACTCCCAGTGAGTGGATTCAGTTTGGGATCAGATTAATTTAATTTTTATGCTTCAATTTAAACCTCCATATCATCAATACATATGTCGCTGACGCCAGAGACGAGATGCACTTTCTTATTCTCCTAGTCATCGTTTATGTCAACTACTGATGTCTCCTCAATTGCGTCATGCATACTTGATAATACTGAAGCTTGTACAGCAATATACATGTCAAATTCGTTTAAAAACACAAAAAAACAATGTTGAAGTATTCCCAAACAGTTATGAGTAAAATTGTATAAATGTCAATGCCATACAAATTGGAGCAACAATAAAAAACGAAGATAGAGCGCGTGAGGCGCAATGGGTTGGGTTTGGCTGCTTGGGAGATAGGCGTGGGTTATCGTCGAGCACCGGATCACGGACCTCGCCGCAAAAACACCTTCGTCACCATTACCACTCACTGCTATATCTTCTTATAGCTAAGAGGCTGACAAGCAAGTAGACAGTCCCCTTAAAGGTAACGAAAACAAAGAAGTACCTAAATTATTTTCACTGGTGTATACATAGTGGAGCACCTGTATTATCTTATTGAATGTAGTAAGTCTATAATTTCTATTAAAACGATCCAGAATAGATTTTTAAATTTAGGTTCAGTATCTTTAGGGTCAGTGATCTGCATTCTAAATGAGCTGATTGATAAACTCAATTACGTCAGTTATCTTACATTATCAATATAGTATAGGTATCACGAGAATGGGTTTCATAATACTCAATATAACCAACTCTTGTGACTGTATCTGGAACGGTTTGGTTTGATCCAAATTACTTCACAGATCACCTTCTCACTTGACAAGAGTCCTCTTCAATGTGAACTGGTTTAGAGCGGTTACGGCTCGTACGTTGCGGTTATATCTAGTAATAACCGGACATTCCGTCTAATATGTTTCAATTAATTTTACACTGACAAGTTCACCATCAGTAGGTACCTGTTGAAACTGATTCCAACATTACATCACCGCGACCCAGACTTCGCGAATTGCGTCTCAATTGTTTGATAAATTCAATATTTCCGGTACTTTACAATTGCGTATTTGTTTATTGATTTGCGTTTCATTCGATGTTTGTGAGAAACACTACTTAGGAACACTACATGTTTATATATATCAGCTTTTACGCTTGATATGTAGATATAAACAAACAAACAAATCTTAGGTGTGTTGCTAAACTGGCTGTCTACCACCTTGATGTTGAAGATCTGACGCTAAGTAGGTACTTATCGGTGTGTTCGGCTTTAGCTATTGAAAGCCAGTTGCCTTCAAGTTATTTTAAAACACATTTCACAGGATCGACCTACAACCTCTTCTGGCTGGGTATGTTTGGTTGGGACTCCTTTATCAATCTAGCTATACTTATGGACACATGAGTTTGAAGTGCAGTGGTGTTAATATAGGAAAAAATATCATTTCGTTCCGTTCTTAGTCACTTAGTGCTGACACACTGGCTGCAAGTGGCGACCCGTGAACTAGACCGGTGTGGCTAAGACAGACAGTGGCTTGGTCGCGGTTAATATAACGCCCAGTGTGAGTCGATACCACATAAAATTATTGAGAGAAGTTTTGTCCAGTCCAATTCTAATATTCATAAAGTGACGAAGTGTACGGCAGGGTTAATCGGCGGTACCTGAAGCGCATCAACTGACAAGTTCTGCACGAATGATATAATAATATTTATAAATGACTTATTGTTAAACTAATTTCACTATCTAAGGATAATTAAGTATACAACATGACGAGTTAAATAAGCTAATGAATCAGCATGTAAATTACCTATCTACATGATGTACAATTTGTCTCCGCGCTAATCTTTGGCCCCGCTGATATGATAAGTGGCTCTTCGGGTATTGAGCACGAGGCGAGGCATGCGACTTGAGATACGACCGTTCCTATCTTTTATTCTCATATATTTACAAACTTTTTTGAATGAAAAGCTATGACATGTGCTTTGGTGTCTAACAAAATAGGATAAGAAAGGGATATAGGGCAATTGGACTGAGATAAGACTAACATTCTTCTATCCTTTTTCTTATGTTCTGTTTTAGTAACAGTTTTAGTATTTTTTTAATAGATAATCGACGCCAATGTTGTCATGTCATTATATGAGTATTATCTGTATGGTTGAAGAAAAATCTTTGTACCCCTTTTTTTCTTCTCTGTTGTTAATAAGTTATGTTAATATGTATGTGATCGATAAAACAATTTATTTATAATTATTTCAATTAGAAACAGTTATCTTTTTTTACCTAAACATTGGTCGAATTTTGACCAGTAGGCGATCACTAGTTATTATTTTGATACCCGACACTCCCCAAAAAGATTTTTAGTTGTCTAAGAAATTACTATTTAAATTTGTTTTTTTCATAGTTAAATTATGCTTAACATTGTTTTTGATACGAGATGGCATATAATAAGCACAAATTCATGGGCATTCTAGTGGTGATGGAGAACAAACGAATTTCTGGAATATCTTCTTCTTCTTCTATATATATATATATATATATATATATAAAATTCTCGTGTCACAGTTTTAGTTACCGTACTCCTCCGAACCGGCTTGACCGATTTTGATGAAACTTTATATCTGTCTGTCAATAGGTCTGAGAATAGGCTGTTATCTATTTTTACTAGCTGTCCCCCGCGGTTTTACTCGCGTTCCTGTAGGATCCGCGTTCTCGTAGGATCTAGCGATATAAAAAATAAATAAAAAATTACTCTTAGACCTACTGAATATACATATAAAATTTCATCAAAATCGGTCAAGCCGTTTCGGAGGAGTATGGTAACAAATTATTTCCGAAACGGCTTGACCGATTTTGATGAAGTTTTATATATATATATATATATTCAGTAGCTCTCAGAAAAGGTTGTTATTTATTTTTTAATAGATGTCGCCCGCGGTTTCACCCGCGTTCCCGTAGGTTTTGCGTTCCCGTGAGATCTAGCGGTATAAAAAATAGATAACATACTCTCAGACCTACTGAATATACCTAAATATAAAATTTCATCAAAATCGGTCCGGCCGTTTCGGAGGAGTACGGTAACAAAGGATCGATTTGGATGAAATTTTGTTGTGTAGGTAGGTATTTCAATGGGTTCCTCGACGAATAGGTGGCGCTGGAATCGGGTTCTAAGTTTTGTTTTAATTTTAGAGCAGGACAACGTCTGCCGGGTCCGCTAGAATTATATGATAACATCATTATCTATTAAATATTTTTTTTTTATTAAATATAGGTATCGCGTTTGACCACTATCTCACTTGATGGTAGGTGACGATGTGGTCTACGATGGTGCACGCTTACCTAGAAATAACCTGTTCACCCGAGACTTGAAGACTCCCAGCCCAGGTTGTAACAATCGGGAAACACAGACTCAGGCAAGGAGTTCCACTCCTTAGCAGTACGCATAATAAACATATACCTATACATATACATAGTGTTACGTCAAACCTTTTCATGTAAAACACACTTACGTAGCTATTATTGGAATTTATAGACAATCTTAAAATATTATTTCGAGACAACTTTTTTACGTTATTATTATTTTATTAAATATAGATAACGGAGAGCTAAAACGTGAGTGAGGCGACCTTGTCGATAGTGAAATAATATTTTTATAATTATTATAGAAATATATACTGTAAGAAAAAATGCCTGAGTCTTTCGAACCTTTGGTAGAGTCAATTGTAACTTTATTAAGTTCCTTATCAAGCCTCTGAATGAATAGTTTTGAGATGTTCAAAGCCACGAACAAAGTGGTAAACAAGAAACGAAGGATCCTCAGTGAAACTACAATCCACGTAGGGAGATATGCGAATTGGAAGATAATTAAGGGTGTAGGATGGTATGTTAACTTGTAGCTGTCCCCCGGATTTCACCCGCGAATTAAAGTATCCTATCTTTTATCCGTTCATTAATCCGTTAAGCCGCTTTTGCGTGAAATAGTAACAAACATCTTCACATACTGACATCCTAAAGAACTTTCTCAATTACAATGGCTGTAAGATATAGAAACCCAATGAAACTAATGAAAGTTTTGCCTCAGTTAGCAAAATCCAAGGGTGTCCAGCTGTTATATGGCGGATCCACCAGCTGTAATAGCATGGGTACTGCCACCTTCTAGAAACTGCCTAATTACCTATTTGGCAGCAATTTTTGTATGTATCTCAATAGAGATTTAAGCTTGTCGGTGCTCGGTAAGGATATCGAATAGTTAAAGCCAGGTTGAGAGAAATGATCTGATAAGAGCACTATATTTGGTGGATTTTTGTGTAGCTGCTGCAATATGTTCGCAGGGCTATGCGGCGGGGTCCACTCGGGGGTTGCGCGACGCATCAAGCGAGAGTTTGTGTCGCGGCAGGCAGACGGTCCCTCGCACAAGGTGGTCTGCATCGGAGACAAGTCCCGCGGCATGCTGAGAGTTTTGGGCCCCAGTATGCTCATCAGTGTTAAAGACGTAAGTTTATATTAATAGTGACGTTGATTGCATCCTTTTGTAGCCGGCATGCATTGCAATGGCACTTAAACCTTTGCTGGTATAAGCGGAACAACTCTTCAAATTTCATCGGTTGAATGGTTTAGGAAAGCATAGGTACAGGACAGGACAAATATACCACCATTAATTTTTATTTAGATACAGAACGTGTGAAGAATATCCAAGTATATATATATATTTTTTTTTTATGTCACTAGTGACAACGAGGCAGGCGGGTCACCTGATGGTAAGTGACTACCGTCGCCTATAGACATTAGCAATACCAGGTGGACTGCCAACGTGTTGTACACCAATACAATGCCTTAAGGGCAAGGGCAACTGGCTCTCAAGTGCAACTGCCGGAACACACCAACAGCTTGGCGACAGATTTTCAACTTGAGGGTGGTAGCCAGCCAGTCGGGTACTACAAAGTACCCTACCACCGTGCAAGTATGTATTTACTTTTGGCTATATTTGACGCAGATCGGACGTATAGCGCCGGTGTTCGCGGATGCGTCACAGATGGCGGCTGCCATCACACAAGCTGGGTATAGCTACGACATCGGTGAGATCTACTACAACAAGTATTTCAGTCCTGTCAAGTACGAGCTCACCGTCGTGCCCATCTTCAACAAGACCAATATTGAGGTGAGCTCAATCATATTGTTTTTGTAGTTTTGGTCAATCATATTTGATGGGTTAAATCGGGCGTTAATAAAAGAGCGTTATTTTTCTATAGGTAATCGTATTTGCTAAAAGATGGCAGCACATGTATTATTATTTTAGCGCCATCTATGCAGAATATTGTAAAGTTAAATAACATTTTGTAACGTAGTAATAATACGTAGGTACCTGACTATAGATGGTAGTAAAATGAATCTCACTTAAAAAGTCGGCTTCGGAGCTGGCACGCACTTATTTTCTTTTTAATAGCGTATTTGACTATAATCTCAACATGGTAGGCGACGAAAGTGGCAAGGACAACATAGAAGGAAATCGCCACTCAAATGTAGCTGTCGAAATAGACCGGTCGATGCCTGGCGATGGATTTTCAACTTGATGTCTTTGATCTGTTTACTTTCATTGTAAGATTCAATCCTGAGGAATCCGATAGCGATTACCTATATAGTTAAAGATTTCCACTACAAACGTTATTTACTGGGCCAACATTATAGAGTTAGAGGCTAGGTAATTATCGAGCCGTTCAACTAGCCGTCATCCTGTAGATAAATATGGCCTAGCCTCACCTCACCACTTTAGTAAACAACTAGCTATGTACTTTACTGCCGGTTTCGTAACAGCAAAGTGCAGACTAGATAGATACTAATTGCGATCTAAACTATTTATTAAAATTATGCTGATTGTTAAAACAAGTAAAACTAGCATGGCCCATGACAGGACAACGTTTGTCGTGGAATCGTTGCCTTTCACACCATTTAGTTAGTGGTTGGTTTAAAAAAAGTTGCCTATATCCTTTCCGAGGGTTTATCTATCTATCTCAAAAATCTCATGTACCTACCCCATTTATTATTTTAAAATGTTACGAGCAATTCTAGTATTTATATAAGTATTTATTGTATCTAATGTCCTGTATATTTGTAGTTATATTTCGTATATCACGGAAACGGCTCTAACAATTTGGATCTTTGTAACAATAAACGCGGTTTTACCGGAAGGGTTTCAAAAATGGTCGTCGCTGATGAGTACTTCAACAAAATTGCCAACAGATGGCGCCGAATATGAATGCATTCGACGACGTAGATGACGACCAGCTGGAGTCGTATGTAGAGTGGACCCTGGCGGCGCTGCTATACTACGCGCTGAAGGAGAGCGCCGCTTCCGAGCAGTCGGCGCGCATGGCCGCCATGGACAACGCCACCAAGAACGCCGCCGAGATGATCCGCAAGCTCACCCTACTGTTCAACAGGACCCGCCAGGCTGTCATCACCAGGGAACTCATCGAGATTATATCTGGAGCTGCTGCCCTCAAATAAACGAGTCGATACCTAACTGTCGCGTACAAATAGTTCTGCCGCTTTTGGATTTAGACGAAGTTCCTTGAAACATGATTTCTAAGGACGTGTTAAGTTTATTGGTTTTTGATTATATACATCTTTTAGTTTCATTGGCTTTTATTCATTAACCTCAAGACTCAGATGGGTGGGACGGTTGTCACAAAACTATATACAAAAATAATTGAATTCCAGAAAACTTGAAAATGGTGCCACTTTTTACTAGCTTTTATTTAACTTGCAATGTTCTAATTTTTTGTTATATCTGTTTTCATCTATCGGTGTGCTCCGACAGGTTGCACTTGAGAGCCACATTCCATCTAGACTGTGTTACCACCTTCGGCCACATCATCACTTAGCGTGGTGAGATTGTGGTCAAACACAAGCATATCCGGAAGGAAAAAACGGCTTGACCGATTTATATGAAATATTTCGTGTATGTCGGTAGGTCCGAGAATAGTTCGTTCGTCATTTCATACCGCTAGATCTCACGGGAACACGGATCCCACGGGAACGCAGGGGATAGCTAGTAGGTATATTCTATATATAAAACAAAGTCGGGTTTTTATTTTATTTTCAGGGCAGGACAACGTCTGCCGGGCCCACTAGTTTATCATAAAAAAGAGTAGGTATGGTTACAGAAAAAAAACAATTAAATCTATCACAAATTAAAATAGTTATACGTTGTCAACGATCAAGTTATAAATACCGAAGTAGGAAATATGGGAAGAAATCATTTAATATTACGTGATCACTGCGAGCACAAGAAAGATAATATTTACATGGTAGGTAGCAAGTCGAAATAACTATTATTATTTACTTCTATAATGATTTGTTATTATTTATATATATATCAATATTTAAAAGAATGATATAAATCTATTATCTAAAACAAATTGTATTCCATCAAATTTTTGGCTAGTCTGTATTATTTGTGACTAGATGATATTACAACAATATGTGTTAAAACGTATCAAAACCAGAACCTTAAAATCAACAATATAAATAAAGTGGAAATCTCCTAAGTGCCAACACAACGGCGTCTGTGATACGTGACCGTCAGTGCGTCTCCTGGAGGTACTTGTCGTACGTCTCCTGGGTCATTAGCTTGTCCAATTCCTCAGGGTGGGACAGCTTCACGCGGAACAGCCAGCCCTCCTGGTAACATGACTTGTTGATGAGAGACGGCGTTGACTCCACTGCGCTGTTCTTTTCTGTTACCTGTAACAGGTCGATGTTTATAGCACCTATAACACCATTTGTGTTTCATTCTAAAAATATTACTAATCTTACAACTTTTAAATTACATAATCAGTTAACACGATGTTTTTTTTGTTTTATTCTTCATAAGCTTGTGTTTGACCACAATCTCACCATGGTAAGTGATGATGTGGTTGAAGGTGGTAAGCACACAAAGCCTAGATGGGAACTGGCTCTCAAGTGCAGCTGTCGGAACACACCAATAGGTGCTTGGCGATAGATTTTCAACTTGAGGGTGGTAGCCAACCAGTCGGGTACGACAAAGTACCCTACCACCGTGCTGTGGTTTCCTCAGCTCAAGCTCATTGTAGGATTCGAATCCACGACCTTCGTCGCGGTATCCGACGTCACTTACCACTGAGCTATCATCGCCTTAATGTGCGTGTGGATGAGTGTGGATGCATATAGATGTAGAGGAAGGTCGAAAAGTGTAATGCTGTCCACGTGCAAGAACTGGTAACATTTTTGGCAACCATTAGTACCTAACTACCCACCGCACGGTGGTAGGGTACTTTGTAGTACTCGACTGGCTGGCTACCACCCTCAAGTTGAAAATATGTCGCCAAGCACCTGTTGGTGTGTTCCGGCAATTGCACTTGAGAGCCAGTTCGCCTTTAAGGCATTGTAATAAGGTGTACAACACATTAGCAATCCCCTGGTGTTGCCAATGTCTATAGGCGACGGTTGTCACTTAGCATCAGGTGACCCGCCTGCCTCGTTGTCACTTGTGACATAAAAAAATAAATAAAAAAAATAACTTACGTACCATGAGTAGCTTATTGCCCTACGCCTTCACCCGCGTTCCCGTGGGATATTATCTTTTCCCGGGATAAAAAACCTATGTGTTATTCCGGACTATAATCTATCTCTGTGCTAAATTTCATCTAGATCCGTTCAGCCGTTCTGGCGTAAAAGAGGATCAAACATCTATCCATTCATTCAAACTTTCACATTTATAATATAAGTTGGATATTATTATGTGATTCTTATTAAGTATTAGTGATAAAGTGGACTCACTGTGCCTGAGATGGGCGTGTAGACTTCCTCAGCTGCCTTCACGCTCTCAAGAGCTCCGCATTCGTCTCCCGCTGCGAGCTGCTTGCCTGCCTCGGGCAGCTGCGCAAATACCACCTCGCCGAGAGCGTCCTGAAAACAGAATATACCTATGAGATGAATGCCATGATGCCTTAGGAGCGACGTTCTAGCTGTTAAACAAGTGGATGAAATGCCTGGGTCTGTAACTGGCCTTTTTAGGGTTCCGTACCTTAAAAGGAAAAAAACGGAACCCTTATAATATGATCACTTCGTTATACGTCTGTCAAAACCCCTTTTTCTCATAAATTCGTAGAGGTATCTTGTTGAAATTAATATCAAATACTCAAATCTGCAATCCCTAGGAGCAGTGAAATAATCAAACTTCTATGTCAACGTAATCAAAGGTACCTATGTCCGATTATTCTCCGTTTGTGCCACATATTTTGACTCTCGCAAGGGAATCAAAACTCATAGGGTACTTCCCGTTGAACCATGAAATTTGGCAAGAAGCAATGTCATTTTGTTCACGTAAATAAATAAATCCGATACCTAACCATAAATTTGCAGTCACATCAGAGATTTTGGGGGAAATGATTACAACATAAAAAACAGAATAATCGGAGTGACTCGGTTCTCGCGATGAACGAACTATTTACATACCTCCAATTTTGTACGGAGCCCTTGGTGCGCGTTTCTGACTCGCATTTACCAGTATTTTTTTTTTTTACTAAATTTAGTTCTGTGTTCAAACATACCAAGTACCTGAGTGATGGTGGCTGGAGATTATAAGCACACGAATTCACACAATAGAGGGAATAACACAGCACGGTGGTAGGGTACTTTGTAGTACTCGACTGGCTGGCTACCACACACAAGTTGAAAATCTGTCGCCAAGCACCTGTTGGTGTGTTCCGGCAATTGCACTTGAGAGCCAGTTCGCCTTTAAGGTGTACAAAACATTAGCAATCCCCTGGTATTGCCAATGTCTATAGGCGACGGTTGTCACTTACCATCAGGTGACCGGCCTGCCTCGTTGTCATTTGTGACATAAAAAAAAAAAAGTGGTTCTAAAGAGCGGCGGGAATGCATCCGTAGTCGCTAAACCACCGTGCTACGGTTTGCTCACGATGTTTTCTTTCACCAGCTCTAACTATCGATTTCTTTTACGCCTTAGCACTGACTGGCCTTGCAAAAACTGTCTTTTAAAGTATGTACGTACAATAAAAGTATGTACAATAATAGAATCCACGGGCACTACTGCCGACTGCCGACAAACTGTCTCACGGTTTGGCAGACGATGTTAACATGTTTATACGTAAATTATATGAATAAAGAATTAAAAAAAAAAACTTATAGTAGGATTCAAACCACCATAATGAGTAGGTACTTTCTTTCAAGACAAGGTAATAGGTACATACCTGAGCAAAGCTAGAGATTCCTACGGTGCCAATATTGTTTTGCACCGACACCCATTCGTGCTTCTTCGTGTAAAACCGAGCTGGAAACATTAGTATAATTATATAATAGTAGTCCTAATATGATATCGCAAACATGGCAATAGTTAATGGGAATATAGATAAGGCAATCGGTGTGTTTAAAAAAAGTATTTACCTAGAAGACTTTACGTTGAACTTTATACAATAATCGTTTGATAACCACTGAATAGATAACTTCATAGGGATGTTAAATTTATGACAAATTAATAATCAATTTTATACATTCGCAGCAGCTCGTGGAAAAATAAATGTCGCTGTGATGCAGTGCGCAAAGTGCAGGCTTAAAATAACAAACTCATCATAATTATTAACTATTTGTCTAAAATCAAATTCCATTAATCGAAAAACCTAATGATATTTTATTTATTTATTTATACCAAAAACTTACGACTATCATTACAGGCAATCAAATTATCTTAAATCCTATAACTTAGAATGTACAAAGTTATCTTTGTGAATTCACTCAGTGCACAATGAAATATGTCTATATTAGGCATGGTTGGATATAACGAGCTGAGAGTTAGGCGTGAGTTCGCACTTGTCTCTTATTTATTTAAATTAATTAGAGCCAAGATACATAACGCCAACATATTAGAGTTAGTGTGTTTGAGTGTACCGGACAGATATGTGTGGCGGCGGCGTCGGCCTCAGTTGCTGGCTGTACCTCGTGGCCGCACTAATCTGGTAAATGAGGCGCCCCTGACGCGAGCGCTTCGCACTCTTAACCTTGTATCGGAGGACATTTTGTTTGTCTCAACAATTGTTATTTCATAGAGGTAGGTAACATAGTATTTTTGTACGCTGTAGATTGATGAAGAGTCGTTATTCCTAATGTAGGTAGGTACTTCGCTGTTACCAGCCAGCCACTATTATTTGTTCGACAAAGTTGGAATCGTCCATCGAGCCCAAGGCGACTGTTGCGTTATCTTGAACTTATTGCGCACATGAAGCGCAAATGGAATCGATACGGATTTTTCACATTTTAAGAGATAAGATGCTTCGGTCGTGACCAATATTGAACTAATTGAGTCGTTTGTTCTCATTATAAGTACCTATTGCTACATTAACTGGCAGATAACGTGTCAAATCGGATTGTTGAGGTTGATTTTATCTCTAGAACCTACATATGACCAAAGCTCTAGGTATAAAAGACGAAATGTCTTTGGGGAATTCAGGCAGCACCTAATAAAAAAAAACGGAATCTGGTTTCTGATTTGATTGGAAGCACTCTTAGAATTTCGCATATCGCAGTAGTTTAAAAGTAAAAAGTAGAAACTGATACCTACCTTTATTATCGGTACTGTAGAGAGCTCGCCTGCAGCAGCGTGGGCCCACGCGGCTGCCGGTCACCCTCGTCGCTGCACGAATCATGCTACACAACACCATTTTAGTAGGATACCCTGAAAATATAATTATAATCATTCTCAGTCTTCGTCTTTTTTTTTTATATTCGATAGGCTTGTGTTTGACCACAATCTCACCATGGTAAGTGATGATGTGGCCGAAGATGGTAAGCACACAAAGCCTAGATGGGAACTGGCTCTCAAGTGCAGCTGTCGGAACACACCGATAGGTGTTTGGCGACAGATTTTCAACTTGAGGGTGGTAGCCAGCCAGTCGGGTACTACAAAGTACCCTACCACCGTGCTATGGTTTCCTCACGATGTTTTCCTTCACCGAAAGCTCAAGCTCAGTGTAGGATTCGAACCCACGACCTTCGCCGCGGCATTCGACGTCACTTACCACTGAGCTATCATCGCCTTAAAAATCTTCTCGGAAATCAAACCCCTCTCTCCGTCTCTTCTTCAGACTTTTGTCAAACAACAATCCTTAGGGTCCATCCTTCTATCCATGGTCGTACGAAACATGGAACTGGTTCTTCTTCTTTACCTTGTCCTTATCCCACGCTAGGTGGGGCACAACATCCACTCCGCTCTATCACTAGTCACATATCATTGGCATAGGAACTGGTTCTATTAGACCCAATTAAATCAGGCTTTTTAAAGTATTTAGGTACACGATCTGAACGTGATAAGGAAGCAAAGTTTAATGAAGTGTTAATAAATTGTACTTACGTTATGAACGTTGATAGTATAATTTTATAGCGATCACCTACAGGCGACAGTATTTGGACGTGCGTTCGTTCGTCCCCGGGCTCGGAGCGACAGTGCGCGCGCGCAGATATGGAGAACACTATCTCGGCGCAAACGTTGCCCTCTCAGATCAATGTTACTATTAAAGCTCAGTGGGTACCTACTTCATATTTACAGTTTGTCATGGAAGCCACGAGCACTTACTTACAATAATTCTTTCTTATGGTATACCTACTATGTCTGGCAAAATTCAAGTTTGTAGCATTTTTATACTATTTGAGATTTCGTGATGATACTTCATTTTTATCTCTAATATATAAAATTCTCGTGTTTTAGTTACCATACTCCTCCGAAACGGCTTGACCGATTTTGATGAAATTTTATATGTAGTTATATTCAGTAGGTCTGAGAATAGGTTATTATCAATTTTTTTATATCCCACGGGGACGCGGATCTCACGGGAACGCGGGGGACTGTTAGTAATACATATTCTATTTGAAATATTTTTAAATAAATATTTTGAAATATTTATAATTTGAAATAGATATAGATTTAATTACATAGTATGTAACTAATTATGAAGCAGGCTTCATTAGGTTACTTTCAACATATACCTACCTTTACAAACTATGTACCTCAAGTCAGCCGCTGCGGACAATTTGCATGGTTCCCAGCAGGCTAAGGTCAAAGGACGTATTTTTTTATATGGTAATACATTTTGGATAACCCTTAAGTATCACATGGCAACAGATTATTAACTTGCTAGTTGTGATCAATATAATTTCATACGTAACTTTAATTATGAATTATCTAAATTACATATATAAAAATCTATTGCCGTACCTACGTAGGTAAGTCTCGCAAGAACTCGAAAATGGCTCGACGGATTTGATATCTTTTTAGTTAATTTTTTCGCCTCAATAGGAAAAGAAAATTAGGAAAAACCAAATGGAAATATTATGAATCTCACCCGGTCATCCGATTTTTTATATAAAAATATAATGGATATGGAAACCCACTAATAAATAGATAAATTAAAGACGAACCGCAATAATAGAACAACATTCCATGTTAGTGTCGTAGGTCCACAGATAAGCTATCTGTGGTTTATCAAGACGACGACGCGCGACGGTCCGCTGGGGGTCGCTCGCTGCAGCTGGACAAACAAACACTGTACCGCTTTATAAAACCTACACTATATGTCCCCCGCGGATTCACCCGCATCCCCGAGATAACTTATCTTTTCCAGGTATAAAAAGTATCCTATGTCCTTCTCCATCTATCTCTAGAAATTCGCATTTATAATATTAAATATGTATATTGATCTGTTGACTCGTCAACTCACGAGCAGTTTTCAAAATTTGCGCTCAATTTTCAAGTAAATGTCATTGTCCCGATTGTCCCATTTGAGAACCAAGTGGTGCGGACTCTGAAACCCCTACTGTCCCGAGAAAGACCTGTAAGTACTATTCTATTTTCAATTTTGAATAAATAAACGTAAAATACATACCTACACAAAATAGATTTATTATTGTATTAATTTCTTTTCCGCTCTGCAAATTATAATTTTCAAATAAAATAAAGTAAATCCATAATTGGCAGGATGTGATAATTATTAATATTAATTTTATATATAGAAATAACGCTGTGGATTTTGTATTAATGATAAAAAAAAATAGAAGTATCTATTGTAATTTTGGCGATTTGTGGTTACATTATCCAACTTTAAATTTGAAATAGATATAATTATTTCGACAGTGTAGAGTTCACAATAATAAACCTATAACAACAAAATAATTATACCTCTTTCTATAATACTATACATCAACATACATCAAAACTATGGGGTAGTTGCATTGATATCTAATAACTAAAGATAAACAATCCCAAGCAAAAGTTCTCTCAAAACTGTCTCAACTCAAATTGTGTTGGGTAATACTAGTATTTTTTTAAAGTTTTATATACAAAGCTATGTACAAAAGGCAATAAAATTTTACGACTCATACTTACTAGCCAAAATATATCTTATACGAACACTGAGGCATGTTTACCGTCGGAGCGTTCGAATGCTACTAGATTAAAAGACCACCCAAATGTTCGAGTGGGTAGACATGTATGTAACTAATGCGGGATATAATTTTTTATGTATTTTTGTATTAGTTTAAGTATAAAATTGTTAAACATTTGGAAAAAAAAGCCAATATAGTCAGATGGTCCAAAAATATTTAAAAAATGTAACCTGGCTGAGTTTTTTGCTGGTTCTTCTCAGTTGAAGGCTGACTTCCGAACCGGTGGTAACTTCTGTAATTCGACCTTCATAAGTGCCCTTCTAGGGCCTAAACTGAATAAATGGTTTTGACTTTGACTTCGGGAAGGCCATTTTTGTCGCTGATTCTGTATCTTTAGTTATTAGATATCAAAGGGTAAGTAGTTGTTTTTATTAAAAGCAATTTAATACACAAAATGTATGAAATAAAGTTAGCCCAATCGTCATGTCTGCAGGTCGATACTCTCAATAACACAATACCATTAGGTTAGGTACAGTCCATTAATCACGGGATGTTGTATCAAGAGCCGACAGGAGTTTGTACAAGGTATAACGCGACCATTCAATGCCTTATGGCGTGAGAAGGTTTTCGTTTTACTAAATCTAATGGAAAGGAACTAGGAATGAAAGAAAATGAATCACTAACATATTTATTGTCGAATCTTAACACTTAATTAACTATTTATCAAAATAATTAGTAGTGAAAAAAAAACAAGGGGGAATGTGTAATTAGTTTTTAAATGAAAACTAAGTATAAAATATATGAATCGTGATAGTTCTCCAAACTTTGAGTAATGACATCAGGCCTATTTATCAAAATAATTAGTCCAATCAACAACAAAAAAACAAAGGTGAATGTGGAATTAGTTTTTAAACGAAAACTAAGTATAAAATATATTAATCGTGATAGATATCCAAACTGAGAGTGAAGACATCAGGCCTATTTATCAAAATAATTAGTCCAATCAACAAAAAAAAACAAAGGGGAATGTGGAATTATTTTTTAAATTAAAAACTAAGTATAAAATATATTAATCGTGATAGATATCCAAACTGAGAGTGATGACATCAGGCCTATTTATCAAAATAATTAGTCCAATCAACAACAAAAAAAACAAAGGTGAATGTGGAATTATTTTTTAAACTAAAAACTAAGTATAAAATATATTAATCGTGATAGTTCTTCAAACTTTGAGTGATGACATGAGGCCTATTTATCAAAATAATTAGTCCAATCAACAACAAAAAACAAAGGGGAATGTGGAATTATTTTTTTAAATTAAAAACTAAGTATAAAATATATTAATCGTGATAGTTCTTCAAACTTTGAGTGATGACATCAGGCCTATTTATCAAAATAATTAGTCCAATCAACAACAAAAAACAAAGGGGAATGTGGAATTATTTTTTAAATTAAAAACTAAGTATAAAATATATTAATCCTGATAGTTCTTCAAACTTTGAGTGATGACATCAGGCCTATTTATCAAAATACTTAGTCCAATCAACAAAACAAAAACAAAGGTGAATGTGGAATTATTTTTTAAATTAAAAACTAAGTATAAAATATATTAATCGTGATAGTTCTTCAAACTTTGAGTGATGACATCAGGCCTATTTATCAAAATACTTAGTCCAATCAACAAAACAAAAACAAAGGTGAATGTGAAATCATTTTTTAAATTAAAAACTAAGTATAAAATATATTAATCGTGATAGTTCTCCAAACTGAGTGATGACATCAGGACTATTTATCAAAATAATTAGTCCAATCAACAAAAAAAAAACAAAGGGGGCTGAGGACTTATTTCAAAAATTAAGATTAAGCATAAATATATCAGTCGTGGTAGTTCTCCGGGTGATGACGTCAGACGACAACAGGTAGACCGCCGGCTGGAATAAATAAGGAACACTTCAATATACAATACATTGAAATCCATATTAATAACATAACATTTTTAGATTTCATTTTTATTCTGGATAAGCTTCTGTTTGACCACAATCTCACCATGGTAAGTGATGATGTTGCCGAAGGTGGTAAGCACACAAAGCCTAGATGGGATCTCAAGTGCAGCTGTAGGTGTTCCTACATAGATGCATCCATTCCCATAGATGCTTGGCGACCGATTTTCAACTTGAGGGTGGTAGCCAGCCAGTCGGGTACTACAAAGTACCCTACCACCGTGCTATGGTTAGATGGTAGGATTCTAACCCACAACCATCACCGCGGTACCCAACGTCACTACCACTGAGCAGTCTTAAATAAAACCAAGCGAATCTGGGCTTGAAACGAACAGTTATTATTAATTAGTACGAGGACACAGGAGGGACTTGTGTCCGTGAACATGTCTGTCTGTCCTGAGATTGTGTTTAATTTATCTATCAAAATAAAAACCGGCCAAGTGCGAGTCGGACTCGCGCACGAAGGGTTCCGTAAAAAAGGCAAAAAAATCACGTTTGTTGTATGGGAGCCCCCCTTCAATATTTATTTTAATTTTATTATTTTTTTATTCAAGTGAAAATACAACTGAGTATTTTGTAAATATTTAAAGTGCCTACCTGTTGCCATTATTGATATCGAGCAAAAAAATAGCGTTTGTTGTATGGGAGCCCCTTAAATATTTATTTTATTTTGTTTTTAGTATTTGTTGTTATAGCAGCAACAGAAATACATAATTTGTGAAAATTTCAACTGTCTAGCTATCGCGGTTCATGAGATACAGCCTGGTGATGATATAGAGCAAAAAAATAGCGTTTTTTGTATGGGAGCCCCCCTTAAATATTTTTTTGCCCTTTTTTGCTTGATATCTTCACCGTATAGAGCCTGGATGTGGTTATATTACCGGATTAGTAATAGGGTAGACAGTACTTATCAATTAAGTAGGTATATATATATAACATATAGTTTTTTTAACTAGTAATAACTTCTGTCAATAGTTTCGGATATCCAGTCGGCAGCTGAGATCTAGTCGGTACTGAACAATTTTGTAAAGTAAGTAGGACTTACAGCGAAAAAGTTACCTAAGATACATTTAGGAGGGCGATGATATTCAGGTTTCTTCTTTCCCTTAGAGGCCAATCTTTTTATTATGTCAGAATACTGTCCAGCAAGCAGGCGGATCGCCTGATATGATGTTAAAAAACCACCGTCGCCAATAGTTTTTAACAATGCCAGCGGATTGCTGTCTTGTCGGGTTATTATTTTTTTAGTTAGATTTGCATTTATTGCGAGTGAGCGAGTGTCAAAGACATGATAGTAATCAAAATTAAATTCATATTGTAAAAATAAAATAAATATTGGTCTCGAGGATTTTTTTCATTTATTTTCGATTACGTTTTCGAATAACTTATTTGAGGTTGATGCCAAATTAAGCTAGACCTCTAAATTGTATGAGCGCCGATACAACTCAGAGGTCTATCTTAATTGGAGGTACTATGTATGTATGGGGACACCCTTTAATTTTAAACTTTTTTTATTTTTTTGAATTTTTCCTTTATTTGTGCTGTAAGACCTTGCTTTTTGCCAAATTTCGTGATTCTAGGTCAACGGGAACTATTACTTCCGGTTGACCCAGAATTGTCAATTTTAGTTAAAATCATGGTCTTACAGCACAAGTAAAGGAAAAATTCCGAACAATAAAAAAACTGAAAATTAAGGTAAATTTTGGTACTTACAAGTTTTCGCGAAAATCTAAATTTGCCCTTATGTTTTTATCGTGTTAACTCAAGACCTTGATTTTTATACACCTAATAGGGACTATAGACTTCAGTATCTAGTACAAATTTCAACATGCTAGGTCCACCCGTTCCTGAGATAATCGGTGGTGACACACGGACAGACAGACGGACAGGAAAGTGATCTTATAAGGGTTCCTTTTTATTACCTTTTGAGGTACGGAACCCTAAAAACAAGAACATTTAAATGGAATAAATTAGAGGTAACTTAAAGGTATCCAAGGTAGTTGGCCTGAGTAGTAACTAGGTAGGTTATTTGATTATCGACTGGAGTTTATTAATAGGGTGAGCTGACCTCTGAACACACCCCGACCAAGGTGTCTGCGCACCCGTACAACTCCTCATTGAGCGAGATGACGATGGTCTGGAGGTTGCCCTTCTTGGAGCAGATGTAGGAGGCTACTTTGCCGATGTTGTTGTAGTCCAGGGCCGTGTCGATTTCGTCCAGAACGAGGAACGGCGCCGGTTGGTAGCTGGGTGCAATAGTTATTTGTTATGCAAGGCTGCAAAGTTGTTATTTGGCGCGTGTGACCTCTATTGAAACCCGAGCAAGCGAAGGCTTCTAAAATTTAACCACTGTGATGCGAGTGGTTCAAAGATTGAATGCCATCCCAATGACTGTACCTGTGTAAAGCGAAGAGTAGCGCGAGTGCGGCAACAGAATTCTCCCCGCCTGAGAGGCTGGACATGGGCTGGAATCGTTTCCAGGGCACCACACAGTTGTAGTTGATGCCGTCCAGGTACGGCTCCTCGAGGTTCTCCACACCCAGGAACGCTTGCGCAGACTGGTTCATAGCTAGCGCCTGGGGACATACCATTCACAACTGACTCTCAGACAGACCTCACAAGCGTAATAGTTCACCTTACAAATATTTCAATATGAACCATGTAGTGTGTAACCGTATAACCATTGTTAAAGGATGCACTGCTTGAGTTTGTTGTTTACTTAGTCAGTCATAATTAAATTATATTTATTATTATTTTGCCGCCTTAACACGCAAATAATTTATCAGTGAGACTAGATAAATAATGATTAAATGTAATAGGTGTAAGTTATTTTTGAAAAGAGTAATCGGCAAAAGCAACCTTCCAAACCGTGCATTAGAGTCTATACTATTCATAAGAGCTTGTAAATGCCTATTGAATAAAAAATCATTTTAACTTAAATTTAAATCTGTAGTAAATATAAAATAATTTAAATAAATGGAAAATGCCATAACCTATCCCAATCCTACAAACCCCACTGTTTACGTTTACCGAAAATAAAGAAAAAGTAGACATAGTCTCTGACAAAGTCAGGGATTACCTCGCAGGCCGGGACACAATATAAAAAAAACCGTAGTGTGATGGGTTCTCAGCAAAAGTCTAGATATTATGTCAACTATATGTGTAACATTAGATAAATATGAAAAAATGTGACGATAAAAATTGTTTGTAAAAATATAAATATTTTGAGTTGGGTATTTTGTAGGATTCGACTGGCTGGCCACCCTTAAGTTGGTACATTGGAGCCAGTTCAAACTCAAATATATCTTTATTAAGTAAACTCATACAAGTATTTTTAATCGTCAATTTGATTCATGTTAAATTCTAACGCTCGGTTAGGAAGGTTGCTTTTGCTGAGAAGAGCCGGCAATAAACTCAGCAATTACTCTTTTTTTTTTTAATTGTGGCATTATGGTTACATAAGTATAAAGATAGTAAATCAAAACTTGAGTCCTACTCCTCCATCGTCCTGACCAAAAGAAAATGTGTTCGCCACTGAACTACAGTTCCTGTTTTTTCCGAATGAAAGGCGATGATAGCTCAGTGGTAGTTATTTCAGATTCCACGACGAAGGTCGTAGATTCGAATCCTACAATGAGCTTAAGCTTTCGGTGAAGAAAAACATCGTGAGGAAACCACAACACCCATCGAGGCTGAAAACCCTCACGTGGAAAATCTGTCGCCAAACACCTGTTGATTATTGCACTTGAGAGCCAGTTAGCTTCTAGGTATTGTATAAAGTCGCCATCACATTAGTAACCCCCTGGTATTGCTAATGTCCATAGGCGACGGTAGACACTTACCATCATGACAGGTACTTGCCTGACTGTTATAAAAGACTCAAGATACCTATGTCTTTTTGTCATTTAAGGCGATAATAGCTCAGTGGTAGTGACGTCGAATACCGCGGCG
The DNA here is from genome assembly GCA_951361185.1 of Ochropacha duplaris. Classification (NCBI taxonomy): domain Eukaryota; kingdom Metazoa; phylum Arthropoda; class Insecta; order Lepidoptera; family Drepanidae; genus Ochropacha; species Ochropacha duplaris. Next base: position 720,129 of record OX592690.1, read on the forward strand.
AAGGTCGTGGGTTCGAATCCTACAATGAGTTTAAGCAACTATCGGTGTGTTCCGACATTTGCACTTGAAAGCCAGTTCCCATCTAGGCTTTGTGTGCTTACCACCTTCGGCCACATCATCACTTACCATAGTGAGATTGTAGTCAAACACAAGCTTACGCAAAATAAAAAAAAAACAAAGTTTAATAACCTGCCACTGTATTACATCTATCAGGTTCACAAATTAAATACACACCTTGTAAATAGCATCAATTTCATAGGAGACGTGCTCGAAGCAAGCTATGAACTTATCGTACCGCTCCATCTTCACCTGTACGCAAAAGATATCATCAAAATTGTGAATACACATTGTAGGCGTCAGTTAGGTCTGAAAGGACATAGTTTACCTTCTCGAATACAAATTTAGCTCTGTGAGCGCGATTCCTAGCCTCTATAAACGCTTCATTGGTCGCTTTCACTTTCTCACGGACTTCGTTTAATTTTTGCATCACCTGGAATGTAATTCATCAACAATAATTTTAGCAATAAAATTTCATTTACACTAATTAATAAAATAATTGTGTTGGCAATGTGCTATGCCGGAAAAAGAAGTAAAAAGGGACTTGTTAAAAAGCACTGGGGAGTTTATTCCGCCGTTTCTCCTCCTGACAGATCATTATTTGAAAATGGTGGTAACGGTAGTAATAAAAATTACGTTCAATAAGTGTTCCTAAGTTCCTTGAATTGAATAAAAATCTTTTCAACACACCTGCTCATAAAGTGGCTCCAATTTCACCGCAATTAGGCACGTAATGACACCAATAATCAAACTGTGACTTTTTCATTACTATTATTCACAACGTGAGTTATAATAGTAGATTGTATCATAAGGGAGCAAAATAATATTTTTAAGTGAGGGATTCTAGTAGAATCCTGAACGTAGCGAGGGATTCAAAGTACGTCACCCGAACGATATTTTTTTATATTATTTTCTTCACAAGTGTGTTGAAAAACGTCGTATGATACTCGTGTGTATTGATGATTACCGTCCTCGGCTCTCTTATGATCCTCACCTAGCGGCTCGGGTCTCAATTGCGCCTCAGCGGTAATGACCAACTTTACACACTTATACCATAATCTACTATTTCACTCCTTTCTTACTCATATCATCTGTCACACATTTCACCCATCTCTTTTTGGGTCACGACTTCAACCATCTAACTGGGATAAACATATACCTACCCTAATGTTAGGTGCCTGAATCTTGTCGACGGTGTTCTGTAGTGAGTTAATGGCCTTCTGTAGCTTGTCAGCTTTGCGCTTGATCTGGTCCGGCTCATCCAACTCCTTGAGTGCCTCTGATAGCGAACTGTAGTCTACGCGGATCCTAGTAACGATGGATGATTGTTACTCAATCACGCACGGTTCAACGGATTTTGACGAAACTTGACACACAGGTAGATAAGATCCATTGGGAAAGCTGTTGAAAGCGCGATTCTATTTTTAGGGTTCCGGACCCGTAAAAACGGGACCCTATTCCTAAGACTTCGCTGTCTGTCCGTCCGTCCGTCTGTCTGTCACCAGGCTGTATCTCAAGAACCGCGATAGCTAGACAGTTGAAATTTTCACAGATGGTGTATTTCTGTTGCCGCTATAACAACAAATATTTAGTATTAACAGAATAAAATAAATATTTAAGGGGGGCTCCCATACAACAAACATGATTATTTTGCCATTTTTACGGAACCCTTCGTGCGCGAGTCCGACTCGCACTTGGCCGGTTTTTTATTAACTTTTGGGACGAACGTCCCGTCTACGTGCCGAAGAGTTAACGTTCATTAATTTTCATGGAAATATTTGATGTTTTTTATCGTACTACTACTACGTTTATAAAAATGTGAAGTAATTGATTTTATGTGAAGATGTTTGTTACTCTTTTACGTAAAAACTACTGAACGGATTTTGATGAAACTACACTCAGGTAGATAATACCTGGAATAAAACGTGGACTACAATCATCCAGGAAAAATATAACATCCACGGGATCGAGGGTGAAACCGCGGGGAACACTTAGTCATCCATTTAAATATTTGGCACTGTAAACACAACCCAATATATGTCAAAGTGGCTCTGTAAATGCCTCCTATAATGTCACTACATTCTTTGACATTTATCACTCTCTGTCACTGTGACAGCATTACACTGATCCTTTCTCTAAATCACATTTTTTTAACAGGTTAAGGTGATCACTAACCTATTTGCCTATATTATTATGCCCATAACCCATCACCATATTGCGGTGAAACAAGGAACTAATTAAGAAGATAGATAGATAGATAGACAATTCTTTATTGGTACACCACACAAGAAAAATAACAAAAGAAAATAAAATGATCACATAAAGAGTGTCACAATGGGCGGCCTTATTACTAATAGTAATCTCTAACAGCCAACCTTTGGATGGAGATGATTACAAAAACAATAAAAGATGGCGGAGCACGTATTCAAACAGAATTCAACAGAAGTAAATTAAATATGAAGTATCATTCTCATATCGATTATACATTTTTGGCGATCGATATAAAAAATGGAGCCTATATTGTGGAATAGTATTGTATAGTACCTGGCATCCCGCCGGTGGTGGTGCGAGGTGGACAGGGTGGAGGCGTCCGACTCAGTGTCGCCCGTCTCGTCCAGGCTACCCTCTAGCAGTGGGATCACTATGTCGTCGATCTGTCACAAATAATCACAATAATGATAATAATAATAACGAGTCCACGCTCCACATGGCAGTCACCATGTGGAGCGTGGACTCAACAATTGTTGTCCCGATAGTCGTTTCAGTGAACAGACTTGTAGCGAAGAGCCTCGACAAACACCTCGAGAAGCTCTCGCTCGGCGGTTGGATCAAGGGTCAAACGCAGAAGGCAGTTATTCTGGCCACAGCTAGGATTGTAAGGAAGTTCCTTAGTCTGCAGCCCTAACCACCGGCTGTTTGGGCCCTGCCCCGCTGCCGGCGGTAGACTAGGATTAGTTTTTAAAACATTTTATTTTTTAAATTTTAAAATATTATAGAAAACATAATTTTTAATTTATATTGGGTTAGGTTTTTTTAAAATAGTTTAAATTGTTTGTTAGGTTAATGTTATAAAAATTTAATTCTAAGATGTATAAAAAATAAAGAGAATAATAATAATTTATGTGTTCAAACTTTATATTATAGTTAACAAGGTGAAGGGATTTGCTTGTGTTAGGGGAACCCGCTCTTCATATAAAACATGTTTGTTAAATGAACACTAGTTGATAAAAATCTAATGTAAAGCTAATTTAACTTAAAAATGTAGGTAGATTCAATATTAACAATAAAATCAAATAAAAAATTCAAATATACAAAACGCGCGTGCATAGTGAGTGTGTATGTGTGTGTGTGTGTGTGCGAATGTCTGAGTCAGAGCTTCTATTTGTGTTTGATAAAGGAAAAGAAAGCAATCACGTCACCAGAGCCTCCACTAAACTTAACAATACTATAGTAAATATGTGTTGAGTGTTAGCCCAACGAGTATTATCTTAGTATTATTATTATAACACACTTATTTTATCAGTAAGACTATATAAATAATTATAAAATGTAATAGGTCTAAGTTGCTTTTTTAAAAAAAGTGTAATTGCCGAGTTTATTGCCGGCTCTTCTCAGCAAAAGCGTCCCACTCAGATTCAGTCTCGTCCCCCCGTTAGTCAGTCGTTAACAGCCGCAATAAGTTTACTTAATAAAGATATATTTGAGTTTGAGTTTGGGATTGGAAGCACTGTGTCAACATATATGCATATAAATGATGATGATGCACACGAAATGAGTATGCCAAACTAGTTAAAATAAAGACATTTCGTATGTAGTATAATTTAGAACCGTCCTTTAAAAATGCATTATAATAAGGTCGTAAATACATTGGCAATACCTCCGATATGGATAATTTCTATAGGCGACGGTATTCCCTTACCATCAGCCTGATGGCATCAGGTGACCCGCCTGGCTGGTCGACACTTGCGGTATAAAAAAATACTTAAGAAATATTTAATTGAATGCTATATAACTAAACTACCCAACTGGTCACCATATTTTTTTTTCGAAAACTCAATTTGGTTTTGTCTGCTGAACAATAAACAACCGCGGTAGGAAGCTCTTTTGACATCACACAGTGCGAGGGCAAATATGGGCAAAAAAAATATCAAAATTTTATTTATTAAATTACAAGTACAGTAACTCTACAGTATTGAAACAGTTATTCATAGTTATTTTCATACATACATTTTATTTTATAGGGTATTATTGTTTTGAGCATCTTATTTGCAGATCATATAATATGTTTTTTGTAAGTATGTATAATATGGTTACTTACAGACTCTAGAGCCTTGGACACTGGCAGTCCAAACCTCCAGGCCCTAGGAGTTCCTTTTTACCGTTATGTGCTAGTGACTGATGTGTAATGATCCGCGCCCGCTTTTGGCCAGCACATTACAAGTGAAGGGGGAGGTGCATAGGAGAGGGGTCTAGACTCGGAGCCAACTCTTAAGTCGGCACGGAAACGTAGAATTGGTATTATTGCCAAAAATCTCGTTTTTATTCGTTTTTTTTTTCAGTTTAAAAAATTTCTCAACTTCTCGTGTTCTCGACCTATTTTTTCTCGTCTCGAGTAGGGCAAAATTTCCCGGGAATTCTCGACCAGAAACCACTTGCCTTGCACTGTCGCAGTATATTGTGTCGGTCGGATCGTCTGCTCTCAATCCGCGCCTCTATAGATGCGATCTGTTTCTGCACTGACGCGATGTCCTTCGTGATGCTGTTCAGCTCCTTGCGCGCCTGTAAACAACCCAAACAGAACTTATTTACTGCTCAATTGATAACATTTCATATTTTATAAGACCTTAAAATAAAACGGTTTTTTATTTTCTTGTTCCGAGTGCAATTATTTTTAAATGTCTGATTTAAGAGAAACCTAATGATGATTATAAATAATGAATGATCGATCGAAAAAACGGTATTTATTAAGTTCTAAAAAACTATTTACTAGAACATCGTTATAATATAGCGACATGACAGGAGCAAGGGGAATTTTTGGCGGGAACTTGGAAAGTGACGTTGCGTTTTCGTTTTATTTTCATTAAATTCGTGTGTTTCGAGTTTTGTTGCATAATATCGGTGGTGTTTTGTCCAATAAAGATCAATCTAAGTGCACAAATGAAATGAAATGAAATTTTACTTCTTATTGGAACGAAGTTCTTTTACTCGGCTTACAGTGAACTGGCAGAAATCGTCACGTAAGAAAAAAGCGTTACGTCTTGTAGAGAAGTTTATAGGAGTAATTTTATAAAGTGTAGGGAGGTATGTTTATAGAAGGCAGTACCTTATTGACGTCCTCTTCGGCATGGTCCTGCCTAGCCTCGGCGGCTGCGCGTTGAGACTCGAGTCCCTCAGCGGCGCGCAGGTTTGCGTCCATTTCTGCGCGTTGCTTGGCCTCGTCCTGCCGCCCTGCCTCCAGCTCGTCCTCGCCGTCTTGCACCGTGCGCTCCCACCGAGTCACGTTCTCTAATAGACACAACAATCAATCATAATCCAGGTATTGATAGTGCCATCCACGAAGACTTTTTCCTAATACCTTACAGTGCAAGTGTGCATCCTTTCGCTAGTGTTTCGTGCTCAATGGTAGTGACGTCGGATGCCGCAGCGTCGTGGGTTGGAATTCTACAATGGTCGTTTTAGTACAGAAGGCATAGTAACTAAACGAATATTTAAATGACGACAATGCTTGGTTGTAGCGCTCGCTCTTACTGGACACATCTTATGTAGTAATTCTAAGTTTGCTTTGAAAAGTGTAATTGTTTATTGCCGGCTATTCTCAGCAAAAGCAACCTTCCGAACCGTGCGTTAGAGTTTGACAATTCATAAATGTAAAGGCCCATTTGAACCATATATCGTAGTAGTTGGACAGTGTATGTGACTGTGACTCACTCTGTGTGTCCCTGGATCGCTCGAACTCCAGGTTGGATGCGATGCGGTCGATCTGTGCGTCGAACTCCATGCGACGCTGGGCTCGCTCCTGCTGCGCCCTCAACTCACGCTCCTCGTATTGTCTACACAAAAATACAACTTATAATGTTCATCATAATCCTACTAATATTGTAATTATGTGAAAGTTTGGATGTTTGGTTTTTTTTTTTGCTCAATCACGCAAATCGGCCGAACGGAATTTGATGAAATTTGGCACAAAGGTAGTTTTTTTTTCATTATTTCTTTAATTAGCACACAAAACAGAACATAATCATCACAAGGCAATTACATACATTTAAAGGTATTGATCCTAGACTATATTCAAATCCATGTATGCCTGAATGCATCTTAGATATAATTATTAGGTACCCATACTTAAACTTAACTGTCAGGTTATCTCCAAATAAACTCAGATGAAGTTCTAACACCTTTAGAGAAATAGAATTTTGACCCAGCATGTGGGGTAAGGAAGAGAAGATGGGTGACTTACCTCGGGCTACCAAAACACTGTTCTTCGAGCACTTTTTGAATTTAAATTGAACACCGACGCGTTTGCGATGTCGTTGTTGTAACGAGTTAAGGTGACACTGACGTTTGTTTTTAACGCCCAGAGATGGCGCTTTATAATGAGCCGAGGTAATGAAGTAGGTTATTATGGAGGGAATTTAGGATTACATGCTCTAACATTAACTAAAACAACAAATTTTTTAACAGTCTCCGGAACTGACACAATTAGAGATGAAAAAGATTATATCCTAGACTAAATAAAATAGGATACTTTTTATCTCAGGAAAAGATAAGATCCCTCGGGAACCCGGGTGAAACCGCAGGGCGAAAGACATACTTCACACACGGCCTTCTCACAATATTATACTAATTTTTAACCAACCAAATTGTTATCTATCCATGTTCATGTGTGTGTTTATGTGTGCGTATGTGTGTTCAGTACCGTATGTTGGCGACGCCAATGTCCCTGCAGAAGGCGCAGAACACGTCGTCCTCCGCGTTGTTCATGTTCTCCTTCACCTCCTGGATGCGAGAGTCGCGCGCGGCGATACTCATCTCGATCTCCTCCACTTGCGGCTACACGCACAAACAAACATTACTCACATTTCATGTACAATACACTGTATTTTGAAGTTGAAAAATCTATTAAAAATACAATTCGTTGATTTATTTCTAAACAGAAACAGTCCCTTACCCCAAACGTCTCAATTTTCCTTTCCAATTCCGCCAACTCCGCATCTAGTGCTTTGATTTCTTCTAACTGTAATAATAATAAAAGTTTAAACCGATAATCGTAGAGTTAACGTAAATGAAAATATCTTACGCGCCACAAAACAATATAACAAACAGCATAAAGACGACAAACTTAATACAAAGGATCGGAACATAATAGACGTACCGAACCAACCAATTTATATTTCTGAAAATGTTACACTGTAAATGCGTTTTATTTTCCTAGCGCGAGACTTCGCTTTCAACAACCAATTTAAACATTGCTTGACATCAGGACGCAAGGAAGATGAACCCTTTATCCGCACGAACCCGCGTTTTCGATAATGTAGCTTTCTAATGGTGAAAGAATTTTTAAAATCGGTCGAGTAATTTTTGAGTTAAATCGTAACAAACAAAAAATCAAATCTTTCCTCTTTATATAATGAGATAAACACAGAGCCTAAAGCACTGGTCATAGAACCTATAACATTTAGAAGGCCCCATTCACCCCAAAAATATATGCATATAGCTTTGGGGTGAATTGGCGTGTATTAAGGATTTTCCGGAATTAAACACCCAAGGAGATAAAAAATGAGGATCGCGCAATTATATTGTAGGGCAGAAAACATTCTAAAAATAGTTACCGTAGCATCTCTATCGGTGAGCGCGTCCTTGAGACGCGATTCTAGACTCCAGATTTGGGAGTCGACTGTAGTCAGTTCAAACTCCTTGCGGGACTTCTTCATTGATTCACGAAGCTCTTCTGTGAGTTTTTCCTGCGAAACAATTCGTGCTCATTTTTAGGGTTCCGTACACAAAGGGTAAAAACGGGACCCTATTACTAAAACTTCGCTGTCTGTCCGTCTGTCTGTTACCAGGCTGTATCTCAAGAACCGCGATAGCTAGACAGTTGAAGTTTTCAAAAATTATGTATTTCTGTTGCCGCTATAACAACAAATATTAAAAACAAAATAAAATAAATATTTAAAGGGAGGCTCCCATACAACAAACGCATTTTTTTTGCCCTTTTTTGCTCGATATTATCACCAGGCTGTATCTCAAAAACCGCGATAGCTAGACAGTTGAAGTTTTCACAAATCATGTATTTCTGTTGCCGCTATAACAACAAATACTAAAAAAAAAAAAAAAATTTAAGGGGGGCTCCCATACAACAAACGCAATTTTTTTGCTCTTTTTTGGTCGATATCAATAATGGGAACAGGTAGGCACTTGAAATATTCCCAAAATACTCAGTTGTATTTTTACTTTAATAATAAATAATAAAATTAAAATAAAATAAACATTTAAGGGGGGCTCCCATACAACAAACGTGATTTTTTTGCCTTTTTTACGGAACCCTTCGTGCGCGAGTCCGACTCGCACTTGACCGGTTTTTTTTATTTTTTACTAGTTGTCCCCTGCGGATTCCCCCGCATTCCCGAGGGATCTTATAAGATACTACATGTGTGCCAAGTTTTATCAAAATCCGTTCAGTAGTTTTTGCGTGAGAGTAACAAACATCTTCAATTATTGCTTAAAACGCATGAAAGTAAAAGATAAAGCGGTAAATAATATTTTACTTTTACTATATCTCATTAAAAACACTCAATAAGTGCACACAGTTAATCTGTAAATTGTCTCTATACTATGACTTAGTTAGTATTTGTAGGTAAAAAGTTAGTTTTTACTTCCTCTAGATACATCTTATAAAACTCGGAATCAAAATGTTCCCAACAAACTTTTTTTCGTGTATTATATGAAATGTTTGTTGCCCAGATAAATAAAAAAAAAACAGTCAATAAGGTTGCGTTTACTAAAGCATGAAATTACCTTCTTGGCCGTGAGCTGGGATAGATGCTTCTCGTCCCAGCGCTTGGCCTTCTGCGCCAGGTCCAGAGACCCTCCAGAGATGATGCCAGACTTCTGGTAGAACGTGCCGTCCAGCGCCAGGGCCTGTTAAACCAAACAGTCCATACTTGAACTTTCTAGTCAGTAAAAAATTACATTTATTTATTGGATAAGATACACTACAAATAACTAGATAATTATTAAATGTTCTGATATGTACACCAATGATAGATGTATGGAGGAGCGAGGTGTTAGACTCCTCCATTGAAACGGGAAGATCTTCCGGGGACGCCAACGATGTTTTTTTTTTATGTCACTAGTGACAACGAGGCAGGCGGGTCACCTGATGGTAAGTGACTTACCAATACCAGAGGGATTGCCAATGTGTTGTACACCTTATTAAAGGCCTTAAAGGCAAACTGGCTCTCAAGTGCAATTGCAGGAACACATTAACAGGTGCTTGGCGACAGATTTTCAACTTGAGGGTTGGTAGCCAGCCAGTCGGGTACAAAGGACCCTCCCACCGTGCTGTGGTGTGTTGCGATGTTTTCTCTTTTAATTTTTCACGATGTTTTCCTTCACCGAAAGCTCAAGCTCAGTGTAGGAATCGAACCCACGATCTTCGCCGCGGTATCCAATGTCACTATCATCGCCTTATATGTTTGATGTTTGCAAAACATCGATGTATCGTTCAAAAACATCGACATATGCGTAAAGTATGTAAAGATTGCCTGGTAGAGATCACCATTAGTGATAAGGCCGCCCATTGTGACCCAAAGGGTAAAAACGGGACCCTATTACTAAGCCTTCGCTGTCTGTCCGTCTGTCTGTCACCAGGCTGTATCTCAAGAATCGCGATAGCTAGACAGTTGAAATTTTCACAAATTATGTATTTCTGTTGCTATAGCGGCAACAGAAATACATAATTTGTGAAAACAACAAATACTAAAAACAATACATACATACATACAACGCGATATTTTGCCCTTTTTTGCTCGATATCAATAATGGCAACAGGTAGGCACTTGAAATATTCACATATACTCAGTTGTATTTTTAATTTAATAAATGTACAACTGTAATAGCTCAAAATACTAGGTAATTAATCTAATAATATAAAATCTAAATAAAAAAGTCGTTGTCAGTAGGCAACGTACCCAGAATGCTGGCAGCATTGCCACGTTGGATGGCAATGCTGATTCGTTGAGCGAGGTATATGCCAGCATTCTGGTCACGAGATGCGTCGACCAGTCGTTTTGACATTTCTCGGAAAAGGTGGTGTAAATAATAAATTATAAAATAAATATTTAAGGGGGGCTCCCATACAAACGTGATTATTTAGCCGTTTTAACGGAGCCATTCGTGCGCGAGTCCGACTCGCACTTGGCCGGTTTTTTTTATTGTTAAATTTCTTGTATGAAACAATAGTGTTATCTATGTATGTGTGCGACTGACATCGTATCGGCTGTCCTGGTCCCCGTCGAGGTGGTAGGCGACCGTGGCGGCGTCCTCGGGCGTCTCGCACACGAGCGCGTTGTTGGTGACGAACAGCACGGCGCGGTGGATGGCAGCCGGCTCGAACCGCAACACGTCCGACACCAGCTTCACGTTCTTCGGCTCCTTTATGTCCCTGTCGTGTACATGTTACACACATCTATTATATAAAAATGAATCCCTATTTCCTTGGTCACGGCATCACGCGTGAACGGCTGGACCAATTTCGCTGATTCGTTTTTTCTTGTGTTTGTTATTGTAAGGAGAAGGTTCTTATGAAAGTTTCGCGGAAAATTAGAAAATTTAAGAAAACTTAACGACCATTTTCAATTTTCTAAATATTGTTTAAAACTGATGGTTCCAAGTTTCTTTTTATTTTCATTTCATGGCAGGACACCGTCTGCCGGGTCCACTAGTACTCTATATTATTAGATGCTATATATTCTACACCTATGTTGGTTTTCAACCTGGACTTTTATCATGGGATCAAACATGAAATCGTGTTTCTTTTTTAACGAAGTTTAACGTGAGGCTCGCAAGGGGGGAGGGGGTTCGGCAAAAATAACGAAATATCACAAGGGCATAGGGGGGGTGTAGTAAGATATCACGTGTATTTATTTTTTGTCAAACGCGCGATTTCTAAACCAAAAAGCGACGTGTAGTGTGACTCGCCGTTGCCCGGCAACGAACGAAGTAAAAAAAAATTTTTAGGTACTAAAAAATACACGTGATTTTGGGTGGGGTTAGTCTCAAACCTCACCACCCAGGGTGGGGGGGGGGTTAAAAAGTGCTAAAAATAGTTTTTTTATACATTTAGATTGAGCTAGTGAGCTTTCAGTAATTTAGTTTGTATTAATCTATTAATAATATGAAGACTATACTAATAGAAAGAAGCACTACTTATTTTTCCAATTTTTATTTGGTTAAATAATACTAATAAACTCACCTTAGTTTCTCCAAGAGTGGTTTATCTTGAATATAGTCGAGGGGTAAAAATGTCTCCGGTTCCGACATTCTTTCCTTCAATACCTAAGTGATATAAACCGTTATGTAGACACAGCAGTATCAGGTAAGTTAGCAAAACAAAAATGCCACTTGCGACCCCCTGACTTGATCTACGCACTTGCAATAGGGATGGTGACTTACATATCAAATCAGCTTCTTTTTATTAAATATCTAAACGATGATGTATATGTTGTTTTGTATGAAATACATACTTGTGACGTCATAAATATACACCATCAAAAGACCTACTCGTTGTCGTTAAATTGGTAATTAAAAATCATAGAAAGGCGGGTACTTTTAGATGTTTTATACACTAATTAGTTTTAGGTGTTTTTTCTTGATTAAAGGCATCATCCTTATTACCCATGTATCATCATCTTCTAATTATGAATCTCAAATTTTAATGACAAAACCTCTTACCATTTATGTGATAACAACGTTTAAAAAATCACTATTTTACTCGCAAATCAAAAATTTAGATACTTCTAGGTGACTCAGAAAGTTAAAGATGGAGTGGTATTATTTTTGGGCATAGGTCGAAGTTACCACCGGTTCTAAATTAAACTGAGAAGAGCTGGCAAGAAATTCAGCAAGGTTACATGTTCAAAGTTGGCTATTTCTTTTTTAATCTTTCGCGAATCCTGGACTTCTTCCTGGTCCGAATCTTGGAATTATTTTGTAGGTAGTTTTGAGACGACCGTCTCAGGGTTAAAGTTACAAGGTTGGTATACCTGTATACATTTGCGGGCGGTATTCTCAGTGTCGACGACTATGGCCTCCATGTACTTGCCGAGCACCTTGGTGATGGCCACGTTGTACCGCTGGTGGGTCGGCTGGCACATGTCGATCATGCGGCCGTACTACACAACAAACATATCCAACAATATCAACTCTATATGCTTGACAATGAAGTTCAAAACATAATAAACTACATATTTAGTTAAACAAAGAGTATGTATGAGAAATAAAATAACAAATTAATTATAATTTTAATCTAATGCATAAACCAATGTGAGTACCTGAATCTTACATAAATCCTTCAAGAATCCCGTACTTAGGTACTTACTTTCAACTAAATATCTTCTATTATGTTTGAAAGAGAAGTGATAGTAAATTAGCTAGCAAACAACAAAATTTGCACCCTTGTTTAGTGTGTAGAATGTAGTGTACAGTGCAGTGTGTGTAGTGTATAAAGTGTTGTGTATAGTGTAGTGTGGACTGTAGAGTATAGCATAGCGTGTAGTGTAGATTATAGCGTGTAGTTTAGTGTATATTGCTGAGAGTGGTGTAGAGTGTGTGTACTATATAGTGTGTAGTGTGGACTGTAGTGTATAGTGTGGTGTATAGCATAGCGTGTAGTGTAGATTATAGCGTGTAGTTTAGTGTATATTGCTGAGAGTGGTGTAGAGTGTGTGTAGTATATAGTGTGTAGTGTATAGTGTAGTGTGGACTGTAGAGTATAGCATAGCGTGTAGTGTAGATTATAGCGTGTAGTTTAGTGTATATTGCTGAGAGTGGTGTAGAGTGTGTGTAGTATATAGTGTGTAGTGTGGACTGTAGTGTATAGTGTAGTGTATAGCATAGCGTGTAGTGTAGATTATAGCGTGTAGTTTAGTGTATATTGCTGAGAGTGGTGTAGAGTGTGTGTAGTATATAGTGTGTAGTGTATAGTGTAGTGTGGACTGTAGAGTATAGCATAGCGTGTAGTGTAGATTATAGCGTGTAGTTTAGTGTATATTGCTGAGAGTGGTGTAGAGTGTGTGTAGTATATAGTGTGTAGTGTGGACTGTAGTGTATAGTGTAGTGTATAGCATAGCGTGTAGTGTAGATTATAGCGTGTAGTTTAGTGTATATTGCTGAGAGTGGTGTAGAGTGTGTGTAGTATATAGTGTGTAGTGTGGACTGTAGTGTATAGTGTAGTGTATAGCATAGCGTGTAGTGTAGATTATAGCGTGTAGTTTAGTGTATATTGCTGAGAGTGGTGTAGAGTGTGTGTAGTATATAGTGTGTAGTGTAGTGTAGATTATAGCGTGTAGTTTAGTATATAGTGTAGTGTGTGTGTGTGTGTGTGTGTGTATGTGTGTGTGTGTGTGTGTGTGTGTGTGTGTGTGTGTGTGTGTGTGTGTGTGTGTGTGTGTGTGTGTGTGTGTGTGTGTGTGTGTGTGTGTGTGTGTGTGTGTGTGTGTGTGTGTGTGTGTGTGTGTGTGTGTGTGTGTGTGTGTGTGTGTGTGTGTGTGTGTGTGTGTGTGTGTAGTGTATAGTTTAGTATGTAAGTATACGTACCACGCCGGGTATGTCCCGCTTGAAGCTCTCGACGATCTCCTGTTTCTTCGTGCAGCGCGCCTCCTCGTGCTCGTCGACTTGCGCGTCCCCGAGCTGCGACGCCACATCCTCCAGCGCAGCCTGCAGCTCGGCCGCGCGCCCGCGACACGAATCCACGTCCGCCTCAACACACAACACACTTTACCACAAGTGACAAGTTGTGAGTGAGTGACCAATGCCAGGGGGATTGCCAATGTGTTGTACACCTTGTTACAATGGCGTAAAGGCATTGCTGGAACACATCAACAGGTGCTTGGCGACAAATTTTCAATTGAGGGTGGTAGCCAGCTAGTTGATAACTACCAAGTATCCTACCACCATGCTATGGTCATTCCTGTACTCACTATTACCCACTCATTCCTCTGAAAAACCTTAAGAATGGTAAAAATATCTACCAATGTAACTTAAGGCCAATGTACACGCTAAAACATTTCTTCATACAGTCTTTAAAAACCCATTCAGGTTTGAAGACCCAGCGGTTTGAACTGTATATTGATATGATCTCGAAAATGGTGACACTTTTATTGAGGTAATTTGTTGTATATGTTGGTAGGTGACCTGCCCACCTATCTCCCCTAAGCACTATATACATAATTAGCACACATACCTGTAGCTCAGCTCGAAGTGTCCGTTGCTCCTCCAGCGCTTGTTCGGAGCTTTTAATGTGTTCATTCAGTTTGTCTACACGTTTCATCGCTTCGTTTCTTTCGTGTCCCTGTAATACAACATTATTTGATATGCATCAGTTCTGTGGTAGTTGATAGTTTGATTCACACTGGGATGTTTGGGATTTTATTCCACAGCATGTTGTGCAATGCATGGCAAGTTACATCCAAATCCATTCAGCCATTACAGAGCTGTGGTAGGGAATGCAAAACCGATTTTGGCTCCTTTCAAAAATTACCGAAAAACCGGTTGTTCTGTGGTCACAAACACACAAACTCTCACATTATTTTTATGAATAAAACTCTTAACAAAAACTTGTATAGATGCCCAGACAATCTTTTCTGGTGTTCTAATCTGGATCGTACCTTCTGTCGATGTTTATTCTCGAGGTCTCCCTTGCGACGCAGCTCGATGTCGAGTCGGTCCTGGTCCGCCTTCTGTTCACGGTTGACTGAGTCCAGCTCCTGCAGGTACCACGCCGACTGACGACACGTCTCCATCTTCAACTCCTCGTACTCACGGATCTAGACATTCAATACCAATCAGTCGAAACATATATTTTTGCTTTTTTTTACTTCTAAATAAGCTTGTGTTTGACCGCAATCTCACCATGGTAAGTGATGATGTGGCCGAAGGTGGTAAGCACACAAAGCCTAGACGGGAACTGGCTCTCAAGTGCAGCTTTCGGAACACAGCAATAGTTGCTTGGCGATAGATTTTCACTTTCAGGTGCACTTGCTGCGTCATCCACTGTGAAACTTACCGTGATCTAATTTATCGGGACCTAGCGTCCTAACTAGAAGCCAAAATTGTGTCAAAAGTTCAGATAGGCTGCCTACCTTCTTGTTACTCTACTGACATAGAATTAAATCATAATTATATCAGCCATTTCAAGCATAATACATATACATGGTACTCTTTGGCGTGGTGGTAGGATATATTGTAAGACCAAGCTGGCTAACACACACATTAAGTAAAAAACTTGTAATTTATTAATCTCTCATACCATGGTATAAAAGCCTAACATAAGTTACGATGAAAATGCACAGTAATCTACCTGTGCCTCTTCAAGATGTACTTCAGCTCGCGAGGGATGCGTGGCTCCCACCAAGGAGTGTTCCCAAGTGGCTTTCTGCTCTTCCAGCTGCTTGAGCTCGTCCTCCAACTTGCGGATGTCAGCCTGCTGAGCCTCGTGAGCCTTGCGAGCCTGCTCAAGAGTCTTCACGGCGCTCTCAAGCTTCTTCTGAGTGTGGGACACGCGTTCCTCCGCTTTTATGAATGTTGGACGCTTCTTTGATATTTCTGCTTCCTGTTAATATCAAAATTATTCTCTATTATCCTATGTTTTATTCTAGGGTATGATCCTGTGTGCCAAATATCAAAAATACTTTTTGTGTGATTGAGCAAAAAACATATAAAACATACTAACTTTCACTTTTATAATATTAGAAGGAAAGTTTGGAAAAGTGATTCATTTTACAAACACAAATTATAACATAAAAATATATTGTGACGGTAGACGTAAAAGAGGCCAAATAAGGCCCACAAGCCACAGATGTGGTCTAAATGTCTAAAATAAATGTCTAAATATCTTAATACAAAAATTCCCGTATGTAATGTTGGTCCGCGATAAACTCCGAAACTAATAAACTGATATTGATGAGAATTGGCACACACATAAATGATATCAGTCTACGTCATTCTGTCGTACGATCAATACATCCCTACTCACGCAGCGTAACTTTTTTGTAAACTACCCACAATGTCCAACAAATGTGATAATTGTAAAAAAAAACCGTCACAAAACCCGCACCGGGGCTAGAGTGCAGCAAATGTGAGCGGAAGTGTCTGTCCCAAGCTTGGAGTGGACTTGTCTTGAATGCCAGCACGAAATGCCAAGACGCAGCTCTTCGATCGTTAAACCCGATAAGGATGACAAAGTGGATGATACGCCTGTCCAAATCAATGCAAAGAAACTCCTTAGTAACATAACTAACGTAGTCGAGAAAGGATTAAGAAGGAATTGCGAGAAATTAACGACCCTTTGCAATTTAATAGTGCCAAGCTAGATGAAGTGGTGGAGTGTATCGACGCTTTCAAAAAGACCATTAAAGCTCTTGAACGTAAAAATGGCGAGTTAACTAATAAAAACAACAATCTAGAAACGCGTGTTGGTGCCTTGAAACAACGTGTACAAGAAATGGAACAAGAAAAGCTTGCAACATTTCTAGAAATTGCAAATGTTCCCTATCATATTAATGAGCAGGTTAAATGCTTGGTGGAAAACGTTGCTGTAAAGCTCAAACAATCCAAGGAAGATATCAAAACGGTACGAAGACTGCAAGGAAGAAAAGAACAGCCTTCAAACATCATAGTGGAACTCAAAGGTGAAGATGCCCAAGAAAAATTGATATTTTCCGCTAAAAATACCAAAACTACGGTTGCTGACATTAACCCTAAAGAAAAAGGCGTAAAATCGTATACATAAGGGAAGGTATGACGAAACTAAACAAGTAAATATTATGGAACGCTAAACAAGAATTAAAAAAAATCAGAACTTCAAGTACGTTTGGTTTAAAAGACTGAGAAAATGAACCATGGATGACATAAATGCCCTAATCAAGAATAAGAAATCCTTAATTATAGTCTTGTTTTTCCAATGGGTTATTTACCAAAAGAAATTAATGAGATGTTGGAATGTAAATGATTTCTTAAATAGTATCTATACCTAAAACTAATCTCAACTTATGTGTATGCATATTAACATCCGATCGACTATAAAAAACTTCTCTGCACTTGAGCAATGCATACTTACCTGCAATAAATGTATAGATGTTATTATCCTTATTGAGGCTAATATCAGTGACAACATTAGCTGCCTTTATCATATTAATGGATATCAAATGTTTACGGCCTTGCGAATGTCAATAAATAAAACTAAATAATAAATAAGTGTACAGCAAAAAAACACTAACCTGTAATAGGTACGACTATGAGCGGCGGCAGGTGTGGTAACTGTGACGAGTGGGACGGATCGTTCAACAAAAGTTTTTTTTTTCTCCTACCCACATTATTAATTATATTAACTACTGTATGTGCAAATTTTACTAGTGATTTACCCGCATTATAATGTTATGGTGAACCTTTTACTCATCCATACTAATATTATAAATGCAAAAGTGTGTCTGTCTGTCTGTCTGCCACCTCTTCACGCTTAAACCGCCGAACCGATTTAGATGAAATTTGGTATAGGGATAGTTTGAGTCCCGGGAAACAACATAGGATAGTTTTTATCCCAGAAATCACCCTTTAAGGGAGTGAAAAGGGGGGTGGAAGTTTGTATGGGAAATCAATTACCGCTGAACTAAGTTCTTTTTGTCTGTTAGGTACTTCTTCACGCTTAAACCGCCGAACCTATTTAGATGAAATTTGGTATAGGGATAGTTTGAGTCCCGGGAAAAAACATAGGATAGTTTTTATCCCAGAAATCACCCTTTAAGGGGATGAAAATGGGAGTGGAAGTTTGAATGGGAAATCATTTACCGCTGAACTAAGTTCTTTTTGTCTGTCTGTTAGGTACTTCTTCACGCTTAAACCGCCGAACCGATTTAGATGAAATTTGGTATAGGGATAGTTTGAGTCCCGGGAAAGAACATAGGATAGTTTTTATCCCAGAAATCACCCCTTAAAGGGGTGAGAAGGGGGGTGGAAGTTTGTTTGGGGAATCAATAACCGCTGAACTGATTTATGACTGTCTGCTTGGAGATTTATGAAAAAACCGGCCAAGTGCGAGTTGAACTCACCTGGACAGGGTTCCGTACTATATTGTATCGTATCGTATTACCACTTTATTTTCAATTGATTGATAGAATTCTCATTGGTTTTCCTGTAATCTACGAGCAATTAACTATATTTTGTATTTTATTCAAAATTTTAGGCTCGGTAGTTTCGGAGATCAGATTCGTCAATTTTCGTCTACTTTCATGAACAAAATCAAAAAGATTTATTTTACAATAATAACAAAAATATATTTAAGGTTAAGAAAACGAGCCTTTTCATTTGATATATGACACAGTAAAGGTTTGCAAAACATTTTTTTTTATTTCCTAATTTGTCCCACGAAAATTACCTTATTTAAAAAAAAAATACTTTGCACATCTGTGTTTGGGTCATAGAACTACACCATCCTACCATATTTCACCTGATTTGGTCCAGTAGATTCGGAGCAAATGTCTGTGACATGACCGGATAGACAGAAACACGAGTGGTCCTATAAAGGTCCGTTTTTTTGTACGGAACCCTAAAAAGCAGATTTGATAAATAATAAGCTACGCAAATTACTAATTCCACGCGGACGGAGTCGCGGGCAAAAGCTAGTCAATTTATATAATACTTTCCGCCCCGCGGTTTCCCCCACGTATCCATTTTTTACCCATTTAGACATTGAATTTCAAAAAAACCTTTCTTATTCCTCGTCTACATCTTAAAAACAATACCTGTGAAAAAATTAAGGGTGTAAACTGGGCGTTGATGAGTCAGTCCTTCTCATTTTTAAACGACTTCAAAAAAGGAGGAGGTTACATGTTCGACTGTATGTATTTTTTTTTATGTATGTTCATCGATTTTTCCGCCAATTGTCAACCGATTTTCAAATTTTTTTTTGTTTGAAAGAGTATACTTCGGCGGTGGTCCCATCATCACTAAGTCAGGATCTGATGATGGGATCCTGGGAGAAAACGAGGGCAACCCTCAAATTTTATAAGAATTGTCAACCGATTTTCAAAATTATTTTTTCATTTGAAAGAGTATTCGGCAGTAGTCCCATTGTCACCAAGTCAGGATCTGATGATGGGATCCAGGGGAAAATGAGGGCAACCCTCAAATTTTATAAGAATTTACAGTATTTTTAATTCATATACATACTTATCAAAGCTATTTCCATCTGGTAGTCATCATTTTATGTTGCAGAGCTGATGATGGAAGGTACAACTCCTTAAAGGTTAGGATTTAGGGATAAATCTGTAAATATTATGGGCTAATATTTATAATTCATATACTTTCTAAAGCTATTCAGATATTTGCATCTGGTAGTCATCATCTCATGTTGCTGAGCTGATGATGGTAGGTCAAACTCCTGATGATATGATTTTCACGTTTAGACTCGTATCGTCGTCTCTTTGTATATTCAAATGAGCTGATGATAGAAGGTAATATCTTTATCGGTGTAGGAGTTAGAATATACGTTGTCCTAGATATGAAATGAAACGCAATATCAAGTAGCTGCTGAGAAAGAAGCCTTAATCATTTAGGATATATATTCATTATTTTCTTTAAAAGTTTATCTACCCTCATCTAATAGCGTGATGTTATTTAACTTATAGGCTGTCTCGATAAATGGGCTATCCAACACTAATATATTTTATGTAGTTCCTGAGATTAGTGCGTTCAAACAAACAAACAAACTCTTCTTTCACAAACAAACAAGCTTTCAAATATGAGTATAGATAATGTAAATTAATAATAGGCTTAATTTGCTCGAAAACAATTAAATATTTCTTGAAAACATTGAACTATAAAAAATGGAAAAATAAAACTTTTTATAAAAAAAATAAAAACGACTTCAAAGGCAAATGTTGCACTAAAAACCGAAAAATAAACTGAATAAGACATTAAATAAAATGGACAAAAAATATTTCAATAACTAAATAGACCAAAAACTTTACATATGTAAACTACCTACGCACCTATTCAAATTATTATTCTATAAATACCTTTTGATCTGTTTGAAGTCGGTGCCAAGCCTAATAGGTTTAATAGGCTTCGTACGGTTTAAGGAGGTGGACATAGCATAACATCTGCTCATAATTGGGGCCGTCTGACTGGGGAAGTACCTCCACTAAGAAATGGAAATAACTCCTAACTTTGAATCCCCGTTTCACCCCTTCAGAGGTGGAATTTTAAATAACGCTGATACACGTGTTTCTTTATTTTTAATTTTTAGTCTAAAAACAAAGTTTCATGATTCTAGCTTCAAAAATGACCGATTTTCATACAAACTTTCAACCCCTTTTTCACCCCCTTAAAGGTTGAATTTCGAAAAATCCGTTCTTATTCAAAGTCAAAGTCAAAACCATTTATTCAGTTTAGGCCCTAGAAGGGCACTTATGAAGGTCGAATTACAGAAGTTACCACCGGTTCGGAAGTCAGCCTTCAACCGAGAAGAACCGGCAAGAAACTCCTATCTGACTATATTGGCTTTTTTATTTTTTCAAATGTTTAACAATTTTATTCTTAAACAAGTACAAAAATACAATAAAAATTATATTCCTCGGTCAAGTTTTAAAAACAACACCTGGGAAAAAAATCTGCTTTCTAGGTTTAAGGGTTTAGACTGGGCGTTGATAGATCAGTCAGGACTTATAATTTTATAGATATTGTAGATAGGTGAGAAGACTTTTCTGGTGTACGGTAAAACTCGAAAGAGTTTATGATACACCATAATAAACAATTACTTTGTAAACTTCAAGTATCGAATAAATGAAGTGAAAAACAAAAACCTAAAATAAGAGATGGCATACTTTTTGTCCTGGTAAATGAAAAGATCTCTCGGAAACGCGGGCTAAACCGCAGGGCACAGCTAGTATAACAATAGGTTGGAAAATTAGAGTAGTAAGTAATATGTTTTTCGTCAGTTGATCAATATGCTTGATGCGACAAAGATTCAAAATGACCCCACTTACAACTTCTCGAATCTCCTGTTCAATCTTAGCAAGCTCCCGCTGCACGTTGTCAGCTTCTTTCTTCTTCTCTTTCAAAGTTTCTTCAGCTTTAGCCCGCTTCTTCTCAACCTTGGCCAGTTCCTGGTGCTTGTGCTGTAGCTCTTCCTCATTGTTTTGAATGTCTTTTTCGTTGTGATACAAGTGGAATTGCTGGAGCTCTACTTTATGTTCTTGCTGTAATGATGATGATGTTATTACAATATCTAAAAGTGAGTACACACATATTTGATTCTCAAACTATTCAAAGACTATTTGCAGTATGACTTTACAAACAAAACAGCATATTCTTAACTAATTTCACTTGGTACATAGATAAGATTTTTCTTTAGTTACTACAGGTCTAGCACTTAATTAACTGAGTAGGTTCCTGAGGTATGGGAGCAGTACGGGAGGGGTTACAGTGACATAACAGAGCTGTCTCACTATACACGTGATGTATAGTAATGAAAATATTTCATACGATTTTTGATTAAATTACTATTAAATCATATTGGAACTCATTTTGTCAGTTTATATTGTTATACGCAATTACACTAATCTAATTCAATTTCGGTACAGAATTGTTATTGATATTTTCATTACTGTACATCTACTCTGTTATGTCACTGTAACTCCTCCCGTACCGCTCCCATACCGCAGGAACCTACTCAGTTAAGCGCTAGACCTGTAATTTGAGAACAGATTCCGTTGTGCCCTAGATTACTGCATTTCTAGTAGAAAGACGAGTAGTCCAAATACGGCGAAAATGGAAAAAACGACGACGACAGAAGTTTGTCAGTTATTAGGTGAATAACTGTAAAATTATTTTAGCTTTCCACCATGTTTTTCGACAAAAAAAAATACTCTCCAGAGATGTAGTACATACAAAATTCCAAAAACAATATAATCAATTTCTATTCGCAAGCTACTAATACACATACCAGCTCCTCCTTCCACCGAGTATACTTCTCCGCTTCTTCCTTGTCAAACATAGCTTCCTTCATATCAGCGGCTAATCTTATCTTCTTCTGATACGAGACCTGCGCTTCTTCATTAGCACGGATCACTTCTGCGCGACAAACTTCGTAGTGTTCTTTTAGTAGTCCTGATCTGTAAGTTTTAATGGTAGATTTATGACAACAGGCTGGTGGGTCGCCTGATCGTAAGTGACTACCGTCGCTAGAAATGCCGGAACACACCAACAGGTACTTGGCGACAGATTTTCGACTTGAGTAGTGGTAGCCAACCAGTTGAGAACTACAAAGTACCCTTCCACCGTGCTGTGGTTGTTTCCTCCCGATGTATTCCTCCACCAAAGGCTCAATCTCATTTTAGAGAACACATTTGTCATCACATTCATGTTTTGGAATTGACAGAAAGAGAGGTTCTAGAATAAATAAATAAATATCCTCGGACATTTTTCACACACGGCTATCTGATCCCTAACTAAGCAGAGCTTGTACTATGGAAACCAGATGATTGATATACTACATATACTACTTTTTTTTATAAATACATACTTAAATAGATAATTACACCCAGACTCAGGACAAACAGACATGTTCATGCACACAATTGTCTGTCCTGGATGGGAATCGAACCCACGACCTACGACTTGATAGGTAGTGTGTTAACCAACCACGCCAACTGGCCCGTCAAATGAAAATGAATATAACTCAAACTCAAATATATCTTTATTAAATAAACTCAATTTGATTAATGTAACGCTCGGTTCGGAAGGTTGCTGTTGCTGAGAAAAGCCGGCAATAAACTCAGCAATTACTCTTTTTTTAAAAAAGCAACTTAGACTTATTATCTTTTATAATTATTTATATTATTATAGTCTCACTGATAATATATACATGTATGTTATGGCGGCAAAAAGGAATAAAGAATTTGAATTTAGTTACGAGTGATTTAGTAAACAACAAACTCAAGCAGACCAGCCCCACAAGCATCAGGTGCGTTCACAAGTATACCTAAATAGAAGGTGAAACATAACATGTTAGCAATGTATGTGACATACCCACTAATCTCCTCAAACAAAGCTGTCCTTTCCTTGGGGTTCTTCATGGCAATGCTCTCAACAGTCCCTTGGAACACGAGGATGTTCTTGGCTTTCACATCGATGCCCAGTTTCTCCAGCTCTACTAGGTAGTTGGCCATCGATACTGACTGTGGGTAAAAAGCTAAATATAATGGCTACTCAGATATTTAAGACAAAACTATTTTTATATATAGATGGGAGTTAGGTGGCATGATATCTGATTGTCAAATTTTTAACTGAAACCTAAAAGCTTAGAGGAGAGCTAATTCTGTGGTCTAAAAACTAAAATCATTATATTATCTATAATAATAATCATTTTTTATATAGGATTTACAATTAGTTTGTGAACTCATATTTGTAGATAATTTATATTCCGGTCTATTTGCGCACAGGATATTATCAAAATATATTATTGACTAACTAGAGTCCACTCGTGACCACAATCAATGGGACTTGATCAAAATGTCCAGGTTAGTCAAAATCATATTTTCATAATATCCTGTGCGCGAATAGACCCTGTATAATTATCCTTTTATGATTTACAGCCAAATAATTGATATAGGTAGACATAAAAAAAATTGTTCGATGCCATTAAAAATTAATCTATTTTGCTTGCTTAACACTCCTGAGTTCCCAAATAGGGAACTCAACAGGAAAGAATTACTTCTTACATTTTCTCATGGTTAATATTAGATAGAAATATAATGAGACTGAATAAATTTAGTTAGTAAAAGATTTTTGAAAAGCTTTCAAACTCAGCTATACGCATGATGCGGAAAAAACTTTTAATATGTTTTATAACCACTTAACTAGCAACCTAGTTAACTTACATGTCCATCAATTTTGTGTTCAGAAGATTGTCCGTTCACAGATCTTTGAAACTGCTTCTCTGTCATGTCCTCCAATATGAATGTTGCTGTTACTGATGCACTGAAACCAAATAATGATTTATTTTCAAACATAACCTATCCTTCTCCCCACAACTCACGACTCACTAGTGTTATAGACACGTAAGAATAGCTTTTTATACCACAAAGGTGGAAAAATGGAAAGCTACCTACACCAGGGAAATCACTTGTGCATCTGTTGCTTTGATTTGATTTGATCTGTTACTCAATCACAACAAAACATAAATTATTGAATTTGAATTAAGACATACAGGATGTTGGATACCTACTTTTTAAACAATATCAAAGCTAGATTTATTATGTTTGTATATTTTCTTAGTTTGTCAAACAAACTGGGCTATTAGACTCTGTGCTTATAAACTTCATTAGAAATATCTTTTCATTTGCATTAGGCCGAACTTAAACTTGTAAGTTGCTTTCGTAAGTTTTATGCAAGTAACTTTAAAGTAGTAAGAAATTACGGTAAGCGTCTTACAAAGCGTGTTTACATTTGAAAATAAAATAAATAATAAATAAATATCCTCGGACATTTTTCACACACGGCTATCTGATCCCAAACTAAGCAGAGCTTGTAATATGGAAACCAGATGACTGATATACTACATATACTACTTTTTTTTTTTTTGTAAATACATACTTAAATAGATAATTACACCCAGACTCAGGACAAACTGACATGTTCATGCACACAAATGTGTGTCCTGGATGGGAATCGAACCCACGACCTACGGCGTGTAGGCAGTCAAAATTTATCGTAAGTTAATTACGCCCCTTGCGGCCTTATATTTTTTTTCAAAGCAAACAGGCTGAATATAAAATAATAATGTTAAAAGCTCATTGTAGTGTTTACTGTCTACTAAGAAGATGTCAAAAATCACGCACGCCGTCTTTGAAACTTTCGCACTTAGACGAATAATCCAGTCTAAGCCTCGTATAATCTCTCAAGTCACTGAACCATTCCAAAGACAAAAACCACTGTTAGAAACATAGATAAAATTCGGATTGGAATAATACTACCAACTGTAATATTCTAATCACACCAACCGCCATAATTGGAAAAATAGATGTATGAAAAAAAAACTTTTCATGTTAATTTTTTGTGTTTTTCTACCTACCTTGCTTTTTCGCCATAAAACTAATTATTTTTAGTAAAGGTATAAATAAAGAGTTTCATTGGTTTTATTTGATCCCTAAATGAATAAGAAATTCAGGTTCGAATATGACGCGTCAATATTTCTTCAACAAGGGATTGAAAAGTTTAAAAAATAATTTAAAAATCCGTGGCACGTTGCCAGAGTATTATATACCACTGAATAGAGAATTTAAATACCTTTTCACACATACCAATAGATTTACAGACATGAGTGGCCACGAAAAGCAATCTCGGTTTTAGTACAGGGCCTGAGTCACCCCGACAAAGTGGGACACGCATCCAACTTAAGATTTAAGTGGTGCGGGCAGTGGGACGTGCGACCAACTCATGTCCATACAGGTTAACTGTACTTATTAGCTAGGTGTGGTTACCTTCTAGAAACAGGTTTGTTAATAGATGCACCATGAATTAGGTCGCTCAAGCACCTCACACGCAGCAGTGATTTCTTCCCTCCCATCACAAAACTCACGGCATCCATGAAGTTTGATTTGCCTGAAAATTAGAACAAATTCGAACTTGTTGTCAGCAATTATAAGATAATAAAAGCAGGATGCTAATAGGGTAGGTAAACCAATGTTCATCCCTAACCTGAATAAAGAAAAAATCTAATAAAAAGGCTCTCTAAGACATGACACAAAGAATCATGTCTGAGAGGGCACTGCTCCTAAGCCGCATAGACCACATGGTCCTAAGCGATGACCTCTAATAGAAAAAACTAAAGAGTATATGATTTTTAAGTATGGTTGGGATATGATCAAAAGAATACTGCTCTTGGGACCAGGCCTAAGACTTTGGTGAAAAGAGGCCATGGAGTGAATGGGTATAATTTGTAGAGGAAATCGGAAAAAGTTTGACACGATAAAGCCGGCATTAAATTATATCCTACCTGATCCATTGGGGCCAACAACCGCAGTGAAAGATTTCAAAGGCCCTATCCGATGTTGGCCTTGGTAGGACTTGAAATTCTCCATGTCGATATATTTAAGGAACGCCGGCATTTTGCAGACCAGTACTAATTACATTCACAAGTAAAATAAAATTCACGAAATAGAAAACAAAGCGCCATTAGCGCCAAACTTACATTCTCTTTGGCGCCAAACAAAACATTCATAGACAATTCTCTTTGTCCATAGAGGAGTACACAAATAAGCGTAGCGCATAGATAATACACTATATCCTGCTCGGAACAATAACTAGATTGTTCCGAGATATCCTGTCAGTTCTTTCTTGGGACAATCGTGGTTTCAGAGTCCACACCACTTGGTTCTCAAATGGCACAATCAGGACGATGACATTTACTTGAAAATTGGGCGCGAATTTTGAAATTTTGAAAGAAACAAAACATTGCGGCCGCGGCCGGCGATATTAGTCTATGGGCTGGGCCGGCGAACGAAAGTAAATTCCTTCAGTCAGTTGATTGATTATAGCTTGATTATAGCGATGGTAATTAATGCGAATTCACATTAATTTCATGAGCATGTGAATGCTCATGCTAATGACGTATTCACATGCTAACAATTAATGTGAATGCTAATTAATCCATTACAAGGATTAGTTTTTTTTAAGGTTTTGGTTTGGTGTCTAGACTTTTAAGCCATTTCCAAATTGGCGACTGTTCCACTATAACTTATCACGGTTTGGGACAACAGTCATGATACACCAATGAAAACCAGGTTTTCGCAATTGGCTGTAATCACTGCATACTATTTCCTGAAAATTGCGGGTAAGAGTGAAAATAGTAAAATCGATTTTTAAAATCGACCTACCCTCGATTTAACCACTAATTAAAACTAACTATGAAAGTAACAAGAAAAGAGTAGTAGCCTAAAAATGTTTTACGATAATAAAATTGTGAATAGTGAACCGTTTGGGAAAGTTTGGAGAGCAGCTTTTAATTCTTCTAATATCGAATTAACGACAGAGACTCGTATGCCGAAAATATGGTACGTAAAATTTGGATCTTCGGAAAATGGGTACAATGCCTCAATAGTGCAAACTTGAAAACAGCTCATATTATTAGCTTGATCAATGCCAAACATGTGACCACTTTAGCCACATATTATCTACTCACGATGTTCCTCATAGCATACCACTGACCTATCATCGCTTCTCGCTATACCTAGATTTCAATCCGCAAGCGGAGGCGGGATCAATCCTAATCTGGTCAATAGTGGCAATCAAATAATTCTTAGCAGTCATAACGGGGTCATACTGACGTACTCAGTGACCGAGCATCGCTTTTAGTTACCAGAAGGTCATAAAAGGTCACTTGCGGATTGATGGATGCATTTCACCTATCACATTTTTTTTCGGAATAAACTTATTTTCATTTTCATAAGCAATCAACAAATCGGAATTCGTGTTAGATACGTTTACCGCAAAATTTCCTAATGTTGTTTTTTTTTTACTTTTAATAATCTTATGTTTGACCCTTGTTTGACCGCAATCTCATCGTGGTAAGTGATGATATGGCCGTAGGTGGTAAACAGACATAGCCTAGAAGGAAACTGGTTCTCAAGTGCAGCTGTCGGAACACACCAACAGGTGCTTGGAGACAGATTTTCAACTTGAGGGTGGTAGCCTGCTAGTCAAGTACTACAAAGCTTCCTCTCGATGTCAAAACATCGAGGTCATTGTAGGATTCGAACCCACGCTCTTTGCCGCGGTATCCGACTTCACTACCACTGAGCTATCATACCTATTACATGAGATGCTTCATCATCTGATCTATCAAGGATCTATCAATCAATTCCGCCAATAGGCATTAGCAAGGGAACTCAGCAAGGTGTTAAGCGACAGATTTTCAACTTGAGGGTGGTAGCCACCCAGTCGAATACAAATTACCCTACCACCGTGCTATGGATTCCTCACGATGTTTTCTTTCACCGTAAGCTTAAGCTTATTGTAGGATTCGAACCCACTACCTTCACCACGGTATCCGACGTCACTACCACTGAGCTATCATTGCATCTCATAAATGCCTGTGAAGTTTGGATGAATAGATTTCTAAGGCCGTCGTCAATACCCTTGGTTTGAGGCTGGTTGGCTATCGTCTAGCAGGCCCTTTAACTTGCATAAGCATATGCTCCCAACACTCATTTCTTACCTTTTATTGTTACCAGTCGAAAATTAGACAAGTTGATGAACTGCACAAGAAACAAACCCAGCAAACGGCTGTCTTTGAGGACCTCTTCTGTGCTCCTACATGGAATTACTAAGCTGCATAGACAAGAGACGCAGAGTCTATATGAAGGTGTTTTGAGATTTTTTCTTATTTTAATTCCCATCTTGAAATGAGGTGTTATCTATAAATTCGTTTTTTTATACCATATGTGAAAACCAGCCAGGCAGGCGGATCACCTGAAGGTAAGTGACTACCGCTGCCTATAGACATTAGCAATACCGGAGGGATTGCCAATGTATTTTAAGGCTCTCAAGTGCAATTGCCGGAACACACCAACAGGTGATTTTCGACAGAATATGATTGTATTGTCCTCAGTATCTACTGCATTCTTTGCCCATTGCTTTAGTGAAATTTGATGTGATGTTTGAATGGATGTTTGTTAGTTCTTCACGTAAAAAGTACTGAATGGATTTGATGAAACTTGGCAACAGGTAGATCCTTATAATGTTATTATCCTGTAATAACATAGCGATAGTTTTGAGCCCGGGAAAAGATAAGGTCCCTCGGGAACGCAGGTGAAACCGGGACATCAAGTTAATATATATATAGCCTACACAACATAAGATAGACACGATGGATCGACTTGTGTGGGTCGCGGGAAGCCACTGGATGCGGGTAGCGCAAGACCAGCCATGGTGAAGATTCTTGGGGGAGTCTCTTGTTCAAAAGTAATGATCTCTATAAAAGTGTGTTATTCCTTCTAAATTCCAGATGTCAAAGAACTAGAACAACAACTCTTACATTGTCGTAAAAGACGCGCCCCGTCTGACGATGAAAATGGAACAGGTAGTTACTGATAGCTTTTATTTATTAAAATAAATTGATCTACCTACTCGTATATGGCGATGGTTGCTAGTAACGACGCGGCGACGCGACGTCGTATACATAAAAGAAAGCCGTTCGGTTCGAAACGTCTAAACCTTGAGTTTTCGGTGTCGGAAAACATTGTGTGGAAAACATAGTATTGTGTTTATGGAACCCGTCTGACTGGCTGAAAATCTGTTAAGGAACTATGGGGTGTTCCAGTAGCTGCACTGGTTTGTGAGCATACCACCTTTGGGCATATCAACAGCTGTATGTTACAAACTATAAAAAACATAATTAATGTTCGATTTTACTACCCATAAAATTTTCGTACCGGCTTCGATTCATCAGGAGTAAAATCCAACAGACTCCAAAAACAATCGGGAGTTAGTCAAAGCAATATAAAGCGGCGATATACTACTGCCCGTTTATATAAAAGATGAGTTCATTCAAGTTTTTACTCCAACCACCGAATTTGTTCCGGTAAAGTTTAATTCAACAAACATTAACAAAATCAAAATTAAGAGCATAGTTTCACATGGATGTAATAGGATTTTTTTGGTGGTTAACAAGTTTACGGCCCGCCTGATGGTAAGCTGTTACCGTAGACGCTTCCAATAATAGCGGGTTACAGCGGGTATCGCTTGTGTGTTGCTGATCCTGCAAAAATATTTTCACTTCTTATACCCCAAGCTATATTCCTAAGAGTGTTAGGAAGCTTCGAAATCGAATAGATACTGCGAGGACGATTTGCTTTCAATGAGTAGGAAGTATCTTACAGCACTTTATTGTGCGCATTGATACCAATAAGAAAATCTATCGCCGACATCTAACCGTTGTGTTCCAGTAGTTGCACTTGAGAGCCAGTTGCCTTTTACATTGTTAAAGGTAGAATAGGCAATAAAATCCCTCTTGTATTACTAATGCTCATAGGCAGTAGTCACTTACCATCGGGTGACCCATCTACCTTTTCTTGCTGCATCGTAATATATACCTACATCATTATTTTATAGAGTCGTCAAAAACCAGCTCATTGGACTCAATAGGAACTCCTGAAAAAGTTTTACGCCGAAGTGCCAAAAATGGAGGTACCCACTTTTTTATTACTTGTTCATCACATCATCAGCATATCACCACAGTTAAAGATACTGTGATATCACCATCATACCACCTCATTGCAACAAGAGCAACCCTATAGAGCGATGAAGGCTTACTTAGAATTTAATGACATCTTTAAAACCTTTGATTATTAAAAGTTTAAGACTGTCCATTTCTACCGATACTTTTGAGTAGCTCTGAATAAATAAATTTAAATATTTAAACACTGCTATACTATATTAATGTATATAAAAACTAAAACAATATAAAATGTATATATATACTGGTATTACAAACAATATTACAATTATTTTATTTACAACAAATGTACAAATGTACAACTATAATATGTATATAAAAAACTTGTTCGAGGCTGCCGCTGCTGCCGATCGGCAAGGTTCCCAGAAGGCTGGCAGCGTTTCCTCTTTGGATGGCCAAGCTGATGCGTTGGCGGAAAAAGCTCCCCGCCCGCCGGTCACCCGAGGCCTCGATAATTTTTTTTCATAAAATATTTGCGAAACGACGAGCTTCATAATTAATAATTAATTATGAACCTACCTACTTAGGTCAGGTCCCTACCTATAAATTTGCTATACCTGAAAAAGGTCATTAATTTGTAGTGTTTATTTTATTTTTATTTATTTATGGACAACCAACAAAACAAACACTAACGCTAACATACAAATATAAGCAATATATATAAATTGTAAGTGCTGCCTTACTTAAAGGTTGCCACTGCATGCAAT
Source organism: Ochropacha duplaris (assembly GCA_951361185.1). Classification (NCBI taxonomy): domain Eukaryota; kingdom Metazoa; phylum Arthropoda; class Insecta; order Lepidoptera; family Drepanidae; genus Ochropacha; species Ochropacha duplaris. The sequence goes on from OX592690.1 coordinate 751,404, forward strand.
GGTGGACTTTTATTTTTAAACTAACATTTTCTGTGATAGTAGGTACATATGATAATCTTAAATAACATTAGTGTTGTAAGATCTATGTATGACACTGAGTAGCAGAATAAATGAATACCTATGAATATAAATAGATAGCGCCTGGACAATATATCTAGCAACTGTTAGAGTAATTACTCCTCCCGCCAGTCGCCACACGACTGCAGAGTGCACATTGGGATATCGTTGTCTTTTGTCAAAATGTCTTAATGATGTTGAACTTTATTGAAAAACTGCCACCAAATTATTACTTATCAAAATATTTATTACAGATGCACCAAACTTTTCATTAAGTTCCGTTCAGAATAGATCTTCAAGTGACAGTGTACCAAGGCAGAGTTCTACACGACAAAGTACGCCTAGTCAGCCCAAATTCTCTGAGGATAACACACCAGAGGTAAGGTCATAAGAAGAAATTTTGATGCGTCAAGTTTGACGCAATCTTTGAAAAAGTGTAAATACAAAAGTTGTAGATCTTTTTATTACCTACAAGTCTGCTATTTAACTCTTTTTCCATAGGATTGTAGTTCTGCCGGAAAGTGAGATAAACCGTTTTTAACCATTTTTTACCCCCCCACCCCCCTACCACTTCCCGACCTCAGATCGCCTGTAAATTTATTTTTCCTTTCATTTTTTGGGTTCCGTACCCAAAGGGTAAAAACGGGACCCTATTACTAAGACTACGCTGTCCGTCTGTCTGTCACCAGGCTGTATCCCAAGAACCGCGATAGCTAGACAGTTGAAATTTTCACAAATTATGTATTTCTGTTGCCGCTATAACAACAAATACTAAAAACAAATTAAAATAAATATTTAAGGGGGGCTCCCATATAACAAACGCAATTTTTTTGCCCTTTTTTGCTCGATATCAATAATGGCAACAGGTAGGCACTTGAAATAATAGGTATGAAATTGCCGTTCTGCAGTACTGGCCATTTCAAATCAAAATATTTTTTGTTTGGCTAAGAATTCTAATTTCAAATTATTTTTTTTTTAAAAACATTGTTTTTTTTTTCAAAAGTAGTCATTTGTTTATTGATTAGTGTTATATTTTCATCGCATTTCAATATTTTTCGTCATCATGGATACGTTAAAAATTAGAATAGAATAGAATAGAATAGAAAAACTTTTATTCAGCTCAATACAGGAAATTACATAAGAGATTTAATTACAACAGAAGACTTATTATATCTAAGGAGCTGAAAAGGTATCCCACTCAGCATAATGTCGCAGCACAAGGGTAGACCTGTTGCTACGACGCTGGTTTTCAGTGGGAACCAGAAGAAATTCGAGTAATTATGGAATATGAGTACCGTCGTGGCAGCAACGCGGCACAAGCGGCACGCAACATCAACCACGTTTACGGTACAAGTTCCATCAAAATCCGTTCAGCCGTTTTTGCAAACATTTATAATATTAATAAGATGCACACAGTTCTATAAAAGCCTTGCTGAAATATGATTTGTAATTTCAGGACGCGGTAGTTCTGGACGAAACTTAGCTGGAAGCTTCGGCAAAATGAAGATCGATAAATATAGGCTAATAGTTTGAAAAAAATAAACAAAAAAAAACACGCTTTTATAGCAAATCAAATAAATTAAAAAAGCACCCCGCCCTTTTTATAGTTAGGGTTGACGTGGTTGGTTAACACACTGCCTATCACGTTGCAGGTCGTGGGTTCGATTCCCATCCAGGACACACATTTGTGTGCATGAACATGTCTGTTTGTCTTGAGTCTGGGTGTATTTATCTATTTAAGTATGTATTTACAAAAATATGTAGTATATCAGTCATCTGGTTTCCATATTACAAGCTCTGCTTAGTTTGGGATCAGATAGCCGTGTGTGAACAAATGTCCGAGGATATTTTCTACTTTTCTTCTTAAGTATCTATAAGTATTAGTTTTTTATAAGTAATAGTTTTTATACGTATTAATTTAATTTCTCCTCTTATCTTGTGTTCCTGCAAACATACTCCTGCGTTAATTGCAATCTTTTGATTTCTTTTTCGTTCTTATTACACTTGTAGATTTTTGAAAAAAATTATCCTATCATTATTGCAGTATTTTTTTAGGTCTTTCTAACAAAGTATTACCTATGTTGGAAAAATATATCAATATATTAATTCAATCCATTAATATTGTTATTAAAATTAGTATAACTATAATTAATATTATGTTAGGTAGTTTTTGAATACTTGGTTATAGTCTCAGATCCCAGGGCTGCCAGACGTCATCTATTTTCTGATGAACAAAATGTTTATGATTGAGTACCTAGTGTTTTGTGAGTGTGTCTGCAATGATGACAGATTTTTAACGATATTGTGTCAGAATTTAAGTGAGGTGAGGTTTTTATCCATCATACACCTTTTGTTAATCAGAAAAAAAAAATTGATCGGCCTTCCACAGTTTTATTTAAGGACAAATAAAACTGTCCGACAGGCTCACGCTGACAATGTAACAAAATCCCAATTAAAACCAATTAAAGTAACAAAATTAAGTGTATTAAAATTAATATAAAACTTACGTACATACCACAGTATCAAAAAATTAATCTCTGTTTGTTAGCTACAGACAGTGGTAGGTATTAAAGATATGCGTAAGTGTGCATTAAATCGATGTTAATAATTATAACTTTATACCTAGTTAGTGCAGTTTCATATACCTATAATACCTGTACATAAACACAGATAATATTATGGCGCCAAAACCCATAATTTCCCGCGCGTACGACCATAGACTGGTGGTCTGCTGCCGCTTATAAAATTGAATTGAAAACCCCTTGGAATTTTTTGCATTCTTGAATAGCAAAAAGAGATGTATTTAAGCATTGAAAATTGTACTTTATTGGAACTTTAAAAATATTGTAGATGCTCGATCGTCCGCCTCCTTCGGACCAAAAGGTTCAATATCTTTTTGTATACCTATTTATACAAATTATACAGATTCATTCACTAAATGTAACTTTTAATGCAATTTCGGTCCAGTTTTCCTATATATGTGATTACAAAGTTATTTATAAGTTGATTTATCTAGAAAACTGGACCGAAATTGCATTAAAAGTTAGATAACATTTTCAGTGGATGAATCAGTGTACCTGTAAATGTATAATATCTACAAAAAGAAATTGATAATATTTCCTATCAAGTTCATCGCATAGATGTAAGTAAATTTTAAGGCGATGATAGCTCAGTGGTAAGTGACGTCGGATACCGCGGCGAAGGTCGTGGGTTAGAATCCTACAATGAGCTTGAGCTTTCGGTGAAGGAAAACATCGTGAGGAAACCATAGCACCACCCTCACCACCCTCAAGTTGAAAATCTGTCGCCAAGCACCTCGGTGTTCCGAAAGTTGCACTTGAGAGCCAGTTCCCATCTAGACTTTATGTGCTTACTACCTTCGGCCACATCATCACTTACCATAGTGAGATTGTAGTCAAACACAAGCCTATCCAGAATAAAAAAAAATAAAAAAAATGTTTGACTACTTACATACTTATATTGAATATTTTAACTGCTCTCCAAACACAGCAGAAGACTGATAAAAGCGACCTGAGACTGTTAAACTTAACAAGTGTAGGTACTATCATTCTCCTGGACAAGTGTCAAATCTGTGCATTTGAAAATAAATTTAAATAAAAAGAGAAAAGTAAGCTTGTGTAGCCAAGTGTATTCCGAACCGGTGGTAGAGTCAATTGTAGCGTTCATAAAGGCCATACCAGTGCCTGTAACTGTGTTTTGAGTTTGATTTTGAAAAATAAAAAAGCATTAAGCCGTAGGTAGTATATTAAAAAAATATGTTTACATCTGCAAATGTAGCGAATACCCGTGAAAATATATAAAACAAATGAACTTAAAGCCTATCGGGTCAATTAAAAGCGCTATTTATAACCCTGTATCATAATAAAGTAAAATAAACAATCTGAATGAGAGATCTACTCAAATTAATCTTATTTACCTATAATAGAAAGATTAAATATAAGGTACAACTTTAGAATCTATGGGCTTTATGAACCAGCTGACCACGCTAAGACAAGATAAATAAAAGTCAAATCACCAATTAAATAACTTAATAGTAAGTGTGAAGCCTGAGTGCGGAGAGTCGCATTCACTCACTTAGACCCACTACGAGTACCTTACGACCGATATTTCAACTGTAACGATTACTTATATATATAGGTATATGTATCATTATATACCTATGTATTATAATTCTTCTACACGTGTGTTTGTCTACTCCCCCAAAACGGCTGGACAGATTTTGAGTGGGTGGTTGACGTAATAGGTTCTAGATAGATTTATTTATTTTCAAGGCAGAAAGCTAGCTAGTTTTCTTTAAGTTTATCTAGGTTCACCGTGAGATGAAATAACAGTCGTTTGGTAGTGAGTTATTATCGTAAATAGCACGGAGGCGCCTGCGTCGTGCTGAATATGGCGCTGATGGCGCTGAAGGTGGCAGCAGCGCCGCCCAACGTACCCACCGCGATCACCTCCCAGCACACCATCTTCATCCAACCGGGTACCTCGCTGTTAAACACATTACCGTGAGCCATCTACATACAATATGCTATGATCGTAAAAGTTCCATAAAATTTTGAAAATTTTATCCTAATATCAAATATCTGATTCAGTACCAAGTCAGATTTTTACGTAATTTAAAAATTTACATAATTATCTATATTTTTTAAATCGCGTTTCTATCAAAAAGGACCCATGTTGATGCTGTTCTTTTTGAAGCCAAGAAGTTATTTGTCATGTTAAAAATTTAAACATTGTTTAGGTACGAAAATATCGCGCTGAACTATTTAGGTACTGTCGCTCATAGCTCCCTCGGAGTTGTCACTCTCTCGAGAGATAGAGGTATCATCATTTTAGAGTGGAGTCGATGTTGATATATCATTTCTTGCATACATAATACCATAAAGTTCTAATTAAATTCACCATAACACTAAAACATTCTTGAAAACACAACGTTAAAAAGACCAAATACTCACACAGCAGGCTGTTTGTCCGGGGGCGGTTGGTTGACGAGGTTGAGGTAGCACAGGGAAGGTAGAATGAAGGTGAGCAAGGCTACCGTGGTGCCGCCCACCAGTGCCAGGATGGTGTGGAACCGTGGGATGCTCTCGCCGATGAATAGTATACCGAACATTATCGAGAGCCTGACTGCCATGCGCCATCCCACTGAGTCTGAAGACGGACATTAGACACAAATCCTACTAATCTTAAGTTTCGATGGATGGATGTATATTTGTTACTCATTTACGCCAGAACGGCTGAACGGATCTGGATGTAATTTGGCACAGAGATAGATTATAGTCTGCAATAGCACATAGGCTACTTTTTATCCCGGGTAAAGTAAAGATCCCTCGGGAACGCGGGTGAAACCGCGCGGAACAGCTAGTATTATAAATGTGAAAGTTTGGATGGATGTATGTTTGTTACTCATTTACGCCTGAATGGCTGAACGGATCTGGATGTAATTTGGCACAGAGATAGATTATAGTCTGGAATAGCACATAGGCTACTTTTTGTCCTGGGAAAAGATAAGATCCCCAGGTGAAACCGCGCGGAACAGCTAGTATTATAAATGCGAAAGTATGTTTGGATGTGTGTGAAGATGTGTAGATGTTTGTTACCTACTCTTTCACGCAAAATCAACTGTATGGATTTTAATGAAACTTGGCACACAGGTAGATCATATACTGGAATAACATATAGGATACTTTTTATCCCGGGAAAACATAAGATCCCTCGGGAACGCGGGTGAAACCGCGGGGCGGAAAACTAGTTAATCATAGATTTGGGAAAGGTCGGATAAGAACGATCGATCCTGATCTCATGATGATCGTGTTTTCTATACCTCAGCTTAAGTTTGATGACGATTTGATGCGTTCAAAGGTAGTAAGCGCACATACCCTGTAAGTAAACTGTCTAACAAGTGGCGCTTAACTTTACTTTACTTTGATTTTCAACTGTAAATTGTGACAGATATCACAACACAGATACCATTATCATTGTCTAAATAAAGTATAACAGCATTTATTACCTCTGGGCACATTGTAGAGTTCCTCCAGCTCCTGGCAGACAGGGTTGATGATGATGATGAAGGCGAACACAAGGTGGATAGCCATGAACAAATTGGCAACGAGGGTGAGAGGCGTCGCGGCCAGAGACAAAGCTACGTTGTTGGCCACCGACTCGCCGTACACCGTGTATCCACCAATCGCGATGGGCAGGTATAAAAGCAGAACGGCTGGGGGACAACCACCATAGAGGTTTATAGATTTTATGTTTCTAAACATCATAAAAGTAACAACGCCAATTTGGCATTGAAATGACATTGCATTAAATGGGTTGCACGTTATTGAAATAATTTAGAGACGGGTTGGCAATACATCAGCAGTTCCCCTGGTCTTAGGTCGTCTGCCGACACGTGTGACTTATCACATAAAAAGAAGATACTTATAGACATATAGGTAGAACACCTCACCTCCAAAACTGAAGTGGAGAGTCTGACTGAACTTGGTCTTGTCAGCCATGTCGTTCTGTATTGTGGGGAAAGTGGAGGCTCCTCCGAAAGCAAACATGATGGTGCCGAAAGCCAGGAAGAAGTCCTGGAAGCCGTGGATGCCCCACCGGAACACGAATGGCCGGACCTCGTTCATCATCTCGATGAAGTACAGTACGCACGCAATTATCGTCGATCCAAAGGCAATGATACCTGTGAAGCTGCAAGAGAGGTAACGTTAGCTACCGTAAGATACCTTACGAAAAATGTAGTGCCTCATTTTTGAAAGGTGTTTCATGTCAGCCGGAATACTGAAGTCGGTGATAGCTCAGTGGTAAGTGACGTCGGATACCGCGGCGAAGGTCGTGGGTTCGAATCCTTACAATGAGCTTGAGCTTTCGGTGAAGGAAAACATCGTGAGGAAACCACAGCACGGTGGTAGGGTACTTTGTAGTACTCGACTGGCTGGCCACCACTCTCAAGTTGAAAATCTGTCGCCAAGCACCTGTTGGTGTGTTCCGGCAATTGCACTTGAGAGCCAGTTCGCCTTAATAAGGTGTACAACACATTAGCAATCCCCTGGTATTGCCAATGTCTATAGGCGACGGTTGTCACTTACCATCAGGTAACCCGCCTGCCTCGTTGTCACTTGTGACATAAAAAAAAAAAAAAACCTCCCCTAAGGATCTCCACGATGGCTGGTCTTGCGCTACCCGCATCTAGTTGCTTAAAAAGGTGTATTGGTATTTAGATTGCAGTTATTCATCGTAAAATAAAGGAAAAAGTATCATCAGATTTAGATTAAGTTTTAGGGTTAGATTTAGATCAGGTCAAATCATGATTGCTGAAAATGCGAAGAATTTATTATAAAATAAGTAAAACAGAAAAGAACGCGAATTAAATATGGAATTAAACTCGCGACATGTAAATATCTAATGGTACCTCCTACCGGCATTTCAAGTAACCTATAAAAGAGGCATCCTGGGACATTTTTTTTCACACGTGGCTCCCAAAATAAGCAGAGCTTGTAATATGGAAATCCGATGACTGATATACTACTTTATTTTTAACCCCCGACGCAAAAAGAGGGGTGTTATAAGTTTGACCGCTATGTGTGTGTCTGTGTGTCTGTCTGTGGCACCGTAGCTCTTAAACGGGCGAACCGATTTGGATGCGGTTTTTTTTATTTAAAAGCAGGTTTTCCAGCGATGGTTCTTAGATATGTTTTATCAAAATCGGTTCAGCCGTTTCAAAGTTATCCGCTCTTTTGTTAACTGTGGTAGGGATCTTAGACGCGTAATGGGTATTTACTTTACTTTCAAACCTAGATGTGACCTAAAATTTGAAACATCCATGTATGCTATATAACTATGCAAGATTATGGAATTTTTGGTCAGATGCTGCAGCCAGGAAATCCAGCACACTAGTACACTCTTGAAAAAATAATAGCAGGTATGTCGTGTTTGGATTCGTTTTGATCAGTATTTGATTCTACATACAATGCAACGGTGGCAAGACGATGAGCTGATGCTGCAGCCAGGATATCCAGAACAATAGAACACTCTTGAAAAAATAGTAGCAGATATGTCGTGTTTGGATTCGTTTTGATCAGTATTTGATTCTACATACAATGCAACAGTGGCAACACGATGAGCTGATGCTGCAGCCAGGATATCCAGAACACTAGACTAGACACTCTTGAATTAGATTTTATGCCGAAAAAAATTTTGTGTTTTGGTCAAACAACGTGTTTTTCGACCGAAAAGTATGTAAAAACCAATAATTACGACTACCAAACAGAACTCAAGCTCGCTGAAAGCGCACCAGAATATAGGTAAGGCAGTTATGTAACTATTGCAACTAAGATCAAAGATGATTTAAAAATTGTACTTATCATATTTAACTTCTTTTGTAACTAAGTTTAAAAATTTTAAAATAAAAATTAAATTAAAAATTTAAAAAACCCCCGACGCAAAAAAGAAAAGCCGACATTTAAAAAAAAGGTATTATTTTTGACATTTTAAATGTCCGCTTTTCTTTTTTGCGTCGGGGGTTTTTAAAATTTTTTGTAAATACATACTTAAATAAATAATTACACCCAGACTCAGGACAAATAGACATCTTCATTCATGCACACAAATGTCTGTCTTGGATGGGAATCGAATCCACACCGCATGTGATAGGTAGTGTGTTTACCAACAAGATACAAATAACTTACGAGAAATCTTTAGGCGTTCCAAAGAATATGAGCGGTGTCATGACACCAACAACAATGAGATACCAGGTGCAGATTGTGAGCGTGGGCAACAAGGCGAGCAGCACCTGCTCGATGATCTCAGCCGCCAGGAGTAGGTACACCACCGCAGCACCGAACAGGGTCACCATGATCGCCATCGATACCACCACACTGTTGACAATCAATATTTATGATCAAAGTCTTCATCCATCTTCAAACGATTTAGCCGACCGTGACCGTAGTCTAGTAGACCGTAGATCAGGTGACCCGCCTGCCTGGTTGTCACTTCACCTGTTTAAAATATCAGTTTGAATTCCTACAAACTTTACCTCCATTTAGTACCGAGCGCCTGGTCAGCAATGATAGCGTACGGGTTCCTCTTCCTGCTCCTCATGTCGGGGTTGCGCTCCTCGATCATGGTCCAGCAGTCACCCAGCCGCTTGCCGCTGAAGGCAGCTATCACGCACATCAGGACGATTATCGGAACACCCAGCCATCCTGGAAGAGAAACAACGCTCGTGTTATGCACTTCTGGTTTATGGATAATATTTTCCTATCATTATTTCTATGTTCGTTTTAAACCTATAAAGGACTTGGACTGTTGACTGACCGACATATCAACGCATGGTCTAAACGGCTGGAATTTTATGATAAACATGTTTAAAACGATTCCTAAGAAAAGATTTCTGATGGTCGCGAGACACTGCGACGAATAAAAAATACTTTTTGTCTATTTATATTCGACCACGATAAAAAGAGATATCAAATATTTAATTTGATCCAAATTCGTATTCAAATAGATAATACCTAATTATGTCGAGTAGATCAGGCGATAGACAAGAAACTGGATATTCAATGAGAGATAAATGACAAAAAAAAACCGGCCAAGTGTGAGTCGGACTCGCGCACGAAGGGTTCTGGAAATTCAACTGAGTATTTTGTGAATATTTCAAGTGCCTACCTGTTGCCATTATTAATATCGAGCAAAAAAGGACAGAAAAATAGCGTTTTTTGTATGGGAGCCCGCCTTAAATATTTTTTTTTTTTTAGTATTTGTTATTATAGCGGCAACAGAAATACATCATCTGTCTTTCAACTTTCAACTGTCTAGCTATCGCGGTTCTAGAGATACAGCCTGGTAACAGACAGACGGACGGACAGACAGCGAAGTCATAGTAATAGGGTCCCGTTTTTACCCTTTGGGTACGGAACCCTAAAAATAACAAAACCTTTAGGTAAGTAAGCACATAGGTACGTACCAACGCTGTATGAGAGTTCTATTCATGTATATTTTTTTTTGTACCTACTGTGATTATTATGTTATATCTAAATAATGTCTAAGTATAACATAATATAGACCGATGATCCAAACAAACGCAATAAAAATAAATCAGATGATAAAAACATCTCAATTAAACGAATAATCAAGAAAAATTGGGAATAACCTAATTATCACTCTCTCTCCATGAACTGAGTAGGTAATGTAAGTACCTATATAGAATACTGACTAAGAAAATATAGGTTTAATCCCACTGTTTTACAAATTATTAGGGTTACGTAACATTAACATTAGGTACCCACACATATTCCCTTGAGAGGCCCTTATTAAAAATCAATTATGCAACATCAACTTTTAGTTGAGGTCAAAACTTTCCATAATTTAGAAGTTATAGTGGAGACATTAGAACGGTAAAGCAACGACAAGGGGATTAAGTATGGGTATCTTTGATAGACACTATAAACGAGCGAATATTAGAGAGAACATCTATCATTATTGGAACGAAGTTCCTTATCGCGCGTTGTGAAAGGGGGCTAGACGGAAAAAATGCTCACGAAAAATTTACACCGACACTTTTAGTGTCAGTGTCACTTTATTGTAAGCTGTGCGGCGTGCGAATGTTTCTCTGTCTGTCTCTCTCTCTCTCTCTCTCTTATAGAAAGCAAGCCAGATATTTTTTTTAATTCTATTTATATATATATTTCTATTTATATATATTGTTTTTTTTTACTCTCTCGACTTATATAACTTCGTTCCATACGGGTGTCCCTTGACACCTCTCAAGTTTTTGGTTTATTTATTATGATTATGTCTCTGATATATACTATGCAAAAGTATTCGACCACTGATCGACATTCGACCAGAAACATTTTAGGGACATAAATGTTTCCTTTTTTTATTGATAACACCGAAAGCTAAACTTAATCTTCAATTAGGACTAAACCAAATAATTCGGTACAAACGGAGGAGAAAAAGGTGTACAAAGGAAAGTAATAACAATTTGACATAGACTGAGACCATCTGTCAGAAATGTACATCCAATGGTTATAAGAAGATATCCAGCAAATGTGAAGCAAAGTATTCAGTTTTAGATCAAAATATTTTTTTCACTTCTCTTGCTCAAAAATACCGTCATTGTGGCGTACCAGAGCGAAGAAAAAATAGCAATTCTTCCTCTATGGGAAAAAGTTTTTTTTTTTAATTTTTGTGTGTCAAATGACAATCAGCCTACATAAACGAAAAAGTCTTTAGTCTTAAGTAGAATAATCATGAATAAAAACTCGACTTATTACTGTTTCATAAAAAAAGAACTTCATTTTAATTTTGAAAATGGAACTAAAATCGGCGATCTCTGGTAGAATGCATGCAATGTGTTGCGGCTACAGAAGAAACAAAAAAAAGACATTATAAACTACATATTTCATATTGTATTGGATTGTTTTATTTTCTCGCAATCGTAGTGAAAAGTATAGTGTAACACACGGCGCTAAAACCCATTAAAACTCGGTTTCTATTTACTACCTCGTATATAATGGGTTATTTTAGCTCCTTGTATAACAATCTACTATTATTATATAAGCTACCTACAGATATCGAATAAGGCGAAGGGCTAGAAAAACATGTTACCAAACAGGTTTATGAAATAGATAGAGAATGTTGGCGGTTCGGTGTCGTTAAGTTGATGGTTCCGTCGCGCGCATCCGCGTCCCTCCGAACCGTAGCCGTCCACATTATGTTATACAAACTTGTTTGACCAGTTACCCTAAATATGTGTTACCGAGTTATTTTGAGTGCACGTGATGGCTACGTATGTTTATTCTATTATATAGTCTATGATTCGTGTTTGTACAAACTATAATAAATTATTGTTTGTAAATACTTTGGATAATACCATTGTTCCAAACAAGGTTCTGCTACTGGCTTCTGCTACGGATTCACCCACATTCCCGAGATAAAAAACATATGCCAAGTTTCTTCCAAATACATCCAAAGAATTGCTCCAATATTTGCACTTCCTATCTAGTACTCATGTAATAATACTAACAGTATAAACTAACGCATCTACGCGAGTTACAAGTGACCTAATTCCCTAAGTAACAGACAGCACCTCTCGATCGTAGTTTCCACTTACATATCAGTTTAGACTGTATCGCATTACGATAAAGTTTACAGTCGCATGCACAATGACACAATCGAAGCAAGCCCTTGCCTATTTGCACAGCATCTCGAAACATGTGTTATTATGTTGCTAGACAATCAAACACTGTACAAACCCACGTTTACTTACTCCAAAACTATCATGGAAAATCATGTATGATGTTGACGAAGTTCCTTATCGCGCGTTGCGAAAGGGGGCTAGACGGAAAAAATTCTTACGAAAAATTGTCACGTTTTACGCCTCAAGGTTATTAACCCCACAAATCTCAATGTTTCTCTGTCTGTCTCTCACTCTCTCTCTCTCTTATAGAAAGCAAGCCAGATATTTTCATTTCTATTTATATATATATATATAAAAAAACATTTCTATTTTATATATAAATAGTTTTTTTTATATATACATACTCTCTCGACTTATATAACTTCGTTCCATCCGGGTGTCCCTTGACACCTCTCAAGTTTTTTTTAATTCTGGATAAGCTTGTGTTTGACCACAATCTCACCAAGGTAAGTGATGATGTGGCCGAAGGTGGTAAGCACAAAGCCTAGATGGGAACTGGCTCTCAAGTGCAGCTGTCGGAACACTCCGATAACTTGGTGACAGATTTTCAACTTGAGAGTGGTAGCCAGCCAGTCGGGTACTACAACGTACCCTACCACCATGCTGTGGTTTCCTCACGATGTTTTCCTTCACCGAAAGCTCAAGCTCATTGTAGGATTCGAACCCATGACCTTCGCCGCGGTGTCCGACGTCACTACCACTGAGTTTACCACCACCATCGCCTTAAATGATACAAGACTTCTAGTAAAACCATAACATAAGAACAGCGACACTCATAGCTTAAACAGCACCTTCGTACCAGTTACTCAACTCGTCAAAGTTAGAGACACTTTCAACGACACCGCATTCTATACTATCAGAACTCAAGCTCTAAATGTTTAGAAAACACATGAGATGGGCTATGAAATGACTTATAAGAAAAATACTAAACACCACTTTAGCCATCTCTTATAGGAAATGATTATTGCCTTACCATTCAGATCACATCAGCATTTTCGATTGGCGCCAAACAAAAACTGATTATAATAATAAATTCGCAGTGCAACCCTTATCTTAATCTCAAGTAATAGTACCTACTAAGAGCATTCAGTTTTTTGTGAATCGCAACATCTGTTGATGCTAGAGCGCAGAAAAACGTTACCTACGTAAAATCGCATGTGCAGTAAAAGTTCTAAAATCATTACCAGTTCTGACGAGGGCCCTCGGCAGCGCCAGGACTCCGCTGCCGGCCATCTCCCCAGCCACCAGCAGCGTGGTCTGGCTGATTGTCAGACCTCCGCTCTCGCTCTGGTCTCCATTCCCAGAGGCTTCTAAACCCTCCTGCTGTACAATACAAGTTCATTAGAATCATGAGTACCTATTTGTCTTAGGCGACTTTGAATTGCTAATAGCCTACCTAAATTTTACTTTATAATTGGTAATGGAATATATTTTAGAAATGGTTAAACCTTTCTATAAGGGATGTGGAAATATTTAATTGTATATAGATACATCACAGGTTTCAGAACTAGACCATCTGATCCCGGAATATACTATGGATACGAGGTATATACTTTCATATGTCTAACAGTAGGTACAATCTGGACAAAAAAAGGCTCTTGTAAAAATAAGTCCTCAATGGGATCGAACCTAGTGACTGAGTGTGGGTCATGGTATTTCAATACCAATTAGTTATTGATACAAAATTCCACTAGCCTGATTTACGAAATAACAACGAGTACGTTTAATAAATTTACCTAACACAGCTACATTCATTAGGAAGTAAATCATAAGGCTAATGATTTCTGATAATTTTGATAGAGTCCATTTTGTTGAGCAGGTGTTGCGCAATGATGGCGTTTGAAAAAACAAAACCACGTTACATTATGTATTCTAAAAGTATTATACTATGCAAATATTATAAAGAGGTATTATCTGTTTGTAGGACTACTAGAGAAGAACTACTCAACCGATTCTAAAAAATCTTTCATCAATAGAAAGCTATATAATCACCTATATTAAATTTTAATTCCGTTGGGACGGCGAGGCGCGGTGGAGCGAAACCTAATCTATACTAATATTATAAAGAGGAAAGATTTGATTGTTTGTTTGTTTGCATTGAATAGGGTCTGAAACTGGACCGATTGAAAAAAAAAATTACCATTAGAAAGCTACACTATCCTTAATGAACATAGGCTATATTTTGTCCCGGGGAAAGATAAGATCCAGAAGAAAGAAGTTCACTTGATGATGTAGTCCGAGATACGTAATAACCACACTGGTAATTATAATACCGATTGAGGTAGGTAGGTCCAGTTTATGTGCACAGTTTTTTCGATGATTATTTAATAATAAAGTTATCTTATTACGGATTGGTATTATTAGGTAGGTATGTGTGAACGAAAGGGTAGGTATTGTTGACATGCATACCTATATAAACAAGAATGATATGTACAAGAATTGGTGAAATTATAACACAAAAACTTCTCCTTACACAATCTAGACTCTTTTATACTTAAATTTTTTTCTATTGCCTGAAATATAAATATTTACAAACTTAGTTAATTATATTAATATTGTCGCTCTTACCAACACCTTGTTCTGTTCATAAATATATATTTTTTGACATTCAATAACTTATCAGTTATCCCTAGTTTAAATTCTGATATTCAATTTTACCTACAAATAATTACAGTACAGGTATCTCCTAGGTACCGACTTACCTTTTTGGACACGAGAGGGGTAGACTCCGTTGCTGTCGTGCTTCCGCTCGCTTTAGGCTCCGATTTCTTCGACATTTTTACCTAACCAACACAATTAAAAACAAAAATTATTAGTCTCGGCAATACTTCCACCCACCTCGAGCGAGACGCTTAAACTCTGTGTGGTTTGATCACCTCATTAATAAATAGAACAGGTGTTTTATCATTCAGATAGGATTCCAACCGAATTGAGTAAGTATGTATAGGTAGCTAGTAGTAACTAACACCACAATACTCATGCCGTCAAAGTTTCTATTAGACTTCACATCGAATTTCCTGTTTGTCAATAAAATCAATTGAATTTAATTTAGTTTGGTTGGCAACGTAGGGCTTCTTACTTACGTCGGTTGGTTTGTGGTTGGTGGTGGAACTGATGAACGCCTGCCCTCCGCGAGATTGTCCACGGGACTGGCGCATAACATTAACACGTAGTTTTCTACTGGCGCGCAGTCGTCCGTCAGGTAACTATCGATGGATGGGAATGGGACCTACCGTCGACGCCAACGCAGGGTACCAGTACCACCCTTACTACAAATGTAGCATCTATGTCAACAGGAATAGAGATTAATCTAAGAATACTTTTACGTTGCTCTCGGTTCACTGGCTCTTGGTTAAGACTATGTAATATAGGTACCTGTTGTTTTTTATAAGTAGATAGCCTACATATTATCAGGTGTGCTACAAACTGAATGTAACTTCTTCTGAATTTATAATAGGCATTCGTCAATCAAATATCAGCTACAACCCGAATATCTATAATTTAAAATCCCACCAAAAACATAAATGTAAAAAAGGAGAGCCAAGTTCAATACAATAATAATTCTCTGCTGTGGGCTTCGCCGCAAAAAGAATGGAGATCTGAGATTGAGTGCCAAGTTCTATGCAAAATCCAAATATGTAGTCTAAGGGCTGACTTGGCTGGTTTTCCCATACAAATTATTATTAAGTACCTACTTTTACACAGTCATGGAAGAGCCTTATGTTCGATGGGTAGTTTCTACCAGCAAGCCAAATTTTCGGAATAATAAAATAAGAACCGAAAGGTAACAGGTTTAGAACATGCGAAGGCTATATAATTCGGTAGTACATATCATCGTAACGCCGTGGGTCCTTTTAAAAGGATCCTTAAGAAAACTTAGCAATTTCGCAGCATAAATCGCAACCTTATAGGTCAGATATCGAGAGACAACCGGACAGCAAGACGGCGCTCGCGCTTATGAGCGCGGCTGCTGCTCGCTCGGCCACGTTCGCGTCAACGGTTCGATTCGGTTGTCACAGCGCCCCACCCACCCCGCCCGCGCCGCTCCGGCGTCACTCGGCGCGCGCGCGTCGTGTATATACCGAAAATCTAAATGCCTATTATTTTATCATTATTTATGAGTAGGTAATTATTTTACATTATTGATGTGCGCTAAATATAAAAATAATAATTAATCCCAGTTAATAACGTAGGTACCCTAAGTAATATTAGGTATTTATGTTAAGCGTTCATAATAGAATCTAATTATTTAAAAATTGCCAGTTTTTTTATTTATTCCTTTGTATTCATCTAATTACCTATCTGCATACCAAATTTTAACTCTCTAGGTCATCTGGAACTGGGTTAGAGTTTTGGTCTATAGGTCAGTCAATGATAAAAATGAGGAATTTTGGACATTAATATCTAAATAACCGTTTGAGATAAGCTTATGAAATTTACAACACATATGTATCTCGCAAGTCTCAATATATGAGCCAAATTTGATACGTTTATGTAAAATAGTTTTTGATTTATGAGGGGGTCAAAAGTGGCTCCAAATGGTTCGTGTAATATTACACACGGTGCGGCTCGTAAGTTCTGTTTCTTGAACTCGGCTTGACACGCTTCCGCGTGTCTAGAAATAATACTTCATTGTTATGTTAAATCTCACTCATATTCTAGATGGAAAAGGGTGTGTGAATGGTGACAATTGGTTGGTACAAACTCGTAGTTATTATTTTGGAGAGTGTGTAGTTTTCTTCAAAAAGTAAACAACACTATAACTAATATTCTGTGCTACGTGGATCATGATGCGCGGGTATAAATTATTAAGGGAGTAAGCCGCAACGAAACGACTACGTTTAGAATCAATCATATTATAAAATTATTTCCATATAAATATCACAGAATATGAGAGATACATTTATATTTTTCGTATGTACGAAGTCTACCTACGTACGAATCTATGTAAGAGGTAGGTACGTACTTGAGGTTCACCCTAAACTTCTAACTGCCGCAACTCATATTCAGTTTCGGGTGAATTTAGCGCGGGACCCGTAGCAAATAGACTGCCAAAAACAATTTATTGGTATTATAATTATTTATTTACAAACTCCGTTAACTATCATTACAGGTGGGTACCTAATGCGATAGAAGGACTTAAACTTAAACTATTATTATTCCTCTGTTAGTTTTACGTAAGGTTCTGCACCTACCATTTTTTTATTTACGCTCCATCATAATTGAAAAAAAAAGCTCGGTCAATCGTAGGTGCGCGGCGCGCGGGGCCCGTGGCATTTGCTACTTTTGCTGCGTGACTTAATCCGATACTGTTCAGTCTTCTGAATCAGCCTGTCACAAAGAGATAGCAAAAGTTCCTTCGTGCAACTATTTGCCTGCAGATAACTCTAACGTGCGATTGTTGGGAAGCCATTCTACGTTTTATCGCTGACATTTTTCTATTTGTGGTGATCGCTATGTAGATATCTATGCATATCTACAACTAATTGAACATAATAATTATATTTATGAATCAAAGCAGTAGTAGTGAAAAGTTATGTTGACTGCTTCCATTCGCCATGGTCCGATAGGTACTTAGTTACCTGTGGTTTACGTGAAAAAAATTAAATGAGAATCAATTTTGTCCCATTATATTTCTACAATGAGAACAAAACAAACGTTATGGAAAGATTAACAACTTTATTCAAAGTTCTGCCTTTGGCAAACATGGCATTGACGTGGCCAAGGTAATTTGCACTGTAATGGGTGGGCTACCTATCTCCGCTGTCTTAATATTCTTTAGGTATGTAGGATTATCATTTTTTTTTACACCTAACATTCCGTACAATCGTGAATCCGTTTGAGTCTCCAGTGAATATTTATGACTTCACAAACAAGTATTTAATACAGTCTAACTACTTAATGTATTATAGCTTGTGAAATTCACATAAAAAGTAAGTTGTCATAACTGATTTACATTGTTAATAATCATGAGCTTTTTATATTTGGTGCGGTTTTTATACTGGTATTTTTCACATCGCAAGGTCACTCTAGTAGATAAAGATGCAATCCAGTTTTGAGCTCTCTCGATCGGGCCATTTTTAAGGGCTCAGAACGTGATCTTTCTTTATAGTATCCTTAACGTTTTAATTTCTTATTTTATGTTCTAGTCACATTCTCACATTTGCTATAATGTCTAGTCCTCGTCTGTACATGTCCAGTCAGATTTTAGTGAAATTGGCGGCAGTTCCACTAAAACATTCACGGACTTTTTGGGGCAACATGAAAAGTCACGATACACGCTTTCATTTCACTTCACTTCGCCTGTGCACTTAGATTGATCTTTATTGGACAAAACGCCACCAATAATTATTCAATAGAACTCAAAATACACCAATTAAATGAAAATAAAACGAAAACGCAACGTCACTTCGCAAGTTCCCGCCAAAAAGTCCAGCAGAAATATCCTAAAAGAATGATTGCCAGATAGAAAAAAGATTTACAAACATATTATAATGTTTAATTTTTTATCAAGGTTTTGAGTGTCACTTGTATTTGGTTTGGTAGTCTTTGGAATGATACAAATAAAAGAAAAGAAAGAGAAATGTCAAAAAGTTTATTTGTGAGTAAAAGTGATTGTGAATAATTTTAATTTAGATTTTTTTTACTAATAAATGAGCTTGGAAAATATAGAGTTAGTTTAACACGTCATGCTAACGTTCTAACATAACACTAACACAATTGTGGGCCTACAGGTAAATTTGTATTAGCTTAACATATCACGGACGAGTCCGGACGACCGTCAAATTCATCGATCAATTAATAAATAATGAATAGCTAGGTATGCTGTTTACATAGCATATTTAATTAATTCTGGTTCAGACGTGAAATTATCCAGAAAATAATAATACCTTTCATAACCAAATGTAATGGATGCCGTATGTTTTTCTTATGTTTTATTTTTATGGGTAGCTTCATGATATATTTTCTTCCTTTGGGAATTGGTGAGGTTATGAAATATTTTTGTGATTCATTGATTGTTGCATCAACACTAAACATCAGTGTGAATTTAACTATGACTGTTCTTAAATTTTTTTTTCATTGTAGTCCTGTAGGCATATCATATAAGATTTTAAACTAATATTGTACTGTACAACTGGAAATGTAGTTATCACTAATTTATCATACACCCATGTTTATTCTTCAATTTCTAATCCGCAAAACTAATTTAATAATTTCAATTGTGATTTTTTAAATAACTATGTTTTGTAGACACTTTTGGGACAACTGTCCCAACTGTGAGCCAAGGTTATAGTGAAAACTCTTTATTGGCCTATTTTCCTTCAAACTTCCACCAACAGCCTTGACCTGCATTCATTTCTCACATGCATATTTATTGAACAATACACCTTCAGTTTATTGATTAAATGTTATCAAATTCTGGTCTTTATTCTTTTCAAATAGAATTGATGTGAGGAATAGAGAATAAGAAACAAGAGTGTTGTACACACTCTTGTTTCTTATTCTCTTTTGTAACTCTATTTGATATGTATATTCATTATCATTTTAAAAGTCTGCATTGGCATTACTACTTTAAGGCTATGATAGCTCAGTGGTAAGTGACGTCGAATACCGCGTAGAAGGTCGTGGATTCGAATCCTACAATGAGCTTGAGCTTTCGGTGAAGGAAAACATCGTGAGGAAACCATAGCACAGTGGTAGGGTACTTCGTAGTACCCGACTGGCTGGCTACCACCCTCAAGTTGAAAATCTGTCGCCAAGCACCTATCGGTGTGTTCTGACGACTACTTCCCATTTGGTAAACTTCCCATTTCGTAAACCTCAAACTGTACCTACTAAAAAGTTGCGTTTGGTAAACATTTCGTTACTTCATACATTTAATCCCATTTGGTAAACTTTGTTAGTATCAGCTGCACTTGAGAGCCAGTTCCCATCTAGGCTTTGTGTGCTTACCACCTTCGGCCACATCATCACTTACCATGGTGAGATTGTGGTCAAACACAAGCTTATCCAGAATAAAAAAAAAAAGAAGAACATAAAATTTAGATTTAATTAATAACTGTGTGTAACTAAGAGCATTTATTATTATTATTATTCAATGCGAAGTGCTTTGCAACAAATATTAAATGTAATTTTTTGATATCTTGCGAAATTAATCATGCTTTGCTTACATCATTGTTGTTTCTGGCAAATTCTACTTATCTATTGTAGTAAAACATATATCTGTCTGAGGCCTAATTTTTCAATGTTTTGATAAGTATGTCTGGCTGTCAATTTGAAATTAGAACAGCTTTTGTATTAACTATTCAGATAGATAGATTATCCGAGGTTTATGTGTATATTTATTGATTGAAAAAAAATGTGTTAGTTAATTAACTATGCCAAATTTCAAGCTTTTATGTTTCTCAGTCTTATAGAAAAACCTCTGAGACCTCTGGGAGATACAGAACCCTTATAAATACAGCAGTGTGTATTTTCACCATTATGCTTTGGTTAAGGTGGATTATGAGTTTGTGCTCAAGCAAGAGTTACATGTATTTGACATTTGAAATTAAATGAAAACCAAATAATAGTGATTTGTTTTAGGTGTGAAGGTTCAAAATGGGATAATCTCCAGCTATACTTATCTGGAGGTGAGCTCTCATTTTATTTTAGTTTTATACAACTTTATTTTGTTTGTCAAGTTATTTTTATAGGAAACTATATTTTTCTCCTTAATAAAACATTGCTATGGAGCCAATTATTGTTTGTATTGTCCAATCAAACCTATCTTATTACTGCGTAAAATGCTATGATTTCATTGAGACAATTTAGAAAATGTATACTTATTTTGTATGTAACCTTCTATGTTGAACAGTTTTGATGAAAGTTTATCTGCAACATGACCTACATTATGTTTTATGATAGTAAATACCAAGAAGTTTACACAAATAATGATGACTCACACATATTTTATGTGTGGAATGTTAATATTGATTGGACGAGATGTTAAATATTATTTATTTATTAACAGTAATATAAGGATAAAGAAAACGGAAAACCATTCACAATGATGACATCAGAGGAATCGGACTCTCTGAGCACTGTTCCATCTGACGGTCACCCTGAAGATATTATGACAGGTATCTACTCAGTATCCTATTATAATAAAAAAACATTTAAATGAGTACAAACTTAAATAGATAATTACACCCAGACTCAGGACAAAAAGACATGTTCATGCACACAAATGTCTGTCCTGGATGGGAAGCGAACCCACGGCCTGTTGCGTGAGAGGTATTCTTACTAACCACGCCAATCGGCCAGTCAAAGTTAGTGTTAGGTAGACTAAATCAGGATTGAAAACGCGTATATTCAATACAAAATTTCCGCCCCCCGGTTAAACCCGCGTTCCCGAGGGATCTTATATTTTCCCGGGATAAAAAGTATTCTATATATTATTCCAGTATATGATCTACCTGTGTGCCGAGTTTAATTAAAATCCATACAGTAGTTTTCGCGTGAAAGATTAACAAACATCTTCACACACATCCAAACATACGTTCGCAGTAGTAAGTTCTTGTAAGAAATTTATCGATGAGAACGACCATGATTTATCTCATTGTTTTATTAAATATTAGTAGGATCTTTGCAAAACAAAATGGCCACGCGCTGTATCCATCCACCGTTTCGTAGATAGGTGTGTATACATCTACTGTTTAGCGGGCACTTAGTCGTGGTATAGATGACCTATATATAGATAGGTTGTTTGCCAGTAAACATTTAGCAAATGTAAAGATCACTACGAGTGTTTCTAGAATGCTCCATTCAAACAACTGCAAGAATAGCATCCATTGACTGATCCTTGCTCAAGACTGTTTAATGGAGAGTTTAATATACATATCTGGTTGTAACACCAAATCGATTACTGGCACTACTGATATCATTTGAATCTGGTAGATGCAGGTCTCAAAGATCAAAAGTCAGACTTTATTAGGAGAAGAACACTGTGAGGAAAGTTTATTGTATTCACTACAGGGTCATGTATAGAGGAGGCTCCGTCGTCGATGGTGTCGAGCGAGGCATCGGCGTCGGCGGAGTGTGAGGGCAGCGCGCTAGTGGAGGCGGCACGGCACGAGGGGGGCGCGGGCGACGGGGGCGCCGGAGATGGCGACTCGCACACTGCACTCGACAAGCAACCGAACACGCTCGCCAACTCGACCGACTGGAGGAGCCTCGGCTGCAATGTGCCGCCCTTTATATCTACCAGAGGTCATTATACAACATTCATAAAATGCTTACCTTAGCTTAAGCTCAATGGTGCCGAGAGACGTCGGCTGACGAGGCTTCCACTTTAATGAACTAAAATTCAATTCAAAATATAATTATTAAATGAAATCATTACAAGTATTTTTAATTGTCAATGTTTGATTTATGAAGGCGATGATAGCTCAGTGGTAAGTGACGTCGAATGCCGCGGCGAAGGTCGTGGGTTCGAATCCTACAATGAGCTTGAGCTTTCGGTGAAGGAAAACATCGTGAGGAAACCATAGCACGGTGGTAGGGTACTTTGTAGTACCCGACTGGCTGGCTACCACCCTCAAGTGAAAAATCTGTCGCCAAACACCTATCGGTGTGTTCCGACAGCTGCACTTGAGAGCCAGTTCCCATCTAGGCTTTGTGTGCTTACCATCTTCGGCCACATCATCACTTACCATGGTGAGATTGTGGTCAAACACAAGCCTATCGAATATAAAAAAAAAAAAAAAAAAATTCTAGCTGAGAAGAGCCGGCAATAAACTCAGCAATTACTCTTTTAAAAAAAAGCAACTTAGACCTATTTAATAGTTATTTATATAGTCTCACTGATAATATATGTGTGTTATAACTATCAGTGAAAGTATACATTATGAGGAGTATATTGTGGTACTCCACTTCCTAAAAGCTTTTACTCTTTACACCAACGTATTCCAGCAGCTCTACCTTATGTAGAAAGTAGTTTTGGCAAGATCAATACATGAGTGTGGTCAAATAGAAAAAAATCTAGTCTTATATTGTTTGTGTAAGTAGAATTCTGTTCTCAGGGTCAATGCTCCCGTGGGGGTGTCACAAAGGGCCGGTGGCCCCCCCTACGGACTCGGATGTGCGTCCCGGCGAGTTCGTCATGAGGCTGCTCTTCACCGAGTTCACAGTGCAAGCCGAAAGGAAGATGGAGGCGGTCATGGCTGAAGCACTTGTATGATTCATTTTCAAGTCAAGAAGCCAGTTCAAACAATTTTACTTTTATTAGTTCAAAAAATTAATTAATTTAGTATTAAAGTCTATTTTATGCCATGCCTAACATAATACGAATTCAAACTCAAAACTCATTTATTCAGTTAAGTCAGCTATGAACTTACATTGGTTTGAAATACACTAAAACTGAGAAGACTGAGAGGAAGTTCAGCAGGACTTACTTTCAAAATGTGTATGATAACACTTCTTTGATAGAAATCTTACTGCCCAGGTGATGAAGCCCAAGAGTTGGCCTAGTCACAGTAACATGTTTGGACTTGTATTAACAACAATTAACCTGGAACAGACATACATTTCTAATTTATGTTGATCCGGGGTACATACAACTAGTATCTTACTAATATTATAAATGTGAAAGTTTGTATGTTTGTTACTCATTTCCGCCAGAACGGCTGAACGGATCTGGATGAAATTTGGCACAAAGATAGATTATAGTCTGAAATAGCACTTAGGCTACTTTTTATCCCGGTAAAAGATAAGATCCCTCGGGAACGCGGGTGAAACCGCGTGGAACAGCTAGTATTACTATATGTAAGAGCTATATTTGGCGTTGTTTGTTCCGTACACAGGAGAAGCCATTGAACAAGACGTTGCAACGCGGCGAGGACCCCCAGTTGGACCAGATCCTGTCAGCGTTCGGCTCGGTGGCGGAGCACTGCCTACCTTCGTTACTGCGCGCTCTGTTCGGCTGGCTCGAGCGGCAGATGGCTGACTCGCCGCAGCTCAGCGAACAGGCAGGCACCAAGAAACCACACCAAGACCTTAGGAATAAAAGGTACTGTCTACCTTACTAACCCACACATATAGGTATTTTACATCATACATGCTAATTTTTACGATTTTTGTGTTTGACTACAATCTCACCAGGGTTAGTGATGTGGCCGATGGTAAGTAAGCACACAAAACCTAGATGGGAACTGGTTCTCAAGTGCAGCTGTCGGAACACACCGATAGGTGCTTGGCGACAGATTTTCAACTTGAGGGTGGTAGGTAGCCAGTCGGGTACTACAAAATACCCTACCACCGTGCTGTGGTTTCCTTCACCGAAAGCTCAAGCTCATTGTAGGATTTAAACCCATGACCTTTGACGCGGTATTCGACGTCACTACCACTAAGATATCATCGCCTTAAAAATATGTCTGGATTCTGAACTATCCGTGCCTCTCTACTTACAAATAAGTTTAAAAAAAACATCTTTATAACTTCACTATACTAATATTTTTTGATACATCATAATAAAGACAATTTTCCCTGCACTTGCACTAGGCGATGATAGCTCAGTGGTAAGTGACGTCGGATACCGCGGCGAAGGTCGTGGGTTCGAATCCTACAATGAGCTTGAGCTTTCGGTTAAGGAAAACATCGTGAGGAAACCACAGCACGGTGGTAGGGTACTATGTGGTACTCGACTGGCTGGCTACCACCCTCAAGTTGAAAATCTGTCGCCAAGCACCTGTTGGTGTGTTCTGGCAGTTGCACTTGAGAGCCAGTTGCCCTTGCCCTTAAGGCATTGTAATATGTAGTACAACACGTTGGTAGTCCACCTGGTCTTGCTAATGTCTATAGGCGACGGTAGTCACTTACCATCAGGTGACCCGCCTGCCTCGTTGTCACTAGTGACATAAAAAAAATATATATTGACTCGAAAATAACCGATCACAATGCGGCCCTACTAACCTTTAAATGTAAATTACTTAATAATGCTCACACATCTACTAAATTAAATATGAATAAACTTAAGAAGATTTACACAACATCGATTCCGACCCAGTTTATAATTCTGCTGACCCATAGTTTTGACCCTACGAATAAATAATAATATTTTATAAATAATAGTAAATTTTAGTAATAATAATATGTATTTGTAGGTTATAAATAGAAATAACTATGAAGATTTGATTATTTAAGACAAGCTAGTTCTTCTCGCCTGAAACACAGGTTTTCCTACATAGATTATGCCTAACGAAAACTCTATACTTATTTATATTTTTGAATAAATTAGAATTTGAAGGACACTGTTCAACCAAACAGAATCAACCTTCCAAATAATGATCTCATTGTAATATAAAGAACTAGTTTTCCGCCCCGCGGTTCCATCCGCGTTCCCGACTATCTCTGTGCCAAATTTCATACAGATCCGTTTAGCCGTTCTGTCGTGAATGAGTAACAAACATACATCCGATGGCGATCATAGCATATCATAGGCGATGATAGCTCAATGGTTAGTGACGTCGGATACCGCGGCGAGGGTCGTGGGTTCGAATCCTACAGTGAGCTTGAGCTTTCGGTGAAGGAAAATATCATGAGGAAACCATAGCACGGTGGTAGGGTACTTTGTAGTACCCGACTGGCTACCTACCACCCTCAAGTTGAAAATCTGTCGCCAAGCACCTATCGGCAGTTCCCATCTAGACTTTGTGTACTTACCACCTTCGGCCACATCATCACTTACCATAGTGAGATTGTAATCTAACACAAGCCTATCCAGAATAAAAATAAATAAAATAATCCATGTGTGTGTGTGTGTTCCAGTATAATCTACATAGTGTCTGGTAGCGGGCTGGGCGCGGAGGGAGTGGAGCGCACGAGCGAGGAGTTGCAGGCGGAGCGGCGCGACCTCGCCGTAGAGTTCCTCTTCTGCCTGGCACTCATCGAGGTGCTCAAGCAGCTGCCCTTCCACCCGGGACACGAGGACCTCGTGCACTACATTGAGAATGTCGCCTTCAAGCGGTTCAACTACAAGGAGGGGTAACCATCATTATCGTTTATACAACAACACAGATGGACGCTCGCGCTGGCTTGTTTACTATGTTAAAACATTCACTTTTATGTATTTGGATTTTTAGTCTGAACCAAAAAAAACTTTTCTAGCTAATTTGAATTTAAAATGACATTCTTGTTACTCACCTACAAGAAAACAACAAAAGAATACAAAAACTGGAGGTATTTTTTTGAAATCTTGAGTAACTCAGAAAATCTTTTTTTAGTATCTTTGTATAAATAAACAATAAAAAAATTTAGTACTTTGTACTTTGCCTAAAATGGCTGGAAATAAACTCATCTCTAACCTCCTGCATAGAATGTATCGCATTTCATGTAACCCTGTATATTGCCGTTTCCTTTGCTTGCATCACAGCCATAAAATAGAAAGCCTTGATTTGGAAGAAAAGCAATAGGAGGAGGAAATATAACAAAAAGCTTTAGTAACACGATTGTAATATATTCTGACAGGCTTCAGTCGAACCCGAACGCGGCGAACGTGCACATAATAGCAGACTTGTACGCAGAGGTCATCGGAGTACTGGCGCAGTCCAGGTTTGCCTCGGTCAAGAAGAGATTCACCGCAGAACTAAAGGTACGCTCCACATTATATCATCAATGATTAAGGCGATGATAGCTCAGTGGTAAGTGACGTCGGATACCGCGGCGAAGGTCGTGGGTTCGAATCCTTACAATGAGCTTGAGCTTTCGGTGAAGGAAAACATCGTGAGGAAACCACAGCACGGTGGTAGGGTACTTTGTAGTACTCGACTGGCTGGCTACCACCCTCAAGTTGAAAATCTGTCGCCAAGCACCTGTTGGTGTGTTCCGGCAATTGCACTTGAGAGCCAGTTCGCCTTTAAGGCATTGTAATAAGGTGTACAACACATTAGCAATCCTCTGGTATTGCCAATGTCTATAGGTGACGGTTGTCACTTACCATCAGGTGACCCGCCTGCCTCGTTGTCACTTTTGACATAAAAAAAAAAACTGTAGAGGTTATTTACATCGTATGATGTGGGCAATAGTAATTTGTCTCTCTTTTTGTATGTAGGAGCTAAAAAGCCGCGAGCCATCACCACATACGACCCAGAGCATAATATCGCTGTTGATGGGTATGAAGTTCTTCAGAGTGAAGATGGTCCCTATCGAGGAGTTCGAAGCGTCGTTCCAGTTCCTCCAGGAGTGCGCGCAGTACTTTGTCGAGGCCAAGGACAAGGACGTGAGGCATGCCCTCGCTGGACTCTTCGTTGAGATACTGGTGCCTGTAGCTGCAGTAAGTGGTTGCTTTTAATTTAATTAAAGCATCGACCTAGACATTGCTCCGAAAGAAATATTATATTCTAAGGATCGGGAGCAGGTTAAATATTAAAAAATACAAACCAAATACCTAACTTAATATTACCGAAAATTTATAAAAATCAACTAAAAACAATCAAAATGGAACAAGGCAACTTCATAACTATGTATTTTAAACATAATTACCTTCACACTAAATGAACAATATCACGGCAAGAAAAGACAAATAAAATGGCTCCCGCGTCCCTATTAACTATCTCAATGATATATTGATGTTTTCGTATTGAACGCCACTAGTAAAGTGAGATCACCGCCCGCTTGCGCTCATTTATAAAGGCTCTACTCCCTATTATTTAATCGCCGGACAAATTAACTAACAGTATTTTAATAATTAAATGTCAAATAGAGATAATGAGCTACAGTGCATTAATTTTGTTTATTTGGTGTCCAGACTGTAAAGAACGAGGTGAACGTCCCCTGCCTAAAGAACTTCGTGGATATGCTGTACAGCCACACGCTGGACGCGAGCACCAAATCCAAGCACCGGCTGGCGTTGTTCCCGCTGGTCACCTGCCTGCTCTGCGTCTCGCAGAAGCAGTTCTTCCTCGCTAACTGGCACTGCTTCCTTGCCATGTGCCTCTCTCATCTCAAGAACAGGGACCCCAAAATGTGCCGAGTGGCTCTTGGTAAGATACTTATTTGTTGAGTTGAGTTAGAGCACACACTTTCCGAGCGCAGATGAATTTGATGTAATCTGAATATTACGCAGAATCTCCTCTATAGAATTCATCATTGGCTAAAAGTACCCATCACATTTCATTCAACCAATAAAATGGGAATGATTGGCTTTTAGTTAGAACAATAAAGCAAGCCGGTCGTGGGTTCGATTCCCATCCTAGACAGACATTTTTCAGTGTGAACATGTCTGTTTGGTATGAGTGTATATCTATTTAAGTATATATTAAGAAACATCTCTATATTAATAAGCTCTGCTTAGATTGACTCATCTCAACTCGAAATTAATTTCAGAATCATTATACCGCCTCCTCTGGGTGTACATGATAAGGATTAAATGCGAGAGCAACTCGGCGACGCAGTCCCGCCTCCAGAGCATTGTGAACTCGTTGTTTCCAAAAGGGTCGAAGGGCGTGGTGCCGCGCGACACGCCCCTCAACATATTCGTCAAGATCATACAGTTCATCGCACAGGAACGACTCGACTTCGCCATGAGGGAGATCGTGTTCGACCTCCTCATGGTGGGCAGGCCAATCAAGATCATTCTCACTCCGGAGAGGATGTCGATCGGGCTGCGAGCCTTTCTGGTGGTAGCTGATAGTCTGCAACAGAAGGAAGGCGAGCCTCCAATGCCGAGGACCTCGGGAACCTTACCCTCGGGTAACACTTTGAGGGTGAAGAAGACATTCCTGAACAAGATGCTGACAGACGAGACGGCTCGCTCGATCGGCATGAGCGCCTACTTTCCATACGTGCGGCGGGTGCTCGTTGAGATCCTGAGGGCTCTGGACACTCACTACGGGAGGCCCCTGATGCTGACCAACACACAGAACGTCACCAAGGAGCAGGAGATCAATACTGGAGAGAGGAAGCCGAGAATAGACTTATTTAGGACCTGCGTTGCCGCTATACCGAGGTTTGTACTTTTTGGTCTACCTACATAAATAAATACGAATGCTTGTAATAGGATTTGAACCCACAACCTGTGCAACTAGCACACCAGTGTTGACAATTGTGTACCTGTCGCCCCCAGATTGATCCCTGATGGCATGAGTTCGAGCGAGCTGGTGGATCTGCTGTGTCGGCTAACGGTCCACATGGACGAGGAGCTCCGGGGGCTTTCCTTCCAGAGCCTGCAGACCCTCATCGTGGACTTCCCCGAGTGGAGGCAGGACGTGCTCGCTGGGTTCACGCAGTTCCTCGCCAAGGAAGTGCAGGTGGGTTGATTTATTTCTTTGTACATATTGATTTTTAAATATCGGTTATTTTATCACCAACATACATATAGACAAGACAGACAGACACACTTTCGCATTTATAATATGAATTGCATAAAAGAAACATAAAACGTGGACAGGACACATCTCCCCAACTGGTGGAGAACGGACTCAGGATGCTGCTGCAACTGGTGACTAGCTGGAAGAACGGCGAGTGTGCGCCTGCGCCGGCCTCGGCGACTGCCGGCAAGTTGGAGCCGCTGGCGAGTGTGGTGCGCTCCGCTGAGGCACTGGCGCTCGTCATGCTGTGCCAGTGCAAGGCCTACCCTAGGAAGTTGGCCGTGCACGTCCTCAGGTACAGTCATGTACATCAATATCAACTTTGAAGGATCACAGGTCTGGATGTAGTATTTGATGTAGTTGTAGACGACGGTATTCACTTACCATCAGGTGACCCTTATGGTATATAAAAAAAATGTGTAAACGTCCCTTGTTATTAGGGAGACGAAGTGCCTGCTGGAGAAGCTGCAGCTGATCGGCGAGGAGCCGGCGCTGATGGACGCGGCGGACGGCCACCTGCCGCAGCTGGTGGAGCGGTGCCTGCCGCTACTGCCGCCCGCCGAGAAGCAGGCTATCCTCGCCGCCGGGCAGGTAGACCTCGTGTGGCTCGCCGACAGAACACACGCCATTTGGACCGCTGGTGAGCGCCGTCATATCCTCATAATACAGTCTACGAGTACATGCCAACAGGTGCTGCTTGTGGGGGCCGCTCTGTGCGATCAACTCCCAAAATATTAAGCCCATCTTGATGAAACTAAAATGAAATGAATAATAGACTAGTTTTTAGACGGGGGTGATTGGTTAACATACTGCCTATCACGCCGCAGGTCGTGGGTTCGAATCCCATCCAGGACACACATTTGTGTGCATGAACATGTCTGTTTGTCCCGAGTCTGGGTGTAATTATCTATTTAAGTATGTATTTACAAAAGAAAGTAGTATATGTAGTATATCAGTCATCTGGTTTCCATATTACAAGCTCTGCTTAATTAGTTTGGGATCAGATAGCCGTGTGTGAACAAATGTCCCAGGATATTTATTTTATCCCGGAAAATGATAAGATGGAGTGGAACCGCGGCGCGCGGGGGACAGCTGGTATGCATTACAGTTGTTGTATGTAATATATATCGTACAATAACTTGTGGTTTTACTTACTTTAGGTATCCAACACGATGAAACCTCGTCGAAGAACAGTTGGAGCGGCAGCTCGACTAGTGGCGCCGATCCTTGGGAGGTAACTAATACAATTTATAAATATATCTGAATCTTTACAGGTCGTCCATTATCAAATTTTGGAAAGTGGCATCTAGATCGTTTATTTTGTGTTTATCCTGAATGGGAATCGAACCCACGACCTGTGGTATGTTAGGCTGCTGTTGTGTGTATGTTTGTTAGTCATTCACTCAGCAATCAAGTTGAACTGAGTTCTTATTCTACTACTAGTGTATCAATACTGTAATGAAATTTACAGACGCTTACTTCACACACTTGAATCGAACGGCACTGGTGAAGTCAAGGCTATGATAGCTCAGTGATAGTGACTTTAAAGTCGTCTTGAAGGTCTGCCTAGAATTATACAATAAGCTTGAGCCTTCGGTGAAGGAAAACATCGTGAGGAAAACTTAACACGATGGTAGGGTACACTGTAGTACTCGACTGGCTGGCTACCACACTCGTGTTGAAAATCTGTTGCCAAGCATATACCGGTAGGTATTTGCACTTGAGAGCCCTTAATGTGCTTATCACTTACGGCCACATCATCAAAAAGTCTGTGAAATGTTTTAGTGGGACGGCCACCAGTTTCACCAAAACCAAACCTGACCCTGACTTGTACGAACAATCACTAACTTTACTGTGAATGTGATTTAACTATAATATATTAAGAAGATTAATATTAACTAGACATTGGCAGAAATGTCCTAAAGGACCATTGCCATCAAACAAAAGAATACTGATATGTTTTTTTTTGCTACGTTATTTGCCCTCGTTCTGAAAGGTGAAGGCCTCCTAGAGTTTTCCAAGTGTCTCTTTGTGATATTAGCACGTTGTGCAGGTGATAGTGTTCGGTCTACTTGAGCGCGGGCGGTTGCCGGCGCAGTGTCCGAGTACGATACTGCACGCGTGGCCCATCCTTCACGCCAGGATACACGCGCTCTTCACCATCATCGAACCTGCGTGAGTTCACTTCACTTCACACTACACTACATTACAGTTTATTTTAGCTATTTTCATAGTGTTATGTCATATGGCGTTTTGCTTTGGGGCAAAGCCGCTGATATCGAAACTATTTTTATTTTACAAAAACGAGCAGTACGAGCTATATATAATTTGAGCTCTCGAGCTTCTCTCAGAGATAAGTTTAAACAAATGAGTATCCTCACAGTAGCTTCACAGTATATTTATGCAAACGTATTATTTGTACATCAAAATATTAGTAATTTTGTAAAAAAAATGAGAGTAATAACCACAAACTTGTAACCTATAATAAGATACCATCTACACTGTTGAATTTGCCTATTCATACATTTAAGGAACGTGTTAAGAATGTTTTAATACAGAAGGCGTACTACCATATTAACGAATATTTAAATGACGACAATGCTTGGGTGTAGCGCTCGCTCTTGCAGGACATAAATTTATGTAATTAATCTAAGTTTGTTTTGAAAAGAGTAATTGCTGAGTTTATTATCTTTTTTTGGCAATAGCAACCTTCCGAACCGTGCACTAGAGTCATTAGACTCTGACAATTCATAAGCGCCTGTGAAGGCCTATTTGGATGAATAAACATTTTATTTTACGTTACATACGCAACCTGCCTACCAAACCGGACCAACGTCTATTTGTGGTTAGATTTGTCACTTTGGGACATTTTACAGTGTTTGATATTTTTCATGAATATAGTCAAAACCCTTATTTCACATAATTCACAACTGCATAAGAAGCCTTAATTCCTTCAACAACTCTTGCGTTTTACACCCAACTAGCTATTCAAAGTCAAAGTCAAAACCAATAATTCAGTTTAGGCCCTAGAAGGGCACTTATGAAGGTCGAATTACAGAAGTTACCATCGGTTCGGAAGTCAGCCTAATCAAATCTATAAGGTTTCTTGTTCTGCATTTATTACAAAGTGTTATATTTATGAATCTTTATTTATTACTTCATCACAGAGCATGCACTTGTTACTATAATCGTGGAATATCATATAACTTTCATAGGAAATATGTACACAAATATTTAGGGCAGTGCAACCCAATGCTTTACACAGCGTTGAATTCTTAAGAAACCAACATAAAACTTTACAGCCCCGTGAACGACAATCGTGCGTCTCTCCTATCACGCAGCCCCGCTCTACCCAGGAAACCTGAGAAAGAAAGAGACGGATATATGCAAGTAAGTCTCTCTTATTATTATATTTAACCAATCTTTGTTATAAATATATATTATCCTATGAACTTCCCGCGGTTTTACCTGCGTTCCAGAGAGAATTTGAAAACAATCCTACTAATATTATAAATGTGAAGGTTTGGATGGATGGATGTATGTTTGTTACTCATTTACGCCAGAACGGCTGAATGGATCTGGATGAAATTTGGCATAGATATAGATTATAGTCTGGAATAGCACATAGGCTACTTTTTATCCCGGTAAAAGATAAGATCCCTCGGGAACACGGGTGAAACCGCGTGGCGGAAGCTAGTATGGCATATATTAGACAGTGATAATGCAGATTTCAGTAGAATCGGTTCAACAGTTCCAAAGATTATCCCCCTACAAACAAAACAACCTTACCTCTTTATAATGTTAGTATAAAAAACGATCTTAGCTGAAATTTTTGCTATGTGTATGTTGGAATTGAGAAGCTAGTACCGCTAGTGTAGTAATGAAATGAAATGAAATATATATATAAGGCGATGATAGCTCAGTGGTGAGTGACGTCGGATACCGCGGCGAAGGTCGTGGGTTCGAATCCTTACAATGAGCTTGAGCTTTCGGTGAAGGAAAACATCGTGAGGAAACCACAGCACGGTGGTAGGGTACTTTGTAGTACTCGACTGGCTGGCTACCACCCTCAAGTTGAAAATCTGTCGCCAAGCACCTGTTGGTGTGTTCCGGCAATTACACTTGAGAGCCAGTTCGCCTTAATAAGGTGTACAACACATTAGCAATCCCCTGGTATTGCCAATGTCTATAGGCGACGGTTGTCACTTACCATAAGGTGACCCGCCTGCCTCGTTGTCACTTGTGACATAAAAAAAAAAAAACATCCAAATAGGCCTCCACAGGCACTTATGGATAGTCAGACTCTAAATGCTCGGTTCGGAAGGTTGCTTTTGCTGAGAAGAGTCGGCAATAAACTAAGCAATTACTCTTTTCAAAATCATTTTACACCTATTACACACCTAGTGCACCAAACATTTAATGTGTTATAGGTATGGAAGTACTACATGACTATGGCGTACTTGGTGGTACCGGCGGTGCCCAGCCCCGTCATCCGCTGCGCCAGTCCCGACCTCAGCCTGAGGTACGTATACAATACACACACATACACACACACACACACACACACATTTACACTTATTAACTGCGGTACGTTCACTATATAGAGTGGTCTATTAGCTTCATTAATGAAGACCCTGTTCTGTTCCAACAATATTATATTAAAAGCCCTACAGTAACGACGTAGAGAATTGGCTTAAATTGGTTTTATTAAATATTGGTAGCAAAAGTAATCGTTTAGTTATATGTAATTTTCGAATATGTATGTGGTGGTAAAAATTAGTACCAGTTGATTTGCTATGTGTTATTCTCCGCTTTATTTTTAAACGTTGTTCAATGATTTTTCCTTACTGTGTCACGTGACGATGGTTTAAAACTAGCCTTGCAATATCCAGGTTTTGTCTCTTTTTGTTATGTGACGTTAGAGAGTGATGAATATGTTTAAACCCTGGGTATTAATAGACTTTCTTTAGACTATTTCACGGAATAAAACCGTTTTAGTTTCTTTTAATTAGTGTTTGTACTACCAAATATTTGGAATGTCTTTTTAATTCACTTTATGTGTCTAGTCTTAACATGTCCTGAAAACTATTTCTTTTTTACTTTTTCACTCAAAATCTTGAGCCTAAATTGGTGACAGCTAAAAAACACGTGAAATCGTGGATTCAGAATTCATACGAAATCAAAATTTTGGTTAAAATATTGTTATTGACAGAACTCGTTACTGCTTGGCTTATAAAGAAAATATATAATGTATGTGTTCTTCTTATAAGGGTCCACGACATTTAAGATTCAATATAAAAAAATATTCTTAAACGACGACGTTTATAAATAAACTCGCTGTAATATGTGAAAATTTGTTATCCCTTTTTAGTCTCATTTTTCCAAAATTAATAGCCTCATAGAAATATGTCGGTACTAAATTTTTTGGCTTACTGTTCAGATCATTTTACTATATAAATGAAACGCATGCAATTTGTAACCTAAAGTTTACCCCCCGAAAGTTGTCAGAGACTACACCGTTCACTACTACATGCACACGTTCTCAAGCAAAGTATTCACATTTGCGATGTTGCCTGTATTCAAAATAAATTATTTTTTAATATACTACGATGACACCTTGGACAGCTTGGTAACATTGAATATGACGTCTCAAGACAGTATTAATGTGACTTACTGCTGATTATTTACACACTAGAGTGCGTTTCACGAAAGAGTTCCATTCGTTGTTATGTTGGCCGCCTTGATTATTCATTTGATTTGAGTATAATGTTGCCAGAATAATGGTTTTTTTTTCGGAACCCAAGGAAAATTCTAGTTCAAACCTTATCAGAAATAATTAACATTTCACATGTTGTTTTTGGTTATATGCATATGCAAACCATGTCATAAAAATATTTTTATGACATGGTTTGTTTTAACATACACAGTATGATAACCAAGTGTTGATAAACTATGAAATCGAATCGAGTGATGCACGTGAGAATTGTTGTAGCATAGCATACCCCAAAATAGCCTAAATATTGGGTAATATTAAATAGCAGGTCACACTGATTTCAGAAGGGCCAACATAACAGCGACGGAAACTCTTACGTAAAACGCAGTCTATGACTATATCTGAAGACCAATAATTCGCCTTTGGTTCTTAGATTTGTGCTTTTGGTCTTCCGAATAATAAAATAAAAAGGAGCTGATTTATAAAATCAGTCAATATCCCTATTATTACTTGGAATATCTAATATCAATCAAAAAAATGAACTGTATCTAATTATTTCCACCCAAAATATTAATGAAGGTTAAATATCTATGTACACAAAATGCTATTATAATTTTACAAGAGCCACTGTGACTTGTGATCTGGCGTCAGTGAACACATTGAACGCTATAAGAACATACATATGTATAGGTACTATAGTGTGATAGCTCTGTGTGGTGTCGGATGCATGCTGGTATGGTTCCTATGGATGGCATAGGAAGCGTGGAGTGAGCTATAGGTATAGCCTATAGGTATATCTGTCCAGTAGCACTGAGCCGGAGGGGTGGGTCGCGCTAGCCACGGCCACGCTCAGCTCATCGAGCGAGAGTCTCAACGCGCCCGGCGGCTTCTTCACGCTGCCCTTGAGCTATGCGCGCGCGCACAGGCATCACAAACGAACGAGGTCTACCATTGTCTACCAAGCCCGCTATGTGCACGTCGCATATATAAATTTTCATCATCAAACCATTCCTCCATGACTCGGTTCCATCTTGTTTTCACCATTTTACGAATGTGTTCGGCTCGAAGGACCTCAACGTTACTGAAACCCCAGCTAAAATCGTAGCTTTTTAAAGATGAAATTGACGACGCGGCTCATAAAATCATCGTTGGTAACTAACTTTACAGTGGCCTTTCGCTCAAGTAAATTATGCTTTATTTCATAAGTGTTAAAGGTCACTGTAGGTCTCTGTCATCGCTCAAAAAATTTCGCCCATAAGATACGCTACCATGAGACCATTTATACAAGTTCCAATGACAAAAGCATTCAGTAGTCTCACTGCAAAAGGATTGTTCTAGTGCCATCAATAAATAATTATGTTGAAATAAAAAGTCGTTCATACACACACACACATACACACGTATCATGACCATAAACACTCGTTGTGTATTTAACACCGCAAACAACCTTTATATGTTGCTTGTTAATGACAAATCTCATTTTGTGAATATTAGACACCGTAAATAATGAATGATTAGTCTAGTACTGACTTTTGGAAACCATAGATAAAGCTATTCATGAAACATTTTTAAAAGCATTTAAACGAGCTTACTATTTAGTACAGTATGTAGTTTTCTTAATAAAACTGTTTTTTCCAAAAAAAAAAAACCATATTCAATTTTATTTTTATTTAAAGACCATAATGGTGGCAACGTATGATCGAGCATGCTGTTTTTGTAGTAATTAACAATAATGTGGTTTGGATATGGCCAGAACACATCTGAATCGAAACCAAATCTATCTTGCAATCAGTCAAATATTGTAGACTGTAGAAAAAGTGAAAAACTAATATTTTACGCTAAAAAGTCCGAATAAGAATAAAAATGCTTTAATACTATTTAGATTTATGGTCCGTGCGCAAACGCCATGTAGACGCTGCTCCATAAACTAATGGAAGCTATATCGCATGTTTAGTATTTATAGTTTTTCATACTGTTAGAGGATCAAATTCAGTTTGGTATACTGTCTCGGTTTTATTGACATAATTTTTTTGCATAGATATTTATGATGCGAGTTTAGTCAAAGTACAATATTATTTTGGTTAGTGTGGATGTACAAGGCGATGACAGCTCAGTGGTTGTGACGTCGGATACCGCGGCGAAGGTCGTGGGTTCGAATCCTACATTGGGCTTGAGCTTTCGGCGAAGGAAAACATCGTGAGGAAACCATAGCACGGTGGTAGGGTACTTTGTAGTACTCGACTGGCTGGCTATCATCCTCAAGAAAATCTGTCGCTAAGCACCTGTTGGTTTTTTTTTTTTTTTTTTTACTACTACCCCGGTCGAGCCGGCCCATTCATACTGTAGATAACGCTACAGCAAGGCTCTACCACCTACAAAAACTGTTGGTGTGTTCCGGCAGTTGCACTTGAGAGCCAGTTGCGTTTAAGGCATTGTAATAAGGTGTACAACACTTTGGCGATCCCCTTGGTATTGCTGATGTCTATAAGCGACGGTAGTCACTTGCCACCAGGTGACCCGTTTGCTTCGTTGTCAATTGTGGTATAAAAAAAACAGTTTATTTTCCCCGGACAGTGCACTCTTCTTGTCAGCGTGTCCGGAGTCGCTGTGGGGGTATGCGCCGCAGCTTGTCTCTTCATATTTGACTCGTGTCTGTCTGTGTGTGTGTGTGTGTAGCTCTAAATAAATACACACAGAAGGCCCACTCTCAACGTCCATGCACTACGTTGCACAACATAGAACGCGCTCATCTTTGTATGTGTCCACAAATACGTGCGTCGACAGGGAGGGGCCCTTCCGTTCTTATCTATTTCACGTCCGTAGTGTTGACATGAGTGATCTAATGCTTATACATGATTAGTCTACATACTTTATCTGGTTCACCCTCGATCATTTTACATTGTTCTGATTTTTGGGGATTTTTGGGGCCACAGCAATTCTATTGAACTGACAGATTATAGTAAATACTTAAGCTCAATTTCGGCTCTTGTTTAATGTGCGTAATGGCCATTTGTTCAATGCGTTTTTCGAAGCAAAATTGAACCTTAGCTTTGGACATAAGGTATACAATGCATTATTTACTAGTAGCAGTAGCGGTAATTGTTCTAGTAGGCAATATGAGGTTGGTTATACTATAATAGGGTAGTGTCCTGGGTCAATAAAAATGAATTCTAATTAGTTCGTCGCGCGTCGGTAAAATTATCAAAAAATATTGGGCACGTATTTTTTGCTTTATCAATTCAATAAAAATATACAAAGTTATAGTGCATCGAAGTATAAGAGTGGTGCTTATGACGTCACTTCGTGGTAAAGTCACGGCGTGACGTTACGCAAAATTTCAACGCACCGTATCCTCGTAATTTTTCGTGTACGGAAGAAAATAAAAAACACGTGTCCAATATTTTTTGGTTATCTAACTGTCGGACTTATGCCCGGTTTCTGAAGTCAACAGATAACTTCTCAATAACTATTGATTCATTAAAGTTAAACGTAAGATAAACGTCGGTTAACTGTCACTGCGTTTCTGAATACGCAACAAGCCATTCAATAACTATCTAACTGATAACTACTTCCTTATTTGTCGCTAGATGGCTCTGTTTAAGAGTTTGTCTCGAAAATTGATTTTATTAGTTTAATTCGACTTAAAAACTAGTTTTATTTACTAGAATATTTTTTTCGAGAATAAATAAGTGGCTCAAGACTTTTTTAGTTCAAAAATATGATTAGACTTTAATTGTGAACGACATCATTGTCGATTTTATTTGTGAGCATTGTCAATATCAAACGTGTTTGTTATCGATACGTCAAATAGTTATGAAACCGATAAACGCCGCAAATTGGTCAGTTAAGTTGAACTCAGTTTAAACGGGGTTTAACTTACATCATGTGTTCGGAAACGCACTTTCACAAGTTATCGAACCAATAGCGCTAATGAATAGATAAACCACCGTTAAAAGTGCCTCAGAAACAGGGCATTAATAGTTTTTTTAGGACACTACCTTATTATGTGGACTGTGGATGCCATCCAACTTGTGATCAAAGTATTGTTTATGTGAATGTACAGTCGCGGACGAAGAATGTTTACCACGTTACGGTCTATAAACTTCTTCGAGGCTGCCGATCGTCAAGACTGGCAGCTTTTCCTCTTTGGATGGCCAAGCTGATGCGTTTGCGGAAAAAGCTCCGCGCCCGCCGGTCACCCGAGGCCTCGATTAATTTTTTACATGAAATACTTGTGAAACGACGAGCTTCAGACCCCCCCGGGCCCATGGTCTCAACCGCATAAGGCATAAATTGATAATTTGGACCAGTACAGGCGTATTTTTTAAATTTTGAATTTTCCGCATCTTTCACAGTCGCTCCCGCGGGTTTACAAGTCTTCTCATCGGTAAATATAACTGTAGACCAATCGAAACCAAGATATAGCCGCGCAAAATTAATACTTTGTGGTGGGGCTTAAGTGCTTCTTTGATGGCATGGTGCCTGAAGTGCAGGCCAACACGGTGCAAAGCTCGTCGAATCGTGCGAGGATTCACATCATACAAAGCAGCAAAATGTCTAGTAGGTGTGAATCCATTATCTTCGTAACTTCGAGTCATGTCAGTAACTTGTGCGATACTCAATATTGATCTGAATTGCTTCTATGATAATTGATTGATCGATGATCTCTCCTTCGTCTCCATGTCGCCGGATCCAAAATCTAACGGTGAATCTAGATATATTGACTTCTCTTGATATAGCAAGAATATTCCAACCGTCTTCATGTAAAAAAAATATTTCGGCCCTTTGCTGCAGGGTTAAATTTGCCATTATTTTATTACCTTTCTATTTAATTGAGATTTTTATTGCCGTAGAAACGCTTGACAAATGTCACAATACCTACATGTAATAAAAAAGAAGACATTTATCAAATAAAAAATATTGACAGCCTTTTTGCTATATTCGATACTTAACATTATTTCACAATTTAAAAATGTAATATGTTTGTTGATATGACATCTTGGACCTTATTGCGCACGGTATGAGATACAAATGAATTTGAAATCTGGTAAACATTCTTACGCCGCGACTGTACCTACAAATATTGATTTAATAAATTGCCTTGTGCTTATTATAATGCACTCTCAGGAGTAAGTTAGTTGCTGATTCAGGAGCAACTGTTAAATGCGTAAGGTAAATGTCACAAATTCGACTATGTATCTGCGCTGTCACTATGCTCTGTCTCTCTCGTAAATGTTAGAAGTCCGCTTTCTGTTGCAATATTGCGCAGCCTCGTTGACGAGCTCTGTTAAAGATGACGCATGGGCTGTTTCGATTATCAATGATTTTACAGTTATATGCCTGCCCTGTCCCCAATCATTTGGGATGATAGTAGAACATTAAACTGTTTAATAAACATGCCCAGATTATTCATTTAGTGTTAAAGTCATGCTGATAGGAACGCCCACCATACAATACTACAAATGTCTGTCAGCTACACATATTGAATTAATTAGTTTATTCGAATTGGCTGATTGGAACAAAATTGATTTCGATGACAACTGATTCATTATGTTGTAGCCGATCCAAAATTGATTACGGACCTACATGCATTATTTTATTCTTTTGTCGCCCGTATCTGGACTTTATGAATGGTTGCCATACTAATTAATATACAATCTTCCAATTTTGAGTTAAAATAAGTAATATCTAATAAGTAAGTATAATTTCGGTGTTCTAAATATATTTATTATTCCCCAAGTTATTCATTGGGCATTGTACAAATGTTCCTTTATTAGTAACTTGATAATAAAAAATGCAGTGGGTCTGGAATCACGCAAGTATTCCTAGACAACAGCACCGCCCGTGACATTTATTTTGCTTCAGTATGTTTTTTATTCTACCAATAGATGAAGTATATATATTAGTTGTAGTATATGTTTGTTTATATGTAACATCGTCTGTTGCTCATGTCACTCATGGAGCTTGTCAGCAGTTTATGTTCTTCGTTTAATGTTAACAATTCGCTTTGTTATCTGGCATATAGTGTCATTAGTTATAGATTTACTTTAGATTTATTTTATGTTGTCAATGTTTAATGTAACTTCTGATATCCCTGGTTTGTCTAAGTATACATCGAACTACTTCAGCTCGTTAGTTCTTAAAAAACATTTTAGTGAAAAGCGTATAGCGCAGTGAAAATGAAATATCCCGATGTAATTATGCCCTTAGTTACATAGCTACTATAATTAAAATATTCATACACCTTTCTCTTCATTTCACTTGAGGACGCAGAAACAGAAATGTTAAAGCTAAAGCGAGTGTGCTAAGTCCGAGTGCTAATAAACAGTTACAGAAAAATTACTAAAACCCGGATCGTTTTCACTGGGATATATACATACATCGCAGGCATTTGAGTGAAGGAAAACAGCTTCGTAAAGTTTCGGAAAGACTCGGGACTCAGCAATGATTTGTTAATAATGTTCCTGGTAATATGTGAATGGTATACTCAGAGTATAATGTTCGACGGCAGCTCGTCGCCGGACTCGCTGAGCGAGCGCAGCGGCGGGGAGGGACGCGGCGCGGTGGCGGCGCCGAGCTCGCTCCACAAGCTGGCGGTGCCGCTGGCGCGCTGCGAGGTGCCCGAGGTGCGCGACGCCGCCGTCGCCGCCTGTGGGAACATCAACCCGGACGCGCTCAAGTACTTTTGGCTGTTTTTAACATTATTCTCTTTAATATAAAAAGCTGTAGGTACATAGGTTACCTACACAACATTTGATATTTAAAAAATGATACTCTAACGCACACAAGGTGATGATAGCTTAGGAGTGTTAAGTGACGTCGGATACCGCGACGAAGGTCGGGGGTTCGAATCCTACAATGAGATTGAGCTATCGGTGAAGGAAAACATCGTGAGGAAACCACAGCACGGTGGTATGGTACTTTTTAGTACCCGACTGGCTGGCTACCACCCTCAAGTTGAAAATCTGTCGCCAAGCACCTATCGGTGCGTTCCGACAGCTGCACTTGAGAGCCAGTTCCCATCTAGGCTTTGTGTGCTTACGAGCTTCGGCCACATCATCACACTACATTTATTTGAACGCTCGATGCAGGGATCTAATGGAAGAGCTGGTCCCACTGCTGCGTGAGGCGGTAGACCGTAAGCAAGAGAACATGCGCCGGCGCCGGCGTCGCGATGCATTGCGGCTGCATCTCAACAAGATGCTGCTCCTCATCGCCCAGAAGAAGACCTTCGCTACCAGGTGGCGTATATCTATATATATTCAAATATTCAAATATTTGGCTGTATTTTTCTAAGTAAAATGGTTTTTAATTCTACCCACCTATTAAAGTCGAGCTACAGAAGTAACTGCCACCGCCGATTGGAAATTTGCCATTAACTAAGGCGATGATAGCTCAGTGGTAGTGACGTCGAATACCGCGGCGAAGGTCGTGGGTTCGAATCCTACAATGAGCTTGAGCTTTCGGTGAAGGAAAACATCGTGAGGAAACCATAGCACGGTGGTAGGGTACTTTGTGGTACCCGACTGGCTGGCTATACCACCCTCAAGTTGAAAATCTGTCGCCAAAAACCTATCGGTGTGTTCCGACAGCTGCACTTGAGAGCCAGTTCCCATCTAGGCTTTGTGCGCTTACCACCTTCGGCCACATCATCACTTACCACAGTGAGATTGTAGTCAAACACAAGCCTATCTAGAATAAAAAAAAAAACTAAAGAAGCGGCAAGAAACTTAGTAAGGTTACATTCAATAACTCTTATTCGTGAGATGAGATGCTATGTGTGATATGTTTCCAAAATAATCAGCTGAACCACAGGTTGAAACGTTTAACTTAGTAGTTCTCATTTAATACCTGCAAACTATATCTGATGACGACTAGAATTTGCCATTTAAAAATACACACCAGAAAATCTATTATTTACTTTATTATGT
Organism: Ochropacha duplaris; assembly: GCA_951361185.1. Lineage (NCBI taxonomy): Eukaryota > Metazoa > Arthropoda > Insecta > Lepidoptera > Drepanidae > Ochropacha > Ochropacha duplaris. The sequence goes on from OX592690.1 coordinate 794,673, forward strand.
TAGTTTTTAGGGTTCCGTACCTCAAAAAGAAAAATGGAACCCTTATAGGATGACTTCGTGGTCCGTCTGTTCGTCTATCAATACCCTTTTTCCCAAGAACAATTGGAGGTATCAAGTTAACATTAATAGCAGCAGTGCAAAAATCAAACTTCTTAGTTAATGCAATCAAAAGATATGGCCGTTTATAAAACCTATAGAGTACTTCTCTTTGACCTAGAACCATGCAATTTGGCAAGAAGCAATATCCTGTAGCACGAGTAAAGGAATGAATCCTTAAACCGTAATAGTTACATCAGAAAAACAACACAATCGGAAAAACATCTTCGACTCACAGTTGACCGATTGTTTAATGAGTATCATGGTCGTTTTAAGGCGATGATAGCTCAGTGGTAAGTGACGTCGGATACCGCGGCGAAGGTCGTGGGTTCGAATCCTACAATGAGCTTGAGCTTTCGGTGAAGGAAAACATCGTGAGGAAACCACAACACGGTGGTAGGGTACTTTGTGGTACTCGACTGTCACCAAGCACCTGTTGGTGTGTTCCGGCAGTTGCACTTGAGAGCCAGTTGCCCTTGCCCTTAAGGCATTGTAATATGGTGTACAACACGTTGGCAGACCTGGTATTGCTAATGTCTATAGGCGACGGTAGTCACTTACCATCAGGTGACCCGCCTGCCTCGTTGTCACTAGTGACATAAAAAATAAATATATAATGTGTGTGTGTTGGTAGTGCTTTCACCCTGGAGGGCGGCACGTATGGCGCACTACACCCGACGCTCACTGAGTACCTCGAGGGAGTGCGCCAGGTCCTCGACGCGGACGCCGAGAAGGACGCCCCCGCCGCCCGCGACCAAAGGCTCACCTTCGCAGACTTCGTCACCGATCTCATCAAGAGCTTCCCCAGTTAGTATGAACCCCTCATAAACATGTTTCAACTTGCACTATAACGTCATAGAATACGAAATAATTCAATTTTATTGCTTAAAATCGTTTATGAAAATATGTTTTTTTTATATCGCCATAACTTATTTCTAACAGTGATTTGAAATGAGCTCCCATAGTAACTGTTGTAGTATATTGAAATACCTTTCTATTTACATATGTCACGTCGTTATTGGTATCAATGACCATTTTGTCCATTTACAGGATTAGTGGGATTATTGGCTAAAACCCTATGCCTGCACTATACCTAATAGAGAAAATAAAATTACACACTTCTGTCCTTATCTGACAACGCGGCCTCCTGTTACACAATTCCGTCCCTTTTCACGAAATCACTCCCACAGTTTGCAGGAAAGCGAAAGGAAATATGTTACACATCAAAAAGTGTTGATCATAATCTCACCATGGTAAGTGATGATGAGGCCAAAGGTGGTAAGTGCAGATGTCGGAATACATTGGCAGGCTAGCCCATTGGAAGATCTTCCCTTTTCCCTATGAAACTATGGAGCAGCGAGATGTTAGACATCTCCATTGAAAAGGGAGGCCTAGAGGCTAGGTCATTGTGCCTAAGGACCGCACCACAACTGTACATGTTCGAATCTTGTGATCGTAAAACTTGGTGTAAGCGCGCGCCATCTATCTAGGAGTGGTGTGAACGTATATCTGTGACGTATGAAGAAAGATGTCGCTACGCTACAACACTAACTCTATGTGTGTGTGTGTGCAGTGGAGACGTACGGGTCCCTGATGAAGCGCGAGCAGATCCGCAGCCTGTTCTCGCTGTTCTCGGGATGGTGCGGGCCGCTGGCGCGGGAGCTCGGCGCGCTGGTGCCACTTCTACCACCACAGGACAAGGACGACAAGCTCAACCTATCCGCGCTCAGGGTATGTATATACATCATGTCGCTCTGACAATATCGATGGTAGCTTTGGTATCAGAAGTGCTAGCGAAACTTTCTCGCAATCTTTATAAAGATTCGACGCTATAGAAGATAAACGAACGAACAAACCATTTTTTTGTTGATCTTTTTATATTATAAAACTATCGTAACATGTGATGTGTGAAGATTAATAGAGTACAAAGATACTTTTGACATTGACAGTCTGTTTGTCTGTTTTAACAAAGTAATCTTCTCGAAGCCATGAAATGAAACAATTGTAAATTTTATTAACTTTGGGAAACATAGGTTTTATTCGGCAATGAGAAATTGGCTGCTGAGTAAACAGATATATGAGTTTTATCAAGCCTACATCAGTAAAGCGGTGATGGAAAGATCTTTTTGAAATTTTGGGTTTGTCAACACTGAAAGGAGGGGTGACCCCCTATCTATGTATATAAAAGCGAAATACCACTGATTAATCATGAAATGTCAGAAAGTATAAACTAAGATTGGCTGGAAACCCAGCAAAACCGCGGGATATAATATGATAATGTCTGTTTATATAATTGTATGTAATGTTATGTAATAGGCTATGAGCGCGCTGGTTTGCTGCGGGCCGTGCTTCGCCCCAGCCGCACTCGCCGAGGACGGCTCCCTCTACCCGTGGCTGAATGAGATGCTGTGTTCCACCAGCGACAAGGTGTGTTCTCCATCTTTGAGGTGATGACTTCAGTAATAGTGACATCGGATACTACAATGAGCTAGAGCTTTCTGTGAAGGATTTTACTTTTACTTTTAGGATAAGCTTGTGTTTGATCGCAATCTCACGATAAGTGATGATGTGGCCGAAGGTGGTAACACACCGATAGGTGCTTGGCGACAGATTTTCAACTTGAGGGTGGTAGCCAGCCAGTCGGGTATACACTGAGCTATCATAGCCTTCACTTCACCGTAGGGTACATTGTAAGACCAGCCTAGCTGACAATCACCCTCAAGCTTAAAATATGTCAATAAGCACATACGGTTGTGTTGTAGCAGTTGCATTTGATATCTAGTTGCCAAGTGCAGCTAGAAAATAAGGCGTGGTGTGTGGTTGTACAGGTGTACGAGCTGGCCCGTGAGACGATAGTCCTCCTGCTGGAGTGCAACCCTGACATCGGGCCGCTGCTCGACTGGACCGTGGACAAGTGCTACACCGGCCCGCCCAGAGTTGCCGATGGGTGCTTCATGGCACTCGCCACTATATTCAGCGCACGGTCAGTCGCTATTTATACCTTCTATCTTATGCCTGGGCCGCACTCATCGCGATTACATTCGGGCGATAAACTTCGTCTTCGGTCTGCGGTGAATCGTCGTGGCCACGTGTAACGAAAACAAAATGGAATGTGGCCGCGCAAGCGGAGTTCATCGCGATAAAACCCTTTGATGTGCGAGAGTTTGATATTCGCCCGAAGTGCCGAAGTATTCGTCTGTCTGTTTGTCACCAGGTTGTATATCATGAACCGTGATAGTTGAAATTTTCACAGATGATGTATTTCTGTTGCCGTTATAACAACAAGTACCAAAAACAGAATAAAATAATTTAAAAAAAACTACATTTGTACGGAACTCTCGGTGCGCGAGTCTGACTCGCACTTGACCGGTTTTTTTTTCATATTAATTACCTCGTTACTTATCATTACAGTAGAGAATAAATTGAGCTTAACAAAGTAAATACGTGTTGATGTATAGGGTCAAAACATCAGTCAAAAGGACCGCGACAGTCGCATAATTTAAAAAAGGGAGCTCAAATAAAAGTAATTGGTGATCCCTGCTCCAAAGTATTGATTATTTTAATATTTGTAATGAGTACTTCAGAATAGCGCCATCTATCGGGAACTCACTAAGAGTTTAAAAATGTTGTACTCCAAAGCATGCGGTCGGGACCGCTACAGGTTCAAAACACGGTTGTATTCTACCTACCGCACTTTGATAACTCGCATGACTCGCACAGATGGCGTTAGCAGTCACCTGCAAGGTATAAAACTAACCCTTTTCTGCCTTAAGTTAACATACAAAACATGATGTTGTTTATGTACTTTTTAGGGTTCCGTACCCAAAGGGTAAAAACGGGACCCTATTACTAAGACTTCGCTGTCTGTCCGTCTGTCCGTCCGTCTGTCTGTTACCAGGCTGTATCTAAAGAACCGCGATAGCTAGACAGTTGAAATTTTCACAAATTATGTATTTCTGTTGCCGCTATAACAACAATAAAAATAAAATAAATAGTTAAGGGGGGCTCCCATACAACAAAGGCTATTTTTGTGCCCTTTTTTGCTCGATATCAATAATGGCAACAGGTAGGCACCTGAAATATTCACAAAATACTCAGTTGTATTTTTACTTTAATAATAAATAGTAAAATTTAAATAAAATAAATATTTTATCCCATACAACAAACGTGATTTTTTTTGGCTTTTTTATGGAACCCTTCGTGCGCGAGTCCGACTCGCACTTGGCCGGTTTTTTTGTTCATGTTTTCTGTATTAAGGTGCCAAATAAACATTATTATTATTATTATACGATAACTTTTGAAGTACTCGTCCCAACTTCCGAGTACATCCTACTAAAATGGTTTAGTTAGAGGGATGGCGAGTGATTGAATGAAAACTTTCACATTAGCAAGTTGTTATGAATACACGGGCGTCACGTCAGGTTCATCTGTGACAGAGTTACCGTTACTAACTGAATCACGTTCATTTAATCGGTTTCGACAAAGTACATAACTTTAATGGACACTATTAATCAATTACTGTCTCATATTTTTATATATCGCATCTTCATTGTTGGCAATCGTCCTTTAGGACATTTCTGCCAATGTCAAGTTATTATTATCATTCTTATAGGTATTAAATCTAACTATAACTTTTCAGTGGCTTTTTGAGACAAACTGAAAACACAATTATTTCATGAATTAACTAGCGGACACGGCAGACGTTGTCCTGCTCTGAAGTTAAAAAAACTTAGAACCCGATTCCAGCTCCACCTACCGGGTCCATTTTTGTTTTCAAATAATCGAGGAACCCATTGAAATACACACACAAAATTTCATCCAAATCGGTCCTTTGTTACCATACTCCGTACCGCTAGATCCCACGGGAACGCGGATCCCACGGAAACGCGGGTGAAACCGCGGGGGACAGCTAGTAAAAAATAGATAACCTATTCTCAGACCTACTGAATGTAAATATAAAGTTTCATCAAAATCGATGAAGCCGTTTCAGAGGAGTGCGGTAACTAAAACTGTGACACGAGAATTTTATATAATAGGTTGGGGAAAAAGTTTCTCCTCCTTTTTTAAGAAAATTCAATTTTTTTTTAATATAGTTTATTTACATTTCACTAAAGTATGTAGGTACCATTTTGTTCGATGACTTTTTGCCATCTTGTAGGTAGGGACATGATACCATTGCTATAGAAATTTTGGGACTTCTGATCAAAATACCGCGACAAGTGGTTTTGGCAGTCCTCTCGTGATGTTAACCTGACACTGCCTAAAGAATTCTGAAGAGACCGAAACAGGTCGAAATCTGAAGTTGCAAGGTCACGACTATACGGCGGATATATTAACACCTCCCAGCCAAACTCTCTTAATTTTTGCTGAGTGGCTAAAGATGTGTGAGGTCTAGCGTTATCATGATGAAAAACCACACCCCTTCTGTTGATTAATTCCGGCCGCTTTCTCTCAACTTCTTGCTTTAATCTCATCAGTTGTTCGCAGTAGAGTTCAGAATCGATGGTCCTGCCTGGTGGTAACAGCTCATAATGAATAATGCCCTTCCAATCCCACCACACACACAGCATCACCTTGTTGCGAGTTAACCCGGGATTCGCCACAGTCTGTGAAGCCTGACCGGCCTTTGACCACGACCTTTTTCTAATTCGTAGTTCTTGTTGTACGTGATCCACTTTTCATCACCAGTTATCAGATTCTTCAAAAATGGTTCGGCTTCATTACGTCGTAATAAAGAATCACAAATGAGTACACGGTTCATTAGGTTTCTTTCAGTGAGCTCGTGAGGTACCCAAATATCGAGCGTTTTTGTGTACCCAGTTTTTTTCAAATGCGCCAAAACTGTTTTGTGGTCAATTCCCAGTTCTTCAGCTACGTCGTAACTGATATGCCGATCTTGCTCCACTTTTTCAAAAATGGCATCCATTTTATCCCTAATAGGGCGACCAGAGCGACGTGCATCTTTGACATCAAAATTTCCGGATCGAAAACGCTTAAACCAAATTTGTGCTACTCTCACAGACACTGCACTAGGTCCATAAACATTTTTACCGTTTTTGTAGTAAAATTTTAAAATGTATCGCATTTCTTCATTAGATTCACTCATCTTGACAGTACGAAAAACAAATGAAAATCACACATTTTCCCAATTTGAATTTGGAATTATGTTCTTTAAAATTTAAACTTTCAATGATACCAAAACCAGCCAGATACAAATAGTATAACCAAAGAGATTTTATTACCAGTTCATACATATTATAATGCGAAAAGACTTTTACCCGACCTAATTTTAAGAAGATATATAAATAAATATCCTGGGACATTTTTCACTCACGGTTATCTGATCCTAAACTAAGCAGTGCTTGTAATATGGAAACCAGACAACTGACATACTACATATACCTAATTCTTTTTTCTTTTTGTAAATACATACTTACACGCAATAAATTAGAACTCAGCATCCCGAAAAGTAGTGCCATCACTTTTACTAAGAAAAAAACAATAATTGACAGTCATTACCACATAAAAAAATATCCGTCTTGGGAAAGTGACATCACTACGTGACCTCGGGGTGGTACTTGACTGTAAATTGCACTTGGATTTACACATTAGTAAAATAGTTAGCCAGGCTCTTAAAATGTATGGCTTTGTTCATAGGAACAGCAAGGAGTTCGTGCGACCATCAACTTTTCTTTATCTCTATAAAACTCTTATACGTCCTCAAGTACGCTGCTGCTATTTGGGATCCTCATTACAAAAAATACATTGAAAAAATAGAAAAAGTTCAATTTAATTATCTTCGCACTTTGCATCGCAAATGCTTCCGAGCAAATCTACCGCGAGATTCTCTTTTAGTGAAATACAATATGCCAACACTTCAAGCCAGACGTAATTAACTGGAGGCAATGTTTTTGCATGGCCTTTGTCACGACAGCGTCGACTGCACCGATTTATCTAACCAAATTAAACTATATTGTTCCACGCACGGTACTTCGACGTGAGGCGCGCTCGCAAGGCTTATTCCACACTAGATTCTGTCGGACTACAGGCGGGGAGCGTTCGCCCTTGCGTCGATTACTTACTAATTATAATAATTTATCCGATAATACTTATAGATATATTTGCACTGTCTACGAACATATTCATATAATATCTATTTTAAGAATATGCCTAATATTAGTTTAGTAATCCGTGGATAATGTCGTTGGTCAAACATTTAGAACTACACATTAATATTATTGAGTTTAACCATATATTGCAATGTTTGTACTGTTTTTTTGTCCCAAATAAATAAATAAATACTTAAATAGATAATTACACCCAGACTCAAGACAAATAGACATGTTCATGCACACAAATGTCTGTCCTGGATGGGAATCGAACCCACGACCTGCGACATAGGTAGACCAATCACGCCAATCGGCCCGTTAAGTTTATTATCTGCTATACTTTAGTGCAATTTGTTGGCAGATTAGTTTTGCAATTCGACATTAACGATCGAAGTTATCTGAGTCAATAAATAAATTATTATTTTTATTATTATTAACTAAATAGATTTGTTTTGGTGTCAAATACTTTTTTCTATACACTTGTAAGTTGTACTTTACGTACTTTGACATAAAAAGGACTAATTTCAATCAAACTGTGTTCGTACTAAGACTTGCACAGGTATTTGTAATATTGCGTCTTTCGGTGCAAGCCACAATTCTGCAACAATGCGTCCTGAAAGCCTAATTAACGAAGCGAATTTTCTGCTCAGAATCCTTTATTGAAACAGGTTTATTGCAATCATTAGAAAATACCTAGGATGCAGAGTTTAATATCAATTTATTTTACATTCGCTGCAAATTGGAAGTAAATTTCAGTCCTGGTATAACGAGAGTCTAAAAGTCATTAGTACTACTTTGACAAGGTTTAAATGAAACCGGTGCGCTCGTCCATTTTCTGTTACACGTAGATTAAACGCTCGACTCAATATAATACGCACTGGCTTCTTGGAATTACTAACTGCTTGTTATTACGTTAATACTTTACTTGTTAATAGTAGTAACGGATTAGATTAATGCATTGGTGCACGGTGATTTATTTTTAGTTTAGAAGTTGCGTCAGTTCCCTTCTTGCTTAGTTACCTACTAACAAGTAGTTTCATTGATACACATTATATTTTACCGATGGAAAAATAATGTTGAAAGTTGTGAGATGTAACTGGATAGAGCATGTCCGCTTTCGGCTCTGCCGCGGACTGCGTCGCTGCAGTGGCGAGGGTGCAGTCGTCAGCGAGGTCGGTCGGCTCGGTAACCTCATTACTGGGCCCGGACCTAGCGCATCATTTTGAGGGCCTCGTTATTACCTACTTGTACGTAAAACGTGACTGTAGCAGAGCATATTTTTTGCAAGCTGTTGAGTTATTTGCTAATTTGGTTTGGCCGTCGTCGGACGCAGGAAATAAGCACTTTCCTGGTAACTATAAGGCCTGGCGCTCACCACGGGACGGTACTGTACCTGTGTTTTCAAAGTCAAAGTCAAAGTCAAAACCATTTATTCAGTTTAGGCCCTAGAAGGGCACTTATGAAGGTCGAATTACAGAAGTTACCACCGGTTCGGAAGTCAGCCTTCAACTGAAAAGAACCGGCAAGAAACTCAGCAAGGTTACGTTTTTTAAATATCTTTGGACCATCTGACTATATTGGCTTTTTTTTTCAAATGTTCAACAATTTTATTCTTAAAGTAATACAAAATTTTTATGAGTTGCCGTGCAATCTCGCCAGTAGACACCGAGCCGTAAACACTACGTAGGTAAATTACGTATGTTAACTTGTTACATTACATTTTTGAAAGCATGTATAACCTTATATATTATTTCCCCACGACGTTTAGCGTCACGGGCTCCCCTACTATTATGCATACGTACCTACGCTCTTAAAAATACTATAATAATATAATGCTCTATAATTTAATATAATAATATTTTAACTATGTACACTTTACCTGAGGGTTGAGTGGCGTTAGTCGCCCAGTAACAGCGCCTTAACTAAATTTAAAATATCAAATTAAAATGTTTTAAAGATAATCGCTATTGCTTAAGAGATTAAAACAATCTTACCGTTCTCAGAAATTAATAGTAGAAAGTATATAATCGCACAAACAATAGTGGTAAAGGGTGAAATTTTTGTTGATTGTTGCATTCGGTCGAGTCCGGCTCACACACAATTACAGTTCCGTGCCAACCTAATAGGCTAATACTATAATGAGGTGCCAAAAGAAAATAGTTCTACTCGTAATTATCGATTGTATCTAATGTACACTTTAATGACATTTTATCGACTATATTCGTCAGGTAACTAACCTGTCACCACAGAACAAATAAACAACCGGTCAAGTGCGAGTCGGACTCGCGCACCGAGGGTTCCGTACAAACTTGTAAATAGTTCCTTCATCACGGTCTCGAGGATTATTTCAATATTTTTTTCGATGACGTTTTTGAGGTTGGTGCCAATTAAGCTAGACCCCTAAATTGTATGAGTCTCTCAATGGTCTATCTTATTTTATTTTTATATTTGAGTTGATTGAATGAAAGGTAAATAGTGGTTTACGATTTATGACGTATTAAAAAATTACTACTTACTAGATCTCGTTCAAACCAATTTTCGGTGGAAGTTTGCATGGTAATGTACATCATATTTTTTTTTTAGCTTTATCGTTCTCTTATTTTAGAAGTTACAGGGGGGCACGACACATTTTACCACTTTGGAAGTGTCTCTCGCGCAAATCATTCAGTTTAGAAAAAAATGATATTAGAAACCTCAATATCATTTTTGAAGACCTATCCTAGATACCCCACACGTATGGGTTTGATGAAAAAAATAATTGAGTTTCAGTTCTTAGTATGGGGAACCCCCAAAATTTATTGTTTTTTTTTTCTATTTTTGTGTGAAAATCTTAATTCCGTTCACAGAATAGGTACATCTACTTACCAAGTTTCAACAGTATAGTTCTTAAAGTTTCGGAAAAAAGTGGTTGTGACGTGTACGGACAGACATGTCGAATCCATAAGGGTTCCATTTTTTGCCATTTGGCTACGGAACCTTAAAAAGATAGAAGGAGCATACGTAAACAGTCTCTAATGAAGTGAACTATGAAAAATGTTATTATTGCCTTGATGGTTTTTTTAATGACCATTTTATTAACCCTAATAATTAATAGAATAAATGTAGTAATATTATAATTTATAAAATGATTCGGTCCGTCTGCCTTCCTAGACTATTGTTCAATTGCTATACCCTATTAGGGTCATGTATGTGATATTTTTTTATGTACCTATGCAATAAAATTGAGTATTGAACCTCAAGATAAAAAGCCTTCGTATATAAATATCAATTCTATAACATTTTCAAGATAGGTACTTGTTACAATTAAAATCATAGGTTTAAAAAACCTAGATAATTTCACTAAAAGTGACTGCATGTTTAATGTGTATATGTGTATGTGTGTGTACTAGTGGGGAGGGGAGTTGCCATACTTATGAGGTTGAAGTAGGTAATCTTCCTTTTTACGGTATTCTAAAAAGTGTTATGATATTTTTAATGTCAATCTTATTTATTATTTTGGTACAGAAAAATAGATTTATCATCATTATCATTATAAAAACTTCGTGGTAAAGAATAAAGGAATAAATATCCTGGCTATTTTTCCAGGTATAAAACGTAATTTCAATTAACGTCAAATCTGTCGATACAGAAATTTCAATTCAATTCTATGAAACGTGATATTTGATACCCCCTCATCTGCCTTTGTTCTAGCTCACCGTGATGTGGTATGATTATTATTAGTTGTCCTCACAATCCTTCGCGTCGAAATTAGATCTATCCTTTGTCCACGCACTCCCTGCATTAATGCACTTTCGTTTTGACATGAAAAGAACTTCGGAAAACATCATGTTACGTTTTACCTATACATGGAAACTCCGAGGAAAGAATGGTTCAAATTAATTTCATTACTGAACATTGTAATTTATTAATATTGATGGTTGATGATTTAAAATTTGGATAAATCGATTGATCATAATAATGAGCGTCTGCGTCCCAGTCATCACCTGCCTGCTCTGTTCCCAATAATTTGGGGGTCGGTGCAATGTGTACTATTTTCTGTCATACCTACTTGAGAATAGGTGCTGCTTGTGGGGCTGGTTTGCTTGAGTTTTATTGTTAGCTAAATTATACTTTTTATTTTATTTTAGCAAATATTAGCAATAAGGCTAGATAAATGATTCTTGAATGTAATAGGTCTGTGTTACTTTTTTAAAAAGAGTTAATGCCAAAGACTTTAAACTTATACTATAGACCGGACATAGCGAACAAAATCGTAATCCAAAACTTTAATACTTATGTACTCTGGAGTACATAAGTCTAGTTTGGCACCACTCACCGATAGATGACTATTATACTCACCACTGCATGTCAACACGTATTTGTGTCCACAAAAAAAAACATTTTCTGCGAAAATATGCCGAGATACGCATTACGAAACTGCAAATCGCGATATGGTAAAACGACTGGACCTAACATCGGTTTATTTTCGTAAGTATTATTTATATTTACTCGCTAATTAATTAGAACTCAATATATTTTATAAATAGTTCTAGAACATTGCAAATTTTGTAATATACGCCCGCTATTATTGAGTAGCTTAACCATGCCTTGTAAGAGATGAATGTTGTTTATCGATTTTGTTATCGATAAAATTTTATGAGGTAATTCTTTTTCGGACTTCATTGAAGAAAATAATTAAAATTTTTATGATTTTTCGGACCGTCTTCTTCAAATTAATATTCATTCTGCTTATACCATCCTCAAATACTGCCTGTACCAAAATTTACATATACTCTTCGCCGTAGTCGTGGCCTGGTGCGTGATGATGGCAAGCGACTCGACGGTATGGATTCTACTGATACTTTGATTCCTTGGAAGATGGGTCGGCCTTTAGTGTGGGACACTTGGCACCGTCTCATCTTCCAGAGTCCGCAGTTAGGGCAGATGGTACCGCTACTTGCGCTGAGAATCTCAAACGGCGCAAGTATAGCAATCTTGATGGTTGAGTCGTTTGGGGTTGAGACAATGGGGCCGTGGGGACCAGCTGCTCACCGCGTTTACCGTGTCATCGCTAAACGCCTCATCGAAGCGTCACGTGACCGGAGTGCTGGCGAATACTTTGCAACGTATTAGCATTACCATTCAAAGAGTCAGTGCTGCAAGTATTCTGGGCACGCTACCACCCGACAGCGATCTGAACCAGTTGGCTTATGTTTATGTTTATTCATCCAAATAGGCCTTCACAGGCGCTTCACTTATGAATTGTCAGATTCTAATAACTCTAATGCACGGTTCGGAAGGATGCTTTTGCTGAGAAGCCGGCAATAACCGCGTTTGTTGTATCGGAGCCCCCTTAAATATATATTTTATTTTGTTTTTAGTATTTGTTGTTATAGTGGCAAGAAAATTTCAACTGTCTAGCTATCGCGGTTCTTGAGATACAGCCTGGTGACAGACAGACAGACAGACAGCAAAGTCTTAGTAATAGGGTCCTGTTTTTACCCTTTGGGTACGGAACCCTAAAAAAGATCTTCAAACAACTGAGCCGATTTTCTTGAAACATAGGTCAGAACACTCTCGAAATCTAGGTGATGCAGTCCTAACCATACTTAATAATAATAATTTATATGTAAAAATAATTTTGAAAATAAATAATAAATTATTGCTTTATATTTTTTGTATTTGTTTTATTCTATTGTGTATGTAAATGTGAACAAATAAACGTCTTTTATTATCGATAGTCGATACCTAATATCTGAATGCTTGGTAACATCCCTATCACGTATGTTTGCTATTCAAAGATAGATGGCGACATTGAGGCATGGACTGGGATCACAGTTTTTCTATGACATTTCTTCTGATAGCCGTTCTATTGTATCTATATTTAAATTTCTTTGGTTAATGCTGAGTTTATTTCTGGCTCTTAGCAGCAAAAGCAACCTTCCGAACCGTGCGTTTAGAGATTTTCACATGTCAAAACACATACAACCGTTTCGGTAATGGGCCCCAATACGTTTCCTTTTACGGTAGAGTTGAGAGATCTGATTGGAAATTGCGATGTTTTTCGCAGCGGTATTAAAATAGTATGGGTTCAGATACACACAAGTCCACGGTGGTTTCGCCTGCTATCTCGAGGGTCCCCTCAGGGGTCCCCCTGTGGGATATAATTTTCAAAAATCCTTTCCTAGCAAATACTTACTACTCATAATCTAGATATATATTTATACTTTCTGAGATTTTGTGATTACTCAGTGAGTGATATTTCGCTTTTATAGATTACAGCTTTTGCCCGCGACTTCGTCCGCGTTGAATAAATAATTTGGGTAGTTTATTTTTCTATCCAATTTGATTTTACATCAATAAAATAATATTTGAATTGCATTTTGTTCTTGAAGCTCTCATATATTATTTTTAAATGCGCATCCGAAATAGCTGATGCTGTTCTTAATTGAATAGGGAGCTGATCGCCGATAATTACTTATAAGAACTTCGTTTCTCCTTAATGTTTTACTTATATATAGTTAGTTGAATGTTAGGTGTTCATCATGGCAAGCCACGTCAAATAATGACTTTTAAATGCATATTTCTGATACCTTGGGTTACATTATTGTAATTTACGTAGGGACCTCTAATTTAACAAAAAACATCCTGTTACTACGAGGGACTATGTAAAAAACCGGAGAGTTTGTTTCGCCGTTTCTACTAACAGGTTGCACACGCACGATAGCAATAAAAATTACGTCAATAAGTGTTCATTAAGATTTTTTTAAATTGGCTTAGTGGTTTAATCGTTACAGCGTAACAAACAAACAAACTCACTTTCGCATTTATATTAGTTAAGATATTCTACCTTTAAATAAGTATATATGGGTAATATTAGTTCTCGAGGGAACGGTTTAATGTTTGAAAATCATTTACTTTACTTTGCTTGTTTCTGTAAACACCACGTACCCGCTGTTTTGTTTTTATGGAGTAACGTTATCTTTGTTTAACCCATCTTAATACTGTTACATACATTTTTGTTTTTATACATCCTGTTTTATATTATATTAAAAAAAAATGTTTAACTTTATATACCTACTTCAATTTTCAACCTATTTTGGATACTAATGTCTAGTGTAAATTGTTTATTTTATTTTACATTCTATCATTTTCAACTGAAACAGATAGTAACTGGTGGTCAACGGTGTGGGTTTCACAATTAGTACTATTGTTTATTTTAATTTTTTAAGTATAATTATTGTGTAAACTGTTTGTTGATCCAATAAAGAGAAAAAAAAAATCTTAGCGGATATCTACTCCCTATAAGGAATCGATTTACCTTTCAAGTACTATTACTACGGATTTTGTTCACAATTTCATGGGCTTTAATTTATTTTGCGCGGTCCCGTTAAAATTGGTGCAGCCGTTTTTAATATCAGCTTTTAAATATTTCGAAAATGGTGACGGTTTTACTTAGATAATTTTTTTACATTTGGTATCACCTCAATTTTACATAGGAATTAACATTTTTTTTAATTATAATTCAAACTTATATTTATGTTCACTACCAGCAGAGATGGAATTTCTAATAAGTAAAATTCTTCTTGGAAAACTTATTTACCGCTTTTTTATTTTTTTTAAGGTTCCGTACCCAAAGGGTAAAAACGGGACCCTATTACTAAGACTTCGCTGTCTGTCCGTCTGTCTGTCACCAGGCTGTATCTCAAGAACCGCGACAGCTAAACAGTTGAAATTTTCACAAATTATGTAATTCTGTTGCCGCTATAACAACAAATACTAAAAACAAAATAAAATAAATATTTAAACGGGGCTCCCATACAAAAAACGCAATTTTTAAGCCCTTTTTTGCTCGATGTCATCACCAGGCTGTATCTCAAGAACCATGATAGCTAGACAGTTGAAATTTTGACAAATTATGTATTTCTGTTGCCGGTGTAACAACAAATACTAAAAACAAAATAAATATTTAAGGGGGGCTCCCATACAACAAACGCTATTTTTTTTTGCCCTTTTTTACTCGATATCAATAATGGCAACAGGTAGGCACTTGAAATATTCACAAAATACTCAGTGTATTTTTACTTTAATAATAAATAATAAAACTAAAATAAAATAAATGTTTAAGGGGGCTCCCATACAACAAACGTGAATTTTTTTGCCTTTTTTACGGAACCCTTCGTGCGCGAGTCCGACTCGCGCTTGGCCGGTTTTTTTGGTTTTAAATTAAATTTTCAAAAATCCTTTCATCGCGGATACCCTATGAGAAAATCTAGCTGCCAAATGTCAAGTGTGTAGCATTTAAATACCGAGTATTGTCTGATATTTCAACCCCCTTTTTACCCTCAGTAGCAGTTCGCACGCGCTAGGGCTCGCTCGTGTTGTGCGATCGAGTCGTACGTAATCTATGAGCCATTGGGACAATGTCCTCAAAAGTGGATAAATGTACCAAGTGTAACATTGTTATGAATGAAGTGCTTGCCTTCATATGGAATAAATTTGACGTGATGGATGAAGAAAGCCTTCATCGAATATGTGTCAGTGCCTTTACTGAATCGGAAATTGTGGCAGCCAAAAACTTGCTGTTTGATTCCATAGCGCTGACGTAAGCAAAGACTGCGAGATATTGATGACATTATTTGTCTACTGAAGGATAGTAATGCAGAGGAAATCCCCGTGTTTGTGGCTAAAGAACTGCATAAACTGCCTCCTGTTCTATTAGACCACGTTGACGTAACTCGACTTCTTAAAGATCTTGTCGGGATGCAAAGTGAAATAAGCCAAATGAAAATCAATATGCTACAACAAATCAGTTGGAGTTGTTAAAAACAGAGCTGGAGTCAGTTAAGAAAGCGTCTATTGTGAACAACTTAGTAACGTCAATTCAAGGGGTTTCAAAATTTATGATTGAAACAGTGGCCCTATCGGTTTGCTCCCTGCAAATGATGTAGAAAACACTACCTTAACGAGCCATCATTCGAAAATATCGCCTGGAAATTATAAACGAAACGATAGAACAGAATATAAATAAAAGCATAACAGGTTTAAGACGATGATAGCTCAGTGGTAAGTGACGTCGAATACCGCGGCGAAGGTCGTGGGTTCGAATCCTACAATGAGCTTGAGCTTTCAGTGAAGGAAAACATCGTGAGGAAACCACAGCACGGTGGTAGGGTACTTTGTAGTACCCGACTGGCTGGCTACGGGTGGTAGCCAGCCAGTCGGGTACTACAAAGTACAAGTTGAAAATCTGTCGCCAAGCACCTATCGGTGTGTTCCGACAGCTGCACTTGAGAGCCAGTTCCCATCTAGGCTTTGTGTGCTTACCATCTTCGGCCACATCGTCACTCACCATGGTGAGATTGTGGTCAAACACAAGCCTATCACGAATAAAAGAAATAAAAAACGAAAACAGCTGTGTAGAACAAAAGACGATGAGTCACCCGCTGCCGCCTCCCGAGCCGGCTGCGCAAGTGTCCGAACACACGGTCGCCGCGGTTAACTGTGTTCCTACGCCATCTATGGCTGTAGCTAATGGGGAATGGCAAAAACAGACCCAGAGTAAGAAATGGATTGAAATACGTAGAAAAAAGTTAAGGAATCCATTCGTGCGGTCCAGATTAAGCTGAAATTGAATCAGAAGCTAACATCAAAGCGGCGGAAATTAAAATCCCTGTTTAAATTTACAACGTAGCGAAGGAGGTGTCTGTGTGTGACATATCAACTTATATAAAGAAAAAGACGAGCTTGAATGTTACTTTGGCAAAAATGAATATGAAGATGGAAATGGACTATGATGCATATAAAGTATTTATACCTAAAAATAAATTGGATATTTTTATGAGTGACAGATCGGTGGATTGTGTAAGAAGATTATGTAGCCAAGCGGATCTTATTGCTTTGCAGGAAACCTGGCTTCTGCCTCACGACGTGCCCTTTTTGGGTACAATAGATGCGGGTTTTGCCTTCACTGGTAAATCCGTGGGAGGCCTCACGGCGGTGTGGCCTTACTGTGGAAGACTTCTACGTTCCCCTCAGCTACTGTAATAGAGTGTGCGGCTAGCCGCTGTTAAGTTAGTGCTCCAGGATCGCGCAATCCTGGTTTTTTCCGTCTATATGCCTACGGATTCAATGGATAATCTGACGGAATATTCAGAGTGCATCGGTGAAAGTGCAATAATTGACAAGTAGCACATCCGGTTGAGTTATTTTTCACTGAACTATTGAACTACTGTGCAGAGCAGTGTTGGTGATGTTTTGACACGGAGCTACTGCCATCGGACACTTATACACACATCAAAAAAAGTTTGCGATCACTTTGAAAAATCGAAATCATCATTATGATTAATTACCTACTCAATTTATTTTTATAAAACACAAAAAGAGTTTTATTTTTTTAATTTCTAACAAGGTACCCATTTCTATTCAAAGAAAACACATAACAATGATTTTTTCTTGATAAAGTTCATTCTAAGAATGTGTTCATGTGTGTACGTACGTGAGCGATGCGCTCGGTTGCCGCCGGTGGCTTGATCATTGTGTAGTGACTGATATGATGTTGATACATTATCCGATACTATTGGAGTGCAATATTATTCCCCGGGTCCCTTTATGTAACGTTCGTAATAATAAGGTAACGTGGGTGCAGACAGACTTTGATAACATATGTAAATACAAAGAAATATGTCACTCTAAATTTAGGGAAATTAATTTTTCTTTGGAATTTGACGACTGTGCTGATAAGATGTACTGTAACGTAAATCATAAATTATTGCTAGACAAAATATATATTTTTTTATTCTGGATAGGCTTGTGTTTGACCACAATCTCTCCATGGTAAGTGATGATGTGGCCGAAGATGGTAAGCACACAAAGCCTAGATGGGAACTGGCTCTCAAGTGCAGCTGTCGGAACACACCGATAGGTGTTTTGGCGACAGATTTTCAACTTGAGGGTGGTAGCCAGCCAGTCGGGTACTATAAAGTACCCTACCACCGTGCTATGGTTTCCTCACGATGTTTTCCTTCACCGAAAGCTCAAGCTCATTGTAGGATTCGAACCCACGACCTTCGCCGCGGTATTCGACGTATGATAATATTGTTTATTTATTTATTTATAATACATAACATCTATCATTACAGGCTAATGATCCTAATGCGATAGAGTTGCAAAAAAATAAAAAGGATACAAAATATACATTATTAAACAATAAAATCACAAAAAAAAACAAAAATTAACATTTTACAATAGAATTAGACAATTGAAGTACTAACAACTGAAATAAAAATAAAATAAAAGAAAACTTGAATTAAATTAAAGGTAACCTATGAGGCTATGAGTAAGCTATGACATTCAGTAGGACCTTTGCTAATTCACTCAAATGGCTCAAAAATAAATCTAGTCTATCATTGGTTTTATTTAATATTGTGATAGCACGAGTGAATGGCGTTTTTGCCAGTAAGTTAGTCCTGGCAAATGGTACGGGCTAAATATCTGTTAGTATTATAACTCAGGCCGCAGAGTGTAGTAATACGTTTATAAAGAAACGAAAAGGTACATATGTAACGGGATGGAACAAACATGTTAGAGATGCTCATGTGAGGGCGCGCCGTTGTTTTCAAGCCTGGGTGTGGTACGGTAAACCTTACTCTGGTGAATACTTTAATCTGTTGACTCGCGAGAATAACCTGTCAAACTGGACTTTTTGGCGGGAACTTGCGAAGTGACGTTGTGTTTTCGTTTTATTTTCATTAAATTCGTGTATTTTGAGTTTTATTGAATAATTTCGGTGGTGTTTTGTCCAATAAAGATCAATCTAAGTGCACAAGTGAAGTGAAATGAAATGAAAGCGTGTATCGTGACTTTCCAGGTTGTCCCAAGAAGTCCGTGAAAAGTTTTAGTGGAATAGCCGCCAATTTCACTAAAAATAGACTGGACTTGTACGGATGAGGACTAGACTTTACAGTGAAAGTGACAATAAAACATGACTATAAATAACATAAAAAATGAAATATTTAAATTAAGAAATGGCTTAAAGGTCTAGATGCCAAGCCAAAAACCTTGAAAAAAAAAAAACCTGTCAAACTACTCGTCAACTCGCGCACAGTTTAAAAAAAAACAAAATTCGCGCCCAATTTTCAAGTAAATGTCATCGTCCCGACTGTCGGCGGACTCTGTAACTCCGATTGTCCCAAGAAATAACTGACAGGTTAATAATATGTGTGAAACGAAATGACAATAATTGTTTTATTTTCAAGGTTTTTGGCTTGGCATCTAGACCTTTAAGCCATTTCTTAATTTAAATATTTCTTTTTTTTTTTGTTATAGTCACGTTTTATTGTAACTTTCACTGTAAAGTCTAGTCCTCATCCGTACAAGTCCAGACTATTTTTAGTGAAGTTGGCGGCTATTCCACTAAAACTTTTCACGGACTTCTTGGGACAACCTGGAAAGTCACGATACACGCTTTCATTTCATTTTACTTCACTTGTGCACTTAGATTGATCTTTATTGGACAAAACACCACCGAAATTATTCAATAAAACTCAAAATACACGAATTTAATGAAAATGACGAAAACACAACGTCACTTCGCAAGTTCCAGCCAAAAAGTCAATGACAATTAATGACATAAATTTTTTGTAGTCCTTGACACTATCGATATTGTATTTTCGATGAGTCCTGCTAATAATTGTGACAACAGTTAATTAAACATATATGTATAGGTATTTTTTTTAATGTAAAACATCTCATTGGTGCTCTCGCCTCCCTTTTGTTTTTAAAGTGCTTAAAGATTTCGAATCAGTTATAATAATAGTGCCAATTCCTGAGTTTATTGCCGGCTCAGCAAAAGCAACCTTCCGAATCGTGCATTAGAATCTGACTATTCATAAGTGCCTGTGAAGGCTTATTTGGACGAATTAACATTTCATTTAATTTGAAGTGACCAAAAAGATTTTTATTAAAGAAACTCAATTTTTTTAAGTATCTATATTTTATTTAAAATCCATATCTAATATTAACATAGATGTTTCACATCTGCTGGGCGTTTCACGACGACAATCTACTACTAGCTAAAACCCCAAAATAATTATAATATAGGCACGGCACCCTGTTTTAATCTCCTCTTGTTATTAGACTGTATTAAAATAAGTCATATCTGTAGTCTCTAGGGAAAACTTCTACAAGGAGCTCATTCCACAACCTGATTATGCGCGGGAGAAAATGTCTTTTAAACCGCACTGTTCGCGACCAATTTGGTATAAGGTGTGAGGATGAACTCCCTGTCGACGGCGGGCGGTGCGTTGAAAGAAAGAAAAAATATTTATTGACCCACGAGTCACAACACATTTATAATAAAACTAAAAAGTAATTGTATGTTGCGCGGGCTCATGAGGTCTCTATCTCAGCATAAAGTTGCACTGCACATAGCAGTACAACGCTGCTATTCTGATAGAGCCTTATTGGACAATGAATTACTTAAAATATAATAATAATAATATTTTGTTGATGAATTAAATAAAATTAAAATAAATAATAATAAAAATCACATAAATCTAATATATAAAATTCTCGTGTCACAGTTTTAGTTGCCATACTCCTCCGAAACGGCTTAACCGATTTTGATGAAACTTTATATTTACATTCAGTAGGTCTGAGAATCGGCCAACATCTATTTTTCATCCCCCTAAATGTTAGGGGTAGTCCACCCCTATTTTTTTATTTTTATTTTTGAGACAAAATTTCTAATTTCTATTTTTTTATGATACAACATACAAAAATACATACAATCCCCAATTTTCACCCTTCTACGATCAACCCTTATTTTTTAATAGCCATTTTAGTAATTTGTGTAATCGGTCAAGCCGTTTCGGAGGAGTATGGTAACAGGACCGATTTGGATGAAATTTTGTGTGTGTATTTCAATGGGTTCCTCGATGATTTGAAAACAAAATTGGACCCGGTAGATGGCGCTGGAATCGGGTTCTAAGTTTTGTTTTAATTTCAGGGCAGGACAACGTCCGCCGGGTCCACTAGTAATACTATAAATGTATAAGAACGAAAGTAACATACAATTATGATTATATAAATTTTATTAGAAATTTTTAACTTTTGTAAAACGTACAGAATCGATTGTCGCGCTGCATTTTTCTGCTAAAGTCCCTATAGAAAACTAGATGTGTGTGTTTTTCTTGTAACCCGAGAAGATGTTTTTTCAGCGTTATTCTGAAGGTTTGGACTGGTAGAAAGTTGTCGTGGGTATCATATCAAACAATTCCTCGGAACACTGCACATTATACAAGCGGTAGAACACACATAAGGCGACAAAGTCTCTCCTTAGATAAAGTAAAAAACTTTTATGGTTACAAAAAATACCTATTTAATCTATTTTCTGTATGAATTACATGATTATAAATGCTGCGTTCTGTTTCAAATGCATAAAAGAAATGTAATGAAATATACTGTCGAAAATATAAGAACGTAAGATTGTCAATTGAACAAACATTTCAAAGTCCGTTTTGGCCAATATTCTTTAAAATGTTGTGAGCAAATTGTCTTTGTACGTTTACAAAATATGTTTTTCACAAGCTAGGATCTAGACATCCCGAATCATTGGATCTTTTGGAAATCCGAAAAATAAATAGTCAAAATAACATACTGTTACGGTATTGATAGATAAAAGTCGATATCGATATTTGTTTTTGTGCTGACCAGCGCTAAAATTTGTGCAGTGTGGCCATTGTTTTTAAATAAATTGTGCCTATTTTCGTTATAAGTGATGACCGTAAATATCTTTCAATAATAACGTTCATCGATCTTAAACATACAGTTTCATAGTCTTGATAATTTCTGAAGTTTATATAAAAGTACATAATAGTATTTCTATGCCGTACAATTGAAAAAAATATATGATTTTGCTATAAATTGACAATTATTAATAATGCATCTACAGTAATAAATGGTATTAACAATAACTAACGTAAAATAAGTATTAATTAAATGTTGGTACATCTGACTTAAAAATTACCCTAAATCAGAACTTGTACGATTTAGTGGCAATACTTTTCGGTTGACGTTATTTTTAAGGTTTTGGAAATTTTGTGCATTATTTTTTTTAATTTGATACATACTATTTAGACAAAATAAATAAATGTCCTGGGACATTTTTCACACACGGTTATCTGATCCCAAACTAAGCAGAGCTTGTAATATGGAAACCAGATGACTGATATACTACATATACTACTTTTTGTTGTTGTAAATACATACTTAAATAGATAATTACACCCAGACTCAGGACAAACAGACATGTTCATGCACACAAATGTAATAATACAACAGATGGAAAATAACGTTATCCTTTTGTACGAGTTTGTCTGATCTCTTTTTACACAAAAAAACACGCTGCAATTCGGCATTTTTAAGTTTGACGTTTCGCATACATTGTGATTTTTCTGAATGTGACGTGATCGCGCGGCAACTAGTTTTATATAACCGGTATGATTGGTAATCATGGACCTTTGGCAGAGGGGAACGCCTGTCAGTGCCCACTCCCGGCTGGCTTAATACTCAAAGTACTTGAAGCGAATATTAGGTATTTGCTTCAAGTAGGTATTTAGAGTTACCTATCCATTTAGAATACATAATTCTTGGTTTTTTTTACTACGAAGCTGACGGGTCACCTGGTGGTAAGTGACTACTGTCGCCTATAGACATTAGCAATACCAAGGGGGTTGCCAATGTGTTGTACACCTTATTACAATGCCTTAAAGGCGAACTGACTCTAAGGTGCACCTGCCGGAACACACCAACAGGTGTTTAGCGACAGATTTTCAACTTTAGGGTGGTAGCCATCCAGTCGAGTACCTACCACCGTGCTATGGTTTCCTCACGATGTTTTCCTTCATCGAAAGCTCGAGCCCAAGGATTCGAACCCACGACCTTCGCCGCGGTATCCGACGTCACTACCACTGAGCCATCATCGCCTTTCAAACGTATAAAGTTATATATCGTAATTGCTTTATTGATTATTTTTATCATAATGGAATCTGGAAAACGCAGTAAAAATACTGAAAGAGAGAAATGCTTCTTATCGAAACGTCAAATAGTTATGGAACCGATAAACGCCGCATATTTGTCAGTGAAGTTGAAATCAGTTTAAACGGAGTTTAACTTACATCGCGGTGTTCGGAAACGCACTTTCACAAGTTATCGAACCAATAGCGCTAATAAATAGATAAACCACCGTCAAAAGTGCAGTAAATTAAATCGTTCATTTTATCTCAATTTATTTGAAGCTTACTTCCGCCCAGCGGCGGCCGTAGGGGGTGGCGAACAGGGCAATCGCCCGGGGCCTCGCTCTTGCAGGGGCCTCGCGCAACAACCCATGCAATTTAAAAAGAATATAGATTTTTTAACAATATTTTTTTTATTTAAAACTCTTGATTTTGATCCTTAATTATTTATTCAGGTTACTTATTACATAGCGGTAAATTAAAATATAGTTTATATGTACTTATATAATGTAATATCGCGCCTTGAAACACCTGAAGATCTGTTTTTTTATCGCATAGCACTCGGGTCAGCTCGGGTGTCGGGACATAATGTTCTGCTCTTTTATAACTATCTATAGATTTACAATCACCGACACAAAATAACCTTACTGAATATCAATCAACCCACTCGACCCAAATGGGTTACTTTTAATTTTGTTGTATTCGCACCGAACGGTAAACGGTCGCTCCGACGCCAACGGTAAACATGCCTCGGTGCTCGTCAAAAACTGTGAAAATCACATATCCAGAACGATAACGACGTAGCTGATTCGTTAGCTTATTGTGTATTAATTAAAGATTTCATTCTTAGGAAAAGCCTTAAAAATCAATTTTAAATTTTATCATCTCTGTATTTGTTAATTTTGTAAATCTTTCAATGTAAAATATTTTAGAACTCAAACTTTATTTATTTGTGTAACTTTAGCATTTCTTCTACATGACAAATGCCTAAACCAAACAAGCTACCTTTTTTTTTTTTTTTTTTATTCTGGATAAGCTTGTGTTTGACCACAATCTCACCATGGTAAGTGATGATGTGGCCGAAGGTGGTAAGCACACAAAGCCTAGATGGGAACTGGCTCTCAAGTGCAGCTGTCGGAACACACCAATAGGTGCTTGGCGACAGGTTTTCAACTTGAGGGTGGTAGCCAGCCAGTCGGGTACTACAAATTACCCTACCACCGTGCTATGGTTTCCTCACGATGTTTTCCTTCACCGAAAGCTCAAGCTCATTGTAGGATTCGAACCCACGACCTTCGTCGCGGTATTCGACGTCACTTACCACTGAGCTATCATTACCTACCTACTTTCGCATCACATACTTTTCACGAAGGACAAAGGGCCTCGCAAAGACCTGCCGCCGCTGAGTCTCCACTGCAATAAACAATTTAATTAAACTCTTAAAATAGCCATAATAATAGTTCCAAGTTATTAGGTGAAGTTTATTGTATAATGGCGTACTTCATATTGAATTCATATTTCAATAAGATTCTATGGAAGTCTCGCAGCTCTCGTCTCGCTTAATACTCTCAAAGCACAAATGCAATTCAATACAACATAATCCAGCTCGGGCAAGTGCAGAGCTTATGTTTACTCCCTTTGTTTCGCTTGATACTGGATATCGCAAAGCTAATTGAGCTATTTACAATAGTGTGTCTACCTCTATTAAATGTCTACCTATATTAAATGCCTGCCGTATGATTGGTTTGTAATTTGAAATATTAATTACAACTACGCATACCAGCACCATGGCCAATCAATTACTAGATTTCGGGTTCTGTATGGAATATTCATGCATGAGATTGATTAAAGTAAAACTTATCTTCCTGTCCACTTATATTCACTGTTTACATTGTTATAACATAGTAAAACGTATAATTACTGTTGGACATGTTCACATACATTTTTATAATAATATTTTAGACTTTGAATAAATTTGATTTATTTGAACGCTTTGACATCGCGGGCCTTTGATGACGTCACACGTCACGCTCAGTGCTTGTTTAATTTTGCTGTAAAGAGATAAAGAATTTCTGAAATTGAACCATCTAATAGAGAAGTCGTGGCATGTGACTTCACGTTTTGTTTTGATCAATGGTTGTTTCGCAAATTTAATAGGCATTTGCTTATTTTGATCTTTTTGTATAAATATTTTATGTAATTAAAAAGAAACTAAATAAAAATTATGTTTTAGATATTATGTTAGGACGACAAAGAAGGTTTAAGGCGATGATAGCTCAGTGGTAAGTGACGTCGGATATCGTGGGTTCGAATCCTACAATGAGCTTGGGCTTTCGGTGAAGGAAAACATCGTGAGGAAACCATAGCACGGTGGTAGGGTACTTTGTAGTACCCGACTGGCTGGTACCCTCAAGTTGAAAATCAGTCGCCAAGCACCTATCGGTGTGTTCCGACAGTTGCACTTGAGAGCCAGTTCCCATTTAGGCTTTGTGTGCTTACCACCTTCGGCCACATCATCACTTACCATAGTGAGATTGTAGTCAAACACAAGCCTATCCAGAATAAAAAAAAAGAACCAGTAAAAAAATATTTAAACCAAATTTAAATGACATGAATATTCCCAATTGCGGCGCAGGCAGTAGGTAAGCACAGCAATATCGTTCAATAACAGTGAGACACATGACGCAACCACTGTAGGTACCTACTGGTACTAGTTTTGAACAATATTGATATTTCACCACACAAACGATGCTAACATAGAATTTAGACGATAATATTTGCATTTTAAGGCGATGATAGCTCAGTGGTAACTGACGTCGGATACCGCGGCGAAGGTCGTGGGTTCGAATCCTTACAATGAGCTTGAGCTTTCGGTGAAGGAAAACATCGTGAGGAAACCACAGCACGGTGGTAGGGTACTTTGTAGTACTCGACTGGCTGGCTACCACCCTCAAGTTGAAAATCTGTCGCCAAGCACCTGTTGGTGTGTTCCGGCAATTGCACTTGAGAGCCAGTTCGCCTTAATAAGGTGTACAACACATTAGCAATCCCCTGGTATTGCCCATGTCTATAGGCGACGGTTGTCACTTACCATCAGGTGACCCGCCTGCCTCGTTGTCACTTGTGACCTTAAAAAAAAATTGCATTTGCATTTATTGTGGCTTCTCAATACATCATAATAATATGAAACTCTTAGAAATATATCATATTTCGCAATAAGTAATACATCTTCGAGTATTTTCAAGTTGTTAGCAGCGGCTACATTTGATAGATTATAATTCGATATGCATAATATCATTTTGAGTCATATCTCACATATTATGTTATGCCGTCATAAATGGACAGGATCATAAGATCTGCTTGTCGTTTGTGGTTATTTAGTAAAGATGTACCGACTAATCGCCAACTTGTCGGTAAAGCCGATAAGATACCGAATTTTCGGCACTATATTATTTACTGGAAAACAAACAATAAACTACCTTGATTTAGTTCAAGTGTTATATTTTAATGGCCTTATTCATAAAAATCTCGACGGTGTCTAGCAAGTGCTTGGCAGATTCTTAATTCAAATTCACTAGCTAGATAATGCTTAGAAGAGAGAAATGCCGTCGAGTAGTTTTTCAAAGCCTTTGTTGATATTCAAACTCGTTTAGGTGTTTGTAGTATTAGTACGTAAGGGGTTTATCGCATTCCAAAACTAGCTATCAACTGTTCAGCTCAACCATTCAGATAACCTTTTTTTATTGAACACTAGCTGTTCCGCGCGGTTTCACCCGCGTTCCCGAGGGATCTTATCTTTTCCCGGGAGTGTGCTATTCCAGACTATAATCTATCTCCATGCGAAATTTCATCCAGATCCATTCAGCCGTTCTGGCGTAAATGAGTAACAAACATCCATCCATCCAAACGATCACATTTATAATATTAGTAGGATTTAATTCATGACCGGCACTGTAACATCATTTACACCATAGGTACACACATCAAAAAAAGTTTGCGATCACTTTGAAAAATTGAAATTATTATTATTATTATTAATTATCTACTCATTTTTTTTATAAAAAATAAAAAGCGTTTTATTTTTAAATTTCAAACAAGGTACCTATTTCTATATAAAGAAAACACATAACAAAGATGTTTTCTTGATAAAGTTAAATCTAAGAAATTATATCAGCTTATGCTAGTGATCACAAACTTGTTTTGATGTGTGTAGGTGTTACTGACTTTAGTTGTAATGTTTCGAGCCTTCGCTATATAATACGTATGTTATTTGTGCAGAGAGTATCCATGCGACCACTACACGGCGATCATCAATGTGACGCTGATGTGCACGGGGTGCCCGCGCGCGCCGGTGCACGAGAGCGCGCTGCAGCTGCTGCAGCTCCTCGACAAGCGCTTCTTCGGCGCCGTGGGCCCGCTGCACACTGAAGATGACGCCGGTAAGTCTCCTCCCACCTCCCACCTAATAGCATATGATGTCATCGCTCATGTGCCAACACTGCACACGACAGATCCTCGAGTCAACTACGAGAATATAAAAAAAAAAAAAAAACTTAAGTATGTATTAAATGTCTTTCTTTCTAGTCGTAGTAGATTTAAGTACATAATAACCTGTGTCTAAAACTAAAGGTATTGAATAGTTTAAACGCGATCGATTTGGGTCAACAATAGTTTTCCGAACATTTAAATATTTCTAAAAAACACATATTTTTAATCTGCTACGATTCTACGAGCTACGGAAAGTATTACTGAACAACATTGGTAAGTTTATCTGTATTACCTATTACGGGAATGGAAGCCATCTCCGACGTCCCCTCGTCCCGCTCGTCCCGCTCGCATAACATAATGAAAATCACTGGATTGATTCTCAATAAAGAGCCCCTTTATCGCAATTCGATATATTTATGTTTGAATGCAGTCGTTTCATATTTTATGGGTTAATAAATGCCACGTCATTGAAAGAGTTAATGATTTAATAGTAAAATGTGTGAACATTAAAAAACACAAAAATATATATTTTCATTAGAATATAAAAAGATAACTACTAACTAAATTATATTATTATTTAAAAAAATGTATTTTAAGTTTTTTCACTCCAATACTAAAAAAAACATTCGGTTTGAGCTACCAAATTGCTATAGATATAAGTATAATTATTAAAAAATATATCACTGTTTTAAAGGTTTTACTCTGCCTTTCATTCAGTATTTTTAATTGGCTATTTTATGCCCTGGCCGAGCCCGTACTAGATATCATGTTATGGGATTTCCATACAGTAGCACTGAAAAAAAAAAATTGAGGGTAAAGCCGGTAAAGAGTACAGGCCTATTTCCAATTTTATACCTTGAAATTTTCATTTATCCTACGGTTTTGTGTAACAAATTCGCAAAGTTTCTGTATTATTCACTCAATATCTTCATTCAATTTACCATGGCAACGAGACGCCACTCGAACTCACCTCACTCAGTCCACCCCACGTCTCCAAGGTGACTGCACGACGCATTGCAGAGAATATACGAGGTAAGTACACTTCTAGACTTATGTTATTTTTTATTCCTAATGTGTTATTTTTTAAACCTATTTGAGTTTGTTAACAAATTATGCACCTTATAAAATAATTACTTTGTGTTTGTTCAAAATATTATATTGTTTCTTTCTGTTTCAGGGTTGCTCTTGGCGACTGGCTGGCTACCACCCTCAAGTTGAAAATCTGTCGCCAAGCACCTGTTGGTGTGTTCCGGCAGTTTCACTTGAGAGCCAGTTGCCCTTGCCCTTAAGGCATTGTAATAAGGTGTACAACACGTTGGCAATCCCCCTGGTGTTGCTAATGTCTATAGGCGACGGTAGTCACTTACCATCAGGTGACCCGCCTGCCTCGTTGTCACTAGTGACATAAAAATTCAAAATGTTCATTGCTTGGACAGTAGGGTGCAGTAGGCGAGTAAGTGGGCGATTGATGCGAGTCCAATCGATACATACGGCTTTTATGATGATGCTGATTTGAACCCAAAAATAAATAGTAAATATTCTTTTTATTTGTATTACATGTTTACATATATTATGAATAAAGTACCGTTTCTATAATAATTACTGTTATAGTTTTATTAATATTTGGCTTCTGCTCATAGCTTCGCCTGCGTAGAATTTGACGATATGTGTATCCTATGTGATTGCGGCGTGAAGATAAGGCAAACACGCGGCCGGTTTCATCAAACTTCATTCACTTTTCACGATAATACGAGTTTATACTTTTACATTATTCCAATTGATACTTACCATATTATACATTATATACAATTAAAAAAGAATAAAAATGTGTAATATATGTGAACAAAATTGCATGAAATAAAATCAAGATTCTAGAAAACAGATCAAAATTATTAGGTTTTTTTTAAATAAGTCTGCACAACTCATGCAATGAGCCACGGGCCATCCTACACCGTGGCTCTTATTACACTTTTTATGGGATGATAAAACTTATAATTTTTTTTGTAGTTTCCTCACAGCGTCACTTTGATTTGCTTTATTTTTTTTTTATTGGAAAGACTTTTCGTGAAAGTCCTACATAGGTATCACAGTTACACCCTGAGAGACGCAGTAGGAAGTTCAATTTCCGAATACTCTTGACCTCCACACAACGCTGCGAACATATCGTCTATACATCGATCGTAGAAGTAGAATATTATCTCTTTTTAGTTTAGAGTTAATAGTGTATGGATACTTTTAATAAAAGAGATTTCTAGAAATATTCAACTGAATATATTTAATCCTCTTTCTGTAATGGGGATAATCTGCGCTCTACGCCCTCTTTCAGTGTAAGCGGCACGGGCCTCAGTTGTGTGCTGTTAAGGCATTTATATCTTAATCCGTCTGAAACAACATTAGGAAAATTAATATGTGAACAATGTCATCACTACATGTATCCTCATTAGGTGGTCGTGGATATGAGCTGGGCGTTTGATTTGTTGATCATAACCGTCTATGTGACTGTAAAGGTAAAATATGGATATCAATTGGATGGATCGAAAGCTTGAAATAGAGAGTGAAGCAGTAAAGTTTTGCGGTGCTGAATGCTAATGACAAGTTATTACTTGCAACTTATAGTCATTATTTTAATATTAGTCATAATTTAAACATAAATTAAGCGTTTGTAATACAAGAGCAAATTAAAAGAACCATATTATGTTGTGCTGGTCCCTTTGATTCACGCAGACCTCTATTTCGTAAATTAAATTAAGTTAATCAAACTTTTTTATATGGATCGAAAGATCAGTCAAAATTATATGTTACTTATTATAAAACTTAATTTAGGTACCAAAACAAATCTACATCATGTCATACATTTCATAGTCATCATGGTCATCAATAAAAACATGATGATGACTCTTACATTGTATTGTTCAAAACGAAACTAATGTGGTGTGTGCGGCTTGTGGCACCTCCAGCACAGCGAGGGAAGCGTGGCAGCCACCCACCGGCTCCCTGCACCGACACGCAGCCTCTCGCCGGCCGCACTCAAGAGACCGTGCCCGCCCGCACTCAAGAGACCGTGCCCGCCCGCGCCCTAGCGGTACGGGCGCGGACGGCCGACGTTCCCGCTGCATATGGCGCTCGCCTCCGCACGCTTTTTCACAGCTGCTTCCAAGGCCGAACATAACTCCACCGGCTGTCTCGAAAACGTGACCTTCACTGTTCACCAAGATTTATTTGTCTTCGCTAACTAAACGCCTCTCACTCTGCTATTAAAGGACGTCGTGGTCGAGATTATCGGCCACAATTATCATTATCTACCAATTATCGTTTATGTACGTACCAGCACATAAGTCACAAATTATATGTGGATTAACCGATTATAGTTATATAAGTGTAGCGACGTGTAAATCCGTGTTATCTTTCGTTATGGTATAGGTTAGGATAATAGTAGGTTTATAAATAAGTAGGAGTATATAGATAAGGGAAAAAAAAAAAAAAGGTGGCGCGTCGCCGTCGTACCAGCTAGTCTTCATTTCCAGTCTCTATTTGCACCCGTTGCACTCTACTTATCATCACCCTCTATGAGAACCCGCTTTTGAGTGTATTTCGTGACTGGGTGTACTTGCAAAAAAAAAAAAAAAACTTATCCCGTGTCCAACTATAAATGTGTAAAATTTTTTCAAACAACAATATTTGCGTTCGATTTCATTGGCGCTGAACACTAAGATGAGATGTTCTACATTCCATAAGTGCGCGGCAAAGATAATTCCCGCGCACTTATAGAATAAAGAGGATTAAAAACTCATTACTGCCCGCTAAAAGTTTCTTATAGAAATCACCACCTTTGGGTGCACTTAAGGGCGAACCAAGTCGTCCTTTTCGAATAGATGGGATGAAAAGATAATTGCTGCGCACTTATACAATATAGAGGATTAAAAACTCATTACTGCCCGCTAAAAGTTTCTTATGCCTAGGCCGCACTCATCGCGAATGTATGTAGCCAGGTATACGCGTATACTTCATTACTACCAGCACTTCGCGCGAAGCTTCAGGCACATCGCTCCGCTGTCGGTAAACTCTCGCACATCAAAGGGTTTTATCGCGATGAACTCCGCTTGCGCGGCCACATTATATTTTGTTTTCTGCGTTTGTAGGGGATGGGGGCCTAAAGCGGCCACCAGCCTAAAGCGAGCACCCATTTAAAAATCATCGCCTCTAAACTCAACGTGGTCTCGCGTCCCGTAAGCCTGACCCCCCGTACCGCCTCAGTCCCCGGCAGTCGTGGTTCACATCTCCGACACTGCTGCCCGTGTACGAAAAAATTTAACAATTTTTATTTTCTTCATATTAATAATTTTTCTCTCGCTTAACCTTATGGAACCGCTTTGAGCCCCCTTCCCCTACATCGCGATAAACTTTATAACGCGCATAATGTGGCCGCGACGATTCGCCGTAGACCGAAGTCGAAGTTTATCGCCCGAAATGTTATCGCGATGAGTGTGGCCTAGGCATTATAGAAAACACCACATTTGGGTGCACTTCAAGGCGAACCAAGTCGTCCTTTTTGAATAGACGGGATGGAAAGTGTAATGCTATGCAATAGCTTTACCGCGGCAGTCCCCGAGTACCACAGTTAGTTTTTTTTATTGTTTATTAAATAAAGAACAAAATAAAATATTAATAGAAAAACATCACAAAATCCTTAATAGGTTAGTCCGGATGTTGAGACACTCATAAGCTATCTTAATACTAATGTAAATTGTTAATTTATGGTTAACACATATTTTATAGCACATTGTGAGGTAGTTCGTTTGTAATAACAAAGAAAGATTACAAAGACAAACACGGCGCGGGTCGGACATCGCGTCGAAGCTTAATAAATAATAATGGAATGAAATTTAAACAGGGTGATGCATTTCAGAGAGAGTTAAAGTATTGTTTGTATTTATATTTATAACTAGCTTTCCGCCCCGCGGTTTCACCCACGTATCCCTTTTTTATCCATTTAGAGATTGAATTTCGAAAACTCCTATCTTATTCTTTCTCTACTTACATCTTAAAAAACTGTGAAAAAAATCAGCTTTCTAGGTCCAATGATAAATGATAATGATAAATGATAAAATTTTATTTGCTTAACACATGGTAGTAAAAGATGTTAAAAGTAAGTACATAACAGGTCCAACATGTATTGCTAAAATATGTAGCGTGCAACTTGTAAAACTTAAAAAATATTCATTACTTTTACAATTATAGGTATTCATAGTATAAGATTACACATTATAAAAACTATCAATGTCAGATTTCATCAATATTATAATGTCATAAGTTCCCTAATATCATAAAAATTGTATTGACTCAACCATTTATATAAACTAGTTTTGAATTTATTTATATTAGTTTGCGCAGTTATTTCATTTGGTATTTTGTTAAATATTTGAACAAGCATAAATATCAAACATATTCAAGAATATTAAGAAAATGTATATGCAATGCAAAAAAAAACAGAACAGTAAATTTATCTTGAATAGTAAAAATAAATGCCGGGCATCCTGGAAAGTCATAAAGCACGAAAGCGCAAATGCGTCAACGTACTATAATATAGACAGTATTGCCACAATATTTAACAAATACTTTACTAATTTGACTAATAATGACGAACATTCTAATTATTTTAACAGTAGTAATGACATGAAATACATTAATAAATTAGATAATACAATCTTTTTGATTCCGTTATCAGAGAATGAAGTTTTGAACCAAATTAGGACACTGAACGACACCAACTCTGAAGGTTTTGATGGAATTTGCACAAAAATAATAAAATCATCAATCATAAATAAATCCTTTGAAGATGGAATTTTTCCCAATGTCCTCAAATTCTCGATTGTACAGGCGATAAGGGAGACCTAAGCAACTATCGCCCTATAACACTGATACCCATAATTTCTAAAATATTCGAAAAATGTATGCATATTAGATTGTCCAATTTTTTTGTCCAAGGGTGTATGTAGACTGGGCGTTGATGAGTCAGTGAGTCAAGCCTTTTCATTTTTCATACCAACTTTCAACCCCTTTTTCATCCCCTTAAGGGTTGAGTTTTAGAAAACGCTAAAACACGTGTTTCTTTATTTTTAATTGTTAGCCTCTAAACAAAGTTTCAAGGTCCTAGCTCCAAAAATGATGCAACTTCCCTAAAAACTTTCAACTCCTTTTTCACCCTCTTAAAGGTTGAATTTAAGAAAACGCTAAAACACGTGTTTCTTTATTTTTAACTAGTGGGCCCGGCAGACGTTGTCCTGCCCTGAAAATAAAACTTAGAACCCGATTCCAGCGCCACCAATTGTGAAACTAAACCATCTGTCAGTCCGATCTCGAGACATGTCAAAAAGTCGTTCTATACAAAATGTATGACAAAAATATTTTTTCTTTATTATTCTTTTTTTTGTGAATTTTTCGTATTTTTTAATCCTATGTCCTTCTCCTGGCTCTAAACTACCTCCCTGCCAATTTTCAGCTAAATCGGTTCAGCCGTTCTTGAGTTAGGTGGAGTAACTAACACGACTTTCTATGATATATATAGATTGTTAGCCTAAAAACAAAGTTTCATGATTCTAGCTTCAAAAATGACCGACTTTCATACAAACTTTCAACCCCTTTTTTATTCCTCGGTCAAGTTTTAATAACAACACCTGGGAAAAAAATCAGCTTTCTAGGTCTAAGGGTTTAGGCTGGGCGTTGATAGATCGGTCAGGACTTCTACTTTTACATATATAGATAACTATTGGTTATTTCTGATTGGATTAATGTTGGAACGTCATTAATTAGAGTAGGTATTAAATAAGAGACGGTTCGTTTCCCGCAATAGTTCTTGAAACTCGGTACTACCAGTTTTGATTGGGCTGCCAATCTTGTTGCTATGCGATGATTTAATTTAATTTGCAGTTCTCTGTTGGTAAACTGTTCTATTAATAACAACTTTCGTATTTTTGTGTGTACTGGCAAAGTTTGACAATATTTAAAGAAACCTGTTACGTCATCACCATCATAAAGTGTTTTTCTTATTTTATTTGGTATTGTTATTTTTAATAAACCAAGTTGTAGGTTATTTTGTCTATGTAAGTTTTAAACATTCTGCCATAGCTAGTAATTCCATATGAAATTATTGATTCCAGTGCATTTATTTATTTATTTATTAAACTTTGGTACACAATACAGATTATAACTATTTAATGAGTTAACTAACATAACTAATGAAATAACATATAGTTTTTAAATAGTGGAGGTAACACAGGCTGAGCTATAATCCTATGTTATGCGTACACATCGTGGCCAGAATATTTAATATAAATCAAGAGGGTTAGTAAATACAAGCAAATTTATAATTATTTTATGTTAGTAGTAATTCAAACATCAGTTAAGTGTGAAGCAAATAAACAATTTATAAAGGTTAAGTAAAATTTTAAATTTGGCCAGCATTGCTCGCAGTTTATCACATATGGAGTGAATGTGATTGCCCCAGTTAAATTTGCAATTTTGGAACCAGATGTATTTGTACGTTTCCTTCAATGTTTGTTTTGCTTGCCATATTAGAGATTTATTCGCTTTGGTACGAGCGTAACGAAACAAAACTTTTGACTTGGCTAACTTGTCAGGGACTACATCTTAAACAACAATTCATTCCTTCCGCGCGTACGTATCCACTGACCCACCTGCTCCTCATGTTGCAACATCAACTGAATAACTACCATTTCTGCCATTAAGTCTTTTGATTGTCGTAACTTGGTGTTTTTCAATTTTTTTTTTAATTCTGGATAGGCTTGTGTTTGACCACAATCTCACCATGGTAAGTGATGATGTGGCCGAAGATGGTAAGCACACATAGCCTAGATGGGAACTGGCTCTCAAGTGCAGCTGTACACACCGATAGGTGTTTTGGCGACAGATTTTCAACTTGAGGGTGGTAGCCAGCCAGTCGGGTACTACAAAGAACCCTACCACCGTGCTATGGTTTCCTCACGATGTTTTCCTTCACCGAAAGCTCAAGCTCATTGTAGGATTCGAACCCACGACCTTCGCCGCGGTATTCGACGTCACTTACCACTGTGCTATCATCGCCTTATGATAGCTTCAAGGCTATTTTAGTTGAGAGTATACCCAGGTTATCGTTCTCATTATCAAGAATACCAGTGATCTCCAGTACATTGGCCAGTGTTTCTTGCTCAGTATTTCTGATGTGTTGTTCCAATGCATCAATTTTTAATTCCAAATGAGTGTTTTGATTCATGAGGTATGTGTTTTTCTTTTCCATCTCTTTAACTTTCTCTGTAAGAGGTTCCAGTGTAGAATTTACAGCATTCATTCTTAAGCAACAAGTACTCAGTGTCTCATTCACTGATGCCAGTTCTTTCTTCACTGCTTTCTTAACCTCGAGTGACATATCACGTAGCAGCTTATTCACCGTAGCACTGTTCCCATCCAGCTCGCTACCAATATCGTCCTCATTTTCATCATCTTCCGGAATTACGAAGGACTTACGATGAGGAGACTCCTTGTGACATTCATCACATGCCCACTCCAGGTTTCCTGAATTCCGCAGGGCTGACAGCTGTTTAGAAGATAATCCCGTGCATGTTTCATTTGCGTGAACTACTTTGCCACATTTGTTGCACTCGAGTCCCGGTGTTTTTTTTGTAATAGCTTTATCACAATTATCGCATTCAGACATTTTTCCGTTAGGGGGTAGATGGTTAAATAATATATACTTGACTACTCCGTACGATCGCTCACAAGTGAAATATATGTACGTTACTAAACGTAAGTTAAGTGAATTGGATATATTTTATCTTTACGTTAGGTTCCTTACCTTCTGTGCGTGCGTATCCATTAAATATTGCAAATAGTTTATTTGACGACCTTGAATGTAGCTAGGCATCTTCCTGTGTATGACATATACTTACCTTTATCATTAGAATGAAGCCGTTCATAGAGCCGAGCAAGCACTTGCGCTCTCCTTTAACATGTCCAAGGCATTCGAGGTCTGGTGTACTAATTAATCGGACAATTCATAAGCGCCTGTGAAGGCTTATTTGGATGAATAAACATTTCATTTCATTTTCATTTACTGAGAAAGCAAGTTTCCATCGCAAAATATAGATGCTGGTGTCTATATACTTTGGCAACAGAAAAGGTGTGAAATGTTTGTATTGTTGTTTGAGAAAGTTTATTTCTAGAACAATATACATTCTTTACTTTGTATTTAAAATAATATTAAACAACTTTAAAGGTTGGTAAATAATCATGTTCAGCACATACGAGAATGCTCCTCTATTTGATTTAAATCAGTTTTCGAGTAATAGTAATAGCGGAGTAAATATTGTCCCGCAGTGGACTACTAGCGAGCAGTTTGGTGTCTCAAGTATTCTGGAGATCGACTCAAGTAAAGTTTCGGACTTATTTCGACATCAGCTGAAATCAGGAAATTCCGAGCACATGTCAAGTGTTTCTAACATTTTAACAATGTAAACGTATTCAACTCGTTGAGATCTGAAATTAGCTTAACCTGAATCGCTAAAAAAATAGATTCTATTGTTATCTTATTGTTTCCCTAAGTAGACCACCGTACTCTCGATAATCGATCTCAAAACTCTATATTGAATTAGTTTCACTGTTTACAACCGAGTTATGTGATAGAGTTGGTGTTAATAAAACGAGCTGTATGCAATAACATTTTCTAAATAATCATATTAAATTATTCTCGCATAGATAGTGGGAGGTAGTCTTGCAGCTCGCAATTGCAGTAAACAATGCATTGGAGGTGACCGTGACTTTGAATAAGTTTAATTGCATCGCTGTCGTTGGTCGCCCGCCGCCTTTGCCATGAAGCCATGCTGTGAGTCATATTTGAAATGAAGAAGACTTAATTGCTTGGAAAATATTATAAGGGTTGTCGGAGCGAGAGCCGAATTCATTCGTTTATTAGACGATGCTTTCAAGTGCAACGGCGAAGCTCGTGGCCTTGACTCGTATAATAAGCTCGCGTGGCGGGTCGCTCACTTCCCTATAATATGTGCGAGGAGGGCGGTGGCTGCCACGCGCGTCATACTTGTGAACAGGTGCTGCTTGTGGGGGCTGGTCTGTGCGAGTTTATTGTTTATTAAGTCGGCCATAATTAAATTCTATAGATTACTATTTTTGCCGCCATAACACGCAAATATTGTCAGCAAAAGCAACCTTTCGAACCGAGCATTTAGAGTCTGACTATTCATAAGTGCCTGTGAAGGCCTATTTGGATGAATAAACAATTTCATTTCATAACAGTTTACTTAATAGTAGCTACATACAGTACCCTTATGATGACAATATTAGGGGTTAAAGGATGAAATTGCCGATGTGTACTGAAAAATTGAAATTCGTTTTTTTTATTTAACATTTTTTTTTTTTTTATTCTGGATAGGCTTGTGTTTGACTACAATCTCACTATGGTAAGTGATGATGTGGCCGATGGTGGTAAGCACACAAAGCCTAGATGGGAACTGGCTCTCAAGTGCAGCTGTCGGAACACACCGATAGGTGTTTGGCGACAGATTTTCAACTTGAGGGTGGTAGCCAGCCAGTCGGGTACTACAAAGTACCCTACCACCGTGCTATGGTTTCCTCACGATGTTTTCCTTCACCGAAAGCTCAAGCTCATTGTAGGATTCGAACCCACGACCTTCGTCGCGGTATTCGACGTCACTACCACTGAGCTATCATCGCCTTTATTAAATCAAAATAATTACCATTATTATCTATACATTGCTGCCATCAAATAGGAAGGTCATTTATGCCTTTGCGATAGAACTCTGGTGATCTAGATTCGACAAACTGTGTGAAAGCATTTTGTACTGCCTCCCGAGAAGAAAACTATTTATCACGTAGAAAATTGTCCAAATCACGAATAAAAAGGTAGTCCGTTGGAGCAAGGTCTGACGAATACGGAGGGTGACGAATGGTTTCTAATTGCAGTTCCTTTAGAGTTAAAACGGTTTCTCGTGCTGTATGAGGTCTCGCGTTATCATGGAGCAATAACGGTGAAGATCGATTCATGAGTCGCGGCTGTTTCACTGCTAGTTTTGCTGTTATTGTTCGGAGTTCGGCACAGTAGACATCTGCCGTTATTGCTTGACCAGATCGGAGAAAGCTATAGTAAATAACTCATGTTGAGACCACGAAACAGTTACCATTACCTTTTTATTGGTAAGCTTTGCTTTAGGACACTGTTGTGGCGTTTAACCTGGGGTTAGCCATAGATAGTAACTGGTGGTCGACGGTGTGGGTTTCACAATTAGTACTATTGTTTATTTGTTTTTTTTTAAGTATAAGATATTGTGTAAACTGTTTGTTGATCCAATAAAGAGAAAAAAAATTGCATTTTTTGCTTACGGTTATCGTAAAGAATACACTTTTCATCACATGTCACAATTCGATCCAATAATATTCCTTCATTTCTGTATCGATTCTACAAGGCAACACAAGTTTCAACACGCGTTTCTTTCTGCAGACCAGTCAAATCATGAGGCACCCATTTTTAATATATTTTATTGATTTGACGCAAATGAGTCAATATTGTTGGTAAGGTAACGTTAAACCATGCCGCTAATTCCTGGGTAGTTTGACTCGGATCGGCTTCCACAATCTCTTTCAATTCATTGTTATTCACCTGTATGGGCGGTGTTACACGTGGTTCGTTCTTCAAATCAAAGTTTCCATCACGAAATCGTTTAAACCAAAATCGCACGGTGCATTCATTAGCAGACCCCTCTCCAAACGCAACATTGATATTGCGAGCTGTTTCTGCCGCGTTAGTTCCGCGTCGGCACTCGTATTCAAAAATCACTCGAATTTTCGAAGTATCCATCTTTATGGTCTAAGCTGTTGCACATTTTTTAAAAGAAGAACGATGTGTAAAAGTTTTACTCAAAAATCTCAAACCATTTTTTTTATTCTCGATAGGCTTGTGTTTGACCACAATCTCACCATGGTAAGTGATGATGTGGCCGAAGATGGTAAGCACACAAAGCCTAGATGGGAACTGGCTCTCAAGTGCAGCTGTCGGAACACACCGATAGGTATTTGGCGACAGATTTTCACATTGAGGGTGCTACCGTGCTATGGTTTCCTCACGATGTTTTCCTTCACCGAAAGCTCATTGTAAGATTCGAACCCACGACCTTCGCCGCGGTATTCGACGTCACTTACCACTGAGCTATCATCGCCTTACAAAATTACCATAAAGGTTCTATGTCAATTCGAAGTACCTATTACAATAAAACAACAATTTCATACTTTAACCCCTATTATTATTATATCAATAACAACAGAATACACGCTGTATAATGGTAGCTGCAGCTAAGAGTACGTTCCCTTTTAGGCTTTATGCGCGTTGCCTTCGGGCACATCATGTAGATTTTAATCAAACAGTAGCCTATCAAAACCTGTGTATTTTTCACTTAAAAGGAAAAAAACGAGTAAAAGTATCCACCTGTAGAATCAATCTCAGCGATTGCATGTGATGTACGGACTATTTACCATTAGTTCACATCTCGCTAACACTGTTGGGTGGCTTGCCAGTGAGTTTGTCCCTCGGCCCTCGACTACCCCACTCCCGTCCCGCTTCCCATCTATTTTGTTTGAGGATTTACATTTTTTCATCGTTTTATTTTGCGTTGTTTCATTTTAAAGACTACGACTGATTCTGTTGCTTTTTTTATTGTGAAAGGTATGGATAGAATTAATCGTTAATTTCGTTTGATTAAAAAGCTCACAATACGATAATAAGATATTTATTGTAACAAAGCCTACGTTATAAATTGAACCTGTGTGCATAATATCATGTTTCTAACCCTCAGCGGTTTAGGATGTGCCTTGATAGGACGGTCAAGGTTGTAAAATCGATCTAAAAATATCCACTACTCGAATTCAGATGAAATAAAAAGTTATTGTTGCATTGATAATGTAGTTTGCGTGTTTTTAAGGTTCCGTACCTCAAAAGGTAAAAAAAAGGAACCCTTATAAGATTACTCTCTTGTCCTTCTGGCCGTGTGTCACCACCGATTTTCTCAGGAACGGGTGGAGTTAGCAAGTTGAAATTTATATCATATACTGAGGTCTAATAGTCCCTATTAGGTGTATAAAAATCAAGGTCCTGAGTCAACACGATAAAAAAATATGATCAAATTTAGATTATGGCGAAAACTTGTAAGTACCAAAATTTACCATAAATTTCAACTATTTTTATTTTTCGGAATTTTCCCTTTGTGCTAAAAAAATAGAAAAGATCCTCGAGACTCCATTACCGTAACGAACGAACTATTTACATATCTACAAGTTTGTTCGATTTCTACTAATCTTACTAATATTATAAATGTGAAAGTTTGGATGGATGGATGTCTGTTTGTTACTCATTTACGCCAGAACGGCTGAAGGGATCTGGATGAAATTTGGCATAGAGATAGATTATAGTCTGGAATAGCACATAGGCTACGTTTTATCCCGGGAAATGATAAGATCCCTCGGGAATAGCTAGTAAATACATAAATAAACGAACACGCTCAGTAAATACTCTACACAAGCGAAACTCGAACGTTGACGCTTAATTGCTCCAGTCAAAGGCACGAAATTTTAAATTGACCTGTCTTTTTTTAAAACCTGGCTCGCTCCGATGCATGAGCAACTCCGTTACAACATAACTATACGTAGGACTGTAAATTTACAGGTCGATTGAATTATTTGTCGAGCTCGCCAGTTCACTACTCTACAGTTCGTAGTTTTTTTAAACTTGTGTATTCGTATATTTTCCACATCATGTTACTGATATGATAGCTCAATTTCATGTTATGAATCTTATAGATGTAATGATTTTATGTATTTTCACATTGGCGGACTTCCCAACGGAAGACCAACGCTGGTTTATTAACAACCAGCATTATGCTGAGCTGGGACCGTTTTGTGCCAAATTAAGTACTTGTATAGTTTTTTTTTTTGCCATAAATAAATTTATTAATATAAATTAATATAAATTCATATTTTTAATTATTTAAATTAATATTTTTAAAAACAATGATATTTATTATTTACTAATGGGCCCGGCAGACGTTGTCCTGCCATGAAATGAAAATAAATAGAAACTTGGAACCATTAGTTTTAAACAATATTTAGAAAATTTAATATGCTCGTTAAGTTTTCTTAAAATTTCGAAGTTTCTGCGCAATTTTCTTATTTTTTTAATGTAAGAACCTTCTCCTTACGATAACAAATACAACAAAAAAGAATCTGCTAATTTGGTCCAGCCGTTGAAGCGTGATGCCGTGACCAAGGAAATAGGGATTCATTTTATATAATAGATTTGCATATTATATTGTCATCAGAACTTAAGGTGTATGCCAAAATGAAATGTCAAGAAGTGGTTCTAATTCAGCTTGCAAGATTTAACCTAAATAAACATACATTGCAAACTAAATAAAATCTTTAAATAAACTTGCCAACTACATAATAACACTTGGGAAAATATCGTATAAATCTAAAAAGCTACATCAATCCCACTTAAGGTGTTAGCTGCCTGGGCAACTCAAAAATTGTTAGGTTGGCCATTATCTGCAACTTGCAGAAAGCTTGCTTTTACAAGTAAGCCTAGATACCTACCCCAGCGGAGTTCGACGCGTTTGTGTGGTCCGCCTCCATTCACGTCACGCTTTCTAACTTTAACATTGAACTTTTTGGCAGGAACTTGCGAAGTGACGTTACGTTTTCGTTTTATTTTCATTAAATTCGTGTTTTGTCCAATAATGATCAATCTAAGTGCTGGTGAATTGAAATTAAATGAAAGCGTTTATCGTGACTTTTCAGGTTGTCTCAAAAAGTCCATGAAAAGTTTTAGTGGAACAGGTGACTAACTTTACTGTGATTATGATATAACGTGACTTGACGTTGGCGGAAATGTAGAAAAGGACGATTGTCAAAAAATATAAACAGTATCTACTGTATAGTTGACGCTCTACATTATTCAACATTAATCTATTTGGGAGTGAATTGAATGTGTTATTAATTAGTAATAATGGTGACGAGACGGTATATGACTACAGACATTGCGGCTCCACATGAGCCAATATCGCCACCGCGTCCGCCGCCTTCGTACATACACACGAACTGGTCAATTAACACAGTTGTTCAAATTATTTCACAACTCCAAACATTTGAATTTATCTGGTAAAAAAACACTGATACCAATAATCCCGGCCGACTAGCTATATCCTTTGGTCAGCCCTGCATTCCCCAGAATTGAACAGTTGAACTGTCGCGCATTGTGAAAGGTGGCTAGACGGAAAAAAATCTTACGACACTTTTGTGTCGGTGACACCGCTGTGCGGCGTGCGCATGTTTCTCTGTCTGTCTCTCTCTCTCTCTCTCTCTCTCTCTCTCTCTCTCTTATAGAAAGCAAGCCAGATATTTTCATTTCTATTTATATATATATATACTCTGTCGACTTATATAACTTCGTTCCATCCGGGTGTCCCTTGACACCTCTCAAGTTTTTTCCTACTTTTGTAATAGTGTACCTATTAGGTTATTATTTAGTTAAGTCAATATTATTAAGTCAGATAACTCTGAACTGTTAATGTAAGTAAGTTTAATTAATGTGCATGTTATGTTAATAACTTGATACATTCCATTGAATAATAAATAGTTGTTTGTTTTGTAACAAAATGTACCTAATACCTAAATGCTTTATGACTTCACTTCGTGGAGATCCCGGTGAATGTTGTCTACACAAAGCGTGACGTCCTGTCAGACTGTCTTGACTTTCATATTTAATAAATACCTACATCAGATTCAACCAATCACTTTGATGTGATAATTGTGTTTTTACTATGTACACACATCAAAAAAAGTTTGTGATCACTCAAAAGCTGATATAATTTCTTAGATTGAACTTTATCAAGAAAAAATCTTTGTTATGTGTTTTCTTTAAATATAAATAGGTACCTTGTTTGAAATTAAAAAAAAATAAAACTCTTTTTATTAAAAAAAAAATAGAGTAGGTAGATAATTAATCATAATGATGATTCCGATTTTTCAAAGCGATCGCAAACTTTTTTTGATGTGTGTATCTACTTTTTATATAAATTTAAACTGTAGTTATAATAAGGAGAGTGTAATCAATACTTTAATGATACCTACACTGTGTGTGATCGTAGTTTATTTATTTGATTTTCGTTCACACTTTGATGTACGCACAAAGTTATTAGTTTGTTTGAGGCGTAACAGGTTTTCGTCGTGGATATTGCATCCGGCCGGGCATCACAACCCCACCACCTCCCACACACCCACAGGGGTAGCCTGTCCATCAATTAAATTCTTTTTGATGTCTGTGAACACTATCGCCCTCGTAATTAACTTTACAAATTTCGTGCAAATGGAAATAACGATGCATATTTTTTATCCTCAATCTGTTACTATGCAAACTAACCAGATTTACAATATTCGTAATCCAACTCTACTACTCTCAATACTAATAATATTGTTAATTAATGGTAGCGTCTAGAACCGTAGACCGTCGTAACCTCAGACCATAGACCTTACTGGCTACGGTTTGTAGAGTTACATGGCAGGGCGCGCTACAGACGGCCGCCGCCGCCGGCCGCTTTGTTCTTAACTCCACGATTGGTATTGTTATCCAATACTCTAGTCAATAAGTACTAGGCTAATGATGGCGGACACTTCAATGTCAAAAGCTTATTCTCTCAGCATGTTTTGTCTGTATAATACCTAGTTTACGTTTAGTTTTATATTTATCCTTACTTACTACAGATGATATTAAGTTTATTATATTGCGATGTACTTTCTGTTTGTAGATTATTTCTATTTAAAACTATTTAAAAACAGCTGTAAAAGGCATTGTGAAGTATTACTAGGATAATAACTCATTAAAAATGGGAATAAAAAATTAAACTTTCTTTTAATTTTTTAATTTGTGTCCCCTTCCCTGATATACGTTTTAAGTGCCTAAAAATTAGTATTGTTTATATCAGGGTTTCTCAAAATTTCGGCTCCACGAATCCAGTTGACAGCGAATCCCTTAACTAACTAATTAAATTAAAGAAATTAATAAAATT
This sequence comes from Ochropacha duplaris, assembly GCA_951361185.1. Taxonomy (NCBI): domain Eukaryota; kingdom Metazoa; phylum Arthropoda; class Insecta; order Lepidoptera; family Drepanidae; genus Ochropacha; species Ochropacha duplaris. The sequence goes on from OX592690.1 coordinate 839,496, forward strand.
GTCTGTTGATGGTTTTTATTTCAAATAAAGTACCAAAAGAAAATCTTTTTAATATTAATGTGATGGGTGTGCTTGTTTCTTGTTGCAAATGGAGTCAATTTTAGGAGTAATTTTGGAAAATGATTACCTTAATTCTGACTCGGTATCAAGTCGATTTCTGTATAGAGTTTGCCTGCCAGTCATCAAGCCACCATTACGTAAATCTTGTCGCGAACCCCCTGCCGTTGAATCGCGTACCCCACTTTGAGAAACCCTGGTGTATACCAATTTAAGTGTTCAATATTCACAAAATGAAACGTGAAACTGTGCTTTAACTCCCAACGATGATACTTAAAAATAATGTATGAATTAATCAATTAAACCAGTTCGAACTTGTTAAAACTACCATATCATAATAATAATAAACGTAGCATGATGAAAAGCATCGGCAAAATATGACGCAGAATCGATAATCCAAAGCGAGTTCTGGTATTAAATTAGTGCATAGTTGAGTTTGAAGGTGAGGCGTCAGCTGCACCAGTGAGACTCCCTAATACAATTTGGATCAACCATCAAGTTGGACAGTAAATAGTGCGAACAAGCGAGGGCTGTCGGCTCCTCTGGTCAAAGACTAATTCAATCTAACTAACGCTGACGCTCGCGCGGCCAGTTACTAAATCAATGTCTCTAGCACAGAGGACAGAATTTAATTCCTTCCACATCACTTGACAGAATCAGTTTTGCATACGTACATTCATACAGGGTGTCCGTTAAGTATTATGACAAACTTAAGGGGGAGATAGGTGGGGGGGTCACCTACCAACATATACAAAAGTGACCTTAGTAAAAGTGTCAATGACTTAAAGGTCTACCAAGCCAAAAACCTTTATGGCGAAGATGATGGCGTATTCGTCACAAATAGTCACAATACTTTTAAAATTTAATTTTTAAGGCAGCTTGTCGTTGCATATAGATATTTGCAACTAATATAATAAAATATATAAACAATTATGGTGCAAGTCTCATGCTTGTTGGTTCTGGGGCAAATCATGTATGGACGCTGAGCAATGTCCTTTTGTATATTTGGTAGGTGAAACACTCACAGGCGATGATAGCTCAGTGGTAAGTGACGTCGGATACCGCGGCGAAGGTCGTGGGTTCGAATCCTTACAATGAGCTTGAGCTTTCGGTGAAGGAAAACATCGTGAGGAAACCACAGCACGGTGGTAGGGTACTTTGTAGTACTCGACTGGCTGGCTACCACCCTCAAGTTGAAAATCTGTCGCCAAGCACCTGTTGGTGTGTTCCGGCAATTGCACTTGAGAGCCAGTTCGCCTTTAAGGCATTGTAATAAGGTGTACAACACATTAGCAATCCCCTGGTATTGCCAATGTCTATATCACTTACCATCAGGTGACCCGCCTGCCTCGTTGTCACGAGTGACATAAAAAAAAAAAACCTATCTCCCCATTAAGTTTGTCGTACTACGTAGCGGACCCCCTGTATACATACATACGTAAAGTGTTTTATTTATTGATAGATAATATATACTGAGCTTCGTTTGTAAAACCGATTGAACGCCTATTCAGATATATCTAAAGGTGCTCGTTACCTCTGTGGCCATTGAAAAATACGTTCCGCCGTTAAACAAGAAATTGGGTAAACATATCTGTAGATAGCTTTCCACTATCAATACAGCTTTATCCTAGCTATTACCGTTTCACTGCTATATTATAGCTATCTTAAAAACTGTTCTAGTACTTTAACTTGCTTCCGAGCTTTGTCGATTAACAAAATAAAATAATTGGGGCTTGTTATCACATTGGTCTAAATTCAAGAAGCCTGATAAATTCTGATTAGTTATATTTTTCAATACTAGTTTAATGTAAGTCCGCCAGCGAGGTGTTGTTGCGTTTGGGTTCGAAGAGTAATTTATTCGTCCATAGGCTATGGTAACCGCTTACAGTTAGGTAGATTTTAGGCTTGTTTACCACCTAGTGGTATAAAAAAGAGTTAATATACAGGAGTCCGGTAAGAAATACGACAAACTTAAAGGGGAGATAGGTGGGCAGGTCGTCTACCAAATTTTCGAGATATGTCGATATTTATGTATTGATTTTTTAATTTTAGATATTGATATCTCAAAAATGGTGACACTTTTACTTAGGTCATTTTGTATATTTGGTAGATGACCCACCTGTCGCCCCCTTAAGTTTGTTGTACAACTTACGGACACCCTGTATACATAATGTAGTATCAACTGAATACTGCCCCGGGCGTCGCGTCGCGAGCAAACACAAGACGCTCTGCACGATTTTGTAGACACCTACCTACCTACAAGTTCGTTAATCAAATGTATTTTAGCCTTTGGCCCTGTACGTATACAATTGATCTGCAACGCACGCCACAGCGGATACTGTACCTACATTATGTCCTACAGTTAAAAATAGAGAATTTTGTTAAGTCAACAACTGATTTAGGTCTGCCTCCATATCAGCTTGTCACAAATTTATTTATATACTTTAATTATGCAACATAAATGAACCCTTCCTATTTGTTACACCTATGCAACTTTGAAGCGCTCCAACTTTACACATTTTGCACCCCAGTCACTAGAATAGGAAAATAAAACACATTATTCGTACTAGTATTTATTATCTAAAAGATTAATTGAATGGATACATTTTCATACGTCTAAGTAACTATTATTTAAAAAGATTATGAGTTATAGCATTAATATTATTTGAGATCATTCTAGAAAACAATAATACCTTAAAAATAAATTAATGAAAAGTACATTTTCATAAATATAATAGAAAAGTTATCAAATATAGAATTTCATCAATAAAATAATTCGTGAAAAATACATTTTCAAAAATATAAAATACTATCTTAAAAACAATCAAATCAACATTTTCAAAAATATAAAAGGTAACAACTTGTATACAAGAATAGGTACATTTTCAAAAATATTTTCCAAAAATATAATTTAATAATTTTACCTACATATTGTTGGAATTCATCATTTTTTTTTATGAAAAGTAATAAATAACAAATTTTATTAATTAAGCTGTTAAGAACTTAACAAACGCACGGGAGGAGACGCGCGGGCGGGGAACACCGGACCCTAACAAAGCGTAACTCATTACATAACTAAATTGAAACAGTAAGAAAATAATATACGTTACGAAACTGACTGTTTTATTTTTATCGAAAATTGCAAGTAGCTGCCGACTGCCCTCTCGTATGTTGTTTACTCCAGCTCGGTGACATCGCCGCAAACGATGCTTATACAGGGTGAATTTTTCAAGTGGGCGTATTTTTCAAGTGGGCGTGGATGGCCAAATCCTAAACTAAAGGGAATAGCGAAAATACTGAAAGGAGTCTCGAGGCCGATTTTGATTAAAACTAAAACTGCATCATTAGATTTTCGAAAAAATGTTTTCCCAAGCCAGGAATCGAACCCGATGAATTTGAAAAAAAAAAAAATACACAGCCTGTATTATTACACCATCCGATAATGTTGCTAATAATCAATTCTCAGAAGTAATTTCTTATGGGACCCCCCACTTAAAGTGGGGGTCCCCCACCCTTTTTTAAATATATAAATATTGATAAAGTATTACTCATACATCATTCTATTCTAATTAATTATAACTAAGTACCTACAAGCCTAATATTAAATTATAGTAGATATAATTTACGTCGGTTTTTTCTTAAAAAAACAACTAAGGCTGATTTTGTGATTTTGGGATATTTAGTTAAATATAGCGTTCGCTACAAAATGTAAAAAAGGATATATTCAACTCGATATACCCAAATCGCGTTTGTTGTTTGAATTAAACTGGCCGTTATATATATTTGTGGAGGGAACGTCCTCTGTGTTACTTTCAATATTGTTGATAATATAATATGCTTATAGAGATGATTTTTTTTTATAATTTTTTTTTATAATTTTTTTTTAAAAAATATTTTCCATATTAAAAATTACAAAAAAATATTACAAACTAAAGAGCCTGCACGGAAGCCTCGTAAGCTTATCTGTTAAGTAAAACTACATTCAGTATATTTTTAAATATGATTGCTTCAACTGGGTATTGAACCGACAGGTGGCGACTTTGAAAAATAATTGTTATGATACTACGTTATTTAGAAGACCCTTTCAATCCCATGATATCAGCAATATTTAAAGTACCTACTATCCCTGCTAGTCCCACAGCCATGATGTGTTTGAGACAAACAGTATAACGATCAATTAATGGACACACGGTGAATACCAATAAACACCATTGTTTTAATGTATCGAGACCTTAGACCCACAGGTTTCTCATCGTCACTATCTTTTTTTTATCGTCACAAGCTGTTATATAACATTGGGGTTTGTACATACATTAAATCTATAGTATTTATTTTTGTATATATCTCTGAGTGCCTACTACGAACAAATATGTGATACATCATGCCCGGCATTCATGTTCTATATGTAACTTTACATGTATGTATACATGTTTGTTCATAATCGGATAACTTTTTATAATATCTCTTTTGTAACAAAATTTGTGCTCCTTAATAAAAATTTCGTGGAAAAGATATTTCAAAAGTGCGACTTAATACTAATTTATATAATGCATATTTATATCAATATTAAAATTTTAAAACAAATTAAAAACCTTTTGCATTATTTTAATTAAAGTTGAAAGTAAGTACAACCATAATTTATTAACATTAAGAAGCAATGTATGTGAAGGCAAAAGTGTTAGTTAATAGTTTCGATTCTGCGACCAATTTGTGTTGCTAAGGTTCGTGACATCTCGAATGATTCCGACGACTCGTCTCTTTTATCGTTCGAGTTAGGTTAGTTGGTTATAAGAGAAAGTTGATACATATCGAGTCTTTTGATATATCTAATTAGCTTTAAAATTGACCTTTATTATAAATAATAATTGTGTTACACAAATTATAACGGCATCGATCTGAGAAATCAAAGAATTTTTTTTTTTCAATAAATAAAATTTGTCTTAAATAAAACAAAGAACAGTTTTATACTTGAATAAATAAACTAAATATATCATAAAAACACTTTAAATTCACTATGTACACAGAGCGTCTGTGAATGCTATACGAATATATTCTCTTTGAACTAGAATTTACATGGTAGATAGATATTTTATTGGAATATATTTTAATACAATGAAATTTGTACTGGGCGGTGCTGTACGACCAGACCGCTGACTCCAGTCACCGCCTCTCCATACGACCAGAAGCATCTCACATACCATCAACAGAGCTGTATTCGATATCCATAGCAGCGACTATTGTCTGCAATCTAGTCTGTCCAATGTATATACAAACGTAATACTATCAAAATTATTAAAACTGTACATGTCTGTTACAATTTTTTACGTCGAACTATATTTTGAAAATTTAATGTCATCAATTTATTTGCTTGATTGATGTACATTTTCTTTCTTAGAAAATATTACTAAATAAACCATCTTTATATTGAACTAAATGCATTACAATAACAATTGATTTTTATGTCTGGAATTTGTACTATTGAGTGGAACATGAAATTTTGTATGTAGACTTTCAATGTTAGATTGTCATTACATTTTATTTGTTGGAGCAAATTTTATTGTACCTAGCTTAGAATCAATTGTAGTAATTTTTTTTTTATTTGCCTGTAACAACCACGCGTATATTAAAAATATATATATTTTTTTTTAAATTAACATAAATAAAAAAATAAAATAACATACATAAAAATACATCATTATTTTCCCTAATACTTACTCAAATTCTTAAGTAGGTGTTAATATCTTAGATTATTACTATCTTAGATTTAGAAACTTTTTTTTTGTTTTTTTTTTATTTTTTTTTGTATTACCCTAAAAACCGGCCAGTTCACATACAGTTGTAATCGATCGGTACTATGTTGAGCGGAGCATACATCAGATGAGTGCCAAAATCATTTAGAACATAATAATGAAGTGTTACTTTTTAATTTGGATTCACGAATTTCTACTTAAATCGACTCCTAAAGGAGCAATTTTACGGACAAATTCTGATAACTGGGCACTATTAATAACGTATACCTACTACTTTTGAAGAAAACACTACCAGCTATTTATTTGCGGTGGGTGTGATGTGTTACTGTACGGAGTTTTTTTTTTTTTAATTTTTTTTAATGATCCCAAATATAATTCAATTTGGTCGGTCCATCATCTGACTATTCTGAATTCGGCCGTGACGTGGTCGGCAAATTCAATTACAAACACGAAATTTATATCTACCTTATTATAATTTAAAACTACCAATACAATTTAACTAAGTGCCTATAGGTAAACTTACTCGTAGACAAGCATGGCATGAACATGTAATAGAACTGTTAAGCGGAATCATCAATGATTTGAGCCCAGGAGTGCGGGCCGCGTATTTCGGTTTTCGAAACAATGTTATGTTGTACCAACACTATTATTGTTTTATTTGAATCTAAAATGTTTATTATATTAACCTTTTACCGTTTCGATTACATATTCACAACCATGTTGAGATCGTCACAATATTTACATAATCGCTACAGCTGCTTTGCTATATTTACGTACGGGGTGACTTTCAAAACTCCTTGCTTGATCCCAGTGGAATTTTACACCCTGCGTTATTTAAAAGTATAGATGTAGACGGAACATGTCTTATTTTATGTCGAGTCGCTTTACCTAATGTTGCTGAACAGTACAATCGAAATATTTTGTATTATCAATTAATGTTCTGTTGTGCAAGTGACTTGACTGGTGGACTGCTCTGTTCAAAACTAATTTTAAAATTAACGTTCATCAACAATTTAAAAAACAAAGAAATTACTATTGTTTTGTTCATTTTTTTTTATACCACTAGGTGGCAAACAAGCTTACGGCCCACCTGATGGTAAGCGGTTACCGTAGCCTATGGACGCTTGCAACACCAGAGGCGTCACGAGCGCGTTGCCGACCTTGCATAAACCTTCTTACTCCTCTTTTGAAGAACCCCATGCTGTAGTATCTAGGGAACACCTCTACAGGGAGCTCATTCCACAACCTGATCGTGCGTGGGAGGAAGTGTATCTCAAACCGCACTGTACGCGACCAATTTGGTTCTAAGGTGTGAGGATGAACTCCCTGTCGACGGCAAATTATTATCGTTAAAATCATGTGTACAATAAAAGAGCTCTCATCAACCAGATCTTGTCTTACGAATATTGTTACACAGATAGCTATAACAGGCAGCGTTCGACTGCGTTGTACTTGCAATGGTATATCGAATGCTCTGCGTTATGTTACCTAGCTTAGTTAATACTTACATACCTTACAAATTATATTCGGTGACAAAAAATATACATAATTCTAGAGGCGGAAATCAGTAACAAAAACTAATATTACAAATGTGAAAGTATGTTTTGATGGATGTGCGTGAATGTGAAGATGTTTGTTACTCTTTCACGCAATAACGGCTGAACGGATTTTAAAGGAACTTTTCACACAGGTAGTTCATATCCTGGAAAATACACGGTACATTTTATCCCGGAAAAAAAATTAACGCGGGTGAAAACGCCGGGCGGAAAACGTATACCTACTTATATATATGAAAATAAAGTAAAGATATGTCATGTCACCGTAGACTGATTGCGCCGGGTGGGGCTCTCCGGCCAGGCGGTGGCCAGGTCGGAGCGCACGGCCGGTGGGCGATGAGGTCGTCACATCTCTACGCCGCGCGCCTAAAGGTGAACGCACACTTATCCGAGCCGAACGCGTCCGAGTATCGTACGCGTACGAAACGAATTTTACTATTATTTTTATGGAATTCTAAGAAACCTCGCACACTTATCCGTGCCGAATCGGACGAACCACCGGAAGAATTCTGAAGGTTTTCGTTTTGTTCGGCGCGGTCGATGCGTTCGGCTCGGATAAGTGTGCGTTCACCTCAAATCTTACCTTACTTACTTGATTGCCTATGTTGACTAGATACATATTACTTCGAATAAATTGAACTAGCTTAAAAAAACCGGTCAATTGGATTGGATTCATGCACCGAGGGTTCCGTACAAACTTGTAGATATGTAAATAGATCGTTTATCACGGTATTCGAATCTCAAATATTATTTTCTATTTTTTTTTCGATAATGTTGTTTTTATTTCGAATGTAATTGCAAATTTACGGTTTTCGGATTTATTCCTATACTTGTGACACATGTGACTACATGACATTGCTTAAAATTTCATGATTCTAGGTCAACGGGAAGTTTACTATACCTTTCATTTTGAGGTACGGCACCCTAAAAAGGGAGAAAAGGCTTTAAGGAACCAATCTGTTTCTATAAAATTTACTGTAGACAAAAATAGAACCGAATCCAAAATAAGTTTGCATTTAAAACGGATAAAATAAAAAACTTGAGAGGTGTCAAGGGACACCCGGATGGAACGAAGTTATTTAAGTCGAGAGAGTATATATATATATATATAAAAAAAAACATTTCTATTTATATATATATATATATATAGAAATGAAAAAAATATCTGGCTTGCTTTCTATAAGAGAGAGAGAGAGAGAGAGAGAGAGAGAGAGACAGACAGAGAAACATGCGCACGCCGCACAGCTTACAATAAAGTGACATAAAAAGTGTCGTAAGATTTTTTTCCGTCTAGCCCAAAATAAAAACTACTTTGTTACTACTTTGATATCACATTCTGCTTTGCTGACTTGTAAATATAGTTATAATAATTACAATACAATATTATCTTGGCATTTTAACCTGGTTAAAATGTACATACAATTATTATGGGATAACTTCATAAATATAAGAGTAATTAGAGCCTAAGTACTAAATTCCATGTGGGATTGATAGTGACTTTTATTTTATTTTTTATATCAAGAATGATTGATTATATCATCAAATATTGATCCTATGTTCCGTCACCCCGTATCCATAGTCAATACATACAATTTCTTGTCTTTCATCCACCGTAGTTAATACATAGAATTTATTTATTCCTGTCTATCGCGGTGTTTTTTTTTTTATATTAAACTAATTGATATTTTGATTAAATCGCTATTATATAAGAAATTCTAACAATTTAAGAGGAGTAATATTTTATTTTGTTTAAATATCTAATAATAAATTACTGCCCGCGATAAAATTTTAAGGGCGACGAAGATTTAAGATTTCTTTAAGTATAAGATTATATATTTTAACTTAAGTTACTAACCTATTATGTATCTACATAATTTTACGTATATTATGGAATATAACCTATAAAATATATATTCCTGTATGAGGCGCCCGTATGCGTATTATATTCGCAACAGAATTCCGACGTAGTTGGCGCCTTTGATACGTGAAACGCATTCTACCGCATGTTGTTGTCTTCTTCAATAGACGCATACAAGAACACTTTCTATTTGTGGAATTGAACTCAGATAATGGTAGAATTGGTAGTTATGTGAAGTGACGTGTAAAATTTAGTTTCATATAAGTACACTTTTTTTTTCTTCTAAATTATGTATTTTTATATAAAGTATATTTTTTTCTAATTTTTTTGCAAGTTGAGCCAATGGTTCCCTATAGTCAGGTATTACACTATTTTTTTCTTCTAAATGATGTATTTTTATATAAAGTATATTTTTTTCCATTTTTTTTGCAAGTTGAGCCAATGCTTTACGTTACAGATTGTGGATAAAAAAATCCAGCGTTTTATGTATAATATTAGGGTTTTCGTTGATGATGATGATGATGATGATGAAGCTAAAATTCGACATTGACATAATGTTTGACAAAGGTTATCCATAGACTCCAATATAATATATATAACACTTGAGTTGCAGTAATTCACCTATCTATCATAAATCTACCGAAAGTTATAAACACTTACTTATTGACTAAAAAACATTATATGAGATCAAAATATGTTATTACAATATCTACTATCGGTAAAATTTGCTATTTTAAAGATTCTATATCTAAGTATATTGTTTTATTTGAAAGAAACTGACAAATAGGTACCAACTGAAGCATAAATAATAGCGCACTAATTAAATTGACAGCATGAGATTTTAAGATAAGATTTTAGCTACATGTTCGTGACATGCGAGGATTCGTTCCTAAATACATATATATGTATGGAATTATTAAAATTAAAAGTATTAGAAGTGTAGTGTGAGTATCGAAGGATACATTAGCTCTCAACGATACACCACAGTGCTTATGATATTTCCTTTAGACGCGCGTTCAGTCAGTATGTATCTGTAAGGGAAGAGTGCGAGCGGTGACGCTTGTGTGCCCTCCGCTCGAGCATTACCTTATTCATCGGGCTCCATGATATTGCTCGAGAACACTTGCATCTCGATTTCCACAGGTTCCGTTTGCGGAGCGCGCCGCTGCTGGCGACTGTTGTCGAATTTCCAACGGCGGATGAATTTGTCACGACCCTGCCTTCCTGCTGACTCCACCACCGCAGTTGTATTTATCGTCCTAGTCGTTGTTGCTGTCGCCGAGGTTGTCGTCGTCACTGTTTCGGTCGCCGCGGTCCGGCAGTTGCCCACCGGTTCCGTACAACTGATCATCGATGCTGTGGACAAACACAATGAACAATTTCGTTTCGGGTTCGTACGGAAATCACCTCGAGCTTTATCTAATCTAATACGAGCAATTCTTGTAGGTACAGGATGGTCCAAATAGTGACGTCATAAAATAAAAATTAGATTCCTCATGCCCAGGGGTTCTACGATTCTTGATTGTTTTCGAGATATATATTGTTTTTTTTATTCTTGAACTTTTTGTGGGAACCGCTTCAAAAAATTATATCTTTATTATTAAAAGGTTTTTTCACATTCTTTTTTTGCAATTTTCATTGTTATAAAATATTCATTCAGACATAAAATAATCATCTTCTTACCATTAATTTAAGATACGAAAATTTTGATCGAAACGGAGAAATTTACGCTAAAGTGACTCAGAGTCAAAATTTCTACTTGAAAATATTTGTAACAAATTGGTTCTGCTCAATTGTGTATTTTTAATAATACCTACTAACTATTACCCAAAAATCAAAAGTGATCCTTATCTCTCCAAAAGATAATTATTACTTGTTATAACTTTACTATTTTAAGGAATTTTGGTTATCTATTTGTCGGTTTGGTTATTTTCTAATATCATTAACATCAAAAGTAACAAAAAATATGCAAAATGTCATGATTTCTTCTTCTTTTTTAAAATGATTTAAAAACCATGTAGTATATTTTTTTTATTCGAAATATAAATTTTGACTCTCTTTAACGTAAATTTCTCTGTTTCGATCAAAATGTTCGTATCTTGAATGAATGATAGGAAGATGATTATTTTATGTCTGAATGAATATTTTATAACAATGAAAATTGCAGAAAAAGAATGTGAAAAAACCTTTTAATAATAAAGATATAATTTTTTGAAGCGGTTCCCATAAAATGTTCAAGAAATTAAAAAATATATATATCTCGAAAACTATCAAGAATCGTAGAACATACATGGGGTATTTTTGGATACCCCTGGGCATGAGGAATCTAATTTTTATTTTATGACGTCACTGTTTGGACCATCCTGTGTAAATATATAATCTTAATATCGGAAACGGCTCCACCGATTTGCATGGAATTTAGTATGCTGGGGCTTTTGGGGGCGATAAATCGATCTAGCTAGGTTTCATTTTTAGAAACACCGTTTTATCCGTGTTTTCAGGCAATCAAAAACTGCTACAATATCATTAGAATAGGAAGGTAAATTTCGCTACAATCTACAAAGTTATAATAGCTCAGGGGAAAATCGAGCAGTCCCGACTCGGGTTCGAGTCTAGATGTTTATTTCAAGTTTTTTCTTTTGTGAGAAAAACTATTAAAGCGCACTAAGGGAAGTCCAACATTATAATCGATATCGATAAGTTGGTATTCTAATTAATGTGAATTATTTGAATTTAAAGTAAGGCTTTATAAACACAACTAAAAACCAAAAAAAAACTGACACTAAAAAGCGAAAGAAAGACCGATCGAGTGTGGACGCGGCTATTGACAAGCATCTAATCTTCTAATAATTGAGTTTTTTTTTACGAGAATGCGATGACGCTTATTTTGGCACGAGAGAAGTCCGGGCGGTTTCAACATCAGACTAATTAGACCTAATGAGGCGCCTCGCTGGTTAATTGCCGCTCGCGGCACACATATTGTACCCACTTTTGCGTTACAGACAAACGGTTTGGGCTCCGCACGACCTTCATTAAAAAGGTCCTCATTAAGATAGTGAAATATAATAGGAATGTTGACTGACATATCAAATCAGCTTCTTTTCATTAAATGTCAAAATTATAGTTTATATGGAATTTTTGAAATACTGGTTTGTGACGTCATAAATACACACCGTCTAAAGATCTACACTTTGGCGTTAAGTCTGAGTCGCCTAGTAACAACGCAAGATTTAATAAAAACCTAAAAAAATATTATACATAAGATGAAAGCTAACATCGTTCTGGATTTTACAAGATTTTTAATGTTTGCATTTTTGAGAACAACGTCGGCGGATGTAGAGTGAAGCGAGCCGGTTTTATAGCAATACGGGAAACCGTAAGGCTTCTTAAAAAATTAAACGCTAAAATTAGGTAAAAACAACTACAAGAGAGAGGCTCGCAAGAATATTGGGAAACTTGGTCGAGTCTTTTCGTCACAAATACAGCAAATCCTAATATAAAAATATTCTAAATGTTTTAAACTGTAAAAGTCTTAAATGACTGCGTCATATCCGACAGAGAACTAAAGTCATCGACATAGCCCAAAGGATTAGTAAGCTAAAGTGGCAGTGGGCTGGTCATATCTGCCGTAGAACCGATAACCGTTGGGTACACGTGTTCTTGAGTGAACACCGCGACTCGGTAAACGTACTGTAGGACGCCCTCTAACTAGATGAAGCGACGACATGCGAAAAGTGGCTGGTGACGGTTAGACAAAGATAACCGAAGACCAGCTTCAGTGCCTGCCGTAAGAGAGGGCAAGGGAGAAGGCTTATGGCCAGCAGTGAACTTATACGCGTTGATGATAAAGCTTAAGAGCCGCGAATGGGAAGCCTGTCTTTTAGCAAAATGTCTAAATATAAAAAAAAACTAATAACCAGACTGTACCAGTCTACGTAAAAGTTGTGAAGTTTTGAACGCTTGACAATGTGCCCTCTAGCGCTTTACGGTTCATTATTAAGAGGAAATCATCTGTTCGTCCGAGGCGAGTGTTTCAGTGGCATTGTTGGTCAGGCGCGTACTAACCGCAGCCGCAGCTGCGTCCCCAGCGATTGAGTGTGTTCCGGTGAGAGGAGATGGGATCGCGATCTAATCACGCACCTAATATCACAATGGTCCCGTTTCGTCCCGTCTACTCTCAATCGGCCCCTGTTGCCCCAGTGACGACCTGTGTACACTACACTAAAAAAGTGCTCTTCAATGTTGGCACTCTTTTTTTTTTACGCGACTTTAGATCATGCGGATTTATTTGTACTTTTTTGGCCGTGGTACTGAAATTCCAAATTCGTATGTGATGACAACATTTAATGTAAAATTACTAAAATTCGTAACTTATTTATTACTAAAAGTCATTAAGTACCTATTTTTTGTGTCAAGAACCTTAATTTTTTTGTAAAATGATCATAAACTAGTTTTTATTGTCCTGGCAATAAGTAGCTTCGTTTGTGTGAATTTTCCATTTGATGTAAGCTGCTCAAAATGCCATCATAAAATTTTATTTCTCTGAATAGGTACTGGAACAGGTAGGTATAGTAGGTAGTTTCCACAAATTGAAGATTCAAAATTGTGTCGAACAAGCGAAAATAACATTGTGTACAGCAAATATGGAATGGAATGTGGAGCTGAGTGTAGCGGTGGAGGTGGAGGTGGAGAGAAGATACTTACTGCTGCCGCTGACTCGGCCAATGCGCGAGGAGTCCATGTGGTGGGCTGGGCGCCCCCATCCTACTAGTCGCATCGTCTGTCGTAGAACCTTGCGGAAGTTCTGCCCGCTCAAGCAGTACAGTATAAAGTTAATCCCAAAATTGGAATGGAAGGCCATGAGCGCCAACTGCTGCAAAGCTGACCAGCGACCGACTTGCCCCCTTTGGTTCTGATACAACAAAATACAACATTGAAATTCATAGCAAGGAGTTCGGTGGAATGAGTACTGTAGGGCTATTTCGTAACTTGTTTCAATCAGTTTCAATCTTGAAAATAGCCTCTAAATCAATAGAAATGTTACAATGGCAAAAATGGTTCCATTCGCAATAAAATATTCACGATTGAAACTGATTGAAACAAGTTACGTAATGGTGTCTCACAAATTGAAGCTGTATGCACACATCAACTAAGATTAGGTGCCCCATGCTCGAGATGGCCGTCACTACTTCGATTCCTATATTTATTATATTCTAGCTGTCCTCCGCAGTTTCACCGCGTTCCCGTGGGATCTTATCTTATCCCGGGATAAAAAATATAGCCGATCTGAAATAATGTAGCATTCAAATTTGAAATGAAAGATTTTTTTTAAATCGGCCCAGTAGTTTTTGAGTTTATTCGTTACATACAAATCTTTTCTCTTATAATATTAGAAGATTATATTTATACAACATGCTGCTTGTGAGGGCTGGTCTGCTTGCTGCCTTAACACGCAAATATTATCAGGGAGACTGGATAAATTAATTATTAAATGTAATAGATGTAACTTGTTTTTGAGTAAGAGTAATTGCTGAGTTTATTGCCGGTTCTTCTCAGCAATAGAAACCTTCCAAACCGTGTATTAGAGTCTAGACTATTCATAAGTGTTTGTAAAGGAATCTCGGAAACGGCTCCAACGATTTTCATTAAATTTAGTATGCAGGTGGTTTAGGGGGCGATAAATTGATATTTAGAAAACGTCGTTTTATCCGTGTTTTCAGGCAATGAAAAACTTTATTGCCTGATAACACGGTTAAAATACGAAGGAAAATTTCGCCACCATTTACAAGATTACAATAGCTCAGGGGGAAATCGAGCGGTCTCGAAACCAGAAGACCCATGTTCGGGTCTAGATATTGTTTTTTCCCTTTTGTTTCAAGTTCCTTTTTTTGTGAGAAAAACTATATTTTACCAAAATAAAACGAGCTAAGGTCGGCGGCGAAATTATGTATCTCTCGACAGGTTTGCAACAGGCGTAAATTTCGCGATCGCTGCTGTCAAACGTCACTTTTGTATGAGGTTGAGAAATTATTTGTTTCCATTTATTGCTACCCTATCGCTAGTGGCGCTAGTGTCCATGGGTAATGTCATTCAGCGATAGGCGTGCGACAGCTGTCGCTACTGCTAACTTTTACGTAATAGACCCGCGAGTCATCCAGGTACTAAATACGAATACATTCAATTTATAGCAATCAATCAATGACGTTTGTTACGTAGCTCTAGCTCTAGCAGTGCAATTGAGAAGGAATGATTGTTTCGTATTATATGTCCCAGAATCTTAGAAGTTTAGATGAGTAATTTTATAAAGGTCGGTGCGTAATCTCGTAGCACTGCAGTACTGGTAGCTTCGTAGCTTGTCCGTAGCGTGTCGTAGCGCTGTCTACAGCGCCCTAGTCCATAGTCGCTACGGGGACCGGCTAATACAGCCATCGAAAATTGTTTTTTCGTTTTTAATCATTCCAGTTTTTGAGCTAGGTGTCTTTTACTAGTCAGACGCACATTTTAAGCTATTGTATAGCTTTTATCGCGCTTATAGGCTTTGATGGCGACCGAATAAAAAAAAATCGTAACGGAATGAAACGAACCTGACACCGTAACCATGACAACAGATTTTTTTTTTAAGAAGATTTTTTGGCTTGATATCGAGACCTTTAAGCCATTTCTTTATTTTAAATATTAATCTTTTATGTTTAGTCACGTTTTATTGTCACTTTCACTGTAAAGTCTAGTCCTCGTCCGTACAAGTCAGGTTTAATTTTAGTGAAATTGGCGGCTATTCCACTAAAACATTTCATGGACTTTTTGGGACAACCTGGAAAGTCACGATACACGCTTTCATTTCATTTCACTTCACTTGTGCACTTAGATTGATCTTTATTGGACAAAACGCCACCGAAATTATTCAATAAAACTCAAAATACACGAATTTAATGAAAATAAAACGAAAACACAACGTCACTTCGCAAGTTCCCGCCAAAAAGTCCCCATGACAACAGTCATGTCCTTAGGCACCTAGATATTTTTGTCAAGAAGACATTTTGCCGACGACGACGCCGACGGCAGCCGTTGACGCGCCAACTTTCGGTAACCATGACAACAGTCATGTCCTTAGGCACCTAACTAAGGTACTGCGTCGACGGCCGATGGTAGTCGCCGACGGTAGTCGGCGTTGTCGATGGCAGCCACCGACAACGCGGTTGCAAAAAAAAAAGTCTAAAGACAACACACTTTTTTTGATATTATTATTCGGCGGCGGGACTCCCTGGTCGACTTTTCGAACAGATGTGATGAAAAGTATAATGCTATTCAATAGCTTTACCGCGGCAGTCCCCGAGTGCCACAGTTAATTTAATTTATAAAGAATTGTGATCTATTTTTGTTTTGACGACATTGTTCGATCCGGTCCTCATTGTGATATTCATTTAAAATCAATTTACTTAAAATGTTATAAACGTAAATGATTTACAAAAGTAGTTGCCGTCGGCAACAGAAAGCGTAGGGATTATTTTTATACAAACTAATACGTAAACACGGCCAGTAGGTAGTGTTGTTGTTGTCAGGCGAGGCTGCACTCTGCGGTCGAGCACTAAGCGCTTTGTTACTTTCTGACGCTTAATTAATTTTGTAATTAGATTCATCAAATTCAAACTTTACTAAGAATAATGTTGACTATTAAATGTTATTTTCAAAGCTTACCCTATCGAGTTATTTAATCATTTTACTCGCCGGCGGGACGGTCGTCCCAAAACTTCCTACAAAAAATATAAATCCAGGAATCGCGATTCAAGTTATTAAGTTAATGAGAATTCACTCTTTAAAAATAAAAACAATCTATCCCATTTCACCACTAATGGTAGGGGAGGCAATGATGCTAAATTTGTAGTTACTCGAGCGTCTTTGGGACTGGAATTTGAAGATTAGGTGGAATAAAGAAAAAAAGGTTATGTGATATTTTCCCCTTCAGCGGTAGGGGGAGCGTCTACAGGGTTTCAAAAATGTAAAAAAAAACAGTCACCAAGAAATACTCGAGCGCGTCAGATATGGTAGTCGCGCCACGTCTGTTTGATAACGGAAAAATAATAATCTGCCGTTTTGCGTGGTGGGGGTGGCCGTACGAAGGGGTCGAAAATATTAAAAAAAAATTTACTCGAGTGCGTTAGATATTGATAAGGGATGTTAAGTGAACCCTCCAGTAGCTCCTATTTTAAAGACTGACGGTTTGGACGCGACCATCAGTCAGGGCTGATTTTTGAAAATGCAAAAAAAAATCGTGACCTTGATTTACTCGAGCGCGTCAGATTTTTATACAGGCGGTTCTTCTTGATGGCCTTGTTGTACTGACCCATAATCTGATAATTATGTTGAGGAATTTCCTTAATCTGACGATTTGAAAAAAAAAAAATATAAAAAATATCGAAATCTCGAAAATGGTTCAAGATATCGAAAAAATGTTTGTACAAAAGTTGTAGAGAATTTAATCTTCTACAATATTTATTATGAATACATATACCAAAAAACCCATAGGAAACGAGATATTAGCAATAAATGATTTTTTTACTTTTGACCTTGAAAAATCAGTAGTCGCGGGCGCCCTATGATAAGTAGCTTTTGAGACAAGTTTTAGGGTGTCAAAATAAAGGTTTATACAAGTTGATAGCTGACTATCTCTCATTCTGAGGTGCAACTCATAATATTCCTGGACTATACACTTAATAATGATTTTAGCTACTTCGGCTTGGGCAAATCGGCAGATTAAGATATTTCCGTGATTCGTGACTAATTTCCTTCAAAATAAAAAAAAAACTAATCGCGCTCGAGAAAATCCAGGTGACGTTTTTTTTTTGCAACTTTGCGAGTCTCCAATTTTCTTTCGTCACGCCCAAATTGTCAGATTATTGAAATGTACACTATTTTGCATGTAACTAACTTACCTTGCACGGTGGTAGGGTACTTTGTAGTACTCGACTGGCTGGCTACCACCCTCAAGTTGAAAATCTGTCGCCAAGCACCTGTTGGTGTGTTCCGGCAATTGCACTTGAGAGCCAGTTCGCCTTTAAGGCATTGTAATAAGGTGTACAACACATTAGCAATCCCCTGGTGTTGCCAATGTCTATAGGCGACGGTTGTCACTTACCATCAGGTGATCCGCCTGCCCCGTTGTCACTTGTGACATAAAAAAAAAACCTTACCTTAATCTGACGTGCTCGAGTATTTCAAACCATCGATTTTTTTTACTAATCTGACGGGCTACCCTAGACGTTCGACACTATATAGAGGGCTCTGATTTGGTGAGAGTACTTCACAAGGTGCAAGGAAAAAATATAGAACTCAAGGAATCGAGATAGTAGTTTAGCAACGGTTTTTAGGGTTCCGTACCCAAAGGGTAAAAACGGGACCCTATTACTAAGACTTCGCTGTCTGTCTGTCCGTCCGTCCGTCCGTCTGTCCGTCTGTCCGTCCGTCCGTCCGTCCGTCCGTCTGTCTGTCTGTCTCCAGGCTGTATCTCAAGAACCGCAATAGCTAGACAGTTGAAATTTTCACCAATTATGTATTTCTGTTGCCGCTATAACAACAAATACTAAAAACAAAATAAAGTAAATATTTTAGGGGGGCTCCCATACAACAAACGCGATTTTTTTGCCCTATTTTGCTCGATATCAATAATGGCAACAGGTAGGCACTTGAAATATTCACAAAATGCTCAGTTGTATTTTTACTTTAATAATAAATAATAAAATTAACATAAAATAAAAGCCGTCGACGTGCGCCGACTGCAGTCGACGGCAGCCGTCGGCGCGTGTCGGCGGCTGCAGTCGACGGCAGCCGTCGGCGCGTGTCGGCGGCTGCAGTCGGCAACATGCTGCTCGTGTGTACGAGCTCTAAGCCGATTCAATGAAACCATTATGAATTTGCATATGTCATTGTGCAGGCTAAAAAGTGTTGTAACAGATTGCAAAATGTCTGATGAGAGTCGAAATAAATCAGCTAATATTACATGTTCAATGGCGCGCTTCCCCCGTCAATCCGACATCCACTGTAGATGTTACTATGATTGCTCCTCATTACCAAAGGAACTCCACTCCGCTTTAAGGTGATATGGACGGGTGGGGTGATGGAGAGGACCCCGCCCGGGCCCGGGCCACAGAGCACGATACACTCCAACAGGTGGTACACCGCTCGCTCTATACTGTACAAGTACTTCATCATATTATCTACTGTAGTATAGCCTACCTACTTATGTTGCCTATGTTCACCATGGGTATTGTTTATGCTCTTTACTTGATTCAAAGTATTGTATTGTATTGTATTCTTTGTAGATAGTGATTCTCGTGGGATTGTAGGTGTGTTACAGGACTTAGCATATACACGTGTGGCATTGATCGCTTCTTTGGTATTGGGATGTCTGCGCTCTTTTATCAAAAATAAAATATTACGTGGGGAAAAACCTGTATGGTAGTTCCCGTTGACCAATCACGAAATTTGGCAATAAAGCAAGGTCTTACAGCAAATTCCAAAAAATAAAAAAAAGTTGAAAATTAAGGCAAGTTATACATACATAGTTACCACCAATTAAGATAGACCTCTGAGTTGTATCGGCGCTCATACAATTTAGAGATCTCTTAATTGGCACCAACCTCAAATAAGGTAATCGAAAGAAATTGAAAATAATCCTTGAGGCTCTATTACGGAACCCTCGGTGCGCGAGTCCGACTCGCATTTTTTTTTTCATAACTTTGTAGTAGTTTAATTATCGAAAATAATGAACTTTTTACTACCTAAAGTAATTTTTGAATATTTGGTAGGTGACCCACCTATCTCCCCCTTAAGTTTGTCCTACTACTTACCGAATTTAAAATTATCTTATTTAAAATATACATGTATGATATGTATTTTTTATTCATTTATTTTTATTTATCGACGAAATTATTACTAATATTCAGTTTTTCATCTCGGCGATGGCTAAAATTAAAACCGGCCAAGTGCGAGTCGGACTCGCGCACGAAGGGTTCTGTAAAAACGAAAAAATAATCACGTTTGTTGTATGGGAGCCCCCCCTAAAATATTCATTTTATTTTAATTCTATTATTAAAGTAAAAATACAACTTACTACTTTGTGAATATTTCAAGTGCCTACCTGTTGCCAACATTGATATCGAGCAAAAAAGGGCAAAATAATCGCGTTTGTTGTATGAGAGCCCCCCTAAATTATTTTTTTTTTTTTTTAGTATTTGTTGTTATAGCGGCAACAGAAATGCATAATTTGTGAAAATTTCAACTGTCTAGCTATCGCGGTTCTTGAGATATAGCCTAGAGACAGACAGACGGACGGACAGACAGCGAAGTCTTAGTAATAGGGTCTCGTTTTTACCCTTTGGGTACGGAGCCCTAAAAAAGTGTGTTGTCGTTGGACACGGATTTTTGTTTATTTTTTTACAACCAATTACTGCAGTCGACGCTTGCCGCCGACGGCTGGCCCCGAGTGCCACAGGTTTTTTTTTTTAATATAGACTATATAATAAAAATATAACAAGTAATCCGGTTTTTTAAATTTCATGTTAATTTCATGATGCTAATTATCAGAAAATGCTGGGACTTGAATTTTTGGATAATTGATTGCTCCAAAAGCGTTTTGAAATATATTCTCCCATCCAAAGCTATAGGGGGTGCAGTATATTTTTTTTCCGTTTAATCATCTTGCGATCATTCCATTAAAGCTACTGCAATTTGGACTATAGATTACGTAATATTATAATAAAATACAGTGTTTCTATGTTTAATATTTTTATCATTGAAAATTTAATGATAAATTTTTTTTTAACCTGTATAAAACTTAAGAACCATGTTTTTTGGATATAAGCTATCAGTAGCAGACAGTTAAAGGTTCCAATATAATTTCGCAATACAATTTTTAGCTATTTTGTTTTTTAAATTATACTAAATTTCATCCGGGTTAAACCAAAGGACGGACAGACTAGTTATTATCTTAATCTTACTGAACTTGTTTATTCATTTAGACTCGTCTTTCGAGAAATAAAATATCTTTGAACCAAACGAAGTGTCGCGTCTTAAGCCGAACGCCGCTCACAAGTAGGTAAATCCCTGTTGTCGGCGTCTTAAATAGAATAATAGACATCTCGTGGGCCAACAAAACCGCACTTGTACTTTTGTTATTTTCCATTGGTATTTGTTACAAAATGTGCGATGAATATATCAGCTTTACCTTACGCTATACGCGAAATAATTTACAGTACCTCGACATGGAAACATTAACATTACAAATTATATACTATTATTGATTGTGCGTGAAAATACAAAATAGTCTCATTTTTGACGGGCCGGTTGGCGTGGTTGGTTAACACACTGCCTATCACCGCAGGTCGTGGGTTCGATTCCCATCCAGGACACACATTTGTGTGCATGAACATGTCTGTTTGTCCTGAGTCTGGGTGTAATTATCTATTTAAGTATGTATTTACAAAAAAAAGTAGTATATGTAGTATATCAGTGATCTGGTTTCCATATTACAAGCTCTGCTTAGTTTGGGATCAGATAGCCGTGTGTGAACAAATGTCCGAGGATATATATGTCCGAGGATATATTTTTATGTAACGTACGTTTATTCGTGCACACATTTTTACTAATTATTTTATAACTAAAACATAGTTGGGTATATAGCAAAATTCATCTCAGTCGAGAGACTTCCACTGCATGGGCTCGGCTTAGCAAAATTACATTTAAGAAAATTAAAAATAAATATTTGAATAGGTATATAAATTTACTACATAAAAATGATGAAATGTACTGCAATAAGTGTTGTTATATTAAACTCAAAATCATATGAATATAATCAGTTTAGATGAATATTATAATTTTCAGAGGTTACTAGTTCGTTCGAGTAGTTATAGTAATCAATATTATCGGATATGTGATTTAAATTCTGTAAAAATACATCAAATTACAAACAAAAACAAAACTTCGCGTAAGTTAAACACATTAGAATTATTTCGTTTTAAAATAACAAATCGCACAATTAAAACATGTAAAATGTGGCAGCGCAAGCAAGTCATATTTAGCTGTTATATACCTAAATATTAATAAAGCTATATCCCGCAATCATCTTGTCGCTATATTACATCAAATGCAAGGATAGATGGGGACGCTGACAACAATGCACGAGCACAGCAGCTCGCGGCTAGCCTGAGGGGGAAAGTGGCACAAGCTATACTCACCAAGTTGTATGCGTAGGTGAGGAGTCGCATGGTGTACGCCGGTAAATTAAACAGCACAAAAACGCTCGAAACAATGAGTAGCATCTTCGTGATCCGGTGCTGCGATTGCGGGCTGACAGGCAGGTTGAGCTGCAGCGCGCGCCCCGTCATCTCCGTCGGCCGCACCTCCTTCACTAGGTTGATCCGCGCGCGCTCCAGCCGGTACACCCCCACCGTGATCCAACAATTGAGCACGATGATCCCCGCCAGCGGAATCGTGAACGAAATCACCGTATCCACCAGATTAAACCTCGCCGCGAAAGCCATTAACTCGTGATCTATGTTACAATCGTCATCAGTGGGGATGGCGAATCTGAGTACGGGCACGTTGAGCACCAGTGCAAATAGCGTCAGGACCAGGATGATGTACCGTGCGTGTTTGACCGTGCAGAGGACATTCCTGTGCAGTGGGTACAGGACCGCCACGAACCGCTCCACCGTGAAGGCGAGCACCAGCCACGCGCTCAGGCAGCAAGTGACGTACGAAACGTACACGAACACCTGGCAGAACCCATCGTGGGTGTACAGGGACGTCAGGTGCACTGCGTTCAACCAAGGCGGAATCAGTTGTAACAAAAATGACGTGTCGGAAAGCGCGAGAGCAGATAGATATTGACTTGTTGATTGGAATCTTAATTTACTGTTGATAAAGACGAAAACCGATAGAAGGTTACCGATGGAGCCGAAGATCACCAGCACCGGGGTGTAATATGCATAAAGTGCGCTCGCAAAGTTTTCCGATATTGCATCGAATGGAGTCTGGTATGCACCATCGGTGCAGTTCGCAACAGACACATTGTCAAACATCGAAAAGTTTGCAACGCTCCCGTGGAACGCCATGACGCGGCATTCGAGCGCCGCGCCAGTCTACCGTCGACTGATGCCGAGCATGGGCGGCGGGCCTTTTTATAACCACAGCATAGGTACTTGAACGTGATGCAACGAGCTGCACCTACCCGCCCCGCTCGCCAGCCCCGCCCGCCCAGACCGACCCGCCCGTCCGCCCGTCTCACGCCCCACCTCCATCAGATTCATATTCAACAAGTACAAAGCAATTTAATATTCGTGTTTTTGTTCATGGCAGGTCCCTAAAAATACGTAGGTACATATGATATTCATATATTGTCTTGATCCAATAGACGTCCACTGCGGACTTAGGCCGTCCCCAAAGTGTTCCAATTATATAATGTATTGGATATACCTTCATATAACAATAAGTAATACCTCTAACGCAGTATTTTTCAATGCCCTTCAACGTTGAATACGTTGTCGATTTTGATTTCATCATAGATTACTATAAAACAATACTTACAGCCCGATTCTTCGATCTCGAGATACGTAATTGTCATAAACTGTAAAAAAATACGTTCTATACAAAATGTATGACAAAAATAATTTCCTTCATATATTCATGAAAAAATTCATGAATCGTTCCTATTTTTAGGGTTCCATACAAAAATAAAACCTTTATGAATTCTATTAATAAGGAATATGCATACAATTTTAATTTGTCTCAAATATATTTTTCTAGATTCTTTATTGTCTTTACATTATATTTAAAAGGTATTTTTTTTATTCAGTTATTATTTAAACCCGGAAAATATTATTTAGAAAGTGAAAAATAAGGAAGGAAAATTCAAACTGACAAAACCATTGGTCGAAATGTGATATCAATGGTCACGTCTCGGCGTCGATATTCATACTGTGTTTGTAGTGTTTGTGAGAAAAATTGTTTTAAACTGTATTCATGTGTCATTATTTCTGTAGACTTTGTGAAAATACTGGTTTTGTCAAAGCACAATCGGATAATCTACCGAAAATATATGAATTTATGTTATTGGTTATGGTTATTAAATACGCGATATCTAATGATTCGACGGAGGTGAACCGCGTCCTGACAATTTTTTTTTATACCACTAGGTGGCAAACAAGCTTACGGCCCACCTGATGGTAAGCGGTTACCGTAGCCTATGGACGCTTGCAACACCAGAGGCGTCACGAGCGCGTTGCCGACCTTTCATAAACCTTCTTACTCCTCTTTTAAAGAACCCCATGCTGTAGTATCTAGGAACACCTCTACAGGGAGCCCATTCCCCAATTTGGTTCTAAGGTGTGAGGATGAACTCCCTGTCGATTCCTCTGAACACTGCCCATTGTACAATCAGTAGAACACACATAAGGAGGCAAAGTCTCTCCTTAGATTTAAAGGCTCGATACCGCTTGTGAGCTTAGGATCGCCGACAGTTCTCACAGCCCGTTTCTGAACCGAGTCAAAAGGTTCAAGTTGGTATTTAAGTGCTCCAGCCCAGAGGTGACAGCAGTACTCCATGTGGGGGCGGACTTGCGACTTATAAAGTTGCGGTCTTTGCACCGCAGTGAAGTACCGCTTAGCCCTATTGAGCACACCGAGCTTTTAAGCAGCCAACTTGACCTTTTAAATTAGTTTATATCGAATGTAAAGCGTGTAAAAGTGCATAATGGTATAAATTGAAAATAATGAGCTGTTCGGTTGTATAACTCCGAACAATAACATAATGAAACATATTTTATTATGTTATATTCAATATAATTAACTGCATCTTCCTTTCCTTCCTTAACATGAAATAAATCATCAATCATCAAAAAATCGTAAAACCACAATAGGAATAAGCAAGCTCTTACAATGAATTTTTTAATGAACTTTTGTAAACTAGGTTAAGTTAGTTTTTGACCGAATCTTTTACTAATTAACACTAAGCTGTACATAAATATAGCATACTTACGTTAAAATGATAATAAATAAAATAATAAATAATAAATATCCTCGGACATTTGTTCACACACGGCTATCTGATCCCAAACTAAGCAGAGCTTGTACTATGGAAACCAGATGACTGATATACTACATATACTACATTTTTTTTTTTTTGTAAATACATACTTAAATAGATAATTACACCCAGACTCAGGACAAACAGACATATTCATGCACACAAATGTCTGTCCTGGATGGGAATCGAACCCACGACCTGCGGCGTGATAGGCAGTGTGTTAACCAACCACGCCAACCGGCCCGTCAAAATACAACAGATAATGGAGATCCCTTCTCATCATCTTACACCATGATTTTCGTACTTTCGCATCGCATGGAATACGAAATAAAACTTTATCAATAATAGTGTTTTTGCACTTGGATACCATACCATACTTGTAAGAAGGTTAAACATAAACATGTTCTACTGCTTGCACAATGGGCAGTGTTCAGAGGAATTGTTCGATATGATGCCCATGGCAACTTTCTACCATCGCACCGCCCGCCGTCGACAGGGAGTTAATCCTCACACCTTAGAACCAAATTGGTCGCGTACAGTGCGTTTTGAGAGACATTTTCTCCCGCGTACGATCAGGCTGTGGAATGAGCTCCCTGTGGAGGTTTTCCCTAGAGACTACAGCATGGGGTTCTTCAAAAGAGGAGTAAGAAGGTTTATGCAAGGTCGGCAACGCGCTCGTGACTCCTCTGGTGTTGCAAGCGTCCATAGGCTACGGTAACCACTTACCATCAGGTGGGCCGTAAGCTTGTTTGCCACCTAGAAATAGTATAATTAAATTGATTAGATTGTAAGTTGATAAATGTTGCATGTCAGAATCTGACGAAACATGTGAAGCAGTATAATATAATATA
The DNA here is from genome assembly GCA_951361185.1 of Ochropacha duplaris. Lineage (NCBI taxonomy): Eukaryota > Metazoa > Arthropoda > Insecta > Lepidoptera > Drepanidae > Ochropacha > Ochropacha duplaris. The sequence goes on from OX592690.1 coordinate 865,646, forward strand.
AGATTCCATCCCATGTACCATGTTTCGAGCAAATAACATTTCATTTCATTTCAAGAACGTTTTTTAACTTCTTCCATGATTTGTATAGCAATTAAAACTGAAAATAAGTATGAAGTAATTGGAACTCTACAGTAAACAAACACGGGACATGCCCAATGACGTCATCAAAATGACGTGCTAAATGATGGCGTTTGAACGGTTCAAATTTATTCAATGTTTTAAATTTCACTTTGTAAACTTATTTGACTATTTTCAAGACTATTAATATTTTTTTCTATGTTACAAAGATGCACCTAAATGTTTTTATAATTATCTGCTATTCGGGGCGGAGACAAATCCGAAAAATCTAAGATCATAAAAATCGGTCCAGCCGTTCTCGAGTTAGGTATACATACATGGTGTAAATAACCCGACTTTGCTTTATGTAGGTATATAGATTACTTAGTACAATTATTTTCTTCCTCTTTTTAAAATATTTATGTCTCGTCATATCAGCCAGTCATTTTAATACACGTGTAGGTTGAGCAGCCTCGGCACCCAGATAAGCGAAATCTGGCCGTTACTTTGACATAAGGCGATGATAGCTCAGTGGTAAGTGACGTCGGATACCGCGGCGAAGGTCGTGGGTTCGAATCCTTACAATGAGCTTGAGCTTTTGGTGAAGGAAAACATCGTGAGGAAACCACAGCACGGTGGTAGGGTACTTTGTAGTAGGGTAGGGTGGTATAAGATTGCGCGGGCGATAAAATTGCGCATACGTCATAACAGGACAACGAAGTGAGCTTCGTAGCTAACTTCAGTTGTGTTTTGTTAGCGGCCGCAACTGGCATGTGCTCCCAAAAAAAATCGTATATGGGTGGAAAACAAAAAAAGATATGTAAGTACAAAGTTTTTATTCACTTTTGATCTAATTTTTTGATGAAATGAATGCATTACTGTACCGAGAATCTACGTATTTTTAGTAATTTGCCATTATTTTGTTGCGGCAGAATCACTCATGTTTCGGCCTCACTGGAAGTACTTCCAACATTTTTTAAGAGATGGCAGTGAAATCACGATGTTTAGAGTGGTATCGAAATGTGTAAAATTGCGCACTTTAGGTGCGTGTAAGATTGCGCGCGCAATTTCACACGTCCAATTTTTTAGTTGATAAATATAAATATTATTTTCGTATTATACAGCCATGTTATTTTTTCTTTTCAATTTCGATCGATTATGTACTTAATTTTTTATTAGTTTTTCTTGCCTCTATACACGATTCAATTTTTGTTTTTTAGAATGTCGAGAAGAGAAAGGGAAACAGTTCGTCAAGTTTGTTCTGATGAGACTATTAAGAAGGCTCGTAGGCGAATTGATAATGGTGAAAGCAAAAGATCCGTGGCTGCGTCTTTAGGGATGGCAGAGTCTACTTTACGATTCCGTTTGTGAAAACCGCATTGTGCTACAAAATTAGGCAGATAGGATATCAACACTTTCGAAAGAGGTAGAAGAAGAGTTTTGCAAGCATCTGAATACCTTAGATGGTTCTATGGTTTAACATCAAAAGCATTGAGGAGTGCAGCTTTCGAGTATGCAGAAAAAATAAATTTTCTCATAGATTCAACAAAGAAACTAAAATTGCAGGAAAGAGAGTGGTTACGTGCGTTTCTAAAACGGCACCCGAATATTTCTCTTAGACAGCCAACATCCACAGGTGGAGCAATTTAACATAAATTTATCTGCTTTAATAGACAAATATAATTTTCCACCACAGTCTATCTATAATATGGATGAGACAGGTATATCCACCGTACCTAATAAACAGACCTGATTCCGTTGCCAAAATCTACACATAAAAAGGAGTTCTAATCGAAAGCACAAAAAATCTGACGTGATTAGCAGTTCACCATAAAAAAAAAAACTAGAGAAAGAAAATGAGCAAAAAAATAAATCTAAATCTGAACCAAAGCCAAACAAAATAAAAAAAAAAGAAGCAAACCAAAGGTTAATAATAAAAAAGAAGATTTGGAGGTGTGGTGGGTGTAACGAAGTGTATAAGGAACCAATAGTAGAAGATTGGATTGCGTGCAATACTACATGTTTTAAGGCGATGATAGCTCAGTGGTAAGTGACGTCGGATACCGCGGCGAAGGTCGTGGGTTCGAATCCTTACAATGAGCTTGAGCTTTCGGTGAAGGAAAACATCGTGAGGAAACCACAGCACGGTGGTAGGGTACTTTGTAGTACTCGACTGGCTGGCTACCACCCTCAAGTTGAAAATCTGTCGCCAAGCACCTGTTGGTGTGTTCCGGCAATTGCACTTGAGAGCCAGTTCGCCTTAATAAGGTGTACAACACATTAGCAATCCCCTGGTATTGCCAATGTCTATAGGCGACGGTTGTCACTTACCATCAGGTGACCCGCCTGCCTCGTTGTCACTGGTGACATAAAAAAAAAAAAAAAAAAAAAAAAAAAATGTATGGAGTGGTGGCATGAAAAGTGTTCAGACTACAATGGCTCCGGCGCTTTTATTTGTGATGTGTGCAAATAAATATAGTTGCGCAATCTTATCGATCTCAACGCGCAATTTTACACCATAGGGTGTGTAAAATTGCGCAATTCCCGATTTGTGATTTTTGTTTAATTATTAAGAAGACTTTATGTTTTTTGTTTACATTGGTATAATAATTTGTTGCTATACTAATAAGGTAAAATAAATAATTGATTGATCTCAGATAGGATTAAGATTTTTTATTTTATGGCCTATTGATTGCAAAGTGCGCAATCTTATACCACCCTACCCTACTCGACTGGCTGGCTACCACCCTCAAGTTGAAAATCTGTCGCCAAGCACCTGTTGGTGTGTTCCGGCAATTGCACTTGAGAGCCAGTTCGCCTTTAAGGCATTGTAATAAGGTGTACAACACGTTGGCAATCCCCTGGTGTTGCCAATGTCTATAGGCGACGGTTGTCACTTACCATCGGGTGACCCGCCTGCCTCGTTGTCACTTGTGACGTAAAAAAAAAAGAAAAAAAAAATTAGAATGTTTTGTTGTAGGGGCTTATCAGAGGATTATCCAAAGTTTATTCATCGTTTCCAGCGATCGAAAAACCTGGAAACCTTATTATGATACTTTGTAATCTATATACAGGGTGAATTTTTCAAGTGGGCGTGGATGGCCAAATCCCAAACTAAAGGTAATATCGAAAAATGCTGAAAGGAGTCTCGAGACTGATTTTGATTAAAACTAAAAGTGCATCATTCGATTTTCGAAAAAATATTTCCCCAAGCCAGGAATCGAACCTGATGAATTTGAAAAAAATACACAGCCTGTATTATTACACCATCCGATAATGTTGCTAATTAGGACCAAATTCTCAAAAGTATTGACGTACGGAAAAATTTTAGAAAGTGCTCTTTTTTAATAAATTGATTAACATTTTTTGTATATTCCCACAAATTATTACGCCTATCGTACTATCAAATTATCTATATATATTTTAAAAACCCTATTGCTCACGGAATCACGTGTGAACGACTGGACCAATTTCGCTAATACTTTTTTTTGTTGTGTTTGTTATTGTAAGGAGAAGGTTCTTATAGGATTAACCTCAATATAAACATGGCGTTTGACATAACTGCCAGTTGTGTGACAGTTGGCGCAAATATTGTTTAAAACTGATTTTCATTTCATGGCAGGACAACGTCTGCTGGGCCCACTAGTTAGAAATAATTTTTAATTTGGTACACTCGTTGGACTCATAACCCTCTCGCATTAAGCACCACAACATAACCTTCTAATTTCATGACATGGTCATTGTATCGAACAGTTTGACTAACTATACGTAACTACGGTAGGTACACATCTACATGTAGTGGGAAATGTATGAAAATACAAAAGTATTGATAAATTTATTAAAAATGAACACTTTCCTTTATTTTTCCCAAAATATGACCCTTATTAACAAAATTACTAGATGGTATAATAATATTGAAAGTGTAAATTTTCTCAATATCAACGGGTTTGATGCCTGACTTAAAAACATATTTTATCAAAAATCTAATGATGTCGTATTAGTTTTCATAAAAAACAGCCTCGAGACTCGTTGTTAATGCGAGTGGATTATCAGTCAACGAGTGTTCAAAATTTAAAAATTATTTCAATCAATTTGATAGTACGATAGTTAAGTGCAATAGTTTGTATGAAAATACAATTTTTTATCATTTTATTAAAAAATAACACTTTCTTTTAGTTTTCCGTATGTCATTACTTCTGAGAATTTGATCCTTCATTCACCCTGTATATAAAATTCTCGTGTCACAGTTTTAGTAACGTACTCCGCCGAAACGGCTTGACCGATTTTGATGAAACTTTATATTTAACTATTAAGGTAACTAATGCGGGTTATAATTTATTATGTATTTTTGTATAACTGTAAGAATAAAATTGTTAAACATTTGAAAAAAAGCCAATATAGTCAGATGGTCCAAAAATATTTAAAAAAATGTTACCTTGCTGAGTTTCTTGCCGGTTCTTCTCAGTTGAAGGCTGACTTCCGAACCGGTGGTAACTTCTGTAATTCGACCTTCATAAGTGCCCTTCTAGGGCCTAAACTGAATAAATGGTTTTGACTTTGACTTTGATTTATATTCAGTAGGTCTGAGAATAAGACTGTAATGAAATATGTCTAATGTCGTATTATGACTCAATTTATTGTTTTGCGTTTGTGAAGCCTTATAATGGATGAGTTTTGTCCTGAATTGCTTTCAGTGGTTGAAAACTTGGGCCCTTTTCTTGCTTCTTTGTGGCTTCTTTGCTGCATTGAATGTTTTAAAGTTCAGTAAACGTTGGCATCTAAATATAAATAATCAATAAATTACAAAATTTATACGACGTGTTCTTGTCGGGACTACGAGTGCAGGTTGACCTCGAATGATACTCAAGTCTAAATAGTCAAACACTGCGCGCGCTCTGCCCTCTATCTCGATAATGGTTCTAGATATAAAAATATGTTTATGCAAAAGTTGTAGAGAATTTAGTCTTAGTCTTAGTTTTTAAGGCGATGATAGCTCAGTGGTAAGTGACGTCGAATACCGCGGAGAAGGTCGTGGGTTCGAATCCTACAATGAGCTTGAGCTTTCGATGAAGGAAAACATCGTGAAGAAACCATAGCACGGTGATAGGGTACTTTGTAGTACCCGACTGGCTGGCTACCACCCTAAGCAGTCATTTAAGATATTAACGTTGCCTTCTCTGTAAATACACATATTATATGAAAATATATGTTTGTTCGAAAGAAATTAAATTTGAATGAAGTTCATATTATTCACAATAATTACATAATTTATAGAATACTAACATAGGGCCTTTGCTGTTTGTTGATTCTTAAAAACTAATAATAAATCATAAAAATACAAGAAATAAAGATAAAATTGTAACAATCACATCCAGGCTAACAAAAGTCGATATAACTTTAAATGTGTGTTCGTTTCTATAGACCATAGATCCCACAAAATGATGTAACTGGAATGTATTGGATGTTTACTTAATAAAAATCCAATGTAGAAAAAATTCTATGGCGTTTATGAGTTTCTTGGCGGAGTGTTCTCAATGTGTATTCCGAACCGATGGTAATCAATTGTCAAACGGTCAAACGCGATTGCTATATTTAATTTAAAAAAATGTAATGTCCAATGTCTTATGTGCCTTATCAGGGCCACAAAGTTTAATCAAATATAGTTAAACTAACTTGGTGGGTTAAATATTGTTATATACTTTTTTTTTATTGATAAAAGTAGATCTCCTCAATAGCTCTAATAAAAAAAAGTAAATACAAACAGAGGATAATTGCCGTTGTATAATCGGATTAAGTATTCTGTACAGGAAGTAGAGTTAAAATTGTTTACCTAAGTGCTTTATCAGGTCCGAAACTGAATAAATGAGTTGTGAGTATGTTTTCATTCGTACTAACTACCGGCCATTGCTACGAGCGATGCACAACGCATCGCGTAGACCCGCTACGACGTAGCAAGTGTGATTTGACACTGTCCGGACTAAGGGGAAAGTTTTATACGAAAAACTCGTGACGGATTGTTTGATAACATGTTGCTTTTTTAAGATGGCATTAGTGCTGTTTTGGAATTATAAGATGTTTTGACAGTCCTCTATTGATTTTAACCATACTTAGTGTATGGGACACAAGGAAAAATGTGAGGTCACTGCTATTGTTAAATGCATTAACTCTTTCCAGCCAGCTCTCTCAACTATGACGGCTTCCGTTCATGAAATAATTTGGATACTGTGTCATTTAACAGAAAAGGGCACTTCGGGTCCATGCGAGTCCCTGAGAAAACTGTTTAAGAAATTTAAGATATGTACGTTGCATTCGCTCTTCATACATAGGTACTTACAATTTTGAACTGAGTTAAAGTTATAATTGTTTTACGCCATTGTAGCATACAAAAATCAGGTAGGCAGTTGATTCAACTGATAAACTTTATCCCCAACCTATTACTTTTATCTTGTCATGAAGTCATGTGACCAAGTGTTCTGGGTTGATCGACGGTCTTGCCGTGTGCTTACTGCATGCACGCGCAATGCTTAAACAATAAAGTATAAGATATTAAAATATATTTATTTCAGGTGAAATAACATGCTTTTACAAAATTATATACCAGATGCTACCCAGTGCTAAAAATAAAAAAGTATTTAATAGTTCTTTCTTTCTATGTATTTGTGGAGATTTTATTTCTTCCAGCTTAAACATTAGTCTCAATCAAAGTTTGTGTTTAACACAAGTACCTATGTAGGTACCTAGGGAGCGTTCAATTTTTGGAGATTTTGGGGTCGCCGTCACGTTTTTCTGTACCCCCTCCTCCCCCTTAGCAAAACGTGACGTAACCACCAGGTGAGCATTATTGCCTAAAAGTCACGTTATGTGGCGTAAAATCAGAAAAATGTAAAAAAAAACAACGTAACGCGTAGTTCAAAACTTGAACGCTCCCTTAAAGCTTTTATGGTATTTTTCCTGAATAAAAAGAGTATGTATGATTTGTTATATACCTAAATGTCAACAAACCCTTGTACACACACGTACACAATAGTCATAGCTCAATATACTCCATATTCGCCGCCCGGCGCGCTTTTAAGCCACTGCCTTGTAAAAGGTTTCAATTTGGCTAATGAATGGACGAGCTTGGTTGAAAACACGAATATTGTACGAAATTGATGCAGTTATAATGTAATTAAAAAGCGTTGCGAAAACAAAATTAAAAATCATAAATTTTGTTTTCGCATCGCATATTTTTTATCATTTTGTTTCGATATTTCAATGTTGGTCTCGATGTACGGTCGGCCAAGAAAGTGGTGTGCCAGTTTTGATTTAGTTTCCTAGTCATTGAAAATGACAACAAGGTTCAAACTAAAAAGATATCACTGAAAGAGATGATAATGACGTAGTCATGAGTAGTCAGATTGATCTGCAAGCGAAACTAATGTTTATCACGTATGAATCTGCAAGCGGCATTCAACCTTAGGGTGGTACACCACTTTCTTGGCCGACCGTACATCAATAACAGGTATGATGTAGATCATGGTAAGAAATCTGTGATATTAAACTATAGATAATGAGTGATTCACATATTCTTTTTTTTTTTTATGTCACAAGTGACAACGAGGCAGGCGGGTCACCTGATGGTAAGTGACAACGGTCGCCTATAGACATGTTGTACACCTTATTAAGGCGAACTGGCTCTCAAGTGCAATTGCCGGAACACACCAACGGTGCTTGGCGACAGATTTTCAACTTGTGTGTGGTAGCCAGCCAGTCGAGTACTACAAAGTACCCTACCACCGTGCGATATTCGGCCAGTTTTTGCATGCAATAGTTATGCCTATATCGCAGTCCGCAGGCATAATACCTAGTCGGTAGGTAGGTTCTGGCTATCAACAACGCGAAACATTTAATTCTATAGCAAAAATAGCCCACTGTACTGATCTCATTTAGTTAATTTCGCTTTCACTCCTCATTCGTTAGACGATAGATTTCTAGGGACGGTTTGGACTTAGAAGTTAAAGTTAAGATAAATTTAGAAAATTGAACCTAGACTTGGCGATGATAGATCAGTGGTAGTGACGTCGGATACCGCGGTGAAGGTTGTGGGTCCGAATCCTACAATGAGCTTTAGCTGAGATGAAGGAAAACATCGTGAGGAAACCAAAGCACGGTGGTAGGGTACTTTGTAGTACTCGACTGGCTGGCTACCACCCTCAAGTTGTGGCCAAGCACCGGCAGTTGCACTTGAGAGCCAGTTTGTTGCCTTTAAGGCATTGTATTAAGGTATACAACACATTGGCAATCCCCTTGGTATTGCTAATATCTATAGGCAACGTTAGTCACTTACCATCAGGCTACCCGACAGCCTTGTTCTCACTTGTGGTATAGTTTTTTTTATTTACCTCAATAGAACTTGATTTGAACTTGAACTTGATTTCTGACATCTTGTATGTATCGAGTGTTATGATTAATATATACATCTGTATTCTACTATTCTATATATAGATATGTGTAGGTACTGATACATACAATTTTTTATATATCTACACTAATAATTACCTATCATAAATGCCAAAGTAACAAACGACAAATCACAAACTCAATTATTCAGTTTAGGCACTAATGAACATCGGTTCGGGTTATAATGATAATAAAAATATCAACATTTAAGTGGTGTAAAGGAACAAACCGCGTCCCTATAAACAAGTTCCAAGCCAACCAAAATGCGGGCAAATATTAGTAATAAATAATTGGGGATTATGAAATGAATATGTAATGTGTGAATAACTCAAAGCGCGATTCCTGAAATTCTATTTTTTGTAGGCATTTTTGTGACGATCGTCGTAATATATCTACCTACCTATATGATCGGTGCTTAAACGAATGCTGAAAGCTTGAGATTAAAGCTTCACCTTAACTGTAATTCTACCAGTCAGTCTACAGAGCGCGCATGCGCCCAACCGTTCCACTGTCTAACAGAGCTGCTAAACAAATTAAATACTCCTTGGTCTTAACCGAAGTGCACATTAAAATGCATAAGTTTCTAAAAGTATTAAACATGCGCGCGAAAGGTAACTATTTAAGAATTCATATTTAAATAGTACCTACCGATATGATTAAAGTTACAATCAATTGATAAGGGTGATGAAGTGAATGGTGTTTATCTGTGTGCAGGTTCAGAGAAGGGTCGCGGCACGCTGGACTCCCTGCTGTGCACCACGTACTGCCGCTCTCAGCTGTACCTGTCGCGCCAGCTGTCGCAGCTCCATCCTGACCTCACCATGCCCATGTTCTCAGGTAGGCCAAGCACCCACTCACTACTACCACATCACACATCACACCATATTCAGACAAATCTCTCAATTATGAAGCCTCGTACCCAAACCATGCATGTAAGTGAACCAATTGTTTATGTCACTTTACTAACAAAACATAAGCTTGTTGCAATTATTAGTAAAGATTATGTAAACGTCTACATCAAAATATATTTATTTATTGGAGCAGTGAGAAGCTCTCTAGTTTCAAGATAATTTAATGCGCAGTGTATTCAATGAAAATCTCATAATTAATCCGTACGGACGTTTTAAATATGTTAGTAGCTCTGTCCATCTGTCTGCTTAGTTACACGGTTAAACGATCAATAGATTAAGGTTAAATTCATTCCGCTAAAGTAAATGAACTCTCAGTGGAAGAAATATGAGCGATAAACGAATACCACGCGCACGAAGTCGCAACCGAAACTGTTTTGATAATTACAAGGCAATTTCGCGACCAGATAATAATGTTTAGAAGACATACATCACAAATGTTCGGCCGGCGGATCTTAGTATGGGTTTGCTCACCTTCGCCCACTGTAGGAACCCACGCGGTGAAAACAATACCTGTCTCGTCTCACCCCAAGGTGCCCTTGTATCGATATTTTATAATATCGACAATTTTTCAATTTAATGTGCGAGTGTCGTCGTCTACCTTCGACGTTGGACTTATACAACATTATTCATCGTAGGTTGGTATATACAAACAAAGTATTTTGTTGTTATATTTTCCCCTTTAAGAGTTTTAAGAGCTTTCATTAATTTTATCTACACATATTTTTTTGTATTTCTCTATTTCAATGGTTTTACATAAGTAAAAACAGCCTTGTATACGTGTAGAATTATATTATGAATATTTTTTGTATTAATGAACAATTCATTATTTAATAGCCAGAGTAATTTATTTTCAAACATTACTGACTGAGATACCAAGACTGTATTGTCAACAACATCAAAAGTTTTCTTTCCGCCCAGTGGTCTGTGTGGAACTTGTTTAAAATTCATCTGTAAGATTCGCACTACACGTACGAGAAATAAAAATAATAAAATATATGCCATATTACTCGATGATAATGTACCTTTGTAGAGGAGAAAGAAATTTTAAATTTTTTGAGTTACTATAAAACAAATCTTTTCTCCTTATGATATTAGTTTAGAAGACATACGTAGACAATGGGGAGTCGCACATATGATTGAATGTAAAAACTGTATAGGTAATTGCAATATTGTTTAATGTATACTTGTCCAGACCTGACTGACTGATCAATCAACGCACAGACTTCACTGCTTCTAACACATGTTACTTTGACTCACATACTGACCGCGGGTGAAGATGCAGAGCAAAAAGCTAAAAATATATATAATTAAAATTTATGTTTGTAAATCCCATTAAAGAAAATTGTGACATCCAGAAAGCAAGTTCCAAGGCTCTAGAAGTTTTCATAATAGACAAACGGTCAACTACGTCAGCCATAATTAAACTATACTTGGTTTTTTAATTAGGTGGACTGATTTGACAGTCGTCGTAAGAAACATTTCGATACTCAGAAATTATTTCTTAAAAGAATGAATGAGACTACCTGTAATCATAATCACTGATATTAGATTGACTTTTATTGATAAAAAGTGATATGGTCAAACCACGAAACAGTAATTTTAACCATATTGCGCTCGTAACTGTCAGTTTAGTCCAGCTAATTAAAAATCAGACTATAGATAGTTATATTAGGAACCTCTTTATAAGTGCCAATACTGATGGTTAATGAGAGCCGATCGATACCTAGCAACGGCTGCATATTGCGGAGCTACGTAAAGCCAATTCCTCGGAGTCACATACACAAAGCTGTTATGCTGCATCCCAATAACAATATCCTGCCTGCGGTTATCGTGGGCGATGTCACACCAGACAATACCGTGTCTGAGCTCTACCTAGTTGGAAGGTAGTTTGCAATATCCGCAAACTCATTTGGTACGTTGTCAACGTCGGCAAACACCTGAAGAATGTTGACAGTTTAATTATCATACTCAAATTGTTCGATCCACAACGTACAGCTATAATTATACAAGATGGGTTTTTCAAGTGGGCGTGATGGCGACAAATGCTGAAAGGAGTCCCGCGGTACGATTACGTATCTCGCGACAGGTTGGCAACAGGCGTCAATTTCGCGATCGATGCTGTCAAACGTCACGTTTGACAGCTAAGCTAATACAGTCGTACCGCGGAGGCCGATTATAATCTTATACCTTTAAACGAGCAATTGTTGTATATATATATATATAATCTGAATCTCAGAAACGACTCCACAGATTTTCAATAAAAATTAATATGCTGGGGGTTTCGGGAGCGAAAAATCGATCTAGCTAGGTTTCATTTTTAGAAAACGTCGTTTTATCCGTATTTTCAGGCAACGAAAAACTGCTACAATATCATTAGAATACGAAGGTAAATTTCGCTACTAACTGACAGGTTATAATAGCTCAGGGGAGATAGAGTCCACATGAATGTTTTTTTATCCCCTTTTTTTTTCAAGTTCCTTCTTTTGTGAGAAAAACGAATAAAATTTTACCAAAAAAAAAACGAGCAAAGCTCGGTCACCCAGGTACTGAAAACTAAAACTGCATCATTCGATTTTTGAAATAATTTCCCAGGGCAGTAATCGGACCCGATGAATTTGAAATGAAATACACAGCCTGTATTATTACACCATCCGATAATGTTATAGAAGAAGTAATGACATACTGCAAACTAAAAGAGAGTGCTCTTTTTGATAAATAGATTTTTTTTTCATACAAATTATTACACGTAACCTATCGTACTATCAAATTGTTCGAAATAATTGAACACATTTTGGAGTTATCTGATAACACACGCATTAAGCACAACAACCTTCTTATTTCAATAATCACAATTACTGGTTACTTCTTGAATATATGTATTGATCCATCCACGAAAATTCCGCGCCCCACTCTTTTACTAATCTCTTGCAGTGCATTTGTACATCATTTTGCTAGAGTTGTAAAAAAAAACAAAAGTACTTACATAAAAAAACAGCTTAATCGGTTGGGTGGTTTTTTTTTAAGTCAAATTAGTAGTTTTTATTTTGAAACTAAAAATGACGAAATAATAGTATATTAATCTTCTATATAAATAAAATTGAATCACCAAATGTGTTGCTAAGCGCAAAACTCGAGAACTGCTGAACCGATTTGGCTGATTTCTTTTTTTTGTTGTGTTTGATGAAGTCTGATGAAGTCTGATGAAGGTTCTTATGGAGAGAAAAAACGTAAAAAATACGAGGAAAATAGTAAAAACAACCATTTTCTTTTCCCATACAAACCACTCTGTCCCCAGCTGTCAAACATTTGACGTCAATCGAAACAAAACAAAGGCGCGTTAGGATTATCTTTCAAGTTGATTAGAGGTTGCATGTCATTAATGAAAATAGATATTATAACGAGTTCCCTCAAATTTGTTTTGAAGCGTGTCGGGCCAGCTATTAACATAAAAAAATCAATGTTACCTACTTTAGAGAGCAAATGCAAATAGGGTAGAACAAAGTCTGCCGGGACTTACGTTTAAAATAAATTGAATCGAATTGAGCCGGGGCGCAATGTTATTTATTACACATCAAAAAATCAAATCATTCGAGACGATTGTCAACGACGTCTGTCTGCCTTTGACTTGCGGCCAGTTGCGGCGGCTTCAAACAGATTAACAGTAATAATAATAAAAGCAAAGCCTTTATATTTTCCATTTGTTTTTTTTTTTCAATTTTTGCGTGTTAGTAAGATTATTGCTTTTTGTAATAGTTTCTTAAATATGTTCCTAAACTTCAACCATATAGTTTGCATGCACACCAATAATTTTCTCATCAAATAACTAAATTACTATCCTTTAACATTAAATATTGCGTAACATTACACACGCGGAATAAGTTTTCTATTAAATAATCTGAATCCCTTTCCGTCGTGTGAATTTAATATCCCACGTTGAATGTACCATGCTTCTATTTATGACAAAATCACGTTTATTAAATGTATGAATTCCTAGTATGAAGTAAGAGGCGAAAAACCAATTCGCTTTTTAACTTCAGTATTATTATTAATAGGGATTTCATTATTTATTCACAATGCTTTTAAAATATTCCTTATTGAAGAAATTATGGCATAAACATAGGTAGTTGTTACATGATCTGATGTCGTATTACATGGCGATATTACATACTCAAATCGTGCGACAAAACCATTCATTCAGTTTAGCAGTTAGAAGGGCACTTATAAATGACAAATACAATATTATTATTGAATGCAATAGAATTTTTAATTTATATATTTGAAATTAATCATGTTACTATATGAGCTCGACTTTTAAAAAATCTGGACGAAGGTTTGCTTAAGCGAGTAAATCACGTAAGTAGAGCGGGCCTCAATAAACTTAGCTCGACCTTAAGTCTAATATACTTACACGTGTCTCGTAGGTATACGCCGTATGCCGATCGGTTGTCATTCCATATCAAGGCATCGACAGCGATAATAGAGGTTGACACATGTGTCAGCATCTATCTACTGATTTTACTCACACACATATTATATTCCGTCGATAAGGGGTCGTCCATTAATCACATGAAGTTTTTTGCAACACCCCGCCCCTTGTTATGATTTCGAGCCTCACGTGATGAATGGACGATCCCTAAGATGGGTACATGTGTGGTTGTGCGTGTGTGTGTGCAGAGATAACGGCGAGGTTCCAGACGGCGCGCACGGAGGTGCGGCAGCTGCTGCTGCAGTACTTGCTGCCGTGGCTGGTGAACATCGAGCTGGTCGACCCCAACGTGCCGCCTGCCAACCCGCTCTCGTACATACAGGTGTGCTCGCTGTCTAAGTACTGCCTCTCCACACAATACACAACATCGTCTACCATTTAACATTGAGCTTAAAGTGTCCCATACGCAAAGTAACACTTCACATCTCCTAATTATATAGTTAACCTGACAAAAGTGGAATTAAGCCACTGGCTACAATCTACAGGTTGATCATCAAAACGTATCAACTCTACACAAAAACATAAAGAAGTTAAAATAGGCTCTTTATGTATTGTCTATGAAAATGACTCACGTTTCTGTATGATTTTCACTTTTCGCGCATCAAAAATTGTTTTATGTTTGTGTTGTGCTCTCAATGTAAGTACGGTTCGCTTCACCCCATCACAGGGGTAGTGCATGGAGCCAAACGCAGAGGGCAATTAGCTCCGACCGCGGCCATCACAACACAATCGAGTACATAGACCACTATATTGTGACGCTTGTCCAACTAGTGACCATACATTCATTAATTTTCTGACCACTTGTTAATTGGCTACTCAGACATATTTCAATATCGTTTTCATAAATATTGTCTGATATAGTTTGTAAATGAAGTGGCGGCTTCGGTTAGCGCGAGCGTGACGTCACGCTACGCCACGCTCGTCAGTTGACAGGCCGGGTGCGAGTGCCCGGGTAGGATGGCGCGGCTTACAGATAGATACCGGCCAACATGCCACAGGTGTGGGAAAATATACACATAGGAGGGACATACATGAAATGTATCGATGATATCCAATTTAGCTTTAGCAATCTTTTGTTTTAAAAATACGATTATACTCTAGCCAATCTTAGAATGCGATCCTGAAGTCTGTCAGTTGGACAAGACTAGTGATGAGAAATAATTAACAGTTAAAAAGTTAATAGTTATCTAATAACTATCTATCTATATATATATAAAATTCTCGTGTCACAGTTTTAGTTACCGTACTCCTCTGAAACGGCTTGACCGATTTTGATGAAACTTTATCTTTACATTCAGTAGGTCTGAGAATAGGTCTATTTTTTACTAGCTGTCCCCGCGGTTTCACCCGCTTTCCCGTAGGATCCGCGTTTTCGTGGGATCTAGCGGTACCAAAAATAAATAACAACCTACTCTCAGAACTACTGAATATACATATAAAATTCAGTCCAGCCGTTTCAGAGGAGTATGGTAACAAAGGACCGATTTGGATGAAATTTTGTGTGTGTATTTCAATGAGTTCCTCGATGATTTGAAAACAACATTGGACCCAGTAGGTGGCGCTGGAATCGGGTTCTAAGTTTTATTTTAATTTCAGAGCAGTACAACGTCTGCCGGGTCCGCTAGTAAATACATAATAACTGTTAATTGTTAATTTAACTGTTATCAATAATTAAGTTATCTATGGTTCATTACCTACTTGTGTGTCTGGATTCTAATTTGTAGAATGTACCTAACTAAAGTAATAATGAAAATAAAAATGCGATAATAATATTCAGATATATTTATATGTGTACAAAAAAATATCGTAAAAAAGAGTTGCATCTGTCAAACAAACAAATTTATGTTGATTCCGATTCGCTTGAGTAGGTGCTGTCTTCGTCATCATCTTCGCCTACATTTATAATTATATCATTATCAATGTTACTATCAATTTTAATATCTCGGTCAAAGTTTTCTATAATAAGATTTTTCGTTTTTGCGACAACCTTCGCCCAGTTATCTTTTGTGACTTTCCCGCAGGCTTCTTTTAATAGGCTCATCATCTTTTTGTGCCGAATGGCGGAGAAGTGTTGTGGCGGGTTGCGTATTTGAGCCCAGATCAGCTCAATCGCATTATACTGGCAATGATAAGGAGTCTGAGTACGCGATGACCGTATTCCAGATCCAATTCATCTATTTCATAACGCACTTTAGCCGGCTTGTTGTCTTTAACTAATTTAATTAGCTCTGCTTTTAGCATTTGCATATTTGCGTCAATGCCGTTAGTTTGTAACCAAACCACCAACTCTTCTTTTTTATTGGATTGAGTAGGTGCTTTCTGTACTTGCACCGAATGATAAGGGGCATTATCCATAAATATTACAGAAGGCTCTGTCAGGCCGGGCAATAGCACATTCTGGAACCACTATTTAAATGTCGCGGCATTCATTTCTTCGTGATAATCAGTAGTGGTTTTTGATTCAAATGCCATTAAGCCGTTTTCTACGAAACCATATTTTGCAGAACCAGGGTGACATATTATAAGGCGGGCCCCTCTACACATTGACGTAGACGCTTGTGTCTCATCTGTCCAAGAACGAGAAAGCGTGTGATTGGCGTTTAGCCATGTCTCATCAATGAATACGACGTCATAGATTTTTTTCGCATCCCTTAAAAATGTTATTCATTTTAAAATTATATCATAACGTTCTAAAGGAACTTTTCTTTTGTCTGTTCTTTTATATTGAAAACCAATATCTTTTAAAATTTTGGATATATTATTTTTACCTCCCTTAAACAAATCAGCTGCTTTCAAAGATGCCAAAAGCATGGTCCTGTTAATGTATTCATTCCTCGAATAATAACCATATATATGATTCCTTATTGCATCGGCGTCAAAGGGTATGTCTGTTACAGGTTTTGTTCTGCGTTTCTTCTTCGGTGTTCGTAAAATATTGTTATTTTTTGTTTGCCATATAGAATATATCTTATTACCCTAGGTTGCCTGGGAGAGATCGCTTCAGCTATAAGGCCGCCTAAATTGTTTTTCACTTTTATTAATTTGTCTTCTGTGAATGTAACTTCTTTTTTATGTGTAAACAATAAAGAGTATTTGTATTGTATTTTATAATCAAATTATTCGAAAGAAAAACGAATTATTGTGTAGTATATCGACACGTTACTTTTACCAGCTATTTTTGGCATATCACTACAAAAATTAACAGTTGATCTATCCTTGTAACGGCGTAGTATCATTATATAAAATAAGAGATTTCTTATTTATTTAACATTAAATTTAGAGCAAAAATATAATATTTATTTTAACTTGCATATTGATATATTTTAAAAGATAGTTAGTAATGCAAATAAACGATTGTTTTATTTTTAATCTTAAAAATAACGCCACATCAAAGTTATGTCGTCCGTTCTGTCACGACCCTTCAGGATCGCATTCTAAGAGTGGCCGGAGAGTAACCGTATTCAAACATTATTTAAAAAGCTTACCGAATAATGGTCCTTCACTATTTTATTGAACCGATCGATAGGGTTTTAGACTAGAATATAAATCGTTCCTTACAAATAACGAACAACTTGAAATGTATAAGTCTGAAAGGTGGCTCTAGCAACACCAAAGGGACTGTCGTTCTAGGAAACTTCCATCCTGTCTAAGATATACCTATCTAATAAAATATCGTGGGAAATTCTTCACGAACACAGATCTAATCCCGGCCTAAGTACCTACCTAAACAATTTATTTGACTGATGACGACGGCGGCGGTAGTCACTTACCATCAGGTGACCCGCCTGCTTGCTGATCAGACTTCTGTCAGGAAAAAATAACAGTTAAAATCAGAGCTTCCCCTTTTATTTAGTTTTGAAGGTAAATAAATAATAAAAGTAAATTCAAACTCAAACCTTATTTATTCAGTTTAAGCTTTGCTAAGGCACTTATGAACGTTTCAATTGACTTTACCACCGCTGCCGGTTCGCAATACACTTTAACTTAAAAGACTCCGGCAAGAAACTTAGCGATAGATAGAAGTGGTAACTGCTTTACGATTTACATACTAATGCCCTTATTCATAACTAGCTTTCCGCCCCGCGTATCTCTTTTTTACCCATGTAGAGATTGAATTTCGCAAAAATCCTATCTTATTCTTCGTCTACATCTTAAAAGAACACCTGTGAAAATATTCAGCTTTCTAGATCCAACGTTGTAGACTGGGCGTTGATGAGTCAGCGAGTTAGGCCTTCTCATTTTTCGTAACAACTTTGAACCCCCGTTTCACCCCCTCAGGGGTGGAATTAAAAAAAACGCATAAACACTTGTTTCTTTATTTCTAATTATTGGCTTAAAAACACAGTTTCATGCTTCTAGCCTCAAAAATGGTGGACTTCCATACAAACTTTCAACCCCCGTTTCACCCCCTCAGGGGTGGAATTTAAAAAAAAACGCTTAAACATTTGTTTCTTTATTTCTAATTATTAGCTATAAAACACAGTTTCATGCTTCTAGCTTCAAAAATGGCGGACTTCCATACAAAATTTCAAGCCCCGTTTACCCGTTTACCCCTCAGGGGTAGAATTAAAAAAAACACAAACACTTGTTTCTTTATTTTTAACTAGCTTTTGCCCGCGACTCTGTCCGCGTGGAATTAGTAATTTGCGTAGCCTATTTTTTATCCAATCTGCTTTTTAGGGTTCCGTACAAAAAAACGGTCCCTTATAGGATCACTCGTGCATCCAACCAAATCAGGTGAAATTTGGTTGGATGGTGTAATTCTATGACCCAAACACAGATGCATAATGTTGTATTTTTTTTAAATAATTGTAATTTTTGAAGGACAAATTAGGAAATAAAAAAAATGTTTTGCACACCTGACTGTGTCTTATATCAAATGAAAGGGCTCGTTATGAGGATCTCAAATGTATTTTTGTTATTATTGTAAAATAAATAATGTTTTAAAGAATTAATGAAGATGAAAATTGAAACTACCGAGCCTAAAATTTTGAAAAAAATATAAAATATAGTTCATTGCTTGTAGATTGTAGACAGGAAAACCTATTCACCCCTTTAAAGGTGATTTCTGGGATATAAACTATCCTACGTATTTACCCCCAATCCAAACTATATTTAAACCAAATTTCATCTAAATCGATTCGGCGGTTTAAGCGTGAAGAAGTAACAGACAGACAGACAGACAGACACACATTCGCATTTATAATATTAGTATGGATTATTAGCTTAAAAACACAGTTTCATGTTTCTGGCTTTAAAAATGACCGAAGGGTTGAATTTTGTAAAATCCGTTCTTATTCCTCGGTCACATCTTAAGAACAACACCTGGGAAAAAAAACACCTTTCTAGGTCTAAGGGTTTAGGTTGGGCGTTGA
Organism: Ochropacha duplaris; assembly: GCA_951361185.1. NCBI lineage: Eukaryota > Metazoa > Arthropoda > Insecta > Lepidoptera > Drepanidae > Ochropacha > Ochropacha duplaris. Next base: position 884,914 of record OX592690.1, read on the forward strand.
TGAGTCAGTCAGGAATTCTCCTTTTATATATATATAGATAAAATCGACGGTATTTATTAAGGGCTTAGCAGATTCTAAATTCAAATTCTCTATAGAATTTTGAATTAAGAATCTGCTAAGCAGTTGCTAAACATCGTCGATCGTATTATGAATAAGGCCATAAATATATACATATTTAGACCAGACTCAAAACAAAGTTGTAAACGCATATCAAGTATCATATGTAGGTACATATGTCATAAAATTTTCTTTCAAATCTGTTGATCAGCTATTAATGAATACCTGAAAAGAACCACTTTGTTGTCTCACCAATACAATGAACTATTGTACTCGTAGACTTGAAAGTTATTAGATATTTCAGATGAAAATCAATATTGATGCTTTCTTATAAGGTTCATCAACATCAGCACACAATTAACCGTTTATCTATTCATGTATATAAATGTGAAACGTGTTTGTTTACCACTCACTGATTAATAACGAAATCTCAGAAAGTATAAATGCTACAAACTTAAAATTGCAGGTAGAGTCCTCATATGAAGTAGGTAGGTATACGCTACAAAATAATTTTTGAAAATTCAACCCTAAAGGGGTAAAAAGGGGGTTGAAATTTTGGATTTTCTTTCAAATTTAAGAAAAAAACACCAAATATCAGACAATATTTAAATGCTACACACTTGACATTTGGCAGCTAGATTTTCTCATAGGGCATCCGCGATAAAAGGATTTTTAACTTTTTTTTATTAAAAAGAATATAAAAAACCGGTCAAGTGCGAGTCGGTCTCGCGCACCGAGGGTTCCGTACCAACTTGTTCAATAGATAAACCTAACGACTGGCACATTGCAACTGGTTTAATAGTTTTTAGTTTATGACTGTATACTGCAATTTTTAAATAAAAGTATATTCTATTCTTCTTATTGAAAAGTTATTAAAGTAAATTTTATTTCCGCCACCTTCTAAACGACTCCACGTAATAAGAGTTGATTGTAAATCTATTGTTTAGGGAGTTGTTTGTGTCTGTGTGTGTGTGTATTTATTAATAATGTGCGTGTTGGTAGTACTACGCGTCGGAGGCGGGGCGAGGGGGCGCGCGGCGCGAGGGGCTCGGCTCCGCGGAGGCGACAGAGATGGTCCTCAACAACCTCTTCTACATCACCGCCAAGGTAAGCCACCATCTACACTCACTACACTTCTAGTACTAACTAACTATGTAATGGCATTCATCCACTTGTATACGGTTGCCATCCATCCGGGATTCCCCGGTTTAGACCTAGTTTAGAGGGCATCTGGCGAGCGTCCGGGCGGTGTTTCATTTGTAGGCCGGTTCTTCTTTCCTACTTTTAGATTAAAACTATTATTATTTTACTGAGTAAGTTCTAATATATAAAAACTGGCTAAGTGCGAGTCGGACTCGCGCACGAAGGGTTCCGTAAAAACGGCAAAAACATCACGTTTTTGTTGTATGGGAGCGCCCCCCTTAAATATTTATTTTATTTTAATTTTATTATTTATTATTAAAGTAAAAATACAACTGAGTATTTTGTGAATATTTCAAGTGACTACCTATTGCCATTATTGATATCGAGCAAAAAATCGCGTTCGTTGTATGGGAGCCCCCCTTAAATATTTATTTTCTTTTGTTTTTAGTATTTGTTGTTATATCGGCAACAGAAATACATAATTTGTGAAAATTTCAACTGTCTAGCTATCGCGGTTCTTGAGATACAGCCTGATGACAGACAGACGGACAGACAGCGAAGTCTTAGTAATAGGGTCCCGTTTTTACCCTTTGGGTACGCAACCCTAAAAATCAACGTTTATTTGTCCGTATTTTATGCGCTGCTATACCGTTCCTCCAATTGCTATGAAAAAAATATCGGTTACAGCTAAATAACACATAGATATTAGATATAACTACATATTTCTATATTCCACACAGTTCATTGGTCTCAGCGAGAAATCTTCTTGCAAAGAAACCATAGCGCGACATTCTTCTTCAAAGAGATCTTTACCTTTGAACTTATAATCACTGGAGCTATCATCGCTTTAAATATGATTGAATTGAAATTGAAAATATATCTATTAAATGAACTCATTACAAGTATTTTTAATCGTGACATGTTTAATATATTTTGTAAGTAGGTATTTACTCTTTTTAAAGAAGCAACTTAGAACTATTACATTTAATTCTTGAAAATAGGTTCACAAAATATGAAACTCATATAAAATAGCTTGTGAAGCGAGCAAATCATTCAAATGAATTCAATCTTAACTTGTTTTATATCTATTTAAATCTATACACAAATATTTCTTGAATTTCTTTGGGTACTTTGTTATAGAAACGTATAAACATTGCCCCTTGAAAGAGCTCCTAACTTTGCTGAGCCGAGTTTTTGGTACAGCAAGATTGTGCTTATTTTATTTATAGTGTTCAAGCTAAGATTTTCTTTTTCTTAGGAAAGCTTTGGATGTTTTTCCGAACATGAATTAAATTTTCGTATATGTACTGTTGACGACAATGTCATAATATTTATTGATTTGAATTTATCTGGTTAAAAAACACTGATACCAATAATCCCGGCCGACTAGCTATATCCTTCGCTCAGCCCTGCATTCCCCAGAATTGAACAGTTGTATTATAGTCTAAAGTATCCAATTAATTATCTGCCAGTCACTATACATTTTAAGAACTCTCTGTTGCATCTCGCCGAGCCTAGCTCATCCTGTCGCTCTGTGACGTATGTAGGGACGCGACGCGACCGTCATTAAATATTTAATTTTACAATTACGACTACTTTTGCATTGCACTGCTGCCCAGTAGAGAGGGCGGTCCAGTCAATAACAAAATGTTACATTTGTAACGAACAACCTTACTGTAGCACAAGGAAAGTCTTTATGGTGTCATTACCATATCTACACCATATCTATATCATTCACATTTTTTAGAATATAACAATATAACCTAAAATAAAGATTGATATAAACGAAATTATTCCAGTTTATAGAATGTGTCTTTTTTGTATTTTATTTATAACTATTATTTTTTGTATCATAAATAACCCGTTGTATAGGTATAATAATAATAATAATAACCTTGTTCCCGATGCCGGTTGGATGCTGTTTTTATAGTTTTAAATATAAATATTGTTTTTTTTTTATATCTATATTTGAAATTATAATGAATAGGTTAATGTTTAAATAAATTAAATAATAATAAAATATTTTATTTCATCTCCACTAAGTACATTAAGTAAAAGCACAGTTGACAAGAAGGTTGATAGCAAATTGTAATTTGTGGGAGATCTGGAGTCTAAACTAAGCCAAGGCCTGTATTCTAGATCTCCAGGCCCATGTAATGGGACATTATATTTTTATGGTCTGTCAACAATGGTACATGAGCATTCGTATATCTGAGGTACTAGCATATATATATATTCGAAAGTACAAAAAGAGAGATTAACATTGTAAGTGGGCAATTATCGGGAGGGAGATTTCACAACAATCCTCAATAAATAAACTATGAGTGCGGGCCCAATTATATGTATGTACAATTAATGTGACACCGCTCGCTGCAATGAGACCTTTATCGCGTGGTAATAAGGCACGAATACGTCTGCGCACACTCCCATATGTCTCGCATTATTATATCTCCGAATTGCTAATCCGTCGACATGTTGATACAACGGTTCCTATTCCTAGTTTTAGGAGAGATTAATGTAGGTATGCTAGATTGTTATTACAAGCTTTATATTAGCTCGCAATGTATGTATGTTTTTCCGGGGTGAATCTCGCGACTCAATTTTGAAGCAGATATCTTTAACCGATTGAGCTGAAATTTTGTATACACGTTTAGTTTAGATAACAATGCATGGTTAGCTGTGTGACGTCATTCTAAATCTAACATGGCGGAACACCTAAGATAGCGGTCATTTTTTTTAATGCAATCAAAATTGGTATCAATTGAAAGGTCTTGCTGAGAATATCTCAAAAAATAAAGTGACGTCACTCTGAATCCAAAGCTTGTTTTTAAAAAAGTTTTTTTCTAACTTATATTTCCTGCTAGCGCTGTTTTATTGTTGTTCAACTCACTTGTTACAAACATGTTAGTAGTCACAGTGAAAACATATTGTGTGTTTTAATTCATACGTTTTTATTAAGTTTTTTTAGCGACTCAAGTTAGTCATAAACTCAAACTCAAAACTCATTTATTCAGTTTAGGCGCTGGTAAGGCACTTATGAGCGTTACAATTGACTCTACCACCGGTTTGGAATACACTTAAACTGAGAAGACTCCGGTAGGAAACTCAGCAAGGCAATGTTTTTTAGCAGTGGATCTTTCTTACATTTATTTACATGCTCGCTTTAAGGCCTTTGCTTGCGGCGGCGTCGTGTGGCGAGTCGCTCACTTCCCTATAACATGGCGAGGAGGGCGGTGGCTGCCACACGCGTCATACTTGTGAACAGGTGCTGCTTGTGGGGGCTGGTCTGTGCGAGTTTGTTTGTTTACAAAATCACTCCTGACTAAATTCAATTTCTTTATTCCTTTTTTGCCGCCATAACACACATATATTATCAGTAAGACTATATAAATAATTATAAAATGTAATAGGTCTAAGTTGCTTTTTTAAAAAGAGTAATTGCTGAGTTGATTGCCGGCTCTTCTCAGCAAAAGCAACCTTCCGAACCGAGCGTTAGAATTTAACATGAATCAAATTGACGATTAAAAATACTTGTAATAAGTTTACTTAATAAAGATATATTTGAGAAGGAAATAATGTTTGGTAAGTGTAACAAGGTCGAAGTGGGCACCGGGGTGTCATGTAACGAGGCGGCTGGATTGCGGAGCGCACCCTTGTTTGTCCCGTCACAGCACATCACTCACCATACCACACCACCCCGGCACGCTAACCTTGCCTGCCACGCTTCACATACCGACATAACAGTCACGCTTATTTTTCACGGCTGCCTATACACCCGCTCCCATCCGTTACCATCACACCTCGCACGTTCGAGTAGGAACGTTGATTGCTCGCACCCGTGGGTGATCTTTTTTTTTTCATGTTAAGGTGATACGTGAAAAACGTAAAAAAGCTTGATGGCAGGCCGACTGGGCGGAGCTATGAAAGTGACAGAGTTATTTACTTCCATATGCGAAAAAAGAGAGCGCAACAATGCGCTCGCTCCCAAAATAAAAAAACGTAAGCGCCAAACCAAATAAAAATTGATTAAAAATTAATTACGCTATTTATCAAAAAGATTTTCGACCAGAATTTTCAAATACCTAATACCCATATTTTGAATTGAGTTAAGCTATGAAATTCGTTATGATTTTAGAATAAAATGCAAAAATAAAAGAAACAAGAGGTCTTTTCGGAATTAAATTCTATCGAGGCAATATAATCCAATCGTGTTTTCACGTCTACCAGAACATTAATCAAATAGTCAATAAGCATATTATCCAAAAAAAATATCTATTAATTATGCTCTAGTGAAATAAAACTATTTCAAAAAGCTCAATTATTTTTTTGGTATCGCCTTAAGTGAATTCATACGTATGTTGTATTTTAATCGTCATTCGTTTAAACCATTTAAAATAGATTATAATCAATACTTAAGATTATTATATTACATACAATACGGAGCAAAGAATTCGTTCAAATGCGTTCTTGTTATCAAATGAATACATGAATATTACCCGACTGCCGAAGAGAGCGTTTTTCCAGGTGTGTATGTAAAACTTTGGCACGCACTACAGCCTAATCTGACGGATTTCAACAATTGTGGAATCATTAGATTATTCTCAGTTGTTGTGGCATATTTCAATAATAATATGGTATCTTACTAAAAAGTGTGAAATAAAATAAATTATTAAATATAACTGATACCTTATCTATTTATTTAGAACAAATGTACAAAATATACAAACAAATGTACAACTATAATATATAAAAAAAACTTCTTCGAGGCTGCCGCTGCTGCCGATCGGCAAGGTTCCCAGCAGGCTGGCAGCGTTTCCTCTTTCCCCGACCGCCGGTCACCCGAGGCCTCGATTAATTTTTTACATAAAATACTTGTGAAACGACGAGCTTCAGACCCCCACGGACCCATGGTCTCAACCGCAAAAGGCGTACATTGATAATTTGGACCAATACAGGCGTATTTTTTAAATTTTGAATTTTCCGCACATTTCGCAGCCGCTCCCGTGGCTTAAAAAGTCGCCGGTAAGTGAGATGGCGCAATTAAGTGTATCGTATAACTTAAATGTTAGCAAAAGTATTCGGTAATAAAACATATTTATTTGTACTTTAAACGTTTCCAGTTTCACCAATTGAACGATTATCTTGTCCGTGCCTGCAATCACTATACTAATATTAGAAATATATTATAGAACTTTTTTTTTCGCTGTTAATTAGTATTTTTAATTCAATTGTGATTATTGTTTCAATTAATATTTTTGAATACCATAAGGCAGGCACCTGATGGTAAGTGACTACCGTCGCCTATAGACATTAGCAATACCAGGGTGATTGCCAAAGTGTTGTACACCTTATTACAGAAGCCTCAAAGATATGCAAATATGAAATAAGGAAACTAGTATGTTTCATTAGATCAGGATACAATTTTGCTAACATAATAAGAATGAGAATATTTTATTTTGCATGAAAAGGTACCTTTCACCAGTAACTGGCATACCAACATTTTACAGAATTATTAAATAGTCTCTAATTCATACAATATTAAGTCATCATGATTTTTCCTAAATATCAATATCAACTTTATTCAAGCTTAACACATAACTTTGTCTACTAGCATACACATTTGCAGTCAACAGTCCCAGTCCCCCCCCCCCCGGCATCAAATTACAATTAAATTTAGTACTTACAGTTTTGTTAATGAAAACTGACTTACATTATTACCAATTTAATGTTACTAGTGATAAAAATTAAGTTGTGCTGGTATGTTTAGTGAATGAGTGTTTCGTTGTGTGTGTGTGTGTGTGTGTGTGTGTGTTATTGTTTGTGGTGTGTATATATGCGTGTGTTTATTCAGACTTGTAAACTTACCGTATCTTATGTAAGGAGTTGTTCTGTTACATCGTAACTTTTGTTTTGAAGGAATAAGCGGACGGACTTTTTTGCAAGTATAGTGTGATAGACCGTATATTGGGGATCTTTTGTTTATTTTATTATAAAGGGATGGACCTAGAAAATAAAAGAATCTTTTAGTAAAAGATTAGCGGGTTATTGGAAGAGTACAAATTCTATCCATTCGGCGTTTATATATTTTTTGTAGGGTATTTTATGGTGTTGAAAGAGCACTGTTTGTAAAATAAAATGTTGCCGTACATTAAGGGCGTGACATTCACGATACAATTATATATAACTAGTGGGCCCGGCAGACGTTGTCCTGCCCTGAAAATAAAACTTAGAACCCGATTCCAGCGCCACTTATTGTGAAACTAAACCATCTGTCAGTCCGATCTCGAGACATGTCAAAACGTCGTTCTATACAAAATGTAGGACAAAAATAATTTTATTCATTATTCCTTTTTTTGTGAATTTTTCCTGAATTTTCTTTGCTATAAACCTCACGGAGCCCGAGACCTTTCCAACGAATGCAAAACCGTGGAAATCGGTTCGTGCGTTCTGGAGTTATAGCGTCAGGAAGGAAAACCCGACTATATTTTTATATAGTAGATAAAGTCCAATGTTTTTTTAATCAAATAAACAAAAATTAAGTAAGTACGTTTAGTAATACGAGCATACTTTCTAAAACTCAACTTAGATTATTATCTAGCAACAAATATCTTCATTAACCCATAAAAGATACCTTTAAGGCGATGATAGCTCAGTGGTAAGTGACGTCGAATACCGCGGCGAAGGTCGTGGGTTCGAATCCTACAGTGAGCTTGAGCTTTCGGTGAAGGAAAACATCGTGAGGAAACCACAGCACGGTGATAGGGTACTTTGTAGTACTCGACTGGCTGGCTACCACCCTCAAGTTGAAAATCTGTCGCCAGGTACCTGTTGGTGTGTTCCGGCAATTGCACTTGAGAGCCAGTCCGCCTTTAAGGCATTGTAATAGGGTGTACAACACATTAGCAATCCCCTGATATTGCCAATGTCTATAGGCGACGGTTGTCACTTCCCATCAGGTGACCCGCCTGCCTCGTTGTCACTTGTGACATAAAAAAAAAACAATTCTAGAAAAGTATAATTCTCTTGGCTTTTGTATTTAAATGAACTAAAAGTATATTCATTTAGTATATTTTATTAATTTTCAATGAATAAAATGAATATCTAGTAACTATTCAACATTTTTATGAACTTTAATGCGCTAATGAGAGCCTATTGCCTGTAGGACGGCATTGAATGCTGTGAGATATGTTATTTTTATTTATACTTTCGACAGATTCGTCACCTTTAAAGTAGTGATATGGTGAAGTGACCAAAGGATCAAAGGCACAAAGTCTAGAAGGAAATTAATTGGCTCTCAAGTGCAGCTGTCGGAACACACTGCATGGTGGTAGTTAGTGAGTCAGATGGTCCAAAAATATTTTATAAATGTAATCTTGCTTAATTTTTAGCCGGTAGGTACTTCTCAGTTGAAGGCTGACTTCCGAACCGGTGGTAGCTTCTGAAATTTGACCTTCATTATGTGCCCTTCTAGGTCCTAAATTGAATAAATCGTTTTGACTTTGACGAGTACCGAGTACCTATGTTTAGGGTGAACTAATCACGGCTTTGTACAAACTAGACAAATTGAGGACGGAGGACGCCTCGCCGACTCTAAGTGCAGAGGCCTGTCTCTCTGTTGCGATTTAATGCAACTGCGTAATTTGAAACATTCCTGCGCTGAATTGAACATGACGTGCGCACCCCTTATTAAGCTTCCCTAATTTTAATGACTACGTTCCTCTGGTCATGTTGTTTTATAGAATATTTTCCGCTTATTAATTAGGTATGTCGCTAGGTATTAATTTCATTTGGGTTATTACGTTTTCATTTTAATTGTTCAATATCAATTTATTAAATGTTTGCTCTCTCCAATAGTCTGGTTAGAATACCTTTCCGGGGGTAGGGTACTATGTGGTACTCGACTGGCTGGCTCAAGTTGCAAATCTGTCGCCAAGCACCTGTTGGTGGGTTAAGGCAGTTGCACTTGAGAGCTAGTTGCCCTTGCCCTTAAGGCATTGTAATAAGGTATACAACACATTGGCAATCCCCCTGGTATTGCCTTGCCATGTCTATAGGCGATGGTAGTCACTTACCATCAGGTGACCCGCCTGCCTCGTTGTCACTAGTGACATAAAAAAATAAAACTGACAGAATGGACATACACGGTGACGTCGCCAACGCTAGCCACACATTGCATATACAGGAGATAGGTGAGCGAGTCACTTACCAACATATACAAAAATCACCTCACTAAAATGTTCACCATTTTCGAGATGTTTCAGATTTTTATGTATTGATTTTTTAATTTTAGATCTTAAATATTTCGAAAATGGTGACACTTTTCCTGAGGTAATTTTTACATATGTTGGTAGGTGACCCCCCCCACCTATCTCCCCCTTAAGTTTGTCGTACAACTTACCGGACACCCTGTATACCTCGCACACTCGGCATATCCTATTTGAACTTATAATTTAAACTATTCTGTAAAATAAAATGAAGTTAATTATTCTTAAATTAACTTAGCTCGCCAAAACTCACATTCATTCACATTTACTCTCACACACACACACACACACACACACAAGTCTTACACACAAAGCATCCACAAATATTATCACATTCACAAAAAAAAGCAATATTGACGGTGTAAACGTATGCAATATTCTCTTCATCCACTTACTAGAATTAATATAATATACTAGCTTTCCGCCCGCAGCTTTGCTCGCGTGGACTACACGATTTTAGCTAATTCGTTTTTTCCATAGCAGCGCCATCTATTGATTACTTACTCAACCCAGTCGAAAGGTATCGACATCTGTTAGAATCATTTGGAGTTAACAGATAATTGCGACTGTCAAATAATAACAGACAAATAATTAGCAATAAATTAAAATTGCGACTATAATTTGAGATTTAAACTATCCTATCTCTCAAGTTGGATCGAACTGCACATGGTGTGCGAATTTTATTATAATCGGTTAAGTGGTTTAGGAGTCCATTGAGGACAAACATTGTGACACGAGATTTATATATATTAAGATAAATTAAAATTGCGACTATAATTTGAGATTTAAACTATCCTATCTCTCCAGTTGGTTCGAACTGCACATGGTGTGCGAATTTTATTATAATCGGTTAAGTGGTTTAGGAGTCCATTGACGACAAACATTGTGACACGAGATTTATATATATATATTAAGATTAAGATTGTCATAGCATGTGCAATACATCGTAAGGTTTTACTAATAGATTAAGTGGGGCCTGGTGACCTGGTGACCTGGTGACCTGTAATACAGGTATTTATATACCTATCTCAGGCACCAGCCTCTCACAAATATAGGTTAGTAAATGTATTTAGAAATAAGCTCTTAGTTAGTAACCTACCTTTTGTGAAGGGAAATAGATATATTTTATTATTTTTATTATCCTATCTAACACCGGACGAATCGGCGGAAGACGACAGCCGTCGCTCGGCGCTTTCCACGGGCCCATTACCGGAACAACACTGATATGATATCGCTATCTTCTTTCACGCTATTATCATCCCAGTAGCATAAAAAAAATACCAACTGTCATTGTCAAAAGTCTCGGATAGAGTAGATACGTATTAATACTGTCAAAACCACTTGTCTTGTCCAAATCTTGTCTCGTGCGACTTGTTTCTGACAACGATGTTTGTCGTCATCATTGCAATGACGAAGAGTCAAATTGCTTATTTAGAGATTGCATAACAATGTCGGCTGATTACAAGTAACATCGTGTAGGTACCTCTCAAGCGTCCTTTTTAGTTCGATATCTACTGCACGACCTGTAAGTATGTACAAGTTATCTGTATCAGTTAAGTTTATATGAGACATGTGTTGTCAGTTCTCGGACCTGCACCCTAAGGAGATCGAGGACCTGTGGGCGACGCTGTGCGCGTGCTGGCCCAACAACCTGAAGGTCATCATCCGCTACCTCATCATCATCTCCGGGATGGCGCCCAATGAGCTGCTGCCCTACGTGAGTGCTGCTGTTTGTTAGTATGTAGGCAGTAGGCTGTTGCACTTGCCATCTAGGCGTCAAATAGTAGACGGAAGTTAAAAAGTCGGTATAATTTTTAAAATATGTTTTGAAGTACAAAACTTCTAGTTTATATCTGTAGTAAGTGTATTTTAAGGCGATGATAGCTCAGTGGTAAGTGACGTCGAATACCGCGGCGAAGGTCGTGGGTTCGAATCCTACAATGAGCTTGAAGAGAGCTTTCGGTGAAGGAAAACATCGTGAGGAAACCACAGCACGGTGGTAGGGTACTTTGTAGTACCCGACTGGCTGGCTACCACCCTCTAGTTGAAAATTTGTCGCCAAAACACCTATCGGTGTGTTCCGACAGCTGCACTTGAGAGCCAGTTCCCATCTAGGCTTTGTGTGCTTACCATCTTCGGCCACATCATCACTTACCATGGTGAGATTGTGGTCAAACACAAGCCTATCCAGAATAAAAAAAGAAGGCGTAAATAGTAGACGGAAGTTAAAAAGTCAGTATAATTTTTAAGATATGTTTTGAAGTACAAATTCTTCTAGTTTATATCTGTAGTTATCTGGCTTCCACAGTACAAGCCCTACTTACTTTCTCACCAGATGACCGTGAGTGTCATAGGATATTTTTGTTATAATATATTCTCAGTTGTTTGGACGGAAACATAATTGGATAATGATTATTGTTATAATTCAAGAGCACAACGTGTATGTATATGTATGTGTGTACGGTGTATGTGAAGGCGAAGCGCGTGGTACTGTATCTGGCGCGGTCGCGGCCCGAGCGGCTGTTGGACGAGATGATGACGGAGCTCCAGACGGTGGAGACGCTCAACTGTCTCATTGAGCGCACCGAGACGCCGCCCTTCTACCGGCTCACCTCCATGCGGAAGGCCACCTCCGGACACAGCGACGGAGCCGGCACCGGCTCGCAGGTACATGCCACTCTTCACTATTCACATGCTCAATATCAATAATTTACTATTTGGTTATGAGATGATTGTCTCTGGGATACATGTATGTACATCGGCTTACCCGGATCTGATGATCGCCTAAAAACTTTGTATGTAAAAAATTGTGCAATAGGTACAGGTTTTTTTCAAGTGGTCGTGGAAGGCCAAATCCTTAACTAAAGGGAATAAAGAAAAATTCTGAATGATTTCTCGAGGCCGATTTTGATGAAAATTAAAACGGCATCATTAGATTTTCGAAAAAATAATTTCCCAAGCCTGCTGCCTCAATCAATCCCGATGAATTTGAAAAATAAAATACGCAGCCTGTATGTTCGATACATGTGTACATCCGATAATGTTGCCAATAAGAAACTAATTCTCAGAAGTAATGACATGCCGCAAACCAAAAGAGAGTGCGTTTTTTAAATAAAATGATTAATATTTTTTTATTTTCGAAATAATTTTTAATTTTGAACACTTGTTGGACTTCAATGATAACCCACTCGCATTAAAGAACACATCACCTTCTAATTTGATGTTACCTTTAGTGAAGTGTTTGGCCATCCACGCTCACTTCACCTGTATACAGGTGTCCCATAAATAACACGCCAGAGTGACACTGGAGCTAGATTGGCTTCAGGTCAATCAGATAACATCAACATGACCTTAGTAAAAGTTTTCTGGTTTTCGAGATATTGCCACTTTAAAGCTTTTAAAAAAATCTCTATGAGTAATTTGGCGACAAAAGCCGCATGCACTATTTATTAAGTATAATTTTTTAGCTGTAGTATTTCCCAAGCGGCACGACTTAAATGATAAAAATTGGAATTTTTAAAATTTTGGCAAAATAAAAGTAGGAATGTTATACTATTTTTGAAAAAACATTAAATAGGCTAGTTTTTAAGATAATTTTGCCAGTACATAACATTTTTTTTTTCACAGTAATTAGTTAAAGTTTACGCATTGACTTAAAATGAAACAACGTAAATTTGAGCATAGCGTACTAGTTTCAAATGAAATGATTACTTGATTGTCTCAACCAACTAGGAAAAAAAACTATAAGTTAGAAGTTATTTATAGCCAAAACAGGCGAAAAAGAAGACCAAAACATAGTGTATTTTTTTTTAAAGTGGAAATATCTCGCAAACCTGAAAACTTTTACTAAGGTCATGTTGATATTATCTCATAGACCTGAAGCCAGTGTCACTCTGGCGTGTTATTTTTGGGACACCCTGTATACCGATACTGATTAGTTGTGGATGTCCAGGACGCGACGGGCCGCACCGGCGAGCTCGCTCCCGTAGAGAAAGGCACTATTCACACAAAACGGCACAGCGCCGAGGACCCGGCCAAAACCAGGTATGTCTCAACACCAACGCCCATTGTTCCACACTTACACACTAAGCAACATATTCTCTCATAAGCTGCTTATCCACAAAGCGTCCGGATATAATCTCTATGGCTGTTATAGTGTGTCATTGGTTTCACCCCTTTCGATGTTTGATCTCGCAATATCTTTAATGGACTCACCATATTACTGCGACGCAAAAAGTACAAGTATTTGAATACACCCTTTTGCGTATCGTCTCGTGTAGAGGAGACCGAGGGGAGTTAACATTTTGTTTCATACACCGAATACTATAGACATAAATCGTATGATATTACCAATCGATAGGTGCATTCTTTACGCGTGCGAATGGCTAACATAAAGAAATTGTAAGCGTTAAATATTGTGGTGAAAAAACTATTTAACCGTCACAAGTCAACTTGTTTCAACTCCCCTCATACCAAGGTAAGATGAAACAGGGGTCGAGGAGAGTTGAAACATAAGATGTTTGAAAAGTATTAAGGGCTGTAAAATAAAAATGATGATATAATTTGAAGGCATTTATTAAAATAAAAATTTTCAAGTTCGAAACAAACTTTTATTTAAATATATTGTACTGATATATCAGTTAGTAGGTAACTACAGGTCTAATACAAGTAAGTAGTTAAAATATAAAATTATAAAATATTTCGCGACTCGCCATAGCTCTGACAATCTTTCTTTTATTTTAGTAGACATGCTGAAACAAAATAAGCAAATTAAATCAACAACAAAAAAACTTTTTTTTCGTGCCCTTTATTTATTGACTACTGTTGATATAAAATTGAAAACGAGGAGAGTTGAAACAGACTGTTTCAACTCTCCTCAGTAAGAAAAAACCTCCCAATTTTTATTTAATCCACAATCTAGAAGCAAATACACAGAAACTAATTAAAAATGAAGTATAGAAGGGAGTTACATTTGGCCACTTTCCTGTTTGGAGTCATCCAAGCCGAAAAACCCCTTTACCTGTACTCGAAGCTTGCATGGCTGTATGAACACAGAAAAGATGCTATCAAGGCCAATGCACACGTGTTACGTATTCCCAGCCAGAAATCTGCAGCTTTTAGAGGAGTTTTAGGTACAGTGCTACAAAATGCTGGAATAACATACCACCACCGCTACGCAGACTAAAGTCTGTCAAAAATTTCAGGTCTAGGTTAAAACATTGTTTTATCGATCTGCAAAAATCCAGCACTTAGTTAAGATAATATTTTATTTTTGCTTTTCTTTTCTTGTTTTTTCTTTTTCTCTTTTGTTAATCCTACTGTTGTGATTAAATATATTATTATTATTATTATTATAGTTATGCACTCTTTTCCCCCGAGTCTCAAATTATTGTTTGTTATGTCATATTAGTGAATACTTACTACTATATATACTACTACTATATATTTAATTCTGGATAGGCTTGTGTTTGACCACAATCTCACCATGGTAAGTGATGATGTGGCCGAAGATGGTAAGCACACATAGCCTAGATGGGAACTGGCTCTCAAGTGCAGCTGTCGGAACACACCGATAGGTGTTTTGGCGACAGATTTTCAACTTGAGGGTGGTAGCCAGCCAGTCGGGTACTACAAAGTGCTACCACCGTGCTATGGTTTCCTCACGATGTTTTCCTTCACCGAAAGCTCAAGCTCATTGTAGGATTCGAACCCACGACCTTCGCCGCGGTATTCGACGTCACTTACCACTGAGCTATCATCGCCTTAAAATATATAGCAACTAGCTGTCTCCCGCGGTTTCACCCGCGTTCTCGTGGGATCTTATCTTTTCCCAGGATGAAAAGTCTATGTGCTATTCCAGACTATAATCTATCTCTATGCCAAATTTCATCGAGATCCGTTCAGCCGTTCTGGCGTGATTGAGTAACAAACATCCATCCATTCATCCAAACTGTCACATTTATAATATTAGTAAGATTAGCGGGATTAGTTGTTGTCACACATTGTATTGAATGAATGCAATGATCATCATAATGGTGCCGTCTGTAACGAGGTCGTGCGAGTCCTATATAATGTAGGTATATTATAAATGAATGCATTGAGTGTTATTGAAGTGATTATGGTTGGTGGTAGATAGAGTGACATCGGGGTCGGCAATATATCATGGCGGCGCGCCTCCTGCCTCTTCTAAGTGATTGGCCCGCGATAAGCGCCCGTCAACAAATACACCGAAATTTTAACACGTCTAAACCGATCACACTACATAATCGACTTGACTGAGAATGCTTTTTTGGGTCCCGTAGTCAAACTACATCCGTCCGTTTGTATTTCACAGTCATTTTACTTGTAACGCCGAAAAATGTATCGATAAATTTATATATTTTACGATATTAACACAAAAACGTTATTTACAAAAAATAATATGACTAATACTCCCTGTACGAACATGTAGCATTTTTTTTATTTAGCACTCAAAATGGGGCGGGCACTTTGAAATAAAAAATGGCTATTTTGTATGAGCTAGAGCCCTATCGCAAAATTTCTATCTAGTTCAGAAAATCTTTGAAAAGGATTGATCAAGGGCCGTAGTTACAAGAAAAACTATAACGCCTAATGAGAGTCTACTAAAACGTTTATTCGAATTATAAGTAATACGGACTTGCATGGTATTCAACAATCGAAGGGGAGTATCAAGAGCTTAGATATATCAACAAAAGCAGATTTACGTAGGAGCCAATTAGCAGAAATTGGTATTTTGTGCCCCGGGCGCAACGAGAAATGATATCTACCGCTAATGAGAGCGATTAGTTATTAGTATTTTTCGTTCCATGGTGACAGGCTGATTGGATTGATTAGTAATTAATATTATCTTTCACTCCACAGGTTGTGGTTTCGATTTCCATCCGAAATAGAAATTCTCTATTTCGGACTCTCTTTGTCCTGAGTCCCGGTAAAATTATGGTGTATTATAAAAGAACCACTTAAACTGATCCTTATCTACAAACCAAATACGGTTTCAATGGAACATGCCCTACTTAGTTTGGGATCACATAACCGGGTTAATGTGAAAATACTCCAGGATATTACGTTATATATTTTAAGTTAAAAATGAAAGGAAAGAAACAGCGTGGGCGGGGGCCCCCACAAGGTGGACCGTCGACCTAGTGAAGGTCGCGGAAAACCGCTGGATGCAAGTAGCTCATGATCGGTGAAAGTGGAAAAATTTGGGGGAGGCCTTATGTCGAGCTGTGGGAGTATTTCGGCTGTTATAATATAATAATAATAAAGCCTTTATTGTTTTTCATTTGATTTTTACATTTTTTCATGTTAGTAAGTATGTTAGTGGGGTACATAAAAAAAATCTTAGCCTAATTCCACGATTTCTTTGTGCCCCGCATGCATAGCTTAGGTATTATACACGTACAGAATATTAGGTGCGTTCAATGGAATCCATACCTTATATTAAGCAATCAGTTGTCAGGCGTAATCACTGACTCGTACTTGCAAATCAAACGTAGCTTTGTGTCTCCCGCGGGGCTCGGAGCGGTACAATGATGGCCGAGGCTTGCAAGCGGCCGATAATAGATCAATTATACAGGTATGTCCCAGAAAATAGTGTCAAGCGGAATCCCAGAGGTAGAGCTCCTTTAGAGGTACCCGTATCACTCCATGTATGTTCCGCGATTTTTCGTAGTTTATGAGTTATAACTTCTTTTATTTTTTTTATCCAATTCCGATTTTCAATACGTTTTTAGTCGCAGTCACGCGAGTAGTTGAGATACAGGTCTGAGTTTTTTTTCTTAATTACCTGAATAATAAACGTAGTAGATGCATAAATATTTGTTACTAAAATTGTGACCATTAAGCTTTTAAAAAAATCTATTTGCAAAAAAGTGGAAATTCAGATTTTATCTAAAATGTTTGAGGACATTTTAATAATAAAAGTTACACAACTTTTTTCTTTCAAACCAATTTTAAAAACTTGTCCATTTTATCAGCTATGTATCCTGTAAATTTCATTGAGCTATCTTCACAGCTTCCGACTCAAAATTTGATTTAAACAATACATAGTCGAAATTTAAAATTTGAATGGGTGAATGATATTAAAACTTAATAATTATTGTTTAGTGTGTTTTAATGTCACAATTTTTTTTTAAATTTCATTATTCCTGCACTATTCAGACTCTACATCTTCTAAAGAAGTTCTCTTTTGGTCTTATTAATGCAATACTTTTTCCTCTGCATCTCTCAATGTCAATCTTAATTCTGTTAAATTTCTTATTTCTTTGGCATACACTCATTCTTTATAGTAACCCCAAATGAAAAAGTCAGTGGGGTTCAGGTCTGGGGACCGTACTTGCCACGCGAAAACCGAATTTCAATTAATCTTTTTTAGAACAAGACCTAAATGGATTATTAGAAGATGTCAAATCAAATCAAAAACTCATTTATTCAGTTTAGGCCCTGGTAAGGCACTTATGAACGTTACAATTGACTCTACCACCGGTTCGAAATACACTTAAACTGAGAAGACTCCATCAAGAAACTCAGCAAAGCTATATTTTTTCAGCAGTAGACCTTTCTTTTTATTTACATTTTCATAAGTACATTTAGATACATTTTCAAATATTTCACAATATTTCTACTTTGTAGATTTAGAACTGCGCAGAAACATGACATTTAAAAAAGACGGTGCGGTGCACCTTGCCACTAGGCAATATTTAAATTAAAGATTGGTTGAAATGTGGATTGGTCACAGTGGGTCAATTGCGTGGCCAGCAGGGTCCCCAGACCTGAACCCCACTGACTTTTTCGTTTGGAGTTACTATAAAGATCGACATTGAGAGATGCAGAGGAAACAGTGAAAAACAATAGAATGGCATTCATAAGACCAAAAGAGAACTTCTTTAGAAGATGTAGAGTCTGAATAGAGCAGGAAGAATGGAATTTAAAAAAAATGTGACATTAAGACACATTAAACAAATTATTAAGTTTTAATATCTTTTCCATTCACCCATTCAAATTTTAAATTTCGACTTTGTATTGTTTAGATCAAATTTTGAGTCGGAAGCTGTGAAGATAGCTCAATGAAATTTACAGGATACATAGCTGATAAAATGATGATACAGGTCTGAGTTTTTTTTCTTAATTACCTGAAGTGACAATTTTAGTAACAAATGTTTATGCATCTACTAGGTGTTATCAATTAATGAATAAAACTAATTTAATCATTTGGAAAACCATCTTTTAGTCCATAATAATGACAGTAATATCAATTTATAAAAAGAACATAAAATATAAAAAGTAAAAAATACAATAAAAGAGGCCGATTTCATAACAACTAGGTTTATTATTCAGGTAATTAAGAAAGAAAACTCAGACCTGTATCTCAACTACTCGCGTGACTGCGACTAAAAACGTATTAGAAATCGGAACTGGGTAAAAAATATTAAAAGAAGTTATAACTCGTAAACTACAAAAAATCGCGGAACATACATGGAGTGATACGGGTACCTCTAAAGGTGTTCTACCTCTGGGCTTCCGCTTGACACTATTTGCTGGGACACCCTGTATATACTACAGATGCAGATTAGCTATGCAATTAGCTAATGTTAATCCAATTACGTATCTCATCCGAGAGCGTTGAACCTCATCACTATATTAGAGCCATTCAGTGCTGAATATCGTAACGTAAATTTATTATTACCAAATAAACATATTCAACACTAAGTATTGTAGTGTCTGTGCTTACGTACTGGCCACGAATAGTTCTATTTGGTTTAAATAACGAATTTGATAAAAAAAAGTTAATTTATAAATGGAATCAAGATCAGTACGGAGACAAAGATAGACGTGACGTCCGTCTCGTCATAAAATATGTAATAAAATTTAAATGTAAATCTAAATAAAGATATTTTACAAATAAATAGTCTTATCTATATTACCACCAGTATTATAGTACCTACGTAGGGTTTTAAAATTTGTTCATAAGTTTTATCAGTTTGCACAAGAAGC
This sequence comes from Ochropacha duplaris, assembly GCA_951361185.1. Taxonomy (NCBI): domain Eukaryota; kingdom Metazoa; phylum Arthropoda; class Insecta; order Lepidoptera; family Drepanidae; genus Ochropacha; species Ochropacha duplaris. The sequence continues at coordinate 904,392 of OX592690.1, forward strand.
AAAATCTATTACAAGCTTTATATTAGCTTGCAATGTATGTATGTTTTTCCGGGGTGAATGTTGCAACTCAATTTTGAGTTCTTTAACCGATTGAGCTGAAATTTTGTATACACGTTTAGTTGTGAGTGTCAAGATGAAGGGACCAAGTCTCCAATGGCTGTCAAACATATATAAAAAAATTGTACCATTAATCTACTATTTCCTATTATAGATTGTGGTCAAACACAAGCTTATCGTGAATAAATAAAAAAGCTTTTATTTAATTTCCCTTAAAAGAAGAACATAAACTTTAAATTAAATCAAACCAATCAATTTAGTACACGTATTACACAATTTATACAATGATATAAAAGCTTATCGCGAGATTTGCATATTTTATAGGAAACATTTTCTTTCATAGAATCACCTACTTATAATCGTATTAGTACAAAAGTAAATCTCGCGACAAGCTGTTAGTTATATCATTGATTAAATTATGTAATACCATGTACTCAATTGATTGGTTTGATTTAATTTAAAGTTTATTTTCTTCTTTTCAGGGCTATTAAATAAAAGCTTGTTTTTAAAACGTTTTTTCACCATTAATTTATTTATCTATATACTCAGTGATTAATCACGGGTCTCATAAAGTATGAATTACACTTGAAATTTACGTTATTTCAGCGTTGGCGTACAAGCCATCCCATGTTTATCTAGGATTAAGAACTTCATTTCAGAAAGCCTACGATGGCCAGTATATTGCAATTTTTAGTCTATAAGCGGGTTACCAAATGGCGTCACATTAAATTTGGTATTTAGTTCAAGTAAGTTCGACATTAATCAAGAGCACACGCAGTGCCGGGAACGAAAAATAATGAATGCGGCCGAACGGATCAAAGACCGTCGCGTGCCAGTACGTATGCAGCTGGGCCTTTTTTTGGGAGGACAGAAAGGTGGAGGTCTGAAGGACCATAGACACCCTTACGCGGACATACCCTTACGCGGTTGGAATTGCCGTATATAGAAAATATAACCCGTTACCTACATACACGTATCCACGTACAACACGGCTGTGTCGCCATGTCAATAACACAGCCACACCAAATATTTTTATCTTAATTTTGTCTTCAAATTGCAATTTTGTAGGTATATTTATTTAATCAATATTTTTTAGACAATCATACAATTTTACTATCTGGTTGTATGATAATTTTGTTCTGCACTACTTCCCCAAGATGGCACTGTGCTGATGGGATCAATTCTTAGATCGCATCTTTAGGGTTCAACATTAGGAATAGTTTCGTTCGTCTCCGAAATGTTACGGCTCGCACATGACCTAATTTTTATCAAAACCCTACAATACAAAATTGACATCTTATTGTCCCCCTTTTTAGTCAGTGTAAGTGTATGTATGTGTGTGTGTAGCGGCAACAAAGTGGAATCAGTGAGCGCGCAGCAACGTTCGGCGGAGAAGCGTGCGTCCGCTCCGCCTGCCGCGGCCTGCGCCACGCCACCCGTCGACGACGACCCGCCGCCCTCCGACGGGGATGCCACGCCGGTACATTTTTACACAACTATCTATATATATACACTAGTACTAATCTATCTCTATGCCAAATTTAATCTAGATCCGTTTAGCTGTTCTGGCGTAAATGAGAAACAAACATACATCCATCCAAACTTTCACATTTATAATGTTAGTAGGATACATTTACCTTACTCAACTTTTCTGCACATCCTACGAATACGACCTTAATAAAATGGTATTGGCTAAAAGAAGACGATCATGAAGAAATTTGAGGCGTATGCAGGGACGTCGGATACCGCGGCGGTGTTTCGAATACTACAAAGAGCTTGAGCTTTCGGTGAAGGAAAAACATTGTGAGGAAACCACAGCACGTTGGTACTTTGTAGTACTCGACTGGCTTTCTGCCACCCTCGAGTAGAAAGTCATCAGTGTATTCCAACAGTTGCACTTGAGAGCCAGTTTCTTTCTAGGCTACCTACGGCTACATCATCACGTACCATGGTGAGATTGCAGTCATATACAATAAAAAAAGATGTAATTATTTTTCAAACATTATTTTAAATCATTTATTCAAAATTATTATGTATTAGTTTAAGTAGGTATATAATAATAATAATTATTATTATTATATACCTATACTATATATATAGGTGTAAGTTGTTGTTGAAAAGAGTAATTGCTGAGTTTATTGCCGGCTCTTCTCAGCAAAAGCAACCTTCCGAAACGAGCATTTAGTCTGACTATTCATGTGTGTGGCCTGTGAAGGCCTATTTGGATGAATAAACAATTTCATTTCATTTATAAAATTGTTAAACATTTGAAAAAGAAAGCCAATAAAATGTAACCTCGCAGAGTTTCTTGCCGGTTTTTCTCAGTTGTTGTCTGACTTCCGAAGCGATGGTAACCTCTGTAATTGGACCTTCATAAATGCCCTTCTAGGGCCTAAACTGAATGAATGGTTTTGACTTTGGATCAGACGGGCGCTTGTCCGGAGCTGGTGTCGTGCGCGTCGGTGTCGGCGTCGCCGTCGGTATCGGTGTCGGGCAGCGCGGCCGGCACGCCGCTGGACGCGCGCACCGACGCGCCTCTACCTCGCCCGCTGCCCATGCCCGAGTACGGCGGGTTCTTCGCGCTGCTCACCGAGTATCTGCCAGACACCAGCCAGCCCATCTCCGGCTTCCACAGGTCACACACACACACACACACAACTTGTACAATCAACAACTTACATACAAAAATACAAAATGTTTATTTACTTTAAATGATTTTACAATTTTCAGTACAGTATTCGAAGCCTCCTTTTAAGTATGAAATACCTGTATTAGGTGGCATCGCTCTTCCATATCATACTTTTATTATAAAGAATTGCATAGCCCAATAAATCAATGTACTGTTGAGCTACTTAAGCCAACCGTACATATGAAGCACACTTTTCCCGGGATAAAAATATAGCCTATGTTACTCAGGGATAATATAGAATTCTAATGGTGCAAGATTTTTATTTTTTAAAATCAGTCCAGTAGTTTTTGAGTTAAATCGTAACAAACAAACAAACAAAAAAAAATACAAATCTTTCCTCTTTATGATCGAGTTGTTCGATGAACATTATTGAACATTTGGTTCGTTGTATTTAGCCGAAACTGATATTATACTACGACTTTACATCCTCTTACATTTATATCCTCATTTTAATATCACTATATTCCTATGTGTTATTCCTGGTTCTAAGCTACCTCCCCATAAATTTTCAGCCAAATCGGTTCAGCCGTTCTTGAGTTATAAATAGTGTAACTAACACGACTTTCTTTTATATATATAGATTATGTATGTTTGTGGTGTTGTGTATATTTTTTCAAAATAAATATATTCTTTAACTTTTGATTGGATAAAACCATCGATATAGGTATAGACTAGATTTAGGGTCGGCGCAAAAATACTTCTCGGTAAATAAGAGCGCATTTGAAAAGTGAGCTCTTATTTTGTTTAGTTTCGTTTGAACACAGCCAATATAAACACGTCACACAATGCCGCAGTGTGTATTCAAAAGTTGCAAAAATAATGCTCGAAAAAGCAATTTAACGGTCGGAGTATCTTACTTTCGGTAAGAACATAAAGAATAAGAGATATTTTAAGCTTTAAAGTAACAAATAATATAAAATTTTGAACAAAATTACATATTTTAAACCACGCTACCAACGCTACAAATGTTTGGCCAAACTCGCCAACACACGCACAAACTTCGAAGAAGAAAAAATAAACGAAACAAAACGATGTAGCTCTCCAGGCGAGAACGGGAAAACATACTTTATTCGTTGCATGTTAAGGTTGATTTCACACTAAATGTTCTTTAACTTATGTCTATTTCTTTTAAGTGACAGGAGTAGTTTATTGCTTTGCTCGTTTTATGTGACTAATGATCGTAAGTATTAGATAATATTTTGAAGATTTGTGACTTTATTACTGGGTGCTATGGTTGTAATTAGGTTGAACTTAAAACTGTTTTAAAACATTTATCTCCCTTTGTTAATAAACAAATGTAGCTGTAAAAGTATATACTCATGCGGATAGCATTTAGCTTGGATTTTGTATGTGACCCAGAATCTAGTCTATACCTATATCGATGGATAAAACTTACTGTAGCCTTTACTTAATGTTTCAGTGAGAATGAGTGTTTATAGACAACAGAAATAGTGGTGTTGCCTGCACACATGTTGGTGATAGTGTTGTTGATTGATTGTTGACAGGTGCAACGTGGCGGTGATGCTGATGTGCGACGTGGTGCTGGATGGCGTCGAGCTGGACTGGTCCATCCACGTGCCACTCATGCTGCATATCGTTCTCCTCGGCATGGATCACACCAGGTCTCCTATATACCTTATTATACTGGATAAAATTTCACAGATTCAAATATTAGAAACTAGTCAGTGTTTTTTAAACAATTTAATTTCAAATGTTCATTAAAAATTGTAGTTGTGTGTTAGTTTAAGCACAGCGTAAAAACAACGTTTATATAGACTGTGGTTTAAGTTAAGTTAAGTTTAAGTTCATAATTAGAGTGCACTACATTTGCCAACAAACTGTAATGCAGTTGGCGAATTTTTGTTTCAATCCACAATGTATTTTCTTTTGGTTTCAAATAAATTAAAAAAACTTAAGTATCTAAACTTATCAATACGACGAATGTGAAACGTAAGAATCCCTATATGAATGTGTGTGCGTGTACAGATGGCTGGTGCACCAGCACTGTCGGCAGCTGCTGCTGAACCTCCTGGTGGCAGTGGCGGCCCACCACGACCACCTGACGGTGGCGCGCGTGCTGCTCGCGGGACGCGCCCGGGCACGCGCACGCGCACGACGACTCGCGCACAGACCACCCTCACCCACCAACAACACTTTGCTACTACATCACAACTTTATCGGTAACTAACCTACATACCTATGTATCTACTGGCTTATATCAGTTGGTAACCGTGTAACACTTTGAGATACGTCGGCTAACAAGACAATACGATGATAGCTCAGTGGTAGTGACGTCGAATACCGCGGCGAAGGTCGTGGGTTCGAATCCTACAATGAGCTTGAGCTTTCAAACATCGTGAGGAAACCATAGCACGGTACTTTGTGGTACCCGACTGGCTGGCTACCACCCTCAAGTTGAAAATCTGTCGCCAAACACCTATCGGTGTGTTCCGACAGCTACACTTGAGAGCCAGTTCCCATCTAGGCTTTGTGTGCTTACCACCTTCGGCCACATCATCACTTACCATAGTGAGATTGTAGTCAAACACAAGCCTATCCAGAATAAAAACTCTTAATGCGGTCGATCTGTTATGAGCGTGGGTGTGTGTTGATTAAACACTTGGTGGTTAATAATAACCGAGCAAGTACAAATTACTCTACCGTTGTGCTGTCGTCCCCTCTAAGACCTATCAACTTTGTGCGTGAATCTTTGTTGCTACTGTTTAACAAATGTGATTAAAAATTGGCACAAACATTAAAAATTTTATGTCTCCTAGAAGTTCACTGCTGGATCTGCACGGCATTAATTGTGGTGTTATTGTTGTACCCAGAGGCGGACGCGACGCTCGACCGGCTGCCCGCGTGTGCGCACTCGCCGCGCTCGCACGCGCGTTCACTCAGCTCAGACCCGCAACTCACGCCCGAAGGTACATATTCGCATTCACTATTCCCATTGATTAATTAACCCCTCCAAAATTTTTAAGCTTTAAGGAGTAAAAGTCTGTTTCCATTTTTTTTTAATCTCGTCAATAGTCAATAAAAAATCGGTTGACAAACAGAGGATAATGGTAAAAATTTTAAAAGATCTATATTATATATAATCTATATCTTTATTAAATGAAGTCATTACAAGTATTCAAGAATCCCTTCTTAGCTGATACCTTCTCCCTATTAGGAATCTGCTGCCAAATTTTATGTATGTAGATACTTTTCGAGATTTCGTGATTTTTGTCGTGCGTGGTATTTTATATAGTATAGCTCCACGCGTTCCTGTGGGATCTAAGCTTTTCCCGGGATAAAAATATCTCTTAGTCCAGGACATAATTTATTTGTGTGCCAAGTTTCATCAAGTTTGATTAGTAGTTAGGGAGTTGATCGCGGACCAACATCGTGTTTGTGTAACACTAGGTGAATGCGACAAGTTCCCGTCGCTGCCGCTGATAGTGACGGGCGAGGCTGGCGAGGATCCGGCACCGATCCCGGAGCCGGCCGGACGGGCTGCCGTACCGGCGCACCCCGACGAGCCGGTGCCAGCTGACCTGCCCGTGGCTGACGTCATCAAGTCCCTCGTGCACTTCCTCGCCAACAGACCCACGCACATGCCGCTCTGGCAGTACGAGGATATCACCGCTAAAGGTATACCCACCATATAATATACATGCCTTAAATAAATATGTCTGTCCATGCGAGAGGGAAAAGGACGAGCGGAGATGTGCGAGCCCAATTATTACCCAATGGTTTTTTTTTTAAGATGGCATTTAGGGACATCACTGCTTCCCTCTGATTTCCTAGTCAGGGCTCTTGGTTACCGTGGTTTAAAGCTATTTTTAGTTTGGCATAATGATACGAGCCGCACTTATGTCAACTATGAGAATTTATTTGTTTTTTGTTTCGCTTTGAAGCGGATAAATAGATTCAGATTTCTTTATATTTAACATTGTGTTAATCGCATAAAAACTTGTATGATATTTGTATTCCTTTTAACATGAAATTTATGCAGCTCTAACGAAGAGTTCTGTTGTCTGCGAATGCTTTATAATAACCAATATTTGGTGATCTTAGCCGGTAAAGCCGGTATGAAGTGTATGGTGAGTATGTATGTTTGTCTGTGCAGTATGGTCGCTGCGCAGCTGCCAGCAGATGGCGACGCTGGTGCGGCACGTGCTGCGCGTGTTCCGCGAGTCGTTGCCGCACGCGCTCATCTCTGAGCGCTGGGCGCAGACCGCGCTGCAGCTTGGCCTCTCCTGCCCCTCTAGACACTACGCGGGCAGGTCGCTACAGGTACACACATACACACACACACACACACACACTCACACACACGCACACACACACACACACGCAAACCGTTCAAACGTGGAGTATACAACGTGTAACAGAATTTTTTTGGACACTATTGATTTCCGTAAGGCTATTACGTAACTTGTTTCAATCAGTTTCAATCGTGAAAAGAGATTATTTAAAACAGATGTTTGCATATACATGCGTGTATATACAATGCGTACTTCATTGCGAATGGAACCAATATTGCCATTCTTCTTCTTCTCTTCCTTATCCCACGCTAGGTGGGGTCGGCACAACATGTTTTCTTCTTCCACTCCGCTCTATCACTAGTCGTCTCAGTACTCACACCTTTCATATGCATATCATTCTTCACGCACTCCATCCATACCTTCTTCGGCCTTCCTCTACCTCTATATCCATCCACACCAATATTTGCCATTGTAATGTTTCAATTGATTTAGAGGCTGTTTTCAACATTGAAACAAGTTACGTAATAGCCCTGCCGATAGTGCCGAACGTTCTGCATGTGTTTGTGACGCGTTGAATGTGTGTGTGTGGTTGGCAGGTATTCAGGATGATAGGTGTGGCGATGACCGGGCGCATGGTGTCGGACATCCTGTCGCGGCTGGTGGAGACGGTGGCAGAGCAGGGCGAGGACATGCAAGGCTACGTGACGGAGCTGCTGCTCACCCTCGAGGCGGCCGTCGACTCGCTCGACTCGCACTTCCGCCCGCTCGACTACATGCGCGACATATTCAAGTCGACGCCCAACCTTAACAACAAGGATGCCGGCGTCGGCTCCGCCACCGGTATCGGCGCACACCACAACGGGAACGTGTACACGCCAGGTACAACACACCTCAACATATGTTGTCCTTTTATGTGATGTTCTATTAAACGAATTCACAAAATTTTAATACATCGACAGGTTTTTTTTTTTTTTTTACACCACAAGTGACAACGAAGCTGACGGGTCACCTGGTGGTAAGTGACTACCGTCGCCTATAGACATTAGCAATACCGATGGGATTGCCAATGTGTTGTACACCTTATTACAATGCCTTAAAGGCAACTGGCTCTCAAGTGCAACTGCCGGAACACACCAACAGGTGCTTAGCGACAGATTTTCAACTTACAAAGTACCCTACCACCGTGCTATGGTTTCCTCACGATGTTTTCCTTCACCGAAAGCTCAAGCCCATTGTAGGATTCGAACCCACGACCTTCTCCGCGGTTTCCGACGTCACTACCACTGAGCTATCATCGCCTTAGAGAACATAAGCTCATTACATAAGCCTTAGGGAACATAACAGAAGCTCTTGTAATCATTTGTGTGAGTGATTCATGAGTTCAGTTCAGGATATTGTATTGTGTTGTGTTGTCAGGCAAGCGGTCCCCGGGCGTGTGCGTGGGATGCGTGTCGAACCACACGCGCAGCACCAGCTACTCGGTGTCCTACTGCATGCGCAAGGCCAACGCCAGCGCCAACTCCAATACCAACACCAACATCAGCTCCCCCGCCGCTGCCGCCGCCGCCGCCGCTGACAAACAGACACACGGTAACTGAGTTTTGAAATCATCACATTTACCGGCACATAATCTACTAGGAACTTTCCAGGCCATCTGATTCCAAACTATGCATGCTGACATTTGAGTGCATATAAATGTCTGTTTCTCCTGTGTCTAGTCTTCACTCAGTCAGTCTCGTCCCCCGTAATTAACGGCGGCCCGAGCCGCACGAGTAATCCGACCGTCCCTTAAAACTACTCTAAATCGCTTAGGCGAAGCCCGTCCCACTTTTGTGTCCCCTCGACGACGCCCTGAGCCGAGGTTCGTGCCCCAACTGGGGCGCCCTCAGCGGTCAGTCGTCTAAAATTTGCAACTCGGTTGAGAGCCCTAAGCGCTCACCGAAAAGTCCGCGTAAGGGTGTCTATGGCCCCTCAGACCTCCACCTTTAAGTCCTCCCAAAAAAAAAAAAAAGTGTCTAGTCTAGGTGTAATTATATATCTGAGTATGTTTAAAGTAATATATCAGTTATGTGGTAAATACAATTAAAAGACGTAAGCTCCAGTACTTGGGTCGTATTTTTTTTTTTTTTTTTTTTTTTTATATTCGATAGGCTTGTGTTTGACCACAATCTCACCATGGTAAGTGATGATGTGGCCGAAGATGGTAAGCACACAAAGCCTAGATGGGAATGCGGAATAACAAATATGAACTGCTCCAGCTGCTTATACAGGGGAAAATTCAGGGAAAGCGACCACCTGGAAGAAGGCATACCTCGTGGCTCAAAAACCTCTGAACGTGGTATAACTTGAGCACCAGATCCTTATTCCGCGCAGCTGTGTCCAAGATAAAGATAGTCTTAATGATAGCCGACCTCCGGTAGGAGATGGCACCTGAAGAAGAGAAGAACAATGTCCCAGAATATTCTTTAAATCTTATCAGTGACAATCAATCACTCTTTTTATTGACAGTCGATGTACGGCCGCGTACTTTTACTCGAAGTTGGTTGGATACCTCACCATCTGTGCTAACCGATTGAGCGATGCATCTCCTGTGCCTGTTAATCCCCCTGGATTGCTAATGTGTATAAGCGACGGTAGTCTCTTACAGGTGACCCACTGGCCTGCCAGCTAGTCAGGCTTGTGATATTAAATATACGTACGGTACATAATACGCAGTGTTGTGTTGTTGTCAGATCGCAGCCGCGCGTGTAGTGAAGCCGGCAAGGGCGTTTGCTCCAGTCTGTGTCGCTCGCGATCCGCTCAGTCGCTCAAGCTGCTCGGCGACACTGCCACACAGGTCACACACACTATCTCTCCCTCTCCCTAAGCGTGGAAATTCGTTTTTATCAATGTCTCATGTAGGACAGACAGCCTAATTGGAGACGACTAAAATTCATCAATATCGTAAAGAAAATTAATCGCGATCGAGGCGAAAGTACGAACATTACGCTCGCTTGCACGACAAATTTTAATGAACTCCTGGAGATTATAATATAGAACTTAGTAATTTTATACGATTGCCAATTTATATTAAATTTCAATTATTAGTACTTACAATCATTAAACATTAGTACTTACTTATACTTGCCAAATTTGTATGTAAGTTGTTAAGTTTGTAGATTTGGTAGATTATTGGTTTACATAGAAATAACTCAAACGCATCCCGTGTATGGATTTTTAAAACTGCTCACTTGAATAAAATTAGTTTTATTCTAAACATATTGGTTGGATAATTTGAGTTGGTATATTTTCAATCCTATATTGAGTTTGAAATTGTGCGGGTAGGACGACAAGTTGACGATCCTGGCGACGGTGTTCTGGGTGGGCGCGTCGCTGCTAGAGTCTGACTACGAGCACGAGTACCTGCTGGGCGTGCGGCTGCTGGCGCGCGTGATGGCCCGCCTGCCGCTCGACCGGCCCGACGCGCGCGACCGGCTCGACCGCACGCAGGCGCTGCACGCGCCCTCGCTGCACGCGCTACTGCTCAAGGTACCTTATATCTGCCTTGACCTTATATAGGTGGCGTCATGTAAAAAAAACGTTGGGGTTCCAGGTGCGCAATAGGCGATTTATCGGTCTATTTGGTGGTATGAGGTGCTGGGCGTGGCGGGCGAGTCACGCGCTGCATGCTTGCCGATGCTTATTGGTTCGTCAGTCGACCTTTGCTCAAAATACCATCTCGCACAAATTTTTTAATTACGAAATGGTTTTACATAGAAAAGTGAGAAAAATTATTTATAACGTATATTGTTTTATGAAGAGAGAGGATGATAATAATGCTGTTATTTAAAACAATGTATGAAACGGAATATATAATATTTTTTTTTGTAAATAGATTAAACATTCTACACTAAATCAAACATGTTTTAATTCTATTTAATGATACTCTATGTAATATATTTTTCAGTGTAATAATAATCAATATAAGAACCCGCGAGTGGAAGGCTAGATCAAAAATAAAACAATAGGCCTAGTACTTTCGTGCGCGAGTGTACCTATGCGCAAACATACCCCCTACACATTTTTCCAGCGTTCTTTTTACATGACGCGACCTATACCACTAACGTGATAAACAAACATTCCGTCTCCATAATCAGACGCTTCCAAATATCAAAATTAGAGACGAGGTGTTAGACTCCTCTATTGAAAAGGGAAGATCTTCCGCCAGGCTAGGTCATCGTGCCTGCCTGGAGACCGCGGTCCAATTTTTTTTTTTTTTTTTTTTTTTTTTTTTGGGAGGACTTAAAGGTGGAGGTCTGAGGGACCATAGACACCCTTACGCGGACTTTTCGGTGAGCGCTTAGGGCTCTCAACCGAGTTTACAAATTTTAGACGACTGACCGCTGAGGGCGCCCCAGTTGGGGCACGAACCTCGGCTCAGGGCGTCGTCGGGGTGCACAAAATAGTGGGACGGACTTCGCCTAAGCGATTTAGAGGAGTTTTAAGGGACGGTCGGATTACTGGTACGGCTCGGGCCAACTACTGGGGACGAGACTGACTGAGTGGGACGTCGCGACGGGCCTCTCCGGCGAGGGCGAAAACGCGGGCGGTGTTGTATTTGTTTCTTCAGGGCTGCGCGAGCCTCCCTATCTTTAATCTGAGCTAGAGTTGTAGGGTCATCCGGCTCGCTGAGGGCGAGTTTAGGCCTACGGATTTTTGAAATCTCTGAAGGAGTATAGTTTGCAGTTTTTACAATTAATGGGTTCGCGTGGTTTAGGGCACGATCGTAATAGCGGCGTGAAGCGCGCTTAATGAATTGCTTAACCGTGGGCAGATTGAGGTCTATGTGGAGGTCTAAGTTGCGCATGTACCACGGGGCGCCCGTGGCTTTGCGCATGAAGCGGTTTTGAACCACTTGGAGTCTATGGATCAGCCTGGGGGATGCATGTGCGAACACAGTGCATGCATATAGCATAACGGGGCGGATGCACGCGGTGTAGAGTCTCACCTTGCTTTTTAGGGCAAGTTTAGACTTTTTATTTAACAAGAAATGAAGGCGACCGGACACAAAACAGGCGCGTGCACGTACCTGTTTTATGTGGTCGGCAAAGGACAAACGATCATCCAGGGTAACACCGAGATATTTGGCTCGCCTCTCCCAAGGGATCGGCTCGCCGAACATGGTGACTGGAGGGGGGGGAGTGGGGATGAGTTTCTTGGCGGGACTGAAGAACAGCACCGCCTGACTCTTGGTGGGGTTAATTTCGATTCTCCATTTCCGAAACCAGGGACCTAGGGTGTGAGTCGCGGCTTGGAGAACTTTGGCAATTGCCGTGGGGCTCCTGCCAGAATAATATATTGCGGTATCGTCCGCGAATAGAGCTAGCTGCGCTTTGCTAGTTTTTGGGATGTCACTCGTGTAGAGTGTAAACAATAAGGGGGACAGCACAGAGCCTTGAGGGACTCCGGCTAAAACGGGGTGGGCTGAGGATAGCGCTCCTGTAATTCGGTAGTTGAATTGGCGATTCGACAAGAAGTCTCGTAGGATGGTCACGAGTCTGACTGGCACTCCGAGTTTGTACAGCTTATAAATTAAGCCGTTGTGCCAGACTTTGTCGAATGCCTTTGCAACATCGAAGAACAGGACTCCGGTCATCTGACCTTTCTGATAGTTGGAGGCGATGTGTTCAACTATACGGTGAACTTGTTGGACGCACGAGTGTCTAGTTCGAAAGCCGAACTGCTCGTCGGGAATGAGTTTATTAGCGTCGGCATACGCTTTGAGGCGGAGGTATATTAACCTTTCATACATCTTGCCCATGACGTTGAGCAAGCTGATGGGTCGGTAACTGGAGGGCTCGGATTTGGGTTTGCCGGGCTTATGGATCCCAATTACATGGGCTTTTTTCCACTGATGTGGAAAAATGTTATTGGATAAGGCAGCGTTAAAGATCGCTGTCAGGAGCATGATAAGGGTAGCCGGGAACACCGCGGTCCAATGTTGGAAGTTTGTATATATGCAGATCGCATGGAAAACTTCGTAAGCGCGATGTAGATTATTGGAGCGCCATCTATCTAGGAGTCGTGCGAACTATATCTATTTGTAGATAGATGTCGCTACACAATCCAATAAAAATATGTAGCCCACTTTCGACGTCTAGCGTAAATAGTCAAAACGTTGACGGTTTTTCTCAAAATTTTCGATTAGAATGAATGCAATAATATAGTGTCTCCATGGCCCCAGGGCTGCACGCACCCGAACACGTACGAGCCGGTGGTGGGCGTGCTCGCGGACATGATCCCGCTCCTGGAGCTGCCGGTGATCGACCCGACGCAGTCGCTCGCCTTCCCCCTCACCGTGGTCGCGCTGCTGCCATACATGCTGCTGCACTACGAGGACGCCAACGAGCTGTGCGTGCGCGCCGCCTGCCACATCGCACAGGTACACACACACACACACACATGTATGAAATGAAATTGTTTATTCATCTAAATAGGCCTTCACAGGCACTTATGTCATACTCTAAATGGTCGGTTCGGAAGGTTGCTTTTGCTGAGAAGATCCGGCAATAAACTCAACAATTACTCTTTTCAAAAACAACTTACATTTATTACATTCAATAATTATTTATCTAGTCTCATTGACAATATTTGCGTGTTATGGCGGCAAAAATAGTAATCTATAGAATTTAATTATGACTGACTTAATAAACAACAAACTCAAGCAGACCAGCGCCCACAAGCAGCACCTCTGTATCAAGCCTCATACACATCTACCAGCGTTTTTTTCAAAAAGTTTGAGAAACTACTATAAGGTGGAATATTAATCACGTTCAAAAAGACGTAACACATGGCTGGTCTATTAAACTTGAAATGCTTATTGCACGTCGCGTCGGTTGCAGTTTACATCGGAGAAGAGCAAGAAGCTTGAGAACCTGGGCACGGTGATGACGCTGTACTCGCGGCGCACCTTCAGCAAGGAGAGCTTCCAGTGGACCAAGTGCGTGGTCAAGTACTTGTGGGACACTTACTCGCACCTGTCGCTGCAGATGCTCGCCTTCCTCGTCGAGGTGCTCGAGAAGGTAACCCGATCACAACTAGCACACATACCATAATCATACACCTACCTCTTAAACTTAATAAACACATGTATCAGTAAGTTAACTGCGTTTACTACTTTGATATCTAATAACTAAAGATACACAATCAGCGATAATAAATGGCCTTACCGAATGTCTACCCACTGTAACATTTGGGTGGTATTTTAATCTAGTAGCATTCGAACGCTCCGACGGTAAACATGCCTCAGTGCTCGTTTAAGATATATTTTGGCTAGCAGGAATAGAAAAAAGGCTTTGTGAATAAAACTTTAAAAAAAAAAACTAGTATTACCCAACACAATTTGAGACTGTTTTGAGAGAACTTTTGCTTGATTGTTTATCTTTAGTTATTATATGTCAATGGTTTACTACCATTGTTTGTAACCCTTACTCCAGCATTTAAATCCAGCGTGAGTCATGCAAATGGTTCATGTAAAGAATCACGATTGTGACTACTTGTCTACTACCACTATATAGGTAGAATGTTTGAATATAAAACTTCATATGAATAATGTGTTGAATTGTGTCAGGGATCCTGGACGCTGCACCACTCGGTGCTGTCGATCCTGCACTGCATGCTGTACTACGTGGAGCTGAGCGCGCCGCCCGCGCAGCCTGTCACCGCCGACCTGCTGCGCGCCGTCGCCAAGTTCATCGAAGTACGTACATCACACCACACCACACCACACCACACCACACCACACCACACCTCACCACACCTCACCACACCTCCATGCATTCATGCAATATACATGGAAGATAGGTCGGGTTAAAATATGCAAAAACTAGATGTTCCGCGCGGTTTCATCCGCGTTCCCGAGGGATCTTATCATTTCCCGGGATAAAAAGTAGCCTATGTGCTATTCCAGACTATAATCTATCTCCATGCTAAATTTCATCCAGATCTATTCAGCCGTTCTAGTTTAAATGAGTAACAAATATCCAAACTTTCACATTTATAATATTAGTAAGATGACCTCAGTAAAAGTGTCACCATGTTATAGGTCCTTACAGTTGGATGGTTGAGCGCATAATAATTTTTACAAATAAAATTTGCCCTACAATTTTATAGAAGATGTTAACATCATTGGAGCTACAGGAACCGAGATAATCGCGAGAAACTGATTTCTGTGACATTTGACCTTGAATAACTTACGACGCAGACGTGATATTTTATGGAACAACTTTTAAAACATCAAAATGAAGGAATTTCCAGTTTATTATCTGTGATTCCGAGGTTGACCCCTTTTTAGTGCTTAAGTGTCTGGACTATTTTGTTAATTTAATAAATAACTACTAAGTTATAGCTCTAGTGAATCTTTAATTGGGAAGATGTATCAGATGTCATATAAATAATTCTGCATTACATCGGTATTCGATAGTCAATTCTCAATCGTAGACAATAAGAGTGTTCCAACATGGCAATGAGGTGGTGAATTGTTTGTTGTGATCCAGCAAGAGGGCAACAACTACAAGGAAGCGATGAAGATCCTGAAGCTGGTGGTAACGCGATGCTCCACGCTGGTGGTGCCGCCCCACTGGGATAACAATGCCTCCTCCATACTGGACACGGAGCTTCACGGCAAAAAGGTATGCCTTCTTCAATTCACTCATCGCATCATACCTACTCTGATTAATATGACTGTTCCATGAATGTTGTTAATATAATTTGTCTGGACAAATTGACGACCTTCATAAACGGAAACATTTTATCAATATATCTTCACATATCTCTGTTTCATAAAATAATATATAGATTTTGCAACAAAGAGTGTGTCTTTTCCATTTGCTTTGATGCCCGATCTGCGGTTGTAAAGGGATTGAGGATAATACCTACATTTCTTTTTCATTTTGTATCGTTCACAAAGCTCTGCTAAAGATATCAATAGATTTATTTTCAATGCATCGAATGCAGAATATTCTTGCGATTCATATTCGAAGGTCAGTATAAAATCTAGTACTTTTTATTCTTTATAATATTAACTCGTACAAATTTTAATACTCGTTTCTTTCTTTAATACTAAAATGACTTAGCTTGTAATACATACATGCCAACAAATATAAGTATACAGGGTTACATTTGCCCTACAAAAGCATGTACACCTTAAAAATATTGTCGTTAAAATAGTAAAATTATAAAATATCAATAAGTAAAGAAAGCTCGTATAACTACCGCGTAAAATATTTGTTTTACTAAACTTTAAGGCGGTGACAGCTCAGTAGTAGTGACGTCGGATACCGCGGCGAAGGTCGTGGGCTCGAATCCTACAATGAGCTCGAGCTTTCGGTGAAGGAAAACATCATGAGGAAACCATAGCACGGTGGTAGGGTACTTTGTAGTACCCGACTGGGTGGCTACCACCTTCAAGTTGAAAATCAGTCGCCAAGCACCTATCGGTGTGTTCCGACAGCTGCACTTGAGAGCGAGTTGCCATCTAGGCTTTGTATGCTTACCACCTTCGGCCCCATCATCACTTACCATGGTGAGATTGTGGTTGTCAAACCCAAGCTTATCCAGAATAAAAAAAAACTTAGAGCAAATATAACATGTGAGTGATAAAAATATTACAATGGATTTTCTACTGATACTAAAAAAACGTTGTTGGGTTATAGGAGCTGCCGGGTCGCACGATGGACTTCACGTTCGACCTGTCCCAGACGCCGGTCATTGGGCGCAAGTACCTGCCGAAGGGTACCAGCGCCAACACCAGCCAGCCAACCACCGGGCCCAGCTCCCTCTCCAACTCCACCACCACGGCGGACAAAGGTACCCTTCTTTTAAAAACTAGATGCAATTTGTAACGGTTAAGGTCACCCTCATCTTACTAATATTATAAATGTGAAAGTTTGGATGGATGTATGTTTGTTACTCATTTACGCCAGAACGGCTGAACGGATCTGGATGAAATTTGGCATAGAGATAGATTATAGTCTGGAATAGCACATAGGGTACTTTTTATCCCGGGAAAAGATAAGATCCCTCGGGAACGCGGGTGAAACCGCGGAGGACAGCTAGTATTGAAAATATGTCGTTATTGTGTTCCGGCAGTTGCATATGAAAGCCTTTGTTGCTTTCTAAGCGTTGAGAAGGTTAGCAACACACTGAAAATTCCTTTTTTAATAGTACTAAAAGAACTACAATATTATGTCCCATTACGGTGTTCGTTTTTTACCTGGGTAAAAGGCTTACACAGTAAAGTGCGATAAAATTTTCAAAACTCAAACTCATTTATTCAGGTAAGGCTCTGGTAAGGCACTTATGAACGTTACAATTGACTCTTCCTTTTTAAATTGGAGGTGTTCGATTGTATAACTTCAAGTAGCGCGATTATTGCAAACATAAAATATGTTACAGCAATGACTGTAGCTATACCTGAATAAATTTTTTTTAATTGACAGCAATACAGTAGTGAAACAAAAGTTACGAAGTTAAAGGATTAGTTTAAAAATTATATTTGTTATAGATTTACATTGAGCAAAGATTATTTTTTTGTTTTTACTGGCAATCATCCTTTTAGGATATTTCTGCCAATGTCAAAGTATTTGAAATGGTCTTGGTCTACTTGTCACATCATTAATATATATTTTTTATATTTTTTAGTCAATATAAAGTCTTTCAATCGCATACATTTTCTTCAGTTTTAATTTCTTCTTTTATGTTATAGTCACATTCTCAAATTCAATGTAATGTCTAGTCCTCGTCCATACATGTCCAGTCAGGCTTTAGTGAAATTGGCGGTTGTTCCACTAAAACATTCACAGACTTTTTGGGACAACCTGGAAAGTCACGATACACGCTTTCATTTCATTTCACTTCACTTGTGCACTTAGATTGATTATTATTGGACAAAACACCACCGATATTATTCAATAAAACTCAAAATACACGAATTTAATGAAAATAAAACGAAAATACAACGTCACTCTGCAAGTTCCCGCCAAAAAGTCGAGCAAAGATTATTACAGAGGCAGGGGTGACTGGCTCATAGACTACAGCTAGACAGGTGACCGGTGGTTATGCATAAAGGTCATAGCCCACTTATACAACTACGCTCCCATCCGACAAATAAAATATCATTCAAATATGGGCTTCAGGTCGTGCCCTTTAGATGTAGTTTATATTGGCAACATAAATTAGCAGACAGCTCGCTGTCAGCGAGCTGTCTGCTCGGTAGTTGACGTTTATGTTGGGTGGGAGCGGTGTTTGAGCAGAGTCGTGTAAGTGGGCTATGACCTTAAGAATCGAGTCGATTTTATTTTTGTAGTGTTACATATTTTATTTAGTGTAGTTATTGTATTGTTGACATGTTGTACTGTGTGCGGTCAGGGTCGTCGGGGTCGGGATCGGGATCGGGATCGGGCAGCGGGTCGGCGTCGACGGTGATAAGCGTTGATGGTGGAGCTGCGCACGCGCACAGTGCCGCCTCGCCGCGTCGCTCCCTCTCCCTCTCGCCCGCGGACGCGCTCGCCGCCGGCTGGAAGCGCCCCTGGATGTCGCAGGTAACACACACCTACTTATTTTTTTTTTCTTATTGAACATAGTTTTCCAATACTATAGTAATATTTTTACATGTTTTTACCTAGAGCCGCGTGCGCGAGTGCCTCGTCAACCTGCTGACGACGTGTGGCCAACGCGTCGGGCTGCCCAAGAGCCCGTCTGTGAGTATCTCCACCTACACCCGCCACCCCCTCCCTACTCCCGCCCCCGTGAGAATATCATCCCCGACCTACCCTTTGTACACTTAACAATAATAACGATAATTTCTATTCATCGCTGCGTATAGGACGATTTAATAACCACTTTATGTTCGAAGGTAACATTTTGTATTATGTCGCAACCGCTTATCATGCACACCACACACTACTACTCTAGCTCACGTATTGTACCGCTCTGTACTGTAAGTACACCGCTCTGTACTGTACGGAGGTTGAGCTGGTTCCTAGGTACTATCTCGCTACGCTTCCATTGCATCACTTGTGGAAACATATAACTTTGCTAAGCCGCCTCACCTTCCGATGCTTCTCGTATAATGCAGATACGTAACGTATGCGTTTTATTAAACTGTTGAAATTAATTAAATAATCAAACATTATCTTATAATTACAGTTTTACCATTGCAACTCGAAAAAGGGCTTTTTTCATCGATATTTTAAGGCGATGATAGCTCAGTGGTAAGTGACGTCGGATACCGCGGCGAAGGTCGTGGGTTCGAATCCTTACAATGAGCTTGAGCTTTCGGTGAAGGAAAACATCGTGAGGAAACCACAGCACGGTGTTAGGGTACTTTGTAGTACTCGACTGGCTGGCTACCACCCTCAAGTTGAAAATCTGTCGTCAAGCACCTGTTGGTGTGTTCCGGCAATTGCACTTGAGAGCCAGTTCGCCTTTAAGGCATTGTAATAAGGTGTACAACACATTAGCAATCCCCTGGTATTGCCAATGTCTATAGGCGACGGTTGTAACTTACCATCAGTTGACCCGCCTGCCTCGTTGTCACTTGTGACATAAAAAAAATATATATATCACTAGAGTGAAAAAAAAACATGTTGGAACAAGCACGAATATACGAATTATGTACAAAAATAAATAAAACATGCTGAAAGTACGTACTGGCTGGCTATATGGAGCTATTCTATAGAGCTAAAAAATATCCCGCCAATTTAGGTCCTCTTCTATCTGTTATCGTGGTTGTTTTAAGTCATTGGAAAATCTAATAACATTAATTATAATAAAATGAGTTCTTCCTGTGACGAAAATGAGACACTCACTCCGGAATCATTTCGAAATAAAGCAGCAATTATAGTAGATAATTTGTTGCCGCCAAAATCTCACCATTTATTTTCTCGCAGTCAATGGTAAAAAGTAGATTACACAACTCGTGAAAAAAAAATCATTTCGGTCCTTGTATCCCTCACTCCGCTCAGTCCTTGTATCCTTCGCTGCTCTCGGGATCCAACTTAGTCCCTCGAATTAAATTCCCTTATTTTTCACTTGTTGTATAATCTACTATTAAACTATAGTCACGCAGTAATAATTCGAGTAGTAAAATAAATACTGTATTATGGTATCGTCCCGCACGACACGCTCCAGGCACCGTTACGAAGCACTGAGGTACTTCTTAGAGCACACAGCAATGCAGCTCGTAATATGAAGCCATAAAATTAAAAAAATAAAGCGCCTCTGTTGTATACGAACCCAATTCAAGAGTTTTGTTAGTAAATAAATTATAGGTCCGTTGTATGCGCCATATATTTATGTATAACTTAAATTATAATAATTATATCAACTACACACTATGTTATGCTATAAATTAAAAAAAAAACGACTCGACAAGCATCTCAAAGAGAAGAACAACAGGATATAGGCACTTATCAGTTGAATCAACTGCCTGCCTGATCAATAAATAATAATAATAATATTTTTTTCGGTATGAACATTTAGTTTTAGGATTATATATTTCTGGGAAAGCTTGGCACGATTGATGCTATCTCAACTGTTAAGTACACATATCCCGGAGAGCGCACAGGCCAAATTATTGTAAACTAAAATAAAAAGTAATGATTTCCACGCTACGTGATCATGCAAAGATTCCCCACCAGATAGTCGAGGGTACAATAGGAATAGTGACTGACTTATCACATCAGCTTCTTTTTATTAAATGTCAAAACGATGATTTATATGGAGTTTTGTATGAAATACATACTTGTGACGTCATAAACTTGCACTATCGAAAGACCTTCTCTTTGTTGTTAAATTGTTAATTAAAAATCATAGAAAGGCGGAATTTTACGACGTATTCGCTATTTTCTAGTATTTTTATATGTTTTATTCACTAGTTAGTGTTAGGTATTTTTTGTTGATTATATCTCCACAATGAGTATGCACCTTATACACGGTGTTACGTATGCACCCACACCAATGTAATCGTGTGACCGTGATCGGTGTCGGTGTCTGCTGAGTGGTGGGTGATGTGTGTGTGTGCGTGTTGCAGGTTATATTCAGCCAGAGCTCGGAGCTGCTTGAGCGCGAGTCGTCGATGGCGTCCTCGCTGGAGGAGGTGTCGGGCACGCCGGGCAACGAGCCCTCCGGCGGCGCTCCGCCCCCCGATCACTTCGGCGTCTTCAAGGACTTTGACTTCCTCGAGTACGAGAGCGAGAGTATCGAGGTTGCTATATTAGTACCCAGGTGGTGTAGGTAATCCTGTTTGGTTGTATGTAACATGTGTGATTGTGTGCAGGGTGAGAGCTCGGACAACTTCAACTGGGGCGTGCGCAGGCGCATGCCGGGCTCGGAGGGTGCCTCCGACCGCAGCCCGCCGCCCCCGCACTACGCGCACCACGGTGCCGCGCACTATGACCCGGACAAGGATGCGCACACGCCACAAAAGCCGGCAAGTTTACCTTACAACTATACTAATTAGGTACTCTAGCTAAACAAATAACTACATTTTGCCCGAAAACAATATCTGTCCGCGGTAGTATCGCAGTAGTAACTCTTTAACCTATCTGTACTTGAGAATATTTTATATCTGCCTCCGCCTTACCTTACTATAATATATAAGTATAAATAAATTGTGCCTAAAGGGTTATTTAATGTATTTAAAAAAAGTTGAATATAACCATCCGAACCGGGAACTTTAAAGGCCATGCCATTTTGCCGCGCTTGGATTATGAATTTTGACGTCACACACGTCAAAGTCCATACAAATAGGAATAGATTATGAGTTCGGTAGCTTTGACATTTCTTTTTTGTCATAGACTTTGCTGTCATTTTCGCTATGACCAATGGCGTCGCATTTCGAATATTTAAATGTCCGACAGATTTATTGCACTTTTTAAAAAATAATTCCTTTCTCAAAAATATTAATGGAGCATAATTCTGAAGTAATAAAGTTCATTCAAAAAAATATTTGAATCATGAATATTCCCTATTATTGATATAAATTGTGCAGTACCTCGTGGAAGGCGATGCATAGCAGACGAAGTCCTTGTAAGACTGACTAGCGGCGTGTGTTGTTTGTTTGTATAGGGCGTTCACGAGGCGTGCGACTCGTCAGATGAGGAGGTCGGGTGGGAGGAGGGTGGAGGTGGAAGTGGAGTGTGCGTGTCGGTGGGTGGGGCGGCAGGGGGCGGCGGGGCGGGCGGGCCGCGCGGGGACATGGCGCTGCGCCCGCGCGCTCACTCCTTCTCCAGCGCATCCAGCGGTGAGTACACAATCATATCCCATCGCTAAGAACAAGTCGAGCAAGAGAATCGGACACATATACACATTCTATATTGTTTTATGTATATGTAATTGAGTGTGAGTTTGGGCGAGCTATGTTAGTGTAAGAACAATTAAAATAAGATTTCAAGTTTTTTTTGTCATAGCTTTTACGATAGGTACCTGTAATAATTGTTACTAACGACTCCAATATTTTTTTTTTAAATTGACTACAGAAGTAAATACCGTTGTGTTAGTAGACACGGTGTGTGTTATGTTGTGTTATAGATGTGCAGCAGCAGCAGGTAGTGTAAGGTAGTTGTGTTATAGGTTGCGGCGGCGACGTGACGCCGGTGCCGTGCGCGGGCGGCGGCGCGGTGGTGCGCGACGCGTGGCGCGCCTCCGTCGCCGCGCTGCTGCGTCACACCACGCACATGCAGCCACTCACGCTGCTGCACAAGCTGCATACCGTGCTCAAGGTACGCGCAACACATCACCCATACACACATACACACACACACACACACACACATCATACACTACATCTTTTATCATTTTACGTTTTTAACCCCCATGGCACCGCCATTTAAAAAAAAAAACCAAACACTAAATCGGTTCAGAAATGCGAACTATAGACGAGAACAGCTGGACAGACATACAAAAGCATTTTCGCCCAAGCTGAAATGGAGACGCTTCGCTCACTCGCTCAACAACGTCGTTATAACTCGGGGGCCGTCCATTAATCACGTGATGTTTTTTTAGCATTTTTAACCCCTCCCTCCCCCTTGGTGATACGTGGTGAGGTTTAAGACTAACCCCCCTCCCCCACCTAAAATCACGTGTATTTTTTTTACGTTCGTTGGCTGGCAACGGCGAGTTAACGTCACACTACACGCCGCTTTTCGGTTTAGAAATCGCGCGTTTGACAAAAAAAAATATACACCCCGCTCCCCCTTGTGATATTTCGTGATTTTTGCCGAACCCCCTCCCCCCCTTTCGAGCCTCATGTGATTAATGGACGGCCCCTCGTCGTGTTATGTCATTTTCACAAAAATATTGGGCGCACAGATATTAAGTAACATTCTGACAATATGCCAATTACCTTTCCTGTGTAATGATATGATATTTTTTACGATTTTAAATCAGCAACTCACTCAATGAAATGTTCTGTTATTAATGACCAAGTAACTAGAGAAATTCAAGAAAATAAAATCTTCACCATCATCCACGTTCATCCTACTAATGTCTGTATAAACGGATTTGATATACTAAGAAATAAATGTTATTCATTCATTTGTTTTTAATACTTTGTTAGGTTAATAAACAGTTTCCTTATCAGTACTAAGCTAAAATAACCTTTTAAAATAAGGAAACTGAAACCTTTCTACTAATCTCATACTAAATACGTATGGGAGTGTTTAGTGTCAAAATTTTGGATACTTCGTCGTTTAATTTAAAAAAAGTTATTGATTTCATTTTACTGATTAGGTAACGTTCTTTCGATATCAGTTTACTTTAACTAATTTATTCACTATAAATTTTAAGAAACACTCAATATACATATAAGGGCTCGTTCACACGAGCAGCATGCTGCTCTTACACACGCGTTGATGCAACATGCTGCTCGTGTGCTCTAATACCACATAGTGCAAACCTCACAGAGTTTATCTGTACGTGGCAGGTGGCAAGGTCGCTCGTTCGCAGTCGAACTGTACAGCGCAGGAACTATAGTACTTTGAAGTAAAAATATTTATACTTTAAGTTGTATTATAAATTGTATTAGGTTGTTTTTATGTTGTTCAGATAAAAACTCTTTAGCTTGCGCTTCACAATATCATGTTCCATATCTTTATTGTTATACATTTCAGTCATGTTGTTTGGTAATTAATTTAATAGCTTGGGTAGCATGTAATCAATGGTTCTTGATCCATATAAATTATCATATTTAGGTAAAACATATTTGTTCGTGTTGATTATTCGTAAGCGCTCAGGACGTTTACGTATGATGGGGGGTTCTGAGCCAATGTTACGAGTGAGATAAGAAAATTTTATTTTATCAAAGACGTTCATAATGTTACAATATTTAAACAAATTAATTTAATTTTCATTATGTTTTTTTTTAATGTTCTCAGGCACAATACTTTTTAGCATTCTATCTGTAATAGTTACGAACACACTTAACGATTACATCCTGTATATATAATCTAATAAGGATTTGAATAGTGAATGCGAATGATTCTCAAATGTACTGGCCGAGCCGCATTGTTCACGGTCGCCGGCAACCAGCGAACTTACAGCCAAATAGACTCCGCATAACAACAACACATATGCGGGATTAGAGCAACTTTAAAATGTCGAGCCAGTATCGACCACATCTGTGAACCGTAAACACTTCTTCGTGAGTGCCTCAAAAATTGTAAAAAGAAATATTGTAATGCCTTTTTGTACAATAAAATGGTGTGGTATAGACAGCCGGAGTTCAAGTTTCAAGAAAGATGTATAACATTTCATCGGTAATTTGATAATCATTTAAATTTCTTTTATTTATATGATTTATCGGAGTTCATCCTATATTGGTTGGTGAAACATGCAAACCTATGCAAACAAACATTGATATCTAATAACTAAAGATAAACAATCCCAAGCAAAAGTTCTCTCAAAACAGTCTCAAATTGTGTTGGGTAATACTAGTTATTTTTTTAAAGTTTTATTCACAAAGCTATGTAAATTTTACGACTCATACCTGCTAGCCAAAATATATCTTAAACGAGCACTGAGGCATGTTTACCGTCGGAGCGTTCGAATGCTACTAGATTAAAAGACCACTCAAATGTTCGAGTGGGTAGACATTCGGTAAGGCTATTTTTTGTCGCTGATTGTGTATTTTTAGTTATTAGATATCAAAGCAAACAAACAATCAAATGTTTCCTCTTTATAATATTATAATAATAATGTTAGGAGGTGACATGTAAGACGGTGTCGCTGTGTGCGGATGGCGCGGTGTGTGTCGGTGGTGTCGGCGGTGTCGGCGAGGGTGCTGCGGGTGCGGAGCTGGCGGCGGTGGTGGAGCGACTCGGCAGCGAGGAGCCGCCGCTCCTGTGGGCGGGCGCCGGCGCCGCGGACTCGCCGCGCGTCAGGGACGCCGTGCGGTTCGCCGCGCTAGAGATCAACGAACACCTAGAGACTTTCTTCGACCGCAGGGAACACGCGCTAGAGGTAATCACGCAACCTGTACCACTTATGATTCATACTTGAGTTTTTGTTTTTACATACCTTTATAACCGATTTAGTTGCCACATCAAATAATGATTGATGGCAATCGGAACTTCTGCCAGTGTCAAGTTATTATTATTAAGTGATGTTTGTTTGTTATGAACGTGACAGACGGTTGAAATGACGCGCGGCGCGAACGAGGAGACCGGTCGGTGCCTCTACAAGCTGATCTTCCAGCTGCTGCTGCTGCTCGAGACCAACAATAAGATGGTGGTGGCCGTCTACCACGCCGCACTCGACAACCGGGTATTTACTACACCATCTATTTTTATCAATCGTACCACTGCCGACCATTACAGTATGTTTCATAAATATGTAATACCCAGATAAAAAAAAACGTTTTTTTTTTCTACATTTATCACATTTTCTAAATCATGTTTGTTATCTTACTAATATTATAAATGTGAAAGTTTGAGTGTTTGTTACTCATTTACGCCAGAACGGCTGAAGGGATCTGGATGAAATTTGGCATAGAGATAGATTATAGTCTGGAATAGCACATAGGCTATAATAAGATCCCTCGGGAACGCGGGTGAAACCGCGCGGAACAGCTAGTATTAATATATTATATATAATAATTATATGAACAACATATACTTGTGGATTTGAGTTGGATATTGTACTCTGAGAAGTAATTGAAAATACATGTGTGCGTACTCAGGGTGTGGAGATGAGTAGTGCGGTGTCGAGCGTGCGCGCGGCGCTGATGGCGGCTGACGCGTGGGGCGAGCCCGAGCCCGCGGGGTCCGCCCCTGCCGCCCCTGCCAACTCCCCCGGCCCCGGCCCCGCTGCGCCCCCGGCGCCCGCGCCCCACGATGACGCGCGCCTGTTGCACCTCATGCAGCGACAGAGGTACACCACCCTTATCCTGCACTAGATACTACGACTATACAACCAGCACACATTTCCTTGTATTGTTCATTTTTAGGGTTCCGTACCCAAAGGGTAAATAAAAATGGGACCCTATTACTAAGACTTCGCTGTCTGTCCGTCTGTCTGTCACCAGGCTGTATCTCAAGAACCGCGATAGCTAGACAGTTGAAATTTTCACAAATTATGTATTTCTGTTGCCACTATAACAACAAATACTAAAAACAAAATAAAATAAATATTTAAGGGGGGCTCCCATACAACAAACGTGATTTTTTGCCGTTTTTACGGAACCTTTCGTGCGCGAGTCCGACTCGCACTTGGCCGGTTTTTTATGTATATTTGTATTAGTTTAAGAATAAAATTGTTACACA
Organism: Ochropacha duplaris; assembly: GCA_951361185.1. Taxonomy (NCBI): domain Eukaryota; kingdom Metazoa; phylum Arthropoda; class Insecta; order Lepidoptera; family Drepanidae; genus Ochropacha; species Ochropacha duplaris. The sequence continues at coordinate 931,190 of OX592690.1, forward strand.
TTTGAAAAAAAAAAGCCAAATGGTCCAAAAATATTTAAAAAATGTAACCTTGCAGAGTTTCTTGCCGGTTCTTCTCAGTTGAAGGCTGACTTCCGAACCGATGGTAACTTCTGTAATTCGACCTTCATAAGTGCCCTTCTAGGGCCTAAACTGAATAATGGTTTTGACTTTGACTTTCTGCATTTTCTATGCTTAAATCTCGCATAAAGTACAGGGATTGTATATCTAGGCCAGGTATATTAGAAATTAAATTAATTTTGACTTGAAGACACCCTCATTGATGAATATGGTCATATAAATCAAACCGTAAATATGTTCGGTTTGTGGCTTGTTCGTATAAGTACACCAAAGATTTCAATAACCCTAATATATGATACTGGAGGCGATATCTGCTCCTACCGAACCTTCAGATAAAGTTTATCTAACAGTATGACAGGTGGTCAATTGAAATACATTTTTAATCATACAAATGATTCCGATACCTTCAATGCGCACCAGACAATCTCTCGCAGAATGCTGACGCTTCTCATGAATTTCTTTTCAGTTGCCCAAATCCGAAACGCAAAGAACGTTTGACCCATTCAACACAACAAAATTTTACTAATTTCAACGCTTTGTTCTACTGTGTAGTTTCTCATTTTTACTGTTTCATCTGTCGCTAATGCTCGTCAATATGCAATCTGGCACATGACTACCATCAGCTGTCCTATTAAAAAGCCCTTTATGACGGCACAGATGGGTGGCGGCGCTGACACTAGTGCGCGAGCGCAACGCGGAACGCATACTGGAGCGTGGCGAGGTACCCGAAGATGACGTCACCAGCCTGCTGCATGTCTACGCACGAGGTCTTGCGCACGCGCACCCAGGTACATTCATCGTATACTTTTTTTTATCACACACAAGTTTACGTTTGATCACCAGCTCAATAATTATAATATAACTAGCTATTCCGCGCGCTTTCACCTGGACGTCTTTCGGCTGAGATGATGATGATGATGATGAAATAGCAATGGCTTACAAACCTATCTGCTTCGTTGTAAAAATAACAATCAATTACGATCAATATAAGTAGATATTGATTATATTCAATAGCGTTATTTTATAGCATTGAATATTGTTGAATTGGGTTAATTTTCATACATTTTAATGGCAAGCTTGCCCACATCCAAAGCAAATTTATATCAGAACTATAACAGAGTTTGTTTACAGATATGGTGGCTATAACCCGGCCAGTGAACGAGCTTTCTCAGAACTTGTCCTTCATGATGGAGAGCCTCTACAAGGTGTCGGTGGCGCTGCAGCGGCAGGAGTACGGCTGAGACGTACCGTCCCCGCCGCCGTTCCCGCCTCACCACACCACACACTAGGATCCTCCCTTACACCGTCACCACTGAATTAGTATAAATTTCTCTATTATATGTTAAAATTATATCATCTGAAATTGGTGCCGTGTCTGTTGTTTACAAATTAAAGTTTGTCTGGGTAAAAGTCATCGACGGGAAAATACACGTACCCAATATTGATGGACACATATTTACATTGAAAAAATACAAAGTGAGGTTTAATAATCGTAGCTTGTGAACAACAGGTAGGTACCAATGTCAGCATAATTATATCGATGAAGTCAATAACTTAATGCATTATATTAAAAATAACAGTCTTCGCACTTCAATAGATGTAACATGCGCACGCGCACACCCATATTGCAACACAACAATTATGGTAACAAACATTTATATTAACAGATATAGTTCACGTGTTGATAGTGAATTTAACAATGTACAATGGGGGCTTAGTCGTTACTAACTGAAACATTACTAGAGTATTTATTGTAGTTAACAACGTCTTTTTTTTTATGTCACAATGCAGGCGGGTCACCTGATGGTAAGTGACAACCGTCGCCTATAGACATTGGCAATACCAACGTGTTGTACTTATTACAATGCCTTAAAGGCGAACTGGCTCTCAAGTGCAATTGCCGGAACACACCAACAGGTGCTTGGCGACAGATTTTCAACTTGAGGGTGGTAGCCAGCCAGTCGAGTACTACAAAGTACCCTACCACCGTGCTGTGGTTTCCTCACGATGTTTTCCTTCACCGAAAGCTCAAGCTCATTGTAAGGATTCGAACGCACGACTCTGCCAGAATAATGTGAAGCTCCAGTTGACTGAGCAACTAAAATGGCTATTATCGGCCGCATGAGGCGCAATACAGTGGAGAAGTGGCGGCGGCGGCGACGAGTAGCGCTTCTAGTATAGCTAAATATTACTAATCATTTAGAAAAACATGTATACTAACAATTGATCAAAGTACTGACTTTAGTTTTCAAATAACTGATCTCAGTAGAATATGACGTGAGGGGACCGACACGAAACGTTGCGCGCTCACTCTACTAAATACTTATTTATTTACTCAAAAAATGTTAAACATATTAATTAATATAGATTATACGAACATGAGCTTCGACGATTCTGTCTGATTATGTGATCATCTAGGCTTGTGTGCTTACCACCTTCGGCCACATCATCACTTACTTATTGTGAGATTGTGGTCAAACACAAGCTTATCCAAAAATGGAACAACTGAAATCTATTCTTCCTTCTATTCTTCTAAAAATAAACTTTGGTAAATCTTATCTTAGTGTATTTTGTTAAATATTTAAAACGTTTATATAAAACATAGCATCTCAATTATATTAGTGATAATTTAAATGGTAGGGTTATATGCATTACCTGTGTTAAATAATTAGTACCCGTGCCGTGCAGTGCAGACCGCAGACCCCATACCGGCTTCAATTCGACAGTGATTTGATTGTTATGTTTATGAAGATTTAACCTCATACCTATCTAATAGTTAAGTTTAAATCGGACACAACTCTTATATGCCCACGTTATATTACATATTATATCAAATATTGCATCCTATTATGTTAATAGCAGTATTGCTATTTAGAATTATTTTCTTTTAACTTATAAATTCTAGATGCATTTTATGTATAATGTACCATGTGTTTTATTCTCTGAACCGTTATTTAATTGTGATATTATTACCTTTATGTTATTTTTAACCCTGTAATAGTAATCCGATTGTTAATATTTTGATGGGCTTGACTACCATTTTCTAAAATCCGTCGTTAAAAGATGCTCTCCACCAAAGATATTCCAAGTTGAGCTGCATAGTAACATTCTATGTCCAAACGTTGACTGAACATGTAGTTGGCTGACCAGCGCTCGACGCTCGAGCACTGCGCGCAGCGCGAGTCAAGTGAACGGACATGAAGCGTTTACTGATCCAGCGCCATCATAATAACACACAGCGGATATCTGTCTATATATTGTAACACTCATTTTGTAACTAAATGTACATGTATTTAATTAATGAATAAATCAATACATCTGAATTTTCTCTTTCTCTTTAAAAATGGATTTTTACTACAAAAGATAAACACGGTTTAAGGCGATGATAGCTCAGTGGTAAGCGACGTCGGATACCGCGGCGAAGGTCGTGGGTTCGAATGCTACAATGAGCTTGAGCTTTCGGTGAAGGAAAACATCGTGAGGAAACCACAGCACGGTGGTAGGGTACTATGTGCTACTCGACTGGCTGGCTACCACCCTCAAGTTGAAATGTCGCCAAGCACCTGTTGGTGTGTTCCGGCAGTTGCACTTGAGAGCCAGTTGCCCTTGCCCTTAAGGCATTGTAATATGGTGTACAACACTTTGGCATTCCACCTGGTATTGCTAATGTCTATTAGGCGACGGTAGTCACTTACCATCAGGTGACCCGCCTGCCTCGTTGTCACTAGCGACATAAACGGTTTCAACACTTGTATAGATCTACCGAAACAATAAGACAGTATGTATACTGTGTTTAAGGTTTAGATTAGGATTAAAATCGTCTTGGGTAGGTCGCGGGCAAACTAGGCTCTTTTTGAGAATAAATACTCTTAGACCTACTGAATATACACATAAAATTTTATCAAAATCAGTCGAGCCGTTTCGGAGGAGTACGGTAACAAAGGAACGATTTGGATGAAATTTTGTTGTGTAGGTATTTCAATGGGATCCTCGATGATTTGAAAAAAAATGGACCCGGTAGGTGGCGCTGGAATCGGGTTCTAAGTTTTGTTTTAATTTTAGAGCAGGACAACGTGTGCCGGGTCCCGTTATATATATATTATAAAAGTATTTTATAATATTTCAGGTATTACTTACAGTGCTGTTTTCACGTTCTTCTTTTTTATTCTGGATAGGCTTGTGTTTGACCATGGCAAGTGATGATGTGGCCGAAGATGGTAAGCACACATAGACTAGATGGAAACTGGCTCTCAAGTGCAGCTGTCGGAACACACCGATAGGTGTTTTGGCGACAGATTTTCAACTTGAGGGTGGTAGCCAGCCAGTCGGGTATTACAAAGTACCCTACCACCGTGCTATGGTTTCCTCACGATGTTTTCCTTCACCGAAAGCTCAAGTTCATTGTAGGATTCGAAACCACGACCTTGGCCGCGGTATTCGACGTCACTTACCACTGAGCTATCATCGCCTTAAATTCTGCAGCATAAAAATCAGGGTTGTTTTTGAAAAACAATCCGACCATAATTGCGTCTATTCTAGGTAGATTTCCACTATCAGCTTTAACGAAGTCGGTCTCCATCGTACTTTAAACAATGATATTATCTCACTTTTAGTCACTAATAAATAAGAATACTACTACGAGAAAAAATACTGATGCACCGTTTCACAACCATGAACCACTTCGCAAAGAGTATATAAACACTACGTGCGCTACGTGCCACCATGCCACCTCGCTCGACTGACATTTTGCTGTTTACAACTAGGTGACGTCACAATCTCATCGGCAAGTAGCGAGCGTTTTCAATTACTTGGTCGGACATTAAAATTTAATCATTTTGTTTATTAATTATTATAAACGTCATACATATTTTCAAATAATAAATTAGCTAAATTGGTTTAAAAAAAAGTTTACTGCTAACAAAAGTTTTATCTATATTTTCATTGTAAGCAAATACCCTATTGTAAATCCTGTTCAGATAATATGATCTTAATGTTGTTCTGAGAAAAAGGAGGCACATATTAATAAATCCAAATCTTGACCACAATTTAATGATGCTTATAGTTTTCACAATATTATGAACTTTTTTGCCGTTCATATATTTTTGGAGCCTGAAAGGGCCAATATATTAATTAACTCGACTGTACCTACCTATTATGATTCTGTAATAAAAACAATTACACTTAAAAATATAAAACAATAGGCTAGTCTGGTACACTAAGACGCGACTGTAGCCGTGCACAGACAAATCCCCTTCACTGACGCTCAGCGTTCTTTCGTGACGAGGACCTTTTGTAGTAAGACGGTTATAATTTCTGCTTTGAAAATGACAGCGTACAATTTTAAACATAATATAAATAAAATACTTATTTCGTGGTAATTTTACTATGTATATTAATATCTTTTAAACTTAAAAATACAATAAGACACATCCATAAATAAAAATAACATTATTTAAAACATACATTGATCAAAATGTTCGAGTGTATTTAAAACTTTAAAAATCTGTATGTAATGATGACACAAGAATGTGGGGAGAAGAATGTAAAACGTGTTCCAGTAAGTATTCCTTTAGCTCCAGAATGAGCATCATATGTACGTCTGTATTCACTCAGTAGGTTATACGACGATTATATCAGGACATAATTGTAAATTTCAAATAAATTGTGTAGTGATTCAGTTAGTATTGCACAAGTTAACTTTTATCTGATAGTTATACATTATGTTGTAAATATTATTCTAAAGGCGTCACGCGACGAACGTGCGCGTGCGCTGTGCCACACATCTACAATGCAATATTTACAAATACAAATTTTATATTTTCAGTCATTTTTTTTTATAAAAATAGGTACTAATATAAAATTACAACAGGAAGTGACCTCTTCGCAGCGATACAGCCAGAAGTCTATATTTAAGGGGCTTTCGATTAGGTTTTATATAAACGCTGTCCATCCGAAGGTAGGACCAGACAAACGCTGATGCTCGAGATACGGTCTAATTACATTATTACTAGTTTAATAGTTGGTTAAATCATTTTCGATTGTGATTAAGGCATGTACTATTTAAAATACGACTTTAAATTGAACAATGAACACGTAAATCTAGTACACATTAGCTGCCATATCGGCGCTGATAAAAAGATGCACTTAAAATTCCGGCTATACAAATACCCGCGTCGCTTCATCGATATGTTAAGAAAACAAAAGGAATCTAAATAAATGAGTTGCTCGTTTACCATCGCGCGGCCGCGTCACGCGCTGTCAATACGTCTAGCATGCTTTCCTAAAATATCATCATCATCATCATATCAGCCGGAAGACGTCCACTGCTGGACAAAGGCCTCCCCTAAGGATTTCCACGATGACCGGTCTTGCGCTACTCGCATCCAGTGGCTTCCCGCGACCCTCACAAGATCGTCGGTCCACCGTGTGGGAGGCCTGCCCACGCTGCGTCTTCCGGTTCGTGGTCGCCAATCGAGAACCTTTCTGCCCGTGCAGCTATGTGCCCCGCCCACTGCCACTTCTGTTTGGCAATTCTTCGGGCTATGTCGGTCACTTTGGTTCGCCTGCGGATTTCCTCATTTCTGATTCGATCTCGCAGGGAGACTCCGAGCATAGCCCTCTCCATTGCCCTTTGGGAGACTTTTAGTCTTCTTAGGAGGCCCATAGTAAGCGACCACGTCTCTGTTCCGTATGTCATCACTGACAACACACACTGGTCGAAGACTTTCGACTTGAGACACTGCGGTATTTGGGACGAGAAGATGTTACGCAGCTTCCCGAACGCTGCCCAGCCGAGTTGGATTCGTCGATTGACCTCTTTCTCGAAGTTGGACCTACCTAGTTGGATGGTCTGACCTAGGTAAATATAGTCGTCTACAACTAAAATATTCATGATCATAATTCAATAAGAAAAATAATTAATATTTTAATTTTCTTTATAAATCATTATTTAATGATTATGTGGTAGAATAGTAACGTGATATAGCTAACGAGAACAATTTAGTCTCGCGTCGGAGTAAAGGAGGGTTATCCAAAAAAGCATATAATAAATACAACCTCAAGGAATCATCCTTAACCAGATATTAGCTAAACTTTGAAAATTAAATTTAAAAAAAAATATTAATTAGATTCAAGAGTTCCTTTTGATTTAATGAATATTTCTATTGACAGAATTTTATGTAAAAATAAGTTAAACAAGCTTTGGATTCAGAGTGACGGCACTTTATTTTTTGAGTTATTTTCAGCAAGCCCATTTCCTTTTCATTTGATACCCATATTGTAGGATTGCATTAAAAAATAATAGTCCACTATCTTATGTGTTCCGCCATGTTAGATTTAGAATGACGTCACACAGCTGACCATGCATTGTCATCCAAACGAAACGTGTATACAAAATTTCAGCTCAATCGGTTAAAGATATCTGCTTCAAAATTGAGTTGCAAGATTCACACCGGAAAAACATACATACATTGCAATCTAATATAAATCTTGTAAAAAGACAAAGATATTCAGGTTCAAACGTATCGAAAGTGTACTTAGAGACCATATCGAAAGCACATGACTTATACTTCATTACTATGTTCTGGTACTGACATTCAATATCGTACGTATAATCGACCACGTAATTATTTACATTATATACAAGCTTGAATTACTTCGCACAATGTTCTCTGTCGGTTACATTTAACTCATAATTGCATTAACATTAGGGTAGAAAACTCAATGTATTACAACATTATAGAAAGTGTTGCGAGCGAGCGTCATTCGATTATATTTTGATAAACAAACTGATGATGAAGCTGATCAAAAATTAAAAACGATCATAAAATAACACAGGTTCAATTAAGCTAATTAAATATTCAATACAATGTCTAAGATACAATATGAACATATCACTAAACAAAATCAAATCGAATTGACTTATATACGATTATAAAACTGATTTTATATACAATGCAGATAACACATACAAACAGTAAACATGAAATATGAAAGTATAAATTAATCTATAATATAAAAATGAATCGCAAAATGTGTTGGTAAGCGCATAACTCAACAACGCCTGGACCAATTTGGCCAATTCTTTTTTTTAAATGTTCGTTGTTGTCCAAGGATGGTTTTTAAGGCGAGAAAAAATCGAATAATTGCCGGGAAAACCCTAAAAACAGCCCTTTTCTTTTTCCCAAACAAACCCCCAGCTGTCAAACATTTGACGTCAATCGAAACAAAACAAAGACGCGTTTTAGAGAAATAGGGCAGAACAAGGTCTGCCGGGACAGCTAGTAAATAATAAAATTATACTAACATAAAAGAAAAATACAAGCACGCTTGTGTAATTGTGAAAATTTGCTGACAAACCATTAAATAAAGTAACGAATACACAGAACACTAAGTAGCTACTGAAAATGAGATACATAATTCATAATTAAATAATATTTGTTGTCGTCTCATGATGTCTTAAACAGAGTCTTCAGCAGGTTGAATTCGCAGAGCTATTTGACTGAGCAAACTACATCCACCACTCTCCAATATCTCAGTAAGTAGGTACATACCTACTGTGTTATAAATTAATCCGTACAACTGGTTGCCCAGTTGTTTTATTGCAATTATAATATGCGCTTTCTAAATAAATTAAAGTAAAAAATCTACTTAATAACTAAATAATATGATTAATACGAGTGCAGCAAAGAGTACATAATACACAAATTAATTAAATCTAAATGTTGATATTTTTACTACTTTTAACTGAATACAGCATTGGAAGTGATGTGGTCAAACATCGTATGGATAAATATTTTATGGAAGAACTGCCTATCAAGTGCCCGGAGGTACCGGAGCAAACTTATGCGTCCTTGATTCAGTAATATAATTCATGGGATGATTCCTACGATGCTATTATCAATTGAAATAACAGCCACTATATCCATTAAAATATGATGACTCCTTCATACATACTACATATGTTGCAGTCATATGAAGTAATACAATTAAAGTTGACGGATTAAATTAAATTATCGTCGAAATCTTTCGTGTATGAACATTGCTTGTAGCGAGATTATTGCACTTTAGTGTGAAATAATAATCATATCGATAATCTCTGTTTTACTTTTTTGAGGAAGACTGAAGACGGTGCGGATGGACTGCGTGAATGATATGTGTATGTTTACGAAAGGTGTGAGTACAGAGACGACTAGTGATAGAGCGGAGTGGAAGAAAACATGTTATGCCGACCACACCTAGCGCGGGATAAGGACAAGAAATAAAAAAGATAATGAATCTCTGTTTACTTTGAGACCGAACCGAAACACGCCAAATGTATATAAATTTAATTACGATCATACGAAACATACAGTTTCCTATAAAGCAGGTCACATATATATGTATATGCAACAATTAGTATGAACTGCCCTATAATGGTACGGTCGGCCAAGAAAGTGGTGTGCCAGTTTTGATTTATTTTCCTAGTCTAATAAAATGGAGAATGTTACTAGGTATGCCAAATCGGTTGAAAGTTTGCTACAGTGAAGCTTGTGTGTATACAAATACACTAGTTTTTGCTGTAGTCAAAAATACCTATTCGTTTTGATTTTACAGGCATTTAAACTTACGATAAAATCGAGTCCCGCTAACAGTCACGTGACCGCATTTGACGTCAATGTGCAACACTCGCTCATAGCGGAGCGTTGCACATTGACGTCACACCGTCACACGAGTATGGCACATCGAGTAAGAGTCCGCATCGCACGTTTACTTCTATAAATCGGAAACTAATTGACGTATCGAAGTAATTCTTTCACTTGTATTTTTTATTTTTGACAGAGAATATGGAGAGCTAATATTCAAAATTAGGTAACATTCTTCATTCAACAAGGTTCATACTAAAAATATATCACTTGAAAGAGATGCATAATAATGTCATAAGTTGTCAGATTGATCTGCAAGCGAAACTAATCTTTATCACCTATGATGTGCAAGCGGCATTCAACCTTAGGGTGGTACACCACTTTCTTGGCCTACCGTACATGTACAGGTATAAATAATCATAATTAATTAATGTTCGTGCAGATTCGCTTGATTTATGACTTCGATTAAAATATTAACATGGTATATATATAATAAGTTCAGACGCAGTTGATTACCGTACTGGCTACGTGTGAGAACTGAATTTGTAGATAGGTTTAGTTAAATTTAAACTAGGTACTTATTGAGCTAGAGTAGTCTACCACCGTCCACGGTGTACGTCTCAGTTGAAGAGCACAGAGCTGGGGTCCTCGTTGTCCATGTGCTTCACGTGACGCAGCACGTCCTTCTTCGTGATCACGCCCAGGAGACGTCTGCAAAGTCAAAGTCAAAACCATTCATTCAGTTTAGGCCCTAGAAGGGCACTTATGAAGGTCGAATTACAGAAGTTACCACCGGTTCGGTAGTCAGCCTTCAACTGAGAAGAACCGGCAAGAAACTCAGCAAGTTTACATTTTGGCAGACACAGACACAGTTAATAAACATTTTACTTGGACGAATAAACCACGGGACGCGAAACTCGACCATTCTAGCCTTTCCCCCGCTCGTCACATACTGAACATTTTTGTCACAGTGAAACGATTTACCTTGTCAGTGTGATTTGCTTGTCCGTTGTGAGCACGTCAAGATAAATCACCACAAAAAATGACCAAATATGCCGTATTATTTTGTATAAACTATAGGGCCTTACAAATAATGTTTATTTTATCCTGTGAGTACAATTTTATCCTATTCCATTGGCTATTTTTTGTTAAATTAATTTATTTCTTGTATCTAAACAACTAATAATACGGCATTTTAAAAAAATACTCATTTTTTAATGAAATGTGACCAAACATATAATAATAATAATAATAATAATAATTTATTTTTGCACAACTATGGTTCACTGTAATAAGTCAGGTTATAACATTCATTAATTCATTCGTTCCCTACATTCATTTCTGATAGCGCTTGACTCTTACGATGAAAGTTATCGATGTTAATGAAATAATGTAATATTTTAAATAGAAGGAGATTAACTTACGCATTTTTAGATTTTCGACTGATCCTCTAAGAAAGAGAAAGTGGATAAAAGAAGTCTACAGAGAGCAAACATGGATTCCTACAAAATACTATACAATATTCAATGTAGGTACATTTCGAAAAAGAGAACTATAACGAAAGGCAAAAAACAGCGAAGTCTATGTAAAGATGATCTTCCTACAATGCATTTATTTAAAAGTAAAGCTCAAATAAAACTGAACTCAGAAAGGGCGTCGAGGACAACTTTTTTGGACATTTCTTTTTTCAAGTTTTCCAAACATAGGTACCTATACACAAGAAAATATGATCACTACCCGTTTATCAATAATAAACTTGAACTTGAAGAAAAGGGTACTCTCAGAGTGATAACTCTTTAGTCGATGTCAAAATAAAAATAAAATATTTGACATGACAAGACGATGTGTGTGTGTACTAGATGTCAATTCTGGTTATCTTCTTCTTCTATTATATAAAAATGAATCCCTGTTTCCTTGGTCACGGCGTCACGCGTGACCGGCTGGACCAATTTCGCTAATTCTTTTTTTTCTTGTGTTTCTTATTGTAAGGAGAAGGTTCTTGTGAAAGAAAAAAGTATGAAAGTTGCGCGAAACATTAGAAAATTTAAGAAAACTTAACGACCGTATTAACTTTTCTAATACCTATAAACATGGCGTTTGACATAACTGCCAGTTGTGTGACAGTTAAAACTGATGGTTCCAAGTTTCTTTTTATTTTCATTTCATGGCAGGACAACGTCTGCCGGGCCCACTAGTTACTTATAAAAAAAAAAAGTACGCAAAGTGACGAAGAATACTTTGTGATGGAACGGTGTTGCATACTTTTTCAGTGAAAAAAGTGTTAGAACTGGCGTGACTATGACGAATGTTTTCAGCGGTTACTGAGACACCAGACACAGTCGTTGTTGTCAAAATCAAAACTGCGCGGCTATATCTTGATTTTGATTGGTCTACAGTAATATATACCGATGAGAAGACTTGTAAACCCGCGGGAGCGGCTACGAATGTTGCGGAAAATACAAAATTTTAAAAATACGCCTGTATTGGTCCAAATTAACAATTTATGCCTTTAGCGGTTGAGACCATTGGTCTGTGGAGGTCTGAAGCTCGTCGTTTCACAAGTATTTCATGTAAAAAATTAATCGAGGCCTCGGGTGACCGGCGAGCAGGGAGCTTTTTCCGCCAACGCATCAGCTTGGCCATCCAAAGAGGAAACGCTGCCAGCCTTGTCTATCGGCAGCAGCGGCAGCCTCGGAAGTTTTTTTATATATTATAGTTGTAAATTTGTTTGTATATTTTTACATTTGTTGTAAATAAATAAATTTAAAAAAATGGTATATTCGTATTTTTTTATTTTTATATAGAAATATTAGAAATTCATAGAATAAATAGATGCAGAAGAAATGTTTTGTTTTTATGTCTAATGTCATTTTATATGGATCTAATTTATTATTGAAATTACCTACCCTTCGTCATGCCTTCATCTCAAAAAATATAGATTTCTTTCATTTATGCTACCTAGTAAATATAAACCTCTTTATAGTATTTTTCATGTCAAATATAATCCATGTCTATCAATAGTCATTTTATTTGCTGTCAACCTTATGAAACAGAAATGTGCACGCGATTATAGACCGTAAGGCGGTAAACATTCTTAGTCCTCGACTGTACGTGCGCTCACGCACACCGACGGAGCACTGCGAACTGCTTCACAGATTACTAATATGTACTGCTTGGCGCCTTTACGCTGGACCTCGGCAGGAGGGTAATGGTATGTTTTTATGGTAGACGGGAAACGTGTTTTTGCTACTCTATTGCAAATGTAATTTGTTTCTATTAAAAAATATATATTCATTTCGTTGATTCACTAGTCGATAAATTTGATCAACTCTGTCAAGCACTAGTGTTGACAATTAGACAGTGGCAGCTCTATAAGAGAAAGAAGAATAGCAATAACCCACTCTCCCCTCGCCCCGCAAAAGTTAGTCGAACCTGATTTCATACATTTCTGCGGGCGTTGCGCTTCCCGTGGTTTATTATTCCAAGACATTTTACGTACCCTAGCCTCTGTTCTGTTATAATAATATCAATACCATTGTGTATAGAGTATGGTCTCGGACCAAATAAAAAGGTAGACAGAGCCCCGCGCAGTGTGTATAGTGAAGCACAGGAAAGGAAGCCGATCGCGTTGCTGTGCGATGCGAGTGACGCGGGATAACGTACGTGAAGACCACGAACACAACTTGGTGCACGTTGCTTCACTTCATCGGATACTTGTTTACGTAGGCTCCTACGTTTTTTTACTTGTTATGTGAGTACGGTATGTAAATATAGAGCTATGGCTTAAAGGTCTAGATACCAAGCCAAAAACCTATAAAAAAAATATAGAGCTGACCCGTTGTGCGTGACGAGCGTCTGCCTCAGGCCGAGCTTGCGGAACATGTCGACGACGGTCTCCATGGGGGTCTGGTCTGTGACGGTGATGGGCGCCATGTCCAGGATACGTGACAGCTGCAGCGGTGGCGCCCCCACGCCTGCCCCCACGCCTGGCCCCGAGCCCGTCGGCGGGGATCCACCGAACACCACCACCGACTGGCCCGTGATACCATCTAGGGTACGACGCGCGTTACCTGCACACACACACACACATTCAAATAAACCTATAGTATTATTTGATGAAGTGATTTAACATCAAAAATTGTAATGAAATATTAATCATACGCGTCATACTTGTGAACAGGTGCTTGTGGGGGCTGGTCATAATTAAATTCTATAGATTACTATTTTTGCCGCCATAACACGCAAATATTGTCAGTGAGACTAGATAAATAATTATTGAATGTAATAGGTGTAAGTTGTTTTTGAAAATAGTAATTGCTGAGTTTATTGCCGGCTCTTCTCAGCAAAAGCAACCTTCCGAAACGAGCATGAGTCTGACTATTCATAAGTGCCTGTGAAGGCCTATTTGGATGAATAAATATTTCATTTCATTTAATTTCAATAATAAAGATCTAATAGAATATATAGGGTGATAAGATGAAGGCCATGTACCTATAGCGAGCGTGAGGACCCTGCGCAGCACGAAGCCAACGAGATACTGCGACTCCTTGGAGACCACCACCGGGTACCCGTTGTGCTCTGTCTCCTTGAGGAGAGCCTCCACGTCGTCCACTGTCATCGAGTCCTGCGTTATCACCGACAGGGTCTCGTTGCGTCTGCGCACATAACATCATGTTCATTGCATCACTACCTATACAGTGTATGTACGGTCGGCCAAGAAAGTGGTGTGCCACCCTAAGGATGAATGCCGCTTGCAGATTCATACGTGATAAAGATTAGTTTCGCTTGCAGATCAATCTGACAATTTATGACAACGTCATTATTATGCATCTCTTTCAGTGATATCTTTTTAGTTTGAACCTTGTTGTAATTTTCGATGACTATGAAACTAAATCAAAACTGGCACACCACTTTCTTGGCCGATCGTACATATTAACAACTACACCAACATCTCGCCTTCGCCTCTCATTGCCAAGCCGCCCTAAGCTTACGCTTTAAACTGAGCGACGCTCAGCCTTATTATTTAAAATAGTTAAATTAAATTAAAATGCAAGAACGCTGTACACTAGCTGTCCTCCGCGGTTTCACCCACGTTCCCATGGGATCTTATCTTTCCCGGGATAAAAATATAGCCTATCTTAATCAAGGATAATGTAGCTTTCTAATAGTGAAAGAATTTTTAAAATCGGTAGTTTCGTTTTTGAGTTCATCGTAACAAACAAACAAAAAATCAAATCTTTCCTCTTTATAATATTAGTTTAGATACATAGCATTAGCAACTAGAGTAGATAAGTTATAAACGCAAGGTGATTTCGCCGCCAAAGTTTGCTTATGCTTATAGCTGAGGACGCATCATATTAAATTCTCTCTTAATTTCATTAATAACTACGTTTCCCGAAACAGAAACCATAACACGATGGTTGGGTACTTTTGTTTGACTAACTTTGCTGCGTACCGCTCTTAAACAATCGTTGGAGTGCCCCGGTTATGCCTGAGCCATCTTCTAAGCTTTGTGTTATATTTATGTACCTAACCACCATTGGCATCTCATTAAGCCCTTTAGATTTTGTAACGGTCGACTACACGACGATAGCTCAGTGGTAGTGACGTCGGATACCGCGGCGAAGGTCGTGGGTTCGAATCCTACAATGAGCTTGAGTTTTCGGTGAAGGAAAACATCGTGAGGAAACCATAGCACGGTGGTAGGGTACTTTGTAATACCCGACTGGCTGGCTACCACCCTCATGTTTAAAATCTGTCGCCAAGCACCTATCGGTGTGTTCCGACAGCTTCACTTGAGTACCAGTTCCCATCTAGGCTTTGAGAGCTTACCACCTTCGGCCACATCATCACTTACCATGGTGAGATTGTGCTAAGCATGTACGCAGCAGAAGTGGGCAAGGAGGTTATCGCTTAGCATTATGTGAGATTACACTGTATTTTGAATAATTAATTACTTATGTATTACATAGAGAACGACGATTACTAATTCGCTTCACCGTTTGTCTTTTAATGCATCCACTTATCCCTCATATAATAATGTTCAAATAATAGGGAAAAATTATTTATATGGAGTTTTGTATGAAACACATACTTGTGACGTCATAAATATACACCATCAAAAGACCTACTGGTTGTCGTTAAATTGGTAATAAAAAAATCATAAAAATGCGGAATTTCACAGCGTGTTCGCTATTTTCGATTATTTTTAGACGTTTTATAAAAATTATAGTTAGTGTTAGGTATTTTTCCTTGAATATAAGGCGATGATAGCTCAGTGGTAAGTGACGTCGGATACCGCGGCGAAAGTCGTGGGTTCGAATCCTACAATGAGCTTGAGCTTTCGGTGAAGGAAAACATCGTGAGGAAACCATAGCACGGTGGTACTCGACTGGCAGGCTACCACCCTCAAGTTGAAAATCTGTCGCCAAGCACCTGTTGGTGTGTTCCGGCAGTTGAACTTGAGAGCCAGTTGCCTTTGCCCTTAAGGCATTGTAATAAGGTGTACAACACATTCGCAATCCCCCTGGTATTGCTAATGTCTAAAGGCGACGGTTGTCACTTACCATCAGGTGACCCGCCTGCCTCGTTGTCACTTGTGACATAAAAAAAACACTATAGTTATTATAATAAAACAGCCTTTTGATTAGCGCTCGCTCACTGGCACTTCTGTGTAAGTGAATTAGTACAAAGGGATCGCTAATGCATTACAAACACAATGATATAATTAATAACATTTCGCAATAAACGCGTCGCTTCACAAGTATTTTTATGGTTAGTTTTCATGGGTGAACGTGTAAATAGATTTTGATGAAATATGGTATGGATATACCTTGCAACCTGGGAAGGTCAAGTCACACTTATAAATCAATTCAATTTGTGAAAAACGTGGTAAACCGCATGATTGAACGATAAACTAATTTCAATAGTAAGTCACAGGAAAAGATGACAATAAAAAATTACAAAACTATAATTATCTACCTTTATATACACAGTCGCTGCTTAATATAAAAATAGCTTAGTAAATTATTTCGCTTCAGCATTAGCTTATCTATACTAATGTTATAAAGAGGTAAAGTTTGTGAGTTCGTGAGGTTGTAAGGGGTAATTTCTGGATCTTCTGAACCGATTTTGAAAATTATTTTACCAATAGAAAGCCACGTTATTTGTGAGTGTCATGCTATATTTTTATCCCGGGAAAAGATAAGATCCAACGGGAACGCGGGTGAAACCGCGGGGTACAGCTGTTGTATATATATTTATTCAGTAAACATTAACCCAAATTCATCTGACGCATGATACAGTACATATATTCGCGTGAAGCATTAGAATATTTATTTATGTATATCTCACCAAAAGATTTCGCAAAGGCAACAGTCTGGCTTAGCATGGCTTTTATCAAATGATTCTGTTTTCCATATATACGTATGCATAAATACGGCATTTCTTTCTTTTGGATAGGCTTGTGTTTCACCACAATCCCACCATGGTAAGTGATGATGTGGCCAGAGGTGGTAAGCACATAAATCTTAGAAATAAAATGGCTACCAAGTGCAACTGTCGGAACACACCGATAAGTATATGCTTCATCTTGACGGTGCCACCTTGACATGGTTTCCTCACAATGTTTTCCTTCACCGAAAGTTTAACTTCATTGTAGGATTAGAACCCACTACTTTCGCCACTGAGCTATCATCGCCTTAAAATATCTGACATATGATAGTACAGGTTTAAATTGAAGATAGAATTAAATAATTGGGTTGTCCGTTAGTTAATTAAGGATCGTCTAGCTAGGAAGACAGCGATGCGTATTTATCGCCCATAGATTGCATAAGTATATTTTAAGGGGGTGAGGGTGATGGCAGTGGCAGGTACGTACTTGGGTTGCATGACGTCAGCGGCGAGGGAGGTGTGCTGGAACTCGTCCTTGCTGTCGAGGAAGGGGTACCCGTTGAGAGCGATGTGCGCGTCGTAGATACCCTGCCGGCCGAGCGCGTCGCCCACCCACTTGCTGGCCATCGCCGCCGCCATCAGCGGCACTATGTACCGCACGCCGCCCGTCAACTCGAACATTATCACCACCAGGGACACTGCAACATACATACTCAAACTCAAACAATCGTCAATTTGATTCATGTTAAATTCTAACGCTCGGTTCGGAAGGTTGCTTTTGCTGAGAAGAGCCGGCAATAAACTCGGCAATTACACTTTTAAAAAAAGCAACATAGACATTTTAAAATTATTTATATAGTCTTACTGATAATATATGTGTGTTATGGCGGCAAAAAAGGAATAAAGAAATTGAGTTTAGTCAGGAGTGATTTTGTAAACAAACAAACTCGCACAGACCAGCCCCCACAAGCAGCACCTGTTCACAAGTATGACGCGTGTGGCAGCCACCGCCCTCCTCGCCATGTTTACATTCATTCACACACACTGCAACATACATACTAACTAACAACTTATACTACGGGAGCTATTCCACTAGTATTATAAAAGTGAAAGTTTGGATGGATGTTTGTTACTCTTTCACGCAAAAATGGCTGAACGGATTTTGATGAAACTTGGCACACACGTAGTCCATATCCTGGAATAAAACATAGGATACTTTTTGTCCCGGGAAAAGATAAGGTCCCTCGGGAATGTGGTTGAAACCGCGGGGGAGAGCTAGTTAACAATATATGTACCGGTCATCCGGGTGACCCCGCCCAGTACAGCGGCGGCGCCAACCATCGCGTACAGGCCGGGCGTGATGCAGTCCTCGCCGGTGGAACACTCGCCGCTGAACAACCAGATCTTCGGGTAGTGGTACGCCAGCTGCTCCACACCTGTACACACACACATACATTACCAACAGTAGAGCAGAAGGTTGCGTGTCTCTTTATAGAACGCCCTCACAAGTCAGTTTAGGCAGCAACTTTACTAGACTAAAAAGGCCTTTAAATGTACTAGACTATATATAGATTCGCCCCACTCGTTGCTGGCAATCATCCTTTTAGGATATTTCTGCCAATGCCAAAGTATTTGAAATGGTCTTGGAATATTTATTTGTCACAATTTTTTTTTTACATAAGTTTTAGTACTTTTAGTCAATACAAAGTCTTTCAATCGCATACATTTTCTTCCAGTTTTAATTTCTTCGTTTATGTTATAGTCACATTCTCAAATTCAATGTAATGTCCAGTCCTCGTCCATACATGTCCAGTCAATTTTAGTGAAATTGGCGGTTGTTCCACTAAAACATTCACGGACTTTTAGGGACAACCTGGAAAGTCACGATACACGCTTTCATTTCATTTCACTTCACTTGTGCACTTAGATTGATTATTATTGGACAAAACACCACCGAAATTATTCAATAAACTCAAAATACACGAATTTAATGAAAATAAAACGAAAACACAACGTCACTTCGCAAGTTCCCGCCAAAAAGTCCCATACAGTGCAAGTGTACATTATTTAGCTAGTGTTGTAGTGGTGCACTATCTATTATACTTGTAGTGATGACATTATCTATACAGGTATGTCCGGTATTCCGGATTGGTGGGCGGGTCACCTACCAACATAATAATATACTAAAACAACCTCAATAAAAGTATCACCATTTCGAAAAATCAATACAAAAAAATTATCGAATTATTTTATAAAAATATGGTTTATTGAGGTCATTTTAGTATATCCTCGGACATTTACCATCCCAAACTAAGCAGAGTAATATGGAGACCAGATGACTGGTATACTACTTTTTTTTTGTAAATACATACTTAAATAGATAATTACACCCAGACTCAGAACAAACAGTGTGTGTCCTGGATGGGAATCGAACCCACGACCTGCGGCGTGATTAGCCAACCGGCCCGTCATTTTAGTCAGAGACCCGCCCACCTATCTCCACCTTAAGTTTATCCTACTACTAACCGAACATCCTGAATACTTGAATAATAAGAGTGTAGACAGACCAATGCCGACGATCCGTCCGGCGATGGCGCCGAGCGCGAGGCTGGGTATGAAGAGTCCGCAGGGCACCTTGATGCCGAACGTGAACACGGTCATCACCAGCTTGAGCACCAGCGCCAGCACCAGTAGCCAGATGGCGCGGTACACGCCCGGCCCTGCCGCCGCCTTCTCGATCGCAGAGTTCACGTCCGTGAAGTTGCGGTTGTAGTCACTACACACACACATATAAAAAAAAACACATTTAACGTACCATTTATCTAAATACTAGCTCCTATGCGCTATTCCAGACTATAATCTATCTCCATGCCAAATTTCAACCGGATCCATTCAGCCGTTCTGGCGTAAATGAGTAACCATCCAAACTTTCACGTTTTTAATATTAGTAAGATAAATAATTAGGTATACACGGTACGGTTAATACGAATAACTTTAGATATCGAATTTTAAATATCTAAAATTAAAAAAATCAATAATGTACATTCGTTGTAAATATATTGTAAATACTAAAATCAATAATATAATCATCAGAAATATCGAAATATCTCGAAAAGGGTGACCTTTTTACTGAGTACCCTGTACTTACCGGAAACTGTTTAATAAAGAGGTTTGTGTAAAGGTTTGTAGCAATATTAAAGGGCGTAGGTATTCTTTGAAACTATTGTACTAATTAAAAAGAAAAGGGGACCTACTATATGATGATAAAAGTCTCACCACAGTGGGTCAGAGTTAGAGATGCCGCACTGGTTGAAAAGCAGGTAGATAAGCTCGCTGGTGTTCATCCGCGTGTAGGGGTTGGGGTACGCGATCACCGCCGTCACCAGCGTCACTGCCAGCACCTCCGTCACCGGGTACTGGCCAAGCTTAGAGTACTTGCGATACCGGCACCAGTAGATATTCGCCTTTATGAATATCGTCGCGATTATACCCTGGATATTAGATACATTAATAAGTTAAAATTATTTTTAAGTATATTTTTATTTTATTAAGGATAACAACAGCTCTCTAACATTTTGCAGTACATAATATCTAATTAACATAATAGGAAGCCAAAATGGTTATCCACTACTTTTTTATACAGACATAGTAGGTATTACATGAATATGCGATGCTACCTAGCTTTAATATGAATAACACAACCAAAAAAAAGAATCAAAGAAAGAAAATACTAGAACATTCCAGAAAAAATAAAGTATTAAGAAAAAATATCTTATAAATAATGCTATAACTTACATATAATTTTTTTCTCGTAAATATAACATTCATTGGAAGTAATTATTTTAATTATTTTTAAATATGTATAAATATAAATAATATATAATATAAATAATAATATATATATATATATATATATATTTTTTACAATATTTTCACACACGGCTATCTGATCCCAAACTAAGCAGAGCTTGTAATATGGAAACCAGATGACTGATATACTACATATACTACTTTTTTTTTTGTAAATACATACTTAAATAGATAATTACACCCAGACTCAGGACAAACAGACATGTTCATGCACACAAATGTGTGTCCTGGATGGGAATCGAACCCACGACCTGCGGCGTGATAGGCAGTGTATTAACCAACCACGCAAATATATTAAATATATACATATATATATTTGACTTACTATTGTAATAGTTAAGTGTATATTCTATGTAAAAATAAGTAAATATGAAGATGTAAGAATATGAACGAATATGTAATATATTTTCTTTTTATTTATCTTATTTTTATAATTAGGTATTATTAGTTTGATTCTAAATGCAGGTACATTGTTATATTTGTATGTGTAATTTGTTCGTATTTGTTCGTGGTGTTTACCTTTAATAGTTTATGCATTTAGTTTTTGTTATTTTTATTTTCATTTTTTTTAGTTACTTATTAATGTTTCCACGATGGTAAACCTTAAATAAATAAACAAATGTCGCGGGATATTTTTCACACAAGGCCATCTGATCCTAAACTAAGCAGAGCTTATACTATGGAACCCAAAAAAATCATAATATAAAACTTTTTATACTATAAAACACAGATAATTACACCAAGTCAGGACCAACACACATAATCATGCATATAAATATCTGTCCTGGATGGGAATCGAACCCACGACCTATGTCATAGGAGTGCCAACAAGCCCGTGTGGACATGCTATGTGGTGGAATATATGAGAAAGCCAATATAGTCAGATGATCCAAAAATATTTTAAAAATGTAACCTTGCTGAGTTTCTTGCCGGTTCTTCTCAGTTGAAGGCTGACTTCCGAACCGGTGGTAACTTCTGTAATTCGACCTTCATAAGTGCCCTTCTAGGGCCTAAACTGAATAAATGGTTTTGACTTTGACTTTGATAGGATATTAAGGAAACTTGTAATAATAAATGATGTGCCGACCAACCGTGATCGGTGATAGCATCCACTCACCCCGATGATGCCCAGGCCGACGAAGGGGATCAGCTCGAAGAAGATCCAGGGTTTGTTGTACTCGACGAAGAATAACACCGAATGCTCGTTGCCAAATGGATTGATGGAACGCAGTATGAACGCCGCGATCAGCGCGCAGAAGAACGACCGCCACAGCGTCTTCAGCGGGAAGTAGTAGGACACCTGGTGGCGGCAACGACATTCATCAAGTAAGCACCTAGTTGCGATACTAGTCTACCACATCAAGAAGCACGAAGCGATTCGCTTCGAGTTTCATTATGCGTACTGCGAAGGAGTTGGAACTCCTTGCCTGAGTCTGTGTTTCCCGATTGTTACAACCTGGGAATCTTCAAGTCACGAGTGAATAGGTTACTTCTAGGTAAGCGTGCACCATCGTAGACCACATCGTCACCTAACATCAAGTGAGATAGTGGTCAAATGCGAACCTGTACTCAATAAAAAAAAAAGTCAACATACCTCCTCCAAACTGAAGAGAACGCCACCGATGGGTGCCCCGAAGGCGACTGACACGCCGGCCGCCGCTGCCGCCGACAGAATCTCGCGCTTTTTAGCCTCGTTGCGGCCATATTTGGGGAACAGGTAAGTCAATATATTACCTAACGACATATAAATAACGTTAATTATCGTTCGCCACTCGCTCCACTCACTAGACGGCGGGCACTAGAGGGTAGACGACTCACCGAGGCAGCAGGCGATGTGCACCATGGGCCCCTCCTTGCCGAGCGACAGGCCCGACGACACCGACAGGATCAGCCCCACCACTTTGATGATCAGCGTCCACTTGCCGAGGTAGCCGCGGATGATGAACCCGCTCAGTATAGTCTTGATCTCAGGTATACCTTGGCGACATTGTACGATACCGTTAAACTTGTCATTTGTACTATAATATAATATCCAAGATAATTATATTGGCTATCTTATCTTTAGTATACAGCAATTCCAAAACAAAGCAAATTAAGTACTTATAAGAATACAACAATAAATTAAATAAATACAAAAAATCTTATTAAGTTTTCCATATGTCATTACTTCTGAGAATTTGATCCTTATTAGCAACATTATCGGATGGTATAATAATACAGGCTGTGTATTTTTTTTTCCAATTCAGCGGGTTCGATTCCTGGCTTGGGGAAATATTTTTTCGAAAATCTAATGATGCAGTTTTAGTTTTAATCAAAATCGGCTTCGAGGCTCCTTTCAGCATTTTTCGCTATTCCCTTTAGTTTAGGATTTGGCCATCCACGCCCACTTGAAAAATTCAACCTGTATATGAGTTAGTATGAAGTGTTAGGTTATGGTATGGTACCAGATCCGCAGGCGTAGGGCGCGAACATGCGCACGAGTGATGCGGAGAGTGCGGCGAACGAGAGCGCCCACACGATGTAGAACAAGTAGCTGATGATGTACGCGCCCGCGCCCGTCCGCTCGTCGCCAAACACTTGCGGCCACGTCAACCACTGTGCGAACCAACAACACATTACTTTAATAGCTCGCACTCAATTGTTCTATTTTTAAATTTGTTTAAGACTCCTGATCGTTATACAATTTTTGATGAATTAAACTGTAAAATTTTAATTTTGAACGACATTATTCTGTTACACACACGGTTTAGATATATTTAGAAT
Organism: Ochropacha duplaris; assembly: GCA_951361185.1. Lineage (NCBI taxonomy): Eukaryota > Metazoa > Arthropoda > Insecta > Lepidoptera > Drepanidae > Ochropacha > Ochropacha duplaris. The sequence continues at coordinate 954,916 of OX592690.1, forward strand.
ATACCAACTGAGTCTCGTTGATGTTTTTTGTTTTAGTTTACTATGTAGGTAACTAATGCGGGTTATAATTTTTAAATATATTCAGATGGTCCAAAAATATTTAAAAAATGTAACCTTGCTGAGTTTCTTGCCCGTTCTTCACAGTTGAAGGCTGACTTCCGAACCGGTGGTAACTCCTGTAATTCGACGTTCATAAGTGCCCTTCTAGGGCCTAAACTGAATAAATGGTTTTGACTTTGATGTCTTTTACAAACTTGGCTTGGCCTAACTAAATAAAAGGTATTGTAATAACTAACTATTAACATCTGTTCAATACATGAATATTGGTTGTTTCTTGTACATGTAAATAAGTGTACAATTGGTACTATTGTACACTTACCCAAATAATATTGCAGTAAGTGATAAATGCAACAGGTAGTGTACCTGTGAACAATTTCCGCTGTCAAAGGAGGTAGTTTTAGTGTCTGACCAGCAGCACTGTTCCCTGTTGAGCCAGAATGCTTGCGGGCAGATGCCAAACTTGAGGTCTGTCATCCAGGAGGCGCCGATGTCGATGACGCCGGCCACGATGCCCGTGGCCACGCCCACCAGCAGAACGCACACCCATCCCGACCACGCGTCATGCACACCCTGACCACACACACATTTATATCAAATTAGCGGACCCGGCAGACTGCTCTGGAATTAAAACTAAACTTAGAACCCAATTCTAGCTAGCTACCGGGTTCAATTTTGTTTTCAAATCATCGAGGAACCCATTGAAATACACACACAAAATTTCATCCAAATCGGTCCTTTGTTACCGTACTCCTCGGAAACGGCTGGACAGGTTTTGTTTTAGGTGTATTCAGTAGGTCTGAGAGCAGGTTGTTATCTATTTTTTATATCGCTAGATCCTACGGGAACGCGGATCCTACGGAAACTCAAGTGAAACCGCGGGGGACAGCTAGTAAAAAATAAATAACAACCTATTCTCAGACCTACTACTGAATGTAAATATAAAGTTTCATCAAAATAGGTCAAGCCGTTTCGGAGGAGTACGGTAACTAAAACTGTGACTCGAGAATTTTATATATATAGAAGATAAACCTGCAAACTGTACTAAGTTTTAGACTTCATTTAAAGAAATTTATTACTGCACACCAGAAGGAGGCAAAAACGAAAAGAGTGCAATTTGAGCCAAACCAACTTTAAATATTGAAGAGTCTCTAGCTATTATGTATGTACTAAATTATTATTACTTCATATATGTATATTAAAAGATTTAAAAAAAGTTACATACAGTGAAGATTGATTATGTATATTCTTTTTGTATATATTTTGGAGTTTTTTTATTCGTTTTTAAAAAAAATATGTATTTATAACGTGCTGTGTGCATGCCGGGCACGTGAATTCACCAAATGGCTCCAACGGAAGATCAGCGCTGGCGACCAGCTGGCATTATGCTGAGTTGGAGCCAATTTGTGGCAATTGCATGTTTTGTCCTAGTTTTGATTTGTTCTATTTTTTTTTTTTTTTTTTACTTATGGATAAGCTTGTGTTTGGCCGCAATCTCACCATGGTTAGTGATGATGTGGCCGAAGGTGGTAAGCACACAAAGCCTAGATGGGAACTGGCTATCAAGTGCAGCTATCGGAACACACCCATAGGTGCTTGGCGACAGATTTTCAACTTAAGCGTGGTAGCCAGCCACAACCACCGTGCTATGGTTTCCTCACGATGTTTTCCTTCCCTTCACCGAAAGCTCAAGTTCATTGTAGGATTCGATGTAATACATACATTGTAAGTTCGCAAATAAAATATTATTCTAAATACTCTGATCACATGATCACTCTCACCATAACTAATACTATGGTAGAAAGTCATACCATCGCTTCAAACTCCATTAGGTATTATGTATTTTACCTTGATTAAATCCCATATAGAGTCCTGGCGCTTCTTCACGATATGTCTGTGGTGCATGCGGTCGCGAGCGATGTCCCGCTGCCAATCGATAGTGTGGAAGTCATCGTACTGCCCGATGCCCGGGATGTCATCGTCCACTGTTACACGTCACAGTTTTATAGCATCATTACATTATGTTTACCCATAATTATACAAACCCACACTTCTTTTCAGACTTGTCAAATCAACATATAGTTGATTGACAAGGCGATGATAGCTCAGTGGTAAGTGACGTCGAATACCGCGGCGAAGGTCGTGGGTTCGAATCCTACAGTGAGCTTGAGCTTTCGGTGAAGGAAAACATCGTGAGGAAACCACAGCACGGTGGTAGGGTACTTTGTAGTACCCGACTGGCTGGCTACCACCCTCAAGTTGAAAATCTGTCGCCAAAACACCTATCGGTGTGTTCCGACAGCTGCACTTGAGAGCCAGTTCCCATCTAGGCTTTGTGTGCTTACCACCTTCGGCCACATCATCACTTACCATGGTGAGATTGTGGTCAAACACAAGCCTAACCAGAATAAAAAAAAAATAAAAAAAAAAAGTTGATGAAAAACATTGCATACTGACAGCACAGAAACATCACAACATTAACTTGATAAAACCCTCTCCTGAATGCAAATTGTTTTTTTTTTATTCATGACAAGCTTGATGACCACAATCTCACCATGGTAAGTGATGATGTGGCCGAAGGTGGTACACAAAGCCTCTGGAACTGGCTCTCAAGTGCAGCTGTCGGAACACACTGATACGTGATTGGCGACAGATTTTCGAAGCTATGTTCCAACACTCATTCAACAGTTGTGACAATGCTATTATGTACAGAATCTATGCTAGCGTAATAGTGGTGAGAGTGACAAATACGTGAAAAAATAAAAGATCATTAAAGTTAATAAATGAAGTTGCTATCATGCCAGACAACAAAACTTCAGTATCAGATAACAAAGGCTTATTTCCAGGACACTATATGTCATACATTTAGACTATACTCAAAATGGATACTGTACCTCCTTAATTGGAGATGGTAGTAAAGTGTTTAAGTCTGAACTATCAATGAAAATGTGTCAAATTTGTTTCATTTTCTTCGATACCCCCCATGCCAAAATGTTTGTTTGTGTAATGCAATGCAATTGTTTGTGCAATATGTTTTAGAGACTATTAATAATTTCAATGGACAATGAAAAGAAAGAAGTAGAAAGAAGAGTTGCTAATAGCTGGAAAAAATATTGGGCCCTAAAAGAAGTAATGAAAGACAAGAACCTACACATCTTCACGAAAAGCAAACTATTTAACACATGCATCCTGCCTGTGCTGGCAAGCGAAACATGGGCTTTAACAAAAAACGTCACAAACAAACTCTCCATATGTCAACATGCCATGGAAAGGAGTATGACTGGGATCAAAAGAAAAGACAAAGTTATGAGCAGCAACATCAGAAGCAAGTCTAAAGTCCAGGACATAACTCTGAAAATAAGGAGACAAAAGCGGAAATGGGCAGGTCACATGATCAGGGGAAAGGATAAATGGAGCAAAATAATCATGCAATGGTACCCAAGAGATGGAAAGAGAAAGAGAGGTAGACCACAAAGGAAGCGGGACGATGACATACGACAAGTCGCGGGAATAACATGGGGTAGAGTGGCCACGAAAGGCCAGAATGGAGAAGATTGGAGGAGGCCTTTGCCACCTGGCAAACGGACATGCAAAGGTGGAACAAGGGAGTGATCTACGAGTGGTAGAGAAGTGTGTTGTGTCTGAACGAAGGCTATAGTATAATAAAATAATAATTTCAATATTACATGAAGAATATTTGTTGAGCATGAAGCATGATTCCAAGAATTTTCACAACTCATTCCCAATTTGAACTTGGATAAGCAATTGTGAAACTATAATAGTCAAGTTCGAGTTCCTACATATAAAATATTCAATCTCTAACAATAGTTATTGATCCACCAGCGATACTAAAAATAACACATAAATAATTATGAGCTCATAAATACAGTTGATAATTCATAGGACCTGATCAGTTCTCAAACATATTCATCATAGTTCGATACGCAATCATCGACGCAACAAAGCTAGGTCAGTTAATATACAGTTATGCACATACCTTGCATTCCGGAGAATAGAACGGCGTCCCCTGTAACAAGTTTAAGTTTCAGTTAGTTGTCTGTTTGCTGAAACAAAACTAAGTAAAATTTGACAAGACACTCCCGTGGTGTAACTAGCGTGCCGTGAAGGCGAGGGGCGACACTCACTCTCACTAGTGGACGCAAAACTTGCGTTTTAGCAACAAACCACAAAACTACGATATTACCTGATAATTTTATATAAGCCAGATTAAACTTAAACAAAAGAATAAATTTACAAAAACAAATGATCAGCGTTACAAAGAACAAATATACAACTAATTTGATTCATTCATTCGTGCCATATGTCAGTCAAGTGTCAGTGTCACTCAGCTAAAAAAAGTTACATATACAGTGTTACCATCAGTTATTAATTTATCTCCTAAAAATAATTCTACCATACAATATTAGTACAATGTGTTCAAGTCTGCCAATCTACAAAATCAAATGAAAAGAAAAGAATATTTGATATTAATAGAAAATTTTGATACTGATAAAGTTAATTAATGGTTTAAATTTACATTTCTTATTTGTGTTATGTTAATTTTCGTTTTTTTGTTATATTTTTATTAAAGACTAGCTGTTCCGCGCGGTTTCACCCGCGTTCCCGTGGGATCTTATCTTATCCCGGGATAAAATATAGCCTATGTTCATCAGGGATATTGTAGCTTTCCAACGGTGGAAGAATTTTTGGAATCGGTCCAGTAGTTTCGGAGCCTATTCACTGCAAACAAATCTTTCCTCTTTATAATATTAGTATAGATGCGACACAATATCTTTTTAATAGAATAACTTACAATCTAAAATACTTTTAACCTCAAAAGCCTTTTATATGAGTATATGGCACATACAATTAATTACACAGTACAAAATGGTTATTATTGTGTAATTCTAATAGTGGCTTAGCTTATGGAATTTTCATTTCATAAGAAAGGATGTTGTAGATAATATTTTTTATTTTACATATATTTAAATATTATTTTTATGTATGAAGAAAATTTACATCGATAATAAATAGTGCTGATGTATTTTATGCTCTTTTAGAGAATGACGTAGTGATATAAAATTTGTTAAGTTTGCGAACAACAGAATCAACTTGGTAATTTTAATTACCTACTGATTTTTAAGTGCAGCTTATATTATATTCCCAAATACTTCACCCTGCATTAAATTCACTAAGTACAAATGGATTTACCTAATAATAAATAGCTAAAAATCCCTCAAGTTGAAAATCTGTCGTCAAGCACCTATCAGTGTGTTCCGACAGCTGCACTTGAGAGCTAGTTCCCATCTAGGCTTTGTGTACTTACCACCTTCGGCCACATCATCACTTACCATGGTGAGATTGCGGTCAAACACAAGCCTTATCCTAAACAAAAACAAACGTTATATCCAAAATGTACTAAAACCAACAATATCATGGTAAATATTTATACAAGTCGATGTAATATATTTTTTAACTGTGATTGTTTACTTTATTACAAAAAAAATACATATTAAGACATTATAAGCATAATCAAAGATAAAACTTATATATCTTTCAGTTTCCTGAGATCAGAATACATTGACTATAACAGAAAGGGTTGACTTCCCTTGATGCCCCATAACTTTGGCACATATATAAAATTGTTACTATTATTAAATCTATCTATATTATCTATATATATATATAAAATATATAAAATTTTAGTTACTTGTCCGCTTTGACTAGCTGTCCCCCCCCCCCCGCTTTCTCGTGAGGTCCACGTTCCCGTGGGATCTAGCGTTATAAAAAATAGATAACAACTTATTCTCAGACCTACTGAATATACATATTAAGTTTCATCAAAATCGGTCAAGCCGTTTCTGAGGAGTACGGTAACAAAGGATCGATTTGAATGTAATTTTGTGTGTGTATTTCAATGGCTTCCTCGATGATTTGAAAACAAAATTGGACCTGGTAGGTGGCGCTGGAATCGGGTTCTAAGTTTTGTTTTAATTTCAGAGCAGGACAACGTCTGCCGGGTCCGCTAGTATATATATAATTTTTGTAATGAAACAAGTAAAAAATATACCAATTAGTAGGATGCCCGTCGTTCTTGAGAAACGACCTTGTACGACAAAAACAAAACAACCAATAATGGCGTCACGGCGACAACGGTCACGTGTTTCTGAGTTGGCCATATCTTTTGACTATCATTACGAAACCCTTAGAGAAACCTAATTTGGTAATGATTTTAAACGTACTTATTTACTGACGTTTCAGAAAAGTATAATTTCTAGTACAATGACATTATAAGTAAAAATTGATTGATAATGAGGTTTCGTGAAACTGGCTCTTAACATGCCTGGATATGCTTACGTTTCAACTAAATACCTAATATATAGGCGGACAAAACGCATAGTGATCTGATCACTTATGATATGGGATATGGTATAGGAAGCAGATAAAAAGTGTCAAAACCACATAATTTGGTTCTTTGTTCAAACTTGCTACACTACTTAATGCCGAAATATTTAACTAGTCAACTCGCGCACAGTTTTCAAAATTCGCGCCCAATTTTCAAGTAAATGTCATCGTCCCGATTGTCCCATTTGAGAACCAAGTGGTGCCGACTCTGAAACCCCGATTGTCCCAAGAAAGAACTGACAGGTTAAATAAGTAAATAAATAAATATTAAGCTCTCTATAAAACGTTTACCTACATCTCCGACACCGACCAGGGGTTCTGTTTCACTATGTTCCACATCTGGCACCTCCATATTCACTCAATTAGGTATTATATTGCACTATTAGATCGATCACATACATAGAATGTCTGTTACAATGATTCTTAAGTCTGTTACGATACATATCCTTCATACAACTGAATACGTATTTACGAGTAAGTGTCTTATCAGCAGAGTAGCTATTAAAAAGTATCGATAAAATTTAACTTATCTTTAAAAATATAGTATCTAAATGCTTATTTATTTTTATACTCTTTTTTACAAATGTTAATTTATACATAAACAATACAATAGTCTTCGGAGCGAAAAATACTTCAAATTCTTGTCTAGGTATTACTTAGGGAATGCAATCTCGAGACGAGATCGCCAAGTCGAGATCTCGAGGAATAAGAAATTCGATCGCGGCGAGATCTCGGCATTTTCGAGATCTCGAATGGTTTTCAAAAAGTATTGTTTTACTTAGATAAGTGAAACATGATTGAAACTGCATAGATGTGATTATGATGCGAGTAAGATACAACATTAAAATATTGACGGGCCGGTTGGCGTGGTTGGTTACGACACTGCCTATCACGCCGCAGGTCGTGGGTTCGATTCCCATCCAAGACACACATTTGTGTGCATGAACATGTTTGTTTGTCCTGAGTCTGGGTGTAATTATCTATTTAAGTATGTATTTACAAAAAATGTAGTATATGTAGTATATCAGTCATCTGGTTTCCATATTACAAGCTCTACTTAGTTTGGGATCAGATTTTATTTTTATAATTATTTATAATGAACAGACATCTATATTTAAATTTCTTTGGAACAGACAAATCACAATTCAGACCCGTAAAAATAATGAAAGTGAGACAAACAAATGGTTTTAGGAGTGATTTTGGAAATAGCTCCTTAAAAAACAAATAGTGCTTAAAGTGCTGTCGGATGAACGGCATCTTATGTCAGCCGCTATGTAGCCAACGGCTGAAGACGCCCTCTCAGCTTCAACACTAGTTGGTACCAGCGCGAACAAGCTGTTGTAAGCATATTACAAAAAAAAAGAATCATCAAAATCTATTCATAATTGGCAGAGAAATCGAGTAACAAACATACAAAAAAAAAAAAAAAAAAAAACATACAGACGAATTGAGAACCTCCTCCTTTTTTTTGAAGTCGGTTAAAAATACCCCTCGATCCTCCACACTCATAGAGATCCATATCTTTTTTAATCACGGACTCTAGCCTGTCTGTAGTCGTAGTAAATATCCTCGGACATTTGTTCACACACGGCTATCTGATCCCAAACTAAGCAGAGCTTGTAATATGGAAACCAGATGACTGATATACTACATATACTACTTTTTTTTTGTAAATACATACTTAAATAGATAATTACATCCAGACTCAGGACAAACAGACATGTTCATGCACACAAATGTGTGTCCTAGATGGGAATCGAACCCACGACCTGTGTGACGTGAAAGGCAGTGTGTTAACCAACCACGCCAACCGGCCCGTCAGTGAATAGTAGTAGTAACCCGCGTGAATGGACTTTTACATGCTTTCAAAGTGTCTTCTCTACTGGCGCTCGATCTCGTCAATCTCGACTCTCTCGTTTGTGAGGTTGTAGAGGGTAATCTCTAGATCTACTGAAGCGATTTTGAAATTTATTTTACCAATAGAAAGCCACGTTATTTGTGAGTGTCATAGGCTATATTTTTATCCCGAGAAAAGATAACATAGGGAACGCGGGTGATCATCTATAAAATAAGAAACTTTGTCGTGCTACGTTTTAAATCTATAATATAAAAATGAATCGTAAAATGTGTTGGTAAGCGCATAACTCAACAACGCCTGGACCAATTTGGCCAATTCTTTTTTTTAAATGTTCGTTGAAGTCCCAGGATGGTTTTTACGGCGAGAAAAATTCGAATAATTGCCGGGAATACCCTAAAAACAGCCCTTTTCTTTTTCCCATACAAACACCCAGCTGTCAAACATTTGACGTCAATCGAAACAAAACAAAGACGCGTTTTAGAGAAATAGGTCAGAACAAGGTCTGCCGGGACAGCTAGTGTCTAATAAAAATATACTATGTATATTCAGAATAGTTCTTGAATTTAAATGGCTAATTTTGCTAGAGAAACGTAGGTAGATAGGGTATCCGGTAAGTACGTCCGTAAGTACGGAGCATGGGCGGACGGTTCTACCAAATACACAAAAATACTAGCGGACCCGGCAGACGTTGTCCTGCTCTGAAATTAAAACACATTCCAGCTACCGGGTCCAATTTTGTTTTGAAATCTTCGAGGAAGCCATTGAAATACACACAAAATTTCATCCAAATCGGACCTTTGTTACCATACTCCTCCGAAACGGCTTGACCGATTTTGATGAAACTTTACATTTATATTCAGTAGGTGTGAGAGTAAGTTGTCATTTATTTTTAATAACGCTAGATCCCACGGGAACGCGGACCCCACGGAAACGCAGGTGAAACCGCGGGAGACAGCTAGTAAAGTAGATTAGAGAGACTTCATCCATATAATTGACCTTAACGATTTAAGCAATAAAAGTACAGGGTGTAATTTTTACAGATTTTAGTCGGTTCGAATACCGGGTGTGCAATTGCAAGCACATTATCGAAAATCTTTGAATGCCGTTTTGTTTCTTTTCAAAAATAAAGGAATGTCTTCTTTGAGTAAAATGTTCTATCTACAGTATTAAGAGTACTTTCCCTCCAGGTGGCATTACAAAATTCCACCTCCCCCTTAAGTTTGTAGCAGTTAGTACTTACCTGCATTTTGTATGGCGTGCTTAGGTAATTGTTAGGTCCAATTAGTTGCAGGCCTATAATGTTTGAACCCTGTGATATAAAGGCTGCAAAATAATATATTGTTGGTACAGAATATTTATTTAGGGTAGGTACGTAGCTGAAGGCTAATAGGATCTTGAAATAATAGTATAAGTCACGAATCACGAAAAATTGTTAATACGCGTCGTGTGCGGTAAGTGATATATTAGGATTCATTCTAAGTATAATAATAATAATAAAACATTTATTTCTCTACACAAAAGTAAATACAAAAAGAGCTTAAGTACTATGCGAAACCATTTTGTGAGAGACTGGTGCCTATTGTAGGTTTTATAAAACCTGTAGTACAGGTCACCAGGACCCCACTCCACGGATTGTTAATACCACTGCAAGCAATCTAATACATATAAACAATTTATGTGTGTGTGCGTGCATGTGTGTGTGTGTGTGTGTGTGTGTGTGTGTGTGTGTGTGTGTGTGTGTGTGTGTGTGTGTGTGCGTGCATGTGTGTGTGTGTGTGTGTGTGTGTGTGTGTGTGTGTGTGTGTGTGTGTGTGTGTGTGTGTGTGTGTGTGTGTGTGAGAGAGGGTGTAGGTGCTATCATGAATATGTGGAGTGTTAGTTTGTTTGTGTGTGTCCGCAGTGTGTGGTTATAGATGGTTGAGCGTTATAAGAAAGAGGAGCAATTTCAGAGAACATTTATAATTATATTAAATTTAAATTGGTGGGATAAATTGTTTTTCTGTTTCTTGGTAGTCGAATGTTTTCAACCAATTTGATATTTTTTTTTTATTCTCGATAGGCTTGTGATTGACCACAATCACACCATGGTAAGTGATGATGTGGCCGAAGATGGTAAGCATCGGAACACACCGATAGGTGTTTGGCGACAGATTTTCAACTTGAGGGTGGTAGCCAGCCAGTCGGGTACTACAAAGTACCCTACCACCGTGCTATGGTTTCCTCACGATGTTTTCCTTCACCGAAAGCTCAAGCTCATTGTAGGATTCGAACCTTTGCCGCGGTATTCGACGTCACTTACCACTGAGCTATCATCGCCTTGAAACTACATTTTTGCAACATATTTTGGTTAGTGGATAAATTGACAGTGATCCATTTAACTTGTTGTAGATGTAAGGTCCTAAAAGTTGTGTGAAAGACTAGTATGGAAAGCGTTGGTATGGCAAACAGTGCCCTTCCTACGCTTGTAAAGCTCCTAAAGTATCTATAGGTAATATGTATATTTAAGTAGCCCAAGTAATAACTACGCCCTAGCTACAGTAATGCGTGTATGAACATGCCCAACCAGTCTAAGATGAGAAAGATACTGACTACATCTTTACTATTTATTCTCCATAGAACGCTTACCAACAGACGAACTGAAGTACTGTGCGATGTAAGCTTGAAAACAGAAAATATCATTAGTTACCTACACGTATTGTTTATTGTTTTAAACATTTACAAAAAAAAAATATAACACATCCAAAATATTATAAACCATTAAGCTAAAAAACATATATTAAAATCACTATCATTATCGGGTGATTTAAACGCGGCCATTTTGGCGCGCTTATTTTGTGACGTGAGATTAGACGAGTTCGATGTCAACAATGAAGTGTTTGGTTCACCTTGCGGTTACATACTCTGTGGTCGAGTGTAAAATTGACGTCACGATTTGATCCACCAATAGAATTGCATTTTGGAAATTTGCGAGCGAATTTAAAAATAGACACTTTAGATGATACAATTTAGCTATTAAATCATGATAAATTTTTGAAAATAATTGTGTAGGTATGTTTTTGTAACAATAAGAATCGTCAATTTTGGAGTCCCGTGCATATTCCCTATTGAAGGACAATAGAGGGCGCAGCTATCTATGTATACATATTGAGTGGTACTTACAATTGGCGCTGCCGGCGGAGTTCCTAGCGCTGGTGGCGGCGCCGGTACCGCCGGCATGCTCGTACAGCTGGAAGGTGCCGTGGTTGGTGGGCGTGCTGGCGTCGCCCGCCGGCTGCATGCCCGGGCTCATGTCGAACATGTCATACTGCCCAACTGCCGCTGCGGCCACACTCACGCCAACAGTGGCGCGCCCGTTGCCGTTGCTTGAGCTCATCTCCTGATCAAACACACACAAATATATAATAATAATAATAATATATTATTTATTTTATTTTATTATTTATTTATGTATCGCCGTTTACTGTCACATTATAGGTACAGGGTTCAATCTGAGCCCTGCTGTCACGAACCAGTCCGTCTATCGTTTGTCATACAGGTTTTACAGCCAAACGGTTGAGAGCTAGTGCTCAAATTCTAACAGTATAAGGATCTTGTTGACCCAAGGCCATACAAATTGTCAAAAAATATATTTGATCTACCCCAGCGGATATCGCTGTTTAGAGCTCGTTTCGTAGATAAATACAGGTACGTAAGTGTTAACAATTGCCTGAGGAGCTGGAGGACATTAATTCGGATGCGTTCTTGTCTATCGAAATGAAATGAAATTGTTTATTCATCCAAATAGGCCCTCACTGGCACTTATGAATAGTCAGACTCTAAATGCTCGGTTCGGAAGGTTGTTTTTGCTGAGAAGAGCCGGCAATAAACTCAGCAATTACTCTTTTCAAAAACAACTTACACCTATTACATTCAATAATTATTTATCTAGTCTCACTGACAATATTTGCGTGTTATGGCGGCAAAAATAGTAATCGACCCGCCACACGACGCCGCGGCCGCAAGAGCGAGCATGACTAACTTAAGCTTGCTCCAAACAAAAAGAAACAAAACGAATTAAAACACACAATATGTTATCACTGTTACTACTAACACGGTTTGTAAAATTAGGTAATATAATAGTGTATCTAACATTCCGCGACATAACAATATTCAAACGCACAAATGTTACCTATACATATTTCTATCTAGTTATCTATACAGTAATACCTCGGACTTAAGGGCCGTTCAAGTATTACGTAAGCACTATGGGGGGGTGGGGGGGTCTTTGTTTTGCTTATTTTGGATGACATGGGGGGTAGGGGAGTTTAGATGATGATTACGTCATCGGTAGTTATTTACTTTTTTACACGAATTTTCGGGGATTCCCGCAAATAATGCATACGTTTAGGCACTCGCTTTAGAACCGATTAGGGGATTATCAGTAAAATCTAATCTCTATACTGAATCTATTTTTTTATTTTTAAAATTATAATTCGCACAACGCACAAAAAAACACAAAATCGTAATTTATGTACCTACGCGCCGATTCAAAATTAAATCGCGTAACTCCGAATTCGCGTAAGTCGAGGTATTACAGTACTAATATTATAAAGGTAAGGTTTGTTTGTTGTGAGAAACTTCGGAACTACGGAACCAATTCAAAAAAATTGTAGTCTCTTTAAGATGATATATACTTACTTAATAATTAATATTGTAAACTACTGCTATTAATTGTATGTACGGTCGGCCAAGAAAGTGGTGTGCCACCCTAAGGTTGAATGCCGCTTGCAGATTCATAGGTGATAAACATTAGTTTCGCTTACAGATCAATCTGACAACTTATGACAACGTCATTATTATGCATCTCTTTCAGTGATATCTTTTTAGTTTGAACCTTGTTGCAATTTTCGATGACTAGGAAACTAAATCAAAACTGGCACACCACTTTCTTGGCCGACCGTACATTTATCCTATTGTGTGCGATATTTACTTATTCCTAAACGAAATCATTGTCTAAAGAAAACCAAGGTTCTTGCATTAATATAGCGACCAGCGAAACGTGATTGACTCCGGAGATAGCCAACTAACACAAATAATAATAACAGCTTTTGAAATACTGCTTCCATTTTGTAATAACCTGAAATCTCTATTCTATAGCTTCAGAGAAAGAACTGTCGAAAAGGGCTTGTTCGTTCGAGGTTTCATTTTCCGAGAATTTCGCCGGTGCAATCGGACCGCTTCATATAATATTTAATTGATATTATTATGATATGAATCTGTTACAGTGCCGCATGCAATATCAACCCAACTACCTACTCACCAAAACGTTAACATATTATTTGTAATGATTTGTAACCGTGTTAATTTAAAAATAGTAACGATAAAAAAAATGCTATTACTAAATATAGAACGCAGTTCGATCACTAGATATAAACACAAGACGAGGGTATAGCGAGGTGGCGGGCGGTGGCTCAGGGCTCAGGGATGGCACGTGGCTAACAATGTGGCGCGGCGTCCCGCGGCGGACCGGTGGGTGCGACACGAGCGGGGCTTGGCAACAGGAAGGGCTGCGTGCGATGTAAATCAATAAAATAATATGAGGTACGGGCGGGCGGGTGCAGGGGTTGTTAACCCGCCCACCGTTGCTTTGCAACTGTTAACCGTGCATCGGACCTGTTGGTGGCGCGTCATTGAACGTGTCGTAGGTCGTGCATACGCACCCTATCCGTGTCGCGTCGCTTCAATGATCCCAGATGCCTGCTAAACCGCCAGCTATTTCTGCATAATTCAGTAAGAAATATTACTACTTCTAATTTAGACTTGTGAACAATGGACAATTTACCTAATATGATTATTAATATTTTTGCCTACAGTAAAATAATAGGTGCATTCTATTAATAAGAAACAAAGTCCATGCTCGTTCATGATCTGGCAGCTTAGAAGGGTAGAACAGGCACAAATGAGATTGAGGTGATCAATTTATTCTCAATCTCATCCAGGGATGTCTCCTTTGATTATCAGAGTGCGATGATCTGTATACATATAGGTTTTACATTCATACTGCGTCAGCGCAGACTGGAAGAGATACACCAAGTGGTCAATTAGAGAAGTGCTTTCTTCAGATGATCTTCAAGGTCAAATTCCTTTGTTATCCTTTGTGTTCTCGTTTCCTAGTCACGCACTATCAATCAGCTAACAAAAAATACCACAGGACCTTCTTTGTATATTTCATGCAGACAATCATCACCAGTTAGACCAAGTAAGAACGGAATGATGCTCACTGTATGCTACCCTAAGCTTTTTCAGCCGGACCATACGACCGCGCAGACTACAAATTTTTCACTATGTAGGTAGGCATAGCGAAATGAAAATATGGGGGTCCATCTATTGGTGCCAAGATATCTCAGGCACTTCCCGCCCTACACTCTCATGACATAATAATATTCTCACTATATGCTATTTTCAATATGGAGGAGGCTCATGTCCAGCAGTGGAGATGATGATGATGCTATTCTCCAATTCGCATGTTTACGTTTCGCTATTGATTTCTCCTGGACCTGGCGGTGACCAAAAGTAAAAACGGGAAAACGTATTCCAGCTCTGTATGAGTTTCATAAAGGCACCGTTATGGAATTTTAATATTCAATACATTTAAACGTGACAAATTGTAAATTAAAATTTAATAACCATGTCGGTACAAGGCGCCTACATTGCCTTCGGCGTCGACATCTTTGTGAAAATCGCATTGCAACATGAAACTTCGCCGCATCCTGATCATTTCACCCGAGTATAAATTGATGCATGTGGTCAAAGAATGTTGTATGGCGTTATCTAGGTTCTATAAAAATCCTTCATCAGAACTTAATTGTTAAAGTATAGTTACAGCCGCTTGCTATAATTTTAATCGGGCTAATAATATTTAAAGGCGATGATAGCTCAGTGGTAAATGACGTCGGATACCGCGACGAAGGTCGTGGGTTCGAATCCTACAATGAGCTTGAGCTTTCGGTGAAGGAAAACATCGTGAGGAAACCATAGCACGGTGGTAGGGTACTTTGTAGTACCCGACTGGCTGGCTACTACCCTCAAGTTGAAAATCTGTCGCCAAGCACCTATCGGTGTGTTCCGACAGCTGCACTTGAGGGCCAGTTCCCATCTAGGCTTTGTGTGCTTACCACCTTCGGCCACATCATCACTTACCATGGTGAGATTGTGGTCAAATACAAGCTTATCCAGAATTAAAATATATATATATATATATATATAAATCCGTTTAGAATTTAAGTAAATAATTATGGATGATAAAAGATATGTACCTCAAAAACGCGCGTAATAAATTATTATTGGAAACTTTATATAAGACTCCGCGATTTCACCCGCATTCCCGTGGGATTTTATCTTTCCCCGGGATAAAAATATAGCCTATGTTACTCAGGGGTAGTGTAGCTTTCTAATGGTGAAAGAATTTTTGAAATCGGTCCTGTTGTTTTAAGATTTTGATCCCGCGGTTTCACACGCACATTCCTACATTTTACTCACTTACAACGTGAATTACAAATTTTAATCTAAATAAAAAAGTCCATACAATTTTTGCTAACCCCTATGGGATTCTGTTTTCAACCATGTGGCTACATAAATTTTTTGACGGGGCCGGTTGACGTGGTTATTTAAACACACATCTTGTTGCGCCACAGGTCAGGCCAGGTCCAATCAACATAACAAAGGGGAATGCACCTAATAAGGATGTTGACTGACATATGAAATCAGCGTCTTTTTATGAAATGTCAAAACGACAGCTTATATATGGAGGTTTTTATGAAATACTTGCTTGTGACGTCATAAATACCTATACACCATCAAAAGATCTACTCTTTGTTGTTAAATTGCTAATTAAAAATCACAAAATGGTTGAATTTTACATAGTTTTCGCTGTTTTCAAGTGTTTATAGGTTTTATACACTGGTTTGTTTAAGAAAGATCAACTGCTGAAAAAAAATTGCCTTGCTGAGTTTCTTGCCGGAGTCTTCTCAGTTTAAGTGTATTCCGAACCGGTGGTAGAGTCAATTGTAACGTTCATAAGTGCCTTACCAGGGTCTAAACTGAATAAATGAGTTTTGAGTTTGAGTTTTGGTTAGTGTTCGATATTTTTAATTGAATATATGTAGACAACATCCCTAAGAAAACCAATGTTTGTATACATACTACCCAGGTACTAGCTTTATCTCAAATATGAGGGGAATCACAGTCATGTAATAAAATTACAAAATACCAACATAGCATTCTTCACAAACTCCACGTCCCAGATAGCATTGTACACACTTAGAATACACACTGCTCCTATCTATAAGCTTTATAATGACAGTGTTCACAAACTTTTTTAATTGTATTGTTTACTATTTTATTTTTTTATATTCTGGATAGGCTTGTGTTTGACCACAATCTCACCATGGTAAGTGACGATGTGGCCGAAGATGGTAAGCACACAAAGCCTAGATAGGAACTGGCTCTCAAGTGCAGCTGTCGGAACACACCGATAGGTGTTTGGCGACAGATTTTTAACTTGAGGGTGGTAGCCAGCCAGTCGGGTACTACAAAGTACCCTACCACCGTGCTATGGTTTCCTCGCGATGTTTTCCTTCACCGAAAGCTCAAGCTCATTGTAGGATTCGAACCCACGAGCACTTACCACTGAGCTATCATCGCTTAAACTATTATCTCTTAACAAGCTTGTGCCCCAGTGTTACCTGCGTTCCAGAAATAAAAGTTGCCTATGTCACGCCCCATAAACTGGATCTGTTGCTGTGAGAGAATGAAAAACCAAGGAATATAGGTGCTTTCCCATTTATGATATTAGTATGAAGTATAATAATTATGTACTTATCATAGACTTTTATATTTGAGTGCAATAAACACGTGTAGAATTGATAAAAAGTAAGTACCTACCTTTTTATAGACAGATTGGTAAGTTGTGCCAGCTTTAGTTACAGATGACTTTAATGGGAATCGTTCCATCCTACTTGCTCTGAAACAAATAAACTTATATGTATTGATGTGCTAGTAAATTGTTATTTCAAAAGCATAGATTAAATTATATTTTTTTTAATTTGTGTATGTTCAAAGAGCCTTCTTAGAAAAGCAGCTGGAATGCTAACACCAAGTGCATTCATAATTTTTAGACCAAACTTCTGAGTCATAGAGAACTGCCTGACAAATTTGCTAGTTCAAGCCACTAGGGCTAGTGTAAAATCATTTGTTTTTTTCAAGTTACAAACTTCGATTTACGTAACAATTTTAATGTCACTTAGTTTATTTTTATTTCATTTTTATATTATTGTCTTATTTTGTGTTTTAGATTGAAGTGTTTTAACTTCACATTTTTGGTTGATTACCCTACCCTACCCTAATAATCCCTTTAAATGCTGTGTATACCTGTTATTGATGTATGTGTACGTACTAGATGTAGTTACTTTATGAATGTTTTGTTTTATGTGTTAAATATGTATGTTGTTGGTATACCTTAACAATAAATAAATAAATCTCATCAATGATATTTACAGAATAAAAAATATACATATTTCTTCTTTTTATGGTAACAAACTTATAAATAAATGGAAATACTTTCGTTTATTTAAAAGTTATGAGAATACGTTTTGGATTTTAAAAACTTCACAAGCTTAATGAGCTCTCCTACATCCTAAACTGAACATGACATGAAGGGCCGGTTGGCGTGGTTGGTTAACACACTGCCTATCACGCCGCAGTTCGTGGGTTTGAATCCCATCCAGGACACACATTTGTGTGCATGAATATGTCTGTTTGTCCTGAGTCTGGGTGTAATTATCTATTTAAGTATGTATTTACAAAAAAAAAGTAGTATATGTAGTATATCAGTGATCTGGTTTCCATATTACAAGCTCTGCTTAGTTTGGGATCAGATAGCCGTGTGTGAAAAATGTCCCAGGATATTTATTTAATTACATTGCTTTGGCTTTGTGGATGTTTTTTTACTAGTCATTTACTTCCTGTTATTCAGATACCTGTTAATGGCTATATAATGATGGCTCATTTCACACTAGTACTTTTCTATTTTGCTATAATATAAAGTTATTCTAAAACAACTTTCAATAGCTCCAAACACCAGTTGACAAATATCTAATCTGTTTTTAATGGTAATAATTATACTGTCTATGACTCCAGACATCTTGAATGTAACTCTATTACAACTAAAAAGACAGGTCAGTGATTCAATACAGCATAACAAGACACCATTCTATGTAAAGCAAATTTTGTTGTGCCATTGTAACTGGTGTGACTAGGGTACCAAATGTTGATACACAATTTACTTGTTGTAATAATACAAGTAGGCACCTAGTGCCTATAGACTTACACACACTAGAATTTCAACAAAATATAATAAAACAAATAAAACTGCAACCTAACAAGAGGGCCAGGAGACTTAGGGAAACCTAGTTTGAGCTTCTGTATCCCACAGTAAAATGTATCTGGGAAGCACTGTACAATAGCACCCGCTGATTTGGGGCTTCGCTTATTCTTATTTGTGTAGTACTCTTCAAACTTCTTCTTCTCAATAAGAACTTTCACCAAGGCTTTTGACGCGATTTTTCTAGAAAAAAAATCCTAGTTTCAGAAATTTCTAACTAATTCATAAAAAAAAAACACGAAGTGTATGGTGATCGCTCATCGTTCACTTCTAACCTAATTAAGCCATGTTGATTCTGAATAGAAAAGATATTTAAATAAATTTAAGAAAAAAAAAATAGTTGTATATACGTGAATTAGTTAGAAATTTTTGAAACTTTAGGATATTTTTTCTCGAAAACTGTGCGTTATCGCGTTAAAAACCTTGGTGAAAGTTCTTACAACGAAGAGTACTACACGAAAAAAAATAAGTAAAGCCCCAAATCAGCGGGCGCTATTGTACAGTGGAGCCCTTATTTTAAGTGAGAGTGAATAACTTTAGAATTTACATTTTATGTCATGGTTTTTACAAAATATTGTTTATATGGTTAGAAATGTTTTTATTTACACAACGGCATGTCGAATGATCTATGAAACGCCTTCTTTTCTCTTTCCACTCAAAACATCACAATTATTTTCAATCATACTATTACCAGATACTCGACGCAGTTATATAGATGAAACTAACAAAATGGTTGCTTCCACCATACGTAGCCATTGATTATCATCAAGATTTCAACGCTTAAAAATAAAAACAACTCACTAAATTACTAACCTATTTTAGTTGACTGTACATTTTATTTTTGAAAAACAAATTTTAGTCATTCTGTCACGCATGTCACTGTCAAAGCTGATTGCTGGGTTTCAGTATTTTTAATTTATTTAAATAGCTTTAGTTACAAGACTATCAGCCTATTTTTGCATTATTTGTAATAATTTAATTTCATCTCTCTAATCTCGTCCACACAAGCCCAGTCAGGTTTTAAAGAAATTGGTGGCCGTTCCGCTAAAACATTTCACGGACTTTTTGGGACAACCTTAAAAGTCACGATACCCACTCATTCATTTCATTTCATGCTATGGTAGAATTTACAGCATTTATCCATTTTTATCTATTTATATATATAAAAGCTTAGACGAATAATGGATTATTCGTCTAAGTATAAAAGTCACTGACTGACTGACTGATCGAACAACACACAGCTAAAACCGCTAAACGGATTGCGCTGAAATTTGGCACGCAGATAGTTATTATAACTTGGATTTACGCTAAGAAAGGATTTTTCAAAATTCACCCCCTAAAGGGATGAAACGGGGGTTGAAATTTTAATTTTTAATTTGAAACGAATGAAATTTGGTATTTAACCCCTAAATGTAAAATAATAAAACATGTATAAAAGGATTTTTTGAATTTCAACCCTTAAAGGGGTAAAAAGGGGTGTTAAAGTTTGTATGAAAAAAAAATGTTTATTATCAGAATTACAGAATATAATTAATGTAGGTAACTAATGCGGGTTATAATTTTTTATGTATTTTTGTATTACTTTAAGAATAAAATTGTTAAACATTTGAAAAAAAAAACGCCAATATAGTCAGATGGTCCAAAAATAATAAAAAAATGTAACCTTGCTGAGTTTCTTGCCGGTTATTCTTAGTTGAAGGCTGACTTCCGAACCGGTGGTAACTTCTGTAATTCGACCTTCATAAGTGCCCTTCTAGGGCCTAAACTGAATAAATGGTTTTGACTTTGACTACCCAAAATTTAGTATTTATGCTCTTCAATAAAATTAAAGACACAAAAAATTTACGGATATTTTAAATTTCAACCCTCATGAGGGGTAAAAAGGATTGTTAAAGATTGTATGAAAAATAAATTGTTTATTATCAAAATTACTTGTAATTTAGCATTTATGCTCTTCAATAAAATTAAAGAAACACGTATTTAAGGATTATTTGAATTTCACCACTGAAAGGGATCAAAAAGGTTGTTAAAGTTTATATGAAAAATATTTTTTTTACTATCAACATTATTTGAAATTTAGTATTTATGGTCTTCAATAAAATCAAAGAAACAAATGTTTAATGATTTTTTAAATTTCACCCCTTAAAGGGATAAAACGGGTCTTAAAGTTTCTATGAAAAATAAATTGTTTATTATCAGAACTACTTCAAATCTGGTATTTTTGCTCTTCAATCAAATTAAAGACCCAAATTTACGGATATTTTAAATTTCAATCCTTAAAGGGGTAAAAAGGGGTGTTAAGGTCTGTATGTTTGTTTAATCGTGTAGTCCACGTGAGTGAAGCTGCGGGTGAAAAGCTAGGCATGCATAAATTAAACTTCCATGGATAGAAGAAGTGGGTACTTTTACGGCAGTCCCCCTGGTATTGCCAATGTCAATAGGCGACGGTAGTCACTTACCATCAAGTGCCTCGTTGTCACCAGTGGTATAAATTAATCGAGGCCTCGGGTGACCGGCGGGCGGGGAGCTTTTTCCGCCAACGCATCAGCTTGGCCATCCAAAGAGGAAACGCTGCCAGCCTTCTGGGAACCTTGCCGATCGGCAGCAGCGGCAGCCTCGAAGAAGTTTTTTATGTATTGTAATTGTACATTTGCATGTATATTTTGTACATTTGTGGTAATAAAATATGAATTATTATTTACTTAATTTTATTTTATAAGTTTCGTTTCTTAAAAAATTTAAACAAAATTTTCTGTACGTAAATTCTTAATTTTGCATTGAAGTTCTAAATGGACACAATTTTTCTTATGAAAACAAATTTAACTAAGAAATCTTTGATTATTAAACCAGGAAGATATCGATGGATTTTTTGTTTTTTAACGAAGTTCCTTCTTTTGCGAGGCTTACAGTAGAGTGAACTTGTAGAAATATTCACGTCACAACAGAAAAGCTTTATGTCGGGTACCTACCAGCTTTCGTTCCATTTTTTTAAACTCCATTGTTATTGTCAGTCTATATATATATTATAAAAGCGAATTTTATATCAAATTACTAGCGGACCTGGCAGACGTTGTCCTGCTCTGATATTAAAACAAAACTTAGAACCCGATTCCAGCTACCGGGTCCAATTTTGTTTTCAAATCATCGAGGAAGCCACACAAAATTTCATCCAAATCGGTCCTATGTTACCATACTCCTCCGAAACGGCTTGACTGGTTTTAATGAAATTTTATATGTATATTCAATAGGTCTGAGAGTAGGTTGTTATCTATTTTTTATACCGGTAAATCCCACGGGAACGCGGATCCTACGGGAACGCGGGTGAAACCGCGGGGGACAGCTAGTAAAAAATAAATAACAACCTATTCTCAGACTTACTGAATGTAAATATAAAGTTTTATCAAAATCGGTCAAGCCGTTTAAGAGGAATACGGTAACTAAAACTGTAACACGACAATTTTATATATACATTTAGATAACACTATATAGGCTGCAATCGTATTTGGAATTTCCACCCACTGCTTTGTAACTGAAATCAGAAAGTCACCCAAACTTACAACTTGAAATGAAATATTATTTCATAATCATAACCCTAATTTTAATTACTACTGTTTTAATTATTGTTACTAACCAATATGGATTAATATTTTATCTAAAATAAATGCCTGTTATTACTATTATTAAGGATTTATTTACCTTCTAGTCTTTGATTTATTAACTGGTTTAATAATCAAAGCTTCTAGTACCCTATTCTGTGGGTAGGTATTATTTGGTGATTATAAAAAAACCGATACTATTTTAGAATTTTTCTATTTACACCGGTTCTTAGCCATTGCATGCCATATCCGCTGACTTGTCTAAAATGGCGTCAGCCGAGTTTTTAGAGCAAGCTTTGTCCACAGATGTCGATGAAAACGCTGTCAATGCGATAGTAGGCTCACTGGAAAACCAGTTGATTCCGCCTGTTTCGTCAGTTTCGTCTCAAAGAAGTCTAGTGAATCATCAGAGACAAATTACCAGTGCAAGTTCTGTAATAGGTGGTCAGAAATATATATCAAACCAAATTCGTTCTTGCGGAACAGTGAAAATCATTAATTCGACTGCCAACAGTACTAGTGCGTCTTATAATAATGTTCAAGGGTCCTCTGCGTCAACCCCGCTAACGGTGACTGGTACTGTGCCTAGTGAGGCTTTGAAAGTGATATATACGCACAATCAGACTTTGTCTAACCATAATAATCGTGTGACGTTCCCTGCTCAGTCGTTGCCGAACGGATGCGTCGGAGTGCCGTCGTCGCAGAGGCAGAACGTGTACGCGCCCACGGGTAGTGTGTTACCGCAGCCGGTGCCAGTGAGCAAGGCGGTCACCATGCAGACCCCGCTCGTCATCAAACAGGGCGCGGCCGCCGGCCAGGTGGGCATTCAACAGGGCATGGTCACAGTCCCTATGTCAGTCAACTCAAACATGCCCACTTCTATTCCCAATGTCATGACACTGAGTAAGCCTGGTGGCCAGAACGTTGTTGTCACCACACAAAACTTGGGTTCTGCTCAACCCACCATAATCCCAAATGTTCAAATATTGAACATGAGGCCAGGAGCTCCCAATGTTGCTGCTCAGAAATCCGTGGCCACAGTATCTCCAAGAGTTGTCATCGGTACACCTCAAGTTGTGGGCACCAGAGCTGCTGCTCCTGGCGTAAGTGAACTGCCTCTTTTATTTGTACAGATACCAAGCTCTAACCTTATTGATAGACTGTTCACACAAAAGGTTTTCATTCAATTCATTATAATTACCTATATTGGAAATAACAATAAGTTTGAACTCTCAATTGGTAGAATGAATTACTTAAATATTACAAATATTTAATTGATGATGCTTTGATAAAAAATCTTCCCATTAAAGTTGTTGTTTATGTACAGTTATTGGTTATTAGGCAATTGCCCAACTCTAGAGCTAATAGAGTATGAAAGTGTTATGTTTACTGAGTATGATCTGCTAATACTAGGGTCTTGATGCCATGTTCTAGTTTGTGCAGTCATAATGTAGTCTTCCCATGAATCAAACATGGATTTCATTCTGTCAATTGTGGGTAAAGTTTGTCATGTAACATTAACCACTTATAGTAAATCACATGCTTTTTGTACAAACAGCTGCTCTGTTGATAGAAGCATAGCTTCGTCACTTCTAATGTTAACTTCCTCACCCTGGTCGTCCAAATGACAAGACCCAAGTCAGCAGTTGCTTATGATTGAATCAATGTAAAGTTCCATTTTTCCTGCATATAATCATTTTAAATTTCATATTGCATGGATGGTAATGGGTGTAGCCGGCAGATAGTGAGGGGTTGTTAACTTTCTACACCATTTTTTTTTTGTTAAAACTAGCTGTTACCTTGTTTATGATATACATACCAACTTACCTTACTATTAAGTCTTATTATAATGAGAAAATGATTGTGAAACTGGTATTATGTATGTTGAAGTTTTCTAATCATTGTTCTCAGTAATGACCTGGTGATGTCACACATGCGTGATGCCAATGCCTTTTTTGCTCTGAACTGAGCTTATATATACTACCTTTTTAAGTGTAAGAGTACATGATTGTATGTATTTTTGAGATTCCTAATCTATAATCATATTTTAAAGCTGAAGAGTTTGTTTGGAGACTCTAATCTCAGGAACTACTGGTTCAAATTGAAAAAATATTTTAGTGTTGGATAGCCTATTTATCGAGGAAGGGTAGACTATATAGCATCATTCTAAGTTGAAATCAATTTCTCAGCTAGTTTTAATATAAATTGAATATGATGTTCTTAGGTAGGTACCGTACTTAGAAATGTTATATATTTCAAATACTTATATTTTTGCATTCATGTGTTAGAGGATTTATTATACAGTAGCAGATCCAGGAAAAGTGCAAAGGGGATCAAGCCCTTCGCAAAACAGAATCCTGAATCTGCCACTAATAGTATATGTAGGATAATGCTTTTGCCATTGTTATGATTCAGTATTTCTTTTTCATATATTTGAAGTATGTACAAGTTTGATTAATTCTTTTAGGATTATCATGTGAATGAGAGACCATTGCTATTAAAAAAAATACACAAAAGTCATGGTCAAAAATCAAGAAACTTATCAGTCTGTTTTTTTTATTATTATGCCTGAATAATAGTTGTATCAAATATAAACTGCCAATTTGGTACTACAGATGTTCAGTGGCGGATTTACTTGCAGACTGAATAGGCTGCAGCCTAGTATCAAAAGGTGGCAGAGTTAGGTGACAGAAATCAAAAACATTAATATTATATACACAAATAATTTGGTATTTCAATATGATTAGGTCCACAGAAAAAAATCGACACGTAATATGTTTTACCACTTAGATATTTTTAAAAACAATTGTAATTAATATGATTGTTAACTTGGGTATCAAATTGTAAAGGTTGGTAGGGATGGCAAAATTTGAATAGCTTACTGCCAAATGTGTAAATCCGCCACATTTTTTTTAAATTCTTAAATATGGATTTGGTATATAAAAATTAATTAAACTTATTCAAATAGTTTTAAATTGTAAAATTTTGTTAGTCTTAGAACAACAAACTAGAAGCTTGCTTGCTTACCTATATTAACAACTTAAGTGGGCTTACTCTTGTAAACAATTCCGATCCATTGGCATTGGGATTACGACGTTTCGTACTCTTGAATGCAACACTAGCGCCATATTGGCTCAATATTGATGCTCAATATTGATACTCTTGATGCATTTTGACAGCTCTGTATTGAAATTAAAATTGTGTTTGAATTGAACGATTATTGGGATTATCACAATAACATAAGAGTAACTTTCCTTTGGACACATCACTACTGCAGATGTTAGCATTGCTAACTTCATGTCGAACTTGAGCGATTCCGATTTCAATCCAATATCAGCGAAATTGGTTTCTAAAGTACAACTATAAAATCAACCTTGGATTTGGATTGGAATTGTATTACTATTGCAATTGTTTTTTTTTTTTCAAATCAAATCAAATCAAATAATTTATTCAACTAAGTCTTAGGTATTACAATGAGATGTTAAAATAAATATAAGTTCTTCTTAAGACTGCCATTAAAATGGTATGAATATTTGTTGTTAATTGAAAAATAGAAGTTATGTCATAATTACAATATACAAAGCAATGCCTAGTCATCATTCAACATCGAAACTACAAGGTACCAACTACAAGGTTTCAAGAGTAAGCCTGCAGGTCTGTACTGTAGCATATGAATTATTCTCATATTGTTATTAATTCTCAATGTTTCTGACAATAATCCATAGTCCAGCAAATCATCATGATGTCAGCCAGAAGACTCCAAGGATCTCCATGGTGGCAAATAATTTAGTAAAATAATGGTGACTTTCGCAGTAACTGCTTTAGTATAATAGGAATGAACTGCTCCAACAGTTCATCAGATACTGTTCTGGTCTAGCACATGATGTTTTCATTCTTCTACACTGTTTGATTTCAGCTAGAAATGGCTAGTGCAGTGCTGCACTGCTTGATTGTATCATTTCATATGAGCATACTAATATTCCATGTGATAGATAGACATTAATCAATAATTACAACAGCTATGGTATATTACAGGTCTAGCGCTTAACTGAGTAGGTTCCTGCGGTATGGGAGCGGTACGGGAGGAGTTACAGTGACATAACAGAGCTGTCTCACTATACACGTGATGTACAGTAATGAAAATATCAATAACAATTCTGTACCGAAATTGAATTAGATTAGTGTAATTGCGTATAACAATATAAACTGACAAAATGAGTTCCAATATGATTTAATAGTAATTTAATCAAAAATCGTATGAAATATTTTCATTACTATACATCACGTGTATAGTGAGACAGCTCTGTTATATCACTGTAACTCCTCCCGTACCGCTCCCATACCTCAGGAACCTACTCAGTTAAGTGCTAGACCTGTAATTTTAATGTGATAAGTTGATTGGTTGAAATCATGATTTGAATGAATTATTGAATTCTAGTTATTTATTTTATTACATTGATTTATTGCATCAGTTATAAGTATGTATAAAACATACTTTTGATATTCCTGGGAAAGGCATATTGAACACCTTAATTTAACATAAAATTATAAACCTTTTTAAATGATAGAATACCAAGATTATATATTTCAATGTAATTAAATACCCATCAAATAAATCATGATTTGAATTAACCCTATACATAATAGTAAATAATTTATGTTATTAAAGCAACCAAAAGCTATATAGAACAACAATTTGCAAATAAACCAAAAGGGAGATCTCATATAATAATAATTAATACTGTATATAATGAAATACTTGTAATTAATATATGGAATCATGGAAAATTACTGCTTTAATCTATGCAAAATAAAATAAAACATAGACAAATTATATAGACATTGATTGTGCGGTTTGTTTATGTAAATTACGGCTTGGTATATGCAGTTCAGTTCACGCCACTGGCAGCCACTACCATATCATAGCAACATGGTAACCATGTAAACTTGTTAACTTAAATTCAGTGCTATAGAGGCTTTTACAAACTCTGTTTTGTATTTCAACAGTGACAATGGGCTTCTACATGCTAACCTGTAACCAGCAACTCTTCATTCAGAATTTCTTTTGTCTCACGTGTGATTGCTGTGTTACATATCAATGTGTCTGTCTTTATATGTAGTAATCCTCGCTCACCTAGTATCAATCAATATATCTAACAAATGACCTGCTTTAGAATCACTGTCTCGGATTGATTATATTTATTGAAAAACATATTTTTGTATTTAACTTACAATTCTCATGATACAAATTGGAACTGTTATAAGTGAGTTCAATGAAATTGAAACGAGGCGTTCATTTTTAGATAACTCTGCAAACACTGCAAAGTCTACAACAGGGGCAGCAGGGTCATTTGTTGTTAAAGACTGAGAACGGTCAATACCAGCTGCTGAGGGTGGGCCCCGCGCCCACGGCCAACACTATCACGGCGCCGCAGGCGCAGACCATCCGGCTATCGACCGTGCCGGCAGTAAGTAGGCACCGCCATCCATCCACTGCCCCATTCACTCACACATCCAATGCATTGGACCACACTTAGCCCGCCGCCAACACCAATACCAACACCAACATTATGACATGACTCTCCAATATAATCTTACTGCCAATACAACTGATCGTGCATGTACTATATGGTTGAGGTGCATGTTAACGAGGTAAAAATGTTTCCGGAACCTTTAAATCATTGTGTATTTATTAATACTAATACTTTGTGGATACCTGTGGACTCATAGCTGATAATATCGGGCGTTGACCAACTGCATGCCATGCTGTGGAGAGTGTGTGAATGTGTGTGTGTGTGTGTGCGCACACAATCTGATACTATACATGCCTGCTACCAGTGGTCAGGTCACTGAATCACTGACCTTTATTAAAATACGCTGGACTGGCTATCGCTATTAATTTCATGTGCCTATTTGAAAATAGCCATTTTGGCGCTGACGGTGCTGACGGCAGCAGTGTGGGGGAATGGAATATATCAGATATTCCGCAGAGACACTTAGCGTAAAATCAACAAACAAAGGCCATTTGCAATCTTATTAGTTCTCAGAACTCTCACGTCTGTCACTGGGGGCGCTTTGAATCGGCACAGCAAATAGCTGTCATTTTGTATGGGATAGCCAGTCCAGCGTATTTTAATAGAGGTCAGTGACACTGAATACAAGTGACGTTGAAATTTTGTGACCATCTTAAATAAATACATAGTAGTATCAATCTTGTTGTCGGCGCCCGTTGTTATATTACTGTAACTATTTTCGGCACCTCACTGCTTGAGAATGCGCGCTTAACACGTCAACGGTAGGGGTACTTTACAGTAGGGGGTATAGAGCATGTATACAAACAATATCGTCGAGTGCAGGCGCACCAACAAGTATATATATAATTGTGTTGTGGCATCAGCACCCTGGCGTGGCGACGGTGTCGACGAGCGCGGCGATGGGCGCGATGGGTGCGATGGGAGCCCCACAGGCAATGCCGGCGCCCCTAGTGCAAGCGGCGCCCGCACCGATGCCTGCGCCCGCGCCAGCGCCCCCACCCGCGCCGCAGATGCACCACCAGCAGCAACCGCCGCCGGCCACCACTCACATTGTTAGTCTAGTCGTTTTACAATTATAAACTTACCCTACACTAAATCCTCCATAATGCTTAATGATCGATCACGTAACATTTCATTCATAAATTAGAAGCCGTCGGACAACACGAAGGAGAAATGCAGAAACTTTCTCGCCAACCTGTTGGACCTGTCGAGCAAGGAACCTCCATCGGTGGAGATGAACGTGCGGAACCTCATCCAGGAGCTGATCGACGCGCTAGTGGAGCCCGAGGAGTTCTGCGACCGCCTCGAGCGGCTACTCAACGCGAGCCCTCAGCCCTGCCTCATCGGATTCCTCAAGGTTCACTATAGCTTCTTTTGTGTCAGTCATCAATGTGTCGAATCTGTTTATTCAACTGATGTGTTGCCATTATAGAAAAGTTTGCCGCTACTAAGGCAGTCGCTGGTTACAAAAGAGTTGGTGATCGAAGGTATCAACCCACCAATGCCGCACGTGGCGTTCTCCACGATGCCGGCTCCTGTGCAGCCGATCATGGCCGCTACCAACATACAAATGGTGAGTCCACCACCCCCACTCTCCCCCTACCTCTAACAACAATTACCGCACACCGCGCCGCCAATATGTCTAACAATACAATTCTATTTACCACATTCCAAATGTCAAAATGTCCATCAAGTACCGTCATCGATATAGGTATAGACTAGATTCTGGGTCACATACAAAATCCAAGCTAAATGCTATCCGCGTGAGTATATACTTTTACAGCTACATTTGTTTATTAACAAAGGGAGAGAAATATTTTAAAACAGTTTTAAGTTCAACCTAATTACAACCATAGCACCCAGTAATAAAGTCACAAATCTTCAAAATATTATCTAATACTTACGATCATTAGTCACATAAAAGAATCAAGAAGATCTCCTGTCACTTAAAATAAATAGACATAAGTTAAAGAACATTTAGTGTGAAATCAACCTTAATATGCAACGAATAAAGTATGTTTTCCCGTTCTCGCCTTGAGATCTACATCGTTTTGTTTCGTTTATTTTTTCTTCTTCGAAGTTTGTGCGTGTGTTGGCGAGTTTGGCCAAACATTTGTAGCGTTGGTAGCGTGGTTTAAAATATGTAATTTTGTTCAAAATTTTATATTATTTGTTACTTTAAAGCTTAAAATATCTCTTATTCTTTATGTTCTTACCGAAAGTAAGATACTCCGACCGTTAAATTGCTTTTTCGAGCATTATTTTTGCAACTTTTGAATACACACTGCGGCATTGTGAGACGTGTTTATATTGGCTGTGTTCAAACGAAACTAAACAAAATAAGAGCTCACTTTTCAAATGCGCTCTTATTTACCGAGACGTATTTTTTGCGCCGACCCTAAATCTAGTCTATACCTATATCGATGAGTACCGTAAATGTTTTTATTGAAACGAATGTACGTCATATGAAACAAATTATATTAATATAATCTGTGTCTATAATACAGGACTCTCACGTTCTGACTTTGTTTCCTCCCTTCAAGATTTATTGAAAAATGTTGACACATTCATACCAATTTATAAATATAATAAAAATACAATTTGAATATCAAAACAATAAATGAATGAACGAGCAATGAAGACATGGCTTAAAGATACCAAGCCAAAAACCTTTATGTTAAAAATTAAAAATAAAACTCTCACGTTGTCATATTGACCTGACATAATCTGTTGGATCGATGATGTTTCGACTATTTTATTGAACTCATTCATCGTTGTTTCTTACATTAAATACCTCATCAGGTTGATGTCACATGTCGAAACCAGTGCTTGCAGCTACCCTATCTCATTCTATTGTAGTATCTACATCTTTCAACTCACACTAACTCCCTCACTCATGTCCACTGGGTTCATAACAGCTTCTTCTGCACACTGACATAATATTTTAGTTTATCACAGAATAATCACTTACTGTTTTAGTAGTAGCTCAAAACTATATATTGTGGCTATACACAGGATGCCACATTCCAGACAGCTCAGTATCGATCAATTGAGTCGATACGTTCACCTTCAAATCTAGTTGGGGTGTAGGTATCGGTTAGGTATAATAATCATTTTGTAAATAATAAATATATTCGTAGTAATATATGATTGTAACCTTATATTGATTAATGTAACGGTAGAATATACAAAACATTGACTTATCGCTACGTGGTCGCTCATCCACTGTCTCTTCGCAAGCCGTATTTGGTATATAGATGAGGTGTGTGCAGACCTGAGCAGGGCAGGGCAGGACAGGACCAGAGGCGTAGCTAGGTAACCAAAGGCCTTAGTGCAAAAACCTAACTGTTTAAATATAATTATACAGGGCTAGGGTCATTGGCTATGTATTCTGGCCCAACTAACTCTTTCTTGCCTTATCGTTTTTTTAGATAAATTTTTAATTATTATTATTTTTTGCCGAAAGTTGAATTTTTAGTCACTATGGGTGTCTTGGACTACACTTACTTCTATTTTTATCGGGATTATTGGCTAGTTCGATACGAGGTTTGCTGGTCAGTGTCCGAGGGCCCCCTGAGTTTGGGGGCCCCGGTGCACGGCACCGCCTAGCCCTCCGGTAGTTACGCCACTGGACAGGACAGGTTAGACCTGGGCACTAATACGGTGCGGTGTTGTGACTAGTACGGGGACGAGGAGGGCCCGAGCCCGAGCGCCACGCTCACGCAGCTGCTGCCGCCGGTGTTACCGCTAACACTGGCGCCCCCGCTACTGCCCGAGTACCGTGTATCGCCACCGGGGCCGGGGCCGGGGCCGGCGACCGTCAACAAGTGCATTAACAATATGCAGCCCCCCTCGCAGGTTTGTGCCATACACGCTGGGGTTGCCATCCATCACCGTACGCGGTACGATGGACCACCTATTAAAACTATAGTCGTTGTAAATTGTTCTCATCGTTTCGGCAAATATATTGGAGCACGTATTTATTTATTAATTTCAATTTATCTTTTGTGTTTACATCACTACAGATAATACAACCATCGCATCTTGAGTGGGCGATAAATTATATATGATGGCAACCCTACTAATTGTTACTTTGTGTCATTCGCTTCCTCGTTGTTTTGGTCATTCGTTGCGCTGTTCTGTCGCCTCTGTCGCCTCTGTCGGTCGATTCGATATTACTGAACTAGTGAAATTATGCTATAATTGTTTTAGTTTTCATTCAATTTCATATCTTATTTTGTTCTCTTTCGAAATATGTTTATTATCGTTTCCTATACGTAGGTAGAGCAGCTTTGTATTTTTTTTTTATCGATTTTGTGATATGGGCGATGTCATAGAAGAATGATAGATTTTTTTGAAAATTAGCTAAATATGGTTAATGTTGGTGTACCTATTAATATTTGTTTAATTCCATTACATTCGTTAACGTCACCCACATCATCTCATACTGAATTGAGTTTAGAAAACATTTGCTTCATCATACTTGCATCTTGTATACAAATTGAAATAGATTTTGACATTCCATAATTTATGTCTGTTCGTTTCATTCCCATTCGTTCGTTATTTATTGACACCGAATACACAAAAGTGACATATACCTATCCAGGTAAGAGTGAAACAAACAGCCGGCAGATGAAAAAAATGCATAAACAGTATACCATTTAAAAATATCAAATAATAATGTTTCATTCATTCGCACATTTTCTAGTTTTTTTTTATTACCTAACCGATTTGTTATTGGGTTGAGTGAGACACCCGGGAGCTAGTGCGGCCCTAGCAATGCAGGTCGCCCACTCTGAAACCGATGCTGCTAAACTACGTTAATACTCTATTTAATTACAATAATTGGTATATGATTCGAAAAGATTAATTTGTAATACGAGCGCGAGGGTACACCAATCCATCTCTTGTTTCTCGCTAGGGTACACCATCTTGGTGTACCCTAGCGAGAAACAATCAGAGACAATCTGACGGTAGACCTAGACATCATTGACAACTGAATAAAAAACTAATAAAATGACATATGCACAATATAATTTTGTAGTATGTATGACACTGACTAGAGCATGTCTATAGCTGTCATGATTTGTGTATATTTATGTTGGTCTTGGGGTAATGAAACGCAGCTGAAAACCTCATTCCCTTATTAGAGCATGTTTATGCGGACCTTACACGAGCCACTGCCCCCATAGTACCATTTATTGACTAAACGTCGATGTGGAAAACTTTGAGGGAGGTCTATGTCCACCAGTGGACATCTTTCGACTGAAATGATGATAATAACACCAAAATACTTCTCTATCCGCTTTTGCAACGCGCAAATTACATTCGCGGACGAAATAAAGTGATTGATTAATGTTAGATGTAACACGAATATAATACATGCCTGTTGTCTCAACCAAAGATATGTACACGCAGTTTTATCAAATAAGGACTGTAAGAGATTGGTTTGGCAGGTATCCTAGGCAGGCAGGGGGAGGGGAAGCTTTCGCGTGGCTTCAACATAGTTAAAGTTTGACATCACATCGAACTACTAACCCAATGTGTCTGTGTCCCAATCTTTAGCTTTTCTTCAATAAACATTGACATTTGTAGAACGTGAGTTGTTGGTTACTTTTTTTTTATAAATAAATTTATAGCGCATTTGTCCTTAATTCCCCCATTACACTTTTATTTTTGTTTTAATTTCTTCATGGTATATTCATAAATTAAGTGCTTACCGCAAGGTTATATCGTGGAATGTTTGTGTGAGTAGGAACTCTCGAACGGTAGCTTCTACGTTGCTCCGCGAAGTGTCCACGTTCGATCAAACTTCTGCTCATCTGCTCGTTTCTAAAGTGTCGAGCATCCCTCGTGTCGGTGTCTAGTATATTGTTGCATGGATACCAATTAGAATTGTTATAATTCTTTGCATGATTATACCGAGACAAGTGCAGCGTTATGCGAAATAGAAGTTACGATAATTATGGTGCTGAAATATACCAGACGGGAGTTTGAAGGCCGTCGTGACTTCTGTTTCGCATGCGTGTGTTCCGACATATGTATGGTAGAACGGTCCGTTTGCAGCAGAAGCCGGCCGGCAAGAGCGGCGGCACCATCTCTGTGCTGCAGAACATCCCCGTTCACACGAAGCTGAACGTGAGCAAGGTGAACGGCGGCAAGGCGATGACAGTGAACAAGGGCGGCGCGTTCCCTCGCGGGGCTTCCGGGGGCTCGGCCGCGGCGCTGTCCACCGTGCTCACCGCCGGCAAGTCGCTGCTGCGGGACAAGGAGAGGAGGGCGGCCGCGCAGTTCACGGTGCCCTTCGCGGACGACAAGATGGCCGGCGACGACGACATCAACGACGTGGCGGCCATGGGCGGCGTGAACCTCGCGGAGGAGACGCAGCGCATCCTTGGCTCGACGGAGCTGATCGGTACGCAGATCCGCTCGTGCAAGGAGGAGTTCCTGGTGGGATGTTCGGCGCTGGCGGCTCGCGTGCGCACCGCGTCCGTGCGGCACGGCCTCGAGGAGCCCGGCCCGGCCGCCGAGCGGGACATCGCCGCGCTGCTCAGCCACGCGCTGCACGAGCGACTCAAGACACTCATTGAGAAACTCGCCGTCGTCGCGCAGCACAGGATCGACCTAGTCAAGGTAAGGTTTAAGGCGATGATAGCTCTGTGGTAAGTGACGTCGGACGTCGTCGCATACTGCGGCAAAGGTCGTGGATTCGAATCCTACAATGAGCTTGAGCTTTCGGTGAAGGAAAACATCGTGAGGAAACCATAGCACGGTAGTACCCGATTGGCTGGCTACCACCCTCAAGTTGAAAATCTGTCGCCAAGCACCTATCGGTGTGTTCCGACAGTTGCTCTTGAGAGCCAGTTCCCATCTAGGCTTTTTGTGCTTACCACCTTCGGCCACATCATCACTTACCATAGTGAGATTGTAGTCAAACATAAGCCTATCCAGAAAAAAAAAGTTACCTACCTCTTTACACTACACTACACTTACACAATAGTTAGGTAAAAAACAAGCTAATGTCAGGTAATAATAAGGTCTAAATTGTTATTATTACGTCTGTCACTTTTGTTCCTTTTTTACCTCTGTGTTTCTCTGTCTGTCCTTTCTTTTGATGCTTCACTCCACGCGCTGGCACACCGAAACTGTATGGTAATGTGCACTTGTAAGGGCCAGATAATTCATTACCTCTTCGAAAGACCAATAGCACTTCCAGCGTTGGTTGTAGATACCTCGATCTGCCTACCTCTATTCTTCTTTGTATTAAATTGATTTGTTGTTAACTTTTTCACGATTAGTTATCAATTTGTTTTTTAAGCATTCATCGTTAATCATAATTTCTTTACCTACACATAATTAAATGCAATTCATTAAATGTTGCGGTTGTGTGTAATGCAGAGCGACTCTCGGTACGAGACGACGCAGGACGTGAAGTCGCAGCTCAAGTTCCTGGAGGAGCTGGACCGCGTGGACAAGAAGCGGCGCGAGGACTCGGAGCGGGAGCTGCTGCTGCGTGCTGCCAAGTCGCGCTCCAAGAACGAGGACCCCGAGCAGGCCAAGCTCAAGGCCAAGGTAACAAACAAACATCTCATTTAAATTAGTATTTTTTGTTAGAGCTGTCCCTCCTACCGAACAGTATCACTGGCAAGAAAGCGTAAAATAGTTTACGATGTTTCCTCAGTATTCAATAGAAATTAAATAACAAATTTTGATAATTTTATGTGAACGTTAACTGTTAAACGCACAAAAAAAAATAGGTACATACAATAAAAATATTAAATACATAAAAAAGGAGTGTAAGAAGCTACATCGACATGAGTTCCGCTTTTAAATATGAAAAAGAAAATGAATACAATGAGATCCGCGCCCGGATAAAAAGACACTGAACTCTGCGACCCATGTAAAATTCTATAATATGTCCTTGTGTACCTATTGACTGACGCGCGCACATCCATACAAACCGCATTCGGTACTGTTATATGATGATAGATTTCTTTGTACCTGTCCTATACAGCGCGTGTTCCTACAATGATATGAAGTATATAACATAGTACAATATTGTATAGGCGAAGGAGATGCAGCGCGCTGAACTAGAAGAACTACGTCAGCGCGAGGCGAACCTGACGGCGCTACAAGCCATCGGGCCGCGCAAGAAACAGCGCCTCGACGGATCCACTATCGAGTCCGCATCCGGATCCGGATCCGGCGCTGGCTCTGGACCCAGCTCCAGCTCCGGCTCCGGAGCCACCCATACGCAACAACAGCCCGCACCGGGATTCGTAAGATATACAGCTACACTTAATATTCAAAGTCAAAACCATTTATTCAGTTTGGGCCCTAGAAGGGCACTTATGAAGGTCGAATTACAGAAGTTACCACCGGTTCGGTAGTCAGCCTTCAACTGAGAAGAACCGGCAAGAAACTCAGCAAGGTTACATTTTTTAAATATTTTTGGACCATCTGACTATATTGGCTTTTTTTTCAAATGTTTAACAATTTTATTCCTAAAGTAATACATAAAAAATTATAACCCGCATTAGTTACCTATTGTTTTGTTTTAAATATAATGTACAATGTGTTGTGTTTTTTAACCGACTTCAAAAAAGGACGAGGTTCTCAATTCGACTGTACGTTTTTTTTGTATGTTTGTTACGCGATAACTCCGCCAATTATGAATTGATTTTGATGATGGTCCCATATAAATTTTATCGAAATTGATTCAACGCTTTTTGATTGTAGACTGGTCGCAGCCAGCTGGCGCTGCGTACGCGATTGAAGCGCATCAACCATCGCGACATGGTGTTTCTATTGGAGCAGGAGCGCGACACGGCGCACTCGCCCATGCTCTACCGCACTTACCTCAAGTGACCGGAGCCCATCATCCGGCCCATACACGACCCGCCGCAGCCGCCGCGGTACAAAACACACACGCGAACCACTCCCCCTTTTCGTTCAGAAAACACCGAACAACTTGAACAAGCCGAACATTCACGACCGCCGCCGAAGTACACATACTAACTCCACACAGAGTTTATACGATCGGGTCATACATTGACGCTGTGGGTATAAACATTGATAGTTATAATACAATATGATATTGGACTCTGATGATGATGCTTATCCTTTAGTTGTTATTCTGTTGTAAGTTTTACTACGTATCTATAAGGTTTATATATGGAGGATTCTATGTTATATAAATGGAGCTGTAGTACTTTTCTCTTGTAATAAATCAATTATTTAAGTGTAAGATTGGATTATTCTGCCCCACTGAGACGGCTGAGGTCAGTCCAAGGTAATTATATGTTAAAGCCAACGGTATACAGGACAAGATCACCGTCAAAGCTAGGCAAGGAGATGCTGGAGTTTCAATCTGTGTAACTACGCCGACGGTACGTGTGCATCTGCTTAATGTAATAATTATAGTCTTTACTTTACTATTATGAACTTGTTATTTTGTTTTTAGTTAAAATTCACTTAAAAAATTAAAGTATATATTTATAGAATAATCATTGAACAATTGTATCTATGTATCGCAATATCCCACATTAAACAATACATAATACATTTTAGTGATAACATTTAGTTAAAACTAACGGTACGTTCACACGGCGTCAAGTGTTTCTCTACCGAATCGGGTTTTTGCAGGATTCGGTTTAGTGGCAACAGTATTTCAATAAATGAGTTCACACATGCATTCAGTTTCAAGATACGGCAAAAAAACCGAATCTTGCTGAAGATGACATCTGATTTTGCGACTACAAACCGATCCGGTCGTACTGCTAAATGTAAAATCCGGTGCAGTAGTTTAGCGCACTCAATACATGAGTTCATACGATACACGCAGGGGTAAAACACCGTGAGGAAACCACAGCACGGTGTTAGGGTACTTTGTAGTACTCGACTGGCTGGCTACCACACACAAGTTGAAAATCTGTCGCCAAGCACCTGTTGGTGTGTTCCGGCAATTGCACTTGAGAGCCAGTTCGCCTTTAAGGCATTGTAATAAGGTGTACAATACATTAGCAATCCCCTGGTATTGCCAATGTCTATAGGCGACGGTTGTCACTTACCATAAGGTGACCCGCCTGCCTCGTTGTCACTTGTGACATAAAAAAAAAAAACATTCGGTTTTTCCAGATCCGATAAAAATAAGATTCGGCAAAACGTGGCTCCGTGTGAACGGACCGTTACTATTAGTTTTAGTGTTTGACATGTGGAAAGTGAGATGATCGCACGAATCAGACGATGTGTGTGGAACTTGGCTCGCTCTCCATTGATCTATTAGATAATACACCGTGTTTACATAATATATTATCCCGAACATAAAATATAGCAGTGCTGTATTTCTTAAAACATTCCTAAATTTTAATAGGTACTGTTTTTTCTCTTTCATTGTGTAACAGTTGGTATGCATAATGTGAATGTATGTATAAACTTAATCAAGCCGCGACTCGATGGTCCAGTCTGAGGTATAA
The DNA here is from genome assembly GCA_951361185.1 of Ochropacha duplaris. Classification (NCBI taxonomy): domain Eukaryota; kingdom Metazoa; phylum Arthropoda; class Insecta; order Lepidoptera; family Drepanidae; genus Ochropacha; species Ochropacha duplaris. The sequence goes on from OX592690.1 coordinate 993,261, forward strand.
TCATGTATTGTTTAGAAATCTAGAACTATTTATTTCACTTGGATGAGTATGGTACGGAGCGCCGACCTCGCGCGGCTCCTCGCCATGATTTAAAGTATTTTTTTTATTGACCAGCAAGCAGACGATTCACCAAGTGGTAAATGGACCACTTGCTGCCATTAGACCGATCTTGAATAGCTCTTTTCCGCCCATATTGAAGAGCTCCATGTGGCTTAGCATTCGTAATGCTACCCCACCACCATCAGCTGCGTAGCGCAAGCGCAGGATATCAAAAGATATGATCGTATACCATAGCTTAGTTTAGCTCTAGACTAACAATTTTTTTTCATAAGTTACTTGTTGAAGAGAATAGTAGTTTAGCTAAGTAAGAAGTACGGAGCTGTGTTGAGATGACGACGTACTTAGTTTTTTTTATTCATAGCGCATATTACACGCTCCGCTCTACCTCAGCGCTTAAGTGGAAATAGATAATACTGGGTGGATACATTAATAATATTTTGAGACTAGTTTATATTTGTTGTTTAAGAGACGCAACCCTATAGTTTAAGACTGCTAAATCTATAATATAAAAATGAATCGCAAAATGTGTTGGTAAGCGCATAACTCAACAACGCCTGGACCAATTTGGCCAATTCTTTTTTTTAAATGTTCTTTGAAGTCCAAGGATGGTTTTTACGGCGAGAAAAAATCGAATAATTGCCGGGAAAACCCTAAAAACAGCCCTTTTCTTTTTCCCATACAAACACCCAGCTGTCAAACATTTGACGTCAATCGAATCAAAACATAAACGCGTTTTAGAGAAATAGGGCAGAACAAGGTCTACCGGGACAGCTAGTTAAATATATTATTGACACTTTAATACGTGAAAAATACAAGGCTAAATAGAGAGCTAGGAGACCGATCTCCGCACACAGTGCCTCGACCTCGTATTGTAGGATCAATAAATCTCTGTTTATGATTTTTTTTAACCTATGTTAGGTTAACTTGCCGAACAACTAGATCAGCTATACACGGCGGGAGTTTAATTTTAGTTTCAAATAACATCAAATGTAAGGATCGTAAAGACATAGTAGAATTGTCTATCGAGCGCACTGTTGATATGTCCTGTGTAGAGTTTGAGCGCTTTGTTATAGTTTGCGTGTACCGCCCCTCATTAGGTGACTATAATTTGTTTGAGTTAGTTATTGAAGATGCTCTTAAGAAAGCGCAAACCTGTAATAAGGAAATAATAGTATGTGGTGATTTTAATGTTAATTTGTTAGTAGATTCAACAATAACACTAAGATTGATAAACTTGTTTAAATCATTCAATCTCAATAACTTATTTTGTGAGCCAACTAGAATCACAGAAACCTCTGCTACTTGTCTGGATAATGTATTTTGCGGTTGTGATGTTCTGGAAAAGTCCATTACTACGGAGCTGACCTCGGATCACTGTGGTCAAAAGGTAGTTCTTTATAATGAAGCAAATGTCAAACCGCAAAAAAATACTTGTAGGCCTATAACATTAAATCGTCTGGCCCGATTTAAAGATACTGTCAATCGAAATATTGTTTCTGTTAACATGTCACAGGATGAACCAGATAATCTTTACGGTAATCTTTTTAATTTTATAAAAACAGAATTTGATAAGGTCTTTAAATCTAAAACCTTTAATGTAAATAATAATATTAAGTTTAGCGACTGGGCAACAGTGGGTATCTACAGAAGTAGAGCTAAGCTGTACGAGCTGTATGGCATGAAAAAATATAATAATAGTATTGATTTCATTGAGTATGTAAAAAAATATTCAAAAACTTTCAAAAAAGTTTGTGCATCCGCTAAGTCCATGTACTTAAGAAATAAAATTAGCCAATCAAACAATAAAGTAAAAACTACGTGGAACATTATCAACTCTGAACGGGGAAAGTTACAGAACAATAATAAGCGTATCGAGTTAAATATCAATAATAACATGATAAGTGAAGATAATCAAATTGCGCCCACGCCTTTAATTTATTTTTTTCTAATATACCGCTAGATACAACCAGCTCCTTAAATTCCTCACCAATTGATGCCGAATTAATATTAAAAAGTAATGCACCCGAGTGCCATGAATTATTCAAGTTTAGACATATTACACCCTATGACATAGCCAAAACGTTTAAAAATCAAACGCACAGGTGATATATGGGATATATCCGTAATCGTTTTGCAAGGTATCGTGGATAGTATTGCTCCGCATTTAGCTTAAATTTTTAACAGATGCGTAGATTTTGGTCAATTAATGCCGGGGTAGCGCTATTAAAAAAAATTTTTAACGCCTGGGAGTAGTCACAGAATATTATTGGAGTCTTCTGTGATTTATCTAAAGCTTTTGATTGTGTTGATCACCAGACACTCATACGCAAACTAAACTTTTATGGAGTTAAGGGTGTAGCACTTAATTTGATGAAATCATATCTTGAAGATAGAACTCAAAGTGTAGATGTCAATAAGGTTAAATCATCTGGTTCTCCTGTGCGCATGGGTGTGCAGCAGGGCTCTATTTTAGGTCCTTTTCTATTTTAGGTTTAAATAAATGACCTTCCTTTTTTTGTTAAAAATACCTGTGGAGTTGTACTGTTTGCTGACGATACCTCACTGATTTTTAGTGTTGATAGACTGAAATACAATTATGACGACGTAAACGGTGCATTAACCCAGGTATTAAATTGGTTTACTGTAAATAATCTAGTCTTAAATGCAAAGAAAACTAAATGTATTAAATTTGCACTACCCAATGTAAAAAAAATTAGACTGTAACTTAATGATAAATAATGAATCTCTCAGTCTTGTTGAGTCAACAGTATTCTTAGTTATTACTTTAGACTCAAAACTTCAATGGGGCACCCACATATCAAGTCTTGCGAGGAAGCTTAGCTCGGTTGCTTTTGCAGTTAGAAAAATTAGACAGCTTACTGATGTAGATACAGCTCGATTAGTTTATTTTAGCTATTTTCATAGTGTTATGTCCTATATGGCATTTTGCTTTGGGGCAAAGCCGCTGATATCGAAACTATTTTTATTTTACAAAAACAAGCAGTGCGAGCTATTTATAATTTGAGCTCTCGAGCTTCTCTCAGAGATAAGTTTAAACAAATTAGTATCCTCACAGTGGATTCACAGTATATTTATGCAAACATATTATTTGTACATCAAAATATTAGTAATTTTGTAAAGAAATGTAACATGCACTCAATCAATACTAGAAATAAGCACAAACTTGTGACCTCAGCTTATAGACTCCATAAAGTGCAGGACACATTTTTAGGACTGGGTGCACGCTTCTATAATAAGATACCACCTACACTGTTAAATTTGCCTATACATAAATTTAAGGAACGTGTTAAGAATGTTTTAATACAGAAGGCGTACTACCATATTAACGAATATTTAAATGACGACAATGCTTGGGTGTAGCGCTCGCTCTTGCAGGACATACATTTATGTAATAATTCTAAGATTGTTTTTAAAAGAGTAATTGCTGAGTTTATTGCCGGCTCTTCTCAGCAAAAGCAACCTTCCGAACCGTGCACTAGAGTCATTAGACTCTGACAATTCATAAGCGCCTGTGAAGGCCTATTTGGATGAATAAACATTTCATTACATTTCAACTTTTGCTGTGGGATCAACAGAAATCGGCAAAAAAAAAACATACTTTTGATGCAGCAAAGTTGACCTTAAGTATTTTAAGTTTGTTTAATTAATATTATGTAGATAATTAAGGGGTGTACAGGATTGTTATACATAATGAAGGCACTTTAATTGTCTTGTATTGTAGGTATTACTTTACTTATACTTAGTCATAATAAATATTTGGTCCAATATCAGTGTTTTTTTATTACTATAGTAGGCTATGTGGAGATTGATTGCGTAACTGGTGTTGTAACCAGTATCAATTTGAAACAATTTCTATCTAAATCAATGAAAATATTAGAATGACTTAAATAGTTCAATTTGATACTTACTTGTTGATGGAACTAGACGAAAGATAACGGAATCTATCCGAATAATTCGCATCCAAGAAGACACAAAAACTCCAGCCAGATTAATAATAACTATTGAGACTAAAGAAATATAATATTAGTTTATAATCCAGTCAAGTGGGTGTCAGAATCGCAGTGTGGGAGGGTTCCATAACATGTAGGTACTTGTATAAGGTGGAAAATAATACATATGTAGTTTTAACCCACCACAGCGTTGTTACCGACAGTATCCCATGTCTCAAAACTAATTTCAAAATTAGTCAAGTATGACCTTTGCTCGTTTTTTTTGGTAAAATTTTATAGTTTTTCTCACAAATGAAGCAACTTAAAAATCATTACGTACCTTAATAAAAGAGTAGCGCCGAAACTCCCTGACGTGTTATCCTCACCACCGATCAAAGAGTATAATCTAATATATAAAATTCTCGTGTCACAGTTTTAGTTGCCATACTCCTCCGAAACGGCTTAACCGATTTTGATGAAATTTTTTGTGCTTATCCGGTATCTATGAGAATCGGCCAACATCTATTTTTCATCCCCCTAAATGTTAGGGGTAGTCCACCCCTAAATTTTAGTAATTTGAGTAATCGGTCAAGCCGTTTCGGAGGAGTATGGTAACAGGACCGATTTGGATGAAATTTTGTGTTTGTATTTCAATGGGTTCCTCGATGATTTGAAAACAAAATTGGACCCGGTAGATGGCGCTGGAATCGGGTTCTAAGTTTTGTTTTAATTTCAGGGCAGGACAACGTCTGCCGGGTCCACTAGTAATATATAGGAGACACCGATGCGCTTTGCCGATGCGGTGCGACTGACAGTTTGTATTACTCAAACAACCATTCTCGCAGCGGCTAGAGTACAGGATATATGAACGGATCGGTGCGCGCCACTGATATCAATGCTAAACGTCGGACGCGAAGACAACCAGTTGTAACTTGTCTACTTAGGTGTATTATGGCTTAGTTATATAATAAATTGAAGTAATAACTATATAGTTATTTGTGAACACATGCAAAATAGCGCCATATATAGGAGAAAAAAAGATAAAATATAATTTCCGCCGCAATACGGGGCCGGACGCGGCACCGAGGTCAATATTTTCGAGGTTTTTATTTTTTTAAACCAACTTATATTTAATTAATTTAAAAAATAATACAGGCCCCTCCTAATATTTTAAGCATACGTTATATGTTATAGAAAAAAATATCAAGATGTTAGTAATCCATTTCGTACTGGATTTCGACCTGGACACGCCTATTTGAGCCGTCTAAGAATGACCGTTGTATGAAAAATAAAAAGGCTATTTTTGGATAATTTGAAATATCCCTCCAGAACTAGAAAAAACAAATCGGCCAAAATCGTGTAGTCCACGTAGGTGAAGCTGCGGGCGGAAAGCTAGTATATATATATATATACCTATACTAGCTTTTGCCCGTGACTCCGTCCGCGTGGAATTAGTAATTTGCGTAGCTTATTTTTTATCCAATCTGCTTTTAAGGGTTCCGTACAAAAAAACGAACTTTTATAGGACCACTCATGCGTCTGTCTATCTGGTCATGTCACAGACATTTGCTCCGAATCTATAGGACCAAATCAGGTGACATTTGGTAGGATGGTGTAATTCTATGACAGATGTGCAAAGTAATTTTTTTTTAAATAAGGGTTAATTTCGTGGGACGTAACTTTGTAGTACCTTTGTACTGGCTGGCTACCACCCTCAAGTTGAAAATCTGTCGCCAAGCACCTATCGGTGTTTTCCGACAGCTGCACTTGAGAGCCAGTTCCCATCTAGGCTTTGTGTGCATACCACCTTCGGCCACATCATCACTTACCATGGTGAGATTGTGGTCAAACACAAGCTTATCCAGAATTAAAAAAAAAAAATTGTGGGCCAATTTAGGAAATTTAAATAAAAGTTTTGCAAACCTTACTGTGTCTTACCTATGTATATCAAATGAAAGGGCTTGTTTTCTTACCCTTAACCTTAAATATATTTTTGTTATTATTATAAAATAAATAGTTTTGATTTTATTCATGAAAGAAGTCGAAAATTGACCATTTCCCCCCCTGATCTCTGAAACTAACGTGCCTAAATTTAAAAAAAAATACAAAATGTAGTTAATTGCTTGTAGATTACAGGAAAACCTATGAGAATTCTATCTATCTATACGATATAGTACGGAACCCTGTCCACGCGAGTTCAACTCGCACTTGGCCGGTTTTTTTCATAAATCTCCAGACAGACAGACAGAAGTCAGTTCAGCGTTTATTGATTCCCCATACAAACTTCCACATCCCTTTTCACACCCCCTTAAGAGGTGATTTCTGGGATAAAAACTATTCTATATTTTTTCCCGGAAGCCAAACTATCCTTATACTAAATTTCATCTAAATCGGTTCGGCGGTTTAAGTTTGAGAAGTAACAGACAGACAAAATGAAATTAGTTCAGCGGTAATTGATTTCCCATACAAACTTCCACCCCCCTTTTCACCCCCTTAAAGGGTGATTTCTAGGATAAAAACTATCCTATGTTTTTTCCCGGGACTCCAACAATCCCTATACCGAATTTCATCTAAATCGGTTCGGCGGTTTAAGCGTGAAGAGGTAACAGACAGACAGACAGACAGACACACTTACGCATTTATAATATTAGTATGGATATGGATTAGTAGGATATGTTATATTAGTAGGATACATAATGAAAGAAATAAGTGGGATATGTTCACATAATGTTTATTGATATAGTGCCAGGTGATAGTGAGGCCGGTGGGCCTCAATACTCTCTGCGGGTTACGGTATATCGATTGTAGTTACTGTATTAATTTCTATAGGTACAATATGCTGCATGAAAATCGGTGTAAAGGAGTCTGCGCTTTGCTTCCCATCGATATTAAGCTACAAAGTATTGACGGAATAATTTCGAAACTGGTTACTTTACCAGGAGATCATAACTACCTAAGAGCTTCATTTTTAAGAGCACATACCTATTTCCTTAAAACTTTTTGCCAGGCAAACTTTAGGAAGTTGTCGGCCTATCGAATTTTGAAGGTACCACGTATTTTTATACCTACAGAACTTAAATTTAGACACTCAAATTATTAGTTCACAAAACAATACACAAAAATGTCGCGTTCCGAAACTCAACTAATGTGATAATATCGCGAACCCGACCAAATTGAATAGTCATAAAATGTAAGAGCTATAGATCATTAGTACTGATTTTCAATTTAGTCGGCTACACGATATTATTTCTTTTGTTTTAGAATCGGCACGCGACATTAGATCCTCCAACGCGCACACGCACACTGTTTTGATAGATATGATTGAAATTGAACTTTGTGCAGCTGCAATAAAGTGCAAATTGACTCTTTGGCGTTAGGAACACACCTACATTGCTTAGACAACAGTGAGTGCTTGTAATTTAATATGAACTTTATTGAATAGCAATAAAGTTCAAAATGACTCTACATTTTAGTTAGAAAACGTTTGTATGGGAAAAAGAAAAGGGCTGTTTTTAGGGTTTTCCCGGCAATTATTCGAATTTTCTCGCCGTAAAAGCCATCCTTGGACTTCAACGAACATTTAAAAAAAAGAATTGGCCAAATTGGTCCAGGCGTTGTTGAGTTATGCGCTTACCAACACATTTTGCGATTCATTTTTATATTATAGAAAATGAGGTGTTCATGTTGTAGGTACATGAACTAAGTATGTAAATAGAACAGTAGTTAACTACCTAATAATAATCAGATAATAAGATAAAATTAGTAAGATTATATGTTTTGATTCCTATGACATAAATATTTACTTATGTATGTACTTATGTTGTATGTCACTTTAAGCATCTTATTCAAGAACATCCTCATCAACAACAGTAAGCATATCTTCCCACAGCGGTCTCTAACAAGGCAGTAGGCGAAGACTCCTTGAAGATAGAAATTTCTCATACCTTTGATTTACTTCCTCATGATAGCTTTCGATCGTTGCATTCACGTATATCAAATATGTTATCCTACTTCCTACGAATACCTATTATAAATGTGAAAGTAGGTTTGGATGTGTGTGAAGATGTTTGTTACTCTTTCACGCAAAAACTACTGAAAGGATTTTGATAAAGCTTGGCACACAGGTAGTTCTGGAATAAAATATATACTTTTATCCCGGTAAAAGATAAGATCCCACGGGAACGTGGGTGAAACCGCGGTGGACAACTAGTATTTTATACTTAAATTACATTAGAAAGGTATACTTAGCATGGAACTTGGCAGCTTTGAACTATTGCACTACCACAGACTAACTATTAAACTATTCTATCGAAAAGTTTATGGTAAAGCTACCAGGGTAACATGAAACATAGAAGACTTGCCAGATATATTTTGAAGTTATTATTTCTAGTACAACTTTATCCGTAGAATAAAATATGTAGATACTTAGAAATTGTTGATTAAATAAGTATTTAACTTCTTCCATTATTATGACTCCTTAATTTCTTTGAGGGCTATAAAAATTATGACGAGCTGAGAGCGATGACGTATGACGACTGAACTTTCGTTTTCAACATGCGCATTGCTGCAGTATTGATTTCTCTTCCCTAGCCCATAGCATCTATTAGTACTTGAATATAGGTATATCTAGGTTACCTGAATATGCTAATAACTCTTATCCGATCATGATAGCCGGGTCGTCATCATGCATTTAACGATTTTGGTATTGTATCGTTGCAACATCAATTTTTTCCATGCAGAATATATAACTTGATCTAGATATATGTAGGAAAATCTAGCTACATCTGCGGAATATCTCTTGGCCCATCATGATTGCCGGGTAGTCGCCATGCACTTTGCAATGCAATTTCTAGGGACTTGCATATGATAAAACTACTTCCTTAACATCTATTGGTACCTACTTGGATAATACAGGTATGTCAGGTATTGGTTAGGTATACCTCCTCGCCCATCATGATTACCTGCTCTTCATTGTGCATTTTATTCGCTCGATGTATTTCTATGGATGTTGACTGGTTAATAGTTAGTTTTAGATACTTTTTCCTGAATATAGGCCACCCATAGCACAGGCTAGCCTAGTTTGGGGGCCAGGAAACATCGAGCACATGTTTTTCTTTTTTTCTTGTTTATTCACTGTAAAAAATTGTAAATGTTTAGTTTATAGCTTACATGTGAATTGCTGCAAATAAATTATTTTTGTATTTTTTTTTTGTATTTGTATTTTTATTGTTTATTTTTTATAAAGTTATAGCTAGGTTGTGGTGCAATGAGCTCGAGTTTTAGATGAAGAAAAACATAGTGGAAACTTAACTACTTACATAAAAACCAAACGAGAGTAAAGTACCAAATTTTTTTAACGAAGAATAGGGAGAGTATTAATAATAAATAAATATCTCGGACATTTTCACACTGATTTTTATCTGATCCCAGACTAAGCTGAGCTTGTGCTATGGAAACCAAATAAGTTCAAATAACTGATATACTATCTTTTTTATTTTTTACCACAAGTGACAACGAAGCTGACGGGTCACCTGGTGGTAAATGACTACCGTCGCCTATAGACATTAGCGATACCAAGGGGATTGCCAATGTGTTGTACACCTTATTACAATGCCTTAAAGACAACTGGCTCTCAAGTGCAACTGCCGGAACACACCAACAAGTGCTAAGCGTCAGATTTTCAACTTGAGGGTGGTAGCCAGCCAGTCGAGTACTACAAAGTACACTACCACCGTGCTATGGTTTCCTCACGATATTTTCCTTCACCGAAAGCTCAAGCCCACTGTAGGATTCGAACCCACGACCTTCGCCGCGGTATCCGACGTCATTACCACTGAGCTGTCATCGCCTTACCTTTTTTGTAAATATACTAATACAATATACTAATAGACAATTTCACCCAGACCAAGGACGAAAAGATATGTTCATGCACACAAATTTTTGTCCTGGATGGGAATCGAATCCACGACATGTGGCGTGATAGGTTGCGAGTTGCGACCCTAGTTAAACTAATTGTGTGATAACACCTTTACAACAAAAGTAAAATTTGCAATTAGATGTTTTTATTTTTAAGACCCTGAAATAGCTCTGCCTCGTAAGATTACAATATAAAGTTGTGTAGGTATTAATTACCTGTGTGCAATGTAAAATATAATTTCGGATTTTAATTCATGCATTTGAAAATAGGTTAGATGACTGTAAAGAAAATACTGAAATTACGAGTAGAACAGTTTTTGTAGGGACTTATCAGACGAATAGTTTATCCGAGGTTTATCCAGTGAATGAAAAATCCGGCCTCAATCAAATATTATTGCATTATTTATTAAATAGGTTCGGTTCAACATTTATAATTATTCGAAATATTAGATTTTACTGACATTTTAATTCTACAAATGCTGCAGTTGCCTGCAGTTTCAATTTCAACTCAGGCTTTATTCTGGTGCAAGCAAAGTAGTGCATGCTGAAATGAACTTTATTGCATCGCTATAAGGAATGCTCTAGAATCGAATACCTCCCTCTGATTCCTACTTCCCTGGTACTATATGGCTTATTCCTGCCATTGGTTGCAGTGCAAATTCGGCCTGGAAGGGGTGTTCATAGTGGTGTACTCGATAAAATGCTCCTTACTTGGGAGGACTTGATCGACAATTGGAACCTAAGTAATGACATTTAAAGAAATATGTTATTTACTTAGCTACTATATATTAGGATATATAGTTTTAGGAATTGATAAATATCAGAATGTTTTATGTTGGCTACCATATGTTGAAAATCTGTTGCCAAGCTTCTAACGGTGTGCACTTAAGACTAGTAGGTACCCTTCAAATTTTACCGCCTTCTTCACACGGCATTCCTAAGTAATAAAAACTATTAAACCTTGAAAAAAAAAATGCCGAGAAAATAACTAAAATGTATTTAACATTATATACACATGCAATTTGGTTTATTTAAACTCCTTTTTTAGACCCCACAAGGAATTTAAAAAATAGGAAATGATCGAAGCCTAGCACTTAAACAATTTAATAAAATAATAGGTCTGTGGTTCTTCAATAGGGTTTTATCTCCCTTTTTGAAGAAGAGCACCACCACACCCCTGTCCCGTGCTTGTGGCGTTTGACCTTTTAACGGAGTTTCTATCGGTGTACCACCATCAGCAGCACACGTTGTTGTTTTTTGTTTCTGAAGTCGTCACAAACTTCTTGACGTTTTAATTTTATGTCGTAAATATGGCTCGCTATTGCGTTCTATCCCTTAATTGCAATTTGTTAATTCCATAAGTAACAGGTACCTACCGATTAAATTCCCGATATCGAAAACTGATAAGTTATGAGATAGGTACTTTCAACCTTGTACCAAAACCAAAAAACTTTTTTTGATTTTGAATTTTGAAATGATAAATTAATTATATTATAGATAAATACAGTTTATTCATTTTATTTACAACAAATGTACAAAATATACAAGCAAATGTACAACTATAATATATAAAAAAACTTCTTCGAGGCTGCCGCTGCTGCCGATCGGCAAGGTTCCCAGAAGGCTGGCAGCGTTTCCCCTTTGGATGGCCAAGCTGATGCGTTGGCGGAAAAAGCTCCCCGCCCGCCGGTCACCCGAGGCCTCGATTAATTTTTTACATATTTATTTAAAATATAATTTTGTGAGGACAGTTGGCTTTTCATTATAAACACCCACTGCCACAGTAGGTATATTTTTAAAGATCTCGCACCCCGTCTTTTAACATTCTACGTCTCCCTGGTGAGGCGCGCCCCAAAAGTTGGTAACCCCTGAGGTAATGGATGGTACCTAGCCAACCACCGTGCTATTTCCTTACGATGTTTTTCATCCATAACAAACTCAATCTTACTACTACCCTTCTCTATTTTCAAAATTTTATGGTCGATGTACACACTTGTCGAAACACCACGAGACAGGCCGACTACGAGTGTGTGACATGGTACCCTCATCGCGACGCGTTGAGACTCGCGGCCCTCGTTAGCTTGTCGGTTTTCATAACATTTTTCTAGGCCCATTGCAGCAGATTTGAGTGAGTGTGTACCTACATACTATGCTCTCGTCAATATACCTATATTAGTCTATGTCTGTCGTGTCGAGCTTCTACGCGACTTCACGCCAGGCGACTAGACGATTGTGTACAGCCGCCATTATTGGTTGTATTATAAATTACCAAAAATGTTTGTCCCTTAAGATAACGTTGAAATTAAAATAAGTATTGTGCACGTACCCGAATCGACGCTAATATTTGAAATTCTTCTTATATTAAGGAATTATTAGACAACAAAATAAAATCCGGTTTTTTCCGATAATCAGACTTCTTTTGGATGTATATCCGAAATAGTATTTATAGTTCCGTATTGCGAGTTACTAAAAGAAAAAAAAAGTGACGTGAGATTGATGGATTAATAAAAATCGATTATTCTTTATTCAATTTTAATCGATTTGAGAAAAATCGATTTTATTAAAAATAAATAATCAATTTTTACGAAAAAAACGATTCTTTTCTATTATTCATTTATAATCTACATGCTTTACATATTCCAGTAATAAACCTAATCCATAATTATGTCATATTAACAATTTCTCTGCGTTCTCTTTCTATATCACAATCATCTCTAAGGTTCTTCTGTTCTTCTGTCACAATATGTCCTAGATATTTAAATTGTGAAACTTTCTGCAAAAGCGAACCATTTAGCATAACCAACAGTTCACTCTTGTTTGAGTTATACATTAATCCATATATACAAATACTGATAATTATTTCCTAATACTACCTATTGTACAGTACTACCAAGCAACACCATGTCATCAGCATAGCTTATGTTATTCACACATTCACCATCTATATGACATCCAACATGAGTGCCACCAAGCTCCCTGATAAGTTGATCCATGTAAATATTAAATAACCTAGGAGATGTCAGACCTCCCTGCCTTACACCACATTCTAGTGTGTATGGATCAGACATTGCTTTAGACCAATTCACATAATTTGTCTGTTTGCTATACCAGACATAGAATGTATTAACTAGACTTTCGGGGACACCTCGTTTCCTAAGTTTATCCCACAGGATATCATAAGAAACTATTTTTTTTTATGTCACTAGTGACAACGAGGCAGGCGGGTCACCTGATGGTAAGTGACTACCGTCGCCTATAGACATTATCAAACTAGATCAAATGGCTTAGAAAGGTCCAGGAAACATGCATACACAGGGGTTTTCCTATCTGTATAGTATTTGACAGTATGTTTCAAAGTAAGTATAGCACTCTCAGTAGACAGCCCTGGCCGAAAACCAAATTGAGCATCATGTAGCTTAATAATACTCCTGTGGTAAGTAGGAGTGCCCCATACATAAGTTAAATAACAAAGTCAAGATTTAAACGCGTAAATTATATAATCGATTTATTAAAAATCGATTTAAAAAACAATTATTAGAAAATAATAATCGATGTTTGTAAAAATCGATTAATTTTTAACATCCCTAAGTGACACGTCCCACCCACCCTGTCAATCGTATAAAGTTTTTCTGATTCTGATGACAATATTTCATGTTTTAAATTAAAAAATGGTAAGACCTTCTTTATAATTACTGTAGTTTTGTAAAATTATTGTATACAGTTGTCCTTATATGATGTCAAAGTAACAGCCACGTAATAAAAATACCGTCAGCAGTGTGCCGTCAATCATCAAATGTCGGCTTCCAATCTATGTAATCTGTTAGAAACAGTGTCGGTATGAGTTTTAACCTGTTGGTTGACCTGTTGGATCTTAAGTGTGTAGTAGTGTGAAATGAGCATCGGTAATAAAGGTAGTCGTTATGTTTCCCAAGCCGTTGCGACTGGACATCAAGAGGAAGCTGACGGCGCGCTCAGACCGTGTCAAATGTGTGGACCAGCACCCTACGGAGCCCTGGCTTCTCTGCTCGCTGTACGATGGAGACGTCAATATTTGGAACTATGAGACACACACACAGATCAAAAGATTCGAGGTAACTACATTGCTTTTTGTTACTACATTCTTGTCTGTTGTAATGGATGTACTTATGCTAGGCTGATGCGACTGTCAAACTGCATAACTGTTTGGTAGGTATGTACTATGTCAGCCGTCGATTTAAGGGTCGGGAGGGGCGAGGGGGGGGAGGTGTAGAACCCCCCCTGTGAAGGAAAAGTTGCGGAGATATGATTTTTTTAATTTTGGTACAAAATGTTGAGTTTCTTGTGCAATATGTTGATTTAAGGGGTAGACATAATGAAGGGAAGCCCCCCCTTCCATATGGACCTGCGAAGGGGGAGGATAGGTAAGATTTTCGTTTCGTTTCTAAAAAAAAAATCACCAAGTCCACCACTTCTAACCGATGGCTGACAAAGTACAGTTTAGCTAACTGTTTTTTTATAACCAATATTATAATTATAACAATGTACCTATTGTCAACATTGATTCTCATTTCATATAGGATTTTATTACTTCTTGCAAAGATAAGACAAAATCATATTACAGTACCTAAGTTTAAACAAGTCATATCTAGGAAGTTGGTGGTCAAACATTTAAAACTTATGTGTGATAAAAAAAAAAAAAAAAAAGCACTGTACAAAAGCGCCCGCTGATTTGGGGCTTCACTTATTTTTTTTCGTGTATTTTTTTTAGAAAATTCTAAAGCTTCTATGATTTATAAAAAAAATAACCATAAAGTGTATGGCTATCGCTCGCTGCGCTTCGCCATGTTGATTCTAAATAGAAAAGATCTTTTGAATAAATACAAAAAAAAATATATGTGAATTAGTTAGATATTTCAATCCTTTAGGAATTTTTTTCTCGAAAACTGTGCGTTTTTGCGTTAAAAGCCTTGGTGAATGTTCTTACAACGAAGAGTACTACAGGAAAAAAATAAGTGAAGCCCCAAATCAGCGGGCGCTATTGTACAGTGGAGCCCATATCTAGGTTGAAAACTATCATAATATAGGTAGGCATAAGTTTCTCATAAAAATATATTATGTAGGAGTGTATGGTCTGGACCTATGGAATCCAACTATGGGGAGCTGCTTGTGCTTCCAACTTAAATAAAATCCAAAGAACCCAAAATTACATCCTTAAACAAATCAGCAATGCACCCTGGTTCATAAGGAACTCAGAAGTCCATGAGCATCTTAACATGCCAACAGTGAGGGAAGAAATAAAAGCATGTTCAAAGAAATACATAACAAGGCTAGAAAACCACCCTAACCAGCTTGTCTCACAGCTTACCATACCCGACTGTATAAATCGTCTGAAACGTTGCAGGATCCTAAAACTCGGCAGCATTGACTGAGCTACCAAATCTATATTGCAGTTATTCCTAATGTGGGATAACTTACCTGTTAAATAACTTTGAACCCATCTGCTCATAGTCGAAACGACTGATTGTATGATAATAATATTTAAAAAAAAAAAAAAAAAAAAAATGTAGGAGTGTATCTTAAATTTCTGTATTTGTTCAATACAATTCATAACTAATTGCAAATCCATTATTCGTTACAAATAGCATTGCTTTCCTAGTAGGATTTTGATTGTTAAATATTATTTTATGAGATAACTAACGGTGAATTCACCTAGATAATAAATAGGCATGCATGGAATTTTCATTCAATTGTTATGTCATTGTTTGAATGTGAAACCCATATTATGCTAGCCATAAGGACCTAGATAGATATATTTAGAATAGGAAATATGTTAGAAATGCTTGTGTTCATATTCTCAAATGACATTAATTACATACATATTGCATCATACTTATACATTTTACATTGTGTTTGGTAAATTGGAGTATTTTGAACAAATTACATCTGGTCATTAGCTACGTAGTTCCTTATCGCGCGTTGTGAAAGGGGGCTAGACGGAAAAAAATCTTACGACACTTTTAGTGTCACTGTCACTGTCGGTGACAGTTGTGTGTAGTAAGCTATTGTAAGCTGTGCGGCGTGCGCATGTTTCTCTGTCTGTCTCTCTCTCTCTCTCTCTCTCTCTCTCTCTCTTATAGAAAGCAAGCAAGATATTTTCATTTCTTTTTATATATATATATATATTATATATATATATATATATATATATGTATATATATATATATATATATATATATATATATATATATATATAAATGTTTTTTTTAATATATATATACTCTCTCGACTCCATCCGGGTGTCCCTTGACACCTCTCAAGTTTTTTTATTTACTCAAATGTATATTTACATTACCCCAAGATGAAATGATGGTTTGACCTAATTCAGTATGAAATCTATCTTCTATCTAATATTATAAATGCGAAAGTGTGTCTGTCTATCTGTCTGTCTAGAGATAGATGTAACCTTGGAGAAGGACATAGGAGACTTATTATCCCGGGTAAAGATAAGATCCCTCAGGAATGTGGGTGGAACCGTGAGGGACAAATAGTCTCATATAAATGTATTCAGTTGTTAAAGCGTAATAGAAAATATTTTATAGCACAGTGACCTAAACCCGCACTTTACGCACGCTTTTCCGTGACCTAAGTTGCCTATTTCTGCACGGAGAAGCATGCGTAAAGTGCGGATTTATGTCACACTTGCTATAAAATAGTATACGATACATGTGCCCGAAGTTGTCTATTATTGCACGGTGTGAAGTTAGCGCCCGAGCGCAGCGAGGATGCTAAACGCCGTGTATAGTAATAATAGGCAACTTAGGTCACACGTATCGTAATGTACTATTATTTATTATATTAGGTGTAAGGTACTAAAATCCTTATAATTAAAGGCATTGCATAGATGCATGGGGTGGTTCGTCATGGGTTTCATAGCCTTCCATTGGTTTAGGTCTTAGATCAACTATAGATTCAATTTTTATATAATTTCAATTATATATAATTTTTATATAATAACAAATGTGATACAATACACTTAAAGAAAATAAATGACATTTGCATTGCAATCACATCCATTTGTTGATTATGGTGTTAACCGGTTGGTTCTGATGGTGTACGATCGTCCCACTTAAACAATTGAATCAAAAATTCTGCGAGCCAACTTATTAGTAACAATATTATAATTTTTGGTCTACTTTTGAAAATTTCTTTTGCTATTAATACAAATTTCCAATATTCCCATGTGACATGCCACATGGGTGAGTTCTGTTTCCAACGGTGAATCAGCTTCTTATGTATAATACTTGAATATGTCCAGGCTG
Organism: Ochropacha duplaris; assembly: GCA_951361185.1. Taxonomy (NCBI): domain Eukaryota; kingdom Metazoa; phylum Arthropoda; class Insecta; order Lepidoptera; family Drepanidae; genus Ochropacha; species Ochropacha duplaris. The sequence goes on from OX592690.1 coordinate 1,010,485, forward strand.
GATAAGCGTGACTGTTTTGATTAGTGGTTCCACTCATCACACAACATTGCATTTGTGATTACTTTACTGTGCAGTTCAAACCCATTTATTACATTACATTGTTAGGGTTCAGTACACAAAGGGTAAAAACAGAAATCCTATTACTAACACCCTGCTCTCGGTCTATCTGTCCGTCTGTCTGTTAACAGACTGTCTCATGAACTGTGATAGCCAGACAGTTGAAATTTTCACAGATGATGTATTTCTGTTGCCGTTGTAACAACAAATAAAAACAAATTACAAAAATTGTACGGCACCCTCCGTGCGCGAGACCGACTGGCACTGGACCGGTTTTTATCATTCAAATTATTTCCAATTGGATAAATTGTGACGAACATTGACATACTAAAAGGTTTTAAAGCTCTGAATGTTTTAAAATTATGTACTTACCTAATATATGTATAACAATAGAATAATGGTTCTTTAATATTTTCCAATTTTCAGTTGTGCACATACAGCCTATATCATGTTTCCTTTACAAGAACATTCACTTGTAGGTACATTGGCTTTAAACTAAAAGTACCTGGGCGACCGAGCTTTGCTCTTTTTTTTTTTGGTAAAATTTTAATACTTTTTCTCGCAAAAGATGGAACTTGAAAAAAAAAGAGGAAAAAAATCATTCACGTGGACTCGATCCAGGGTCTTCTGATTTCGTGTCCGCTCTATTTCCGCCTGAGCGAAATTTACCTTCGTATTCTAATGATATTGTAGCAGTTTTTAAACGACTTAAAAAAAGGAGGAGGTTATATTTTCGACTGTATGTATTTTTTTATGTATGTTCTTCGATTTCCCCGCCAATTGTGGACCAATTTTCAAAATTATTTTTTCATTTGAAAGAGTATATTTCGGCGGTGGTCCCATGTCACCACGTCAGATCTGATGATGGGATCTTGAGGAAAACGAGGGTAACCCTCAAATTTTATAAGAAGTTATAGTATTTTTCATTCATATACGTACTTATCAAAGCTATTTCCATCTGGTAGTCATCATCTCATGTTGCAGAGCTGATGATGGAAGGTACACCTCCTTAATGGTTAGGAGTTAGGGGATAATTCTTTAAACAGGCTAATGTTATTAATTCATATACTTTTTAAAGCTTATCAGATATTTGCGTGTAGTAGCCACTATCTCATGTTGCTGAGCTGATGATAGAAGGTCCAACTCCTTAACGGCAAGGAGTTAGATATGAAATGAAACGCAATATCAAATAGGTAGCTGCTGAGAAAGAAAGTTTATATATTTCTGTATTCCCTCGTGCGAGCGACAACTTTAGTTGGTCTACCCATGGTGCTACTTAACTATGACTTTATAAATAACTAGCTGTCCCCCGCGGTTTCACCCGCGATCCCGTGGGATTTTATTTTATCCCGGGACAAAAAGTATCCTTACACCAGGGGGAGGGAGACGAGGTTACGAAATGTCATCAATTTTATGTAGTGCTTGACACTATCGATATTGTATTTTCGAGGAGTCATGCCAATCAAAGAGTATGTAATATTTTTTTTTTCATCTATTTTTAGAATCCATATGTAATATTAACATAGATGTTTCACATCTGCTGGGCGTCCCACGAAATTAAATTAAATTCAGGCTTTTCGATATGGACGACAACCCAACCGTTTGGTTTTTGGTTGGGTTGTCTTTAGTCATCAAAATCTACAGAGTGATTCATTACGATAAGTCAGTGTATTTCGCTGAAGTCGCACCTTATATGGACATACATTAAATATCTGTGAGTACAAGATCACTTCTTGTATATTCATTAAGCGGATATCCTCCTTCACAATATTATTTTAATTAGTGCTTCCATCCCGAACACTAAAAATGTTTTCACTGTGTGAATACCAGTACAACAATTTTAGTTCTTTGTCGTTTATTTTATTGTGGAAACTAAATCTATATAAATATATAAAATTCTCGTGTCACAGTTTTAGTTAACGTACTCCTCTGAAACGGCTTGACCGATTTTGATGAAACTTTATATTTACATCCAGTAGGTCTGAGAATAGGTTGTTATCTATTTTACTAGCTGTCCCCCGCGGTTTCACTCGCGTTCCCGTGGGATCTAGCGGTATAAAAAATAAATAACTTACTCTCAGACCTAGTGAATGTACATATAAAATTTCATCAAAATTGGTCCAGCCATTTCGGAGGAGTATGGTAACAAAGGACCGATTTGGATGAAATTTTTGTGTGTGTAGGTATTTCAATGGGTTCCTCGATGATTTGTAAACAAAATTGGACCCGGTAGCTGGAATGGGGTTCTAAGTTTTGTTATATTAGGCAGAGCAACATCTGCCGGGTCCGCTAGTAGTTTTTATAAGAACAGATTTTTTGCCAAAGATTGAAAAGTCACGATTCACACATTAATTTCACTTCACTGGTGTAAAACTGATCTTTACTGAAGAACACACAACCAACATGAAAATATTATTATTTATTACATTTAATTATTTGCTTCATTAAAAAAATATAAATAAATGTAAACATATGTCATATTTCGTCATTGTACGGACATGGAAAATTTCATCAAAATCTATTCAGCCATTTAGAGAGAGCTTTTGTATTTACAATATTAGTATGGTAGTGGTAAGTATGGAGATGTGTTGATGTTTCTAAGGATGTTATATAAATAAATAAATATCCTCGGACATTTGTTCACACACGGCTATCTGATCCCAAACTAAGCAGAGCTTGTAATATGGAAACCAGATCACTGATATACTACATATACTACTTTTTTTTTTGTATGTTGCCAGGTGTGCGGGCTGCCGGTACGCGCCGCCAAGTTCGTGGTGCGCAAAAACTGGGTGATCACCGGCTCAGACGACATGCAGGTCCGCGTTTTCAATTACAACACGCTGGAGCGAGTACACGCCTACGAGGCACACTCCGACTACTTGCGCTGCATCGCCGTACATCCCGCGCAACCATACATCCTCACAAGCAGTGGTCAGTCACTTACACATCTATTATATAAAAATGAATCCCTATTTTCTTGGTCACGGCATCACGCGTGAACGGCTGGACCAATTTCGCTGATTCTTTTTTTGTTGTGTTTGTTATTGTAAGGAGAAGGTACTTATTAAAGAAAAAAGTATGAAAGTTGCGCGGAACATTAGAAAATTTAAGAAAACTTAACGACCATATTCAATTTTCTAAATATTGTTTAAAAGTGATGATTCCAAGTTTCTTTTTATTTTGATTTCATGGCAGGACAACGTCTCTCGGGCCCACTAGTTAATAATAATAATAAAAGTTTATTTCTAACCCTTAAGCACAGATTGTCTACCACCACCATGGCAACGCATGCCCGAGTCAAAAAAACGAAAAATCTCCGAACAGTCCCCACCCCATCCCACAACAATTAGGAATGAAAACAGGTTCGAATGCCTACCGATTGACGTGACAGAAGATACAATTAGACAGGAAAAACCAGCTAACAAACCTCCTGCAATAATACTCTATGGGATAGATGATCACAATGAGCTGACTAAACTGATCGAATCAGTAATTTGCCCCACAGAATTCAAGTACAGGATTGTAAATAGGAACCTACTCCGTGTCATGGTAAATACACCGGATAGCTACAAAAAGGTAATAACCCTGGTACGTCAAAAAGGTTTAATTGGACACACATTCACCCAGAAAAACACCAAATCCTTCAGAATTGTCATTAAGGATCTCCATCATACTACTCCACATGAAGCCATCATAGAAGAGATTGAAAAAAGTGGCAACAAAGTAAGAGGGGAGATTATCAATGCCCGCTATGGTCCGAATAAGATACCCACCACAACATTTTTTGTGAACCTCGAACCAAGCAGTAACAACAAAAAAGCTAAAGACATTAGGTACATCCAACATCACTGTGTGAAAATTGAAGAACCACGAAAGAGCACATCAATAGCTCAATGCCAACGCTGCCAGCAGTATGGCCACACCAAAAACAACTGCATGCGGCCATACAGATGCGTGAAATGTGGGGAAAGCCATAAAACATCAGACTGTCCCAAAAAAGATAGGAACACCCCAGCCAAATGTGCCCTCTGCTCTTGTGACCACCCTGCCAACTATAAAGGATGCCAGGTGTATGTAGAAATACTCGCCAGAAAACAGAACCGTACTAAGCCAGCAAACAGGAACTATAAGAATCACACCACCAACTCACAACCATCGGATGTCAGTTCTAAGACAAATATTGTACCCCGCCCCGATAATAAACTTAGAGCTCAAACAACATACTCAGATGCAACAGCAGGACGTACTAGGCAACCACCTGATAAAGGCAGCGATAATTGTAATAATCAACAAAGCACCACACTAGAACAGCTTCTAATCAAACAAAATGAAAAAATAGACCAACTACTTCAACAATTAGGCTCTCTACTGGGAGTACTAACGACCGTCATTGCCAAACTCGTACCATAAATGGCGTCCTTAAGAATTGCGACTTGGAACATCAATGGCCTAGCTCCAAACACCCAAGAACTAGAGACACTAATAATAGCAAACAAACTGGATGTAGTTTTAATATCAGAGTCACATGCTACAGTGAGAAGCTCATTCCGTGTCAAAGGATATAACACATATTTCACTCCTCACCCCGATGGTCGAGCGCACGCTGGTTCAGCCGTTGTGATCAAAACAAACTTAAAACATACAATAATGGAACCACTTTCGACAGCGCATCTCCAAGCCACCTCTGTCCTGCTTGAGGATCGGGCTGGTCCTATCACTCTCTCTGCCATATACTGCCCACCCAGACACAGAATAACTGCTGACATGTTCACCAACTACTTCAAGATGTTGGGCCCAAGATTTGTGGCGGGTGGTGATTGGAATGCAAAGCATACCTACTGGGGCTCCCGCTGCAGCAGTACCAGGGGCAGGGAACTTAAGCGATGTGTTGACTCCAATCACCTCAAACCAATCTCAACTGGTGAACCGACCTATTGGCCCAGCGACCCACGAAAACTACCAGATCTCTTAGACTTTTTTATTACCAAGGGCATGGGCTTTTTACACACTAAAGTCGAACCCAGTCTGGATGGATCCTCGGACCATACACCAGCCATCTTAACACTAAGCATTAGTGCACTGACCCGGGACAAGCCTGAGACCTTAACAAACCGAAGGACGGATTGGGAGGGGTTTCGAAACTTTCTCCATGAACATATAAAGGGCATTGTTCATTTTCGGCTTGGCGTGAACAGAATTGTTAAAGAAAAACATTTATACCAAAAAATATCTTTAATTAAAACATGAATTTTGGTGATTTCTCGTTGTGTAGATTTACACTGATAAAAACATCAAATAAATAAGTATTTTAAATCATAATTACTTTTTCCTGTCGGCATTATGACTGCGTCATATTGCCAGCATAAAAATAATAACTACAACTAATGAAAATCGATTTTAAAATATTTATTTTATATCGATTACAATAATACTATTTTATTTAACTTCATAAAAAGGATGTTTAATTATTCAAAACATTTATCAAAGGCATTAAAATCGTGTAATCACGTGGTACTGCATTAATATACATATACAAGTAAGGAAGTAATGTTACTATTGAATTATTGCATTTCGATTATTCAAGATAATCGATATAATTATTATTCAGTGGTAAAGATTTTTATGGCAGCCCTGGTTTAAGCAGTTTGACAACTTTGACAGAGTTTGATTGGCTGGGGTTTGATTTGACTTGTCTGTCATTTCAAGTTATCGTAATCTCTTGTTTTGTTATCATTTATTTGTTGTTTTTCCGTTTTATACCTCGAACTTTGCTAATCATATTAGACACCGATGACGCTATTTATGACTAACACTGGCATTCCTACTAGAACGTGGTGATTATATCCTCTTTGATTCCTACCGATACTGTTCCAAGCCCAAATGTTGACTTGATTCCTACTATTTCCTACCATGGATGTAATACCTATGGAAGGTACGTCCGATGCTATGGAATTGAGATGCAACAATTGTAACCGACCAATTGTTCTGACTTTAATCAAAGGAAAAGGCATAACCTTGATCTGGTGGAGGTGATGTCGGTAATACAGTGGATCTCACCCCAAGTAGTAAGTGTTTAATTCGCTATTTGTTACCCAACAAATCTTTGAATAGTATCATGTCCCCGTGCACCATATTTTTTTATAGTGCCATTCTTGCTGGACTCTGGCTTTGAACCTTTTGACTGTGGCTAATGAAGAGTCTTCTACTAGTAGTGGTTGCCAACGTCGTGTTTGTGTTAGCTATAAATGTTCTTTATTGAGAACAAGATCTCACGTCTACGTACTGATACAAAATGTGAACTGGTGTTCTTGCAAAGTTGCATGGATTTGCACTTAATAATTGCTCTGTTCCAACAATTGCACACAGTCTCTGAAGCCCTATCAAGTATAAAAATGTCTCTAGACTGAAAATATTGTGTAACGCCTTTGATTCATCATTAATTAATTTGATATGATATTAGCATCTGATGTTGTAGCTGGATAGGGGCCTTATATATCTACAATGTACCCATCACAACACACTATTAGAAAAGGCTCTTATATTTATAAGAGTAGGTATAGTTTTGGTACTTATAGTTATAAATCTTTTGTATAGGTAGGTAGGTACCATCCATGATTACAATCAGTTTTCTATTTTCGGCACAAAAAAGTCTATTTGGTATCAATAAATTCCTTCGAGACAATTTCAGCCCTAGTTATTTTATTTATTCCCAAGTTCCTTGGTACAAAGTCTTGTTTATGAAAATCACAAGTTTTATTAATTGATCTCATTAATGTTGTTCTAGGCACATTAAATAATGTAGAAATTATTTGATCACTACCTCCTATATGTAATTTAATTAAATATGCAGCTAATGCTAAAGTCTCCTTACGCATGTTGGTATAGGCAGATATAAAATCAATTGTTGGGATTGGGATTTTGTTCATCCAATCCAATAATGGACTAAATCTTCAGACATGTCTGCTATATGCTGAGCTTTTGTAAGTTATGAATCTGATTAAAAAATAAGATGAGGAAAAAAATATTTTATTTCAAAAACCATCTTATAAATGTTTCCTAAATAACCATTAGAAACACCTGGATACAAAACCTTATTATTTTTCATATTCCTACAGGGTAAAGCTACTAATTCTACATATTGTTTTTATTCTCAGTGACTGTTCACTCCAGGCCAAAACCCCCATACAAGGTGGACAATGCCCTTTAAATGTTCCTCTAAAAAATGCCAAGGACATAGATGAAGCCTGCAAGCATGTAACCAACCTTATCCAGATGGCGGCCTGGACCAACACCCCGTCACAGGTCACACAAATTAACACTCCCTCCAACCCACCTGATATAAAACAAATGATCCTGGATAAGCGTAGATTACGGAGGATCTGGCACCTGTCACGTCATTCCCTGGATAAGGCCAGACTAAACAAAGCTGCAAAGGAACTAAAGGCTGCTATCAAGGAATCAGTCAACGATATGGTCCAAACCAAACTTCAATTGCTATCTCCAAATAGCAACGACGAGCATTCTCTTTGGAAAGCAACACAAGGTCTTAGCAAACCACAACAATCCTTTCCACCTATCAGATCACAAAACATCTGGGCCAGGACTGATGTGGAAAAGGCGGAAGCCTTCGCGAAACACTTATCTGATGTCTTCAAACCAAATCGGAGTACAGCTGACGAGTCTGACCTTAATGCCATCCTCGAACAAGACTACCAGATGTGCCCGCCAATTAAGCCTACCTCGCCCAAAGAAATTGCGAGAGAAATCAGACTTATCGAACCAAGAAAAGCACCAGGATTCGACTTGATCACTCCCACGATCCTGAAAAATCTACCACGGAAATGCATTACCTTCCTAGCCAGTCTGTTCAATGCCATCTTTAGAACTTCTCATTTCCCGGCCCTCTGGAAAGTGTCTCAAGTGGTCATGATCCACAAACTGGGCAAACCCGAACACGAAGCATCTTCCTATAGACCTATTAGTCTTACGCCTGCACTCTCAAAACTATGGGAAAGGATTTTTCTTACCAGAGTACAGTTAGCTATGGACGACTCAGCTATTATACCAACGCACCAGTTTGGGTTTCGTAAGTCGCATTCCACCATCGAACAGGTTCACAGGGTGTATCATGCCGTGAGGCAGTGCTTCGAGCAAAAGAGATACTGTTCGGCGGCATTTCTCGACGTGCAGCAAGCTTTTGATCGCGTGTGGCACAAGGGAATGTTGGTGAAGGTTAAGGAAAAACTCCTACACACCATGTATACCATTATCGAGTCCTACCTAGCTGGACGCTCATTCCAAGTTAAACAAGGCGCAGCACGATCAAGCCTCTATGATGTTGAGGCCGGTGTACCACAGGGCTCTGTTCTTGGTCCAGTGCTCTATAATATCTTCACATCAGATTTGCCGGTGAGTGACAGCATCACCATTGCAACATATGCTGATGACATCGCTTACCTATCGGTCGACGATGATCCAGAAATCGCCAGCAATAAACTCCAACACCAGTTAGATGAAACACAAAAATGGCTTAATAAGTGGCGTATTCGTGTTAGCGCAGCTAAATCCAACCATATTACTTTTGCGTTGAGGAAGGGAAACTGCCCGCCCGTAAAACTTGGCATAGATATTCTTCCACACCGTGACTGTGTGAGGTACCTTGGCTTTCATCTTGACAGGCGCCTTACATGGAAGCAACATATAAAACAAAAAAGGGACCAGGTCAATCACAAGTTCCGCTCCCTGTATTGGCTAATGGGAAGAAACTCTGTTTTGTCAGTGGACAATAAACTTTTAATCTACAACTCTGTGCTCAAACCAGTTTGGACGTACGGAATCCAGATTTGGGGCGTCGCGAGCAAAAGTAACATACTCTGCCTCCAGAGGGCGCAGAATAGCATCCTGAGGGCAATTAGTAATGCTCCTTGGTTCGCAAAAAATGATGAGGTACACGACTATCTTCAAATACCAACAGTCGTATCCGAAATCGATCGGTACAAGAAACTCCACAAAGAGCGCCTATCTCTACATCCTAACCCGCTTATCGCGGACTTGCTGGACACATCATCTGTGGTCAGAAGGTTGAGAAGAGACCACATATTTTAATTGGGAGGTGCGGCGATGGCCGCTCCACCGTAAAGCCATAATCACTCTCAACAGACTTGCTTATGGTTTATCGACCGATCGCAAATGGAAGCAAAAGGAAAAGAAAAAAAAATTTCTATATTACATATAATAGGTAATTTAACAATTGTGATGTCAACAGATATTGTCGGACTTCTGATCCCCAAACTAAGTAATTTTACAACGATTGAGCATTATGCCAACAGCAAGAAATGTGTAGTGGATATGGTATTAACGTATGATATGTATATAAATAATTAAAAATGTAAGAAGGATCCACTGCAAAAAAAAATTGTCTTGCTGAGTTTCTTGCCGGAGTCTTCTCAGTTTAAGTGTATTCCGAACCGGTGGTAGAGTCAATTGTAACGTTCATAAGTGCCTTACCAGGGCCTAAACTGAATAAATGAGTTTTGAGTTTGATATATTACATTACTATTAAACCGAGCGTAGGTCGAATTACAGACATTGTACAGTTGACTGTTGTTTACAGATGATCTGCTGATCAAACTGTGGAACTGGGATCGCAACTGGGCGTGCCAGCAGGTGTTCGAGGGTCACACCCACTACGTCATGCAGATCGTCATCAATCCCAAGGACAATAACACGTTCGCTAGTGCGAGTCTCGACACCACAGTCAAAGTTAGTTGTGAACACTCTAATGGCCTTATCTTACTAATATTATAAAGAGGAAAGATTTGATTGTTTGTTTGTTTATTTGCATTGAATAGGCTCTGAAACTACTGGACCGATTTGAAAAATTCTTTCACCAACATAGGCTATATTTTGTGCCGGGAAAAGATAAGATCCCACGGGAACGCGGGTGAAACCGCGCGGAACAGCTAGTTCATAATAAAATCGATCGTATTTAGTAATTGCTTATCGGATTCTTAATTCGAATTTTGTACAGAGAATTCGAATTAAGAATCTTCTAAACAGTTGCTAAAAATCGACGAAATCTTTATGAATAAGGCCAGTTAGAATGACTCGTTAAGAGAGTTTTTACATGTTCTGTGCTATGTATCAGGTTTGGCAGCTCGGTTCATCTATATCCAACTTCACGTTGGAAGGGCACGAGAAGGGCGTGAACTGCGTCGACTACTACCACGGCGGAGACAAGCCCTACCTGATCAGCGGCGCAGACGACCGCCTCGTCAAGATATGGGACTACCAGAACAAGACCTGCGTGCAAACATTGGAAGGTAACTCATATTTTTTTTATATCTTTATTTACAACAAATGTACAAAATATACAAGCAAATGTACAACTATAATATATAAAAAACTTCTTCGAGGCTGCTTTTTTTTTATTCTGGATAAGCTTGTGTTTGACCACAATCTCACCATGGTAAGTGATGATGTGGGCGAAGGTGGTAAGCACACAAAGCCTAGACGGGAACTGGCTCTCAAGTGCAGCTGTCGGAACACACCGATAGGTGCTTGGCGACAGGTTTTCAACTTGAGGGTGGTAGCCAGCCAGTCGGGTACAAAGTACCCTACCACCGTGCAAAGTGCTCCCAGAAGGCTGGCAGCGTTTCCTCTTAATTATGTTCCTTCTTTTATGTTATCCATGAAGGAAGTAGACCTAGAATAGAGCTCTTTTTTTGTGGTACACACACCCACACACCCACATACTTAGGAGATTGGGCTGAATTGATCCCATTCACATTGACACTACTGTCAAAGAGGACATAAAGATGTTCTCCAAAAACTGTAAATATAGACTCCAACACCACCCAAATGAGTTAGCCACCAATCTGGTAAATATAAGCTACCATAAACGACTGAAACGCCCAGACATCCAGAGCCTGGATCTCTGAATTATAAAGAGGAGATTTTCCCATTGGGGAGCTCCCTACACGACACTACTCATACAACAGATTTGCTTATAGTCAATGACTGATCGCAAATTACGAATACAAAAAAAAACATTGACACTGAATTATCTGCCCAAGGTCTGATGTCATAGCATTCCTAGTATTCAAGGATCTCTAGGACCCTATGAAAACTTAAATCTACACTCTAGTACTTTTAAGGTACGATAAAATATACAATTTGATTACAACATGAAAAAGCTAATAAAGCTAGTATTTTGTTTGTGTGTATTTGTGTAGGTCACACTCAAAACGTGTCGGCGGTCTCGTTCCATCCATCGCTGCCGATCCTGGTGACTGGCTCCGAGGATGGGACGGTGCGTCTCTGGCACTCCACCACCTACCGTCTCGAGTCCTCGCTTAATTACGGCTTTGAGCGCGTATGGACTATCTCCTGTCTGCACGGCTCCAATAACCTCGCCATCGGGTAACGTACCTCTCCCACACTAAACAATACAATACAATACAATACACCACATGTTACTATAATAGGGTATTTTACTTTATATGAAAAAAATTCTATAAGTATATTATTGAGATAGATTTAAATTCAATCCCAAGTTTTCAGTATTTTTAATCTGTTTTTTAAAACAGTTTTTTTAGCCGCACCTTTAAAAAAAATTTTATAATAGTAGCCGCCATGTTATTACGTCATCCGGCTATGTAAGCAAACTAAGCAAGCTAACTAAAACGTGTCAACATTTGTTTACCAAGCCCTCTGACGTCATGACAGCTGAGTTCATAGATAATACACTATATACTGCTGAGATCAGCGTTTTCGTCAAATTACGCGCGAAATTTGAAAATGTAAAATTTAAATGCATTTTTATGGCACTTATCGATTGAATAAAAATATTGTGTTATTTTTAATGGCTTATTAGGACTATAGAATTTAATTGAGACACTTTTCAAAAATGGGTGTAATACCCTATTACTAACTGCACACACATTCCCCAGGTACGACGAAGGCACGATCATGATCAAAGTGGGCAGAGAGGAGCCAGCCATATCGATGGACGTGAATGGAGGCAAAATAATATGGGCAAAGCATTCAGAGATGCAGCAGGTGAACTTGAAGGCTCTCCCTGAAGGTAAGTGGCGCGTCTCGTGAAGGACTATCGTGTAAATGTTTCCCAACTACATAATTTTGTTTGTTTTTCGTTGACAGTGTTCTTTGATGTATATATATCTGATTTTCACAGCTAAATCTCGAATCCTGGAGAAGAGTTGGGACACTTTTTTATTATGTTTTTGAAATAGGGGTGAAAATGCATGATAAACGAATGTCGCGTGAATAAGAAATGTAAATGTATCTTCCACTAGAATTTAAAAAGTAAAGAAACTAATTTAAGATGTAATATCTACTAATACACTCTAATGCACGGTTCGGAAGGTTTATTTTGCAAAGAAGAGCCGGCAATAAACTCAGCAATTACTCTTTTCAAAAACAACTTATACCTATTACATTTATTCATTACTAGCTGTCCCCCGCGGTTTTACCCGCGTTACCGAGGGATCCAGACTATAATCTATCTCCATGCCAAATTTCATCCAGATCCATTCAGCCTTTCTGGCGTAAATGAAAGAAAGAAAGAAAATACATTTATTCGCGACAACACACAACATTACATTACATTAAGCATAACCTACTTACACAAAAACATGAAAATAAAAGGGACAAATGATAATGTAATGTTGCGTGATGCCTGGAATAGGTCCCGACTCAGCATAAAGCCAGGGTTAGCAAAAGCACTAACCCTCGCGCTGGTTTTCAGTCGGGGCCCACGTCCATGACATCACGAACAAAATGAGTAACAAACATCCAAACTTTCACATTTATAATATTAGTAGAATTAATCTAGTGTGACTGATAATATATGCGTGTTAATATATATAAGTGTGATGTAGACAGAGAGATGAAGGACGGCGAGCGGGTGCCGGTGGTGGCCAAAGACATGGGCTCGTGCGAGATGTACCCACAGAGCATCGCGCACAACCCGAACGGTCGGTTCGTGGTGGTATGCGGCGACGGCGAATACATCATCTACACTGCGATGGCGCTCCGCAACAAGGCGTTTGGCTCCGCGCAGGACTTCGTGTGGGCGGCCGACTCCTCGGAGTACGCTACCCTCGACAACTCCACCACCATCAAGATATACAAGAACTTCAAGGAGAGGAAGACCTTCAAGCCAGAGTACGGTGCTGAAGGTAATGTCGCTTATATACATACACTTGTGTAGTCAAAATCATAAAACATTTAGGTGGGTTCGGAAGTTTGCACGGTGGTAGGCTACTTTGTAGTACTCGACTGGCTGGCTACTCTCAAGTTGAAAATCTGTCGCCAAGCACCTGTTGGTGTGTTCCGGCAATTGCACTTGAGAGCCAGTTCGCCTTTAAAACATTGTAATAAGGTGTACAACACATTAACAATACCCTGGTATTGCCAATGTCTAAAGGCGACGGTTGTCACTTACCATCAGGTGACCCGCCTACCTCGTTGTCACTTGTGACATAAATAAAAAAAAGTCGACAACAACTGAGAAGAATTGACAAGAAACTCAGCGAGGGTACATTTTTTTAAATATTTTTGGACCATGACTCACCGACCGATTGATCGACTGAGAGCGGTTCGCAGGGTCTAATATTGCATTTGTTAGTTAAGGATGATTTCATGAAATTCCTCCACTCATATAATAGGGCAGTTAATTAATGTATGGTGTGATGTCGGCAGGTATATTCGGCGGGTCGATGCTCGGCGTCAAGTCCATCAGCGGCATGGCCTTCTCCTTCTACGACTGGGAGCATTTGGAACTGATCAGACGGTTAGTGCCCTTATCGTTTTGTACTCTGCGCTGGCGACATTTTTCTTTTATTCTTTCTATATTTGATGGATATCAACTCTTATAAATGTGTGTGTTTCGTTTTATGCATTGCAAATGTTTGCGTGTTGGCTACCAGCTCACCAACCTCACCATGGCAAAGAATGTTTTGGCGAAGTTACATAAATACTTTTTTGTAAAGTGCAGATCGTAATATGCTTGACAAGATGGTGGCCAGTTGGGCGTGTACTGTTAGGTAATCATAGTTTGTTCACGTTGTAGGATTCGAACTCAAGACTATCGTCAACTCATCGATGAGAATTACCTTATAGATGGCCTTTGTTGTCTCGTTTTAATCGATACTGTTACAAAAATATTACTTAACTAGCTGTGTCCCGCGGTTTCCCGTGGGATCTTATCTTTTCCCGGGATAAAAATATAGCCTATGTTACTTAGGGATAATGTAGCATTCTAATGGTGTAAGAATTTTTGAAATCGGCCCAGTTGTTTTTGAGTACATATCTTCTATGTCAGTTTTGCTCTTGTGTGATAGTAACAAGGATCAAATGCAACAAAACAAAATCTACACTAATATTATAAAAAGATTTGTATGTTTGTAACGAATAAACTCAAAAACTACCGGACCGATTTCACAAAAAGCTGGCTTATGTTTGATAAAATGTTGACTTAGTTGCGAATATAATAATCTTGCGTAATGCGAACGTTTGGTGATGGTATATTTGGTAATGGTAAATGGGCTGGGATGTTCCTGGATTCGTTCACATACTGTGCAAACGCACGAAATCGCGGTCGGAGGATAAATAGTATTTATACTGTGATTATAGCTAAAACTGAGCGAATTTTAATGATTTAGGCTACGGCGAACTGTAATATAAAATTTACCCATTATATTTTCTTCAAAATACGAACTAGAATAGTTGTTACCGCGTTCCCGAGGGATATAATCTTCTCCCGATATAAAAATTATCCTATGTTTTATTCCGGAACATGATCTGTGTGTAACAAGTTTCATCAAAATCCGTTTAGCCATTTTTGAGCAAATAATCATCTAAACATCCATACATACAAACTTTCACAATTATAATATTATTAGTAGGATTCAATTATCGTGCCAAAAAGATGACAGCTTGTAATAGGCCAGTTGGCGGGTTCGATTCCCACCCAGGACAGACATGTGTTCATGAACATATCTGTTTGTCTTGAGTGTGGGTGTATTTTTCTATTTAACTTTATGTTTAAACCATACGGATAAGGATTTAGAAAGTATAGTACAAGCTCTGCTTAGTTTCGGATTAGATTGATGTCTTAATATTGTATGAAGTAGGGACTATATTTATTACTAGCTGTTCCGCGCGGTTTCACCCGCGTTCCGGAGGATTTTTTATTTTTCCCGGGATAAAAAGTAGCCTATGTGCTATTCCAGACTATAATCTATGTCCATGCCAAATTTCATCCAGATCCATTCAACCGTTCTGGCGTAAATGAGTAACAAAGATCCAAACTTTCACATTGCATGCCAGTTTTTTTATGTCAATAGGTTGACAAACAGGCAAACGGTCCACGGTCCACATGATGGTAAAAATAGTTACTGGTGACAAGTGAGAACGCACTATAAATAAAACAAGACCTAATTGTATACCACATTTTAATGCAAAATATTCTATTCTATTCAGATAGCCGTGTGTGATGTCAGAGGATGTTTTTTTATTTACTAATCCCCAAGTTTCAGTAGAATAGAATAGAATACAAAATCATTTATTGACAGCAATAAAATATAACAAAGGAGAAAACAAAAATAAGCTTACATTATGTATGTTTAATGATTTGTATATGCTGTGACGATTTTTTTATTTGTATGTGAATCTAAATTGGTGTCGCTTCGGTTACTCCAACTATAAGGGCCCTATCCCTCTAGGGCCAGCCTGGTTTCCAACATCAAGATGTAGCGTCGTCATTGGTACATGGGCAACAAATATATAATTTACAGCTTACTCCCAATCTATAGTTATATAATGTAAGACTGAAATTTAAGCGACTAGACCAAATTTTGTTATTATTTTATATACAATTTTAATTTAAAAAATATTCTACCTCCCTGCGAATTTCAGCCATCTAATACGATTATAAGCTATCCATCTTCATATTGCCCTATCATACAATAATACATTCTCAAAGAACACTGTTATAATAAAAACTGCAACAACCCTACACTAGGGTATTTTACTCTATATGAAAAAAAATCTAAAAATATATTATTGAGATAGCTTAGGCAAAAAGCAGTCGGGAAATGTTAGTTTTAGTTCATAAAATTACAAAATAGATTTTTAAATTCAATCCAAAGTTTTCAGTATTTTTAATCTGTTTATTAACACAGTGAACATTTTACATAGCCGGATGACGTACATCCGGCTATGTAAGCAAACTTGAAGCAAGCAAACTATAACGTGTCAACATTTGTTTACCAAGCGCTCTGACGTCATGACAGCTGATTTTCACAAATTACGCGCGAAATTTGAAAATGTAAAATTTTAATGCATTTCTATGGCACTATTGATTGAATAAAACTTTTGTGTTTTTTTTTGTGGCTTATTAGGACTATAGAATTTAATTGAGACACTTTTCAAAAATGGGTGTAATACCCTATTCTGTAGAACCATTGGTTGTCAAGCAATAAGTGCGCACAAAAATCGACTTTTAATAATAGTTGGTAACGAGCGTGCGTGTGTTGCAGTATTGAGATCCAGCCGCGGCACGTGTTCTGGTCGGAGAGTGGGATGCTGGTGTGTCTCGCGACCGACGAGGCGTACTACGTGCTGCGCTACAAGCCGGCCGTCGTGGCCGCCGCCCGGGACGCACCAGCTAACCCATCCGCCCCGGCCATCGCTGAGGACGGCATCGAGGACGCCTTCGAGGTGCGCAACTATAACTACTGCTCACTGGTTACCTAGCCTTTCGTGCAGAACGGTCGGGAGGGATGTCCGTCGTGTTGGACGATCCTTGAGCCCGGCCCTCTGCAACATTGAAAATTAATGAGCTACTTATTGCGCTTTTTTCGCGGTTTACAGTAGAGTGACCGGGCAGAAATCGTCACGTAAGAAAAAAGCGTTATGCCCCCTCCGTGTCAAGTTGTCCTCTCCTTCTTGCTTTGAAAAAATATCGAATTTTGATGTTACAAAGAAAAGTGAGGATCGCACAATTTTTATTTCAGTTTTCATTCGTAACCTTATCGGTAATGATTCAATAGAGTACCGTGTTTGTTGACATCCGCAGGTGGTCGGGGAGGTGAACGAGACGGTGCGGACCGGCCTGTGGGTGGGCGACTGCTTCATCTACACCAACTCGCTGAACCGTATCAACTACTACGTGGGCGGCGAGATCGTCACCATCGCGCACCTCGATCACACCATGTACATCCTGGGCTACGTCGCCAAGGAGAACCGGTGGGTGGGCTGCCTCAACACCTCGTTTGGTTGTTCATTGAGTGCGGGGCGTGGTATATAATGGTAGTCGTTTGTCGCGTGCAGCCTGTACCTGAACGACAAGGAGCTCAACGTGGTGTCGTACTCGGTGCTGCTGTCGGTGCTCGAGTACCAGACGGCGGTGATGCGCGGCGACCTGGAGACGGCGGACCGCGTGCTACCCACGGTGCCGGCGGACCGGCGCACGCGCGTCGCCCACTTCCTCGAGAAGCAGGGGTTCAAGCAGCAGGCGCTCGCCGTGTCCACCGAGCCGGAGCACAGGTTCGAGCTGGCGCTCGCGCTGGGCGAGCTGCGGCGCGCACGCCAGCTGGCGATCGAGGCGGCCGCCGCCGAAGGCGCCGAGGGCACGGAGGCGAGCGCGCGGGCGCGGTGGACTCGGCTGGGCGCCGCGGCCGCCGCCGCTGCCGACCCGCAGCTGACGCAGGAGTGCTACCGGCGAGCGCGCGACCACGGCGCGCTACTGCTGTTCGCCGCGACGACAGGGGACCGCGCGCTGCTGCGGGACGTGGCGCACGCGGCCGCCGACCACGGGGACGACAACGTTGCCTTCCTCGCGCACTTCACACTCGCCGACCTGCCCGCCTGCCTGCGACTGTTGCTCGCCAGGGGGAAGCTGCCCGAGGCCGCCTTTTTTGCCAGGTGACGCCGCCCGACATATCTCATATCGTGCCCCTATGTGCCCCATTCGAGTATGTTGGATACCTCTAGAAAATAGAATTGACACCCGAGAGACGCATCTTCTCAGTTGAAGGCTGACATCCGAACCGGTGGTAACTTCTGTAATTCGACCTTCATAAGTGCCCTTCTAGGGCCCAAACTGAATAAATGGTTTTGACTTTGACATCTTTCGTAGGAGATTTTGCCTTGGTAATTTCCTTTGTCGGAGTACTCACGCACGTGTTACCCGGATATGTTGCCTGTTATCCACTCGATACTATATGGAACTGAGTTATAGAACCCTCTAGACGCAGTATCGGCAGGTTTACACTGAGCAGTGTTGTAGTGTCCTGTATGTAGTGTGAGTGTGTATAACACGACATCGTGTGTGTGTGTGTGTGTCAGGTCGTACTTGCCGTCGGAGATTAGCGCGGTGGTGAAGCAGTGGCGCGAGGCTGTCATCGCCACCAACAAGAAGTCGGGGCAGTCCCTCGCTGATCCCGAGCAGTATGAAAACCTCTTCCCAGAGTTTGCAGTGAGTATAAAACGACTCAATCACGTGTAATCAATATGCATTACATTGCACTACTATTAGAATCTAGATAGGTTCTACTTAGATGTATTTTGTTAGGATACCAACGACAAGTTGCAAGCATTTACCCAATCTTAGCTCTCGAGAGGGCTGGCTAAAGTGAAAACATTTTCACTCGATGGTGATTTTACCAGCTGCGTCGTTACGCGATCCACGGTGCCCTTTGATGCCCTTGTTTCGTTACAGGGTGATACTAAAAGTATCATCATAGTCAACTATTCACATTACTAGTTAAAAAACCTCGTTCTGGCACATATCCACTCTTATATCTAATCTTATATTTATCTCTTATCACATAAATATATATATATATATATTTTTTTATTCTGGATAAGCTTGTGTTTGACCACAATCTCACCATAGTAAGTGATGATGTGGCCGAAGGTGGTAAGCACACAAAGCCTAGATGGGAACTGGCTCTCAAGTGCAGCTGTCGGAACACACCGATAAGTGCTTGGCAACAGATTTTCAACTTAAGGGTGGTAGCCAGCCAGTCGGGTACTACAAAGTACCGTACCACCGTGCTATGGTTTCCTCACGATGTTTTCCTTCACCGATAGCTCAAGCTCATTCAGGATTCGAACCCACGACCTTCGTCGCGGTATCCGACGTCACTACCACTGAGCTATCATCGCCTTAAATATTGAGTAACGTCGGACGATACTCGGGTATCGACCATGTCTCCCTCCTAACACCAAGGTGTGTATGTGTGTGTGTATGCAGGAGTCCCTGGAGCTGGAGCGGTATCAGGCGCAGGCGCAGGTTCAGACGGCCGAGTTCGGCGCCACCAACATCGAACGCAGCCTGCGAGATGAGTGTGACCGAGCGCGGCTACAGGCACCACTCCTACACACGTAACTAGCCCAACTATCTTTATTTGGTCATATTTTTCTTGCAATCTGTGGGAGTAGTTACGTGAAAAGAGTAGGAATTGGGTAACAGGACGTCGAGCTGTCAGATATTATAAAAAACGGGGGCTATTCTGACGACAAACCGCACTGCGGTTTGACGGAATTATTCTTTATGTAAAATTTGTTTAAATAAAATTAAAAAATATATATAGGGATGGAGGTGTGTAATGGGATAATGTGGTTTTTGCACGAAAAATATATGGATATAACATCTACCAAATGGTTTGCGCGCGGTGGTAGAGTTGGCTGTCAAATGGTACCGACCCATTTTCCGAGAGGTCGGTACATGTATGGTATTATCAAGTTAGGCTCGCTTTTTTTTGGTACACGATTTGATGTCCCCCGGCCGACCGACCGCTAGTAGACCCCACCTCGGTCGTGGTTGGTCACCTATCGAGAGTGTGCTTACAGTTTCAAAGGACCTCCACACGATTTTGTAGTGGGCATAATTATTTTGTGTAGACATGAAGCGTCGGCGCTAGCGGGATCACCCGAGCGCATACCGACGGCGCCCGAGCCCGCAGCTTCCTTCCCCGCTCCCGCGCCGCCCCTCCCGCGCAAAAACTCCTTCGATATCATGGCGGAGATCGAGCGGGAAATCGATGATGTCGAACTGGACGCAACTATAGACTCTGTGGTGAGTAATGATTAGTACCTACTGTAGTAGTACAGTACCTACCCACCCGTCATACACTTTTTTTATTTTTTATGTCACAAGTGACAACGAGGCAGGCGGGTCACCTGTTGGTAAGTGACAACCGTCGCCTTTAGACATTGGCAATACCAGGGGATTGCTAATGTGTTGTACACCTTATTACAATGCCTTAAAGGCGAACTGGCTCTTTACCACTTTGGACTTCGCTCAAGACAAGTTACATAATTCATTACTGTATTCTAGTTATAGTTTTACATGCAACTCAGGTGATCCTAGTTATGTGCATAGGTATAAATGTGGAGTGATGCTAGCAGGCCCGGATCCAGAGGGGGGCAAACCGGGGCACCTGGCCCGGGCGGCAGTTTCATGGGGCGCCAGATTTCTTTCACTATTTTTCCCAAAAGTTGGAGAAAGGGAACGCCACTATAAATTTTCTGCCCCGTTTCGAAAGGTTCGGTAGATCCGGGGCTGGATGCGAGATCACTCTAAGCCACACCGCACCTTAGCTTTTAATTGAACGAACGAATATCCTTGGACATTACACGTTTAGCAATGCCATACAGAAATTAATAAATATTCCATGATCTATCTACATTTAGGTCCATCTATTTAAATGAATGTCCGCCGCATGTTATGTATTTGATTCATATAGCATGGTAATATTTTATTTTCCAGGATTTATCGGATGAAGGTGACTTGACGGACTAATGGCTAAGTGTATTTAGAAATTATATTGTATATTATTACAATCAAAATGACATAATATGTATTTCGTAAAGTGCTAATAGAGTAAGTTCCCTAAATATGGACTACCTTATAGTAGGGGTGGCAATGATGCTAAATTTGTAGTTACTCGAGCGTCTTTGGGACCTACTGGAACTTGAGCTTTGTAGTACCCGACTGACTGTCTACCACCCTCAAGTTGAAAATCTGTCGCCAAGCACCTATCGGTGTGTTCCGACAGCTACACTTGAGAGCCAGTTCCCATCTAAGCTTTGTTGCTTACCACCTTCGGCCACATCATCACTTACCATAGTGAGATTGTAGTCAAACACAAGCCAGAATCCAGAATAAAAAAAAATAAAAAAAATTCCATTTTTGCCTCGTTGATGTCGATGCCATGACCTTAAACAAATATATTATCGAATATAATTTTATAGATTAACGTGTAGTCCATATTGTCATCACCCCTCATAATATGGACCACTAGACCATATTTGAAACTACTGCCATTTGAGCGTTAAACATTTAACAAAAATTATAGGTATGACGTACAGTTACACATTATATCTAGAATATTCCATAACAAAACACTGTTTCTAAAATATGGAGATTCAAGAATAAGTTGCTGTAATTAACGTAGTAATAATCTTACAAAACTCACCGTAAAATGACTTTAAATGTGCCTGCTATTTCAAAATGGCGATCACTGACGCGTACGGACATGTAGCCTCGTGGCAATCGACTGACAGAGGGGCGCGACGCCAGGGCAGGCAGTGATACCTAGCGAAATATTGTCGTGGTCCTTATTATGTGCCTGGTCTATATTATGTGCCTGGTCGATATTTAGGTAATTTACTCTACATTTTAAGATTAAAGTATTATACTGATTTTCTTTCCGATGTTTGCATTTCATTGAGTATCATCATCGCGTCGTTTCATTTGATTTGTTAAATAGTCGATTCAGTTGAAATCGGGAACCGCAAATAAGGAGTTTTTACTGTACTTTAATTTGTATTGAATTTGTTTTAATTCTACATGAAATTTTAATATATATACGATAGTCGGTTAACCGCGAATTGGAAACAGCAGCTTGTACAGTTGCCTTAAAAATGTATCAGTTAGTATAATATAATAAACTTTAATATTATTATGTATCTACTAAATATTGATAGCAATATTAAAGTGTTTCTTAGAATGTAAGTACGGTACAGCGATGATGGAAACACGACGAGTGGCAATTGTCGCCGCGTCGCCGTCACCACATATCACCACATGTCACCACACGTCACCACACGTCACCACCCGTCACCACAAGTCGCAGTGACCTCCATACCTACGAGACTAGGCACTAACAGCGACCAGGCGGCTGCTTACTTCCATGTGTAGGTAATAGATTCTATTATGATTGTGTACAACGTTATTTTTTGTATGTAAACTCCCTATAAGAGCTCTTGAAAAACGGCAACACCTCTGGTATTGCCAGGGCCGGATCTACCATATGGCTTTTTCGGCTTCAGCCCAGGGCCCCGCCCAGCTAAGTCAAGTAATAGTCAAAAATTGACGATAATGCGAAAGAATCCATAATTTTATTAAATTAAACAGATCGTATGGTTTGCAGCCGTGCGAATCCTACGATTAATCAAACCAAGGCATAATATATTATAAAATAAATCAAGTCTCATTTTTTTCTATACTTTGAGTAATTAAGTAATACCCAAAGTAGTATTAGCCCAGGGCCCCCTAAACTCACGGTCCGGCCCTGGGTATTGTTAATGTCCATAGGTGTCCGTTTTGTAATACTAAAAAATAGCGTTGTAGATCTCGAATATGTTCGTAAACCTACATCTAAAATATAGTAAACGAGGCCCTCTTCTTTGTATAATTGTATAAATCGCAGTTATTTTTATCATGATTTATAATGGATTAGCATAAGAAGGGATTAAGTATGAATAAACTTAAACTAATAAAATGCTCTGGTTTTCTTGCGACACTATTTATACTCTGTGCTCTATTTGTGTGTTCTTGCTTATTTATCAAATAATGTACTAACTGCTCTGTACTTCTTCTTCTTCTCTTCCTTATCCCACGCTAGGTGTGGTCGGTACAACATGTTTTCTTCTTCCACTCCGCTCTATCACTAGTCGTCTCCGTACTCACACCTTTCATATGCATATCATTCTTCACGCAGTCCATCCATACCTTCTTCGACCTTCCTCTACCTCTATATCCATCCACACTCATGCTCAATACTCTTTTTGTTAAATGACTTTCATCCCTCCTCATGACATGCCCATACCAAGCCAATCTATTTCCTTTCATCTTTTCAGTCACTGGTGCTACTTTCAAGCTTCCTCTGATATACTCATTCCTTATCTTATCCATTTTTACCACTGAGCTATCATCGCCTTAAAATGTTTCATAGTGTGATGGGTGGGCTACATAGCTTAGCATCAGTGGAAACGGTCTCATAGTTTCACATTATAACTCCATAGCACATATTCTCTGGTGGAAAAGCCGCCTTAACTACCCCCGTGCTAGGATTTCCACCCAATTCAACAAAAGTAAAAAATTCATAAAAACTACAGAAATTTAAAACGCGATATCTATATAATATACGCAATTAGCACATGTACTCTTCTCTCATTCACATCTTTCATTGCCCAACATTCAGAACCATACATTACGACAGGTCTTATGACGGTTTTATAAATTTTCCCTTTAAGTTTCATGGGCATTCGTCGGTCACATGTGGTCCCAGAAACCTGCCGCCATTTCGTCCATCCTGCATTAATCCTGTTCGTCACATCTTACTGTTCTGTATATCTGGGTATATTTATTATGCTGGCAGCTGCAGGTACAGTCTCGTCTATAAATTTGTATCCACCTCGTGGCTTCACATTATTATGTTCATCTTTCAACTCAAAAATTTGGGTACAATTGGCCGGATCACCTACCAAATATAGACAAACTAGCTGTTCCGCGCGGTTTCACCCGCGTTCCCGAGGGATCTTATCATCTGCCGGGATAAAAAGTAGCCTATGTGCTATTCCAGACTATAATCTTTATCTATGCCAAATTTCATCCAGATCCTTTCAGCCGTTCTGGCGTAAAATAGGAACAAACACTGTGGAGATCCTTGGGGGAGGCCTTTGTGAACAAAGTGAACATCTTCCGGCTGACATGATGATGATGATATGCCACATTATTCAAATAACTACCTATCTTGGATGACAAACTTCAGCTTTATAAAGTTAGTATAGATAAGCGAGTGAAAAAAGGAACATCGGATTGTTCTAGCCAGCTCTGGGAAAGTAAAAAGAAATAAGCATATCAACAAATTTAAATAGTTTTAATTCATTCCTGCAAGTACAGTTTGGATTTGCGGATTCACAGCCAGTCGTATTAATTATATAATACGCCTTAAGTATTTCCATGATTTATATTATTTTTTAAAGTAAAAAATAGACAAACAGGTAACTAGAACGTAGGAATAAATAAAATACCTATGACAAATACTAAAAACATTGCCTACTGATTTGCACGACATTTGATCATCGTTAGGCTGCGTTTCCACCGGAGATGCGTACGGCATTTTTATTTTATTCTGAATAAGCTTGTGTTTGACTACAATCTCACAATGGTAAGTGATGATGTGGCTGAAGGTGGTAAGCACACAAAGCCTAGATATGATAGGCATAGAGATAATGAAGCGATTCTTTTGGCGGGCTAAAACCTTGGACTAAAACACATCCCTCGCTACGCATCGGCAGTGGAATCGCAGTCTTATTGTAATATGTTGTGTTTTGAAAACAATCTCTGAGCTGCCTTAAGATTTTATCGACAAAATCTACAAATTTTGCTTACACATTTTAATCGATTTTTTTATACCACTAGTGAGTACGACGCAGGTGGGTCACCTGATGTTAAGTGACTACCGTCGCCTATAGTCATTAGCAATACCAGGGGGATTGCCAATGTACTGTGCACCTTATTACAATGTCTTAAAGGCAACTGGATCTCAAGTGTGGAACACCAACAGGCGCTTAGCGGCAGATTTTCAACTTGAGGGTGGTAGCCAGCCAGTCGAGTACTACAAAGTACCCTACCACCGTGCTATAGTTTCCTCACGCTGTTTTCCTTACCGAAACCTCAAGATTCGAACCCAAGACCTTCGCCGCGGTATCCGACGTCACTACCACTGAGCTATTATCGCTTTTGGTTGAAGTGTCGATCGTCATTAATCGAGCATATCTGTAGACACCTTGAAACAACCGAGATAAATAAAGGAGATAAGTATAACTAAATAAATAAATAAAAAACTCTTACTCGGTGTGTATATGGGAACCTACATATACATATGAACTCTTCCGAATTTGTTCAGCAATTGCGCGTGCGTGCTTGAGTAACAAACATTCACACTTATAAATGCAATTATGGGTAGGTAGGTAGGCCAACTCAAATTATATTAATATCCTACTCTCAATAAATATTTTCAATTTTGTATTTAAATACCAACCTTTAAAAAAGTAGTTTGTATTTTATTTGAAATACCTACTTTTCGAGACATAATCTTCTATTTGCAAAATACTTAGTTTACTGTTAAGTTCGGTCAACTTTGCCAGTTTCATGTAAACGTAACGGATGTGCGAACGAATTCTGACTTATCAACCAGTAGGTACCACCATAGACTTAAAGACTCTTCAATACCTACTTAAAAGATAATAAAAGTGTTCTTAAAATACAACAGATATTTCGTACAACACCAGTTGAAATATTATACATTTTTCATAATATGATGGTATGATTATTAAGCAACTACACACAGAACTGAATGTCAGTGTTTTTGAACTACATAAAATCATTAATAAATTAAAATTAAATTCAACTAAAACTATTTGGAAAATACCTATTTTGCATTTAGTGTTGGTATGTATAAGTTTCGAATGACTGCACCAAATTGGATGATTCTTTGTTTTATGTATTCGTTATTGTTAGGACAAGGGTTGTATGAAATAAAAATTTCCACGGGAACGCGGGTGAAACCGCGGGTATAGCTAGTTTGAATACAAAAAGCAAAACTATGGCATTTGAAAAAGTAAATCATAAAAAGGATTGTAGCGACATCTATCTACACATAGATATAGTTCGCACGACTCCTAGATAGATGGCGCTTCAATAACCTACATCGCGCTTACGAAGTTTTCTATGCGATCTGAATATATACAAGTTTCCAATGGCACGATGACCTTGCCTGGCGGAAAATCTTCCCTTCAATGGAGGAGTGAACACCTCGCTCCTCCATAGGATTAACATTTTGTACCTATGTAAATATAATCTCTGTCAATTTGTCACTCTCATTGTTTCAGATCGTCAATAAAGATAAATGACTTATGTAGTTATTGTAAGATATCTACTATGTGTTTTATTCTAACAAACATGCAAGGACAGAAACACTGTAGATAACCTAATCTCTCATGAACCTACCTACAGTTTGAGTAACTGACTGAAATTAGAAAAGTTTTATTTTGTATCAATTCATGACCTGAGCTAATGATATTACTTAAAAGTAAAAAGGTGTCGATAGGTTACATACGCAGCATTCACTCTTCAAAAATGGCCCAAAAGTCGCACATATAGGTAATATTATTGCATTCACACTACATAATGATATCTCATAACACACGACGGTATTTTTACCCGACTGCTGGCCAAGCCAAAAAAGAAGGGTTATGCGTTTGACCTGTATGTATGTTTGTCCGTCTCTATGTTCCCTCGTAACGGCTGAACCGATTTTGATGATTGATAATATGTCATTAGATTGGTCTTAATTGCGCGAGTGTCACTAAAGAAATATGATAGTAGGTAATCAAAATTCAATATGGCGACGACCAGACGCCTGATTGATCGTTTTGGATCACTTTTACATTTATTTGCACTCGTTACGTGAAATGCATCTGTTGACACCGGCGCGGGTGACACGGCACGGGTCAAAGTTGGCTAATTAGCCAGTTGTTAAGCTACCGTACGCGGAGCGCTTATAACCAATCTTCACCTTTTTCCTTATAATATCATTGGCCTGAGCGTGGTTTATTAGTCCAAGGCCTGAGCACAGGCCCCTTTAAAGATACACCAATGTATTGGTGGGTAGGTCCACGGGTACATGCTTACCTAGCGGTTACTATACGGATTAGGAACTATCCCAAGGTTGTCATGAATGGTTGGTGGAGATGGAAATATTGTCTCAACGCTGTATAACTTTATACTTAATCCTAAGTCAATATTACCTAAGAAAAACACTATATTTTTAATGCGGACGTGGATGGCCAAATCTGAAACTATAGGAAAATGCGAAAAAAATTCAATAGGTCGAGACTCGAGACTGATTTCTAAAATTGCCCTTTAGATTTTTGAATGAATAATTTTTAGCAATTTTTGCGTTTTCCTAAAGGGAACTAAAGTTAAAGCTTTGGCGGAATAAAAAGTATCCTATATCTTATTCCAGTATATAATCAGTTTAGACTAAACCGACCTTGACTAAACTTGGTTTAGCATTACCTTAAACAGACGGTTTAGCGTCTGGTAGTTTCGGAGTTCATCGCGGATCACACGGGAATTATATTATTATTAAGGTTACCTTCTTACTACTAGGTATGTATTATTTAATTAATTTAATACCAAAAACTTGATATATTTGAGTTTGGTACGACGAAATCATGTCACTACCGCTGAAACGCTGCCACGATTCTGGCGACGCTCTCTATGGTACCGGTGACGAAGACGAACAGACCGAGCAGCACGATGACGAGGTCCTTGAGCACTACCAGGGGCTTTGTGGGGGATTCTGTGGGGGACGAGGCCAGCGACACCAGCTCCAACAGCGGCGGGAACACGAGCGCCAGCGCCGTGCTGCTCACCGCGCCCACCAGCGAGATGAACAGCCCCAGCTCCGGAATCGACTCCGCCAGCACGACTGCAACCGACCACCGCTCAGTCATACGTCAAACATACGGAGCACGTGGGACTGGGTATAGTTTTTTTTATTATTTTTGTTTTTATTCTGGATAAGCTTGTGTTTAACTACAATCTCACTATAGTATGTGATGATTTGGCCGAAGGTGGTAAGCACACAAAACCTACATGGGAACTGGCTCTGAAGTGCAACTGTCGGAACACACCGAAAGGTGCTTGGCCAGCCAGTTGGGTACTACAAAGTACCTTACCACCGTGCTATGGTTTCCTCACGATATTTTCCTTTATCGAAAGCTCAAGCTCATTGTAGGATTCGAACCCACGACCTTCGCCGCGGTATCCGATGTCACTTACCACTGAGCTTTTTGCACGGCGGTAGGGTACTTTGTAGTACCCGACTGGCTGGCTACCACCCTCAAGTTTAAAATCTGTCACCAAGCACCTATAGGTGTTCCGACAGGTGCACTTGAGAGCCAGTTCCCATCTAGGCTTTGTGTGCTTACCACCTTCGGCCACATCATCACTTACCTTGGTGAGATTGTAGTCAAACACAAGCTTATCAAGAATTAAAAAAAAACTATCATCGCCTTAAATTCGGTAGCTTGTAGTAACTCACAGGTGAGGAGTACTAGCAGCGCGCGGTATGCCAGCTCCTTGGCGACCAGCGCGTTAGGGCCGAGCCGACTCCGCAGCGCGGGCCACGTCACCGACACCGGCACATACATCTGCAGCGGGTACGTGAGCAGGATCGCCGCCGCTAGCACCGCGCGCACCGCGTCCCCCAGCCTGACCACAGAATCAACAACTACAGGCTAGCATACATGTAGTACCACACAGCGATAGGTGACTACACTACAAACACTTCAGTTATTAAAAATGTATGTTGTATATTGATATCTAATAACTAAAGATAAACAATCCCAAGCAAAAGTTATCTCAAACTGTCTCAAATTGTGTTGGGTAATACTAGTTATTTTTTTAAAGTTTTATTCACAAAGCTATGTACAAAGGCAATAAAATTTTACGACTCATACCTGCTAGCCAAAATATATCTTAAACGAGCACTGAGGCATGTTTGCCGTCGGAGCGTTCGAATGCTATTAGATTAAAAGACCACCCAAATGTTCGAGTGGGTAGACATTCGGCAAGGCCATTTTTGTCGCTGATTGTGTATCTTTAGTTATTAGATATCAAAGATTGTATAACAATTAAATAACTTTATAATAAATTACCTATAGAATTAAAGAAATTGAAATTGACGTATAAATTTAAATCAGAGTTATTTAATTGGTTATTATGTTTCTATTCTCTTCAAGAATTTATTGACCGTAAAATCCTACTAATATCATAAATGTGAAAGTTTGGATGGATGTATGTTTGTTACACATTTACGCCAGAACGGCTGAACGGATCTGGATGAAATTTGACATAGAGATAGATTATAGTCTGGAAAGTCTTTTTATCCCGGGAAAAGATAAGATCCCACGGGAACGCGGGTGAAACCGCGGAGGACAGCTGGTACGATAATAATTTTAACAACCATTATTGATAAGATACAATTGGATTTAGGCATGTACCTACTAAGACTGTTATTTACATTTCAGCTGTAAGGGGCCGTTCAAGTATTACGTAAGCACTATGGGGGGGTGGGGGGGTTTTTGTTTTGCTTATTTTGGATGACATGGGGGGTAGGGGAGTCTAGATGATGATTATGTCATCGGTAGTTATTTACTTTTTTACACGAATGGCAACCCTCACATTGTCTATGCTTGAAAACGAAACGCATTTTCGGGGATTCCCGCAAATAATGCATACGTTTAGGCATTATTGTAAGCATAGCAACGTTGATTCCATTAACCAAAGTTTAACGTTTAAATAAGATCTCGTTTCAAATAGACAAATCCAAGTTATACCAAAAATTATAATGTTTAATGTGTCCCTTACTCTATGTTGAATACTATATCAGTAAAATCTAATCTCTATCCTAAATCTATTTTCTTATTTTTAAAATTATAATTATAATATAAAAAAATACATTTATAATTGAAAAATGTTTACGTAAGCATGGGGGGAGGGGGTAAGAGCTTTGCTTACTTTTGCTGACATGGGGGATGGGGGGGTAAATAATTGTAATAAATCTGCTTACGTAATATTTGAACGACCCCTAAATACTTAATAATTTATAATTTGAAAAATGATGAAAAAATTCTACACCATCTATTATGGTAGAATAGGTCGTCGGCCGCTTTTTTACTTTACCAACAAATGTACCGTATTCTTTGAAATGAAATTATATTCTATTCTACCTACCCCCGATCGAGGCCCAGGTTGAGAGTGAGACTGCCCGCCACTTCCTCTCCCCACCGGAGGTACCCCAGGAGCCCCACGGTGATGAAGATGGAACCCACGATGACCATGCTCACGTTCAGCACGCCCAGCGGCCTCTGGAACAGCTCCGGTCGTCTCATCTCACTCTTCAACGGTAGGACCTGGTGACCAATATTTTTATGTAGGTACCATTTTGACGATATACCAGCAAGGTACCCACATTGAAAGTTTTTGAAATGATAGAAGATATTAACTGAATTAACTAGGTACTATTTATTGATAGAATGTGTGTGAGTCTGTGAGTGCAAGGTATGGATATTAAATGTGAACTGAAATGACAGTGATAGTTTAAGGCGATGATAGCTCAGTGGTAAGTGACGTCGGATACCGCGCCGAAGGTCGTGGGTTCGAATCCTTACAATGAGCTTGAGCTTTCGGTGAAGGAAAACATCGTGAGGAAACCACATCACGGTGGTAGGGTACTTTGTAGTACCCGACTGGCTGGCTGGCTACCACCCTCAAGTTGAAAATCTGTCGCCAAGCACCTGTTGGTGTGTTCCGGCAATTGCATTTGAGAGCCAGTTCGCCTTAATAAGATGTACAACACATTAGCAATCCCCTGGTATTGCCAATGTCTATAGGCGACGGTTGTCACTTACCAACAGGTGACGCGCCTGCCTCGTTGTCACTTGTGACATAAAAAAAAAAACATTGTTGGAGGCTGGAGGCTCCAGCTAATAATGACAATGAAAATTCTGATTGTAAATTAGTGTTTCGTCCGCGATAAATTCCGAAACTACTAAACCGATCTTGATGAAACTAGGTACACAAATAAATTATATCCTGGAATAAGAGATGATACTTTTTATCTCGTGAAAAGATAAGATACCACGGGAACGCGGGTGAAACCGCCAAGAACTTCAATCGCCTGCGGAACGCGAGTGAAATTTGCTGTAGAGTATAAATAACATAACTTAAAAGTCCTTCTACATCTAAGTATTGGCTAATTTCGTTAATAGTTCACACACTGTTTCTATGACAGCGTGAAAGACATTAATTTATGTATGTAAGTAGCACGTCTAATTCTTTTTTCTTTGGCCTCGCCTTTTCCCGTTCACGAGTCGGCTTTCCCAATCATGCGACGTCATTTATTTCTTTCTCGTGCGTCATCTTGTGTGAGTCCCGTCTCTCTCATGTCCATGCATGTAGTACGTGACATATTTTTCTCTATTATACGACTTGTATCTATTCAACAATTTGTAGTAGAAAAGCTGAACAAAATGCACACCCATCGCAATGTAATGGCGGTCTATCTTATTCTAAAGTCCCGAGAGAACCTTATGCAGTACGATGTGGTGAAATGTCGAAGCTTAATAAGCATTTATACCTGGTAAGTACTTTGTGCAAGCATTTTGTCAAGTCAAGTCTAGCGTCCGTCGGTCGGGTGACGTGAGGTGAGCTAGTTAGCCTACATTCTCGGTAAATAGTGAGTTGGTAATACAAACGAGTCCGATTCCCTCGAAGGCGTAGACGGCCGTGCCGAAGTAGAGCGGTAGCTGACGCCAGGGCGCGAGCCAGGCGCGCTCACCGAGGGTGGAGGCAGAGGGGAGGTCCCGTGCCGCCTCGTACACGACGGCGCTCACTCCGACCAGCATCAGCACGTTGGCCAGCGTCGAGAATGGCGTCAGGAACTTTAAGTTCCTGACCATGCACGACATCAGAACCGGAACGATTATGATTATCATGTGGATCGACAGGCTTATATGAGTCGCGTACTGATCGCAAATCTGAAAGTGTCACAGGAGCGAAACTCAGTACAACGGACGGACGGACGGCACCCCGGTCCGCCAGTGATAGGTAAGATCTACTCCGCTTTCTCGTCTCGAATTTCTACCCCTTTTTCACCCCCTTAAGGGTTGAATTTTAGAAAACGCTAAAACACATAGTTATACATTTTTTATTATTAGCCTAAAAACAAAGTTTCATGGTTCTAGCTTCAAAAATGGCGGACTTCCATACAAACTTTCAACCCCTTTTTCACCCCCTTAAGGGTTGAATTTCGAAAAATCCGTTCTTATTCCTAGGTCTAAGGGTTTAGGCTGAGCGTTGATGAGTCAGTCAGGACTTATCGTTTTATACATATAGATAGATAAATAGATAGATATCGCGGCCGAGTGAAGTTCCGGCTCACCATCTTGACGTTGGTGGCGATGAACACCACGTAGACGCAGCAGAAGCCCAGCTGTGTGACGCACAGGAACGTGTCGACCGCTATCTTCATGAAGTTGGCCAGACGACGCACGCGCGCGGGCCCATGGGCGAACACCAGGTACACAGTCTCCGCGTAGCCCGGCGGCCGCTGCCGCTTTGTCTGGCGATGCATCCTTTCCGAACAATTTAGCTGGAAAGAGACCACGGACCATGGTCGTTAGAAGCGATCTTTTCATTCATTTACCTCATGAGTTGGTGTTGAAGTTATGGGACGAATAAACCTTGAAATGAAATTTTTATTCATCCAAATAGGCCTTCACAGGCACTTATGTATTTTTGTATAAACTAGTTTAAGAATAAAATTGTTAAACATTTTAGAAAAAAAAAAACCAATATAAGTAGTCGGATTGTCCAAAAATATTTAAAAAATGTAACCTTGCTGAGTTTCTTGCCTTTATTCTCAGTTGAAGGCTGACTTTGGTAACTCCTGTAATTCGACCTTTATAAGTGCCCTTCTAGGGCCTAAACTGAATAAATGGTTTTGACTTTGACTTTTTTTTTATTCTGGATAGGCTTGTATTTGACTACAATCTCACTATGGTAAGTGATGATCTGGCCGAAGGTGGTAAACACACAAAGCCTAGATGGGAACTGGCTCTCAAGTGCAACTGTCGGAACACACCGATAGGTGCTTGGCGACAGATAAAAGAGGAATTGGATTCCGATTCTTAAGACTCTAATGACTCTAATGCACAGTTCGGAAGGTGCTTTTGCTGAGAAGAGCCGGCAATAAACTCTTGAGGGTGAATGAAGGAATATTAGGGCTCATTACTGACCAGTAGATGTTGCGCGTGAACACACACAACGCCGAGGATGGCCGTCATGATGGGCGCGAACACGAGCCCGCCGTTCTTGAACGCGTCGCCCATCGCCAGTAGCCCGCTGCCGATGTTGCCACGGAATATGTGCAGCATTGTGTCCAAGTACCTGAACACAAAACCCATCTAATGCAATGGAATGGACGATACTTACTTTTATTACGACGGGCCGGTTGGCGTACACTGCCTATCACGCCGCAGGTCGTGGGTTCGATTCCCATCCAGGACACACATTTGTGTGCATGAACATGTTGTTTGTCCTGAGTCTGGGTGTAATTATCTATTTAAGTATGTATTTACAAAAAAAAAGTAGTATATGTAGTATATCAGTCATCTGGTTTACATATTACAAGCTCTGCTTAGTTTGGGATCAGATAGCCGTGTGTGAACAAATGTCCGAGGATATTATTATTATTATTATAATTTATTTACGATGGACTAACGACGTCGGTTTTGAGGGCGTCATGTTGTCGGAAGACCTAGGAGTACCTAGGATCTCTGCTAGGACGTTATATTAAGTAGCATTGATATTTAGACAAAAGAATGAAGGTTTGAAGCATTCGTTGGAACTATTAAAGCCAAAAACACCATATTTTCTTACGGAATAGGACTAGGCAAGCTAAGCGCCGCCAGGATTACTTTCAGGGAGGTGCATCTGCATCTACACACTACTATTAGGTAACTAATGAAATATCAGGGGGAGGAGGACTCAAAATTTAATTAACAAGGTGGTGACAGGTGAACAAATCTAGACGCCATGTTTTTGTTCAAACAGTAACTTAATCTAAAAAAAACTGTGTCGACAGGGGGCGCTAGTGCACCCCTTTACATTTTATTTTTATGTCACTAGTGACAACGAGCCAGGCGGGTCACCTGATGGTAAGTGACTACTGTCGCCTATAGACATTAGCAATACCAGGGGGACTGCCAACGTGTTGTACACCTTATTACAATGCCTTAAGGGCAAGGGCAACTGGCTCTCAAGTGCAACTGCCGGAACACACCAACAGGTGCTTGGCGACAGATTTTCAACTTGAGGGTGGCAGCCAGCCATTCGAGTACCACATAATACCCTACCACCGTGCTGTGGTTTCCTCACGATGTTTTCCTTCACCGAAAGCTCAAGCTCATTGTAGGATTCTAACCCACGACCTTCGCCGCGGTATTCGACGTCACTTACCACTGAGCTATCATCGCCTTAAGGTTTGAATGTAAGCGAGCTTCAACTTGAGTGTTTATGAGGCTAGTTAGGTAATCTAAGTATAGGAACTCACGAGGTGGGGTGTGTGACGTCACGGGCGTGCGGGTCGGTCTCGGCTCCGCTCTTGTCGTCGGGCACGATCTGCTCTCGCGACTGGAACGCGCCGCCATCGAATCCCTCGCACACTGTCATCGTACTCCCGCTAGAAACAAACAAACAGCCTTACTGTGGCCTTACTGATGCGTACATATCATTCACAAACTGTCCTCTCATAAGTTTAAAAGAGCTATTGCGGCTACTCTATTCTCCCGAAATCAAATTTTATAAGTCATTTTAATTTGTCATTTATTTAGATATAATTATTGTCATATTATGTTATTATTATTATGGTCAAGCCGCTGTTCGTTTATTAGATTCCTTTTTGTAATCTGTGGATAACGTAGTTGGTGTGACAATAAGCTTATTTTTCTAATACTTCAATTGTTTGTGTATCTTACATTGGCATACTGCTTGTTGTCCTTAATAAAATAAAATAAAAATAAAATTTAAAAAAAAACAGGATTCCAGCCCCAAGTGTAGTCGCCAAACTACTTTTGTACTTATTTGGGAATTTTGGGAAAGATTTCTATAGTTTAGATACTGGGCGAAATATTTACAAATAAATACTAACTTGTTCATCATGCTGCAATAATAATAATAAAATTCATTTATTCAGGCAACACAAAAAAAAACCATTAGAGTTAGTAAAATCTTATACTTACTATGTTAGTTTGACATTATATTTAATTTTTAAAAGTTATGTTTGATTTTGTCCTCTGTATGAGTTTCCACATCAGAGGACAATCCGCTTTATTTGCGATCATACTTAGAATGCTGTTGCTACTCCCACGTACTCTCCCTATCAGTGAGGCTGTCTTCTTACGCCAAACAGCGTCAAACCCATCTGCACGTGCATTGGTAAGCATTAATGACGCGCTGCTGAAACGTGGCAATGCAAATGTACAATATCATTTCGCTACCTATATGATAAGACACGCCGACTCACGCTAAACGCCGGACGCCCGGTCATCGTCGCTATTCATATCTTGAGGTTCTTTTTCATACCATCAACCAGTGACAACCAGGCAGGCGGGTCACCTGATGGTAAGTGACTACCGTCGCCTATAGACATTAGCAATACCAGGGAGATTGTCAATGCATACACCTTATTACAATGCAGCTGGCTAGCTCTCAAGGGCAGCTGCCGGAACACACCACGAGGTGCTTGACGACAGATTTTCAACTTGAGGGTGGTAGCCAGCCAGTCGAGTACTACAAAGTACCCTAGCACCGTGCTGTGGTTTCCTCACGATGTTTTCCTTCACCGAAAGCTCAAGCAACCGCCTTCGCCATGGTATCCGACCACTGAGCTATCATCGCCTTAACTGACAAGTGAACATCCCATCCTATATGTTTCTATCAATTATTTTAGAGAATAGTAGCTAGGTAGCTAGTGTGAATGGAGGTCGCGGGCGGCACAAGAATAAATTATGTTCATTGTCCGCGCATACAATAAGGTAAAGTTATTGTTCAAACTGTATGTAGATACATACGTACGTACGTACGAACGTATCTACATAATACAGTACAATACATTGGTGTAACAACTAACGCTTCAAAGATTAGTTAAGTAAAATTGCGTGCAGTGACGTTGTTTACATTTGAGGCCGTGCGGACTTCGTGCAGATTGCGTGCGTGTAGCTTTGCCAAGCGTCCGGATAAAGCCGGACATAGGCTGAGACTCCACCAAAGATGAGCGGAGACGAGCGGAGCGGAGATGTTTTTTAAACAACCAATAGAATAGCTGAGCGGTGACGAGATGTGTGAATAACGAAATTCTATTATAATAATAATAATATAATTCGTTTATTCAAGTGACTATGACTCATATTTGTTAGTAAACTTATAATCTAAGTGTTAGTTATTAATATACCTAATTAAATCTACAACTAAGTGTCGCCCTTAATATGCAGGTGACAACACCTATGTATGTACGGGCAGTCTAGTCTGTCCGCTATCATTGCCAGGACCCGGACGGTGTTAGCGCTGGCCCGCACCCTGCGTACTAGAGACGCGCATCGTTTACGCATAGCTGCATAGAAGCAATCGGTGCGTGCCTCCGCAAACATACCAGAAGCACTACAGTAGCGAGGCAGCCCCAACACCACCCTAAACGCATTATTGTACTGGAGGCATTAAGGCACTGTACGATTTCTGAGAGTAGTCAGCCCACAGGCTGCATGTATAGAATGACGTACAATATGCTCTGAATAACGTCACTTTCGCGTCCTTGGAGCATCGTACGAACCTGAGCGCTATCATATTTGCTCTCACCGACAAAGCCCTCCGCTCCCGCTCTTGGTTGTTTAAAACACATCTCCGCTCCGTTCAGCTTTGGTGGAGCCTTAGGCTTTTTGATGGCGTGTCCGGCTTATGTTAGGCTTTTTACATTGCGCAAACGAGCGAGCGCCGAGCGTGGCCAAGCGCAGACGATTTAGAATTTTACAAGATTTATGGTAATAATCAAAATAGCTTGATTTTACAAAAAAAAAAATTTGTCGTACCTATTTATACTGGGCCTTTTTACCCAAATGTCCGTCCAAACTGGCTGATCTGTCCGGCTATTAGGTTTGGCGACCTGGCAACCCTACGTGCGTGCGTCCGAGTTCTCGCATGTGACCAAGCCAAGCCACCCATCTCCACAATTCTAACATAGTCTATAAGAGGAATATGGTATTATGAATGCCGAATGCTGCGGACAGGTGAACGTAACAACATTATTAATAATCGTACAAAATACCTGGATCCTGTGCACTACCATTATGAATTTATTAAAAAAAACTCATTTGTTCAGTTTAGGCCCTGGTAAGGCCACTTATGAACGTTACAGTTGACTCTACCACCGGTTCGGAATACAGTTATACTGTGAAGACTCCGGCAAGAAACTCAGCGTATTGCAGTTAGATGTCTCTTGTACCCTAAGTCATAAACGTAGTTTTACTTAGCAGTAGAAATGTACGGTCGTAGTAAATAAATATCACATCTCACATAGTATCAGTTAAAATGAAATAATATCGTTTCTATCAACTAAGTACAACTGATTAAGTACCTACAGGTCTCAATGCGGAGGATTACCAGTAAATAGCGCTTGTTATATCGTAAATGGGCAGTTTAATAATGCTGACCGGACATATTCTGTATGATATTGTAAGGCCTGGTTCGCAAGAACAAATATTTAATGTTTTAACGTACTTTATTTATGTATGTATAATAATTCAAACTCAAACTCAAAACTCAAACTCATCGTTTTGAATTGAACTTACAATTTTTGCGGCATATTACGTCGGGATTATTTTATCGATCCCAGATCGTGATCCCTATTTCTTTTTTAACTCGTGCCAAGAGATCAGAAGAATAAGAAATTGACAAAAGTCAAAGGTATGATGAAAAAGTCAAAAAAATTAAAGTTAAGAAGATAGGTCGTGGATCATTAATCTATGTAAGTTGAGAGGTTACTTTAGTTTAGAGAATGTAGTGTAGAGTGACCATGGTCACTGTAGATACACTAGTTTAGTACACTAACTATTTTTGTAGATATTATTTCCTGTAATCATGATCTTAAATTACAGGAAGTTGTTTAATATTCAATTATCTACAATTTTGTGTCTAAATATTTGTAATTAAATGCTTTAAATTGGCAATGATCGAAGGCTTTAAATGCCATGTACTGATCTATATTTAATAATTTGAATAATATGAGGTCTTTATATCTAATAATGATAACGTTGAAACTGTTTAAAATTCTAAACTAGAATAACTTATCTTTAACTAATAAGTTATCTTTAACTTTTGGCTACAAACTTCAAGAATGTTTTTTTCTTAAAACTACCTTTTCAGAGTGTAAAAAAACATACGCAATATACTGGATACATATTCATAGATTCAAATATTAGAAACTAGTCAGTGTTTTTTTAAACAATTTAATTTCAAATGTTCATTAAAAATTGTAGTTGTGTGTTAGTTTAAGCACAGCGTAAAAACAACGTTTATATATACTGTGGTTTAAGTTAAGTTAAGTTTAAGTTCATAATTAGAGTGCACTACATTTGCCAACAAACTGTAATGCAGTTTGGCGAATTTTTGTTTAAATCTACAATGTATTTTCTTTTGGTTTAAAATAAAGTAAATAAATTTTTTTTTTAATCCCTATTATCAAGTGACTATTCTAAATGCCGTCTTACCTAACTACTAAACACTACTAGACCCTTTTTGCCTGGACTCCCACTTATAAGAGTTGCTTTGAATGGACGTAATAAATTAAATTTTATCATCTTTCATTTATAATTTGGGGAACACATTTTTCTGTTTTCATCCGCACATAAATTGCGGCGCATATGTACAATGTGACGACGACCATGTATCTAAACGTAATTTGCGTTTTAACATGATTTACGACTTCGGGTATTCCATATCACGCAAAAATAGTAAGGAGCGCACTAAAACTCGTACCGAATTACTGTAAGCGCGATAACCAGTGAGGCTGTGACCTTGATTGTCGTAGGTGATGACTCATTATGGGCAAGGCTGTCAA
Source organism: Ochropacha duplaris (assembly GCA_951361185.1). NCBI lineage: Eukaryota > Metazoa > Arthropoda > Insecta > Lepidoptera > Drepanidae > Ochropacha > Ochropacha duplaris. Next base: position 1,049,613 of record OX592690.1, read on the forward strand.
AAGTGACAGTTGCGCTGTCTTTTTAATTTCTTTTTATGTGATAATGAAAAACTTAGTTTTTAAGTTAGCGATACCTTACTCGAAAACAAGTTTAAGATTCTCTCTTCGAAATGTAGCTCAAGTAGACAGTAGGGTAGAGACTAGTTTAGAATAGTTTAGAGTTTAGAAAACTGTATTTTTGGGTATAACACTTGATAATAAACTACAACCTACAATTTTAAACGACTTCAAAAAAGGAGGAGGTTATATGTTCGACTGTATGTATTTTTTTTTATGTATGTTCATCGATTTCTCCGCCAATTGTCAAACGATTTTCAAATTTTTTTTAGATAGTAAATTAAGTTCTGCTGTATTTGCTTTTGATAAAATTTGATAATTCACGAATGTTGAGACGGGTAAATTAGTTTACTTTGCATATTTCCATAGTCTTCTATCATATTGCGTTTTACTGCGGGGAGCTGCTGCAGATATTGAAACAATTTTTGTATTAAAAAAACCAGTCATTCGTGCAATCTATTATTAAATTTTGGGTAAATATAAAAAAACCTCCCCCCTATCACGGATATACCTACGTAAGTAACTCGAGAAATCGTCTCTCGGCCTGTCTGTTGAATTCCTGCATATTCCTGGAGAAAATACTGAACCGATTTTGATGAATTTCGCAGAAGTAGGTACAGGTAGTTTTACTTATAGGTATGTTACTCGCTCAGAGAGTAAGAGTAAGTAGTACGAGACATATTTAATGGTTTTAAAGCAAGACTGTACAAAAAAATATATTAACTCGTATGTCGTGTTGTGCACGATGCCTAATCGGTGGAATCTCATAAATTGCAGCATCATTGTTATTTGTGCATTGATGAGAACAATTGTCTTGGACTTTATCATATCATTTTATGTTGGTATAAAAACCTAAAGAAAACATAACTTGGACGACTGTCCAAGCTATAGTCAGTATTCTTTACATAAAAACAACTTTGTTGGTATCAACATAAATAAAAGAATGATGGTGACCAGATTAGAAAAGTTGCAGCTGCACTTGAGAGCCAGTTCCCATCTAGGCTTTGTGTGCTTACCACCTTCGGTCACATCATCACTTACCATGGTGAGATTGTGGTCAAACACAAGCTTATCCAGAATAAAAAAAAAAAAAGAGTATATAGCCAATGAAACATATAATTATGAGATACTCGACAAATGTGGATCGAATACAAATGAGAAAATAATTAAGTATCCAAAAGTCATGTGTCCGACAGCATTGTTTTTTGTCAGTGATGATGTGGCCGAAGGTGGTAAGCACACAAAGCCTAGATGGGAACTGGCTCTCTAGTGCAGCTGTCGGAACAGACCGACAGGTGCTTTGCGACATATTTTCAACTTGAGGGTGGTAGCCAGCCAGTCGAGTACTACAAAGTACCCTACCACCGTGCTATGGTTTCCTCACGATGTTTTCCTTCACAGAAAGCTCAAGCTCATTGTAGGATTCCAACCCACGACCTTCGTCTCGGTATCCGACGTCAATTACCACTGAGCTATCATCGCCATAAAATTTCATCAACTCTAAGGTTTATTAAATACCACGAACATTACGGCGACCGAACATGGATGTCGTTATTGTTCAAAGTTTTTGTTTCAAGGAAAAAAACAAACCAAGTGCGAGGTTCACTCCCGCACGACTAATAGTTGTTACACAAGAGTGTAAAGTTGCTTTTTAACCGCGTGCTCAATTTTGATGACCGAGCAAGCTCAGAATTCTAAAATTAGAATCCTGAGCGTTAGCGAGGGTATCAAAAGAGTACGAGGTAAAAAATCTTTGCACTCGAGTGCAACACGTAACTCAGAGCTCATCCCACCTCAGCGAGGAAATGACTAAATATGCAAAAAAAAAGAAAAAGGCGCGCGCAAAGCAAATTAAAAAAAGTACACCAAGTAGGTTCCGAGTCTGAGTTTTTAACAAATTAAAAAAAGATGTATGATAAATTCGGCACCATGGAGGAAGAAGTAAATAGGTTTAATGATGTTTTGAATTCACAAACTTAGTGCACAAAGGAAAGAGAAACGCAAAGAGGAAACGCTGCCAGCCTGCTGGGAATCTTGCCGATCGGCAGCAGCGGCAGCCTCGAAGAAGTTTTTTATATATTATAGTTGTACATATGTTTGCATATTTTGTACATTTGTTGTAAATAAATAGCATTATTTTCCTATTTATAGTGCACACGATGTTCTATTTACTTTATCCTCTAGCGAATAAAAACGGCTTTTACACTCAGATATCGAAGAGCAAAAATACTTTTTCCGTGATGGGGGGATGAAAAATATATATACCTACCTACTTACCAAATAAAACTACATTTCGGATTGGTGGGATCTGGAAAAGCATAGGTTAGTTAACTTGGAACGATGTTTTGTAGTTTTAGGAGGACATTGCCGCGGACCAGGCACGACCTTTTGCATACGAAATGAAGTATAAGAAGTCGATAAAATTTTAGAAACATAATCTGGTACTTATAAAAAATATTTAGCTGTTTGGCGAGTCAGATTTCCGCTCAATAATTACATAGTTTCAAAATTTAATTCATTTTTCGATCAAAAAGGACCCATGTCGATTATGTTTTTGTCAGTCTAAATATTATAATTAATTTTTTTTCCATGACTAATCGGGACAAAAACATCATGACCAATATTGACCAATCGGTACGAGTCGTACCTACACTCGCTCGACCATTTGTCAAATAAAACGACGAAGACTTTATTCTTACCTCCGTCAATAAAACCGACAAGACCAATTGCTACAAGGTACCTACTGATATTCACATCACCAATCGATACTAAAATAATACATTCGAAAACGCATGATGAATCGGAACGGCTCCCATCTAGGCTTTGTGTGCTTACCATCTTCGGCCACATCATCACTTACCATGGTGAGATTGTGGTCAAACACAAGCCTATCCAGAATAAAAAAATAAAAAAAAAACTGAACTAATTGTATATACTACTTACATCGTTGAAGGATGTGCCCAACCCAACCAAGTTCATTATAGGATTCGAACCCACGACTTACGTCACGAACGGCATTCTAATTCAAATTCAAAAATGAACCATTACAAGTAGGTATTTTTAATCTTCATAAATTATGTTTAACCCGTCAGTTCTTTCTTGGGACAATCGGGGTTTCAGAGTCCGCACCACTTGGTTCTCAAATGGGACAATCGGGACGATGGATGACATTTACTTGAACATTGGGTGCGAATTTTGAAATTTTGAAAACTGTGCGCGATTTGACGAGTTGTTTAGATATGCAAAATCTAAACTCTAACGCACGCTTCGGACGGAAGAGCTGGCAATAAACGCAGCAATTACTCTAAATCAACTTGGACATTTAACGATTATTTATCTAGATTACGCACCGTACTTATTCATTATTAAACGGATGTTTTATCGTTTGTGTTTAATTGACTAATGATATGTGTATCAGGTATAAATTAAAGCAGTAAAAGATCCTAAATAATTGGATATTAAAAATAACTCGTTCTTTACAAGATTACTACATATACCTAAATATTACGAAAATTTGTTTTGCAGTTTGAGGATGATTCACGTAAACAACCAAACACTGCTGACACTGCGTCTTGTTGGAAGAGATCGGGATCGGTGTAGACGGGGTGATTTGCTCGTCTGCGGTCTGTCCACACATCGGTTCAACTTGAAAGGAAATAGAAGACTTGCAGCGCAGCTCACGCTCCTCCAGCATTGAAATAAGTGCTGGAAGCTTCACGTATTTGCAACATACAGCAACCGCTACCTGAAAAGCTATAACACTGTGCATATTGGTTTAGCTGTACTACAGAAGGCAATTTATGTTGCAGAGTATCTACCGGACCATTCAAGACAAGTATTCCATGAAGCAAGACAGTTTACCAAGAACAACAACTATAAATATTGGACACAAAATGTTTTTTTTTTCAAAATTGGAAAGCAATGGATCACGTGGAAAACAGTTAGCTATTACGGAATTATTTGACTGACAGAGTACAGTGTGTTAAACTTGAAAAATATATCAGCGATGACCATCCAACAGCTTTCGGTGTTCACCAAGGAAGTATTTTGGTCCCGACTCTTTTCCTGGTCTATACAGATGACCTTTGTGACCATACCTTTGACAGTAGTAAACTTGTAACCTTTGCTGACACATACTATATAATAAATAGCAATTTAGCGTTTAAAATTTTATTGTAACAATGGTTTTAAGTTTTTTTGTGGCAATGAGTGCACTGTCTTTTGCATGTGACAAAATCTTATGTTACATCCATGATACAGGTTCATTCTTACTATGGATAAAGAAACATTCCCTACCATGTGAAAGAAGTAACACACCTATTCACGTTCGCATTAACAATGTCTATTGTTAAAAATATTATAAACTAGCTGTCCCGGCAGACCTTGTTCTGCCCTATTTCTCTAAAACGCGTCTTTGTTTAGTTTCGATTGACGTCAAATGTTTGACAGCTGGGGGTTTGTATGGGAAAAAGAAAAGGGCTGTTTTTTAGGGTTTTCCCGGCAATTATTCGAATTTTTCTCGACGTAAAAACCATCCTTGGACTTCAACGAACATTTAAAAAAATGAATTGGCCAAATTGGTCCAGGCGTTGTTGAGTTATGCGCTTACCAACACATTTTGCGATTAATTTTTATATTATAGATAAATTGTCACTTTTCAATAAATCCGTTTTAATTGTTATCATTTAAGCAATAATTGTCTAATAGACAAGTAGTCTTGTACGTACCTATATAGGCTATATATAATACAACATTAATAAGGTCATAATACATTTTAGGTCGGTATACTACACAAGTACTAGGATGTACTCACACAGTGTATGTATTTTGTATAATTTTGTTGTTGTTCCTATATTTGTCTCTGTGTGTAATTTGTGATGTAAATGAAACTGTCTATGTTGATGCTGTGTGAGTCCAAAATAAATGTTTATCTTATCTTATCTTATCTTATGTACATATTTATTTGCTTATAAATATAGACAATTCGCTAATATGTGACCCGGATTAGGGCCGAATGAACGCTTAGTCGTTCCCAGGCTTCTTTCTCTATGCGCGTGCGCGTGACATCATCTATGCACAGTAGGTACGACACGGTAGAGCATCTCGCACTGTAATTGTCACTCACAAATTTATTTTTACCATCACTGTTTCTGTTAAATACTGAACCACTCAATCGATTAAGGCATTGTGTTTAGCACAAAATTCACGGGTTGAAACCGGCACTCTCGATCGCGCTGGGTCACTTCAAAATAGCCTGTAAATGGGTCTGAGGAGCTGGTTAATTTGCTTTTGCGTTTTCCTCGGTCGGCTGATGTAGTTGGCGAGCGCGGAGCCCAAGCCGGACGCGGCGGCCGACACCGCGCCTTGGAACGGACCGTTGATGCCTCCCTGTCCGAACCCGCCCTGGACAGCTTGCGGGTATCCGCCGTAGCCCCCTTGTCCACCGTAGCCACTTTGCCCGCCGTAACCGCCGAGGGCTCCTTGTCCTCCGTAACCGCCGCCATAATTTCCATGACTCCCATGCCCACCGTGGCCTCCGTGACCGTTGTGACCTCCGTGTCCGTTGTGGCCTCCGTGACCGTTGTGGCCTCCATGTCCGTTGTGGCCTCCATGACCTCCGTGACCTCCGTGCCCGTGGCTGCCGTGTTGGTTATGTATCGGATAAGGCAGTTGAGGAGCTATGGGCAGCGGCACCACTCCGCACCCAAAGAAGTAGTTGTTGACGGGCGCCGAGACATACGTGTAGTCGTGCAGGCCGCTGCCGCCTGCCAAGCCGAAAGTACGCGCCGAGCCACAGGGCCCGCTCTGCTGATGTTTCTTCCGCTTGCGATGTTTCCTTCCGAGATCATCGCCCTCGTCCAGCTGCAAGTCCCTCGTCCCCTCGCTGTCCTCGGGCTCCGACGCCATCAGCAGGGCGGCGCAGTGCACCAGAAGGAGGACCACCACAGCGGTTTTCTAAAAATAAATAATAGCTAGATACCTAGTGGATTGCTCGCAGGAGCTGCGCTAGCGGGAATCTATCCTTGGACTCTGTGAGGGTGGGTCCACTCAGTTCAGTTCACGATCGGTATAAACGCAACATATACAGATGGGACGAAAGAACCCCCGTACAAGCTGTACCTTCGCCAGATTATAGATGGAAGTGCATTAGCTATAACCAATGTCAGTTGGTGCCCTTAGGTACGTACAATAGTTAGAGATATGACTCACCATGTTGTGTCGGTGGGACTGTGAGTCCAGGCGTCAGCGGCGAGGCGGCGGACGATACTGTTCCTACTGGTGCCACGGACCTGCCTGACTCCGATCACCAGTCGGATGGGGGATTCCGATGTCGAAAAGTGAAAGTATGTAACAGATCCACCTCCACCTAAATGTAAGAATATCGCAACTTGTGACGAATAAAATCCACGACGAAACGGCGCGGAGAGGCCGGACCGCCTTCACATTGTTAGGCAACGCAGCCGCTGGCATCTGCTATCGTTTATTATAGAAATATTCTAGTTATACGACACACTTATTGAGTATCGAGCGAGGAGTTACTTCATCGCGGCCACGCTCAAGCGCTGGACTGGGATTCAGTTTTATTTGTGACTGGCTATTCAACAACCTATTTGAAAAAACGCCGCCAGATGAGAGTCAGACTCGTGCCCCGAAGGATCCGTACTTTTGTTAGATATTAAAATAACTGTACGTATCGTGCATAAAATATAATCAACTAGTATTGTTTTTTAACACAAAAGATATCACTGTTTTGGAATAGGTATTTTAAAATGATACCCTATTTTGTTTCATTTGAAAGATTAGAACTAGTTAGTTGATTCACATTGAAATTCGCCGCAATAAAATATTATGTAATACCTATTATTGTCAGTAAAATTCGGTAAGCAGTCAATATTTAAAAGTAAGTAGTACAAGTTTCTATTTTTTTTATACCACAAGTGACAACCAATGCAGGCGGGTCACCTGATGATAAGTGACTACCGTCGCCAGAGACATTCGCAATGCGGATGTAGTCGCAATGGGGACATTTGCAATGGGACATTCCAGAATTGCCAATGTGTTGTACACCTTATTACAATGCCTTAAAGGCAAATTGGCTCTCAAGTGCAATTGCCGGAACACACCAACAGGTGCTTGACGATTGGTTTTCAACTTGCGTGTGGTAGCCAGCCAGTCGGGTACTACAAAGTGCCCTACCACCGTGCTCACTCCACGTCTCCGACGTCACTACCCCTGACCTATCATCGATCATTCCTACAGACGTTCACACACTAGTATATAATTTAAAATAAAAAATCTACGTCTTTTGCTTTGCTATTAAGGACGATATTTAAAGAAAATCTTTATGAAAACCTGCACATGTTTTATAAAACACGTAAGCTACCGAACAGAACAAGGCATAATGATCTTAGGTTTATCTCGCCTATTGCTAGAAAATTGTGACAATCATGATACAGCTACCTACCAGGTAAAAAAATATTGGTACTTCCATCCTAGTCCTTCACCTTTTTACCCGACTGTCGGGGAAGCCAAAAAGAGGTTATGTGTTTGACTTGTATGTATGTATGTTCCCTTGACTACTAAACGACTGAACTGATTTTGATGATAAATGTAGTTAGATTCGTCTTTATTGGGCGAGTGACTAAAGACACACTACACTTACTCCGGCTGGCTGCACACCGTATCCTGCACGCTGCACGCTACACGCAACACTACAGCACACTCATGAGGAGGAGGCTTACCCAAGGTCGTCCGGTGCTATCGCGCCGCCACCAGTGTGCACGCTCTGCAAGCCGCTCATGCTGTATTTCTCCTGCATGTTCGATGCGATGCCACTGCTGAAGTCTGCTGCAACAAACACTTTTTTATTATTTTATTTTTATTCTGGATACCTAAGCTTGTGTTTGACCACAATCTCACCATGGTAAGTGATGACGTGGCCGAAGGTGGTAAGCACATAAAGCCTAGATGGGAACTGGCTCTCAAGTGCAGCTGTCGGAACACACCGATAGATGTTTGGCGACAGATTTTCAACATGAGGGTGGTAGCCAGCCTGTCGGGTACTACAAAGTACCCTACCACCGTGCTATGGTTTCCTCACGATGTTTTCCTTCACATAGATAGTAAAAGCGACAAAGTAATGTTCATCAGCAAATGGTTTTATCTCCATCAGACTACTTTATTGACGTTTTTATCATATACTAGTGGGCCCGGCAGACGTTGTCCTGTCCTGAAAATAAAACTTAGAACCCGATTCCAGCGCCACCAATTGTGAAACTAAACCATCTGTCAGTCCGATCTCGAGACATGTCAAAACGTCGTTCTATACAAAATGTAGGACAAAAATAATTTTCTTCATTATTCTTTTTTTTTTGTGAATTTTTCCTGAATTTTCTTTGCTATAAACCTCACGGAGCCCGAGACCTTTCCAACGAATGCAAAACCGTGGAAATCGGTTCGTGCGTTCAGTACGTCTACCATGACTTTACAAAAACCGCACACGCTCACGACTGCGTAAAATATTTGTATGGAAAATGTGCACAGCGCCACTAGCGGTCACGTAAAGAACTAAAATTGGTAGTACGCACCATGAGTCAAGTGATGGTTTACGTACACTCTAGTGTTTGCTCACATCGAGCAACGTTTCTTACTTCACAACGAATAATGCTGCCTCTTTCTAACTATACTGTAAAGGCAGAGTAAGTTATATACTCCCAAAAAATCTAAGTATTCAGTTATAACCCTGCTAATTGAAAACGTCATAGACGAATGCTCATTTGCTTTTATTCTTAGTCATTTTTAAATAGATATGGTTGTATACCGTCACCGTGTAGTGGCTCACTACACGGTGACGGTATACAACCATATCTACCGTGAGACGGAGCGTCGCGTCGTCCCGCTTGCTCGCTGCGCTGCACGCCCCGTCGTCCTTCAGTCGGTCGTGCGCACTAGGTCATGCGCATGTGTGTGTGTGTGCTGTGGTGTGTGTTTATAAACAATACGTTTGTAAATAAATAATACATAATGTACTTTAAATAAGTAGGTTTTTTTTATAGAAACATGTGTTTGTCTGTGAATGTTTCAAGTGGATGCTTATAGTTGAGGAATGTGGCTTAGGATTAAAATTGTATGTAAATAATAGTACCTAAGTATTTATTCCTTTATGTAATTGTTCTCAATCTCAATAATATCACGGCCTATAAACCACACTGATATGCTCAAGTGAATTTCCAAACTAAAATATGCTAAATAACTTATTGCCCACATTATTTCAACTCAAACTCAAAGTCAAATATATCTTTATTAAGTAAACTCATTACAAGTACAACAAAATAACACTCAAATTTTATAAACTTTCATTAAAAACTACAAAGAGTAGGTATATAAACACTACGTAAACTATACGATCGAAGATCTCACGGTTCAATTTGCCCGTGAGTTACTTAACTATAATCGAGACGGTATTTCTCGATGACATCTGTCAAATTTGTGACTCACGGTACCGATATTCTAAAAGCAATGGATAAAAAACGTTAGTTACTAGCGTGTAGGAACAAGTTTAACCAAAAACTATTCGATGCGCGTTTCTCCGCTACCGTTTGATGTGTGTTTTTGGTGCCAACTCATGCTAGGGGCACTGTACGTCTACCATGACTTTACAAAAACCGCACACGCTCACGACTGCGTAAAATATTTGTATGGAAAATGTGCACAGCGCCACTAGCGGTCACGTAAAGAACTAAAATTGGTAGTACGCACCATGAGTCAAGTGATGGTTTACGTACACTCTAGTGTTTGCTCACATCGAGCAACGTTTCTTACTTCACAACGAATAATGCTGCCTCTTTCTAACTATACTGTAAAGGCAGAGTAAGTTATATACTCCCAAAAAATCTAAGTATTCAGTTATAACCCTGCTAATTGAAAACGTCATAGACGAATGCTCATTTGCTTTTATTCTTAGTCATTTTTAAATAGATATGGTTGTATACCGTCACCGTGTAGTGGCTCACTACACGGTGACGGTATACAACCATATCTACCGTGAGACGGAGCGTCGCGTCGTCCCGCTTGCTCGCTGCGCTGCACGCCCCGTCGTCAGTCAGTCAGTCGTGCGCACTAGGTCATGCGCATGTGTGTGTGTGTGTGCTGTGGTGTGTGTTTATAAACAATACGTTTGTAAATAAATAATACATAATGTACTTTAAATAAGTAGGTTATTTTTATAGAAACATGTGTTTGTCTGTGAATGTTTCAAGTGGATGCTTATAGTTGAGGAATGTGGCTTAGGATTAAAATTGTATGTAAGTAATAGTACCTAAGTATTTATTCCTTTATGTAATTGTTCTCAATAATATCACGGCCTATAAACCACACTGATATGTTCAAGTGAATTTCCAAACTAAAATATGCTAAATAACTTATTGCCCACATTATTTCAACTCAAACTCAAAGTCAAATATATCTTTATTAAGTAAACTCATTACAAGTACAACAAAATAACACTCAAATTTTATAAACTTTCATTAAAAACTACAAAGAGTAGGTATATAAACACTACGTAAACTATACGATCGAAGATCTCACGGTTCAATTTGCCCGTGAGTTACTTAACTATAATCGAGACGGTATTTCTCGATGACATCTGTCAAATTTGTGACTCACGGTACCGATATTCTAAAAGCAATGGATAAAAAACGTTAGTTACTAGCGTGTAGGAACAAGTTTAACCAAAAACTATTCGATGCGCGTTTCTCCGCTACCGTCTGATGTGTGTTTTTGGTGCCAACTCATGCTAGGGGCACTGGAGTTTGAGTATAGTTTGAGAGTAGATTTGTTTTGATAATCTCGAAAATCTATTACAACAAAAGTGTGGAAAAATTGAACAATACCATTTTAAAATGTGTTGACTGCAGGTAATAACCATTTATGATTGATTCCCAAGAGTGTACCGGTAACAATAGCTACTTATAAAAACATTTCAAAAGTAATCACGTAATGGAACATTGACTGTCTCGTACTTTGAAGGTTTGTTTCTTAAATTGTATAATAGTTTGGAGATAACAAAGTATTCTCTGAATATTGTAGTCATGTAGTAATGTTGTAGACACAACAGAAAATAATATGTTCGCGTGGGTTGGCGTTTGAGCGAAGGCGTAACTGTTGCATAAATAAGTTGCAGCAAGTTTTGCTTGTTGGGTAGGGACATTGTATTTTCCGCACATAATTACGGTGTTTATTGACCTACTTTTATATTTTTATTCAAATATCTACTAGTGGCCCGGCAGACGTTGTCCTGCTCTGAAATTTAAACAAAACTTTGAACCCAGTTCCAGCGCTACCTACCGGGTTCAATTGTGAATCTAAACCATCACGAAAATAATGACAGTCGCTGTCATTCCGGCGATTTCCGTAGAAAATTATCAATTAAGAATTATTAAATTTTTCAACATTTTTATGGGTTTTCCCTATTTATTTATTTCATTTAAACCAACCCTGTATTTCAGCGAACAAAACAAAAAAAGAATTATTCGAATCGGTCAAGCCGTTTTTGAGTAACGAACAGCAATTAATTTTATATATACAGGGTGGAATTTTGTAATGCCACCTGGATGGAAAGTACTCTTAATACTGTAGATAGAACATTTTACTCAAAGAAAACATTCCTTTATTTTTGAAAAGAAACAAAACTGCATTCAGAGAATTTCGAAAATTCACGTGCCATTCCCGGGAATCGAACCGACTAAAATCTATGGAGGATTACAAAATCCCACCCAGTATATATAGATAGATAGACCAAGAATTTGTACCAACTAATAGAATAGGTAGATCTACAAGGCTGCTGGGCGCAGCCTCCATGAAAGCGTGGGGCTGGCGTGGCGGAGAACAATCTCATATATCTAAGTGATGATGAGGCCGAAGGTGGTAAGCACACAAAGCCTTAAACAGACTTGTATGGAAGAGCGCAATAACCGCTAGGTAACATTGCATTGAACTACGAATTTTCATTTCGAAATACCTAGTTACGAACAAAAATTTAAGATGTAAACTATTTTAAGTGTAGTCCAAAATGTTGGGCGTATTGTTTGTTACTTTACATATTTATTATATGAGTTTTAATTACGTCAACAATCAATAATGGCTACAAGTCGAGATTATTTTACCCGCCATCAAAAACTAACAATTTTTTAACTCCAGCCCGCTCTCCCCTACGCTCCCATCACTCCCGCTGATTCCCTCGAGATTTCGAGACCGCTACTAACAATTTTCAAGATTTTTTGTATCACAGTAGGTTGTATACAACAAATAACCTCTAGGCGCGTCCCTCACTGGTAAGTCGAGGCGGCGGCGCCTTTTCATAGAGAAAACAGAGATGCCCGCGACTCGACGTCGTCGTTCGATCGTATGAAAATTGCCGCCGCACCGCCGCGTTGACTTACCTGTGAGCGACGCGCCTAACGTGATCAATTTAACCTGCTCATAATATCGTTTAAAGGTTCAAGGCCATCGTTTGTTTTTTTCCTCAACGTTTGCAGGTTTGTCGTGACCGTGAGCTTCTTAAGCCTCAGCCTACAACGTGAAATGATTTGAAGCGAGGCTATTCTAAAGTCATTACCTACTAACAAAAACATAATCCTCCTTCTGGCGCAGTCAAGTAAAAAGAAACGGGGGATTTCATAAATCCTGAGTTTTCCAAGTCTTTAAACCATTTATAATAAATAATGTTAATATTATTAAGTTCCCTCGTGCACCGCATTCGAAGTCGCTGGCTTCTGGACACTTAACTTGACGTTAATTTATTTAGTGAGGGACGGTTAGGTAAATCGATGGGGCGTTGTGCCGGCTTGCTAATCGGTGTGCTGTACACAAAGTGCATACTCCAGATGACGATCCGTCGATTGTCATTGACCCTCGCCACTCTGTCAACGTCAATGTCAACAGTCTACTACGCGCACTACGTACGTATCCAAGTCGAATTGATCGCAAGTGTACGAGCCGAGGTCGACACGTATACAATACAATACTCTAGCTAGACTAGATCGAATGAAGATTACTCAGTGATGCATAATATTTATGTACCTACATGTGTGTTTAGGGATGCACCACCGACCATGCCAGCAGCTTGCTTGTGCCACTTGTTAAGGAGGTAGTTTTTATGTTATGAGAGCCTTAATTTATTTAACAATCTTAATAAATATATAAATCTTATTTAATCTTAGTACTACAAAGTTTTTTTTTTAATGTACCTATATGTACCGGTTTTTTGACTGTCTTGCTTTTCAGCATAGGCCTCCCCAAGTGTTCTCCATAAAGATCTATCTCTTGCTTTTCTCGCCCAAGTCGACTTGGACTTGGAAGTATATGGTTAATCTATACTATAATTATAAAGAGGTAAAGTTTGTGAGGTTGTAGTGGGTAATCTCTGGATCTACTGAACCGATTTTGAAAATTCTTTTACCAATAGAAAGCCACGTTATTTGTGAGTGTCATTCCGGTTGTTATCCCGGGAAAAGATAAGATCCCACGGAAAGGCGGGTGAAACCGCGGGGGACAGCTAGAATAAGGATTTCTATTTCGGCTAATTAACTGGAAGGACTCCGGTGAGAAGCTCAACAAGGTTTTTTTTTTAATGTGGAAATAAGTACAAATATTATTGGCACAAATATTCCGACTTTGAGTCACTCTCAGAGAGAATGGGACAAACCTCTTTGCGAAAAAACTTGGCAAATTTTACTTTCTGATTTTTCTACTGATTCGGACCGGGCACGTTTGTTAGCTGTCTCTCAGAGTGAATCAGGTCACTGGTTGCAAGCCATTCCATCCAGTAATATCGGCACTTTGTTAGACCGCATAACATTAAGCTTGTGCATTTGTCTTCGTCTTGGTTCCAGGTCCAATCATCCTCATCGCTGCCGCTGTGGGGATCTTGTCAATGAGCTCGGCCATCATGGGCTTTCGTGTTCTCAAAGCGCCGGTCGTATTTCACGCCACGTGGCTCTTAATGATATTATCTTTGACTTTGACCCCGTGGAGTGTCGGCAAGTCGTTGGTGTGGGATGCCACTTGTGTCGATACACTTGCGCCATCTCACTTACCGGTGACTTGTAAAGCCGCGGGAGCGGCTGCGAAAGGTGCGGAAAATTCAAAATTCAAAAAGTACGCCTGTATTGGTCCAAATTATCAATTTATGCCTTTTGCGGTTGAGACCATGGGTCCGTGGGGGTCTGAAGCTCGTCATTTCGCAAATATTTTATGTAAAAAAATAATCGAGGCCTCGGGTGACCGGCGGGCGGGGAGCTTTTTCCGCCAACGCATCAGCTTGGCCATCCAAAGAGGAAACGCTGCCAGCCTTCTGGGAACCTTGCCGATCGGCAGCAGCGGCAGCCTCGAAGAAGTTTTTTATATATTATAGTTGTACATTTGCTTGTATATTTTGTACATTTGTTGTAAATAAAATTATCATGTGTTTAGTGCCTACTCGTCATAAGATATTACTAAGTATAGTGTGCAGTGCAACTGATTTAACATTACACGTTTAAAACATTTATTACCTACTCATATTTATCCTTATCGCAATTAGCTTTTAAATAAATAAAATAAAACGTCTAATGTCAATAAAGGTTTCAATCTATATTCTACTTTAGAATTTATTAACATTCCTTTGCGCAGTTATTCCACTGTATGTGTAAGTACGTAGATACTTATACTGTGACAGATCACCTGACGAACAATGTTATGTGGTTTGGTGATGGGTTTATCGGACTAGGTCACTAGTGGTAGTGGGTTTCATTCCCACCCAATAATTACGCGACAAACATTACGTCGATCATCGCGCATAACACGTGACCATGACTCGGGCTGGTTAGCGTGGTTGGTTGAACACACTACTTACCTGGCACTCCACACTTTGTGGGTTCGATTCCTATACAATACAGACATTTGTGTGCACGAACAATGTCTGTTTGATATGAGTCTGTGTATAGTCTGATAAATAGTATAAATTAGAAATGTGGCAGGTGGACTCCTTACTGAGTGAGGTGAATTTTTGATATTTCAACCCCTAAAGAGTTCAAGTTACGTACATAAATGGTTCTAAAGAATAGTAGTAGGTAGGTATTATATCATTTAAAAAAACCTTATATTACCGACATAAGATTATATTGTAAAGCTTAGTCGATAGTCTCCCTAAAAGTGAATAAAAATACATAAATATCAGTTATCTGCAATGGTTTTCCATAGTAGAAACTCTGCTTAGTTTGGGATCAGATGATGAATGCCCCGCCAGGATATTATTATTATAATTAAGTGAGTGAGACTGTGTGTTATGTGTTGTGTGCTGTGTGCTGTGTGCTGTGTGCTGTACGTTGTATTACATATTTGCACAGATTTAATAACTAATGACTGTGGCCTTACTTATAAACGGTTTACTGTCATTTGGTCACGTAAATTGTTTAACGTACCAACCAAATATTGTATGACAATGAATGGAAGATTTATTATTGATAGATACACAATCTACAATAATTTGAACAGGTTTTATGAGTTATTATAATATAGGTAGGTATAGAACCGACATAGTTTACATAAACGTTGGGTTTAATAAATGTATTTTAGACTTTATTTATACCACTCGGTGGCAAACAAGCTTACGCCTTATTTTTTACTAGTTTCACCCGCGTTTCCAAGAGATCTTATCTTTTCTAGGGATAAAAATAATCCCATGTTTTATTCCAGGATATGATCTACCTGTGTGCCAAGCTTCATCAAAATCCGTTTTTATGTCATGTTAATAAAAATTAAAACCTCCATTGCAAAGTTATTTTAATAAGTAGATAAATCTATTACACGATAGAGTGGTTTATTCGTCCACGACGATAGAGCGTAGGTCTTATTATTAATAATAATAATATTTTTATTTGCAAGAATATGGTAAGAAAATAGTGACAACAGAAAAAACAATCCATACATATTCAGCCAAGAACTGGCATGCAAAAATTTAAATTATAAGCGAAGCATCCATGCATGCATTTACCAATATACATAAAATTTTAACTTCACAGTACGATTCATATACCTAACATGTCCTATAGTTACAAGTAGTTTGAAGTAGAATGTTTATGAGGTGAAATTATGATTACACCGATTACCTATCCTACCTAAAATGAGATTAATAAAAGGTCACCATTCTGGAGACATTGCGATATTTCAGATTTATACGTATTGATTATTGCCCAACAAGCAAAAAGTGGTTTTATAGCAATCCCAAGATCACAATTTTCCAAACTTATAACGGATTTATAAGTACTTACTAGCCCGGAAAATGCAAATTCAAACTCAAACTCAAAACTCATTTATTCAGTTTAGGCCCTGGTAAGGCATTTATGAACGTTACAATTGACTCTACCACTGCATTTGTAACATACTTATAGTGCATTGGCAGAATGCTAATTACTCCTCTTTTACTAATAGAATTAACTAGATTATAACGCGCTCTGCCAGTCAATTTATAAATAGTGCGAAAAACAATTTATTAGCATACAAGAATTTATAAGGTAAGTTTTCAATATATTTTATTATTGTTTGTTATTTTATTTTGGTTAGAACTTATTATACATTCGCATGGGGAACGTGTATTTTTCGAGAGTTTTACCATGTTTTATGTTAAACGCCCCAATTGAAATAATTTAATTATGACTAGCTGTTTCCCGAGGGATCTTATATTTTCCCGGGATAAAAAGTAGCCTATGTGCTATTCCAGACTATAATCTATCTCTATGTCAAATTTCATCCAGATCCGTTCTGGCGTGAGTAACAAACATACATCCATCCAAACTTTCACATTTATAATATTAGTAGGATTTAATTAGGGTAAAGTTAGCATTAAGAAAGTCGTTACTATGCCATTATCTACACACTAGTTCTATGACAACACGTATCAAACTAAAAAACAGTCTTCAATCAATCGCCATATTGGAACGAAGTTTTGGAACGAAGTTCCTTTTCGCGCGTTGTGAAAGGGGGCTAGACGGACACCGACACTTTTGTGTCGGTGTGCTATTGTAAGCTGTGCGGCGTGGGCATTTTTCTCTGTCTGTCTCTCTCTCTCTCTCTCTCTTATAGAAAGCAAGCCAGAAATTTTCATTTCTATTTATATATATATATATATATACTCTCTCGACTTATATAACTTCGTTCCATCCGGGTGTCCCTTGAAACCTCTCAAGTTTTTTTAAAACTCGTATTCTTACAGTGGACTTACATGTTAGACTTAGAAACTGTTAAAGACCACGTTACTAGTTTAAATGGTTTCAAATAACTTTATTCCTTACTTGTAAGCTCTTACAAAGTCAAAGTCAAAACCATTTATTCAGTTTAGGCCCTAGTAGGGCACTTATGAAGGTCGAATTACAGAAGTTACCACCGGTTCGGAAGTCAGCCTTCAACTGACAAAAACCGGCAAGAAACTCAGCAAGGTTTCATTTTTTTTAAATTTTTGGACCATCTGACTATATTGGCTTTTTTTTTCAAATGTTTAACTATTTTATTCTTAAACTAATACAAAAATACATAAAAAATTATAACCCGCATACAAGTCCAATTATAGGATCAAACATACTTGCAGCTCACAGGTGTTGTAGCCAACCACACTCTCTTCATGCAATTAAAAATCCAATACAAATACCAGAACCAGTATAAGAGTTTTATAAGTCCAATACTCCTATTGTATGCATTGTGATAATTTTGCTTGTTGGGTCAATTTTAGTTAGAGCAGGAGCAGGTTCGATATTATATGGAATACTAGCCGTTCCGCGCGGTTTCACCCGCGTTCCCGTGGGATCTTATCTTTTCTCGGGATAAAAAGTATCCTACGTGCTATTCCAGACTATAATCTATCTCTATGCCAGATTTCATCCAGATCCGTTAAGCTGTTCTGGCGTAAATGAGTAACAAACATACATCCATCCATCCATCCAAACTTTCACATTTATAATATTAGTAGGATTATGTTGATTCAGTTTTTGGAAGTTGTTCAAAATGGGTGTCGAACGAAAAAGTAAAAGATGCGATTTTTTTTTCTAAAATATCACAAAACTTTCGCGAGGTCTACAGCTCTCAGTAAATAATTGATTTAAAAAAAATATTTTAGAAATCCCATGAAATTGTGAACAAAATCCGATTTAAATTGGGAACGCGGGTGAAACCGCGGAGTTTAGCTAGTTATTCAATGTATGTGTGTACTTGTTAAAAGCTTACGTACCTTTATGAAACTTGTTAATAACTGGTTTCCAACTTACAAAAATAACTGAGAATCTACTTATATAAAGAACGAATAGAATAATAAAGAGCCTGTGCTCTAATCTTGCCTTAACAAGCATAGCATAGCGTAGCATTAGGTAGATAGATGTGCAGGTCTACAGCCACCGAGGCTACAGCTGTATTGCAGTTATGTACTGAGCGGCGCATGCGCATATATTATATACATACATAAGTACATATATCTGCGATGCAACAAGTTATTGAAATTGCGCTGCCGACTTACCTTACTTATGAACAGCGCACTGGAAGGTATCTATTCTTCCAAATTAAAATGAAAGGAAAAGACCTTTCTTTGACCACATTGATCACAGACCTACCTACCTATTATGTAGGTACTAGGTTAGTTTAGGTATATATACCTACCTATAGAAGGTGGCCGAACTAGCTTAGCTTAGGTAACTAATCAATTAGGTACCTATCTACTAATAATACTGCTTTCTTAAATTACAAATTAAAGCTAAAAAATATTTAAGAGAAAACTCACTCGTGGTTTTTGGTTACACGATCGATTTTAAATGTGGACACAACACAACACACCACAACACTACAGGTGATCGAGTAGAAGAGCGCGTGCGCGTGCGCTGGTTCGAACAACAAGTGCGTCCACTCTGGTCCACTCACTCCAAGGGCGAGGGCGGCCGAGTGCCGCGCGCCGCCCCGTCCCCACAGCCTGGCTGACAGACAACGTCACTCACAACATAACACGAACACGTCAAGTCACGTCCGTCACGTGTCACACAGAACACATAAGTAGTGACACATGTGTGCCTGAAACAATGCGCAGGACAAGCGCATTGTTTCAGCTACAATATGCCGATATAATAGTCCTGCAGTACCTAAAGCGCGTTTATTGGCGTGCCGAATAAAAGCAAATCGAGTAGGTGTTGAAATTATCATTTCAATGAAATCAATTCATTGGATACACTTCAGGCAGGAAAGACGGTAAACGTAATCACGATCCTATCAAAGTCAATGTCAAAGTCAAAACCATTTATTCAGTATAGGCCCTAGAAGGGCACTTATGAAGGTCGAATTACAGAAGTTACCACCGGTTCGGAAGTCACACGACAACTGAGAAGAACCGGCAAGAAACTCAGCAAGGTTACATTTTTTAAATATTTTTGGACCATCTGACTATATTGGCTTTTTTTTTCAAATGTTTAACAATTTTATTCTTAAAGTAATACAAAAGTACATAAAAAACCTGCCGCGGTATCAAAACATAGATATGAAAATGAGAGCCAAGTTCAATGTTAACAATATCCTTGTTAGTTGGGTGTCCACTTCGCAGACAAAAGAATTGATGCAAAGTACTTTAGATACCTAATCCTGAAATTTATTCTTAAGAACACAACATAAAAAAATCAAAACACAATTTCGATTGTTTTCTGCTACAACTGGCCGACCACTTTGTTGGGAGAGCGGTGGTCTTCCCGACGCAGAGCGGCTCTGGGAGGAGGGACATGTCGTGCGGTGTTCCACAGGGATCGGTTGTCGGTCCGCTCCTGTTGAACATCGGCTACGACTGGGTGCTTAGTGCGCTGCGCCGGTCGTTGTTGCGGGATGTCCGCGTCTATTGTTACTCTGAGAAAAATGAAGTTTTGGAGTAATTTTAAAATATCGGTACGATATTGGTCTTGTTGTACAAGTATGAGTATAACATGATCCACGTTGGTATTCCGCTCACTGATGAATCACGAAATCTCAAAAAGTATAAAATGCTACAAACTTGAAATTTGTCAGGTAGATTCCTCATAGCGAGTATCCGCTAAGAAAGGATTTAAAAAAAAATGTGTAAAAACAAAAAGGTAAAAACGGGGTAAGAGTTTTCTAACATTTTTATAAATCACATCCAAACTTTTTAGAAATTCCTTACTGCTGGTGGTACATAAATAACTTTTTGAATTTGGAATAAAAAACTTTCATTTAAAATAAATAACGTAAGCAAAATGACAAGCCAGCCATAAAACTCAATATTATATGTCGCACACAAAACGTGATATGTGTAAGGATGTCATCAGTTATTGTACCTAATGATAACGTCAACCTTGTGAAGGCAGAGGAAGATAAAGAAATCAAGTATCTTGATCTGGTCCACAAGGTTGTCGACATGTGGGACATTGACACGGCAGTATTTGTACCAATATTCGTTTCCGTCAAAGAGTAAAAAGCAGAAATACATGTTTGCCAAGAGCCTCGACGAACATCTTAAGAGGCTCGCGATAGGTGTCAGTACTCCTGGAAACGGCACGTATAATCACGTGTGGCTCGAAAGGGGGGTGAGGGGGTTCGGTAAAAATCAAGAAATATCACAAGGGGGGTGGGGGGTGTAGTAAGATATTACGTGTATTCTTTTTTTCGTCAAACGCGCGATTTCTAAACTTAAAAGTGGCGTATAGTGTGACCTTGACTCGCCGTTGCCAGGCAACGAACGAAGTAAAAAAAATCTTTGTAGGTACTAAAAAATACACGTGATTTTAAGTGGGGGATAGTCTTAAACCTCACCAGGTATCACCAAGGGGGAGGAGGGGGTTAAAAAATGCTAAAAAACCATCACGTGATTAATGGACGGCCCCTATGTGAGGAAGATCCTCTCCCTGGAGCCTTGACCACCGGTATTTATTTATTTATTTATACATTGCACAATGTACACAAAAATAACAATAGTACAGGTAAACTTATAACTATCATTAAAATTACGTACATGGACCCTGTTAGGGTGTAGCAAAAAAAATAGCGAAATAAAATAAATTGGACCTTATTTCTATGCAACATAATATTGGTAATTTAATGACTATATAATTATTATGTATGTATATCATGTTGGCTACCATTTATCTTCCATAAAATATTTTATGTTGTAATAGCTTTTTTGTAATAAAATTTGTTTAAGTTTAATTTTGAAGTGACTATCCTTTATTATGTCTTTTAGGTTATCCGGTAATTTATTATATATTTGGATGCATCGGTACTGGGGGCTATTC
Source organism: Ochropacha duplaris (assembly GCA_951361185.1). Classification (NCBI taxonomy): domain Eukaryota; kingdom Metazoa; phylum Arthropoda; class Insecta; order Lepidoptera; family Drepanidae; genus Ochropacha; species Ochropacha duplaris. Next base: position 1,070,972 of record OX592690.1, read on the forward strand.
CTAAACATTTCTAATCTGGGTGCTGAGAGGACCAATTTATTCTTACGGTAACTAGGACCCTCTTCCCAATGCCGGTTGGATAGTTATTATAGTTTTAAATATAAATACATATTGTTTGTTTTTATATCTATATTTAAAATCATAAAGAAAAAACTTTGTACCCCTTTTTACGAAAATTACGCGGGCGGAGGAGTATGAAATTTGGCACAGTTAACGTTTATATGGAGAAAGCTAATATTTTTATAAAATATGCTTTAGAAATCATTTATATTAATAAAATCAATACAACACACTACCATGTGTTTGACACACACACACACATAGATGATACACTATAACTAGCTACACACACACACACACACACGAGTATCATTATGACTTATCCTCCTGTTTGTCAACCGATAAACTTTTTTTTTATTGACAGTTTTTGAAGAGAATTACGATCAGAGGGCGAGCAATCGTTGTAATAAATATGTTAAGATTTAAATAAAGGAATAACAATCGTATTTGATTTGACAAAATTGCTTTATTTAGTTATTCATGGTCTTCTCTTCTCATGGCAATTAATATATTTCAAGTTGTCGGACCGCCAACCGTAAGTACAATAATTTACAAACTGTAATTCTAATCTAGTAGTCCCCCGCATTTTTTTTATATAGGTACCACTAGTGACAATCAGGCAGGCGGGTCATCTGATGGTAAGTGCCTACCGTGTCGCCTATAGACATTAGCAATACCAGAGGGATTGCCAATGTGTTTTCGACAGGCAACTCAAGTGCAGCGGCTGGAAAACACCAACAGTTGATTAGCAACAGATTGAGGTTGGTAGACAGCCAGTCGAGTAATACAGAGGACCTACCTACCCTACCACCGTGCTATGGTTTCCTCACGATATTTTCCTTCACCGATAGCTAAGGCTCACTGTAGGATTCGAACTAACGACGGGTATCCGCGGTATCCGACGTCACAACCACTGTTTCACTCGCGTTCCCGAGGGAACGTTGAAAATATCGCAGGTATAAAAACCTGAAACAATGCCGAGTTGGAGCCGATTTGTATGACTAATTTTGATGAAATTTTACTGCTTACCGGACACCTGTCCCTATACAATAGTTTCTAACATGTAGGTAAAGTTGTGGTGCTAGTGCGGTCCCCAGGCACGATGATCTAGATTGGTCGAAGATCTTCCCTTTTCAATGGAGAAGTCAGTTTATTGCCCGTAGTTCTATAGTAGGACCATGGGCACTTAGCATTGCCGGTAGTCCCACTGGTAAGACTACGGACAAGTAACAGTGCCCGTAGTTTTGTTTTTTTTTTCGTCATCCTACCTCTATTCTATTATTGTTGAAGATAAATATAGGTCATAGGTTTTTTTTAAGAGCGAAAAAAATCTGATTTTTTGTGTAAATGTCTTAGATTAAAGCTAGTTTTCGATTTTTCATTAACACTTAAGGCATTGTAATAAGGTGTACAACACGTTGGCAGTCCCCCTGGTACTGCTAATGTCTATAGGCGACGGTAGTCACTTACCATCAGGTGATCAGCCTGCCTCGTTGTCACAAGTGACATAAAAAAAATGATTTTGATAATAAATAAGTGTACAGTCGACGCAAAAATAAATGTTCTAATTAATTTGTGACTTTAACTGGGGTTTACAAAATTATAACCCCACGGACCCCTATAATTAAAGAAGACTTCTAGGCATTGTGTGCTTACCACCTTCGGCCACATCAACACTTACCATGGTGACATTGCGGTCAAACACAAGCACAAGTAAATAGAACACTAACTGTAGAAAACAGTTATTTTTATGAAACAAGATGTATGACTCCCTGTCTTCAAGTCTCGGGTGAATAGGTTACTTCTAGGTAAGCGTGCACAATCATAGACCACATCGTCCGTCACTTATCATCTATCTGGTTTCCATAGTAGGTACGGTCGGCCAAGAAAGTGGTGTACCACCCTAAGGTTGAATGCAGATTCATAGGTGATAAAGATTAGTTTCGCTTGCAGATCAATCTGACAACTTATGACAACTCATGTCATTATTATGCATCTCTTTCAGTGATATCTTTTTAGTTTGAACCTTGTTGCAATTTTCGATGACTAGGAAACTAAATCAGAACTGGCACACCACTTTCTTGGCCGACCGTACAAGCTCTGATAATTTGGGGTCAGATGGCGTGAAGAAATTGAAGAATGACCCAGGATATTATTATTTATTCGGCAATGCTCTACCTACTGTAAATATCGATTATGTAAAAAACCACTCATTGAAGACCAAATCGTCTCTTTGGACGAACAGCTTCAGGTTGATGTTCTACTCACGTGCCTCATAGAGGGTCTTCGCTGGCTGATATGAAGACATCCACCACTGTGAAGAGTATTGACTTGTAGAAGATCTCACGTCTGCGTTGATGCTGACTATTACATATCGTACTACGATATCGTAGAAGTGCTAGGTAGGAGGCGGTGATAGCTCAGCTCGTGGGTTCGAATCTTACAACGAGCTTGAGCTTTCAATGATGGAAAACATCCTGAGGAAACCATAGCACGGGGGTATTTTGTACTACCCGACTGGCTGGCTACCACCAGTTGTCTCAAGTTGAAAAGCTGTCGCCAAGCAATAATTGGTAAGTTCCGTAATTCCGGCACTTCAGAGCCAGTTCCCATCTAGGCTTTGTGTGCTTACCACATTCGGTCACATATTCACTTACCATGGTGAGATTGCTGTCAAACACAAGTTTATCTAAAATAAAAATAGAATCAGAGAAGTTATTGAGATAGCTGTGACACCTAAGTTGGATTTGTCAAGCCGAACAATTCTCAAACCGGGACCAATGATGATATAAAAAAAACTTCAAACTGTTGACCATGAACGATAAACCTTTATTCCATATATACCATTTACCTGCACTGGCAACTTTACAGTGTCCAGATAATTTTACTGAAGACAGATTAACAAATATGACTAAAATCTAAATGCTTGTATTGTACATATTAAAATTAAAATAACTAAAACATTTCTGGCTCATTACTCATGGATTCACTTAGAAGAAGGAATGCAAGAAAACTATGTATAAACAAAATGTCATGGATATTTGTGACAATTAAGATTATTAATTTGAATTTTGCTTATAAGTCGTTTATTTTAAATTGCAAACGTCGAAAAACAAACTATCAAATGATAAAAAAAAACCAAATTAAGAAACGATTTTCGACCTTAACTTTTTTTATAGGATTTACGGAAAGAGGAAAGATTAATCCATGTTTTGCTTTCCTCTAAATTCGTCCATGAGTGTATACAATCTGTAATCTTAAGTTATCTAACTTAAAAACTAAAGACGTTATTTTAACACACCAAAGAGCGTTAGTCGAGTTTGTATTGAAAGACTCGTTCAATTTAAAAGATTTAATTTCCTTAGATCTTAAACCTATTTCTTTAAATACTAATGACTTAGCGACAGAGTTCTTATAATTGAGATCATTTAAACTCGATACATCTTTGCTATCAATTATCTCTAATCTAAATCTAGTAATACTTGATAAGCTAACCTTTCTACTCTACGGTTACTAATTGCATCCCTATTACGTATCTCTTCATTGGATTTAGATGATGCATAATTATTTTTATCTCCTAAATCGATTATATCATTATTCATATTAGATTTAAGACCTGCATCTCCGATTTCATCAACACTATCGTATATTATAACCATTTAGAACGAAACCTAGGCAAACAGAGCACTAACATCGGCGTCAATCAATTCACATAAGAACTGATCTTGCTCTAAGGGTTTCTTGATCCATTTCCCCAGTTGCGCCTTCTCGAATGCTGATGTTAAGTTATGTTTTGCCACCTGTGTTGAAAAAGAAACGAAAGGCCCGACTGCATTAAAAATACTAACTAAAAAGCGAAAAACAAGCTCTGTAATATAGAATATTAAAGCCGAATTTTTAAAGGCGATTATAGCTCAGTGGTAGTGACGTCGGATACCGCGGCGAAGGTCGTGGGTTCAAATCCTACAAAGAGCTTGAGCTTTCGGTGAAGGAAAACACGGTGGGAGGGTACTTTGTTGTTGTTCCCGAATGGCTGGCTACCACCCTCAAGTTGAAAATCTGCTTAAGCACCTTTCGGTGTGTTCCGACAGCTGCACTTGAGAGCCAGTTCCCATCTAGGCTTTGTGTGCTTACCTATCAAGCCTATCCAGAATTTAAAAAAAACACCATTTGAACGGCTGACCCCAAACTAAGCAGAACTTGTAATATGGAAACCAGATAACTGATATACTAAATATACTACTTTTTTTTTGTAAATACATACTTAAATAGATAATTACACCCAGACTCAGGACAAACAGACATGTTCATGCACACAAATGTGTGTCCTGGATGGGAATCGAACCCACGACCTGCGGCGTGATAGGTAGTGTGATAACCAACCACGTCAATCAGCCAGTCAATAATTATTATATATATATACTAGCCACATATATGTCTCCCACGGTTTCATCCGCGTTCTTTCCCGTGATAAATAGTATCTTATATCCTTCCCCAAGGTCCCAACTATCTCTATACCAAAATGCTTAAACCGCAAAACCATTTTTTTTAAATTTTGTTATTAAGATAGATGGAACCTTGGAGAAGGAGGCTACTAATTATCGCGAGAAAATCTCTCCAAAAAATGACCCTTATCAGTATAGTTACCGGATGTTGTTTTTTCAAAGTTCGATTCCTGGCTTGGAAACTTATTTTTTCAGAAATGTATGATGCAGTTTTCAATAAAATCGGCCTCGAGAATACTTTTAGCATTTTTCTCTATTCCATATAGATTCCAATTCACGCTGTATGTATATGTGCCAAAAACCCACATTAGAAGATAAATTTACAACTAAATTAGGACCGACGGCAACGACAACGGTTTCTTGTTTGAATGCGGAACTCTAAAAAGAGGGGGCAACATTTTATACGTAAGTCTTACCTGGTAAGTGGTACACATGAGCTTGGCTTCGTTGTACGGCAAATTGTCCATATTCTCTGATAGACACAACGGATCTTCGTCGATGTTGTCCTAAAACATAAATAATATGAATATTTAAAGTATTGTACACACACACACACACACGCACACACACACACACACACACACACACACACACACACACACACACACACACACACACACACACACACACACACACACACGCACGCACGTATACAATATGTTAAAGTATGTGTTATTCAAATTCTTTATTTCAGACAGATTGTCCATATATAAAAGATACAAACTATGAGAATATATATACAGATGAAAATAAAAATTAAATTACAATACAAACAATGAAAAATTACAAATTAAATTAAATTGTAAACTACAAATGAGAATTAAATTACAAATGAAAATTAGATTACCCATGTTAAAATTTAAACAATAAAAAACTATTAGGCATTTACCTTTCTGTTATGTGTTATTGTGTAATTTAAAAGTGTTTTGTTATTAATCTAGATAGTGGGGTTGTGTGTTGAGGAGTGGGTGGGGTTATGTGTGTATGTGGGTTATGTGTTATACTGAAATACGTCAAAGCGTTTAGTAGTTATTACAATAGATAGTTTAGGAATCGACCATTAATCACGGGGTGTGGTGAGATATATTTGTTTTTTCGTTGAACGCGCGACTTCTAAACCAAATGAAATTAGATTATAGGTATTTATACAACTAAAACTGCAAATAAAACCCTAACTATACCTAACACTAACTATGGCTGTAACTATGGCTGTATCTATGGCTATGTTACTACGTAGATAATAACACAAAATACGCGGACAAAACTATTAATTAATAATATAATAATAATTGTTATACCCACGACCCACATGTATCTGTGATGAATAACCTCAGACATTCACACACACACACACACACACACACACACACACATACTGCGCGCTTGGTATTTGGCTTTTTGCTTTGTTGTACTTACTGCTATATTAGATTTTTATATTATATATACTAGTGGGACCATTTACCTATTACTAACTAAAATCAATGGCTATGGAAGAGCGGCATCTCCTATCACAAGCACACTCTTGCTTAAAGGGGGATTCTTAAACCAGATGTGTACAAGTGATAAGTTGTTGAAATAAACGTATTTTATTTATTTATGATAATATTCTGAGTTTTTTAGGATACTTTATACAAAAATGATTAATGGACGACCGTTTATGTGTGTTTACGGGTGGGTGGGGGTGTTCTGGGACTGCGTGGAATGGTTTCATGTTATTGTCAAAATCAACGCATTAAGTGGTCATTAGAACAGATTGGCTTGTTCGATATTGATTTTTACAGTATTTCTTTGTGAAAAATGAAGTAATGTTTTTTTGTCGCTTATAACTTCGGCGAAATAGGCATTTCATATTATGAAAGTTATTTACTTTGGAACTACTGAACCCATTCTAAAAATACTTTCACCAATGGAATGCTACATTATCTAACATATATTGTTTAATTTCCTCGGGAACGCGGGTGAATCCGCGGGGTGGTAGCTAGTTCTAGCTATGTTCACCTGTGGCAACTGTGGCAGGCGTTTGATGAGGTACTGCCACCTCGCGAACATACTCTGCTTGCACAGTAGAGACGGCTGACCGTTTTCCAGAGTACCAGTCGTAGCATTAATTATTTCTGGCATCTGTAATAAACTTATTGTTAATAATTTTTGTGATATTATAAATAAAATGGTGTAGATAAGTTACCGACACAACATTCTAACTTAAAAAACTGGCCAAGTGCGAGTCGGACTCGCGCACGAAGGGTTCCGTAAAAACGGCAAAAATCACGTTTGTTGTATGGGCCCGCCTTAAATATTATTTTATTTTGTTTTTAGGATTTGTTGTTATAGCGGCAACAGAAATACATAATTTGTGAAAATTTCAACTGTCTAGCTATCGCAGTTCTTGAGATACAGCATGGTGACAGACAGACGGACAGACAGCGAAGTCTTAGTAATAGGGTCCCGCCCGTTTTTACCCTTTGGGTACGGAACCCTAAAAATGGCTGAGAAATGGCACTCTAACGCACACTTAATTAACTTAATGTTGCAATATCCACATGACATTACGAAATCTCAAAACACGATGGCATATTTTTGTCTCATAACACACGAAGCTATCAGTGCTACAAGATTGCGTTTCAGCGTTTTTTCTTACGTGACGATTTCTGCCAGTTCAATCTATTATAAGCCGCGTAAAAGAACTTCGGCCTAAAAACTAAAACCGGAGCGAGATACATTTTTAAATATTCTTGGACAATCTAAAACAAACTGTATTCCTTAAAAAGGGTGAGTTGGAATTATTTCCTCTGTTAGTGTAAGCGTCTGTAACCCTGGTTTTTTCATCGGAAGCACCGGACGGTGGAGGTGGAACGGAACAGGTGACTTGTGTGGAGTACGTGGAGTACTTACAGGAGTGGTGGTGGACCAGCAAACGCTGAAGGAGGGCGCCCGCGCGGGGGTGCGTGCCTCGGTGCTGGTGGGGCGCGCTAGCATCGGTCGGTTGAGGCGGAACGGAACAGGTGACCTGTGTGGAGTACGTGGAGTACTTACAGGAGTGGTGGTGGACCAGCACACGCTGAAGGAGGGCGCCCGCGCGGGGACGCGTGCCTCGGTGCTGGTGGCGCGCGCTAGCATCGGTCGGTTGAGGCGGAACGGAACAGGTGACCTGTGTGGAGTACGTGGAGTACTTACAGGAGTGGTGGTGGACCAGCACACGCTGAAGGAGGGCGCCCGCGCGGGGACGCGTGCCTCGGTGCTGGTGGCGCGCGCTAGCATCGGTCGGTTGAGGCGGAACGGAACAGGTGACCTGTGTGGAGTACGTGGAGTACTTACAGGAGTGGTGGTGGACCAGCACACGCTGAAGGAGGGCGCCCGCGCGGGGACGCGTGCCTCGGTGCTGGTGGCGCGCGCTAGCATCGGTCGGTTGAGGCGGAACGGAACAGGTGACCTGTGTGGAGTACGTGGAGTACTTACAGGAGTGGTGGTGGACCAGCACACGCTGAAGGAGGGCGCCCGCGCGGGGACGCGTGCCTCGGTGCTGGTGGCGCGCGCTAGCATCGGACGGCTGAGGCGGAACGGAACAGGTGACCTGTGTGGAGTACGTGGAGTACTTACAGGAGTGGTGGTGGACCAGCACACGCTGAAGGAGGGCGCCCGCGCGGGGACGCGTGCCTCGGTGCTGGTGGCGCGCGCTAGCATCGGACGGTTGAGGCGGAACGGCGGCGGGAGGCACTTTATGTACTTGTCTATGCGACCGCAGATCGCCCTGTTCAATATATATAACAATATGGTAGACCAACTTCACAGTTTTAAATACCAATGAATATAAAAAATCATCCAGTAGTATTTATTAATATAGATATGTTTGTTCACAGTATCTTAATTGTGATCATGTGTTTAAAGATGTTAAGCACTTTTTTTAATATTCATATTCTGTTTGTTCCCCGTCGTCCAATGCGGTTAAAAATGAAAAGAACTTTTGAACTGCTTCATAGTCGCACAAACTTTCTGGAGGAAGGCATTCTCCATTAACTCGCATGTGTTCTTTATACAATAATTTGTCAAGCAATCATAATGATGTAGATATATTTCACGATAATCTGTTTTCTTTTAGAGTTTTTTTAAATAAGTATTTGTAGTAGTTTATTTGGCGACATTAGCAGTTAGCACTTTTTTAATTGTCAAAATTCAAGGTAAATAATTGTAAATGTTGTGGACACATATGATAAGTGTAGGTATAAGAACCTGTTGTCAATAATTTTATAATTTATGTAAGTTATGTACTATACGCTGTTTGTATTCCTTAATAATAAATAAATATTCATGTTTATTGCATTCATGTTTACATATAATATTAAATATTGATTACATGTACCCTGTAGGGGTGTTTGCAATTTAGAGTTAGGCCTAATAATAATATTAATTTCGCAATAAAGAAACATTCACATACTAGTAAGACATAATACATAATACTAGTAAGTCTAGATACAATAATTATTAATTATAATAATATTTGAAAGACATGATTTACAGGGTGTCGGTTAAGTAGCACGACAAACTTAAGGGGGAGATAGGTGGGTGGGTCACCTACCAACATATACGAAAATGACCTGAGTAAAAATGTCACCATTTTCGAGATATTTAAGATCTAAAATTCAAAAATCAATACATAAAAATCTGAAATATCGAAATATCTTGAAAATGGTGATCTTTTTACTGAGGCGATTTTTGTATATGTTAGTAGGTGAACAAAACCTAGTTCAGATTTAGGGTGATGATGCAATAAAAGGCATCAAATATAATGTGATAACTTTATTGGGATACTAATTGCACCCGTGGTTATTCTTCTTCTTCTTCTCTTCCTTATCCCACGCTAGGTGGGGTCGGCACAACATGTTTTCCTCTTCCACTCTGCTCTATCACTAGTCGTCTCCGTACTCACACCTTTCATATTCATATCATTCTTCACGCACTCCATCCATACCTTCTTCGGCCTTCCTCTACCTCTATATCCATCCACACTCATGATCAATACTCTTTTTGTGACATGCCCATACCAAGCCAGCCTTTTGTGGTGGTTAATTTCCATTTACAAAATTGTTCAAGGTATATAACCCATCCGTGAGAACCGAACCATAGTGCGATTTACGAATTATACAACGCCATCTAGTGATGGATAGATCAATTACAATAATTATGAATCTGAACAGTAGGTGACCCAACCACCTATCTCCTCTTTAAGTTTGTCGTACAACTTACGTGACACCCTGTATATATGTACTGTTTGTAAATTTATTGATATGTAGATGTTTGAAGTGCCACCACCGTGCTATGGTCTCCATCAACATTTTCAGTACTTCAAGCCACTGACCTGTACATGTGGTGATGATTGAGCAAGGACCCGAGCACTAGTGAGCTGAAGTATACAGGCTTCAATAGACGGGACAGTAGGGCTCCTTGCATGCCCAACACACACCATCGAGCCACTTTATCTGAACACGACATGGTTAGTAGACGCTCACCCTGAAACAACAAAATACATTCCAGATGAGAGCCCACCAAACACTCTCAAGTGGTGCTCTTAGAAATTAACAGCTTTTAATTTATATAAATGATCGATAATTAAGGACTATCATACCTGTAGTACTCCATCCCAAGTCTGGAAAAAGTAATTGCCATTCTTGACCGGTATAGTCCCTTCACCTGATTCGATCTTCGTTCGCAGTTGACCACGAGCCAGTCTGTTAACAAAAAATAGTTTCAATTGTTGGCTCCAACATTTGCACTAAGCAATAATGGTCTAAGCATTAAATAAGACAGTCAAGATGTTTGTAAAGTTTACTCACATCAATATTTCATCAGACATTGGCCACGTCATATTATGTATCTAGAGGTCTTAATCAGAGTGGAAGAAGATAACATGTTGAGCCGACCCCACCAAGCGTGGGATAAGGATGGTGGTCTTATTGTTAACGGTGGATCAAATATTGGTCAAACATATTAGGCCTGCGTCCGTCGACCTTTTTGCCGGGTCATAAGTATCAGGCTGAAACTTTCTAGATCGCTTCATTTCAGTGAGTCGGACAAACTTTTTTTTGACAAAAATCTAGGTAGTGGGGACTAATTTTGCTAGAGGCCTTGAAACATGTCGATAAGTCCGGGTGCCAAAAATTTACTAATACCAAGCCGATTCTTACTGAAATTTAAAGATTAATTTATGAGAAAGTCAAAAAGTAGATTGTCCGACAAAATTAATGGGGACTATGCGCCAGTCGGACATACTGAAAATGTTGGAAATTCAAACTCAAAAAAGTGATGAATATCAGGCTAAATTTTTTTTTATGGGTTCATAAAAATTAATATAATACAACTGTAACGTTGTCCGACAAAATTTATGGGGATAAGCGCCAGTCTGACACTCGAAAAATGTCGAAAATACCAGCACAAAGAAGTGATTGATATCAACCTAATTTTTATTTTTTCAGTAATAAAATAATGTTTCAAACGTGATTCTACGATTGTCCGACAAGAAATGTGGGGAATACTAATAAAAATCGATAAAATATCTATTAAAATTATTCGTTCTGTATACAGCATTTAAGTATACCTATATATATCTCCCCTCTCTCCCTGAACGCTGTCTGTGTGTTTCTGTTCTGTGTTTGACTGCATGAAAGTGAGTGAGAAAGATGATGAGGCAGAGAGCGCACTATAGGTACCCAGTAGTTACAAACACACTGGCCGCGTGGCATCAGGGGGGTGACAGCTCTATTTCCAATCTTACAGTTCTGGCGCTGCTGTAGCTTGCTACATATTATTAATCTGTGCTCTGCTTATAGTGTTCAATTTTGTGTCAATGTGTGTGTACCTACGTCATTGGTAGTTTGACACCTCTGACAGTTTGAAAGGTAAATAATGTAAATCGGCCATTGTTAGCTAGCTACATAGGTATCAGTAATCTGTGCGTGGCATCCATAACCTATTCACATGCACGCAGCCACGCAATAATTTTTGTCAACCCAAACCGAAGTTTATTTATTTAAATTAAAAAAAACTTTTTTCGTTCAACTGTTGAAGTGCTGCCCTTCTATAGAAGAAACTGTTCATCATGCAGTGTTTCTTGTGTGAATTAAAAAAAAGTGAAAAAGACAATTTCAAAGAAGTGAAAGAAACTGTTAAGAAGTTCTCAAAAAATATTTTGGAAAATTGTCACAAGTTTAAGAATGCTCGAGAGTATCATCGTCATAAAAATAAAGATGCAGAATTACCCGAAAGTATTGATGATGTTGCAAAAAAACATCTTGGATATCACTCTTCATGTTATAAAGAATTCATGGTTAAAAAACAATTTTTGGTTGATGAAAGGTACATATATACTTGAATTAAATTTTCTTTCTTTCTACACTTATTTTTTATATCATTAACTGTCACTTTTTTTTGGCTTAATATTGCACTGCTAAATCACTTTATCTTGGTAATTTATCGCCAGCATGCTGTTAAATATTGTAAATATTTCTCCTAAGTGAACTTGACACAGTATTCTGTATGTTAATTATAAAATTGAATTGAATTTTCCTTTTTTATAAACTTATTTTGCCAATAATGTAACCACACTTTCTTTAGCAACTATTGAATCCTTATTGTATTTGCTTTCAGTGACAACTCCTCCGATTTAGTTGCAACAATTTCTTCATCGAATTCGAATGCATCATCTGAAAACGTTGTAGCAACTTCATCATCAGCAGCAAAAATGTCTACTAATGAGACAGCCACTTTGTCATTACCCTGCGCCTCCACTGTTGATAAAGACGTAGTTGTATCTGCACCTCATGCTGTAGGGTATGTTCACTATATTTTATAAAATATACACATACAATTACGTAATAGATGTCGTTTTACATACACAATTATTTGGTAATTGTTATTTTAAATTGGCTCCCACGCGATGAAAAAAATTTTTGTGTTCATTTATAAAATCAATTTTTCTCAAAAAAATCTAATGTACTTTATAAAAAATTTATTGCAGAAATGAAGATAGTACCTCCAGTAGTATTAACAGTTCTGAAAGTCATGTCTGCGAAGGCGAAGAAGTTGAACCAAATGTAGATGGCGTAAACAGTGCACAGAATGATTCAAGTCTAAATGGTACATGTATTTACTGCGAAAAAGAAAAAATCAAGCGACGTGGAAAGACATTCTTTTGTTCTGGTTGTAAAGATTTAAAAAAATTTTTAATTACCCTTTCGACCCATGCTACAGAGTTAGGCGATACGACGGTTTTACAAAAGATTGAAAAAATTAATAAAATAAGAGAAATTGATCCAAATTTCAACTGTTTGGTGTACCACAGAAATTGTAAATTTGATTATTTCCGAAAATATCAATTAAAAGTGAATGCACCAGAATGTCATGACTGGGCATTGAAACGCGACTTCCATGCTATTTCTCGATTGCGATTACTCTCCTACGTTAGAGCTGAAGTTATTAAAAATAAGCGAACGTTACCACTAGAATATTTGAAAAATTGTTTGCACGAATATATCGAAGATTTATACAAATCCGCCAACTTCGACGTAACGACACTTTCCACTGCAGCTATTAAAGATATGTTACTAAAGAACTTGAAAAATGAAATAAAATTTATCAGTATCGGTGGCAAAGCTTTCGTTGCATCATTCGATATAAATATTGATGAAATAAGTGATGAGGACGTCGAAAACTTGTTATTTGAGAATGAAGTAGTTAATTTTGCCTTGAAGTATCGAAAACACATTTTAAAGATTAAAAAAAACCCATTGCCAGACGTAATTGATGAAACTAAATTGGATACAGGAGAATGCGAAATTCCAAAATGGTTAGAACTATTTTGGAAAACTGCTCTTTGTGGTGTCGGTAAAAAGGCAAATGACAGAGTAAATAGATTGAGCCGTACCTACTCTTCCGATTCAATTTACAGCATAACTTGCGGTAGAATTAAACCGCGCAAACATATTTTATTAGGTTTGACAGCAAAAAGCATTACCGGTAGCCAGAAACTCATGAAAATTTTAAATAGACTAAATTATTGCATCAGCGATGCTCAAGTTAGAGAACTGGAGACATCCGCTGCATACACTTGTTCGTCTACAAAGCAATTGTGTCCGTCTGGTATCAAAAAGACGAAAATTTTAGCAGCTGGAGTGGCGTGGGACAATTTCGACAGATTTGTCGACACAGAAACTGGGAAGGATACTCTGCACGATACAGTAGGTATAGCGTATCAAGATATTCCTACTGAGGCTGAACTAATCGAGATTGCCAGAGAAGAAAATGCCAATGTAGATGTGCAACTTGCACAGTCTGTTCGTGACATTAATGGAAGAAGAAAGCGATCCTATGAAGAAATGCCGATTCAAAGTTTCGATGCCGCTAAGCGATTCCGGCCCGCGTTTTGGAGAATTGATATTGAACAGACAGAAGATCCAGAAAAATTAAACTGTTTCAAACAAGTACTGTTTGCATGGATATTTTCCCATATGCTTCAAATGAAGGGAACACCTATGTGGACTGGATTCAATGGTAAAATATCTGATGACAAAAGTAGGATCCAAAAAATTGAATATCTGACTCAGATAAACTCTTCGCCTACCAATCCTGACGTCGTAAAAGAAACGATGCGAAGGAGTTTACAAATCGCTTTTGAATTGGGCAAACAGTACTTCCTAGTGGCTTATGATTTGGCAATGGCCAAGATCGCTTTGCGTATTCAAAGTGCTGAAGAACAGTTTAAAAATTTGTTTATAATATGTGGACCTTTTCATATTGAGTTATCTTATATTAAGGCCATGGGAAAATTTATTGCTGGCTCAGGTTTGACGAATTTTTTAGTCGACAGCGAAGTCTTGGCTACTGGCTCTGTTAATTCTTTTTTAAGTGGTAAGAACTTCAATCGGTGCAAAGCCATCCATCCTCAACTGTTTCTTGTTTTACGCATGTTACATGTGGAAATGTTCATGGAATCCGAAAATTTGGACATGACGGAAATAATACCCGACTTAGAAGACTTTTCAAAAGAGCGCACTGACAATCCGCATTTACTCACTGAAACTTCTCAAGATTTGTGTATTAAATATCAAAAATATGTTGATGAAACTCTGGAGGGTGCTCATGGAAAGACCCCCGAAATTTTCTTGAAGTACACAAGACTTGTGGAGTATTATATGATTCTAGATTATAGTATTCGTATCGGTAACTTAGATCTTTTCCTGTACGTACTTCCAAAAATTACAAATGTATTTTTTTCTATGAATCACCACAACTACGCCAGATATATGACCATTTATTATGATAAACTCCTTAATATTGAAAAGACACATCCTGGGCTGTTAGCAGAATGTAAAGAAACTTTTCTGGGCCTAAGGAGAACGCCGAAACCGCATTCAAGAATTCCAATAGATTTAACTTTGGAACAAACGGTAAATGCTGACGCTGCTTCGCGAGCTACTGGAGTTATAAACTTGACAAATAGTTTTTTTGCAAGACAGCGCTGGGCAATAACACATTCACTGATGAGTGCTGTTACTTCGAAAATGATGGATTTTTGCAATTTAGAACCCCAAGACGAAGTTACTAAAGATTTGAAGCCTTATAAAATTATTCAACTACATAGAAAGTTAGAATTATTGTTGCAATTATTCAAAGAAAATACCAACCCTTTCTCTGCAGCGTTATCGCCAAACCATCTGTACGCCTTATACAAAGGAGACTCTGTGGAGAACGATGTTTACGAATCTTTGTCTGGTGTAGAAAAAAATGGCGAAAGTCAAAGAATCACATTCACAACCGAATGTCGTGTTCAAGATAGGTTTGATAAGTCTATTTCTAAAAACAAAATCATAAATTTTGAAGCAAAAAATAAAAAGAAAGTCAAAATTAATGGCAAAGTGCAAGAAATACGTATACAGAGAGATGTATTTGGTCGATTATTGTATGCAAGCTTGGAGAATGACATAGACTTAGAAAAAGCACTGAGTTATCCCAATGCTCCTATTCCTTTTTCCCTGTGCCATGCTGATGGTAATATTTGTAAAACAAAAAAATCTGTGATTACCACAGAATTGTTAAAGTACCAAGAAGCTGATGTCACAGTTAAAAACAGTGACATCCACATCATCGATGGTTTTTATTTATTGCATACTTTAAAAAATGTGCCTGGTAAATATGGAAAAATATCTGAGTATATTTTAAAAATGATAACGTTTAATCGAAAAGAGGTACATATTATTTTTGATATATTTAAGGAACCATCTATTAAAGATTACGAGCATGACAAAAGAGGAGATGAAGAAACACACTACGATATTAACAGAAACACTAAACGTCCTGCAGACTTCAGCAAATTACTCAGAAGTAAAAACTTCAAAGAAAAATTTGTAGAATTCTTGATAAAGGACTGGTGTAAACAAGAATATCTTACCATTATCATGGGTAAAATTGTGAAACTTAATTATGATCAATGTTACACGTATACTGTGTCCAGTGCTTCCGAAATTGTTCGGTTTATTGATTACAATCTCTCGTGTGAACACGAAGAGGCAGACACTAAAATTGTTTATCATATTTGTCAATTAAATAGTAATTATCGTGTCGAGGTTCACTGCACAGATTCGGACATTCCAGTAATAATGTTGACAAACTTCAAATATTTGAAAAACAAGGACATTGAAATATATGTCAATATGAGTACTCAAAGAAACAAACTGTATCTGAATATAAACAAAATTCATGAACAGCTTGGGGAAGATCTTTCTTGTGCATTAGCAATATGTCACATATTCACTGGAAATGACTTCAACCCAGCATTTTACCGTCAAGGCAAAGTAAAACCTTTCAAAACATTAAAAAAAAATGACCAGTATATTAATGGATTTTTACAACTTCTGAAAATTTCTGACCAAGATTTGACCACAGGCAGTGAAAAGTTTGCAACGATAGAAAAGTTTGTATGCCAAATGTACGGTTTGAAGGAAACAGATGTTAACAAAGGCCGTTATGAAGTCTTTGAAAAACTATATAAAAGTAAAAAAGATTCCGAAAAGGTATTAAAGAAAACACTAACTGGATGTGACCCTTCCTCATTTCCTCCAACAAAACAAGAATTACTTCAGCAAATAAAAAGGACCACTTACATAAGCAATGTATGGTGCAATGCACACTTGCGTTCCCCGACTGATAAGAAACCTGAGGATTACGGTTGGACCATTATAGATAACAAATATGTTTTTTATTGGTTCGAAGGTCCAGAAAGTCCATCTTTCGAAGCTATCAGAGGTATTACATTCTTGTTTTTTCTTCGTAAATTATTTAATATAAATTAATTGTAACATTTCATTTTTTTCAATTTTACAGTCCAGAATGACTCTGACAATTGCAATGACAGTGACCAAGAGAGTGAAAATGATGAAGCTGAAGAATCATCTGCATATGAAGAATCCGATAATGAAGAAACAGATTACAACGATTTCGATTAGACATAATAAAGAAAAACTATTAATAATTAATAAATTTTTTTAAACATTCGTAAATAAATAATTTTTTACCTACTTTTATTTTCTATCCTCTCTTGTATTCTAATTAAAAATTTGCCGTTATAAAATGTGTTCTATTTTTAAATGACATTGAAAAGCAGATGTTTCTTAAGATTCAAATTTTTATAAGATACAGTAATAATTAAAAAAAAAAAAAAACTATTTTTTCATAATACAAAACCTTTGCTTCAAACCATAAACAAATAAACAAATATTTTTTTACATGTCTTCTATCTTTAATCTCTCCTTAAGTTAACTATTATTAGAATTTAACAAAAATAAAATAGTAACCAAAAATGTATTCCTCACAAATCTACAATTTAAATTTTAAAAGGCCTGTTTAGCTTCCATTTTTTTAATATTATACGAATCCTCCTAAAAAATCTGTAAGCTCGTATTTTGACACGTCTTATGTATGATTTAGAAGAAAACAAGAAAATTTTTATCGCTTGACTCCATGAGATAACGTATTAGCAAAAAATTGAGCGTGTGGAAACCACGCGCGGTAGAAGGCGTAGCCTTCTTAAACCATTTGTTATATATATACTACTTAGATATTTAATAGTTTTTTCAATATTATCAATTAAAATTGATAAATTTGAGAAGTAATTTTTTTTTGCCAATTTTTTTGAGTCAAGTCTTATGAAAAACTTCTAAATGTGTGATAATAAAACTAATATTTTATTTATCAAACAACATAAATTTATATTACTTTTCTAAGATTATCTAATTAGAAACAAAAAGGGTAGCTTAAAAAAAAGTTTATACATTAAACTTGAGCCAAGTACAGCTACATTTATTCACAAACTTCTAATTGTGGTAGAGAGGTTAAAACCTCATGTATACTATATAGTGCGACAGATACACTAACAGAGCTCTCGAAAGCGAAAAGCGAAATCCACATATAGATATACTGCCGTTTCTAAGAGCGTATATATAGATATAGTATCTTTGCGGTTAGGCTAATCTTGTCGGACTAGCGATATGACCCATTATTTTTGTCGGATATCACTATATTTCAGTTATAAATGATCTAATCTACAATTACTCATGTTTGTCCGACAAGTATTAATCACTTCTTTGTACTGGTATTTTCGACATTTTTCGAGTGTCGGACTGGCGCTTATCCCCATAAATTTTGTCGGACAACGTTACAGTTGTATTATATTAATTTTTATTAACCCATAAAAAAAAATTTAGCCTGATATTCATCACTTTTTTGAGTTTGAATTTCCAACATTTTCAGTATGTCCGACTGGCGCATAGTCCCCATTAATTTTGTCGGACAATCTACTTTTTGACTTTCTCATAAATTAATCTTTAAATTTCAGTAAGAATCGGCTTGGTATTAGTAAATTTTTGGCACCCGGACTTATCGACATGTTTCAAGGCCTCTAGCAAAATTAGTCCCCACTACCTAGATTTTTGTCAAAAAAAAGTTTGTCCGACTCACTGAAATGAAGCGATCTAGAAAGTTTCAGCCTGATACTTATGACCCGGCAAAAAGGTCGACGGACGCAGGCCTATATTGACAGTACATTTTTACAGGTAATTTAATTACTAACCGGATGATATGTTTATGAAAGGTGTGAGTATTGAGTGACTAGTGATAGTGAAAACATGTTATGATGTGAAGTGAAGACTTTTAATTACTAACCAAATATTTGATCAAATGTTAGTGCATCATTATATACACAGTATAACTATTTCAGTATTAAGATGAGGAGAGATGATAAGTCATGTAACCAAAAGAGTTATGAATATGAAAATAACTTAGTTCTACATGAGTAGGTACCTCGCGAGGCAAAAAGAGGTCATGTCAAATTGGAGAATTATCCAGCGTTAGGAGCGAGATGTTAGACTCCTCCGTTGAAAAGGGAAGATCTTCCACCAGGATAGGTCATCGTGTCTGTGGACCGCACCACAACTGTACATTTTAGAAACTTGTATACATATGCAGATTGCTTGGAAAACTTCGTAAGCGCGATGTAGATTGTTGTGGCGCCATCTATCTAGGAGTCATGCAAACTGTATGTATGTTGTAGATAGATGTCGCTATAGTCCAAATCCGCCACCGACCTGTTGGGATGCCTATCCAGCTCCAACTGATAGTCCTCATGTGGGCTGAAGATCCGTCCGTCCCCGCATGGCGCTGTGCTCACGTACAGATGCAGCTGGCGGCTAGACTTGAGCTGGTAGCCACCACACCCGCCCGGGACTGGCTCCAGGTCTGATTCAGGAATCATCTCTGTGGGGTCTGGTGAAAAATAGATAATCTATACATATAAAATGAGAAGACGTGACTGACTCATCAACGCCCAGCCTTTAGACCTAGAAAGCTGAGTTTTGTTGTTTTTAAGAAGTAACCGAGGAATAAGAACGGATTTTTCGAAATTCAACCCTTAAGGGGGTGAAAAAGGGGTTGAAAGTTTGTATGGCAGTCCGTCATTTTTTAAGCTAGAATCGTGAAACTTTGTTTCTAAGCTACAATAAAAAATAAAGAAACGTGTTTTAACATTTTTTTAAATTCTACCCCTGAAGGGGTGAAATGGGGGTTCAAAGTTGGTATGAAAAATTTGAAGAAAATCAACGCCCAGCCTTGGACCTAGAAAGCTGTTTTTTTTTTCACAGGTATTGTTTTTAAGATGTAGAAGAGGAATAAGAACGGAATTTTCGAAATTCAATCTGTAAAGGGGTAAAAAGGTATACGCGGGGCGAAAGCTAGTGAGCAATAGAAATTAATTATGACTGACTTAGTAAACAACATACTCAAGCATACCAGCCCCTGTTCACAAGTACAACCACATAGGGAAGTGAGCGACAAGCCACACTACGCCACAATTCTGATACCTAATAATATATATTTATTCTCTCCAAGCATACATATTGATTACATTCATAAAAATAAAAGAAACTAACGAAAATACAATTAAATATGTAGCGGGAGATAGGAGTCCACACTGAGTAGACCCCATACTATGGATCTCCTGGTCCCCGCCTCTCAATATGTTGCCTCTTTCCACTAAAAAATAACAAATTACTCCTTTAAACTTCTAAAAACCATAGCATGGGTTGTATTTTTAAAAATCCTATCTTAGCGGATACCTGACAAATTTCAAGTTTGTAGCATTTTATACTTTTTGAGATTTCGTAATTGATCAGTGAGTGGTATTTCACGTTTATATAAATAGATAGATTTACCTATCTGTGATGCATACTGCAGTAATTGCGCGTACAGATATCGCTGCAGACAACGTCTTGCTGCCACCTGTAAATAATTAAACTCAAACTCATTTCATCAGTTTACAGGTCCTAAAGGCACTTATGACCGTTACAAAGGCGATGATAGCTCAGTGGTAGTGACGTCGGATACCACGGCAAAGGTCATGAGTTGTGGTCCTACAATGAGCTTGAGCTTTCGGTGAAGGGAAACATCGACCACATCACTTACTATGGTGAAATTGCTGTCAAATACAAGGTCAATTATACACTTAAACTTTTTTTTTTAATTATTTATTTATTTTCTCTCACAGCAGCCTATTTAACAATTTACACAATGAAAAGACCTGATTTGTGAGAGATTGGTGCCTGAGTGAGGTTTAAAATAACCTGTATTACAGGTCACCAGACATTGGTAAGAAGTAAGGCCATTTCAACTGAGAACATTGGTAAGAAGTAAAGCCATTTTTCTGAAGTGGAATATTATTCATGTACGTAATCCTGCGCGAACTAAATTGATTGTATACTAACTCTCTGCCGCTGTTTGACCCGCGTTCCTGAGGTATCTTATATTTTCCAGGGATAAAAGTACCCTATGCTTTAATACAGGATATAATCTACATATGGGCCAAGTTTCTTCAAAATCCCTTCAGTAGGTTTTGTGTAAAAAAGTAACATACATCTCTAGCTTTACATCCTTGTAAACATTCACATTACCTACTATATTACAAAGATGTAAAGTTTAAGTTTATACCACTACCGAAAGTACCCTATCAATGTGCAAAATATAGATATTTCGTAGATGTAGAAAATCTCCCAAACTACTGATCCTATTTTGTAAATTCTTTCATTAAGGAAGCTAAGTTATCCCCGAGTTCTACAGACTACTGCATGTTTAAGGCGATGATAGCTCAGTGGTAAGTGACGTCGGATACCGCGGCGAAGGTCGTGGGTTCCAATCCTGTAGCTTACGCTTTCAGTGAAGGAAAACATCGTGAGGAAACCATAGCACGGTGGTAGGGTACTTTGTAATACCCGACTGGCTGGCTACCACCCTCAAGTTGACAATCTGTCGCCAAGCACCTATCGGTGTGTTCCGACACTTGCACTTGAGGGCCAGTTCCCATCTAGGCATTGTGTGCTTACCACCTTCGGCCACATTATCACTTATCATAGTGAGATTGTAGTCAAACACAAGCCTATCCAGAAAAAAAAAACGGCTGAAACCACGGGGCAGAAGGTATTTCAAATAAATAAAAAATAACCTCAGCGTGACAATCATTGACCGCCCTCCCTAGCACCGACATGTGTTCTCCTGATACACATTTCGTTCCAGTTGCTACTGCTATTACCTGAAAAACAAAATACATTCTTAAATATATTTTTTTTACATGCTTAGGAATATAATATTTTTACATTTTTATACTACATGTGACAACGAATGTGATGTCGGCATGTGATTACAATGCCTTTAAGGCGACTGGCTCTCAAGTGCAATTGCCGGAACAACAGGTGCTTGAATTCTACAGTGAGCTTGAGCTTTCGGTGAAGGAAATCTTGTGGAAACCACAGCACGATGGTAGGGTGCTTTGTAGTACTCGACTGGCTGCTTGAAACGCTTTGAAATTCCCGTTTCCCTAGGCAATTCGAAATAAAACTTATTTTTTATTATAACGCGCCTTAAATTGAAGTTGTGAGAGGCATCCCAGCCTCTTAAGCGCAATTTTCAGAGATATTTTGTCGTTCTCCTTAACGCCTGAACGGTACAAACAATCGAGATGAAAGGGGAAAGCCCGATTTGGGCCCACCGTGGACATTACCTACCGAGAAAACAATTATATGCATTAATTTTGTAATTTTTTAACATTAATTTTGCATATACTTAAACAGGCGCCACTATATGAAACAATATTTCGTTTATTAAAAGTATTTTTATTCATTTCATTTAAAAATCGTCGAATGATAAGCGGGTAAATGTTGCCAGCATTATAAACAAGTTATTTGTGATTTGTTTTATCGATATGAATAATCGATTTTAATAAAAATTCTACATTCAACTAAAGTACAAATATCACTTTGCTTATTATAACATATATATAACAGTAACATAACTTACAAGCTATGTCATAATTAATAGGTACGTAGTTTAAAAACATTTTTTTGAATCTAAAGATTTTTTTACCTACGAAAAAAAAATCGATTTATCGAATGTATTGATATATTTTTTCCTGAGTGACAACACTTACTTCTAATGATAATGAATGAAATGTCATTTTGTTACTTCACTCAATTCTTCCAGTAGTGTTTATTTATTATTCTATTTGACTTTATTTTCTTCACTTGTTGCTTACGCTCAATGTGGATGTGTTTTGATTTCGATTCCGGTTTATTTTACTACCTACGACCTTTTGCATTGTTTTACGGACGCAGTACTCACAATCAACGACGACTTTGGTTTTGGAATCACGGATCCTTGCTGCATTCATTTTTGGACTTTGAACAAGTGTTTCATTCTAATATGCCTGAAGAACATTGTGTTATTGTGGTTTTAACCTGGTGGGGATTCAACGACATGCTTGGAGCCCCAGGAAAACCTAACTATAGTACAGCAATGGGTTGCACCACGATAGGTAAATAAATAATTAAAAGACACAATAATAAATGTTTGGTATTACCTACAATGTACAAGAACTTACAGGTTATGTTATTATTTACAGGTATCAAGGGATAATCTTGTTTGCTACAACTGCTGGGAGGAAGTTAGTGCAAGCCTTGTTGAATCTCAACAAGAACTAGGAAGATCTAGCCATCAAAATCTTTGTGTTAATTGTGGTCGCTTATTAGACGACTAAGAAGCCATTTATTATGTACAGATACAAATAGAGAGAATATCATTAGAAATGTGGCAATGGAATGGATTAGACCTCGAGAGGTGAGTTTCAAATCACATTTTGTTAATTAAGTGTCAATAAGTATGCTAGGTATGCTCATTTTATTAAGTAGCTCCCACGGATTTGAAAACAAAATAATTTCTATAGTGTCTTGTTTCCATTGCATAATGGACTAAACAAATAAAACAAGTGAAGATTAAAACATGTTACAAAAGATACCCTGATTACGTAAAGTAATAAAGTATACTTTTCAGGTATCATCTTCCAGTCGAATCTGTCATCCTTACTGGCAGAGAGGTCAGGTGTACATTTTGTGCAAGAATCTGCATCCACATCGTTAGCTGCCACTAATGAAGCAGGAATAATTCTACCCAACTATACAAGAGCTGTTACTACGGAATGTCATTGTGTTTTTCTTGACTGCCATGGAGGTGAAAGAATATGTATCCCTACTTCATTATAATGTGTGAGATTGTTTTGTGATTTATCATTTTATGTTCAACAAAACTGCCATATTTGTAACATCCTTTTAAAAAGCAATACATAGGATGGTTTAGTAAATGTAGAAAATGGAAACCATACCTTCTCTGCTGACTTCATTGAAGATTTTGCAATGCTGTTAAAAAACCAGCTAGGCAATAATATTGATTTTGAAGATATTGATGACCATTTAGTCTATTACTGGCTTGGAATGGCAAAGCATCAGTTTAGACAAACACTGCAAGAGGTTCCTCGACGAAATAATAGCCGCAAAGGTTATTTTATAATATATAATATAATATATTTTGTTTATATTTTAATAAATAATGATAGTCATGAGAGGGATGCAATCCAACAATATTATTGTAACTGTATAGTTGGAAAACACATGGTAGGTTGTTGCTCCCACATAATGACTGTACTTTGATATATTGGTTGGGCTAGGTATGAGCCTAATATATTACCTCCTGCACCATTTTTAGATGACATATTAGTCATATATGAAAATGAAGAGGATATTGATACGGAATGAAAATATAGCACAGTATATATATGAAAAAACTTGTATTTTTTATGTACCTACCCCAATAACTACAAATAGGTAAGTAAAATATAATGAGAGTTATATTTTATACATCAGGCATACCTAGGTATACAGAAAGACGTATTCTCATACTGTAAAATAACCTCAAAATGTTCATTGTTTTCTTCTATTTCAAAACAATGGCGGCTATTTTTATATATTTTTTAGATATCTGATATACATGTGATTTTAAAACTCTCAATTAAGATACAAATTTTTGCTGTCCATGCTGGGCCCAAGACACTATGAAGCTTGGGCATTCCCCTTTGGCACGCAGACAGCTCGTAGCGCTCAGTCGCATAAAGTACCTTTCGCAAAATGCACCATTCTCAAAATGCACCTTTCTCAAAATGCTCTATACTAAAAATGCATCTTTCTCAAAAAGTTAAATTGTCTATTTTGAGCGTAAATCGAGGACATATGGTAAAAAAATCTCACCCTCGCATTGTCAATCAAATTATTTGTGATGATGACGATACCGGCGAGCACTTTACGCTTCGAGTGTACCACGTCGTTCTTCATTAGATCATTGAATTTTTCATTCACAAGCCTGTTGACAAAAAAAACGGATTTTTCGAAATTCAACCTTTAAGGGGGTGAAAAAGGGGTTGAAAGTTTGTATGAAAGTCGGTCATTTTTTAAGCTAGAATCATGAAACTTTGTTTTTAGACTATCTATTAAAAATTAAGAAACACATGTATCAGCGTTATTTAAATTTATACCCCTGAGGGGGTGAAACGGGGGTTGAAAGTTTGTATGGAAGTCCGCCATTTTTTTAAGCTAGAACTATGTTTTTAGGCTATCAATTAAAAATAAAGAAACACGTATTTTAGAGTTTTCTAAAATTCAACCCTTAGGGGGGTGAAAAAGGGGTTGAAAGTTTGTAGGGAAGTCGCATCATTTTTGAAGCCAGAACCATGAAACTTTGTTTTTAGACTAACAATTAAAAATAAAGAAACACGTGTATTAGCGTTTTTTTAAATTTCTACCCCTGAGAGGGTGAAACGGGGGTTGAAAGTTTGTATGGAAGTCCGCCATTTTTTGAAGCTAGAACCATGAAACTTTGTTTTTAGGCTCACAATTAAAAATAAAGAAACATGTGTTTTAGCGTTTCCTATAATTCCACCTCTGAAGGGGTGAAATGGGGGTTCAAAGTTAGGAGTTATTTCCGTTTCTTGGCATGAAAAATGAGAAGGACTGACTCATCAACGCCCAGTGTAAGACCTAGAAAGCTGATTTTTTTCACAGGTAATGTTTTTAAGATGTAGACGAGGATTAAGAAAGATTTTTTGAAATTCAATCTCATAGGATACGCGGGTAAAACCGCGGGGCGGAAAGCTAGTGATTTTATATTTTTTTAGGGTTCCGCCAAAAGGAAAAGAAAAAAGCGGAACCTTTATAGGATCAAAATCAAAACTCATTTATTCAGTTTAGGCCCTGGTAAGGCACTTATGAACGTTACAATTGACTCTACCACCGTATAACTTTGTTGTAGACCCTTTAGCTCGGTAACGTGGGGGTATCGAGTTGAAATTAAATCATTGAAGCTGTCAAAATTCTAATTTAACGTAAAAAATAGATACGCAAAAAACTTATATTTCGACGCTCTCAAGGGAATCGAATTTTATTTCCCGTTGATCTAGAACCATGGATTTGGCAAAGAGTAAAGTTAATTTTCGTCTTAAGTTTGTCGTCCGGTCAACTTGTATACTACTAGCTGTTCCTCGCGGCCTCACTCGCGTTCCCGATGTAATTATTTTTTTATTCTTTAAATATTTCGCTTAACAGCGTAGTCCGAACACAATGGTAAACTGAAAATCAGCGCAGCGTACTCAGGTAAATGTGAACGCTGCAATCGCTGAGTTTATCCTATTGCCATATTATGTTTTATTATTATTTTTTATTTATTTTAAATAAAATAAAATATAGCTTGGGTAGTGATTCTGTAGGTGTCTATAGGTGAATGATTTTTAAACATCGGTTAAGTATTTTTTAGTTGAGACCGTTGAAATTTAAGTTTTTTGCTGCACATACGGCTGTATCTTTTTTTTACGTTAACTTAGAAGTTTGATTTACCAAATATACAAAAATAACATAGACCTCAATAAAAAAGTTATTTCAGATTTTTATATATTGTTTTTAAATATCTAGGTATTATGTTTGGCAGGTGACCCGCGCGCCTATATCGGCCTTAAATATAGATGCAACTCACTGGGCGACATGATCGGCGATTCTCTGCGACAGGTGACCAGAAGTGGAGGGTGGCGGAGCCTTCCCTACACCCAGTACTGCGAGGGCTGACTGCGCTGCCGCTAACTTGGCTAGCTTTTTACTGGAACCTATTGAAATCACATTTAAAACTAGCTTCCAGCTTATTTAAACTTTTTAACCGCTGAGACAAGAGAAGGATGACAGCTCAGTGGTAGTGACGTCGGATACCGCGGCGAAGGTCGTGAGTTCGAATCCTACAATGGGCTTGAGCTTTCGGTGAAGGAAAACATCGTGAGGAAACCATAGCACGGTGGCAGGGTACTTTGTAGTAATCGACTGGCTGGCTACCACCCTCAAGTTGAAAATCTGTTCAGGTCAGGTTTTAGTGAAATTGATGGCCGGGACTAAATCTTTACACATACTTTTAAGACAACTAGAAAGGTCTCATTTCATTTCATTTCGCTTCACTAGTGCACTTAGATGATCGAAATGATGATCATAGCTTACCATAACCTTCGTACTTCTGGTCCTTGATGTGGCAGACTACTTTGAATTTCATGCTGTGACTCAACTGCGTGGGAACTGTGGACAAGAGGGTATGATTAACTATGCAGTTTAGAACGAAGGAAAGAAAAAAAGGGAAGAAAGAAAAGAAAATAAAGGAACGATAAGTATTGGCGATAGGCCTAATTACCTTATTAACAAACTAGCTGTTCCCCGCGGTTTCACCCGCGTTCCCATGAGATCTTATCGTTTCCCGGGACAAAATATAGCCTATGTTCATAAGGGATAATGTAGCTTTCTAATGGTGAAAGAATGTTTCAAATCGGTCCAGTAGTTTCAGAGCCTATTCAATGCAAACAAACAAACAATCAAATCTTTCCTCTTTATAATATTAGTATAGATTATTAGCTATTTATATAATACAATTTATTTTATATAGCTGCACCTAGGGATCTCATCCATTTCCCGGGATATATCCTTCCCGGATATATCCCGGGAAAAGGATCCTTCGGGAAGGTATTCTAAGTTTTTGTAGCGACGTCTATCTACAAAAACTACAGTTAAAATTTGCACGACTCCTAGATAGATGGAGCCACAATAATCTACATCGCGCTAACGTAGTTTTCCAAGCGATCTGTATATACAGGTTGTATTATATTATACAGGTTGTAGTACGACAAACTTAGGGGAGATAGGTGGGTGGATCACGTATCAAATATACAAAAATGACCAAAGTAAAAGTGTCACCATTTTCATATCTAAAATTAAAATAACTCGAAAATGCTGATCTTTTCATTGAGCTCATTTTTGTATATGTTGTATATGTTTTTAAGGCGATGATAGCTCAGTGGTAAGTGACGTCGAATACCGCGGCGAAGGTCGTGGGTTCGAATCCTACAATGAGCTTGAGCTTTCGGTGAAGGAAAACATCGTGAGGAAACCATAGCACGGTGGTAGGGTACTTTGTAGTACCCGACTGGCTGGCTACCACCCTCAAGTTGAAAATCTGTCGCCAAACACCTATCGGTGTGTTCCGAAAGTTGCACTTGAGAGCCAGTTCCCATCTAGGCTTTGTGTGCTTACCATCTTCGGCCACATCATCACTTACCATGGTGAGATTGTAGTCAAACACAAGCCTATCGAATATAAAAAAAAAAAACCCACCTATCTCCCCTTAAGTTTGTCGTACAACTTACCGGACACCCTGTATACAAGTTTCCAACATGTGCTTGTACAGTTGTGGTGCGGTCCCCAGACACATAGACCTAGCCTGGTGAAAGACCTTCCCTTTTCAATGGAGGAGTCTAGCACCTCGCTACTCTATACATTATTCCAGGATATTATGATCTACACGAGTATCAAGTTACATATAACCCGTGCCGTTTTTGCGTGATTGAGCAACCAAGGCGATGATAGCTCAGTGGTAGTGATGTCGCATATCGCGGCGAAGGTCGTGGGTTCGAATCCTACAATGAGCTTTCGGTGAAGGAAAACATCGTGAGGAAACCACAGCACGGTGGTAGGGCACTTTGTAGAACTCGACTTGCCGGCTACCACCCTCAAGTTGAAAATCTGTCGCCAAGCACCTGTTGGTGTGTTCCGGCAATTGCACTTGAGAGCCTTTGCCTTTAAGGCATTGTAATAAGGTGTAGAACATCCTGGTATTGCTAATGTCTATAGGGGACGGTAGTCACTTACCATCAGGTGACCCGCCTGCCTCGTTGTCACTTGCGACATAAAAACCAACATACAAACATTCACATTTTAGTAGTAGTTTGAGGATGAAGTCTTTAGTGAGCCAAATGGTTAAATAAACCCATTTGGTGAACTTACCCAGAGCAGAATCCAGCGGTGATCCATCCCCATAAGTGCAGAGGAATGTGAGTCCCGGGTAATTCTCGTACAAAATATTGATGGGGCTTTTATTGGCAGCTCGTACATAGCTAGCCCCAAACAGAGTCGTTGATGGGGACAGCTCGACAGGCGTTGATGGGGACAGCTCGACAGGCGTTGATGGGGACAGCTCGACAGGCGTTGATGGGGATAGCTCGACAGCCGTTGATGGGGACAGCTCGACAGGCGTTGATGGGGTGTTAACTGTTACAAATTATATAATATATGTACTAAGAATTAGGCACATATCATTGACTGTTTTTTGGTTAATGTAATTGAACGGTCCACCAATGGTCAACCAGTTAAAAAAATGAGACTTTACCCTATACAGAACTTACCATTGTTGCACTTTAAATCTGCTAATAATCTGTTAGGAAGAGTAGTGACTAATTTACCAGGGTTGTTGATCCCCTCGTCGCTGGGGACGCCCTGAACGTTGTCATGTGCATGGGAGGGGGCAGGAAGCACCTGGCCCGAGCGGGCCAGTAACGCGGTGAGACAAGCGCGGGCGGCCGACGCTCGCGCATCGCGCTTGCTGTGGCCACAACCTTCAAAGGTCATATCAGCCACCTGACACAAAAGGGATATTTTTTTAAAACTTGCGAACTAAATTCAAGGCGATGATAGCTCAGTGGTAGTGACGGCGGATACCGCGGCGAAGGTCGTGGGTTCGAATCCTACAATGAGCTTGAGCTTTCGGTGAAGGAAAAACATCGTGAGGAAACCATAGCGCGGTGGTAGGGTACTTTGTAGTACCCGACTGGCTGGCTACCACCCTCAAGTTGAAAATCTGCCGCCAAGCACCTATCGGAGTGTTCCGACAGCTGCACTTGAGAGCCAGTTCCCATCTAGGCTTTGTGTGCTTACCACCTTCGGCCACATCATCACATACCATGGTGAGATTGTGGTCAAACACAAGCTTATCCAGAATAAAAAAAAAACATATATTTGTAGATAATTTATACAGTGTCTATTCGCGCACAGGATATTATCGAAAATGAAATGAACATGAAAATGTTTTTTATTCAAATAGGCCTTTACAAGCACTTACGAATAGTCTAGACTCTAATGCTCGGTTCGGAATTTTGCTTTTGCTGAGAAGAGCCGGCAATAAACTCAGCAATTACTCTTTTCAAAAACAACTTACACGTATTACATTTAATCACTATTTATTTATCTTGTCCCACTGATAATATTTGCGTGTTAAGGCGGCAAAATAATAATAAATAGAATTTAATTATCAAACTATAATTTTGACTAGCATCGACGCCGCGACGTTTCGTTCAAGTTGCATTGATCGTGATCACGAGTGGACTGAAATGGCGGGTATCAGGGCCTTGAATCAAGATTTCAAGTTCAGTTGCCGGAACATACCTATAGGTGCTTGGCATCTATTAGTAAATGTGAAAGAATGAAAAAAAAAAATTCTAAATACCAAAATAGTGTGGCAATAGTCTGTGGATCAATGACCGAAAATAATTAAAGAATGATTCTGATATAGAAGCCGGAGAAACAGGTTTAATTGTTTAAAATTGAAATATTGTTTCATTACAATGTTTACTTTCACTGATAGCTCCAGCTCATGTTATTCTACCAAAAGTAATTTAAACTGAAAATTAAAACTATTTGGCTTATTCCTTTGGAATAAATCTGTATAATAGTTAATTCAATGTATTATATATTGGTGTAATAGTGTTCTGGCGTCTCCCATCACGGAGGAGGCCAGGATGCTTTAAAGATTAGTTAATTGTGGGATTAAGGCCCGAAATAATTTGTAACTTAGTTAAGTGTTTTGTTATTTTGAAGCATTACGGAGGTGACATTTTCTAATTGAAAAAAGCTCAAAAAAAAATTTGGATTAAAAAAATATATATTATTCTAATATGATAAAGAGGTAAGGCTTTTTACTGTATGTAATGTTTGGAACTACGGAATCTATTCTAAGAATTATTT
Organism: Ochropacha duplaris; assembly: GCA_951361185.1. Taxonomy (NCBI): domain Eukaryota; kingdom Metazoa; phylum Arthropoda; class Insecta; order Lepidoptera; family Drepanidae; genus Ochropacha; species Ochropacha duplaris. The sequence continues at coordinate 1,101,819 of OX592690.1, forward strand.
CAATGTCTAACATAACCTAGGTTATATTTTATTTTGATTTATCGGGATCGAGAGTGATAAGAACATACCCAGCAGGGCGGAACCTAATACAATTATAAATAGACTTGATAAATTAAATATAGTATTAAAGGTGAAAGTATGTTATGATGTTGTTTAAGTAATAACTATGATACTAAATAAATTAAAATTATTTGTGTGGTTTTTAAAAAAAAAAACTATTTTCTTTCTTACTTTTCTTACCAAGCCTATTATTTATGAAATGACCCTGTACTGTGACTGAAAGAAAACTAATTTATTTACATTTTATTGCACAATCGGCTCCAAAAACTGTTCTGACAATTTTCTTAGCAACTCACTTCTCGATCAAAATGTACTTAAAATCAACTATAAATGAACATTTACCCAGTCCACAGATTAGATAATACAAACAGATACATCAATCTTATGCAAAAGCTAAAATACCTACGTTATATTAGCCAGCGCTGCAAGTAGAAACGTACTCTACGACCGCGCACCGAGAATCGAGAATCCCGCACATCGCGTGAGTGCGAGTGAGAAACATACAGTGTGCGCGCTCAGTCCCTCTTGCGGCGGCTGATTGTCAGTCGGCTCGCCGGCGAGCTACATAGCGGTAGGCATGCCTAGACATCGCATCCACAACAGTAACAGCCCATCTAAAATCAACTTGTTTACCCTAAACATAAGACTCACCGTCACAGCGACGCTGAAGTTGCGGCAGTGAGATGGTCCATCCTGTCTCACTACTGTATACGTGACTTTCACTCCAAGCTCATTGAGGGCCGATGCTGGGGACTTGTCGCCGGAATTAACAGCAGCTGCGGCATTCGCGAGCGCCTGTGAACCATATAACAGGGATAATATGAAGATACAAAAAATAACTTGGGCCTCACGGGACGCTCGGCAGATGTCGACATAGTAACTTCAAACTTCAAAGTTTATTGCGTTCATGGTAACATGTAGATGATACAAAATTGGTGATGGTACAAACATGAAACCCTGTTAGGGGCACAGCAAATTAGACTCTATAAATACATTTTTCATTAAATAAAATAAAATATATTTTCTATTTATATGCATAACTTGTTAACTTGTCAGTTCTTTCTTGGGACAATCGGGGTTTCAGAGTCCGCACCACTTGGTTCTCAAATGGGACAATCGGGATAGTATAGTATAAACAAAGTCTTTCCACGTCTGTCTTTCTGTCTGTTTATCATTTAGAGAATTTCTTCCGAAAGGTTTAATATGTAACTACATATAATACGCATATTATAGTAGAGAAAAGCCGGAAATTCCAAAGATTTTTAATGTGATGTCGTAAAAAAAACAATTTTGAGCGCTTACACCTGGCTTAACCTCACGATAGATCAAAATAATGTACCACGGTATTGTATATCTACAGATGGTAAACGGTCTACAGATGGTATAGGTATGTCTATCTCCCATAAGGATGCTATGTTACTTTTTTTTATCATTAATACAAAATCCACTATTACTATATATAAAATTAATCTTAATATTATCGCATACTGCCAATTAAGGATTTACTTTATTTAGTTCAAACATTATATTTGCAGAGCGGAAGAGAAAAGAAACGAATACAATAATAAATCTAATTTGTGTGTGTGTGTGTGAATATATGTATTTGTGTGCGTAAGTGTGTAGGGGTGTATGTGTGAGTGTGAGTGTGTGTGGGTGGGGAGGAGAATGTAGTAGTGAATACTAAGTAGCTTATATAGATAGATAGATAACTCTTTATTGTACACCAAGAACCAGAATAAAAAAGTTACAAGATTTAAATGATACAAATAGTTGTACAATGGGCGGTCTTATCGCTAAGAAGCGATTTCTTCCAGACAACCTTTGGATGGAGCGGAATTCAGATACGATAATTGACGGTGGTGTATATATACTAAATCAAATTGTTACCTTATTGTTTAAGTGGGAAGCGCGTCCGTCAGCAAACCCAACAGCCTAAAATTACTTGCATTAAAATTAATTTAGCATAGATTTGTATTTATTTTAATTGTTAAAAAAAAATGTGTTATTATAAGTTGTAAAAGAGCGCCATTGTCGCCAACAAACTGTTCTACAGTTTGGCGATTTTGTTGTCAATGTAAACTGTAGATTTTTTTATTGAATAAATTGTTTAAAAAAAACCTTTTTTTTTTTAATTCACTACAATATAACACAATGTTGGCGTATATGCTCTGCTACCCTTACGAAACACGGGCGGGTCGCGAAAAACCTATAGCGAAATAAATAATAATAATAAATAAAAAATGAGACATGTTGGACGGGTGTTTTACCTGCAAATTCCATTTGAAACCAGCATCGAGTTGTATGGTAGGGGCAGACCGCTTCGCTGGCGGTTCTCCATCTATTCAAAAAATAATATTAAAATACTGAGTACAAACAAAATGTGAAACCTTGGGGGGATAACTTGTTATAACTATAGCTAACTAAAAAATATCTTACCTCTTATTCCTTGATATAATCTATATGACGGGCCGGTTGGCGTGGTTGGTTAATACATTGCCTATCACGTCGCAGGTCGTGGGTTCGATTCCCATCCAGGACACACATTTGTGTGCATGAACATGTCTGTTTGTCCTGAGTCTGGGTGTAATTATCTATTTAAGTATGTATTTACAAAAAAATAAGTTGTATATGTAGTATATCAGTAATCTGGTTTCCATATTACAAGCTTTGCTTAGTTTGGGATCAGATAGCCGTGTGTGAAAAATGTCCGAGGATATTTATTTATTTATTTATTTATTTGTGTGCCAAGTTACATCAATATCGGTTAAGTATTGGAGTTCATCGCGGAGCAACATCGTGACACGGGAATTTTATATTAATACTAGCTGTCCTCCGTGGTTTCACCCGCGTTCCCGTGGGATCTTATCTTTTCCCGGGATAAAAAGTAGCCTATGTGCTATTCCAGACTATAATCTATCTCTATGCCAAAATTTCATCCAGATCCGTTCAGCAGTTCCGGCGTAAATGAGTAACAAACATACATCCATCCATCCAAACTTTCACATTTATAATGTTATAGTAGGATTAAGATTATAGCCACTAAGTTATGGTCCAAAATTTATGAAAACTAAATTGTAAGTATCGCGAGCCATATGGTTGTCTGCCACAAACCTATTATAAAACAAAGTCCCTTTCTTGGCGATCACCTTAACATTTTTACTTTCTGAGATTTTGTGTTCAATCAGTGAGTACCTAGTAGGTATTTCGCTTTTTAAATAAAGAAGATTATAAAGAGGCAAAGTCTGAAATGTAGGTAACCTCCAAAACTACTGATCGAACTTTGTAAAATGTTTCACTAATTGTAAGCTTCATCATCCAGAGTTACACTTACACACACTTAAAGACAAAAAACTGTAGAATTACCTTGCATGCATATCTGAGTGTTTTCGACTTCGCACATTTGATTGAATATGTTGAAAGAAATCAAAAATATTACAAAAATAAATACTTTAGAATCACTTGTTACACTATAAAGGAGATATTTTAAAATTACTTTCATCAAACAACAAATTTTATGCTCAGCAAAACACACTGCGAACCGGATGAAAGTCACTATGCTATTTAAAAAAATATGTCTACCCTCTTTCTAATAATTTTTCATAACCGTTTTAAACAGTTTATTTTAACAGTTTTCTGCTTATTGTTTTTACGTTCTAGTACCTACAATACGGCCGTCGGACATTTTGGCGGGAACTTGCGAAGTGACGTTGCGTTTTCGTTTTATTTTCATTAAATTCGTGTATTTTGAGTTTTATTGAATAATTTCGGTGGTATTTTGTCCAATAAAGATCAATCTAAGTGCACAAGTGAAGTGAAATGAAATGAAAGCGTGTATCGTGACTTTTCAGGTTGTCCCAAAAAGTCCGTGAATGTTTTAGTGGAACAGCCGCCAATTTCACTAAAGCCTGACTGGACGAGGACTAGACATTACAGTGAATGTGAGAATGTGACTATAACATAAAAGAAGAAATTAAAACTGGAAGAAAATTTATGCGATTGAAAAACTTTGTATTGACAATTTTTTTTTTAAAATGACAGATAGACCCACAGGATGCACAGGATAGACCAAGACCATTTCAAATAGGATGTGGCTAAACATACCACTAAGTGGATGATTGCCAGTAAAAAAAAAAAACGGCCTTCGGTAACTTGGAACCAAATGGTGGTTCTAGGTTAGAGATGCATCTTACATAGCATTTAGAGTCTGTGAAGGCCTATTTGGATGAATAAACAATTTCATTTCATACCCACAAACAATTTAGTTTAATTGAGTATTAATTTATTTTGTTTATAAATATTATTAATCGAGAAATATTTACTGATATTGTGAATTTTGATATTTTATACAAAATTTCCAAAAGCTGAATCGACAAAGTAATTCTACATAATTATTGAACCTGCTCACAAAATTTCACGAAAATCGGTTGAAAAATGCGACCTGTAGAGGAGAACAGACGGACGGACGGACGGCCGGACAGCTGGAAACGGAAACGGAGACGCTTCGCTCGCTCGGTCGATAAAATGTATCTTTCTGATGTGACTCAACATCAAGGTCGGATCCAGCTATCCAGAGCAGGGGTCATATAGTCGAGAACTTCTCAAAATAGGCTCTAATTTTGTTACAAATAATATGACTAGTCGACATAGACCCGGCGGAAAGCCATGGGGCAGTCTTGACCCCCATTACCCCCCCCCCTGCTCAACCACCCTATTAGTATGCAATAGGAATGTGAAAAGTCTCTTGTCTATGGCATAAACAAAGAAAGAAAGAAAAGAGAACTTACATGTGCTACCCATGTAGTGCTTCTTTGTAATCTGAGGAGGCATCACAAAGCTAGCGTCGCAGTCCATTGTAGACGATAAATCAGCACTTCGTGCCTAAACAAAACATAATACTATGAGACAGATATACTTAAGACATATTACAAGAAAGATTACGTTAATTTAAAAAATTTGGTACAAGCTCACCCGGTTCCGTGTTTATGTAATCTATTAAATAAATATAAAGAATTGGTGGAAATTTCCTCAGACTCCCTAAATACTTTTATTAGAATATAGATATTTTAGCATACAAGAATAATTTATTTAGATAAGAAATATTTAATACAATCATTGAAAAGAAAACAAAATTAACAAAAATATATTTAGTATAAATATAAGTAACTGTCCAAAACAAATTAGTAAAAATTTGTCAATGAAAAAGTCAATTTACTAAAAACTTTACAGATTTGCTGTAATGAACAGTCTTTTAAAATTTTATCTCCAAAAGTTTATGATCTGAGGAAATTAATATTAAAAAACATCTTTGACTTACCCTGTTATTAAAATTATCTGAAAAAGAAATATAAATTCAGTTTTATGGAAGTACAAATGTTTTTTTTTCACATTTTTTAAGCCTTATTTACTGAGATATCTTAATAAATAGGCTCCAGTGGAATTTTTATTCAATTGTTATGTCATTGTTTTAATGGTATGGCCATACCACTTTAGAAACAACAGGTTAAATCTACAGTAACAAACTATACATTTATTTATTTACAAAACAAATAAATGTGTGCATGGGGCTTAGCAAATGCTAAAAGTTATGCTTGTTCATCAAAGATATTTTAGCAGGTATGTACGGTCGGCCAAGAAAGTGGTGTACCACCCTAAGGTTGAATGCCGGTTGCAGATTCATAGGTGATAAAGATTAGTTTCGCTTACAGATCAATCTGACAACTTATGACAACGTCATTATTATGCATCTCTTTCAGTGATATCCTTTTAGTTTGAGCCTTGTTGTAATTTTCGATGACTAGGAAACTAAATCAAAACTGGCACACCACTGTCTTGGCCGACCGTACCAGCTACATGAATAGTGCAGTTCAAATAAAAAACACATTTATTCAACATTAAATATATGTAACTTCTGCCCCACGATTTCACTCACATTTCCTAGGGATCACATATTTTCCTGGAATAAGAAGAATCCTACGTTTTATTTCAGGATATGATCTATCTCTGTGCCTAGTTTCATCTAAATCTGTTAAGAAATTACGAAGCTAAGAGGTAACAAACAAATACACACAAACTTTTGGTCAGAGACCTTTAGTTTTCGCTTAATCTGTTGACTCGCAACATTAACCTGTCAAACAACTTGTCAACTCACGCGCAGTTTTCAAAATTTCAAAATTCGCGCCCAATTTTCAAGTAAATGTCATTGCTCCAATAGTCCCATTTGAGAACCAAGTGTTGCGGATTCTGAAACCCCTACTGTCCCGAGAAAGAACTGACAGGTTAATCTGTTGACTCGCGACATTAACCTGTCAAACAACTCGCGCACAGTTTTCAAAATTTCAAAATTCGCGCCCAATTTTCAAGTAAATGTCATCGTCCCGATTGTCCCATTTGAGAACCAAGTGGTGCGGTCTCTAAAACCCCGATTGTCCCAAGAAAGAATTGACAGGTTAAGACTGTTAACTGTAGGTTTTCTACCAAGGGCTAAAGATATTAAAATACGAGTTGATGTGGAAAATTAAAGGTATATATTAATAATAAATCATAGGAAAACATCACTCACACAATCATACTAATATAAAGATTAATTTATAAAATAATTACTTCATTTCTAAATATTAAACGTATATAATAAAATAATTTTGTCTTTTTTCTATCTAAACTTCAATTCAACTATTTTCCTAATTTAGTATATATTTAGTGTATTTTTTTATTGTATACTTCAATGTATTATGAAAATAATATTTTATCACAAAGGGGGCATTAAAGTTAATAATTGTTCTTGTTTTTCCTAATTCAATAGACATGTGTCTATTTAAGAATAGACACATGTCTTTACTGCCAGCATTTAACTAAAACTATATAAAATACTTCTTATTAAATCCTCCAAAGATTATCTAATCTAACACCCTCCCTTAATCTTTGACACCTATATTAAACAAACTAACAAACAACAACTAACACCCATTGGTCTATTGCAGTCTAGTGCTCAACCATCACAAAAATAAAACACAACTCAAGTCGCCATAATCAAAACAGAATTACATAATAAACACAAATAACATGTTGCTAAAGTATTCTCAAACAATTATACTACCTTATCTCTAAACAGACAACAAATTGTCTCTAAATTTATTAAACTTTATAAAACCTAGACTCTTCGTCAGAATATCTGCTAATTGTTCTCCTGTGACACAATATTTAACCGATAATCGGTTTTCATCAATCTTCTCTTTCAAGAAATAGAAACGCACATCAATATGTTTACTACGCCTATTCAGAATCCCCTTAGACATTAATGAAATTGCTGACTGGTTAATATTTATTTATTTATCTGGTATTTTACCTAACAACTCAGAAATTAAATTCTGAATGTGTAATATTTCCTTACAACATTCAGCAGCTGCAATGAATTCAGCTTCCGTGCTAGATAAAGCTACGACAGGCTGTTTTCTAGAAGCCCAAGCAATTGGGCCTCCCCCATAATAAATGATAAAGCCAGAAGTAGACATGAGCGTATCCTTGTCCCCTGCGAAATCAGAGTCACAGTAGGCTGTGAGAACATCATCAGAACCATAACTATACCTGATGCCAAGACCTGAAGTACCTTTAATGTATATAATAAGAATAGATCTAATGTTATTTTTATCATTCAAATTAGGACAACATTGAAACCGACTACAATAACCTACATGAAAAGCAATATCTGGTCTGATTTTATTTACCAGATATAAGAAAGAACCCACGGCTTCCCTATAATCTTCTAACAAATCTTTATTACCCTGTGAATGTTTATCAATAACAATATTAGGTGCATTAACAGTCTTTGCTTCTTCCAAATTAAATTTATTAACATAACTTTCTTGGTTAATAAAAATACTACTATCATTCACATGAACATCAATACCAATATAATTTGTTATTTTATCACAAACACGCATTTCAAATTCACTATTTAAAATAGATAATAAAATTATCAATCACAAAATAATCTTTACCAAGCATCAAACCATCATCAACATAAATAGCAAGATAAATCACACTTTCACACTTACACACTGTCATCTTACTGTCACTTTAGTAAATACACACTGATCACTTTTTAATTGCTTAAATTTCAATTCTTGTAAAAGAAAACCTGTCAACTTATTGTTCCACATCAATGGCGCTTGCTAATTTACAAACTCCTCAATATTGTACCTTTCTGGTATTCCCATAAAAATTTCTTCGTCTAATAAACCATGAAGGAAAGCTTATTTATATCAAATTGTCTCAGCTTTAAATTATATTGAGCAGCCACCGATAACAAAACTCTCAAAGACATACTGTTTACCACAGGACTATAAGTTTCACCATAATCAATTTTATATTTTTGTTGAAATTCTCTCGCAACTAATCTTGCTTTAAATCTCCCATCTGATTTCTTTACTAAAACCCATTTGCTTGTTAAAATTTTCTTCCCATTTGCTATCGTCTTATCTACCAATTCCCAAGTTTCATTTTTCTCCAAAGACAACTTCTCTTCTTCAATAGCCTTCAACCAATTCTTCCTATCATCTGAATTAACTGCATCTTTAATGTCAACATTGCACAACAAGCTAAAAAATCTATTTCAAAATCATTAAATCTTGACGTAATCTTCTATTTTTGAATATAAAATTATTTGTTTGACATTGCTCCTATTTTCTGTCCATTAGCACAGACTACATTGATAGATATATTATGTATACATGTTGTGTAAGTACCTTTCAGAGGTTATAAGATGTGAAGTGGCACCAGAGTCTAATATGGCATGGAAGTTACTTACAGAATTTTAGTTTTCAGTAAGAAACACTGGTTTTCAGTATGTCGGTTTTTTTTTAGCAAAACACAAAACCTTTGTTGAAATTTATTTTTCCTGCAGAATTTAGCTATATGATTTTTTCCGTTACATATAAAACACTGTGTCTCACTTTAGAACTACTCGCCTCAGGGTGTTTTCTTTCTGATAATTTCTCTTAATATCTATGATACTAAGGTTTCTACAGTTTTTAACTCAGATGATGTTGAATCTCATGCCAATCTTTAGTATTTGTAATCATCCGGCAATGCCATTATTAATCTCTATATTATTTAAAATATGACCTTACCTTTTTAGGCTATTCACCAATCTTTCCATATAGCTTATGTCTTTTGTATCTAGCTTAAACTTATAACATCTACTAACTAGGTCTGCTATTTCGCTTTCTTTAGATGTTATAAAAAGATCCTCCAATTTTTTTAACATGTTCTTTGTTGTTGAGCATCCTAATATAAATTCTGCTAACACTTCATCAACCAAATTTAAGAATAGACATGTCTTTACTGCCAGCATTTAACTAAAACTATATAAAGTCAAAGTCAAGTCAAAGTCAAAACCATTTATTCAGTTTAGGCCCTAGAAGGGCACTTATGAAGGTTGAATTACAGAAGTTACCACCGGTTCGGAAGTCAGCCTTCAACTGAGAAGAACCGGCAAGAAACTCAGCAAGGTTACATTTTTTAAATATTTTTGGACCATCTGACTGAGTGGTAACAAACATGCAAAATATATATAATATATATATATATAAATAGTTATAATATAAATGTTATTATAGAAGGATAATTACCCTCATCCATTATCTTCTCCATTTCTTCGTAGCATTATACTTTCCTCTGGCCATAGTGATACAAGGACTAAATTCCTTTGCTTCGTCTATTATCTGCTCTGTTGTTCTCTATTCTTCGACCGGCGACTTTGGAGACCTGAGCCTCTTCTCTTTCGGTGCTAGATTCAGTCTGTTTTTAGGTGAAAATTGCTTTGATTCCTGAATAGATTTTCTTGGTGTTCTATTTCTAATTGGTTTGTTTCCTGTACTTTTATATAATATGCCCTCATAGTAGGTAGGTATAGAAAACAAACAAGAAAATAAATATAATTTATAGTTCTGAATTATTCTGGCTGAATGTGTATCATCAGTCAATTTGGTCAATTTTGGTCAGTCCAAAGCACAGATTACTGATATGTAGTCCAAAGAGGATAAAATCACTATGGGTCAGTCCACAGAACACTATTCGGCAGTCAGTAGGTCAGTATTTTTTTCACTCTGCAAGTTCCCGCCAAAAAGACCCAGTATTTATTTATTATTTGGACTTTTTGGCGGGAACTTGCAAAGTGACATTGCATTTTTGTTTTAATTCATATATTTTGTTTGAGTTTTATTGAATATTATCGGTGGTGTTTTGTCCAATAAAGATCAATATAAGTGCACAAGTGAAATGAAATGAATGTATCGTGACTTTTCAGTTTTTTATATATTATAGTTGTACATTTGTTTGTATATTTTGCACATTTGTTGTAAATAAATACCTGTTAAAAAAAAAACAACTACGTTGGGACAATCTCTCTTTCTGACCCTACTTACCCTTAATGAAAGAAAAAGAGATTGTCCCAACGTAGTCGTTATCTTTCTCTTTTTCGCAATTGATAGGTATTTGCTTCAAATAGGTATTTAAAGTTACCTATTCATTTAGAATATATAATTCTTGTTTATTATTATCTTTGATTATTAAACCGAGATTAAACCAGCCTTAAAACTTTACATTCTCTTTGACCAGCCTAATACTCAAAGATTATTATCAATATTATTTGATTACCTATTTAAAAGGCTTTAGTTACAAGACTATCAAGCCTATACCATTTTTCACCGTAAAGTCTAGTCCTCGTCCGTTCAAGTCCGGTCAGTCTTTAGTGAAATTGGCGGCTGTTCCACTAAAACTTTTCACAGAATTTTTGGGACAACCTGAAAGTGAAAAGTCACGATACACGATTTCATTTCAATTTACTTGTGCACTTATATTGATCTTTATTGCAATTATATTTACCAAGGATCACTGTTAACAGAAACGCCGTCTACAAAATAAAAAGAAACACTTTTTAACAGCTAGTGTAATGTCAACAAAGCGTACAAAATCATTTGCCTCCTAACGTATAGAGGGCGCTGTTAATATTCTATTAATAACAGGCTTGAAAGCAATAAAAACCCCCATATTGTGAAAAACGTAGTGATTACATCTCGGAACAATAACAGTTATTGTTCCGAGGATTACATACTCTTTGTTGTACAGCTGTAAAAAGTAATCTCAGGGTAATCCATCCATCCAGCCATCAAAAAAGAATAACTAATACAATTTTGCTATGAAATTACTAGTAGGCGTACGTAATTTAATTATTTTTGTTATATTAAATTACCATGAATACTATTTAAATTATTGTTTCAGAACGATACCTTTTCTACAGCTAAAAACGCGTATTAAAAATCGTATTTGATCAAACAGCTTGTTTTTTAGGTTTCTTGTTTAGATTTAACATTATCTTGTAGGTACTTGTCATGCGTGATGGAGGCTATAATAAAACGTATTCTTTGAAATCAAATACCTGTTACTATTACCAAGATACGGAAAATCCAGACAGACGGACAGACGGCGCAGGCTTAGCAATAACAGAGTAAATGGAATCTAGTAGAAAATATACAAAGAATATCGACTAAATAGGAAAATACAATTACTATAAAACTCATGCTTTATGCATTATTGAGGATACTTTTAAAACTTAGGTACTTAGGTATACCTAATCATCCTAATCATAGTAGATAAGTATGTATATTAGTAGATTGAGTAAAAGCGAATTGAACTTGTTTTTAACATTAGCAGGTAAGGAAACCTTAATACGCTTTATGTTACACTAGCTTTCGCCCTGCGGTACCATCCGCATTTTCAAGATGTACCCATAGCATTATTCTATTTGTGAAAGAAATTTCAAAATCGCATCAGTAGTTTCGGAAATTAATTCCTGCATCCAAACATACAAACTTTACCTCTTTATAATATTGAAACTATAGAGTTTCGTAGTCTATGAATAAAGTACAAGAGTCATTGAAAATGTCTTCAGAAAATAATAGCGCATTATATGGATAAGTGGGCGAGCGAAACGATTGAAACGAATATTAGTTAGTTGAACGGTAGGCGGGGCAGGCAGGGAACGCAAGGTAGCGGTCGGCACTCGGCGCGGGCCGCTCGCTCGCCGGCGCACTGCGCTTTTTGCTCGAGTCATGGCGGGCGATAGCGGCGGCGCGGCGCGGGGCGCGGCCTGCGCGGGCGCATCGGGATCTACCTATCCTTATTGTATTTTACTCTGTTCTTAGCTCTCTTCCCAGACGAACGTCCCAGTATTTATCCCGTTACAAACAAAGCGCGTTCACTTAAAAAAGTATTAAGCATGCCAATATGGTAGTAATCAACCACTCAAACGTACAGTCGATAGATGCTTTGTTTCGTTGTGTGAACGAGTGTTATAAATAAATTAAAGCAACAGTTTTTTTTATATATAAATAATACTGTTATCATACATTATGTATATTAACGTTAAAGTGATTCATTTATTTTTTATGAACGTTATTTATTTTGTTTATGCAGCCGCGCCTGAACTTAAGGTAAATACTTTTTATTATTTCATTAACGTATTTTCAAACAGGTTAATTCATAAGGATATTATATTGGTAGCTTTAATTTTTAAGCCGTCTACTAAAAAGTACTAAAAACAATATGAAACCGGGTTCCGATATGATAACATTTGGTACAGTTGCAAACTAAAGTGTTATAAATGTATTGAGTTGAGGAATGCAACTAATTAATTGAAAATGGAACTATGTTTTTCGACACCAATTATTTCTGCATGAGATCTGTATCGTGCACTGGCAATTGTAACTGTTTTTTGTTGTTGATGTCTGTCTAAGCCGTTTATTGCGCGACTCCTTGCTATCTGATTAACGTGACAACTCCAAGAAGTATCTTTGAGCTTATTAAGTAAAAAAAACCGGGTGATTCCCATTCTTATATTAGGTAGGTATATTAACATAAATATTTTTGCTAAAGTCTTATGTAATTTGCTAGTGATTATACATATATTAATTAATTAATAACTGTCTGGCATTCGAGTAACTTTGGTGGCAGATCTACCATAGTCGTTCATTTAATTATTTGGTATTTAAAATCCGAACAAATTGCTTTTTTAATAGTTTGATACCATCATCGTTATTGTAGAAATGCGTTTGATACCATCATGGTTATTGTAGAAATGCAAATTACCTTATTTAATTATAATCGGAAAATTATCAAATATAATATGTAGGATATACAAAATTATGTATCCGATGACCCATAATAAATTAATTAAAGAATTAATTAACTAAGTAGTTGTCCCTCACGGTTTCATCGGGAGTGATCTTATCTTTTCCTAGGATAAAAAACATACTGTGTCCATTCTATAAATGTGAAAGACTAAGTAATTCATTAATTGATTTTTAAATAATAAATGTAATTTTTTAATAAGCCTGATTATGTTAATCCAGGATGTGAGTGTGCCAAGATTCTTCAAAATCCATTCGGTAGTTTTCGCGTGAAAGATTAACAAACATTTACATTTATAATAATAATAAGAGTAAGATTTTTCAAAAACGAACTCTATTACTTGTACCTACTATTTAAATTATATTTATGATTCCGCGGAGACGAAGTCAGGGGCTAAGCTATGTGGTATAAAACCATCAAGTAAGTATTTGAATATCAAAGAACGCAAAAGCAAATCAAAGATACCAAACTACCTTCAGCTCGAACTTCATTACAAATGCTTTTGAGTACTAAAATATCTAATGATTTATTGCTATTTCTTACTCCAGGTTAGTCCAGGGTACCAAAATGTACAGAAAAATAATTATTTTTCTGTTGTATTTTTCCTCTATTCCACTCACACAACTTTCTGGGATCACTTTAAAATGTTACCTAGTTTCCATTGTAATAAAAAGGTAATCATATGCAATCCCTCTGATATTGCTAATCACCATAAGAGACACTATAAACATTATAAACTATTGACATCTGCTTTTTATGCGTTTAGAGTTCCCATAACGAAATGTACTTATTACCTACTTTCACCAATAATATATTTTATGTTAAAAGGTAGTGTAACGTCCTGCATACTATGAACAATGGGGCTTTGTACTTGATTTGATTTTAAAGCTTTAACTTAACTATTTTTCCGTATAAACGAGCTCGAATGTTTTATATTAGTTCATTTAAATTCATAATGCAGACGGCGGCAACTGAATGAATGTATTGGATGCCAATTTGCGCTTGGCATTACATTCGATTTTATAATTTTGTGGGAACCCGAATACATCAATTTCGAAAAAATCCACGCGGTCGTAGCCGCAAGAAATAGCTGGTAATATTTTAAGTAGGCACGTGATGATTAGGTTTGATCACAAGCTTGAATTTTCTCGCAGTGGCAATCAAAACTCAGGAATAAGCCACCATAAATAATTGCTCAAATATGTTCTAACTGGGTGTCCGATCTGTACACAAACTTTCGAATGGTACCTACTTACAACGACCTCTTGAATTAAATAAAAGAGTCCTTAGGCATGAGAGCGAGATTGCCTCTTGAGTGAAAACGGCTGTGGAAAAGAATAGTCGAAGACTAGGGCTCTATACGGGTTACAGATGATGGTGTATGCAATTCAATATATTTATATCCCTTCCAATAACGTTGGGCTCTAGAATATTATAGAACATGGCCTGGTGGGTGAGATGTTAGTAATTCTAGGCAGAGAAGTATTTCCATTAGCTTGCATTGACCACAAGTTGGCAAAATGAAAATGTCGAGAGAGATTAATTAACATGGGGTTCTTAATTAAGGATGTAAAGAGATGATTGCAGGGTCGATACAGGTGTTGCAAGCGGCTGTATGCTTTGGAAAGCGGTGTACCTCTTAATTGCATAAAAATAACTATTAATGTGCTGGGATATTTAACAGAATGCTGATGAATATAATAATATGTAATGTTTGGTATGTAGATCTGCGAAATAATTCCCGGCAAGCAAACATAATTTGATGTGATAAAATATTAAAGGAATGTTGGACTAACACTAACAAGTTGACCACTTAAGTACGGAGTCGAATTATTCATTCAGTTCCGCGTCAGATGTCTGTCTGAGCCTGATAAGTGCTAATTGTTTCAATATGAAATGCACTCTATACAGGGTGTAATCGTTAAGTGTGTCCAGGCGATTATTCCGTAACTATTACAGATATCCAAAAAACATTAAAATGATATCGAAAGTACGTTACCTAATCAGTAAAATGACATCAATATGCTTTTAAATCAAACGAGAAGTATCCAAAATTTTGACATTAAACACTCCCATACATTTAGTACGAGATTAGTAGAAAGGTTTTAGTTTCCTTATTTTAAGTGGTTTAGTACTCAATTTACCTTAATCTCATTTTATGATTACGTATGATATGATAATAAAGATTTTCAAGTAGATATACGTGTATATTAAATATCTTACCACTTCAAATTAGTAATAAACCTTATTTCAAAAACGCATTCATTTAACTGGCTGAAAAGCAACACACTACAAAAATCTGCTTTGAATACAAAAACTTGTATTTACTAAGAAATAAATGTTATTCTATTAAAATATAGTTTTAATACTTTGTTAGGTTAATAAACAGTTTCCTTTAATATAAGTAGTAACCTAAAATAACCTTTTAAAATAAGGAAACTGAAACCTTTCTACTAATCCCATACTAAATGTATGGGAGCGTTTGATGTCAAAATTTTGGATACTTCTCGTTTGATTTAAAAAATATTAGTCATTTTACTGATTAGGTAACGTACTTTCGATATCAGTTTAAATTTTTTGGATGTCTGTAATAGTTACGAAATAATCGCCTGGACACACTTAACGATTACATCCTGTATACGTTCTGTATCTTGGCTAAATTAATATTTCGTTTGTAACCTATATTGAATAACCTCTTTGCTCTGTTTCTAGATTATTTATTAGTTGAGCCTGTATATGATTTGTAGAGCGATTGAAACGAAATCGTAATCGATTTAAAATACTATTTTCATCCCCCCATCTCGGAAAGAGTATTTTTGCTCTTCGGTATCTGAGTGTAAAAGCCGTTATTATCCTCTAGTCGATAAAGTAAATAGAACATCGTGTGCACTAAGTTTGTGAATTCAAAACATCATTAAACCTATTTACTTCTCCCTCCATGCTGCCGAATTTATCATACATCCTTTTTATTTAACCCCCGACGCAAAAAGAGGGGTGTTATAAGTTTGACCGCTATGTGTGTGTGTGTGTGTGTGTCTGTGTGTCTGTCTGTGGCACCGTAGCTCTTAAACGGGCGAACCGATTTGGATGCGGTTTTTTTTTTTAAAAACTCAGACTCGGGATCTTCTTGGTGTACTTTTTTTTTAATTTGCTTTGCGCGCGCCATTTTCTTTTTTTGCATTTAGTCATTTCCTCGCTGAGGCGGGATGAAAAATTACGTGTTGCACTCGAGTGCAACGATATTCACCTCGGGCTCTTTTGATTCCCTCGCTTGCGCT
Source organism: Ochropacha duplaris (assembly GCA_951361185.1). Lineage (NCBI taxonomy): Eukaryota > Metazoa > Arthropoda > Insecta > Lepidoptera > Drepanidae > Ochropacha > Ochropacha duplaris. Next base: position 1,118,342 of record OX592690.1, read on the forward strand.
CAGGTTTCTAATTGTTGAATCCCTCGCTGCGCTCGTGATTCTATTTTAGAATCCTTCGCTTGCTCGGTCATCAAAATTGAGCACGCGGTTAATAAACAACTTTACACTCTTGTATAACAAATAACTATTTTAATAATTGATATAAATACACTATTCAGTGGCCTTTTGTCAGTTAGTATTCAGCTTCATTATAATACTTAAAGCAATACCTACTTAAATCAATGCTTCAATTATACTTCAAGGACAAAGTGGGTAAAAAAGGGGTTAAATTAGTGTTTTTAGGGTACAGTACCTGAAATGGAAAAAACGGAACCCTTTATAAGATCACTGTCTGTCTGTCCGTCTGTCAAGACCCTTTTTCTCAGGGATGAAAAAAATCTAACTTTTTGCAATTACATCCGAAAAAAAAACAAGACAATAAAAAAAATTGGAAGAAATCTTCGAGATTCTATTACCGTGATAAACGAACTATTTACATAATGAAATTAAATAAAATGGAATTGTTTATTCATCCAAATAGGCCTTCACAGGCACTTATGAATAGTCAGACTCTAAATGCTTGGTTCGGAAGGTTGCTTTTGCTGAGAAGAGCCGGCAATAAACTCAGCAATTACTCTTTTCAAAAACAACTTACACCTATTTATTTATTTATTTATTTATTGATCAAAACATTTTTACAAGAATAGTTACATACATACATTCATCACCAAAACGAAAGCCTGAGAGGCTTATGTGCTCGGTGAGAGTTCAAGTTTAAGAAAATATAATATCTATACTAATACAAATAATACTATACATTCAATAATTATTTATCTAGTCTCACTGACAATATTTGCGTGTTATGGCGGCAAAAATAGTAATCTATAGAATTTAATTATGACTGACTTCATAAACAACAAACTCAAGCAGACGTAACCTACAACAAGTTACCTCGGTGCGCCAGTCCGACTCGCACTTGACCAGTTTTTTAATAAGAGCAATATGTTATGTTCAGAGTAGTGCACAGGGTGGTGAGCCATGTCTAGCTCGCGTTGCAACCTGCGAGGCGAACACAGTGAGCGCTCGGCGAGCGGTCTGCGGATCCGACGGCCGGACCTACTCGTCCCGGTGCCAGCTGATGAAGGCTCAATGCTTAGGAGAGCCAGTGGTGGTCTCCAGAAAAGGACCTTGTGTTGGTGAGTTAAGATTTCCTTTCAATTTCCTTTTTCCCTAGGGAGAACAGCAGGCTACCCCATAATATTATAAACATCATTGATTCGATTTATTATTTATTTGTATGTTTGCTTGATTTTAGTTCTATTCCCTCGGGAATTTGGGTAAGCTCCCTTTTTTAGGGTTCCGTACAGCAAAAGGAAAACACGGAACCCTTATAGGTTCACTTTATCGTCTGTCTGTTTTTTTTACTGTAAATTAAAATAAACATTTATTGGCTCCCCGAAGTTCAAAATTCATACCATTAGTAAGGGGCCGTTCAAGTATTACGTAAGCACTATGGGGGGGTGGGGGGGTCTTTGTTTTGCTTATTTTGGATGACATGGGGGGTAGGGGAGTCTAGATGATGATTATGTCATCGGTAGTTATTTACTTTTTTACACGAATGGCAACCCTCACATTGTCTATGCTTGAAAACGAAACGCATTTTCGGGGATTCCCGCAAATAATGCATACGTTTAGGCATTATTGTAAGCATAGCAACGTTGATTCCATTAACCAAAGTTTAACGTTTAAATAAGATGTCGTTTCAAATAGACAAATCCAAGTTATACCAAAAATTATAATGTTTTTGACCCTTACTCTATGTTGAATACTATATCAGTAAAATCTAATCTCTATCCTAAATCTATTTTCTTATTTTTAAAATTATAATATAAAAAAAATACATTTATAATTGAAAAATGTTTACGTAAGCATGGGGGGAGGGGGTAAGAGCCTTGCTTACTTTTGCTGACAAGGGGGATGGGGGGGTAAATAATTGTAATAAATCTGCTTACGTAATATTTGAACGACCCCTAAGTACCTATATGAAAATGAGTTCAGCTGTTAAACCAAACAAACAGACAGACAGATAGATTAGAGGAAACCATAGCACGGTACTAGTATAGGACGGTACCAGTTCCACTCAGGTGGTGTCATATAGTCGAGGACTAGTCAGGACAGACTCCACTCAGGTGGTGTCATATAGTCGAGGACTAGTCAGGACAGACTCCACTCAGGTGGTGTCATATAGTCGAGGACTAGTCAGGACAGACTCCACTCAGGTGGTGTCATATAGTCGAGGACTAGTCAGGACAGACTCCACTCAGGTGGTGTCATATAGTCGAGGACTAGTCAGGACAGACTCCACTCAGGTGGTGTCATATAGTCGAGGACTAGTCAGGACAGACTCCACTCAGGTGGTGTCATATAGTCGAGGACTAGTCAGGACAGACTCCACTCAGGTGGTGTCATATAGTCGAGGACTAGTCAGGACAGACTCCACTCAGGTGGTGTCATATAGTCGAGGACTAGTCAGGACAGACTCCACTCAGGTGGTGTCATATAGTCGAGGACTAGTCAGAACAGACTCCACTCAGGTGGTGTCATATAGTCGAGGACTAGTCAGGACAGACTCCAATTCGATAACAATAATAAAATCTAATTACAAAGATTATAATAACATCATAAAGGGATCCGGACTTGCGTGAGAGTCGTATCGAAGATCACTTACCATCATTCGAGTACAGTGCTATGGTTTCCTCGCGATGTTCTTCACAGCTCAAGCTTATTGTATAATCTACTAGCAAAATAGTTATCTATGACCGCTTTAATATAGAGTACCTGGGTGACCGAGTTTTGCTCGTTTCTTTTTTGGTAAAATTTTAATAGTTTTTCTCACAAAAGAAGGAACTTGAAAAAAAAGGATATCTGGTCTCTAACCGAGGAATTTTGGTTTGGGTGTCGCTCGATTTCCCCCTGAGCTATTATAACCTTGGTAACCTTGGTATTCTAATGATATTGTAGCAGTTTTTCATTGCCCGAAAACACGGATAAAACTACGTTTTCTAAAAATGAAACTAGATCGATTTTTCGCCCCCGAATCCCTCAGCATACTAAATTTCATGAAAATCGTTGCAGCCGTTTCCGAGATTCAGATTATATACACGTAAACTATGCAGAGTATATTCCTATCAATTTTATGTTCTGATCCCGATGCAAGATGAAACAACATTCATTTCTCTTACTTTCTTGTTGATATGTGAATTGTTTATCGTAGCATTCAATGGAGCATTCATTATTGCAATTAAATACTTACCTAGCATTTATTGGTATGTATAAGGTACTTACTCTCGATGTACTTTATAAAGAGTTATTTATGTAAGAACTATACATGCAGTTCATGGACTACCTACTAATAAACTTTTCAAGAATGTGTTGTTTCAAAAATAAAGTTGGAGTAAGGCCTTAGGGCCAATGGCTAGATAAGCTGTATCTGGCTATTAATTTGAAAAACAGTTTTTGTATGGACATCAGACGAATAGCTTATCCGAGTTTATGTAGGATTCAAACCCAAGACCTTTCCCGTATCCGACGTCACTACTATTGATGACAACTAATACCCCAATGTCCAACAGAAGGGCAGTCCTCCTGCCTGATCGCGCTGCGTTACGCCCAGAACTCCCATGGGGGGTCCAGACCTCCCTTCATTCCAAAATGTCGAGCTGATGGCACCTACTCAGCCGTCCAGTGCGCTGCTGGCGGCGCCGCGGCCGGCTGCTGGTGTGTCACCCCTGATGGCAAGCCAATACCTGATACAGCTGCCGTGAGGATCGGCAGGCCTGATTGTACGAAGCCTGGTAAGTGATAGGCTTAGGTGAACAAATTTATGACAAATACAAGTATCTTGAACACCATGACTACAAGATGACGAAATAATAAAGTTCCTGCCAATCAGGGCCGGCTCTACCATATGGGTTTTTGGGCTTCAGCCCAGGGCCCCGTGGATTCAAGGGGCCCCCAGCTAAGTCAAGTAAAAGTCAAAAATAGAATATAATGCGAAAGAATCCATAATTTTATTAAATTAAACAGATCGTATGGTTTGCAGCCCTGCGAATCCTACGATTAATCAAACCAAGGCATAATATATTAGAAAATAAATTAAATATTTTACTGTCTCATTTTTTTCTATACTTTGAGTAATTAGGTGGGCCCCTAAGCAGTATTAGCCCAGGGCCCCCTAAACTCACCTAAACCATAGCACGGTGGTAGGGTACTTTGTAGTACCCGACTGGCTGGCTACCACCCTCAAGTTGAAAATATGTCGTCAAGCACCTATCGGTGTGTTCCGACAGCTGCACTTGAGAGCCAGTTCCCATCTAGGCTTTGTGTGCTTACCACCTTCGGCCACGTCATCACTTACCATGGTGAGATTGTGGTCAAACACATAGTATTCAAAATAATAAAAAAGATGTATTAAAAAATATGAGACAATCTATATACGTACACTAGCTGGCCCCGCGGTTTCACCCGCGTTTCCCGTTGGTAATTATCATATGTCGTACGCCAGTATAATTTCAAATTTCATCGATATCGGTTTAGTAGTTTTGGAGTTCATCGCGGACCAATCTTGTTCCATTCGGCATTTTTTTCGTCATATCAGTGTTCACTCTCTCATATCTGTCACACAATCAATGCATCTCTTTTTAAGTAGGTACCTTCATAACCAAAATATATGCAGCAGCTGAAATTTACTTATTTAGTGAAGTGAACCACTTCAGAATCACCTGTACAACTCTCACATTTGTTGCAAAAATAATTCTCCATATTTTCTCGTGAGAAATTGACCAGACGTTTGTTATGAAGTTTATAAAATAACAAATGGAACATTTCCAAAAAAGCTTTTCCCAGAATCTTAATACTTGACCGGCGGTAACCTTGTACTTTATTTCACCATTTTGTACTAGATAGGTACTGAAAATACTGTATGAATAACCTCATGGTTACGTATGAATCCCAGTTTCATCGCACCCGGATTAGAAACATCTGCTTAACCTAACGCCGGACGGTAAATAACAGAGGAAATAATTCGGATTCACTATGTAAACAACGTTTCCAATGAAAGCCGATGTTTACTCTATGGCGGCTTTTGAAAGTTTTAAACAATATGTGATACATCTCTGTATACATATAATTTCTTACAGGACTGCATTTCGGATAGTTTTAAAATTTTTAGGGTTCCGTACCTCATACATAAGGTACAAATACGGAACCCTTATAGAATCACTTTGTTGGTCGGTCCGTCCGTCCGTGTGTCAAGACCCTTTTTCTCAGGAACGCGAGGAGGTATCAAGCTGACATTTATATCAAATACACAAGTCTACTGTTCTTTAGAGCTGTTAAAAAGTCAAACTTCTAAGCCAACGCAATCAAAAGATACAGCCGTATATGCCGCAAATTTTCGAAACTCGCAAGGGAATCAAAACCCACAGGAACTCAGAATCTTGAAATTTGGTACGAAGCAACGTCGTATAGCACAGATAAAGGAAAAATTCCAAAAAATAAAAAAAAATGAAAATTAAAGGATGTCCCCACATACATAGTACCACCAATTAAGATAGGTCTCTGAGTTGTACCGGCGCTCATACAATTTAGAGGTCTAGCTTAATTGGCACTAACCTCAAATAAGGTAATCGAAAAAAAATGATGAACGAACTAACTATTAACAAGTTTGTACGGAACCCTCGGTACGCGAGTCCGACTCGCACTTGACCGGTTTTTTTTGTGTGTTTAACCTTCGATGGTTTAGATTTACACTGGTCTCGTAGGGCTGCAATCGGGTTCTTAAAATAATTTCGTTCGGCTACCCTAGGGCTCTAGGTATTTTATCATACAATTTTAAAGACGCGACGGGTGTAGCAAGTGTATATGACGTCACGGATCAGCACGATTTCTCGGAAGTTTAAAAATATAGGTAAATACAGTGATAATTTTAGTAATACTCCATAAGAATTAGTGTCTTGGACACGATCTATGCTCAGATGACCCATTCGTATCCCCCATTCTAAAATAGAATATCTATACTACTTATAATAATATAAAGAGGAAAGATTTGATTTTTTGTATGTTTGTAACGCATAAACTCAAAAACTACCGAACCGATTTAAAAAAAACCTTTCACCATTATAATGCTACATTCTCCTTGAGTAACAAGCTATATTTTTATCCCGGGAAAAGTTAAGATCCCCCGGGAATGTGCGTTTATCCATTAGCCGGAACGGCACCGGCACCGGTCATAATAAAATTTTACAGATTACTATTTTTGCCGCCATAACACGCAAATATTGTCAGTGAGATAAGAATAATTATTGAATGTAATAGGTGTAAGTTGTTTTTGAAAAGAGTAATTGCTGAGTTTATTGCCGCCTCTTCTCAGCAAAAGCAACCTTCCGAACCGAGCATTTAGAGTCTGACTATTCATAAGTGCCAGTGAAGGCCTATTTGGATGAATAAATATTTCATTATGATCACATTCCAAATAATATGCGGCACAATTTCGAAACATCATTTTGCTGAATAATAAAAGTTTTATTTAGAAATTAGTCACTGCAGCATTAACTGCGATAACGAAACTAAACTAAGCGACAGGTTGATTCATCACGAGTCTTTAAATCTTATAGCCACTAGAGTGGCTCAACCAAAGCCACTTTGGTGGCTCTTCACTTTCACCGCGATAACTTTTCGTGGACACTGACGTTTGTAAATCTAATGGTATGTGTGAAAGGGCCTTTAAATTCCCATAATACGTCCGTGTTTGAGACGTCAAAAAAAAATTTTTTTTTTCAAACTTGCCCTATTTTTTTGCAAGTTGGCAAAAATCATGCTGAGTCATGTTACAATTTAATTGGCACTATAGTGGCTCACAGCTAAGTATAGGTACTCGAATTATACATATGTAGCAATAATCTCCGAAACTACTATCAATGTGAAGCTACATTATCCCTCGAAAACGCGGTTGAATCCGTGGGGCGGGAGTAAGTGTAATAAACGAAGTGGCGCCAACATTTTACGTCATATGGTTCGATGGAAAATTATCTGGTAGACTATTAAATTGTTTATCCTCTCCGATCCAGTGCAGAGTGAATCGTTGATAGATTTATAAATAATGTACAAACGGTTCATGAAATGTTTGATGTTGCATTGGCTAGACATATTTAGTCAAACAAAGTTGCTGTGCGTTACCCCTTATTGCAAGTAAAGCTGAGCGATATATTATTATGTAAATATCTCATAGAACAATATTCTACTTTCTTACAGTACGTATCTACCTACAGTCTGTCAGTCATTCCAAAATTGACCTTATATATCGAGGATAGTAATCAATTTCAATCGCGACCCAATACTTGATTTTTGACGTTCTATATATGTGTATTTTCTCAACGTGTTCGATTGAAAAAGTTGATTATGTTAGCAATCTCAAAAACTAACGCACGTTTTATATATGTGTGTAGTAGATATTGGAACGAAGTTCCTTATCGCGCGTTGTGAAAGGGGGCTAGACGGAAAATTTGTCCCGACACTTTTTATGTCACTATGTATGTTTATTAAGCTGTGCGGCGTGCGCATGTTTCTCTGTCTGTCTCTCTCTATCTCTCTTATAGAAAGCAAGCCAGATATTTTCATTTCTATTTATATATATATATATTTTATTGCGCACTTTATGTTTAGTCGTGCGTGACGTCACCGCCAGCTCCAACGGAAGACCAGCGCTGGTTGCTCACAGCGCAGCCAGCTTTATGCTGAGTTGGAGCTGTGTTGGGGCAAAATATGTTTTATTATTTTTTGTTGTACTGCATATTTAATGTTTTTGTTTTGCCACAATAAATATATTTCTATTTCATATTATATATATATATATATATAAATAGAAATGTTTTTTTTTTATATATACTCTCTCGACTTATATAACTTATATAACTTCGTTCCATCCGGGTGTCCCTTGACACCTCTCAAGTTTTTTATAGCTCTGTAACGGCTGAACGGATTTGAATGAAACTTGGCACATAAATAGATCATACCTAGAATATACCATACCTACGCGTTCTCAAGAGCATTCAAATATACCTACCCAACATTACTCGATTACAATTTAGTTTCTAGTAGGTGAAACAGTGTGTTAACTTCATTTTTCGATTTTTCTAAATGCATTTAAATTAGGTTTAACAAAAATACAAAAAAAATATCCAAAACGGCTGCACCGAATTTGACCGTACTTTAACTGAAGTATGTACTACTTTTATATTAAATTCACGCGGGGGCCACCTATATAAATATACTCGCTTATAATCGACGTCCAACATAATTGTGACCTAGGACAGAGGTAGGTAATGAAACTAAGGTTAAAGGTCCCGTTCCTATGACACGTAGAGACACAAAAGCAAGGAGGTCGGGTCAGGGGCCCGCACAGGAAGGCCGCAATCCCCCGTTATTTACTAGACAGGTACCTATTATTGAATTAAACGACATAGATGCAGCCATATTATTTGTATGGAGGAGTTTTCGTGATGACCTACGCCTTCGAATATTAAATACATAAGGACAGATGTTCGACTAGATAGAAGCAAGATTTTAACAATACTAATATATGGTTTGTATTCCGAACTGGTAGAGGCAACTGACAACATGTCATTTTTAGGGTTCCGTACCCAAAGGGTAAAAACGGGACCCTATTACTAAGACTTCGCTGTCTGTCCGTCTGTTACCAGGCTGTATCTCAAGAAACGCGATAGCTAGACAGTTGAAATTTTCACAAATTATGTATTTCTGTTGCCGCTATAACAACAAATACTAAAAACAAAATAAAATAAATATGTAAGGGGGGCTCCCATACAAAAAACGCTATTTTTTTAGCCCTTTTTTGCTCGATATCAATAATGGCAACAGGTAGGCACTTGAAATATTCACAAAATACTCAATTGTATTTTTACTTTAATAATAAATAATAAAATTAAAATAAAATAAATATTTAAGGGGGGCTCCCATACAACAAACGTGATTTTTTTGCCTTTTTTACGGAACCCTTCGTGCGCGAGTCCGACTCGCACTTGGCCGGTTTTTAGTGACCAATTTAACAACAAAGTGTAGATCTTTTGATGGTGTATATTTTTGACGTCACATGGCAGTATTTCATACAAACCTCCATATAAACTATCGTTTTGACATTTCATAAAAAGAAGCTGATTTGATCTGTCAGTCAACACCCCTATTGTCTAATCAGGGCCTAAACTGATTAAATGAGTTTTAAGTTTATGTGTGTAGTAGATATTATAGCTCTGTAACGGCTGAACGGATTTGAATGAAACCTGGCACATAAATAGATCATACCTAGAATATACCATACCTACGCGTTCTCAAGAGTTTTCAAATATACCTACCCAACGTTACTCGATTACAATTTAGTTTTCTATCGGTGAAAGAATGTGTTAAGCCATTACAAAAAAATATAATTCTTTCTCTTTATGATGTTAGTAAATTTAGTGATCATTTTCCTTATCTCGCGACAACTTCTTGTAAGTAAGTATTAACTTCTTGAATATCGAGACGGATGGCAGTCCTCAACCTACCTACACACGAGAAAAAAAAAACCCGTTTCAACTTATTTAATTAATATTATTAGGTCGATATTATGCAATGCAGAGCCACGTACGTACGTCACTTTAATTTACTCGAATAGAATTATTAATATCTATACACCGTAAATCGTAAATCTTGTCCAATCTGTCCATTAGGTCGCAATTGAACCATATATCTAGCTTAGGTAATACAATTTTCTTAGTAATAATAAATAAGATTGTAATTTTTCACACACGACCATTTGATCCTAATCTAAATTGAGTTTTACAAGCTTGTGAAGTGACATATTTAATATCAGACACACTCACAGCAAATGAACTGTCGAAAGAGTTTTTTAGGAAAAGTATCGGGCATTAGGCTGTGGCCTTTGACTAAACTGAACAGCGAGCTAAGAATATATAAGAGCCATTAAAACACGACTCGTACTAATATATCTATACTATTACATATACCTCTGTACACGCGAAAATAGGTCTTCGCATTATAAGGCATCGCGTAAACTCAATGCTTTTATTTATGGTTTCTGTTCAAATGAACGCCGAGCTTATCTTTAGGCAGGTATTTCATTTGCACTAAAACTAATTTAAGGCGATACCTAAAAAATAATTAAGTTTTTTGAAATAGTTTTATTTCATTATGGCATAATTAAAAGATTTTATTTTTTTGATAATATGCTTATTGACTATTGGATTAATGTTCTGGTAGATGTGAAAACACAATTGAATTATATTGCCTCTTCTTTCTTTTATTTTTGCATTTTATTCTAAAATCATAACGAATTTCATAGCTTAACTCCATTCAAAATATGGGTATTAGGTATTTGAAAATTCTGGTCGAAAATCTTTTTGATAAATAGCGTAATTAATTTTTAATCAATTTTTATTTGGTTTGGCGCTTACGTTGTTTTATTTTGGGAGCGAGCGCATTGTTGCGCTCTCTTTCTTCGCATATGGAAGTAAATAACTCTGTCACTTTCGTAGCTCCGCCCAGTCGGCCTGCCACCAATTTTACGTTTTTTACGTATCACCTTAAACAAAAAAGAAATAGTTTTGAGATCCAATTTTAGCACTGGTTCTCTGTTGTATAATGTTTTTATGAAATGTCAAAACGATAGATTATATGGAGGTTTGTATGAAATACAAACATAGTTGTACGTCATAAATAAACACTATCAAAATACCTAGGTACTCTTACTTATTTAAAAGAATTAATTTTACATCATTTTTAGATGTTTTATACATCGACCTATATTAATTATTTTGTGAATTATATAGGCAGGAAACATACCTATTAGCATATTATCGAAACGTATGGCCTACTGCTTTTGTATGTTTAAAAGTTGCGATGGCAATCCCAATATAGGTCTCGAAATCACAATTCACCCAAAACTTTTGGTGTTTATTTATTAGGTTTTTCACGAAAATTACTTAGTGCCTTTTTATTATTTTCTGTACTTTAGCTCTATTTTTTTATTTATTAGGTTTGCCAACGTATATTACACAGCATCTTAGAAACTAAACTTAAATAAAAAAAGTATAGTGTATCTAGGATGAAGAAATTTACAGTCAAAGTTTGATAGGAATACATTTCTTGTATCCCTTTCTTATTCACTCATCATCGTGAGATTTACATTATCTTCTGTAATATTATGTGGATCGTAAACGTGTCGTGAATCAATGGTACAGCTTGAAGGGTCGTCCTACGCAGAGCGTCGACCGCTATTCGACATAATCGTCAGCTTCCTCATACATCCGCAAGATCTGGAGATCAGACAAAGAATAAGGCAACATTTATTTTACTATAAATATACAAATAACTTTATTTACAACAAATGTACAAAATATACAAACAAATGTACAACTATAATATATAAAAAAACTTCTTTGAGTCTGCCGCTGCTGCCGATCGGCAAGGTTCCCAGAAGGCTGGCACCGTTTCCTCTTTGGATTGGCGGAAAAAGCTCCCCACCCGCCGGTCACCCGAGGCCTCGATTAATTTTTTACATAAAATATTTGCGAAACGACGAGCTTCAGACCCCCACGGACCCATGGTCTCAACCGCAAAAGGCATAAATTGATAATTTGGACCAATACAGGCGTATTTTTTGAATTTTGAATTTTCCGCACCTTTCGCAGCCGCTTCCACGGCTTTACAAGTCGCCGGTAAGTGAGATGGCGCAAGTGTATCGACACAAGTGGCATCCCACACCAACGGCTTGCCGACACTCCACGGGATCAAAGTCATACCATCCGGCCTCTTGCCGTCGTCACGCGAAATACCGACTGGAAAATAATATACTAATAAAAATAAAAATTGAGGTCTCTTAGCTTGATTGGAAGATACTGGCAGCGTTTCCTCGCTGTATCGCAATGCTGATAAGTTGTGTGTGGAAACGTCAGCTCAGTCCCCAGTAGTTATATTGCCTGTAAACCAGCTCTTTGAATAGCTGTCGAGTGCTGGGATACCTCGGACCAGGGTCTCGATTCGAATAAAATTGAATAGGGATGTTGCATATAATTCAATAAAAATTATATCTAACACTAATCAGTGTTCAACAACCATTTTATGATTTTTAATAACCAATTTAATAATAATAATTTAATTTTAATTTAACAAAGAGTAGATCTTTTGATGGTGTATATTTATGACGTCACATTTCATACAAACCACCATAAAAACTATCGTTTTGACATTTCATAAAAAGAAGCTGATTTCATAAGTAGGTCAGTCAAAATTCCTATTGTGTGTGCTTTTTTAATTCTTTAAATTATCAGAAAATCTTTTGTGTTGATTCCGTTTTACACAAACTGAACTAATTTAGTATCTCTATTCTATTTTAAAAAAAGTCTATGAAAAAGTGAATGTAGATTTTCATATTTTTTAAAACTAAATTCATTTAAATTTAGAATTTATTGCCAGATGCCAAATCGCCAGCATTGTAGAAAGGCAACTTCATACCTTTGAGTATTAGGTTTAATACTACCTAATATTTGTCGTGTCAAATCCATCTGCTTGTTTTGAATGTTAATCTAGTTACCATCAAAATTGGTTGCGAATATTTTCTTGTATTCATTATGACGTTGGCATAGACTAGCTAGACGAATATGACAGTTTGTAATATTTTCTATCTTTTTTCTACAGGGTCCGGTTAAGTAGCACGACAAACTGAAGGGGGAGATAGGTGGACGGGTCACCTATCAAATATATAAAAATCACCTTAGTAAAAGTGATACCATTTTCGAGATATTTAATATACAAAATTAAAAAAAAATATCAGAATTATCGAAATATCTAAAAAAAAACACTTTTATAATAGTACATTACGATACGCGTGACCTATGTTGTCTATTATTGCACGGTGTGAAGTTAGCGCCCGAGCGCAGCGAGGATGCTAAACGCCGTGCAATAATAGACAACTTCGGGCACATGTATCGTATACTATTTTATAGCAAGTGTGACATAAACCCGCACTTTACGCACACTTCTCCGTGCAGAAATAGGCAACTTAGGTCACGGAAAAGCGTGCGTAAAGTGCGGGTTTAGGTCACACTGTGCTATAAAGGTCATTTTTGAATACTTCGCAGGTGACCCACCCACCTATCTCCCCCTTCAGTTTGTCGTACTACTTAGGTACGGGATAATTCTTGTAAGAAAGAGTTGCGAAACTCGTTTAGTGCGATTAGCAGATACCTAGTGGCAATAAATTATTGCAGATGAGCCAACATTTTACGAGAAACATTATTCGCAAAGGAAGGTTTTCAACGCTATGGGTCAATCGTAAAAATAATTGGTGTTGCACTAAAACTTTAAAAGGACTTTTTTCACGATACACGATTTCATTTCACTTCACTGGTAGATTTAGTTTGATCTTTATTAGATAAAACACCACCGACAAATAAAATACTATTTTGCTTTACTTATATTTAAATGTTTATCTCCATTTGACAAAGCAACTAAACTTTCTAAATAAATCTGACGCACCATTTTATGCTTCATGTATTTTTTTGTGATGAAACCCGGCGCATGCGCATCGGATATAATAATATTTCCTGGCAACACTTTCACTAAGCATTGCTTGTCATATTGTCTACTAGCATATATCCGCGACTCTGATCGTCTTTCTCTAAAACTTTACGAGATAAGTAGGTACAACAGACAGAGACAATCACAGACACACCGTTTTATATGGGCGGTAGTATATTGGCGCATATTGTGTTAAATATATCAAGATATAGGGAAATATTGGGCTGATTGTTTACTAACATGCTTATAGTCTTACACTATCCAATAAATATATTGAAAACATCAATATTTTATATCCCTTTTTAACATTGGTTATAAGAAAGAGATATGAAAATTTAATGCGATTTGCGACAGGACCAATTATTTACTATTCATTAATTTTTCTTAATTTTCTATTATAGGTATTAATGACTAGAAGTCCCCCGCGGTTTTACTCTTTAGGGGTTGAATTTCTTAGATACCAATTCCTTTTTTTTTAAGTTTGTAGCGTTGATACTTTCTGAGATTTCATGATTAATCATATTAAAAATGTAGACTTGTATAAATCAAATGTAGAGATTCATAATTTCAATACAAGACAAAAAGATAAATTAGTTGTTCCGTATTTTAGATTAGCTAGAGTTAAAAAGTCATTTCTTGGGAACAGTGTTCGCTTTTATAATAAATTACCAGCATCTGTTACCAAGATGACTGATTCTAAATTCAAATCGTACATAAAGAAAGTTTTGAAAGAAAAAGCTTATTATAAGGTAGCCCATTATATTGAGGATAAAGATGTCTGGAGGTAGCTGCACTCTGTACAAGTACTTACACATTGTTTTTTATTGTTAATTACCATTTTTAATTATTTTTTTATACCTACGCTTTTATTATCTTGGTATTTTTTTTGTTTTGTTTTAGTTAACTATGTAGGTTAATGCGGGTTTTAATTTTTTGTGTATTTTTGTATTAGTTTAAGAATAAAATTGTTAAACATTTGAAAAAAAAAAGCCAATATAGTCAGATTGTCCAAAAATATTTAAAAAATGTAACCTTGCTGAGTTTCTTGCCGGTTCTTCTCAGTTGAAGGCTGACTTCCGAACCGGTGGTAACTTCTGTAATTCGACCTTCATAAGTGCCCTTCTAGGGCCTAAACTGAATAAATGGTTTTGACTTTGACTTTGAATCAGTGAGTTTCGCTTTTATATATAGATAGATTGACTAAGGAGTAATCGTGAATCATGAATACCTATATATCCGTAGCGCATTATTATTAAGTGACTACTCAAGTATATCAATAATATAACTCGCTGAGAGGCGTTTGTACCAAGCGCCGGAAATGCTAGAATACCTTGATTATCTTAAAACCAATGATAAAATAAGTACAAAAGTGTAGATAGGTTTTAGCGCTGCTAAAAAATGTGGCTTATTAAACTAGCCTACTTTGACCTGTGTCGCGTCGTCGCCGGTATCAACGAATGCACTTCACGTATCGAGTTTTTTTTTTTTTTTTTTTATGTCACAAGTGACAACGAGGCAGGCGGGTCACCTGATGGTAAGTGACAACCGTCGCCTATAGACATTGGCAATACCAGGTGATTGCTAATGTGTTGTACACCTTATTAAGGCGAACTGGCTCTCAAGTGCAATTGCCGGAACACACCAACAGGTGCTTGGCGACAGATTTTCAACTTGAGGGTGGTAGCCAGCCAGTCGAGTACTACTAATTACCCTACCACCGTGCTGTGGTTTCCTCACGGTGTTTTCCTTCACCGAAAGCTCAAGCTCATTGTAAGGATTCGAACCCACGACCTTCGCCGCGGTATCCGACCTCACTTACCACTGAGCTATCATCGCTACAGAATTTAGAAGAGTGCAATTAAAAGTAAAAGTGACCAAAAAAACATAAATGTAATCGTGGGTTATGAGATATATCGTATTGTATAAGTGTGAATAGAATAAGCATATTTTAGTTTGCATGAAAATGTGGTATCCAATTAGCTGTTGTGTTATTTATAATGCGTTCTCACCTTTCAACAGTAACTTTTCGATGATAGCTCAGTGGTAAGTGACGTCGGATACCGCGACGAAGGTCGTGGGTTCGAATCCTATAATGAGCTTGAGCTTTCGGTGAAGGAAAACATCGTGAGGAAACCATAGCACGGTGGTAGGGTACTTTGTAGTACCCGACTGACTGGCCACCACCCTCTAGATGTTCCGACAGCTGCACTTGAAAGCCAGTTCCCATCTAGGCTTTGTGTGCTTACCACCTTCGGCCACATCATCACTTACCATGGTGAGATTGTGGTCAAACACAAGCTTATCCAGAATAAAAAAAACTGGCATGCAGCATTTGACAGAATTAAATAGTCTCTAATTCATACAATATTTTTCCTAAATACAAGCTTAACACATAACTGTGTGACTGTGATATTGCAATGTGTGCGTTAGAGTGCCATTTCTCGGCTATATTTTAAGATCGAATGCTGTTATAAGCTTAGTAGGTATATATTCTAAGTGTCTAAGTAACCTTCTCACCTTTTTACTTATATTATCATTGTTTAAAACCGTATAGATACTGAAGTGTTGCGTGACTAAACTCAAATTTATTTAAGGGGGAACGATTTCGTTATAAAAATAAACTCAGGTAAAAAATATGGCGTCACTCAATAACGTTGCCTGCTTTGATTTGGATCGCACTCAACTCTATCAAGGAATGCAAATAAAAGGCATGTGTTGTGATGGAAACCATAGTCTGACCAACTTTAAAGATTTTTTAATGAAACTGCTTGCTTTTTTTGTTCATTTATGGTTTAATAGTTATATGGACAGTCTTTATTTTATGTTTTAATTTACAATCAGGCATTTATCCTATTTATGAGGTTTCGAAAATGAACCCTAATTACACTGGGTAAGGTATACAACAAGGACTGACATTTGATTCAAATGGGAAGATGATAGATCCTCGAGAAGTATTTAAAAGCATGGTTTAATATTGCTGAGTGTTTTGTATCTTTGGCCACATCGTGTGAGAGGTAGCTATTGCGGTCAAACACCTATCTAAAGAAACCTTAAAGAACAAATCATAACACAAAGATACAGGTATTTTTACCTCTGTTATAAGAAACTATGCCCGCGGTTTCACCCGCGTTCCTGAGGGAAATGCCTAGATGTAAGACAGTAATGATGTAGTCGGTTCAGTAGCTCCAAATATAACTACAAAAAAAACCTTACCTCTTTATAATATTAGTATAGACAACAACAAGCAAGATATTAAATAATTGTGTATCATAAAGATTGGAAAATATCTAGCATGCGGCAACAAGGCTTCGCGACACTTCGCGTTCACTCACGCGCATATCAAATCTTACCAAATAATTACTTACATTACAGTTATTCCTAATGCTGTTGTTGAAAACACCTATTCTTTGATTACTTGGTTTTCTTGCTTTAGGGATCGTATCTCTAGTTTTTTGACCCTCTAATTTGGTAGCTAAAGCAGGTTATAAGTCTTATCACCATCAAACTCGTATTAATTTACAGGAGTAAACTTTTTCTTTCCCTATTTTGCATTTCCCTAAGACTTACGTCCATGAATCACGTGAAGCTTGAAAGGGCCTCCCCCTATATGTATGTATTTGTTTTTTCGTTAAACGCGCGACCTTAGGCTTTATTTACCACGTATCACCAGATAAATACATACCTATATCATAATTGTGGAGATCCTTAAGGGGGACTTTGTCCAGCTATGGACGTCTTCCAGACGACTGTGTCTGAGGGGACGGGGATGTTAAAAAGTTACGACTCCAAACATGCAAACCCATTCAACATTATGGCGTGAATAATACGATATTTCAAGTTGTCGATACAACATTTCACTAACTCAACTACTTAGCATTCTGGTTAGGTGCCGAGTGGAGGTACCTCATCGGATCAGTAACATTATGTCTCTATGAAACCCGACCGCAAATGTAAACATGGATAACGTCATATAAGCAATTCCTTCTTGGAATACCTACGTGCTGCCGCGTAATCTTCACAAGAAACAATAGTACTAATTGTGATGTTTAAAAACTAAACTAATTATTATTTTATTATTTACAACAAATGTACAAAATATACATGCAAATGTACAATTACAATACATAAAAAACTTCTTCGAGGCTGCCGCTGCTGCCGATCGGCAAAGTTCCCAGAAGGCTGGCAGCGTTTCCTCTTTGATATCACTACCTATATCTTTCTTATAAAAAGAAAACAATTAACACAATGATAAATTTTATAATTAAATCTATCTCTCTCGTTTCTTGTCCTTATCCCACGCTAGGTCTGGTCGGCACAACTGTTTTCCTCTTCCACTCCGCTCTATCACTAGTCGTCTCAGTACTCACACCTTTCATATGCATATCATTCTTCACGCACTCCATCCATACCTTCTTCGGTCTTCCTCTACCTCTATATCCATCCACACTCATGCTCAGCACTCTTTTAATTATATGTTTTTCATAATATAATTTTATTATAATAAATAAATATAATATATAATAAATGAATTTTATTTTATCATTATAGACAAATAGTTGTGACCACTGATGGCTGCTACATAAATTACATAATTACGTTGAGAATTTGACTCAAGTACCTATTTGGTTAGGAAGATACAACAGGCATTGTCTGCCATTTTGTTAACTACCTAGTTCACATCCATATTTTTATACCACAAGTGACAACGAAGCTGACGGGTCACCTGGTGGTAAGTGAATACCGTCGCCTATAGACATTAGCAACACCAAGGGGATTGCCAATGTGTTGTACACCTTATTACAATGCCTTAAAGGCAACTGGATCTCAAGTGCAACTGCCGGAACACACCAACAGGTGCTTAGCGATAGATTTTCAACTTGAGGGTGGTAGTCAGCCAGTCGGGTACTACAAAGTACCCTACCACCGCGCTATGGTTTCCTCACGATGTTTTCCTTCACCGAAAGCTCAAGCTCATTGTAGGATTCGAACCCACGACCTACGATATGACATCCAGATCAGTATATGTATATTATTAAGTCATGAATCCTTTTATATTCCTTAAGTGAGAAATTATCTTTAACTACAGTACCTACGACTAATTGAATTCGTTCGCAGAGAGCGGCGCAGGCGCAGGCGCAGCGTCCATGTCAGTTGTACACTAACTGATACTTGATTAATGTCCTCACTTCATTACTGCGCTCATAGTATCTATTCATGTTGTTTATTTTCCAATTACTAATTCTAGTCCCTTCCTTTTAAACTCTGGCGTTTGTACACTCGTGCAATCAACTATTAACTTCCACTTATATAATTAGTTGATCATCTTATGGACTTATAAGAGCATTTACATTTAAAAATATATCTGTGTTTATCCTATATTGTGTAGTTATAAATATTTAGCAATCAATCACGTCGTGATTGAGTAGGGAATTGAACTACAGAGTTGATTATAAACTTGGAAATACACACGGTGTGTGTGTATACTTTTTATTCCTATTTTATAGCTAGTCAGAAATCGCCAGGAGAAGCTATAAAAAACGTTCAATTTCATAAACTTCGAATGCGGTCGGATTTATGCGTTCCCTATATGTTATAACTGGGTATACGTCCGAGGCCGGTTTCTATGACCGTCTTTATCTAAACATGAGAAAGAATATTCTAAGAATCAGCGGTTCGCGTCAGACTGCTCGACGCCCGAACCACAATAGCAGAGTTTTTTTTGTCCCCGAAAGGAGGCTGGGAAAAAAATACTAGAGACGGCATTCGAGCGGTTTTTGTTAGTCTGCCGAGTGCACCTTTGAAGTTATACAGCTTTGCCCTACCTGAAAAGTGAATGAAGTCATTAAAGAGTTAAAAGAATGCTGCCTTGTTCCGAAATCACCGCGTTAATCAGATTTTGTAACGCACTTAGCGTGCTTAGGTTCGCGAGTAGAGACACAAATAGATTTTATCTTTACTTAAGTACCTATGACCCGTAAATTCTTGGATGTTGGTAATGTGAATTCTATCCTGCCCATAGATAGAGTATCATTTATTTAATGTAACTTATGCTTTATTCAATTTATCATGGCTCCAGAAGATGCTCTAGCTAGACTGTATATTATTTGGGTCAGGCGCCGAAACGTCTGCCAACGACCAAACCCGATTTACGATCACGTTGTATTTTTTTGTACGAAACCCTACGCGCTTGGGAATACGTATCATAGTGATGGGCTACGACTAGTGTCGATAATATAAGATGCAATAACCGTGAGGAAGCCATTGCAATCGAAATGGGTCCTTAATGCCATCTGTTTTAAATTTAAATTGGTTTCACGGCAATGAGATTAGTTAATTCTTCACTTTTAACTGCCTTTCCTTCATTACTTTACTTGAATAAAAACCATTATCTTTTAGGATATCTTCATACGCAGATAGGTGCATAGTAAATTCTTTATTAGATTCTACCCCAGCCCATGTGCTTTATCTATGTAAAAAAACGTGTCCTAACTTACAGATCATACAGCCTAAACAGTTGGGATTGGAAACTTAAAAAATTTGCACACAGGCAACTAAGAAGGCGATTTTTTAATGCAATCCTTAAGTTGGCTAAAAGAGGAGAAACTGAAAGGTAGTCAAATCGTGGATCTTCTTCCGATTTCCATGTTATGAGATTCTATTTCCCATGTTATACTTTAGTCTTCATTCACTTCTCTTATGTTTCTCTTTGTCTTAGACGTTCATTTATTTCCAATTAGGTATGGTTGTAGATGAGTTATCTACCGGTGTATATTTGAGAATCACTTGCCTTCAAAAGTTCTGATCCTGTCTATGTCCATAGGATACTGTGGCCTCTTGACTATATGAGCCGCGTGGGCTTGCTTGTCCACCTTCTTACAGCTGAGCTGATAACCCTTACCAATGTCGCTTGTTCGAATCTGAACTTGAGCTTTCGGTGAAGGAAACCACAGCGCGGTGGTAGGGTACTTTGTAGTTCTCGATTGGTTTTCACCCTCAACATGAAAATCTGTCGCCAAGCACCTATTGGTGTGTTCCACCATTTGCACTTGAGAGCCAGTTGTCTTTAAAGCACAGTAAAAAAGGTCAACAACACATTCGAATTCCCTCTGTTATAGCTAATGTCTATCGGCGACGATATTCACTTATCATCAGGTCGCCTGCCTGGTGGTCACTTGTGGTATAAAAAATAGATATAGGCAAGATACCAAGTCAGGTGAACAATTAGGAATATTAGGATAGACAATTGAGTTTCGCGGCTCAAGTTCACAGTTTAGCAGTACACCCATCGCAGCCAAGCTGTGATATAAACAAGCTTATGGCTTACCGGTTTTCGTATGGGCTAATGTAACATCACTGGGGCCGCGACCGGTTGGGCAGACGGATCGTCCCCCTCTCTCAGTCTCTGAACCTTCGCATGTGTACGTCTCCACCCACACTCATAAACGGATACACACAAACCCATCTCACGCTCGAGATGCAGAGGTGATAATGAACTGTATTTATGCTTGTTAATTTGTTGTTTAACGGCCACAGATTTTACTTATAACTAGATTTACCAATAGTCGTTAATATGACCTCTATTGACCTGATAAACGTTGCGTGGTGAATTATGTTTTTTTTAAGATGTGATGTTTTGTTTGTTTTATAGGTAAATCGCATACGAGGCGTCGCTCGTCGGTTCGCGGTCAACGAAATAAAAGAAGTGAGTACCCAATTATTTTGGCTTTTAGATATGCTATTTTAGGAGCCATGAAATTTAGACAATGTGTTCTAATTATTTTTGTAAAATAAGGGATTGTAAGAAATTTTATTAGTTTAGTTAGAAGATAGGCAATTATGGCCGTTTCCTTGGATATAATGACATAATACTTTTTTTGGTAAAATTTAATTCTGTTATTTTTTTTAAATATTTCCTTATAATTGTTAGGTACCTAATTTAACACGATCTAGATAATTTAATTGTCATTATCTGGCAAAATATCCTGGTCAGCAATAGCAATCCATTGGATTTAGGACAGTGTTCTTGCAGTTGTAACCACAATGACTTGAATTAATTAATCAACTGTGGTATCAGGTTGTTCCCGAGCAGACCGTGGTCAATTTAACGGGAATCTCATCAAGATCTTCAGCGGAGAGTACGAGCGGGTGCGCTCGGAGCCTGGTGGCGCCACCGTCGAGCCAAGAACTGTAGCCGAGTGGAAGTTTATGGAACTAGATCGTGATCGGAGTGATGCTCTTCAGAAATCAGAGTACAGAGGACTTAGAAGACTTATCAAAAAGGTTTGATGGTTATTGGAACTCAGAAGATCTGTGATGCCGTGAGCTTCGGTGAGCTTTCGGTGAAAGGAAACGATACCAGGGTACATGGTGCCTAATGATGTGTTATTTTTCTTATTGAAACCCCTTTGATACACACGATTAAAGACCATAAATTTTCCATGCACAAAATGTTTCTTTATCCACGGTTATTTTATCCAAATAACCTTTTCACAATTAATTGAATAGCCTGTATAAGTCTCTGTCGTAATAAATATCTATACATACCTATAATCTTAATTTGCATATACATCAAGCGAAGCAAAGCGGTCAATGGTACCTACTCGTATTTCTTGGGTTTAAAATATTGGGACTCTCAAGGATAACAGATAAATTAATTGATGCATTTTTTACCTAAATTAGTTTTATCTTATAGTAATCTCTTTTAAATTGAGGCGACGATAACTCAGTGGTAGCGATGTCGTGAAAACCGAATGTCCTGGGTACAAATCCTACAATACAAGCTTGAGGTTTCCGTAAAGGAAAACATCGTGAGGAAACTATAGCACGACAGGTATACTTTGTAGTTTGTGTACTTACTCTCCTGGCTGGCTACCACCCTCAAGTTGAAAACCTATCGCCAAGGATCTAATGGTGCTGTGATAACTGCAATTAACTACAAATCATCGCTTACCATCGCTTCTTCTCTTACCGAGAACCCTTGGTTTCTTACCGTTGTATTCACCATCAAGAGCCGCAGTTAATTACCTAATGAATAGGTGGTGAAGCCGAAGCGTTGCGCCCGCGCATGGGCGCGCGGCTGTGACGGCGATGGCGACGGGGAGATTGCACGAGCTGAGTGGACCACTTGTCTACTTGCCAATCCAGAGCCTCCTTCACCGGATTGTGAGTACCTTAATACTCAGCGAGTAAAGTCGGTTACAAAAGTAATTACAACCATCTTAAAGCAAGTTGCCTCTCTGAAGGTAGCATTTTTAGGTCAGCATTTAAGTACCTATGCTAGTTTAATGTGAAGGTGCTGGATGAGTTGAGTTAAATTTTGTAACCGACTGTACCACTGGGGGTATATTAACTTTGTAAGGAGGGAATCCACTTCTGTGTATAAACTATGTCAACATAAAATATGTTTATATACCATAAATTGTTTCATGTGTGTTTTTAATGAAATGAAATGAAATGAAATTGTTTATTCATCCAAATAGGCCTTCACAGGCACTTATGAATAGTCAGACTCTAAATGCTCGGTTCGGAAGGTTGTTTTTGCTGAGAAGTGCCGGCAATAAACTCAGCAATTACTCTTTTCAAAAACAACTTACACCTATTACATTCAATAATTATTATTTATCTAGTCTCACTGACAATATTTGCGTGTTATGGCGGCAAAAATAGTAATCTATAGAATTTAATTATGACTACTTACTCTACTTACTAAATATACAAAAAGTGATTATTTAGACTAAAGTTACATATAAAATCAAAGAACCGTAAGCAATCAATTTTATATTCCAAACAATTAATTACAAATTTTATAGACGAGACCCACATCAATGTGTCTGTCAACGATTTAAATTGTCGTCATTAGGGTTCCGTACCTAAAGGGTAAAAACGGGACCCTATTACTAAGACTTCGCTGTCTGTCCGTCTGTCCGTCCGTCTGTCTGTTACCAGGCTGTATCTCAAGAACCGCGATAGCTAGACAGTTGACATTTTCACAAATTATGTATTTCTGTTGCCCCTATAACAACAAATACTAAAAACAAAATAAAATAAATATTTAACGGGGGCTCCCTTACAACAAACGCTATTTTTTTAGCCCTTTATTGCTCGATATCAATAATGGCAACAGGTAGGCACTTGAAATATTCATAAAATACTCAGTTGTATTTTTACTTTAGGGAGCGTTCAAGTATTACGTAACGAATTTGGTGGGAGGGGGGGGTCTTGTAAAATGTTACGATGCGTTACAGGGGTGGGAGGGGGTTGGTTTGAACTACGCGTTACGTAAATTTTTTTTTTTTACATTTTCGGTATTTTACGCCACATAACTGTGAATTTTAGGTAAAAATACTCACTTGGTAGTTACGTAACGTTTTACTACGAGGGAGGGGGGGTACAGAAATCCGTTACGGCGCGTAACATGGGGGGAGGGGGAGGTCAAAAATCTCCAAAAATTGCGTTACGTAATTCTTGAACGGTCCCTTAATAATAAATATTTATATTTTCCTTTACAACAAACATGATTTTATTGCCTTTTTACGGAACCCTTCGTGCGCGAGTCCGACTCGCACTTGGCCGGTTTTTTATAAACAATTTTAACGGTGGCTCCTGCATAGTTTTGAGAATAAAAATGCAAATGTGTGCGCAAACATAATAATAATATATAGTCTCTCTCCTTTTCTTCATGTCGTTGAACGCAGACGAGGACAGCGGTGCGGAAACGGAGACAGAGTACAATGAGGAGGAACCGCCGCCAGACCCGAGCTCAGGTAAATTTGATGATTTGATTTTACCCCTTAGTGTGGGTATTATTGGTAATTACTAGACTCACCTAATTTGGGGGTTAAGTAAGAGTCCAATGTTCCTTTATCCTTCGGTTACTTCCTCTATTGTATAATAATAAGGTAAAAAACATTTAATATTTACAACAAATGTACAAAATATACATGCAAATGTACAATTACAATACATAAAAAACATCTTCGAGGCTGCCGCTGCTGCCGATCGGCAAGGTTCCCAGAAGGCTGGCAGCGTTTCCTAACATAACGTAAAGTAGTACCCAAATAAATTCACAAATGACAATAATATTTTTTTATTAATTTCAGCTTACAAAAAACGTTACATTGGGTAGGATATTTTCTGATTTTATAGAGTAAAAGGCCATTAAATTCATTTATTATATTATATGTATCCCTTGGCTGATGCCTTAAAGTATTATTTAAGCTTCATTTTTAAATATTTATTTACAACAAATGTACAAAATATACAAACAAATGTACAACTATGTAGCAGCAGGCTAAAATAATATATTTTATTTTAGCCTCATTTTCATCTATTTTCTTCCGAATGCAGTGTTGCCGGGGATAATAAGGAACTCCTTTGCACCAGACGGCTCCGAAGCGGACAACAGGCGAGAAGACGAAGCGAATGACTGTCTCACTGACCGTCAGGCAGTCTTGGATGAACAGGTCTGATCTCATCAACATTATGCTGCTGTTCCTGATGTATGCTATTTATAGAGGTTTATTTGCCAAGGAAAATACTTGGTACACACTACAATTATGTATAGGTACTTTGGTTATTCCAAACGCTGTTTTTAATGCTTGGCGATTGTTCTTTTGTGTAAATTCGAGAGCCATTGTTCTTTTTTGCGAATGTTTTTTTTTCTGTGTCCATACTTTGTCTTGTTTTGGTAACTTCAATAGCTTGCTTACGATTCGATGCATACTACAATAAGTATTTTGAATATTGATTGAAAACTACGTCTGTAATGTTAAAAACAAAATCGAAACCAGACTTTCTACACCTGCAGTTTGTGGGTCAAATACACGCGGAGGACTTACGACGCCCTGCGCGTACAGTATAATAACGCGTTCAGGGTGTTGATGGGGCTGCCCCGATACTGCAGCGCGAGTGGCATGTTCGCGGAGGCGCACGTAGACGGCTTCCACGCGATCATACGTAAGCGCTGCGCATCGATGCTGGCGCGGGTTCGCGGCGGCCCCAGCGCCATCCTGACCGTGTGCGCCTGCCGATGGGACTCGGTACTGATGGCGCACTGGTTAGGCCTACACGCTAGCGCCTGACACCTATTTGCACCTACCTGTATTTTCACTAACACTAGGCTAAGAACATTGTTACTAACAAATTTATGGACAAGGTCTGAAATAAATCATTATTATTATTATTATTATTGATGCATTTTTAAAACTGCGACGTTCACAAGTACCCATTGTTTTACACAATGTATTTTGAAGTAACGTTACAACAGCGAATGTACTCAGAACAACCGACTCAAAATATCACTGGTTAACGCAGAAAGCCGGTGGTTCAGTGCTGTATGTACCGGAGTGTACAGGCGATGGGCGGTACGCGCGAGCCCAGTGTTACCGCTCCACGGGGTACTGCTGGTGCGTCCACCAGGACACCGGCAAGCCCATCCCAGGATCCTCCGTGAAGGATAGGCGCCCAGACTGCGACGCGGCGCCGCAGCATGCAAGTCCTATGAGAGGTACTCTTTTTATATATTTAACACTTTGATATCTAATACCAAACACAATCCTAACATTCACACACTGAAATAAAACTGTAATCCTACTAATCTTATAAATTTGGATGGATGGATGTATGTTTGTTACTCATTTATGCCAGAACATCTGAATGAAATTTAGCATGGAGATAGATTATAGTCTGGAATAGCACATAGGCTACTTTTTATCCCGGGAAAAGATAAGATCCCTCGGGAAAGCGGGTGAAAATATGACCATACCGAATGAGTACCCACTCGAATATTTGGGTGGTCTTTTAATCTAGTAGCATTCGAACACTCCGACGATAAACATGCCTCAGTGCTCGGATATACTTATATAAATTTGGCTAGCACGTATGAGTCGTACAATTTTATTGCCTTTTGTACATAGCTTTGTGTATACAACTTAAAAAACATATTACCCAACACAATTTGAGACAGTTTTGAGATAACTTTTGCTTGGGATTGTTTATCTTTAGTTATTCGATATCAATGCTTTAACATCTTATTTGAGTTTATCTTACTAGTTCATGATATTGGAGGTCAACTATCTTATATCCAGAAGGCGATGATAGCAGCCTAGTAGTGACGGTGGTTCGAATCCTACAATGAGCTTGAGCTGTATGTTTATAGGCGACGGTAGTCACTTACCTAACTACAACTAATTGAGTCTTCCCTTAGGTTGTCCAGAGCCGATGAAGAGTGCCTTTCTGCGGGATTTAATGAGTTTCTTCATATCTAAGATGACCACTACTACTAATGGAACAGTTCCTGGGTGAGTGGATAAATAAATCTATATAAAAATGCCTAATATTTTTTCAGTGTTCGCTTTAGGGTAGTTCAAAAACAACTTAGACCTACCCGTGCGTATAAACATGGCACCTGGTTTAAAGTACTGAGTGCAAAAAAAAGCTATATTAGTTTTTTTATTAAGAATATCAACATTTATTTTGCGCTAAGCGTTTATTATGATCTTAATGCATCTTAGGGGCCCTACGCGGGGAAGCGGGAGGAGTTGTTTTCGAGCCGGGTGCCATGTTAAAGCCACAGAATAATAAGCGCACGGGTGGTAATAACATTCAATTTAATAATATATAGTCTCATTGATAATATATGTGTGTTATTGCGGCAAACAAACTAAATAAATAGTATCCAATGATGTGCAGTGCCGTCTTTACCATAATGGCACACAGGCTCGTGTCCAGGGCCCAGGGGATCACGGTATTCAACGTTCTCAGGGCCTCTATTTAACATCATCATAACATACGGTAACAAAGTCAAAACCATTTATTCAGTTTAGCCCCTGAGGGCACTTATGTAGGCCGAGCTATAGAAGTTACCACCGGTTCGTTACACTGCCTATCACGCCACAAGTCGTGGGTTCGATTCCCATCCAGCACATACATACACATGTACTTATGTAGGCTGCGCTACAGAAGTCACCACCGGTTCGTTAGTCTGCCTTCAACGTTAACAAACTACCTATCACGCCGCAGGTCGTGGGTTCGATTCCCATCCAGGACATACATTTGTGTGCATGAACATGTCTGTTTGTCCTGAGTCTGGGTGTAATTATCTATTTAAGTATGTATTTACAACAAAAAAAAGTAGTATATGTAGTATATCAGTCATCTGGTTTCCATATTACAAGCTCTGCTTAATTAGTTTGGGATCAGATAGCCGAGTGTGAACAAATGTCCGAGGATATTTATTTTTGCAATAAACAATTTTATGTAAGTAAGAAAAATAAATAAAACGATATTTTCTAATGACTTCATAGTGAAATGGTAAAATGGGGTGCTTCAAAAGAAGAGCAAGCTGCTACATGGACCTATGTGATGTTGGACAAAGATAAGAACAAGGCATTGGAGAGACGCGAGTGGAAGGCATTCCATCAGCTGATCTCCAACGTGGAACCACTGCGACGGTGCGGGAGGAAGCTGCCTAGGTACTGCGACGTCAATCATGATACGAAAATCAGCATCACCGAGTGGATGGCTTGCTTGGAGGTCACGCAAGGAGCTCACGGGCAAACAAGTGAGATATCATTTTATCACGCTTTTACAATACCACTTTGTGGGGTCACAAAGGCATTTAAATAAATAGCAACTGTTGTAACAGCGCAATAAAGTGCAATTCAATTTGCACAGCGCTCCTTGCTGCATATTTTCTGTCCATTTATTGCATCACATAATATTATTTTATTTTGTAACTAGTGGACCCGGCAGACGTTGTCCTGCCCTGAAATTAAAACAAAACTTAGAACCCGATTCCAGCGCCATCTACCGGGTCCAATTTTGTTTTCAAATCATCGAGGAACCCATTGAAATACACACACGAAATTTCATCCAAATCGGTCCTGTTACCATACTCCTCCGAAACGGCTTGACCGATTACTCAAATTACTAAAATGGCTATTAAAAAATAAGGGTTGATCGTAGAAGGGTGAAAATTGGGGATTGTATGTATTTTTGTATGTTGTATCATAAAAAAATAGAAATTAGAAATTTTGTCTCAAAAATAAAATAAAAAATTTAGGGGTGGACTACCCCTAACATTTAGGGGGATGAAAAATAGATGTTGGCCGATTCTCAGACCTACTGAATGTAAATATAAAGTTTCATCAAAATCGGTTAAGCCGTTTCGGAGGAGTATGGCAACTAAAACTGTGACACGAGAATTTTATATATTAGATAATCTTAAATTACACTAGCTGTCTTCCGTTTCATCCGCGTTCCCGTGGGATCTTATCTCATCCCGGGATAAAATATAGCCTATGTAATATAATATTCAAATGGCGATAGAATTTTGAAATCGGCCCAGTAGTTTTTGAGTTTATTCGTTACATACACACATACAAATATTACCTCTTTATATTTATATATTTTTTATTCTTGGTAGGCTTGTGTTTGAAAAATCTCACTATGGTAAGTGATGATGTGGCCGAAAGTGGTAAGCACACAAAGCCTAGATGGGAACTGGCTCTCAAGTGCAACTGTCGGAACACACCGATAGGTATTTGGCGACAGATTTTCAACTTGAGGGTGGTAGCCAGCCAGTCGGGTACTACTAAGTATCCTACCACCGTGCTAAGGTTTTCCTTCACCGAAAGCTCAAGCTCATTGTAGTATTCGAATCCACGACCTTCGCCGCGGTATCCGACGTCACTTACCACTGAGCTATCATCGCCTTAACTACTACTAGTTTAGATATTTCCAGAAAATCTATACAATTAATAAATTATTTATAAAAAATTATAGGATCAACGTCTAAAGGTCAAAAATGGTTATTTTCATTTTTGTTAACAATTCATCATCATCATGTCAGCGGGAACACGTCCTCTGCTGGACAAAGGCCTCCCCCAAGGATCTCCATGATTGCCAGTCTTGCGCTACTAGCATCCAGTGGCTCTCGCGACCCTCTAACTAACCTAACCCATGAAATTATGAACAAAACCCGATCCAAATAGTATTTGAGGTCGAATAATAATAACAGTTACCATGGCAACATAATATCGGGTTAAGCCTTATAAACCACCGTTTAGCTAATTAATTATAGCAGCTCGAAATAACATCAAACATTTACCTTTTCAGCAGAAACAACAAAGGCTCCATCCAACTCTCGAAGAAAAGGCCCAAACCCACTCGAATCGTTTCTCAAAGCCGACGATTAAGCAGTTTTGAATGAAATTATTATACTTGATTAAAATAACTCTCTCGCTCAGAGGAACGGGGTATGTGCCGTTTAGTGCCTTACAGTCATATTTGATGATAAATATAGTAACACTATCGGTATATGCCAGGTTAAACGTTATGCAACTGTTAAAAGGAAACATGTTTTTGACTTCACTACAACATTTATTTTGTACAAAGTAAATATTTTTATAAACATTAGGTATACGTGCATTATAATTGCTATTCGTGATCAGTACATTATAATAGCCAAACTATTTCATTTTTTTTTTACATTTGAAAATAAGCGTTTAATGTAAATAAATATGTAATACCAAGTGTATTTATCTGAAGCATTCAGGTTCTAAAATCTTATGTAAAATGATTTCATTAGTTTGTATAGAATATACTTATTTACTGTAATATTGTTCATACACTTCAAAATTATCGATCACATTTTCCCATGCTAACGCTAAATGCCTTCTGGAGAATGCCACATACATGAAATATAACAACAAAGACGAAGAGAAGAAGCCCATTCTTTTTCCTAATCCCTTAGTTCACATCCTTTTGCTAGTGTTGTAGTGCTGTCTACAACACTAGCTTAAGGTTGCACACTTGAACTGTAAGGGACTTACAATGGATCGCGTGGATGACTCTATATAATATTCCTAATTATGTTTCTTCTCATATCACGAGGTCTAAGTATTTATAATAATAATAGGAAACCTTATGTGCCGACTTTATTTACATGTTGTTTTAAAAATAAATAATTTCGAAGCGTGCCTTGACATGTAAATATATTTTATGTAATATTTAACAATTTCTTTTGTCATTTAATTTAGGCGTCAATAATTATTCGTGTATCGATAAAAATCAACTACTGTTAAACATTGTTTATTGGATTATGTAGTTAAATGTTGTATTTATACATATATGTTAATTAATATGTGACAATTTATTAAAAATTGTGTTTTATTAAGCCTGAAGCCCCACGAAGCGACAAAAAACTACGCGAATCGCCTTTGATTACAAAGTATTTAAAAGTATTTATAGTTTAAGTAGTCACCGTGAAATGTAAGAACTATGTGATATTTTTGTCATTAATGCAAAATAAATAATTTAATACTGAATATACTTTCACTAATACCTTGTTACGAGAAACAAAAAATAAATAAATATATTAAATGGTATAGTTTTATCAGGATATTTCATTCGATGTCACTTTTGCACTGTACAGTTTTTTTGTATTCATCTATGGTTTCGGTGAGTATTTTCTGGAATAGGCTGTCAAAGATTTGGTTCTTGACTATGGCTTCTTCTGTGTGTAAGGAGGTCCACTCGGGCTCGCAGCGTCGCCACTCCGCGAACAATATGTCGTCGATGTGATCTGAACGACGTGAACCCACACCTGGAAAATCATATTAAAGGTCATAGCCCACTTATAGCCCACAAAATCACTCCTGACTAAATTCAATTTCTTTATTCCTTTTTTGCCGCCATATAATCAGTAAGACTATATAAATAATGTTGCTTTTTTAAAAAGAATAATTGCTGAGTTTATTGCCGGCTCTTCTCAGCAAAAGCAACCTTCCGAACCGAGCGTTAGAATTTAACATGAATCAAATTGACGATTAAAAATATTTGTAATAAGTTTACTTAATAAAGACATATTTGAGTTTGAGTATACAACTCCGCTCCCACCCGACAAATAAAAAAAACATACAGTCGAATTGAGAACCTCCTCCTTTTTTGAAGTCGGTTATTAAAATATAATTCAAATATGGGCTTCAGGTCGTGCTCTTTAGATATAGTTTATATTGGCAACGTAAATTAGCAGACAGCTCGCTGTCAGCGAGCTTACCGCCGTCACACTGCTCGGTAGTTGACTTTTCGTTTAGGGCGGTGTTGGGTGGGAGCGGTGTTGGAGCAGAGTCGTGTTAGTGGGCTATGACCTTAATACATGAAGAAATAAACTTTGTACCCCGTTTTTTCTTCTGTACCTCTAACCATGGGTTTTCTATGATAACGTAATCGATACTCGCTAACGAATTTCGTAACAAACGTTGTATGAAAAACTGTGATGCCACAACTGTCCGTTACAGGCGCTGCACAAATCTTCATACTAAATGTTAGCCGTAGTCCTTATCTATTTTTTTTCTGGATCAGCTTGTGTTTGGCCGCAATCTCACCATGGTAAGTGATGATGTGGCCGAAGGTGGTAAGCACACAAAGCTATAAGTAGATGGGAAGTGGCTCTCAAGTTTAGCTGTCGGAACCCACCGACAGGTGCTTGGCGACAACTTCAACTTGACGTGGTAGCCAATAAGTCGGGTACTACAAAGTACGCTACCACCGTGCTATGGTTTCTTCACGATGTTTTTCTTAACTGAAAGCTCAAGCTCATTGTCGAACCCACGACCTTAGCCGCGGTATCCAACGTCAATAGCACTGAGCTATCATCGATTCAACCACATCTTTCCTGGCAATGTTTCGCGGATCTTACCTGACGTAGCAGTAGTAGATACACCAGCAAGAACTTCCTTGAGCTCCTCAGAAGTACTTCTCAACAACTTCTCGCCATCAAACTGCTGTTTCTGCGGCAGAAGATTAGAAGCATCCCACGGGCTCGAGCTTTGTTCCAATTTCTGTTTCTGAACGGTCTCTTGGCAGTAATCTTTAAGGAACATGTCAAACGGCTCGCTTGAATCGAAAATGTCGCTCTTCGTATCGTTTATGTACTTGTGTACTTTGAGTTCTACTTCCTCGTTCGCTTGGAAGAGACGGGGGGGTTTAGTAATGCGGGTTTCAGTGGGGGGTGTATACGGTGGAGGCGGTTTGTCCGGGATCTCTCGGACGACTAGCAGTTGACACTGTTGTTGTTCTAAGGCTTTGATCTGTAATGTGAATGTTATGATAAGAAAAGGCGATGATAGCTCAGTGATGACGTCGGATACCGGCGAAGGTCGTGGGTTCGAATCCTACAATGAACTTGAGCTTTCGGTGAAGGAAACCATAGCACGGTGGTAGGGTACTTTGTAGTACCCGACTGGCTGGACCTCAAGTTGAAAATCTGTCGCCAAGCACCTATCGGTGTGTTCCGACAGCTGCACTTGAGAGTCAGTTTTGATCCTGGCTTTGTGTGCTTACCACCTTCGGCCACATCATCACTTACCATGGCGAGATTGTGGTCAAACACAAGCTTATTATAAATAAAAAGAAATACTTAGACTATTCTTTCGACTTCGTTCAAATGTTATTCCATTTTGGGGAGTGGTGCCTCTTTCTACCCTTTTTCACCTACTTAGAGGTTAATTTTGACGGGCCAGTTTTATGCCACAGGTGGTAGGTTTCATTCCTATCTAGTACATGTACAAGATGGTGGCTAACAAAAACAACGCCATTTTTGGCAGTAGGTAAAAAAATTATGAGTAATTTATGAGAGACTTATCTCTTATTCTAGGATATAATGTACCTGTGTACCAAGTTTCATCAGAACCGTTCAGCCGTTTTTGCGTGATTGAAACTCACAAACATACAAACTTTCATTTACGATATTAGTTTCCCTTTATGAGATGGTGCATTATGTTACCTCTCTCTCTATAGCTAACTGTTGTCGCCGTAGTTCCTCTGCCTCGCTATTAACCGGTGACGACATTGAGATCATCGATGACGCAGCGCTGGGACACAGTATGGTACTACTGGAACTGCTGTCTGTGAAAATATAAACATTTTGATGGAATATCTTACTATGTATATAGATTAAATAAATTCACTAAAGGTCGTCCCAATCGAATAGGCCCGATTTGACAAGAGGGTCTCTTCTTGTCGCACTATGTTTGTCTCTTTTTGGCACATGGATGTATCTATATATGCTGTCAAAATGACCCTGTTAGATTGTTATGACTTTAGTCAGTGTTATTTTTTAATTTTGAGCCTCACAAATGTATTCATCACGTCTCAAGATTCTATCAAGGATATGCATTCAAAAATTGGTAGCATATGAAAAAAAAAAAAAAACAAAGATATTATAAGCGTAAATAGGTGTAGATAGGTTACCTAACAGCATTCGATCATCAAAAATGGCAGACTAATGCACACATTAATAACTAAACATTGCAACTCACAACTAGCACTATGCTGAGCTGGGACCGTTTTGTGGCAATATTATCTATTTTTTATTTTTACTCTTATCGTTTTTTTAATTAGTTTTTATTTTGTAACCTATCAAATTTTGTATTATTTTTTTGCCACAAATAAATTTATTTTCTTTCTTTCTTTCTTCTTCTTAACGGTATCTCATAACACAATATAATTTTTGTTTCTTTTTTTTTATGTTTTATTACAATGCCTTAAAGGCGAACTGGCTCTCAAGTGCAATTGCCGGAACACACCAACAGGTGCTTGACGACAGATTTTCAACTTGAGGGTGGTAGCCAGCCAGTCGAGTACTGCAAAGTACCCTACCACCGTGCTGTGGTTTCCTCACGATGTTTTCCTTCACCGAAAGCTCAAGCTCATTGTAAGGATTCGAACCCACGACCTTCGCCGCGGTATCCGACGTCACTTACCACTGAGCTATCATCGCCTTTGGTTGTTTTGGGTCACTTTTAGTTTTAATATAATAGCACTGGGTACGTAAAATGCATCGTTGATTAGGTCGGTCGGCACCTTTTGTCCTGGTATCTACATATGTGGCCCGTTGCCAACCTGTAATAACTTTACAACCATCTTAAAGAATCAAGAAAGTTCTTCAAGAAAGTTGAGAAGATTAAACTCATTAGAGGTGTTCCCTAAAGACTACAGTATGGGGTTCTTCAAAAGAGGAGTAAGAAGGTTTATGCAAGGTCGGCAACGCGCTCGAGACGCCTCTGGTGTTGCAAGCGTCCATAGGCTACGGTAACCGCTTACCATCAGGTGGGCCGTAAGCTTGTTTGCCACCTAGTGGTATAAAAAAAAAAAAAAAAAAAATCATGGGTGGAGCTTATTCCACACCCAACAAGCTCTATTTTCCAAGGTTTTTCGGTGATTACTATCAGCGCATAATAGACAAATAAGAATCTTACCAGAGTCATTCAATGCGCTGGCATCTTTGGAGAGCATCCACACTTGAGGAATTTCCAATGAAGGGTTCTCAGGAACATCAGTGGCTCCGGCAGGCACCGGTAACGGGCCCAACTGACTAGTTGCCACTGTCGGTTCCTTATCCTCGTTCACACACACCGCACTATCACTCAAAACCAGTTCTTCAATCACATTATCCGTCAATGTCACCACACTATGTTCACTGCTATTATCCGCTTCTAATTCTATCTGAACGGTGTCATTATCTCCGCTGTTATCTTCTACATCATTAGGCTTCACATCAAGGTTCTTGTAGTATTGATCATACTCATCAATGAGACTACGCGCTGTGGAATCTGAACTAGAACTATCCAAATCACAGTTCTTAATCTGATCAACAAGTCTCCTCACCACATCACTCTCGTTCAAATTACTATTATGATTGTTTGCAGATAATACTATGTTTTTCAGCGCTTCTTCGTTCACTTCGTACTGCTTGCAACTACTAAAGATTTGCGGTAATGATAAGTTTTGGAAGAGGATGTTGAGATATCCTCCGTCGACGACAACAAAGTTTTCTGCTGCAGTATTGGTGGCTTGATCAACTAGGATGGTTCCTAGGATACTATCTCCAGTTTGGATGGATTTTTCTGCGCTGGTACTAACGAGGGTTGGTGCCAGCAGCACTGCCTCGGTTAGTGATCGCGATGTGGTACTCTCTTCGCACCCACTACTCGACAAGTCGAAGCACTTGACGGGCGCCACGTTACGATCCGACGACGCACTCCTCTTCAACTTCCTCTTCCCCAAAATAATTTGTTCAACATCCACGTTGTTCTTCAATTTCAATTCAATATTCATTTTCGTCTTCATAAGGGCCACTTTCCGCTTCTCCGACAACGTGAGCAGGGCTTTACGCATTCGCTGCATTTCCCCGCATTCGTGCTGCAGTTTTAACAAAGCGCCGCGCTGTTTCTTTTTTAATGTAGATATATCGGTGTTGTCTTGTTTCTTCTTTTTTTCCAGCCATAATATTTGAGATTTGGTGAAATCTTTTAGTGCATCTTCTCGCATTTTTAGTACGAACAAGAGGTTCTTGGCTCGTCGCTGCTCATCGCGAATGAGTAGGTTAAGCTGAAATTAAAACATAATTAAATTTTAATTACATATCAAGTGACGTGTGATAAATTAAGAATGTATCACTTCCTTAATTAACGAGTAGAATGTGATGAGATGTTAACGAACATTAATACTTCCTTCATATTACGTGAATCAATCAATATGACAGAATGTTTACAGATAAAAGAATAACACTAACCACACAAAGGCTCTTGGATGCCATTGTTTCTGTGTCGGAAATATTTGCGCCATCCTCAAACTTGGGCAACAAAGCGGAATAGTCCGGATTGAACACATCCTCACCGACATAATCCCCAATTTTATTATCTTTCAAACATTTGTCAGAAAGCGAGCAACTCTCTAAATATTGGAGCGATTCAAAAAACGAATCAATAAAATTGAGTTCCTTTTGAAACTGTTCGCAAATGTAGTCGCTTTGTAATAAGTCAGTAGTACCACTAATTGTGCTAATTATATCCGACGGTTTCATTAATTTATCGCTATTAAAGACATAGGAACAATTAAGCGACTGCTGTTCATTAGAACAGTTTGTGTACTGTACGTTTGATTTATCTTTATTCTGCTTTATGCCCTGGGACTCTTCGTTTTTCATCTCCGCTTGGAATACAGACACTACGTTGAGAGGATATGCTAATGGACTAGAAACCTGATTAGAATTGTCATCGCTACCAAATACATGAAGGTCGATCTTTTGCCTCGTTGTGTATGTTAAAACTGCTCGTCTCATTATATATGATGAGCTTCTGTGAAAGCCAGCGTCACAATTAATGTTCTCTTTATTTGCCTCCTTAGAAGTTATTTCCAATCGAGGATCTTGTAGATCTGGCAAGGATTTGGTGCTAAAACTGAATGCCACATCTTTTGTTTCGCTGTTATCTTTTATCAGTGTCACATTTGGTATTTCAAGACTATCATATGTTTCTTTGATAATTTCAGTTTGGGTATCCAAACTCCTGACACATTTACAAACTGATTCTATGTTGAGATTGTCTATTTGAGTAACTTGGTCGACCCCCTTTGGTATTTGGTCAGTGCCTTTACACACACTTTTGAAATAGAATGACTCTTCTGTCTCAGTGCTACAATCTTTTTTGTTTGAGGCCTTTTCTAAATTATCAAGTATGCATGGAGATTCATCTTTTCCAATATATTGTTTATGGCATTTATCTTCAAGAGGCACATGTATTACATTTACAGGTTTCCTCATAGCTTTAATTTCACTTAGCATTTTTTTGTTCTGCGAGGGAAATTTATTAGATGGAATTCTTTCGACGGGTTTTTTCGGCGTCATGGAGCTTTTAACCCCTACTAATATTTTGCTTTTAATATTCAATTCTTTTTCACTTTCGCTTGAATTTTCATTTTTTTTACTTAGACTATATTTTTTTGGTGCATTTACACTTTTTGATGTCCGGATTGGATCTAGAAAATAAAATTTTAATTTATAATGATTACCACAAAGATATATATTATCTACTAATAAATTATTCATACATACCCTTTTCCTTCATATTTCGAACTTTACTTCTTTCCATAGATATGTTACTAATGTTAGAGGGTTTGCCTTTGTGAGTCAGATTTGATATTGAAACATCTTTCTTATGAACATTATAAGCATTATTCATTTTGGCACTGGATCTAATTTCCTTTGCAGCTAAAAACATAGTGATAGTGAAAGCAGTTTTTAAAACTAAAAATTAACATAAATAAAATGGTTCTGTTTGCGGAACAAAATATACAGTTTGATGGTATACCTTTACGCGAAGGGCTTGGCGACATTATTTCTATGAAATTACATTAGAGGTACATAACAAATATGTGCGTACATACGTTAATGATAAATATGCAAATAATATAAAAATATTTAAAGAATTCGCAATGCTATGAAAACAAAATAAGACTTCAAATTGCTTAAACAGCTATTAGTAATCAAAAACAATCGCAGCATGCTAGCAGATAATATATCACCATAACATAATGCAGTTTCAATGAAACAAAATAGCATCTAAAGATTTGACCATGGGCCGGTAAGCGTGGTTGGTTAATACACTACCTATCACGCAGGTTGTGGGTTCGATTCTCATCCATGAGAGTTATTTGTGTGCTTGAACATGTCTGTTTAGCCTGATTATCTATTTACAGTGTGTGGAAAATGTCCGAGGATATTTACAGTACACATATATGTTCTTTTTTATTTACAACCAAAAAAATACATATTTACATTCACAAAAATTCTCCAAACTGCATTACAGTTTGTTGGGAAATGTAAAGCACCATAATCATGAAGTATGTAAGTAACTTAATTACCCTTTTGTGTGCGTTGCCACACACAAAAACAGATAAGTATGTATAACTTTCTGAATTTACACAGCATAAAAATATGACATGGTGCATCTACTCACATTTAACTGGAGTATTCAGTTTAGATGTTTGCACTTTTTCCTGTGTATTTGTTTCCACGGATCTACTTGTCGATTTTACAGCATTTGATCTCTTCATGTCTTTGGCTGTAATAATAAAATAAGTTATAATTTAATAATCTTCAGGGACAGACAGCAACAGGCTATGAATAGTACTAATGTAGTCCATCTGATTTCAAACTAAGCAGAGTGATGTAATAGTTAAAGCGGGTTGCCGTATAGGATAGATAGAAAAAGTAAACTGGGTTAGCAATGTAAATACTCAAAAATATGTTTTTTTATGGCATCACATTACAAGTCTTTGACATTCTCAGCTATTCTCTACTAAATATAATATGCATGTATTGTACATACAATCCTTTTGAAAGAAAATATCAAACTGATGGTGAAAACCGCATCAAAATCTGTTCAGTAGTTTTTATCACAAATACATACAGGTGTCTGGTAAGTAGTGCGACAAACTTAAGGGGGAGGTAGGGGGGCGGGTCATCTACCAAATATACAAAAATTACCTCAGTAAAAGTGACACTATTTTTGAGATATTTCGATAGAATAAAGAAAGATTAGGAGTAATACACACAAAATCTTGGATGATAGCTTGGTTCTTCATCTTCAGATATAGAAACAATTTTTCTTGTTGTAAATTTTGGATTTACAATCTTCTGAGACAAAATTTCGGGGTCCAAAGACCGACTTGTTGTAACCTCCACATCATCACCAAGGGAAATTATGCGACGCAGTCTAGGCTTAAGGGTGTAACTCACATGGGGCCATGATGCTGAAACAACATTAGTAATATTCTCAATTATTTTTGAAAGTTAATAATTTGCTTTAGATTATCCTAAATTAAGTTTGCTAATGAAAAACTCCTCTTTAAGAACTCTACCATGATGTTGAATGACAATAAACAATATGTGAATGAGTGATATTTGAACTATATCAGAATATATCATAAAAAGCTGTGAGGTCATAATCAGTTTTTTTTTAATATTTAATGTATAGAATAAGAGTGAGACTCATGAAGTATGTGATGCAGGCTCAACTCGAACTCATATTTTCAGAATCATATTTAATAACAGAGAAAAGTAGTGACTGCATTACTATAAGTGCTTGTATATTTAATCAGCTTGCGCTCCATAAAAGGTAATGTTGTTTAATGCTATTACTTCATACATTTAATACTCTTAGGTTAATTTAATAATTCTCAATCAAAGGTACAAAAGTAACACCAAACGATAATATTGAAAGAACTTGACATATTATTGAAAAATTACATGGTCACACCTGAACTTAACATAATCAAAGAAAGTAAAAAAAAAGAGATTTAATAATGTATTTTTTAGGAAAGGCTTTATGTAATATGTGACTTGCACGGTGGTTTACACACTAAGTGGGATTTTTATAATAATTTCTACAGTACAGGATTTTGTACATGATTGCAGGACTATTACACAGAATGTGAGATGTCTATACGAAGCTACCGATAATATCTACGTACACATACATTTTCGCATATTAATTATAAACCCACAAACCCACCCAGGCAACAAAAAAACAAAGGTTCATTTAGACACATACATAATTAATCTTGTACAGAGTAGGTAGGTACTTACCTTGCTGCGAATCAAAATCAAAGCCTGGTAATTTGGTATACTTAATAACAGTACTTTTTGATTTTTTATACGAAGGGAAATTGGGTTCTTGAAGTAGAAAAAAGCCGTACAGTTGATTTGGACCTACATTAGTCTTCCGTGATGCAGAAGCATCCATCATCCCATTTAACACAGTTCTATTTGCATAAATATGCAATCATGTTTTTAAGAACCCTAACAGTGTAATTTATTACAAAATACACAATTTTCCTATGATTATTTCTGTATTATCTTCACATTTTTAATTTTTTGAACAATAATTGATTTGATTGAAATGATGGATAGATACACAAACTAACAACCAAAGAGAATCTACCCAAAGAGTATGTAATAATTTACCAACCAAGGGAACTAACCATAGAGGAAAGTAAAATGAACTAACATTCATTCAGACCACAGAGTACTTTTTTTTAATATCCATCTCGGAACTCGGAACAATAACTAACATGGAAGCCGGGCTAAAATAAAAACCGAGTACTATACAGTTTATTCATTTATGTCAATTAGCATATCCTAATGTGGGAATGAAACAAAACACGGCTGTTTGTTTTTATTATTTTTGAACGTGTCACAAGCAAAATGTCAAATGGTCCTCTTTGGCCCTCTTATTATGCTAACAAATACAAAAGTTCTATCCAAGACGTCAAAATACTTACGTTGGCTATCAACTTAATTTTGTAGTTTTATATTTTGTTGATACGAGTCGGGAGTTTGACGAATTTACTAAGTGAAAAAAGCGAGTTAATTATTAATTTCTGTCTGAGAACGTGGCCAGAAAGTATATACGAGAGGTGTACAGTGCCCTGGACAAGATGTCTTGTGTTGTTGAAGGGTGTAAAGCCCATAGTTCGAGAAAAGAAAATGAGAACGAAACGTTAACATTTCATCAGTGAGTTTAGAGATATATTTTTCAATATTGTAAATAAAAAAAGTGATAGACGATAAATAAAAATAGTACTTTATGCCCTCTACTCAAAAGAATTCACGTATTTGCTTTATTTTATGATTTTTCTGAAAAATAAAATTGTCGCAAGTATAGGTTACTAGTGATGTAAAATGGTTATCGATAATCATTTCAATACTGTTGCAGATTTCCTAATGATGGTGAAATGAAAATGAAATGGAGTCAGTGCATCAATAGGTTTTTCTCATACAAACTTCCACCCCCTTAAAGGGTGATTTCTAGGATAAAAACTATCCTATGCTTTTTCCCGGGACTCCAACAATCCCTATCCGAATTTCATCTAAATCGGTTCGGCGGTTTAAGCGTGAAGAGGTAACAGACAAACAGACACACTTTCGCATTTATAATATTTTATAATTATAATATTAATTAGTAAATTAGTATTAGTATAGATTTTAATGATTAATAAAGACATTAAATTAATAATTGTAGTTTCATTTATACTTGTGTCAAATTCTTATCGTCTCTTTCCTACCACACTTGACTGTTCTGCTCTTTCTGACGCCGAAGTTCCGTCGTGGTAAATGCGTTAGTAAACCACAGCCACACTTGGCAGATTATCCGTCGACAGCCAGCGCCTATACTGATAATAAATTATAATAACATGGGAATGTTAAGAAAAGGATAAACTATATTAATTAAAAAATATATAATAGAAAACTATTCTATCTATAGGTACACATAATAAAAATGTAACGGATCGCTGTCTGTAAGATATATGAGAAAAAATATTATTGGATCCTTTATCAACGCAATAGCACCCAAAACATTGATTTGAATTTTGTCTGTTTGTGCAAGCTAATCTCAGAAACCGCATATTCGGATGTGGTTTTCACAAATATATTGTGGTAAGCTTCACTTAACATTTAGTGTTTGTTTCATGTCAATCGGTTCTTAAATATAAAAGTTATGTCAATTTAAAGATTCACGTCGAACATTTGTTAATCCAAAATAAACCAAAAGATATGCCCAAAGTCACTATTCCACGCGGACGAAGTCGCGGGCACAGCTAGTACTAACTATATTTACTTGTTTGCTTTGATGACTTATATCGACACGACAATGTCGATGATAAGCCCATCACTAGCCAAAAAATAGCTTGTGACAACCTGCATAATAACGAAACAGAACGGTATTATATGTCTCTTTCCCACGCATTATTAACGTCGAAAGTAAAAAAAGGTAAAGTATATGCATTTCATTTCTTATTTTAGCCCGGCTTCCATGTTAGTTATTGTTCCGAGTCTCGGAACAATAACTAGCATCCATCTTGTGAGGAACATTGGTCCAACATTGGTCACAAACCGTATGCAAGAATCCAAGGCAAGAATCTACTATATCGCCATCTAGAGTAGGGAAAAACGAACTTATGCGCGTCGAATACCGTCGAATATAGACGTATTCTAAATATTCTTCAGTTCAGCCTGGGTATGTTTTCACATTTATAATAGGATTTCTAAATCTTCTCTGAATCATTATGTAATCTATTTGGTTTCTCACTATGCGACCCGGTTTATCCATAGGCGAGATCCATAGCTGGGCATTAACTCGTTAATCCGTTCATCGTTAATTAACGAAGTTAACATTTTGGGTTTTGTTTTATGCAGTAGCACCCTTTGTCTTTCAGCACTGCAGCTTTTAGAGGTTATTTAGACCTCTAGGCTTGCTAGGCCTCTTCCAGCTGGTGTGAGCCGGTTGGGGGAATGGTTATCCCGCCATTTACTCGGTCGCCAGAGCCCCGTTGATAGACAGTTGAAAGTCCAGTTGAGTTCTTAGACAACCAACGGGGCTCTGACGACCGAGTAAATGGGGGGGGTAAATGGAGTAAATGGTGGGGATTGGCCGCCGCCACCATCCGGCGCGTGCAAGTGGGGTTGACATTTGGGTCGGTTAGATGTTGTTCCTTCCCCCCTGTGGCGCCAATTTCACTAAAACCTGACCGGACTTGTACGGACGAGGACTAGACTTTACAGTGAATGTGAAAGTAAAACGTGACTATAACATAAAAGAAGAATATTGATGTTGAAGAACATGTATGCGACTGAAATACTTTGTATCCTGATGAAAATAAAGATATGGTTTAGACTTGATAGTCTTGTAACTAAAGCTTTTGAAAATAATAAAAAAAAACAGCATATGAATGTGTGTGTTGTTGCGACATATGATGATATGAACGGGCTGTTGAAATAAAATCAATCATTATTTGTAAAAATAAATTTATCTTAATTACTTTATGGTATTTCAATTTCAAGAATAACTTTATCAAAGCTCTCTTCTATCGTCTTACTGTATAATATTTCGATTGCGATTTTGCTTACGATCATGAATACTACTATCAAAATCAAATCGTAGTGGATACGAGGACTCCGTGATAATTATTTGTTGACGAAATGAAATGTGTTCATAATCAGTGGCGAGTGAATAAATTCGTGAGGGACTATTTCCCCGGTTAAAGTGGTTTAAAATGCAAGCACTGAATTTCCATCACAGATTTAAAAGATAGTGGCTAGAGAACAATGATCACTACTGTCAGTGATCGGGATTGATATTTCGTTGCAGCGGGCGGGATCGTTCCGAAGTTGTTAACCAATAAACGTGAGTATTTTCCTGAAAAGTTATGTTGCCTAGGTAGCCATTTTATTCCTGCATTATATCCAGGTAGGTTTGCGCAGGGGACCTATATAGATCGAACTTCCGCCTATAATTTGCAAATGGGTGCACTAAATGTCAGAGGTCTCAGTGTCATTCTATAGGAAAATGTCTTCAAGTTAAACCATGGAAAAAAATCATAAATCTTCCTCTACAAGAGAGATTGTTGTGATTAATCATGTTCAGGACAGGTGAAATAGATGCAACAACTCT
Organism: Ochropacha duplaris; assembly: GCA_951361185.1. NCBI lineage: Eukaryota > Metazoa > Arthropoda > Insecta > Lepidoptera > Drepanidae > Ochropacha > Ochropacha duplaris. The sequence goes on from OX592690.1 coordinate 1,162,267, forward strand.
ATTATTATTCCATGTTGTAAAAATTTCCTGTTGTACAAATTTCCTCTTGTCATCTATGTGAAAAATCAATTTCTATGTGAAGCATGATTTTTGTTATAATTAGGAAAATGCAGTTAGTGCATGCAACTGCATATTGAGTGTTGTTTATATGGTTGGTACTGACTATTTACATGTTATTGAATACTTTCATATTTTTTATGTGTATATATAAATATTATAGCCCCCTTTATTGAAACTGCTTCCATGTTTAAATAGTATTAGCAGCATATTTTATTCAGTGTTAGAGTACCAATGTATATAATATATGTAATAGGTCCTTTTATAATGGTTTGGCTATTTTTATGTGCCCCACTGCCATATGTCTGGCGTTTGTTATGAATAACTTGAATCATATTTTCTGAATTATGTTGTAAATTAAAATTTTATTATGATCTGAACATGGAATTTGATAAAAATGCACAAATATATCAGAATTGTTTTTTTTTTTAAATTAAATTTGTAGAACATTTATTATTGATATCAATATCCTCAGTAATTAAGAAACTTAGAATTGTAAAAAAATATAAAAAATTAAAACAACTCGAACCAAAAGCACATGTACTACATAACTTGTAAATTTTATTTTATTCCAGCTGTCTCCTGTGGTTTCATCCACAAAATGATTTTTTTGAAAATGAAAATGTTTTTTATTCAAATAGGCCTTTACAAGCACTTATGAATAGTCTAGACCAGGGTTTCTCAAAGTGGGGTACTCGCACCCCTAGGGGTTCGCCATTCAACGACAGGGGGTTCGCGACTAGATTTACGTAATGGTGGTTTGATGACTGGCAGGAATGTGCGGTACATATGGTGGCATGGATTTTTGGGCAGCTAGACAGGAAGAGTATCCCAAACTCTTACAAAGCGGTGAATTTCCTTTCACCCTTTGCTTATGTGAGAGTGGGTTTTCACACCTGGTGATAATAAAAACAAAATACACACAAATTGACTTGAAACGAGTCAGAATTAAGGTTAAAGTTATCTCTGTATAAAAAGTCATAAAAAATTGTTCACTGGTTTAGATTTAAAAATTTAACAGATAGACAGACAGTTTCGCATTCATTACATAATTAGGGATAGTGTAGGGAAGTGCACTCTATTTTTGGAGTTGGTTTTTTCGTTTCAAAAGTAAACTTTTAATCAGTCTGGTATTTTTACCCTGCCCTACCACCAATGTATCTTAAGCTTGAATTTTAGGAATCTGTAGTAATTTACATAATATAATAATAATAATAAATAATAGCTTTTATTAACTGAAATAAAAAATGTATACAATTAGTTAATTATTCTTAAACAGCGTGTCCTATTGACACAAAAGCCTCCTCCATAGCCTTCTAGGTAATTTACATAATAATAATTATTAAGCCCTTTATTCAGACATACTAACTAAAATATTAATAATAATAATAAATGGTGTCGATACATAAATAAGATGCAATCTTGTCTGTGTGCCCTTTGGCATAGGCCTTCTCCAAGTCCTTTCATTTCATCCTATCCTTTGCAATCCTCATCCATAGCTTTCCTCCCATTTCTCCTGGTAATTTACGTACGTAAAATACTCTATTCTAAATACTCAGTCAGATTAAAGTTCTTATCATCTTCTTCTAATATTTTATATATTAATTTTAGTGCAAACAATATTTTGCTGTAAGCAATAGGTGGACATGGATCTCACCCGATGGACATACAAAAAACGAGATAGACTTTATTCTTACCAACAAAGCCAACCTGTTTCAGGACTGCAGTGACGGTAACAACATAAATTTTAATAGTAATCATAGAATGATCAGAGCCAAACTACAACTCAAAGTTAGTAAAACTATACTCTTTAAGATTAAACACGTTAATAATATACCACTGGTGAACTCGGAATAATTAAATACAAATCTAACAGACTTCATAGAAAACACAATAAATTTGAATGCAATAGAAAAATACAATAAAGTGAAAAGTGTCTGAAGGCAGAAAATGAATGCAAGTAAATTGAAGAATAAAACAAAATGGCTAACAAACGAAACTAAAGAAATGCTGAAAACCAGAACTAAACTAATGTCTTCAACTGAAAAAAACTGCAAGTACTAGAAAAAAAATAACAATGTTAAGTAACCAAATAAGAACGAACACGAGAAAGGATCGGCGAAGACACAAATATGAAATATTGGAAAGATGCATTGAGAAGAGTGGTGGTGTCAAAAAGGCGGCCAAACAGCTAAAAGAAAAAATCAACTGGGTACCCAAAATGGTACACAAAAACCGCAAACAACAGACATGGCGTCCAGAAATCATCTCAATAGCAACATACTTTTTCCGAGATTTTTACTCAAGCAAAGATACCAAGAAATCAACCTAACTAGTGGAGAAGACGTACCAATAATAATAGCCGAAGAAGTGGAAAAAGCCGTAAGTTCCCAAAAAAGAGACAAAGCTGCCGGCTCAGACAACATCAATAACGAATTCCTCTTAGAAAACAAAAACGCTCTTGTACCAATCCTTACATACCTGTTCAATGAAGTGATACAAAGCGAAAACATACCAGACCAGTGGACAAATTCCACAATAATACTTCTACACAAGAAAGGTGACAAAAACAACATAAACAACTATAGACCAATCAGCCAAATGTCTAACGTCTACAAAGTTTTTGCAAAAGTCATCCTAGATAGAATAACCAAATCATCAACCTAGAGGACAGGCTGGATTCAGAAGCGGATACACAACCATAGACCATATCCACACAGTTCGTCAACTATTCGAGAGAAGCAAAAATTCAACATAACCATCTATTGTTGTTTCATGGACTATTCCAAGGCCTTTGATTAACTGGAACACAAGAAGATATAGGAGGCACTTCTGAATCAAGGTGTAGAAAAGAAGTACATTAGAATTCTCAAAAACATATACGCCAACAGTAAAGCTAAAATCAAACTAGAAAAGGAAAGATCCAGTATCGCCTAAGCTATTCACAGCTGTGCTTGAAGAAATATTTCGCCACCTGGACTGGGACAAATATGGGCTAACAATCAATGGCGAGAATCTGTCTCACCTGAGGTTCGCAGGTACCTTGTGTTAATCTCAACATCAAAGAAAGAGCTTCAAACAATGTTAAAAGACCTAGAAAGAGAGAGCCGGAAGGTAGGACTAAGCATGAACACGGAAAAGACCAAGGACATTACAAATGGGGAACAAGAACCTATATATGTAGACAATAACGAAATTAAATATGTAAACGAATATGTTTACTTGGGCCAAATAATCTCCACTACGGATGTAATCTCAAAAGAAATTGATAAGCACATAGCAAACGCCTGGAAACAGTTGTGGAGCCTTAAAGAGGTGTTTAAAAAATAAAGAAATGAGCATGAGCATAAAGCGCAAACTGTTCAACACATGCGTACTGCCAGTACGCACATATGGATGCCAAACGTTGGCTCTCAACAAATCGCATTATATGAAACTCAAAACGCTATGCTGAGAAGTATGATGGGTAAAAGACTGAAAGACAAAATAAGAACCACAACGATTAGGAAACACACAAGAACAAAATATGTCACAATAACCATCAAAAAACTCAAGTGGAAATGGGCAGGCCATACTATCAGAGGAATAGACAAATGGTCGAAAGTAGTGATTAACTGGTATACAGGCAACAGGAAAAGAAAACAAGGCAGGCCACTCAGGCGATGGGTTGACGAAATTAAGGCAGTGGCGGGCGGTACTTGGACATCACTAGCCAGAGAATTTACAACCAACGAAACATCTAAAGAACCTAACCAATTATAAAATATATAGCTGAAGGCGTACAATAATAATAATAAAAAACTTTCATCCCTATTTTTACTCCCTTTAACATTTTTACAAACTTTGAAAGTCGTATTTATTTATATCTAATCAAAAGCCTGCAAAATAAGTTTCAAGCTTCAAGCTTAAAAAAATGACGTAATTTCCATACAAACTTTCATCCCCTATTTCAAACCCTTATAGCCTATGTCCTTTCTCTGGCTCTAAACTATCTCCGTACCAATGAGATGAGAGATTTTGACGAGAGTCTTAGTAGTTAAACTTATATACCTATGTATATATTAAAGCTTGTGAATACCATACTTAATTTGTAAACAATTATTTAAACAGTGGATAAGAAGAAATGGTATTTCTTAGCTATGATACTCCTATGTTTTTTCAGCTTAGCATCAATACAGGCATAATGCATATATTATGCCTCAAAATACCTACAAAAAAAAATACAAAATTAAATCATCAAGTTTAGCAACACACTGAAAATCCTGGATAAAATTCCATAGACGGGAACCTCTGTCAGCTGGTCTACCTGTTATTGGTTCTAGGTAAATTTATCACGGATCAAGGGCTTCTGATTTTAGCAATTATGGTTTATATATTTTCTTTATCTTTTCAACCACATCGTAACATCGATACCATGTAAAAAAGTGAAGTAAATAGAATCTAAATCTTATTACAAGTGTGTTAATCTTTAAATTGACATAATAACTCCACTTGCAGCTCCAATATGGCTGTAAAGAAACACGAGCTCGTTCACGATAATCGCAATCAAGTGGACTTGTCTTCGTTGAAGCAGTACATTGAGTTGATGAATGATCAGCCCAACTACTTGCCGCCTCCGAATGAACTGGTCAAGCATTGCCAGGATATAGTCAAGTGTCTTGGTAAGTTGTTAGTCATCCAGTCTGAACGTTGTAAGTGTTTTTGAATTGTAATTTTTTTGCCATTTTGGCTGTTATTTCTTTACTACAATTGTGGTACATACAGATTACATTTTCCCCTTTCTTAGAATTCAATCACACATCATTAAAAATCTATTACAAATCCCATTTTAAATAAATATCCTCGGACATTTGTTCACACACGGCTCTATTACAAATCCCATTTTAAATAAATATCCTCGGACATTTGTTCACACACGGCTATCTGATCCCAAACTAAGCAGAGCTTGTAATATGGAAACCAGATGACTGTTAAACTACATAGACAACTTTTTTTTTTGTAAATACATACTTAAATAGATAATTACACCCAGACTCAGGACAAACAGACATGTTCATGCACACAAATGTGTAACCTGGATGGGAATCGAACCCACGACCTGTGGCTTGATAGGCAGTGTATTAACCAACCACGCCAATATACAGAAAAATTAATATAGGACTACAATAATACAGGAATATTACAGAAAAAATTACTACTACTACAGAAAAAATAACTAAGCTTTAATTATGTCAATTAGCATACTACGAGCATTTGTACACACCATTGCTTTATTAGATGAAGAGAATTATAAAGTGATTAAATTATTTTTCTAAAACATTCATGTACAAATCACATCACATCTATTCGAATATGGCGACAATATTAACGTGTTTTAAAAGAACCAGGTACCTACAGCTGCATGAACAACCACGGTAAATCCTTTACAACCCGAGGGTGGTAGCTAAAAGGCTGGAGTGAATACCGTGTACATCCCCAACAGCTCGGCTGGCTGGCAACGAAGAAGAGCTGTGGGAGCTGGTGCAGTCGATCGAGGAGTTCTTCCATCGTATCGTGCATACTGTCCACCGTGAAGTACGACATGAGATCGTCACTGCGATCCTCGATAAGTTCTACTCGCTCATATCTGACCCACGTGAGTGATTTTTATTGACTTTTCCAAGTTTTATGAACGGTAATTAGTCATAAGTGTTTAGTTCACTTAAATAATCGGAATCTACTGATCTGATTTTGAAAATAATAGGAACATACAGCAACTGATTTTCAACTTGAGGGTGGTAGCCGGCCAGACGAGTATTAGGTACAAAGGTGGTATTCACTTACAGGCTTGACTGAGTTAAAATTGACACCCCTACCAACGTAAGCTTTGTCAGCAGTACTACATAGCTAGACTTGCATTATATATCGAAAAAAATATTATATAAACCAATATTTAAAGTATATATAAACCCACCAATTTAGGAAATGAAAGATTGATCATTTTCAATTATTACTTTGTAGAGGAAGAGCGAAAAAGAGATGGTTGGAAGGACCGAATAGAAGAAAAATAAATAATGCGCCGACCACAAATAATTGGGCAGGCAGATAATGATGACTTAATAGCAGTAACTTTGTCGCACTAATAAATAAATGTGTCGTTGTCAATTGTAGTACATATAATAATTTGTTTCAGAATCGGACGCTTGTCCGGTAACTTCCATAGTGCTGGTAGTGCTCGATGAGACGGACAACGAGGCCACGTTGGCCGCTGCCCGCTGGCTGGTCCAGCAGGGGGAGAATGGACCGGCGGGGGCTGGACTCCGAGCGTCCCTCTCCTGCCTCTACCGCTGGATTCACGAGTGGCATGGCACACCAGCTCTGGGGGACTGGGTCATGGCCTATATAAAGGCTTTGGAGGTTTGTATTTCTCGTGAAGTGCCTCCCACTTTTTGTGTCCCCTCGACGACGCCTTGAGCTGAGGTTCGTGCCCCAACTGGGACGCCCTCAGCGGTCAGTCGTCTAAAATTTGTAACTCGGTTGTGAGCCCTAAGCGCTCACCGAAAAGTCCGCGTAATGGTGTATATGGTCCCTCAGACCTCCACCTTTAAATTTTCCCCTAAAAAAAAAGTATTTCTCGTCTTGTTATTTTTTTGTATTATGTAATGATTGATCGTGTTTTTCTTTGTATTGGTACAGACTAAACTCAAACTTAAACTCAAAACTCATTTATTCAGTTTAGGCCCTGGTAAGGCACTTATGAACGTTACAATTGACTCTACCACCGGTTCGGAATACACTTAAACTGAGAAGACTCCGGCAAGAAACTCAGCATTACTCAGCAACTAATTTAGTCTCACTATTTCTTTCTTATAAACATTATTGATAAAGGATAGATTTAAAGCTTGACTGACTTTTTGACTATACAGGGTTACAGGGTAAGTAGACCTATATCTGTTAACAGCTTGTAGTAAAAGTCATAACAAAAAGATTTGACCATAGAAAGCCCTATACAAAAATTAACGCTTTAGGAGATTTTTGACATACCATTTAGAAAGCGTTAAAGGTGCGCCTCGTAATGTGAGTGTTATTGATTCCTTCAAGTACCCGTAGCTAAAAATGATTCATTCAAAACATCGTGAGGAAACCACAGCACGGTGGTAGGGTACTTTGTAGTACCCGACTGGCTGGCTACCACCCTCAAGTTGAAAATCTGTCGCCAAGCATCTATTGGTGTGTTCCGACAGCTGCACCACTTGAGAGCCAGTTCCTATCTAGGCTTTGTGTGCTTACCACCTTCGGCCACATCATGACTTACCATGGTGTGATTGTGGTCTAACACAAGCTTATCCAGACAAAAAAAAAGAAAAAGAAAATAATTATTTCACATGGTTATTCGTGGATTATTGAATAGGACGAATACAGCGTGTACGTGTCGAGGAGCATGTAAGTGATGCCGCAGTGTGCATGTACGGCATGCCACAGGGTGCTACACTGGGACCTGTTTTATTCCTCATCTACATAAACAATCTTTGTTGTACTACCTTGTCTGGTCTAGACTTGCTGATGGTTGCAGATGACAGTGTTACTGCTTCATGAAAAAACTTGGCAGCAGGTTGCAGTATTGGCTGAAGATTGCCTAACAATTGTATCGCAGTGGCTAGAGGACAGTCTCTTATCCCTGAATACTAGCAAAACAAAATACATGTGCTTTAGTAAAACGGCCGCGGGAAGTGCTGAAACAAATATCTCGGTCAAAATACATACGGATACGTAACCGTGGTAGCCGTCCTGTGCAATGTAGTTGTTTTGCTCTATCCAGGGTTGACTTCATCAAGTATTTAGATGAAAAACTGAACTGGAGCATCCACATTGCGTCATTATCATCAAGGATAAGGAAATTGATATACATCTTTAGAACGCTGAGAACTGTTGCTGATCTCACTTAAGTTATACAAACCTATAAGGCTCTATGTGAGTGTATCATAAGGTACTGTATCTGTGCTTGGGGTTCTGCCGCAAAATCTCACCTTATTATTGCGGAACGTGCACAGCGCTCTATCCTTAAAGTGTCACTATGTGTACCTTATAGACAACCTACTACCGCTGTCTATGAGAAAGCCAATGTTCTCAGTATAAGACCACGTTACCATAAAATAGTCGTACCTTACTTACCAGATGTATCCAGTAGAGTTGAAAGGTGTCCTGTACCTAGTGTAAAAACAAGATTTACGCGCAGAAGCAGTCTAATGTCATCGTTCATACTATACTAGCTTTTCCCCCGACTCCGTCCGCGTGGATTTAGGAATTTGCGTAGCTTATTGTAGATTACAGGAAAACCTATGAGAATTCTATCAATCAATTGAAAATAAAGTGATAAACTCGATACGATACAATATAGGTACGGAACCCTGTCCACGCGAGTTCAACTCGCACTTGGCCGGTTTTTTCATAAATCTCCAAGCAGACAGTCATAATCAATCAGCGGTTATTAATTCCCCATACAAACTTTCAACCCCCCTTAAGGGGTGATTTCTGGGATAAAAACTATTCTATATTTTTTCCTGGAACTCAAACTATCCTTATTCCAAATTTCATCTAAATCGGTTCGGCGGTTTAAGCGTGAAGAAGTAACAGACAGACAAAATGAAATTAGTTCAGTGGTAATTGATTTCCCATACAAACTTCCACCCCCCTTTTCACCCCCTTAAAAGGTGATTTCTAGGATAAAAACTATCCTATGTTTTTTTCCCGGGACTCCAACAATCCCTATACCGAATTTCATCTAAATCGGTTCGGCGGTTTAAGCGTGAAGAGGTAACAGACAGACAGACAGAGACACTTTCGCATTTATAATATTACTAGCTTTTGCCCGCGACTCCGTCCGCGTGGATTTAGGAATTTGCGTAGCTTATTTTTTATCCAATCTGCTTTTTAGGGTTCCGTACAAAAAACGGACCACACGTGCGTCTGTCTATCCGGTCATGTCACAGACATTTGCTCCGAATCTACAGGACCAAATCAGGTGAAATCTGGTAGGATGATGTAGTTTTATGACCCAAAGACGGATGTGCAAAGTTTTTTTTTTTTAAATTAGGTTAGTTTTCGGGGGACAAATTAGGAAAATAAAAAAAAACCTTACTGTGTCATAAGTATATCAAATAAAAAGGCTCGTTTAGCGTGAAGAGGTAACAGACAGACAGACAGACACACTTTCGCATTTATAATATTAGTATGGATATATTAGTATAGATCAGCCTGTAGCCTGTAATGATAGATGTTATGTATTATAAATAAATAAATAAAACTAAATAAGCAAATTAAATTATCTGATGACACACACACACACACACACACACACACACACACACACACACATCAGTTCGGATATTTCTAAATTTAAGTATAAGGCTATAATTATTATTTTTATAAATTAAATTGTATTCCTATTGCATAGGAGAGGGCACTGACTTCTGTAACACAGGTATACTTATACCTAGCTCAGAAGTCAGGGACTTCATGTAATCTGTGTAAATTTTATGTGAATAAATAAATTATTATTATTATTCTTCTTTAAATGGGTTTTATTTTACAGGAAAACGAACGTTTCGACATACTTATTGAAGTGTCAGTGGATAACTTGGGACGTTTGTTCCTGGCACTGAACGATCCGATCAGTCTCCGACAATCGGTTGCTGATGTTGTGTTCCACATCCTCGCTTCCCTGAGGGAATCTACAGATGCTCTAGATAAGGTATGCACTACTAGTTTTCCGCCCGGCGGATCCATCCGCGTTCCCGAGGGATCTTATATTTTCCTGGTACAAAATTGTATTCAAAATCAAAAACTAATTTATGCTGTTTAGGCCCAGGCAGGGCACTTATGAACGTTACAATTGACTCAACCGGCTCAACTCAACTGTTCGGAATACACTTAAAACTGACGAAGACTCCGCCACGAAACTCATCAAAGATTCAGCACTGGATATTTCTTAAATTTCTTTACATTTTCAAAAGTTAGTAGATTAAATTCATTTAATAAATGCTGTACAAAAATCTGAAACCCAGTTTTAACACACCACAGGTCGCGGGTTCGATTCCCGTCCAGGACAGATATTTGTGTGCATGAACATGTCTGGTCTATTCAAGTATGTATTTATGATAAGAAGTTGTATATGTAGTATAGGTTTCGATAGCACGAGCTCTGCTTAGTTTGAGATCCGATGTGTGTGAAGAATTTTCCTGGGTATTTATTATTAAAACAAATGTATGCAGGTATCTCCGCATGTGAACTGCGTCCTCACAAACTTGGCGACTGACAGTGGCCAATGGAGCCGTCAGCTGCTTCAAAACGTGGTTGAGATTCTCATGGCGATGGTTGATAATATTAAGGAGAACATCAAGGGAGACGCTCTGGATGCTTTCAAGACTAAATATGCGAATGTGGTAAGTGGATATACGTCCAAGGATTTTATACAGGACTGTCTCTTAGGACATCTTATCTTTTACCGGGATAAAAATAATCGTATGTGTTATTCCAGGATATGATCTACCTGTGTGCTAAGTTTAATTAAAATCCATTCAGTAGTTTTTGCGCGAAAGAGTAACAAACATCCATCCAAACTTTCACATTTATAAGATTAGTGGGATTTTTACTTATTTACTTACTTATTATAGATATCGTGTCTGGAGCGTCACATGGCGTCTCGTGGGTCGATTCTCCTGCATCTACCACCGAGAGTCGCTTCACCAACTCAGCCATCAAGCGACCCTCAGTTTAGGTGCCGGAAATGTGGACGCTGCTGTGGCTCTCGTATCGGACTGTACAGTCACTCTAGGGCCTGCCATACGGACGCTGTTCAGATCATCCACTTAACATGTATAAGGCCACAGAAGTGACCTACCTGTGTGCCAAGTTTCATCGAAATCCATTCAGTAGTTTTTGCGTGAAAGAGTAACATACATTCATCCAGACTTTCACATTTATAATACTAGCTGTTCCACGCGCTTTCACCAGCGTTCGCGAGGGATCTTATCATTTCCCGGGATAAAAAGTATCCTATGTGTATTCCAGGATATGACCTACCTGTGTGCCAAGTTTCATCAAAATCCATTCAGCCGTTTTTGCGTGAAAGAGTAACAAACATCCATCCAAACAATTTTTACTTATTTACTTACTTATTATAGATATCGTGTCTGGAGCGTCACATGGCGTCTCGTGGGTCGATTCTCCTGCATCTGCCACCGTGGCGTAAGCGCGACATGTGTGCACCCGCCCTTAGCACGCACATACCCATGCGTAAAGTCGGCCTCCTCAACCTGGGGAATACCTGCTACATGAACAGCGTGCTTCAAGCCCTGCTCGTTACTAGACAGTGAGTACATCTGTATATATAAAAATCAATGCCACTTTTCGTTGTAATTTTATAACTCAAGAACGGGACCTATCCAAACCAAATGTTTAGGCTTTGTTCGGACTATTCAGTAGATGGTTTGTTTATGTGAAGTTTGCACAAAATCGGTCGAGCGGTTCGTCATTTATCACATTTTTATTATTTCACACCGGTCCACTTGTTATCCATACTTTTATGTAGATCCTTTGATACCTAATAACTAAAAATGGCCTTACCGAATGTCTACCCACTCGAACATTTGGGTGGTCTTTTAATCTAGTAGCATTCGAACGCTCCGACGGTAAACATGCCTCAGTGCTCGTTTAAGATATATTTTGGCTAGCAGGTATGAGTCGTAAAAATTTATTGCCTTTGTACATAGCTTTGTGAATAAAACTTTAAAAGAAATAACTGGTATTACCCAACACAATTTGAGAGAACTTTTGTTTGGGTTTGTTTATCTTTAGTTATTAAATATCAATGACTAGATCGCCTAACTCGCGATAATATCTCTTTGTATTAGTGGAACATTTGTTTAATTGGCTAATTATTTTTGTGTTTTTTACATTAGATATAAACATGCAGGTTTTAATTTATTTTGGTAATCTGATTCTACTATGGATACCAGATAACTTTTATACTACTCTAGTTGTCCCCCGCGGTTTCACCCGCATTCTCGAGGGTTTTATTCTTTTCCCGGGATAAAAACTATCCTATTTTATATTCCTGGACATGAACTACCTGTGTGCCAAGTTTCATCTAAATCCGTTCAGACGTTTTTGCGTAAAAGAGTAACAAACATCCATTCATCCATTCGAACTTTCACATTGATAATATTAGTGGGATATACTACTTTTAAAATACATACTTATATAGATAGCTAGATGTGCCCCGCGGCTGCACCCGCGCTCCCGACTGGGGGTTGAATTTTCAAAAACCCTTTCTTACACAGTGGATACCTACTCTTTAATAGGAATCTGTCTATCTCAATTTTAGCAGCATTTTCATTTTCTGCGATTTCGCGATTTATCAATAAGTGATATTATCTCTTATTCCAGGATATAATCTATTTATGAGCCAAGTTTTTTTTTCTGGATAAGCTTGTGTTTTTTTTACCATAATCTCACCATTGTAAGTGATGTGGCCGAAGCTAGTAAGCACACAAAGCTAGATGGGAACTGGCTCTCAAGTGCAGCTGTCGGAACACACCGATAGGTGCTTGGTGACAGATTTTCAACTTGAGGGTGGTAGTCAGCCAGTCGAGTACAACAAAGTACCCTACCACCGTGCTATGGTTTCCTCACGATGTTTTCCTTCACCAAAAGCTCAAGCTCATTGTAGGATTCGAACCCACGACTTTCGCCGCGGTATCGCGTCACTACCACTGAGCTCTCATCGCCTTAAAAGTTTCATTAAGATCGGTTTAGTAGTTCATGAAGGACCAACATAGTGACACGAGAATTGTATATAAATGTTTCATTATTGCTAGCGATGCTTTGCATTATTCTGTTTATTTTAAAAGCTTTGCGATTTTATTTATCAACTTAACGAATGTATTGTTAATTATTAATTTGGATGTTTTTAGATTATATATGACTATTTGACCACCATATTTGCACTCGCGTTCCCGAAGTATATTATCTATTTTATTCCAGGATATGATCTATCTGTGTGCCAAGATTACCAAAATCCGTTGCGTAGTTTTTGCGTGAAAGGGTAACAAACATCTTAACAACTATGTTCAGTTTAGCCAATAGGAATTTACAAAAATAATTTCTTAATTTGCTTTGCGAAATTTTACGTTTGTTATTCCAATTGTTTGGGCTTTTCGCAGTAATATGTTAATCACTCAATCATTTCGTCCTATTATGTATTTAGATAATAACAAATTATATATTTAAGCACTAACAGTAGCGAATTCAAGGGGGCGGGCTAAAGATCATAGCCCATTTAAACGACTCTGCTCTAACACCGCTCCCACCCAACACCGCCCGATACTAAAAGTCAACTACCGAGCAGTGTGATGGCGGTAAGCTCGCTGACAGCGAGCTGTCGGCTAATTTATGTTGCCAATATAAACTATATCTAAGAGCACGACCTGAAGCCCATATTTGAATGATATTTTATTTGTCAGGCAGGTGGGAACAGAGTCGTGTAAGTGAGCTACGACCTTAAGCGCTACATGCCCTACCCCCAAAAGCTTCTGCGACAAATGTACCCTAATAGGGATGTTGACTGACATATAAAATCAGCTTCTTTTTATAAAATGACAAAACGATAGTTTATATGGAGGTTTGTATGAATACTTGCTTGTGACGTCATAAATATACACCATCAAAAGATTTAGGCTTTATTGTTAAATTGGTAATTAAAAATCATAAAATGGTTGAAATTTACAAAGTGTTTGATATTTTCTAGTATTTTTAAGTGTTTCATACACTGGCGGTGTTAGATAGTTTCAATTGAATATAGGGATGTTGCCCCTATTAAACTTTTAAGCCAATATTTGGTTCACTGACAATAAAAAAAATACAAGTGTGCTTTGTGCATCCTGTATCCGCCACTAGGTAAATTGGTTTGTGAGTTTCGTTATTCACACATCTCGTCACCGTTCAGCTATTCAATTGGTTGTTTAAAAAACTTCTCCGCTCCGCTCGGCTCCGCTCAGCTTTGGTGGAGACCCGGCCTTAGAAGGATGGATTTAAGGCGATGATAGCTCAGTGGTAAGTGACGTCGGATACCGCGGCGAAGGTCGTGGGTTCGAATCCTTACAATGAGCTTGAGCTTTCGGTGAAGGAAAACATCGTGAGGAAACCACAGCACGGTGGTAGGGTACTTTGTAGTACTCGACTGGCTGGCTACCACCCTCAAGTTGAAAATCTGTCGCCAAGCACCTGTTGGTGTGTTCCGGCAATTGCACTTGAGAGCCAGTTCGCCTTAATATGGTGTACAACACATTAGCAATCCCCTGGTATTGCCAATGTCTATAGGCGACGGTTGTCACTTACCATCAGGTGACCCGCCTGCCTCGTTGTCACTTGTGACATAAAAAAAAAATCTTCATAACTACTGAAACAATTGTGCATTTTTGTTGCATTACCAACCTTCTGTTACTGCAATACTATACATTTTGATTGTTCGCTTGCGTAATTATTGCGGAACACGCCAGTCGGTGCAAAGCATTGATATCTAATAACTAAAGATAAACAATCCCAAGCAAAAGTTCTCTCAAAACTGTCTCAAATTGTGTTGGGTAATACTAGTTATATCTTTTAAAGTTTTATTCACAAAGCTATGTACAAAAGGCAATAAAATTTTACGACTCATACCTGCTAGCCAAAATATATCTTAAACGAGCACTGAGGCATGTTTACCGTCGGAGCGTTCGAATGCTACTAGATTAAAAGACCACCCAAATGTTCGAGTGGGTAGACATTCGGTAAGGCCATTTTTTGTCGCTGATTGTGTATCTTTAGAAAAGGTACAGAAGTTCTCGTTAAAAAATATTGTGTTGGCAATGCCGAAGTTCTCACCAACCTTCCCATCCTACTAGTCCTGAATTTATTGTTACAGATTCAGTACACACGTGGTGTTAAAGATGACGGCAGTGCCGTACTGGGCGAAGATGGGCAATCTGTTCGCTAAGATGATGCACTCACTCACTAACAAGTTGAATCCTGATGAGTTTTTTGGGGTGTTCAAACCGCCATTCTTCAGTAAAAACCATCAACACGATAGCTCCGAGTTTTTGGGGTAAGTCCACAGATATTATAGCTGAAGTGTTGTTTATTAGGCGCCAGTCTCAGGAACTGCTAGTCCAATGAAAAATTTCAATTCTATTTATGCATTGTAGCCCATAAGATGGGATTTATTAAGTCACAGAAGCTATAAGCGGTTTGGAGGACGGTCTTTATGAACGGCAATAAACTCAGCAAGTTTGATTTTATGTTCCATTCATTCTAAATATGCCTGTGCCTGTATGCCTAAGTATGTAACTATAGCTGTCTCTGTCGATTGCGTATTTTTCACAGCTAAGCACCTGATGGTAAGTGACTACTGTCGCTTTTATTAGCAATACCAACCAGGAGGATTGCCAATGATTTGTACACCTTTTTACTATGCCCTAAAGTGCAACTGGCTCTCAAGTTCAACTGCCAGAACACACCAACTATGCTTGGGAACATATTTTCAACTTGAGGGTGGTAGCCAGCCACTACAGAGTACTACAAAGTAACACTACCACCGTGCTGTGGTTTCATCACGATGCTTAACTTCACCGAAAGTTCAAGCTCTTGTAGGATTCGAAGCCACGACCTTCGCTGCGGTATCCGACGTCACTACCACTTGCCTATCAACGCCTTAATTTAGTATGGGGTTACTTTGAATGCGAAGGAAGGTCACAGGCTGCTTTTTCCTGAATCCATACTAATATTACAAATGCGAAAGTGTCTGTCTGTCTGTTACCGCTTCACGCAAACCGCTGAAGCGAAACCAAAATTTGGTATAGATGGAACCTTGGACACGGACATAGGATACTTTTTATCCCGGGAAAAGATAAGATCCCTCGGGAACGCGGGTGAAACCGCGGGGCGGAAAACTAGTGATTAATAAATAAATGTTCCACAGCTATCTGTTTGAGCTCCTACAATCGTACGAGCACTGTTCGGGACGTAACTTCGACTATACTCGGCCGCCGGTGTTAAACGGCGCGAGTCGCTTGCGAGCCCTCAGCGGCAATGGACAGTCTTCCAATACGCCACAATCTTCCAGGTATACTGACATATGTCAATTGTTTTCTCCCTTTTCTAGGGTAGGCAAAAAGGTTTCAAGCATAAACAGCCTCGGTATAAAATCCGACATGAAGTGAAATGTTTTTTTTTTTTTTTTTTTTATGTCACAAGTGACAACGAGGCAGGCGGGTCACCTGATGGTAAGTGACAACCGTCGCCTATAGACATTGGCAATACCAGGGGATTGCACACCTTATTAAGGCGAACTGGCTCTCAAGTGAAACTGCCGGAACACACCAACAGGTGCTTGGCGACAGATTTTCAACTTGAGGGAGGTAGCCAGCCAGTCGATTACTACAAAGTACCCTACCACCGTGCTTTGGTTTCCTCACGATGTTTTTCTTCACCGAAAGCTCAAGCTCATTGTAAACATTCGAACCCACGACCTACGCCGCGGTATCCGACGTCACTTACCACTGAGCTATCATCGCTTTATAATTTATTCATCCAAATAGGCTTTCACAGGCTCTCATGATTAGTCAGACTCTTAATGCACGGTTCGGAAGGTTGCTTTTGCTTAGAAGAGCCGGCAATAAACTCAGCATTTACTCTTTTCAAAAACAACTTACACCTATTACATTCAATAATTATTATTTATCTAGTCTCACTGACAATATTTGCGTGTTATGGCGGCAAAAATAGTAATCTATAAAATTTTATTATGACTGACTCAGTAAACTACTAACTCAAGCAGACCAGCCACCACAAGCCGCATCAGCACCAGTATGTCGTGTGCCTCTCTTCGTGTCTAGTCTTCACATTAGGCCTTACCCAAGTCTTAATTATTAATACGTCAAGTCCGTTATCGTCCTTAAGTGCAGTTGTCGGAACACACCGATAGGTGTTTGGCGACAGACTTTCATTTTGACATGTGCTATGGTTTCTTCACTCAAGCTCGTTGTAGGATTCGAACTCACAACCTTCGCCACGGTATCTGTATGTAATAACTATTAGTGAGTTGGCTAAATTTGGTGTGTTTTGTTTCAGTGAAACAGATCATGCAGATTCAAGTCCAAATCGTCGCTCAGCGTCGCCGCGACCCGGCAGTAGCGCCGCTGGTAAACACTTCATATTAATCGCTTTCGCACTCAGGGATACATTATTTTTTTTTACGAGGCAGGCGGGTCACCTGATGGTAAGTGACAACCGTCGCCTATAGACATTGGCAATACCAGGGGATTGCTAATGTGTTGTACACCTTATTAAGGCGAACTGGCTCTCAAGTGCAATTGCCGGAACACACCAACAGGTGCTTGGCGACAGATTTTCAACCTGAGGGTGGTAGGCAGCCAGTCGAGTACTACAAAGTACCCTACCACCGTGCTGTGGTTTCCTCACGATGTTTTCCTTCACCGAAAGCTCAAGCTCATTGTAAGGATTCGAACCCACGACCTTCGCCGCGGTATCCGACGTCACTTGCCACTGAGCTATCATCGCCTTCCCATTAATGAAATCATTATTTAAACTCTACCATGGACTTACTCTGGTTTGGTAAACACGTTGTATGAAAAACTGTGATGCCACAACTGTCAGAGGGGCTGGACTGTACATTAGCACCCGCTGATTTGGGACTACACTTATTTTTTTTCGTGTAGTACTCTTCGTAGTAAGAACTTTCACCAAGGCTTTTAACGCGAAAACGCACAGTTTTCAAGAACGTATAAATAATTATATATATTTTGACTTCGCTGTCTGTCCATCTGTCTGTCACCAGGCTGTATCTCAAGAACCGCGATAGCTAGACAGTTGAAATTTTCACAAATTATGTATTTCTGTTGCCGCTATAACAACAAATACTAAAAATAAAATAAATATTTAAGGGGGGCTCCCATACAACAAACGTGATTTTTTTGCCTTTTTTACGGAACTCTTCGTGCGCGAGTCCTGCTCGCACTTGGCCGGTTTTTTAAATTTATTTACAATATCTTTTCTATTCAGAATGAACATGGCTTGATTAGGTTAGAAGTGAACGACACACGTACGTGTCGAGTCGTACACTTCGTGGTTATTTTTTTATGAATTAGTTAGAAACTTTAGGATTTTTTTTTTTTTAAAATCGCGTCAATAGCCTTGGTGAAAGTTCTTACTACGAAGAATACTACACGAAAAAATATAAATGAAGCCCCAAATCAGCGGGTGCTAATGTACAGTCCTTCCGTCAGAGGCGCTGCACAAATCTTCATACAAAATGTTTACCGTTAACGAGTGTCTGTTACGTTACTAGACCAATCTGAAGGAAAACATCGTGAGGAAACCACAGCACGGTGGTAGGGTACTTTGTAGTACTCGACTGGCTGGCTACCACACACAAGTTGGAAATATGTTGCCAAACATCTATTTGTGTGTTCTGACAGTTATACTTGAGAGCCAGTTCCCGTTTTAAAAACGTTGACAACACCTGATATTCACTTACCATCGGGTGACCAGCCCGCGTGGTTGTCAATATTGAAAAACAAAATATCAAAAACTATTCAGCATATGAAACATCCAAAAATACTACAAAACATCGAACACGTAATAAAATTAATCTACCTGATATAAGTAGGTATGTACCGATTCATAATTGGACCCGGTAGGTGGCGCTGCAATCGGATTTGTAAATTTTTCGGGGCCCTCTAGTTGTTGTATAAAAAACCATTTTTATATTCTTCCTAATCCTTTCCAGGGTCAAGTTCTGGTTATAAGCGCACCTCGTCGGATCACGACAGCCTTCCGCCTAAGAAACGCTTGCGGTTCAACGAGGCTGCATTCCTTAGGCGAGACTCATTCATTGACAGTATGTTCGGTGGAGTACTTCTCACTCGTGTTGAGTGCGTCGAGTGCCGATCATCATCCCTCTCGCGCGACATATTCCGCGATCTTCAGCTGGCCTTCCCCGAGAAGCCGGAAGGCTGGCAACATAGCGTTCAAAGTCTGTTGGAGTATTATTGCTCCAAGGAACGGCTTTCAGGTGAAAATAAGTACCAGTGTCGCGATTGTGGCGAACTGCGCGACGCCGAACGCAGTGTTATTATTGAAGCTACACCCAAATATCTTATATTGGTGCTGAAGAATTTCAAGTAAGTACTTTTTGGTTTTCTCCTTATGGGTTGAATTTTTAAAAATCTTCACGGATACCTGCTATGAAAAATCTCTCTGATAAATTTCAAGTTTGCATTTATTCTTTCTGAGAATTCGTGAGTGATATCTCGCTATTTATATAGACTCAAATATTTTAAGATAATCTGACTAAATCAAGTTCGCCGCCGTTTGCCTGTAAGTTCACGATAAACTCAAAACTATATACTGAACGGATATTGATGCTGTTTTTACTAATTGTCGAAGTGATTCATGAGTAAGTTATGTGTATAATTCATTAGTTTTGTTGGTTAAATTGCCTGAAATATGACCAAGGAAAAAATCAAGCGGATAATATGACTACTATCGCCATCTATTAGATATAGTAGAAACATAATGCTGCTTAAATGTGACGAAAGATGGCAGTGTATACTACTGAGACCTTTAATGTCTTGAGCTATAATTAATCTTTCCTGAAATTCTATATTCCCTGATCGCTGATATACAGGGTGAATTTTTCAAGTGGGCGTGGATGGCCAAATCCTTAACTAAAGGGAATATCGAATACATCCTGTATACGTTATTTTTATCAGGTTCGAAGCGAAACTGCAAGTACAGACTAAACTGATGCACACAACGTATCACAACCACACGGTGACGTTGCCAACAGTACGGTCACAAACAGAACATTCAACTTACACATTATATGCAGCAGTGATCCACGCCGGCACCACACTCGATTCTGGTCATTATTACACGCTGGCTAAGGACAAAGATCAATGGCATATGTACAACGACGAGGCAGTATCCCCATCAGATGAGTCACAGCTAATAGGCTTAAACAGATCGAGCACTCCATATATACTGTTTTACCGACGCACAGATATTGATGAGGGCTCAGCGCCATCTGTCGACGAACTTCCACCAAAGCTGCAAGAGTGTGTTATGGCTCATAACAAACACTGCGTGGAGTCGGTTCGCCAACTGCGTTTAGCTCGCCCCTGACAGTTAAGATCTGATAAGTATATCGATTTCTCGGTATTGGATTACGCCAAACCTGTATAGGTTTGTCAGTGGCGCAGCTGTCGAAACGGCTATGGATTTACCTCGTTCAATCAATCTATTTATGTATTTGATCGGAGGATGTGACGGTAGTTGTTTATGAAGTATGTTGTAATATTAGCTGTACAGTGTTCCCTATGTAAATTAATTATTATAATTGTCTTTTAGATAGGTTTTTTTGATAATGTGTTTTGAATTATTCTTACGATCGATCTAAAAGATTATGTTTTTGTTATTTAACTGTACTGCTAGGACTTATTGCTGGCAATATATCGAATAGCGTTAATTATGTGGTATAGTAAATTATTTTTATCGAATCAATCGTGGAGAGTGTCGAGAATCCTTGTTTTATTATTTGTATTTTATCTGTAATACATACATACATACAAATAAAATAATGATTAATTGTTTAAGGCGATGATAGCTCAGTGGTAGTGACGTCGGATATCGCGAAGAAGGCCGTGGGTTCAAATCCTACAGTGAGCTTGAGCTTTCGGTGAAGGAAAACATCGTGAGGAAACCATAGCACGGTGGTAGTGTACTTTGTAGTACCAGACTGGCTGGCTACCACCCTCAAGTTGAAAATCTGTCGCCAAGCACGGTGTGTTCCGACAGCTGCACTTGAGAGCCAGTTCCCATCTAGGCTTTGCGTGCTTACCACCTTCGGCCACATCATCACTTACCATGGTGAGATTGTGGTCAAACACAAGCTTATCCAGAATAAAAAGAAAATAGACTATTCTTTCGACTTCGTTCAAATGTTATTCCATTTTGGGGAGTGGTGCCTCTTTCTACCCTTTTTCACATGCTTAGAGGTTAATTTTGACGGGCCAGTTTTATGCCACAGGTGGTAGGTTTGATTTCTAATGAAAAAAAAACATGATTTATGTATATCAACCAAATTTATCATGTGTAAATATATTTTTATTTAAAATAACATTGTTATCTTTTTTATATACCATATTTGATAGTATTTTTATGGATGAACTGGCTATCCCCCGCGGTTTCGCCCGCGTTGCACTTTGTTTTCGTTTCCGAGGTATCTTTTCCGGGGATTTTACTACAAAAATTGTTATTTTAAAGTCAGAAGTCTAGCAGGCGGGTCACCTGATTGTAAGTGAATACCGTCGGCTATACACATATAATCTAAATAAAAAAAAAACGAATATATGTATGTAGATATATATTATGTTTACTTTCACCTACGTAAGTACCTAATAAATCATATCTAGCAAGTAAACTTAGACACCATGTCTTGCCGCTTTGCCTGCAGTCTTCTTCCATCTTCCCAACACAAAAATGATTTTATTTATACAGATCTATATACAATAGACAACTATACATTTTTTTTTAAATCAACTGTTTATTGACATATTAGTAGTGCCAGCAGTAATGTCCTACCATAAGTTGCTTCCCAACGATTTTGAAACCTTTTGACAAGATAGAAATGGAATAGAGAAAATGATTTTTAATAACCATACGTATTTTTGGGTTCATGTACCAAATCGTTCACGATGAATTATTGCGTTGTTGGCTCTGTGATTGAATTTATTTATTTCTTTAAGATTAAAAGGAATCCTGGTAATTTCATGTGTCGATATTGCAAATGAAATGGATGATTTTGTTTTTATTCAACTAACACGATACACCAAATAGTTTCGGAATCAACGACTTATTTTACACACAATACGTCCAAAATATAGAACATACGCATTACATACATACTTTTTCAGATATTATATATGACGCGGTGATCACTGAAACTTTGAAAATCACGCGACATTGCCTGCCAAAGTCGAGATTTTTCTTAGTAACTTATAGTGACACCCAACTCTTGCGCTTTAGTGTGATTGAGATGTTTTCATATAAAATCAATATTTAAAATTAAAATATGTACGTCTTTCTCTTTGTAAACAAATAGCTTGTTCGATAAATACTGCAAAATAATGACAATCGCTAATACATCATGTATATTGTTAAAAACACACTAAGAACTTTATGCTTTCTTAAATATGAAGCGATAAATTCAGATTTACAAAATTTTGATTTATTTAATATTATTTCACAATTTATTTTTTATTGTATAATTATTAATTGAACTTTAATTTATATGTTATTACTAGTTATGTATCTCGATGCGACGTGTAACAGGTTATATCGTCGATTAGTTAGCTTTATAAACCTAAAACTATTGTGATAGCGTAAGGTCTTGTTTAAAATAAATAAATTAATGATATTTAAACTACATTTAAATGTTAGATATAATTATGTATAATTTAAAGATGCATGGCATCGCCTAAATTTGTCAACATAAATTCAGATAGATTATTTTTTATTTTGATCTGTAATGTAAGATATTTAGCGTCCTAGCATCTGTCTGATAAACTGGTATGACATTTTAGATCAGCCTTCTAACTTCTAAGGGCTAATATGTAATGATGTTTTAGAGTTTATCGTCTTATTGGATACTTTTAAACTGAATAAATATCACTTGTATTTTATCCGTGATAGTAATTCCAATCGTTTAACTGGAATTGACATAGGAATTCCAACATCTATAAGAAATAATTATAGATAGTATTATAAACGAGTACCTATTATATAAATATAATCATGATTCAATAAAAAAATATACCAACTTAGAAGTTTAGATTGCAATTTCAAGTGAAATTTATTTTATGGACGCATAAGATTTTCAATTTCAATAGAATTTTTTGTTTTAACATTATTAACGTTTTTTAACGTTTTTGTTTTGTTTTTGTAAATACAAAATCACTTATGTATTAAGCTAGATATTCTGAAGTGAAATAACATTTAATTAGGTAGGCGATAGTAAACGTTATTTGGGGCCTACACGAAGACCTGCACCATTACACGGAATACGAAGATTGTATAATCGGTTTCTGGTTTCATCAATAAATGGATAAACGTTGCCGGACTGTGTTTTTTTTAAAATTAATTTTAACTTTTACAATGAATACCAGATAACTATAAAATACTTGGTATTACCTATGTATTATACTATGTGGTAATTATACCCAGCCTGAAACAGACAAATGTCCTGGACGGGAATGGGACCCGAGACCTGTAGCGTGACATCTACTAACAGCTCCATTTTTTTTTTATTCTGGATAGGCTTGTGTTTGACTACAATCTCACTATGGTAAGTGATGATGTGGCCGAAGGT
Source organism: Ochropacha duplaris (assembly GCA_951361185.1). Classification (NCBI taxonomy): domain Eukaryota; kingdom Metazoa; phylum Arthropoda; class Insecta; order Lepidoptera; family Drepanidae; genus Ochropacha; species Ochropacha duplaris. The sequence goes on from OX592690.1 coordinate 1,185,788, forward strand.
GGTAAGCGCACAAAGCCAGATGGGAACTGGCTCTCAAGTGCAGCTGTCGGAACACACCGATAGGTGTTTGGCGACAGATTTTCAACTTGAGGGTGGTAGCCAGCCAGTCGGGTACCACAAAGTACCCTACCACCGTGCTATGGTTTCCTCACGATGTTTTCCTTCACCGAAAGCTCAAGCTCATTGTAGGATTCGAACCCACGACCTTCGCCGCGGTATTCGACGTCACTACCACTGAGCTCTCATCAAATATGTATATAGTTTCAGTTATAACTGAGGGTGTAATTGAAAGATTTTTTAAGTAAATAATTATTATGTAATATAAATCGTACAGTTAGTATTAAATTATAAACCTATAAGTTTTCCGCCCAAGTTGTTCAGTTTTTCAGTGGCCGTCCTTGTGATTTTCTTGAAGATTGATCCTGGTACCTGGGTGGAATATTTTGTAGTTATTACTGCACCAACCGAATTGATAATTAATGTTAATATCCCGTGACATTCCTCGATAAATGGGATTAGCGAGCGCGTTCAAACGAAATCATCAGCTTTATATATAAATATAAAAAATACTTTAGTTACTGTATAATTAAATAATACCAAATACCAAGTGTTTATGCTAGTAATTTGCTGTGCATTTGTGTGCCGGTGTATTATTATACCTAATGATTTTTGTAAAGTTACTAGTAGCAAACTGGATGGGTTCTTATAAAAACTAGAAATTTACGTATAGTAAATATAAAAAATATTGCTGCGTTTTTAGCTAAATGTCGATTTGCTAGCCGGAAAATGGACTACTTACTTACTTTTTCTTCTTCTCTTTCTTATCCCACGCCAGGTGGGGTCGGCACAACATGTTTTCCTCTTCCACTCCGTCGTCTCTGTAGTCTGCTCACACCTTTCATATGCATACCTTCTTCGGCCTTCCTCTACCTCTATATCCATCCACACTCATGCTCAATACTCTTTTTGTTAAATGACTTTCATCCCTCCTCATGACATGCCCATACCAAGCCAATCTATTTCCTTTCATCTTTTTCAGTTACTGGTGCTACTTTCAAGCTTCCTCTGATATACTCATTCCTTATCTTATCCATTCTCGTAACGCCACACATTCACCTCAGCATTCGCATCTCAGCCACATGCACTCTTCTCTCATTCACCTCTTTCATTGCCCAACATTCAGATCCATACATTACGAGAGGTCTTATGACGGTTTTATAAATTTTCCCTTTAAGTTTCATGGGCATTCGTTGGTCACATGTGGTCTCAGAAACCTGCCGCCATTTCGTCCATTCTGCATTAATCCTGTTCGTCACATCTCGGTCAATGTCACCGTCGTTTTGGATCAGGGAACCAAGTTACCTGAAATCTGAACAGACTGGTAGGAATTCACCATTTAGGGCTATATGGAAAAAAACAGTCGCAGAACAGGTGCTCAGTTTTCGTTCTGCTGATCCTCAGTCCGACACTTTTCAATTTTTTCCGCCACTTTTCCAGTCTGTTCCAGAACAGACTGGAAAAGTGGCTTGCATTCTCTCCAACAAGAACAATGTCATCGGCAAACAGCATACACCAGGTTGCCTCCTACTGTATGTCAGATGTCAGTGCATCCATAATGAGGAGGAACAAGTACGGACTTAAAGCCGATCCCTGGTGTAAGCCTACAGCCACATTGAGCCTGTCAGTATCGCCGGCTTCGGACCGGACATGTGTACTTGCTCTGCTGTACATCAAACGGACAAACCGCAGGTACTTTCCAGGCAATCTTTTTTTATTCAAAGCCCACCACAGAAGCTCTCGGGGTACACGGTCGTATGGCTTTTCTAGGTCAACAAACACCATATGTAGATTTTTATGCGCCCTTCTGTATTTTTCGCATAGTTGGCGAAGCGCAAATATGGCGTCCGTTCCCCCGTCCTGGCATAAACCCGAACTGGTTCTGAGTAACCTCACTCTCTTCTCTCATTCGTCTCGCTAGCACTTTCTCCCAAATCTTCATACTATGTATGTGACATGAGCTTTATTCCTCGGTAGTTGCTGCAGTCTTGTACATCACCCTTATTTTTATAGATGGGCACCAGCGAACTGTTGCACCATTCATCCGGGATCGCCTCTTCTTGCAACAACTTGTTGAAGAACAAAGTCAGCCACTGCCATGCATCCACTTTCAGATACTTCCATACTTCAGCGGGTATCCCTACTTACTTACTCAATAGGACAATTGGTTTTGGAAACCTCCAGAAATTAACACATCCCCTCCCAGACAAGATGTAAAATTTTGAGCGGTACAAATTTTTCTCACCTCAAGGACTGAATTAATAAAATTAGATACGCCTTCAGCTCCTCCAACTACAGCTCGACCGGCGCCGTAGAACTTGTCGCCAGTGTTGCCATACTTCTCAGATTCACTTATAGTGTCTACTATTGGTTTAGGCTGGGGAGGAAAATTTGGCAATTTAGCTCTACTACCTACCACTTATCGTCCAATTTGCAACAGAGTTGTCGATTCGAATTTTAAAATGCTTGCTATTAGTAGTCAGAAAGTGTTGTGTTTTTTTGCAATTAAGCGGTGCTGTGTTTATTTTACTCAGCCATAATATTGCGTGTGACAACCGTACACTTATATTACTTTGTTAATTAAGCTATCGACTCGTGAGTACGTCTATCTTCCTCTTTAGGTATATAGTTCCGTAGTTAAATGGAACCCTTATAGTTGTCTAATTGTTAATTTACTTATCTATAAATAAGGACAATCTTATTACCAGTTATAAACAAAAAACTTGAGGTGTCAAGTCGAGAGAGTATATACAGGGTTACTGGTTATTCGATACATTCCTTTAAGGGCGTGATAGTATACACTGTAAGCTACGAAATGAACCCTATATTGCATGATACAAATGTTGACCGTTACTGAGATATTTGGGAATTTAGTATTTTCTCGAAAAATCCCGAATTACAACTTCAAAATCAAATTTTAAAAAAAGTACGTAACATTTTTAACTTTTTTTGTTTCTGGTACTCAGACAACATGTAAATACTTTTTTTAAATCAATTAAATGATGAAATTTTGCAATGGTTTCGACACAATATCTTTTAAATCGTGTCACTTTGAATTATTTATCTGTTTTCTTAAAGATTAAAATGCCAATAAAAAAAAAAGTTATGGAGTTAGAAGTGTACAAAATGTACCAAAACTTCCTCACTTATCTAGCTATCTAATGAAGTAAAAATATTTAAAAAGAACTCTCTACATGTGAAGAATTAGTTCCTAGAAACAGAACAGGTCGCAATTTATTAACATAAAATTTATAATTATTTTTACAGAAAAAGTGTCCATACACCGACAATGTTGTGATAAGAGATCGGAAAATTCCGGTATAGATCGGAAATGGCCATGTCCGTCTTCGCTGGTAAGTTTTGGGTTCGCTAGCTTCAGTTCGTAAACGACTGCGCGTGCGTTTATGTATTGTTAACCGAGCTACGTGAATTCTTGCGAGTATTTACAAGGTAGAGACGAGGTCAATCAGCGTCATGTTGGCGTCGCTGAAAAGTACACATTCGTATGTATGCGTACTTTTACTTAAAGTCAAGTCAAAGTCAAAACCATTTATTCAGTTTAGGCCCTAGAAGGGCACTTATGAAGGTCGAATTACAGAAGTTACCACCGGTTCGGAAGTCAGCCTTCAACTGAGAAGAACTGGCAAGAAACTCAGCAAGGTTACATTTTTTAAATATTTTTGGACCATCTGACTATATTGGCTTTATTTTTCAAATGTTTAACATTTACGTTTGGTTGTCTCCGATTCGGGAATTGATGTATGTATTCAGCTCGGGCAGCCGCAGCATCTCCATTACACAATCCATACACAAACAAGATACCGACGTACTCAGCTTTTATACATTCATTTTACAAAATAAATACTCGCGAGAATTCACGTAGCTCGGTTAACAATACTTAAACGCACGCGCAGTCAGTTAGTCGTAAACGAACTGACGCTAGCGAACCCAAAACTTACCAGCGAAGACAGGCATGGCCATTCCCGATCTATACCGGAATTTTCCGATCTCTTATCACAACATTGTCGGTGTATGGACACTTTTTCTGTAAAAATAATTATAAATGTTATTTTAATAAATTGCGACCTGTTCTGTTTCTAGGAACTAATTCTTCACATGTAGAGAGTTCTTTTTAAATATATTTACTTCATTAGATAGCTAGATAAGTGAGGAAGTTTTGGTACATTTTGTACACTTCTTACTCCATAACTTTTTTTTTTATTGGCATTTAAATCTTTAATAAAACATAGAAATATTTCAAAGTGACACGATATTTAAGATATTGTGTAGAAGCCATTGCAAAATTTCATCATTTTATTGATTTAAAATGTATTGGCATGTTGTCTGAGTACCAAAAACAAAAAAATGTTACGTGCTTTTTTTTAAATGTTATTTTGAAGTTGAAATTCGGGATTTTTTGAGAAAATACTAAATTCCCAAATATCTCAGTAACGGTCAACATTTGTATGATGCAATATAGGGTTCATTTCGTAGCTTACAGTGTATACTATCATGCCCTTAAAGGAATGTATCGAATAACCAGTAACCCTGTATAAATAGAAATAGAAATGAAAATATCTGGCTTGCTTTCTATAAGAGAGAGAGACTGACAGAGAAACATGCGCACGCAGCGCCGCACAGCTTACAATAAAGTGACACTGACACTAAAAGTGTCGGACAATTTTTCGTAAGATTTTTTTCCGTCTAGCCCCCTTAAACATATTAAATAGAAGTTTCATGTAACTGAATTTTCTTTTATATTCGTCATGCATCACTGAATTTTCTTTTACATTCGTCATGCATCACTGAATTGGCACAACTATAGGTATAATAGCTCTCGATCAAAAACTGGATGTGACTTTTTGATTTATTTAATCTAACCGTACTGTACCGTATCACCCCTAACTTACCAGGTTGAGATTAGGGAAAAAAGGGTTCAGATATTACCTGAAAGAGTCCGGCAACAATATGGTGTAAATTATCCTTGATTGATAAAGCCTTGCTGCCGTAACCTTCGCTCTCAAGGACAGCAGACTCATAGGTTGCCACTGGTGCGTAGAACCCGGTCGCGCCGTGCGGAGTCACCTGTTGTGAAGTATTATATTGTGTTAGACACTGAGCTTTGCATTGGTGAAATAACTTTTAGAGTCCGCTCAGCGGTTCCAAAGATTTCCTCCAAACAAACAACAAACCTTATCTTTTTATAATATTAATAGGCAGAAGCATAGTTATGTTTGTTTCCGCAAAACTGGAAAAGTCTGCGATGGATTGGCTTGTGATGTTTACACGACGATGAATTTTTGTAGGAGATTGTGTTTTGTTTGTTTTTAGGGTTCCGTACTCAAAGGGTAAAAACGGGACCCTATTACTAAGACTTCGCTGTCTGTACGTCTGTCCGTCCGTCTGTCTGTTACCAGGCTGTATCTCAAGAACCGCGATAACTAGACAGTTGAAATTTTCACAAATTATGTATTTCTGTTGCCGCTATAACAACAAATACTAAAAATAAAATAAATATTTAAGGGGGGCTCCCATACAACAAACGCAATTTTTTTGCCCTTATTTGCTCTATATCAATAATAGTAACAGGTAGACACTTAAAATATTCACAAAATAATCAGTTGTATTTTTACTTTAATAATAAATAATAAAATTAAAATAAAATAAATATTTAAGGGTTCCCATACAACAAACGTGATTTTTTTGACTTTTTAACGGAACCCTTCGTGCGTGAGTCCAACTCGCACTTGGCCGGTTTTTTATTTCTATTTTTTTACAGAAACGGGAATTTCAAAGAGTTACCATGGCAACGGTTATAGTAGGTACGATGGTGATTATGTGACAGAAGGTGGTAGGAAACTTCTCTCGAGTGCAGCTGTCGGAATACACCGTTCGGTGCCACAGACTTTCTACTTGTGTGTGGTAGCCAGCCAGTCGAGAACCTACTACAAAGTACCTTACCACCGTCAGCCACCGAGCTATGGTTTCCTTCACCGAAAGCTCAAGCTTACTGTTGGACTCGAACCCACGACTTTCTCCGCGGTAGCCGACGTCACTACCACTGAGCTATCATAATTATAAAATCTCGGAGTTTGACAAGGTATTCGATATTTTCGAGTATTTTTAAATGTTTTATAAACTACTAGCGGTTTAACCCGCGTTCCCGTGGGATCTTTTACCGGGATAAAAAGCCTATGTTCTATTCCAGACTATAATCTATCTCTGTGCCATCCAGATCCGTTCAGCCGTTCTGGCGTAAATGAGTAACAAACCATACATCCATTCAAACTTTCACATTTACAATATTAGTGAGATGAGATTTAGTGTTATAGCTTCCTTATTGCTCTTTGGTAGAAATAAAAATAAAACCAACCCACTCATATTACTTACCTGTAAGCTTTTTGTATGCAATTTATTTCCGAGCAAGTTAGAGGCCGCTTGCAATTTGTACGAGACGAAGTTCCCGCCAGCGGCCTGGTCTCTCGACTCCCCTCCAGGATAGTTCTCTGGCTCGAACGTCTGGGACTCTAGATCGGAACTGGCCAGGGGCTGGTCGTAAACCGGCAGGTCGATGCGCACTGGGTCGTCAACGGGCGCTGCGGTGGTTCCTACCACGAGCAGTAGGGCTACAAGAGTGAACTCCATTCTACATAGAACAAATGTGATGACTAGAAAGTGAATCTTTATCACAGGTGTTGTTATTAAAACGAACCTAGACGAGGAATGAGAAAGGATTTTTCTAAATTCAACCCCAAAACGGATAACAAAGGGGTACACGAGTGAAACCGCGGGGCGGAAAGCTAGTTACTTATAAAAAGACAGGACAAAGCTCAGAGTAAGGATGTATATGATAGACCTATTTGTGGACCATCAACTTTTTCACCTAGGATATTTTTATAATTTTTTACAAATCTTACCAATAGGCATGATTCGTAAACACAAATGCGATCGTGGTGTTATTACAAGAGTTTTTAAATAAATAACCGTCGTAAAAGTAAAAAGTCATAAAATACACGGAATCTTTGATTGGGTTGGCTTAGTACTCAAAGTTGACTCAAAGCACGGAATGCAATATCTATTGACGAGGAAATTTAAAAAAAAGGTTGCATCTATCATGCATGATCCTCCTATTGTAGTTTCTGGTTATGACTCGAATTAAAAAAAAAACAACTTCACATTCTGCTATGTTCTGCTCAAAGAAAAAAAAACATTTTAATCATTGGCTCTCAGGTTATTGTCTAATGTTATTCAAGTATTAAAATTATCAGTTCAATTTAGAACTGATAGTCCAATATAGCATAGATATGATTAGAATATTTTAGTGTTCCTTCATAAATTGTAAGAAGTCAACTAAAAACATGGATAATTGTCCACCAGTCACAAGATGTTGTTTGATATTCCCGCTTAGATGTGGTTCTGCATTTATTGCATTACTTGGCGTTGCGATGGGCGCCTTCGGAATTGTTCTTCTTGTTCTCTATGGACTCAAGGAGGACAGCATTATCGACCAACACTTTGCCCCTGATGAACGCATCAAGAAGATCATCCTGATGATGACAGGAATTATGTCTCTACTTCTATTCGTAGGTTGTTTTCTTCTTTTCTTGGGCAGTATAATAAATAAAAACAGTTTTATACTTTGTGGACTCAGTATTTTATCATTTATGTGTTTCTTTGTCGTCGTGGCATCAACGATTTTACCAGTATCATGTTTCTTCTTGGAAAAGACTTGTGTTCTAAAAAAAATTACGATTCCTGTAACGGTTCTGGGATACATAGTCGTAATGTTGTTCCTTCAATTTTGGATCTATTTCGTGATTGTTATTAACAATCATTACAAAGCGTTGAATTAAATCTGCATGTGCTGAAGTATTTGTTTTTATTTTTAACTATTATTTGGCAGCATAGCCTTTGGTGATGCATGTCGGAGCGACAAGCGACACGACGGCTTTGTAGTTCCAGGTGTTCCAGAGAGACCTCCGAACACCCCAACTCGGATGACTACATAGAAACTTGCGTAGGTAACAACTTGCGTTGACAAACGATGCCGGACCGACTTTAACTTAGTGGGAGAGTTGCTGTCGCCGGCAACGACATGTCCGTGCCGGGTTAGTGTCATGTCATAGACCGGTCGGTGTCATGGCCTAAGGCAGAGGTCGGCAAACATTTTAGACAAAAGCCAGATTCCAGAAAAATAATGACTTCTCGGAAGCTAAAAGAGCCGCAGTTTTCTGTTTTAGGATTTTCACTGTATTCCACATTATAATAGGACTGTATGTAGTAAACTGTGTTTGGGTTCGAAATAAGGACAATTATTTGGCTCGCGGTATTTACGATATATTTGATCTCATATGCACCCAAAAAAAAGGATTTTGAGGGGAACTTGAAGAGCCGCAACTGACCCTTCAAAGAGCCGCATGTGGCTCGCGAGCCGCGCTGTGCCGACGCCTGGCCCAAGGGAACAAGATATTCATTGCAATATAATCATTTTCAAACCCTACTAAAGTTGATCATCCAGTCTAGTTACCTACCAAATTCAGTATCTCGCTGCGGAGTAGGATTTTGTTAAATAATTCGATTCTGATATTTGTGTCCGCACAACTCGGAAAGTAGTCGATCTAGCTTGAAAACGTTGCATTTTAATAGGATCGCGTTTTTTTTTGAATTGATTTATTTGGAATTTCCTACTACCATCAACAATAACAATATCAGACGGAGCTACACCGAAGCGTGGTTATACTTAACGTGGTTAACTATTGGGTTATATAATAGTAGAGCTCTCGCGGTTTATGTCAAGGGGATCGCAAAAACAGAACTTTGTATGCATTGCGTACGCGCTGCTTAAAACGTTTGATGTGTGTGTCTCTATCCATAAAATGGAATAAATTAAACAAAGTGTTTTGGGATTGTGTTTAAAATAACAGACTTAAACTATACATTTCTAGATTTGTTAGTACCTATGTAGGTACCTACCTATATACAAATTTTATAAATTTAAATGTATTTAAAGCCAGGGCGACTCGGCTAGTGCATAAGTAATGATTAATGTTGATTGATACCCAAATGATTAGTACCTTCCTACATATTAAATATTTAATTAAATAATAGTACTTAATGAGTCACATCAAACTTTCGAAAAAAAATTAAGTCGAATTGAATTGTATTCACGTCTATATAAATACAATATTAAAGTTTGTTCTTTGGTTAACGCATCAATACACACATAATAATATACCTAATTATAATCCATAAATAATGTAGGTACCTACCTATTCATAAATTAAAAACAGAGTTTAGTAAAAATCAAGGCAAAGGAAATAAATTAAAACTATTTACCTACTTGTTTTGAGTATTAAACCAGCCCTACTTGTTATGCTTGATTATTATGTCATAAATAAATAAACAATGTAACATAACTCTATTACAACAAATTAAAAAGATATCGCAAAATTCTTAATTTAAAATAAAATAATTCGCACGCGCGTGAAAATAATATGGCTACTCACTTGTTAGCTGGTAATAATGTTGCAGTCCGTAATGTTTACGATCCTCCGCCTTACTGGTGGCCAGCCGGGGCTCTCAGACGGAGCACTTTCACGTCTTACGTCATTGGGCCTTGTAACACCAAAGTGATGTGTATGTGCCCACCACTACGTTGTTCAAACTCCATAATGTTATATGTGATTCTTTCGTAATTAATATGATATCACCCTTATTTGTTTACAAATCTTAATATGTGTGTTCGGGTGTTTGTGACACAATTACAAATGGACAGCTGAACGGATTTCGATGCATCTTGGCACACGCACATATGAAATACTTTTTGTGCCGGGAAAACGTAAGAAATGCAGGAAATAGGTATAACTGGCTGGAAGCTGTCATATCCTACTTCCTACTAATTTTATAATGCACTATGCAGCAACTTTCGCGTGCATGCTCAATTGTTCAGTTTCGTCGCAATCGTCTAGAAAAATCTGTCGCCAAGCACCTGTTCCGGCAGTTGCACTTGAGAGGCAGTTGCCTTTAAGGCATTGTAATAAGGTGTACAACACATTGGTAATCCCCCTGGTATTGCTAATGTCTATAGGAGACGGTAGTCACTTACCATCAAGTGACCCTTAAACTTAAACATAACCTAAACTGTTAACTGTCCTCGACGATAAACCTACCTAAAAAATATATATTTATACCTACCTTTAGCCGTAGGTATTTAGCTCAAGTGCAGCTGTCGGAACACACCGATAGGTGCTTGACGACAGATTTTCTACTTGAGGGTGGTAGCCAGCCAGTCGGGTACTTACTACAAAGTGCTCGAGGTACTGGAGTCAATTGAGAGACGAGCCAAAGGGCTCATTGACAACAAGGCAATTTCGAGGCAAGGCTTCAGAGCCTTGAGCATCGACGTAAAGTTGCCAGCCTATCGGTTTTTTATCGGATACATTTCGGAGAGTGTGCATTGGAATTACACGACATAATTCCACCAAGCCCATTCCATCATCGGACAACCAGACGCACGGCGATGCGCCACCGTTACATGGTGGACATTCCATCTTTCCGCACGAAGCGATTCGCTTCGAGTTTCATTATGCGTACTGCGAAGGAGTGGGACTCCTTGCCTGATTCTATGTTTCCCGATTGTTACAACCTGGGGATCTTCAAGTCACGAGTGAATAGGTTGCTTCTAGGTAAGCGTGCACCATCGTAGACCACATCGTCACCTAACATCAAGTGAGATAGTGGTCAAACGCGAACCTATACTCAATAAAAGAAAAAAAAAGTACCCTACCACCGTGCTATGATTTCTTCACGATGTTTTCCGAAAGCTCAAGCTCATTGTAGGATTCAAACCCACGACCTTCGCCGCGGTATACGACGTCACTACCACTGAGCTATCATTGCCCTAAAAATAAAATAAAATGATCTCGAGAATATTTTATTTACATCTCAGGAACGCGGGTGACACCACGGGGCGAAAGCTAGTTTATTGTTAGAATTGGCTAAACCATTCGTCTTGGTATAGATAGAGGAAAGGTTTCTAAATGAACCTTCATAGAGAACAATTAGTATTTACAAAAGCTGATTTCTCGAAAATATATGTCCTGGGACATTGTTCACACACGGCTATCTGATCCCAAACTAAGCAGAAGCAGAGCTTGTAAGTACTATAATGTTTTTAAATACATTTTTTTTACTAGGGAAATATTTATTCTATAATATGTTATAGGTATTATATACAAGAATAAGTATTGAATGTACAAAATATACAATCTATGTACACATCAAAAAAAGTTTGCGATCACTAGCATAAGCTGATATAATTTCTTAAATTAAACTTTATCAAGAAAAAATCTTTGTTGTGTGTTTTCTTTAAATAGAGATACCCTGTTTGAAATTAAAAAATAAAACTTTTTTTATTTTTATAAAGAAAAAATGAGTAATTAGTCATAATGTAATTATAACAGAAATTTGATACAAAAAAAAGACTGTTTAAACAAACTTAAACAACAATTTATTAATAAAAGGTTTATATTCAATATAATATTAACTCCTCCCCTAGCTCGAACACATGCGTAGATCCTCGTGGGCATGCTGAGAATCAAGTTATCCAACATTTCTTGGGGTAACCGGTCTCATTCTTGAATAGCGGCTTCCCTAAGCTCTGGCACTGTCTGGGGACGTGACTGACGGTTCCAAACAGTTCGCTTAAGAGCATCCCACGCGTGCTCTATTGGGTTTTAGTCAGGCAAGCCAGTCTAACCTTGTGATGTCGTATTCTCGGAGAGCAGCATTAACTCGTTGAGCTCGATGAGCGGGCGCAGTATCATCGACCAGTACAAATTGGTGCCCATGGTTTACTCGGAATGGTCTGATAATTACATCAATTGGATTGGGATATAGCAACCTGCGTGCTATTTCTCTCGTGGTGTATCCTTCTTCCCTCAAAGTTACTATTCTTGCTCGTAAAACTTCTGATAATCCTCTTCGCATTTTTTCAATCACAAGTTTCCGCGAAAAAGTACTTTATATCCGTTAAAATTTACTAAATCAGGTTTCTGAATTAGCGTAAGCTAGGACTGAAAGCCTTTTTTAATGAAAAATCAATTGAACTTTTTTATTGTTTTATATTCTAATTCGACATTTGTTAATAAATAATCTAAAAAGAAGAAGAAATCATAATATAATCTACCCTAACAAAAAATATTTAGATTTTTCAAAGTGACCGCAAACTTTTTTTGACGTGTGTACCTATGTATAAACAAAAAAAATCTCGAGGCTGCGCTGTTGCCGATCGAGAAGGTTCCCAGCAGGCTGGCAGTGTTTCCTCTTTGGGTGGCCAAGCTGATGCGTTTGCGGAAAAAGCTCCCCGCCCGCCGGTCTCCCGAATACATATCTCCGGACAAACTGTTCATGCACACAATATCTGCTCTGGGTAGGAATCGAACCCACTACCAGGCAGGTAGTGCTCTTACTAACTCGTCCTTTCACTATCAAGTATGAGGAATTGTTTCACCTTTTATCATACCTACACTACATACCTACCTCTGTATATAAAACACTTAAAAATACTCGAAACTACCAAAAATATTACCTACTCCATAAACAAAAAACTCCATAAATTGGAACTCTGACATTATAAAGAAGAGAGAAAAAAGAAGTTGATTTGATTATGTCAATTAAGACGGAGTGCGGAACCTCGGAACAATAACTAACATGGAAGCCGGGCTAAAATAAAAACCGAGAACTATACAGTTTATTCATTTATGTCAATTAGCATATCGTAATGTGGGAATGAAACAAAACATGGCTGTTTGTTTTTATTATTTTTGAACGTGTCACAAGCAAAATGTCAAATGGTCCTCTTTGGCCCTCTTATAATGCTAACAAATACAAAAGTTCTATCCAAGACGTCAAAATACTTACGTTGGCTATCAACTTAATTTTGTAGTTTAATATTTTGTTGATACGAGTCGGGAGTTTGACGAATTTACTAAGTGAAAAAAGCGAGTTAATTATTAATTTCTGTCTGAGAACGTGGCCAGAAAGTATATACGAGAGGTGTACAGTGACCTGGACAAGATGTCTTGTGTTGTTGAAGGGTGTAAATAAAGCCCATAGTTCGAGAAAAGAAAATGAGAACGAAACGTTAACATTTCATCGGTGAGTTTAGAGATATATTTTTCAGTATTGGAAATAAAAAAAGTGATAGACGATAAATAAAAATAGTACTTTATGCCTATCTACTCAAAAGAATTCACGTATTTGCTTTATTTTATGATTTTTCTGAAAAATTAAATTGTCGCAAGTATAGGTTACTAGTGATGTAAAAATGGTTATCGATAATCATTTCAATACTATTGCAGATTTCCTAATGATGGTGAAATGAAAATGAAATGGAGTCAGTGCATCAATAGGTTTTTCTCATACAAACTTCCACCCCCTTTTCACCCCCTTAAAGGGTGATTTCTAGGATAAAAACTATCCTATGCTTTTTCCCGGGACTCCAACAATCTCAATCCGAATTTCATCTAAATCGGTTCGGCGGTTTAAGCGTGAAGAGGTAACAGACAGACAGACAGACAGACACACTTTCGCATTTATAATATTTTATAATTATAATATTAATTAGTAAATTAGTATTAGTATGGATTTTAATGATTAATAAAGACATTAAATTAATAACTGTAGTTTCATTTATACTTGTGTCAAATTCTTATCGTCTCTTTCCTACCACACTTGACTGATATTCCGACGCCGAAGTTCCGTCGTGGTAAATCCGTTAGTAAACCACAGCCACACTTGGCAGATTATCCGTCAACAGCCAGCGCCTCTACTGATAATAAATTATAATAACATGGGAATGTTAAGAAAAGGATAAACTATATTAATTAAAAAATGTATAATAGAAAACTATTCTATCTATAGGTACACATAATAAAAATGTAACGGATCGCTATCTGTACATGGAAGATATATGATAAAAAATATTATTGGGTCCTTTATCAACGCAATAGCACCCAAAACAATGATTGTTAGAATTTTGTCTGTTTGTGCAAGCTAATCTCAGAAACGGCGTATTCACTTAACATTTAGTGTTTGTTTCATGTCAATCGGTTCTTAAATAAAAAAGTTATGTCAATTTAAAGAATCACGTCGAACATTTGTTAATCCAAAATAAACCAAAAGATATGCCCAAAGTCACTATTCCACGCGGACGAAGTCGCGGGCACAGCTAGTACTAATTATTTACTTGTTTGCTTTGATGACTTATATCGACACGATAATGTCGATGATAAGCCCATCACTAGCCAAAAAATAGCTTGTGACAACCTGCATAATAACGAAACAGAACGGTATTATATGTCTCTTTCCCACGCATTATTAACGTCGAAAGTAAAAAAAGGTAAAGTATATGCATTTCATTTCTTATTTTAGCCCGGCTTCCATGTTAGTTATTGTTCCTAGTGCGGAACACTTTGAGGTGAAGGCAGATACACATCATTGACAAGCATGTCTTACGAGTGTTTAAAGTACACAAATTTGAAAAATATCCCATCAAGCCACTAGTCGTCCCCTGTCCCAAGTTCTAATCAAAACTTAGATGAATATTAATTTATAAAACACCCATGAACCTACAAACGAATGCCTATAAATTACTTTACCTAATAACTTGTAGTAATTCAAATTCATCGCGATTTCCCTAATTAGGCACATACCGTTACAAGATTAGGTAATTAAATAAGTATGCAGGCATGAATTGAACTGTGGGATATTATGCTAACCATAGACAAGCTTCGATGAGAGCATATGCGACCTATTGACCATCTATTGTTCTCTCAAATATACCTCTGTATCTACGAAACCTTACATAGGTACTTTAATACAAAGATTCCGAATAGATCATCAATTACTTGCATACTAACTTTTTACTGTGTTGCAACAATCGTAGTTAATTACACTGATAGGAGGGAAACGATTGAAGGAGATATTTAATGATGTAAAGGAATTATGAAATAATTTTGCCTACAAATATGTACATTTTATACATAACTAAAACCTCATTTCATGTTTTTTTTCTGTTTACTACATCTATGTCTCGAGCTCTATGTTGTTTGTTTTTCGAATTTATATAATGTCACATTCGTGTATTGCTAATTATTGAATTTAAATAACTTTCAGGACAATTTTAACGAAATGCTGATGTAATAATTGTTAAAAAAAATAGGTACTAATGAATTTGTTGAATGGCGGATGCTTATCACGGTATGGACGCATTGCATTTTGGTCGACACCATGCTGTCGGGATACTGCCAAGTCAGGCGCTTATCGACACAATAAAATACCTTGCACGACGAAAATACCGAAGATACTAGAAAAATATCAATTGTCACCGTGCACTGGTAACATTAGCGTTGCATCCAGACTTATATTCAGGACTCAAGTACGCTTTAAAAATTATAGCGCTCCTCTTCATCGCGATCTGAAATTCCCAGACTTTAATGCATATAGAAAAGATGAGTACAAAGATGTCCGAAAAACAGGCTGGGGCGATGGAGACGGTAAACCTGGATACACGTATGCCGTTGGAGTATTTGGTTTACTGTGTGGCGCGTATGCTTGTAAAACAGTTGTGGTACAGTTAGTGACATACATGGCTGCAGCGGCTGACGTCCTGGCGTTGGCTTCGATCGAAGTGAACATTTCAACCATTGCTCCGGGAGCGACCGGTATCTTCAAGTGGCGGGGGAAGCCCCTGTTTATTAAGAACAGGACTCAAGCAGACATAGCAGCCGAAGCGAATACGCCCCTATCGAGTTTACGAGATCCAGAATCACCTGAAGTACGTGCCCCGAATCCTGAATGGCTCATAATTATTGGTATTTGTACACACTTAGGCTGTGTTCCTGTGCCCAACTCTGGGGACTGGCCCGGGGGATTCTACTGCCCCTGTCACGGCAGTCATTACGACAACATTGGTCGAATACGTAAAGGTCCTGCCCCCATGAATATGGTTATACCGCCATATAAATTCGTCTCAGATACACTACTCGTTGTAGGGTAGGGGTTGTAGGGGTGCTGCACTGCACTCGTAAATAAATTTTCGAAATGTTCAAATATTAATAAACGTATTACTTAGTAATTTTTCTATCAATGAATAAATTTTATATTCACTGTAATTATTGTATTTTGAGTACCGTAACATGCCAGTGGACATAAACAGTGATTCCACAGTGATTTAAAATTTATGTATATCTTTTTTTTTATACCACAAGTAACAACGAAGCGGACGGGTCACCTCCGTCGCTTATAGACATTAGCAATACCAAGGGGATTGCCAATGTGTTGTACACCTTATTACAATGCCTTAAAAGCAACTGGCTCTCAAGTGCATCTGCCGTAACACACCGACAGGTGCTTAGCGACAGATTTTCAACTTGAGGGCAGTTGAGGGTGGTAGGTAGCCAGCCAGTCGAGTACTATGGTGTAGCCCGTCTTGGCAGGGCCACCTAATAACTTTTAAATCAAACACTGACACATAATCACATATTCGGCAACAGAATTCGAAAAATTCTAGCCATAACCATATCTGCGCTAGGTGCTAAAGCACTCTCTTTTCTTGGTTCTCGAGATAAACAGTGGTGATAAAAGTAAAAATCTTTAGAACTTTTGTACCAGGGCATACAAAATCTGATATTTGGCGACAAATTAGCGACAGACTTAGAATCCAAATCCATGATTGTGGCCTTCATATGCCTCCTACACACGTCGATAGATGCGTCTGCAGGATGCTATAGATAATCTATATATAAGTAGCGGACCCGGCAGACGTTGTCCTGCTCTAAAATTAAAACAAAACTTTGAATCCGATTACAGCGCCACCTACCGGGTCCTATTTGTTGTTTTCAAATCATCGAGGAACCCATTGAAATACACACACAAAATTTCATCCAAATCGGTCCTTTGTTACCGTACTCCTCCGAAACGGCTTGACTGAATTTTATATGTATATTTAAATAAATAAAAATGTAATTTATTGCCACAAAAAAAAAACAAAAAAAACATTTACAAGTAATCACATTTAGTAGGTCTGATCACGAAATCTCCGAAATTATAAATGCTACAAACTTGAAATTTGGCAGATAGATTCCTCATGGCGAGTAGACATCCGCTAAGAAAGGATTTTTCAAAATTCAACCCCTAAAGGGTGGAAAAGTGGGTTTAAATTTTTTGACCTAAAAATTTGATTTTTCTATCAATTCTAAGAAAATGGAAAAAAATATATATATTCAGAAGCGGTACTCTCTTGACATTTGCAGGTATATTTCTCATAGAATGTAGGTAGGTATCCGCTAAGAAAGGATTTTTGAAAATTCAAAAATCCTTGTGGTTAAAGGATGATTAAAGGATGGTTAAAGGATGTAAAAGGGGGGTTGACATTTTTAGGAATCAAATTTTGGATTTTCTTTGAAAACTTTAGTAATGTCTAATCCTCGTCCACGTACATGTCCAGTCAAGTTTTAGTGAAATTGGCGGCAGTTCCACTAAAACATCCACGGACTTTTTGGGACAACCTGAAAAGTTAAGATACATACACGCTTTCATTTCACTTCTCTTCACTTGTGCACTTAGATTGATCTTTACTGAACAAAACGCCACCAATATTATTCAATAAAACTCAAAATACACCAATTAAATGAAAATAAAACGAAAACGCAACGTCACTTTGCAAGTTCCCGCCAAAAAGTCAAAACAATATGGGTGTACCTTATGTGTTGAGTTGTTGGTTGAGTGTAAAATGAATCTGTGCCAAAGGTGCCAGTCTGTGGTAAAAAAATGCGAAAAATTGACAGATTTATGTAAAATGTAAACACTAAACAGTCAGTCCATAGAAAAAAAATATGTGTACGTAAGTCTGATATTTTAAACGGTAATTTTGTTTGTTATATACTTCTAATTGAACCGGCCCGTGCTCCGGTTATATAAAAACAATGGGTAAGTTAAATAACTCGTTCCTATGGGGAATAATATTTGCATCGGCAACCTGGAGTGTATCTTTGTACCTGTATTGGCTTCTGAATATGAGTGGTAAGAATAAATTATATCGTACATAAGCAATTTTATCATCGTTCGTATATCACCCCTTCCCATATGTAGAGGCGCAGGTATTTATGATTAGTGCATACACATTTTTACATACTGCATGCTACCAGCTGTCGCATGAAATGGTACTAAAATTTATAAGTATAACACAATATCCGTATTTTTTATGTAAAGTTATCTTTCCATTGCTCCTCCTGGCTCTGCTTCTGCTTTTTATGATCAGGTACAGACATGTGATAAAATCCTATCCGTTTTTTCATCCAATGAAGACCGATACAGGCTTATGACCCACTTTGTGTCCACATCACCCGTCGAACATCTCCGGGAACTGGGGTATGTTGAAAACCAGCGCTGCAGACGCATGAACATGTGTCCGCAGCACAAGTTGAACTTACCCCTTTTGCCCTACACGTTAAATGTACTGTGTGTTCTCTTTTTATGCTTTATGTAATAAGGCAATAAATATTTTTTCATTTCATATCATTTTTCATTATACAGACTGAGACTCAGGTGCACCCTTATATGCCATAAACGCAATAAAAGTAGTTTTTCTTAACAATTCAATGTTCTAATTAATATCGGATATCCAGATGGACGGCTGTCCGCAATGTATAGATAGTGCCATTCACAGAGACATACCCCACTCTTTTTCTAATCCCTTAGTTCCCTTACAGTGCAAGTGTGCGTTCACTACCGTTTATTTCTTATAATATCTAATATACTTATAGTAACAATGCAAGGGTCATTGATTAATTGCATAGAGACAGTCTGTACACAGGGTAACAAAACAGTGGCGGTTCAGAACCTAGTTTCTTACACATTTAGACATCCGGTTATTGTCTTTCACTAATAAAATACATTTTGGTATAACTGCTCATCCATCTATTTCATGGTAAACACTGGTTTTAGGTGAAAATGTTATAACTAACCCTGACAACAAGATGCATTACCGTCTCCCCAACTCAGATGAGAAGAACCGTATAAAGAACAATGACAAATCTATTGCAGCATTAGAAGGCAAGAATTTGCTTTATGATAACCCTAGAGCTGATAGCAAGTTCTCTGAAAATTCTTGGAAGTATGGAAAGAATGCTGATTACCAGCGGAAGATGATGCTTAAGAACAAGTATATCAAACAATTAGGTTTGAAAGGAACAGCTCAGCCAGATAAAAGTCTAGGTGAGTGAAGATTTCTAATAGTGCCTGCATACTCAGCCTTTTAAGGTGATCAGTTGGTCAGTTAAATTGCTTGTTGTAGTGTAGACAATCAAATACAAACAAAAACACAATAATACATAATTATAATATATACAAAATTCTTCTGTTCCTGTGTATGTAACTCAACTCCTCCTAAACGGCTGAACGGGTGTGATCAAGTTAATTCGAGAATGGTTTATATTTACAATTGGACCTGGTAGGTGATGCAATTTAGGTTTTTTTTCAGGGCATCAACACATCTGTCCAATCAGCTGGGTTTTCATGTAAATTTTTAATGATGTCTTGTTAATTCAAACCTGCGATAATTCGAACCTCTCTATAATTCAAAGTTAGCACGAGTTCCCTAGAAAATCTCTTTATATTTCGAACTAAATCAATGCATTTTTATACACTCGGTAATTCGAACGAAAAAATCATTGCTACGTAACAAAACGACGCGTTAATTCGAACTCATCGCCGTCAAACGATTGAAAAATCGTCAAAGTTGCAGAGAGAAAGAAACAGAAAGATTGCAGAACTTGCAGACAAGTTCAAACTTGTATTATCGTACAGGAGCCTTTGTTTTTGTTATGATTTTGTAGTTTGATACACAGAGTAGGTACATTTGTTTTGGCACACACTTCCGCAATTTTCTCTTAAAAAAATTTAACCATCTGATATTTGAAACTTTCAATAAATCGTAATATTTTAAGGGTCCCTCGAGTTTCGAATTAACGAGAGTCGACTGTATATATATTTAATATACTCAAATGCTAATTGCAGACAATCAGATTGGTTTAATCCACAATGCAGAAGATGTGAGAATCCGCGATAAAGGTTACAACCTCCATGCATTCAACACACTTATATCTCAGAGAATTGGAGACCACAGAGGACTACCTGATACTAGAAATAAATTGTAAGTAAATCATGGTGAGAACTTATAGTTAAATGCCTAATGCAAACAGGTAATTAAGGGGATCTGATTAATCACGTGAGGCTCCAAAGGGGGGGAGCAGGCCTTCCGCAATATGGACCGATGACCTAGTATTATATGTTATAGATAATAGTAGTATATGCGAGCAGCACAGGACTGGTCGTTGTGAAAAACTTTGGGGGAGGCCTATGTCCAGCAGTGGACGTTTGTACCAGTGGCCTTTGTACCAAAACAATACACGTGATTTTGGATAGGGGGGAAGATTAGTCTAAAACTTCGCCACATTTCACCAGGTCGAGGGGGTTAAAAGTTGCTTAAAAACATAACATGGTTAAAAATTTGAGAAAAAATAGCCAATATAGTCAGATGGTCGTAATTTTGGATAGGGGGGAAGATTAGTCTAAAACTTCGCCACATTTCACCAGGTCGAGGGGGTTAAAAGTTGCTTAAAAACATAACATGGTTAAAAATTTGAGAAAAAAAAAGCCAATATAGTCAGATGGTCCAAAAATATTTAAAAAATGTTACCTTGCTGAGTGTCTTGCCGGTTCTTCTCAGTTGAAGGCTGACTTCCGAACCGGTGGTAACTTCTGTAATTCGACCTTCATAAGTGCCCTTCTAGGGCGTAAACTGAATAAATAGTTTTGACTTTGACCTGATTAAAATATTCCAGATGCCGTACACAAAAATACATGGGGAAGTTACCAAAAGCATCAATAATAATTTGTTTTTACAATGAGCATTTTGAAACGCTTATGCGCTCTGTGTATTCTATATTGGATAGGACAGACCAAAGACACCTTAAAGAAATCATCCTTGTGGACGACTACAGTGACTTAGAAGGTCTGCACGATCAATTGAAGAAAGCAGTCAATGAATTGAACAATAAAATGCGCAAAGAGGAAGAAATGCTCGAAACAAATAATATAGACGTAGAAAACGTTGAGGATTATATAAATGACGATAATGTTATAGATAGGAGATCGACTGAGCAGAATGGGAAATTGTCGAAGAATGGACTTAATATTAGACTTCTGAAGACGAGTAAGAGAGAAGGACTGATCAGAGCGAGGTTGTATGGTGCTGATAATAGTGTAGGAGAGGTGAGGAACTAAAATCTAATCTATATTTTCTTCTATCTATCTTTATTTTCTTCTTAGGGTTTGGATATTTCTGAAGCATCAATCAGACGAAGAATCCTACTATCCTAGAAAGTTTGTATGTTTCGATGTATGTTACTCAACCACGCAAAAGCGGCTGAACGGTTTTTGATGAAACTTGGCTTACAGGTAGAACATATCCTGAAAAAAAAACATATTATCCCGAGATAATTTTGTTGATTGTCCTTTAAGGCTCTGGCTTTGAAATTAAAATATTATTCTTTACTTTTTAGTTTATGTTTGTACATAGGTATAGGTTACAGTTTTGAAGTCGGTTTTTGTTTTTTATTTTTAAAAATAATTTTATTTTTTAATTTTTAAAGTTTATTCCTTATTATATGTTATCCTAGGCAAAACTAGTTTGTCCTGAAATCGGGTCTGGCCGGTAAAATATAATATATAACTAGCGGGCCCGGCAGACGTCGTCCTGCCCTGAAATTAAAACAAATCTTGGAACTCGATTCCAGTGCCACCTACCGGGTCCAATTGTATTTTAAAACCATCGAAGAACCCATTGAAGTATACACACGAAATTTCATCCAAATCCAAAAAGTCATGCTCAATGACTCAGTTTGATTCACTAAGGTTTATCAAACGAGATATTTTTTTTTGTTTTTGTTGATTTTCTCAAAAAGTGCTTAATCAATTTCGACAAAATTTAAATGGGACCACCTCTGAAGTATGATCTACCAAACAAAAAAAGAATCATCAAAATCTATTCATAACTGGCAGAGAAATCGAGTAACAAACATACAAAAAAAAAAAAAAACATACCGACGAATTGAGAACCTCCTCCTTTTTTTTGAATTCGGTTAAAAAGAGACGAGATCCCTTCGATACGCAGGTATAACTGCGTATAATTTAATTTTTTTCGAGCAATCATTAATGTCCTATAGACATTATCAATACCAGCGGGATTGCCATTACAATCTTATTACAATACCTTAAAGGTAACTAGCTCTCAAGTGCAACTGCCAGAACACACCAACAGGTGTGCTTACCACCTTCGGCCACATCATCACTTACCATGGTGAAATTGTGGTCAAACACAAGCCTATCCAGAATAAAAAAAAAAGATATCAATGAGGGTGGTAGCCAGCCAGTAGTACTACAAAGTACCCTACCACCGTGCTCCTCAAGATGTTTTCCTTCACCTAGCAATTTTAGGATTCACTGAAAAAAAAAAAACCACATGGAATCTTTGCTGAAATATCTATATTGTTCAATAGGTGCTCGTATTCTTAGACTCTCACATTGAGGTGAACACAGATTGGCTGCCTCCACTCCTGGATCGTTTATCGGAGGGTGTGGACGGTGTGAAGGTGAGGTACTCACCGCGGGCGGCCACCCCAGTTATTGACGTCATCAATGCGGATACCTTCGAGTATACCGCCAGTCCACTTGTTAGAGGAGGCTTTAATTGGGGCCTCCATTTCAAATGGGATAATTTACCTAAAGGGACGCTTAAAAGTGAGTATTTATTTATGTATGGATTTAAAAATGATGATAGCTCAGTGGTTGTGATCTGAAATACCGCGGCGAATGTCGGGTTCGAATCCTGCAATGAGCTCGAGCTTTGGGTGAAGGAAATCATTGGGAGGAAACCATAGCACGGTGGTAGGGTACTCTGTAGTACTCGACTAGCTGGCTACCACCCTCAAGTTGAAAATCAGCCTATCGGTGTTTTTTGACAGCTGCACTTGAGAGTCCGTTCCCATCTAGGCTTTGTGTGCTTACCACCTTCGGCTACATCATCACTTACCATGGTGAGATTGTGGTCAAACACAAGCTTATCCAAAGTAAAAAACAACAGGCTCTGCTTAGTTTGGGATCATTGAAATGTGAATGACCCAGGATATTTTAAAAGAAACCATAACAAAATCATTCTGATCGAATATAATAGTATAGTATTGAAAATAGACGAAAACTTGAAATAAAATATGAAATTCATCGTTTTCCCTTCCAACCACAAATTAGTATATAAAACAAAACTCCTAAAAACTGGTGAAGTACGATTCTAGCTCGCACACGGAGGGTTCCTTACCAATATATAGTACCAACTTAATTTTATGACTTTGATAGTAGCTATAAATATAAATATCCTCGGACATTTTTCACACACGGCTATTTGATTTCAAACTAAGCAGAGCTTGTAATGTGGAAACTAGATGACTGATATAATACATAGACTACACATACAGCTACTTTTTTTGTAAATACATACTTAAATAGATAATTACACCCAGACTCAGGACAAACAGACATGTTCATGCACACAAATGTGTGTCCTGGATGGGAATCGAACCCACGACCTGCGGCGTGATAGGTAGTGTCTTAACCAACCGCGCCAACCGGCCCGCCAGCTTTTTTTTTTTTTTTTATGTCACAAGTGACAACGAGGCAGGCGGGTCACCTGATGGTAAGTGACAACCGTCGCCTATAGACATTGGCAATACCAGGGGATTGCTAATGTGTTGTACACCTTATTAAGGCGAACTGGCTCTCAAGTGCAATTGCCGGAACACACCAACAGGTGCTTGGCGACAGATTTTCAACTTGAGGGTGGTAGCCAGCCAGTCGAGTACTACAAAGTACCCTACCACCGTGCTGTGGTTTCCTCACGATGTTTTCCTTCACCGAAAGCTCAAGCTCATTGTAGGATTCGAACCCACGACCTTCGCCGCGGTATCCGACGTCACTTACCACTGAGTTATCATCGCCTTCAGCTGATTTAATATCGATTATTCTCGTGCAGCGGATGAAGATTTTGTGAAACCAATAATGTCTCCAACAATGGCCGGAGGTCTGTTCGCGATATACCGTGAGTATTTCAACTACATTGGCAAGTATGACCCTGGCATGAACGTGTGGGGTGGCGAGAACTTGGAAATATCCTTTAGGGTGAGTTAAACGAACAACATATTAAAAAAGTTCATCCCTGGATGTTTAAATAGTTGTATGATGAGATGAAAGATATCTAATATAGATCATAATATCCTGTAATAAAAAATTATCCCGGGAGAAGGTAAAATCCCTCGGAAATGCGGGTAGTAAAATATTATTATAGCCGGTTTACTTAGAGGCTAGATACAATGATTGCTAAATCAATATATATTTTAATATTTTTATTCAAAAAGGACTACAAATGTTTGCTATTGCTGAAAAAAGCCAGCATTAAACTCAGTAATTACTCATTAAAAAAATATATTAACTTATATCTTGCAAGAGCGAAAATTCGCTTATATTATATTAAGCTTATTATTATTATTTTTATATTATTATTACAAACAGGAATAGTAGATTGTTATACAAGGAGCTAAAATGACCCATTATATACGAGGTTGTTTTACTCCCGAGCTTTAGCGAGGGACTAAATAGAAACCGAGTTTTAATGGGTTTTAGCGCCGTGTGTTACACTATACTTTTCACTACGATTACGAGAAAATAAAACAATCCAATACAATATGAAATATGTAAATTTATAATATCTGTTTTTTGTTTCTTCTGTAGCCGCAACACATTGCATGCATTCTACCAGAGATCGCCGATTTTAGTTCCATTATCAAAATTAAAATGAAGTTCTTTTTTTATGAAACAGTAATAAGTCGAGTCTTTATTCATGATTATTCTACTTATGACTAAAGACTTTTTCGTTTTTGTAGGCTCATTGTCATTTGACACACAAAAATAAAAAAAAAAACTTTTTCCCCTAGAGGAAGAATTTCTATTTTTTCTTCGCTCTGGGACGCCACAATGACGGTCTTTTTGAGCAAGAGGAGTGAAAAAATAATTAAAACATATTAACATAATAAACACTTAATTCATTACTTTATCATGTTATCAGATATGGATGTGCGGCGGTGCCCTAGAACTGATACCGTGCAGTCGCGTTGGCCATGTTTTCCGCAAACGTCGACCTTATGGTCTTGGGGAAAAGGACGATTATATGTTGCACAATTCCATGAGGATGGCTCGCGTGTGGATGGACGAATATGTGGTAAGTTACCATCAATTAGAAATTAGTTTCCTTTAGGTATGTTTTTTATAAATTTAATATAGGACAAGAGTCGTCTCACCTGATGTTAAGTGATGTGTTGACTGGAATCAAATCAGTTTCTTTTTATTAATTGTGAAAGTAACTCTGTCAGTCTGTTTGCCTTTTCACGCCTAAACCTTTATCTATTAGATAGATGGGACTTTGGAAAAAAACAGGGTGTGAGTCCGCGGGGGACAGTAGTTTTACTTTTGTATTAAATACTGAGTTGACACATACATATAAAAATAAGGGTTTATATTGTAACTTTTTAATTAAATATTTATAGTTGGGATTATCGTATATAGTAACATCCTTATTATATTAGTTCAATTAATTTCCATAGATTTCTTACCATCTTATTTTATGCCAAGCAAAATCTACCTGTGTGCCAAGTTTCACCAACCGTCAGCTGTTTTTGCGTGAAAGAGTAACAAACATCCATCCATCCAAACTTTCACATTTATATTATTAGTGGGATAAATGTTTGTATGTATGTTACCTATGGACTCCAAAACGGCTGGAGCTTAGTTAATTAGAAAAGTTAGCAAATTAAATATTTTTTAATTGAATTTACAGCAAAAAGTAATAGATCAGAATCCTACAGCGAGTCATATAACGATTGGCGACATTTCTGAACGAGAAGCGCTAAGAAAGCGTTTGAATTGCAAATCGTTCAAGTGGTTCCTAGACAACGTGTATCCGGAACTTGAGAGTGGGACGGGCACAGCTGATAAGAAAAGACTTGCAATGCTTAACGACCCGGAGAAAAATAAGTTTCAGCCATGGCATTCTAGGTGAGATATTAACAGAGGCTTTTAAACTTGGTAATGTACTTTGTAGTACTCGACTGGCTGGCTACCATCAAGTTGAAAATCTGTCACCAGGCACCTGTTGGCGTGTTCCTACAACTGGCTATTTGACGGTTTTCGGAAAAGTATTTAAAAATTTGCGTAGGCTTATTTTATACCTCTTACATTAATTTTTTTCTCAAAAAATCCTTATTTATTGGATAAAAAATAGATTGTTTATTCATTAATTTGAAACTCGCGCGAAAACAGCCGGTCACGTGACATTTGCTACTGTGACGTCATACCGCAATAAACAAATTAAAGTAACTACGATCGCTCTAACTCTTCAGCATATTTTGAGTGTAAAGTTTAGGTTTTTCACTGGATTTTTGAAAATGCTACAAGTGCCATGCCTAATTAAATATCCTGATAAATTACCGCAAACGAAAAAGTCACGACGTTTTGTTTATTTTGTGTTATGTGACGTCAAATTTTAAACAATCATGGCCGCCCGTGTTTCTTTTTTTTTTTTAAGAAGATTTTTGGCCTGGTAGCGTGACCTTTAAGCCATTTCTTTATTTTAAATATTCATCTTTTATGTTTAGTCACATTTTATTGTCACTTTCACTGTAAAGTCTAGTCCTCGTCCGTATAAGTCCGGTCTAATTTTAGTGAAATTGGCGGCTATTCCACTAAAACATTTCATGGACTTTTTGGGACAACCTGGAAAGTCACGATACACGCTTTCATTTCATTTCACTTCACTTGTGCACTTACATTGATCTTTATTGGACAAAACACCACCGAAATTATTCAATAAAACTCAAAATACACGAATTTAATGAAAATAAAACGAAAACACAACGTTACTTCGCAAGTTCCCGCCAAAAAGACGCCGCCCGTGTTTCTAATATTGTAATTCACAGATAAAAAAACTCAAATTTTTTTTTATGCAAAAAACTTATTGTATAATTGTTCTTAACTTATAAGCTACCATATCTAACATAATTCATGTTTTTTCATTACAACTGTCAAATAGACAATTACGCTTGAGAGCCAGTTGCCTTTAAGACATTGTAATAAGGTGTACAACACGTTGGCAAAACCCCTGCTCATGTCTATAGGCTAGGGTAGTTACTTACCATTAGGTGACTTGTCACTAGTATAAAAAAGGTGCGAGTTGGTAGCCGACTGCAGACAGCGGCAGAGAACGTGTCGTCGCTTCATGTCGCCACGACATGTCGTTGCGGTCCTGTCGCTGCAGTCATGATTTAAAACCCGACTGCAGACGGCAACAGCTGATGGATCCATTCAGTTCCGAGTGTTATTATTATTATAGTATTGGCCGGCAGACGTTGTCCTGCCATGAAATGAAAATAAAAAGAAACTGTCACACAACTGGCAGTTATGGCAAACGCCATGTTTATATTAAGGTTAGGTAATTTAATAATGGTTGTTAAGTTTTCATAAAATTTCGAAGTTTCTGAGCAATTTTCTTATTTTTTTTAATGTAAGAACCTTCTCCTTACAATAACAAATACAACAAAAAAGAAGAATCAGCGAGTATTTATTTTTATAATTATTTATTTATGTTAATGAACACACAAATCACAATTCAGACCCGTAAAAATAATGAAAGTGAGACAAGCCAGAAACAAATAGTTTTAGGAGTGATTTTGGAAATAGCTCCTTAAAAAACAAATAGTGCTTAAAGTGCTGTCGGATGAACGGCATCTTATGTCAGCCGCTATGTAGCCAACGGCTGAAGACACTAGTTGTTACCAACGTGAGCAAGCTGTTGTAAGCAAATTGCAAAGAAAAACCCCTCGATCCTCCACACTCATAGAGATACCGACTCTAGCCTGTCTGTAGTAGTAGTAACCCGCGTGAATGGACTTTTACATGCTTTCAAAGTCTCTTCTCTACTGGTCGCTCGATCTCGTCAATCTCGGCCGAGATCTCGTAATTTTATGCTTCGAGATTGATCTCGAAAAATGAGGCGAGATCCCGCAATCCCGATCTTGCGATATCGAGATTGCATTCCCTACTTGTGACATTATAAATATACACCATCAAAAGACCTACTCTTTGTCGTTAATTAGAAATCATTTTACAATGTGTTCGCTATTTTGAGTATTTTTATATGTTTTATACACTAGTTAATGTTAGGTATTTTTTCTTGAATATAGACATCATTCCTATTATTTTCTAGCGCCCCCCAAAATTTTGAATTTAGGTATGGTTTCGCTTTTTAAGACTTTATCTATACAGGTGTCTTAAAAACCGTCCACGTACTAACAGAATATGCCATGAATTTACAGGAAACGAAACTATACAGATTCGTATCAAATACGTTTGAAGAATACGACGCTATGCATACAGAGCTCTAAGGATATAAAGAGCAAAGGCAGCGGACTGGTGTTAGCTAACTGTATTAGGACATTGAACCAGGTAAATTATGCATTATGATACTTATTACTAAGGTGCATTATTGCTTGACAGCACGAATTGGAACCGGTTATTGAATGTATTTTTTTCTAATTATTATATATATATATATATTTTATTTGGTTTTTTTAAAGTACACACAATACATATATTTTCACTAATTAAATAATTAACGTATTTATCTTTGATACCTAATAACTAAAGATACACAATCAGCGACAAAAAATGGCCCTACCGAATGTCTACCCACTCGAACATTTGGGTGGTCTTTTAATCTAGTAGCATTCGAACGCTCCGACGGTAAAAATGCCTCAGTGCTCGTTTAAGATATATTTTGGCTAGCAGGTATGAGTCGTAAAATTTGATTGCCTTTGTACATAGCTTTGTGAATAAAACTTTAAAAAAATAACTAGTATTACAGAACACAATTTGAGACAGTTTTGAGATTGTTTATCCTTAGTTATTAGATATCAATGGTATTTAGGTATGTATCTTAACAAAATTATTATGTATCTTACATCTGGGGCGAGAACTGACAAAGTTATTAGATATCAATGGTATTTAGGTATGTATCTTAACAAAATTATTATGTATCTTACATCTGGGGCGAGAACTGACAAAGTTATTAGATATCAATGGTATTTAGGTATGTATCTTAACAAAATTATTATGTATCTTACATCTGGGGCGAGAACTGACAAAGTTATTAGATATCAATGGTATTTAGGTATGTATCTTAACAAAATTATTATGTATCTTACATCTGGGGCGAGAACTGACAATTTAAAACGTTTCTATTCCAGATTTGGTTCGAGACAGATCGCCATGAGTTGGTATTGGGGCGTACTCTGTGTTTGGACGCTTCGAACAATATGGCGCCATCTCTTGGCAAATGCCACGAGTTGGGTGGTACGCAGGAGTGGAAACATAAGAGTTCGGTGAGCATGAAAATTACTGTTCTCATACAAAAATGTCACTTGTAATTTTTTTTTACTTAGGGAAGGTATATTTTTTATAAATCTACTAGCTGTCCAGCGCGTTTTCACCCGCGTTCCCGTGGGATCTTATCTTTCCCGGGATAAAAGTATCCTATATTTTATTTCAGGATATGATCTACCTGTGTGCCAAGTTTCATCAAGATCGGAGTAGCAGTTTCGAAAATTAGCCCGGACAAACATAGTGACACGAAATCTTTATATTATATAAAGATGTCTATAAAATCGAAATACGCTTATTAATCCGTATAAATGCTACATATTTGCAGGTTCCTAATAGGAAATAGGTATCAGCTAATAAAATATTATTGAAAATTCATCCCCTAGAAAATCGGTTGAAAGTTTGTTACAGTAAAGCTTGTATGTATACAAATACACTAGATTTGCTGTAGTCAAAAATACCTATTAGTTTTGATTTTACAGGCATTTAAACTTACGATAAAATCGAGTCCCGCTAACAGTCACGTGACCGCATGTGACGTCAATTTACAACGCTCCGCTATGAGCGAGTGTTGCGAGATGACGTCACACCGTCACACGAGTACGTCAAATCGAGTACGAGTCCACATCGCACGTTTACTTCTATAAATCGGAAACTAATTGAAGTATCGAAGTAATTCTTTCACTTGTATTTTTTATTTTTGACAGAGAATATGGAGAGCTAATATTCAAAATTAGTTAACATTCTTCATTCCCTCGGGAACGCAGGTGAAACCGTCAGCCAACCACTAGTATTGTTTAAATTATATTACCCTTTATATTTCCAGGCTGGGAGCCCTATATACAACACGGCAGCTGGCATGTGCCTGGGAGTCGAACGTGTGTACCGAGCGGAACCACTATTCATGGTCATATGCGACAATCAACCGACCAACCAGTGGGACTTTGTGAGATCTTAAGACAATGCAATCATAATTATTTTCGGGTAGGTTTTCCAATTAACTTGTTAACGAACATAAATTTCGTTGTGATTGTAACATTTTATGGGCCCTCGATTTACGTAACTTTTTTGCAGTCGGTTTCAATTAAAAAATAACCTCTAAATATAAATGTTAATACATAAAAAATTATTACATTCGCAGTGGTTATTATTAGTTGTTTGTATACTAGAGCGTAATTAATCAGAAAAAAAAGAACTGATTGGAACAAGTTACGTAAATACATCCGAGTAATTAATTATGTGTACCCGAATTTAATGAAGTTCTTCGCATTAACGCATTTTATTTAAAATACTGTTTAAGTTGTAACTTATTTATAAATTACTTTATGTTGCCAAGAAATCTTATGTTATATCCCTATAAAATGTATTCAATATTTCGTTCTACGATATGATCTATCTGTGCGCCAAGTTTCATCAAAATCCGTCCAGTAGTTTTTAACGTACGTAATCAACTGAAACCATATAGTCTTCCAGTCATTGTAAGCAATGTGACGTTATTTATGTGGCGTTTTTTAAACAGTATTTTTAATGAAATTGAGTTTTATGAAACGCGCATAGTGTTCTTTGAACGTGCTGTTGCGAATTTAATAATTATTAGTTAAGTACCTAAGTTAATTTTGTACAATAATCATTCTACATTCTGCGAACGTGTATTGATTACTACTATTACAACACTAATGTTTATTCGTATACTTTTCTACTATACATATAAATTATCTATATACAGGATGTTTGTTACGTAATGAGAACTGATAATATGAATTCAGTAACCCGATATTTGAATCGAATTTCTTTCACAATATCATGGGTTTTAATTTTGTTGCGTGGATCCCTAATTCTTCCTAAAATAAACGTAGCCTTTACTCCTTATAACATCAGTTATCTGTGAAAGTCCCTACTCGGTCCAACCGTTTCGGAGATTAGCCGGAACAAACAGAAAGACAAATGATTGTTTTTTTTATAAACAAGTACCTACTGTACCTTTCATATGTAATAAACAAAGTTGTTATTTTGTCACTACAAACAATTATTTTAATATTATTTTATGCAGTCTCGAAAGGAACCGGCCCTCAAGTGCAATATCATTATAGGATTCGGATCGAACTCACGCCTTCGACTACTAGTGAATTTTCACAACAATGTCTATTTCAAAATGATTTTTCAATTAGCAATATCATACCTATTTTTGATTTACGGACCTAAGTATTACAGAATGCGAATGCGAACTATCTACTATATAAAAATAAGTCGGGTTTTCCTTCCTGACGCTATAACTCCAGAACGCACGAACCGATTTCCACGGTTTTGCATTCGTTAGAAAGGTCTCGGGCTCCGTGAGATTTATAGCAAAGAAAATTCAGGAAAAATTCACAATAAAAAAAAAATGAAGAAAATTATTTTTGTCATACATTTTGTATAGAACGACGTTTTGACATGTCTCGAGATCGGACTGACAGATGGTTTAGTTTCACAATAGGTGGCGCTGGAATCGGGTTCTAAGTTTTATTTTCAGGGCAGGACAACGTCTGCCGGGCCCACGAGTGAACTTATAAATATAATTCCAATATAAATATTTTTTAAATGACCGACGCAGTATTTTGAACCGAACCACTTTAATAACTGAATCCAATCTATCAGTTTTTTTTACGATAACACACCCTGTATGCGAATGTTTGATCTCAAATATTACATCACGATCTTTCATACTACCAACCGGGTAACCCATTAAATGTGCAAGCAATTAATATATCTAAATTATAAAAAATAATTCAATGTCAAAGTCAAAACCTTATTCAGTTTAGGCCCTAGAAGGGCACTTATGAAGGTCGAATTACAGAAGTTACCAACGGTTCGGAAGTCAGCCTTCAACTGAGAAGAACCGGCAAGAAACTCAGCAAGGTTACATTTTTTTAAATATTTTTGGACCATCTGACTATATTGGCTTTATTTTTAAATGGTTAACAATTTTATTCTTAAAGATAGTTTTAACGGTTCGCTACATATAGGGGGCAACTGGAGTAGATGGAAGGGACATACGTCCGTCTATACGCAGGTCTATCACATAGCTGTATAACTTTTTATCCAGAATTATAAGGTTCACAAAATACGTATTACTTTGGCTTCCATCTTTTCAAAACATTTCGTAGTTTTAATTTTTGTATAAACATTTAAATGTGGAATGACGCCACTAACGGAGTTCAGCCGTGTTAGTTACGTATGTAATTTTAAAAAGACATACAAAATCGAATTTATATAGCAAACAATTTCGTAAATGTTGGCTAAAAATATGAAATGTTGAAATGGTTGTCAAAATCAAAACAACACAGATTGTGTTATTCCTGTAATTAGATTGTATTTTGGTTTTAATTATGTAATACAGATCCATTGATATCTAATAACTAAAGATAAACAATCCCAAGCAAAAGTTCTCTCAAAACTGTCTCAAATTGTGTTGGGTAATACCAGTTTTTTATAAAAGTTTTATTCATAAAGCTATGTACAAAAGGCAATAAAATTTTACGACTCATACCTGTTAGCCAAAATATCTCTTAAACGAGCACTGAGGCATGTTTACCGTCGGAGCGTTCGAATGCTACTAGATTAAAAGACCACCCAAATGTTCGGGTAGACATTCGGTAAGGCCATTTTTTGTCGCTGATCGTGTATCTTTATTTATTAGATATCAAAGTACAGATCTTATTTCTTATTCCAGTGATACTATCCTTTCACCTGACTAGTTTATTAAGTAAATACATATTTTAGTCATATAATTATGTATGTAGAAAGTATATTTGTATTAATTGTTATATGCTTGTGTAGATCATTCCGTATAATGTGTATTATTAAGAAGTAACATCGGGAGAAAACCACATCCCCGGTAGTGCTTTGTAGTACTCGACTGGCTGGCTAACCTAACCTAACCTAAAAATTATCGATCGTGTCTAATTTGTGATGGAAAAATAAATCTTCCATCACAAAATCGACATAGTTGACGGGCCGGTTGGTGTGGTCGGTTAACACACTACATATCACGCCGCAGGTAGTGGGTTCGATTCCCACCCAGGACATACATTTGTGTGCATGAACATGTCTGTTTGTCCTGAGTCTAATTATCTACTTAAGTATGTATTTACAAAAAATAGTATTATATGTAGTATATCAGTGATCTGGTTTCCATATTACAAGCTCTGCTTAGTTTGGGATCAGATAGCCGTGTGTGAAAAATGTCCCAGGATATTAGTTCTAACACCTTTACGTGATTTCGACAATCAGGCACGCGGGTCATCTGATGGTAAGTGACTAACGTCATTACCAAGGCGACGTTTTTTAATTATACATAATAGATTTGCGTTTGACTACTATGTCACTCGATCTTAGGTAATGATAGCGCTCGCTTACCTAAGATTAACCTATTCACTCGCGATTTCAATAGGCGGCGGTAACCACTTACCATCAGGTGGACCGTCTGCCTGTTTGTGAATCTATTGACATAAAAAAAAAATTCAAGACTTTGGTTGTAATTTTTGGGAAACACAGACTCAGGCAAGGAGTTCGCATTACGCATAATGAAAGAAGAACCAAATCGCTTCGTGCGTAAACATGGAATGTCCACCATTTTTACAATGCCTGGCAACGATTAAATGCAACTGCCGCACCCGTAGTTTGTTGGTGACAGATTTTCAACATGAAACCAAACCAGAAAGGTACTACAAACTACCGCGCCTACTAAGGAATAGGAATGACACATTAACATTTTAATTTTGACTGAGCTCATAAAATACAGCTTGATACCTGTAACTCTCTCTGCTGTCATAGGTATCAAGGTATATTTTACGAACTGTAGTGCCCATTTTGTGTGTAGGGTCTAACAATTCCGAACCGTCCATTTTAGAATTTACTTTGTTCCTACCCTAGATCTACATATACTATTTTATTTTTTAATATTTTTTGTGCGAAGGCAGGGCAAATAGCAGGGCGATTTTAAATAAACGACGCCCACGGACCTTCAATTTTGATTTATATTCCGTTAGCATTACGGTTTAAATACTAAACTTGAAACCAATGTTAGTCGGTCCCATAATAAGATAAAACTCTATTTAAATACATCCTCTTTTAATGGTCTTGATAAATCTTTCTTACGTCTAAAAATATCACCCATGTAAAGCTTCTGTGTGCTTAATGGACAAACGTCTCAAAAATAAGTTATGTTATATATATAAAACCCTATGTTACTTAATCGTACAAAATGCATGAATATTATTATACTGAAAGTGTGTAACATTTTACTATAGTTATATCGTTTTTCAAGGAGTTGATTATCTTAAATTAGTATTTTTCCACGCCACCGCGGCGCTAGTTTCGTTTTGTTTTAAAAATGGCGTGTATTGTATTTGAATAATACTGTTACATACAGTTAATATATACCGTGATCATGATATTTGCGACAGCGTCGAAATATTTCCTAATCTGTCCTAATCTCCGTAACATTCTTGTCTTACCTAAAATATCTGTTAAATCAGCTAATTAGTCTTTTTTTTTCTTATCTCGCAACTTCCCTGTTCACACGTATTTGTATTTGAAAAACTGATTGCAAACAACATCGATTCATATACACGATTATTTATTCAGTATAAGGATATACATATAATATTGCAGTTGTTGGCATCACTTACTGGGGTGTTAATTCATACTTTTCGGTTGTTTTTTTTTTGCGATTTCTTAGTTCCCTAGTAAATGATTATCATAGGGATGAGTAAATCTGAGTAAATCACATTGTATATCGCAGAAAGCTTTATATATTATGTTGTTTGTTGTGCTTTTAGCTGTAGTTTTTAAGCAGTAAACATAAGAGATTATATTTTTCTAAGCGTACAAGGTTATTGTGAACAAATTAAACATACTGGAAATATGTATAATATATTTCTAATAATGGTAAATAAATAAGTTTAATACGCTTTTTGGAATCTGTATTCTTAGAATATATGAATATGAGCATACTCATCTAATAATAGAAACAGCCTGTAGAGCCAGCTTATTTTTATTAGGAACTGGCAAAAATCGTCACGTAAGAAAAAAGCGTTATGTCGTCGATTAGATTAGAATAGAGAGATAGAGTGACTTAAAAAAACTTTGGATGAAATTTCGCAGCAAGTGAGCACCCAAGTAATCCGGCCTCAAGATGCTTATAGGCGACACTCTGGCCAAATTTGATTAAAAGTCTATGGTTATAGCGATATATTTTTGTAAGTCGTGTTTTCTCTGCTCACTTGAAATAGACACTATTACGATTGAGTAGTGTTGCAATTACAATAGCGATAAAGAGATAATTTTAAATCACGTCCTGTCTTTCTCATTTTGGTTGCTAACCACTTCACCTCAATGGACATTTAGCCTTAGACAATATTTTTCCGTCCTTGGAGTGTCATAGTGTTTTTAACTGACTTCAAAAGAGGGGGATGTTCTATGTTCAATTGCACTTATGTGTATTTAAAAAATTATGTTCACTGATATCTTCGTCAATTCTTGGCCAATTTAAAAATTGTAGCGACTCTTTCTAGGAGACATGTGAACTTAATCTAAGTCGTAGATAGATGTCGCTACAGTGTGCACTCTTGAGTAAGTCACATTGTCACCAAGTTAGGATCTGATAAGGGGATTCCCCATGACATCCACTTGATCTGACATCTGATCGAGGGAATTCCTCAATTTTTTTATATGATATGAACTCTCAAATATAGTCGGGTATTTATTTTTAACTCTAAATATGTGATTTCGGGGACAAAAGTTTGATGTCTTATCTCGTACAAGCTTACTAGATTCACGTACAGTATCTCAATAGAGGCTGAATCTCGTAAAACACTAAAGTAATTTCAAAAAATAATAAAAGACAACTAACCTAATCCCATAATTATTAAGACATTCCATTTCATAATTTCTGTGATCCCTTTTTAAGTATTTATCACTAGATGCATCTGATTTACCTGTTTTTTTATAAGGATAATCTTGATCTAAATACTATTGACATAGTTCTTAATATAAAGGGTAATTAGTTTATATGATTGTTTAGAATTTATAATGACGTTTATACCTGTTTATGAAAAATAGATCTTATAACTCATTCTACGGTCGCTTACAATTATAGTTGCTTGTGTCATTGCCGATAAACCGTATTGTTTAGGAACAAGATTTATTTTTCTTTGGCTGGCTTAAATGTCAAAATAAATTCTTATAATATGTAATATAAAATAGAGCAGCTAATCTATAGAAAAAATATGTTTAAGAAACTGCATTGTCAAGTACAGTTATTTTTGTAACAACTTTGTTTTATTCGCCTGGCAACTTAACATTGTGTTGTGATAAAAAATGGCAGTTAATTTTATTTAGTACCAGTAGTAAATAGATTATTTTTAAATTCTACTTTATTATTTTTTAGTTTATTTCCAATTAGGTATGCGTATGTCCATTTTCTAATGAAATTTTACTATAAAACGATGAATTATTCTATTATAATTTGCCAAGATATAATTTTTAAATTATATGTTCATTGTATTTTATAAAATTTTATGTGAATGTTTTATGGATATAGTATTAAATGTATGAGTAAAATATTTTTTGATTTCATTCAATCTCTCAACGAAAATACGAGTCTATTTTTACCTATTGGCAGTGTTATCATATCATGTATGTACAGTCGAGTTCATTAATATATTGGCACTGTCAAGGATTCAAAATACTGTGAGCGATGGAAAGCTCAATAAATTCTATAGAACATATAGATCTAAAATATGTCCGCATGTAAACGGTTCAATAATATATGATGTGCATCAGGCAATAATATGTGATCACCCTTTTGAAAAATATCTATAATGTTTTTGGCTTCATTTATATCTGAGCAGGCTAAGGCTTCTTAATTATCTCTACATGCACGGGAAAGT
Organism: Ochropacha duplaris; assembly: GCA_951361185.1. Lineage (NCBI taxonomy): Eukaryota > Metazoa > Arthropoda > Insecta > Lepidoptera > Drepanidae > Ochropacha > Ochropacha duplaris. The sequence goes on from OX592690.1 coordinate 1,223,380, forward strand.
CAATTATTTGCTTGAGCAAATAAGATCTAGTTTACATTGTTACAGATATGACAGTTGTTTCCATTGTTTTCCTCGCGTTTGCTTTTTAAGGAAACCTGGGCAAAACACTGTAAAGTTAGGTATCCTTGCAACCGGTTTTTACGTTACCCGTAGTGTTAATTAATCAGAAAAAAATAAGCAATAATCTACAAGATATGAGAAATTATGTGGTTTTCTTTGAATTCTATTTTAATTTATAGAACTCAAGAAAACAAAAACTAAAGTTACCCCTATTTTTTCAAGTTGAAACCTAATTGCTGCTGCACTTTTTACACTTATTTAAAAAATAATATTACAGTACTTATGTGGTTAACTTACTTTTTTTTTAAATCAGTATATTTTCATTTAAATAAATAAACAAAGCATCTCAGTCGAGCAAATTTAGCACCGCACCCCGCTCTCGTCCATAAAGTCAGTGCGGGGTGAGTCGTGTTGCTAGACGGACCTGTGCTGCGTTGTGGAAGGAGCTTATCAGTTTGCCGATATAATTCGTAGTCTTTTGCGTGTATTTAGAGTAAACAGATACAGAGGCGTCATAACATTTCATGAACATAATTATATTTTAGATTGGTATTATAAGTGTTTATTATTACGAGTAGTGTAGTCATTCGAGGCGAGGACGTAGCATTATTTTAGATTTAACAATAGTTAATTTAATATTTTTAGACTCCTGTAGTTTCAGTGTTTTCATAGACAGACATTTATAGGCACGATTATTTTTGAAATAAAAAAATAATAGTAGTAGGATGAAACCAATTAGAAAAGGAAGAAAAAATGAAAGGAAAAATAAAATAAAATTTCGATGAATTGCTCTCAGCCTTATTAGTTTGTTTATTTATATATCTAGTACTATGTTCCGCCCGGCTGTTTCATCCGTGTTCCCGAAGTATAATTTGATGTCCCGGCATAAAAATTCCTATCAGGGTCCTAAAATTCATCCAAATCCATTCAGTACTTAGTTTTTGTGTGAAAGAGTAACAAACATCTTCACAAATCATATAATGTACTCACATCCTTACAAATTAACATGTTTAATTCTAGTTTTGCGCCCCGCGGTTTCACTCGCTTTCCCAAGGGATCTTATTTTTCCCCGGGATAAAAAGTATGCTATGTTTTATTCTACCTGTGTGCCAAGTTTCATAAAAATCCGTCCAGCCGTTTACGTGATTGAGGAACAAACATACAAACTTTCATATTTATTATTTTAGTAGGATAATATAACAATATATAATTAGCAGGTATAGTAAGATAGTACCTACCAATAGCATAGGAAGTATAAAGTACCTGTTTTTTTTTACATCGAATGAGGCTAAAAATAACAACATGTAAATTTTAGGCAATAGGTTTTTCCTAAAATGATTTTATTTCTATTGTTTCACAAAAAATAACGAATATTTATAGTACAGTACCTATGAACTATAATATTATAGTTTTACTACACAATAATATAGGTAGTGCCAACTTTTTTGGATTGCTATTTTTGAGTAACAATAGAGTAATAATCATTGTGCATTGTGATGATATTGTAGCGACATCTATCTACACATAGATATAGTTCGCACGACTCCTAGATAGATGGCGCTCCAATAACCTACATCGCGCTTACGAAGTTTTCCATGCGATCTGCATATATACAAGATTCCAACATCTACAGTTGGACCGCGGTCCCCAGGCACGATGACCTAGCCTGGCGGAAGATCTTCCCTTTTCAATGGAGGAGTCTAATACCTCGCTCCTCCATAATATATTGTAAAACAAGTTTGAGTTATAGCAATAGTGATCTCTCTGTAACTTGAGTATTCTATGACAGCAGCGTATGATGTAGCGAGCGCATCGTGCGCGATGTTTAGGTGAGGTTGGTGCGGGGTGCGGTACAGAGCTCCGACCAAACGCTCAAGGTAGTTGGCGCCGGTGCGAGACTTAAGTTTGTATGTCTTTCGATGCCGTATGTACACTTGTAAGTTTTACTCACGTAAGTAACTTAGGTACGTAATTAACTTACGATAAATTTTCAAATGCAAACACGCTTTGCAAGTCGCTTACCGTAATTTCTTGTAGTTGCGCCCGCGCACTTTGCGATTGGTTGGCGGGAGATTGGTGTCTATGGCGGTCTAGAACTCAACTGATCGTTAACAGCCCGTCTTGTGATAATGCCCGCCAAGTTTGCGAGTGATAATCGCAAGTGTTAAAAAATGTTACAATCTCCTTGATCATGCAACTTGCAGATTGCTAGTGAAATCATCTTTATGATGTAGTAATAAGGTTGAATTTGAATTACATTAACTTGTTTAGATATTATTGTATTCTTGTGTGCATACATAATTGTGAATCCTACACTGTTCAGATAATATGATCTTAATGATGTTCATATAATAATGTGCCTCTAGTTTTACACAATTTAATGATGCTTATAGTTTCACAATATTATGAACTTTTTTGACGTTCATATATTTTTGGAGCCTGAAAGGGTCAATATATTAATGAACTCGACTGTACGTCAAATCATTAGTCATGATTTTACTTAAATATTGGGTTCTCTTTGAACGATAAGGGGAGTTTAGATCTTGTAAGAACGATATAAGCTCTATTTCGGCTCAAGCCACATGTTTCACAATAAAAAAAAGGTATAATTATTTCCAATGTAAATGCGATAGGTGTTGGATAATAATACAGGGGACTGGTAGAAGGCGCCAGGGGTTTTTGAAATAAAACTCAGTTATGATATGTTATTCAACATTTATTTTAACATTTAAAATTACATAAAAAGGAGGCATTTCGCCTTAGAAGTCTTTGATTATTCATTATGTACCTACAGAATTGATTTCATTTATAGAGTAGCAATATCAAGTGAAGACGCGCTAACCATACCTTGTCAATTAAAGATTCAGACGCTATTTCAAACTAGCCTTTATTTCATTGGCCGTAGGAATTGTTTTTTGATATCAAATCGGAGGATCCTATTAGTAATTGTTGTTAGGTATATAAGGTACAGATAGCACGTGAACACTGTAATACAGTTTTACATTATTTCAAGATCGATATGTTTGAAGAATGATATTACAATTTTTAAAAAAGTTCAATTCGATCAGGTAGACTGACATGTTAAATTTTTAGCTAAAACTATAAATGAGAAACTGCGGCCTTGCTATATTTAACTAAGCTGTATTACTAAATAAGGTGTGATTTAAAAATCCACCTTAAAGGAAGTCTTAAAATTAACGTTAAACTAGGCACTGAGCCTGATTTCTTTCTGAAGAGGCCGACATCAAAGTTAACAATTTGAGAATATTGTCAACACGAACTTACTTATCTACTCTGACCGCTTAGAAGTTAAAGTATGAAAGAAGACTGCACTTGCGCAGATAAACACTTTGTTACCAAACTAATGGGATAAAAAATACAACGACAATTCCTCAGAAAGTCGACAATTGGCCAATACATGTGGTATCCGTGTCAAATATTGGTCCCAACACTCAAAAGGGTCCTGTGCTTCGTAGCTAACACTGACTTATACATTCTTATGTTTTGAGTTTAAAAAAACAACTCATTAATACCCCTTACGTGCCAATAATTTTGAAGTTATTAAAATGCGGAATTTAAATTTAAATATAGGTACTTAACATAGATACTAAATATTTTGACAAAAGTTTGACTCCGAAATGAAAGAACAATAAAGTGATATGATATAATGATAATGATTGATTAATAACATTTACTATAGAATAATCGACAGTTGAAATAACTTTACTTGTTATATAAACACAGCGTCGCGTCGGCGTTGATGGAACAAATACAAGTATGACTCGATTATAACAAAATTACTGCAAGTTAAACTACACTTTAATGTTGACATAGAACATTCGGAATTAGTACAATAATACATCAAAAACGCACTGTGGTTACAAACACCAAGATTTAAATAACACAACACTCAATACAACATCTGATTAACTGGTGAGTTTTGATCGATACTAAAATTAACACCTACTATAGCTTATATTCCATAAAATGTCTGTTACCTTTTAATAAATGCGGCATATGGCTCGACTAACGATCAACAGCATGTGAACTATTATATAGTTGGTTTACAAAAATTATGATATTCGTTGTTTTGAACCCACACAATAAAACATTTTAAATAATAAGTTTTAACTCTATAAAATGAAATACATTCTAGCAGGAATTTACTTAGCCTAGTATTTCCTTAGCTTACCTGTTTTCTTTTATTAATAATGTTTACAAAGTGGTATACATTGTGACGATATTACGAGAGCTAGAGGCATCAGAGGTGCTTACCACGCCTTGAGTCCGACTATGTGGCTGTGGGGCAACCGCGTAAATAAATGGGTTTCTTTTACTCTTTATTATCGGTAATATTTTAACCGGGTGAGCCTATGGATGTCTTAGTTGATTCGTTTAATATTTGTAATCCCATAAACATGGCAGACAATCCAGTGAAGTTTATTACCATTTTCTTACGCTGTTGTTGTCAAGGGTCTGATGGCGGGCCACTACGGCGACAGCCTCGAAACGACTATGATACAGAGCTTATCTTTAAAACACCGATGTTATGCAGTAAATTATTATATAATAAGTAGCATAATATTTATTACGACAGGTATTGGGGCCGATTCTGTTGGGGCAATCTTAAATAATTCTTAGGTTGGTAAATACGTTTTGTCTATTTGTAGCCATTCGATGATTCCTTGATATTTAACCTTGTTAGTTATTCGGTATTTTTTCTAAAAATTACAAGCTAAATTATGTTGTAGCTTTATCAAAATTGGCACCAATACCAATCTTCATTAAATTCAATAATAATATTAACATTCTGTACAAATTCACACAATCACGAAAACCGTCGTAGGTACAAGCCGCATTTTAAACAATATTTTACACAATCAATTTTTTGCTTCATTCAAATTTAAACTATTCTTATTACCATAAACAATTAAAATGACAGTAGAATTTTGACTTTAATACGGGTATCGTACAACTTTTTTTTTTTCAGATTTTTGATTCGGATATCCATATTAAAGAGTTCAAAATTAGACGCATGCTGATTCTGTTGTTGTCGTTTGTTATTTCTTACAAGGATGCTGTCAGATTAGTGTTATTGACATTTTTGCGAATATAGTGGTCAATTTTTCTTATGATTTTCCAGAAAGAGATGTATATCACTTTGGTTTGTGAACAACAGAATCAGCGCGATGTGATAAATTGATATCACCGTATAATAATTCTTAACTAAGTAAACATAGCAAAAAATACAGTAATATACAAAATTTTGATATTGCAGGAGGCATTCCTCTGCCGCAACCTTATTTACAATTGTCCAATGGGGGGTACTTAGTAATTTGACTTGTTTGTATACCCGATTATTGTATTACTGTAAACAAATAATTTCATTATAAAAAAAAAAAAACTGTAAATTATACGTCATTCTGAAACGACGCAAAATATCCAAATTTAAGTTATCCTTAGTCAGGCAGATATTATTTTACTTTATATAAAAACAATATATGTATGTTTCCTCTGGAATTCAAACGGCTGAACCGATACTTATCATGCTTTGTGGGGTTTTTAAAGTACGCCCGCACAAATAAGAATTGCATAAGAATGCATGCCGGGAGCATACTGTTCGAGAACACTAAACAATATCAAATATTACCTAAGTACGGATTTATATTACTGCATTCGTTATTATGTTTCAAAACACTCACTACTATGTATTTACAATCTATTATTTGTTATTGCTTGTTCGAGTTCTCGTATTACAATTATATATAATAATTATAAACTTAAGATTAACACTTATAAAATTAAAAATAAAATTTTCGTCCATCGTCGTCGGTATGTTTTGTCCTTGATACCTGTCCTGAGTGCTGAGTGCGAGTTTTTGATGAATACTAAACGCTAAGATCGTTTACGGTTACGGTATTTCTCTATAGGAATTGGCACATCGCCTCTTGCGGATCGAATTTACCAAAACGCAATCGAGTAGGTACCTGCGAGTAAAAACTCACACTGGGCACAATGGTAATTAATCTACATCTAACAGAAGAAGCTACAATGAGAAGCAGTCAAGTTAAAATCTGTGTCCCAAAAATCGATGTTTTGCGCTAAACTAGTATTTAGATTGTAAATACTAGTTTAAAAAAAGAACTTTAATAATATAAGCTTCGCAAAATTTATAATATACCTAAATTAAAATTATTTACTAATAATAAGTAATACAAGCTTATTCTAACAACACCACAAAAGCTTAATAAACTAAAAACGTCTCATCTCATTAAAGCAAATAAAAATTATCGCGGTTTTAATATACTAATGCAATAATTTAAAATATTATTAATAACACATACTTCTATTTTACACTATTTTCGATTTTATTGCTCAGATGAGAATTACACGTTGATTCGATAAAAATTTAAAATAATAATATAAAAATGAAACTTATAGAATAAGCGATGTGGTACTTAAAGTGAGGCAACGTAGGTAATTAACGTCACTCATTTTAAATAGCACATACAGGTGTCTTGCTCCGTCTCATAACAACATCGTAATATTGATATTTATATAATTTACCTTATCATGTAATGGCCGCTTACACGGTAGGCGCGCATGCACACGCGCCGAAGTAACGTCTCTAAAGTTATATGGACACCAAATTCGATTGTTACCCTATGGAATTTTAATACAATACAATTTCAAACATCCAATGCAATGGTTATGAAGTACATAATACAGTCCAAGTCTGTTGTGGTATACGCAAACAACAGAATTTACAAGCGTACGGACAATTTATTTACAGCCCTACAAGTTAAATGATACAGTATATATTACATAGAATATAACTGTAACGAGAAGAATATATCAAAATCCCATCGACGGAGAACAGATCAGATTTGTTTGTGTCCAAACGGCGTGGTTGATAGTCGATATCGTTAATTTACAAGTTATACAGTTTTAAATCGGACTCTTATTTTATAGATAAACACCTCATTAGTCTTGCCAATAGCTCTTTACACCAATGTATACCTTAACTGTTAATTAAAGGACTGCATTGACCCCGTTTCATCGAAATGTGTGAAAATGATTATTAATATTGACGGTCCTAACACACAGACTATAATCACATTGTTATTAAGTCACTAAATTTTCGATAATTAGTTTCAGTTCTTTGTGTTATAAATTTTATTCTCATACGTTGTTTTATTGTGCATTCTGTGTGCCAGAGCTTAGTTGTATTTTAGTGTGATTGAAGATAGCTAGAAAGTGTAGTGCTGAAGGCAAATTGATTAATACTAACTTTGGCCTGAACAGGCTGTACCTATACATAAAATCTTGTGTATCTGATGGTTTTTTACATAAATATATCTGGTACCATTAAAATGTGTGCTGTTATCAATATGTTATGTGACCCTGGCCCTAAGAAGTAATCCGAAAAGTGCTGGTCGATGAACCCGGGGTTATGACAAGGGTATCAGCGGATCTTAATATTACTGTGACAACAATATAATGGGATACTGTAGGTATATCCATAGTAAGTAAGGTAATCTTATCACTATTAAAATCACAAGGCCTGATCAAAGTCACGTATATAATTCGGCTCGAGTCAACCTTGTGACTTAAGATCACACGCTGCATCCGAAAATATCGCTAAAGCCACGGAAAAAACCTTTCGACAAAATTGGCCCTTTCATACGATCGTTGTGATCGTTAGCACTTTACTAAAATATCTCTCTCTTAAAATTCGCTTTTTTAACCATATTTGCGGAAGCAGTGTGAGCTCAACATGTGCCTGATCGAAGAAAACAAGAAGCACAGGGGGCAAATAATGCCCAGGAGGTATTTCTTACCTCCCGAAGTATACATCCTTAACATTTAAAAACAGGTTAAAAAAATAGGAGTTAGATTTTGGATATACTAAAGACCGAGCTTGGCCGTACACAGAAATATTGAGGTTTATAATGAAATCGATACCTCGATCTGTTGTTCTCTTACAAGTTAATTTCTGACGCATGTCTTACATTTCTCTGAATATTTTTGTCTTATTCTCGAATAGCCTTCATTAGTTCAGTGTACGGTCAGTCAGAGCTAAGAGGTCACTACTTCAGTATACAATTCGAAACAGTTTAGTCGGAGCCCTTTTAAAGTAGGCAAGGTGTTTCTATCGCATATAGAAGCAGTGTCCATAAGTTAGGGGTTGCCGTTAAGGCGGTGATAGTGGAAGATCATGGGAGCGCTAGGCGAAGGGCGCTGGGGATGGGCACGAAAGTTAATATAGAATCGATGCCACCAATATTGTCAATTTGATTACAATTATATTGGCAGCTACATCGATCCCAGTGTAGGAAATAGATTTCTGGATCGCGATTACAAACCTTACATTCAAATTTTTTATCTAAACTTCTTTTTACAACCGTTCGAAGCTATCTACTGTAACAGGCGAGTCAGAAACCTATTCCGTGTAAAATATCGAGATATTCAGCTTCGAATATCGTATATAGACATGTTCAAATCTTAACGTTGAGTCCCTAATGGGGCGTAGTGGGTGTTCATTTAGCTGGTCACATGCACTATATACAGAAGTTCATCAGCGAACGAACGTTTAAGAGTGAAGCAGCACGCCATCTAAAGACGTGGGTGGTTACCTTAATCTAATACAAAGTGCCTTAATCCATAATACTGATTTTTAATACTGCCTGATTATGTATATATTTCTATGCAATCTGTTAGTAAAGTTTGAGATAGGCGTCTGGCTATCATGACTATCGTCTAAAACTATCATAAAATTGCAAAGTGCAATCAAAGAAGCTCGTTCATTGTCGCAATTAGGGTCGGTGGTATCGCACTCACGCGCCGCCGATTGTAAGTATCCATAAAATACACTCTATGGTGCCGTCAATGTTCAAGTTCAATTTTAGTACATATATGCAGAGCATTGACTTCATATCTGTTAAGCATACAATTTTCAATAACCACAGAAGATGTTATCTTAAAGTCAATGTCGAATTGTATAAGTTTAACGTATCATGGGAGGTTTGTATCCGTGAGTCATACGTTCGAGGAAGCGGTGCAAGTCGTGGAAGCGGGGGCGCTGTGCTGGGTCGCGGCGCCAGCACTCGTGCATCAGATCGTACAGTTCGCGGCGGCAGCGTGGTGGAGGTGCAGCCGGCACCCGCGCGCCGTGACCACCGCTACGCCATTCTGTGGCGTTCGCTACCACCTGCGAATGTTGTTTACGCATGTAATTCTATTCTATGATTATGAATTGATCAAATGAAATTGTTTATTTATCCAAATACGCACTTATGAACAGTCAGGCTCTAAATGCTCGGTTGGGAAGGTTGCTTTTGCTGAGAAGAGCCGGCAATAAACTCAGCAATTACTCTCTTCAAAAACAACTTATACACCTATTACGTTCAATAATTATTTATCAAGTCTCACTGACAATATTTGCGTGTTATGGGGCCAAAAATAGTAATCTATTTAAGGCGATGATAGCTTAGTGGTGAGTGACGTCGAATACCGCGGCGAAGGTCGTGGGTTCGAATCCTACAATGAGCTTGAGCTTTCGGTGAAGGAAAACATCGTGAGGAAACCATAGCATGGTGGTAGGGTACTATGTGGTACTCGACTGGCTGGCTACCACCCTCAAGTTGAAAATCTGTCGCCAAGCACCTGTTGGTGTGTTTCGGCAGTTGCACTTAAGAACCAGTTGCATTGTAATAAGGTGTACAACACATTGGCAATCCCCCTGGTATTGCTAATGTCTACAGGCGACGGTAGTCACTTACCATCAGGTGACCCACCTGCCTCGTTGTCACTAGTGACATAAAAAATGAAAAAAAATCTACAGAATTTAATTATGACCGACTTAATAAACAACAAACTCGCACAGACCAGCCCCCACAAGCAGCACCTGTTAACATGTAGACGCGTGTGGCAGCCACCGCCCTCCTCGCAAAGAAACATCCGTTCGGGTTTCAAGGCCAAAAAGTTAGAGAGACATATTATTATATATAATACTTGCCTGGTCGTCATTCATCTCCTCGAAGGGTTTAGCTACACAGAATGTGAGCACTTCCCACACGGTGACTCCAAAAGACCATACATCACTTGCGGGTGAAAACATGCCCTGGATAAAATATATACGTTAAAATAAGTTTTTTTTAATCCCACGCTATCGCCACAGTGTCTCGTCCGTCAGTCACTTCTTTTATCTTAACAGTCTAATCGGAACTTCTGTGCCATTCTCTTTACTATGTGATCACCACGTTTGTAATGTTACCATGAAACATAATTATAAAAGATGAATTAAATACCATCAGCAGACTCTCCCAAGCCATCCAGCGCAACGGCAGACGTGTCCCGTCGGTCATCACATGGTAGTCACCCACAAACTCTTCACAGAACATCGCGTAATCAGATATCTTCACATTAAGGTCTTCACTCACAGTTATGTTGCTGTAAATATATTAATCCAAGTAATCCAACAGACCAGTAGACTAGCCTGATGATAAACTACTGATATAATATCCAAACACTTATCAGTAAACAAGGCGATGATAGCTCAGTGGTAGTGACGTCGAATACCGCGGCGAAGGTCGAGGGTTCAAATCCTACAATGAGCTTGAGCTTTCGGTGAAGGAAAACATCGTGAGGAAACCATAGCACGGTGGTAGGGTACTTTGTGGTACCCGACTGGCTGGCTACCACCCTCAAGTTGAAAATCTGTCGCCAAACACCTATCGGTGTGTTCCAACAGCTGCACTTGAGAGCCAGTTCCCATCTAGGCTTTGTGCGCTTACCACCTTCGGCCACATCATCACTTACCATAGTGAGATTGTAGTCAAACACAAGCCTATCTAGAATAATAAAAAAAAAAAACATTAGAAAACCATTCGACTTCTTAGCACGCCCATATTCCCTGATAAAAACTTACCGGGCAGCTAGATCTCGGTGCACTAACTCGAATGATTCCAGATACTTCATGCCGGCTGCTATCTGACAGCATATGTGAATCAAACTCGAATAGCTGGAGGAATAAAGTTTTTATTAATACTAATAATTACTTATTGTGTAGGAGTTCCACCCTCCAAGATCTCTAAATTAATTCGGTGGTTTAGACTAAATCTAGTACCACTAATAAATATTTGCGTGTTACGGCGAAAGTAAAAGAATAAATAAACATAATTTAGTTAATAAGTAACTTAGTACACAACAGACAGACTCAGTCACAAAACTCGTCCCCAATTTGGCATCAGCGGTAGATTAGAGTTAACCTATCTAGTAAACAATAATGCAGTCTTCAGATTCTAGAATCCCAAGGGGATTACCCTGGCTCACTTAGTCATGAGAACTGCCTAAGTAGTCAAATTAAAATGTCACGTGAAGACAGCCAATCGCACTGCTTAATTCCACTCGCTTTGTCGATTATGTGTTACCTTAGTAGTAGATTCAGGATTATGGTTTGGTTTGGTTTTATCAAGTCAATAAATACAAAATTTTACTTTAGGTAAACTGAGTCCATGTAGCAAGCTTTATTTGAAGTGCGCTCTCCACGGACGATGAATCGCCTGGGACGCAGTTAAATACTATATAGTTAGTTACTTTAGGGTGTATACCAAATATTTGATTAAAAGTTTAATTGGAATAATCGAGTCAAATATAAGATTTATTACAGGAGCATTCAGGTTCTTTTGGAAGACGAAGAAACAGGAACAGCACAAACGTATATATTAACTACAATAATAGAGATAAACGTAAAAATAAAGTGGGTAGTGTTTTGTAACGTCAAAATTGGTCAGCGACTCGGTAAAACATTGTTAAGCCTTGACCAGGTAACGGCACTGATTTTCAGTCGCCGTTTATGGGGTATCCGCTTCTGAGTTACCTCGAATGTTTCTCCTGTCGAAGAATCGTGTAGAGGGGAGAAGCATCTCCGCGGTCGAGGGCTGCGCATGGGGGTTCGAGGAGGCTCAGGCCTAAAACTCTGGCAAGTTGAGGGTGCTTCAAACCGGCCCCCCAGGTCGCTTCGCGGGCAAAAGCCGCTCTGGAAATTAACATGTAACTGTATTTTACAGTTCCCACGGTTTTAAAAAGTTACTAAAAATATCACTTGATCATTAAACGACCCCTGAGTTAATTCTGTTAGAGATATTGGGTCCAACTTACTTGATATCGTTATGGCAGCCGCGCCAAAGAGTTTTCACAACGACAAGACGTCGCCGGCCACCACTTGGAGATTCCTCGTCGCTCAGCTCTTCGATCCCATTCGTCTCGCATATCTGAACCTGGCGGAGGAAACACTACACTAAATATACTGCAATTATTGGATTATACGCCCTCGGTGTCCCGGAATCCACGTTCCCGAGTGAAATACAATAAAATATAGCTCATATATACTCGTTAATAATGTAGCTTTCTATAGGTCAAATAATTTTATGAATTTATCATAACGAACATAAAAAAAAACGTTTCTCTTTATTATTTTAGTTAGTTTGGATACAATCGTCACACAGCGTATGGAATTCACAAAATACAAGGAAAATCTTTTTATGACAAAGCTAATTATATAATACGAGTATTGTTAGTTCATAAGTTGGCCATCAACTTAAAATAACCAGTAAATCTGTACTGGTTGATCTTCCCTGTCAGATATACAAAGTCAAAACAATTTATTAAGTTTAGGCCCTAGGTTAGGAGGCTTTTATGAAGGTCGATCTACAGAAGTTATCACCGGTTCGGAAGTCAGCTTTCTCATACTAAACTTATGCCTCATTATGCTTATTCTTTAGTTCAACATTCTATTTTGTAAATGATATTACTTTAAAAGAACTCGCCTACCGAATAAACTTTCGTTACAAATTTTTTTAAGATAAAAAAGGATTTTGCTTATTTACATTTTTATTCCGCGGCACGTGAAAACTTTCCGGGGAAATAGTTCTTAAGCACGTTATATAGTGGGGGGAAGGTAGTGAATTTTGCGTATATTTCGCAAAAGCCTACTTTGGCCTAGTTTCTAAGTTTACCGAGCGTGGAAAATGGCTTCGCGCCCGCCGGATTTACGGAGCCTTTGGAAAGCCTACCTATTCTTGTTTTGAATGAAGATAAAGATGCACTTAAACTAGATTTGAAATTGAAATATAAAATACAACATGCGGTATGTAACTTCACGGCAGATTTTTAATTTTCCAACTTACATTTCAAGCAATTTAGGGGGATTGTGAAAGTGTTGCTGACAGCTGAACGTTTACAATGTAACAAGACAACTCTCAATAGCAACTGTATGAACACGACAGATTTTCTACTTGAGGGTGGTAGCCAGCATTATTGAATTAGGATCTGTCTGTAAAGCAAAACGTCGGCGTGCTAACAAACTGTAGACACGTACATGTTAATGTTTGCGAATGGGTGATCATATAAGCTGGCTTCGTTCGATGCACACTCAAATCTGACAATAGAGTTTAAGGTACATGAGCAAATTGCTATGATTGTTTTTGCACTTTATTTAGGAATACGAGTTGCGATGTTTGTTTTCATTTGCGGAAACAAGCAATCGACGACGGTAAAATAAATAAGCTAGAGGTTTCCCCTTAAAGATTTGCGGTTTTATTGTTATAGTGGAACAATATCTGTAAATCCAAGAACTAATGGAATTAAATTGTTGTTCGAACAGGTGCTCTATGGTCAGAAAAATGTTGGTAAACTCTCACTAAAGTAGGTACTGCGAAATACAAATAGCAGTTTATTTTTTCGTCGAGATCTGTGAACTGTTTTTCTTCCATCAACTGAAAATAACTTTAAAGCTTTTTAAATTTTATTTTTCATTAACGCGTCAGTCTGTTTGTGATATTCTTTAATTAAGCGACCGCATTTTAGATGGAACTTTATGAAAGCAATTTCATTTCGAATTCAATACACGAGTATTTTTCCATAATATTGTGCAAGCGAGATACCGCAGAGTGGGAAGCGAAAGAAAACAGTTCGGGCTTTGTTATTTTACCAATGAGGTGTTTGCTTATTATATCTATTTGTGTATTTTGTACACTTTTCAATTATGATTCTCTGGTGAGGTAAATGTGTTTTATTTTATTTAAATCTTAATGGAAAATAGACAATAATTTTTACTTTTTCAAAAATCCACCGTTACCAAAAACTATGCTCAGTTTTATAAACGTGAATGAACATAATTTTACAGTTCGCATGGTGTTCCGGCAGTTACACTTGAGAGCCAGTTTCCTTGGACAGTTTAGTAACTATCAGGTAGGTTTTGTGTATAATTTTAAGTAAGATACTGTAATATCGATACGAACTTTGAAATTCAATTTTAGTAACTGGCGCACTTGATACAGCAGTTACGTTAACATCGTTAAAAAATATGAAAAATAAACGGCAATGGCTATTAAAGCGCGTTGGTTGGGGGATTTCTGGGTGGAATTTGGGGGTTGAGTGAGGGGGTGAGTATGGGCCAGATTGTATTTTCTTGCTACGGCAAATAATCAATTTTTATGGGCATTTTTGCAGACCATGGTAGCCTCGAGCGGAGACTGACGGCACTGGAAGGTTTGTCAACTTCATAATGTTGCTGAAGCGTGTTGAATTTGTGTTTACGCTGATTTAATAAATTCATACACTTTCCTGAGATATGCAACACTTAACGCAGTTTGTTTGGGTTCCGTAGTCAAACAGTCCTTATCCATTTTTTATACCACTAGGTGGCAAATAAACTAACGACCCACCTGATGGTAGGTATGTGGTTAATTTCCAATTTCATCATATCCGCCCAAGCGTCGATCAAAGGCACTTAATGTGCGTAGATCTAGACTATAATCAAATCCATGAATAATTTTAATTGTCTCCGGAACTGACACTATTTGAGATGAAAAATATCAATGTACAGTGCTGTTGGTATACACGATCCTTACGTAAACTTGGACGATTTTTTGGGTTAAGAAAGTAAATAAAGTCTAAAAGTAGGTAATTACCGGAGTTTAAATACACGGTCTAATTGAGAAGGCACTAGAACGTGAAAGAGTCGTTTAACTAAACATGCCAATTTGATTAAATCGTATTTCGATTAACGATTACGTACTCGATCAGGTTGTAAGCATGCATGGTTGGGTAAATTAAATTAGGACTCCGCATCAGCGTCGGGTTATGTCGTCGAGGTAATTAGACCACCAGGCTAATACCAGATAACCTATGTGGGCTCATCAACTCTGAGGCATGTGTGCATTATTATAGAGCTCGATACAAGTAGGGTTACTATTTATCTAGTAACCCTAACATTTAAAATACCTGATAAAATTCCTGCAAGTCTGGAAAAAATAATGTAAAATTCCTGACGCTGGGGGTTCTTTTGTTTTGTTGAAAAGTGTTAAAAATAAGTACAGAACAGGGGTTTTGATTTGTTTTGTATTGATGTAAGTAAAAAAGGTACATTTAAAAAAACTACTATTCATTAAAAATTCCGATTTTTTCTTATTCCGGCCGCATTCCTGACAAATGGCCAAAATTGCTGACGTCTGGTAACCCTAGATAAGTATAAGATAATCCGTATCCTGGTTCAAAATATTTTAAGATAAGATCATTCGGGAACGCGGGTTAAGTCGCGGGGCGAAGGTAAGTCTAATGACAAATATTAGAAGCTGTCTACTATTAAACTATGTTCTGGTTCAAGGTTTATCGTTAGGTCCAGGTACTTAATGTATATATACCTACCTACATAGTTGTAGATAGTAAGAGGGTAGCGGGTCCCACGCCACCTCACCAACAAGTATTATATTACATATTTTATGGCTGCCTCGTAATTTAAGTCACGTATCACCAAAGTAATACGTGTTTACAAATTGTTTTCGAAACGTATTACGTGAAATAAAATTGACGAAAATATGTTCTATTTTCAATGGGTAATGTAAAAATTATTTGAAACATATTTGTCACCATATTGCTACACAATAAGCCGTATAAAATTTATCTTAAACTATAGGCGTAGCTGCTAGGATGCACCAATTGCTAATCAGCAGGTCATTGTCACAATAACGCGATTTCACACCGGCTTCTTTTACTGGGATAAAAAGTATCCTTAGTTTTAATCATGGATATGATTTATGAACTCTACAATTCTCAAATAAACAAACACTAGGTATTACTCATCCTATACAACCTCGCAGAACTTATGCACTGGAAGCACCGCAAAATATTTTAAAATTCGTTGACTTGAGAGGAATATTCTAAATATCATACCTCATCCTGCTCGCAATCAAATCCCCAAACAGAGTCAGCGCTTGAATTTAACTGAAGTTCACATTGCTTTCAGATTTTAACAGGGTATTTGATTAATGTTGAATAAGCTCTTAAAAAATAATCATGATTGCAATTATTTAAAGTGTGTCCTACAGGTTAAAGGCTGAGAGCTAATTAGTGGATTGGCGGAATTTCGGTCTAATCGGGCGTGTCGCTTTAGGTTCGCTTCGGAGGGCAAATCAATAGGCGAAATGTAAATGTATATGTAAAAAAATAACTGTTAATGTGTTCTTTTACGGTTGACCAATGTATGTATTTATTGACATTTATAATATTATATTTGTTAGTAAAAATACTCAGTCTCCTTTACACTTTCAATTGCAATCTCAAATCAAAACAGCTTGATATAAAATAAAAGTGACATTGTTAAAAAAGTCCTCAGCAAACATAACTATAAAAATGGGGCCAATCATTCACTCTGACCTCACACTCGGATCATGCGATCTTCAAGATTCAGCAGTATTCTCCATTCACAACACTCCATAGCGGAGACTAAAGAAGACACTGCTAAAATAAGCGGCTTCTCGAGCCATTTGACGGACGGAATGTTCGCACCTTCTGTGTGTATATGTTTAGTGCTCAACTCGCAAGCCACACTGCGGATCACTGAGCAAACAAAACGCGTGCGACCCTTGTTGTATTTTCATTAAGAATGTACAAACATGCTGGGTTACCCGGCGGCGGCAGAGGCGGCGGCGGCCACCTGTACTACATTTACCTACCCACCCGCTGTTTGTCGCGTTCCTTTTCATGTCCCCTTCATATTTGCGTAAATCTACGTTACATATCTACAATGTCCGTCTGCGAAATTAATTAATTAAGTTTGAGAGCGACTTCAAAGCACCCTTCTATTGTCACGGTATATGTGCAGCGTTTTGGGGACGCTCAAAAACGTTTAATGACAACAAATTGGAAAATTCTTTATTATTTTTGTGACTTGGTTGACGTTCAGAGAATACTCCGTTATCAAGATTATCAACACTAAGCAGAGCTTGTACTATAATTTGATTTTATAGATAACTAAACGCAGAGGGCCAACAGATATGTCTTGTACACGAATGTCTATCCTGAGTAGGAATGTAGACCGTACATTTGTCGCGGTTAGCATTTGCTTTACTAAAGACAATTTGTATAACTTTTAGTTCAGTTCATATTCATTATCCATACCGTGCACTCACATTCATTCTAACATTGTCACTTTCAATAAATACTATTCAATTAATAATACATTATAAATTAAAAACATTAAATGTACTGGTACATTTATGGTCCTTCGAGCCGGATGACGTGTGACACATACCATCCATCAAAAACAACGGTCAGGCTAGATCGCTTAAAGAGTCTAAATATTACTACTATAAAGGGACTTTGTTCTCGAGAAATCCACCGATCGCGATGTGGCGTGACCTGATCAGAGTCGCTAGTTCAGCAGAATATCCTTGGGCTATATAACTTACTGTATCAGAAAAAATAAGGAGTTTTTCGAGTTTTTGTCCAGAGATTATGGACCGCAGATGGCAGCTTAAGCTAATGGCATGCCGCTATTTATAGGGCTGCTCTACCATTGCCTCCGCCCACGTCCTGCTCCGCCGAGGTAAGCGTTATTCAGGTGATTTATTTACAAACATTATTCGCATTTAAAAGCCACTGAACAGTTTTGAAATGCTCCCAATGAATTGCTATTATGAAGTGAAAATGCAGAGTAGAATATCGCGTGAGCCGTTTGAACTTATTTTGGCATAAATTTAACTGATTTTTTTCATAGGTATCTGTAGTGACGATTAGCCTCAAAGCGATTAGCTGAACAAAATATCTTTTGTCTGCCAAGTTTTTACGCTTTGGTATCCCAAAGCGTAAAAAAATAACTTATCTATGCTGTACAGACCTATCATACTATTTCCATGCACAATCTTGACGTACTGGCATTTAAAAGTAACAAAAAAATAATACAGTAGTTATTTTTATGTCACACAAATGAAAAAATAAATATCAGTAGGAACATTGAGCATTTTTAGAATCATAACATATCATAAATTACTATATAACTGTGTACCTACTAATGTAACAGTGAAAGATATTTCGGAAAAATAAAAAAAAATTGTAAAACAATAATGGACGACTTCATAAAGGATTTAAAGAGAAATCTTTCCGTTGACAACATTGTGATATTAATGAAAGATGGTAAATTAAATGTTTTATCCCATAAAGTGGGTAGTAGAGGGGCTTGCTAAGTAGTTACGCAAGAATTTTAATACATTTACATACTTCAGTGACCCAAAACAACCAAAAATGCCATCGTGTGTTCTGAGATATCCAAAGAGATTTAAAGATAGTTAGTATAAGTTAAAAGTCTTTGGAAATATCGTAATGTAGAGTGCTATTTCTAAGCCATTTTTAAGATCAATGTTATGAACCTGAGTTACCTACACATTTATAGTTTTTTTTTTTTTTTTTAAATTCTAGATAGGCTTGTGTTTGACTACAATCTCACTATGGTAAGCGATGATGTGGCCGAAGGTGGTAAGCGCACAAAGCCTAGATGGGAACTGGCTCTCAAGTGCAGCTGTCGGAACACACCGATAGGTGTTTGGCGACAGATTTTCAACTTGAGGGTGGTAGCCAGCCAGTCGGGTACCACAAAGTACCCTACCACCGTGCTATGGTTTCCTCACGATGTTTTCCTTCACCGAAAGCTCAAGCTCATTGTAGGATTCGAACCCTCGACCTTCGCCGCTGTATTCGACGTCACTACCACTGAGCTATCATCGCCTTCATACCACTGAGCTATCATCGTTATAATACTTATAATTGAAACCATACCTATGCCTGATAATAGTAAAAAGTTTTACTCTAAAACTGACCAGTGTACATTTTTAAACCTTATTCATTATTATTCTAGCTAAAGTCATCGGCCTGCCTTGTTCTCAATTATTTGTGGTCGACGCAATGTGAACTTTTCTTCCAAACGGTCCTTTTATCCGTCCTATCGGAATTCACTCCATTCGTAAAGAGATGTCCTGACTGACCCATCGACGCCCAGTCTAAACCCTTAGACCTAGAAAGCTGTTTTTTTTTCACAGGTGTTGTTTTTAAATGAAAAAGGGGTTAAAAGTTTGTATGGAAGTCGGCCATTTTTGAAGCTAGAATCATGAAACTTTGTTTAGGCTAACAATTAGAAATTAAGTTTTCTAAAATTCCACCCCTGGAAGGGTGAAACGGGGTTTCAAAGTTGGTATAAAAAATGAGAAGGCCTGACTCACTGACTCATCAACGCCCAGTCTACACCCTCGGACCTAGAAAGCTAACTTTTTTCGCAGGTATTGTTTATTGTAGACGAATAATAAGATAGGATTTTTCGAAATTCAATCTCTAAATGGGTAAAAAGGGATACGCGGGTGAAACCGCGGGGCGGAAAGCTAGTCTCTCATACAATCTATCCATTACTTTCCATCTTCCACTTTCATATTCATAACTCTTTTTTTCATTTCTCCAGCGAAAGTGATTGATGAAGAAAACATAACAGAAGAAGAGGTTCGAAACACGCTTGAAACAATTGATACAAACAAGAACATTGAAGAAATAGCCTCTAAACTCATGGAGCTCAGTGAAGTAGCTAGTCAAAGAATAGAAGCTAAAGCTAAAAGCATGGACACCACAACTATTGTTGAAGATTACACTGCGGTCGAGACCAGTTCGAACGTGCTTCAAAAACCTTCCACTACTGAGGTCGTAGTAGAGAAACCATGCGCGAATAGATGCCACGAAAAAATTTATCAATTCATTTAGATGGTAATTTTTTTGATTTGAATTCATTTTTTAATGTTTATTTTTTTATTATATTGCTGTTTAATCAGGAGACATAATATAAATAGAGGAATGTGACCATGACCTTTTGTCTTTTTTTAAAGTTTTTTTGTTAGAAAGATATTAAACTAAATCAGGAAAATGTAGCTACAAAATCACGTAACGAAGGAAAACATCGTAGTGAAACTACAGCGTGGTAGTAGGGTACTTTGTAGGAACTCGATTGGCTGGCTACCACCCTCAAGTTGAAAATCTGTCGCCAATCACCTGTTGGTGTGTTCCGGCAATTGCACTTGAGGCATTATAATAAGGTGTACAACACATTGGCATAATATCTATAGGCGACGGTAGTCACTTACCATCAGGTGACCCACCCGCCTGGTTGTTACTTGTGGTATAAAAAAAGCTTTATAAACCTGATAACTCATGAACGTTCACAACTCAAAAAACGACACGTAATTATTATCATGATGATTTAGCAATAATTTAGTTAAAAAAAAAGAAATACGCCGGTTGCATAATTAATTGTCAAAAAATTCTGTTTCATACATTAGTAAACACTGATATACTTGTAAATATAATATTTAGGTAGTTATATTGATGATCACCCAGACGTAGATGTTTAAACATAATTTTGATCTGTTCGTGAACTGAACCTATGACTGTGACGTGCAGTCAAGGTACAACCCTCACGCTACGTACCTACGCTAACCGATCCGTAAAATATATCCAAACTAGTTTTCCGGCCCGCGGTGCCACCCGCGTTCTAGAGGGATCTAATCGTTTCCTGAGATAAAAGTATCCTTTGTTTTATTGCATATTTTATGTTCTACCTGTGTGCCAAGTTTCATCAACATCCGTTCAGCGGTTAATTCGTAAGCGAGCAGCCGGTCGTTCCTTACCACCGTGTTTTGGTTTCCTCACGATGTTTTTCTCCACCCAAAGCTCAAGCTACGACTGAGCTATCATCGCCTTAAAAATCTCCTTGAAATGCTATTCACTACACATACACTCTCAAGCTGTTATAAAATTGAAAGTACTTACCGTTCCATGTGGGCCCTCTCCCAGGAAAGTAACTGGTCTCATGCGCCCCCGCGGGAAATCTAGCAGGGGCGCTACCCCGTTTGGGGGCTCGGCTTCGGGAAGTTTGATAGACGTAAAGAGTCCAGGTGCCGGGCGCTCGCGGCGGAGAGACCGCTCATTCGGGTACGGCTACATCAAAAAGAAACACAGTTTGTAGATTCGAAAGGTCGGCGGCGGAATTATGTATCTCACGACAGGTTTGCAACAGGCGTAAATTTCTGGATCGCTGCTGTCAAACGTCACTTTTGTATGAGCTTGAGAAATTATTTGTTTCCATTTATTGCTACCCTATCGCTAGTGGCGCTAGTGTCCATGGGTAATGTCATTCAGCGATAGGCGTGCGACAGCTGTCGCTACTGCTAACTTTTACGGCATTCAGATTGATATTGTACACATTTTACTATTCACACAACTTATTTATTTATTTATTTAAATTATGGAAAAATAACAGGAATAGACTACAAATAGAACTAAGAAACTAATAACAATAACATATATTTTAAATCTAATGCCTTAAAAATTTTTCACTATAATTTCACTATAATTATAGCAATTAAATATATCTTATTACCCTAGGTTGCCTGGAACAGATCGCTTCAGCGATACGGCCGTCTAAATTGTCTTTTGTGTATGTAGGTATCTTGTATCTTTTTATGTTGTGTCAACAATAAATAATATTTGTATTGTATTGTATTGTATTGTATTGTATTGTATTGTATTGTATTGTATTGTATTGTATTGTATTGTATTGTATAGCAATATTACGGTAACATAAAATAAAGATTTCTAAGCTTAGGTTACTAGTTTTATACATACGCGTATGTTATAACTTTATGCATTATATGTATAGGTACATTATATTCATCAAGAGGTGTTTCTAAATCCGTTCCATAGTCTCTGTATAAATGATTGAATTCCCTATACTTGGAATGCTTTTGTTAGTCCAGTGCTATAGCCAGTTCATATGCGAGGCAGTAAACAGCATAAACTTGGCGTAATTGCTTCCCCCCCCCCCCCCTCAAGACAGTGTTGGTATAATTTATATCTCGCTATGAATTATCGTGAACACTTAGGTGCACTGTTTATATGCAGTGTCCAATAATACTAGCATGGCGATTGTGACAACAAATCGACATTGTGGTTGATTTAAATTCGACGACGAATACCGACGGTCCAATTAATTATTATATGTAGAAATAAATTGAAGAATATACGTCTACATAACTCCGTAATAGTCAAGATCCGAGTAGTTGATAGTGAATATCTGACATATTTCGACACATTTTGAAACTTCGCTGTGTATCTATGCTATATATGTATATAGTTTTTGAGTTTATCGCGAACAGACAGACAGACGCGGCGGGGAACTTTGTTTCATAATATGACTGTAATGATGTTATATTTAGCTAGTATTTGTAGCTATTTGATCAAAACAGTAATCTCTATAAGCTATTGTAAAACATTAGCGGAATGTGGTGGGATTCGCGAGTCGCGTTTCTCACAATACCGTCCAATAACCATTTATCATTTCGCAAACGGCCGCATAATACCTCTAATGAGTAAAATCCAAGCATAGCTTGGGCAATACCATTAATATTACAAAACCCTGGCTCTACGTTACCTTCCTACATTTTAGATATTTGTAGGTTTATTTTGAGAATGTTTTGAGTTTGCCGGTTACAGAAATTCGTTGTTATAAAATTACGGGCTAGACGGAAAAAAATCTTACGAAAAATTGTCACCGACACTTTTTTGCTATCGTAAGCTATTGTAAGCTGTGCGGCGTGCGCATGTTTCTCTGTCTCTCTCTCTCTCTCTCTCTCTCTCTCTCTCTCTTATAGAAAGCAAGCCAGATATTTTCATGTTTTTTTTAAATTTTTTATATAACTTATATAACTTCGTTCCATCCGGGTGTCCCTTGACACCTCTCAAGTTTTTTATTATTTGAATGGAGCATGTGAACCTCGAAGCTATCCAGCTGATCGACAACACGGACTTAGTGAGAAGGTTAAAGCGGACGAAACCCTTCGAATTAGTTTAGTGAAGTGCTAGTGTAACGTAGTATAGTGCTGCCCGTAAAGAACACGTCAACAAAGTGTCTTCCCCTTAATAGAGACATTAAGAAAAGTGTTAATGGACACATTCTTATAGTTTACTCTACTTAGCAGTTTAAGTCAAATTTAAGTTACTCCTTAGTCTTTTGGCTAGATTGTAATTTTAATGATGCACTTAAAGTACATCGTTATATAAAAAAAAATGAATGGAGCGGTATCCACCCTTGCACCATAGAGCTATATAGAATAATAGTTGTTCCCGTGGTTTCACTCGCATTCCTGAGGGAACCTGAGAGGGTGTTGAACTTTCAAGTGTGTAACATTTATAATTTTGAGATTTGTGACTGGTATTTTCTATCTAATGTTATAAAGAGAATATGTCCTAATGAGAATCTGTCTTTTTGATAATATGTCCTTATGTGAACAAGCCTTTTATATAAATTCCTCGGGAATGCGGGCAGACAGTCATAATGTAGCCATCCATTGGTGAAAATGTTTTTAGAATCAATACAGTAGTTCTAAAGAAAACCAACAAAAAACAAACCTAACCTTATTATAATACTAGCTGTTCCGCGCGGTTTCACCCGCGTTCCCGAGGGATCTTATCTTATCTCGGGATAAAAAGTAGCCTATGTGCTATTCCAGACTATAATCTATCTCCATGTCAAATTTCATCCAGATCCATTCAGACGTTCTGGCGTAAATGAGTAACAAACATACATCCATCCAAACTTTCACATTTATAATATTAGTACCTATTAAAATATTAGTAAGATTGGTGACAGACAAATTCCTTAATCATAAAGTAAACAATACAAAACTGTGGAAAGTTTCAATAAATTTTATTTATGACTAAATTGAATAAGCCAACGGGTATGCAAAGCAATCCATTATTTACTACAGCTCGAGTGTGACACCCTACCCTACTTGTGGCAGGGTGTACCGGGGACATGTGGCAGGGGGAGCGTGATGTACCGGGACACGTGACATATTCTCGCCACTCAGGGGTACTTACGCTTCCTAGTGTTGTGGGAACACTGTATATGATACCATAGCTGTTCCGCGCGGTTTCACCCGCGTTCCCGAACCACGATAACTTCACAAATTATGTATTTCTGTTGCCGCTATAACAACAAATACTAAAAACAAAATGAAATAAGTATTTAAGGGGGGCTCCGATACAACAAACGCGATTTTTTTGCCCTTTTTTTTGCTCGATATCAACAATGGCAACAGGTAGGCACTTGAAATATTCACAAAATACTCAGTTGTATTTGTATCTTTTTATCTTATGTGTACTTTCCGCATGGTTGAATTCGTTAATAGCACAACCATTTATACCATATGAGGGATGGTAAATTTCCCAAAAGTTCAAGGTATCCCGATACCTAATTTAATCAAAAGCAGACAGTTACTTTGGTATTTGTAACTAACTTTCCACCTTGCCGTCTCACCCGCGTGCCCAAACACTTTTAATATATTCAAAGGTGTAGATAGGTTACCTATTCAACATTCGATCTTCGAGAAATGGCACATCACATTACAAATCATTGAAATTCTCGGCTTTTCTGTACTATATTTTCTGTACAGTGTATGTGTTACACATTTTTTTTATGTCACAAGTGACAACGAGGCAGGCGGGTCACCTGATGGTAAGTGACAACCGTCGCCGATAGACATTGGCAATACCAGGGGATTGCTAATGTGTTGTACACCTTATTACAATGCCTTAAAGGCGAACTGGCTCTCAAGTGCAATTGCCGGAACACACCAACAGGTGCTTGGCGACAGATTTTAAACTTGAGCGTGGTAGCCAGCCAGTCGAGTACTACAAAGTACCCTACCACCGTGCTGTGGTTTCCTCACGATGTTTTCCTTCACCGAAAGCTCAAGCTCATTGTAAGGATTCGAACCCACGACCTTCGCCGCGGTATCCGACGTCACTTACCACTGAGCTATCATCACCTTGTAACCCTTCACATGTAAACCTTCTTCTTGAATCACTCTATCTATTGCTAAGTGCAGTTTAAAAGATCTAAGCGAACAGACAGCGGAAGCGACTTCATTTTATACTATGTATAAAAAGGTTTGAATTCCCTATAACTCAGACGGATGTATTTCTAAAAAATCTGTATCTAAGTTCGAATTTTCCTCCCAGGGACTCATTCAATGCAAATTCATTTGTCCAGCTAGCGAACAAAATGAATTTGTTTGAGACTTCCGCGCGGTTTCACCCGCGTTCCCGAGGGACCTTATATTTTCCCGGGATAAAAAATAGCCTATGTGCTATTCCAGACTATAATCTATTTCCATGCCAAATTTCAGCCAGATCCGATCCGGCTTTCTGGCGTAAATGAGTAACAAACATACATCCATCCAAACTTTCACATTTATAATATTAGTAAGATAAATAACCTTTTTATGTATTACTCAAAACAATACTGATGCTGATTTAAATAACAAATCAATAAACAATAATTAAGTGTCACTATAAGTTTTTGTCACAATTCGTTTACTGTTATTTGTAAACGAATTAATCTTTTACGATTAATTCTTCTCTAATTAGTCATCATATTAGATAATATTATTTGAAACAACATATTTTATAGAACCATTGCTCCAATGTCATATGAAACTTAAAGAATACGTAAGCATTTTAATAAAAGATTTGAAGTAAAACAAAAAGGATAGCTCTAAGCGTGATAATAAGCGGATAAAGTTCCTGGGATATAGTTTATAATAATAAGTCTAGCTGAGCATTCCACTGAATATATTACACGCCGGCGAGTGAAAGAGATGGCTCTAAGTTATTATCTTCTTGTAACGCAAAACTTATTGCTACAATCTTGCTGAGAAAAATCTTATAAAATAACTTGTAAATCTTCTCTTTTATTCTAAAATAAATGTTTCCAATACACATACATCTGCAGATACCACGTGTAGTTTAAAACTTATATCGTGACTATTTTGCATGAGTTTTAAATCAATAGCCTTGGACATAGGTATTTCAAGGAATCTGATCCCAAACAAGCTAGATTGTACTATGAACACCAGATAATTGATTTACCTACTACATAATACTATACTAATAGATAATTACACCCATATTTAGGACAAACAGACATGTTCATGCACACAAATGTCTGTCCTGGATGGGAATCGAACCCACGACCTGCGGCGTGACAGGTTAAGCCTTGCAACCGTTTATATAATTGCTAAAAAACAACGTATACAATACAATACATTATTCTTTATTATTGACGCCACATGGCAAAAAAATTACATACACAAAAGACAAATAACAGTGAAAACAAATACAAAAAAATATCATAATTTTAAATCCTAATAGATTCCTATAAATAACGTATATACTTTCTTATTAATAATCTTAGATATTGTTCTCGCTCTAATCACAATATCTGATAGCATTATCAAAATACGTAGCGCAAATTGTAACTTCTATTTTCGCTTCACATAAAGATTTTCTCTTACAAAAGGCGACGGCTACAACCCTAAGGTAATCCTTGAGTGGGCAGCAAGCATACGTCGTTTGGGCAAACTCCCGGCGTCATTATAAAATATGGGCCGCAGCGTGGATTCACTTTGAGAAATGGAGGGAGGGCTCCAGTACACCTGGGCTCCGCACTCGCTACCGGCGTATTACAGATGTTGTTTTCCTTTTTGTTGGTACGTCGCTAAGTCACTCGAGTTATATTTATCGTGTGCAAAGTGAATGGAAAACTATGCGTTTATTCCACTATTCAAGAGCTTTGCCAGCTGATGGTTTTGGGGGGAGAGGGGCAAGGTAATGGAGAATGGAAAAGTATAAATAGGGAATATGCACGTGACTTCAAAATGGGCGATTTTTTATTGTTACAAAAACATACCTACATAATTATTTTCAAATAATTTCATGATTTAATACTTAAATTTAATCATCAAAAAGTGTCTGTTTTTAAATTCCCTCGCAAATTTCCGAAACGCGCCGTGAACAAATCGTGACGTCACTTTACACTCGACCACTGAGTATGTAACCGCTACGCTTTTTTAATTTATTATAATTTATAAGTTTTATGTGCTTTTCCATGGTAATAAACTTGACACGAACTCGTCCAATCTTACATAACAAAATAAGCACGCCAGAGTGGCCGCGTTTGAATCACCCGAAAATGATAGTGATTTTAATATATTTTTTTTAGCTTAATGGTTAAGAGTTTGGATATGTTATACATATATATTTTTTGGTAATGTTATAACCCGTAGAAACGTTTAAAACAATATAAAAAATACGTGCATATTCCCATTGTAGTTGCATAATTGCATTCAAGAGCACACGAAGCTTATATAGATACTTATTCGTAGTGCGAGTCTGCGGTCAAGCTGGTCAACTGTACTTAGAACCTTGGTTGATTTGCATTCCGCAAAAATAAATTTATCTCTAGGGGGGCAGCTGCCCTTCCCTGTCCCCCATTGGCAACACCAACTATTATATTTCACTATTATGAATAGCACATTTATACCGAGTGTTTATAAGTGAAAACTTCTTTAGGTGCGTTGCTTATTATGAAGAAGATAATTTTTTTTTATACCACTAAATGGCAAACACGCTTACGGCCCACCTGATGGTAATAATAATTCGGCGATTCATCCGTCTATATTATTTATAGTTGTAATTTTTTTACTAGCTATCGCCCCGTGTTGTCGAGATGAAAACTGTATCATAGCACACAGGTATAATGTAGCTTCCATTTAGTGAGAGAATTTTCGAAATCAGTTCATACTTTTCGTAGATTACCTTTTACATCCAAAATAATAGGTATATAGATGAATAGTAAATAAAACGATTGAAATTATCCATGAAACAAACATAACACTTATTAGTAACATATTATTGAATTAAAATGATTAATCGAGCGACGAAATATATAAAAGGCTATTGCCGAAGTGGAGCTGAAAAAACAAAATGGGAGTGCGTGAAACATGCATCGGGAACGTTTCCAATTGTCGTGTTTCATTGGTACCTTGTTCGTCACAGTCCAACAACGTGTCGGCGTGTGTAAACAACGTCCTCTAATTTGCTTGCCTACTCCCACGAGTATTGCATTTGTTTCCACAATTTACTGCAAAAGTTCCGTCCGCAATGTTGCTTTCAACACCGTGAAATGGTGGCTTACATCGACATTAGTAATATCAGAGGCATTGCCAATGTGTTGGCAACCTTTATAATGCCTTGAATACTAAATTACTCTCAGCGATTGCCGGAACACATCGATAGGTGCTTGGAGATTTTCAACATGCCAATAGCCAGCCAGTCGAGTAGATAGTATTTTACCACCAATAATAATGGAACCAAATTTTAGGCAACAAATTTTATAAATGTGAATTTAGCAGACAGTTATTTTTTTCAGATTTCCAAAGATTAAGATAAAAAAGTACAAGTGAAAAACAAAGAGAAACTTGAAATCAGAGTAATAAAAATGCAGGTTTGATTTTATACACGATATATACGACAGTTGCACTTGAGAGCCAGTTCCCATCTAGGCTTTGTGTGTTTACCACCTTCGGTCACATCATCACTTACCATAGTGAGATTGTATTGACTACACAAGCCTATCCAGAATAAACCTACCTACGGCTTACTTGATGGTAAATACCAAACGAAGTCCAATCATGTGGTAATCCACCAATCTAAACACTTGCATGTCCTGACTAAATAACTATCAAGATACAGCTTAATTGCTGAGGATATAAATTTGAAACATTGCACATCCTTTGAAAATGAATATTCAAATAAGCCTTCCTAAACACTTATGAATAGTCTAGACTCTAACACACTGTGGCGGACATTACAGTCGCTCCACCTATCGCTCCGCTCGTGAGAAATTGCAACTTGGGCCAACCCCTGTAGCCTGTACATATCGTTCACATCGGTTGCGCACGCAGAGATGTACTTTTTCTGACACATTCCTTCTATTACGTGCTGCTTGTCAAATTGTATATTGATATTTTATTTAATTAATTTAATGAGTTTATGTTTATTTTCGCCTGTTGATTATACCTACTATCTTACTATCTACGATATAACTACAACAGTATTTTTCTTTATTTAATTTCGTAAAATTCTTTCCAAATTATACATGCTAAAATATATGTATAATCCAGATAAACTATACATCTGTTTGGAGTATGAGGAGACCAGGTACAGTACAGGTCTTACACTACAACACGGTTGCTTTTGCTGAGAAAAGCCGACAATAAACTCAGCAATTACTCTTTTCAAAAACAACTTACACCTACAATAATTATTTATCTAGTCTCACTGATAATATTTGCGTGTTATTGTGGCAACAAAACGAATGTAATTCAGTTGTGAGGGACTTAGTAAACAACAAACTCAAGCCGATCTACAAGCGGCACTTGTTCACAAGTATGACGCGTGTGGCAGCCACCGCCTTCCTCACCTTTTATATCGTAGTCATCCACTGGAGAAAATATAGGGTCGTAGTGGTAAAGAATTTTATGAACTGAAGCTGGCATAATTGTACACACAACGAGAGTATGTTTTACATTTTTGTGGACGTAAAGAGGTTTTACAAAAGCAAGGAACACTAACGTAAGAAAAGTCACACTCGACTGTTCAGCGGAGAAATAATGTTTCACTATGCACCTTCAAGCGTTACAAAAGTCAAGTACATCATTATCTACCCGCCTAGCGCCTGTGGCCTTTAAGCTGTCAGCTCTAGTATCTGTACTTTTCCAAGAGGAATTATTCCAAACTTTTCGCCGTGCAATTTCTAAAATAGCGATTTAATTGGGCCTCGTTAAATATTTAACTGTATCTGTGATTAAAAAAAGGTATGGATCCAAAAACGTCTTAAAAGTATCACTTAGTTTACTCCAAGGTAAGAAACTTGAACCTGGCGAAAAATAAGAAAGATTGTCCTGAATTGTATAGTTGTTCGAATTAGCGCTGAGAAAACTTCAATCGGTTGAGTGGCAAAGTTCTCTGGGAGAGAGACACGAGGAAAGTTTCAATTAGTTTCAGATTAAAGGCAGAAGGGAGATTGTGTTCTGGTAGGGTGATAAGATTGAGAGTTCTTCCCACTGTGATGCTCTTTAGTTAAAACCATTGATTGTTCATATTGTTGATCGTTGTCAATCAAATGCTCTACGGTTCGAAAATATCACAAGGAGGAAGGGGGTGTAGTGAGATATCACGTGTAGATTATTTTTTCTTTGAACGTGCTATTCATAAACCGAAAACTAAATTAGATTAGACCTGGATACTTTCTACCAAAAATACTCAATAAAATCAAATGAATTATCCGCGAACGTATAATATATACCTACCTTCGGTTGAACATACGGAAATTGTCGTGATCGATTTTAGCAACAATATCATTAAAGTTGAAAACAAGCATTGGGATTAAATTGACAGGGCTACTTTTTTAACATCCTTTTCTTATTTTTTTGTTACAAAGAACGCCTAAGTTTTGTTTTAATTGACTTATACACTTGCACTTTAAGATAAAGATAAAATATTAAAATAAATATCTAGTAAATCAGTAGGTACTTGATAACACTCATTAACCTTCACTCTTAGTTAGAATAGATAAGTAAATACAGGTGTAATATGCTAGCTAAATATCTGGTCCTGTAAATGAACGGAGCGAGCACGAGCGCTGCAGTTATAAATTGTGTTCGCGTCAAGATGAGTATTCAGCAAAACGACATTAAAACGTTATTGTTCACCGTTGTGCCGTATAATACCTATTTAGTTGCATATAATAAAAAAGGTGTACCAACTGACTTTACATTGCGAAGAGTTACCATTTTGACAGGATAATATATAAATAATGCCCGGGCGAAATGCGACTAATATTCACATAATAATAAACGAGTTTGATGTAAGTAAAGAAGTATTCATAGAAACAATACTATTAAAGCTGCAATCTCTACTAATACTAATATTATTATAAACATTTGTAGGTATGTTTGTAACGAATAAACTCAAAAACAACTGAACTATTTAAAAAATATATTTCACCATTAGAAAGCTACATTATCCCTGAGTAATGTGTATAGTGAGCTATGTTTTTATCCCGGGAAAAAATAAGATCCCACAAGAAAGCAGATTAAACCACAAGGGACAGCTAGTAAAAAATATAAGTCGAGAGAGTATATATATAAAAAAAACATTTCTATTTATATATATATAGTCAAGTCGGTATATATATAGTCGGTGACAAAAGTCACCGATACAAAAAATCACCGACAGTTTTATGTCGGGGATTTTTTTTCCGTCTAGCCCCCTTTCATATTTCATAACGCGCGATAAGGAACTTCGTTCCAATAATCCATTTTAAAGTTAAAAATAATTAAACCATTCATTATAATAATATTATGAAGCAAATATCGGTGTAATATCGCCTCGAAGTTACCCGCAATGACCCTACTGGCTGCGACATATGTTAGTTGTTTTTAATCTTTTTGGATTGCACCAGCAAGGAGAGTAGCGTAATATGTACCGATTACCGTTGATCTGCCTTCGTTTCAATTGAATAATGCGTCTGACTGAGCTTCACTGATTCACATTCGTTCTTTTTTATTCAGACTAAAACGGTTTTATATCGATTAGGTTTTTGTTAATTTCGGCTTTCATAATATGCTCTCTAATACATGGTGTCTCTATGCATTATGTTACTTTTCGTGCAGTATCGTCAATTTTAGTAGGTAAATAACTAGATGTTACCCGTGGCATCACCCGCGTTCCCGAGGGATCTTTTCTTTTCTCGCAATAAAAAGTATTATATCTCTTAAGTTGGACTAAACTGCAAACAGTGTGCAAAAATCGGTTCATTTAATTTAGAAATTTATCGTGACACGAAATGTATATAATATTCAAAGAAATTTAAAGATAGATACAAGTTAAAACTCGATAATTTTAAGATAATCAATGTACAGAAAAGCTGGTTTACAGTTTTATAATTATGTTATCATCTTTTTAAAAATTCTGTTTCCGTATGTTTGTGTCCGCAAAACTCGAGAAGTAGTCGATGGATTGGCTTGAATTTCGTTCACAACGTTGCATTTTATTAGGAGAGTGTTTGTATATAGTTTTTATTTCCTATGTAAACGGGAATTTCGACGCGTTTTATAAGGTTGAGTTATAACAATAGGTACCATGCAACGGTTATACAATTAGGTACTCCATTACTCACAGCGAAGCGTGGCCCAGGTTTTTTTTATTTACAAGCTTTTATTTAACTTACAATGTATGTTTGTTCGGGTTGAATCTTGCAACTCAATTTTGAAGCAGATATCTTTAACCGATTGAGCTGACATTTTGTATATACGTTTAGTATGAATGACAATGCATGGTCAGTGTGACGTCATTCTAAATCCAACATGGCGGAACACCTAAGATAGAAGACTATTATTTTTTAATGCACTCCTACAATATGGGTATCAAATGAAAGGGCTTTCTGAGAATAAGTCGAAAAGTAAAGTGACATGACTCTAAATCCAAAGCTTGTTTAAAAAAGCTTCTTTACTTATAATTTATTTATACCACAAGTGACAACCAGATGTCATCTGATGGTAAGTGAATACCATCGCCTATAGACATTAGCAATACCAGGTGTTGCCAATCTGTTGTAAAGGTAACTGGCTCTCAAGTGCAATTGCCGGAACGCACCAACAGGTGCTTGGCGACAGGTTATCAACTTGAGGGTGATAGCCAGCCAGTCGAGTACTACAAAGTACCCTACTATGTTTGTATATACATATGTATTTATATACACATAATTATATGATCGATAGACATGAATTGCTTCAGTTTAATCGCAATCTCACTGCAATTACTGATAAAGGAATTCCAATCAATTGATGCACTCCAGCGTGCTAATAGAGATTAATTAATCGAATATCTGTTGTAATTAGCTTAAAATAATGGTTTATAAACGAGAATATTATTGAATAATAAATGATCTCTTTATTGATACTTCTTAATACCTAAGACGGGAATCGTAGAAAGAAAGAAAGAAGAAAAGAAAGAAAATAAATTTATTTATGGCAAAAAACAATAAGTGTACAAACTTATATAAAATAGACATAATTTTGCCACAAAACGGTCCCAGCTCAGCATAAAGCTGGTTGTTTATAAACCAGCGCTGGTCTTATCCGCCACTACCTATGTGTTTACCTACCACGCCAACCGGCCCGTCAAATCTAATTACATTGTTGTAAGGGCAGTCTACTAAAACATTGCTTTTGAACGATAAAACGCTTTCCTCGGAACAATAACTAACAGTCAATTTGCTATCATACATCAACATGAAAGGGACAAGCCGAAGCCAATCCGAACCATAATTGCGAGTCTATTGTTGACGAATTAATGCAAGCGCCAAAGGAATAGAGTGTGCTAAATATGAGGATCACATTCTGTAAATTGTTTTAAGCTCAGTAATTTACAATGCCTTAAAGGCAACTGGCTCTCATATAACTATGTATAAACTGCAGACAGTGTACATTATTATCAACTAGCTGTCCTTTTTCCGGTATTAAAAGTATCCTATGTATTATTCCAGGATATGATCTACCTGTGTGCTAAGTTTCATCAAAATCTGTTCAGCCATTTTTGCGTGACAGACTAACAAACATCCCACCATCCAAAGTTTAACGTTTATAATATTATATACTAGTTTATCGCCCCGCGGTTTCACCCGCGTTCCCGAGGGATCTTACCTTTTCCCGGGATAAAAAGTAGCCTATGTGCTATTCCAGACTATAATATATCTCCATGCCAAATTTCATCCAGATCCATTCAGCCGTTCTGGCGTAAATGAGTAACAAACATACATCCATCCAAACCTTCACTTTTATAATACTAGCTGTTCCCCGCGGTTTCACCCGCGTTCCCGAGGGATCTTATCTTTTCTCGGGATAAAAAGTAGCCTATGTGCTATTCCAGACCAAAATCTATCGCAATGCCAAATTTCATCTAGATCCATTCAGCCGTTCTGGCGTAAATGAGTAACAAACATACATCTATCCATCCATCCAAACTTTCACATTAGAATATTAGTATGATGAAAAAAAAAAAGTAATATAATTGTAATAGTGGAATTATCCTACAAAACTTTTAGAGTGAGCACTACCTACCGACTTAAAGCGATAACAGCTCAGCGGTAGGATGTTAGATACCGCGGCGAAGGTCGTGGGTTCAAATTCTACAATGAGCTTGAGTTATAGGTGAAGAAAAACATCGTGAGGAAACCATAGCACGGTGGTGGGTACTTTGTAGTACCCGACTGGCTGGCTACCACCCTCAAGTTGAAAATCTGTTGCACTTGCGAATCAGCCTTTAAGGTATTGTAATAAAGGTGTACAACACATTGGCAATCCCTCTAGTAGGTATAGGTAGCTAATTTCTATAGGCAACAGAAGTCACTTAACATCAGATGACCCATCCTGGTTTTTTTTTTTTTATTCTGGATAGGCTTGTGTTTGACCACAATCTCACCATGGTAAGTGATGATGTGGCCAAAGATGGTAAGCACACAAAGCCTAGATGGGAACTGGCTCTCAAGTGCAGCTGTCGGAACACACCGATAGGTGTTTTGGCGACAGATTTTCAACTTGAGCGTGGTAGCCAGCCAGTCGGGTATCACATGAGGTTTGTGTCGATCAGTATAGAGTTCAAACTAACGTTGCACTGAATTGTGTAATTATGCAGATTCAAAGCTGATTGACTTGCTTCAATGGAGCCGCCTAGATACAAACGCGATAGGGTTGGTATACAGTATTATCAATGTCCTGTCCTACCTCTGTTATTCTGTTTACTTTGGGCACACACTGGATCTAATAATAGGGTATTTAGTCACCAGATGTGGTTGGGAACGATTTACGGCCGTTTCTGAATTAGAGTATCTAGATGGTACCGAATAGATCAGTAGTTGGTATACAGTATTATCAATGTCCTGTCCTACCTCTGTTATTCTGTTTACTTTGGGCACACACTGGATCTAATAATAGGGTATTTAGTCACCAGATGTGGTTGGGAACGATTTATGGCCGTTTCTGAATTAGAGTATCTAGATGGTACCGAATAGATCAGTAGTTGGTATACAGTATTATCAATGTCCTGTCCTACCTCTGTTATTCTGTTTACTTTGGGCACACACTGGATCTAATAATAGGGTATTTAGTCACCAGATGTGGTTGGGAACGATTTACGGCCGTTTCTGAATTAGAGTATCTAGATGGTACCGAATAGATCAGTAGTTGGTATACAGTATTATCAATGTCCTGTCCTACCTCTGTTATTCTGTTTACTTTGGGCACACACTGGATCTAATAATAGGGTATTTAGTCACCAGATGTGGTTGGGAACGATTTATGGCCGTTTCTGAATTAGAGTATCTAGATGGTACCGAATAGATCAGTAGTTGGTATACAGTATTATCAATGTCCTGTCCTACCTCTGTTATTCTGTTTACTTTGGGAACACACTGGATCTAATAATAGGGTATTTAGTCACCAGATGTGGTTGGGAACGATTTGCGGCCGTTTCTGAATTAGAGTATCTAGATGGTACCGAATAGATCAGTAGTTGGTATACAGTATTATCAATGTCCTGTCCTACCTCTGTTATTCTGTTTACTTTGGGCACACACTGGATCTAATAATAGGGTATTTAGTCACCAGATGTGGTTGGGAACGATTTGCGGCCGTTTCTGAATTAGAGTACCTAGATGGTACCGAATAGATCAGTAGATTATGGTGAACTGTAAGCTAAACTACATACAAACAATCGCAGACAAGAATGCAGTGACTTTCTATTTATCACACATAGTTTTATCCTATACCTTATAATAATTTGTCCTATAATCCTATATCACATAATTATATACTCTATCATCTGGGTATATCTATCTATATTTATTATATAAAATTCTCGTGTCACAGTTTTAGTTACCGTACTCCTCCGAAACGGCTTGACCGATTTTGATGAAACTTTATATCTGTATTAAGTAGGTCTGAGAATAGGTTGTTATCTATTTTTTACTAGCTGTCGACCGCGGTTTCACTCGCGTTCCCGTAGGATCCGCGTTCCCGTGAGATCTAGCGGTATAAAAAATAGATAACAACCTACTCTCAAACTTACTGAATATACATATAAAATTTCATCAAAATCGGTCCAGCCGTTTCGGAGGAGTACGGCAACAAATGAACGATTTGGATGAAATTTTGTTGTGTAGGTACCTATTTCAATGGGTTCCTCGATGATTTGGAAACAAAATTGGACCCGGTAGGTGGCGCTGGGATCGGGTTCTAAGTTTTGTTTTTATTTTAGAGCAGGACAACGTCTGCCGGGTCCGCTAGTTTTCTATATATTAATATAAAAGCGCTGATTAATCACAAAAAATCAGGAAGTAATAAATGCAACAAACTTGAAAGACAGATAGATTCTTAATAAGGAAGTATACTCGTACATTCGCTGAGAAAGGATTTTTGCAATTTAAACCCTCTTAAGGGGAAAAAAGGATGCAACGGTGAGTGAAACCACGGTCGACAACTAGTCCTATAATATAAAGTTATATTTAAATGCAAATGTTTATATAATAATAACTAGCTTTCCGCCCCGCGGTTTCACCCGCGTACCCCTTTTTTACCTATTTAGAGATTGAATTTAAAAAATCCTATCTTTGAATCTTTGGACCCCCATTTCATCCCCTTGGGGGGTGAATTTTGGAAAATCCTTTCTTAGTGGATGCCTACACTGTATAAGGTATCTATGTGCAAAGTTTCAAGTCTCTAGGTTCAGCGGTTTGGGCTGTGCGTTGATATCTCAGTCAGTCAGGACTTTGAATTTTATATATATAGATGTAATCATTGAATTCCGTAAAAGTTGAACTGATTGTCATGAAATTTAGTATATCCCGTTCCGTATCCCCATTCCTACATAGTGTTTTTCATCTAACGTGAGATTAATCCACGTACCACTTGTAGTAAGTACCTACACGTTTTAGATTTAAATTAAATGTTAAACTAAATTCCGTATTTAACTGCTCTGTGATTAAGTGTGGCGCTTTATTTGGATAAATTTACATGTTATTATCTTTTGAAATTTAAATAAACTAAGAAGAGAAAAAGAATAGAAAGGATTATCTCGATATTTTTTAATTTAACAAAATAATAGTGTATTTTGTTAAAATATTTAAGGATGGCAGTGTACTCCCGACTTGATGGCTTACTACCTTTATTTTTGAAATCACTGCAACACAGTAACGGGTGAGACTTGGCCAAAAACAATAAAAAAACAACACTTTTTCCAAAACCCCATGTAAAAGAATAAGGTATAAAAAATTCAATTACAGTAGAAACACCTCATTATGAATTAACGTGCAATCGGCTTGTTTTATAAAGCAGTTTTCCTGCAGCCAGTCACTCTCCGGGGAAATCAGCCGGATTCTGGACTCCGGGAATCGGTCCGGGAGACCAACCCGACTTAGCACTACATCGGCTGGCAATACTTTACGTGTTTGTAAACTCGTGCGTATATCTACTACATTCAAACTCAAACTCAAAATGTTTTATTCAATTTTGGGACACTTAAGGAACACTTATTGAACGTCTTATTGCTATTTTTAATGCTATTGTTACTGTTACCACCATTTCCAAATAAAGACCTGTCAGGAGAAGAAACGGCGAAACAAACTCACCGGTTTTTGGAACGAAGTTCCTTATCGCGCGTTGTGAAAGGGGGCTAGACGGAAAAAAATCTTACGAAAATCACCGACACTTTAATGTCGGTGATTTTTTGTGTCGGTGACAAAAATCATCGACCGCTGTGCGGCGTGCGCATGTTTCTCTGTCTGTCTCTCTCTCTCTCTTATAGAAAGCAAGCCAGATATTTTCATTTCTATTTATATATATATATATATTCTCTCGACTTATATAACTTATATAACTTCGTTCCATCCGGGTGTCCCTTGACACCTCTCAAGTTTTTTTTTTACAATAGTCCCTCTTTTCTCTTTTAAATATAATTAGGTTAGGTA
The DNA here is from genome assembly GCA_951361185.1 of Ochropacha duplaris. Classification (NCBI taxonomy): domain Eukaryota; kingdom Metazoa; phylum Arthropoda; class Insecta; order Lepidoptera; family Drepanidae; genus Ochropacha; species Ochropacha duplaris. The sequence continues at coordinate 1,261,742 of OX592690.1, forward strand.
CGGTCGGCCAAGAAAGTGGTGTGCCAGTTTTGATTTAGTTTCCTAGTCATAGAAAATGACAACAAGGTTCAAACTAAAAAGATATCACTGAAAGAGATGCATAATAATGACATGAGTTGTCATAAGTTGTCAGATTGATCTGTAAGCGAAACTAATGTTTATCACGTATGAATCTGCAAGCGGCATTCAACCTTAGGGTGGCACACCACTTTCTTGGCCGACCGTACACATAACGGATTATGTAATGACTAGTCTACGTTACCAGAAGATGTTGAATAATTTTGTTGCGTTATTCTTTATTTGTTGAACATTTACTTAACAATTCTACGCAAGTGATTCAGGTATGATGAAAAATTATTAGACGCAATTTTAAAGATACAAAAAAAATATTATTAATTTTTGTTCTTTTTGTGAAACATTTAGTTAATCCATATTTCAAATAGTTTTAGTTTTCAAAATCGGCCTCGAGACTTCTTTTATCATTTTTTGCTATTCCCTATAGTTTCTGATTTGGCCACCCACGCTTATTTTAAAAAGTGAATATTTATTTTAATAATTAATCAATATACTTTAAATCTACAATAAATATTCTCACATTTATATCAATCAAACGAAAAATATATTATTACGGGTCTTATACAGATTCGCATTAATAAGTATTCGTACGGATTAAAAATACTCTTCAATTTCACAGATAATTGAAAACGTCTAAAGCCATGAAAGGGAGATGGGTCTCCCAAGCATTCCATTATCCCCGATTCGCCAAAATGAGAACGACCAAACGTTGAGCAAACAATGCAACAGGGCCGTAATTGATTCTCTAATCCTATCCTTACATTTACACCTATAGAGGACTCGATCACCGGCCGTCGGTGGATGTCGGTGCATGTCGGAGGCCGTCGGAGGCCGTCGGTATCCGTACGTGTCACCAACTCGATGTGGTCTTTGGTAACGTGTCGCTTCGTAATGACGCTGCTTTGCCTAGTACCTACCTTTGAAGCTTGTACGATAGCGAGCGCAAGTTCATCCCGTTAGACTATGTGAAGTGACACTTTTAAAGAACGCAATAATGTTGCTGTTCTAAAAAAAATGCTTGCACAATTTTATTTTTAGTATATTACTAAGGAGGCTTCTTTATTAAATTCTATTTTCAATATGAATAACAATACGTTCTGAAATATGGGTTCGTCGGTACTATGTGACAGACAATTTTACCACCGCGCGCGCTCATTGGTTAATTAATGAGTTTTGAGTTTGAAAAAACTCTTTGCCTGTACTACAATAGAGGAAATAAAATTACACACTACACTTCCGACCTTATTTGACAACCCGGCTTCCTGTTACACAATTCCGTCCCTTTTCACGAAATAACTCCAACAGATTGCAGGAAAGCGAAAGGATAGATGTTACACATCAAAAATGTCGACTCATCTAAAATTTAATCTTAAGTCTATTTATTTACGTGTTGTATTATATCGGTGGCAGCGTAGAAGGTCTCGTGTGGATCAGGCCGTTTCATCATGTAAGGTCTCGGGAACTCAGGGTCTTCACAAATTTCTGTTGACAATAATAGCAACAACTGTAATTATTATACTTACGTTTAAATACTAATGTAAACTTAGAAACGCTCGTCTTAAGAGCCAGTTGCCTTTAAGGCATTGCTATGTCTATAGGCGGCGGTGTTCACTTACCATCAGGTGACCCAGGGGTATGGAAAGCTACCTACATTATCAACGAGTAACATGAGCTATATTTAATTTAAATTGCTTCGAGAACGCGAATGAAACTGTGGGGCGGAAAGCTAGTTGTATATAAAATAAATCTCTAACAGTAACGTACCCTACAGAAAGACTATATAATTAAGCTAAATGAAATATGTCAGACTAGCTGTCCTCCGCGGTTTCACCCGCGTTCCCGTGGGATCTTATCTTTTCCCGGGATAAAAAGTAGCCTATGTGCTACTCCAGACTATAATCTATCTTTATGCCAAATTTCATCCAGATCCGTACTGCCGTTCTGGCGTAAATGAGTAACAAACATACATCCATCCAAACTTTCACAATTTTAATATTAGTAGGTTAAAAGGATGAGTTCACTACAGTGTAGGTACAATGCATTGTCTAATGTCTCAAAGATCGACGGTTCGACAGCTCGACGGCCAGGGCCCATTATCCTGAGCTCAGGAGCATCATCCTTTCAATATGGTATGCGAACAATAGCAGGCTTTCCGCCAGGACGTCCGGCCGACGCGGACGCGGCCGTAACGATCCACCGCCTTACAGTTTTCTTTTATGGTGTTCACCGTTCTATGGAGACGTGGACGTTTTTAATTTTACTTTAGATCAAAGAGACGCTGGTGATGCTTTTGTACGGCTCTCGTAAATTACATTTGATAGGTTTTCAGTTGCGATCAATGAGGTTTACCATCGTTTTTGTCATGATACAGCTCGATTCGTTTATTTTAGCTATTCTTATAGCAACTATGAAAGTAAAGTTAAATAAAGATTTACTGAGATAATTAGAATTTTCCGTATATTTTTGGCAAAAGCAGGGAGGTTGTCTATCAAAATTTGAGGCTAGGTCAAGCTTGATCACGGTGAACCTAAAGTCTAGTACCTATATGAGTTTCAAGTTGGTTGTGCAGTAAGTGGGTTATGACGGGACGGTCTCCGCTCATTTTCTCGGAAATTTTAACGAATGCTTGAACTTCTAGCAGATATTACTTTCGTAGTATGATACGAATAGAAATAATGTAATGTACATAATGTATGAGCAATATGAGCATACTTGTTAAAGCTAATGTTAGGTGTGTTTTATACTAGAGTGATATGTTAATCTATCGGTGTTTCTCTCTGGAGACTGATAGCAATTTCTCAACGTGTTTGTATTTTCTTTGTTATATTTTAAGAGGTAAAATCTGCTAGTTTTACAAGTTGTGCTGTTTATAGTAGGTACCTACATAATTTGATGTAGGTACATTCTAACAAAATTTAATCTACTGTAAAACAAAATTTGTTTTTTTAGTATTAAATCCTCAATAACGTTATCAGCATCATTTTTGAAAATAGAGTTTTTTGAAAAAAATTTAAAAAACAATTATTAGATTGTTTCAAGCATATCTAGAAAAGTGGACCTGGTATGCGACGAGAGCTGAGTTAGTAACAATCTGAAGGCAAGTGCACTTGAAGACCTAACGTAGTGCAGTCGAGAAGCGAGTCGAGTGTCGCAGCCGAGCCAACTAGCGCCCACCAGAAACAACGGGTTTGGTTGGACCACGAAGTTGCAGTTTGTCCTAATAAAAGTTCTTGACTTAATTTTTCTTGAGTAAAGTATTTTATTTAATTATAATAATAATATGATGGGTGAAGATTTTCTTCTTGAAGGCAGTAGCCAGCCAGCCTGGAACCGCAAATTATATTGAAAATAAAAAAGCCTTTTTTACTAAGTCCCTTTGTGATATTATTGTGTCCAAATAATTGACATAAATAAAATTCGTAGTTCACAGTTAAAATTGAAATATAATATATTTTTTTACTTTGGATAATCTTGTGTTTGGCCGAAATCTCACCATGATAAGTGATGATGTGGCTGAAGGTGGTAAGCACACAAAGCTTAGAAGGGAACTGGCTCTCAAGTGCAACTGTCGGAACACACCGATAAGCGACAGACTACTCGAGGGTGGTAGCCAGCCACTCGAGTATTTTAAGCTACATAAAAAAAGAGAGACCTAAGCAAAGAAAACTTACTTTTATTAGTCTATTAATTAATAAGTTTTGTAAACACAAGTTTGTTTGATGATATTTTTACAAACCTTTGCGAATTGCGAGATACTTGTATATAAATATTTGCGAAGCAAAAATGCTGGCAGCGAACTACGAGTCGTTTATTCATTTGCTACCTAGGTACATAGTGTTTACATTTAGGGTGGGACCCCATATAATAAACATATATGTACCTAACTAATATAATAAGTCATAGTTGTTATTAAAAAGATAAACTCGTTTAACTAGACGGCTAGACGGAAAAAATTCTCACGAAAATCACCGACACTTTAATGTCGGTGATTTTTTGTGTCTGTCTCTCTCTCTCTCTCTCTCTCTCTCTCTCTTATAGAAAGCAAGCCAGATATTTTAATTTTTTTTCCCTTCCCTTTTGCCGGGTGTCCCTTGACACCTCTCAAGTTTTTTTCGTTTATATTTGCGATTGCGGTCTTTTCAAATAGTATATTTTTTAGAAAACTGAAATCCCACTAATATTATAAATGTGAAAGTTTGGATGGATGGATGGATAGATTGATGTTTGTTACTCTTTTACGCAGCAATGGCTGATCGGATGTTGATGAAACTTGGCACACAGGTAGATCATATCCTGGAATAACACACAGGATACTTTTTATCCCGGGAAAGGATAAGATAACTCGGGAACGCGGGTGAAACCGAGTGGGATAGCTAGTACTTTACAATATAGTTATGACATCGGACAACGCTAGAAGCATGTGCGTGACATTAGAAATACCAGGAGTATTGCCTATTTGTTGTCGACTTTTTACAATGCCTTGAAGGCAACTGGCTCTCAAGTGCAACTGCCGGAACACACTAACAGGTGCTTGGCGACATGAAGATTTTTATAACGAAGAGTTTTGAAGTTAATTTGAACTTACCATTGTACTCGTTCTGGTCATGAGTTTCTCGCTTGTCTCGACGTCCGAGCGTTTCTCGCCAGATGTTGTACGGCTCCCTATAATCCTCGTCAACGACCGCTGGCCTGCAAGTTAAAACTTTGTTAGTCTATTGTATTGGTATGTGCCCACAAAACCCACCTCTTACCTCTGGAAAGAGCACAAAGGTGTATCCTGAAGATTATGTCATTTAAACCCTTTAGATACTCAACGACTCAGTTATATACGGACTTTAAATTACTCACTGTACGACAGACTTACATACTACAAACTGTTCTAAGGAAACACAAAGTAACACCCTATGATCAGACCTTACTTACTAGAAGACGAAAATATAATGTGTGTGCTTATGCTTTACCACGTACCTCTTACATACAACGGCAATCTACAAACATGTCTAACTACCTATATAATAAATTAAACAAAATTCTTAAGTTTCATGAGCTCATATATTCTGAGAGTAAATTTAAAATAACGAACTGGCTCTTGACACTGGATTATGAGGAAACAGAAAAAAATATTACACAATCTACAGACTAAAGAAACATATACACACACACTCACGCATACACACACACTTACACAAACACACACACTCACACGCACGCACACACACACACACACACGCACACACCCACTTACACACTCACTCACATGCACACATTTCTTTTATTTCATCTACCTTTTGCATGTAAAATATTATATCGATATTCATAATGTTATATACTTTTATAAGTGTAGATTTGTTTCAATTAGGAAGGTTGTTCCCAAGATACAGGTTTCACCTAGTTTGGGGACCAACGATCTCGTACTATGTAAAATTGCTTTTTTCATTCATAAACATTATTATTATTATTATTATTATTGGTGCATGATAACCTACAATGAGATTCGAGGAAATCATGTATAGGAACCTACGGCATGGTAGACCCCTCACTCACTCACCCTAAATGTATTGTATGCGTTTATATTGTTGGTGTATTTATTAATACTAGAACCTACATGACTGAGCTTTGCTCGTTTTCTTTTTTGAAAATTTTAATAGATTTTTTCGTATTCTAATTATGATGTAGCAGTTTTTCATTGCCAAAAAAATGGATGACAGTACGTTTTCTAAAAATGAAACCTAGCCAGATCGATTTATCGCCCCCGAATCCCCCGGTATACTAAATTTCATGAAATTCGCTAGAGCCGTTTCCGAGATTCAGATTATATACATATATACAAGAATTGCTCGCTTAAAGGTATTAGATAGGTAGATAGATAGATTTTAAAAACAAAAATAATATGTCTCATGATACACGATTAAAAACTTATATCTACCCACAAATAGACTAGTAAAATAGTCTAAACATGTCTTTTTTTGAAATGACAGTAATATTAAACTCACCGGAGCATATGAATAGGAGGACAATTAGATAAAGCCAACGCCAGTCTCGGAGCTCGTCGGTTATTCCTCGCATTTGAGTTACCATGTCGAAGAGATGGACAGAAGGGCTTCTTCAGCATGTTGGGGATCCTTCTGCGCGTGCGTTTGGTAAGTAATAATGCCGTCGCCGCTATAAATGCCCCCCCTCCAACTATAGCTCCACAAGCAAGGCCGACGGAAACTTTTAGCGAAGAGTTGCGCTTCTTCCTTGATGATGGCGGGTTGTCGGTCCTATAGTACTCTTCGAGGAACTCTATGGAGCTGTTCACGATGGTCGGTTCTGTTGATGAAAGGTTCTATCAGTTTTTTTATTTAGGATCTTTTGGTTGATGTTGTTGAATGGATGGATAGAGAGGCTGATTTAAGTCTGCAAAGATCATATGTAGGTAGATGACAAGAACGCATTTGAATGAATTGTTCGCTTCGTTTAAGTATTTTTGTATTAGTTTAAGAATAAAATTGTCAAACATTTGAAAAAAATAGCCAATATAGTCAGATGATCCAAAAATATTTAAAAAATGTAACCTTGCTGAGTTTCTTGCCGGTTCTTCTAAGATGAAGGCTGAATTTCGAACCGATGGTAACTTCTGTAATTCGACCTTCATAAGTGCCCTTCTAGGGCCTAAACTGAATAAATGGTTTTGTACTCTATGAAACTTATTTTTAAGATACTTTTATATAATAAAAGTACAGATAGATAATTGAAACAAGTGACGATTAAAAATACTTGTAATGAGTTAGTTTAATAAAGATATTGGGTTCAGTATCTGTAAAAAAAAACTATTTATATACCTAGTTCAACTCTTTGTATCTTCTGTTCCGAGATATCAAGGACATGAATTATGAAATAGAGTTTAAAAGTTCAATAACTCAGGGATGCTAAGTTTATAAATACTCAAGCTTTTTACAAAAGTCAGTCATGTCGTTAAAATTCCAAGTTGAAAGCGCGAAAGGCTTTGACATTTGCATTTCAATATGCCTCAACCGGATTAAAAAGCCACTTTTTCTCTTACTTTTAAAAATATTTCAGTATTTTCAGGATGTGAAAATGTTTTATTTACTGCTGACCCCCACGGTTTCCCGAGGGATCTTTTCCTTGGATAAAAAGTTGTCTAGGTTTTATTCCAGAATATGGTCTACCTGTGTACTAAGTTTAATTAAAATCGGTTGAGTAGTTTTTGCGTGAAAGAGTAACAAACACTTCAATCACATCAAAATTTCACATTTTTAATATTAGTAGCACATGATTAGTACCTATGGATTTATTCTATTCGTAAGTGAACCAAATAAACTGCGAATAAGAATGTGGAATCAACCCCGTGTCGACATATACGGTACCCACACATGTAACGGTGACGTCACACCACTTAGCTAGAGTTATTTCTCTCAAAGACCATAAAAGTTGTTTCTTTTTCGACATCAACAATAATTTTCCATTTGCCCAATAAAACGAGTTCACATTAAGAAAATTACATTCCCGCCACAAACAATACTCAAAAGAATCTTATTTCGTGCGAAAAAATTTATGGAAATACACCTTCACATGAAGAAAAGTGAACGTTATTAGATCAAAAGTGCTTTGACAAACCGACGTGAATGTGAGAAAACAGTGCCTTTATGTAAAGACAATGGAAGAAAATGAATAGACGTCGTGCGCAGAACTAATTGTTGGGCTTGGGGCACAATGGGTTGGTAACCCCAGATATGGCGCGGCGGAGGTTATATTGTATCTGTGGAATAAAGGTAGTTTAATGACATGAACAGATAATTACGGCAAATAAAAATAAGAGTTGAGAAACGTTTCCGACGTGGATACGATTCCACTCAGAGATTCTATTCGAGAGCACTCCAGAATAAGACTAATCGAAAATTAATTGTATCGCGAACTCAGCCTTTATCGAATCAGGATATATAGCTAGTGAGTCCAGGGAGATAGCTCTTCAGTTAGGTAATAAGAAATCGATTTGTTGATATATGGCCTATCTTAATAGGTATCTACAGTCAAATTGTTGAAGGAAATCATCTTTTTTTTTACTTTAGGATAAGCTTGTATTTGACCGCAATCTCACCATAATAAGTGATGTGGCCGAAGGTGGTAAGCATACAAAGCCTAGATGGGAACTGGCTCTCAAGTGCAGCTGTCGGAACACACCGATAGGTGCTTGGCGACAGATTTTCAACTTGAGGGTGGTAGCTAGCCAGTCGGGTACTACCACTGTGCTATTGTTTCCTCACGATGTTTTCCTTCAACGTAAGCTCAAGCTCGTTGTAGGATGAGAACCCACGACCTTCGCCGCGGGATCCGACGTCACTACCACTGAGCTATCATTACAATTAGATTTATTATTGTAATCGAATTGGAGTCTATTCTGATGACTAGGCCTCGACTATATGATCCACCCTGACTGGAAAGCTGGATCCGCTCTTGGTTGTTGCCTATTATAGAATACAGCCGCATCGATTTTGAAGCTGTCAGACGGGACTTCATATCCGTACGAGTTGATGTATAAATAACATCGATGTTGATGGAATTATTAATTTGATTAGCTTCTCAATCTAAATTTATATTGCAGATACATACATTCAGTTCCCATCTAGGCTTTGTGTGCTTACCACCTTCGGCCACATCATCACTTACCATAGTGAGATTGTAGTCAAACACAAGCCTATCCAGAATAAAAAAAGAAATCGTCTATCTATACCATTAAATAAAAAAACTTGAGAGGTGTGGACAAACGGATGGAACGAAGTTATATAAGTTATATAAGTCGAGAGAGTATATATATAAAAAAAATAAAAATATAATATATATCTGTATATAAATAGAAAAGAAAATATCTGGCTTGCTTTCTATAAGAGAGAGAGAGAGAGAGACAGACATAGAAACATGCGCACGCCACACAGCTTACTACATACAACTGTCACCCGACCAACTGACACTAAAAGTGTCGGTTTTTCGTAAGAAGGTTTTCCGTCTAGCCCCCTTTCACAACGCGCGATAAGGAACTTCGTTCCAAAAAGCATATACCTACCCATATTATGCGTGTCGTTAGCGTATGCTTGCCAATCATACCTCAGACCAAATAAAAAAGGTATATAGACAGAGCCCCGCGTACTAAAAGTGAAGCACAGTAAAGGAAGCCCAATTAGAAAAAGGAAGCCGATCGCGTTACTGTGTGACGCGAGTCTCGCGGGATAACGTACGTGCAGGTCACGCACACATCTTCGTGCACGTTGTTTCACTTTATTGAAGACTGTTGTTTACGTACGCTCCTTCTACCTTTTTTATCTGCGCTTGCTAATGCTAAAATGCTAAATGTCGGTTCGTATTATTTCAGACAGTTAAAATTTAAATTCCATAATGAGCTCTGGCGTGTAACCTATATGATTGTAAATAGCTCGCGATGCCTTTACCTAAACTAACCTTAAGGCGATGAAAGCTCAGTGGTAAGTGACGTCGGATACCGCGGCGAAGGTCGTGGGTTCGAATCCTACAATGAGCTTGAGCTTTCGGTGAAGGAAAACATCGTGAGGAAACCACAGCACGGTGGTAGGGTACTATGTGGTACTCGACTGGCTGGCTACCACCCTCAAGTTGAAAAATCTGTCGCCAAGCACCTGTTGGTGTGTTCCGGCAGTTGCACTTGAGAGCCAGTTGCCCTTGCCCTTAAGGCATTGTAATATGGTGTACAACACGTTGGCAGTCCACCTGGTCTTGCTAATGTCTATAGGCGACGGTAGTCACTTACCATCAGGTGACCCGCCTGCCTCGTTGTCACTAGTGACATAAAAAAAAAAAAGAAAAAAAAACTAGGTCTAAAGTTAAACAAGGGTAAGTGCGAATGGCTGCCTGCCAGCATGATTATGCTAAGAGTTAATTCAGTGCTAATTCCTAATTGTTCTGTTAATGAACACTGTATCTGAGGGCAGCAGTCGAAATCCGGGATTTGTACGAACTAAGATTTCCGGATCATTAATGACAGCGCGGCAGCGTCAGGTTTGTATTGGCTAGCTGTAGTTTGCATTGTGGCTGTTGTGGAGTTATTTTGGATGTCGATATTTTAAATTGAACGCTGCTATCTTGATGGGAACCACCCAGAGGGAATTTTCTATACAGCTAGACATATTGAAATGGTTTTTCTATGGGAGTAACACTGAAGTCTCGGAAATCAAACTATTAAACATTTAGTTTGATTTTCCTTCCTCGATAAAAGCCTACATAATAGGGTAGTGTCCTGGGTCAATAAAAATGAATTCTAATTAGTCCGTCGGTGAGATTAACAAAAAATATTGGACACGTATTTTTTGCTTTATCAAATCAATAAAAATATACAAAGTTATAGCGCATCAAAGTATAGGAGTGGGGGCTTGTGACGTCACTTCGTGGTAAAATTTGTACCACGGTGTGACGTCACGCGAAATTTCAACGCACTGTATCCTCGTCATTTTTCGTTTACGGAACAAAATAAAAAATACGTGTCCAATATTTTTTGGTAATCTAACTGACGGACTAAATAGATTTTTTTAGTACACAACCCTATTGTAGCAAGTGGCTTTTCTATGTCTTTTCTATCACAAAAAATATTTATCAGTTTATACAATTTTATTCCTGAAAGTAGTTTGTTTGGAATCAGTAACAGAATACAATTGTAATATATTATGTTTTACCCAAAATTAGTAATGAGTTTCCTTGATTTATTGGATTAACAACAAAACTAGCAATAACATTAAGAGTATTAATTATTTATTTTTGCATTTCACTAAATAATAAATAAATAAATGTCGTCGGACATGTTTCACACACGGAAAACTGTTACTACATATACCTATATTTTTTTAAATATTATTATATATATTCTATCTGTCTTTAGCGGGATTAAAATATAGCCTATGTTACTGAGGGATATAACTACTAATGATGAAATCATTTTTTAAATCGGATGAGTAGTTTTTAAGATAAATCGTAACAAACAAACAAAAAGTCTAATCTTTCTCAACTTTTTATAATATTAGTTTGGATTAGGTAATACATCAGAACAAGACTCAGGATAAACAGTCTCTCCTGGATGGGAATCGAACCCTGGGCCTATGGCGTGATAAGTGTGTGATAACCAACCGGGCCTTCGGTCCGTCACTATTTGAATCAAAATCTTTTTGGGTTGAATGAGTTGTAAATTTTGTATATGAAATTCGACGTTAACATTTTAAAGGCTTGCAGAGGATAAACTAAAAAGGTTGCATAAAAAATTGTGATGTATATAAGTTTAATAAGGCGCTTGCAGTATTAATCCACGTCATGCATGTGTGATCACACTCCACAGCTGACACGTCGCTTAGAAACCTCCATGATCGGTTAAGCTCTACGTAGTCGAGCTCAGGTCAACGACCTGTCGAGGTTAAAGTAGCTCAGCTGAGCTGTGCTCGCTTTGGGATTTCCCTTAAACCACCTTTGGACATTTTAATTTTCTTGCTCAATCCTACTAATATTATAAATGTGAAAGTTTGGATGGATGTATGTTTGTTACTCATTTACGCCGCAACTGCTGAACGGATCTGGATGAAATTTGGCATAGAGATAGATTATAGTCTGGAATAGCACATAGGCTACTTTTTATCGGGGAAACAGCTAGTGTGAAATACATTTTGAAGTTTTGTACAAGCCATTTTATTAGCTACTAGTTTTCCACCCCGCGGTTTCACCTGCGTTCCCGAGGCATTTTATCTTTTTCCGAGATAAAAAGTATCCTATATTTTATTCCAGGATATGAACTACCTATGTGCCAAGTTTCATCAAAATCCGTTCAACAGTTTTTGAGTGAAAAAGTAACAAACATCTTCACATCCAATCATACATTCACAGTTATAATATTAGTAGGAAGTAGGATATATCTGTTAGTTAGCTATTGAAATTTTGAAAGATTGAAGAATGGTAAAAATTACAAAGTAATCAAAAGAATTTGGGCAGTAACTGGATGTTTGTTTACCGCCTTTGAAAAAAAAAGCATGTTTTTAAATTCACTCGAAGTCTCTATTTTTACATGCAACTAGATTTGCCAGACTGAGCTAACTGCTTGGGCTAGAAACCCTTAATAATATAGGAATATACTGAGAAAGGGTTATTTTTTAGCCCGATAGCACATAACTCGTATTTTATATGTCCGGAAAGCGAGTAGCGAGTAGCGAAGTAGAGATTGTTTTTTATGAAACTACCTCATACTAGTAAGTCTAGAATAGTTTGAATAAAGTATTAAGAATTTAATTTCGGTTTTAAATATAAAATACCTTCTAATTAATATAACGTCATAGACTCCAGTGAACAATAAGTGTTATTGTATGGTTTCCTTTGCTTTACTTCCTAATTGGAGTAGATTAGAAATAATAAGGCAAGGTATACATTATTAGGAGGAATTTTGCTTCATAATTTGTGCCATCGAATTATTGAATTGAATAATAATTATTCGGCTCAAATCTCGGAAGTAGCGTCAAGAATTCCTTCAAATGTAATTTGGGAATGAAATAATCCTGATCAAAGATTTTCTTTAATTACAAGTTCTTCATTTGGCGGGTAGCGATTTATCACTTAAGAGGCGATTTCCTCAAAAGAGCTATGGATTAATTAGAGGGAGATAACATTTGTTAAATAGCCGCGGGCTTGCGAGTGCTCTGCGCAGATAACGGAGGCCCGATGAGGAGTAACGTGCCCCAGCGGCCCGTGCCCTCCGGCTTGGGACTCGGGTTTCCCGTCGGCCTCCCTTTTTGTTCGTGCGAAAAATCACCCAATCGTGCTCATGCATCTTTTCACACTTTGATGCCCTCCAGTAAACTCGGATAATTTGTTGATATAAAACGATTCGATTCGATAAACTGTTTAAGATTCCCATCTGCAAATTCTTGAAATGTTTATTCTGAGAATTGAGCGATGATTTGAACAACGACAAATGTTACGAAGGAATACTAAGTAAATTATCTTACATCTGCTTTTTTATTTGCATGCTATGGATTTTTTTGTTGTACAGATAAATCATCTAGATTTTATGGAATGATGGATAAATAAAGTTCGTCATAGTTAACAAGACTCGTCATATCAGCTTCTCCTGCGTAATTACTACAAGATGGACAATGAATATAAGTTTAGGACATACATGACACATGAAATATATGTCAGAACAAATAAAAAAGACACTTACCTGATTTGAATGTGACTTCGCTGATCAAGATCCATTCGTGTTGGAATTTTAGCTTCAGCATGATGTGTTTAGCTGTGCGGTTCTGCAGGTCCACATGCACGATCCTGGCGTGTTCTGATACCCGGTCTTGTTTAGGCTCGTAGGGGATGTAGTCTTCTTGCCAACGCTCTCCTTCAAGGGAAAAGTATACTTCCACCTCGTTGAAGAGCTGGTGATGAGAAAACATAGATGAGGAATAGAAATGATTTGATAATATGTTAAAAATATTGATCGTTTTTTACCTGAACGTCTTTGGTGAACATATTATTAGTGTGAATGTCCACGTGGTGAAAAAGTCTAGTGTCAGTGAAGTTGAAGGAGATCTGTACCTCATCATCAATAGTCGTTGATTTGTTCCAGCCAACCCATCGAGATCCTAAAATATTAACATCATTTACAAATGCACGATATCAGCTCTGTAACTGCGGCCAACTTTTGTCGAATGACACCAAAGGAGATGCTAGAAAATTTATTACCTCTGGTATCCAAAGGGTCTGGCAGCTCAAAATCATTAGGTCCTGTTAATGAATCTGTAATTTGACCGAGTCCATCGAACAATTTTCCCTGTGTTTGGTTTCCATCGTAGGAGAGGTCCTCGAAGCGAGCACCTCCCGTCATCGCCTGCATGTCGCCGCCTTTCGGGGCGGAATATACTACTATAGCCTCTGTGAAAGTAAAACATTGGTAAGTAGATCGCCTTGCAGCTGCAATCGCATTAGAAATTATTGTCAAAATCGCTAAAGCATAAATCTCGCTGTGCAGGTCCCGGGATACCATCGCTAGCATAAAAAGACACCTCCCTGTTGTACCTACGTTTCCAACGGCATCCGTATAGCTCGACCCTCATGCACGCTGTTCTAGGATGAGCTGCGTATGGGAAAAAACGAACTTTTGATGCCACGAACGGGGCTTCGAGCGTTGTTTTCCTTGGAGTGTATGTGTTGACGTTCCCGGGAATGAGCTGCAAGAACATAAATACTTGTAAAAACACTCTTTGCAAGTTTTTAGTGATAAGTGTAAAAGGGATGTGAGGGTTCAAAAACCGGCCAAGTGTATGGGAGCTTGTTTGTTGTATGGGAGCCCCCCTTAAATACTTATTTTAAACTGTTTTTAGTAGTTGTGGTAGCGGCAACAGAAATGGTGACAGACAGACGGACGGAGAGACAGCGAAGTCTTAGTAATAGGGTCCGGTTTTTACCCTTTGGGTGCGGAACCCCGAAAACAGTGTATCTCGTTTAGGTATATACTGGTAATGATTCATTCAGTTAAATCGGCTGAACTCTGTTTTCAGTTTCAAATATTCCAAAATTTCATATATCCACAAATATATTCGCACGGTGGTAGGGTATTATGTGGTACTCGACTGGCTAGCTACCACCCTCAAGTTGAAAATCTGTCGCCAAGCACCTGTTGGTGTGTTCCGGCAGTTGCACTTGAGAGCCAGTTGCCCTTGCCCTTAAGGCATTGTAATAAGGTGTACAACACATTGGTAATCCCCCTGGTATTGCTAATGTCTATAGGCGACGGTAGTCACTTACCATCAGGTGAACCGCCTGCCTCGTTGTCACTAGTGACATAAAAAAAATATATATATGTAGAATTGATACATTCCATATGGAACATAATTTGTATCGTTTATCAGTGTGACGTTACCCGACGCTAAGGGACTAATTCCATAGCCAGAATATATGATACTCCTTAGAAACTAGTACGTGAATATTTGGTTTCTTACTAGAGATACGTTGGAGATAACAAAATTAATAAATTGAATAAATAATAATAATAATAAAAAATGCAAGAATATGGTAAGAAAATGGTGACAAAACTAAATAAGTACATACATATTCAGCCAAGAGCTGGCATGCAAAAATTATAAACAGAAGCACGCATTTATCTACATTAACATGTATACAAATTACAATGTATACATTATTAAATCATTATAAATACCCATCAATTTATTAATTATTATATAATACCATTACATTTTATTCAAGAACAAGTCATTTATGGAATAAAAACATTTATCGATAAGCCAATATTGCAATTTCGTTTTAAAAAAATTGGTCGGTAAATCAGTGAGGCTCCTTGGTAGCGAATTAAATATTTTAATGCACATATAATAGCTATTTCTTTTAAACAAAGTGGTTTTGGGTATCATGGACAGGATAAGCCTGTTAGGATTCCTTTGTTTTTTTTATCAAAAATGTCACTGACTTTCGTGAACAAAGCTAAATTATTTTTGACAAATCCAGCTTCCAATATATATAGGCAAGGTAAAGGCAATTTTTTTTTAAAACAAAGGCTTACATGGTTACGTAGTTTGGTATAACGGTGATGGCCCTAACGCATTTCTTTTGACAAAGAAATACTCTGTTCACTTGTGTTGAATTGCATAGTATTGTTGCTACTTTTTAAAGTATAGAAAAGACACAAAGCATAATCATTTTTTTATATTTTTATTTTATTTATAATGATATCTTACTAATATTATAAAAGGTCATATTTAAGATATTTTCATAAATTATATTAGGATTTATTTAACGTTCAAATATAAGAATAACATTATTTTACTAATGTAACTGATTGAATGTAACAAGGATTTATTAAAGACCATAGATTCCATAGACATATACTTAAAGGTGCTGAGAACTAAACTAGACATAAAAACAAAATGCTTACCGAGGTGCCGTTAAAATCCTTATATTTAAACCATCCTTTGAACGAAGAGCGCCAGTACTCGACCGAGTAACTCTCCACAAATTCAACGCCAACGGAGTTCGCGAATCTCCCCTGACACTCAGTGGCCGTGATTAGGTATTCGTCCAGTAAATCAATCTCGAGGTATTCACGACTTTTAGGCGACAGCAGTCCGTTGGGACACCATGCACCGCCGCGTATTTCTGTCCGAATCCTGTTGAATAAAAAAGTGTTATATCTCTTGTAATGTTATAATTTGATGGAAGTTTGCAAGTGGTTGGAAAACCGTAGGCAGTTGGGGATAGATTTTTAAATTTACAAAGTACCCTCCCATTTTTTTTTTATGTCACTAGTGACAACGAGGCAGGCGGGTCACCTGATGGTAAGTGACTACCGTCGCCTATAGACATTAGCAAGACCAGGTGGACTGCCAACGTGTTGTACACCATATTACAATGCCTTAAGGGCAAGGGCAACTGGCTCTCAAGTGCAACTGCCGGAACACACCAACAGGTGCTTGGCGACAGATTTTCAACTTGAGGGTGGTAGCCAGCCAGTCGAGTACCACATAGTACCCTACCACCGTGCTGTGGTTTCCTCACGATGTTTTCCTTCACCGAAAGCTCAAGCTCATTGTAGGATTCAAACCCACGACCTTCGCCGCGGTATCCGACGTCAGAGCTATCATCGCCTTCCACTGAGCTATCATCGCCTTCCACTGAGCTATCATCGCCATTTTTCTATAGCCCCTTCACATTGATAATGTTGATACAGGTAATGCCTAATCATTCCTTTTAACATACATATTAATGAAAAATACCCTACGCAAGAATAAAAGGAACAATAATATTGTTAGTGATTGATCCTAATATCGAAAAATTGGTAAAAGAAATAAAGTATTCCCACTCGGCTGCTTCCTCATTGTAGTAATAAAAATGAATGTGTAGCGAGTATCCGTAGTCCCGCGAAAATAATATGGAATAATTATTGCAATAACGTTCCGTATGCGACTGAGGTGTTTAATTGTACTGCCTCGGATTCTCGCCCAGCTCAATTGGATTATAATTTACCAAAATTCGTTGATATCTACCTACTTATGACATTTTCTTGTATTTATTCTCCTTTCTAGATAATTCATGAGTAGATATTATTACTTTATTAAATATTTTCAACATTTGCAATAATGGCGTGCTTTGCTTTAATTTACGACTGTCATTTAACTTGAAATCGGGTTCAATTCATAAATTAAATCCCGTTTAAAGCACGTCGGTGCATATTCAAATAAAATTAGCTTAATAGTCTCAGTAAATAGACTAAAACGTTTCTGTTTCGTTTGTCAACAGAGGTGGGCCATCGTCTGGCCGTTTAATTAGAATATCTCAAGTGCGATCTCATCAGTAAGTACGACGGGAACAAAGCGCACTAAACGCTGAATTAACGTGCCATTTGCTAAATAGCCTCTGTCCCTATGTAAAGTGACTCGGATGATAAAGCTTCGGCACATCCAGCCGTACTTACATTTTGTTATCTTTGGGAAGTCGAGCCCCGTAAGGCTTTTGTAGGATCACGTTCGCTCGGAATTCATATGAAAATTTAATTTTCTGTTAGTGAATTTCTCAAACAAGAGGAGAGTTTTCACGCTATTGTCTCGTGCTGGATTATGCGGGCTTACAACCCAAATGTGTAGCCCTATGTTAATTGTTTGAGCTAAGTATAAGCGTTTTGCGGTCGTGGGATTCGCAATTATTGTAATGACTAGCCGTATCATTGCGTTTTATTGTTGTTTGACAATAGCCACATGGAACCTTGCATTGATACCGACATTTGTTTAGATTTGTCTCTCAAGCGCTCTACATTCGCTTTGTTTGCTTAATATCTTATCTTCTTTTTATTTTTCTTGTCCTTACATGTTCTATAAAACAAAGTCCCCTGCCGCGTCTCTCTTTATAGTTGCGGTTTTCATATGGTTTTTACCAATTGATGGATTTATAAGAAAGGTTTTGGTGAATAATTCATGAAGGTTTTGTGTCTTCGATACATTAGCAGTCCACCTAGTCTCTTAAATATCAGACGTCTAACATAAAAAACTAAAGATATCAAGAGAAACCCACCGTGAACTGAGCGAAGAGACGCTCTGGTCGTAGCTGGAGCTGGTTGATAGAGACTCGTTTAAGATTCTCCCACTCTCCATACCCAGTGGAACTTCACAGGTGCCTATATCAGCTGGAACAAGGAAAATTTTAAATTAAGAATACATAAATCAATCTTGAAATTTGTCACGTAGATTCCTAATAAGGAGAGAAAAGATTTTTGTAAATTCAACTTATAAACGCGGTGGGCCAAGTATTTTTTTTAATATAAACTAACATAATGTGTAGACACTAAACATTGTTTATAAATCTACACTAACAATTAAATAGGTAAAATATATAAGTTTGTTTTTAAGAGTAAATCTATAAAATTACTGATCGAATTTTGTTTTTTTTTTTTACTAATAGGATGCTATATAATTCCTGATTATTCATTTTTATCCCTAAAATGGGGTGAAACCGCTTGCCCGAAGCTAGTTAAGGTACATCTATAAAATTAGCTGTCCCCCGATCTTTTTCCGATCTTTTTTTTAAAAGTATCCCATCTATTATTCCAGGATATTATATATTTGTGTTGTAAGTTTCATCAAGATCGGTTTAGTAGTTTCGGAGTTTATAGGACACGGACGAATAGGTAAATTGAAATGAGTTTTCCGGATTATCAGACTACGCGCGGTTCGGAAGGCTGCTATAACCTAGATGCATTGTTTATGGATTTGTGTTTAAAATGACAATATAATCTGCATCCACATCAATAACCATTTAGGCTGCGTGAACTAAAATATATTGAAAAAAATATAAAATTTTGAACTACGTAAATTTTCGCTCCGTTTCATACAGAAAAAAAACTTGAGAGGTGTCAAGGGACACCCGGATGGAACGAAGTTATATAAGTTTTATAAGTCGAGAGAGTATATATATGTATATAGAAATGAAAATATCTGGCTTGCTTTCTATAAGAGAGAGAGAGAGAGAGAGAGAGAGACAGACAGACAGAGAACCATGCGCACGCCACACAGCGTTCGGTGACTTTTGTCACCGACACAAAACCGACATCTTGAATGTCGGGGATTTTTTTTCCGTCTAGCCCCCTTTCATATTTCATAACGCGCGATAAGGAACTTCGTTCCAAAAGGCGCGATTGGTTCGGTTCACTCTAACTGAACTGACTCTATATTTAAAATTCGTTAAAACTTCAGCTATCGGATGGGGTAGCGAAAATTGATATTATACTTAATAATATGATCATATTCTCGAGGTTCTACATAGCACCTCAATTCCTCTTCGAGATATTTCTTAAAATAGGTATGATTTATTTTGTATACTTTGGATAAGCTTGTGGTTGACCGCAATCTCACCATGGTCTCACCGTACTCCTCCTCACGATGTTTTCTTTCAGCGAAAGCTTAAGCTTACTGTAGCATTTGAAAGACCTCGCAAACTTTGCAAATTACGTAGTTTAAAATAAAAACCTTTTGATTTCTTCATTACTAAATTGTGCGGTTTTATTGTTTTTTTTTATTCTGGATAGGCTTGTGTTTGACTACAATCTCACTATGGTAAGTGATGATGTGGCCGAAGGTGGTAAGCACACAAAGCCTAGATGGGAACTGGCTCTCAAGTGCAACTGTCGGAACACACCGATAGGTGCTTGGCGACTGATTTTCAACTTAAGGGTGGTAGCCAGCCAGTCGGGTACTAGAAAGTAACCTTTGGCCACATCATCACATACCATGGTGAGATTGTGGTCAAACAAGCTTATCCAGAATAATAGTCAAAGTCAAAACCATTTATTCAGTTTAGGCCCTAGAAGGGCACTATGAAGGTCGAATTACAGAAGTTCCCACCGGTTCGGAAGTCAGCCTTCAACTGAGAAGAATACGAATGAAACAAAAATAAAAAATTATTACGATAGGCCGGGTATCAAATGACGACATTCCATGGAGCCAAATTCAAGTTTAAAGGCGATATGGTCTCACACGATTCTCGCCCTTACCACTCAAGAAATAAGACTACGTCAGATTGATGGCATAACTGTTTACTCACTCAAATTCATGCGTCAACATTCTCAGTGGAGTTGCTGTTTTGCTTCCTAACAAAACAGACTAGACTGTACTGTTTACTTGGGGCGGTACAGTCGGACAATGCACGCGATTATCCTAATATCAATCCTAAGGTAAGACATTAAAGGTTAAAGTCGAAATGTAAAGTAAAACATGCGAACGTCGGCAGAATCCCTGCTGAATAGGCCGAGCCAGCGGTAAATAATATACAGAAAAAGGGTATCATTGTTATGATTTCGTTCGTATTCTATGTTTGGAAAATGCGAAATAAATGTTCATAAAAATAATGATTGAATACACGTGGAATAAATAAATCCTGCAATATTGTAAATATGAAAGATTGCCTATGTTTGTTGCTCAGTCACGCAAAAACGGCTTAACGGATTTTGAAGAAACTTGGCACACAGGTGGATCATCCTAGAATAAAACAAAGATTATTTTTATCTCAGAAAAAGATAAGATTCCTAGGGATCGCGGGTAAAACTGCGGGGCAGAAAACTTAAATAATAAATATCCTGGGCCATTTTCATTCATGGCCGTCTCATCCCAAAGGACACTGGAGAGACCACAAAACGGATAAATTATTTTAAAAATACATGCTTATATAAATAACTAGTGGGTCTGGCAATTCATCTATATCTATACTAGTGGGCCCGGCAGACGTTGTCCTGCCCTGAAAATAAAACTTAGAACCCGATTCCAGCGCCACCTATTGTGAAACTAAACCATCTGTCAGTCCGATCTCAAGACATGTCGTAAAATCGTTCTATACAAAATGTTTGAATGAATGAATTTTTCGTATTTTTTATTATCCTATGTCCGTCTCCTAGTTCTAAGCTACCTCCCTACCAATTTTTAGCCAAATCGGTTCAGCCGTTCTTGAGTTATAAATAGTGTAACTAACACGACTTTCTTTTATATATATAGATTACACCCAGAGTCAGAACAAACAGACATGACAGAGTCATACATACACAAAATTGTCTATCCTGGATGTGAATCGAAACCACGACCTCACGCCGCAGACCCAATAAAATGGAGTACCAATATTATAATGAAAGTGCTTCTCACTAAACACTGCGAAGAAGTAAACCCACGTCATTTTATTTTCACCTACACAGATACAAAAACATAATATTAATTACCTTCATAATAGGATGTTTTGTGTTTTGTTCCACAGTGCGGTATTTCCCTTTTAATTAGCTAACGTGACGTTTTCCCCCAATTCCCCTACGGCGGTCTCTGGAAACTATGTTATTGTTTAATGCTAACCTAACCGTGTGCCGAGGGGCATACGCGGTAGAGGGTTGCAACCTTGCAACATGTCGTACAAGTTCCGCTACTCAAATATATTACGTTCACACACACAGAAATAACTCAGTTGGCGTTCATAATGTTCAAATGATGTTATCCTGGTTTACTGTTTCTTATTCAGTTTTTAGTTGATTACACGATAAGGTAAGGCTGGTATTATAAGGATGTCAAATGACATAAAATCAGTTATAGTTTACATATAATTTTGTACTAAATTGTTCCAAGTTTTAAAGTATTTTAGGTGTATTTTCTAAATGTATATTTTCTGCTCCGCCTACACATTCTTACAGTCGACTTCCTCAAATTCCTCCAAAGCGTTTGTTGCGGCGATTCCAACCTCTGCAGACGAGGACTGACTGGCTGACTATTACAGACAAAGTTTGACTTGACATTTAGACGAAAACATAAAGGGACAATTGAAAAAGACGAGACTTCATGACGACGATTTTTCACTACAAGACTTTATCTGTAAATATTCCATTAAAACATTAATTCAACAAAGCGGGATTCATTTCACCGCTTCAGCGTTAGCGATTAAATTCGCTTAAGTTTCGTCCCTCAGTCTCGTATCTTACATGAGCGGTATGACGCGACTATTCTATCTAGTCCTGACATTTATTTGAGAGTAAAACTAACTTAAACAACTCGGAACACCATGAGGATGTTTACCGAAATGTAATCACTTAACTAAGTGCCTATAAATATTGAATAACCTTATATTGTGCTAGCTTTTCCCCCTTTTAGGGTGCCGTACCTCAAAAGGAAAAAAATGAACCACTAAAAAATTAATAAATAACGTCTAGGAATCTTGAAACACGATTAGACACCCTGAAGGATATTATGTACGTAACAAATAATAAACACATTAACCTATCTATCTTTGTCTCCTTACAAACGTGTACTGTTTTATTCATGTTATTAAACAAAAATAAATAAAAATTCTAGCCCTCGTGGCATACTCCGACCCCTCCACTGCAAAACTTATAGAAAGTAACTTAGATTATCTGAATCTATCTTCCGACCCACGGTTTCGTCTGCGTTTTCGATATGAAAGTTAGTCTGTAGCACTCGGGGTTAATTTAGTTTTCTACTAAAAAGAAAGAAAGAATATTCAAAATCGGATTTGTAGTTTCGAAGATTACCTCTTTAAACCTAAAAGCCCAATGTACGTCATTTAAAGAAGTCACGTTATGTGTTACATCAGCTAACTCCACCATGTGGCTTCCTTTTTACACAATTTCGTCCCTTTCTCCGAAATCACTCCTACAGATTGCAGGAAAGCGAGAGGAAAGATGTTACACATCAATAAGCACGAATAATAATCGCGCACGATCAGGTTGTGGAATGAGCTCCCTGTACAGCATGGGGTTCTTCAAAAGAGTGACGCTTATGGTTATGCAAGCGTCCATAGGCTACGGTAACCGCTTACCATCGGGTGGGCCGTAAGCTTGTTTGCCACTTAGTGGTATAAAAAAAAGCACAATCTTGCTGTACCGAAAACTCGGCTCAGCAAAGTTAGGGACTCTTTCAAGGCGCAAAGTATTCATACGTTTCTATAACAAAGTACCAAGTATATTCAACAACTATCTGTGTATCGATTTAAAAAGTTAGTTTAACAAAAGTTATGTTTGAAATGGTACTATAAAGTTTCTTATTTTGTAGATGACAGGAACGCATTTGAATGAATGCTCGCTTCACAAGCAATTTTATATGAGTTTCATATTTTGTAAGGGTACTATGTGAAACTATTATAAAGAATTAAATGTCTAAGATTCTTTTAAAAAAAGTTGCTGAGTTTATTGACGACTCTTCTCAGTATAAGCAACATTCCGAACCGTTCATTAGAGTAAATTTTCTTTTAAAAATACTTGTAATGAGTTCACTTAAAACAGATATTTATGAATTTGAATAAAATTATTATGGAGGAGCGAAGTGTTAGACTCTTCCATTGAAAAAGGAATATCTTCCGCCAGGCCTGGGGACCGCAGTCCTTGGAAAACTTCGTAAGTGCGATGTAGATTATTGTGGCGTGAATTATACAATGTTGTTGATAGATTTCGCTACAGTATAGATTTCGCGACACAAATGTGAGTTTGGTCGGTCATGGCGGTGGTACAAAGTCCTAATCTTACATCCAGCCGTGTGAGTGATGTGCACCTAATCCACAGTATACGGAGACACGTGATATATTACACGCCAACGAATTACGCGAGACCAGGGGAAAAACAAACAATTTGTTGTGAAGACAAATGAGAACAAAACGTTTTGTCGCCGGATCATTTTAATTATAACATAATATTGAACCAACTTTATCATCAAACATCATTCGTTGTACGTCGAAATTGCTGTCAAATTCGCTAACAGCTCGGTTACTTTTTGTGGCTCACATTTGTGTTTTTGCACGGTGGTAGGGTAGTTTGTAGTACCCGACTGGCTGGCTACCACCCTCAAGTTGAAAATCTATCGCCTAGTACCTATCGGTGTGTTCCGACAGCTGCACTTGAGAGCCAGTTCCCATCTAGGCTTTGTGTGCTTACCATCTTCGGACACATTATCACTTACCATGGTGAGATTGTGGTCAAACACAAGCCTATCCAGAATTTAAAAAAAACTAATAGCAGGTTTACTAACGGAGAGTTCCGATGTACTTAATAATGGAGATTTTAAAATTGAAAATATTTATCAAGTAAAGCTCAAAGTTTTAATGTCCGTTTGCAACTTTAATAAATAATGAAAATGTCTCGATTTATCATCAGTTAAGAACCTTTGTTTACGTAGAAATGATATACTTTTCAATTTTGTCAGATAACACGTTTGTCCACTTAACGCTTCAATTCTTAAATTGTAAACGGTCACAATAATTCTACTTAATACTTAAATAGATTAAAGATATTCTGTACATAATTAACTCGCTCTAGCAGCGTCTCCTTGGTGTAGCCTAAACATGCTACCTCATTATATTAATCGTCAGACGCAAAGGAAAATAACTATTAAAAATTCATTGTTTTCAACCTCCCACAAACTTTGGCTGGATAACATTATTAATATTTAATTCTACTGAGACGCCGCGCCTAATGCTCTAATTTAAAATTCTTATCAAACTTAATATTTAAGCGGGGTAGACCCCCTAGGGAATCTATGCTTACTCAAATGATATCGAACTGTTTGTTAATTCGCAGTCGTTTCCTTTACACCGCTGGGTAGCTGCGAGATGTGTATGAATGCGGGGTACCACGGTAGGTAGTGGAGTGTGAATTTTGCCGAAACACTGCGTGGGTAATGTTACACTTGCGGTGGCTGGATGAGAGGTGTTAGATGTGCACGCTTGGTGGTACATAAATTTTCCGTAGGTACCGCATCGGAACCGCAGTAGCCTGGACGTGTTGTATTGCCAAATAAAATGTCGGCTATACCTTATTATGAACATTAGGTACACAAGTACAGCTTGTATATCTGTCGCATTCTCTCGTAATACTTTCAATTTCCTTTCATGAAAATTTATGTATGGCTGGGAAATGTTATTCCGTAGATTTTCGTTATTTGTTTTTGGGGATGTAATATCTTGCCGATTTGGGTTGTACATGAAACATTGTTATATTCGTGTGAAACCGACGTCATGTAATACTGTGCGGAGGCCAAAAGCTTCTGATTATTATATTATGGAAATAAAAAGTTATATGGAGGAGCGAGATGTTAGACTCCTCCATTGAAAAGGGAAGATCTTCCGCCAGGCTAGGTCATCGTGCTTGGGAACCGCTGTCCAACTGTTATATGATAGAGATGATGTTTTCCTTCGCCGAAAGCTCAAGGTTATACCGTAGGATTCGAAGCCACGACTTTCGCCGTGGTATCCGACGCCACTACCCCAGAGCTATCATCGCCTATCTACCAAAAACTCAATACAAAACCATTATGAGTCGTGATTAAATATTGATTTATTTTTAATAAATTTTATGGACTATGTCTGAAAAATGGACGATACTAATTAACCCAGAGAGAAGTGAAGAGGGGATCCTACAGAGGAGATCCCGGCTCAGATCCGTCCGGACATAGTTTTTAATAAGAAAGAGTTCGCGAAGTTAAATACATGTCAGGAATATTAAATTATCGGATCTTGATAAATATTTCATGATGAAACTAAATTATTTAGCAAAGTTCCACTTAAAGAGTGAAATATTTCTTTTATAAAAAGCAATGTAACTTTAATTTTGACAAATTATTACGTAACTTTAAAAAGCACATAATTATATTTAAGACTAACTGTGCCATGGTGTCATCCGCGTTCCCGAGGTATATTATCTTTTCCCGGGATAAAAAGTATTTATTGTTTTATTCCAAGATATGATCTACTTGTATGCCAAATTTCATCAAAATCCGTTCAGTAGTTTTTGCTTGAAAGAGTAACAAACATCTTGACATCCTAACAAACTTTCACATTTATGATAGTACTACTTATCCCCCGCGGTTTCACTCGCATTCCCGAGGGATCTTATCTTTTCTTGGGATTAAAAACATCCTATGTTTTGTTCCAGGATATGAACTACATGTGTGTCGATTTCATCAAAATCCGTTCAGTCGTTTTTGCGTTAAAGAGTAACAAACATCTTTACACACATCCATCCAGGATGATGTAGGATGTAGGATATGTTCACATTATGAACTTTGTACCCCATAGTGTACTTCGCTAGAAATCTATTTTTTATTTTATTCTGTATAAGCTTGTGTTTGACTACAATCTCACCATGGTAAGTGATGATGTGGCCGAAGGTGGTAAGCACACAAAGCCTAGATGGGAACTGGCTCCCAAGTGCAGCTGTCGGAACACACCGATAGGTGCTTGGCGACAGATTTTCAACTTGAGGGTGGTAGCCAGCCAGTCGGGTACTACAAAGTACCCTACCACCGTGCTATGGTTTCCTCACGATGTTTTCCTTCACCGAAAGCTCAAGCCCATTGTAGGATTCGAACCCACGACCTTCGTCGCGGTATTCGACGTCACTTACCACTGAGCTATCTATATAAAATCGTATCGCAGGTAAATAAATATAGTGCTAATAACAAACCTGTTATTTACAATAGCAGTTTCCAAGCGTATATTCAATGTTTGCTTTATCTAGTCATATTGTTTGTTTAGAGGTAGTATTTACTAATAAAATAATCTATGATCCTCTTTAATACCTGACCTACATGCCTACATGTAGGTCAGGTATTTAAAGAGGATGTTATTCGATGGTTAGATTAGCCATCTACCCATAGCTTTCTATACGTGAAAAAAATTTCAAAGTAGTAAGTATTACGTGGTTTAGTGTAACAGTATATTATTTTAAAAAATATAATAAATTTATTTGATAATTTTTCGTCGGTTTTTTTTCACATGTTTTTTTTTCTAGTCTTTTATATTTTATGTCTTGTATATGTGTTTTTATTATATTACCGCTTGATTATTCATCTTTGGTTCGTTTCATAAGGTCGCGTCTCCTGTATTGACGTCAGAGCCAGAGTTATCAACTAACCGTTCAAATACAAAATGTATATGGTAGTTTACTAATACAATCGCCTTGAGTTGACCACAAACAACAACCGTAGGTGATGAAGCGACCAAAGATGATTTACATAAGCCTGTTAAATGCATATAGCCTAATGTTTAATGCATGCACCTACATGACAGAGAAGTTACAAACTATGCAATTTGCACCCGTGCTAGTTCCCAGGCAGCAAGGACTTTATATTAGTTCATTGATATCATGTGCAATTTGAAATTCTATTCAGAACTAAGATAGCTACAATCTAGATGCAGATTAGGATTACTGAAATCATAAAGAAAATGTAAAGTTTCACGGACTCAATAGATATTTATTTCCTTTATTAAATTGTATTTAATGGTGAGTTCAAAACGATATGATATTCTTCTTCCCAAGATTCCTCCGCAAACTATTTTTATAATAATTATAATTATATCTATTCTAACTTCACAAATAGTAGCAGCAAAATTTTTTTTTTATGTCACTAGTGACAACGAGGCAGGCGGGTCACCTGATGGTAAGTGACTACCGTCGCCTATAGACATTGGCAATACCAGGGGGACTGCCAACGTGTTGTACACCTTATTACAATGCCTTAAGGGCAAGGGCAATATACAGGGTGTTCGGTAAGTAGTACCTACGACAAACTTAAGGGGAGATAGGCGGGCGGGTCACCTACCAACATATACAAAAATGACCTTAGTAAGTTAAAGTTCATATAATTTTTTAGTCTTGACCTGTTTATTGTTCTCGTGATAGCAGAATAAATTCATCGATCATCACCTTCAAATAAAATCTTGATGACGGCAGACTTTGTGCTACTACCTGTATTATGTCGCTGAAAGCATTTAAAATATAAAGTTTGTAGTGAAAGCCATCGTCATGGACCGATGAAAAAAAAGAGAAATACCTACTGAAGAAAAGATCCTATGAGTAAAAAAGTAGTGACGTCTCGGAAGACACGTCAGAAGAAATAATTGAGAAGTGTACAAATTGTGGCGACTGTACAGTTATTGGAATAAATTATTAAGTAACGAATAATATCCTACTAATATTATAAATGTAAAAAAACATCAGTCGAATTGAGAACCTCCTCCTTTTTTGAAGTCGGTTAAAAAGTAAGTTTGGATGTGCGAAGATGTTAGTTACTCTTTCAAGCAAAAACGGCTGAACGGATTTTGATGAAACCTGGCACACAGGTAGTTTATATCCTGGAATAAAACATAGGATACTTTTTATCCCGCTAAAAGATAAGATCCCTCGGTAATGCGAGTGAAACCGCGTGGACAGCTAGTAAAGAATAAATTACAAGTTGAAGAAAATTTACAAACAGCGTTAGAAACCTTGAGACGCGGTTAAGTATTTCACATGTGGAACAAACACAAGCTTCACTGCTTTGTTGACAATTGGTAGAGTATACCTGGAAGCGTCATGGGTTTATGAAAGTTTAAAATAGTCCTTGAAATTATGAATAGTCGTAATCGTAGGTTAACCGTGCTAGTTTTGTGAAAATGTTTTATTTTACTGATTTTGTAAAACCTCAGTAAAATCTGGACCGACGATCTTGTTAGGGTCGCGGGAAGCCACTGGATACGGGTAGCGCAAGACCTGCCATCGTGGAGATCCTTAGGGGAGGCCTTTGTTAAGCAGTGTACCTCTTCTGGCTGACATAATGATGAAAAATACACTTGCCCCTAAAACTGATTTTGATGAAAGTACTCAAAGTTTTCGTTTTTACCTCGTAGATTAATAAAAGGTACTGATATTAATTATTACGGAAGAAAATGTTGTTATAACTCAACCTCATAAAACGCTTTGTAATTACGTTTATCCTATCCTATTAAAATGAAAAGTTGAGTGAACCTTTGAAGTTAATCTTTCGACTACTTTTCTAGTTCTGCAGACAGACACAAACTAAGGAATATATATTTTTTTATATCAATGAAATTTTATGAACAAAAAATCCCGCAAATTCAATAAAATTTCAGAACATTAAATATACACATACATTGAACGGTATAAAAAAAACTAACAACGGCGCGACTTAATACCTACTGAGTAAGTCAACAAAGCCTAAAATCCTGAGAATGTAAACTTGACGTAACAATATATCCACGCCCATTCTGCAGGTTACACCGTCACATGTAGGTACGTATGTGAAACCCATTAAGTAAATCCTGTAGGCGCTTAAATTTAATATCATAGACGCTGACCACATGATATGATAAGTAAAACGGTAGGTAACTTTGCCTCCTTATGTGTGTTCTACCGCTTGTACAATGGGCTGTGTTCAGACGAATTGTTCGATATGATGCCCACGGCAACTTTCTACCATCGCACCGCCCGCCGTCGACAGGGAGTTCATCCTCACACCTTAGAACCAAATTGGTCGCGTACAGTGCGGTTTGAGAGACATTTCCTCCGCACGATCAGATTGTGGAATGAGCTCCCTGTAGAGGTGTTCCCTAGAGACTACAGCATGGGGTTCTTCAAAAGAGGAGGTTTATGCAAGGTCGGCAACGCGCTCGTGACGCCTCTGGTGTTGCAAGCGTCCACAGGCTACGGTAATCGCTTACCATCAGGTGGGCCGTAAGCTTGTTTGCCACCTAGTGGTATAAAAAAAAAGTTATAGATAGATAGGTTACCTACACAACATTTGAACTTCAAAAATAGATCACTAACGCACACTTTAATCCATACTATAATATCCATACATGGTGCTAATATTATAAATGTGAAAGCGTATCTGTCTCTTACCTCTTGACGTTAAACCGCTGAAGTGATTTAGATGAAATTTGGTATGGATATAGATGGAACCTTGGAGAAGGACATAGGATACTTTTTATCCCGGGAAAAGCTAAGATCCCTAGGAAAACTAGTAACTTAATATTACAATATCACACTACATTATCAAATCTCATAACATACTACAGCTTTTTGGTACACTCAATACGAGCGACCGATACGGATCAAAGTTGGCTAACCTATCGTTCGCGGAGCGCTTATAACCAACCTACACCTTTTTACTTAAAACATCACTGCCACATCCAGCTAGACTTTATGATCATGTATGAGAACACAAAATGTGGTTGGTGACGTCACTGGCGTTTCAGACATTAGGCAGAAATTAATGATGTGGCACCGTGCACGACTCTGACAGACATATCTTGTAGCTTGTAGGTTCATTATACCCTTAGCAAAGTGATGTTTTAGGCCTACAGTGTGTTGTTGAGCGGAGCGATTAGCGGGAAGCTGAATTACTAGCTACCCCCTTTCCCCTTTGTTTCACCCGCGATCCCGAGAGTATTAATTAAAATATAGCCTATGTTATAATAAAGCTTTCCACTGATGAAAGAAATTTTACAATAAAAAAATATCTATGTTTATTTATTATTACAAAAAAATGTGATAAGCACAAAGCTTAGAAAAAAACTGGCTTAAACAATTTCCGCATTGA
This sequence comes from Ochropacha duplaris, assembly GCA_951361185.1. NCBI lineage: Eukaryota > Metazoa > Arthropoda > Insecta > Lepidoptera > Drepanidae > Ochropacha > Ochropacha duplaris. Next base: position 1,292,221 of record OX592690.1, read on the forward strand.
CGGTCTCCCGTTGCAGAAATTGTTTAAGTTGGTAAATAAATAAGTATCCCGGGAAATTCTTCACACACATCTAATCCAAAACTAAGTAGAGCTACTATGGAAACCAGATAAACCTTCTTCTTTTTTAAAAAAATAAGTAGATACTTTAATTTTTAACAAAGATAATTAATTAAATATTTGATTTACCCCACTGAAGCATCAGCTTAACTCGTACAAACTTCAACTAATTTATTGTTAAAGAGTCGCACTTTACATAAGGACAGGAACTTTTAAGGAGAACAACAACTGTCCCTGCTAAAGGATCTTAAATGTTTTGTTAACGGTGCCGTCCCTATTGTTCGAGCTGACGCGACGTGTCGCGACGGGGCGGTACCGTGTGACATTCAACTTAATTGTAACTGTTAATGTTTACTTCTAATGTAAGAAAGATCCACTGTTAAAAAAAAATGCCTTGCTGAGTTTCTTGCCGGTGTCTTCTCAGTTTAAGTGTATTCCGAACCGGTGGTAGAGTCAATTGTAACGTTCATAAGTGCCTTACCAGGGCCTAAACTGAATAAATGAGTTTTGAGTTTGACTTTGAGTTTGAATGCTAATCTTAAAATTTCAGTTAATTAAAACAGATGCATTCGTTGAAAAATGTTTACAATTGTTAAAAATCTGTACGTTTAGAAAGCCTTGTCCTAACTGGCGTAAAAACTTAAAATTTGCATTTCTCCCTGGACACCCTAAACTAGGAGAAATCCGTGAAAACCCGAACAGATGGTAATCCTACTCAGGTTAGTTACGGGCGTGGGCAACACAATGATGCGTCGAAAACTAATTACCAAGAAATAATACCTAGCTAGATCAATTTAATCGCCCCCGTTACTAACCCCTGTTTCATTTAAAGCCGATATTAAAAACACTCACAAAATATCCCACGCAACATGGATGCAAAACTTTGTTTAAAATGCAGACAGAAGTTTTCGGTAGATACACGTCGCGAGTTGCAGTCTCGTTTTGCATTAACTGCGGGGAAACAAAAACCATTCACGGTTTGAATTACAGAAACTGGCGAGGAACTTCTACATGCCTGCCTTCGTTACGCTCGTGTAAGACAATATATTTGGCCACACATCGTGCCTGGGACGTTCTTCACTTTTCTTCACTTCAGAGCTTTTTTTGCACGGTGGTAGGGTACTTTGTAGTACCCGACTGGCTGGCTACCACCCTCAAGTTGAAAATTTGTCGCCAAGCACCTGTTGGTGTGTTCCGGCAATTGCACTTGAGAGCCAGTTCGCCTTTAAGGCTCTGTAATAAGGTGTACAACACATTAGCAACCTGGTATTGCCAATGTCTATAGGCGACGGTTGTCACTTACCATCAGGTGACCCGCCGGTCTCGTTGTCACTTGTGACATAAAAAAAAAAGCTTAAAGGTGCCGGTTATTTAACTTGATTATTACCGCGTTCGGTATAATTTGATTGTATGTTACAGTTGCTCCTTGATAATCATATCTTTTATCAGAATCTTAGCAGTTTAATATAGAAATCCCACTTTATATTATAAATGTGCAAGTTTGGATGGATGGATGGATGGATGTTTGTTACTCTTTCACGCAAAAACGGCTGAACGAATTTTGATGAAACTTGGCACACAGCTAGATCATATCCTGGAAAGGATAAGATCCCTCGGGAACGCGGGTGAATCCGCGGGGGACAGCTAGGGTACACATAAAATTAGTAAGAAACCACAAGCAGTATATTACCAGTTTGAGGCGATGATAGCTCAGTGGTAAGTGACGTCGAATACCGCGACGAAGGTCGTGGGTTCGAATCCAACAATGAGCTTGAGCTTTCGGTGAAGGAAAACATCGTGAGGAAACCATAGCGCGGTGGTAGGGTACTTTCTAGTACCCGACTGGCTGGCTACCACCCTCAAGTAGAAAATCTGTCGCCAAGCACCTATCGGTGTGTTCCGACAGCTGCACTTGAGAGCCAGTTCCCATCTAGGCTTTGTGTGCTTACCACCTTCGGCCAAATCATCACTTACCATGGTGAGATTGTGGTCAAACACAAGCTTATCTAGAATAAAAAAAAATGTTGATATGAAAGTTGAACCGCCCTGCAAATATAGTTAGCTAGAAAGCTATACAAGTTGGAATACAATAAGATAGTTGCACGTTTGTGCTTTACGAACGCTGGTAGCCTGTTATTTTGTATGTAAAGGTAACAGGTAGGTACTATAGATAGAACCGGACAAGAGGAGGTGAGAACTTTATCAAAATCTGATACTGCAATCTGAATTGCACGTATTTACAACGGTTGCAGCAGCAAAGAAAAATATTGTATACTAGTTTTCTACCCGCGGTTTTGCCCGCGTCCCTGAAGGATCTTATCCTTTCCCGGGATGAATAGTATATTATGTGTTTTTCCAGGATATGATCTACCTGTGTGCCAAGTCTCATTAAAATACTTTCGGTAGTTTTTGCGTGAAAGAGTAACAAACATCCTTACATACAAACTTTCGCGTTTATAATAGACTAGCTGTCTCCCACGGTTTTACCCGGGTTTTCGAGGGAACTTATTTTATCGGGATAAAACATGTGACGATTAAAAATTACATGAGTGATATATTTTGTTATTACTGAGTTGACGATCGGGTCAAAACATCTGGTGTTTTATAAATATTACAAAAATATAAAAAATCTAATAAATATTGTTATTTATTTATCATATTTTGCATGTTTTTTTTTATTTTTTATTTTAAATTACATACAATACTTATATATATTTTCTTAATATTTTTTTTTATTCTTAATATTTTTTTTTATGGTAATTTGTTCTTTTTTTTTTGTTTTTCTATATTATGTAATTAAATAAGTAACGTATGTATGCCAGCAAAAATATTATGTATCTTACATCTGGGGCGAGAACTGACAACCAAGTCACAGTTTACACTATTTTGGTTGTCAGGGTAACCTTTTTAATTGTACATGTTTTTGCACAATAAAGTTATTATTATTATTGTTAATTTTTTTTCAGTACGACAATTACGTAGTTAAATTAGAAAAGAGGGACTATTGTAAAAAAAAAACCGGTGAGTTTGTCTCGCCGTTTCTTCTCCTGACAGGTCTTTATTTGTAAATGGTGGTAAGTAACAATAGCATTAAAAATAGCAATAAGACGTTCAATAAGTGTTCCTTAAGTGTCCCAAAATTGAATAAAACATTTTGAGTTTGAGTTTGATTAAAAATATATATCTATATAGCAAGAGTGTGCACAACCTTAACGTTCTGCTCTTCGATTAGCAACATCAATTAAATAAACTTCGATGTACCAATCGAATTGGATTCAATTAATTAGTTCACGTTATATCGTTTGCTGTAAGATATGCTTCATTACTTCGGATTCATTCGATAAACGTTTCAGTTAATTACTAATAAAAATGTTTTGAACAGATTTTTGTGGTAATATTATGTGGTGTTTGTCTATTAAAATTTGTTCCGTGCGTGAATTGAAGAAAACCCAAAATGAATTTGAATTGTGATTTAGAAATAAACGATGAAACAGTTAATTTTGTCCGGGGTTATTATCGAATGAAAAGATTTTGACTGTATTTTTATTTCAAAAGTAACCTGAGTTTACTTTAGAATCCGAAAATAGCAAATAAATTAAAAATAATGTTGTAATTAATTTTCTCTGGGTTAGTTTGAGTTTATTCGCTAAAAACAAACAAAAATTGAAATCTTTCCTTTTTATAACATTATAAGAGTAGATAATATTTTTTACATTTATATATATAACCTACATAAACTGAATCTCGTACTAACCTGCTATTATGTTAATCATACTGTTCTGTTTTTGTATTAAGCTTCAATGTAACATCAGCCTGTACAATAACTTGTTTACTATAAAAAAGATGTGTCACATTGTATTGCTAATTACATGCGCTCGGCTCGCTCAGTGGTCGCACATTGGTGTGGTGTGGGTGGCTGCACGCACTGGTGTGCGGTTGCAGAGTGTTTAGGTACAAGCTTGCTTTATATTCATTTTATATTGTATTTATTATAATTATGATAAGACGAATGTGAGTACCCAGACAAACCTTTATAGGTTTATAGAGTACAACAAACAAATTGATATGTATTACTTTATATTGATAAATAAAAAAATAAAAAAAAAATGTAAAATGAGAGTATAGAGAAATTTATGAAATAGAAACATATACCTATACTGGCTATGCCCCGCGATTTTACCCGCGTTCCCGAGGGATCTTATCCTTTCCCGGGATAAAAAGTATTCTATGTGTTATTCCAGCATATGATCTAGGTACCTCTGTGACAAGTTTCATCAAAATCTGTTTAGCCATTTTTGCGTGAAAGAGTAACAAACATCCAAACTTTCACATTTATAATATTAGTGGGAAGTGGGATTAGATTTATAGTGATTGTAAATTACTACTATTTCCAAAATAAAAACAGGGCAGTACATAGAATTTAAAGATTTTATTTTTCAGTACGACAATTTTTGGAGTACTTAAATTGTACGATTTCGCATAGGTACCCACAGAGTGTGAGAGGGACAAACGGTAGGCAAGTACGTGTGCCAAAATAGAGGAGGTATAGTCCTCTTGCGGGTACAATTTGTCACTGTCTCCGCCAATTTCCTCTTGTAACTAGTTTTTTCTTTGCGCCACGTAAATTTAATTTCAGTTCTTTGTAGAACCGGTTTGGAGCGGTTGTAACCGACTATTGCTAACTTTTTTCTCAAATGTTTTCTCTGGAGAGCGATTTCTTTGTGGTAGTACTCAAATTGCTCATCGCCGCTTTGCTTTTTTTAAATTGACCTTATCTAATGTCCAGGCTTTTGGAGTAAGCAATATGAATTGAAAACCTTATTCCGTTTTCACCCACTTTCCCAAGGAATCTTATCTTTGCCCGGGATAAACAGTATCCTATCTCTTATTCTAGGCCATAATCTATTTGAGTGCCAAGTTTCAAAATAGGTTTAGTAGTTCATCTCGGAAATATTTTTTTACGCAGAAAAAAAAAGCATTACTTTCTTTATATTTATTTGTTTCAAATTACAGTTTGCTTAGTATTTGCTTTCGGATATTTAAGTAAGGTACCTTAAAAATTTTACGTGGTCTTAGTAAGCCAAACTATCTGAAGCATATAAAGTTGGGATATAATGTAAGGGGTTCTACAAGCGTGAAACACGCCAGACCCTTATTTCACGCCGGCTGCTTACACACAACCGCCTGTTATGCTTCCAAAATTTTGCAAAAATCTTTCGTTGAAGATTTATCGTAATACAATCTTTCAGCTTTTTCGATCACATCACGTGGGTATGGGTACTTAATATTTTAAACACAGTTGTTTATTTTAACCGACTTCAAAAAAGGAGGAGGTTCTCAATTCGACTGTATGTTTTTTTTTTTAATTTTTTTTTATCTTTAATTGTAAACATATTTTGCTACAGCAAAATCAACCTTCGGAATAGTTATCAGAGTGCCTAATCGTAAGTGCTTGTAAATAAATATGCAATAATGTTAACAAAAGTAAAGTAGAAAAAAAACAGCAGCTTTCCTTTCTGGAGCAGCTTATTCTTGTTGCGTGTAGCCTCTTCTTGTAAGGAGGTAATCTCCGAAACTATTGATTTGATTTTGAAAATTATTTTACAAATTACTTACATTAGTAGAGTAAATAAGCAATGGAAGTAAGAAATACTAAAAAAACAATATTTTAAAATACTACGAATATGGCAGTAAACGTATAAAAATTAAACTTGGCCGTTTTCCAACAACCAGTCTTAATATAATAATACGTATATGAATATTTCAAATTATTTATGCAACCACAGAAGGTTCTAATACTCGTCTAATAAGAGACATATTTACTACTACGATATTACGTAGATAGCAGCGTAGAGCCCCTACGAATAGTGTAATGATGTACCTACGAAAAGCGTAGAGGCTCTACGAATTCAGTAGAGGGTCTACAAAAAGTGTAGACAGTCTTTACAAAAAGCGTAGATGCTCTACAGGAAGCGTAGAGGCTCTACGAGAAGTGTAGATGGTCTACGAGCTAGTATCGAATAATATTTTAAAAATCACCGCCTAACTACCAACTCCATACAAACCTATTAATATGAAATTGTGAGTTGTTAATACTCAAAGGATTTTTAAAATGAAAATTTTCTTATTTTACTATAATTCCAAGCTTTCTATGTAATTTAATGTCTGTATTATGTTTTAGATTTGGTAATTAATTAAAGTAACCATCTTTGGTAGATACTTAAGACAGAATAATATTTAATAGAATTCATTATGTAACCCTTCATTTCAGACAATTTTAATAATTAAAACCGATGATATTTTAATTAAGAATGTGTAGATTGATTATAAGCGAGCGAAAACTTTTAGCTGTATAGCGATGTCGGATGCACTTCACGTATGATATCAAATTATAAGTAAAAGTGACTCAAACAACCCATCGTGTGTTATGCGATATCGGTCTAGTTTGATGTGCGAAGTATATAATAGCCGGCTCTTCTCAGCAAAAGCAACCTTCCGAACCGAGCATTAGAGTGAATATACGTAAGTGCCTGTGAAGCCCTATTTGGATGAATAAACATTTCGTTTCAAGTTATTTATGTGTGCGTTAGAGTGCCATTTTTGAAGATCAAATGTTGTGTAGGCAACCTGTCTACACTTTTTTACTTTACCTTTCTACACATTTAGTTTGCATTAACTCTATCCCGCGGAATCACCCATGATACATCGAACTTTTAATAAAAAAGGCCAATCCTAAGCAATTCAATTCAAAATCCAATCGTTGTTTCTGAGATTAGTTCATAGAAATTAACGTACAAAAGAAAAGTATATTTGTTTTATAGTTTTATAATATATCTCTACAGGCTGTATTATTCTGTTAATTTCGAAAAAAGAGCAAAATGTATAACAAAATGGTGGTAGAGACAGTTTGTTTTTGAAATTGCACTTGAGAGCCAGATACCTTGCGGGCAAGAGAGCATGCGGGTCACCTAAAAACCTTTAAGGTATTGTATTAAGGTAGTGTAAAAAGGTCAACAACACATTGCCAATCTTTCTCGTATTCGCTAACCATCAAGTGCCCCGCGCGCCTGTCTGATTTTGACTTGTGGTATAAGAAGCAAAGTTTTTGCAAACAATAATAATAATTATCCATTTATGCCTTTTGCGGTCGAGACCATGGGCTCAAGCTCATCATTTCACAAGTATTTTATGTAAAAAATTAATCTCTGCCTCGGGTGACCGGCGGGCGCTTTTTCCGCCAACGCATCAGCCTGACCTGGGAACCTTGCCGATTGGCAGCAGCGGCGGCCTCGAAGAAGTTTTTATATATTATTGTTTGTATATTTTGTACATTTATTGTTAATAAACTCAAAATAAAAAAAATAAAATGTAACTTTTTGCGACAGCTTCATAAAGATCTAAACATAAATCAAATGAACACCATTAGTACAAAGATAAATATGTTTGTACAATAATATGAAGTGAATGAATATTTAAAGTACACTCGTTGCAGACGCGTTAATAGCTACGATAAGGTCCAGCTTTGTGGACTGGGGGCCCTAATGTGGCACTTACGTCACTGGGGGTATTTATTTAATTATTGTTTTATTACGGGTGTTGGTATTTCAAGGACCATTACATTTCACGGTTGTCATGTGCAGACGGAAGCCAGCGGGCTTGTATAAAACCAATGTTACTTTTTATTTAATTTTATAAACAATGTTTTGTAGTGTGAGACCTGATGCGGAGCACTGTGCATACCATGTCGTAGCAACAACATATCGACTTCTGGTCTAGGAAGGGAGTGATGTAGCGACATCTATCTACAAACAGATATAGTTCGCACGACTCTTACATAGATGGCGCTCCAATAATCTACATCGCGCTTACGAAGTTTTCTATGCGATCTGCATATATACAAGCTTCCGACATCTATAGTTGTGATGCGGTCCCCAGGCACGATAACGTAGCCTGACCGGCGTGAAACTCAACATTTTATTTATATTTTTTTTATGAACTAATTTTACAACGCGGTTTCACCCGTGTTCCCGAGGGATCTAATCTTTTCTCAAGATAAAAAAATACCTATGTTTTATTCCTGTGTGCTAAGTTTAATTAAAATCCGTTCAGCCATTTTTGCGTTTTAATTGACACACATTTATAATATTAGCAGGTGTTTAAGTTAAAATTATATGAATTTATTTGCAAAGAAACACCTGCAAGTACATTTAGAATGCCGCTTGTATAATTTCACTTTCCGCATTACACTAACTGGCAATGAAAACTTTTTCGCATTCAACAAACTCAAAGCCGATAAAAGTTAAGAGGGTGAAATGAGAAATCGCTTTTGACGATGGCCCATCATTGTAATAAAGCTAATATTGGTTCGATACGCGTCCAAGCAGCGTGAAATAACGCCCCAACGCTCAGCGGGGACTCCCCGCCCGCCACAACTTGACCTTTGCTTCTTTATTTATCTCCAGTAACGATGTCCGGGTCTCAGGGATTTTGTGTCAGTGGTCGATCAACGGTGTCCCATCACATGGTTTGTAATTAAGAGCTGATAAAGTGAGATTTTCTTTACAAAATTATGTGCTGATTGATTGTCATGCTTTTATACTGTACGTGGTTTGTTCTCGATAACTATTATTGTTGATGTGTTAATAAATATAGAACACGAATCTTTAAAAAATAACATGTTCTTAGAATTTAATAAAACAATAATCTCTACGACTTTTATTGGTACCGAATCATTGATTCGAGATACTTCTCTCCCCCCTTGGTTTCACCCGTGTTCCCGAGTGATCTTTTCTTTTCCCGGGACAAAAAGTGTCTTATCTCATATTCCAGGATATAATCGATTTGTGTGCCAAGTTTCATCAAGATAGGTTAAGAAGTTTCAGAGTTTATCGCGGACCAACATCGTGACGCGAATTTCATTATTAAGAAGATATGCAAACCTCCATAGAGGCGGGAATGAAAATACAACCAATACATTAACCGACTAGGTGTCCTCCGCGGTTTCACCCGCGTTTCCGTGGGATCCCATCTTTTAAAGGGATAAAAATATAGCCTATGTTACTGAGGGATAATGCTTTCTAAAAAAATAGCTTTCTAATGGTGAAATATTTTTGTAAATCGGTCAAGTAAGATTAGTTTAGATTTTTTATTGCTACGTACAAAAACATGATTATTTTAGATAGAGTTGATAGCTCAGTAGTAGTGACGTCGGATACCGCGGCGAAGGTCGTGGGTTCGAATCCTTCAATGAGCTTGAGCTTTTGGTAAAGGAAAACATCGTGAGGAAACCACAGCACGGTGGTAGGGTACTTTGTGGTACCCGACTGGCTGGCTACCACCCTCAAGTTGAAAATCGGTCGCCAAGCACCTATCGGTGTGTTACGGCAGCTGCACTTGAGAGCCAGTTTCCATCTAGGCTTTGTGTGCTTACCACCTTCGGCCACATCATCACTGGTAAGTGATGATGTGGCCGAATGTTCTCAAACACAAGCTTATCCAGAATAAATAAATAATAAAAAATATTTTATACGATTAAAAACAATAACTACCACGCCATAGGCTTAGCGTTTTCAATCAACAAAAATCCTTGCATGAGTTGAGAACCTGTACTAATTATTTTCCAAATTGCATCATTAATTCTCTATAAAATGCAAGTGGAACCGCGCGAGAGTTTGTATAACTTATCGTGTTGGAAACCAATAGAGACATCCTTCGACATCTCAGATAAACGCACCAAGTAAACTTTGGCAATGGAACCATGGCTTCTTGCCAATAAATGTTATATGATCTGAATGATCCCACATTAATCTATGTACTGAAAACAATTGTGGCTGGAGGATTTCTTGACCATACACGAACTAGATATACCCCACGGTTTCACCCGCGATACCAAGGGATCTTATCTTTTCCCGGGATAAAAAGTATCCTAACACTTATTTCAGGATTAAATGTATTTGTGTGCCAAGTTTCATCAAGATCGGTTTTTTAGTTTCTGAGTACATTGCGAACCAACTTGTATATATAATTATTTTTAATCAATCAAATAACTTGTGACTTAATTCCGCCCGCGGTTTCACCCGCGTTCCTGAGGGAATTAGAATAAAATATAGCCCATTTTGCTCACTGTAATGTAGCTTCTATAGGCGAAAGAATTTAATACAGTTAAGTATATAAACATAATACTGAAAAAAAGTATCTTATGCAGTTTAATTATTAAACAACCAAAACATACATAACACCAAATCATTTCTCGTTGTATTTTATTAGTTTTAGATAAAATATAATTTAATGTTTATGTTACCGTGTATAATCTGGTATTTATTGTATACAATTTCTAAGCATTATCGAGGTATCCATCCGGTAAGTACGACAAACTTTAAGGGGCTTAAACTAGCTGTTCCGCTTGGTTTCGCTTGGATCTTAACTTTAATCGGGTTAAAAAGTAGCCTATGTGCTATTCCAGACTTTAATCTATCTCCATGCCAAATTTCAACCAGATCCATTCAGCTGTTCTGGCGTAAATGAGTAACAAACATCCATCCAAACTTTCACATTTATAATATTAGTAAGATTAGTAAGATGATCTCAATAAAAAGGTCACCTTTGGTAAAAAGGTTTGCACGGTGGTAGGGTACTTTGTAGTACCTACCCGACTGGCTGGCTACCACCCTCAAGTTGAATATCTGTCGCCAAACACCTATCGGTGTGTTCCGACAGCTGCACTTGAGAGCCAGTTCCCATCTAGGCTTTGTGTGCTTACCATCTTCGGCCACATCATCACTTAATACCATGGTGAGATTGTGGAAAAACACAAGCCTATCGAGAATTAAAAAAAAAACGTTTTTTGATGATTTTTATGTATTGATTTTTGAATTTTAGATATTAAATATCTCGAAAATGGTGACACTTTTACAAAGGTCATTTTCCACCCACCTATCAAATAAAATGTTCAAGTAAAATGTGCCTAAAATGTACATTTCATCACACCTTGTGTTCACACGCAATAAACATTTATTAGTGCCGTACACTTCTGACCTAATCAATCCATGTCGATTCTGAATAGAAAGGATTACATTATGACGTGCATTCAGTGTTTCATACATTGCCCAGGAATTGTATAGACTATCTGGATTTCACACCTTTCCGGTGACATGTACAATATAGATAAATATAATACAAGTTTAACTCACTTCTATCACACCAACCAAACTGTGGTGGGACACAATAAAAACGTGATAAAATCAAGGTTTTGATCCTATATATTGTTTTAAATAAACCGTCTCTAACTCTCTTTTAATCTTTATCATTTAGGGAGCTACCTCCTCAAGTAACATTTGTCCGTTGCTTGGAGACACATAATTTGGCTGTCCTCACGTTACTGAGTGGCATTCCTCAGGCCCCTTTTAAGGCCCCTTCTGGAGCCCTAAAACTATGCCCCTTTAATAGAGGGGGAATGCGACACCCGCCTCCTGACTTTGACCGTTTCGGTTTTGAACTCACGTTCATCTTTAGAACCGAATTGTACGGTTTTCAGTACAGTACCTACCTATATTTTTGTTAATAGAAAATATGTATTTTTTTAAATTTAGGAGTTGCATTTTATGCGGAACCAACTTTATATAATAATATCAATTTATTCCGCAACTAATGGTCATACTAACTCTGTGACCCTTTTTAGGTACCTATAGCAAAACTATAAATCATAAAAAGATTTGATTTTTTAGTATAATTGTGTAAAAAAAGCCAAAATAGTCAGATGGTTCAAAAATATTTAAAAATGTAACCTTGCTGAGTTTCTTGCCGGTTCTTCTCAGTTGAAAGCTGACTTCCGAACCGGTGGTAACTTCTGTAATTCGACCTTCATAAGTGCCCTTCTAGGGCCTAAATTGAATAAATGGTTTTTCATTAATGGTGACGCAACACTAACAGGCGGTTGGCGGCAGATTTTCTACATGATGGTGGTATCTAGCCAGTCGAGTACTACAAATTACCCTACCGAAAGATCACGCTCATTGTAGCATTTGAATCTACGACCCACAGAGCTATCATCGCTTATGATTGATCGTTTACAACATTTATTTCTTTCTAAACTTTATCTCTATAGTCGCATACTATGTCGCATTTTAAGGCGATGATAGCTGAGTGGTAAGTGACGTCGGATACCGCGTCGAAGGTCGTGGGTTCAAATCCTTACAATGAGCTTGAGCTTTCGGTGAAGGAAAACATCGTGAGGAAACCACAGCACGGTGGTAGGGTACTTTGTAGTACTCGACTAGCTGGCTACCACCCTCAAGTTGAAAATCTGTCGCCAAGCACCTGTTGGTGTGTTCCGGCAATTGCACTTGAGAGCCAGTTCGCCTTTAAGGCATTGTAATAAGGTGTACTACACATAAGCAATCCCCTGGTATTGCCAATGTCTATAGGCGACGGTTGACACTTACCATCAGGTGACCCGCCTGCCTCGTTGTCACTTGTGACATAAAAAAAAAATACACTGGAAAGATAAAATAATAAATCTTAATTCACCATAGGAAGCATGGAGAGTAATCAGTTAATGATACGCCCACGTACACCTTAACGAGCGCTTAATTATTCCTTGATTTATGTCTTCAGCCGTGTGGTGGATGCAGGGGATCCGACCAACCAGGTGCTATCATCGTTACTATCTTGTTTGGACAGGGACCTCACGTACGCATCAAAACTTACACTCTAATGTTGGAACTAAGTCACTTAGAGCCAGTGCCCAATAAACATAGCTATAATAAATCTAGCTTCGTTTAAAGTACACACTAGCGCTCGCATGAAAATTAGTAGATACAGAGTGGTGACGACGTAGAGACATTAAATTAAAACACGGTCACTACTAGTCAATAAAAATACTTTGTGATAATTAAATCTGGTATTACATCAACAGACAAAAAGCGAAATTTTCAAACAAATTAATTCCGAAAATAATCTAAACGAAACACAACACTCTATTAATATTACATATTGACCTCAAATGACCTGTAGGCACTACTGGCACAGTTTTAGGCAAAGACCGGCCGCCGCGCGCGGTTCCTTTGTAGGTGTATTGTTTCATTCATGCAAGTAGGCATCGACGCCCGCGCAGCGCGCTAATAAGGATTTTAACGCTATGGTTATAAGGTCTAAATTTCATCAACCGACGATTTCTGAGCCGCACATTTTATTTGGTTGTGTTTTAAGCATGTAGGTAAATCTGAATTTTGTTCCGTCTAGCTACTCTAGCTAGGTGAATAACATCGTTTCGTAATCGTTATGAATTCACAGCATGTGTTAAAATGATTAAAGTGAAAATAATTTCCTGTGGCTATACCGTTCAATGTAATTTGATGTAACTTGGTGTACGAACTACTAACGCGGTACCCAATATGTGGTTTAAATTAATGTCGTTACGTCGTCACCACCCTGTATACCACAAGTCACCAGGCAGGCGGGTCACCTGATGGTATCAAACTCAAAACTCATTTATTCAGTTTAGGCCCTGGTAAGGCACTTATGAACGTTACAATTCACTCTACCACCGGTTCGGAATACACTTATGTTTGGAACCATGTTTTTTTTTCCGAAACCTGCCGAAGCGAAACCGAACTTTCGGTCTGACACTATAATCTTACTAATATTATAAATGTGAAAGTATGGATGGATGTATGTTTGTTACTGATTTACGCCAGAACGGCTGAACGGATCTGGATGAAATTTGGCATAAAGATAGATTATAATCTGGAATAGCACATAGGCTACTTTTTATCCCGGGAAAAGATAAGATCCCTCGGGAACGCGGGTGAAACCGCGCGGAACAGCTAGTGTTACATAAATTAAAAAAAAACACTTACTATGATCAAACATTCGTGGATCAACTGTAGTTGTGACAGGTGTCGTCATATCGGTGTCATCGTCTTCATCTGGTTCTGGTGTTGTGGTGGTAGTGGTGGTGGTGCGTCGGCGGTTCTTCTGGCGTCGCTCTGAGCGGCGTGGTGGTGCGGTGGGTTTGAACGGCGAGGTTACCCGAATCGGGGAGATGTTGCTCGGTTGCGCCATGGCGGCTGTGGTGCCGCCGCCGGTGCCGTACTCGGCTAAGACGAGCGCCACTAGTGAAACGGCTGCGAACCGAATCACCAGTGGCGCTACGTGCCTCATTTTGCCTGTGAACAAAAATATAAGGTTTAATACTTGCGAAGTTGTCACCCGCGTTCCCGAGAAACACTTCAAGGTTTAATTAAAAAAAAAAACTCAAAATTTTGTGCTTATAAGTTAATTTGCTCGGCTAAAATTACGAAAAGCACCGAATGCACTTATTTCCTGCAGGTAAAAATTTATCTTAATATATTTTATTATAATGAAAATCAGAACGACTGAAAACAAATTTGAGCGAGAGAAGTTTCAAAGGTGAGATAAATGAGTGATATATCAAAAAGATAAAAATATGTATCTATCTTTTCAGTACGGAGAGTTATTTTGCGTATCTCTACTGCCAAATTTATCGATTTTAATATTTTCTGTGGTTTAGTGATTAATCAGTGAGTGATATTTTGCTTTTACACTTGTACTGTACCTATATTAAGTAGGCAATAAAGGCAAAAGTTAATCTGTCTGATTGATTAGGCTAATCTCCTGAACTAAATTTCGTAAAATGGCGATACCTTTATTTTCCCTAAGAAGGTGAAAATGCGTTATTACGGATACTACAGACTATCTAACTAAATGTGAGTTAGATAATTAATAATTCAAAATACAAAAATATCTTTATAAAGTAAACTAAGTATTATATAAGTCTGTCATATAGTGAATCCTCATAAGAATGATAGACCTTGACCCTTACTCAAGTTACTATATTTGATAAAAAACGAAACTACGTTTAAGGGTTCTCGGAGCCCCTTCCACATCAGTATGCCTGAAAAAGTGTCTCTCCAAGTCCCACCCTTACCGTTTACAATGAATCTGTATTGCAACACCTTCAACCCCATTGTTATATTTGTGTTTTACGGCGGAAAGGTAAAGGAAAAGCGAACCGTCTCATTTCAGTTGAGAATGACCAAAAAAATTTGCTTGTTTGTTTCAGCCTTTATCGTGGTGATAACGTTCTCATAAATTGAGGGGCCTAGTTGAAATACTTGTGTATTCTAATAACAAAACATTAAACCTAATTACGGGCTTGCAAGTTTTAAGTGAAGAGAAGATATATCCTACTGATTTATAACAATGCTAGCTGTCTTTGGCGGTTTCCCCAACGTTACCGAAGGATCTTATCTTTTCCTGGGAAAGTATCCTATGTTTTATTCTAGGATATGAACTACCTGTGTGCCAAATTTCATCAAAATCCGTTATACCGATTTTGCGTGAACATCTCTCTCTATACATACAAACTTTTTTTTAATATTCTGGATAGGCTTGTGTTTGACCACAATCTCACCATGGTAAGTGATGATGTGGCCGAAGGTGGTAAGCACACAGAGCCTAGATGGGAACTGGCTCTCAAGTGCAGCTGTCGGAACACACCGATAGGTGTTTGGCGACAGATTTTCAACTTGAGGGTTGTAGCCAGCCAGTTGGGTACTACATAGTACCCTACCAGCGTGCTATGGTTCCCTCACGATGTTTTCCTTCACCGAAAGCTCCAGCTCATTGTAGGATTCGAACCCGCGACCTTCGCTGCGGTATTTGACGTCACTTACCACTGAGCTATCATCGCCTTAAAGGCATACAAACTTTGTCATGATGTTCGTCCGCGATCAACTCCGAAACTACTAAACCGAACTTGATGAAACTTGGCACACAAATAGATAAGATACATTTAATTTCAGGAAAAGAAAATATCGCGAAAACGCGGGTAAAACTACGAAGTACAGCTAGTAATATTAAAAGGATATAAATCTTTTGCAAATGTCTCACAGTTCCATTAACAGGAGGTTAAATAGTTTGAATGGTTAAAAACTCTAACCGATTCCCCTTTTCATAGTAGGTAGGTAGTTGGGTACTGGGTAGCCCAACATCTGTCAGGGCTGTAATACGGTCGTTTCGTGGCGGTTAATGTCCAACGGGTCAAAGGACACTGTAAATTCTTTATGGCGTTCAATTCACCAGCTCGCCAAATGGAATTTTACTGTATGTACCATCGTCTCTCAAATACGGGTTGCTATATAATATTTTATTGATAATTTTGAAAGGTTTATTGTGTTTTATTGACGTGTGTAGGTTTATTTATTGAGTACTTACGCTATTCAAGTCGTTTTATTCCGTAAACTTTTAAGTTTTGTAGTTTATTTTAACGGAATAGTAATGGACGTAAATATTTATAAATTAAAAAATATGATAGACTTTGTTAATAAAAAAGTTTTATTTTATTAGTAATGTTCATTAGTTACTACAAGAAATAAAGTGAACTAACATAAAAAAAAACCTTATTCTACAAGTACCCCTCCGCAGCTGAAAGCCTCCTCCAAGAACTTACAAGAAAGACTTTGTTAAGAACGCAATATTATTGAACAATTTTTAAGTAAAAATTACCACTATAAGTAATTTACGAAGTAACGAAAATAAAAAAATGGGGAATATAAATAATAACTACGCTTTATGAAAGAACGCAACGAGTTTTAAAATAAGACGTATTTATTTCAGTCTCAAACTTATAGGAAATAAACTATCGGGTCTCGAAGAAAAGATCAGAGTTTAATAGTGCGGGTTGAAATGCCTTAAAGTCATACCAACCATAGATGTGTAAAAAGCTAGATGGCGCTTATCGCTTAGGGTATATTATACAGGTATTTAGTACGACAAACTTAAAGAGGAGATAGGTAGGCGAATCACCAAATTTAATAGTAAAAACTTAAACCATTTTTTTTTTCGATATTTCTGACTGTACTTCATAAGTTACCGGCTCAACGAATAATGATAAATTATGGCACGCTGGCACATAATTAATAAGCTTTTTATTTCAGAAATCGGATGGAAACTTTGCATGTTAAAAACAGTTTTCCAAGCGTATAGATTCCTAGAGGGCGCTGGTAATCATAAAAAATATATTCTAAAACAAATAGTTTACAAATTGATTTCTACGAAAGTCATCAGTGATTGAATCAGCTATTCTATGGCCTAAGATAAATATACTTAATTTTATCTGGTCACGTATACACACATCAAAAAAAGTTTGTGATCACTAGCATAAGCTGATATAACTTCTTAGATTGAACTTTATCAAGAAAAAATCTTTGTTATGTGTTTTCTTTAAATATAAATAGGTACCTTGTTTGAAATTAAAAAATAAAACTATTTTAATATTTTATACAAAAATTTTTAGTAATTAATGACATAACGATTATTTGGATTTTTCAAAGTGATCGCAAACTTTTTTTGATGTGTGTACCTACCAATATTTAACAGCCAGTCTATGCTTTTTATATCTGTGGCTCCAATCCGACACAGCCAGCATAGTCTCAGGATGAAACACATTCAGCGCAATCCTCGGGGAGCACGTCTGAAAGCCTGCCTAGTTCCAATCCACTCGATAATGTACCCATGACCCTTCTCCGCTTTATTTCGCGCCTTGAGAATTACAGCTGAATCACTGATGTATTGGAAACATATTCAACGACATGTACAAACACGACCTTTTAAATTTTACTGGTACTTTCGGTAATGAGGGGTGAGCATGGTAGGTAAGATTACGCCATAAACCACAGGTGAGTTCGATTCGCACCCAAGATATTTATGTGCTTGAACATGTTTGGTTGGTCCGGAGTCCAATCAATATGTGTTTTTTTTTACAACGAAGCTGACGGGTCACCTGGTGGTAAGTGACTACCGTCGCCTATAGACATTAGCAATACCAAGGGGATTGCTACTATGTCGTACACCTTATTACAATGCCTTAAAGGCAACTGGCTCTCAAATGCATCTGCCGGAACACACCAACTGCTTGGTGACAGATTTTCAACTTGAGGGTGGTAGCCAGCCAGTCGAATACTACTAAGTACCCTACCACCGTGCTATGGTTTCCTCACGATGTTTTCCTCCACCGAAAGCTCAAGCCCATTGTAGGATTCGAACCCACGACTTTCGCCGCGGTATTCGACGTCACTACCATTGAGCTATCATCGCCTTAAAACACTAGCGCAAGGATGCATACTTGCACTGAAGGAAAAAGAGTGGGCGCGTCTACACCTTTTAACTTTTAATATCATTATGTCCCTACTTAAAACCTCAATTAATTACGCCTGTATTGGTCCAAATTATCAATTTATGCCTTTAGCGGTTGAGACCATGGGTCCGTGGGGGTCTGAAGCTCGTCGTTTCGCAAATATTTTATGTAAAAAATTAATCGAGGCCTCGGGTGACCGGCGGGCGGGGAGCTTTTTCCGCCAACGCATCAGCTTGGCCATCCAAAGAGGAAACGCTGCCAGCCTTCTGGGAACCTTGCCGATCGGCAGCAGCGGCAGCCTCGAAGAAGTTTTGTATATATTATAGTTGTACATTTGCTTGCATATTTTGTACATTTGTTGTAAATAAAATAATTATATTTCAAACTTCAATGTTGTCTTTAATTAAACAATTGAATAATAACTCTTGCCGCAGCACGTCAAAGTTGAATCGTTTCATAGCGCCGGGTTCGCGCCGGGCTGTAACTTTGACAGTTATAACCTTGTCTATAGTGTTAGCCATCTTGAGGAAACTTTGACACTTACCGCCTCACAATACATTGCCTGTCACTCATAAGCTATTTCGAAGTTGTTTGCGAATTTCAGGAAATGAACAGACTTGGAATAAAGCATTCAAATGGCAGCAGTTAGCCGGTCGTTTTTATCATTGCTATTTATGGTGTTAAAAGTGATTTTGATCCATGAACAAATAATAATTGTTTTAAAACTTGTTTGCTCAGGATAAAAGTATTTTACTAGTTTTTAGCAATTTAGTTTCATTTTATTACATACAGAGTAGTTTCCTATTAAAGATAAAGAAGATTGCCTTCTAAATCAAAACTGACAAACTTTATCTATTTGTAATAGTAGATTCAAAAATAGAAATTATCTTTTCACTATTTTTAATTGTGATTATTTCCGCCGATGACGCGTTAAGAAATGACAAATTAACACACCAATACAACAAATAACCGATTCCCAGTGATAATAAGTACCCAATCCATCATGCACCTGTTTTTAATTCTTGTAGAAATAAAATAAATTAGAAGCTGTTAACATTTATAAATGTACAATATCATTTCCAAATTCCAGTAGATATTGAGTTTGAAAAATCTTTTCTAGAATTTACATCAAAGATAAAATTATATAAAGGTAAGAGTTTGAAAAAAAAAAGATTATCTTTACTAGAATTTGCATCAAATATAAAATTATATAAAGGTACCAACACTCGAATAGGTACATTAACAAACGTAGGTAGTGTAGGACCTGGTAATCTTTGACAAGTCGTTTTTAAAGCGCTTTCTTAAGATTAGACCGAAGTTCCCATTGTATACACTGGCTCCGGTTGATCGAGCACCGGGCACCGCTGCGCAGGTGGTCGATCAATGAAATTCCCGACAGTGGGAAATTGATTTTCATTCAGAAGGAGAAAATCGGCTGCTTTTCCTTCCATTATGCTCGAACAGAATTTGTGTCCAAACAAGCATAATAGATGATTGCTGATTAAAAATGTAACTTCGCTTAGTAGTCGTAGCTTTTAATTGAAATTACTTTATCTTACTAATATTATAAATGTGAAAGATTGGATGGATGGATGTTTGTTACTCATTTACGCCAGAACGGCTTAATGGATCTGGATGAAATTTGGCATGGAGATAGATTATAGTATGGAATAGCACGGCTACTTTTTATCCCGGGAAAAGATAAAACCCCTCAGGAACGCGGGTGAAACGCGCGCGGAGCAGCTAGTTAGTATATATACTGACATAAACTTATGGATACATTTACTTCTATTTTAACCGACTTCAAAAACGGAGGAGGTTCTCAATTCGACTGTATGTTTTTTTTTTAGTTAATCATTTAGAAGTTATTTATGTTTCTTTATTAGCTGACCCCGAGGTTTTACCCGCTTTTCCGCGGATAAAAAGTATCCTATGTTTTATTCTAGGATTTGATCTGACTGTGTGCCAAGTTTCATCAAAATCCCTTTTGTAGTTTTTGCGTGAAAGAATAACAAACATTTTCACATTAAAACAAAGTTTCACATTTAGTATTGAGATTTATGTTAACACACATTTACCTAAGTATAGAGAAAATTTTAAAACTGATATTCTGATACGCAAAGAGCACAAAGGGACTATTATAGAAATTCCTTCCAACAGCTCAGCGATTGGAATTACTGAAGAGAAAACGTAGGTAGTTTAATGGGATTTAAATATACAATGGAATATATGATTTAAGTACTAAAACATTTTATTTTTCAGAGTTTATATTTCAAATATAGGTAGATAAATTCCGTTAGTTTTCTACTTACTTTTCAAGTAAAATGTTTTGATTTTGCTCAAATATAAGCGACTGGAAACATTGAAGCGAAAACGTAGGAAGTTCAATGGGATTTAAAATTATACGATGGATATATTAATTAAGTACTAAGACATATTCTTTTGCTGAGTTTATATTCTAAATTTAGTTAAAATCCTTTCGTTTTTTATTTACTTTTCAAGTAAAATGTTTTGCTTTGCTCAAAGAGCATAAGCAAACAAGTTTTTTCAGGATTTAAGCTCTTCACAGCGTGTTCATAGGCGCTCAAGTGATGCACTAATGAAATTATATAGCGTGTTACTTTTAATTAAAGCCTCGAGTCCACTTCAGAAAGCAGCATCTTCAAGAAAATTTTATTAATTATACATGTTTGGAAGAATACATATTAGTTTCACAAATTTGATTGCTTTAGAAATTTAAGATAAATATTTTTGTATTCATCATTAGCTTATAATTTTATATCGATTTTAAATAGAAACAACATTGAAAGAGACATTTTGGTGGGCCGTGTCGAATAAAATGTTTGAATAATAGATACTTAAGTTCTTCGGATCAGTCAGTAAAAGTAGCAGGCTGTATTTTAGACATGATTGTTTTAAGTAATATGAATATTTAATATTTATTACAACTTGTTACTTTTTGACGTTCCTTAAATAAGCTTCAAACGGAATGTTAACAAAGAGATCCTATAAGGGTTCCGTATTTTATTATGAAGTACGGAATCCTGAAAATTACTCCTGAAGCTTTAACTTACCCGCGTCAATATTCAATTTGTGACGTATTGTTTTACCTTGCGAAATAGCTTGGTTGAAAAACTTGTTTTAATTAAAAAAGTTTCACTGATTACTCGATATGCCTACCTACGCGTCGCGTCTACCATCGACAGGCCTCCGACCCGCTTTCGTGTTTCAAACAAACTTCTAAATCATTTTTCGATTAACAATTGTGCGTACAAAATTTAGTAATCAATTTGATGTTCAAAGAAATAAACGTTTTCTATGAAAACATAATTAATTTTAGAGATAAATCTTTGATATCAAAAACAACTGAATATAAAATCTAGGCAAGCACGTGTTTGTTCTCGCACGATG
The DNA here is from genome assembly GCA_951361185.1 of Ochropacha duplaris. Classification (NCBI taxonomy): domain Eukaryota; kingdom Metazoa; phylum Arthropoda; class Insecta; order Lepidoptera; family Drepanidae; genus Ochropacha; species Ochropacha duplaris. The sequence continues at coordinate 1,313,846 of OX592690.1, forward strand.
TAGTGTTCCATGGCATTTAAATATATTATTATTTATCTTGTACTAGTGGGCCCAGCAGACGTTGTCCTGCCATGAAATGAAAATAAAAAGAAACTTGGAACCATCACTTTTAAACAATATTTAGAAAATTGAATATGGTCGTTAAGTTTTCTTAAAATATCGAAGTTTCTGAGCAATTTTCTTATTTTTTCTTTCATAAGAATCTTCTCCTTACAGTAAGAAACACAACAAAAAAAGAATTAGCGAAATTGGTCCAGCCGTTCACGCGTGATGCCGTGACCAAGGAAATAGGGATTCATTTTTATATATATTACTAGCTGTCCCCCGCGGTTTCATCTGCGTTCCCGTGGGATCTTATCTTTATATTAATACTAGCTGTTCCGCGCGGTTTCACCCACGTTCCCGAGGGATCTTATCTTTTCCCGGGATAAAAAGTAGCCTATATGCTATTCCAGACTATAATCTATTTCCATGCCAAATTTCATCCATATCCACTCAGCCGTTCTGGCGTAAATGAGTAACAAACATACATCCATCCATCCATCCATCCATCCAAACATTCACATTTATAATAATTAGTAATTAGTTAGATTATATTGATGGATGAAGGTTAGCTATAAGTTTTCTGAGAGCTGTAGGTACATGGCAGAAAATTGATTCGTATAATTTTTTTTATGACCATTTCAGGCTTACACGTAACTTACACTTTTCATCACAATCGAATGAAGTTTAGAAAAGCATAGGAGACAAACATACAAATAAATATTTACTATTATATAAAATGTATGTATTCGGCGGAACCCTAAGACAGAAGTCGTCCATTGAGGTACACCACCAATGCTCGTTCGGTATTCGAAAACTTTCTCAGTGCCTGCCGTGCACGGTACCCCTTTCCCAATTTATGACGTCACATGCATTTGAATAAGTTTACCATAAAAATGGGCGTACGGCGGCCAGAAACTTTGGCAATAAAATGCAAATGGTGACATTGGTGGAGCTACGTTAGAGGCCGGGTTGAGTATCTAGCCTAGGAATTGGAGGTGGAATTATCTACAGCGGGTTTTCAGTTGAGCCGATGCTGTCGACGTATATATTTGAATTGAATCATACTAATATTATAAATATATAAAAGCAATGATAATAAAAGAAAAAAGGTAGATAGGTTACATAAACAATCACGTCTTAAAAATGGCCAAGAAATGGTACTCTAACGCACACATAAAATTAATTGATTGACTTTTAAATTTACTTTTCATTGCACCCCGTTGATGCCTGATCATTTCAAGTTTGTAGCATTTATTAGATCTGAGAAAAATTGGGTACAAAGCAATGGCACTACAACATAGTGACAACGAGGCAGGCGGGTCACCTGATGGTAAGTGACAACCGTCGCCTATAGACATTGGCAATACCAGGGGATTGCTAATGTGTTGTACACCTTATTAAGGCGAACTGGCTCTCAAGTGCAATTGCCGAAACACACCAACAGGTGCTTGGCGACAGATTTTCAACTTGAGGGTGGTAGCCAGCCAGTCGAGTACTACAAAGTACCCTACCACCGTGCTGTGGTTTCCTCACGATGTTTTCCTTCACCGAAAGCTCAAGCTCATTGTAAGGATTCGAACCCACGACCTTCGCCGCGGTATCCGACGTCACTTACCACTGAGCTATCATCGCCTTAAAGTACCTTATCATCATAATATCACGTATGAACCCACACATCCTCTATGGGAGTCAACGCCACAACTACTGAGCAACTTCATTGGTTTTAGTTCTTAAGGCAGGAACCGTGGTACCTACCTATGTGGCCTGCTATCACTCTCAAGTTGACGGGCCGATTGGCGTGGTTGGTTAATACACTGCCTATCACGCCGCAGGTCGTGGGTTCGATTCCCATCCAGGACACACATTTGTGTGCATGAACATGTCTGTTTGTCCTGAGTCTGGGTGCAATTATCTATTTAAGTATGTATTTACAAAAAAAAAGTAGTATATGTAGTATATCAGTGATCTGGTTTCCATATTACAAGCTCTGCTTAGTTTGGGATCAGATAGCCGTGTGTGAACAAATGTCCGAGGTTATTTATTTATTTTAAAATCTGTCATAAAGGATGTGTGTGTATTTCAGCTGTTACGAATCTCTTCTAGACTTAAACAAAAGTCAATCCGAAGTAAGTATATAAAATTGTTTTTCAGGTTGCACGGATTGCACGGTTGCAGGTCGCACGGATGCGCGCGCTTTTTCAAAGTATAATCTGAACTTTACGCATTTTTGTGATCCTAGGTAAGAACTATCGAGACTTCCTCACAACCCCCTTTTAAGAGAAAGTAAGACATGGTCGACCCCTAAATCGTCTTACGTAATAAAAATGGCGCCTAATTTTAAAATTCGATTCTTTCCTTTGGAAATAAGTGACCGAGCTAGCCGATTGAGCACTATTTTGTTCTTTTCTTATGTATTTATTCTATTGTCTACTGATATGATCCGACGATTGACGAAGCTTACAAATAAATAACTTGTAGAAATAAAATATAAATTTCCGAATGGCACATTTCTTAGAAAAACTATTTGTTGTGTAATATAATATTCATTTACGTGAAGTTATTTTGATGTTGCTTAGAACTAGATTACTTTGTAAAAGTGTTGTAAATAAAAACCACGTTTAGAAGTATACGTTTAGGGTTTAAAATACAATGTTTATCATAGAAACGTAGAATATAACCACAAAGTAGACACTAAAACAATACTTATTATGCCTCTAACGACATATCGTAATGTTTTTAATGTTGCCAACACAACGAAATTTTATTACTGCATCATTCTCTATCCCTTTTTATGTTTATCTCTGTCACATGTATGCGTCTGAATAAACAAAATGCGATGATAGCTAAATGGTAGTGATGTTGGATACCGCGGCGAAGGTCGTGGGTTCGAATCCTACAATGAACTTGAGCTTTCCGTGAGGAAACCACAAACCACAGCCATAACCACTCGACTGGCTGGCTACCACCCTCAAGTTGAAGATCTGTCGCCAAAAACCTGTTGGTGTGTTCCGGCAGTTGCATTTAAAAGGCATCATAAAAACAGTCGACGGCTTATTAGCACTCCAATAGCTTGAATTTTTTATTAAATGTGTTTTATTGAAATAATCAAACCACTATTTTAGCATCATTGCTTCAATGTAAAGATTTGTGTAATTCCATTATAACTCAAACTCAAATATATCTTTATTAAGTAAACTTATTACAAGTATTTTTAATCATCAATTTGATTCATGTTAAATTCTAAGGCTCGGTTCGGAAGGTTGTTTTTGCTGAGAAGGACCGGCCATAAACTCAGCAATTACCTACTCTTTTTAAAAAAGCAACTTAGACCTATTACATTTTATAATTATTTATATAGTCTTACTGATAATATATGTGCGTTATGGCGGCAAAAAAGGAATAAAGATATAGTTTTCAATACATAAATTAATACACAAGATTCGTTTATCCAGTTCAGACACTGATGCGCCACTTATGAATGTTACTAATTGACTCCGTTTGAAGTATACATACATAATAAACAAAACAATCAATTAGTAGATCACCATTTAAATTTTCCTTGTATTTCAATGTCTGGTTACATCGTTAATTATTTGATTGTGTTAATTAAAAATTGTGCCATAAATTGTGTGATTGGAATCAACTGAATCCATTTGAATCATAGTGTTTACAGAGCAATCAACGCAGAGCTTGTTTCCGTATAAATTGAGGACCAATTATCACTTTTGTATCTTTCTCTCGCTGGGTATGGAAACAACGCGGTGTGATCAAAAGAAAACTGTACGAATGTTTTTTTGTTGATATTTCACTTAGACTTGTCTTGAATTTAGAACGAGAGTAATTCCATGATATTATAAGTAAAAAGATGTAGACATGCATAAAGTAGTAGAAAAACATAAGCGATTCTCACTTGGTGGTCAGAACTCACGCTAAGAGACACTTCTACCTATAGTGCGGATCTGAGAGAGTAGAAGAAAGAAAGAAAGAAAAACCGGCGAAGTGCGAGTCGGACTCGCGCACGAAGGGTTCCGTAAAAAAGGCAAAAAAATCACGTTTGTTGTAAGGGAGACCCCCTTAAATATTTATTTTATTATTTATTATTAAATTAAAAATACAACTGAGTATTTTGACAATATTTCAAGTGCCTACCTGTTGCCATTATTGATATCGAGCAAACAGGGGCAAAAAAAGACGGATAGACGGACAGACGGACAGACGGAGGAAGGCATCTCAGCATATGCTGCAGCGTCGAATGATGCAGCGATGGTTTCAGACTGAGCCAAAAGTGAGACGCTGGCAAATAAGCGGGGTGTAAGTAATATAGGTGGTACATGCACATTCGCTTATTGACCGAGCGACAAAACTATTGGAACTACACACTCGCTTATTGACCGAGCGACAAAACTATTGGAACTACACACTCGCTTATTGACCAAACGACAAAACTATTGGAACTACAACTCGCTTATTGACCGAGCGACAAAACTATTGGAACTACACACTCGCTTATTGACCGAGCGACAAAACTATTGGAACTACACACTCGCTTCTGGCTGCGCGCCTGTGGGACAGCTGCCTGTTCCATCTTCAACAATCATCGTCATATTTCAGCCAACATCCACAAACACTTGAAATTGTATGAAAATCCATTCAGTAGTTTTTGAGTTTATCGCGAACATACAGACCGACGCGGCGGGGGACTTTGTGTTATAATAGGTAAGGATATCATCACTGCCTTAAGGAAATTATAGCCGTACCTATCCACCGGTAGGTTCATTATCGCTACCCGGGCGCTTGTTAACTAAATTACTCAACGATAAACTAATTCGTTAATTTTAGTGACAATTTTAGAGTAACCCAATTAAATAGCTGAGTTGTTGACGACAAACACATTTGAGGTCGGATTACGAAACCTTTGCTTGTTATTTACGTAAATTACCATCATCAATGTACTTGTGTCTTTCGGGTGAAGAAAACATACGCATAATGATTTGAGTTCTTTTAGGCGTAATGCGCACAATGGAGATAGAACTTGAACGAGCGATATACGCTTGTATTTTACTCGTCTGTTAAATATTAATAAACTAGTGGGTCCGGCAGACGTTGTCCTGCCCTGAAAATAAATCTTAGAACCCGAATCCAGCGCCACCAATTGTGAAACTAAACCATCTGTCAGTCCGATCTCGAGACATGACAAAAAGTCGTTCTATACAAAATGTGTGAAAAAAATAATTGTCTTCATTGTTCTTTTTTTGTTGTGCATTTTTCTTGTTTTTTAATCCTATGTGTTATTCCTGGTTCCAAGCTACCTCCCCATCAATTTTCAGCCAAATCGTTTCAGCCGTTCTTGAGTTATAAATAGCGTAACTAACACGACTTTCTTTTATATATATAGATTTATTAATCGTATATGTTGGTAGGTGACCCGCCCCTATCTCCCCCTTAAGTGTATCGTACTACTCACCGGACACCCTGTATATAAAGTACGTGATACAAAGCAGAACTTTTCGGTTGCCAATTGCGTTCATTTGCTTCAAATACCCTAAGCTGTCAAGCTTATTCTAATATCTCAAGGAAGAGCTGGTACTTTTTCCTCATCACGATCGGCAAATATACAGGGTGTCCTGTAAGTAGTACAAACTTAAGGGGGAGATAGGTGGGGGGGTCACCTACCAACATATACAAAAATAAGCTCGATAAAAATATCACCATCTCGAAAATGGTGATACTTTTACTAAAGTCATTTTTGTATATTTGTTAGGTGACCAATCTCCCCTTTAAGTTTGTCGTTTTACTTACCCTGTATAAGAGAATTTTGACACGGCTTAGTAAGACGAAACCTATTGATCATTTACGGCAATATGGGACCCGATACAAATAATTTCTCTCACAGTTTTACTGCTATTAGATATGGAGTAGGGGGGAAACAATAATCTGTAGGCCGTATTTCAACAGATGACCCATCGAGAATTATTGATGGCTATCTTCTTGATTTATCAAGATTAAGGTAATGGATCTCGGTTCTTGTGGCGTTTTGAGATAAAAAGTTGAATCAGTAGGTTTTTAATCTTTTATTTGCTAATTCAATTAGAAAATTACCGGATGGTGTAATAGTTACAGGTTTTTAATTTTTATGGTCCAATATATGGTCGATTCCTGGCTTGGGAAATTGTTTTTCAAACATCTAATTAGGTATGTAGTTTTAATTTTTATCTTAATCGACTTCGAGACTCCCTTTAGCATTTTTTGCTATTACTTTTAGTCAAGAATTTACCATCCACGTCCAAATTGGAAAATTCACCAAGTTAATATATTAATCTTTAAATAAAATTTGTATTTCGGGCTCTCTCAGTTATAGCAATAGTACAACCATAAACAAAAAAGTTAACAATAAATACGAATCAGACACAAGCCTCTTGAATATGCAGTAATTTGAGGAAAGGGCATCTATAAACAAAATATTAACTACTATCATCGGGAATCATAACTCGACAAAGCGATGATAACTCAGTGGTAAGTGACGTCGGATACCGCGGCGAAGGTCGTGGGTTCGAATCCTTACAATGAGCTTGAGCTTTCGGTGAAGGAAAACATCGTGAGGAAACCACAGCACGGTGGTAGGGTACTTTGTAGTACTCGACTGGCTGGCTACCACCCTCAAGTTGAAAATCTGTCGCCAAGCACCTGTTGGTGTGTTCCGGCAATTGCACTTGAGAGCCAGTTCGCCATAATAAGGTGTACAACACATTAGCAATCCCCTGGTATTGCCAATGTCTATAGGCGACGGTTGTCACTTACCATCAGGTGACCCGCCTGCCTCGTTGTCATTTGTGACATAAAAAAAAAAAAAAACAAAATAAAACCCCCTCACGACGAAACGTGCCGTATTACCGTCATACTATGCTAATTACGTAACCCACATGCTGTTAGTATGACGGTATATTAATAGCTGCAACTTGTAGTAAACAACATTGTTTATGTACTTACCGGTAGCTGCCGGTAGTGTAGTATGAATTATAAATTCATATTAGATTTCCCTCGGTTTGCGTTTGATTTCAGAATTTTGGTTTTGTATCTTGTATGGGGGAAATAGTAGCATTAAGCGAGGAAATGATTTTTAATTATCATAAATATAAGTGCATAGTAATTGCGTTCAAGAAATGTAAACTAAAACGAAAATCAGAGCTTTTGTCCAATGGCTGGTACAATTAACAATTTGTTATAGAACTTTGTGGTGCCGCTGCAATCTTCTAAATATAATTTTAATTACTGTTTGGAAACTCCTTAGAATTTTAGATTGAGTCTAATATCTATCACTCACTGCTTAATCACGACTTTAAGGCGATGATAGCTCAGTGGTAAGTGACGTCGGATACCGCGGCGAAGGTCGTGGGTTCGAATCCTTACAATGAGCTTGAGCTTTCGGTGAAGGAAAACCATAGCACGGTGGTAGGGTACTTTGTAGTACTCGACTGGCTGGCTACCACCCTCAAGTTGAAAATCTGTCGCCAAGCACCTGTTGGTGTGTTCCGGCAATTGCACTTGAGAGCCAGTTCGCCATAATAAGGTGTACAACACATTAGCAATGTCTATAGGCGACGGTTGTCACTTACCATCAGGTGACCCGCCTGCCTCGTTGTCACTTGTGACATAAAAAAAAAAAAAAAACGAAACCTCAGAATTTTTTTATCTTGCCGTCACTTTCAATACATTTTGAAAGTATGACGATATACGAATTTTCAAAATCTTTTAACAGGAGACAGAATGACCCTACAGCTTTCGTGTCATAATAATAATTAATTGTTTAAAATGTTCAGTTCTATCAAATTATAACATTTGTTTAGCCGGCTCTTTCAAAAAAGGCCCAATTTTAATGATGTCCTTTCAAACACTTTTGTGGTTAGATTGGGGATAAAAATAATCACAGTGAATTTCATACATGTACCATGTTTTAGAGTATTTTAGGTCAGTGTCTGATTATTCTTCTATATAGGCAACATCACTATTGTTAATAACGCAAAATACCGGTTTATTTATGATAGTTTTCTATTTATTCCCTTCACGCAATCTCTGATTTATATTGAGGTTCACATTAACGGGGTGTAGCCAGAATACACTTCCACGATTTTCAGGTGATTGTATTCAATGTAATCAATAAATATCCCGCAGGGAGCGAAAAATGTTTCAGTTTATATGGCCACGTCTCCCATCCATCTCTGCAGGGAAGGTAATTAACTGGAAGAGAACATGAAAAGAACCTTCGCAGGGCATTATAAGCGAGATGAAAAAAGAAATAGGACAATCTTCCCCTTAATTAACAGTTAATTTTTATTGTTTTTTTTCTTTTTTACACAAACTTTTTGCTTAAAATTGATTAAGACTAAGTTAAACGACTTCAAAAAAGGAGGAGGTTATATGTTCGACTGTGTTTTTTTTATGTATGTTCATCGATTCCTCAGCCAATTGTCAACCGATTTTTTTAAATAGGTAATCGTCATGTATTTTTTTGTTGTTTATACAATTAAACTGGGTGTACATCATATTTTTTTTATTTCAAAGTTCCACAAAAGTAACTTAAGTACCGTTTCAAAAAGGAACACGGATATTATTCGAAGAGTCCAAAATGATGGATACCTCGTTGCGCAGATTGCCTACTAGAAAGTTAGTAGACAATAAAACATATGATAAAACGTTTTAATATTCCGTAAAAGTTATAAAAAAATCTAACTGTTATTTTGGAATGCATATATTATGAGAAAAAAATAAAAGAAACAGTTTTAATCGAGAATTTTAACCTTATTTATGCAGCGTGCATGTTAGGGTTGTGAAATGAAATTAAGAATGGAGTGTAAACTCACTCGGCGTAAAATTTCTTGAATTTTCAACCACAATATTTTATACAATGACCAGCTGACAATATGAAATTTTTGAGGTAAAAACTGTGCATAATATTATTGGCTATACATTAATTACTAGGTTTAGCGGCTTGGTTATAATTTAATGAATTAGACTGTTGACTCATCTGTTAAATATTTTTCAACAACTACTCGAGTTTTGACGAGAAGTAAATGTGTATGTTGCACAATATTATGTAGGTACATTAAAAAAGATACTGATATAACTTAAATCTTAAAATAGTGAATTCTTGTTGAAAGTCGTTATAAAATATTAAAAACTAGCTGTCCACCGCGGTTTCAGCCACGTTCCCGTGGGATCTTTTACCGAAATAAAATATAGCCTATGTTATTCAAGGATAATGTAGCATTCTAATGGTGAAAGAATTTTTGAAATCGGTCCAGTAGTTTTTGAGTTTATTCGTTACAAACTTACAAAAATACAATTTTTTCCTCTTTATAATAATAGTACGTATCTAGATAAATAATTAAGTATTCGATTACATATACTCATATAAACAAATATTTTTGTCAGTGGTTAGGAAATAATGAAGCAGCAAAGTTTTAAAATAAGAATAAATTGCCTCTCAAGCTGCAATGCATCGCCACATTGAATTCAAATGTCACAAGCTTCAGTTTCATGCAAAAGGATATGTAGGAGCAATCTCAGCTAGAACAAAGCCATGCTGTCTACAACGACAGTTAGGTGTCAGTTTGTCTGTCAAGCTTGGTCTATCAAACGAACCTGCGCAACCTAACCTTTAGTTTAGGCTCTACCAGAATACCAGCGTTGTATTGCTGTATGTGCAGTGCAACTTTATGCTGAGGTAGGGACCTTTTGATCCCACGCAACATGCATATTATATTTTTTGAGTTATAAGTATTATTTAAGTTATTTTAATATTACTATGTGTGTTGTGACTCGTGGGTCAATAAATATTTTTTCTTTCTTTAGTAAAGCGAAGTAGACACTGATTAATCACGAAATCTCAAAAAGTATAAAATGCTACAAACTTGAAATTGGCAGGTAGATCCCTAATAGGAGTAGGTATCCGCTAAGAAAGGGTTTTTGAAAATTCACCTAAAGGGTTCCCTCGGGAACGCGAGTAACTGCTTGTATACAGGGTGTCCGATAAGTAGAACGACAAACTTAATTTGTCAATAATTTTGAGATAATTCCGATTTTTATATATTGTGTTTTGAATTTCTAACTGATTTTAAGGCGGTGATAGCTCAGTGGTAAGTGACGTCGAATACCGCGGCGAAGGTCGTGAGTTCGAATCCTACAATGAGCTTGAGCTTTCGGTGAAGGAAAACATCGTGAGAAAACCACAGCACGGTGGTAGGGTACTAGGTGGTACTCGACTGGCTGGCTACCACCCTCAAGTTGAAAATCTGTCGCCAAGCACCTGTTGGTGTGTTCCGGCAGTTGCACTTGAGAGCCAGTTGCCCTTGCCCTTACGGCATTGTAATATGGTGTACAACACGTTGCCAGTCACCCTGGTATTGCTAATGTCTATAGGCGACGGTAGTCACTTACCATCAGGTGACCCGCCTGCCTCGTTGTCACTAGTGACATAAAAAAAAATTATATATCTCGTAAGTGATGACACTTTTACTAAAGGTCATTATTGTATATTTGTTACCTAATTAGTATTAATTAATATTTTGTTCATATTAAAACCATTAAAACCTTGCCTCGATTGGCTCTTTATTAGGTACCTACATAACATTCATATAGACATCTCTAAAAATCTTTAGAGCTATTTTATAAAATTTATATTAAACATTAAAACATGTCCAGTGCAAGCGTTTTAAGAAAGCTGGCAATGCCAATTCTTTGGGCAAAATACATGCCAACCCTATCATGAGCCATCTTCAGCCATTTGAATACCAGGATCTCTGACACTCCATGTAGTTAGAAAGTTTCCTTCAACCGTCGTCAGGTACGAAGGGAAATACTTATTGTTGCCATTCACAAACCGTGGTCCTGTGGTGGTGTGGGGACCCTTTCTTGTAATTAAGGTTGCAATGCGTCAACTTTGCTGTGATGTGGGTATAGACGCGTCACAGACTCTGTCCCTTACATTGATCGTGTATACTTGCCACAAATTAGTTTATTGTAGCACTCTTTGAAGCTGTGGTCGGGTTCGTTGAGGTCCAGCTGCGATTCCTGGCTGGTATTTTGATAGTGAGCTATGCCAGAGCCTTGGTAATTATTGTTGGATTGTGGAAAGATAATTTTGTACATAAAAGCTGAACAGTTTTTGGAATGTGAAGCTAGGACCGAGTCTTAAGAAAAAGGCAGTTCCCTACTTTAACTCCTCCTACATTTTCTATTTAATAAAATTAGGGAACTGCGTTAAAAATTTGAACTATAGTTGACAAAATTCGATTGAAAAACCGTGAAGGACAGCCAGTTTGAAACATAAAGCTTCACATAATATTTATACGCAATATATTTGAGTAGCTCCATTGGCTATTCATTCAAAATACCTTTTCATTTCAAAAAGGTTTTTAACTGAAATAAAAGTGAAAAAATAAGGCGATGATAGCTCAGTGGTAGTGACGTCGAATACTGCGGCGAAGGTCGTGGATACGAATCCTACAATGAGCTTGAGCTTTCGGTGAAGGAAAACATCGTGAGGAAACCATAGCACGGTGGTAGGGTACTTTGTGGTACCCGACTGGCTGGCTACTACCCTCAAGTTGAAAATCTGTCGCCAAACACCTATCGGTGTGTTCCGACAGCTGCACTTGAGAGCCAGTTCCCATCTAGGCTTCGTGTGCTTACCACCTTCGACCACATCATCACTTATCATAGTGAGATTGTAGTCAAACACAAGCCTATCCAGAATAAAAAAAAAGAAAAATAATAGTGGAGTAGAAAGCTGGACATATTAATTGGCTAATCTAGTCCAGAATAACTCCTGTGTTGGTATTTTTTTTGTTTATATCACTAGTATTAACGAGGCAGGCGGGTCACCTGATGGTAAGTGACTACCGTCGCCTATAGACATTAGCAATAGCAGGGGGACTGCCAATGTGTTGTACACCTTATTACAATGCCTTAAGGGCAAAGGCAACTGGCTCTCAAGTGCAACTGCCGGAACACACCAACAGGTGTTTGGCGACAGATTTTCAACTTGAGGGTGGTAGCCAGTGTCGTCATGTCATTGTGTCGTTTATTAGCTCTTGGTGATAAATTACAAAACGTGTTCTTTTATTGAAACCTATAGATAGTGACAAATAAAATAGGACTGCGCGCCAACACAATTATGCAAATGGCGATTCTCATCTGCATATAATTCAGGGAGGCTGTTAATCCTATTTAAATTAAAAATATATTAGTTTTAATCGTCTGGCAAAGTAATATATTTTGAAAAAGATTTTTAATCATTCAGCTTTGTGTGTTTGTCTCCGCCAAACTCGAAAAGTAGTCGTAGTAATACTGGCTTGAAAGCCTGGCTCGCTTTTTACTCAACGTTTCATTTGAATAGTAGAAATTTCATATACTTTTTTTTATCCTACGGACACGGGAATTTCAAAGAGTTTGAGTTAAACAAGTAACCATGGCAACGGTTATCAGAATTCAGACAGAACCTCAGTAATCTACTGGTATTTATACAAATAAAAATGAAATGCTGATCGTTGGTAATCGCATCACTATAGATAGATAGGCTGGACCGATTTGGGTATTAAAATATTTGAAATTATAAGAACATGAAAAAAAATAGTAATGTAGTAGTTAGGTGTTCCGCCATGTTGGATTTAGAATGACGTCACATAGCTGACCATGCATTGTCATCCAAACTAAACGTGTATACAAAATTTCAGCTCATTCGGTTAAAGTTATCTGCTTCAAAATTGAGTTGCAAGATTCACCCCGGAAAAACATACCTACATTGCAAGTTAATATAAAGCTTGTAAAAAGAGTTTTAACTCATAACTTTGTCAAATCGCTTACAGCCATCGTCAAATTGACAGAATGATTTTCAAAAATGGAACGGGAATTCGAAATTTTAAACGAACCGAGTCAACCGAGCTAGTGCTGGAATTGGTAACCTAATTTTCTTGTATGCGCCGTAGGGGTGGCGCAACGTTCCGAAACATGTCGGGACATGACATGATGCGCGAACCGATTAGATTCGGTGAAATAGAAAATTTGGTGTTCCGATAACCAACAATCTGTGCGAGGCGATCAACCATTAAATACGCTCCCTACGCTTATAGAATATCCGATGGAAGTTAAACAGACACGTACTCCAATATATTTCTTTTTATGCACGAACTTCTGAATTTAAAAGAGAAGCAAAAAAATACTGTGGTGGGACTTGCCCCGCTCACAAACATTATATACATTTGAGTGAACTCGCAAGATTGAGCATTGAATTCTGTGCTTATTATTGACGCTTTGCCGAGCAACGTAGCGTATGCTCTACAGGCATCCAAAATATGTTGAAATATTGTAGAGTCGAGAGGTGCGATCTCGATAGCACCTACCCTCGGTATGCACCGAATGCATTCATGTTACACAAAGACGGAAGATTTTCCTTATTTCTCTAGTGTCTCCCCATTTCACTTGGACGGGCGGGCGTCCACATGGGACTAGCGTACATGAATTTTTACTTAAAGCTTCAGTTGAGGTAGAACGCTTTCGTACGTTTAGGATTGCGGGACTGGTTAATACACGAACCATTCCTATGAAATGGATTGTGGAAAGATAATCCCACCAAAAACATTATCATGTAAAGAGTGCTGCCAAGACACCACATGGCTCGCACTGTCAAAAAGTAATCAGATCTCATGTTGATCCAAGCTTCTAACTCTACACGCCCTAACTTCACAAACTCTTATTTGTGAAAATATATAACTTGGCCATTTCGCTACATTCACATGGGCTTAAGGTGAAAAATTTATTCACTGTTCATTACGTTTCTGATTTTGTAGTAACGAAATGGCCAAGTTACATATTTTCACTAATAAGAGTTTGTGAAGTTAGAGCTTGTAGAGTTAGGGCGTGTAGAGTTAGAAGCTTGGATCAACATGAGATCTGATTACTTTTTGACAGTGCAAGCCATGTGGTGTCTTGGCAGCACTCTTTACATGATAATGTTTTTGGTGGGATTTCAGTTCTTTTTGTACATTGCTTGTGACAATATTTTCGTTTCAATTCGAAACAACGCCATATACCTAGTTTTTGAAGTGAAAACTGAAGTCTCATACAAACTGCCATCCCCTAGTAGGTAGTGCCCTTGCGCTTCGCTTTCTTTGGCTTGTAGTTCATCACAGTGGTCTACAACATATCGCACGATAGCAGTCCTGACTTGCGACGTGACCTCAACGTCTATTTCTTCATACATTAAGTATGTCAAGGAATAGAAGAGGCAGGAACTATCTCCCGGCATATGAAACATACGATGACGGCGAGGTCCCAGCTCTACTTCAAGTGAAACTATTTCACAATCCATGCTAACTTTTAAATCAGTTGGAAAATCGACTATGTTCAAACAAACAAACACAATTCCGAAATTCCTGAGTTCCCTACTATAACTCCTCCTACATTTTGTATTTAATAAAATAAAAAAATTTACTATAGTTGACAAAATTCGATTGAAAAACCGCGAAGGACAGCTAGTTCAAAACATAAAGCTTCACATAATATTTAAGTTAAGGAGTAAGTACAGGAGTCAAAATCTGCTTTATAATTTAATGGAACTCTTTGGTTACATATATAATGCTCAACTCGTAGCACAACAATAACTCACACAGCAAATTAACAGAATACAGAAGTAAATATCTTTCGCTTAGCAACAGTTTCGAGTGGTTTTTATCTTTCTAAATGCAGCTCTGTTTATCCGGGCAACAGACAAAAGTTGTGCTAAACTGTTGTGCAATTAACATTGGTTGCTTGAAACCCCATTTTCAGCTATTCGATGTGTGAATTGTGCAACGTGTTTGAGTCGAAAACGAATACTGTATTTTTCTTACTAATGTATAGAGACAAAAATAACAGTTTTTTTTTTGTCGAAAAGTATTTAACCGAATTAATAAATTCTTTCATCTATTTACAGTTCCACGAGTAACATTGGCTATATTTTATTGTTCCTGAGATTAGCGCGTTCAAACAAACAAACTCTTCAGCTTTATATATTGTATTGGCGACGATAGTCCTTTGGCTACGGTTCAATTTAATTGTAACAACCGCCGTGCTATGGTACCCTCGTTAAGTTTTCTTTCACCAAAATGCTTAAGGTAGCTAGGTAGACCCACGACCTTCGCCGCGATCAACGTCTCCATTATCATCGCCAAAGTCATGAAGACATATAATTAACAGCTCTATAAATAGTTAGTGAAGGTTCTTTATACCTATGCACTTTAACATCGTGTAGTCTCGTCTTAAGTGCAAGTTAGTTTGCAATGCAATCAATTTTAAGCGTCCACCGTGATGTAGCCGGCGTAGCGAGGGCGAATCCAATAATTAAATTAAGGCAATCTATGAGGTTCTATTAACTGTACCTTAATTGGAGAATCGATTTTCTAGTGATCTAGGTTAATTGATCTAAACTAATATTATAATCTTACTAATTATTATCATACTTATCTTACTAATATTATAAATGTGAACGTTTTAATGTTTGTTACTCATTTACTCGGCATCGGATGAAATTCGGCATGGAGATAGATTATAGTCTGGAATGGCACATATGCTTTCTCATTTTTATCCCGGGAAAAGATAAGATCCCACGGGAACGCGGGTGAAACCGCGCGGAACAGCTAGTGAGAGATAATTTAACAAAAAAATACCTAACCGATTTTAAAAATTCTTTTACTTACATAAAGCTACATTATCAGTGGGTAATATGAGCTATATTTTATTTTAAATTACCTCGGGAACGCGGGTGAAACCGCGGGAAAAGAGAGAGAACATAAAAAAGGTTGTGTCCTAGCTTTTTGAATGACAAGACATGTTCGAGTAATCGCGTTACTCACTAATAACCCTTTCTATGAATACGTCCGCTTATTAAAATTCAACCCTGAGGGGGTAATACCGCGGTGCAGAAAGGATGAATTACTAAAGTAAGTAAGTACTAAAATAATACTTGTCTCATACTAAAAGTGCACTTAATATTGTTTTGACCAGTTTCGGCACACAATAATTATGTAGGATGAAATCTGTTACCGATACCTAATCCCTATGAGAAAATTTTAGTTTATAGAATTTATACTTTCTAAGATTGCGAGATTAATCAGTGATTATTTCACATAACTTACCGGATACTGTATAAACGAGTATTGTTCTACTGAAATTGAAATTGAAATTGTTTATTCATCCAAATAGGCCTTCACAGGCACTTATGAATAGTCAGACTCTAAATGCTCGGTTCGGAAGGTTGTTTTTGCTGAGAAGAGCCGGAAATAAACTCAGCAATTACTCTTTTCAAAAACAACTTACACCTATTACATTCAATAATTATTATTTATCTAGTCTCACTGACAATATTTGCGTGTTATGGCGGCAAAAATAGTAATCTATAGAATTTAATTATGACTGACTTAATAAACAACAAACTCAAGCAGACCAGCCCCCACAAGCAGCACCTGTTCACAAGTATGACGCGCGTGGCAGCCATCGCCCTCCTCGCACATTTTATAGGGAAGTGAGCGACCCGCCACACGACGCCGCCGCAAGCAAAGGCCTTAAAGCGAGCATGACTAACTTAAGCTTGCTTCAAACAAAAAGAAACAAAACGAATTAAAACACACAATATGTTATCACTGTTACTACTAACACGGTTTGTAAAATTAGGTAATATAATAGTGTATCTAACATTCCGCGACATAACAATATTCAAACGCACAAATGTTACAAATTTACCAAGCATTATCATCATTAAAATATTCATTTATATTATAGTAAGCCTTTTTTACCAAAACAGTTTTAATACAATCCTTAAATTTTTGCAAAGGCATATCTAAAATTGCAATTGGGATTTTGTTATAGAAGCGTGCACCCAGTCCTAAAAATGATCCTTGCACTTTCTGAAGTCTATAAGCAGAGGTCACAAGTTGGTGCTTATTTCTAGTATTGATCGAGTGCATATCACTTTTTTTTACAAAAAGATTAATATTTTGATGCACAAATAATATGTTTGCATAAATATATTGAGATGCAACCGTGAGTATGCCAGTTTCTTTAAACTTATCTCTGAGAGAAGTTCGAGCCCCCAAGTTATAAATAGCTCGCACAGCCCTCTTTTGCAAAACAAAAATTGTTTATATATCAGCAGCTTTACCCCTTACCAGACTACTTGTATATAAAGAAAATAGATACGATATTTTCCCACGTGACTTATCTAAAGGTAAATGTTTCCCACGGCTGGGTTGTGAGCATAAGCGACGCGATGCGACACACTGAATGCATTCTCAAGTGTGGTAGGACCATAGAGAAATGAATTACAATTCTCCGTGTGGTAGACGCACACCTAGCTGCCACAAATAAAGGGGTATGTTGACGACATTTTTCAGCTTAATATTATTCTGTAATGTTTTTTTTGTGTTAATAGTAATTTAAGGCGATGATAGCTCAGTGGTAAGTGATGTCGAATACCGCGGCGAAGGTCGTGGGTTCGAATCCTACAATGAGCTTAAGCTTTCGTAGAAGGAAAACATCGTGAGGAAACCATAGCACGGTGGTAGGGTACTTTGTAGTACCCAACTAGCTGGCTACCACCCTCAAGTTGAAAATCTGTCGCCAAACACCTATCGGTGTGTTCCGAAAGCTGCACTTGAGAGCCAGTTCCCATCTAGGCTTCGTGTGCTCACCACTTTCGGCCACATCATCACTTACCATGGTGAGATTGTGGTCAAACACAAGCCTATCCAGAATAAAAAAAAAGAAAAAAAAAACACTATTTTCTGACCGTGTTTTGGATATAAACTGCGCAGTGATTGTGTGCAAAATTATAGCATCTTAATTGATCAGTAAGTAAAAATATGTTTTTATTAGGATAAACACGTAAAATCTGTATGAAAAACATAATTATGTATTCTATTTTATTATTGAAAGTTGACAAAAATTGTGCGGTCGGGGGAAACCCGAAGTTTTAGTTTTAGTTTTTGTAGTCAGCAATGCAGCAAGGCATGTCATAAGGAGGGATGAAAGGCATGTAACAAAAAGAGTATTGAGCATGAGTGTGGATGGATATAGAGGTAGAGGAAGGCCGAAGAAGGTATGGATGGACTGCGTGAAGAATGATATGCATATGAAAGGTGTGAGTACGGAGACGACTAGTGATAGAGCGGAGTGGAAGAGGAAAACATGTTGTGCCGACCCCACCTAGCGTGGGATAAGGAAGAGAAGAAGAAGAAGAAGTAGTCAGCAATAGAGAGACATCTATGACATCACGCTTTTTTCTTACATGACGATTTCTGACAGTTCATTGTACTGTAAGCCGCATAGAAGAACTTCGTTCCAAAAATTAAAGTGTATTTAGCAGAAGTAAGACCGTCATCATACCCTTTTAGTGTTGCTAGAGCAATGATAGTACATTCGTTGCTTTCAAGTAACACAGAACGCCTTCTGTCACTTTCGGATTTAGCACGACGACGAATGTTTTGAATATTTTTTTGTAACTTTTCAGAGCATGTAAAATGGCGAGCGTTTTACGTATGTATTTTTGTTAGGGTTTTCATGTGAAACTACATTACACTTGTATTGAATCTAAGAGAGAATAAACACTTAAGTGGATCGACTGATTTAAGTGAAAAAAAGCGTTTTTATATTGGTGTTTAAACAGGTACATTTAAAATGGGAATTTCTTATAAATTTCCAAATAACAACAAGTTATATTAGTACGGTGTTTTAATTCTACTAATCCCACTAATATTATAAATGTGAAAGTTTGGATGGATGGATGTTTATTTTATTACTCTTTCACGCAAAAACGGCTGAACGGATTTTGATTTTAAGGCGATGATAGCTCAGTGGTAAGTGACGTCGAATACCGCGGCGAAGGTCGTGGGTTCAAATCCTACAATGAGCTTGAGCTTTTGGTGAAGGAAAACATCGTGAGGAAACCATAGCACGGTGGTAGGGTACTTTGTAGTACCCGACTGGCTGGCTACCACCCTCAAGTTGAAAATCTGTCGCCAAACACCCATCGGTGTGTTCCGACAGCTGCACTTGAGAGCCAGTTCCCATCTAGGCTTTGTATGCTTACCACCTTCGGCGACATCATCACATACCATGGTGAGATTGTGGTCAAACACAAGCTTATCGAGAATAAAAAACTTAGCACACAGGTAGTCTATATCCTGGAATAAAACATAGAATCGGGAATGCGGATGAAACCGCGGGAGACTGCTAGTAACAACATAAAGAATATTCCAAATAGGTACTCAAAGCAGATTGAGACAAAAAGCTTAAATTTTAACAAGTCATATCATTCTTGAAAGAAGCCTTAAAACGTTGCCAGCATTAACATTATGGATACACCAAGAGGGCGAGCCAAAATCCTTTCGAATTCATTAATTTATTAAATGAGCTAAACGCATAATGGCGCTTTGTTAAGCTACTTAGATGGGGGCGCGGGATACCATTGTGCCGCATTACGCAAAATTGCACGCCCTGTTTAACTAACTGAGTGTTTACACGGTGTATTAGAATAAAAACAAAAATGTGTATTTTTTGTATGTGTCGACAGTAACAATGCCTGTGTGTTGACAACTTTTAGAGCTCTTTTGACGCCGGTTTAACCGTAATGGGGAGGTCAATAGACATGCTTATGGTTCCCAATAGGAATGTAAAGCTAAACTCAACAGAAACCAAAAAAACAATATTATACTAAGGTTCATTCAAAATTCCTCGACCCAAACATTACTCAAACATGACCATTGCCAATTTTTTTTTAGTAACAAAAAAGAAAGCATTTTGTCTGTTTATTTCCAACTAAATCCTGTTCCACATTTTTATCAATGATCCCGATGAACATTGTTTTGTGATCAAAAATATCATTTATTATCTTATCTATTTGCTAATTTTCTTTTAATATTATTATAACATAATACTTTATGCTCATGTATTAAAATTGCATTTTCATTGCATGTTTTGTTTCTGAAATAAAAGCACATTTATAATACCGCCCGCGCTGTTGTATGCGCTCTTTATGTTCTAGTGGTTTGGATAGCATCTTATTAAATTATAGCTGGCTACGTGACTTCGTGCCGCGTGATCGAGCAACCGAGTTGAGCCATCGAGCGGTGTTTGCTCGGTGGTACGTGCCAGTGTGCGGTGGCCCTTAATCGATTCTTGAATGATTCGCATCACGTGACCTCCTATCCACGATGTGGTCATGCACTCCACGAATTATATTCACCACTTAAGGTTATCGATTGGATGACCGAGCATTGCTCGTTTTTTTTTTTTGGTAACATTTTAATAGTTTTTCTCACAAAAGAAGGAACTTGAAAATAAAAAGGGAAAAAAAGAAATTATCTAATCTCGAACGGAGGTACTTCGATATGAGTGTCGCTCGATTTCCCCCTGAGCTATTATAACCTGTCAGATAATAGCGAAACTTACCTTGGTATTCTAATGATACTTGTATTGTAGCAGTTTTTCATTGCCTGAAAAAATTTAACCTAGCTAGATCAATTTATCGTCCCCGAAATCCCCTGCATTAAGGATTTCCTGCAATTCTTTTGCATCTTAACTCGAAAAATAACGTCTAATCTCTCTAAGATATTCTTAATTTGGAATAGCACTGTCTTCTCGTTATAATAAAAAACCGTTACAAGGCATAACTCCGAACACCTGTCCCACGGAAAAATTCCCAAGAAAATAAAGGTGGGGCGAAAATTAATAATCAAAAGAAATTTAATTTGACGATGGCTCTCCTTTTCAAGAAAGAGACACAAAAAGCGAAAGGGTTCCCTTTCAGGCAGGTCGGTTCTAAAAAATTGAGGTAATGGAATGTGAATAACAATTCAGCTCGAAGAGGGTAGTCGAGGGGGGGCTGGTGCTGGGGGGGGGTAGATTGATGGTGCCCGTTTGTAGCATCTGTCGTTTAAGAGAGCATCGATTATAGAACACACCTCGATGTTTCTTTGTTTGGGAAGTAGCATTTGACTTCAGCCATCAGTCACTCGCGCTCAGGGATTAATACCCCAATATAAACAAATGATGCGCGGAAACTACCCTCCCCGGATCGGGTTCAAGGAAAAACCGACTATCAGAAGATCCGTCTCTCACTTTATCATTTTGTAAAAGGTTTTGTGTATATTTTGATGAATCGTTGCTATGACTCTTGCGATTCTCGCTGAAAGGTAAGATAGTCATGGAGCTTTAATGGAGTGTTATTTGTTCAATGTCGCAACTTGAAATACGACTTGCATTTAAAAATAAGGTTATGGATGACGTTTAAGAATGTAATTGAATTTTTTTCTTTATTTATGATAAAGTTCATTTATAATAATGATTTAGTTTTAGGTTCATTTTGATGACACGGCAATACGGTTATGTGAATTTGTTCTACAATATTGAAAATGTTTAATTACTGGCCCTGAGAGCTGTAGACCTCGCGAAAGTTTTGTGACATTTCACTCCTAAGGCACCGATTTTTTTTTAAATCCCGACAATTAAATCGACTCTGCTCACAAAATTTCACAAGAAATGCGACCTGTAGAGGAAAAGATAGACAGCAGGACAGACATACGCTCGGCCAATTAAAATATTATTTTCAATGTAACTATCAAAGTATAAAAACAAAGATTTTTCAATAAATTTCCCTATTATTTTTGCTACTAGAATTCCAACTTTAAGATAATGTATTACGTATTAAATTCTGTTTGACAGCTTGCGTGGTTGCACGTGTATAGAATAAGCTCTCAGCCCTTCAAGGCTTTGATAGTAAATAAGGATCATAGGATTATAGGAAATGGCGCATTCACTTCGCAGTGGAAGTAGCTTGGTACCTTGTACGTACAAGGTCGACGTCATGTTTATATCTCTTGTTTCTGTTTTATGTGATTTCTGTTATGGATAAAATATTATTAACTTATGCCACTGCATTATAAACCTTCAGGTATCAATTATAAGGTATTTTTGTGTAAAAGATCAACTCAGATCCTTGTGTTTGAAAGTATATTTAAATATAATTGTATTGTCACCAAAGAATCAAATGTTATTGCAATTCAACACGACCTGAAAAGAATAGTTTTTGTGTCAAAGGACGTCAGAATATTATGGTCAAAAGTCACAATTGACAGAAAAACAATTATGTTCAAGTAAAGTTGAACCGCAAGATTTCGTGGTAAGGCTCCTGGCCTAAAATTACTTAATACCTAAGTGAAGATATAATACAAAAGCTCTTAAAAATAAATCCGTAAAATAGTTGTAAAATACACAACTTTCTTACATTATATGCGTGTTCGAATCGTACTTGTAATTATTCAAACATGACTTGCATTGTTCTTGCTAATAAAAATTATGTAAAATGCTTACATTTCGCGTGTCTTTTAACACTTACTATGCTCAAATGCGTATAACATGTTCAATTTCCAGGCCCGCTGCCATTTTTTTTATAAAACACAGCAAAAACAGTCTTCAGCCGGTAAAATAAAGTACGTTTTCATAAACGTCTTAAAAACACGTAAATTTAAATCAAGATTATTTCCCTGAACATCCCTTCTCGGTATTAATTTAAGGTGAGCTTACGAAAATCAATATGCAAGATTTACCTTGTAAGGGCTGTGCATGTATAATATAGATATACCTACGTGTGTACAATGATATAAAAGTAAATAGGTGTAGATAGGTTACCTACAAAACATTCGATCTTAAAAAAAAACTTGAGAGATGGAACGAAGTTATATAAGTCGAGAGAGTATATATATAAAAAAAAACATATGAAAATATCTGGCTTGCTTTCTATAAGAGAGAGAGAGAGAGAGAGAGAGAGAGAGAGAGAGAGAGATAGACAGAGAAACATGCGCACGCCGCACAGCTTACAATAGCTTACTACACACAACTGTCACCGACACAAAAAGTGTCGTAAGAATTTTTTTCCGTCTAGCCCCCTTTCACAATGCAATATCCACATTACATTACGATATCTCATAACACATGATGGTATTATTGGTTGTTTTGGCTCACTTTTAATTTAAATTGTACTCGATAAGTGAAGTGCATCTGACACGGGTCAAAGTAGGTTAATAACACACTTCTTTAGCCTCCCACTTTCGGAGCGCTTATAGCCTATCCAGACCTTACTAATAATATCATTGCGTGTGTATATTATAGCAACCTGAATTTGTATGTAACATATTTTGCTTGTACACCGTACCCGTTGTCAAACGTAAGAAGATTATTCTGCGGTATTGTACAGCGAGGGAAATTCTCCAGCATGTAGGTACACAGGGGAAATAGTAGGTGAAAATTATTATCATTACTTTCAGTGAGGGGGAAGTTTAGACCTGTTCTGAAATGTAACTTGATATTTTGTGGGGAGGACAAACTTTACTGGATTCATTAGTAAACAAATTGAATTTTTAATTACATTGTGTGAAACATTTTAGTTTGGTAACATACTTAATCTTTGAGATATTATTTTGATGTAAAGTTTAAGGAAATTTGCATTTAGCCGATTTATTCTATTTCTTTCTATTCTTCTATTTCTATTTTTATGGTTTCTATTTCTATCGATTCAGAACCACATTGATTGTATGTTATTTATTAGAAAATATTGCATTTTCCGAAAATCCACTGAGACCAGAAAACCTCGGGGCGTGAAGCTATTTATATAAGGCGATGATAGCTCAGTGGTAGTGACGTCGGATACCGCGGCGAAGGTCGTGGGTTCGAATCCTACAATGAGCTTGAGCTTTCGGTGAAGGAAAACATCGTGAGGAAACCATAGCACGGTGGTAGGGTACTTTGTAGTACCCGACTGGCTGGCTACCTTCAAGTTGTAAATCTGTCGCCAAGCACCAATCGGTGTGTTCCGACAGCTGCACTTGAGAGCCAGTTCCCATCTAGGCTTTGTATGCTTACCACCTTCGGCCACATCATCACTTACCATGGTGAGATTGTGGTCAAACACAAGCTTATCCAGAAAAAAAATACTAATCGATATAATCCAAACGAAAAACAACTAAATATTGAATTTAAATTCTTAAAACAAAATATTTAGAATTATAGTCTCATCATGTCAGCCAGAAGACGTCCACTGTTAGATAAAGGCCTCCCCCAAGGATCTCCACTACTCGCATCCAGTGGCTTCTCGCGACCCTCACAAGATCGTCGGTCCACCGTGTGGGAGGCCTGCCCACGCTGCGTCTTCCGGTTCGTGGTCGCCACTCGAGAACCTTTCTGCCATCAGCCGTCAGTTCTACGAGCTATGTGCCACTTCACTTTGGTTCGCCTGCGGATTTCCTCATTTCTGATTCGATCTCGCAGGGAAACATATCGCATAGCCCTCTCAATTTCTCTTTGGGTGACTTTGAGTCTTAAGAGGCTCCAGAAATACACTACGATAAATTCAACGTCCGAAAGTGTATAAGGATCAAGGTCATAGCCCACTTACACGACTCTGCTCCAACACCGCTGCCACCCAACACCGCCCTTAACTAAAAGTCAACTACTGAGCAGTCTGATGGCGGACAGCGAGCTGTCTGCTAATCTATGTTATAACTATATCTAAAGAACACGACCTGAAGCTCACATTTGAATGATATTTTATTTGTCGGGTGGAGCGGAGTTGTATAAGAGGGCTTAAAATCGCAGGTACCCACGCAACAGAAAAGTATTAAACAAAAGCTTAGAGTTGACCACTTGCGCAATAAGAATTTTCCCATAACAAACATTGACAAATGTTAAATCAAACGTGCCTCAAAAACGTTTGGTGCACAACTAGTTACATAATGCCAGGGACGTCACCGGGGACGGCAACATAAGCTTTATAAGCTTAACAGTACCGCGGATGTAACATACCTGCGGATTAAATCGTGGTAGTTATCCGTAAACATTGCTGCCCTACTTGTTTCAAGCCATGGTAAACGAAGGGACTGTAGGTATTTACAAACGTGTTGCGTAATTAATTTAAATTTTTACTGTAAATTTTAAAATCCTCACGTTATTCTTCTTTGATCAGCACCTGGCACCTGTGCCCTAAAACCTGTACTTAATTTTTTTTATTTTATTTACGATTACATCAAAAAAAGATTGAGTTTGAGACTGTATGGGCTAAAACCTTTTGCCTGCACTACAATTCTACTAATCCTACTAATAAAAATAAAAAACAAAAACCGACTTCAAAACTGTAACCTATACTTATGTACAAACATAAACTAAAAAGTAAAGAATAATATTTTAATTTCAAAGCAAGATCCTTAAAGGACAAAAAACAAAATTATAGATATTTATATATCTATTTAATATTTATAAACAGTTCTTTTTGGAGTCGGTGCCAGCCAAGAAGAAGGACAGTTTTGAACTGGACACGAAGTGTTCATACGAGAAAACGTCTTACGACACCTCTCCTTACGGTAATGTTCCTTAGGTCTGCGCCGTCGCTCCCCTACTTTTCGAAAGTTTGTTACAAAGGCAGAATTAAACTGTCCTTCTTGGCTGGCACCGACAGTCTGAAGTATGATCTACCAAACAAAAAAAGAATCATCAAAATCTATTCATAATTGTCAGAGAAATCGAGTAACAAACATACAAAAAAAAAAAACATACAGATGAATTGAGAACCTCCTCCTTTTTTTTGAAGTCGGTTAATAAATGTGAAAGTTTGGATGGTTTGAACGGCTGAACGGATCTGGATGAAATTTGGCATAGACATAGATTATAGTCTGGAATAGCACATAGGCCACTTTTATCCCAGTAAACGATAAGATCTCTCGGGAACGCGGGTGAAACCGCGGACGACAGCTAGTAGAGGAAATAAAATTACTCACTTTTATCTATCCTATCTGAAAATGCTTTTTGTTTTACAATTCCGTCTCTTTTCACGAAATCACTTCCATAAATTGCAGAGAACATGTTACACATCAAAAATAAAGTTCATTTTAATTATACAAATCTATTAGGTAACTTGAACACAAGTTTGCTTTGCAAACCTGAAGGTGAAACGTAGTTAAATCTGCCTTGCATGCGTTTACCTAACTTCCTTGTAGCGTCAGTGTTACAGCGCTATGGTGACACTCGGCAATAAACCGATACGAGAATCAACACGTATGTGTAATGTGTTTAAAATAGTATAATGAAATTGATTAGATTGTAAGTTGATAAATTTTGCATGTCAGAGTCTGACGAAACATGTGAAGCTGTATAGTAATATTAAGCATGTTTCGAGCAAATAAAATTTCATTTCATTTCAACACATTTTTTCCACAGAAATATACTGCGATTGTTTTTAGAAATTTGGCAAGAAGGTGATCCTTTACTTACTGAGATAGTGCAAGTAATTATTATAATTTATATTCAAACTAAAGACACAAAGCGGTGTTGATTTCTTTGTTTACGAGCTAAACTAATATAGTCTCACTATAATTCTTATTCTTAAGCATAAAGTAAAGTGTATAAGAAATTTAGTTCATTTTAAAATTAAAACGTATAGAAAGATCAGCTATAATAACAGTAGAAGTGAACCACAAAAAAGAACAAAAACTCATCGCACGTTATTCATCTTAAAACTTCAACACTGTAACTTTATAAAACATGAACTCGTCCATGTACGTACAATAACGTTCCTTTATCGGAAACCAGAATAGAGCTGGTTTCAAATTAATTAAAGTTAGGCGCGTCGCCTGCTTCGTATCTATCGGAGTTAGTCATTACTTTAAGTAACTTAGGGATTGACTTAAGTAATAAGTACTTTGAGTACGATCCTATTGTTTAACGTTTCTTGACTAGACGTGTATGAACTTGTAGGACAAGAGTATAGGTATTAGAAGTCAGCATGTACTTTTTTTTTTATACAGCATACAGCATATACAGCTTGTATTTGACCACAATCTCACCATGGTAAGTGATGATGTGGCCGAAGGTGGTAAGCACACGAAGATGGGAACTAGCTCTCAAGTGCAGCTGTCGGAACACCCCGATAGGTGCTTGGCAACAGATTTTCAACTTGAGGGTAGCCAGTCGGGTACTACAAAGTACCCTACCACCGTGCTATGGTTTCCTCACGATGTTTTCCTTCACCGAAAGCTCAAGCTCATTGTAGGATTCGAACCCACGATCTTCGTCGCCGTATCCGACGTCACTTACCACTGAGCTATCATCGCCTTGTACCTAGCTTAAAAACGAGACGAGAGAGATTAAAGAGAGTGAAAACAAACATTTGTTTACTTTTGTTTACTACAGTGAATTGCAATTTAATAATAATAGTAGCTGCTGTTCAGCTGTCAAAAGCCTTTTTCACTTATATATTATGAAATAATTTATTCAAACAACGTTATATGGTTATGCCCTTATGTAGTGCATCGCAATCTAATAAATCAGTCGGTAGTGAGGAAATACCGCAAAGAAAGTTCAGCAAAAAATTGCAAATAGTTGAAAAAAGAAAAAAAGGTACTTTGCATTTCCTGTGTGGCTATGACACTCAAGTTGAAAATCTGTCGTCAACCACGTGTTCGGCGGCACCTATCAAATGTCACTTTTGTAGCGTTTGACAACAGCGATCGCGAAATTTACGCCTGTTGCCAACCTGTCGCGAGATACGTAATAGCACCGCGGGTTTTCCAGCATCAATTGTTACACATCATATGCGATTATTGTAAGGCTCACTCGTTTTTAGGGTTCCGTACACAAAGGGTAAAAACGGGATCCTATTACTAAGACTTCGCTGTCTGTCCGTCTGTCTGACTGTCACCAAGCTGTATCTCAAGGACCGCGATAGATAGACGGTTGAGATATAACAACAAATACTAAAAACAAAATAAAATAAATATTTAAGGGGGCTCCCATACAAAAAACGTGATTATTCGCAATTTTTACGGAACCCTTCGTGCGCGAGTACGACTCGCACTTGGCCGGTTTTATTATTATTTTAATATCTACATTATTATTGTATGTAAGTACGCTAAACAGTTCGAAGCTTAAGCATAAGTTTGTGAACTTATTTAGGACGTAACAGTTAGATGAAATATCGATACACCTGCAGGGTTTATAGCCCATTTAGAAATGATGCCAGTACTAAAGCTATTATGCAATGAAACTAGGTTAATATAGCATATTTTGGTTCGTTTCTGCCAAATTTCGCTTAAGCAGTAAAACATAATTCATTTACAACGGTTATTGGTTGAAATATTAAGGTACTTTGGTGACCGCATTTCGATATTTAAACAGAAACTACCTGCTTCGTGTTTTAATGTGTTGTAATGACAGCGGAACATGATTTTTCGATGAACGATGGCTGCATCTTTTATTTATTGTCACAATAGTACAGCGACATAGTGGCAATGCATTAACTTAAGGCGATGATAGCTCAGTGGTAGTGACGTCGGATACCGCGGCGAAGGTCATGGGTTCGAATCCTGGAGCTTGAGCTTTCGGTGAAGGAAAACATCGTGAGGAAACCACAGTGTAGAATGTCCCAGGATATTGGATTATTTGTACCTATTATTATTAAAAAAAGACAATGACATCTTGCTCGAATATAATATCTAAGCTTCTTCCAGTTTTCCCGTACTATCGTATGCCATTACCATTGGCACATTTCAGGTAGAAAATAGCGAAAATTCCCTTAAAGTTAAGGAGGGAATTCCCAAGAACTCATTTTATATATTGGGCTGTAAAACGCCTAACTCACGCGTGAAAAAGCTAATATTACCAGTAGGGAAGCTTTAGAAGCGTTCATTACATTCAATTCAAAAAGGAGAGTACCATTAGGACGTGTAGATAAAGATCTTATATCTTTACATGTTAAAAATCTGCATCCTAATGTTTGTCTCTGCAAAACTCGAAAAGTTGTCTATGTATTAGTTTGAAATTATTAATTACCTACCCTTTTTTAAACGACTTCAAAAAAGGAAGAGTTTCTCAATTCGACTGTATATATTTTTTTAAAAGGTTTTTGGCTTGGTATCCTAGACCTTTAAACCATTTCTTTATCTACACTAACATTATAATGAGGAAAGATTTGATTGTTTGTTTGTTTGTTTGCATTGAATAGGCTCTGAAACTACTGGACCGATTTGAAAAATTCTTTCACCATTAGAAAGCTACATTATCCCTTATGAACATAGGCTATATTTTGTCCCGGGAAAAGATAAGATCTCATGGGAACGCGGGTGAAACCGCGGGGAACAGCTAGTAATTTTATAAAGAGCAAAGATTTGATTGTTTGTTTGCATTGAATAGGCTCTGAAACTACTGGACCGGAATGCTTACGTAAGAAACCTGTAGATATGCATTTGCTTAGAAAGAGTTTTTTATTTTATTTAACAACTTAAGAGGTAGAATTAAAACTGCAAATGCTAATTCACAGCTTACTATGATAGCGGCGGCGAAGGTCGTGGTCGTTAAGGCGATGATAGCTCAGTGGTAAGTGACGTCGGGTACCGCTGCGAAGGTCGTGGGTTTGAATCCTACAATGAGCTTGAGCTTTCGGTGAAAGAAAACATCGTGAGGAAACCATAGCACGGTGGTAGGGTACTTTGTAGTACTCGACTGGCTGCTACCACCCTCAAGTTGAAAATCTGTCGCCAAGCACCTGTTGGTGTGTTCCGGCAATTGCACTTGAGAGCCAGTTCGCCTTTAAGGCATTGTAATAAGGTGTACAATACATTAGCAATCCCCTGGTATTACCAATGTCTATAGGCGGCGGTGTTAACTTACAAAAAAAAAACTAATTAATAACCAAAGCTAGATTTTTCGAAAAATCTGTCTCATTCTCACTCATCAGACACACTTCCCCCTCTGGTGTAATTGCCCCAGGTTGAAATGCCACTGTCACATAGCCATATAGCTTCTATTTTATCTTTATTTAGAACTTTTAATCAACTTTTATAACCCGATTTAACAGCTAGAACAAATTAGGAAATTCAATAATTTGAAGCGGTTTCAGAAATTAATTTTGAATCCCGTCGCGTTTCCGTGGGCGCAAAGCCGACGTCAGCCCTTCCCGCGTAATGTAATAACTTTATGAATTCCCCTACACTTCTTTTTTCGAATTATTTCTGTAACGAACGAAATTAAATTAGGCACGATGTGTACGTGCGACCTTATATTATAAAATTAATTGCATTTAAGTGTATTTATGACATACTACCGTCCCCCGCGGTTTCACCCGCGTTCCCGAGGTATCTTATCTTTTCGCGGGATAAAAAGTATCCTTTATTTTATTATCTACCTGTATGTCCCAAGTTTCATCAAAATCCGTTCAGTAGTTTTTGCGTACATCCATCCAAACATTTTCAGATTATAATATTAGTAGGATTATTTCTTATTAGTTTTACGCCCCCCGGTTTCACCCGCATTCCCGAGGGATCTTATCTTTTCCCGGGATAAAAAACACTCTATGTCCTTCTCCAAGGTTACATCTATCTCTATACCAAATTTCATCTAAATCGGTTCAGTGGTTATGCGTGTAGAGGTAACCGACAGACAGACACATTTTCACTTTTATAAAAAAAATATTATACCACTAGGTGGCAAACAAGCTTACGGCCCAGCTGATGATTTAAAAAAATATTAGTATGGATTAGAGGATTTTTGTTAGCAAAGTACAAACTAAGCCGCAGCCCATATTTTTCTGACAGTATAAAAATATATGTAACGAACGTGGTGTAGATGGAATTAAACGTCGCGAACAGATATTGAAGAGGCGAAATTTAAGCATGTCGTGTACCCAAAGAAGTTACCTCGTACATTTATTTATTAAACATTTTTCGAATATTTTCGTGAAATTAGAAGCCACAAAAGTATTATACAGACTGTCTGGTAAGTATTACGGAGATAGGTGACTGGGTCACCTACCAAATATCCAAAAATATATAGTAAAAGTATCACCATTTTCGAGATATTAAATATCTACAATAAAAATATATATGCATAAAAAATTGTAATATCTCCATCTTTTTATCGAGCTCATTTTAGTATATGTTGGTAGGTGAACCGCCCACCCATCTCCCACTTAAGTTTTTTGTACTACTTACCGGACTGTATAACTTTACTTGTGGCTTGGCAAAAAACACATTCCTCGAGGGCTCTTTGGCTTTGACGTCACGTGCTCCCCCGACATAGGGGTCGGGGAAGAACCGTGAGATGTCAGTCGATCCGTAAAAAGCAATTCTGCTCGCGCCATTTGCCTTTTTACCTTATATATAATGTGAACCAATGTAATAGTTTATTCTACCCTGATGTTACCCACAATTGGATGTTATTTAGAATCGGTATCGAAATGAGATCGTGTCTACCTCGCTGTGACTGGCACCAACATCTCACGATTCAGTGATTTAGTAACAAGACTTGTCTCGGTTTATCGAACTCGTAATATTCTCTGGGCACGCAAACTTGACAAATAAAAGGGATTTTGTATCTGTACAAGTATAAAAACTAGCTTTCATCCCGCGGTTTCACCCGCGTTTTCGAGATGCAAACTGGTAAATAAAAATCAAGGTAGGTAATGCAGTTTCATATTTGTGACATAATTTTCAAAATCGGACCAGTAGTTTCGGAGATTACCACCTATATCCAAACTTACTAACACTAATTGTAATAAGGTATTAATGATATATTTACAATTCTACGCAACAAAGTATAGTATGTATTTAAAAAAAAATCTCAACATTCGATAGCGTCTTAAGTTTGTTTTAATTTAAATTTAGTTCCTATAACTTCGGATCATGGTCACTCTACACACTAACTTTAAATTCTATTTGCATTTCAAATGGCTTTATTTAGTATATATGTCCCCGCGGTTTCACCCACGTTTCCGTGGGATCTTATCTTTTCCCGGGACTAAATATAGCCTATGTTCATCAGGGATAATGTAGCTTTCTTATTAAAATTGGTCCAGTAGTTTCAGAGCCTATTCAATGCAAACAAACAATCAAATATTTCCTCTTTGTAATATTTTTATTTGTATAGATTTTGAATTTGTCATAACTTTCTTTAGTTATTTTTATATTATTTTTTTATTCTGGATAAGCTTGTGTTTGACCACAATCTCAACATGGTAAGTGATGATGTGGCCGAAGGTGGTAAGCACACAAAGCCTAGATGGGAACTGTCTCTTAAGTGCAGCTGTTGGAACACACCGATAGGTGCTTGGCGACAGGTTTTCATCTTGAGGGTTGTAGCCAGCCAGTCGGGTACTACAAAGTACCCTACGACCCTGCTATGGTTTCCTCACGATGTTTTCCTTCACCGAAAGCTCAAGCTCATTGTAGGATTCGAACCCACGACCTTCGACGCGGTATTCGACGTCACTTACCACTGAGCTATCATCGCCTATATATAGTCCAATCGGTTTATTTTCAAAACTATTTGAATTTAACATGATATAAATTAATATATAAATTTTAGAATGAATTTAAGTTGTTTGAGACAAACACCTCGCAGTCGCCCTATATATAAAACGGTAAAAAACCCAAAGTTTAAAAAGTAACATAATATATTATTGGGCTCATAATTTAAATTTAATGATACAAAAAGAATAACACATTTTTATAAGACTACAATAAAATATCTTATTATTATTATAATGAGACGAAGTACAAAGGAAACTTTCCAAACGATCCCATACAATGTTTGGAATAAATATACAATTGTAAAATGTATACAATTTTGCAAACCACAAATATTTGAATGAAATTTTTCAAAGTTTCGTAACCGTGCTTGAATTCATATTGTTGTGAACATTTTTCTTCATGTCAACGGAATACGGTTTAATTTCAACCAAAAACTGAATATATAATAAACGTCAAAACGTAGGTACACCTGTAACGGGACCAATCATAGCTAATTAAACCGATACTCAGGACAAACAGACATGTTCATGCACATTGCACACAAATGTCTTCTCTGGATGGTAATTAAACCTGTCAAACGCAAACTCCAAACTACAAACAATAATAATTGACTCTACCACCGGTTCGGAATACACTTAAACTGAGAAGACTCCGGTAAGAAACTCAACAAGGGATTTTTTTCTGCAGAGGATCTTTCTTTTTATTAACATTTTCAAAAATTCATTAGATACATGTTCACCAGGCGGTGTGATAGGTGTTTTAACCAACCACGCCAAGCGCTTTAAATAAAAGACAGAAAAATAAATTTTCTTTTTGTCTTTAATTTAACAGGAATGAACTAATGTAACGGAGAAAAGAAAAATCTTAATCCCCAGGATTAAATTGCGGTTGTAGCTTTGAAGATTCTGTATAATGAAACTACGGGAGTGCAAAGACACCTGAGACTTTCTATTAAACTCGGTATAGTATAGGTATAGTAATAAGTAAGCTTGAGCTTTTGGTGAAGGAAAACATCGTGAGGAAACTATAGCACGGTGGTAGGGTACTTTGTAGTACCCTACTGGCTGGCTACCACCCTCAAGTTGAAAATCTGTCGCCAAGCACCTATCAGTGTGTTCCGACAGCTGCACTTGAGAGCCCAGTTCCCATCTAGGCTTTGTGTGCTTACCACCATCGGCCACATCATCACTTACCATGGTGAGATTGTAGTCAAACACAAGCTTATCCAGAATAAAAAACAAACACTATAGGAGCTTAAACAATTTGAAGGATTACAAATACTTATTTTGTTTTGGTCGCTGTTTACAACCACCCCGCGGTTAATACAGTTTTTTTTTTTTTATGTCACTAGTGACAACGAGGCAGGCGGGTCACCTGATGGTAAGTGACAACCGTCGCCTATAGACATTAGCAAGACCAGGTGGACTGCCAACGTGTTGTACACCATATTACAATGCCTTAAGGGCAAGGGCAACTGGCTCTCAAGTGCAACTGCCGGAACCCACCAACAGGTGCTTGGCGACAGATTTTCAACTTGAGGGTGGTAGCCAGCCAGTCAAGTACCACATAGTACTCTACCACCGTGCTGCGGTTTCCTCACGATGTTTTCCTTCACCGAAAGCTCAAGCTCATTGTAAGGATTCGAACCCACGACCTTCGCCGCGGTATCCGACGTCACTTACCACTGAGCTATCATCGCCCTAAAATTTAATATTAATGAGATTACGTTTTTGTCATAACATTCGATCGAAAAATTCCGGTGCTTGTCAGAGTTAATTTGAAATTAAATAAGTACACATATCTAATATATAAAATTCTCGTGTCACAGTTTTAGTTGCCATACTCCTCCGAAACGGCTTAACCGATTTTGATGAAACTTTATATTTAGATTCAGTAGGTCTGAGAATCGGCCAACATCTATTTTTCATCCCCCTAAATGTTAGGGGTAGTCCACCCCAAATTTTTTTTATTTTATTTTTGAGACAAAATTTCTAATTTCTATTTTTTTATGATACAACATACAAAAATACATACAATCCCCAATTTTCACCCTTCTACGATCAACCCTTATTTTTTAAATAGCCATTTTAGTAATTTGAGTAATCGGTCAAGCCGTTTCGGATGAGTATGGTAACAGGACCGATTTGGATGAAATTTTGTGTGTGTATTTCAATGGGTTCCTCGATGATTTGAAAACAAAATTGGACCCGGTAGATGGCGCTGGAATCGGGTTCTAAGTTTTGTTTTAATTTCAGGGCAGGACAACGTCTGCCGGGTCCACTAGTATACCTATAATATTTTCTGCTGTTTCGTGGTTTGTTATAATAAATTGTAAATATATGATGTGTCACAATGACATACGGTGAAGTTATATACGTGGTGGTACCAAGCAAAGCCCAAAACGCAGTACCAATATGTACTCTGTGGTATAATTTGTACAAAAAACAATAAAAAGGATTGCCACGTAAAAGGATCGTCTATTATTCATGTGAGGCTCAAAAAGGGGTAATAATCACGAAATATCACAATGGGGATTTCTAAACTGAAAATTAAATAAACACTATTTTTTTAAGATTATTTTTGGCAATATCACCCGGAGTAGGGGAGGTTTAAAAATTGAAAAAAACATCACGTGATTATTGAACAGATGACAATAAGAATAACTTTGCCGTGCAAGTACTTCTTTTTCTATTGAGACTGTCACAATATTTTAAAAGCAACCTTTCTGAATTTCTTGATCTTCTCAATTAAAGAGAGAGTTAGGGACCGGTGGTTACTTTTGTTAATTGAACCCTATACATGCTCACTTTGGACCTAAATTGAATTGATGACTGACGCATATTGTCTACAATGTCAGCATGACGAGGGATGGCTCTCAGGCGCAGCAGTCGGAACGCACTGATATGAACTTGGCGACAGAATTTTAAGTAGAGATAGACTGTACTGAATCAAGTTATCACCTTATCCTTTCTCCTTCTAAAGTAATGGCGGCAAAAAAAAAGGAACTAAGGAACATCCGTGTGTTGTCTTTCTGTAAAGACGCATTGCCGCAAATGCGTATCGCGTGACGGCGACTCTCCCTCTAGGTACGGTAAGAGGTAAAATATTTTATCACCCACGTCTGATGGTTATTAGTGACCATTATACGGTTCATTGTCCTGTTTATATTTCCATCGTGTGCACATAATACCGTCCTTTTCGTATTAAGTGAGAGAATTTAATTAATGCCTGTTGCATTCTTGTTTCATATTTTATGCAAAGGTGGAATAAAGTTTTGTGTGAAAACAAAGAGTTCGTCAGACATGGTGCTCGACACGATCCTAGTCAGTACTTCAGTATAGTAATTTTGCTTTGTTTTACGTCCAGAAGGGATTTTATTTGTTTTACGTGCGAAATATTGCACTGCAGGCTGTGACATGTTTTCTCTGGCAAATCTTTGATATTTTATGAATTACTTGGAATAAATATGTATATTTTGAATGTAGGTATTTATATTATAAGTATTTATTTAAAAATTTAAATTAAAATATATTTCCTTATACACAAAAAGCTATGTAAATAAATGTTCAAGTTTTATACCTTCTTATAATTTCGTACTAAAGGAACTGCAATAATTTATCGATATGAAAAAAACTCATACATTAGGATACTATTATTACTCGTATAAATGTGAAAGATTGTTTGCATGAGACGATATTTGTTACTCTTTCACGCAAAAACTACTGAACGGATTTTGATGAACCTTGGCACACAGCATAAACATATAATTTTTTTTTATACCACCTGGTGGCAAACAAGCTTACGGCCCACCTGATGGTAAGCGGTTACCGTAGCCTATGGACGCTTGCAACACCAGAGGCGTCACGAGCGCGTTGCCGACCTTGCATAAACCTTACTCCTCTTTTGAAGAACCCCATGCTGTAG
Source organism: Ochropacha duplaris (assembly GCA_951361185.1). Lineage (NCBI taxonomy): Eukaryota > Metazoa > Arthropoda > Insecta > Lepidoptera > Drepanidae > Ochropacha > Ochropacha duplaris. Next base: position 1,350,190 of record OX592690.1, read on the forward strand.
TCTCTAGGGAACACCTCTACAGGGAGCTCATTCCACAACCTGATCGTGCGTGGGAGGAAGTGTATCTCAAACCGCACTGTACGCGACCAATTTGGTTCTAAGGTGTGATGAACTCCCTGTCGACGGCGGGCGGTGAATCTTTTTATTTCAAGAAAAGATAAGATCCTTTGGGAACGCTGGTGAAACAGCGGGGGTCAGCTACTAGTTACAATTTAATTAATACGTCGTCGGCAGTAAAATATTATTACCAACGTTTTAGACAGGTTCGGTTAGAAGTAAAAAGTTCATAAAATAAATGGCATTGCGTACTCAAATACATAACGATAAGTGCCGAGTTATTTAAATAAATGCACCAATATTGTTAAGTTTATACAAGACGTGAGAGTAGTTTGTTGAATTGAATGTAATAGTTCCCAAACATTGTACCTTATTGATCTTAAATTAGGAAAATATTGTAAAAATTGTTTTGGTTAAACATACAAGTTTTTTTTACTTTTTAAAAAACTACCGGTTGGTGCCGCTGCTGCCAATCGGCAAGGTTCCCAGCAGGCTGACAGCATTTCCTATTTGTATGGCCAGGTTGATGCGTGATAAATTATTCATAAGTGCTTGGAAAAAATATTTTAATTTTCATTTTTCATTTCATATAGATAAAATCAAAATATATATGTATAGGTAGAAATGCCAGATACACCACACATTAAATCGGCCTAATTTTAAAGCAATAATTTAGCACGCGCGTATAAATCCACAGGTTTCGTTGTGACAAAAAACGCCATCGAGGGCTTTATCCGCGGCAAATCGACAGTAATAGCGGACCCGAATGTTGTATTTGCATATTCATGGCACGAAATACCCCTTGATATTTTATAACGACAACCGCATGATCGTTAAACCAGGCAAAAAGTGTCGCGTCACTTTTTATTTTCGCCTAACACGAAAATATTTTTAAGTAACGCACTTGAGCTACGCGCGGCCGTATCGGAAGTTCGTGTTTTATATTCAATCGATATTTCAATGTGTAAATTATTTATTTCAGGACAAATTCGTTCGACACGAAATGCTTTGGACGTGTTGGATTTTTAAACGTTCATATCAATTTGTAGTTGGGCCGATGAATCGAGAAACATTGCGTTCAGTAATTATACAGGGTGTTCGTCAAGTAGTAGGTACTACAACACACAAGGGGGAGGCAGGTGAGCGGGTCACCTACCAAATATACAACAATAACCTCAGTAAAAGTGATACCATTTTCGAGATATTTCGAAATTTCTAAGAACATTTTTATATCTATCTCCCCCTAAAATTAGTCGTACTAGCTACCGGACACCCTGTATAATATAAGCATAACGGAAATTTGATGGTTTAAATTCACAATTAGGACCAGGCAGGTGGCGCTGCAATCGAGTACCAGCTTTCTTTTGCAGGACAACATTTGTTAAAAAGAAAACATTACTATTTGACATAACAAACGGACTAAGGACGGGGTAAGGCCTAATGCCCCTTAAATTAGTTTCCAATCCATGCCCGAGTTAATGTTACCATATCGCTTATAACTTCGTACCTTTCAGCAAAATTCTCTTTTACCGTATGACTCAAATAAAACAGTTAACAAAGTATAACATATTTGACAGAAGGTAGGACCTATGTCCGAAGAGGTATATGAGCGTTGCTTGAACATGATTAATGCGAGTCCTTGTCTTAAAACATCGCGTCATCCCACCGTTGGGCTTATGATATAATTAGGGTTGTAAACTTTTGTTTAATTATGCCAAATCGGTCTGGTTGTGACGTTACATTAGTACAGTTTTCAAATGAGTTTAGGCTTATTATGCCTTTGTTTGTAGCCTTTAGAAAAGGATCTAGATGTTTTAAATCAAATTTGGTAAAACTTTCAATGTACATATTTAATTTATAAAATCGGCTTTTTTATTAGCTGGAGTACTGACAGTAACAAGCGTAATGTGATTGAGATTACTGTAAATCTCTTTTTATCAATAAAAGTCAATGTAATAAATATCAGCGCGTAAAGAAAAAATCGGCCAAGTGCGAGTCGGAGTCGCGCACGAAGGAGTTCCGTAAAAAAAGGCAAAAAAAACACGTTTGTTGTATGGGAGCCCCCCTTAAATATTTATTTTATTTTGTTTTTAGTATTTGTTGTTATAGTGGCATCAGAAATACATAATTTGTGAAAATTTCAACTGTCTAGCTATCGCGGTTCTTGAGATACAGCCTGGTAACAGACATACGGACGGACAGACGGACAGACAGCGAAGTCTTAGTAATAGGGTCCCGTTTTTACCCTTTGGGTACGGAACCCTAAAAATAATTACGTCAACTGTCAATTCTCTCCAATTAAAATCCAAGTTTAGGTATACACTGACCCAGGCATTAAATAGAATTTAAAAAGATAATAATATATATATTTTTACATTCTTTTTTGTTTTAGGCTTGATCATACCAAAATATTTGCAGCAGTTGACTTTAAAGCCTATGTATATTAAAATGGTTTTTAAATATTATGCATTATAAAAATATATGTCTCTATAATATGACATTATTCTTCTGTACGTTTGTTTCTCCCTGAACTCCTAAACGAATGTTTAAGTAGATCCTTTGATGGTTTAAATTCACAATTTGGACCAGGTAGGTGGCGCTACAATCGGGTACCAGCTTTTTATTCAGGACAACATTTGTTAAAAAGAAAACATTACTATTTGACATGACAAATGGACTAAGGACGGGGTAAGGCCGAATGCCCATTAAATTAGGTTCCAATCCATGCCCGAGTTAATGTTACCATATCGCTTATAACTTCGTTTCTTGTCAACTACCCAACTACTGTAAACATTTCCTAGACGATAGGGTTGACACGTGATCAGCATGTCAACCGACCGAAGAACATAATATAGGGTTACCACACAAACATCCAATCAGTATGTTGACTTCATTTTGTATTTACAAATCTAGCGACAATGCCAGGGTTGTCGCGAAGACAGCGCCGTGTAGAACATCTTGTTTATTATTGATACAAACAAAATTAGCTTGGAGTGTGTGTTCGAGTGATTTTAGCATGAAGGCTATTACGCTGGGACATTTGAGTCGTGTCTATCCAGAATAGAGGAATTACTCAGACTGAATAATATCGTGATAATCATAGCACTGAGGTAGGGTTCTTAGTACATGCCAGGCTGGCTACCACAGAGTTGAAAATCTATCGTCAAGCACCTATCGGCGTATTTCGGCAGTTGCACATTTCGCAAATTCTTTTTTTGTTGTGTTTGTTATTGTAAGGAGAAGGTTCTTATGAAATAAAATACTAAGAAAATTGCGCGGAACATTAGAAAATTTACGAAAACATCATCTTAACATTATATCCATGGCGTTTGACATAACTGCCAGTTGTGTGACAGTTGGCGCAATTGACAGAATGCGCGCTGAAAATATCGTTGAAAACAGATAGTTCCAACATTTTTTTTTTCAGGGTAGGACACCATCTGCCGGGCCCACTTGTGGCCAGTAAATATGTCAATAAATACCTACTTTAATAATAAAATAATACTGTGAAAAAAATCTACTCATAATTCTAGAAATGTTGAAAAACATCTGAGAATCTCTGTAGTAACAATGATTTCGCGGCGGGTAAAAACGTTATTATTATTTTGTGTATTGTTGCCGTACAACGCGTAAACTAGCAAATATTTAATGTATCTATGTGTAGCAATTTCCCTCGGTAATTGAACAACACGCCTACACGATGTTTGTCTCTGAAGCAAATTGTGTTATTGAGATGAAACTGGCGGGCTAGTTGTAAACTAACTTTATTGTTGTCTTGGATATTCTGCTCCGATATTGCTTGTAATACGGCTCAAGTATTTAACTCCTAACTATGATATTGAATGTTACATAAACAACCTTAAATGATTGCAAAAACATTATCTATGCTCATATTGTTTAACTTACCAATCCTACTAATATTATAAATGTGAAAGTTTGGATGGATGTATGTTTGTTACTCATTTACGCCAAAACGGCTGAACGGATCTAGATGTAATTTGGCATAGAGATAGATTAAAGTCTGGAATAGCACATAGGCTACTTTTAATCCCGAAAAAGATAAGATCCCTCGGGAACGCGGGTGAAACCGCGTGGCGGAAAGCTAGTAATAATTATAAATGCAAAATAGCAATAATGGCGTAGGTATCCTACTTTATTCACGAGCATTGATAATCAATTTAAAAAATGCTGTTTTTGTTTTTTACTAAGGAGTTTTCAATTCAATTTTAACAGCAGCTGTATTTGTCGTTTCATGACAGTTTAGGCGCCATATTAATTATCCAATTATATTTTATGTACCAGTTTCATTAACCACTATTAAAATAGTAATAATTTAAATAGTTTTGCTTTGTTAAATACAAAGCAAAACAATTTTGAATGTAAATAATAATTTATGAAAATGAAAATATATTTTATTCAAATAAACCATTCCAAGCACTGATGAATAGTCTAAACTCTAACGCACGGTTCATAAGGTTACTTTTACTGAGAAGAGATGGCAATAAATTCAGCAATTACTCTTTGCGAAAACAAATTAATCCTATTTATTAGGTACATTCAGTAAATATTTATCTGAAAGAAGAAGAAAGAATTAAAATTGTTACAATATATTACCTAAGCAATGTTACCTACTGTTTTTTATGACGTTACAGCAATGCAGATACTATGTTTTACATTGGACACATCCATTTGATTGAACAAAGCTGATTTCCGAGTACAGAATTGTTTAAATTTGTTAAACCTTTTTGTTATCGAGTAAGTTAAAGTGATTAAATGTGACTATTTGTGAGTATACAAACTGAAATATATCATGTAAGAGCTGCAGGTATCAATAAAACTAAGATGTAAATTGCAAACCTGCAACCAGAAGAATCAGTAATAGTTTAGTAAACAAATTTAAATTATAATAATTTTTAATAAAATGAAAAAGAAACTACTCGGCATGACCCTTTAATCTCTTAAAAAAATTAATTGTTAAACGTGTTTTAAACAAAACAAAAGATAACCAGGGGCGCTTTTGCTTCAACAAAGTGAACTTAAGATCTCCATTAAAAGCCCGCCATATTTGTGCCCTAAGGGTCCGCTCTCCAGTCATGCCTAATAATTAAAATATACAGAGCACAATGATACGTCTCGCTTTGCTCAATGTTTATTGACGGGCCGAGGATAGGGTTGTCACACAATTTGTATACGTTTCAAGTATTTTCAATCTATATAAATAAGAATGAAATGCTGTTCGTTGATAATCAAATTACTTGAGAATGGACATATTTGGCTATTTTAGGTCTTAAAATGTTTGTAAAAGTCCAAAAAATGAGGTTGTTATAGAAAAAAATGGAATTGTTGCCCGGGAAAATGGAATATTTGAAAGTGCTTTTTCTATGTGATTTGTTTAGCAGGATTACTTCTGTTGGGTCAGCTAGTTAAATGATACAAGAAACAATGTCAGAGAATAAAATAATACTATTCTAATTGATTATAACCGTTTGTTTGTTTACAAGACATACTAACATAAACGAAAATAAATGAAAAGTTCAAACAATTTTATTTCAACCCAAAAATTGCCAACCCTAACTGTGAACCCTTTGCGATTTCAATTTGCAACTGCCTGAGTATCTCTCTGGTGTTCACGTGTAACAGAGACTGTGCTAGCTGTCGTATTTAAAAACAAATGTCGGAAAAAGATAAAATAAAGGTTAGGATCAAGGCATTATCCGGGCTGGCTACCAGCCTCCAGTTGAAAATATACCATGTACCTATTGGTGTGTTCCAGTATTTGCACTTGAGAGCCAGTTGCCTTCTAAGCATTGTAATGTCTAAAGACGAAGTAAGTCCATTACAATTAGGTAACCCGCCTGCTTGCTTGCTTATATATTGAGAGGATAATTTGAGATTGCATTTTACAAATTTTACTTGAAACTTTGAAACCTTGAAAAAACTACTACGTTTTGATAGTAAAATTTGATCAACATTATTTTTAATGATTCCAAAGTTTGTCCCCTAAAAATTTTTACCAGCAAGACATGTTAACATGAGTATCGATGATGCCATATCAAAATTACCACCATTATTTTTAAAACATGTAATTATGGATCTATGTTATATCTACAAATACTACAATCCATCCTGTAAATACCCAACAACAGGTAAATAGTAAGTTTTTAGGGAGCGTTAATCTTCAGAATTTATCCGGATCTTGCATTAAATAATATTAGCTAAGACGGAACGTTGCTGAGGGTTCTTGAAATTTCATTTTCCTAGCGAAGAGGAACGGCAGTTACTAAAAGTTTTCACTAATGGTATAACTATTTGGAAATCTACGAACTGGCGCTAGTAAACGTTACACCATAGCCAAGGATTACTTCAATGAAATACAGCTTTTTTTTTATTCTGGATAAGCTTGTGTGTAAGTGATGATGTGGCCGAAGGTGGTAAGCACACAAAGCCTAGAACTGGCTCTCAAGTGCAGCTGTCGGAACACACCGATAGGTGCCTTCAACTTGAGGGTGGTAGCCAGCCAGTCGGGTACTACAAAGTAGCCTACCACCGTGCTATCCATAGCAATATTTTCCTTCACCGAAAGCTCAAGTTCATTGTAGGATTCGAACCCACGACCTTCGCCGTGGTATCCGACGTCACTTACTACTGAGCTATCATCGCCTTAAAAGTCATATACACCAAATAAATATTCGTACACTTTAAATAATATACAAACTTTGGTTTTGGCAAAGTATCAAAAAGCAAGCTGAAGGAATTTTAGAAGTTAGTCCGAGGAATAAAATTATATGCCGAAACCTAGGATACACCACAAGTCCCTCGAGCTGTTCACCACGCCAAATTGAGCCAACTGGGTTACCGTATATAAAATTCTCCTCATAGTGGTACCGCAGCTGAGTCGACTGCCTTTTCGTAACTTGAGAGCAGTGTAATACAATTTTATCAAAAATTACTGCCGGTCCCGCGCACGTGCAATTCTCATAAAGGTGTCTGGCTCCTACCCCCTAACCCACCTCGCGTTTACCCCTCTAGAGCCCTGTGAGTGACCTCACTCGCCCCTCGCCCCGAGACTTGTAGAATATTTAACAGATTTTAATAACAAACTTGTTTACTTGGCGACCCAAATGCCATAAATCAACTTTATGAACTCCTATTACCTGATACTATAGCTAGCTGGTACGCCACGACGTTGTTGGTAGATACCACGTTATACCACACGCTAATCTTTGATGTGCGTGTTATATACCTATGTACTTCTTTGCCCATTTTTTAATAAGACAATTTGAATTAAAACAATGAACTAACTACGTTGGAGTCTGTTCTTTGTAAGAAATTCATTAGTCTCGATGTTTTTCTTTATTTACTTTTCTCCATTGTTTGTACCTACAGCGCGCTCGGATGGAAATTTTATACAAATGATCTGGACTTTTTGCAGCGCGTTTATTTTATTTCATTTCAATATATCGAGCCAAGTGCATTGTTATCTCTCAACTATTTTGGGTAATTGTTTGATGTTTCTATATTCACCTACCGTAATATAAACATGACTTGTCTATCTTTTTAAATACTGCTCACTGATTAACCGCGAAAGGATTTTTGAAAATTCTACGTCTAAAGTTCCCTCGGTCCGTGGGTGAAAACCTTGGACGAAAGCTAGCTTAATTTATAGATAGGTATATTATTAAACCTAGAAATCATGGCTCAGATAACAAAATAAAAACTCAGCCAAACGGTAATTCTGTAAAGCCGACGTAAGATTGTTGAGGTAACTCTAAGTGTCCTTAAAATGTGTAGGTAAAATCGTAGGTAATGCGTCTTATACGCGCGAGCGCCAACAGAATCTTGCGAGTAATTGTCGAGAAGCCTGACTTTCCACTTCTGTGGCACTGGACCCGTATGCATTGCTGCGGGTTTGGTGCAACAGATGGTGGACAAAGGTTTTTAAATTAATATTAATTTCATTTATAATTGTTTAAAGTTACTAATATAGACAAATAAATAAATTAAAAAAACTTGAGAGGTGTCAAGGGACACCCGGAACGAAGTTATATAAGTTATATAAGTCGAGAGAGTATATATAAAAATATACATATATATATATACCTATATATAAATAGAAATGAAAATATCTGGCTTGCTTTCTATAAGAGAGAGGGAGAGAGAGAGAGAGACAAGTCAACGCACTTTTGACACTAAAAGTGTCGTGACAATTTTTCGTAAGATTTTTTCCCGTCTAGCCCCCTTTCACAATGCGCGATAAGGAACTTCGTTCCAATAAAATAATATATACAACATAAAGGCCTTCTTTCTTCTAAACAGCGTCCGTGTGGCAGGCTCTAGAATTTAGAGTCCGATACGGGAACAACAGTAGCACACAGTAGCGTCAATTTTGGGTGCCAAAAATACCTGCCTAATTCCTTTACTGCGGGCGCGTGTTCCATTAGTAATGATCCCAAACTCTCTCTTTTATTTTGATGAAGTTCAAAACTAATACTATGAGAAAATAGATCGAACAACGTAAAAACCTTAATGAACTTTTGCCTTATACTTATTTGCCTGGGTATTATTCGAGCGATTCAAGGAGTTGTTGAATGGACAGTGGAAAAAATGATTTAGCATTCGATAATTATCACGAACCGACTCAACTAAGGGTCTATTGTCACGGTAAAAAAGAATTAAACAAACCTTGCGGTCAAAGGCATTGTTCGAGGGGAAACGGGGCAAAGCTGGCACTGCAAAACTTCACGGACAATATTGCAATACAAATAAGCCTGCGGAATACGCGGACTTTGCCGTAAATCACGCAAGTTAGCATTGCGATTCCTGTTCGGGAAAATAAATAATGCACAGAACGCGCCGGTCGAAGGACTGGTACTCTCGCTAGGGCTCATTTGAATTTCATAAAGGTGAGTTAAAACAACCGTGATGCAATCCAAATACAATTTCAAGTGCTTATGTTGAAACTTCAAGTGCTTATTGTTTAAAGGCGATGATTGCTCTGTGGTAGTGACGTCGGATACCGCGGCGAAGGTCGTGGGTTCGAATCCTACATTGAGCTTGAGCTTTCGGTGAAGGAAAACATCGTGAGGAAACCACAGCACGGTGGTAGGGTACTTTGTAGTACTCGACTGGCTGGCTACCACCCTCAAGTTGAAAATCTGTCGCCCAGCACCTATCGGTGTGTTCCGACAGTTGCACTTGAGAGCCAGTTCCCATATAGGCTTTGTGTGCTTACCACCTTCGGCCACATCATCACTTACCATAGTGAGATTGTAGTCAAACACAAGCCTATCCAGAATTTAAAAAGAAAACAAAAAATATATATAAATCTCGTTGCTAATCCGTATTTAGCAATGTTACAAAAACATTGCGCGCTGCCTTTACTTCTAATCAAGTAACATATACATACAGTAATCACGTAATGAAGAAATAACTCGAAGGAGGAAAGTGTTCGAAAAAGGCAGGATATTAACCAGTAAACTGGCGTGCATTAGTCGAAGGTTATGCTGCAACTATAGCTGAAGTTACACTGTTCGCTTACTGTTCACACACGTTGGAAGTTAACTCATAAAACTTTATTTTAACAGCGCTTCGCTCAGTTAACATTTGTCGATACACAAACTATAGTTATAATTAAAATTGACGCTGCATTTTTTTTTTTTTTTTTATGTCACTAGTGACAACGAGGCAGGCGGGTCACCTGATGGTAAGTGACAACCGTCGCCTATAGACATTAGCAAGACCAGGTGGACTGCCAACGTGTTGTACACCATATTACAATGCCTTAAGGGCAAGGGCAACTGGCTCTCAAGTGCAACTGCCGGAACACACCAACAGGTGCTTGGCGACAGATTTTCAACTTGAGGGTGGTAGCCAGCCAGTCGAGTACCACATAGTACCCTCCACCGTGCTGTGGTTTCCTCACGATGTTTTCCTTCACCGAAAGCTCAAGCTCATTGGGGGCTAGACGGAAAAAAATCGTACGAAAAATTTTCACGACACTTTTTATGTCACTTTGTATGTTTATTAAGCTGTGCGGCGTGCGCATGTTTCTCTGTCTGTCTCTCTCTCTCTCTCTCTTTTTTTTTTATATACTCTCTCTCGCCTTATATAACTTCGTTCCATAATCCGGGTGTCCCTTGACACCTCTCAAGTTTTTTTTATTCTTAAGGAGTAAACTCTAAAAACGACCAGGCATTATATTGGCAAATTACAATTTTGATACATGAAAAGCAAATGACGGGTGATTCTATAAGCTAGAAGCTTAGCGGGCAATGTGAAAGCACTTGTCGTCAAATCCACATCAAGTGGTTCAAATTGCCCCCTCCTCCCTTCATAGCGCCCTTATGATGAATGCTGGGGAAATTGAAATCACGTTTGGTTTTCCGTAGGGCAGCTCAAGGTATGCCTAAATGGGTACTTTGTGTGAGAAATATCAATAGAATAATATTGTTATTAGGAAATGTATTGAAGTATGGGCATGAAGTGTAAAAATGTGTCGTATTATAAAGAATATTGAGTTTATTTAAGTTTGCAATATTTTTTTGAAATATGTTCGACTGTTAAGTACTAGCTGTTCCGCGTGGTTTCACCCGCGTTCCCGAGGTATCTTATCTATTTCCGGGATAAAAAGTAGCGTATGTGCTATTTCAGACTATAATCTATCTCGATGGCAAATTTCATCCAGATCCATTCAGCCGTTCTGGCGTAAATGAGTAACAAACATACATCCATCCATCCAAACTTTCACATTTATAATATTAGTAGGATTATAGTAGGATTAGTAAGATTACATACATATAAATTTATATAAAGAGATTTTATTACTTAGTTATTTGAGTGAAATTTTAGGACATTTCTAGCGAAGCTGGATATTGTATACGGAATACACCTTTGAAGAGTAAATTAAGGGCTAATAAGTATATATTACAGTTGGAATTCGTTTGCGTCTTCGTTTCGTATACGGAAACCCTGTCGAACCTTTGTCATTTTAATCACGGTTCCGATCTTTCGAAATAATTTTATTGAAATATGTTCAATTTCCTACATCTGTGCGACTTTAATTTATGTGTGTTTAAATATGTACGTACACACCTACACGTCAGCCCGCGATTGTGTTCGGGTAGAATTTTCTTTTTCACACAACATATTATTAAAAATATAACAAAAAACACATTAAATCTGTTTAGATGTTGTTAAGTCATAGAAATAATGTAGACAGACAGTTGCTTTCGCTTTTAAAATATGCGCATTCTACCCTACCTTTATGATTATTTTATACAATTACACCAAACTTTCCCGCTGTGCCGCTGTGGTTTCACCCGCGTTCCCGAAACGCCTTAAAATTTTACCGGAATTTAAAGTATCCAATGATTTATTCTAGGTTATCAACCTCTGTACCAAGTTTGACTCTATACAGCCGTTTTGGAGCTAAGAAGCAACAAAGAAAGTTAAAAAAACGTCTTTGAATTGCTTAAAACTGAGCTTTGGGGGTTAAAAATATCATATTTATAAAAAAATCCGGAAATTAAAATTCATAAAAAATCCATATAATTATCGAATCTGCTTACAACATACGAGAATTAGTTGAAAAATACGAACTGTAGAGGAGAAAAGCCGGACAGCCGGACAGACATACGAAATCATTTTTGCCCAAGCTGAAACGGAGACGCTTCGCTCGCGCTTCGAGCTCGCTCGGCCAACAAGAAGAAACTATTCTAAGTCAGACCATGAAATCACTGATAAACCACACATGAAAGGTTTTTATGGAACCTTATCGTTGCTAGGCAACAATTAGCAAACAAAGTAAGTACGCCGATCAATGTACTTGTTAGTACAGGTCGTTAACACTCTGAGGTTTTTTCTGAGGTGCATTTCACCAAAGCTGTGCAGCAGATTTTGTGAAATTTGGCGAACATTCAAGCGAAATTTTATCATATAGTTAACAGTTTCCTGATATTGGTGAAATTGATCCTAAGTAAGTTTTCAACTTACAGTATTGACTGTGGAAAGCTAAAATTGCAGCGAGAAACATCCTGGGACATTTTCACACACAGCTATCTGCTGCCAACCTAAGCAGAGCTTGTACTATAGAAATCAGGTGTACTTAAATACATTTTTAAATAAATACTTAAATAGATAAACACCCAGACTGTTCTCAGGAAAAACAGTCAAGTTCATGCACACATGTCTGTACTGAATGAGAATCGAACCCACGATCAGTGGCGTGATAGGCAGCGATAAATAAGGCCCTTCGCACACTGGTCGTAAGCGTACTCGTATCGTAAGCTTATCATTACGACGCAATGACAATAAACACCACCTACAATTCGCTGCAACACCGCTTCATGTGCGAACATGTTTGAAAATGTTCATGCTCGTACTGCTCCCGTCATACGCGGGGATTACGACGCCGTGAGCGAAGGGGGTAAATCATTTTTTTAAGTGAATAGCATAAAATAGCTGTTGTTAAAGTTATAACTAAACATCTCATCATCTTTGCGCCATCTCACTTACCGGTGACTTGTAAAGCCGCGGGAGTGGCTGCGAAAGGTGCGGAAAATTCAAAAAGTACGCCTGTATTGGTCCAAATTATCAATTTATGCCTTTTGCGGTTGAGACCATGGGTCCGTGGGGGTCTGAAGCTCGTCGTTTCGCAAATATTTTATGTAAAAAATTAATCGAGGCCTCGGGTGACCGGCGGGCGGGGAGCTTTTTCCGCCAACGCATCAGCTTGGCCATCCAAAGAGGAAACGCTGCCAGCCTTCTGGGAACCTTGCCGATCGGCAGCAGCGGCAGACTCGAAGAAGTTTTTTATATATTATAGTTGTACATTTGCTTGTATATTTTGTACATTTGTTGTAAATGAAATAAGACTTATTAGTGGAACTTCTGGATGGTAGCCACTCTGAATACAGTGTAATGGAATTAATATTTACGATTTATAGAAACCAAAAAGATTTTTACATGCATGTGCTTTTTTTACATTTTTTTGACTAATAGTTAAACATTCCAGTCTACTGTGCTCAAGTCGCCTATAATCCCCTCTGGATTCTAATACGTTGTACTACTTTTCCTAATTTTCCTAACATTATGCTTAATTTGTAAAATACAACTACAGTAGAATTAACCAGTCAATATGAAAAATCGTGTTATGGAAACTACCTGACTGAAATTAGACAAAGATGTTAATGCATACAGTATTTAAATGGGATTCGAACCCACGAATAAGTCAAGTTGTTACTATTGGGGCTTTGGCTATTGCAATTTATTGTATATATATATATATAAAACTTGAGAGGTGTCAAGGGACACCCGGATGGAACAAAGTTATATAAGTTATATAAGTCGAGAGAGTGTATATATATAAAAATAATAATAATAATAATCAATGTATATAAATAGTTTTTTTTTATATATATATAAATAGAAATGAAAATATCTGGCTTGCTTTCTATAAGAGAGAGAGAGAGAGAGACAGACAGAGAAACATGCGCACGCCGCAAAGCTTACAATAGCACACCGACACAAAAGTGTCGGTGACAATTTATCGTGAGCATTTTTTCCGTCTAGCCCCCTTTCACAACGCGCGATAAGGAACTTCGTTCCAATAAGATACCTACACTGTTAAATTTGCCTGTACATACATTTAAGGAACGTGTTAAGAATGTTTTAGTACAGAAGGCGTACTACCATATTAACGAATATTTAAATGACGACAATGCTTGGGTGTAGCGCTCGCTCTTGCAGGACATACATTTATGTAATAAATCTAAGATTGTTTTGAAAAGAGTAATTGCTGAGTTTATGACCGGCTCTTCTCAGCAAAAGCAACCTTCCGAACCGTGCACTAGAGTCATTAGAGTCATTAGAATCTGACAATCTTAAGCGCCTGTGAAGGCCTATTTGGATGAATCAACATTTCATTTCATTGTTACATGAAAAAAACGATCCCCAAAAATTTTCATAACAGAAACAAAATTCTGATATTGCTCATGCCAAAAGTATGGCAATATAAATACCTTGCGTCAAATCCCAGTCGCAATTATTCATTCGAAATGCCATCGGGCCGGGAATACCTCAAACCCCTGCCTAATACGCAAACGAGCATCCCCATGCAAATTATAATAGCCTAATATCCAGGTAACTGACATACCATCAAGTAATAATAATAATAGTGATAAATACCCTGGGACATTCATCACACGCAGTTATCATCTTAAACTATGTAGGTTCTATGGAAATTAGCTTTTCTCCGCGGTTTCATTCGCATTTCAGAGGGAATTAAAATAAAATAGAGCCTTTATTGCACAGTAACAATTTTTCCATTGGTGAAAGAATTTTTAGAATCGGTCCAGTAGCTCCAAAGATTACCAACAAACAAATCTAACCAAACTCAAACTCAAAACTCATTTATTCAGTTTAGGCCCTGGTAAGGCACTTATGAACGTTACAATTGACTCTACCACCGGTTCGGAATACACTTAAACTGAGAAGACTCCGGCAAGAAACTCAGCAAGGCAATTTTTTTTAGCATGGATCTTTCTTACATTTATTTACCACTTTATAATATTAGTATAGATTTAATGGAGTTAGACATCTTTGTGAAATATTAATCAAAATTTAATAAAGGATCCTGAAATTTATTATACGGGCTCCATTAGAAAGCAAATTAATTAGCATTCCGATAACAGATATGTTAAACGGCCAAGTAGATTTAAGTTCTATTGTAGATACAATTAAAGCTGTAATGACAAATTACTGTCATGGGAGAGCTCAATTAATTATACAACCCTAAGATAAAATATAAGACTGATAATTTAGCTTGCCATTCGTACTTAGTTCCAAATAATGATATTATGATTAAAAGGATAGGATAGGTTATAAACGCTCCGCGAGCGGTTGGTAAAAAATTGCTAATTAGCCTCTGTCGTGTCGCCGATGTAAGTGACCCAAAACCACCAAAAATGTCGTCGTGTGTTATGATAATTGCAATATTAAGTTATTTATATGTGCGTTAGAGTGCAATTTTGAAGTTTTTTTAAGAGCGAATGCTGGTAGTGTATTGGTAATCTACACCTTATTACTTTTAATATCAATTGTTTTACATATTATTATTTAATATCAATCAGTTAATACAATTATATTTACAACAAATGTACAAAATATACAAGCAAATGTACAACTTTAATATATAAAAAACTTCTTCGAGGCTGCCGCTGCTGCCGATCAGCAAGGTTCCCAGAAGGCTGGCAGCGTTTTCTATTTGGATGGCCAAGCTGATGCGTTGGTGGAAAAAGCTCCCCGCCCGCCGGTCACCCGAGGCCTCGATGTTTTTTTTACATAAAATATTTGCGAAACAACGAGCTTCAGACCCCCACGGACCCATGGTCTCAACCGCAAAAGGCATAAATTGATAATTTGGACCAATACAGGCGTACTTTTTGAATTTTGAATTTTCCGCACCATTCGCAGCCGCTCCCGCGGCTTTACAAGTCACCGGTAAGTGAGATGGCGCAAGTGTATTTAATTATGTTCTATTTGTTACGCCTTAATCATATATGTATACTCTGTGGGAGTGTAAGATCTCTTAGCAAGTTCCATATCATTGGTTCCAAAGATTACCCTCACAAACAAACGAAACCGGCCAAGTGCGAGTCGGACTCGCGCACGAAAAGTTCCGTAAAAACGGTAAAAACATCACGTTTGTTTTATGGGAGCCCCGCTTTTTAGTATTTGTTGTTATAGCGGCAACAGAAATACATAATTTGTGATACAGCCTGGTGACAGATGGACGGACGGACAGACGGACGGACGGACAGACAGCGAAGTCTTAGTAATAGGGTCCCGTTTTTACCCTTTCGGTTCGGAACCCTAAAAATCAAACCTTACCTCCATACAATATTAATTCAGATAAAAGTGTGTCTTTTTTACAAATAAAAAGTAAGAAATGATAAATTGACGTCAAATACGTTTTGTACCGGGAATCGACCGGCACAGAATCGGATAGCGTGTAATTCGAACATTGACTCCGATTTGCGCCCTTCTCACAAACGTCATGTCATATCAAAGTGTCACTCATATCCAGCGAATGATTGTGGTCTGATTCTGAACTCGTATTCGTATATAGGAGCATGAAATGTTTTACAATTCTTTCCTATCAGGTAAATATAATCTTGCTTAGAATTTTGCCCGAAATCAAGCGATTTTTCTCTTTTGTTATTGCAAAAGCACAGTATATGATAATATTTTACTATGATAGATGTAAAGATACTTTAGACTCTAATATCGACTTGGAAAATAGCTTTGCTATACCCGGCAATTAGCTTTACGCTTTACTCTCTTTTAAACTGGAAACTATGTGTAACTCATTCTTAACGCAATTTTTCTCCCATAAATGAAGTAAAATTGATAAGCCGGTCGGCGTGGTTGGTTAACACACTACCTATCGTGCCGCAGGTCGTGGGTTTGATTCCCATCCAGGACAGACATTTGTGTGTATGAACATGTCTGTTTGTCGTGAGTCTGGGTGTAATTATCTATTTAAGTATGTCATTGTATTTACAAAATAAAAAAAGTAGTATATGTAGTATATCAGTCATCTAGTTTCCACATTACAAGCTCTGCTTAGTTTGGGATCAGATAGCCGTGTGTGAAACATGTCCGAGGAAAAAAAATAAAACACGCTTTTCTAAATAGCAATACTAAATTGCAAACTCAAACTCAAAATATTTTAATTAAATGAACTCATTATAACAATTTTTAATCGTCACATGTTTGTTTTATAAATCTTAACTCTAACGCACGGTTCTGAAGGTTGATTTTGCTGAGAAGAGCCGGCAATTGGAGAATGTTACTAGGTATGCCAAATCGGTTGAAAGTTTGTTACAGTGAAGCTTGAATGTATACAAATACACTAGTTTTTGTTGTAGTCAAAAATACCTATTAGTTTTGATTTTACAGGCATTTAAACTGCCGATAAAATCGAGTCCCGCTAACAGTCACGTGACCGCATGTGACGACAATATGCAACACTCACTCATAGCGGAGCGTTGCACATTGACGTCACACCGTCACACAAGTATGGCACATCGAGTAAGAGTCCGCATCGCACGTTTATTTCTATAAATCGGAAACTAATTGACGTATCGAAGTAATTCTTTCACGTTTATTTTTTATTTTTGACAGAGAATATGGAGAGCTAATATTCAAAATTAGGTAACATTCTTCTTATTTATATAGTCTCACTGATAATAATACAAGCGTGTTGTCATCAAGAACCTTTAAATATGCATCTACTTGTTTTGCACAGCCATGTAGAGAGCCGACCATTATCGCTTATTCATAACGTCGCTGAGCTTAAATCCACGGCATTTCATTTGAAATATCTGAACATGTTCAAAGGACTGGCCAGTGATTAATGTTCACTAGTCATTTCATTTACAAATGCATGACGTTATGAAAGGCAGCTTGTGTGCCTTTAGTTCTGTGAAAAGTGTAGATGTTTTTACTGTTTCTCCTACAAAGGCGCCGAAGGTGGCAGCCACATGCAGATTGAAAGGTATCTCAACCGTAACTATACAATCAAACTCATAATGTTGTTATACTTTATTTAGATTTTAGTTTAGTTTTTTTTATCCTTTATTTATTTTGTGTTTTTTTTTTTCAATTAGAAAATGTCACATCCGTAATGCTTCAAAATTGCATACCTTACTAAATATACTTAAAGAGAATAAACTAATCCTAGAATTAACTAACCCGTGGAGAGAAACCAGGATGTAATAAATTGAAGAAAAAAGATAGTATATAAATGTGAAGATGTACCAGGATTGCATAAAAATAATAAACTTTATTGATTGAATTGTCCCCTCCGTTAACTTCCTTTCAGCAAAGTCCAATATCCCGTCGCCTCTTCGCTCCAAATTTAATCTAGCGCAGAGACGTTCAGCACGACCGACCTGGCTAATTTCTGACCTAATAAATACACGATTCAGTTTGCTAAAGCTAACTACATTCTTGCCTAGTTTTAAGAAAATCTTTGCCTTTTAGCCGTTCTCTGCCTAGTATTGAAGCGTCATGTTCTGCAATACGTAGCTGCAAGTTAGGTATGCAAGTAAATTAATTACGGTTTATTACGAAAATTGCTGTTTTTTTTTTATATGTACCATAGATCTTATTGTTTAAGTGGGATGCGCGTCCATCAGCAAACCCAACAGCCTAAAATTACTTGCATTTAAATTAATTTAGCATAGATTTGTATTTATTTTAATTGTTAAGAAAAATGTGTTATTATAAGTTGTAAAAGAGCGCCATTATCGCCAACAAACTGTTCTACAGTTTGGCGATTTTTGTTGTCAATGTAAACTGTAGATTTTTTTTATTGAATAAATTGTTTAAAAAAATGTTTTTTGGTTTAGCTTTTGCTAAGTTTTGTCGTCATTTACGTAACTGGCTAGCAATGATGCTTCTACACTATTGATGATTATTTTGAAATTAACAAATCCATAAAGGTACAGCAATTAGGTACAGAATATCATCATCATCATATCAGCTGAAAAACGTTCATTGCTATTATTATATATTATTATTATTGAAAATAAATGAATATTAAGGACGTCCGCCATATTGTGACGTCATCATAAAAAATCTTATTTAGAATACCTAACAATATACCCTAAATAAAAAAATAAGAATCATAATAATATGGAGGTAACATTTCTTAGTTAGTTATGTATCTTTTTATCCTTGACTTGTAAAATTAACTTCATAGATAAATACATAAGAACAGTAATATAGGTATAATTTTATCTAACCATAGACATCCAACATTTTTAGTATTCAGCACCAAAGAGGCTCAGCTCTTGATTCGAGTGGTACCGGAAATTGCTTCGCGAATACGACATTGTCTCTGTCGGATTATTGTCAATTTGGTACGTCATTTCCGTTTCGCGAAAACGATAATTGTTCGGAAATTGTCAAACGTTAGAGCTGGAGTTCTTCAGATCACCTGCAATGATCGGAATTTTAATTAGTTCCCATTCGATATGGACAATTGGTTGTGAGACTTTGGATTTTCAGACCGGCAAAGGCGTATTTATATTCTTGATGCCCTTTAAATAGCAAATGTAAATCTGAACACAGATGTTGTAATTAGTGCAGATGCTTCACCGCAGAACGGGGCGAGATTGGCGAGGTCACTCGATGTCAGCGCATAACGAATTGTTCCCCTCACTATCAATTATCCTATTGCGGATTCGATCAAAATACCGCCAATTTGTGGAATTAATCCACGGCTAATAATCGAGGATTTTGCAATCAGTGTCGAGTATCGAGTAATTATCTGGTGAACGACAAAAGCTGCCGATTGAATGTTTAGAATCGCACATAGTTATATACGTAACTTAGTTTAAAAGTCACTGAGATATCGAGCGTAAAAGAATTAGAGGGGATTCCCCAACTTTGCGAAACTCTCTTTGGTAAAGTCAAGCGGGTCACCCCCGACATTACCAATGTGTTGCAGATATTTAAGGCCTAAACATTGATACTGCTGTCTTGTTATTAGTTTGAGTGGTAATTGGTCACTGAAGAATGAATAATTAAGATAATAATATCAGAAGATTTTTTAGATAAGGTAAGAGTACTTAAAAGCATGCTATTATGAGAATACTTAACATTAGTTTGACATATTTTGTTATTTCAAACAAATTTAGGTTTTTTTTTTTTATTCTAGATAAGCTTGTGTTTGACCAGAATCTCACCATGGTAAGTGATGATGTGGCCGAAGGTGGTAAGCACACAAAGCCTAGATGGGAACTGGCTCTCAAGTGCAGCTGTCGGAACACACCGATAGGTGCTTGGCGACAGATTTTCAACTTAAGGGTGGTAGCCAGCCAGTCGGTTACTACAAAGTACCCTACCACCGCGCTATGGTTTCCTCACGATGTTTTCCTTCACCGAAAGCTCAAGCTCATTGTAGGATTCGAACCCACGACCTTCGTCGCGGTATTCGACGTCACTTACCACTGAGCTATCATCGCCTTAAAAGGTAGGTAGGCTAGGTAAGTACATCCATTGTAATTTAAAAATCATTTATTTATTCACGAAAAAGATAAAATTGGACGCGTTTCGAGCATGAATTATTAATAATGAACACCTAAAAATTGGTAACGAAGTATTGTTTCAAACTTACAGGGACGTGTACAATGAATATACATTTTTGTTACGCGGAGTTCATGCGGCTTGAGATGGCGGCCTATTTATTTTTGGAAATGAATTTTACGCTTGAACCGAGTTATTGCACAAAAATCATTATACTCAAAATAACTCTTAAAAGTTAGTATTTTTATCATTGTTTTAAAAAACTGTTAATATTTTGAAAATATGTTGAATATCTGTAATCCAAGGTGTGACTAGAAAATAAGGAGGAGAGATGTAAACTGCTCATTTATTCAGTTTAGGCCCTGGTAAGGCACTTATGAAAGTTTACAATTTGACTTTGAACGTTTGACTCTACCACCGGTTCGGAATACACATAAACTGACAAGACTCCGGAAAGAAACGTAGCAGGGCTATTATTTTTTTCAGTGGATTTTTTAAACTTTTTAACATCACTCACTCGCAAGCTGTTAATCTGTTTCCAAGGATCCCTATGTATGATTTTTTTCTGGGCATAGTGAATATACGACCGTCGTCCACATAATAATAAATGAATAAATATCCAGGGACATTTCTTCACACACTAAGCAGAGCTTGTAATATGGAAACCAGATGACTGATATACTACATACTTTTAACTATATACTTAATAGTAGATTGTTATACAAGGGGCTAAAATGACCCATTATATACGAGGTAGTTTTACTCCCGAGCTTTAGCGAGGGACTAAATAGAAACCGAGTTTTAATGGGTTTTAGCGCCGTGTGTTACACTAAACTTTTCACTACGATTGCGAAAAAATAAAACAATCCAATACAATATGAAATATGTAGTTTATAATTTCTTTTATTTTGTTTCTTCTGTATCCGCAACACATTGCATGCATTCTACCAGAGATTTTCAAAATTAAAATGAAGTTCTTTTTTTATGAAACAGTAATAAGTCGAGTCTTTATTCATGATTATTCTACTTATGACTAAAGACTTTTTCGTTTTTGTAGGCTCATTGTCATTTGACACACAAAAATAAAAAAAAAAAACTTTTTCCCCTAGAGGATGAATTGCTATTTTTTCACCGCTCTGGTACGATACAATGACGGTCTTTTTGAGCAAGAGGAGTGAAAATAAATAATTATACCCAGACAAAATAAATACATTGAAGCAGACGGGTCGGTTGGCGTGGGTGGTTAACACACAACCTATCACGCCGCAGGTCGTGGGTTCGATTCCCATCCAGGACAGACATTTGTGTGCATGCACATGCATCTGTTTATTTATTATACCTACTGCTACTGATACACTGTTTACCAAATAAATGATGTAAAAATGAGAAAGTATACAAATAAAATACACATCTGGGTCGCAAAATATTCTGGCGCTGAATTTGTTCACTCATAATTACCAGAGTTTTAAATAGGAAAAAATAAAAGCATGGCTGAGTAAAGTAGCCGGGGACTTAAGGCCTCTGAAAAACGGGGCAACATTATTTATTTCCAGTCCCTCTTTCGGTTTTAATTCGGATTTATGAATGTACCTACATTAAAGAAAGAAGCTTATATCCTCTCGGTCTGCGACACGCCCGGTCCTGTCCTGTGTGACGTTACCTTTATTTTTTATAATTACACACGAGTTGGTAGGCTATATGTGCTTATACGTAATTTAAAAATAAATTATTTATGTTAATCCTTTGTACTCGTTACCCAGACATGCAAAGCTATTAAAAGTGCCGTCATCAATTGGTAAACATCACATCTGATAATTGTAAAAGTGCCCGAAAATTTACTATTGTACCTATTCAAAAATCTATATATAAATGCAGTTTTGATATTTTTTTTGTAATACAGTACCTCAATCTATTAATATTTAATGTTCTTTTAGTCCATCGGCTAGTATATACCACAATTCTTCTATGGTAATTGATGAAATTATGGCTGAAGATTATACCTACCCAATAAGCGATTGAGTTTTATAATCCAACAACATTCCTTGAACTCAAACACTTCCCGAATGACATCTTCAAACAGCGTGAATAAACAGCTTCGGAAAAATAATGTGCATGTCATATGTAAGGATGAACACAAAGCGATTGAAGCATTCATACAGTTATGTGTGACTGGCGTGAATAGACTTTCAGAGCGCAATTTTAATGTACCAGCCCTGGGACTTAAGCGAAGCGAGCAATATAGAATGGATCGATTCAGTCCCGCTATGAAATGATGCACAGCCTTCTTTGAGAGTTATATTGGTTCGATACAATGTCGACATGATTTGTTCTCTGTTTGTATGACGTTGCTGTTCCTGAATAGCCGCGTCCAGACCGACCGAGCGCCGCTCGCGTGCCGTGTTCGGTCAGTGTGGACGCGGCTAATCGACGTTTCTGCCTTTGGCGTTGTATTGTCCCGTCACGGGGTCATTTTATAATGATTTCCTTTTGTCCGTTGAAGTCAAGAGTCGTTTTTTCCTTAGTGCAGTTTGGTTGTATCTACTCTTATATTATGGAGAGGTAAACTTTGTATGATTATAAGTTTGTATTATATGTAGCTTATCTCAGAATATATTGATCTTTAATTTTAAATATTTTTTTCGTGTCCGAAAAAAAAATCAAACATTAAAGCAGTGTTGCCATACGTATTATATACCATTAAATGGAGAATTTTAAGACCTTTTCACACATACCAATATATCCATTGACGTTCGTGCCTACGAAAAGCAATCCGGTTTTTTGTGAAAGCCAAAAAAAAGTCGGGAAATTTACAACACTTAAGACCTCAGGGTTTAAAAAATATATTTCATTAATAGTAAGCTTAAAACGCGGGTGAAACGCTAGTATCATATATGTCACAGTTAAAACGCGTTTTCAGTAGTTAAAACTAGTTTTAACTGAATCACTTTGTTACAACTACAAATATTACAAGCTCTGGTTTGTTTGGGATCCCCCGATATCATTAATCTTAAAATAATATCAATAAAAAAAAATTGAATTTGTGTATTTAGTTATTTTAATTGTTTATTCTAAAAAACTGGTTGATACACATTTTTATAATTAACGAGTTTGTATTAGGCTGGCTTGGTAGTTTATAATTCTGCGTTTTATAGATATTATAAGCTTTGTCAGAGGTTAATAAACGATGGGATTATTTAAAAAAAAACTAATACATTTTTTTAAACGGCAGCAAATGCGTTGATAACTCAGTGGTTGTAACATCGAATTCTGTACCGAAGGTTCTGGTCTCGTATCTTACCATGTGCCTAACAATGATAAAACTATTTAACGTCAAAACTTAAAATCACTGCATTATTAAACATATTTACTTCCTGGAAAATATAATATTACAATTCCTACAAAATCATAGTTACTTTCACGAATAAAAAAAACATTGCGAGTCAAAAGATTATTCAATCAATTTACCCTGTAAGGGATCGGGTCGAAATCGCGCAGATAAGCGAAATCAAGGGTGTCTGCAAGGATCCGAAGCTCCTTGGCTACTTAAAATCCCATGTATAATTTAAAAGGCAAAATGTACCGCATATACTATGAGCTCGTATGATCTCACGTTTCTGATAAAGCGATGGTGAAATAGGGGTGTTTCTGATTTTATCGCCATTTTGAACATTCATGTATTCGTCAGGGTAAGTGGCGAAGGTTTGGGCAGATTGTTTATTTTATTTATTTTTCATTCTGGATAAGCTTGTGTTTGACCACAATCTCACCATGGTTAGTGATGATAGCCGAAGGTGGTAAGCACACAAAGCCTAGATGGGAACTGGCTCTCAAGTGCAGCTGTCGGAACACACCGATACGTGCTTGGCGACAGATTTTCGACGACTACTAGTATCAAAGCTCAAACTATTTATAAACGACTTCACTACCACTGAGCTATCGCCTAAATGAAATCTAAAAGCTTGATATGATAACAGCTCAAAATATTTACATGAATAGACGTCAAAGAAGGTTTATCAATTATCGAAATTGAAATACGAGTAAGTACATAGATAATAGTAGCGGAGTCCAGTGCCCTCAATGGGGAAACTCAGAGAGATCAAAAGAAAAATTATCTTTAAAAATAGGAATTTCGCGAAGACCCGGCTTAACTGAGAGCGATCTCTAATGAATTCCGTCTTTATCTAGTTCTGTTTGAACATTGTTTTGTCATATTTAATGGGTACCTTTGTTCTTTCTTTCCGCCCCGCGGTTTCACCCGCGGTCCCGTTTCTCTATACAAACTTTGGACCCCCGTTTCACCTCTTAGGGGGTGAATTTTGGAAAAACCAATCAGCGCAATCCCTTCAGCGGTTTCAGCTATGTGTTGATAGATCAGTTAGTCAGTCTGTAACGTTTACCTATTATATAGGTATACAGATTAAATCATGTATTTGCTATCGGGAATGTTTTTTGACTTTCAAGTCTTTGTTGAATTTAAACCATAAAACATTCAAAACTCGCGACTGTACATTCTTGCACAAATAGTATTAAGGATTTAGGTCGCAGTTATTTAAGTGGTAAAATAACTTTTATACCCGATTACCAAGTCTCATAATTGAGTGGCAGTAGTTAAAAAGGTTGGTTTTTACAGGTGGAGATTTTTAAATGGCAATGAACAACATTTTAAAAGTCTACTATATCAATTATATTTGACTGTAAACCTTCCTAAAAGAAAATAAATAAATAAAGCATTCTTATCAATCATGGAATGAGCCACAGCCCAGAGCGCGAATATAAAAATAAGTCGTGTCTTCAATTGGTCAATTCTAACCGGCCGTATAGATCGATTGAAATTCTAACACCATTCATGTCTTGGCTAGAATGTTGCCAGTTTTTTACAATTTTAAGCTACCATATTGAACTAGTTTACTAAATGGTTTAGTTCAGTAGACTGCCAAGTAGCTGTCACTAAGAGCGACTCTAGCCACATGCCTCTTCATATTATCACGAGCATTGCCAACAACGGCATCAGTTTGTGTAGCCGTAAGAATGCGCAAGCCGTTTAATTGAGAATAGTCCTGGAATCCCAGATAGAGGTGTAAATAACACTGTTATTGCACTAAGCCTTTAAGGCATTGTAATAAGGTGTACAACACATTGGCAATCCCCCTGGTATTGCTAATGTCACTTACCATCAGGTGACCCACCTGCCTCATTGTCACTGTGGTATTAAAAAAACTCAATTTAATATGGTTTCAGGTCGTCTTTGGGAGATTTTTAAGGCGATGATAGCTCAGTGGTAAGTGACGTCGAATACCGCGGCGAAGGTCGTGGGTTCGAATCCTACAATGAGCTTGAGCTTTCGGTGAAGGAAAACATCGTGAGGAAACCATAGCACGGTGGTAGGGTACTTTGTAGTACCCGACTGGCTGGCTACCACCCTCAAGTTGAAAATCTGTCGCCAAGCACCTATCGGTGTGTTCCGACAGCTGCACTTGAGAGCCAGTGTCCATCAAGGCTTTGTGTGCTTACCACCTTCGGCCACATCATCACTTACCATAGTGAGATTGTAGTCAAACACAAGCCTATGCAGAATAAAAAAAAAAAAAAATTGTCATGTACATGACATGTACATAGCTTTTTGGAGTAAACCGGATTACGCAATGTTACTGTAACATATGCATTATTTCCCCCAGCGCGATATCATTGGAATAAACGCTCGTTACGGTTCGCCCGTCGGTATTTCGATGCATTAACATAATGCAACGATGGTCCTTTGTACGTCCCCTATGTGAGCAAAATACCCATCGATTCTGAATGCACAGTATAATGCTTAAAAATACGTTCAATTTTTGAAATGGAAATAAATTACTTTTTGAAAATAGTATGCCCATTTTTTCTGAAATACGAACGCTGAAAGTTTATCACCAATTGAATTTCTCCGCTCGAGCGATGGTGCAATATACTAGACACAGATTGCACAACATACCTTTCACATAAAACTATTAATTTTAAAGAAAATACAAATAAAAGTCATAAATATTCACTGATAATACACGAAATCGTTAGCACGTACACTAAGTGCTATGAACTTGAAATTTGGCTGGTAGATTTATAGGGAGTAAATATACGCTAAGAAAGGAGTTTTAAAAATGCAACCCCAAAGGGTTTTCTCGTTGTAACAGCGATGTAGGTAGAATAGAATAGAATAGAATAGAATTTTATTTGTGAACTGTAGGTTACATAAAAGACTACTAATTAAATCGATAGTTTTAATATGTAGTACTTACTGGATATCGATGTTTCCACTGGTGGGAATCGTCGCTCATCGGTTATTGCTGAAAATCAGCGCTGCAGACATTAGGGCCGTCCTAATTCTCAGTTTTATGCTGAGCAATGACCCATATTTTTGCGCACATACGACGCACAAATCTCCAACAATATTGTTTAGTTTGTTTTGTACTTTATTATTTTTTTCTTTTTGCTATGTATTTGGTTTGCGTCGAATGGTGCCCATTAATAAAATATTTTTCTTTCTTTCTTTCTAATTTATTAATATGTTTCTCTCCTTTTTATTTTAATATTAAAACCCATCCGTAAGTAAACATAGAAATATTTAAATAAGCACAAAGTTGAAACAATTTCTCTTTTATGCATGCCATTGTATAAGTTCTGTTGTTGAGAATATTCTAGGTAGGTACTTTATAAAAGAATTCGAGCTGTTTCTTTGAAATACTCTGTAAGTTTCGGTAAGAGGTTTGCTATAAGATAGATATTAGACAGCTGTGGTTTGTTTAGAGACCACATAATATTTTAAAATGTTTTGGTCTACTTAACTATAGAGTCATCTTTGATGTGTGTATCTCTTTGAGTATTAAACCACCCCCTTAAATACTTAAAGGTGTATCTATATAAACTTACATATTGTACAAGGCGATGATAGCTCAGTGGTAAGTGACGTCGGATACCGCGACGAAGGTCGTGGGTTCGAATCCTACAATGAGCTTGAGCTTTCGGTGAAGGAAAACATCGTGAGGATACCATAGCGCGGTGGTAGTACCCGACTGGCTGGCTACCGCATCCTCAAGTTGAAAATCTGTCGCCAAGCACCTATCGGTGTGTTCCGACGGCTGCACTTGAGAGCCAGTTCCCATCTAGGCTTTGTGTGCTTACCACCTTCGGCCACATCACTTACCATGGTGAGATTGTGGTCAAACACAAGCTTATCCAGAATTAAGAAAAAAGGAAAGTGAATTTTTCAAGTGGGCGTGGATGGCCAAATCATAAACTAAAGGGAATAGCTTAAAAATAAAACTGCATCATTAGATTTTCGAAAACATGTTTTCGAAAGTCAGGAATCGAGCGCGATCAATTTGTAACACAAAGCTTGTTTTATTACATCATCCGATAATGTTGCTAATAGGGATCAAATTCTCAGAAATAATGATTTACGGCAAACTAGAAGAAAGTGCATCTGGTAGTTTTACTAATAAGGATCAAATTCTGGGAAGTAATAACATACGGCAAAATAAATGATGTGTATTTTTTCGTAATTTATCGGGTTCGAATCCTGGCTCGGGGAAATATTTTTTTGAAAATCTAATGATGCAGTTTCAGTTTAAATTAAAATCGACCCCAAGACCACTTTCGGCATTTTTCACTATTCACTTTAGTTTAGGATTTGGCCATTCATGGCCACTTGAAAAATTCACCTTTATAAAACCGAAATATCACTTCACGGAATATCAGAAAGTATAGAATTCAAACTCAAACTCAAAACTCATCTATTCAGTTTAGGCCCTGGTAAGGCACTTATGAACGTTACAATTGACTCTACCACCGGTAGCATTTATATATAAAGAGTAGGTATCCGCAAAGATTTTTTAAATTCATCCCCTAAAGGGATCCCTGAGTAAGCGGATAAGTATTTTAAGTAAATGTGTAGATAAGTTATAGTTA
The DNA here is from genome assembly GCA_951361185.1 of Ochropacha duplaris. Taxonomy (NCBI): domain Eukaryota; kingdom Metazoa; phylum Arthropoda; class Insecta; order Lepidoptera; family Drepanidae; genus Ochropacha; species Ochropacha duplaris. Next base: position 1,378,279 of record OX592690.1, read on the forward strand.
GTATAGCAAGGCGATGATAGCTCAGTGGTAAGTGACGTCGAATACCGCGGCGAAGGTCGTGGGTTCGAATCCTACAATGAGCTTGAGCTTTCGGTGAAGAAAACATCGTGAGGAAACCATAGCACGGTGGTAGGGTACTATGTAGTACCCGACTGGCTGGCTACCGCCCTCAAGTTGAAAATCTGTCGCCAAACACCTATCGGTGTGTTTCGACAGCTGCATTTGAGAGCCAGTTCCCATCTAGGCTTTGTGTGCTTACCATCTTCGGCCACATCATCACTTACCATGGTGAGATTGTGGCCACAAGCGGTAGGTTAAAATCTGACTAATGAGCCAACTTGCGGCGTGTGTTGTAAATATCCAGGTACTGTAGTGTGATATTGCAATTTATGAAAATCATCGTGAATTTTGTGTAGGTAACCTATCTTCATCATTTTACTTATAATATCATTGTCTATTATTATTAGGTATATCAATGCAGGTACTTGTACTGTCTGTCGGATTGATCTATGAACGCACAGACTAATCTGTGGTTACTAATTTGTTAGACAAAAATCGAGTAACAAACATACAAAAAAAAAAAAAAACATACAGACGAATTGAGAACCTCCTCCTTTTTTTTGAAGTCGGTTAAAAAGGGACGCTTAACCCCGACGAAAATGAGGCGTGTCATAAGTTTATAGTGTGTATATGCGTGTTTGTCTGTAGCATCATAGCTCCTGAACAGATCAACCGATTGTTATAAGTTAAGAATGTACTATAAAAAGGTAACTATTTATTTTATTACTTAAGGGATCCAAAAAACAGCTGGAAGCTTAAAATATTGGAATTGTCAAAAGATTATATTTATCATGTTAATAATATACTTTAAATATAAAGACAAAAATATAGGGGTCTCGGCACTGAATATAATTTTATTCCTTTCGGTGTTGAGACCCTTGGTTCGTGGGGTTCTGGCGCTCGCCAGCTCTTTAAAGAGCTGGCTAATAGGTTAAGATTTTGTACTGGGGACCGAAGAGCTGGCAGTTTCCTCGCACAACGTATCAGCATTGCGATACAGCGAGGAAACGCTGCCAGCATCTTCGGAACCATGCCGAAGGGGCCTAACTTTTTTAATTTATTTTAGTTATTAGTTTTAGTTTAAAAATGTATTTTTATTATTGCTATTATTAAGGTAGGTAAAATATGTATTGTATGTCTTTAAATATTATTTTTTTATTAATGAAAAATACGTTTTAAAAAAATCAATATTCTAATTGATAGGTACAATCAAAATCAATATTCAAAACAGAATAAAAATCGTGGTAATCCGACATCGTAATACGTGAAAGTGCAAAAACGAAACGCACAGTGTTACCCTTAAAAGGAACTTGTTTGATCCCCCAAAGCCTTTAATGGACGTTCGGAAATGTTTTCCAAAAGGTGAAACACGTTGTATATGGCTTTGCCATCAATAATTTATCAGTAAACTAGCTTCCGCTTCGTAGTTATCACATCAGAGTCTAGGATGCTGAGAAACCTGTCAGTTTTTTGAACAGGTATCGCCATTGAGTATCTAATAACTAAAGATATACAATCCCAAGCAAAAAATCTATCAAAACTGTCTTATTGTCTTGGGTAATACTAGTTAATTTTTTTAAGTTGTATTCACAAAGCTATGTACAAAAGGCAATAAAATTTTACGACTCATACCTGCTACCCAAATTATATCTTAAACGAGCACTGAGGCATGTTTACCGTCGGAGCGTTCGAATGCTACTAGATTAAAAGAGTAGGTACCCAAATATTCCAGTGGGCACTCATTCGGTAAGGTCATTCTTTGTCGCTGATTGTGTCTCTTTAGTTATTTAGATATCAAAGGGCTAAATACTTCAACGTTACTATTCGGTTTCGCATTATAACCTCAATTTAGCCGTCCTATTTCATAAAAAAACATAAATGACGTTGCGTTACGCTGGGTGTAAGAGCAAGAATGTCAGCCCGCACCCACCTCTCATTAGCTCGACGCCACAATTTAACCGGTTAATTGAGGTTTTTATATCGTTTTCTTTCCGAAATAATTAACAAAAACTTTATGGTACGCCTCTGTTAACGGTTTTTCATGAACCGGTTCCAACCACTCCTTGGCTCTATATTTTATCTGAAAGCAACCTTCCGATTATTTCCAACATTAGAGTCAGACTATTCATAAGTGCCTGTGAAGGCCTATTTGGATGAATAAACATTTAATTTCATTTCATGAGAAAGATCTTGAATCTTTTACAACCAACTCCAAACAGTATCTGACATACAACTACATACATGTCTTCATAATACTTATGAGTTTTACTGCCAAGCCTTGCAATAAAATCCTCTTATTACATAATCAACTCTAGAATATTTACAGGAAAGTTCACATTCGTTTGTAATACGACAACACACTAGGTACAAAAGACCAAGTACGAAATACATTCGCAAATAGAATTTTATTTCTCTTGAAACAAAGTTACTTACTTTTTGCAATATTAATGCAGTTACACAGAGGGTGACATCAAAAGGAAATTCAACCTGTGAGTGAAAGACGAGTGGATATACACCAAAATATTTTATCTATGGAAATAAATAAATAAGAGTTATCTGTCTGTGTTCAAATATTAATAAGCTCAAATGGATAGTTGCATTATACCAAAACAGTATCGCGATTTTCACATATTAGTTTAGCCGTGCTTATTTCCAAGATGGCTGAACTTATTTTTACTGGATTTACTGGACTAGAGTGCATGTCAAAGACGTGGGAGTGTGTGTGTGTGTGTCGTTTTTTATGAATTTAATTTATTTCTTCAAAGTCAAAGACAAAACCATTTATTCAGTTTAGGCCCTAGGAGGGCCACTAATTAAGGGCGAATTACAGAAGTTACCACCGGTTCGGAAGTCAGCCTTCAACTGAGAAGAACCGGCAAGAAACTCAGCAAGGTTACATTATTTAAATATTTTTGGACCATCTGACTATATTGGCTGTTTTTTCAAATGTTTAACAAAGTTCTAAAGCATATTATATGAAAATATTTGTGCCGAATTTCATACTCCTCCGTCCGTATAATTTTCGTAAAAAGGCGTACAAAGATTTTACTTCACGTATTATTATTTTATATACTACTAATACGTACTAGTTAAGTCTAAAAGAACATCTATATGAAATGCAAATCTCGTCTATTTTAAATATACATATATGTATATAGATAGTAAAATACTACCTGTAGCCCCTACGAGTCCGCCGCGCGCCTGTAGTCAGCTGCGCAGATACATTTTAATTAAATTTTCCATTAGAGATCCTACAGCAAAAATCTTTAGAGCAAGATATTTTTTTACGCTTGAGCGCCTCAGTTTTCAAGTAGGCAATGCAATTTCGACGGAGAGATTACGTACTTGCTTACAGGATTATTCGTAGTTTATTAATATTTAAGAAGTGTAAGTGGTTAGGTAGGTAGGCAGTCAAGGAACAATTACGATATTACCGTGAGGCCAGCGCCCTACGCCCGCCCGAAGGTCGTGGGTTCGAATCTTACAATGAGCTTGGGCTTTCGTTGAACGAAAACATCGTGAGGAAACCATAGCACGGTGGTAGGGTACTTTGTAGTACTACTGGCGGCTACCACCCTCAAGTTGAAAATCTGTCGCCAAGCACATATCGGTGAATTCCGACAGCTAGACTAGAGAGTCAGTTCCCATCTAGGCTTTGTGCGCTTACCACCTTCGGCCACATCATCACTTACCATAGTGAGATTGTAGTCAAATACAAGCCTATACAGAATAAAAAAAAAAAAACTAGAAACGTATACGATACGAATAGTAACCTACATATCGAGGTGGGTTTGATTAAATTTTTCAATCACCGACCTAACTCGGTTCATCTGTATAGACTCAGTTATTCATACGAGTCCTACATACGGCGTATCGATCCTAAATTGGGCATTCAATCGATCTAAACTTTAAAAGGATTCTGCAAATAGCTTTAGATTCCGGCTTAATGTATCAATTATATTATAATTTAAAAGGTGTAGTAAGTTACAAAATTCACTTACAATGATATTTTTTCCAAACCAGCAACCCCCGCGGTTTCACCCGCGTTCCCGTGGGATTTTCGCAACATAGCGTGATGTTATTTTATGTTTAAATTATATTTGTTCTTTTATAGCCTTCCTCGATAAATGGGCTATCCAACACAAAAATTCGAGCAAGTAGTTCCTGAGATTAGCGCGTTCAAACAAACTAACCAACTCTTCACAATAGTATAGATACAACAACTCTAACTAGTCGTTTTCTATACACAGACATCAAAGTCAAAGTCAAAACCATTTATTCAGTTTAGGCCCTAGAAGGGCACGTATGAAGGTCGAATTACAGAAGTTACCACCGGTTCGGAAGTCAGCCTTCAACTGAGAAGAACCGGCAAGAAACTCAGCAAGGTTACATTTTTTAAATATTTTTGGACCATCTTACTATATTGGTTTTGTTTTTCAAATGTTTAACAATTTTATTCTTAAAGTAATACAAAAATACATAAAAAATTATAACCCGCATTAGTTACCTACATAGTTAAACATCAAGATTTTACCTCAAATTACAAAGTGGCCATATCCTTACGATATCCTTTTTTTACTTCAGTAAACACTGCTTGGTACGAGAAGTTGTGAGACAAATTGTATCTTTATCAAAAACGTACAAAGAATAAGCAGTATAGAGCGGTCTGTATCGGCTGAAAGCGGTCGGCGCGCTAACATATTCTACCTCACGTCCCATCGCTATCAGTCGCCCGCACTCCGCAGCCTCCCGCTGGTCATGCGACCCCACTTGCCATGTCAAATGTTTATTTCTGGGGATAATCTTTCTAATGATTTTTGTCAAATACTATGAATAAAATGAAAACAGATGTCTCGAAGGAAAATGAAATGAAAATGATTTTTATTCAAATAGGCCTTTACAAGTACTTATGCATAGTCTAGACTCTAATGATCGGTTCGGAAGGTTGCTTTTGCTGAGAAGAGCCGGCAATAAACTCAGCAATTACTCTTTTCAAAAACAACTTACACCTATTAGGTCATTGAATTGTTTACGATGTTGAGCTAAGCATTCGTTTTATAGTGGTGCTGATTGTGTCGATTCCCATTGTATGTCTTTTTTAGGGTTCCGTACCCAAATGGTAAAAACAGAAACCCTATAAGACTCTGCTGTCCGTCTGTCTGTCACCAGGCTGTATCTCATGAACCGTGATAGCTAGACAGTTGAAATTTTCACAGATGATGGCTTTCTATTGCCGCTATAACAACAAATACTAAAAAAACTTTTTTAGTTTCGGTGCGCGAGTCCGACTCGCACTTGACGTATTTGGGTAAAAAAATACAGGAATTATATAGAGCCGTCGAATAAGTCCATGCTCTATCTGTCAATATAAAGATAAAATCAGTCTGTAGAATATAACTGTAGGTAACTTTATCACCGCTTTTTCACTTGCGTTCCCGAATAATCTTTCCACGGATTAAAAGTATACGATGTTTTATTCTACGATATAATCTACCTGTATGCCAAGAATAATCATAATCCGTTCAGTAGATTTAGCACGAAAGAGTAACAAACATTTTTACTTAAGTATCTATATATATAAAAGTAGAAGTCCTGACCGATCTATCAACGCCCAGCCTAAACCCTTATACCTAGAAAGCTGTTTTTTTCCCAGGTGTTGTTTTTAAAACTTGACCGAGGAATAAGAACGGATTTTTCGAAATTCAACCCTTAAGGGGGTTCAAAGTTTGTATGAAAGTCGGTCATTTTTGAAGCTAGAATCATGAAACTTTATTTTAAAGCTAACAATAAAAAATAAAGAAACACGTGCTTTGGCGTTTTTTTTAATTCCATCCCCGAGGGGGTAAACACTGGTTTTTCACAGGTATTGTTTTTAAGATGTAGACGAAGAGTAAGATAGGATTTTTCGAAATTCAATCTCTAAATTGATAAAAAAGGGATACGTGGGTGAAACCGCGGGGCGGAAAGCTAGTATCTTATAGAAGAACGCTACTTTAATTACTCTTTGCTATTTTCTAAATGGTATTTGTTCTTCTATTCCTAGATAATACAATATCTACCTTGGATTTAATAATTTATTTCTAATAAGCAAAGTGGCGCAATGCGTACTTTCAATTATATTTGATAATCCAATGGGAGATTTTCATAAGCAAAATCATCCAATTAGCTTTGCTAACATTCTAATTAACAAGGTGAAAATCGATGCTAGGAGACAATGTCATTTGTGTGTGCAACGAAGTGATTAAAACAGAAATATCTGTAACTTCATGGAAATAAACCTAGCTTTAATTAATATTATTTGATCTGCGAGTCACAGATCTTGTTCCTGTATTTGAACTTAGGGTTGCCAGTCACCCTGTATTTGAATAGGGTTGCCAACTTAATTTTTTGTAAAAAAGTCATTGCTACTTACATGTGTGTGCGTGTAAGTCTTGACAATTTGACATTGACAATTTCGTTCTGCAACGAAGGTTGCGTTACATTCATATTTACTTTGTAAACAGGCTATGGATACTGATACCTACCTACCTATTACATTTGTATTTTTCTTCAACAGTAAAAAGTATAATGTAGTGAAAAACAGTATAATACTGTTTTTAACAGTATAGTTGGGAACCTTAGTTGAACTACTCTAGCGGCACGTTATCATTGCCGTTGACAAAGCTATCCAATCTACGTGCTAAAAAGAGACACGCATTGCGAGTTAAGAAGAGACACTCTCTCGTCAAAATGGCCATCAAGATTTTTTTTAGCGTTGATTTTAAAAATGTAATTTATATTTCAACGAGTAAAAGGTGGGAGAAGCACATCCTGTATGTATTTTTATTTATTTTTATGTCACAAGTGACAACGAGGCAGGCGGGTCACCTGATGGTAAGTGACAACCGTCGCCTATTGACATTGGCAATACCAGGGGATTGCTAATGTGTTGTACACCCTATTACAATGCCTTAAAGACGAACTGGCTCTCAAGTGCAAATGCCGGAACACACCAACAGGTGCTTGGCGACAGATTTTCAACTTGAGGGTGGTAGCCAGCCAGTCGAGTACTACAAAGTACCCTACCACAGTGAAATGTTTGTTTGGTAAGGACATAAACTGATCTATTTGTAAGCGATATGACCATAAATTAATGGTGAAAAAAGATGGCTTCTCCGCATAACGTGAGATACGGCCATATAACCGGCATGATGTACGCTGTACGGGAATGCGCGGTCAATATTGATACGGCTTTATGACCCATTTTACCTTTTTGGTCCGCGTAACGTTCTCTGTCGGCGGAATTCCGCCAGAGCCGTTTAAAATTCACGTTGCTTTGAATAGCCGTAACTTGTTTACTCTGCTGCTGTGAGCGGACTTTTTTATTAATTTTGTTATACACTCGCACTTGTTACTCAACACGTTTGTGCATTTCATTTTTTATTGTGAACGCGGACGATAAATGTTTAACGGTTTTCAGTTCCTCTATGGAGAATGTGAGGCTCGCCCGCCGCCGATTGACTGCGCCAACGAGAATATGTTACACGATTGAAAATATCTCAGTTATCGGTTTGTTTTTGAATAAAGGTAAAAAAATGACAACAAACACGTAAATTTTGTCAAAAAATCTATCACATTTTTTTTTATGAACAAGGCTTCTTCTTCGAAGCTAACTTATCATCTATGACGGTGAATTTTTCAAGCGGCCGTGGATGGCCAAATCCTTCTCAAAAGCTGAAAGGCCGATTTTGGTTTAAATTAAAATGGGCGTGAATGGCTAAATCCTTAACTAATGGGAATACCGAAAATAGCCGAAAGCCCGAAAGGAGTGTCGGGGCCGATTTTGATTAAAACTAAAACTGCATCATAAAATTTTAGAAAAAAAATATCCCAAGCCAGGAATCGAACACGAATAATTTAGGAAGTTTTATTCCAGGATATGATCTACCGGTGTGCCAAGTTGCATCAAAATCCGTCGTGAAAGAGTAACAAACATAAGAAGTATCTAAGTATAGCCACTGGTACTTAAGCGATATGGACTTACTTCGACGGGCCGGTTGGCGTGGTTGGTTAATACACTGCCTATCACGCCGCAGGTCGTGGGTTCGATTCCCATCCAGGACACACATTTGTGAGCATGAACATGTCTGTTTGTCCTGAGTCTGGGTGTAATTATCTATTTAAGTATGTATTTACAAAAAAAAATAGTCTATGTAGTATATCAGTCATCTGGTTTCCATATTACAAGCTTTGCTTAGTTTGGGATCAGATAGCCGTGTGTGAAAAATGTCCCAGGATATTTATTATTATTTATTTATGTTGCATTAATATAAACTTATATCCTATATAATTAGTAGTTCACAGAGTGAACATTAGAAGCTATCTATCTCCCGACGCCTCGCAAACTATTCCATAAGCATTCAGTACTTACAATCTGCGCCTTCGCATCGAACTTGAGAACGATACAACTTTCAAAGGCAAGTTAAATTGTTGGGGAAATTGAAACTCTGAGCTATTGAGAAATATTAATATCTTGCAAGAATGGATTTGGAGAATAAGTTTGGCGCGTCTTGGTCTCAAAAATATCGCCAACACCTTAGTTGATTCTTGGTAGGTTACCTTAAAATGATGTTCAATTAATCTATACTAATAATTATAAAATGGAAAGATTTGTATGTAAGTAATTGTAATGAATTGGCTCAAAAAGTACTGGACCGATTTTAAAAATTCTTTCACCATTTGAATGCTACATTATTCCAGATTAACATATGTTATATTTTATCCCGGGATAAGATAAGATCCCACGAAAACGCGGGTGAAACCGTGCGGAACAGCTAGTATGGAATATGCACGTGACTTCAAAATTGACGTTTTTTTTTAATGTAATTCATATTGTTACAAAAACATGCACATAATTATTTTCAAAAAAAATCATGGTTTAATTTATTTAATAAGCCAAATTTAATCATCAAAAAGTGTCTGTTTTTAAATTCCCTCGCAAATTTCCAAATCGCCCCGTAAACAAATCGTGACGTCACTTTTACACTCGACCACAGAGTTTGTAACCGTTAAGCGCTACGCTTAAATTTATTATAATTTATAAGTTATCTGTGCTTTTCCATGGTAATAAACTGATTTTAGTAAGTTTGTGAACCAAACACTTTATTTTTGTCAAAATAAGCGCGCCATAATGGCCGCTTTTGAATCACCCGAAAATTATTAGTGAATTTAATAAAAAAATTGCTTGATGGTTAAGATTATGGTTGTGTTATATATTTTTCTGGTAATGTAATATAAAAACGTGCATATTCCCTATTGTAGATATTTCTGTAACATAGCTAAAATATTATAAAATTCCTGAAATAATCTTCATTAAAGTTTTTCATTTCATTTCATTTGTCAATGAGCTAGATAATGATAATTTTTATTTCTCTCAAACAAATAATTCTTGTGCCAATGTTTTTAAGTTTTTTATACAGTATAAAGTGTATATAAATGCGAAATACTACTCACAAATTAATCACAAAATCTCAGAAAGTATAATGGTTACAAATTTGAAAGGCACATAGATTCCTCATAGGGTAGGTATCCACTCCTAAAGGTTTTTAGAAACCATGACTGGAGAAAACTAGTTATATACTTAATAAGAATAAAATCTACCTACCTAATTACTGTTGAGAAAAAAATACCTAATATGAAAAATGTCAATAGCCTCCAAATCTTCAAAGCGTTTCCATTGAAAATCAACTTAATGATATTGGAGTGTGTTACTAAGAACACGCCAGAAGATGAAGGTGTCGGCTCATAAAATAAATTGAAACGGCCCGTCGATCAAGATTCGCGGCAGCACGCGGTCGCTAGCAGCCCCCACGATAAATCAACTCGACGCTTTTGTATAAAAAAAGGAAAAACGACCGAGAAAAGTCGTTTATTTGTTTCCAAACTATACTCGAACGGTTCCCAAGCTTCGATACTTTAATAAAAATCTTGCCGTGGAATTGAAATTTCACATTTCGTCGCACTGGGCGCTGCCGTGGGGAAAGGGGAGCTAACGATGCTTGGTACAAGTACCGATAGGTATCTATAACTTGGAAAATTTCGTGTTACAAACTTTAATTAGGTTGCGTTGCTATGTGAGTATAAAAATAATAAACGTGCGGTCGAAGATATAAAGAGCTGGAATGTATGACTTTGAATCGGTGTGTACCTACTTTAAATAACGCCGTTTTGTCTTTGTCCGTCGGTAAACCCTATTACTAAGACTTCGCTGTCTGTCCGTCCGTCTGTCTGTCACCAGGCTGTATCATAATAGTATTAACAGACGTTCAAACTTGGTACGGTCCGGACAGCAGATTCGGTACGCTCCGTACCATATCCGTTCGTCTGGAGAGTTGTCTGTCGAACATAATTATTATTATTTCGTGTTCGGTCCGGTCCGTAGGTTTGCGCGTCGGATTTGGTCCGCTCCGTACCAAATCCGCGCATCTGTACGCTCGGACCGGACAAACGCACGCACGGCAGTCACGATCGAAACGTTCTGGAGGTAGCACGTGCGTCAATGCACTATGGCGGAAAAAAAACGTCGTGGGTTCGATTCCCATCGAGGACAGATATGTGTGTATGAAGATGTCTGTTTGTCCTGATTACTTATTCGTAGGTTGTAGGTAATAATCTATTTAAGTATGTATTTACAAAAAAAATTGTCGTGGTTCGATTCCCATCCAGGACAGGTGTGTATGAAGATATCTGTTTGTCCTGTGACTGGGTTGTAGGTAATTATCTATTCAAGTATGTATTTCCAAAACAAGGAGCTGACACGCACATTTTCTTTATCGAATATAACTAGAAAAATATTTTTTTATAAAACTTCGTTCCTATCCGATGTCCCACGACACCACACGTATTTTAAATACGTTTTTGCCCACTCCTTTTTTTTAGTGAGGTTTGTAGCGGCATTACTGTTGCCGCAACATCAATCGGATATCAATGGATAACGTCGGATGCATGACGTCTAAACTGTGCACACGCCACGCGGCTACTGCGAGATCCGGCCGTCTGTTGTGACTAGCGGATTTGGTACGACGTACAAGTCCGCTGTCCGGCCCGTACCAAGTTCGAACGTCTGTTAATAGTATAAGACCCGCGATAGCTAGACAGTTGAAAGTTTTCAGTAGGTATCAATAATTATATCGATTATAATTATCGATATTTTTTTTATAATATGCTCTTCTATTTTATTTTTATTAATAACCTAACGCTTCCAGTAACATTAGTGCCACGAAGAAAATGAAAAAAGTTTATGTCCCCAATTATCCGAGACCGCTTCGATATTACATTAATTCCTTACCTTTCCCGTCTGTCGGGCAAGGGCAAGCAGTCCTTCGTCTTCTTACAAATAATTTATCGAAATTAAAATTGTGAAATTCAATTTTCACTTTGCAGCGTGATTTGCTCGTATCAGCACAGATTTTAACATTCATTTTCTGTGCGGACACGATTCGCTCACGCACGGTATATTTGAATAAGCCCAAAGAAAATGTATGTGAGAATATTTTTATGTCAGTGCTGTTACGAGTCTTCCACGTACGGTGTCTATAGATGTGGTTCTGAAATCTAGGTACTGTATAATTTATATAAAATTTAAATATAAAATGTATTATATCATTTTGAATTGGAATTAACTTTGTCTATAAAATTATAAAAATAACTATTTATTTGTTCGAGCCAAAGTGGAAGATCAAGATAATTGAGTCATTTTTGTACAACAACAGTGACATATAAAAACAAAACAAAATTGAACTATTTGTTGTTTTTAAAATGTTTGATCAGTGAAAATTAAAAATATGCATTTTAAATATAAATATGTTATTTTTATGAAATAACAATATTTTTGTTTAGTTTTTTTTTTCATTAAACTAACTTTTCTACTAACTAACTAACTTTAACTTTTCTGTTATGATAGACAAATAAAAATAATGATACGTGATATCTTTAACAAGTACCCACAGCTGTTATTCATGATCATTATGTATCTATTTATAGCCATCATTGTTATTCAACCAAATTAGCGTTGAATTGTTACTGATGTTTACCTAAATCGATTCTGCGACACGTAGGTACCAATATTATGTCATTAACGCGATGTGATGTTACAATCATAGTCATAAATTTACTTATAAATAATTTTAAATCACGTTTCTTTATGTATATATTTAATCGCAATGAATTAAAATAAAAAAAAAACAACCCAAAAAAATATCTTATCCCGAATTCTTATTACTCTCAACTATTACCTGAGTAGTTTATTTTTAATTGAAATATTTATTATTGTATATGTAATAACATGGGTAGCAAGCCATTACAAAAGTCCAATATTTTTTTAGGTAGAATAATTCTTGATACGGACAAAAAATGTACGTTGTCTAAGATTTTAACAAAGAATGATATATGTAAATACCCGAATACAGACATAAGAGTAAATGGACTATAAATATTTAAATAGAAATAGTTTAATCTGCATGTAATAAATAACTCAACTTGGAAACGGCAGTAGTCTTGCACTAATTGTAACTTATGAAAACATAGTTATGGAAATTCTGCGTTGTTCAGATACATTATGTTAAAATTATAGTACGAGCTATGATATATACGGAACTTGGGAAGTCCCGGTGCTCGTTTGTGCTCGGGTCATAGGTTTGCATCCCAAAACTTAGTCCAGCAAAGTTATGAGTAGCTCTTACTGGTATCAAAGACAAAATCATTGAATGTTGGTAGGTATAAACAGTAAAATTTAATGAATTATATAGTAGATTGTTATACAAGGGGCTAAAATGACCCATTATATACGAGGTAGTTTTACTCCCGAGCTTTAGCGAGGGACTAAATAGAAACCGAGTTTTAATGGGTTTTAGCGCCGTGTGTTACTCTAAACTTTTCACTACGATTGCGAAATAATAAAACAATCCAATACAATATGAAACATGTAGTTTATAGTTTCTTTTTTTTTGTTTCTTCTGTAGCCGCAACACATTGCATGCATTCTACCAGAGATTTTCAAAATTAAAATGAAGTTCTTTTTTTATGAAACAGTAATAAGTCGAGTTTTTATTCATGATTATTCTACTTATGACTAAAGACTTTTTTGTTTTTGTTGGTTCATTGTCATTTGACACACAAAAATAAAAAAATAAATACTTTTTCCCCCAGAGGATGAATTGCTATTTTTTCACCGCTCTGGTACCGCTAATGACGGTCTTTTTGAGCAAGAGGAGTGAAAAATATAGTTTTTTAAATATTAAATATAAAAAATATTTATTTTTTATTTTTGTGTCAAATGACAATGAGCCTACAAAAACGAAAAAGTCCTTAGTCATAAGTAGAATAATCATGAATAAAGACTCGACTTATTACTGTTTCATAAAAAAATAACTTCATTTTAATTTTGAAAATCTCTGGTAGAATGCATGCAATGTGTTGCGGCTACAGAAGAAACAAAAAAAAAAGAAATTATAAACTACATATTTCATATTGTATTGGATTATTTTATTTTTTCGCAATCGTAGTGAAAAGTTTAGTGTAACACACGGCGCTAAAACCCATTAAAACTCGGTTTCTATTTAGTCCCTCGCTAAAGCTCGGGAGTAAAACTACCTCGTATATAATGGGTCATTTTAGCCCCTTGTATAGCAATCTACTATTTGCTCGATGAATTGCGATTTCGATTTTAACTGTATTTAGTTTTTATTTTTCCTATCTACTTTTGCTTTTATGTAAAAAAAAATATTGATTAAAATCATTCATAACAATTAAATTATAATTACAAATGGGTATATACCACAAATGTACAAAATATACATGCAAATGTACAATTACAATACATAAAAAACTTCTTCGAGGCTGCCGCTGCTGCCGATCGGCAAGGTTCCCAGAAGGCTGGCAGCGTTTCCTCTTTGGATGGCCAAGCTGATGCGTTGGCGGAAAAAGCTCCCCGCCCGCCGGTCACCCGAGGCCTCGATTAATTTTTTACATAAAATACTTGCGAAACGACGAGCTTCAGACCCCCACGGACCCATGGTCTCAACCGCAAAAGGCATAAATTGATAATTTGGACCAATACAGGCGTACTTTGTGAATTTCGAATTTTCAGCACCTTTCGCAGCCGCTCCCGCGGCTTTACAAGTCACTAGGATGTACCTATTTGTAATTAAAATTATTTAATAATTATGATTTATAAATTTTATGAGTGTACTTAATAATTATTAAGATTTATTGATTTAATCAATAGTTTTATTATTTTATATAATAATATTTAATTCAACTTATTTCCTGTAAATAATATTAATCATTAAATTATTGTTATTTCATAATTATAATTAAAAAATAACTTTATTCAAATAAAAATTATTTTTATTCATAATAAAATATTATAATTATTAAATGATTATGATTTATAAATTTTATAAGTATACGTTATAATAATGATTAAGTTTTATTGATTTAATCATTATAATTAGTCTATTAAATAATATTAATAATTAAGTTATTATTATTATTATCAAGCTTTTATTATTTTATATAATAATATTTAATTCAACTTAAGTATTTCATGTAAATAATATTAATTATTAAATTATTGTTATTTCATAATTATAATTAAAAAATTACTTTATTCAAATAAAACTTATTATTATTCATAAGAAAATATTATAATGATTAAATAATTATGACTTGTAAATTTTATTGATTTAATCATTATAATTGGTCTATTATATAATAATAATTATTAAGTTATTATTATTATTATCAAGATTTTATTATTTTATATAATAATATTTGATTCAACTTATTTCATATTAATTATTAAATGATTGTTTATTCATAATTATAATTAATAAATAACTTTATTTAAATAATAATAATTATAAAACATAATAAAATATTATTATTTATGATTGTTAATAGGTACCTTTATAATTATTATTATTCTTTTAAAATCCGCATCACATAAATTCATTTGAATGATTTCTTCACCTCGGAGCAACCTACACAAATACAGCATGAGGGCGTTGCTACAGTAGGTAGCCGGTAGCCGATAGCGGATAGCTAGTAGTCTGTATATAAATGTTCACGTACGCTTAAAGTTCAGCCCTGGGTCAACCTTATTATTATCATCGGGGACGGAAATGTCCATTATCTACTAACTAACTTTGGTCCAACATTTCCTCTTCGAACAGCTCCGATTCATTGCATCAGCTAGTTTTCTGCGTCACTCTAGCCAGACCTTTTAAAAAGTTAGAGTTAAACCAAATGGTGGACTTTTTAATAGATTTTTTTTATCAAGCTCAATTTACTTATATGTATTATTTATTTTATAATAAATTCTAAACATTTAACAAAATTTGACTATTTCCCCCAGAATACTTTATTTATTTCAATGATTTTTGTAGTGTAAATTATTGTAAACGTAAACTGCGGTATAGTAAAAAGTTGTAATTTGGCAATGGGTAATCCGCCCACGTACAGTAATGCACGGCTAGGGAACAGGTGCCGCCACGTCGCACCTTGTTGAGGCTGCTCGATGCGGTACTTAACACTAATTACAAATAAAGAAACGAAGTAAGTAAGTATATAATTTAAATTTTACATCGCATTTTTTGCAATTTTTGTAGAAATGATAGAATATGGTGTCTTAAGTAAAAAATATACAGTTCATGGATTTTTGAGAGATTTTTCTAAAATTATAAGAAGTTTTATTTAAATAAATATTTTTTTATTGAATCTGATCTTTATATTTTATTGTGCATTCCAAAATAAATTTATAAAATATATTGTGTGGAAAAATTGCGTACAGATAAACCACTATTATTGGATTTACCTGGAGTCAATTCTCTTTAATTTAATTTGAATTCCCAAAGTTCTATCAATTTCGATAAAATACAGAAATAAATTGTAAAAACAATTGTCGGTGGAATATGAGTGTTTAAAAAGTTGATGTACGCTAAAATTTATTTTGAAAGCCGAACACTTATTTGGGAAAATATAAATTATAGAAACTTTTTTAAGTCAAACATTATTAATATTTTGCAAATAGGTATAACTTATTATTCCATCCTTGTAATATGGCCTCAAAACTTTGATAAATAATTTTCGCTCAGCTTTATGAGTAAAATAAATAATTAACTTAGTTAAATATCCTAAATAATTTATTATTTTATGTATTTATTATATCATTTTATTTCTGATTTATTTGTAAGAAACAAAATATTAGCTATTCCTTACAAATTTGATATAATGCCTGATATATTTTAATTTAGATTTTAATATTTTATTAAAAAAACTTATTTTACTGTCATAAAATTAAACTTTTTAGATTTTTTAACATGCGCTAAACTGCTTTAGCTTTTTTACATATTTTATCATTTTAGCTATTTTTTGAATAAAAAAATTATAAGTTACGGGAATAAAAAATACAACAAATTTCGTAACAAAAATATATAACAATGTAAACACAAATTAAAAAAAATACAATTTTAAGTCAACAATATTTAAAAATCAGTAAATTCGCAAAAATATTTACAACCCCAAAAACATCGACTCATACATAAATTAAGACCATCCACCGAATCGCGCCCCTCGAGTTGGCGGCTACCGTAAATACGCCCTCACGAATACAAACTTACCTTTAAGTTGATCACTGGCCACTACACGACATGCTCACGGTCCATTAAAATTCCCATCACATAAACAATTACCGCACAAAAGTTTTAAGTGATGAGTTAGATATTTGAATAAGACATAGCCTCGTCGCATCGGTAGCGAGGGCTCCCGGTGTCTTTGTACTGTTGCTCAGATGGTTTCCGGCGCTGATGTGAGCTCCACTAGGACCCGCCGGGCTATTTATTTGCAACAAGGGGTGGAAATGCGCAGGCGTTGAACACCCTGTTGCTTCTTAGTGAGGTGTGTAAAATTTTATCGACATCGATAAAAAAATATTTAATTTGATACAATTTTGTATTTTTAAGCTAATTTTATCGGAGAGTGTATTTGTTTAATAATATTAGTTGAGCATAAATAAATAATTTAGATAATGGTAAAAAAAATACCTAATTCTCACAGGGTTGGGCTGGAGTTAATTATAAAGTTTCAAATGTGGTTCTAAAATATATAAATTGATTTTATTTATGATAATATCATAATTTCATATAATACTACTATGAAACAGAACTTTTTTTATTTTGGAATCTATATTATGGATCCCTGAAGTTGAAAAACTAATATTTTATGATGAAACTGAAATTTATTCATACTTCGTAATATTAAACACAACACATTACATTATGCTAGTTAAACATTATTAGCAAACTCATAAAATAGGTAACTCAGTAGAATAGTTTTAAGTAGGGTCAAATTTACTACCTTTTATTGACACGTGGTTTACGTGTCAAAAGCCAATATATTGGTTCAAAAATACCTAAACTTGAGTCAATTCGGGCCTCTGCATACAAACCTCGATAACTTTTCGTGGACACTGACGTTTGTAAATCTAATGATATGCGTGAAAGAGTCTTTAAATTCTCTATCCAGTGATATCGAGACGTCAGTTTTTTTTAAACTTACCCGATTTTTTTGCAAGTTGGAAAAAAAAATGATGAGTAATTTTCGCACTTGAATTTCTTACTCATTTAGTATGGGATCAAATAAAACCAAAATATCCCATGGTTTAATGATACCTTCCCTGTAAATAATTAGTTTTACATCGAAAAAGCAAGGTATTTAGAAATTTACATAAAATGTAATTCCAATAAGATTGTGTTCCGGTCTTATTATAATGTTACAATTGGTAGCATTGTTCCCATAGGAAATTTATCTATGGTTCTAATTGTATCTTTTGTTTTTTAAACGGATTAGTGGCTTGAGAGCCACTAAGCGAAAATTTCAAAGTAGGCGCGCGTGTTCGTTTGACAGTTCAAAATGGCGCTACTCAAAGAATCTATCCAGGTTTGGTATATCTGGTAATCACATTATGTTATCTCACTAGATAAAAATATTTATAAACTAAATATGATTAAATAAAAAAATAATTACATATCGATGAAAACTATCGTAACAAGTTGTGTCCCACCACTACATAACCTCCCCTCACACCCTTCTACCTGTGAAACACCCACCACCCAATCGTTTAAACACTGACTTATCAAAAAACTTATGTTTAAGTTAGATGCCGTGTCGTTACAAGTTTTCCTGCTATGAAAAGGGCGGGCGGGAAATAACCATGCGGTTTTCTTTGACTTGGATTATGTTAAGTTGTTTAATGAACAATGTTCGTCTCAATCAATAATTATCGAAACATAAGTCTTAAGTAAACCGTAGTCGTAAACATCGATAAGTTAATATGAATATTCTTCATAAAAACAGCTTTTTCAACCCCTTTTTGATAAGCGTGAAAGAAGAATGAGTTTCAATTATTCAGACGCAAACAAGGATTTTGCGGTCTATTGATTTTCGTTCTGGAAACTAGTGAAATAAGCATGCATAGCGCTTTTTTGGGACAGTGTCTTTATGATGTATTTGTATTTATTACAAATATAATAATATTATTTTTAATTAGTTGACGGCGAAGCAGATATCTAACATAAAAAAACTATTAATTATTATTATTATTGACCAAAACATTTATACAAAAAAAAATATTAAAAATAGAAAACAAAATAATTGTTATGTGATTTAATTTTGAATAAATAAAATACTGTTATTCCACATAGTGCAAGCCTGAAGTTGGCGATCGATAAGCATAAGATATCGATAGAGCATTTTAATTTATTAACTGTCATCGATAAGTAAGCGGACCACCTCGGTAACTGTTATTGGTGAGCCTACACCTCATCGATTAAATTATACATACAGATTACATATTAATTCATTATTCTCATATTTGTAAAGTCAATAAAAAGGTATATGCTGGGAATGGAAGGGGGACAATTGAATTATTGGTATTAGTATAGATATTATATTTTCTTAAACTTGAACTCTCACCGAGCACATAAGCCTCTCAGGCTTTCGTTTTGGTGATGAATGTATGTATGTAACTATTCTTGTAAAAATGTTTTGATCAATAAATAAATATTATATATATTTTATTCTTAATGTTCTTTAAGTATTACTCCTGGAAATCATGTCATGGGGGGATATAGAGGTAGAGGAAGGCCGAAGAAGGTATGGATGGACTGCGTGAAGAATGATATGCATATGAAAGGTGTGAGTACGGAGACGACTAGTGATAGAGCGGAGTGGAAGACGAAAACATGTTGTGCCGACCCCACCTAGCGTGGGATAAGGAAGAGAAGAAGAAGAAGAAGAGTTCTTTAAGTATTTCTCCTAGTTTTATTAGAAAACGGTATGCATTTACAGGTTTGCAAGAAATAATAACTGATACTCACAATCATCACAAGGTTAAATTTGAATTTGAGGCATAATATGAGGGAGCCTGCGTCTAAATATTGATAGCAAATTTTGAAAACAGTATTATTTTTTAATTCCTTATAAGTAAATAAGTGCTTTGCGAACATGTTGATACATTTTCTCAAAGCACTTACCTACTTCATGAGAAAATACTTTTGTCATGAAGATTTTCTTTACAACTTTAGCAATAGACCTGCTCCACAAAACTAGTATCTAGCAGCCAAAATTAGTTTTTTCCAGATCGAAATTAAATAATCTTTAGCATCGTAACCCTCTGCTATTAGAGTCTTGCTTTAGCAATCATGCCCCAAACACATTTTTATGAACAGAAATTTCTACGACGAAGTAACCACTGAAAAATGTCAGAAATATGCTTGAGATTATCATAAAAATCGTTAAGGATTGTCAAATTTAACGAGATATCGATAAAGTATGATCCATGCTACCGATCTTGTTTTATGAGTGAATGTCAAATTGGCGAAAAAATCGATACAATAGTTTATCGATACGACATTGATCGGAGGGTTGTTTGGTTAATATATTTATAATTAGTTGTTATTTGTCTTGATTCTCATGAAGATGACTACGGTTAAAAATATCTACTTGTATTTCTACTTGTTGAGGATCGTGAAGTAAATTTCGTAAGGTAATATGATAGCGTTAGACATCAAGCAAGACATATAACAATGATGATATGATATAAATAGCTTCTATATATTTTTGTTCATTGTTATTAATTCAAAAAATACTATAAGAAATGATACATACATAGATAAAGAGTCTTACTATAATAATTTCTTCTCAAAACACAACTTTTACTATTGTGATAGGACTGTAAGACTTTAATTATCAAGTCGGATTAATTCTTAATTGTAAAACTTTAAATTGATTGATTGAACCCGTCGTTATTTTTTGTCATCATAAAAATAAACATGGCGCTCGCAAGGCGCCATTTTGTAAAATGAAATTAATATATAGGCGCCATATTTTCTGAATGCTCATAAATAATGAAACCTATGAATAAATGAAGATTCTTATTTTACGAATTTTTCTGTCATCTCGCATAGCTTTGTTTTTTTTTCTTTTTAAACTTAATTTTTTTTTACTTTACGAAGGTTGTTACACAAAGCCTTAAACTCAAATACAGATAACACACCACGTTTGTCAATGTCGACAGATTTTGCTACCTACCTACGTGAAGTAAATAGGCAGTCAACCTCGTGTTCGTTGTTGAACTTTCACGAAGTTTCAGTATCGGGTTTCCAATATCTTCACCTGGTCTTGGCTACAACGTATAACTGGCCAGCGTGTCTCAAAGTTATTTCAATCAAGTGTAAAACTACGAGGAGCAAATCCACCAAACGCTCGTATTTGAAAATACATCGAGTGATTTGAACGAGTATCACGCAAAGAATCTCTCTATACGGCTTTGCAGCCTCGACTTTAGACGTTTGAAGAAAGATGTTTATCTATTAAAAACATGTTCAGCGATGTTGTATCCGTGCACATCGTGAATAAACGTAACCTACATGCAATCATGTAATGGAACCCCGAGATAATAATATATTAACAGTATGTTTGCACTAGGATTTTTGATATAATAGCTCATGCTTACATTCACATGAACTCACAGAGATCCTTAACTATCATGTATAAAGCCTTTTTAAATTTTAAAGTTCTCAAATTAGAGAAAATTTAATTTGACTAGAACTTGCGAAGTGACTTTCATACAAACTTTGGACCCCAGTTTCATCCCCTTTCCTTCCTTTCTTTCTTTCCTTCTACTCCTTTCCTGAAAATCCTTTTTTTAGCATAATAACTATTAGCGTGCTGTATTTCAGTGGTTTGATCTGTGTCGATAGATCAGTCAATCAGTCAGTCAATCAGTCAGTCAATCAGTCAGTCAATCAGTCAGTCAGTCAGTAACGATTGCTTCTTATAATACAAACAGATATTGGTATTATTTTGTCTAATAAAGATCAATCTAAGTACACCAATGAAGTGAACTGTAACTTGTAGCGTTATTTTTAAGGTTGTCCACAAAAATTCTGTGAAAAGTTTTAGTGGAACGGCAACCAATGTCACTCAAACCTAACCGGACTGTACGGACGAGAACATAAAATAAGGATAAAAAAGAAGAATCTGATAAAACAAAGGAAGAACTTAAATGGCAAGACAATGCCAAGAACGATTTGACAGGTTAAATTGTCCTAATAATGTTGTTTGTTAGAAAGATGTTGTGAGATTAAATTGATTTTGTTTGTAAATAACAAAATTAGCACCGTTAATCTGGGTTGCCAGTTTTGCCAGGGGTATTATTTATTTATCAAATAATAAGTCAGAGGATAATTTATCTTTTTTTTTCGTTAAACTGGCCATTAAGTAAAAGGAAATACAGTATTCGCGTCCATATGTACAATCAGCATCAAAAGTAGGTAATCACTTTAGAACAGTCAATGACAAAAGTAGGTGATTACTTAAGTACAGTCAAAAAGTAAATGATCAATTTAATATTGAACCTTAATAAGTATCTAAGTTTAAAATAAATAAAAAAGCTAACCGTAATTTTGCGAGATGGCAAAAAACTATAGTTAAATATGGAGTTTTGTATGAAATATTGGTACGTAATACACATAAGTCCACTCCTGACCAACGCACAAGTTCAACCGCTTGGAAAGAAAGAAACAAAGAGATTTGTAGTATACTCGTACAACCCCTCAGGGGAAACAGGGTTAAGGCGATGATAGCTCAGTGGTAAGTGACGTCGAATACCGCGACGAAGGTCGTGGGTTCGAATCCTACAATGAGCTTGAGCTTTCGGTGAAGGAAAACATCGTGAGGAAACCATAGCACGGTGGTAGGGTACTTTGTAGTACCCGACTGTCTGGCTGCCACCCTCAAGTTGAAAATCTGTCGCCAAGCACCTATCGGTGTGTTCCGACAGCTGCACTTGAGAGCCAGTTCCCATCTAGGCTTTGTGTGCTTACCACCTTCGGCCACATCATCACTTACCATGGTGAGATTGTGGTCAAACACAAGCTTATCCAGAATTAAAAGAAAAAAAAACCTTTAATAAAATATCAACTTTTTTGGTTTGATGTTTCAATATTTAAGATATTTTTAAATAGATTTTTGAATATCAGATATTAAATATCGCAAAAATTATAACACTTTTACGAGTAATTTTTGTATATTTCGTAGGTACCACCGCCCGCCCATCTATCTTCAGGACAAACAGAGGACTTAAGGGAGACATTTGTTCGTCACAAAAACCTGTTCAGACTGGGGATTAAGCACATGACACATGTTATCAATCATGGCGTACGAATTTTAAGGTAGATACTCAATATTACAAATGAACCAAATTATCCTAAAGATTGTTGTTGGAAAACTTTTAAAACCGCATCTTTATTAAATTATTAACCCACATCAAAACCTCTCCTAATCCTATTAAAATAAAAAGCGTGTATACACCAACAAATATTAAAGTTTGTGCGTCGGGCTCGGCAGCGCCTCGTGCCGACGGTAAACTTTTCTAATATATTAAAAATTTCCCGTACAACATACTGCATGAAAGTCAGAAAGTATCTGGAAAAGTTGTTTAAATATCTTCACTCTTGGGAATTGACTTCTCACCGATGCGGTGCGGTGTCACAAATCGATAAATGAATACCACGTGCCTTTTACAATGAACTGTTGGACTGTCCAAGTTCTCCTGGTTAAACTCCTTCAACTTTTTGCTCCGCGTTTTTTTTTTAATTCTGAATAAGCTTGTTTGACCTCAATCTCACCATAAGTGATGATGTGGCCGAATGTGATAAGCACACAAAGCCTGATGGAACTACAACGTAGTCTACCACCGTGCTTTGTTTTCGTCACGATGTTTTCCTTCACCGGAAGCTCAAGCTCATTGTAGGATTTGAACCCACGACCTTCGCCGCGGTATTCGACGTCACTACCACTGAGCTGTCTTCACCTTAACCCTGTTTCCTCTGAGGGGTTGTATGAGTATAGTACAAATCTCTTTGTTTCTTTCTTTCCAAGCGGTCGAACTTGTGCGTTGGTCAGGAGTGGACTTATGTGTAGATTTTAGTTTATTACAAGTATTTAGCTTCCCTGCGTGGAATTTGTTCATGGTGATATCCATATAGAGGGAACTGACCAGACAGATATACTGAGGTTACATTTCAATTAATAATCAAAGTATTAAAAAAAAATGTTAATCTGTGGACTCGCGACATTAACCTGTCAAACAATCCCTCGACTCGCGCGTAATTTTCAAAATTTCAAAATTCGCGCGCAATTTTCTAGTAAATGTCATTATCCCGATTGTCCCAATCGAGAACCATGTGGTGCGGACTCTGCAACCCCTACTTTCCCAAGAAAGACCTGACAGAAGTAAACAGAACAAATATGAGCTAGTAATTATTGCACATAAAGCATAAAATTCTTCAAAAATTTCGAGCGATCAGTTGTTTTAACGGCTAAAATGTTGAACTACTTATGCCGTAAAAGGTTGTCTCTGTTGAAAATACCATAAAGCTTTTACTTTTTCATTCACAAGCTAACAAAAAAAGCATCTGAATTCAAGGAAAAACATTTTTTTTTGTATATTTAAGTATGGTTTTAACGTAACGAAAACGTAACCTTCCTGATTTTCTTACAAGTTCTTCCCAGTTGAAGACTTCCGCAGCTCGACCTTCTTAAATTCCTGCTTAAACTAAATAAAAGGCTTTCACTTTAGTTAATTTCATCATCATCATCATCATCATCATCTGCCTGCCCTTTCCCAATTATTGGTGGTCGGCACAATGTGTACTTTTCTTCCATTCGGGCCGTCCATCCGTCGTATCAGAATTTACTCATATCATCTCTCACACAATCCATCCATCTCTTTTTCGGTATTCCTCAACATTCGGTAATCATCTACTTAATTATTTTGGCTACATGACTATCATATCTGCTCATAACATGCCCATACCTGAATATAGATATCTGATTGGATGTCTAATGTATATTGCTGTGTGCACCCGACCTGATATTGCGCATGCAGTAAGTTTGAGTCAATTTAATAATTGTGGTTCAGATGCGTATTGGAAAGCTGCCAAAAGGATATTGAGGTATTTAAAAGTTACTTTAAATTATTCTTTAGTTTATGAGAAAACTGGAACTACATTGACTTCCTCAAAACTTTAGTAATTTTATTTGTGTTCTGTAAATATATTATATAACATAATCACAGTAAATTATAATGTAAAATGAGGTGTATACCTAAAAATCCAGCCCCTTGGTATTCACAACATAATATCCGTGTTGAGAAATTCGATTTCCTGGCGAGACTTGATACCATTATTATCATAACGAAATGATGGAAATATGTTTACTCCCTTAGAGTTTTGATGTATCGTATAAAAATAACTGTAATATTTCTTTTACAATTCTGTCAACTTAATTTTATCAGTTTACCAATTTTATGTAGATATATAAAACGCTGTCTGTCCGTTGGTAATCGTATCATTTGAGAACGGCTTTACCGATTTGGATATTTTTGAGAGTATTCGTAATTGAAAAAAAAAAAAAAAAGTTGCCCGGAAAATGTAAACTTGGGAAAATCTGAAAGCGCACAATGTAAAAAAGTGACTTACACCCAGTCTAAGTGCCCAGTTATCCTCGCCCCTCGGTAAGTCCAGGCGCCAGCAAAGTTAAGTTTGCCGTGACGCAAACCTTTTAAGTTAGAAAGACCTCAGAAACACATATCTTGCTGAAACATAACGTCTTTTGATCACCCAAAATGTAACCACGAACTCTCGCTGCTGATGTGTGAACGTATAGTAGAAATTGTTAAAGCCTGCTGGGAGTGTGGACATATAATGATAAGGCCACCATTTCCGTGCTTACTGCCTAGTCGTCCCCATAGCCTTGAGTGAATAAAATTGTATTAGGAAAGTAAATTAATTTTATTAAAATTATAAATAATAGTACTTAATATAATATTGATTACCAGTAGAATTAATATCTAATAAATTGAAATAAATGTAAAAATACTAACATAAATATAGCTAACTATAATGATTAATTTAATTGCGACACCCTATCAGGGTTGATGTACCTACCTCTTAACTTAGGTACTGTATTTAATATTATATAATAAATAATTAAAAAAAAAACATTTATTTCGGACAACTAAAATCCATATTATTGTTAGTAAATTACACACCTTACATAACTATTTTAGTAACAAAATAACATTTTTGATATGACATGACATGAGGAGACATCACCGAAACGCACCTTTTAGATGAAGTTCGGTGAACCTCCCCATCATAGAGCTCTCAACTCCATCTGCAATAACTCCCAAGACTCCATTGCGGCCTTTAAATAAAAACAATATTAGGTCCATTTAAGACCTAATATTGTGTTTGTGTACAATCATGCACTTAAATTAATTGAAATTGAATAGCGTACCATATTCAGTTGTGCAGTTATAGACCATGCAAGGGAGAGACAAAGTGAATGTGCTGCCAGTAGTTATCTATATGCAGCATTGGCCACACAGTCGCTTTGTCCCTTTCTTGAGAGATCACCTTTGAGGCTTACACTCAGTCCATTATCTATGTCTATGGTTGTCCATAAACTAATTACAGAGTATATCATTCGTTTATCATTGTTTTAAGAGGTTGACTATTGAGCTTAATACTATAAACAATATCGGAGGCACACACACAATTTAACGACTTTATAAAGACCTGTACCCGCCTTTCAAAATAAAAGTGTTTAGAGAAACCTAAAGATGATTTACAAAGATACCCCAATACATAGTAAGTTTTTTACAATAAGGCATATGATGGTAGCCATATAGAATTTTCGTAATCGATTGACGTAGGATTCATCACATTCAGCCCACACGTTTGGTTTATATAGCGCCACAAAGGAACAAACATACATATAGGCTGATAAACACATTATCCTGCCTTACTTCGCACCGACCTCATTTTCCCCGTAAACATCATACAATTTCCGTACCTACGCCGTACTAATTATTCGTACGTATTCCGTATTAATGATTTATAATTTTTATATAATTTTTCCTACAACTGAGTTTCTTTCATAAATAGTAGGATTATGTTATTGTTGTGAAAATTCCATTTTCTACATAATCTAATCTCTACTGTAATACCTAGTGTAGACTTTCATCTCGTCTATACAGAGAGCTCAAGCTTTGCGTGGTCGATGTTTCTAGAATAATCCGCTTTATTCACAATACGAGCAAAATCTTGTTCATGTTCTTTAAGGCGATGATAGCTCAGTGGTAAGTGACGTCGAATACCGCGGCGAAGGTCGTGGGTTCGAATCCTTCAATGAGCTTGAGCTTTCGGTGAAGGAAAACATCGTGAGGAAACGATAGCACGGTGGTAGGGTACTTTGTAGTACCCGACTGGCTGGCTACCACCCTCAAGTTGAAAATCTGTCGCCAAAACACTTATCGGTGTGTTCCGACAGCTGCACTTGAGAGCCAGTTCCCATCTAGGCTTTGTGTGCTTACCATCTTCGGCCACATCATCACTTACCATGGTGAAATTGTGGTCAAACACAAGCCTATACAGAATTTAAAAAAAAAAAAAGTTCATGCACACAATTGTATGTACTGTATGGGAGTCGACCCCACGACCTGTAACGTGGTAGGTATTATGTTAACCAACCACGCAAACCGACCGTCTTTGTATTTTTTACTTTACACTATCTTCATTCTTACTACGGATTCAATGGAAATTTATTTTGCTGTAATTTTTGTCCACAATTCAATTGTTTAGGATTTTGATTTATTGATTGGCCTTTTTATTAGTCAGTACCTGGGTGACCGAGCTTTGCTCGTTTTTTTTTTTGGTAAAATTTTAATAGTTTTTCTCACAAAAGATCCTTCAACTTGAAAAAAAAAGGGAAGAAAATAATGATTTATCTGGACTCGAACCGAGGTCTTCTGGATTTGAGACCGCTCGATTTCCCCCTGAGCTAGATGGATTTTTCGCCTCCCAAACCCCCTGCATACTAAATTTAATGCAAATCTTTGGAGCCGTTTCCGAGATTCTGATTATGCACCTATATATATTTATATACATAATATAGACAAGAATTGTTCGTATAAAATCTAATTTTCGCGAAATCCAAGCAGTACATCGACTAAAGCTTTTATAGTGTTTCATGGAAGTAGCAATTTAACATAAAACATGCATATAATAATGGAGAGCTTAACTGTTACTTCACTTTGATGCACCGTTTTACCTGTAGGTACTCAATTTTAAATGTTGAGGATCTTAAATTCTATCTCTTATGTTCAATTTTACCGACTAATCATTATTTTATATAAAGAAAATATATTAATTTATTTATAGACTAGCTTTCCGCCCCATTGTCTCATACACAATCCTGAGGGAATTAAAAACATAATATAAGCCCATGTTACACGCAGATAATGTAGCCTTCTAAAGGTGAAAGATACGGGGTCATAAGATACTGCAATAAGGTCTTTATTTGGAAATTGTGGTAACAATAACAATAAGATGACGTTGAATAAGTGTTCCTTAAGGGTCCCAAAATTTAATAAAACATTTTGATTTGATTTGAGCTTGAGCTATCGGTGAAGGAACACCGTGAGGAAACCATAGCATGGTGGTAAATCTGTCGCCAAGCACTTATCGTATTCTGCAAGTTTCTTTAGAGGCCAATTGTATATTTGCCATTGTACAAAAAATCGATAATAACCGGTTGGCGTGGTTGGTTAACACACTACCTATCACGCCGCAGGTCGTGGGTTCGATTCCCATCCAGGACAGATATTTGTGTGGATGAACATGTCTATTTGTCCTGAGTCTGGGGGAAATTATCTATTTAAGTATGTATTTACAAAAAAAAAGTATGTATTATATCAGTCATCTGGTTTCCATATCACAAGCTCTGCTTAGTTTGGGATCAGATAGCCGTGTGGAAAATGTCCGAGGATATTTATTTATTTATTTTATTTAATACATTAGCAATTCCGACGACTCGCAAACAAATTAGGTGACAGTAGTCACTTACCAGCACAGCTTACTAGCCTGTCCACTTGACAGACTTCTGACATAAGAATAAATGACATCTGTTACATATAACTATTCACTTTGTTCGCTATTTCAGAGTTGAGACTGTTTACTGTACTTTTATGATCCCCTGTAAAATATTATAAATTAATTATTATTAAATTATTATTATAAATTAATAATTAACGAATGAAAAATAATATTGATTTTTCACCTTTTGTGAAGTTCATTGCATTGTTACCGATGTTGAAAACCTAAACTACGTCGTCTTGGCATTTAATTAGATTTTAAATATTGCATTTACTAACATTTATTATTCACAAAAGACTTGACTTGACTTTCTATACAGTAATATGCAAAGATTTTTAGGGTTGCGAACAAAAAAAAACGGAACCCTCATAGGATCACTCGTGCGTCTGTCTGTCCGGTCATGTCAGAGACATTTGCTCCGAGTCTACTGGACCAAATCAGGTGAAATTTGGTAGGATGGTGTAATTCTATGACTCAAACACAGATGTGCAAAGTAAATTTTTTTTTTAAATAAGGGTCATTTTCGGGGGACAAGTTAGGAAAAATAAAAAAAATAATTCCAAACCTTATAGATAGAGCGGAGTGGAAGAGGAAAACATGTTGTGCCGACCCCACCTAGGGATAAGGAAGGGAAGAAGAAGATTTGGATTTTATTCATGAAAGAAAACGAAAATTGACCATTCCCCCCCCCTGATCTCCGAAACTACTCAGCCTAAAGTTTTGAAAAAAATACAATAAATTGGTCATTTGCTTGTAGATTACAGGAAAAGTCATAAGAATTCTATCAATTGAAAATAAAGTGGTAAACTCTATATAATACGTTCACTGACTTTGGCATTGGACGGAACCCTCTTCACGCGAATTCGACTCGCACTTGGCCGGCTTTTATTTTACTTCAGCAACCTTTGTGAAATAGCTGAGCTGAGCGTTTTTATATATTATGTATACTCACTTGATACCAACCCGGTTTTCATATTTGAATGTTGAATCTAGCTATCCTCTCTTTTACCTGCGCTTCCAGACAAGTATCCCTTTAACTTAATTGTTCAAGCTCCACAATGGGGATGGTGATATGGTGGCTATATTAAAAAAAAAAACCTAACTAGTGTATAAAATTGCATCTAAAAATAATCGATAATAGCGAATACGTTGTAAAATTGGGCATTTTGGCATTTATATGATTTTTAATTATCAATCAAACGACGAGAGTAGGTATTTTGATGGTGTATATTTATGAAACTCCATATAAATCATTGTTTTGACATTTAATAAAAAGAAGCTGATTTGATATGTCAGTCACCATCTATTTACGTGAAATAGAAAATACGATGTCTCATCGTCACTACAGGCAATGTACCAGGCAACCAGAACATAGAGAAGTCTTCTTCGTATGCGTCACCTACTGTGCTACGACAAACCGTAGCGACGAACGAACAAGTGCGCTGTAGACAGCGGTAAGACACGCTACGGGCTGTGATCTACGAGCTACCAGTGCTACGACATTATGCACCTACCTTTATGAAATAACTCTTTAAAAGTTCTGAGATCCTGGTACACGCACGACATAATGCTTTTTTTGTTCACTCTATGCCGCGTAAAAGAACTTAGTTCCAATAACCCGGTTATTTAAAATCAAAATTATTATTAATTAATTTTATTATTAAATGTTCTTCCTGCAATTTCAATTGATATCAGTTTATGAGGCGCACGCGGACAAAAGCAAGTGTTTTCCATCATTATAAAGATACTAATAAAAAATTAATAATCATGATAGCTTACTTAAATTTCCCTGACAAGATTTTGGTCCGCGATGAACTGCAAGATTACTAAACCAATCTTAATGAAATTTGGCACACAAATAGACTATATCGTGAGAGACAGGAATCTTTTTATCCAGGGAAAAGATGAGATCCCTTGGGAACGCGAATGAAACCGCGGGGGGATAGCTGTTATCAAAAAATACACGATAGAAATGAAAATAAAACAAAAACGCAACGTCAAATCGCAAGTACGCGCCAAAAAGCTAATTTGAAATTAAATTAAGAACGATGTAAAAAAAGGTAAGTATTCTGAAGCTCTTCTATAAACATCACCAGTAAAGCGCACAAGGGTTTGATCGAAATTGTAACGCACACGGGTTGAAATTCTTGCCCGGATTCCACCCTAGACAAGTTCGGCTCGCTTCTGCACGATTTGTCACTGATTACCCCTGCCAAATGAATTCCGGAGGAGAAAAAAGGAAGAAAAAAACACTTTAATCTATCAAGATACTGTTCTCGTAAACTGTTGCTTTATTGAGCATGAGTTTTAATATCGTTTGATAATAATCTTTTGGTACTTCTGGATTAGCTTGTGTTTGACCGCAATCTCATCATGGTAAGTGATGATGTGACCAAAGGAGGTAAGCACACAAAGCCTAAATGGGAACTGACTCTCAAGTGCAGCTGTCGAAACACACCGATAGGTGCTTGGCGACAGATTTTCAACTTGAGGGGAGTCTGGTACTACTAAGTGCTATTGTTTCCTCACGATGATTTTCTTCGCCGAAAGCTCAAGCTTGTATCGATAACTAAGACATTATTTACAATTAGGATTAAAATAACCTAATTAAATTAAAATAGAAGTATATTATGTCTGTCTGTCTGTCTGTTACCTCTTCACGCTAAAACCGCTGAACCGATTTAGATGAAATTTGGTATGAAGATAGATGAAATCTTAGACAAGGACCTAGATGTTTTATCCCGACAAAAGATACGATCCCTCGGAAACGCGGGTGAAACCACGGGGTGAAAAAATAGTTTGAAATATTTTAATTTATCGAAGAATTAGTTACTTAAAATAAATCCTATTTGATTTTTGTATTCAGCTTACTGTTATTAAATTCACGCAATATTCAAAATGATATTTGGAAACTTCTAATGGCAAATGTTAAATTCGTTAACCGTTTGGACCACCAACGATAAAAATGGTCTCCCCGCAATTTAAGAAGTAACTTGCATCCTTCCTGTTTCAAAAATAAAGCAACTTTTACGCTAAATTCTTGTACGAAATTTTACTCTTTCGCAAAATTCAAATTATTTGAAAAGATTTTTTTATTCAGTAATGTCTAACACACGTGATATCCCCGAAGGATATTATCGGTTCGCGGTTAAAATTACCCTATATTTATTTCACGATATGATTTACCTATGTGCCAAGTTTCATCTAAATTCGTTCAGGCTCTTTTGCGTGATTGTGTAACAAACATCCAAACATACAAACGTTCACATTTCACACACTTTAATGTCTATCAATCTTCATTCGAAGACACATATAGATAAAAGTGTATGAACAGATTAATCTTTGTTGATGTTGATGATTGCAAAAGAAACGTAAAGCTGAAACTAAAATTTGGACCAACATTTTTATAATAATTACAATAAAAAATGTATCCGTGTTATTGAACCGCGTTATATCAGTGTAATTTGGGGTAAACGCGGCAAAAATGACACATTTTCAGCTCCAAATTACCCGGAATGGTCAAATGTCTCGCAGTTATATTTTTTGTGGAGAATCTATCAGCTATTTTTATATAACGTCTCTATTAAAATTGAATCAAGCACAATCATTAAACTAGGTACGGTCACTAGGTACGGGCCGGTTAGCGTAGCTGGTTAAAACACTTCCTATCACTCCACAGGTCGTGAGTTCGATTCCCATTCAGGACAGACATTTGTTTGCATGAACATGTCTTTTAGTCTTGAGTGTGGGTGCAATTAACTATATAGGGTTTTATTGGAACGAAGTTCCTTATCGCGCGTTGTGAAAGGGGGCTAGACGGAAAAAATTCTTACGAAAAAATTGTCACGACACTTTTAGTGTCAAAAGTGCGTTGACCTGTCTCTCTCTCTCTCTCTCTCCCTCTCTCTTATATAAAGCAAGCCAGATATTTTCATTTCTATTTATATATATACTCTCTCGACTTATATAACTTCGTTCCATCCGGGTGTCCCTTGACACCTCTCAAGTTTTATTTTTATTTTTTTATACCACAGGTGACAACTAAACATCAGAGTCAATTGATGGTAAGTGAGTACCGTCACCTATAGACATGTATTTTATGCACCTACATACAATACATTGGTGGCATTGGTAGACGTACCTATGTCTTATTACAATATCTAAATTACTGGAAACTGGCTCTCAAGTGCAACTGCCGAAACACAAACAGGTGCTTGGCTGATGACACCTACCACTGTACTGTGGTTTTCTCGCGATGTTTTCCGTCACTGCTCTAGTTCATTGTAGGATTCGAACCCACGACCTTCGCCGCGGTATCTGACGTCACTACCACTGAGCTATCATCGCAAAAAGTTGTACCTATACGTGGTATATCAGTTATCTGGTTTCCATAGCACAAGCGCTGCTTAGTTTGGGATCAGACAGCCGTGTCTGGAAAATATTCTTCTTAGGTCTGCTTGAGTTTGTAGATTACTAATTCACTCGTAACTAAATTCTATTTTTATTCCATTTTTTCCGCCTTACACCCAAATATTATCAGTGAAACTATATAAATAATTATTAAATGTATCTTATAGGTATGCCTTTTTAAAAAAGAGTAATTGCTGAGTTTATTGCCGGTTCTTCTCAGCAAAAGCAACCTTCCGAACCGTGCGTTAGATTTTCCCATAAATCAAACATGTGACAATTAAAAATACTTGTAATGAGTTAATTTAATAAATATATTTTTAAATATTTAATTAAATTTTATTACATAAAAAAATAGCACGTTCACATTCGCACTTACCCCTATTGTAGTTAAAATGCACCACTTACTATGCAAGGGGTGTTACTTAATTTCCGCCAAAGAAACAAATCGTATAGAAAAACGAAGAATTTATCTTCGTTTTATGGATATTTTTTGCCTTATTGGATTTGAAATTAAAATCATTAAATTAAAAATTGTTCAATAACACTGAATATACTTTGATGAGCTGGTTGAGGTGGCTATCACGCCACAGGTGGTGGGTTCGATTCCCATCCAGGTCAGACATTTGTGTCTGTATATATTATCTATCTCAGTATGTATTTAAAAAGTATAATAATTAAGATTTTTTTTTTTATTGAATAAGCTTGTGTTTGTCCACAATCTCACCATGGTAAGTAATATAGCCTAAAAGGAAACTGACTCTCAAGCGCAGCTGTTGGAACCCACCAATAGGTGCTTGGTGACAGACTTACAACTTGTGTGTGGTAGCCAGCCAGCTGAGCACTACAAAGTACTTTACCACTCTGATATGGTTTCCTCAAAATGTATTTAGGTATTTCTTAACATTTGGCTCCGTAACAGCTTGTGATGGTGCTGAGGTTCTTCTCAGTTGAGGGTTGACTTGCTGACTAACTTCTGTAGCTCGACCGTCATATGTGCCCTCTTAGGACGGTAACCACTTACCATCAGGTGGGCCGTATGTTTGTTGGTACCTAGTGGTAAAAAAAAACTGAATGAATGCATATCAATTTTCACTTAAACTTTGAAAACACGTCACATACAGACGCTTTTAACTATAATTCTCACAGGAATACTGTTAAACTTGGGGTGGAAATTTATTACAAACATAAAAAATCGCGGAGCATACATGGAGTGATACGGGTACCTCTAAAGGTGCTCTATCTCTGAACTTCCGCAAACTTCAAAACCTCCGTGTGTTTTGTTCGCTGTTGACATATCTGTAATAATAAGTACTAATAAAAATGAAATAAATAAACATGAATTTGACATTAAGGTAATACGTAAAAAACGTAAAAAAGCTTGATGGCAGGCCGACTGGGCGGAGCTACGAAAGTGACAGAGTTATTTACTTCCATATGCGAAGAAAGAGAGCGCAACAATGCGCTCGCTGCCAAAATAAAACAACGTAAGCGCCAAACCAAATAAAAAATCATTAAACATTTATTACGCTATTTATCAAAAATATTTTCGAGCAGAATTTTCAAATACCTAAAACCCATATTTTGAAAGGAGTTAAGATATGATATTCGTTATGATTTAAGAATAAAATGCAAAAATAAAAGAAAGAAGAGGTCTTTTCGGAATTAAATTCTATCGAGGCAATATAATCCAATCGTGTTTTCACGTCTGCCAGAACATTAATCAAATAGTCAATAAGCATATTAACAAAAAAAAAAATTATGCCTTAGTGAAATAAAACTATTTCAAAAAGCTCAATATTTTTTTTGGTATTGCAAATCGGTGAATTGTATTATAGATTGGTTGGACAAAAATGGTTTGAAAATTAACTTTACTAAAATTAGTTACATGAATGGGGACCGGAAGCGCATAAATTATTTAAAAAGCTATCGGCGCGGCTTTTAGAAACTTCCGGAGACCAAAGGACTGGCTCGTACTTTGGTCAAAGAATAAGCCTCGCTATACAGCGAGGTAACGTAGCCAGTCTTTTGGGCACGTTACCCATAGACAGCGATCTAAATTCTGTGTTTTATTTATAATGTAGTTTTATTTATAGGTATAATATATATTATAAAAAAACCGGTCAAGTGCGAGTCGGACTCGCGGACTGAGGGTTCCGTACAATCTTGTAAATAGATTACGTTTTCGATTACCTTATTTGAGGTTTTTGCCAATTAAGCTAGACCTCTAAAATGTATGAGTGCCG
The DNA here is from genome assembly GCA_951361185.1 of Ochropacha duplaris. NCBI lineage: Eukaryota > Metazoa > Arthropoda > Insecta > Lepidoptera > Drepanidae > Ochropacha > Ochropacha duplaris. Next base: position 1,413,533 of record OX592690.1, read on the forward strand.
ATACAACTCAGACGTCTATCTTAATTGGTGGTAACTATGTATGTATGGGGACACCCTTTAATTTTCAAATTTTTTCATTTTTGCCAAATTTCGTGATTCTAGGTCAACGGGAACTACCATATAGGTTTTCGACCCAAAACCTATAGGGTACTTACGGTTGACCTAGAATTGTCAATTTTGGTTAAAAGCGAGGTCTTACAGCACAAGTAAAGGAAAAATTCCGAAAAATAAAAAAAGTTGAAAATTAAGGTAAATTTTGGTACTTACAAGTTTGCGCGAAAATCTAAATTTGCCGATATCTTTTTATCGTGTTGACTCAGGACCTTGATTTTTATACACCCAATAGGGACTATAGACCTCAGTATTTGGTATAAATTTCAACTTGCTAGGTTCACCCGTTCATGAGATAATCGGTGGTGACACACGGACAGACAGACACACGGACAGACAGACACACGGACAGACAGACAGACAGACGGACAAGAAAATGATCTTATAAGGGTTCCTTTTTTCACCTTTTGAGGTACGAAACCCTAAAAATGAGAAAAGTCGCAAGTTAAATATAAATTATAAGGGACAAACAATTAATGAAGCTAATGAAGTGAAATTCCTAGGCCTAAAACTTGACAAATCCCTTAACTGGAAACTACATTGACAAAGTTAATAATGGTACGAGATAAATAGATTAGTTTATGTCCTAAACAGATTAAGACGAACTGCAGCTACGGAAACAGCACTAGCTGCGTATCATGGGTATGTTTCCTCTGTCTTAAAATATGGGCTACTAATTTTCGGAAACAGCGTAGATATAAATAAGACATTTATTACCCAAAAAAAACTTGAGAGGTATCAAGGGACACCCGGATGGAACGAAGTTATATAAGTCGAGAGAGTATATATATATATATATCTAATAAAAATATCTAATATAAATACAAATGAAAATATCTGGCTTGCTTTCTATAACAAAGAGAGAGAGAGAGAGAGAGAGAGACAGACAGAGAAACATGCGCACGCCGCACAGCTTACAATAAAGTGACAGTGACACTAAAAAAAATATGTCCGGGCAATCTGCGGCGTAGCACCTTGGATTTCGTGCAGGAAAACTTAATATAATGCCATTAGCTTGCATGTACATTGCTGAAGTATGTACATTTGTTAAAAGTAACTTGCATTTATTTAGTATGGCAAAGGACGTTTATCCTAGAAATACAAGAAATGCAAACAGATTGGTCTTGACGCGTAAAGCTTCTACATCATTTTTGCAAAGGAACTAACGGCTACGTAATGTCTATTAAAATTTTCAATCATCTTCCAGAATCCATTAAAGAATTGTCTAACTTCGGAAGTGGCTTCAGTTCCATAATTTTTATTCCGTTGCTGAGTACTTTACACGTTGCAAGAAAAATACTAATCACAATTTATCATAGTAGTACTCTAAATATTAACTCACTGACGTCATTAATGATATTTTATTTGATAATTTGAATTTGTTAAACTTTGTAAATTTTTGCATGCCTCTCATGTGTCCACTCTTGATTATCTTATTTAACATACACTCTGTACACAATATTGCAAATAAATGATTACTATTATTATTTCATTTATTTATTTTACTTTAACTTAATTACAATTTTAAATATAGATTTATAAAAAAAGAAAGTCGGTTGAGATTAACCAGAACAAATAGACATGCAAAAACTGTTATTTGGACATGACAAACAGACGCTTCTATTTTATACATTTGTATAAGTAAAATATATAAAGGTAGGTGTTGTTTTATATGAAATTCAATAGAAATTACATTCGGCAATATTATTGCACTCAGCTGCAAGCAATATGCTTCGCGGATGAGATAAGCCGACGGATTAGAGAGGCATGCCAATCAATATCATTTATTATGCGTGAAGTAATTTTACATTTGTACCCATTGTTATCAACCCTCGCCGCACGGAGGGGAGTTTTTTTTTTAATAAGCAGTAGGCACAAGTGCTAACATTGCAGGTTATTTAGCATAAATAACTAATAATTTATTTTAATAATGATTATTATTTAAGATAACAGTTTTATTTATTTGAATTTTGATGCCAACATTAACTTGTTTTAAATTTCAATTTTATTATTGTTTTTGATGTACAAAATATTTGTTAATTATTAATTTAATTAATTAAAATATTACGCTCGTTTCGATCCACGGAGTGTCTGTTAAGTTAATAATGAGTTTTAATATTAGATATTACGTTATATTTTAATTTATAAAATCCCGTGTCACAATCTTGGACCTTGATGAACTACGAAACTAATAAATTGATCTTGATGAAACTTGGCACACAACTAGATTATATCCTGTAATAAGAGATAGGATACTTTTTAATCCCGGGAAAAGATAAGATACGGAAAGAAAACAAGGGGCAAGACATACTTACACATTGGTTTTTTTTTGTCTGTAAATGTTATACTAATACTTTTTTTTATTTTTTTTATTCTGTATAAGCTTGTGTTTGACCACAATCTCACCATGGTAAGTGATGATGTGGCCGAAGGTGGTAAGCACACAAAGCCTAGAAGGGAACTGGCTCTCAAGTGTAGCTGTCGGAACACACCGATAGGTGCTTGGCGACAGATTTTCAACTTGAGGGTGGTAGCCAGCCAGTCGGGTACTACAAAGTACCCTACCACCGCGCTATGGTTTCCTCACGATGTTTTCCTTCACCGCAAGCTCAAGCTCATTGTAGGATTCGAACCCACGACCTTCGTCGCGGTATCCGACGTCACTTACCACTGAGCTATCATCGCCTTGAGTATAAAATATACCTACAACAGAGCTATGATATCTATGTCTATTCTTCCATACAAATATTATAAACACAAGGTGGATCAACGACCTAGTGAGGATCGCGGGAAACCGCTGGATGCTGTACAGGACCGGTCGTTGTGAGGGGGAAAACTTGGGGGGAGGCCTATGTCCAGCAGTGGACGTCTTTTAGCTGAAATGATGATGATGGACTCCCGAGTTTTCTTTTTAATTTAATTAATGTAACGTTATCTTTGTTTAACCCATGTTAATACGCTGTTATTTATTAGGTAGGTACTATACATAAATTATTGTTTTTATACCTACATCCTGTTTTTACAATATATTTTTTTTTTATTTAAATACCTACTTCAATTGTTATGAAAAATCTAACCATTTACGACACTAATGTTTAGTGTAAATTGTTTATTTTAACAAAATTTGAAATTATACCAATCATTTTCAACAAATACAGTTAGTAACCGGTGGTCAACGGTGGTTTCACAATTAGAATTATTGTTTTTTTTTAAGTACAAGATATTGTGTAAACTGTTTTTTTTTTATCTTATAGGGGGCAAGAGCATGCGGGTCACCTGATGTTAAGTGATCCCCACCGCCCATGCATACCCCCAACACCCAAGGGGTCACAGGTACGTTGCCGGCCTTTTAAATGGGAATACGCTCTTTTTTTGAAGGTCCCCAAGTCGTATCCGTTCGAAAACACCGCCGCTGGAAGTCGATTCCACAGGTCTAGCGTTCGTGGTATGAAAGACCGCGTAAAACGCACAGTGGTGGATCGCCAAATATTTCTTCTTTGTTGATCCAATAAAGAAGAAAAAGAAATGTATGAGCTCAACTAGTTAAACATTACCTATATCTTCAGGTGGCGGTTTTGAAATATTCACTTTTCTAACAACATTACTATGGTTGTATATTTCTCAATTAACCTTTAAACGCACAATAGGTAAAGCAAAAATGAATTTGTAACTTTGGATTTGTTAAGAAAAAGTTTTGAACTTCTCCCACAATTGCCGTAACTTAATTGCCCAAGTAGAAGTTTCTTAATTACTTCGCAAACATATATAGGTCTTCCACAACCAACCGTTTGTTATAGAAATGACGCAAAACCCAAGGGGAGTGGTTTTGCAAGCGCAGAGCACATGTTGATTGCTTAAACTTTCCTGAGTCCTATATAGATTTCTTTTGTCATACTTGCCAATGAGAAATATATCAAAAAAATACGTGACATTTACAGTTTGGTCAGTTTTGTAGATGTATATGTTTCTGCTGTCGACTTGCAACCATCATACAGGGTGGTAGGAACATGATCCATGGTTTTCGGTTGTGCATCGATGTCCCTTCCACCCTGTATAAATATAATTATCTTGTTACACTCATCTTAAAATTCGGACGGAAAAACGGGCCGGTTGGCGTGGTTGGTTAACACACTGCCTATCACGCAGGTCGTGGGTTCGATTCCCATCTAGGACACACATTTGTGTGCATGAACATGTCTGTTTGTCCTGAGTCTGGGTGTAATTATCTATTTAAGTATGTATTTACAAAAAAAGTAGTATATGTAGTATATCAGTCATCTGGTTTCCATATTACAAGCTATGCTTAGTTTGGGATCAGATAGCCGTGTAAAAAAAACTCTTTTTAAAAAGCAACTCATTTAATAGGTAATTTATCTAGACTCACTTATAATATTTGCGTTTTATGGTGCATGGCAAAGAAGGAATATATAAATAGCATTTAGTCATAACTTATTTAGTAATCAACTAACCCAAGTAGACCAAGCAGCACTTCTAATCATAGTTTATTTTTCTGTAAATTTGGACAGACTATTTTATTTATTAATTTTATTAGGCTCACTAACTTACATTTAAAATATTAAAAAAAACTTACATAATGATGTTCTTATCCGAAAATGTATAGCCTATTTAAAGAGCACCCCTTGTCAGAATTCCAATTACAATATAATTAAGAAAAAAATTTAAATCAGCTTTCAGTAGGCACTAGATTAACAACGGAAGCGTAGTAGTATCATTACAAATTATCACTGAGAGCAACATTGATGCATTTTTTGAGTTTACCAAATAGATCAACACTAACATCGACTACCTGACACACGCTATTATATAATTTACATATCCTACAGGGGAGCTACATCCAAGTACTGATCTGCGGTATGAGGGATTTGGAAAACTATAAAAGTGTATCATCAAAAAAAACGTGACAATCTTTTCAAATGACAGTTGACAGGTAGATGTAATTGTAGTTCTTATGCATAAAAACATTCGTATAAACAGTAGATAGCACGAAAAACTAAGGGCTTTAATATTCAATCATCTAAATGTGCCACCCCTGCGATAATACATGATTTGTTTTGCAATAAAAAATGGCGAGAGCAGCTGTGGTGCGTTAGTAATGCTAGTTTTTGGTTTGTTTGTTTTTATGATACTACGAACCCCTTGCATTTATTGGAATATTATTGCATTTCTAATTGATTTTGCAGCTTTTTGAAAACTATATCAAATGATCAAGTGGTCATGTTGAAGTAACATTCTGCTCGAATTCTCCCGCTTTACCTAATGGTATTACCCTTTCATTAGTAGACTAGCTGTCCCCGCGGTTTCACCCGCGTTCCCGTGGGATCTTATCGTTAAATATAGCCTATGACACTCACAAATAACGTAGAATATAGACGTGCTTAAAATAAAAGCATCAGCAATCATTATTATTTTTCATGATCAATAAGTGGTGACGGAATGAGTGTGACGCTCTCAAAACAACTTTTCAGTAAATGCTTATATATTTATTTATTATTAAGGGACACAAAGAGCGTATAGTTCATAACTAACATAAAGTATAAAACTGTTGACAACAGGTTCTTGTACCTACACTTATCACATGTGTGTATTAAAATAATAAAAGTATAATTAAAATAAATATCCAAACATACAAACTTTCACATTTACATTAATAGGATAGGATGTTAGACAGGGATAATTAGCTTTCTATTGGTGAAATAATTTTATAGAATAGCTTCTTACCGTAATAAACCTGAACATTTTTTTGAAGAGAAACTTCTTTATTGAAGTATGAGGGCTAGTTTAATTAGTACATTACGATACGCGTGACCTAAGTTGTCTATTATTGCACGGTGTGAAGTTAGCGCCCGAGCGCAGCGAGGATGCTAAACGCCGTGCAATAATAGACAACTTCGGGCACAAGTATCGTATACTATTTTTTAGTGCGACATAAACCCGCACTTTACGTATGCTTCTCCGTGCAGAAATAAGCAACTTAGGTCACGGAAAAGCGTGCGTAAAGTGCGGGTTTAGGTCACACTGTGCTATAAAATAATTAAAGCGTACGAGAGAAATTTTATAGCAATTTAAAAACCATCGTCACGTTTTCTTTTACGCGCCATGTTTGTTTATTTCTCAGTATTTTATTTTATTGTATCAGGAAATGTATATAATTTCATTGAAACTAGCAATTATTAATTAATACGACTGTTAATCTAGTAAACATAAAAAAAGAAAAAATAATATAATTAAAAAAAAAACACTTCTTACGTACGTAGGTAGGTATGTACACTAATACACACACATTTTTTAAATAGTTTTTTTTATGTCACTAGTGACAACGAGGCAGGCGGGTTACCTGATGGTAAGTGACTACCATCGCCTATAGACATTAGCAATACCAGGGGGATTGCCAATGTGTTGTACACCATATTACAATGCCTTGGGCAAGGGCTACTGGCTCTCAAGTGCAACTGCCGGAACACACCAACAGGTGCATGGCGACTGATTTTCAAATTGAGGGTGGTAGCCAGCCAGTCGAGTACCACATAGTACCCTAGCACCGTGCTGTGGTTTCCTCACGATGTTTTCTTTCACCGAAAGCTCAAGCTCATTGTAGGATACGAACCCACGACCTTCGCCGCGGTATCCGACGTGACTTACCACTGAGCTATCATCGCCTTGAGATAGTAATATGTCATAGAACATTAGGAAGGTAACACGATGTACTCTCTCATATTAAATTTAATAACAATATAATGTCTTACGTAAATAACCTTCAAATGAGGTAATAAATTTAAATTCATAATAATAATGTTCAACCATTGTGGGAGCAAATAAATAATTGAATTGAATGTGAATATGTATCATACACTTGCGTAATATTCATCAATAAGTCGTCGCATCGATCCGTCCCAGCGGCACGATGGGCGGCTCTTTTTCACTAAGTGTTATTATTTGATGCGGTAATGTAGAGCTTTGTTGGGCCCCAAGCGCCGGGCCCCGGGCCCCTCGCGCGGGGAAGGGGCCGTGGGGATACAAGGTAAAAGGTAAGGGATGTTGTGGATACTGTGGAGAGGGCAACGGTCCTCTTGTGTTTAGATCATGCCATTTGTTCGAGTGATACTTGATGCAATGTTTTATATTCAAGTGTTTTTTATTGATTTCCCTTTGTATTCTTACTATTGTAATATGTGAATGTTTGTTGGTCAATCACGCAAAAACGGCTGAAAGGATTTTGATGAAATTTGGCACACAAATATTTAATATAAATATGTAATTGGCGGAAAGCTAGTGGGCTATATTTTCCTCGGGAATGTGGGTGAAAACAAAGAGCGGACGCCAGTATTGTATAAAATAAGGGTTCCGTGTTTTTTGAGGTCCCTACGGGACCCTAAATATTGTCGTTCGCAAAATTCAATGTGTGTCTAATATGAACCATCGTTCACCTTTAACATGAAAGTAACGCCCGATACCCGTCGGTCCCCAAACTTATGAGACTCTTAAAGCTACTATTTCCGTAGATTGAATAGGGAAAAAGTAACATACGCAGCGGTATGTTTGCGGGACAATCTTTCATACCTATATATTTTTACTTTATAAATACTAGTAGAATCTTCATAATTGTAAATAATTTATTTACGCTAGATTTCTGTGATTGGGTCTTTTTTATTGGTTTCAGAGAAAATAAAGTGTGACAGATGGACATACAAACATACATAAAAGTAATGCTAAAAACAAACGTTAGAATATCCCATCAGACGACAACGCTCGGATCCCGCAATAATCGACATCGTTATCGATTGAACAGTTGAAATTATTGCGATATCAATTAGATTTCACAATCGCCATGCTATAAACGAATATAGAATAAAATCTTGATGCACAAAACATGAAATCGAGGCATGATCAAAGTCATTAAATATTAATATTAAAGCTCAACTTTTTGCCGCCATACGACACATATATTACCAGTAAGACTATATAAATAATTATAAAATGTAATAGGTCTAAGTTGCTTTTTAAAAAAAAAGTAATTGCTGATTTTATTGCCGGGCGCCGGCTCTTCTCAGCAAAAGCAACCTTCCGAACCGAGCGTTAGAATTTCATCATCATATCAGCCGGAAGACGTCCACTGCTGGACAAAGGCCTCCCCTAAGGATCTCCACGATGACCGGTCTTGCGCTACTCGTTCTCGAGTGGCGACCACGAACCGGAAGACGCAGCGTGGGCAGGCCTCCCACACGGTGGACCGACGATCTTGTGAGGGTCGCGGGAAGCCACTGGATGCGTTAGAATTTAACATGAATCAAATTGACGATTAAAAATACTTGTATGAGTTTACTTAATAAAGATATATTTGAGTTTGAATTTGAACTATTGGTACTTAGTGTTGCTTACACATCGAAAGTCATTCGATTAATTGATAGTTTTTCAACTATCGAAACAATGGAGTGTCTAGAAAAGTATCGATATATCGTTTATTCGTTCCCAGCTTATTTTTAGGTACCTCAAAAGGAAAAAAAACGGAACCCTTATAGGATCACTTTTTTGTCCGACTGTCAAGAACCTTTTTCTCAGAAATGCGTCTGCAAACCCTAGGTGCAGTGAAAAAACCAAACTTCTAAGTCAAAGCAATCAAAAGATACGGCCGTTTATGCTCCGTTTATATTTTTTGACGGGCCGGTTGGCGTGGTTAGTTTTTTTTTTTTTTTTTTTTTGATCCCAAACTAAGCATAGCTTGTAATATGGAAACCAGATGACTGATATACTACATATACTATTTTTTTTTGTAAATACATACTTAAATAGATAATTACACCCAGACTCAGGACAAATAGACATGTTCATGCACACAAATATCTGTCCTGGATGGAAATCGAACCCACGACCAGCGGCGTGATAGGTAGTGTGTTACCTATCACGGGTTTTTTGACGGGCCGGTTGGCGTGGTTGGTTAACATACTGCCTATCACGTCGCAGGTCGTGGGTTCGATTCCCATCCAGGACACACATTTGTGTGCATGAACATGTCTGTTTGTCCTGAGTCTGGGTGTAATTATCTATATATCAGTGATCTGGTTTCCATAGTACAAGCTCTGCTTAGTTTGGGATCAGATAGCCGTGTGTGAAAAATGTCCCAGGATATTTATTTATTTATATTGAATTTGCCAAGAAGCAATGTCATGTAGCACAAGTAGATAGGTAAAGGCATATATCCGAAGACCGTTGTAATTACATTAAAAAAACTACACCCTCGAAAAAATTGATAAATCGAGACTCGATTACCGTGACGAACGAACTATTTACATGCCTAGAAGTTTGTACGGAACCCTCGGTGGGCGCACTTAAACATAGAACGAGCTGTAGGAAGCTACATTACCCTTGAGTAGGAAATTTGTCTCGTATATATATTTATTCTGGATAGGCTTGTGTTTGACCACAATCTCACCATGGTAAGTGATGATGTGGCCGAAGATGGTAAGCACACAAAGCCTAGATGGGAACTGGCTCTCAAGTGCAGCTGTCGGAACACACCGATAGGTATTTGGCGACAGATTTTCAACTTGAGGGTGGTAGCCAGCCAGTCGGGTACTACAAAGTACCCTACCACCGTGCAATTATTTTGAAATTATTGCAAAACGTACAACATTGTTTTACGTTTTGCAATAATTTCAAAAACTTAATTCGCATGGACTGAGCGAGGCTGTGTTGCCGTCGGGTCGCAGGTGACTACCAGGTGGTACACTTGTACTAGAGTCACAACTCTACTATCTCTAAAAGGAAACAAAGGTACCGTCTAATTATCTTAAAGAATATACCAAGACTATGTTGATTTTAAAGTGTAAATCATAGATTAAGAATCGGTCCTCGCTCCGCTCTGACGCGATGATTTATTCATCTATGGTGTAAATGTATTAACCTAAAACTATTTATTCACTTTAGACACTAAGAGGGCAATAGGGAATTTGCATGTGATTCAAAGAAAAATCCAACATTTTTTATTAACTTTATTAATTTAAAATTATGACTCCTTCAATATTTTTGATGACATAAAGAAAGTGCAAAAAAACTGAGGGAATTCAATATTTGAAACGCGACGACATTGGTCAGAGCGAAAATGACGTCAAAGTTTTTGACAACAGAGAAATGTCAAAGCTACCAAACCTATAACCTATCCGGTTGATCCCCACTTGTTTTTTTTTTATTGTTCTATAGGTTTGCGTTGAATGTACTTTGACGTGTGTGACATCAAAGAATCCAAGCGCGGCAAAATGACATGGCGTTTTAGTGCCCGGTACCTGTGCCGGTACGGATGGCAATTTTTTTTAAAAATACTTTAACCCTTTTGGCTTTATAATAGTGGTGTAAACTCTTGAGTAAATAAATACATGCATATTTTCTAACTATTAAAGTTGAAACTGTAAAAATGACCACTGGTTTGGATATTTAGCAACGATAAAACATTAAAAACACGTAACCACGGAATTTTCACTGAAAAATTTAATGTAAAAACTTTTTGTGTAAAACAGATATTTTCATTCACTTTCGAAATGTAATGAATTTATTTGAACTAAATAATTTACGCAAAAGTATTTAACGGATTTTAATTAAACTTAGCACGTAGAACGTAGCAGGTAGATCATATCCTGGAATAAAACAGATCACCGTAAGAAACCGTGGAGGACTGCTACTTAAAAAAAAAATGAATCACCAGTCCAAGCCATTGGTTAGTACAAAGACATTGGGAGAGTCAATCAAACAATGACCACCGAACTATAAATATTATTCATGTGGTCACTCAATGAGCGCATTGTTTAACAAAACGTATTAAAGGCGATTATAACTCAGTGGCGGTGACGTCGGATACCGCGACGAAGGTCGTGAGTTCGAATCTTACAATGAGATTGAACTTTTGGTGAAGGAAAACCATAGCACGGTGATAGGGATTTTGGGTAGTTTGTACTATTTACTGCTCTGGCTCGCTACCACCTTCATGTTAAAAAATTGTCGCCAAGCACCTGTTGTGTTTGGTAAGTAATGTGGCCGAAGGTGGTAAGCACACAAAGCTTATTGCTAAACTGCCTCTCAAGTGCAGCTTTTGGAATACACCGACAGGTGCTTGGCGACAGATTTTTAATTTGAGGGTGGTAGCCAGCCAGTCAGGTACTACTAAGTACCCTACCACCGTGCTGTGGTTTCCTGACGATGGTTTCCTTCTCAAGCTGAAGCTCAATGAACGTTACCTACATAACATTCATCTATTAGCATTCGAGCAGCGCCTCTCTACTTTCCACAGTTTTTTTTCCACGTTGTGAAACGGGGCTAGACGGAAAAAATTCTTACGACACTTTTTACGTCAAAAGTGCGCACGCTGTCAAAAGTGACGGCTTGCGCATGTTTCTCTGCCTCTCTCTCTCACTCTCTCTCTCTCTCTCTCTCTCTCTCTCTCTTATAGAAAGCAAGCCAGATATATATATATTTTTTATATATACTCTCTCGACTTATATAACTTCGTTCCATCCGGGTGTCCCTGGACACCTCTCAAGTTTTTTTTTGTTAACACAAACTTGCATGAAATAACGTACTATCGACGGTTGCGTCTATGTACAAAGGTTTGGCAGGTGCCAATAACCTTTTGACGAAAACTTGGTGTTCCTCCTTTGAGGGCAAACAAACAAACAATAGCCTTTTAAAAACATTACAGCGTTCAGTCAAGTTGTACCTTTTATTAAATAACTAGGTGTCCCTGCGATTAGACCCGCGGTCCTGATGATTCATTTCTGAATATGATCATCAAACTAATAAATGAATAGTTCTTTGTTATAGGAGACATTTAAGGCGATGATAGCTCAATGGTAAGTGACGTCGAATACCGCGACGAAGGTCGTCGGTTCGAATCCTACAATGAACTTGAGCTTTCGGTGAAGGAAAACATCGTGAGAAAACCATAGCACGGTGGTAGGGTACTTTGTAGTACCCGACTAACTGGCTACCACCCTCAAGTTGAAAATCTGTCGCCAAGCACCTATCGGTGTGTTCCGACAGCTGCACTTGAGAGCCAGTTCCCATCTAGGCTTTGTGTGCTTACCACCTTCGGCCACATCATCACTTACCATGGTGAGATTGTGGTCAAACACAAGCTTATCCAGTATAGAAAAAAAAACTGTGACGTATCGAGTGGCTCTGCAGCTTCATATTTAGGTGCACTACGATCCATAATATTATGAAATGAATACGATGTTTTTGAATACAATCACATCGAAACTACTAAACCGATCTTAATTAAACTTGACACACAAATAGATTATATCCAAGAATAATGTACAAATATATTATGTCAGGATATAATCTAGTTGTAGATATGTCCTTATATAGTTATACGCCTTTTTTAAATTGCTTTTTAGATTTTGCATAACTTACGGGATCAACCCTAACGGTTTTTCAACAATTGCAGTGTTATTTATTATCATTATCTATTACGGGTTAGTAAAAAAACTGTTTTATTTGCTTACATTTTTTTTTCTTCTGAGATTAGACCTTCATTTGTTCCTAAGACTACAGAATAAAATGCTAAAATAAAGCAAAAACGGTTCTATTCGCTAAGGCACTATTTAAAACTGTTTTAATAATATATATCGTTTTCAAGATTAAAACCAAATGCATTGATTGTACGTGACCTCATTTTTGGCATTATCTGAAAACCATCGCTGCAGTATTTGCTGAGATAGCTGCCTTTTTGGCCCTTACCTGCAATAGGTATGCATTTGTATTATTGCAGTCTTTGTGTGAGTCCAAAATAAATGATTTTTTCCACAAGTTACGTAACTAATTCACGCTATGACTTTTACTAATGTTGAGTAAATGAAGATCTAACAAACTAATGTGAAGAATGTAGTTTGGGCAGAGGTTTCACCCTACTATTGTTAACTTCAGCTGCCGGAGTTAGAATGCCGAGCTACGGCTCTGCTATCCATTCGCTAAAACGCTCCCCCTTCCATCGCCATCTTTCCTTCTTTTTTCATCACTACTTTATGGAATACTTTTAATGACGGTGTTGCCATTTTTGAAATTGATACTTTTATTTAATTTAATCAATAAATTATTATTTTAAGATAAAGTAGCTCTAAAATCATACGATAACCATAAAAATCATGACATTCGGCCATCCGCCATCGTACAGCCTCCGGCGTACGATCAAACAACACAAAAACTGGGGTAAATGAAATGCAATAAGATATAAGTACTTAAGAATATTTTAAAAACTTTGTTTCAATTATTATTAATAATAAATATAATAAAAAGATACAATTTTATCGAATCATAATCATGACATTCGGTCTGCATAAAAATATATTTTAATAATCTGACTCTGTAAGTAGGCGAATCACTGGCACTGGAACTAAATCAGATCAAATAAGTTATAACATCAGAATCATGGCGATATGTGAAGTCAAACGAAAATCTCGCTCACTGTGCCAGCAGAGGTACATCGGCAACACAGCTTCAAGATCATTTGCTGTGGTGGAATAGGCCCATTTGGCTCTCAAGATTTAACATTAACTTTGATACTGAGTAACCAGAATATTTCACAAATCAAGAGACGAAAAAAAAATCAAAGGCAGTTAATGTCGTCACAAATCAAGAAAGAAACGACATTATAGAAACGCTGATTACAAGATTCAGTATTTTAAATCGTAGTAGCATGGCTACGTCAGAGTAGTCACTCTTAAATCAAAGAATGGCTTCATAAAACGTCCTATTAATCAACGATCTATTTTACCTACAGGGTGAGAAAATCATCAACAAACGCAATCAAATCAGTGCACTGAGCCAAAACGGCGTTACTCATTTAAATCCGCTATGATGGCGTTGCTCTTTTGAAAATAGTTTCAAATGCATCATGTTTGAATAATATGTCAGAGTTCAAAGATAGTCAAGTGATGTACTTTGATAAAATTTACAGCATGGGACTGATAAAAGATAACTGGAAAATACTTGCATATTACAACATGAACTCCAAGCAAGGCATAGCTGCATTGAATAAGACTAAGTATATAAAGCATCTAGATGAACAAAATATTCAATGCGAAGTCCTATGGTTTCAGTTACGTCATGGCTGTTCAGAGCTCGACTACTACGATCATAATATGTTGCAAAGTCAACATTCCGACGGCTCCTCCGGCGACCTCACCGGGGCCTTATCGACGGTGTTGGTTATGTCGCCAACCGCCTGTTCGGTTTATTTGATCAGAGTTTTGCGGAACCGTATGAAATGGATGTCGAACTGCTTCGAACTAATCATACATCTATTATAGATCAGAATACAATGTCTTAAAAATAACTGAAAGGTTAATCGATAAGCAAACAAAGCTTAACAATCAGCATTTGATGAATTTAGATGCTACAACAAATGTTTTAAACAGGAACTTCAATATAACTTCGACATGGATCTGTTTACATTAACAGCAAACAATATGCTACAAAACCTAAAGAGTACACAGAAGATGCTAGCAGATACCATCATTGACCTCTATCATGGTCGATTCAAACCTCATTTATTGTCTCCTGAACAACTAAAAAGAGAGCTAAGTACTATTGTTAAACATTTAGCACTGCCTATAGATGACATACAAAACAATCTCAGAAACATCTATCAGCTATTAACAGTGTAAACAACGACTTCAGAACAGTACCTACTGTCTTTTTGATATCAGGGTCCCTCTCGTGAGCCAGAATCGAATCGAACTTTATAGGTTTATACCTATACCTCAACAATCAGGAAATAACAAGATCAGAATTGTGGCAAGAACAGACTTCGTTGGTTTTAATTTACGGAAAGACTTCTATGTAATAATGATAAAATTCGATCTGGAGTCGTGTTTAGACAGCAGAGCTCAGGAACAGCTTTGTGCCGTTTACAGAAACCAACATACCACCTTAGAGAAGATAAAGATCTTTTTGAAATGAACTATCAAACCAATCAAAGTGTGAAACCAAGGTGGAGACATGTACTAATCAATGGATTAGAATGAGCAATACAAATAATTAATAGTAATAAATGTTTGCTGTAATCAGTGTCAAGGTTGAATCATGTGCGAGGGTCAAGTTTCCGCACAACAATTGACTTTATCATTTCAAAAACATTCAATATACCTTGCTGGTACAGGCACACATAATTTTACCCATAGATATAGGTATAGGTATCGAGTCACGTACAAAATCCAAGCTAAATGCTATCCGCGTGAGTATACCTATACTTTTACAGCTACATTTGTTTAATAACAAAGGGAGAGAAATGTTTTGAAACAGTTTTAAGTTCAACCTAATTACAACCATAGCACCCAGTATTAAAGTCACAAATCTTCAAAATATTCTCTAATACTTTCGATCATTAGTCACATAAAACGAGCAAAGCAATAAACTACTCCTGTCACTTAAAGAAAAAGACATAAGTTAAAGAACATTTAGTGTGAAATCAACCTTAAAGAGCAACAAAATAAAGTATGTTTTCCCGTTATGTTGCCTTGAGAGCTACATCGTTTTGTTTCGTTTATTTTTTTCTTCTTCGAAGTTTGTGCGTGTGTTGGCGAGTTTGGCCAATCATTTGTAGCGTTGGTAGCGTGGTATAAAATATGTAATTTTGTTCAAAATTGTATATTATTTGTTAGTTTAAAGCTTAAAATATATCTTATTCTTTATGTTCTTACCGAAAGTAAGATACCCCGGCCGTTAAATTGCTTTTTCGAGCATTATTTTTGCAACTTTTGAATACACACTGCGGCATTGTGAGACGTGTTTATATTGGCTGTGTTCAAGCAAACTAAACAAAATAAGAGCTCACTTTTCAAGTGCGCTCTTATTTACCGAGACGTATATTTTTGTGCCGACCCTAAATCTATAGCTATTGTGGATCGAAGATTTTACCTCATACTTATAATTATAAGTCTATACTAAAACTGAATGTATAACAAATAATACATTATCTCTTACTTCATTATTCATGCGTGTCGCTCATTCTAATCTTAATCTCAAATTACAATCAATTTCTTCACAGTTTGTGATTATACCTATCATCATTATTACATTTATTTTTATAAAAAATCAAAACTCACTCAATCAGTCTAGGGTCCGGCATGGCACCAATGAACGTTTACAATTGACTCCACGTTCTTTTTTTTTTATTCATTCGCAATTTCAAAAATATATAAGAAACATTTCCCAAATACAAAACAAAACATTCCAGTCACCCCACGTGGGATCCCATTGCAGAAACGAACACAGTTCCCGAGAAAGACCTTTTTCGACTTTAGCTAGTCTGAATTCGGGTGATGAGGATTGCTATTGACCTCAAACAAATTCAAATACCTTCGAACAAACACAATGTTTTAAAATAATAGATCCACTGCTCATGGTAGACACCCTGTGGTAGGCACTGGCAACCGTAAATTATTTACATTGAAAACTATAGTGTCAGGCTTTAACCACGTTTCAGTAAATTTATTTTATTTATTTATTAAATTAGAAAATCAACGGCGTTACATGGATCTAATAATTAAAACTATTAACATAATATAGTAAGGCTAATAACAGATTTCCCTAGAACAAACAAATCGTAAAGAAGTCACAAAAAAAAACAAAAATACCGTCCAAATACAGAATGTAGAAGAATAATAATTAATTAAGAGCACAAAGTTTTCACAGAAATATAATATAAAATAAAAACACGCAGCGTTCACCCACATACATAAAATAAAAAATAATTATAGTGTAAAGGAGGTGTATATAATATATTATAATATCGCCAAAAAAAAAAATTGAAATATAAGTTGGACAGCTTCCCGAATAGGTAACAACGTGCATATGTAAGCACATTTCCACCCATTCAAAAAAACGTAATTTTTTTTTTTTTAAACGCGTACCTGCTTTATTTTTTGTATTATTCGATTCCTAAACGCATGTTTTGAATATAAGAAGAGATCAACATCATCATCACTAAATATCGTGTTATAATTGCGTGCGATGCGCGTGAGAACAGAGTTTTTGGCGTAGTTGGTGGAGCAGTGTGGAACATGCAACAGTGGTGTGTGTCGCGTGCGTCGCCGGGGCGTACAGAATGATAATCCCGCCAATATTTCTGGGCTATCCACCCGTCCATTCAGTATATCATACAAAAAGCACATGTCTAAGACGTTACGTCTTTCCTCAAGAGTTAAGAGGCCATGTCGATTGCAGCTTTCATAGTACGAATCAGAAGACACTCGAAGTCGGAAATTCAAATGGTTAACGAATTTTTTTTGAAGACGTTCTAGACGATCTATATGAGATATGTATTGACATGACCAAACTGGGCACGCGTATTCAAGAACACTGCGTACGTAGGAACTGTAGACTGCTTTAATTGCACTAATATTACTAAAAGGTTTACATACTCGCAAAACAAATCCCAAGCATTTATATGCCTTATCAGCAACATAATCAATATGATCCGATAGTAAAAGCTTATGATCAAAAACCACTCCCAGGTCTTTAACTGAATCTGTTCTATTAATTGGAATGTTGCTGAAATGGTACAAACATTTTATGGGATTCCTTTTACGCGTATATGTTATCAATTGACATTTATTAACATTGATAGTGATACAATTTTCATTATAATATTTACTCAAAGCATTCAAATCTGACTGTAATAAGTTACAATCTGTTAAATTACTAATTTTCATAAATATTTTTTTATCATCAGCATACATCAAATGATCGGAATATTTAAAGCAAGTCTCAATGTCAAAGAGGTACGCATTGTAGAAAAGCGGCCCCAGGTGGGAACCCTGTGGTACACCAGTAGGTATATTGATAAAATCCGACTTAAACCCACCAACTACTACCGCCTGAGAACGATTTGCAAGGTAGGACTTTATCCACCGCAGTAAATCCCCGTGTATACCCAAACTATGTAATTTGTTTAGCAGGATGACGTGATCCACTCGGTCGAAAGCTTTCTCAAAGTCAGTGTAGATCACGTCAACCTGCCCGCCGCCAACCATATTATGTAGTACATAATCACTAAAGTACGACAGATTAGTTACCGTTGAGCGACGTTGAAGGAAGCCATGCTGTTTATTTGACATACCCCTATAAATAACTGGATAGAGAACCTTGTAAACAATCTTTTCAAATAACTTAGCCAGCGTGTTTAGTATAGATATACCCCTATAATTTTCCACATTAGTTTTTGAACCCTTCTTTAGTAAAGGTAATATGTGGGCTTTTTTCCACAGATTTGGAAATATTCCTTCTCTTAAAGATCGATTAAAAATGATTGTGATTGGACCAGCCAAAGAAACAGCGCACTTTTGCCAAAATAGTGGTGAAATCCCGTCGCTACCTGAGCCTTTACAAATGTTTAAAGATTTTAGAGATGTTAATGTGGTAGCCTCAGGTATTTGTAACATAGAGATGCCAACCAAACTATTAACAGCAGCCACATTTGGTGATTGTGATTGTGTTATAGGAACACCGAAAACGCTTTTAAAGAAATTGCTAAATGCATTACAAATGTCATCCCCGTCTGAGATACTGACATTTCCCAGCTTGATTGTTTTAGGATAATTAGAACCGCCGAAATAAGACCAAAACATCTTAGGATTCGTTTTTATTGAAGTCTCCATATAAGAAGTGTATTTTCTAAAACAAGCATCTTGTACACGGTGTTGCCTGGCGCGTAGCATCGCGAATTCGTCGTAATCAAGAAGGTTATGAAACTTTTTCCAACGTGAGTGAGCTTTGCCTTTTTCTTTAATAATTTTGATTAAAGCTTTACTGTACCATACTGGATAAGAACGATGACTAGAAAGACGAAAAAGAGGTACAAAATTTTCAATAGATTTATTTATTGTGTCGTAAAAGATATCAGTAGCGTGGTCAACTGAACCGGTTTTTAATAACGTATGCCAGTCAATATTACTGAAATGCTTGTTTAAGTTATAGTAATCACCCTTTCTATAATTACGCCGCGGGACTACAGCCTCCGTAAGTGGTACGACAGCAACGTCGAGTACGTCAATAAAAAACGGAGGGTGAGGCCGATCCTCCTTCACAAGTGGCATCGAACATTTATTAATTATGAGCGGCAAGTTAGAAAAGGCAAGGTCTAATGTATTGCCGGCATCATTTTTTAAAGTGGTTTGCTGAGAAATCCCTAGGAGCCCTAATTCATTGATTAACATCATGCCTGCATTTTGCACCTCAACAGCTCCCCTCCTATGATATAATGGCCCATTCGTATCCCAGCTAATATGTGGAAGATTAAAATCACCTACTAATAAATAATTATGTTGAGGGTTGCAGTTAAAAATGTTATTAAAAGAATTCAATATTAAATCGACATCTACCGGAATGCGATGGGCATCAGGAGGAACATAAATGGCGCTGATGTGAAGGTCGGATGATCCTGAAAGTGCGCGAGCCGGCACTGACACCGTAAGCATCTCGGTAGGCGGTTGAGGACCGAGTAAACATCGTTGGGCCTTTAAATCAGATTTAACTAATATCATGACCCCCCCCCCTGTTGACTTCTCACTTGCAGATAAATCACGGTCATTACGGAAAACATCATATCTACCATCACAGAATTCGCCATCATAGATACCAGCGTGCAACCAGGTTTCCGTTATAACAACTACGTCATAGTCGTTGCAACGCAAACTCTGTTTAAACTGTAAACATTTCGTTCGGAGCCCACGAACGTTTTGATAGAATAAAGTTAAATTATGAGCCATTTTAAGTATTAGGAAATATATAATAGGTATTTCATTGTATTGTTTAAACATTGTATAAAGTAGAATCTAAAGTATATCACTAATCGCATATTACGTACGATAGAAAACAGTTCTGGAAACACATAAACATTTGTGTAAACGGCGGAAGCATCCACAACCACGAAACCGATGATTAGTTTAGCAAAAATTAACGAGGATAGAATTTTATAAAAATAATGAGGGTCAATTGAAATAATAATTGTCGTCTGCGAGTCTCTAAGTTGTAAACAAATTCGCGTTAAAATATATACACTTAACACAGGTGCGACATTTTTTAGTATAAGATAGAAATATAAAATAACATGCTGAAAAAAATCTGCTAATTGTAGATTCGAATAAGGTATTTGTAAAACAAAATACTCGTCTGTAGAAAACAATAAAATATTGTAAAACATAAATCGATAAAAGTTGTGTCCAAACGTACTTTTCCCTGACTGTATACAAAAAATAGTGGGATGGCAGAATATTATATACAAGAAAAGTATATGGGAGTAAACGCGATACGTGTAATAAGATTTACAATTAATATAAATAATTATTTTACTATGACAAAATTGTCGCATGTAATAGAAGCGTACGGATAACAATGGAATGTTATGAGAACAAAACATTGTAGCTGCTACAGAGTTATGCATGAAGTTAGAATAAACTATTATGCTCATAATAATATAAGTGGTAACTAAAATAAAAAAAAAATTTAGTAGTATCCAAAAACCGAAAAAACTATAATATAAAAATACAAGAAATGAGAAATAAAATAATGAACCTTTCAAACAATCTTCTTTAAATCCTCTTCCATCATGATTAGCTGGGCGGCAGCAGTGTCGTTTTTTCGTACAAAGATTCTACCATTCCTCGACCAAACAAATTGATATTCTTTGATTTTAGCAAGTTCCTTACTTTTTTTTAAAAGTTGTTTATTGTGTGTTGTTAATTGCTCATTTACATAAATAGGTTTCGCATCGCCGTGCAAATCCAAGTCTTTTGTAGATAAGCGGTATTTACGTGCGCGAGCAATGATATTGTCCTTTAAAAGGCGTGTTTTCATTTTAGCGATAATGACCCTGGGACGCCCCTGAACTTTGATTCTTGCTGAGACCCTGTTAACGTGGATGATATCGTCATCTGTTATATCAACACCTGATTTCTTCAAAATATCATAAAATATCAACTTTCATCACAGTATAAAGATATATTATACTGTGCTTTCATTTTGTTCAACAAGTTCAACATCATGTATTTTGCCAGAGAAGCGATTTATATTCTGATGCAATAAGGTGATATTCTGCCTATAGGCTTCTCTATTGTCAAAACTATATATTTAAATAATTAACCACAATAATATTATTAGTATGACTAAATAAAAGGCTGGGTCACTTCACCTACTGTTTGTTATACTCACTATAACCATATCAATATGATATGCTATCAATGTAGCCATCAAGTTAAAAAAAAATCTTCTTTAGCGGCGTTGCGCACTTTTGGGATGGATAAAAAATGTTAAACTCGCATCACCGTCATTTTTAGGGATTTAATTCCACTAACAAACTTATTAGTGTCGAAAGATATAAAACTGGCATTAAGACAGGTCAACTTATTAATGTGTTATTTAAATACATAATATAACTATATTGTTTGTCAGTATAGTCAACTGACGCGGGGAAAGCACACAATATATCTTTCATTACCCCCAATTTTTTTTTTTTTTTTTTTTTTTTAGGGACTCATAAACTATTAACTAGGTCTTTCCTATGTATATTTATGCCTTGACCAACTAATATAAAAATATTGGTATACCTACTTGTCCAATTTCATTTGAATAATTATAACAATCTGTATGAATGAAGCACCTGGCATACAATAATTAACCACTGGTTGTTTGGAATGGTTATTTAGAATTGAACCAAAATGAATAGGTATCTATTTTATCCGTAATAACTACTGTTTTATATTCAATTGAGAAAGAGCATACTTCAACAATGGCAAAGATTCCTCAGTAGGTAGTAATGTGTACTACAGCTACAAGTATGGTTATTAGAGAGTGACTCAAATCTATCCTCATTATATTTACACAGATCTAATAATTGAGTCGCAGCCAATATATGCTCTTTTATTTCTTTTTGTGAACTCGCATACTTGATTACCAAATCATTTAAGTTAAGCTCTTTATGCTGTAAGTCAGAGAGCAACCGCCGTGCACTCCACAATAAACCTTCAAACGCACACAATCCAGCAAGTCTAACCAGTTTCACATAGGCTTTTATGTCTCAAACCTCAACGAATGTACACAATCACAATTAATTTCAACAGTGTCTCAATTGTGTCACGTACATTTATTTAAAAGAAAAACAACACACACATAATATTTAAATAAGTTATAAGTTTAAAAAACTTTTTATAAAAACAAGCTTTGGATTCAGAGTGACGTCACTTAATTTTTTTTGAGTCATTCTCAGCAAGTTCTTTCATTTGATACCCATTTTGTAGTATTGCATTAAAAAAATAATAGTCCGCTATCTTAGGTGTTCCGCCATGTTGGATTTAGAATGATGTCACAAGCTAACCATGCATTGTCATCTAAACTAAACGTGTATACAAAATTTCAGCTCAATCGGTTAAAGATATCTGCTTCAAAATAGAGTTGCAAGATTCACCCCGGAAAAACATACATACATTGCAAGCTAATATAAAGCTTGTAAAAAGAAACACGAGACGTGCTCTCGCGTCTACCGATTCTCAGCAGAACCACATTAACTCACATTTACGAACCACGATAAGTACTCTCACGTCTAGCGATTCTCAACAAAACCACATTAACGCAGAGCGACCACATTTATCGAATAACACAAATCTGATTACCACACAGGCTATTACCATACAGGATAGACAACACAAAAGCTATTGCCACACAGGCTATTGCGCCACACAGGCTATTGCGCCACACAGGCTATTGCGCCACACAGGCTATTACGCCACACAGGCTATTGCGCCACACAGGCTATTGCGCCACACAGGCTATTGCGCCACACAGGCTATTACGCCACACAGGCTATTGCGCCACACAGGCTATTACGCCACACAGGCTATTGCGCCACACAGGCTATTGCGCCACACAGGCTATTGCGCCACACAGGCTATTGCGCCACACAGGCTATTGCGCCACACAGGCTATTGCGCCACACAGGCTATTGCGCCACACAGGCTATTGCGCCACACAGGCTATTACGCCACACAGGCTATTGCGCCACACAGGCTATTACGCCACACAGGCTATTGCGCCACACAGGCTATTGCGCCACACAGGCTATTGCGCCACACAGGCTATTGCGCCACACAGGCTATTGCGCCACACAGGCTATTGCCACACAGGCTATTGCTACACAGGCTATTGCCACACAGGCTAGCCACACAGGCTGGTGCCACACGGGCCGGTGCCACACAGGCTTTTCTCACACATGGTTAATTTTACTACGAGCTTTCACACTAAACAAGTTAATCTAGCTGCACAACTCACGTCTACAACAGCACCACGCTCGCTCACGTGTGCGAAACCACCAGACGCGCTCTCACGTCAACAAGATAGTACAAAATAAAAAAAAATATCACTAGCAAGATATTAAAATGATGATAAAAGCTTAAAAATTATTTCAGTTGCCAAATATTGGGTTTAAGTATGAAATTGCCCATTTGTATGTGGAATTAAATAAAAAACCCATTTCCAATGTGTTGAACAAATAAAATTATTCAACACTAAACTCACTCACTAAATGCCACATGTTTAAAATAAAAGTTATGATTAGTTATAAATGGCAAATTTTGTTAACAAAAACAAGGAATCACTTATTAGAACCGTTTCAACCATGTAACGTTCTAGGAAGTTTTTCTTCATCACTTTTGTATTTTTCACAGGATTCGAACCAGCGAATAAAATGGTTGTACTATTTAAGATAATTAATTCTCTAATTCTCCTCGTGAAAGGGTTCACTAAACAATACATTATTCCACCCACCATTACGTTGCTGCTTTTTTTTTTTTTAATTATTTTGAATAAAAAAAAGAATTTCAGCATATTGTTAAACGACAGTATTAAGATTATACAATATTGAAATAATTATAAGCGAAAGTAACGATTGACACCACATAGCAACGCGGTTTATTTCCAAGCATATGGCGGTACCTTTTAACTTTGGTCGTAACTATATTTGCAAGTTCTTGATATTATCGACGATGTAAAAGAATCTAACGCAATTTGTAAAATATCAATATATCGTTCATCAATTTGAGTGGAATAGTCTACATTGAACTTCAATTAACATTCTAACACATTTATATTTAAAAATAAGGAGGGTAGTGAAACTTACATGAAATAATTCTTGATGTGGGAGTAGATTACGAACACTTCTGATATGTTGAGTAAATGAAGATCTAACAAACTAATGTGAAGAATGTAGTTTGGGCAGAGGTTTCACCCTACTATTGTTAACTTCAGCTGCCGGAGTTAGAATGCCGAGCTACGGCTCTGCTATCCATTCGCTAAAACGCTCCCCCTTCCATCGCCATCTTTCCTTCTTTTTTCATCACTACTTTATGGAATACTTTTAATGACGGTGTTGCCATTTTTGAAATTGATACTTTTATTTAATTTAATCAATAAATTATTATTTTAAGATAAAGTAGCTCTAAAATCATACGATAACCATAAAAATCATGACACTAACCTTCAACAAACCTAATAATACGTTCAAGGTGCCCTTTGGTTATGTAAACACACCCGTTCATCTAAGTCCAGTGAGTCCACAAGTCAAACTATCCAAGTACGATATTGAGCTGGAATCATTTATAAGGGGGGGGGGTGTAGAGAGCCCCGAATAGGTGGGAAAAGGTGTGCTGCATTTTGCATGAGCTCAGTATTCGGCCGGATCTTGGTTCCTTCTCGCCTTTTTTATTCTTATCAACAGTATTTACATCTTATTGAAAATATACGGGATGATATAAAAAAAATGCTAGTCCAAAATGGCTACAGTGGCTCAAGACTGGACCAAATGGAGGAGGCCTTCATCTGATAATAGGGCGTTCCCATTTATATATTTTTATTTTACATCTAATAATATGTTTACTAACAATTTGATTAAACTAAGTTATAACTTACTAACCCTAAAAATTCACGAGATATTGTTAAGCATTATGTAAATGCAGAATATAAAAGGCATATTTATTTATTGAAAAGATAATAGCTAACCCAAAATGAGCTTGAACTTTCGGTGAATAAAAACATTATGATTCAGCACATTAAGTTTTTAAAATAAGCATGCAGATATATTTTATAATATAGCATGGTGGTAGGGTACTTTGTAGTAATCGACTGGCTGGCTACCAACTTCAAGTAAAAAAAAACTGTCGCTGAGTATTCCGGCAGTTGCACTTGAGAGCCCTTAAGGGATTGTAAAAACCGGACTCGCGCACGAAGGGTTCCATAAAAATGGCAAAAAAATCACGTTTGTTGTATGGGAGCCCCCCTTAAATATTTATTTTATCCTGTTGTTTAGTATTTGTTGTTATAGCGGCAACAGAAATACACCATCTGTGAAAATTTCAACTGTCTAGCTATCGCGGTTCTTGAGATACATCCTGGTGACAGACAGGCGGACGGACAGACAGCGAAGTCTTAGTAATAAGGTCTCGTTTTTACCCTTTGGGTACGGAACCCTAAAAAACAAAAAACTTGTTAGAGAGAATTAAAACATAATAAAATTAGCTTGCTTATTGCGTTACCAAGGAAATTAAAATAAAATATAGCCCGTGTTAGTCACTGATAATTGAAAAAATTTTTAAAATCGGTTGCCTATTTAATTTTAAAGATTATACTTTACAAACAAATAAACAAAAATACTTTTCTCTTGGTAATATGATTTAAGACAAACACACCAAACTGCCCTTAAAATAGCAATAACATCAATAGTATTTTGTTTGTCTCCATTGTTGAGTCAATTGTTGATTTAGCCGTCCATATTGGATTGGAGCTATATTAAAATTAACAGCCTGAAGGCTAAACGGAACTTACTCTTTGATGTCGACATATTAATTTACTAAAATATCCTTTAATATGTTGCCATAGGAATAATCTACGTATACAAGAATGTCTGACCCAAAGGATTTTTTTTAATTCGACCTCTAAAGTTGCAAAAAGGGGTACTCGGGTGAAACCGCGGGGCGGAAAGCTAATAAATGAATAAATATCCTCGGATATTTTCCACACACGGCTGATCCCAAACTAAGCCGAGCTTGTGCTATGGAAACCAGATAACTGATATAGTATTTTTTTTATTGTAAATTTATACTTGCCTAAATAGATAATTACGCCCAGACTCAGGATAAACAGACATGTTCATGCATACAAATTACTGTCTTGGATGGAAATCAAACCCACTACCTGTGGCAATAAAGATCATGTATCTAGACGAATATTTAAGCTATACCTACAGCTTTGGCTACTATAATTTTTATTGGATTAAATAGAAACAGAAGCTTTTTGTTACTGAAAAACATATTAAATATCTGAAACCGCGGTTCACCCCCTTTCCCTTCTATATATCGGTTATGTTTCTGATTTTTGTTGCTTTCCATTTATCATTAGCCTTAGTTCGAGCATACTTCTTTGACACATTACAAATTCTTATTATTATCAATTCTCATGCTTCTAAGCTAATTTGAAGGCGATGATAGCTCAGTGGTAAGTGACGTCGAATACCGCGACGAAGGTCGTGGGTTCGAATCCTACAATGGGCTTGAGCTTTCGGTGAAGGAAAACATCGTGAGGAAACCATAGCGCGGTGGTAGGGTACTTTGTAGTACCCGACTGGCTGGCTACCACCCTCAAGTTGAAAATCTGTCGCCAAGCACCTATCGGTGTGTTCCGACAGTTGCACTTGAGAGCCAGTTCCCATCTAGGCTTTGTGTGCTTACCACCTTCGGCCACATCATCACTTACCATGGTGAGTTTGTGGTCAAACACAAGCTTATCCAGAATAAAAAATAAATAAAAAACCGGATGGAACGAAGTTATATAAGTCGAGAGAGTATAAGTATATATATATAAAAAAAAAAAACTATTTCCAGAGTTTTTTTTTTCTATAAGAGAGAGAGAGAGAGAGACAGACAGACAGAGAAACATGCGCACGCCGCACAGCGCACAAAAAATCCCCGACATTAAAGTGTCGGTGATTTCGTAAGATTTTTTTCCGTCTAGCCCCCTTTCACAACGCGCCATAAGGAACTTCGTTAATTACAGAGACATCAAAATTTAGTTTGTAAATGACGACATCAGTGTAACAAATCTTACCTCCAACTGTACTTATGTACCAAGAGTTTTTCTGTTATATGGAATACTAAAAGGAAGCCATGAAACCTACTCTAAACTTTAATTAGGTATCGTTCCCACTGCATATTTTCTTCATTTTTTTTCTCTCTACCAAGTTCCATTACTATTCGTTAACCGATCCGTATTTTAGATTAGCTAGAATTTAAACAGCAATGTATGAGTGTGAACTAGTAGTCATCGCATTACCTAAGGAACCTTTAATGAGTGGAATTTTCAAAAATCCTTTAGCGGATACTTACTTGACTTAATGTCCTATGTCCCCTGGATGGGGCAGAGGGCGTCCACAGTAGTCCTCCTTCACCTCACTCCATGTCGTTCCGATGCTCGTCGCTTCTGCCAACACGGTGCGTCGCCAGGTTCGACGGGGGGCCACGCTTTCTTTTGCCTTGTGGATTCCAATCCAACGCTTGCTTGGGTGATTGATCATGTGATCAGAATCCCTTCTGAGCGTGTGGCCAATCCAACTCCACTTGCGACGCAAGTGGAGTTCTTAGCGGATACCTACTCCCTATTAGGAATCTACCTGCCTAATGTCAAGTCAAAGTCAAAACCATTTATCATACTAATCTGACTAATATTATAAATGTGAAAGTTTGGATGGATGTATGTTTGTTACTCATTTACGCCAGAACGGCTGAACGGATCTGTATGAAATTTGGCATGGAGATAGATTATAGTCTGGAATAACACATAGGCTTTTTATCCCGAGAAAAGATAAGATTCCTCGGGAACGCGGGTGAAACCGCGCGGAACAGTTAGTGAGTTTATATATAGCATCTACGTATACTTCTGTGATTTCATGATAATTCAGTGAGTGGTAATGATACTTGTTATAAGTAAAAAATTGTTTTGATGAGTATTTCCTTAGATTATTTTCTTCGGTTACCAAGGTGACCGATTCGAGATTCTAATCCTACATAAAGAAAGTTTTTAAGGAAAGAGATTATTACAATGTAGCTCGTTATATTCATGACAAATTTATCTGGAAGTAGTTAACAAAAATCTCTTTATATAACCTACCTAATTATTTTGTCCTAATAATTGTTAAACATAAAAAATGTATAATAGGTAGCTTTTGTAACAGTAACCGAAAATCAAAACCAGGATTTTTAGTCGAGTGTGGTAACGTTAAACATTTATTATACTCTTATAGAATGAAAGAAAAGGACTTCAAATTTGTTAAAACGTGAGGATGTTTGTTTCTCTTTCACACAAAAACGACTGAACGGATTTTGATGAAACTACAGGTAAATCATATCCTGGCATACAACATAGGATACTTATACCGCGTGGGATAGTTATTAACAATTTTTATTTCGTATTTTGCACGAGCAAATTTTTAATTAAAAAAACTATCCCCGAAAATAATCCCCCATTAAGCGGAGTTATTGTGGTAGAGCCACATTAGGGTAACCAAAGACTGGCTAAACACTCTTGCCTCGGAATTAGGGTGAATTTTTTATAAGAGCGCAGGTACATGGGGTGGGTTGGGGTGGAACGAGGTGTGCCTCAGTCGCCTGAGCGGTCTGCATATTGCATTAGATTTAAATTGTTTACGTCGTTAAGAAAGAAAGTTCTGGGCGAGCGGCAAGAAACTTCTCCGTTTTATGTCGGTATATTTAATTTAGCTGCATAATAGTGTGAGAATTTTGGTGACCCATTTTCGTTACCTACTCTCCTAATATTGTACATCACACATTAGATTAAAATAACAGGTATTTATTTACAACAAATGTACAAAATATACAAACAAATGTATAACTATAATATATAAAAAAACTTCTTCGAGTCTGCCGCTGCTGCCGATCGGCAAGGTTCCCAGAAGGCTGGCAGCGTTTCCTCTTTGGATGGCCAAGCTGATGCGTTGGCGGAAAAAGCTCCCCGCCCGCCGGTCACCCGAGGCCTCAATTAATTTTTTACATAAAATATTTGTGAAACGACGATAATAAACTAATTTTGTTAAGCTGAAGAGTATGTTTGTGTGTTTCAGCATGACATTTACACGTCACACATTAAATAACACTTTTTTTTAATCATCAACCAACAGTATACACACTATACTAATAACAAAATATATGAACAGCAAAAAAAACAACAAATAAATGTGACACCAACCTCGTTGACCACAAACTACTTTAAATATTAAGACTTAAAACGTATGTTGAATTTAACATAAGGCGATGATAGCTCAGTGGTAAGTGACGTCGAATACCGCGGCGAAGGTCGTGGGTGCGAATCCTACAATGAGCTTGAGCTTTCGGTGACGGAAAACATCGTGAGGAAACCATAGCGCGGTGGTAGGGTACTTTGTAGTA
This sequence comes from Ochropacha duplaris, assembly GCA_951361185.1. Taxonomy (NCBI): domain Eukaryota; kingdom Metazoa; phylum Arthropoda; class Insecta; order Lepidoptera; family Drepanidae; genus Ochropacha; species Ochropacha duplaris. Next base: position 1,443,151 of record OX592690.1, read on the forward strand.
CCCGACTGGCTGGCTATCTAGGCTTTATGTGATTACCATCTTCGGCCACATCATCACTTACCATGGTGAGATTGTAGTCAAACACAAGCCTATCCAGAATAAATATATATATATATATATATGGAATATTGCAGTCTCGTCTAGAGTACCTAACGCTTGCTTATGTTAAAGCAATATCCAAACTTAAAGTATATTTTTTGAAATTTGTTTATTTAAGTAAGCAATAACACTGTTTAATCCAATGCCATAGATAGTAAGTACTCCAATACTAAGTTCAAATATTTGGTTATAATAAAGATATAAAAACAGACACGAAACCTAATTATAACATACAAGGTGAATCATAAGTATTATGAATATGAATACATAATATCTCATTGTCTCTCTTAGAAAACAAAATGTGATATAATCACTACAGTCAGTCTGTGCAACAAATGACAGACAGACTAACATACTACCCACAGAGGCACGGACGCAACAAGATATGAAGACTCTCATCATTATTTTAGCTACATTAATGTATCAAAATGAATGTGTTAATGGTACGTTTATCGATTACTTTTTTATGCAAATCAAACAGATAAAACGCGCCATCACTGACTCTTTTCAAGATATCAGAGAAGTTATAAGAAATTTTCTAGATGATGATGCTAAACCGCGTATTACAAGGCAAGAACCTAAGGCGAAGCACATAGTAAAGAAATCATACAAGGATTTTGTTGAAAAAACTGCAGCTGAAAGTGAAATGGAGTATCCAGAATATTTGAATTACAAATCGGAACCGACTGCGGTGATGTCGACCACGGAGCTCGCTGCACTGCATGGGAAGCATGTTGAATCACACGTTATAGTTACCACTGATGGATATTTATTGACGTTACATCGAATTGCATCAAACGCCAATAACGCTACAGGGAATAATCAAACTATCATCTTGCACCACGGTCTACTCGGCAGCTCGGCTGACTGGATACTGCTTGGACCAGAGAAATCTCTCCCATATTTGCTCACTAACGCCGGCTATGACGTGTGGATGGTGAACGCGAGAGGGAGCTACTATTCTAGAAACCATGTTACGTACAAAGTAGAAACAAAGAAGTTTTGGAATTTTTCGTGGCAAGAAATGGGTGAATACGATTTACCGGCAGTAATTGATTATATCAGGAGTAAGACAAGTAAAGCTAATCGTATTAATTTCATTGGTCATTCAATGGGAGCAACGGCATATTTAGTTTTGTTGTCATCCAAACCCTTGTACAATGATTATATTAATATGGCCATTTTACTAGCTCCGATAGCATTTATGACGCATATTAAAGGGCCATTTAAATCACTGTCGAATATATCTTCCGGATCTCAGCGTCTATTGAAATTACTAGATACCGGCGAGTTTTTGCCTTCGAAGAAAATTCCAGAAAAGTGGATGACAGACTACTGTCACGGCTCTGTGATATATTGCAGAAACCCGTTATATTTCTTTACAGGCGGAATACCTCTGACCAAAGTGATTGGAAATTCTAGTTTACTGTACCACGTACCGTCTGGAGCTTCCACAAATACAATTTTACATTACGCACAGGTAACGGAAAATGGAGAATTTCATAGATTTAATAATATTAATAGTAAGTTTCCTCTAGATCATGTGACTGTGCCTACAGTTTTAATTAGTTCCAGCGGCGATTGGTTAGCTAGTATTCCAGATGTTTTCAAACTATATTTTAGTATAGCAAACCCTTTTGATCACTACGTTATTCGTAATAAGAAATTTACACACACTGACTTTGTATGGGGCACTGAAGCGTACGATTTGGTGTTTGTAAAAGTTATGGATTACTTAGAGGGTGATATAAAATGGGATTTAATTAAAGCTAATGAAATTGAATAGTTGATTATAAATACTTGTAGTTGTTGCTTTTTATCAATATAAATGTGTATAGCTGTAGTTCGGTATTTCGGGGTAAAAACACTAGTCCATTATAAACAAAATATATGCTTCTTTATTCTAAGTTTATTTTTATTGTCACCTATTTTCCTTTTTTTATTTGTTTTTGATGTGTGCCAAACTTCTGCTGATAAAAAAAACAATAATATCATTTCGGAGCGAGTCCGAATATCAAACGGCATTATTAAATAAATACCAGTAAAAATAAACAAAAAACATGTAATATAATAATGGTTCTTTTGTTTTCTATCAAAACAAAAGGGGAATAATACCACCATTGAAATGAAGTGGACGATGTAGAGAGAGAGAGACAAAATAATAAAAATAGAAGAGGAATAATTTCCAAACATTTTGCAGATTTGCATTTATTCCAGTCGGGGTACATTAGTTAGCCGTTGTACTGATAAACCTTTATTTTAATTTGCTGCTCGAAAGAATTCTAATGCAAATAAAACCCGAAAATATTCGGGAAATTGTTTGAATCAACTTTTTACTTAGTTAATTATTTTCATTATAATTAAAATCGTCTTTGTTCATGTATTTACTTTATACGTTAAGAATAATATAATATTCTGTTTTATTTCTATATAATCCTTTTAATTCTAAGTACTTACTATACTCGTAAGCGTATTAAATGAGAGAATACTGGTTATAACTTAATGAATATTTAATATTTAAATTATAAGTTACCTACTACAGAAAATTATTAGTTTACACAGCCCCTTATTAAGTAAAAGATTATTTAAGTCGTTCATTTTACTAACAAATAATCTCTAGCCGCATCAGGAAACCGATTTTTTTGAACCCGGATTATAAATTAAACTGAAGCTAAAATAGGACAAATCCGGGAAAACCCTTAACCCATCTCAGATTATCTACGTAGGTATGTTATTTAAAAAACCCGTTTTATCGACCCACCCGGCCAGGATTAGCGTCAGTTTTCTCCGCCATGTTTTCAAGTCAGTGGCATGTCAGTGACTTGATTCAACATGTTTGTAGTTTCAAACCGTCTGTTTCTGAACAGCTCGTAGTTTACTTTATTAGTATGTTTTTGACGCAATCAACTTCAAGATTTTCTGTAAATTTCTAACTTGTCAGACACTGTCTAGTGAGAGGTATCGTACATTAACTGAGACCAAATAAAAGAGGTAGATTGAGCCCCGCACTTAAGTGAAGCAGTACCTAGGTGACCGAGCTTTGCTCGTTTTTTTTGTTAAATTTCTATTATATTTTCTTACAAAAGAAGGAACTTGAAAAAAAAGGGAATAAAAAACATTCATGTGGGATCCGGGGTCTTCTTGTTTTGAGTCCGCTCTATTTTCCTCTGACTTATTTTAATCTTGTGGATGGAAGCGAATTTTACCTTCGTATTCTAATGATATTGTAGCAGCTTTTCATTGCCTAAAAACACGGATAAAACGACGTTTTCTAAAAATGAAACCTAGCTAGATCGATTTTTCGCCCCCGAAACCCCCTGCATAGTAAATTTCATGAAAATCGTTTGAGCCGTTTCCCAGGTTCAGATTATATATTTACATTGAAGGTACCTATAAGATAAGCTTAATTTGAAAAAGGAAGTGGATCACGTTGGTGTGCGACGCGTCACGCGAGTCACGCGGGAAAACGTGTGCACGGTGCTTCACTTCTTTGGAGACTATTGTAAGCGTACGTCCTTTGTACCTTTTGTAATTTGTTCTGTGAAGCCGGCACACACACTATTTGTGATTAGGTAACTGTAATGTAAAAGTTGCTCATAACATAGGTTTTACCTTACTGTTTTCACGATTCTCTTGTGGGCTCATTTTAAAAACCCACTCTTAGGTCTAGTCAAGACTTTTAAAGAATTGATTTTTATTACCTGCGACGGTACGGAGAGGTATATGCGTTTGGGGTGAGAGGATGTTTGTTTGTTTGTTTGTGCAAATCCAAGTTGCCATTTTTCTCCAAAACTACTAGTCCGATTTTGATGCAGTTTTCAGTTATGAGTTCGGGTTTGATTGGAGCATGTTCTTAGATAGGTGTAACGGTGACAACTCACCAGGGGGCGCTGCAGCAAACATTGTTTTTGCAAATCCATGTTGCCATTTTTCTCCAAAACTACGAGGCCGATTTTGTTATTTTTGTTTGTAATTGATAAAATTAAAAATTACTAAATCGATTTTAAAAATTTGCAGCCACTACTCAATTCCCTAATTTTATGGACTACATATGCAGCGGAGCTCAAACGACTTGATAGAGTATTAATATGATGACCCCACTGCAATTTTGTCACTTTCGAACATATATTTTTTAAAATCTCTCCTCCCTTTTTACTTCAGGATCTATCCTCCTGTAATGTTACCTCTCCTTATTCATACATTGATTTCACTCCCATTTATAATCTACTAGTGGGCCCGGCAGACGTTGTCCTGCCCTGAAAATAAAACTTAGAACCCGATTCCAGCGCCACCAATTGTGAAACTAAACCATCTGTCAGTCCGATCTCCAGACATGTCAAAACGTCGTTCTATACAAAATGTATGACAAAAAAAATTTTCTTCATTGTTCTTTTTTTTTGTGAATTTTTCCTGAATTTTCTTTGCTATAAACCTCACGGAGCCCGAGACCTTTCCAACGAATGCAAAACCGTGGAAATCGGTTCGTGCGTTCTGGAGTTATAGCGTCAGGAAGGAAAACCAGACTTATTTTTATATAGTAGATGATACTGCATCATCTTCAATATCAATCATGGTCCACTATTTCAATCCAAATACTTGTCTGTAATCTCAAATTACTCTTTCGGGGTTATCCGGATCTAGTCCACATCCATGCAGGTCTATCAGTTTCAAATACGTCAGATCACTTGTTCTAACTTTCATTTTATAAACGTGTGTATGTTGGTAACGATGTTTTAATAATCATAATATCTAATTATTGTTTGAAAGTATTTATAACTGGGCTAGGCTTGTTGTTACTTATTTAATTTTAGACATCTATTGTCTCTAAATAAACAATACGATTATTGTATAATATAGTTATATATACATTTCCACAAAGGCATTTGATTCAGTCCAAGCATGTGATCTGGTACTTCAATGTTTAAAAATATATTATTTTTCGTAGTTTTACTGCAAATTACTGGTGGATTTATGGATAAAAATATTCAAAAACGTTCGATATGTGAATCTATAACAGAAACAATTGAAAATTTCTTTGGTAAAGTCGAGCAAAGGAGGCTGAAGATAAAAAAGGCCTTTTTTAAGTTCATTGATGAAGCATTTTATGACGGTGATAGGAAAGAAGGAAGAGTAGGAAAAAGCTCAGAATGGGATGAGCTATTGAAAAAACATGCTTATACTGAAGCGGGCACATTACGTGCCAAAAAATCTTATCAGTCCTACAATAGGATATATTATATAAATTGATACTCAAAAGCAGGGGTCACCAAATGTGTGAGGTGCCTATCTCGGATAAGCGAAAATTTGGTCGCTGTGGTAAAGTCGGACACGGCTCTTCGCACGATCTTCCGCCATCTTTTCCTGTTTGCAGATTGTCTGGTGTATTTTACATACTGAAAATTGTAGAATTAAATTTAATCATAAATGTGTAGGTAAAAGTGAAAATTACTTAGATTAATCTCGAACATTGTATCAACACTAATAATATAAAGTGGAAAGATTTGTATTTTTGTATGTAACGAATAAACTTAAAAACTACAAGACCGATTTCAAAAACTCTTATGTAGATTTTTATTTTATTTAGAATTCAACCCCTAAAGGGATAAAAAAGGGGTAATGTATGTATAAGAAACTAGCTTTACACCTCGCAGTTTCACCCGCGTTCCCGGAGATTTAAAATAAAATAATAGCCCGCGTTATTCGATCACAATATACCTATCTAGCTTTCTATAAGTGAAAGTTGCACGTCTGCGACGCAGCTGTCCGGTCACACACCTCGTTTTAATACGGAATGCACCGATAATAGACGGCCGGACAAACGAAAACTGTATTTGAGTCGGTTATCCCCCTAAAGTTGATAGGCCCACAGGCTCACAGCTCGTGTTTTCTAACTATACGCTGCGGCGCGGTCTGCCGCTTACTGCACGCACCCGGGTGATTTCCCGGGCGACCGATTCATGGCATATGTCATTAGCGGGACATATCGCGTTATGTATGTCATTTTGCAATCCTTGCTACTTCATTTGATGATGTTTATGTGGATAATTCAATTATGGATGGGAACTGGCTCTCAAATGCAGCGGAACGGAACACACCAACAGGTGCTCGGCGACAGATTTTCAACTTGAGGGTAGTAGTCAGCCAGAGTACTACAAAGTACCATATTACCGTGAAAATTCTACCACACTATCCGACATTGATCACTACCACTGAGCTATCATCGTCTTATAGTTAAATATATTGTAATTAACTAAAACATCTCAGTTTTTTTTCTGAGATGTTTTTAAATTTATTATTAATAATTATTAAGTAAGGGCTTATGAAATATAAACCTAATTTCTCCACACAACTATCTCAAGCTATTTCAATGTTGGGTCTTTTTTTACTAATTAACTCTCCTTTATTAACATCAAATCAAATTATATTTAATTATTAATACCCGTTCTTCCAACGTTTATATCAGAATTATACTTAATTAAATATGTATATCTCTTTTTGAACAGGTTTATCTCCGTCATCGCTCCTCATGCATTTTTGAGCATAATTTATTAAACATAATGTACATGATGCTGGTAAAATTGTTTTATGGTGTCTTTAACAAAACAAAATATAGGAAATTTCGTTTGTTAGCAATTTCACTTTTTTTTATATATTTTTTTTATTTATTAGTTTAAATAGACAATTGTCCATATGAGATTAGTATAACGAAACTTACAGACTATGTTAGTAACCTAAAACTATTTTACATTAAATAAATATTAATTTAAAAACCTGTGTCCACCATCTGGTGACAGTCAGGCTTCTCACTAGTTACTCTCAGGATACTGTTGGCGCTCCCGCGTATACGACGCATCAGGGATGCAGACCTTTTTCGCATTATAACCTGGAAGCTATCCGTGCTAGAACTTATGAAATTTCATTAAAAATTAGCTAATTTAAGCATTTAGGTTCATATAATCTTTTTCGTAAAAATGTTTACGAAAAGATAATTGATTTTGAAAATATAGAAACAATCTGCGAATAAATTAACAATATCTAATTCATTTCATTTATACAGGATGTCCAGTTAGTACTACGACAAACTTAAGGGGGGTATAGGTGGGGGGGTCATCTACCAAATAAACAAAAAAATATTCAGTAAAAAGGTCACCATTTTCGAGATATTTCAGATTTTTATGTACTGATTTTTTTTATTTTAGATATGAAACATCTCAAAAATAGTAACACTTTTACTGAGGTTATTTTTGTTTATTTGGTAGAAGATCCACCCGAATGTGGAAAAAAAAAATATTTGTAGGTATTAATGTTCGACTATAATTTTCAGTGCGATTATAAGGATTAACAAAAATTGAATTAATTAAATATCATATATTTTATTTTAAATATGGAATTCTATTAGCGATTTCAGTAATTTTTTATTGATTAGTGTTTTATTTTCACTACATTCGTATCTTTTTTACAAGCTTTTTCATCAGTAAAATTATAAAGTTTTTGCGTACATTATATACAGCAATTTCATATTTAAATGCTTAATTTAACCAAAAAGGCAAAGACAAAACCACACAGCATTTTATTACCTGTTTTCAACCGACTTTCTTTTACAAATAGATCTTTTTGGGGTTAGATTCAAAACAAAAACCATCAGAACGATAAGTTTTACAGCATGTTCGATGTTTTAGAGTAGGTATTTTATGTGTTTTATACACTGGTTAGTGTTTGATTTTGTTCCATATATTAATTGTGTTACAGTGTAACGGCCAGTATTGCAGACCATTAATATAAAAAGACAATAGTTTCCAAACTATCTTGCACTCGTCAGTTTTCTGTCCCTCCGTCGCAAAACTTTGATTACAACAAGAATGGAGCAACGAATAGCTATGGTAGTTAAACTTTGCTGTATTGCTTTCATTAAAGTTAAATACGGAGTTGTTTGCGAGATCTCGCATTTATTTCGTGGCTAGAACTATAAATGGACGAAATAAGTCGAGGTATCATTATACCTACCCTGTGATTTATATCAGAATTCTGTATCAGATGACTGTAGACATTGGCAATACCAGGGGGATTGCCAATCCTCGTCAGTAATTTTTTCGTATACGTTAAGATTTCAGAAAACTTAACGACCATTTTATTTCGCGCGTTTGATGAATGTGGATTTTGCAGACATATTTTTTTGGATGTGCATCTCTTTGCATATTTTTAACAAACGATTATCTATAATATTTTTAGATGTTAAATGTAAAGGATTCCCTCGGGAAAGCGTGGTCCGCGTTAAAACGCGTGGGACCAATAGCTACACTCTGCAGAGATGGACTTTGCCCATGTTTTTTTAAGTTTTGCAAATGTCAGAGTGACAAATATCATAGATTAAGTATAGGTCCTCGAGCCGCGCAGACAAGATACCATCGTCGTACTTGAAAAATGAGGCAACAAATACTACGCCTAAATTGAACCCGAAGCGTACCCGAACCGAACCGAGCCCAGTCTCGTGGCAAGAAATGACGCACGCACACTAGCATCCTTGCAAATACACACAAAAATATTGAGTTGCCACATTTTCGGAGCTGTCACGGAAAGGGAGCGCTCCATCTAAGAAGGAGCGGCGCGACGTTTTATTAATCTATGTATCAGACCAAAAAAATATATTGGTAACTCATTGTTAACTCATTGTTATTTTTTAACACAGTTGCTCAATAAGTGGTGTATTGCAGGGACGTATAGCGTTCGGGATGTGGGCTATTACATACTAGTGCTTTTTTTTTTACCTTTACCGAACTCGTGCGTCTCTTTCCCAACTGTCAAAATAATGTCTATTAAAAAGAAAAACCAAGCATGAAGTTTTAACTAAAGAGTTTTTGTGATTCATACAAATACTTATATTTCTAAAAAGAAGCTACTAATTTATTTCAATATCAGATTTAATAATTTAATTGAATGAGTTTGGTTAGGTTTCATTTCATTTCATCTCATTAAATTTCATTTTCATTTCATATCAATTAAAAAAATATACTGAAGACTAAGCTGTATGGATAGTTCCCTTTGGGTGAAGAAAAAAAATCTCTGCTTATATTCTACGGTTGGCGCCATTTTCCAGAAATTTTCTTTGCGAGTTTAGTTGTTTGTTGCACAAAATGAGTAATTTTGACCCTATTTTTTTTTAATTAACACCACCGGAATCACTATAATTGCACAAACATTGTATGACAAATATACATGAACAATCATACGAAATTAATAATAGTTTGTCTCAAACAGTAAATATGCAACCTAAAACTTCCCCAGTAAGTTTAAAAAACTGTACCAATTTCAATGTACATGTGTACTATAACTTTTATAAGAAATAAATGATTAGTTAGTTGAGTTTATTGTGTTTTTATTATTTTATTAAATTGCTTAATTTTTTCGCAACTGTATTAAAAATAGTCGTTCAGTACACTTGCGGAACCGTCATTGCAACTTGTTCCGACTGTCAACCTTGGCCTTCGGCTGCGCCTCGGCTCGGGTAGACATTTGTCGGAACTCTTTGCAATGACAGCCTTTCCGCACTTGTAATGAAATATACTATTTTAACACAGTTGCCTCAAAAGTGGTGTATTGCAGGGACGTATAGCGTTCGGGATGTGGGCTATTACATACTAGTGCTTTTTTTTTACCTTTACCGAACTCGTGCGTCTCTTTCCCAACTGTCAAAATAATGTCTATTAAAAAGAAAAACCAAGCATGAAGTTTTAACTAAAGAGTTTTTGTGATTCATACAAATACGTATATTTCTAAAAAGAAGCTACTAATTTATTTCAATATCAGATTTAATGATTTAATTGAATGAGTTAGGTTAGGTTTCATTTCATTTCATCTCATTAAATTTCATTTTCATTTCATATCAATAAAAAAATATACTGAAGACTAAGCTGTATGGATAGTTCCCTTTGGGTGAAGAAAAAAAAACTCTGCTTATATTCTACGGTTGGCGCCATTTTCCAGAAATTTTCTTTGCAAGTTTAGTTGTTTGTTGCACAAAATGAGTAATTTTGACCCTATTTTTTTTTTAATTAACACCACCGGAATCACTATAATTGCACAAACATTGTATGACAAATATACATGAACAATCATACGAAATTAATAATAGTTTGTCTCAAACAGTAAATATGCAACCTAAAACTTCCCCAGTAAGTTTAAAAAACTGTACCAATTTCAATGTACATGTGTACTATAACTTTTATAAGAAATAAATGATTAGTTAGTTGAGTATATTGTGTTTTTATTATTTTATTAAATTGCTTCATTTTTTCGCAACTGTATTAAAAATAGTCGTTCAGTACACTTGCGGAACCGTCATTGCAACTTGTTCTGACTGTCAACTGTCAACATTCGGAACTCTTTGCAATGACAGCCTTTCCGCACTTGTAATGAAATATACTATTACCTGTTCTTTTCATCTAAAGGCTGACTTCCGAACCGATTCATTAAATTTAACTTCATTAAATTAGACCTTCATAAGTGCCCTTCTAGGGCCTAAGCTTTGACTTTGTAACCTCCAGACATAAAACCTTCACTATAGTAGGCAAAAACATTTGTACTTTTCTATCTAAAAGTAATGTTCTCAATTGACTATAATGTATGAGGAGAAAATAGGCTCAGCGTCCCGCGGGACTCTCGAGCTCACCTCAGAACTTAGTTGGGAAACAGTAAATTATTCGACTGCCTTCGATACCCGTGAGACCTGAAGAATAACAATAGGTAACAGTTCTACGGGAGTTGTTGATTTGTAGCCAACCAAAATATGTTTCAACTCCTCACGAATCGTACGTAGATACCTGTACATGATTGATATCTCTCTTTTTATAACAATTAGTACGAAAAACTTAAGGGGGAGACAGATACCATGTATAGGTACAAACATTTACTCACTAAAAGTGTCTCCATGAAATATCTAAATAGATTATTAGCTTATATAAATTCTTCTTTACTAAAATCCTTTTTGCTGGTATTTCTACTTAGAACAAAAGTAAGTCATGTTTTTTTTGAAATTGACATAGGTAATTATACCGATTATACCTATAAAAATATAAATACCAGAAAGGAAGAAGTTATCAATATAATATTATAAATTTGGCATTACACACTCCATAAGCCATGGGGGAAATGTTAAGAAGCGATCCCATGACCTTTTTTGATATGTACCTTCAACCTGAGACTGCATTTGATATTTTATCCGAACTTGGAGAGATAGATTGCGTACAGTTTAACGATGTTAGTATCTTATTTTTTATGTAGTTTCGGCTGATGGGTATTTTAAGGAAGGTGTAGTGGCCCACTATTCGGCAACTTTCAGAGCTCTTCGCGCTTAAAACCCCGCTCTGCGGCATGTTCGTTTTAAGAAACCCATTGATTTAGAAGGATTTTCCTTCTTAGTTCTTTTTCGTTATTTTTAATTTATTGGAAGATTTATAGCTTTACAGAAGTATAGATAACATTATTATGTAAATGTTTGCCGTTTACAAATCTTCACATATAAAAATATTTTATGAAAATGAAAAAAAGAATAATCGTAGGAGAATCTTATATATTCTTCCGTGGGGTTATTTATAGACCCAAACTCAAACTCTTAAATTAACTGTTTACAAGTATTTTTAATCTTAATTTAATGTGACTGTCTTATATGCGTTTTGACATATGAAAATCTAGATTGTTACTCTGTGAGGAGCGCGGTTTTAGTCTCCCTTAAAAGGATGTGATAAGTAGACAGATAATATTGATGTTTAAAAGAGTAATTGCTGAGTTTATTGCCGGCTCTTCTCAGCAAAAGTGACCTTCCGATCGGAGCGTTCAAGTCTGACAATTTATAAGTGCATGTGAAAACCTATTTAAATTAATAAACATTTCATTTTAATTCAACTGTCAAGACCTTTATAGATGCAACAATCTAGTTTTCCTTGTAGCCTAGGGTAGATAATTTTTGTAACAAAAATAAAATAATAGTAGGATGAAACCCATTTTCACATTCGTGAAAAAAGAAATTGTTTTGTAAAACATAAAAAAAAATGATTATGTGAAAAACGTGTAAATACAAAAGTTGTAGATCTTTTTATTACCTACAAGTCTGCTATTTAACTTTTTTCCATAGGATTTGTAGTTTTGCCGGAAATTGAGATAAACCGTTTTTTACCCTTAAACCCCCTCCTTTCCACTAACCGACCTCAGATCGCCCGTTATTTATTTTTCCTTCCATTTTTGTTATATTCTCTTCCTTTTCCAATGGGTTTCATCCTACTATTATTTCTTTTTACTTTTTACCATTTTCATAGGCTTTTGCACTGGTCTATTAGTAAAGAACACTTGTAAGAAGAAGCACTAGGAGAGATTTATGATCTCCTGAGGGGAGTCAGGAGATTCACGGCCGAAACCGTAAGCAATGGACTAGTAAGCTTATTATAAGATCCATAATATTTTGTTCCAGAGCAATACTGCTGTGTCACCGATCTTCAAACACTATATTTCGGAGGTGTGCCGCTGTGAAGAAATGGAAAGAAAATTGCGCTATTTTGAGTCAGAGATGACGAAGGATAAAGTATATGTTCCGGAGTTAAATGGAAAGGAACCAAAACCTCTGCCGTTCCATGAAATGATGGCTTTTGAGGTAACTCCTTTATTGATGCAGTACTTTTGTTTGCACACATTTTTTTTGGGAAGAATCTGTTTTTTTATGGTAACTCTAAAGCTCGCCATAAGTCAATATAAACAAAACAAAAATCCTACGCACTTCCTCCGGCATTTGCAAATCCCTAAAGGATTCGTGACTAGTTTCAATGGACTTCTTCCACTTAATTCTCTTCGACTGTTAAATTGTTTGGGGTGGTTTATTGGATAATTACTTGTATAACGATATAAATAGAATGAAGAAAAGCTTCCTAGTAATAAGGTTATGACTAATCAGGAAACTCTAGTGGCATCCAAGCAACGGTACACAGATTATCACAAGAAAATCAATGTCACGTTCGCAATTTTTTACTGAATTTTTCGGGGTGCGATGCGTGAGTTTCTTACTGTTCATTCACACGCGCGCAATTAGCGATGCATCACTGAAGTAGATCGGAGATTCCCGATTATCTTCTCTCGCTCTCATAAGGGTAGTATGGTAGGAAACAAGAAAGTTGAGGCATATATTATTTGGCCTAAACATTGTTATCTTGAAATATTAAAGTAATATATGTATTTCAGGCAAAACTAGAAAAAATGGAAAATGATATAATAATGATGTCCCAACATCAGACTGGTTTGATGAAAAATTATTTAGAAATGTCTGAAATGCTGTATGTATTAACTCACATTGGGCCTATGTTAGGAGATGCTGAATGTAGACGAGAATCCATATTTACACGGTAAGATTTTAAAATTTAATTAATTTGGGAGGGGGAGTTTGTTTCGCCGTTTCTTCTCCTGACATGTCTTTATTTGGAAATGGTGGTAACACTAGCAATAAGATGACGTTCAATAAGTGTTCCTTAAGTGTCCTAAATTTGAATAAAACATTTTGAATTTGAATTTGAATTCATGAGTAGCGCATGGAGGACCATAGCATTCCGAAGTACTGTTACCTAATTTTAAGATTATATCAGAACTTCATTTTCACACCTACATTACCACAAAACGGCCTCTTTAACCATTCAAATTTCTATCAATTACTTTTTAGAAGTTTGACACAAAATTGTATAGATTATTAATATCAAGACCTACATATTTATTTACTCACATCCTTATGTTTTAATCAAAGCTTTATAGTGATTATTGATGGCGATGATGTCGCTTTAATTCGTCATCGGTCTTATAGGTTACAAGTAAATTAACTGGGTTATTACAAGTTTCCAGGCTATCCTAGTGTAGACTCAGCTTCAACCTTTATTGTTGCCCAACCTACATTAATTTGTGTTATAATTAATATTTCCATTTGTAATAGGTTAAGCTTTGAAGATAATAAAGATTGTTATTTATTTATTATTTATTAAGTAGATAAGCTTGATTTCGGTACCCCAAAATTGCTTTCAGTATAGTCAGAATGTTCATTGGCTGGTTTTTACAAAAATCGATTAAGTGTATCGTCTTACGACCTTTGTTCAATTTTGACGATAAAATTTTAGCAAGGCAGCTCCTGGTGATACCTTCGCTGGACAACTTGTAGTGATAGCGGGTGTTGTCCGAAGACAGAGGATGTTCAATTTTGAACTAATGGTATGGAGGATCTCAAGAGGAAACATCTTCTTTCGTCAAGCAAGCGAAGATAAGATACTTCAGGACCCTTATAGTGTTAGTTAGTTTATTCGTTCGGAAATCTTAATATTTATAACTTTGGATAAGCTTATGTTTGACCGCAATCTCACCATGGTAAGTGAGAGAAGTAACAAAACACCTATCCTTGGCTATCAAAGGGACAAAAGTGCCAAGAAAACAATAAGATAACAATATAATCTATTTTCTAGCAATTTAAGTTATGGTGCAGCTCACAGACTTGACCTTGAGAGTGGTAGCCAGCCAATCGAGTACTAAAAATTACTACCGTACTATGGTTTCCTCATGATGTTTTCCTTTACCGCAAGCTCAAGCTCATTGTAGGATTAAAACCACTGACCTATCATAGCCTTTTGTTTGTGCGTATAACTTTTACTAAATAATGGCTGAATAAATTTAGACGAAAAAATGTTAAATAAAATATACCAGTATTTAGATATCTTGGAATCTCAAGAATTCTCCTGGTTTAAATTACTCTCCAAACGTTATCTGTTCTCCAGTATTTTTTTGTTTTTAATTCTCAAATAACTCTTTGCTTTAGGGTCAAGAGATTAGGAAAGTTGCTTTCCTAGCAATATGTCAAGGTGAGCAGCTAGTCAGTCGAATTAATAAAGTGGTTAACGGCTTTCGTGTGAACAAGTACCCCTGCCCGATAACTGCCGAAGAGAGAACCGAAGCTGTGGAACTACTTCAAATAAGGCTCACTGATTTGGAAGAGGTGATAAAAACCTAGACATAAATACTGTGGGAAATCCTCCAACACGATGGACTATCAATTTAAAAAAAAACAGCTAGTGGCAAGGAAATGGATTAGGTACTTGAAGTTGTGGTGGGAGAAGGTACAGCAGTGGACTACGAAAGCCCGATCATGATGACCAATCAGTTGTGTTCTAGTTTTTTGCCCTGCAATCCCCTATTTTACTCCATTAGGGGTTTGTATAAACCCTTTCTTAGTGGATATCTAGTTTAACAATGGAATCGGAGTGCCAAATCATCTTTCTAACTTATGATTGGTTTGAATAGGTCAATTAATCAGTTAAGACAAAATCATTAAGCAGGACACTGTGACCACTGTCAAGCCTTTACAGGTCAGGACTATAAAACACTATCGAAATTCATTTCGTTTATGCCATAACATTTTGTATGTTCTGCATCTTTGTCACTCGATGACAGCGATGAAAGTGAAGGTGATGATAGTGGCGTCGGATACCGCGGTGAAATACGTGGGTTCAAAACCTACAATGAACTTGAGCTTTCGGTGAAAGAAAACATTGTGAGAAAACCACAGCACGGTGGTATGTTACTTTGTAGTAGGTACTTGTCTAAGCTGGCTAGTACCCTTATGTTAAAAATCTATCACCAAGCACCTAATGGAGTATACCGGCCTGGAGAGCGAGTTGCCTTTAATACTGATAAAAACCGTCCGGCGCCAGTGGATAATCAATAAGCTGATTTGTGAGAAAATTATTTCGGCTTCACGGTTTTGATATCTATCAGTCTATCCTGCATTAAAGAGTAGCCTATATCTCTCTCCAGCCTATAAACTATCACCTAAAATCACCTTGATCCATGAATGACACTTTAAACATTTGCTCTAGACGTAGATGAGAGAGCGTGGGGCAACTATTTCTTGAAAGATAATTTTTCAGGTACTTCATAAATCAAAGTATCACCGATGCAAATCGTTGCGTGGTGTCGGCAGAGAATGGAGAACTTGGTTGACCCAAGTCAAGAAAGCCAAAGCTGTTTACCATACCATGAATTTGTTTAATATGGACATAACGAGGAAGTGCTTAATAGGCCAATGTTGGATACCTGATAAAGACGTTCCGCGAGTTAAAAAAGTTTTGAAGAGTTGTTCGGTACTGTTACTATTTTTGTTTAGTTCACCACACTTAATCTGGTAGCATTTTTTCCATTTTACTAAAATAGTAGGTAGATAATTTTAACGATAGAAAAGGTAGTGTTGTACTATTTTCTTCGAGATATCAATATTCTACGTTGTACTTATTCCAGAAACAACTGGGTACAAATGTGCCATCATTTATGTTAAAAACAACGCCGAGCCCTCAAGACGTCATACCAACATATCATCGAGTTAATAAATTTACACGTGGTTTTCAGGCGCTTATATGTGCCTACGGTGATTCCGCATATAGAGAACTAAATCCAGGTAACGCTTGTCGACACATAGCACATGACTCCTTAGAATATTTCCAAGGTTCCTAATTAGCATTTGGCAGCTGCACCGTCCAGCCAATTACAGAACATGGTGGCTACAAGCCTGGTTTATTAAAAGTATAGCCTCTAACAGCTTACCATTAAGCGGGCCGTACTTAGTGGTATATTAAAAAAAAACTGTAGACAATACTCAAATAGTAGCCCTCCCATATTGCAATCTTAAAGTTGATGTCTTCGTAATTGTTCACTGTGCCAATGGATAAAGGGATGCTTCGTTCAGATTTAATTGTATCCTATAATTAGGCTAGAGTACCAAAGTGATCGCTAGACTGTAGAAGATGGAAAATGATCTATTGAAAAGTGTTGTAGTTTTTAGTCTATTGAAAGCTGTTGTTGTTGTTTCTAGTCCTTTGAAAGCTGTTGTTGTTTCAGGTCTTTACACCATAATAACATTTCCATTTCTATTTGCACTCATGTTTGGTGATGTGGGTCATGGACTTATACTGGTTCTTTCTGCTTACTGGATGGTCAAAAATGAAAAGAAATTCATGGCGCA
Source organism: Ochropacha duplaris (assembly GCA_951361185.1). Taxonomy (NCBI): domain Eukaryota; kingdom Metazoa; phylum Arthropoda; class Insecta; order Lepidoptera; family Drepanidae; genus Ochropacha; species Ochropacha duplaris. The sequence continues at coordinate 1,460,273 of OX592690.1, forward strand.
GAGATCGACCAATGAGATTTGGACGATATTTTTTGGTGGTAATTACTATTATCTAGTGTAATTTTCATTAGCATGTTGATATAATTTGGATCCCTCGTTGAAATATGTCGTCAAGAACTTATCGGTATGCGGATCCAGCGAGGGAGGCTAAGGGGTTCAAGCTAGTCACAGGAGGTGACAAATCATAAATACAACTTGAAACCTGAGTTTCTTGCCGGTTCTTCTCAGTTGAAGGCTGACTTTCGAACCGGTGTTAACTTCTGTAATTCGATCTTCATAAGTGCCCTTCTAGGGCCTAAACTGAATAAATGGTTTTGACTTTGACTTTGACATTATTCAAATTAGAAAATATTACACAACATAAAATTTATTTATTTTTGTGAATTCTCCCCTCAGTGCCTCAGTGGTGTCAAGCCCCTCCCAAACCTAACTCCTGAATCCACCGCTGTTTCACCAACTCCCGTATTTGACTGTAAAATACTCACTCTTCACGATGTTAATTGTGGCTTATTATACCACGCTTAATCTGCTCTCTAATATCTACATCGTTCCGTCTAACCCTGTTCCTGTATACGTCAACAAGAGACTAAAATAACTCTGTATTACTATATTCCAGGTCGATATGTGATACTTCTCCTAGGGCTCTTCAGCATGTACACTGGTTTCATTTACAACGATTGGTTTTCTAAGCCAGTCGCCTTCACCCCGTCTTATTGGGTTAATGTGTACTTAGAGGAAGATATAAAAGAAAATCCGTCGCTTGAAATAGACCCTAAACTAATGACAAATCCAGTGTACAAATTAGGCTTGGATCCTATTTGGGGGGTATTTGAATGTTGTATTATTTGAGTAGAAATTTCTAGAACCGCGCATTTTGCAGCGATATCGTGAATATGATGATATTTAACATGGAAATCTTTGTTTATTCTGAACAAGCTGACCAAACGTTTAAACCTGTTAAAAAAACCGGCCAAGTGCGAGTCGGACTCGCGCACGAAGGGTTCCGTAAAAAAGGCAAAAAAAACCCGTTTGTTGTATGGGAGCCCCCCTTAAATATTTATTTTATTTTAATTTTCTTTATTTATTATTAAAGTAAAAATACAATTGAGTATTTTGTGAATATTTCAAGTGCCTACCTGTTGTCATTATTGATATCGAGCAAAAAGCGGCGAAAAAATATCGTTTGTTGTATCGGAGCCCCCCTTAAATATTTATTTTATTTTGTTTTTAGTATTTTTTTATTATAGCGGCAACAGAAATACACAATTTGTGAAATTTCAACTGTCTAGCTATCGCGGTTTTTGACGTACAGCCTGGTGATGATATCGAGCAAAAAAGGGCAAAAAAAATGCGTTTTTTTGTATGGGAGCCCCCCTTAAATATTTATTTTATTTTTAGTATTTTTTTATTATAGCGGCAACAGAAATACACAATTTGTGAAAATTTCAACTGTCTAGCTATCGCGGTTCTCCAGCGAAGTCTTAGTAATAGGGTCCCGTTTTTTACCCTTTGGGTACGGAACCTTAAAAACCATTGATTTTTTTCCAAATTTTCCATTTATCCGGACAACGTTTCGAATTTTCTCAAGGATTAGTATTTGATTTTTATTCATATACTCGTATAGTATCTTATAATATTTAATACTATCTCTATACTTATAATATCTAACTTGAAACCGAAAATAAGATGCTGATAATGCTAATGCTAGGCTAATGCATTACTCGTATTATTCTATTATATTCGTATTATTATTTATACTTGTATCAAGCTGTAAATTTTCCAATTAAAAAAAATATATTATCACTACTTTTGAACAATTTTTTTTTTTTTGTAAAAAAAGATTTCATCCACGTTTCCAAGGGAATTAGAATAAAATGTAACATTAGGTCATCTTTATCATATTAGTAATAGGTACATAATCTTATTTCCATCTTTTTTTTAATTTAAAGTTTGCTTTTTATGTAATTTTTTATGTATGCGGTCGGGTTTATCGATTTATTTAAATAATTCCATAGTCCGTGGAAAAACCCTTTTGCATACTTTTAACCGAAAGTGCAGCACGATAATTTAATTCTTTTATTTTTCAGATAGCAAAAAATAAAATCATGTTTGAAAATTCAATCAAAATGAAGATGTCCATAATAATAGGCATTATTCACATGATGTTTGGAATATCTTTAAGCTTATTCAATTACCTGTAAGACTGATTTTTAAATAATATCTACATCAGGCGATGATAGCTCAGTGGTAGTGACGTCGTATACCGCGGTGAAGGTCGTGGATTCGAATCCTACAATGAGTTTGAAGAAGCTTTCGATGAAGGAAAACATCATGAGGAAACGACAGCACGGTGGTAGGGTACTTTGTAGTACTCGACTGGCTGGCTACCACCCTCATGGTGAAAATCAGGTTCCTAAGGACGCCGTAGAAAAACAGTTGATAAATGTTGTGTTTCAGATATTTTCATCGCAACTACTCAATTTTACTACAATTTTTACCAGAATTTTGCTTTTTGACGAGCATATTTTTCTGGTTGGTGATCCTGATCATATATAAATGGTTCAACTATAGTTGCAGCTCAAGTTAGTATATTAATTACTTGGTCCCAAATGGAATCTCATATCCAGGATAAAAACTAGTCTATCACCCTCTCTCTTTCAAGCTATACTAAAAATCATGTACCTAAATCCGTTGGAGCTCTAAAGAAATAAACACAAACTCTCGTATTTTATTTAATAACGATGCCAATTTAGAAATGTATAAAAGGTGTTAAAAGGTAAAACTTGAGTTTGGAAAACACTTCCTTACTTTTAGCAAGCAATTTACCGGTGGGTTTCGGCATTTGGGGGCGAACCAACTCTTATTGCAATTCAACTTGGCCGGAATTGAATCGCCTTTGTGTCAATGGACGTCAGAATGTATGGACAAAAGTGACAATTGACAGAAAACCAATAGTGATGTTGCCTATTTTCAATAAAATTTATCTAATACTAAAGCCATGTATGAAGCATGAGAAACATGTTTCAGATACAATGTTTCTGGAACAAAACGTAGATGTTTACAGAAACAATGTTTCGGGGTCTTGGCCGTCCACATCTCAGTTGTTTCAAATATGTTGCCTGAGGAGGTATTCCATAATATCGGCTTCGTTTGAAATAATTATATTAATTTAAAAATGCTATTATCGTCCCATACTACCGCCATGTTTTAAACAACTGAAACACGCGTCCACACTTGAATACAGCTGTTGCAAAACTGATTCTGTGCTCTCCAATTCCATCGGGGAACACAGAAACATGCTAGAAACACGAAGTGTTTACCGCCACAATTTCAAATGTTTCAGAAACATATTAATTTGTTTCAGTGACACGTACAATGACGTACATTTTGTTTCTGAAACAGTGTTTATAAACAATTGTTTCTCAGTGAATACATGGCTTTACCAGTGTATAAAACACCTAAAAATACTCTAAAATTGCGAACACTTTGTAAAATTAAATTATGATTTTAATTACTAATTTAACAACAATGAGTAGATCTTTTCATGGTGTATATTTTTGACGTCACATGTAGGTATGTATTTCATACAAACCTCCATATAAACTATCGTTTTGACATTTCATAAAAAGAAGCTGATTTGATATGTTTTTTTTTTATTTTATTTTTTTATGTCACTAGTGACAACGCGGCAGGCGGGTCACCTGATGGTAAGTGACTACCGTCGCCTATAGACATTAGCAATACCACGGGGACTGCCAATGTGTTTTACACCTTATTACAATGCCTTAAGGGCAAGGGCAACTGGCTCTCAAGTGCAACTGCCGGAACACACCAACAGGTGCTTGGCGACAGATTTTCAAAATGTCAGTCAACATCCCTATTAAGTTTAGGTAAAGTTGAACCGCAACAAGAGTTGGTGGTAGGGCTGCTAGCCCTGCTCTTGAGAGACAGTTGTCAACAAAAGTATCACAGTAAAAAAGAGTAGCTGTAAACTAACCCTCTCATCATTCCGCTCGTAACGTAAACCAATCAATACTCACGAGAGTGCCATGTTATTGCATTCGCTGACACACTAGCACACTAAAAATGTTATGAGCTGTTTCACAATGTCTCTTCATGTACCGTTTTTTGTTCAATATTTCAACCCGGATTCAGAGTAAAGAACAACTGTTTCGCTCATGTAGGCGAAAGGTACCATAAAAGGGACACTTCAAAATCCCCTCGTTCATCGGAGCTGTTTTTTTATACCACAAGTGACAACGAGGCTGGTGGGTCACCTGATGGTAAGTGACTGCCGTCGTTTATAGACTTTAGCAGCCGGAAGACGGCCACTGCTGGACAAAGGCCTCCCCCAATGTCTCCACGATAGCCGGTCTTGCGCTACTCGCATCGAATGACCAATGGGATTGCCAATGTGTTTTACACCTTATTACAATGCCTTAAAGGCAAACTGGCTCTCAAGTGTATCTGGAACATACCAACAGGTGCTTGGCGAGAGATTTTCAACTTAAGGGTGGTAGCCAGCCAGTCGAGTACTGCAAAGTACCCTACTACCGCTGTGGTTTCTTCACGATGTTTGCATTCACAGAAATCTCAAGCTCATTGTAGAATTCAAACCTGCATTAAGTTAGCGAAATGGTGTTGTTTTTATTTATTCGGAAATTTGAAATGTCCCTTTCAATTCGTGTACCTTTCAATTCGTGTCCCTTTCAATTCGTGTCCCTTTCAATTCGTGTCCCTTTCAATTCGTGTCCCTTTTAATGCGTGTCCCTTTCGACACGTGTGCCTTTCAACACGTGTGCCTTTCATGCCTTTTAAACTGATTATTTTAGCTGATGTAAAGAGTGGATCCTCGTGCGCACCGCAGGTTCTTATATTATTCATCGACATGATGCTGTTGAAGACCACTCAGCCCATTGAGCCGGTGTGTGATGCGTACATGTTTGGCGGCCAACAAACAATTCAGAGGACCCTCTTACTTGTCGCCTTGATCTGTATACCACTCTTGTTACTTGGATCACCTATTTATCATATGAGAAAGAACAAAAAGATGCTAGTTATTGCTAAGGTGAGGTATTATTGTTACTTAAGTCAAAAAATACTAATTATAATTACTCGTGTTTCTTTTTTTGTAAACCGATTTTAGTGTACAACTAGCTTTCCGCCGCAGCTTTGCTCGCGTGGACTACACGATTTTAGCTGATTCGTATTTTCCATAGCAGCGCCATCTATTGATTACTTATTCAACCCAGTCGAAAGGTATCGACATCTGTTAGAATCATTTGGAGTTAACAGATAATTGCGACTGTCAAATAATAACAGACAAATAATTAGCAATAAATTAAAATTGCGACTATAATTTGAGATTTAAACTATCCTATCTCTCAAGTTGGATCGAACTGCACATGGTGTGCGAATTTTATTATAATCGGTTAAGTGGTTTAGGAGTCCATTGAGGACAAACATTGTGACACGAGATTTATATATATTAAGATAAAGAGTTATCTATCTATAAATTGTACTGAATCGGGGTGTTAATGTTTATTATTATAAAAATAGTATAATATATATGGAGGAGCGACGTGTTAGACTCCTCTATTTAAAAGGGAACCCCTACCGCCAGGCTAGGGATATTGGAAGCTTGTATATATGCAGATCGCTTGGAGAACTTCGTAAGCGCGATGTAGATTGTTGTGGCGCCATCTATCTAGGAGTCATGCGAACTGTATGTATGTTGTAGATAGATGTCGCTACGTGTAGTTTATTAATTATCTGGTTTCCATAGCACAAGCTCTGCTTAGTTTAGGATCAGATTGCAGTGGGTGATACGTTTTATTATGTTACTATTGGAAGTTGTTTACGGTCCTTCTTAGCTTCATATTAATGTTTTTAATTTACAAATAATAATGATAGACTTTATACAAACAATTTATAAGACTTTTTTCATCATTTTGTGTTACTCCCAGCGCAACTTCGAGGCTTTTAAACAAAAAGATACACCGGATGACACTTCTACTCATGCTAATTTAGTGGCTGAAATAAAGAAATACAATGTCCCATTTAGCGATCTATTAATACACCAGGGTGTCCACACTATTGAATTCGTATTGAGCACAATATCTCACACGGCTTCGTATCTACGACTTTGGGCATTGTCTCTGGCGCATGCACGTAAGTTTATGCACAATAAAAAAAAATATGACCCAGATATTAGAACCTCTCCTTAAAATTTGTCGAATGTTATCGATTTCAGCCTGTAGATTGACTTAACTTTTTACCTATTATTTTTACAGAGCTCTCGGAAATGTTATGGGCTATGATTCTATCAAAATTAGCGCTGCGAGATCATTCGATGTTGGGCTCAGTGAAAATATTCTTTATATTTGCTATTTGGGCCGCTTTCACTCTGTCCATATTGGTGGTAATGGAAGGGCTGTCCGCTTTCTTGCACACATTGCGTCTACATTGGTAGGCATGCTAGCTTTTGCACTTTATTTACTGTTCGAGTGACATTCGTTAATTTGTCAATGTATTCAAGGTCATAGCCCATTTAAACGACTCAGCTCCATCACCGCCCTATAGCTAAAAGTCAACTACAGAGCTGTCTGATGGCAGTAAGTTCGCTGACAGCAAGCTGTCTGCTAATTTATGTTACCAATATAAATTATATCTAAAGAACACGACCTGAAGCTCACATTTGAATGATATTTTATTTGTCGGGTGGAGCGGAGTTGTATAAGTGGGCTTTAAATCGCAGGTACCCACGCAACAGAAAAGTATTAAACAAAAGCTTAGAGTTGACCACTTGCGCAATAAGAATTTTCCCATACATTGACAAATGTTAAATCAAACGTGCCTCAAAAACGTTTGGTGCACAACTAGTTACATAATGCCAGGGACGTCACCGGGGACGGCAACATAAGCTTTATAAGCTTAACAGTACCGCGGATGTAACATACCTGCGGATTAAATCGTGGTAGTTATCCGTAAACATTGCTGCCCTACTTGTTTCAAGCCATGGTATACAGAGGGCCTGAATCCCATATTTGAATGATATTTTATTTGTCGGGTGTGACCGGAGTCTTGTAAGTGAGCTACGGACCTTTAGTCTTCCTTTTCCAATAAATATAAGCTTTGCTTTTCAGGAGTTCAAGGCCTCCATAACAAATATAATCACAGCCTTGAACCGAACAGCTGTGAACCAACCAGATAGTTACTTTCACATTACTATATTGATAAAAGCTAATATTATACATAGTTAGTTATAATCCATCTAATTTATTTCCAGGGTTGAGTTTATGAGCAAATTTTTCGGTGGTGGTGGCTGTCCATTCCATCCTTTGTCGTTTAAGGAAATTCTAGCTTCTGACACTGATAAGAAAGAGGGAGCTTGCAAGAAAAAAATTACCCACAACTATCAAGAATAGCGTCTATTTAACAATAGTAATTATTTTAAAATTATGATCATGTGTTATTTTATTTATTGTTATTGATAAAATGTGATTTTATTATTTATACAAAATATTTTCTTATTTTTTCGTTGTTGGAAGTTACAGTAAATGTAGCTAAATCTAAGTAATTTTGACCACAGTCAATACCTTTACTTTAATAAATATCTGATAATGCATTTCATGAAATGTACATATGTACAGTGACGGAATGAAAAGGTTCGTCGATTTTCAAATTGATTCGTTCAACGTATCGCGAGCACATAATACCTTTTAGTCAGAGTTAGAGAAAATAACGTTGAACTGTTCGTTAATAAAGCTCAAAATTATTCAGATCAAAGTTGTTTGACTATTAACTTGTCAACAAGATTATTGTTTTTGATAAACTAAAACCTTCTGTTGGTTCAACCTGCCATTATTATTTCAGTTAAAACTATTGCGGTCAATGTCATCATTGCAAAATATCATAATTGATTCTTGCAGTACCCTTGCACTAGGCAAGCGAAAAGCGACTAAGGTGACGAACCTTTTCATTCTGTGACTGAACCTACCACGAAAGGTTTTGCTTTTCAAGTTTTAAAAAGAAAAACAAATACCTAGGTGGTGCCCTCCGCAAACTGAGCCAATTGCCATCTTGTCATAAATAATCCCCAGCATTGGTTGTATACATAGACGACGCGGACGGTAGACTGATTTTTAAGTTTTCAAAAAAAAAATTCTCCAGCGAAAAGCTACATCACTACCTATCTATTACGCTATATTTTATTTGAATTCCCTCTTGAACACGGGTGAAACCGCGAGGCGGAAGAAAGCCAGAATAAAGGATGTTTATTTGAATATTATTTAGATTAATCTGTTGACTCGCGACATTAACCTATCAAACAAATCGTCAACTCGCGCACAGTTTTCAAAATTTCATAATTCGCGCCCAATTTTCAAGTAAATGTCATCGTCCCGATTGTCCCATTTGAGAACCAAGTGGTACGGACTCTGAAACCCCGATTGTCCCAAGAAAGAACTGACAGGTTAAGAAAAAAAGAATAAAGAAAAATAGGTACCCATAATGCAAGAGAGATTATTCTTTCCATTTTAATTTCACGCCTATTCAAGCGAGGTGTTCTACAATTTTGCGTAGGTACCTACCTACCTTTTGTTTAGTTCGGTTTATAAATTGCTAAAGATTATTCAGTGTCGTTATGAATATTAATATTAAAGATTTTAATATTTCAAGGAAAATATTGGTGGGTATTAATTTATTTTACTTATTGCTGGCGCTTTGGTATTATCACTCAATTGGTTACATTTGTATATTTTACAGCATTCTCCTGTAGGTATTTTATAATAAAAAGGGGGATCCATTTAAATAGGTGCTATGGTAGGGGAGGCGAATAGGGGATTTCGGGATTTACTCGAGCGCGGCAGATTAACATAAGGGGGGCAACCTTGCACCTTGTGAAGTACTCTCACCAAATCTGAGCCCTCTATGTAGTGTCGAACGCCTAGGGTAGCCCGTCAGATTAGTAAAAAAAAATCGATGGTTTGAAATACTCGAGCGCGTCAGATTAAGGTAAGGTAAGTTAGTTACATGCAAAATAGTCTACATTTCAATAATCTGACAATTTGGGCGTGACGAAAGAAAATTGGAGACTCGCAGAGTTGCAAAAAAAAACGTCACCTGGATTTTCTCGAGCGCGATTAGTTTTTATTTTTATTTTGAAGGAAATTAGTCACGAATCACGGAAATATCTTAATCTGCCGATTTGCACAAGCCGAAGTAGCTAAAATCATTATTAAGTGTATAGTCCAGGAATATTATGAGTTTCACCTAAGAATGAGAGATAGTCAGCTATTAACTTGTATAAACCTTTATTTTGACACCCTAAAACTTGTCTCAAAAGCTACTTATCTTAGGGTGCCCGCGACTACTGATTTTTCAAGGTCAAAGGTCAAAAAATCATTTATTGCAAATATCTCGTTTCCTATGGGTTTTATGGTATATGTATTCTTAATAAATATTGTAGAAGATTAAATTCTCTACAACTTTTGTGCAAACATTTTTTCGATATCTTGAATCATTTTCGAGATTTCGATATTTTTTATATATTTTTTTTTTCAAACCGTCAGATTAAGGAAATCCCTCAACATAATTGTCAGATTATGGGTCAGTACAACAAGGCCATCAAGAAGAACCGCCTGTATAAAAATCTGACGCGCTCGAGTAAATCAAGGTCACGATTTTTTTTTGCATTTTCAAAAATCGGCCCTGACTGATGGTCGCTTCCAAATCGTCAGTCTTTAAAATAGGAGCTACTGGAGGGTTCACTTAACATCCCTTATCAATGTCTGACGCGCTCGAGTAAATTTTTTTTTTAAATATTTTCGACCCCTTCGTACGGCCACCCCCACCACGCAAAACGGCAGATTATTATTTTTCCGTTATCAGACAGACGTGGCGCGACTACCCTATTTGAATATTTGACGCGCTCGAGTATTTCTTGGTGACTGTTTTTTTTACATTTTTGAAACCCTGTAGACGCTCCCCCCACCGCTGAAGGGGAAAATATCAAATAACCTTTTTTTCTTTATTCCACCTAATCTTCAAATTCCAGTAGGTCCCAAAGACGCTCGAGTAACTACAAATTTAGCATCATTGCCTCCCCTACCACTATAAGTTTTGTTTTTTAAATGAAATAGTTTTTTTAATAATATTTAGTCATGACCATAGAAACAAAGTCTTTCAGTCGCATACATTTTCATTAGTTTTAATTTCTTCTATTATGTCATACTCACATTCTCACATTCACTGTTAAGTTTAGTCCTTGTCCATACAAGGGACTTTTTGACGGGAACTTGCGAAGTGACGTTCGCTTTTAGGTTGAATTTTCGTTAAATTCGTGTATTTTGAGTCTTCTTATATAGATCCTAATGCACAAGTAAAGTGAAATGAAATGAAAGGGTGAATCGTGACTTTTCAGGTTGTCCAAAAAGTCCATGAAAAGTTTTAATGGAACAGCCACCAATTTCATTAAAACCTGACTGGACTTGTATAAACTAGGACTAGACTTTACAGTGAATGTGACTATAACATAAAATAATATTTAAAATAATTGATAAAGGGAAAGATGTTACACAAAAAAAAAAACACTACTGCAGCCTTTAAAAGTTTGGTCAGTATTTTATTATTTGTTCTTTTTCGCATTTTCGGCATTCTTCATCGATTGATTTCCATCAGTTTTCTCGTTGACTTCAGTGACGGCAACATTTTCGAGGGATATTGCCGGTGTTGCCGTCACGTTGTTGCGGGTATAGCTCGTCTCTATTGGTAAGTAGATACCAAATCTATCCTATAGACAAAAAATAAGGGAATTTTAGTTTGTAGATTCACGTACACTTTTCCGATCTGTATGGTTTCCTAAATCATGGTAGGTAAGAATACTTATATTGATCCTTAATTACTCAGTAATAGCTAGAAATATTGTAAATATTTTCTAAAAAGGAACTTAAGCTGACATTAACTCGAGCCATTTCCATACAAAATTAAGTATATTTCTAATTCAGACATCTTAGTATAAATTTCGATGAGATTTTAAAAACACAATCTAGTATCAAAACAATAGACCCGTGCAAATCAAATTTCCGCTTAATTACATAGTTTCAAAATAACGAGGACTTAGAAAATCGCACGTTTCCATCAAAATGACCATTTTGATAAGGAAGGCGAAGGAAGACGTCCACAGCTGGACAAAGGCCTCCCCCAAGGATCTCCATGATGGCCGTTCTTATGCGCTACCCGCATCCAATATATAGAATGTTACAATATTATCGTATAATATAGAGAGACGGAGAAACAATCGATGAACGTGTCACGATGTTGGTCCGCGACAAACTCCAAAACTACTGAACCGATCTTGATGAAACTTCACACGAATATATTATATCCTAAGTTTTTTATTATATTTTAAGGCGATGATAGCTCAGTGGTAATTGACGTCGGATACCGCGACGAAGGTCGTGGGTTCGAATCCTACAATGAGCTTGACTGGCTGGCTACCACCCTCAAGTTGAAAATCTGTCACCAAGCACCTATCGGTGTGTTCCGACAGCTGCACTTGAGAGCCCAGTTCTGTAGGCTATGTGTGCTTACCACCTTCGGCCACATCATCACTTACCATGGTGAGCACAAGCAAGCAAACACAAGCTTATCCAGAATTAAAAAAATATAGATTAAGAGATAGGATACTTTTAATCTCGGGAACACGGGTGCCTGTATCCGCCTCTTGGATAACACCACATAATGAATTACAGCTTACCTTCGGATATCGGTTGTAATGGTACTGTGGATGACAAACGCATGGCTTCGGAGGTGGCTTTTTATAGCTCTCGTGCGAAGATATTGAACTTTTTGGAGTAGGAGGAGTTTCATATCCTGGAAAATTTTGGCAATAATAACTTAATTGGCGTAGTACCTACATATTATTTCTTACCTGGTGGTAGTGCTTACGAATATTTCAAATTTCGGGGTTTGAATCTTACAATGAGCGCAAACAGAAATTTGGTTCCAAATTGAACCTGCGTTGTTTCACCTGTTGCATTAGAAATATCAAAATCACTAATTAAAAAAATAGGAAAAATATTGAAAAGTACCTTTAAAATTATCGTGTCGCCGTAAAGTTCTCTTCATCTTCTTTCGCATTCTTTTCTCCCAGGCAATTTCAGCAGCTTAAATAATAACATTAGATTTATCAGAAACTTTACGTATTCCAAAACCAATCTTCTCTACAACTATTATTTACAGAACATTTTTGTAATAGTCAAATTGTGTTTTTTTTAATCTTGTTTTGAGCTGCACTTGAGAGCCCGTCTCCTTCTACGGTTCGTGTGCTTACCACCTTTGGCTACATCATCGCTTATCATAGTGAGATTGCGGTCAAACACAAGCGAATGAAAAAGAAAATAAAGGGTCCAAACCCTTAAATGAGCAATAGAGATCAGTAAAAGACAAAATCGTGAGGAAACCATGCACCTACCCACTCTAGGCTTCTCTCACTTACCACTTTCGATTATACCTTTTTTTTTATTCTGGATAAGCTTGTCTTTGACCACAATCTCACCATGGTATGTGATGATGTTGCCGAAGGTGGTAAGCACACAAAGCCTAGATGGGAACTGGCTCTCAAGTGCAGCTGTCGGAACACACCGATAGGTGCTTGGCGACAGATTTTCAACTTACCATGGTGAGCTTATAGTCAAATACAACTCTATCTATTACTTTAAATTACCTAGCAGTCTCCCACCCTCAAGTCGTAAACCTATTGCCAAGCAACTACCGTTATCTTCCGTCAACATTTTACCGACGGCACATTCACTACAAACAGGAATGTATACTCAAATAACATCTTACCAATCCTCTCCTTTTCCATGATAATCAGCTCGAAGAACCTGTAGGCGTTGTAAAACATATTCGCAATGTCTTCGCGGATCTCATAGACAGGTATTTCCATTGCCTCTTCAACAGCATTCCTTAGTTCTACATAAGCGAAGTCATAACGCAAATCTCTGTCGTCAACGTGTAAAAATATTGCCTTGTCCACAGTGTTAGAGATCATAGAGAACAGTGTTTCCGAGAGTGTTGGGTCTGGTGTCGGTATTGGCTCTATAGAAACAGAAAATAAATTGATACTAATTGAAATAACTCCTTTCAAACTTACGCAGACATTATCACAAAAAGTGTGAAGAGATTTTCATTGGTTCCACAACACGCTTACCTAGCGAGCCCTATTCTTATTCGCCAGTTTACACACAGTAATTTTTTCGAAATCTAGGTTAAACCGGCTGCACTTTGAGGAGACATAACAATGGCTTAGACGTAGATGGACATGCCTTTATCAATGCGGTATAAATCCGTCCGGGCCTTAACGCATTTGTGTCTAGCGCGCTGGGAAATTTATCACAAACTACTGATAGGCATTCATCTGTATCCGTTGTCTACGGTTTGTGAACTTCGATAGCGCGATTTAGAATTCTATTGGATTTTGCGTCCTGCAACTATCATCCTTGTAGCCATCTAACTAGGAGCGAGCTATTTGTATAGTTGATATATTACTGTTCAGGTCAGGTTTGTGACGGCGAATCAGCCGGCAACACCAACCGTTTGGGCAGCCCAGCGGGCAACACTTTCCCCCCCTCACTCTCGATCTATGGCCGACTTCCGCCCAGCCCATTCTTATTTTTCACGCAATGCATCGCAATGTAAATGCAAGATATAAAATGTAAAATTTGGAAAATGAAACAATTCAACAAACAACATCTATTATTTGTCACTTTATCGTGGACAATTACAATGATAGTAGGGGAGGCAATGATGCTAAATTTGTAGTTACTCGAGCGTCTTTGGGACCTACTGGAATTTGAAGATTAGGTGGAATAAAGAAAAAAAGGTTATGTGATATTTTCCCCTTCAGCGGTGGGGGGAGCGTCTACAGGGTTTCAAAAATGTAAAAAAAACAGTCACCAAGAAATACTCGAGCGCGTCAAATATTAATAGGGTAGTCGCGCCACGTCTGTCTGATAACGGAAAAATAATAATCTGCCGTTTTGCGTGGTGGGGGTGGCCGTACGAAGGGGTCAAAAATATTTAAAAAAAAAATACTCGAGCGCGTCAGACATTGATAAGGCATGTTAAGTGAACCCTCCTGTAGCTCCTATTTTAAAGACTGACGATTTGGATGCGACTATCACTCAGGGCCGATTTTTGAAAATGCAAAAAAAAAATCGTGACCTTGAAATACTCGAGCGCGTCAGATTTTTATACAGACGGTTCTTCATGATGTCTTTGTTGTACTGACCCATAATCTGATAATTATGTTGAGGGATTTCCTTAATCTGACGGTTTGACAAAAATGGTTCAAGATATCGAAAAAATGTTTGTACAAAAGCTGTAGAGAATTTAATCTTTTACAATATTTACTAAAAATACACATACCAAAAAACGCATAGGAAACGAGATATTTGCAATAAATGATTTTTTGACCTTTGACCTTGAAAAATCAGTAGTCGCGGGCACCCTATGATAAGTAGCTTTTGAGACAAGTTTTAGGGTGTCAAAATAAAGGTTTATACAAGTTAATAGCTGACTATCTCTCATTCTGAGGTGAAACTCATAATATTCCTGGACTATACACTTAATAATGATTTTAGCTACTCCGGCTTGTGCAAATCGGCAGATTATGCTATTTCCGTGATTCGTGACAAATTTCCTTCAAAAAAAAAACTAATCGCGCTCGAGAAAATCCAGGTGACGTTTTTTTTGCAACTTTGCGAGTCTCCAATTTTCTTTCGTCACGCCCAAATTGTCAGATTATTGAAATGTGCACTATTTTGCATGTAACTAACTTACCTTACCTTAATCTGACGCGCTCGAGTATTTCAAACCATAGATTTTTTTTTACTAATCTGACGGGCTACCCTAGACGTTCGACACTATATAGAGGGCTCAGATTTGGTGAGAGTACTTCACAAGGTGCAAGGTTGCCCCCCTTATGTTAATCTGCCGCGCTCGAGTAAA
The DNA here is from genome assembly GCA_951361185.1 of Ochropacha duplaris. Taxonomy (NCBI): domain Eukaryota; kingdom Metazoa; phylum Arthropoda; class Insecta; order Lepidoptera; family Drepanidae; genus Ochropacha; species Ochropacha duplaris. Next base: position 1,475,285 of record OX592690.1, read on the forward strand.
TCCCGAAATCCCCTATTTGCCTCCCCTACCATGATTTATGAATAGTATCTGTTTATCATTATGTATATAGTATTATTTAGTTTAAGTAAAAAAATTAACTACATGTGTTACACCTGCCACTTTTTAAATATATTTCCTTTCACCCAAAGGCTGCCTGGAAGAGATCGCTTAAGCGATAAGGCCGCCTGTATTGTACTCACTTCATTTTCTTTTATTTCTATTTTTATGGTGTTCTTCGATTATATAAGGTGTATGTACAATAAAGTATATTTCATCTTACCTGGTGTAGGAAGTGTGGTGTCCGAAGTGTTGACAGAGAGAAAAGATGAAGACACGGTATCGGGTGTACCGACGACTGTAGGAGGCAGTGACCACGGTTTGGGAGGATAGAACTGTGATATGATCTTCTTCAAATCACTTTCCAATTCAGTATCACAGCCGTGAAATGGAGGTATTTTCCCCTGAAGTTAGGAAATTTAAAAATTAGCTTCGACTCTTGCGCTCTTGAGCTCGCAACGCGAAATAAATTTGGACTAAAATTCACTTCATTTCATAGATTTATGGAGGAGCGAGGTGTTAAGACTCCTCAATTGAAAAAGGAAGATCTTCCGCCAGGCTACGTCATCGTGCCTGGGGACCGCGGCCCAACCTATAGATTTTTTTTTTTTTTTTTTTGAGGAGGACTTAAAGGTGGCGGTCTGAAGGACCATAGACACCCTTACGCGGACTATTCGGCGAGCGCTTAGGGCTCTCAGCCGTGTTTGTTTGTGACGACTCACCGCTGAGGGCGCCCCAGTTGGGGCCCGAACCTCGGCTCAGGGCGTCGTCGGGGGACACAAAAAGTGGGACGGACTTCGCCTAAGCGATTTAGAGGAGTTTTTAGGGGACGGTCGGATTACTGACTGTGGCGGCTCGGGCCGTTAACGACTGACTAACGGGGGGACGAGACTGAATCTGAGTGGGACGTCGCGACGGGCCTCTCCGGCGAGGGCGGAAACGCGGGCGTTGTTTCTCGAGGGCTGCGCGAGCCTCCCTATCCTGAATTTGAGCTAGAGTTATGGGGTCATCCGGTTCGCTGAGGGCGACCTTAGGCCTACGGATTTTTGAGATCTTTGAGGGAGTATAGTTGGCAGTTTTGACTATTAACGGATTCGCGTGGTTTAGGGCACGATCGTAATAACGGCGAGAAGCGCACTTAATGAATTGCTTAACTGTGGGCAGATTGAGGTCTATGTGTAGATCTAGGTTACGCATGTACCACGGGGCGCCCGTGGCTTTGCGCATGAAGCGGTTTTGAACCACTTGGAGGCTATGGATCAGCTTGGGGGATGCATGTGCGAACACAGTGCATGCATAGAGCATAATGGGGCGGATGCACGCGGTGTAAAGTCTGACCTTGCTTTTTAGGGCAAGTTTGGACTTTGAGTTTAGCATGAAGTGAAGGCGACTGGACACAAGGTAGGCGCGTGCACGAACCTTCCTTATGTGGTTGGAAAAGGACAAACGATCATCCAGGGTAACACCGAGATATTTAGCTTGCCTCTCCCAAGGGATCGGTTCGCCAAACATGGTGACTGGAGGGGGGAGAGTGGGAATGTATTTCTTGGCGGGACTGAAGAACAGTACCGCCTGACTTTTGGTGGGATTTATTTCAATTCTCCATTTCCGAAACCAGGGACCTAGGGTGTGAGTTGCGGCTTGGAGGACTTTGGCAATTGCCGTGGGGCATCTGCCTGAATAGTAAATTGCGGTGTCGTCCGCGAAAAGGGCTAGCTGTGCTTTGCCAGCTTTGGGGATGTCACTCGTGTAGAGTGTGAACAGTAGGGGGGACAGCACAGAGCCTTGGGGGACTCCGGCTAAGACGGGGTGGGGTGAGGATAGCGCTCCTGTTATTCGGTAGTTGAAATGGCGATTCGACAAGAAGTCTCGTAGGATGGTCACGAGTCTGACTGGCACTCCGAGTTTGTACAGCTTAAAGATTAAGCCGTTGTGCCAGACTTTGTCGAATGCCTTTGCAACATCGAAAAAGAGGACGCCGGTCATTTGACCTTTCTGGAAGTTGGCGGAGATGTGTTCAACAATACGATGGACTTGTTGAACGCACGAGTGTCTGGTTCGAAAGCCAAACTGCTCGTCGGGGATGAGTTTATTAGCGTCGGCGTACGCTTTGAGTCGGAGGTAGATTAACCTTTCGTATATTTTGCCCATGACGTTGAGCAAGCTGATAGGTCTGTAACTGGAGGGCTCGGATTTAGGTTTGCCGGGTTTGGGGATCCCAATTACGTGGGCTGTTTTCCACTGGTGTGGAAAAATGTTGTTGGAGAGGGCAGCGTTAAAGATCGCTGTCAGGAGCGTGATGAGGGTAGCCGGAAACAGCTTGACCACTCTGTTTGTGATTTTATCCGAGCCAGGGGCTTTTCTCGGGTGAAGGTCCCGGATGATCTGTTTGACCTCGTCCGGGGTCACGGGCGGGACGGGGTCTTCCTCTTCGTTGAGAGGAGGTGGGGGTAACGGGAGTGAAGCTCGCCGTTCTACTTCTGAATTAACTTCCTCCAAATGAACAGGGTCGATTGGGAGGGAACTGGGGGTACATTGGAGCTCCAGGCTTTCGGCCAGGCATTCCGCCTTTTCCTCGTCTTCGAAGGCGAGTGGGAGGTTGGGCCTTTTTAGTGGTGGAGTAGGGGCAACCGTGTCCTTGCTTAGGGCACGTGAAAGTTGCCAAAAGGCTAGATGGGAGGGTTGGATGTCTTTCATAGTCTGGTCCCATTGGTTTTCGCGTGCCTCTGCCACTCGCTCCTTGACGGCACGGTGGAGAGTACGCAAGCGGACGCGGTTGTCTTCGGTTGGTTGTCGGTCATGGGCGCGCATGGCTACGTTCTTTTCCCTGATCAGGTCACGTACGTCGTCGGGCAAGCGCCAGCGTCGATTGCTCTCCACTGGTACTGTCCGGGAGCAATCGCTAATAAGCGATTGCACGTGGCTGGTCAGGGAGTCGATTGCGCCGACAGCTTCGTCAGCGGTGACTATGCTGCTAGGGATTTTGTCGAGGTGAACAGATGAGACAGACTTGAGGCTTTCGCCTAGTTTGTCCCAGTTCGTCACGACTTTGGTGAGAGGGGTTTGACCTGAATCTGGGGGACCTGCGTTCGGTGTAAGTTCTAAGATTACAGGTCGGTGGTCGGATACTAACTCGTGGTGCACTGTCACGTCGTGTATGCCTAGGCTTACATTCTTCAACAGTGCCACATCGAGGATGTCGGGTCTGTGGTCAAGTATGTTCGGGTAGTGAGTTGGTTCCAGGGGTGCGACTAAATCGATGTTCAGCGGCCCGAGGAGGGATTCAATTACAATACCTCTGGGATTGTTTGTATGACAGTTCCAGAGGCGGTGCTTCGCGTTTAGGTCGCCCGCCACTATGACGGAGCTTCCCAAGTTGAATAGGGTTTTCAAGTCTCTTCTGAGAGCTAGTTGGAGGTCGCTGGAAGAGCGAGATGGGGAAACGTAGGCTGAGACCAGTATGATTGACTCGTGGCCAGTCATGCCGAGCCTGCAGACCGAAGCTTCAATGTACTCGAGTTTGGGCTGATCCAAGGGGGAGCAGTACAAGGACTTTTTGTAATAGATGAGGGTTCCGCCTTTGGCGGAGTCGAGCCTATCGTTGCGAACTATCTGATAGTTGGCAATCTTGGGGTCCCTATGAAAGGGTTTGAGGAAGGTCTCTTGTACTAGGAGTATGTCAACGTCATGATCACTCAGGAATTGAGCGATTTCATTACGTTGACCCGTAATGCCGTTGGCATTAAAGAAGCCTAACTTAATTGAGCGGGGTTTAACTCTGCACACAGTCGTACTATCCATTATGGATTGACTTTGAATTGAGCTAAGGACGTGAAGAGGCGCTCGAACCTCATGGCAATTTGAGCGAGGGCACGACCGTTGCCTTCGTTCATTCTAATCTGGTGGGCTAATTCCCTAACTTCGCTGGGATTGAATGCCTCAGCGAATCGTTCCACCAAGGCGAGATCCGGATCGACGCCGAGGTGGGGGTTTTGGTCCCGCATGGGCGGGTTTTCGCGGCGGGGTGCCTTCGGCACCGGTTTGGAGACAGCGCGGGGGGTTTGGGTGGGAGGGGAGGGAGGAGGGATGTTGACAGAGGGTAGGGGAGGGGGGTTGGACCCAGCTGAAGGCTGTGGTTGGGAGGGGGGGCTGGCGGTAGGAGTTGTTGGTGCGGCTTGTGCCGCGAAAGGAGGCAAAGGGAAGTGGGTGTTTAAGGCACCCCATGGAGAGGGGCGCTGCGGGGCCAGATGGGCCTGGGTAGCGGCTTCTAGGGGAGGTGGACGGCGTGTCGCATGGTTCGGAGGATTGGATAGGGGGCGGGGACGTGGAGCTTTTGGGCAACCGCGGTAATTGGCGGTGTGGCCCAGCGTGTTGCAGAGGACGCAACCGGGAGGTTCCGTCTCTGCAGTGGGGATTTTGGGGCGGTCGCACTCCTTAGTGGCGTGCGGCTTTAAGCATTTTACGCACCTGGCGGGCGCGTAACAGTTGCGTGCGGAATGGCCGTACAATTGGCAATTGTGGCATTGGGACGGGTAACGTCCCTTTTTGGGGGCCTCCACGGATATGCCGGTGAGGTCGCAAACATGCCTTAGCTTGAAAATAGCCTTTCCGGCTGTGCCTCGTTCGAGGGTGACGAACACCATTCTATAGGGCGCGTGGCCGCGCCCCTTGAACATGCGGTGCACGGATAAAACGGGGAGGTTTTGCTCTTGAAGAGAGCTTTTAATTTCATCCACATCGATCTCGATGGGGATGTTTTTGATGACGACCCTGAGGGATCGTTCATCGGGGAGGGTGTAGGTGTGGAAGGACACCTTACGCTCCCGGAGCATTTTTGAGAGGGCTCTGTGGTCGTCAGACGTTGCCACAGTGACTTTGATCCCGTGTTCTACGGGGCGGGCAGATAAATAATTGACGCGGTGCTCCTTGCACCACGAGGACACGCCAGTCCACTTCCCCGCATCCTGAATGAACAGGGGGGGAGGGGAGTCCTTCTTGGAGGGGACTTGGGCTTGGGACTGGGGTTGGGATTGGGATTGGGTTTGGGTTTGGGTTTGGGCAGGGGGACTCCTTGCCGGAATGGGGGTTGGAGGGCTCACTGGGGTGAGTGGGCGGACTTCGCGAAGCGAACCGGGGGTTGGGGACGAGGGTTTGGCTGCTTTCGCAGCTGCTGCCTCTTCTGGGGCCTTTTTGGCGCGTTTGCGCTTGGCCCGCTTTGACACTAAAGTGTACCCGTCGTCGGGAGAAGCGGGGGAGTCCTCGTGGTGGGACACTAAGATGATGGGAGCGGAAGGCTCCTCTTCTGACTCGGATTGAGCAGACATTGGGGATGGGGAGCGGGTTGGGGATGGAGGGCGGCTAGAGGGGCGGCTGGAGGGGCGGCTTCCAGAAGGGAGGCTGCCATACTTTTTAAGCAGGTAATTGACGATTATTTTGTCCTGGAGGAGGTCCTCCAGGGTTTCCGGTTTAAACTGGCTGGCCATAGTGGCCAGCCAGGGGGGACCTACTAAAAAAAACTAATTTTATCTCCCGGGTGGGTGCGCCCGGGGTGTGTATTACTCTCCTGGCCGGGGATAGGCCAGGAGGTGAGTAACGTCGGGGTGTGCCCTAAGCTTGTGCTTCCGCTGTTGAAGCTTTATTAGCAGCGGAGTTCCTAAGTCCCTGCCTAGCGATAGCTGGGGTCGACTAGGGAAGCCCCCAAGGCCGACTGGTCCAGCCCCGTCCGGGTTTACGTTTGCCAAAAGGGCAACCGCGAGCGGCCGGGTCACGCTCGAGCTAGTTTCGTTGGCACCGTGAGGTATCCACTAGCCCACCACAGAAAGTCGTGGTTTTAACAAGGGTTTTGTGACGTTTTCGTCAAGGCCGCCTCTAGTAATAATACAGTAGTATTATTACTTTCAGCAGCGACAGTGACTAAAAACGGCACAGATGGGTGGTAATGAAAATTACCGTTTGGGTGTCGAATTGAGCACTTAGCCTCTTCCAGTGAAATACGAGAAGTATTAATCACTGGAATTAGCCTAATGGGCAATTCGACGAATGGCGAGGTAATAAAAATCACCGGACCAAATTCCGAGAATGCCGGGTAGCCGAACAATGCCACTATAGAAGCGACCGTCCGGTACGACGGCTCAAACGGAACTCCCACCAACCTATAGATGTTGGAATCTTGTATATATGCAGATCGCATAGAAAACTTCGTAAGCGCGATGTAGGTTATTAAAGCGCCATCTATCTAGGAGTCGTGCGGACTATATCTATGTGTAGATAGATGTCGCTACAGATTTATAGATCTATGTACCATACCTGCGTATAGGGTCCATCTGGTGGTATACCAAGTCTTTCTCTAATCTCCTTGTCTAGATCATCATAGGATCTGGTGAAAAACTGTGTAGTCTGATTTAGCAAATTCTTTTTTCTCAATGGTTGAGAGAGTTTACTAATGAAAATGTCCAGTGCAGCTTTTACCTATAATTGAATTAGTTTTCGAGAAAGGAATTGAAACATCGTGTGGGAACTGTAGCACTGTAGGTAGATACTCTGCCACCTTTCAGTTCAAATTCTGTCACAAAATACCTACCTCAGTATTCGAGAGCCAGCTTTTCAAAAGTTCAGCAACACATTAGCAGTCTCCTTGCTGTTGCTACTGCCTACAGTAATTACTTACCTAAATATTCTTAATATCTAGCTTTTATTTGAACTACTGTTCGCCTACTGGTCGAATTTCAACGATATTTTTATGATAAAAGAAAACTAACTTTAACTTAATCTGTTGACTCGCGACATTAACCTGTCAAACAACTCGTCAACTCGCGCACAGTTTTCAAAATTTCAAAATTCGCGCCCAATTTTCAATAAATTTAATGTCATCATCCCGATTGTCCCATTTGAGAACCAAGTGGTGCGGACTCTGAAACCCCGATTGTCCCAAGAAAGAACAGACAGGTTAAAAAAGAGCCCTTTGGTTCACGGATCGGACCATCATCCGAAAACCATTTACATAATTATTAGAATTCTTATAAAATCTTGTTATACAATATTGAATATTGCATAATGAAACTCGTAAAAAGGCGAGTGATTTATTTACCACTGGCAATATTACAGAAGTAGGTATATCTGAAATAAATCTATTATCACATAAAATAGATGTGCTACCTCGGGATGTTCAGACATGTAAGCTTCTTGTTCTAATTGTATTGTCATACCCATTCTGTTGATACACTTCCTCTGGCACACAGTCAAAGCTGGCCAGTCATGTGCTATAAATCCTCTTGCCCCTAAAATCTCTGGGGGTATACCTTTCATAGAACGCTTGAATGGCATTATGCTAAAACTTTTAACAATTAATCAGAAAAATATTCGCGTCGAATTTTTGCCGAGATGTCAAACACTTTTTTTAGTTGTTTTTTACTTTTATTCAAAATGACATTTTGCATTTTTTTAACTATAACCTCTTTGGGTAACTGTAAAATTAAATGGATTTGATACAATTAAAGTTCCTTGCTATGTTTTTTTTTACTTGTCATTCACTCCGTCTAGATTTTATCTTCACACTTTCCAGTGATCGTACGTGCTTAAATCAAAAATTTATTCATCAATCGCATCTTCTTTTAAATGAGCGTATATTGTGAGCTATCTCTGATGCACTAGACCCAAGGATTCAAATACTGAATGGAATTAAAGGTTTTACATAAAAATGTTTTATTACAAATCTTTAACCGTTCGAGTTTACTCTAAAATGCACTAAAGCTATGATTATATCTTATGAGTAACAACTATTGTAGTTTTTAGTAAGATAAGCTTATTTTACGACAATCTCACCATGGTAAAGTATTGGTAAGTGATGATTTTGCCGTTTGTGGTAAGCACACAAAGTCTAGAAGGAAACTGGCTCTCAAGTGCAGCAGTTGGAACACGCCGACAGGCGCTTAGTGATAGAATTTCAACTTCAAGGTGGTAGTGAGCCGATCCAGTACTACAAAGTACATACCACCATGCTATGGTTTCCTCACGATGTTTTCCATCACCGAAAGCTCAAGCTCATTTTATGATTCGAACCCACGACCTTCGCCGCGGTATCCCACGTCACTACCGCTGAGCTATCATCGCGTTGAAATAGTGAAGTTGTAGTTCAACACGAGTATAATCAATAGTAATCAGATTTGACAGGATTACCGCAAAATGCTGGCGAGTTGAGAAACCAAACGATTTTCATTTTTCTACAAAAAAACGATCAGTCAAAAAATCTCGTCAACATTTCAAAAACTAATTCCAAACTATGATTGGATTGCATATGGATTCAATATTGATTCGTGTAAAGAAACAAATCAAAATGAAAGAGAAACAAAACAAATGAACTTGACAAGTCGAATGCTGCCGATGCTATGAAATGTAATCAAAATTGAGGTACGGTGAAAATATCCGCTTACGTAATAGACGAAAAATATTCTAGGAAATGTTCATGGATATCAAATCAAAGGGTTCACCATATTTTGTAGATTGTGAGCCTACTTACAATACGGTGGTTCATTACATGGAAGTCAAAAATATATGGTTGTAGTAGCTTCTCTCTGCACTTGCGAATCCCTCATGAAATGTCAAATATTTGAATATGTGATATTTTTTTCCAAAAGAAATGGAGAAGATTAAATGGCCCTTTTGAGTTTCTTGCCGGAGTCTTCGTCAGTTTAAGTGTATGCTTTATCAGGACCAAAACTAAATAAATGAGGTTTGAGTACGAGTTTCAAAAATTGTATAAAAAATATAAACGTTGCAGACTTTAAACTGTAACCTCACGTTAAATGACATAGCGGTAGATAAGAGTTTTAAATTACTTCGTTTCTTTTTACCCGACTTAGAAAGTATGTAGGCAGCTACGGCACAGTATGGGCGAAAAACCTACCTGCCCCACCGACACACTTAGGTGGTTTTTGTTCTTCAATAAAAGTTATAAATAATGATTAATAGTAGATTGTTATACAAGGAGCTAAAATGACCCATTATATACGAGGTAGTTTTACTCCCGAGCTTTAGCGAGGTAGTTTTACTCCCGAGCTTTAGCGAGGGACTAAATAGAAACCGAGTTTTAATGGGTTTTAGCGCCGTGTGTTACACTATACTTTACACTACGATTGCGAGAAAATAAAACAATCCAATACAATATGAAATATGTAGTTTATAATGTATTTTTTTGTTTCTTCTGTAGCCGCAATACATCGCATGCATTCTACCAGAGATCGCCGATTTTAGTTCAATTTTCAAAATTAAAATGAAGTTCTTTTTTTATGAAACAGTAATAAGTCGAGTCTTTATTCATGATTATTTTACTTATGACTAAAGACTTTTTCGTTTTTGTAGGCTCATTGTCATTTGACACACAAAAATTAAAAAAAATAATAATAATAAAATAAATATCCTCGGACATTTTTTCTCAAACGACCATCAGCTGATCCCAAATCAAGCAGAACTTGTACTTTGATAACCAGATAACTGATATACTACATACTAGATAATTACACCGAGATTCAGGACAAAGGGTCATGTCATGCACACAAATGTTTGAACTGGAAGGGAAACGAAACAAACCAACCAACCACTCCAACTGGCTCTACAAATATGTTTACAGCATTTAAAATTTCGCGATGATAGCACATACTTTTTATAACGCTACGTGGCTAAATTGTTAAAACTGCTAAATTAAAAACCTTAGTCTTTTTGTGTTATAAATCTATGTACCTAATCTAATATTAATATAGTTGTGAGCGACGACCTCCTACACAGATAAGCCCACGAGGCTTCCGTGCAGGCTCTTTAGTTTGTAATATTTTTTTGTAATTTTTAACCTGTCGAATCGCTCAAGTTGCGGATTCCACCAGAACAACTCGCTTTAATCGCGCCATCTTGAACTGTCAAACGAACACGCGCGCCTACTTTGAAATTTTCGCTTAGCGCTCCCAAGCCGCTCATCCGTTTAAAAAACAAAAAATACCTCTAGAATCATAGATAAATTGCCTACGGAAACAATCCTACCAACTGTAACATTCTAATAAGACCGGAACACAATCTTATTGGAAATATCGTTGTTCGGAAAAAAAATACTTTTTATTGAAGATTTTACGTAAATTTCTAGATACCTTGCTTTATCGATGTAAAACTAATTACTTACAGTCAAGGTATCATTGGAGAATGTGTTTTTTGGTTTTATTTGATCACATACAAAATGAATAAGAAATTCGAGTGCGAACATGACTCGGCATGATTTTTGCCAACTTGCAAAAAAATCGGGCAAGTTTGAAAAAAAAATAAAAAATTTTGACGGCTCAAACACGGACGTATTATATATCACTGGATAGGGAATTTAAAGGCCTTTTCACACATACCATTAGATTTACAAACGTCAGTGTCCACGAAGTAAGTAAGTAGAGTTGAAAATCGACTGTCAAACATTTAGATGTTTGACAGTCGAATTACAGTCCAAGGCTAGAACACGGTTAGCCGTGTTCTAGCCTTGGACTGTAATTGGCAATCTCCCCTGGCCTGTTTGTCAGAGAGTTCAACTGTTAATTTTATCGAATTAATTCAGTAAATAAGTATATATTCTGGAAAATTCTTCACTGATAGACATTTTAATCCCACACTTAGCAGAGCTTGTATTATGGAAACAACATAAGTAGTACTTTTCAAAATAGATAATTACACCCAGACTCAAGGCAAAGAGACATGTTCATGCACACAAATGTCCTGGATGGCAATCAAACCCACGACCTGTGGTAGTGTTTAATCAACCACGCCAACCGGCCTATCAAATAGTTTAGAATTTAACTGCCGAATTGCAATATCGCCGAGCACGTATGAAATGAAGGCCGAAACATCAGCGTAAAAAAGTTTCAAGGGCTATTGGAGCTTCACCCTACCCAGCTCTGGCACTCCTAAAACGCTGCAACGCTGCAATATAATATTTGACAAAAAAAAAACAAGTTGTTTGTAGCCTTACTAGCGCCATCTATGGGTGAATAATGCTCACAGATATTATGAGTAAAAAGGCGTAGATAGGAAGTTTAAAAACAGGGTAATTAGCCAACTTTGAGCTGTGCAGCGTCGCCAGTGTCAACGGATACATCATACAATTCATGTCCCGAGTGCAATTAAATGTCAAAATGACCCAAAACTACCAAAAACGCCGTCGTGTGTGATATTTTTATGTGCATTTTTTAAGGGCGAATGCTGTAGGTAACCTATCTACACCTTTTATCTTATAATACCTAATAATTGACCGTTTTTTACTCAGCATTATTATGTTTCTTCACTGAAAAATATAAATAGAATAATAATTGAAAAAAGATTTGAACTTAGACTGCATATCTATGTTTGTTACCTTCTAATTCTAACGACTTAGAATGAAACTTGTCACAAATACATAGATCCTGAAATTTTAATTTTCCTAAAATTATGTGACAGGCTGAAATAAAATACAGAATAATTATTTGATTAACGTAGCGCTGAATGAAAGCAGTTGCAGTTGAGCAGAGGAAAGATTTGATTGTTTGTTTGTTTGTATTGAATAGGCTCTAAAACTACTGGACCGATTTGAAAAAATTCTTTTACCATTAGAAAGCTACATTATCCCTGGTGAACATAGTCTATATTTTGTCCCGAGAAAAAATAAGATCCCACGGGAACGCGGGTGAAACCGCGGGGCGGAAAGCTAGTTAATAATAATTATATACATTTATTTTCAAACATTCAACTCATATTTATTATGAATGTATAAACTAATAAGTCACAAGCTCTATCAAGCAAATGTAAGACACAATTTAATTACTAAGTCTACTTAGCTAATGCATTGTGAACACAGCTTAAGAGCCTGTTTGCTGGGAAGTTTGTGTTTGAGCTGGATTTGTGTCCGCTGAGTTCAGTACCTCTACCATGAGTTTACTATGGTATCTTAATCGATACTCGCTAGCGAATATCGTATGAAACTTTGTATGAAAAACTGTGTTATCACAACTGTCCGTTAGGGGCGCTGCACATATATTCATACTAAATATATACCGTAGTTTTTTTTAATTTTTTATTCTGGATAAGCTTGTGTTTAGCCACAATCTCACCAAGGTAAGTGATAATATGGCCGAAGGCGGTAAGCACACAAAGCCTAGATGGGAACTGGTTCTCAAGTGCAGCTGTCGGACACACACCAATAAGTGCTTGGCGACAGATTTTCAACTTGTGTGTGGTAGCCAGCCAATCGGGTACTACAAAGTACCCTACCACCGTGCTATGGTTTCCTCACGATGTTTTCCTTCACCGAAAGCTCAAGCTCATTGTAGGATGCTATATTAGATGCTGTAGTCGCTAGCGAGTATCGATTACGTTACTAGAGCAAACTCATGGTAGAGGTACAGAATAGTATTGTCTAGGTAGGTGATGGATAGGGGTATTTCAAATGGAGGAGTGTTATAAGTTTCCTTGTTTTTTTTTTATATTCTGGATAGGCTTGTGTTTGACCACAATCTCACCATGGTAAGTGATGATGTGGCCGAAGATGGTAAGCACACAAAGCCTAGATGGGAACTGGCTCTCAAGTGCAGCTGTCGGAACACTCGGACAGGTGCTTGGCGACAGATTTTCAACTTGAGGGTGGTAGCCAGCCAGTCGAGTACTACAAAGTACCCTACCACCGTGCTATGGTTTCCTCACGATGTTTGAAAGCTCAAGCTCATTGTAGGATTCGAACCCACGCCCTTCGCCGCGGTATTCGACGTCACTTACCACTGAGCTATCATCGCCTTGATATGAAACAAACAAAGTGTATTTTGATGTGATCACGTTACATCGATGAACTGCATCACCAGGACTATTTTTATTATTAGCGGTGAAGACAGATCTATCCCTAAAACCAATCAGCTCAGTGGTAGCATCGTCAGATACCGTGGCGAAGGTCATGGGTTCGAATTCTACAATGAGCTCGAGCTTTCGGTTAAGAAAAACATCTTGAGGAAACCATAGCACTGGCTGGCTACCACTCTCAAGTTGAAAACCTTTAGCCAAGCTAGCTTAGGTTTGTTCCGACAGCTGCACTTTAAGCTTGTGACTGTACAAGTTTGTTTTAAAAAAATCTTATATTACGTAATTGCTATGATAATAAATGTAGAACTGAGTATTTACCATTTGCTCTGTACACGTAAATGTAAATACGTCAACCAATACGTAATACCTACCATGTTTTAATAAAACGTATGTCAATTGAGAATCCTATTTGCTATTTGTATCAAAACGCACGCAGTGTGTGTACTAAACAAATATACATATTATGCTACAGGCGCACGCGCGTTGTGAAAGGGGGCTAGACGGAAAAAAATCTTACGACACTTTTAGTGTCACTGTCACTGTCACTGTCGGTGACAGTTGTGTGTAGTAAGCTATTGTAAGCTGTGTGGCGTGCGCATGTTTCTCTGTCTGTCTCTCTCTCTCTCCCTATTTTTTTTTTTATACATATACTCTCTCGACTTATAGAACTTATATAACTTTGTTCCATCCGGGTGTCCCTTGACACCTCTCATGTTTTTTTTATTTGACTACGAGTACATGTTTATATTTCTCAAATTGTAAATACAGACTACCGTTTTACAAATATTTGCCAACTAAATTTGAAATTGCAGTGAGGATTTATTTAACTTTATCCGGTCGCTATTTATACGAGCAAGGTATTACGGCTATAATTACGAGTTTTAATGAAATAGTTGTTTACATGAATAGATATACTGGCGATTCATTTAAAGAGGATTTTGGCGGAAACTTGCGAAGTAACGTTGCGTTTTCTTTTCATTCACATTAAATTCGTGTATTTTGAGTTTATATGTATAAAGAATCCCAGGAAGATTATCAATGTGTCGCCAGCTTAAACGTCGCTTAACTGGGTATGAAATGCAACAGCTTAAACATACCGGTAGTAACTTGGGTACCACAAAGTACCAAACCAACTCTTATATTGAATCGCGACTTAAATTGTAAAATTATTTTCTGTACCAACCTTTACCCTCAAACTCAAATATATCTTTATTAAGTAAACTCATACAAGTATTTTTAATCGTCAATTTGATTCATGTTAAATTCTAACGCTCGGTTCGGAAGGTTGCTTTTGCTGAGAAGAGCCGGCAATAAACTCGGCAATTACTCTTTTTAAAAAAGCAACTTAGACCTATTACATTTTATAATTATTTTCAACACACTTGCTCATAAAGTGGCTCTAATTTCACCGCAATTAGGCACATAATGACACCTATAATCAAACTGTGACTTTTTCATTACTATTATTCACAAATTTAGTTATAATAGTAGATTGTATCATAAGGGAGCAAAATAATATTTTTACGGCGAGGGCGTTTTTAGGAGAGTAAAGAGATTCTTTAGTAGAATCCTGAACGTAGCGAGGGATTCAAAGTACGTCGCCCGAACCAAAAATATATTTGCACCGGGTGTACTTGCAAAAAAAAAAAATAGCTGATCCGATATTTTTTTTATTATATCAGTATTATTTTCTTCACAAGTGTGTTGAAAATCGTCGTATGATACTCGTGTGTATTGATGATTACCGTCCTCGGCTCTCTTATGATCCTCACCTAGCGGCTCGGGTCTCAATTGCGCCTCAGCGGTAATGACCAACTTTACACACATGTACCATAATGTACTATTATATAGTCTTATTGATAATATATGTGTGTTATGGCGGCAAAAAAGGAATAAAGAAATTGAATTTAGTTACGAGTGATTTAGTTTACCTTTTCATTAAACCGGGTAAAAAGGTACCCGGTTCGCAGGTCAGCCACGGGTATGTAAAATTATCCGGATTTTAGTAGCTCTGAACGGGTTCATAACACAGCTCACCACTATGTTGATGTAGCCAGGGATTTTAGTTTGGTACAAGTCATGAATAAACAGCTTTCGGATTACGTGATCTAAATAAATAAAAATATGAAGTACAATAATAAAAATGATTCCTTTTGCAATGAAGTACTTGTTTGTATATGCAGTTACTAGAACGTAAAAGAAAAAATCTGAAAAAGTTTTATTTAACCTTTTTCTTGATCCACTGAACTGCGGAAATAGATACTGTGTAAATTTAAGTTTGTTTTTATATGATCTTACTTATTACTCTTATTATTACTTATTACCTATTATTACTTACTTAGAGGATAAAAAAAACCCGACTGGTAAAAAGTTAACCAAACTACGTACATAATAAAAAAAACTGAAAAGAAAAAAACTAAGCCCTTAGATGTCCGGTGGTCTAGAATTCTATAATATACTATTGAAGAATGATCACTTCTTAAGGCGATGATAGCTCAGTGGTAAGTGACGTCGAATACCGCGGCGAAGGTCGTGGGTTCGAATCCTACAATGAGCTTGAGCTTTCGGTGAAGGAAAACATCGTGAGGAAACCACAGCACGGTGGTAGGGTACTTTGTAGTACTCGACTGGCTGGCTACCACCCTCATGTTGAAAATCTGTCGCCAAGCACCTGTTGGTGTGTTCCGGCATTTGCACTTGAGAGCCAGTTCGCCTTAAAGGCATTGTAATAGGGTGTACAACACATTAGCAATCCCCTGGTATTGCCAATGTCAATAGGCGACGGTTGTCACTTACCATCAGGTGACCCGCCTGCCTCGTTGTCACTTGTGACATTATTTTTTTATTCCTACTTATATCAAATATGGAATCGGAAATATCTATGAATTTTGTTGTAAACCTTGCTGAGTATAGAAAAAATGAATTGATTATTATCTTATTAATATTATAAATGTGAATGTTTGTATGTTTGTAAGTTTGGCAAAAACGGCTCAACGGATTTTGATGAAACTTGGCACATAAGTAGATCTTATCTTGGAATAAAATATAGGATTATTTTTATTCCGGGAAAAGATAAGATACCTCGGGAACGCAAGTGAAACCGCGGGGCGAAAAACTAGTAATAACATAAGACAAAAAGTGATCATATCCATACTGGCCAATTGTGCCTGTGCTTTGTCTCAAACCCCAAATAAAATTAATGTCCCTCCCAAAATATAATAATAACTATAGAATTGTCGGCGAATTTTAATAAAGTAGTATGGATTGACTATTTACAACAGAGATATGCTTTTTACACAACGTTGCATTTTAATACGAAAGTAAGTTTACACTTTCTTTCGAATTTCTTACAGGACAGTTATTTTTATTCGAGGTTGTTGCCATAGTAACAAAAGTTACTAAGGCAACGGTTATTATTGCCTTCCAATCAATATCTGACGGTTTCACAGTAAAGGGTTCAAACACCCACGGAAGAGTTGTAGTCTCATTTGATAGCGGTCTTTTCATTTTGTAATACGTCGTTAGAAAATTATGGACATATTTAAATAATACCATATCCTGAGCTTCAATGTTTATACGAGTATTGCGCGTCGGTAACCTTCGTATTTAGAAACAAAAATATGATAGCACACGAGTGCGAGCGTGACGTATAGAACACGAGGATTATCGTAGTTGATGATAGTAGATGATAGGTGATTATAGTAAAAAAAAATCTTACGAAAAATTGTCACGACACTTTTAGTGTCAGTGTCACTTTATTGTAAGCTGTGCGGCGTGCGCGTGTTTCTCTGTCTCTCTCTCTCTTATAGAAAGCAAGCCAGATATTTTATATACATATAGTTTTTTTTTTTTTAAATATATATATACTCTCTCGACTTATATAACTTATATAGCTTCGTTCCATCCGGGTGTCCCTTGACACCTCTCAAGTTTTTTTTTTATTTATACTTGTAGTAATATGTTCGATAGCTCTCCAGCCTACACGGCGCTTATCGGATCATAACTTTAAAGTGCATCCATTAAGGAACCTTTACTCTTCGTTTATTTATTTATTTTTGAAAGCTTTTTGTTCGATTTATCGCTGCAAATTGAATCGCCTTTGTCTACACTATCCATGTTTTTTTTTTAATATTCCATTGGTGGCGATTCTTTTGTTTATACATACAAAATTAACAATACATACTTACATGTATATCTATATTTTAAGCAGAAAATAAAGAAATAATAGAATTAATGCAGTTCTAATCCATAATAGTCTATCTATGCCTGTATGGGTAATTTACGGGAAATTAGTGTCTACTATGATAAACTCAAGTTTACGTTGAAAAAAATTGAAATAAATTGACAGACGGAAATGCATCCAAATATTCCAGGCGGTTTCACTCGCGTTCCCGAGGGATTTTTCACTTTAAGGCTAACTTCTGTCTTTGACTTGATTCCAAGCTTATGTGTATCTTCTGTAAGTTTATAACTTGTACTAACGCAGCGCGGCTCTATGAGCTACATTACTGACATTCCCTCCCCCTACCAAATACCCGAGCGGTTAAAGAATATTGTATAAAAAAATACTAGAATCTACTTGTCGGCCTTTTTTTGATCGTACCTACCTTAAAGAAAAAACATGACGTAGTTCGTTCGTAAATATAAATAAATACCTTTGGCAATATTATATCAGAGGGATTCGAAAGTATATAAACATGTATGTTTATAGATTAGAGTGTACTCTCCTATCAAATTGCAATGTTATGTAAAAAATTCAAGCCAATCCATTGAGTACTTTTCGAATTTTGCGGACTCAAAATCGAACATCCGTAACATAGATTAAGAAATTGGTCCTCGCTCCGCATAGATTAAGAATTGGTCCTAGCTCCGCTCTGACATGATGCCCTCCTCGTATTTGTAAAATTCAGCAACAAATATTACGCCTTATCCTACCCGAAGCGTACCCAAGCCGAACCGAGTTGCAAGAAATTACACCATTCAGCGTTTCCGCGTATACGAAAATTATTCCCCGTGGTTGAGATTTTTATATATAAACTTATTGTCTAATATATAAAATTCTCGTGTCACAGTTTTCGTTGCCATACTCCTCCGAAACGGCTTAACCGATTTTGATGGAATTTTTTGTGCTTATCCGGTATCTATGAGAATCGGCCAACATCTATTTTTCATCCCCCTAAATGTTAGGGGTTTCATCAAAATCGGTTAAGCCGTTTCGGAGGAGTATGGTAACAGGACCGATTTGGATGAAATTTTGTGTGTGTATTTCAATGGGTTCCTCGATGATTTGAAAACAAAATTGGACCCGGTAGATGGCGCTGGAATCGGGTTCTAAGTTTTGTTTTAATTTCAGGGCAGGACAACGTCTGCCGGGTCCACTAGTTTATATATAAATTTTATAGTATAACCTGCTTCATTTATTTAACCTAGTTCATATTATTTGACATATAGTTTTTGTCATTTTTCAAATGTCCTAATATTTATTTAATGTCCTTATCCCTTATCTATATTTTTATTATTAAAATGACATTTTAGGTAATAATTATTATTTCTCTATACCAGTGGATGCCCGCGGCTTCGTTCATGTGGCAATAGAATGATTTTTTTAAATGTAGTCTACCAATATATGTAATTTTCGAAGAAATTTATGTCCTTTTCGAAGTTTTCAAATACATCTGTAGGTACAAAATTTTACCAAATTCAGTTCAGTGGTTGAGATGTGATATGATTTGAAAACGTTACAGACAGACCTACTTTTATAATGAATAGGTATATCTGTAATGTTGTATTATTACTATCGTAATATATTTTCTTGGTGCAGATTTCTTCACTCTCAGCTCTCAAGTAAACGGTTTTTCTGACTACTTCAATTATCATCGACATATTTCAGCCAATTTACACAAAACCTAAATGAAATATATACATAAACCTTTCTCATGAGTTACTCCGTCCATTGGTGAAAAAATAAACTAGTATAACGCGTCTTAATACTTGATATACCAGAAGAAAAAAAACATTCATCATATACAGAAATACACATATTGATACATTCGCTATTAATTAATTGTTCATTTTATATAAAGTATTTTCATAAAGCAATATTCATAACTTTACTACATAGGTACTAGACAGTAGCATAACATATTCGAGTTCAGGAGCTGACGTCACAATTTTTTATCCTTGTCTAGACCTTTCATAATTGTCTTTACATACGACAATATTGAGTTGTCCCATGTTCTTAGCTGTCACGTAAAGGGAGTGCGGCATCTACAGGAGCGGGGCGCGACGATTCATTCATCTATGATCCTTAACTTATTTTTTTATTATAAACAGAAACACTACGACACCACACCCTCCGAAATGAAAGAAATGAATAAACCCCTTTTGAATAATTAAAAATACTATTATTAGTATAAATAAAATGGCCTGCAATAACGGTGTGCATATTTCACAAGTTAATTAAGGTCCCTGCCTTGCTCCGCGTCAATCTAATTATTAACGCCCTCCGGCGGTTTGGCCCCAGCTACACGTAGATACATTTCGATATTCACCCTCAGTAAATATTTACGAATATCAGCATTCCTATAATGTAATAGTAATTTCTTTATGAATTATGATTGCATAACTTCGACGCGATGATAGCTGGTGGTGGTGACGTCGGATACCGCGGCGAAGGGGTTTCGAATCTTACAATGAACTTGGGCTTTTGGTGAAGGAAAACATCGTGAGGAAACCAAAGCACGGTGTTAGGGTACTTTTTAAGTACTCGACTGGCTGGCTGTGTGTCCCAGCGGTTGCACTTGAGAGCCATTTGCCTTTAAGGTAATGTAATAAGGTGTATAACACAATGGAAATCCCGATTGTATTGCTAATGTCTATAGGTATTTCACTTACCATCAGATGATGCGCCCACCTGGTTGTATAATTTTTTTATAAGTACCTCTACCGTATACAGGGTGGAATTTTGTAATGCCACCTGGAGGGAAAGTACTCTTAATACTGTAGATAGAACATTTTACTCAAAGAACACATTCCTTTATTTTTGAAAAGAAACAAAATGGCATTCATAGATTTTTGAAAATTCGCTTACCACACCCGGGAATCGAACCGACTAAAATCTGTAAAAATTACAGTACCTGTACTTTTATTGAATCGATCGTGAAATCTCTCTAACAAACTTTAAAAATAAAATTAAAGGAGGATTCCCTTTAGATTTTTTTGTAGGGATATGTAAAAAAAATTACATTAAATTTTATGCGAATTTCATCGAGTTGAGAGTTGAAGTTCAGAATACGATTTATAATATTCACCACAACACGTTATTAAAGGTTACTAGAATAGAATTCGTAACAAAAATACATTTGTGTATCCAAAAAAAAGGAGCCCATTTCGAGCAATTAATTAGTTAGTTTACCATTTATTGTAAATAATTAAAATAACTTAAGATTTCATGGTTTTACTTTAATTTGATTTATCAAGTTTTTCATTCATCAAGAGATTTCATTCTTATAATTGACCTTAACGATAGATGCAATAAAAGTACAGGTGTAATTTTTACAGATTTTAGTCGGTTCGATCCCCGGGTGTGGCAAGCAAATTTTCGAAAATCTTTGAATGCAGATTTGTTTCTTTTCAAAAATAAAGGAATGTTTTCTTTGAGTAAAATTTTCTATCAACAGTATTAAAAGTACTTTCTCTTCAGGTGGCATTACAAAATTCCACCCTGTATATTTCATTATGCATTTAGTTTTTTTTTTTCTTATGTCCGGGGACTTTGTGTCCTAGCCTGCGAGCTACCCTTTGTCCGAATCCTTGCATAACGTTTTTTAATTTATGTATTTATTTAATATAACTTGGAGGACTGCGTATTGAGGGGATTTGGGATAAGTTTGAAGGGTGGGTAACTACACCTTGTCCGTAAGACATCATATCTTCGGTTCGTAGTTATTTTAATTTGATTCAATTTTGATTTAGGTGTTAATATTTAAAACTTTTCTGTCACTAGGATATTTCGATTCAGCAATTTATTGTTTTTCCATTTCTTCTTTCTACCTTTCCTCTCATACCTCTTTACATATCCACTTCATTTATTACATTACTTAACATTGATTATTTCATACATTCCCATTTTTACTTCTCCAGAAATCTCATTCATTTCTTTGTGAGTTTTCCTTTCTTTCCAGCGTGGAGTCAGAAACTACATGGATTCCTATTTTCGAATGTATTTGAACCCACGACCTTCACAACGTCGACGCAACTACCACTAACCTATCATGCATGTTTGGCATTCCAGATTCTAAATGCATGAAGCTTTAAATATGTACCACACATATCGAGTGTATATCCAGTATAACAATGCCTCGTATAGGCTGAAACATGCATAGCTTCGCGAGGCCAGCTTATACTGGTTCATAATAGTATGTACAATTCGAGAGCAATATTAAATAAGGGTAAAGTGTTCATCTGTCATTTACGCGTTCGAATAGGCCGACGATATTTGGCTGCAATTTATATTGAATCGTGTTCGAATGGCATAACACGGAATTTGTGGGAATAACACGAGTGAAACGTGAATTCAACTGCCTCCATTCTGCATTCGTGAATAAATAGCTTCAGGACAAAGTAGTTTTAAAAGGGTTTGACTTGGTATCTACATCTTTCAGCCATTTTTTAAGTTTCATTATTATTGTTTTATGTGATACCTAGTCACGTTTTATCAAAGTCAAAGTCGAACCATTTATTCAGTTTAGGTCCTAGAAGGGCACTTATGAAGGTCGAATTACAGAAGTTACCACCGGTTCGGAAGTCAGCCTTCCGAACCGGTTTCAAAACTTTTTTTATGTACGATTTGAATCTAGAATCAGTCATCTTGGTAACAGATGCTGGTAATTTATTATAAAAGCGAACACTGTTCCCAAGAAATGACTTTTTAACTCTAGCTAATCTAAAATACGGAACAACTAATTTATCTTTTTGTCTTGTATTGAAGTTATGAATCTCTACATTTGATTTATACAAGTCAACATTTTTTCGAATGAACATTACATTTTTCACATTCATGCATCGGCTTGGCCATCCAAAGAGGAAACGCTGCCAGCCTGCTGGGAACCTTGCCGATCGGCAGCAGCGGCAGCCTTAAAAAAGTTTTATATATATTATAGTTGTACAGTTATTTGGATATTTTGTACAGTAAAGTTAGTCTTTGTCCGTATAGATTAATATTGAAAACACTCAAAAATTACATTAAAAGTATTGCAACCGTAATATTATTAACCGAATAATTAATATTACCTATAACCGAGTTCCTGAGGGAATTAATATAAGCCGGACTGGGTCGCTAGTGTATATTTCCTGTTTCTGAAAGCATCTCTAACGATTAAAGGGAATATATCAAATTATCGTCACCTACCATCAAGTGAGATAGTGGTCAAACGCGATACCAATATTTAATTAAAAATATATCTCATAGGCTCAAAACCTCAATCAAGGAAACCTGTGTCAAACATCAGTAGGTACAGATTGAATCGGTGTGATGGCCCCTGGCCACTGTAGGTGACTGAATCCGTTTCGTCACTCAGCGGAGATAAATCGATTTTGCGGAAGCTACATCCAAGCCAATATTTGATAGGCAATACCAATTAATCAAAAGCTAGTCAGTTTATAAAACGCATGGCTTCACCCGCGTTATTTGAATCGGATTTTGTTCACAACTTCATGTCTTTAATTTTTTATCACGGAACCCAAATTTTCAAGTCCAACTCGTTACCATTAACTCGTCCCGTCAATATCAGTCCAGCCGTAATGGAGATTAGCCGGCACAAACAGACAGACAATTAAACTGACAGTTACGAGCGCAATGGGTTGTAATGTAATGTAGTGATGCTTTGACCATATCACTTTTTATCAATAAAAGCAAATAAATCTAATATCACCGATGACACGTATTCACATTCGATATTTTAAGAAATTTACGACAAAATGAAATGTGAAATCACTCCAGCAATTTATTTTTTTTAATTCTGGATAGGCTTGTGTTTGACTACAATCTCACTATGGTAAGTGATGATGTGGCCGAAGGTGGTAAGCACACAAAGCCTAGATGGGAACTGGCTCTCAAGTGCAGCTGTTGGAACACACCGATAGGTGCTTGGCGACAGATTTTCAACTTGATGGTGGTAGCCAGCCAGTCGGGTACTACAAAGTACCCTACCACCGTGCTATGGTTTCCTCACGATGTTTTCCTTCACCGAAAGCTCAAGCTCATTGTAGGATTCGAACCCACGACCTTCGCTGCGGTATTCGACGTCACTTACCACTGAGCTATCATCGCCTAACAAAAAAATCTAACTTTATAAATATCAGAATAAATACCATTGTCAATGAAAATTTATAAAATTTACAGTTTTTTTACAGTATTTATCTTAATTATAAGTAAGACTAGAAATATAATTCAAAATATATAGTAAGCATCTGCTGCCGAACTAGGAATGGATAGTCAAAGGGAAGCACAAATTACGTTATCACATTCAGTTACAATGGACTCCAGTAAGCCACAAAGCAAGTCTTGACTAATATGGCTCTGGTTTTCAATGCCATTGAAACGTATCAACTACGTTTGATACAACAAAATTTCTAATATACCTGAGAGTGATTTGCGCTCGTTGTATTGACAACGTGCAAGCAAAGGACAGCTTAGTCGATATCAAAGGCTGACTGACATATATTGGAAAGCAATATCAGGCAGGTTTGCATGTTACGTAAAGGATAAACTAGGAATTAAACTGCACTAAGAGTAGGTAGGTTTATGAAGGCAATAGATTCATGTATTAATAGATTAAGATTAAGTTAATTAATTATATTAATGCGGTGAAGAATGATATGCATATGAAAGGTGTGAGTACGGAGACGACTAGTGATAGAGCGGAGTGGAAGAGGAAAACATGCTGTGCCGACCAGACCTAGCGTGGGATAAGGAAGAGAAGAAGAAGAAGAAGTATATTAATGCGGTTAATTAAATAAATATCCTCGGAAATTTTTCACACACGGCTATCTGATCCCAAACTAAGGAAAGCTTGTAATATGGAAACCAGATGACTGATATACTACATATACTACTTTTTTTTTGTATATAAATACTTAAATAGATAATTACACCCAGACTCAGGACAAACAGACATGTTCATGCACACAAATGTGTGTCCTGGATGGGAATCGAACCCACGACCTGCGGCATGATAGGCAGTGTATTAACTAACCACGCCAACCGGCCCGTCGAAGGTAATATATTGGTAATTCAGGTAATATATTGAGATTTTTATTACCTAATAGCCAGTAGTCACTTATTACATGTAATTATTATTTCCGTAGTGCTTTATTATTTTACTTGTATATTGTTTTTTTTTGCATGTGGTGCTTTCTTTAATAAGTATTTATGTTTTGTTAACAATCTATAGTTGCTAGTATATCTGTGTTTTATATAATGTAAATACTTCTGATAAGCCTAATAAATAAAATAAAAAATAAAAAAAAATTGTAAAATTTCCGCCGGTATCAACAGATACACTACTGAGTGCAATTTAAAGTAAAAGTGACCCAAAACAACAAAAAATGCCGTCGTGTAGGTACTATGGGATATTTTTTTAAATTATATATCGTGGTTTGACCATCTCACTTGATAATATATAATATGCAATATTAAGTTATTTACGTGTGTTAGTGTGTAATTTTTTGGAGTCATAAGGAGGGATGAAAGGCATGTAACAAAAAGAGTATTGAGCATGAGTGTGGATGGATATAGAGGTAGAGGAAGGCCGAAGAAGGTATGGATGGAGTGCGTGAAGAATGATATGCATATGAAAGGTGTGAGTACGGAGACGACTAGTGATAGAGCGGAGTGGAAGAGGAAAACATGTTGTGCCGACCCCACCTAGCGTGGGATAAGGAAGAGAAGAAGAAGAAGAAGTGTGTAATTTTTTGACCATTTTTGAAGATTGAATGTTGTGTAGGTAACCATTCACCAATCTACTATATAATATAATTGGTTATGTTACACAATGACGGGACGAGAGACTCAAAACTCTGCCCTCATTCCTATGCAGTGACATCGAATCATAAATACTTCCTTAGACTCGCCAATTCATTTTTACTATAAATATAAATTTCTCACTCAATGCAAGGGATAAATAAGGCACGCTGTTTCATATTATCGTCCCCCGCAATTTTGTTTCTTGGTCGGTAGGTATATAATCACTTTGCTTGAATTTGGAGATCAATATAGAGTTGGGAATTGGATGGATAACACAGTTCGCAAAACTAGTGCTTGTATTGATGTTGTTTCAAAAGCTTTTAGTTGAATATGCAGGTTTGTTAATGCGTACATGGAATTCAGATTTGATTGCTCGTTAAGGGGATTGCCAGTACCTATGTTGTCGAACTTATTGACATTGGTTCCAAAGCAATTAGCTCTCAAGTTCAACTGCCGGAACACACCGACAGGTGTTTGGCGACAGGATTTCAACTTGAAGGCGGCCTGCCTGTTAAATACGATAAGGTTCTCTTCCGTTCCCTTCCGACAGCTGCACTTGTGAGCCAGTTGCCTTCAAGGCTTTGTGTGCTTACCAACCTACGGCCACATCATCACTTACCATGGTGAGATTGCGGTCAAACACAAGCTTATCCAGATGTAAAAAAACGTAATTAAAGTGTTTTAACATCTATTTTTAACACATTGAAAATTTCAACTCATGATATTTTTTCATATTTCCTCTACAATTAGTGAGTATTTCAATGCTAATTGCACCAATATTTCGACATTTCAATAGCATTTTCAATAAACGAAATCAATGCACGTTATGACGTGTATTAATTACGGATAGGTCGACCGCACCCTGAGTTTATACTGGCTAACGATATCAAAGCCGACTTTTTTTTCTGGATTTTTTCAGTACAAGAAAAAAACCTGTAACATGCTTCACACTCAGCCAAACTAAGAAGAACTAATATTATAGAGAGAAAATATGTTTTTTTTTGTAGTTATATTTATTTGTCCTGCCCTAAAAATAAAACTTAGAACCCGATTCCAGCGCCACCAATTGTGAAACTAAACCATCTGTCAGTCCGATCTCCAGACATGTCAAAAAGTCGTTCTATACTAATATAATTTTCTACATTATTATTTTTTGTATTTTTTAACAGTTATTCTGCAATCGGGGCGGAGACGAATCTAACAAATAAAACCATGAAAATCGGTCCATCCGTTCTCGAGTTATAAGTGTAGGAACAAACCCGCCTTTTTTTATATACAGAATGAATTTTTCAAGTTGGCTTGGATGGCCAAATCCTAAACTAAAGGGAATAGAGAAAAATGCTGAAAGGAGCCTCGAAGCCGATTTTGATTAAAACTAAAACTGCATCATTAGATTTTCGAAAAAATGATTTCACAAGCCAGGAATCGAACACGATGAATTTGAAAAAAAATACACAGTCTGTATTATTACACCATCCGATAATTTTACTAATAAGGATCAAATTCTCAGAAGTATGAATGATGATGTATTTTAATTAAGTATTTCAAATAAATTTATAAGTTATGAGTTTGGGTCAGAATGAAGAATGAAGAATCTCCTATATTTAAAAATAAGAATTTAGTATTTAAGTGAAATTCTTTGATATTGACAAACAGCTAATGTAATCTCAGATTTGGTCGACCTGCACCTGATAACATATTATACGGCTGTGTTCCATTTTCAGCAGTTTGATTGATAGGAGACCTACATTATAGGGGCATAATTAGTACGTGGTTAAACTCAAACTCATTTATTCAGTTTAGGCCCTAGTAAGGCACTTATGAACTCTTACGTTAAATCGTCGAACATCTTATTTTAAATTTAAATTTTTTATTAAACTTAGGTTGATGAACAAAGCCTACTATAAGGTGGCTCATTACATGGAAGACAGAAATATATGGTTGTAGTAGCTTCTCTCTGCACCTGCATCCCCCTGGCGTAGTGTAAAATATTTGAAAATGTATCTAAATGTACTTATAAAAATGTAAATAAATGTAAGAAAGATCCACTGCTGAAAAAAACATTGCCTTGCTGAGTTTTTTGCCGGAGTCTTCGTCAGTTTAATTGTATTCCGAACCGGTGGTAGAGTCAATTGTAACGTTCATAAGTGCCTTACCAGCGCCTAAACTGAATAAATGAGTTTTGAGTTTGAGTTGAACGTTACAATTGACTCTACCACCGGTTCGGAATACAATTAAACTGACGAAGACTCCGGCAAGAAACTCAGCAAGGAAATTTTTTTCAGCAGTGGATCTTTCCTAAATTTATTTACATTTTCATTACAATTTATGTTATTGATATTTGAAGATTATATAAAATATCTATGATACAGATGTCTATAGGTGACGATAGTCACTTACCATGAGATGACGCAATTGTCAGACTTTTTTTTTAATATTTATGCTCTAAATAAGAACATTCTGCCTTCCTGCTCGTCAAAGTTCTGTAAAAATGTAAATTACGCGTAGATAGGTTACCTACAGAACATTCGATGATAAAAAACTTGAGAGGTGTCAAGGGACGTTTACCCGGATGGAACGAAGTTATATAAGTTATATAAGTCGAGAGAGTATATATATATTAAAAAAACATTTATATATATATAAATAGAAATGAAAATATCTGGCTTGCTTTCTATAAGAGAGAGAGAGAGAGAGAGAGAGACAGACAGAGAAACATGCGCAAACATAAACTTTTGTCACCGACACAAAAAATCATCGACATTAAAGTGTCGGTGATTTTCGTGAGAATTTTTTCCGTCTAGCCCCCTTTCACAATTCACAACGCGCGATAAGGAACTTCGTTCCAAAAATACCGGCTGACTAACGCACTCATCAATAAATTAAATATTGTAATATCACACTTCATTACGATATCTCATAACTTCTTACTTTTCATTGCGCGCAGAGGTTTGTGAAGTGCATACATACCTACGTTGATGCCGGGGCGACACAAGTTAGAGTACGAGTATGCTATAAATTAGCCAGGTTTTATCTAACCGCTCACCGAGCGATTATAACCTATCTACACCTTTTTGGAACGAAGTTCCTTATCGCGCGATGTGAAAGGGGGCTAGACGGAAAAAATTCTTACGAAAATCACCGACCGCTGTGCGGCGTGCGCATGTTTCTCTGTCTCTCTCTCTCTCTCATAGAAAGCAAGCCAGATATTTTCATTTGTATTTATATAATATATATAAATAGAAATGTTTTTTTATATATATATACTCTCTCGACTTATATAACTTCATTCCATCCGGGTGTCCCTTGACACCTCTCAAGTTTTTACTTATAACATTGTTTTATATTATTTCAAGACTATAACAATACCGAACCTTTACATCAAAGAATCAACGATTATGACACCCTATTACAGTACCTACACGAAAATTTGATAATTTATTATAATTTTAATTACTTAGCCTAGAATTTCTATTCAGATCAGATTTTTTCTGGCTCTCTCAGAAAATGGAAAAGCCAGAATACTATTGAAATATGTTTTTGCAATTTGATCAAGGTCGATCTAATATGAAAAGTTGTAGAAAAGATTTTTAACATACATATCCTCCATAGACCTAGGAACATTCACAATGGTAAGCTATTTATCCTTCATAATTCCTCAACCAAGCAAACAGCTAACGCAGAATTTATTTTGCTTGAAATATATACCAATTTTTATAATTGTTCGTCTAGAGCTACGGAAAATAAACTAAAACGATTTGCCGCTACTTTTATAAAGATGAAAAGGAATTCAATCAACTAAGCGATTGGATATTGTTTTCTAGCAATGCGCGTTTGTTAATAGCATATAATTGTTTAAAGACCGTATTTGTCAAGTTTGTTAAAAATAAAATGTCCACATTGTAAGCCAATGATATTATAAAAAAAAAGTAGGTTACCTCTACACAACATTCGATGTTAAAAATTAACTAACTCACTCAAAAATATTTAGGTAGGCATATTACAATATTTCATAGCATTACGACGGCATTTTTGGTTGTTTTGGGTCACTTTTACTTTTAATTGCACCTGGGTACTTGAACTCCATACGTTGACGCTGCCGCCGGCGTGACACAGGCGTCTCAAAGTAGGTTAATTAGCCCTCTTTTATCCTCCCGCTCTTGGAGCATTCGACACCTTTTACTGAGGTTTAATATCATTGACAAAAGCTATTTTTTCTTGAAATAGGAACTTCCTGCTCATCAGATTTGTATAAAAATGTTAATTCAAACTCAAACTCAAACTCAAAAACTCATTTATTCAGTTTAGGCCCTGGTAAGGCACTCATAAACGTTACAATTGACTCTACCACCGGTTCGGAATACACTTAAACTGAGAAGACTCCGGCAAGAAACTCAGCAAGGCAATTTTTTTTTAACAGTGGATCTTTCTTACATTTTTATAAGTACATTTATATACATTTTCAAATATTTTACACTAAGCCAGGGGGATGCAGGTGCAGAGAGAAGCTACTACAACCATATATTTCTGTCTTCCATGTAATGAGCCACCTTATAGTAGGCTTTGTTCATTAACCTTCCCTTCTAAGCTTTGTGTGCTTACCACCTTCGGCCACATCATCACTTACCATGGTGAGATTGTGGTCAAACACAAGCTTATACAGAATAAAAAAAAAAAAAAAAACCTAAGTTTAATAAAATTTTTGAATTTAAAGTAAGACATTCCAGCTACCTCACGTGGGATCCTATTGTAAAAACGAACACAATTCCCGAGAAAAGATTTATTAACTTTCGCTAGCCTGAATCTAGGGGTCACAATTTTATCTTTGTGTCTTGTATTAAAATTATGATGATTACTGTTTACTTCAAACAAATTTAAATTTTTTCGAACATACATTATATTTTCATATATGTACAGCGAGGGCAACGTTAATATCTTAAATTCCTTAAATTGATTTCTCAGTGACTCGCGAGGACCCAAACAATAGATCGCGCGAATCGCCCTTTTCTGTAAAATAAAAACAGTATCCAAATCAGTCCCTGAACCCCACAGCAAGAGGTTATAGGACATCAGACTATGAAAATATGCAAAGTAAACTAACCTAGCTGTAGCAATATCTGTTATTTGTCTAATTTTCTTTACCGCAAAAGCAGCCGAACTCAATTTGCTAGCTAAATTTTCTATATGAGGACCCCATTGTAATTTACTATCTAAAGTTATACTAAGGAAAACTGTCTTGTCAACTAGTTCAAGTGTTCTATCATCAACTAGTACGTTGGTGCTGCTCTTAGGAACATTTGGAAGAGAGAATCTAATACATTTGGTTTTGCACGCATTAAGCATAAGATTATTGGTGGCAAACCATTTTGACACTGTTGCTAAGGTCTCATTGAGATGGGTAAGGTCAGCGTCTTTTCTATCTACTCTAAAAATTAGGGAAGTATCATCCGCAAATAAAACTATATCGCACAAGTTATTTATCATGTAAGGCAGATCATTTATATAGACCAAGAACAAAAATGGCCCTAGAATCGATCCTTGCGGTACGCCCGTTTTAACTAAAGACCCTGAGGACGTAGTACAACCGATACCTACTTTTTGTTGCCGACTAGATAAATATGATGATACAAGACAAAGAGCCGTGTCACGGATTCCATAGTGATGAAGTTTTAAAACTAGGGTCTGATGATCCACGCAATCAAAAGCCTTGGAAAGATCACAAAATACGCCGACCGCATCTTGAGAATTCTCCCAGGCCTCAAAAATATGCTTAAGAAGTTTAGCCCCTGCGTCTGTCGTGGATCTCCCTTTAGTGAATCCAAACTGGTTAGTATGCAAAATCCCGTTATGTGTGAAATGAGCTAATAATTGGTTTAAAATTATTTTTTCAAAAACTTTGCTTAGTGCAGGAAGAATAGAGATAGGTCTGTAATTGGAAGGATTATTTTTGCAACCAGATTTAAAAATTGGAACAATTTTACTGTGTTTCATTAAGTCAGGGAAAACACCTTTATCAATGCATTGGTTAAAAACCGCTGCCAGAACAGGTGCTATGCTAGTGATCATAGACTTGATAACTTTAACTGATAATCCCCATAAGTCTTCAGTATTTTTTACATTCAAAGACTTAAAAGCGCTCAAGATGTCGCTAGTTTCAATATACTTAAATGAAAAATTTGGAATATAATTAGAAAAATGATTTTTAAGTAGACATTCCGCTTTAGTGGGAGATGATGCAAGATTTTTTGTAGCTTCAGTCGGAATAGTTGAAAAAAATTATTCAAAAGCAGTAGCTACGTTAAGTTTGTCTGTAATTAGCTTTTCATTTACTTTAAGATTAATTGTTTCACCTTCCTTTTTATTTTTACCAGTCTCCATGTTTATGATCTTCCAGACAGTTTTAATTTTGTTATTAGAATCGCATACTTTTTTGGCAATAAACATAGCCTTTGCTTTGTTACATACTGATTTAAATATCTTTGAATAACTCCTAACATATGCATGAAACTCTTCGTTATTTGAATAAGATTTTTTGCGATAGCGTTCATACATATTATCCCTACTCAGTCTTATTCCTTTAGTTGCCCACTCACAAAATTTCAATTTATCAGATACTTTAATAGATTTAATTGGGCAAAATTTATTGTATCCTTTGCAAATCGCTGAAAATAATTTATCATAGGTAATATTAGGATCGTTAGATTCGAAGGACATATTAAGAAGGTTTAATTCCAAATTATTGTTAAATTTATCCAACCTGTTCTTAGTTGTTTGTCTAAATTCTCTACTTCCCGATATAATTTCTCTCTTGGAAGGTAATTTAACTACTTGAGCCAAATGATCCGAGCGAACACCACTAATTAAAAACTTTTCTATAATACTCCCATTTATTATAATATTATCAATGCACGTAGAAGACGTGGCTGTTACTCGTGTTGGTTCTCTAAACAAAAATTCCATATTAAATGATTTAAATAAAGATATAAAGTTATTTCTATCAGATGAGGCAGCAAGAATATCAATATTAAAATCACCGCAGACAATTATTGATTTTTTGGATCTCAAGAGCTTAGTAAGTATTTCTTCTATGATAGATGAGAATAACAAAAAGTCTGAAGCCGGCGGCCTGTAAACACAGACGATGATGGAGCTTTCAATCTCTGCACATGCCACCTCACAAACGCGCTCCACAGAATGACTACAAATATCAAATCGATTCTTGTATTTAAGATTGTTATTTACTAAAATAATAGATCCACCACCTACGGCAGACATCCTGTGGAAGGCACTGGCGACCGTAAAATTATTTACATTGAATGCCATCGTGTCAGGCTTTAACCACGTTTCAGTAAAACATAAAACATCAATATTCAATTTATCTGTTAAAAGTTCAACATCATGTATTTTGCCAGAGAAGCGATTTATATTCTGATGCAATAAGGTTATATTCTGTCTAGGCTTCTCTATTGTCGTTACTATATGTTTAAAGAATTTACCACAATATTATTAGTATGACTAGATAATACTGCTTGGTCACTTAAACTACTGTTTGTTATATTAACTATAACAATATCAATATTATATGCTATCAATGTAGCCATCAAGTTTTTGTATTTTTTGGGGATATTGAGAGAATCCCGAGTAATTTTAATTCCACTAACAAACTTATTAGTGTCGAAAAATATAAAATTGTCATTATGACATGTCAGATTATATAAGGAGTTATTTAAATACATAATATAACTATTTTGTTTGTCAGTATAGTCAACTGAGTAGGGGAAGGCACACAACATTACTTTCATTACCCCTAAATTTTGAAGGGACTCATAACTATTAAATAGGTCCTTTCTATGTATACCTATGCCTTGGCCAACTAAGACAACAATAGTGGTATACTTGTCAAATTTCATTTCCATAATTCTATTAATAATCTGTATGAATGAAGCGCCCGGCATACAATTATCATGTCATCAATAATTTCTATATTTTCCTTTTAACTCGGCTTACTTACGTAATAGGTTTAAAGTGGAACCTCAAAGAGGTAAACGATGACGTAAAATAGACTATGATGACGGGTTGTGTAAGCCGCATGACACATGTAGAGCGTGCGAGCCGTAATCCTGTTTCGCGCCATCAGCCCGCAACCTAACTCTATTAAGCCGGCGACCGATCTTTGATCATTTCCAGGTCAGATATTTATTAGGCCGTGCAAGTTAAAGTTACTTTATGCATAATGGTGCTGTTATAAAATATTGCTCCTATAATATTATAGGATGTATCCCACTTAGGGGTGCCAGCCTAGATGTGGATCCAGCGATGGGGGTGGGGGGGGGGGCAATGATTTGTTTTACTTGTTACGACCTTTTTGCGTTTTATTAACATTACTGCGTAAATTCTCACCACAAAGAAATATATACTTTTTATAAAAATATGAATCAGTAACAATTATCGTTTTTAAATATTTCCTTATTAGACCTATATTTTCTCCAAGTGTCATTTTTTGTAGCTTATTCTGAAAAATACTATATTCAGCTGAAAAAATGTTGCCAACACTAATCTATATGTGTTTTTTAACGTTGTAAGATAATTAAAGGTTATGAGAAACATGATTTCAGCGTCGCGTTCATGAAATATCTGGCATAATATTATAAGCCTATGTTACATATAAAACATCGTTATTTTTAGTCAAAATAAAAGCAAGAGTAATTTTACAAAAGGTCATGTTTTCGGTAAATAAGAAAGTTTCGAGACTTTAACCCCTTAATGTATCGCATTTCATGTCACTCTATCATGGAACAAAGAAAAAAAAAGTTCTTTGTCTTACGTAGGTACTCGAATGTAGAAATAGATTTTTACTGCCCATCGTACAGAGCTGACGCGTTTTGTTCACCATTATGACACCATCAAAGTTTTTGGCCTTTGTAGCTGTAATCCTACTAATATTATAAATATGAAAGTTTGGATGGATGGGTGTATGTGGATGGATCTGGATGAAATTTGGCATAGAGATAGATTAGAGTCTAGTTTTTATCCCGGGAAAAGATAAGATCCCTCGGGAACGCGGGTGAAGCCGCGTGTCGGAAAGCTAGTAAAATTATAAACGAAAACTGAATCCCGAAAACACGGACTTTTCGGACAAAATGTTCGGCCCTGCTCTGTCTTAGTTCCTTTTCTAATAACGTGTAAAAGCTCGTGTGGTGGCCACGACTCGCAAGTTCATAACACTTTCGCTGTAAAAAAGTTATCAGATTCCAGGAAAAGTCAAACCCCTAAGCCCTGACTTTACTAATCCTAGACTAAAAAGTATGGCTTGTCGGTTTCATAAATCTATTGCATGTCATAACATTTAAAGACCTATGACGTAATTTCCATCTGTAAATAAGTCCATCGGACCGTCCGGCTAATGGATTAATAAAAACTAAACTACATACACTTTATTATTATTATTGTTTTAGTGTTGCTTCCCCCCCCCCCCCCCCCACCCCCCATTTTTATCATATTTAATGTACGATTTTCTTTTGTTAATGTTTTATTAGATGCTGTATGTTATATATATATTATTGGTTTGTTTAAGATATGATTTTTTATTGCGCACTTTATGTTTAGTCGTGCGTGACCTCACCGCCAGCTCCAACGGAAGACCAGCGCTGGTTGCAGCTTTATGCTGAGTTGGGGCAAAATATGTTTTATTATTTTTTGTTCTACTGCATATTTAATCTTTTTGTTTTGCCACAGTAAATATATTTCTATTGGATGGATGGATGGATGGATGGATGGATGGATGGATGGATGGATGGATGGATGGATGGATGGATGGATGGATGGATGGATGGATGGATGGATGGATGGATGGATGGATGGATGGACTGACGGACGGACGGACGGACGGACGGACGGACGTATATAGACGTATATATATAGGACCTGTAGCCGGAGGGCCTAAAATGTCTCAAGTTACTTACAGAGCACTAGTTTATTGGTCTTTGGCAAGGCCGTCGCCAGCCCAGCCCAGGGGGAGGCAAGGTGATATATGGAGGATGGGAAAAGTGTGAATTATAGGTACAGATAAGACCACATAAAACTTTACACTTGTTTCTTTATAAGGCAATGATAGCTCAGTGGTAGTGACATCGAATACCGCGGTGAAGGTCGTGGGTTCGAATCCTACAATGAGCTTGAGCTTTCGGTGAAGGAAAACATCGTGAGAAAACCATAGCACGGTGGTAGGGTACTTTGTAGTACCCGACTAGCTGGCTACCACCCTAAAGTTGAAAGTCTGTCGCCAAGCACCTATCGGTGTGTTCCGATAGCTGCACTTGAGAGCCAGTTCCCATCTAGGCTTTGTGTGCACTTACCACCTTCGTCCACATCATCACTTACCAAACACAAGCTTATCCAGAATTTTAAAAAAATAAGAAATCTGCCCCCCTTGGCAACGCCTCAGGTCTTTGGTGTTGACACTCGGCTTTGGAGACCGCGGCATTTTTGTTCGGCCTCGAGGCCTCTAAGAGCCTTCATGGGGCTCCATTGCATCTCGCAATGACTTGAAGTTTTTGTTCTTTTTAATATTATCTTCATCTGGCTGTTTATTTCAAATTGCAACTGTTTTTGTATTGAAACATCGGAGGAATAGTTTAGCTGATAATAAAGAGGCTGAAAAATTATGATAGCAAATCATAGATTAAGAATTGGTCCTCGCTCCGCTCTGGCGCGACGATATATTCATATATCTAGCAAATATTTTACTTTTAACTTGATAAAAATGTCAGGATAAACATTTCCTCGGCAAGAGCCGTTCTTTGATGAGGTAACAACGTTGTCGCAAACTGGTTTATGTATCCGATGCACTTTTACTCTGTTTAAATATTGAAAGTCTCAAACATATATCACCGTGTCGTGTGCCATGTAAAATCCATAAAATTAAATTGAAGTGTTTATTTTTGTCTGTCTGTCTTGTGGAGTAGGTCCTTTAGCCATACCTTAGGTCTCCTCGTGCACCAAACAGATATATATAGTAGCATATATTTTAGAATATAATAATTTGGACAGTATTTTACGAAATCAATGTATACCTAATTAATAGACGAAAAAAAACATAAACTCATGAAATACATTTTTAACGATACTTTAACTGACAGATAGCTGATGTTAAAAGGAGGAACTTAGGTTTTTATTTTTAAATATATTTAGGGTTCCGCAATTAAAAGCCCTGAAATCCTGAAAGTCTGATTCGAATCCGCGGGGCACTGCTAGTACTTAAAAAACATTGAATTGATGAGATTAAAGTAAGCAGCAAGCAACGGAATAATAAAGTAAAGAACTTAAGTGGGAGGCAGCCTTGTAAATAAATCTCTTTTATGTTGAACCTACCTAAGAAAGTACCAAGAAAATCTTCAGACTCGATTTCCGTTTTGAACAAACTATTAATTAAATAAATTTCACACCTTCGGTGCGCGACTCCGACTTGCTCTTGCCCGGTTTATATCATCTGGTTCGCCTTAATAAGGTGTACAACACATTAGCAATCCCCTGGTATTGCCAATGTCTATAGGCGATGGTTGTCACTTACCATCAGGTGACCCGCCTGCCTCGTTGTCACTTGTGACATAAAAAAAAAAAAAACTGGAGCCGATTCGTACCAAAGATCGTAGAAAGGTAGTTGAATTACCCTTTACCAATAACTTAATATCCTACCATGTCTGGGAGTCCATCAATTCGATTATTGGATTTTAATCTTGTGAACGCCCGTTCACAGGTTGCCTGGCACGTAATCTACAGGTTATCTTATTCTGTTAATATCTAACAGAGTTAAATTGCCTTTAGATAAATTTTATAGTAGATACAATTTAAGCAAATTGACTGGAAAGTTGATTCCGCTTCTTTGAAAAGAAAAGCATTTAGAGGATTAATTAACTAAGGCTAACGCGTTATAGTTGAAAATAAAGCATTTACGGTTTCTTTAATTGGATAATCTCTTTGGTTCACACACACTTATGAAAAGATCTCATTGTTTACGGAAAAGAAAAGCAAACAATATAATCATTGTTTATTTATTTAAATTTAGTCCGTAATTTGGTTTGAAAAGGCGAAAAGTAGTTGTTGGATTGGCTTAAAATGTATGTACAGAGTGTTTTTATTACTCTTCGAATTTCATACGGAAATGGGAATTTTAAAGCGTTTTGTGACGTTGAATTATTGGAACAGTTACCATGACAACGGTTACGTTTACTTCCCTTTTTTTCTCTTGGCAAGAGGCCGATTGGTATGACTTTGATCCCGTGGAGTGTCGGCAGGCCGTTGGTGTGGAACCACTTGTATTGATACACTTGCGCCATCTCACTTACCGGCGACTTGTAAAGCGGGGGCGGTTGTGAAAGGTGCGAAAAATACGCTGTTTCATTCGGTTCGTTCAACGCGTTCGGCTCGGATAAGTGTGCCTTCACCTTAATACGGCGACTGTGCTGATAAATATGGGTGTTATTTAGTAATCCACTTCGAGGAGT
The DNA here is from genome assembly GCA_951361185.1 of Ochropacha duplaris. NCBI lineage: Eukaryota > Metazoa > Arthropoda > Insecta > Lepidoptera > Drepanidae > Ochropacha > Ochropacha duplaris. Next base: position 1,512,716 of record OX592690.1, read on the forward strand.
CAAATAAGAATCCTGTCAACGTGTCAGTTTATCCACAATAACTTCAATATTTATTAGTCTTTTGTTTACGTGTGTAAAGTAAGGTATTGTTCCCAAACAATACCTTTACTTGGCCTTATAAAAGTAATATTATAAGTATTATGAAATTCAATACTTTATCACAGATTAGACAAAAGTTACTTCGTAACAGATACATCACTCCTATAATAAGCCACACTCGATCACCATAAACAACAAACACACACACACACACAACACACACACACACACACACACACCCACACACACACATACACACACACACACACTTCCGACTTACACACACATAGTTTCTTAGCTTATATGTAATACAACTATATTTAATATAACAATTTGGCTTCACTACTTGTTGGGACGAACTGATTCCTAATATACAGCTAACGCTAGTTTAGGAATCAGGGCTTACAATCTAGATGTATAAACCTTGTTGTTGAAAATAAATAAATTATTATTATTATTATAATAAAGCTAAAATACCTATGTTATTTAGATTCCTGTAGCGGGTGAATAACGTGCCATGCGCGCTCAGTCCCGCGTCGCGTTCAAACGTCGGCTCGCCGGCGAGCTTCTTAGCGGCATTGCGCGTGTGACGGAGTCCTGACCAAGAATTATATATTCTGAATGGATAGGTAACTCTAAATACCTACTTGAAGCATATACCTATCAAGAGAAAGATAACAACTACGTTGGGACAATCTCTCTTTCTAACCCTACTTACCCTTAATGAAAGAAGAATTTATTTAGAATATATCATTCTTGGTCCTGACTATATTGTCTGAGCTGGACTTTTTGGCGGAAACTTACAGAGTAACGTTGCGTTTTCGTTTTATTTTCATTACCTTCGTGCATTTTGAGTTTTATTGAATATCTATTTATCGATGGTGTTTTGTCCATTAATGATCAATCTAAGTGAAATGAAATGAAAGCGTGTATCGTGTTCCAGGTTGTCCCAAAAATTCGGTGGAAAGTTTTAGTGGAACAGCCGCCAATTTCACTAAATCTAGACCGGACTTGTATGGACGAGGGCTACTTTACAGTGAATGTGACAATAAAACGTGACTAAATATAAAATATGAATATTTAAAATAAAGAAGTGGCTTAAAGGTCTAGATACCAAGATTTTTTTTAGGGTACCTCGTACCTCGAAAGGAAAAAACGGAACCCTTATCACTTTGTCGTCCGTTCGTCTGTCAAGACCCTTTTTCTCAGGAACGCGTGGGGGTTGAAATTTTTATCAAATACTCAAGTGTATTGTTCCTTAGAGCTGTGAAAAAATCAAACTTTTAATCCAACGCAATCAAAAGATACAGCCGTTAATGCCGCAATTTTTTTAAACTCGCAAGGGAATCAAAACCTACAGGGTACTTCCCGTGAATTCAGAATCTTGAAATTTGGTACGAAGCAATTTCTTATAGCACAGATAAAGGAAAAATTCCAAAAAATTAAAATAGTTGAAAATTAAAGGGTGTCCCCATATAGTTAATTGTTCTATAATTTGTATCTATGATGGTTGTACTTTAGTGAGGTGGCAACACTAACCGCGTGAGGCGTGAGCAACAGTCAGTCGATGAGTCTCGTAGAGAATAATAAAAGTAAAAGGGTAGCGTAAAATAATAAACGAACTATTTACAAGTTTGTACGGAACCCTCGGTGCGCGAGTCCGACTCGCACTTGACCTGTTTTTTTTTACTATAGACTATAGTTTCTACGAAGTTTAGTATGAAATACTGGCTTGTAACGTCATAAATAAACACCATCAAAAGATCTCAGACTTTGTCGTTAAATTGATAGTCAAAAAACATAAACAGGAAGATTTTTACAACGTAGATAATCGCTATTTTCAATTATTTTTAGTTATTTTTACTCGTAGTAATTAGTGTTAGACTGTTTTCTTGAATATATATATATACAACATCCATATTATACAGAAATATTTTTTGGGATTCAGAAGCAGGATAAAAAATAAACAAAACCGGTCAAGTGCGAATCGAACTCGCGCACCGAGGATTCCGTACAAATGTTGTAGTTTTTATTTTTTATGTTTTAAATGTTTAGGACAAGGTTTGTATGAAATAAAAATCTAGTTTTTAATTTTAAAAAAATGAAGCTGATTTGATATGCCAGTCAACATCTGGGCATTCATTATTATAGTAATATCTTTAACATTATTTTCGTCTAAATTTATTTAATTATTAATTATTATCTGCCCCGCGGTTTCACCTGCCAAATTTAAAGTTTGTAGCATTTATACTTTCTGAGATTTTGGATTAATGCAGTACCTAAGTGGTATTTCGCTTTTATATCTAGCCAGCTGTTCCCTGCGGTTTCACCCGCGTTCCCATAGGATCTTATTTTTTCCAGGGATAAAAGTACCTATCGTATCTCTTATTCCTGGATATAAACTGTTTGAGTGCCAATTTTCATCGAGATCGGTTAAAAAATTTCAAAGTTTATCGCGAAAAAAAAAACAAAATTATATTTTATTTTTAGGTACCTATTTTAGGGTTCCCAAGCCCCAGAGGTTGCAATTTGCAACGCTGCTCTTTAATCTGTCAGCTTTCAAATATCCTGACAGAAAACAGAGTAGGTAGGATGGCATCCATTATATTAGGCCACATTTTTGCCTTTTTTTAAACTAGCTGTTCCGCGTGGTTTCACCCGCGTTCCCGAGGGATCTTATCTTTTCCCGGGATAAAAAGTAGCCTATGTGCTGTTCCAGACTTTAATCTATCTCCATGTCAAAATTCATCCAGATCCATTTAGCCGTTCTGGCGTAAATGAGTAACAAACATACATCCATCCAAACTATCACATTTATAATATTAGTAAGATTATTATGATAAGATTTGTAAGATAAAAGAACAATAGTTTCCTAGTAAGCCTAGTTGACAATATTCTCGGAAATCCGCAATCCATACTTCCTGCATGCGCCGCAACGCATTGATTTTCCACGAGGAAATCATTCGGAATAAAAGTTGTTATATTAGTGTGGGGCTCACGGTTAAACATAGTCGCGCCCACGCCGCTCGCTCGATGCGCAGACGCCGCCCGACCGACCAGTCCCATATCTGCCTCCTTCACGCCAATACACGTTCCACGCACAGGTTAGTCACCATTTACCCTTTTACGCCTCTTTTGAAACAAATAGACCTCTGAGCGAAATTATATTTCCAAATGTTCAATTATAGAACGCTGTGCGACTTTATTTTTTAAATTGAATGCTGTTTGTTTTGATTATAGAATCGGTTGCAACGTATCATTTTCATTTGTTAATCTTAGATTAGTTACCGGTAACGTGTGTTCGAATTCCGAACGCGTGATTATTTTTAGCTGTGCCGTTCAACATTCGACGAGTGCATATTACAATACGTCGTTACGGACGAACAAAAACCGGGTTTTCGATACTAAAAATATCCCCATATCGAATGTTTGCGAATTCTATTTTCAAATTGACCATCTAACTAATGTGAAGTAGATAGTTCAACTGTTAGACTGTATCTGGATTATAATGTTGTTTATATATATATATACTCGTACGGACATACAAACGATATAGTAAACATGGAATCTATTTACGTGAGATTTTTGTGACTGGAAAACGTTTCATTGAATTTCTCGCGATAATTTCATGCCAAGTTTTCGGTCTATAACTAATGTTATGTTAGGTGTTTACGTCATTAACAAATCAACTCTGATTCTCTATTTTTGTATATAAATAATATATGACGTAGTTTTGATTATTGCTTTCTCGGGCAGGATGTTTGTTACGTACGATTTTAGGTTGCCACACTGTTTTCTCAATGTGTTCATCACATATATAAATACACATTGTGGTTTATGAATTTAAGATAAGAGTTTAGTTACAGTAAGTATTACAGATTTAATACACAATTGTAGCAAGCAACAATATATTCTGCCAATATGATTATTGCAAGATATTGTTATTGAAAACATAGCAATGTAACAAAGAAATTAATCAATTTTCGGTTAATTCTGAATTAGTCTATTTGGCATATCAGTTTGAAATAATATTAATTTGGATTAAAAAGTAACGACAGTAATAAAACGTTTGTTGTTTAAATATAAAAATAAAACATCAATTAATAATCGTATATTATCATAAATACTTCACGATTTAAAATTTTCACATTTTTGTTAAACAAAGAATAACATGTCGATTACGACTTGGTATTTTTCATCACTTAAAATAAACTGTAAATATTAGAAATTTGTTTAAATAATTAAATAGACAATTAATAATAGAGGAATTCTTCGACGCACTTTTATAGTTTATTTTAGGTAGTTTTTAGATTAGATTAGTTTTAATTGTAGTTATAATAATGTAAATATTTTATTGATTTTATATAATAGTAAATTAGTATTATTTAGGTTGAATTCAGTAAAAAGGTAGGCCGTGATTCATTGATCGTAGTGTTCAGTGATTCGTATATCGTTTTTACTGGTGTCTTTCATAATTTTCATCCTACTATCTGTGGGCCTTGTTATGTGGTGATAAAAGTGCTAGTGAAACAAAATATACAATCTAAACAACATTTACTGAATCACTATATAGGTAATAAAAAACCGGCCAAGTGCGAGTCGGACTCGCGCACGAAGGGTTTCGTAAAAAAGGCAAAAAAATCACGTTTGTTGTATGGAAGCCAATATTTAGAAGAAGTAAATATTTATTTTATTTTGTTTTTAGTATTTGTTGTTATAGCGGCAACAGAAATACATAATTTGTGAAAATTTCAACTGTCTAGCTATCGCGGTTCTTGAGATACAGCTTGGTAAAATTTTTATGCCGGTAAAAGTGAAGATTCCTCGGGAAAGTGATCGAAATCGCGAGGTACAGCCAGTATTCTATAAAATTAGATTGTATTATAATATATGATCAACAAGTTTTGCCAATTACAACACCTGTTTAGAATCAGATGGAAACAAATTAAACAATTTGTATTAGTTTATTTTCGGGAGTGATTAAACCTATTTTAGCACACTAATCCAGTGGCCTCGACGACTGAAATTTTATATTACCATCAGTTTCTTTGAAGAAAACATTAAAAACCGAGATGAAGTTAATTTCTAGGCTTTGTGTGCAAGTGGTCTATCATCACCTACCTATGGTCATATCATCACCTACCATGGTGAGATTGCGGTCAAACACAAGCTTATGGAAAGTAAAAAAGGAAGGCGATGATAGTGGTAGTGACGTGGATGAAAAGTATCCCAAAAATCAAATGCTAATCAACTGCCGTTGTGTTCCAATTTCCGACAGTTGCACTTAAGAGACAGTTCTTTCACTTACCATTTTTTTTAACTTTAGAATAAACTTGTGTTTGACCGCAATCGCACCATGGTAAGTGATGATGTGGCCGAAGGTGGTAATCACACAAAGCCTAGATGGGAACTGACTCTCAAGTGCAGCAGATTTTCAACTTGAGGGTGGCAGCCAGCCAGTCGGGTACTACAAACTACCCTACCACCGTGCTGTGGTTTCCTCAAGATGTTTTCTTTCACCGAAAGCTCAAGCTCATTGTAGGATTCGAACCCACGACCTTCGCCGCGGTATCCGACGTCACTACCACTGAGCTATCATCGCCATAAAACCATGGTGGGACAAGCACGCAAGAAAAAAATAGAATGAAACAAAATGTCCTGCCAAATCAGTCTTGTTTGTTTTAACAGAGTATAATATGATGCACGCAATAATTTTGCTGTCCTTTACAACTATAAATATTCAATAGTAATTCAATAATGTTTGTAAAAAATAATAAAGTAAAAAAACAACAACTAAAGTAAAAAAAAAATCAAAAAAAAAAAAGTCGAATATTTAATTAGATAGAGTAAACTGACAGTTAGGAGCGATGTGATTAAGATTACTGTTTGTAAGTAATGTAATGTAGTGATAGTTTGACCAAATCACTTATCAATAAAAATACATAAATCTAATATCACCGATGAAACGTATTCTCATTCATTATTTTAAGAAATTCACGACAAAATTAAATCTAAAATCACTCCAGCTAATAAAAAATCCAACTTTATAAATAACAGAATAAATACCATTGTCGATGAAAATGAATAAACTTATCCATGAAATAGATTGTCAAAGGGAAGCACAAATTACTTTATCACATTCAGTTACAATGGACTCCAGTAAGCCACAAAGCAAGTCTTGATTAATATGGCTTTGGTTTTCAATACCATTAAACTACGTTTGATAACGACGAAATAGACCTGATATACCTGAGAGTGATTTGCGCTCGTTGTATTGACAACGTGCAAGCAAAGGACTCGTCGATATCAAAGGCTGACACACAATACATTGAATACCAAAATTCATATTCGTATAAGTTATTGAATTTAATTCCGTTTTAAGTATATAATTCAAAATCACATACATGTAGTTACGAATTTATATTTAAGATTAAATAAAACTAAACTAAACTAATTATAAATTAAACAAAAGCCCCAAATCGCTGCCCGATGGAAGCGTCCCAAGAAGACTGGCAGCATTGCCGCGCTGAATGGCAATACCAATTCTTTGGGCAAAGTATATGCCAGCCTTCTGTCACGTGAGGCCTCAATAAGGCGATGAATTTAATTGAATAAAATGAATGCGGTTAATTCAGGTAATAATTTATTGAGTCGATAAACCAGACGTACTCACTGACTGACAAACCTGACTTTTAAACATATTTGCACCTGTTGGATTTTTTGCCTAAATAAAAATAATCAAGTATTTTTTATGCTTTCATTATAGGTACCTACATACAGGGTCGGGAAAGAAATTAGATTCTTTGTTTTTTACTTTTTAATTACCTAATAGCCAGGTATTGGTACCTAATGTGACAGCTAGAATAGTATGTCAAAGTATTTCGAAAAAAAAAACTATATATGGCCACAGTTTAGGAGAATTAGAACTTCTAATAAACACACACTTCTAAAGCATAAACAACTACTATAACATAAATTTTATTTTTAAGGCGATGATAGCTCAGTGGTAAGTGACTTCGGATACCGCGGCGAAGGTCGTGAGTTCGAATCTTACAATGAGCTTGAGCTTTGGGTGAAGGCAAATATCGTGAGAAAACCGTAGCACGGTGGTAGGGTACTTTGTAGTACCCGACTGGCTGGCTACCACCCTCACGTTGAAAATCTGTCGCCAAGCACTTATCGGTGTGTTCCGACAGTTGCACTTGAGAGCCAGTTTGTGTGTTTACCACCTTTGGCCACATCATCACTTACAATAGTGAGATTGTAGTCAAATACAAGCCTATCCAGAATAAAAAAAAACACAAAATAATGTTAAAAACAACTCATTATACAATGTTTTGAAGCGTTCGTTGATATTATAAGTAAAAAGCTTATAAGCCCTCCGCAACCGGTAGGTAGGTTAAAGCTAGCCAATTAGCCAAAATTAACCTGAGTCGTGTCGCCGGCAGTGCAATTTAAAGTAAAAGTGACCCAAAACAACCAAAACTTCGTGTATTATGGGATATCATAATATAGTGTATTATTGCAACATTAAGTTATTTACGTGTGATAGAGCAACATTTTTGAATGTTGTGAAGGTAACCTATCACCAATTTACTTTTCACTCCTCTTGCTCAAAAAGACCGTCATTGTGGCGTACCAGAGCGAAGAAAAAATAGCAATTCTTCCTCTAGGGGAAAAAGTTTTTTTTTTTTTTAATTTTTGTGTGTCAAATGACAATGAGCCTACAAAAACGAAAAAGTCTTTAGTCATAAGTAGAATAATCATGAATAAAGACTCGACTTATTACTGTTTCATAAAAAAAGAAATTCATTTTAATTTTGAAAATGGAACTAAATTCTGAAAATGCATGCAATGTGTTGCGGCTACAGAAGAAACCAAAAAAAGACATTATAAACTACATATTTCATATTGTATTGGATTGTTTTATTTTCTCGCAATCGTAGTGAAAAGTATAGTGTAACACACGGCGCTAAAATCCATTAAAACTCGGTTTCTATTTACCTCGTTTTAACTACCTCGTATATGATGGGTCATTTTAGCTCCTTGTATAACAATCTACTATACAATCAAAGACTTTATAAACTTAATATAATTGGTTATGAAACACAATGACGGGACGAGAGACTCAAAATTCTGCCCTCATTCCTATGCAGTGAGATCGAATCATAAATACTTCCTTAGACTCGCCAATTCATTTTGACTATAAATAGAATTTTCTCACTCAATGCAATGGAAATGTATTGCAGGTTGACCTATTTTAGTTGTAAACTGTCCAAATTTGTCATTGTCTTATAAATAAGGCACGCTGTTTCATATTATCGTACCCCGCAATTTTGTTTCTTGGTCGGTAGGTATATAATCACTTTGCTTGAATTTGGAGATCAATATAGAGTTGGGAATTGGATGGATAACACAGTTCGCAAAACTAGTGCTTGTATTGATGTTGTTTCAAAAGATTTTAGTTGAATTTGCAGGTTTGTTAATGCGTACATAGAATTCAGATTTGATTGCTCGTAAATTCTCTTTTTTTTCAGAGGTCGCCTATTATAATCATTATAAATATTCACAGAAAGCAACTAGTTCTCAAGTCCAACTGCCAGAATACACCAAGAGGTGTTTGGCGACAGATTTTCAACTTGAAGGTGGTAGCCAGCCAGTCGAGCACTATAAAGTTCCCCGCCACCGTGCTGAGGTTTCCTCATGATATTTTCCTTCACCGAAAGCTCAAGCGAATCTTACGATCTTTATCGCTTTAAAAGTGACAGTTCGATTCCATCTGATACATTTTCATTGACGCTCATTGAAATCCATTACGTTTTACAGTGATCAAGAATGAGTCGCCTAAATAGAACCCGTCGCACGCGCGTCTACGATTGCAACTACGACAAGGGCGAGTCCTATTACAGGCCTGTTCTGGACCGTTTGGACGGCAAAACTCCCGTCGCCAGGGAACCTGAACGGGAGAAGATCCGTTCCGATGTGGACAGCCGCATCAAAAGCGCTTTGGATGATTTTGAGGCGCCAAACGATGATCTCTTCGATTCGAGAGGCGCGCGTGCTTCTAGAGGCAGGCCGCTGACTTCTGCGTTTGAAGACGAGGAATTTTCTGATGAAGTAAGTTACTCATGTTTTTCAATACCATAGCTAAGCTAAGAAGTACTTAGTGTGGCGGGTCGCACACTTCCCTACAATATGTGCGAGGAGGGCGGTGGCTGCCACACGCGTCATACTTGTGAACGGGTGCTGCTTGTGGGGGCTGGTCTTTACGAGTTAGTTATTTATTTAATCAGTCTTAATTAAATTCTATTTATTATTATTTTGCCGCCTAAACACGCAAATATTATCAATGAGACTAGATAAATAAATAATGATTAAATGTAATAGGTGTAAGTTGTTTTTGAAGAGAGTAATTGCTGAGTTTATTGCCGGTTCTTCTCAGCAAACGCAACATTCCGAACCGAGTATTAGAGTCTAGACTATTCATAAGTGCTTGTAAAGGCCTATTTGAATAAAAAACATTTCTATTTCATTTAATTTCATTTTAGTGTTGAATATCCAACGTATATTTAACACAAAGAGGGGTGTTATGGCTGAAGCTAACTAATTATACTTTATTCAATTTCAAATATTAATATAGTAGATCTGAAGACTATCCAAAGTCTACAATTTTGTAAATTATGGAAATAATAATCACGTTTTTATTACGGTTCGAATCCTACAATGAGCTTGAGCTTTCGGTGAAGGAAAACATCATGAGGAAACCATAGCACGGTGGTAGGGTACTTTGTAGTACCCGACTGGCTGGCTACCCTCAAATTGAAAATCTGTCGCCAAGCACCTATCGGTGTGTTCCGACAGTTGCATTTGAGAGCCAGTTCCCATCTAAGCTTTGTGTGCTTACCACCTTCGGCCACATCATCACTTACCATGGTGAGATTGCGGTCAAACACAAGCTTATCCCTGAAAACACTGCATGTCCTGCCCGATCTGTTTTGTTGCGGTTACTTTTATTTCTTAGTAAGTACAAACTTTTGTATTTAAAGCAGATTTTTGTAGTGTGTTGCTTTTCAGCCATTTCAAATTAATGCGATTTTGAAACAAGGTTTATTACTAATTTTAAGTGGTAAGATAATTAATATACACGTATATCTACTTGAAAATCATTATTATCATAGCATACGTAAATAAATGGTAAATTGGGTACTAGACCACTTAAAATAAGGAAACTAAAAACTTTCTACTAATCTCATACTATGTATGGGAGTGTTTAATGTCAAAATTTTGGATACTTCTCGTTTGATTTCAAAAAAGTTATTGATGTCATTTTACTGATTAGGTACTTTCGATATCAGTTTAAAAATGTTTGATATCTGTAATAGTTACGGAATAATCGCCTGGACACACTTACCGATTACACTCTGTATATAAAGTCACATTGGACGTTTACACATTGCAAGTGACGCATACGATACCTGTCACGCTCGCCCGTACTAATGGACCGAGAAAATGTTCTGGAAGTGTATTCACGTAATATAGTGTATGTAGGTACGAATCTGGACATCCGTACGTAGGGGCCATAAATGTGTTTATAAACGTTGTAAGATAATTATAGGTTACGAGAAACATGATGTAAACGTCGCGTTCATGAAATATCTGGCATGGTGAAAATAAAACTGAAATTTATGAACGTCATAATATTATAAGCCAATGTTACATAAAAAACATCGTTATATAACAATAAAGTCATGTTTTCGGTGAATAAACAAGGTTTCAAAAGCTGCAAATACTCTCAACTTTAACCCCTTGCAGGGAATGTGACTCTATAATGAAACAAAGATGAAAAAAGTTATTTGTCTTACGTAGGTACTCGAATGTAGAAATAGATTTTTACTGCCCATCGTACAGAGCTGACGCGTTTTGTTCACCATTATGAGACCATAAAAGTTTTTGGCCTTCGTCGAAAACTGAACCCCGAGAACACGGACTAACCTCGATACAAACGACGTTTGAGGATGTTTTTAGAAATGTATAACGTTTTTTAATTGACTAAAAGAAAATTAGGTTATGTTTTTGATACAGAATTTTGAACATTTAAGCAAAGTCAAAGTCAAAACCATTTATTCAGTTTAGGCCCTAGAAGGGCACTTATGAAGGTCGAATTACAGAAGTTACCATCGGTTCGGAAGTCAGCCTTCAACTGACAAGAACCGGCAAGAAACTCAGCAAGGTTACATTTTTTTAAATATTTTTGGACAAGCTATAACAGTCAATCAGGTGTGTTTAGAATATAGATTTGTTAGTTATATAGAAAGTAAGGATATTATTTCTTCGTAATCTGTAAACAGAATTATGTTACCTTTCGGTCTGAGCCTGTTTTATATTATGTTTGATTATATCACAAAGCAATACAGTAACACGAACTAAAAAAAACTTGAGAGGTGTCAAAAAAAAAGTCGAGAGAGTATATATATTTTAAAAAAATCTGGCTTGCTTTCTATAAGAGAGAGACAGAGAAACATGCGCACGCCGCACAGCTTACAATAGCTTACTATAGCAAAAAGTGTCGGTGACAATTTTTCGTAAGAATCCGTCTAGCCCCCTTTCACAACGCGCGATAAGGAACTTCGTTCCAAAAGAAAATTGCCACAAAACGGTCCCAGCTCAGTATAATGCATTGTCTATACACCAGCGCCGGTCTTCCGTTGGAACCGGAACGTGAGCGAACAGAATAACGGCAGCTTAAAATCACTGACATACTGCATTGACACATTGCATGTAGATGACAAGAATGCAATTGCTCGCTTGCATCCGGGTGTCCCTTGCCACCTCTCAAGTTTTTATTCTTATCGTTTTTTTTGTTTATTTTTTTGTAAATTATCTAATTTTGTATATTTTTTGTCTGCCACAAATATCTTCTTCTTCTATAACATTGAAGACCTATGACGTAATGTCATTCCGTAAATACGTCCATCAAACCGTCTGGCCAATATGTATTACCTAATATTAACACAATATTGAAGACATTTTCTGCTACGCAATTTTACCAACGTTCCTAGGATAAAAAAATTAAGCCTACATAACTAAAGCCTACGTCATTTTCCGTCACATAATCTCTATGCAAAAATCAAGTCGATCCGTTACTCGTTGCTACGAGAAAACCGTTGCCATGGTAACTGTTGTCGTAACTCAACCTCACGAAACTTTGAAGTTCTCGTTTCCATAGGACATTCTAAATAAAAAGTCGACTACTTTACGAGTCTCACCATGGTATGTGATGATGTGGCCAAAGGTGGTAAGAACACAAAGCCTAGATGGGATCTGGCTTTCAAGTGTAGCTGTTGGAACCCGATAGGTGCTTGGCGACAGACTTTCATCTTGAGGGTATCAGCCGGCCAGTCGGGTACTACAAAGTACCCTACCACGTGCTATGGTTTCCTCGCGATGTTTTCTTTCACCGAACGGAACATTATAATGATGGGTGACCCACATACGGGACAGATAATCCCGAGATAAGAGTAGATTTAAATATTTCATTGATTGAACTATTTTTATTTGAAATCTTCTTCGATGTTTTTAGCTTATAACTCAAAACTGTAAAATACTGTATAAATCCTTAAAAAAATGTTATTTCCTAGTTTTCCGCCCCACGGTTTCACCCAGGTTCCCGAGGGATTGTTTTTCCGGGATAAAAATTATCCCATGTTTTATTCCAGAGTGTCTACCTGTGTGGCAAGTTTCATTAAAATTATTTCAGCAGTTTTTGCGTTATTGAGCAACAAACAAACCATATATTCTTTCACATTTATAATATAGCTGTTTCCCCGCGGTTTCAACCGCGTTCCCATGGGATCTTATCTTTTCCCGGGATAAAAAGTAGCCTATTTGCTATTCCAGACTATAATCTATCTCTATGCCAAATTTCATCCAGATCCGTTCAGCCGTTCTGCCGTAAATGAGTAACAAACATCGAAACTTTCACATTTATAATATTAGTAAGATTAGTAGGATAGATATTAAGATGAGTAGGATAAGATTGACGATGAACAAATATACCTACGGTGTAAAAAAAATAAAAATGGTAGTTACCGGGTTACAAACATTGTCTTTTCATACCATAGGCTGGTTGTGTGCTAGCATTATATTAGTAACTTTTATGACGGGCCGGTTGGCGTGGTTGGTTAACACACTGCCTTTCACGTCACAGGTAGTGAGTCCGATTTAGTCCGAAGTTAGAGAGTATATATATTTAAAAAAAAAACATTTATTATATATATATAAATAGAAATGAAAATATCTGGCTTGCTTTCTATAAGAGAGAGAGAGAGAGAGACAGACAGACAGAAAAACATGCGCACGCGGCACAGCTTACAATAGCTTACTACACACAACTGTCACCGACAATGACAGTGACAGTGACACTAAAAGTGTTGTAAGATTTTTTTCCGTCTAGCCCCCTTTCACAACGCGCGATAAGGAACTTCGTTCCAAAAAAAAAGTTGTCTATGTATTATATCAGTCATTTGGTTTCCATATTACAAGCTGTGCTTAGTTTGGGATCAGATAGCCGTGTCTGAACAAATGTCCCAGGATATTTATTTATTTATTTATTATGTATAAATGTTTAATATAACAATATGTAGGTATAAAATACGTTTAAATGCTTGTTAGCCAACTAAGAGCTGTGTATAGTGTAACCTCAGATATATTTGGTGTGCCAGTAATGTTTTATTGTCGTATAAAGATTGCTGCAATGCTGTAAAAGTTATTTTTACGACCCAGTATTTTATGTTATGATAAAAATTATGTAACCTATATAGTCTTGCGATATTTAATTCATATCTTGGGGGCATATTAAAACAATGCTCTTTTTTGTTTGCAGCTTTTATAATGTATGCAGATTTTAAGTTATTCAGCTTGTAATGTATATAAATATCCTCGGACATTTTTCACACACGGCTATCCGATCCCAAACTAAGCAGAGCTTGTACTATGGAAACCAGATAACTGATATACTACATATACTACATTTTTTTTTGTAAATACATACTTAAATAGTTAATTACACCCAGACTCAGGACAAACAGACATTTTCATGCACACAAAATGTCTGTCCTGGATGGGAATAGAACCCACGACCTGCGGCGTGATAGGCAGTGTGTTTACCAACCACGCCAACCGGCCCGTCGAAAATCGATAAATGTTCATACTGGTAGGGGAGGCGAATAGGGGATTTCGGGATTTACTCGAGCGCGGCAGATTAACATAAGGGGGGCAACCTTGCACCTTGTGAAGTACTCTCACCAAATCTGAGCCCTCTATGTAGTGTCGAACGCCGAGGGTAGCCCGTCAGATTAGTAAAAAAAAATCGATGGTTTGAAATACTCGAGCGCGTCAGATTAAGGTAAGGTAAGTTAGTTACATGCAAAATAGTGTACATTTCAATAATCTGACAATTTGGGCGTGACGAAAGAAAATTGGAGACTCGCAAAGTTGCAAAAAAAAAACGACACCTGGATTTTCTCGAGCGCGATTAGTTTTTTTTTTATTTTGAAGGAAATTAGTCACGAATCACGGAAATATCTTAATCTGCCGATTTGCACAAGCCGAAGTAGCTAAAATCATTATTAAGTGTATAGTCCAGGAATATTATGAGTTTCACCTCAGAATGAGAGATAGTCAGCTATTAACTTGTACAAACCTTTATTTTGACACCCTAAAACTTGTCTCAAAAGCTACTTATCTTAGGGTGCCCGCAACTACTGATTTTTCAAGGTCAAAGGTCAAAAAATAATTTATTGCAAATATCTCGTTTCCTATGGGATTTTTGGTAAATGTATTCATAATAAATATTGTAGAAGATTAAATTCTCTACAACTTTTGTCCAAAAATTTTTTCGATATCTTGAACCATTTTCGAGATTTCGATATTTTTTATATATTATTTTTTTTCAAACCGTCAGATTAAGGAAATCCCTCAACATAATTGTCAGATTATGGGTCAGTACAACAAGGCCATCAAGAAGAACCGCCTGTATAAAAATCTGACGCGCTCGAGTAAATCAAGGTCACGATTTTTTTTTTGCATTTTCAAAAATCGGCCCTGACTGATGGTCGCGTCCAAATCGTCAGTCTTTAAAATAGGAGCTACTGGAAGGTTCACTTAACATCCCTTATCAATGTCTGACGCGCTCGAGTAAATTTTTTTTTTAAATATTTTCGACCCCTTTGTACGGCCACCCCCACCACGCAAAACGGCAGATTATTATGTTTCCGTTATCAGACAGACGTGGCGCGACTACCCTATTAATATCTGACGCGCTCGAGTATTTCTTGGTGACTGTTTTTTTTTACATTTTTGAAACCCTTTAGACGCTCCCCCCACCGCTGAAGGAGAAAATATCACATAACCTTTTTTTCTTTATTCCACCTAATCTTCAAATTCCAGTAGGTCCCAAAGACGCTCGAGTAACTACAAATTTAGCATCATTGCCTCCCCTACCATACAGTCTGAGTCTGCTATACCTATAAGAATGTTTTGACTCAAGGATGTGATAAGTGAAAAGGTGTGTAGGTGTGTTCATACACAACATTCGATCTTAAAAATGGCCGAGAAATTGCACTCTATTGACATTTGCAAATTAAGCAACATGACCTGTTACTGCCTTCCTGGCGTATAATTTTATACTATAGTCTGTAAGAATCAGCTGTTGGTCTTCTTTAAAATAAAGGGCATTGACCACTTTGTATGGGGGTTTTGGCCTGGAGTGAACAGTCACTGAGAATAATAACAATATGTAGAATTTGTAGCTTTACCCTGTAGGAATATGAAAAATAATAAGGTTTTGTATCCAGGTGTTTCTAATAGTTTTTTCGGAAACATTTATAAGATGGTTTTTGAAATAAAATATTTTTTTCCTCATCTTATTTTTAATCAGTTTCATAACTTACAAGCATATAGCAGATATGTCTGAAGATTTAGTCCATTATTGGATTGGATTAACAAAATCCCAATCCCAACAATTGATTTTATATCTGCCTATATTAACCAACATGCGTAAGGGGACTTTAGCATTAGCTACATATTTAATTAAATTAACAGAATTAATTAAAAGAACAACATTAATGAGATCAATTAATAAAACTTGTGATTTTCATAAACAAGACTTTGTACCAAGGAACTTGGGAATAAATAAAATAACTAGGGCTGAAATTGCCTCAAGGAATTTATTGATACCAAATAGACTTTTTTGTGCAGAAAATAGAAAACCGATTGTAATCATGGATAGTACCGACCTATATAAAAGATTTATAACTAAATAAGTACCAAAAAGATACCTACACTTATAAATATATCATATCAAATTAATTCATGATGAATCAAAGCCGTTACACAATATTTTCAGTCTAGAGACATTTTTATACTTGATAAGGCTTCAGAGACTGTGTGCAATTGTTGGAACAGAGCAATTATTAAGTGCAAATCCATGCACCTTTGCAAGAACACCAGTTCACGTTTTGTATCAGTACGTAGACGTGAGATCTTGTTCTCAATAAAGAACATTTATAGCTAACACAAACACGACGTTGGCAACTACTACTAGTAGAAGAGTCTTCATTAGCCACAGTCGAAAGGTTCAAAGCCAGAGTCTAGCAAGAATGGTATACTACAGTGCTATTAGTCACCTGTTGACAATGAAAATATACCACACTATAAAAAATATAGTACACGGGGATATGATACTATTCAAAGATTTGTTGGGTAACAAATAGCGAATTAAACACTTACCACTTGGGGTGAGATCCACTGTATTACTGACATCACCTCCACCAGATCAAGGATATGCCTTTTCCTTTGATTAAAGTCGGAATTACAATTGTTGCATCTCAATTCCATAGCATCGGAAGTACCTTCCATAGGTATTACCAAGGTATTACATCCAAGTAGGAATCAAGTCAACATTTGGGCTTGGAACAGTATCGGTAGGAATCAAAGAGGATACCACGTTCTAGTAGGAATGCCAGTGTTGTCGTAAATAGCGTCATCGGTGTCTATTATGATTAGCAAAGTTCAAGGTATAAAACAGAAAAACAACAAATAAATGATAAATACAACAAGATATTACGTAACTTAAATCAAACCCCAGTCAAACTCTGTCAAAGTTGTCAAACTGCTTAAACCAGGGCTGCCATAAGAATCTTTACCACTGAATAATAATTATATCGATTATCTTGAATAATCGAAATGCAATAATTCAATAGTAACATTACTTTCTTACTTGTATATGTATATGCAGTACCACGTGATTTCACGATTTAATTAATGCCTTTGTTAAATGTTTTGAATAATTAAACATCCTTTTTATGAAGATAAATAAAATAGTATTATTGTAATCGATATAAAATATATATTTTAAAATCGATTTTTATTAGTTTTAATTGTTTTTTTTATGCTGGCAATGTGACGCTGTCATAATGCCGACAGGAAAAAGTAATTATGATTTAAAATACTTATTTATTTGATGTTTTTATCAGTGTAAATCTACACAACTATAAATTACCAATATTCATGTTTTAATTAAAAATATTTTTTGGTATAAATGTTTTTTTCTAACAATTCTGTTCACGCCAAGCCGAAAATGAACAATGCCCTTTAAAAAAAAAACAGCCACTTTTCGGCATCCCGCTTTTGGGGCGCTTATAACCAATCTACACTATTCTAAACCTTAAAACGAGCAATTCTTGTACATATGTATATACCTATATAAATATAGAATCAGAATCTCGAAAACGGCTTCAACGACTTTCATGAAATTTAGTATGCAGGGGGTTTCGGGGGCGATAAATCGATCTAGGGGTAGGTTTCATTTTTAGAAAACGTTGTTTTATCCATATTTTAATACAATGAAAAACTGCTACAATATCATTAGAATACGAAGGTAAAAATAGCTCAGGGGGAAATCGAGTGACTTCGAAATCAAAGTACCCCAGATCGAAACCAAATTATATAATTTTTTCTTTTTTTTTTTTCAAGTTTTCCTATTAAAATTTTTGCAAAAAAAAGACGAGCAAAGCTCGGTCACCCAGGTCCTAATACATTTCAAAAGCTCTACGACATGATGTATTACAATTTACGACAAAAGTAATTACTTTTGAAAACTATTTAATGCGGAATCTACGTCAGTCAAAGGTAATTGAAATGTTATCCTGCAACACACATATTTGTGTTAAAATATCAACGGATGGTTAGAGCGCAGTGTATTTAATAATTTACATTCCATTCAATGACAAACGATATCATACCAATTTATTTCATTGTACGCAACCACACAGGATGCGTTGTGCATGTTCGTTTTAATTATTTTGGTTGTTTTGTATTATAATTATTATACTTCATCAACTTTCCGCCTCGTTTTCACCCACGTTCCCGAGGGATGAAATCTATTTCGGGGATAATATGTAGCCTATGTGCTATTCCAGACTGTAATCTATCTCTGTGCCAAATTTCATCCAGATCCGTTCTAGCGTAAATGAGTAACAAACATACATCCATCCATCCATCCAAACTTTCACATTTATAATACTAGCTGTTCCGCGCGGTTTCACCCGCGTTCCCGAGAGATCTTATCTTTTCCCGGGATAAAAAGTAGCCTATGTGCTATTCCAGACTATAATCTATCCCTGTGCCAAGTTTAATCAACATCCGTTCAGCCGTTCTGGCGTAATTGAGTAACAAACATCCATGCAAACTTTCACATGTATAATATTAGTGGGATTATGACTTTCTACTATTTTTTTAAACCACAGCAATGACGTGACGTCTATTGAGCCTTCAATTGAGTATCTTTTATTTATAGATAAGCTTGTGTTTGACCGCTATTTCACCATGGTAAGTGATGTCGTGGCCGAAAGTGGTAAGCACACAAAGCCTGGAAGGAAACTGACTCTCAAATCAATTGCAACTGCCGGAACACACCGATAGGAGCTTGGCTACAGACTTTCAACTTGACTGGTAGCCAGCGAGTCTAGTAACCACTACAAAGTATTATGGAGGAGCGAGGTATTAGCCTCCTCCATTGAAAAGGGAAGATCTTCCGCCAGGCTAGGTCATCGTGCCTGGGGACCGCGGTCCAACTGTTGATGTTGGAATCTTGTATATATGCAGATCGCATGGAAAACTTCGTAAGCGCGATGTAGGTTATTGAAGCGCCATCTATCTAGGAGTCGTGCGAACTATATCTATGTGTAGATAGATGTCGCTACAGTATCCTAACACCGTGTACGTAAATGGTTTTGTCAAGCTCATTGTAAAGCTAACATAACAGTTATCTGGTTTCCATAGCTGAGCAGCTCTGCTTAGTTTGGGATAATTATATCTACATTGTAGGTAACAGAGGTATTTATCTCAACACAATTAATTATCAATAAGAGACCATAACGTGAATGATCTATGTATGTATATCCAATAGCTTCTAGAAAGATCGAAAAAGCCCTTGGGGCATAATAATATCAAAATGATAACAAAGACAAATAATATCGCAATAACTTGTTCTGATTGGACTCATGATAAATACCTCCAATTATTTCGTATGTATTTTGGTTCAGACAGGTTTTGGCCTTATCCAGAAAACGAAAAAAATATTCACAATTTTTTTCATGTGAAACATCTATTATAGCCGGCACTGCGACTCGTATGCCGTGACGCTCCCTCTGCCCACTGCCCAATAGGGAACATGCACGTATTTTTTTATTGTTTTAAACATTTCATATTACCAAAAAAAATATTGCACATAAAAAACTTAACCGCAAAAAAATATTATATTAAAATCACTATCATTTTCGGGTGATTCAAATGCGGCCATTTTGGCGCGCTTATTTTGTGATGTGCGATTAGACGAGTTCGGTGTAAACAAAACCATAATGATATTTAAATATTATTCTGCATTACAGATCACAGAGTCACTGAAGAGGCTGCGCGCCGGCAAGAAGACATCCCGTTTCGCCGAAGACATCGATTTCGAGAACAGCGTCTCCAATCTGGAAAACCGCGTGAGGATCTCCGACAAAATACTTGAAAGCGTTGGCATTGGTCATGCGGAGGTCAGCGGCGCCAGACGTGCTCTTCAAGAGAACGAAGAACGCACAGAGAAACGCATCGCTCGCAGATTGAATGACGAGAACTCACTCACAAAATGGACAGCACTCAAGAGCACCGATGATGAATCAGCCGCAGTACAACGCGCAAAGGCGTCCAGAGCTCGCCTGACTGATCTTGAAGATGAAATGTCGGAGATGTCAGAGAGGACTGCGGCGAGAGAGAAGCGTGCAGCCCGTCTTAGGGCTTTAGTTGCTGAAGCTGAGTCCGACACTACCATATCCGCCTCCAAAGTTACCATCAGAGCTGAAAGGGAAAAGAAACAAGTCACCTTTTAAGTAATTATTTACTATCTCTGGTGTGGGCTACTCTCTACTCTAAACTCTACGTTTCAGAGTATCACGAGTTGAGTTCGTCATGAGATATTATGTTTCCTCCTGCATTTCTCAATGTAAAGGTCGAGTTGATGTTTAATTTATTTATACTTGGATAGAATAAAGGCTTACGTATTTCCCTGTTTTTATTATACTTATGTTTATATTTTAAAGAGAATATGATAAGGTTAATAAATACATAGGTACATAAGACTTGATAGAAATTAAATGATATCAATAAAATAATGTGGAATATATTTTTTTGGTATGTGAAATGTATGTTAAATTAAATAATTATATTAATGTTAAGTTATTGACGACCATGGCAACATTAAGTAAATAACACAGTAAAATGGCGAAGATATGAAACTAAATAGGTCAAAAAAAAGGTGTTACTATATTATCGACGGTCCCGTTGGCGTGGTGGCTAGGAACACCTATCACGTTACAGTTCGAGGGTTCGATTCCCGCAAGAGTCTATTTTCTCGAGTTTTTTTTTTATTTAGATATAGGTATACCGTTTGACCACTATCTCACGTGATGATAGGTGACGATGGTGCATGCTTACCTAGAAATAACCTATTCACCCGAGACTTGAAGACTCCCAGGTTGTAACAATCGGGAAACACAGACTCAGGCAAGGAGTAAATCAACTATTTAAATATAATACCTATAAGTAGTATAATAGTTATCTGGTTTCTATAGTACAAACTCTACGCTCTAGGTGAGTTGACCATGTGTACAAAATGTCGGAGGTTTTTTTTAAATTCTGGATAAGCTTATGTTTGACCATAATCTCACTATGGTAAGTGATGATGTGGCCGAAGGTGGTAAGCACACAAAGCCTAGATTGGAACTGGCTCTCAAGTGCAGCTGCCGGAACTCACCGATAGGTGCTTGGCGACAGATTTTCTACTTGAGGGTGGTAGCCAGCCAGTCGGGTACTACAAAGTACCCTACCACCGTGCTATAGTTTCCTCTCGATGTTTTCCTTCACCGAAAGCTCAAGCTCATTGTAGGATTCGAACCCGCGACCTTCACCGTGGTATCCGACGTCACTACCACTGAGCTATCATCGCCTTAAATTTATCGAAACAGCAATGCAAATTGGGTATATCTATATATATAAAAGAAAGTCGTGTTAGTTACACTATTTATAACTCAAGAACGGCTGAACCGATTTGGTTCAAAATTGATGGGGAGGTAGCTTAGAACCAGGAATAACATAGTATTAAAAAATATGAAAAATTCACAAAAAAAAGAATAATGAAGAAAATTATTTTTGTCCTACATTTTGTATAGAACGACGTTTTGACATGTCTCGAGATCGGACTGACAGATGGTTTAGTTTCACAATAGGTGGCGCTGGAATCGGGTTCTAAGTTTTATTTTCAGGGCAGGACAACGTCTGCTGGGCCCACTAGTACTTTATAAAATACTAGATTTTGCTTCATTATTTTACCCTTCATGGCGATGATAGCTCAGTGATTGACGTAGTTGAATATGGCGCCCTCTATAGGGCACGAAGTCAAGAACAAAAATATATTTTTTCGCTCTACCCCATCATGTATGGTACCATTCAACACTTGAACAGGGATTTCAAAATGAAGGTAGGTACGTCATATTCAAGCGTATCGTGATTTTATATGAGAATATTTTCTTGTTTCATGCTTTTTAGAGCGTAATTTTTCAGAATGAACTTATTTTTAGGATTCCGTACCCAAAGGATAAAAACGGGACCCTATTACTGAGACTTCGCTGTCTGTCTGTCCGTCTGTCTGTCATCAGGCTGTATCTCAAGAACCGCGATAGCTAGACAGTTGAAATTTTCACAAATTATGTATTTCTGTTGCCGCTATAACAACAAATACTAAACACAAAATAAAATAAATATTTAAGGGGGGCTCCCATACAACAAACGCGATTTTTTTGCCGTTTTTACGGATCCCTTCGTGCGCGAGTCCGACTCGCACTTGGCCGGTTTTTAAGGTCGTGGGTTCGAATCCTACAATGAACTTGAGCTTTCGGTGAAGGAAAACACCGTGAGGAGACCATATCATGGTGGTAGGGTACATTGTAGTACCCGACTGGCTGGCTACCACCCTCAAGCTTAACTGTCGCCAAGCACCTATAGGTGTGTTCCGACAGCTGCACTTGAAAGCCAGTTCCCATCTAAGCTTTATGTGCTTACCACCTTCGGACACATCATCACTTACCATGGTGAGATTGTGGTCGAACACAAGCTTATCAAGAATTAAAAAATCAAAAAAAGATGTAGTATAGGAAAGTATACATTGGCATGAATATATTATTATGTCAATGTAGTGACCTATTAAACAGAGCCAAATTGTGTGTCAATACGATACATATTATGTATATTGAGACGAATATACTTGACCGACATCTAGGTATACTAATATTATAAAGAGGAAAGATTTTATATTAACTATTTTAGTAAATAAAATAGAGGATAATAAATAAATATCCTCGGACATTTTTCACACACGGCTATCTGATCCCAAACCAAGCAGAGCTTGTAATATGGAAACCAGATGACTGATATACTACATATACTACTTTGTTTGTTGTAAATACATACTTAAATAGATAATTACACCCAGACTCAAGACAAACAGACATGTTCATGCACACAAATGTGTGTCACAAATGGATAAAATAAATGATACATAAATTATAAATGAAAAAGTTGACCCAGATCGCTACCCTGTGCAAAAGTGCCAAGAAGGCTGGCAGCATTGCCACGTTGAATGGCAATGCTGATCCGTTGTCCTATAGACGCCAGCCTTCTTGTCACGTGGGACCTCAACGAGCCGATCTCAGATCTGTTTAAGCAAATGGTGAGCATTCGGCCCCCACGGCCCGTTTCGATTTTATTTTGTTACTTACAATTAACTCAAAAACTTCTCGACCCATTTTGAAAATTCTTTCACCATTCGAAAGCAATATTATCTCTGAGTAACGAGAGTAACTACTCGACCGATTTAAATAAATCTTTCCCCATTATCCCTGAGTAAAATATTATTATATATATTTATAGGCTATATTTTTATCCCGGGAAAAGATAAGATTCCACGGGAACGCGGGTGAAACCACAGCGGACGGCTAGTTATTTATTATATTTATTTTCTAGTAGTGTACCTACTTCGAGACTTTAAATTTTGCTAGAAAAATACATCAAATAAAATATTTAGGCATGTCACGTTATTTCTGATTTGTACCTATGTTTATATTTATTTTTGAATATCTGATATATCTCTCAATATATGGAAAATGGTGACACTTTTCTGTATATGTTAATCAATATCCTCATTACGAGGTTTTACTCAAAACACCTCCTTTTTGAAGACGTTTAAAAACATAGATCAAGGTCTGAAGTTATATGAAAGACTATCACGTCCAATGAAAGTTTTATAGTTCCTTCAACTTTCCGTCCGAAATCCAACTTTCTAAGTAAAGTATTACGTAATCCTATAGAACGCACAATCTCACATGCACTGACACTGCACCATCGATATTATAAGTAAAAAAGTGTAGATAGGTCACACACAACATTCGACAAAAAAAATGGCCGAGAATTGATACTCTACGCACACATAAATAACTTATTATTGCAATATCCACACTAAATTACGATATCTCATAACACGCGATGGTATTTTTGGTTGTTTTAGGTCAATTTTACTTTTGATGGCAAATACATTTGATCTTTTAATTGTACTCGGTACGTGAAGTGCATCCGTTAACGCCGACGACGCGACACAGGTTAACTACCCACTCTTTAGCCATCGGAGCGCTTATCCTATCTACACTTTTTTACTTATAATATCATTGCACTGCACAGTAAATAAATACTATTGACGGGCCGGTTGGCGTGGTTGGTTAACACAGTGCCTATCACGCCGCAGGTCGTGGATTCGATTCCCATCCAGGACACACATTTGTGTGCATGAACATGTCTGTTTGTCTTGAGTCTGGGTGTAATTATCTATTTAAGTATGTATTTACAAAAAAAAATAGTATATGTAGTATATCAGTCATCTGGTTTCCATATTACAAGCTCTGCTTAGTTTGGGATCAGATAGCCGTGTGTGAAAAATGTCCGAGGATATTTATTTATTTTATTTATTTACTAATAGATCGAACTCGCAGGGGGAATGTTTTTTTTTTTTAAATCTATTGTCTTCTGCGAGCTTGTTATTTTGCAACGTCGCGACGGTATTTTCTGTAAACAATTTATGTAATGAGAGTAACTTAATATTTTTATATCTGCCACTCGTTAGCAAGCCTTAGAACTACTTCAAAGACCTTGTTTGAAAGTTTCTTTTAATTTGGAATGCCAATTAGTGAATTCAACATAAATTAATATAAAAGCAATACGTGCATACGTATTATATGCAGATATCCAATGCATACTTCGCACGAAGCGTTTTGCTTCTACTAGTAGTTTCAATGTGGGAACAGCTGACATGTGGAACAGACTTCCGGCGTCTGTTTTTCCAGAATGATACCTATGTAATCTGGGTGTACCTATCTAATAACTTGAATCGCTTATATACTAGATTCTATTGTTTTCCTGGGACAAGGGTTAAGGCTAAATTAAATAGGCTTACTCCAGCAACTTGAAATAAAAGAAAATACTTTCACGTACATTCCTTTATTAAAGTTCAAAAGCCTAATTCCTTGTATAACACTCGAATCTTGTATAACAATATTTCTTAGTTTGCGGTGAACTATAGGTAAGTGGAGTGCAAAAGTTAGCGGGGTGGTTTCTAGAAACTTCCACTACAACACTGATAGATAATTAATTCTTCGCTAATGAACGAATACCTGGACGGATAGGTCTCAGTTGCAGGAAACTGAGCTATTGAAGTTATATGGCTGATATAAATTTACATCGGCATAAACTAAAGTTTTCTGCGGAAACAAAAATCATTTTGAAAAACTCTTTGGTTGTCTTTTCTTTTTATATAGGTACCACAATGTGGCAACCAGGCAGGTCACCTGATGGTAAGTGACTACCGTCGACTATAGCATTAGCAATACCAGGGTATTGTCAATGTGTTGTACCTTATCACAAAACCATAAAGGCAATTGGCTCTCAAGTGCCAATAGGATTTTCAACTTGAGGGTAGAGGGGTAGTCAGCTACTGAGAAAACCGTAAACACCTTGTCTTAATAAGTGTTGTAATGTATATAAATAAATAAAATTGTAATATGTCTGTAAAGCCTGTCCTCGGACATTTTTCACACACGGCTATCTGATCCCAAACTAAGCAGAGCTTGTACTATGGAAACCAGATGACTGATATACTACATATACTACTTTTTTTTTGTAAATACATACTTAAATAGATAATTACACCCAGACTCAGGACAAACAGACATGTTCATGCACTAATGTGTGTCCTGGATGGGAATCGAACCCACGGCCTGCGCCGCGATAGGTAGTGTCTTAACCAACCACGCCAACCGGCCTGTCAAAATGTATTCTGATAGGAATAGTTACAAACGTGATAGAACGTTTATTTTCAGACGGCAGCTTAAGTAAAAGTAAGTACCCTTTTAAGGCCAAAACTGAATTATGTAATTGACGAAATATATCGTTGTTATTTTAACTCGTTCTGTATGTTAATTTGTTTGTACTGAATTATCTCATGAATTAGCTGCCATTGGAAGGTAGATGACTTTTTAAAGAATAACTCTTTATCCCAAGAATGTGCGCGAATCCACACGACAACTAAATCTATATATATAAAAGAAAGTCGTGTTAGTTACACTATTTATAACTCAAGAACGGCTGAACCGATTTGGCTGAAAATTTATGGGGAGGTAGCTTAGGATTAAAAAATAAGAAAAATGCACAAAAAAAAGAATAATGAAGACAATTATTGTCATACATTTTGTATAGAACGACGTTTTGACATGTCTCGAGATCGGACTGACAGATGGTTTAGTTTCACAATAGGTGGCGCTGGAATCGGGTTCTAAGTTTTATTTTCAGGGCAGGACAACGTCTGCCGGGCCCACTAGTATATGATAAACCAGATTATAATGTATGTTCTAAATGAGTTCTTAGTTATTTCATCAATCTGAATATCATGAAACTAGCAAAAATAAATGTATCAAGGGAATTAACGCAAATAGTAGGTACCCTGCAAGTATGGTGCTACAAAAACGCTGTCTGAGAATTTAAAATATTTATAGCATTTAAAATCACTTAGATGCAACCGTGAATCACAAACTAAGAAAAAATAAACCGGTCAAGTGCGAGTCGGACTAGCGCACCGAGGATTCCGTACAAATTTTATAGTTTTTTTTATTTGATAATATTTTATTCTGTTTTTAGTATTTGTTGTTTTTCGGCAACAGAAATACACCATCTGTGATTGAAATTTCAACTGCCTAGCTATCACGGTTCATGAGATACAGCCTGGTGACAGACGGACAGACGGACAGTAGAGTCTTAGTAATAGGGTTTCCGTTTTAACCCTAAAACAAGAACGCTGATAACTCAGTTTGAAGTCAGTGTTGAAAACTCGGTTTACAATTATCCAAAAATAATTACCTACACCAGCCAATATAATACATTAGGTATGGTACTATTTATAAAAAAACCGGTCAAGTGCGAGTCAGACTCGCGCACCGAGGGTTCCGTACAATTTTGTAAATAGTTCGTTGATCACGGTTTCGATTACGTTTTCGATTACGTTTTCGATTACCTTGGGGATTATTTGAGGTTGTTGCCAATTAAGATAGACCTCTAAATTGTATGAGCGCCGATACAACTCAGAGGTCATCTCAATTGGTGGTAACTATGTATGTATGGGGACACGCTTTAATTTTCAACTTTTTTTATTTTTTGGAATTTTCCCTTTATTTGTGCTTTTTGCCAAATTTCGTGATTCTAGGTCAACGGGAACTACCATATAAATTTTCGACCCGAAACCTATATATCCATATCTTTTATCGTGTTGACTCAGGAACTTGACTTTTATACACCTAATAGGGATATCTAATCTAATAGTATCTGGTATAAATTTCAACTTGCTAGGTTCACCCATTCCTGAGATAATCGGTGGTGACACACGAACAGACGGACAAGAAAGTGATCTTATTAGGGTTCCTTTTTTTACCTTTTGAGGTACGGAACCTTAAAAGGAACACAAAAGCGCGGGCAAAATAAAATAGCTGTGTATTTTATTAAATATTCCGTGTTTATTTACAGTTGCGCTGAAATAATTAAAATGCGCTACAATTTTTAAATAAAATGAATGCTATTTATTTTGTGAAAATATTTTAGTGGAATCTGTTTCTCGTTTGCAAAATATTAATACTGGTATTTTTATTAATAACTTGAATACTTAACTTCTATTTATTTTGCAGGTAGTTTTAAAACGTTCCATCAAGGGGTGAAATTGTTTTATTGGATAAAAATGTATGTTTAATCTCACTAATATTATAAATGTGAAAGTTTGGATGGATGGATGTTTGTTACTCATTCACGCAAAAACGGCTGAACGGATTTTGATGAAACTTGGCACACAGATAAATCACATGCTGGAATAACACTTGGATACTTTTTATCTCAGAAAAGGAGTAGCTAGTAAGTAATATATAAAAATATACAAACTATAATAATATAAGAACTTCCTTGAGGTTGCTGCTACTGCCGATCGGCTAGTTTTTTAGCAGGTTGGCAGCATTTCCTCTTTGGATGGCCAGGCTATATTTAATGGGGTTAACACACTAGTTATTATGCCAAAGGTCGTGGGTTCATTAATTCCCACGCATTTGTGTGCATAAACGTACCTATGTTTGTTCTGGTATAATTATCTATTTAATCTTTTTTTTTAAGTATTAATATTAGAATTTTTAAATACTAGTAATCTGGTTCTTATAGTACAACCACTGTTTTTCGTATCTGAAGAATGTCCCAGGATAATTGTATTTATTATTTTTACTTGAAAAGCTTAGTCGCAACTAAGCCAGGCTTACGTAGCGGAGTCTGCCTGAGGCTCGATACAAACACAAAGTGCTCTGCATTTGTTTTCTTCAGTGTTTTATTTACGACTATGGAATATAAGTGAATAGAAATATTATGTCCTAACTAAGCAGTTGATATTCTTTTATGAAACGTAGTATTCATTTGACTAGAATCTGCCCTGCGGATACACTGGCTTTTCCAAGGGGAAATTAATTGCCTTACAGTTTTCCATAGCACAAGCTCTGCTTAGTTTGGGATTGTCAAGTTGAAAATCTGTTGCAAAGCACCTGTTGGTGTGTTACGGCAGTTGCAATAAGGTGTACAACACATTGGCAATTCCCCTGGTATTTCTAATGACGTCGGTAGTCACTTACCATCAGGTGACTCGTCTACCTGTTGTCATATCTATGGCAAAATAAGATTCCTCTGGCAAGTGGAATAACCGATTTGTGATGCTTAGTCATCGGTCATGATGTTGTAAACATCAGGTGATGAATCAATCATCACCTTCAATTACCTGTGCCGAATCAATCACGTGTCAATACCAAAACTCTCGACCGTGGATATAAATAGCATAAATTAATGAAACATTATTTATGTCCATACCTTTGACAGTTGTGAGCAATTGTTTTTTTAAATAATTGACTGGATTGTTATCCTCAAGTTGAAAGTTTGTCGCCCAGCACCTGGTAGTGTGTTCCGGCAGATGCACTTGAGAACCAGTTTGCCTTTAAGGTATTGTAATAAAGTGTACTATTCTAGGATTGAAGTGGAAATGGGCTGGTCACCTACAAAGATTACCCATCAACAGGTGGCCTCCAGTAGTTACCAACTGGGTGCCCCGAGACGGTAAAAGAAAAAGAGGTCGACCATACAAGAGATGGGACGACGATATCGCCAAAGTAGCTGGCAAGCTTTGGCCTAGAACAGCAGGAGACAGGGACGGCTGGAAAAACTTGGAAGAGGCTTTCACCGCCCTAGGCGGTCCTTTCACTATTTAGTTTATTTTATTTAGTTTATTAAACTTTAATTATTTGATTAAGCAATTACCTTTATATATTTAGTTAGCTGTAAGATACAAACAAATGTTAAAATAGTGATAAGGAAAATAAAGCTGTTTTTATTTTTTTTATTTTTATTTTTTATTTTTATTTTATTTTTATTTTTTATTTTATTTTTTTATTTAATAAAGTGTACGACACATTGGCAATCCCTAATTGATAACGTCTATAGGTGACGGAATAGCTCAGATAGTAGGAGCTATAATCGGCTTCAGGATTCAAAAATTGGGAAAACTAAGTCTTATCTTTCTGTCGTCAGCTAGAGTGAGAATATAATGTTAAAATTAAATCAATCATATAGCTAAGCAACAAAAATTACATATTCCGCCATTAAATTGTTTTATCATATACATCTGACATCCAGAAAATTATTAATGATCTGGTCACGGTTATTACAAATGTGTTCAAATAACATCATTACTGTCTCACAAACTTCCGTAGCTGATTTATGTCAGTCCCCCGAATACACTCGGCTACAAAAATTTGTATAAATAAAAGATAAGCTTGTGTTTGACCACAATCTCACCATGGTAAGATGGGAACTGGCTCTCAAGTGCAGCTGTTGAAACACATCCATAGGTGCTTGGCGACAGATTTTCAACTTGAGGGAGCCAGCCAGTCGGGTACTACAAAGTACCCTACCACCGTGCTATGGTTTCCTCACGATGTTTTCCTTCGCCGAAAGCTAAAGCTCATTGTAGGATTCGAACCCACGACCTTCGCCGCGGTATCCGACGTCACAACCACTGAGCTATCATCGCCTTAAAATATAACTGTCCCCCCTTAAGGGTCAGTGTTTCAAAAATCCTATCTTAGCGGATATGTTTGTAGCATTTATATTTTCGGATATTTCTTGATTTATTATTGAGTGATATTTTGTTATCCTTTTCAGTAAAGGCGATGATTTATTATTAGTAAAGAGGTGTAGATAATAAATAACTTAATATTCTCAAACAACTCAGAACTCATTTATCAAGTTTAGGCCCTGGTAAGGCTCTTATGAACGTTACAATTGACTCTCCCATATCACACTACATAACACACAATGGCCTTTTTGGTTGTTTTAAATCACTTCTACTTTTAATTGCACTCGAAGTGCATTCGTTAAGGCGACACGACACAAGCAGAGTTAGCTAATTAGCCAGGTTTTAACCTAACGCCCGCGGAGCGCCATACATAACCTATGTAGGTACAATATATCAATGTACTACAATATCATTGAATAAAGGTATATTAAGTAAATAGTATTATAGGAACTCGTGACCTAAATCTCACGTTTCTTACTTCAACGGTTAAGGTTATATACAAAAGTTACATATTATTATGTACTTTATGAATATGTAAATTAAATTAAACTTCAAAACCCATCGACTTTTTTTTTATTAAATAGGTTTGCGTTTGACCACAATCTCAATTGATCTTAGGTGATGTGGTCTACGATGGTGCACGCTTACCTAGAAGTAACCTATTCACTAGAGCTTTGAAGACTCCCAGGTTGTAATTATCGGGAAACAAAGATTCAGGCAAGGAGTTCCACTCCTTTACAGTACGCATAATGAAAGATGAAGCAAATTGCTTTGTGCATAAAGATGGAATGACCACCATGTAACGGTGGCGCATCGCCGTACGTCTGGATGTCCCATGGTGGAACGGGCTTGGTGGAATCAAGTTATGAAATTCCGTCGCACACTCGCTCGCACTTTTGTCACCGAGTGTACCGTACCTACTGCGGAGATAAAAAAAAGTGATGTCCACTGCCAGAATTACGAGTTCGATGTAACAAATGATTCAATCATCGATAAGGACTTCCTACATCAAACGAAACGATACGTCATTATATTTGGCTCGCTTAAAAAACAAAGAGGAATTCAATAGAATGCATGGCCACGGTATTGACAGAACATCATTGGCAAGGCATATAGAAACAGTTAACTGCGACAGGCAGGTGGGGGCGGGATAAATCGGGAGGCTGCGAGCAGCATCAAGACACGGAGCGACCAGTCCCACACGAACGATCTGCCTGTACACACGTGCTCCGAACCCAGTTAGGTCAGTGGAACTAAGTGCCGTGTACCTAAGTGCTTGTGCTGTGTAAATAACAGAGGTTTTTGATCTCAGAGTACCCTATTTCGAGATGT
Organism: Ochropacha duplaris; assembly: GCA_951361185.1. Classification (NCBI taxonomy): domain Eukaryota; kingdom Metazoa; phylum Arthropoda; class Insecta; order Lepidoptera; family Drepanidae; genus Ochropacha; species Ochropacha duplaris. Next base: position 1,544,427 of record OX592690.1, read on the forward strand.
GGGATGATGTAGAGGAAGAAACTCCTGCGCCGGAGGAGGCGCCCCCAGTGGAGGCCGAGCCAGCAGCGCCACCAGCTGAAGAGAAGAAGGACGAAGCTGAAACACCCGCACCTGAGACCACTGTTATGGGTGAAAATCCAAAAAAGCTTCTGTTTAAACATTGGATTAGGTAAAGTGACTGTTGTGCTATTGGAATTCAAGTGATCTTTAAGTTTTTATATCCCTTACTAGTTCCGCCCCGCCGTTTCACCGAGGGATCTTATCTTTACCCGGGATAAAAATTCCCTAAGGCTCCATCTATCTCTATACCAAATTTCATCTAAATCGGTTCAGTGGTTTAAGCGTGAAGAGGTAACAGACAGACAGACACACTTTCGTATTTATAATATTAGCATGGATTAGGTATTCAACATTAATAAAATATAAGTAACCGATATAATCTTCAACATTATTTACCTACATCCAAAAATCATGGTTTGAAATAAGAATCAAAAGAACATCAAATTTTAAAAATAAAATCATTACAAATTTATAAACAATTCCAATTTTAAATTACAGGCCAAAGTTCTTCCAATACGGCTACCTGTATGACTACCAACATAACTATTACAACGACTTGATCACATACTTGGACCGGCGGAACAAAGGCCTTCCCACGGAGAGGCCACGAGCGCAGACTTGGGGCGAGCGAGCCCTGAGAACATACATCTCAAAGAGCCCCAACTACAGCGAGAGGCTCGCAAACAGGGACACCAGGCTCCTCCGCCACATCTCAACCGGCGCCAAGTTCCAGCGCTACCACATTAAGTCCCTCATCTCGAGGAAGTATTCCAAACTTGGATTCTGCCAAGTCTCCATTTAGCTTCGCTCTAACACCTCTGCTTTCCATCGCTTCACGGACTCCGACCCTGGGTGACCTTGACCGCAGGCGTGACCTTCATGTGACTGTTACAGGATCTCCTTATCGTGATGCTGACGACCACGACGGCCAGAATTGTGTCCAAGAGAAACTAAACGGGTCCTCTTTTCCGAAACTGTCCGTTTCCCTTATTTTAATTTAATTTTGTCTTGTTGACAATAAATATGTAAGTTTAAAACTGGTTTTATTTATATCTGCTTGCGAGTTTATTGCATAAGGTCCTCCATTATTAATTCTACATAATTTTAAATGATATATATTGTATAGTATTGAAGCATACTGTTATTTTTAATTAATACCAATACCTACAACAGTTTAATATTTCACCTGTGATTAATTTCAGTACTGGAAATATTATTATTTAGTTTATTAATTGAACCAACATATACTTATGGATATATCGTTAATTTTGAGATATATCATATTTACGAATGCAATGCGAGATATAATTGCGCTGCGATATAAATATGTTCGATAAAGCACCGCATGATATTCGATTCACAAAGGAATTTATATACAGGTATAGTTGCAATTTGAATTTACAGTAATGTTGCCAAATATAGGATTGGGAGCAGTATAAATATTTTTCTCTCAAACGTTTATTAGTTTTTAATGTATTTATAATATTATTTTTAAATCAAAATACTGGAGTTAGAGAGTTGGCAATACGAATGGAGAAATAAAAAATACGATATAGATCACGGTAACTGAAATTAACCGTTTATTAAATTACGCGTTTCTAATAATCCTATTAAATGTTATGTATAAAAAAAAGAATTTCATAAAAAACAGGTTATAAATTCTTATGTGATTGCTAGATAAATTAATCTCAATATACACATTAAAATATAGGTAAAAAAATATACTTACTGCAATTTATAAGCATATTTTGTTCAAGTCAATTTGTGAATTAAATACTTTTTTCACGTCACAATAGTTTCAAAATTCAAACCGTTTGACAGGCCTATGTTTTTTATATTGGCGAGCCAATCCCAATTTGCATTGATTATTATTATGTAGTGAATAGTGTTCTGGCTTCTCCCGCCTCGGAGGAGGCCAGGATGCTTTACAGATTAGTTAATGGTGGGATTAAGGCCCGAAATAATTTGTAACTTAGTTAAGTGTTTTGTTATTTTGAAGCATTACGGAGGTGACATTTTCTAAAAGAAACATTGCTGATATCCGATGTTAAGTTCCGTAATAAACGATCTACAGCTCCAGTTACTTTTCTAGTAGGTAATTAGAAAATAGAACTACCAATTTTATTATTTATTTATTTTATTATTTATACAAGGAATAAGTGTGTTTTATCAATCAGACAGATTTTTTTAGCCAAAGTCACCAAAGTTTCATTACAATCTAATGAATGGTTAAAGAACGCATAGAGAAAAAACATACAAACAAACATTATTTTTTATTTATATATATAGCTGTCCGTTGCGTTTCCGAATCTATCTTTTCCCGGCATAAAAAGTATTCTATGTAATTCAGGATATGATATGTGTGCCAGTTTCATCAAAATCCGTTCTCTGATTGAGTCAAACACACAAACATTCACATTATGTATTAGAACCAACTAGTAGGATTATTAATAGTTTTTTTAACAATAGTTTCAGAGTCACATTAGGGTGACACACCACTGAATGGTGACCAAGGCTTACGATTTCAATGTCGAGACATCTAAAATAACTTATGTTTGACAGCAGAGTGAATGTGATCACTTGGACAGCGGCCAAAATGTTGGGCTACCTAGCAGGTAAAGTAGGCATTTGGCCAAATTGGAGATAATTAACTGGTACAATGACGATGGGAGCCTAGACATCGATTCGATCGATGATTGTATTAATAGAAATTGAATTGCAACACGCATTCCAATATCGTCTTTGAAGTTCTAACAGTGTGAATGTCAAAAGTGGCTACTTTAGAAAAACCGAACAAATTTGGTGTTGGAGTCACTGTCACGTTTTTTTAATATTATTTTACGTTAGGTCAATTCAGTTTAATTGAAAGAAAAATATCAAACACTTATTAAACATCCAGATTATTAAACATCTAAAATATCGAACATGTAATAAAATTCATATTGCTGATTTTAATTTATAATCTAATCATTAAAAAACAGATCAATTGATGGAAGTTTGATGGTATATTAGTAGTACACACACACACACACACACACACACACACACACACACACACACACACACACACACACACACACACACACACACACACACACACACACACACACACACACACACTCTTATGGATAATATATAGATAATAATAAATTAAGAAAGTTATACATTATACCAAACCCAGTTTCTAACATTTATATTTTTGTACCAAAAAAATTCGATCGAGGAGTTATGATGCCTAAAATACAGGTTATAACCTGGTTTAGACATCATTGACATCTTTGTTTTTATTATATACCATATAAAAATATGTACCTACCAATTTATTTAAAATATATTACAGTAGCTATAGTTGTGCAAATAAATAAATTATTATTTTATTATGACGTCACAAACTTAAATTTTCATACATAACTCATTAAAAACTGTTGTTTTGACTTTTAATACAAAGAAGCTGATGTCAGTCAACATGCCTATCCCAATATTCTTAATTCAAAAATATGAGGTCATGTGATTCCGTATTATATAACATTCAATGTGGATTTAAATGGAACATGTAACTTTACTAATACTAATAATCTACACTATTAACATAATACAATTAAAATTAATCTAATCTAAAAACTACCTAAAATAAACTATAAAAGTGCGTCGAAGAATTCCTCCGCATCGCCGTCGACTGGTAACGTTCCCAAAAGACTGGCAGCATTGCCACGTTGAATGGCAATGCTTAATCTTTGGCCAAAGTAAAAGCCAGCCTTTTGGTCACGGGAAGCGTCAACCAATCTTTTGGAAATATCCTTAAAGAGGAAATGAGCACTCGGGCCCCACGACCCGAGAGTAAAAATTTATTTTCAATTGTAGGTATTTGAGCCGATGCGTACTCACAGTGGATAATTATGATTGATTGCACTCTACAAATGCAAATTGGACATTGCAGAATTTGGACTGTTGAATAACTGATTTCATTATGTTATCGATTCATGTTATACGAATGAAACAATATTTCAGTTTACAAATTAAACCCGCTGTGAAAATACACAAACAACTACTTACAAACCAACCTTTGTAAAGGGAGCTCAAACATAAAAAAAAAACATTGTTTTTTAAATTGTGGACAGCAGAAAATAGGTCGTACAATGCACAAAATAGATAGACATGAAAAACATTCGAGACTGCATAGTGATTTTTTTTAATTCTTGATAGGCTTGTGTTTGACCAGAATCTCACCATAGTATGTGATGATGTGGCCGAAGATGGTAAGCACACAAAGCCTAGATGGAAACTGGCTCTCAAGTGCAGGTGTCGGAACACACCGATAGGTGTTTGGCGACAGGTTTTCAACTTGAGGGTGGTAGCCAGCCAGTCGGGTACTACAAAGTATCCTACCACCGTGCTATGGTTTCCTCACGATGTTTTCCTTCACCGAAAGCTCAAGCTCATTGTAGGATTCGAAGCCACGACCTTCGCCGCGGTATTCGACCTCACTTACCATTGAGCTATCATCGCCTTGAAAGAAATAGTGTACTATTAGTTGATGAAATATCAATTTACCTTATTTTATCACAATTTTAAATCCATTTTAAATCAAGGCTGAGCTCAAAGAGATACCACAAAATGCAACGTATTGCACAATTTTCTTTTGCTAGGGTATTCAATTTATAAAGTTACCTGTGATGAAAAACTTTTAATGGGTTATACGTAAAATCGAACGGGCTAAAATGTTATTGAAAGGTTTACTAGCATTTTAATGAAAAACAATATTAGGTTGTAAGGGAAACTCAACAGAAGCAACGCGTTTGTAAAATCTAATTAAACGCGGATGCATCACGTACTCCATTGAACCTCACCCCCTGCGGTTGTCTGTGGTACCCAGCGTGGTATCCTAGCGTTAAAAGCTTTGTATTTTCGTAAAACACCGGCTAGTGCGTGTCGCACCACGTACAGGTTCCGTTCCAACAGTAACACATGTTAGTTTAAGGATTATTTAATCAGCATTAAGTGGTGACCGCAAACCGGAAGACGCAACATGGTTAGCTCCGACACGGTGGACTGACGATCTTGTGAGGGTCGCAGGAAGCGAGTAGAGCAAGACCGGTCATTGTGGAGATCCTTGGAGGCCTTTGTCTAGCAGTGGACATCTTCCAGCTGACTTCATATGATTTATGAAATACACTATTAAAAATAAATTAATTTAGGAGTTTGCTTAACTTATAATAGCGTTGTATAGTGTGAATGAAAAAGCAGAGATTGAATTTTAAATCATAACAGCAATCATGCAGTATATTCAAATTACATATGACCACGACGAAGGCATTACTGATTCCTAGCACAGCAATGATAGAAGTGAGAGAGAAACTATTTTTTTAAGGGCGAGAAGGTGGCTTGATGGGCCATCTCCGCTCAGCTTTGGTGGAGTCTCAGCCTTACGCGAACTGTTCGGTGAGCGCTTAGCGTTCTCAACCGGATTGAAAAACTTTAGGCGACTGACCGCTGAAGGCGCCCCAGTTGGGGCACGAACCTTGGCTCAGGGGGCACTAAGTGGGGACGGTCTTCGATTTAAATGAGTTTTAGGGGATGGTCGGATTACTGAGTGCAGCTCAGGCTGCTTATTATGGGGCCGATACTGAATCTGAGTGGGAGAGAAACTGCGAACCATTGCTTTCATAATAATCGTTTAGTGACTGTATTGCCGAAAATAAAATAGAAACATTTATGCAATGGAAAATCAAGTAATACCATCATACATTGTAGAAAATAATATCTAAGTATTCAAACTATTTTTATGGAATGTGTTTTTTACTATCCAAATTTTATTCAGAAAGTTCCACCACATAGTTCAAAAGTTAGAACAGTTCAACTATTAGCTTGGAAATCTCCATATAAGTTTTGAAGACCTATGTAAAGACCTACACTGAAGTGTAAATTCCATTCCTCAGTTACATATTTCTACCCCTATTTCTCTACCTTCCAAATGTTATCTATCATTTCGATATGGACTGACAGAATGCAATTATAGGGTTTCCTTTTTTCCATTTGACTACGGTACCCTAAAAGCTATCAATCTGTCCGTAGCGAAATGGAAACTGGATACTGATATACCTACAACATGTTGCATTTTAAATATTACAAAAACATGTCATTGGTGTACATGATAGCTTTCATATTGCACACTTTTATTTGACAGGCAGTGTTTTAATAATAAAAAATATAGAGTCGAAATTTCAGCACATTAAACAATACAATCGAAATTGATCTTTAGGTATACATACAATAGAATAAATAATTCAGCAAGTACCTTCGTTGAAACATTAAATTGCGAAACACTTGTCTGCGAATGTCACGTCCGAAAGACGTTGATTCTCCATTCTATCTTTGAAAGTGTCGTTTTAGCTATAACAAATGATAACGAATAATTCTCAGAATCGTAAACAAGAAAACATATGAATTATGTCACAGAACTCGCAGACTTTGGTATTATTATATCTACTAAATCGTATGCCACTGTCTTGGACTATTTATACTTTGTGCTCATTATAACAATCCCTAGAGTAGGGCGTCAAAGTAATTTGACAGAGCAACCATGCGATGCGATGGAACCAACACGGGCCGTTTGAGTTTGGGTTGAGAATGTTTAAAATATTTTTCGCCGTTTTTTGTCTTTTTTTGACCGTGTTACGTTTCGTATCATACTCCTACTATCCAACTAAAATAAATGTCAAATTATCAATTTATGCCTTTTGCGGTTGAGACCATGGGTCCGTGGGGGTCTGAAGCTCATCGTTTCGCAAATATTTTATGTAAAAAATTAATCGAGGCCTCGGGTGACCGGCGGGCGGGGAGCTTTTTCCGCCAACGCATCAGCTTGGCCATCCAAAGAGGAAACGCTGCCAGCCTTCTGGGAACCTTGCCGATCGGCAGCAGCGGCAGCCTCGAACAAGTTTTTTATATATTATAGTTGTACATTTGCTTGTATATTTTGTACATTGGTTGTAAATAAAATAGTGTAAATATGTATTATCCACAGCTCCTAATGTGAAAGTTTGTATGTGTGGATGTTTGTTACTCAATCACGCAAACACGGCTAAACGGATTTTGATGAAACTGTATCCAGGTAGATTATATCCTAGAATAAAAGTTAAGATACTTTTTATCTCTCAGAGAATTTAACGCTCTCGCTTAAAAATTTTTGCTAGTATTAGAAAAGGATAAGATCTCTCGAAAATGCAGGTGAAATCGCGAGTTTTGAATTTTTAAGAAATAATTTATTGCGATAAAGCTACGTAGGTAGATCTGAAGTTTCAAATGTGACGGAATTTACCTCGATATTCGCTTTCTTTTACTATGGATAAGCTTGTTTTTGATCGCAATCTCACCATGGTAAGAGACGGCCGTAGGTGTTAAGCACACAAAGGCTAGAAGAAAACTGGGAAAGGGCAGCTGTTGGAACACACCGATAGTTGCTTGGTGACAGACTTTCAACTTGTGTGTAGCCAGCCAGTCGACTACTATAAAGTACCCTAACCACCGAGCTATAGTTTCCTTACGATGTTTTCCTTCACCATTGCTGCGGTAATTGTAATATTTCTTTAGCCGATTTTTATTCCGGTAAATTATTTTTTAAATTTATTTTTGCTCTGAGGTTAGGATACTTTACATACCTTTGTGATACCCTGGTAGGTAGGACCTCTTTGGATTCTAGACAATGATAAAAAAATCATAACAACTTTATTTAAACAATAATAAATAAAATACTTCAATGATGAATCATACAGGACAAATCATAAAATTTCTGTACATTGCGGTTTGTTAGGCTATTTCTCAACATCGCAATATTTGATAAACTTCATGTATAAACCGACAGAAATCAAATAGCAATAAAAAAACGCGATAAAATAAACACATAGGTACCTACATAATGTAGATTTGGCAGCAGTGGTCCCACTCGAAGCCATTTCACTGTTAGTAGGTGAATAGGAAATTAATTATACTGAAAATACAATGGCAACATTTCCGCATTTAAAAATATTAACTGTTTTTAGTTCATTATCACTGTTAATAGAAACGACGCGAGGTGGCACACCTGCCGGCATCAGTCATGACGGCGGAAATTATATTAAACAAATATCTCGGGGCAAAAGTAAGTAAACTTCATAGATTACTAAAAGTGTTTAGGTAACGTCTAATAATTTGTGTTAAATAATAACCACAATAATTCATATATTATTATTACATCTAAACTGGTTCCAATTTGAATCAAAGTCAAAGTCAAAACCATTTATTCAGTTTAGGCCCTAGAAGGGCACTTATGAAGGTCGAATTACAGAAGTTACCACCGGTTCGGAAGTCAGCCTTCAACTGAGAAGAACCGGCAAGAAACTCAGCAAGGTTACATTTTTTTAATATTTTTGGACCATCTGATTATATTGGCTTTTTTTTTCAAATGTTTAACAATTTTATTCTTAAACTAAAACAAAAAATAAATAAAAAGAAACCTTTATTAATTATATAGGCCACTAGTTTCCTACCCGCGGTTTCTCCCAAGTGTAAAATATAGCATATTATTATGTTAGACATTGGTAAAATATATAATAATAGTAAACATTTATTTTTCCTTTCACAAAGGTTCTTAAATTCTAGATACTTAAAATTTATATTATAACTTCCTAGGTTAAATTAAAACGAGGCTTTCCATTGTTGAAAGAAATTTTAGAATCAGTTCTGTAGTTTCAAAGGTTACCCCAACAAACAAAAAAAAACTTTACCTCTTTATAATATTACCATTCACTCAATATTGGACACTATTGGTACCTCAAGAAGCTTTACAGATCACTTTATTCGACCTTTCATTCAATAGATCAATAATCTTCGCATTATCAAATGCTAATAGCACAGTATTAAGTTCTAACTATCTTAACTTTTTTCTAATACCTAGTCAGCTTTTGAAAACTTTAGGGAATGGATTTGACCTCCAAATTGATTACAAAAAACAGCTTTATAATATGGATGAAACAAACCCAATATTTCTAATAATATTAAGTGATATAAAAAGAAAACTATTCGACAAAGCTATCTTAACTTTTAATACAAGTTATAAAAGCAGCTGAACTTCGCTTTTAATTATACCCAGACCATTTATTGTAGAAGGATCACACACTCCTGGGTTCTTATTATTTACTGCACCCTACAAACTATGCGAGAACGGCTGTAATGACACCAACAACTTTGTTATGGAATTCCCACTTTATATAGGGAAGAGAGGTATAGAAATGTACAAAGGTCTTTATGATAGAGATTTTATTAAATATCAATCTAAGAGGCCGAATGCTCCCTTCAGAAAGAAAACCACGAGACAACCAATCACTCCATGTCCAATTCAGACTGTGAAAATCGTGTCAATTATTACTCAGGAACCAATAGAAATAACAGTTGAAACTACTACTGAGAAACCGGTGTCTACTTCTGCTGATGAGATTTTGAGCTCTAATAAAGCTTATATACATTTTGGTCCAAAGTTCTGCCCTTTACCATTACCAGCAGGTGTTTGTGTCAAGAAAAAGAAGAAAAGTCGTGATTTAATTAATTATATTTTAAAGAATAATGATTTTTATGACGTTTTAAAGAGTGATTATGATAAGTTAGAGTAATTTAATAAATACTTTATATATTGGAAATTGATTTTACCATCACCGTGTTTTATTTACGTAGCCGCAAAATTCAATAAAATGTTTTTATATAATCATGTTCATGCACGCAAATGTCTGTCAGCGATGGGAATCGAACCCAAGACATAATTCTGCTTTCTCCAACACATCAACTAACGATAACTATCGTTATTTACAGGTACATTTATTAATAATGATATTAGTAACGTTAGAGAAGTGCCAGGCCAGCTTACCCTGGGAGAAGTGGTCCTGGGCCATGCCACAAGCACCTATAGAGCACTTTTTTCGTAGATCACAGAACGTAATACCTACCAAGTATCCGGAGTACCAATGCGAATGTCCACCACACAAAGGTAACGTCGCTGAGATGTCATAATTGTTACGCAATCCCAGAATCATTAGCAGCCCGAGCTATAATCCGACCATAATCGCTTATGCCAAGTTTGTCGAGTCGAGGTTCATGCCCCATCTGGTCCCTAAGCAGTCGCTGAACAGTCCGCGTAAGGGTGTCATGGCAAACCTGGTCTTACATCTTCTTGTTCTTTAAAAATAATGACTGACTGAAGGCAGGGGTTGTCCAATTTTACAAACCTTTAAATACTCTAGAAGGAAGCCATTCTACTGCAGTTGGATTCCTTTAGCAGGTGCTCCAAGGCGATGTGCCTTATAACTTCCTCGCAGTTCCATCCAAGTGTCAGATGAGAAGTAGTGTTCTGTAGTTTTGGAGATTACCTTCTACATCCAAACTTTACCCTTTATGAAGTGTAGAATAAATTTTTGATCAAGTGCTGCCACTTGATTTGTGATGACAAATATCTCCGAAGCTGGATTTAAGGGTACCATTTCTTTTTTTTTCTAAGAATGCAAAGTAGAATTCAAACTTAACGAAGACATGGTCGAGTTTCTTCATCTACGCGGCGTGTATAAAGAGGAAGATGTAAAGAAATTCAATGATAGCTTGCAAAAGTCTACAACAAAAGAGGCTGGTCCATTTAACTTGATAGAATCGAGAAGACAAATACCTGACGAATGCTGCTGTCCCCCAAGAAACGTTATGATGCCTACGTTTATAACTGAAAACAAATTTAATGAGGTGGTGAAGAGAATTGAAGACCAGGACTCCCCAAAACCAGCTCAATAAAAGACATTCAGATTTTTATTTTGAGTTTTATTCGCTTCTATTGGTAAGGTTTGCTAAGGTTCCCAGCAAGCAGCGTTCCGTTTTTGGATGGCCAAGATGTTGCTTTTTATGTCAGAAGTCTGACTGGCAGGGTCAGGAAATAGGTAGTAACTAGGTGACTACCGTCGCCTATAGACATTAGCAATACCAGGGATATCGTCAATGTGTTGTCGACTTTTTAGAATACCTTGAATGCTCTCAAGTGCATCTGTTGGACCACACCGATAGTTTTAGCTTGAATGTTGTAGCCAGCCAGTAGAGTTGGTACTATAAAGTAGAAATCCGTGCTATGTTTTCGTTAACATATAGCCCAAGCTCGTTATAGGATTAGAACCCACGACCTTCACCGCTATATCAGACATCATTACTACTGAGCTATCGCCTTCCAGTCCACCGAGGATTCGAGGTTCTTGCTGAAATACAAACGAATCGGCGTGCTTCGGACCCTTACGGAATTTTTGTCCAATGGAAAAATATATCGCTTCAAAAATCCTGAACTTATGTATAATCTGCTGTTCGTAAGGTTTTGCTGAGATGAAGAAATAGACTTAGCAATTACTCTTTTCAAAAGGTGTCGGCCTAATTGTAGTCATTGAAATATTAGTAAATATAGTATGATTTCTGTACTTCTTCTTCCTGTCCTTATCCCACGCAAGGTGTGGTCGGCACAACATGTTTTCCTCTTCCACTCCTCTCTATTACGGCTCAGTACTCACATCTTTCATACACATATTGCTTTTACGCAGTTCATCCATACCTTCTTCTAGTATTAACCATCCACACCCATGCCAAATACTCTTTTCATTACGTATCTTTCATACATGCCCATACCAAGCCAATCTATTTCCCTTTATCTTTTCAGTCACCAATGCTACTTTCAAGCTTCCTCTGATATACTGTACTATACTCCTGTATAGCTATAGTGCATATATATATCCTTAGTGCATGCTTCTATTAAAATCGTTAACTAAATGTGCACTGCTCTTCTAAACCCTCTACAACTTATTATAGAACGTATTTATACAGGTGCATCTGTACAGGGTGTAATCGTTAAGTGTGTCCAGGCGATTATTTCGTAACTATTACAGATATCCAAAAAATTTAAACTGATATCGAAAGTACGTTACCTAATCAGTAAAATGACATCAATTTCTTTTTTTAAATCAAACGAGAAGTATCAAAAATTTTGACATTAAACGCTCCCATACATTTAGTATGGGATTAGTAGAAAGATTTCTCCTGTATAAATACGTTCTATAATAAGTTGTAGAGGGTTTAGAAGAGCAGTGCACATTTAGTTAACGTTTTTAATAGAAGCATGCACTAAGGATAATGTAATCAATATTGCTACAAAGTCCTACATCGTTGAGCCTTGTAGCAGTATTGTTAAATTTAAATCCTCGTTACAAAATGATTAAATGAAAACTGTTGCCTTATTTTCAAACGGAATTATTATATACCAAACTTGAATATTATTTACACGTTAAAGCAATACAATACTCATAAAATGTACATTGTTCAACTATTTATTATTTTTGCAACGTTGCATTGTTCGGTTTCTGATAATAATACTTCAAAGGAATATTCAGAAAATACAGGTAAGATAAAACAAATTTTATTCTTAATTCAAATATTATTCTTCAGCATTTTTTAAATTCCGATGTTTCGATTTAAATTTTCAGGGAACTGTGCGAATAAACCTCCAATAATTTTCCTGCCTGTTGTAATCAAGATATTCAGATATCCGAATATGAAACATTTTAATTTAACTAAACTCTTAGACAACGCTACCATTTCATTACTTGGATAAACACAAAACCAGTAATTGAGTAATTTGAACAAATAAAATACACATTAGAAAAGAAAAAGACATTTTTTTTTAATTATTTTTTTGTAAAGGTAGTGCCACTTTATTTTTAAAAACGTATTTCAAAATATTCCACAAATAAATAAAGATTGTACCAAAAATTTAGTTTCATATACGTGAGAAATAATATAATTAATAAATTATGAATATCTACAGATTATTTAAAATAATTATGAATAAGGCTCTTGTTGTTGTCTCCTGAAAAATTTTTTTTGTATATTTTATGGAATGTACTAGTTTCACTAATGGATTGAGTGGTTCAGGTTTTGTTATATAATTAATGAAGGTTTTGTGTATATTGGTTGAAATATGACGACGAGTTTTGAAGATATCGGTACAAATCATGCCGACATGCTCTACTGACGTGCGGAGTGTAAACCACAGAACCGACAAAAAAACAATATGCTCTGCTATCCATTTGAAGCACTCTACATTGTTTTACTAGAACTAATCAAATTGATTCTTCAAAATTATTTCACTACATATACATTATCTCTGAGTTCTAGACTAGACAGACACAGACTATATTTCATCGCGGTAACGCATGTAAAACCGCGAAATGAAAGCTAGTTTTATATAATTACTGCACTACACAAAATCAGTTTGTTGTACTTAAAATCTATATTTAAACAATCAGCTAAATATCAACTATCAATCGTTCATCGTCATTGCATAACCAACAGGTGCCCTCAGAACAAAAGCCACGGTGATATTTGGCAAACAATGTTAAAAAAAGTCGAGAACAATGCTAAGTGACTGCTAATAAAGAGCGATTGACAGAAGTTGGCACAGAAAAAGTTCTAGATAGATATCATGTTGGTGAGTTATTTTTTGCGTAGGTTGGTTTATATTGCACTTTAATATTTGCATTTTCTAAATACGTACGTCCGTAGGGCTTATGGGGAATTGTTGTTCTCCGATTAAGGGATGATAAAGTAACAAGAGTATTGTAGTATAGTTTATTACAGCGACAGAAGTGTGTAATTTTTTTTCCACTATTGTAGTGTAGGCAAAGGGTTTTAGCCCATACAGCCTTAAACTCAAACTCAAACTCATTTATTGACCAAAGAGCACCCGCGATAGTAGAGTTGGTTGTGAGGTGGTTCCAACTTCCAACCCATCACCTGAGAGGTGGGTTGAATGAATATTTAAAATAAAGAAATGGCTTAAAGGTACTAGATACCAAGCCAATTTGATAAAAAAATGAACGGGTGGTATTTCAGATGTTAAACACCCCCTCGTATTTTATATAATATTTATTATTTTATTAGGATGTAGTTATGTATTAGAATTTAAAAGTATGATGTAAATTTATGTGTTTCACTTATTATTATATTTATTTGTTTGCCTTATTTTAATGTATCCTATTAGATAGGTACCTAATATATAACTTATGGTTAGGTTACCTGGAAGAAATCGCTTCAGCGATATATACAATATATAATAATAATAAACCCATTTATTTCACATCTCTTAAAAAAAACAAACAAAATATATTATAAACTAGTGGGCCCGGCAGACGTTGTCCTGCCATGAAATGAAAATAAAAATAAACTGTCACACAACTGGCAGTTATGTCAGTTTCGGCCACATCATCACTTACCATGGTGAGATTGTGGTCAAACACAAGACTATCCAGAATAAAAAAAATAAAAAAAAATCATTTGTATCAACAATAAAAATATTTGTATTCGTAATTATTTGTTCTTTTACCAAATTTTAGCTGTGAAAACCAAAGTCTCCGAGACTTTGTTATCTCTCAAAGACATCTTATTATTTATAATTTACTAGCTGTCCCACGCGGCTTCACCCCCATTCCCGAGGGATATTATCTTTTCCCGATATAAGAAGTATACTATATTTTATTCTACGATATGAACTACCTGTGTGCCAAGTTTCATCAAAATCCGTTCGGCCGTTTTTGCGTGAAAGAGTAACAAACATCTTCACACACACCCATCAAATATACTTTCACATTCATAATAATAGTGGGATACTTTGGGAGCCTGTATTTTTAAGCTTACCTATCGGCTATTACAACAATATTATAAACAAATACATTATGTTTTATATCAAAGTTTGTATCCATCGAATCCCTGAGCTTAATATACAGAGTGTGATTTTGTATTCCAGCCGATTTTATCTTTTACTTTTATTGAACACGATTCAATAGAAATAATATTGTATTTTAACGTTCTGATATTTATTTGTCCCATAAATTAAAGTTACATATTAACCTCAATTGAGTGAGAAAAAACTACAGTCTGTATAATGTTTGCAATTAAGAGATCTCATTATTTCATATACACACGCAAGTTTGCAATTTGCAAATTTCATATAAATTATTTCATTTCAGCATGCGCCCACGAATTGGCAAGTGTATTAATTTTATCATTCACATTTTAATGAATCTAGATATCTGATGATATTTAGCTAAATATTAGGTATATTTAATTAATTTTCACGCATACGTAGCCTACCAACATCCGTCATTATTACTAAAGAAATAGAGTTCTTGATACCTTTTATGAGGTGGGTGACCCTTTATGATCTTGCTGGGTTTCTTGTCGTTTCTTCTCATTTGAAGGCTACCTTCTGAACCGGTGTAAACATTATAAATACCTTTGTTAGAGTACATTTAAAATTCACCTTACTATATATTTTCAGTTGAACACAAACCTGCCTGTATTTTTATTATTTGAACTCATATCTATGACCTACCAATCTATTACCGGTGTGACATATATGGACGACTTTGACTTTGAAGAAAGATATGAAGACGTCAATGAATGCAATCCAATATACTGGAACCCATTACATTTGCCGCAAAAATGCATGAAGATGTTCCAGAAAATTATACGCTCCAAATTAGCATCCCAATTTAATTCACCAATGAGAATAATAAAAGAGAGAGAAAACATGTTTTACACACGACCTCGCAACCGCTATTCTAAATATGAATCAATGGATTCTGATATGGTAATGTCCAGTGATGATGACTTTGATTATGTCCCGAACGACCGATTTCTGTCTGACAGATACATAAAGTCCCTGCCGCCCAATGAAAGGATGCTAGCTCTTCTCAAAAGAGATGTGTACCGCAACCCAACAGCACCGATTGTAGGAATGGTACCAAATTTTGGTCCAGTGGCGATTTACCAACAGATGGTATCAAAACAGAGTGAAATAATGATAAAGGCAATGGCAAAAATGTATGCTGATGCAAATAAGAAACCCCGTGGAAGGTCTGAGGGATACTTGAGGGCTTATAAGCAAGGAGCAAATGGCACGATCATTAAGGTTAAGGATTCCAACATTAATGGACC
This sequence comes from Ochropacha duplaris, assembly GCA_951361185.1. Classification (NCBI taxonomy): domain Eukaryota; kingdom Metazoa; phylum Arthropoda; class Insecta; order Lepidoptera; family Drepanidae; genus Ochropacha; species Ochropacha duplaris. Next base: position 1,560,522 of record OX592690.1, read on the forward strand.
GAGATGAATAACATTACTCTCGGTTTAAATTAAGTTACAATGTTTTATAATTTTAATAAAAATATACGACTAAATGAAATTGGTTTTATTAACGATTATTGTCATCCGCCAGTAATTAGTGAGGTTAAAATTGTTAAATGAGACCTACGCCATACAGGTTTAAATGATTAGTTGAAGGCAGTGAGACGTAATAGAAGAAATACTCATAATTATTGTGTAACTAAAAACACTATGGTGATTAAAAAAGAGCAAATACACTGCTTTGTTGAAACTACATAAAATGGAGACCTTTGTCTTGAACAAACATTGCATTCAATCGGTGGAGAGAATCTGATCACATGGATTGTGTGTTTGTGTATGTTTGGCAGTTGAAAATCCAAAGAGTTTGTCGACGTTAGTATATTAAAAGTATTTATCATGAATGGAATGAAGATTATTTTAAAGGTAAGACAGCTTCTAATTAAGTTCAAATTAAGTAAGACAGCCCCTCCCTCCCCAACCCCCCAACACCTCCAGTATAGTGGCAATAATTGTTTTTGACAGTGATTTCTTCATAATTTATATATTCTTTTATTACTCAGGGCTTCACTTTTATTATTTTTCTTCCATTTTTATTTATGTTTATTTGTTTCAAAGGCTGTAAGTATAATATTTTTGTTTTCTACTTTTTGTTTATTTTATTTTTTTGTTTATTTTTTAATTCGTCCGTACGTCACCAAAGGCAAGAGCTGAAAATCAGCGTTGTGGTTTTACCGCAGCATTATGCTGAGCTCAGGCCTTTTCTGACATCGCTGCGCGCTATCTGCATACACTAATATTCTCGTTGTGTGTTATTTTCTTGTTATTGTCTTGTTTTCAATGTGTATATTATGTTTGTTGTTGTGTGCAGTTGTGTCAGAATAAATGTTTTCTTTCTTTCTTTCTAATTCTTGACTTTATGGTATTTCTAATCTGTGACTAGGCTGACGAAAAGTTTTAATTTAGATCTTCAGTCTACTCTTGTACATCATGGTGTTTGAAAGACATCAAAGTTTTTTTTTTTAATTTATAGAAAATAATTGGTTAATTATTTCGTATTCATATTTTAACTAGAGAATGAATTAGTAATAGTGCAAAGTTTGGCGACATGTGGCTAAATCTCTCAATGTAGTGTAGTGTTTAATTATAATGTTCTCTTCCAGCATGATTCATGTTAACCTTCATGTGAATTAATTTCAGTTGATCATCTGCATACATTCATTGCACTTTGGAGGATGTACTATCGCTGGTATAACGTACATGGATCCACTTATACAACGTGAATTACCATCGGACGATGATCCTTGCAACCCTTTGTATTGGTACCCAAGATCTTTACCTGCAAGATGCTACATAAAACCACCACCCATCATAATGCCTGATTTACCACCAATACCTATGCCGATACCTGTGCCATTTATACCTCCTCCTATGATGGAACCACCCGAGCCTTTACCTTTTGGAGTTCCACCACCACCTATTCTGGTTGCACCACCTCTTCCATTTCCACTACCACCACCGCCACATCCATTTCCACCACCACCACCGTCACATCCATTTCCACTACCCCCTAATCCATTTCCACCACCACCTAATCTATTTCCATCACAACTTCTTCCAATTCTACCACCACCACAGTTCCCGCCTCCATATATCTCAAATCCATTTGGATTTGGTCAGGCTGGTATGGTTCCAGGGTTACCAGGCTTAGTCACTCACGATGGAGGGATCAATATACTACCATTCTCTGATGTATACGCTGACGTCTTAGAAAAATATAAACAGAAAAAGATCAGGAAGCGTTTAGAAAAAAATTTAGGGAAATATGGAGGTTATCGGTATCGTCTCAGGAGGTACAGGAATAAGTAAAGACATTAAAAGTGATTTATTCAAAGATGTTTATAGATTGTTTATTCTTTTTCTAATAGGCCATCCAAGAAGACGCGCCCTACTCTTTTTCCTAATACCTTACAGTGCAAGTTCCTCGTTTCCTTTTACCTGGATGGAACCGATAGGTAAAAGGAAACGAAGAAGACCACACACACGCTGGGAGGACGAGATTATGCGTGTAGCAGCATCACGCTGGTCAGAGATAGCGAAAGACCGAGAAAGATGGAACTTTCTGGAGGAGGCCTTCACCTCAGGGGTTCCCTCAAATAAATAATTTATTTTCATTCTTTCATTAATTATTACTTGTACTTTTGTGAAACTGGGAAATATAAGGCTTTTTTTTTTATTTTATTTATTATTTACTGTGGTAAATGTAACCCCGTTTTCTAGGTATATGTGTATTATGGTAGGTGACCCCCCCACCTATCTCCCCCTAAAGTTTGTCGTACTATTTACTTACCGGACATCCTGTACATACAAACAGATTCAAACTATTAAAATGCAAACCCAGTTTCCTTCACCTCTATCGATAGACATTTGTTTCAAAATAATCTCAACATAAATAGAGCATTATGTGACGACGATGGTAAGCCCTCATAGATGGGAAATGGCTCTCAAGTGCAGCTTCCACATAACCATAATAAGAGCTTCGTGGCGGATTGGCGGATATTCAATTAGAGATCTGTGAGTGTCGTTTTTTTCTACTTTTGCATAATTATCTAGTGAGAACGCGGCAGACGGGACTTAGACTTAAACTAATACATTAATAATAATAATATCTTTATTCCCAAAAAAAATATAAATTAAATTTTCACACATAAAAATGGGACAAATATTTACGAAAACAGCATCCGTTGCCGAACTAGGTAGAAACCTGTATTTCAGCAAACAGCGCCACTCCCCATTAATAGTAGATTATGGTATAAGTGTGTAAAGTTGGTCATTACGGCTGAGGCGCAATTGAGACCCGAGCCGCTAGGTGAGGATCATAAGAGAGCCGAGGACGGTAATCATCAATACACACGAGTATCATACGACGTTTTTCAACACACTTGTGAAGAAAATAATATAAAAAAATATCGTTCGGGTGACGTACTTTGAATCCCTCGCTACGTTCAGGATTCTACTAGAATCCCTCACTTAAAAATATTATTTTGCTCCCTTATGATACAATCTACTATTATAACTCACGTTGTGAATAATAGTAATGAAAAAGTCACAGTTTGATTATAGGTGTCATTACGTGCCTAATTGCGGTGAAATAAGTGTGTTGAAAAAAATTATAACACGCATTAGTTTAGTTAAGCTTATTCATTGTTGACCTTTGCCTGTTGTATCCGACATCACTACCACTGAGCTATCATCGCCTTTTCTTTAGCTAATAACATCCCACTTGCGAGCCATAAAGGTAACAAAAACAGATTAATGAAAATTCGTTTAATTCTATAAAAAAATCTAATTACAATAATAAACAAGATAATTAAATTTATAAACAGTGAATATAAAATTTTACTAAATTGTAGAAAACCGTTGTGTATAATTGTTTATTTACGTAAACCCTAAATAATATTCCGAATATTTATAATATATAATTAAGAGGGTATTATTACATATTATATAGTATTATATACACTCATGACACAATTATAATAGCTATAAAAGTTAGGCTTTCCACCTGCGTTAAACCTGTAGACATAATAATATTGGAATTTAAATTCCTACATTAAAATAACTTATTACATTAACAATAACTCAACACAATGTTGTTGCAATCAACGATTTTCATTAAAGTTTGTTTCAACCGCGCTAACACGTTTACCTACATGCGTTATTAATTATATTTAAAAAATAGTAGGCCAAAATATTTTATTTTATGGCGTATTAATAAATGATTGTAAGTTTAGTTTTGATCGAATTTTGCGTATTCTTTTGTACATTTACTCGCTATTAATTGAACGTGGCGATCGTCAAAATCGAACTAATCTGTAGGCATCTTGATTTATACAGATAAAAGATTACCACGGTAAACATTCACGGTTTCTGACAAACGTAAAAATAACCGCGAATATATTATTTTTTAACATACGTGCTTTGTGATCCAGTAAAGGTATTTTACGTGGGTTAGGATTATTGAAAGGAGACAGAGATTTAATAAAAAAAAAGCCTTTGTTCCCCTTTTTTAACATCCACATATAATACCTATACATGTGACATGTTCATGCACTGTCTGTCCTGGGCGGGGACCGAACCCACGACCTGTCGTGCCAGGCTCTTATAAATCACGTGTCTTTTGTGATTTAAGTAACTATTGACAAGCTCTTAAGTAAATACTTATGGCTTATTCATAATAAAATCGACGATGTTTAGCAACAGCAGCAGATTCTTAATTCAAATTTTCTATAGAGAATTTGAATTTAGAATCTGCTAAGCACTTACGAAATACCGTCAATTTTATTATGTTTTATTAGATTTTAATTTTAACATAATACTAATTACGAATAACAATTTTATTTCATCTTAACTATTGGACGGAATACCTGAGGGCTCCATATTAACATATACAATGCTTACAGCTAACTTACCTATAATATCTATCATATAAATTTAAGTAATTAAGTACATTAAGTCCGATGGAGATATGATATCTTATTTTAGTTAACCTAGAAATTTCTTTAACTTTGTTGCTGTCAGTTTCAGTAAAAATATCCTCTAAATCAATTGAAAAATGGTTGCATTCACAATGAAGGTTTACGCAAGGTCGGCAACGCGCTCGTGACGCCTCTGGTGCTGCAAGCGTCCATAGGCTACGGTAACCACTTACCATCAGGTGGGTAAGCTTGTTTGCCACCTAGTGGTATAAAAAATGACAATGAAATACTGTTATTACAAGATGTAGATACCATAACGTAAAAATATAATCAAAACCGTATACAAGATTGAAATTGATTGCAGCAGGCTACGTAATTGACCTGCTCCATATTTGAATTTAATTCGATTTTTACAATGGTAATTACACCCGTAAAAGTCAATCAATTTATATTATATGAAGCTGAAAGTGTGGAAACACTAACCTCCCAGCAGCAATTGTGAAAATTGATCAAAAACTAATAGTTTACAAATTTTTAATATTATCAATTTGCAATCGGTAGACCATAAACAAGTTTGTATGAGTGATATGGTTTTACGATGGAGCGGCCATCGCCGCACTTCCCAATTAAATAAAAAAATATGTGATCTCTTCTCAACCTTCTGACCACAGTTGATCTATCTAAGAAATCTGCGATAAGCGGGTTTTGATGTAGAGATAAGCGCTCTTTATGGAGTGTCTTGTACCGATCGATCCAAAAAGTAAACTTTAAAATCGACTACTATGTCACGACCGTTAATGAGTAAAAATTGCACAGATACTTTTTCCCTGATCTAAATGTTTAAAACTTTGAACCATTATGTAATTTCTATACAAAATTTTGAAACAAAATAGTTTTCAAACTGTTTAAAATAAATAAAGCTGAATACACATTAAAATTCGGAGTTTTATTTGAGAAAACCCTTATAATATGGTGTATGGCTATTTTATTTGCATCTGAAACATAATATAAAGCCGCTTGAAGTATATATCAGCAGATATATCAAAGGAAATGCAATTTATACTCAGAAAATATACGCCTTATAATCTCTACAGTATCTGGGTGACCGAGCTTTTAATAGATTATCTCCTGAGCTATAGATGATGGCGAAATTTACCTTCGTATTCTAATGATATTGTAGCAATTTTTCATTGCCTGAAAACTTTTCCTGGAAACACGGATAAAACGAAAATCTTTCTAAAAATGAAACCTAGCTAGATCGATTTATCACCCCCGAAACCCCCCGAATACTTGAAAATCGTTGGAGCCGTTTCCAAGATTCAGATTATATATTTACCTATAAGAAATGCTTGTTTAAAGGTATTAGATTATTTTACCCTTTCTTATTTTACTCTTGATGTAATTTTTTAAAGATCTCAATTACAATTTGTAGGTCTATAAACAAATTAAGTATTTAAACATTCAGGATAAATTATCCTGCATTCAAATTTTAAAAATCTAACTCCTAGATAAAGGTACATTCTAAGTTTAAAATTCTATACCGTGATATCGCGTGCATTCTAAATTCAAATTCTATTTGAGATAGTGTTTTGTTTTAAATATACAAACGAACGTTACATGCTATTAAATAATTACTAGAGATATATGTATGTACCTGTGTGTATTTTATATAATATTTATCCTAGAACTTAAAGTTATTGGAATGTCTTGTATGGACGGTTAAATACTCATAAATTCCTAGCTTCTATCCTAAAAAAACACGTAAATAATCTATAATACAATGTGTTGTTATCGAAGCAAATGTTAAAAAGTATAGTCAGAATATGACGTCACTAACATTTACACGCGAAAAACGGTGTGCGACTCGAACAAGTCCGAAAATAATCAAGATGTTCTTTTATGACTTCAAGTTATCCTATGAACAATAATATTGATACTTGAAATACGGCTGTTCCTGATAATTACATCAAATATGAGGAGGAAGTAGATTTGATACTTTTAATTGAAATTAAATGTAATAGTTTAACAAACGCGAGCCGAGCCACTAAACTTCTTCAAAATAATATTGATACTAAAATATATATTGCGCATTCGTTTTGAGTTAGTAGAAAATGCCTTTTAACCATTTTTCTAATTATCCAAATGATTCTTATATGGATAAAGGTAATATAACCTTTATCTTTCGAAAAATAAGTACCGATTCGTGTGTAGGTATAGATAGGTATATGTCATAGCCAGTGACCTGTGATAAAAAAAAAACTTGAGAGGTGTCAAGGGACACCCGGATGGAACGAAGTTATATAAGTTATATAAGTCGAGAGAGTGTATATATATATATATATATATATATATATAAATAGAAATGAAAATATCTGGCTTGCTTTCTATAAGAGAGAGAGAGACAGATAGAGAAACATGCGCACGCCGCATAGCTTACTATAGCAAAAAGTGTCGTGACAACTTTTCGTAAGAATTTTTTCCGTCTAGCCCCCTTTCACAACGCGCGATAAGGAACTTCGTTCCAAAAGCTGTAGATAGGTTATAAGCACTCCGGTAAGATAAAACCTGGCTCATTAGCCAACTTTTACCTGGATTGCCTCACCGGCGTCAACGAATGCACTTCACGTACCGAGTGCAATTAAAAATAAAAGTGACACAAACAATCTAAAATACCGTCGTGTATAATGAGTAATCGTAATTTAGTGCGAAATTATATTTAATTTTATGTGTATTTTTGAAGATCAATTTTCGCATACGTAACTTATCTACATTTTTTAACTTATAATATCATTGGTTGTCGCCCACGACGCCAGACACAAAACACCGTGTGGTATTATTTACTGATCTAATAATGTGTTACCAGGTTAAACCAAAAGCCATTTGACCTATTATTCTGTACTATCTATGTAGAATATACCTGTTTATCATCACCTAAGTTCACCTATGTCGTGTAACCTTTAAAATGTACCTTAAAAATCTGTTATTAAATTGATCAAGTATCAAGACTACTCTTACTTATTAGTATCCCTAGATAATGGATTAATATCATTTTTGAAATAAAAATATAATTTTACATTTACAAAGTGCACACACAAATGTAACAATGTCGAACACAAAAATAAGCAATTATACATAAAAATCCCATTACACAATTAAAAAAAATAGTAACGCACATTGCCAGCATTTTTTTAATGTAGCGCTTTTCATGTTTTTTATACTATCCATGTGCCAAACTGTCAGTTAATGAACAAAAGACATTGGAAATACCTACATAATCTGTTCCGTAAGTAAATGTTTTCACTACTCATTTTGCGAACATTTTATTTCTCTGAACGATATAAATAGACTAATACGGAAATCGAAAAATAAAAACATAAGCACGTTTCACGATATTTCGAAAATTTAACACCTTTCTTATAGTTCTAAGGTAATTATTCCGTTTAAACAACACGAAACATATATAAAAACAAATATTGCGAGAAAGAAATACGTGCCATATTGAAAGCATATTTCGATTTAAGCAATAATGACATTTGTTTTCAACACATTACGTCTCAAATAGAAATGCAACCCTTAGGCTGAGACTCCACCAAAGCTGAGCGGAGATGAGCGGAGCGGAGATGTTTTTTAAACAACCAAAAAAATTGCTGAGCGGTGACGAGATGTGTGAATAACGAAATTCTATTGGTTGTTTAAAACACATCTCCGCTCCGCTCGGCTCCGCTCAGCTTTGGTGGAGTCTCAGCCTTAAGCCTCGTATTCATGGTAAACATTTCCTTAGCAACATGGTTGCATAAACATGTTACGGAGTTGCTGTCAACATATTGCGGGCAACACTTGTGTTGCGGAGTTGATCACGCCATGTTGCAGAGTTGACGCCCGGCGAGCGAAAACATCAGTTTATCATCAAATTTTAACGTGTGTGGACGTGTTTGCAACTGTTTATAATGGGCGGTAGTGAGGAGCAACGATAAAATTATGCAATTAATAGAATTATTTCAATCAAAAGCGTTACTATGGGATTCTTCTATCAAAGAATACAAGGATAGAAACAAAAATAAATCTTATACATCAGTAGGGCTATTACATAACTTGTTTCAATCAGTTTCAATCGTGAAAACGGTTCATTAAAACAGCTTTATGCATACACATGCGTGCATATTACAAACCGTAGTTCATTGCGAATGGAACCAATATTGCCATTGTAATGTTTCAAGATTGAAACCCATTGAAACAAGTTACGTAATAGCCCCACAGATACAGAGAACACAACATCACTACTTCCTCGGGCAACATTTTAACGCAGACTGGCGTGTGTGAACAACCCATATTGATTTAAACAAAGATTCCAGCACCATTCTCGCCTTTCATTAACAACGTTGATAAACTGTTGCTAACAAATGTTTAACATGAATACGAGGCTTTAGTTTGTTACAATCACAATAAGCAGACAATTTTACTAACAGACACAAAATGCCACTTTATAAACATGATCGCTCATTTATCCGCTCACTAATGTCATTTAAAATGCGTCAGTTTTCAAGAACGCCACCTGTTGAATGCGACGCGAGCGTGAGATGTGAGCGATCACCTTATAAGCGAGAAAAGACTGAAATTGGGATGTATCTTAATAAGTATTCAATAAACAGCGACTACATCATTTTTTATTACACAATTAATTCTTTTGATAGTGTATATTTATGACGTCACAACGCAATATTTAATAAAGAACAAATTCAATCCTCTCCCATATCCCTATTGTCTTCCAGTAAGATACAATAAAATTCACGGCACAGTTACAGTACTCATAAAATGAAAAACTACCTCAGCCTTCCTGTAATATTTATTTGAAATCGAATCCATATCGAAAATATACAACAAAAATAAATATCACATAATAAGGTATATTGCCAAATTTAAAAATTATTTCACATATTTTTGTAATAGACAAAGGACACGGCTAGCAATAATTCTCATTTAAAATTAATTACCAAAAACAATTAAATAGTTACAGTGATACACCAAAATAACAGTTAAATTAAAAAGCGCTAAACTTAATGTGATAATGTTATATGCCTAAATTAATACAGGTTGTCTTAACATACGGTGCCTTTATATGCAAATTTCAAATGTGTAAACAAATAAAAATATTAAAATCGTTTGTGCTCTAATAAAACTCAATCCCAGATTATCATTTTCAATTGAAAGTGTCGCGTTGTCGCAAAAACCGACATTTTAACGGTTTTTATGACGCCACGTTAATTGGCGGTTTATAGAACTGTACAATAAAAATGAACACGTCGTCGAATTGGAATTTAACATTTTCAATATACAGGGTGTCCGGTAAGTAGAACGACAACTTAAGGGGGAGGTAGGTGGGCGGGTCACCTACCAACATATACAAAAATGACCTTAGTAAAAAAAATGGTAATTTAATATCGAATATTCAAAAATCAGTACATAACAATCAGAAATATCGAAATATCTCGAAAATTGTGACCTTTTTATAGAGGTCATTTTTGTATCTTTGGTAGGTGACCCGCCCACCTGTATAAAAAAGCATATAACTTCAACTAATATTAATTCTTAGCAATATTAATAGTCACGTTAAAAATATCAATAACGGTTATATTATTGTTAGAATTAAAAGACACCGCACTTTATATAATAATTTCATATTATCAATTATCATTTACATTACAATTAATTACTTAAGTACATTAGAGTTAATTATAATAAAATCTAATTTAAATTATATTTTTAAAGACGAGTGATGCTCAGTGGAATGATCTAACATTAAAATCTCCTTCACAATGGACGGTAATAATAATAAGTGACTTAATATTATAACTACAATTTCATTGACTTATTTTATTAATTAAAAAATAACAGCTGCACTAAGAAAGGCCAAAAATTATCCACGTATACAGGGTGTACGGTAAGTAGTACGACAAACATATGAGAGAGATAGGTCGGCGGCTCACCTACCAAATATACAAAGATGACCTTAGTAAATGTCACAATTATAGAGATATTTAATATCAGAAATTCAAAAATCAATATAAGATGTAAAAAAAATGTAAATATCGAAATATATCGAAAAGGGCGACACTTATAAGAGATCATTTTTGTATGTTTAGTAGGGGACTCGCTCACCTATCTCTCCCTTAAGTTTGTCGTAGGTACTACTCAACGGACAGCCTGTATATTAAACTACAAAAATATACATTATACTTTTGACCAATTCAGTAAAATTAAGTTACATCTATAATTTTAACAGTTTCTCCACCGAAACTGACAGCCTGGTCTCAGAACTTCTGACTGACAGCAGGCTGTTCTGGTGGAGTTACATTCATCCCCATGTTGTCGTAGGAGAAGTCCAAGGTCGTGTCCTCTGCAGGATGCCTGTTACTAAGCGCAGTGCTGACTGTCTTAGGAGTGGTTGCACCTTGACTCTTCTCAGTTTGTGATGTCCTCGTATCCAGGTCTCTTACGTTTAGAGGCTGGGTTTGTCGTTTGGGCGGTTCAGGGTTTCTGATCTCCAGTTTCAACTCATGCTTTGGCTTCGGCAGCTCAGCATGGGGATTGTGATGCGTTAGGTCATTTGGGTACTGCTTCACGCGATTCTGAAATTATATGTTACATTATGAATGTTTTATAGCGAAGTGGTAGTGATGTCGGATACCGCGGCGAAGGATGTGTGTTCGAATCCTAAAATTAGCTTGAGAGAGCTTGGTAGAGTCAATTGTAACGTTCATAAGTGCCTTACCAGGGCTTAAACTGAATAAATGAGTTTGATTTTGATTTTGAGGCAAGGGTACTTTGTAGTACCCTCAAGTTAAAAATCTATCGCCAAGCGCCCATCGGTGTGTTCTAGCAGTTTTATTTGAGAGCCAGATACTTTCAAGGCATTGTTAAAAGTTTTTTTTAATACCACAAGTGACAACCAGGCATGCGATTTACCTGATGGTAAGTGACTACCGTCGCCTATAAACATTGGCAATACCAGGGGGTTTGCCAATGTGTTGTCGACCTTTTTATTCGGTCTCCAGGCGACGGAAGTCAATAATAATTAGTGCCTGGATCTTGTCAAACCTCTGACATAAAAAAATGACACATTATGGCGTGAATGATAAAATAAGTTTTCTTAGTTAGTGATTTCAGTAGATACGTGTGTAAAGGGCTTAAGTTACCTTAGCCGGCTGGAATTTTTGCTTGAAATATCTCCACGAGAATCTTCCTCGGCATAAGATGATGACGATGAGCACCAGGACTGCCAATGCCACACCGCTGACGATCAGCGCGGTTTGAGCCTGCCGTTGCACACCTTTGGAACCAGAACTCTTAAAATATGTCTTAACACATGAAAAAAGGATAAAAAATTGCCTTAATTAGGTAGGGTTGTAGTGCTGTCGATATGTCGATACGTACAACACACAAAAACTACAACGTACTACAACACTAGCGAAATGTTGCACCTTTGCACTGTAAGGGATTAAGAAAATAAGTTATAAGTTAAAAAATCTTTTTTAAAAACAAGCTTTGAATTCAGAGTGACGTCACTTTATTTTTTGATTTATTCTCAGCAAGCCCTTTCATTTGATACCCAGATTATAGGATTTCATTAAAAAATAATAGTCCGCTATCTTAGGTGTTCCGCCATGTTGGATTTAGAATGACGTCACACAGCTAACCATGCATTGTCATACAAACTAAACGTGTATACAAAATTTCAGCTCAATCGGTTAAAGATATCTGCTTCAAAATTGAGTTGCAAGATTCACCCCGGAAAAACATACATACATTGCAAACTAATATAAAGCTTGTAAAAAGACAGTAAGAGATTAAGAAAAAGAGTCTTCGTGGACGGACAGGACAACCTATACAATACAAAAGTATAAAAAAATCGCCTTAAGAATTATGAAAGTATTGCCAGCATAAATCGCATTGCTCAAATTGTTAAGATTTACATCGAATAGGCAGTAGCAAAAAAAACGAGCAAGCACACAAAGTTAAAAAGAAAACTATACTTTTAGTACCCAACTGGCTGGCTACCACCCTCAAGTCGCCAAGCAACTATCGCCCTTGAGATATAATTTCCTTCTAAGCACGTTCGGCAGCATCATCTCTTAGCATGGTGAGATAGCGGTCAAACACAAGCTTATCCAAGATTAAAAACAATGTTGCAGTAATTTTACAATGGCAGAAGCAGAGAAACCTATTCAACACAAGCACAGCGACAAAATAATATTGAAGCTTAATGCTTCTGAATGTTCTCATTGCGTCGTAGCTGTGAGTCTTGTACAACTAGGTTTTAAATTTAACATTTCTTTTTCTTTGCTTTCGTAAAGGCTGTTTCAATACTTGCTTTATATCATGAAATAAAATAAGACGGATGTAGTTTTAATTCATTTTATTTTTTTTCAGTCGTAGCAAATAGTCTAAGTATAATTTTTCATTTGTTTTTTTTATTACGTTGCTTGTCTGAGTCCTGACAACCAATAATAAGGAGGTTACCTTTATTAAAAAAAACATCAAACAATAATAACTATTGTGTAAAACACTCTAAAACATGTGAAAAATATCATGTTCCTGATGATTTTTAAGGTCATAGCCCACTTACACGACTCTGCTCCAATACCGCCCTAAACTAAACTGCTGGTGGCGGTAAGCTCGCTGACAGCGAGCTGTATGCTAATTTATTTTGCCAATATAAACTACATATATCTAAAGAGCACGACCTGAAGCCCATATTTGATGATATTTTATTTGTCGGGTGGGAGCGGAGTTGTACAAGTTTCCAGTCTAAACAAAGAAGTTGATATGTCGTCAAATATATTTATGACATTTAATAAAAAGAAGTTGATTTGATATATCCTTAGAGCATTAAACCAGCCGGGAGGGGGGCACTGACATTCGGGGGAAATGAAATGGCCCCAGGCTGGCTTAATACTCAAAGGAATCTATATCGCGTTTGGTTTTATTCACCCAGTGACAACAGTCCATTACATGCATAATTAATCCAATATTTACTGTGCGAATTTTTTCACAATTACGACAATTAGCAACAAATACATTCGTCAATGAAAACCAATTCGCTAATGCATAAAATAACAGAGTGAAATAAATTATAATTTTACCAAATGGATAGGTAGCGAGTTCAAAGAGAAATATTGAAATTAATACGTACCACTCAGATCGGTAGAGGGGGCCGTTTCGTCGGATTTTCGCATGTACCTCAAGTCGAGAAGATATCCTGAAAATACAATATATATTTAGCTAAATTTAAAGATATTTAGTTTGAGTTTATAAGTCGTGACTTGCTAAATGAAATAAATATCGTTGACCCTTGATTTACGATCTCATGAAACCCTAATATTTATTTTCGCTGTAATGGACCCCTTGTAGTTTGTTTTAAACCCCTAAAGGGATCAATTCAGACTATTTGCACCGTGGTAGGGTACTTTGTAGTAGTTAGGAAAAAGAGGGCGCGTTTTCTTGGATGGTTCTAATTATCTATACCTATGTATTTAGAAGCGGTATAATCTTTTATATTGTTTATCAGTTTTGCTTAGTATTAAAAAAATATCCCTCCTAAATACGACATTCGTAGGCTTACCTGTTTGAACGCAATAAACTCGGAAACTGAACAGATTCTCATACGGTTTTCATCAATGGACGGAGTGATTGATTTAGGAAGGTTTAAGTGTGTAATTCATTAAGGTTTTATGTAAATCTGTCTCCTTATTACGCACACAAACAAACGCTCTGCGTTTTTTATTAAGTGCATTCATTTAGTACTATCTGCTCAAAAGGGCTCATAAAACAGTTCGGAAAGTCAAGCTTCGTATCATACAATAGTTTAAAAGTACGTGCGCAATTTATGACAAAGCACCTGTGCACTCACACATGCGTGTCAACGAACACACACAAAAGCTTTCTTGGTGTGCGTTGTTTTATGTATGTGTGCGAGACGTACCTGTCGAAGTCAACTGAGCATAACATTTAGCTATTGTTACACCCCTTACCAAGGATCGTATCAACGATGCGTCGTTTCGTATGCCATGGAATTTGTATACACGGGATCACGTGGTACAAGTGATTCTTTGACAGGTGAAATTCTAGCGTCCCATTTTTTTATGTAATAGGATTAGTTGACTATATTTTTAAATGTATTTTTTAAATGGATAAATATTGAAAGTTACTGCCGATGTAATTTAATGGTTACTAACATACTTTGCTCGATTTAAACTGCATTTAATGGCTTGATATGAAACAATGTAGGTACTTTGGTAATATGAAATATTCTGATACGGGTTTTAATAGTTGTAATAATATTTGCAGTAATGTAACCATATAGAGTTTCTTGCCGGTTCTTCTCAGTTGTTGTCATGTCCGCCGAATCGGCGGTAACTACTGTAGTTCGACTTTCATAGGGCCTCCTAGGGCCTAAACGGAATAAATGATTTTGACTTTAAGGCGATGATCGCTCAGTGGTCAGTGACGTCAGATGTCAGATACGTTCGAATCCTACAATGAGCTTGAGCTTTCGGTGAAGGAAAACATGGTGAGGAAACCATAGCACGGTGGTAGGGTACTTTGTAGTACCCGACTGGCTGGCTACCACCCTCAAGTTGAAAATCTGTTGCCAAGCACCTATCGGTGTGTTCCGACAGTAGCACTTGAGAGCCAGTTCCCATCTAGGCTTTGTGCTTACCACCTTCGGCCACATCATCACTTACCATAGTGAGATTGTAGTCAAACTCAAGCTTATCCAGAATGAAAGAATAAATAGTTTTGAATTTAATGCAAAGGCCACCAACATTGTTTTACTATCTAAAGTTATTTCTAAGCGAATAATATTGGAGGAGATATTGAAATATTACATGTTTGAGAGAATAGGTATTCCTTTGGTAAAATAAGTTTATTGATTAAATAGAGGGATTGTGTGGAAAACCAAGAGGTATGGTTTGGATGAGATTATGTGGGCATTACGTCTTTTAAATAAACCTTTAAATGTTTGCGTGGATTTTTCGATGTATTTAAGTTATTCATCATTCATCATTAAAATAGATATTCAGATTGTAAAAAATATCTTTCATTGCTGGGTGCGAAAGTTATCTAATTAGAAAAGAATTTTAGTTCACCCCAATTTTCATATTCGTTGTTTAAAATAAGGTGGTAAATGAAATGGAAAAATAACGTTTAAGTACCATGTTCTTTTGCTTTTTTATCATAGTTCATATGTACGTATTTTTGTTTGTTGCAAAGAGAGATTTCAATCGGTCTTATAGGTTAGAAGCAAATGTTACCTTGCTGTATTTCTTGCCAGTCCTTCCCGATTGAAGGCAAACTTTCGAACCACTCGTAACTCAGTAAATCGGACATTCTAACTAACAACAACTAACACTTTTTAAGACCCATCTTAGCAACAAGGGCTCCAGTTACCGACGCCCGATTCCTTTCGATATCTTCAGGAAAATATGGCGGGTATTTAAATTCTTATTGATTCAATTTTGTTTATATGTATCCATAGGAACTCAAAACATTCCGTTGTTTTCTTCTATACTAATATTATAAAGAGGAAAGATTTGTTTGTTTGAATTGAGTTGGCTCCGAAACTACAGGACCGATTTCAAAAATTCTTTCACCGTTGGAAAGCTACACTATGATGAACATAGGCTATATTTTATCCCGGGATAAGATAAGATCCCACGGGAACGTGGGTGAAACCGCGCGGAACAGCTAGTACCTATAAATATACGAACATAAGTTCCTAGAAGATATATTAGAATTAATTACATACCAGCTAATAGTGTTCTTGAAAATAAGGTTTTTTTCGCGTAGGTATGAGATTTAATAACCGAAACCTACACATTCTCAACTCCAGTGCGAGCGAGTCAACATTAGATAAGTTAAGTAGGCGGTTTGCGGTCACGAAACTGGTTGCCCAGGTTATCATTTAATAATAAGTGACTTTAACGCATTAACAATAAAGTTAATAATCGAATGTGATGAGAAGTGTCGAGGGATTAATCATCATATCGAAGGTTTTTCTTTATTTCTTTACTCTTTACTTAATTAAGGAGTTCTAGGTTTTCGTTCCAATGGCGTATATAACCCGGAAAATAAAATGATTCGCATTTATTCACAAATCAAAAAAGGATAGATATTTGAATTTGTTAAACAGTAGATTATTCGTAAAAGGTTAAAAATATTTAAACAAAGGCTGAAATGAAAGGATTAAATGAGTGATGTTTAGAACTAACTAGAGACCCGCGTTCCGGTGGGATCTTTTCATTTTCGGATTAATATACATATAGCCTATGACACTCACAAATAACGTGGCTCTCTATTGGTAAAAGAATTTTCCAATACGGTTCAGAGATTACCCCCTACAACCTCACAATCTTTACCTCTTTATAATATTTGTATAGATATACAATACATGAGTCACAATAAAATGATATGTAAGTTGCGTATTCACAAGTCTCTCCAGACTTGTAAATAAGAAACCGAGACTCGTGCAGCTCGAAGCAAAGTTATAAACAGGTTCTAGAAAGTGCATTGATCTCATCTCAAGTCATATGAAACACTAAGTATTCGCATAAGGTTTTTTTTTTAACATTAGTAACGCACATTTAAAAAGTTTATATCTACAAAACGCATTTGAATTTATTGCTTGCTACACAAGCTATTTTATGAGTTTCATAATTTGTACTATGTGAAACTATTTTTTAGAATTAAATGTAATAAGTCTAAGTTGCTTTTTTAAAAAAGAGTAATTGCTGAGTTTATTGCCGGCTCTTCTCAGCAAAAGCAACCTTTCGAACCGTGCATGTGACGATTAAAAATACTTATAATGAGTTTATTTAATAAAGAGGTTTTTGGATTTGAATTTGAATTAACACACAAAAAGCAGCCTATGCTTTCTACATGCAATTGGTTACCCGAGTGCATTTTTTTTTTATGTCAGTAGGTTGACAAACAGGCAGACGGTCCACATGATGGTAAGTGGTCACCGCCGCCTATGGACATTTGCAATACCAGGGTGATTGCCAATGTGTTCCCGACCTTGAAGATCTCTCTTTACGCCCTTTTTTTTTTTTTTTTTTTTTTTTATGTCACAAGTGACAACGAAGCAGGCGGGTCACCTGATGGTAAGTGACAACCGTCGCCCTTTTTTAAGAACCCCATATCTATGAAGTTTTAAGATTAACGTCTCTAAATATAACGACGAGCGAAGTGTTTTTTTTTTAAGTTTGGATGTAGGAGGTTCATCTCTGAAAATACTGAACCGATTTTGATAATTCTTTCACTAATAGAAAATTGTGAGTAATATAAAATAGTTTTTATCTCAAAAACCCATGTGAAACCGTGGAGCAGAAGCTTATCAAGAAGTAGAGAACATCGAACGCAGCAACAGACTAATTAAACTTTTAATTTGATCTTAGATTTACTCGTCTAAACCTAGGTAGGTAATTAAATATTCCCGCCACTTCTTAACAACGTGTTGGACATTCAATATTAGAAACAACATTTTCAAATATTTAACATATTGTATTCTATTTACAACGTTTGTGGGATTCCTTCATATTATTATGTGACTTGTGCCAATCTGGTGTGTTAGTCATGGCAAACGTTTGCCATCAACGTCACCTTGGCATCGTGTTTCCTGACTCTTCCGATTTTGAATGTCTTCCAATTTTAAAATTACCTACGTAAGCAATATTATATATCTATATACTTATAGGGTGCTTGGTTAGTAGTACGACAAACCTAAGGGGGAGATAGGTGTCACCATTATCGAGATATTTCGTTATTTATTACATTTGAAAATTCTGATTAATTAAAATTAATGTTTCTGTGAATGTTCCCTATGGATCTAAAACGGCAGGAATGATTTTGAAGAAATTTTGGCGAGGGACCACGGTTATTTCAGATGAGAATATTTTCTTGTTTCACACTTTATAGAGCGTGATTTTTCAGTAGAAGTCGAGTTTACGAACTGGTTTTTTTTTCATAAAGATTATGTTTTAAGGCGATGATAGCTCAGTGGTAGTGACGTCGGATACCGCGGCGAAGGTCGTGGGTTCCAATCCTACAATGAGCTTGAGCTTTCGGTGAAGGAAAACACCGTGAAGAAACCATAGCTCAGGTACTTTGTAGTACCCGACTGGCTAGCTACCACCCTGAAGTTGAAAATCTGTCGCCAAGCACCTATCGGTGTGTTCCGACAGCTGCACTTGAGAGCCAGTTCCCATCTAAGCTTTGTGTGCTTACCGCCTTCGGCCACATCATCACTAACATGGTGAGATTGTGGTCAAACACAAGCTTATCAAAAATAATTAAAAAAAAAAACAAATCTGGCCATCTCTAATATTTAAATACTTGGAGGTAAGTAACTTATGTTTTTATGATGAACAGTATTAAACGCACCTTGGCATTCCTTGATACACAATCCAGAATCGTAGTTATGGTGAGTTTTGTTGCAGACCACGTTGCAGGGGGCGCATCTGTTGGTATCTGGAGAGCAGTACTCGTCCAGCTGGCAGGTGAACTGGCCGCATCGGATGCCATCGATGGAGAGCTGAGCTGACGCGGCGCCAGCCACTGCCAGCAGGTATGCTAGTCGGGACATGGTGGAACTGCAACAATAGGGTATTTGCCTACAATGAAAATATAGATAAAACTGTTGTTAGCTTAACAGTAAGTATTTTTCTAAACCAATCAAAGTCAGAGTCGAAGTCAAAGTCAAAACCATTTGAGATTATGGAGGTCGAATTACAGAAGTTACCACCGGTTCGGAAGTCAGCCTTCAACTGAGATAAATATTTTTGGACCATCTGACTATATTGGCTTTTTTTTTTTCAAATGTTTAACAATTTTATTCTTTAAGTAATACAAAAATACATAAAAAATTATAACCCGCATTAGTTACCTACATTATTAATTTAGCCATAGAAATATTTAAAAATATGTATGATGTTTATAAGAAATCATAAATAAAATTATTAAAATTTCATGTTTGACCTCGTGATTGAAAACGCTCGGTTCTGGCCGATTCTGGAGTGCTAATAAAAAACAAATGAGAACGGTAAAGTTATGAACGATATCGTGACAATTAAAAGTTTGTACGTCATGATATCACGTGACCCAGGCGTTAACGTTTTGGTGGCCTTTTTATTAATATAAACTTTGATTGTAACTTTTAAAGAAAATAGAGAAATTCACAAAGAATTAAGCAAATTGCAAATGTATTATATAAGTAAGTTTATTTAATTTTTACATAAAATATTAAAAAATAAACTAAATATATACATACTAAATCTATTATATATATATATAAAAGAAAGTCGTGTTAGTTACACTATTTATAACTCGAGAACGGCTGGACAGATTTTCATGGTTTTTGATTTGTTTGATTCGTCTCCGCCCGGAATAGCAGAATAACTATTAAAAAATAAGAAAAATGCACAAAAAAAAAAGAATAATGAAGACAATTATATTTGTCATACATTTTGTATAGAACGACTTTTTGACATGTCTCGAGATCGGGCTGACAGATGACAGATGGTTTAGATTCACAAATTGGACACGGTAGGTGTCGCTGGAATCGGGTTCTATGTTTTGTTTTAATTTCAGGGCAGGACAACGTCTGCTGGGCCCACTAGTTAGAAATAAAACTAAAATTCCTATAAATAAAATAAATTATAAATAAAACACAGAATTAATATAACTAACTATAAATAATTTATGCTATAATAAACAATTTTAGATACTTTTCTACAACCTATCAAATACCCTAATTGACAACATGTCATTTTCTTAACATGCATGTATTACAATTTTATACGAAACTAAGTTTATAAATATACCCACATATTTTACTTCATTCAGTTATAAATAGACTAGCCGCCCCCGCTTCGTTGAACGACATCTCATTACAAATCATTGAAATTCTTGAGTTTTCTTTATTATAATATGTATTTATTGTACATATAAACCTTCCCCTTGAATCACTCTATCTATTGCTGAAAACTGCATTAAAATCCGTTGAGTAGTTTAAAAGATCTAAGCGAACAGACAGCGGAAGCGACTTCAATTTATACTAGTTATGTAAAGATACATAAAAGATGTAAGCGCCTTTTTGAGATTGAAAAGAGAAATAATGCCTTTGCTATGTTTGACAGAGTCATTATAAAATGTTTATATATCATAATTATCCTTACTTGGATTCCGATTTTTGTTCTTTTAATTAATTTGTATGTTTTGGGACGACCGTCCCATACGCAAACCAAGGGTTTAGTTAAAACTGCAACTTATTATCTATCAATTATTAGACAGGTACTTATAGAATAATCGCGAGCAATTACATTTCATCAATTTATCGGAATGAAATGTATTTATTTCAAAGTACCGAGTGCTGGAATTGTAGTTTTGTAAGAAGCTTAAGTTTTCCGAACTGGTTTGAAGGAAAACTTATTAATGAAATCAAGGAGCAATTTCTCTTCAGGCTATGGTATTGTCTACTAGATCTATAAATCCATCCAACCATTTATTTTACTTTTGAAAAATACGAGTAGTATCTTAATGCTAACCATTTATTTTTTCTTCTTAATATTAATATTTTATTTTTGCTCAACATTTTGTATTGTTTTATTAGGCGATGATAGCTCAGTGGTAAGTGACGTCGAATACCGCGGCGAAGGTCGTGGGTTCGAATCCTACAATGAGCTTGAGCTTTCGGTGAAGGAAAACATCGTGAGGAAACCATAGCACGGTGGTAGGGTACTTTGTAGTACACGACTGGCTGGCTACCACCCTCAAGTTGAAAATCTGTCGCCAAGCACCTATCGGTGTGTTCCGACAGCTGCACTTGACAGCCATTTCCCATCTAGGCGATGTTTGCTTACCATCTTCGGCCACATCATCACTTACCATGGTGAGATTGTGGTCAAACACAAGCTTATCCAGAATAAAAAAAATAAAAAAACGCACCTTTGCGTTTAAATGACTATATTTATAAAGCACCAGGTGATCTGACAGATGAAGTGCTGCTCAGAAAAAAACAACGGGTTGCACTCCGGGAGTGCCGGCAGAAGTGAAAACTTGAACATTAACGTTAGGGAATAATTTCGCTCGAATTGCTTTATTTATTTGTATAAAAGTACTATCATTTATGTGGTAAAATACAATATTCATTTATTGCGCTATCTTACACAAACATGACAATTTATATTACATTAGACCGCCGGCGCGGTAGAAGGAGAGGGGGATATTACTTCATCTCATACGCCGCGCCGGCGGTCTACTCTCCCTCCGTCTTACGAATTTTCGATCGGGTCACGTGTCCTGACGCGAGTTTAACATATTTTACCCATCCCAACAAAGTGCACAACGCCGCTAAAGAAGTTTTCACTTCAAAAAATGGAAAAATTCTATTTATATATAATATATATATATATATATATATATATATAGAAATGAAAATATCTGGCTTGCTATAAGAGATAGAGAGAGAGAGAGACAGACAGAGAAACATGCGCACGCCGCACAGTTTTTAGTGTCAGTTGGTCGGGTGACAGCAACTGTCACCCGACCCTACCCGACCCGACCCGACAACTGACACTAAAAGTGTCGTGACAAATTTTCCGTCTAGCCCCCTTTCACATTCACAACGCGCGATAAGGAAATTCGTTCCAAAAATGCCTACAACCCTATTGCGCCACGTACTGAGTCAATTTATGAATCAATGATCTCTACCATCAAGGGATCCACTAAAACACACACAATTTTGATTATAAAAATCGTTTCAGCAGTTTAGAAGTTCAGTGACATCATATTATGTGTAGTGCTAGCTAACCGAGCAGACATTGTCCTGTCCTCAAAATAAAAACAAACATGTAAGAATCCGCGAACACATGAAATTGTTAACAACAACTCAAATAGGTAAAGAACGCGGGAACGAAAATTCCTCGTTTCATTGTATCGTAACTCCATAACTTTCCATAAGAGCAGATGAGGAATCCGTAGCGCTTAGTGTACGCCTGACTGGCTCCTACATTCTTGCTAGAATCATGCCTCCATACTTAGAATGTAAAATATTCAAACGGTATGGAGGAATACCCGTTAGGTATGAATGTTTTGTGTCCCTTTATCGGTAAGCAAGGTTTAGATCCCAACTCTCACTGAAATCTAGATTTTTTGGGGTAGAATAGGGAGGTAGTTTAGAAGATGGTGTTTAGCGGGTAGCACTCCCTACTCCTCTTCGTTCGGAAGAGGAGAGGTGACGTGAGTCCCACGCCACTCCCATGGCGGGGGAATGCATAAATCATTTTCCACGTTGATAAAAAAAATAGATTAGGTACAAGCTAAGCTATGGAAGCTAGACGTTTTGAGTACCTAATACAATTATTGACAACTTTTTGCTTCCGAGGGAATCCTATTAGGTGTTGAATTTTCACTTATAATACCACAAGAGCTTCAAAATTATCGGGTATTTATTTCCCGATAGGTTCGTTGCAAACAAATGAAGGAGCTTCGCGCTCGTGATTTTTTAACCTGAAAAACTTGACGACTTTATTTGTTTGCAGGGAACCTTGAGGGAATTGCCAGATAATTTTGAAGCTCGTGTGGTATTCGGGGGATTATTTTTCCGTCCCAAATGTCGGCCAATAGAATTGCACCATGAGACGAAATGTACAGTTAACAAATACGAAAAGGTTAATTTGACTGGATTGTTTTTTATACATAGCAACGACCAGAGAAAATTTTCAAAAAAATATCAGTATAATACCATGTAGGTTGTACCACGTGACGTCGAATGGTGCAATTCTATTGGTCGATATTTGGGTCGGAAAAATAATCAATAATATTTTTTTAGCGGATAGGTACTGAGGATTCCCTGCTTTTCAAGTAGCATTTACTTTCGGATTTTTCGTGGTTAATCGGTTAGCGGTATTTCGCTTTTATATAATAACTAGCTGGCCCCCGCGGTTTCACTCGCATTCCCGAGGGATCTTATATTTTTCCGTGATAAAAAGTAGCCTATGTGCTATTCCAGACTATAATCTTTTATTTTTATTTTTTTATGTCACTAGTGACAACGAGGCAGGCGGGTCACCTGATGGTAAGTGACTACCGTCGCCTATAAAATAATAATCTATCTCTGTGCCAAATTTCATCCTGATCCGTTCAGCCGTTCTGGTGTAAATGTGTAACAAACATCCATCCATCCAAACTTTCACATTTATAATATTAGTGGGATATGTATATATAGATATAATTAAAAATAGTATTATAATCCGAACATTATCTTATATAAGATATTTCGTTAGTCATCAAGGTATACCTATAAATGATTGTTGAAGAATAAACAAACATAAACAGGTTTCTAGAAAATAACTTGTTTTTGTAAGGCATTATAGATTTGTTTTGATGTTAGCAAAAAATAACAGGTTTTAAAAACCACAGAGAAAAATCACAAAAAGTAGCTCCCAAATCGCAAAATTACAATGAAATACTTAGATAGGTACCTATCAGCCCTGCCCTGTAGCTGGGGCTTAGAATAGCAGCTACGGTGCTCCCCTGCCTGTCGTAAAAGGCGACTAAACGGGGACCTTTGGGGTCGTGGGGAATCGGGGTGGGGGCCCCGAGCGCCCGAAAGCGGCCCCGAGGAGGACGATGGGTCGTCGTGGTTACGATCCATCGTGTGATAGCACAGCGAGGGTGCTGGGGGGAGGTATCACACTTCCCCCGGGACGGGCTATCTCAGCGCCGCGCGTGGAGGGGGTTGAGTATGAGTTCTGTACGAGAACCCGACCTTCTCTACAGCGCCGATGGTGACCACCGTGGGGTTTTAGCCAGTAAGAGTCTGGCATAACCCGGTCGCTGCCCCCCTTGAGCGATCGGGTATCCTATGAGGATTTCCCCACGAAAAAAAAAAAAAAAAAAAGGTACCTATCAGCTCATGTCACTAGACACCAACAATTCTTAATATTATGTGATCTAAAGTACATTATTATTCATTAATGAAAATAAGTGCTTGTTCATATGAACGTAAGTGACAGTATCGTCTGATTTTCATTCGAGCAAGTTATAATTCACACATGTTACCGTAAATTCCCGCTTGGAAATGGACGACTCATTTCTCCAATGACTTATATAAACGTGGCCAGCTTAAAATACTTGTATTATAATAATACTAGCTCTTCCACGCGGTGTCACCCGCGTTCCCGAGGGATCTTATCTTTTCCCGGGATAAAAAGTAGCCTATGTGCTATTCCAGACCATAATGTAAATGAGTAACAAACATCCATCCATCCATAAAAACTATATGCTTGGCTGGGAGGGCTGGCGAATACTTTACCCAACGAATAAGTATTGCTATTCAAATTGAGAGCCCTAAGGGCGCGCCGTACAGTCCGCGTAAGGGCGTCTATGGACCATCAGACCTCTATCTTCCAGATCTCCTCAAAAAAAAAAGAGACAATGCTGTCAGCATTCTGGGTACGCTTCCACCTGACAGCGATCGGACCGGTTGGCCTACCTATTTTAGTTAAAGTTTTATTTTGTTGCGCTTTTTATGTTTTGTACTATTAATTAATTAGAATAGGGTATTACACCCATTTTTGAAAAGTGTCTCAATTAAATTCTATAGTCCTAATAAGCCACTAAAAAAAACACAAAAATTTTATTCAATCGATAAGTGCCACAAAAATGCATTTAAATTTTATATTTTTTAAATTTCGCGCGTAATTTCACGAAAGCGCTGATCTCAGCAGTATATAGTGTATTATCTATGGAATCAGCTGTCATGACGTCAGAGCGCTTGGTAAACAAATGTTGACACGTTATAGTTTGCTTGCTTCAAGTTTGCTTACATAGCCGGATGTACGTCATCCGGCTATGTAACATGGCGGCTACTATTTCACTGTGTTAAAAAACAGATTAAAAATACTGAAAACTTTGGGTTGAATTTAAAAATCTGTTTTGTAATTTTATGAACTAGAACTAACATTTCCCGACTGCTTTTTGCGTAAGCAATCTCAATAATATATTTTTTTTTTTTTCATATAGAGTAAAATACCCTATTTCATTACAAATAAATTAGAGTACCTAATGAAAAACATTTATAAAATTTGTGTGTTTATTTAAATTTCTGATTTTAAATGTCCTTCTATTAAAAAAGGAAACCGAGAAAATTTTTCAGAACTACCTATGTCGCTGTATACGTAACTTATGGAAACCTATTCAATGATACTCTACTTAGGGTGCAAAATCAAATAATTATTTTTATAAGTGCCTAATCAATCTGAGCAACATCGGCTCCACGTTTCACTAAAAATGAATTACATATTATCCTTTGAATTTCGAATCGAAAAAACACAAAAGAAAGGTATTGAAATGTTCAATAATCTGTGGGAGACCCACACTCGCAACTAGCCAACGCAAAATGACCCGTGCACGTAAACACTGAAGAGCTTATCTTGCATGCAAAAGTCAACAATACAGTTAGTTGGACATGCCTATTGAAATAATAAAAGTAAAGTGTACAATTACTTTCGCCGCATAGTAAATAGTATGACTCATACAAACTGTTTAGCCTCATGGCAGATTTATGGTTTTACATAAGATATACAACAAAATTTTTTTACGTAGTTTTTACAACAAAAGGTACCTATTGTAATCTGCACAGGTGTCGATTATTTCTATCGGCATGTCGATTTTTTTGTAATGATTATTTTATTAGATGTAGATACTCTGTACACAATAAAAAGTCAAGTCAACCCGTAGCCTTTGTTAGGAAAATAAATTAAAAACTAAATTGTTTATAACAGCGTCCTTTTTGCAAACTGTAAGCTAAATGGGTTATTGACGTAATTTTCAAATGCAGTTTGACGGGCGCACAATTTTGTGAATTAGAAATACTAGATCATCTATATGAAATATAACATTTCGGTTAAATATACTGGGAATGTTTGTAATATGAAAACCATGCTTTAAAAAAAAACAAAAAGTAAAAACACAATTAAATGAAACATTTTTGACGGCCCGTTGGCGTGGTTGGTTACGACACTGCCTTTTACGACGCAGGTCGTGGGTTCGATTCCCATTCAGGACACACATTTGTGTGCATGAACATGTCTGTTTGTCCTGAGTCTGGGTGTAATTATCTATTTAAGTATGTATTTACAAAAAAAAGTAGTATATGTAGTATATCAGTCATCTGGTTTCCATATTACAAGCTCTGCTTAGTTTGGGATCAGATAGCCGTGTGTGAACAAATGTCCGAGGTTATTTATTATTTATTCAATTCCATATACATAATAGTACTTACCACTCAGATATTTTTTTAAATTCTACTTTTTATTGGACCATTATATTCGAAGTTTTATTCCTCTTTGGGCACCTATTAATATTTTCACTTTTATTCCACTTCGTTCAACTACGGTACGTAAGCTTCTTAATAAAGCATGTCAATATTACTAGCGAGCCAAGGGGAACCATTTAGTCTTTACGCAATTATTTTTTAATAAAATCTCTCGTACAGTTTTAATACTAATTTCACGTGGTATTTAATAAACTGTATTTCAAGCAATTCTTATTGATTGTCATGTTGTGTTCAGATGTTTTGGGTGCATTACATAGTAATTATAATTTTGATGTGTACCTTTTTTGTGAGCCAAATAAATAAAAATATACTTAGGTCCAAATGCAAAATTTATTTTTCGTTCCTCTTTGAGCACAACGATAAATTAAGGTGTTCAAAAGGGAACTTTCCATTTTGCAATCAATTATTAAATAATATATTACTAAATTACTAAGTCACATACTTTATGAACAGGTATTCTTCTTTGTCACTCAATTAATTAATTACCTACTTATATGTTAAAAACTACGTAAAAGAATATAGGTCAGATGAATCATACCAATAAATCAGTGAACAATACATACCAGGATATAGTTTCGTTTAAATCTTCTCCTCTCTTCTCTCGAATGACCACAAAAATAACAGTTCATGGAGGAAACATTGGCTCAAGCATTTCTTCCCATTTATTCATTAACACAATATAAAGAGGCATTAGCAAAGTCTAGAGTAGCAAGTGCTTGTGTTGAGTTTTAAATCCGGTTGCTAGGCAACGAAATAATACTTGCTTGAGTAATTCGTATGACAATTTTAGTTTTATTGAGGTTAGTAGTCAGTTTTTAGGGTTCCGTACCCAAAGGGTAAAAACGGGACCCTATTACTAAGACTTCGCTGTCTGTCCGTCTGTCTGTCACCAGGCTGTATCTCAAGAACCGCGATAGCTAGACAGTTGAAATTTTCACAAACTATGTATTTCTGTTGCCGCTATAACAAAAAATACTAAAAACAAAATAAAATAAATATTTAAGGGGGGCTCCGATACAACAAACGCTATTTTTTTGCCCTTTTTTGCTCGATATCAATAATGGCAACAGTAGGCACTTGAAATATTCACAACATACTCAGTTGTATTTTTACTTTAATAATAGAATTTAAATAAATATTTAAGGGGGGCTCCCGTACAACAAACGTGATTTTTTTGCCTTTATTACGGAACCCTTCGTGCGCGAGTCCGACTCGCACTTGGCCGGTTTTTATTTAGTATTAGTGTGAATTGACGTAGGGGCAAATTGGTGAGCCGATATCGTGGCAATTTAAACGGTAAAGTATAGTCACGTCATATTTTCACATTAACTGAAAAGTCTAGTCCTTGTCCATACAAGTCCGGTCAGGTTTTAGTGAAATTGGCGGTTATTCCAATAAAACTTTTCACGGACCTTTTGGGACAACCTGAAAAGTCACGATACACGATTTCATTTCACTTGTGCACTTAGATTGATCTTTATTGGACAAACCACCACCGATATTATTCAATAAAACTAAAAGTACTCAAAGAGTTAACTCAAAACCTGATTCATTTTATGTAATGTTGCGATTTTCCGGCTTGTCCGTTTCATAAAATAGTTATGAAGAGAATTTATAGGTGATTAAATACTATAAGCATTTTTTTAATTGCTGTTGGTTCTGGGGGGAATCTTGTACCTATGGACGCTGAGCAATGTACTTTGAAAGGATTTAGTCAAAAATTGTTGTGAATGTGTAGATAAAACGTGACTATAACATAACAGAAGAATATTTAAAATAAAGAAATGGCTCAAAGGTACCAAGCCAAAAACCTTTAAAAAAGAAAAAGAAAATTTTGATTTATGGTAAAGATGATGGCGTAGTCGTCACAAATAGTCACAATACTTTTAAAAAATCATTTTGGAAGGCAGCTTGTCCGTTGGATATAGATATTTGCAACTAATATAATAAAATCTCCATTACCTCTCCATACCTTCGCGAGGCACCACGCAACCGAGGCAGACCCAGGCGCCGGTGGTGTGACGATATTGTGGCCATGACCGGCTCTACATGGATAAGAATAGCCCAAGACAGAGAAGATTGGAGAAAGATGGAGGAGGCCTTCGCCCTTAAATGGGCACCCAATAATATTAATTAATAATTTATAAAACATCAATTTCTTTATATAATAATCTATATTTGTTGTGCATGTTTAAAATTATTGTGAAATTAAAATGAATGTAATTTTTGATTGTACTTGGGAAGTAAAGGCTTAAATAATAAATAATAATAAAATATATAAACAATTATGGTGCAAGTCTCATGCTTGTTGGTTCTGGGGCCATTTTGAACGATGTCCTTTCATTAAAATCGGTCCATAGTTTAGTAGATCATCACCGACACTGTAGAACAAAAATCTACAGCGTCCAGCGAAGGATAGAAGTTACCTTTGAGGCGGCAACTGGCTGGTTGCACTTGAGAGTCAGTTGCCTTTAAGACATTGTAATAAGGTGTCCAACACATACTTTGGTAATCCCCTGGTATTGCGAATGTCTACATACGACGGTATTAACTTACAATCAGGTGACCTGTACGCATAGTTGTCACTAAAACATAGCTTCTTAAACCAAAGATCACAATATTTTTGCTGATAATACATATATTGAGAGCATGACGGGCCCCTTGGCGTGGTTGGTTAACACACTACCTATTTCGCCGCAGGTCGTGGGTTTGATTCCCATCCAGGACAGACATTTGTGTGTATGAACATGTCTGTTTGTCCTGAGTCTGGGTGTAATTATCTATTTTAGTATGTATTTACAAAAAATGTAGTATATGTATTATATCAGTCATCTGGTTGCCATATTACAAGCTCTGCTTAGTTTGGGATCAGATAGAAGTGTGTGAAAAAAAAATGAGATTATATTAAGTTAATTTAGTGATACGTGAAGAATTCCAAGAACACACGTGAAGCATGCGCAGTGATCTAACTTGTTGATCACCTTGGAATAGAAACGCGGCGCGGGAGCACGTTCCAAGCGCCATCGTCGCTTCAGGCACGTTATTTGTCAATATTGGCCATCAATACATACTTGATAATTTTTTTTTATTTTATTCTGGCTAAACTTGTGTTTGACCATAATCTCACCATGGTAAGTGAAGATGTGGCCGAAGGTGGTAAGCACACAAAGCCTAGATGGGAAATGAAAAAAAATCTTGGTCATGATTTTTGGTTTTTAACAAATATTTCATTACTTTTCTATGGGAAGGTAGAAATTTTGTTCCAGAAATGAATTGCCCATCTTGAAATTACTCGAAAATGATATCATATTTGCCCTAGTTATCATATATCTAAGTTGATATAGTGCTACGAAGGCAGCGCAGCGGGCGTGAACTTCTCCCCAGTGGCTACCGGGGTAAATCTGATCAGGATCCGGTACAACTGTGCTAAATTTAAGCCTTTAATCCAAAAATCAAGTGTTCCCTTACATTGAGTGGCACTAACCGAACTAGAAGTAAATACTACTCGGGCGACTTAACATGAGACCTGGCCAGGAACGGGATTTCCCCCCGCTTACCCGCGAAGCGCCCTGCCGAGCGCTCACCCACACTACTTACATATAGGAGACATGGAATGAAATACATTCCTTTCAAGCGGTTAAAGTACAGCTTATTTACAGCTAATCTCAGAACTTGTTTATTTCCGAGTTGTTTATTTACCGAAATCATTTTTAGTTCCTCTGGTTTTTTTGGCATTAACTAAAAAACCAGCGTTATTTTAATTTAAAATTATTTTCTTGTTATTTAGAATAGATTAAATTTCGTATTAGTCAAATCCAAAGTTTTGAATAACTCAGAAATAAACAATTTTCGAATGTTTGCTGCAATTTCGCCGCTTGCTAGAATGTATCGCATTTCATGTCATCATGTATGGAATATTTTGTTAATTTGTTATCTATAAAACGTTATATCACAGGTTATATGTATGTTTATCTGTTTTAGAAGCATCATTAGGAAAAAAAATGAAGATATATTAGGTACCTTTACCTAAGTAGGTTGCACAATAATAAAATTTTGTCGAACGTAAGTCTACATTGAGCAGCCACTCATTGCGTCGTTCTTTGCATACAAATAAGACGAAAACAATGCATTGCATTTAATTGCGTGGCCATCATTCTTGGAGTGTTGAAGACTTTCCTCTATAGAGCTCCAGTAAGTGACTGAAGTTGGGAATCCATAAATTTTGTACTCCGCTTTAGCTGGGTAACATCAAGTTAAAGATTTACTGGTGTTCTGCCAGCTGTAGAGACAATTCTCTGCTAGACTTCTCTCTCTCAAGTGTTTATTAATTTGTCATTAAACTACAGGCACGTTTCGATGTCCGTATGACAAGGGTGTCTCTTCTTAACTCGCTATGCTTGTCTCATTTTGGCACGTAGAAACGGGCTGTCAAAATGGCCATGGATCACGAGACATTTTTCACACACGGCTATCTGATCCCAAACTAAGCAGAGCTTGTAATATGGAAACCAGATAACTGATATACTACATAGACTACTTTTTGTTGTAAATACATACTTAAATAGATAATTACCACCCAGACTCAGGACAAACAGACATGTTCGTTCATGCACACAAATGTCTGTTCTGGATGGGAATCGAACTCACGACCTACGGCGTGATAGGTAGTGTGTTGAACAACTACGCCAACCGGCCCGTTTAGTTTATGTTCAACCTCAAGCCTCAAGGCTTCAGTTGCAAATGGAGATACATATTAATACATAAGGACTTAATAACCGCCGCCGCAAGAAAATATACAAAATGACACTACAGGAATACGTAACTTTATAGTAATCAGTTTCAATTAAAAACAGCCTCTAAATCTATTACTATAAGAGCGCCAGTAGCCAAGCTGCAAAGTTATTTAACTGTATTAATCAGTAGCCTGTCTTGTGGTAACGTAATTTAACTAGGATGTCCTTTGAGATAAGCCCTGGTGGTAAAGGTACGTAGTTCAAAATGACTAAAAGGAAATATTACCCCTGACTGGCATGTGCCAAAGCAAGTTCAAACGGGCCGTCAAATACAATGCAGCAATAGATGCTTCCACAAGGCAAACCGGATATTATGGGGACAGTGTTCGAAGCCGGATATTACGCCGAGGTGCTTTCAAATACTAGTTTCTGTTTGCCCACCTGTCCGGTTCGTGTAAACTGCAATGGAAATTGCACTAATTATTAACGGACTAGAAGCTGGTAGTCGAATGAATATTAATATTTTAGATATCAGGCTTGAGGGCGCCCCCGAATGGAGTAAGAACCTCGGCTCAAAGCGTTGCCGGGGGGACACGAAATGGGGGCATTTGCTATTAGGTACGGGACGAGACTGAATCTGAATGGATATAGAAATAATTATAAGATTATTTTTGTCCCGAGTCTGGGTTAAACTATTTTTTTTTACTTTTGGATAAGCTTGTGATTGACCGCAATCTCACGATGGTAAGTGATGATGAGGCCGAAGGTGGTAAGCACACAAAGCCTTAATGGAAACTGACTCAAGTGCAGCTATCGGAACAACAGGTGCTTGGCGACAGATTTTGAACTTGTGAACCCTACCATCGTGGTATGGTTTCCTCAAGATGTTTTCCTTCACCGAAAGGTCAATCTCATTGTAGGATTCGAACCCACGATCTTCGCCGCGGAATCCGATGAGCTGACAACTGAGCTATCAAAAAACAATGTAGTATTGTAGTACAGTTATCGGTTTTTTTTTAGTATAAGCTCTGATTAATGTTGGGCTCAGACGGCCATGTGGGAGGAATGAAGATCCAGGATATTTTTATATTTTAATTATTTCATATGTGAGTTTTTTTTTTTATTCTGGATAGGCTTGTGTTTGACCACAATCTCACCATGGTAAGTGATGATGTGGCCGAAGATGGTAAGCACACAAAGCCTAGATGGGAACTGGCTCTCAAGTGCAGCTGTCGGAACACACCGATAGGTGTTTGGCGACAGATTTTCAACATGAGGGTGGTAGCCAGCCAGTCGGGTACTACAAAGTACCCTACCACCGTGCGAATGACCTACTGAAAAGTCAGCAAGGGAACAGCCATTGCTGACTTTTGGAACGAAGTTCCTTATCGCGCGTTGTGAAAGGGGGCTAGACGGAAAAAAATCTTACGAAAAACCGACACTTTTAGTGTCAGTTGGTCGGGAGACAGTTGTGTGTAGTTAGCTGTGCGGCGTGCGCATGTTTCTCTGTCTGTCTGTCTCTCTCTCTCTCTCTTATAGAAAGCAAGCCAGATATTTTCATTTCTATTTATATATATATATATATTTTTTAATATATATACTCTCTCGACTTATATAACTTCGTTCCATCCGGGTGTCCCTTGACACCTCTCAAGTTGTTTTTTTAATTCACGTTAATGTTAATCTACTACCGTAACTAGATCTAAGTGACAGGTGACTCTACCATAAGTTTTCTTTAGTAAAGTCATCGATACTCGCTAGCGACTATGGCAAACATTTATGATTTATGCAGCGCCTCTAACGGACAGTAATGGTATCACAGTTTTTAGGTTTCCGTACCCAAAGGGTAAAAACGGGACCCTATTAGATACTAAGACTTCGCTGTCTGTCTGTCACCAGGCTGTATCTCAAGAACCGCGATAGCTAGACAGTTGAAATTTTCACATATATTATGTTTAAGGTGGGCTCCCATACAACAAAGGTAATTTTTAACCCTTTTGGCCGGTTTTTCGTACTTTTGTTACAATTTCCGAGATACAGAGCAAATCCATGGTAGGTACGCGTGTTGCCACTTCGTAGATGCCTGCAGGCATAACTGCCATTAGTTCCAGCTGTCGGAAATTGTTGTCTCACTTCAACGTAATTAGTTTGACTGTAGAAGAAACGAGACAAATATACTTTATAATTTGCAAGTGGCTACGTTTATAGGGTCGCTAAAGAACAACGGTTTTTGCGTAACTTTATTGCAATCAATCTTCAAACCGGTTTATTATTCTTAACGTTTTTATAATTATCTTTTACTTTGTGATAACTGCATTAATTAGGCAAGTACTTAGCCTTCATTACAAATCGTTTTATTTTAGATTTTTTTAAGTTTCTATTTATAGGTTGTTTCAAATTGAAATTCACTGAAAGTGATCAAATACTCGTTGATTCAGTTTAGGACCCGATAAGGCACTTATGAACGTTACAATTGATTCTACCACCGGTTCCGACACTAATTAAGAAAACTCCAGCAGGGCAATTACTTTCTTGCAGTATATTTCTTTTCATAAATAAATTTACTTTTTCAAATAAAACACTTCGCCAGAGGGATACAAGTGCAGAGAGAATCTACTACAACCATATACTCTAATAATGATTACAAAATATGGAAAGGTAAGTAAGGACGGCATCAGCTTATCATGTTTTAAGAATGAAATGTTATCGATGATAACTCATAATATTTACTCTGCGATCAATTAATTCTCACGAGACTTAGTACAGCAAATCTCAAACAATACGTCAAAATATTTTGTTATGTAAACGAATATTGTTTAAACGGTATCAGACGTTATTCATATAATATTGATGTACCAGCTTTCTTTCTTGGTTACGGCAGAAAAAAATTGCGAGCCTTACAGCAGTCCAAGAATTTATAAGTTTTCTGTGCTTCCATAGTAATAAACTGAATTTAGTAACTTTGTGACCAAAACCTTCATTTTTGACATCGAACTCGTCTAATCTCACATCACAAAATAAGCGCGCCATAATGGCCGCGTTTGAATCACCCGAAAATTATAATATTTTTTTCGGCTTAATGGTTATTTTGGATGTTATTTTTTTTTGGTAATGTAATATCCCGTAGAAACGTTTAAAACAATAAAAAATACGTGCATATTCCTTTGATTCTCGTGTTTGTCGAACGAATAAGACTATTAGTAAAACAACCGTTGAACAGGCTGGCGATAGTGTCATGTGATATCAAAAATCTGCTGAATAGTAGGTATGTATGATACATACAAATTATCTACGTCCGGAGACAATTAAAGTAATGATAAACAATTTCATAAAGGTTTAATATAATATACTTTGTAACCGATCCGTAGCAGCGGCAGCCTCGAAGAAGTTTTTTATATATTATAGTTGTACATTTGTTTGTATATTTTGTACATTTTTTGTAAATAAATAAATTATCTCTTTGTAACCAATATTGTTAATGTGAAAGTTTGTGCGTTTATTATGTTACTCCATCCTGCAAAAATGGTTGAACGGATTTTGATGTAACTTGGCACACAGGTAGATCAAAATTTTGAAATAAAACAGGATACTATTGATCCCAGTTGGTTAGGCTGTGCGTTGATATGTATTTTTGTTTTAGTTCAAGCTTAAAATTAACAATTAGTATTTGATATATCAGCTAGGACAAGTCAAAGTTTCCAGTTTTATTCAAAAAATATAGAATACTAACTGTCCCTCTCGGTTTCACCCGCGTAATTTCAAGGGATATAAAGTATCCTATGCTTTATTCCAGGATATGAACTACTTGTGTGCCAAGTTTCATCAAAATCCGTTCTACCGTTTTTGCTTGACTGAGCAACAAACATCCACACAATTATTAATCGAAGTAGATATCAATGCGTCTTTGCTGCAGTGGAAATTTAATTTCTTGATGAAGTCCTCGGACGCGAGGCAACAAGCTCTTTATAGGTATTTGGTACTGCCTGGTAGGAACTAGTTATTGTATTGTAAAATGTTAAATTGTTTACCATTTTTGCCAGATCAATTTATAAGAATTATATGTAGGCATGTGAGGCAGTGCATTGGAATTAAGCTTTATATTAAGTAATTAAAAACTTTAGTTACATCCTATGTTTGACAGAGATTAATTAGTTAAATCATTATAGAATTTAAATAATTAATTTATGACAGGTCTTTTAAAAATCCACGGCGACATTATATCGTTTATTATTCTATTTTTAAGTCACGTGCACTTTTGGAATATCCGTTCTGTATGTACAATGAGTCATCGACACTTGGAAACGATAAAGGTATGCTGCTCTTAATTCTAACCTAAAGTCAACATAGTGGAACCTTCAACAGTGACGTCACAGCACAGCAGTCACAAAAAGTATCCGAAAAACGGACAAGTTTTTCTGAGAATGCTTAGGGATTACTCATAGCAAAAGAATGCAGAGTTAAAACTTAATGACACTCTATTGTTAAAATCATGTGACACAATCGACATTATGTATAGAAGACAATAATATTATTAAGTTCGTCCTCGCTTTAACATGATAAAAAATATAAGAAAACAGCTAACTATTTTCCTTCACTACAAGGTTATTTATTGCTCTAAGTACTTTAATGGAAACGTATTGAAACTAACCGCTTAATGCTTAACGCTTACCTTAATATGCCGACATTTTGTCCCGAAGAAGGTAACCAGCCAGTCACAACACTAAAAGTAAACTCAACTTTCTAAATTTAAATTTTGTTCAAACAGTGTTCGAAAGCCTTAGGCTCGGCGGCCAATCGCGGAGGTGTATGACGGAATGCGACTCTTGCGCAGGTAGAACTATCATCGTGTGCTTACCTGTGCGAGTGGCTATAAGTATAACGTAGACACGTAATGTCTCTGTGTGTGTGTGGCGCAGTAAAAATTAAACACTGCCGCTTCATAAACTGTCGAGATAAGTTACACTTGCTACATTCGCACCTGGTAGATTTGTAAACATCAGCCATATAGCGTTCTGCTCGCCGTATAACCCGCACTTTTGACCCTGTGGGGTCAAATTTGAATTAATAATTTTATAGTATAATTACCGGTCGTCTTCCGCCCGCGTCGCTGAACGACATCACAAATCATTGATTTTATTGGTTTTTCTCTACTATATCCTACTAATATTATAAAAATTTTTGTTGTACGTTCACTTATCATGCTGTATACACATGTTTGGGAATGCAATCCTGCACAATTGCTTAGTTCTTATTTTGTTATTTAATTATTATTGATTGTATTCTGTTTTGTGTGCCTAATAAATAAAATAAAAATAAAATAAATAAATAAAATGCGAAAGTATGTTTGGATGTGTGCGAAGATGTTTGTTACTCTTTCACGCAAAAAAACTACTGTATGATTTTTAATGAAACTTGGCACACAGGCAGATCATATACTGGAATAACATATAGAATACTTTTATCCCGGGAAAATATCCCTCGGGAACGCGGGTGAAACCGAACTAGTTATACATATAAACCTTCCGAAAGAAATTATCGAAATGATAGTGAAAACCGTATTAAAATCCGTTGCGTGGTTTGGTAGGAGTTAGCGGATAAACAGACAGACGAAAGTGACTATTTTTTACACTATGTAAGGGATAAGGATAAGGATATCTACGTTATAAAAAGACTGTAAGCTAAATTTTAAGTTTTAGGTAAGTTAGTCAAACAGTCAGGATAACTCCTAAAATAAATATTTGTTTTTCTTTTGTTCGCTTTTTAATTGTTTGATTTAAGTGCCTCGTCAAGATTACTTGAGAGCTCTTGAATTTTTTGTAAATACCTATTTAGGCTGTAGTTATTAAATTACATTTGATTAAGTGTATTTCACAATCTTATAATAACAAAATTATAAATTCAGAATGGCAATTCAGAATTCAATCCTACAACGAGCTTAAGCTTTTGGTGAGTGAAAACAGCCTGAGGAAACCACAGCACGAGTTCGTTCGATTTCGTTTCGGTTCTCAGCTACTCAGCAAAATACTCTTTTGAAAACCAACCATCGAAGTAATACCGCATTCAAATTTTTTTTGAAGGGGGCTAGACGGTAAAAATTCTTACGACACTTTTGTGTCGGTGACACCGCTGTGCGGCGTGCGCATGTTTCTCTGTCTGTCTCTCTTATAGAAAGCAAGCCAGATATTTTCATTTCTATTTATATATATATATATATATATATATATAAATAGTTTTTTTTTATATATATAAACTCTCTCGACTTATATAACTTATATAACTTCGTTCCATCCGGGTGTCCCTTGACACCTCTCAAGTTTTTATTATCCTGGGATCATTTGGCCGTGAAGTCCCAGGATAGCAAACTAAAGAGACTGTAGCGGCTATAGTAACAGCGCTACATGTGAGTCGAGTCAGCGAAAAGTAATAGAAGCGCGTCATCACAACAACATGGACCTAATGAAATATGACGCAGGAATTCCTACATCGCGCTGGCAAAGTTTTCTCGGCACTTTACATATATACGAGTTCTCAACAAGAATCGTTGGACTGCAGTCCCCGGGCATTGATACCTAGCCCGGTAGAAGATCTTCCCTTTTCTTATTATTAGCGATATTAACCCAATGGTAATCAGAGACTCAGAGTATGAGCACTGCAATATTTTAATGAATATCCTATTTGTAAGAATGTGGTGTTGTTCAAAATGTCAGCTTTGGGAGAAAGAGTTAATTATGAAAACCTTAAATGATTTTGATCTGAGTGTCTTATATTCCTGACCACCACGAAAGCCGATATGTGCAGATAACTGTTTTACATATAACTTTTTAAATATACACTACCCACGTTCCGGAGGGGTCTTATCTGTTCCCGGGATAAAAAACATCCTATCCAGGGCATAAACTATTTGTGTACCAAGTTTCATTGGCTTCCATTACCTACTGTGTTTTATTTTAAGTCGCGGGGCTCTGTCCACCTTTTTTACTTGGTCTGAGAGTCCAATGGGCACTTTCCATTTTGAGTTTTTACCAATTATCATTTTTAGGTAGCACGAATACGAAATTGAATAAGGCTTAGGCACTGATAGACTGAAAATAAAAAGAGATATGCGAAAATACTAGCCTTTGTGAAACAATATGAATGAAGTAATCCCTGATGTGAACGCAATCCGCTTGGCAATACTTTGTTAAACAAAAAATCTGTCTGCCTGACTGATCTGAAATAAAAAAAAATACCATGAATAGTCTACCTATGTGATGCAAAACTACATTGTCTTTGAAATATGTAAAAAATAGAAATTGTATAAACAATACATCCGCAGGTTTGCTCGTGAAGGTAAATACAGTGCCGGATTTAGAGGATTGGAGGCCTCGGGGTAACAAAGGAGTGGAGGCCCCCTGACCCCAAATTATTTTCCATATAAAATGGTTAAAAAAAATCACATGAGTTTTTTTTATTCTTGATAAGCTTGTGTTTGACCACCATCTCATCATGGTGTAGCGACATCTATCTACACATAGATATAGTTCGCACGACTCCTAGATAGATGGCGCTCCAATAACCTACATCGCACTTACGAAGTTTTCCATGCGATCTGCATATATACAAGATTCCAACATCAACAATTGGACCGCGGTCCCCAGGCACAATGACCTAGCCTGGTGGAAGATCTTCCCTTTACAATGGAGGAGTCTAACACCTCGCTCCTCCATAATGGTAAGTGATGATGTGGCCGAAGGTGGTAAGCACACAAAGCTTAGATGGTAACTGGCTCTCAAGTGCAGCCGTCGGAACACACCGATAGGAGCTTGGCGATAGATTTTAAACTTGAGGGTGGTAGCCAGCCAGTCGTGTACTACAAAGTGCCCTACCACTGTGCTATGGTTTCCTCACGATGTTTTCCTTCACCGAAAGTTCAAGCTCATTGTAGGATTCGAACCTACGACCTTCGCCGCGGTATCCGACGTCACTACCACTGAGCTATCATCGCCTTAAAAGAATTATAATTAATATTCGCATAAAATTACGCGGGTTTCAAAGATTAGCGTAACGTATGGAAACAGAAGACAGACGAGAGAAGTAAATAGGTATTCTGGGACATTCTTCACTCTTGGCCATCTGATAATAAACGAAGCAGAGCTTGTGCTATGGAAACCAAATAGCTTATTACTACATAGCTATACATACTGCTTTTTTCCAATAAATACTTAAATAGACAATTAAACAGACTCAGGACAAACAGACATGTTGATGCACACAAACGTATGTCCTAGATGGGAACGATCCAGGACATATTGAGTGGCATGAGGTATAAGTGTATTTAACCAACCACTCCAACTGACACTTCCATTGCATTGCATTCTAGTAGGTAATACAAATCTAATCCAAGAGACGATGTCCTGTCCATAGAAAAGGAGCTCTTTAAATTTTACCGGGCAATGTTTCCGATATTTTTTTCTATAAGATCTTCATTAGGACAAAATTTTAAGATAAATGTAGCCAAATCGGTAGAGCCGTTCTTAAGTGACGCGATAATCAATCACAGGACTAAAAATAGTGTTATCTTCATCATTTTCATACAGTGAGAAAAGGTCAGACTTAATTCTAGTCCCGTCAAATTAAGTTGTAAATATAAAAAGACGAACGGCTTGTCCTGCCTGACTAGGTGATCTATCAACGCAAATCCTAAACTGATAAAATTAGAAACATGAACGTTTACACACAGTGTCCCTTATAAACTTAGGCATCCATAAAGGAAGGATCCCTTTTCATAAAATAATAAAATCAAAAATGTATTTTTATTCATTTATCAATCATCATCCAGCCAGTCACTGTGAAACAATGTCACGTTATTTAAGTACGTGCACGTGACATCTTAAACATAATATTAATTATCACACAGTAACTATCTACCTACATGTATAATATTGGAAAATCAAACTTATATGAGAAAAACTTTGTACAATTTCTTCTTCTTTGTCAACTGACTATCTTTTTAATTTAGTAGATATCGATGACCTTTACTAAAAGTAATTACTAAAAGTAAAGCTTCATTAGAAATATGGGAGATATTTTTCTAAAAAATTATGGTCGAATTTCGACCAATAAACGAACACGAATTTTAGTTAACGGTTTATATTTTGTTAGGAAGTCAGTCTGCTATGGCGGAGCGCTCGCCATCTATCGGGCTTAAAACAAAAACTTTACTGAGAAATGTCGGTATCATGTTCTAAAATGGAGATGGTTCAACGGGTTCAACATAGCAAGCAGAAATACAAACTGATATAATAGTTACTGTGCTGTCAATTGGGTGGAACTGTTCAAAGTAGAATGTGCCACAGTATGTAAAGCCTGTAATAGGTCCGAAAAGAAGTGGCGATGATAGCTCAGTGGTAAGTGACGTCGAATACCGCGACGAAGGTCGTGGGTTCGAATCCTACAATGAGCTTGAGCTTTCGGTGAAGGAAAACATCGTGAGGAAACCATAGCACGGTGGTAGGGTACTTTGTACCCGACTGGCTGGCTACCACCCTCAAGTTGAAAACCTGTCGCCAAGCACCTATCGGTGTGTTCCGACAGCTGCACTTGAGAGCCAGTTCCCATCTAGGCTTTGTGTGCTTACCACCTTCGGCCACATCATCACTTACCATGGTGAGATTGTGGTCAAACACAAGCTTATCCAGAATAAAAAAAAAAAAAAAAAAGTGGTATATTATGATAAGATGGAGCCACTGTGTTGCAAAATTATTAAGTAAAACCAATCGTCGTAATTTATAAATAATAGGTAGTTAATAAAGGCAATGCAGTAATGTAATCGTGTCTACCTAAATATCTTGAAGCAATTATCGCTTTCGAAAAGCACGCCATAAATTCCGCCAGAGGCGCTGTGCCAATTATTCCTATTGAAATTAAGGGCTTCCTAAAAATCCTTACAACTACACAGTAAGGTGCAAGTCTCCAGATTTTAAATATCTCTTTTTATTGCCTTATCAAGTAGGGACGGGGATATCGTAATACTTTAACTTCATCGTATATTTAATGCAGGGATACAGATTCAATTCAATTCAATCAGTCACTTAAGCATGTCAAAAAAAAATTTTTTTTTCATTAAAATGTATGAAAAAGCCACATGCAATGTGTGCTATAATTAATTTAGCTTATTTCCCAATAATCCAGAATCTCGCGTAACACATATCTACTGATTCGCAGAGCCACTCCATTTCATACTAAAGTATTTAATAAAACAACATTAAATATCTATTGATTTATTTTATCATTGATCTTAAATATTTTACGCTTAATGACTTAAAATATAACAAAACAATAACATTTAATAAAATATTTTATTCTATAATAATAATTATCTATATACCTCATTGAGATTAAAAAATTAAAATTATAACTTAGTATGTCGAAACACAGTTTTCTAAACCAATCTATTTTATGTAGATAAATTATGCTTCGAGCATTTGTTCTTATTTTAAATTAATATTAGTTATATTACATTCGACTCGTTATAATCACATATACGACCTTATTATAAAATATATTTTTTTTGTATATACCTACCTAACTTTAATATCTTATGTAAAATTAATTGGTGCGTTAATTTATATTTGAGTTGTATTGAACATTATTTAAACCACAAAAATACATACGCACAAAATATGGGGATGGGAATGTAATTTTCATAATATATTCCAAAATATATTTTATATAGGTAGTTCAAATATATTTTGTACCATCGAAAAACAAACCGTCAAACCTTTTTGATAATTTACTGTCAGTCTATCACAAGATATATTATTATTATATAGAATATGGTTTAAATATAAATTCGGTATTAAAAGTATTTTTCAGTCGGTATTAAAAGTATTTTTCAGTCGTCCACCTATTTTAAATTGATGTTACTGAATTAGTTAACTTTCATACATAATATGTATTAAAGACTATTAACGTGTATTTTCTATAAAGCTAAAATTATATAATATATATACAGCAATTATTATACATAGATTATATAAATTATTAGTAACACATATAAAAATACATCATTTGCAGTAAACTTATATCATAATATATCTATAATACATTTAAATATAATGACAAATACATCAACTTGATGCTATATACATATGATTCAATATATAAGGCTTTCAAAACTAAAATAGTGAGTTATTTTCATATTTTTTTGTGAGTGATCTGACAACAAAATGGCGGGTCACCTGATGGTAATAGTCATTCTGGCTCTCAATTGCAACTGTCAAAACACAAACAGGTGTTTGGGACAGATCATCAACTTGAGGGTGGTATCCAGCTAGTCGAGCATCAATTGTTTTCTCTCGATGTTATCCTTCACAGAAAGCTCAAGCTAACTGTAGGTTTCGTCACTACCACACGACTATGTAATTACATGCAAATACACTAAAAACATATCATCATCATAACGTACAATAAAATTTAAACATGGCTTTCACACACTTAAACGTAAACATTAAAATAATGTATAATTCATAATATACTATGAACTTTATCACAGAGGTAAATATGGATTTAGTATAAAAATTAAAAATAACTTATTAAATATTGTTCACATGGGAGAATTCAAAGGAACATCAAGGTAACATTTGACTGGCGAGTGTTAATGTGACCAAAAGTGGTAGGCACCCCACTCTAAATTACGATCATAAATCTAGTGTTTTGCGACAGATTTTCAATTTAATAGTACTATATAATACCCCACCATCGAGCTGACACATGGATACGACATTCTGGCCGTCGCTAAATGTTTATAACAATTAAATTTGGAACCTGGACTTATAAACTTGACTTATTTTAAATTCACAATTGATTCTTTTATAATACTGGCCCATGATAAAGATATCAAGCCTGAATTAAAAATACTAATGCAACACTTTCTTGTAAGGGATCACTACTGTTTGAGGTCAAAATAAACCCACTTGTATTTACGATAATTTTGTATGGACAAATCTTCATTAAAATCCGTTCAGTAATTTTTGCTTGAGCAACAATGATAAACTTCACATTAATTATATGAGTCAGCCATTACAGATTTATATAGTTTTACAATCTTTATCTTCTGTATGTGTTTACCACTGAACTCCTAAACAGTCCCTAAGAGTTCCTTGATGGTTTAGATTCACAATTGAACCCGGTAGGTGGCGCTGAAATCGGGATTTATTTTATTTTATTTTTTATTTTATTAAGGATAACAACAGCTCTCTAACATTTTGCAGTACATAATATCTAATTAACATAATAGGAAGCCAAAATGGTTATCCACTACTTTTATATACAGACATAGTAGGTATTACATGAATATGCGATGCTACCTAGCTTTAATAAGAATAACATTTCCTTCATTAGCTTATTTCCTTCACCTATTCCATAGCAACCAAAAAAAATTTAGTTATTTTTATTTTCAACGCAGGGCGACGTCTGTCAAGTCTAGCATACAAAATATGTCAGTTATGGTCAGTTTTACATAGCCACCGGTTATGCCTGTATTTTCTTCACGACTAAGAGGTAAAAAATGATTCTCATAAATAATAATGGCAGTGTACGGC
Organism: Ochropacha duplaris; assembly: GCA_951361185.1. Classification (NCBI taxonomy): domain Eukaryota; kingdom Metazoa; phylum Arthropoda; class Insecta; order Lepidoptera; family Drepanidae; genus Ochropacha; species Ochropacha duplaris. Next base: position 1,604,728 of record OX592690.1, read on the forward strand.
ATTATATTGAGCATTTGTACTAAAAACTTGAAGAATAAGGAATCATTCACCCACATTACACAGGAAACCTTTTGGGTTGAATATTCAAAATTCCATAGCGGATACCAACTGTATATTAGGATGCCAAATGTGAAGTTGGTAGCATTTATACTTTCTGAGATCTCTTGATTAATCAGTGAGTGCTATTTCGCTGTATGATATGGAATATACCGCTGGTATATTTCGGTTGAAATGATTATTTGTTTCAATCGGTATCGGAAGGTGGCGGTAATGGAGCATCCTCTTCGTATATCATTACGAGTTTTCTGTACTCTCGTTTTTTACGAGGTGCCTGCAAAAAAATAATCACTGTTACTAGTAGATAAAAATATAGTAAAAGCTGTCTCCCGCGTTCCCGTGGGATCTTATCTTTTCCCGGGATAAAATATATAGCCTATGACACTCATAAACAGCGTGGCTTTTTATTGGTAAAAGAATTTTCTAAATCGGTTCAGTCGATCCAGAGATTGCCCCCTACAACATCAAAAACTTTGTCTCTTTATAATATTAGTTTAGATAAAGTAAACTTAGTTCACTTTAAGGCATTGTAATAAGGTGTACAACACATTGGCAATCCCCGTGGCCTCGCTAATGCCTATAGGCGACAGTAGTCACTTACCATCAGGTGATCACTATGACATAAAAAAAGTTGAATTTCCCAAACTGAAATTCAAAGCTTATTTATTCAGTTTAGGCCCTGGTAACTTATGAATACAATTGAATCTACCACCGGTTCGGAATACACTTAAACTGACGAAGACTGCGGCAAGAAACTCAACAAGGCAATTATCTTTTTTCTTCTCTTTTTTTTCTTACTGAACGGTCTAGCTAGACTTCTGGTCAGGTCTCGTAAAATTGGACAATATAACCATGTAGGTTGGATAGCCACTACACTTACCTTAGTCAAATTTGTATTGGTCTCTTCACCCGAACTGCTGGAGCTGGTAATACCCTCGTCCAGGGTCAGTCTTGCTGCTTCACCCTCAAGTTGCAAGTCCAAATACAACTGGCCGAGTTGGTCATTGACTAGGTTTGGCTGGAAGATCGAATAATGATTAATTTCTGGGTTTTTGCCAGCTTTATCCGATGGTAAGGTTAAAGGTAAGAAATCATGAAAGGCCCGTTCAAGTATTACGTAATTAGGACTACGCATAACTTATTTTCGATGACATTTTTTTTTATTTGCAGAATTATGATGAATGATAGTTGCTCATTAAAATAACAATTAATTTTTTTATACCATGAAAAGATTATGTCAATGCTTAACTGAACAAGAGTGGGGGAGCAAGAGTTTTGCTTTCGGGAATTTCGCTGAAAAGGGCGATTTCGGAAATTGCGGAAAAAATTATGAAATTCTGAAAACCAAAAAGATGTATTTTTTTTAATTTTACTTTTTAATGAATCATTGTTATATGCTAAGTAACTTTGTAAACTAGTTGTGATATACTTACTTGTTGTAACGAGGCCATTTTCAGTTTGTCAGCAGACAGTACTTCATTCACGCCCTTTGGGATTACCTGGTACTTGTACATAAGTTCGGTTGTCATGGAAACCTAACAAAGCATATTTATTAACATTTTATTTTTATAATAATTGACCTAGCACATGTATATTAGACCTAGAAGATTAGTTAAATTCAAGTCAAAGTCAAAACCATTTATTCAGTTTAGGCCATAGGAAGGCATTTAGAAGGTTCGAATTACAGAAGTTACCACCGGTTTGGAAGTCAGCCTTCAACTGAGAACCGGCAAAAACTCAGCAAGATCAGCAAATCTCAGCAGGGTTCAAGGTCAGCAAATTAATGTACGTTTTATCTTATTTTATGTGGTAGTAAATAATATTTTTTTAAATTGAATTTCTATCTACCTGTTCCATCCATGGAGGTAGTTTTCTTGCATTCATTGGTCGAGCGGCGGCGTGCGGCGCCATATCATATCGACCCCGAGATGAAATGGACCCATCCGCACGATTCTTTTCCCAATACTGAAACGTGAAATATTCATTAACATATCACACACTAACTTACACCCCGCGATTTCAGACGGATCTAAATAAAATATATAATGTAATTTTCCATTGGTAAAAGTTTTTTTTACAATCGTTTCAGTAGTTCCAAATACAGTCCCCCGCGCGACAATTGACAACATTTTATTTTTTATAAGACCTTAAAACAATAATATAGTTTCTTTCTTTTCCGGTCCGGAATTAGATAATTTTTTTTTAAATGCCTAATAGTACAGTCATTTGGTCGAAAAAATAGAGGTTACCTGGAAAGTTTTCCGGGAGTTTTGAAATTTGGCAATTTTATAGATTTTGGGATGCTCTTGCCAAATTTCAACTTTGCCACCTCGTATGGCTGCCGCTCGCGCCGCCATATTGAAAAAATGGCGCCGAAAAGCAGTTTTTTGATAATAACTCCTTTCTGGCGCATTTTACAGGAAAAACATATTTATACAAAATAAAAGTAGAGAAAATTTCCTACAATTTATGTCTTAACCTTTTCTTTCCTAAAATCAATAGTTTCGGCGTACGAGCACCGTAAACCATTATACATCCACGCCAACGTGTAATATTTACTTTAAACTGTTCATATTGTGATTTGTAAATTATAAAAATTATACGAAGGTTAAATATTGTTCCATAGAATGAAAACCTACCTAACTACTAGTCTACCATGTCTAGCTAGTCTGTTATGTCTCCGCAGGTATAAAGGAATGCGTCCCTTTTGTGTCAGGCCCCCTTCTTTCCCTTCTAAGAAACATCTGGCCCCAGCTGAGCTCAATAGAAATATTTAGTCTGAGTCATCAGTATACGTTTATCATTTAACAGTGTCGTTTGCATTTACAGAGCCATGGCTTCTAATGAAGTAAACTGCTTTATTTGTGGTGATATACTGCAAGAAAGTGAAGTTATTGAAGTGAAGGAAAAAGGATTGGAAACTTTTCGTAAGTCAAGTATAAAAAGAAAAGACAATAAATACAAACTTTTGGTGAGATTAAAATCCATAGTAGTTCACGATGCGTGTCGAAAACGATATAATAATGAGAAGCTAATCGCTGCAGCTTTGCGTAGAGGAAGTGATGGTACAACTTCTCAAGTACAACTAAGATCTACACGTCCAACGTTCTCATTCAAAAATCATTGTTTTTTATGTGCTGCTGAGATAACAGCGGAGTTTATATCTAAACAAAAACAGACGCGTTTATGTGACCGCAATATCGTTTATAGTGTGCGTAAATTGTCGATGAAAAATAGTATTTCAGAACTTGCTCGGGCTCGTAACGATGATTGGGGACAAGCAATAGTTGAACGCCTTGAGCAGGTTACTGACTTAGTCGCAGCCGATGCACAATATCACAATTCGTGTATGAAGAAATTGTATCAAACGCCCTCGACCGAAGAAAGAAAAAAAAGAGGTCCGTATGCAAGCGAGATTGATACCGCGATGCAATACATTTATTCATATCTCGAAGAAAATTCCGAAGAATGTCAGTTTTCTCTGGACGAACTTATGACAAAAATTAAAGGTGATTACCGTCCACACATAAAAACAGTGAAAGCACAACTGCTTAAAAAATATGATGATGATATTTTTTCACTTTCTTGCAGTATATCACCACAAATAAAGCAGTTTACTTCATTAGAAGCCATGGCTCTGTAAATGCAAACGACACTGTTAAATGATAAACGTATACTGATGACTCAGACTAAATATTTCTATTGAGCTCAGCTGGGGCCAGATGTTTCTTAGAAGGGAAAAAAGGGGGCCTGACACAAAAGGGACGCATTCCTTTATACCTGCGGAGACATAACAGACTAGCTAGACATGGTAGACTAGTAGTTAGGTAGGTTTTCATTCTATGGAACAATATTTAACCTTCGTATAATTTTTATAATTTACAAATCACAATATGAACAGTTTAAAGTAAATATTACACGTTGGCGTGGATGTATAATGGTTTACGGTGCTCGTACGCCGAAACTATTGATTTTAGGAAAGAAAAGGTTAAGACATAAATTGTAGGAAATTTTCTCTACTTTTATTTTGTATAAATATGTTTTTCCTGTAAAATGCGCCAGAAAGGAGTTATTATCAAAAAACTGCTTTTCGGCGCCATTTTTTCAATATGGCGGCACGAGCGGCAGCCATACGAGGTGGCAAAGTTGAAATTTGGCAAGAGCATCCCAAAATCTATAAAATTGCCAAATTTCAAAACTCCCGGAAAACTTTCCAGGTAAAAATACTAAATGACTGTACTATAATTTAAGAGAAAAAAGAATAACAACCAAAATAGTAATAATTCTTTAATGCGGTGGTTGTAAGAAATTGGGATCTTCGGCTAAGCTTATAGTTGTAATTTTAGTCTATGGTTGTCATCAAATGACATGAATTAAGTCAAAGTTTTCAGTGTCATCTTATTATATAAAAATGAATCCCTATTTCCTTGGTCACGGCATCACGCGTGAACGGCTGGACCAATTTCGCTAATTCTTTTTTTATTGTGTTTGTTATTGTAAGGAGAAGGTTCTTATGAAAGAAAAAATTATGAAAGTTGCGCGGAACATTAGAAAATTTAAGAAAACTTAACGACCATATTCAATTTTCTAAATACTGTTTAAAACTGAAGTTTCTTTTTAGTTTCATTTCATGGCAGGACAACGTCTGCCGGGTCCACTAGTCTATTATATAACAACTAGCTTTCCGCCCCGCGGTTTCACCCACGTATCCCTTGTTTATCCATTTAGAGATTGAATTTCGAAAAATCCTTCTTCGTCTACTTACATCTTAAAAACCTGTGAAAAAAATCAGCTTTCTAGGTCCAAGAGTGTAGACTGGGCGTTGATGAGTCAGTGAGTCAGGCCTTCTCATTTTTCATACCAACTTTCAACCCCTTTTTTCATCCCCTAAGGGTTGAGTTTTAGAAAACGCTAAAACATGTTTTTCTTTATTTTTAATTGTTAGCCTCTAAACAAAGTTTCATGGTTCTAGCTTCAAAAATGATGCAACTTCCCTAAAAACTTTCAACCCCTTTTTCACCCTCTTAAAGGTTGAATTTTAGAAAACGCTAAAACACGTGTTTCTTTATTTTTAATTGTTAGCCTAAAAATAAAGTTTCATGGTTCTAGCTTCAAAAAATGGCGGACTTCCATACAAACTTTCAACCCCCGTTTCACCCCCTCAGGGGTAGAAATAAAAAAAACGCTAATACACATGTTTCTTTATTTTTAATTGTTAGTCTAAAAACAAAGTTTCATGATTCTAGCTTCAAAAATGACTGACTTTCATACAAACTTTCTACCCCTTTTTCACCCCTTAAAGGTTGAATTTCGAAAAATCCGTTCTTATTCCTCGGTCAAATTTTAAAAACAACACCTGGTGAATAAAATCAGCTTTCTAGGTATAAGGGTTTAGGCTGGGCGTTGATAGATCAGTCAGGACTTCTACTTTTATATATATAGATGAATCCCTATTTCCTTGGTCACGGCATCACGCTTGAACGGCTGGACCAATTTCGCTGTTTTTTTTTGTTGTATTTGTTGTTGTAAGGAGAAGGTTCTTACATTAAACAAAATAAGAAAATTGCTCAGAAACTTCTAAATTTTAAGAAAACTTAACGACCATATTCAATGTAATATGGTAACCAGATAACTGATATACTACATTACAACTTTTTTTTGTAAATACGTACTTAAATAGATAATTACACCCAGACTCAGGACAAACAGACGTGTTCATGCACACACATGTCTGTCATGGATGGGAATCGAACCCACGACCTGCAGCGTGATAGGTAGTGTGTTAACCAACCACGCCAACCGGCCCGTTGTCAATTGTTTAATTTAATAATCAATAAAGCTACTCACTTTCAGTTTACTTTTGTTCACTTGTTTGTCCCCTCTCCTAGCATCGCTGCTCTCCTCAGCGCTTCCAGATTCCGTTTTAAAGAAGGACGAATAGAAGGAGGAATAGCTAGACTCTGCGTCGGTCCTGTCTACTTGTTCCTCGCTGTTGCCAAGTCTATCAGTCTTCGATTTGTCATCGCCGGAGGGGTTCGTGTCAGTCACTGCATCTGTGCTCTGCAGAAGAAAAATTTAGGTCAGACTATCTAAAGTCAATTTATTAAAATAATATTGTATATAAAAAAATAAATAGATGCCAAGCTACTATTTATCGTCGAAAGTCCGCAAATGACACAGAAAAGTGCGTCTGAAAAGTAAATATCACATTAACGCTTAACATTTTTTTAATTTTGTTTATTTAAATGTTATCGTTAAAACATTATTGCCATGTCCTTAAATTAGTTTAATATTTTTTTGCGACCCAGACTAGACGAAAGACATACACCTCCGTCACAAATTTAACGGTAGGAAAGAAAAGAAACCATTAAGACATCCGTACATTTCGATTTAACAAACATTAGAGAGATGACTAACCATGACCTATTCAAGAGACATTTAAAGAATCTTAACACACATGCACACAAACACCATATAACAATCTTACAAAAACATTTTAACACATTTCAGGCTCACGTAAAGAAATTTGTATTTTGATGTAATACACACATTGTCTTCATATGCCTAAGGTAAATTTTCATGACAACGCTGACATCAATAGTGTCTTTGACAGAATAAGAACCTTATGTAATTGTATTCACAGTTGATATGCTATGTGAAGCAGGAACTGTTGTAATTATATGACATACAATTGAGATTATATAATTCAATAAATATAATTAATTACCTTTACGACAGGCAAATTATATTTAGTTTCGAGTAATTAGGCATATTTGAATGAAAAACATTTAATTTATTCGCCTTTGTACTATTGTATAGCCATTATCTTCTAACTTCTACATTTCAATCATGATTTGGCACAGCCAAAGTAATTAAATCATGTGAAATTTCAACAATCTTCAAAGAATTATAAAAATATCAAAAATTCTACGAACCTGGTTCATTCCAGTCATATTATTATAATAATGGAGTAATATCCTCGAAAATTTTCCACACACGGCTATCTGGTCCCAAACTAAGCAGAGCTTGTGCTATGGAAACCAGATAACTGATATACTACATAATACTAATTTACTGTAAATACCTGCATACATAATTAAATAGATAATTACACGCAGACTCAGAAGAAACATGTCTGTGATGGATGGGAATCAAACTCACAACCTGTCAGTCAGGTAGAGTGTTAACCAACCAATCCAACCAGCTTGTCATATTAAACATTTAAATTATCTACTAAGATAATGCAAGATAAGGTCATTAATACAAATATGTGGCATTTAAAGTATCTACGTCTAAAAGACAGTTTCGACACAATGCGCTATCATATGAACTGGCTACATGTTTGACCAAAGGTTTTAGACTAAAAATACTTGCTTTGGTAAGATGTGTGCCCTTAATGAGTAAGAAGAATAATAATAACTATGACTATTAAATTTAAAAATAACTATAAACTCGACGGGAAAAAAACTGTATTTTTGTTGTTCATCTTTCTAGAAGAGTCAATTTTATTGTTTTTAGTAAATACATAGACTATGTAATATGACCTATCATTTTTCAATCAGTTTATAAGATATCCGGTTTATTCCCATTAGCAATAATAATAATAATCCCCTATATACATATATAACCATAATCCCCTTAAAGACATGCTTGTTAGGTATCTGTTAATTATTGAAAATAAATTGTTATAATTACCTTCTGCTGGCGTTGCGTGTATTAGAATACCATAGACATATAGTTTAGCGAGATAGAAAGAAAATAATACCGCTATTGATAAAGAGATTAATAGCTCCCACCGCTGCCGTTTTTGCGTGAAAGAGTAACAAACAAACATCCATCCATCCAAACTTTCACATTTTTAATATTAGTGGAATAACAATAAAATTAAATATCAATGCATTAAATTGGAAGGAGGGGTTTATGGCGATGATAGCTGTGCTAGTGACGTCGGACACCGCGGCGAAGGTCATGGGTTCGAATCCTACAATGAGCTTAAGCTTTCGGTGAAGGAAAACATCGTGAGGTAACCATAGCACGGTGGTAGGGTACTTTGTAGTACCACACACAAGTTTAAAGTCTGTCGCCAAGCACTTATCAGTTTGTTCCGACAGCTTGTAAGCTTACCACCTACGGCCACATCATCACTTACCATTTTGAGATTGCGATCAAACACAAGCTTATTCAAAGTAAAAAAAAAACTTAAATCATGATATTGACACGATTTAAGTTATATTTGAAGGTCAAATTGAAATTTGCATTTTCAAATTGAAACACCATTTCAAAAACGCATCGCCAAAAGAAGGCGCTTTATCAAACGCGTTAATCATTGGATAAAATAATACTTAGATATCTTATAATAACTAATTAAATTTGATGTGCGCGTATTGTATCATCATTATTGTTTCAAAACATAAAATCAGTTAAGCGCAAATAAAAAAAAATAAAAAATTTAGACACCTACAATATTTTAGCCACATGGAGAGGAACCCGGTTCTTAAGATCCAGGTTTGACCTAGTTTGAGGATCAGGGCACTTTTGTCAAGTGAATGAATTAAATTTATGTATAATGCAATATTGATTAAGATATATATGTATAAATTCATGTTTTCGTAATAAATAAATTATTATTATTCTTATTCTTATTAAAAAGGGATACAATGCGCCCACAACACATACACTGTTTGATTTCTTACCGCATTTAGTTTACACAATAATACATCTTAACACCTAACGTTTTAAGGTCTAAATTGGCATACCCTGTTCAGTGCGTTGGTGGAGCTGGTACTATCTCCGCAACCCTGGATGGTGGCCGCTTGGGTTTCCTCGCGTTTCTTGTCAAGCCATGCGCTGACCGTGTTAGTTGACTTCATTGGAATTGAAACCTTACAGGCCTGTATATAATATCGAATTTACGCTAATCCCAATATTATAGTAGGTACAAGTTATTCAGAGAAGCGCAAAGCGTTCAAAAACTGCGTTCAAATAATTATATTGCAACGTAGACAATATTAATGAATGGCGGTTATTAGATAAATAATATTAAAATTTATTTTAATGTACTTACTTAAGATTGAAGTTAAACTAAAGGTGTGCAACACTGATCCAAAATTATTTAAAATTTTAGATAAAATAAAATTATGTAGTTGGCAATACTTTGTAATTGTTACCAAGTCACATACATAAGTGCTAATTATTATTAATAAATAACTATGGATGCACACTAAAGTGATTCAAGACGATGATAGAATATATTGAAGGCGATGATAGCTCAGTGGTAAGTGACGTCGAATGCCGCGGCGAAGGTCGTGGGTTCAAATCCTGCAATGGGCTTGAGCTTTCGGTGAAGGAAAACATCGTGAGGAAACCATAGCACGGTGGTAGGGTATATTGTAGTACCCGACTGGCTGGCTACCACCCTCAAGTTGAAAATCTGTCGCCAAACACCTATCGGTGTGTACCGACAGCTGCACTTGAGAGCCAGTTCCCATCTAGGCTTTGTGTGCTTACCATCTTCGGCCACATCATCACTTACCATGGTGAGATTGTGGTCAAACACAAGCCTATCGAATATAAAAAAAAAAAAAAAAAAAAAAAAAAAGACGGAAAGGATAAGGCGTAGAGGTTTTATAATACTCTATTATATTTATTTTGTATAATTAAACTTATATTTGAAAATAATATCGATATACAGTGGAGACTATTATCCGAACCTCAGTGATAGGGATTCGCGAGAATTCGGATTGTTATACTCAAAATATTTTTATTACGTGAACTCATTACAAGTATTTTAATCGTCACATTTTTTATATATTCATGAAAAAAACGGTATGTTTAATTTGTTTAGGACCATCCATAAATTATGTCACAAGAATATTATGTCACAAGAATATTATGTCACAAGAATATTATGTCACAAGAATATTATGTCAAGATTATTATGTCACAAGAATATTATGTCACAAGAATATTATGTCACAAGAATATTATCTCACAAGAATATTATGTCACAAGAATATTATGTCACAAGAATATTATGTCACAAGAATATTATGTCACAAGAATATTATGTCACAAGAATATTATGTCACAAGAATTTCATGTCGACCCCCGCCCTTCTTTACGTGTGACGTAATTTATGGGCTTTTTGAATTAACACTACGCGGAGGTAAGTTATTTTCGTTAATTCACTTCATAAATTCGATAGGGATGTTGCATATAATCAAGAAACAACCATTCTACCAACTAATATTTAAAAATGTAACCATGCTGTATTTCTTGTCTATTTCACTGATTAATACCGTAGCTTCAACCTTCACAAGTACACTTTCAGGCTTAATTTCACTTTGACTTTAAACACAGCAACTCTTAAGTTTAACAATGTAATTAAAAATTATACACACAATATAAATAGCTTTGTTAAGCAACACAAACAAATGTTGAAAAGGCCTTACGAAAAATAGGGAACATGCACAATTTTTTTTAATTGATTCAAACGTTTCTACTGGTTATTACATTACCAAAAAATATAACACATCCAAAATCTTAACCATTAGGCTATTTTTTTTTTAAATTACTATAATTTCCGGGTGATTTATACGCGGCCATTTTGCCGCGCTTATTTTGTGACGTCAGATTAGACGAGTTCGATGTCAACAATGAAGTGTTCGGTTCACAAAGTTACTGAATGTGAAAAAAGTAAATGATAAAATCAGTTTATTACCATGGAAAAGCACAGAAAACTTATAAATTATACTAAATTTAAGCGTAGCGGTTACATACTCTGTGGTCGAGTGTAAAGAGACGTCACGATTTGTTCATGGGGCATTTTGGAAATTTGCGAGGGAATTTAAAAACAGACACTTTTTGATGATTAAATTTAGCTATTAAATCATGATTTTTAAAAAAACGTCCAATTTGAAGTGGCGTGCATATTCCCTATTACCCGTCGCGTATATATGTATAAAATGATATTCGAACGTACCTCCTCATAATTACTGCTGGTTAACTCTAATGGGGTCATAATGGTTGGCCGCTGAATGTTTTGTCCCATTGCATGATTATGTGCCCCAGATTGTGGTATGGGGAATGGTGCTTGTGGCCCCATAGATGGGTACATAAAAGGTTGGCCGTACATTGGTTGACCGTACATCATACATGGCACTGGAAATTAATTGTACACATGTTATTGATTATTTATTCTTACAGGATTTTATTAGGTTATTTTTTTTTAACTCTTGGATAAGCTTGTTTGACCGCAATCTCACCATGATAAGTGATGATGTGGTAGGTGGTAAGCACACAAAGCCTAGATGGGAACTGGCTCTCAAGTGCAGCTGTCGGAACACACCAATAGGTGCTTGGCGACAGATTTTCAACCTACCACCGTGCTATGGTTTCCTCGCAATGTTTTCTTTCAGCAAAAACTCTAGCTCATTGTAGGATTCGAACTAAAGCCGCGGTATCCGACGTCACTACCACTGAACTATCATCGCCTTAATATAAAATATGATATTGTAACTCACTTGGCGGAAGTGGGTATTGATGATTATTAGGCATCTGTGTATTAAGGGCCTCTTGGTAGCTTGGGCCGGCTTTCCCCGTCGTTGGGTTATAGTACATCGGGAACATACCTGGGAATTATAATTTTCACATTTATTTTTGCGCTCCTTGGTTTCACCCGCGTTCCCGAGGAATATTATCTTTTACCGGGATACAAAGTATCTTGTGTTTTATTCCAGTATAAGATCTACCTGTGTGCCAAGTTTCATCAAAATCCGTTCAGCCGTTTTTGCGTGATTCGGTAACAAAAATATAAACATACACACTTATGTGAAAATTTGTATGTTCGTAAGTTTTTATTTTTGGATCTTACTTTGTCGTAGTTTTGACGTGATCAGATTTGGTAATAAACATTGTTATCCAATCACCTAAAAACTACTGAAACTGTCTCTCAAGTGCAGCGAAGCTGTCGAAAAAACTATGCTTAGCGACTTGATTTTCAACTTAAGGGTGTTACCCAGCCAGTTGAGTACTAAAAAATTCCTTACAACCATGCTATAGTTTCTTCACAGTTTACTTATCCTATTCCTTCACCAAAAACTGAGAAACTTTAAACAGTTTTTTTTTATTGAGACCAACAGCTTTAACAAATATACAAACAATGTATCTAAAAACATAATACTAATGCCAATAACAGGTCTCCATTAAAAAACTAAATCTAAATTATTTCTTAAATCTAACAACTAAGAAGTGACACGATCCTAGAGAAATAATAAAACAACCAGGTTAAAACTAGAGATACCCATCCTTATTCTAAGGTACAAATGGTAGATCCATCCATCCTTAGAATAAGGATGAATGACTAGAAACAAAACACTTAACTTATACAATACCTACTCTTAAAAGGAATGGTTACGAATATTAAATATAATAAATTAAATAGGTAGTAAATAAGAATACTAATAAACATAATTAAAAAAAAAGCTTTTGCAGAAATAAATATAGACTGAGTACTCGCTGTAAAGTATCTGTGAAATGTTGCTTAACTTGATATTTGACAACAGTTATTTTTTATTTTTTTTTATACCACTAGGTGGAAAACAAGATTTTGAGGAGTGGAATAAATCGATATGTGTAAAAAGAGTATTATATGAGACAGCAGCACGAACAAAGAAAGAGTAACTTGTATAGTTAGTCCTATGAAAGGGAACATGAAGCAAATTGGTGAGACGAGTTCTACGCGAGGGTACTTCGAATCTGATTTTGCTAACAAGAGCTCCTGCTAGCAAAATCAGAACAAAATCAGTCATTAGTCAATAGTCATTTGGATGATATCATGGAAAAAAGATATATCTAATAGAGTCCTGCGTTCCTGTAGCGTTAACATCTTAAAATGCCTACAGTCTTGTACATACAATGAAGATGAGGATATGCGCTTACTACGATAGTTTAAGTGGCGGATAAAAATTAGCAGCCGCAGCATACGAAGCTGCCGTATTCCATAATTAATTATTAATTGTTATTGTTTGAATGATGCCATCATTACGTTGAGGTACTGTGTCTGCTCCCTGTTTTAGTATAGTCCCTGTCAGAGTTTGTAAAGCGTTTCGGATATCCTTCGCTTTTTCATTCACTATTTTTGAGAGACGGGCTAAACCAATATAGATATATTTTATTGTATTTTTGTAAACTTTTAGGAATAAATTTGTCAATGCTTGTATAAAGTATACTATAAAAATGTGACACCTCATCTAAAGCATTGTTACAAAGTAACTGACTCCAATTAATATTAATAAAAAAATAAAATAAAAAAGCCATTTATTCTACTAAAATTTGGAATCTACCATTTTGTATCACATATTTTTGCATGCATTTATCTTATCTTAATTTCATTCAATTTCATATATTTTCTGCTAATTGATTACATTACAATAATATACAGTAATATTTTTTTTTATATAAATTATTAAATAGCTATTAGGTACAATTGATTAAATTCATATTTATATTTATTTATTTTTTAGTTAGTAGTCGCCTCTTCTCCTCCCTCAGATCTCTCCATAAGCCTCGGTTTCTAGCTGCACGCATCCAGTCTGGTCCACAAATCTGATGAAATATGTCTCTCCATCGCTTTTTTTGCCTTCCTTACTTTCTTTTCCCATCTCTTGGAATCCATTCTGTCACTTTCTTTGTCCATCTATTATTATCCATTCTACAAATGTGACCAGCCCATTTCCATTTCAGTAGTCTTATTTTTTGTGTTATATCTGGTAGCTTTGTACTCATCCTTATTTTTGAATTACTTTCTTTGTCTGATTTTTTTATACTTAACATGCTTCTCTCCATTTTTCTTTGGCATATAGCTAGTTTTTCTTCGTCTTTTTTCCGTATAGACCAAGTTTGGCTACCATACGTTAAGCATGGAAGAATCACTCCTTGATAAACTTTTTTCTTAATTTCTAGACGTAATGCTTTATTTTTCATGATCTCTTTCAAGCTCCAGTACGTTTTCCATGCAATAGCGATTCGTCTCTGCATTTCCCCTCTGGATGTACTTTCGAAGGATACAGACTGGCCAAGGTAAATATACTCCGTCACATATTCTATTGCTTCATTGCCGATTAATACATCCTGTATGCACCCATTCGTTAATATTTTCGTCTTAGATGCATTTAAAGACAGGCCAATCTCTTTGCTCTCTCTCGCTAGCTCATTTACCATGTCACTTAGGTCTTTAGCATTTTCAGCAAATACTATAATGTTATCAGCGAAGCGTAGGTGGCTCAAGTATTCTCCATCTATTTTCAAACCTTTCCTTTTCCATTCTAAATTTTTAAATATAGTTTCAAGGACAGCGGTAAATATTTTTGGAGGCAACGGATCGCCCTGTCTTACACCTTTCATAATAAGAAACACTGTTCCTTCCCTCTCCAGCCTGACTTTAGCACATCTAGAATACACGCTTCGAAGCAAGTTCATATACTTTGCATTGACACCTTGTTTTGTGAGAGCCTTCCAAATTATGCTATGTTTCAAAGAGTCGAAAGCTTTTGTGTAATCGATAAAGCACATGTAGAGTGTTTTGCCATATTCGTTGACTTTCTCTATTATCTGTGTAACTACTTGTATGTGATCAATTGTTGAAAAATTCTTGCGAAAGCCAGCTTGTTCACAGGGTTGATTATTGTCTAGTCTTCGTAATTCGATTTAATATTATTTTTGAAAAAACTTTGTAGAGATTTGACATAAGGCTGATCGGTCGATAATTTCCTCGGGTGGCAATTCAGATCTAAGCATATTATTAAAAAGTATTTTTTTTTTTCACTTTATTTGGGACAACAATTACAATATACCTAAATATTAACATTAACTATTTAACTACATTTAACTTTTACATTTACACTGTTTTTTTTTTGTTGTTTTTTTATTGTTTTTTTGATTTTTTTTTATTTAAAAACATGAAAGCATACAATTTGATATAACATGTAATACGACAAGTGCTGCTTTGAGGCGCGTGCGGACCGCGGTAGCGCGCTCTAGGCTCGATGGCCCTTGAAGCCGCTGCGCCCGCCCTTGCCGAGGCATTTCATGATGGAAAAGAATAATACTTAATAATTTTAATATATATGTACACAATAAAACTTATAATTATATATAAATACTAACTAAGCTATACTATATACAAAAAAAGAGACAGCTGGTTTAGATCGCTGCCAGTTGGTAGCGTGCCCAGAATGCTGGCGGCATTGCTGTATGGCAATGCTTATTTGTTGGCCAAGGTATTCGCCAGCCCTCTGGTCACAGGTAGCGTCAACCAGGAGCTTTGAAATATCCCGAAACAAACGATGGGCTCCTGGCCCCCACAGGCCCAGCGTTTCTACCCCAAACGGCTCAAAAATGAAGGGTTCCATCATCAAGATACCATACGTTAAATTTTGATTCCAAGAGGGTAATGATGGGATGAATGGCTAAACTAAAAATTGCCGGTCCTAGAGGGTTAAACTAAACAAACAAAATAATTCTTGAGTTACAAATAAATATATGAACAATATACTACATTTTACAATCTAGAAGATAAAGATAAATATATGTATTTAATTCTAACACAGTGTGCGAAAAGATATCTGTTACATTTAAAAGTCCGCAGGCAGAACGTATTTTTGTTTTTGTGTAAATTATAGAATATATTATAGTGTACAATATATGATTGTAAATTAAATTATAGTAAATTATGTATAGTTTGTAAATAAAAAATATAGTTAATATGGTTGTTTCAGTCAATATATGAAAAAGATATAGTAAGGTTTGTATTTTATTGTTATTAAGTATGGATGTTAAAAAAGTCTCAGTTATCAATACAGATTTTAACACTGTGTAATAATGAAAAAAGGCTTTATAACATTTAGTGAGCAACAATTTAGAATAGGCTCAAAAATAAATTGTTGAAAAAAAGTTGATAAAGGAGTTACAAAAACAAACGTTTAAATAACAGAGTATTAGATAATCTAACCGTTGTCTTTTGTAAATAAGAATTTTGAATTTAAAACTTAACACAACAGAAATATAAGAATATGTAATAATTGAGATTATGTTATTTATGTATCTGGAGCAGTGAATTATTGAATATTTTGTGTATTCAAACATAAAGTCCATCATGTATGTGGATACAGTTAGTAAAATGAACATCAAAAATATAATAATACTTAAACAATCTTTTTCAGATCCATTGTCGTTTTTCCTTAAAAATATTCGACAATTTTTGATCCACACATAACTACGTGGGACACTCAGAAAGTATTGAGAAACTAAAAAACTAACTTCTATGAAAAAAAATATTTTTATTAAATATTTTCAAAGAACTTTCCACCAGCCTCTATACAAAGTTTCATGCGTCTGAACCAATTTTCAAAACATTTTTTCCAGTCCTCCGCAGACACCTCTTCCACGGCCTTCTCAAACGCTGCTAGCGCGTCTTCCGGCGATGAAAACTAAATTTATCTTTTCACACAATAATAACAAAACCGATCGATGAAACTATTATTGTCACGTATAGTTACACAGATTAATTAATGGTTACAGAATTATATTAAAATTTATTTAAAGATAATAATGTGGAGCGATGTCACTTCTTATACGTCTACCTTCCCACTTTCCATATATTTAACTTTTCTTTCTATATAATATATTATTTACCTGGCATGGGGCTCATCATTGAAATCTGCTGAGGAATACCAACACCAAATATAACAGTATTCCTGTTGTTCTCTTGGTTCGCTGGCCACGGTCGGTTATTCGCTGTAATCAAATAAATACATGTAAATACCTGGTGACATTTTCCACACGCGGCTATCTGATCCCAAACTAAGCATGGCTCACGACAAACAGACATGCACATACAAATATCTGTCCCACCTGAACCCACGAGCGGTGGTGTAGGCTGGATATCCGGCTATCCGGCTACAAGGTTGGACAAATATCCGGTTACCATGTATCCGGCAAAACAGCTATACTTTTCATCTCTTATTTAATGACCGCTGAATGCAAGCAGCTCAGTTTCGGACGATATGGGATCTTTAGGGGAGACCTGTGTCCAGCAGTGGATGATGATGATGATGATGATGATGATGATGATGATGTTGATGATGATGATGATGTTGATGATGATGATGATGATGATGTATTTAAAGTAGTATATCAGTTATCTGCTCTGCTTAATTTGGGATAGATGTGTGTGTAAAGAATATCCATGGATATTTTAAAGTGCTGATGAGTAATAAGTATATCAAAAATATGTTTACTATTGCCACTAGTTGATGGTTGACTCGTTACTGTGCTAGTAGCCGGCTTCCTTCGGGATTGCCTGGACGCTGAGCAATGGTGCTTATTTGGTCCTTCGGGTTGCGGATGATTAAAACAACGCTTCACTCCGTGTGGCTGCAAGAACTGCAAATGTAACATGACATTGAAATAAATGTTGACAAAATGGCAGACTGGTCTGTCACGACAATAGGGATGTTGACTGACGTATCAAATCCGCTTCCTTTTATTAAATGTTAAAACTAAAGTTTTTATGGAGGTTTGTATGAAATACTTGCTTGTGACGTCATAAATATACACTATCAAAAGATCTAATCTTTGTCGTTAAATTGGTAATTCAAAATTATGAATAGGATTTTATTGTGGATAAGCTTGTGTTTGACCACAATCTCACCATGGTAAGTGGTGCTGTGGCCGAAGGTAGTAAGCACACAAAGCCTAGATGGGAACTGGCTCTCAAGAGTAGCTGTCGGAACACATTCATATGTGCTTGGCGACAGATTTTCAACTTGAGGGTGGTAGCCAGCCAGTCGGGTACTACATAGTACCTTACCACCGTGCTATGGTTTCCTCACGATATTTTCCTTCACCGAAAGCTCAAGCAAATTGTAGGATTCGATATTCGATGATAATAAAAATACTTAATTAAGGTTATAAATAATGAAATTAATATACAATTTTCCATTATTTTTTAATAAAGGAAGGAGCTAGTATTATATATAATTACCTGAGGCTCAGGTGCATGAGATGTAGTCGGTTGGAACGAAGCATTACACCTGGCCAGGTGTTCCATCTTCTTCTGTCTAGTTTCATTGGTAGCCTTCACTCTCTCTATCTTGCCACTCGGGCGGTACTCGCGATGGCTTCGCATTAGTTTCTTCTGCATTACATTGTTGTGCCTATGGTAATGACTAAGTTAGGATGCTTTTCCACCAGAGATATGCTATGTGACCGTTTCCACTGATGCTATGTTTTTTTTACAAGATGTGTGGAAGTGATAATGTGGCCGAAAGTTTTACATGGGAACTGGCTCTCAAGTGCAGCCGTCGGAACACACCGATAGGTGATTGGCGAGAGATTTTCAACTTGAGGGTGGTAGCCAGCCAGTCGGGTACTACAAAGTACTCTACCGCCGTGCTATGGTTTCGTTGGTGGTCACACGTTTTAAAGTTGAAACTATCTGACTATATAAGATAATAAATTAAATATTTAGTTGCATTTTAAAGACATGCTACTGGTTATTGCACAAGTTTAAACTTGTTTGCATTTGTGCAGAGTGCAGCTACTTCCGTACATCTTTATTAACATTAAAGATAATGAGCTACCTTGTTGCAAGATATTTCTTTCAAATCTTTCTAGATGTAGGATTATAAATCTAGACTATTCAGAAGTGCTTGTAAAGGCCTATTTGAACAAAAAACATTTTCATTTCATAAATTAAAAACGGTAAAAAGTAAAAAACCATTCACCGATTTACCACGATATCTTCCAAAGTATAATTCACAAACTTGAAATTTGCCAGGCAGATTCCTAATCCTACTAATCTTACTAATATTAAAAATGTGAAAGTTTGGATGGATGGATGGATGTATGTTTGTTACTCCTTTACGCCCGAACGGCTGAATGGAGTTGGATAAAATTTGGCATTGAGATAGATTATAGTCTGGAATAACACATAGACCCATTTTTATCCCGGGAAAAGATAAGATCCCTCGGGAACGCGGGTGAAACCGCGGATCAGCTAGTAGATAATAAGATAGGTATCTTAGAAAGGATTTTTAAAAATTCCAAAGTGTTCCCTCGGAAATATTAAAGAAAGTTGATTATAAAAGCGAACACTGTTCCCAAGAAATTACTTACTTACTCCCTCTTTAATCACTCATCAATATTACAAACAGCTTAAAACACTTACTTGGCAAGCAATGATTCCGTGAGACGCACTGGCGGGTAATCCCCAATGGGGTATCCTTGGGGATTCTCATTGAGAGTGATGTAAGAATCACTGGAACTAGTCATGTTGCCAGAAACAGGTGATGTGCCGGTCATTGCGGACAATGTTCTGCAAGACATACACATAAATAAACATCCTGAGACATAATATTAACAAAGATTGTACTATGGAAATGATATCTATACAGGGTGTGTATCCGGTAAGTACGACAGACTTAAAGGGTAGATAGGTACTACAAAATATATAACAAACGACCTTAATAAATGTCACCATGTATTATTTTAAGAATAAAATTGTTAAACATTTAGAAAAAAAGCCAATATAGTCAGATGGTCCAAAAATATAAAAATGTAACCTTGCTGAGTTTCTTGTCGGTTCTTCTCAGTTGAAGGCTGATTTCAGAATCGGTGGTAACTTCTGTAATTCGACCTTCATAAGTGCCCTTCTAGGGCCTAAACTGAATAAATGGTTTTGACTTTGACTTTCACCACTTTGGAGATATTTCAGATTTTTATCTATTGATTTTGTATTTTAAATGTCACAAAAAGTTATCCCACCAAAAACATTTACAGTCCGAGCATTTAGAGTCTGACTATTCATAAGTGCCTGTGAAGGCCTATTTTGATGAATAAACAATTTCATTTCATTTCATTCATTTCATTTCATTTCATTTCATTTCAACATTTTCACTTAAAATGTTGCCAAGACAAGACCATATGGCTCGCACTATCAAAGAGTTATCAGATCTCATGTAGAGCCAAGCTTCTAACTCTTCACGCCCTAACTCTACAAGCCCTAACTTCACGAACTCTACACGTTAGTCAAAATATGTGTTTTTTTTAGATAGTTTAATAAGTCCACTATAGACATCATATCCGGAGTTTTTTTTTATCTGGTATAATGCCAAGTTATGAGGGTTAAAAAAAACGACGAAGCGCTTCGAGAAAAGGTAAGTGTTGCCCTAGCGCTTGGCTTGGTTCGTCTTGTCTTATATTAAACCCAACACCAGCACAGTACACGAAAAAGATATGGTTTATTTTAATTAAGATTTAAGTATGTGAAACAGGCATTTATATTTTGTGGATTTTAACTTGACGAATGAATGGTTTAACTTGGAGAATATCAACCAAAACACAGCAGGTGTAAAAAATATACAAAATCTGGATGGAGTGCGAAGACCTAGGACTGTTCAACGAAATGGCGAACTAAACGGGGTTATATTTTCACGGAGATATCTGGTGATATCTTCTTCTCCGTAGTTTTGGATAATTTTGGCCAGTCAAATACGTTACGCAAAAATTTGTAATATATGTATATAAAAGAAGGCTGATATTAAATAAAGATAAAACGTTTAAGTTTTATATCATAAGAATCTTTTTTACTACAGTAGCCATGGCGAAAAATCGATGTGGAAATTTTTCATTTATATTCATGTCATGATGTAAGTCCGCGATTAACTCCGAAACTACTAAACCGATATTGATGAGACTTGGCACACAAAGTAATTATATCTTGAAATAAGAGATAGTATACTATTTATCCCGGGAAAAGATAAGATCCCTCGAGAAAGCGAGTGAAACCGCGGAGACAGCTAGTTTTTTTATATACATATGTTTTAAAGATATATTTAAAAATATAAAACCAGACCCTGTTCAAACCTTATTGGAGTTAGTCAACATTTTTGTAGGATAAATATTAAATGGATTCATTAAAAAACCAAAACATGTAAGCAGAAATTGATCCGAAAGCATTTAGAACCAAAAAACATGTGGAACGATCAATATTTAAAAAACTCAACACATAAGTATAAATCAATAAAATGTAACTAAATTAAAATTCAAACTGAACACTGGTTACTACCCAGCGTAGATGTCAAACCTACCTGAATAAAATTAACGTTCCATTACTGGCATACAAGTTCGTAAAATCAACAAAAGTATAATCTAAAAAAAAAATTTTTGTGATTAAAAAATATACAAAAATGTTTGCTTTATTATAAGACATTTCGTTTAAACATATTTATTGAATTCCAGTAAAAACGTATTAAAATTTATCAAATCATTAATAAAATATCTGAATGTAAAGGAACGTTTTGGAATGAATGACTGAATGAGTTTCTATTCTGCTCACATTTTAAAACGTTTCAGGTTTAGCTAACCATAGATTAAACAAAGTTTTGTAGTAAAAAATCACAGTTTTAACCTGTGTTGATTATTATCAACTCTATAAATATAATTATAAGGTTTGATTTCATACGTGTAAGTCGTTTTTGAAAAGACTAATTGCTGAGTTTATTGCCGGCTCTTCTCAGCAAAAACAACCTTCCCAACCGTGCATTATTGTCTAAACTATGATTCATAAGTGCTTGGAAAGGCTTATTTGAATCAAAATATTTTAATTTCATTAAAACGGATGAAAAATTAACTTTATACAAATGTGACATGGCTCAAATCTAAAAATCCTGTCGTATTTAAGAATGACGTGCATGAACATGTCTGTATGTATTTACAAAAAAAAGTAGTATATGTAGTATATCAGTCATCTGGTTTCCATATTACAAGCTTTGCGTAGTTTGGGATGAGATAGCCGTGTGTGAAAAATGTCCGTGGATATTTATTTATTATTTACTAGTGGGCCCGGCAGACGTTGTCCTGCCATGAAATGAAAATAAAAAGAAACTTGTGGTAGGGGAGGCGAATAGGGGATTTCGGGATTTACTCGAGCGCGGCAGATTAACATAAGGGGGGCAACCTTGCACCTTGTGAAGTACTCTCACCAAATCTGAGCCCTCTATGTAGTGTCGAACGCCTAGGGTAGCCCGTCAGATTAGTAAAAAAAAATCGATGGTTTGAAATACTCGAGCGCGTCAGATTAAGGTAAGGTAAGTTAGTTACATGCAAAATAGTGTACATTTCAATAATCTGACAATTTGGGCGTGACGAAAGAAAATTGGAGACTCGCAAAGTTGCAAAAAAAAAACGACACCTGGATTTTCTCGAGCGCGATTAGTTTTTTTTTTATTTTGAGGGAAATTAGTCACGAATCACGGAAATATCTTAATCTGCCGATTTGCACAAGCCGAAGTAGCTAAAATCATTATTAAGTGTATAGTCCAGGAATATTATGAGTTTCACCTCAGAATGAGAGATAGTCAGCTATTAACTTGTATAAACCTTTATTTTGACACCGTAAAACTTGTCTCAAAAGCTACTTATCTTAGGGTGCCCGCGACTACTGATTTTTCAAGGTCAAAGGTCAAAAATAATTTATTGCAAATATCTCGTTTCCTATGGGTTTTTTGGTATATGTATTCATGATAAATATTGTAGAAGATTAAATTCTCTACAACTTTTGTTCAAAAATTTTTTCGATATCTTGAACCATTTTCGAGATTTCAATATTTTTTATATATTTTTTTTTTTCAAACCGTCAGATTAAGGAAATCCCTCAACATAATTGTCAGATTATGGTTCAGTACAACAAGGCCATCAAGAAGAACCGCCTGTATAAAAATCTGACGCGCTCGAGTAAATCAAGGTCACGATTTTTATTTGCATTTTCAAAAATCGGCCCTGACTGATGGTCGCGTCCAAATCGTCAGTCTTTAAAATAGGAGCTACTGGAGGGTTCACTTAACATCCCTTATCAATGTCTGACGCGCTCGAGTAAATTTTTTTTTTGAATATTTTCGACCCCTTTGTACGGCCACCCCCACCACGCAAAACGGCAGATTATTATGTTTCCGTTATCAGACAGACGTGGCGCGACTACCCTATTAATATCTGACGCGCTCGAGTATTTCTTGGTGACTGTTTTTTTTTACATTTTTGAAACCCTGTAGACGCTCCCCCCACCGCTGAAGGAGAAAATATCACATAACCTTTTTTTCTTTATTCCACCTAATCTTCAAATTCCAGTAGGTCCCAAAGACGCTCGAGTAACTACAAATTTAGCATCATTGCCTCCCCTACCATTGGAACCATCACTTTTAAACAATATTTGCGCCAACTGTCACACAACTGGCAGTTATGTCCAACGCCATGTTTATATTAAGGTTAGAAAATTGAATATGGTCGTTAAGTTTTCTTAAATCTTCTAATGTTCCGCGTAACTTTCATACTTTTTTCTTTCATCTTTTCAGTTCACAACAAAAAAAGAATTAGCAAAATTGGTCCAGCCGTTCACGCGTGATGCCGTGACCAAGGAAATAGGGATTCATTTTTACATAATAGAAATTATACATACCCTCCGAAAGCTTTAGATCTTTGGAGCCCCAGAATATTCTCACCGGCAGCCGTTTTGTATTCATTGTCCGAATACGGTTGGTGATTATCGAAATATCTGAGAGCAAAGAGAATATATCACAAACACTATATTTTTGTGCGACTCGTACTAATATTATAAATCTGAAATTATACGAAGTTCCTTATCGCGCGTTGTGAAAGGGGGCTAGACGGTTTTTTTTTTACGAAAAATTGTCCCGACACTTTTTATGTCACTACGTATGTTTATTAAGCTGTGCGGCGTGCGCATGTTTCTCTGTCTGTCTCTCTCTTTCTCTCTCTCTTATAGAAAGCAAGCCAGATATTTATATATATAAATAGAAATGTTTTTTTTTATTTTATATATATATATATATACTCTCTCGACTTATATAACTTCGTTCCATCCGGGTGTCCCTTGACACCTCTCAAGTTTTTTATTACTCTTTTACACTAAATCTAATGAACGGATTTTGAAACTTGGCACACAGGTAAATCATATCCTAAAATAAAACATAGGACTTTTTATCCCGAGAAAAGATAAAATGCTGGTGAGATCGCAGGGAACAATTCATTATTTTCTATAGTATAACAGCATTATAAGAGCTAAAAATAAATACTTGCCTATGGAGTGTCTCGTTATAATTAAGCTGGGTGTAGCTAAGCGGTGTTTCGGTGCTGGACTTGCTGTCGCTGTACTCGTGGTGCGGGGATATACCTCCCAGCATCACTGAGTCCTGTTCCTGATCACAAAATTGGTTTGAGACTTTTTTTTTTGGTGTGGACTAAAAGGGATAATAGGATAATGGGCTCTTAGGGCATGTAAATCTTTAGACGACTGACCGCTGAGGGCGCCCCAACACAAAAAGTGGAGATCGGACTTCTCTGGTTTGAGCATAGTTGGTATTATCAAGCGGGCTAACTTTTCTCACACACGCTATAAATTTAAGAAAGATCCACTGCAGAAAAAGAAATTGCCTTGTTGAGTTTCTTGCCGGAGTCTTCGTCAGTTTAAGTGTATTCCGAACCGGTGGTAGAGTCAATTGTTAACGTCCATAAGTGCCTTACCAGGGCCTAAACTGAATAAAAGAAGTTTTGATTTTGGTTTTGAAGTGCCGAAGCCTTGATTCAAGAAGGGACTGGATTTGAATTTTGACAGAAGCTTTTTTTTTATCTCGTAATGGATATTTGTAAAGTTTCGCTTAAGTCTTCTTTTTCTTTGGATAAGCTTGTGTTTGACCGTAAGAGGAAATTTGAAAGTGGTGACTGAAAAGTTAAGAGGAAGTTGTTTGTATGGGCATGTTATGAAGAAGGATCATAGACAATATTTATATGTAGCCAAAATAGTTATGATATGAATATGTAGGTGGATGGGTTCATTTCGTCAAAATTTTTCGTTTCGTTTCTAACAAAAAAAAAGGATTGATTAGCTTCGCGATCGCCGTACACTTTTTTTAGAAACGAAACGAACATCCGACGAAACAAAAATCTGTCGAACCGGAAAATAACCCCACGGGTAGAGGAAGACCGAAAAAGAGATTGATGGATTGTGTGAGAGATGATATGAGTCAGAAAGGAGTGAAAGATATGACGGATCATTTCGGTAAAGCTTACATAGTAGCTATGGTCCAGATCTTGTATTTCCAAACGGAGCTCGTCATCAGTTTTCATAGGTTCTTCCATTAAACTTTCCATGAAGCTAGCTAGGTCCTGGCATCTTTTGCTCATCTGTTGTTTGGCAACTTCTGCTGGTTTTGTCAACACCTAATATGAAAATATCAAGCTTATAGTCACGTTACGTCATAGGGCGACGCTCGACTCCCAATGAATAGGGATGGTGACTGACATATAAAATCAGCTCCTGTTTTTTAAATGTCAAAACGTTGATTAATAGAGTTTTGTATGAAACACATACTTGTGACGTCACAAATATACACCATCAAAAGACTTTTGTCGTTAAATTGGTTATTAAAAATCATGAAATGGTTGAATTTTGAGTATTTTTAGATGTTTTATACACTAGTTAGGTATTATTTCTTTAAATAGGCATCATCCCTATTGTGTGCAAGAACATGTTTGTCTTGAGTCTGGGTGTAAATATTTAGGGTGTGGCTTATTCCGAATGTGTTATTTAACAGAACAAAATCAATACGTAAAAGTGAAACACCACCCACTGAATAACCTAGTTAGTGAGCTAGTTTCTTATACAGGGTGTCCGGTAAGTAGTAAGAAAACTTAAGTGGAGATAGATGGCCGGGCCTTCTACCAAATATACAAATATGACTTTCGTAAAAGTGTCACCATTTTCGAGATGTTTAATATTTAAAAACCAATACATAAAAATCAAAAATATCTCGAAAATGGTGATCTTTTTACTACGGCCTTTTTTTGTAATTTGGTAGGTGACCCGCCCACCGATCTCCCCCTTAAGTTTGTCGTACCGGACACCTGTATATATCCTACTAACAATGGCGGGTTGGCTATGCACGGTTAGCAGAGCGTATACATATAACTCCGCACGACAGTAAAGCTCCCAGTAGTCTACACTGCCATCTTTCGACACATTTTGTAACTTCGCAGTGTTTAGGTGCTGTAGCGCGTAGCAGCATTAACATTTCTACTATATCTTATAGATGGCGATAGTAGTCCTTCAACAATAATCGTAGTTGAAGATGTAAATTACACAAAACCTTAGTGGATTATACACCTAAACCTTGATCATGAAAACCGCATCAAAATCCGTTCAATAGTGTTTGTGTTTATCACAAACAGACATTACGACATAAAAAAGGGGCATGTCGCTAGTTAAAAAATATTTCGACCAAGTTAAGAGTATGATAGGATAAGTGTTATAGTTTGTATGAAAAAATAAATAGTGGTAATCGGTTTAAAAAAAGAGCACTTTCTATTAGTTTGCCGTATGTCATTACTTCTGAGAATTTGTTCCTTACTAGCAACATTATCGGATAGTGTAATAATACAAGGTGTGTATTTTTTTTTTCAAATGAATCGGTCGATTCCTGCCTTGAGAAAAATCTAATGATGCAGTTTTAGTTTTAATCAAAATCGACCTTGAGACTCCTTTCAGCATTTTTTGCTATTTCCTTTAGTTTAGCCATCCACGCCCACTTGAAAATATCATCCTGTATACATAGATAGAATACTCACTTCGTTCATAATCCTGACAATACTCTCTCTCAATGACTGCGCCTTATTCAAAACATCTTCTGAGAACTTCGTAGCCTTTTTAGAGACTTGGTTTTGAAACACGTCCGGATCAGATGGGCCCTTGAATACAATGACATAATGTCAGTACATAGCTAATAGAAAAATGAACTCTAATTTTAGAACTATAAGCCATATATTACTATGTTCAACCAACTATAATCTAACCCGAGTGCGTCCGAAGCACGTCACACAGGAACAGCTGATATTATGACGCTTTAATTCTACAAAACTAAATTAATTTAACCTTTTATACAAGAAAAGTATAAAATAATTTATCAAATTGATACTATGATTTTGAACAACATTTTTTTTTATTCTGGATAAGCTTGTGTTTGACCACAATCTCACCATGGTAAGTGATGATGTGGCCGAAGGTGGTAAGCACACAAAGCCTAGATGGGAACTGGCTCCCAGGTGCAGTTGTCGGAACACACCGATAGGTGCTTGGCGACAGATTTTCAACTTGAGGGTGGTAGCCAGCCAGTCGGGTACTACAAAGTACCCTACCACCGTGCTATGGTTTCCTCACGATGTTTTCCTTCACCGAAAGCTCAAGCCCATTGTAGGATTCGAACCCACGAC
Organism: Ochropacha duplaris; assembly: GCA_951361185.1. Classification (NCBI taxonomy): domain Eukaryota; kingdom Metazoa; phylum Arthropoda; class Insecta; order Lepidoptera; family Drepanidae; genus Ochropacha; species Ochropacha duplaris. The sequence continues at coordinate 1,632,124 of OX592690.1, forward strand.
CTTCGAATATAAAATTACATATTCGTGAGCTTCTTTGAAGGTAAAACATCTTGAGGAAACTATAGCGAGGTAGGGTACATTATAGTACTCGAATGGCTACCACCCTCAAGTTGACATACTTGTCAACCTTCGGCCACATCATCACTTACCATGGTGAGATTGCGGTCAAACACAAGCTTATCAAAAAAAGTAAAAACGGCTCTCCTGATAGTAAGTGAATACCATCGCCTATAGACATTAGGAACGTCAGGGTGATTGCTAATGTATAGTCGACCTTTTTGTTTTTTAATTATAATAGGAATCGCGTTTTTACAATATTTAAATAATTTAAAAAAAACAACCAATCACTGTATTTTTCTCGTATTTAAAACGGACGCTCTGATTATGGGGTTTATTTTATTGCTATTAGTATATAATATTTACCTGTACAATATGATGTTTCCCGATGACAAACTCCAATTTCTTTGACCAGGGATTAATAAATGAAGACCATTCCGTCTCCACTTTGATAAAGTCGCTGTTCTGTGTCATCATTCTAGAAAAACAGTGGAGTTGTCATTATTAGGGTTCCGTACCCAAAGAGTAAAAAGGGAACCCTATTACTAAGACTTCGCTGTCTGTCCGTCTGTCTGTCTGTCACCAGGCTGTATCTCAAGAACCGCGATAGCTAGACAGTTGAAATTTTCACAAATTATCTATTTCTGTTGCCGCTATAACAAAAAATACTAAAAACAAAATAAAACAAATATTTAAGAGGGTCTCCCATACAACAAACGCTATTTTTTTGCCCTTTTTTGCTCGATATCAATAATGGCAACAGGTAGGCACTTGACAGGTGACAATACTCAGTTGTATTTTTACTTAAATAATAAAATTAAAATAAAATAAATATTTATTTTATTATACAACAAACGTGATTTTTTTGCCTTTTTTACGGAACCCTTCGTGTGCGAGTCCGACTCGCACTTGGCCGGGTTTTTTTATATATACTAGATGAAAACCTGGCTTTGCTCGGTGAAATGTGACTCACATACATAATACACAATCTTTTACATAATCTAGGTAGATATTTTTGTAGTTATCGGTGATCAAGGAATATTAGGCAAGACATAGATTCGTATAGCATCGTTCATTGTATCATGACACTGGCTGGCCACTGACACTCACTGACAGGCATGCGTTCATAGAAAATATGGCGGACGGAACTATGGCATTCAAGTGACCAATATGGCGACTGTCATTTGCACCATTACAATAAATAGGGTATTTTACTCTATATGAAAAAAAAACTAAAAATATATTATTGAGATAGCTTAGGCAAAAAGCAGTCGGGAAATGTTAGTTTTAGTTCATAAAATTACAAAATAGATTTTTAAATTCAATCCAATGTTTTCAGTATTTTTAATCTGTTTTTTAACACAGTGAAATAGTAGCCGCCATGTTACATAGCCGGATGACGTACATCCGGCTATGTAAGCAAACTTGAAGCAAGCAAACTATAACGTGTCAACATTTGTTTACCAAGCGCTCTGACGTCATGACAACTGCTTTCATAGATAATACACTATATACTGCTGAGATCAGCGCTTTCGTCAATTTACGCGCGAAATTTGAAAACTAAAATTTTAATGCATTTTTATGGCACTTATCGATTGAATAAAATTTTTGTGTTTTTTTTTAGTGGCTTATTAGGACTATAGAATTTAATTGAGACACTTTTCAAAAATGGGTGTTGGGTCCGAATTATGAAATCATAATATTTTTATGCTTTATTATTCAGGTAAGGTTTCAATCGAGTCTACCGTAGCCCTTGACGGAATTATTAATACAGATTATTCCTCCGTAGCGTACGTATGTTTGTCACTTAATTTTTATGATTTTTTTGTGTTTGATTTTGATGTGTGTATGATTTGATTCGAGAATGGTTTAGTTAAATGCTTACCTGAAAACCTTTGATCGGGACATTCCCCCTTCTTTGACGATCGTTTCATACACCTGCCTTAGATAACCGAGATCGTCTGGATGGTACATCTTCAATGCGTCCTTATTAATAAGATCCTGCGGTAAAAAGCCCAGGTACGGGACAGATTCTGAGTCGATGTACTCTAGATTTCCATTAGCAGCGTGACGCATTATAAATGGCGCCGGTTTCAGTATTATCTCGTTTGGTGCTAGAATTTGAAAGACCAGGTATTTGTAAAAACATTTTTTTCTTTACACAGTTTTCTGTTGTTAATTTCAAGTTCAGTTTTGATTGCTGAGTTTCTTGCCGGTTCTTCTCAGTTGAAGGCTGACTTCGGAACCGGTGGTAACTTCTGTAATTCGACCTCCATAAGTGCCCTTCTAGGGCTCTATAACTTTTTTTGATTAAGATTGACATTTTCCACACACGGCTATCTGATCCCAAACTAAGCAGAGCTTGTGCTATGGAAACCAGATAACTGATATACTACATAATACTAATTTACTGTAAATACTTAAATAGATAATTACAATCAGACTCAGGACAAACAGACACGTTCATGCACACAAATGTGTGTCCTGGATGGTAATCGAACCCACGGCCTGCGACGTGATAGGTAGTATGTCAATCCATCAATCAACCTAAAATAATTTAAATGGCTAATGTTAAATTTATGCGTTTGTTGACTTGTTTGGTATAAAATGCCGTTGGTTTTCTTAATAAATAAATAACATTCCTGTATATAGTATAGAAGTATTCGCTCACTGGATGGAATTCAACCACTTCGCATTATGTAAAAGTACTATGGAGCCCAATGGAACGCACATTCTAACATATTTTAGCACTTTATAACTAGTAACATATGACTTACTTTTAAATGCAGAAAAGAAAGGCGTGGCTTGTATAACCAGGTATATGACTTTTCCTTCATCATCGCTAATATTTTTGAATGTCAGCTTCAGTAAGAATGGAATGTAGTTCACTTTGACATCTTTAACTCCGAAAGAAGTGGAAAGACAACGGTACTCTCTTATACGACATACCATCGTGGATTCAGAGTTACTTGGCGATTGCACTGTAGTAAAAATTGACTTCAATAAAACGTTTGTAAAAAGCCTATTATTTTTACATTTACATAAATAGTTTTAATCAGTTACTGTTGTTTGACCAAAAACTCAGACATATTATAAGAGTTTGTATGTATATTTGATAGCGCTATTGGCAGGTATTTTTAATGATATTTTTTTTATTGGAAGCTTTATTATCACGGGGGAAATCGCGGGCACGGCTAGTTACGCCATATGTTTAACTCTAAGTTGTTGGTCTAATTACAAAAAATCAACTATTATGCTAACATGCAAAAAATATTCAATTAAGTTTAAAAAGTAACGTTCAAAAAACATGGAAAATATTTTTACTATTTGTTATATATAAAGATATACATAATTATTTATGAATGTAAAGAATATAATGACGGATTAGTAAACTGTATTTCAAAAAATTATGCCAATTTTAACCCAAAATGATCCAGTATTTTAAAATCTATTGAAATACCCAATTTAGTTCTTGCAATAGACAGCCATTGTCTATTGTAAAAGTGAATGCTTGTTGTAAATACTCCAAAATCATAATTTTTGAAAATTGAAAATTAAATTAAAAAAAAAATATTTATCATCATAATTTTTACGAGCATTCACTTAAGCCAATCCCAGTGCCAACTTAAAGTATTCCAATATTAAATAAACCATAAACACACATATTGTACCCACATAAAAAAACGGTCGAATTGAGAATCACCTCCTTTTTTGAAGTCGTTTAATAAAACGCAGATAAATAAGTGACAACAAAGTACATAAAATAGTCTTTTTTTTACCATAAGTGACAACTAGGCAGATCACCTGATGGTAAGTGACTACCAATACCAGGGGGATTGCCAATGAGTTGTACACCTTATTATAATACTCCACTACTGAACATGTAACTAAACAAATAAAATTAATTGGCACGCAGGATTGTTAATAAAAAAAATTACCTTGTTTTTGCGTACCATTATCATTTTTCGGAATGGCCAGTTCGCTGGTTATTTGTGACGCAAACGTGTTGCGATCCTGAGAATTTTCAAAATTATCACATTCAAAGTCAAACTTGGAGTACCTTCACATTCGCCGGGCAGCATCCGTATTAACCGTCTTCATAAATTTGTGTCCATAATGCAGTAATAAAACTGCACTAATTAAACACAACTTCGGAGTAACTTTAGTAGGTATGTATGTGCCTTTATCATAAACTAGACAGTACAATATTTCTCAGAGTACTTTTAAAACTCGCGAATTGAACTCATATTTGTAGTAATATACTGTGTGTATTCCCGAACAGAATACATATTATCAAAATAGGTAATCATTTATTAGCCATTTCTTTTGTACAATTTGGATCTCTCTTACTTACTTAAAGGCTAAAAATATTTAGATAAGTAGCAACTGCAGCCGAAGTAGGAATTTAATTCTACATCTGAATCTATTGCTAGCAAAAATGCTCGGCTCAATTAAGACAATACATAATATAAATAAAAGAACAAATTCCGGCTAAATAGCATTTACTATAATAATATGTGATATTTATATTAATACTAGCTGTTCCCGAGGGATCTTATCTTTTCCCGGGATAAAAACTAGCCTATGTGCTATTCCAAACTACAATCTACCTCCATGCCAAGTTTCATCCAGATCCATTCAGCCGTTCTGGTGTAAATGAGTAACAAACATACATCCAAACTTTTACATTTATAATATTACTAAGATCTATGATGTAAGTAAGATGAAATAAAGTTAGTCAAAATAATATTTTATTACTACAAATATGAATTCCCCAGTGATTTATAATTCCCGCTTTGCCCGGGCAGTATAAGTACCCGAATTTGAACTTAAATAAAATTGTTGCTCAATTATTAATAGAAATCACATACCCTAGGATGTACGTAGTTTATGAAGGACCTTCCAATCAACATATCCTTCGGGAAACCAAGAGATGATGTCACAGATGGTGTAGCGTACATTACAATTCCGTTGTGCATTGATATGACGCAGGAGAAACCATCCTGAAATTATATAATTTAAATGTGGATTTGAACCTCAGATCAGCCGAACGGGGTGACGTCATCAGCGTGCGGGTGAAATATATTTTTCATTCAATATAATTATGTACTATACAACTAATTATATATAATTAATTATTATTATTACTATTATTTAATTATATTTTATATATTTATTTATTTATAACAAAATCCACAGCTCTTAAAAAAATTATACAATTTCTCATAATATATACTTTACTATATACTATTTTGTACATTTGTTGTAAATGAATTGAAAATAAAATAATATATTTATCTGAAATGGGGCAATTCGATGAAGGCGACGCTTCTAGGTGCCTTCTAGGGCCTTATTACAATAAATATCAATAATTGCAACAGGCAGGCACTTGAAATATTCACAAAATACTCAGTTGTTTTTTTGCTTTAATAATAAAATTAAAATAAAATAAATATTTAAGGGCTCCCATGCAACAAACGTGACTTTTTTGCCTTTTTTACGGAACCCTTCGTGCGCGAGTCCGACTCGCACTTGGCCGGTTTTTTTTGGTATCGCCTTAAGCGAAATTTGACTTACATGGCTAGCGGAGGTAGAGGGCCGGTTGCGCAAGTACATCAAAGGATTTAGTTGTGTAACACTGGGTGGCTGAAAGAAAAACTACTTACTTACATAAACAAATCTTTAGATCAAGTAATAACAGATACTTATATATTTCTAGTCCATCAATTTCGACCTATGGCGTTGTCCTTTATTTGGTACTAGCTGTCCCGGCAGACCTTGTTCTGACCTATTTCTCTAAAACGCATCTTTGTTTTGTTTCGATTGACGTCAAATGTTTGACAGCTGGGTGTTTGTATGGGAAAAAGAAAAGGGCTGTTTTTAGGGTATTCCCGGCAATTATTCGATTTTTTCTCGCCGTAAAAACCATCCTGGGACTTCAACGAACATTTAAAAAAAAGAATTGGCCAAATTGGTCCAGGCGTTGTTGAGTTATGCGCTTACCAACACATTTTACGATTCATTTTTATATTATAGATATACAAGTAGCAGAATATATCACTCAGGGATAATATAGTATCACTAGCTATCCCCCGCGGTTTCACCCGCGTTTCCGTGGGATCTAGCGATGATGATAGCTATGAAACATACTTTATAACCTATTCTCAAACCTCCTGAATATACACAAAACATATACGAATCGGTCAAGCCGTTCGTTTCGGAGGAGTTCGGTACTGTGACACGAGAATTTTATGCATATAAAGTAGACTAGCTTTCCCCCGCGGTTTCACCCGCGTTTCCGTGATATCCGCGTCGCCGTAGGATCTAGCGGTATAAAAAATAGATAACCTATTCTCAGACCTACTAAAAATACTTCATCAAAATCGGTCAAGCAGTTTCAGAGGAGTTCGGTAGCTAAAACTGTGACACAACATCAAAATCGGATGACATATAAACATTACCCGAATGGCTGGCCTCACCCAAGAACCTATCGGTGTCTTCTGTTAGTTGCAAATGTGAGTCAGTTTCCTTATAAGCTCTTTGTTTACCACCTTCGGCCATATCACACTTAGCATGGTGAGATTGCGGTCAAACACAAACGTAAAAAACACCTCTATAATATTACATATATTTCAAGGCGATGATTGTGGTCGTCGTTGATCGGACGTCGGGTACCGCGGCGAAGGTAGTGGGTTCGAATCCTACAATGGGCTTGAGCTTTCGGTGAAGGAAAAAGGAATCCATAGCACGGTGGTAGGGTACTTTGTAGTGCCCGACTGGCTGGCTACCACCCTCAAGTTGAAAATCTGTCACCAAGCACCTATTGGTGTGTTCTGACAGCTACATTTGAGAGCCAGTTCCCATAATAAGCTTTGTGTGCTTGCACCTTCGGCTACATCATCGCTTACTATGGTGAGATTGTGGTCGAACAAATATTAAATCAAATTTGTTTGTTTGTTTGCAATGAATAGGCTCCGAAACTACTGGACCGATTTCGAAAATTCTTTCACCGTTGGAAAGCTACACTATCCCTGATGAACATAGGCTATATTTTATCCATCAGAATAAAAAAGAAATACATGACGGCGTTATGTAGTAACAACAAGTCGTCGCTTACCAACAGGCGAGTTGGTGGTCAAACGTAAACTTAAAGAACAAAACAAGTAAAACTTACCTCCTCTTTAGTACTCCTTTCTGGGGGGGATAAATCCAATACCTCCTGGCCCGTATCCGTTCCCGAAGTTAAAGTTGTCTGCACAACTGCACAACAAAACATAGACGGAAAATAAACAAGCTCATAAACAACTTTAGTGCCTGCAAAAAACTGGTTCACGCCACAACATACAATAATAGAAAGATAATACATACCATGCCATGCACTCAATCATAACTGAATCGATATACTTTACCTTCGTCGATTAATGCTTGCAACCGCTATTAGGGAGTAATTTATATAAACAACTGCATACGAATACCCTGGCCTTCTGTAACGATAATAATTGCTTTAATATTTCTTTAGGAATATAAATGCATGACGAAAGCGAATGTACCCATATATGCTGGAACGAAAATGTTAATTTGTGTGGTGTTTTTATGTTATGGTATATTGTGGAATCGTTCATATGTACTTCGTAATAGAGTTCAAAATTCAACTATCGAAAGATGTTTATATTTGTAGACAATTCTTTAAATTTTACATTAAGTGTAATTAAGTAAGGTGTGTGTTTTTAAGTCACTCTTAAGGGGTCGTCCATTAATGTGATGTTTTTAGCAACTTTTTAAACCTTCTAGAAATAACTTTTCGAGCCTCAAGTGATAAACGGACGATCCCTCACTCCGTTTTTTTTTAAATTAATATTGGTGTAGATTCTGTTGTACTTATATAACTAAAGACAGGACTAAAAATATGTTTCTCCCTTTCTACTAAAAATAGTGTTGTCTCTATTATCTTCATAAGATAATAGAGACAACACTATTTTTAGTCCTAACAATATCGTTAGCACAGTATCTTAGTAAAAGTTGTTTATCATACTCGTCTCTGTGCCATCGGCCTAGTACAAGCATTTCTTACTGTATATAATACTAGCTATCCCCCGCAGTTTCACCCGCGTTCCCGTGGGATTATATATTTTCCCGGGATAAAAATCTCTTTTTCCATGATCTATTTGTGTGCCATGTTTCATCAAGATCGGTTTAGAACAGCAACATTGTGACGGGAATTTTATATATTAAGATTAAGAAGATAATTGAAAACAGCATGTGAAAGATATCATGAGTATAAATTAAATATAATATGAAACAATATAAATTCTGAATGTATTTAAGATATTTAGTATCGTCTATATGCTGCTTCTATCTGAATGTTTTTAAAGTCGTCTATTTATTTATTTTATTAGGAAACCAACAAGTATCAACTCAAAAAATAGGTTAGCCAATTAAAGGCCTTCACAGATAGGTACATAATTATAATCTTAATGTCGCTATAAGAAAAAAAAACAATATAATTAATTAAATCACCGTTCAATCACACCGATACAAGTGCCTCATCATAAAGAAATTGCTGACTGACCCGTCGCCTCCTTGCAGTCTATGGATAAAACTGGTAGCACACGTCAATGTAACAATTATAAACTTTAGGACTTTATCCATAAGGACTATTTTATTATTTTAATAACTTGCGTCGAAATATTCGCGCAGCTTAGCTTGCAATGATAAGATAAGATAAAGATAAAAAAGCATTTATTGGACACACACATAAAAACAAAAAAAAACAATAGAAATTAAAAGTAAGTTACACATTATGTGGGTCCAAATGGCCCCAGCTCAGCCTATGCTGCAGATAACTACAGCGCTGATTTTCGGCTGAAGCCACGGGTGATTCACGGACGTGCTGAGATATGTTTATATAGTTTCATGACATTGTGGTAGCCACATGAAAATCCGTTCAGTGGTTTAGTAGATCAGCTAGTTCTTCTTCAATTTTATGATGAGTATATCGGCTGTGGCCGAAACGAGGAATTTGAAGATACGGACAACTTTTCAGGAATAAACAGTGTTGAAAGACACTATATTCTTATTGTATACTTGTAAATGGATTATGATAGAGATCTCTATTCTGTGATAAGGTTGCGTATATTATTGGCGAGATCGAAACAATATTTATAGAGTAATGCTTTGATTACTTATCTCTGCACTATGGTTATTATTCCTTAGGCAACAAGGATCAAATTACTTTTAATTTAATTTAAACAAAAAACTTTTATTGAGAATTTCATGTTACGGTTTTTTTATTTTGTCCAATTTTCGATACCACTCCCGGTCACCGTACCTCGTAGAGTGTATAATTAGTAGGGACCGGATTATATGCAACATAAAAAGCTTGTTATATGCATGAAAAATGCTTGAAATATGCATTAAATTTGCATGAAAATACGTAAAAATATGCAAACTATGCAAAATTAAATGATAAGTTTTAGGATTTTAAAAAGTAATTTAACTTTTTTTATTTCAAAATTAGCATACAATTAGTAAATTATCTATTGTTAGACTAGCATTATATTACATTACAAATGTTTTCATATTTTTGTAAACGTAAACAATCAAGTTATGTTTCAAATGTTCAGTATAAGTACTCTTAGTAAGATTGTGACGTCGATCACTCAATATAACTGTGCAGAATTTTAACTTTGGTGCTATGTTTATATTAATATTTATGGCATAAGTTGTGCCGACCCATTAAAAAATATCATAACTAGATCTTAAGTAAAATATGCACATGCATATGCAAATATGCAAATGCATATAATCCGGTCCCTAATCAAAGTCAAAGTCAAAACCATTTATTCAGTTTTGGCCCTAGAAGGGCACTTATGAAGGTCGAATTACAGAAGTTACCACCAGTTAATAATTAGAAATAAATGTGTTTAAGGCAAAATCGAAAGTTTCTCGCAGGATTTCTAGATAAGTGACGACAACACGCTGCACTGATATCTATATTGAAGAAAATGATAGTCCGAACTCATATTACAAATAATGGATGATAATACCACCTACAAAATACAAATTAAGAAACACAAATAAACATAGACAAGATTTTTGTACAAACAAAACACACAAAAGAAGTGCACAACCTATCTATAGTACCTAGTATCATATGTTTTATTCCAGGACATTATGTTCCTGTGCTAAGTTTAATTAAAACCAGTTCAGTAATTACTGCATGTACGTAACAGGGCACAATTTTATCAAAGGTCTTAATTTTATGTACATCGAAAAAAGAGGTAGTATCATCTCATAGATGTTTCTACAAGATTTATTTAATTTTATGTACCTACATACTAACGTCAAGAAGTTTTTATAAGCCTAAATAATGTAGTATTTACTATACATTAGAACATAAAAAATCACGGATAAATTAATATCATACAAGGATTATTGGTCCTCCGAGCCGGTTTTGTTTTTATTGGCGTTCTAATTAATACTGCCTTGTACAAACTGTGATAGCTACGTAAATAGAGCTAAGCTTGACAACATAAATAAAGTGCCAAACATATATTTTGCATAGACGCCTTAGAATCGCCTAGATATGTTGGAAAATTGGTACCAAAAGATCGTAAATGACAGAGCCTTGGAGTTAAGGGGTTAAAGGGCTCAAATCATCTTTGTCCTATCGCAAATATCTATAATGCTACCTATACTACAAAATAGATTTATCGGAGGATGCCGTATACGCATCGACATCGGACACTTTTAATTTGAATTCCATGTCTAAAGTATGTGTTTGACACTTAAAAAAGTAGTGACTAAATCAAGATCTAGAAAGATTTAGTTAGTAAGAATGTCACTCACCATCGTTTATTTCAGTTGGGGGGGCGAGAACGTCGACCGCTATCGGCTCAGGAGGCCTGCATTCTATCACCACTTGCTTCTCTGAAGATAAAGTCACCACTGGTGTTTGTTTCTTTTTCTTTGAATCTTTCTCCTTTTTTTGTTGCTGCCCAGGATTGTTGCTAAGGAGAAATTACATTCATGAGAACACCCGAAACTTTTTAACAACCAACTTGGTATATCGTCCGTGAACTGGCAAAGGGTCCTATCTATTAAAACCAAATTTTACAGGACACAGAAAAAAGTGAATATTTTCCAAATAAATACATTATGTTATGTATATTATGTATTTTTGTATTAGTTTAAGAATAAAATTGTTAAACATTTGAAAAAAAAGCCAATATAGTCAGATGGTCCAAAAATATTGAAAAAAATGTAACCTTGCTGAGTTTCATGCCGGTTCTTCTCAGTTGAAGGCTGACTTCCGAACCGGTGGTAACTTCTGTAATTCGACCTTCATAAGTGCCCTTCTAGGGCCTAAACTGAATAAATGGTTTTGACTTTGACTTTGACTGTTATGTAGGTATCAAATGAAAAAATACGTATTTGGTAAAAATAAAACAGATAGGACTTATTGTCAGAAAAAAGTGAATATTTTCCAAAAAAAATACATTATGTGGGTATCAAATGAAAAAATACGTATTTTTTTTTTTTTTTTTATTTATTTGGGTAAACAAACAGATGTACACAAAAAATTTATAATATGATAATGGTGAAACTTACATAACTATGAATACATCCAACAGCGTTTACCACTAATAATTAATTATAATAAATATACAAAGTTAGCATTCGTGAAGTACATAAAATGACAGGTATTTGGTAAAAAAAATCAGATAGGACTTATTGCCAGTTCACAGACGATATGCAGAATAGCTGATACATTTAAATTAAATAAATGGATCGTGCGCGACTCTTAACAAATATCACGAAAATTAGAATTAATTAAAGTTAACTAATGAACTGGTCAAACTTTAGAGATCGGCGTTAATGTGTGATTAATATCCATCTTCGTCATTCTTCGTTATATCGTGCGTTAGATTCAATTTATAATTAACTAGACTAGGGGTCGGCGCATGCGGCTCTTTGAAGAGTCAGTTGCGGCTCTTCAAGTTCCCCTCAAAATCATTTTTTTGGGTGCATATGAGATCAAATATTTCGTAAATACCGCGAGCCAAATAATTGTATTTATTTCGAACACAAACACAATTTACTACATTTTACTACAGTCCTATTTAAATTTGGAATACAGTGAAAAACCTAAAATAGAAAACTGCGGCTCTTTGAGCTTCCGTGAAGTCGATATTTTTCTGGAATCTGGCTCTTTGTCTAAAAAGTTTGCCGACCCCTGAACTAGGCCACCGCGGTTTTTTCTTTTCTCGGGATAAAAAGTACTGATATCTCGAAAGTTGGACAAACTTTTCACAGAGTGCAAACTTTAAAATTGGTTCATTAGTTCAAGAGTTCGTCGAGGACAAACGTGACATGGCAAAACGACGACTAAGTTCACCTTGAAAACTAACTTTGGCACGACATTTTCTCACATCCTTTTCATATTTTATTTCTCTCTCTAGAGTATAATTTGTAGATAGAAATGATGTACTGACCTGCAACCAGAGGGAGGCTTTCCGCCATACCCACTGCTTCCACTTGAATGACTTCCTGAATGTGTAGATTTCGAGCTATGGCTGGTGTAATACAGACGAATTATTAAATTAATATTATTCTTAAATTAATCGTATTAATAAAATAACTATTATTAATAACCAGTTGGTGTGGTCCAGCAGTCGCAGCCTTTAAGTCATTGTAAAAAAATTGTCGAAAACACATTGTCAATCCCCCTGGTATTGCTAATAAACCTGCTTGTTTGTCAGACTTGTGGTATGAAAAAATCAATTAAAAGAAAGTAAAAGTGACCTTGACTTTAAGCCTGCAAAAATTACGACGTAAACGTGACGCTTCAATTATAAGTATTCCAGGTTCTCAGCTCAGGTCTCATTTCAAAACTTTTTTCCTTTAATAACCATTAATGGAGTCAATTTCCATCATAAATGAAGCTGACAAAGTTAACTATTATATAATTACCTTCGTCATGCTAACTAGGTTAATCAATATATGGACTTGAACTTGTAGACTCGACAAAATCGATTTGATTCACACAGGTTGGCAATTAAATTATAACCAAACACGCTTCCGCCTAGCGGTATTCGAGATGAAATGTAGACTATTATTCAGGGATCCAATGTAGCTTTATTCTATTTAAATAACTGGGTTTGAAGCCTAATATGAGCTTCAGCATTCGGTGAAGAAAAACAGCGTGAGGAAACCATCACACAGTGGTAGGATACTTTGAAGTACTAGACTGGCTGGCCACCCTCAAGTTGAAAATCTGTCGTTAAGCACCTATTGGTGTGTTCTGGCAGTTGCACATGAAAACCAATTGCCTTAATTGCCTGGTATTACTTGTCTATAGGCGACGGTATTCACTTACTATCAGGTGCCCCCCTAGCATAAAAAATAATGTGACGTAGGTATACGCTGAAATAGAAGCCCAACTGGGGCACCCTCAGTGGTCAGTCATCTAAGATTAGCGCTCGCCGTACAGTACGTGTACGGTTGTGTATGGTCCTTCAGACAACCTTTAAGTCCTCGCCCAAAAAAAAAACTGTTTTAGCAGGACCTTTTCCACACATAGCCTCTTGATTGGGTCATTGTATGTATTAACTCCTGTCTTCTCACTCCAAGCAAACCAGGGCATCCTAAAAAGCTAGAAGCCTTTTTAGGCTGTTGAAGGCTTCCGGAAGTGAAGCTTGCCACGCTCCTCCTTCCATAAGCACTTGCTCTGGTATTTATTTTTTCCTTTTTTACACTATATCCAAGGCTTTATATATTTTAAAGTAATAACATACCTCCTTCTAGACTGGCTGTTGCTACAACTGTTAGAATAAGCTGAATCTGAAATCTTGGCATTGTTCTCGGAGTCATCGAGGTTATCCATTATGTTTGGAAAAATTTGATGCTGAAATAAAAAAACATTTAGTTTATCAAATAGGTATGCCAATAACATAAACACGAGAAATGCTGAAACAATGCATGTAAAAGTGGAAAGAGACTAGTGATTTGTGAATGACATTGGATCAAAAATAGTTGTAGTCACTTATTGAGGGTCTATGCATTTTTTGTCAAAAATTAATACATTTAAATAAAAATTTGGCACTTTTATATCAAGGCAATGGACCTGTATGATTTCACAGTATGGTCAACAATAAGTCCCTAATGCTACCATATGCATATTTCCAAGGAATATTATGTTTTCTCAGTATCAAAAGTGTATCATGCTATTCCAGCATATGATATAGGTATAATAATTTTATACATCATGGTAAAATTTGTACCATGACGCGAAATTTCAACGCACTGTATTACAGAACAAAAAAAAATATTTTTCGGTAATCAAACTAACGGGCTAAATATATTTTTTTAGAATACTACCCTATTCCAGAGGGTTACAAGACAATGCCACAGAGAAATAAACCCCACATGTTAGATAGATGTTGCTTTGGAACTAATTTTGTTCAGATATTGGTGAAGCAAGTAATGTCAGGAAACTATACTTCGGACATATCCTGGCAATTTAGCCAGCATTTTAATATCTACCGGTTTTCCACCAGACATTTTTTTAAGATACATTGGCTTGTGTATGACCACATTTTTTCAATGGTATGATGATGATGTGGCAAAAGGTGGTATGCACACAAAGCCTACATTAGAACTCTATCAGGCTGGAACAGCTGGAATACATTACAGTTATAATATTTTACCGCATTCTATGTTAAAGAAAATAGACTCGACTTGTATTTTTACACTTATTTAATACTTTAAAGGTTGAATTTACTAAGGAAGGACTAATTTAGGAAGGATTTAGAAATTTGCGAATTTAAAGATTGTAGCATTAATACTTTCTGACATTTCGAGGTTAATCAGTGATTCATATTGCTATTAAATAAGTAAGTAGGTAACTTATATAGATTTTAGTAAGTAAAGTAGGTAAATTCAAGGGTAAATATATCTCAATTATATAAATAATAATTATATAAATTGTATCTGCTTACAGCATAGGACATTCGCTGTGCTAATATAAGCCAAGGCTTTAAAAAAACTATACAAAAACCAGTGTGTTTAAGTAGTCTTGGTCCTTGAGTCTTGGTAAATAAAGTTTAGTGTTTTAATTGACTGTCCATGACCATAATAAAAAGTAAAGATTTGATTGTTTTTTATGAAAAAAAAAGTAAATCACGGCTGAGTATCCATTTTGTGCTATTGTTACATTATTAGGCCGTAGAGGTTGAAATTAGCAATTTAGCACTCATAAATCTGGATAACTAATGACTGAACCAAGACGCAAAAACAAAGTTAGGTATGATTATACCTTATTCGCATTTAAATAAACCATAGCTCTAATTAAATTAACTTACCTTAGATAATATTCCAATACAAATTAATCAACATACAATGTTGGAACAGAAGTTCAATGCACAGAATTGTTTATATTTTTTAAGTATAAGTTCCGTGATTTTAACGCTTTGAAGGTTTGATTCCAGCTAGATTGTAATTACAACTCCCGAAAGCGGTATGCAAATAAATACAAACGTTAATCACAAATTGCGAAAACATTCGAGTGCAAAGACTAGTGATGTGCAAAGACTACCGACAAAGATTGTGTCGACAAGTTTACTGATGTTAGATATCGATAAAAAAACGACAGAATTATTCTTAATGTAATAGGAATTGTTTATCGTTACCTAAAATTGGGAGTCACGTTCTTTATATGTAAATATTATATCCAACTTCAATTACAAATAACAATGCCCGTATTTTGAACAGAATAATTGGTATTATACTATTAGTAATTAAATTAGTAAATATATAATTACTTATTACCATAGTAATTGGTAAGTAAGTACCAATAAAATACTATGACTATGACAAATCCTAAACTCTATTTTTATTGTAATAAGCCCAAGTAAATTAACTTAATAAAATATCGTGTGATATCGATAGCGTTCCAAATTTTAATTACTTACATCACTAACATTCACGCTTAAAAACACGTGAGTGCAAAAGCAAAGAAAGAGATGGTTCTCTGTCAAGTATCTAAAGCTGGGTACAGACCTACAGTTCAATATGCTTTAAACTAGTTAGCATAAACTGTAGGTTCTAATCCTAGGATTCCTAATCTATCAAAATACTAGGATATTCTAGTAGGTACTCTGATAGATTAGAATATATAACTAGGCACGCTCACTATTGCTCGTAACATAAATATTTTGATACTTGTTGATAGTTGTGACAGTTCTAACAACTGTAGTTACATGAAATTATTACTCTACGATATGTTGATCCATGATCATACTCACGAAGTTTTTTTTTAAATATTTATATAGTATTTATTTTAATAATTTTTATTTTTTAAGCCGCTATGCTTGTATGCAGCCTAAAGTGTACTAAAGCACGTTGCCGAAGAGAGAGACGGAGATATATTAACACGAATCTCACAGCTCACTCTCTCAGTCGCGTGGCTGGCTGTGACGCACCGAGGGGATTCATGATTACGAGATAATATGCTAGATACGTGGTGCTGCATGTGTTCTATTTATTGTCATATAATAGATCCCGGTACCTATTTTATAAAACCTAAGGTGTGGGATGTATTATCAACTAAAGATATCATCCGTAACGCATCAAATAGGTGCCTATTCAAATACAAAATAACTTTTGAAAACGTTTTCAAACTATTTAGCGCCGAAAAACAGTTTTTATTGGAGTCGGTGCCAGCCAAGAAGGACAGTTTATTTCTGCCTTTGCAACAAACTTTCGGACGATAGGGGAGCGACGGCGCAGACCTTACGAATCACTTAATAGTAGATAGATTATACAGATTGATGAGTGAATCTAATACTGTGCAAACTGCTGTTTTTTTTTTTTAAATAAGTTAATTTCTTTGATTTTTTTTATTCTGCTGCTAAATTTGCTAATAGAGTTATAAGCTGAATATTCTAATACAGCTAGCCTCTCAAGTTAGCTGGTGATGGGATGTACGTGATTTGTCGTGTACTTAGCTTTCTTCCGTATTTTTTTTCTTATTAATGTTTAGATGATAAAGTGTTTATGATTTCCAAATGTCTATTAAACGAGCATGTTTTTAAGCTAATAGGTTAACTGGCGTTCAGGATTTTTTTTTTGCTCTAGGAAAGTTTAAATAATATACCAAACTTAAGTAGAAAAGGAAAAATTTCAATTTGAATGAAAAAAATAAAAAACTACACTACTTAGTTACTTTTTAATGATTTTTTGCATCTGATAATACAACTATTCAAGATTGTTTTGCAATAAAAACAAATGTAAAATGTAATAAATTGAATACCACAGCTCAAAATAGTTGTGCGGGATTTCATCCGGGATCAGACTAAAAAAAACGGAAATTTCGAAATATATTGAAAATGGTAACACTTTTACTTAGGTAATTTTTGTATATGTTGGTAGGTGACCAGCCCACCTATCTCCCCCTTAAGTTTGTTACGACAAACCTGATTTCAGGACAAACTAGATTTTTCTTCCTATACACGGTCGCTTCATCTTTGTTCACTAAAAATCTTAGAAATAATAAACATAAAAAAATAACAACAAATTGAACGCCGATCGCGAAGCGCAAACCTAATCAAGCCATGTCGATTTTGAATATAAAGAGACTGTGAGCGATCGCGTATAGAAAGAACTAGTTTAGCCTAGGCAAAACTAGTTTGTCCTGAAATCGGGTGTGGCCGGTATAATCCCCACGAGATCGCGGGGGATAGCTAGTGTGATTATAAGTAGCTACCTAATATAAACATGCATTATCTAGGTCGGTAGCTAAGGACACACACAACAACCTAATCTATATATATAAAAGAAAGTCGTGTTAGTTACACTATTTATAACTCAAGAACGGCTGAACTGATTTGGCTGAAAATTGATGGGGAGGTAGCTTAGAACCAGGAATAACATATAGGATAAAAAATACGAAAAATTCACAAAAAAAAAAAGAATAATGAAGAAAATTATTTTTGTCCTACATTTTGTATAGAACGACGTTTTGACATGTCACGAGATCGGACTGACAGATGGTTTAGTTTCACAATAAGTGGCGCTGGAATCGGGTTCTAAGTTTTATTTTCAGGGCAGGACAACGTCTGCCGGGCCCACTAGTAATAAAATAAATATGAAATCGATAATCTTACTAGTCTTACTATCCTACTAATAGTCGGAACGTTTTTTTACTAATCTGACGGGCTACCCTAGACGTTCGACACTATATAGATGGCTCAGATTTGGTGAGAGTACTTCACAAGTTGCAAGGTTGCCCCCCTTATGTAATCTGCCGCGCTCGAGTAAATCCCGAAATCCCCTATTCGCCTCCCCTACCAATAGCTTTGTGAATAAAACTTAAAAAGACGGCAACTATCACGTTTGTTGTATGGGAGCCCCCCTTAAATATTTATTGTATTTTTTTTATTATTTGTTGTTATAGCGGCAACAGTAATACATACTTTGTGAAAATTTCAATTGTCTAGCTATCGCGGTTAAAAAAAAACTAGTATTACCCAACACAATTTGAGACACTTTTGAGAGAACTTTTGCTTGGGATTGTTTATCTAGTTGTTAGATATCAATGCTAATCTGCCACAATTACAGTGACATTTATATGATTTAGGTTTGGACCTGAACTTGAAAAATATTAAATAATTCTCTTAAACGAGCACCGACATGTTTACCGTCGGAACGTTCGAATAATAATAAATAAATAAATATCCTCGGACATTTGTTCACACACGGCTATCTGATCCCAAACTAAGTAGAGCTTGTAATATGGAAACCAGATGACTGATATAATACATAGACTACTTTTTTTTGTAAATACATACTTAAATAGATAATTACACCCAGACTCAGGACAAACAGACATGTTCATGCACACAAATGTGTGTCCTGGATGGGAATCGAACCCACGACCTGCAGCGTGATAGGTAGTGTCTTAACCAACCACGCCAACCGGCCCGTCAAACTACTACTAGATTAAAAGACCACCCAAATGTTCGAGTGGGTAGACATTCGGTAAGGCCATTTTTTGTCACTGATTGTGATCTTTAGTTATTAGATATCAAAGCAGATTAGTAAAATAATCTTGAGCTTTTTTTTTCTGAAACTGTATGCTGCATCTCGTAATATTGCCTCATTCTCCGGTCGTCGAGGTCGTCTTTTCATTATAGGAAGAACTGTAATTAAACCCGCCAAATACTGGTTTTGCTCATTCCTATCTTTCATTGAGTTAAAGTTTTTTAGAATTTACCGCTTAGACTATAATATCTTTATTTCTCAAAATAATTACACAAGGGTGCAGAAATGTAATGCTATGTAAATTGCTGATAAAATTAAATGTAACATACCTACTGCAGTTGCGACTACTCTCATTACTAGGCTAAAATAGCCTGTATTAATGAAGAGCACGCCCATGCCTCTAGAATAAATTGAACATATGTATATAACATCATATTAATGTGTGTGTGGATCACTAATAACTTTTACGTAAAAAAATAAAACGTGATTTATCGTGACTTTGTACGTTTCACGGAGTAAAGAAGTATAGGTTTATATTATTTTCATGTCTAGTGACAGGCAAGCTTAGCGTCGTACGAACTAGATGGCGTTATTAACCTCAAAGCAGTTTTAGGGTGACATTGATCTGGGGGCACGGCAGTGCCCCGCCAAGACAAGCCAGCCAAGCGAAAACACAGGGGCACTACCTACCTTTTCTCGAAGCGCTTCGTCGTATTTTTGAACCCTCATATCTTCGCTTTGGATTATACCAGATAAACAAAATTCTCAGGATATGATGTCTATAACAAACTTATCAAACATATAAAGTTTCAATCGTTCTTTCCCTATGCTCTTCAAATTCTCAAACGGCTCGCGAGCCATGCTCGATCGGTCTGGACACGGCTAAGGATTTATTTGAAAGACTATCGATTCGAGTGACTAGTCAGTGTTTGTTTTAAGCGCACTTTTTTTTTTGTTGAAATCAGGGTCTCCCCAGCTGTATGTCGGAATTGCCACTCTTAAAAAAATTTGTAGTTTATATCCTGGAATAAGGATACTTTTTATCCCGGGAAAAGATAAAATCCCACAGGAACGCAGGTGAAACCGCGGGGGACAGCTAGTGGGTATATATTTCTACATACCACTGTGATGAAAGAGATTCAAATTAAAGTAAAATACACGAGTTGAAATAAAATGCAGAGTTTTCCGAAGAAAACTGTCAAGTATTATTATGACTCGTGCTCTCGTGCCCCAGTGTGCTAATTTGTAGCGTGACGCACGTTACTTTTTATGAATTACAATTGCGGGATTGAAAGTTTTAAAAGGAGCGGTACATTGAATGAATTGTTTGAAATAAAACTTTTCATTTCAGTGAAGCCGTCGTCAGTTAGCAACTTTTGAATTCAATGTCAAAACCTACATATTCCTATTGTTGCCATTATTGATATCGAGCAAAAAAGGGCAAAACAATCACTTTTGTTGTATCGAAGCCCCCCTAAAATATTTATTTTATTTTGTTTTTAGTATTTGTTGTTATAGCGGCAACAAAAATACATAATTTGTGAAAATTTTAACAGTCTAGCTATCGCGGTTCTTGAGATACAGCCTGGTGACAGACAGACGGACAGACAGCGAAGTCTTAGTAATAGGGTCCCGTATTTACCCTTTGGATACGGAACCCTAAAAACAATGTGTAGGTACTTGTACAGAGTGCAGCTACTTCCAGACATATTTATCCTCAATATAATGGGCTACCTTGTAATAAGCTTTTTCTTTCAAAACTTTCTTTATGTACGATTTGAATCTAGAATTAGTCATCTTGGGAATCTTTTTATTTTTACTACCAAAATTATACACCTACCTACTCTTTTACCCGATGCCTCTACCCCAGGGCCGCCGCTGATCATATACGTCTTTTTTATTTTTTGGTTGCCGATAGGTGCTTGGCGACAGATTTTCACCAGTGAACAGGGAGGTCTGTCCGATCAGGCAGTTTCTCTATACAACTGTAATTTCATAGACAAGGACATGTTAGTTTCAATTATTACCATTACTTGGCAGATTAGAAGGTACAATAGCCGAATTATTTGCAGAGTTACTATATCAACTAATAACTAGAATAATATAGAATAGAATAAAGTTTCTTCAACTGCCATCAAGGTATGTAGGTAGGCCCATAGATTAAGAATATATCATCGTGTCCGAGCGGCGCGCGAGAACCTATTAATATCAATCTATTTTATGTAACTAATTACATTTGTCTAATGTATTTATTAAGTCAGAAGTCTTACTAAGAGATCAAACCTTCGCCCAATAAAAGAAGAAAGAAAGAAATAGATTTATTTATCAAAACACATTATAAACATAATATTATGAGTATATTTAGTTAATTGCGCGATGTGTGTTGATAAATTGGTCGTCAGCTCGGCATAATGCTATGACCATCAAGGTCATAGCGCTGATTTTCAGCTGGGGCCAGTGTGACCGCAGACTGAGCGCTAACATAATTTACTTAATATAATATTTTACATAGACATAATAATATATATAATAACCAACAGTAAGGACTTTCACTCGAATTACCAACACGTTTTGCTTTTTCAGAACTTCAATTACCTACAAACTATTTATATTTCAAACTCAAAATGTTTTATTCAATTTTGGGACACTTATTGAACGTCTTATTGCTATTTTTAATGCTATTGTTACTGTTACCACAATTTCCAAATAAAGACCTGTCAGGAGAAGAAACGGCGAAACGAACTCCGCTTTAACAAATTTAACAGCAACTGACTCTTAACATTATCAAACCCAGATGTTGTCGATGTTTTGCAATTTCTGGAAGGCAATTAGCACACGTGCATGTTGGCTTGCACGTGGAACGTTGGTTGGGACACGTTGTGCAGTCTTTTAATTACTTGCTCAAAATGTAATTAGTATTTCCTGTGTCCGAAGTCTTATGTAGTTAGTATTTCAAAAGCTTATGGCTTGAATATACATTTTAACATTTATTTATTTAATTGGAAAATCAACGGCGTTTCACCGATCTAATAATTGAAACTATTAACATAATATAGTGAGGCTAATAACAGATTCCCTAGAACAAACAAATCGTAAAGAAGTCACAAAAAAAAACCGTCCAAACACAGAATGTAGAAAAATAATAATTAATTAAGAGCACAAAGTTTTAAACAAATATAATATAAAATAAAAACACGCAGCGCTCACCCACATAAATAAAATAAAAAAATATTATAGTGTAAAGTAGGTATATTAATATATTATAATATCGCCAAAAAATAGAAATATAAGTAAGACAGCTTCCTGAATAGGTGAAACGTGCCTATGTAAGCACATTTCCACCCATTCAAAAAGACGTGAAATTTTTTAAACGCGTACCTGCTTTATTTTTTGTATTATTCGATTCTTGAACGCATGTTTTGAATATAAGAAGAGATCAACATGATCATCACTAAATATCGTGTTATAATTGCGTGCGATGTGCGTGAGAACAGAGTTTTTGGCGTAGTTGGTGGAGCAGGGTGGTGGCGATGATAGCTCAGTGGTAAGTGACGTCGGATACCGCGGCGAAGGTCGTGGGTTCGAATCCTTACAATGAGCTTGAGCTTTCGGTGAAGGAAAACATCGTGAGGAAACCACAGCACGGTGGTAGGGTACTTTGTAGTACTCGACTGGCTGGCTACCACCCTCAAGTTGAAAATCTGTCGCCAAGCACCTGTTGGTGTGTTCCGGCAATTGCACTTGAGAGCCAGTTCGCCTTAATAAGGTGTACAACACATTAGCAATCCCCTGGTATTGCCAATGTCTATAGGCGACGGTTGTCACTTACCATCAGGTAACCCGCCTGCATCGTTGTCACTTGTGACATTTAAAAAAAAAAATACAACAGTGGTGTGTGTCGCGTGCGTCGCCTAAATATATTTAACTAAGTTTGTGCTCATCAGGACTAGTAATAGTATTTCAATTACCTAAAGCAAAGCATGTATTTTGCCCAGTATTTTTTGGTAGGTGTAGTGTAGGGGCGTGACATATTTTCGACTTGAGGATGGAAGCTAGCTGGTCGAGTAATAGGGAATATGCACGAGACTTAAAATTTAACGATTTTTTTTATGTAATATAATTATGCAGGTATGTTTTTGTAACAATATGAATTGTTACAAAAACATACCTGCATAATTATATTTAAAGTATTTCATGATTTAGTAGCTTAATTTAATCATCAAAAAGTGTCTGTTTTTAAATTCCCTCGCAAATTTCCAAAAGGCCCCGTGAACAAATCGTGACGACACTTTTACACTCGACCGTAGCGGTTACAGAGTAATTTGGCCATAATTTTTATCACCCGAAATTGATAGTGATTTTAATATATTTTTTTTAGCCTATTGGTAAGGTTTTGGATATGTTATATAATTTTTTGGAAATGTAATAACGCGTAGAAACGTTTAAAACAATTAAAAAAAATCACCGGGTAATCGGGTTTGGGTAATCTTACAATGAACTCGAACTATTCGAGTTCATTGTAAGATTACCCACGACCTCTGTCAACGACACTACGCCATAAAAATTCAAAAAGCCCAAAATCATCATATTTAACTTTTATTTTAACTAACAATACATCATTAAAAGTATTTCACATTATTTTACAGTCAGTATATATGAGTGACTTGATGTATAATTATTATTATAAATATTGTTGAATTAATATCGAGGCACATGGCAGAACAAGTGAATGTATGAGAAATGTAGGATAGATTTTATTAAGAAATAAACCTTAATGTCTATAAGTCCTGGATCCAAATTCAATTGTTGCTATATTTACATAAGTTTAGTTTGGACGCAATAAATATGGACATACTAGAGATGATGAGTAAATTAACCAACAGCGGCTAAGAGAAGCGTAGCAATATCCTCTTTAGGGGAGCGAGCCACCAATTGCATGGTGACAGCTCCTTGCGCCGCTGCCAATCGCGCTTTAACCAAAACAGGTACACCTTCTCTCCACAAACCACGGCCGCGGATTTCTTTCACCGCATCACCGCCAATGGCCGTTTTAGGTAGCCCCAAATGCTCACAAACAGCAATAGCAGCCTCTCCTACGTCCGTTTGCGATAGCGCGAACGTATCAGACGCCTCCGCAGCAGTAGAAGCCCTCTCCCATGTCGCTTCCCAATCGTCGGACGCTGCTCGAGTACGGAACTGCTCGGCGCAAGTAACCTCGACTTCTTCCAAAGGATATGTATCAGCATAACCATCACTAGAATCTGGTAAACCAGTTGTCGGGTCACAATCTCGAACTACAAACTCTAAAGTAGCACCAAATAATCCCAATGTTTCAATAGAGTTTCTCGGAAATTCGAGTACACAGAAAACGCTGCCCTGTTTATCGTAGGGCAATCGTTCGCATGCTACTTCTCCGAGTATTTTATAGCCGGATCTAGGTTCTAACCGAATATGAACTTTTTCTAATAGTTGGTCACTAAGCGTATTCAAACACTCAAACTGCATAATCAAATGCCGGGCGAAAATATGTTTGACACATCGCACGCGGTACTCGGTTTCTGGTTCGGTCAAGTCTACACCTTCGCAAGTTTTGAACACAGGCCCAAGTTTCTCAATACCAGGAATAATATTTAACTGTTCGGCATATTGCTCTTCAATGGACACAATCGGTAGTTTCCGTGTTTCGATTTCTACAGGAGCTTCTTTAAGCTCTTTTGGTTCCTCGTCAGTAGGAACACTTGCAATATTAAATAGTTCATCATTTTGATTACCCGACTTGAGATAGTCGTGCAAAGCTTTCTCTAGAAGAACTGGATTAGGAATAGGCACATTAATGATGTAATCTTCAATGATCTGGCGATCGCCTGAATCTAATATAGCGCTATAGTAAATAGCTCTGTCACGCACTTCATCGTCGTCGTCTAATTGGCAACGAGCTAATAGTACGCTTATATTCGGAAGTAGTTCCGGGCGTGATGCACCAAACCGAGCAACAGCCGACACTGCAGCGGCACGGACAGGTCCAGACTCCAGAATCACGCGATTATAGATGTATCGTATATATCTGGATGGCTGTCGAGCTTTTGGACCTTCGCGTCCTATAACATGTAATATTCGGACGGCTAATGTTGTATGTTCGCAGTCCTCAATAAATTCACAAAGATGAGCTAAGCCGGTTTCCTTTGCATCGGGATTCTCTTCCACTAGGGCGATAATGGCATCTGCAATAGCACTCTTATACTGTAACCCGCCTTCATCGCGCAACATTCCTGCTAAAAACGCGGCCAGCGACTGATGTTTACGGGGATATTTAGAGCAGACGCGTCTTATGGCGCGGACGACAACGATTTTGAATTCATCGGATATTTCAGACATGAAACCCGAAATTTGTTTCATCAGACGATCGATTGATGTTTCTGCTCCGGTGGCGAGAAGTGTTGTCACTGCTAACGTTGCGACTGAACGGTTTGGATCAGAAATAAGGTTTTCCAAATCCACAGCACAAGCAGCGACAGCGTTAGGGTGTTTCGCTGTCAGTTTAGCTAATGTCCGAGCCCCAGCTAGACGTAGAGTGGCTTTAGAAGAACCGCAAAATATTTGTAGAACAGAAACAGCTTGAGCGAGATCGCGGGCCGATTTTCTTAGATTGACTATGGCATGAGCGGCTTCATAAACTACTATTTCAGATTTGTGGCGCAAGCAAGATTCGATGAACTCTATGTATGGTTCAGAAGCATCCGATTGGTCCTCCTCAGCTAGTTTAGCTGCGTGACGAATCAGCAAGCAGAGTGCGTATGGTGAACGCAGAGGTATACGGGTCAATTTCGTGATAAGCTTGACCATAGAAAGACGATCGTTGCGGCGAGCGCAAGCAACTACAGCCAGAGCATGGTATGATACCATCGTGTTATCAGACATAATTGCCTCCTGGAAAGATAAAAGTACAAATCAGTATTTAATATTATATGAATTCACTGTGTCTTGTTTGGATTTAAAATGTCTCAATTTTTTGTTGTGTTATGGATGAACAAATGACAATACTGTATATTATTATAGGTTTTTTTTGGATAAGCTTAAGTTTGACCGCAATCTCACCATGGTAAATGATGATGTGGCAGATGGTGGTAAGCACACAAATACAATACAAACAAACATTCGCAAGGGAATTCAGTGAGTTTATGGCTTTACTATACTAGCTGGGTGGACCTAATTTGCCTTAAAATTTTACTTTACGGTTATGCTATTGTCTTTATATTTGCACTGATAAAGTAAAGTGGTTATCTCAATATGACGATTTTTTTTCTGTTAACAGAGGTTAGTGAGTGATTACACAAATAAATTTTTTATTTACAGTTGGATATTATTACGTAAAAGGAATTTAGTTAGTACTTTGAATTATACACTTATAAGTAGCATAGCATATTCGCAAAGCCAGTGTCATTATCTTACTAGATAAAGTTATGCCATGAAATTGTTTACTATGCACAATAATGCACAGTGAGTTTGAATTGGTAGAATAATCATCATATTATGCTACAGATCTACAATTAACACATATGCACTGTTACAGTCATCCATCATTTAAATTAGGTATCTTATACCTTTAAACAAGCAATTGTTGTACATATGTATATACCTCTATAAATATATAATCTGAATCTCGGAAACGGCTCCAACGATTTTCATGAAATTTAGTATGCAGGGGATTCAGATTTTTAATTAGCTGGACTAAACTGACAGTAACGAGCGTAATATGGTTTAAATTACTGTTTCATGGTTTGACCATATCATTTTTTATCAATAAAAGTCAATCTAATATCAGTGATTACAGGTATTCTCATTCATTCTTTTAAGAAATAATTTCTGAGTATCGAAATATTTCTTACGACATCTGTCAAATCAGTCCACCTAATTTAAATCCAAGTATAGCTAGGTTTTAATTTAGAAAACGTAGATTTTTCAGTATTTTCAGGCAATGAAAAACTGCTCCAATATCATTAGAATACGAATTTCGCTTTTGTTACAAGTTTATAGTAGCTGAGGGAGAAATCGACCGATCCCGAAACTAGAAGACCCCGTTTCGAGTCTAGATGTATTTTTTTTTCAAATTCCAAAAAAAAAAAAGCAAAGCTCGGTCATCCAGATACTGTTCCTTTAATCAGCAATCGCAAGTATGGAGTGGGTTAACCACAGATATATCCAACGGTGGATCTTAAGGCAAACTAGGCACGTGCCTAGTAGCGCAAGGTTACAAAGTGCCCGCGTGTGAAAATCTTTAAACTGCCGTACTATCTTATTAACACAATTAATAAAATTTCGGTATAACGATAGATGGGGCCTAGGAGAAGGACATAGGCTACTTTAAACCCGGTAAAAAGTTAAGATGCCTGGAGATGCGGGTGAAACCGCGGGAGGCAGCCTGTTTATGATATTAGTAGGATAGCCACTAGAGGCACCAATCAGGTGGTTGGTCAAAACACTAACTGCACAGATCCTAACATAACAGGTCTGAGGAAGATAACTGTCATAACTGTCATTACAAAATTATTAGTTTCTAGCTGTCCCCCACGGTTTCACCCACCTTCCCATGGGATTTTATCTTTTCCCAGGATAAAAATATAGCCTATAACACTCACAAATAACATGGCTTTCTATTGGTACCCTTATTATATTAAGTATAGATGAAAGTGTTAAGAATGCCACAAATAGTAATATAGTATGATATGTTAGTGTTGTATTGATGTCTACAAGATTAGACAACAGAATTGGCTCCATAGGTTGACTTTATTAACATGTTCACTGATCCGTAGACTTATAATCACTACTTGATGTGTATGTGAGTGTGTGACGGTCTCAAACCACTACTTTCCCAAGAAAGAACTATCAAGTTAAATGATTATAAAATAAAAAATAAATTAACCTGTGCTTCATTCACCCATCTTCGCACCAAGTCCGGAACAGTAGCAGACAGGTGAAGTGCTGACACAAGGGATGCCGAGCTGACAGCAGGATTTTTGTCAACTATAGCTTGTTTCATATATCGCTCAATAGCTTGTAGCATAGTACTATCAGTAATGCTGCATAAAGCTCTAATCGCAGCAGCCCTGTATAAGTCCTCTTTTCCGGTCATGTCCTTAGTAAGTGACGAAGTTACAATGATAACATCTTGGGCTAAGGAACTCAACTCCTTGATGCACAAATATACAAGACGACGGAGTACCACATCCTTGGACTGGAATAGCTTCGTCGTCGCAAAAAATATATCAGTTGCTTCTTGAGTCGTTAACTTCTCACCCTGATTCAGAAGGTAAATGATTTTCGTCAGAATCAGGTTACATTTTCTTGGATTGACTGGCGAAGTATTGAAATATCTTGTTTCTTGAAGTAATGTCGTCTTATCCAGGTTTTGAAATACACTCCCGCTGGCTTCTTCCTCTTCTTTTTTGTCACGGCGATTCATTTTCAATGTTTAATGTAAATGTTTTTACTTTCACGATTCTATTTTAATTATTTTTTCTTAATTTTACTGGTAGTCTGGTATGATGACATCTACAAGTAGCGTAGTGTCGCAAGTTAGAAAAAAACGGTGTTTTATACTACCGGTTATCAGCGGTGATATTCTTTTAATAACCGATTTTTTTAATACTTTGTAAGTTATTACAACCAGTTGCATAGTTTTTTTTTACGTCAGTTTCAAAATAATCTCTTTGTGTATCAGAGCGCAACTTAAATTGCATGGGTACACAATATAGAGTATGTAGGTACTAGGACTAGGTGCTTTTGATGTAAAACTAAAACGTAGTGATTACATAATCTTTGGTAAAACATCAAACGTTTTAAAGCACATAATATTATAGCGAGAGAGAGATTATAAGAGTATATAATTATAATATGTAATAAATATTCATATAATACACGCTTTAGCAAAGCTAAAATGACGTAGGTCTAAGGGCTCCAAGTTTACACTCTATGATGCCACTACGCAACCACTCTCGACCCCATTTTATAAGATTTTGAATCAGATATGTATTATTGAATCAAAATATGAGTGATAGTGACGATCAAATTACCAAAAATATTTACTAAATGAACACTAAGCACAGAATAGAAAATAGTACCTACTAAAATAAAATAAAATAAGCCTTTATTGCCGTTTGATTTCAACTTATTAATTGACAAAACGATATTTATAACAATTTATATTATTACAATAGAGGTAAGAAAACTATAAATTAACTTAAACTAAAACCTATTTTTAACCGACTTCAAAAAAAAGGAGGAGGTTCTCAATTCGTCTGTATGTTTTTTTTTTTTTTTTTGTATGTTTGTTACTCGATTTCTCTGCCAATTATGAATAGATTTTGATGATTCTTTTTTTGTTTGGTAGATCCTACGTCAGAGGTGGTCCCATTTAAATTTTGTCGAAATTGATTAAGCACTTTTTGAGAAAATCAACAAAAACGAAAAAAAATCTATCTCGTTTGATAAACCTTAGTGAATCAAACTGAGTCGTTGAGCGTGACTTTTTGGATTTGGATGAAATTTCGTGTGTATACTTCAATGGGTTCTTCGATGGTTTTAAAATACCCCTACTTTTCGAAAGTTTGTTACAAAGGCAGAATTAAACTGTCCTTCTTGACTGGCACCGACTCCAAAAAGAACTTTTTATAAATATTAAATAGATATATAAATATCAATAATTTTGTTGATTGTCCTTTAAGGCTCTTGCTTTGAAATTAAAATATTATTCTTTACTTTTTAGTTTATGTTTGTACATAGGTATAGGTTACAGTTTTGAAGTCGGTTTTCGGCATTCCGTTTATCTCCCCTCTTAACAGCTTGTCTTTCGACAAAGGCCTCCTCTAAGGATTTCCATTTATTTCTGTCCTTTGCTGTACTCAACCAAAGAGTATGTAATAGTGTGACCTAAACCCGCACTTTACGCACGCTTTTCCGTGACCTAAGTTGCCTATTTCTGCACGGAGAAGCATGCGTAAAGTGCGGGTTTATGTCACACTTGCTATAAAATAGTATACGATACATGTGCCCGAAGTTGTCTATTATTGCACGGTGTAAAATTAGCACCCGAGCGCAGCGAGGATGCTAAACGCCTACTTAGGCCACGCGTATCGTAATGTACTATACGTAACCATTCTGGCCCAGCTACTGCTTCAGTTGGGCCTGAAAATAAACTTACTTAGCCCCGCCGCACATGACCACACTCGTATTGGACGTAACGTAGTGTTTTTATCCTCTTTGTTGGACGTCACGAGGCGCGTGCCAGTGGCAGTATTTAAAACCTATGGCATAATTCACAGTACCGAACTCCGTGTCGACGCAGGCACGTACACGAGCGTGAACGCGTGTGTCTGCTAGGCTATTTTTTTTTTTTTTTTTTGGGGAGGACTTAAAGGTGGAGGTCTGAGGGACCATAGACACCCTTACGCGGACTTTTTCGGTGAGCGCTTAGGGCTCTCAACCGAGTTTACAAATTTTAGACGACTGACCGCTGAGGGCGCCCCAGTTGGGGCACGAACCTCGGCTCAGGGCGTCGTCGGGGGGCACAAAATAGTGGGACGGACTTCGCCTAAGCGATTTAGAGGAGTTTTAAGGGACGGTCGGATTACTGGTACGGCTCGGGCCAACTACTGGGGACGAGACTGACTGAGTGGGACGTCGCGACGGGCCTCTCCGGCGAGGGCGAAAACGCGGGCGGTGTTGTATTTGTTTCTTCAGGGCTGCGCGAGCCTCCCTATCCTTAATCTGAGCTAGAGTTGTAGGGTCATCCGGCTCGCTGAGGGCGAGTTTAAGCCTACGGATTTTTGAAATCTCTGAAGGAGTATAGTTTGCAGTGTTTACAATTAATGGGTTCGCGTGGTTTAGGGCACGATCGTAATAGCGGCGTGAAGCGCGCTTAATGAATTGCTTAACCGTGGGCAGATTGAGGTCTATGTGGAGGTCTAAGTTGCGCATGTACCACGGGGCGCCCGTGGGTTTGCGCATGAAGCGGTTTTGAACCACTTCACGGTCTATGGATCAGCTTGGGGGATGCATGTGCGAACACAGTGCATGCATATAGCATAACGGGGCGGATGCACGCGGTGTAGAGTCTCACCTTGCTTTTTAGGGCAAGTTTAGACTTTTTATTTTACAAGAAATGAAGGCGACCGGACACAAAACAGGCGCGTGCACGTACCTGTTTTATGTGGTCGGCAAAGGACAAACGATCATCCAGGGTAACACCGAGATATTTGGCTCGCCTCTCCCAAGGGATCGGCTCGCCGAACATGGTGACTGGAGGGGGGGAGTGGGGATCAGTTTCTTGGCGGGACTGAAGAACAGCACCGCCTGACTCTTGGTGGGGTTAATTTCGATTCTCCATTTCCAAAACCAGGGACCTAGGGTGTGAGTCGCGGCTTGGAGAACTTTGGCAATTGCCGTGGGGCTCCTGCCAGAATAATATATTGCGGTATCGTCCGCGAATAGAGCTAGCTGCGCTTTGCTAGTTTTTGGGATGTCACTCGTGTAGAGTGTAAACAATAAGGGGGACAGCACAGAGCCTTGAGGGATCTGCTAGGCTAGGAGATCGTAGTGTTTTTATTGCTAGTTATTGTTCCGAGGTTTTTATCCTCTTTGAGGAGATCGACACACAAATTTCGAGTGGCAGTAGCACGAGTGTTTGCAAAATGGAGGAAGTAATTGAAGCTGTTCGAAGCGAAAAATGTTTATACCACTTAAACACCAAGATTATATGAATACAAAATTAAAGGATTCTATAGCCGAAAATAGAATATTGTTTAATAAGGAAATCATCGTGTTTATTTCCATCAGAGTCGCAACACTCATAGTTTTACTTTTTATTTGACTTCTTAGAACACCTTTGCTAAAAATATATTAATTTACTACAAATAGGTACCTACACGGATGATAGATTTGTAATCTATACCTTGTGATTTTGTAGTCTGTTGACCTAAGGTTGACCTCTAACAACAGGCAACATTTGCTGGATGTGGGTGTTGGTCTTTGTAAAAACGTATATAATCCACTTCCGTTATTAATTAAATAAGTATTATTTTAGTATGGGATGATGTTTTGTTATGGACTTTATAATCAAAAACAAAATTATTAATTCTGATTCAAGTAGCAATAAACCGAAATGGTTTAAACTCTGACAGGTAATAATTTAAGTATGCGTATAAAAAGTACTAATAAATTACATAAGTACAGCTACTGTAAAATTGATAACAATTAGGTATTTGAAATTTATTGTAAATTATTGCATGATTTTATGTAGACATGATTATGTATTTAATTAATAAGGATAAATGTAAACTAGAGTGAGTTTTCCGAACGTGTTCCCTTGGGAACTCCCTTTGTATTGGCTGGTTTGACTATTCAGTTGATTTGATTATAATGTTGCCAGATTAATGAAGATATACTCGCAGACAGGAGTAAACATGAATGGAACAAGCCCAAGACATTGAGCAAGCTGAAAGTTCGGTAACTGGTAGGTTCAGATTTGAGTTTGCCGGTCTTATGAATACAGCTTTTTCCTCGTCCTGAAAGCAGGTGGAAGGTTGGGCCTTTTTAGAAGTGGTATGGGGCAACCGTGTCCTTGGTCAGGGCACGTGAGAGTTGCCAAAAGGCTAGGTGATAGGATTTGATATCGCTCATCATATAATTACATATTGAATCAAACAAATCTTCTTGATTTTCATTTATTTATTTGTTTACCAATCTACAAATACCTACATTTGTACATGGGTTATTTAAAACATTTTGTGGCGAATTTTCAGCCCTAACACTCATTACATAATAAATCTCGTTTAGTTTAAAATTTAATTTAGTATTTTAACATCTACCACTTTTATAATGAACTCTAAACAAAATATACTTAAGCATAATGTTAATTAAATTATAATAATTTAATTTACATTACTGGTAACATTTTTAGAAATGAATTTGATTCTTTGAATAATAAATAATCAACAAGGAAGTAACATACACTAAAATAATTTATGAGAGATTTCTTTTTCATCATAAATATATAATTTCATAAAGACAAGACAATAGAAAGATTAAACAAATGCATAGATACTCTATTATAAATAAGAATCTAAATTGAAAATAGATTGTTCTCTTATACATTAGATAATATTAATTAGCTATAAGAATAAATTTAGAGTAGACCAAAGTTCCTACTTTCAATAGTTAAGTATAGGTTAGAACAATCCTCATTATCACAACACATTTATACAGATTTTGTCTTTTAGTTACATAAAATTAGAAAGTGACAGATATATTTAAAACCTAGGCTTCCCTAGCTTCATGTGATGAGACCATCAGTACCTCGACCATGGGTTTACTATGGTATCGTAATCGATACCAACTCGTTAGCGAATATCGTAACAAACTTTATATATAAAACTGTGTTGTCACAAGAGTCTGTTAGAGGCGCTGCACAAATCTTCATACTAAATGTTTACCGTAGTCGCTAGCGAGTATCAAATTCAAATTCAAAAATCTCTTTATTAAGTAAACTCATTATAAGTATTTTTAATCGTCACTTGTTTGATATATTACAAAATATTTTTTACTCTAATGCTGTCGATTACGTTACTAGAGTAAATAACTACAAAATGGTAGAGGTACAGACCAATTAAAAGTACAGTATGATACTGTATATTGAATATTAGAAAATATCAGCTCTGTTTGCATTGAGTGTTATTAAATGCTATGGAAGTACATAATTATTATAATAGACAACCAGCTGGTGTCGTTTTTGATGGCTCTTAAATAACATTTTTAAAATACCGTAGGTACATAAAGCTCAAATCATTTTGAATATTTCTACCTCCGCATTGTGGATAATGTTCGGTCAACCTTCTGAAGGCTTCTCTGCCCGTGATATTGGATTAGATAGGTACCTTATTTGTATCGTGGAATAGAAGCCCCTATTTTAAATTATTCATACCTAATTATCATTTTCCTAATCGTAAAACAGGCTAAACTTTTTGAAAGTTACATTTTTTAAATGGATATAATAATGTCCATTTACCACAATTCGCAGCCGTAGCAACGTTTAACATTTACTAGAGCTCATATTATTTTAGTGAATATTTTAAATACGGTCCTGTACACTTATATTTTACAGGTAATTTCCTGGAGATTGATGTTCATAAACATCTCAATGTTTTTGGTCGTCTCTAGACACTTTTATAAACGGGAAATTATACCTACTTATTAATCTCAAATACCTACCAACTTCACTAACTTCGTCTAGTCTAGGTAATTGGTTTCAGGTCGGATTAATGTTGGTTTTTATTTAGACCGGCCTAACCTTGGTTGAGAACTGAAATCGTATTATTTTTGCTATGAGCAGATTCTTAAATGTAGGTATTACATGAAGCTGCAAATATCGCATAAGTACATTATGTATAACTTTGTTGGTGTAGATCCGGCCTTACCTTACGCACTAATCATTGGCAGTTATATTAGTTATAAAATCATTCTACATCTTTCGATCGTCAAACGATATTATTTACAATGAATTTCTAGATATTGGTTACAGGTTATCTGTTTGTTAATATTGACTAGCTGAGAAATATTTGGTATGTACCTACTTAGGTACGGTACTTAACAACTAGGTATGCTTTATAAATGCATTGACCATAAATAAATAAGTTGTAGACAAACTGCCAAGCAGCAAATGATACTATCGCATTGCCAGATTAACTTACAATTAGGTTAAATATTTATCACTAAAGTATCATTCAAAACTGACTCCTTATAGCACAAATTAGGAATGTATTTTTATAGTTGTTTGGCGTCTTGGCCTGAAACTAAACTATAGGTACCTAAAAATGGACATTAAGAATTTAAGACTATGCTTTGAGGGTCCATCATTGAGCGCTATGCCCAATGATAATTCAAAGTGCATTCGATCTATACCTAAATTCTTAAAGGTTTGGTAACAATCTGGCATTTCACAACAGTAGGGAGACCGAG
Source organism: Ochropacha duplaris (assembly GCA_951361185.1). Lineage (NCBI taxonomy): Eukaryota > Metazoa > Arthropoda > Insecta > Lepidoptera > Drepanidae > Ochropacha > Ochropacha duplaris. Next base: position 1,667,230 of record OX592690.1, read on the forward strand.
GGGAATTTAAACAAAGGCGAATTGAAACAGTACCGACTTCCCGGAACTTAATGTCGTCAGCGAGTTGGCAACCTTGCTTTTGAAGTACTTCCTTCCGCTGACTGCAAGTTCGCTTCCGGTGGCGTAAGTCGCGTGATTGTGGAGTTCTGCGTGCCATGTGACATCAATCGTGAAAAGTAAGTTTGAGGTGCATCCATATTGACGCAGGGGCGTCCAAACGTCAACTAAGGTTGCCGCTGAAAATCAGCGTTGTCGGTTTATTCCGCAACTATATTGCTGAGCGGTTGCCTTTTTTTGGCAGTATATTTAAATAATTTTAGTATTATCATGTAATAGTTTTAGATTATTATTATAATACTGTCAAATAAAAAACTATTCTATTCTATTTCACGTTTTTTTACAATGCCTATATTTTAATAAGGGTTTTTTATTTTGGTTTAAGTTATATATGTTTCGAAAGGTCATTTAAAAGCAAACAGATTGTGGATTAAATATAAAAAATTGGGAGGTTTTTTCTTACTGAGGAGATTTGAAACAACATGTTTCAAATTTCGTTTTCAATTTTATATCAACAGCAGTCAATAAATAATAGACACAAAAAAAAGTTTTTATTTGTTCATTTAATTTGCTTATTTTGTTTCAGCATGCCTACTGATTATAAAAGAAAAATTGTCAGAGGTATGGCGAGTCGCGAAATATATTTTAATTTTATATTAACTACTTAAGGAGTTGGTTATTTGTATTAGACCTGTAGTTACCTACTAACTGATATATCAGTACAATATATTAATAAAAAAGTTTGTTTCGAACTTGAAAAGATTAATTTTAATAAATGCTTTTAAATCATATCATTATTTTTATATTACAGCCCTTAATTCTTCTCAAAAATCATGTTTCAAGTCTCCTCGACCCCTGTTTCATTTTACCAGGATATGAGTCGATTTTTTCACCACAATATTTAACGCTTACAATTTCTTTATGTTAGCCATTCGCAAGCGTAAATATTGACTTATCGATTGGTACTAATATCATACGATTTCTGTCTATAGTATTTGGTGTATGAAACAAAATGTCAAAATGGTTTCAACTCACCTCGGTCTCCCAAAAAAAAAACCGTCTCGTATATTATCTATTTAAATATAAATTAAATGTTGTTCGCTGGTAAACGGACCGAAAATTCTTAGTTTTTCGTAGTACCTACCTAACGAATAAAGATTTTAGGGGCAGAAAAATTTGAAAAAAGGCCAGACAGAAAATTCATGAAAAGAGATTTTATTGTGGCATTTTTTGCGGCAATGTTTGACTGTGGGATCGGCCAGCCTTAAAAAAACTTTGATTAGTAAAAATTACTAATGTATTCGCCGTATGATTGTAGTCAAGTAACTAAAACGAACTTAACTAGCAAGGTATTTTCATTTACCTTTAACCTTTTAGTATAGTATCTATAATAGATAGGTACATTGTATTTTTATATAAAATACATTTCAAACTAGAATATACATTATAAATACATCACGTGATACGAAAGTCTTCCGCAACGATTTATACATAAACGCCAACGATTTTTTTTAAGTAGCTTGTTATATACTGCATATATTCATTTTATATAGTTGTTAGCTTCTTATTACTGAATATATTCATTTTATATAGTTGTTTCGTCGCAAAACAGGTATCAAAAGAATTTCAAATTTACCTAAATATATCGGGTTGAATATCAATATCTACCTATCCTATATCTACATCCTATATCCATTGTTTTCACTAATGGAATTATTCAACGCTTATTATTCACTACGTAAATAAAACAATGAAAACTGCGTACTGTTCATGAAATAACTACGAAACAATAAACATTCTAATTTATCAAAATTTATTACACTATATTAGGTACAATTTTATATTAAAAAGAAAAGAAAACTTTTGTAAATTTCATTGTACGGTTGACAGTAACGAAACAATAATTTAGCTGTGGTATCACACCCGTCATAAAATATCCCATCAAGAGTTTAAAAGCATGATACCAGTGCCGATTCTCAAAAATATTGACTATTTTTTTTTTCAACGAAAAATTGATTCAATTTTGGTCTCACTTTTGGTCAGCAGTTGTGCGATTCTGTTTCATATTCAATATTCTATATAGGATAAATAAACATGCCATATATTGGCACATGATTCTCGCCGAAACTACATAAATGATTCAGTTTATTTTAACTCTCATATTTAGATTAGAATATCTTTAAAAATTACCTTTATATTAGCCAAAGCGACCTTATATAAACTTAATTATGTCAGTGGTGAACGTTGATATTATTGTCCTAAACCATAGAGTACGGAACATAAGTTATAAAATAATAAAAACAAAATATGTTGACTGTTCCTAGGCCGGCATCGGAATGCGATAATAAATATTATAATATAATTTCAACACCTCAATACAAGCTAATACTAAATTAACTTAGACATTGTTACTCTCTTATCAATCTTTGGCACTAGTTCTTTGGGTAATTTGTTCATTTTCTAAATGGTCCATTTTCAGCCCATAGCGTAAGACCTAATTTACTTATCTAGACGCATGAATAAATAATTATAATATTTAGGCCCAAATAAGACCCATTGACATTGGCAACATAGTACACCGACTTAAATAGGGCCAACATTTTGTGTTTATAAAATGGAAGCATTGAATCGTTTGCTTTTAATAATCACACAGTGTATAGGTATTAAACTGTTACTCGATACTTTAAATAATGTTATGAAGACATCATTTCAAATTAATAAGCTACATTTCATCAGTTTCTCATACAGAAGCTAAATGCAACGTCATTACTTATCCATTTCAACAATATAGTACCTATATGAAAACCCTAATAATACCATATATTCTTGATTCATTTTATATATTTCATAACTTAGCATATTTCCTCAATATCGATCCTAAAACTTATTCATATGGCAAGGATACGAGTGCGACTTTTTATAGCAACACTGAGTCGAACTATGGAGGGGCGAGACGACTCCATCATTCCATTTCCATTCCTGCGCATATTCTTTCACCTAACTCACACATCAATAGTAAATAGTACAGCGTTTATCATGAAAGATAATTATCCAGTATCTGTCTATTACGAAATGGTTTAGATATTCAAATTACGACTATGCTACTCTTATTTTAAAGGATAATATGACTACAGCAAGTAAGACTTCAACAGTAACAAAGTAAAATAACTTTTAACAACTTTTGCTTTGGTAACATATTCTTTGGTAACAAGAAAATAAAACATATCAAGCCTTAATCATAACTGTCTTGAAGTCGCTTTACAAGTGTGAATGACTAGAGGGCTTACTTATGAAACTTACATATTTCCAAGAGTAGCTCTGTGGAAAAAGCATGCCTACACTCTGGTCATATTATGTGGACAACCGCTTGGACGCTAGTTATATTTCAAGCTATTTGGTTGTGTTTGAGTGTGGTGCCTCTGGGCCCTCTGCGGTGTTCACCGTCGGCTGAACGCTGATTCGGACCTCTCCTGTCGGGCCCACCACGATCTTCACCTGAACAAAATACATGATTCCCATCTACATATCTCTATATCAAAATTCATAAAAGTAGTTCAGCGGTTTAAGCGTGGAAATGTAGCAGACAAGTAACTCTGTTAGTTTCACTTTTAGAGTTTTATTTTTATTCTGGGTAAGCTTGTGTTTGACCACAATCTCACCATGGTAAGTGATGATGTGGCCGATGGTGGTAAGCACACAAATTCAAATTCATTTATTTCAAGTAACATAAACTCACAAAGCCTAGATGGAAACACCCATAGGTGCTTGGCGACAGATTTTCAACTTTAGGGTGGTAGCCAGTCAGTCGGGTACTAAAAAGTACCCTACCACCGTGCTATGGTTTCCTCACGATGTTTTCTTTCACCGAAAGCCCAAGCTCATTGTAGGATTCAAACCCACGACCTTCACCACGGTATCCGACGCCACTACCAATGAGCTATCATCGCCTTGAAATCGAGTAGTATGAATTAGTCAGGTCAAATTAGACCAAAAATAGGAGTGAAGTTACAATAATTCGCACCCAGCTGGAAATTGGTAGGATTGTTCAAAACACCATTATAAATGAAACCTAAAAAGTCCTCATCGACAGATACCTGGAAAAAAAGTTACTCTTACTGGGTCAAAGTCACAAAAACGGGTGTTTCGCGATATTAGGCAAAACGGTAAGTTTAATCATAAAATTAGCCCAGACAAAAATGTAGATCAGATATCTATCTTTCTTCTATAATATATAAAATTCTCGTGTCACAGTTTTAGTTATCGTACTCCTCCGAAACGGCTTGACCGATTTTGATAAAATTTTATATGTGTATTCAGTAGATTTGAGAATATGTTGTTATCTATTTTTCACTGGCTTTCTCCCACGGTTTCACCCGTTTTTTCGTAGGATCCGCTTTCCCTACAATGAGCTTGGGCTTTCGGTGAAGGAAAACATCGTGAGGAAACCAAAGCACGGTGGTAGGGTACTTTTTAGTACCCGACTGACTGGCTACCACCCTAAAGTTGAAAATCTAGCGGTACCAAAAATAGATAACAACATATTCTCAAACCTATTGAATACACATATAAAATTTCATCAAAATCAGTTTTTGCCGTTTCGGAGGAGTACGGTAACAAAGGACTGATTTGGATGAAATTTTGTGTGTGTATTTCAATGGGTTCCTCGATGATTTAAAAACAAAATTGGACTCGGTAGGTGGAATCGGGTTCTAAGTTTTGTTTTAATTTCAGAGCAGGACGTCTGCCGAGTCCGCTAGTTATCTATAAAATATGTCGAAGTACTTTTTTTCCTAAGCCACCCTTTTTGAGATAAAACGATTCAAAAAGTTGAAAGTGTTGTAATCGTCATAATATGTATAATTGTACACCATGTACCTACTTAACATATACATCATTGAAGCTGTTATACAAGTAAAAATATTATTCTATCGGTCAGTGTAACTCGCCCCACGGTTTCACCCGCGTACCCCTTTTTTATCACCCCCTATCAACCCCTAAGGTTGAATTTCGAAAAAAACTTTCTATTCCTCGTCGTCGTCTTAAAAAAAACACTTTATTTTTTGACATTGAATCCCCTCCCGTACCCCAGTGACGCCTACATCGCGTTATGGTTACTATTTTTACACGCAATAACTGCCCGTGATACGACATCTGCATTTTTCAGGTGTACCCCACCTGATACAGCGGTTTTTAAAATGTTTACAAAACAAGATTTAGTTCAATGTAAAAAAGTATTTAAACATTTTCTACAGATAATTATCTGATCTACATTTTTGTATGGGCAAATTTTATGATAAAACTTACAATTTTGCTAAAAACGACAAAACCCGTTTTTGTGACCTTTGACCCCGAGTAACTTTTTTTCCAGGTGTCGGATTTATGATGGTGTTTTGAACAATCTTACCAATTTTCAGCTGGGTGCGAATTATTGTACCCCCGGATGTATAAATTGACCGGACTAAATGAGAATGTCAGTGCATTATTAAGTTGTTTTTTTTTATCCTCGGACATTTGTTCACACACGGCTATCTGATCCCAAATTAAGCAGTGCTTGTAATATAGAAACCAGATAAATGAATATACTACATACATACCTTTTTTATGTAAATAGATAATAACACTCAGACTCAGGACAAACAGACATGTTCAGACACACAAATGTCTGTCCTGGATGGGAATCGAACCAACGACCTTCGGCGTGATAGGTAGATTATGAACTCGCACCCCCCCCCTGCACAATCGTCTGGCGACACTTTTGGAATCACCCTATGGTAGTCACCAACCATGAACGTACCTAGTCCCCCCGTCAGACGTTCATAGCGTAGTAGACGGGGTTCTGTGGCGGCGCCATCGGCGAGGTGGCAGTGGGAGCACCCTCTGGAGCCCCTCGCGCCGACCGGGACGGAGACCCGGGCGCCACCGCCGGCTGGTACAGAGGCGCCGCCACCTGGGACATGTACATATTACGCTTATTTTTTTGTTACTGGCAATCATCCTTTTAGGATGCCAATGTCTAAGTACTTATTTGAAATGGTCTTTGTCTATTTGTCACTTCTTTAATAACTTTAAGTCAATACAAAGTCTTTCAGTCGCATACATTTTCTTCAGTTTTAATTTCTTCTTTTATAGTCACATTCTCACGTTCACTGTAATGTCTAGTCCTCGTCCATTCGGGCATTCGCATGTCCAGTCAGGCTTTAGTGAAATTGGCGTATGTTCCACTAAAACATTCGCGGACTTTTTGGGACAACCTGAAAAGTCACGATACGCGATTGATCTTTATTGGACAAAACGCCACCGATATTATTTAATAAAACTCAAAATACACCAATTTAATAAAAATAAAATGAAAACGCAACGTCACTTCGTAAATTCCCGCCAAAAAGTTGTCAACTGGACATATTTCATAGGGATAGGTAACATTTTTCTTTTGTTTTTTGATTTGTAACATCTTTCGTGCAATCTGTGGGAGTGATTTCGTGAAAAGGGACGGATGAGTGTAAAAAAAACCGGTTGTCAGATAGGCTGATGAAGGCTGACTTCCGAACCGGTGGTAACTAACTTCTAGTTAAGCGTGCACCATTTTAAACAACATCATGATCTAAGATGAAGTGACATTGCACGCAAACCTATTTTCAATCCCACTAATATTATAAATGTGATACAAAAATAAATTGTTAGCGTTTTATCTTTACCAATAACGTACCTTTTCTGAATAGCAGATCATTTGCTTACCACCACCAGGCTGTGGTGCGGGCACTGATCTGTACCTTGCTGGAGCCGGACATAGTGACTGAAATTGTTACAATATTTAGTCGGTTTAGAAATGTTCACGAAAACGTATTTTTTTCTTCAAACAACAATATTTCCAATAAGATTGTGTTCCGGTCCTATTAGAATGTTACAGTTGGTAGCATTGTTCCCATAGGAAATTTATCTATGGTTCTAATAGTACCTTTTGTTTTTTAAACGGATTAGTGGCTTGAGAGCGCTAAGCGTGTTCGTTTGACATCTCGAATTTGTTGGATTGTTGACAGCATTCTTAGCTTGGCTCTCGAAAACCGCCATTGAGTTCGGTAATGCTAACGTATGAATAGTATGATTTAACTACGAAATACGATACGATACTGCAACATATTATTAGAAAGAGAAGCACGTATCTTGCTAAGGTATACCGCTATGTAAGTGCAGTACCGAACCTGATAGATTACGCTCTTTCTTGTATCAAATTACCTGTAACGATCCAATATAAGTTCGCACGACTCCAAGATAGATGGCGCCGCAATTATCTACATCGCGCTAACGAAGTTTTCCAAGCGATTTGCATATATACAAGTTTCCAACATATACTATTGTGGTGCGGTCCTCAGGCACGATGATCTAGCCTGGCGGAAGATCATCAGGTCATCTACAGGTTTTCAAAGAGCTTTCCGATTTCTTGGTTTCTCGCGTGCTACTTTCTATTTGAACAATATGCGTACCTGTACTTGAATTGCATGTGCGTAGTGCGCCCGGTGCGGGTGTGCTGCGGGCGGCTGCTGCTGTGACTGCTGCTGCTGCTGCGGCTGCGGCTGCGGAGTGCTGGAACCGCTGCGGCTCTGCTGTTGGTAGTAGCTATGCATACGGCTGTCTGTGGACAAGTTGGTCAGTAGCTTTCTAGGTATGGTAAGGTCTGCAACATATTGGTATGGCCTACGGTATTCAGTTACTATCAGGTGCCTGCTACATGTTTGCAAGAACGTAGAATAATGATAGAATCGGCGTTCATAGGTCAACATACGTCATCGGAAACGTGGGTGAAAGAAACCGAGGTAGTATTATAATAACTTACAATCACCAGCACTCCATTGCGTCCCATAATCATTGTTTTGGTAATGATAATGCGTACTATATGGCACGTATAAGAGCTGATGGTGACTTCTGATGGGCGGAGGGGACTCGGGTCTTCGGCACCGAGACGCTGATCGGACGGGCGACGTCTGTTCCGAGCTGGTCTGTGAGCTGTACAGCTCTTGACTGCTGTCCGAACATCTGGAAAGGGGTCATCTATGAATTTAAGAAATGGATGGAGAAGAATTATTGGCTTGTTTAGGTTAGGCTACCATGCGTTTGAAACACACACATACGCACAACCACACCCTTTTACTACATTTTTTTTTCTTTATAATATGACTTTGATTTTCATTCTTACAGTCGTTTCATCTGTGTTTTATCATACCAAAGCGAGCTACAGTCTCACAACCACTATGCTATCATCGCCTTAAATCTTTAGTACCCCAATTTCAGCGTTAGGCTGCTTTTCCACTACAGATGCATAGCGAGAGATGTATTTTAGCCTGTCAACAGTAACGTTTCGTTTTCACATTATAAATGTTCTTTTGGGGAGCTAAAATACATGCTTCGCTACTCATTTGCGGTGGGAACTACTGGGGTTCACTGAAATATAACGCGATGATAGCTCAGTGGTAGTGACGTTGGATACCACAGGGAAGGTCATGTGGTCGAATCCTACAATGAGCTTGAGCAAGGAAAACATCGTAAGGAAACCACAGCACGGTGGTAGAGTACTTTGTAGAACTCGTTTGATGCTTACCACTTTCGGCCACTTCATCACTTACCATGGTGAGATTGCGGACAAACACGCTTATCCTGAAGTAAAAAAATCTTTATAGCATTTTAGTTTTTTTTTGGGGGGACACAAATATGGAGGCCTGAGGGGCCATAGACACCCTTACGCGGACTGTGAGCATTTGAGTGGAATCTAGAGTTAAGGCGCGATACTAACCCAACGTTGGCGTAGAGCGAGCAGTTCTTGTACATGTTGTCCTGTTGCCGGTCCCGATGGTAGTGTGCATACGAGCCGAGGCTGTGGACGCGCGCGTAGCAAGCCTCGCTGTGCTGCTGCTGCGGTATACCTGTTATACACGGGCGGGCCCTCACGTAGTCCGGGGGCAGGTTCGACCTACGACATGACAACGATCCACAATAACTAACTCACCAACCTTTAGGCATAGCTGGGCATTAACTCGTTAATCCGTTAATCGTTAATTAACTAAATAACATTATGATTAACAGATTAACTTTTAAGTTAACTTTTGAAAATGTTAACGGACACGTTAACTTCCGTTAATATGCAGAAGTCCGTTAATCGTTAATCCAATGCATAATAGTTACCGCACGGCACTGACAACTCTGACAAGTGCCGGGCGGCGCGTGGCAGCGAGTGAAACAAAAACAAAACTAGATATATTTTGCAGGCGCGTGCGAGTGAGAAAGAAAACTGCGAAGAGATTTGTTTCGTTTGATCATTTCATTACTTAGCGCCGGTGCTTAGAGTGACGAGTGTTTTGTTTGTTTGTTTGTTGTTATTATAAATTACTGTCAGTGATCATTTGCGTGTTGATAATTGATAAAGAAGAGTGCAGTGTAATTTAGTTAGATAGAAAAAGTGTACTGTGTAGTAATTAAAATAATACCATATTATTACGATGGATGTTGGAAGACATCGGATCGGATTCCAGCGGATATTAACGGATTAACGACTAACATTAACTTACGTTAATTCTTCCGAAATGTTACGCTTTAACGTTAACTTTTTTTGTAGCGGATTAACGATTAACGAAGTCAACTATTTGAATAACGGTGCCCAGCTATGCCTTTAGGTATGTCAAAGTTCAACAACTTTTTTGAAGTGAAAACTTCTTTAGCGGCGTTGTGCACTTTGTTGGGATGGGTAAAAAATTTTAAACTCGCGTCAGGAACTCGCGTCAGGGCACGTGACCTGATCGAATCTAATATAAATTGTGATGTTTGTGTACGATGGCGCAATAAATGAATATTGTATTTTACCACATAAATGATAGTAGGTACTTTACTTCTGCCGCCACTCCCGGAGTGCAACCCGTTGTTTTTTTTTAAATATTATAGTATGATGAGTAGGACAACTGCTAGATTCGACATTTAATCCGCCTCTGCCCCGGTGGTAGGTTAATTTGTAGTACTCGTCTGGCCGGCTACCACCCTCAAGTTGACAGTCTGTTGCCAAGCATCTATCGGTGTTCCGAGAGCTGCACTTGAGTGCTAGTGGCATGTACATTACGAAGCTAGTGGCATGAAAGTAGTTTCGTTACATTAATTTCATCAACAGTTTCACGTGTAAACGTCCAGTTTTACAATGCATGCATCCATTTCACGACACTGAAACAGTATCGCGTCGCGCGCGTTTTTTGGATAAAACTAGTGTCATGCAACTAATATCTTCGTGTAAACGCGACATGGAACTATAGTGACGCGAAAGCGCCTGCCATGTTCTTACGCTAATAGGACGTGCGTTTTTTAGTCGTGGCGAGAGCGGAGTTAGTGAAAAAAAAGATTGAATATGTAAATCCAACGTTGAACACCTTATAAATTTAAGCTGATTAATTTTATACAATAAGATCTGCAAGACAACATTTTGCTATGCAAAATAAATCTTTGATAATGGCGGAGCCATGGACACAGACAGACATACTGTTGATTTCACGACACTATTATTTTTATAATGAAACTAGTTGCACAGGTACTGAAAGTAGTGTCATGAAATTAATTCCATCATGCATGAAACTAGTTTCATAAAAGAGTGAGCCGCGTCTCCGTGGGTGCCACATGTGAGTCGAGTCAGCGGAAAGTAATAGAAGCGCGTCATCACAACAACATGGACGTAATGAAATATGACACAGGAATTCCTACATCGCGATAGCAAAGTTTTCTCAGCACTTTGCATATATACGAGTTCTCAACTCAACAAGAAACGTTGGAGTGCAGTCAGTGCATTGATACCTAGCCCGTTGGAAGATCTTCCCTTTTCGCAGTACATATGACATATCCAACACCACTATCTATAATCATAGAAAATATTATGGATATCACGAGTGTAATTAATAAAGAGAAATTAATTAAATTCATCAACTCTCAATATCTCACCAATGCGAGTTATTGCTGGCTCTACTGGGCGGTCTTGAGTTCAGGTTTGCTTCAGAGTAATACGGCCACGAATAATTAATGTTGGCGCGCTGGCAGGCATGGGTTGGCATCTGCGATGGAGTGGTTCCAGGGGACGGCTGCAATTCATTCTGCATCTGCTGCAATATCTCGTCTGAAGCACCAAGTTGTTGCTTTATCGCGATCCCACGGACAGCTGGCCGGCGGTGGAACCCTAGAAATCAAACACACGCACAAATCCAAATTAATTAAAACATAGCATCTTTACTACACGAATGGTATTCCCAGTAGCAGTACGACATTTCCTAGCCATGTTCGCAGACAGGTTTGACGGTCGGTACATGAACCATTGCAGCATGATTCATGTGGCCTACTGTACCTAGGAAATAATGTCTTGTTTGGTACCTAATGCCTTATTTATGTTTCTGTGTTCTACTATCATAGTCTTAAGTTATATACTGTATTACTAACAAAATGGAATTTTAATGTTCTGAAATAAATTATTGGAACGAAGTTGTCAAGGGGGCTAGACGGAAAAAAATCTTACGAAAAATTGTCACGACACTTTTTATGTCACTATGTATGTTTATTAAGCTGTGCGGCGTGCGCATGTTTCTCTGTCTGTCTCTCTCTCTCTATCTCTCTCTCTCTCTCTCTCTCTCTTATAGAAAGCAAGCTAGATATTTATTTCTATTTTTGTTTTAAAAAATGTTTTAAAAAATGTATTTTTTTTTAAATTTATATATATATATATATACTCTCTCGACTTATATAACTTCGTTCCATCCGGGTGTCCCTTGACACCTCTCAAGTTTTTATTATTATAGGAGATAAGTTGTGATAGCTACGTCCGAACCACACTAATACCTATGTCATGTCAATGCGGTGATGATACAGGTTGTCGTAAGGTTAATTATCGCGTGTAAGCGCTAGCAATGTTCATGTCAGCATCAATTTAAAAACAAAAAGAACCGGTCAAGTGCGAATAGGACTCGCGCACCGAGGGCTCCGTACAAACTTTGTAGTTTAAAAAAATATGTTTTTAGTATTTGTTGTTATAGCGGCATCCTAAATACATCATCTGTGAAAATTTCAACTCTCTAGCTATCACGGTTCAAGAGATACAGCCTGGTGACAGACAGACAGTAGAGTCTTTCTAATAGGGTTTCCGTTTTTACCCTTTGGCTACGGAACCCTAAAAATGTATAGGTTTGCTAAAGTTGGGGAGAATGTTCTTGATTCGCTTGTTTTTTTAATGTAACCTTACTGAGTTTCTTGCCAATTCTTCTCAGTCGTTGTCTAACTTCCGATCCGATGGTAGCTTCTGTATTTCGACCTTATTAAGTGCCCTTATTATAGGGCCTGAATAAATGAATTTGGATTTGAATGAATAAAGTTTAAACGAGTTAAGATTAAATAGACTTTAAGATTCCATGGCTAGTTCGTTTACCATAATCGTCGTGCTCATCATCACTGCTGACAGGCTCTTGACTGTAACGCTGCCGGAGTCTCTCAGTCCTAGGAGCTGATGCTCGAGCGAAGGCCGCCAGACCATCGTCACCATCATTTGCTCCTATTTAAAAACTGAGGTATCAAGAGATTTGTTTGGTGGTGCTGTTGAAAAACACCCGTAAGCCGTTTGAATCTATCCCAAATTTCGTTTTTACTTGGAATAAGGTTGTTTTTCACCGCAATGTCAATAAGTGATGGTGTGGCCGTAGGTGGTAAGCACACAAAGCCTTGAAGGAAACTGTCTCTCAAGTGCAGCTGACGAAGTACACCGACAGGTGTGAGAAAGAAAAATATAGTAAGGAAACCATTACTCGGTGGTAGTGAACTTTGTAATAGGTAATCGACTGGCTGGCTACCACCCTCAAGTTGAAAATCTGTCACCAAACTGCACTTGCACAGGCAGTTGCACTTGAGAGCCAGTTTACCTTTAAGGTATTGTAATAAGGTGTAAGTACAACATATTGGCAATCCCCTTGGTATTGCTAATGTCTATAGGCGACGGAAGTCACTTACCATCAGGTGCCATGTACAAAAGTAGAATTAAATTTATTGATACTTTTGCCTTTTTTTGGGTAATTTCATTGATCAAGACCTATAACTTAGACCATGTGGCAATCATACCTGGTGTCCCAGCAACTACATCAGGCGCCGGTGCATCATTATGCTCATGCAAATCAAGTTTGGTAGCCGATGATGCGGAGGTCCTGTCACCAGGTGGGACGTAGTAGAAGCCTTCGTGGTGGGCTGCACTTCCCACGCATGCAGTCAGAGGCGCCAGTGTTGATAGGAACTGTCTTCTAGGCTCGGCTCTTGGCTGGAAGTTAGAGTAGATATTTCTTTATTTTATTGGTGACGGGTTCAATTTTATCAGGTAACTAGTTTTCCGCCCCGCGCCTTTTTTACCCCTTTAGGAGTTTAATTTCGAAAAAGCCTTTCTTATTCCTCTTCTACGTCTTAAAAACAATAACCTGTGAAAAAATCAGCGTTCAAGGTCCAAGAGTTTACGCTAAGATAAAATTTGTTCTTTCTATCTTACTAATCTTACTTATCTTACTAATCTTACTTTCTTACTAATTAATACTCGTATTATAAATGTGAAAGTTTGGATGGATGTATGTTTGTTACTCATTTACGCCAGAACGGTTTAATGGATCGGGATGAAATTTGGCATGGAGATAGATTATAGTCTGGAATAGCACATAGGCTACTTTTTATCCCAGGAAAAGATAAGATCCCTCGGGAACGAACGCGGGTTGAACCGCGGGGTCAGCTATTTTTATAATAAATATAAGACCCATCTGTTATCGAGTCACTACATCGTTTTCATGTTTTGATTTCCTTGATTTAAAGCTCACATAGTAGTGTGGTTATTGTCTGATAGATGGCGTATTGGTACAGTTTGTTTTTGTTTTACACCAATATAGGTATGTAGGTGATACGAAGTTCACTGGGTCACCTAGTATTATATAGGTAAGTAAGATTATAAAACAAAAACAAACTGTAGTAAAACGCCATCTATCGGACAAAAAACTACACTACTATGTGAGCTTTAAATCAAAACATAAAAACGATGTAGTGACTCGGTAACAGATGGGGCTTATATTTATTATAAAAATAACTGTCCCCCGCGGTTCCACCCACGTTTCCATGAGATTTCCCGGGATAAAAAGTATCCTATTTGAGTGCCAAGTTTCATCACGACCTCACGCAGCGCAAGCAACGGAAGAAAAGGAATCAATTTTCCCCGTTTTTGCAAACATTTTTCATTGATGCTCCGCTCCTATAGGTAGCATAGTGTGATGTTATGCCTATAGTCTTCCTCGATAAATGGGCTATCCAAGACTGAAATAATTTTTCAATTCGAACCAGTAGTTCCTGAGATCAAGCAAACAAAAGAGGACTTTTTGGCGGGAACTTACGAAGTGAGTGACGTTGCGTTTTAGTTTTATTTTCTTAATGAATTCGTGTATTTTGAGTTTTATTGAATAATATCGGCGGTGTTTTATCCAATAAATATCAATCTAGGTGCACAAGTAAAGTGAAATGTAAGCGTGTATCGTGACTTTTCAGGTTGTCCCAAAAAGTTCGTGAAAACTAGTGAAAAGTTTTAATGGATCAGCCGCCAATTTTACTAGAACCTGACCGAACTTATACGTACAAGGACTAGAATTTATGGTAAATGTGACAATAATTATAACGTTACTTTAACAATTCAAGGCGATGATAGCTAAGCGGTAGTGACGTCACTTACCATGGTGAGATTGTGGTCAAACACAAGCTTATCCAGAATTAAAAAAAAAACGTAAAAGAAGAATATTGAAAACAGGTTAAGGCTTGATAGTCTTGTAACTAAAGCCTTTAAATAAACATAATAAAGAAATAATCACATGAAACCGCGGGTTTTTTAAAGTAATTTATGTTATTGGAAGAAAAATACCACGACAATATCTAATTATAAAGTATACTACGTTATTTATTCACCAATTAATAGGATTCAAATAAATAATCAGACTTTATAATGGATCACAAGCAAAATTTGAAGGCTCTTGAGAAAGTCGATATAAAGAGTCCAGATTTTTATAAAATATTGAATAGCGAAATTGATAATGATCAAGCAGAAATTATAAAATGTCAAGCAGTTATTCAAAATTTACGAAGCAAGTATCATTCCGTTATATTTTGAATTAGTAAATTATTTCTTTCTGGAGCAAAACAACTAGTTTTATGAAAAATAAAATCAATTTTGTTTTGTTGTATTATTAGATCACATCATTTTGTAAAAAAGTCCTACATTATTTTAACCTGTCAGTTCTTTCTTGGGACAATCGGGGTTTCAGAGTCCGCACCACTTAGTTCTCAAATGGGACAATCGGGACGATGACATTTACTTGAAAATTGGGCGCGAATTTGGATTTTTTTAAAACTGTGCGCGAGCTGACGAGTTGTTTGACAGGTTAATCTCGCGAGTCAACAGATTAAATACTTACACATCTTCAGTTCATACAGATTTCCACGAGACTGGTCTATTGTATAAAATACAGTCTTAATAAAATAGACGTTGATTCAATTATTTACTTTCTTCAACTGCCTTCAAATTCCTAAATACCTAGATTTTTTTATTTTCAGTAAGGGCTGCAGAGATGGAAGTCGAAACAGCTGCGCTCTGTCATGACGAATTGTGGTTCGAAATTAAAAAGCTAGAAACTCAAACTAAAGCTCTTCAACAAGATACTCCGGTAGAGAAATAAATAACTAATGATTAATTATATTTTAATAAATTATCATTGTATACTTCCAGTAAATTGTTTCAAAGTAGATTAGTAGTAAGTACCTACAATATTTTTATTACATAGGTAGGTGCCTATGTAATAAGCTATTCTTCTCCATACTATACTAGTGTTCGGGCCTAACTTTAGTTTTATTAAATTTACTTACTACAAACAAACCACACATACCTACTTATTAAGATTGTTAAGATTGGTTGACGCTTCCCGTGACCAAAAGGCTGGCTTTTACTTTGGCCAAAGATTAAGCATTGCCATTCAACGTGGCAATGCTGCCAGTCTTTTGGGAACGTTACCAGTCGACGGCGATGCGGAGGAATTCTTCGACGCACTTTTATAGTTTATTTTAGGTAGTTTTTAGATTAGATTAATTTTAATTGTATTATGTTAATAGTGTAGATTATTAGTATTAGTAAAGTTTTATATACTACCATTATAATGAACAAAAAATAAAAAAAATTATGTCAATTAGCATATCGTATTATACCTACGTTAAACTCAAACTCTTCTGATTTAAAACCCGTCTTATATCAACCATATTATAGCGAAGTTACTTATTTAATAATTCTCAATTCTTGAGTTACGCACGATAAAGCACGCGCACTCCAGATGCTCCAGTACCTAAATTACACAAAGATGGAAATGGAGAAATATTTTTTCTAGTATTTGAGTTGAGTTTACGTGAATATTCAGTGCAGCTTAGTAACAGTTGCAAACATAATAATCTCAGAATTTTATGGGAGACCTATATGACTGACCTTCTGCGGTTCCTGATGCACATCACCAAGGTCAGGAGGGTGATGTCTTGAGGGTGCTGCCGCCGATAGGGTCGAAGATGACGAGCTTGACGACGCGCTCCCAAAAGCTTTCTCACTATTCTTGTCAATGCTCGTATACGACTTGTCGCTCTTATCGCTGCTGGATAACTTGTCGACACTTGCACCAGCCGGTGACGAGCGCTGTTCCGCCTCGTCTTCTACATCACACGTTAACAGCCGAATGCGTTCCGCCAGGGAAGTTGTCTCCTATTGCAATAAAATTGTCTATCTTGTTACTACTTTTTTTTTATACCACTAGGTGGCTAACAAGCTTACGGCCCACCTGATGGTAAGCGGTTACCGTAGCCTATGGACGCTTGCAACACCAGAGGCGTCACGAGCGCTTGTGTTGTTTGTATAATTACTAGCTATCCCCCGCGGTTTCACCTGCGTTCCGTGAGATCCGCGATCCCGTGAGATCTAGCTGTATGAAATATACTTTACGACCTATTCTCAGACTACGGAATATTTACAAAAAACATCATAAACATCAGTCAAGCCGTTTCGGAGGAGTTCGGTTACTAACACTGTGACACGAGAATTTTATATACCTACTAGCGGACCCGGCAGACGTTGTCCTGCTCTAAAATTAAAACAAAACTTAGAAAGTTGGTTCGAATCGTACAATGAGCTTGAGCTTTCGGTGAAGGAAAACATCGTGAGGAAACCACAGCACGGTGGTAGGGTACTATGTGGTACTCGACTGGCTGGCTACCACCCTCATGTTGAAAATCTGTCGCCAAGCTCCTGTTGGTCTGTTCCGCAGTTGCACTTGAGAGCCAGTTGCCCTTGCCCTTAAGGCATTGTAATAAGGTGTACAACACGTTGGCAGGCTGGTATTGCTAATGTCTATAGGCGACGGTAGTCACTTACCATCAGGTGACCCGCCTGCTGACATAAAAAAAAAAATGTTCTTTCATAAAGGTAGTGTTTAATAACTAGTTAAATTAGATATACAGTTTTCAGGTTGCATTCCTTTGTGAGAGACTGGTATCTGCACTAGGAGGACGGGAGGACCTGTGTTACAGGTTACCTACTGGCTATCTCCCCTTGAACTAATACTGTAAAGTGGTTTGGTAAACATGGCATTCGTTATTTTTAGGCATGTTTCTAGTATGTAGAATTAATGTTTTAAAAATTTTAGTAGAGGCATAAGTGTGTAGGGGTGTGTGTGTCTATGTATGTGTGATGTTTGTGTTCGTGTCTGGTGTGTTTGTAGTGTAGGAAGTATATGTGGCGTGGGGATGTGTGGGTATGTAGTGTAGGAAGTATATGTGGCGTGGGGATGTGTGGGTATGTAGTGTAGGAAGTATATGTGGCGTGGGGATGTGTGGGTATGTAGTGTAGGAAGTATATGTGGCGTGGGGATGTGTGGGTATGTAGTGTAGGAAGTATATGTGGCGTGGGGATGTGTGGGTATGTAGTGTAGGAAGTATATGTGGCGTGGGGATGTGTGGGTATGTAGTGTAGGAAGTATATGTGGCGTGGGGATGTGTGGGTATGTAGTGTAGGAAGTATATGTGGCGTGGGGATGTGTGGGTATGTAGTGTAGGAAGTATATGTGGCGTGGGGATGTGTGGGTATGTAGTGTAGGAAGTATATGTGGCGTGGGGATGTGTGGGTATGTAGTGTAGGAAGTATATGTGGCGTGGGGATGTGTGGGTATGTAGTGTAGGAAGTATATGTGGCGTGGGGATGTGTGGGTATGTAGTGTAGGAAGTATATGTGGCGTGGGGATGTGTGGGTATGTAGTGTAGGAAGTATATGTGGCGTGGGGATGTGTGGGTATGTAGTGTAGGAAGTATATGTGGGGTGGGGATGTGTGGGTATGTAGTGTAGGAAGTATATGTGGGGTGGGGATGTGTGGGTATGTAGTGTAGGAAGTATATGTGGGGTGGGGATGTGTGGGTATGTAGTGTAGGAAGTATATGTGGGGTGGGGATGTGTGGGTATGTAGTGTAGGAAGTATATGTGGGGTGGGGATGTGTGGGTATGTAGTGTAGGAAGTATATGTGGGGTGGGGATGTGTGGGTATGTAGTGTAGGAAGTATATGTGGGGTGGGGATGTGTGGGTATGTAGTGTAGGAAGTATATGTGGGGTGGGGATGTGTGGGTATGTAGTGTAGGAAGTATATGTGGGGTGGGGATGTGTGGGTATGTAGTGTAGGAAGTATATGTGGGGTGGGGATGTGTGGGTATGTAGTGTAGGAAGTATATGTGGGGTGGGGATGTGTGGGTATGTTTGTAAGTTTTTTCTTTCTTTCTATAAGAATAAGTATCATACCTTCGGCTGTTGTTTTTTTCTCGTCTCGCTCCTTAGAAGCGAGCACCTTAATGCGTTCCTCTCCG
This sequence comes from Ochropacha duplaris, assembly GCA_951361185.1. Lineage (NCBI taxonomy): Eukaryota > Metazoa > Arthropoda > Insecta > Lepidoptera > Drepanidae > Ochropacha > Ochropacha duplaris. The sequence continues at coordinate 1,686,230 of OX592690.1, forward strand.
CGACCCGGCGCACCGCTGCCTCCTCTGCCTTGGGCCGTCCGCCCGCATCCCACGCCCTACTAACCAAAATCATTTAATTTCACATAAATATATTATCACTGTAATAATAAACCAATAAAACATATTAATTTTAATGTATAAAGTTAACGGCGTAAATGAAATTTGCGGTTTAATTATTTGGTACCTGAGTGACCGAGCTTTGCTCGTTTATTTTTTGGTAAAATTTTAATAGTTTTTCTCACAGAAGAAGGAACTTGAAAAAAAGGAAAAAAAAACAATCATCTGGGCCCGGGGTCTTCTGGTTTCGGTACCGCTCGATTTCCCCCTGACCTATTATAAACTGTCAAATATAGTAGCGAAATTTACCTTCGTATTCTAATGATATTGTAGCAGTTTTTCATTTATTTATAGATTATCGCCAAATTTCATGAAAATCGTTGGAGCCGTTTCCGGGATTCAGATTCTATATTTTTATATAAGTATATATATACAAGAATTGCTCGTTTAAAGTAACTAACATAACTAAAACCTTTCTACTAATCTCATACTAAATGTATGGGAGTGTTTAATGTTAAAATTTTGGATTTGATTTGTAAAAAGTTATTGATTTCATTTTACTGATTAGGTAACCTACTTTCAATATCAATTTAAAGTTTTTTGATATCTGTGATAGTTAATGAATAATCGCCTGGACACACTTAACGATTACACACTGTATATGTGTCTAAAAGAGAATAGAATATTGCGTCATAGAGAGACATATAAGCGTGTCAAAGAAAATCTGTTGACAGACAGGAGAAAAACGGGTAGGTTCTGAGGAAATAATTCTGAGATCTGATATCCTTCACCCCAGTGGCGGATTCAGGATTTTGGGATCGGGACGGGGATTGACCCCGCCAAGGTCATCAAGTTATACACAAAAACAATACAAAAAACATTTTAATTGTACTTTAGGTAGGTATGTATTTTCTAAAATATAATAACATAGATTAATGATAGGTCATCGCGCCGGTCCAGGACCTAATCTATGAAGTAAGATTTGTTTTGTACGAGATGACACCTATGTTTAAATACTGGACACTGACTTTATTGACATGAAATGTTTATTCATCCAAATAGGCCTTAACAGGCACTTATGAATAGTCATACTCCAATGCTCGGTTCGGAAGGTTGCTTTTGCTGAGAAGAGCCGGCAATAAACTCAGCAATTACTCTTTTCAAAAACAACTTACACCTATTACATTCGATAATTATTTATCTAGTCTCACTGACAACATTGCGTGTTATGGTGGCAAAAATAGTAATCTATAGAATTTAATTATGACTGACTTAATAAACAACAAACTCAAGCAGACCAGCCCCCACAAGCAACACCTGTTCACAAGTATTGACCTTGAGATCCAGAATCATCTTGAAATGCGGGTAACAACTACACAGTAACTACATGATATAATCAATTGCGCGGAACTTAAGCCCATTGACTCCCCTTTGTTACTCAAACGCTTTAAAGGTAGGTGTGTACATCCACGCAAACCAAACCGTTGTCACTAAACGATGTTCAATAAGCTCAAATAGACAGCTTATTAATTAAAGCTCTTATCACTCTGTACGACAAAACTACTGTAGACGGTGTCAATAAGAAATAACAGACTGTTACATCAATGATGTATCCTAATTCCTACTAATATTATAAACATGTAAAGGCGATGGTAGCTCAGTGGTAAGTGACGTCGGATACCGCGGCGAAGGTCGTGGGTTCGAATCCTTACAATGAGCTTGAGCTTTCGGTGAAGGAAAACATCGTGAGGAAACCACAGCAGGGTGGTAGGGTACTTTGTAGTACTCGACTGGCTGGCTACCACCCTCAAGTTGAAAATCTGTCGCCAAGGACCTGTTGGTGTGTTCCGGCAATTGCACTTGAGAGCCAGTTCGCCTTAATAAGGTGTACAACACATTAGCAATCCCCTGGTATTGCCAATGTCAATAGGCGACGGTTGTCACTTACCATCAGGTGACCCGCCTGCCTCGTTGTCACTTGTGACATAAAAAAAATAAATAAAAAATGTAAAAGGTTGTGTTTGGATGTTTGTTGCTCAGTCACGCCAAAACGGCTGAATGAATTTTGATGAAACTTATGGCACACATATCCTGGAATAAATCATAAGATACAAGGAACAGTAAAGTGAAATGAAATGAAAAGGCGTATCTGACTTTTCAAGTTGTCTCAAAAATTCTGTGAAAAGTAATTATTAGTGTAATGGCTACCAATTTCACCAAAACCTGACCAAACTTATATAGACCATCAATAACTGTACAGTGAATGTGATATAACGAGACTATAGCATGAAAGAGGAATAACATAACTTGGCATTAGAATCCTGTCGGTCGGATTGCCAGCAAAGAAAAGAAGTATTTTAAAAAAGTAGTTACCTAAGAGTCTCGGAGGTGACGAGTTGAGGTTCGGTAGCGGGAGGAGGTGGTCTTCCACTGTAAAACAACTGTTGCACAGCTGAGTTTGTCTTTGGTGCTTGCGGCGTCAATATCAGTGGCGTTTCCAATCTGTTGATAATTTATTTAATCACATAATTACTTTTCTAAGAGTCCTTAATAACACCAATAGGTAATATCTTGGAGCATCATAGAGCTGATTCTGTTGCAAATCACACAAGAATATTTCACGTCTCTTTTTTTAATTTTTTTTTATTGTTCTATAGGTTTGCGTTTGACCACAATCTCACTTGATCTTAGGTGATAATGTGGTCTCTTTCGTATTGACTTATCTTTCTCACGAGTCAAAATTGTCTTTCGTGTATGTGTAATTTGTGGAGATGAATAATTTTTTATTATTTATTTATTAATTATTGTAAAAGGATAGAAAATGTTCATAGCTGCCAATGTCATAATATGACTGGTGTAAATTCACGTTTACACAATAAGAAATTAGACTCATTTGTTGACTGTGTTTCTTGTATGGAGATAAGTCGAGGCCTTATATTAAGAATTGGTCCACGCTGCGCGACGTTTTATTAATTACTAGTGGGCCCGGCAGACGTTGTCCTGCCCTGAATATAAAACTTAGAACCCGATTCCAGCGCCACCAATTGTGAAACTAAACCATCTGTCAGTCCGATCTCGAGACATGTCAAAAAGTTGTTCTATACAAAATGTACGACAAAAATAATTTTCTTCATTATCACGGAAATGAGATAAAAAGTATCCTATGTCCATCTCCTGGTTCTAAGCTACCTCCTCACCAATTTTCAGCCAAATCGGTTCAGTCGTTCTTGAGTTATAAATAGTGTAACTAACACGACTTTCTTTTATATATATTGATTATTAAGGTCGAGGCTTATATTACATTGTTTATTAGTAAAATATCAAATTCATACGGTCCGCCAATGGTAATCGGTTACCGTAGCCTACAGACGCTTGCAACACCAGAGGCGTTGCTAAGCCTGCAAAAATATCTTCAAACCTTGAATAACCCTAGGCTGTGCTCCCCTCGGAAAACTACGTAATTGGCATTTATATTTGTAGACATACCTGTGTGTTGAACTTGCATTTGATTCCTTTTGTGCTATTTCATTCTCCGGTGGTTTTAATTTCTGTTCGGGTTCTTTCTTCGGCGGTTCTGATTCGGGGTGATCTTTCGATCTTTCCACGAACCGCACCGATCGCGGTGCTACTGCCGTGTCTTCGTCACTCGCTGTCGTGGATCGCTGATCATCATTCTATCAAAGTCAATGATAAAGCCATATAATCACGTTTACTGAAAACAAAATTCGGGAGTCAGCCTTCTACTGATAAGGACCCGTTAAAACCACAGCGACGCTTCTGACATTATATTTTATCTACAATAGATATCTAGTATACAGGGTGTAACGGAAAGGGTATAACTAACCTAAGGCGTAGAGATAAAATTAAAAATCCATGCCGCGTAGTTTGTTATCACCCTATGTAGCCGTGCATTCGATATGTGTATACCCTTTCCGTTACACCCGGTATAGTGAATCTATGATAGATATCATTGAAAAATATATTTCAAATTATAAAAGAAATAGGTCATAAGTCATTCATATTGAAAACATATACAGGCTGTTCAGTTAGTACTACGACAAACTTAATATATACGATAAGTAGGCGGGTCACCATTTTCGAGATATTTCGATAGATATTTCTGAATTTTATGCATTCATTTTTAATTTTTTTTTCTTAATCTCGATAAGGTGTAAGTTTACTAAGGAAATTTTTATATAAAGGCACTCTGTATAAGGAGTACTTTCATAATCCTAAAATTATCATTCCTAATATAATAGTACATTACGATACGCGTGACCTAAGTTGTCTATTATTGCACGGTGTGAAGTTAGCGCCCGAGCGCAGCGAGGATGCTAAACGCCGTGCAATAATAGACAACTTCGGGCACAAGTATCGTATACTATTTTATAGCAAGTGTGACATAAACCCGCACTTTACGCACACTTCTCCGTGGAGAAATAGGCAACTTAGGTCACGGAAAACCGTGCGTAAAGGGTTTATTTAGGTCACACTGTGCTATAAATATCCTTTCATTTTAATGTTCTATTTATTTTTACTGCTATGAGACGTCTAACCGAAGACAAGACGTACGAATTCGGTATTTCTAGACCAAAAGCGTATTTTTTAATCTTTGAATTTGTTTTTTGGTTTACCTGGTCCGGTATATCCTTGTCGGTGTCCAAAGACTTCCACAATCTCCCTCCCTTTAGGATGCCTCCACGTCGCTGCCTCAGCGGGGAACTGTCCGAAGACAATCGGTCCTCGTTCTCCGCTGTGTCACTTTCTTCACCTGAACCAAATAGAAATGATAATGTTTAAACTTCATGGTTCAAGGTCAAGTACAATCCGTCAGCATGAGCATAGTTTTTATTAACTAGTACCCTCAAGTTCAGAAATTAAGGCCAAGTACAATCCGTATTCTGGCTGCTTCATTTAAATATGTGTTTACCACTTTTTTTCTTACATCATCACTTACCATATACCTCTATCTATTTCACTTCACCAAAATCTTATTGTAGGTATGAAAAAAGGAAATTTTCTAGCGGGCTAGATCTGCCTGGACTGCAGTCCAACTTTACTTGTTGAGAACTCTTATAGATTAAAAATGCGAGCGAACTTTGTCCGTTTTAGGTTTACAGTTCTTGGTACAGTCGTCCTTTTTGTTACGCGTAATGTTTTTAAACTTTAGTATTTTATTGTTTCAATATATTATGTTTAAAGTTGAAGGATCCAAGAAGTAATAGTCAAAAATTATAATCATAGCTGCGTCATATAATGACATTTATTTATTTACAACAAATGTACAAAATAACAAACAAATGTACAACTATAATAGGTATATAAAAAAAATTTCGAGGCTGTCGCTAAACTGAAGAATATAAATGTTCTTAGCAAAATTGAGAAGAGAAAACTTTATAATATCAAGCATAAGACTGTTGGTGGAAAACTATTTGACACCACTGTTGAAGGTGTCAATGTGATGGGTAAGGTCTAAAAACTATAAAGCACAAGTTCTTTCTTTATTTTATTTTTTTATGTCACAAGTGACAACGAGGCAGGCGGGTCACCTGATGGTAAGTGACAACCGTCGCCTATAGACATTGGCAATACCAGGGGATTGCTAATGTGTTGTACACCTTATTGCAATGCCTTAAAGGCGAACTGGCTCTTAAGTGCAAGTGCCGGAACACACCAACAGGTGCTTGGCGACAGATTTTCAACTTGAGGGTGTTAGCCAGCCAGTCGAGTACTACAAAGTACCCTACCACCGTGCTGTGGTTTCCTCACGATGTTTTCCTTCACCGAAAGCTCAAGTTCATTGTAAGGATTCGAACCCACGTCCTTCGCCGCGGTATCCGACGTCACTTACCACTGAGCTATCATCGCCATGTTTATCATAAAAAGCAAATTATTACTATAAGCCACAAAAAAGGACCTAAAATCGATCCTTGCGGTACGCCTGTTAACTGTTAGAGGTGTACCACGAAAAGCCTACGATTTAATTGCGACTGGTTAATTAAGATACCTATGCTTGGATAAACAATGGTTTGGCGATCGATACAAGGTTTGGAAAGATCAGAAAACACGCCAATAGTAGGTAGGCAGGTTTGCTTGAGTTTGTTGTTTACTAAGTCAGTCTTCTATAGATTACTATTTTTGCCGCCATATCACGCAAATATTGTCAGTGAGACTAGATATAATAATTATTGAATGTCATAGGTGTATGTTGTTTTTGAAAAGAGTAATTGCTGAGTTTATTGCCGGCTTTTCTCAGCAAAAGCAACCTTCCGAACCGACCATTTAGAGTCTGACTATTCATGTGCCTGTGAAGGCCTATTTGGATGAATAAATAATTCATTTCATTTCATTAGTATCTTTAGACTCTCGCAGGCCTCAAAAATATGCTTTAGAAGTTTAGCCCTGTCTGTAGGAGATCTCTCTTTTGTGAATCCAAACTGGTGTAAAATTTGTAAGATTGAAATGGACTAAGAATTGGCTTAACAAAGTTGACTCGAGCCCCTATCTCCCCTAAAGTTTGTCGTAGGTTATTCTTATCTACAGGACTTTGTATAACGTGTCTGTAGATTAGTGACCTCTCATCTGCTTTAGAGATACATTGTGGGCGATGACAGAATACCTACATCAAAGACAAATACTACATCATACTACTACAAATATTACATCAACAGGCATATGGATGGATTAATTACACCTGAAATTAATCCATTCATATCCAGACGTGTTCAAAGCGTTCAATTAATTGTCGAATTGAGCAAAGCGTTTGTATCTGAATGTATAATCGAATTTCACAAAATAATTCAATTATCAGCTTGAATATAACAACAATATCATATTTTAAGGCGATGATAGCTCAGTGGTAAGTGACGTCGGATACCGCGGCGAAGGTCGTCGGTTCGAATCCTACAATGAGCTTGAGCTTTCGGTGAAGGAAAACATCGTGAGGAAACCATAGCACGGTGGTAGGGATATTTGTAGTACCCGACTGGCTGGCTACCACCCTCAAGTTGAAAATCTGTCGCCAAGCACCTATCGGTGTGTTCCGACAGCTGCACTTGAGAGCCAGTTCCCATCTAGGCTTTGTGTGCTTACCACCGGCCACATCATCACTTACCATAGTGAGATTGTAGTCAAACACAAGCCTATCCAGAATAAAAATAAATAAATCTGATATTATAAATGCTACTTTGTAACTGTTTCTTTGTTTTGTAGGTACTTAGTTTTCACGGATTGATTAAATTTTGTACGCGCACACTTTAAACCCTCCTATCTTACTATCCTACTAATATTATTATTATATTATTGGTCCCGTACAGTGCGGTTAGAGAGGCATTTTCTCCCGCGCACGATCAGGTTGTGGAATGAGCTCCCTGTAGAGGTGTTCCCTAGAGACTACAGCATGGGGTTCTTCAAAAGAGGAGTAAGAAGGTTTATGCAAGGTCGGCAACGCGCTCGAGACGCCTCTGGTATTGCAAGCGTCCATAGGCTACGGTAACCGCTTACCATCAGGTGGGCCGTAAGCTTGTTTGCCACCTAGTGGTAAAAAAAAAAAATATTATAAATGAGAAAGTTTTTGATGTTTGTTGGTCAATCACAAAAAAACGGGTGAACGGATTTTGATGAAACTTGGCACACAATTTTCAACAGTTTCACAGTTCATTATATCCTGGAATAAAACATAGGATTCTTTTATCCCGGGAAAAGAGATTCCACGGGAAAGCGGGTGAAATCGCGGGGAAACAGCTAGTAATATTATAAATGTAATATTTTATGTATGACAACTGCTTTTCACGATCTCAGAGTTATTTTCCATTAATATTAGAATCGTTATTCACTTACTAAAAATCATTATTTAAACAATACTAGTAGCGGCGGTGTTGCTGAGTGGGTCCGACCTTCAGGAAACGAGCGTATTCCCTTTTAAAAGGCCGGCAACATACCTGTGATCCTTTTGGTATTGCGCGCATGCGAGGGCGGCGATGTGGGGGGTTCACTTAACATCTGGTGACTAGCATGCTTTTTTGCCCCCTTTTAATAAAATAAATAACCTACGACGCCAACATTTTTTTCGTAACTCTCATTGGTTTACGCGGCGCACGCCAGTAATGACGGCATGATTTGTTCTGACATCATTCAACGATCATCGTCACGTCATATTTCACCCAATATACACCAAAACTTTCCTCATGAACCACTTCAGCTATTGGTGAAAACCGTATGAAAATCCAGTCAGTAGTTTTTGAGTTTATCGCGAACATACATAGAGACAGACGCGGCGGGGAACTTTGTTTTATATTTAAAAATAATAAATGAAATGAAATGAAAAAAAAATACTAGCTGTCCCCCGCGGTTTCACCCGCGTTCCCGTGGGATCGACCGTGGGATCTTATCTTTTCCCGGGATAAAAGTAGCCTATGTGCTATTCCAGACTATAATCTATCTCTATGCCAAATTTCAACCAGATCCGTTCAGCCGTTCTGGCGTAAATTAGTAACAAACAAACATCCATCCATCCAAACTTTCACATTTATAATATTAAGATGTATGTAAGGATTTAGTAGCAACCAGATTACTATCATAGTACATATGTCCACCAGTGGCGGCCAATGGGAAAAATATTAAATATTGTATCATTGTCCCCCAGTGGTGGTCAAGAGAACGCATTTAAAAAAAAATTGTTGCAATGTCCACCAGTGGTGGTCAAATGGGTGGTCAACGGGAATATATCCATATATGTTAGAGTATATTTGAGAGTAGGTACGACATCGTGTTTAACTACACTAAACCGATTTATTTTCTCTTGGGAGTATTACTTTGTCCCTGAAATACTTTCTTTACCAACAATAATGCAGACTGATTAACGTTCAATGTGGCAGTCCACAGAAGTCCCCGTTAACTCGTAATTCGGCGTCTAATAACTTTGTAAATAACATACCTGACACATGCTTTATTAAGTCAAAGTCAAAACCAGTTATTCAGTTTAGGCCCTAGAAGGGCACTTATGAAGGTCGAAATACAGAAGTTACCACCGGTTCGGAAGTCAGCCTTCAACTGAGAAGCACCGGCAAGAAACTCAGCAAGGTTACATTTTTGGACCATCTGACTATATTGGCGTTTTTTTCAAATGTTTAGCAATTTTATTCTTAAAGTAAGTAATACAAAAATACATAAAAAAATATAACCCGCATCCTACCTATCTATGGAGACCTGAAAACTTCTAAAATTAGTTTTCGAACGCAATGTTGATCGAACTAAAAGATTATTTGGTCGTCATAGTCTACCTGTAACTTCAGTCTCTTTTAAAACCGCGGGGTTTAACTCCATAGTTACTCGTATTTATTTAATTCAGAATTATATTTCGTGGTGATGTATTTTTGTTTGTGACAAACAAAGACTTTAAACTTGTACTAATTTCTTTGGTGACAAACATGTTTTTGAAACAAGTACCTACGAGTATTCTTGCCAATACCACAATAACGAGTATTACAAGGTAGTTCACTATTGTTTGAAGTAGGTACCTACCTAACATATAATTCGAAGCATTCTGACATAGTAAATACCTACGGACTCGTTTTTACCCTTTCGCTCACAAAACGTGTATTTTTCAACAACGATAACGTAAATATATGTCGACAAGTATTTTTCCCACTTGCCCTTTAAAACTTTCTCTCGAAAGAGTAAAACTTTCTCTCGAGAGAGTAAAACTTTCTCGACATCAGCATAATATTATTATTTATTTCATATACGTATTTGACTGACCAAAATTAATTATTCTTGTCGATCAGCAATGCTGTTTGAAAAAATATCTATCTGTTTGGGGGTTTTCACACGATTACTAAATCAAGTTTGGCGCCTCGGGTCATTGAAAATAAGATCTAAAGACTGCGTGGGCGGAAACCAAAGGAGTAAATATTATTGCTACCCAGGGCCGGATTTAGAAGTGTGGAGGCCCCATATCTTGCGAATAGGATAAATAATACGTATTTTTCTTGCAAGTGTTCACCTTATAAATAGCGGAAGAAACCTTCGTTCCAACTGCGAGTCCGACGACACATCTAGAACTTTATGAATATACTAGTTTTCCGCCCCGCGGTTTCACCCGCGTTCCTGAGGGATCTTATATTTTCCCGGGATAAAAAGTATCCTATATGTTTTTCCAGTATATGATCTACCTGTGTGCCAAGTTTCATTAAAATCCATCCAGTAGTTTTTGCGTGAAAGAGTAACAAACATCTTCACATGCAAATTGTGTATGTCATACATCTCCACATCTTCACACACATCCAAACATACTTTCGCATTTATAATATTAGTAGGATATAATTTATGTGGGGGCCCCTCTCTTGTGGAGATCCGGACAGTTGCCCCTTTTGGCCTCCCTTAAATCCGGCCCTGCTAAGACCGTATGTTAAATTGCACAAAGTTAAACAGTTGTTACTCACTTGTTAAAGGTACTGCAGATGTTTCAGTCTGTGTTTCCTCTACTGCCATTTCTGGAGCGCTATCTGTAACAAATATGTCTTATTTAGTTATCGAATTACACCATTGCATCTTGCACCTGATCGTTCTAATAGCTCCTGGCGTATTAGGAACGTTCGAGGTTGCTCTAATGGTTCCGGAAAAACAATTCGACGAATGTTGGAAATCTAACTAACATGTGATAGTAATTCTTTACAACAATAATAACACAACACTTAAATCAAGCGAGAAGAAGAAGTTTTAAACGTAAAACACCGCCATCTATAGGACGCCCCCTGCAACATAAAATTTTCCTCTGAACTGAGGCTCGAACGACGATTGTTTTTACAGTATTCGCTTTAGCGCTGTTCATTGCGAATTAAGCCTTTATTCAATTCGACGATCACCAACTAAATTGATACAATAAATGTATATTTTAGACCAATTACGGTGCAGATTAGGTTTCGCTATTGCCCTGCAAAATGTAATAGGTCAAAGTTGCTTTTTTTAAAAGAGTAATTGCTGAGTTTATTGCCGGCTCTTCTCAGCAAAAGCAACCTACCGAAACGAGCGTTAGAATTTAACATGAATCATATTGACGATTAAAATACTTGTAATGAGTTTATATAATAAAGATATTTTGAGTTTGAGTTAGTGGTTCATATACGTCTTACTAAATACAACATAGGTAAGTACATATACCACACATCATTATAAAATAGATGGCAGCTTAACATAAATTATCCAGAGCGATCACAACGCGTAGGAGTTAGGGTGCTTTATAATTTCAAACACATTCAATTCATCGATATACTAATGGTAGGGGAGGCGAATAGGGGATTTCGGGATTTACTCGAGCGCGTCAGATTAACATAAGGGGGGCAACCTTGCACCTTGTGAAGTACTCTCACCAAATCTGAGCCCTCTATGTAGTGTCGAACGTCTAGGGTAGCCCGTCAGATTAGTAAAAAAAAATCGATGGTTTGAAATACTCGAGCGCGTCAGATTAAGGTAAGGTAAGTTAGTTATATGCAAAATAGTGTACATTTCAATAATCTGACAAATTGGGCGTGACGAAAGAAAATTGGAGACTCGCAAAGTTGCAAAAAAAAAACGTCACCTGGATTTTCTCGAGCGCGATTGGTTTTTTTTTTATTTTGAAGGAAATTAGTCACGAATCACGGAAATATCTTAATCTGCCGATTTGCACAAGCCGAAGTGGCTAAAATCATTATTAAGTGTATAGTCCAGGAATATTATGAGTTTCACCTCAGAATGAGAAATAGTCAGCTATTAACTTGTATAAACCTTTATTTTGACACCCTAAAACTTGTCTCAAAAGCTACTTATCTTAGGGTGCCCGCGACTACTGATTTTTCAAGGTCAAAGGTCAAAAAATCATTTATTGCAAATATCTCGTTTCCTATGGGTTTTTTGGTATATGTATTCATAATAAATATTGTAGAAGGTTAAATTCTCTACAACTTTTGTACAAAAATTTTTTCGATATGTTGAACCATTTTCGAGATTTCGATATTTTTTACATATTTTTTTTTTCAAACCGTCAGATTAAGGAAATCCCTCAACATAATTGTCAGATTATGGGTCAGTACAACAAGGCCATTAAGAAGAACCGCCTGTATAAAAATCTGACGCGCTCGAGTAAATCAAGGTCACGATTTTTTTTTGCATTTTCAAAAATCGGCCCTGACTGATGGTCGCGTCCAAATCGTCAGTCTTTAAAATAGGAGCTACTGGAGGGTTCACTTAACATCCCTTATCAATGTCTGACGCGCTCGAGTAAATTTTTTTTTAAATTATTTTCGACCCCTTCGTACGGCCACCCCCACCACGCAAAACGGCAGATTATTATTTTTCCGTTATCAGAGAGACGTGGCGCGACTACCCTATTAATATCTGACGCGCTCGAGTATTTCTTGGTGACTGTTTTTTTTTACATTTTAGAAACCCTGTAGACGCTCCCCCCACCGCTGAAGGGGAAAATATCACATAACCTTTTTTTCTTTATTCCACCTAATCTTCAAATTCCAGTAGGTCCCAAAGACGCTCGAGTAACTACAAATTTAGCATCAATGCCTCCCCTACCATAAGGCTTCATTTTCAGAATGGAACTACATAATACTGAGGGAGAATGACGAGTATTTAAAACACTCGTGATTTACGTCTTACAAACTATAAGAAGAAAGAATTAATATGACTAATCAAATCAGTATTTACAAAAAATATTAAATTTAAACTAACTAAAAGGCTGTCAATTCCAATATAAGGTTCCCAGCAGGATCTCTCTTTGATCAAGCAACGTTGACGGAAAGAGCGTTTTATCCGCCAAATCCCCGATGCCTCGACGAGTTTATTTGCTAAAAAAATGAGCAAATCGGCGAGCTCCGGACTGTACGCACAGTTTGAATTGCAAAAGGATTAAATAGAGTTAAAAGTTAAAAGTTTTGTCCAATGGGTGCGTAGGTATATGAATTTGGATTTTTCGGCACCAGTCGCAGCCGCCCACTGAATGAACGTGATCATGTGACTTGACGTCGTGTTAGTATATACAAAGCCATAGCAAGCGAGGCCAACGTAAATACTGCTTAGCATTTTCCACAATCTAAACTGCAGGTCGTATTAGTAGTCACGCTACTTCAATGTTGGTTCAGCCTGCTGGCGTGTATGAAATTATTTAAACTAAGCCTTTGAAGCCTACTCTCTCGCATTATTTTGCAAGATTTAATTTGGTAGCGGGAATATTGTCTATGTTTTTGTAAAGTTTGGAGTTTGCTGTAATTTCAAATAAAATGTTGTATTTAAAATGTCTGAATCACAAACACAACGGCTAGAAATTGACTAAAGTCTATAGTAACAGAAATAGACTAAAGTCTATACGACTGCATAGTAACATACCTAGAAACTCAGATTGAGCTAAAACTTTATAATCACATGTCTTGATACAGCGCCTAGGTATTTAATTGCGAACTGTCTCAGTTTGTTGGCAATCTCTATCGGTTAAATTTCTCGACGCTTTAAATGTTATTCCTTTCAATTAAAATAAGCTGGGTATCTAATCGGCTTTAAAAAATAAGTACAAAACATTTATTATTGTTCTGAATATTTACAACAAATGTACAAAATATACATGCAAATGTACAATTACAATACGTAAAAAACATCTTCGAGGCTGCCGCTGCTGCCGATCGGCAAGGTTCCCAGAAGGCTGGCAGCGTTTCCTCTTTGGATGGCCAAGCTGATGCGTTGGCGGAAAAAGCTCCCCGCCCGCCGGTCACCCGAGGCCTCGATTAATTTTTTACATAAAAAAACATAAAACATTGCATTACGGAGTACCTGTAGTCTCTCATAATTATTATCCACTGGTTTTATCTATAGTATTCTAAATCCCACACAAAGTTTGTTTTGAAATGGTTTCATTAAATACTTATAAATAAATTATGTAGTGTAACTTGCGGTTGTGTTGGACTTTATTACAATGCGTTTCAACAGTATGATTTCATTATGCCTATAAAACCATTGACCAATGCAGTTATTTAACGTGTTTAATGCAAATTGAATAACATAAGCACATAAATATTATTTATTGCATGTAAAACTAACAGGCAAGCTAAAACAAGATTTTTTATACGTATAGATTTTCATATCTCTCACACTCATTCTTTATACCACTACGTGGCAAACAGGCTTACGGCCCATCTGAATAAGCGGTAATCATGAAAATTACGTCGCATAAGCGTTTAAAATTACATAAAACAATTCAAAATTGAAAAAAAAAACCACCAATTAGTTAGTTGGCGATTTATTCGTGCTACGATTTCGTGCTTAAACGTCAGGTGAAAGAGTAGTTTGAGGGAGAATTTCCAGTATTGTAATATTTATCTGCCATGAGTCGGCTGGCGCTGGCGGTACGTTCGATTAAGGCCTGCAGCCAAAGCTTTACATGTATCTGTGCTTCGAATTTCATTGCACATTTTGTGGGATCTTCACAACAGCTGGGGACGTGCTGATTGTGTTTGAAAACAGTGCATTTAATCTTGTACTGCTAGAATTGCTCAAGTAAGTTTTGATTGCACCTATTTAGGCATCTTGTAGTATTCAATATTAACTGCATACTTATTTGATTATATTATATAACAATAATAATTTATTAAATGGAAAACATTTTTACATTTACACATTTACATTATATAGCTACAATTTAAAAAACCGGCCAAGTGCGAGTCGGACTCGCGCACGAAGGGTTCCGTAAAAAAGGCAAAAAAATAGGGTTTGTTGTATGGGAGCCCCCCTTAAATATTTATTTTGTTTTTAGTATTTGCTGTTATAGCGGCAACAGAAATACATAATTTGTGAAAATTTCAAATGTCTAGCTATCGCGGTTCTTGAGATACAGCCTGGTAACAGACAGAAGGAAAGACAGACAGCGAAGTCTTAGTAATAGGGTACCGTTTTTACCCTTTGGGTACGGAACCCTAAAAACAAAAAAAACTAATCTAGTGTAAAAACTACCTAAGATAAACTATAATAGTGCGTCGAAAAATTCCTCCGCATCGCCGTCGACTGTTAACGTTCCCAAAAGACTGGCAGCATTGCCACGTTGAATGGCAATGCTTAATCTTTGGCCTTTTGGTCACGGGAAGCGTCAACCAATCGTTTTGAAATATCCTTAAATAGGAAATGAGCACTTGGTCCCCATGTATTATATTAAAATCAAATGAGTTACTCTATAGTACCTTTTTTTTAACCGACTTCAAAAAAGGAGGAGGTTCTCAATTCTGTCTGACTGTATGTTTTTTTTTGTGTATGTTTGTTACGCGATTACTCTGCCAATTATGAATAGATTTTGATGATTCTTTTTTTGTTTGGTAGATCATACTTCAGAGGTTGTCCCATTTAAAGTTTATCAAAATTGATTCAGCACTTTTTGAGAAAATCAACAAAAACAAAAATTATATATCTCGTTTGATAAACCTTAGTGAATCAAACTGAGTCGTTGAGCATGACTTTTTGGATTTGGATGAAATTTTGTGTGTATACTTCAATGGGTTCTTCGATGGTTTTAAAATACAATTGGACCTGGTAGGTGGCGCTGGAATTGAGTCCCAAGATTTGTTTTAATTTCAGGGCAGGACGACGTCAGCCGGGCCCGCTAGTTATATATTATATTTTACCGGCCAGACCCGATTTCAAGACAATCTAGTTTTGCCTAGGATGACATATATAAAGAATAAACTTTAAAAATTGAAAAATAAAATTATTTTTAAAAATAAAAAACAAAAACCGACTTCAAAACTGTAACCTGTAGCTATATACAAACATAAACTAAAAAGTAAAGAATAATATTTTAATTTCAAAGCAAGAGCCTTAAAGGACAATCAACAAAATTATTGATACTTATATATCAATTTAATATTTTTAAACTATAGGCACGTTATGATGACCGTTTTGACAAGAGGGTATCTCTTCTTAACTCGCTATGCGTGTCTCTTTTTGGCACGTAACTTTCATTTCACGAAAGAAGTCCCGCGGCAAAAAGTGGAACTAATTATGAAACAATAGGAGCTAGCAACGTTCTGTCATATGACATGACACTTCTAGCGCCGCGTCTGCGGGACTTCTTTCGTGAGACGGACTTTACAAGGATTGCGTTGTCAAAACGACCATCATGCGTGCCGCTATAAAATACCTATTGCATACACAATGCGTTAAATCCCTTTAAAATTTCATATGTAGGTATGTTATGATTTCTCAACTCTCAAAATTATTACAAATGTCATTTGCAATACTCCAACACAACCATAAGCAACACTAAGTAAATTACAAGTAAGTTTCTTTTTCACACACGGCTATCTGATTCCAAACTAAGCAGAGCTTGTAATATGGAAACCAGATGACTGATATGGACTACTTTTTTTTGTAAATACATACTTAAATAGATAAACACCCAGACTCAGGACAAACAGACATGTTCATGCACACAAACGTGTGTCCTGGATGGGAATCGGACCCACGACCTGCGACGTGATAGGTAGTTTGTACAACCACGCCAACCAGCCCGTCATTTAATGTAAACATTTCAAAACAGCTTTTTTTTTAATGCTTTGTGTGGGATTTAGAATGCTGTAGGTATATAACTATGTTATACATAACGTATGGTACGCCTGCTAACTAGTTGTTGCAGCGCATCTTTATATATAAAAGGAGAATACATACTAAAATAATCAAAAATTATGAATCAATCAATTTAAGAAGCATGAAAAGACTATGTCGGATTACAGGGGGTGACGGATTAGACAGGGGCCGGATTACCGGGGGTCCACTGTAATAACATAATCATTGTATTGCTATTTAATTGTCTCAGGCGTTTAATTATTAATTATGTACTTAGCCTACCTACATACTTTTTATTACTCTCTTGCGTGGCTACTGCTTATGAGTTAATACACGTTATCTACCAGTCACCAAATTTATTTTATTAAAAATCCTCAAAAATTACCTGAAGAAATTCACCGTCTCCTACACTAGTGTACAGTAATCGAGAGTTGCATATTCAAAGAGGGCTGTCTATTCATAAGTGGAGAGGCATTAGAGTCTAGACTATTCATAAGTGCTTGTAAAGGCCTATTTGAATAAAAATCATTTTCATTTGACTGAATACGTTTATGTTTGAAACTATTGAACGGATGTACTAAGTATATAGGATTTAGTAATTAATGAAAATCCGACAGCTAGTGCTGTCCCCCGCGGTTTTATCCCCGTAGAAAATTTTGTCCTTACAATAACGCATACATAAAACAAAGAATCATCTAATTTGGTGCAGTCATTCGAAAGTTATGAACGTAAGTACATACATTTCTAAGATCCATTTTTATTTACACAAAATTTTTATTTACGCAAACGGTCTCCAAGTTGCAAGAACTGGGGTTGGAAGCTCTCCGTCATCCGCCCTACCCACCAGACCTTGCGCCTACAGAATACTACTTTTTCCAGAATTTGGATAACTTCTTGGCGGAAAAAAAATTCAATACCCGAGAGGCAGTACAAAATGCCTTTGAAGAATTTGTTGCCTGCCGTCCAGCTGATTTCTTTAAGAAGGGCATCAATAAACTGCCACTGCGTTGGCAAAGATGCATTGATTGCTTGGGTGATTACTTCGATTAATACAAATAAAAAATACATGTAAAAAAATCGTTAAAATTTTTTCATACAAAACGGCAATTTCATAGGTAAAGACCTAATATACAAAAGTGTCACCATTTTCGAAATATTTAAGATGTAAAATTCAAAAAATCATTACATAAAAATCTGAAATATCTCGAAAATGGTGAACTTTTTACTGAGATGATTTTAGTATATGTTGGTAGGTGACCCCCCCACCTATCTCCCCCTTAAGTTTGTCGTACTACTTACCGGACATCCTGTATATGTAGATAGATATTTATTGGCTTCAAATAATATTGGTTTAATTGATGGCGGCTAAACCAATATTATTTGAAGCCAATAAATATCTATCTATAAATATATGGTTTAATTGATGGCGGCTGTAATACAGACCAACCTCCAGCACAAACAGATAGCGACGGCCACCCTACGCAGAGTGCTGGAGGTTAACACCAAGACCATCGCACTGATCCAGGAACCCTGGATCAGGAAAAACAAAATCTGTGGTCTAAACAACACCAGCGGTAAGTTACTGGTAGACACTTCAGTCGACAAACCAAGAACCTGCATTTATATGCCTAATACCATACCGAACACCTTGCTTAACCAATTCTGTTCTAGAGACCTTACTGCGGTGAAAATTTTAACAGCAGACCAAACAGCCCTGGTAATAGCGTCAGTGTACATGCCGAGTGAAGGTGAAGTACCCCCAAGGGAACTTGCCGACCTGGTGCAACACTGCGAAACGCAAGCCTGGGAACTGATCATCTCCGCAGACAGCAACGCACATCATCCGCTGTGGGGAAGTAAGGATACAAATAAAAGGGGTGAGTTACTAACTGAATATTTATTCCAAACAAACCTGAACATTATAAACAGAGGTACGGAACCAACATTTGTAAGCACCAGGTACCAAACTATTATAGACATCACTTTGGCAACGCATGGGGCGACAAAACTGATCGATGGGTGGCATGTATCAAACGAGCCATCCTTCGCAGACCACCGCCGCGTGTGTTTCCAAATACAACATAAGACATCAGACCCTGTTCCATACCGCAACCCCCGTAAAACGGATATAACAAGGTACACAAATTTAATAACCGAGGGGCTAGGTGACACACAACCGACCGAATTAACCCTTACCGTAGACAATATAGAATCAAACGTACAATTTCTAACCACAACTATAGTAGAAAGTTACGAACAAGCGTGCCCTGCTGTAACACCTAAAAACGAAGGTAGAAGTTCCTGGTGGGGGCCAGAACTTGAACGACTTCGTACACGACTTAGGATGCTCTTTAATCGAGCAAAAAACACCAGGGCCACCGAGGACTGGGGCAAATTTAAAGCAGCTCAAAAACACTATAAGAAGCGGATCAGATTCCGGGAAACGGAAGCCTGGCATAACTTCTGTAGTAGCATAAACTCAACCAACCAAGCCGCAAAAATAAAGAAAATTATGGCCAAAGGAGACCTTAATCTCTTGGGCTCCCTCAAAAAGGAAGACGGTACTTACACAAACACGGATGAGGAAACCAGAACAGTACTGCTGAAAACTCACTTCCCAGGATGTCAAGTCGTGACAGACTTAGAGTGGACAGGTGAGCACCACAGTATACCAACACCCCAAGAATGGGAAGTAGCAAACAAGATTGTAACCGAGGACAGAATTGAATGGGCTTTAAAAAGCTTCAAACCATTCAAATCTGCAGGACTGGATGGGATATTCCCTGCATTACTCCAATGGCATTCCAATCAAGCAATAAAATATCTGCTACCAATCTACAGGGCCTGTTTAGCTTTTAAATACGTACCTAAAGCGTGGAGGGAGGCGAAAGTAGTCTTTCTGCCCAAACCAGGAAAGGAAGATTACACACACGCCAAGTCATTCAGGCCCATCAGTCTAACATCATTTCTTCTGAAAACGCTGGAAAGACTAGTAGATCGACACCTAAGGGACGGAGTTTTAAAAAACAAACCACTCCATCATCAACAACATGCATACAGGAAAGGCAGATCTACAGAGTCGGCACTACACATGGTAGTGCAAAAAATAGAGTCGGCCATCACAAACAACTCCTCAACACTCGCCACCTTCATAGACATAGAAGGGGCTTTCGACAAAACTATGCACAATAGTATTAACCACGCTCTTCAAAAATTTAATGTAGAACCAGTCTTGAGGAAATGGATCACCGAGCTGGTTAGCAAGAGGGCAGTGCAAATAGCGGTGAATACCACAAGAGTTAAGGTAGTCAAAGGATGCCCTCAGGGGGGAGTCCTATCACCACTCCTATGGAACATAGTCGTGGATAGCCTCTTAAAAAAACTAAATGAAAGAGGATACACCACCATCGGCTATGCAGATGACCTAGCAATACTGATAAACGGGAACGCTGAAAATGTACTTTGTAAAGTAATGCGTTCAGCCCTTCAGATCGTAGAAGAATGGTGCGACAAACATCAGCTGTCGGTTAACCCAAAAAAGACAGAACTGATACTCTTCACCAACAAGAGGAAGTTACCAGAACTTGAACTACCAAAACTATTTAACACCAAACTCACCCTAGCAACACAAGTAAAATATCTAGGCATCACCCTCGATAACAAACTTAATTGGGCGAGTCATATCGATGCTAAAACAAAGAGGGCCTGTATAACTTTCAGCCAATGTAGGAGATTAGTTGGTAAAAGATGGGGCCTCACCCCAAAAATAACACTTTGGCTGTACACATCAGTTATCAGACCCTCACTCACATACGGTTCAGTTGTATGGTGGCCAAGAACACAACTGACCACAGTGAAAGCAAAACTCCAGAGCTTGCAACGCTTAGCAAGTATGGCCGCTACTGGATGTATGAAAACCACTCCATCGGCTGCTTTAGAGTATCTTCTGCAGCTGAGACCTCTGGATCTCATCATACAAGAGGAGGCCAAAGCAGCTGCCTTAAGATTAAAAGCAAACGGATTATGGAAAAACAACACGCTAACAACACATACGAAAATTCTGCAGGAAACCTTAAAGGAAATACCACTCCTGGAGGCACCCCTAGACGGAATACCGTACCACCATGTTTTTGATCGAAGATACAATATCCAACTTACCGAAGAACAAAAAGATAGCTCTGGCATCCATGAAGTTAGGATATATACTGATGGCTCCAAAACCACTCACGGCACTGGAGCTGGTGTCTTCTCAAATGACCTAAATATCAAAATATCAACCGCACTAGACAAACTAAACACAATCTTCCAAGCGGAATGCATTGGTATCACCAAAGCAGCTCAAGTGATTGCAGCCAGAGATGTCAGAGATTTCAATATAAAAATCATCTCAGACAGTGCATCAGTACTTCAAGCACTACAAAATAACACCATAACCTCTGTCCTTATACTGGAATGTCACAACGCACTCCAATCCATTGCAAACACAAACAAAGTAACCCTGCAATGGATCAGAGGACATAGCAACTCACTGGGCAATGACGCAGCCGATGAACTGGCCAAAAGAGGATCGGAGACAATAGTATATGGACCGGAACCATTACTACCCATACCTAAGGCCCAAATAAAATCATGGCTACGTCAAAAAACTGAAGAAACACACTTAACGCAATGGAAAACCAATGAAGGGTGCAGACAAACAAAGAATGCAATTCCGGTGGCATCAAAAAAGTTTTCTCGCAACCTCATCAGATTAAAAAGGGACAGAATCCGCAAAGTTATAGGAGTTATAACCGGCCACTGTCTACTGAACAAACACCTATTTACCATAGGTGTGACAGACAGCCCCCTATGCAGAGGATGCATGGAGGCGGAAGAAACGCCACAGCACGTGCTTATGGAATGCAGGAGCGTGGCAGACAAACGGGCACAAATCCTCCATTCACCAGCGTCACTTCCGGAAGCCTTTGGCAGTCTACAAAGGCTGCTAGCCTTCTGGGATGACCTGGGCTGGTTGGAGTGAGAAGACACAGAAGCTTAAATACGTACAATGGCCCAATCAAGAGGCTAAGTGCGGAAACAGCCCTGCCAAAACAAACAAACAAACAATTGATGGCGGCTGATAGGAATAAAAGATAAAGTTTAAGGCGATGATAGCTCAGTGGTAAGTGACGTCGAATACCGCGACGAAGGTCGTGGGTTCGAATCCTACAATGACCTTGAGCTTTCGGTGAAGGAAAACATCGTGAGGAAACCATAGCACGGTGGTAGGGTACTTTGTAGTACCCGACTGGCTGGCTACCACCCTCAAGTTGAAAATCTGTCGCCAAGCACCTATCGGTGTGTTCCGACAGCTGCACTTGAGAGCCAGTTCCCTTCTAGGCTTTGTGTGCTTACCACATTCGGCCACATCATCACTTACCATGGTGAGATTATGGTCAAATACAAGCTTATACAGAATAAAAAAAAAAAAAGATATTTTATGGAGTGACGTGAAAAAAGCTGCGGGCGAAAAGCTATTTGAACAATAACATTTTCATCGCACCAATAGGATTTATCCGAATATTTCCCGCAATAATTTTCAGTTTGTGGGCACGTAGTAAAAATAAACGATTCGTTTTAGCACTTTTTTTAGCCCTTCAATACTCGTTCCTTTTATTCTGCCACTGCGGTCATCGCTTATTAGCTGTCCCCCGCGGCTTCACCCACGTTTTCGAGGGATCTTTTTGTTTACCGAGATAAAAAAGTTGCCTATTTGCTATTCCAGACTATAATTTATCTCTGTGTCAAATTTCATCCCGATCCGTTCAGCCATTCTGGCGTGATTGAGTAACAAACATCCATCCGTCCAAACTTTCACATTTATAATAGTGGGATTTGTAATCACAGGGATGTTGCGATTGTGCGATTTGATTGTGACCGGCTTTTAAGAGCAATTTTTAAGTGAGTACGCCTTTTGCGGATAACCATAATAGACATCACTACGTATCCTAATGGGCCGTAACTTCCGAATCGTCACGAAGACGACCGAAGTGGCTTAAGGAGGCATGATACATCAATAAATATCGTAGGTGAAGAATGTTCACACGACTATCTGATCCCAAAGTAAGTACTACAACAAATGTGTGTGTTGGGTGGAAATCGAACCCACGACCTGTGTGATGGGTGTGTTTAACCAACAACGACAACAGGCTCGTCATTATGTGTAGGTATACAATGCGCTTCAGCTCCCGAAGGTTACATCGCATTGTGATTCGATAGTAGCAATTAGCGTGCTTACCACATCACCACAAAACACAGAAATATTTATTTAAAAAAAAACTCTATGGCATTCTGAACCTTCATTAAAATCCATTCAATACATTTAGAATAATATTGCAAAGTAAAGGCTTGGTTCCGTTTGTCACGTATTAATTAAATAACAATTAAATTAATTGTCGAGTCGCATTTTGCAGTGTTGCCATTAAATCTGCCCATCAAACAACAGTAAGTAACATACAGTTTCCATCAATTAAAAAATCGGTTCATTATTAAATTAATGAGTCTTTATGTAAGTACCTAATTATTATGAATTAATAAAATAGTCATTAAAATGGTTACGTAGTGGCGACATAATTAAAATGAAAGCGTGATCTGTGAAAAACATTGATATATGATAGTTTAAAGTCCAGTAAAACACATGTTTAAAATATATGCTTCACTTTTACTTAGCAGTTTAAGTCAAATTTAAGTTACTCATTACTCTTTTGCCTAGATTATAATTTTAATGATGCACTTAAAGTACAATATAACAAAAAGAATCGAAATATATCTTAAACTTGGATTTCACCATACTTGCTATAAAACCATCTCACGTAATTAAGACTTTAACATTCTAAATTCAAATAAATATGATAACAACTATTTTCCTAAAAACTTTATGGTCGAATTTCGATCAGAGGGCGACCAATAGTTATTATAACACATTCTGCCCGAGATACATACAACGTGTTACAAAATACCCCGTAAAAAATATAATTAATTATCAAAGCCAAAAATTTTGTCAACCCTAGTAAGCTGTCATGTCAGGTAATTAGATTAAGGCTGAGACTCCACCAAAGCTGAGCGGAGACGAGCGGAGCGGAGATGTGTTTTATTGGTTGTTTAAAACACATCTCCGCTCCGCTCGGCTAAGATTAGAAAAGGCCTACTATTTTACCTAATAATTTACTACTTTAATAGTTTTTCTATTTTTCATTGATAAATGTTTGCCTTTGCTACCTCAATACAAGGATGTCATTATAGTCAAGTATAATTATTCTAATCGATATCCTACAACTGTTTTGAGTTTTTTTTCCAACGTTTTTTGCAATATAACTATGATTTTTGTCGTTCCGCGAATTAGGAACATTTCTAGGTACATTCTGCGTAGTTTACTCTTTAATTTTACTGAAATAGGGTTTGCATATCAGTGAAAAAATATATATATTTTTATTTTTTGGGGTATGTTATACAGCGTTACTACGGTTCTTAAATATTATGAATGGACTTGTTATAAGGCCCCATTAAACCTCCTTTCGTCTTAACGGGTAGTTTTGTAACATCCTGTATACGTATTTATTATTTGAAACGAGTACTCAACTCATGTCGTTGTTTTAAACTCCATTTCAGCGGTAAACACTCCTGTTCTGATTGAAAATGTGTTGACGTCAGTCAGTTTTTTAAATAAAAATAAAAGCTGGTGCAATTGAGATGAGACACAATATTGTGTTGTTAAATAGCGGATCTATTCATTGGTGATCCAGAATATTTATAAAATCCTACTGTTCTAGTTATATTTGAGTTCTGTATCTCCAAGCGCTTTACTGAGAATAGTTGTTGTATGTATGGCTTCTTGTTTCTGTAGGATGCTGATATCTATTGTGGTTTCTAACTTATCGCCTATTACTATTGGAATGACAGTCGTTTGGGTACTCCACAGACTGACTTCTGTTTTTAAAAGATGGTATTTACTAAAAGCTGAGCTAAGCTAATCTTTTCTATTTCTTTGGGACCTATATATGTATATTATAATATTATAGTAAGTATAGTAAATAGTATGGATGAAATGAAATGAAATTGTTGTTTATTTATCCAAATAGGTCTTCACAGGCACTTATGAATAGTCAGAGGATTAAATTAGTATTAAAAGAGAGCGAACTCTTGAACTATTTGCAGTCGACTGCTAGTGTCGCTATTGGACGACGCGACGGCTGCCGTCGGCAACATGCTGCTCGTGTGTACGAGTTCTTAGGCATTTTTTTTTTTCGTTTGGTCCTGGCGCTTTTTCTCCCGGCCCGCGGCTACCTTTGACTTTGTCAAAGTCTGTATTTGCTGGTTTAATTTTTGTAACATTTTTTTGTAAATTTTTGTTTGGGGAATTTGGTTGGTGAAAGGAGTGGGGATTGAAAGTTAGGCTAATTTAAAAAAAAACCCTCTTTAGCCTCTCACTTTCAGAGCACTATCTAGACCATTTTATTTATAAAATCATCGGTTTGCTTTTTATAGACACGTTTAAGTCAACAATGTACTCATTAAGGATGCGGTCAAAAGTGAGCAGCCTGTATAAAATTGGCTCTCATATGCATCAGCCGGAACTCACCGATAGTTGAAAGTCGGCCAGCATTGATTACTCGAGGTAAATGTATTTGGTACACCCATCAATGATAACTGGCTAACGCATTAACGTGTAAGGAAGTCAAGCTAATCAGGTCAGGTATTAATTTGGGTCACGGTGGAGTCACTCCTTCGATTAGGTACCCAATCGAATTTACCTATGTTTGACGGGCCGGTTGGCGTGGTTGGTTAACACACTGCCTATCAAGCCGCAGGTCGTGGGTTCGATTCCCATCCAGGACAGACATTTGTGTGCATGAACATGTCTGTTTGTCCTTAAGTCCTTTTGTCCATACTTAAATAGACAATTACACTCGAGTCTGGGTGTAATTATATATTTAAGTATGTATTTACAACAAAAAAAAGTAGTATATGTATTATATCAGTCATCTGGTTTCCATATTACAAGCTCTGCTTAGTTTGGGATCAGATAGCCGTGCGTGAAGAATGTCCGAGGATATTTATATTTATTTTTATTTATTTATTGCAAACGGGAACTACGTTCAGGTAATCAGTTTCGCCAGTTAACGTGAAATTCAGTTCTATAATAATAATTATAACTTTATTCATAAAAAGTAATAATGATTTTGATGAAAACTAAAACTGGATCATTAGTATTGATAAAATGATTTCCCAAGCCAAGAATTGAACCCGTTGTTTTTGAGAATAAATTACACATACTGTATTACACAATCTGGTCTCGAGACTCGTTTCAGCATTTTTCGATATTCCCTATAAGTAGTTTCAGATTTCAGGCCATCGACGCCCACTTGAAATATTCATCCTGTATAATAGGAAGTACCTATATATTACATATATTATAAATGTGAAAGTTTGGATGTTTGTTACTCATTTACGTCAGAACGGCTGAATGGATCTGGATGTAATTTGGCATGGAGATAGATTATAGTCTGGAATAGCACTTTTTATCCCGGGAAAAGATAAGATCCCTCGGGAAAGCGGGTGAAACCGCGCGGAACAGCTAGTATACTATATTAAAGTATTGACCGTTGCAACTTTGCGGCTGTATTATACTTACCTTTCATCAAAAAAAAGTTGCTGCCAAAAAACAATGCATTCCAAACAATATGTTCAGAACATCAAAAGCCTTGATTTTGAGTTTCCTATTTACTATAAATTCCGAACTCATTTAAACGTCACAATAACCAGACGGTTTGCAGCAAAAACGAATAAATAACACGTGGAACGCTAGTGACAGCTTTTTTAAAAAAAAATGTGACTAGCTCCTCCGCACGCGCGCGTGAATAATGTAATAGCTGTGTTCGGAAATAGAAACATTTTTTGCATTTTTATTTTTTTATACTACAAGTGACAACGAAGCTGACGGATCACCTGATGGTAAGTGACTACCGTCGCCTATAGACATTAACAATACCAAGGAGATTGCCAATGTGCTGTACACCTTATTACAATGCCTTAAAGGCAACTGGCTCTCAAGTGCAACTGCCGGAACACACCAACAGGTGCTTAGCGACATAAAAAAAAGTTTAAACAGCAAATATGTGTGACTTTAAATAAAAAAAATATTATGTAAGTTGAAGTATATTTGAAACCAAAAACTACCATGAAAAAATAATGGATAAAAAAATTAATAGATTAAATAACAAAAAAACACGCTTTTATAGAAAATCAAACTAAAAGTTTTTTTTTCTTTTAGTTTTTTAACTATTAATTTTATTTTCTACTTTTTAGTTTGGTTACGTTCAAAAGCTTTTTTTTATAAAAGTTCAATTCAACACATTCTCCCCTTTTAATGCGCCAGCGATGGTGGGTTTAATTATTGCATTGTCATCGGTCCTTCCAAATCAATCCGTCTTTTTGAAAGGTGTGAAAATCACGTTTAAAGATTCCGTTACATAGATATATAGATACATATCAAGTTCATAAAAGCGTATTAAAAAAAACATTTGAATAAAAATCTTATCTTATCTCGTAGACTCCTGCTACGAGATAAGCTACGACCGCCGTAGCACTTCGTAGCATGGCGCTTTTTCGCTGAAATTCATTTATTTTTGTAACTGGAATTTTTGTAAGAAATAAAGAAAGAATCACTGATTTCTTTAACCGAAAAATTTATTATTATACCTGTAAAAAATCAATTTGTTAAAGAAGAGTCATTTATTTTAGTTTGCCGTATGTCATTACTTCTGAGAACTTAATCCTTATCATCAACATTATCGGATGGTGTAATAATACAGGCTGTGTATTTTTAGGGTTCCGTACCCAAAGGGTAAAAACGGGACCCTATTACTAAGACTTCGCTGTCATTCACTGTCTGTCCGTCTGTCTGTCACCAAGCTGTATCTCAAGAATCGCGATAGCTAGACAGTTCAAATTTTCACAGATGATGTATTTCTGTTTTTTTTTATTCAGGATAAGCTTGTGTTTGACCACAATCTCACCATGGGAAGTGATGATCTGGCCGAAGGTGGTAAGCACACAAAGCCTAGATGGGAACTGGCTCTCAAGTGCAGCTGTCGGAACACACCGATAGGTGCTTGGCGACAGATTTTCAACTTGAGGGTGGTAGCCAGCCAGTCGGGTACTACAAATTACCCTACCACCGTGCTATGGTTTCCTCACGATGTTTTCCTTCACCGAAAGCTCAAGCTCATTGTAGGATTCGAACCCGCGACCTTCGCCGCGGTAATCCGACGTCACTACCACTGAGCTATCAACGCCTTAACAACAAATAACTGTTGCCGCTATAACAACAAATACTAAAAACAGAATCAAATAAATATTTAAGGGGGCTCCCAACAAACGTGATTTTTTTCCCATTTTTACGGAACCCTTCGTGCGCGAGTACGACTCGCACTTGGCTAGTTTTTCAAATTCATCGGGTTCGATTCGTGGCTTGCGAAATTATTTTTACAAAAATCTAATGATGCAGTTTTAGTTTTCATCAAATCGGCCTCGAGACTCCTTTCAGCATTTTTACTGTTCCCTTTATTTAAGGATTTGGGCATCCATGCCCACTTGAAAAATTCACCCTGTATGTAGACCGTATACAAATATAAAAAGACATTTAATGTACAATGTTGTTGGTCTGTCTTTCTTTCACGTCGCAACGAAACAACGCATCGACATTTTCACATAGTGATAGTTTGTGAGCCATTGTCACAATGGCTACTTTTTGTACCGGGAATATCACTCCATTACGGCTTGACAGATTTCGGATAAAGATGGATAGATAGATCATACATTGGAACAACATATAGAATTATTTTATCTCGGGAAATGTAGGATGGATAAGCGAGTGAATCCGCGGGGTTCCGCTTATTGAAGACTCCCACAAATTAATGTTTTTAATCAACCTTCTTGTCAGCATTTAAAATTGTTTAATTATGAACGGAATTTGTGGAGATGAAACAAATATACTATTATATTACACAAAACTATATTATACCTAAGTATTAAAAACAACTGTACCAATTGGATAACTAGAAAATAAATAACATAGTAGGTACCTATGTAAATATCCGAGAAATAGAAAACCCGTAGCAAGTACGGTTCTAATAATGAAAACAACAGACTGACTAAAGCATTGTTCAACCAACCAAGAAGGAGCCTCGGTTTCGTATTAACGCGTTTCCCATTCGTCCTATTTGCCAACATTTTGTCGGGGTGTAGAGTGCCAGGATAAGTTGGTGGCTTTAAATTCGAGATTGAGGCTCTGGCGCGCTGCCAACCTCCTTGCCACGCCATGTCTCTCTACACGGAGGTGGGTCCACACTGGTCGTAATTAAAAAAAATAGGCCAGATTTTATTGTTGGTGATGATTTGAACTTGAATAAAGCTCATAAGTTAAATTTATATAGATAGTTAAAGGCGATGATAGCGGCTCTGTGGTAAGTGACGTCGGATACCGCGGCGAAGGTCGTGGGTTCGAATCCTACAATGAGCTTGAGCTTTCGGTGAGGAAACCATAGCTCGGTGGTAGGGTACTTTGTAGTACCCGACTGGCTGGCTACCACCCTCAAGTTGAAAATCTGTCGCCAAGCACAGTTGCACTTGAGAGCCAGTTCCCATCTAGGCTTTGTGTGCTTACCACCTTCGGCCACATCATCACTTACCATATTGAGATTGTAGACAAACACAAGCCTATCCAGAAAAAAAAATCGCCAATTAATAATATAATATATAATATATATTTATTCTCTCCCAGCATACATATTGATTACATTCAGAAAAATAAAAGAAACTAACGAAAATACAATTAAATATGTAGCGGGAGACAGGAGTCCACACTGAGTAGACCCCGTACTATGGATCTCCTGGTCCCCGCCTCTCAAGAGTTGCAATAATTAAATGCAGGTAGGTAAAATAATACAAGTAGATAAATTGCTTATCCATGTTTAATCATTATAGATAACTCACTTATTAAGTTTTTTTTTATACAACAAGTGACAACGAAGCTGACGGGTCACCTGGTGGTAAGTGACTACCGTCGCCTATAGACATTAGCAATACCAAGGGGATTGCCAATGTGTTGTACACCTTATTACAATGCCTTAAAGGCAACTGGCTCTCAAGTGCAACTGCCGGAACACACCAACAGGTGCTTGGCGACAGATTTTCAACTTGAGGGTGGTAGCCAGCCAGTCGAGTACTACAAAGTACCCTACCACTTTTCCTTCACCGAAAGCTCAAGCTCATTGTAGGATTCGAACCCACGACCATCGCCGCGGTATCCGACGTCACTTACCACTGAGCTATCATCGCCTTAGTACTTGTTAAAAAACACTAGTCGGGCCCGTTGAGTTTAATTTCTTCGCCAAAATACGATGTACAATCAACCTTACATGGTTGCTTTCAACAATAATTATGATTCGAAGGCGCAGTCCAGCATTGATTCAGGTTGACGGGCCGGTTGGCGTGGTTGGTTAACACACTGCCTATCACGCCGCAGGTCGTGGGTTCGATTCCCATCCAGGACACACATTTGTGTGCATGAACATGTCTGTTTGTCCTGAGTCTGGGTGTAATTATCTATTTAAGTATGTATTTACAAAAAAAAAGTAGTAGATGTAGTATATCAGTCATCTGGTTTCCATATTACAAGCTCTGCTTAGTTTGGGATCAGATAGCCGTGTGTGAAAAATGTCCGAGGTTATTTATTTAGATTCTGTTATCCACTTATGAACATTACAATTGCCCACGGTGTAGACTGGGAGACTGACAATAAACTCAGCTTCATTTTCTACAGTGGATTTTTCTATTAAAATTTACAAGTATCTAGTATAAAAGCGGTCTCCATAGTAACGAATTCAATAGTCTATTATTATAGTGATACGTTCCACAGCGGCTTTCTATATTCTGATTACGTCAAGGAGCAGCGGCGGCAGTGGAAAAGAGACGTGCCTAGACAATACTCGCGTCTAACCCAACTAATATTATACATGTGAATGTTTGGATGTTTTAAGAGATTTATTTTGAATTGTAACGGATGAAGTCATACCACTTTTGTATCAGAAAATTAACTATAAAAAAAACTCTGAAATTTGGCACTACGAGTTACCGCAGATTTTATTCACTGCACATAGGTACCAATGGGGGAATTCGGACAGCTGCACTAGAAAAAAAATCAAGCCAATCATAGAGTCAGCTTAAAAAGATGTTTCCGACAAGCAGCGCTTTTTGCGCTTTACATCCCGCGGCCACTAGCCAATAGGTACTTTAGCGCGTTATTTTCATGTTGAACAGCATCAATATGGGTCCCTTTTGGTGCGAGTTTGATAGTGCGAGATAGATAGAGCTTCCATCAAAGTTTATTTTAGGATGTCTAAATTAGAATCCTCTTAATTTGGTTACTAATTGACGAGAGAGTAAGAGAACATTGCGTGCGAGAGCATTTCATATTCCTGGATATTTTGGTAACTAATTCAAGTTACTATATTTGTTATTTTGTTGTACCTATTCCTGTTTATTGTTACATTTAAAATATTAAATAGCCAATACAGTCAGATTGTCCAAAAATATATAAAAAGAGTCGCTACAGCGTTTTCACATTATTGCCACATCGTTTTAAGGTTAATAATATCTTCAAAATCCGTTTATCTGTCTCACAGGCATAGTTACTGTTGAATTTATAAGTACGTATAGATTACAAAAAAATATTTGACACAAAATAACGACGATTAAAACAAATAGAAAATAACATGAAGAAAGCGTTATTAAGACAAAATATCTTATTAAGTTATATCGTATCAAATATTTAGCTGGATATAAAAGAAATATAATTTTCATTCTATTTAGGTACTTATTTTATTTAATTGCTCGAACAAAATAAAAGAATAAATTGCCCACGGCTCAATATAATTACTTGATAGCCATCAAGGGATATTTATTTTCTGGGAAAAAATAAAATACAATAACAATATCCACAATCTATTAATAACTTGATTTAAATTAAAATCAACCTTATGTTGTTCAACAGAGAGTGCTGAATCTTATAGCAAAACTATAATAATGAATTTTCAAATCTTCAAAGCTTTATCTGAGGACACAAAGAGCTTTAATTACCGGATCAAATGAAGGGTGTCCATTATAATTGAAAGTTAATGCCAAGCACTCATCGGTGTGTTCCGATGGCTGCACTTAGAGCTCAAGGCTTTGTGTGCTTACTACCTACGGCCACTTACCATGGTGATATGGTTTCAGTGTCGCATTTGTCTTTGATATCTATTATTCTCTATATTATTTATCAGTAGAAAGAAACCAAAACAAGAATCCAAAGCTAATAGAAAAGTGATGATGGTATTAGAGTTTTTAAAGTTATTTGTTTTTGATAATACTACTATCTTATTAATCTTATCTTACTATAATCCTATCCTACTAATATTATAAATGCGAAAGTATGTTTGGATGTGTGTGAAGATGTTTGTTACTCTTTCACGCAAAAACTACTGGATGGATTTTGATGAAACTTGGTACACAGGTAGATCATATACTGGAATAACATATGGGATACTTTTTATCCCGGGAAAATATAAGATCCCTCAGGAACGCGGGTGAAACCGCGGGGCGGAAAACTAGTAATATTATAAATGTGAAAGTTTGGATGTTTGTTACTCATTTACGCCTGAACGGCTGAATGGATCTGGTTGAAATTTGGCATAGAGATAGATTATAGTCTGGAATAGCACATAGGCTACTTTTTATCCCGGGTAAAGTTAAGATCCCTCGGGAACGCGGGTGATTATTATAAATGTGAAAGTTTGGATGGATGTATGTTTGTTACTCATTTACGTCAGAAAGGCTGAACAGATCTGGATGAAATTTGGCATGGAGATAGATTATAGTCTGGAATAGCACGTAGATAAGATCCCTCGGGAACGCGGGTGAAACCGCGCGGAACAGCTAGTTGGTAGATAATTATCTATTCATACAGTTATCTATCAATGCAGTTTTATTTTAATAATGGAATCAACATTGTACCTATACACTATAGTCTTCTTGCGCATCGTAATAATTGATTCCCTCCAATGTGCGGTTGAATTTCAATAAAAAAATACATGTAATCTTTTTTTCTATTATATGCGCTTTGAAATTAATTCCTATTAAATGGTGAAAATACATAAAAAAAAAATTTTTAACTCAGAGTAAGTAATAATTGTGAGGTTATTAATATCAAATAGTAGATTGTTATACAAGGGGCTAAAATGACCCATTATATACGAGGTAGTTTTACTCCCGAGCTTTAGCGAGGGACTAAATAGAAACCGAGTTTTAATGGGTTTTAGCGCCGTGTGTTACACTATACTTTTCACTACGATTACGAAAAATTAAAACAATCCAATACAATATGAAATATGTAGTTTATAATTTCTTTTTTTTTTGTTTCTTCTGTAGCCGCAACACATTGCATGCATTCTACCAGAGATTTTCAAAATTAAAATGAAGTTCTTTTTTTATGAAACAGTAAGAAGTCGAGTCTTTATTCATGATTATTCTACTTTAAATGCCTAAAGACTTTTTCGTTTTTGTAGGCTCATTGTCACAAAAAAAAAAAAAAACTTTTTCCCCTAGAGGATGAATTGCTATTTTTTCACCGCTCTGGTACGCTACAATGACGGTCTTTTTGAGCAAGAGGAGTGAAAAAATATATTGTATATTTCCACCCACGTATGCTGTTCATAGATGAGTTGTCGATGAGCTCAGGTTTCAGGCGTCTAGACCGACGATGGACATGTATTTCAGCAGTTTTGGGTTCAAATAAGTCTTACAAAGCACTTATGAATAGTTTAGTCGGTTTGTAAGGTTGTTTATGCTGAGAAGACCTGACAATAAACTCAGCAATACCCTTTTCAGAAAGCAACTTAAACTCACTGACAAAATAAAATAAATATAAACTTTTAGACCACCGCTAACGGGTCACCTGATGGTAAGTGAATACCGTCGCCTATAGACATGAGCAATATGAGGGTTGCCAACTTATAATAGGTTGAGTATTCTATTCTGTATGTTTTATCTTATACCTTTTTTTATTTTGTCGCTGTTTCATGGCAATCTGTTTGTCAACAATAAGCCACTCCTTTGGGTGATTTCATTTTTCTGGGAATAGTCTGGTTTATTTATGTCCAGTGACTAAACTCTCACTCCTATTGGTTGAATCTAGTGGTCAGATTCGGCACGCCATGTCTCTTTAGTCTTGCAAATTGAAGACTACCAATCCCTTGAAGTTTACAGGCTAGCTGGTTAACATGTGCGGATAATCGCTTCTGATAAGTCTTGCTGAATTCTGCTATTTCCTGTTTGACTGTCTTGATGTTTAGGTCTTTGTGGACAATCTCATTGTTGCTCACATACCAAGGTATATTATACATGGTTCTCATTGTTTTGTTTTGAAACCTTTCAAGAATCTCTATGTTACTGTTGCTTGCAGTCCCCCACAGTTGGATCCCGTATGTCCAGATAGGTTTTAATATTGTTTTATATATAGCCATTTTGCTGATATTATTCAAATGAGAATTATGTCCTACCAGCCAATACATATTTCTCAATTTTGTGTCTGGTTGCTTTCTTTTCAACCATATATGTTTTCGCCACGTAAGCCTTCTGTCTAGATGCATTCCCAAGTATTTTGCATTTTCTGCTTGGGGTATCTGCTCGTTATTTATCTTTACTGGAGGACATGTCTGTTTCCTTAAAGTAAAGGTAACATGAGTAGATTTGCTCTGATTTGCTTTAATTCGCCAAAGTTTCATCCATTTTTCAACTTCAGTAATGTGTGTTTGAAGGTTAGTTGACGCAGTTGTTGGATTTTTTATACCTTTAAACGAGCAATTCTTGTACATATGTATATAATCTGAATCTCAGAAACGGCTGCAACGATTTTCGTGAAATTTAGTATGCAGGGGGTTTTGGGTGCGAAAAATCGATCCAGCTAGGTTTCATTTCTAGAAAACGTCGTTTTCTCCGTGTTTTCAGTCAATGAATAACTGCTGTATTATCATTAGAATACGAAGGTAAATTTCGCTACTATCTGACAGTTAATAATAGCTCAGGGGGAAATGGAGCGGACACGAAATCAGAAGACTCCGATCGAGTCTACACGAATGATTTTTTTCCCCTTTTTTTTTTCAAGTTCCTTCTTTTGTTAGAAAAACTATTAATATTTTACCAAAAAAAAAACAAAATCGATGATGAGACAACTGTCTAATAACCATAGAAATAAAACAAAATATTACCAAGCTATTGGACCAAAGCAACGGCAGCCAAAACGAGAATGTGGCCCACGCCCCAGATATTACGAGGTCAAGGACACACCACACACCACCCCTCTCCCGCCTCCCACCCCAGGCTAGGAGACCACTAAATCGAGCGAGAAATATGCTCGGACATGTTCGCGAGTCTGCTAGGAAGTGGATCCGCTGAATTGGTAATACTTCGAATTAATTGATCATGGAATAATAATAATATTTATTTATTTGCCACACATAAAAGAAAAAACATAGATATTACAACAAAATTATTATGGATTGGCTAAATTATTAGGCCTTTACCTATGAAATTGCCGTTTTGTATGAAAAAATATAAAACTATTTTTTTTCATGTATTTTTTATTTGTATTAATCGAAGTAATCACCCATGCAATCAATGCATCTTTGCCAACGCAGTGGCAGTTTATTGATGCCCTTCTTAAAGAAATCAGCTGGACGGGAGGCAACAAATTCTTTAAAGGCATTTTGTACTGCCTCTCGGGTATTGAATTTTTTTCCCGCCAAGAAGTTATCCAAATTCTGGAAAAAGTAGTAGTCTGTAGGCGCAAGGTCTGGTGAGTAGGGCGGATGACGGAGAGCTTCCAACCCCAGTTCTTGCAACTTGGAGACCGTCTGCTGTGCAGTATGAGGTCGCGCGTTGTTGTGCAGGAGCAGCGGAGACGAGCAATTGACCAATGCTGGTTGGAGATGTGCCAGCTTCCATCATTGTGTTCAGTTCTTCACAGTACACATCTGCAGTAATGCTCACCCCGTTTGGTAAGAAGCTGTGATGAATCACACCGGAGCTAGACGACCAAACAGTGACCATCACTTTTCTAGGGGTAAGTTTTAGTTTAGGGCATTGTTTAGGGATTAACCAGGATCCAACCAACTTTCTGAGCGCTTGCGGTTATCAAACAGAAACCATTTTTCATCGCAGGTAACAATGCGGTTCAAAATTCCTTCATTTGTGTGTCTGTTGAGCAGTGCAAGGCACGTCTCGACGCGTACATCGCGCTGGCGATCATTGAGTTCGTGGGGCACCCATTTGTCAAGCTTTTTTACCTTGCCAATTTGACGCAAATGGACCAATATTGTTTTGACGCTAACGTCGAAAGCTGCTGCAAATTCAGCCGTAGATTGTGTATCAGCTTCCACAATCGCCTTTAATTCGTCATTGTCGACCAAAGTCTTCGGACGACAATAATAGCACAGTTTATATAAACTCGTACAGTCGGCTATCGGACACGTCTAGACAGAGCAATCGTGTGGGGTTTGCGGGTGAGAGAGGGGCGGTAGCGAGCCCAAGCTGCCACACACTCGCTTGGGACAAGTCAGCCTGGGTTGACGCTTTTTAATTTGATTGTTTTAGGTGTTTCGCTTGAGTTGCACTTACTTATAATGGTTCATACTACATGTTACAGGCTACAATTTGATAGTAGATACGATAGGATAAGTGTAATAGTTTGTATGAAAATACAAAAAATAATAATCATTTCATTAACGAACACTTTCTTTGAGTTTGCCATATGTCATTACTTCTGAGAATTTGATCCTTATTAGGAAAACTATCGGATGGTGTAATAATACAGGCTGTGTATTTTTTTTCATATTCGTCGGGTTCGATTAATATTTTTTTGGAAGTCTAATGATGCAGTTTTAGTTTTAATCAAAATCGGCCTCCAGACTCCTTTCAGTATTTTTCGCTATTCCCTTTAGTTTACGATTTGGCCATCCACGCCCACTTGAAAAATTCATCCTGTATGTATTTACTTCTATATTTTTTCATTTCATTCCTAGTACTATACATACACATACTACGAATACACAAATGTAGAACAGATTATATGAATATTTATAAAAAATATGTATACTGTGACAACCCTGCAGCTAAAACGAATGCCTACACAAAAGCGGCATTTCGCGTGACTTCAAAGGCGATGTCTCTCTGGTTGTTTTTATTACACTGTGGTAATAGTGTTTCTAATGTTCTATGTAGGTACGCTTACACTCAGTTGATCACTTGAAAATGAGTCGGAAATCCTTAAATTAGGTAGTGTGGCGTGTATGGAGGTAACAACCAGGTAGATGGGTTACGTGATGGTAAGTGAATACCATCGCCTATAGACATAAGTAATACCAGCGGGCTTGCCAATGTATTGCACACCTTATAACAATACTTTAAAGCAACTGGCTCTCAAGTGCAACTGCCGAAACACACCAACAGATGCTAGGCGAAAGATTTTCAAGTTGAGGGCAACCAGTCGAGACCTACCACAGTGCTATGGTTTCCTCACGTCGTTTTCCTTCACCGCTCAAGCTTAATGTAGGATTCGAACCTTTGTATCCACGTACCACGGTATCCGACGCTTTTACCACTGAACTTGCATACTTTATCTGACATTTATGTAATAGTATCTTAAAAATTAGTTTCACAAAGTGAACAGTAATACATGGCTGCCGTAATTAGTTATCTACAAGAGCCTCGTTAAAACAAAAGGTGTATTACTCTACATTATGTGAAGTAAACCGAACAGGGAATGTTATTAATTAGAGGGCTACCTTCAATTTGTGACGTACAACAGGGAAACTCGAGGAAAATGTTGTTTAAACTGCATCATCGCCGCTCTGGCTAACTTGGCTAAGGGCTCTTCCTCGCACACAATTGAAAACATTCTGCTAACTCCTCTTAAACCACGCAACGGATTTTTATACGGTTTTCGCTATCATTTAGATAGTTTATTCCGGAAGGTTTTCATGTATCATACATATATATTATATCAGAGAAAAACCGGAAATTTCAATTGTTTGTAATGTGATGTTCAGCGAAGCGGTGATAAAAATAATCTTGAAAAAAAAATCAAAAATAACCTTTCATATATTTCATTAATATATTTTAGAAAAATCTGACTACACTGGCGATATATTATTTATAAAAAATAAAAAGAGAGCGTAGCGGGTACTACAGTGTATCTACCGTTCCACCAAACTGCGCTCGTAGCAGGATTCAAACTCAAAACCTTCGCAATGCCATTCAACATCAAAACCACTAAGCTATCATCCCCTTTTCTGTATCATAAAATCTACTATATAAAAATAAGTCGGGTTTTCCTTCCTGACGCTATAACTCCAGAACGAACGAACCGATTTCCACGGTTTTGCATTCCTTTGAAAGGTCTCGGGCTCCGTGAGGTTTATAGCAAAGACAATTCAGGAAAAATTCACAAAAAAAAAAGAATAATGAAGAAAATTATTTTTGTCATACATTTTGTATAGAACGACGTTTTGACATGTCTCGAGATCGGACTGACAGATGGTTTAGTTTCACAATTGGTGGCGCTGGAATCGGGTTCTAAGTTTTATTTTCAGGGCAGGACAACGTCTGCCGGGCCCACTAGTATATTATATATATTTTAATAATATTACAATATTATATAATAATATGATTTTACGAGTTTCAAGGCCTTTTAAAAAAGCTATTACTCTAAAAATTCTTTATTTTGCCTACACTCGCAGCATACTTGAGTTCGGTAGTGTTATTTGGAGCCCGATTTACATGGTCCACGACTCGCGTATTGAGAAAATACAAACCAAATTCTTAAAGTCCATAGATTATCGCTCTGGTTACTGTTTTACCGACTATAAAACAGCTACTGAGAGACATAGAATCGCGAGTTTGGAAGGCAGACGAAAGTATTTGGATGCGCTATTTTTACACAAAATTATAAATAACAAAATAAATTCAAGCACATTATTAGAAAGTCTTATGCTCAAAGTACCCCGGCCATCCTCTCGTTCGAATTTTACTTTTCATGTAAAAAACTGTAAAACTAATTATGCAAAAAATTGCTACTTTAGGCGTGCGTGTAATAGTCTCAATAAGTTTTTAACAGACTTAGAAATTTTTGTTCAGTCAGAAATGAATTTTAAAAAAAGGTGCGTGAAATTTTTCCATAGCTTTATTTATATTACGTTTATATTTTTGTTGTTTTTATGTTAGCTGTATTGTTATCATTTTCTATGTGATTTCTTTATTGCTCGTTTTTTGTTATGTATTCTTTAAGAGATCTCCAGGTTTGTTTATGTTCTATGTTTATACTTTGTTTGTTGTAATAACCGTTTGTATCTTTGAATAAATAATAAAAATAGACCACCCAAATGTTCGAGTAGACATTCGGTAAGGCCATTTTACGTCGCTGATTGTGTATCTTTAGTTATTAGATATCAAAGCATTACACACTTTCGAACAGATAATTCAATTTTATTTACTTGTAACGATGACAACAGAGGCAGTAGGAGAACCTAGGGAGATACTAGTTGGGGGCGTAGCGGCATCTTTTAAAGTGAACTGTAGGTATTTATAAGCTATTGATATAATAATATATCAACAAACCTTAGATCCTTCTCTTTATGTTATGTAACGCTAGAATGAGACGGTTTCACCCGCGTTCCCGTGGGATCTCATCTTTTTCCCGGGATAAAATTATAGCCTATGTTACTCAGGGATAATGTAGCTTTCTAATGGTGAAATAATTTTTCAAATCGGTCCATTAATTTTTGTTTGATAGTTAGACAGCACCAGCGGCTTTGCGACACCTATTTCAATTCACTATCTAATTCGGTTTTGATATTATTGCATAGAATCTGATGTAAAATTAACTACGTACCTACTAGTTAATTTTGGATCTATATAATCCTAATTGAAACTCAAAACTACCCTAAGAAACTACCCCTTCTTGTTAACCTAACTAACCTTAACAACACCAAACTGGTGTAATATATTTTACAACGATCAGATTCAGGTCACCAACTTTAAAGACTTACCTTTCATAGACAAAAGTGAAAAACATTTTTAAATATGCGTATGGGGGACAATTAATCATATTTTATGACGCCACAGAAAAAGCGCAATGCGGATTTTGGCGGGAATATTCATGACAAATCTTACTAATATTACTCATTTACGCCAGAACGGCTGAATGGATCTGGATGAAATTTGGCATGTAGATAGATTATAGTCTGGAATAGCACATATGCTACTTTTTATCCCGGGAAAAGATAGAACCCACGGGAACGCGGGTGAAACCGCGCGGAACACCTAGTGTTATATAATTTTATGGTCATTATGTCATTGAGATGTCAACACGGTGACGTCGTCGGCTAAGTTCTTCAGTGCCATTTCAGTGTTACGATTTTAGTGTTATAGTTTATTTTATTTTCATCCCTTTTATAGATTGTAATTTTTTAAATTTTGCCTGTAATTTTTTTTATATACCTATTTATTTTATATATTTAGTTTCCAAATTGTTCTTTAATGACAGAACCCATACCTGCTGATCGAATTGTGTCGGATGTTCAAGTGCCCGCTTCATTAGATAGTCTTTTGCAGTGCCCAAAGTGTCCACAAACACGTTTTTTTAAAGGCCTAAGAGGTCTTAAAATACATGAAGCCAAAGTTCATAAAAATTCTAACGTATCATGCCCCACCATTCTTCATGGCCCTTCTGTCTCATTAGTTCATCAAGATTTTTTGGAAACACTAACAAATTTAAAGCTTTCTACTCCTGTCGTTAAACGTATACCCCGCGGTGCCCGTTTATCTGTAGCCCAATATTTGTCTAAATTAATTAAACATACTATTAATCTCAATTCCATCCATGCTTGGGAACAACTCATCACTTTTCCTTATAGAATTCTGCACGCCCCTTACAATACCAATAATAATGTATCACTTACTTCTGTTATAAAAGAAAATTGCCGTATAAATAATGACCTCCTAGCAGTTTTTCATCCTAGAATAAACCCTACCCGCTCATGTACTCGTTCTCATCCATATCATTTAATAGAGAACAAGTTAAATGACGGCGATATTAGAGGTGCTGCGAGGTTGTTATTCTCCAATGATACCATAGCCGATAATACAGCTGAGACTTTAGAAGCTTTACATAACAAGCATCCACCTCCTACATCAACTTTTTGCCTTTCAGATTAACAAAATTGCATTCCAGTATCTGATACAGCTCTAAAATGTATAAATAAAGATGTTTTTGGTGCCTTATCATCATTCCAAAGTGGTTCGGCGCCTGGAATTGATGCCCTCTCTCCACAACACCTTAAAGATCTCACATGTGGTCGTTGTGGTGATATTGGGGACACTCTTCTTGATGATCTCACTGGTTTAGTTAATTTAATGTTATCCGGAAGGGTCCCAAATGAAATATCACAAATATTGTACGGCGCTAATCTCTGCGCTTTAAAAAAAAAAGATGGCGGAATAAGACCTATTGCTGTTGGCACCGTATACCGCCGCCTTGCTGCGAAGGTTTGCTGCAGAGCCAACAGAGATAAAATTAAAGATTTACTGCAGCCAACACAACTTGGTTTCGGCTCACGAGGGGGCTGTGAAGCTGCGGTACATTCGCTTAGGACCTTTCTGGATAATAATGGTGGGGAGGTGCTGCTAAAGGTAGATATAAAGAATGCTTTTAACTCAGTTGATAGGGGCGCCCTTTTGACACAAATTTTTGAAAATATTCCAAATTCTTCAAATTTTTTATATCAATGTTATAGCAAACCTTCAAAATTAATGTATGGAAACAATTTGATTTATTCAGCTGTAGGGTGTCAACAGGGTGACCCTCTCGGGCCGGCCATCTTTAGCTTAGTCATTAATCCTATCATTAAGCGTTTGAAATCAAAATTTAACGTTTGGTATCTCGATGATGGGATTCTGGGAGGAGATGTGACCACTGTGTTAAATGATTTAGAACAATTAATAAAAGATTTTCATGCTATAGGTTTAGAACTAAATTTTTCGAAATGTGAACTATTTTTTACGGATACTTGCACAGCAAAAGATTTGGCTTTTGAAAATTTTAATAGTTTAGCCCCTAATATTAAACTTTTAGACAGTGGTTCACTTCGACTGCTAGGTTCCCCCATCCTTGAAGAATCAGTTTCCACCTTTGTCGAGGAAAAAATTCAAAATTTTCAAAATGTTTCAGATCGTCTTTTAAAAATTAATAAACTCATGGCCTTCACTATCATCAGATACTGTCTTTTTGTCCCAAAATTTGTGTATACTCTTAGGTGTTGTCCACTTTGGAAGTACCCCAATTTATTACAAGACTTGGACAATACCATTAGAGATACACTCATCTCAGTTTTTAATATAAATTTTGATAATCGAGGATGGTCACAAGCCTCTCTGCCTATTAGGCATGGAGGCTTAGGCATTCGCAAAATTTCTAGTGTGTCATTGCCAGCCTTTTTGTCTTCGGTCTATAGCACAGATGACCTTATAAAGCGCATACTCTCTGTTTCTTTTCAAAATGTTGAGGTATCTTGCTTGACCGAGGCTAGAATTTCATGGCAATTGGCCTGCCCGAACATTGAACTGCCCAAGGTCCCCTCCTCGCAGCGGCTCTGGGATGACCCTCTCTGTGAACTGGTACGGAATAATTTATTAGAAACGTCAACCAGTTCCGCAGATAGGGCCCGCCTCACAGCTGTTTTTGCTTGGGAATCGGGTCTTTGGTTGCAGGCCTTACCATCTTCACATATGGGTACACTTTTGGACTCCAACACTTTTAGATCCGCAGTATGTTTACGCTTGGGCTTGCCGATTTTCTCGTCACATCGCTGTCAGTGTGGCACTGCTGTCGATCAACTCGGTCACCACGGACTATCTTGCATCAAAAGCGCAGGTAGATATTCGAGACATGCTTGCCTTAATGATGTCATCCGTCGGGCCCTTACCAGCGCCAACGTAACAGCTATTTTAGAACCAAATGGCTTGTTTCGTGACGATGGTAAGAGACCCGATGGAATGACACTTATACCCTGGAAGATGGGTCGGCCTTTGGTATGGGATGCCACGTGTGTTGATACCTTAGCACCGTCTCATCTTCCAGAGACAGTGGATAGGGCCGGTGGTGCAGCCATGTCAGCAGAGAGCCTCAAGCGGCGAAAATACAGTAACTTAGATACAAGTTACATGTTTGAGCCGTTTGGGGTTGAAACTCTGGGTCCGTGGGGGCCGAGTGCACACCACCTTTTCCGAGAAATGTCAAAACGACTGGTCGACGCATCTCGTGACCAGAATGCTGGCATATACCTCGCTCAACGAATCAGCATTGCCATCCAACGTGGCAATGCTGCCAGCATTCTGGGTACGTTGCCTACTGACAACGACTTTTTTATTTAGATTTATTTAAATTAAATGGTAATAAAAAAAAATAAGAAATAAGTTTTAGTTGTAGTTGTATTATTTTTTATGTTATTATTAAGTGACTATTAAAGTTTGCTCATCAGGCACAGTTTAATAAAAGCCACCTCAGCTATTCGACGTCACGTAAAAAGAACGCTAGTCGTTTACCTGAGTACTGAGCGATTTATTTATTTACAGCCTATTTTCCAAAGTACTAAAGTACCTATTATGATTCTGAAAAAAAAACGATTCAATGCCATGGGGATGTAAAACGTAAAAATGCGTTTTTTTAAACGTTGTCCTGCCATGAAATGAAAATAAAACGAAACTTGGATCCATCAGTTTTAAACAATATTAGCGCCAACTGTCACACAACTGGCAGTTATGTCAAACGCCAGTTAAGTTTTCTTAAATTTTCATGTTCCGCGCAAATTTCTTACTTTTTTCATTCATAAGAACCTTCTCCTTACAATAACAAACACAACAAAAAAAGAATCAGCGAAATTGGTCCAGCCGTTCACGCTTGATGCCGTGACCAAGGAAATAGGGATTCATTTTTATATAATAGAAAAAAAATATAGATATAGATAAATTAATTAGGTACATTAAAAATAGGTTATGTACCATGTATCAGGAATACTGTTAATCGAAAATGAACCTTCGCTTATTCAGATTTAGTTCAAAACCCCGAGCTACAGTCGTGTGCTCAAATTATGGCAGAACAATCACAGCGTTCAATGTAACCGAAGAGCTTCCGTCGCCTTTAAATTAGGGGGTGAATTTTGGAAAATCCTTTCTTAGTGGAAATCTACGTCATAATAACTATCTGCATGCTGAATTTCAGCGCAATCCGTTCAGTGGTTTCAGCTGTGCGTTGATCGATCAGTCAGTCAGTCAGTCAGCCAGTCAGTCAGCCAGTCAGTTTCTTCTTTGATATATTTAGACTAGGTATTTCAATTCGATTAATTGATCACTACAGAACATATAATGTTTTAATTAAAAAACAATATCATAAAACATTAAAAGTGACAACCCTATGGTCTTAATGGAGCGTAGGTAATTATTTTCAGATTTAGGCTTAGTTTCCATACTGTATATCTTTATACTGTGTCAATAATAATCATCTTTATACATATAGGTAAGTGATAGTTTTGTTATTTATTATTGGTCAGTTGGATGTGCCATCGCACAAATTACCTTTAATTTCGATAGGATACATAATGCAACC
Organism: Ochropacha duplaris; assembly: GCA_951361185.1. Taxonomy (NCBI): domain Eukaryota; kingdom Metazoa; phylum Arthropoda; class Insecta; order Lepidoptera; family Drepanidae; genus Ochropacha; species Ochropacha duplaris. The sequence continues at coordinate 1,730,670 of OX592690.1, forward strand.
GCATAAATAAACACTATGCAAACGGGTCAGTTTTAAAGGAATCAATAAAATACATAGCCAAGGATTAAGCATTTTTGGAACGAAGTTCCTTATCGCGCGTTATGAAAGGGGGCTAGACGGAAAAAAATCTTACGACACTTTTAGTGTCACTGTCACTGTCGGTGACAGTTGTGTGTAGTAAGCTATTGTAAGCTGTGCGGCGTGCGCATGTTTCTCTCTCTCTCTCTCTCTCTGTCTCTCTCTCTCTCTCTATCTCTCTATATCTCTCTCTCTCTCTCTCTCTCTCTCTCTTATAGAAAGCAAGCCAGATATTTTCATTTCTATTTATATATATACATATATAATAAATGTTTTTTTTTATATATATATATACTCCCTCGACTTATATAACTTATATAACTTCGTTCCATCCGGGTGACCCTTGACACCTCTCAAGTTTTTTTACAACGAGGCAGGCGGGTCACCTGATGGTAAGTGACAACCGTCGCCTATAGACATTGGCAATACCAGGGGATTGCTAATGTGTTGTACCTACACCTTATTATACCTTAAAGGCGAACTAGCTTTCAAGTGCAACTGCCGGAACACACCAACAGGTGCTTGGCGACAGATTTTCAACTTGAGGGTGGTAGCCAGCCAGTCGAGTACTACAGTGTACCCTACCACCGTGCTGTGGTTTCCTCACGATGTTTTCCTTCACCGAAAGCTCAAGCTCATTGTAGGATTCGAACCCACGACCTTCGCCGAGGTATCCGACGTCACTTACCACTGAGCTATCATCGCCTTGAATTTGCGTTATCGTGATAGCTAATTAAATTGTTCTAGGAAGCGTTGAAACCTAAATACTGGAAATGTTAGCAATTAGTTCCACTTCACCGCGTATGTCTGTATGTTAGCAATAAACTGAAAAACTAATGCACGGTGGTAGGGTACTTTGTAGTACTCGACTGGCTGGCTACCACCCTCAAGTTGAAAATCTGTCGCCAAGCACCTGTTGGTGTGTTCCGGCAGTTACACTTGAGAGCCAGTTGCCTTTAAGGCATTGCAATAAGGTGTACAACACATTGGCAATCCCCTGGTATTGCTAATGTCTATAGGCGACGGTTGTCACTTACCACCAGGTGACCTGTCAGCTTCGTTGTCACTCGTGGAATAAAAAAAATAAAAAAAAACTACTGAACTGATTTTCATACGATTTTCACGAATGGATGGAGTGATTCATATGGAAGGTTTTGGTGTATAATTCATTAAGGTTTTGTTTATATTGACTGAAATTGTTGAAGATGTCGGAACAATTCATGTTGACTGTTATTAGCTGGGTATTTTTTGTTTTAGTTTACTATGTAGGTAACTAATGCGGGTTATAATTTTTTATGTATTTTTGTATTACTTTAAGAATAAAATTGTTAAACATTTGAAAAAAAAACGCCAATATAGTCAGATGGTCCAAAAATATTTAAAAAATGTAACCTTGCTGAGTTTCTTGCCGGTGCTTCTCAGTTGAAGGCTGACTTCCGAACCGGTGGTAACTTCTGTAATTCGACCTTCATAAGTGCCCTTCTAGGGCCTAAACTGAATAAATGGTTTTGACTTTGACTTTGACTGGGAGCTTTACGGGCGTGCACCGCGTAAAATAATCTTACTAATCTTACTAGATAAAGATAAAGATAAGATAAAAAAGCATTTATTGGACACACACATAAAAACAAAAAAAACAATAGAAATTAAAAGTAAGTTACACATTATGTGGGTCCAAATGGCCCCAGCTCAGCCTATGCTGCAGATAACTACAGCGCTGATTTTCGGCTGAAGCCACGGGTGATTCACGGACGTGCGGACGGACAGCGCTTACGTACGCATACGAGTAATCATATTATCATATACTATACCTATCCATACATATATCTACAAATAATAATAATTTATAAACCCAAGACAGTATCACTCAGGGTATACATATATACTACATATATCTAATATATAAAAATGAATCGCAAAATGTGTTGGTAAGCGCATAACTCAACAACGCCTGGACCAATTCGGCCAATTCTTTTTTTAAAATGTTTGTTGAAGTCCAAGGATGGTTTTTACGGCGAGAAAAATTCGAATAATTGCCGGGAAAACCCTAAAAACAGCCCTTTTCTTTTTCCCATACAATCGTCAATCGAAACAAAACAAAGACGCGTTTTAGAGAAATAGGGCAGAACAAGGTCTGCCGGGACAGCTAGTTTTATAATATAATAAAATAAAATAGGAAATAATATAAAGTAAACTATAGGTACTAATCCTACTAATATTATAAATGTGAATGTTTGGATGGATGTATGTTTGTTACTCATTTACGTCAGAACGGCTGAATGGATCTGGTTGAAATTTGGCATGGAGATAGATTATAGTCTGGAATAGCACATAGGTTACTTTTTATCCCGGAAAAAGATAGGATCCCTCGGGAACGCGGGTGAAACCATGCGGAACAGCTAGTATTATAAATGTGAAAATTTGGTTGGATGGATGTATGTTTGTTACTCATTTACGCCAGAACGGCTGAATGGATCTGGATGAAATTTTGCATGGAGATAGATTTTAGTCTGGAATAGCACATAGGCTACTTTTTAACCCGGGTTAAGTTAAAATCCCTCGGGAACGCGGGTGAAACCACGCGGAACAGCTAGTAGTTATATAATAATCTAATACGACACTACGACAAAAAAAAATGTAGGCGTATATGCCTATATGTACATATATGTGTATCTTCTCTTATTATCTGCTTATTATATAAGTGATATGAGTAAGTAAGGAGTGAATTTCGATATGACAGATAGTGGGCCCAATGGATGAAAAGTACACATTGAGCCCATGATTGGGAGCATGGCAGGCATTATTTTGAGCTTTCAAGATACTGCTACTTACCACCAGCTAAGTAAAACAGTGCTGCCTGTTCTGCGACTTGCAATCTTACCACATTTACCACATTACATATATGGTGAAATTGTGGTAATGTGGACACAAGTATAAAAATAATACTAAACTAAAGGTAGGTAACTTATATTGAACCGCTTTCGTTAAAATTGATCTTTACAAACTATTCTTCTTACAAATACGTCGCAGTGTTAATTTGTCGTCTATTTTGCCATTAAATGTAGGTAATTATTTTAGCTTTAGAAAACTTTATCGGCTCGCCCAATGACTTCGTTTATTGAAGTTGTGTAGTATAGTTACTTTGGAAACGTTGCAAATAAAGAATATACGAGTGGGTTCATAGGTAGGTAGGAAAATATACGTTGGATTAAACGAGCAAAAGGGTAGCCCACAGAGTTCAATTTATATTCGTGGGAAAAAACGAGCTAACAACCAATTTACCGATACAGGAAGTTTTAAACCTTTTCAATGTTGTTTTTTATTTATTTACAATTTACATAAAAATGAGCGTTGGAAATTTATATCAATCGAGCGCCGTTACACGCGTTCATGAGGAGATTTTACGATTTCCCAGGATAAAAGGTATCCCATTTCTATTTCCAGGATATAATCTATTTGTGTGCCAAGTTTCATCAAGATCGGTTTAGGACCAGGAACGCGAGCGAAACCGCGGGGAACTAGTAGGTAATCATATAGAAAATTGTTTAGTTAATTCATAACTACCTCAGGACACTTAAATTATGATTTAAACTGTGAAAGTAATTAATGCACACTCAACATTCTCACTTGAAAATCTCATGACTGAATAAACATATTATTTGATGTGCATTTTGCTGGCTGTTTGCAATTATTATGAACCTGAATAATATTATTAGAATGTTCGCTAGTTGGCCCCGCGCTCTCACCCAGGTTCCCGTGGGATCTTATCGTTGAACCTGGTTATGTTTAAGAGTTCATCCCAACAACAACAAACAATACAGGAACAACGGGACAATATTTTTTTTTCTTTTGTATAAGCTTGTGTTTGACCGCAATCTCACCATCGTAAGTGATGATGTAGCCGAAGGTGGTAAGCACACAAAGCCTAGATGGGAACTGGCTCTCAAGTGCAGCTGTCGGAACACACCGATAGGAGCTTGGCGACAGATTTTTAACTTGAGCGTGGTAGCCAGCCAGTCGGGTAGGTACGACAAAGTACCTACCTACCCTACCCTTCACCGAAGGCTCAACAGTATATATGGTAGTATATATTTCATTTTATTATATCTATTGTATAAGCTCATTGTAGGATTCGAACCCAGGTCCTTCGCTTCGATAATATTTAGATTAATATTTCATTTACCATAGTTGGCCACCCATAGCACAGCCTAGCCTAGTTTGGGGCCAGGGAACAACGAACACATGTTTTTTTATTTACTTACCTGTTTTTAGGGTTCCGTACCCAAAGGGTAAAAACGGGACCCTATTACTAAAGACTTCGCTGTCTGTCCGTCCGTCTGTCTGTATCTCAAGAACCGCGATAGCTAGACAGTTGAAATTTTCACAGATGATGTATTTCTGTTGCCGCTATAATAATAAATACTAAAACAGAATAAAATAAATATTTAAGGGGGACGAGTACGACTCGCACTTGGCCGGATTTTTTTAAGTGTAAAATCTGTGTATACGCTTTGGTGGGTCCTAATTAAAAATATTATTACTAATACTTTCAGAGCAATATTACGTTTCAATGATAACTCGTGTGGAATATTACACAGACCTCATTACTAACAGCACCTAAATATTTTGAGCAATCTTATATTAATAAAAATGGTTCTTCGAAATGTATGTACTGTATGAACTTTCGAATGTCTGCACCAAATTGGATGATGCTTTGTTTTATGTATTCGTTATTGTTAGGACAAGGATTGTATAAAATAAAAACTTCCACGGGAACGCGGGTGAAACCGCGGGGGACGGCTAGTTAATTATATTTTTAAGTTGACGATAATTAACACTTTATAAATAAATAAATAAATATCCTCGGACATTTGTTCACACACGGCTATCTGATCCCAAACTAAGCAGAGCTTGTAATATGGAAACCAGATGACTGATGTAGGTACTACATATACTACTTTTTTTTTGTAAATACATACTTAAATAGATAATTACACCCAGACTCAGGACAAACAGACATGTTCATGCACACAAATGTCTACCCTGGATGGGAATCGAACCCACGACCTGCGACGTGATAGGCAGTGTGTTAACCAACCACGCCAACCGGCCCGTCAAATACTTTGCAACAGCTAAATATAGATTTGAATTTTATTTTTCATAGAATCAATTTGAACATCTCTTTTGTAAGTAAGGTACCTACATACTTAATAATTATTTTTATTATTTGGTAATATAACCAACTTTGGTGTTATCGTAAAATCGTTTACCTATATGAATACGAGCGCGCGCATCCTCAATCGGGCCCTTTTTCAAAATATAATCAATTTTGTGACCGTACGTAAAAACTATCAAGACTCCCTCCTACCCCCTAATCGTATTAAGTCATAAATAATGGCACCTAAGAACCCGAATATTATTTTAACTTTGATATATAGCCTATCTTCTTGCTTGCTTGTCCGCAATCTCACCATATTATGCGACCGAAAGTGGTAAGCACACAAATTCTAAAAGGGAACTAGCTCTTAAGCTTCTGACACTGTCAAGTTGGACATTCAACTGGAGGGTTCGCAAGTCGCAAATACAAAAATGGTTTCCTTCAACGAAAGGTCAAGCTCATTGTAGGATTCAAACCGGTCAAGAGCAAACATCGCCGCATTTCGTTTATGTTATGTTATAGTTGCCAACCGTCCTGTTTTCCCTGGACATGTCCTGCTTTTTATGGTGTCCTGATATTTTTGAAGCATCGTCCTGAGTTTTTAAAGATTCCTATTAATTTTATAAATTCGCGCGCCACTACTCTCTCCAATCGTCTTGTCCTAAGAGATTCCTCGTCGAGACCTAATAATTTGTCCTATTACATTTGTCTAAGTCTTAGACTTGATTATTTTATGATTAAAAACATCATTCTTCGATTTGATTCGGTAATTTAATAACAAAATTTTAGTGGAACACCTTAAAATACGTGATTTCTATTCGTTGTTTTATTGAACCTGTTTTCAGTGGAATATAGGTAATTACTATAAAAATTGTTTTTATACATATATAATCCTGGCTTTAAACCAAAATGTCATGGTATTTTTACGTTCAAATCCTGGATTTCAAAGTTTGGAGATAGCAACCCAATGTCATGCCTAACCATCATTTGAAGTAGCTTTTCGGTTAAATATGTAGTTATTCAATGAAAGACGTTGATAAAGAACTACATATTTAGCCTACATTTAACTCACTTTGCTTGTGATGATTATTGTGTAAATATAATACGACGAAACGCTTCGAGAAAAGGTATAGTGCCCCTGCGTTTTCGCTTCGCTGGCTTGTCTTGGCGGGGCAACCAGATTGAGCGTATTTACACTCAATCATCTATACAAAACTGATCTTTCGAAACTGGCGATGATAGCTCAGTGGTAAGTGACGTCGAATACCGTGGCGAAGGTCGTGGGTTCGAATTCTACAATGAGCTTGAGCTTTCGGTGAAGGAAAACATCGTGAGGAAACCATAGCACGGTGGTAGGGTACTTTGTAGTACCCGTCTGGCTGGCTACCACCCTCAAGTTGAAAATCTGTCGCCAAACACCTATCGGTGTGTTCCGACAGCTGCACTTGAGAGCCAGTTCCCATCTAGGCTTTGTGTGCTTACCATCTTCGGCCACATCATCACTTACCATGGTGAGATTGTGGTCAAACACAAGCCTATCAAATATAAAAAAAAACTGATGGTGTAACTAGATAATATAGAACAAAACACTATTTATAGAATTAAAATTAACTTTTTTTTGTTGACGAGCGAATGGTCGAATTTGACCAGTGGGCGAACAATAGTTTATCTAAATATTTTTACCTACATCCAATAACAAAACAAACATGTATATTTATGTTATAGTTACATCATCAGAGATTTGTATTACATACTAGTGGGCCCAGCAGACGTTGTCCTGCCCTGAAAATAAAACTTAGATCCCGATACCAGCGCCACCAATTGTGAAACTAAACCATCTGTCAGTCCGATCTCGAGACATGTTAAAACGTCGTTCTATACAAAATGTATGACAAAAAAAATTTTCTTCATTCTTCTTTTTTTTTTGTGAATTTTTCCTGAATTTTCTTTGCTATAAACCTCACGGAGCCCGAGACCTTTCCAACGAATGCAAAACCGTGGAAATCGGTTCGTGCGTTCTGGAGTTATAGCGTCAGGAAGGAAAACCCGACTTATTTTTATATAGTAGATTAACATAAAAAGCGTATACAGTTAAAATTAATCAACTGCCAATTACCGCATTCGTTTGCATGATGAATTGTAGAAATGTATCAACCATTTGCATTTATGGAGGTGGTTATTTGGTGCGTATAAATATTTCGAATGTAAATGCTCTGAAAGGAATGCTCTGATTTATTTTGGTGATATTGTTGTTTGCCGAAATGCTATAAATTTTAATTCACTCGTGTACATTAAGCACTTTATAGTATAAAAATTAATTTTACCAGCAATTTTTCACCTGTTAGTTTTTTTTTATGTCACAAGTGACAACGAGGCAGGCGGGTCACCCGATGGTAAGTGACTACCGTCGCCTATAGACATTAGCAATACCATTGGGGATTGCCAATGTGTGGTACACCTTGTTACAATGCCTTAAAGGCAAACTGGCTCTCAAGTGGTGGTAACTTCTGTAATTCGACCTTCATAAGTGCCCTTCTAGGGCCTAAACTGAATAAATGGTTTTGACTCTGACTTTAAGTGCAATTGCTTGGACACCAACAGGTGCTTGGCGACAGATTTTCAACTTGAGGGTGGTAGCCAGCCAGTCGGGCTGCGGGCAGCCATGTGTGCGACTTAATTTTCAACCGATTAAACTGAATTGCCACACTTCTGTACTGGTACTGGTAAGCAAGAAATCGACTTTTAGAAATAGGTTTAGTATCCTAGTTTGTAGTTCCAAAAAGAGTTCTATAAGGGTATTATTGTAGATAGATGTTCGTGTGGTCTATGGCTCTTGTCAAAGTAAAGCCTTTATTCGGTTTATGGTCTAGGATTTATGATTCCCACTTTTATTTTGTAATAAAACTCACCTTTAGTAATTGTACAAGTATAATTCTTCCAAATATATTCTACGTTTCCTCTGTGAAATTGGATCCGATGCTCGCCGTGTCCTCCGACAAAGTGAATTCCAAAACTAGCCACCCCGATACCCTCACTTTCTTTATTCATTATTGTTGTGGGGAGCACCTTCGATTATCTTCTTACTCCCTCACACCAGGGGGGGGATATTCTTCGGCAGGATGGTGAAACTATTCACTTAACCTCACTGAACTACCACTGCACTAAAACTCACTAAAACTGAACTGAACTGAAACTGAACTGAAACTACACTGAGCTGAAACTACTGAAAACTAATCTACTGAACTGAAACACCACTTTTTCTATATTTGGTTCCTTGGAGAGTCTTCAGGTAACTAGTTCTTGCTTGTTGCTTGGTGACCTCTTGAATGGTCATACTTTCTACGGCCAACTCACCCATTTATATCCCCAAAATCGCGTGTTCTAACAGTAACATAGACGACGAGTTAAAGCGTCACTCAAGGTCATGAGAAAGTTCGAGAAGTTAGAAAGGTTCGAGATATCGTCAGAGTGAGACACTGTAGTTGTCGTGTAGAAGAGATCTACTGTGCGAGTGGGATGGGATTTGAGTTCAATATAGTCGATTGGAGTTGGCCTATTGTTCTAAGCGTTACCTTTTCGAGACCCTCCGCAAAATAATCATTTATTTCATCAATATAAATTACAGTTTCAATACAAGGTCACTCAATATAGTATAAATCCAAAATAATATACAAAGAAAATGTCATAGGAAAACTGTAAAACATAAATGTCGTGAACATATTCTCCCGCCGCAGTCTTGTTTACAAGCTGGAAAGTTCTGGGGTTCACGATTCAGGATCGGTCTTGATGGTCGCTAACTTCTTGGTGGGTCAACGCAGCACTCTTCTGTTGGTTCGGACGTCTACGGCGCGTATATCTTCTTCTGGGCCAGGTAACGCAGAGATGACTTCTCGGCGTGGCCACTGGCCGCGTGATAGGGTAGGAACGGCGTGATCAGCTTGATCACGTCGTTCCTGGCGCAGGGCTCCCGCCGGTTTTGGAGTTCAAGCAGGTATGCATTCACCCAGCGGCGCCAGAAGGAGTTCGCGAGTGCTTGGCTGACTCGCCATGTTCTTCGGCTGGTGACGTCGTCTTCGGAGAACGCCCCAGGCAAGGGAACGTGGGATGGTTCACCGAGCAAGAAAGGGTTCGGTGTCATCTTTTTCCTCGTTCGTTTGAAACCAGCTGCACATTTCTGCTTCGGTCTGAGTCGTTCGGCGAACTGCAGAACACATGCAGTGGCACGCACAACGCTCATGTATAACGAGAGGCATTGTACGTCTGGTAGTTCTTCTGCGACGTTGGATGTTGTAAGTACCCAACGCCGTATCTTCTCAGAATCTTCATCTTTTTCTTCGGTTTTGCCATGCAGTCGATTGAGTGCGGCATCGTAGTTGGCTGGGATCTTTGGTTCTTCTGATTTCGAGACAAAACACGTCTCGAAACCTCCCGCCGGTAACCGATTGCTTCTAACTGCTGAAGCGCACGTTGCTCGCCGTCAGTGGTTGGCTTCTTTGGAGCAACTCGCAAGGATTCAAACGAGAAATGTTCTCGCATGAGCTGCTCCATTTCTTCTTCTTCAGGGTCAATCACGACGTGATGTACTCGCTGCGTGCGCCACTTCGATGGATAGTGGTGTGTCCCATGAAGGACCCAACCTAGGCTAGTTCGTGAAGCGACTGGTTGGCTTCTGGGACCACGGCGTGTTTCTTCAGTCAGCAGTAGATGCCAGTTGTCTTGACCAATCAAAATGGTTGGTTTTCCTTCTTCATAAGTGACGTCATCTACGATATCATGAAGATGTGCACATTCACTTAGTAGATTTTTTCTGACAGCTTGCGGTGCCAGCTCGAGATGTTTCATGGTTCGAGCTGAGATGTCATGCTGTTCACCCAGGTGTCCGGTGATGGAGAAGTTAACCAGTCTGGATCGGTTCGCTTCAATCTTCGAGCCAGCAACACCTTCGATCGTGAATGGTGCTTCTGGACCCGTCACACCGATCTTGTCTGCTGTGGCTTCATCAATCAGGGTGCAGGTGGATCCATCGTCAAGAAGTGCATAAGTGTCGTGCACTCCTGCTGGACCGGAGACCTGCACCTTCAGGACCTTCAGTAGCGTTGATCGGTTCTTCCTCTCTTGGGTCGATGCAATGGCAGCGCCCGTTCGTTCTGTCACATGTTCCTTCACGAGTGATGGTGACTTCGGGTTGTGCAGAAGCTGGTGGTGTACGTAGCTGCATTCGTTGATCCCGCATCTCCTCATTTTGCAGGAGTGACGGTAACCCCATGTTCGTAGGCAGCGGAAACACAGCTTTTGCTTACATGCTATGTCCCATCTCTCGTTGACAGATGCTTCTTTGAAGGTGTTGCATGTCGCTGCATAATGATTCACCTTCTTGCAGATTGGACAAGAGTTCTCTTGTGGCTTAGGTGGTCGTTGGTCATCTGCATGATAAGTTCTCATTGATCGTCGTTGGTTCGGAGCAGAGTTTGTAGGACTCTCGCTCAGTCGTTCAGCTGGAGCAAACATTCCGCATCGATCGGCAGTGCGTTCCAGGAATCTGGTGATCTTGACGAGATCGGGTTCATCTTCCGGCTGTTCAGCTACGAAATCGTAGTAGCTGAAACGCAGTGCTGCAGGTAGTTTCTCCACAATGGCGTGCACTATCTCTGGATTGTAGAGATAGTGTGTTCGGTTCAGCGCCTTCACCGTTGCAGTGATGTTCGTTACTCGTGATGCGAACAGGCAGATGTCTCCCGGTGCATCACTTAGTTTCGGCAGCGTCTTCAGTTTCTCCATTTCGGCCATCACAAGAGCGTCAGGGCGGCCGAATCTTGCCGCTAATAATTTCATGACTTCTTGTGGAGTGGTGATACCGATGAATAGGCACTGGACGGCATCCTTCGCAAGTCCCTTCAGGCTTCGCCTTAGTCTTGCTAGGTTCTCTTGTTCTGTGGTGGTGCTCAAGGTCTGTTCAAAGGCTGCTTTAAACGGCAGCCAGTCGCTTGACATTCCGTTGAATACGGGTAGTTCAGGTGTCTCGCGTTGCACCACCATCGTCGGTTGCATTGCTCGCGCTACTTCTGCGATAGCTAGCGCAAGCTCACTATACGGTGATTCTTCTTTCGTTGTACGTGTCGGCTCCTGAGGTTCGTTGATGCGAGCGATCTGTGCCGCATCTGGCAGGGCCTGTATTTCACCTCGTACAATATTTTCTTCTTTCTGTGGCATGATCGCAGGAGGGTTTGGGTCAAGTTCTACCCAGGATCGAACCCTAGCTGCACGTTCGTTCGATGTACGTGTCGGCTCCCGAAGTTCGTTGATGCAAGCGATCTTTGCTGCATCTGGCAGGGCCTGTATTTCACCTCGTACATGTTCACGTTGCATGATTGCAGAAGGGTTTGAGTGGAGTTCTACCCATGATCGAACCCTAGCTGCTCGTTCGGATGCTGCCGTTTCAAGATCTTCATCTGATGATTCCTCTAAGAAAGCAATTCGCAGCGCTGCGCGTTCTTCTTGTTTAGCAAGTATTTCGTCTTGTTTTTCTCCTTGTTTCGTAAGACGTTCTTCTTGTTTCGTAAGACGTTCTTCTTGTTTCGCAAGAATTTCGTCTTTCTTTTCTCCTTGTTTCGTAAGACGTTCTTCCTGTTTCGCAAGAAGTTCGTCTTTAGCCTTTAAAAGTTGCTTTCTGCGACTTTGGCTTGATGTCATTGTACGCTGCGATGATGCTTGTCTTATAGATGTGGTGTTTGACTTCTGTGTCGTAGGAGCTGCTTCTCTGGTGACCGCTTGTCTCGCTGTTGTCCCACTGGTATTCACTGCTGTGATGTTACTCGTCGCAGTTCCGTTCGTGCTCGTGGCTGCCAAGTTCGTTGCAGCGGAAGCACTAGACTGCGTTGAGGCAGTAGTGTCCGTTGCGGCAGCGTCACGAGCGGCGACGAGCTCCATAGCAGCGGTATACAGTGGGTGTGCCCAAGTACCGCGTTGCGGATCGTGCGGATCTTGTCGAATTCTTCGACTTCTCGGACTTTGCGGATCTTGCGGATCTTGCAGATTTCGCGGATCTCGCGAATGTTCACCCCACGGATCCTGCGGATGTGCGGATTTGGCGGATCTGGCGGATGTGCGCCCCACGGATCTTGCGGATCTGGCGGATGTGGCGGATGTGCGCCCCACGGATCTTGCGGATCTGGCGGATGTGGCGGATGTGCGCCCCGCGGATCTTGCGGATGTGCGGATGTGCGGATCTTGCGGATGTGGATCTTGCGGATGTGTTCCGGAAGCAACTGGTGGCGGATGTGGCCCGGCGGCGGCGGCGTCAGCGGCGGCGGCAGGCGGCGGATGTGCGGTGGCGTCAGCGCTCCTGGTTTTCACCATCGTGAGATCTTCAACTGGTTCAGAATATCCGGCTTCTCGAAGGACCAGACAATGTGGGGAGCACCTTCGATTATCTTCTTACTCCCTCACACCAGGGGGGGGATATTCTTCGGCAGGATGGTGAAACTATTCACTTAACCTCACTGAACTACCACTGCACTAAAACTCACTAAAACTGAACTGAACTGAAACTGAACTGAAACTACACTGAGCTGAAACTACTGAAAACTAATCTACTGAACTGAAACACCACTTTTTCTATATTTGGTTCCTTGGAGAGTCTTCAGGTAACTAGTTCTTGCTTGTTGCTTGGTGACCTCTTGAATGGTCATACTTTCTACGGCCAACTCACCCATTTATATCCCCAAAATCGCGTGTTCTAACAGTAACATAGACGACGAGTTAAAGCGTCACTCAAGGTCATGAGAAAGTTCGAGAAGTTAGAAAGGTTCGAGATATCGTCAGAGTGAGACACTGTAGTTGTCGTGTAGAAGAGATCTACTGTGCGAGTGGGATGGGATTTGAGTTCAATATAGTCGATTGGAGTTGGCCTATTGTTCTAAGCGTTACCTTTTCGAGACCCTCCGCAAAATAATCATTTATTTCATCAATATAAATTACAGTTTCAATACAAGGTCACTCAATATAGTATAAATCCAAAATAATATACAAAGAAAATGTCATAGGAAAACTGTAAAACATAAATGTCGTGAACAATTGTGTTGCCATTTAATTATGAAAACCGTAAACGGAACAGAATTATTTAGTCGATTTTAATTTATGAATGTCAAACCTAACAATTTACTGAAGTAATCTATTACTTTTTCAGCGTTTAACTACATTAGAAGAACCGGCAAGAAACGATACCCTTTGGCTCGCCCGGTGGGAAATTCCAACACTACCTACAAAAGTTGAAGTTATTAAGCTATTCAAAATTTTATTTTATGTGCGTATAATATTATTTTAATTGTCGCAGTCAACTACCTTAATTAGCTATTCAATTAACAGTCTAGCCTCTTTACTAAACTGCTAAATTGGCTGCGACATGTAGGTACCTATAGGTAACATTAAATGAATAATGCTGATGTTATTTTTGTTTAGTTTTCAGTAAAAGTTAAATGTGTATAAACGTTGAGACCGCAAAACCATTTTATTTTCATACTTTTTATCGAATGGCATTTTACAATGAAGAGCTGCAGGCGATATTGAAGCGCTTTTATTCTGCAAAAATGAGAAACTCTCGCTATTTGTTTTCTGACGGCTCGTCCTCTCTGTAACTATTATAACTTATTTATTTAAAGGAAACAAATACCAAGACTGCCTTCTTTACACATTTATATAAACATTGTTTATTTTTACAAAATCCACGTCCAATGGTACCTACAGACAGACACAAGGCAAAAGTTAGTTGTTCCTAATTTTAGGCGAGCTAAAGCTAACAAGTCAGTATTTAAAATCTGTCAAGACGCATAAGAATGTAACATTAGGTAAATAAAAAACAAGTGACGATTATAAATACTTGAAACGATTCTTCATTTAAAAAATATTTTGAGCTTGAGCTTTTATTTTCATAAATTCATTAAAATAAAAGCCTTTTAAAATTCTGAAATTGACTAGCTTATTGATATAGCATTTCAATAAAACGCGCAACATCAAAAGCGACTTTCACCATTCAGGGGAGAATAAAATATAATATTCTGTCCTGGCCAGATTTGAAGGTCTCCGTATATATAAATAAATAAATAAATAAATATCCTCGGACATTTGTTCACACACGGCTATATATAATAATTGTAAGTGATTAGAGCCACTGTAATAACCAAGTAAATTAGATCCATACATCCAAAATTTTCGGAGAAAAACAACTTAGCCATTTCCTTTGTCCCAAACTCGTTTTACATACATCTTTTAATAATGCCTTTGCCTTTAAATTGCCTTGAGATGTGGATTTTCAGAAACAAGGTTAAATAAGGAGTGTGAGCTAAAAGACCGGCCATCGAAGAGATCTTTGGTAGAGGCCTTTGTCCAACGAGATAATAATGAGAATCTTCAACGATATTTTTATGGGACTATACCACGATTGATAATAGTTACACATACCGTACATACCTACTTTGCGTGTCAAAAAGCAGACAAATTGTCTGCTTTCTACGCGCCGCTTCATTTAGTCGGCGATCAACCGATATTGCCTTCGGACGTCAACCGACATCTAGAAAAATGACTGGTTGTTTCGTATTAAGTTGTAAAACTGTACAAGAAAAGCCAAACCCAAATAATGGACATGTTTCCTACTACAAGTAGGTAAATTGACACCAAAAAGTGGTACGGTTGGTCTCCATACAAATTGAGATACTTACGTTATAGTTAAAAAACAGGTCTATGGTTACTACGCTACATATACCTACATCACTCCTATACAAAAGCTAAAATAAATCCGTTATATTAGCCTGTAAAAGACGTTGCAAGAAGAAACGTACTCTACGAACGCGCACAGAGAATCGAGAATCCCGCACACCGCGTGAGTGCGAGTGAAAAACGTGCAGTGTGCTCAGTCCCGCTTACGGCGACATATTGCCGGCTGCCGGTCGGCTCGCCGGCGAGCTACTTAGCGGTAGGCACTTAAAAAGCTGCGTTACGTGTGACGAAGGCCTGACTATAATCTCATCTAGGTCTTGAACCCACGACCTTAACCCCGGTATCCGAAATCACTATGATTACCTTATCAAGTTACCTCTCAATATTTTCCTTAAAACTTGAACTTTGAGTTTTGCTTACCAAGATACGCCTCATATAAATAATTTACAGTTTCGACTTTTAAAAGGCTTGAATGTTGCAAATTAAAACTAAACCTCGTTCTCAATACAGTAATTGATAGACAACACTTCAGCGAATGCAGCCTTCCGAAATCACGGAACGCAATCACATCAATCTCCTATTTCAATCAAAACAATCGCAAAATCAATTTCACGATCACAATGATTGTTTCACTGATGAAGTGTTGACTTAGAACGGAAGCAAACTTTCAATCAAGTTAATGCAGTTAGGTCGGGCGGCTCGGGGATTTCTAGACATATACCCGTATGTAAAGGACGACACAGATTGGTCTAAGCAGGTCTTAATAAATCCAGGTACACAGACAGAATTTGTTGATTAATAATACATTTCGCATCGCTTTTTAGTTAGTATTTTTAGTTAGATTTTGCTTTTAAATACTGTACATTGAAAAATTATCAAAAGTAAATAAGTAAGACTCGTATATTATTTCAATTTGTTTTCGAGGTTCAAAAAATGCTATGATAATATAAGCCTCAGTAATGCCCAGACGTACATAACAAAAAATATTTACACTGTCAGTTCTACTTCATAGTAGAACTTGCCGGAACAAAACCGTAAGAACACTTCCAATAGTTCTATCAATAGAACTCCCTAACTTTTACGACAGACATTTCATTAACCTGCAAACCTGTCCGAGATGGACCGTAGAAATCTAACTACAAGCAACACTATTCGTTTCTATGAAAGTGCATTGAAGCCTGCGGCTACAGCTCGCTCAATTAATTTCATTAATACAAACCAGTTGAGTCGCTTGCATTTTGCGGTTTGCGGTCCGACTCGGATTTCCACCTCTATAGTTTGGAAAATTAATAACTTATTCTACTTACCCTCAGTGGGTGTGGTCTGCTGGCTGGAGTTGGTCCTTGGCCGCTCTTCACCTGCTGCTATATGCTTGGCAGTTCTCCGCGACACCGGCCGCAGGTCCCTGTCTACATCGCTAGATTCCTCCTCTTCGTAAGTGTAGTCCATTTCTGCAATACAGAAGACTGTTATCATATGGCTGGTTTCACAGTCGCCTGAGTCAGCGGCGCGGGCGGCATGATGACGCGCGAAACTGTGAAACGAGTTTATTATTACGCCACGGATAGTCGCGATGTCAATATTGATTATTTATTTCCTACTAATTGTCCCCTTTTCCCGGGATACAAAGTTATCCTATCTCTTATTCTATCATATTACCTAATCTATTTGTGTGTCAGTTTGGGAGTTCATCGCGGACCAAAATTGTGATAGATGAATTTTATAGAAGTACCTGAAATTTACCAATTTTCTTATTTTTTCATTCCGTAAGAACTCTCTACAAAGTATTAGAAGACTTTAAAAACAAAGATGAATGAAATCAGTAAAGTCGTTCTAAAGTTATGGCGTGACCAAAAGAAATAGGGATTCTTTTTTATATTTTTTATATGAAAAAAGGCAATCGCGAAGTATATGTACAACCCTATATTTCTTATAGTTGAGAAGCTTGGATAACTGCGTTCGAATTGCAATCAGCGCGGGTAGTGGTAGGGGAGGCATTGATGCTAAATTTGTAGTTACTCGAGCGTCTTTGGGACCTACTGGAATTTGAAGATTAGGTGGAATAAAGAAAAAAAGGTTATGTGATATTTTCCCCTTCAGCGGTGGGGGGAGCGTCTACAGGGTTTCAAAAATGTAAAAAAAAACAGTCACCAAGAAATACTCGAGCGCGTCAGATATTAATAGGGTAGTCGCGCCACGTCTGTCTGATAACGGAAAAATAATAATCTGCCGTTTTGCGTGGTGGGGGTGGCCGTACGAAGGGGTCGAAAATATTTTTAAAAAAAATTTACTCGAGCGCGTCAGACATTGATAAGGGATGTTAAGTGAACCCTCCAGTAGCTCCTATTTTAAAGACTGACGATTTGGACGCGACCATCAGTCAGGGCCGATTTTTGAAAATGCAAAAAAAAATCGTGACCTTGATTTACTCGAGCGCGTCAGATTTTTATACAGGCGGTTCTTCTTGATGGCCTTGTTGTACTGACCCATAATCTGACAATTATGTTGAGGGATTTCCTTAATCTTTGCGAGTCTCCAATTTTCTTTCGTCACGCCCAATTTGTCAGATTATTGAAATGTACACTATTTTGCATGTAACTAACTTACCTTACCTTAATCTGACGCGCTCGAGTATTTCAAACCATCGATTTTTTTTTACTAATCTGACGGGCTACCCTAGGCGTTCGACACTACATAGAAGGCTCAGATTTGGTGAGAGTACTTCACAAGGTGCAAGGTTGCCCCCCTTATGTTAATCTGACGCGCTCGAGTAAATCCCGAAATCCCCTATTCGCCTCCCCTACCATAGTAAGTGGTAGGTAAATTCAATTCATGAATCCAAAATTTTAAGGAGGAAGCATTGCGTGACTATTTAATGTTTAATTACTTAGGCATTTAATATTAATTCAGCCATTAAATTGAATAGGTAGCAATATTTGATTTGATTAGGTAGATGAGCATAATTTGATTTGATTGACCGTCATATAGCTTAGCAGATTGATGTATGTGTGTAATTTGATTTATCATTCAACAAATTGAAATTCGAAAATGTAATACTCTTCTAATGCGATGAATAATATTATTTCTATACTAGATATCTTCTGCGGTTACCCCTGTTGCGTTCCCGGGGGATCTTATCATTTCTCGGCATTAGATCTGTGTTTTATTCCAAGATATTTTCTACCTGTATGCCAAGTTTCATTGAAACCGTTCAGCCATTTTTATGTGTTCAAACACATCTAAACATTCACATTTATAAAATTAAGTGGCATTAAAATGAATCTTACTAATCTTACAAGTTTGGATTGATGGATATATGTTTGTTACTCAATTACGCCAGAACGGATGAACGGATCTGGATGAAATTTGGCATAGAGATAGATTATAGTCTGGAATAGCACATGGGCTACTTTTTATTCCAGGAAAAGATAAGATCCCTCGGGAACGTGGGTGAAACCGCACGGAACAGCTAGTATTGAAAGTTTGGATGGATGGATGTATGTTTGTTACTCATTTACGCCAGAACGGATGAACGGATCTGGATGAAATTTGGCATAGAGATAGATTATAGTCTGGAATAGCACATAGGCTACTTTTTATTCCAGGAAAAGATAAGATCCCTCGGGAACGCGGGTGAAACCGCGCGGAACAGCTAGTATTATTATAAATGTGAAAGTTTGGATGGATGGATGTATGTTTGTTACTCATTTACGCCCGAACGGATGTACGGATCTGGATGAAATTTGGCATAGAGATAGATTATAGTCTGGAATAGCCCTCGGGAACGTGGGTGAAACCGCGCGGAACAGCTAGTATTGAAAGTTTGGATGGATGGATGTATGTTTGTTACTCATTTACGCCAGAACGGATGAACGGATCTAGATGAAATTTGGCATAGAGATAGATTATAGTCTGGAATAGCACATAGGCTACTTTTTATCCCGGGAAAAGATAAGATCCCTCGGAAACGCGGGTGAAACCGCGGGGAACAGCTAGTATTATATATAGTCTAGTGGCATGGTACATTATAAATATTATTTTGAAGTAATATACGATAATGAAAAATAAAAAAAGGAAATATGACAATTATAAATGCGAAAGTACCTTACTCTGTCTGTCTGTCTGTCGGATTTGCTTGGTAACCACCACTAAGCTGCTAAACCCCCAGGACGTTTTTTTTAATTATCCTTTAACTGGGTGACAGGGTATAAGATTTCGCAATAAACTAATTCCTTAGGTCCATTGGTTGCTTATGGTTTTTATTTTTCGAATGTTTGTATACGGTGTAAATTCGCTTGTGAAATGGCAAATTGTGGCATGCTCATTCGCGAAACCACGCACCGAGAGATAAGTGCACAAGTAAGTCGGTAATTGATAAAGAATCTTGAAAATACAAGTAGAAAAGAAAAGTCTAGCACGCACTAATCTTTGGTAAGTATTTTTAATTTATTACTCGTAACCTTGTTAAAGTTATTCATATAAAAATGTATCTTAAAAAATTACATTAGTTAAATAAACTTAAATAAGTTAAGTTACTTAAACTTTTTCTCTGAGTGAGGTATTACGCCAACATTATGATCATGAGATTCGTCGACCTGGCGTTTTATTATTTCTCCATAAAGGTCATAAGGACTCCAACCCACGGACTTAAAGTTTTAATCAACCCCACACGGTTCAAATATATAGCTTCTCCATAAAATAGATTTTGAATATTGGTTTTAATAAAAATGCATTTTATTTATTCTAATATTGAACGTTTCCATATAGTGTTTTCAATAGCAATTGTTTTGTGTGAAATTGTGGGCATTCAAATATTGAAACGAGGGCAAAATAATAAAAAAAAATATGACGTAGGTATTGGCTCAGACCAATAAACCACCGTATTGGAAATGAAAAAACATTAAATGGAACTATGACGAGGAAACTTTGCAGTGATTTATTTTTATAATAATATTAAAATATTAAACACGCCTTGCAAACATTCGCAAAGTAAAAATAAGTCGCATTTTTTTATTTTAATACAAGCAAAAATCGATGTTTGTATGTTGGACTCTAAAACGGCTGGAGCTAATTGAAACCTTATTTTAAAGTCGTTGGACTGTTGCTTGTGGGAAACAAAACTTTGATGGGTATCGCCATAGATTAATAATAGGTCCTCGCCGCCGCTCGGACTAGATGCCGCCGTCATACTTGAAAAATGCGGCAACAAAACCCGAAGCGTACCCGAGCCAGTCTCGTTGCAAGAAATTACACCATTCATTGTTTCCGCGACACAATTTTTCACGCACACTATCATCCTTGCAAATACACACTAGAGCATTTTCAGAGCTGTCACGGAAAGCGAGCGCTCCATCTACATCAGAGCGGCGCGATGACCATGGCAATGTACGCTCGGGATCCAGGCCCAAAAAAAGGAATTCAGAAAATGGTGACATTGTATGTAATGTAACGCATTCCAGAAAGAGCTGGAAAGAAGATCAAATCACGTCGAATTCTTTCATTCGTTCCAGAGATTACCCCCTACGCCCCTACAAAATACACCTTGTCTCTTTATAATTTAAGTAGGTATCTATAGAAGAAAAGCGCATATGAGTAGGCGGGATGAAAACCAATATGCTATTTTTATATTCAAGTTAAAATAGAAACATGGAGTGTGAGAGCGACTCATATTACAAATCCGAGGTCTGCAAGCGTTATGTAATATAAATAGTTAATTACTAAGATGTCTAAGCTATTTCATATAAACACCTGTTGTAATTATGTAATTAAGTAGCATAATAAAATAAGTTGCAGAAATTTCCAGCGTATAAAAGTCTGCGATCACATTTTCCAGTATATTTTCCGCTACGTTAAATATGATATGTATTTCTTAAGACGCTTGAAGCAAGACGAAATATGCAGAAGTGCACTATTAGAAACTCGACATTTTATATTTTTTATTCAGATAGCAATTTACAATCCATCACGAATAGTCTGACTTTGATACCGGTTGGTTCGAAAATAGGTGTTTGCTTGTCGGAAGTAAACTAAGCAATTCATGTTTTGAAAAACCACCTTAGATTTATTATGATAAATATATTTTTACAATTGGAAATATTTGCATGTTCATAATCATCATTGTGTCTCCGTGAATGCTTGAGGTAATTACTTAATCTTCTTTTTCGTAATTCTATATTTATGAAAAAAAGAATGATAATTAAAAAAAAATCCTACGACCATTGAAACGAACCAAATATTGGATTTTAAATTGTTGGTTATTTCAAGTATTGTTTATAAAAAAAACTGTCCCCCGCGGTTTCACCGGATTTCCCGAAATCTCCTATCTTATCCTGTTAAATTTCATTTATTCCAGAATATTAGACCGTTAATAATAATTACACGTTATCATGTTATAATTACCAACAAAAAATGTAAGACAATTTTTTATTCAATATAAACTGCAAAGCTTAACAATGGGGGCTATCAAGTGTGAATTCACCGGTAGAGGCGCTAGTGTAGCGTGAGGTCTCTGGAATATCAAACGTTCCTGTTTTTGGCCAGTTTTGTTTCTAATTAGA
This sequence comes from Ochropacha duplaris, assembly GCA_951361185.1. Classification (NCBI taxonomy): domain Eukaryota; kingdom Metazoa; phylum Arthropoda; class Insecta; order Lepidoptera; family Drepanidae; genus Ochropacha; species Ochropacha duplaris. The sequence goes on from OX592690.1 coordinate 1,752,174, forward strand.
ATAATGTTGTGAATATTCTGCAATACCCGAAATAAATTATGGCAAACATGAGTTACGGGTCAATAATTGTCAGCGCGTTGAGACGTTTTATCTTTCGGAAACTTATGTCCTCCTTTTTTTCGAACAATACGGGACTGCGCAACACTGCCGCATGCTGGATGTGTTACGGTGTGGTTTTAAGGTATTGTAATATATTATAATAGGAATATAAAATATAGTACCTGGGTGACGTGACCGAGCTCTGCTCGTTTTTTTTTTGGTAATATTTTAATAGATTTTCTCACAAAAGTTCCTTCAACTTGAAAAAAAAGGGAAAAATATAATCATTCATCTGGATGAATGATTTTTTTCCGTCCTAGTCCAGACTCAGATCGAGGTCTTCTGGTTTCGGGACCGCTCGATTTCCCCCTGGGCTATTTAATTAATCTTAGGATAGATTGAAGCGAAATCTACCTTCGTATTTTTATGATATTGTAGCAGTTTTTCATTGCATGAAAACACGGATAAAACGACGTTTTCTAAAAATGAAACCAAGCTAGATCGATCGCCGAAACCCCCTGCATTTTTTTTTATGTCACTAGTGACAACGAGGCAGGCGGGTCACCTGATGGTAAGTGACTACCGTCGCCTATAGACATTGGCAATACCAGGGGGACTGCCAACGTGTTGTACACCATATTACAATGCCTTAAGGGCAAGGGCAACTGGCTCTCAAGTGCAATTGCCGGAACACACCAGCAGGTGCTTGGCGACAGATTTACAACTTGAGGGTGGTAGCCAGCCAGTCGAGTACCACCTAGTACCCTACCACCGTGTTGTGGTTTCCTCACGATGTTTTCCTTCACCGAAAGCTCAAGCTCATTGTAGGATTCGAACCCACGACCTTCGCCGCGGTATTCGACGTCACTTACCACTGAGCTATTATCGCCATACTAAATTTCATGAAAATCATTGGAGCCGTTTCCGAGATTCAGATTATATGTATATATCTACGTATATACAAGAATGGTATTGGATTGTACATATGATTTAAATGTAAACTCTGTTTTCATGCGTAGTAACAAACTTTCACAGCTATATTTCAGGACCTTACTCGCCAGTGGTGTGCACAAAAACGGTAGCCCTCATTGTTTGATGGCTACCGTTTTTGTTCCGTCGTACCGGAAGGCGATGATAGCTCAGTGGTAAGTGACGTCGAATACCGCGGCGAAGGTCGTGGGTTCGAATCCTACAATGAGCTTGAGCTTTCAAACATCGTGAGGAAACCATAGCACGGTGTTAGGGTACTTTGTAGTACTCGACTGGCTGGCTACCACCCTCAAGTTGAAAATATGTCGTCAAGCACCTATCGGAGTATTCCGACAGCTGCACTTGAGAGCCAGTTCCCATCTAGGCTTTGTGTGTTTACCGCCTTCGGCCACATCATCACTTAACATGGTGAGATTGTGGTCAAACACAAGCTTATCCAGAAATAAATAATAAAAAAAGATCAGATCACATACCTACATGCAAAGAGATTTAAATATAGATCCTCTTTGACACGCCACACCCGCGCCGCCTCCGACCGTTGCAGACCAAAGCCAATTATGGTCGGTCACTAAAGGTACCTACCTACGTTTGTGTGTAGCGTACAGTCAATATTGAAATATAAAATTAAACTTGACGGAATAAAGCTTAAATCGGCAGGAACCGTGCAGTGTTCAATGCATATCATTAATTTACTTTTTATTGCCGCAAATATTATCAGTGAGATTATATAAATTAACCTAAGTTGCTTTTTAAAAAGAGTAATTGCTGAGATATTGACGGCTTTTCTCAGCAAAAGCAACCTTCCGAACCGTGCGTTAAAGTTTACATATTGCATAAAATGTAATAAACATAATGGCGATAAAAATAATTGTAATGAGTTCATTTAATAAAGATATTTTTGAATTTGAATATGCTAATCTTCTTGTGATATTTTCTGTTCTTCTTTCTTGGGACAATCGGGGTTTCAGAGTCCGCACCACTTGGTTCTCAAATGGGACAATCGGGACAATGACATTTACTTGAAAATTGGGCGCGAATTTTTTAATTTTGAAAACTGTGCGCGTGTTGACGAGTTGTTTGACAGGTTAATGTCGCGAGTCAACAGATTAACTAAGATTTTTTAAAGCCTTTTGAATCTACAATCAATAATAATAATAATATAATAAATATCCTCGGACATTTTTCACACACGGCTATCTGATCCCAAACTAAGCAGAGCCTACACCAAGAATCAAGATGGCGAATGCAAATGACAGTTGGCACACGAGAACAACTTGCAATTTCATGAACAGCCAGCTTTGTGTTACATATTCAAGCATACCATCCCTTTGACAGTTCAAATATCTGGTGGCCAAAACCGCGCTCAGCTCTCGCATACCTAACTAACTTTCACAGGTGACTGGCCAGATAAAAGCCGATTGCATACGGGCAACTGTAGATACTGTCGCTTGAACTTCCACGATTATTCGTGTAATTTTAGCGCGTGGATAGGTTGATGACTGTATTCGCCTATAAACGCCTCTTCATAGATTTAGCTACCTCTAATGGAATGTTGACTTTTTATTTAAAGTCGAAACGATAGTTTACAATGGAGTATTGTAATAAGTACCGAGTTAGTTTTTTGATTTCATCACATTTCCAGAGACAATAGATAGAGCTGGTGGTGCTGCTATGGCAGCAGAGAGCCTCAAGCGGCGCAAATACAGTAACTTAGATATAAGTTACATAGGACAGAATGCTAGCATATATATACCTCGCCCAAAGGATCAGCATTGTCATCCAACGTGGAAATGCCGCCAGCATTCTGGGCACGTTGCCTACTTACAACGACTTTTTTATTTCGTATACATACAATGTGTCCGGTCATGGACTACAGAAACTTTAAGGGCATGTAGTATGATCATTTTCATCGACAAAACTAACCCACATGGGGGATCAAAACCCCAACCCCTTAAAACGGCAGTAATTTTTTTTTCGGTTGCAAGTGCTTAAACTGCTATAATTTTGTAAGCTGAAGCCCTATCTGAGTAAAAAAAATACTGGCGGATACGTCAAAATATTGTCTATAATTATGCAACTTCATAATTAAGTCAAATTTCAAGGTACAATTTGACATGATTTTTTAGTTTTATCTAAATTTCTTAGAAACGGGCCCATTGATCTCCTTTTTTTAGTCGCCTAATCTACTATCGTTCAGTGAGAGTCGCCCGTCTACGCTCCGAGTAAGGGCGGGACATATGGACGGTACGTTAAACGTACAAATGGATGGGGACTTTTGACCCACGCGTCTCGCATTCGTAAAGGCTATTACGTCGCCGCACCGTGTTGTGAGAAATATAACATTTGATCTCGTTTTACATGAAATGTTAATGAAAATTTTATTTAAATATATTTTCTGACTGAATACGGTGAACTCAGCATTGACACTTTAAAACTACTTAAGTGTATGTTTTAACAAAAATTAACTTATAACCCTTTTGATATCAATTAATACTGGCAAAAGAATGAGGGAAGAAAGAATAAGACAGTTTCATTACGAATTTGAATGTGAGAAGCTTGTAAACTAAATATACTCGAGCACTCTTAAAAGTCACAATTCAAATTTTATACCTATTCAAGGCAATGATAGCTCAGTGGTAGTGACGTCGGATACCGCGGTGAAGGTCGTGGGTTCAAATCCAAAAATGAACTTGAGCTTTCGGTGAAAAAAAACATCGCGAGGAAACTATAGCACGGTACTTTGTAGTACCTACCCGACTTTCTACCACCCTCAAGATGAAAATCTGTTGCCAGGCCCCATCATCACATACCGTAGTGAGATTGTGAGTGAGACACAAACTTTTTTTTTTGTTACTGGCAATCATCCGTTTAGGATATTTCTGCCAATGTCAAAGTATTTGAAATGCTCTATTTTTCACTCCTTTAATATATTTTTTTATAATTTTTAGTCAATACAAAGTCTTTCATTCGCATACATTTTCTTCAGTTTTAATTTCTTCTTTTATGTTCTAGTCACATTCTCACATTCACTGTAATGTCTAGTCCTCGTCCGTACATGTCCAGTCAGGTTTTAGTGAAATTGGCGGCTGTTCCACTAAAACATCCACGGACTTTTTGGGACAACCTGAAAAGTCACGATACACGCTTTCATTTCACTTCACTTAAACACTTAGATTGATCTTTATTGGACAAAACGCCACCAATATTATTCAATAAAATTCATAATACACCAATTAAATGAAAATAAAACGAAAACGCAACGTCACTTCGCAAGTTCCCGCCAAAAAGTCAGTAATAAAATAAACCTTCCGTGTTTCCCAACAAGTTCATTAAAAATAGTGGACAATCATGGTAGTTCCCGAGTCTCGTAACAAGCATAAAAGGAAGTACGAAACTGTCTGACGAACTTTTACCTCAAAGTGCAAAACTCACACAGTTTACGTACGGTCAGCAACATACCTGAAGTTCCACACACCTGTGTATAGGTGCTTATGATGCACAAATGTATAGTTAACTAGCTGTCTCCTGTGGTTTCACTCGCTTTGCCGTGGGATCTTATCCTTTCCCGCGATAACAAGTATCCTATCTGTTATTCCAGGATATTATCTATTTATTATATAATCGAGTCCTCGGGTGTCAGCGGGCGGGGCTTTTTTCGCCAACGCATCAGCTTGGCCATCCAAAGAGGAAACGCTGCCTGCTGGGAACCTTTCCTATGCCAGTAGCGGCAGCCTCGAAGAAGTTTTTTATATATTATAGTTGTATATTTGTTATAAATAAATTAATTGTTAAACTTTATCTGTTTCGGAGTTCATCGCGGACCATCGTAACATGGGTTTTATATAGCGGTTTCACCCACGTTCCTGAGGGATGTTTTCTTTTCCGGGGTTAAAAATATTGAATATTTTGTTATAATGTCTGCCTGAAAAACAGGCGAGTCATCTGATGGTAAGTGACTACCGTCCTTAGTTATTTAGCAATCCCAGGTTAAACCAAACTTAGGCAAATAACTCAAGGTTAAGTGTCTCCTCACAACTCTAGCTCGTTGCAGGATTCGAAACCACACGGTTACCTATGCTGTCATTGCTTCAAAATATGTTGCAGACTGTAAATAGTGAAGATAGGTTTTAAGCTGTCCGCAAGCCATATGGTAAAACCTGACTAATTAGCCAACTTTCAACTGTTTCCAGCGTCAACGGATGCACTTCACGTACCGAGAACAATTAAAAGTAAAAGTGACCCAAAACAAACAAAGATGAATTTTGCATATCGAATGCTGTGTTACCTACCTAGACAAAATTCTATCTTCTATCGTCCTACACATTATTACTTTTGACTGAGCGAGCGAAGCTTCTCCATTTAGCTTCGGGCAGAAGTCTGTCCAGCTGTTCATCTGTCCATCTGTCCAGCTGTTCATCTGTCCAGCTGTTCATCTGTCCAGCTGTTCATCTATCCAGCTGTTCTCCTCTACAGGTCGCATTTCTCAACCGATTCTCGTGAAATTTTGTGAGCAGTTTCAATAAATGTATGTTTTTGCCGACCTTGAAGAGCTCTTTTTATGCCCTTTTTGAAGAACCCCATATCATAGCGCGGAGGGATTACCGTAATGGGGAGCTCATTCCACATCTTAATGGTCCGCAGAAAGAACGGCCGGCTGAATCGTTCGGTGGACGATCGAGGCAACTCGAGGATATGGGGATGAGCTCCACGTCGCCGGCGAGCAGTGCGATAGTAGAATGGTGTCGATGGCACCAAGTCAAAAAGTTCTTGAGAACACTCCCCGTACGGTAGAACACACTTTAAACTTGGTGCATATTCTAACTTCTAGAGGTGTAACACCAAACTATGTTTAGAAACCGCATCTCGTCGGATCTACTCCGAGTTCCTCGATAACTTGTTTAGTGGTCACATGATAACAGCATTATATCAATGCAAATGCAATTGTCAGGTTGGCTGAGGTGAAGATTACATTACCTGCGCACCGCTGCCCCAACTGAACTGGATTCCCAACTTTGGACAAACATTTGGACGAACATATCAGCACAGTCGGGGTGTTAATATTTGTATAGCTGGCAATCTCACCCACGACCTTCGCCGTAGTATGCGTCCTATTCGATAAAACCTTAACATAACATCGTAATACATATTAGATAATTTTTTACACTTTAACTATATTTTTGAAATGCTCACGATACCCCCCAAAACCATTAATTTTTATCCAACCATACATTCCTAAGATTCCAAGTAATGAATTATGCAATTTCCGATGTCGAATCCAAGATCAGTAATTTCCGTCGGATGCACTCCGTCCGTCCCATTTCTCGTGCAATTACGCGTCACGTAAGAGTCCGCGTCGCGTTGGTTGGTCACAGAATAGGCACGTTTAAGATGATTTCTGGCCTCCACAATGCCCAAGGCATCCGTCGGTTCGCAAGTGCAATTGTCGGGACACAACGGAGGTATTCGGTAACAGATTTTCAACTTGAGACCTAAATCCAGTTACACCAAAAAATCGGCGTGTATAAAATAAAAAATTGTTTTTGAAGAAGTTTGTTAATCTTACACAAAAACACACTGGTTGATTACTGGAACGAAACATTGATTAATTTTTATCCCGGGACTATATTTGATCCCTCTGTAACGTGTAGGGAAGAGATCGTAAATGTTGCTATTTATTTGAAATCTAGCAGGAATCGCTGAATATTTTCATACCACGAAACAAGCAAACACTGTGGCAATGAAATCTTAAGGTTAATATACATAAATATAGGTTGAGGTGCAAATAACTTAGCTATCGTAGCCTAGCAGCTACACCGCTTAAATTGCTTTAAAGCGGTAAGCGGAGGCCGGGAGCTGCGATAAACAGTTTAGTAGGTGCAACGCTTTAATAACTCAATCTACTCACTTAACATTTTATATATTAACAACCACGTACCAATAGTATCAAATACTAAGGGCCTAGCACATTGAGAGGCCCCGCACATACAGGCCTGCTCAATCGTATTTTTGATCAATTTACATTGCCGCGAGTTTTTTGTTTATTTGCATTGAATAGGCTCCGAAAGTATTGAACCAATTTAAAAAAATCTTTCACCGTTGGGAAGCTACACTATGCACGGGTGACTTAGGCTATATTATATTTTCAAAAATATGCATTCTATGTAAAAGTATGAATTTAATGTAAAAATAAATTGAATTAGATTTTGCAATGTAAAAGTTATCAGAAACTAAGGCTTTTGATGGTTGATGCGATGGTATATAACCTATCTCCTTAGGATAACCCACAGTAACCTTTTTTTTTCTTTTACATATCTATATATATATAAGTAGAAGTCCTGACTGATCTATCAACGCCCAGCCAAAACTCTAAGACCTAGAAAGCTGTTTTTTTTCCCAGGTGTTGTTTTTAAAACTTGACCGAGGAATAAGAACGGATTTTTCGAAATTCAACCTTTAAGGGGGTGATAAAGGGTTTGAAAGTTGGTATGAAAGTCGGTCATTTTTAAAGCTAGAATCATGAAACTTTGTTTTAAGAATATCAATTAAAAATAAAGAAACACATATATCAGCGTTATTTAAATTTATACCCCTGAGGGGGTGAAAAAAGGATTGAAAGTTTGTAGGAAGTCACATCATTTTTGAAGCTAGAACCATGAAACTTTGTTTTTAGACTAACAATTAAAAATAAAGAAAGACGTGTATTAGCGTTTTTTTTATTTCTACCCCTGAGGGGGTGAAACGGGGGTTGAAAGTTTGTATGGAAGTCCGCCATTTTTTGAAGCTAGAACCATGAAACTTTGTTTTTAGGCTAACAAATAAAAAAATAGAAATACGTGTTTTAGCGGTTCCTATAATTCCACCTCTGAAGGGGTGAAACGGGGGTTCAAAGTTAGGAATTATTTCCGTTTCTTGGTATGAAAAATGAGAAGGACTGACTCATCAACGCCCAGTGTTAGACCTAGAAAGCTGATTTTTTCACAGGTAATGTTTTGTAGATGTTAGAAGATGTAGACGAGGAATAAGAAAGCATTTTTTGAAATTCAAATGGGTAAAAAAAGAATACGCGGGTGAAACCGCGGGGTGGAAAGCTATTTAAGTATAAAAAAATAACTAGAAAATAAAAAAACTGACATAGATTTTTTTTAATACATATGTACTTTGAAACAATTTGAAATGAATGGATAATGTATTTAAAATAGAATTAATCATTAGTTATTTATTTCTCTACCGGAGTATTTTGTTGAAGGGATTTCGTTTGAATTTGTAGCTCTTTAATGAGCCACAATTCCTCATGACAGCGCGCAGCTGTTTCGACTTCCATCTCTGCAGCCCTTACTGAAAATAAAAAAATCTAGGTATTTAGGAATTTGAAGGCAGCTGAAGAAGTTAAATAATTGAATCAACGTCTTTTTTATTAAGACTGTATTTTATACAATAGACCAGTCTCGTGGAAATCTGTATGAACTGAAAATTATATTTAAAATAATGTAGGTCATTTTTACAAAATGATGTCATCTAATAATACAACAAAAACAACATAGATATTTTTTTTCATAAAACTTTTACCAACATGGAAATTCACAACCACAGTTGTTTTGCTCCAGAAAGAAATATAACAAAATGATACTTACTTCGTAATTTTTGAACAACTGCATTACATTTTTTTATTTCAGCTTGATCATTATCAATTTCGCTATTCAATATTTTATAAAAATCTGGAATATTCATATCGACTTTCTCAAGAGCCTTCAAATTTTGGTTGTGATCCATTATAAAGTCTAATTATTTATTTTATTCCTATTAATTGGTGAATAAATAACGTATGTACTTGATAATTAGATATTGTCGTGGTATTTTCCTTCCGATAAGATAAATTACTGAAAAAAAACCCGCGGTTTCATGTTATTATTATATTTATTATGTTTATTTAAAGGCTTTAGTTACAAGACCATTGAGCCTATACCATATTTCAATATTTTTTCTTTTATGTTAAAGTCACGTTATATTGTAATGTCTAGTTATTTAAATATTATAAAGAAAGGAATAATAGGCTAATGACCTGACCTGGCCGAAGATAACAAAAATAGTTATCACAGAAGTAAAATACAAATTGATAATCCCTCGACTCACTAAAGTGATGGTTTTCCCAGAACGTAATATTTTAAATATTATTTCTAATAACCTTAAATAAAGCAGCAAAAGTGCACACAGTAAATAAAGTTATAACACCGACAAACTTTGAATAGTAGGGAATTCCCAAGGTATTCCAGAAACTATTCCGCACTCTAGTCTAGTAACTTCCGACTATAAATACTCGGAAGTTACTAAATCCCGACAACCTTTTCTATATTTTATTTTATAAAGTAGTAATACATTTTTTTTTGTCTAAAGGATTAACCATACTGCCTAGTCTTACGTATTCATTTCTTCCGTTTAGTTTGATTAATATTTTCTTTCGTTTATTTAAAAGAGTCAAATCCAGTTTATTGGTAGTAATACAATTATAATCACTGTGTGTTGCCAAAATAAAATAAAATATTTGAAACAAAATAAATATAAATGCAGTTTTTTTTTTTTATTAACTATAGGTATCGCGTTTATTTAAATGAAACATTTGTGAAAAATAACGGCTATTGAATTGTGCAGACAACTTTACTCCGAGGTAAGTCAAAGAGGTGAGGTGTGGCTTGCCGTTGGGACGGTCGTCCCAACAATACCGACATAAACAATGAGTTTTTTCCTGTGCGTGTGTTGTGATTTATTTATTTGGTGGGAACAAAACTGTTTTTTCACAGGTATTGTTTTTAAGATGTAGACGAGTAATAAGAAAGGACTTTTCGAAAAAAAGAAGAAACACACGGGTGAAACCGCGCTAGTGTATTAATAAAAGTTACAAAAATAGATGGGTACTCGTACTACCACAGAGCAAACAAATACTAGGTACCTACTACTGACACTGGCAATGTGTGGAGAGTGAATCTCTAAAATACTTTTTGGCGGGAACTTGCGTAGTGACGTTGCGTTTTCGTTTTTTTTTTCATTTAATTGTGTATTTTGAGTTTTATTGAATAATGTCGGTGGTGTTTTGTCCAATAAAGATCAATCTAAGTGCACAAGTGAAGTGAAGTGAAATGAAAGCGTGTATCGTGACTTTTCAGGACTTTTCCCAATAAGTACGTGAATGTTTTAGTGGAACAACCACCAATTTCACTAAAACTTGACTGGACATATACGGACGAGGACTAGACATTACAGTGAATGTCAGAATGTGACTATAACATAAAAGAAGAAATTAAAACTGAAGAAAACGTATGCGACTGAAAGACTTTGTATCTATACATGGTCATGACAAAAAATTATTTAAAAAAAAGAATCTCTAAAAAAGGTAAAGCCTAATCTGATGCATAAAAGAAATGACATAATTATGGTGCAATAATTTATTATTGACTAGCTGTCCTCCGCGGTTTCACCCGCGATCTTATTTTTTCCCGGATAAAAAGTAGCCTATGTGCTATTCCAGACTATAATCTATCTCCATGACAAATTTCATCCAGATCCATTCAGCGTAAATGAGTAACAAACATACATCCATCCAAACTTTCACATTTATAATATTAGTAAGATGATTCGATCTTCGGCACAAGTTCCAGGTATCTTACCTACCATGCCAACAAGCCCTTTAGGTGTATTTTTTACTAGATAACGATTTTTCTTGGTATGGGAGAAACAAATGTTAATAAGAAATCCCAGATTCCCAGAATTTAACAATTTTGTAAAAACAACTTTAAGAAACCTAAAGAAATTATAGTAGTGGTTGTTTTGATTTAGGTATCTTTATTTTATTTTTCGGCGACAATCTCACCATGGTAAGTGATGATTTGGTCGAAGTTGGTAAGCACACAAAGCCTAGATGGGAACTGGCTCTCAAGTGCAGCTGTCGGAACACACCAGGTGCTTGGCGGCAGATTTTCAACTTGAGGGTGGTAGCCAGCCAGTCGGGTACAACAAAGTACCCTACCACCATGCTATGGTTTCCTCACGATGTTTTCCTTCACCGAAAGCTCAAGCGTCCTTCGCCGCGGTATCCGACGTCACTACTCTGATTAACATTGTGTTTTCGTGAAGTACCTAACAAACAATTGATTTAGAAAGTCATTCAAACGTAATAAATAAAAGCTTAACATGAAACATGTCATTGTATAGAGAAGCAACGCGTCGGTATTCACTTGCCAACAGCTAACCAGCCTGGCTTGTAACAAATACGCATTCTTCTTCTAGCAATGCCTCTCCAACTACTGGAGGTTAGCCGTCAGTTCGGAAAACTTCTGTTTGTCCTTTGTGAGGCGGAAAAGTTCAGCGGCGCTGTTGATGCCGGTCCACTCGCGAATATTGCGCAGCCACGACTTTTTTCTCCGGCCTACTGGTCTTCTCCCAGCCACTTTGCCCATCATTATGAGTTGCAGCAGTTCGTATCTGTCATGTCGCATGATATGGCCCAGATAACGAACTTTTCTCTGTTTGACGGTTTGCATGATTTGGCGCTTCTGACCAGCTCGACGGAGAACTTCTTCATTGGTCACTCTATGTGTCCAGCTAATAGCCAACATACGTCTGTAGGTCCACATTTCAAAGGCTTCTACTCGTTTCTTGAGTTGCTCTTTGAGTGTAAATACGCATACACGCTGAATATAATCGACTCGTCACCGCACAGTACTGAGAAAAGTACATTATAGTTATAATACATCAAAGACTACAACTACAGGAAAAATAAGTATAGGTAGACGAGCACATAATATCTACGTCTTCAATGCATAAAGGCATCCCGTGCATTCAATAAAGATGCTTGCGATAAAACCCGAGAAATATGTTTTATATTTTTCTGTGTAAAGTGTATAAGGGAAAAATGTGCATGCGCTCGGCTCGAGCGAGACCTTTGAGGAGCTTTATTCAAGGAGCCGTGGAGGATACAATTTTCTGTGCAAATGTAGAGTGCAGGAAGAGCTCAATCAATCTATTCTACAGGGTGTCCGGTAACTAGTAAGATAAACTTAAAAGGGACATATACTACAAATGACCATAGTAAAACTGTCACCATTTTCGAGATATTTAATATCTTAAATTAAAAAATCTTAAATGAAAAGCTTAAATGAAATTTCGAAATATATCGAAAATGGTGACCATTAGGGTTCCGTACCTCAAAAGGAACCCTTATAGGATCACTTTGTTGTCCGTCCGTCCGTGTGTCAAGACCCTTTTTCTCAGGAACGCGAGGAGGTATCAAGCTGACATTTATATCAAATACTCAAGTCTACTGTTCCTTGGAGCTGTGAAAAAATCTAACTTCTAATCCTACGTAATCAAAAGATACAGCCGTTTATGCCGCAATTTTCCGCAAATTTTCTAAACTCGCAAGGGAATCAAAACCTACAGGGTACTTCCCGTGAACTCAAAATCTTGAAATTTGGTACGAAAACGATAAAGGAAAAATTCAAAAAAGTTGAAAATTAAAGGGTGTCCCCATACATACATAGTTACCACCATTAAGATAGGTTATAGTTGTTGGGCGCTCATACAATTTAGAGGTCTGGCTTAATTGCACCAACCCCAAATAAGGTAATCGAATAAAAATGATGAACGAACTATTTACAAGTTTGTACGGAACCCTCGGTGCGCGAGTCCAACTCGCACTTGACTATTTGGTAGGTGACCCGCTCACCTATCTCTCCCATATGATTGTAGTGCTACTTACCGAACATCCTGTATATATAGAGTTAAGAATGTAATGCAACTAAGTTCTAAGTTTGTGAGTTTGGATGTAAGAGGTAAACTCAGAAGCTTCGTATAGATATCGACATTCTTAGCCTAGTGGCATTATTTCGACAGTTTTTTTTTTTTAAATTCTGGATAGGCTTGTGTTCGACCACAATCTCACCATGGTAAGTGATGATGTGGCCGAAGATGGTAAGCACACAAAGCCTAGATGGGAACTGGCTCTCAAGTGCAGCTGTCGGAACACACCGATAGGTCAGCCATATAGCCAGTCGGGTACTACAAAGTACCCTACCACCGTGCTATGGTTTCCTCACGATGTTTTCCTTCACCGAAAGCTCAAGCTCATTGTAGGATTCAAACCCACGACCTTCGCCGCGGTATTCGACGTCACTTACCACTGAGCTATCATCGCCAGTTTATATGAAAACTGTGAATTGCTTAATGTAGTACTGAAATGATAGCTATTTATTTATTTTATAAGGTAAATAAATAAAAAAAACTCTAAATAAATAAATATATAAAAGATATAAAGGGACGGAGCCGACTGGCAACCACGGCACTCGCGTCATATTTTATATTAATTCATCACTTTTACCCAATTGTACCTGAAGATTGAATATTATATCTATTTAAGTAAAGTCCGCTTCTTTATTTAACATCATGAAACCAAAACAATGGTCCTTCGAGCCGGAATTGTAAATAAACCTATTGTAAATGTATCTTTGAAAATATACATTAATTACAATATGTACCTACACACAAATTTATTATTATTTTAGTTAGCTAATGTATAAAAAACCATTCATACGACTCAATAACTACATATAAGGACTATAAATATATATATTTTTTTATTTATCAAATCATTCCTCTTTATTAATATTAGTAATAATATATAATTTTCAGATAAAGATAAAATACTAATAATAATTAAATAAATACATTTTAAAACTAAAACTAATAACTAAAATAAATTAAAAAAGTTAGTGTATAAAATATATCATTTGTATTTTTATCAGCTTTGATAAATCAAATCAGACGGATACCGAAGAGTAAGCTCAAATGTTCCATAAAAATATCTCCAATTGATACAAAACTATATCCAATGACATATTTTTACTCAGCATTTTTTACTCACCCATCAACGTTAAAAATACAAATAATTTTGGCGTTCTTTTATCAATTTATACGATACTAACGCGTGTTCATATACCTAAAGGGAACAGTTTTTTGAATAGACTTCCATGGATCTGGTTTTGTATACAAAAAAATAGTATTTTGTTGATCAATCTGAGTTCCACGCACTGAGGTATGAGCAATCCTTTTTAACAATATGTTTCAAATAAAAATAACTAAATAATTTCATTGCATTCTATAGATAGACACAAATTCTAAATCTAACAGATAACATAAATGTGAAAAATTTGTACAAAATCACGCGGCATCATCGTACATTAGAAATTTCAGATTCCGTTTGAAGAAAGACTAAAATGCTAAGGTCTATTTTTCTTTGACATTCTTTTACGTCAAATACTAAATAAATAAACGAATTTACAGATGTCGTCACTAGTTAGGTAGTTTCTCCTCAATGCTCCCGAAATAAAGTTGATTTATCAAAGGATAAGACTTCAGTCATTGGTTCATTTAGTGTGACATAATTTGTGTTTGAATTTCCATTCGTCGATTTCTCTCTCTAGTTTCCCTCACTGCTGAGGATCGTGGCACCTTCTGAGTTTGTCAACCAGCTGTCTCCATCGGTTTCGTTTCATTGCATTGCAGCACTAACCAGCATCTCCAGCTCCTGCGATATCTGGTCTGCCCACCGCCTAGGGCTCCGCTTCGTCGATTTACTCATAAAGATAAGTTTTTTTATAGGTACAAACTACCTAATTAGTATTCGCCTACTTGACGAAACTCGACCATAAAAAAATCATATTCATTTACACAAATCTGTTTCAATTTTTAGGTTGCCGTACCTCAAAAGGAGAACCCTTTTAGGATCACTTTGGTGTCCGTCTGTCTATCCGTCCGTCTGTCAAGACCCCTTTTCTCAGGGAGGCAAGGAGGTATCAAGTTGAAATTAATATCAAATACTTACTACGTCTGTAAAGCCTAGGAGCAGTGAAAGAATTAAACTCCTAAGTCAACGCAATCAAAAGATACGGCCGTTGCTGCATGTTTGACTCTCGCAAGGGAATCAAAAACTACTTAAAAGGGGTAAAAGGGTACTTCCCGTTGACTTAGAACCATGAAAATAATTTGGCAATAAGCAATGTCATTTAGTACAAGTACCTAGGTAAAGGAAAAAAACCGAAAACTATAAATTTGTTGCTACATCAGAAAAAAAACAACATAATCCAAACTAAAAACCTTGAAGACTCGATACCCGTGATGAACGAAATATTTACATTCTTACAAGTTTATACGGAGCCCTCGGTGCGCGAGTTTTATTAAGCTCATTTTTGTATATTTTTTCGGTGACCTGCCCACCTATCTCCCCCTCAACTTTGTCGTCCTACTTAACGGACATTCGGTATTATTATTTATTTGAAGATTATTATATAGATACTGTTGGATTTCTTTATTCAGATCTATACTTAATATTATAAAGAGGTAAAGTTTGTGAGGTTGTAGGGGGTAAGCTCTGGATCTACTAAACCGATTTTTAAGATTCTCTTTCAGAGGGTAGGCCGAAGAAAAGATATTTGAAAAGTCATTCCCTAAAGTTTTCGCTCGGGATCGCGGTTAAACCGCGGGAGACAGCAAAGTAGCATTTAAAAAGCTAAGTAGTAAAATTTTGATCGGCAGGATTAAGCTGATAGCAGCGAAGCGCGAAGAACTAACTCATTAAAGGAAGCGCTGTCGCTATCACGCGCTCTTCGAATTCTCATTTTAAATTATATGACTTTCGCGGTTCATTTGGTAAACGATTAGGGGTCGCCCAATCACGAGATTTTTATGCATTTCCAGCATCTGGGTTCACTTTTGCTAGTCACAGAATATTTAATAATATGCTACATACAGTAGGTATGTATATTTTTTGACAGATACTAAAACATACCTACTTTTTCCTATCGATATACGTACATGGGATAAGGACAAGAGAAAGAAGATACGTACATACCGTTCAATTACGATAACCGTTGGAAACCGGAAATATTGTCGTTTGAAATTCGGCCACGGTTGGTGTACAGCGAGCCGCAGCGGGCACCGACCGAAATGAAAACTGACGCCCAATTTTAGGGCCATTTTCCTAACCCCCTTCGCACACGGCGTCGTTGCGTAAGCGTACCGTAAGCGTATCGTTACGACGCAATGACAATAAACAACTCCAACGATTCACTGCAAAACCGCTTTGTGTGTGGACTTGTTTGAAAATATTCACTACTGTTACCAAGAATTATATATTCTAAATGGAATTATATATTCTAAGAGAAAGATAACAACTACGTTGGGACAATCTCTCTTTCTTTCATTAAGGGTAATTAGGGTTAGAAAGAGAGATTGTATCAACGTAGTTGTTATCTTTCTCTTTTTCGAAATTGATAGGTATTAAATAAATAAATAAATTTTTAAATATCCTCGGACATTTTTCACACACGGCTATCTGATCCCAAACTAAGCAGAACTTGTACTATGGAAACCAGATGACTGATATACTACATATACTACTTTTTTTTTGTAAATACATACTTAAATAGATAATTACACCCAGACTCAGGACAACAATGGGAATCGAACCCACGACCTGCGGCGTGATAGGCAGTGTGTTAACCAACCACGCCAACCGGCCCGTCTAGAGTTACCTATCCATTTAGAATATATCATTCTTGACTGTTACTGCTCTCGTCGTACAAAGGACTACTATTTGATATCACAAGGATTGATATACTATTCTACTAGGTGTGACATCGTAATTTAAGGCGATGATAGCTCAGTGGTAAGTGACGTCGAATACCGCGACGAAGGTCGTGGGTTCGAATCCTACAATGGGCTTGAGCTTTCGGTGAAGGAAAACATCGTGAGGAAACCACAGCATGGTGGTAGGGTACTATGTGGTACTCGACTGGCTGGCTACCACCCTCAAGTTGAAAATCTGTCGCCAAGCACCTGTTGGTGTGTTCCGGCAGTTGCACTTAAAAGCCAGTGGCCCTTGCCCTTAAGGCATTCTAATAAGGTGTACAACACGTTGGCAGTCCCCCTGGTATTGCTAATGTCTATAGGCGACGGTAGTCACTTACCATCAGGTGACCCGCCTGCCTCGTTGTCACTAGTGACACAAAAAAAAAAAGTTTTTTGAACAACATTTTTGGCGTAGCCATACAGGGTGTACTATATGTAGCACTACAAACTTAAGGGGGAGATAGGTGAGCGGGTCTATATAATAACACTTTAATGAATTATAAATATTCATAGTGCTTGTTCAGTATTTAAAAATGAAGTATTTATTATTAACTGATTTTGTTGTAGGTATAATAAATACGTATCTATGTATAATATCTAAGTAATTATATTTAAGCTCTTAACTCAAGATTTATCAAGATACAAAACTTTATTTGACTGAGGGCTGTAAATTTCCAAGTGATTTCTTTTAAATATTTTTTTTTCATTTTATTATACCTACACACTACATATTTTATTCAAACGAGTAAGACTTCGTAAATACCTATTGGGGTTGTACGTACATGTACAAATATTTCAAAGACCTTTTTTCTCGACTGCCTTGGAACAATAGAATAATGCTGATTGTTCAAAGGCTCATTTATAACATCAACCTGTATTATACGTATGTTTGAATATATGCGCAGTGTATCTACAGCGTGTTCCCTTTTCTACACATAAATTACTATATTGCCATATTTATTTATCTCCTTTTTGTGTGCTTTATGATGTTTGTGAACTAAAATGCAGTACTTGAGTAGTTACTATAGCCTAATTTAAAAAAAAACTCTTTATTTACTCTACCAGCCAGCTTCTAGTCGACCAGCGCCCGACAAAATACCGCATTGGTATAAAAACTAAATTATAATCAAACAACAAAATACGTAGCGTTCAGTAAGACGAACTTAACTCGCTACGGAATGCTAGAATCAATTTGAAACCAACAATTTGTTGTGCAAACTACGTTTATCTGATCGCAAGTCGTTAGGTCGAGTGAATCAACACGATCAATCTTCTCTAGTTCAAGAGCTGGAAACCTAACTAACCGCAATATTAACAGTCACTCTATTAAATTGATTTTGCACCACACGATAAACGGCTGCATTCGCTACTGTCTGTCAGGATATAATAGCTCAGGGGGAAATAGAGCGGACTCGAAATCAGAAGACCCCGGATCGAGTCCACTTGAAAGTTTTTTTTCCTTTTTTTCAAGTTCCTTCTTTTATGAGAAAAACTATTAAAATTTTAACAAAAAAACGAGCATAGCTCGGTCACCCAGGTACTTGATACTAATATCCGAGATGTTTCTCAAGACACAGCCACCTGACACCATACATGACTGACATTTCACACAATGCGTTTGGCAGAAAATATTGATAGCGGAATAAAAACATTGGCCGCCATTTTGCTTCTAACAATAACAGAGCGACAGGGAAGTGTACCTACAAATAATACTTCAATAGGCATTTTGAAATTATTCGATTGCTATGGTAAAATACAAAATCAACAACTGGGAATTAACAAAAAAGACAGCAGCCAACATTTTATAAAGAGAAAAAAAATATTGTAAGCAGTATTAAACTTTTGTAAGAACACCTTCTGTAGTGATGACATCACCTATACGAGTATAATATACCTTTTTGCACAGTGGTAGGGTACTATGTGGTACTCGACTGGCTGGCTACCACCCTCAAGTTGAAAATCTGTCGCCAAGCACCTGTTGGTGTGTTCCGGCAGTTGCACTTGAGAGCCAGTTGCCCTTGCCCTTAAAGCATTGTAATAAGGTGTACAACACATTGGCAATCCCCCTGGTATTGCTAATGTCTATAGGCGACGGTAGTCACTTACCATCAGGTGACCCGCCTGCCTCGTTGTCACTAGTGACATAAAAAAAAAAACAAAAAATGTGTCGTCGTAGTTGTAATTACCTCAATGGTTGAAATGTGAGGCTTCACCTTTCTACTAGACTAAAAATAAAAAACAAAAACCGACTTCAAAACTGTAACCTATACCTATGTACAAACATAAACTAAAAAGTAAAGAATAATATTTTAATTTCAAAGCAAGAGCCTTAAAGGACAATCAACAAAATTATTGATATTTATATATCTATTTAATATTTATAAACAGTTCTTTTTGGAGTCGGTGCTAGTCAAGAAGAAGGACAGTTTTGAACTGGACACGAAGTGTTCATACGAGAAAACGTCTTACGACACCTCTCCTTACGGTAATGTTCCTTAGGTCTGCGCCGTCGCTCCCCTACTTTTCGAAAGTTTGTTACAAAGGCAGAATTAAACTGTCCTTCTTGGCTGGCACCGACTCCAAAAAGAACTGTTTATAAATATTAAATAGATATATAAATATCAATAATTTTGTTGATTGTCCTTTAAGGCTCTTGCTTTGAAATTAAAATATTATTCTTTACTTTTTAGTTTATGTTTGTACATAGGTATAGGTTACAGTTTTGAAGTCGGTTTTTGTTTTTTATTTTTAAAAATAATTTTATTTTTTAATTTTTAAAGTTTATTCCTTATTATATGTTATCCTAGGCAAAACTAGTTTGTCCTGAAATCGGGTCTGGCCGGTAAAATATAATATATAACTAGCGGGCCCGGCAGACGTCGTCCTGCCCTGAAATTAAAACAAATCTTGGAACTCGATTCCAGCGCCACCTACCGGGTCCAATTGTATTTTAAAACCATCGAAGAACCCATTGAAGTATACACACGAAATTTCATCCAAATCCTAAAAGTCACGCTCAACGACTGAGTTTGATTCACTAAGGTTTATCAAACGAGATAGAATTTTTTTCGTTTTTGTTGATTTTCTCAAAAAGTGCTTAATCAATTTCGACAAAATTTAAATGGGACCACCTCGGAAGTAGGATCTACCAAACAAAAAAAGAATCATCAAAATCTATTCATAATTGGCAGAGAAATCGAGTAACAAACATACAAAAAAAAACAAAAAAAAAAAAAAAAAAAAAAAAAAAAAAAAAAAAAAAAAAACATACAGACGAATTGAGAACCTCCTCCTTTTTTTTGAAGTCGGTTAAAAATGAAAATCAGTTATATTTATTCATCTTATGTAACTTGCTGGCTGATACTGAATGGAGCTCATTAAAGTTCTCGATTGATATGGGAATGTAATAAATATTATTAGGTAGATATACTATATTCATAGGGAGCGTTCAAGTATAACTTAACGAATTTGGGGGGAGGGGGGGTTTTGTAAAACGTTACGATGCGTTACAGGGGCGGGAGGGGGGTTTTGAACTACGCGTTATGTAACATGTTTTTTTTTATATTTTCAGTACTTTACACCACATAATTGTGACTTTTAGGTATAGATGCTCACTTGATTGCGTAACGTTTTACTAGAGGGCGGGGGGGTACAGAAAAACGTGACGGCGCGTTACTTGGGGGGGGGGGGGGTCAAATATCTCCAAAAATTGTGTTACGTAATACTTGAACGCTCTCATAACATTATCTTCTTAATGTTATCAATCCGAGCCTGCAGACATCGGTGTTGTTTCAAATTTTAATAGCACTACCTATTTACATCTAAAATTTAAAAAAATGTATCTATATTATATTTCGGAAAATGTAATTAAATTTGAGAAAAATCCACTACTTAAAAAAATGCCTTGCTGAGTTTCTTGCCGGATTCTTCTCGGTTTAAGTGTAGGTATTCCGATCCGTTGGTAGAGTCAATTGTAAACGTTCATAAGTGCCTTACCAGGGCCTTAACTGAATGAATGAGTTTTGATTTGATTTGATTTCACATATCTTTCCACAAAAAATATTGAAATGGATAAAAAATAAACAAATATTCCTGACCAATTCTGCTGGCGATTATTTCATGTTGATAATAAGCAATTGCTGATAATGATAGGACTAAAATTAACTAATGAAATATGTTCTTTGTTACAAACATATACCTACATATGTATATTAGATTAAATTAGTTTAATTAATCTGTTTTTAATCATGAATGGTATATCAGTGTTTGTGGTTGTAACTAGGGAATGCAATCTCGAGACGAGATCGCCAAGTCGAGATCTCGAGGTATTAGAAATTCGATCGCGGCGAGATCTCGGCATTTTCGAGATCTCGAATGGTTTTCAAAAAGTATTGTTTTACTTAGATAAGTGAAACATGATTGAAACTGCTTAGATGTAATTATGATGCGAGTAAGATACAATACAATAGATAGAATACAAAAGGTCTTTATTTTTATAATTATTTATAATGAACAGACAAATCACAATTCAGACCCGTAAAAATAATGAAAGTGAAACAAACGGTTTTAGGAGTGATTTTGGAAATAGCTCCTTAAAAAACAAATAGTGCTTAAAGTGCTGTCGGCTGAACGGCATCTTATGTCAGTCGCTATGTAGCCAACGGCTGAAGACGACCTCTCAGATTCAACACTAGTTGGTAGTAGCGTGAGCAAGCTGTTGTAAGCAAATTACAAAAAAATACCCCTCGTTCCTCCACACTCAAGTCCGTGATTAAAAAAGAGATGGATCTCTATGGGCTAGACCAGGCTAGAGCCTGTCTGTAGTAGTAGTAACCCGCTTGAATGGACTTTTACATGCTTTCAAAGTCTCTTCTCTACTGGCGCTCGATCTCGTCAATCTCGGCCGAGATCTCGTAATTTTATGCTTCGAGATTGATCTCGAAAAATGTGCGAGATCGAGATTGCATTCCCTAGTTGTAACATTATTCGTATCAGATATCAAATAAGTATCAGATAGCTCAGTGGTAAGTGACGTCGGATACCGCGGCGAAGGTCGTGGGTTCGAATCCTACAATGAGCTTGAGCTTTCGGTGAAGGAAAACATCGGTATGTGGTACTTGACTGGCTGGCTACCACCCTCAAGTTGAAAATCACTTGAGAGCCAGTTGCCCTTGCCCTTAAGGCATTGTAATATGGTGTACAACACGTTGGCAGGCCACCTGGTCTTGCTAATGTCTATAGGCGACGGTAGTCTCTTACCATCAGGTGACCCGCCTGCCTCGTTGTCACTAGTGACATAAAAAAATATTAATGTGTCATGATTTTTAAGTTTATCGTATGATTTTAGAGCTACTTTATCTTAAAATAATAATTTATTGATTAAATTAAATAAAAGTATCAATTTCAAAAATGGCAACACCGTCATTAAAAGTATTCCATAAAGTAGTGATGAAAAAAAGAAGGAAAGATGGCGATGGAAGGGGGAGCGTTTTAGCGAATGGATAGCAGAGCCGTAGCTCGGCATTCTAACTCCGGCAGCTGAAGTTAACAATAGTAGGGTGAAACCTCTGCCCAAACTACATTCTTCACATTAGTTTGTTAGATCTTCATTTACTCAACATATCAGAAGTGTTCGTAATCTACTCCCACATCAAGAATTATTTCATGTAAGTTTCACTACCCTCCTTATTTTTAAATATAAATGTGTTAGAATGTTAATTGAAGTTCAATGTAGACTATTCCACTCAAATTGATGAACGATATATTGATATTTTACAAATTGCGTTAGATTCTTTTACATCGTCGATAATATCAAGAACTTGCAAATATAGTTACGACCAAAGTTAAAAGGTACCGCCATATGCTTGGAAATAAACCGCGTTGCTATGTGGTGTCAATCGTTACTTTCGCTTATAATTATTTCAATATTGTATAATCTTAATACTGTCGTTTAACAATATGCTGAAATTATTTTTTTATTCAAAATAATAAAAAAAAAAAAAAGCAGCAACGTAATGGTGGGTGGAATAATGTATTGTTTAGTGAACCCTTTCACGAGGAGAATTAGAGAATTAATTATCTTAAATAGTACAACCATTTTATTCGCTGGTTCGAATCCTGTGAAAAATACAAAAGTGATGAAGAAAAACTTCCTAGAACGTTACATGGTTGAAACGGTTCTAATAAGTGATTCCTTGTTTTTGTTAGCAAAATTTGCCATTTATAACTAATCCTAACTTTTATTTTAAACATGTGGCATTTAGTGAGTGAGTTTAGTGTTGAATAATTTTATTTGTTCAACACATTGGAAATGGTTTTTTTATTTAATTCCACATACAAATGGGCAATTTCATACTTAAACCCAATATTTGGCAACTGAAATAATTCTTAAGCCTTTATCATCATTTTAATATCTTGCTAGTGATATTTTTTTTTATTTTGTACTATCTTGTTGACGTGAGAGCGCGTCTGGTGGTTTCGCACACGTGAGCGAGCGTGGTGCTGTTGTAGACGTGAGTTGTGCAGCTAGATTAACTTGTTTAGTGTGAAAGCTCGTAGTAAAATTAACCATGTGTGAGAATAGCCTGTGTGGCGCAATAGCCTGTGTGGCGTAATAGCCTGTGTGGCGCAATAGCCTGTGTGGCGTAATAGCCTGTGTGGCGCAATAGCCTGTGTGGCGCAATAGCCTGTGTGGCGCAATAGCCTGTGTGGCGCAATAGCCTGTGTGGCGCAATAGCCTGTGTGGCGTAATAGCCTGTGTGGCGTAATAGCCTGTGTGGCGCAATAGCCTGTGTGGCGCAATAGCCTGTGTGGCGCAATAGCCTGTGTGGCGCAATAGCCTGTGTGGCGCAATAGCCTGTGTGGCGCAATAGCCTGTGTGGCGCAATAGCCTGTGTGGCGCAATAGCCTGTGTGGTGCAATAGCCTGTGTGGCGCAATAGCCTGTGTGGCAATAGCCTGTGTGGCAATAGCTTTTGTGTTATTCGATAAATGTGGTCGCTCTGCGTTAATGTGGTTTTGTTGAGAATCGCTAGACGTGAGAGTACTTATCGTGGTTCGTAAATGTGAGTTAATGTGGTTCTGCTGAGAATCGGTAGACGCGAGAGCACGTCTCGTGTTTCTTTTTACAAGCTTTATATTAGCTTGCAATGTATGTATGTTTTTCCGGGGTGAATCTTGCAACTCAATTTTGAAGCAGATATCTTTAACCGATTGAGCTGAAATTTTGTATACACGTTTAGTTTAGATGACAATGCATGGTTAGCTTGTGACATCATTCTAAATCCAACATGGTGGAACACCTAAGATAGCGGACTATTATTTTTTTAATGCAATACTACAAAATGGGTATCAAATGAAAGAGCTTGCTGAGAATGACTCAAAAAAAATTAAGTGACGTCACTCTGAATCCAAAGCTTGTTTTTATAAAAAGTTTTTTTAAACTTATAACTTATTTAAATATTATGTGTGTGTTGTTTTTCCTTTAAATAAATGTACGTGACACAATTGAGACACTGTTGAAATTAATTGTGATTGTGTACATTCGTTGAGGTTTGAGACATAAAAGCCTATGTGAAACTGGTTAGACTTGCTGGATTGTGTGCGTTTGAAGGTTTATTGTGGAGTGCACGGTGGTTGCTCTCTGACTTACAGCATAAAGAGCTTTACTTAAATGATTTGGTAATCAAGTATGCGAGTTCACAAAAAGAAATAAAATAGCATATATTGGCTGCGACTCAATTATTAGATCTGTGTAAATATAATGAGGATAGATTTGAGTCACTCTCTAATAACCATACTTGTAGCTGTAGTACACATTACTACCTACTGAGGAATCTTTGCCATTGTTGAAGTATGCTCTTTCTCAATTGAATATAAAACAGTAGTTATTACGGATAAAATAGATACCTATTCATTTTGGTTCAATTCTAAATAACCATTCCAAACAACCAGTGGTTAATTATTGTATGCCAGGTGCTTCATTCATACAGATTGTTATAATTATTCAAATGAAATTGGACAAGTAGGTATACCAATATTTTTATATTAGTTGGTCAAGGCATAAATATACATAGGAAAGACCTAGTTAATAGTTTATGAGTCCCTAAAAAAAAAAAAAAAAAAATTTGGGGGTAATGAAAGATATATTGTGTGCTTTCCCCGCGTCAGTTGACTATACTGACAAACAATATAGTTATATTATGTATTTAAATAACACATTAATAAGTTGACCTGTCTTAATGCCAGTTTTATATCTTTCGACACTAATAAGTTTGTTAGTGGAATTAAATCCCTAAAAATGACGGTGATGCGAGTTTAACATTTTTTATCCATCCCAAAAGTGCGCAACGCCGCTAAAGAAGATTTTTTTTTAACTTGATGGCTACATTGATAGCATATCATATTGATATGGTTATAGTGAGTATAACAAACAGTAGGTGAAGTGACCCAGCCTTTTATTTAGTCATACTAATAATATTATTGTGGTTAATTATTTAAATATATAGTTTTGACAATAGAGAAGCCTATAGGCAGAATATCACCTTATTGCCTCAGAATATAAATCGCTTCTCTGGCAAAATACATGATGTTGAACTTGTTGAACAAAATGAAAGCACAGTATAATATATCTTTATACTGTGATGAAAGTTGATGTTTTATGTTTTACTGAAACGTGGTTAAAGCCTGACACTATAGTTTTCAATGTAAATAATTTACGGTTGCCAGTGCCTACCACAGGGTGTCTACCATGAGCAGTGGATCTATTATTTTAAAACATTGTGTTTGTTCGAAGGTATTTGAATTTGTTTGAGGTCAATAGCAATCCTCATCACCCGAATTCAGGCTAGCTAAAGTCGAAAAAGGTCTTTCTCGGGAACTGTGTTCGTTTCTGCAATGGGATCCCACGTGGGGTGACTGGAATGTTTTGTTTTGTATTTGGGAAATGTTTCTTATATATTTTTGAAATTGCGAATGAATAAAAAAAAAAAAAGAACGTGGAGTCAATTGTAAACGTTCATTGGTGCCATGCCGGACCCTAGACTGATTGAGTGAGTTTTGATTTTTTATAAAAATAAATGTAATAATGATGATAGGTATAATCACAAACTGTGAAGAATTTGATTGTAATTTGAGATTAAGATTAGAATGAGCGACACGCATGAATAATGAAGTAAGAGATAATGTATTATTTGTTATACATTCAGTTTTAGTATAGACTTATAATTATAAGTATGAGGTAAAATCTTCGATCCACAATAGCTATAGATTTAGGGTCGGCACAAAAATATACGTCTCGGTAAATAAGAGCGCACTTGAAAAGTGAGCTCTTATTTTGTTTAGTTTGCTTGAACACAGCCAATATAAACACGTCTCACAATGCCGCAGTGTGTATTCAAAAGTTGCAAAAATAATGCTCGAAAAAGCAATTTAACGGCCGGGGTATCTTACTTTCGGTAAGAACATAAAGAATAAGATATATTTTAAGCTTTAAACTAACAAATAATATACAATTTTGAACAAAATTACATATTTTATACCACGCTACCAACGCTACAAATGATTGGCCAAACTCGCCAACACACGCACAAACTTCGAAGAAGAAAAAAATAAACGAAACAAAACGATGTAGCTCTCAAGGCAACATAACGGGAAAACATACTTTATTTGTTGCTCTTTAAGGTTGATTTCACACTAAATGTTCTTTAACTTATGTCTTTTTCTATTAAGTGACAGGAGTAGTTTATTGCTTTGCTCGTTTTATGTGACTAATGATCGAAAGTATTAGAGAATATTTTGAAGATTTGTGACTTTAATACTGGGTGCTATGGTTGTAATTAGGTTGAACTTAAAACTGTTTTAAAACATTTCTCTCCCTTTGTTATTAAACAAATGTAGCTGTAAAAGTATACTCACGCGGATAGCATTTAGCTTGGATTTTGTACGTGACTCGATATCTATGGCTATACCTATATCTATGGGTAAAATTATGTGTGCCTGTACCAGCAAGGTATATTGAATGTTTTTGAAATGATAAAGTCAATTGTTGTGCGGAAACTTGATCCTCGCACATGATTCAACCTTGACACTGATTACAGCAAACATTTATTACTATTAATTATTTGTATTGCTCATTCTAATCCATTGATTAGTACATGTCTCCACCTTGGTTTCACACTTTGATTGGTTTGATAGTTCATTTCAAAAAGATCTTTATCTTCTCTAAGGTGGTATGTTGGTTTCTGTAAACGGCACAAAGCTGTTCCTGAGCTCTGCTGTCTAAACACGACTCCAGATCGAATTTTATCATTATTACATAGAAGTCTTTCCGTAAATTAAAACCAACGAAGTCTGTTCTTGCCACAATTCTGATCTTGTTATTTCCTGATTGTTGAGGTATAGGTATAAACCTATAAAGTTCGATTCGATTCTGGCTCACGAGAGGGACCCTGATATCAAAAAGACAGTAGGTACTGTTCTGAAGTCGTTGTTTACACTGTTAATAGCTGATAGATGTTTCTGAGATTGTTTTGTATGTCATCTATAGGCAGTGCTAAATGTTTAACAATAGTACTTAGCTCTCTTTTTAGTTGTTCAGGAGACAATAAATGAGGTTTGAATCGACCATGATAGAGGTCAATGATGGTATCTGCTAGCATCTTCTGTGTACTCTTTAGGTTTTGTAGCATATTGTTTGCTGTTAATGTAAACAGATCCATGTCGAAGTTTTATTGAAGTTCCTGTTTAAAACATTTGTTGTAGCATCTAAATTCATCAAATGCTGATTGTTAAGCTTTGTTTGCTTATCGATTAACCTTTCAGTTATTTTTAAGACATTGTATTCTGATCTATAATAGATGTATGATTAGTTCGAAGCAGTTCGACATCCATTTCATACGGTTCCGCAAAACTCTGATCAAATAAACCGAACAGGCGGTTGGCGACGTAACCAACACCGTCGATAAGGCCCCGGTGAGGTCGCCGGAGGAGCCGTCGGAATGTTGACTTTGCAACATATTATGATCGTAGTAGTCGAGCTCTGAACAGCCATGACGTAACTGAAACCATAGGACTTCGCATTGAATATTTTGTTCATCTAGATGCTTTATATACTTAGTCTTATTCAATGCAGCTATGCCTTGCTTGGAGTTCATGTTGTAATATGCAAGTATTTTCCAGTTATCTTTTATCAGTCCCATGCTGTAAATTTTATCAAAGTACATCACTTGACTATCTTTGAACTCTGACATATTA
Organism: Ochropacha duplaris; assembly: GCA_951361185.1. Classification (NCBI taxonomy): domain Eukaryota; kingdom Metazoa; phylum Arthropoda; class Insecta; order Lepidoptera; family Drepanidae; genus Ochropacha; species Ochropacha duplaris. The sequence continues at coordinate 1,780,130 of OX592690.1, forward strand.
TTCAAACATGATGCATTTGAAACTATTTTCAAAAGAGCAACGCCATCATAGCGGATTTAAATGAGTAACGCCGTTTGGCTCAGTGCACTGATTTGATTGCGTTTGTTGATGATTTTCTCACCCTGTAGGTAAAATAGATCGTTGATTAATAGGACGTTTTATGAAGCCATTCTTTGATTTAAGAGTGACTACTCTGACGTAGCCATGCTACTACGATTTAAAATACTGAATCTTGTAATCAGCGTTTCTATAATGTCGTTTCTTTCTTGATTTGTGACGACATTAACTGCCTTTGATTTTTTTTTCGTCTCTTGATTTGTGAAATATTCTGGTTACTCAGTATCAAAGTTAATGTTAAATCTTGAGAGCCAAATGGGCCTATTCCACCACAGCAAATGATCTTGAAGCTGTGTTGCCGATGTACCTCTGCTGGCACAGTGAGCGAGATTTTCGTTTGACTTCACATATCGCCATGATTCTGATGTTATAACTTATTTGATCTGATTTAGTTCCAGTGCCAGTGATTCGCCTACTTACAGAGTCAGATTATTAAAATATATTTTTATGCAGACCGAATGTCATGATTATGATTCGATAAAATTGTATCTTTTTATTATATTTATTATTAATAATAATTGAAACAAAGTTTTTAAAATATTCTTAAGTACTTATATCTTATTGCATTTCATTTACCCCAGGTTTTGTGTTGTTTGATCGTACGCCGGAGACTGTACGATGGCGGATGGCCGAATGTCATGATTTTTAAGTTTATCGTATGATTTTAGAGCTACTTTATCTTAAAATAATAATTTATTGATTAAATTAAATAAAAGTATCAATTTCAAAAATGGCAACACCGTCATTAAAAGTATTCCATAAAGTAGTGATGAAAAAAAGAAGGAAAGATGGCGATGGAAGGGGGAGCGTTTTAGCGAATGGATAGCAGAGCCGTAGCTCGGCATTCTAACTCCGGCAGCTGAAGTTAACAATAGTAGGGTGAAACCTCTGCCCAAACTACATTCTTCACATTAGTTTGTTAGATCTTCATTTACTCAACAAATGTATCGAGTATTCGGTATCTCTGTACGCTAGGTTTCTCAAAAGCGAAGTTAGTTTCAGTGATCTGTGACATCAGTACAGTAAACATATAAAGGCTCTCCCACACGGGCGCGTTGGTCGATAATATCGGATGCATTATCGCGATTGGTTTTCAGTTAGGATGGCCACGAAGTTACACTGCAGAAATATAGGTCGCTTGCGTTTCGGTCCTGCGATATTCTGATATGAGTTCTCATTTTGTATTAGGACGCATACGCTTTTAAGGCGATGATAGCTCAGTGGTAGTAACGTCGGATACCGCGGAGAAGGTCGTGGATTCGAATCCTACAATGATCTTGAGCTTTTGGTGAAGGAAAACATCGTGAGGAAACCATAGCACGGTGGTGGCACTGGCTAGCTACCACCATCAAGTTGAATACCCGCCAAGCACCTCTCGGTGTGTTCCGACAGCTGCACTTGAGAGCTAGTTCCCTTCTAGGCTTTGTGTGCTTACCATCTTCGGCCACATCATCACTTACCATGGTGAGATTGTGGACAAGCTAATCCAGATTAAAAAAAACATAAAAAAATACGATCTTACACACCTGAGTTATGAACGTTAGTACTTGTATTACTTCAATAATTTGGTTTTACCGACTGGTATTCTAATTAGTAGTGGTTATGTCTGTACGATTGTCCTTATTTTTTTATTGCGACCTTTGGCATGTTTTCGATGAGTACATAAAGAGAAAACATGCAAAATATAAATTAAAAATACATAATAAAATAATTTAAAATAACAATTATTTCCCGCACATGTTACAAATATCAGACTGTAAAAACGCAGCTACACACATCACAAAAAGTTTGTGATCACTAGCATAAGCTGATATAATTTCTTAAATTGAACATTATCAAGATTTTTTTTTGTTATGTGTTTCTTTAAATAGAAATAGGTACCTTGTTTGAAATTAAAAAATAAAACTCTTTTTGTGTTTTATAAAAATAAATTGAGTAGGTAATTAATCATAATGATGATTTCGATTTTTCAAAGCGATCGCAAACTTTTTTTGATGTGTGAATGTGGCAAGGAATCCGGACGCATTATCACAATAAAGCATCCGATATTATCGACCAATTACAACGCTCCTGTGAGTGAGAGCCTTTATAATGTGTATTGAGGTACTGTCGTATTCTATTTACAAACACATCGCTTCACAATCCAACACTATAGAATATAATCTGGCTAGACAATCATGTAACGAAACTGACTGACTGACTAATCGGAATCGACGTTATACCTATAATGGCGGAGTTTGATTTGCCTGTCTTTTGTTTAGACTCTAGGTAGCTCAAGCTAAGAAGGCAAACTTACTTTCGAATTTATTGTATACCTACAAGCTTCGGCTACGCGGTTTCACCCGCATTTTAGAGGTAAAATATATTTAGCATTCAAGGATAATGTATTAGTGCAAGAATTTTCAAAATCGGATCGTTTATTAAAAACTTTATTAGTGTAGATTCAAATTGAAGTCAATTTACTATGTGTCAAGACGGAATAATTAATGTTTATATTTACTAGGGTCCGTTCGTAAAATCGGTTAAGAAAAAGAGGAGTTTTTTCTTCACGTAGGTATTAATATATTAATGTCAAAGTCAAAGTTAAAACCATTTATTCAGCTTAGGCCATAGAAGGGTACTTATGAAGGTCGAATTACAGAAGTTACCACCGATTCGGAAGTCAGCGTTCAACTGAGAACCGGCAAGAAACTCATCAAAGTTACATTTTTTAAATATTTTTGGATCATCTGACTATATTGCCTTTTTTTCAATGTCTAACAATTATATTCTTAATGACATCAAGTAGTTTTCGTTATTGTTTTGTTTTAGAAAATTTTTAATCAAAAAAAATGTGCAAACATTTTGGACAACCCTATAAACGGTATGGAATTAATCACTCGTAATAACTAATGTACTATCGACTCTGCAAGTGTATCTGAGTGAATAAAAAAACTTTCGTGTAAATTTTATTCAATACAATAATTTCCAGCAGGGATATTGCGAAACGATATCAACATCGTGATCGGTTTAAAATTTACAGTTGAAATTATATATTGGTTTGAATATAAAGCTTTTGTGTTGTGTAACTTAATCTGTTGACTCGCGAGATTAACCTGTCAAACAACTCGTCAACTCGCGCACAGTTTTAAAAAAATCAAAATTCGCGCCCAATTTTCAAGTAAATGTCATCGTCCCGATTGTCCCATTTGAGAACCAAGTGGTACGGACTCTGAAACCCCGATTGTCCCAAGAAAGAACTGACAGGAAAAAGTGGAACTCTAACTATGATGTGTCAGTTTTGTTCTACGTACAGGAACATTTGTTATTCTCAATAATATTATAGAAGTTGATTCGCCAACCCTATTCTTAAGTGGGCCGATTAGTCCGTAATTCGTCTGAAGGTCAGAGGAACATCGACGGCGCGGGCGCATGTCTCTTTTATTGCTTTAATAAACACTGACATAAATATAACACAATTCTGTTTACAAACTCGTTTCATAAAACTACGTGATAAAGGCCGCAAACAGACTCAGAAGATAAATTGAGCGAAAATCAACTGTATGTACCTAGATAAAATTATATTAATATATTCTTTAAAAATCCTTGAAAGGTGGCGATAAAAAACAAATTACGACATGAATCGAACCAATTACAAGAACTAGGGCTGTTTTTTCATGTATTTTAACACGCTATAAAATATTGATTATTCTATTTCGTGCTAAGCCGATTATTTAAATATTATAGAGATAATTTTATAATATGCGAGGGATGTATATTTTTCTCATAAAATGGTTTGACGAAATTATATTTAATTTAATTTAAATCAGCTTAAAGGTCATAGCACATTTAAACGCCTCTGCTCCAACACCGCCCTATACTAAAAGTCAACTACCGAGCAGTCTGATGGCTAAGCTCGCTGACAACCATCAGGTGGGCCGTAAGCTTGTTTGCCACCTAGTGGTATAAAAAAAATATATAGGTATGTTGTCAATATAAACTATATCTAAAGAGCACGACCTGAAGCCCATATTTGAATGATATTTTATTTGTCGGGTGGGAGCGGAGGCGTCTAAGTGAGCTACGACCTTAATTCCGCCCTAAGGCCCACGTTCCCAACTTTGTTTTTACATGGACACAAACATTCCAACAAAAATCAATCTTAAGCATTTAATTAAATGGTTAAAATTTTGATGCAGATTATGTTGTTTACAATCTCACTTTATTTTAACATACGTTTTCTGCCCCAAGATTTCACCCGCCTTTCCGAGGGATTTTATGGATTTATAAGCGGGTACCTATACCAGTAATTGTTACATTTTATTATTAACTAACATATCATTTGTGAATGTACCTACGAAAATGTAAACATCACAAACGCAAAGAGATAAAAAAGATAGATTAAAAATATATAAAATTTCAACTAAAAATCACTTACTGACATTAAACAATAGTTAAAATCAATGATAAAAACACAACAATACATTTCATTTTCGAATATTATGCACAATCTAAACACATTCATACAATAGGTATCTAAGGATTTTTTCCATTAGAGTCTGCATGTATAATGTGTATCCACTGAAATCGTTTGTTTATTAAGTATCTTGCAAAGGCGTGGGATCGGTGAGTTTAAGACACCATAGACAGTTCGCCGGCAGGGCGCCGCTAGAGGTGTCTAGGGTTTATTGCGAAGAAATCTTATAGGGGCTCTAAAATTAATCTTTTGACACAGTCGAGAGCAGTCAATTACGTTGCTAAACAGTTTATACAAGAAAACTAGATCCAGCATATATTTGCGATTGGAAAGAGAGTGCATTCTATAATAACCCAAGTTGTCTTCGTATGATGGTAAATGTTTGCTTAGTTTATCTGAGATTTTTTTTTACATAAATAAGTTTCACCACCAATTAGCCTTTTTTTTATTCTGGATTAGCTTGTGTTTGACTACAATCTCACTATGGTATGTGATGATGTGGCCGAAGGTGGTAAGCACACAAAGCCTAGATGGGAACTGGCTCTCAAGTGCAGCTGTCGGAACACACCGATAGGTGCTTGGCGTCAGATTTTCAACTTGAGGGTGGTAGCCAGCCATAGGGTACTACAAAGTACCCTACCACCGTGGTATGGTTTCCTCACGATGTTTTCCTTCACCGAAAGCTCAAGCTCATTGTAGATTCGAACCCTTCGCCGCGGTATCCGACGTCACTACCACACAGCTATCGCCTGTTGGTAAGGTGTCGCATGAACCTCTTCTGGATACGTTCCAGTCGCAGAGTGAGTTGCGTAGTGTGGTCGCCACACCACGCTATAATATTCCACTTCGCACGAGACTATTGTGTACAGTATAATTTTTTGGTCTACGGAAAAATTTACCGCTGCGTATGATAAAACCTAACATTTTAGATGTTTTATTAGCTACTAGCTGTGTTCCGCGGTTTCACCCGCGTTCCCGTGGGATAAAAAGCATATGTGCTATTCCAGACTATAATCTATCTCTATGTCAAATTTCATCCAGATCCGTTCAGCCGTTCTGGCGTAAATGAGTAACATCCATCCATCCATCCATCCATTCAAACTTTCACATTTATAATATTAGTAGGATTGCGTCAATCATTATGAGGATTAAATGTCACTATTTTATCCAATAGGCACGCCAAGGTCCTTTACGCTCTTATCATTTCCCGGGATAAAAAAGTATCCTACGTTTTACTCCAGAATTATGATCTACCTATAAATTATGATTGTACGTTTGTACAAAAAATAATGCCCACTGAAACAATTTCATACATATCATGTATTTGAATTAAATTAATTGAGGTTATTTACAGCTGGTTTATGTTACAGTTAGTTTCTGTTACAGCTAAATGGTTTCGCATCATGGGAGAACTAATTCTATGAATGCAGTCAGTTCTAACTAAATCTAACCTAATTCCTGGAAATGGAATAGGGAATTTACCGTTGCAAATCTCGGCTTTGTATACGACTTGAACTTCAGTTGGTAATCTCGAGAACAGCTGGACATATCTGATTATTTGTATTGGAAACGTTGAACGAAAAAAAATAAAATTTGGGAAAAAGTCAATGAGTTAGTCCTAAATAAAACAGTAAAGTTAGCAAGTAAAAGGGCTGTTTTTAGGCTGGCAGACGGTAAGAATAGTCTTCTCAAGATGAAAAGACTCATTGAAATCAACAGAACCTCACTAAATGTACCAAAAAAAGAATGAATTTAAAATAGATGATTTTTAAAAGTAAAATAATGTGTTAAAAAAGAGACGCGTCAATTTTGAATGACTTACATAATTGTCAGCATTTTTTTTTATTCAGGATAAGCTTGTGTTTGAGCACAATCTCGCCATGGTAAGTGATGATGTGGCCGAAGGTGGTAAGCACACAAAGCCTAGAAATGAACTAGCTCTCAAGTGCAGCTGTCGGAACACACCGATAGGTGCTTGGCGATAGATTTTCAACTTGAGGGTGGTAGCCAGCCAGTCAGGTACTACAAAGTACCCTACCACCGTGCTATTGTTTCCTTACGATGTTTTCCTTCACCGAAAGCTCAAGCTCATTGCAGGATTCGAACCCACGTCCTTCGCCGCGGTCTCCGACGTCACTTACCACTGAGCTATCATCGCATTATTATCTATGTTATATCAAAATAAGTTAAATACCTACATGTGAATGGGTCTATATTCCTCGATTGAATTGTTTCGTCTGACAGGTTAGGAAATCCAGCCCATCTCATTATTTTCCCCTTAACCATGTGTAAGTTTTAAAATATAATTGGCAAATAAAAATATGCCGCCTTTCAAACTATACCGAATTTCGGTTTCGGCAACGAATTTTAAACACCCTTTGTTGTCACAACAATTTATATGTCGGAGCGTTGAAGTATACACTGCGTATCTAACCTTTATTTAAATTAACGCCATCTATCCTTTGTAATGGAACTAGGTAGAATGACAGTTAGTCGTTGATTGGGAACGCCAAGTAATAACTTGGGATGGTTGGTTCGGAGTAAAGGCAACACTGAACAAATGCGATTAGTTAGTAATGGCAACACTGAACGAATGACTGAATTAGTTTTTGAATGATGGTAGACACTGACAGTTGGTTGGCTAACCTGTGAGAGGAATGAGATTGTGAATGAGACCGGGTACAACGATGGAAGCGGTCACTTCTCAACGAGCCCTCGAGCGAACAACTAGTCTGGTGCCTAGAAACTGTCCCACGTTCAGTTGTGTTGAGTTTAATTGTGTTGGAACGAATAGAGCAAGTTAACCTACCTACGATGGTGGAACAGACTCTTTTTGTTGAACCGGCGCGTGGAGTGGTTGGCTGTTGCTCCGAGCCAAACTTCCCGCGTTCCTAATTTCTCTAATCATTTCAATCTCTCTAAATCATAGGCATCCTAGACTATCTTGTGTTCTGGGTTTGTTAATAAGTGATTGCAGGTGTGAGCCAAGGTTTTGCGAGCATTATCTAATTGCTTTCTTTCTTTCATTCTTTCGGAACAACGATGTCGCGACCCATCGGTGACGGACCCCCGTGGCGGCTGGCTAGCGGCGGCGGATGGCGCATGGCGGTTCGGACGGCAGCGACTGACGGAGTGGTTGTGACGTGCGCGCGCGCCTGGAGCACCTCGTGGCCTCGACTCGGACACTTTATTTCTACCTACCTATTAAATCTGGTTGTTGAATTGAATCCTGTTGCTGGTACTGATAATCCTGACACCCCCTTTCCCCGACATCAGAAGTGGGATCCGACCCTCTTCCTACATCAGAGGTTGAATCGGATCTACCCACTTGGTTTTTTTTTATCGGATTTACTAACTTGGTTATTTTTTATTGTATCTACCCCCACATTCTAAATCAAACTCTTCTTTGTCATGGTTATTCCTTCGGGAAACAATTTATCGCTTGTGTGATACGTTGCCAGTTGTTTCTGCGTGTCGCTGAAAGCCCTACTTTCCATCGTGTGTGTTATGTTTTCCAGAACAGTGTGGAGCTGAAAGGTAGCCTGTGACCATCAGTTTTTGACGCTGATAGATTCTACAAGTAGTGGATTGTTTTTTTGTAGTTGGTTTTGGTGTTTGTAGTATTGGATTTGGATTTTGGTCTCGTTCAGAGCGTTGGTATTGTTGATTTGTCTGTAGGTGGCGCTTGTCATCGGGTGACCAACCTGCTTGCTTGTCAGACTTGTGGTATACAAAATGAAAAGGCACAACGACCCACGTTTTCAAAACGAAAATGCTAGTGAAGTAAAATGGATGCCTCTGATGGAACAGCAGAACCGTAGTTTTCCGAAGCTGATTCAATCCTACCATTGAAATAATGTATCGTGACTTTTCAGGTTGTTTCAAGAAGTCTTTGGTGGAACGGCCACCAATTTCACAAAAAAAACCTGACATGACCGGATTTGTACTGAAGAGGACTAGGTAATGAAAATAGTGTTGACTTGTGCTTCCTGAACGCGCCGACAGACTCGGCGATACCTTGGTGAGCAAATTTCATTTTGTTACGAATCTGGTGCCGAGTGTTCACTAATTAAAAAATCTGTTTCGCATAAAATAAATTTGAAGGTAGACAAATTTATGACCATGAATTAAATTACTAGAATCTGTTTCGCATTAAATAAATTTGAAGGTAGACGAATTTATGATCATGTGACAATGACTTACTTAGATGCCAGCGGGTCACGTACCAGATGTTGATAAGTGTTTTGATGATGATAATGTACAAGCCTAAGTTGTGATAGTGTAGCTTAAGTAGTGAGTCGAGTAAGGGATTCTAACGGCCGTATTGTGTTCGACCGTACCAGTGGTTATTTCGTAGTCGTAGCCCGGTAGAAATCGGTGTCTCTTGAGGCAACTCAAGTAGTCCGTGGGTGCGCGATGCGCGTTTAACTCTGGCGGAGGTCGTGGTCTGAAGAGACCGTAGTGTGTAGTCAGTGGGTGATGCACACGGGCGATCCACTCGATGGATATGCCATTTGATCCATGCGCTGGATGTGAGCAATGCGATTGCTGGTCGGCTAGAGTGCCGTGGCGTTAGAGGTTTTACTCGAAGATATTCTGTTAGCTTGGCAGTTTGTGTTAAAGTAGAGTTTTAAAGTTTGATTCGAACGACTATGGTACATGGCCCAAGGTAGTGATTGTAGTATTTTCGATTATTCCCAATTTTACCGTGTTTAATACTGAGTAGAGATTGATAACATTGGTGTTGAGATTTGTTTTGACTGGTTGAATACTAAGTAGTAAAATTAGCATCTAGTGTAACTTAGTAAATTTTTGTTATATTCTGTAACGTGTTAGAACAAATGAAGTGACTTGTTGAACAAACCTGGTTTAAGATTATTCTGATAGAGGCTCGAGATTATCTGGGTTGTGTTGGTAACCAGATGGGGGTTACGTGAAGACCGTGAGGAGGTTTTTTGGTATGATGCCACTTGGGCCAGGAATGGCCGAACGACTAGAAAGAGTACTGTGCGGGAATTTCTTTTGATTCCAGGTCACCGAGTAAAGAAGTATAGAGGAGCTGGCACAAGGCAATTAGGTCAGGTGCCTCAATTAGGTCATGACGTCACAGCGGGCGGGGCTTGCGATCCCTAGTATCGAGAGAACCGTCACCACGATCAGCTCGTGTTTCGTACACCACACGAGGACGTGTGATCATCAGGACGGCCGTGTCGGAGCGTTGAAGTATACACTGCGTATCTAACCTTTATTTAAATTAACGCCATCTATCCTTTGTAATGGAACTAGGTAGAATGACAGTTAGTCGTTGATTGGGAACGCCAAGTAATAACTTGGGATGGTTGGTTCGGAGTAAAGGCAACACTGAACAAATGCGATTAGTTAGTAATGGCAACACTGAACGAATGACTGAATTAGTTTTTGAATGATGGTAGACACTGACAGTTGGTTGGCTAACCTGTGAGAGGAATGAGATTGTGAATGAGACCGGGTACAACGATGGAAGCGGTCACTTCTCAACGAGCCCTCGAGCGAACAACTAGTCTGGTGCCTAGAAACTGTCCCACGTTCAGTTGTGTTGAGTTTAATTGTGTTGGAACGAATAGAGCAAGTTAACCTACCTACGATGGTGGAACAGACTCTTTTTGTTGAACCGGCGCGTGGAGTGGTTGGCTGTTGCTCCGAGCCAAACTTCCCGCGTTCCTAATTTCTCTAATCATTTCAATCTCTCTAAATCATAGGCATCCTAGACTATCTTGTGTTCTGGGTTTGTTAATAAGTGATTGCAGGTGTGAGCCAAGGTTTTGCGAGCATTATCTAATTGCTTTCTTTCTTTCATTCTTTCGGAACAACGATGTCGCGACCCATCGGTGACGAACCCCCGTGGCGGCTGGCTAGCGGCGGCGGATGGCGCATGGCGGTTCGGACGGCAGCGACTGACGGAGTGGTTGTGACGTGCGCGCGCGCCTGGAGCACCTCGTGGCCTCGACTCGGACACTTTATTTCTACCTACCTATTAAATCTGGTTGTTGAATTGAATCCTGTTGCTGGTACTGATAATCCTGACACCCCCTTTCCCCGACATATAGATAAACTAAAATACATTACGCACTAGTGTAGCTTTCACTATGTGAAATATCCCATTACAGATAAAAGCAGATATCTGAAAGCTTGAACTAAACTTATTATCTCGCTGTTAGGTTTTAACAGGATTAAATCAATGTGAGAGAATTCGAACAGACGCAGTGCGGACAATCCCTAACGATATTACTATCAGTCTTCACCGAAGATATTTGTTTACGTCCTAACCAGTATTCACACTTATGTATGTAGTATATGCACTTTTATAAAACAGATACGTCAATCGCACTTAGATCGAGTGTGAATGAAAATTAGGTAGGTTTCGCACGAGATTGAAACGTTTCGCGAATTTCGACATTTTTTACCATAGAAAAAGTTAGAAAGAAAGAAACAAAAAAAACGAAAAAAATTAATCGAGGCCTCTAGTGACCGGCGGGCAGGGAGCTTTTTCCGCCAACGCATTAGCTTGGCCATCCAAAGAAGAAACGCAGCCAGCCTGCTGGGAACCTTGCCGATCGGCAGCAGCGGCAGCCTCGAAGAAGTTTTTTTTATATATTATAGTTGTACATTTGTTTGTATATTTTGTACATATGTTAGAAAGAAACTAAATTTTATTTGTCAACACATCATGTACTAATCTAAACACAATATGGTAAATAATTAAACATAAGTTGAAATAAAATATGGCCACAGCTCAGCATTATGCGGCAGCACAGATCTGTGATGTCACGAAAATCTTGTCCAAATCAAAATAAAATATAATTTTACAAAATTTAAAAAAAAACATACATTCAAGTTTGGTTATTAGAAATGAAAATAAAATCTAGTAAATTAAAGTTTAATTAAATACCTAATAATAAGACTATTAAACCAATAAAACTAAACAGAAAATAAGAACCATAGCACACAACAGCGAGCCACAGCAACCACTGCGTATATTGGTCTAATTATCTATGTTTAATAGTAAGATTTTACGCTATAATAACTAGAAACGCGATTCCTGGAATGCTATTTTTAAGGTATTTTTCGGACCACCGTCCATAACCGTGAGCCAAAGGATTAAATTCTTAGTCTGCAGTATAGCATATGTACATATACCTAATATGCCGGTAGAGTATCCGTTTAATATTAGATGAAACCGCTATCGTATCTCAAATTGCCGGTTACATTTTCCTCGCCCGTCTACAGTTTTCTAAATGCAATCAATCCACATAAGATGATCGAAAGCATACACGACGAAGCTTGGAAGGTTGTTAGAGAAAATGTTACTACGTAACTAAGTCTTTTCATATAATATTTAGCTACAGCCACAACATTAATTTTAGTAATTATAGTCGCGGGACAGTTTCATCCGACAATTGTTAAGTTGCTAACTCACCTACATGGTTTAGTACAACACAACACGTAAGCGGTACCTATTTGTTTTTGGAACACAGGCGCTTAACAAATCCATGATACACATGTTTACAGAGTACACGAACCGTGGTGGGGCCGCTGCTCGGGAAAGTAGACTCTATTATCTTATTAATAAAACATGAAGCGAGATACGCATGCGCAGTTGGAAACCCGCAATCGAGTAGTGACACGGCGTCAGTAATCGCCCATTGCTAATTCGTCACCTTGAAATACGGTTTTGTATTTTGTTTTTCAGTCGTATTGATTAAGGTGTTCGAGCTCTTTTCTATTATCAAAATATAGCAAAAAGGTGATTGATTCATTGATTGTTAATAAAATTGATGATGTAGTTGTTTTAAATTATAAGAGTATTAATTTTCGGTAGAGCTCTATTAATTTCGTTAGGCATGATAAACTAGACATGTAAGTAGTCTGGAACTAGACTATAAATGTTCATAAAATATCGACCGCCCGAACCAAACCACACTAATCTTAGGAATTAATACGACATCTGTGTTCATCTGACAATTTATGAATTTAGTTCAACTGGGTCCATATGAAATACGTCATAATTTGAAGTGTATTGATATTACTTTATTTTCAAAAATACTTACTCCTCATAATGTAATTAATGAGTAAAATTATGCAGAGATATAATTATAAAATGTTAAAAATACTTATTTCACGTAAAACTCATTGTTAACACTGATAATGTAATAGTTTGAATAGCTTTCGGTTTCGGCAAAGAGCTTTCGGTAATGTTATTTTTACACCCTGTATTTAAACTCTGAATTGTTCACAACTGGGTCGTGCCTATAGAATAATAGGACGAGTGGTTTTGGCCTCGACGTGTAGTGTTACACGACTAATGTCACGTGAATATTAATGCCTTAGTGTAGGTATTGCTGTACAATATGGTAATGTAGGTGTTTCATGAATTAACGTGCTATTGAATCCCTTGGTAACAATCGTTTAATTTTATCCATGACTAATTGACGGGCCGCTAAGATTAGGTTAGATCCAAGTCGTCCGTGACTGTTACCTAACCCGTGAGGTTACCGCGTAAGAAAATGGTTATGAACTTTTTTTTAAATATTTTTTTGTCATGACCATAGATACTATGTTTCTTAGACGTTCACGGACTTTTTGGGACCACCTGAAAAATCACGATACACGCTTTCATTTCACTTCACTTCACTTGTGCACATAGATTGATCTCTATTGGAAATAATGTCACCAATATTATTCAATAAAACTCAAAATACACCAATTAAATGAAAATAAAACGAAAACACAACGTCACTTCGCAAGTTCCCGCCAAAAAGTCGGTCATGAACTTCACTTCACAGAGTTGACATTTTATTTTATGCAATACAGTTCGGAAATGCGAATATAAAACAAGTCACCTCACTCCTTTACATAGTGAATATACATGATTTTAATTTTGACGTTGTGCACTAAGCTCTTTCAGTTGTCGTTGATTGGTTTACGGTATAATAAAAAACGAAATTAAAATCGGTTCAATTATTCAGCAGCTCTCGAATGATGCCACAGACACACACTACAACCCTTCTTTATCGTCGGGAGTTAAAATACAGTCTACCCAATGCAAGACAATCAGAAACAAATATTTTTTATAATTTTTATTTACAACATATGTACAAAATGTACAACTATAATATTATATCAGCTGCCGCTGCTGCCGATCGGTAAGGTTCGCAGCAGGCTGGCTGGTTTATAATTTAATACGCCCGGGTAATGAACTTTAAATTGATACACTTAAACTGAGAAGACTCTAGCAAGATCAGTAACATGATATTATTTATAGATCTTTATGAAAATAATTTCGATATCGAAAAGCAAGCAGTTAATTTAAACATTTATTATTGTTGAAATATGCTCAAGCCATCCTTGTCGTGAGTGGACTTGTGATTCTAAATAACATATCAAATATCATTTTCTAAGGGAATATGCATGTGACTTCAAAATTGACGTTTTTTTAATGTGTTTCTTATTGTTACAAAAACATACCTACACAATTATTTTCCAAAAATTTCATGATTTAATAGCTAAATTTAATCATCAAAAAGTGTATGTTTTTAAATTCCCTCGCAAATTTCCAAAACGCCCCGTGAACAAATTGTGACGTCATTTTACCCTCGACCACAGAGTATGTAACCGCTACGCTTAAATTTATTATAATTTATAAGTTTTCTGTGCTTTTCCATGGTATGGTAATAAACTGACTTTTATGGCGGGAACTTGTGAAGTGACGTTGTGTTTTCGTTTTATTTTCATTAAATTCGTGTATTTTGAGTTTTATTGAATAATTTCGGTGGTGTTTTGTCCAATAAAGATTAATCTAAGTGCACAAGTGAAGTGAAATGAAAGCGTGTATCGTGACTTTCCAGGTTGTCCCAAAAAGTCCATAAAATGTTTTAGTGGAATAGCCGCCAATTTCACTAAAATTAGACCGGACTTGTACGGACGAGGACTAGACTTTACAGTGAAAGTGACAATAAAAGATGAATATTTAAAATAAAGAAATCGCTTAAAGGTCTCGATACCAGGCCAAAAATCGTCTTAAAAAAATGGTAATAAACTTTGTGAAACAAACACTTTTTTGACATCGAACTCGTGTAATCTCACACTCGGAACAAAAACTAGCATGGAAGCCGGGCTAAAATAAAAACCGAGTACTATACAGTTTATTCATTTATGTCAATTAGCATATCGTAATGTGGGAATGAAACAAAACATGGCTGTTTGTTTTTATTATTTTTGAACGTGTCACAAGCAAAATGTCAAATGGTCCTCTTTGGCCCTCTTATAATGCTAACAAATACAAAAGTTATATCCAAGACGTCAAAATACTTACGTTGGCTATCAACTTAATTTTGTAGTTTTATGTTTTGTTGATACGAGTCGGGAGTTTGACGAATTTACTAAGTGAAAAAAGTGAGTTAATTATTAATTTCTGTCTGAGAACGTGGCCAGAAAGTATATAAGAGAGGTGTACAGTGCCCTGGACAAGATGTCTTGTGTTGTTGAAGGGTGTAAAGCCCATAGTTCGAGAAAAGAAAATGAGAACGAAACGTTAACATTTCATCAGTTTAGAAATATATTTTTCAATATTGGAAATAAAAAAAGTGATAGACGATAAATAAAAATAGTACTTTATGCCTATCTACTCAAAAGAATTCACGTATTTGCTTTATTTTATGATTTTTCTGAAAAATAAAATTGTCGCAAGTATAGGTTACTAGTGATGTAAAAATGGTTATCGATAATCATTTCAATACTGTTGCAGATTTCCTAATGATGGTGAAATGAAAATAAAATGGAGTCAGTGCATCAATAGGTTTTTCTCATACAAACTTCCACCCCCTTAAAGTGATTTCTAGGATAAAACCTATCCTATGTTTTTTCCCGGGACTCCAACAATCCCTATCCGAATTTCATCTAAATCGGTTCGGCGGTTTAAGCGTGAAGAGGTAACAGACAGATAGACAGACAGACACACTTTCGCATTTATAATATTAATTAGTAAATTAGTATTCGTATGGATTTTAATGATTAATAAAGACATTAAATTAATAATTGTAGTTTCATTTATACTTGTGTCAAATTCTTATCGTCTCTTTCCTACCACCATCTAGGCTTTGTGTGCTTACCACCTTCGGCCACATCATCTCTTACCATGGTGAGATTGTGGCCAAACACAAGCTTATCTAGAATACAAAAAAAAAAAAAACACTTGACGGATATTCCGACGCCGAAGTTCCGTCGTGGTAAATCCGTTAGTAAACCACAGCCACACTTGGCAGATTATCCGTCGACAGCCAGCGCCTATACTGATAATAAATTATAATAACATGGGAATGTTAAGAAAAGGATAAACTATATTAATTAAAAATATATAATAGAAAACTATTCTATCTATTGGTACACATAATAAAAATGTTATGGATCGCTATCTGTACATGGAAGATATATGAGAAAAAATATTATTGGGTCCTTTATCAACGCAATAGCACCCAAAACAATGATTGTTAGAATTTTGTCTGTTTGTGCAAGCTAATCTCAGAAACGGCGCATTCGGATGTGGTTTTCACTAATATATTGTGGTAAGCTTCACTTAACATTAAGTGTTTGTTTCATGTCAATCGGTTCTTAAATAAAAAAGTTATGTCAATTTAAAGAATCACGTCGAACATTTGTTAATCCAAAATAAACCAAAAGATATGCCCAAAGTCACTATTCCACGCGGACGAAGTCGCGGGCACAGCTAGTACTAACTATATTTACTTGTTTGCTTTGATGACTTATATCGACACGACAATGTCGATGATAAGCCCATCACTAGCCAAAAAATAGCTTGTGACAACCTGCATAATAACGAAACAGAACGGTATTATATGTCTCTTTCCCACGCATTATTAACGTCGAGAGTAAAAAAAGGTAAAGTATATGCATTTCATTTCTTATTTTAGCCCGGCTTCCATGTTAGTTATTGTTCCGAGATCTCACATCACAAAATAAGCGCGCCAAAATAGCCGCGTTTCAATCACCCGAA
Organism: Ochropacha duplaris; assembly: GCA_951361185.1. NCBI lineage: Eukaryota > Metazoa > Arthropoda > Insecta > Lepidoptera > Drepanidae > Ochropacha > Ochropacha duplaris. The sequence goes on from OX592690.1 coordinate 1,796,752, forward strand.
AATGATAGTGATTTTAATATATTTGTTTTAGTACAATGGTTAAGATTTTGGATATGTTATACATATATATTTTTTGGTAATGTAATAACCCGTAGCAACGTTTAAAACAATAAAAGATATACGTGCATATTCCCTATTATATTTATAGAGTTATCAGTAATTGTACCAGTAATTAGTATCTTGAGTTTTAATAACTTGAATTTTGGAAAGACTGTCCCACCACCGGTGAGCCAAAGGCTTAAGAAGAGATCGGATAAATTAACATGAAGTTTATGACGCTTTCTTTACATCAGAAATCTGATAAGCAGGCATAGTGACCACCATCGTAATATACCTAGATATTAGCAATACCCAATGTGAATATGACCTTTCACAATGTTCAGAAGGCCACTTATAAAAACTAACAATTCACGAAAATTAACAAACAAAAAACAAAACCGGTGCGAGTCGGACTCGCGCACCGAGGATTCCGTACAAATTTTGTTTATGAGAATATTTTTTTTTAGTACATCATCAATTGTTTGAAGATTTCAACTGTCTAGCTATCACGGTTCATAAGATACAACCTGGTGACAGACAGGCGGACAACAGAGTCTTAGTAATAGGGTTTCCGTTTTTACCCTTTGTGGTTTTTACCCTAAAAACGAATGTAAAACACCTTTGTACTAGTGCAAGGGAACTTTTATGAATTCGTAAAGTGACTCGTGCGCGAATATCAATGAATCTCGTACAAACCTTTGTACGAGTGCAATGAACTACGGACTGCGGCCTACGACGGTACGGGGTAAATGCGGCTGGACCGTTTCAACGTTCCGTTTACTTTTGTTAAGGAACACTTGTCATTGTAGGCTATGTTTAAGCTGTTCAAAATGGATTTCCTTTATGTATTCGTGAATGGTATTCTATTTTGCTTATTGCATTTTATCTCGCAGACGACGGCGTTCACTGAAAAATAAATTGAAAACATTCAAAAGAATAACTGTAATAAAATAAATTAAATTATAATTATCCGTAGTCGTGATCTGTTGTGGGGAGCGCCTTATGCCTATTTTTAAAATAAAAAAAATAACTACCATAAACTTTACCGCTATAAAGTGTACTTGTAATAAAATTTGTACAATCCAAGAATACAGTTTCAACAGAAAACCGCTTCTTTTTTTCTCACAAATGAGAATAACTGGCAAGAAACTCGGGAAGGTAAAATTTTTTTGATCTATTTTTGGTAAGTATTTTTAAACGTTTTACAATTTCCAACTGCACAAATGCGCAGCTTTTAGGGGGAATGCAATATCTTCTTCTTATTTAGGATAGTCAGTTCACCTTCCATCATCTAGCTTTACTAAGAGTATTGCCTGCATTAAAAATAACTTTTGATATTGCCTATAGGTACTTATTCAAGAAAAAATATCTAACACTAACCAGTCTATAAAACACGGAAATAGCGAATAAAATTCATCCGGTTTTATGATGTTTAAATCTCTACTGTGAATTGCTTTAAAATCAATTTAAAGAAAAGCGACGGACATTTTACGAAGCTCTACGTAAATAAGAGCAGCGGGAGCTGTCGCATGCAGTTTAATTTACGCGGCTAAAGCCGAACTATTCTACAAGCTTTATTATAGGTCTTTACCTATGAAATTGCCGTTCTGCAGTACTGGCCATTTCAAATCAAAATAATTTTTGTTTGGCTAAGAATTCTAATTTCAAATTCATTTTATTTTAAAAACGTGGATTTTGTTTTTCCAAAAGTAGTCATTTGTTTCTTGATTAGTGTTACATTTTCATCGCATTTCAATATTTTTCGTCATCATGGATACGTAAAAAATTCGAGTAATTATGGAATATGAGTACCGTCGTGGCAGCAACGCGGCACAAGCGGCACGCAACATCAACGACGTTTACGGAGCTAACACTACAAACGAACGCACCACCTGTTATTGGTTTGCTCGCTTCCGTTCTGGAAATTTCGACCTGAAAAATGAACCTCGCGGTCGTCCGAAGACTTTGGTCGACAATGACGAATTAAACGCGATTGTGGAAGCTGATGATACACAATCTACGGCTGAATTAGCAGCAGCTTTCGACATTGGCTTCAAAACAATATTGGTCCATTTGCGTCAAATTGGCAAGGTAAAAAAGCTTGACAAATGGGTGCCCCACGAACTTAATGATAGCCAGCACGAAGTACGCGTCGAGACGTGCCTTGTGCACACAAATGAAGGAATTTTGAACCGCATTGTTACCTGCGATGAAAAATGGATTCTGTTTGATAATCGCAAGCGCTCAGCAAGTTGGTTGGATCCTGGTTCAGCACCTAAACAATGCCCTAAATGAAAACTTACCCCTAGAAAAGTGATGGTCACTGTTTGGTGGTCTAGTGCCGGTGTGATTCATCACAGCTTCTTACCAAACGGGGTGAGCATTACTGCAGATGTGTACTGTGAAGAACTGAATACAATGATGGAGAAGCTGGCACATCTCCAACCAGCATTGGTCAATCGCTCGTCTTCGCTGCTCCTGCACGACAACGCGCGACCTCATACTGCACAGCAGACGGTCTCCAAGTTGCAAGAACTGGGGTTGGAAGCTCTCCGTCATCCGCCCTACTCACCAGACCTTGCGCCTACAGACTACTACTTTTTCCAGAATTTTGATAACTTCCTGGCGGGAAAAAAATTCAATACCTGAGAGGCAGTACAAAATGCCTTTGAAGAATTTGTTGCCTCCCAGTCCAGCTGATTTCTTTAAGAAGGGCATCAATAAATTTAATCATCTTTATTATTCTCGCCCGATAAATCCATGCCTACATGACGCCTCCCGATTAAGATCCTGATATGGGCCCTGTGCCTTTATGTCTATACATGTTGTATTATTTATGGAAGGTTTTCTGTTACGTAATTCAATTTAATTGTCAATGCGATACACTATGTAAATGTATTTCCCACATCTTTTTTTTTAAATTATCCTTATTAGTTTACAACATATGTACAAAAGTACATTATTAAGTTTTTGATATAGATCTATCAATTAAGAAAAGAATATAGATGTCAAGCGATCGTTTCATGGAGTTTTGTATGAAATACTTATGACGTCATAAATATACACCATCAAAAGATCTACTTAAGTATCGTGTAATTATTTTTAATGAAAGTGACAATGTTTTTGATATAGGTAGTGTTTTTATTCTGACATGTAAGTGTATGTGTAAACATATAACAATATCACTTTGTTCTCCATGGTTTTACATACAAATGTTACAAAGAATCGTGGCACGATCCATACATTGATTTGTACTAAAAATAAAATTAATTTAGAGAGTTCTAAATGTCTTTCAATATTGAGAGTACATTACCACTAATAGATTGATACTCGTATACATATCATATTTTTAAACCCCCGCATTATTACAATATTTCAAAATGAAAACTTTTTGGCGGGAACTTGAGAAGTGACGTTGCGTTTTCGTTTTATTTTCATTAAATTAGTGTATTTTGAGTTTTATTGAATAATGTCGGTGGGGTTTCGTTCAATAAAGATCAATAAAAGTACACAAGTGAAGTGAAATGAAAGCGTGTATTGTGACTTTTCAGGTTGACCCAAAAAGTCCGTGAAATTTTAGTGGACGACCACTAATTTCTCTAAAACCTGACTGGACTTATAAGGACGAGGACTAGAATTTACTTTTAATGTGATATAAGATGACTTAACATAAAAAAAAGGACATTGAAAATAAAGATATGGCTTGATAGTCTTATAACTAAAGCCTTAAAAAAAATACAACTCGTTCAGAAATAATTAGTTCTTCGTTTAACTATTTTGTTTTATCATTATAATTTTGTTCCGGGGGTTTAAAAATATTGTAAATGCCTAAAGATATACTTTAGGCATCCATGATCAATTCTTACGTCTCAATATTTTTTTTTTTTGTACATAATGGAGAATGTTAACTAATTTTGAATATTAGCTCTCCATATTCTCTGTCAAAAATAAAAATTACAAGTGAAAGAATTACTTCGATACGTCAATTAGTTTCCGATTTATAGAAGTAAACGTGCGATGCGGACTCGTACTCGATGTGACGTACTCGTGTGACGGTGTGACGTCATCCTGCAACACTCGCTCATAGCGGAGCGTTGCAAATTGACGTCACATGCGGTCACGTGACTGTTAGCGGAACTCGATATTTATCGTAAGTTTAAATGCGTGTAAAATCAAAACTAATAGGTATTTTTGACTACAACAAAAACTAGTGTATTTGTATACATACAAGCTTAACTGTAACAAACTTTCAACCGATTTGGCATACCTAGTAACATTATTCATTCGCCTTCATTCTTTAAATAGCAGCACTCGACAAAATTTAAATAGTGCATTTTTGTTACAAAAACAAAAATATAAATTTTATTTTTTCAAGCGTAGAAGCTACTAATATCTATTATTGTTACAAAAACAAAAAGGTATGGCCTAACAATAGCAGGTCAGGTTATAAAGGTTTTCATAAACTGTGTTACGTCACTGCTTTCCGTCACCCCAATGCCTATTTATAACTTTCGTACCCAACTATGAATGTTATTACCGTTTAGATCTTCACTATTCATTTATAAGATTCACATGTTAATATCGGGACATTGTTAAAAAGTTATGTGTTACCTGTATTTGACACCCTTGTTTTGAGTGCAGAACCCCTGCAGATGTGTCAGGAGAGTCTTAGTCATGGATCCACGGATTATGAATTTTAAGTTTTCAACACGTTTTATAAAAAAAAATTGTTGGTTTGTTTAGGTCTTGATGTTTCAAAAATAAAGTTAAGATTGAAATTTTGTCAGAGTTTTTACTCTTCTTCTAAGTTTTTTTTTAAATTTAACTTTATCTAAAAGTTTATTATCAGATTAGATAGGCTATTAAACAAGGTTTATTTTAATGTGTAGGTGTCTTAACAAAAAGTTAGTAGAATTTTAGTTATTTAGGTTTAATTGAAATATCCCTAGTTAGATCTTCACTATTCATTTATAAGATTCACATGTTAATATGGGGACATTGTTAAAAGGTTATGTGTTACCTGTATGTAGGTACCTACTATGGTGAGCTTGCACTATGGAAACCGGTAAATTGATATACCTACCTTATAAGTAATAACATATATGTACTACATTTTAGGGTACAGAACCCTATAAATGTAGTTTGGTTAAAAGCAAGGTCTTACAGCACAAATAAACGAAAAATTCCAAAAAATAAAAAAGTGGAAATTAAAGGCTGTCCCCATACTTACCACGAATTAAGATAGAACTCTGAGTTGTATCGGCGCTCATACGCTTTAGAGGTCTGTCTTATTTTAATTTTTTTTTTTTTTATTAAACTTAGGTTAATGAACAAAGCCTACTATAAGATGGCTCATTACATGGAAGACAGAAATATATGGTTGTAGTAGCTTCTCTCTGCACCTGCATCCCCCTGGCGTAGTGTAAAATATTTGAAAATGTATCTAAATGTACTTATAAAAATGTAAATAAATGTAAGAAAGATCCACTGTTAAAAAAAAATTGCCTTGCTGAGTTTCTTGCCGGAGTCTTCTCAGTTTAAGTGTATTCCGAACCTGTGGTAGAGTCAATTGTAACGTTCATAAGTGCCTTACCAGGGCCTAAACTGAATAAATGAGTTTTAAGTTTGAGTTTGAGCTAGCTAGGCACCAAACTCAAATAGGTAATCGAAAAAAAATCCTTGAGACTCCATAACCGTGATGAATGAACTATTTACAAGTTTGTACGGAACCCTCGGTGCGCGAGTCCACTCGCACTTGAACGGTTTTTAAAGACTTACTTGAATAGATAATTACATCCAGACTCAGGACAAACAGACTTGATTGGTTTTCGAATTACAGGCAAACTCGTTAGCTTGCAGATGGAACGGTCGTCCTAAAACTACCTAACAAAAAATATTATTCCAGGAATCTATTTAGTACTAATATTATTGACTATTATTTTTGTTTAATAAATAACAAATCTTTAGTTTTATGAAACTAAAATAAAATAAGACGAAAAATATAGCATCTCGCTTACACACATACAGTTATATCTTGGTATAGAGTTTCGGTATTACAATTAACTTACCGTGATATGGTTATAACATGACCTGTGCTTATACGAACTTCAAGTTTATCATACTAACTTTAAGCACCATTTTAGCAAGTGTTGCTACGTCAAGAATGGAACGTAACTTCGTAGCAAGTTAGCGCTTCGCGGAAAAACAGCCTACGAAAATGCTACGGTTAGGATACAGCGCTAAATCTCCTGTAACTGAGTTCTTATCTTATTTTTTATAACATTATAAAAATGGTAGAAATGAAAATGGAATTGTTACCGTCAATATCGGACGGGCCGGTTGGCGTGGTTGGTTAACACACTGCCTATCACGCCGCAGGTCGTGGGTTCGATTCCCATCCAGGACACACATTTGTGTGCATGAACATGTCTGTTTGTCCTGAGTCTGGGTGTAATTATCTATTTAAGTATGTATTTACAACAAAAAAAGGAGTATATGTAGTATATCAGTCATCTGGTTTCCATATTACAAGCTCTGCTTAGTTTGGGATCAAATAGTCGTGTGTGAAAAATGTCCGAGGATATTTATAAAAAATAAAAAATTTCTAGAATTTAATTTTCTTTGAACCAAGGTATAATTCTTTAAAGTTATACATTGGTAAACATAAGTATATTAAGTATGTATACAATACCTATAATAATCGCTTGCAATGGACGTAACAAATTAACCCGCGTGAAACAAACCCGCAAATCTAAATTGGTACAATCTACCTTGTATAGATAGAAGCATCTCTAATGGCAATAAAATACCGCAAAAGTCACCCTCTTGCGGGCAATTTGCTGGAGGTAAGTAGCATGGTTGTAAGCAGAATTTCGTCGCGCCGTTCGTTGACACATCGACCTATACGAGTCGCTGACCTGTGGAGTAGCTAAGGTGCCCGCGACTGCCGAGCGCGTTCGGGCCTCAGTCCGCCTCAGCTCTCGGATCTCGAGTCTAACGCACCCCAAGAAACTCATGATCTTGCAGACAACAAACATGGTGGCGTTGTATAATCTAAAGTCAGATTTTTATTTAACTGCAGTAAACTGACAATTATGAGCGCAATGTGATTAAGTTCTGTTTAATGGTTTGACTATTATCACTTTTTATTAAGAATACTTAGTCAATGTAATATTAGCGATTACACTAATTAGTAGATTGAATAACCATTTTGTTGAGTTTCTTGCCAGAGTCTTCTCAGTTGAAGGTCGGCAACACATTGGCAATCACCCTCGTATTGTAAATGTCCGTAGGTGTCGGTGACCATTTACCATCAGGTGGACCGTCTGCCTGTATATCAACCTAATGACATAAAAAAAGTGTATTCCGAACCGGTGGTAGAGTTAGTTCTAACGTTCATAAGTGCCTTGCCAGGGCCTAAACAGAATATGAGTTTTGATTTTGACACGTATTTATTACGACAACTATCAAATTACTCCAGCTAATTAAAAATCCAAGTTTAGATGCGGCGCGCTGATTATTAGCCGCCCGCGTCTCGATGCCATCGCGCCATATTATGCAAAACGCCGCCGCGGCGTTTCAAGCAGCCATATTCCTTCTTAGCTCCGTGTCTTACCACATTATTTAGAATGGTTAGATTGTTGGCAACATAACCTTTATCCATAGTAAAAATGTAAAAACAACAAAAAATACTGTATTATAACATCGAACATGGTACAAAATGTATCATTCTGATGATTTTTAATTTACAATCTAACCACAAAATGTTTATAATTATAAATAAACTATCGTTTTGACATTTAATAAAAAGAAGATGCTTTGGCGTGCGTTCCTAACTTCGATCCAGCATAAAAGTATATTGACGTAACCTAATCAACTCTCAATTATTGTACTGGTTTGTTTTTTTTAATACCTCAAGTGACAACCAGGCAGATGGATTACCTGATGGTAAGTGACTTCCGTAGCCTATAGATATTATACGATGGGGATTGCCAATGTGTTGTCGACCTTTTTTAATACCTCAAAGGCAATAATTGATGACATACCCATACTTAGAATATATTTGATGCAAGATTGTTTGAGATAAATCATAACTACAACAAATTCTAGCCACCTACATATAGGTACTTCTTGTGACACGCATACCTCAGCATCGAATTAGCATCGAAAATAGCAATACAGGGAGTATATACAGGAATTATAACGGTTAAAAGGCAATTTGTGTATTATAAACTAGCTGTTCCCCGCGGTTTCACCCGCGTTCCCGTGGGACCTTATCTTTTCCCGGGACAAAATATAGCCTATGTTCATTAGGGATAATGTAGCTTTCTAATGGTGAAATAATTTTTCAAATCGGTCCAGTAGTTTCAGAGCCTATTCAATGCAAACAAACAATGAAATCTTTCCTCTTTATAATATTATTATTAGTATAGATAGATAACTAACCCAATAAAAAAGGTGTGCCAAAACAAAGTAAAACCTAGACAGTAAATTGACTAGTAACTAGATTTCTGTGCAGTAATGGGAATGGGAAATTGTCTGAATACTGCGCTCAGAGAAGCGATACAATAAGAAATACAAAGATTAATCTGCGTTCTATAAAGAATTGTTGAAGAGGAATTTTTAATAGATTTATCATAAGCTTTTCGACCGTTTTCAATGAATGCAAATAAAATTTCTTATTTTAAAACTGTAGTGAGCAGTAGAACTCGCGAAAGTTTACAACGTCCGTTGCTCCGCCATTTTGAAAAATCACCAAAATACCGAAATTCCATATAATTATCGAACCTGCTCACAACGAAAATCGGTTGGAAAATGCGACCTGTAGAGGAGAACAGCTGGTCAGACGTAGGTACGAAAGCATTTTTCAAAGCCCAAGCTCGCGCTCCGTTCGCGTTTCGTTCGCGCTCGCTCGGTCAATAATTAAATGTGCCAAAATCTATCGCAGTTTGTTCGCAATTTTTTATGTTGTTTAGATTTATTATATTTCATTACTCACCTAATTTGTATACAATTAATATAATATAAATTAAAAACTAATTATTAATACTTAAATAAATTTTAAAACTAAAACTAATTAAAAAGTAAGTTCAATAAACGTTTAATGCTCTAAGAATAAAGTTCACAAGTTTGCGCTCACAAGTAAACATGTAAGTATACCAAGGAATGCTTCAGTTTACAATTAGATGTTATATGACATAACTGTATTTGCAACCCATTGACAGTTGTCTGTCGCGACCCATTGACCCTGAAACACTGGCACCAGACACAAATGCATTCAACGTCTGACAATTTCATTCAACGTCAGATTATATCTCCGTATTGCATTTCGCATCGCTTCCACTCAAAGGTACACGCTCGATTGTTACGTAGTTTGTGGCATCCAACATAATAGGTCATGCATCAATTGTGGTTTTGTCAAGGAAGCTAGATAAGTAAGGGTGCCTATCCACCGATGTGGAGAGAGCTGAGCAAGGAAAATTTATTGGTATTCCTCAATTTATATATAGAGCGTTATTTTTAAAAGACTTCAAAAGGGAGTTGATTCTCAATTTTTCGTAGGTATATTCCTTTTTAACTATAGATATTTTAATAAATATTTTTATTTTTATGTTCGAGAATAAGTTCATATAATTATCTTCGTATACCATTGCCCACTTGAAGAATTCACCTATTTTTCAAGCGGACGTGGATGGCTTAACTATAAGGAATAGCAAAAAATTATGATAGGAGTCTCGAGGCCGATTTCAATAAAAACTAAAACTGCATCGTCAAGAATCGAACCCGTTAATTTTGAAAAAAATACGCAGCATATGTTATCTTACCATCCGATATTGTGGCTAATAAGGATCAAATTCTGCAAAGTGACATACGGCAAATTCAAAGATAGGGCTCATTTTTATTGAATTGATTCATATTTTTTTTGTATTTTTATACAATTTTTTCTGCATTCAGCACCTCAACATTACGTTCTATTTCAAGTTATGGACATTGTTTTGAATAATTTGTATACCTACCTACCTACCTACTAAGAATTTTGCGTACGATAATAAAAGTTTTTTGTTTTTTTTCACACACGGCTATCTGATCCCAGCGTTTGTAATATGGAAACCAGATGACTGATATACTAAATATACTACTTTCTTTTTTGTAAATACATACTTTAAATACATGATTATTTTCCTACTCCGCACATGTACGTTCGGACTGGCAGCCTTAGCATCGTTTTCGTAGCCTTGCTCTAATTATAATTAATTAATAATGAGTCCGCTAATGCGGAAAGTGCGGTAGAAATTACACCTGGTATTCAAAGCCTACCATAGAATTCATGTTAATCTGTTTTTACAATAATCAAACTAACAAAATGGCGCTTTCATCGTCTCAAACTTAGATTAATAAAACGTCGCGTCCGAGCGTAGCGAGGACCAATTCAAAGAGCGCACTGGATCTACAAAATAAAGTCGTCAATAACTCGTAGCAACGTCACAAACTCGACACAAAGAACAATTCTAGGGCAACATAACTTCCCTAACCAAGTTGCGTTTTCCTTTCAGCAGCTTTATCGGCTGTGAATAAACGGCACTTATTTAGGTACGCTTGGAAATATTTCTGCGCTGCAATAAATGAGAAAAAAGTTGTAATCGTGTAAAATAATAAACTTTCAACCTAATGTTACCGTTTTTTACGTTTTACAATGATTCTTTCTATTCAGTCCTAAAAAGGTGCTTGCGTGTATTTAGAACTGAATGAAATAAAAAGTTAAATTTCTATATGAAAACACATTCATTTGGAAAAAGAAACACCTATTTTTGTATAAAATTATAATTTTAAGGAATGTGTCAATTAAGCTTGGAATATGTAAATTATTGTTTAAGTTGTATAAAAGATTTACATTTTACTTTATTTACAACAAATGTACAAATTAAATTCCATCGAAAATCATTAATTGCAAGCCGTTGAAATATTGCAAACGATTAACAAAAACCTACACCTACGCGCTAACTCGTATTTGTGTTTTAAATTACTATCCTTTTTATCATTTTAAAAAGCGGACCCTAAATGATACCAAGTATCTCTGGTCTAGCCTTTACTTTAGCAGAATAAATAAAATTGTGCATAGAAAAAAGAGTCGAGCAGTTTTTGTGCTAACTCAAACCCCCGTTTTTATACCTAGTTTGCATGTTATTCACGCGTTGAATGGATCCTTTGGTAAAGATGTTTTATTTTCGTTTTTTTCGTTTGTTTTTTCTTATTCTTATTCGTTTTTTTTTATGGTGAAAACTACAATGTTTGCGCAGAATTTAAAGTAATGTAACAATACCGTATACACTTTCCTGGAGTCAAAGAATTAAATAACTGTCATTGGGTTGTATTTATTTATACATTCTGTTATCAAAATAAAAGTTAGAGAACAGTCAGTGGACAGATTGAGAAACGCTTGGCTTAGTTTATTTTTAGTGAATATTTGACTCAGTAGTTAGTTACCGAGTCAAATATTCACGGCATTTGTAATAAGGTGTACAACACATTGGCAATCCCCCTGGTATTGCTAATGTCTATAGGCGACGGTAGTCACTTACTATCAGGTGAACCGCTAGGCTCGTTGTCACTTGTGACATAAAAAAAACTTTTTTTTTTATTAAGATTTTTGGCCTGGTATCGAGACCTTTAAGCCATTTCTTTATTTTAAATATTCATCTTTTATGTTTAGTCACGTTTTATTGTCACTTTCACTGTAAAGTCTAGTCCTTATCCGTACAAGTCAGGTTTAGTTTTAGTGAAATTGGCGGCTATTCCACTAAAACATTTCATGGACTTTTTGGGGACAACCTGGAAAGTCACGATACACGCTTTCATTTCATTTCACTTCACTTGTGCACTAAGATTGATCTTTATTGGACAAAACACCACCGATTCAATAAAACTCAAAATACACGAATTTTATGAAAATAAAACGAAAACACAACGTCACTTCGCATGTTCCCGCCAAAAAGTCCATAAAAAAAACTTATTTTATATATTGTATTTTAAACAAGTTTTAAACTCAATGGATAGAATAGTTCCTACATTAAGTTAAAAATATAGTATACTTTATTTAAAACACTATTTATTCTTGTTTAAATTGTTGAGACGTTCTAACTAATTATGCTATAGGTTCTAAATATTATTATAGGTAGCATTGCAATAAATAAATCTGGAAGCTTATTATAAACAGATAAGCACTAAGTAAACACTGTAAACTGAACCTTCAATGTGTTTATTTGTTCAAGTGCTGCAAGATTGTTAATTTCTAGCTGAGCTCTGCATTTAGTTAAGGTATAATTTTATGTTAAGTGGGGCTGTTGCAGATAATGACGCTGATGCAGTCAACATGAGCCGAAATCCTTTTTTGTTACCACAACTACCACAAGTAACAACGGGTGGGTCACCTGATGGTAAGTGACTTTTTTTTTTTATTCTGGATAAGCTTGTGTTTGACCACAATCTCACCATGGTAAGTGATGATGTGGCCGAAGGTGGTAAGCACACAAAGCCTAGATGGGAACTGGCTCTCAAGTGCAGCTGTCGGAACACACCGATAGGTGCTTGGGGACAGATTTATAACTTGAGGGTGGTAGCCAGCCAGTCGGGTACAAAGTACCCTACCACCGTGCTATGGTTTCCTCACGATGTTTTCCTTCACCGAAAGCTCAAGCTCATTGTAGGATTCGAACCCACGACCTTCGTCGCGGTATTCGACGTCACTTACCACTGAGCTATCATCGCCTTTAGATATTAGCGATACCTCGGGGATCGCTTATCAATTATATTTGCCGGGAGCTATGTTGTTAGATAAATAAAGGTGTTCCGATATCATCCAGAAAATGCAGTACTAATAATGCCGTTGTCTAACCGAACCTAGTAATATTATAAAGAGGAAAGAATTGATTGTTTGTTTGCATTGAATAGGCTCTGAAACTACTGGACCGATTCGAAAAATTCTTTCACCATTAGAAAGATACTTTATTCCTGATGAACATAGGCTATATTTTGTACCGGGAAAAGATAAGATCCCACGGAAACGCGGGTGAAACCGCGGGGGCTAGAGGAGGTTAGCCATCTAATATTATATATAACTCGATGTTTGTTGCAATATTGGATTCTTTAAAACGGATAAAGGTCATGTAGAGTACTTATTAATTCCCGCGGATCAAATGCTAATAAACAGATTTATTTTTTAATTGCTAATCTTTATTACACCTACTTAAAGTACACGCAAAATAAATGTTGTGTGTGTATGTGTGTTTGTTGTTATAGATTTTTTTCGAAAGAGCACCTTTAGCATCATATTTGGAAATCTTCAAGTTAATTGATTGTTTAACGTGGGAAGTTAGCTCCATGAATAATATGTTTAATAATTATGAACGATGTTTAAAAAAAAATTAAGAATACTGTTTATAAAGCTTGCTTAAGAATTGAATATACCAAATACAATGAAGTGGATCTTTATATAAATACTAGCGGTCCCCCGCGGTCCGCGGTGTCACCCGCGATCCGGAGGGATATTTTCTTTTCCCGAGATAAAAAGTATCCTATCAATCAAGTTCGGTTCGGTTTAGGAGATCGTCGCGGACAAACAACACGAAATGTTTATGTGTAAATTATGATTATGTGTGTCTTTGGATATTCATTTTTAAACAACCAGTAAAGTCAAGCTATCAAGTTTAGAGCTGATTGATTTTGAGTCAGATTTACAGCTTATATTAGAATCAATACGAATTAAAACAAAAACAAAAATTTCTTCATTAAGTGAACTTTATTATTTCAATTAAGAGATCAAAGACAAGCCAAAAAATAAACACAGTAGGTATATCTATATTTTCTATTGTATAAAAATGAATCCCTATTTCCTTGGTCACGGCATCACGCGTGAACGGCTGGACCAATTTCGCTAATTCTTTTTTTGTTGTTTTTGTTATTGCAAGGAGAAGGTTCTTATGAAAGAAAAAAGTATGAAAGTTACGCGGAACATTAGAAGATTTAAAAAATTTTAACGACCATATTCAATTTTCTAACCTTAATATAAACATGGCGTTTGACATAACTGCCAGTTGTGTGACAGTTGGTGCAATTGACAGCATACGCGCCGAAAATATTGTTTAAAACTGATGGTTCCAAGTTTTTACAAGCTTTAGGTATATTAGCTTGCAATGTATGTATGTTTTTCCGGGGTGACTCTTGCAACTCAATTTTAAAGCAGATATCTTTAACCGATTGAGCTGAAATTTTGTATACGCGTTTCGTTTAGATGACAATGCATGGTTAGTGTGACGTCATTCTAAATCCAACATGGCGGAACACCTAAGATAGCGGACTATTATTTTTTAATGCAATCCAACAATATGGGTATCAAATGAAAGGGCTTGCTGAGAATAACTCGAAAAATAAAGTGACGTCACTCTAAATCCAATGTGGCGGTCTTCTAAAGATGGCGGACTAAGTTTTTTATGTTTTGTTAAGTTACCAAATGAAAGGACTTGATACAAGATGAACAGACTGTGAAACCTGTCCAGCGATAACGAAAAAGTAAAAAATAAATTAATGGTAAAAAAAAACTTTTTAAAATCAAGCTTTTATTTAATTGCCCTGAAAAGAAGAAAATAAACTTTTAATTAAATCAAACCAATCAATTTAGTACTAAAGCTTGTTTTTAAAAAGTATTTTTTACCATTAATTTTTATTTTCATTTCATGGCAGGACAACGTCTGCCAGGCCCACTAGTATGTATATAAAAGTGCATTCATCGGTGTTGTAGGTACAGCGGGCATTTCATAAAAAAGGTTTTATGCATGTGTATTTCTATTCAAAAAGCGATCTTTCGTTGCATGAATGAGTCGGAAATATGTGCAGGTAAGATTATTTTATGTACTTATAGGTGAGTGTGGCTCTAAGCTCTAAAATAAATTATGTTTTCCGATATTGAACATTATTGTCTTATTTCCAAAATTTGAAATCAATTGTTTCAATCTCGTCTCAAGATTTGGTTTTGATTAACGTTCTTAAAAATGTGCCTTAAAATAAACTTTAAAGGCCATATTTTCTTAATTAAAAGTAAAGATCCAAACGGTGCCTAAATTAATTATTTTAGTATAATGGAAACAGTTCAATGAACCATACTTAGGTGTTAACCAGGAAAAGTATTTTCAATTTTAGAAGTAGCAAAGTTTTCTTGTCAGTATTTTATATTCCAGCGACATATTTATTTCGTTGAATTGTTCGATGGCTTTTTAATATTTTTGCTCGACCGTGAACGTGATAAAAGCAAGCCACTGAGTGCTCTTAGTTTAGCCGAGAACAATGGATCATCGGCTGTTTAGAAACATGCCGCCTCTTACGTCATAACGATCTAAAATGGTTTTAAATACAATCGAGTTACCTAAATAGACGCTCCATTATAAGACAACTTTATATTCAACTGATATTTTCGCTTTCGCTCTTTATAACATAACTTAATAAAATAGAAGATTTAAACGCAAATATATGTAAATTGGTTCGCAGAGCATTAAATACGCAATCGCTTCAGCACTTGTACACATAAAAAGTACTTATAAATAAACCATGTTTTTATATAATCCGTACCTACGTATGTAAGTACATGGCAAGAACAATTAGGTACCGTTTATAAGAATACGTCCCATATATATATGTATATACATGTACACAGTATATATATAATGGAATGTTGGAAAAGTCGACAAATTTGTAATTAATGTGGCAGGCTCGTAGTTTAATGGACGTAATTGTGACGATGAGTGTCAGTGTCCACGGCCGAGAATCACTCGGACAAGGACGACGGGACGTGACGGGACGTGACGGGACGGCGTGACGTTAACTTCGTCCTTGGCAAGGACGTGCGGTGCGGGGGCGGTGATGGGTGACTCACCGAGCGGCTGGTGGAGTGCGGCATGGGCGTCGCAGTCGGCACAGATAGTGGAGCGCAGCATCCTCTCGCGCTGCAGCCGGCGCAGCAGCTGCAGGTGTTGCGGCGTGAACACGGTGCCCGAGCGCTCGCCTACCAGCACCACGTCGCCGGCCTCCCACCACGCCTGCTCCCGCAGCGTGCCGTCCCGGTTGAACAGCCCCATGTCCTTGTAACCCTCCGGCGGACTGAGCGCGCCCGCCTCCGGCTCCTGGTACCGCTCGCAGGAACCGCACCCCGAGCAGTCATCGCCTTCACCCTCGTCAGAGTAGCCACACTCATCGCGCACCACGATTATATAGTCGGCCTCAAAAAATTCATTGGCACTCTCGTCGAACACCACTCTATGCTTTTTGGTCTTGATCCCTTTTTTTAGAGCGGATTTTAAGTTATCGTGATCCTTGTTGTGGCGCGTGTCACGAGCGGCGCGCTCGCGTTCGGCGCGGTCGCCGCGCATCGTCGCGTGTATTCACGACGCGCGCTATCGTCGAAGTGCTGTGCTCGCCTTCAGGAGGGTACGCTACGGCTCGGCTCGGCTCGGCTCGGCACGGCAGGGCAGGCGTCAGGCAGCGGGCGAACAACCAACTGCTGCGCCGCGCCCGCCTATCGATCGGCTCGCCGGCCGCCGCCGTCGTCGTCGTCAGCGTAGCCCGCCTCGTTGGTGCCCACAGCGTCACACCGACACTATTTCCAACTTGCTATGCCACAAACTTTGAGCATCGCATACGCTCGTTAATTGGACACATCATAATATTTTATTTTATTTATTTATTTATTAGGTTTGCCAACGTATATTACACAGTATCTTACAAACTAAACTTAAATAAAGTAAAAACTATCATAGTGTAAATACAAGTAAAGGCTAACACAGCATGAATGTAAAAATTAAATTAATATTTAATACCTTTTTTATTTTTTTAAGTGTTACGATTGATGGCACACTTAACGGGTCATTTTTTTAAGCCGATCGAGCATTGGGATTAGTTTCTTTTTTTTAAATCATGATTTTATGTTCAAATATGATAAAAAAATATTTCGGATAGATAAGATGGATAAAAACTACTCTATCGAACATCTGGTATCTAAATCTACCAGCACTCATTCACTGGTACAAATTGCGATGCCAGAATCCTTTGAAACCGCGCATCTAAAAAAATTAAGTATTGAACTAAAATTACCGAATGACAAAAACGTATTAATTTCCATAGGTAACCAAATAAGTTGCTTACATAAAAAGTACATAAATTCATATTAGCGTGTTTATCCTGGATAAAGAGATAGGATACTTTTTATCCCGGGAAAAGATGAGATCCTAAGAGAGCTGATGAAATAGCAGGGGACTACCAGTTTAATAATAGAAATAACAATAATCTATTGTAAACTTTTAAGGTGAGAAATATCGTGATTTTAAAAGTTATTAAACTGAAGCTGTTCAAAAGTTATCGTAGTGAACTGGAGTTCACTAGTTTCTCATACTTTGTTTATCAGTGGAGACTTCTTAATGACTTCTCTATCTCACACTTAAGGTTATAAACTGTAAAGCTTAGTCGATAGTCTCCCTAACATTAAATAAATAAAACAAACAATTTACATCTACACTAATATTATTAAAAAAAAACTTTGTAAATAAAAAATACTGATTATAAAAATCCTTTCACATATAAAAGCAACATTATCAGTGAGAAACATGGGATATATTTTATATTAATTTCCTTGCGAACGTGGGTGAAACCGGGGGCGGAAAGCCAGTCTATACCAATATTATAAAGAGGTAAAGTTTGCGAGGTTGTAGGGGGTTATCTCTGGGTCTACTGAACCGAATTTGAAAATTTATTTTACTAATAGAAAGCCACGTTATTTGTGAGTGTCATAGGTTATATTTTTATCCCGGGAAAAGATAAGATCCCATGGAAACGCGGGTGAAACCACGGAGAACAGCTACACCCAGACAAACAGACATGCTAATGCACACAAATGTCTGTCCCGGATGGGAATCGAACCCACGACCTGTAGCGTGTATATAACCTCTCACGTCAACTGGCCAACGAGCAAACGTATTTCATGAATATACATAAAAGAAAAATGTTAACTGTTAATCTGTTGACTCGCGATATTAACCTGTCAAACTACTCGTCAAATCGCGCACAGTTTTAAAAAAATCAAAATTCGCGCCCAATTTTCAAGTAAATGTCATCGTCCCGATTGTCCCATTTCGCCTTTAAGGCATTGTAATAAGGTGTACAACACGTTGGCAATCCCCTGGTGTTGCCAATGTCTATAGGCGACGGTAGTCACTTACCATCAGGTGACCCGCCTGCCTCGTTGTCACTAGTGACATAAAAAAAAAAAATATGAGAACTAAGTGGTGCGGACTCTGAAACCCCGATTGTCCCAAGAAAGAACTGCCAGGTTAAATAATAATCATAGCTTTTTTTTATAATTTGTATAAGCTTGAGTTTTACTACAATCTCACCCTGGTAAGTGATGATGTGGCCGAAGGTGGTAAGCACACATAGCCTAGATGGGAACTGGCTCTCAAGTGCAGCTGTCGGAACACACCGATAGGTGCTTGGCGACAGATTTTCAACTTGAGGGTGGAAATCTAGGTTTTGGTTTCGTAACAGTAATGATGTTAAATAATATAATTAATTGCAATACGATTGTTGGTATACTGTGGAGTATTATAAGGCTGCTTTTCCACCAGAGATGTTCTATGCAGCTATGATCTTTAAGCTACGAAACTATGTGACCGTGTTTCCACTGAGTTAAATCCTAGCATACAAATAAATAAAAATGTAATCTTTCCTCTTTATAATATTAGTTAAGATTGCATACGGACTTGTGACATCATAAATTTGTAGTGATTATAAAAACTATGAATTTTACAATCTATTCGATATTCAGTTTTTTTTTTTTTTTACACGTTAGTTAGTATCTATTTGATAATTTATTTTTAATACAGGCAACGTTGCTAAGGAACCCAAAAAATCTCGGCTTTACTTTTAGATTGATTGATTAAATTTCTGGAAGACTATTTAACTCAAATACAAGTTATAGAATCATAAATAGACGACGTACAAGTACCTAATTAATTACTTGAATTGTGATTCTTGGAATTGTGTGGGTCGCTCTCTGGTAGTATTTTCATTGAAATTATTGGTCTTATATTTTGTTACTAACTAGGCACGTAAGTACCTACAGTAGATATAGTTACGTAAGGATATTACGTATTTTATCCTTTTTTTCATTAGTTGGGTTGAATTTTTGAGGCGATGATAGCTCAGTGGTAAGTGACGTCGGATACCGCGGCGAAGGTCCTGGGTTCGAATCCTACAATGAGCTTGAGCTTTCGGTGAAGGAAAACATCGTGAGGAAACCACAGCACGGTGGTAGGGTACTATGTGGTACTCGACTGGCTGGCTACCACCCTCAAGTTGAAAATCTGTCGCCAAGCACCTGTTGGTGTGTTCCGGCAGTTGCACTTGAGAGCCAGTTGCCCTTGCCCTTAAGGCATTGTAATAAGGTGTACAACACGTTGGCAGTCCCCCTGGTATTGCTAATGTCTATAGGCGACGGTAGTCACTTACCATCAGGTGACCCGCCTGCCTCGTTGTCACTAGTGACATAAAAAAATAAAAAAAATAATAAATTAAAAATTAAGCAGTCTATGTCTCAGTAATTCTTCTTCAAAAATGGTAGCCGTGAAAACTGACAGACGGTTGTTTACTAGAGACTAACGCCCGAAATTAATAACCTATCCACAGTTAAACTTAGAGCTATCTGAGATCATTAATAAAGTTCTATGATAAATTCACCTTGTCCCTAAGGGCTTGTTCACACGAGCAGCATGTTGCCGACGGCAGCCACCAACACCGACAGCAGTCTCTCACTCGATCACACGAGCAATATGTTGTCGACGGCTGCCGCCAACACCGACTGCGGTCTCTCACTCGTTCACACGAGCAGCATATTGTCGACGGCTGCCGCCAACACCGACTGCAGTCGACGGCTGCCGCCGACGGCAGCCACCGACACCGACTGCGGTCTCTCACTCGTTCACATGAGCAGCATGTTGTCGACGGCTGCCGCCAACACCGACTGCAATCGACGGCTGCCGCCGACGGCAGCCACTGACACCGACTGCGGTCTCTCATTCGTTCACATGAGCAGCATGTTGTCGACGGCTGCCGCCAACACCGACTGCAGTCGACGGCTGCCGCCGACGGCAGCCACCGACACCGACTGCGGTCTCTCACTCGTTCACACGAGCAGCGACACCGACTGCAGTCGACGGCTGCAGTCAGCAACATGCTGCTCGTGTGAACGAGCCTTAGAAGCGGAATGTATCATAGAACTTTATTAATGATCTCAATAACTCTCCCTTTAACTGTGGATAGGTTATTAATTTCGGGTGTAAGCGTAGCGGTTACATACTCTTTGCTAGAGACGATGTTCACATGTACTAATACCTAGGTACCTAGCGGTTAAATTTAATTACATTAAAACAAGAATGTATAAAAATAATGAAGCAGATTTTTTAATGTGCGAGTTTTCAGGCAAATGGTTATAAACCTGTGGCATTATTTTTCTTATGTTATGTTTGACTAGAAGGCAGACGGGAAATCTTTTGGTAAGCAACTACCGTCGTCTATTATTGAAATTAAATTATGATGTACCTAAGTACGATAGAAACGTAGAAAGTAAGTAACTTTTTGATAGTGTTTTGTTACATCACACATTTCTTTATACCTATCTATTAAAATTTTGCAAAAGAAGTCGTGAGTCTATACAAAGAAATGGTGCTATTCCAATAAGTAGGTATATAAAAAACAACTAATAATTATTATACAAATATTAATAAATCGCGTGTTTTTATACTTCGCATTTTAAATCTCAAAGCAAAAAATGTATGTACACTTTGATCTGAACTATTTTTCTATTCTAGCCAAGCTAAGAAGTCACATTTGACTGGCTAACTAGTAGAGGTGTCCGTCTTTCCTAGCTGCACTCGAGGATGTGCACGCAAGCGTAGCGGTTGGTTACATACTCCTTGGTTATGCATGCTGCACTTGCAGCACTATGTTTGTCTCTTTTTGGCACATTGATGTAAATGGTTGTCAAAAGTGACGTATAATGACTGCTCTCTTCAAGAAATATGTATACTATCTGGATAGGTATCTCTCAATACCAACGTAGGTGTTATTTTTCTCTTTTTCGCAATTGATAGGTATTTGCTTCAAGTAGGTATTGACAGATATCTATCCAGATAGTATACATAATTCTTGGCTCTATTATCCAGAGTTTGTAACCGCTACACATAAGAAGCGGGACTTCCATAGGAAAAAAATTATATATGAAACGTGAGCTACGCTCGTAATACCAATATAGAAAAAGAAAATTAATTCGGCGACGTCTGCCAGTCCGGACAACATGACAATTCAACAAAAGTGTGGATATGGATTTGTGTCGGTCGACAGAACAACACTAGTATATAAATCTTTAAGTTTGTAATCGTTTATATCTATTTGAAAATAGTAATATGACAACAAAATATAGTAATTTTAGTAGAAATACAATGTACCTTGCCTCGTCCAGTGGAAATTTTGCCATAAATATTCATTTTCTATGTCCACTTCCTCAGACTTAATCCCGCATATTTCACAACTTTTATAATGCATATTTAATTACTGCCTTTATTGATACAAAGTAACACACACATTTACACTCTAGATAGAAGTGGTTATTGATATAAAATGCACTTTTTTTAACATGAAATTAAACTATACTCTTCCTCTAATACTCCGGCGCCGGCGAAACAAACAATAATGGCGGACGGATGACAATGACATTCCTCTAAGAAAGAGACAAGTTTATATGTTTATAGAGTACTTCAGAAAACGCTGCCATCTTGTTTCGCGCCTAATTAGCAAGCAAAATTAAAACTATAAGTTTAAATTCATTACTTATCATTTAAATACATACAAATCAAATGACATTACTTACGTCAAAGTTTTGAAAGTGTCATATTCTTATTTCATATTTTAAAGTAAAATAGGCCGTTGCTTAGATATTGGTCCTCACGCCCCGTTCAGACTGGCGCGACGTTTTATAGTCTAAGGCTGATTGATTGTATCACAAATTAGGTACAGATGATATGGCGATGATTTCCACTGTAATTTACAATCATTTCTGTGGTAATTTTACGCCTTTTACCCTCTTTGGAAAACATAAAATCACATTGAACTTCTGTCATTATAAATTTTTTATCGGTCATTAGTTTTAGTTTATTACAGTAGGAGTTGGTTGATGTAACTGATGGTTCATCTGACCGTTTAATAAGCCTCAAAGTAGATCGCATGTTTTCATCCTCCTGCAGCCGCTGCACAATCATACATAACACTCAACTTTCGTAATCTTTTATTTATTTATATCAATAAACAAAAAAACAACAAACAATTAAAATAAGAATTGACATTTTGTACGGATTCGTCAATTAAAGCACTAAATATATACCTACAACTTTGCTTCTTTGCTCAGGTATTACTCTACATTTAACTATACAAAAATATTTTGGCGCTTGACTTCCACATTATCCAACGTCAGCAGTGTCTACAAAACCATCCCGTAATGCCAGTAGGTAATATCTTAGCATTGCGTGTTTCCTTTCCGCACCATTATAGCAATCATTTTCAATAATATGGTCCACTTTTGGTAGGTTAGTGATATCGCCAACTTGAAATCCTTTGGAGACTCTCATGAAAAGTATTTAAAACTGACATAAAAATACCGCGAATGTCGAGCCATTTTTTTTTATAATGGTTCTATCGAACAGAGCAATGGTAGTCTCTCCTATTCAGGCGTAAATTGGCGCTTACGTCTATTTAGAATGAATACTAATAAAAAGTTAAATTTCTATATTAAAACAAGCTTATTCAAAGAAAAGCAAAAATATGGGTATCGTATTTTTTAACCTAGTTTCATATAAAAAGATAAAATAAGCATGTTAAAAAAATGACATGTTGTCAATTGCAGAATCTGCTGTGCAAACCTATATACGATCAAGCATGCACGACACACGGTCAATTGGCACGACGCGGAGACGGTCGCAGTAGTCGGGCCGCTCGCTGGATGCAAAATGCTTCGTGCAAATCCAGCAAGCAATTTTGACTGCCTATTCATGGTTGTTTTTTTATCGTGCATCGTGGATGGCCTTAGCGGGATGTTCAGCAAGATGGATGGTGCGTAAGGCCTTTTAGTCGATCATAGACTATAGAGTAACTTTTTATGTGGATTGACAAATTGACATTTAGCGAGCGAGTGAGTTTGCTTGGAAATTGTTTACAAAATTTAACTTATTTTTCTATCTCGTAAAAACCGTGTGAATTTTTATTTAACATATTTTTGTTTTGTGCTCTTTTTGTTTTCTACACGATGGAAATTTAAATAACAGACTGTGGTAAGTATTTTCTTAGTATAGTCAAAACAGATGGTCAGTTTATCGTGGCCACAGTTTACCCTGTTTTTCACCAACAATTTTATTTGTTTACGATGTCGGTCATGGTCCTTTTATGAAAACATGAATCGTGTGTTGATAAATCTTTAAGGTGAACATGCTGTTTGCATTTATTGTCATAGTTTGTAAAGTTTTTTGTTTACTGTTCTGTCATGCATTTATGCTTTATTTAGGTACCTACCTAATCGAAACTACAAAATATGAGTACATTAGTCATAAGTTCTTGATATGTAATTTTGTCATAGTACCTACAGAAATAACAATTAAAATGTTCATTGACTGTAAACAAACCTTTTTCAGTAGAGCATGATGTGATAATTATAAATCTATATTGTGTATTATTTTATTAGTGGCTGACTCTAATTATTATAATTACCTACATGATTCATGCCAATAATTTCTTGATTTATTTATGTAGGTAGGTTTAAATTATGTTTGTATTGTACTTCATTGCATATTTTAAATCAAGTAAATATTATAATACCTACTCACTTTGATATATTAAATAGCTTAGGAATGTATTGATTTGAATTTATGATAAAAATTATGATTCAATTTAAAATTGAGGAAATCACAAACATCCATTCCATTC
The DNA here is from genome assembly GCA_951361185.1 of Ochropacha duplaris. Lineage (NCBI taxonomy): Eukaryota > Metazoa > Arthropoda > Insecta > Lepidoptera > Drepanidae > Ochropacha > Ochropacha duplaris. The sequence continues at coordinate 1,820,854 of OX592690.1, forward strand.
CACCAAGTTCTGTATCATTAGTAAAACACACTAAATATGGTTATGGAGGAGCGAGGTGTTAGACTCCTCTATAAAAAGAGAATATCTCCCGCCAGGCTAGGTCATTGTGCCTGGAGATCGCGGTCCAACTGTTGATGTTGGAATCTTGTATATATGCATATTGCATAGAAAAATGTAGTAAGCGCAATCTATCTATGAGTCGTGTGAATTATATCTATTTGTAGATAGATGTCTTTATAAGGTTATCTACTTCCTTCCATGAGACTCAAGTATGATGATCAGTCATTTAATAATAGACAAGAAAGAATCACTATAATCATAAAGTGAGATTTATTCAACTACTAGTGGGCCTGGCAGACGTTGTCATGCCCTGAAAATAAAACTTAGGACCCAATTCCAGCGCCTCCTATTGTGAAACTAAACCATTTGTCAGTCCGATCTTGAGACATGTCAAATTTTCCACATTATTCTTTTTTTTGTGAATTATTTTTCGTATGTCCTTCTCCTGGTTCTAAGCTACCTCCCCATGAATTTTTAGCCAAATCGGTTCAGCCGTTCTTGAGTTATAAATAGTGTAACTAACACGACTTTCTTTTATTATATAGATTGCAAGGTTGTAAACATTTTAATATGGTAAATCACGTCACATACATCAATTTCATATGTAAGGACCTAATATTTAAACAGTAACAAACTTTATAAAATCATGGATGTGTATTGTGTATATTATATGTAGGTATAGGTATTATTTAATGGGTATTATGCTTATTCTGCTCATGTGCTTGTCTATACTAATATTATAAAGAGGAAAGATTTGTTTGTTTGTTTGCATTGAATAGGCTCCGAAACTACTGGACCGATTTCAAAAATTCTTTCACCGTTGGAAAGCTACACTATCCCTGATGAACATAGGCTATATTTTATCCCGGGATAAGATAAGATCCCACGGGAACGGGGGTGAAACCGCGCGGAACAGCGGTATAATGTTAATGTTTTTGTGAACAGGATATGGGTCTTTGCTGCTGTAAAAACAAGGCGCCAGATGACAGGGATGTGTTAGGGCCACCTTTGCTGGAAACTCCGCCGAATTTAGCAGTGGAGCCCCAAACGAATTCGCGTATGTATGTCAACGCCTATGTGGTGGACCAACTCGTGCTGGAAATGTTGAAACTCATTGCATCATTCGTTGACAAGTAAGATATAAAACTCAACTCGCTTATATACTAAATTCAATAGGGATGTTGACTGATATGTCAAAACAGCATCTTTTTATGAAATGTCAAAACGATAGGTTTATACCTTTTAATACTCAAAGGTTTATATGGAGGTTTGTGTGAAATACTGCCATGTGACGTCATAAATATACACCTTCAAAAGATCTACTCTTTGTTGTTAGATTGCTAATTAAAAATCATAAAATGGTTGAATTTTACTAAGTGCTCGCTATTTACGAGTATTTTTACGTGTTTTATACACTGGTTAGTATTAGATAATTTTTATTGAATAAAGGCAACATCCCTATTGTTTTTTTTTTTATGTCACAAGTGACAACGAGGCAGGCGGGTCACCTGATGGTAAGTGATTAATGTGGGACAGATTCTCCAGTGTTTGCCCAGGAGAGACCTTTTGATATTAACTTACATTAGATGTTTGTTCCTCAATCACGCAAAAACGGCTGAACGGATTTTGATGAAACTTGGCAAACTGGTAGATCATATCCTGGATTAAAAACAGGGTACTTTTTATCCAGAGAAAAGATAAGATCCCTAGGGAACGCGAGTGAAACCGCGGGGCGGAAAACTAGTTAATAATTTTACATTAATAAATAACCAAGTTCTTCGGACACGGCCACATTTAACTTGGTGTCTATGTCATGCGTTTCGCTATGCGTTCTTGGTTATAAACCATTTCTGATTTTCTATAAGTAAAATTGTTTAAAGCAATAGCAATGCGAATTTGTTCAATGGTAAAATAATTCTATGCGATTATCATGAGATTAAACCTCATTGATAGGTGTCAAACACCACTGCTCGGGTCTTGAATGACGCATGATTCTTTGTTCAATGCTGGGGTAGTCCTAACGTATAGGCTGACTTCCGAACCGGTGGTAATTTCTGTAATTCGACCTTCATAAGTTCCCTTCTAGGGCCTAAACTGAATAAATGGTTTTGACTTTGACTATAAAGCATGCAATAATGGGCTTATCAATCAAGCTGACTTTTTGATACCAATTAAAAAAAAACAGTTTTTTTATATTTTTTTTATTCTGGATAAGCTTGTGTTTAGATAAGCAATCTCACCATGGTAAGTGATGATGTGGCCGAAGGTGGTAAGCACACAAAAGCATAGATGGAAACTAGCTCTCAACTTCTCAAGTGCAGCTGTCGGAACACACCCATAGGTGCTTGGCGACAGATTTTCAACATGAGAGTGGTAGCCAGCCAGTCGGGTACTACAAAGTACCCTACCACCGTGCTATGGTTTCCTCACGATGTTTTCCGTCACCGAAAGCTCAAGCTCATTGTACGATTTGAACCCACGACCTTCGCCGCGAAATCCGACGTCACTACCACTGAGCTACCATCTCCAAAAGTCGACAATACATTGACAAACCCCCTGCGACGGAATTCATTTACTATCAGGTGACTCGCCGACCTGGTTGTCACGCAGTGTAATATGCGCAGTAAAAATTTTACTTTATAGTTTCTCATGAAGATTTGCTCCATGATCGATCTGAATATGAGGCGCCTTTGTTTAAAATATGGACTGCAAGGAAATATTCAACAAGTAAATGCCAATGTGGAATGAAAAAGATGTCCCTTTGTACTTCATGTGACATATGTCACTTGATAACAGGCGCGCAGTTAGCATAGTTGCGGATATTATATCCAATAGAATTGCAAGAAAATTACGTGATAACACGCTGCGCCTCGCCTACAGTTAAATCCGAGCTCCGCTCCACTTTGCGCAGTGGACAGCATTACAATACATCGATAGTAATATTGTCGTAATTGAAGTAAAACATGGTCAAGAATTGTTGTTTCCGCACAATGAGATGGTAGCTCAGGCGAATGACGAATTAATGCGATGAACGAAAACAAAGTGATTAACATAGTAAGGTTATTCTATTTTGTAGTTCTCTCCTAGACATTTAATCCACCTGGTATTGCTTACCATACAGTGACGTATGGCGTACCATATAGTGACCTAACCGTATGATTTTCACTTTGATATAAATAAAGGGGTAATCCGCGGATTATTCAGAGGGCAGTTTCGGATTAAGTTAGCGCGGGGCCTATAGCAAATAGAACGCCAAAAACTATTTACTGGAATTCCTGGCCATTTTATGGTCAATGGCCAATATAGCCATGACACTGAACATAATATTTCATACTATCAGCCGCACACAATCAGTCAATTAGGGGCCATCCATAAATTACTTCACACGGAAAAAGGGGGGAGGGGGTCGACGAAGTGTGACATTGTGTGACAAGGGATGGGAGGGGTCCGACGTTTCGTGACGTCACATTTCAATATCTAATATATAAAGGTATGGGTTGAAAGCCAATGGACTGAAGATAATTAAGATTGTATCTTTCATAACATAATTAATCTATTTTTTGTGTATTTTCTTAATTTTTTCAAATTTTACAAAAAAAAACTATTTTCGGAACTGTTGCTTTAATTTAGGTAATAATTTTTAGATATAAATTTGCTAAAATATGTGACGTCACACTGGGAAGGGAGTCTCACAAATGTGACCAGCTGTGACAAGGACCATTTATGGATGGCCCCTTACAAGTCAATCGTGTTTACGTTTTGTTACTCAAACACAAAGTAGCTGTTGAATTAACTTTTACAGCGACGAAGAGTCCCCCGTGTCTTTAGCAAAATTACATGCGATTGCTGACAAAGAGGAGGGCTGGATACAGGTGGTATCGTCCATGGTGAACGTGATCCCTTTGGACGATCCCTTCGGTCCGTCGGCGATCACAATACTCTTTGATGACTGCCCATTGCCGTCTAAGGAGTCTGTTAAAAGGGTGAGACACCAATTTATTGCTGGTTAAACAATTTTAAAGGGAACTGATCCATTTAATGAAATAGGCTAAATATTTAAGTTACAAGATTTGTTTTTATTACCAAAGTTAGTATAACTGTTGTTGGAAGTCATCAAATGCTAAAATTTCCTTTTCCGTAGGAAATTCCAAATAAAAGTATAAAAAAACTATTCTATTAAAATTTTACGTCGTGTAAAAATACCAAGCCAAAAATATCTAGTTTATACATTGTTGTATTAAGATTTATTGTTGAATAGCCTTGCAGTAATCGTGTTATGGACTAAAAAATAATTATGGCTACTTATATTATAAACGCGGAAGTAACTCCTGTCAGCCTTTTCACGGCTAAACCGCTGAACCAATTTTCATAAATATTAGTATATAATAGATGCGACCTTAGAAAAGAAAAGATCCTTCGGGAATACTGGTGAAACCGCGGACAGATACCAATAAATCAAATAAATAAATACCATAAGCTTTTTCTCATCAACACCTCCCCCCATAATAACGTTTCAGGTGGCAGAAATGTTCCGTCTATCGAGCAACCGAAACTCTTGGGGTGTTTTCGACGTAAGGGTGGAACGGAATATCTGTGTGGTACTTGGATGTATTGCGGAGAAGTTGGCCGGACCCAATAGTGTCGCAGTCCTCACTAACGATACGCTGGATTACATGTTTTCGTTTTTGGTGAGATTTATTTGAAAAGATAAACATTTGAAAAAAAAATGCCAATATAGTCCAAAAATATTAAAAAATGTTTCCTTCACGAAATTTGGTGAAAGCTTACCTTTTTATGTCCCAAACACACAGTAATTTTGTATGAAAAACCAAATCCTTGGTTGGTAAATTTTGAGGTTATGTGAAAAAAGTGTAAATATTAAAGTTGTAGATCTTTTTATTGCCTACAACTCGGCTATTCAACTTTTTTCCATAGGACTTGTAGTTTTGTTGGAAATCGAGATAAACCGATTTTTACCCTTTCCACTTCCCGACCTCAGATTGCCCGTAATTTATGTTTCCTTTAATTTTTGTTATATTCTCTTCCTTTTCCAATGGTTTTCATCCTACTAAAATTTTTTTCACTAAGATGTAGACTGTATCGACTAAGAAATGGTTAACAATCGACTTGTATTTTTTTCTAGATATCTGGCTATGACGCGCGTATAGCACTCTTTGCGCTGATCGCATTAGAAAAATTTGCACATACGACGGAAAACAAATTGACAATAATGGATCGATTGAAACAAGAGGAGATTAATCCGCTGCTAATGTTGGAACAATACGTTAATCATGAGGATTATACGTGGAGACAAGTCGGCTTCTGTGCTGCCTGGATACTGGATAATATATGTAAGTACTTGATTTCGCCCGCGACTTGCCTCGTAAAATTGATCATCATAACATAATACATTTTTAATATGTTTTTCATTGTGAATTTCTCTATTTTCTTTAAAAATTAAAATCAAAGTTTATATTAATAAAAAGGCTTAGACGCCATAATGCCTAGGTCACGTGATATCATGACGTCACCTGCTAGTAAACAAACTTAGTTGTCAAAATATCGTTCATAACCTTACATGTGGTCAAACATGAAAATTTAATTATTTTATTTATGACTACCTGTTCCGCGCGATTTCACCCGCGTTCCCGTGGGATCTTATCTTATCCCGGGATAAAATATAGCTTATGTTAATCTGGAATAATGTAGCATTCAAATGGTGAAAAAATGTTTAAAATCGGTCCAGTACTTTTTGAGCCAATTCGTTACAAACATACTTACATACAAATCTTTCCTCTTTATAATATTAGTATAGATATAGATTTCTTATAAATATCATACATATTTTCAAATATTACTATGGCTAAATTGGTTTAGAAAAATACAGTTTTATCTATATATTAATTGTAGTCAAATACCCTATTTGTGATCAGTCTAGACTAACTATTATATTTTTTCACCCCACAGTTATAGTGGAAGGAAGGAAGCTGTCATATGAAACGGTGGATATGACGGATATAAATGTGATACTAAACACAAGGGACGTGAGTGAATACTTAAAGATATCTTCAGACGGTCTGGAGGCTCGCTGCGATTCGTACTCGTTCGAAAGCGTCCGGTGCACCTTCCAGGTATATATATATTTTGTTATTCTGGATAAGCTTGTGTTTGACCACAATCTGACTATGGTAAGTGATGATGTGGCCGTAGGTGGTAAGCACACAAAGCCTAGATGAATCACTTTGAAATATTGTACAATCAGCAACATTATTTGTTCGAGAGTTTATTTTTGAGTTCATTGTTTACTAAATCAATCATAACTTAATAATAATTACTTTTTATTTTTTGACCGCTAAAACACACTATTATTATCAATGAGAATAGATAAATAATAATTAAATGTAATGAATAGGTCTAAGTAAATTGCTGAGTTTATTGCCGGCTTTTCTCAACAAAACAAACATTCAGAACCGTTAGTTAGAGTCTAGATTTTCACATATCAAGACGCATTAAGTGTAACTGTTTATGACCAAAGTCATACATAAATTAGGTATCAACCAAATAGTGGTGTTACAATTAGAAAATGTAAGTTCTGTGCTAATTATTGTGTTAAAGCGTGTATCGTGTATCGAAAATCTGTCGCCAAAACACCTATCGGTGTGTTCCGACAGCTGCACTTGAGAGCCAGTTCCCATCTAGGCTTTGTGTGCTTACCATCTTCGGCCACATCATCACTTACTATGGTGAGATTGTGGTCAAACACAAGCCTATCCAGAATTAAAAAAAAAAACGTGACTTTTTAGGTTGTCCCTAAAAGTCCATGAAAAGTTTTAGTGGAACAGCCGCCATTACTAATAGCTGACCGGACTTACTACGTACGGACGAGGACTAGACTTCACGGTGAATGTCATTATAACATAAATAAAAGAAGTATATAACTCAAGTCGCTTGTATACTAAATTCAATTGTTATCTTATTGTTAAGTGGGACGCGCGTCCCTCAGCATACCCAACATCTTAAAACTGAAGAAAATATATGCGACTTAAAGACTTCGTATCTATAGTCATGACTAAAGAAGATTAAAAAAGAAATATAAAATGCAAAAAAAAACTCCCGCTTGACATATCGAAGTTAATAAATGACGTGGTGGACAGTAATATTAAATTATGAAAAAAAGTCATAAATAAAAATTAGTTTTAATAGAGTTCAGTTAATAATAATAGTAGATTGCTGCATCGAGCGCAAAGTGCACGAGTGCACTTAATTACTCACTTTAGCAAGGTGCGTAATCTACTTTTATTTCCAGCCAGTATCTTTTTGATCTAATGCATACATTTTATATTAAACTTAATGGGTAAACCTCTGTCTGTGGTAAATTAATATCTAATGGCCTTATTCATAATAAAATCGATGGTGTTTAGTAAGTGCTTAGCAGATTCTAAATTCAAATTCTCTATAGAAAATATGAATTAAGAATCTGCTAAGCAGTTTCTAAACATCTTCGATTTTGTTATAAAATAAATAAATAAATAAATAAAATAAAATTCTTTTATTTCAGACAACTACAGTCCATATATTGTTAGTTATTTAGTACAATACAAGTGCTTAAGAGCTATGTTAGTAATATTTATTTATTTATTTATCATCAACCTGGGTAATTGTCACAAATTATGTGAAGTAGCCTAAATCTGCCCAAAGTGGGACCATCGAGTCTCTCCGCAAATATCCTCAGGACGCTGTTGGTGCTCCCCCTCACCTTGTGCCAAATTGATGCCACTTTCTTGCGCATTAGTGCATAAAAGTCATAAGTGTGCGCATGTTATGAATAAGGCCAACAAATAACAGAGAATTCATGAAAAACTTTGCAATAATGAGATTTCATATAAAATTTCTGCACTGTTTTGGTCCTAAGCAAAAAATACGTCATTTGTGATCGGTCTTGTAGTAATTAATGATAACATCTCTATTAAAAAAATATGTTGCGTTTGTGTTTTAAATTATAATATAATAACATTGTGGTGGCAGGTGGACGGAGGCTGCTGGTACTACGAATGTGTTATTATTACCCCAGGAGTGATGCAAATCGGATGGGCAACCAAGAATAGTCACTTTTTGAATCACGTAAGTAAAAAGCTTTTTGTTCTATAACTAAGTCAAAGTCAAAACCATTTATTCAGTTTAGGCCCTAGGGCACCGGTTCGGAAGTCAGCCTTCAACTGAGAAGAACCGGCTAGAAACCCAGCAAGGTAACATTTTTAAAATATTTTTGATCTGACTATATTGGCATTTTTTTTCAAATGTTTAACAGTTTTTATTATTAAACTAATACAAAAATATATCTGCACCCTATTAAACTTACGTATGCAAATCAGATAATTTGATGCAATGATACCACTTCTAACTGTGCCCGCGGCGTGTTGATACAAATATGTAATAAAAGGGTCGTAAAACAGTTTTTTGATTTTATCAAAATTGGCCCGAGACTTTTTTCAAAAATTTTCGCTATCCCTTTCAGTATACTTACTGAACAAATTTTCTTCCTACCTTTTATTTCGTTAAATGTCTATACAGTGTCACTTTACCAAGTGAGTGTGCCGCGTATCTATGATTTATTTTTATATCTATAACTAAAGATACACCATAAGCGACAAAAAATTACCTAACTGAATGAGAAGCGAACATTTGGGTACTCTTTTAATTTAGTAGCATACGAACGGTCCGACGTAAAAATGCCTCAGTGCTCGTTTAAGGTATTATTTTAGCTAGCAGGTATGAGTCGTAAAATTTTATTGCCATAGCTTTGTGAATACAACTTAAAAAAAACACTAGTATTACCCAACACAATTTGTTTTGAGTGAACTTTTGCATCATTTCCGTGTGATTCAAACGCGGCCATTATGGCGCGCTTATTTTGTGATGTGAGATTAGACGAGTTCGATGTCAAAAAATCATTTTATTACCATGGAAAAGCACAGAAAACTTATAAATTATAATAAATTTAAGTCGAGTGTAAAAGTGACGTCACGATTACTCACGAAACGTTCACGGGGCGTTGTGGAAATTTGCGAGGGAATTTAAACAGACTTTTATTGATGATTAAATTTGCTATTAAATCATGAAAATTTTTGAAAATAATTATGTACGTATGTTTTTGTAACAATATGAATTACATCAAAAAAATCGTCCATTTTGTAATCACGTGGATATTCCCAATTGACATAAATAATATTATATAGGAAGGCTACGGGATCGGCGATGACTTATTCTCGATCTCGTACGACGGTTGCCGCAAGTTGGTGTGGTTCAAAGCTAGGCCGACATCGATCAGAGCGAATGCGTGGATGCCAGGCGATATTCTCGGCTGCCTCATCGATATTGAAGCTAGGGAGGTTATATTCTCGCTCAATGGCAATCGGCTTCCGTCGTGCCGGGAAATATTCGAGAATAATCGGTAAGTGTGTTATACAGGATGACCGTTAAGTAGTACTACAAATTAAGGGGGAGATAGGTGGGTGGGTCGCCTACCAACATAAGTAAGTGTTTTTTTATTATAGTAGATTATACCGGGTCTATTCGCGCACATAATAATCAAAATATAATTTCGACTAACCTCGACGTTTCGATCAAGTTACATTGACCGTGGTCACGAGTGGACTGAACTGGCGGGTATCAGCGTCTTGAGGGGCGAGAGTTATCTCCAACTACCCGCAATTGTATAATCTACTATAATGAATTTAGTTCGCGAAAGTTTTAAAAGTACTAAGTAAGTATTTTATTTTTGAGATATTTCTGATTTTAAATATCTCTAAAATAGTGACACTTGCTGAGGTGATATATGGTATGTGACCCGCCGCTCTATCTCCCCTTTAAGTTTTTCGTACTACTTACGTTTTTACGTACTTAGATAGTTGTAGTTTAATTATTAATAAGTTTTTTTTTCTAATTCAAGCTGCACAGACATAAATTGTATAACTGCTAAGTAAGTAATCTCAACACGGTTTTTTCATAGTCAAGTCATTAAGTTCGAATTAAATGTATATGTTATGGTGAAAGTTAATTCAATCTATACATTTTGATTAATTGAAATTCACTTTTAAAAAAACCGGCCAAGTGCGAGTTGAACTCGCGTGGAGAGGGCTCCGTACAATAAAGTCAGTGAACGTATTATATTGAGTTTACCACTTTATTTTAAATTGGTAGAATTCTCATAGGTTTTCCTGTAATCTACAAGCAATGAACTACATTTTGTATTTTTTTCATAATTTTATGCTCAGTAGTTTCGGAGATCAGGGGGGGGGGGGGGGGGGATAATCAAATCAAAACTATTTATTTTACAATAATAACAAAAATATATTTGAGATCCTCATAACGCGTCCTTTCATTTGATATATGACACAGTAAGGTTGCAAATCTTTTTTTTTATTTCTGAATTTGTCCCCCAAAAATGACCCTTATTTAAAAAAAAAATATTTACTTTACAAATCTGTGTTTGGGTCATAGAATTACACCATCCCACCAAATTTCTACATCTACAATCTCTTTATTGGTACACCGTAGATACAAGAAAAATAACAAATTAAAAAATATTGTGCGCGGCCTTATCACTTATAGCCATCTCTACCAGACAAAATAAATAAAATAAAAAATAAAACAATTTTTGGATGGAGAGGACTGAAGACTAAAGCCCGGACTCCACCAAAGCTGAGCGGAGCGGAGATGTTTTTTAAACTACCAATAGAATAGCTGAGCGGAGACGAGATGTGAACGAAATTCTATTGGTTGTTTAAAAAACAAATCCGCTCCGCTCAGTTTTGGTGGAGTCCGGGCCTAACAGAGATGGCGGAGCATGCTTAAAACAATATAAATACATATGTTTACTTATGTGAGGTAATTAACTAGATTTTTTTGAATAGATTAACTAGATTGTTATTGTTCCGTATCCCACTTTCCAGGTATGGATTCTTTGCTGCGGCGAGTTTCATGGCGTTCCAACAGTGCCGGTTCAATTTCGGGCACGAAGCGTTCAAGTACCCGCCCACTGACCGCACCTTTACTTGCTTCAATGACCATGGACAACTCACTGTGGACCAGAAGAAGGTTAGAAATATTCAAAAATATAAGTAAGTCCGGTAACTAGTGCGAAAAACTTAAGGGGGAGATAGGTGGGCGGGTCACCTACCAACATATACAAAAATTACCTTTGTAAAAGTGTCACAATTTTGGAGATATTTAAGATCTAAAATTCTAAAATCAATACAATAAAATATCGAAATATCTCGGTGAACTTTAAGTTTGTCGTACTATTTACCGGACACCCTGTATAAGGTTTAAGGCGATGATAGCTCAGTGGTAAGTGACGTCGAATACCGCGACGAAGGTCGTGGGTTCGAATCCTACAATGAGCTTGAGCTTTCGGTGAAGGAAAACATCGTGAGGAAACCACAGCACGGTGGTAGGGTACTTTGTAGTACCCGACTGGCTGGCTACCACCCTCAAGTTGAAAACCTGTCGCCAAGCACCTATCGGTGTGTTCCGACAGCTGCACTTGAGAGCCAGTTCCCATCTAGGCTTTGTGTGCTTACCACCTTCGGCCACATCATCATCACTTACCATGGTGAGATTGTGGTCAAAACCCAAGCTTATCCACAATAAAAAAAAAATATATTATTTAATAGCGGCTCCATAGTTTCACGTGTTCCTATCCACGAATCCTACAATGAGCTTGAGCTTTCGTTGATGGAAAACATCTTGAAAATACCACAGCTAGGTGACAATCCCCCTGGTATCGCTAATGTCTATAGGCGACGGCAGTCACTTACCATCAGGTGACCTAGCTTGAATTGTTTTTCAGTATATTCTGTATCCCTCCTACATGATGGTCAGAGCTCTTTTTTATCGTGTCATTCTTCTCTTTCTTTTCTAATTATTTATTTCTTCTCTTTAGTCGTTCGCTTTCCTTATCATATTTCTTCCTATCTTCTACCTTTCTTTATTACTTTATCTGCGATATTTTCTGCTTGTCATACTGATGAATCGCGAATGATTTTTTATTCGTATCGTAGTACAATAGGAATGATGCCTATATTCAAGAAAAAATACCTAACACTAACTGGTGTATAAAACATATAAAAATACTAGAAAATAGCGAACACGTTGTAAATTACGCCTTTCTATGATTTTTAATTACCAATTTAACGACTAAAGAGTAGGTCTTTTGATACATATTTATGACGTCACAAGTATTTATTGCATTCAGAACTCCATATAAATCATCGTTTTGACATTTAATAAAAAGAAGCTGATTTGATATGTCAGCCACCATCCCTATTGGAACGAGGTATTTAACTTTTGAGTATTTAACCCAAGAATTATTTAAACTACCTGGATAGGTAACTCTCCATACCTACTTGAATCAAAGCAAATACCTATCAATTGGGAAAAAGAGTAAGATAACAATCTTGTTGTTAAACAACGTCTCTTTCTTTCATATAGGGTAACCCTACTTACTTCCCAATTGATAGGTATTTGCTTCAAGTAGGTATGGAGAGTTACCTATCCAGGTAGTATACATAATTCTTGATTAAACCACTCCCCTGGTATTTAATCGTGCATCATGTTTAGGTGATACCAAGAAGGTTATATTTGGATCAACTTCGCAACACGAGCGTGAAAGACAACGCGTGTACGCTCTGCTTCGACGAAGTAGCCTGCTGCGTGCTGGAGCCATGCTCTCATAGGTCAGTTTTCTTTAAAACACCTTTTATGGCCCGGTACCAATGATATTATAAGTTAAATGGTAAGATAGGTTACCTAACTTTATTTATGGGTTTCACTTTATTATTTTATTTTGTCGGCATAACACGCAGGAATTATGCGTGAGACTGGATAAATAATTACTGAATGATGTAAGTTGTTTTTGAAAGAAGTAATTGCTGAGTTTATTGCCGGCTCTTCTCAGCAATAGCAATCTTCCGATCCTTGCGTTAGAGTCTAGACTATCCATAAGTGCTTAACATTCGATCTTCATAATTGGCTCAAAAATTGTAACATAAATAACTTAATATTGCAATATCACACTACATTATGATATCTTATAACACACATCATTTTTTGTACCGCGGCGAAGGTCGTGGGTTCGAATCCTACAATGAGCTTGAGCTTTCGGTGAAGGAAAACATCGTGAGGAAACCATAGCACGGTGGTCGGGTACTTTGTAGTACCCGATTGGCTGGCTACCATCCTCAAGTTGAAAACATGTCGCCAATCACCTATCGGTGTGTTCCGACAACTGCACTTGAGAGCCAGTTCCCATCTAGGCTTTGTATGCTTGCCACCTTCGGCCACATCATCACTTACCATGGTGAGATTGTGGTCAAACACAAGCTTATCCAGGTTACAAAAAAAGTTTAAAATCTATCGCCATAAAGGTGCTTGGTGTGTTCCGGCAGTTGCACTTGAGAGCCAGTTGTCTTTAAGGCATTCTAAAAAAGTCAACAACACGTTGGCAATGCCCCTGGTGTTGCAAATATATCTGTAGCCGACGTTAGTCACTTACAAGTGACCCGCCTTACTGTCACTTAAAAAATAAAAACATTTCCCAGGGGGTTCTGCTCAGTATGCACCGCCCAATTAAAGGAGTGCCCAATGTGTCGTGCTGAGATCCTCAACGTGCGTCCTGAGGAAACATGACATGATGCCAGCGGCTATGGTAGCTTCTCATCACTCAAATATGAATATGGGTATAGCACTGAAGACTTGAGCACTACCCCGATTCAGTTGTCCACATCACTACCGACTTTGATCTTCAATGACAACTCTGGTACACCATCGCGTCATCTAATGTGCAAATATTGACTACTAAATACTAAAATGTTACTCGAGTACAAATGTTACTCGAGTACTTTACTAAATGTGTGTTTAGTGTTTACTAAATGTTACTCGAGTTTTATATTCTTAATGTTACAGCACCAATTGCTGGTTTAGTTGTTTACAAAACGAAACTATTTATTGCTGTCTATTTCTAATAAATAATATAGAAGAGGATATAAGAAAGGAGTGCTGTAAAGTGAGTGACTATTTTAGAGACTTTCTGACCGTTTTAAATTTTGTCGATCCCTTATCAATCGTGTTTGTAAGATAGAGATGAAGTTAGTTTAGTGTTTCACAGATACAGGTGTAATATGATTTTTCTGGTTTATCAATCTGCTTGTGTAAATTTTAGTACCTATATAATTATAATATAGTGGACACAAATTAAAGAATACTCTTAAAATAGTTTTAATCGAGTGGTTTAGATAAGGGCTTTGACTGAATACGGGGTTAAGCTTAATGTGGTGTCTTCAGAATTTATATAACTTAATTAATTAATCAAAGTATTAATTGATTAAGCGCGATCTCATGTATATATAACGATTTCTTAGTATGTATACCTACAGTTTTGACGATTGGTATATTTTATTTCCAGATATTTTGAATATAATCACATTGACAGAAACATTTGACATAGGTAAAACACTTTAGACTTGCCTCACAAACACAAACGAAACTAAATAATACGAAAACGTTTAAACTTATAAAACGTAATTTCTATTTATCTGTTAAAGTTTAGTAAGTTGTTCAAAATCGTCTATGGGTAAGATTTATGACAAACAACATATTTCTAGTATATATAAACTTTAAAATACCAATTATTACATTTGTTGGCCTAAAATAATACTAATTTAGTCTTTGACTTTATAAATTGTATAGTTTTAGTGATAGTTGTACAGAAAATGGTGCGTTATGGTAAGAAAATAGCACATATGTACATAATTAATTATAACCGCGGTATAATTCGCGTACCTAAGGGAATTTTCCAAAATATTTTAGATTTTATTAGAGATCTAACTGCCAAATTTGAAGTTTGTATCATTCATACTTTCTGAGATTTTTCGCTTTTATATGTACATATAGGTTATTATTTTTATATCATTCAAGAAGTTAGTTTGCTCTGTTGTTTTAATACTATATTTATTGTGGAAAATTCAATACACAGTGAACATTTATGAAAGTTTATAAAATGCATGTGTTTTCGTAAAAATAATAATTTTGGTTTGGTCTTCTGGTATACTAAATTTTTTGTATTTCCCGACATCATATCCTATTTTATAATACGGATATGATTTGTATAAATTATCTTTACAGATGTTTACTAAATGTCGATTACATAAATCGATATGATGTCTACAATCTATTTTGGAGTGAGTTTTCGTCAAAAATGTACCAATGTACGTTTTTTTATTTATTAAAAGGCATCTTTTTCCTATCACAAAATGCAGAAATGATGATAAATGATTTTATGTCATCAAAAACAAAACTTTTACTACATATTAGGCTATATTGTTAATACAACAGCTTTTTAAATAAGTTGCTGGTAGAACGTATGAAAATCAAAACTGTTGTCTAAATAATGAAAACATCGAAGTAGTTAATCAACCGTAATTAAACTGTTTTGGTAGAAAAAGCTTAGTACCTGTAATATAAACGAATTTCAAAGACGCTTGGTAATATTACATTTGTGTGTTTTATATTTATTGTTAATCGCAAAATGATAGATAGGTACTGCTAGCTACTTTTACAAACAATTTTTTTAATGTATAGATTCGAGGACCACTATCTCACCTAGTCACAGTGATAACATATTGTGTTTTTTAATTCAATTCTTCTTTTTTGGAGCTTAATTTTGTCATGCTCGCTTTAAGGCCTTTGAGTGCGGCGGCGTCGTATAGCTGGTCGCTCACTTCCCTACAATATAGCGAGGAGAGCGGTGGCTGCCACACGCGTCTTACTTGTATAGGTGCTGCTTGTGGGGGCTGCTCTGATTGAATTTGTTGTTTACTAAGTCAGTCAAAGTTAAATTCTATTTATTATTTTGTTTTGCCTCCATAACACGCAAATATTATCAGTGAGACTAGATACATAATTATTGAAATTAATATTTTAATGATTATTTTTATGACTTTTTTTTGAAAACAACATTTTCTTTATGCACTACAATTCTAAAGATGCGGGCATATCTGCCTTTATTCTCAAGTTGACGAAAAGTTGTAAATTTAGATGTAATTAGGTATAGTGTAGAAAAACGAGACAAAGTTTTCAAGTTACGTCATTCAAAAGCATATGTAATCCTATATATATAGATAAATTTGAAATACGACTAGACCGAAAAGTATTACTAGTATTTAATATTTTAATCATGCTACTGATTTTTTTTGAGGCGAAATCAATGTATTTCATAATTTTTAGACCATATAATTTTTTATTGTTAAATTCTATAAACCTGGATATAATACAGGACAGTTACTGTGTTTATTATTATAAAATTATTGTGCTATTGGGTCGGTCCAATTTTAGAGATAATGTATCGTCGTGTCATGTCAGCGGGAAGACTTCCACTGCTGGACAAAAACTCCCCCCAAGGATCTCCATGATGGCCGGTCTTGCGCTACTCGCATCCAGTTAATCCAGTGGCTTTCCGCGACCCTCACAAGATCGTCAGTCCACCGTGTAGGAGACCTGCCCACGCTACATCTTTCGATTCGTGGTCGCCACTCAAGAACCTTTCTGCCTCATCAAGAAATTTGTAATGTATAAAATAATAATAGATATCTTGGGATATTTTACTGACAGCAATGTACCTACATATAATAAATATTAGTAAATCTAGAACGCTTTTTGCTCCAATTTTAAATTAAACAAAATGTTCAACGTAAAGAAAAGTTAATTTACTAGTTGAACTAAGCAACGATGTCCAATAAAATGTTAAATCCATCCGATCGAAGTACTAACCTTCTGTAAAGTATACCTACTGTATTGTATACCTTCGGTACAGTTGTACCTACTGTATTGTATACCTTCTGTACCGTTGTACCTACTGTATTGTATACCTTCTGTACCGTTGTACCTACTGTATTGTATACCTTCTGTACCGTTGTACCTACTGTATTGTATACCTTCTGTACCGTTGTACCTACTGTATTGTATACCTTCTGTACCGTTGTACCTACTGTATTGTATACCTTCTGTACCGTTGTACCTACTGTATTGTATACCTTCTGTACCGTTGTACCTACTGTATTGTATACCTTCTGTACCGTTGTACCTACTGTATTGTATACCTTCTGTACCGTTGTACCTACTGTATTGTATACCTTCTGTACCGTTGTACCTACTGTATTGTATACCTTCTGTACCGTTGTACCTACTGTATTGTACACCTTCTGTACCGTTGTACCTACTGTATTGTGTACCTTCGGTACCGTTGTACCTACTGTATTGTGTACCTTCGGTACCGTTGTACCTACTGTATTGTGTACCTTCGGTACCGTTGTACCTACTGTATTGTACACCTTCTGTACCGTTGTACCTACTGTATTGTATACCTTCTGTACCGTTGTACCTACTGTATTGTACACCTTCTGTACCGTTGTACCTACTGTATTGTGTACCTTCGGTACCGTTGTACCTACTGTATTGTATACCTTCTGTACCGTTGTACCTACTGTATTGTGTACCTTCGGCACCGTTGTACCTACTGTACTGTATACCTTCTGATTCGTGTTTTACTGTACTTTACCTTCTGTACCGTGTACTTACTGTACTGTGTACTAAGAAGTCATATTCAATTTAATAAGTCCAAGTTGCTTTTTTAAAAAGAGTAATTGCTGAGTTTTTTGCCGGCTCTTCTCAGCAAAAGCAACATTCCGAACCGTGCATTAGAGTAAAAAAATAATTAAATCATATATGTGGCGATTAAAAATAATTCTAATGAGTTCACTTAATAAAGATATATTTTTATTTTGTATATATTATGCTTAGAAATTGACCTACTCAGAATGTATCATTCCACAATTAAACGAGATTGTGTAACATCAGATGCCATATATATCCGCTTGGGGCGCTGTACGGTAAGATTTACTATTGAGTGTATAAATGTTTAGTATAAAAACTTTCCTAGTCACTAGATCGAATTCAAATAAGTACTATATTTCTGTAATAAATATAGCTAGTGATATTGAGATTAAACGAAGTCGCATAAAAATTATCAGTGTTGTGTACCAGGACGGTCTAGTGGTTGCTACGTTGTTGTTGTATATTATTATATCGTTATATATTATATTATTTTATATATTATATCTAATATATCAATGAGATTTATAAAATGTCTATTTTCTTACGAATTATAACTAAGTATTTATATTTGCCAAGGCACTTGATACCTTTTCGAGTACAATGTGTATTAGCTTAAAATTATCTTGTAAATGTATAGAATAGATATACAACTCAAAATATATTTCGTCTTACTACAAAAGATGCTAAACGCGGTTGCAAAATTTGGTTATCTAGATACTGTTTTAAGGTTTAGTTTTGGGTTAAAACCGTGTTTATGTTTCTTTACTACAAACCTGTGATTAGGGAGCATTTAAGTATTACGTGACGATTTTGGGGTAGGGGGGGGGGGGATGCGTTACAGGGCCGGAAGGGGGGTTTTGGGGGGTCAATAATCTCCAAAAATTGCGTTACGTAATACTTGAACGCTCCCTTAGTTGATGTTTAACTATTACTTACAAATGTGAACAAAATAGGAACTTATTCAGTCATACATTCCAGAACGTTTCTTAACACTCAGATATTTTATTATAGTGATATTATTTATACTGGAATTTTCTCAATATGTTTAAAACAATGTTTTATAATAAAACAAAAACAACACTCAAGTGGCTAAAAGTATTTTAATTCGATTATACTTTTGTTCATTATAATTACGAACTTGTCTTGTAATGGAATGTTAATTTCACTTGGAGAATATTTATTACATTTTTAAACAAGCGTTCAACACAGTTCAGTGGTCAGGAATATTATAAACTTTTGTTCAATGGAAGCGTAACTCTTTTATAGTAGCTAAGACCGATTGTGTATAAAAAAACGAAGCCTAATATTGACTTTTAATGTTCGATCGACATGTTCAATCTTTCACAAAGTGAAGTAAATTATAGCATTGTATAGAAATTAATAGAATAATAGATTACCTACACTACTGCCTATTTTAACAAACCTGTTAGTAGCCACAGTGATAACATATTGTGTGTTTTAAATTCGTATGTTTCTTTTTTGGGCAAGCTTAAATTAGTCATGCTCACTCTAAGGCCATTGCTTGCGGCGGCGTCGTGTGGCGGGTCGAACTTCCCTACAATATGTGCGAGGAGGGCGGTGGCTGTCACACGCGTCATACTTGTGAACAGGTGCTGCTTGTGGGGGATGGTCTACTTGAGTTTGTTATTTACTTAGTCAGTCATAATTGAATTCTATTTATTATTATTATTTTGCCCTGAACACGCAAATATTATCAGTGAGGCTAGATAAATAAATAATGATTAAATGTTATAAGTGTTAGTTGTTTTTGAAAAGAGTAATTGCTGAGTTTATTGCCGGCTCTTCTCAGCAAAAGCCACCTTCCGAACCGAGCATTAGAGTCTAGACTATTCATAAGTGCATTCAAAAGGTCTATTTGTATGAAAACATTTTAATTCATTTTTCGAAAGTAAAGTTATGAACATAAATACATTGTATTAAAATTTGACCTTATTCTTTGTAAAAAAGTACAATGATCAGAATCTAATAAAATATAACGTTATTATAATTATGTATTTGATAAACCTCTCTTTAACTATTAAGTAATATTTTTGTAACTTACCTACTACGTAATGTAGATGCATCTCAATAGTCATAAATAACTCGAGTCATATATTTTGTCATTATTTACACTTATTGTTACAATTTGGTGTCGCAATGAGTATTAAAAAGTTTAATATGTAATCGCTTGTTTTTTTTAAGTATCTTTCCTAATGCATTTGGCATAATCCACGCAAAAAGACATTATTAAAAGACATATATACATCTGGTTATTTAGATAGATAGGTACGTAACACTAACTAAACGTTTGTCAAAATAGCCTCTACAAAATAAGTACCTATAAGGTTCAGTGGAGATCCTTGGGGGAGGCCTTTGTCCAGCAGTGGCCGTCTTCCGGCTGATGATGATGAGGGTTTTGTTAGGATAGTTTAAAATCTATTGAGCTTTATTAAATATTTTTAAGAAAATATAGTGGCTGGCAACTCATAAAAAAAACGAAACTGTTCCGATGTCTTAAAAAAAAGAATTATTACGTCCTTGGACGACTACCTACTACTTTTTGGGTAGGTAGGTTACTCAGAAATTATTTCTTAAAATAATGAATGGGAATACATGTAATCACTAATATTAGATTGACTTTTATTGATAAAAAGTTTATATATTCATACCAAAAACTTACGACTATCATTACAGGCAAGACCTAATTCGATAGTGTAGCATTTAACATAATTATCTTAAATCCTATAACTTAGAATGTATAAAGTTATCTTTGTGAATTCACTCAATTATATGGTCAAACCACGAAACACTACCTATAGTGCCACCAACTTATCTGTAAACTGAAGGGTGGCACTAGTAGTCACTGAAATGAATAGGTAACTGACAGTTGTGACATTCGAATGTTCATGACGGCTGTAGTTCTAATTTTCGCTATTTCACAGATAAGTTGGTAGGAGTGTTTTTTTTTAATCATATTGCGCTCGTAACTGTCAGTTTAGTCCAGCTAATAAAAAATCCGACTTTAGGTTACTATTTCGGTTGCCATAACTATTTAATTTGGAAGAAGAAAAGTTTAAATGTAATATTTTAAAGATATTTTTATTACCTTCAAAACATTATTTTGGGTACTTTTAGCACACGCTAATATTTTTTAAATGTTACTCATGAAATTGAAAATAAAGAATTGCCGTTGGCATCGTACCGTGTAGTTTCTTGCCAGCTCTTCTCAACAAGTTGGAGCCGGTATTTGAGACAGACTATTCATAAATGCTTGTGAAGGCCTATTTGACTAAAATAAAATTCGATTTGATAGATAAATAAAACAATTTGGACATTTCGTATTGTGTATTTTTCTATCTATGATGATTTAGTGTAGATATTTATTTCATCTTTAAAAACATGGAATACCAATATTTAATTACAAAAATATAAATTGTCTAAAAATGTCTATTATGTTTCACAATCATCCTGTTTTCCTACCAGACCTAACTTAGGGAACTAACTGCCCTTGGTTTCATCACAAGTTGTTTCTTAAATCTTTAAGTTGTAGCTATACAGATGTCCCGTAAATCAACGTCAAGCCAGAAACGGGTGATAGGCTAGGTGGTGACAGTAAAAAAAAAATTTGTGATTTAGGTACTTTTAAAATTATAGGCATTCAACACAAATTCGAGAAAAATGACACCTTGTGATGTTCTTTCAAGTACTGTGACTACAATTTTTTTTGTTACTGTCACCACCTAGCCTATCACCCGTTTCTGGCTTGACGTTGATTTACGGTCTTGTATATCAAGGCTAGTAATCTTACGCTACATGAAGCTAAATTTATGTAAATTTTCATTATTGTATGTGCTTCTCAGTTTATAATTTGAGCACCAACTCACCATAGTAAGTAGTACCTACCTAAGTGATGATGTGGCCGTCGTTCATAAGGTAATAGATTACTTTTGTACCCTTTCATATGCGGTTTCACCAGCATTCCCGAGGGAATTAAAATAAAATTATTCTAAAGATTTTTTAGACTCGGTCCAGTAGTACCAAAGATTACCCACCCATAAACAAACAATAAATCTAACCTGACCTCTTTATAATATGAATTGTAAATGCTAAATGAAGCACTAGGAGGTTATTTGATAGAAGTAACTATAAAGTTTTTGTCTAACTCAAATCGTAACTATACTCGATAATAAGTAGCAATCAACCCCCTTTAAGCCTATCAAATTTGGATAAATTTTCAAGACGGAATAAAACACAATATTTGTTAAGGTTTTATAATTTAATTATCGTTTTATTATACTAATATACAATAGCATTAATCTTTGAATCGTGGCAGAACTTTATCGCAATGAGACCTGAAAATTGAGAAAAATATAGGTTAACAAGGTAGTATTATCATATTTAAGAGAGTTTACGACGTACGCCATTTCATACAAACTTTCAAGCCCTTGTTTTTCGAAATGAATGAACCGATTTTAATGAAACTTCGTACGCATAAGCATGATACAAAGGTCTAAAAAGTTAGTTAAGAACATTTTCGAAATGTCTTATTTATAAAAAGATAACTGGAAATCTCTTTTTCTATAGAAAAATTTAAATCGGTCTAATTTGGCTGTGACACTATTTTTCGAAATTGTTCTTAACTAACTTTTTAGACCTTTGTATCCTGCTTATGCGTACGAAGTTTCATTAAAATCGGTTCATTTAATTCGAAAAACAAGGGCTTGAAAATTTGTATGAAATGCCGGGCGTCGTAAACGCTCTTAAATAAGGATCGAGAACGCAGTAACATTAATAAAACGACGGTAAACAAACATAAAGGACATCAATATCAATTAACCTGTAATAATTTTATAAATATCAATACATAATTAGTCTATAGTTATCGAAAACACATCAAATATTCATATTACAATACAATACTTTTTATACAAAATTATAAATTAACCAGGCTTAAACACAAGCATGAAAATAGACATAACTGTAAATGTATCTCGATGAATAAATGCAGTATAGAAGTCAACAAAGCTGGCTGTGATATGTCTGTCAAAGCATTTCACAGTCACTTCGTCGGCACCTACAGCCGCTTTCGTTGCAATAACGCCAAGTATTTTATATTAAAGTCTTGAGGGTGTTTGAAGGACACTCGTCGCTCATCAAAGCTGGCTGTGATATGTACTCTATACGCATATGACAACCTCTTCGTGAGGGACGCGAATCCACATTGCTCTTGTCCGATTCTTACCGAGGAAACATCGCACAGCCCAACTCGTCAAAAATGGCTGTGATATGTGACGACTACAAGACACAGACATTTTTACGAATAGGCCATGGACTCGTCTCGTACGGATTTCGGTCAGTATCGTTATGCGCTAGACCCGAAAACCGACCACATCAAAGTGGCTGTGATATGAACACTTGTAGACATGTCACTGCCGCTTTGACAGGTTAGGCTCGAGAAGCAAGCGTTTATCTGGCACGTTTGTTGTTCAGTGTCGATGTAGTTCCTCAATAGGCCGTGCTCATCAAAGCTGGCTGTGATAGACTCATAATGACCTATGACACGCCGACTTTGACGGCAAGACCATATTGAATCCGCTCACCTATATCTGAAATGTGACACACACATTTCCACGATCATATTATACATTTATATCATAAATAAATACACATGGGTTAACATCGCAAAAGCTTTAAAATCTTATTTTGATGAGCCAATATATTAATAAATTAATTTTAATACAAGAAATATTATATATTCTATTATAAATTTAATAAAAGAAAGTGGGTTTGATATGTCAGTCAACATCCCCATTATGCAGATCCAGAGTTCAGAACCTGTTAGGTACAGTAAAATATAAAAATAAATGTTTTGATTGCCGACAGTTAGTAAAGATAATTATGAAATGAAAATTTACGGTCAATGAACTATTACAGAATAGGTACCTACTCTATGTCCACGTACCTACTAGTTCAGAGCAAACAATAATTATACTACTTAATCCTTGACTTGCGAAAACTACCTAAACAAAATTAAATAGAATTCTTAATTTAAATATATTCATGAAATACGTTGAACTTAATTCTGAATGACAAGCATAATATACTTATTACATACCATTATTATATGAGGTCACCAAATGATAATATTCGTGATATTTGTGTGAAAATGGCATGGCATTTTAGTAATCAAATCCATTTTGTGTCGGAAATATGCGCTCTAGTTATAACCACTTTGAAATCCAGTGGACATAATTAATTAACCGGCGAAATCACAACAGTGGCGATGCGTCCCAGTAATACGAGCGAACCTTAATATAATCTCTAAATAAATACACAAAAGGTGTAATGTGACTTAAGCACAATCGAATAAAACATATATATGAAGATATGTATAAATTGTCTATTAAAATGAGAAATCTTCATTAGATAACATAATATTATTTTCTTGATAAATTTTAATCTAAAAACAATCTTCTGCGTAACTAATCCTAAAATAAATCTAAAACGTCACTACATGGACGATGGCACTTTTCCGACGTCATAAATGGTTGTATACTTGTCGATGAATACTGCTAAATCAGATATATCTCAACTTGATAAAAGGGGATATCACCCCACAACTTATTCCCACGTTGCAAGTTGCGCCACTTGGTATTTATATACATTTTGATCAATTCTACACAACTGTGAATATATGTGTATTCGTGAGAAATGGAGCATATTGCACCGACAATTACCCCCTATGATACCTTGTAAATATTTTATTTGTCTATTAGTCTTTGTAATTCGCGAGTGTTTTGTATGTAGAGTGTTTTATTAAAGATTACGATACATTGTGTATACAGTAATACTTTTCCCGTAATGAGATGTTTTTATATATCTCGCGCCAGCACTTGATTGCTCAAGAGATACCCCGTAAAATAAGCTATAACATAACAATTTAGGTTTTATATCGATTGTAAGTTAATGTATTTATTGTAGGTAAATATTAATTAAATGTTATAAATAATTTCCTGAACTATATCTAGCTATTTTTTAAGAGACGCAACGCACGGGTAAATAATAAAGAAATCAATGACGACCTTAAAAGCTTATATTTATCCGTCGTATTCATTCCTGAAAATTTTACATTCTATTTATTAATGTCAACAATAAGTCCCCGAGCTCAACTATTTTCAGCTAGTACACTAATCAAATATTCCATAGAAGGCGGGCGGGTTGGGCGGGCGGCACTCGATCGGACAGAACTCATATATAATTAAGATTCCTGGTATAAGGTACATCGGCACCAAGAAATTACGTGCTCCAATACTAACAGGCCACTTAATTCCATGTGATTTATTAATGATTCCACCAGTGTACAATAGACTTTATATTTAATATAAAAGACATACAGTTGTTTATTGTCTACTTTAATATCCCTACAATTATTCGTGTAATCCGGCAGCTGCATTATGAATAATCAATTTTCTATTTTGGTCGATTGCCTGTGGGACAATGGCCGCCTCTTTTTCATGTAATAAGTCTACCAAGCAGGGTTACCGTATGGTAAGTGTGAGTTGCCTAAAGACATTAGAAATACCAAGATTGCCAATGTGTTGCTGACCTTTAATATTGCTTAAAAGGCAGCTAACAGTATGTTTTCACATAGCCGAAATGTCAGAGTAATCGACTAGCAAATTTTTACATTTTGAGACTAATTTACTGTAATCTAGATATCCAGTTTACAGAAAAGTTGTCAACGAGCCTTACGACATATCACCTTGGTGATACCTCTTGGAAAATGGGTTGGTACCATCAGACAACCAACTCGACCACCTGCACTAAATAGAGGAAATAAAATAACACATCCTATCTGATAAACCCGGTTTCACACATGCGTTCCTATTCACGATCACTCCCACGGATTGCAGTAAAGCGAGAGATCAAAAATAAAACACGAATGGTGTTAAATCCATTCGGAAAATAGACTCAACTGTTCCGATTTGAAAGAACGATGCAGGTTCGTTCAGCTCTTTTTTTCATACTGCAAATACCGGAACATGTCCGCAAAAACTGCAATGTTTGTTTGGTTTGCTTTAGACCGGTTTTACGGAGTGCAGTTTGACAAAAGTGTAATATGTACATTGCGTATTGGTATAACGTTGGAAAGTTTTATACATCTGGAATAATTGGAAACTTTGAGTGTGCATTCGATGCGTTCATTTAATTTTATTGTTTTTTGCAAATTGAAGCTCTATACCATACTAGCTGACCCCGCGGTTTCACCCGCGTTCCCGAGGGATCTTATACTTTTCCGGGATAAATAGTATCCTATGTGTTATTCCAGGATATGATCTACCTGTGTGCCCAGTTTCATCTAATTTCGTTCAGCCGCTTTTGCGTGAAAGAGTAACAAACATCCATCCATCCAAACTTTCACATTTATAATATTAGTGGGATTGACTGTTGATAGAGGGAATATTTTTGTTATATCTACCTACCTCTAGACGGCAAACAAGCTTACGGTAGGTAATAATAATAATAACAAGATTTTAAAATTTTAAATCAATTTTTTTAAATGTAAATAAATGGAATAATAATAATTACTATTCAATATTTATTGTGAGAGTTTAAAACAAATGTTCAAATCTTTTTAAACTTCTATTTTCGTCTTGCATTTTTATACTTAGTTGAATTATCTCAATAAATATTTGCTCCTGTTTAACCCGTGCCTAGTCTGTTAAGTCATTTGTATAGAATATGGCAAATTTTCGTCTCCTAGTCACAATGTAAACGTCTAGAGAGGCTAACTTCATTAAGAAGTTCATAAATGCCTGCCCTCCTTGTGCCTAAACTAATTAAATAGCTTGTTTCAACTATATAGCATGTAACATAATTATTAGATACTCACTCATGCGAGAAGCCCGATAGTCACCATAGAAACTAAAATACACTTCTAATTTTAGTTTCGATCCAAATATCAAAACACTATTTCGAATGAAATGTAATTTTCTGGATGACTCTATGAACGCTGTTGAGGTTTTAGTCTAACCGTTTGCAATTTAAAACTTGTCGAACACATTCATTTCACGATTTTTAACGCATCTATAGACCAGTTGTGAAGCCTTTGAAAATGGTAAAACGTTAAAAAAAGAACAGTAGGATGAAACCAATGGACGAAAAGGAAAAGGAAGAGAATATAACAAAAATGAAACGAAAAATAAATTACGGGCGATCTGAGGTCGAGATGTTGAAGGGTAAAAAACGGTTTCTCTACAACTACAACTACAAGACCTATGGAAAAAAGTTAAACAGAAGAGTTGTAGGTAATAAAAAGATCTACTGCTAGAACTTTTGTATTTACACTTTTTTCACATAACCTCAAAATTTGAAAAATTTAAATAAACAAGTTTTAGATATTTTATTTTTATCTTTTACAAAACATATTTTTTTCACGAAATTTGGTAAAACCTTACCTTTTTATGTCCCAAACACATTGTAATTTTTTTTTTTATATATTTTTTTCACCTTCTTAGACTTAATATCGAAAAGGTTAGGGTGCTATCATGCATGCTTCAATCGAAAATTTTCACGTCAAAATATCGCTTTTTTAAAAAGTCGGTGGGTTTTTTGTTTTTTGAAATCTCTAAACATTACTATGGTAAATGTTGTTAGCTACCCTAGGCTAGTAGGTATATTCACAACTCTGCTGTTGACAACGGCTATGTAACAAAGCATTGTAACTGGATAGACTGTACTATAAATCAAAGGAGTATAAAGGAGTTTCTGCGCGTATTTATTGGTCAAAAAAAATGTATCCGAGCAATTTGGGGTTTAAAATGGGCAGAATCATGTCGCTCAATATTTATAAAACATAAGTTACTTACTGCTCCTAGTATTTACATATTAGAGATGGCCAAATTTGTCTGGAAAAACATACAGCTTTTTGAAAAAAGAGACAACTCCTCTATGCGATTGGTTACTCATTTGCCACTTATGATGCCTCAACCAAAATTAGAAATGTACAGGATAAATTGTTATTATATGGCTGCTAAAATTTTTAACTCCATTCCACAACATTTATTAAAGCTACCTTATGCAAAGTTTTGTCATCTGTTTCATGATTGGCTGGTAATGAGGTGCTTTTACTCCATCAATGAGTTTTTTAATATTACTAAGTCTAGGTATAATGACTACAAATTTTAATAATATAATAGACATGATATAATATATTTTTTAATGTTATTTATTTTTTTATTTCTTTTGCAATTTTTAATAATGTAATGTAATGTGTAATGTAATTTGTACGCCTTACTGGCAGGATATGTGGAACTGTATTATTTTGTGTGACATCTTGTATACCTACCATATTCAAGCAAATAAATGTATTTGTATTTGTAAATATTTTAGAATACCTATTCTTCTGCTTCGATATTTTTTAGCACACTACTGTGTCTGAAATGCGTTGCGCAATAAAGTTTCATCGCAATCGGTTTATAGACATGGCAGTGAATACTATACATAGATTTGTATATATGTATTAGGGAATGTAAAGAAAGGTGAAGAGGCCTATATCAAGAAGGATGCCGGGTGCAATTGGCTCAACCTTGCCAAAGACAGGAATAAATGGAAAGAGCGAAGGACGAACTATTTTAATGTAACATAGAATTGTTAATATAATAATAAAGCCTTAACTACTTACAAGATTTATAGAAATTATTTAAAATAATGAGTTTCTGATACATTCTATTTAAAATTGCTTATCATAAATACTATTACTAGAATTATAAATGCGAAAGTAACTGCATAGCTTCCACGGCTTAACGGCTGAACAGATTTCTCGGGAACATAAGTCAATTGCAAATACTACGTTAACTCGGACGGAACTGGCGGTCAGATTCAGTTAGAAGATTTTGCCGTGCAATTCTGGATGCTCGAATACCGGCTTTATATCTAAATAGCGATAGTTAATACATAAATTTCAATTTCAGACATTTTATTCTAAATTAAAAAAAAATTGGGTTCAATAAATTGATTATTATTTGTATGGAAATATATTCGTGCTTTTTACTATATTATTTTTGGACCTACATCAATGAATTTTCATGCGTTTTCCCCAACCACGTTCTTCCCTGCATATCGGTCATAATTTTACTGAGTCCAAGCATTTGAATGTTCACATTACTCAGTTCGTAGCTATTATTTAGTTTTGTTTGCTACGAGGCTACGAATGTACGTGTTGCTACGATAAACAGACCCGCTACGTACCTCATTATTACGCGTTGTAATTAAATATGTAGCTAGACTTGGTGCAATCAAATAAAACAAAAATTTTATCAATGAGCTTTTCATTCAAGAAACCGAATAGTATTTTTGAATTAAAATATTACTCAACAAAAATTTAATAAAACTAGTAGCTAATATTAATTTAGACTACGTAGAATGGAGATAAATACACAAGACATAAGAAAAGTTGTTGTATGAGAATGGCTTCATTATTTTTAAAATCAAACCGTATAGCATATAGATTAAAGGTTAAAACTGTACGATTACGCAAACCTAGTAATAATATAAATGCGAAAGTTTACGTGTTTGTTTGTTCAACGTTTTTTTACCAAATTAACTTTATGCTGGTGATTTTGTAACAATAACTATACTAGCATCACGGTATGGTGGTCGTTTTGACAGCCCAATCCATCTTTGTGCCAAAAAGAGACAAGCATAGCGCGCAAAGAGGGACACCCTCTTGTCAAAACAGCCATCATAACATGCCGCTAGTTTAGGTATAGTCTCAAACAGATCCCAAGATGGTCCACTAAATATATTATCGTATTCGGAAATGTATTTCTGCACATCCAAGGGGAAACCAATCGGATGCTATTAGACTACCTAACTGGGTAGTTATGTATTTATTGATCATTGAATCTAAGATTGAAGCAAAAACCTGGCGAATATATATTTTTTTACAATAGGAATGTTGCCTATATTCAATAAAAAATGTCTAACACTAACCAGTGTTTAAGAAATACTCGTAAATACTACGCGAACACTTAGTAAAATTAAACCATTTTATGATTTTTAATTACCAATATAAGAACAAAGCGTAGATCTTTTGATGGTGTATATTTATGACGTCACATGGCAGTATTTTACAAACCTCCATATAAACTATCGTTTTGACATTACATAAAAAGTTGCTGATTTGATATGTCAGTCAACATCCGTATTATACAGGAGTGACATTTAAAAATAACTGCGAGCTGTCGGTAACTAAAATAGTTAAATTGTTAAGTGAATAATAGTACATTACGATACGCGTGACCTAAGTTGTCTATTATTGCACGGTGTGAAGTTAGCGCCCGAGCGCAGCGAGGATGCTAAACGCCGTGCAATAATAGACAACTTCGGGCACAAGTATCGTATACTATTTTATAGCAAGTGTGACATAAACCCCGCACTTTACGCATGCTTCTCCGTGCAGAAATAGGCTACTTAGGTCACGGAAAAGCGTGCGTAAAGTGCGGGTTTAGGTCACACTGTGCTATAAACGATATAAACAATTGACCGATAAAATTATTTAAATAACGAACGCTCGTGGTTTCTGTGCAAAACCGCTAAGCGTTTAATGGGAAAAATATACATTCAGTTTCGATATTCACGCATAAATAAATTGGTAACGTTAGTTGATATAAGCAAAAAATGTATATTGACTATTGACTTGTATTGAAGGACTATTTTTTCCGTCTGTTGGGTCTGATGTTATTAAAATATTTATTTTCATACATATAAAAAATACAAAGGTCTTCATGCAATTTTTTTTTAAGAAGGTAATATAATAATAAAAAGGAGGATACAATTGTATTGAAATAACCGATGAGCTTCCGACTTAAGGACAAGACCGACAAAAATCGCGCACATTTTCGTTCTTGTTTATGTTGATAGTTTTTCCAAATCATAAAAAATTGCTACTGTAGTTTTATAATCTTTTAATTTAATGAATTTAGCACCAAAAAAACTAAAGTCAATAAAAAAACATAGATTACCTCAACAAAAAAACAACTATTACATCGGGTCTTGTCATAAATACATGTAACTTACCCATTTTGGTGCTCCACTGCGTAAGTAGCCCAGTATTTTATTTAAAAATAATAATTTAAAATGTGAATTTATTATTTGAATTTTGAATTATTTACATATTCTATTTAAATTAAACAAATCAATTTAATAAAACTCCGATTCGAATAAAATAATATTCACTTCTATTTTTACTATGGTTAATTTTTATTATGAGGCCCCGTTAACTATGTTACACGTCTTGTCGCCATGGCAGTCAGAGAGGCAATGAGAGGCGACATGAACGGTGGGTGTCCCTGACGCCTCACCCACCCACCCCGTTTTGTACTGACTAGATACACCCACTCAATGGGAGCCTCTATGGGGATGATAACCACCCTACTCCCTAGTATGGTGGGCAGGTAACAAGTACTTTACTTTACGATTGCCTTCATTTAAGACTATAAATATATTAGTCAATAAAATCGTCGCAAATATTCACTAAGTAGGAGTTCGACTCATGTGGGAGTCGAACTCCTACTTAGTGAATATTTGCGTATCAGTAAAATAATATCTTAATTTAAATTATATATTACTTGTTTACTAAATCTATTTTAATTTGTATCTGTTTATTGTCTATGTACAGGATGTAAATAAAATTTAAGATAAATGAAATGTGCAGAAAAAAATATCACGTCGTTCGACATAACTATATTTATATATATTTAGTAGGTACATATGGTTGCATTGTATCTTATTTTTCAGAGAATGTTCTCAGAATTGACAAATAAACAAGCTCAGTAATAAATAACAGCTAACAGTAATTGCATCTTGAGACATCGAAAGTTAACATTACAAAGAGATTGGTTTTCTATGTTCAGTTGCATGAAAAGAAATGGATCATCAGGTACATATTATTTTGTATCCTATTTGTCTGAGAACCTTTGACAAATAGACTAGCTCAGAAATAAATAACAACTATCTTGAGACATCGGAAGTTAATAACATTAGTAAGATATTGGTTTTCTATGTTTCGTTGCATGAAAAGAAATAGATCAGTACAATTTCGAATCGAGTAGTTTGAACATGACAGATGCAAAATTAATTAATGTGATATGACATCGCGGCATAATTCATCAGCTATTTACTGCGCCTAATTGAAATTGCAGCTTTAAGTTGAGCACACATATGTAGATGCAACAATACAAATTTAAATTGATCACAAATTCCAATTATGGGATAAAATAGACCTACGAACTATGTATTCCGTAATAGTGTGAAGGCAGATAAACCGACAAGAGCCAAGCTGTTAAATATAAAAAAAATTACACCACTTTCGAGATATTTCGATATTTCTGTTTTGGATATATTTATTTTTATAGTTCTGATATTAATGAAGTCATTTTTGTATATTTGGAGGTGACCCGACCACCTATATTCCCCTTAAGTTGTCTTACTACTTACCGGACATCCTGTATAAGGTCTAACATAATAAGCTGAGGTCCTTTTAAGTTATTAATAAATAGGGAAGAAATCTTATAAACCGAAAAACAGGTTTATACTATATCGAGCATATCAACGCTATTTTATATGGAATTTAAAAAATACTAAATTTGGCATTATCATAAAAATTGTTTTAAAAAATCATTAATATTCAACAGTTAATGAAATTAAAACATTTGTTTGCGACATCGCGAAAAACTGGCTCTCAACAAAACAAAGACGAAAGAAAGCGAAAGGCACACCTACTCAGTTTTAACAATTATTGATTATTGAGTATTTACAGCAATATGTGCTGTTCACGCATGTCTTTATACACACAAAGTACCCGTCATTAAAACTTCGACAATTAATCCAATAGAAACTGGCAGATGCAGATCTAACAATTTATTCTCGCAACAGGGTTCGTATTGATGCATATTACCTACATAGTTTCACACAAAATCGTAAATTTTTACCATGAGTATCATAATATTCAGGCTAGCTACAGTCAATAAATCTTTTTTCGGGAATTGTTTTCGTTTGTACAATAGGATCCACGTGAGGTAACTGGAATGTCTTACTTTAAATTTAAGAATTATATTAAGCTTAGGCTAATGAAAAAAGCCTATAAGGTGGCTAATTATATGGAAGCCAGAAACATATGGTTGTAGTTGCTTCTTTTTGCACTAGCATCCCCCTGGCGATGTGTAAATATCAGAAAATGTATCTTTATAATGGTAAATAAATATATGAAATATCCACTGCAAATAAATATTGCCTTCTTTGCCGGATTCTTCTCAGTTTAAGTGTATTCCGGACCGGTGGCTTACCAGGGCCTAAACTTAATAAATGAGTTTTGATTTTGGAATCGCCGCCGGACCAATACGATACCATAGGAACACTATCAGAAAACGTTAATTCAACACATACTCATGAATACCTCTTTCACAGACCAATAGCTTTCTAATGCATTAATTGTTTAAATTAAATAAAGTTGGCAGCCGTCATCACCTTCATAGTAATACATAGAAACCAATAGTACTGCTGCAGCCTGCAGTGCAGTCGGCTACGAACTTGTACCTTTATCGTAATTTTAATTCAGTCAATTATCATTATGCATATGATATTCTTCAGCACATTATGTGTTTAATCTCGTTTTACAGATATTATGCTTTATAAAGAGATGAGTTCTTGAATCATGTACTCGTATGATGGATGTTTTTACCATTTTCTAGCCATCCAAAACTATAAAAACACTGAGGATTTTCTTTTCTTTCTACTTTCGGCATCCGAAAGATTAATTTAAATTAAAAAGAGCATATTGAATTTCCGTTTGCCGTCCGAATGGAGTTTGGTCTGAAAAGATAGATATCCGTATTTTCTTTCATCTTAATCATTGATTGAAATCCATTTTTTTAACTTTGACTCGCTCGGTTAAAACTTTAGACTCAAAGAAAACTAAAGTCTTCAGTTTTATATAAAGCTCTTTATATATTTTAGCATATTGAATTTCTGTTTGCCGTCCCAATGGAGTTTGGTCTGAAAATATAGATATCCGTATTTTCTTTCATCTTAATCATTGATTGAAATCCATTTTTTTAACTTTGACACGCTCGGTAAAAACTTTTGACTCAAAGAAAACTAAAGTCTACAGTTTTATATAAAGCTCTTTATATATTTTACCTTCGGATGTCTGTTTTTTTTTTCATTTAAACCTTTATTCATGGAACTAAATCTACTTACAGTTCCTTCTCTATATGTGTACGAAATATGTATTTTTGTTAAAACAAATCCAAATTTTAGTACAAGATAACAACAAGCTTGTCTTACCAAAATCTAAAACTGAATTATATAGTAGAAACAGTTATTGGATGTCAGTAAAGATCTATAATCACTTGCCAGATGCAATAAAAGACTTGCCCTTAACCAAGTTTAAGATAATTCTTAAAAAGTGGCTCATCGGAAAATGTTTCTATTCTGCACATGAATATTTAAATAATTCGTCTAAAATGTAATAGTTTTTGTATGCAATTTTCAATATGATGTGAAGTTAATTAATTAATCATCCTAGTAATGTAACAAAAATGTAACAACTTGTGATAACCCACATTTAAGCAAATAAATAATTTGAATTTGAAAAAAAAACTATTTGACGCATACGTTGACGCAATTTTCAAATAATGGTTTTTGTTGCCATTCATGGATTTTTTTACAGTTTATTTTATACGTTTTCTTTTGTTACCAAAAAAGATTTGTTATGATGACGCCGACGCACTATGCTCCCAATTAGAGCTTTTTATTGCACACTAAAGTGTGAAAAATTCTTAATATATTCTACGTTTTTTATTATTAGTCTGATGAATTTCTCTTTCATGTTATGAAAGAGAAATATGAAAGAGAATATTTACGCCCAAGTTATGAATTAAGTTGATACTGATCAAAACGTACATACAATATCTAAAAATAATATTTGTATTTATGATAGTTTTGATTATTTATTTATTTTCTGGCATGACAGTTATTAAAAACCTGGGATTTATGTTTTGTATAACATTTACACTGTATATTGGAATTTTATATTAAATCGAAAGTCCATAAAAGATTCCTCCAAGTATTCCCGGGATATAATATAGCCTAAAAACGATATACTCGGGGACTATATATAATCTGCCTGTGTGCCAAGTTTCATCAAAATCCGTTCAGCCGTTTTTTCGTGAAAGAGTAACAAACATCCATACATCCAAACTTTCACATTTATAATATTAGTGGGATTAATGAAATAATGTACATAATCATTCGGTTCTAAAAACTGGACACTCAAGCAAACTTTAAACCTTTATTTTAGTCGATGCAGTAACGATCTCGTCTATGTTATATTGTTAACATATATCTTCGATCCATTCTAAGTAACATTGAGTTACATTCGAGAGAATTATATTTTCAACATTGCAAAAATAGGTCAATTATTGAACTCTTACCGGTGTACGAGTAGTACCTAATTGGAATCAGTTTTATAAATAAATACATGAACATTTCTCGGATAAAAGGCTGTGCGCTAATTAAGGTGCTACGAGAAAAGCAGATGGTATTACAGACTCCTGACTTCCAGGAAACAAATAAATTGTTATGTTTCAAGTAGTTCGCCTGGGGGTTTTGACCTCGGATTACATTTACAGTGAATAAAATATAAATATAAAAAATACAATGTTTACCCAAAGTTGTATTTTTAATTAGCTGAAGTGATTTTGGCAGTTCTTGTATTAAATATTTCGTTACTCAGAAATTATTTCTTAAAAGAATGAATGAGAAAACATTAAATTAATTATAAGTTCAAACCATTAAACAGTAATCTTTATCACATTTCACTCGTAACTGTTACTTTATTCCAGCTAATTAAAAATCCGGCTTTACTTTGTTAAAAATTCAGACTCGGAACCTTCTCTGTGTACTTTTTTTTAATTTGCTTTGCGCGCGCCATTTTCTATACGTCATATTGTTAAAACCTTAGGTAAACTAATGATTAATATTAATACCTAAACTGAAATAAAAATATCTTGTGATTGTAAATGTTTTTATTTTGCTATTCGTCATTTCCTCGCTGAGGTGGGATGAAAAGTTACGTGTTGCACTCGAGTGCAAAGATTTTTCACCTCGTGCTCATTTAATTCCCTCGCTGACGCTCAGGACTGTAATTTTTGAATCACTCGCTGCGCTCGTGATTCAATTTTAGAATGCTTCGGTTGCTCGGTCATCAAAATTGAGCACGCGGTTAAAAAGCAACATTGCACTCTTGTATTACACAAAACTATTATTATCTATGTACATATTATAAAAATAATTGTCTTGACTGACTGACCTATCATCGAACTGCCTTAAAAAATGAACTTTTAAATGCTGGTACCTTTTATAACATATAGGCATCAAGGGTTTTAAACTTAGGGATATTGCAGATCGCGAGTTAACCGCGGCGCAGAAAGCTAGTCCGAATAATAAAGAGTAAATTTCTGTCCTAGCAGTAAACTACTAAAGTATATCTAATATGAAATAATAATATTTTCACTCCTCTTGCTCAAAAAGACCGTCATTGTAGCGTACCAGAGCGGTGAAAAAATAGCAATTCATCCTCTAGGGGAAAAAGTATTTATTATTTTATTTTTGTGTGTCAAATGACAATGAGCCTACAAAAACGAAAAAGTCTTTAGTCATAAGTAGAATAATCATGAATAAAGACTCGACTTATTACTGTTTCATAAAAAAAGAACTTCATTTTAATTTTGAAAATCTCTGGTAGAATGCATGCAATGTGTTGCGGCTACAGAAGAAACAAAAAAAAAGAAATTATAAACTACATATTTCATATTGTATTGGATTGTTTTATTTTTTCGCAATCGTAGTGAAAAGTTTAGTGTAACACACGGCGCTAAAACCCATTAAAACTCGGTTTCTATTTAGTCCCTCGCTAAAGCTCGGGAGTAAAACTACCTCGTATATAATGGGTCATTTTAGCCCCTTGTATAACAATCTACTATTTCACACCTCTTGCTCAAAAAGACCGTCATTGTGGCGTACCAGAGCGAAGAAAAAATAGCAATTCTTGTCAAGTTTTTTTTTTTTGTGTCAAATGACAATGAGCCTACAAAAACGAAAAAGTCTTAGTCATAAGTAGAATAATCATGAATAAAGACTCGACTTATTACTGTTTCATAAAAAAAGAACTTCATTTTAATTTTGAAAATGGAACTAAAATCGGCGATCTCTGGTAGAATGCATGCAATGTCAACGGCTACAGAAGAAACAAAAAAAAGACATTATAAACTACATATTTCATATTGTATTGGATTGTTTTATTTTCTCGCAATCGTAGTGAAAAGTATAGTGTAACACACGGCGCTAAAACCCATTAAAACTCGGTTTCTATTTAGTCCCTCGCTAAAGCTCGGGAGTAAAACTACCTCGTATATAATGGGTCATTTTAGCTCCTTGTATAACAATCTACTATATTATTAATATAATGTATGCTTTTTAATTCTATTGGTTTCCACTTAGTCTTGCAATAGGTCTACCCTTGAGCTGCGAAATTATGCACAATAAGGGGCTTTTTCATCTCCTTAGATTTAAGCATACGTTAAGTCTATTGTTAGATTTTTTTTTTTGAGCTAAATAATTATTTTCTATTCTATGAACTTTAGTTTAACAATCATTCTTCCGACCACACGGGGGACAACTAGTACAATTTCACTGGTAAAATTTTAGAATAAGTCACTTAATTATTGCAAAAGTTGTTCTATGCAAGCGAAATACCACGCAATGACGAAATCTCAGAAAGATAAAAGCTACAAGCTTGAAAGGCAGGTAGATTCTTGATATTACGGATTATTATTCGTACGGCGATGCGCCACCGTTACATGGTGGACATTCCATCTCTACGCACGAAGCGATTTGCTTCATCTTTCATCATGCGTACTGCAAAGGAGTGGAACTCCTTGTCTGAGTTGTCTGTGTTACCCGATAATTACAACCTGGGAGTCTTCAAGGCACGAGTGTATGTTACTTCTGGGTAAGCGTGCACCATCGTAGACTACATCATCACCTAAGATCAAGTGAGATGGTGGTCAAACGCAAACCTATTCAACGATAAAAAAATAAAAATTTGGAAATTTCAAAATTCGTCTCGCGGTTTCACCCGAGGGGACAAATTTTCAAAAATCCAAATTAGAAACAATGTGCATGGGTAAGCTTTGCTCAGAATAAAAATAGGCGCGAGCTAGACTGTTGTTATGTGCTTGAAAACACGGAAATTAATTTTCCCAGAAATTATACCAGCTGGATCGATTTTTCGCCCCCGATTTCGAGATCTCTATTATATATTATTCGTATAATTGCATAGGGTTGATATAAGACAATAAGCTGGGACATTAAAATGCCCTATAAATTCACCCAACCCCAAAAGTTTAAATCAATAATGTTCAAAATCAGCTACACAACATCAGAAAATTAAGTCATCACAAAATGAACATTTTATAAATCAAAAATGAACGAAAGCAAAATGAATATACTGAAAAACGAAACAGAGCGCAATTACTGTGGGGATCCCGTAGTTTGTATAATGGAATTCCATTTCAACCACAGTCAAAAATATTTAACTACAGTTCATTTCAAAATAATATTTCAGATTGCACCGCCGCGCTGTACCGGTTTAAAACCAAATAGACGGATAAAGGCAATTTAGTGAGCATCACACTCAATCAATATCAATAAATTGCAACCACTTTTTGCGGTTTTATTTACGTGCTGATACCTACCACAGATATAGTAATTAATTATAATAATTAATATAGATTACAATACTGTATCTGTGGTCAATGTAATCCTCGTTCTATTAAAACAAGGCTTCCTTTGAGTTTAATAAAATAAATATTTTTAAGTACGCATGTTGTATTATCACTATCTCTTTATAACCTTCTAAGATTATTAAGAATACGCTCAAGTTGATTTCAGTTCCCCAGTATCAATAAAACCTAATTTTACTATAACTTATAACGATCATTAAAGTACATGGTTAGGTAGATAGTCTTGTCACCAAAACCTCTTAAATAGATCTAAAAAAGACGCATTTTAATACTCTAAGAAAGAGTTAACGGCAATTATATAACTCGACTGTTGCATGAAGATTCCTTGTAGCGATACCACGGATCGATAAATTTTGGGATGAAAACCATAAAAAAAATTACGCCGTCATATCTACGTGATCGCTCCCCTCTTTAATAGGTACCGACAGAAAAAGAACTAGCCAATTCAAATATCAAACTGCGCGATGTTTCGAAGAATGTTCAAATATTCTGTGAAGGACTTTAAAAGGTTAAAGTTAAATAAAACCTTGGACAGTGGTAGTAGAGTTGTAATTTCTTAAAGTTCAAGGCAATGGAAAACGAAATGAGTTTTAATAAGAAATTGTTCTAGCATTCGATCCCGCAATCAATACTTAGAAAACTATGTTGTATTATATTTCAGATTAAAGATTAATAGCTTTTTTCTTGGCTATGTTATAATGAGGAAGTTTATGTACAGTACAGTTGCATAGCTTGTCTGAAAGACGTTTTAAGAGATAAGACCGCCTACTGGAGTTTCTTCCACTATAGTTTAACTACAGTTATTTTTTTTTTATTCTAGATAAGCTTGTGTTTGACTACAATCTCACTATGGTAAGTGATGATGTGGCCGAAGGTGGTAAGCACACAAAGCCTAGATGGGAACTGACTCTCAAGTGCAACTGCCGGAACACACCGATAGGTGCTTGGCGACAGATTTTCAACTTGAGGGTGGTAGCCAGCCAGTCAGGTACTACAAAGTACCCTACCACCGTGCTATGGTTTCCTCACGATGTTTTCCTTCACCGAAAGCTCAAGCTCATTGTAGGATTCGAACCCACGACCTTCGCCGCGGTATCCGACGTCACTTACCACTGAGCTTTCATCGCCTTGGAGTTAATTACCATTATGTAATTTACGAGTACGTACTTACTCTATTTTAGCTGAATTTAAGTCCTGCACAGCCTTAAAATAATGTGTACCTACATGTTGCATATTTGGTTCAAATGTTAACGTGGAATAAAAAAAGTTAAACTAAATTTAAAAAAAAAATGAAGCTTTTTCGTATTCTTTTCAGCAAACCCTTTCATTTGATACCCATGTCATGGGAGTGCACAAAAAAAAACTAGTCCGCCATCTTGGCCCGTCCGCCATTATGGATTCAGAAATATGTCAAAGCTAGCTAGCCAAACTAAACGTGTAGGTATGCAAAATTTCATCTCAATCGATTGAGAATAACTGCTTTAAAATTCAGTTGCAAGATTTACCCAAACAAAGAGTACCTATGTACATACAAACAATGAAAGTTAATAAAAGCTTGCATAACAATTCTTACCCAAATTCAATAAATTATTGTAATCCTTTGATGAAACGGGCTCATCGACAGACGTGAGATTTTAAAGCTTCGCGAATCAATACTTATTGACCACAACATAAATATGTCCTGAACAATGATATGACGTGGATTAATTAATATTTTATTTAGAATTCAAAGCGACCTTTGTGCTCTCTATAAAGAGGCTCGATTTTTCAAACGCCATAAAACTAATTGGAAATTGAAATATATATGCCATGTTGACATAGCAAAGTTGACTCGAGGTTCATTCAGCGTTTTAAAAATAGGGCCAAAATCGAATATCTATATTTCGTACATATCAGTGTCCAAATACGGATAATGGCTTCGGAAGTGAAGGTATTTTCGGAGGGATCTTCTGGAAGTCACGGCGCAAGGAGAAACTTGCTCGATCCGCATGAAAGACAAGGTAGTGAGAATTTGCGATGTACTGGACATCTCACTACCCATGTCTTTCACGAGGCAAGGAGCAAACCGATGACGTAGTACACGTCGAAGCTAATCTACATGGTACCGCAAGTGTAACTGTGCATTCTCGATTGAAATCCATCGATTTAAAGTGACGTCTTGTTGACTTTATGAACTGATTTCGTAATACTATTATTTATCGTTTGTTAGGAAATAATTGAAATTAATAATTACCGTCGTCGACTGTTCAGATGTTATGCTTAAGTTTTTTGGACATGTAACCGGCAAAGAGGACTCAGTGGAACGTTTGGTAGT
This sequence comes from Ochropacha duplaris, assembly GCA_951361185.1. NCBI lineage: Eukaryota > Metazoa > Arthropoda > Insecta > Lepidoptera > Drepanidae > Ochropacha > Ochropacha duplaris. The sequence goes on from OX592690.1 coordinate 1,861,765, forward strand.
GCAAGGCAGAATGGATGGCAAGAGACCGCGTGGTCAGTCGGTCGGACTTCATCCACCATCACCGTATGTTCCTGCAATGCTTGCAAAATTTTGCTAGATCCACCACTCAAGATTCGAGACCTACCATGACCACAACCTATGAAAATGTTGGAAAAAATCATGACGAAAAATTGTCTGATTTGGTTCAGTATTAGAGTCGAGAATTTTGTGAAATAATGTTGTTTACAAAACGATAATCCGCAATCCGTGTTTCGTATTCTATACGTATTCCCCCTTGAAATTATGGTATAGAATACCTGCCATTACTGCCGTTAGGTGGCGCTAGTAGTATATTCATTAGTTAGTAAGCTTATCCAAAATATTTTTGTCCAATTTAACTATGTCTTTCTTTAAGAAAATAAACGTGACGCGGTATTTCATTTGCAGGTACTTTAAAAAAAAGTGAATAATAATCTCACTAGCATAACCTACTATGAGTTTCCTTCGTCAGTTGGTGGGGTCGTGACACGGTCATAGAAGTTTCTAGTTATTATAACTTTAACAATGGGACCAACTTTAATATGTCTGTTCCATAAATTATATCGATTAGCAATTAAACATTGTCACCATTTCGATAAATGATGGTCGAGTGTAGGGTTGCTATATGTAAAATCAATAAGCCAGGTCAAGCTCGATAACCCCGAATTTTTGGAGATTCGATCCTATTTTTTTATTACCTAACCATTCCAGTAGAATAAATTTATGTTGTTATTATTTTAATACAAAATTGGCGTAACTTAAAATTTTAAAAGTTTAATCCGACAAAAACCTGTCAGGTCGCTCCTTAGACCCCAAATCAACTCAAAACCGGTGATACCCGGTTAAATGGCAACCCTAGTCGGGATAATTGATTTTTAGTACAGTTGACTTCATATTTATTCCCTAAGATATGATTACACATGAATTAGTTACCTACAACTGCATTTCACAATGTACTTACGTTGCAAAATAAATCCTTTACCGAACCAAAACACAAGTGACCAGAGCATGTTGCGTTAAAAGAAAATAAATCTTTTATTCTAGGTCTAGTTTTCAAATTTGATTAATTCAATCTCGACCTAATGTTTACATTGATGTAGGTACTTAAACGCAACATCGGTACAGAGACAAATTAGATCTTTATATCTACGAAGTTAAGGTCCTTTTTACCAACGCCTGAGCCCGTGACAACATTAACCACTTCGAGATAGCTTTAGTTTAAATGTCTTAGAATCAATCGCAATAATGCACAGTTACCTTGCTGCCAAAAAAATACAATACATACACGATACATAGGTAAGTAATCAAAATAAGTACACTAAAATATAGGTCAATAACGGTACCTATTCACACAAAGTACAATAACTACAAATTAAGCCACCACCAGAGACAAAAACTTTATAGTAAATTGGCGACTGTTTGATCTGTGGTAAAGACAAGATTTTATCAACTGTAATGACTATGAGAAAATAATAAACCTCGCAAAGGTATGCTAATTTTATCATCGTAAAATCAAACTTTCTAAGTCAGAAGTGTCTCATATTGCATTAAATTAGGTTTATAAAAAAAACACAAGCTTTTTGATAAGGTATACTAGATCTTATTGTCACCAGCACTAAGGGTGCGTTTCAGCTCAATTGGTTGAGTAGAACTGGTTCAAAATTCAATGCAACTAGGTTATGTTAAATAAAAGCTTGTATAATAAAACTCAAGTAGGAGTACGAATCGCATACGGAGGGTTTTGTATAATAATAAAAACCAACCGACATAATATTAAGGCTCGGTAACTAGGCATTGCTATGAAATAAATGTTGGCGTCTTATTAAGTTAAATAATTATAACATTTAATAATTAGGCTCGCGTGGAATTTCGTCCCACTTAAGAACCAACCGGTGTTTTCGAAATAGAAAATTAATAATTGTTAAAAATATGTATTTTATTCAAACTTTTTGATATTTTTATAATTTTCATGATAGCGGTAATATATACTTTAAGAATTTCAAATTGTTCCCAACTAGTGCGATTACAAAGATAGTCTTGTGACAGACAGACGGTTCAACCTATGGATACGGATCCCTAAAAAATATCGTTATAATTTCAAGCTTTACATTATAAAATTTACTAAGGAAAAGTTTCACATATTTATCATTCCGATTTAAAATTGGTATCAAATTGAAAGATCCTCCGTGATATAGTGCAACGCGTCATTGATTAAGAAAACACAGGAATGCTTATTAGCGGTTAACATTACTTCTAAAACTGCAGACCGATTTAAACTTAATCGACATCATTGACAACTGAATTGAATTGAAGTTTTTTTGTTTAGTTTATTTTGTAAAGCTTCAAAAAACTCAAACCAATATTTTATTTGACAATTCAAATTATAATTTGTGATCACGAAATAGGGATATAAATAATTGAAATGCGTATGTAAAGACAGCAACATTTGTCTGACTCAGATTTTCGAACCGGTGGCAATTTCAGCTATTTGATCTTTGTAAGTGCGCCCTTAGGGTCTGAAATGAAAAAATGATTTGACTTTGATAAACTACTCTTGAAAATAAACTTTGATTTACTACTTTTTCAATTGATATATATCGTGCATGTACCTGCGCTGAATAAAAGTGGCTGAGAGATTACTACTAAAATTTAATTTGTTATTGCTTGAAATAAATATTGTTGATTTCAGTTTATGAAATCATTTACAAAACGTAACGTAATCTGAATAAAAATTAAGATCAAAATATAGATTTTAACACATATTAATTATTGTTATTCTTTTTATTTTCGTAAACTTTTGTATTTTTTAATACGTACCTATTATTACTAATTGTTTATTTAAAATTAAATTATTAGAATATTGCAAATTATTTGCTCTGTTTACTGATAAATGGGCAAAACTGATCAAACAATCAAGGACTCCTTGATCAACTACGGAATCCTAAAACGCATGACACGAAATTGATGAAAAACATAATTTGCAAAAAAAAACACCGGTGGTGACATAAAAATAAATCGCAATAGCATGAATTGAAAAAGCAAACGAAACGAAATATTAATAACAGTGCGAATGAGAGAAAAAATAATAAAAATATAAATAATTATGTACACTTCAAAACACAAGTTACACCGATGATGTTTAAACAAGGAATAGTAGATATAAGATGAAATGAGATGAGAAAATAATAAAATAAGATGAGATGTATAAGTATATTGACAGTTTCTCTCGCTCGTCATTATAAAAAAAAAGTACCAACCTGTGTGTGCCAGCGCGGCGGTGAGAAGTCAGCACAGATGCACGGAGTAGCCTCGCGAGTGACGCTGTCAACATCATCATAAATTCCATTCAAATTATTTATTTTACGCCTTCTATACGCGAGCGTAGTATTAAAGGGATTAATCAATGTCGTCCGGAATTATGCTGGATAACTTTAATTTTATAACAAAAACCAGCAACTTTCCGGAAACACAATATTGTAAACAAAAATCGCAACTGAAAAATATATCGCATTAGCACAATTGCTTGGCAACATCGCAAGGCAGTTTCCAACTTAAAAGTAAACTAAGACTATTATATATATAACTAAATTAAATATAATAGGGTAATGAAATAAAATTTACCTGTTGCATATTCCATGTTATAAAGATTTCATGTCGTTTAAGTTGACGTCCATTATCTTTCCATCACTTCAATATCATATTTCTGTAACAAAAGAGAATATGTTGGGTAAACGCTATCAAAGCATCTAATTATAACTATACATTCATATGAAATAAATATAACAATAATATTTTCATAGCAGCAGAGCATAAAAACACAGTAAATTACATAATAACAACACATTGAAAATTCGCAGTGAGCAATATTTATATAATTAGTGTAACTACTATAGAAACAATTATAAAACTTACAGGTGGAAGCGAGAAGTTTGTGATGCCGGCGAGTGCTCTGTACCAATGAAGTTGCGTCCGCTTCTGTTGAAAGAAACAAACTTATATTACTGGCGATAAGTTTCAGTACTTATACCTATCCGAAACTTTAAAAAAGATTTATACAAGCACTCCTAGAAAGTCTGACGTAAAATAAGGCATCCGAGGCGCTCCTTGAAAAGGAATACACAATGTTTTTTTATTGCGTGTTTATTTGAGCACAGTGAAAGAAAACTTTTACAAAGTCTTAACTTCTTAAAGTTTTGTTTTCATTTGACAACCTCAAGCGGCGAAAATATAATAGCCTTATGGGTAATTATATTTTCGAGCCGTTTGGAGTTGAAACCCTCGGGTCGTGGGGCCCGAGTGCTCATTTCCTATTTAAGGATATTTCCCAAAGATTGGTTGACGCTTCCCGTGACCAAAAGGCTGGCTTTTACTTTGGCCAAAGATTAAGCATTGCCATTCAACGTGGCAATGCTGCCAGTCTTTTGGGAACGTTACCAGTCGACGGCGATGCGGAGGAATTCTTCGACGCACTTTTATAGTTAATTTTAGGTAGTTTTCAGATTAGTTTAGTTTTAATTGTAGTTATAATAATGTAAATATTTTATTGATTTTATATAATAGTAAATAATTAAATTTATAATAATAATAAACCTAATATTTCATTATAATAAAAAGCAATAGCATATACATGTGACTAATCGTAGTCTAAACTCAACTACGAACCTTTAAGTGTCCTTTTTTTTAAAGACAGGTCTCTTGGTTTACTGATACTACGATAATGCAATTTGTATTATTCAATTATCCCGCATGCTCTCTTGTGCCCTATGAAATAAAAAAAAGTATTTTAATTCTTCAATGCTTTCAATAAAAAAAATATGTTGCATTGCAATACTGTTTATTTACACTGTGCACCGCGTTATTGGATTTCGAAATTGAATTATTTCCCTGTGAATAAACAAACCAATGACGTATTGATGGAATAAATCAAAATCCCTCTCAATTTTCACATAGGTACAAAATGTTTTTCATGAATTCCAAATTGCATTATATAAAACGTTTTATGGAAGTGAACGTAGGTACCTAGGTAGGTACGTTTAAATTGTGCAGTCATGAAATAGGAACTAATTAGCCATTCATCCCTATTCAATTCCCTATCCAATCCAGACACTGACAACGACAGACATATGTGTGTGAACTGACAATTATTATGGCGAGGGGTATATTCGCGCACAGAATATTATCAAGACCGGCCATCGTGGAGATCCTTGGGGGAGGCCTTTGTTCAGCAGTGGACGTTTTCTGGCTGACATGATGATGATGATTATGGCCAGCCTCAACGTTTCGATATGAATATAGTTCGTAAATAGACACAAGTGCGAGTGCGAAGGGTTCCGTAAAAACGGCAAAAAAATCACGTTTGTAGCATGGGAGCCCACCTTAATAAAAATACATAATTTGTGAAAATTTCAACTGTCTAGCTATCGCGGTTCTTGAGATACAGCCTGGTTACAGACAGACGGATAGACGGACAGACAGCGAAGTCTTAGTAATAGGGTCCCGTTTTTACCCTTTGGGTACGGAACCCTATCGGAAAAATATCAAATTCATCTCCATGTCCTAAATTTATTGCGTTGCATTTACGGAACGTGCCGGTTGTTACTCTGCCTAGGCTGTCGATTCCCCGGAAAAAACATTTGTGTACGCGTACAGGGGTAATGTAGTATTCTATTAGTAAAACAAAACAAAGGAATGCACTCCGGGAGTGCCGGCAGAAATGAAAACTTGAACATAACGGTGTGCATTTCTGAATATTTTGCAATGGTTAGGGAATAATTTCGCACCAATTGCTTTATTTATCAGTATAAAAGTACTATCATGTGGTAAAATACAATATTCATGTATTGCGCTATCTTACACAAACATGACAATTTATATTACATTAGACCGCCGGCGCGGTAGAAACAGTGGGTGATATTACTTCCTCTCCTACGCCGCGCCGGCGGCGGTCTACTCTCTACGCGAGTGTCCTGACGCTAGTTCAACATTTATTACCCATCCCAAAAAAGTGCACAACGCCGCCAAAGAAGTTTTCACAAGAAAACTAAAGCGAAACTACTCATCCAGTTTCGGAGATCTAGGGATCGAAAGGATATTTATAATATTAGTGTAGATTTAAATAACTGCTTTGTTTAGGATAGGAAAGCAGTGTGCAAAAGTTCTTATTAGAAGGGACTCGGGTCCAAAAATAAAAGAAAATGGGATGATACAAATAAATATGTTACTAATGAAAATAATTCCTACATTTTTAAGAATTCCACACATTCGAGCCTTTGGGGAAAATGAATTACTAAATGTACAACACTTCTTGTAAACTTGGAATAGTAGATTGTTATACAAGGGGCTAAAATGATCCATTATATACGAGGTAGTTTTACTCCCGAGCTTTAGCGAGGGACTAAATAGAAACCGAGTTTTAATGGGTTTTAGCGCCGTGTGTTACACTAAACTTTTCACTACGATTGCGAAAAAATAAAACAATCCAATACAACGCTTCCGACGCCGGACATAGCTTCGGCAACTCATTTATACATCGAAATATCCGGCCGTGTGATCTATATCGCTAGCTGTGCTGATTAAAATGCGTTTGGAGATGTCATACTTACTGAAAACGTCTTCAGTGTCCGATATTCTAAGTGCGACACAAGCCACTGTGCGAAGCAACTTTCAAAACCATTTAGGTGCAAGTTATTTCTTTCACTGCACACGTGTTTGGTGTATCTACGACTGCATGTGAAAGGTAGTATATATTCAAAAACAAAATAGAACGTTGGCGCACTCCTACTCACGTTTGCAAAGCCCCAAATTTAAATGATAATGTTTGCGAATGGCGAATGTTGAAAAAGCTTAAGAGCATTATTGTATGGTAGTATGGAATCGATCATGTAGCGCATGCGCGGTTACCACGTTTGCCACCCGGTGATCCTGTGGGGCTCAGGGCCGGACCGTGAGTTTAGGGGGCCCTGGGCTAATACTACTTAGGGGCCCACATAATTTCTCAAAGTATAGAAAAAATGAGACGGTAAAATATTTGTTTTATTTTATAATACGAGTATATTATGCCTTGATTTGATTAATCGTAGGATTCGCTGGGCTGCAAACCATACGATCTGTTTAATTTGATAAAATTATGGATTCTTTCGCATTATCGTCTATTTTTTACTTTTACTTGACTTAGCTGAGGGCCCATTGAATCCACGGGGCCCTGGGCTGAAGCCCAAATAGCCATATGGTAGATGCAGCCCTGGTGGGGCTCTCTATTTATCAGTTCGCTCTCAAAGTTTAAATAGTGGTATAAGCGAATTATGGTCTTATTGCCATGCTCGTAAAGTCTTTTTGCGTGTTTGTAACACATTTTCCGATGCGCAATAGAGTATAAAATGGAAGCACATTGAACTATAGGGTAGTTCTTGGCACGTTCGTAATGAATTAATATTGTTTACAAAAATAATGCTACACTATAATAATATGTTGATCTATTTATTTTCATAGACATACATCGCAATCAAAACAAGTTTAAGGCTAATTGCTACACATAGATGTTCTAGATCGAGACCCAACGACTGTACACTAAAGAGCATAAAATAATGAAATAAGAACTCTAATGTGACAGTAATTGGATATCGTTTTGAAGACAGCTATTAAGAAACAGGATCCAAAAGAAATTCGAAATGTACAAAATTACATGGTACCGTATTTCAGCATTTCTTTTTTATGTAATCTTATAAAAAAACATATTAAATAATGAAACATTTGAACTGTTAAATAATTACCAGTTTTAATTTTATTACCAATAATGTGGCAAACAAAGATACGGCCCACCTGATGGTAAACGGTTACCACAAACGCTTGCTACATTGTACATTTGATCACGCGTTCTGCAAAAAGTTGTTTTTGTTACCAAATACACGCTGACGTGTCATGATACATAGTAATATGAGGCATGTAAACATTGCAGTGTTAGTTAAACGGCAGGTGACAAACTGCATGTTGCTTTACAATTAACACGTGCATTCAACAGGTGGAGTTCAGGGCATGCTCAAACAATCCGTGTCGTACTAGAATGGTACCTAGAATCGTACAGAGTACGATAATCTCATTACATGCGATCTATATAGGTCAACGCGTAGTATGGTCAGATAGAAGATTAACACACCCGGGGTGATACAGAAGATTGATTGACTTATCGCTTATCTGATTGAAGGGTTAATATTTTGTATTTATCCAAATATATGGAATAGTGTCTGCTCTTATTAATTAACCTGAATTAGGCTTACGTCAAAAACGAGAAACGTCGAAACGACAAATCTGCTATGCTGTTCTACCAGCAATCTCCAATTTGACACCCTAGCAGTAGAATTTCAAAATCTCATAAAAGCAAACTATGAATAAACTAGCCAAGCCCTTTTAACGCTTATAATTTTGTTTCCATACATATCCCATTTGCAACTTTAAACCAATATTGCAATAACACACTAGATGTGAACTTTCATCCAGCTGAGTGCTATGGAAACGATACGGAAATGGAAACGTGATTCGATGAAGTGCACCATATCACCGATAAAAGCATTCGCATGGATTTGGAATGACATTGATATCCTTTTTACAGATCTGAACTTATACCTAGTACTTAGTTTATATACAACTTAATTTTCAACGACCTAGATAAGTAATGGTGGAGGTTATTGTTTAGTAACTAAACTAATTTAGTTTTTCTATATATTCTAACACAAAACAAATAAGAGAATAGAGGAAATTTTATCCAATAGCTTGTTTTTAACGTAAATTTTTAGTCGTCAGTTTCACATCTCCTTCTATCAAATATTATTGATTTGATGATTAGAACATATTTAAAGCTGTCTTTATCTATTACGTGACCTAAGATGACGTTCAAACGAAAATAAAAACGTTCTTGTTTAAAAAAAGGTTACCTTGCCGAGTTTCTTGACGGTTCTTCTTTTCATTCATTTGAAGGCTGACTGACTATCGAATCGGTGATTACGAAAATTAATTGAATTTTATTTTATTCAACATTTTAGATAGAGATGCTAAACTACTGTTCTAAATATAAATGTTCGATGAAAAGTTCAATGTTCAAATATTAAAATTAGATCAGTGAAAAAAAAAAATAAGCAACTCAGCTGACTTGGGATTGGGTCTAACACAATGAACCTAACAAACAATAAATGACCTAGCATTACGTCATCGCATAAACAATGAGTAAGTTCCCATTCAATTTTAAAACCCCGTCATTTTAATCGAATTAATAGCACGCACTAAAAGAAACATTAAGAAAGTAACATTAATAATAGTCTAGCTAGAACTCTGATTTATATTAGATAATATACTCTGGCTATTGCGGAGCTAGATCCAGTTTATCTATAAGAAGGCCATGAGGACATCTGTCTGAACTGTACTAGAAAACTATTGATCTAATATTGATCGAGTTTATTAACCAATGGTAATACATGACTGGTCATGTGAATTAGCTCCTTTAGAATGAGATAAGATCAAATTGTGATGGTAATAGCACAATTCTCGACACCTCTAGTAGGTGTATTACCGAGACATTTGATCTGGCAAGCGTTTCGCTGTATCAATCAACAGCTCAGCAACAAGCCCATCAAGTACTTTCTCATAGTCCCAGCCTCTTATCTAAAATAGTGCTTGGTTGTAACTATTCTATAGTGCAGACTGAACGTGTCCGCTCTTTGGAGGACGACATTCCAAAACTAGTTCAAAAAATGTGACTTCATCATAAATTACCGTGAAAGTCAAACAAACATGATAATTTTGTATCTAAAGCTGATGCTTCAAGTCAAAGTCAAAACCATTTATTCAGTTTAGGCCCTAGAAGGGCACTTATGAAGGTCGAATTACAGAAGTTACCACCGGTTCGGAAGTGAGCCTTCAACTGAGGTTACATTTTTTAAATATTTTTGGACCATCTGACTGACTATATTGGCTTCTTTTGTATTTCTTATCATCCTTAGCATGTTACATGTACGCACTTAGACATCGGTCAAATATCGCGTCAAATATTCAGTACAATAAACAGGTAAGCAGCCGAAAGGAAACCGTTAACTGTAACCATTGTCAAGACAGCGGTATTAGGTAATGAGTAAGCGTAAGTCGGCTGAAACGTAAATTATATTTTCGCGCGTGGTACATACAGATCACAGTATCACAGGCGATGCGACGCGACGTGGACGCTACGCTGCCTACCTGACCTCGGCTAAAGCTAACGGCAGGCGGTGCATTCGCCGTTGCGGGTTCATCGCCACACGTCTTTTTTGCGAACTTTTACAACCGACGCCATTCAATCTCAACCCCGCTATTATGCACCATAATCCGGCTTACGCTGGATTATGAACGTAGTGTAAGCGATTTTAGAAGCTATAGTTAAATAACAAATGACGGTTGTGTGCCTAACTGTAATACTTGTACTACAAAAGTAATTTAATTTAGCGTTTCAAACCAAAAAGGATAGAAAGCATTTTAACGCTAAATAATTCATAAACGACTACATTGTATCTGCGTGTTTGTTTCTTTGTAAAAAAAGAAATTATACTAAAAATCTCGCGATTGTTGAGGTGGAAATGAAATATATAGCTACGCAAATTTACAATCACACATACAAATACATGCGACCTCTTTACGTTAGTGTAAAGCAAGTAGTAAAAGCCAGATTTGAAATATATCCGTCACTTTCCAACGACGAATAAAAAAAGAGACCCATCTCTTTTTTTTAACCTTTTCTAAACTAGCTACAACAACCGTATCACGTTATACGATAGTCTGGAATTGTTTTTCGGAGAAGTATCTACCTAATAAGGGATGAGTTCAAGCCATAAAATAGCTATAGATTACGATCTAAGAGTATCCTTCACAAACATATTTTTTACCACGCAAAGGTCCAAGAAAAGGAAATTCGTCTTTCAATATACCATTGACAAAATATTTTTAAAATGGGCTTACTATAAACTATAATAATACAATGCAGTTGCCCAGTTGCCCTCTTTAAAATTATAAATTTTACTCATAAATATATTTTTAATAGGTTATTTTTATTGTCGCTTAATGCAACGGCGCTGAACGATATTTCTGACCATACCTTTATCACATAGATTAATTCATTAATTAACTGTAAACCGCATTAAGATCCGTTCTAAGGTAACATACAGACAGAGACGGCAAACATTTCCAGCAAAAACTACATTTTCCGCGAAAAAAGTTAAATTAAAAATAATAACATGTACAATTTGACGAATGGTCAATTTGTTTATCATCAATGTTTTTGTTATCGACCAAAATATAACAAACGCGCTCGCGTCCATAGCCGCAAATACATCCAGATAACAACTTTAGGTGTAGGTATTTAATTTATTTCATTTTAATTGTGACTTTGACATAGCAGCTAACTCTTATCAGTCGGCAGGAGGGAGTCGCGTTCATTCAGCTCGTTTGTACTCTCGCTTTTAATATAATAGTAGTCAATTACGCACTGCATCGCCACCGACTGTCGTGTTCATTTACAACGATGTTGTTATCAAAGATTACTTATCTTTGTTTATAAATCAATGGATATAATCTATCAGACCAGACTGCAACACGATTACATTACAACGCATTTACTCAAACACAAAAAGGTACACCTCCACCAGCCACAAAATATTAAGCTGAAAGTACTGAAAGCAACAATTTTATTTCGAATCAGCAGCTAACTTTAACATTACACTTTCAGTATATAATAAAACCAAAACATTAATGACTCGTTAATTACGATTGATTGCTATTGTTTTATGGACTCTAAACATGCTAGCCGCACCGTATAAAGGTTGACACAGACAGACGAAGCGTTGACGCCAACGGATATTACGGTCTTAAAATAGAACACATGCATAAATTAGGAAAAATGCGGAAGTCGACCGACTGACTACACGTCGAGAAGACGTGCGCCTGCGCTTATTTCCGTGCGAGACGCTACCGTGTATTAAATACAAATCCTATACTTACAGCTTGAAGTACTTTTACTTTAAGCTGTAAAGCGGTCATTTAATCATTAAAAGACATACTTGCTCGAATATTGTTGTAGCAGTTAAATATATAAATACGGTTGCCATGTTCAATCCAACCTTTAACTTGATGGGATTCGTATCAGAGGGTCTGAACCCTCTGTATTAATAAGGGTTTAACGCGAAACTGCAACGAAACCACAGAAAGTAAAAATTCTAGAAACTTGAAATTTGGCAGGTAGATCCCTCATAGGATGTAGATATCCGATAAGAAAGGGTCTTTTGAAAATTCAACCCTATCCCTCGGGAACGCGGGTGTAACTGCGGGGACAGCTCGTATACATAATTACATTGAATTGCGTGTACCTGCAAGTGTTTTTTGTCTCTGTCTGTTAATGGCAGAGACAAGGAGGAAATCGGTGGTGTTACTTGGTTACGGGGTAAACTTTATTGTTACTTAGTTGTCTGTTTAAATATTTATAATTGTAAAGTATCTGAAGTAAAATAATAAGTGCGATAATTTCTCGAGCGTTTTTCCGCTAGTTCTGCGCTGATCCTACCTAACGCGTAAGTGCACTAATAAGTACTTGTTTCTTTTTTTTATCACCAAGTCAAAAGCATTCGCGTGCGCTCGTCCAATCGTGTCCACGCTAACTTTTTACGTAGGTACTCTGATATATTTATGACACCAGTATTATGTTTAGATATTTAACTACAAGTCATAGACAAACGTGTTATTGAAAATTAATGTACATATGTACCTGTAAGATGCTTTTATTTCACTTCATTTTAGTTGAATATTAAGGATTGATAAGTTAATCATATTGTCAACAATACAGAAGCTACGGAACACTCGTATCTACAGTAACATAATATACCTACAAACAACAGGTTTGCGTCATAACCACGATAACCGGCAAGTTTTATTAAGAGACCGATATCTAACAGACGCTTATCCGAGTCTGAAACGTCATTAGCGCGGTAAATAAAACTGTGCGACCTTTACTTGAATAGCAATCATCAAAATAATCAACCCATTAATTTATAGCAATATAAAAACAATGTCGATTTTCTTTAAATTATTTACATTGCAATCAAGTCCAAAGAAACCGATTGCAGTAATAGAACGTAATACTGCTGAAACGGCCACCTAAGGTACCTGAATTAAAGCAAACATTTATAGGAATTTACCAGTTGTCTTTAAGGCATAGTAAAAAGGTCTACAACCTATTGGCAATCCCCCTGCTATTGATATTGCTAATGTCTATATACGGCGGTATTCACTTACCATCAGATTACCCGCCTGTCTAGTTGTCATGTCACTAGCGGAATAAAAAAAAGAGTAAAAATATTTACTCGGGACAGCGAAAAACGTAACGTTCTCACTTTTCGGTGTGTGCTATAAATACAGTGCTGCAGAGCAATCGTCTTCACATACGTACATTATCTTAGGAAGCTTTACAATGCGCTGTTTCAACTGAGCAGAATGCTTAGGTTTAATTAAACGCTTGTAAAGCGAAACAAAACGCGACTCATAAAATAACGCTGTAGTAATGAAGTTGGCAAGCATCCAACAAAATATATAATTATGTATGGCGCGAATGTGTTTTACATAGTCCAGTCCAATAATATTGGAAATTAACAATCGTTATTATCGAAAATATCTATTTTTATTGCGTTCAATAAATAATGCATCAATAATTAAATATATGATAGATAACTTGATTTTAGCGACTAGTTCACAATGTAAGAGGTATTTAAATCCACAGCATGTCAGCGAATTTATTGGCGTCGAATCCGTTGCGAAGATTCTTTTAAAAATAACACATTACACTTCTACAGTATTTTATTATCAAGAATGTATTTTATAAACAAAAATATTGTTCGTAACTTGCTTGGATTTGGGTATAAATATAGATTTTTCTTACCTGAAAATCACCTCCGCCATTAATTTTTCTTTTTCATAGCTAATAAGATTATTCCGCCTTTATATCTTGAACCGCCTTGGATCTCTGTAGACAAAGAAAAATTGTTTTAAAACAGGATCTGATTGGAAGCAAACATCGTGTAACCTAATTGACCAGAGCCCAAACGACAAGTAGAATAGGTATAAGTTTTCACCATCTCCGTCCAGGTTATTTCAAAAGAACTTATAGCAACGATGCATTTTTGGTTAAATTTGAATCGAGCAAACTATGTGACGGAAATCTTATTTTAATAAAATTTAAACACAGTAAATAAAACAACTGATCCCAAACTACAATTCGTGCTTTTTAGTATTACTCTGTAACAGGTAGTTTCATAAGAGTTATGGTTTTTAACTTGTTGGTTCTGAAGTGGTACACGGACAATTGAATCAAAAATTCTGCGAGCCAACTTATATAATAATAATAATGTAGAAATAAGACCATAACAGTCTAAACAAATTACATATTTAATCTACAAACTCCGTCAACTTAACTATAAGGACGAAGAATTTCCGTTACAAAAATTACAAGGATAGATTTTCTTGAAAAAAGCCCATGCTTCTAATAAAGTCTATATATTATAGAGAAGCAGTAGCTGCAGTACAGGAATTTCTATGTGCTCAGGATGCAATTTAATATTAGAAAAAAGGTAATCGAAATGTATTTCACAAAAAACTGACTTTGTATGTCGAAAAATAAAATAACAATTGATAAGGGAATCCTGATCATAACATTCCTGTAACATTCGCTTTTTATTAAAAAGACTCTTGTAGTATGAACAATTTACATGTTGCCTGTAACGTTATCTCGACATTGAAAAATAGTCAAAAGCCTTAATTTTTACATGTATGGAGAGTATGGATGGAGAGTAAATAACATATCTTCTTGTTATAAGATCTATACACGAACGAGGTAATGCTGACGAAAAGAGAAGAGTCCGCTGGTCAAAGAAAAATGCACCCCTACTAACAACATTACCTGACAATGACAAAATTTCCACAAAGAGAAAAGATCGAAATAAGTAAAAAACCAAATTGTAAAAGCATTCACCCATAAATGGTATTTAAATCATTTGCCACGCTACGAAATTCCTAGCAGGCATACACAAAGACGAAGAATGTGTTGCGCAATTTTAACCCGCTTTTTACATTCATCGACTAAGGGTGAATTTTTTGTTCGGGATCGGTTCGACTGACTTCGACTACCTGCCCTTTGTTGGGGAGAAAGAAAAAAACAGATGCGCTCACCCCATGGTAACTTGATTGTCGACAATCCAACGATTCTAGTTTCATTTTCAAAGCCAGTAATTTTGTCGTGTGCCGTTAGCTACAACCAGATTATTTTTGAAGAATGGACACAGGAGAATATTATCCTTTGAAAACGTCCTGAAGTGAACTGCAACTGTCTGCAACGCTATGTCGGTACTAAGTATTAAGTATGTAGGTATAACAGACTGTGTTGACCTTTCGAGCTTCACTTAATCATAATTAATCGGCCTTTTTACCCAACGAGTTTTATTCTCAGCGTTCATAAGGCCAGTTTGGTTTAATTCCTAACGCCAAGCAACTCAGAGGAGGAATCTTCGAAGTTTCTTCTTTATTAACTTGATCAAACTACAGCAATAATGTACGGTTAAATAAAAAAAAGCGGATATTGAAATTGAACAGTAAGGCATAGCTACGGTCATGTTAACAACGTAATGTTAAATACAGCAACGCTCTACTTCGTGTAACGGAACGTCGCGTGGTTGCCTCCATAGCTTACTTTTTGAGATCTTGTTTCCGAAACGGAACATTTCAGTATTATCATTGGTTATATTTCTACATAGTTAGTACACGCATTGAGTCCTCAATAGCGCGTGCACAACGAAAATGTATGGAATACATATTTTTCTTGTGATGTAAATAAATGTATCTAATGTTTTAGCGTAATTTTGCGGACACTTGGCCATGTCCTGTAATATTTATAAAATACATGAAAAATTTTGAATGACAAATGAGTTGTCCGTAAACTATGCGGCTGCAAATTAGAAGCCACAGTGATCTACCGGACGGCCGGTTACGCATGCAAAGTTACCATTCAAATTCCAAGTCACGTAACTTTGCACTTCAAGTTCCCATAGTCAGTGTCTGATAAAGGAGCGTTGAATCGTGGCTGACATACCATCCTCAGACTCAACCGAAACATGCAGTCTTGTAATTACGTTGGCAGGAAATATATTTGAATCAATGACGTCACACAGTCACAACTTCCCGTGGCCGCTGGCCCAGCGACGCGATAATCGACGCTTCAATAATTGTGACCGTTTTAAACTAACTTACACTGGTGTGCTCGGTCACCCACCATGTTATTGTCGTTCCGACTATTAAATCTGATTGTGACTTTGAAATAATGAGTAATAAGCTGCAGTGGTTCTGAAAGTGAAATTATCATAATATTTATAAATTAAACTAATTTCCATTACTATTTCTACTCTCAGACATTATAGTTTGTAACGAGGAAGCCACTGATGTAAGAACTATCATCTACAACATCACTGATATTTAGATCACTGGATAACTATTACTTCTCAAAAGAGCAACGTAACAAATTAATTTCCATGATACCAGGAGATGCACAAATTTGCCACTGCACGGTATGTACAACGCCGAAATCATAACAATAAGCATAAAGAAGATTGAAGTTAAAAAATCAATAGAATTAGATACTGTACACCAAACCATATTGTAGATCGGTACGAAAACACGAATGGGAGAGGGGTAACTACTATCCACTATTCGATCGACCATGGACACGAAAAATAACTTTCTATGCTCAGATCGCAGGCCGTGCATCTCACGGCACAATTTAAAACTAAGCCATCTTTACCGGTCTCGGCTTTTGATCCTTTTCGTATTCCATCGGTTTTGTTGTAGTTTTCGTAATTTTAGTATTTGGAACTTTTTCTATTACTTTTGAAGTAATTATTGATATAATTTCGCCATTTGGGATTAATTGTATGCAACCAGGATTCAAAGTAGTTTCAATACTTAATTAGAACTCTTTCATCACATGAAAGTGGCTGTATTCTATATGAAAAGAGAACCTGATTTCAAATTATCCTTTCTGTATTAGATATATTGTTAGTGCAATTTCGCTGCATCGTTGGGTGCGAGTGCGATGAAGTTTATGAAGTCCTGAGCGCATCCGGTTACCCTACATAATGAGATGAGAGAAATGTCGACTTACAACGATGACGGTTAACAAATTGTACAAAATAAATTCCCAACAAGTACGCATTAATGACGTCAATTCAGAAACTGCTTTTGCTGAAGTCTCGATTTAATCCTAATGATCTTTGCAAAATTAAAATGCACAAGAAATAAAAGTTCAGAAAAAATTCTTGTGTTTACCAAGTAAATTTAAGTTTTATTCGCATTTATCACAGGTCGCATGCAAATTGTAAACAAGTTAATTATTTTGAAATATGTATTGCCAATTTATCGAAATCAGTGGAATCCTTGCTAAGGTCACGGACATGTTAAGATAACCTGGTTGAGTTGATCCATCCACGTGTTTAACACGTTAGCCGCCATATCGGCCAATGGTGTCCGACATGACTACCTTAACGTTGTACGTAATACATGTTGCACGCTCCCTAGATTTAAACATTTGGAGTGACCCTGTAGAAAACTAAGTGTCAACCTAACTTTCATTAGTATTTGGAAAGATAGACAAAAATTAAAATTATTTCATTACAAAAAAAAAACAACTTTTGTAATTATATTGTTTATTTGAATGGCTAACCAAGAAATAAGTGATTTTAGATGAAATAATGTATAAAGGACTAATATAAAAATATGCGAAATCGTAATTTGTTGTCGTGTTGAATGTTGAAGCAATCCAGACATAAGTGCGGTCCTCCGTGTCACTTCGTCGGACGCCTTTAGTCCGACTAGCTGACACTGCGTATATAAGACTTTTGACGAAATAAACAAAAAAAAAACAGGTGATCAATTTTAGAATATCCCTTTTGCAGTTATAACGAAACGTAGCATTTGTGGAAAGGTCAGGTGGAAAACTTGTATTAACTACCTACCCCAAATGAGACTCTTAATAACAGGAATTGGGGTCATAAACAGTTATATTCTACCACACTTGCATACTTGCATAGTGCCGATACTAACAAATGCCTTCGAAATGTGTTGATTAGTTTAAAAAAAGGATAGATATTGAATACATGAATATCCGATTCCAAGAGGCAATACAAGAGAGACGAGCTTTCTTCGCATACCGGGCGTCGCGTGTGAGGTGCGCCGGCGCAAGCAGTGGCTCCGTCGCACTCCACTTCGCACGCGGCTTGCGTCTTTACATGTAATGAGTCCCGCACATAATCAAATTCTTTAGTGTACATCCTTCTTATTCCTCATTCAAAATACCAATACATCAAAATCAAACTTAAAACCCATTTATTTAGTTTAGGCTCTGGTAAGGCATGTATGACCATTTACTCAACCACCGGTTCGGAATACACATAAACTGAGAAGACTCCGGCAAGAAACTAGGGAGGGAATATTTTTGCAGTGGAACTGTCTTTTAAGCTGTTGTTTTCTAAATTGATGAAGTTTCAATAACAAACAAACAGCTCACATGTCCGTTTGGAGGAAAATCGACATTATTTTATTTTAAGGCAATATTTTTCAGTTATATTTATGTATCCATATTTCAGTTGCTTCCTGTAGACTAGCTTGACGGCTTTGTGCTATATATTTGTCTTCATCTTTGAGGTTTCAATGGAACCAGTTCTTATTTCGTAAGCTAGGGTTTATGGGATAGGCACTGAATAAAAAATACTGTTATATGATAAAACTACAAAAGCAAAACCAAATGAAACGCACTAAACGGTCGCTGGTAAAGTGAATTTACGTAGATCACCATTACATGTACATGTCAAGTGAAGTCCCGTGAGGCGAGCTGGTCACTGGAAGGCGGATGCGAGATGTTAGTTTGCGCGTCCATCTCTTTGTAGTAACTGACCTAACTCTACCCACACCCTCGATGCAGCCAAGGGTCGCATTGCACCTGGCGATATAGCCGACGCTCGTTTTTGTGTTAGCTATCTGTCGGTGGCAGTTTATTTTAATCGTGCGCGCGCAGATGGCGCGGGCGCAGGGGTCTCACGCTCCGTTACCGTTGTCACAATTATGCACCCTAACGGATAACACATAGGGTGCAGATAGCATCGGCCCGCTCTCCAGGCCTGCGTTGTAAACAAACCGGGTGAGGGCAATGGCTGCCTGCCACACCCCGCGCTCTGCCGCACCGACGACGCCATTCAACCGGGAAGTTCACGATTTATTTTTAGCATTCCATGAAACAACCAATGCTGATAAAATAACGGAGTCCATCGAGCCCGACTTTCTAAATATCACATAAACAATCAGCTCAGCACTGGTAAGCTGCGAGCAGAGCTGTTGTCTTGTAAACAACATACGTAAATGACGCGGCGACGGTTACATTTGAAAATCGTCCGTATTTGTAAAGCACCAATAGGATGTCCGTATAGCTTAGTTGACGCCAAATGTGATAACTTTGTTGTTTGGCCGCGGAGAGCACGACCGCAATATTATCATTTTTGGTAATAATAATCAAATAACATGACAAGAATTTATTATCTGAGCTAGAGTCAGAGATAAGGAATTAATTACCTAAACTAATGATAGTGACGTGTGCGCATAAAAACAAGAGAAACCGTACAGAAAATTTGAAATTGCCCGGTACCGTAAGACGAACAAACAAATCGCGCCTCGTTCAGAGGAAATAAACTTTCTGACAGCTATTTTTAAAACCGGTCTTGCGAATATAAAAGATTCGCTTATAGATGCTAGGTGCCGGGAAAGGGTGAGGTCGGAGCCAGGTGTAAGTACTAGGGTCAATAGCCTCGGCAATGCGACAAGTAAGCGAGGGTCGCGGATCTTCTTGGATGGTACAGAGACGATGAATATAAGGGAACTGAAACCATGAGCTTCTGCTACAGTTGCACCTTCGGCATTGACATTGCGAGTTGGCTCCGCCCGTCAAAGTCAAACTGTACTACGGCCAAGATCACGGTACCGCTTCCGTGATTCTGTGAATTGATGTCTTCGGCAGCGTCGGCGGCTGCGGGGGACGGGCGCGAGTCAATGACCCGAGGGCAAGGCGCGGGAGGGTGCGTGCGCACGCAGCCGCGCCCCGCCTTTATTTATTACGCTACGCGCGGCGCGCTCGGCGCCGGCAACGCGCCGCGGGGCGGAGGCCGCATTCCGGGCGCCCGGCGCCGCGCCGGGTCCGTCGTGCGCTGCGAAAATAACGCGCACAGTACTAACTCTCCGAACGAGCAGACGTCAGTGATCCAGTCACACTTTAAAATAAACTAACTCATACTTACTAGGTTTCGGGAAACTGACCGAAGCACGTGCGCCATCCTCGTGCATCACTAGTAACGCTCTGCTCACAGGCACCCAAGTCACTGTCCATGATGGTAAAAATTCGAATGATGTGTGTACTTTGAATATTCCGACGTGATTCGAGTGTACATAATAAGTCAACACAGAAGTTCACATGGCGCGCGCGAAGTGTCGTGACAGAGCGGTAGAAAGCGCGTCAGCTTCGATGGCGATATGACGCATTAGTGAGCGCGCGGCGCGGTTCTACATAGTGCGCAAGCAGTCGGGGAGAAGAAAAGGGCGCGGGGACCGAGGAAGAGCCCCCCGCGTTGGCTCCGTGCTGCCCTCTGCGTCGGGCTCATCGACCGCGCTCGCCCTCGCGCCTCGCGCGGCACGGTGTGGTGTGGCTACCATGCCAGCTATGCCACTCCACTCTCACTGTACCGCAACACGCCGCGTTCTCGACCAACAATACAATCCTCATCGTTGGATGGATGGATCAGATTGCCGCCCTTACAGGATATTTTATGACCGTTTGGATTATTTGATGGAAATAAATTAAAGATAAACAAATCTAAAGTAACAAAAAAATAAGCTTGCTTGTCTTACGAATACCGCGTAGGCAAGTTCATACTATACTCATAAGATGATGTTTTACTATCTCTATATTACTAGAGCATAGTAAATTCGTTCAGCGGTTAGCACCACAGGTCCACGTACCGCAGGCTGTAGGTGAAGCGTCGGACGACCCAGTCGCTATCGATTACACGTCATCATGATTCACGGGTCAAAAAATGTTGTATCGAGCCAAGAGCCGCGGGGCCCGCGACCAGGCTGTAATGGTGGCTAACGGGCCGAGTGAACGTGTCAACAACCACGCACGCATAGGTACGCATTTATAACGTCAACGCGCCAGTCAATTTACACTTATATCAAACATCAGATGAGACATCATCGTATTCTATTCTAGCCGAATTGAGCTTCCTCTGAATTGCGACAATATTTACTGCAGCATAAAAATTACGAGCCACTTTATTAACAAATACATGAAATATACCTCCACAATATCAATATAATATCGCTCGATTCAAGCTAGTCAAATAGAAAATTATCTCTATAGTCTAAAATCACGGTAGTTTTTTCTGTGGCATTGAATGGACTAGTTTTTTTACTCGATACACGCTTGAGTAAGTACGCCGCCGAATAGGAACTAAAACGCGCCATTGTAGCATCTCTAACGGGTAGTCATTTGGAACTAATTGCTGGAGCGCGATCGTACGAAATCAAAAGTGCACAGGTGATGTTTAGATCTGGCACATCCGTTACTGAGATGTGAAACGGTTGAGCAGCGACTTTTAGTCTTACTAAAATAAAAAAAATAGCCTATATTTCTTTTTATGAAAACTTAACCTACATTAAAATAATGTTACGTGTTATTATTACAAGTAGGTACTAGTCGTCTCGGAGAATATAGGTATATATGTGATCGTGATTTTTTTGGCGTTGTTAATAGCTTTAAATCTTCAGTAAATAGCATCACCTCAGGTGTACCGCAAGGATCACATTTGGGTCCGATATTGATCAATATATTTGTAAACGACATTACCGTATGCTTTGACCATTGTACGCCTTTTTTGTATGCTGACGATTTACATTAAAATTATTGAAACAGCGAACGATTCACGACTTGTACAGAACGACCTAGATAACGTCATTGAGTGGTGCGAAGTTAATGGCATGAATTTAAATATAAAAAAATGTGTACATGTAAAATTTACCAGGAACCTGAACATAATCCCGACAAAATATCATATGTATGGCCAGCTTTTAAAGGAACAAGATAAAATAAAAGACTTGGGAACTACCTTGGACCAAAAAATGACTTTTGTTCCTCAGATAGACAATGTATGCAAGAAGGCTTGCCAGATGTTAGGTTTTGTTATAAGGAACAAGACAAAATATTTTATACAATAGTCTAGAGCGAAGTTAGTTGGAGTATTGTAACGTTGTTTGGCGACCACACTGTGCTGTTCATTCTCTTAGACTGGAACGCGTACAAAAACGGTTTCTATGGCACTTAGCATATCCTATTAACGCAGCAAAATGTTGAAAAGTTATAATGAAAGACTGCAGTATTTTAATATGATAACGTTAGCTAAGCGTAGGGATTTTCAGAACTTAATGTTTGCTTTCAATATCATGAGAAATTACACTGACTGTCCCCAAATTCTAAGTAACTTCAAGCTTAAAGTGCCACATAAATATCCTAGAAAACGGATCGAACTTTTTGCTCCTCCATTTCGAAGAACTGTTCTTGGCGCAAACTCGCCTATCCCGCGATTATATAAATTGTATAACCGGTGTTGTAGTGGGTCTATAGATATTGATATATTTAATAACTGTTTCAATAATTTTCGGAAAAATATTAACCAATTTTTGTAATTTTAATTTTGTCCATTTCATTTTTGTATTTATTACTAGGTAAAACATATTGAGTTTGCTTTAATATAACTGTGCATTCAGTGTGAGTAATATTCTTAGTTTTAGTAATCTTAGTTAGCTTTAGTTTTAATGTATAGTTGCTAGCAAACCTTAATAAATAAATATATGATAAAAAATGATTTGGTGAGTCACGATAAATTTGAGTTTTGCGATAAGCAAAAACCTCATATTCAACGCCACCAAAACCCAAGCATGTCTCTTCTCTGCTAAACGGAGTCAATTCCAGCTGACTCCTACTTTCCGTGGTATATCCGTGCCGATAAACGACCACCTCGAGCTTCTCGGTGTCAAATTAACGGCTAGTCTCAATTTTGGCTCCTAAATTGAATCGAAGGCTCAACTTTCTGCCAAAAAGTTGGGCATCCTCTCGACAGTCAGACGGTACTTCACACCGGAACAGCGGCTCAATTTGTATCAAGCGCAAGTTCGGTCGTGTGTGGAGTACTGCTCTCATCTTTGGGACGGTTTGGCCAAATATCAGCTGGAGGCACTGGAGTCAATTGAGAGACAAGCCAAAAGGCTTATTTATATCCATCTTCAGGCACGAAGCGATTTGATTCATCTTTTATTATGCGTACAGCAAAGGAATGGAACTCCTTGCCTGAGTTTGTGTTTCCCGATAATTACAACTTGGGAGTCTTCAAGGCTCGAGTGAATAGGTTACTTCTAGGTAAGCGTGCACCATCGTAGACCAACCACATCATCACCTAAGATCAAGTGATATTGTGGTCAAACAAAAAAACTAAAAAAATATAGTCTCCTTTTTTATGCTTTGCTTGGTTAGTTTACTTTCGTGACTATTATGACTGTATAAGAAAATGGGTGTGCCACATTTCTTTTCAATTTATAAACCATTCCTTAGATTTCGGAAACATTGGAAAGCAGATCTTTGAAACTTCTTTAATCCTTGTAAGTCTGTGTAAGTTTGTTGTAGATACTTACTACTTTTTGAAAGAGGATGAAACCGCAGAGCGGAAACTAGTGTTTAATAATTAATTCAAATATCATTTCCGTGTGTCTCTCAATAGTCTGAGCAAGAGATAGGGACGGTACGGGCCGCCTACGCAGAACACACAGAAATAACTGCGCGCGCGCCGCCTCTGAGTCAGCACAGACAATGGACCTGGCGTCCCCGCCTGCGACAGCTTTCGCCAATAACAAACACGTCACTGCAACTATTTTGCAACTTATATCTATAGGCGTTATTCTTTATGTACCTTATTTGTATTAATCTATAGGTATATTTATGTATACAAGAGGATATATTAGAGAGAAACATGTATAAAGTTATTTTTTTATTGTGTTGATATAGTCCATATATTTTAAGGCAGAAGAGTTTGTATATTCGAACACAAATCACAGTCCGATATGAAATATCATTTGTTACAAGAGTTTATTATAGGCTTTATAACGTCACTGGTAAAATTGCGGAACACACACAGCTAGTAATTAGTTACTACGAAGCATTCCCAAGTTTTGTCGTTTGAAGAAAAAAACACAGCTAGAACCGTATAGTACTTTTTATTGTTTTTCAAAGTATTCACCACGTAGCTGAATACACTTTTCCATTCGCTCAAACCTGTTATTATGGTAGGGGAGGCATTGATGCTAAATTTGTAGTTACTCGAGCGTCTTTGGGACCTACTGGAATTTGAAGATTAGGTGGAATAAAGAAAAAAAGGTTATGTGATATTTTCCCCTTCAGCGGTGGGGGGAGCGTCTACAGGGTTTCAAAAATGTTAAAAAAAACAGTCACCAAGAAATACTCGAGCGCGTCAGATATTAATAGGGTAGTCGCGCCACGTCTGTCTGATAACGGAAAAATAATAATCTGCCGTTTTGCGTGGTGGGGGTGGCCGTACGAAGGGGTCGAAAATATTTTTAAAAAAAAATTTACTCGAGCGCGTCAGACATTGATAAGGGATGTTAAGTGAACCCTCCAGTAGCTCCTATTTTAAAGACTGACGATTTGGACGCGACCATCAGTCAGGGCCGATTTTTGAAAATGCAAAAAAAAATCGTGACCTTGATTTACTCGAGCGCGTCAGATTTTTATACATGCGGTTCTTCTTGATGGCCTTGTTGTACTGACCCATAATCTGACAATTATGTTGAGGGATTTCCTTAATCTGACGGTTTGAAAAAAAAAATATGTAAAAAATATCGAAATCTCGAAAATGGTTCAAGATATCGAAAAAATGTTTGCACAAAAGTTGTAGAGAATTTAACCTTCTACAATATTTATTATGAATACATATACCAAAAAACCCATAGGAAACGAGATATTTGCAATAAAAGATTTTTTGACCTTTGACCTTGAAAAATCAGTAGTCGCGGGCACCCTAAGATAAGTAGCTTTTGAGACAAGTTTTAGGGTGTCAAAATAAAGGTTTATACAAGTTAATAGCTGACTATTTCTCATTCTGAGGTGAAACTCATAATATTCCTGGACTATACACTTAATAATGATTTTAGCCACTTCGGCTTGTGCAAATCGGCAGATTAAGATATTTCCGTGATTCGTGACTAATTTCCTTCAAAATAAAAAAAAAACCAATCGCGCTCGAGAAAATCCAGGTGACGTTTTTTTTTTGCAACTTTGCGAGTCTCCAATTTTCTTTCGTCACGCCCAATTTGTCAGATTATTGAAATGTACACTATTTTGCATGTAACTAACTTACCTTACCTTAATCTGACGCGCTCGACTATTTCAAACCATCGATTTTTTTTTACTAATCTGACGGGCTACCCTAGGCGTTCGACACTACATAGAAGGCTCAGATTTGGTGAGAGTACTTCACAAGGTGCAAGGTTGCCCCCCTTATGTTAATCTGACGCGCTCGAGTAAATCCCGAAATCCCCTATTCGCCTCCCCTACCATTATAACATTTATTCCACTCTAAAACGCCCCCAGCGTTCAAAATGGCTGACTTGAAAGCGTCGACTGCTTCTTCACCGGACTGGAACCTTTGACCACGAAGACTTTTCTTAATTTTAGGAAATGTAAAGTAATTGTTAGGGCTTAGGTCAGGACTGTATGGAGGATGGTCAAGAATTTCTACTTTTTCCTGCTTCAAATACTCAATCGTTTGACGAGCGCTGTGTGAACTTGCGTTGTCGTGGTGCAGGATGGTGTTTCGCTTTGAGTTAGATTTTCGAAGTTCGGCGATAACTTGTGGTAAACAAACTGTGGTATACCACTCTGCGTTAACCGTTCTACGATCTTCAAGTGCAATAGTCGCAACGGTTTTCCCAACGAACGTGACCACCATCTTCTTTGAAGTGCTTCGAGAACGAACAATTTTAGTCGGCTTTGGCTCGTCTTGAAAGACCCAGATTGGAGATTGTTGTTTGGAATCAGGATCGTAGGCATAGATCCAAGATTTGTCACCACTGATGATGTCGCAGACGTGATTTGACTCTCCTCGGTTGAACCTTTGCAGAGTTTTCTTACACCATCTGACGCGGGCCGCCTTGTGATAGTTGGAAAGAAGATGCGGTATCCAACGGCAAACTAGGTTTCTCACACCAAGCTCAATGCAAGATCTTCTGAATGGTTGTCCCTGAGATGCCTAATAGAGCCTAGTGGAGAGATAGTTCTCTCGATACGTCAAATGACGATCTTCGAGAATTAGTTGTCTCACAGCAAAGATGTTACAGTGAAGGCGGATTTTGGGCGTCCTTCGCGAGATTTGTCCACGCTGGAATTCTAAATACTAGCGTTCGACAGTCCGCAGACATGGGGCTTCATCACTGAACACAGATGTTAGCTCTTCAAAACACGGAAGCCGAGTCAGGCCTCTTCTAAAGTTGTATAAAATTATTGCACGAACATTTTCCTCAGAAAGATTGATTTCCGTACGTAACCTGACAGATTCCAATCGACGCTGTGACTAAACAATAGCATTAATACTTTCAACGGTTTTGAGATTCAAAATTTAAACAAATTCGAATATAGAACAGTTCCAAATTCAAAATTGCCGGGAAATATGGAAACGACAGAACTTAAAAGGCATGCCTAGTATATGTCCTATTTAGGTATTTATTTACAGTCACGAAACAAACATTTGACCAGTATTTCCATGTTTCATTTATAAAATTAAGAACCGAGAATATATAAAATTAAATTATATTCCCAGTAGTACTTACAGGTTCTAATCCATGACCCTACTTTTAGAGTTCACTACTATTATTATGAGAAGACGAAGGGAGGCATAAACGGCCACTTTTACAATTATGCAATTTATTTCTCGAAGTAACAGCAAATCCTATGCAGTTTATAAAGTTTGTTTATGAACTGGAATTACATAGCATTGTATTCTGCAATATTGCTCGAGTGACCATACATGGACGTCGCAGCTGCCCCACCCTAGAAATTAAAAAAATGCCAAAAGCAAAGCCACCAAAGTTCGAAGTCCACTCACTGGACGTGCTTAACCGATAATTTGCGCACATCAAAACTCGTATGAATTGTAGAGTCATGAACTCGTAGAGCTTTACAAATAGGACTTTGTACCGTTCTTATTACATTCGCCGTAGGTAGGCTACCATGTTCAATTCGTATATTATACCTTCCATTGTACAAAGACTGAAAACCGCTATTTTAATTCAAGGTTTTTTCTAACTGTTAACTATTTGCTTATCCACTGATTTTTTGTCGGTAAATGAGATTTCGTTTCTTTTTTACTTTGTGTAAAGCATAAGATTATACCCTTTCTGATTTAGTTGCCTGATTAGCTCTTCACAGGTAGCCTTTAAAATTGTTTCCAGTATTTCTAGGCTCCTGCTTTACCTACTTAACGTGATACATTGTAAGAATTGTTATTTTACAAGTAGACTTCTAACTAATTCCAGCTGTAATGTTGCAGATTTAAGAATGAATACATTTTTTACTCCGCGCGGAAGAATAGAGTGCGAAATCTCGAGCTTTATTGTTTGTTTGCAGTGTTTATTTAGGTCGTACGTATTCAGCGCTGCATTTAATTTCCGTTTTGTAGTCTTCCTGTTATTTCATATTTGCAAGCCTGGTATTATTTGTGAATGAGTTGCAACGTGTTTTGTTCTTGGTGTGAAACCATGTATTTGTTTCTAACGTATGTTCAAAAACTATTAGCTAATGTATCAATGACTTTTGTATGCTTCTATAGTTTTGGATGCGCTAGCTAGAACATAATTATGAAGGGAAGATAAAGTGGCACACCTTGAATATCAATAACAAAATGTAGAGTTATGGCACTATGTGCTTTGCGTTCTCGGTAAACAGCATTTTTGTTGAACATGTATTTACTGTCAGTAGGTAAACAATAGTAATTTTATTGCATTTCAAACTCTCCCTTTGATTTTACTGAGTTTCTTGCCGGTTCTTCTCAGTTGAAGGTTGACTTCCGAACCGGTGGTAACTTCTGTAATACGACCTTCATAAGTGCCCTTCTAGGGCCTAAACTGAATAAATGGTTTTGACTTTGACTTTGATTATAATTACTTATACCGCACTTAGCCAAAAATACTTTTGCAGGCACTTATGAAGACTCAATCGGACCCGCAGAAGCAGCCTGTTCAAGAAGATCAAGTTATTTTTTTCTTTCCATATTTCTTCAAATGCGCCATACATTGTCTAAATAATATCAGTCATATCTCTTAAGATTATTCTTAATCAAAAATAGTTAATATTATGTATCTTATAGTTATAGATAGGTCATGGATAATAAATTGAAAATAAAAAAATACAAAGCAACCGAGTTCTCAATAAAAGCAGCTGGGGTAGTCGTCGTTTTCTATAAATCCTACTAATATTATAAATGTGAAAGCATGTCTCGATGTGTGTGAAGATGTTTGTTAATTGTTTGAAAAAACTATTGAACGGATTTTGATGCAACTTGGCATTGAGGTAGATAGTAACCTCTGATAAAACAGGGATTCTTTTTATCCCGGGAATAGATAAGATCGTCGGGAACGCGGATGAAACCGCAAAGCCGGCAAAGGGTAGTTAGTTTGTTATAAAATAAATCCGAACTGTGTCAGTCTTCCATATTTAAAGTTGGAAGCGAGATTCACAATAGACAGATGGAACCCCGGGCCCGCACAGAGCGATAGCAGTTATTGAATTTGTTGTATTAGGTACAATATATTGAATCTCGAGCTCCAGATTTCTTCAGTAACCTATGATATTGATAAATACGGATCCAACATTATTTCGCTTCAAGCTACATATTGAAACATTGTCATAAATCAAATTACTGTAAACAAACATTTTTCCTTTAAAATTATTATTAAATAAGGAATATAATGTAGGATTCGAAAGGACATTAGCAACCAGGAAAAAGATAACATAGCGCACCTATTAAACAGCATAATATGTAAGTTGAAGATTAATTAATCAATAGCCAAAGCAATATGTTAGCATGTCCTTGATTTTGAAAAAGCAGGTACCCAAGTTCAAGATTCACATTCTTCTGCGTATTCACAGAAACGTTGGAATGAAGATTCAATAAACAAAGACCGGTCTTACTGAACTCACAACACATTTATATGGAAATTTTGAGACAAGCCGTCGTGTGGTGTCCAAAGTTTAATAACTCTAGTGGAGCATCTAAACCAGTCTTCGCCAAGACTTAGTGAGATGCTTACAACTAATAAGGGTAAATCATACAGCTCTTGTACTTAGTAGGTATTTTCATTGTTTACTTTAAACGTGTGAGTATGTACTCTAATTTGAAACTAAGTGAAAGAATTACATTTAGTTGTCATTATATCAATTATCAGCGATGGAAAGATCAATACTAAATATTAGAAGAGTACAAAAAATACGCAACAGCAAAATTAGAGAACAAACTAAATTTATCTGTTTTAGAACAATGCTTGAAGTTAAAATGGAAGTGGGGCAGGTCATATAGCCAGATTACAAGACAAGCGATGGACACAGTATGTCACTGAATGGAGCGGGCCAGAGGGAAGGCCACGAACTAGATGGACAGACGATTTAAAAGCCATAACTGGAAATGCGTGGATTTCTATAGCTAGAGATAGTTGGCAAAACCAGAGGAGGCCTTTACTCTCAAGGAGGGGATCTCATGAAAAATTTTATGATATTTAAGTACTTTGTATTATTTACTTTTTAAACAAGAACACTGAAATGGAGATGGACGGGACATAATAATATGTGGAGAACAAAAATAGAGAAATGGGATCAAAAAAGTTACGGAATCGAAAGCGATATAGATAGAGGAAGGCAGATAAGAAGATGAGAAGACGATTTGCCAAAGGAATGGATGGAGAAGAACAGCGCTGGACCGAAACAAATGGAGGGAACTAGAGTAGGCCTATCTCACAAGACAACCTGACCTGGTGGCCGATAGCTAGTTATAACCTTAAGTTTTTATTTTTTTATTTATGAGTTAATGTATTATTTACTAGCTATAAGACCAAAATTTAAAAAATAAAAATATTGCGTTTACATGTTTAGGAAATATCAGCCAACAACTATTCCTGAAAAGCGTCGTAACAAATGATCTCCGCTCGATTTCAAGATGGCGTATCTATCGAGCAGCCATTTCAGCTCACTAAAGTGCGGTTACTCAAATATTTCTCGAGTCGAGTGCTTGGCAAACACGTCTAGTGCCACATACTAATGCGATGCTAATCATTACGCCGGACACATATTAATTTCAGTACGGCACTTTAGCTCGGCGGCCGTGCGACAAAGGCCACCAATAGGTAATGGGCTAGGTCTTCGATGAAAGGAAACTAGTGTAGCGAGCCTGCATGCCCCATGGCGGAGTATTGCATCGCTTTGTAGTGAACTCCTTTCCTTTGTATTATATGCTCCGTTTCAATGTTGCAACTTCACAGGAAAAACTGAGATGAGCATTATTATTTTTTATTCATTCTGTAATTTCTAAACACTTAATTTAACTGGATAAAGCTATAAATAGTAAAATAGATAGTTTGATTTGATAAATGACGTTGGCCAGCGTATGCGCAATTAGAGACTATCCAAAAAACATTGCGAGCCGGGAAAAGCGTCACGCGAGCCAAGATTAGCTATATGCACGTAGATGTAGGTATTAGAAAACTGTTTTCAGTGAATTATATAATATTACTGGTCCTTAACCAACGGATTTAATTAGAAAAATAAAACCGTTTAAAAAGGTTCAGTTCTGGTTATTTACTTATTTACCAATTCAGCGGTTTATTTAGTTGGTCGTGCTATAAACAAGTTATATTTTAATTACCGACAACAGTATGTTATTTTGGTTTTCATAGGGTAGAAGTAGAGATAATGAATGCGAACTGGAACGAGCAGGAATTATTTTAGCTGTGAGCATCGGACTCGTCTAGCTGCATTCTCAACCGCTACCACAGTACGCCAACCAGATTTGGTCACAAGTATTTACCGCGTTAACCAACCATCGTTTTAATTGAATGGTTTTTAAGCCCACTTAAGTCTAATACGTACGAATAATAAAATAAGTTTAACAATAATCCTAACAAAATCAAAAAAGTGGCCATATACCATCTCATTTAAAATGGTTTTATTAAATACTAATAGGTACCTAGGTACTTTACCAATAAAACAGCATTCTTAAACCCTTAATCGTGCTATATTTGGATTTTTAACAACCTATATAATCACGTCATATTTCTGAACAACTGTTCATGAATGTAAAGAACCAACAGGTTCAAGGTAAAATGCAGAATCCATACATACAATACCACATAGCACGACATGCAGGACGAAGTAGTAGAACAGAATCGAAACAGTCGCAGGTCGCTACGCTGAGGGTGGCACGAGGGTGCCGCTCCTAACTGACAGAGGATATTTTGCTTCACATTGTGGTCATTATTATCAGACTGATAGACCATTATCATAAAGATCAATGAAAAAATACAAGAATTCGACCTGTAGGGGACTGAAATGACACGGTTAAATTAATGGAAGAAAATAGGAATATTATGGCAAAACAGGAACACGATGAGCGTTGTAAAAGTAATGTGTTAATTATTTTAATTGCAATTAAATTAATCGCAATTATAGTCCACATCTATACTCATAAAAGAGGAAAGATTTGTACTTTTGGTCGGTGTGTTCCGACAGCTGCACTTGAGAGCCAGTCCATCTAGGCTTTGTGTGCTTACCACCTTCGGCCACATTATCACTTACCATGGTGAGATTGTGGTCAAACACAAGCTTATCGTGAATTAAAAAAAAGAAAAAAAACGTATGTAGTAATACTACGGGCGGACTGGACGATCGACTTATGATAAGTAGTTGTTATCATAATAAATATCATAACTATATATATATTCCTATCCTTAACATCTGTATGACCGTTTGTTTCTGTAATAATAAACAAACATTTTGTAGAGCAATTATTGGACTATAAAATTTTATCCTTTTCAAAATAATAAGTATGTGAGTACCTACGTGAGATTGCAAAGGGATGGTCATAAATTCTAATATGGAAGATATTATTTACACTATATAACTTTATCTTTAATCAAATAATATTCTTAATGTTATATTTTCTTTTCATTAAATCATTTTATGAGAAGCAATTATTTTCATACAACCATGTTAAATCTAGTGTCCAACTAATTGAATAACGCAAAAATATTGTTTCAAATCGGCCTAACAGTTCCAAAGATTTAAACGGTTAAACATATCACCTAAAGGGGTAAATAGGGGATTGTGAAAACGCGGAGCAGAAATGCAGTATTCGCATCTTCCATGTTATAGAATAGCTATTATCTGGAAATATGTGAATCTTTGAATATGAAAGTCTTTTTTCATCTCTTTTCAAGACCTTGAGCTATCACAATAATTTTAATACTTTTTATTTTAAACAAATATCGAAGTTAGTAAAACAGGCATACACTCCCGATATAAATACAAGTAAGTGTAGACCAGAACACCCATGAAAAAAGTTATGGTAACTAAAAGTTCAACTTGCGGCAAAAAATAATAATAATTAAAAATGTTAAAAAAAAACCTTAAGGGGATTAGTTGGGCCAGAATACATAGCCAATGACCCTAGCTACTCACCCTTACCGTTTGGCACACGTTTTTCCAAACATCCTGTATATATCAAACTTACTGACTAAAAACCTGGGGTGTTCCTTCTATAGGCCTATGGCGGCGCTGCGGGACCAGAATTGCCCACAACGACACATTTGTCAAAACTGTTAGGTAATTATACCTTTGAATCACACACACACGGAGCTAGCGGTAAGGCCAATAGTATATAAGGCAGCCATTCTAGCAGGGACATAGGACGAAGTTAAAAGGGTGCTAGAGACTCACTTTTCTACGTAAGAATAGTTAGATCTCTGGCGCGAATTTATTTTGTAGCGCCCGCGCCATTTCCATTTGCTAAGGAATAGTGCAATCTCCGCCCCAAAGTCTGAAAGCCGATTGTGACTTGAGAGCAAAGCAAATAGCATTTCCCGCTCGCTTATGGGTTCGTCTTTGCGAAACTTTTACGCTTGCCAATATTCTTGTATTCTTAAATATTGATCCGCTTCTACGAGACCAAATGTTCACCCAAATGCTCTTTTTAAAATTGAATTTAATCTCGATTATGCTAGTGCCAAGGATCATCCAAAACCGGGTTTATACAGTACAAACTTTGTAATATTATATTAATAGCATGCTTTTCCTGTGATTACGGCCTTGCATTCAGCGTTTTTATCAATAGACTATACCTATTATGAATGTAAATTCAGTTTCTACATTAAACGTTTGTCAATATTTATAGATCTCCCAATAAGAGTCCAACTATTTCTGCTCGATT
The DNA here is from genome assembly GCA_951361185.1 of Ochropacha duplaris. NCBI lineage: Eukaryota > Metazoa > Arthropoda > Insecta > Lepidoptera > Drepanidae > Ochropacha > Ochropacha duplaris. The sequence goes on from OX592690.1 coordinate 1,895,457, forward strand.
GTAATAATTAAGTTTATTTACTGAAATATTTGATACTAGTTTTGCGCCCCGCGGTTTCACGCGCGTTCCCAAAGGATCTTATCTAAGTTATCTGCCTGTGTGCCAAGTTTCTCTAAAATCCGTTGAGCCGTTTTTGCGTAATTGAGGAACAAACATACAACCTTTCACATTTATAATATTACCTAGTAGGATAATATCTTTATTTCCAACTAAAAGTCTCAATACAAAAAAGCGGGGAACCCTTTTTCAGTCCTTTAAAGGTTGAATTTTCAATAACCGCTCCTGAGTGCTCGAATATATAAAATGAAGTCAAATGCTCAAAATGTCATATTCTTAGTCCCAGTAATTAGGGTTGTGCGCAGATATGTCAGTCAGTTATTCCTTTTATATAACTAGTCTTCTGCTCCGCGGTTTCACCCGCCTATTAACCGCTTGAATTTAAAAACCCTCTACGATAACATGAACTTGTGCGCAAATATAAATTTCCTAACCCCGCGGCTCTCTGTTGATTAGTAAGTCAAACAGTCAGTTAGGGCAGCTATATATTTGTGTGTAGAGTCCAGAATAAATGTTTTTCTTTGTTTCTTTCTAGTTTGTTCAGTACCAAATGAAATGGTTTTGTTTGACCATAGACTGTGTGGTAAGTTATACCAAACGAATTGACATTTTTAAATCCGAGACTTAAGCGAGAGTTAATTCAGTAATAGCTATAACACCGATGTGATTATAACAGACTAGCTTTTGCCATCGACTTCGTCCGCGTTTAATTAATAATTTGGTAGCTTATTTTTATCCAATCTAAGCAGAATGGATAAAAATAATCATCAACAAAATAATATTTGAATAGTTTTTTGTTTATGAAGCTCTCATTTATTATTTTACTGTCAAGTGGTGAAATAATTTAAAATCGGTTTAATGGTATAGGCGTGAAAGCGTAACAAACAAACAACACACTTTCGCGTTTATTATATTGTTAGTTATCAAAAATATTAAGTTGTAAAGTATTTCTAAAAATAAAGCCGACTTAATTTTATTCTCACTACAAACCTTTCGAGCAATACCTAGTGAATTGTCTGAGTGTAACTTTGATTTACGGTTTTATATGAAACTAAGCTCTGACGGCGCCGCGCTTTGTCAGTTTGTGATTGAGACAGCTACGGATAAAACTATTTCAATAGTTACCAATGTGGTTTTTAGTCGCAAAGTTTTAAAGCTACCTGTCAGACGGTTCGTAGTTACTTCATTTAATGTTTTGAGCACTTTTTAATCACTTGTTTATTGCATCTCTTCCCGTCATATTGAAGGTGATGTAGAACTTTGTACTAATATTATTTGATGCAAACAATAAAATATATCTGCTGGTTAAAAACATGGTGCTCTGTATATATATATATCTACATAAAGTTACATGGACGTCGATGAGATATGCGAGAAAGAGGCAGCGGGCGAGAAAGGGACAGGCAAGTCGAGCGTGGGAACACTCCTCAATATACACCAATATGATGTGACTACATTGAGCCCGAGGCGATTCAGTCAGGCAACAAGTTGTCGGAAAATGTTGACCGTGCCAGCACTTCGTCAAGGCTTTCTAAAGAATTGCGAATTTAACGGAACTCTACCATGAGCCAGTCTACATAACACCTACCTATTAAAAGTAATTATAATTCAAATAGCACTGTTAGTCATAGTCAGTCCTCGTCCACTGTTAGATGAATAGAATATGCCGAATGTTTTTCAAAAATATCAAGACTTTATAAACTTGGGAATGAATTTTCAATCCTATGTATTATGTGCCTGGTTATTCCTCTGCTATAACAGCATTGGTCATTGAAAAATCAAGGCTCGGCACTTCTTATAAGTGATATTATTGCATAGTAAATGATGAATTGCATTATGACATTCACGTATTAAAAAGCATAGCAGTAAGGATTCAATGTGATCATTGTGTAGCAATAAAATCAGTCTTAGCGACTGACAAAGCGTTCATAAAAACAAGACCACTCTATCGTTAATAACACTCGTACTAAAAATAACACAAAGGGCCATCCAATCAGAGGTTAAATGAATCTTTTTGATATAAACAGCAAAGAAAACTTGTTTATTAAACCGTGGTAATCTCATAAAAAAGGGTGTGCGACGAAAATGGTGATAGTAAATAAATATTAAATATACACTGGTGCTTTTTAATGCACTGAGTCTATGTACTAAAGGAAGAAAGATCCGAAACGTGAACCCTGAAACAATGAAATTGCCGATTTAAATACAACCACAAAAAATATTTTTGAATTCATATAGTGTCCCTTTCTGTCGATATCTCATTCTTTGTTGGTTTTTTAGTAAAATAATAATTGTCTATAACACTACAAATTGTTCTAATTTTTTTTCATTTCCCATTATCACCTACATAATAAAGTCTCATTAAAATTTGGGGTTTAAAACTACCCTGCCGGCTTTTAACTGGCGAGAATAATTAAACGAAGCCTTCATTTCACTGTAAAAAGAACCAAGGACAAAATGGCGACGGCCTTTAAAAGGCTGTTGCAAGTTGCAATATGTTTAAAAAAATGCTCACAGAATTCTAGGATGGGATGATTGCAAGGCGGTTGACCTTGCTTGGTGTTTACATTGGCGCGCATCGGTCGCGGGCGAGTCAGGGCCGCTCGTTGCACCGCGCGTTGTGCTCGCTTGGTAGTGGGACACAAGCAACCTACACAACTACATATACTATACAGATGCTATCATGGTTCTGTTCTATCTACAGTGGTTCGAGTATGCAGGACGCCACTCGACCGTGTCCGGTTAAGCGCGTTGCGTTCCGATCCATGGATGGCACTGAACTCTAAGCGCGCCCATTGTCGACCCTAAACGCTCGTTTAACTCCGCATTACCCTATAACATCAGAAGGTACATAATATCCTGAAGATCAGTTTCCATATAAATTCAAAGTTAATTTATTGTTCCTTCATACCAATATTTTACAGGTCTTCTCAACAATTAAATTGCTTTTCGAATACCAGGAAACTACCAAGTTAAATGGATGCAATCACCGTAGTTTCTTGTTGTTAATTTATCTACGTAAGTTATCCTTGTACAATTTAATTTAGCTTGATTGAAAATATGCGCTGTAATTATTTATGACCGTAATAAATGTTCGCATGTTTGTTCTATCTATAATTCAAGTGTCAGTCAGTAATACGACGTCACATGATGTCTAATGCTTCCATGTTTTTTGGTATTACAATGTAACGTCATCATTTGCCTGGTCTTGTTTACAATAATTTTGCTCAGTGCAATATGTGCATAAGCTTGGTCTTCCAATCATCCCTCATGTCTGGCATCTTGGTTAGCATTCGCTTCTTTCCTTACCACATTTCTTACTTCCTCTCAAAACGGGTCTATGCCCTGACTAACGGTTCTTTTCAATAATTTTATCTTTGATATTGATAATGTTTCTGTTGTTTATAAACTAATTTACATCAACTAGTGTACACATACCTGTTACATCAATGGTACAAGGAAAATTAATTTGTGATTTAATTCAGCAAGCAAACTTCAATATAATGTCAAACTGTGATTTAATTGACTGCGAACACGCTACAAAAAAAACGGGTAATAAATGCGACGGCATTGGTAACCTCACAAGTTAAATCTTCATTTGGATAATAGAGTTCAACAAAACTATCGCACTTAAAAAAGATATTCTGCCTACCTACTATTTGTATTTCAGTATTTTATAGGAATCATTAATTCATATTATAAATGCGAAAGTAACTCTGTATGCCTGTCTATCCGTCTTGTTGAATTTTTAAGCCTACACCGCTGGACCAATTTAAAAAATAATTAACACGATATAGATGGGAATCTATACTCGATGAACGCGTTAAGGTATCCCTTGCGTTGCTTAACAGACACAGAAACGATTTTGAACGGCGACGCGCATTGTCGCTTGCAATAAAAATTGGATTCTTTTAGATAATTGGAAGTGGTCATCCTGTTGGTCAAACTATAGTTCAGCACCTAGGCAATGCCCCAAACGAAAACTTGCTTCGAGAAAATTTATGGTCACTGTTTGGTGGTCTAGTGCAGGTATAATTAATCACAGCATCTTACCAAATGGCACGGACATTACAGCGGATGTATACTGTGAGGAACTGGACACAGTGATGGAGAAGCTCGAAAATCTCGGGCCAGCCTTGGTTAATCGCTCGTCCCCACTGCTCCTGCACGGCAACGCTTAACCTCACACGGCACAACAGACGGTCTCTAAGCTACAAGACTTTGAGCCGACAGACTTCTACTTTAACAAAAATTTGGACTAATTCATGGCAGAAAAAAAACCCTAAAATCTCGTTAATTGTTTGTTATTATGCGCTTTTACATTTCCAACATCAAATTTCTCATAGCAAATGGCGGCGATATTGTTCAATGGTGATGACTACTTTGGTGTATACCTATTACCTGTCTGTATTCATGGTAAAACAGCGTCTAACTCCAACGACAACCTTTGCTTAAATGGTTAATTAATTACACCAGCCAAGTACTTTACATGATCCCCAACAACAAGCGAGACGCTTATAATATTGTTGTTAAACTACTGATTATCATTAAGTGTCGGGACATATATGCAAAAATTTGCAACGGTATGATAGACATGTTCATGTAAAAAAAGGCTCGCTTTAACGGTCTGTTATATCGTTTCGCCTTCCTTGACAAATCCATTGATCACTTCAAAATTTAAAAGTTAATCAAAAGCAATGTCAAATATTTACGCATCTCCCTTTAGGTGTATCATTATAATAAAGATACTGCGCAGTTTGATAACTTGTACGTCATCAAGACATTATCAAGTTGTAGTCTCTCATAAAGCATAATCCTCATCAATTCCACATCAGAACCCTGATAAATAATAAACATAATATTTATTGTTTATCCATCTTGGGTATTTCATGTAAATTATTCCACTTACGAGGCAATATTCAAAGTCAAGCTTCATAAACAAAATCTTATAAAATCATTGAATCGGAAATATCAGTCGTTCGGTCCCCAGCTGTTTATCTAAATTTGGTATAAAACCAGTACAGAATGGGTAACATTTAGATAATATTAGGGCAAAAAAAAACATGATCATATTAGGAATAGTTTCTATTTTTTACCTAACCACAACATTAAAGATAATTTATTGATAAATGAGGATAGAGATATAATAGATTTCTTAATGCCCAAGGAATTAACGTTAGTAATTAACAAAAATAATTTATCTCCATTATCACTATTGGGGCATGTAGGTACTCTATTGCAGTACATGGGCACACAAGAAGATATTTGGACATACACAGTCTGCCTCGTAAGCCTTCATAGGATTAGCGGACTTCACATGTCATTGGTTTTACTTCACAGCTATTTTCACGATTTTCTTCACAGAAATCCATTGTTGCATCCGTACGTTTCGTTCAAAAGTGAATCCAGCTCAGTGATTTAAACAATTTAAAATCACTAGTGTACCGCCACTATGATATAAATAAACCGTAGGTAAAGGAATATGAACTTTATAACTCTCAAGGCCTCTTGCCTTTTTATCAGGGACCTAGTACCTAGACTTGGTTCTGTTTAAACACATTTAATTTTACCAATAAGTATATTAGGTATAGCAGCTAATTTATTTAATAAATATCTATTTTATGTCGCATTACTTTTATAGACTAACTAGCTGTCCCCCGCGGTTTCACCCGCGTCCCCGTGGGATCTAGCTGTGTGAAATACACTTTACAACCTATTTTCAGACCTACTGAATATACGTACATATAAAATTTCATAAAAATCGGTCAAGCCGTTTCGGATGAGTATGGTAAATAAAACTGTGAGACGAGAATTTTATATATTAGATGTACGGTATAGGTATGAATTGAGTACAAAAGTGCAAGACAATTACGCAGAAGCAAATAATTGCAAGTAATACAACCTTGTCAATATTGTTGCTTTTTTAAAGTTCATGTACCTTAACACAGCACATTTCATAAAAAAAGAAACTTAGGAATGAAGAAAGGGATGACTGATGACTCTCTTATTGTTTGTAATTATGTGCTTTTACATTTCCAACATCAAATTTCTCATACATGGCGGCGATATTGTTTAATGTATCGACTACTGTGGTGTATACCTACTACCTATAGGTATACTGTATGTATTCATGGTAAAACAGCGACACAAAACGACAATCTTTGCTTAAACGCTTAATAAATTACACCAACCAAGTACTATAATACATGATCCCAACGGCAAGCGAGACTATTGTTAGTTAAACTACTGATTCCATCTGTCCGAGGCGTGAATGTAGCTCTAGATACATTTGAAGATGAGAACAACAAAGCGTCACTTAATGCCCATGCACTCACGCGCATACGTTGTCATAAGCAACCTAATAACGAGACAGAAAGCGCTCGGTCAAGCGTAAGTTTCGCGCCCTGCGATGCGACCGACTTCGAACGCCAAACAACGCTACAACGCGAGCTACCCATGAAAGTAACAGAAGGTGGGTAAGTACTCGAGCGTGATAGAGACAGCGATGCAGTCGCGGAATGCGGCGCACTTAATTTTTGTAACGGACTCACGGGTCGAAAAGCGCGCGTCGCAGCCAAGAGGACCATGTAGTACGGGCCGAAGAGGGCAGGTGGGGGGGATCGGCTGTAGTACGACGGCCCGCGCTTCTCGTAAAGGAAGCGACCCTGGCGCGGTCATTGCTCGCCGCGACCGCATTCCTCTCCCCGCCCCCCGTCGCGCCGCGGCGCCTGCGCATCAATGAACGGCTCGCGCGCAACTGCCGCGTCCACTCGCTCTGTCTCATTCACACCCCGGGAACTTTATCCCCTTCCTATTCCTCCATAATCTTATCTCTTGATGCCTCGGGTAGCTCTTATGTCAAATGGACACAGTGTCAAACATGTCTTGCAGGTATGTAACCTAAATTATGAAAAGTTTTATAATAATACACTTCAAGATTTTTATGAAGCTTAATTCAAATAATCTTCATATTATGTACTTTAAAAAAAATCTTCTTAACCTTGATCTTGCTTGAATAGACCTTGGATGTCCAATCGAAGAAAATAAATGTCGGCATACGTACTTCCCAAAGGTTTCCTGGCCACAATCTTCATTTTTATTTCTTGAGGTGGATATCAAAATGAAAAGAAAAGTTTTTTTTTTACTAGGCCACAAGAACAAGCAGTGTAGTCATAAAACTTTTTGAATTACATTGAAACATCATATCCTGGTTCGCAACTGAACTTAACATAACATGCGAACAAAGGATCAGCTACTTTTAGGTACCTAATGAAAGTTAAGTACCGTACTGAAATAGGAGTGCAATTCGTGCAACACTTACGCAATTATGCGCCTGCAGGGGCTATTTGGAGCAGTTTACACAAGTTTAACCGCGAGACTAACAACGTATATGTTTGTTCCTTTTATTTTAATCAGGTTACCTGATGCTAACTTACTACCGTCACCTATGGACATTAGCCCTGGTGGTTGCCAATATGTTGCCGACGTTTTACCTAATGCATAAGACAACTTACAAGTGCAACTGCGGCACAAACGAGTTTAGCGACAGATTTAAAAAAAAATGTGGGTGGTAGCTTCTGTTTAAGAATTATGTACAAAGTATTAAGCCGTTTAAGTATTCTATTACTGCAGAAAAATATTGTGAGGAATCCCCTCACAATATTTTCTTCATCATTATAGGATCTGAACCCACGACGTTTATCATGCCATTCGACGTCACTACCACTAAGTTATAAGCTCTTAAAACCATCACCTACTAAAATACAAAGTTATTTAAACTCGATCAAAACCAAAGAAAACGAACTACTGAAACTGAAAGTTCCTTGTGAAAATAAACAACATATTACTGAATAAACTTCAGAGTTATATGTAGATATAACCCAGTGAAGTTTCAAGAATAAATTACCATGAAGGCTAACAGTTTGAGAAGTCCAACGAAATAAGTCGCAAATCAAGGTTTAAGTTCAAGTTTAACAAATTCAAGTCAAGAACACAAAATACTTGTCCACAATTTTCCAAACAATCCAAAACGTAAATTTAACTTTTAGTAGGTACAATAAAAAGGAAAATGGTCGATTCAATACTTTTATATCGTTAAAATGTTTATTTACGGGAGTCATCGAAAGGTTCCACCATAGTTGTCCAACGGCTTTGCGCTTCGTGGCAACTTGGTGGCGTGCGGTCAACGCTCGGCAAACTGCCGGACTTACAGGTTGGACATGGGGCATTGGAATCCGCGGGGGACAAAAAAGAAATGCGCCTGCGCCGCCTGCCGCGCGCGCTTCTCGACTACTAAACAACGGCATTCAGCCACTAGCAAAGCGTATAAAATACACCAACATCAATCTGTCCGAGTCAATAAGACGATAGTATTTGTTGGTCGTTTAATAGGTGGATTTCTTTCTCTGATGCTGAACAAACACTGATACATGACTTAGTTTTATTGGCGATTGTATGTAACCCACATCGTAAAGATCTAAAGTAGGTAACTATAGATCGACGTCGGCTAACTGGACGTAAAGAGTAGAGTAAAGTAGTAGTAAAGGGACTTATACGGTTCTTTAGATTTATACGATCGGAACGTCGCTTACATATTTATAACTATAGCTCTAGGTATACATCTGAATTATCTCTTTGGTCCACCAAAGATTTGCTATAAATCCATAGGTTATGTGTCCCCAATCTACAAAATTTATATTTTTATGACACAAAGTCATTATTTGGAATAGGAATACTGCGATAAAATTTATACCATACATGATTAAAACTCCTAAAACGTTTTTTTATATAATCTTAGTTCACCGCTTTAATTAATTCAATTTCTTTATTAAAAATATTAATTTATTAATTCAAATTATTTATCATAACATTGTTAAAAACATAAATACTCTTGGAAAGGTACACATTGATTTTAAAAAATATATTTTAAACTTCGAGTAATTGAGCTGATAAATGGCGGCGTTTATCTCCGCCATTTTTCGCCACTGAGTGTGGCTTAAGACAGCCACGCTCAGTGTTTACCTTCAGAGTTACTGTTATTTCATACAGATTTTCAGTTTCAATAGCTATTCAGACCATGGGAGAAGCTAAAAATCTATTTTATAGGTATTTTCTAGTGCCAAAGTACAAAAACACTATTAGAAGGGCACCCGATAAAGATTTTTTCCTGTTCCAAGAGATGCTAAAATACGAAAACAATGGTGTAAGGTTATACAGAAGAGATGAAGTACTTCCAATATTTTGTTCGTATTGTTGTGAAGATCACTTTAGTGTACGTTTGATTATATTTAATTGCCTAATATAGTTTAAATTGTTACTGTTTATATCTACCTATTTAACAAACGTTCAATAAAAATATATAGAACGACGTATTTTACTAAATTTTGAATTTATTTTCAGGTTGAGGAGTATATAGTAAATTATATTCAACTAGCGACCCGCCCCGGCTTCGCACGGGTGCAATGCTGATACTAAATATACATACCTATTACAGAATGTCCTTATAAAACGTTTACAGCTTTTTTGTCATTAGACAATACAAACATGTTTTGTTTAGAGGTTACTCTTGAAAGAGCGACATATTTTATAGGCACGCGCCGCCGCATTAGAAACCTCTAAATTTATCAGTGTTTCGCTACTATATTATGCATGTATTATACATATAAACCTTCCTTAAGAATCATTCTATCTATTAAAAAAACCGCATCAAAATCCGTTGCGTAGTTTTAAAGATTTAAGCATACATAGGGACAGACAGCGCAATCGACTTTGTTTTATACTATGTAGTGATACAACACAGGCTAAAAGTTACAATACCTATACGATTAAAGATAAGAGAACTGTTGTGCCTCATATATTCCAGTGCCAAAAACGATATATGCCACCACCAGTAGTGAAAATGGGTGCTATTAAGAGACAAACATTTGCTGAAATTGTGACATCTATTAAAAACACTACAGGAACACTATTTTTCTCTCAAATAAATGCATACATACCAGCACAGACTGAATATCGACACAGATAAATTGGAAGTAGAGGCATGTGACGTCACGTTTCGTTTTGACCAATGATGCTTTGATTATTTAATATTTTATGTACTTAATTAAAAATACTAATGGCCTTATTCATAATAAAATCTACGGTATTTAGCAACTGCTTAGCAGATTCTTAATTCAAATTTTCTATAGAGAATTTGAATTTAGAATCTGCTAAGCACTTACTGAATACCGTCGATTTTATTATGAATAAGGCCATAAATGTTTTAGATATAATGTCAAGACGATAGATTTAGAAAAAATATATCAACCCAATAATAATCACAAGCATATTATTATGCCCTATTTCAAAGGACTTAACGTAGGTGGTACTTTTTAGCAATCAACACATCTAAACGGCAATATTGCCTACGCAATATTGCCTATTGTCGTAAGTCCCTTTGAAGAGCGAATATCTTCAAATCAACTGAAAGTAACGTGTGGGATCTGAAATAAGTTAGGAGAAAAAGATTTATACGTGGCGCCGCCGCCGCCGTTCATCACTTCTGGGAAGTCCTTTCTTATAGGCAGTTTTCTCAGAACAGAGGGCGGTCTTAGCGCGCCAAATTCTTACTACAATGCAGCGTGGATGCTACTGCTCATTCTGAGAAAGCGAGTAAGCCCTTCGATGGGCGCTTCTTGTACAATCTGAAACGCTTAAACCCCACTAAGGTGGCGTTGAACTCGAAGGAGCAGCGGCATTCTTTATGAAATTTATTCTGCTGTGCTTATTAGCGTCAAAAAGATATATATAGATAGAAATTAAATAGTGTGTATGTATATGATAAAGGACCAATTTCCGTGGGTAACAAACACACCTCAAGTGAAGAAGATATCCATTTGAATCTAAGCTAATCTATACGTAAAAAGACTTGACTGACTGAGTTAAAACGCACAGCTTGAACTACTATGTTTTAAACGTAGGTAATAAAATTTTGCTATGCGTGTTTTGTTTTTAATTTTCCCAAAATTACCAATCATTGCAGATGGATTAGAAGTTTTTTTCATACAAGTGTCAATAATATTTATGTTGATATGTATTATCTAATTTAGTTACTTACTATAAGAGTTTAAACGCTAATGATTACATTTTTACAATTTACAATGTTAACGTGACGATAGATAAACCTCAGGATGCTAACTGGAGGAGAAACCAATTTGCCGTTTCCGAGATCATGCAAAACTAGAGCTTGTTAAAGTTGGCACTATCTCTCCTATTTGTAGAACAGCGCGGCTTAATGGAGCAGGAACGTGTGTGAGTGCATGTGGGCTGAAGAGACACGTTTCGAAGATGAGTGCCAATTGTTAAAGGCTGCACCCCTCCTAATCGCTCAACTATGGTTCCGGATCGGTGTCGTTGACCGCCACACTCGGAAATAGATACTCCCTCCGACTGTTACGCCGGGGAATATACAGTGCATAAATTTAACTAATTTCATAAGCGTAGTATCGCAAGACTAATGTACCTACTGCCTTTAGATATGACCGTTATATATGAAGCTTACTTGAATAGGTCCAATAAAGTCGGATAGAAGGTTGATTTTAGTATAAATACCCATAAAATTTTGAAAATATGAAACGCTGAAATTCATTACTTTTGTCATAATTTTGAATATACCAAGCTAAAATTATTATAATAATAATTCAATATCCTGCTATTAAACAAGCAAGCGTGGCGTTGCACCTTTGCCTAATTGATCGTACACGTCAACGGAAGCTGATGGGACGGAATAATCCTTTATGAAGCGTTCAGGTTACTGACTAGGTGCAAGCCCTAATTGACAGTTTGATTCGATCAGCTTTGGAGTGCTTGGTTAAGCTTCATGTGGTTATGGCACGTTAGGGTGTATGCAGTCCGATTTCACGATTGAATTAAGCGCGTTTCTATTATACTGTATCACACACAGTGTATTTTATTTTAATAGGATTTTGGTCATGTACATGGACTACACTTGTAAGTGGCCTTAAAGCAATTTAAAGTATTAAGAAATTACGGTAAGCTACTTACAAAGCGTGTTTACATTTGCAAATGTATCGTAAGTTAATTACGTAAGCCTACTTACGTGAGTAAAACGTCCAAGTGTAGTTAAGTGCGGGCTAACAAATAAGTACGCTATCTTACTAATATTATAAATGTGAAAGTTTGGATGGATGGATGGATGTATGTTTGTTACTCATTTACGCCAGAACGGCTGAATGGATCTGGATGAAATTTGGCATGGAGATAGATTATAGTCTGGAATTGCACATAGGCTACTTTTTATCCCGGGAAAAGATAAGATCCCACGGGAACGCGGATGAAACCGCGCGGAAAAGCTAGTATTTAAATATATGGGAATCGAATCCAAACCGGTGTATCTAACCCGATACCTAAAAGTCCGTCAATAACTCAAATTCAATAGTAGAAGTTCGATGATCCAGACTCAATGCAAGAGACATGAGTGTAGTGAATAAGACAGACGATATGACAGCACAAACTAGAGGCGGCTAACGTCCGGAGATGCTGCTACACATGACATCGGCAGTGAAGCGTTACAGATATTGTATTATTGACTCGAAACATTGAATCGGAACGATATCGAGGTGCTCCGCGAGTAGGTGGGTCGCCTGATCTCTCTGGCAGCATAGCAATGCACATCCGGGGCGGTCGATACGGGCGGCGACTTGCGCGGTGCTGTGGCTCCCCTCGGCACCCCGCACCACTGAGCGGCCCCCTCACGTCTTCGAATCCCCTCCGCGACGATTCACATCGATTCGCGCGCTTGATAATTATTAAGAGCTTGTTGCAAAAATTTATCATCTTACGCCCGTTAAGCCAAGCCGAGCCGCTAGCGGCATTATTTTATATGGATTTTTTTATTTTACGAATAGCCTTCGGTTGAATTGACACGCAGTAATGACTTGACTCATACGCGATATTCAGATAGGCAGCGAGTTGTTTATCGCGGCAATTTCCCTTATTAATTGAAAGTCCATATTAGGACACGTTAAAACAAAAAAGTAAACTGAAATCTGCTTCAAGTATGATTTTGTAAAACGCTGTGCGCTGGGGAATACCGCGCATAGCATTGTAATAAATAGATAACACCATTTCTCTTCCGTCGAGGTTTGAACTAAATACGAGTAACAGGTATATTTATTTACCACTAGCTGTCCCGGCAGACCTTGTTCTGCCCTATTTCTCTAAAACGCGTCTTTGTTTTGTTTCGATTGACGTCAAATGTTTGACAGCTGGGTGTTTGTATGGGAAAAAGAAAAGGGCTGTTTTTAGGGTTTTCCCGGCAATTATTCGAATTTTTCTCGCCGTAAAAACCATCCTTGGACTTCAACGAACATTTAAAAAAAAGAATTGGCCAAATTGGCCCAGGCGTTGTTGAGTTATGCGCTTACCAACACATTTTGCGATTCATTTTTATATTATAGATTAGAGCTAGCATCTCGGATATTTATACTCTCATGTTCTTACGCGCTGTTGTCTACAACACAGGCTATCCTAGTGTAGCTCGGCTTCAAACTCAATTGTTACAAACTACATTTATTTGTGTTATTATTAATTTTTAAATCTCTGTAATGCCTAGGCCGCACTCATCGCGATAATATTTCGGGCGATAAACTTCGACTTCGGGCTACGGCGGATCGTCGCGGCCACATGCGCGTTATAAAGTTTATTACGATGTAGGGGAAGGGGGCCCAAAGCGGGCACCTTAAGGTTAAGCGAGAGAAAAATGTGTATTAATATGAAGAAAAGAAACACTGTTATTTTTTTTCGTACACGGTCAGCACTGTTTGTCGGAGATGTGAACCACGACTGCCAGGGACTGAGGCGGTACGGGGGCTTAGGCCAACGGGACGCCAGACCACGTTGAGTTTATAGGCGATGATTTTTAAATGGGTGCTCGCTTTAGTCTGGTGCCCGCTTTAGGACCCCTTCCCCTAAAAAGGCAGAAAACAAAATAGATGTGGCCACGCAAGCGGAGTTCATCGCAATAAAACCCTTTTATGTGCGAGAGTTTACCGACAGCGGAGCGATGTGCCTGAAGCTTCGGGCGAAGTGCTGAAGTATACGCGTTATCGCGATGCGTGCGGCCTAGGCATTATAGGTTACTACATATTTGGATATTTCCTAGAATACGATGATGGAAATCTTAATTGGCGTAAGGAACAATAATTTTTTTAAACACAGTCTGATAGTGTTCGGTTTAAAGAATTTATTTCTCAAAACAACATTACATTGGTTACTTAATATGAGAAACTTTATACAAGTCCATTCTTTCAAATGGTATATTAAAAAAACAATACTTAGCGTAGTAAATAGTTATAAAAGTTTAATTGTCAACAATGTTATTTGCTTCATTTGAAAACTCTCATTTTGTCCCTTACGTCAATTGAGATTTCCACCTTCAAAGTCCCGCCAACAATTGGTTTAGTCTACCTTGTTTCAATTTGATCAGCGAGACGCTTGGCGTGAACAACCAAGCTGTTTCTCTCGAACAAGAACAGTTATAAAAACTGAATCATGAATATTTGTATAACGGGCGCATGGAGCCGTTCGCCATTAGGATTATTAATAAATATTCATTATGAATGTGGATGAGCTTTATAAGTGCAATAGATGAAGAAAAGCTTCAAGTCAAACAATTATTCAGAACACTGTTTTACCTCTACCATCCTAGGTCTCGCCGTTGAGACAGAGAGCTAATAATCACACATTCGAACAAAATTGATCTCGCACTGTGCGATTTCAAAGGAGCATTCGTTTCCGTTTTATGCACAGGCTGTGTAATAAACTCCCCGCCCCGTAGTTCTCAAATCGCCTCATCATGGATGTTCGGAAACTATTAACCATCAAATATGAACTCATCTCTGAGACGATCACATGTTTGATTTTTATGATCTGTTTACTGTAAATATAACGAATGAAGCAACTTGAAATACGTTAAGTGTATGAGTGGACACTGGCCAATCAATGTATTATTTGAGTGACCGGTTGGCGTGGATGCCACAACAACAGAACAATTAGGTATAGAAGATTCACTCCGCAAATACGTTTCAATAAATAAACTACACAATAAAATGCAATTCAGGGTTTCGTGCGTAAAATGATATTCTTCTATAAGACGGAACTCTTTCTATCGCGTAACTGTATCTCTGCTGACGAGACACGTGTAACGTTCGGGTTGTCTTCACGTGACGGCGATGTGTTGTTCGGGAAGGGAGAAAAATACAAGGTCGGATCCTTATTGGTTGTTAAGCAGCCAATGCGATTTGTAGACAAAATAAATGAAGATGACACGTGAGTAGCGGGCATTATGTGCAAAAAGCGGATACCCACTGATTGGGCCGACTAACCCCCTTCGCACACGGCGTCGTAGCGTAAGCGTATCGTAATCCACGCGTATACGACGAGATCAATAAGAGCATGACCATTTTCAAAAAAGTCCGCACACGAAGCGGTGTTGCAGAGAATCGTAGGAGGTGTTTATTGTCATTGCGTCGTAACGATACGACTACGATACGACTACGCTTACGACCCGTGTGCGAAGGGCCTAAGTCGGAAGCCCCGACGTATTTATTATGTGTAACTTCGTACCAACAGTGCGTAGTGCGCCAAGTCTGGCAGAGGTAATATGCTAACCATTTATTGCTATGTAACTAACTCCAAGATCTGAACTGTATAATATGCCAAATGTTACTGTTTTTTTTTTTTTAAATAATTGTTAATTTCTTTTTGATCGCTATAACCTTTACATATTTGTCACTTAGTAATCTGTGGATGGCGTTGTGGATAGTATATTTAATAATTTTCTTATTTCATGATTTATGTTTATATTTTAATATACTATTGTTTGTTGTCCCGAATAAAATAAAATAAAATAAAAAAAATAAAAATAAAATAAAATACAGCAATGCAAATCTACCATAAAATAATAAGGTATGTGCGTTCGTTCATCTTCTATGCGTACACGCATCGACATCCAGTACAGTTGTTCTTGGCAACAGTGTTTCTAACAAAAGAACAGAAATTATTTAGCTACCTAGCTAATACAAAAAAATACTCACCTCACTAACTAGGTAGTTGTATACTTTTGTAAATTATTGTAACCATCCGAAACGAGCGTTTGATTCCGACAATTCACAAGTAAAGGTTATTTGGATGAATGAATAACTACAATCGAATACATTGGCATTTTAAAACAATTTGTTGCACTTACAAAACAAAAATATGTTACCTATACCTTTTTTTTACTTTGGATAAGCTTGTGTTTGACCACAATCGCACCATGGTAAGTGAGGATAGGCCGAAGGTGGTAAGCACACAAAACCTCGACTGGCTACAATGAATGGTGTTTTTTTGAGGAGCTGGAACTTTCGACGTTCTTATAAAGTAAGAACGCTACAGCGAATATGCTTTGCGAAGTATTCATAATGTGTGTTCTGTTCGTAAACTATTCGTATAATTGATTTTAAAGCTGCGTGCCTCTTAAAGAGTCGGAGCCTGTATTTTTTATTATTATATATAAAACATAAATTTGTAATAAATATTAAAAGCAATTTAAAGTTACATTGTTTTTTATTGCGGCAAAGCAGCTATATAAAGCTCAAGTTTGCGAACAGCAAATACTGAATAGAAGTTTTCGAATGCAAATAAAAAATACAGTTGCAGAAATTCTAAAGTAACTTACTCAAAGCATATCAAATGCTTTGAGTAAGCTGGCTTTAGCTCTTTCTAGAAATTTATGTTGACCTTTTAACTTAATAAAACCTTATAATATTTTATTTTGCAACTGTTTTTATGGTGAAACTTGTTATTTATTACCGCAGAAATCTTAGCACTGTGAATACTTTATATACCAATGAATTCAGTAATAACGGGCAATTTTTTATCGTTTCAGATACCTTACGGAAACAAATTCGGATTTATAGTGAAATAAAAACGTACCAACCTAAACAGAAAATACATGTAAAAATAGCCATTATCTACTTCACATTGTTTTATTTTTTGCGAAATAGATGTTGGCATTTAACAATAAAAACTCGCTTTAACTAACACCTACAGGTATTATTCATATTTGCGAACACCAGGATAATGAAATCATACACAGTCACTTCTTACATTAAAAGTCGCAAAGCAAAAAGAAACTAACGGATTTTTGGGGTCCATGATTAGTCAGCACACGACCGCCGCCTACCGTATACACGATTAATTAACATCTCAAGTTTACTATGAGATTATTCATTCATTCGTATAGCCTTCTAAAAAGTAACCCGTAACAAATGAAAAGCCTAACAAAACCTTATCATCGTGCTTTGGTTTCCGCACGATGATTTCCGTTACCGAAACCTCATTGCAAGATTTGAACTCACGATCTTCAAAAATAGAAATCAGAATTATTATTTTTAGGAGTCCCCAATTACACGGGGAATTTCATACAACAAACGAAACTGACATGACAATAAACACCAATTAGTAAACTCCACTAATTATACACAATGTTGGCCAAACAAGGATGGCACCTTAATTAGGCAAATGTTGTAATTGTACAATTAATATAAAACTTTGGGGCTATTGACCACAACTATGTATAACCGTATACAGGGTGTCCGGTTAGTAGTACGACTAACTTAAGTACCAACTCACCTACCAACATACACACATCAAAAAAAGTTTGTGATCACTAGCATAAGCTGATATATTTTCTTAGATTGAACTTTATCAAGAAAAAAACTTTGTTATGTGTTTTCTTTAAATAGAAATAGGTAGGTACCTTGTTTAAAATTAAAAAATAAAACTGTTTTTATTTTTTATAAAAAAAAATTAGTAGGATGATTTCGATTTTTCAAAGTGATCGCAAACATTTTTTGATGTGTGTACACAAAAACAGTTTTCGTAATTAATAATGTATTTCGTTACTCAGAAATAATTTCTTAAAAGAATGAATGCGAATACGTGTATTCTATAATAGTGTGCGATATGAGTATATTAGTATAGATAAATTAAAAATGTTATTTCTAAGTCCTTTGTTCGTGTATGTATGTTTATTTTTATTTTCTCATTTGTTTTTTTTTTAATTGTCCGTCACTATGTTCTTGGTGTCATGGACGTAGGCCTAGACTGAAAATCAGCGCGAGAGCTTTTGTTAGCTTTATGGTGAGTCGAGACCTGGCATCACGCAATATTACATTATTGTTTGTTTGTCTTTTTATGTTATTTCATTCTTTCTTCTTTGTAATCGCTAACACTAGATTAACTATTGATAAGTAGTGATATGGTCAAACCATTAAACAGTAATGTTAATCACATTGCGCGCTCGTAACAGTCAGTTTACTCTAGCTTATTAAAAATCCGATTAAGTTTCGAATTCTCCTCATGAATAACTACATTTTTTTCAGAAGGTACTGAATGGGTCACAGTCATGATTTAGAATCCTTGATTTAAAATAAGTTTTGGTGAACGAAAGCATTGTGAACAATTTATAATATAAGAAAAATATTAGATAAATTAAAAGGTATCTTAAGTTCTATGCCAATGTACAGTCGCGGTCTTAAAATATTTAACAACATAAGTTTTATCACGAGGTCGATATGTAGTGTATGTAGTTACATATCAGTCATATTGCCAGATTATTTATTAACATGAAATTTGGTCGTTCTAGGACTAGATAGGATGGGTAATAATAGTTAACCATATTTTGTTGTAAAAGGGATTATTTTAAGAAGTATAAACTGGCGTGAAGATACATTATAAACAGACACCTTAATCACGTTATATATGTTGATATAAAAAAAAATATTTTTCAGTAGCGTTCAAAATTTTTTTGTAACTAGTAGTTTTGATCAGCGGCTATGACGTCACAGTTCATCTCCCGTAGATGCGACAATGCAGCGCACAGATCAGTCCCCCTGATATCAACCCATACCCGAGCACAATTTAATCAAGCTCGGTGGTTTAATTCTGGCATGCCCAGCCTCATCCATTAAGCCTCACAAGTTTTCAATCTGGCTCAAATCAGCAGACCGAACCATCCCACAGTAGCCCGGGCCGATTGCATAGGCGCATTATCCTGAACGTAATCAATTTATGTGAAGTCTACTGTAGGATCCACAACGGGTACGCGTAAGCTCGACCAATAAAATGCAACAGAGAAAATAATCACCACGTAAATAAGTTAAATGGAATAGAAATTGTATGTTTTGTATTAGTTAAAGAATAAAATTGTTAAACATTTAAAAATAAAAAGCTAATATAGTCAGATGGTCCAAAAATATTTAAACAATGTAACCTTGCTGAGTTTCTTGCCGCTTCTTCTCAGTTGAAGGCTGACTTCCGAATTGGTGGTAATTTCTGTAATTCGACCTTCATAAGTGCCCTTCTATGGTCTAAACTGAATCAAATTGGTTTTGACTTTGACTTTGAACACAACGTTTAAATAGCCTTAAGTACCTTGATTTTAGACCTTACTGCGCACAATATGATAACTACAACATTTCCAGACCCCAAAGAAAGTCGAGATAAATTTTCATGGCGACTAAATTCACCTTGATAACAGCAATACAGATGTTGATTGTCTTATCATATTAGATTATTTTTTATTAAATTTTAAAACGATATTTTATATCGAGATTTGTATTAGAAACTATCTTGTGACGTCATATGTATGCACCATCAAACGATCAATAAATTGCAAGTACATAATTATGACAATTAAGTGGTACGGAATAGAAGAATAATGTTATGTGGTAAACAACAGATTCTGCACCATTGGCACCATTATCTTCCTAATGAACACCCGTAGTGCACATGTAATCCGTTTATCCACTGCCTTCTACTCTTACAACCACCTAGCTAGATAATTGAACTATCTATTATTTATGACTCATCGCTCCGCTTATCTGTTCATTCCTGAGCGCACCTAATTTTAAGGCGATGATAGCTCAGTCGGATACAGCGGCGAAGGTCGTGGGTTCGAATCCTACAATGAGCTTGAGCTTTCGGTGAATGAAAACATCGTGAGGAAACCATAGCACGGTGGTAGGGTACTTTGTAGTACCCGACTGGCTGGCTACCACCCTCAAGTTGAAAATCAGTCTCCAAGCACCTATGGGTGTGTTCCGACAGCTGCACTACTTGAGAGCTAGATTCCATACAGGTTTTGTGTGCTTACCATGGTGAGATTGTGGTCAAACACAAGTTTATCCAGAATAAAAATACACACAACTTCAACTTTTTCAATACCATATTATTATCTCTATTATATAAAAATGAATCCCTATTTCCTTGGTCACGGCATCACGCGTGAACGGCTGGACCAATTTCGCTAATTCTATTTTTTGTTGTGTTTGTTATTGCAAGGAGAAGGTTCTTATGAAAGAAAAAAGTATGAAAGTTACGCGGAACATTAGAAGATTTAAGAAAACTTAACGACCATATTCAATTTCCTAACCTTAATATAAACATGGCGTTTGACATAACTGCCAGTTGTGTGACAGTTGGCGCAAATATTGTTTAAAACTTATGGTTCAAAGTTTGTTTTTATTTTTATTTCATGGCAGGACAACGTCTGCCGGGCCCACTAGTTTACAATAAGATATTATTCCATATTTAATTCAGTCTAGGGATTCTACACAATCCATCTTGTGATTCCGTCCGCATTGGTGGCCCAAAATTACAATACACATTCAAAATGTACTCTAAACAAATTCATAAAGGTATCTTAAACCTCTTACTGCGTAGAATAAGTTATAATAAAAATAAACGACATAGTTCAACGACAAGTCCAAAGCCAAAAGCCATTGAATATTTTCCGCGTCGTTGTACAATTTTCTTTATATCCCGTTAAAAGAGCGAAGTCGACGTGCGGTGACGGTAAGTAATCAAAAATCTAATTCAAAATTCATCTCGTCTAGCGTCTGGGCGAACGTCTAAAAGCCTCAACCCCTTGCCACGACGCGACACAAATTGGTCGAAACGAGATGATAACATCAGACGGTTACCGCTAATCGAAGTGTTCACCGCAGTGTCGTATATTTACGCGATTTAATCATTCGTTTTAGATACCGAAAGATTGCGCATTACGAAAGAAAAACATATATTATATGTATAACTGGATCATATTTTTGAAGTGAAAACTTCTTTAGCGGCATTGTGCACTTTTGGGATGGGTAATAGTACATTATGGTACAAGTGTGTCATAAGAGAGCCGAGGACGGTAATCATCAATACACACGTGTATCATACGACGTTTTTCAACACACTTGTTAAGAAAATAACTATAATTTCAACAGTGAAAACGAGTTGTGATTTTTTTTTTCGCAATGGCGTGAAAATTGAATCAGTTTTCCTATGCGTGCACATCTAACAATGGCGATCGGCCATAGACTAAAAGAATGAGGTTTCTTTATTTTGGTTTTTCGCGGATAGCCACGTACAAACTGTGGAATTCAAAGTAAGAAAACTTATTACAGAGAAAACAAAAGTTATATTTGTTTGAGTGAAAGTTTTATTTATTAAAAACGTTAAAGTTGAAATTATCTAAGTATTTAAATACGAAGTTGCATGAAATGAGCAAGCAATGGGTACATTAACACGATCTTATTTGTATCGAAACTCTTTTAAGAACAAAGCAACTATGCCAATAAAAATAAAAAATCCCTATAACTCACATGTGAATAATAGCAATGAAAAAGTCACAGTTTGATTACAGGTGTCATTTTATGCCTAATTGCGGTGAAATTAGAGCCATTTTATGAGCAAGTGTGTTGAAATAAATGTTAAATTCGCGTCAGCGTCATCGCGTCACCGTCAATGCGGTCACGTGACCGTAAGACGTTTTCACTAGGGTCAAATAGATGTCGCTCTAAAAAATAGATGGGTAGTAAAATCAAAAGTGAAGGGGTGACACAGACCGGATAGACAGGACAGACATGTGTGTATGAAGATGTCTGTTTGTACTGTGACTGGGTGTAGCTAATTATCTATTTAAGTATGTATGTACGTTAATGATGTCGTCAAAAATTGTTATCGTACTCATAATTGTCGTATTTTTACAATATTCACTAAAGAGTTACCCACTTAGTTTTAATTAAATTTTCTTAGGTTTCACTTCTGCCGGCACTCCCGGAGTGCAACCCATTGTTTTTTTCTGTAAGACATTCTTTATATCATTTCATAAAATACATAATAATCTTCAATCATCTCCAATGACTTAGTTATTGTTTTGAATATTTTGATAGGGCTATATTGCAACAGCTTATTAATTCATACGATGAATTACTTCAAAATAGCTGCAGCTCAACTACTATCATGTCTTGATTGACAATAATGTCCGTAAATTCCTGGACACCAATTACAAAAATATCACATGCAAAATAGATTTACATATCTTGTTTTAAATAACAATTATAATAGAAAAAGATCTAACAGGCATGTGCTATAGTTATATGGTCCCCGGTCTACTGGGGATACTTTCTTCGTTCTAGTAATCCTTATAGACTAGGCAT
Source organism: Ochropacha duplaris (assembly GCA_951361185.1). Taxonomy (NCBI): domain Eukaryota; kingdom Metazoa; phylum Arthropoda; class Insecta; order Lepidoptera; family Drepanidae; genus Ochropacha; species Ochropacha duplaris. Next base: position 1,918,046 of record OX592690.1, read on the forward strand.
ATTTACTTTATTTGGCCGACACTTTTAGGTACGAGCGTGTTGATACGAATTGAAAATTAAAGCTTGCTCCTTTAGATTTCCCGTAATTTTCTTTTTTCCTGAACTGGGGGGTATAAGGCGAACAAAAGAAATATCCAAATCGGTGGAGCCATTTTTGCGAGACTATTGACAACCGAAAGGCAATTGATTTTTATATTATATTTAGATCGTCGCACTCCTGTTTGCTATAATAGGGACAGATGTCCCAGGAAAACAATAAGATACTAATATAATCCTACTAATATTATAAATACGAAAGTATGTTTGGATGTGTGTGAAGATGTGTAGATGTTTGTTACTCTTTCACGCAAAAAACTACTGTATGGATTTTAATGAAACTTGGCACACAGGTAGATCATTTACTGGAATAACATATAGGATACTTTTTATCCCGGGAAAATATAAGATCCCTCGGGAATCGCGGGGGACAGCTAGTCTTGTATATAAGCAAGTTGAGTTATAACTTGACCTTGAACTTATGAATAGTCAGACTCTAAATGCTCGGTTCGGAAGATTGTTTTTGCTGAGAAGAGCCGGCAATAAACTCAGCAATTACTCTTTTCAAAAACAACTTACACCTATTACATTCAATTATTATTATTTATCTAGTCTCATTCTATAGAATTTAATTATGACTGACTTAATAAACAACAAACTCAAGCAGACCAGCCCCCACAAGCAGCACCTGTTCCGAAAGCTATTTTGAAAGATATTTCCGAAAGCTACTTTTTATTCCTGTAAATCATCCATAACCAAAAGCCTACAAGCTAATGGATGAAATCGATCTTTTAGAGACGGCGCTGGACAAAATACTTAGTTATAGAACATCAAAGCAAGTCACTTAGAGCGTTCACCTACATTATTAACCTGATAATGGTGGGCGGTACAGATACCTCGAATATTTTAGAAATACTACATCATTTTAAATGAACCGTCGGCGTAAATACGGCGTAGGTAGCTTCGTTACTAACAATCTATATATATATAAAATTCTCGTGTCACAGTTTTAGTTACCGTACTCCTCTGAAACGGCTTGACCGATTTTGATGGAACTTTATATTTACATTCTGTAGGTCTGAGAATATGTTGTTATCTATTTTTTACTAGCTGTCCCCCGCGGTTTCACCCGCGGTCCCGTAGGATCCGCGTTCCCGTGGGATTTAGCAGTATAAAAAATAGATAACAACATACTCTCAGACCTATTAAATATACAATAAAATTTCATCAAAATCGGTCAAGCCGTTTCGGAGGAGTATGGTAACAAAGTACCGATTTGGATGAAATTTTGTGTGTGTATTGCAAAATTGGACCCGGTAGCTGGAATAGGGTTCTAAGTTTTGTTTTAATTTCAGAGCAGGACAACGTCTGCCGGGTCCGCTAGTCTTCTTATAAAATTGATTCTAGTTTTATTTTATTTTCTATCATTCAATACATGTTCATTAATTCTGGTTTCCATGGGCACTTCAACGGAACTTTCAGCTAATTACAAACAACGACGAAACTTGATACCTATTGAATATGGATCTACTTATTGTTAACTTAACTAATTGTCCCCAGGTTCACTCGTGCGTTTGGGTCGAAAGGTGTGGTTTCATAGTCAATGAGCTACCACCCCGCGGTTTTACCCGCATTATTGACGTTTTTCATATTTTACAATGTTCCAAAATGAGCCAAGTTTCATTAAAATCCGTTCAGCCGTTATGGATCGTACAGCAGTGGTAGCAAACAAACTTACGCATTCGTATTTATAATATTCTTATAGTAGGATTAGCTTCCTCAAAAAACGGCCTATGTAATTCTAAATAATTTAAAAGGATATTATTTTAGTACTATCTTTATCTTATACTCTGTAGGAGTTGAAAAAAAACACACAATCTATACTAATTTTATAAAGATGTAAAGTTTGTGAGGTTGTAGGGGGTAATCTCTGGATCTACTGAACTGATTTTGAAAATGCTTTTAACGATAGCAATCCACGCTATTTATGAGTGTCATAGGCTTTAGATTAACCCGAAAAATTTTAAGATCCCACGGGAACGCGGGTGTAACCGCGGGGTATAGCTAGTGGTTTTATTATTTAGATTAATATAAATGTATAGAGTTCATATTAAAGTTGTATTGACAGTGCCTACAACTACCTTGTTGTTTAGGTAATTTTATTTTAACCTGTCAGTTCTTTCTTGGGACAGTAGGGGTTTCAGAGTCCGTGGTTCTCAAATGGGACAATCGGGACAATGACATTTACTTGAAAATTGCGCGCGAATTTTTAAATTTTGAATACTTCGCGCGAGTTGACGAATTCTTTGACAGGTTAATGTCGCGGCTCAACAGATTAAAGCATATTCAAATTTCAGGTGAAATCCAAGAGACTGACTGATTGGGATAGAATTCCAATATGATGATACATAATAGGGCCCAAACTGAATCTTAACATAACATAATCTCACTTCTGTTATTAAAGGTTCAAAAAATAAAAAAATAACTTAAAACCCAGACACTTTTATCCAAAAAGTGACAACTGGTTTTTTGCTTGCTCTTGATCAAACAAGCAAAGTAAATTTTGTCAGATGGTCAGCGGCACTCTCAGATGTCCACTCTGGCAGGACACTCCCTAGACACTCTTAACAATGATAAAGCCGGGAAGTTCCTGACAGATGACAACCCTAAACTAGGGACGTGGGAATCAGTTATGCTCATATCCCCGGATAAAAAAAATATACAACTTAAGGACAGTTTTGTTCTTAAGTAAAAAAGTTTTAGAAAAGTATTAGTTGTTTTCAGAATTTACATTCTACATCCAAACTCACAAACAAACTTCTTACCACTAATAATATGAATCCCATCTAGGCTTTGTGTGATTACAACCTTCGGCCACATCATCACTTACCATGGTGAGATTGTGGTCAAACACAGGCTTATCCAGAATAAAAAAAAAATATATAAAAAAAAATGGAAAACAATAACAAAAATCACACAGAACTATACAATACATTCCCGGATTCAACATCAAATGAAGTTTACACAGCAAACAGTAGTAATTCTATTGACATTATCAATACTTGACTCATGTTACTAATTAAAAATATATGTGGGTACACACCTTTTAAACAGCTTCATTGTACTGGTAACTAGTGGTAGTGTGCTCTGGAATAAAGAAATATAATATTAACTAGGTATTAAGTGCCTTGTTGTGCCTCTAAGATAGAGCCATTAACTACAACCACCTAGTACCTACATAAGAGATTGGTAGGTAACTAAACAAAAACGTGCTCGCACGCAGTCCAAATACGAAACGCCACGTAAAATATTAATATCTAAATACACTGATTTCAAAGAAAGATTGTGGAACTCGCGCCAAAAATCCACAAGCCCCACATGAGATGCTATGCTAACTAACCCCCGCCCGTACTTTAACTCATTGGATGTTTGCCGGTCGAGAGAAACCCGTCAGCCCTAACTAAACTTTCTCGGTTTAAAGTCAAGTAAGTTGTGTACAAATATATTAATATTGATAAAAAACAATTTTTCTAATTACCTCATAGAGTCAACTAACGGCTAACGGCTAACAACAGAAGTAAAATGACAGACAATCATAATAATACACGAACGAAAGTATGTGTGTACAATAGGTAGGTACGCGAGGCGGGCGGCGGAAAACAAACAAAACACGACGAACGAACGAACGAACAAATCTATTTTATTTTAAAGGCTTTAGTTACGAGACTATCAAGCCTAAACCATTTCTTTATTTTCAATATTCTTATTTTAAATGAAAGTCGCGCTATGTCACATTCACAGTATTGTCTTGTCCTCGTCCGTACAAATCTAGACAGGTTTTAGTTGAGTTGGTGGCTGTTCCACAAAAACTTTTCATGGACTTTTTGGGACAGCCTGAAAAGTCACTCAAACTCAATAATACACAAATGAAAAAAAAACTTTGCAAGTTCCCACTAAAAGGTCCAAAAATATTCAAAACCCACAGGCACAGAGTTGACCACAGACTGACACTAAAAGGTGCACGGTGAAAAATTACCGTGAATAGGCTTGATAGACTTGGCCGTGGCGGAACGTACAGCAAGATGGATGGTGCTTAAGTCCTTTTTCATAAGTTTTTCATCGTGTATTATGCATGGCCTTGGCGGGATGTACAGCGGGGATAGATGGTGCATGGCCTTAAACAGACAGGAATGGAACTTAATGGAAAATTTTCAATTTTTTAGGAATTGGTTGAAATCTTGTATCATTAAAATATCAATCGTTCAAGAATGCTGCCTCCTGAGAAGAAAACTTTTTATTACGTAGAATATTGTCCAAATCACGAAAAAAATGGTAGTCCGTTGGGGCAAGGTCTGGCTAATACGGAGGGTGACGAATGGTTTCTAATTGCAGTTTCTGTAGAGTTAAAACGGTTTCTCGTGCTGTATGTGGTCTCGCGTTATCATGGAGCAATAATAGTGAAGATCGATTCATGAGTTGGGGCTGTTTCACAGCTAGTTGTGATATAATTGTTCGGAGTTTGGCGCAGTAGACATCTGCCGTTATTGCTTGACCGGGTCGAAGAAAGCTATAGTGAATAACACCATGCTGAGACCACCAAACAGTTACCATTACCTTTTCATTGGTAAACTTTGGTTTAGGACACTGTTGCGGCGTTTGACCTGGGGTCAGCCATTGCATTTTTCGCTTACGGTTATCGTAAAGAGTCCACTTTTCATCACATATCACAATTCGATCGATTTGATTCACACGATCCAATATTCCTTCATTTATGTATCGAGGCATCACAAGTTTCAACACGTGATTCTTTCTGCAGATAATAAAAAAATAAAAAGAGTAAAAAAATATGAAAAATGGTGCTTCATGATTTGACCTCATATTTTTTTATTTTATTGATTTGATGCAAATGAGTCAATATTGTTGGTAAGGTGACGTTAAACCATGCCGCTAATTCCTGGGTAGTTTGGCTCGGATTGGCTTCCACCATCTCTTTCAATTCATTGTTATTCAACTGTGTGGGCGGTCTTCCACGTGGTTCGTTCTTCAAATCAAAGTTTCCATCACGAAAGCGTTTAAACCAAAATCGCACGGTGCGTTCATTGGCAGTCCCCTCTCCAAACGCATCATTGATATTGCGAGCTGTTTCTGCCGCGTTAGTTCCGCGTTGTAATTTGTATTCAAAAATCACTCGAATTTTCCAAAGACTTTAAATGTATCCATATTTAAATTTCTTTGGAATTTTCGAAGTATCCAACTTTCTTGTCTAAGCTGAATAAAAAAACACCTGAATGACGATAATCGAATATTGCACACTCGGAACAATATTTTGTTTCGATTATTGTTGTATAGATTGTACATTTTTTAAAAGAAGAATTTCATAGGTGACATGGTGACCATGTGACAAAAAAATCACTTAAAATTTCAAACCACGAAGGTTCAATGTCAATTCGAAGTACCTATTACAATAAAACGGCAATTGCATACTTTAACCCCTATTATTAGAATTAATAATTAATAAAAACCTTTAAGAAAACATTTTTTTCGTTATTAAAATCTTTTTTAGTCACTTGATCGTCACTGTCACTCGTATTTCCATTAGCCATTACACTGAAAATCTTTCCGCTCCGTTTTTTTCTCTTGAGGTACGGAGCAAGGACAGAGCCATAAAAACAGTTTTTTCAATGATGTTTCAAACCAGTTTTTTTTAGAAAATCAAATCCAATGCGGACGAAGTCACGGGAAGCAGCTAGTACAATATAAATTGTTTGTTGTTTACCAACCTTAAGCTATTGTTAGAAAAAAGTTGTATATAATTATTATTTCATTAAATTAGAAAAAAGAAGTACTGTTTAAATAACCAGCTACCAGATATTGCCTGTAATAGCCAAAGCACTCAGGGATTGAGCAGCATTCTACCCGTGAAAGAGATGCAGTTTCAGAGAATATCCATAAAATTCAAAGGTTTCCTTGATGTTGACCACTTGAAAAGTTTATTTGGTGTATACTGTGAATTACTTTAATTATTTTTTTGATAATCATGTAGAATGATAATAATATACTTACTTATACATTACAAGTTGTCATCGGAAATAGTGTCAATGTGTATGTATCATTTGAATAATTTAGCACAAACTTATAGGTATTGTTATAGTACGTGACCTACATGAAATCCTAGGACAGTATTTTTAAACATTGTTATTTGGGCTAAGTAAATTAAATGGTAATATTTATGGTACATATTATTAGAGTGACGTGTACCACACTGTAAATAGATTGATTTCGTTTCCGGAAAATTCATAAGTAACTAAGTTTGTGGCTTACATTTTAAAGGTGAATATTTTGCAATATTACACTCATTTTTGAAAAGTGTCTCAAATATATTCTATAGTACTGATAAACCACAATTTTTTTATTCAATCGATAAGTATCAATAAATTTGATGAAAACACTGGACCCAGCGGACATACGTCAGTTGGCTGTGTAAACAAAACCAAATCTGGACAAACTGTAGATTTTACTATACAAAAATTTCACTTGTGCCTTACTTGTGCACTTAGATTGATCTTACTTGGACAAAACACCACCGAAATTATTAAATAAAACTCAAAATACACGAATTTAACAAAAACAGAACGAAAAAGCAACGACACTTCGCAAGTTCCCGCCAAGAAGTCCGCGGCTACTATTTCATAGTGTTAAAAAACAGATAAAAAAACTGAAACCATTTTATTGAATTTAAAAATCTATTTCGTAATTGTACATATAACTCAAATTATTAATATAGTGACCTAAAAAAATATTAATCGTTGGTATGAAAATGCCCTTAGGAAAGAACTAAGGTTCTTTATAATTTATAATCTCATTTAAGTAACCCCGGCTGGCTCCACACAATATACCATTTTGTGATAAATTTGTGTTTTGTCTTTCACATTCTTAGAGCATTAAAACACTCCCTCTGGGCCGACTCAAAGTTCACATTTGATTTGTAGAGTCAGCCATAAAATTTTCTGCCAAATGGGCCATTGGATGGGCACAATCCCATGCATATAATATTTATACATCTGTAATATTAATCAATGATGTTAATCGTGAGTTTTTTTTATATTTGGTGCGGTTTTTATATCATCATTTTCCACGTCGTATGGTCACTGTAGAAGATAAAGATGCAATCCAGTTTTGAGCTCTCTTTTTCGGGTCGTTTTTATGGACTCAGTGCGCGATCCTTCTTTTAACGTTGACTATAGTTTATCTATTGATTGAAACCAAGGATATATTGATACTGTCTGGAGTTAAATTTTGTTGTTGTATTGCAGTCAGTCACCACTAGAAGTTCAAACTGAAACCCTCAAACTTCATAATAATTCGAGGGTACTAGTCTGTAGCCTGTATGTAGTATCTCTTATTATTTTATGCCATTCGTGTGTCATTCTGCGCTAAAAGTATTAAAAATACTCTGTGGTATCTTTAACCATTCATTCATTCATTCCTCTTTGATTCATTCGCGCGGTGCGGTCGGTGGTCGGTCGTAAATTACATCCATTTTCGTATGAAGCCGAATTCTGTTTTGACCCAATATTATTCGTGAATTTATTGTTTTGTTTCATTATTTTAACAGTTTTATTCATTGATAACTAGTGTACATTTACTATAACAACTACTATGACTTGGGGGTTCGTCACTTGCGGTCCAAACGAAGCTCTTGTTGTATCAGGTAAATACTTGTTCATTTATTTCTTGCGTTACGCTAGCCGAGAATCGTTTTCGTATTGGTTTTTCATTAGTCTAATGGACTAGTTTTAATAACTCTATCTATTTGTGATCCTTCAATTTGTTGTTGCTATGCGAGTTTCATTTTATAGGTGCGTTTTCGTGCATTAGGTCATCATGTTAGGTTTATACATTGTAAATAAGGGTTGGGACTTATATGTCCACATGAATTCAAGTAGGTATTCTAATGAGTACTTAGCTAAATTGAGGCATGTTTTAATTCCTTAACCAAACCATCCTGTAACTTTTATCTTCATTTGGTAATGTACAAGGAAATTGGAAATGAATAATAAATAATTTCTTAGCAAAGATTATCATTGTAGATTATCAAAAAGTTCTGTTAAATGGGTGTTAAGTCAAATATTCTGCATAATTTATTGCTACCTATAGAAAATTATTTTTAACTTATCTAGCCTCCAAATCTTAAAACTAGATCGCTATTTATTACAATTATAAGATTAGTTAAATTACAGTTTTTCTTGCTGTTTTATATCGAAAACTGCATCAAAATTCCACTGTCTTTACATGATTATTGGACTTACATACAGCACAAAAGATTTTTAACGTGTTATTACTAAGTTCATGTCCATATTTCTTGACAATGTTTTCCTTATGTGGCCCATGAGGAAAAAATCATCAATACGAACTTTATACTACATGCATATGTGATTCCGGTTTCTCTTGTACAGTCAAGAACAGAGAAACTAAATTAACATAAGTATCAGTACACTATGTGACCTAGCATGTACATTTCTTTAAATACTTGCTTAAATGTCCCTGTCCTTGGTGGTTTCACCCATGTTTCTGAAGAATCTTGTCTTTTCCCAGTATAAAAAGTTTCCTATGTCCTTCTCCAAGTTCACATCTATCTCTATACCAAAATTCATAAAAATTGGTCCAGTGCTTTAAGCAAGAAAAGGTAACAGAAAGAGTTACTTTCGCATTTATAGTATTAGAAAGGATTTCATAGGCATTGTAAAAAGGTTGACATCACATTGGCAATCCCCTGCCCTGGTATTTCTAATGTCTATAGGCCATGGTATCTTACCATCATGTGACCAGCTTGCCTGGTTATCATGATGGTAAATACCATTGGTATAAAAAACAATACCACTTATTCATGAAATTGAGGGTGGTAACAAAATAAGTAAAAATGTTAAATATTCCTATTTGTGAAGGACTTTTATTCTTGCAATGTGTTAAAAAGTTAATCTGTTTACTTCAATTGGATGTTGTTGATCATATGAATCAGTCCCCCTACTCATAAAATTGCACAACATATTTTGCTTTGCATCACTCATACTGAGATGTGAAATAATATATTATTGTATTATCTTTATCAATTAAGTATAGCAGACGGCCAGTACAGTCTTATTTTAATAATTATTTTTATGATTGTTTCCTATAAAAGTGATGGAGTAAGGTAAACATCTACTTCCCTATGATACTAGTAGATCATTTTTTGGGTTCCAAAGTTGAAGAAGGAACCCCGATACTGTCGTCATGTACATCCTTATGTCATAACTAAGTCAGTTATCTATTATAAAGATAATGATTTGATTGTTAGATTGTTTGCATTGAATAAGATCTGAAACTACTTGACCAATTAGAAAAATTCTATCACCATTAGAAAGCTACATTAACCCTGATGTACATAGGCTATGTTTTGTCCCGGAAAAAGATAAGATCCCACGAGAATGCGAATGAAACCGCGGGAAACAGCTTAAACAATAAGGCATAATATATTGCTCAAATTTACCACTCAACACACCTGAAAAATATTTCTTCTTTTTAATTTGGCTCCCAAAGTGGGTTCGTATCTTTGAATAGGACTTAAAAGATTATAGTCAGGTTGCTACAACAGTATTTATTGATATCATTTACCAAAATTTGGAAGGGCTAAATTTAACGGTGATACTGACGTCGGATACCGCGGCGAAGGTCTTGAGTTCGAATCCTACCAACAGCTTGAGCTTGCGGTGGAGGAAAACATCATGAGGAAACCACAGCACGGTGGTAGGGTACTTTGTAGTTCTCGATTGGCTGGCTACCACCCTCATGTTGTGAGTCTGTCGCCAAGCACCTGCTTGGTGTGTTCCGGCAGATGCAGTTGGCTAGTACCCACATAAGCTTACCACCTTTGGTGACAAAAAAGTTATCCTGACTATGGATAGCTGGTTTGACAGATTTTCGTGTATTATTTCAATGCAATGCTGGTTTTGCGAATGTCTTTGTATGTGTTTATTTTATTATCTATACTTAACTTAAATTGTCGCATGACCCTATTCAGGTCACGCCGATCCCTGTTTGTTAACTTTAACGGCTGGTCCTTAAGTACGCATCGAGCTTTTTACATGTTCGTTAACGTCTACCGCGCTTCTGTGTTGCATTAGGTATATGGGATTGCGGTGCACGGTTCAAGAGAGCGCTGACAATTTGTCTGAAAGTCTCAGTTTTTTTTTATAATGCAAAAAATAAATATTAATAATCATACAAATGCGTGCCTTATATTTCTTCGAATTTAATTCAACTAAGCAGTGCACTACAATATCGCGGTGACATAGGTACATACATTTTTATCGACTACCAAGAAGAATATATTCAAATGTAACAATTTGTACAATTAGACGCCATGTTTTTTATTGATGTTCACAGACTACTTGATGTGTAATTGTGACATTGTGCGGCCATTGATGACTCACCAGACGGCGGGTTCTGCCAGACCGTATTTACTTTACATGATCCAGGGCTGTCTGCAAATAAAAATATTGTATTTTTCTGCGATTTTTTTATGCCTTGGCGATTGTCTTGGTTTGGTATCTTACAATTATCTTTACAGCAGGAAAACAAAGCATAGTAGTATTTTTGGTAGGATATCGCATGGCTGGCGACTGCACTCAAGTTAACCTAGCGTGTATTCCGGCAGCTGCACTTAAGAGCCAGTTCCTTTCTAGCCTTTGTGTGCTTATCAACTGTGGCCACATAACCTAAAGTAAATATAAAAATATTGCATGATCCTGGGTAGCCTTTAATTGATTTTATTTACAAGGGTAACATCACTTGCCGGGGATTCCCTAACTCACTAAGATATAACATATACTATCGACAAGCTTAGCGGTTTTTCTTTCATTCTAATAAGAATAAGAGAATAAGAAATAATTTATTGGACAACACATTGGCATCAGATAACAACAAAAAATATATAATAAAATAATAATAATTCTAACAACCTTAATAATTATCATGGTAGACACCAAAGTGAAGCCAAAAGGGCAGCCACTCAGCATTATGTTGCGTCGGTCAATGACAACTGACGCAACGCTGATATTCTGTGGGACCCTAACATGGGGAATGATAACAATTAATACATATTGTATTACGTTATTTGCGTATTCTTGTAATAAATTAGACACGTAATTCCTCGACACTCGTTGATTATATAGGTATTTCGACTAATTGGCCTAATTCGTTTCATAATTGGAATAACTAGTTTTGGTTATTATATAGAGTAGTACAGTCATACTTAATTCACGTTGAACTTATTGTGTTTTTTATGTATTTACATTCGTTCCGAGGTATAACTTTGATTAACTTGCCTGTAATAAATGATCGTAGGCAAAAGCTATTTAATATTTCTTGTCATAAAACATATTTGTTATATGAATGAGAACGTATTTTGTACAAATCTTTTTCTAATCCAACAAAACCATTCATTCATAAAGACTAATAGATAAATAATTTCTTGCTAAAAGAAAAATATTTTCTTATCGTAACAAATCACCTAACGGATTCACGCTTAATTAATCTTATCTTCTTACTCTTACTAATATATAAATGTGAAAGTTTGCATGGATGGATTAATGTTTGTTACTCATTTACGCCAGTACGGCTGAACGGATCTGGATGAAATTTGGCATATAGATAGATTATAGTCTGGAATTATCCCGGGAAAAGATAAGATCCCTCGGGATAGGAATAGCTAGTATATAATATTTGTTATCAAATATAAATAGGTCGAGGAAAACCTATTCTTTAATAACAATAATAATTCTCTAATCGTTGCTGTTTTATTAAAATACAAACTGATCTACAGTTTATTTATGTAATGATTTGAGATAGCGAATAAGTATTGTTTTGGATTCACAGTTATATTTTATCATATTTAAAAAAAAACTTGTAAGTACTCCTTTTATTTTCTTCCGTTTTTAGCAATTACAGCTCTCTCTTTCAATATATTGAGCAGAAAGAGATGCGCAAAAATATGAGTTGAATCGGACTGCAAAAATCTGAAGACAATTTGTATTTTTAAACGAAGGAATGGTCCAAAAAATTCTAAATTCAAGAGTTCCAAGACCCCGAATGAAAACTCACAAAAAATTTGCCGACCAATACCGGTTCCAATATGGCTCGCTGGCAGCAAGAGCCCTGCGAATAATATCATATAAGTCGCATGGCGAGAAACACGACAAGAAAGTGAATGAAGAATATGACAGCCGAGCTCACTTGGTTCCCGCAGTAGTACCGATGATAGCGCCGTAGTATTGACGTCGGATACCGCAGCGAAGGTGTTCATTCAAATCCTACAATGAGTAAGCTTCCGGTGAAAGAAAACTTCGTGAGAAAACCACAGGAATATGAAAATCTGTCGCCAAGCACCTGTTGGTGTGTTCACAGGTGTACTTGAGAACCAGTTTCATTTAAAGGCGTCATAAAAAGGTTTACAACACATTGGAAATCCTTAATCATATACGGTCTAACATAGATACATAAAATAAAAAGATACGCTGAATGATACGAAAAATTTACTTACCGAGCTTCTTGGCGGAGTCTTCACAGTTCCGAACCGGTGGTAGAGTCAATTGTAACTTTAATTTGTCTTAATTGAATGAATGAGTGAGTCTGAATAGTTGCGATGTTTTGTGGATGAATTTTGTAAACCAGTGACTTGAATCACTCTTAGGTACATTTTTATTTTATTATCAGAATCATATATGTATGATGATAGAGTAGGTAAACGATACATCTGTTTAACAAACACGAATGTGGGTATTCAAGGTACAGTCGGGTTGAGCATCGTCCGAAAATAGCGTCAAGGTTACCTTAATCACAAATTTAAATGTATTCCACGGTATGTAAGAGGGAGACGGCGTATTTTTCCTGGAAGTGTTTTAATTTAAATATTTAATTGAACGACTGATATTTTTGATCTTGTGTTTATCACTACCAACTAAAAAGTACCTACTTATCATGGAAAAGTTAATTTTGGGATTTCAGAGTTGGAACTAACGTATGTTACGAAAAAAAGCCATCTTGAATATATACCCATCTTCTATATGTATAAACTAGCTGTTCCTGTCCCGAGGGATCTTATCTTTTCCCGGGATAAAGAGTAGCCTATGTGCTATTCCAGACTATAATCTATCTCCATGCCAAATTTCATCCAGATCCATTCAGCCGTTCGGGCGTAAATGAGTAACAAACATCCAAACTTTCACATTTATAATATTAGTGAGATTAGTATTAGTAAGATAAAATTCTCATGTCACGGTCTTATTAAGTAAGCCGGCTCTTCTTCCGAACCAACCGTGCGTTAGAGTCTAGATTTTCACATGTCAAAACGCATATATAAGAGTAAAATTAAAAAGCGACGATTAATAATATTTATAAAGAGTTTATTTAAAACATTTTGAGTTTGAAGCTTTTAAAATTTTTTTCGTGTATTATAGCTATCTTGAAACCTTCACACAATGACCAGCAACGCAGCCAACCCCCTTTTCTCCTCTGTTTTAGACAGAGTTACTGTTACTAAACAAATAGTCGTAATTCGACCAGTGGGCTAATCATAGTAATGATTAATAAGCCTACTTTAAAAAAAAACATAAATACTCATATTTTTTAATATTGCAACATACAGGATGCTGTTATACAAAGCCGCTCCTGGTGCCGGGGGGTCGCGCGTTCGTCTGGCCCGCCATCCAGAGCGTTCAGAGGATATCCCTCAACACTATGACGCTGCAAGTGGAATCACCCACGGTCTACACCAGCCAGGGCGTGCCTATATCTGTCACTGGAATTGCACAGGTAACACTAATCACCACCCACTACGCAATAATCGCCTTTACAATATGTGGCATTATGATTAATTTCGATTAGATTCGACTTTTTGGCGGGATCTTGTGAAGTGACGTTGTGTTTTTGTTTTATTTGAAAAATGGTTTTGGCTTGATATAGTCTTGTTACTAGCCTTTAAATAAACAAATCAAACAATTAATTTCGATTAAATTCTACACTTACATAGATCGTTAAAATCTGGAAGGGACATATATATATATATATATATATATATATATATATATATATATATATATATATATGATATGCCTCTATGTAAAATACTACGCCAACTTTTCCTTCCTTGTCTACCTCTAACGAAGACGCATATTGAAACACTACAATAAATTAATACCAGCCTTGACATTTCTATTCTATTGTAATTCGCACTAAATTTGTTTCAGTTTCTTAAGAATTATTATTGAAAACATTTAAAGCCATGAAACATTATATTAAGTCTGTCATTAAGTGACAACATTTTGTAAGATGGACTATGATGTATCAGAAAATTCTAAATCAGAATTAAATTAAATACTCACTTGTGATAAAAAGTATAAATAAATGTTACTATAATATATTCGCGTATTTCTATACGACTGCAATCTATTAGATGTTTTCTACACTGGTTAGTGTCTGATTTTTATTAAATACAAGCAAAATGCTTATAACTATTCGTTTCTTTTTGTCTGTAAAATATTGTGTAGTAAGACAAAATTATTTTTCACTCCTCTTGCTCAAAAATACCGTCATTGTGGCGTACCATGAATAAAGACTCGACTTATTACTGTTTCGTAAAAAAATTACTTCATTTTAATTTTGAAAATGGAACTAAAATCGGCGATCTCTGGTAGAATGCATTCAATGTGTTGCGGCTACAGAAGAAACAAAAAAAAAGACATTGTAAACTACGTATTCCATATTGTATTGGATTGTTTTATTTTCTCGCAATCGTAGTGAAAAGTATAGTGTATCACACGGCGCTAAAACCCATTAAAACTCGGTTTCTATTTACTCCCTCGCTAAAGCTTGGGAGTAAAACTACCTCGTATATAATGGGTAATTTTAGCTCCTCGTACAACAATCTACTATTAGTTTGTAAACAACTTGAGTTCGTTCGTGCAGTAAGCCCTGATAACTTGTAACACTGGTTTTTCAAAATGCTGCATCAGACCAGACACCGACTCTCACTAAACAGGTTTCTGATATTGTTACCAATTTTTTTATACTTTAGGTTAGCTCGTATTTGGCACATGGTAAATGACACGCACTAAATGGGAACTCTCAAGTGCACACACCGGTAGTGTACTTGGGGACATATTTTCCACGGCAGTAGGGATTGACATATCAAATTAGCAACTTTTTTTATTTATTAAAAAGTCAAAACGATACTTTATATGGAGTTTTATATTAAATACTAGTTTATGATCATACCTATGTATACATAATGCACCAGTAAAAGATCTAATCTTTTTGTTTAGATTGGAATTAAAAAATCAGATGGATGATTTTTATTTAGTATTTGATGTTTTATAGTATTTTTTAGTGTTTTATATAGTCTTTCTAATATTGTAAAGAAGAAAGTTTTTTTTATTATTCTGGATAAGCTTGTGTTTGACCACAATCTCACCATGGTAAGTGATGATGTGGCCGAAGGTGGTAAGCAAACAAAGCCTAGATGTGAACTGGCTCTCAAGTGCAGCTGTCGGAACACACCGATAAGTGCTTGGCGACAGATTTTCAACATGAGGGTGGTAGCCAGCCAGTCGGGTAGTACAAAGTACCCTACCACCGTGCTATGGTTTCCTCACGATGTTTTCCTTCACCGAAAACTCAAGCTCATTGTAGGATTCGAAACCCACGACCTTCGTCACGGTATCCGACGTCACTTACCACTGAGCTATCATCACCGGATTTATATGTATGTGTGTATGTAACGAATAAACTCATAAACTACTGGACCGATTAAAAAAAAAATCTTTCACCATTTGAATGCTACATTATTCCAGACCTTAACATAGACTCTATTTTTATCCCGGGATAAGATAAGATCCCACGGGAACGAGTGTGAAACTGCGGAGAACAGCTAGTGTTTGATATTTTTCTTCATTATAATATAGTATAGGCAACATGTGGAAGAGGAAAACATGTTGTGCCGACCCCACCTAGCGCGGGATAAGTAAGAGAAGAAGAAGAATATATGGGCAACCCTATCACTGTAATGTACCTTACAGTGCAAAAACTTATTGTTTTAAATTAATAATATTTTTTGTGTGAGGTGTTTACGTAAGTAAATTGGGTTGGTGCTTTACGTAAAGTTGAAAAAGTTGTGAATCAAAACAATGAAATTGTGAAATGTATACCGTCATCGCAATATGCTTTTAACCTGAGTGTTGACTGAGTCGTTATAAGAAGTTTAGTGAACTTTTCCACCAGACGGATCAATACTTCGTCGGACATTATTTCTATCGTCTATTAGGTCAATTAGATCACTGCTTTTGAATGTAGATAAAGTCAAAGTCAAAACCATTTATTCAGTTTAGGCCCTAGATGGGCACTTATGAAGGTCGAATTACAGAAGTTACCACCGGTTCGGAAGTCAGCCTTCAACTGAGAAGAACCGGCAAGAAACTCCTTAGAAAGATAGCCTTATTTAAATGACGTTTCCATCATGATAATTAATTATGCTATAGGTGCTATTTAAAATTATGCTTTATTGCAAATATCCTAAGTTCACCTTGTTATGACATAATCATAAAATCAAATTTCACTAAATATACACTTCTTTATCACATGACAAACACACAGGTCACAATTGTTTAAAGCAGTTGGAGTTTTGCAGCTATCATTCTTTCTTATCTTTATCTTAATATAGAAATTTGTGTCACGTTGTTTGTCCGTGATGTCCTAATGAACCGATTTTATTTAAATGCACACTGTGTATAGATTGGTCCAACGCGGGTGGAAATGCTAGTAATATAATTTTTCTGTTTGTCACTGAAATGTTTGAGTGGGTCAATAAAAATCAAGGGATTTTTTTCTGCTCTTACCAACCACGCCACACGGCTCGTCAATTCGTCATGATCAAGGTATTCAAAGGTTGACTATCCCAAAAAAATAGACAATAGAGATTTGAGGAGTTAGAGATGATGGTCTTTTTCAAGTTTTAGGATGTAATTATTTGTGGCGAAAAATATCGCTTAATTATTAGATATAAGGTACACAATCGATCGTTGAAGCGCAATATTAGTTATGTTTCCAATAAATCCGTAATTAATCCATCCGTATGCTATCATAATTTCAGGTGAAGATCCAAGGTCAAAACGCCGAGATGCTGCTCTCCGCGTGCGAGCAGTTCCTGGGCAAGTCCGAGCATGAGATCCAGCACATAGCTCTCGTGACCTTGGAAGGTCACCAGCGAGCTATCATGGGTTCCATGACTGTCGAGGAGATATATAAAGATAGGAAGATATTCTCCAAAAAGGTAATTGTGTTTATACGTTTTAAGGTCATAGCCCATTTAAACGACTCTGCTCCAACACCGCCCTAATACTAAAAGTCAACTACCGAGCAGTTTGATGGCGGTAAGCTCGCTGACAGCGAACTGTGTGCTAATTTATGTTGCCAATATAAAATATATCTAAAGAGCACGACCTGAAGCCCATATTTGAATGATATTTTATTTGTCGGGTGAGACCAGAGTTGTATAAGTGGGCTATGACCTATAGGGTTACATACTAATGGAGAAACGGAACATTTAAGGCGATGATAGCTCAGTGGTAGTGACGTCGGACACCGCGGCGAACGTCGTGGGTTCGAATCCTACAATGGGCTTGAGCTTTCGGTGAAGGAAAACATCGTGAGGAAACCATAGCACGGTGGTAGGGTACTTTGTAGTACTCGACTGGCTGGCTACCACCCTCAAGTTGAAAATCTGTCGCCAAGCACCTTTTGGTGTGTTCCGGCAGTTGCACTTGAGAGCCAGTTGCCTTTAAGGCATTGTAATAAGGTGTACAACACATTGGCAATCCCCTTGGTATTGCTAATGTCTATAGGCGACGGTAGTCACTTACCACCAGATGACCCGTCAGCTTCGTTGTCACTTGTGGTATAAAAAAAAAGTCTTATGCTGCTGTAATCTAAACTAATATTATAAAGAGGAAAGATTATATTTTTTGTTTGTTTATTTGTTACGATTCAACTCAAAAACTGCTGGACCGATTAAAAAAATTCTTTCACCATTAGAAAGCTACATTATCCATGTGTAACATATGCTTTATTTTTTTATCCCGGGAAAAGATATCTCCCACGGGAACGCGGGTCAAACCGCGGAGTACAGCTAGTTAAACATAATTTTATGTAATATAATGGTACAGAACCCTCGAAGAAAGTGAGTCCTGCTGCCACTTGACCATTTTAAGCTAGTGTATCACTTGCTAGTAATTATAATAGACTAAGTGAATTAGAAAATTTAATGTTAAATTCTAAGTCAAAACCATTTATTTAGGTCCACTTATGAAGGTCGAATTACAGAAGTTACCGCCGGTTCCGAAGTCAGTTTTCAATTGAGAAGAACCGGCAAGAAACTCAGCAAAGTTACATTTTTTAAATATTTCCGGACCATCTGACTATGTTGGCTTTTTTGTGATTTTGTAATTTCTTATTTAAGGTGTTTGAGGTGGCCTCCAGCGATCTCATCAATATGGGCATAACGGTCGTGTCTTACACATTGAAGGACATCAGGGACGAAGAGGTACACATTTATAATTCTCATATATCATATATGCTCACAATTAATTCTCCTATAAGATAAAACCCTATAGGAGAAAACCCTATAAAAAGTCATATGCATTTTAGTTGTACCCAACATATATAATTAACTTAACTCCTTGCCTGAGTCTGTGTTTCCCGATAGTTACAACCTGGGAGTCTTCAAGTCTATGATAGCTCAGTGGTAAGTGACGTCGAATACCGCGGCGAAGGTCGTGGGTTTGAATCCTACAATGAGCTTGAGCTTTCGGTGAAGGAAAATATCGTGAGGAAACCATAGCACGGTGGTAGGGTACTTTGTAGTACCCGACTGGCTGGATACCACCCTCAAGTTGGAACTCTGTCGCCAAGCACCTATCGGTGTGTTCCGACAGCTGCACTTGAGAGCCAGTTCCCATCTAGGCTTTGTGTGTTTACCACCTTCGGCCGCATCATCACTTACCATAGTGAGTTTGTAGTCAAACACAAGCCTATCCAGAATTAAAAAAAAAGTCTAGAGTGAATAGGTTACTTCTAGGTAAGCGTGCACCATCGTAGACCACATCGTCACCTATCATCTAGTGATATAGTGGTCAAATGCGATACCTATTTATAATTTAAAAATATTTAAATTGGGGATTGAATTACCCCTACAAATTTAATGGAATACGATAAATCTCGAATATCGACTATTGATATACTATCTGAGTAATGCAACAATACATTAGAAAATATAAATTTTAATAACGATACTTTAGTCTGGTATTTGAAAGAAAGAAAGAAAAAGAAAGAAAATTATTTTATTAAATTATTTCACGATCAAGCTTACAACGTAGCGTTGCTATCGTACAAAATACAATACAAAAACAGCCGGTTGCACCAAAATTGATGTTCTTTTACAAATTCAGTTTTACGTTTTACGTATACTATTCCGTTACTATTACGAATTCGTAAATGTACATTACAACAAAAAAAAAACAGTAAAAGTATCCGTAAAATTAATTGCTACACGAATGAAACGTGAAGTCTACCATTTTACCTTAGTAGATTTTTACTACCATGGTTATTTTTATTTTACATGTGGTAAGACAATGATAACTAACTGTCAACAGTGTCAGTACGTGAAATTGACGTTGGTTTGTTGTTCAAGTGGTGATTTTTGTTTTTATTTTAGAAATTTTATTATAATTGTATTAACAATAGAAGATATTATTTTGGAAGTTGATATTCTGCAAGAATATTCTGAAACCAGGATCCAGGATTTGGCAGACTATGTAATTACTGTAGAGCGACTGCCACTACAGTAGATCACGTTTATTCTAATAATATCTAAGCGTTGTCTTACCCCCAACATAAATTGCAAACACGAACAAACTGTCAAAATCATATACTTTTACGTTATGAGCAGGGCTAGAGCTCCGTAAAGTAACCGTATATTGTAACCGTAAGACGTATCGCAAAAGCGTGGTACAACAACTTTTTCACTCCTCTTGCTCAAAATGACCGTCATTGTGGCGTACCAGAGCGAAGAAAAAATAGCAATTCTTCCTCTAGGGGAAAAAGTTTTTTTTTTTTAATTTTTGTGTGTCAAATGACAATGAGCCTACAAAAACGAAAAAGTCTTTAGTCATAAGTAGAATAATCATGAATAAAGACTCGACTTATTACTGTTTCATAAAAAAAGAACTTCATTTTAATTTTGAAAATGGAACTAAAATCGGCGATCTCTGGTAGAATGCATGCAATGTGTTGCGGCTAGAGAAGAAACAAAAAAACGACATTATAAACTACATATTTCATATTGTATTGGATTGTTTTTTTTTCTCGCAATCGTAGTGAAAAGTAAAGTGTAACACACGGCGCTAAAACCCATTAAAACTCGGTTTCTATTTACTCCCTCGCTAAAGCTCGGGAGTAAAACTACCTCGTATATAATGGGTCATTTTAGCTCCTTGTATAACAATCTACTATTTATTATCTCGTACGTTTACTATTTACGTTACTTTATAAGAATTCGTAAAATAAAAATGTTGGTGCAACCGGCTAAAAATGTTTATTTACTTTAAATGATTTTTCATTTTTCAGTACAGTATTCGTAGCCTCCTTTTAAGTATGAAATACCTGTATTAGGAGGCATCACTCTTCCATATCATACTTTATTATAAAGAATTGGTTATAACAAAAACATTTAATAATAATATCTTTGTAAGGCAGTTGAATTTATATTATACGCGGTTTCACCCGCGTTCTCGAAGGAAAGTTGAATGTTCAAAATTCCTTTATTAGCGGATAGCTACTCCCTATAAGGAATCTATCTGTCTTTGAAGTATAATACTACGTCGTATCGATGTATATACGAATAAAGTATAGATAGTAATCCCTTATTTAATTATTGTCTTAATGAACATCGTCATCAGTACACTTCTTGCAATTTAACTATGTTACTGTTTCCACAAATGTTAGTGTTTACACGTTGTTTTTGTTTTGTGTTCAATTTACACGCATATTGCTTGGCTTTCACCAATGTGGAATACAGTAATTTTATATTAAAACTCAATCAATTTTCAGTTATGTATTCGATGACTTTGTGTGATAAATGTCTTTACACATTTAGTAGAATATTGTTTTTTCTTTTAACATGGCTACAGGAGGCAAAGGTACGTCGACGTCAGAAATTTGCCTGCTTATGGTTTCGCATATGTTTTTTTTTATCATTGTTTAGAATAAGATGAGTTTTGGTGGTGTTGGTCGATAAAATACGGTTTTAAAAGTGTATTGTCGCATACAATCGTAGTTTCGAGATGTCGCAATCTAAGAATGTAGGTGGTTGCAATTTTTACCTGTATCACTTTTTTTATTGATAGTACAAATTATAGATCACACGAGCATAAAGGTACAGTAAAGTTATAACTCGTTAAACTACGATTGTACTGTCAAACCGCAAACTTCGTCTTACACTAGGGTATCTTTGTTAGAGTTAAACAAAATGGCGGATGTCGCCATTTTGTTTGTTTGTAAAAGGTGATGATAGTTCAGTGGTAGGTGACGTCGTTGAGTTTTTTACAAGCTTTATATTAACTTGCAATGTATGTATGTTTTTCCAGGGTGAATCTTGCAACTCAATTTTGAAGGAGATATCGTTAAACGATTGAGCTGAAATTTTGTATACACGTTTAGTTTGGATGACAATGCATGGTCAGCTGTGTGACGTCATTCTAAATCCGACATGTCGGAACACCTAAGATAGCAGACTATTATGTTTAATTACAATCCTGCAATCCTACAATATGGGTATCAAATGAAAGGGCTTGCCGAGAATAACTCAAAAAATAAAGTGACGTCACTCTGAATCCAAAGCTTGTTTTAAAAAAAGTTTTTTTTTACTTCTTTGAGTTTGAATCCTACAATGAGTTTAAGCTTTCATAGCACGGTGGTAGGGTACTTTGTACTATTCGACTGGCTACCACACTAAAGTTGAAAGTAAGTCGCCAAGCACCTATCGGTGTGTGCACTTGAGAGCCAGTCTCCTCCTCTTGCCACCTATAGCCACATCATCACTTCCCATGGTGAAAATGCGGTCAAACACAAGCTTATACGAAAAGTCATTGAGAATACTTTTTCGTTCACTGATTCTATAGCCACAGTTATTATGGCGGGAATACAAAACAGTATTAGTCCCTCTTATTAAAAAAAAACCCTGAAAAGTAAAAATGACTGCTATTATCAAATGAAATAAGAGTTAATTTCAATTGATATGGAAATTAAACAGACGAACACGTGTGTAAACCCCTAAAGACTTATTTGCATTAAATATAATGTGTTGGACAAATATTGGATTAAGGAAATTGTGCCAATAATCCAATGCTAACTATCTCTATTTGCATGGCACAAATACTTTGAAAACAATACATGGAACATGAATGCATATTGCATTTTGTTTATATAAAAATAATTGCGGTATAATGGAGAATACATACATGTTTATGTATGTTATTAACATAAATTATTTTATCGGCAAATATATGTGCATACAGTTTAAAATTATATTTATAATTAATAAGTGATGGATTCTATCGAGTTAACATTTCTTAACAATAACAACATTAAACAATCATGACTATGTAGTGACGTCAAATGACTTGGCGGAGATTTGCTTGTGAATTAACCGTAACCACGATTAGCACATTTTCAAACCTATTATTTATAAAAACTTGATTAATATCAACCGATGGATGTAATAACAAACATTGAATAGTTTCATTAACTTTGAGCTTTCAGAACATGGCGGTAAGTCTATAAAAGCTTGCCACCAAAACCTGAGCTGTCAACCGGCTGACAAATAAAGGTTATAGCCCACTTATATAACTCCGCTCCTACCCGAAAAATAAAATATCATTCAAATATGGGCTTCAGGTCGTGCCCTTTAGATATAGTTTATATTGGCAACATAAATTAGCAGTCAGCGAGCTTACCGCCATCAGACTGCTCGGTAGTTGACTTTTAGTTTAGGGCGGTGTTGGGTGAGAGCGGTGTTGGAGCAGAGTCGTGTAAGTGGACTATGATTTTAATACTGTATAATTAAATCAGGGATACTTAAAAGCGCTCGGCATGGCTCGTACGGCCGAAGTTAAACGAGACGCTCGTATTGGTGAAGCCGAGGCCCAAGCCGAAGCCAAGATCAAGGAAGCGATGGCTGAGGAACAACGGATGGCTGCCAGGATACTCAACGATACAGACATCGCTAAAGCACAAAGAGACTTCGAGCTGAAAAAGGCCGCTTATGATGTTGAAGTGCAGACCAAGAAGGTAAATATAAATAAATATCCTCGGACATTTGTTCACACACGGGTATCTGATCAGAGCAGAGCTTGTAATATGGAAACCAGATAACTGATATAATATATAGACTATTTTTTTTTTGTAAATACATACTTAATTAGATAATTACACCCAGACTCAGGACAAACAGACATGTTCATGCACACAAATGTGTGTCCTGGATGGGAATCGAACCCACGACCTGCGGCGTGATGGGCAGTGTCTTAACCAACCACGCCAACCGGCTTCATAATAATATCCTACTAATATTATAAACTAGTCCCCGCTTTGCTGAACAATATCTATCACATTACAAATCATTGATATTTTCCGCTTTTTCCCTTACGGAAGAAGTTCTCTAATTAATAGTGAAAATCGCATCAAAATCCGTTGCGTGGTTTGGAAAGAGTTAGCGGATAAACAGAACGATGCGGAAACATTTTTTATTTTATACTATGTAAGGATAATGATATGAAAGTTTGTATGCTTGTTGCTTAATCACGCACGGATTTTAATGAAACTTGGCACACAGGTAGATCATATCCTGGAATATAACATAGGATACTTTTTTTTATCCCGGGATAAGATATCCGTCGGTTACAATCTTGTGGTTTTATATAAGCTTCTCCGTCTTAAGTTTTGGCATTAGAAAGGTAATTGAAGCGATGACAGCTCAGTGGTAGTGACGATGGACACCACGGCTAAGGTCGTGGATTCGAATACAATGAGTTTAAACTTTCGGTGAAGGAAAACAGCACACACAAGTTGAAAGTATATCACCAATCATCTATCATTATCCGACAGCTACACTTGAGAGACTGTTCCCATCTAAGCTTTGAGTGCTTACCACATCACTTACCATGGTGAGATTGCATTCAAACACAATGTTATCCAAGAATAAAAACATATATACATGACGCCGTTTTAAGGTCAGGACACTTACTTAAAACACATGATACAGGCGGAAGCAGAAATGGCTTATGAATTACAAGCTGCTAAAACTAAGCAGAGAATCAAGGAGGAGCAAATGCAGATTGCCGTAGTTGAAAGAACTCAGGAAATTGCTGTGCAGAAATGGGAAGTGCAACGTAGAGAGAGAGAACTTGAGGCCACTGTACGCAGGTAAATTAAATGTTTATTCACAAGAATATCAAAGTCAAAGTCGAAACCATTTATTCAGTTTAGGCCCTAGAAGGGCACTTATGAAGGTCGAATTACAGAAGTTACCACCGGTTCGGAAATCACCTTTCAACTGAGAAGAACCGGCAAGAAACTCAGCAAGGTTACATTTTTTAAATATTTTTGGACCATCTGACTATATTGGCTTTTTGTTTGAAATGTTTATCGGTACAACAGATCTGATATACGTACTAATATGGTATGTATCTATCTATGTATTTAAATGTGCAATATATTTATTTATACCTACTGTTTTAAGCATGCTCAGCCATCTGTTATTGTCAATTAATCCAATGGTTGGCTGGTAGAGATCGTTATGCTATGACTATTTTCTAATTTGTCATTTTTCTTGTACTTATCTATCTTGTATCTATCTATCTAATATTATTAATGCGATAGTGTGTCTGTATGTCTATCTGTTACCTCTTCACGATTAAACCGATTTGTATGAAATTAGATATAGGGATAGATGGAACCTTGGAGAAGGACCGAGGATACTTTTTATCCCGGGAAAAGATAAGATCCCTCGGGATGGGGTGAAACTGCGGGGTGGAAAGCGGTTTACGCGTGAAGAGGTAACAGACAGACACACACTTTCGCATTTATAATATTAGTATGGATACATATTTCAACGAAACGATAAAATTTCCTAATCCGGAATAAAAAATATAGCCTATGTTAATCTGGAATAATGTAGCATTCAAATGGTGAAATAATTTTTGAAATCGGCTTAGTAGTTTTTGAGATTCGTTACATACATACATACATACATACATACAAATCCTTCCTCTTAATAATATTAGAAGATGAGTTGTTTTAATACTTTGAGTTGATTAGTGTGCCAAGAATGTGTCGGCATGTGTACTTATTTTGTTCGTACTTCAGGCCTGCTGAAGCGGAGAAGTTTAGACTCGAGAAGATAGCAGAAGCTCATAGACTAAAGACTGTGCTTGAAGCCGAAGCCGAGGCTGAAGCCGTCAAAGTGCGAGGAGAGGTGAGCTAAGCCCTACTGATAATAATTGACGACGTCATACTGCAATGTCTGTATTACGAGGTAATTTAAAACATTCATGTCAACCGTGCAAGGAACGAATCAGATAGGCGATGTATTATTTGACGTTCAACCGGTATGCTGACAATTATAAATACCTACTACGTATATTTTATTAAAAAAGAAATGAAGTGTGTGACCATGGGAAATTATATACAGGATGTCCGGTAAATAGTACAATAAACTTAAGGGGGTGGAGGGGGGCGGGTCGCGTACCAAATATGTGAAACTGACCTTAGTAAAAGTGTCGCCGTTTTCGAGATATTTAACATCAAAAATTTAAAAATCATTACAAACATATCTCGAAAATGGTGTCACTTGTAATGAGGTAATTTTTGCATATTTGGTAAGTGACCCGCCCACCAATCTCCCCCTTAAGTTTGTCCTACTACTTACCGGACAGATAGATTATAGTTATCAATGAGCTTTCGGTGAAGGAAAGCATCGTGAGGAAACCATAGCACGGTGGTAGGGTACTTTGTAGTACCCGACTGGCTGGATACCACCCTCAATTTGAAAATCTGTCGCCAAGCACCTGTCGGTGTGTTCCGACAGCTGCACTTGAGAGCCAGTTCCTATCTAGGCTTTGTGTGCTTACCACCTTCGGCTACATCATCAGTTACCATGGTGAGGTTGTAGTCAAACACAAGCTTACCCAGAGTTAAAACAAAATGAGATAGATTTACACTTTATTTAATATAAAAGGTCGGTAAATGTTATAATTTCCTACAGGCGGAGGCATACGCTATCAAAGCGAAGGCGGTCGCAGATGCGGAACAAATGTCCAAGAAAGCCGAGGCTTGGAAGGAGTACGGATCAGCTGCCATGGTTGACATGATGCTTGACACTTTGCCTAAGGTATGTCATTTAATTAAAGAGGAACACTATTTTGCGTGGGTCACCATGGTAAGTGATTACCGTCGCCTATAGACATTAGTAATACCAGGGAGATTGCCAATGTGTTGTAGACCTTATTACAATGTCAAATTTATAACAAAGCTAGTTTTCCGCCCCGCGTTACCGAGGGATCACATCTTTTCCTGGGATAAAAGTTTCCGTAAGCTGCACTTGAGAGTCAGTTTCCGTCTTGGCTTTGTGTGCTTGTTCACCACATCATCTCTTACCATGGTGAGATTGCGGTCAAACAAGCTTAACAACTGGTCGCGTACACTGTGGTTTGAGATACATTTTCTATCAGGTTGTGGAATGAGCTCCCTGTAGAGGTTTTCCCTAGAGACTACAGCATGGGACTCTTCAAAGAGGAGTAAGAAGGTTTATGCAAGGTCGGCAACGTGTCAACCTCTGGTGTTGCAAGCGTACAAAGGCCTACACCGCTTACCGTCAGGTGGGCCGTAAGCTTGTTTGCCACCTAGTGGTAAAAAATCGATGGTGAAAATGGTGGTTTTGAAAATCTGTCGCCAAGCACCTGTGGCTGTGTGTTCCGGCAATTGCACTTGAGAGCCAGTTCGCCTTTAAGGCATTGTAATAAGGTGTACAACACATTAGCAATCCCCTGGTATTGCTAATGTCTATAGGCGACGGTTGTCACTTACCCGCCAAGCCAAAGATAGGGGGATCATTGGAAGGGGTTGGAGGAGGCCTATGCCCAAAAATGGGTACCTCACTTACGTGAATAATATTTTGTATAATAATTTTCTAACATTTTAATTTATTTTATATTATTTTTCTAAATTTTATTTTTGAACTTATTTATTTGATTTATATAAATATAATATACAGATTAATTTATAAATGTATTAATGAAATTAGTGAGCAATAAAAGCTTCATTATTATTATTATAGGCGACGGTTGTCACTTACCATCAGGTGACCCGCCTGGCTCGTTGTCACTAGTGACTATAAAAAAAATCTCTATCCAGGTGGCAGCAGAAGTGGCGGCACCTCTCTCTCAAGCGCGTAAGGTGACGATGGTGTCATGTGGCGGCGGTGAAGTAGGTGCAGCTAAACTGACAGGAGAGGTGCTCACCATCGTCCAGTGTATCCCTGAGCTGGTGAAGGGTATCACCGGTGTCGATATATCGAAGGTAAGTTGAAATGAAAATGAGATTTATTGACTCTTATAAAAAAAAATAGTACACACTTTTAAGGCGATGATAGCTCAGTGGTAAGTGACGTCGAATACCGCGACGAAGGTCGTGGATTCGAATCCTACAATGAGCTTGAGCTTTCGGTGAAACCATAGCACGGTAGTAGGGTACTTTGTTGTACCCGACTGGCTGGCTACCACCCTCAATTTGAAAATCTGTCGCCAAGCACCTATCATAGGTATCTATTATTAGAATAGGTCAAAAGGGGTAAGTTCAGCTTGTGTTGCCTACACATTTTCATGAGTGCGTAGCGCTGTTTTTCAACTTACCCCTGTTTCTTTTTTTTTTTTTATTCTAGATAGGCTTGTGTTTGACTACAATCTCACTATGGTATGTGATGATGTGGCCGAAGGTGGTAAGCACACAAAGCCTAGATGGGAACTGGCTCTCAAGCGCAACTGTCGGAACACACCGATAGGTGCTTGGCGACAGATTTTCAACTTGAGGGTGGTAGCCAGCCAGTCGGGTACTACAAAGTACCCTACCACCGTGCTATGGTGACTAACCCATCTTAAAATATTCATAAACTTTCTTTCATTTATTTATATGTACTTACTTACAATGGGGTGACGATTTTTTTTTAACCCACTGACTACTAGTGATGTGTAACGTGTAATAAAACAATTCGATAATTTTTAATTATAATAAGGTGCTAAAATTTCGAATTTCGAAAATCCGAGTTCACAATGGATTTGTAAAACATAATAATTGTGTATCCTTAACGACAAACATATTATACTATAACTATTTTTCTCTCTCTCTCAATAAATCATCACTGATAAATAATTTATATCGATAAATGTCTTATACATTTTGTATTAAAACTTCATTACGGTCAAACAAATTGTAAACGACACCCCAGTCGAGTAAACCAGTGGAGTCATTGACAATACACGCTTATTTTCATATTGTATCTAACTTATTTTCATATTGTATTTTACTTATTTTCATATTGTATTTTGCTGCAGTCAATCTCGGACTTTATAATGTATATGTTTAGGGTATGAATTGATTTGTTGGAGAAAGCTTTTATGTAGTATAAATTGACTTTCGATCCAAAAGGATTATTGCATAAATATAAACGTCGAAAAATCCCCAATAAACAGAGCAATGAATAGAGCGGTGAATTTAGGTCATAGGTATTTAGCAATAAAAAGTTTCATTATTAAACCAATAATTCTAATGTAAACGTTACAAAAACAATGTCCTATACAACTTTATAAGAACTTATATCTGAAACGGTATTGTTCGTCATAAATCGATATACTTAGATTATATATTTTGTACATTTGTTGTAAATAAATTGTAAATATCAAAACGGTACTTGGTAAATAATGGTTCCAAGAAAACTATCAGTTTCCAAGTAAAAAGGTCAGGTAGTTGCGCTTCAAATCAAACACTATCTTCTCACCCCTGACCTGTTCACAAATAATATCGTTATATTAACGTAAAGCAAAAAAAGTATCTATGCATTTATCCGCAAAATAACATCGTGTTTATCTCAAATTTATTAAACTCCAAGGTTCTATTAGGGTCGACACAACTCAAGTGATGCCCTAATTAAATCGGTCAAAGATTGTGCCAAGCAAAAATAAACTTAATAAATATCTTAGATCAAAGATTCGAATTCATTGTTTAAATATAATAAGGCGATGATGGCTCAGTGGTAATTGACGTCGAATATCGCGACGAAGGTCGTGGGTTCGAATCCTACAATGAGCTTGAGCTTTCGGTGAAGGAAAACATCGTGAGGAAACCATAGCACGGTGGTAGGTTACTTTGTAGTACCCGACTGGCTGGCTACCACCCTCAAGTTGAAAACCTGTCGCCAAGTACCCATCAGTTCCCATCTAGGCTTTGTGTGCTTACCACCTTCGGCCACATCATCACTTACCATGGTGAGATTGTGGTCAAACACAAGCTTATCCAGAATTAAAAAAAATATCTCGACACAAAACTTGGATCGTATCTAATTAAATTGATCACATCGCTATATAGTTTAAAATGGTACGAAGCCTCATGGTTCTCAGAACGTTATGCTATTAGTATAATATAGGTACAAACTTTCAGTCGTATATAATATAAAAATGAATCGCAAAATGTGTTGGTAAGCGCATAACTCAACAACGCCTGGACCAATTTGGCCAATTCTTTTTTTTAAATGTTCGTTGAAATCCAAGGATGGTTTTTACGGCGAGAAAAATTCGAATAATTGGCGGGAAAACCCTAAAAACAGCCCTTTTCTTTTTCCCATACAAACCCCCAGCTGTCAAACATTTGACGTCAATCGAAACTTAACAACGAAACAAGACACGTTTTAGAGAAATAGGGCAGAACAAGGTCTGCCGGGACAGCTAGTATAATATAAATAATAAAAACACCAATGTATTTATAAGCATTATTTATTTAAACACATACCAAGTAAACAATGATTTGATTGAAAGATGTGAACTCTGAACGAATTATGACGTCTCATTTGTTTGCACATATGAACAAATAAAACTGTGCGCCTTGGCAGTACATACATACGCAAACGAGCAATACTCGTGCGGAAAATCCGATTGTCTCGGTTGTATTTATTGCTTAAAACAGCATACCTTAACATATTATTAAATATTGGAAGGCAACAATTGAATGATAAAACTAATTTACGTAGATTTTTATGTAACTTTTTTATCAAGTTTCAGTTTGAATTTTATACCATTAAGATTAATGTAGTTAATTATAAAAATAACTGTTTACATATAAATGCTATTTGCACAAGAATAAACGCACTGCAAATATCGTAACAGCCAATAATAGTTAATTTAAATTTAATGGTCGCGTCATCACAGATAAACACACAACCAAATCACTTAAGGGAATTCGTTTTATTTGTGGGTTTTTCAGCAGTTTTTAGGCATATCTCGCCTGCAAATGTGGCGGACTATTTTCTTAAATATATAATCAGATCAGAAAATATTATTTGCTAATACCCTTTCACTTTAAAAACTGGTTTGTTAATAGTTTTCGGTCGAAACTGGAAATTGATTGTTAAACCAATTTCACGCAACGGACTGAGCTGGAATATTGCACACACTTTTGGTGGCTATAGCTGAGATTATTAGAGAAATAAAAAAATACGACCACGTCACAGCGGCTATTTGACATATTGATGAGAGAAACGCTTACCTTAACAGGGTTCATCACAACGATTCTCTTAAACATTGGTAATTGAAAGTTATATAACATAGTTTTATGTCGTGGGAAATTGTAATCGCACTAACCAGCTATTTGAATGTGCTTATCTGTCATTGTGAACAATGGTACAAATGGTATGGTACATAATCATCATAATTTGTTTAGTATTGAAGGAAGTTATTATAAACTCTATGAATGTTGTTATTGTATTAAATGTTATCAAATTAAACTATTATTCCTGTACTAGTCTTTCTCCCCGCGGTTTCACCCACGTTTCCGAGGGATCTTATCTTTTCCCGGGTTTAAAAAGTATCCAGTGTTATTCCAGGATATGATCTACCTGTATGCCAAGTTTCATCAAAATCCATTCAGTAGTTTTTGCGTGAAAGAGTAACAAACATCCATCCATCCATCTAATCTTTCACATATATAATAGTGGAATATTTCGATATTTCTGACATTTATGTATTGATTTTTTAATTCTGATTTTAAATATCTCGACAATGATACTCTTTTACTGTGGTCATTTTTGTATATTTGGTAGGTGGCCCGCCCACCTGTCTCATTCAGTTTGTCGCACAACTTATAGGACTGTATGATTGATAAATTATATTAATAAAGAGTTTCTTTATACTGCTGTACCTATTTTTGTTTCTGACTTGTTCAACGTCAGATTGTCTGATGAGACTGACGGACGTGCCTTTCGATAGTCGGTTCAGATATCTTTCCGGAAAATTTTTAATTGTATTCTCGGCCTTAAATTGGCCAACAACTTGTATTCTCGGCCTTAAATTGGCCAACAACTTGTATTCTCGGCCTTAAATTGGCCAACAACTTGTATTCTCGGCCTTAAATTGGCCAACAACTTGTATTCTCGGCCTTAAATTGGCCAACAACTTGTATTCTCGGCCTTAAATTGGCCAACAACTTGTATTCTCGGCCTTAAATTGGCCAACGACTTGTATTCTCGACCAAAAATTGACCAACGAGGAAATAGGATAAACAGATGATGTAAGTTTGACATTCAGCGTTCAATACCGAACAACATACATAGATAACAAAAATCAGTAAATTTACAATTACTGTCTTATTACGTGATAATTGATAGCAAGTTTGTAAAACAAAAGCTGAAAGATAACCCCATCTCTTTTTGTTATATAATGTTAGAATGTGAGGGTATTAAACTATTGTTTTACTAGACTAGCTTTAAACTAATTCACGTAGTGAGACTTATTTACCATTTGTCCATTTAAACCGAATATTTATTGAAACGATATGTAAATGGTGATAAAAATATAACTGAATACGAGCAATAACTTTCCGCCCCGCGGTTCCAACCGCGTACCCTTTTTTTTTTACCTCTTTAGGGGTTGAATTTCGAAAAATCCTTTCGTATTCCTCGTCTACGTGTTAACAACACCTGTGAAAAATAACAGCTAACTAGGTCCAAGGCTGAGCGTTGATGAGTCAGTCAGTGAGGGCTTCTCTTTTTGTAAAGTTGTGTCAAAAACACGTTGAGCTATATTCAGTTTTAATATTTTGTAGTAAGAAACGCTTATCGCTTATCTTAATTAAGACAATTGATTTGAAGCCAGTTCACCAGAACAATTCGCGTGTCTAATGAATTATTGTTAGCTCATTACATTCTTTATAATGTATAAGTTTGTTAAATATAGCTCAATTGTACTTTGGAGGGAACTTGCGAAGTGACGTTGGGTTTTAGTTCTATTGATTCAATTTGGCGTTTTGTCCAATAATGCTCATTAGTGACGTGGTAGTGACGTCGGATTCCGCGGCGATGGTCGTGAGGGAACTATAGAACTACCACCCTCAAGATGAAAGTCTGTCGCTTAGCATCTATCCTTTCCTTAATTGGCTCCTTTGATATGTTGCATGTTTAAATTTTTTAAATTGTATTACTATACTTACATAAACAGCATCACTGCGATGTAAGACGGTACTGACGTCCAGCAATAGTCGAAGTCTTACCAGCAAAAGCAACCTTCCAATTCAGTGATAGAGTCGTTGTTTGATACGCTAATTTCTAAGTTTTATAGGGCTAGAATACTAGACACCATTTACAAATCGTTTCCTTAAAATCGGGTAATAACTTTCGCGTTGCTTAACTAACACATGTGGCGTGTAACGGGAACAGGGGGTGGTGGATACGCCGACATTGCCGACGCCGACCGCCCGCGGGGAATCGGCAAGAAAAGCACGATAACTGCCGAACTACACTAGTCAACTTAATCGTCAAGGTAAGCATTCGTCACTCGGGAATCGAAATGTGTAGGAGAAAAAACAATTGGTGAACTAACTGCCTATTCCGATTTCCGATCCATGTTTATCATGCATGTATTATTATGTAATCCATATTATGTCAAAGTGAGTTTTGAATTCATGATTATTTCTCCTACCCACATTATTAATTATATTATCTACTGTATGTGCTAAAATGTTATGGTGAACCTTTTACTTATAAATTAATATCTTATGAGGAGACTGTTATGGTGTACGGTAAAACTCGAAAGAGTTTATGATACACCATTATAATCATATTGTAAACTACTTAATAACGAATAAATAAATTTAAAAAAAAAAATCGCTGGAGTGATTTGACAGTTGTCGTTCTGGTAATAAATAGTTCGTTACTCAGAAATGATTTCTTAAAGGAATGTATGTGAATAAAATAAGTGTAATCGCTAACACTAGATTGACTATTGATAAGTAGTGATATGGTCAAACCATTAAACAGTAATGTTAATCACATTGCGCTCGTAACTGTCAGTTTACTCTAGCTTATTAAAAAGCTGACTTTACATGTTCTACATAAAATTATAGTTTGAGAGTATAGTCCGTTGAACAGAATTACTTTGCCATTAGGAAATATGATAAAAGGGTTGAATTTTGTGCGGAGTTTGTTATTAAATTGCTGAATTAATAGATTCTGGATCATCAAAACACATGTGGGAAGAACCTTAGGGCGATAGCTATTATGTAAACCAAAGTCATACGCGTATCATAGTCATTCACGTTCTGCGGTTGATTAAACAGGAATAATTTACGAAACGATCGAGTACAATTTTGTGAACATTCAATAGAGGCATAGATCATTGCGATCACCATGTAAATAAATTTATTACGCGATATCGTTCGATATAGGAATAGAAACCAGTGGAAATATATTTCACATATAGTTGGCTATTTATTACTGTGTAGTGATGCGAACGGTCAGCTTGACTACCATATGAAACTGGTAATGGACTTCATTAAATTCTGTTCTTATTTTCCTAGAATAGAGATGTTGCCTGTTTAAAAAAAAACTAAAAATACTCCTAAATAACGAATATGTTGTAAAAATTATTTTATTTATGTTTTTATTACCAATTTAACGACAAAGAGTAGATCTTTTGATGGTGTAAATCTATCCATTTAAACTATCGTTTTGACATTTAATAAAAAGAAGCTGATTTGATATGTCATAAAATTCGTACATATTTCTGATTTAATTTGGAATTCTGATAAAAAATCGTATTGCTCGAGTGTCAACGACCCTTTCATAAAAAAAACATAGGTACATACGAACTATCACATTTATAATATACATGTAAGTAGGATAACTGTGCATCTATATTGATAGGTATTGTAAGTGATTCGATTGTAGTATTGACCTTAGTAGCAAAAAAATACCTACTCGAGATAGGTCTATGTTTTTTTTCATTGTTTTTGGCTTGGTATCGAGACGTTTAAGCCATTTCTTTATTTTAAATATTCATCTTTTATGTTAAGTCACGTTTTATTATCACTTTCACTGTAATGTCTAGTCCTCGTCCATACAAGTCCGGTCTAATTTTAGTGAAATTGGCGGCTACACCACTAAAACATTTCATGGACTTTTTGGGACAACCTGGAAAGTCACGATACACGCTTTCATTTCACTTCACTTGTGCACTTAGATTGATCTTTATTAGACAAAACACCACCGAAATATATTCAATAAAACTCAAAATACACGCATTTAATGAAAATAAAACGAAAACACAACGTCACTTCGCAAGTTCCCGCCAAAAGTCTAGGGCTATGTTAATCAATCGTTTTCACTACTGATGTAGGTATGTTTTTGACCGATTAACATATAGGTATAGGTACTAAATTTAATATTAATTAGCTTTCCACCCCGCGGTTTTTTTCATCCGCTATTTTTTGAGCCGTTTGGGGTTGAAACTCTGGGTCCGTGGGGGCCGAGTGCACACCACCTTTTCCGAGAAATGTCAAAACGACTGGTCGACGCATCTCGTGACCAGAATGCTGGCATATACCTCGCTCAACGAATCAGCATTGCCATCCAACGTGGCAATGCTGCCAGCATTCTGGGTACGTTGCCTACTGACAACGACTTTTTTATTTAGATTTATTTAAATTCAACTAATAAATAAACAATTTCAGAATAATATCTATACCTATATTGATGTGTTGCATGTTTGTTTATTGTCGTACGTATCACACGCTTCATTCGCGTGCAAATAGTTTAAAAGCTCAAAGGTTATCTAAAGCACATTTTAGTTTATTACTTCATATTCTAAATTATGTATTTATTCATTATTTTTTATCATTTTTTGTAGCATAGGTATATAAATCAACAAGTGTTTATTAATTACATAATTATAAATATTTCTGTAAGACCTAATAGAATAGTAGTTTTGGAAATATAAAATGACAACACGCGTTAATAGTGACAAACTCTTAAATATAGACGACAAAAGTAAAGTGATCAATTTATTTTCCATAACAATTTAACATTTTATTCCAAATAAATATTGCATTTTCTAACATGACATCGAATAATTTATTATTTAGGCACTGTCAGTGGGTGGAAAGCGCAGAAGGCTGGCAACATTATCTTGCAATCCCTTGTCAAAGATACTATGATACAATAAAAAAATAGTGCAACATGTATCTCTCTAGGTAGAGAAACGTGTTTTTATGTAGGTAGAGCGTACACTTGAATAAATTCTTATCTTAATTAACAGTAGGTACTTACACTTTATGGTTGATTAGTTGCAGATGCTTGGCCTAATGAAACAATTTACTGGCTTACCTACACAAATTATCGTTAAAAATATTCCTTTAAGAAACAACATTTATTCTATAGAAATATTATTTTTTATACGGATAAAAATTTTCGATTTATTATTATTCCCGAGGTACGGCGTATAATTATAAGTAATCGAAATTTAAGGCAAGAGGGTCTCCTTGACGCAATATGTTTGTCTCTTTTTGGGACATGGATGTGTAGGGCTGTCAAAAGTGTCATAAATGCCAAATTTAAGTTTGAACTGTATGTGTAGTCAGGTAATTTCATATGTGACTGACTATATTCGATTTTTTTTTTGCAGATTCGCGCATTGTAAGCTGGGTAGCTCTGAGGAATACCACGTTTTAAGCGTTATTCATTACATACATTCATTTGTTTGTACCTTTTCTTGGGGTTGCCAGACTGTTGAGAATTAGTCTAAATATTTTTTAATGGTGATTTGAAGGATTTTGAAATTAAAATTTTTGAATTAATTTAAACTCAATAAAAGGTGTCGATTCTGTTGTGTAAAAAACTAAACTGAATTGTCATGACACAAAATTTTTGTTATCTATCTATCTATTCATGTTCATATTATAATGGGGTGGAGGTATACCTACTGATATTGTTCTGTCACAT
The DNA here is from genome assembly GCA_951361185.1 of Ochropacha duplaris. NCBI lineage: Eukaryota > Metazoa > Arthropoda > Insecta > Lepidoptera > Drepanidae > Ochropacha > Ochropacha duplaris. The sequence goes on from OX592690.1 coordinate 1,954,755, forward strand.
GAAGTTTATTTTTCGAATCGACAACTTTGCACAAAATGGATGTTAATTAAATGTCGACTTGCTACATATAAGTGTACTCAAAATTATCATAAGTTTATTTTATTATTGTTTCATTTTACATTCTTAATTTTAATTATAACCAAATTAAGTAAAATAGTTTTGCTAGCATTTATATAAGTAAGCATTTAGTTCAGAATCCACATTGGTATGACTAGTTCCGCTGTTTGCTGCAATACAGTTTTCAACCAGTTCGGCAACGGATGCTGTTTTCGTTATTTAATATATTTTTTGGCAATGAAGTTATTAGGCGCACCTGAAAATAATCAGGGCTCAGATAGAAAATACTAGTCTAAGACATTGCCCGTTATTTACTTTTTAAGCATTTCAATGCATTTAAGTGATTTTCATTACGCCAAAGAATTTATATATTTTCTCGGAATAAAATTTATCTTGATCTGGCAACCCTAAATATAATTAAGTATAGTGTGTATTTATTCGACCTAAGTGCCACTTTTGGAATATTCTAATTAAAAAAGCCGTATTGTTCCCATTTATGTGGCACTTGTCACTTTTAATTTCACAGATTAATTTTCTAAAACGTGTGTAATTATTGGTTTCTGTTTCGATACTTTACAAGATACGCTTTAGAAATGTGTAACAATTACAATTTCTCTATTACAAAAGACTATAGAACTGCTTCAATAAAAATAAGTACATTTATACAACTACATTTTATCTAGCTACATGCTTGAAAAAATACATTTAAATTATAACAATTAATATACCTACAATATATAAACAAGAGTTTAGGTATCTGACTGGCTGACTGATAGTTCTATACTACATAACAATATACAATGTTGCTAGTATTTATGATAAATTACTATAGCCTACATTATTCCAAAGTAGAAAAAAAAACATGAATGTTTGTACAACGTGTAAAAAGTGATAGGAGAAAACCTATATTTTTTTATTTAGCTAATCTGTTGTTAGGATATATAAAATTAAAGATTTGGTGTTCAAAAAGTGTCGAAATTCTAAAATTAAAATTGTTTTTTTTTTTGCAATTGAAGTGCATTTTGTAGTCGTACTAATATATTTTACTAACAATAAGTTATATTTATTAATACAATGTAATATTTTTTCAATACGTATGCGTCAGCAACTCTTCGGAATTTTTTGGTGAGCAATAATTGTTACATTAATTAATGTGTACATAAAATTAATCCCTTTTTAGGTTTCTTATGATATTTAGTATGTAAAAAATGGAGCTATGATCTAATTATAGATTCATTTTGTCTAAAAACGGAATATTGAAATGGCATATTTTTGCGAAATATTTATTTTATATTGTATAAGAACGTAGAATTTCTGTAGGGGAGGAAGCTGTTTGGTCATAAGCCTCCTTGACGTTAAGAGATTAAAGCAAATTAGAATCTCTATTTTCTTATGTGTAGTTTGCAAGTATCCTCAAAATTGTTGCTATTGAGTTTTCCAAGTAAAAAGGACTCGGGTCGAACAATGCAAACACCTTCGCTTCGTGTATCCAGCTAAATATTTAATAAATTACTAAACCATGTCTATAACAATGTTAATACAAGATTAATAACATCAATCTATCTTCAACTTATGTTATTCTAATTAATTTTAAGATTTACATAATAATAATATTAAAGTATTTACCTCAACCGTTTTTGGCTCTCGTGCCATATATTTACAATGTTCGTTTTGTTTTTTTTTTATCGTAAATAGATAGTTGATAGGTTTGATACCATATGTTTTATACCATATGTTTTATTTTATATCCATAACTTTTTTTAATATTCAAATAAAGAACGAAATACTGCCGCAGTTTTTATGAATTTAATTAACATGTTCGTTGTTGTTTTATAGTGTATCTTTTAGTGTGGTTTATCCGAGTTTAAGGAAATGAAGCCAAAAGGTGGATTAGCACACAAACTGTAGAAATGGTATTTGGTCACCCCTGCCTATGGAAATTGGAAACACCAAGGATATTGTCCTTAATTAAGAATCGATAATATTCAGTGTGTTTTTCGTTATTCGACAAATGTACGTGTTGACTCGATTAATAAATGCAACATGGACTTTTATGAAAACTTATCCTTCATATAGGAACGTTATGAACAAAATAGCACAAATATTATTTTTAACACATTTATTTACCACCATCGATTTTATGACAAGAATAACTTTTCATAAATGTGTCATCTTCTTGGTGTTCAAATTAGTGTCTATTAGCTGTGTGTTTGTCTATGATATCTTCTTATGAATGTATATATAGATACCAATAGAATAATCAGTGTGGATTTCCTCCCTCATTTCTGCCTTCATGTGTTTTCATGTCACTAAGCTGTTTCAATGGTTTTAATATATATGAAAAGTAATATTGAATGTCATAAAAGTGTGGTGGAACACAAAATTTACTGTTGGGATGGTAATAAACTCGATCGTTATAATGAAACGATAGTAAAGATAGATATTTATGCACGAGTGGCACAATAAACCCTTGTGTATGAATCGCAAGTGTCTGTGTATTGACGTGGTTTTAATTCATGTATATTCAATAAAATTGCGTAATAAATTGCTGTTTTTTATTTCTATTTCAACTTTTAGATAAAAAAAAATTCTACAAGCGTCACTGGTTAGTGACTGTAGTCGCATATGTACAGCCAATGTGTTGCCAACCTATAAAATCCTAAAGGAACCGGCTACAATCAACTGCCTGGCCACAGAACACCGAAGGGTTATAATGTATATGGTTTACTCTTTTGGGGCCTTATATAGAATCTAATTAGGTACATATTAGGAAAGATTTGTATGTATGTATGTAACGAATAAACTCAAAAACTACTGGGCCGATTTCAAAAAATCTTTCACCATTTGAATGCTACATTATTAGTCGACTATATTTTTATCCGGGGATAAGATAAGATCCCACGGGAACGCGGGTGAAACTGCGGAGGAGAAAAGAGTAGTAGGTAAATAAAAACAAAACTAAAAACAAAATATTTATTGTCGACTTCGAGATAATGTCCTACAACGGAATGGCTTAGGTTAATAGATTATAAAATAGTTAATATTTGGTTGCGTCTTCGATAGCTTAGCTGAGATCAGGTTACAATGGTATTTCAAAAATGATTTTTTTTAAATTTCTATTCGAGTGTGTTACAAAAAGCAAAATTACGTCATCGGTAACCTTAGCTATGCTTCTGTCTTCATACTATGTCATGTACCTGCAATAAAATTAACAATTACAATTCGTAAGTATAACTTATTTATCATATTAAAATATGTATTACGTGAAATTCAATTCAAATAAATCAGTTTCGTCACACTCACTTTATTAACACACGGTACGTATTAAATCACTGGCAATCGTCAAATGTAATCCACTTCCAATAATTCTGCTATTACTGACACAAGTAAGAATATTATTATAAACCCACCACCGTCCCATTACCGATAATGCAATGTCGTACCATGTATTAATAGCGAGTGCCAAAATTAAGCTTCATTTCATATTACTTCATCCTTATTAACTAAACTAAGTAATATAGATACGACGGTAGATATACCATTGCAGTCCTACGGGCAAAAATAATTGCCCGTAGTTCTATTAGTAGGACTGCAACAAAAACATCATTATTTTGTATGGGCAATGGTCCTCCTAACAGGGAAGACGAAAAAAAATGAGATTTTTTTCGCTCTTCTAAAAAAAAACCAAAACTACGGGCACTGTTACTTGTCCGTAGTCTTACCAGTAGGACTACGGGCAATAGACTAGATATACCTACATATGTTCAGGAATCTTTCTGATATTATAAATGTGAAAGTTTGAATGGATGGATGTATGTTAGTTACTCATTTACGCCAGAACGGCTAAACGGATCTGGATGGAATTTGGCATAGAGATAGTTTATAGTCCCGGGAAAGGATAAGATCCCTCGGGAACGCGGGTGAAACCGGGGGACAGCTATTATAGTGAACCAATGCAAAGCAAAATGTAAAGCTATTTAGAAAATCCATTGAATGATGTAGTTGTAGTTAGTGCGTGCATACTTGCTCCCAGGAAGGAAAAGAAATGGATGATACCTAACCGCACCGGTGGCAAAGTAATAAACCTATAATAAACAATGAGTGATCTGGGAAACACAAAAAGCTTTATGGTGATAGAGGAATAAATGTTACGTTAACAGACTCAGGTACACTCCTACCAACTTATCTGTGAAATGGCGAAAATTGGAACTACGGCCGTCATGAACATTCGAATGTCACAACTGTCAGTTACCTATTCATTTCAGTGACTACTAGCACACTAGCGCCACCCTTCAGTTCACAGATAAGTTGGTGGCACAATACCCGGCGTTTGGAACCTTCAAATCTCAATATTCCGACGGGTGAAAATAAGATTGAGAGCGCTTTTCCTTGTATCACATTTCGTCTTTACTGAGAACCAGAGATGGCGCTGTAAGCGGACTCTAACAATACCTACAGCTATGACATTATGGAGTAGCTGAGGGGCCGGAATTACTGTTACTGCCTAACCATAGTAAATAGTTATAGGGACGTTGGTAAAATTACAGTAATTAATAAAATAGTAAACTTGGTAAAACATTTCCTGCACCTTAATAAAATAGTACCAACACATTAATAGGTACAGGCAAGAATGAACAGGAAGTCACGAGCAACAATGTCAAAAAGGGGCTCAATAAATACAGTCACTAAGTTATTAATAAGTGCATTTTATGTAATATTATAATTAGTATCTATAGATATAATTTTAGACATTTTCACTAATCAAATATTGGGGGTTTCAAAATCATACTTTACAAAATCATACGTCTTTGAAAGTAATCCTCATAAATATCTGTGTTTAAAACCGGCCAAGTGCGAGTCAGACTCGCGCACGAAGGGTTCCGTAAACAAGGCATAAAAATCACGTTTGTTGTATGGGAGCCCCCCTTAAATATTTATTTTATTTTTAGTATTTGTTGTTATAGCGGCAACGGAAATACATAATTTGTGAAAATTTCAACTGTCTAGCTATCGCGGTGCCTGGTGATGATATCGAGCAAAAAAGGGCAAAAAAATAGCGTTTTTTGATTGGGAGCCACCCTTAAATATCTATTTTATTTTATTTTTAGTATTTGTTGTTATAGCGGCAACAGAAATAGGTACATAATTTCAACTGTCTAGCTATCGCAGTTCTTGAGATACAGTCTGGAGACAGACAGCGAAGTCTTAGTAATAGGGTCCCTATTTTTACCCTTTGGGTACGGAACCCTAAAAAGTAGTTAGAGGCAGATAACGAACTGATTGCACTATAATATGAAAACCGTGCCGTTATATTAGTCTATAATATGAGCGTGACAACCGATAACATGTTATGATTGTCATAAGAAAACAGTTATAGAATAATACTTACGCCCTAACACTATTGTTCCATAACTGGCTGGCCATAATGGTGACAGAATGTGTGAACGACCTATTTGCGATCACATAAACTGAATGTGATTGATTTTTAATTACTTTTGAAATTGCGGTAGACCAAAAGAAATGAATTCAAATCATGCTTCAATTAACCTAATGATCTTTCTTATCATTACTTATCTTATAGTTAGTAGGTATCTTATGTTTTAACCCTCCACCATTTTGCAAAATTAAACAATTAAATTACATGCCTATATCTACCAACCTTAGCCCGTTTAATGTTCCATTTTCGCCCAGGCGCTGTGTAACAAGTGTGGTTATGAAAATGTAAGCATATATATATATATAACATATACGGGATTATATACAAAATTCTTAGATTAAAACAAATCGTTTGTTATAAAACTAATTGTATATTTCATCATGTCAACACTGGTTTTATATATTAATATATTATACTTAGTTATTTTCCTATGTGAAAATTTACAAAACAGTAATTAATAATTATTGATTCAGGATGGAAGTTATATGTAGGTAACAAAAACTAGTTAAATGCTAATAATGTATGTATATGACCTAAGGATATGTCCCTGCCTAATAATGAATTTGTGTTCCATAATTTATTTAGATAAAGGCAGTATAGAGTAATTTGATATGGTGTCTAGGTACTATGTAATATTCAACACAGAAAAAATATAACATTACTTATTTTTCTGATACTCGATGTTAAATTTTAGCGAGTTTTTGTCAAATAGAAACCGCATATCAATTGGTCTTGCAACTATGGCGCTATACAGAATATCGGGTAAGTAGAACCTACGACAAACTTAAGGGGGAGATAGGTGGGCGGGTCACCTACCAACATATACCCACAAAAATTTCCTCAGTTAAAAGGTCACCATTTTCGAAATATTACGATATTTCTAATTGATCGTTTTTTTTTTAATTTTAGATATTAAGTAAATATCTCGAAAATGGTGACACTTAAACTGAGATCATTTTTGTATATTTGGTTGGTAGGTCGGGTCACCAATCTCCTCCTTAAGTTTGTCGTACTACGACATATATATAATAAAAATATAATATATGTATAGTTGATTCATGAGAGATAAGGTATTCGTGCATAACTGTATCAAAATAAAGTTACAGTAGCTTATTATCATATAAATTATGTAAATCTACCAATGAAATATTGACATATAAATGTACCGTAAAGTTTTAATGATATTATAATATATTAAAGTGTTAGTTTGTTTATATGGCCAAGGTAAAAAACCTCATCAATAAGATCATCTCCACAACTTATCGCCATAATCCTGTTCAAAACATATTGATAACTAAATTCAGTCTTGCAAGATTGACTTACCCCTTGGCTTATGGACGGGACGGACGTCCCAAAACTACATAAAAATTTCAAGGAATCCCAATACAAGCTAATTTTGCCGCTTGAAATTCTATTTTGTAAATACGTATTTATTTGATAATTCTAGTTTTCGATTCGAGAATTTCTAGTTTTTTCTCCAATAATAATATTATGCGTACAAAAACTAACAGTACGTAGAAATCGGTCATACCTATTACTAAAGAAGTAACCAATAATGATTACCTGAAGTTATAATCTATGGTAAAATTATGCATTATTCGCTCGCGTCCGCGAATTGATACCTACTCTACCAGTATTGTATTGCTAGAGGTGAAAAAGCAAAATCATACTGCGCGACGCGCGACGCTCCGGCTATCGCGGATTTTCCAAATGTTATTACCTACGTGGATCTCTTAATATAATACCTACAAGTACCTATCACATTTTTATCTTAAGCACTGATAATAATTGTGTAATCGTCATAGAAGTTTCCATCCAGACTACTGACATCCATTATTATTTTATTATTGTTATTAATACAAAAATATACTGTAGTAATTATATTTACCCACCGAATTATCGTATTTTATTTATATACATATACACACTACACGGTTTTTAAATGGTTCTTACTCTATTATATTACAGTTTGTTTGCTAACCAGTGGAAGCAATCCCCATACAGAACGTACCATATAATAGGGCCAAACTTGTTAAAAATCACTTTATTTTTTTTCATTAAGTTATTAAGTGCACTTCATGAATGAAAAAAAAAAATTGAATTATATGTTTTCGTAATAATAAATTATGTTTTTCTTGTAGCTCTCATTTAAGTATAAGTATTGGCATTATTACCCCATTTTACACAAACTTCGAAAAGTTAAGCTTAAGTTTTTATGAATAAGGAATTTTAAAATAAATTTTATAATACTACTTTATACATTGAATAATAAATACTACAGGAATTATTCATCGATGTTGTTGTAAAGATTGCATCAATATTTAAGTATAATTTTCCCCGATTAATACTGAAATAGCAGGAAAAACAGCTCATAAGGTGTTAATACCCATGATAGGTACATCTTACTTGAAATGTTACTTTTTATATTATATATATCTTACGTAGGTAACGTAAGGTACGTATTGTCTCAAGTGACAACGAGGCAGGCGGGTCACCTGATGGTAAGTGACAACCGTCGCCTATAGACATTGGCAATACCAGGGGATTGCTAATGTACTGTACACCTTATTACAATGCCTTAAAGGCGAACTGGCTCTTAAGTGCAATTGCCGGTACACACCAACTTGAGGGTGGTAGCCAGCCAGGAGTGAGAACTACATAGTACCCTACCACCGTGCAAAACCTACATTTAAAGTTCTATTCACATTGGCCAATCAGTTTTATCCTGACTAAACCGTAACTACGTATTACGGTTTAGTCGACAATGCCCACCGCTGATTCAATAATATGACTAAATGCTCGATGTAAACAAACAGGACATGGCCTAATAAAATGGATATTAGCAAACTCTACCCGGTCACTTCTAACTTTGCATAGCTTAGCCCGTAAATATAATATTCAGGGTTATTTTGAATTCGTTGGCATTATATACAAAGGTGGTATACTCATGGATATAAATAATTTTCAATATGGTAGCAACTGTGAAATTGACTTCTGTAAGAAAAACCTTTTTAAGGTACCGTCAGTACTCAAACAAGGTACATTTATATATTCGTATTGTCCGTCTGTATGTCACAGTTAATTTCCTTGTAAACTATAAGGCCGATATCGTTAAATTTTGGCACATATACCAGACCACTAACTACAGAGTTATGAACTGAAAAATATGAAAAAATGTATATTTAACAGATTAATGTTTTTCAGCTTAAGTCAACAGTTGATTTACTGTACTGGTTCAATTAGAAGGATTTGGAGCGGCCGTATGACATGAATTAAGTGCCGCTACAATTAAAAATGCACTTTGAAATATCGGAAAATCTCTATCAATGTCTGAAGCTACAAAGAAAACTATCACGTTTAAACAGTCTTATTACATAGTCAGGAGCCATATATTCTATCTTCGCAATCAAAAACTAATTTTCGAATCAGGTAAAAAATAAAAATATTTCGAAACACTATCGTAGGTATCACATTTACATAATGACATTTACGTAAATGTTTCTCATAGTGATGAGTTCATACTTCCAGTGCAATATTTGTTTCGCTCACAAATATAGTTAGAACTAGTATAATCCTACATAATAGGGTAGTGTCCTGGGTCAATAAAAATGAATTCTAATTAGTCCGTCGGTGAGATTATCAAAAAATATTGGACACGTATTTTTTGCTTTATCAAATCAATAAAAATATACAAAGTTATAGCGCATCAAAGTATAGGAGTGGGGGCTTGTGACGTCACTTCGTGGTAAAATTTGTGCCACGGTGTGACGTCACGCGAAATTTCAACGCACTGTATCCTCGTCATTTTTCGTTTACGGAACAAAATAAAAAATACGTGTCCAATATTTTTTGGTAATCTAACTGACGGACTAAATATATTTTTTTAGGACACAGCCCTGTTGAGTAGTCCATTATACTTAGCGCACAAAGAGTTATTGTATTTAGAACAATGAGACTGTTAATTTATATCTATGAAGATATTCCAATGCATTGAACAAATATAATAAACAATTATTTTTTGTTTAGAAAATGTAAGGCGATGATAGCTCAGTGGCAATTAAATACTTCGATTATCATTATGAAGGTCGTGGTCTAATCCTACAATGAACATGAAAAAAACAATGAACGAGATAATTAAAATATGGCGTCCTCGAAAAAGGAACAATATTATCAAAAATAAGAAGTGTAAAATAAATCAAATTATTAAAAATAAAATACCGGAATGCGTTAACATTATCAAATGAAAAGCCAAAAACAAGCTCTTTATCAGATCCTTATTTCAGTTTAGGCTAAAAGCATTTTAGTTGATATTTTATAACACAGTCGGGTTTTTAGGTTTTAGTTTTTAGTAAAAGTGGTTCTACCATCTTGGGTTATAAATTTTTATGTAGTTTGTTTTATTGTATACTTACAATTTAATGTTTCAGTTGGAGCCAAGAATGGAAACATGCTAAAATTAAGTAGGTAAGATAATGATAAGGTATTCGAAGTAGGTACCTACTTATTGAAACATGGAGAATGTATTGTTAAAATCTAGACCTAACAGCGTAACTAATGCAGAAGGCCAAAATTACTGGAGTAAAAATATGAATATTCTAAGTTAGTAGACCTCATTTTTTTATATCTAAGTAATAATTAATTTAAAACACCAGGACATAATTATAATAGTATGTTTGGAACTTAATATTCCTTATTATAATCATGTTTTTGTTATCTTTAACTTATGTAAGTAAGTAATTTATGAAGTTGTTTGATTCCTTATAGGTATTATAGTTTTATTAAGACTAATTTTGAAAGTGTCTATTTACTTAATAAATAGGTACCTACCTACTGACAAAAATCTTTTTAAATGTTTGTATAAGTCTTTGGGCTTCTATTACGTATAATTTATTAAATTTGAATTGATAATGGAACAGTGTAAAAACTTACTTAATAATTGTTTTTTTTAAATGTTTATAAGCAAATATATTTTTTTGGAACATGGAATGTTTCGTTTGTAGTTCTGATTTTTAGATTTGAATAAGTATATGTATAAGTTCTGTGATTATAGACCTACCGAAAATCGTCAATGGAAAATGTTAACACATCAAAAACAATGTTAATGCATTACTTATTGATAGTGCTAGTTTTCAATAAAACATGGTTGGGAATAGTTTAAAAAAAACTGTAACAATGTAATATACTATGTGGAACCAATTACGTTATACTGAAATTGTTAGGAATTTTTAGTTATAATTATCTTATTGCCCCTTGCCTGTCGGTTGGGGTGGTATTCCCAAAACTACATATAAAAAACATTGAATTCCGGGATATGCAATTCAAGTTATTAAATAAAGTTGTTGTGTTTTAAAAACAGTTAATATTTTGTTGAATACTCATAAGAATGTACTCAATGTATAGCTTTAAGTTCAAATGAATTGAATCCCTGCTGCGTGGGTGACAACACATCATTTATAAAACTGGTCAATTGGATAATATAGGAAACAAGCTGTTATCCATTCCTTTGTCCAAGGTAGTTTTACATTCATGCAATCACCAGTTTTTAAGCATGCAAACACACAATCAATACTTAAATTAGGACAGGCAGTCACAAAAATAATTGATTCCACATAAAAAAATTACTACCAAATAATAATGAACATTTTGCCAATTTAAGTATGAACACATTACCCAAAACTACACACAAAATAGGTGAGTGAAGTAAAACAGCAAACAGTCAGTCATCTGGGCAGTTTTGGCACAATGTCTACTAAAATCCATTGGAAAGATCCATTGATGGATCTTTTTGCACATTTTTGTCCACTTTAATCCTTTATCATGGATTTTTTGCAAAGTGGATTTTTTAGAACTAACGATTGTCTGAAAATCTTAAAAGGGGCCGATTTTTCAAGATTGTGGAATGGAACTAATAAACGGAGACACATCTATCGGTGGCGCACTACTTGGAAAAAATAAAATAAAAAACCGGCTAAGTGCGAGTCGGATTCGCGCACCGAGGGTTCCGTACAAACTTGTAGGTGTGGAAATAGTTTGTTCATCACGGTAATCGAGTCAGAAGATTTTCTTGCAACAAATTTATGGTTTTCGGATTTTTCCCTTTAGCAAAAATTCACGATAAAGGATTAAAGTGGACATAAAAGTGCAAAAAGATCCATCAATGTATCTTTACAATGGATTTTAAGACACTTGTTAGTTCTACAAAATCCACTTTGCAAAAAATCCACGATAAAGAATTAAATTGGACAAAAAAGTGCGAAAAGATCCATAAATGGATATTTCCAATGGATTTTAGTGGACATCGTGAGTTTTGGCACAAGAATCTAATGTTATACTTTACCCCGTCCATGTTTGTAAGGTCGTTTTCTGTAAAAACGTTTTGTTAGGAAAAACTTGATGACTAGAATAAGAATAATGAAAGATAATATGTACAGGAGACTTAGCATTCCGATGTCCAGGTTGGAGAAGGGGCTGATGGAGGTGGCAGAGCGTACTTGTCTCACGTCTCGAATGTTCGATGACCCATACACTTTTTGCAGGTACTGATACACAGCTGGCAGGTTCCACGCGCCCCTCGCCTGTCTACATTCAGGACACCGAGCAACACTAGGAAATTGAATTTTTGGATAGTCAGGATCTTCTGTCTGGTCTCCTGCCAGCCTTAAATTCACTTCATTATGTGATATCCACAGCCAAAGGACAGCTTTATCATTCTCCTTCACATCAAATATTCTATTTCTGGCAGCCATTGCTTGGAAATGCTGCGCACAATCAGTGCAACCGAAGAAGTTTTTTATGTAACCATGCATGGCTTTTAACACTTTGGGACCTTCGGATCCCGGTTTTCCAGCAGCATTGACAGTGAGAGTATGAAACAGGCTCCAAAGTCCACACGAGTACCCACGGTATTGAGATTGACTACCTCTACATGAAACATATTCTAGGTTAGTTACATAAACTGGAGCATGGGCATTTTCTAATCTTTTGACTAGCTCGTACACTTCACTACCACCCCAACTATTTCTTGCTATAAGTGTTGTCCTTAGATCTACAATGTATTCTTTGAGATTTCCTCTAAATGGAAATGAAGTAATGATTACATCTAAGTAATCTAACAGGGCTTGTAATGGTTCCCCAGTTAGAGTTTTATATCGGGTTATTTCTGTGTGAAGGCTAGTCTTTAGAGTTTTTTCTAGGTCACTGTAATACACTACATCTGCATTCATTATGGTTTGTTTTTCTTCAGATACTTCATTTTCATGGTTCTCATAGATTGTGTCACGTGTAGGAAATACATAGTTTTTTGTTTTCAAGTATGAATTAATAGATTGCAAAAAAATCTGTTTTGTACTATCTTTTGGTGTAAGTAATACATGCTCTAAATTACGCTGCACTACAGCAATGGCTGGGAAGTGTTTAATTCCAGCAGCTGCAGCAAATTCATTAGTGTCATAAACTCGTTTTACTTTAACATGTCGATAATCATTCATATCAAGAGCCAGCTCGGATCCAATAGTAGAATTCTCATTTTCAAACACAACAAATGTATATAAAATGTCTAGTGGTTCATCTTTAATTGCACCAGCAAATGAAGGATAGTATTCTATTTTCAATGAAGGAGCAAACCTTAGCCTTCCCGAGGACTGTTCAGATTGCATTTTGGAAATCAACTGGGATTTTAGTTTTTCAGACGTCTCTGTTACTTGCAATCTGTCGCCAACATTCGTGTTGCTTTTAACGTAGGATTCGTGCATATACCGCAGCGAAGGATACGCCATCACTTCAAATTGCCTGCAAATTTCATTATTTTCCTCTGCTGAACAGTCGAGAACTGCGAGTGTTATTATATTTTTCCAATTTACTATATCTTTGGCCATCGATTTGAATTTCGGTGCAAAAGCTCTGCAATGCCCGCAGTAGCTGTTGTAGAATTGCAGGACGGTTGCATGATTTTGTCCGTACACTTTCCTGTCAAAATTGCGTTGTGTTAACACGGTAACGTGATCAGACTTGCTGTAAAGTCCTTGTTCGTTGACATCGCCATCGTCCGGGATGACGGCGCCGTAAACTAGCGCAGTAAATATAACTACAACCAAACAGAAAGAATTCCGAAATTCCATATTGAGTTTGAACGAAGTTTCTGACGTAAACAGATGTGGCAAGCTCACAGCGACTACGCGAGCACGACACCGACACGTCTGCCGGCGGCAACGGGAAGTCACAACTAACTGTAACTTCAGTCAGAAAGTTCAAGTCCCTTTCATATTTCCGAATACATCATTTCGTCATTCATTTCTAGACTTGTACGAAGTTGTATGTAAGTACAGCTAGTCCACTTTATACCTGTGTGTGTACGTATATATTTACGTACGTAGTAACTAACTACTTGAAAAATAATAATTTTATGTTTCGGATTCAGTAATTATTTTCTGTAGGTACTTGGTCATCTGTCAGTATACTGCTGGTGCTGTCATTATTATTTTTTTTGTTCGCTCCTTCAGAGCAGGCTAAAGTCTATTGACCATACTGCCTAGTCTTACGTATTCATTTCTTCCGTTTAGTTTGGCAAATATTTTCATTGTTAAAGTACTTTAAAGTCAAATCCAGTTTATTGTTACCGTCAAATTTTCATCACATCTAATTAAGCTTTGTTTAATAATCAAAGCATTTAAGTGATATTCGTTTTCAAATCCTTGAATTAAATCTGTAATGCCTAAAGTAATATTGTTATGTCAATCAAAGCCGAGCAAATTAAATTAGCAAAAACAAAACATAAGTATAGTCATGCCTATGTGAATTGACATAAGGCCATTTTTAAAATAATTTTAATTATTTTAATGAGTAAAGAAAATTATGTAAATAAAACCATCAATCAAACTTCGTACGAATTATAATTACTATTCATCACATTCAGAATCTAAATATGTATTTTATGCAGAATTGCGCAGAGATCAAAATCATCTAAATTCATTTTATTTTTTAATTTTGGTCTGTTTTTTATTAGGTGTAAAAAATACAGCCGACGTCTTTCCCTCTCTGCGTATTTTCATTATGGAAGAGCGAGATATACCTAAAAGAAAACACGCAATAATATTAATTATTATAACTAAAATCAACCACAAATAGGCCTATTTCCAACGCACATACTATATGAACTACCTACCAGTCATGTTGACAGTAAATCGGCGTTGTTATTTAGAGAAATATACTGTAATTCCTCGGACTTTTTCGGCGACAAATACTTTATTATATTGTCAACCACATTACTTTCACGACTATGTATAACTTTAGGCATTTTAAGGTACAAAAAACTCAGAAAAGCAAATAAATAGAGTAGCACTTTGACAGCAATCAACACTTAGACGAATAATCCAATCGTCTAAGAATCAACAGATGTAATTTACAGATTAGCTAGTATAGTGTATCATCTATGTTACAGATTACTGTAGCTCTCAGATATAAAAACTACTACTACTCTGTGACTCTCGGAACAATAATTGTTCCGAGCCTTAGACGAATAATCCAGTTCCGAGCTGTGACTGTAGCTATATAGCTAATGAAGTTATATTTAGTGTTGCCAATAAAATAAATTAGTTCAATTATTTTTCCGCAATATGGCGAAGTTTTTTATTTTCCTGGTCAGGCTATAAATCTTCTTGATTTTCACTTTAATTTTCGCTTTTTTTTATCATAAATAATCTTAAATTAAAAAAATGGTAATTTGTAAGTTCAATTCAAAATAATTAACTTTAATTTGTAGTCGTCAAGGTTTGTTTCGCACTAGTATCTTAAAAACTGTAGATTTGGAGGGCAAAACCAAAAACTGAGAACATTTACAAAAAACTGTAAATCTTCAGTAGAGTTGGCTACAGTGCCTAGCGTATACTTCTTTACTCCGTGGGTTACATTCTTTTATAACAGACTTCAAAAAAGGAGGAGGTTCTCAATTCGACTGTATATATTTTTTTTAATATAACAAAATAGCTTCCGAGTAAAATAGAATGTAACCGCCATCTTAATATAACCACCAAAAATAATGTTACCAAAAAATATGTATACTACCTGGATAGAAAGCTCTCCATACTATATTTGAATCAAATACCTATCAATTGCGAAAAAGAGTAAAATAACTATATTGGGACCACTCCTCTTTCTTTCCTTCTGGGTAAGTAGGGTTAGAAAGAGAGATTGTCCTAACTTAGTTGTTATGTTTCTCTTTTTCTATTTGCGTCAAGTAGGTATGGAGAGGGTTCTATCGAGGTAGTTGGGTATTGTCTCTCCGACTAGCATAATATATGAATAAATATCTGTGGTTATCTGTTTACTGCTTTGAGTATTAAGCCAGCCTTAATAATCAAAGGTTTACTGTTATTTCGACAAGAGGGTATTACACTCATTTTTGAAAAGTGTCTCAAATAGATTCTATAGTACTGATAAACCACTAAAAAACACAAAAAAATTATTCAATTGATAAGTGCCATAAAAAGAGCAGTCAAATTTTACATTTTCAAATTTCGCGCGTAAATTGACGAAAACGCTGGACCCAGTGGACATGACGTCATTTGGTTATACAGCAGAACACAAATCTGGACAAACTGTAGACTGTAGATTTTACAATGCAAACATTTCACTTGTGCACTTAGATTGATCTTAATTGGACAAAAAACCACCGAAATTATTCAATAACACTCAAAATACATGAATTTAAGAGTGGGCATAAAGCAAAATCACATACCTTAGCATTAATTTTTACTCATGTAGGTAAATCGTATTCAAATAAAAAAGTATTTTAACATGGGTACTTATTTACATTATGTATGGATGCATTGACACAAAGCAAAAACATAGTGGAATGAGAATTCCTCGATAGAAAAAAATACAAGGCTGACAAGAAACATTTTTGAAATGTTCTATACTTTTCGATTTATTTAGATTATAAGGATTTGTCGCGCGAAAAGTGCTATCGTCCGTCTCATGTCTCGCGAACATTAGGCATGCGTTTGTTTCATCCATCAGTCATATCAGTAATCTGTGCATCAGTCAGTCGCAATCGCTCTGTTAAGACCTCGGAACAATAATAATATTGTTCCGAGGTTACCTAAAGTCAAAATAGTTTACTTGTTGTTTAAGTGAATAAGTACCTGACCTGGATGACCGAATACCGGTACCTGGATGTTTTTTTTTTGTAAAATTTTAATAGAAAATGAATGTGAGAAATCACAAAAGAAGGAAATAAAAATATAATAATCTGGACTTGAACCGTGGTACTTAGGATTTGGTATAGCTCTATTTCCCCCCGAGCTATTATAACTTGACAGTTATTTGCGAAATTTATCTTGGTATTCTAATGATATTGTAGCAATTTTCCCGAGATTTTGATTATATATATATATATATATATATATAATCAAATATATATATATATATATCTAATTCTACATACAAAAATTGCTCGTTTAAAGGTATAAGATTAAGTAGGTAACAATATCGTAATAATTTATTAAGGCCAGGTAGTCCCATTTTACATCACTTTGATTCAATTTTCAACAAACAAAGAGTTATTGTTTAAAGCAAAAAAAAAAAAATACATATCATAGTTCACACTTCACTATATGTACTTTGATAATTCTCGGTTCAAAACATGATATCGGAAACTTCACTCGATCAAAAAAAAAACCGAAGAGGGGTCTAATTCGATTATTTTTCTTATTTTACTTGAAGCATATGAAAGTTTCAGTTCCAAAAAAAATATCTAAGCAAAGATAATATATAGAACAATAATCCTCGGTTACATTTTGCAAAATAGATGAATTATTTTAATAATAAATTATTATATAATACAGCGCCTTGCGGACGTGGCTTCTTCAGAGTCGCCTAGCTAGCTACATATCAGTAATCTGTGGAGTCGCCCGCCGGGCCTTGACGAGGCAGGACCTGTGTTACCTTTGCTCTCGCACGGCTGTCCCGTTGAGTTAGGTCAAACGATTTATTCATACTACGTACGAACCACAGTATAAACGAAGCGGTTGAGAGAATAATTTATTGTTTTAAAATTGTAATCGTCTGTATGATCGATCATAATAAATTCGTAAAATATAACATAAAATACAAATCTAAGATGGCGGCTGCAATAGATTAATATTATTATCAACTATAACGTCATGGGTGTCGTTTTCGTCATGGGTGTTGAAGACGAATGTGCTGTCAAAATGTAAATCCAAGATGGCGGCTGCGCGAAATTATCAACTTTTCGTCATGGGTGTCCTTTTCATGGTTTTCGAGGGTGTTGAAGCCGATAGTGCTGTCAAAATCTAAATCCAAGATGGCGACTGCGCGAAATTATCAACTTTTCGTCATGGGTGTCCTTTTCATGGTTTTCGAGGGTGTTGAAGCCGATAGTGCTGTCAAAATGTAAATCCAAGAAGGCGGCTGCGCCAAATTATCAACTTTTCGTCATGGGTGTCGTTTTCATGGTTTTCGAGGGTGTTGAAGCCGATAGTGCTGTCAAAATCTAAATCCAAGATGGCGGCTGCGCGAAATTATCAACTTTTTCGTCATGGGTATCGTTTTCATGGTTTTTGAGGGTGTTGAAGCCGATAGTGCTGTCAAAATCTAAATCCAAGATGGCGGTTGCGCCAAATTATCAACTTTTCGTCATTGGTGTCGTTTTCATGGTTGATTACTACGTATTATAATAAAACAAGCAACGTCTGCGGACGGATCACCTCGCGTAAAGGGTGGTAGCGTTAAATGCCTACTTTGCTTGGTCTACCTGGCCTTAAATTCCACGCAATCCTACAATCATAGACTAAAACATGCAGATGTTCCCATAGAACCCGGTTTTAGGTAAAAATATGCGAATGACAGAACACAGACTTTGATGTGGTGTCATAAAAAAGTATTATCAAAAAAACTTACATAGGTATATAATAACAACGTCAAAGTAAATATCTTCGGAAGAAAACGGACAATGCGGAATAAATAAACAAATAGAGAATGAGTTGGTGAAAAAAGCTGAAGTAGTAGAAATGTATTCTAATGCATATGTATACACAATGGTATACCCGCTGAAGTATGGAAGTATCTGAAAGTGGATGCATGGCAGTGGCTGACTTTGTTCTTCAACAAGTTGTTGCAAGAAGAGGCGATCCCGGATGAATGG
The DNA here is from genome assembly GCA_951361185.1 of Ochropacha duplaris. NCBI lineage: Eukaryota > Metazoa > Arthropoda > Insecta > Lepidoptera > Drepanidae > Ochropacha > Ochropacha duplaris. The sequence goes on from OX592690.1 coordinate 1,973,408, forward strand.
TGCAACAGTTCGCTGGTGCCCATCTATAAAAATAAGGGTGATGTACAAGACTGCAGCAACTACAGAGGAATAAAGCTCATGTCACATAGTATGAAGATTTGGGAGAAAGTGCTAGCGAGACGAATGAGAGAAGAGAGTGAGGTTACTCAGAACCAGTTCGGGTTTATGCCAGGACGGGGGACAATGGACGCCATATTTGCGTTTCGCCAACTATGCGAAAAATACAGAAGGGCGTATAAAAATCTACATATGGTGTTTGTTGACCTTGAAAAGGCATACGACCGTGTACCCCGAGGTTCTGTGGTGGGCTTTGAATGAAAAAAGAGTGCCTGGAAAGTACCTGCGGCTTGTCCGTTCGATGTACAGCAGAGCAAGTACACACGTCCGGTCCGAAGCCGGCGATACTGACAGGTTCAATGTGGCTGTAGGCTTACACCAGGGATCGGCTTTAAGTCCTTACTTGTTCCTCCTCATTATGGATGCACTGACATCTGACATGCAGGAGGAGGCACCCTGGTGTATGCTGTTTGCCGATGATATTGTTCTTGTTGGACAGAATGCAATCGAGGTCCAGAACAGACTGGAAAAGTGGCGGGAAAAATTGGAAAGTGTCGGACTGAGGATCAGCAGAACAAAAACTGAACACCTGTTCTGCGACTTCGGTGGTACATCTAGTCTACATATAGCCTTAAATGGTGAATTCCTACCAGTCTGTTCAGATTTCAGGTACCTTGGTTCCCTGATCCAAAACGACGGAGACATTGACCGAGATGTGACGAACAGGATTAATGCAGGATGGATGAAATGGCGGCATGTTTCTGGGACAACATGTGACCGACGAATGCCCATGAAACTTAAAGGGACTTTCGCTCGGCGCCCGCCGCCCCGTGTGATTGTTCCGAACTAATGCGGGTGATGCAAGACGCGCGGGAGAAATTCCGTTTTTTTCTAGCTTTATGCCCACTCTTAATGAAAATAAAACTCACTCAAAACTTCACTTCGCAAGTTCCCGCCCAAAAGTCCGCGGCTACTATTTCATATTTCATAGTGATAAAAAAACTGAAAAATCTATTTTGTTGTTTTATGAACTAACATTTCCTGCTTTATGCCTAAGCTATCTCAATAATATATTTTTTCCCTAAGCTATCTCAATAATATAATTATTGTATTTTTTTGTATTTTTCTTTTATATTATAGTCACACATATTATTTATCACATTCACAGTAAATTCTAGCTCTCGTCCGTACAAGTCCGTACAAGTATTAGTGAAATTGACAACATTTCCTTTTAAGGGTTCCGTACCCAAAGGGTAAAAACGGGACCCTATTACTAACATTTTGCTGTCTGTCCGTACGTCTGTCCGTCTGTCTGTCACCAGGCTGTATCTCAAGAACCGCGATAGCTATAACAACACGTATATACTCTTATACTCTGATACTCGTACTTAATGCAACCTGATGGTTCAAAACTTTTGATAAGTGAGTCATTCAGTCAGTCATTGACAAAAATAGTGAGTTTTGAAATTTGAGACTTTGTAATTATAAATAGCCTTACTAACACGTAAAAATCCTTACCTTATAAAGCAAAGTCCCCGCCGCTACTGTATGTATGTATGCCACTGAAGGTTTTTTTTTTCTTGTGTAGTTCCCGTTAGTGTCACCCAATCACGTCGGGGTCACCAATTTGCCACTGAAGGTGTTCAGGGGTGATTGGGGATATTTGGTAATCACAAGATTCAAGACAACACTTTATGCAAATATATATTTATAGATTTATCAACTAGTTACAACTGTCAGGGAAGATGTGTGCAGAGTGACCTCATACAAGGCATGGCCTAATATATATATAGTGGTACAAAAGAAATAATTATTGTGCAATACATAACGATTCAAATTAATTGGTAAGCACATATGTATGTATGTTCGCGATAAACTCTAAAACTACTGAACGGAATTTCATACGGTTTGCAAAACTTACGATGGGTGCATTAGATGAAAATATCGTTTTGAAACCATAGCACGACGGTAGGGTAGGTACTTTGCAGCACTTGACTGACTGGCTAGCCTCAAGTCGAAAGTCTGTCACCAAGCCTCTATCGGTGTGTTCCGACAGCTGCACTTGAGAGTTAGTTTCAGGATTTAATTCATCTTACATACGGCCACGTCATCACTTACTTACCTACCATAGTGAAATTGGAGTCAAATACAAGCTAATCCAAAAATAAAAAACGTACGTATTTGTATTAAAAACATCTTTAATGTAAAAAAATACATGTAAAGTTCACAACATCGATACAAAACATTTAATACAACATCATTGTAGACAAGACACACACATATAGCTCGTAAAAATCTCATTATAATATGGTTTATTAAAATGAAGTCCACCCAATAATTCAGGCTAAGCTTCACACATGTGTATGTATGTAGTTATATCACATTTATTTCTCTCCCGCGTATTAAATGATAACGAGTAATGGCCTTGTTCATAATAAAACCGACGGTTTTAGTAAGTGCTTAGCAGATTCTAAATTCAAATTCTCTACCTATAGAAAATTTGAATTAAGAATCTGCTAAACCTCGTCGATTTTATTATGAACTAGCTGTCCCGGCAGACCTTGTTCTGCCCTATTTCTCTAAAACGCGTCTTTGTTTTGTTTCGATTGACGTCAAATGTTTGACAGCTGGGTGTTTGTATGGGAAAAAGAAAAGGGCTGTTTTTAGGGTTTTCCCGGCATTTATTCGAATTTTTCTCGCCGTAAAAACCATCCTTGGACTTCAACGAACATTTAAAAAAGGCCAAATTGGTCCAGGCGTTGTTGAGTTATGCGCTTACCAACACATTTTGCGATTCATTTTTATATTATAGATAAGGCCATAATTCTCTTCATTGGTTCGTGTTCCCTGCCTTTCTATGCCAAACCTTCTTATTAAGTAAACTATATCTCAAAAAGTTATATTGTTATACAGAACACACAATAGTAATAAGCTGTCAGTTCAACATCACGACATTAACACCACATGAAAAATAGTAATGTGAAGCTTATATCTAACCTAAATACATACAATTTAACACTGAACACTTATACTCTTAACATTATAACATTTGAGAGAAATTCAAATTACATACAATAAATAAAAAAAATAAGAAACAACGTGATAAAGTACCTACTTAGGTAAAATTAAAAATTTGAAATAACATAGTGAAACATAAAGTATACAAATACTTATGTAATAAAAATGAAGAATAGTATATTTCATTACAAGTGCGGAAAGGCTGTCATTGCAAAGAGTTCCGACAAATGTCTACCCGAGCTGAGGCGCAGCCGAAGGCGAAGGTTGACAGTCGGAACAAGTTGCAATGACGGTTCCGCAGGTGTACTGAACGACTATTTTTAATACAGTTGCGAAAAAATGAAGCAATTTAATAAAATAATAAAAACACAATAAACTCAACTAACTAATCATTTATTTCTTATAAAAGTTATAGTACACATGTACATTGAAATTGGTACAGTTTTTTAAACTTACTGGGGAAGTTTTAGGTTGCATATTTACTGTTTGAGACAAACTATTATTAATTTCGTATGATTGTTCATGTATATTTGTCATACAATGTTGGTGCAATTATAGTGATTCCAGTGGTGTTAATTAAAAAAAAAAATAGGGTCGAAATTACTCATTTTGTGCAACAAACAACTAAACTCGCAAAGAAAATTTCTGGAAAATGGCGCCAACCGTAGAATATAAGTAGAGTTTTTTTTTTTTCACCCAAAGGGAACTCCATACAGTTTAGTCTTCAGTATATTTTTTTTATTGATTTGAAATGAAAATGAAATTTAATGAGATGAAATGAAATGAAACCTAACCTAACTCATTCAATTAAATCATTAAATCTGATAGTGAAATAAATTAGTAGCTTGTTTTTAGAAATATACGTATTTGTATGAATCACAAAAACTCTTTAGTAAAAACTTCATGGTTGGTTTTTCTTTTTAATAGACATTATTTTGACAGTTGGGAAAGAGACGCACGAGTTCGGGAAAGGTAAAAAAAAGCACTAGTATGTAATACCCCACATCCCGAACGCTATACGTCCCTGCAATACACCACTTTTTGAGCAACTGTATTAAAAAAGATTTTACAAACACACAGTAAGACAAGCCTAGCCAAACAGTATTACCTACGTATTATACCACATCGATAATAAACATCAAAAATCTTAAAACTACTAAGAATTTATTATCTAAAGATATTCTTTTGACGTGTCATACAGATGATAACAAGAAAAGTAGTAATTACAAATTATTTCAAAAATAGCAACAAACAGTATTTTTCATAAACAAACATTTTCAAACAAACTCATGACTTTGAAGAAGTGTTGGTTAATAAAACGTAATCAGTAAGTGAAATTAATAATAAAGACGTCAACAATGAGGCTGATAAAGTACCTAAACAATGGACGTAGCTGTTTGTCCTCTGAAATCCCTTAGTCGCCTCTTACGACACCCACGGGAAAGAAAGGGTTGACCCTATTCTATATAGAAATGAGCGATTGTAACTAACAACGATCGCTCATCGCTACGCCGGGAGCCACACGGCACACGGAGCGTTATGGTTGCCAAATACATAACGACGCTTGAAAGGCAATATTGAGTTATGTCAATACATAATCATTGAAATCAGAATAATTCTGCGTCGATTGGTTGTACTCTCATTCTCTGTCATTTAGTACTTTTGCAATTGACTAAAAAACGTAAAGTAGTAAACCTGCCTAAAAAGGATATATTTTATCGTTAGGTAATATTTTAGCTACCTTTTTTTTTAAATTTATGTTACTTAGATAACTATTTCTGATATGAGATTTGTATAAAAGTGAGCCTACCCCTGATGCACGTATTTTGTTTTGTCACTTATCCGCACTGTAAAGCAGATATTGAGTGGCGGTTGGTAACAAATTAATGAACATGCCTGCACTGAACTGTCGCATAGACAAACCGCGTGCGCGCGCGCATCGCACTAAGTGCTTGATCGCGTACCTTGTGTGTACTCGGTAAGTGCATTATAAAGATTTTATGACTGTTAGATTATTTTATATTGATTTAAATTTATTGTTTTTGGTACATAATGAATCCAAGTAAGCGAGTAGACTGCTGGCAGTAACACTGAGAAGGCTGGTTGATCAACAGCACCAAAAATTTTGTGACGTTTTTAATTTTGTGTTCTAAAACCTAAATTCTTTGTCACTTGTTCAAAAAAGTTATTATAACCATATTTAATTTGTTATTTGACAATCTGTTAATTTAATAATGTTTAACATATAAAACGAATAAATAGTACTGGCACCTCATCATATCACCGTGCGAAAGATACGGCATGATTTGAGTTGAAAGGTAAATATTAAAGTAACTCTGATGCTGGCTTTGAAAATAAAGCTCTTCAAAATATCTCATGGCGGATAGTTTAGGCATTTTTTTGTATCTGTAGCTGCGATGACCACCAACATTGGTTTTCGGGACCTGTAACAATCATCATTCAGTTCATCAGTTATGTACAAAAATCATAAATTTAGAAATATTCTGGGACATTTTGCTTACTACTTATGAACTAGTTTAACTTAACAACTAGTATATAATAATAACATATCAGTTATCTGGTTTACATTTGGGATCAGATGGCCGTGAGGAATGAATTGATATTGATCACAAGATTTTCATCAAAAGGGAGCATGTAACGGGACGAATGGAAAATTAGCTTACCAGTGAGATTTGGCTTATACATGATGTTTGCACTGACAGTGTCTGACTCTCATTTTCGCAGTGGGCGTCCGTGGTGAGTACTGACCAACCATTTTCAATTTTTAGATTTTTCTGTTGATGGTATTTAATTGAGTGGTAGTTGTTTGAAGCTGTGGTATCCAGAATCTCGACATGGGTGGCCTCTTCGTATGAAGGATGCCTGGCGCCGGCCTGCTTCGCGTAACGTCGATGATGATAATACATCATGCTGAAACAAAAGAAAAACTAATAAACAAAAGAAGATAAACTTTAAACTAAAGCTGGTGTGACTTTTAAGCTATTGTATAGCTTTTATTGCGGGCTTTGAGCGCGGCGACCGAATCAAGAAATTCCGTAACGAAAAAAACCTAACACCCCCCTATCATGTATTTTGTTTTGATATATAAAAAATATTCGAATACATGGGATGAAAAGTATAATGCTATGCAATAGCTTTACCGTGGCAGTCCCCGAGTGCCACAGATAGTTTTTTTTATTTATAATCAAGTAAGTTGACCTTATATTATTTATGAGAAAACCGGCCAAGTGCCAGTCGGACTCGCGCACGAAGGGTTCCGTAGAAACGGTAAAAAAATCACGTTTGTTGTATGGGAGCCCCCCTTAAATATTAATTTTATAATTAAAGTAAAAATACAACTGAGTATTTTGTGAATATTTCAAGTGCCTAAAAAAAGGGGAAAGAATCGCGTTTGTTGTATGGGAGCCCCCCTTAAATATTTATTTTATTATGTTTTTAGTATTTGTTGTTATAGCGGCAACAGAAATACATAATTTGCGAAAATTTCAATTGTCTAGCTATCGCGGTTCTTGAGATACAGCCTGGTGACAGAGAGACGGACAGACGGACAGACAGCGAAGTCTTAGTAAAAGGGTCCCGTTTTTACCCTTTGGGTACGGAACCCTAAAAAATGGCCACCCGAACCAATTACTCAAACACACGAATAAAAATACTAAAAAGCTAGTATTTACGTTGAAGTAAAGATGCAAAATCCTTACTATTACACTACACTACACTTCACGGACCGGACTGACGACCCGCTCAAAGCTGTTTCTGGAACTCAGAGGTCGAATCTAGGGCATCCAGGTTCAGCGCACGACGCATGTGCAGCCCTCTTTCGACGCCATTTTACCCATCCACAGAACCGAGCAGCTGCCCTTTCTATCCCTTACTTATAAATCAATAAATCTAGGGATTGCACATTGCTTTTGGCTCACACAATAACAATTATTTATTATCAAATTAGCACAAATTATACAAGTCATTCATTCACGAAATAAGAAATCACAAATAATAAATTCTAAAAGCTATAAAAATTATACAACATAAATTATTTCACAATAGCAACGCAACGCCGAGCTTATTTTTAACGAAAAATTAATTGAACGCCGAACTAGCACTGCAAGGTTAAACTTTTTGACAAAACACTATTATTTTATTTATTTATTTTGGTTTACCAACTATTGTTACAGTCATACATACACAAAACACAGTAAATAAGACATAGTTACTAACTGCACAATCTTTACAGGTAAACACCGCTTGCAATTTAGGACATGATTTTACAAAAATAATTTCTTAGGTAAATTTTAAAAGATAACAAAAATATTAGTTAAAATGATTAATTAAAAGTTAAATATGATTTTGTAAAATTCCATAATAACAGCCAACACCTTAAAAACACAAAGATACACAGCAATATTTTCATTTCATACACAGCAAAATTTCGTTTTGCGGAATGGTGGGGTCAAAGGGGCAGCAGGTTTGCGAGGAGGTTTGCGCGGAACTCTAATTTTAAATCTCTCTAATAGTTGCGGGCAGTCTATGTTGTCATGAAAGAGTTTGGACAAGAATTTTAGGTCAAGAATATCTCTACGTTTATCTAGAGTCATTATATTGAAGTGGTTTAGCTTTTGAACATACGACATCTTTTCCGTTTGTCTACTGTTCATGAAACCTAGATGTTTAATGAATCTCTTTTGGACCCGTTCTATCCTCAAAGAGTGAATTGCATAATGGGGTCTCCAAACAATGCTGCCATACTCCAATATACTTCGAACAAGACTGTTGTACAGGACAATTTTAGTACTTGGTTTTGTGAAAAATTTACTGTTCCTGATAATAAATCCTAGGATTCTTAGCGCTCTCTTAGTAATATTGTCAATATGATAAACACATCAAAATTTAATGAAATCTAATTTAAACGATCAATAATTATCTCGAAGATTTTTTCAGGTAGGTTAAGGGAGGGTCTCCCACACCCTTCTGCACTTAACTACAAGCAGCAGTGGTAGGGGCCTATAATAACCCCGCAAACGGTTAGAGGGTAGGGGTAGATAGAACGATAGGGTCCTTAATGTGCAGTTGATCGATCACCCACTCCCTAACAACATTTTTTAACAAAGAGGTAGCTTCCTGCCGCGTAGTTCACCCCGATATAACCCTCTTAATTTAATGGTATTGTGAGCTGCTGTTTTAACTAAACAGCCCACACTTAGCGCTAATAGCTATTTATTTTATGAAAATAATATTATAAAAATACTATAGCGCCCACTCTTTTTCCTAATTCCTTTCAGTGCAAATGTGAATCCTTTCGCTAGTGTTGTAGTGCTGTTGCTATGTCTATATGTGTACATCGATATGTATATGTCGATATGCAGCACTATAACATTAGGAAAAAGAGTAGGTCGCGTCTTCATGGATGACACTATCAATAATAGTAAATACATTATTTTTACCTTCGTCTTCAACGTCACAATAATTCACCGCAGTTGTTTGAAAAAACAATGCCAAAACACGATCAAGTTGACAGACCTTCACTGCAAAGCAACTTATAAACTGAATATGCTCGAGGATTTAAGGCATTTTTAAAATAAGGTTTTTAATAGTCTTTACCTATGAAATTGCCGTTTTGTATGAAAAAATTTAAACGATTTTTTTTCATGTATTTTTTATTTGTATTAATCGAAGTAATGACCCATGCAATCAATGCATCTTTGCCAACGCAGTGGTAGTTTATTGATGCCCTTCTTAAAGAAATCAGCTGGACGGGAGGCAACAAATTCTTCAAAGGCATTTTGTACTGCCTCTCGGGTATTGAATTTTTTTCCCGCCAAGAAGTTATTCAAATTCTGGAAAAAGTAGTAGTCTGTAGGCGCAAGGTCTGGTGAGTAGGGCGGATGACGGAGAGCTTCCAACCCCAGTTCTCGCAACTTGGAGACCGTCTGCTGTGCAGTATGAGGTCGCGCGTTGTCGTGCAGGAGCAGCGGAGACGAGCAATTGACCAATGCTGGTTGGAGATGTGCCAGCTTCTCCATCATTGTGTTCAGTTCTTCACAGTACACATCTGCAGTAATGCTCACCCCGTTTGGTAAGAAGCTGTGATGAATCACACCGGCGCTAGACGACCAAACAGTGACCATCACTTTTCTAGGGGTAAGTTTTCGTTTAGGGCATTGTTTAGGTTTGGTCTTATTTATTGACTTCTCACGGGCTTTTGACACCTTAAAACACAAACAACTAATTGATAAACTAGACAATTGTGGTATACGCGGTCCTCTGCTTGAATGGTGTTGGAACTACCTACATAATCGAGCATACAACGTAAGAATAAATAATATGAACAGTGAACCAGGTAAAGTAACAGAGGGCACGGCTCAAGGATCAGTACTGGGTCCATTGCATTTTCTGTCATACGTAAACGATATGAGTAACTGCATTAATTACTGCACGTGTTATCAGTTCGCTGACGACACGTGTTTGGTAGCTTGTGACAAGGACCCTCAAAAAGCACGTGATTTGTTACAGTCTGATTTTAAGACCATGGGCAATTATTTTTGCCCGTGGTCCTACCAGTAGGACTGCAACAAAAACATCATTATTTTGTATGGGCAATGGTCCTACTAACAGTGAAGACGAAAAAAAATGTTAATGAAAAATCAAAAACTAGCTTTAATCTAAGACATTTACACAAACAATCAGATTTTTTTCACTCTTAAAAAAAACCTATATCCTATATTTATCTTCAACAATAATATAATAGCGGTAGGATGACGATAAAAAAAACCAAAACTACGGGCACTGTTACTTGTCCGTAGTCTTACCAGTAGGACTACGGGCAATGCTAAGTGCCCATGGTCCTACTAATAGAACTACGGGCAAAATAAATTGCCCGTGGTCCTTCCAGTAGGACCACGCAGTAGGACCACGGGCAATAGACTTTCAACTCCTATCTAAATCAAGTTTATAAACTACAAGTTAAAATCCTAAAAAACATAGTTTCAAATAAAATGAAATACCAATTATATAATGATGATAGTGGGCTCTTCAAGCACTGTAAAGTATTACCTATTCATACACAATTCTAAAAAAGTACTTTTTTAATGAACATCTTAGAAAATAAATTAAACATTCTGTATATACGAGGGCGGTTGCTCGAAACCGGCTCTGCACGACCCGCGCTAACAATATGTACGGTGAAAGAACTACTACATATCTTGTTCTTCGTCTAATTAACTACCTACCCACTAACCTACGTGATGATTTAACGCCAAGAAATAAAATGTCACTTCTTAAATAACCTTCAGAACAACATCTGATTAAATTAAAATGTTTTTGTCTTTGTATATGTTATATTATGTTGTTGTGTATCATTTGATGTCATTCTAAAATTTTAGAAAGTAATTAAGTTATTTATAAATATGATTTACGTCCAAGATGTAGACTAACATCAAAGTTCAGCATTGCGGCAAACCTTTGTGGTTTTTAAATGCTGTGTTAATCTCAATGTTTGTAGATAGCTCAGTGGTAAGTGACCTCGGATACCGCGGCGAAGGTCGTGGGTTCGAATCCTTACAATGAGCTTGAGCTTTCGGTGAAGAAAAACATCGTGAGGAAACCACATCACGGTGGTAGGGTACTTTGTAGTACTCGACTGGCTGGCTACCACCCTCAAGTTAAAAATCTGTCGCCAAGCACCTGTTGGTGTGTTCCGGCAATTGCACTTGAGGCGACGGTTGTCACTTACCATCAGGTGACCCGCCTGCCTCGTTGTCACTTGTGACATAAAAATATTTTTTTGAAGGTTTCTATAAAATAATTATATTAATTATTTTATATTAATTATTTTAATGTATGATATTTTTGTCATACATTTTGTGTAGAACGACGAGGAGTAAAGGAGTAATAAACAAAGTCGCTTTTGTATTTATAAAATTAAACTAAGATAAGGCGATGATAGCTCAGTGGTAAGTGACGTCGGATACCGCGGCGAAGGTCGTGGGTTCGAATCCTACAATGAGCTTGAGCTTTCGGTGAAGGAAAACATCGTGAGGAAACCATAGCACGGTGGTAGGGTACTATGTGGTACTCGACTGGTTGGCTACCACCCTCAAGTTGAAAATCTGTCGCCAAACACCTGTTGGTGTGTTCCGGCAGTTGCACTTGAGAGCCAGTTGCCCTTGCCCTTAAGGCATTGAAATAAGGTGTACAACACGTTGGCAGTCCACCTGGTATTGCTAATGTCTATAGGCGACGGTAGTCACTTACCATCAGGTGACCCGCCTGCCTCGTTGTCACTAGTGACATAAAAAAAAAATGAAAATTGTTAAATAAAAGCTTGTTTTTAAAAAATATATTACTTTTTAGTTTTAAATAAAGGTAAACTTATTAAATACGTTAGATAGGTATGTTGTGCATTTAATATAGGTCAAAATTGCCCTTACCTACTAGCATTTCATTAAAAAAAAACGACTTCAAAAGGAAACTAAAAAATGGAAAAAATAAATTTACTTAGCAAAAAGTAATTCGTATTTTTGGGCCACTATGGTCATCATAAATATGAGCGCGATGTTATATCTAATTTAATAGACGTTTTTGATGATACTGGCACGTAGGTACGTATGTGTTGGAATCGAGCACTAGGGGCGCAGCGGGAACTTATCAGGAGCAAATTGAAAAAATAATAGTCCTGTCTGGTCTGTCCATTTTTGCGAATCTACGCCCTTTGCCTGGGCACCGGTGGCACCGCCCTATTAACCGCCCCCGCCACAACACCCCCCGTGCAACGGATTGCGTGTGTGGGATTATCTTTCGGTGGTATATTAACCCTATTTACCAGTATTCAGGCGCGGATCCACCGTTGTGGGCACGATGGGCATGCCCACAACCCTAATACGTGACTTGTGACGTCACACTTTTACAGTTTATTTAGATCTTTGAGTAGGCAATGCTTTAAGATTTAGATCGATAGGCTTATAATATTATATCCAATGCTGTAATAAAAAAAAAACAATGAATCGTGCGTGATTCGGAACGTAGCTTATGGTAGCAAAGTACCTATTTCTTCTTCTTACTTTTTTAGGTATGTAGGTAGTCATAGACGCTAGGCTGCCACGTTTCATTTTTGACAACATAATTTATTTATGTTTCATTTTGGCACCTCAATGCTTGTATTGAAAGAAAAAGATGACTATTCGCTGGGTGCGCTGCATCTACTAATTTAAAAGTAAGCGTGTGTTGTATGAATGCACTCACATTACATTGGCGCCAAAAAATCCAAGACAAGGTCCAGTTATCAGGCGAAACCGGTAGAGGAGTACTTTAGGAAAACAATTTACATACCTCTATTAAACTTCCATATAATTGTATGAAATTAATACAGTCTTCTTTATCAATTTTTATTTTGCACTGGCTCGCGAGTATCGTTATAACCGTCCATACCGCGTGAGTAGCTCAGACTCCAGATATACAATATTAATTTTTGGCTCGGACTGAGGCGCCTTTGAGCATCGCCAAAAACCGACAACGTATGGCTTGCGGTCGAGCGGCGCTCGGCCGAGGCAGCCCGAGCCACGTCCACACCGGCCGAGCCTGCCTCGCGAGCCGTGATCGGTCGGTGGGGACGCGGCTATTGGCACAAGAAAGATTAGCCGAGCTAGCTCTCCTTAATATAGGTACACGAAGATCTGAACCTGGATATCGACGAAACTAACAACGTTTTTGCGAAAAAGAAACGTAAGCTTGAATTTGTAATTTAAGTAGATACCTAAGCAGCTAAATAAAATTGTTTAATTTATAAAATGTTAACTAGCGTTTAATTTAATTTGATATCCTTTGAAGTCGTCAAAATTTCTTAAAATCAGTTTCAAAATGTTTTAAGTCTAAATGTGACATTGTGATGTGCAAACAAACACACATTTACTTTGTAGTTTTTAAGCCGGTATTAACTTACTACTAGTGATTGCCCCACGGCTTTACCCGCGTGAAACCACGATACACTGTACTAAATCTTGGTCAGGCCATCATATATTTTTATCAACATTTCCTTTGTAGGCATATAGTGAATTCCTAAAAGGGAAATGTTGAAAATCGATCATGCACGAGCATACACAGAGTACATACGCTGACTCGCACTTGCCCGATTTTCGGGTGTCTGTGCCCACAACCTTTTTTGAGGGCTGGATCCGCGCCTGCCAGTAAGTAATCTAATTATTTCTTTCATTGTATTTTTGGTCTTGGCACTGACTTCAAACAGATCAATAAGTATTTATAGAATAATAGTTTGAATAGGTTACTTAAATTGTTAAGGACTTCAAAATTATAAAATACTTATTTAATCATTTCTTATTAACTTAATCAAAATACGAATTACTTTTTGCTAAGTAAATTTATTTTTTAGTTTCTTATTGAAGTCGTTTATTTTTTTATTTTTTATATTTTATTTTACGTAAAAAATAATGGATAAGGTGGACTGACTGTCGCTTCCTTATATTTATCTAAAAGAATAAGCAGTAGTCTATCCGTCAAGTTCGAACAATTAAGTTAGTTTTGACTAAAGTAGACAATATGAATAAAATAATAAAAACTGAGTCGGACTCGCGCACGAAGGGTTCCGTAAAAACGCCCCTTAAATATTTATTTTAATTTTATTATTAATTTAAAAATACAACTTAGTATTTTGTGAATATTTCAAGTGCCTACCTGTTGCCACTATTGATATCGAGCAAAAAAGTGCAAAAAAACGCGTTTGTTGTATGGGAGCCCCCCTTAAATATTTATTTTATTTTGTTTTTAGTATTTGTTGTTATAGCGGCAACAGAAATACATAACTTGTGAAAATTTCAACTGTCTAGCTATCGTGATTCTTGAGCTACAGCCTGGTGACAGACAGACGGACAGACAGCGAAGTCTTAATAATAGGGTCCCGTTTTTACCCTTTGGGTACGGAACCCTAAAAAAGAGTACTGCGCACTGAATAGCAAAACACTATTCTTTGTGTATACCATTAGTGCCTTAGTAAAAGCCATTATAAATTAAAATAAAACCTGAATGTAGTAACAGGCGTGGCGCGTGGCGTGGGAGGTTTTCTTGATATCCAACAGAATAAGTTTCTAAGTATCAAGTATTGATTTCACACGATTTGTTATAAATACAAAGGTCATTACTCATTTTCAATGTCGTCTGAAAGTCATATAGTTAATATACACGTTTTAGTCTCCGACCAGTAAGAAATACTACTCCCTGATGAAAACTTAAAACCTTATTATTTGTAAACTAAATTATTATGGGGAAGCTTGGTAAAAGGCATGGCACTTGATCTCATGAAATCATACCTTGGGCAGAGAATTCAAAGTGTCGAATGTCGATGTAATCAAGGTCAAATCGTTTGGTTCTCCTGTGCATATGGGTGTGTACCGCAAGGCTCGATTCTGGGTCATTTTAAATTTTAAATTTATATAAACGACCTCCCCTATTATAGTACCCCCCTATTATGTCAACAATACCTGTGAAATTGTACTATTTGCTGACGATATCTCAAAGATTTTTGGTGTTCATAGACTTAAATCCAATTATGACGACGTAAATGGTGCATTAGCTACGGCATTGAATTGGTTAACAGTAAATAATTTAGTTTTACATGCAAAGAAAACTAAATGTATTAAATGTGCATTACCAAATGTAAAATAAGTAGGCTGTAATTTAATCTATAGCTACCCTAAAGGTTTGTTTGTTTGCATTGAATAGGCTCCGAAACTACTGGACCGATTTCGAAAATTCTTTCACCGTTGGGAAGCTACACTATCCCTGACGAACATAAGCTAGATTATATTAAAAAAAAACGGGATCCTTACTAAAACTCCAATAATGTAACCCGAGGTGTTAAAAGAATGACCTAAAAATTACTTACATCACGTGCGCTGCGAAACCTATTGATGGTAGAACAAAATAATGTACTACAACTTTGCAGAACACATCATTTTCTACAAAAAATGTTAGGACAGCATATGTATAGCTATTATAGTTATGACACAATATGTGTTCTTTTATTTTAAAAATTTAATAGAAAAGGCTCTTTATTTGTCCCTTGGTATGAATCCTTATCAAAATAAATTACTTCATATTCAAGACTGCTTCAATATCTTTATATAACTTTTTGAATTATTCAATTCGGACATTCCATTCGAAAGATATCACGAGTTTAAAAAATGAAAGTTGTATCGAAGTTGCGTTGCCTACTACCACTTCGGCCTATTCAAATAACATTATTTTAAGATTTTATGAACAAACTTAGTAGATGTTATACCTTTTTGAATAGCTAAAGAGACGTAGAAGTTTTTAATATCATCTGCCGAATAAGTTCCATAATTTTTTCTTTGAAAAAAGCGCTTCAAATTTAAAAACACTTAGTTAAAAATATTTAATTCTAACCATTCTCGGGCAGTATTTTTAAGCTGTTAGTAGAACGTTCAGTTTTTGTTAATCATTTCTATTAATTGACATGCCTTCTAACTTAAAACATCAAAAAATCTGACTGACAGCTCAAATCCCAAAAAAAACGATAATAAAGTAAAAAAATAAAGGATATTTTCAAATAATCTTTAAAGTTGAATATCTCCGTAACGGTGAAGATTCGGACACCATATTACAGAACCAAATCCATCAGAAATGGGCTGAATAATAACGTTCTTTAATACTCAGTACGACTTTCCCTGTAACCCTGTATATTCAAAAGGGTGTCAAAAACACTGATTTCAGTATAATAATTCAATTTCTATTTATCGTATCCATAGCTTTAGCATTACTAATTAATAACAAATACTTCAGAACAATTTTTACCTTTAATTGAAAAGCTTACATGCTTGACTGCCTTGCAAGTTGACATGCCGGCGACTCCCTCGACCGTGATTGATCTCGTAGGACCTGTAGCTCCAATATGATGAGCCACTTCGGAGTCGATTAAAGTCACTGTGGAACCGTCGTCAAGCAATGTGAAAGTATAAAATTTTCCGTTAGGACCACATTTCAACAGGGACAATTTTTAAGAACACGCGTTCCACACAGTTTTTGTTATTTGCAATCAATTCAGTAGTATTTGAGATTATCATAGTTTTATTATCGTTGCAACATTATAGGATGGAGAAGAAGTTTCATCAAGTGTCTTGGGCATGTGCGCTGTCGATGTTGAATGCAGAAGCGGATTATGAAAGCGTTCGCAGCCATTGGCGCCACAACGATCTTACACGTTTTCCAACGATGCATTTTAGATTTGAGACATTTGTAACATATCTTAAACTCGCGTAACCAGCTCCACTTATCATCTAAAGAAAGTTATTTGTTTATTTGTTTGTTATTGCAATAACTACATAGATCGACAGTATTGCGTGTAGAAGTGACATTTATGTTTTCACAACGAGTTATATTACTTTTGAATGGTTGAGTGTAAGGTCGCTTAGCATAGTCTAAAGGTCGCCTAGCATAGTCTAAAGGTCGCTTAGCATAGTCTAAGACTAAACCAAACTTATTATGTTTAGCCTCAACACTCAAAAATTCGGACAATAGTTGCAGTTTGGGTACGGAACGACTGCTACGGTAAGCAAAATCTTTCCACTGACTGTACAGAATCGGCGTTAGCTTGGTAAGTACGGTATGAAATATTTCTATGGAATATAAATACTTTTTTTGACCTAAATTATAGATTACGGCTATACAGTTACGTAACCTAGACGCGAATGAATTGAGCTCTTTTTGGTCATAACTTATCCGAGGTAGGTTCCTAACGAGCGCAATCTCGTTCAAAATGATGATCTCGGGCAATGCGAACATCTGCTCCAACATATCCAGTACTTCCTCAGGTCGCTCGGCGGTGTACAACGCTGACACACACTCTAGAGCTTGACCACGAAGCGCACACCGCAAACGAGCAAGATTATTTGTTGGTGTAAACAAAATGTTGTGTATCTTGATACGCACGCTTAAACATTAGCCACTCGGTAGGTTTTCCGAAAAATGGCATCAATTTTATGTATTTATTAGAAAACTTATGTGAAAAATCATCATATTTAGCTTTTTGTTCAACCTCTGTCCTTGGCAAAGAATGTAAATATCCTAATTAACTGCTGGTCGAGTAGAAGCCTTATTTGATGTCAATGTAGGCATATCCTTATTTGATGTCAATCTAGGCATATATTTGTTGACATCATCAACCTAAGATGTAACCGCTGAACTATTCTTGACTTCTCGAGGGAGTAAAATAATATTTTCAAGTGAGGGATTCTAGTAGAATCCTGAACGTAGCGAGGGATTCAAAGTACGTGACCCGTACCAAAAATATATTTGCGCCCGCTGTACTTGCAAAAAAAAACATATTTTTGAAAAACGTCGTATGATACTCGTGTGTATTGATGATTACCGTCCTCGGCTCTCTTATGACCCTCACCTAACGGCTCGGCTCTCAATTGCGCCTCAGCCGTAATGACCAACTTTACACACTTATACCATAATCTACTATTATCTATAATGGGGCTCTTGCGAGATGTCCCGGAGACAGAGAACCTCGTGGGTGTAAACGTAGCTTCGGCCAAAACGTGGTCCAATTTTGGGGACCAATCGAGCCTACAACGGGTACCTACATCCAGACTTTAAACTTGTATCTATATTTTTTCTTTGGGTGCATCTGACTCCGAGCAAACCTCGCGAGAACCTTGTGGCTTTGTCAGCCGCTTGATTTTAGATCTAGTGATCATTTTAAATTAAGGCAGAAGGAGAGTGGAAAAATAAAATAGGCGAACAAGCTGCTGACATAACACAATTTATTACTTTTTTATTTACAAAATAAGAAAGCAACCAAATATGAAAAATAACCAAAAAGTTTCTAACATAGTTTCTAACAGTATGGATATATATGGCTTTGATTATTGGCTGGCTTAATACTCAAAGGGTTAACACCTCAAGTGGCTTATTATAAAAAATAGGTCAAGTTCCTTCAACAGTATTTCAATAAGAACGAGAGGACGTGTAATCAATCCACAGCGAAACTGTTGTTATGAAATGGTTTAAAAACCCTACAGCGTCAATCCAATGAGTTTTGTATGAGAGCCTGATATTCCATCACCATTGCGATCGAAAATTATTTTCGAATTATATGTACCTACTTCAGAGCCTTAATGGGTATCCATGATACTACATGAACTTGGCCTACTTTTCATATTGCGGGTACAGAAATAGCTTTGAAATGTACTCATAAGGAAAACTGATACGTATTATATTATTTGAGTGTGATCATTAACTGTGAGAGATATATCCCCATAGCAACTGTTACACTCTAAATAAAATACACAAAATCGATAAGAGGAAATATTCCAAACATTATTTAATTGATGAACGTGCCCTGAGTACCTCGGGTTTATTTTCGTGTCAATTAGAGATTACTTTTTATGGGTTTTTTTCCGAAAGACAAAGTCAAAGTCAAAACCATTTATTCAGTTTAGGCCCTAGAAGGGCACTTGTGAAGGTCGAATTACAGAAGTTACCACCGGTTCGGAAATAACCTCTTTGTACTACTCGACCCTCAAGTTGGAAGTCTGTTGCCAAGCGCTTATTGGTGTGTTCCGACAGTTGCACTTGAGAGCCAGTTGCATTTGAGGCCTTGTAATAAAGTGTACAACACATTGGCAATCCCCCTGGTATTGCTAATGTCTTTAGGTGACGGTATTCACTTATCATTAGATGACACGCCCGCTTGATTGAAACGGTATAAAAAAACAGTATATCTTAGCTCAGCAGAGCTATATTAAGCATTATTAATGGACCCTTATTTAAAAAAATTAATCATAATTGTTCCCATATATATTTTCCCTAGTGTTTGAAAGTAATTACTTTGTACCTTGTTGCGTCGATGTTGAATGATGACTTGTGTAGGCATTGCTTTGTATATTGTAATTATGACATAACTTAATAATAATTTTACATTTAATTAGAATTGAATTAATTAATACATAGTTATAATAATAGCAACAAAAAATAGATATGAGACAAATTGCATTCTTTGTATATAATATTAAGTTTTTTTTTTTTTTTTACATTTATCATTATTCAATTTTTTTTAAAATATTTAATGATTAGGGACCGTTATTTTTCAATTAACAACAAATATTCATACGCCATTTTAATGGCAGTCTTAAGAAGGACTTATATTTATTTTAACATCTCATTGTAATATAATTTATTCAAAAGACTTAGTTGAATAAATTATATGATTTGATTTGATTTGAAAGGACCTTTAAAGGAACTGCAGGCATGATCTCCTCCCCTTTCCATCAACAATACAGGAGTATATAAACTGTTATATCATCATCATAATTTATAATACGTGAAGAAAAAACTTTGTACCCCTTTTTACGAAAATTACGCGGACAGTGGAGTATGTAATTTGGCACAGTTAAAGTTTATATGGAGAAGGAGTGCAGAAACTAATCTACTATATAAAAATAAGTCGGGTTTTCCTTCCTGACGCTATAACTCCAGAACGCACGAACCGATTTCCATGGTTTTGCATTCGTTGGAAAGGTCTCGGGCTCCGTGAGGTTTATAGCAAAGAAAAATTACGAAAAATTCACAAAAAAAAAAGAATAATTAAGACAATTATTTTTGTCACACATTTTGTATAGAACGACTTTTTGACATGTTACGAGATCGGACTGACAGATGGTTTAGTTACACAATTGGTGGCGCTGGAATCGGGTTCTCGGCTGGAGTTTTATTTTCAGGGCAGGACAACGTCTGCCGGGCCCACTAGTATTTTTATAAAATATGCTTTTGAAATAAATTAAAATAGACACACTACCATGCGTTTGACACACACACATATCATTATCCTACTGTTTGTCTAGCGATAAACTTGTTTTTATGGACAGTTAAGGAAGAGACTTTTTTCCTAAAAACTTTTTGGCAGACTTTCGTATCGGAGGCCAAGACACATTTTGGGTCGCTGAGCCAATGGAGTAAGTAAGTAAGACTTTCGATCAGACGGCGAGCACTAGTATTTATGTAATATTCATAGAGCATGCGCAAATATGAGGGGAAATTATCCCCTTGCAATGCCTACCTGCACCGGGATGCTGTCGATATACGGCTTCGGGTGATTCAGTCCTTTCCTAGACATCAAACTGTCAAGGTGTTCGCGAAGTACCTACCGAGTAGTGAATACCTGTATCTTCAACTGCAAGTATGTATTATAAGCATTTATTCGTGATTTCAAATATTGTTTTAGGTATATTTTTAAACGACTTCATATAACTAGTATTTTGAAATAGTGAAATTTAGGTTTCCTTTGTTCGTAAAAATATTTATGCAGATATTTTGTTAAAAGTACCTTTCTTTCGATTCGTTTTTATTTTGTACTAGCTGCTCCCGTCGTTTCACCCGTGTTCCCGTGGGATCTTTTGTTTTGTTTTCCCATGATAATTTTAGGTTTGCTGGATTATTCTAGGATATAATCTATTTATGTGCCCAGATTCGTCTAGATCAGTTTAGTAGTTTCGGAGCTTATAGCGGACCAACATCGAGATAGATACATTTTATAAAGTAGGGACCTGAAATTTTCTTAATTTTTCTTTGTGTAAGAACCTTTTACCTTTAATAAGACCAAGGAAAATATGGACTCATTGTTATACAGTCCTAGTTATTTTTAGATTTGATCGATACTTTCTATTTTTGTTGTTGTTATTTCACACCATTCCTAAGGCAATTATTTTGCGTCTTATCATTTCTTATAGTTACTCACTTAGCTATCGTTCATTATTGCGCCTATTGTGTTCATTCCGGTTTCAGTATACCCTATGTGACGCCTGTAGCACCTGTAGCATGTTATTGTACCTACTTGTTGCTTCCCACGCACTTTCTTTCCGTAGCTAAGACGCCAACAAGTGTTTGGCCCGTGATCGATAATCCGCCCGCCCACCATATCCGTTGCAATTATTTGCAGCGAGGTCGGGAGGCTAACGGCTCGTCGACGGCCCGGGCATAGCATATCCAATCTGTTGCCCGGGTGACGACTTGACGCGCATGTGCATTCATATTGAATAGGGTGCACTTTATTTGTTTGAAGGTTTCCTGGGACACTTTGTACTTTACGCAATAATGAGTTACGTACGGAGTTGGTTCGCGGTTCAGTTTTAGGAACGGAGTTCTTTTACGCGGCTCACAGTAGAGTCAACTGGCGGAAATCTTCATGAAAGAAAACAACGTTATGCCATTTACTAGTGTCTTGGAAGTTTAAAGCCGTACTATATAAAGGTAGGTTGATAAGTGGGTTAGGTTACAAAAGTGTAAAATAAATAAAGCTTCAAGCTGCAAGGTCGCCGCTGGAGCGGTATCCCTGAGGCAGTGATTTAAGGCCAGGTAGACCCATTTCACATCAATTTGATTCAATTTTCAACAAACAAAGAGTTATTGTTTAAAGCCAAAAAAATACATATCATAGTTCACTATATGTACTTTGATAATTCTCGGTTCAAAACATGATATCGGAAACTTCACTCGATCAAAAAAAAATCCGAAGAGGGGTCTAATTCGATTATTTTTCTTATTTTACTTGAAGCATATGAAAGTTTCACTTCCAAAAAAAGATAATAACATGTAGTACAATAATCCTCGGTAACATTTTGCAAAATAGTTGAATTAATTTAATAATAAATTATTATATAATACAGCGGCTTGCGGACGTGGCTTCAGTCGCCCGCCGGGTGACGTTCGTCATGGGTGTCGTTTTCAGGGTTTTCGAGAGTGTTGAAGCCGATAGTGCTGTCAAAATCTAAATCCAAGATGGCGGCTGCGCGAAATTATCAACTTTTCGTCATGGGTGTCGTTTTCAGGGTTTTCGAGAGTGTTGAAGCCGATAGTGCTGTCAAAATCTAAATCCAAGATGGCGGCTGCGCGAAATTATCAACTTTTCGTCATGGGTGTCGTTTTCAGGGTTTTCGAGAGTGTTGAAGCCGATAGTGCTGTCAAAATCTAAATCCAAGATGGCGGCTGCGCGAAATTATCAACTTTTCGTCATGGGTGTCGTTTTCAGGGTTTTCGAGAGTGTTGAAGCCGATAGTGCTGTCAAAATCTAAATCCAAGATGTCGGCTGCGCGAAATTACCAACTTTTCGTCATGGGTGTCCTTTTCATGGTTTTCGAGGGTGTTGAAGCCGATAGTGCTGTCAAAATGTAAATCCAAGATGGCGGCTGCGCCAAATTATCAACTTTTCGTCATGGGTGTCGTTTTCATGGTATCAGAGGGTGTTGAATCCGATAGTGCTGTCAAAATCTAATTCCAAGATGGTGGCTGCGCCAAATTATCAACTTTTCGTCATGGGTGTCGTTTTCATGGTATCAGAGGGTGTTGAAGCCGATAATGCTGTCAAAATCTATATTCCAAGATGGCGGCTGCGCGAAATTATCAAATTTTTCGCCATGGGTGTCGTTTTCATGATTTTCGAGGGTGTCGAAGCCGATAGTGCTGTCAAAATCTTAATCCAAGATGGCGGCTACGCCAAATTATCAACTTTTTGTCATATGTGTCGTTTTCATAGTTTTCGAGGGTGTTGAAGCCGATAGTGCTGTCAAAATCTAAATCCAAGATGGCGGCTGCAAGAAATTATTTAACGCTACCACCCTTTACGCGAGACGAGCCGTGCGCTGACGTTGCTTGTTTTATTATAATACTAGCTTTTGCCCGCGACTCCGTCCGCGTGGAATTAGTAATTTGCGTAGCTTATTTTTTATCAAATCTGCTTTTTAGGGTCGGAAAAAAAACGGACCTTTATAGGACCACTCTTGCGTCTGTCTATCCGGTCATGTCACAGACATTTGCTCCGAATCTACTGGACCAAATCAGGTGAAATATGGTAGGATGGTGTAGTTCTATGACCCAAACACAGATGTGCAAAGTATTTTTGTTTTAAATAAGGTTAATTTTCGTGGGACAAATTAGGAAATTAAAAAAAATGTTTTGCAAACCTTTACTGTGTCATATATCAAATGAAAAGGCTCGTTTTCTTAACCTAAAATATATTTTTGTTGTTATTGTAAAATAAATAGTTTTGATTTTGTTCATGAAAGAAGACGAAAATTGACGAATCTGATCTCCGAAACTACCGAGCCTAAAATTTTGAATAAAATACAAAATATAGTTAATTGCTCGTAGATTACAGGAAAACCAATGAGAATTCTATCAATCAATTGAAAATAAAGTGGTAATACGATACGATACAATATAGTACGGAACCCTGTCCAGGTGAGTTCAACTCGCACTTGGCCGGTTTTTTCATAAATCTCCAGGCAGACAGTCATAAATCAGTTCAGCGGTTATTGATTCCCTATACAAACTTCCACCCCCCTTCTCACCCCTTTAAGGGGTGATTTCTGGGATAAAAACTATCCTATGTTCTTTCCCGGGACTCAAACTATCCCTATACCAAATTTCATCTAAATCGGTTCGGCGATTTAAGCGTGAAGAAGTAACAGACAGACAAAAAAAACTTAGTTCAGCGGTAATTGATTTCCCATACAAACTTCCAGCCCCCTTTTCACCCCCTTAAAGGGTGATTTCTGGGATAAAAACTATGCTATGTTGTTTCCCGGGACTCAAACTATCCCTATACCAAATTTCATCTAAATCGGTTCGGCGGTTTAAGCGTGAAGAAGTAACAGACAGACAAAAATAACTTAGTTCAGCGGTAATTGATTTCCCATACAAACTTCCACCCCCCCTTTTCACCCCCTTAAAGGGTGATTTCTGGGATAAAATCTATCCTATGTTGTTTCCCGGGACTCAAACTATCCCTATAAAAAATTTCATCTAAATCGGTTCGGCGGTTTAAGCGTGAAGAGGTAACAGACAGACAGACAGACAGACTTTCGCATTTATAATATTAGTATGGATGTAGTAATCAACACCCTCGAAAACCATGAAAACGACACCCATGACGAAAAAGATGATAATTTCACGCAGCCGCCATCTTGGATTTAGATTTTGACAGCACTATCGGCTTCAACACCCTCAAAAACCAGGTTCGGCCATTCGCCCTTGAGAGCCAGTAGCCTACAACAACACATTGTCAATACCCCTGGTATTGCTAATGTCTATAGGCAATGGTACTCACTTACCATCAGGTAACCTGGCTGCCTGGTTGTCAGACTTCCGACTTTAAAAAATACTGAGGTTCGTTAGTGTCTCTTTTGATTGTATTATTAATAGTGTGTTTCCTTTTTTAGGTTTTGATTCACTGGGAAACTTGTTTTGGCAAAATGGCGCATCGCACAAATTCTACGGAACAAGACCCGCAACCTCTTGAGGATCCGACAAACGACAACGATGTGGAATCAGTATGTACTTAGACATTAAGGCATTCAGTCCAAGGCGATGATAGCTCAGTGATAGTGACGTCGGATATCGCGGCGAAGGTCGTGGGTTCGAATCCTACAATGAACTTGAGCTTTCGGTGAAGGAAACGGTGGTAAGGTACTTTGTAGTACCCGACTGGCTGGCTACCACGCAATTGAGAGCCAGTTGCCTTTAAGGCATTGTAATAAGGTGTACCTAGGTGCAACAAATTGTCAAACACCAGGGGTTTGCTAATGTTGTATGTAGCTAATAATTTAAAGATAGTTACTAAATGAGTAGGAACTATTTGAATACGAGTATAATCGAAACATTTGACTAGCCGACCGGTTGGCGTGGTTGGGTTTGATTCCCATCCAGGACAAACATTTACCTATGTTTACTTTCCAAAAGACCTGTTCATGTTCATTCAGTTCCTTTCACCCAGACACCGGTCTGGGTGTAATTATCTATTTAAGTAGGTATGTATTTACAACAAAAAAAATTGTATCACATCAAAAAAAGTTTGCGATCACTTTAAAAAAATCTTTTTTTTTTAAATTCTGGATAAGCTTGGGTTTGACCACAATCTCATCATGGTAAGTGATGATGTGGCCGAAGGTGGTAAGCACACAAAGCCTAGATGGGAATCAAATCTTTTTTGTTACGGTAGATTATATTGTGATTTCTTCTTCTTCTAGAATCTAAAATTCTTTATTTAAAAATGTAAAATTAGAATATAAAACAATAAAACAGTTCAATTGATACTGAAGAATTTATTTACAACAAATGTACAAAATATACAAGCAAATGTACAATTACAATACATAAAAAACTTCTAAAAGGCTTTCAGTTCTAGCTTACGCTCAATCAGAACTCTGATTTAGTAAATTTTAACGGATTTAAAGTATCTACTTTTTCGCGGAATGTTGTGATTGAAAAAATGTCAAGAGGATTATCAGAAGTTTTACGAGCAAGAATAGTAACTTTGAAGGAAGAAGGATACACCACGAGAGTTGCTATATCCCAATCCTGTGTCGTGACCACGTTTCAGATAGCCTTTTGTTAAAAAATATAAGTACGGTCGGCCAAGAAAGTGGTGTACCACCCTGAGGTTGAATACCGCTTGCAGATTCATAGGTGATAAATATTAGTTTCGCTTGCAGATCAATCGGACAACTTATGACAACGTCATTATTATGCATCTCTTTCAGTGATGTCTTTTTAGTTTGAACCTTGTTGTAATTTTCGATGACTAGGAAACTATATCAAAACTGGCACACCACTTTCTTGGCCGACTGTACATGCAGGAATTTTTATATTGATGTTTCTAAATAGGTTTTTTTTTTCAATACAAAGACAGAAAAAGATTATTTAATGTATTATTCAACCAATTGATGAATGTTACCTACGCGCTTTGCATGTTTTTATGTGTTTAGCGAAAAATGCGGCGATTGCCTGATGCGTTTTTTTTAATTGCGAATTCACTAAATAACATTTTCGTAGGTACTTGTAACTACCTACCACAGAACAAATAAAAAAGTTAGAAGGAGCGTACGTAAACAATAGTCTCCAATGAAGTGAAGCACCGTGCACGAAGTTGTGTGCGTCTTGCACGTACGTTGATCCCGCGTGACTCGCGTCGCACAAGAACGCGATCGGCTTTCTTTTTCAAATTTGGCTTCCTTTAATGTGCTACACTTTAGGTGCGCGGGGCTCTGTCTACCTTTTTTATTTGGTCTGAGCTACCTACTTGTAATTAAAAAAAATCGAAGATAATTATTTTTGTTTTTCTCATTTAAAAAAAATATATGTATGGATAATATAATTTACAGGTATATATTACAATGATTATATTCGTATTAGGTCTTTACCTATGAAATTGCCGTTCTGTATGAAAAAAATTAAACGATTTTTTTTTCATGTATTTTTTATTTGTATTAATCGAAGTAATCACCCAAGCAATCAATGCATCTTTGCCAACGCAGTGGCAGTTTATTGATGCCCTTCTTAAAGAAATCAGCAGGAAATAGACACTATAACCATTACAGACATTTTTGTATATATAATATATATATACAGACATTTTTGTATATATAATATATATTATATATACAAAAATGTCTGTAAAAAAGTATATAAAAAGATAATATATATATAAAAAAGATATATCCTATAAAAAAGAAATGATCCCACCATACATTATTTTGTTATAACTCAAACAAACGTATTACTGACGCGACAGCAAAATTAAAACAAAATTCAAAATAACGGGCATACGGCCATCATTACGTTTCTCAAACTCGAAACTCATTTATTCAGTTTAGGCTCTGGTAAAGCACTTTTATGAACGTTACAATTTACTCTACCACCTCTTTTACTCTCTTTTTACTTCTTTTCTACCTTCTTTCTAAACAATCATTCAATAAATCTAAATTATTTTACTCCCATTTATTATTATAATAGGTACGCAAAATAACATAGCATAGGTATAGCATTACGCTCTGGAGCATCTCACTACCTATTGATCGAATCATTTATGCACTGTAAATACAGTTCGTCCATTCGACCATAGCAAATAGAATCCATAAAAAACCATAGCGAATCGCGAACGAACGATCGAAATTATCCAAACATTTTGACCCGATCATCATATGGGTAGAGATCAAGCCGGTCACAAAAAATAGCGATCAACACAAGTCTAGAATCAAAATCTTATTAGTATATTAATTTACCGTGTTCTCTTCCCTTTCTTCGTCCCCTTTCGGCGGATCTTCGTCGCTTTTAGGGCGATCTTCATCTCCTTTTTTTAATTCTAGACCAGAATCAGAACTAACATCCATCTATCGATTAACAATATTGTTAATGTTACACTAACTGATGGCTTACTCTAACTTATTCATCTAATAATTTAGTAATTATTTGGTACTTCAAAAACATGTGTAGAATATATTATTTTGTTGTAGGTACTAGTTGGCCGCTAGATACTTATTCATTTTATTTACTAGCATTCTTATCACTCATGTAGCTAGGGCCTGTTTAAAAAATTACCATGTATTTACTTACTCTAACTTTCTCATTGAACAGTAAAGGGTCTTTAAGGTTCCGTAAACAAATGGCAAAAACAAAACCCTCATAATTTAGTCCTGTTGTATAATTAAGTCCTTGTCACAGCCGTTTTACTTGGGACTACATACTTACATGTTTAAATATAAGTTAACATACTTTCAACGCGACTAAAGAAGTTTTCACTTCAAAAACTAGATGATGTTGTTTCGAATTGAAACGAGATTATTGTCACAAGCTACTAACGAAGAGAAGTGAAATCCCACCAAAAACATAATCATGCAAAATATTACCAAGACTCATACAGAGCCAAGCTTCTAACTCTACAAACCCTAACTTCACGAACTCAACACCTTTTGTGGCCAAGCCATATATTTTGACTACGGTGTAAAATTCGTGAATTTAGGGCTTGTAGAGTTAGAAGCTTGTGTCGTCTTGGCGACATTTTACATGAGAATGTTTTTGGTGGGATTTACAATTACTTATTAATCGCTCGCAGCGAAAAGGGTAGGAGGGCTGTCCGTCGGCCTGTGTCGCTATTAATAAACAAAGGAATTGGCTACTTTATTTTATTCGTAGAACAATGAAGCTGCGCTGAACAATGCATCTTTGGGGGACAATGCCCAAGAACCACTAACTTGGGTTTCAATGCCTATGTGCTATTATTCGGAGTATTTTTTATTGGAGACATTATATGAAGAGGATCTCGAAAGAGCTGAAGAGGCCGAAGTTGAACAGGAGTTGAGACGTTTGGCCATAGAAAATCCAGAACCGTGGGAACCGCGGTATGTTTTGCTGTGGTCGTGGGTTCGAATATTTGGCTCTTATTTAGAACTAGCTGACACTCGTGTTCCCGGGGTATTTTATCTTTTACCGGGATAAAAATATCCTCATTCCAGGATATAAACGATTTGTGTGCCAAGTTTCATACGTGCGTTCATGGTGCTGGGTGTAGGCACGAAATTATAAAGATTGAGGGTTCGAGCCTTCATTTTTTGATGTTAACGTAAGATAACAATAAAAAAAAATGAAAATCGGTTGGTAATTGCCGGAGAAATCGGTAAAAAAAATAAGATACATATCTTTTATATTATGCATAAACTCCTCCTTTTTTGAATTACGTTTAATGAGACAATTATTCTCCGACAAATGTATACCTACTTACTACCTATAATATAATTAAATGAATAAATATTTAGTTTTGAAACTAATTTTAATTGTTTCAAATATATAGTTTTTCATTATATTAAACCTATAGGTAATGCGTTTGACCAGTATCTATCTCGTTCCAGGCGTTTCTCACAACCGGCTTATGGATTTTACTTTCCTCAGTTTCCGGCGATGGCGGCATGTGGTAATTTAAGGGCTGAGTTTTATTATAATTGTTATTTATAAAACACACTGATTTCGGATTGCACCCATATTATATAGCCAAGCAAGTTCACGCAATCGCGATGTTTTAGAATGATCTGTTTGTTTTTATTAAAATTGCGATAATATAATAAATTAAGACCGAGCAATTGCGATTAATTCTAAATCAATATTTTTGGATATATTCCAGCATGTTTTGATCGTTACTATGACAAATCCGAGATCCTTTATGAGTGAGTGAATTTCTTTTTTAGGTACCAGTTTCTTGTATGCTCCCACACCTAGAAAGAATAAGCCTACGGCCCCTTCGGATGCAAAGGCGTCACAGGTAATTTTATATATCTAATTATGTGTAAAAGCTTTATAATAAATTTTGCCCTAAGGGAGCATTCAAGTATTACGTAACGAATTGGGGGGGGGTCTTGTAAAACGTTACGATGCGATACAGGGGCGGGAGGGTGTGTTTGAACTTTTTTTTTACTATTTCGGTAATATGGAGTGGGTGTGACAAAAATTAAAAATGTGGCTCTATAGCAGGTGTTATGTTATAATCTATGGAATGGAGTTTGTTATCGTATAACCCATGTCATTGTCATCATATGTCAGTTGGTTGTAGAAAAAAGAAAATAAATGAATAAATTTCAAGACGATTATTAAAATCTATCATCTGTTTGTCAGTAGGTACGCGAGGAACTTTATTTACTGTTATTATTTTAAAATGCCAAGGAGAAGATGACCTGGCTTAGGTCGTCGAAGTCAATCAAATGCGAGAGAGAGATAATGATAAAATTCTTATTGGTATGGCAGAATTTCGTTCTACAGTGAATAATAATGAAGTAGATCTTTTGTTCTGCTTAAGTTTTGACCACATTTTACAAAAATATATGTAGGTGAAACGAAGTTCACCAGGTCATCTAGTTATACAAATATAAAACTAGCTGAACTGATAGGAGTTGAATAATATTCATAAATCCTTTCTAGCAAAGCCAAGGATATCCTACCTGATCTACCTGCCTTTCAAGTACTATAATACTACGGATTTTGTTCACTGTTTCAGGGCTTTTAGTTTTTATTGCGCGGTACACTAATTATTTTTTTAAATAATGGTATAAAGGTCTGCCAGTGAAAGTCCCGTTACAATTGGTGCAGATGTTTCGGAGATTAGCCGGCACAATGAACAAGACAGGCAGACAAACAATTTCAAAACAGATGTTTTTGTTTATTTCAATATTTCTGTTTTTTATATGTTGATTTTCAGATATTAAATATTTCGAAAATGGTGACATTAGGAGACATAATGTAATTTTTATACATTTGGTAGGTGAACCTATCTCCCCCTTAAGTTTGTCGTTGGACACTCGGGATAATATCGAGTGAATTTAAAGTATGGCCTCAATTTTTTTAAACAATGGTAATTTATTCGAAATTCAAAAAGTTTGGATGACTATTTAATTGTTCGTTTGCTCTTAAAAAACTCTTTTCAAAAATCGATTCATAGCGGATACCTACTCCCTGTCAAATGTGCAGTGTCAAATATGTAGCACTTACATTTTTTAAGGAAAACATAAATAAAAAATTGATCTCAAAAAATTTCAACTCCCTTTTTACTCCTTTGGGGTCTGAATTTTCAAAAATAATTTCTTAGCGGATACCTATCTACTTCCTATGAGGAAAGTACCTGCCAAATATCAAGAGTGTAGCATCTTCTGATATTTCGTTTTAGGGTTCCGTACCCAAAGGGTAAAAACGGGACCCTATTACTAAGACTTCGCTGTCTGTCCGTCCGTCTGTCTGTCACCAGACTGTATCTCAAGGACTGCGATAGCTAGACAGTTGAAATTTTCATAAATTATGTATTTCTGTTGCCGCTATAACAACAAATACTAAACACAAAATAAAATAAATTTTTAAGGGGGGCTCCCATACAAAAAACGCAACTTTTTGCCTATTTTTGCTCGATATCAATAAATGGTAACAGGTAGGCACTTGAAATATTCACAAAATAGTTAATTAAATTCCTCGCACAACGTATCAGCATTGCGATACAGCGAGGAAACGCTGCCAGCATCTTCGGAACCGTGCCGAAGGGGCCTAACTTTTTTAATTTATTTTAGTTATTCAAATAATTATTAATTGTATATTTACTTTAATAATAAGTTTGTGTTTACTGTTGTTTACCTAGAAAATGGTACGGAACCCTTCGTGCGCGAGTCCGACTCGCACTTGGCCGTTTTTTTTTTCATTTTCTTAAAATTGATCGGAAATTCAAATAGCATTTATTCTTTCTGAGATTTCGTGATATAGACTATCTGACCCGCGCGGTTTCACCCGCTTTTTCTAGGGAACACTTTAGGAGTTGAATATTAGCGGATAACTTCTCCCTATAAGCCAAGGAATCTACCTGCCTTTCAAGTACTATAAAACTACAGATTTTGTTCACAATTTCAGGGATTTTAATTTATTTTGCGAGGTACCCTATTTATTTTTTAAAATAATACTAAAAAGTTCTGCCAGTGAAAGTCCCGTAAAATCCGGTGCAAACGTTTCAGAGATTAGCCGGGATAAATAGCCAGACAGACAGACAAAAAATTTCATAACAGTTTTGAAGTGTAAACTTCTTTAGCGGCGTCGTGCACTTTTTTGGGATGGGTAAAAAATGTTAAACTCGCATCAGGACACGCGACCTGATCGAAAATGCGTAAGACGGAGGGAGAGTAGACCGCGGCGTAGAAGAGGAAGTAATATTCCCCTCTCTTTCTATTTAATTTAATTAAATTTTATGCGGTTTGAGGTGTATCCATACATTCGGTGATGACGCAGGGGCGTCCAAACGTCAACTAAGGTTGCCGCTGAAAATCAGCGTTATCGGTTGTTTGTTGGCAGTATATAAACAATTATAGTATGAACATGTAATAGATTCAGAATTTTATAATAATACTGTCAATAAAAAACTGTTCTATTCTATTCTATTCTTCTACCACGCCGGCGGTCGAATGTAATATAAATTGTCATGTTTGTGTAAGATAGCGCAATAAATGAATATTGTATTTTACCACATAAATGATAGTACTTTGATAAATAAAGCAATTCGAGCGAAATCATTCCCTAAACATTCCAAAATATTAAAAAATGCACAACGTTAACGTTTAAGTTATTAAATATAGAATATTTTGAGATATTAAATATTTCTAAAATGATGACATTTAATAAGATAATTTTTATACATTTGGTAGGTGAACCTATCTCTCTCTTAAGTTTGTCGTAGGACACTCATGAATTTATAGTACATAAATTTTACATAGGAATTAAGATTTTTTTTAAACAAAGGTAATCTATTCGAAATTCAAAAAGTGAATTGTTCGTTTATTATTATAAAACTCTTTTCAAAAATCGATTTATAGCGGATACCTACTCCCTATTTGGAATTTTCCTGTCAAATGTGAAGTGTGAAGCAAAGTGAATCTTAGTGTTGTAGTTGAACCTACTAACAAATTAACATTAAAATCACCACAAACTATTATTTCCTTATTACAGGTTTGCGCTTTCTTAAGAGCATCTTCAATAACTAACTCAACAAATTATAGTCACCTAATGGGGGGCGGTACACGCAAACTATAACAAAGCGCTCAAACTCTACACAGGACAACTCAACAGTGCGCTCGATAGACAATTCTACTATGTCTTTACGATCCTTACATTTGATATTACTTGAAACTAAAATTAAACTCCCGCCGTGTATAGCTGATCTTCTAACGAACGCACTTGACAGATTGTAATTAGGAATATTGAGCTAGCTCATGATTCTTCACCCAATGTTCGGTAACACAAAAAACATTAACATTATAATAATCAAGAAATAGTTCAATTTCTAATTCTTTGCCAGCTAGGCCCTGAATATTCTGACAAACAATATTTAAGGTCTCAGCCTTTGTCGTAATATCTGTATGTATCTAATACAATGGTCTACCATGTACGATTTTACACACTATTTTTTGTTTATTTGTTATAATTAGATAAATAGTAAAACTATGTAGTTTACTAAAGTGAAATATACTACCTATACATATACCGCGATGGTATTTTAACGTAGCTGTTTCATTTACAGGAAATACCAGAAAAAAAACCTGGTGATGCTGACAAGCCGGCGATGATGGAAAAACGCCCAGATCTGACTTCTGATCCACAAAACCCAATTCCTGGCGTGTCTCCTTCAGTGGAGCAAAAGACATTAACGGCAAGACAGTACTTCCAGAAGAAGCGATTGCAGGTATCTTTTACTCTTCTAGTTGTAGGGTAATACGAAATGTGAATTTTACTCTTTACCGTGCTAAAAAAATTACAGTATTGATTACAGCGGAAAATGTAACACTTAATAAATTAAACAATAAACAAAGTTCGATTTTATGTATAATTATAAGAAACAAAAAAGAAAAACCAGCAAATAATTCATTACCGTGACCTGTTCCATCATTCCAATTTTCAAATATTTGTTTATATACTAAAACGCGTCTGAAGAACACCAATTAAAATACTTTCCACATTAGCTAGATTCCTAAGTATCTACTTTAAGGCTAAATTAGGTAAGGTATAATTAAGGCTAAATTATGAAATCGAAATTCGTATTAAGAATTACAGTAGCTACTTAATTAAAGTTTGTCACAACGAAAACTTCATTACCGTAAACGAAACAAAACGCTTTGATAGTAGTAACAAGATAATTTTATTTCGACGCCAAATGCCGCCTATCCTATGTGCTTTCTGGTGGCTTATTCTTCAGTGAAGTATGGATAACGTGCGATTGAAGTTGTTATTACCCAACTTTAACCAGTTTTCGGTTCATTACCAGTCATCTTGTATCAGGTAAGTATTATTAATTGTACGTTTTTTTTCGTATGTATGATGAATAGTCTGTTATTCTGCTCTAAGTGTTAAAAATTCATTAGGTACCGGGTTGACCGTGGCTTTTTACAGGATCATGGTAATGATGTTACAGTTACGGCAATGTTTTTTTTATGTCACCTAAAAAGTCAAACGAAGCTATTTTAGGTTTACGACGATAAGCCAATTGAAAAAGATATGCTGCACTTTAAGAAATCGAAGAAAAATAACGCCTACGATATTTACGAAGAAAAAGCTAACAACCCACACGCGTGGAATTTTATGAAGAATATAAAAATATTAGAGGAAGCGTAGAAGTAAATGCAGAATATTCACAACATGAAAAATAATCAGATGATACAATTTGTTCTTGAGTCTATGCCATTTTTATTTAAAAAAAAGCAATGAAGATATTAAACATAACAAAGACATAACAGAAATTAATGGTCAATCAGAACAAATTTTTATGTTTAGAAATCTGCAACATAAGCGGTGCAAAGAGGTACAAAAATTTTAAAGTTGACAAACGAATAATATAGTCAAGCCGTCAGTAATGAAAAGAATATAATATAATAATAGGTAAATATAATATTATATTAGAAGATGACAATACTATAGAAACGGAAGGAAAAACACAGGAACATTCAACCACATGAAGCAGAAGCGGATGTTCTAAAAACTAATAATATAATATAAAGAAGATTGAAAGAAAAAGAAAAATGCAGAAGGAAATGGAAAAATGAGAGAAGACTATAGAACCTATTGTAGGAATGACATAATAATTATCGTTAATTAATAATTACTACGAACATTTGTCATAATTACCTATTCCTTTTTAAAGTTTAATCCATTTTTTTAAGATATTGCTTGATTTAGACTTTTCTTAAAATATGTGATTTAAAAATATACAGTTAATTACATGTTTAGTATTATTAAAAAAACACTTTTATTACTTTTCTGGTACCTTACATTTCATTACCAAGACCTTTTAATTCATTACCGTTCAGTCCATTCATTACCGTAGCCTAGCTTGATTTTTTAAACTTAATAACTTTAAAACAAAGTATCCTACATGTGTGCCTTTACCTAAAACATAGTTTGTTAATCGTTCACTATCGACTTTTATATGTAGTCTCGCCAAAAAATAGATTTAAATTTACCTAAAAAATAAATTCAAATATCGCCAATCCGTAGAATGACCCAGTAGCACTCTTTCTTTAAATACTAGCTGTCCCCCACGGTTTCACCCGCGTTCCCGAGGGATCTTATCCTTTCTCGGGATAAAAAGTATCTTATGTGTTATTCCAGGATATGATCTACCTGTGTGCCAAGTTTCATCGGAATCCGTTCAGCCGTTTTTGCGTGAAAGAGTAACAAAGATCCATCCATCCAAACGTTCAAATTTATAATATTAGTGGGATTCTGTTGATAAATAAACGCAAAGGGAAGAATATATAATACAGATAAAAAACGGTGATAGGTATTGTTCCAATTTTTTTTTACTATTTCTTTTTTTATTTAGAACATTGCATCATGTATATTTTTAACATTACGCATAATCATATCCAAAGTATTTATCGAAACACATTAAAAACATTTTAAAAATATCAAAAAATAATATTCACATGTTTTGAATAAAAGCGAAAACAATACTAACTAAACTATAATTAAAAAAGACGATAGATTTTAAACGTAGAAATCTGTCGGAAACGAGCACACAGGTAGAAAATAGAATAAAATATAGGATACTTTTTATCCCGGGAAAACATAAGAACCCTCGGTAACGCGGGTGAAACCGCGGTGCGGAAAACTATCTAATAATAATCAGAAGGTATCCGCTAAGCAGGGAATTTTTTACCTATAATATGTATGTATCTAATACAATGGTCTACCATGTACGATTTTACACACTATTTTTTGTTTATGAAATATACTACCTATACATATACCGCGATGGTATTTTAACGTAGCTATTTCATTTACAGGAAATACCAGAAAAAAAACCTGGTGATGCTGACAAGCCAGCAAGCAAGAAAAAACGTCCAGATGTGACTTCTGATACACAAAACCCAATTCCTGGCGTGTCTCCTTTAGTGGGGCAAAAGGGCTTAATGGCAAGACAGTACTTCCAGAAGAAGCGACTGCAGGTGCAGGGGTAAGATCTTTTTCTTTCTTTCTAAGATCAAATTTATATTATTTACGGGGTAATTTTGATTGGGTATTTTAGGTCAAATACTGCAAATAATAGACAATGAGTAAGAGGTAAAAAAACAAAGATCAAAACGAGTGAATGTGTAAAATTTGTCGGTCTAGATGTGATAGCTCGTACATGCAAACTGCTAAACTTTACAGGGAGACGAATTTACGAGAGTTTAATTAGTACCAGTGCTTGTTACAAGATGTCACTAAAATACGTTTTTTGCCGTCAAACTGTTTTTTAATAAGACATTTACGGGTTAGAACCGGAAATACTATTTGAAGCTTTCAGCATCATAATCTAGATTAGATATTGATTTTTATTAGGAATATTTATTATTAATTTTGATGGTAGTATAGATAAGATATTGTCATTCACGAAGACGCGCCCTACTCTTATTCCTAATTCCCTTACAGTAAAATGCAAGTGTGCATCGTTTCATTAGTGTTGTCGAATTTTTTTTTTTTTTTTATATTCGATAGGCTTGTGTTTGACCACAATCTCACCATGGTAAGTGATGATGTGGCCGAAGATGGTAAGCACACAAAGCCTAGATGGGAACTGGCTCTCAAGTGCAGCTGTCGGAACACACCGATAGGTGTTTGGCGACAGATTTTCAACTTGAGGGTGGTAGCCAGCCAGTCGGGTACTACAAAGTACCCTACCACCGTGCTGAATGTCTATACTAAGATATACAAACATGAAACAACTACTACACTATCTACATATACAGGGTGTAATCGTTAAGTTTGTCCAGGCGATTATTTCGTAACTACTACAGATATCAAAAAAAAATAAACTGATATCGAAAGTACGTTACCTAATCAGTAAAATTACATCAATATTTTTTTTTAATTTAATCTAGAAGTATAAAAAATTTTGACATTAAACGCTCCCATACATTTAGTATGGGATTAGTAGAAAGGTTTCAGTTTCCTTATTTTAAGTGGTTTAGTATTCAATTTACCTTAATCTCATTTTATGATTACGTATGATATATACGCCTGTATACGCCGTCTGAAAAATAAATTAACTTTTTTTTTTCCATTACCATTAGGTCCTCTAGCAGTGACGATAGTGATTTCGATTTGTATGATTATGATAGCAACAGCGACGATTAATTCACAATTGCTGCCCAAGGAAGGAACCGGCTGGATATAAACAATTTCTCCAGAAAGGTAATGTAAAAATCATAGCTAATCAAACAACACAAGTTCAATAACTTGATACTGGTCAACCTACAATAGAAAAATACCCATCTCTACCACATTTTTGTGTTTGACCACAATCTCACCGTGGTAAGTGATGATGTGGCCGAAGGTGGTAAGCACACAAAGCCTAGATGGGATGACTCATATTCGTACCAAATTTTACATAACTCGCTGTCCGTCCGTCTGTCCGTCTGTCTGTCACCAGGCTGTATTTCAAGAACCGCGATACTAGCTATCAGCTAACAGTTGAAATTTTCACAAATTAGGTACCTATGTATTTTTGTTGCCGCTATAACAACAAATTAACTAAATAAAACCCTTAAATATTGATTTTATTTTGTTTTACACGTGATTTTTTTGCCTTTTTTACGGAACCCTTCGTGCGCGAGTCCGACTCGCACTTGGCCGGTTTTTTATTCTTTGGCCAAGGCATTCGCCAGCCTTCTTTATTAAATCTTATAAAAGCTGTAATTTATATAATATGTAAATAAATCGAAATGGATTACGATGTCAATTAGGTTTCACAATCGCCCGGCTAACAATATTTATTGTTTTCAGATCGGAGTTCTGTTTGAAGTTCCTTCGCAGTCCAGCTGTTTGATTTTATTAACAACTTATAAACCTTACTGTCCTGGTAATATTTAAAAAAACTCCAATTTGCAGATGTCACATTCTTTACTTTACTCTCCGTCTTACAGTCCGCGTAAGGATGTAATTACCCCTCGGGAGGGCACCCCCCCCGACCAAAAAAATACACTGAGGTCCAAAATGTAATAAGTGTCAAATTATTTATCAAATTAACCTGTATTAAACGACCAAAAATATTTACTTGTCCTAAGCGAAAACATAAATTGTCGTTATATTTTAATTGGATTTTAATCTATCTATCTATCTATAAATTCATAGTTGCTGATTAGAATTTTCTTTAATTTTGGTCTACCAAATACAGTTTAGTGAAGATATTAAGCTTTTTATAAACTATTTGAGTAATATATAATTATTTTTAGTGATTATACATACATTATGTTTCTCCGTCCATACTATCAATAACCTGCAGTCATTTCATTTTGATATATTTGCTGGTATCCACTAAAATATCACCAAGGTGGATTATATTATGGAACTATTTATTACCTTTAGGTAAAAAAGATCTCAATGTTTACCAATAGCATAGTTACTTATTATGCATGCTTAATAATAAGAATTTAACTAGATGTTTTAGCGAGTGGGAGTCGCATAATAATTTTGTGGTTTTTATAATAGTAGGTAGGTCTACTTACAAGTGAGCTAAGTTGATCATTACACTCGGTCATTCAGCCGAGCACAGCTCACCTGTTTCACACAAGGTTTTTCAACACATTTGCTATTCAATTGTTCATCTTCTGCACTAAAACTTGTCATTTTTAAAATAATTTACCACAGCGACAAATACGATAAAAACAAAATATGAAAATTATGGGATATGCCGCGCAAGATTTTTGCTATGCAAGGTAATTGATAAAATGAAAATATTTTAATATTTTACAACAAATTATTGTGAATTATAAATAATTTGATTAAACAAATGTTCGGTAATTTGGTTTGACCTAATTAAGGACATACACAATTATTTATTCTAAAAAATTATATGTATTTTCAACGGCATTAAAACTCTTTGTTGTTACTACAAAAAAATAACTGTATTACCTAGTTAAATTGAAAATGCTCTATTTACTCGCATATAATTTGCAGTTAGGGACTAATCTAAAGGAACAATAAACCACATACTAATTTAACTTTGCAGGGATAATTCTATTACGCACTTTATTACGCACGGGTGTTATACCTCGGTTTATGGCCCTAATAGCGATGTAATATGGCTCACTTTACGAGCAAATGTGTTGAAAATATAAAAAAGTGTTATATGTGAAGAAGAACTTTTAATTAATGTAAAAGGTGTCTGTATGTGTCTGTATGTGTCTGTATTTAGTTTAGTAGATTTAAGGATTACCCCAATATTTATATTCAGTCACAAGATAACCATTATTAGCTGTATATTTATTTGTTTCCGTCGACAGGGTTATTAGGTAGGTAATCAAATTTATTACTACAGTCAATTGTAACAATCAACAATTTTACGACAAAATTTATTGTAGACCTTTCACTACCTATATTTATTCCATAATAAATATAGGAAAGTGAATATAATTTGGAATATACTCAATAAAAATTAACTAAACATTAAGATTCAAGTTGTCGAATTGTATACGTAATTTGAAAAATCAAACTATTTTGATATTAAAATATTTCGAAACGGAGATCCTTTTTTTAGGATAATACTTACGGTATATTTTGTTCCTAAATAAATTATACACATATAAATGACATAATTATTTAGACTGATTGATGAAGGGAAATAATACCTGCCGACAATAAAATTAATAATGAGAAGGACAGAATTAAGTAATACCTATTTTGTTTTTACTTATTTTGGTATTTGAATTGTAATATCTAAGCTTTAAAAGATTATAATATGTAAGCTTTAATATTGATGTGATACATAATATAAACTAAGCATATTATTATGGCAAAGCAACCATCTGATTCGGATTATTGTCTGTTCAAATATAAGATTTTGTCGAACTAACCATATTTAAATTAAAATACAAATTACATTATTTTTTTGTAATACCATCGGTACAACGAAAATAGGTTGTTGTCTAAAACTAAAAATTAGGTTTTTTTTATCTAACTATATTTCGTAAAAATATAAACAAAATTAAATTAAATGCTCAAGAAATACCCTGGTTTCTATAAATGTACTTCTTAATGTTAGCATAATATTTAGTAAATGAATGTCTACTTATATCTACATTAAATGTAATAATCCAAACAACATTAAATAATATCGAAATTTTCGATATTATGTAATGTTGTTTAGTTTACCTAAAATTGCATGCGAAAAATGTTTATTTAATAATAAATTAAATGTTAGTATTATTGTTTTTATTATACAACTTTACACTCGGGAGAACTTGCTAATTCTAATTCATATAATGAGATACCTATAGGTATGTATTATTTTATTAAATCTTATTGCAGTGAAACGATTACCTACTAGTTATTCATAAAACAACTTTTACTAATAATAATTTATTAGTAAATTATAAATACAATAGAAACGTATACAATCGTCACAATTTTCAAAGAAACTTCGGCATCATGGGATTAGTAATCCGCGAGGCCCATAAAAAGGATTAGGGGTAGGTAATCCCATGATAAAATCAAACTACACAATACCAGTTTTTTTTTTATGTCACTAGTGACAACGAGGCTGACGGGTCACCTGATGGTAAGTAACTACCGTCGCCTATAGACATTAGCAATACCAGGGGGACTGCCAACGTGTTGTACACCTTATTGCAATGCCTTAAGGGCAAGGGCAACTGGCTCTCAAGTGCAACTGCCGGAACACACCAACAGGTGCTTGGCAACAGATTTTCAACTTGAGGGTGGTAGTCAGCCAGTCGAGTACCACATTGTACCCTACCACCGTGCTGTGGTTTCCTCACGATGTTTTCCTTCACCGAAAGCTCAAGCTCATTGTAGGATTCGAACCCACGACCTTCGCCGCGGTATTCGAAGTCACTTACCACTGAGCTATCATCGCCTTATTCACAACATATGTACAAAATATACAAACAAATGTACAAATATAATATATAAAAAACTTCTTCGAGGCTGCCGCTGCTGCCGATCGGCAAGGCTGGCAGCGTTTCCTCTTTGGATGGCAAAGCTGATGCGTTGGCGGAAAAAGCTCCCCGCCCGCCGGTCACCCGAGGGAGAGATTATTTTTTACTTTACAAATAGTAAAGTAAAGTTTAACCAGTTCCTTTAGTAAAAATTTAAAAAATAGGCTAATGTGATAATAAAACCGTAGTCACGTTTTTTGTATTATCAAGTAACTACCTACAAAAAGTGAAACCGCGCTGTTGAAATCACTTGATAGTCTTTAAGTCATCTATTACCTATCAACATTTTTTTTTCATATTACTTAGAAATCTTTTGACTTCATGCATCTGCATTTTTTTTTATTTTCACTCCAAGACATGCTGCATCATCCTCCTTCATTTCTCCTAGCTCTCTCTACATTATTAAAAAGAAATATGTATCGTAGGTAGGTAAATAGAAGCTTACTTACTAGTAGGTATGTAGTAAGGGGCGTGCATAGACAAATTCTATAAACAAGGGACAGCACCCTTATTTTTTTAATATCGGTCTGCGAATAGACCGCAGCGACACCGCCACGATAAAGGGGCGTGGATACAATAATAGATATGCCCCTTCTATCTGCTCTATCTATTCGTTAGTTACTATGTATAATAAATTATTGACGACGTGTTACCCAATTTACAATAACATCAAAATTTTTTTTTCAGTAATATAATTAATGTTAGCCATTTCTATAAATTAAATAATATGAAAATGAACGTATATGAGTAGATTGACATTTTAACGTTGACTAGAGCGGGATCATGAGACAAACAAATATACAGGGTGTAATCGTTAAGTGTGTCCAGGCGAAAATTTCGTAACTATTACAGATATCAAAAAAAATAAACTGATATCGAAAGTACGTTACCTAATCAGTAAAATTACATCAATTTTTTTTTAAATCAAACTAGAAGTATCCAAAATTTTGACATCAAACGCTCCCATACATTTAGTATGGGGTTAGTAGAAAGGTTTCAGTTTCCTTATTTTAAAAGGTTATTTTAGGTTACTACTGATATTAAAGGAAACTGTTTATTAACCTAACAAAGTATTAAAACTATATTTTAATTGAATAACATTTATTTTTTAGTAAATTACAATTTTTTTTTCAAAGCAGATTTTTGTAGTGTGTTGCTTTTCAGCCAGTTCAAATGAATGCGATTTTGAAACAAGGTTTATTAGGTACTAATTTGAAGTGGTAAGTTAATATTACACGTATATCTACTTGAAAATCATTATTATCATATCATACGTAATCATAAAATGAGATTAAGGTAAATTGAGTACTAAACCACTTAAAATAAGGAAACTAAACCTTTCTACTAATCTCGTACTAAATGTATGGGAGTGTTTAATGTCAGAATTTTGGATACTTCTCGTTTGATTAAAAAACCTTATTGATGTCATTTTAATTATTAGGTAACGTACTTTCAATATAAGTTTAAAGCTTTTTGATATCTGTAATAGTTACGTAATAATCGCCTGGACACACTTAACGATTACACCCTGTATAGGCAAGGATTTGTGCATAATAAAAACAATAAAAATAAAAAAGACTTTTATTTGACCATGCTACATTTCTTCTTGGCTAATATTATTATTACTAGTTGCTATATATCTATTTCACTTTTACTATTATTATTAAATGACTACTATTATTATTATTTACTAAGCAAGGTCCGCAGGTTGGGTAAAGGCCTCCTCCATTGATGCCCACTTCTCTCTATCCTGTGCTATTTGCCACCACTTTGGGCCACCGACTTTTTTTATTTCATCCTCCCATCGGGTAGAGGGTCTTCCTCTCTTTCTTTTACCTTGAGGTTCTCTCCATACGGTGGTATTATAGGTCCATCTTTTATCTCTAAGCCGCGCTATGTGGCCAGCCCATTTCCATTTTAACTTTTGTGCGTAGTTCAAGGCATTAGTGGCTTTAGTTATTATCTTTGTGTGTCTAATCTTATCTTTTATTTTAAGCATACTTCTCTCCATTCCGCGTTGACAGGATGTTATTTTGTGCTTAGCTTTTGCCGTAAATTTCCATGTTTGACACCCATATGTCAAGCATGGTAAGAGGCTAGAGTTCATTGTCCTAGTTTTCAGTTTTATTGGTATGCTACTTTTGAAAATTTCATTCAGACTCCAGAACTTATTCCATGTTCGCTGTACTCTTCTTTAAATTTCTAGTTCGTTGTTTTCTTTTTGAAAGCTGATTGCTTTACCTAGGTAAATATATTTGTATGTGTATTCTAGTGGATATCCATTGACTTTTATTTGTTTTTTGTGGCTGTTAGTCATTGTCATGGTATTAGTAAGATTGATTTCAAGCCCTACATCGGCGCTAGCTCTTTGTAAATCATTGATCGTGAGCTGCAGTTGTGAGTATGTCTCGGATAATATTACTATATCATCAGCGAAACGTAAATGACCCAGAAAGGTTCCTTGTATGTAGATTCCTCGTTTGCTGCAGTTCAATTTGTTGATAATGCTTTCGAGTGTGGCTATAAAGATTTTTGGCGACAAAGGGTCACCCTGTCTTACACCCCTCTTTATTGGAAAGCACGGACCCAGTGTGTCTAGCTTTATTCTACCAATGTTGTTATTATATATGTTTCGGATCACTTTTATATACACTTCGCTTACTACCTGGTCTTTCAAGATTTGGTTTTCTTTACCATTGGGATCAAGTCTTCATTGGTTTCCTTATCTTTTTGTGGAATGTTACGAATTTCAATCCGAGATGAACGACTACCGCGATTTAAATCCTCAACTTTTTTCTCGAGTTGAATTATGTAATTTTGCTGCTCTATACGTTCTTTTTCATATTTCTCCACCGTTTGCTTCATGTCCTCAAAGCCTTTATTAATGAATTCCATTAAACTTTCAATACAGCTGTTAGTTCTTTGCAGTTCTTGGTTCTGGCGCTTTACGTCTTCTATATTCGTAGTAATTTTTTTCATGATCAAATATTGTTCCTTCTTTCAACTATCGAACATAGATCTAATTTCTTCTTTAAACAATTACCATTCGTTAGTGGGAGAGGAATCAGAACGAGAGCGTTTGCTCCGCGGTTCTGATGAAACTTTCAGTTATTCTGATTTGGGAGTTGAGTTGGCGGACTGCGCTCAACGCGTGGCATTTTTGTACGTGGAATTCCTTCGAAATATCAGCGATCAAAAAATTTGCTTTAATATGAGTATAAGTAATTTAGTAGATCTTAACGGCTATTTATTTTAAGCAATTTAAACAATTTACCCCCTTCGCACACGGCGTCGTAGCGTAAGTGTATCGTAAGCGTATCGATACGACGCAATGACAATAAACACCTCCTACGATTCGCTGCAACACCGCATTGTGTGCGGACTTGTTTGAAAATGTTCATGCTTACGCTACGACGCCGTGTGCGATGGGGGTTAGATCGGTGCGGCGTAGTATAGTATGTAGTGATTAAGCCCGTAGCAATTGGTTTAAAGAGTCGTCGTAGCGTACTCACGAAAACGTAGCAGGTGCGCAGCAACATTCGTAGCTGCTACGAGGTGACGTCACTCACGTGTCGTGCGTAAATCATCGACTACGCAGCCGATCGGTAAATACGCCGCTGTCGTACAGTCGCCTGT
Source organism: Ochropacha duplaris (assembly GCA_951361185.1). NCBI lineage: Eukaryota > Metazoa > Arthropoda > Insecta > Lepidoptera > Drepanidae > Ochropacha > Ochropacha duplaris. The sequence goes on from OX592690.1 coordinate 2,017,939, forward strand.
AGTTAGGTGGCTCAACGCGCAGCGATGCAAACGGTGCAGGGTTCGAGTCTCAGAGCCGATCAAAACTTTCACCGTTAAAACTTCTTAGCAGGATCGCACAAGAATGTTACTATCCCTCTCGAGGGGCGGAGTTTATAGAATTTGAAATAATTAAAATGACCAATGGGAGCCCGCAAAAAGCATGTTATGAAAATAGTTTGCGCGACCACTGTTTACACAACCGCCTCCGACCATTTACATATCAGTGGCCCTAGCACACACGGAGAGAGAATCGATAAGGATAGAAGTAGGTATATTTGGCATATTAGTCCAATTATAGTCGCCATTAATAGTGAACACTTGGTTTCCAATACATTGTTATTGACTAATTTGATAAGATTAAAAATCTTCTAATCTCAAAATTTTTTGTTATCTAGATATATACCTAACCTTTAAACGACCAATTCTTGTATATATATAAATATATAATCAGAATCTCGGTAACGGCTCCGACGATTTTCATGAAATCTAGTATTCGGCGATAAATCGATCTAGCTAGGTTTCATTTTTAGAAAACGTCGTTTTATCCTTATTTTCATGTAATGAAAAATTGCTCCAATATCATTAGAATACGAAGGTAAGTTTACAATAGCTCGGGGGGAAATCGAGCGGTCCCGAATCCAGAAGACCCCGGTTCGATTCTAGATCATTATTTTTTCCCTTTTTTTCAACTTCCTTCTTTGGTGAGAAAAACAAAAAAAAAACCAGCAAAGCGGTCATCCAGATACATTCATTAATTTATTAAGAAACAATCGAATCATGACCGTCCTATAACAAACAAGCAGTGCACCAGAATAATTTCAAATTTCCTTTTCTAGTTTCATTTGTTAGAAAGATATAGGTATTAGGTAAGCACCAATGTATCATGAATAAATTAATAAATCTACACTCAATCCTGCACTGAAAAAACTTGGTTTAAAGAAAAAACAGATCATAAATCAACTTTATCTACTTTATAGCTCTACTAGCATCTGTTGTCAACGATAAAGAGAACTAGTTTTCCTTTCTAGGCTTTATGTGTGTGTAGCACTAGCCATGTTGCAAGATTAAAGGACGTCGGATACCGCGGCGAAGGTCGTGGGTTCGAATCCTACAATGGGCTTGAGCTTTCGGTGAAGGAAAACATCGTGAGGAAACCATAGCAAGGTGGTAGGGTACTTTGTAGTACTCGACTGGCTGGCTACCACCCTCAAGTTGAAAATCTGTCACTAAGCACCTGTTGGTGTGTTCCGGCAGTTACACTTGAGAGCCAGATGCAATAAGGTGTACAACACATTGACAATCCCCTTGGTATTAATAATGCTTGCTAATGTCTATAGGCGACGGTAGTAACTTACCAGCAGGTGACCCGTCAGCTTCGTTGTCACTTGTGGTATAAAAAAATAAATAATTAAAGTACAATCCAGTGTCAAAAATTTTTAAGCAATAAGTGTTTATCAATTGTCCATAATTTCAGAGCCCTTAATAAGCCCTTGCACCTGCTGATATTTGACCTAATACGCGTGTTGCCAAATAGGATGCCCTGATGGCCTAATTTTATGCCCTGGCTGACCTGCGCAGAACGAATCTATCTCATATTTTACAGCCACCTATTGATTGCCTCCCCTGTTGATTGATAAGAGTACATAAGTCATTGCAGCCAGTGCATTTGAGCTGTGCAGTCAATAAATATTTTATTTTTTGTCATTTATTAACAATTTAACTATTGTTCCGTACCCAAAGGGTAATTTCGGATTACTTTATGGTAAGCATATTTAAATTTAATTCAAAACCAATAATTATACAGTCCCTTGATCGCTTTGTATGAAAATTTTGAGGATGATAGTCTAAACTAATTCATATGTGCTTGTGAAGGAATATTTGAATAAAAAACATTTAGTTTTTTTTTTCATATGAGTGAGAACCTATCGTCTTTATTTATTCCATGTGTCATTCTACTTCCTTATGAAATGAATAACACAATATAGGTAAGCATCTTCTTATCAAACACCTGTAAGTAATTGTAACGATAATTCTGTCAGTATTTATACACATTTTAGTGTTTTTTTTAAATAAAATAATTAAAAATAGGTATGAATAGCGTTGACTAGCCCGTATTATATAACAATAATCAAAACATACGTAAAGTATTAAATAATCCTTATATCACAGGGATAAGTTCTTAATTCCATTGTATCAATCAAACCGCCGCAAGAGCGAGCATGACTAACTTGAGCCTGCTAAAAGAAAACTTATTAAAAACGTATGAATTAAAACACACACTAATATGTTTTCACTGTGACTACTAACTACTGATCTCATTTTGATAATTCTTTCTCTAATATGAATCTACATAATCCCTAGTGTTAGTGTTATAACCTACTTGAATACTTGCGACTCTAGCGATTGAAACCGTGGTGTGGAAGCCAGTTTATTTATAATATTGTATAAGCGGGAAATTGATGAAAATTTAATAATATATTTTCTACCAAGATTCTATTGGAAGTCAATCCATCCAGAGTAAATGGCTCAACATCCCCAGCTTCTCTTTATCTTTACCTTTAACTTAATAATATTTATTTACAGTTACAATTAAAATAACCTCACATATTATAACATTAAATATTAATGAATATAAATGGGAATAAAATAAATGATACAGAATTATTAATAGAAAAGTTGACCCAGTTTGCTGGCCTGTGAAAACGTGACAAGAAGGCTGGCAGCATTGCGACCCTGAATGGCAATGCTGAAGTTTAGAGTTAAAATAAACTTAACATTATACCCTAGCAGATATTAATGAACATGTGTTTTAGGAATGTTAGCAACTTTGCCTACATGGTGCTGTCATGACCTATTTCTCTTATGTCCCTGTTATTTTGTCTATGCCTCCATCAAACTTCAATTTTATAAACTGTGCTATAGTTAAAATTATTTAATTTTCAGCGAACCCTGTATATGCTTATTGCATAAACGTGAAGTTTTAAGAAACATTCGGATCTGTTGAGCACTTCTAAGTACAAGCAGCATAGCTGTCATGACTATATATTTTTAAAGAAGATCAAGACTAAGTGTAATCGATCCAGACCTAAAATATCTGTACAAGATAGTAATATCTGTGTATTGATAGGAGTTTTACTATACGCGAGGCGATCTTTAAAATGGATCTATATGAAAGGAAATTATTTTATTTTAGGTTGTATGCAGTATTAGTATGTGGCTTAACGTTAACCATATTGTATATTATTATAATTTTATATTGCGTTGCGTTCCTGTGGAGTACATTTTTTAATGATGCGTTCTAAAAATATTGTTTATACGAGTAGATGATGTTTTGTACCACTATGTAGTCCTATCTATAGTAAGTTATATGATCAAACAATATTAGCAGGTAAGCATGGTACCCCAAGTAGGCGCGGTTTAGGAATAAAATGACATAAATTAAATAATAGTACATTACGATACGCGTGACCTAAGTAGGCTACGCTCGCTGCGCTCGGGCGCTAACTTCACACCGTGCAATAATAGACAACTTCGGGCACAAGTATCGTATACTATTGGATGCGATTAGTGTTTTAAAAGAAACAATTAAACGAATTGAGCTTTTTTTTTTGTACTCGTATAATTCAAACAAGAATGTGCGCAAACCACAAGGGCCGCGCCAATTTGAAACGATGTTAAAGTAGATAATGACTGGCAACAGATTCTCCGAAATAAAGAACAACACAAGCAGGACTTACCAATGTTTAGGTCGTCATATCCTGCAGCGCGTTGATCTTATTCTTGTTACCAGCCGGTTAAGTTTTACGCCAAAGAATTCTTAAATGTACACGCAGGTGAGATGAAAATTATTAATATGTATTTTTCGGTGCTTTTATCTGTGTCGATTTTTTCTTAGAATCACGTTTCTCCTTGTTTTGGCTGTCACTGAATGACATTTAAATGTTTCCTTTTATTTTTTCTACATGAGTGAAGTTGGTCAATTCATTTACACACCGTGCAGAAATAGGCTACTTAGGTCACGGAAAAGCGTGCGTAAAGTGCGGGTTTAGGTCACACTGTACTATAAAAACTGTTACAGTAAAATCACATTTTTTTAATATCAAACAACAAAGTAACTTATAATATAACTCCATGTGCACTATAATGAAAAATCTACTTAGTCTTATTCTCTTCTAAATAAAAAATCTAATTATAATCGTGTGTAACTGTAACATGTCATGTTTTACATATTTGTTATCTAAAACTTGGCCACTGTTTGTTTACATATAATTATTTCATTATGTCAACAAAACATCTATATATAGATGTTTAGTAATATTATTATTAGAGGGATGTAGGTAGGTAGTACACATAAAATGTATTTAGAAACTAGTATATGAATATAATTATTTTATTTACAACAAATGTACAAAATATACAAGCAAATGTACAACTATAATATATAAAAAACTTCTTCGAGGCTGCCGCTGCTGCCGATCGGCAAGGTTCCCAGAAGGCTGGCAGCGTTTCCTCTGTATAGTACTAGTAAATTTTAGGTATATCATTTATCTGTTTACATAGGTACTGTAAGTTTTGTGATTAGGAGCCCATGCACACTTTCTAGAGGCTGGCACTGCACTGCTGCCAGTCGGCAATGTTTCCAACAGACTGGCAGCGTTTACTCTTTCGATGGCCTAGCTAAAGCGTTGTTGCATAAAGCTCCCAGCTTACCGGTCCTGTGAGGCCTCAATGTGTGTTTGTAACAGGACCGGATCTCCGATTCCCATAGTCCCATGTTTAATTAACTGTAATGGATACGTATCTATTTCTAAAATATAACCACACCTGAGCAAAGTTAAAGCGAAATTGTATATAGTTAGTGCTATAATCGACGAATCAAAGCAAAATGTAATTTCTTATTTGAATTGCTTTTTGTTTTATTGTTTAATATTTTAATTAATTTGTATTTCGTTTCCTATGTTCAATTTCAACTATACCACACCGCATTAGAGTTCAAACCTGTTACTTAATGATAGATGATAAGTAGGTAGTTAATAAATAAATAAAAGATTTAGAAAGTTGAGTGTTATGTATGATTGTGCAGCGGCTGCAGGAGGATGAAAACATGCGATCTGCTTTGCCTTTTGGCTTATTAAACGGTCAGATAGACCATCAGTTACATTAACCACCTGCTACTGGAATAAACCAAAACTTAACTTGCTGGAGCTATAACTGATAAAAAAATTAGGTACAATATAAAGCGGAAACTAGAATTTAGGCACATTAATGTGAGTTTATTTATGTTTTCCGAAGAGGGTAAAAGGCGTAATGATTGTAAATTACTGTGGAACTCATCACTATATCATACTATCATCTTCACCTAATTTGTGATACTATCAATCAATCAGCCTACCTACTTTAAAAATATGAAACAGGAATATGACACTTTGAAAACTTTAACGTAATTAATGTCATTTGATCACAACCATAGACTATACTCTACTCTGGCTTCGGAAATAGAAAATGGCTTTGTTTAACTATATTAACTTACTATAAGAATCAAAAAAGTAAGTTATGGCCCTAGGGAGGTGTAGGTACGTATGCAGTCGGCGAGAGAAAGAGAAGCTGAATGTAATCTAGATTCAGCGCAAGTCTAGAATTATTGATTGCAACTTGTTAAAGACAGATTGCGTTTTAATCGCGGCGCGGCGCTGCGTGCAATAATATTCAGTTCATAAAGTGCAACGTTGCAGTGAAGTTCTGTCCAACTAGATAGTTTCAAACAACTGTGACAAATTATGGTGACGTTGAATATAAAGGTACGTACCTACTACGTAACGAAATATTAATATATATTTTTTTATTTAAGCTTTTTAAGCACTAAGAAAATAACACAAAGTGTACACAACATAAACTGAAATGCAAAAACCGAAAATGAAGCCATGAAATGAAGAGTTCTTCATGTACCTATACTTATGTAGTTTGGACAATTATCATATACCTAGCGAATTTTTTGGTTGAAATACGCGATGGGATACTAATTTCATTATGTCATGGTAAGAGAGTGGGCGATCGATGCAACTGCACATGCGCTAAGGGCAGACAAGAACGCTGTCCCCCTTTCCCCTCTAGGCAATGCAATTTTCATCGCATCGGTGTGTTATCGACCCCTTATATTTCCATCGCAACTTTTTGTGGAGGTGATTAGTGATTGGTTTAATTCAAATATTTACATATCTTGCGGTCAATTATTATGTAAGTTATACTTTTTAAAAATTATTACTCTGCGTTACATTGCTTTGCGAAATGATTGTTTTAATAAATTAGAAACAGTCAGATAAATATGATTACAACGCTTTGTGTATCTTGATATGATATGTGTATATTCCTATATAATGAACCTTCTTGCGTGCGCAAATATACCTACATACGGATATAAGTAGTAGGTATTATATACATAGTATTCTAATCAATTGTTATGCTATTGTTTGGTTGGTACGGCCGTCCCACTTAAGAACCAACCGGTTCGACCAACTCATTTGTGTGTTATGGTACATACCTAAATAATGAAAAGAGTTAATTCATATTATTATGTATACGAGTATCTACTACAATGTGGGACGGAAGAGCAAGAAATTTCAAGCTCTGTGCGCATGTGCATTGATTGGCTAGTTTTAGTAATTTGTTAGTACAGGAATAGAAAGGGATTTAGCTCAGTTCTGTATGGGTAGAATGGCGTCAAAAGAGGGCTGGGGCTACGGGATGCACATTCGTCATGACCTGGATGTTCTATATACGAGCTCTCAGTTCCAGAAACACCTTTGAGTGGGTCGTCGGTCTGTATTGTGTCGATATAGCCAAATGGCCTTATTCATAAAGATTTCGACGATTTTTAGCAACTGCTTAGCAGATTCTTAATTCAAATTTTCAATTTGAATTTAGAACCTGCTAAGCACTTAGTAAACACCGTCGAGTTTTTTTTATAAATAAGGCCATAAGCATGTATCTTTACTATAATATATCATACATTCTTTAATTTTCTAATGGTATTTTCTTTATATTTTTTTTTCTTTTGTTTCAGCATGATGCGATATTACGCAACGCGGGGTGGTATCAGGCAATCATCATACGAAGAGGACTCTCAGTTTCATGTAACTACACAATTAAATACCGTCCACAGCCAATGAGAAATGCAAAATGATTGGTCAATACGGACTGACGGTGAAAATGAGATTGAGCTGTGTCGGTGAAAATATCATGAAGAAGCCGGTTCCGCCTTTCATGTCTAAACACCCCAGTAGCGGTAGCGGTGATGCACAACAATACCCAGATAAAATTTAAACAATTTGTAGGTAGGTACTTATCAAATTAATAATCTTTTTTCTTGACATAAAAGTTATCTGTGGGCTTGGTACTGTTCCTGATCACCGTCTCAAATTTATTTTATACAAGATAAAATTAAAATACGCACAGAATTTGACGTTCACTGCACTCATATATATTTTTTTTAAAGCGGATATGCTGCCTGTGACCAATAGCGGCTGTTGCCCATGCGAAAATATTAATTTAGCAAGCTTAAAAGCTATTTCCACAGTAACAAGGCATTATTGTGCTCCACCAACAGTGGTAAGGTTATTTTTTCGGTGCCTACCAACAATCCCTAATTTTATTATGAAGTCCATTTCGTCCCGATATTACATCTCCTCTCTTTTGATGACGAACTTGTGAATAATGACGATACGCTGACTGCCACGCTACAGGTCATGCGCGTATCTAAATATAATAGTTTATAAGAAGTGGGTATCTTGTTTCCAAGCTTGAAGCTTAATTTGGGTTCAGACGACCATCTGTGAAGAATGTCCACAGTTAATTTTTTTTTGGTTTTTAAAAGTAAATTTTGTAAATAAAAAGATTTTAGAGAAAGTGTTAAGTGCTGTGTCGTGCTTTTACAGGTCCAATATACCGATGTTGGTGGTCATCGCAGCTGAGCTGAAGACTCTACAAATTGCCTAAACCATCCACTACCGACCAAGTCTTTTGATGTACCTACATACTTAGATTATTTTAAAACCTAAGTATGTAAAAAAATAAAATATAAAATTTAAAAAAATATGTAAAAGAACCATTAAATTTGTTTCGCGCGCTGACATGATGAGTTAAAAATACGATTTGATGGTTTTTAACACATTATCAAATAATAACGTATGTATTTGACAGCTAAGTGTGTGCGTATGCTGAGAGACAGGTCAGGCAGGTTGACATATATAGTAGGTACCTACGGGAGGTAGCGTTGCATTTTAGAAAGTGTTTTTACGCCGGCGAATTGCCATCTTTTTCAGTAGATCTCGAATGACTAATAAGTGAACCAAGCGTAAGCTAACGCACCCGCGGTTGGTTTAAGATTGGAAGGTTACGGACGTTGTAAAAAAAAAGTAATAGTAAATATATTATTTATTTGAGCATAACTTTTGTATTTGTAACGCTACCTCCCGGACTAGCACGCGATGCGCAGCCGCGTAGAAATCTGCAGAGTTACCATCTTGATGGATTTTCCGTCATGAAAACGATTTATATTATTTTATTATGATTATCCATGGGATTCTCCTCCATATGAACTGGAATCATCACTTGAATCCTGAGTAACATTAATTAATAATTCTTGAGTACACAAATTGTCATACGCTTTAGATTTTGATGGTTTTTTTTTGTTAAGATGATGGAAAAAAAAAATACTTTCGGTAACACTGAAATCTGTGCCACACGGCACGTGCGGCAGCATACGCAGCTCTTAGTTTTTTCATACATTACAAAATCTGTCGTCTGCCGCCTGTGTCACCTGTCTGTCAGCATAAGCCAACACTAATGAACCGTGTGCCGTGTGGCTCCCGGCCTAGCGATGAGCGATTCTTGTTATAACAATCGTTCATTTCTGTATAGAATAGGGTCAACCCTTTCTTTCCCGTGGGTGTCGTAAGAGGCGACTAAGGGATTCCAGTCGACTGACAGTAGCGTCCATTGAGTAGGTACTTCATCAGCCTAGTTACTGTCTTCTGGTTTTATATTTTCACTTACTTACTAAGTTTCATTACCTTACACTATTTCAAACTCTCTAGTTATTATTACAACTAGTCCCATATAAGCTACTTTGACAAATCTGGATTGGAAAAAAGAGAACTAGAATTGATCACGGCTCGTTTATAAACCTATCTTTTTCTTTACTTTAATTTTATTAAATTATTTCATAGTAAATGTCTATTTCACACACACTCGCTGTTTCTAGAGTCACGGTTTTGTAACTGTTAGTAAATATAGCAGATGGGATAGTTATAGGAAATGGGGGTGAATGAAAATGGCTTAACTTTATTTCTTAATTTATAATTTATTATTGTTTAAATTAAATTGTTGTACTACTGTTTAAAAATACTGTATTAAATAAAACCTTAGTAGTTTTAAGGGTTTTAATGTTAATTATCGATGTATTCACGTGGTAGATTCTCGTAGGTAAACACTATTTAACTAATTCTTTCCTGTGTGTTTGTGATATATTCTCTCAATTTTGACTACGCAAGTATTTTTTTACTATTTGTTTCACTATAGTGTTCTGAATTATTGATTTCACCACATTTAGTACTTACTTTTCAAATCACTATTTGTTTTTTAGGTAAATTGTTAAAATACAAAACATTTATTTCCAGCAAATTCACATTTTGACTTTATAACAAAAATAAATATTATAATTACGCTGATTTTAGACTTATAAATATGTAAAGCGCTGTAGGTATTTAATTATTAAAAATGACAATGGCCTTCACACTAGGCAACATGCCTGTATCGTGAGTGAGGACCCAAATACGATTAACTTAACAATATTAATAAATTGTCATTTTAATCTAATAAAATACTGGTAGAACCTATAGTACTAAACTATAGAATACTAAATTAAATTGTTGCAATTACACATTAACAAAGTGGGAATTTCATTGATATCTAATAACTAAGGAATTTATAATAATAGAATAAAGTAATTTGAAAATACATATATTGGAATTTGAAAATATTTTATTGTAATTTGAATAGCTCTCACTTGTAGAGAACTTAATAGTAAGTGTAGGGTGTTTCAATGTTAACAATTCATTAGATTGGATTTGTATTAGATATAAGTTTTAAATAACTCTTTCTCATGTGGTGTCAATGTCGTGGTGTTGATCTGTTAGCTTTTTACTATTCTGTGTTCTATATAACAATATAAGCTTCTCAGATATAATTTTATAGGATGGAACAAGAACAAATGAAGGAATTTACTCGTTTTCTTATCCAAACGCTAAGCTAGGTGTCGTTTAATACGCGTGAGAGAAACAAATGTGCACCCAATACATACATACAAATGTGAGGAGCTTAGCCTTAATCATAAATCATATTTCATTGTATTCATTGAATTGTCTAAATCTTGTGATTATTACAAGGTACATATATATTCAAGTGTCTTGTCTACTAATGATGTTGTACCTATTAAATGTTTTGTATCGATGTTGTGAACTTTACATGCATTTTTGTTGGTAAAGATGTTTGTAACACAAAAGTACGTTCTTACGAACCTCTTTACAGTTGGTTTTATGCTTAATCATGCTATGCTATGTATAATATATACGTATCACTATTGAGTAGACGTGGGACATAGTACGGAATATGTTAAAAGAGAATACTATATGATTATTTAGATACATGAATATGTTACTGATACTGAGTATATGATAATGATTTAAAAATAATAATAATCGGTGTTACTTTAAACTGCTTGGGCGTGCTCCCTCTTCAGGTTGTATACAGGTGTATTGTATCTGCAAAACATTCGCAAAGCACTAGATGAAAGAGAGTACCAAAGTGGTTCTTTGAACAGCTTTTGATACGGTATGGCACAAAGGGATCTCTACCGCACAGCTATTAGCTATTGATGCACTTATAATATTCCATGTACGGAAAGATGGAGATATGTCGGACTATGACATACTATCTGAAGTTCCATAGGGATCAGTCCTCTGATCTCCCCCTGATGCCAAATGTTACTACCGCTACTTTCGCAGACGATACAGCCTTGCTGAAATACAACTACATAAGATGGCAGATGGGTCACCTGATGGTAAGTACCATCGCCATTAGCAATACTAGAGGAATGCATATGTTGTCGATTATTCTGTGCGTGAATAGACCCGGTGTTTAACTACAAATATCAATTTAGTTTGTGAAAGTTTTAAAAGTATGTTATGATGTAGTTTGAATTAGTTAAAACACTACCAATTTGTAGGTACGTATGCAGTGGTCGAGTGAAAGAGAAACTGAATATATTCTAGATTCAGCGCATGTCTAGGTTTATTGATTACAACTTGTTTCAGACAAAGTACCCTTAAAACGCAGCGGCGCCGCAATCGTTTTTAGTTCATAGAGTGCAGCGTTGCAGTATCCAACTTGATAGTGTTTTGGCCTTAGATGGGCATTGATTCCAAACAACTGACAAGTTATTGTGACATTGAATAAGAAGGTACAAATAACACAAAGTGTATTTACAGTGCTGCTCGTAGAACCACTAAAGGAGGGTTGTTTCATCAAAATGGCGTAGGGTGCAAAAAAATAATGATCCTTAGAAATTTCGGGGGAAACTGCGCGGTGAGGCCTGATTTGATTGACGCAACTACACATGCGCTGTGTGCAAGAGTTCAAGTGTTCCCACTCTTCCCTCTGGCCAATGTAATGATTTTCATCGTTTGCTGGGGTGTTATCGGCCCCTTATCTCTTCCCCTTACACTGCTAGTATTTCAAGGAAGCGGTGGGGAAGGCTACTCTTCAACTACCTGATCGAATCTTTCAGATAAACTTTGTTTTGATATAGATAATTATATTTTACATGATATAAAAATTATTTCTTTCAATTAATAAGAAATACAGATAAATATTATTTTATGATTAATTTAACTTAGTACCTAATTTTTAATATTGGTGATTGAATAAATAATAAAAACGAACAATTCGTAGATATATTCTTGTGTGGTCCAAAGATAAATGCCAAGGAAAAGGAAGAAACTTTCATGCACTCTGCGAATGTGCAATGTAGAGATTTTGAATTCAGAACTGAGCTTTCTACCCCGGTAAGTACTTGTAAATATTAATTTATAAGTAAGTACCGGGATAGAAAGCACGGGATGTACAATAATGCACATACGTCTTGCAGTGAGCCTGATTTTCCTAGGTTCGAGCTCTGAGATTCAAAAACAGCTCAGAGCGTTTCGTCAGTCTGTGTAATGTCAGTACAATAAGGTTTTTTACTAGTGATATAATTTTTTTAAGTATTTTCGTTTTTATTATTGTGTATAATAAAAACGAAACACACATTTAATCATAAGACTCATTAAATTAGTCAAAAATAAGAACTCAAGTTAATTAAATATGATAGATTAAATAAATTAAATGAAAACTTATCCCCTGTATTTTATAGAAAAAAAGCCATTCACAAAATAATCTTCTTTTCTTCAATAGTTTTTTTTTGTTTCAGCGTAATGTATTATCATCATCACAGAAATAACGCGACGCAGGACAGGGTCAGGCAACTCGCAAAACAGCGCTAACTGCCCAAATTAAAAATTGAAAATGATTTGACAATAGTGATGGATGACGGTAGTCCACGGCGAATGTGAGAAACTTGAGCAGTCGGTGAAAACATCTTGAGGCCGAAACAAAGTGGTAAGATTATTTTCCTAGGTGGCTATTCCCCTACCCTCATTTTTAATATACAATAATTTTCGTCCTAGGAGTTACATCTCCTCTCTTTTGATGACGAACTTGTGATTATGAAAAGGTTATCAAACCAGTCTATGAGGTAAGCGTAGATACGCGTATTCCACGGTCATGGATGTAATAGGAACTCCTATTTAAGGATAATTTTAAGGAGTAGGTGGGTTTCTTGTTGCCTAGGCATACACGACGTGACAGTGCACCACGAGTTAGTATCCGACCACCGACCTGTAATCTTAGAACTTACACCGAACGCAGGTCCCCCAGATTCAGGTCAAACCCCTCTCACCAAAGTCGTGACGAACTGGGACAAACTAGGCGAAAGCCTCAAGTCTGTCTCATCTGTTCACCTCGACAAAATCCCTAGCAGCATAGTCACCGCTGACGAAGCTGTCGGCGCAATCGACTCCCTGACCAGCCACGTGCAATCGCTTATTAGCGATTGCTCCCGGACAGTACCAGTGGAGAGCAATCGACGCTGGCGCTTGCCCGACGACGTACGTGACCTGATCAGGGAAAAGAACGTAGCCATGCGCGCCCATGACCGACAACCAACCGAAGACAACCGCGTCCGCTTGCGTACTCTCCACCGTGCCGTCAAGGAGCGAGTGGCAGAGGCACGCGAAAACCAATGGGACCAGACTATGAAAGACATCCAACCCTCCCATCTAGCCTTTTGGCAACTTTCACGTGCCCTAAGCAAGGACACGGTTGCCCCTACTCCACCACTAAAAAGGCCCAACCTCCCACTCGCCTTCGAAGACGAGGAAAAGGCGGAATGCCTGGCCGAAAGCCTGGAGCTCCAATGTACCCCCAGTTCCCTCCCAATCGACCCTGTTCATTTGGAGGAAGTTAATTCAGAAGTAGAACGGCGAGCTTCACTCCCGTTACCCCCACCTCCTCTCAACGAAGAGGAAGACCCCGTCCCGCCCGTGACCCCGGACGAGGTCAAACAGATCATCCGGGACCTTCACCCGAGAAAAGCCCCTGGCTCGGATAAAATCACAAACAGAGTGGTCAAGCTGTTTCCGGCTACCCTCATCACGCTCCTGACAGCGATCTTTAACGCTGCCCTCTCCAACAACATTTTTCCACACCAGTGGAAAACAGCCCACGTAATTGGGATCCCCAAACCCGGCAAACCTAAATCCGAGCCCTCCAGTTACAGACCTATCAGCTTGCTCAACGTCATGGGCAAAATATACGAAAGGTTAATCTACCTCCGACTCAAAGCGTACGCCGACGCTAATAAACTCATCCCCGACGAGCAGTTTGGCTTTCGAACCAGACACTCGTGCGTTCAACAAGTCCATCGTATTGTTGAACACATCTCCGCCAACTTCCAGAAAGGTCAAATGACCGGCGTCCTCTTTTTCGATGTTGCAAAGGCATTCGACAAAGTCTGGCACAACGGCTTAATCTTTAAGCTGTACAAACTCGGAGTGCCAGTCAGACTCGTGACCATCCTACGAGACTTCTTGTCGAATCGCCATTTCAACTACCGAATAACAGGAGCGCTATCCTCACCCCACCCCGTCTTAGCCGGAGTCCCCCAAGGCTCTGTGCTGTCCCCCCTACTGTTCACACTCTACACGAGTGACATCCCCAAAGCTGGCAAAGCACAGCTAGCCCTTTTCGCGGACGACACCGCAATTTACTATTCAGGCAGATGCCCCACGGCAATTGCCAAAGTCCTCCAAGCCGCAACTCACACCCTAGGTCCCTGGTTTCGGAAATGGAGAATTGAGATAAATCCCACCAAAAGTCAGGCGGTACTGTTCTTCAGTCCCGCCAAGAAATACATTCCCACTCCCCCCCCTCCAGTCACCATGTTTGGCGAGCCGATCCCTTGGGAGAGGCAAGCTAAATATCTCGGTGTTACCCTGGATGATCGTTTGTCCTTTTCCAACCACATAAGGAAGGTTCGTGCACGCGCCTACCTTGTGTCCAGTCGCCTTCACTTCATGCTAAACTCAAAGTCCAAACTTGCCCTAAAAAGCAAGGTCAGACTTTACACCGCGTGCATCCGCCCCATTATGCTCTATGCATGCACTGTGTTCGCACATGCATCCCCCAAGCTGATCCATAGCCTCCAAGTGGTTCAAAACCGCTTCATGCGCAAAGCCACGGGCGCCCCGTGGTACATGCGTAACCTAGATCTACACATAGACCTCAATCTGCCCACAGTTAAGCAATTCATTAAGTGCGCATCTCGCCGTTATTACGATCGTGCCCTAAACCACGCGAATCCGTTAATAGTCAAAACTGCCAACTATACTCCCTCAAAGATCTCAAAAATCCGTAGGCCTAAGGTCGCCCTCAGCGAACCGGATGACCCCATAACTTTAGCTCAAATTCAGGATAGGGAGGCTCGCGCAGCCCTCGAGAAACAACGCCCGCGTTTCCGCCCTCGCCGGAGAGGCCCGTCGCGACGTCCCACTCAGATTCAGTCTCGTCCCCCCGTTAGTCAGTCGTTAACGGCCCGAGCCGCCACAGTCAGTAATCCGACCGTCCCCTAAAAACTCCTCTAAATCGCTTAGGCGAAGTCCGTCCCACTTTTTGTGTCCCCCGACGACGCCCTGAGCCGAGGTTCGGGCCCCAACTGGGGCGCCCTCAGCGTTGAGTCGTCACAAACAAACACGGCTGAGAGCCCTAAGCGCTCGCCGAATAGTCCGCGTAAGGGTGTCTATGGTCCTTCAGACCGCCACCTTTAAGTCCTCCTCAAAAAAAAAAAAAAAATCTTGTTTCCAAATAATAACACGTTCAATTTGTGCTCAATTGTGTTCAATTTGTGTATGAAAAATGTCTCATAATATTTTTTATTTTGTATATTTCTTGAATCTAAGATAAATTCCAAGTTTTTAGAGAAGGTGTCAATGATGTGTCTTGCTTTTACATGTCCACTATAATGATGATGGTGGTGGTCGCAGCTGCAGACTCTACAAAATGCCGTACCAATCCGACACCAGGTCTTTTAATATATATTATTTTAGTTTCAAGGCCAACATTGGAGTTGTATAAAGTTTTACCTGATAAATTGCACCTTTGAGGTATAAATACGAGTTCATGGTTTTATGTATTCAAATTCAAAATGTAGCAGCTTTAATGCTCCGTGTGCCGTGTGGCTCCCGGCGTAGCGATGAGCGATCGTTGTTAGTTACAATCGCTCATTTCTATATAGAATAGGGTCAACCCTTTCTTTCCCGTGGGTGTCGTAAGAGGCGACTAAGGGATTCCAGTGGACAGACAGCAGCGTCCATTGAGTAGGTACTTTATCAGCCTCATTGTTGTCCTAGTTTTTAATTTTCACTTACTAAGTTATTTTTACCTTACACTTCTTTCGTTTCAAACTCTTGAGTTGTAATGAATGGGGTTCATATAAGCTACATTGCAAAATTTGGATTGGCACAAAGAGGACTTGGATTGATCATGGCCCATTTCTACACTTATTTTCTCTTTTTTTATTTATAATTTAGTAATTCATTGTTAAATACTATTTCATACACACTCATTGTTTCTAGAGCGGTTTTTAAGTATAGCAGATGGGATAGTTTATAGAAAACGTTTGTGTATGAAAAAGGCTTAATTTTTGCTGTTGTATGATTTGTATAACACGTCCACTTAATATCTGATGATAATATTATTATAACCTAAGTATTTAAAAAAAAAAAGATGTTTATTATTGATGTATTCATGTGGTAGATACACTTTGTTAAACATTATTTGCCTTGGCCTTGTTTGTTTGTGATATCTTTTTTTCATTTTGATTTCGTAGGTATTTGTATACTTTTTGTTTGACTACGGTGTTTCGAGTGATAAATTTTATCACTCAAAAAATAGTCACATGAAATGTCATGTGATTATTTTTTGTAATTTAATTTATTCGAGTCTTTGCAAGGAACAATTTAAGGGTTTTCTTATCGGAAGGCTAAGTTATCGTTTAATACGCGGGATACATATACACATAAGAAAAGCTTAGCCTGAATTATTAGTGTGGACTTAATAATAATAAACCATATTATATTGTATTCATTTACTAGACTAAATAATGTGAATGTAACGAGTTTTTTGTGTGTTTAAGTGTCATGTCTAATCAGTGATGTTGTATTTATCGATGTTGTGAACTTAACATGTCATTGTATTTTTTTGACATTAAAGATGTTTATAACACAATTGTACTTTCTTACGATTCTATATTCGATATACTGTTCCGTAGGTTTTATTCTAAATCATGCTAATTTATGAACGCAATCATTGATTGGATGAAGGACATGGTACGAAAGATGTAAAGTATTTAAAAGTGAGTACTGTGTGATTATGTGTAGAGATGAAAGTGTGATGATGAGACTGAATGATGTGGTGTAGAAAGCTATATAATAGGGGTTACTCGGAGCTGCTAGGTGTTCTGTTAGGTGTGCTCCCAGCTCGGGTAACGAACCGAATGGGTTCCACCGATTTGCAGATAATATTCTAAGTAAATATGACTGAGGAATAACACCGTAATATTTTAGGTTTAAAATAATTTGACCAGTAGGTTCTTCTTTTATGCATCAGCAGGAAACCATTGTACACCTATTTTTATTATTACATTGCAATGCGGTAGGTACCTATATCAAGACATAATATGGAATAAATCGATTATTTGATGATGATTACGAAAGAAAATGTATGGTGTTTGTTTGTTTGAGTATTAAATAGCACAGTACACCTAGCGGGATAAGTTGGCCTTGTTCTGGACATGCAAAATTATTTAATTTATATTTTTTTTTTCAATTTATTTATTGGATGATTGTACACAAACACAATTATACACGGTGAATTTTCGAATGATGCAGTTTTAGTTTTAATCAAAATCGGCCTCGAGACTCGTTTCACCATTTTTTGATATTCCCTTTAGTTCAGGATTTGGCCATCCACGCCCCCTTGAAAAATTCACCCGGTCTTAAATAGTTAAGAGGTAGGGTACATCAACACTCATTCACAAATTTAGCTCATACATAAATATTTTCTGGATAAGAAAATGTTTTAATATTCGCTACCACCTGACAGCGATCTGGACCAGTTGGCCTATTTAGTGTAGTAAAGTTTTAATTTTTTTTTTTTAATTTATGTAAATAATAATTATTTTATATTATTTCTATTGGTTATTTTAAATATAGCAACACTGTACGTATGGAGTCAGCGAGATTAAAAGAAGCATGAACTATGTCCTAGATCTTCGCTCCTCGAGTCCTCGATGGAGGAGTCTAACACCTCGCTGCTCAAAAAGGTTAAATTAATTCGATTCTGTACTTTTCGAGAAATTTTCTTGCTTTATTAGTTTTTCCTTTTGTTTCAGCGTGATGTATTATTATTATCAATATTACGCGAAGTGGGGCGCGCGTCAGTCAACCTACATACGAACAGGATCACGGGAATCCCATGACGAGAATTCTTATTTCGCACTTTCAAGCAACTACACAATTAAACATTACCATCGGCCGAACAAAATCCGAAAAATAATGGTAACCATCTACTACTCTTTGTAATCAAGCCATTTTCGTCCCGATAGTTACATCTCCTGTCTTTTGATGACAATACGATGTCGTAGAGGTTATATTCGCAGATTGCTAAGCGTGTGGTCATGAGTGTATTTTTTTACAGGTTACTAGGACTGGATATCTTGTTTCCAAAATAAAGGATGATTTGGGATCAGGTGACCATGTGTGAAAAATGGCCCAGAATATTTAAGTTAGTTATCTTAAATCATTATTTTTGTAAATAAGTAACTGCTAAACTAAATATGTAGCATAAAATATTTCAAGTTTTATTAAATTAATTGTACATTCTATCTATTCATATCTTTACAGGTATGATACTGATATCGGGGGTCGTCGTAGCTACAGACTCTATAAATTTCTTAATCCACTGCCACCTTCACTTATCTTCTTGTCTTAATTATTGATAATTTGTAATTAATTTGTTGTTAAGGTCTATTTCGTACACACAGAGTTGGGTGACGAATAATAAGTATGGCAGATAGTATAGTTTAAAACTTTGGTATATGAAAAAGGCTTAAATATTGCTATTTCAATCATTTATAGCTAGTATTACTCTTGTAATAAATGTATCATTTGTATGAAACGTCAACTAAAAATGTTGAGTAATACCTATAACCATAGTAGTTATAAGATTTTTGATGTTTATTATTGATCTATTCATGGTAGGTAGACTCTTGTTGTATCACTATGATATTTGAAATACTTTTTTTTTATTATTCTGGATAAGCTTGTGTATGACCACAATCTCACCATGGTAAGGGATGATGGCTCGTTATGAGGATCTCAAAACTACTGAGCCTAACATTTTGAAAATAATACACATTAAGTTCATTGCTTGTAGATTACAGGAAAACCCATAAGAATTCTATCAATTGAAAATAATGTGGTAAACTCAATATAATACTTTCACTGACTTTGGCATTGTACGGAACCCTCTCCACACGAGTTCAACTCGCACTTGGCCGGTTTTTTTTATATTACCCTGTGCGCGGATAGACCTGGTATATTTAACTGGAAATATGTATTTATTTCGCGAAAGTTTTAAACGCACTATTCTCAATACAATTTAATGGGAAGGTATACCCACGGAACAAAAACATCTGTAGGAAATTAATCGTTTTCATATCGGAATGCTAAGCTATAACACACGGGAGAGGAATAAATGTGAAACCAACATATATACACACATATACATGTGAGAACCTTAGCCTGAATTGTGGACTTAATTTTAATTAATCATATTTTATTGTATTCATTTACTAGACTAAATAGTAATATGTGATAGTTAACTTAAGAGGTATATGTGTGTTATATGTGTCTTGTCTACAATGATGTTGTGAACTTTACATGTATTTTGCTGTCATTAAAGATGTTTGTAACATAATTGTACTTATTTACGAGCCTCTTAGAAATGCATCCTATAAGGAGGTAGCAAAGTTTAAGTACTTGGGATGCCATGCCCCATCACAGACAGAGATTGACATCCGTATCCAAAACGCCCTTAGATGTAGTAAGTGTTTGTGTCCAAGCTACCAAGCAGAAAAGCCATGTTCCAAATAATAAAGACCGATCTTGATATACGTCTGTAAAACTTGGACACTAACGCTTATGGAAGAAAATCAGGCTTATGACGACTGAAAGAAAAGTTCTTCGGAATATCCTGGGGCTGACTATAAGAGAAGATGGCACATCATGGCTGAGAGCCCTAAGCGCTCGCCGAAAGTCCGCGCAAGGGTGTATATGGTCCTTCAGACCTCCATCTTTAATTCATCCCCAAAAAAAAAAGAGAGTCCGTATGAATCTGAATCAAAAGATAGAAGATCTCTCTAAGGAGCCCAACATATGAGGAGAGATAAAAGCCTATAGACTTCGCTGGCTCAAGCCACATATTTTGACTAAGGTGTAGATAGAGTACGTAAGGTTAGGGCTTGTAGAGTTAGGGCGTGTATAGCTATAAGCTTGGGTTTACATGAGGTATGATAACTTTTTGACAGTGCGAGCCATATGGTCTTGGCAACATTTTACATCAAAATGTTTATGGTGGTATAATACTTACTACAAGTTTGACTCGCTTTTGGCCAGTTATTTTAATTACTTTTGGATTTATGACGTCTATGTAATAATCAAACGAATAAGATTTCTTTGTTATTGTTGAAGTTAGTTATGACTTTTGACCGAAACCGCTGTACCGCGTCTTAAGTATGTGCACGACGAGACGGGGGGGTGTACCGGCCGCTCCGTTCGTTCCGTCAGTGTGCGTCGTCAACGCACGTTTATATCAAACGCACATGAGATTAGATATTCCAATATGGGTCCTGAGTTATCTCGGAAGCACTGTACACCCGTCGCTTTTATACAGGGGCTATTTATTTTGGGTAGAATTTAGTGTTTTTAGTGTATTTTTGAAAACCGCAAAACGCGGAAATATATAGTTTTCGAGAAATAAAAATTTTTAAATTTTTGTTCGGAATTGGTCGGAAAGTGGGAGTTTGATAAAAATAATTTCAAAAATATAAATAACTAATTTGATGAATGACAACTGTCATAGCATTATTTACATGACTAGAAATTGCGTTTCGTTTTTCACATTTGCTAAAAACAACTATCTTATTTTGAATTGTAATAATTTCATTATTTGCATAATATTTTATTTCATTGCGATCACATCAAAATGAAAAAATAAAACAAAGTTAAAAACTACAATATCTTATTAATAAAAAATAATTTAAATCAGCTGTCACTTTGTCTGAACGTAAAACGAAACTAGAGGCCAAACAATTGGTTCCAACGTATACATCGATCATCATGGCGAATATTTTTATGTTTGTTTCACTTTATTATTCAAGTTACATAAATAGCAGCCCTCGTAAATATATTTTTAGTTGTAAAACTCTTAAGGTTCTGATTTGAATTATAAATATAGTTTTATTCATCACCTGCCTGTATTTTTAATATAATATTTTTCGGTTATAATTTTAATTAAGTACCTATAATATATTATACATATGTTATATGGACGTACGACCTTAAAGCTTTAAAATATTGTAAACAGATATCATAAGATCTGTTCGACAATATTGATCTCATGTGAACTCGTGCTCTTTTGTTCCCCGGCCCCCACCTCGCCGCGTTACCTAAGGCGCGGTACAGCGGTTCCGGTCAAACTATATCAAAGTGTGTGTATGCAGTGGACGAGAGAAATCTGAATGTATTCTAGATTCAGCGCAAGCCTAGATTTATTGATTCCTACTCGTTCCTGACAAACTGCGCGTAAAACGCAGCGGGGCTGCAATCATATTCAGTTTATAAAGTGCAGCTTTGCAGTGAAGGTCTGTCAACTTGGTCGTGTTTTGGCATTGTTTTTTCAAACAACTGCGGTGAATTATTGTGACGTTGAAGACGAAGGTAAAAATAATGTATTTACTATTATTGATATCGTCATCCATGAAGACGCGACCTACTCTTTTTCCTTATGTTTGCGAGTTAAAAAATGTGCGTTCGGATACCTTAACCACAAATTGGTATATACCTCAAGGAAGTGTGCTAGGATGCATTCTCTTCCTCATCTACATCAATGATCTTCCCAAAATATGCAATTCACTCTGTGTGTTATTTGCTGATGATATATCCCTTTTATTCAAAAGCCCGACAAACAATTTAGATAACGACTACCTTATAATAGAAACATTTAATACTATCAAATCCTGGCTACAGAACCATAACCTAGAAGTGAACAATAAAAAAACAAAAATAATGCAATTCAAACCCTACCAAAAACAAAAAGTAAATCTAACAACACTATCCACTCAAATAAATATAGAGGAAGTAGACAGTTTTAACCTACTAGGACTAACACTAGATACCCATTTAAATTGGAAAAAACATGAAAAAATAAAACTAAAAATATCACAGTTTCTTTACGGGCTTAGTGTACTAAAAACTAACACAAACACTGAGTGTGCTTTATCTGCATACTACGCTTATACTATACATATACTATATCTGCATATACTATACTACGCGTGACTACGCTTACGCGCACGCGTGGTTCCGATACGGAATCATCATGTGGGGTCATAGCACTGATGCGGACGACCTTTTTGTTGCCCAAAAGAAATGCTTACGCATTTTGGTAAACTTACGGCCTAGAGATAGTTGCAAACCTCATTTTATCCAACAGAAAGTACTAACCCTACCCTCCATATATATATTAGAAACTGTCATGTTTGTTAGGAAAAATATTAACTTATTTAGTTTTGATAAAAATAAACGGCGTAAGAATAAATTGGTCCTCTCGGCACCCAGATTAGAAATGTTTAGGAATAGCCCCCAGTACCGATGCATCCAAATATATAATAAATTACCGGATAACCTAAAATACATAATAAAGGATAGTCACTTCAAAATTAAACTTAAACAAATTTTATTACAGAAAAGCTATTACAACATAAAAGATTTTATGGAAGATAAATGGTAGCCAACATGATATACATACATAACAATTATATAGTTATTAAATTACCAATATTATGATGCATAGAAATAAGGTTCCATTTTATTTCGATTTTAATTTTATTTCGCTATTTTTTTTTGCTACACCCTAACAGGGTCCATGTACTTAATTTTAATGATAGTTATAAGATTACCTGTACTATTGTTATTTTTGTGTACATTGTGCAATATATAAATAAATAAATGTTATACGAGAGACATATCAACAGCACTACAACACTAGCGAAAGGATTCACACTTGCACTGAAAGGCATTAGGAAAAAGAGTGGGCGCTATAGTATTTTTATAATATTATTTTCATAAAATAAATAGCTATTAGCGCTAAGTGTGGGCTGTTTAGTTAAAACAGCAGCTCACAATACCATTAAATTAAGAGGGTTATATCGGGTCGAACTACGCGGCAGGAAGCTACCTCTTTGTTAGAAAATGTTGTTAGGGAGTGGGTGATCGATCAACTGCACATTAAGGGCCCTATCGTTCTATCTACCCCTACCCTCTAACCGTTTGCGGGGTTATTATAGGCCCCTACCACTGCTGCTTGTAGTTAAGTGCAGAAGGGTGTGGGACCCTTAACCTACCTGAAAAAATCTTCGAGATAATTATTGATCGTTTAGATTAGATTTAATTAAGTTTTGTTGTGTTTTGTCCAAAAGTTTAACCTTGCAGTGCTAATTCGGCGTTCAATTAATTTTTCGTTAAAAATAAGCTCGGCGTTGCGTTGTGTTGTTGTATTGTGAAATAATTTATGTTGTATAATTTTTATAGCTTTTAGGATGTATTATTTGTGATTGCTTATTTCGTGAATGAAGGTAGTAAGGTCCATATAATATTCATAATTAGTTATGTTCCTATTTAAGCTAAGTTGTATGTCACATACACATGATAAAATACATACGTAAAATTCTGTTGGACGCATCGTGCTAATTTGATAATACATAATTGTTATTGTGTGAGCCAAAAGCAATGGATGTGCAATCCCTAGATTTATTGATTTATAAGTAAGGGATAGAAAGGGCAGCTGCTCGGTTCTGTGGATGGGTAAATGGCATCGAAAGAGGGCTGCACATGCGTCGTGCGCTGAGCCTGGATGCCCTAGATTCGAGCTCTGAGTTCCAGAAACAGCTTTGAGCGGGTCGTCAGTCCGGTCCGTGAAGTGTAGTGTAGTGTAACAGTAAGGTTTTTGCATCTTTACTTCAACGTAAATACTAGCTTTTGTATTTTTATTCGTGTGTTTGAGTAATTGGTTCGGGTGGCCATTTTTTAGGGTTCCGTACCCAAAGGGTAAAAACGGGACCCTACTAAGACTTCGCTGTCTGTCCGTCTGTCCGTCGTCTGTCACCAGGCTGTATCTCAAGAACCGCGCGCTAGACAGTTGAAATTTTCACAAATTATGTATTTCTGTTGCCGCTATAACAAAAAATACTAAAAACAAAATAAAATAAATATTTAAGGGGGGCTCCCATACAACAAAAGCCATTTTTTCCCCTTTTTAGAGGCACTTGAAATATTCACAAAATACTCAGTTGTATTTTTACTTTAATTATAAAATTAATATTTAAGGGGGGCTCCCATACAACAAACGTGATTTTTTTGCCGTTTCTACGGAACCATTCGTGCGCGAGTCCGACTTGCACTTGGCCGGTTTTCTCATAAAAATTATAAGGTCAACTTACTTGGTTATAAATAAAAAAAACTATCTGTGGCACTCGGGGACTGCCACGGTAAAGCTATTGCATAGCATTATACTTTTCATCCCATGTATTCGAATATTTTTTATATTTCAAAACAAAATACATGATAGGGGGGTGTTAGGTTTTTTTCGTTACGGAATTTCTTGATTCGGTCGCCGCGCTCAAAGCCCGCAATAAAAGCTATACAATAGCTTAAAAGTCACACCTGCTTTAGTTTAAAGTTTATCTTCTTTTGTTTATTAGTTTTTCTTTTGTTTCAGCATGATGTATTATCATCATCGACGTTACGCGAAGCAGGCCGGCGCCAGGCATCCTTCATACGAAGAGGCCACCCATGTCGAGATTCTGGATACCACAGCTTCAAACAACTACCACTCAATTAAATACCGTCAACAGAAAAATCTAAAAATTGAAAATGGTTGGTCAGTACTCACCACGGACGCCCACTGCGAAAATGAGAGTCAGACACTGTCAGTGCAAACATCATGTATAAGCCAAATCTCACTGGTAAGCTAATTTTCCATTCGTCCCGTTACATGCTCCCTTTTGATGAAAATCTTGTGATCAATATCAATTCATTCCTCACGGCCATCTGATCCCAAATGTAAACCAGATAACTGATATGTTATTATTATATACTAGTTGTTCAGTTAAACTAGTTCATAAGTAGTAAGTAAAATGTCCCAGAATATTTCTAAATTTATGAGTTTGTACATAACTGATAAACTAAATGATGATTGTTACAGGTCCCGAAAACCAATGTTGGTGGTCATCGCAGCTACAGATACAAAAAAATGCCTAAACTATCCGCCACGAGATATTTTGAAGAGCTTTATTTTCAAAGCCAGCATCAGAGTTACTTTAATATTTACCTTTCAACTCAAATCATGCCGTTTCTTTCGCACGGTGATATGATGAGGTGCCAGTACTATTTATTGGTTTTATATGTTAAACATTATTAAATTAACAGATTGTCAAATAACAAATTAAATATGGTTATAATAACTTTTTTGAACAAGTGACAAAGAATTTAGGTTTTAGAACACAAAATTAAAAACTTCAAAAATTTTTTGGTGCTGTTGATTAACCAGCCTTCTCAGTGTTACTGCTGGCAGTCTACTCGCTTACTTGGATTCATTATGTACCAAAAACTATAAATTTAAATCAATATAAAATAATCTAACAGTCATAAAATCTTTATAATGCACTTACCGAGTACACACAAGGTACGCGATCAAGCACTTAGTGCGATGCGCGCGCGCACGCGGTTTGTCTATGCAACAGTTCAGTGCAGGCATGTTCATTAATTTGTTACCAACCGCCACTCAATATCTGCTTTACAGTGCGGATAAGTGACAAAACAAAATACGTGCATCAGGGGTAGGCTCACTTTTATACAAATCTCATATCAGAAATAGTTATCTAAGAAACATAAATTTAAAAAAAACGGCAGCTAAAAATAATTAATTAATTATATTTTTTTTTATGTCACATGTGACAACGAGGCAGGCGGGTCACCTGATGGTAAGTGACAACCGTCGCCTATAGACATTGGCAATACCAGGGGATTGCTAATGTGTTGTACACCTTATTTTTGTCAATTGCAAAAGTACTAAATGACAGAGAATGAGAGTACAACCAATCGACGCAGAATTATTCTGATTTCAATGATTATGTATTGACATAACTCAATATTGCCTTTCAAGCGTCGTTATGTATTTGGCAACCATAATGCTCCGTGTGCCGTGTGGCTCCCGGCGTAGCGATGAGCGATCGTTGTTAGTTACAATCGCTCATTTCTATATAGAATAGGGTCAACCCTTACATTCCCGTGGGTGTCGTAAGAGGCGACTAAGGGATTTCAGAGGACAAACAGCTACGTCCATTGTTTAGGTACTTTATCAGCCTCATTGTTGACGTCTTTATTATTAATTTCACTTACTGATTACGTTTCATTAACCAACACTTCTTCAAAGTCATGAGTTTGTTTGAAAATGTTTGTTTATGAAAAATACTGTTTGTTGCTATTTTTTAAATAATTTGTAATTACTACTTTTCTTGTTATCATCTGTATGACACGTCAAAAGAATATCTTTAGATAATAAATTCTTAGTAGTTTTAATATTTTTGATGTTTATTATCGATGTGGTATAATACGTAGGTAATACTGTTTGGCTAGGCTTGTCTTACTGTGTGTTTGTAAAATCTTTTCTTCATTTTGATTACATAAGTATTTGTATACTTTATGTTTCACTTTGTTATTTCAAATTTTTTATTTTACCTAAGTAGGTACTTTATCACGTTGTTTCTTATTTTTTTTATTTATTGTATGTAATTTGAATTTCTCTCAAATGTTATAATGTTAAGAGTATAAGTGTTCAGTGTTAAATTGTATGTATTTAGGTTAGATATAAGCTTCACATTACTATTTTTCATGTGGTGTTAATGTCGTGATGTTGAACTGACAGCTTATTACTATTGTGTGTTCTGTATAACAATATAACTTTTTGAGATATAGTTTACTTAATAAGAAGGTTTGGCATAGAAAGGCAGGGAACACGAACCAATGAAGAGAATTATGGCCTTATTCATAATAAAATCGACGATGTTTAGCAGATTCTTAATTCAAATTTTCTATAGGTAGAGAATTTGAATTTAGAATCTGCTAAGCACTTACTAAAAGCCGTCGGTTTTATTATGAACAAGGCCATTACTCGTTATCATTTAATACGCGGGAGAGAAATAAATGTGATATAACTACATACATACACATGTGAGAAGCTTAGCCTGAATTATTGGGTGGACTTCATTTTAATAAACCATATTATAATGTGATTATTACGAGCTATATGTGTGTGTCTTGTCTACAATGATGTTGTATTAAATGTTTTGTATCGATGTTGTGAACTTTACATGTATTTTTTTGACATTAAAGATGTTTTTAATACAAATACGTACGTTTTTTATTTTTGGATTAGCTTGTATTTGACTCCAATTTCACCATGGTAGGTAAGTAAGTGATGACGTGGCCGTATGTAAGATGAATTAAATCCTGAAACTAACTCTCAAGTAGTGTTGCCCAAATGCAAGAACAAGACGAGACTTAGCCAGTCTTGGTCTTGGTCTCGCGCCAATACACCTGGTCTTGGTCTTGGTCTTGGTCTTGCGCTCCCAGTCTTGGTCTTGGTCTTGGTCTTGCAGCAAGAGTCTTGCAAGTCTTGCAATTACCTATTAGTCTATTACTATTTATTAAAGTTTACTTTAAATCTTAGATAAGAAAGAAGAAAAACGTATTAGAATTGGAACATTGTGAGCTTGAATTAACATAGCCATAGTAAAGATCAAGCAGATTAATAAATAACTGAAGATTTGATAAGAAATTCGAAAAATCAACTGACCTATATGTCGTTTTCCATGGAAGTAACTGTTTCTTAATAAACATTTATTATTTATAAGCTTACATTTGCTAAAACATGTAAAAAAACAAATTAATTGCAATAACTTGACTGTATTTTAAAGAACAATACTTATCTGTCTAGAAAGAGATTGAACCCTCAACTTATAAGAAATTTAATAAAAGAGTTTTACGATTTATCATTTATTTGAATAAAAAATAAAATACAACACAAATCAACAGCTTTATCATTAGGTTATGATACTTTATATCAATTTTTTTGACCAAGAATTAATACATAGTAACCATCTGGCTGACTCATCACTTAACCTATTTCTATGTTTTCTAATTACTAATGATGCTTTAGAAAATAACCTCTCAGCAGGTACTGAAGTTGCAGGTATTGAGAGAAAATCACGGGCCATTTTCGATAAAATCGGATACTCTGTCTCATGCGTCCTCCACCAATCTAAAATGTCTTCCGAGCTGGCAGTTCTTGGTTTTCTCAGATACTCCTCCAACTCGTCTATCACTAAGCTTTGAAGACAAGATCCAGATGACGTCGAGGGACATTCATAGAGTTTATCAAAGTCTATTACGTCTTCATCTTCATCACATACTTTATTTTCTTTTTCTGGTAATTCCAGAGATTTGTTCAGTGAGTGTAGACTTTTATATTCTTCATAAAGTTCATTGAACTTGCGCAGACTTTCTGTTTTAAGTTGCTTCCCCCACATTGTCAGGTCAAAAGTCTGAGCCTTATGCCTTGGGTCTAAAATTAAAGAAGTACAATAAATCCAGTTGCTCTTCTTGTAATGTTTAAGCATTTTGTCTCGAGCTGCTTGGAAAGCTAGAATGAGCCTTTCATCCACTTCAGATCGATTAGGTTTCTCATCTAACTGTTTTACCATGGATTCAATTTTATCTAGCAAGAGATTGAATGATACAATGACTAGCGGTAATGTAACATATTTGTCTCCACCAAGTTTTGTACTTAAAAGTTTAAAGTTTATTAGAAATTTATGTAATTTTTCGAGTACCTGCCATTCATTAGCTGTGATTTGAAAATCATTTAATTCGGTGACAGAACTGCACAATATGTCAATGCCCGCTCTCACTTTTAAACCAAATCCAATCATATCATGTGTGGAATTCCATCTCGTTGGACAGTCAAGAATGGCATTTAGATTTGATGGCACGCCAGCTGCTTCACAAGCAGACTGAAACTTCTTCTTCACTATCTCACTTCTTTTTATTTTACTGGAAATACTGCGTAACTTTGTTACAGATGTACGTGAGTCAGCAATATTTGGTGCAGATTCTTCATCTTCCTCATCCTCAGTTTTGTCTGCATAGTCTTCGTACTGCTGATCTTGCGCGTTAGTGTCAGACTCACAGTGTAATGCTAAGGTCTTTAATAAATCTTGTACACCAAGGTTTCAAATGTGAGCAAAGCACCGGAAATGTTGATTGTCTGAATCAAAGTGTGGCGGCAGCTGTTTGCCCAGTTCATACATAAATTTGGTATTTGCAGTTGCGTTGTCGACCGTGATACCTTGTATTTTATCAATTATGCCATATTCCAATAAACATTCATGGAAAATCGTTGCAATATCTTCCCCAGTATGTCGACCGCGTGATGGTATAAAATCAAGAACTACAGATTGATACTTCCATTCGTTGTCTATATAATGAATAGTAACCCCGTAGTAACTCCTACCAGCAATTGACGTCCACCCATCAATGGTAAAAGACATTTTAGATGATAATTGTTGAAGTCGTTCCTTGAGATTCAATTGGAGCTCTTCAAATCGCTCTTTGACTTTCCTTCTAAGTGTAGACCTTTTAGGAAACACCATATTAGGGCAAATACGTCGAAAATATACTTGTGTAGCTTCGTCATCGAAAAATGAGAAGGGAAGATATTTTTTCACCACCCAATCAACTGTAGCTGTCGTGATGTTGTCACTGCTGTTTTCCGACTGAAACAAAACAATAAATCTTGTGTTATTATTTAAAACATACTAGGTTTGAGCGTATAAGAGGAGGAGGTTTGTTGTTGTTAAATCGAGAAAATCGTTAAAAAAAAAAAAACAAAAGTCCTTTATTCAAATTAGGCTGAGAATCAGCACATTTTGAACGTCAAAATTACAGTAAGACAGTCCCCACAAAACGCCCGCCCTTCACCACTTCCTAGTGCTTTAGCTGGGAAGAAGAAGTAGCGGAACAAACTCCCCAGCAGCACAGCTGTCTGTTCAGTTAAAAGAACTAGATTCTATACAATAGTACCTATGCAAAATAATTTACGCAACACAATACATTAAATTGTATTTTTGTCAAATAAAATAAACAATTTTAGTACTTAACTCATGTAACCTGTCATTATGTAAGCTGATCCTGGAGAAAGAACATAACATAAACATTGTCTTGAGTTAATCACAGCGACCAACTATTCTTATCGTTTAAGTAATCGTTGATAGAATAGTATGCCTTTGAACAAAGATTGGATTTAACTTTAATTTTAAACGCATTAAAAGGCAAATCTAGCAAAGAAGAAGGTAGCTTGTTATAAAAAGCTATACCAAGACCAACAAATGAGTTATGAACCTTATGAAGCCGATGAAAATGTTAAATTGATATTTGTTATATTAAGGTTGCACTGTACTGTAATTTACCAAAATAAAGTACTTAGTTGTTACTGGCCGATTAAATGAAAATATGGGTGTTTATAAAAAATATTTAAGACGATAATTACATACTTAATATGTCGCACCCCTAGATGAAAACACCACTAACTCAAAAATACTTACGTAAGTTAATGGCGTTTTTGAAAGTATCGCATGAATAGCTACGCGGAGTTAAAATTCTTTTAACTGTTAAAAAAATATTCTTACCTGTCCACTTCTTCCAGCGGTTACTAAAAAGCTTGTGATATCTCCACTTAATTTTGGTTTAACAGGAAGAAATATTTCTGATTCCTTTCTGTGGAAAGATATTAAATTAAAAGAATTCATAATTATTCTGGGAACCTTGCCGATCGGCAGCAGCGGCAGCCTCGAAGATGTTTTTTATGTATTGTAATTGTACATTTGCATGTATATTTTGTACATTTGTTGTAAATATTAAATGTTTATGTTAAATAAAGAATTCATCATTGCAAGTTTCATATTTATGCCGATGACATACAGATATATCTATCCTTTAAACCAGAAGACATACGCTCCGCAGAAACCAAATTAAATGCAGACTTAGAAAGGGTTCAGGCTTGGTCTGTGTCGAATTCTTTGCTGCTAAATGCAGGGAAGACTAAATATATGATATTAGGAACGAAGCAACAAATTCTGAAGATAGCACTATCTACTCCACTATTGGTAGTCAATAGCGAGAAAATAGAGCGTGTTTCTGAGGCTAGGAATCTTGGTCTTCTTTTGGATGAGCAGCTAAGGTTTGAGCGTCACATAGCTGAAACCGCAAGCAACTGTTTTTACAGACTGAAAATTTTATACAAAATAAGAAATTATATTAGTACTGAACTTAGAATTACTATTGTAGATTCGCTTGTGCTTTCTAAATTTAACTATGTTGATTCTGTGTACGGCCCTCGTCTACTCTCTAAAACATCCCGGCTCATCCAGAGAGTCCAAAATGCCTGTGCTCGTTTTTGCTTCGATGTGCCGTCACGTAGCCATATAACACCTTTCTTGAATAAAAACAATATTTTGAATATGAAGCGACGAAGAGACCTGCACTTCGCAAGTTTGTTGTTTGGCGTGGTTAAATTAAAAGAGCCCCATTATCTTTACTCTAAGTTAGTGTGGGCTCGTGATCACAGCAAGAAAACCACTCGAGCATCAAGTTTCCTAATGCGTACTCCACGGCACGGCTCGGCTGCGTTTCGCGGTAGTTTCCGGTTTTGTGCCAGCAAGTGCTGGAACTCCCTTCCACCTCCATTAAGAAAACTCAACTGTAAATTTAATTTTAGTTTGAAGTTTAAAAAAATATTGTTGGATTTGCAAAACAGACCCTAATACTACAAACTTATATATATATAATTATTTGACTTTCTTTGGGTTCTGTTGTATTAACCTTTATTTTTTATGTATTATAACCTAATATCCCCCCCACCCTTCCCAACCCCCCAACACCTCCAGCATAGTGGCAATAATTGTTTTTGACAATCATTTCTTCATAATTTATATATTCTTTTATTACTCAGGGCTTCACTTTTATTATTTTTCTTCCATTTTTATTTATGTTTATTTGTTTCAAAGGCTGTAAGTATAATATTTTTGTTTTCTACTTTTTGTTTATTTTATTTTTTGTTTATTTTATTTTTTGTTTATTTTTTAATTCGTCCGTACGTCACCAAAGGCATGAGCTGAAAATCAGCGTTGTGGTTTTGCCGCAGCATTATGCTGAGCTCAGGCCTTTTCTGACATCGCTGCGCGCTATCTGCATACACTAATATTCTCGTTGTGTGTTATTTTCTTGTTATTGTCTTGTTTTCAATGTGTATATTATGTTTGTTGTTGTGTGCAGTTGTGTCAGAATAAATGTTTTCTTTCTTTCTTTCTTTCTTTCCTTAAGCCTGAAGTGTTTCTGTTTTTCATTTTTATTTCAATCTTTTTATGTTGGCACAATTTACAGAAGGCAGTTTGGGATGCATGAATTATTTCGAAAAACTCCTCAAATTTGCTTTTGGGTCTTTTAGATCTGTGACTCAAACTCTCGTTACTCGGACTAGAATAATTTGAATCTTCGTCACTCATATTAAATTGTAAATAAAAATAAAATAATGACTCCTACTATTCAAGTATATTTTAAATTAAATGATTCATAGTAAATTCCTCGTCCAATATGTAAATAAATACAGATAAAAAAAAAGAAGCTCCATTAGCATGAATTGTTCGGATTAATCATCCATAATTTACATTTCGGCAAATATAATTTACTCTATAAAAAGCTATTTCAAACACGTGATACGTTTTTAGAAAACAACGAGAATTAGTAAAAACAATTATTAAGTTAGACTCGAAGCACAGCTCAATTGGAAATGACTGGAATTAAAATAATTCCTTTATTTATAGTACGTTTCCTTGCTTTCTACCGCGCCGCCTCGCCACGTGCCGGCTCTATGAAAAGGATGCCGCCGCAAATCAAACAATGCCGCGTGCGGCGTACAAACACACACTAAATATTACCTACTTGTACAGACGCGACGCGTGAATAAAATAGAATTAGTGCCAATCACTATTCTTTACATATAAGTGAATGTTTTGGCGTACATCTATACTAATATTATAAAGCTGAAGAGTTCGTTTGTATGTTTGATGACAGAAGTTTTAAAATAAATAAATAAGTCCTGAACGTCACTATACCTCCAAAGTTACTATTCCTCGTGGACGAAGTCGCGGGCACAGCTAGTAAATACTTACTCTCATCATCTCTCTCAGAGATATTCGGGCTGGTAAGTAATACAAAACTCTTATCGCAGGCTTTTTATTTTATTAGTAGGTAAGTACCTACGCCTTTTATATTATTTTATTAGTTTTGTAGAATTTTTTTACACGTTTCAAGTATATTTAAAAGTGGCTACAATATTTATTAAACGGGTGATATTTGAACACTTTTTTGCTATTTTTTCTTGTAAAAACTTAAGAAATATAATGACTAAATGTACAATAATAGTACCTAAGTAATTAGTTTAAAACCATATAAGTAATCAATATTATAATATATACTTACTAGAATGAATTAATATGACATCTACTACCTATCCTTACCATTTTATCCTAATCATAATACTACTTGCGTGATCAGTATAATGTATTCATTTTCATTCTAAGCACTCTGAAACTTATTTATTCTTTGGAACACCTGTAGGTACTCTTAAAAAAATTCGAAATTATTTTGCATGAGTATACCTACGCCCTATGGCGGCAATCAAATAGTGTCACAAATGTTATGATTTCGGCGTGGCGGCAACGATTGTTTTAGATTTCAAAAGAAGCCGCCGGCGCGTGTATCATAACCATGTACTTCCGAAAAGCGGCAAATTTCTTTGAGAAGTAAGTACAAAACCTTTGATGCCGCATTATCAAAGTGCCGATGGTTAAAACATAACTATGCATGCACTCAGTTTGATTTTAATAGATATTTTTTTATTCGCTATGTTTATGGTATTAGTCGTAATGCGCATAGGTCCAGTTTTTCATATTCTTTGATACAGTTTTTTGCGTCTCATAGAATTCCTAAGCGTACCTACCTATACACCGAACTGTTACACCTAACTACTCAGTGAAATAGCGCTAAGTCCTAGCTGCAAGACGCAAGAGTCTTGCAGGCTATGTCTTGTTCTTGCTCAAGTCTTGCACGGTCAGTCTTGGTCTTGGTCTTGCTAAAAATACGCGGTCTTGTTCTTGGTCTTGGTTGCAAAAACGCAAGAACAAGACCAAGACTGCAAGACCAAGACTGAATTTGGGCAACACTACTCTCAAGTGCAGCTGTCGGAACACACCGATAGAGGCTTGGTGACAGACTTTCGACTTGAGGCTAGCCAGTCAGTCAAGTGCTGCAAAGTACCTACCCTACCGTCGTGCTATGGTTTCAAAACGATATTTTCATTTAATGCACCCATCGTAAGTTTTGCAAACCGTATGAAATTCCGTTCAGTAGTTTTAGAGTTTATCGCGAACATACATACATACATACAGTCGCGGCGGGGACTTTGCTTTATAAGGTAAGGATTTTTACGTGTTAGTAAGGCTATTTATAATTACAAAGTCTCAAATCTCACTATTTTTGTCAATGACTGATTGAATGACTCACTTATCAAAAGTTTAGAACCATCAGGTATAGGTATCAACCTACTTTTATGTTAAAAGGTGGTGTGGTGGTAGATGACGAAAAACATAAATGTGAAAGAAGACCAAGTTCGTAAAAAATAAAAACGTGTAAGTAAGTAATTGGATGACTAATTAAAGAACAAAATAAATTAAATATTTAAAGCCCTCCTTAAATATTTAATTTATTTTGTTCTCATACAACAAACGCGATATTTTTGCCCTTTTTTGCTCGTTATCAATAATGGCATCAGGTATTATTGATAACGAGGTATAATATTATAAAGAGGAAAGATTTGTTTGTTTGTTTGCATTGAATAGGCTCCGAAACTACTGGACCGATTTCAAAATTTCTTTCACCGTTGGAAAGCTACACTATCCCTGATGAACATAGGCTATATTTTATCCCGGGATAAGATAAGATCCCACGGGAACGCGGGTGAAACCGCGCGGAAATGCTAGTAAATAATAAAATTAAAATAAAATAAATATTTAAGCGGGGCTCCCATACAACAAACGTGATTTTGTTGCCGCTTTTACGGAACCCTTCGTGCGCAAGTCCGACTCGCACTTGGCCGGTTTTTATTAAGTTGGTAACTAAAATCTAAACCTAAATATTTCTTTGCTATTGAAAGCAACGTATGCAGTGAGCGAGAGAAAGAGAAGCTGAATATATTCTGGGTTCTGCGCAAGTCTAGATTTATTGATTGCAACATGTTCCAGACAAACTGCGCCTAAAGCGCAGCGGCGCTGCGATCATATTCAGTTCATAAAGTGCAACGTTGCAGTGAGGTTCTGTCCAACTAGATACTTTTGGTATTGTTATTTCAAATCAACTGTGACAAATTATGCTAGCGTTGAATATGAAGGTACTTATTAAAATTTTATTATTTTATAATAATATACTTAAAATAATATCCTTACCGACTTTTTACGAACAAAAGAATACAAAGTGTATCTAAGCCGTTAATCATTCGTTCATTCATTTTGCGTTTACCCTATATGCGAAGTATTTATTTTCTGTATTTCTAAGCCCAAAGAGATGGGTTAAGGTCA
The DNA here is from genome assembly GCA_951361185.1 of Ochropacha duplaris. Taxonomy (NCBI): domain Eukaryota; kingdom Metazoa; phylum Arthropoda; class Insecta; order Lepidoptera; family Drepanidae; genus Ochropacha; species Ochropacha duplaris. The sequence goes on from OX592690.1 coordinate 2,053,757, forward strand.
TAGCCCATTTAAACGACTCTGCTCCAACTCCGGATCCACCCAACACCGCCCTATACTAAAAGTCAACTACCGAGCAGTCTGATGGAGGTAAGCTCGCTGACAGCAAGCTGACTGCTAATTTATGATGCCAATATAAACTATATTTGTCGGGTGGGAGCAGAGTCGTGTAAGTGAGCTATGACCTTTAAACTGCACTGTAGCGTGGCTGATTCGATCGATGCATCCGCACATGCGCTGTGTGCAAAATGGCCCTTAGTCCCTCGTTCCTCTAGCCGTCTAGCCAATGCAATATTTGCGGGGGTGTTATCTACCCCACCTGATTTAAACTGAAAGTAACCTTACTATTGTTTAGACCGCGGACTTTTTTTTTGCCCGTAGTTCTATTAGTAGGACCATGGGGCACCTAGCATTACCCGTACTGGCGGTACTCATAGGACTACGCACAAGTAACAGTGCCCGTAGTTTTGGTTTTTTTTTCATCATCCGTCATCATCATATAGAGTGAGCTATGACCTTTAAACTGCACCGTGGCGTGGGGCCTGATTCGATCGATGCATCCGCACATGCGCTGTGTGCAAAATGGCCCTTAGTCCCTCGTTCCTCTAGCCGTCTAGCCAATGCAATATTTGCGGGGGTGTTATCTACCCCACCTGATTTAAACTGAAAGTAACCTTACTATTGTTTAGACCACGGGCTTTTTTTTTGCCCGTAGTTCTATTAGTAGGACCATGGGGCACCTAGCATTACCCGTACTTGCAGTACTCATAGGACTACGCACAAGTAACAGTGCCCGTAGTTTTGGTTTTATTTTCATCATCCGTCATCATCATCATATAGAGAAATTTACCAACATACGCAAAAGATCTTCTTTTTTATTGGTATTTCTTTTGTTTCAGTGTGGCGGCGTCAGGCAATCATCATACGAAGAGGACTCCCATGACTAGAATCCTGAATTGGCAGTTTCAAGCCCGCCCACCGCCCAATATAGATCGCCCACGGCGGGAATGAGCCAGAGGTGTCGGTGAAAACATCATGAGGAAGTCGAAACAAAGAGGTAAAGTTATTTTCCCGGGTGGCTACCAATCACCCTCAAATTTACGATGAAACTTTACGATGACGAAGGGATTTAAAGTCCCTTTCGTCCTGATGAATACATCTCCTCCCTTTTGTGATGGGTGAAAATATTAATTTACAGTTTATAAGTAGTAGGTATCTTGTTTCCAAACTACAAGCTTAAATGGGATCAGATGATCTTGTGTGAAAAATTACCCATCAGGATATTTGATGAGAGAAAGTGTTCATGTTGTATTGTGCTTTTACAGGTCTACGATAACGATGGCCGTCGCAACTGCAGACTCTACAAATTGCCTAAACCATGCGCCACCAGGTCTTTTGATGTAATTTATTTTCATAGCCAAATTGAATTTGTTTAAACGTTTAATTATTTTAAAATAACTGTCATTTTTACGGTTATATGATGTGTTTTAAATAGATACCATTTATTTATTCAATATTTTTCGTATAACAGATTATCAAATAGAAATGTTACGTATTTAGCAGCGCTAATGCACCGAGTGCCGTGTGGCTCCCGGCGTAGCGATGAGCGATTGTTGTAGTAGTAGTACAATCGCTCATTTCTGTATAGAATAGGGTCAACCCTTACATTCCCGTGGGTGTCGTAAGAGGCGACTAAGGGATTCCAGTGGACAGACAGCTACGTCCATTGAGTAGGTACTTTATCAACCTCATTGTTGACGTCTATTATCTATTAATTTCACTTACTTACTATGTTTCATTGCCTTTTACTTCTTCAAGCTCTTGAGTTATAATAAGTTCCAAAAAAAGCTATACATTGCATAATCGGGATTGGCACAAAAATAACTTGGATTGATCATGGCTCGTTTCTTCAGAATTCATCGTCTTAACTTTATTTTATAGTTAATAATTGTTTGTTTAAGTATATTCCATACACATTCTGTTTCTAGAGTCACGGTTTTGTGACCTTTAAGTATAGCAGATGGGATTTTTATAGAAAATGTTCGTGTATGAAATAAACTTTTGCTTTTTTAATAGTTTTTAATCACTTCTATTCTTGTTTAAAATCATCTTTATAACACGTCAACAAAATAAATAATATAACCCTAAACTTTTAAGATTTTTGATGTTTATTATCAATGTATTAAAGTGGTAGATATACACGTAGGTAAACACTATTTGCCTAGGCCTTGATAAAGATTTTAATTGTATTCTTTTTGTATGACTATGGTGTTTTAAATAATTATTTTACATTTTGTCTTTTTATAATCACTTCTTCTCACCTATGTTTAAGAATTTACTGTAATTTGAATTTCTGTTTTTGATTTAATGGTTTTGAATTAAAATTTCGATCTTCCATAACCTATTAGTGTAAGTGTAAGTGTCTTAATGACACCAATTCACTATATTGTATTAATGTTAGAAATAAGCTTGAAATTACTCTTTCTCGTGTGGTGTTAATGTCTCGGTGTTCAACTATTGTATGTTCTGTATAACAATATAACATTCTTAGATATAGTTTAATATGAAGGTCTACGCAAAAAACAAGAACATGTGAAGGGAATTACTCGTTTTCTTGACTAAGCTATCGATTAATACGCGGGAGTGTGTGTGCACCCAACATATACACACACATGTAAGAAGTTTAGCCTGAATTGTGGTCTTAATTTTAATCAATCGTATTTTACTGTATTCATTTAATAGACATGTGATTGTTACGTGGTAAATGTGTGTTAGTATAGTGATGATGTTGTAATATGTTTTGTAATAGATGTTGTGAATTTTGTCTGTAACCTCTTAATGTATTTTCTTGATATTAAAGATGCTTGTAACACAAATGTACTTTTTTACGGTATGAAAGTTTTTTTTATTCTGGATAGGCTTGTGTTTTGACCACAATCTCTCCATGGTAAGTGATGATGTGGTTGAAGATGGTAAGCACACAAAGCCTAGATGGAAAGATGCGTCGAAGTAATTAAAAAGAGTACTTTATAGGTATACTAGCTATCGCCCGCGGTTTCGCCCGCGTTTCCGGGGGTGTTATCTTTTCTCAGGGTAAAAAGTATCCTTATTCCAGTATATCACTGGAAACTTGGTTCAAAATTAAGTAGATACTCGAGATGAATAATTAATTACAATAATTCCGGGGAGGGTGGTATAAAATAAAACAATATTTCCCCGGAAACAATTATTAAAATTTATTAATAAATTTAGATACCATTTAAAACAAATTACAAGTTTGTCTCTAAAATATAGCCAGCTAGACTCAGGTCTCTGTACTGGGGTGATGGTTTGAATTTTTTTTTTTTTTTAGATTATTAATGAATGTTTATTAATGAAAAAAGCAATTTTACATAGTACGAGATCGTTGGTCCCCAAACTAGGTGAAACCTGTATCTTGGGAACCACCTTCCTAATTGAAACAAATCTACACTTATAAAAGTATATAACATTATGAATATTGATATAATATTTTACATGCAAAAGGTAGATGAAATAAAAGAAATGTGTGCATGTGAGTGAGTGTGTAAGTGTGTGTGTGTGTGTGTGTGTGTGTGTGTGTTTGTGTAAGTGTGAATTTGGTTAAATGTTTCAATATAGGACGCCACTGCCAGAGCGGCTGACAGTCCGTGGGGTTATGTTAATAAGATGGTACCACTGTAGCTTTCTCTGACGGGGAGATCACAGGCAACGGAGCCTGCACCAGGTAATGTGCGTCACAACCCCCACCTTACAACGAGACACGTAGCCCCCACCTTGCACAGAGGGGCGTGGCCCTCTCCATGGGTTTCACCCCTGGAATTGGCCCAAAATTGGTGCCATTAGACAAGTACAATGCCTACTACACAGCCCGAGCACACAAAGCATCAGCCCCCGAGTTGGCCATGTATTCGGTCAAGCATCGCCCCAATTCCATATTAAATTAAATAAAAATTACTCCAAAAGACTCAGTTGATAATCGATGAGAGGAATATAATATCCTAGGATGCTAAGTGCAGGTTAAGTCACATGTCCGCATGTCCGGAATTACCCGGTAAAGATTTTTATAATAAAATATATGAAAAGCACCATAAATAAATACCTTATGGAGGAAAATGTGCAGGCGACCGGAGTTCGGACAATGTCTACTCCGAACGTCCGACGGCACCATGTGGCAGCGCCAACACAATACGATGCTAAGAAAATACAAAATATGATTAGTATTTAATCGAAATAAAACATGCCGAGAACATCGTAGTTATATCCATGAGATACATACCAATTAAGATTAGAAATGACAGCGCGGCGTGTCCGATTTCTCAATTTGTCGAGACACGTGCCGGCCGTAGTTCCACATAAAACTGAGAAAAATTCACTGCGATATAAATAGGTAGCCTTATGTAATATAAGAGGATTGACCTTTACTTTAGAAAGATGATGATGAGGCACTTACCACAAAAATAAATTACAAAGGTTTGACGCCGAAGTGATCTCGGCTATCAGTAAAAAGGAAATGAAAGAGTCACTGCACTCAGCTAAAGAATTGCTTAGGGCTAATCAATCACTCCTTTTCTATAGATTCCTAACGAATCGATAAAAAATACGGTAAAATGCATTCAGCAAATATAAATTACTGAAACTAATATCCCAAAACCGGTGAACATGTTCGAAGATAATGAATATGGATGTAATGAAAACGGTTTAACAGAGACCGAACAAGTTGCAAAAGTTTAATAAAATCTATCTGAATGAAAGACTGGCGGGCGATTAACGACTGTCGCTAAGTACCAAGCTACCGTAACCTGTTTATTCACACTGGACAGGCAAATTGGATTCATTGTTGTAACTTTGTAGGGGTAAAAACACCAGGTGGCACAATTCAATAGAGGTACGATTAAAGCTACTTAATTTATATACAATATATCCCAATACAATGATATCCCACCAAAAACATTCACATATAAAGTGTTGCCAAGACACCATATGGCTCGCACTGTCATTTGGTCATTTCTAGGTAAACCGGAAGTACCCTATAGGTTTTGGGTCGAAAACCTATAGGGTAGTTCCCTTCGACCTAGAATCACGAAATTTGGCGAAAGGCAAGGTCTTACAGCACAAATAAAGGGAAAATTCCAAAAAATAAAAAAGTTGAAAATTAAAGGGTGTCCCCATACATACATAGTTGACGCATCCCCTAGTTTAAGGAGTTGGGGGATAAAAGTTTACCTACCAAATTTCAGCTTTTTAGGACTTCAGGAAGTACCATATGAGTTTTTATGTTTAATAAGTCTGCTATAGACATCATATCCTGAGAATTTTGTTTATCTGGTATAATCCAAAGCGAAGTTATGAGGGTTCAAAAATACGACGAGGCGCTTCGAGAAAAGAAAGGTATTGCCCCTGCGTTATCGCTTCGCTGGCTTGTCTTGGCGGGGCACTCCCGTGCCCCCAGATATATTATTTATGAGGTTTAACCATGAAATGCATCTGCTATCGTCGTAACCGTCTTACTGTAGAGTAATGCTTACATATTACACAGTTTATTTTTAAGTTAGTTATTTATTACTCTTTAATTAATTATATGATGTTGGTTAATGGCAGACAATTATTGACATTTCATATCTTCAGTCAAGTTTTGTTTCAGTGATGAAAACTATAATCAGAAAACTATATTATATTTTATTCAATTGTACATTAAATTGAATTTGGCGAAGTAGATGATAGATGGGAGCTTTTTAAGGCGATGTTAGCTCAGTGGTAGTGACGTCGGATACCGCGGCGAAGGTCGTGGGTTCGAATCCTACAATAAGCTTGAGCTTTCAGTGAAGGAAAACATCGTGAGGAAACCACAGCACGGTGGTAGGGTACTTTGTAGTACTCGACTGGCTGGCTACCACCCTCAAGTTGAAAATCTATCGCCAAGCACCTGTTGGTGTGTTCCAGCATTTGCACTTAAGAGCCAGTTCGCCTTTGTCATTGTAATAAGGTGTACAACACATTGGCAATCCCCTGGTATTGCTAATGTCTATAGGCGACGGTTGTCACTTATCATCAGGTGACCCGCCTGCCTCGTTGTCACTTGTGACATAAAAAAAATGGATGACATAATAAAAAATTAACTTAAGCGAAAATTTACTTGATTTTACGATATTAAATGATACGATGAACTACATACAAATCTTTAATCGAGGCCACGGGAGCCCAGTGGCGAGCTATCAGCCTGGCCATCAAAAGAGGAAACGCTGCCAGCCTGCTCGGAACCTTGCCGATCGGCAGCAGCGGCAGTCTCGGAGAAGTTTTTTTTATAAATTATAGTTTGTATATTTTGTACATTTGTTGTAAATTATATCCTTTATACATACAAAACTTCTACTCTCATTATCCTATGTGTGTATAAAAAATGTGTCTACCTATGCAGAGACGTAGCCAGCTAAACGAAGGCCCTGGTGCAAAAAACAATTGGGCCCCTAACTAAACTGTTTAGTTTATCTGTATATATATATATTTAAAATATAAAATTATATAAATACTTCAAAGGTGCAAAGCTTCTTTAGCATCAGCTCTAAATATTTGAAAGTTTTAATTTATTTAACTGACTATTTGTAAGTCGTGTTGCAGCTTATTTACATTCCGAAGGGGGGAAAATTATTAGCTAGTTCGATACAAGGTTTGCTGGTCAGGGTCCGAGGGCCCCCTCAGCTTGGGGGCCCCGGTGCACGGCACCGCCTAGCCCTCCGGTAGCTATGCCACTGCATAAAGTGACAACGCTGGGGAACAGGCTAATGACAGTGCCACTTTAATGTCGTTTTCAATTAAAACACAACAACATATAGGTACAATAATACTTTATGATAAATGTATGTAAAGGGTTATAGACAAAATTCACAACATTCATACAAAACGCTTAATACAATATCATTGTAGAAACTTTCTAAACAAATTACCTTGCTTTTTACCGATGAGTTAGATCATCTATGATAGATAATATTACAGTACACCTATCTGGGTTAACCTGTTGGGTATCAGATGGGACTGCTGTCCCACTTAAACAATAAAATAACAATTGTAGCGTAGTACCTAATCAATAAAAAAAAACAAACCTCCTCCTGCGCTCCTCGCTCGGCCGTTTTATATTAGGTACCTATGAATAAAATCCCACCCCCCGCGCGATGTGACCCGCGCGGGGTTGACAGTGAGCGGATCAGTCACCGCTACGCTCTTGATGCGAATGTTGTGTTTTGATTAATATTTGTAACCTTTTTCGTAAGTGATCTATAAAGAATGAAACTAAGTACATTGTTTTCTTAAGTTTTATATGGCGCCCAACTCGCGGCCAAATCCGCAAAGTGATAAACAAAGTGTGTGATAACAAAATTACATCATCGTGTTGATTTCATAACACAACAGCTTGTAACCATCGTGGTCGTCTTCTCCGGGGGTAGTTAACATAAAAATGCCTCCGAAGACACGTAAGAAGACGAAGAACAGCGAGGAGTCATGTGCCGAGAGCTCCGGTGACGAGCGAAATGTCGCGGGCGTTGACCCCGCGCGTTCGGATCTCGCAAACACGACAGCAACACCTATTACGGAAGCCAGTCGTGACAATATTATCCCGATCACAGAAGACCAGCTAACCAGGATCCTGTCATCAGTGCTGAGGAGTGTGTCATCATCGCCAATGATCAGCGAACGTGATGTATCATCCACTCCACCTGCGACTGTCCCCACTGGTAACTTCTCCCTGTGTACGGCACGTTTCGACGGTGCCGGACGCAGCGCCGACGAGTTCGAGTCATTCATAGACAGCGTGACCGTGTACAAGGAGTGTACTTCGGTCAGCGACGAGCATGCATTGCGTGGCCTGTCTATGCTACTCATCGCCGATGCCGCCGTGTGGTGGCGCGGCATGAAGGATACCGTGGCGACGTGGGACGAAGCAGTGCAGCGACTCCGATCCATGTATGGTGCCCCGAGACCTGCCCACAAGATCCTGAGGGAGATCTTCGCGTGTGAGCAAGGAGATGAACGTGCCGAATCATTCATTTCGCGTGTGCGTGCTAATATCTCGCGATTACCGTATAGTGTAAATGAAGTGATGCAAATAGATATAATTTACGGCCTGTTAGATAGGAGAATCCGCAAACGAGTGACACGGGATAGCATAAGTAGTCTCGATAGCCTACTCGAGCGAGCGAGGTACGTAGAGGAATCCTTAAACGAGGTAAGGTCATTTTCTATTAACAGTAAGTCTAACAACAACAAATCTCCCGAATTATTATCAATTTGTAACCCTCTCACCGCGACACGTAAAAATGTTAACCCTTCCGCTGCGAACGTACCCAATAATTTTACTTTTTCGAATACTAATGTCCCCTCTATTTCGAATACTGATAGTGCCAGTGTTGACAAACCTAAACGTATTCGTGTGAGATGTTCGTCATGTCGCCGCTTTGGACATGACATAACCGAGTGTAGATCGAAACCCTCGTCCACTAAGGCAGCCGAACCGTCGCCATCCACGAGTAAAAGTAGTTCTTTGCATTGTTATGGTTGTGGACGACTAGGAACAGTGCGTTCAAGGTGCGAGACGTGTAGTAATAATAATAGTACTACGGCTAAGAATAATCTCGAGTTTCACAGAGTTGAGATCGAAGGTGCAGACCGGTCACATCCGACCGTGAATATTATGGTAGCGGGACGCAAGGGTACTGCAATGTTGGATACCGGTGCTACTCATTGCATCGCCAGTCCCGGTCTCTACAACATCCTTGTGAATAGCGGCGTGGAGTTCAAGGAGGCGCACCGCAAGGTAGGACTCGCCGATGGAACTCAACAGGTAAGGAAAGCATTAACATGCGATACTTTCGTTACCTTGTGTGGACGCAGTATACCTACCACATTTTTAGTGCTACCAGGAGCTGATAATCGTACACTCCTCGGAAGAAATTTTATTGTGAAGGCTGACATTGTGCTCGACCTTTCGCAAGGTACCTGGAGTTTTGCTGACTCACCTGATCAGCTGTTCGTGTTTATGGAGTCGTACATCTCCGCCCCATCACAACCACCATCGCCTGCGGACGATACCGAACTGATGCACGTTGACACAGACGACGTTATGCTGAGGGATGATGAAGGATGCAACCTAACACCTGATCAGAGGACTGAGATCAACCAGTTAATCATCAGCAAAGTAGACCGGTTTACCACCAAAGGACCACCGACGAGTTATGCCACACACCATATTCGAGTCGATAGCGCGCAAGAACCTATCGCCTCACCACCTTACCGCTTGTCACAGAACAGGAAGGAGATTCTCAACCAGGAGTTGAAGAAGCTGATACAGGCTGACATTATAGAGGAGTGCGAGTCACCCTGGGCGTCGAATGTGGTCCTTGTCTCAAAGAAAGATGGAGGAGTACGCTTGTGCGTGGACTACCGTAAACTCAACGCCGTGACGGAGCCAGACCGATACCCACTCCCTCGGATGGAAGACGTGCTACATGCAGCTAAGACTACGAGCTACATGACGACACTCGATCTTCAATCTGGGTACTTCCAGGTCAGCGTAGCACATGAGGATCGTGACAAAACCGCTTTCGTGACACCGTCGGGAACGTTTCGCTTCAAGCGGATGCCCATGGGTCTACGTAATTCGGGTGCTACCTTCCAGAGGCTAATCGACAGGCTGAAGGCAAACTTGTTTGTCTCAGATAAGGAAACTGATGCTGAAGTGACTTCCCACCTTCAGAAGGGCAGACCGGTGACCATCCTGGCTTATCTCGATGATCTGATTATTTTATCAGAATCTTTTGAGCGCCATCTCGAAGACCTAGAAGCAGTTCTAGACAGGTTAGCTGCATTTAACCTACGAGTCAATAGGAGGAAAAGTTGTTTTGCCCGTGACTCAGTCAAATTCCTGGGCCACGTCATTGTTCCTGGTGGACTACAGGCAGACCCAGAGAAGACGGCAGCGATAGCTGATATGCTCCCTCCGAAGAACGTCAGACAACTTAAGAGCTTTGTTGCAATGACGAGCTGGTTCAGGCGTTTTGTGCCTAACTATGCATCCGTTGCCAAGCCGCTGACGAACCTTCTGAAAAAGAACAGTACGTGGCAGTGGCATGATGAACAGAACGCTGCATTTACGTACATAAAAGAGCTACTTCAGTCAGCACCAATTCTCCGACAGGCAGATGAGACAAAGCCCTTTATACTGAAGACAGACAGTAGTGGGTACTGCCTCGGAGCAGTATTGATGCAGGGGGAGGGTATCGACGAGCGACCCGTAGAATATGCCAGTCGACTACTACTACCTGCTGAGCGTAACTACACGACGACTGAGAGAGAAGCCTTGGCTGTTGTTTGGGCAGTAACCAAATTCCGTGGCTATATCGAGGGATCGGAAGTCGTCGTAAAGAGCGACCATCAACCACTGCGATGGCTTATGAGCTTGAAATCGCCCAGTGGACGGCTTGCAAGATGGGCATTAACACTACAGGCTTACAATCTACAGATCCAGTACTTACCCGGCAGATCTAATGTGATAGCTGATGCACTGAGCCGCCCCGCCTGCTGCGACGATGTTCCAGATAATTGCGAGATATGTACTGTGGTTGTTGATATACCACATAGGAGCCCCGCAGATGTTCGTGAAAACCAGCTGAAGGACCCTGAGATCCGGAAGATAGTTCAAGACATGGAATCAGATGACGTCGACTCTAGGGGGAGAGTTTGGTCGAACCGTGGTTATATCCTATCTGATGGAGTTCTATACCGTTATGGTCCGGAAGCTGATGATGGAGACGATACGGCTTGTTTAGTGGTGCCACAACACGAACGGGAACGAATACTTTCTGATTTCCACGACGCACCGACTGCTGGACACCTAGGCGTCGATCGTACACATCAACGTTTGAGCACCAGATACTATTGGCCAGGGATGAGAACGTTTGTTGCAGAATATGTGAAGAGTTGTACTGATTGCCAGCGATACAAAGCTGACAACAGGAAGCCCACTGGTCTTCTACAGACGCCAGCTACAGCACGACGATTCGAAGTTGTATCCGTAGATCTGTTCGGGCCGCTACCGAAAACAAACAACGGAAATCGTTGGATCTTAATCCTCGAGGACGTATGCTCCCGATGGGTTGAATTGTTTGCACTGGAGTCCGCCACAAGTTCTGGATGTGCGAAAGTATTAACCGAGGAAGTGTTCCTGAGATACGGAGTTCCTCGTAGAATGATAAGCGACAATGGAGTTCAGTTCATAGGAGAAGTAATGCAGCAGGCTTGCCACGCTCTTGGTATTAAACAGAACTTGACGCCGCTGTACCACCCGGAAGCAAACCCCATTGAACGAAAAAATAGAGATTTGAAACCGCAACTGGCAATATTAGTCGGTTCAGATCATTCAAGCTGGGATACTCACCTCGCTGCTATTCGATTTGCCATGAACTCCGCTATAACGTCGAGCACCGGTTTTTCACCGGCTTTCATGACGTTCGGACGTGAGCTGAGGGTACCAGCTGACGTCATTGACGATATGAGGAGTATTGTTGATGGAGATACGGTGCCTACTGCAATTACGCCGTATCTTAAGAAACTTACCTCGACGCTCCTTATAGCACGCGATACTCACGAGAAAGCGCAGGCTCTGCAAAAGAGGTTTTCTGATGAAGGCCGCCGCCCTGCACCGGAGTATAGTGTTGGAAGTCTCGTCCTTTTGAAGACACAAAGTTTGAACGATGCCGATCGTGGCCAAACGTCCAAGTTCATCCCTCGTCGCGATGGACCTTACAAAGTGAGAGCAGCGACAAGTGCGACCACGTACGAGTTGGAGAGTCCTATATCAGGTAAGCACATCGGGAAATACCACGTCTCGCACCTCACGCCTTATATCGGTCCGATAGAGTCCCCAGTTAAGGAGAAGCGACGGCGCGGTCGCCCACGTAAGAATGTTACTAGTCCGAACGTGAGGGCACTGTGTTCGAACTAGAGGGGGAGTCTGTAGCGTAGTACCTAATCAATAAAAAAAAACAAACCTCCTCCTGCGCTCCTCGCTCGGCCGTTTTATATTAGGTACCTATGAATAAAATCCCACCCCCCGCGCGATGTGACCCGCGCGGGGTTGACAGTGAGCGGATCAGTCACCGCTACGCTCTTGATGCGAATGTTGTGTTTTGATTAATATTTGTAACCTTTTTCGTAAGTGATCTATAAAGAATGAAACTAAGTACATTGTTTTCTTAAGTTTTATACAATTGAATTAATATATAAGCAAGTCAAGTATTAATAATTCTACCTATGTGTACACTGTACAGTAAAAGTTAAAAGACTAGAATTTGTAAATTATTATATTTATTTAGGACAAAATATCGGCCTAGAAGACCAAGCATCAGAATAAATTAATATCAGAAAAGCAACAGGATGGAAAAAATACTGGAGTCTTATAGAAATAATGAAAAGCAAAGCCTCACAATCATAAGAAAAATATTTAACCTTTATGTGCTTTATGGGCTGTACCTTGCCTTACATACGGATGCGAGAATACAGAGATAGACTAAAAAGCTGCCAACGAGCAATGGATATAAAAAACACTGGACAAGATAAACATGCAAGTTGGATTCATTGTTGTAACTTTGTAGGGATAAAAACACCAGGTGGCACAATTCAACAAAGGTACAAGCGATAAAATAATTGTACTACAACATTTGGAACCAAATTAATGCAAATCAAATCAAAATTCAATAAATACTAAAATAAAAAGTTACATGGTAAGACAAAGAGTAAAAATAAATTAACTTTAGATTAGAGAAATAAATGTGTGAAGAATGATATGCATATGAAAGGTGTGAGTACAGAGACGACTAGTGATAGAGCGGAGTGGAAGAGTGGACCACCTAGCGTGGGATAAGGAAAGGAAGAAGAAGAAGATTAGAGAAATCAAAAAGTATAGAATTATGTCTTTTATTCGTCAAAGAAATATGTAGAAGGTAGGTGTACATTATCTATCCAAAATCACAAATATGATAATTAGAAACATGAACGCCTAGTCAAATAATAAAAGTTATTGTAGGTACTTAGCCAGACATAATCTACCACATCAATTTACAAAAAGTAAACCAATATATATTATCCTGACATATAGGCGGACAGTAAAGTTTTATAAGGTGTAAAAGATTTGTTATAAAAGACAGGGTTCAAGAATAACAACATTAAATCTTACATAAGTACAAAGTTCCTTAATTTAGCCCAAAAATCACCAGAATATGCTTTGATATTTGAATATACCTTACCTACTAATAACCTAATAGAGTTCGTAAAACTCTTTACATAAATATATTTTGGTACAAGAAAAAAAAACCAGGCATATTTTTAATTCGATAGAAACAATAATTAATTGATAATATTTGAGCGGATTTCGGGACCGTAAGTGACGTACAAATAATATTATTCCTACGATACCTAATTGTCACAAACAACCAAAACAGGGTTGTACTACTTATTACGAAATAGTCTCATCTCTTAACACCTTTTTTTTTAAAATAGCGCATAAGAATTTTTTAAACTAATTGGTCACTCAAGGAACGTCACATTTTGCACCAATTTATAAGATGTTTTCTTTTTAAGCTACTTTTTTTAGTAGCGTTTTAAAAAACTAGGTATATCCACACAGTTCCTGGTAGTAACGCGTTTTTTTTTCTAAAATTGTAATAAGTGATTTAACGAATTATTCTCATTTTTGGTGTCCTCAATCAACCACTGCCACTTATGTTTATACAAATTATTAAAAAAAAGTATATGATTCCACAGAATTATGCAAATGTCTCTATGCAATTATAAGGATTTTAAAAAGTTCTTAATATTACAATCATTCTAAAAATCAAGCTAAAAATACGCCAATAAGCAATAATAGTACAGACTTAAATAATATTAAACATATACCACAAATAATAATCAGTCTCATACAAGTTACTTCTGGGAAAACAAAATAGGTACTATTTTGAGTATTCCCACCGGCCATACCATTTACATTTAAAATATAATATTCTACCATATTGGTATTGTTTTATCAGATTGGTAACACCAGTGGTGTGGTAAAGGAAATATAACCGGGAAATATACTTTCAATTAGGGCGTGTTAAGTTTTGGTTAACAGCTGAAGCATCGGGTTCCATGTAATCAGAGTCGTGTGGGTTGGCTCATATCACACTGAAACAAAAATTTTAACTATTAAAAAGGAAGCTTTCGTAATAATACGTCGTACAATTCCCCCGCAAGCCACTATCAATAATGTGCAAAACGGGACAAGCGAAAATGAAACTAATGATCAATCTCTTTTATCTTGAACAAAGTCCAAACTAAACAATAGGAGAGTGAAAACTGTTTTTTATTGTCTAGCAACGGATAGTAAATGTGGCAACGCCCCTAAGCTGTCAGCCCCATTTTAGGCAAGTGGATATACAAAAAAGTTTGGGACGAATGAAGGGTGGTAATCCATGCCACCCTTGCTCGTAATAACAACCAACAGCCGAGGGGGAATGTGCCAAGGAAACCCTCTATTACGGTAAAGATCTTGCAGTAGATAAAAGGGACGGGGGTGTCAAGGCGCATAAAGGTCATAGCCCACTTTTAAACCTTTAAGGGTTTTTGGGAACTTAATAACATCGTTTTCACAATAGTTACCTTCTATTTGTTACTGAGTTCCCACCCAGTAATGACATTTATGTGTCATAAACATGTCTGTTTGGAAAGTATGTATTAATAAATAAATATCCTGGGACAATCTTCACACACGGCGCAGACAACGTTCATGCACACAAATATGTTTGTTCTGTGTGGGAATCGAACTCACGATTTCTGGCGTTGCAGGTACTGCTCTTACCAGCCACGCCCAACCAACCCGTATTTTTTTTTAATAATATGTAAACGTATCTAGCTTATATATATGTAGTCTATCAGTTATCTGGTTTCCATAGCATTGGTTTGGGATCAGGTGACCGTGAAGAATGACTAAAGGGAAATAATCCATCTAGGATTCAAAAAGACTATGTGGACCTAGGTGACCACTACAATTTCAATGAAAATATTGCGCATTTATCTAAGGGGTAGAAATATGAAAATAGTAGCTTGGAATTGAGATGCGATTTCGTAAAAATGTCAAAGCACTCGTTTGTGAGGCCTCGTAGGCTCGATACATTGTAGATGTAACCCAACACAAGCGATTATGCATGTAGTTTTTTACTATAAATCATGTTAGATTTTTTTGTTTCTCATTTACTTAAAAAATAATTTGGAATTGACATAATACTTACTACAGTTGTGGAATAGTAAGTTTTTATGTATTGACGTTTATTAATTTCTATTGCATTACAATATCATTTCATAATTATTTTATAATCCACGGACTAGATGTAAAAATTAAGGCTTTCACTGTACTCCGTTGTGTCCGCAAGTTACTTTACCTCAGGGGTAGAATTTAAGAAAAACCTTTTTTTTTGGGAACGTTTGTGAAAAATTTCAAGTTTCTAACCCTTTTTTTTTACGTGGGAAAATCCAGTTTAAGCTGTATGTTGATAGGTCAGACAATCAGACAGTACAAGTCTTTTTGTGTGTACAAAATATAATATACAAATACTTACATATTATTTTTATTTCTATTTCCTTTTCCGGCCCTTCTTGTACTTGTTGACGATGACTCTCAAATGTCTACATTGCATATATACACATACGACACACATAATATATACTGCCAAAAATATAAATATCCCGGCCCACTCTATCGCACTGAAATCAACATCTTCGTCTTCATCGCCATGTATCATGGTTTAACAATAATATTAGAGGGAAGCCAAATCTGTTTAGGACGCTAGCGTTGAGCCGGCTGCTTGCATCTGACGCATGTGCAATTGCAACCTCAAATAAAATCAATACTCTCAGGTTGTTTTAATATATTGTGTTCTTGTGAGTATTTTATGAATTAAAAGGCAAATAGGGAAATATATAATAATATAATATATGCTATTTAAAAAGTATAAAAGTAGTAAAACAAATATAGCGAATAAGATTTTTGATTCGTAGAATGAAACGTTATTAGAATGTTGCCTGTATCAAAAACAAATCTAACGCCTACCTAAGTGTATAAAACTCCTAAAAATATTTGGATAGTAAATTCGTTGTAAAATTCATCCTTTCTATGATTTTTAATTACAAATTTAGCCCTTTGGCTCGCGGATGGGACGGTCGTGGCATTTTTTACCATTGCACCGTTCGCCGTCGACAGAGAGTTCAAACTCACACCTTAAAACAACATTTTCTCCCGCGCATATTTTTTATCCCCCGGAAGAGGGAAAAATACCACGGCAATGCAAAAGTAAAACCGGGGGACGGCTGTATATAATAATATACAGATTGAAAAGCCCCATTCGTAATGATTAGTATAAATTTTTTAGTAATGATAAACACTCTCGTGTAAAACTAAGTAAAATACAAAAAAAGTATGTATGTTAAATTGTCTAGGGAAAAGGTGTAAAATAAAAACATATGTTTTTACGTACGACACGAACAACAACAATTTAATAATATCACATCTACCCTTAAAAATAACAATTATATATTTTTATTTCGTTTTTTTTTTTTTGTTTATTTAGAACTAGAGCTTAGTTACTAAAAATAAATACCTAAATCCTACTAATATTATAAATGTGAATGTTTGGATGGATGTATGTTTGTTACTCTGTTACGCCAGAACGGCTGAATGGATCTGGATGAAATTCGGCATGGAGATAGATTATAGTCTGGAATAGCACAATGGCTACTTTTTATCCCGGTAAAAGATAAGATCCCTCGGGAACGCGGGTGAAACCGCGGGTAAACAGCTAGTACTCGTATTAGTTATAAGTAGTTGTTGTAAATGGCTTGATTGTGTAGATTTTGTATTCGTTTTTTATATTTTTTTCGTCCGATTTCTATGAAATTAAAATGCTATTATTATACAATGTGTCCGGTCATCGACTACAGAAACTTTAAGGGCATGTAGTATGATCATTTTCATAGACAAAACTACGCCACATGGGGGGTCAAAACCCGACCCCCTTAAAACGGAAGCCATTTTTTTTCGGTTGCAAGTGCTTAAACTTTTATAATTTTGTAAGCTGAAGCCCTATCTGAGTTAAAAAAATACTGGCGGATACGTTAAAATATTGTCTATAATTTTTTTATTTAATCTACATTTCTTAAAAACTGGCCCATTAATATACTTTTTTTAGTCGCCTAATCAAAAATTGATTCATTATAGTATATAATAATTACAACTAGATACAACAAATAGATATTCAAAAGATAATAATACTACAAAATTTGTGTACCTACTAACGTTATCACAACGAATCTATTACACAAATAGCAAAAATACCATATCTTGTGTTTTAATTATTTCCTGTTGTAATTATTTCCTTTTGGATGCCTAGTTCAAACATCAATAACTTCAAAACTTTTGCACTTAGAAACATAATTTTTGTAACGTTTATTAGAGAAATGAATTAGGCGACCAAAAATGGGCCAGTTTTTAAGAAATCTAGATAAAATTAAAAATTTTACCTTTAAATTTAATGATAGACAATATTTTGACGTATCCGCCAGTATTTTTTTTACTCAGATAGGGCTTCAGCTTACAAAATTATAGCAGTTTAAGCACTTGCAACCGAATAAAATTAAAATGGCTGCCGTTTAAATGGGGTGGGGTTTTGACCCCCCATGTGTGGTAGTTTTGTCGATGAAAATGATCATACTACATGCTCTTAAAGTTTCTGTAGTCGATGACGATGTATATAAGTTATCCAAAACTATTTTTTTAAAATAGGAAAGCCCAAAAATCTGTAGGTATACCTAAGCTACACTAACTATAACTAAAGATTTTTTTTTTTTTTTTTTCTTATTTTTCCTTTATATCTAGAAATATGCTACGATAGTAGTTAAGAACACTGATAACACATAAAATTACAGTTATTTAAAGTTAATTAGAAACTTCATCAAAATGTAAAAAAAACGGATATCTTAATAAATCTATTGAATATAGGGCCCGAAATATTAACGGTAAACTGAAAATATTCATGAAATTGCGTTTATCTCAGACCAAATAAAAAAGGTAGACAGAACCTCGTGCTCTCACAGTGAAGCACGGGTATAGGCAACTGAATTTGAAAAGGGAATCCGATCGCGTTCCTATGCGACGCGAGTGACGAGGGATAACGTTCGTGCAGTTCACGCACACAACTTCGTGCACATTGCTTCACTTCATTGGAGACTATTTCTACGTGCGCTCCGTCTACCATTTTTATTTTGTCCGTGGCGTTTACCTAATTATGTACGATAGAAATTAGTTTCATGAGTTATTAACGTAGAATGGCGTAAATACAAGGTATAGGATACAATAAAGTTAATTATAACTAGTTTCTGGCTTGCTTGACTGATGAGTTCTTAAGTGATTCAGCTGATTTTATTTGGTTTTTCATTGCCCCATCCACATCGTCCTGTGTCGTCAGTTTTCTTATCTACATATTTATAATTATTTATTAATTTCATATGTGTATTTTTTTAAATATTAGATATATTTGTAACTAGCATTTACCAGAGGAGGTTTGCTTATTGTTTTTTTTAACGTTTAAAACACAGTTCTATTGAATGAATAAGCTAACACGTTCCTCCTACGAAACTGTGCAAGTGCCAAAATCTGTGATATTAAATTTCGACCACGTACACACTTTTAAGACTTTTTCAACATCATTTGACTTCATGTAAACACCAATGTAGTCTGTCAACATTTCGAGACGATCAGCTGACTCTATTATCGCAAATCGTTTGGAAGTATGTTGCTCAATCACGTAAAAACTGCTGAACGGATTTTGATTAATTTTGGCGCACAGGTGGATCATATCTTGGATTAAAACATAAGATAGGTACTTTTATCCCGGGAAAATATAATATCCGTCGGGAACGCGGGGAATAGCCAATAAATATGTGATAGCTCAGTGGTAAGTGACGTCGGATACCGCGGTGAAGGTCGTGGGTTCGAATCCTTACAGTGAGTTTGAGCTTTCGGTGAAGGAAAACATCGTGAGGAAACCACAGCACGGTGGTAGGGTACTTTGTAGTACTCGACTGGCTGGCTACCACCCTCAAGTTGAAAATCTGCCGCCAAGCACCTGTTGGTGTGTTTCGGCAATTGCACTTGAGAGCCAGTTCGCCTTTAAGGCATTGTAATACGGTGTACAACACATTAGCAATCCCCTGGTATTGCCAATGTCTATAGGCGACGGTTGTCACTTACCATCAGATGACCCGCTTGCCTCGTTGTCACTTGTGACATAAAAAAGACATAGGAATTATGTATAATGATGATACTTTAGGAAGACAAATAGTTACCCATTTTTTTGTACTTAAATTCGCGAAGAGGGACCCGGTTTATCCTGAAAATTTAAAGGTTTTATTCGTAATCGTGGAATTTAATTCGGATGTTGGTAACATTACGGCGACTGATCTGACTTCAGTGCACAACATTGTTTTTATCAAAACGGCCATCTCTAATAGTGATGTAGATGGTAACTTACTATTTTAAATAGACAATGAAAAAATAAAGGGGCCTTATTCAAAAATATCTATCGAAAATATAAAATTCAATTTCTGTGGGAGCTTTGTTTTTGGTTTGTGGCGGCTCGACACTAGTCGTCGCGCGCAACATTTCGTGCGAGCTGTCATTACGAGAGATACGTCAATTCTTTTTCTACTGCCAAATATTTTCTGTTGCATCGCTTTAATTTAATATTGTAATTAATCTTATAACTATTATTATAAACGTCTTCATACACATTATTTATGTATTATTTCCTATCTAAATAACCCCATATTTAGGTTCATAGACATTAACGAATCTGAGATCAAGTTAATAAATTCGCTTTCCTCTGTCTTACTAACTGGTGTTAATAGTATTTGTATTATCATATAGGACATATCTATACTAATATCTCTGGATCTACTGAACCGATTTTGAAAACTCTTTTACCAATAGAAAGCCACGTTATTTGTGAGTGTCATAGGCTATATTTTTATCACGGGAAAAGATAAGATCCCATGGGGGAACGCGGGAGACAGCTAGTTGAATATATTAATATAGCGCGTCATATTGGCTACACTCAAAACTAGACACCTACCTTTTGGATACTGTCCGATGCGTTTGCGGTCAAGTTCCTTTCTATCTTAGTAGTATCATGGGGGTCGTAGAACTCATGGGCACGAACGTTCCGCTCCGGGGAGAGACGGAAAGGAGTTCCAGGCCGGTTGTGTGCATATTTCTTTCTCTGCGGTCGAATAATATAATATGTAAAGTAAACACATACACGCAATATGGCTAGATTTTTCTTTCATATAAAAAATTACATAACACATTAAATAGAAATGTTGTGTGAAAAAAATGAAATTTTGAAAAAACTAAACTTTTCTCCCCTGAAGGGTTCTTAAATACATAAATCACATTACGTCCATAAAAACGTATGCCATAGAATTTTAATGGCACTTAGTATTTCAATTAACTGAATATGTAATCTTAAACCTTAATGTATAGTCATGTTAAGATAAAAATATACCGTATATTATACCGGGTAAAGTTTTTATTGGGATGTTGTCTATATTCAAGAGAAATATCTAAGACTGACAAATGCAATTATCAATGGATTACAATAGAGATATAATCAACATGATAATAGATAACTCTTAATTACATACTTAAAACTAGAACTAAAAGGAAAATAATAAAAAATACACTAAATTAGAAACAAAACTAAAACAAAATATAAAACTATTATCTTCCTATGTACTAAACATTAACTAAAAACAAAAAAAATATAAATATAAAAATCATAAGTAAAAAAGCTGTAAGTCGCTGCCCTGCGGTAGAGTTTCCAGAAGGCTGGCCACATTACCTCGTTGAATAGCAAGACTTATTCTTTGCCCGAGGTAAGAGCCAGCCCTCTGGTCACCTGAAACTTCAATAAGACGCGTCGACAGCTCCTTAAAAAGGGTTTGAGCGTCCGGACCCCACGGTCCCATAGTCTCCACCCCAAACGGCAGAAATATGTAGTTCTTGCTCAGATCTACATACTTCCGCCGTTTCAAGCTTTCCGCAGCTATAGCCGCCGCTCCCGCCGTACATGAAGTCGATTGTAGGTGGGACTGTGCCAGAGTATCGGCGCAAGTTGCGTCCCACACTAAAGGTTTTCCTCGACTTCATGGCAACAAAGTCATTCCATCGGGTATCTTACCATCATCACGTGCAATACCGTTCGGCTCTAATATTGCCGGCACGTTAACGGAGGTAAGGGCCCGACGAATGACGTCGTTGATAGCTGCGTGGCGTGATAGGCGGCCAGCGCTGCGGCGACATGAAAGGCCATGGTGTCCGAATTCGTCGACGTCGTCTCCACAGGGGCAGCGATGTGGCTCAGAGGTAATGGTGCCATGACGCAAACTAATGGCAATTGAAAAAGATGTGTTATCGAGCAGGGTACCAATATTAGCCGATGGAAGGAATATATACCATATAGCCAATACCCTGATTCACGCTCGGAAACCGCAAGAAGACGAGCTCTCTCTGCAATACTAATACTTGTGCTCATAAGTTGTGCCTGTGCTCGTTTGCAGAGCGGCTCGTCCCATTGTCTTTGGGATTTGGGATTTTGAGGAATGCTCTCACTCGGACAGAGTGCAAACCAAACATCTTTAGCCTCAGCGGTATACAGCACCTGTGCATTTCCAAATGAAAGATTTATAATTTTGCTGAACAAATTTTGGGTGCTGTAAGATGATGACAAAAATACTGGGACTGTGACGTTTGAAATTTTCCTGATACCGAAACCACCAAAACGGATAGGTAAAGATGCCTGGCACCAGGCGCGGTCGTTCATTTGACAATTTAAAATTTTAATAAGAATTGTCTAAAGAATCCATGTAGTCACTAAATTTCCAAACTGGACAACATCTAAGGACATACTCGTACATAAACTTGGGAGCGAAAAGACAAAATCGAATTAATTGAAATGCCATATGCGAATTAATTATCTGAAGACGGTCGGAGATATTATTAAATTTATATAATTGTTCTTCCAAATAAAGTGGTATAGATTCATCTAAAATTGGTGCTCCAAGGAGACGAAGGGATTGTTTTTCTAAAATTTTGATGTTTGAAGCTAATGAATTGAAATTTTCGCGAATAAAAGATTTATTTGATTCCGGGACCGAGTCTTGAATATACAATTCGCATTTTGAAAAATTTAGTTCTAAACCTATTGTTCGAAATGAAGTGATGATAGTTTTTAGGTCTTCTAAAACTGTTGATGCTTGGCCCCCAAGAGTACCATCGTCTAGGTACCATATGTTTAAATTTGATTTGAGTGAAGATAATACGGGATGGATGGCCAAACTGAATAAAGCTGGTCCGAGTGGGTCCCCTGTTGACAGCCTACTGCCGAATGAAGTAAATGATTTTTGTATATTAGATTTGACGGGGCACCGTAGCATTGTTCAATATAATTGTAAATTTCTGGTGTATTAACTTTAACTTCATTCAGCAGTATATTCCTGTAGACAGAGTTGAAAGCATTCTTTACATCCACTTTGAGCACTACTTCACCTTTATTGCTTTTTAAATATGTCCGGAGTCCGTGTACTGCTGCTTCACAACCACCTCTAGAGCCAAAGCCTAATTGAATGGGTTGAAATTTTTGGGAAAGACCGGGAAGAATGTGTATGCAACAGATTTTGGACACGATGCGGCGTAGGGTGCAACCTACTGCAATTGGCCTAATACCTCCATCCTTTTTTTTCAGTGCACATAGATTTGCACCAAAAAGGATGTCGGCTATCGCAGTATTAGCTTGACCTGTAAGTAAAAAATTGGAAAGATCTGTAATATCATCGAGAAGCACTCTACCCGCATCGCCAGTACATCTAGAAAGAAGGTCTTTTAGATGTTGAGGCTTAAACCGTCTAGACTCTAGACCACCGGCAGAGCCATTTTTAAATGACATTATAGCATGGTAAACGTCTTTTGATGTATTTTGGAGGCTCTGTATAGGATTTGGTAATGGAGAAAGTTGAAGTGGTGTCAAAGAAGGAGGATGTTTGTCCTGTAGAGTCGAAAGAGTTTCAGGAGAATCAGAAGCGACGACATCATTGGTAAAAAGAAGGTTGGCGGCCCCCTTCAAATCTCCATCACTCACCTTTTCTTAATTTTTTTTAAATAGATGTAACGTTTTTATGATTCTTGATAGACTTTGAGCAACTGAAATGCGGGCACCTCGAGGAATTCTTTTTATAACAGATGTGTTACATTTCAGGTGGCTCAAAGTTTTCCAGATGGGAGGTTTTTCAGATGTACTACATACTGTCGGTGGATGAAGAGAACTGGACTGCTCAGGTTTGTGAGTTTTCCCGATATGAATGTTTAGCCCTCTTTTTCCTCTAAAAATCCGTGGCTCGGAACATTGTGGGCACTGTACAAATGATGTTTCGGTATTGTTTTGGCATCCTGCATCGGAAGTCTGCGACATAAATATTTAGCTTCGCTATAATAACAAAAGTATATTTATAAAAAAAAACTAAAATTAGAATATATAGTTAAGCCCTATAATTAATAGTTATCACATAAAATAAAATAAAATGAGTTATTTAAATAGAATTGACGTTAGCGTCAGCTGGACGGCAAGTGGTTGCCATGGTAGACAATTTTGTACTATCAAAATGTCCAATATGGATGGGTACACATCCAAAAACTGAATATTATATTATTGGTAGGTATAATCCACACTATATTGAGAGCAAACACTGTGCCAATAATATGATTTCTTATAAATTTGCAGCACTTGACCCTTCTATATTTTTGCTCATACGAACACTATAATTTTTTATGACAAACATATTGTCATACACTCGAATTTATCCAAAGCTGATATTATGCTCTCCAGATCAAAAATCTGCTGGATAACAACAACACGTAAAACATGAATAGTCGTGACTTTGAAACAATGGATATTATCCCATAAATAACAATGGGATCAGATAGCCGTGTGTGAAAAGGAAAAAAAATTACATAAAAAATTGTTTTTGCAATTTCAAAACACAAAGACTAGGAACGTGACATCTGTCAATTAATAATAATAATTGTCATGTTAATAATTCCATACGTACGTATAGGTACGTACAAAAAAAATCTGAAGTATTGTAAGACGTTGAATAGGTTTTACTCTAAGGTAGTAGATATTTTCAGACGTACAAAGGAATTGAAATGAGCTATCATCTATCTATAGATTCATAAATGAATCCCTATTTTCCTTGGTCACGCCATAGCTTGAGAACGACTTTATTTCATTCACTCTTTTTTTTAAAGTCTTCTAATACTTTGTACAACGTTCTTACGGAAAGAAAAAATTAAGAAAATTGCGCACGAAATTAGAATATTTCAGAAAACTTAATGACTACTTTAACTTTGTTCGTATTCAGCGTTTGCACGTAAACCTTTGCTCCAAAATACATTTTACTCGCCGCACATAGGTAGGTCTTGGAGGTAGGTAAATAATAATAAATAAATATCCTATACATGGTTATTTGATGTAAGTATAAGAACAAAGTCAAAACCATTTATTCAGTTTAGGCCCAACACATAAAGAGGTCGAGTCATAGAACTTACTTAATCAATAATAAATTAATAAAAGAATATCACCTCATATACATTATTTTGATTCTTTTTCTTATATTTTCTCAGGGATTCTGAGATAATCATCCACATGTTCTGGAAAAAAAACCAATCGATTAATAATTTGGTTCAAAATGACCCTACGGCGACAGATTTTCTTTCACCTAGGGTCAAGCTCATTGTAGGATTCGAGCCCACGACCTTCGGGCCGGTATCCGACGTCACTACCATTTTTGAAAATTCAACCCCTATCTATAAGGTTCCCTAAAAGCGTGTAAAACAGCGGGGAAAGCTAGTATCGACTATTTTACGATTTTGTACTAGCAACTGCTTCGCAGATTCTCAATTCAAATTTTCTATAGAGTAATTGAATTTAGAATCTGCTAAGCACTTACTAAATACCGTCGATTTTATTATGAATAAGGGCATTAATCAGCTTCAGCCTTCAGTTATAAATATTTATTCTCTCGACATGGTGTTGATTTTGCTGTTTACTTTCACTAATTTAATCTCACTAAACCTTTAAATCATAAAGTACGTGAGAAAAGGATACAAGAATGTAATAGATAAAGCCTTATTTCTTTTAGTACCTATCAATCGACACCTACAGTTAGTACGGTGTGCCGAGATCGTGACAGTTATGTTTTACAAGACCAATTGGCCATGCTACATTTTATGACATATTTTTTTTATAATTTACATTGTTTTTTTTTGTAATTTTCGATGTTTTTGTATTTTATTAGTCCTGTCTATTTTTTTTTCTAAAATATTAACCCAAATGCCGTCATCAAAAGAGTAAAATAGGATATGTGTCTTTGCCTACTACACAGACAAAAAAAGTAAGCAACAGTCACGTCAAAGTCATACGTCAGTCCAGCCAGCTTCTCTAATTTCAGCCATGTTGTGGTTGCTGGAGTTCGTCATAAACTCCAAAATCATAATAGTGTTAACTTGCGCTAAAATTCATTCAAAGTCTCCGTTCTTGTTGCCATTCTACTTAATAAGAGTTTAAATCAAATCAACGTCGAAAACCTATAAGATATCACTCACAGACACATAATCAGGGCACATAATAGTTTGAAGTTTGATTTTTTTTTTTTGGGAAATGAAGGTTATTTGTTTTTATTGAATACCTATCTTAAAAAATATTAACTTTTTTAATATAAATATAATATAATATTAAATCTGTTTAATAGAAATTGTACTAAAACCATTTATCTCTTATGGTTTTGATATTTCCGTACCTTATCAAAAAGTTAGCTTGGCCAATTGCGACTAGTTGGAGACAACTCTCGCCCTTCAAGACGGTGATCGGAAGCTGATCGGAAGCTGGTCGGAACGTCGGCGTCGAAGATAGTCAAAATTATATTTTGATAATATCCTGTGCGCGAATAGACCCGGTATATTTATCTACTAATATGAACCTATAACCTATATTTACCTTACTTATGGTTGCAAATTTTCCATCAGATTGTGTGGGGCCAGATTCAGTAGAAACGGCATTTGAAGACACTCCTTCCTATCGATTACAAAAATATATCTAATAGTATAAGAGCAAGGCCATTGTCGCGCCTTCGTCTTCAGTAGAAATGTGATTCGAAGATACTTCGAGCTTTCGATTAACAAACAGTAGGTCTTATTATACTAGTTATCCCCGCAGTATCACTGGCATCCAAGTATTTCCAAGAAAAAATATTATCCTTTATGCCTTTTTAGATTACATCTTATAATTTAGATATAGTATTTCAATAGTTATAAATTGAAAAATGAAATAAAATTATGGTTACAACAATTAGATTACTCTAATACAGAAAATCTCCTCGCTATTGTGAACTAAATAATACACTAGGTAGGTACTATATCACACACACACACACACACACACACACACACACACACACACACACACACACACACACACACACACACACACACACACACACACACACACACACACACACACACAGACGCACACACACACACACACACACACACACAGACGCACACACACACACACACACACACACACAGACGCACACACATAAATTATTAATTATTCAAAATTAGAAAAATCATTTAATATTTTTTCTTTTGTTAAATCAAAATTGAATGTACAAATGTTGGGTGGGAACTGTCTTCTGACACACAGCTCACGCTAGTTTAGAGGACAGGGCTACATTATGAATGTGTCATTTGGTTAAACAATAAAAATATTTATTATTATTATTATTATTAATAGATTGGCTAGTACATGAGAAAAGGATACAAGAATTTCAGTTTTGCAAACAAGTGACAAATCTTTTAGTAGGTCTTCTTCTTCTTCTCTAGCCTCTCTCTACCAACTAGGTGTAGGCCTCCCTCAACTGTTTATACATATAATAGTAACATAAATATATACATATAATAGTCCGAGAGCAAGGCCGTTGTTGCGCTTTCGTCTTAAGTAGAAATGGGATTCGAAGATAAATAAATAAATATGTGAGAAAAGGATACAAGAATTTTAGTTTTGCAAACAAGTGACCAATCTTTTAGTACCTACCCATTACCTATATTTACCTTATTTATGGGTTCCATGTTTTCATCACATTGTGTAGGGCCAGAGTCAGCAGAGACGGGATTTGAAGACACTCCTTCCTATCGATTACAAAAATATATCTAATAGTATAAGAGCAAGGCCATTGTCGCGCCTTCGTCTTCAGTAGAAATGTGATTCGAAGATACTTCGAGCTTTCGATTAACAAACAGTAGGTCTTATTATACTAGTTATCCCCGCAGTATCACTGGCATCCAAGTATTTCCAAGAAAAAATATTATCCTTTATGCCTTTTTAGATTACATCTTATAATTTAGATATAGTATTTCAATAGTTATAAATTGAAAAATGAAATAAAATTATGGTTACAACAATTAGATTACTCTAATACAGAAAATCTCCTCGCTATTGTGAACTAAATAATACACTAGGTAGGTACTATATCACACACACATACACACACACACACACACACACACACACACACACACACACACACACACACACACACACAGACGCACACACATAAATTATTAATTATTCAAAATTAGAAAAATCATTTAATATTTTTTCTTTTGTTAAATCAAAATTGAATGTACAAATGTTGGGTGGGAACTGTCTTCTGACACACAGCTCACGCTAGTTTAGAGGACAGGGCTACATTATGAATGTGTCATTTGGTTAAACAATAAAAATATTTATTATTATTATTATTATTAATAGATTGGCTAGTACATGAGAAAAGGATACAAGAATTTCAGTTTTGCAAACAAGTGACTAATCTTTTAGTAGGTCTTCTTCTTCTTCTCTAGCCTCTCTCTACCAACTTGGTGTAGGCCTCCCTCAACTGTTTATACATATAATAGTAACATAAATATATACATATAATAGTCCGAGAGCAAGGCCGTTGTTGCGCTTTCGTCTTAAGTAGAAATGGGATTCGAAGATAAATAAATAAATATGTGAGAAAAGGATACAAGAATTTTAGTTTTGCAAACAAGTGACTAATCTTTTAGTACCTACCCATTACCTATATTTACCTTATTTATGGGTTCCATGTTTTCATCACATTGTGTAGGGCCAGAGTCAGCAGAGACGGGATTTGAAGACACTCCTTCCTATCGATTACAAAAATATATCTAATAGTATAAGAGCAAGGCCATTGTCGCGCCTTCGTCTTCAGTAGAAATGTGATTCGAAGATACTTCGAGCTTTCGATTAACAAACAGTAGGTCTTATTATACTAGTTATCCCCGCAGTATCACTGGCATCTAAGTATTTCCAAGAAAAAATATTATCCTTTATGCCTTTTTAGATTACATCTTATAATTTAGATATAGTATTTCAATAGTTATAAATTGAAAAATGAAATAAAATTATGGTTACAACAATTAGATTACTCTAATACAGAAAATCTCCTCGCTATTGTGAACTAAATAATACACTAGGTAGGTACTATATCACACACACATACACACACACACACACACACACACACACACACACACACACACACACACACACACACACACACACACACACATACACACACACACACACACACACACACACACACACACACACACACACAGACGCACACACATAAATTATTAATTATTCAAAATTAGAAAAATCATTTAATTTTTTTCTTTTGTTAAATCAAAATTGAATGTACAAATGTTGGGTGGGAACTGTCTTCTGACACACAGCTCACGCTAGTTTAGAGGACAGGGCTACATTATGAATGTGTCATTTGGTTAAACAATAAAAATATTTATTATTATTATTATTATTAATAGATTGGCTAGTACATGAGAAAAGGATACAAGAATTTCAGTTTTGCAAACAAGTGACAAATCTTTTAGTAGGTCTTCTTCTTCTTCTCTAGCCTCTCTCTACCAACTTGGTGTAGGCCTCCCTCAACTGTTTATACATATAATAGTAACATAAATATATACATATAATAGTCCGAGAGCAAGGCCGTTGTTGCGCTTTCGTCTTAAGTAGAAATGGGATTCGAAGATAAATAAATAAATATGTGAGAAAAGGATATAAGAATTTCAATTTTACAAACAAGTGACTAATCTTTTAGTACCTACCCATTACCTATATTTACCTTATTTATGGGTTCCATGTTTTCATCACATTGTGTAGGGCCAGAGTCAGCAGAGACGGGATTTGAGGACAATCCTTCCTATCGATTACATAAATATATACATATAGGTAATAGTCCGAGAGCAAGGCCGTTGTTGCGCTTTCGTCTTAAGTAGAAATGGGATTCGAAGATAAATAAATAAATATGTGAGAAAAGGATACAAGAATTTCAGTTTTGCAAACAAGTGACTAATCTTTTAGTACCTACCCATTACCTATATTTACCTTATTTATGGGTTCCATGTTTTCATCACATTGTGTAGGGCCAGAGTCAGCAGAGACGGGATTTGAAGACAATCCTTCCTATCGATTACATAAATATATACATATAATAGTCCGAGAGCAAGGCCGTTGTTGCGCTTTCGTCTTAAGTAGAAATGGGATTCGAAGATAAATAAATAAATATGTGAGAAAAGGATACAAGAATTTCAATTTTACAAACAAGTGACTAATCTTTTAGTAGGTCTTCTTCTTCTTCTCTAGCCTCTCTCTACCAACTTGGTGTAGGCCTCCCTCAACTGTTTATACATATAATAGTAACATAAATATATACATATAATAGTCCGAGAGCAAGGCCGTTGTTGCGCTTTCGTCTTAAGTAGAAATGGGATTCGAAGATAAATAAATAAATATGTGAGAAAAGGATACAAGAATTTTAGTTTTGCAAACAAGTGACTAATCTTTTAGTACCTACCCATTACCTATATTTACCTTATTTATGGGTTCCATGTTTTCATCACATTGTGTAGGGCCAGAGTCAGCAGAGACGGGATTTGAAGACAATCCTTCCTATCGATTACATAAATATATACATATAATAGTCCGAGAGCAAGGCCGTTGTTGCGCTTTCGTCTTAAGTAGAAATGGGATTCGAAGATAAATAAATAAATATGTGAGAAAAGGATACAAGAATTTCAATTTTACAAACAAGTGACTAATCTTTTAGTAGGTCTTCTTCTTCTTCTCTAGCCTCTCTCTACCAACTTGGTGTAGGCCTCCCTCAACTGTTTATACATATAATAGTAACATAAATATATACATATAATAGTCCGAGAGCAAGGCCGTTGTTGCGCTTTCGTCTTAAGTAGAAATGGGATTCGAAGATAAATAAATAAATATGTGAGAAAAGGATATAAGAATTTCAATTTTACAAACAAGTGACTAATCTTTTAGTACCTACCCATTACCTATATTTACCTTATTTATGGGTTCCATGTTTTCATCACATTGTGTAGGGCCAGAGTCAGCAGAGACGGGATTTGAAGACAATCCTTCCTATCGATTACATAAATATATACATATAGGTAATAGTCCGAGAGCAAGGCCGTTGTTGCGCTTTCGTCTTAAGTAGAAATGGGATTCGAAGATAAATAAATAAATATGTGAGAAAAGGATACAAGAATTTCAGTTTTGCAAATGTCTAAAATAGATAAAGCCTTATTTCTTTTAGTACCTATTACGTACATTTACCTTATTTATGGGTTCAATTTTTTCATTAAATTGTGTAGAGCCAGAGTCAGTAGAAATGGGATTTGAAGACACTCCTTCCTATCGAATTACAAAAATAACATAATTATAGGATATTTTGTAATAGTATTATTGGGTACTATTAGCAAATATGTTTACCTCCTCATTTTGGTATTTTCGAATTCTTTTTGTGTCAGGTATTGGTTGGTTAGAGGGATAGCCCATTCTCGTGCTTTCGTCATCCGTAATCATGGAAGTTGATGAAAATCGTACCTGTCGATTAATAAACCGTTCATACATATAGCTGCATTTGACCATAGTAGAAACTCGTTCTGAAGACAGTCGTTCCTATAGATCAACAAACAGATTATACATTTATATATAAAATAGGGAATATGCATGTGATTCAAATAAGGTTCAAATATTTTTTGTATGAACTTTATTACTTCAGAATTATGCTCCATTAATATTTTTGAGAATACTTTATTTTTGAGAAAGAACTTAATTTTTAAAAAGTGCAAAAGGTCAGTCGGAAATTTAAATATTCGAAACGCGGCGCCATTGGTCAGAGCGAAAATGACAGGAAAGTCTATGACAAAAAAGAAATGTCAAAGCTACCGAACTTATAATCTATCCCTATTTGTATGGACTTTGACGTGTGTGACGTAAAAAGCGGCAAGCGCAGCAAAATGGCGTGGCGTTTAAAGTTCCCGGTTGAGAATGTTATTTTCAACTTTTTTAAAATACATTAAATAACTCTTTAGGCACAATTTATTTATACTTAAATATATTGAATGGTGTAAACTATTGAATAAAAATATAAAAAGAAATCATGCATATTCCCCATTGTGTATTCCGCAAAACACAAAGAATAAATCATATACCTAGCAAAGAGGTTTTATCGTAATTTAACATAGCACGCGCTGGAATTGAGTACAGTTTGCATACAGGCTCCACCACAAGTAGTCCTTCGGTGTCTAGAAATATTTATCGCAAGCGTATCGAATTTGTATCAAGTATGTAAACTCAAACTCTTATGAGAATTTGAAAATCAAATGGCGTCACGCTCGTGAATGTACAAATGCGCAGTTATTCAACAGGAGGAATATAATTCGACGTATGCCAACGCGTATACCAACTATCGTCAATTTTCTCACTGGCATTTTTTCTTTGAGTCGTAGAGAAATATTTGTCATATTTGTTTTAGTACCTATTACCTACATTTACCTTATTTTTAGGTACAATTTTTTCATCAGATTCTGTAGGGCCAGAGTCAGTAGAAACAGGATTTAAAGACACTCCTTCCTATCGATTACAAAAATATATCCAATAGTCCAAGAGCAAGGCCATAACCGCACCTTCGTCTTCAGTAGAAATGAGATTCGAAGATACTTTGAGCTATCGATTAACAAACAGTAGGTTTTATATAACCTACTAGTTATCTCCGCAGTTTCACTTGCATCCAAGTATTTCAAGAATAAATAGAATCCTTTATTCCTTTATTGATTACATCTTATAATTCTAATAGATAAGCCTTATTACTTTAAGTACATCTACTACCTATATTTACCTTATTTTTGGGGTCAATTTTTTCATTAAATTGTGTAGAGCCAGAGTCAGTAGAAATGGGATTTGAAGACACTCCTTCCTATTGAATTACAAAAATAACATAATTATAGGATATTTTGGAGCCAGAACCCCGTCTACAATATCACTGCACCATTCTATATAAAATCAATAAAATATTTACATTATTATAACTATATTAAAACTAATCTAATCTAAAAACTACCTAAAATAACCTATAAAAGTGCGTCGAAGAATTCCTCCGCATCGCCGTCGACTGGTAACGTTCCCAAAAGACTGAAAAAAGGCTGGCTTTTACTTTGGCCAAAGATTAAGCATTGCCATTCAACGTGGCAATGCTGCCAGTCTTTTGGGAACGTTACCAGTCGACGGCGATGCGGAGGAATTCTTCGACGCACTTTTATTGTTTATTTTAGGTAGTTTTTAGATTAGGATATTTTGTAATACCTATATCTGCAAATTCTGCAAGGCGAATTCTTTAAGGCGATGATGGCTCGGTGGTAAGTGACGTCGGATACCGCGGCGAAGGTCGTGGGTTCGAATCCTACAATGAACTTGAGCTTTCGGTGAAGGAAAACATCGTGAGGAAATCATAGCACGGTGGTAGGGTACTTTGTAATACCCGACTGGCTGGCTACCACCCTCAAGTTGAAAATCTGTCGCCAAGCACCTGTTGGTGTGTTCCGACAGCTGCACTTGAGAGCCAATCTAGGCTTTGTGTGCTTACCACCTTCGGCCACATCATCACTTACCATAGTGAGATTGTAGTCAAACACAAGCCTATCCAGAATAAAAACAATAAAAAAAATTAAAAAAACAGTACTATAGGGTACTATTAGAAAATATGTTGTATGATATGCGGTCGAGTAGAGGTGAGTGCCTTCCTGCAGAGGACGCTCGGACCAAATAAAAATGGTAGAGAGCCCCGCGCACTTAAAGTGAAGCACAGTAAAGGGAGCCGAATTAAAAAATGGAAGCCGATCGCGTTCCTGTCCGATGGGAGTTACGCGAGATAACGTACCTACGTGCAGATCACGTACACAGACAGACCAGGAATGCGTTAATACGGCTAGTAGTTACTACCATAGCGTGGGGTATCACAAACGTTAACGTTACGTAGCCGATACGACAGTGGTTCATGCTCAGGACCTCAGACAGACCAGGAATGCGTTAATACGGCTAGTAGTTACTACCATAGCGCGGGGTATCACAAACGTTAACGTTACGTAGACGATACGACAGTGGTTCATGCTCAGGACCTCAGACAGACCAGGAATGCGTTAATACGGCTAGTAGTTACTACCATAGCGCGGGGTATCACAAACGTTAACGTTACGTAGCCGATACGACAGTGGTTCATGCTCAGGACCTCAGACAGACCAGGAATGCGTTAATACGGCTAGTAGTTACTACCATAGCGCGGGGTATCACAAACGTTAACGTTACGTAGACGATACGACAGTGGTTCATGCTCAGGACCTCAGACAGACCAGGAATGCGTTAATACGGCTAGTAGTTACTACCATAGCGCGGGGTATCACAAACGTTAACGTTACGTAGACGATACGACAGTGGTTCATGCTCAGGACCTCAGACAGACCAGGAATGCGTTAATACGGCTAGTAGTTACTACCATAGCGCGGGGTATCACAAACGTTAACGTTACGTAGACGATACGACAGTGGTTCATGCTCAGTACGTCTACCATGACTTTACAAAAACCGCACACGCTCACGACTGCGTAAAATATTTGTATGGAAAATGTGCACAGCGCCACTAGCGGTCACGTAAAGAACTAAAATTGGTAGTACGCACCATGAGTCAAGTGATGGTTTACGTACACTCTAGTGTTTGCTCACATCGAGCAACGTTTCTTACTTCACAACGAATAATGCTGCCTCTTTCTAACTATACTGTAAAGGCAGAGTAAGTTATATACTCCCAAAAAATCTAAGTATTCAGTTATAACCCTGCTAATTGAAAACGTCATAGACGAATGCTCATTTGCTTTTATTCTTAGTGATTTTTAAATAGATATGGTTGTATACCGTCACCGTGTAGTGGCTCACTACACGGTGACGGTATACAACCATATCTACCGTGAGACGGAGCGTCGCGTCGTCCCGCTTGCTCGCTGCGCTGCAGGCCCCGTCGTCCTTCAGTCGGTCGTGCGCACTAGGTCATGCGCATGTGTGTGTGTGTGCTGTGGTGTGTGTTTATAAACAATACGTTTGTAAATAAATAATACATAATGTACTTTAAATAAGTAGGTTTTTTTTATAGAAACATGTGTTTGTCTGTGAATGTTTCAAGTGGATGCTTATAGTTGAGGAATGTGGCTTAGGATTAAAATTGTATGTAAGTAATAGTACCTAAGTATTTATTCCTTTATGTAATTGTTCTCAATCTCAATAATATCACGGCCTATAAACCACACTGATATGCTCAAGTGAATTTCCAAACTAAAATATGCTAAATAACTTATTGCCCACATTATTTCAACTCAAACTCAAAGTCAAATATATCTTTATTAAGTAAACTAATTACAAGTACAACAAAATAACACTCAAATTTTATAAACTTTCATTAAAAACTACAAAGAGTAGGTATATAAACACTACGTAAACTATACGATCGAAGATCTCACGGTTCAATTTGCCCGTGAGTTACTTAACTATAATCGAGACGGTATTTCTCGATGACATCTGTCAAATTTGTGACTCACGGTACCGATATTCTAAAAGCAATGGATAAAAAACGTTAGTTACTAGCGTGTAGGAACAAGTTTAACCAAAAACTATTCGATGCGCGTTTCTCCGCTACCGTTTGATGTGTGTTTTTGGTGCCAAGTCATGGTAGACGTACAGGACCTCAGACAGACCAGGAATGCGTTAATACGGCTAGTAGTTACTACCATAGCGCGGGGTATCACAAACGTTAACGTTACGTAGACGATACGACAGTGGTTCATGTTCAGGACCTCAGACAGACCAGGAATGCGTTAATACGGCTAGTAGTTACTACCATAGCGCGGGGTATTTACCGGATTAACATTATTTTTAATAAGTATTATATTATTATCAACCTTATTATTTTGGTGTGTTCGTTTCCTTGACATAACAGCTATTGGTTCGTCAGAGAAAAAGCCCATTGTCGTGTTTTCATCATCCGTAGTCATGGTAGTTGAGGAAAATTGTACCTATACATATAGGTGGACAAGTTATTTAACTGATTTATATTCTGTTGGACCTACAGGATATAAAATGTAAATTATTTTTATTTAAATCAAAGAGTAAACTAATATACCTATACCAGAGAAGAGTACCATACCCATACTATAAGAAACTACCACACTTAAGCACACTACATAAAAATGCTAAAGTTCATAATACACAGTTTGATACCTGTGACAGTAGTCAGTATTGGTTCATTATTGTATAATCTATGGTTATTTGTATTATAATACAGATGGACCCTATTGTAGAGCAATAAGGTTAATTTTTATGTAGCTCTGTACACTGTCACAGGTGTCAAGGTATATATTACGAACTATAGTGCAGTACCTATATACAAATATAGGTACCTATTCATAAGAATCTTACTAATATTAGAAATGTGAATGTTTGGATAGATGAATGTTTGTTACTCATTTACGCCAGAACGGCTGAATGGATCTGGATGAAATTAGGCATGGAGATAGATTATAGTCTGGAATAGCACATAGGCTACTTTTTTATCTCGCGAAAACATAAGGTCTCTCAGGAATGCGCGTGAAACCGCGCGGAACAGCTAGTTGTTTTATATATCAATATAGCTGTTGATAGATGTTGTTCTGTCTGAATTTCAATAAAGTTTGTGATCGTTTTGTGTGAAGAAGCTGATGGAAAATTGTAAAAATGAGAAAAAAATACGTATTTCTGAGTATGCATTGTATTTAGTAACAACTGTGGCTAGGGGGGGGCTAGCTTAGGGATATTATATTTGAGGATGAATGAAAAATATACATGCAAGATAAATTATTAGCAATACACCGCTGAAATGACCAAAATGTCGTTGTCAGTAGGCAACATGCCCAGAATACTGGCAGCATCGTAAATTAAGTTGGAATTTTAAGTAAAAAGTCAATATGAGTTATTTGCTATGACATCACTATTTCCTTCATTGCATCAAAATATTACTTTTTATAGTACCAACGCGGTGGATTTGAGTTACTTTTTGCAATTAGTTTCAATCTTGAAAATGGTTTAGGTATTAATCAATTTGCTGATTATTTTTACGTTCTTAGTAATTGCATATAAGACCTACCACTTTCAAGAAATATTTAATTGTTTTCGAGCAAAGTAAGAAGTATTATTATTTTACATTGTCTATACTTATATTAGAAAGCTGAAGAGATTGTTTGTTTGTTTGTTTGAACGCGCTAATCTCAGGAATACATAAAATATTTTAGTATTGGATAGCTCATTTATCGAGAAAGGCTACATGTATATTATAACATCACGCTATAAGCAATAGGAGCAGAGCAAAAATTTTAAGCTTTGAAAAATCGGGGAAATTTTATTTCTTTTGAAAGCTTCCGTTGCGTGCGCTGCGTAAGATCGTGATGAATCATCTTGGCACACAAATAGTTTATATCCTGGTATAAAGGATATTTTTTATCACGGGATAAAATAAAATCCCACGGGAACGCGGATAAAACCGTAGCACCGTAGTTGAGGGACCGTAAGTAGCACCGTAGATGAGGGAATACAGAAATAGATAAACTTTTAAAGAAATTAAAGAACGTCTATCCTAAATGATTAAGGCTTCTTTCTCAGCAGCTACCTATTTGATATTGCGTTTCATTTAATATCTAGGACGTATATTCTAACTCCTAACCGATAAAAAGTTTACATTCTATCATCAGCTCATTTGAATATAAATTTGAAAGAATACAACTTACAGTCTAAACGTGATTATAATATTTAAAGAAATATTCCCTAACTCCTGGCCGTTAAGGAGTTGGACCTTCTATCATCAGCTCAGCAACATGAGATGATGACTACCAGATGGAAATAGCTTTGATAAGTACGTATGTGAATGAAAAATACTGTAAATTCTTATAAAATTTAAGGGTTACCCTCGTTTTCCCCAGGATCCCATCATCAGATCCTGACTTGGTGACAATGGGACCACTGCCGAAGTATACCTACTCTTACAAATCCTCCTTTTTTGAAGTCGTTTAAAAAGGAGAAGTCCTGACTGACTCATCAACGCCCAGCCTACAGTCTACAACCTTGGACCTCGAAAACTGATTTTTTTCACAGTTATTGTTTTTAAGATGTAGACGAAGAATAAGATAGGATTTTTCAAAATTCAATCTCTAAATGGATAAAAAAGGGATACGCGGGTGTAACTGCGGGGCGGAAAGTAAGTATTAAAATAAAAATACATTTATTGGATACACAATAAGAAAAAACCATTGAAAAAAAAATATGTAAGTAAGACATTATGTGGGTCCAAATGGCCCCAGCTTAGCATATACTGCAGATAACTACAGCGCTGATTTTCGGCTTAAGCCACGGGTGGTTCATGGGTGATTGATTAGAAATCTATGTGTATTATTTCAGCAGATTACGCTACGTCCGTTGGTTGACACACAATCCTTTCTCCTCTTAGGAGTTAGATTTTATTTTACAAGTGTTAAAATAAACTAATTCCGACACAAACTTTGTCATCCTGTTTTCCCATTAGGGGTGATAATCAAAAAACTGAATCACGTCACTCCTAGCTTATAATTGAACCTGTAGCGGCTATAGTAACAGCGCTACATGTGAGTCGAGACAGCGAAAAGTAATAGAATCGCAACAAATTGATGTAATGACAATAACACAGAAATTCCTACATCGCGCTAGCAAAGTTTACTCAGCACTTTACATATATACAAGTTCTCAACAAGAAACGTTGGACTGTAGTCCCCGGGCATTGATACCTAGCCCGGTGGAAAATCTTCCCTTTTCGCGGTACATATGACATATGCAAAAACCGAAAATTGCAAATAAATTATATGATTAACCATACCTTAAGAGCATCTGGAGATTGAATAGATGCGGTGTCAATACCATCACTAGAGTTTTGATCATCAGATATATTTTGGTATTCTGCTATGCTCATGGGCTGCGACATTGTTCTAAAAACAAATATTTCATTTTAGTTCATCATCATTAATCATCGATTGAACAAGTTTTCCTTCGACAGAAAAGATTACTGTCAAATAAATCCTGACTCCGACTTGATCATTAGTGACATACTTATCCCACCTGAGGATGTTCATAGAGAATAAAAAAGTCTAGATGTAAGAAAGAGTTCAGTTTTTGATAGCATTTCCCTATTTCATCGGCCACCTATCACGGCACAGGTCGTGAATTCGATTCCCATCCAGGACACACCCATGTGTCCATGCACATGTCTATTTGTCCTGAGTACCTGGATGGAAGTTGCACGGTGGTAGGGTACTTTGTAGTACCCAACTGGCTGGCTACCACCCTCATGTTGAAAATCTGTCGCCAAACACCTATCG
Organism: Ochropacha duplaris; assembly: GCA_951361185.1. Classification (NCBI taxonomy): domain Eukaryota; kingdom Metazoa; phylum Arthropoda; class Insecta; order Lepidoptera; family Drepanidae; genus Ochropacha; species Ochropacha duplaris. The sequence goes on from OX592690.1 coordinate 2,092,814, forward strand.
GTGTGTTCCGACAGCTGCACTTGAGTGCCAGTTCCCATCTAGGCTTTGTGTGTTTACCATCTTCGGCCACATCATCACTTACCATGGTATCAAGAATAAAAAATAAAAAAAGTTAGCTCGCACCGTACCCGTGCATAACGTTGGATCGAAAAGAAATGCTAAATTGTCACATTGCTTCAGAGTCAAAGTCAAAGTCAAAACCATTTATTCAGTTTAGGCCCTAGAAGGGCACTTATGAAGGTCGAATTACAGAAGTTACCACCGGTTCGGAAGTCAGCTGAGAAGAACCGGCAAGAAACTCAGCAAGGTTACATTTTTTAAATATTTTTGGACCATCTGACTATATTGGCTTTTTTTTTCAAATGTTTAACAATTTTATTCTTAAAAGCTATAATAACTAAATCTAAAGGAAAGGCGTGATCAACTACATATAACATGATCATTACATAATTACAATCATGTACTTACATTATACCGGGTGACTTTTTTTACCGTCTTGAAAAAAATTGGGCGTGATAGGTAAATGGAATAGAAGCCTATGGCATAGTTACTTTATTTATTTAATTATTTTACTAACATAGTCTGAAATTATTCTACCAATATACACTACTCATTTACACTCTATTTTGCACATTAAAAGATTTAAAATATAAATTCGAAAAAAAAATTAAAATAATCCAAAACCGTAAACATAGTTACCCTAATAAACGCGCGACAAATTTTATGAATGATTTCGCTACAAATGCCTACAACTCTCTCTCAAGCACACTCGCACCCGCCGGGCGCCCCTTCTCGCCGGCCGCCGTCGGCGCAGGGCGGCACAGGCATCCCGAATGCCGCCATTCCCCACCCCCCGCCCGGCCGCCCGCCAACCATCCACCGCCCGCCGCCCGCGCAGTCGCCTGCAATTAGGCATTCCGTGACGTCGTGTTTGTGACGTGGTACCTACGTCATCTATTCGCATTGTTTACATTACCTTCGGTCGCTCGCGCTCGCTGTGATATTACCGTAAACATGTAGGAATACAACAATGTAGAGTATTTAGCAATGGTGCAGTGTTATATCATGTCTGGTGAAAGCTTAGATGGTGCAAGGCGAATGTATACAGAACCACAACATCTTCAATCTCTTCGCCGGCAGGTTATTCCGGATCCGCAAATTCCCAGCACTACTTTGATTTTGAATACGTATCAACTGTCCAGCCCTTTACAAAAGATCGGTGCGCGAGTATCTGGACAGTCAGTTCAGTGGCAGGTGGATAGGTCGCGGGGGACCTGTGAACTGCCAGACCTAACCCCTTTGGACTTATTTGTGGGCCGAACTAAAACGGTTGGTGTACACTGAAGAAGCTCGCAGTGTCAGTGTGTTAAAACATCGCATAATAGACGCTTTTAATATTTTAAAAAGTGATAGAAACACCCTTCGTAGTTTAACAAACGAGAGAAACGGTGGACACTTTGAACAATTACTGCGATATCGCTAAAAGGTACTTAATTATTTTGTCATTATCAGTGTAATTTGTAAATAAGTTGATTTCAATCTTTTAAATACGCCTAGTATGCTGTAGTTGTAGTTAACGTATAATCTTGTAGGTATCAACTATTTTATTCGTTCTGACAAATAATGTTATGAGTAGGTAATGATAAAGTTTAACATGTAACACAACTACAGCATGTTAGATGGTCCTAAGCCCTTAAAAGTATGAAGGGAAGATCGAAATCTCTAAAATAACAGTTTGTTAAACCGCAACGGTAGAAATGCGTAGGTACTGACGCTATCTATTTCGCTCGCACTTCATTCATGCGCGATCCCGTTCTTGGTAGTAATAGGCAGTGTAGGCACCTATTTTATTTACTATTACGCACGCGCCGCCGCGCCGTGTAGAATGTTATCTTTTTATGTATTTTATTGGATTTTCTGAACTTTAATAACCGAAATGCTAGTACACAAATATTAACGTCCATAGATTCTATTCCACAAACATAACACACCATGTTATTATCAAGACGGTAAAAAAAATCACCCGGTATTATAACAAAAAAAAAGTCACAATTATGATGCGTAAGGTATCGGAAAGTCGCTAAAATATCTTTGTTTATGTTTTAATCGCGCTAGTGGTAATAATAAATAAAACAAAAGATTTCTAACACAATACATGCGTATATTGTTTATTTTATTTATTCACATTGTTATTTAATAAACAATCACACATAATGTAATAATTATCATCATCATGTCAGCCGGGAGACGGTCACTGCTGGACAAAGGCCTCCCCCAAGGATCTCCACGATGACCGGGTTTATTGCTTAAGTTTAAAATATGTACGAGTGGGTATGTTAAATGCCAACTTAGGAGATTTTAATACCCTAGTTTGTTATTTAAATTTAAAAAAAAACAATGTTACTTAACGCGTTGTTCGAACCCCTTTCCTGCCCCTGTAACGCATTGTAAGTACAGTTTTTCAAGATCCCGCTCCCCCGAAATTGCGTAACGTAATAACTTTAATGCACTTATGCTGGTAAAAGATCCCCAATGCAAAGGAAAGCCCACATGCACAGTTCAACAATGAAATATTTGTCAATATCCATTTATTAAACGCATCATAATGGTCTAAGCTCCAATATGAATTGAATCGTGTGATCACTGAGTAGTCTGCATGAAACATACATCTCTCTTATCGGTTTTACCGAAGCGTAAGCAATCGATCTCTTCCAAAACTTATTGTTTGTGTGTTTTTTAAGTAAGTGACTACTTAGTGCTATGGAGATTAATAAAGAATAGCGATTTGCATAATATTAATACTCGAAAGAAGGACAAACTTTATGTTCCTACTGTAAGATTACATAAAACTAATAATTCTTTTGTGGGGCAAAGTATACGTTTTTTTAATAAGCTACCTAGAGAAATTACATGACAATTAAATTTTAAACGTGCCATCAAACACAAATTATGTCTAAAAGCTTACTATACAGTAACAGAATATATGAATGATGGCAAAGCATGGCAATGAGATTTTTTAAGAGGAGCAACTCCTCTTAAAAAATCTGAAACGATATTATACAATTGTATGTATCCATTATTATATTTAAAAGAGAAAAGAGGGACTATTGTAAAAAAAACGGGGAGTTTGTTTCGCCGTTACTTCTCCTGACAAATAAAGACCTTATTTGGAAATGTACCACCATTTCCAAATAAGGTCTTTATATATAGCAATAAGATGACGTTCAATAAGTGTTCCTAATAATATAATCAATAAAATAAAAATATTTACAAATTATACATACCTTGCTTATTCTATTATACATTTTAAACTCGATATAATATTATAAATAGAATATCGAGTTCAAATCGCTGCCCGTAGGTAAAGTGCCCAGAAGGCTGGCAGCGTTACCTCGTTGGATAGCAAGGCTTATCCTTTGTCCGAGGTAAGAACCAGCCCTCTGGTCACCAGACAGATCTATGAGGCGCGTCGACAGTTCCTTAAAAAACTGTCGTGCTTCAGGCCCCCACGGTCCCATAGTTTCTACATAGTGTTCCTTAAGTGTCCCAAAATTTAATAAAACATTTTGAATTTGAATTTGAATATGAATTAATGCCAATGGGGAATATGCACGTATTTTTTATTGTTTTGAACGTTTCTACGGGTCATTACATTACCAAAAAAATATATAACACATCCAAAATCTTGAAAATAATTATGTAGGTATGTTTTTGTAACAATACGAACTACCTACATAAAAAAAAATCGTTCATTTTGAAGTCACGTGCATATTCCTCATTGTTTTTCTTAAAAACATATAAATGCTTGTGAAAATAAAAAGGTTTTATGTATATTATAAAAACTGAAACGCTGAAAGATCTTTACGCAAGCTTGTTTGAAATATTGTAACAGTTTCAAGAAGCCTATTAAAATCAAGTAATGGCACGTTTTGCAGAAGTCATATGACGGTCAAAGCAATGAAAAACTCTCAACAGTTTGGCAACTTTACGCAACGTTGATAAACATTTAAAATGATTTTGAAAGGGTTTTTCCATTACGTAAATCCACAAAATATAGAACGTCGTTTCACAAGCGTTTTTCAAGTACCTAACTGTTATAAGCCTGTCCCGAAATCTAACATGTACAAAGTTTCGAGTCAAAAACGACTAGACTCCAGTACCAATGTTCTTTATTATAACAACAGTTAAATTGTAGTTAAGTTATTATTTCTCAATCTGTATCGATGGAATTGGCAACTGGCAATAACTCTTTATATTTTTGTCATGTCCGTATGTCCGTAAGTCGTTCACATAAGATGGTGTATTGGATTTAAATGGTTTAGAGGAATTGCAAAAAACAAATACATAATCGGGATGATCCATATAAGCATGTTTTATGTAGATTTTCAAAAGGTTTAACTTTAGGAAAAGGGATATACGCTTATTTTTATACCACACGTGACAACCAGGCGGGCGAGTCACCTGATGGTAAGTGACTAAGGTCGCCTATAGACATTCGCAATAATTCGGGGATTGCCAATGTGTTGTACAATTACAATGCCTTAAAGGTAACTAGCTCTCAAGTAGGGATAAAAAGTATCCTATGTTTTATTTCAGGATACGATTTACTTTTGTGCCATGTTTCATTAAAATCGCAAAAACGCGAGAAAGGGTAACATACATCTTGACATCCAATAAAATGTTCACATTTATGATATTAACTAGCTGTCCTCCGCGGTTTCACCCGCGTTCCTGAAGGGATATTATCCTTTCCCGGGTTAAAAAGTACATATCATGTGTTATTCCAGGATAAATAAATAAATAAATAAATATCCTCGGACATTTGTTCACACACGGCTATCTGATCCCAAACTAAGCAGAGCTTGTAATATGGACAACCAGATGACTGATATACTATATATACTACTTTTTTTTTGTAAATACATACTTAAATAGATAATTACACCCAGACTCAGGACAAACAGACATGTTCATGCACACAAATGTGTGTCCTGGATGGGAATCGAACCCACGACCTGCGACGTGATAGGCAGTGTATTAACCAACCACGCCAACCGGCCCGTCGATATGATCTATCTGTGTGCTAAGTTTCATCAAAATCCGTTCAGCCGTTTTCGCGTGAAAGAGTAGCAAACATCTATCCATCCATCCAAACTTTCACATTTATAATATTAGTGGGATTAGATCATAAATGAATAAATACCTATTTATTCTCTTTCAAAACTACTTGTCCGATATTGATGCAGTTTTCAGTTATGAGTTCGGGTTTGATTGGTGCATGTTTTTAGATAGTGTTATGGTGACAACTCACCAGGGGGCGCTGCAGCAAACATTGTTTGTGCAAACCAATGATGCCATTTATCTCCAAAACCACTAGTCCGATAGTGATGCGGTTTTCAGTTATGGGTTAGGATTTGATTTTTATTCTTGATAAGCTTGTGTGATCACAATCTCATCATGGTAAGTGATGATGTAGCCGAAGATGGTAAGCACACAAAGCATAGATAAACCAAAACTAGTAATTCGTTTGGATGCGGTTTCCAGTGATAGGTTCGAGTTTAATGGTGCATGTTCATATATATGTGTTACGATGACAACTCACCAGGGGGCGCTGCAGTAAACATTTGTTTGTGCAAAACCAAAACTACTAGTCCGATTTGGAAACGTTTATCAATAATGGGTTTATGGTTGATTAGTGAAGATTCTTAAACAGGTGTTACAGTAATATCGCACTACGTGGCGCTGCAGTAATATTTAGTCCGATTTTGATGCTGTATTCATTTACCGTCATTTTATGTTCTCTTCTCTTAAACGACTATTCTAGAGTTGCGGCTCAATATTTTCTACATCATACCTATCAACTTTTATTTTCATTCTACGCAATGATATCGAGTTGAGTTACAACAAAGCCCCCGGCAAAGTTTACAGTAGTTCCTGCCAAAAAGTCATGATGGAAATTAAAGACTACTAAATGCATAGAGGGAGATCATTCAAATAGTTATCGATAATTTCCATGATGTTTAGTTTAGATCGTTCGTTTCTCGAGTGGAATAGAGTAAAGCGCTCCGCTAGTAAAGGGTTAAGATAAATATTTCAAACTAAAAAACAACATGCAATTGCTCATATTCTTAGCCAACTGATGGGGTATATATTCAAATTCTACCTAATTTACTTTAGCTTATTTCGATTTTTGTCCTCCAACAATTAATTGTAAAAATACAAACGTGCGCATTACCTAGTTCGCCAGCACCTCAATTAAGCAATTCAAGTTATCACAATATTGTCCTATAGCTATATTAAACTACCAAAAGTTACAAAGGTAACAAAAATTCGCACTAAACGGTAAACCAAGAATTAATGAAGAGAACATATTAAAATGGCCTTATTCACAATAAAAAGAATAAAAATTAAAATAAATACGGCCTAAGTCGCTAAGTTTATAACGCTCGCCTATTGCATCCACTTACTTGCTCCACATTCTCACGCACACACGACTACATACGATTGTTATTAACTATATTAATACAGATACAAAGTCTTTAAGTCGTATACATTTTCTTCAGTTTAATTTCTTCTTTTATGTTATAGTCACATTCACTGTAATGTCTAGTCCTCGTCCCTACATGTCCAGTCAGGTTTTAGTGAAATTGGCGGCTGTTCCACTAAAACATCCACGGACTTTTTGGGACAACCCGAAAAATCACGATACATGCTTTCATTTCACTTCACTTGTGCACTTAGATTGTTCTTTATTGGACAAACACCAGCGATATTACTCAATAAAACTCAAAATACACCAATGAAATGAAAATAAAACGAAAACGCAACATCACTTCGCAGGTTCCCATCAAAAAGTCTAACTATAATAAGGTTCCCTAGAGTTACCAACACTATGAAGTTAGTATAGGGAAAAGCAGACAGAAATTCAAGTTTTAAAAATAAATGGATATTTGATGACAGTTTTATCGAGCAATTTGACAGGAAATTGTGATAAACTTTCATATTAAAAGTGATATTAACATATTGAAACACAAAAATAAAATATGAATTGCACTCACCATTAATTCTTGAAATCCTTTTTGTTGTTGGACTTGTCAGCTCCGCGGCTGGTACTAGAATGTTTTTCTTGTTGTAGGATACTAAGGACATTTTAATGTCTTTCATACGTAAGGGTGTTTTACCACGTGACTTTTGGGTAGTTTGTGGCGTAGATGCCTACGTAACTTTTGAATGGACGTCATTACAGGGACCTTTGCACAAACAACGTGACAGTAAGAAGCCCCAAATGTCGTCAACACCCTGGAGTGGAGGCAATTCTGAATTAGCCCATAAGAAAACCACTCGAACCGGCCCGTATGATTCCGGGACAGATCGATAGAGATGTTTTTTTCTTGTATAGGATGGTATTTAAATCTCAAAATCGACCACATCTGGCTTAGCTTTTCGTCAACGGACGGCAGCCATTTATTATTATTATTATAGCCTCTTTATTTTCCTTAGTAAATATTACATTTAATTGACGGGCCGGTTGGCGTGATTGGTTAACACACTACCTATCACGCCGCAGGTCGTGGGTTCGATTCCCATCCAGGGTAGACATTTGTGTGCATGAACATGTCTGTTTGTCTTGAGTCTGGGTGTAATTATGTATAAAAAAAGTAATATATGTAGTACGAGTATATCAGTGATCTGGTTGTCCATATTACAAGCTCTGCTTAGTTTGGTATCAGATAGCCGTGTGTGAACAAATGTCCCAGGATATTTATTTATTTTATTATTTATTATAATACATACTACAATAATAATTAACAACAAATGTACAAAATACACAAGCAAATGTACAATTATAATACATAAAAAACTTCTTCGAGGCTGCCGCTGCTGCCGATCGGCAAGGTTCCCAGAAGGCTGGCAGCGTTTCCTCTTTGGATGGCCAAGCTGATGCGTTGGCGGAAAAAGCTCCCCGCCCGCCGGTCACCCGAGGCCTCGATTAATTTTTTACAAAAAATATTTGCGAAACGACAAGCTTCAGACCCCCACGGACCCATGGTCTCAACCGCAAAAGGCATAAATTGATAATTTGGACCAATACAGGCGTACTTTTAGAATTTTGAATTTTCCGCACCTTTCGCAGCCGCTCCCGCGGCTTTACAAGTCACCGGTAAGTGTGATGGCGCAAGTGTATCGACACAAGTGGCATCCCACACCAACGGCTTGCCGACACTCCACGGGATCAAAGTCATACCATCCGGCCTCTTGCCGTCGCCACGCGAAATACCGACTGGTTCGAGTACAGAAGGCACGCCGGCGACAACAAGAGCCCTACGGATAATATCATTAAGAGCCACGTGGCGTGAAATACGACCGGCGCTTTGAGAACACGAAAGCCCATGATGGCCGAGCTCATTGACAAGATCCCCACAGCGGCAGCGATGAGGATGATTGGACCTGGAACCAAGACGAAGACAAATGCACAAGCTTAATGTTATGCGGTCTAACAAAGTCCCGATATTACTAGATGGAATGGCTTGCAACCAGTGACCTGATTCACTCTGAGAGACAGCTAACAAACGTGCCCGGTCCGAATCAGTAGAAAAGAGGTTTGTCCCATTCTCTCTGAGAGTGACTCAAAGTCGGAATATTTGTGCCTGGACAAGCTACCTGCCAAGCATTTCTGGCATCGGATAGGTAAGAAACCTCAACAGATCCAATAGTTGGTTCCAAAACAGATCTGACGAGGTCACTCACACTGTATACCGAGGACAGAAATGCCGGCAGTGATACGCTAGAAATTTTACGCACTCCTAGGCCACCATATCGTACGGGTAGGGTGGCTTGAGACCACACTTTGTTGTCGTCTAGGCAACAATTTAGGATTTTAGAAAGAGAAATTTTGATCATGTTGTCCAAAGTTTCTAATAATTGATCGAATTTGAATAAGTGGGTGAAGCGGAGTAAATACGTAAACTTCGGCACAAAAAGACATAGTCGTACAATAAAAAATGCATAATGCGCATTTATGTCATAAAGTCGATTAGAGGATTCATTAAAATTTTGTATCCTTTGCTCAAAAAACCCAGGAATGGATTCATCTAAGACGGGGGCTCCGAGAAGAAGAAGCGAATCCCTTGAGATTAATTTAATATTTGGTGCCAAATCATTAAAATCTTGAATAATTTTGGATTTCTCAGATTTAGGAACAGAATCTGAAACTAGGATCTCGCATTTGGAGCAGTTAAAATCAAGACCAATTTTTTTAAATTTTTCAGTTAGAGATTTTAAATCCCTGATAACAGAAGTCGCATCACCTCCAAGAGTTCCATCGTCTAGATACCAAACATTAAATTTAGACTGTAATTTAGATATGATTGGTTGAATGGCCAAACTAAAAATGGCAGGACCGAGAGGATCGCCCTGCTGACAACCTACACCGGAAATGATCTGTTGTGTTTTATAAAAAAGTTTTGTAGGATGGCCATAACATTGCCACAAGTAAGAATATATGTCAGGACAAATATCCCTAATTTGTGTCAACATAGCGGCCCTATCGACAGAGTTAAATGCATTTTTTATGTCAACCTTAAGCAGAACATCACCTCCGTTATTTAAAAGAAAGGTCCGAGCCGCATGTACCGCTGCCTCACAACCTCATTATTTATTTAATTAATAATTACATTTTACAATTCGTCACGTAAAAATATATTTATCTATCAATTTATAAACTATATGCAATTAATTAATATTTATCCAAAAATTATTATATTACTTAAAAATTCATTTTATTTTATTAAGGACCTCTCTACGAGTAAAGGCCTCCTCCATTTTATTCCATGCTTCTCTATCTCTTGCCTAGTCAATCCAGTCTTTGCCAGCTTTGTTTATCTCGTGTATCCATCTCTCTCTTGGTCTTCCTTGTTTTCTCTTATTGAGCGGTCCTGCCTATGTTGTTATTCTATATGTCCATTTATTTTTATACATACGCGCCACGTGACCAGCCCATTTCCACTTTAGCTTCTTACAATGTTCTAATGCGTCTATAACGTTAGTTTTTTTCCTTATATCAATATACATATATATAATACAAAATTTGTTAGATTTTTATATTTGAGGCTCTACGGAGTATACCCTTTTTACCCGCTTATGTATCCAACCTTGTTTATATTAGGCATGGTTGTATATAACGAGCTGAGAGTTAGGCGTGAGTTCGCACTTGTCTCTTATTTATTTAAATTGATTAGAGCCAAGATACATAACGCCAACATATTAGAGTTAGTGTGTTTGAGTGTACCGGACAGATATGTGTGGCGGCGGCGTCGGCCTCAGTTGCTGACTGTACCTCGTGGCCGCACTAATCTGGCGCCCCTGACGCGAGCGCTTCGCACTCTTAACCTTGTATCGGAGGACATAGACATATTTCATTGTGCACTGAGTGAATTCACAAAGATAACTTTATACATTCTAAGTTATAGGATTTAAGATAATTATGTTAAGATATATTAATTTAAGATATTATTATGCTACACTATCGAATTAGGTCTTGCCTGTAATGATAGTCGTAAGTTTTTGGTATAAATAAATAAAATAAAAATATTTCGTTGTCTGACTTTTCTTTTTTTGTTTTCTTCGTTCTATCGCTCATTGACAAGTTTCTATTTTATTTTTTGTGTTGTTATTATAAATCTACGTTTGGCTGTCGTATGAGAGACGTGGAAGTATGTACGAATCCAGGACTTTTTTCTTAAGTTTTACAGGGATGTTTGATTTCAGCACTTCTTTATAACTCCAGTACTTATTCCATGTATTATTTATTCGTGTGTCTATTTCATCGTGATGTCTTGTCTTACATAAATGATATACGCTTACCTAGATATATATATTCATGTACATATTCTAATGGTGTGTTGTTGATTGTAACAGGTCTCTTTTCAGCATTCGTCATGATTTGTTGTATTTAATTCTAAGCCGATTCCGTAACTGACAGTATGAAGTTCATACACCATTTTTTTATAATTGATTTGTTGATTCCGAGAAAATAATAATATCATCGCCGAAGCGAAGATTGCTAAGAAAATTTCCATTTATGTTTATACCTTTTCTTTTCCAGTTTAGTTTTGCCATGAAGTTTTCCAGAACGGTGATAAAAATTCTAGGCGAGAGCGGATCACCCTGCCTAGCTCCCCTGCAGATTTTTATTTCAGGCAGCCATTTAACAACAATTAAACTTATCGATCCAGCTCATGCTACGACTAAAGTTATTTACCCGAGTTATCCGAAAACCTACGACGAAAATATATTTAAAAAAAATGATATTGCTACAGTTATTAAAAAAACATTGTACTTAATACCTACTTTTGAGGCATGTATCATTATGCTACTTTGGGCATATTGTTGTCCTTTTTAGGGTTCCGTACCCAAAGGGTAAAAACGGGACCCTATTACTAAGACTTCGCTGTCTGTCCGTCTGTCTGTCACCAGGCTGTATCTCTAGAACCGCGATAGCTAGACAGTTGAAATTTTCACAAATTATGTATTTCTGTTGCCGCTATAACAACAAATACTAAAAACATAAAAAAAACCTTTTGCGGTTGAGACCATGGGTCCGTGGGGGTCTGAAGCTCGTCGTTTCGCAAATATTTTATGTAAAAAATTAATCGAGGCCTCGGGTGACCGGCGGGCGGGGAGCTTTTTCCGCCAACGCATCAGCTTGGCCATCCAAAGAGGAAACGCTGCCAGCCTTCTGGGAACCTTGCCGATCGGCAGCAGCGGCAGCCTCGAAGAAGTTTTTTATGTATTATAATTGTACATTTGCTTGTATATTTTGTACATTTGTTGTAAATAAAACCTGTATAAAAAAAAAAACAAAATAAAATAAATATTTAAGGGGGGCTCCAAACAACAAGCAACAAACGCTATTTTTTTGCCCTGTTTTGCTCGATATCAATAATGGCAACAGGTAGGCACTTGAAATATTCACAAAATACTCAGTTGTATTTTACTTTAATCTATCTATCTTTTATCTATATACTAGTGGGCCCGGCAGACGTTGTCCTGCCCTGAAAATAAAACTTAGAACCCGATTCCAGCGCCACCTATTGTGAAACTAAACCATCTGTCAGTCCGATCTCGAGACATGTCAAAACGTCGTTCTATACAAAATGTATGACAAAAATAATTTAGTTCATAATTTTTTTTTGTGAATTTTTCGTATTTTTTAATCCTATGTCCTTTTCCTGGTTCTAAGCTACCTTCCCACTAATTTTAAGCCAAATCGGTTCAGCCGTTCTTGACTTATAAATAGTGTAACTAACACGACTTTCTTTTATATATACCGGGTGAATTTTTTTACCGTCTTGAAAAAAATTGGGCGTGATAGGTAAATGGAATAGAAGCCTATGGCATAGTTACTTTATTTATTTAATTATTTTACTAACATAGTCTGAAATTATTCTACCAATATACACTACTCATTTACACTCTATTTTGCACATTAAAAGATTTAAAATATAAATTCGAAAAAAAAAAATTAAAATAATCCAAAACCGTAAACATAGTTACCCTAATAAACGCGCGACAAATTTTATGAATGATTTAGCTACAAATGCCTACAACTCTCTCTCAAGCACACTCGCACCCGCCGGGCGCCCCTTCTCGCCGGCCGCCGTTGGCGCAGGTAGGCACAGGCATCCCGAATGCCGCCATTCCCCACCCCCCGCCCGGCCGCCCGCCAACCATCCACCGCCCGCCGCCCGCGCAGTCGCCTGCAATTAGGCATTCCTTGACGTCGTGTTTGTGACGTGGTACCTACGTCATCTATTCGCATTGTTTACATTACCTTCGGTCGCTCGCGCTCGCTGTGATATTACCGTAAACATGTAGGAATACAACAATGTAGAGTATTTAGCAATGGTGCAGTGTTATATCATGTCTGGTGAAAGCTTAGATGGTGCAAGGCGAATGTATACAGAACCACAACATCTTCAATCTCTTCGCCGGCAGGTTATTCCGGATCCGCAAATTCCCAGCACTACTTTGATTTTGAATACGTATCAACTGTCCAGCCCTTTACAAAAGATCGGTGCGCGAGTATCTGGACAGTCAGTTCAGTGGCAGGTGGATAGGTCGCGGGGGACCTGTGAACTGCCAGACCTAACCCCTTTGGACTTATTTGTGGGCCGAACTAAAACGGTTGGTGTACACTGAAGAAGCTCGCAGTGTCAGTGTTTTAAAACATCGCAAAATAGACGCTTTTAATATTTTAAAAAGTGATAGAAACACCCTTCGTAGTTTAACAAACGAGAGAAACGGTGGACACTTTGAACAATTACTGCGATATCGCTAAAAGGTACTTAATTATTTTGTCATTATCAGTGTAATTTGTAAATAAGTTGATTTCAATCTTTTAAATACGCCTAGTATGTTGTAGTTGTAGTTAACGTATAATCTTGTAGGTATCAACTATTTTATTCGTTCTGACAAATAATGTTATGAGTAGGTAATGATAAAGTTTAACATGTAACACAACTACAGCATGTTTGATGGTCCTAAGCCCTTAAAAGTATGAAGGGAAGATCGAAATCTCTAAAATAACAGTTTGTTAAACCGCAACGGTAGAAATGCGTAGGTACTGACGCTATCTATTTCGCACGCACTTCATTCATGCGCGATCCCGTTCTTGGTAGTAATAGGCAGTGTAGGCACCTATTTTATTTACTATTACGCACGCGCCGCCGCGCCGTGTAGAATGTTATCTTTTTATGTATTTTATTGGATTTTCTGAACTTTAATAACCGAAATGCTAGTACACAAATATTAACGTCCATAGATTCTATTCCACAAACATAACACACCATGTTATTATCAAGACGGTAAAAAAAATCACCCGGTATAGATATAAAAGTCAAAGCTGACTGGCTGACTGACTGACTCACTGACTGACTGATCTATCGACGCACAGCTGAAACCACTGAACGGATTGCGTTGAAATTTGGCACACAGATAGGTATTATGACGTAGGGTTTTGTTAAGAAAGGATTTTCCAAAATTCACCGCCCAAGGGGATGAAACGGGGGTCCAAAGTTTGAATGAAACTCTGTCATTTTTAATTTGAAATGACTGAAATTTGGTATTTAGCCTCTAAATGTTAAATAATAAAAAACTTAGTGAAGGATTTTTTGAATTTCAACCCTTAAAGGGGTAAAAAGGGGGGGTTAAAGTTTGTATGAAAAATAAATTGTTTATCATCAAAATTACTTGAAATTTAGTATTTATGCTTTTCAATAAAATTAAAGAAACACGAATTTAAGGATTATTTGAATTTCACTCCTTAAAGGGGTAAAAAAGGGGTATTTGTACACCCCTTTTTTACCTCTTTTTTATGAAAAATAAAAGAGCTATTTTTGGATAATTTGAAATATCCCGCACAACAAATGATTTTTTTGCCTTTTTTACGGAACCATTCGTGCGCGAGTCCGACTCGCACTTATAACTAAATATAATTGCCGTTTTGTACAAAAATGATATTTTTTATACCACATGTGACAATAATGCAGACGGGCCACCTGATGGAGAGTGAATACCGTCGCTTATAGACTTTAACAATACCAGTGGAATTGGCCAGCCTATGTGTACACCTTACGAGTATTACAAACTAGCTCTCAACTACTGGCACACTCCAACATGTGTTTGGCGACAACTTACAACTTACATGTTTGTCTGTAAGTCTGTCCGTCCGTATGTCACATACAGCCACTTTTTTCGGAAACTATAAGAACTATACTGTTGAAACTTGGTAAGTTTCCCATACAAACATCCACCCCCTTTTCACCCCCATAAAGTACGATTTCTGGGATAAAATCTATCCTATGTTTTTTCCCGGGACTCTAACCATATTAGTATGAATTTCTTGTAGATTACAGGAAAACCTATGAGAATTCTATCAAATGAAAATAAAGTGGTAAACTCAATATAATACTTTGGCATTGTACGGAACCATATCAACGCGAGTTCAACTCGTACTTGGCCGGTTTTTTTATAAATCTTATCTTCAGACAGAAAGTCATAAATCAGTTCAGCGGTTATTGATTCCCCATACAAACTTTCACCCCCCTTTTCACGATTTCTGGGATAAAAACTATCTTATGTTCTTTCTCGGGACTCAAACTATCCTTATACCAAATTTAATCTAAATCGGTTCGGCGGTTTAAGCGTGAAGAGGTAACAGACAGACAGACAGACAGAAATTAGTTCAGCGGTAATTGATTTCCCATACAAACATCCACCCCCTTTTCACCCCCTTAAAGGATGATTTCTGAAATTAAAACTATCCTATGTTTTTTCCTGGAATCCAAACCATCTAAATCAGTTCGGCGGTTTAAGCGTGAAGAAGTAACAGACAGACAAAAAAAATTAGTTCTGCGCTAATTGATTTCCCATAAAAACTTGCCACCCCCTTTTCACCCCCTTAAAGGGTGATTTGTGGAATAAAAACTATCCTATGTTTTTTCACGGGACTCAAACTATCCCTATACCAAATTTCATCTAAATCGGTTCGGCGGTTTAAGCGTATAGAGGTAACAGACAGACACACTTTCGCATTTATAATATTAGTGGATAGTGGATATAAATATGTTGTTCAAATAAAAGTGTCTGTTGTACATCAGTAATCTGGTTTCCATAGCTACAATCTCTGCTTAGTTTGGGATGGCCGTGTTAGAATAATGTCCCAGGATATTTATTTATTGATATTGGTGGCTATATAAATCAATATGTGGATAACGTAGTGAGTTGCACATGAACGTATATTGTATCTAGAAATACCCACAAAGTAATCTATTTGTGTAATTGTTTGTTTTCCCTAATAAATTAAATAAATAAATATATACTGCGATGGGCGGAGCATACCCTGGATTTACATAGGGTACATTTTATCCCGGGTTGCTATAAGGTCCCTCGGGACGCGGTTAAGACCACGGTGTAGAAGCATCATCAAAAATCATCCTCAAATATTCCTTTAAAAATATTGTTCTAAAGGACGCGTTTCTATTGGAAATAATAACGATTATCTGTAATATTCAATGATGGAAGATACTTATGAATTGTTACTCTAACGCACGGATCTGAAATAATTCTTCATTTAAGGATCTGAAGGTTGCTGTTGATCATTTTAAAATCAACTAAGATAAAGGTAAAACTGGAAACTCTGTTAGTATTTTATAACGAAATGTAATTATATTAATTTAAAAGATAGACATACCCACTATTATGGGTATAGTCAATTATATAAGTATGTATTTGAATCTTAATATATACATAATAAGTAGCATTTCAGTTGTTTAGATCTAATAGTATAAACTTTGCTTAGTTTGAAATCAAATGGCCGTAGGTATGTGAAGAATTTCATATGATTAAAATATATATTTTTTAAATGGCCTTGCTGAGTTTCTTTCCGACGTCTTCTCGTGATTTATTTATTCTAAATCAGCTGTAGAGTCAATTGTAATGTTAATTTGTGTCTTATGAGGTACTAAACAAGGACTAAACGAATTATGTAAGATTTGTGTTTTTACATGTATAAATATTATTAATAACATGTATTATATTTATTCTTGTTACAATTATAATTCAGCAGCAAAAGGGGTCAAAGCGGCTACATTGGTTGGTATGAGAACGATTGAACGAACCCTATAGTGTTTTTGGGTTTTTGATATTTTTTTCATAAAGCGCTGTTATGCGCAAATCATAGCAGGAGATATTTCTACTACCGGCTACCCTAAAGCACGGTTCCCCATGTAGACTCGGACCCCCGTTTAATATTATTCGTTTCCAGTATATATGCTAGGATATATAAGCGCGATTTTTTAAATAATTATTTCAACTACAATTACTAATTGTTATCATAACATACAATTTTAATTAAAAACACTTATGAATCGGACGATATTTTCGTATAATGAATATCTAATAATTACACTTCTTTACTATTGTCTTATTTATTTTAAAGGAATATTACGTTTTTAAACCTTCATCTGCATGACGCTACTAAGTCCATCTATAGAGTGTTGTTTAACCCATTTAGCCAAACCACCTGTTCAACCTTGTTCTGAAACGTTACCTTTACTAACTCACAGATAGCGCTATTGCGTTTGTTTACAAAGTGCGAGTAGAGGGTATTGATCGCGTCGCTAGCTGTGGAGGCTGGTTGGTTGAAGTCCTCACGCTGCAGCATGCACGTTACATGAGAGGCACCTACATAACTACCTATGTCGCCTTTAGACATACCATAATGTAACGCTTAGCCACATCCTATCCGTTTTCATAATATCCTCTTTACGAAGAAGCTAAACAAGAAGTCTACAGTGAAAGAGATTATCAAGGTACCGCTTAATTGCGTAACTATATCGCTATCATAAGAGCGGAGCAAGGACCAATTCTTAATCTATGATCGCTATATTAATTTCCAAAATAATATGGCTTTTAAAATAATGAGTGGGATGTATTCGTATGTTTTTTTTTATGTCACAAGTGACAACGAGGCTGGCGGGTCACCTGATGGTAAGTGACCACCGTCGCCTATAGACATTGGCAATACCAGGGGATTGCTAATGTGTTGTACACCTTATTACAATGCCTTAAAGGCGAACTGGCTCTCAAGTGCAATTGCCGGAACACACCAACAGGTGCTTGGCGACAGATTTTCAACTTGAGGGTGGTAGCCAGCCAGTCGAGTACTACAAAGTACCACCGTGCTGTGGTTTCCTCACGATGTTTTCCTTCACCGAAAGCTCAAGCTCATTGTAAGGATTCGAACCCACGACCTTCGCCGCGGTATCCGACGTCACTTAGCACTGAGCTATCATCGCCTTAGGTCTTTTTCCTTTTTTATGTCTGTAGTACACGAGGGTTTCAATACCTGGTAATGTGTAGTTTATACACTACTTTATCTAAACCCATGTATTAGGTAGGTACAGTAAATAAATATCCCACCAAAAACATTATCATGTAAAGTGTTGCCAAGAAACCGTACGGCACGCACTGTCAAAAAATAATTAGATCTCATGTAGAGCCAAGCTTCTAACTCTACAAGCCCTAACTTCACGAACTCTACACCTTAGTCAAAAGATGTGGCTTGGCCATTTCGCTACATTCACATGAGCGTAAGGTGAAACATTTATTCACTGTTCATTACTTTTCTGTTTTTGTAGTAACGAAACGGCCAAGTCACATATTTTGACTGAGGTGTACAGTTCGTGAAGTTAGGGCTTGTAGAGGTAGAAACTTGGCTCTACATGAGATCTAATTATTTTTTGACAGTGCGTGCCATACGGTTTCTTGGCAACACTTTACATGAGAATGTTTTTGGTGGGATTTCACTTCTTTTTGTAAATTGTTTGTGACAATATTTTCGTTTCAATAAGAAACAACGCCATGTAGTTTTTCCCCCTAGTAGGTAGTGCCCTTACGCTTCGCTACGTTTGGCTTGATTTAGCGGCCCCCAGATCGGAATCATGGTAGATAAAAAACTTGAGAGGTTTCAAGGGACACCTGGATGGAACGAAGTTATATAAGTTATATAAGTCGAGAGAGTATATATATATATATATATATATATATATAAAAAATTATATATATATATATATATAAATAGAAATGAAAATATCTGGCTTGCTTTCTATAAGAGAGAGAGAGAGAGAGAAGGAGAGAGAGACAGACAGAGAAACATGCGCACGCCGCACAGCTTAATAAACATACATAGTGACATAAAAACTGTCGTTACAATTTTTCGTAAGATTTTTTTCCGTCTAGCCTTTCACAACGCGCGATAAGAAACTTCGTTCCAAAAAAAGGAACACTTATAAGATCACTCTCTTGTCCGTCTGTCAGTGTGCCACCACCGATTTTCTCAGGAACGCGCGAACGGGCGGACCTAGCAAGTTGAAATTTATACCAGATACTGAGATAAAACCGTCGAAAACCTAAAGGGTAGTTTCCGTCGACCTAGAATCACGAAATTTAGCGAAAGGCAACACAAATTAAGGGAAAATTTAAAAAAATAAAAAAAGTTGAAAATTAAAGGGTGTCCCCATACATACATAGTTGACGCATTCCCTATTTTAAGGGGTTGGGGGATAAAAGTTTCAAGTTTTTTGTTGTTTCTGTACTAATATTAGCCTAAATACCAAATTTCAGCTTTCTAGAACTTCAGGAAGTACCATTTATGAGTTTTGATGATCATCAGTCAGTGACGAAATCGGGGGTTTTTAGATAGCAATAAAATCTAAAGTATAAGAGCTATGCAATTTAAACTTTATATGTTTAATAAGTCTGCTATAGGCATCATATTCTGAGAATTTTGTTTATCTGGTATAATCTAAAGCGAAGTTATGAGACTTCAAAAATACGACGAATCGCTTCGAGAAAAGGTAGGTAGTGCCCCTGCGTTTTCACTTCGCTGGCTTTTCTTGGCGGGGCACTCCCGTGCCCCCAGATTATGGCGCTCATCAGTCTAGACAGTATATCTATCAACTGCGCGCGCATGCTCCCTACGCGCTTATACAGACCATGTGTTGCCAAAATACAATTTAAAACTCCCTTATTAAAAGTTTTTTTGGTACTATTTTTGAATTCATTATGAATATATTACATAGGTACTTAAAATTATAACAAAAAGGAAAATAATAAAAAATACACTAAATATATACATACTAAATTAGAAAAAAAACTAAAATACCTATAAATAAAACTAAATTATAAATAAAATCGTCGTTATATTGACAGCGATGATGTTCGTAGGTATATAATATACACCCAAACGTAAACAAAGAGCGATAGTAAAAGAGGTATCATCCAGCAAGGTACCGATGTTAGTAGATGGTAATGCTTGTAGCCAATAACCTGACTCATGCTCTGAGACTGCAAGGAGACGAGCTCGCTCTGCTGGGGTTAATACTACTGTTGAGTAAACCTTGCTGTACTAACCTACAAAGCGGCCAGTCCCATTGTTTTTGTATGTTTGGATAAATAGGAATGCTGTCCCCTGGACGGCAAAGGCAAAAAAAACACGTTTGTTGAAAGGGGGGCTCCTTTAATATTTATTTTATTTTAATTTTATTATTAAAATAAAAATACAACTGAGTATTTTGTGAATATTTCAAGTGCCTACCTGTTGCCATTATTGATATCGAGCAAAAAAGGGCAAAAAAATAGCGTTTGTTGTATCGGAGCCCCCCTTAAATATTTCTTTTATTTTGTTTTTAGTATTTGTTGTTATAGCGGCAACAGAAATACATAATTTGTGAAAATTTCAACTGTCTAGCTATCGCGGTTCTTGAGATACAGCCTGGTAACAACAGACGGACGGACAGACGGACAGACAGCGAAGTCTTAGTAATAGGGTCCCGTTTTTACCCTTTGGGTACGGTACCCTAAAAAACGAGAGAAATCGTATATGATGTGTAATATCTGACACCTTAGCAATACCATACATGAACCAACCTCTCGAAAATAAAGGAGTTTTGAGTTTGATACTGTGTGGGCTAAAACCCTTTGCTTGTACTACAATAGAAGAAATAAAATTAAATATTTCCGTCCCTATGGGACGAACCGGCTTTTTGTTACACAAATCCGTCCTTTTTCACGAAATTACTCCCACAGATTGCAGTAAAGAGAGAGGAACGATGTTACACATCAATAATGCTATAACTGCGTCTGTATGTACCTACATCTAGCGAACTAGCATGATTGTACATAATTATATTCAGTACTTACGAACCGAAGGATTTTTTCAAACAATTAAATATCCAATATTTAGGTACACTTCTTAGCTAATGTATCATTTATGTTAACTACCAAAATTAGCTATTTTCTGAATGCGCAGTTTATTAGAGGAATTGACATTTTGAAGTTACAATTCAACAGCAAAAGGAGTCAAAACGGCTACATTGATTGGGTTGAGAACGAATGAACGAACTCTATAGTGTTATTGAATTTTTATGTTTTTCTTAAAGCGCGGTATAGCGCAAATCATAGCATAGTACCGAATCACTCCATATCCTCTTAACTTAATCCATATTCTTATAGTTTATTGCACTGACAGTAGGTAGATACTCTTATCTTTATATTCTTTTGTTGAATAATCCCATCGATATAGATATAGACTAGATTTAGGGTCGGCGCAAAAAATACGTCTCGGTAAATAAGAGCGCATTTGAAAAGTGAGCTCTTATTTTGTTTAGTTCGCTTGAACACAGCCAATATAAACACGTCTCACAATGCCGAAGTGTGTATTCAAAAGTTGCAAAAATAATGCTCGAAAAAGCAATTTAACGGTCGGAGTATCTTACTTTGGGTAAGAACATAAAGAATAAGAGATATTTTAAGCTTTAAAGTAACAAATAATATAAAATTTTGAACAAAATTACATATTTTAAACCACGCTACCAACGCTACAAATGTTTGGCCAAACACGCCAACACACGCACAAACTTCGAAGAAGAAAAAATAAACGAAACAAAACGATGTAGCTCTCAAGGCGAGAACGGGAAAACATACTTTATTCGTTGCATGTTAAGGTTGATTTCACACTAAATGTTCTTTAACTTATGTCTATTTCTTTTAAGTGACAGGAGTAGTTTATTGCTTTGCTCGTTTTATGTGACTAATGATCGTAAGTATTAGATAATATTTTGAAGATTTGTGACTTTATTACTGGGTGCTATGGTTGTAATTAGGTTGAACTTAAAACTGTTTTAAAACATTTCTCTCCCTTTGTTAATAAACAAATGTAGCTGTAAAAGTATATACTAACGCGGATAGCATTTAGCTTGGATTTTGTATGTGACCCAGAATCTAGTCTATACCTATATCGATGAATAATCCTGACCCAAAGCGTAGTGGGGTGGGTTCAATCTAATTATTACATGATGCATTCCAGTTAATAATGATTGGATCGTAGAATTTCAATGGGCTGAACAATTTTATTTCTCACTAGCTTTCCGCTTCGCGTTTTCAATTCCAGATGGAATCAAAACAAAATATCGCCCAGGTTACTCGCTCATAATCTAGTTTTCTGGAGGTGAAATAGTTTAAAAACTTTTGTTTTATGTCACTAGTGACAACGAGGCAGGCGGGTCACCTGATGGTAAGTGACTACCGTCGCCTATTGACGTTACCAATACCAGGTGGACTGCCAGCGTGTTGTACACCATATTACAATGCCTTAAGGGCAAGGGCAACTGGCTCTCAAGTGCAACTGCCGGAACACACCAACAGGTGCTTGGCGACAGATTTTCAACTTGAGCGATTTAAGCCTTTATTTCCCAACTACAATAAAATATTACATCCGACTCGCACTTGGCCGGTTTTTTTATATGAATATTATTATCATATTTTTACTAATTATTATTATGACACGACATTAGGTCATTCTGTGTCCTTTTACTAATTTTGAAAAATAGTAATTTTCATCCTTTTGGCGGGTTTTGAAAGTTACAACAAGTAAAAAGAATAATTTATTAATGTTCTGTGAATATTGTTACACTGCTGAATTTTATTGTGGTTTCGTTCGGCATGAACCTTTTATAAATCCAACAGCATGTATTATTTTAAGTATCCTCAGTCTAGGCTCTAGTCTAGTTGTAGTCTTCTACTAGTGGATTTATTAAAGGCTTATGCCGGTCGTATGGTCGTCACCATATTGAATTTTGATTACTAACATATCTTTAGTGACATTAGCACAATAAAGATGAATCTAACGACATATCAATCATCAAAATCGGTTCAGCCGTTTAGCAGTTACGAGAGAACATAGGGACGGTCATACTTACATAAATAGGGTCAAACATATAACCCTTTTTTGGCTTTGCCAGCAGTCGGGTAAAAATATGGCCTATGTTCGACAGTGATAATATAATATAGCTTTCCCTACAATGTAGATGAAATCAGTTGTCCTTTACATTTGTTATGTTTGTGGATACATGCAGGCGCGTACCGCAGTACCCCGCGTACTTGCAGGCGATGAACAATGCAGCCACCCGAAATCTAGAGTCAGCTGGTGCGTGGAACTTATAGACCACTTATCCATATTATAAATGCGAAAGAGTTAGTTGTTTTGTCTTTCTTTCAAGTATATAGCAACGGTTGATGTCATTTTTGCAGATATAATAATATGTGCACTTTGTATGCAATAAAATAAAGAAATTAATTTTATATTAAAAAAACATTCTTAAAAACATTTATTTCTGGCTTTTATTTTTACATTCTCACGGCCGATGGGGCAGAAAGATTCTCGAGTGGCGACCACGAACCGGAAGACGCAGCGTGGGCAGGCCTCCCACACGGTGGACCGACGATCTAGTGAGGGTCGCGGGAAGCCACTGGATGCGAGTAGCACAAGACCAGTAATCGTGGAGATCCTTGGGGGAGGCCTTTGTCCAGCTGTGGACGTCTCCAGGCTGATATATTTATATGAGTTACAAGACAAGTATTTTCAACCTAACTCTCATTTTATACATGTTTTTTTTTAATGTTAAGCTAAGATGTAGGAGCAGTGCCTATTCCTAAACCATGTTCTATTACATTATACATATATCTATCAATTTATTTAGATTAAATAAATACTGGCATTTATAACAAACTAAGTAGTGGGCCCGGCAGACGTTCTGCCATGAAAATTAAACTTAGAAACTGATTCCAGCGTCAACTATTCTGAAACTAAACTATCCTACAATCCGATCTCGAGATATGACAAAACGTCATTCTATACAAAATGTATGACAAATCAAATCAAAATGTTTTATTCAATTTTGGGACACTTAAGGAACACTTATTGAACGTCATCTTATTGCTATTGTTACCACCATTTCCAAATAAGGTCTTTATTTGTCAGGAGAAGAAACGGCGAAACAAACTCCCCGGTATTTTTTTTACAACAGTTTTTACAATATTATAATAGTAGACAAAAATAATTTCCTTAATAGTTTTTTTTCGTGAATTTTTTCTTACTTTGTTTATAGTTATTTTGCTATTCGGGGTGTAAGTATATGTACTTTTATTTTGACTTTGCTTTATGTAATACATATACTAGCTGACTACCCCTACTACCCTCAAGTTGAAAATCCTATTGGTACTTGAGAGCCAATTGCCTTTAAGGCATTGTAATAAGGTGTACAACACATTGACAATCCCCCTGGTATTGCTAATGCTATAGTCGACGGTACACACTTACCATCAGGTGACCCGCCTGCCTGGTTGTCAATTGTGGTATATAAAAAGAAAAGACAACCAAAGATAAACTTTAGTTTATGCCGATGTAAATGTATACCAGCCATATAACTTCAATAGCTCAGTTTCCTGCAACTGAGACCTATCCGTCCAGGTATTCGTTCATTAGCGAAGAAGTAATTATCTATCAGTGTTGTAGTGGAAGTTTCTAGAAACGACCCCGGCTAACTTTTGCTCTCCATTTACCTATAGTGTACTGCAAACGAAGAAATAGTGCATTTGTATGACTTCATCGATTCGAATGTTAT
Organism: Ochropacha duplaris; assembly: GCA_951361185.1. Lineage (NCBI taxonomy): Eukaryota > Metazoa > Arthropoda > Insecta > Lepidoptera > Drepanidae > Ochropacha > Ochropacha duplaris. The sequence goes on from OX592690.1 coordinate 2,117,338, forward strand.
ACAAGAAATCAGGCTTTTGAACATTAATAAAGGAATGTACGTGAAAGTATTTTCTTTTATTTCAAGTTGCTGGAGTAAGCCTATTTAGAATAGGGACAGATGTCCCAGGAAAACAATAAGATAACAATAGAATCTAGTATATAAGCGATTCAAGTTATTAGATAGGTACACCCAGATTACATAGGTATCATTCTGGAAAAACAGACGCCGGAAGTCTGTTCCACATGTCAGATGTTCCCACATTGAAACTACTAGTAGAAGCAAAACGCTTCGTGCGAAGTATGCATTGGATATCTACATACACGGACATATAGATACGTATGCACGTATTGCTTTTATATTTATTTATGTTAAATTCACTAAATTAGCATTTCAAATAAAATCTGTCGCCAAGCACCTGTTGGTGTGTTCCGGCAGTTGCACTTGAGAGTTACCTTTAATGCATTGTACTAAGGTGTACAACACATTGACAATCCCGCTGTAATTGCTAATGTCTCGAGGCGACGCGGTAGTCATTTACCATCAGGTCACCCGCCTGCCTGGTTGTCCAAGAACCAACATTGAGTAGGTACTAACTTACCTAATTCTCGTTACAGTAATAGATGAGTCAATTAATTAAAACGTGTGGTGTCGTAGGAGAGCAGATAGGAACGAAGTTCCTTATTATAAAAATATTAATTTCAAGTTCTATTCGAGGTATAAAAAAAAATTAAAATAAAATACAAAAACTGACTTCAAAACTGTAACCTTACAAACTTAAACTAAAAACTAATATTTTTATTTCAAAGCAACAAAATTTGTTGATATTTATATCTATTTAATATTTATAAACAGTTCTTTTTGGAGTCGGTGCCAGCCCACAAGAAGGACAGTTTTGAACTGGACACGAAGTGTTCATACGAGAAAACGTCTTACGACACCTCTCCTTACGGTATTGCCTCGATGTGTCGAACCCACGACCTCGTTTGTGTGCATCTTTGATGCACACGTGTCAGCTCCGACGCGTGACTGGAGTTTACTCTTTTTTTTTTCTTTTTGTAAATACATACTTAAATAGATAATTACCTACATTCAGTCACAGGACAAACATACATCTTCATACACACATGTCTGTCCTGGATGGGAATCGAACCCACGACCTCGTTTGTGTGCATCTTTGATGCACACGTGTCAGCTCCGACGCGTGACTGGAGTTTACTCTTATTTTTCTTTTTGGAAATACATACTTAAATAGATAATTACCTACATTCAGTCACAGGACAAACATACATCTTCATACACACATGTCTGTCCTGGATGGGAATCGAACCCACGACCTCGTTTGTGTGCATCTTTGATGCACACGTGTCAGCTCCGATGCGTGACTGGAGTTTACTCTTTTTTTTGTAATTACATACTTCAATAGATAATTGCCTACATCCAGTAACAGAACAAACTGACATCTTCATACATACATGTCTGTCCTGGATGGGAATCGAACTCACGACTTCTTTTGTGTGCATCTTCGATGCACATCATATTTTTTGTACCTACGTGTATTTGACCACACCATGGTAAGTTATAATGTGGCCGCACGTAGGTGGTAACCACACACAGCCTAGAAGCTCTCAACTGCAGCTGTCAGAACACACCGATAAGTACTTGGGGACAGACTTTCAACTTGAAGGTGGTAGCCAGCTAGTCGAGTACTTCAAAGTACCCTACCACCGTGCTGTGGTTTCCTTCACCGAAAGCTCAAGCTCATTGTGGGAATCGAACCCAAGACCTACGCCGCGGTATCCGACGTCACGACCCAGTGGTAGTTACGCATACCATGCCAAATGACATTTGGGAGAAAATCAATGAAGCAATCCTGTAAGGTGACATAAGTCGGGTTACCAAAATTCTAGCAGACCCTGTATTTAAATGAGTACTGAACCCAGGTGAAGAGAGCGGTGGGTATATAGGTCTCTGCTTGCTATACTGCACTGCACAGATAGTAGGTACCTAGGTACACAGTCAGTGACGTAGCCACCGGAGGGCTAGGCGGTGCCGTGCACCAGGGCCCCCAAGCTCAGGGGGCCCTTGGACCCTGACCAGCAAACCTCGTACCGAACTAGCTAATAATTCTCCCACCTTCGGAATGTAAATAAGCTACAACAGGACTTAAAAATATAAATTAAATTAAAAATTTCTCGAAGAAAAAATAACGATATGGCAAGAAAGGGTTGGTTGGGCCTTTATAACCCTGTATAATTATATTTAAACAGTTTAGTTAGGGGCCCAGTTTTTTGCACTAGGGCCTTTGGTTACCTAGCTACGCCTCTGTACACAGTTGAAATGATATTTGGCTTTATTAAATTCCACTTCGGTATTTTTTGTGGCAGGAAAAGGAAATAAAAAAAAGCAAAAAATTCTGAGGCTATATTATTTCATAAATAAATAAGTAGGATAGAAGAATTAGTAAAGTAGGCAATAAAAGTCTATTTAAAGTAAAATTAACATTTATTTATCAAGTCGTTATTCCTACACACTTACTTACGTGGATACATATTGGTAATCGGTAAACCACAAATACACAACAGTATGTATGTAATATTAAGTGCTAATGTGTTGCCAGTTTCGTCACAAAGTTTGTTAGATTCACATTTAAATTTAAAGTACCTACTCGCTCGCCTTTTGTGGTCCGCGCACTCTCGTTTTAACAATCATATTGTTAACTTACATCTAATCTTAATTAAGACATAGTTTATATATTTATCACAAAAGCATTTGAAGGGGATTTCTAACTACCTTTCCTTTATTATCATAATTATTATCACGCATGTTAGTTTATACTGTAATAAAAAAAAACAGTTACAGAATATGTTACTTAGCATCAAAAGACCTAATACCCTGATAGGAGAATTTCAGTTCAATTTATTTAAGGTTATTTAAACTAGTAGTTAATAAACTTATAATGAAAGCAATTTGGACCATCCGTTTCCACATTTTGCAACCTTTTATTGCACGACACTATCTAATAGGCTTTTCCACAAATACCTATCAATAAAAATATGAATGTTTTTCCTTAAATTGAAAAATTGCCAAAAGAAAATCTTTAATCTCGAAGATCTAAAATTTCTACAAGAACCGTGTCGTGCTATAAATCTTACTTTCGATCATATCTATCTATACATTGAATACAGAGGAATTACATTGCAATGGACATTATTTAATACTAAGTTATATTCTAAAGTTTGTTTGCTATACCAAATAAAAAAGTTGACAGAGCCCTGTGCAGTTCAAAGTGAAGCATAGTAAATGCCGAATTTGAAAAAGGAAGCCGATCGACGCGAGTCACGCGATATAACGTATGTGCACGATGCTTCACTTCATTGGAGACAGTTGTTTACCTTTTTAATTTGTTCTGTGGCTATAGACAACAAGAATCTTCAATAACATTAAAAACATGGTTTTAAGTGATTTCAACTTTTGAATTTGATTTTTAGAAAAATCCGCAGACGTACACAAAAGGAGTCTTTGGATTTTTCTTTTAAATGATTTTTCTTTTGTCTATAAGTTTTAACATTTCACATGGTACCCAACGTGGTAACCAAACAATATTTGAACTGTGCTTACATTTTATAATTATATCGACATAAGATACTAAAGTTGGATACCTGGTAGGTACTAATCTACCTAATAACTAGTTAATATACCTGTATATTGTCCCAGAATGTAGCAAAGGTACCCGTATCACTCCATATATTTTCCGCGATTTTTCGTAACATAAATGGGGTGATACGGGCACCTCTAAATGTGCTCTACCTCTGGGCTTCAGCTTGACACTACTATCTGGGACAACCTGTATAATGAAGAGTAGGTATACTTAATCGTTTGAGGGTTACATATTACACATTCTTGTTATTATAATAGACATAGTAACATTTAACATCAATATAATAGCATTATCCATTATACATATTATAATAAAAGGTAACACTGAGACATACGTAGGTACTAATTGTATCCGAAAAATGGTTTCTAATTACTGTAGGTAGGTAGGTAGTTTTTATAATCAAATGAACGAGGGTTTTGAAACATTGTTTAACCTTGTTTAACCCCCATCGCACACGGCGTCGTAGCGTATGCGTATCGTAATCCGCGCGTACGACGAGAGCAGTACGAGCATGAACATGTTCAAACAAGTCCGCACTAAGCGGTGTTGCAGCGAATCGCAGGAGGTGTTTATTGTCATTGCGTCGTAACGATACGCTTACGATACGACGCCGTGTGCGAAGGGGTTATCTCACGTTTAACTATTTAGGCTTTTTAGATTGGTATCTAGAATATTATTGAGACTGTGGTAAAGAAATCTTCAATATAACATTTCTTTACCAAATCATATTCATCAAATTTTTGACAAAGCTATTTCAAATGTTTCAAGAGGCCTTTTTATTTAACATTGTTAACTGAAATAGAAATCGTAACAAAATCACGAGTGAAATAATTTACTTTTAAATTCAGCTTTCTAGGTCCAAGGGTTTAGACTAGGCGTTGATTTGTCAATTAGTCAGGCCCTCTCATTGTAGGAATAAATAATAAATTAATGTTACTAAATAAAAGTAGTGCAAATACATTTGGAGCGATTAAAGATTATACAATATTTATCAGAGATTATACAATATTTATTAGATTATATATATAGATATTTATGTTTTTCTTTTTAATTCGAATTGATTAAATTTTGATTCAATTGTTATATGATTGTTTAAGTGGCACCCGGGTGCCACTAAATGGCAGCAAAATGGCATGTTAATGCAATTTTTTTTCAAACTTTATCAATACATTGGTATTTACTATTGATGTTGAAGACCCGAGAATCGGCCCCTAGGGAAATCATAATAGAAAAAAGCCTCGACCAAGTAAGGTAGGTGCTGGTAAACAGGCTGTTATTAGGTACGTGTATTTTTGTTACTTAGGCCTTAATAGCTTATTAGCCAACAGGCCTTATTATCCGGACCTACCTTATATGAAAATTTATTGGAGACCTCAGCCCTTAGTCACCTTTTACGACACCCGCGGGAAGATATGGGTTGACCCTATTCTAAGCAAGCCGGAAGTCAAACGGCTGATTACTAAAAACAAATTCAAGGAAAATGGAATCCACCAGACATTAATGTTTTTTATCAAGGTATAATCGGTTATTGACGTAGAATCACAATTAAATTAAAAATATCTAAGTTTAGTGCAAATAGCGCTCTTCTGTCCTTTGAATTTCGTTTAATTTACTTTTGTTTTTTTCTTAACTACGAGTATCTTGGATCATAATATTGAATAATAAATAAGATATATTGCAGATATTAGGTACATTATTTAATCCGTATCCTACCTAGCATAAATGGGAATTAATTGGTTAGGTACTCTTTAAGTCGCCTTTTATGTTACCTGCGGGACAAAATGGGTTGGCCCAATAATATCCCGAGACTAACACGGCCGACATGGGAGAAAAGATTGATGGCCAAATAGGTTTCCTCTTGCTTCTTACTATTGTACGGCCCAGTTAAGAAGTCATATTTAACAAGAGGGTGTCTCTCTTTGCCTCTTTTGGGACATTGTTGTAAACGGGCTATCAAAAGTAATGACGGCTCTAGTATACATGTCAAAATGTTTGTTACTCTTTCACGTAAAAACTACAGAACGGATTTTTACGAAACTTGGCACACAGGTAGATCATATCCATCTTTATCTTTTCATCCCGGGGAAAAGACAAGATCCCTACGGATCGCGGGTGAATCCGCGGGGGAGATCTAGTTAAGCATAAGCATGGTAAATCGTTAATGATCGAAGCTCCTTCAGTGGTTAAGCTTTTTTTATTTGTACGAATACTCAATTTAGAGATGGAAATTATAAAATATGTCATTCATACAGTAGCTACCAATACCACCAACTTATATTTGAACTGAAAAGTGGCACTGGTTGACACAAAAATACAGTAGTGACCACCAGCGCCAGAATTTTGATAGATAATGGCTGTAGGCACTTCACGGAAATGTTGGTGACACTGTGCATGTTTGTGATTCAAGTTTTTTTTAATTTTGAAATATTTGATTTGCGGTGCTAATATTTGAATATAGGTATTGGTATGTAACCAAGCGCCGTGTGTGTAGGTATTACCTATATCTAATAATTATTTGATCATAAAGTCATTATGTAATGTTCACATAGCATTAAAATTTGCTAAATGATGATTTTCCTGTTTAGATTATCCTTAATATTATATTTTCATTCAGGACCTTCGTTAAGATTTAGTTCAAAATAGTTTTTAGGGTAAGGTTTTTAAATGATAAATCATTAAGAAAATTATAAATATTCAAATAACTATTCGTATTAATTAAATCTTAAAAATTATGTAAAATATTCCATTTCTTTAATTTTCCATGTTTTGTCTTTTTCCAAAAAAGATCTGATTCACAAGTGTCGTTCTATTTTTTTAGCTTTGCACCTAAATAATGACGGATTGATATTATATTCTCCTCAGTAAATCGGTAAAAACTTGAGATTACCAGAATATTTAATCCACAGATAGTAAATTAAACCGGACCGATAGAGTCGAAATCAACTTAACTACCTATGTAAATAAATTCGAAAACCAATTGATCAACAGAATAGAATTCCACTAGTAATGGTTATTACCTTTACGATACCCACACGTACCTTATGAGATAGTTCCTTATTCTAATTAAACTTTAATAAAGTATTACACCGAGTTACTAATACATTACTCCCTCGCGGATTCACCCGCGTTCTCGAGGGAACCCTTTAAGGTTAAAATTTTTCAAAATCCTTCCTTAGCGGATACCAATCCATCCATACTTAATATTATAAATGCGAAAGTGTGTCTGTCTGTCTGTTACCTCTTCACGCTTAAACCGCTGAACCGATTTAGATGAAATTTGGTATAAGGATAGTTTGGATTCCGGGAAAAAATATAGGATAGTTTTTATCAAAGAAATTACTTTTTAAACTACACCATCTTACCAAATTACACCTGATTTGGTCCTGTAGATTCAGAGCAAATGTCTGTGACATGACCGGATAGACGGACGCACGAATGGCCCTATCAAGGTCCGTTTTTTTGTACGGGTTCCGAAAAGCAGATTGGATAAAAATAAGCTACGCAAATTACTAATTCCACGCGGACGGAGGCGCGGGAAAAAGCTACTGTGCTTTGCTTACGATTACTAAAATAGTGATTTAAATAGATAAGAATTTCTACGGAGTACAAAACTATTACAAATCTTTTTATAACACTTTTTTTTATTATTATTATTTTATTTACAAAAATATTTATCACTCCGAGTAAAAAAATAGACATGGCGGCTCGATAGATACCGGCCTGTAAACAATAACAGCTTTCAAACGTCAACACCCTACATTTACATAAAAAAATATCGGCTAATTATCTTTGACAGATAGTTAATCAAAGCTAATTATATAGGTATTTTACAAAACGATATTTGCTTATCAAATACATTTAAAGATTAACGCCTAATCGAACCACAAGAGAAATATTTTCACAGTTATTTGTATCTTATAAAATCAACCTAAAACTAAAATGTCCCTACATTTCACACCGAGACACAATGCAACACGTACTTTTCGAGTTATATTAAAGAACTTGTTAGTACCTACTCATCAAGGTACAAGTTATAGTAAGCGCGCAAAATCAAAATAGATTAGTGTTGGCGGACTAGGCCAGTGGGCCTTTCTATGCTCCCACTCCCAGCCGCCTAGCCGCCCAGAAAGAACGCTGCGGTCGTCGCAAACACTTGAGAGAACGAAAACACATTAGAACGAAAGGGACCGGGCAGCGCGGGCGGCGGGACAGGTGGCACTCGTACTGTTCCGCTATCACAAGTAGCGTAAGCCAAGGTCAACTTTGTATGGCTGGAGAATACCGGGGGCTACCAAAATTATATATAATAATTTCGTCGCATTTTCATTGATTTTTTTGCTCACTTTGCAAAGAAGCAGACATCGGTATAATTAAGTAGGTACCACAAAACCCTCAGTAAAGGTACTTTTAATCCTGGTGCGCAGGTGAAAACACAGAGTGGAAATAACAAACAAAAAAATCCAAGAGTTTTTTTATGAAGTAAAGGGCGTTCCCTTATTTGCGGTGCCTATACGTATGTGTTCTGAACCATCACCTCGCTTGGATTGGTTGATTATCTCGGTGATATGATGTTACTGTGATGGACCTTAGTCGCCTTTTACGACACCCACGGGATTGTAAGGGTTGATCCTATTCTAAGCCGGGAGCCACACGGCGTAGAAAAAGAACCATCACCGAAAGAAGACAAAGTGATTAAATTGAAATACCAAATTATTGATTGCCTTTGGACATTTGCAAAACCTGGGAATTTATACCGATGTGATCGATGTAGCCCCATATCGTAGAGCTGCAAAATAATGGTGATGGAATACTCAGCCCATATCCTACTGGTACACCAAATTGTTGAATGGGGACAGTCAAGGCGGTTCAAGGTTGTGAGGATGAGCTCCACATCGCCGACGAGCGTTGCGATGGCAATAATTACACCAAGTCAAGAAGTTCCTGAAAACACCCTATTATCTAGAACGTAGAATCTAAGTGTATACTACCAGAAGTACGAACAGATAAACAACCTACCCGCACTAACTCCCAATATCCTACCGTACATACTACAATACCGACTAATAATACTAATATACGTGTATGTCCAGCAACGCTGATCTTCAATCGATAGTAAAATTAAAAAATATGTGGAATAAAAATAAGTAACCACTATGGCGCTTACGAATTTAGGAATAATACGATTAGCTACTTTATAAAAAATTGTTGTTTTATGTATACAACACTCATTTCTGAAACACTACTAAACAAATGTATTTATAAAACAACATGTTTTTTATGCATTATTAGCCGCGTCCACACCGACCGAGCGCCGCTCGGGCTGCCTCGGCCGAGCGCCGCTCGACTTTGAGCCATACGTTGTCGGTTTTAGGCGATGCTCAAAGGTGCCTCAGTCTGAGCTGCTCGCGTGGTGTGGATGGTACGGACGGCGCTCGCGATTTTGCCAATGCAAAATAAAAATGGATAAAGAAGACTGTATTCGTTTTATACAATTATATGGAAGTTTTAAAATGCAGCGCTCGCGATCCGTGCTCGGTCAGTCTGGACGCGGCTATTTAAGTACAACAAAATTTACGAACTTTTTTATATTTTTATTAAGAAAATGAACATGGTGATTCGGCAGGTTTTTCGACACCTGCTGAAACGGAATTAGACTCCACTGTTCTAAAAGTTAAGAATAAGTCAGCTGATGGCATTTTTTAAATAGCTCTTTTATCCCGGGCTAGTGCAATTATTATTACCAGTAAACAAATGACACGTAAAAATACAATCAAGACACAAAATGTTTTAACAGTATTTTGTGTTATACGTTATGTATTATGTAGGTATTATTCATATACAAGATAAACAAACAACAACTATTCTAAAGACCACAAATTACATCGCGATTAAGATCTAGTATTTCATAAAAAGTTGATCTTCAATTGATCTCGGCTCCTAATTTTATAAAAATATCTATATATCGATGGAAAACGCGTGATAGGGAAATTCGACAGTAAACTTTTATCAGTATAATATTATCTAATAGCGATTTTAAATAGTTAGATATAATATTTAGATGAAGCAAGACTTATACATGAAACATTACTTATATTGAAGAAAATGTATCTAACACTTATTAATTTCTTATCCGCGTATTTTTATATCTGTAATACAAAATATATTTTTTGTTACAAAGTGAAAAATATGCCGAAACGGTTCAGTAGCAATGCGTCGGCCTACAAACCGTTTGTTTCAATATCATTTACTCACGTCCGAAAATTCAAAATGGAAATCTTGTACAGCATTGACTGAGCTGATATGATAGACAATTGTTCAATTAGAAAAGGCATTCTGGTAGTATAGATTTAATCAGCATACTGCTTGATACTTCGCTACTTCTTTAATATTTATTTTTATAGTGTTCGTGAACAGATTCCTCTATTATACTCTCATTTCTCGAACAGGCGTTTGGTGAGCACAGATTATAATATTTTAAGTAATTCAAATATACAAATATGATTTAAAATTGCTAAGAATTCTAACACAGGAGTTATACCTACACTAATTCCGATAAGAAAAACAAATGAACTATCCTAAATACTCGTATTCTACTTTACTTTACATGTACCGATTACGACTAGTATTTCAAATTCTACTGACCCTCGATTGATCATTTCTGCCTTCAGCTACGGATTTATAAAAATAATAACGTCGAAGTAAAACGTGCGTTAAGGAAAATCGAATCGATTCAAAAACTATAAATTTATACCTATCTCCCAATGGGAAACTGTATTTACCATTCTAGTCGAGTTAGTAGCTTTATTTAAGTTTTGACAAATTCACTAAAAGACGACAAAATGCGAAATAAATATTGCATTTTATTACTACTTATTTGTATTTTTTTGGTTTTCGTTATTTTTTTAGAAAAATAGTTACTTTACATCATACTATATAATTATTACACTTACATGACACTAGTTAATTAGCATACTCTCCTGTTGACACAATCTGTTCACGGTTTTCCTCCACCACGCAAAAAGCGATATTTGCACGGCCGTTGTAATGAAAACACAAAGCTCGTAGAATTGACGACCGATGGGTCATAAAAGTTCTCGAGTGGCGTGGATGCAGATATCGCAAAAACGGCCATTGTGAAGATCTTTGGGGGATGCCTTTGTCCAGCAGTGGACGTCTTCCAACCTTTCATGATTTAATGAAAATCCCTAGACATCTGTATAGCAATGAATAGCGTCAATATAAAGCATATCATTGATATGAATAGGACCAGAGTCGGGGAGAGCACACAGCCTTGTAGGACACGCCGGTATTTATTTCCATGCTAACGGAACAACTATCGTCAACGACGTCACTTGTGAATCGCCACGATATAATGCTGACGAACCATTTGCATCAACTCGCGGGAAGCTCGTAAGCTCATAGCTTAGATAAAAAAAAAACCCCGGTGTCAGACTTGATCGTAAGCCTTCGCTACATCAAAGCTCACCAATTCCTCAAGGTGAATTGCAATGGCGAGTAATCAAAGATGCTGATACACTAGCTCGAAGGTTACCTGTGGAGTGAACGGCAAAGAATTCTGACTGTTTTTGAATGTCGCTGCTGAAAGGCATTAGTCTGTCTTGGGTCGAAATGTGAGACCCTGTTATTCCCTTAGTCGCCTTGTACGACATCTCAGGAACATAGAGAGTGGTTTTATTCTACTCTGCCGGAAACCACACGGCTAAGCGCACGCTAAGCGTTTGGTAAACAAAATAATTTTGTAATTACCCAATTTATGTAATTTCGTGTACTGTTTTGCTTTTAATTTAGTTTCCTCAGTTAGATGTATATTTGTAACGCTAACTTGTGAGTTCTTTTTTGATTTTGCAAGATGTATTCACATCTAATAGGCTACAGTAAACTTGTTTTAAGTTTGTTTTTATAAAATTTATAAACCGAAAATTATTGGATCCAGATTTGTGAATCAATAAAAAAAATACAATTATATGGTAGTTTTAAAATGCAGCGCTCGAGATCCATGCTCGGTCAGTCTGGACGCGGCTATTTAAGTACAACACAATTTACGAACTTTTTTATATTTTTATTAAGAAAATGAACATGGTGATTCGGTAGGTTTTTCGACACCTGCTGAAACGGAATTAGACTCCACTGTTCTAAAAGTTAAGAATAAGTCAGGCGATGGCATTTTTTAAATAGCTCTTTTATCCCGGGCTAGTGCAATTATTATTACCAGTAAACAAACGACACGTAAAAATACAATCAAGACACAAAATGTTTTAACAGTATTTTGTGTTATACGTTATGTATTATGTAGGTATTATTCATTTACAAGATAAACAGACAACAACTATTCTAAAGACCACAAATTACATCGCGATTAAGATCTAGTATTTCATAAAAAATTGATCTTCGATTGATCTCGGCTCCTAATTTTATAAAAATATCTATATATCGATGGAAAACGCGTGATAGGGAAATTCGACACTAAACTTTTATCACTATAATATTATCTAATAGCGATTTTAAATAGTTAGATATAATATTTAGATGAAGCAAGACTTATACATGAAACATTACTTATATTGAAGAAAATGTATCTAACACTTATTAATTTCTTATCCGCGTATTTTTATATCTGTAATACAAAATATATTTTTTGTTACAAAGTGAAAAATATGCCGAAACGGTTCAGTAGCAATGCGTCGGCCTACAAACCGTTTGTTTCAATATCATTTACTCACGTCCGAAAATTCAAAATGGAAATCTTGTACAGCATTGACTGAGCTGATATGATAGACAATTGTTCAATTAGAAAAGGCCTTCTGGTAGTATAGATTTAATCAGCATACTGCTTGATACTTCGCTACTTCTTTAATATTTATTTTTATAGTGTTCGTGAACAGATTCCTCTATTATACTCTCATTTCTCGAACAGGCGTTTAGTGAGCACAGATTATAATATTTTAAGTAATTCAAATATACAAATGTGATTTAACATTGCTAAGAATTCTAACACAGGAGTTATACCTACACTAATTCCGATAAGAAAAACAAATGAACTATCCTAAATACTCGTATTCTACTTTACTTTACATGTACCGATTACGACTAGTATTTCAAATTCTACTGACCCTCGATTGATCATTTCTGCTTTCAGCTGCGGATTTATAAAAATAATAACGTCGAAGTAAAACGTGCGTTAAGGAAAATCGAATCGATTCAAAAACTACAAATTTATACCTATCTCCCAATGGGAAACTGTATTTACCATTCTAGTCGAGTTAGTAGCTTTATTTAAGTTTTGACAAATTCACTAAAAGACGACAAAATGCGAAATAAATATTGCATTTTATTACTACTTATTTGTTTTTTTTTGGTTTTCGTTATTTTTTTTGAAAAATAGTTACTTTACATCATACTATATTATTATTACACTTACATGACACTAGTTAATTAGCATACTCTCCTGTTGACACAATCTGTTCACGGTTTTCCTCCACCACGCAAAAAGCGATATTTGCACGGCCGTTGTAATGAAAACACAAAGCTCGTAGAATTGACGACCGATGGGTCATAAAAGTTCTCGAGTGGCGTGGATGCAGATATCGCAAAAACGGCCATTGTGGAGATCTTTGGGGGATGCCTTTGTCCAGCAGTCGACGTCTTCCAACCTTTCATGATTTAATGAAAATCCCTAGACATCTGTATAGCAATGAATAGCGTCAATATAAAGCATATCATTGATATGAATAGGAACAGAGTCGGGGAGAGCACACAGCCTTGTAGGACACGCCGGTATTTATTTCCATGCTAACGGAACAACTATCGTCAACGACGTCACTTATGAATCGCCACGATATAATGCTGGCGAACCATTTGCATCAACTCGCGGGAAGCTCGTAAGCTGATAGCTTCGATAAAAAAAACCCCGGTGTCAGACTTGATCGTAAGCCTTCGCTACATCAAAGCTCACCAATTCCTCAAGGTGAATTGCAATGGCGAGTAATCAAAGATGCTGATACACTAGCTCGAAGGTTCCCTGTGGAGTGAACGGCAAAGAATTCTGACTGTTTTTGAATGTCGCTGCTGAAAGGCATTAGTCTGTCTTGGGTCGGAAAGTGAGACACTTTTATTCCCTTAGTCGCCTTGTACGACATCTCAGGAACATAGAGAGTGGTTCTATTCTACTCTGCCGGAAACCACACGGCTAAGCGCACGCTAAGCGTTTGGTAAACAAAATAATTTTGTAATTACCCAATTTATGTAATTTCGTGTACCTACTGTTTTGCTTTTAATTTACTTTCCTCAGTTAGATGTTTATTTGTAACGCTAACTTGTGAGTTCCTTTTTGATTTTGCAAGCTGTATTCACATCTAATAGGCTACAGTAAACTTGTTTTAAGTTTGTTTTTATAAAATTTATAAACCGAAAATAATTGTATCCATTTTTGTGAATCAATAAAAAAACACAATTATATAGCTTTAAAATGCAGCGCTCGAGATCCATGCTCGGTCAGTCTGGACGCGACTATTTAAGTACAACAAAATTTACGAACTTTTTTATATTTTTATTAAGAAAATGAACATGGTGATTCGGCAGGTTTTTTCGACGCCTGCTGAAACGGAATTAGACTCCACTGTTCTAAAAGTTAAGAATAAGTCAGCCGATGGCATTTTTTAAATAGCTCTTTTATCCCGGGCTAGTGCAATTATTATTACCAGTAAACAAATGACACGTAAAAATACAATCAAGACACAAAATGTTTTAACAGTATTTTGTGTTATACGTTATTTATTATGTAGGTATAATTCATTTACAAGATAAACAAACAACAACTATTCTAAAGATCACAAAATTACATCGCGGTTAAGATCTAGTATTTCATAAAAAGTTGATCTTCGATTGATCTCGGCTCCTAATTTTATAAAAATATCTATATATCGATGGAAAACGCGTGATAGGGAAATTCGACACTAAATTTTTATCAGTATAATATTATGTCATAGCGATTTTAAATAGTTAGATATAATATTTAGATGAAGCAAGACTTATACATGAAACATTACTTATATTGAAGAAAATGTATCTAACACTTATTAATTTCTTATCCGCGTATTTTTATATCTGTAATACAAAATATATTTCTTGTTACAAAGTGAAAAATATGCCGAAACGGTTAAGTAGCAATGCGTCGGCCTACAAACCGTTTGTTTCAATATCATTTACTCACGTCCGAAAATTCAAAATGGAAATCTTGTACAGCATTGACTGGGCTGATATGATAGACAATTGTTCAATTAGAAAAGGCATTCTGGTAGTATAGATTTAATCAGCATACTGCTTGATACTTCGCTACTTCTTTAATATTTATTTTTATAGTGTTCGTGAACAGATTCCTCTATTATACTCTCATTTCTCGAACAGGCGTTTAGTGAGCACAGATTATAATATTTTAAGTAATTCAAATATACAAATGTGATTTAACATTGCTAAGAATTCTAACACAGGAGTTATACCTACACTAATTCCGATAAGAAAAACAAATGAACTATCCTAAATACTCGTATTCTACTTTACTTTACATGTACCGATTACGACTAGTATTTCAAATTCTACTGACCCTCGATTGATCATTTCTGCCTTCAGCTACGGATTTATAAAAATAATAACGTCGAAGTAAAACGTGCGTTAAGGAAAATCGAATCGATTCAAAAACTATAAATTTATACCTATCTCCCAATGGGAAACTGTATTTACCATTTTAGTCGAGTTAGTAGCTTTATTTAAGTTTTGACAAATTCACTAAAATACGACAAAATGCGAAATAAATATTGCATTTTATTACTACTTATTTGTATTTTTTTGGTTTTCGTTATTTTTTTTGAAAAATAGTTACTTTACATCATACTATATAATTATTACACTTACATGACACTAGTTAATTAGCATACTCTCCTGTTGACACAATCTGTTCACGGTTTTCCTCCACCACGCAAAAAGCGATATTTGCACGGCCGTTGTAATGAAAACACAAAGCTCGTAGAATTGACGACCGATGGGTCATAAAAGTTCTCGAGTGGCGTGGATGCAGATATCGCAAAAACGGCCATTGTGGAGATCTTTGGGGATGCCTTTGTCCAGCAGTCGACGTCTTCCAACCTTTCATGATTTAATGAAAATCCCTAGACATCTGTATAGCAATGAATAGCGTCAATATAAAGCATATCATTGATATGAATAGGAACAGAGTCGGGGAGTGCACACAGCCTTGTAGGACACGCCGGTATTTATTTCCATGCTAACGGAACAACTATCGTCAACGACGTCACTTGTGAATCGCCACGATATAATGCTGACGAACCATTTGCATCAACTCGCGGGAAGCTCGTAAGCTGATAGCTTAGATAAAAAAAAACCCCGGTGTCAGACTTGATCGTAAGCCTTCGCTACATCAAAGCTCACCAATTCCTCAAGGTGAATTGCAATGGCGAGTAATCAAAGATGCTGATACACTAGCTCGAAGGTTACCTGTGGAGTGAACGGCAAAGAATTCTGACTGTTTTTGAATGTCGCTGTTGAAAGGCATTAGTCTGTCTTGGGTCGAAATGTGAGACCCTTTTATTCCCTTAGTCGCCTTGTACGACATCTCAGGAACATAGAGAGTGGTTCTATTCTACTCTGCCGGAAACCACACGGCTAAGCGCACGCTAAGCGTTTGGTAAACAAAATAATTTTGTAATTACCCAATTTATGTAATTTCGTGTACTGTTTTGCTTTTAATTTAGTTTCCTCAGTTAGATGTATATTTGTAACGCTAACTTGTGAGTTCTTTTTTGATTTTGCAAGCTGTATTCACATCTAATAGGCCACAGTAAACTTGTTTTAAGTTTGTTTTTATAAAATTTATAAACCGAAAATTATTGGATCCAGATTTGTGAATCAATAAAAAAAATACAATTATATGGTAGTTTTAAAATGCAGCGCTCGAGATCCATGCTCGGTCAGTCTGGACGCGGCTATTTAAGTACAACACAATTTACGAACTTTTTTATATTTTTATTAAGAAAATGAACATGGTGATTCGGCAGGTTTTTCGACACCTGCTTAAACGGAATTAGACTCCACTGTTCTAAAAGTTAAGAATAAGTCAGCCGATGGCATTTTTTAAATATCTCTTTTATACCAGTAAACAAATGACACGTAAAACTACAATCAAGACACAAAATGTTTTAACAGTATTTTGTGTTATACGTTATGTATTATGTAGGTATTATTCATTTACAAGATAAACAAACAACAACTATTCTAAAGACCACAAATTACATCGCGGTTAAGATCTAGTATTTCATAAAAAGTTGATCTTCGATTGATCTCGGCTCCTAATTTTATAAAAATATCTATATATCGATGGAAAACGCGTGATAGGGAAATTCGACACTAAATTTTTATCAGTATAATATTATGTCATAGCGATTTTAAATAGTTAGATATAATATTTAGATGAAGCAAGACTTATACATGAAACATTACTTATATTGAAGAAAATGTATCTAACACTTATTAATTTCTTATCCGCGTATTTTTATATCTGTAATACAAAATATATTTCTTGTTACAAAGTGAAAAATATGCCGAAACGGTTCAGTAGCAATGCGTCGGCCTACAAACCGTTTGTTGCAATATCATTTACTCACGTCCGAAAATACAAAATGGAAATCTTGTACAGCATTGACTGAGCTGATATGATAGACAATTGTTCAATTAGAAAAGGCATTCTGGTAGTATAGATTTAATCAGCATACTGCTTGATACTTCGCTACTTCTTTAATATTTATTTTTATAGTGTTCGTGAACAGATTCCTCTATTATACTCTCATTTCTCGAACAGGCGTTTGGTGAGCACAGATTATAATATTTTAAGTAATTCAAATATACAAATATGATTTAAAATTGCTAAGAATTCTAACACAGGAGTTATACCTACACTAATTCCGATAAGAAAAACAAATGAACTATCCTAAATACTCGTATTCTACTTTACTTTACATGTACCGATTACGACTAGTATTTCAAATTCTACTGACCCTCGATTGATCATTTCTGCCTTCAGCTACGGATTTATAAAAATAATAACGTCGAAGTAAAACGTGCGTTAAGGAAAATCGAATCGATTCAAAAACTATAAATTTATACCTATCTCCCAATGGGAAACTGTATTTACCATTCTAGTCGAGTTAGTAGCTTTATTTAAGTTTTGACAAATTCACTAAAAGACGACAAAATGCGAAATAAATATTGCATTTTATTACTACTTATTTGTATTTTTTTGGTTTTCGTTATTTTTTTAGAAAAATAGTTACTTTACATCATACTATATAATTATTACACTTACATGACACTAGTTAATTAGCATACTCTCCTGTTGACACAATCTGTTCACGGTTTTCCTCCACCACGCAAAAAGCGATATTTGCACGGCCGTTGTAATGAAAACACAAAGCTCGTAGAATTGACGACCGATGGGTCATAAAAGTTCTCGAGTGGCGTGGATGCAGATATCGCAAAAACGGCCATTGTGGAGATCTTTGGGGATGCCTTTGTCCAGCAGTCGACGTCTTCCAACCTTTCATGATTTAATGAAAATCCCTAGACATCTGTATAGCAATGAATAGCGTCAATATAAAGCATATCATTGATATGAATAGGAACAGAGTCGGGGAGTGCACACAGCCTTGTAGGACACGCCGGTATTTATTTCCATGCTAACGGAACAACTATCGTCAACGACGTCACTTGTGAATCGCCACGATATAATGCTGACGAACCATTTGCATCAACTCGCGGGAAGCTCGTAAGCTGATAGCTTAGATAAAAAAAAACCCCGGTGTCAGACTTGATCGTAAGCCTTCGCTACATCAAAGCTCACCAATTCCTCAAGGTGAATTGCAATGGCGAGTAATCAAAGATACTGATACACTAGCTCGAAGGTTACCTGTGGAGTGAACGGCAAAGAATTCTGACTGTTTTTGAATGTCGCTGTTGAAAGGCATTAGTCTGTCTTGGGTCGAAATGTGAGACCCTTTTATTCCCTTAGTCGCCTTGTACGACATCTCAGGAACATAGAGAGTGGTTCTATTCTACTCTGCCGGAAACCACACGGCTAAGCGCACGCTAAGCGTTTGGTAAACAAAATAATTTTGTAATTACCCAATTTATGTAATTTCGTGTACTGTTTTGCTTTTAATTTAGTTTCCTCAGTTAGATGTATATTTGTAACGCTAACTTGTGAGTTCTTTTTTTATTTTGCAAGCTGTATTCACATCTAATAGGCTACAGTAAACTTGTTTTAAGTTTGTTTTTATAAAATTTATAAACCGAAAATTATTGGAACCAGATTTGTGAATCAATAAAAAAAATACAATTATATGGTAGTTTTAAAATGCAGCGCTCGAGATCCATGCTCGGTCAGTCTGGACGCGGCTATTTAAGTACAACACAATTTACGAACTTTTTTATATTTTTATTAAGAAAATGAACATGGTGATTCGGCAGGTTTTTCGACACCTGCTGAAACGGAATTAGACGCCACTGTTCTAAAAGTTAAGAATAAGTCAGCCGATGGCATTTTTAAATAGCTCTTTTATCCCGGGCTAGTGCAATTATTATTACCAGTAAACAAACGACACGTAAAAATACAATCAAGACACAAAATGTTTTAACAGTATTTTGTGTTATACGTTATGTATTATGTAGGTATTATTCATTTACAAGATAAACAAACAACAACTATTCTAAAGACCACAAATTACATCGCGATTAAGATCTAGTATTTCATAAAAAGTTGATCTTCGATTGATCTCGGCTCCTAATTTTATAAAAATATCTATATATCGATGGAAAACGCGTGATAGGGAAATTCGACACTAAATTTTTATCAGTATAATATTATGTCATAGCGATTTTAAATAGTTAGATATAATATTTAGATGAAGCAAGACTTATACATGAAACATTACTTATATTGAAGAAAATGTATCTAACACTTATTAATTTCTTATCCGCGTATTTTTATATCTGTAATACAAAATATATTTAGTTACAAAGTGAAAAATATGCCGAAACGGTTAAGTAACAATGCGTCGGCCTACAAACCGTTTGTTTCAATATCATTTACTCACGTCCGAAAATTCAAAATGGAAATCTTGTACAGCATTGACTGGGCTGATATGATAGACAATTGTTCAATTAGAAAAGGCATTCTGGTAGTATAGATTTAATCAGTATACTGCTTGATACTTCGCTACTTCTTTAATATTTATTTTTATAGTGTTCGTGAACAGATTCCTCTATTATACTCTCATTTCTCGAACAGGCGTTTAGTGAGCACAGATTATAATATTTTAAGTAATTCAAATATACAAATGTGATTTAACATTGCTAAGAATTCTAACACAGGAGTTATACCTACACTAATTCCGATAAGAAAAACAAATGAACTATCCTAAATACTCGTATTCTACTTTACTTTACATGTACCGATTACGACTAGTATTTCAAATTCTACTGACCCTCGATTGATCATTTCTGCCTTCAGCTACGGATTTATAAAAATAATAACGTCGAAGTAAAACGTGCGTTAAGGAAAATCGAATCGATTCAAAAACTACAAATTTATACCTATCTCCCAATGGGAAACTGTATTTACCATTCTAGTCGAGTTAGTAGCTTTATTTAAGTTTTTACAAATTCACTACAAGACGACAAAATGCGAAAAAACTATTGCATTTTATTACTACTTATTTGTATTTTTTTTAATTTTCGTTATTTTTTTAGAAAAATAGTTACTTTACATCATACTATATTATTATTACACTTAGGTACATGACACTAGTTAATTAGCATACTCTCCTGTTGACACAATCTGTTCACGGTTTTCTTCCACCACGCAAAAAGCGATATTTGCACGGCCATTGTAATGAAAACACAAAGCTCGTAGAATTGACGACCAATGGGTCATAAAAGTTCTCGAGTGGCGTGGATGCAGATATCGCAAAAACGGCCATTGTGGAGATATTTGGGGGATGCCTTTGTCCAGCAGCGGACGTCTTCCAACCTTTCATGATTTAATGAAAATCCCTAGACATCTGTATAGCAATGAATAGCGTCAATATAAAGCATATCATTGATATGAATAGGAACAGAGTCGGGGAGAGCACACAGCCTTGTAGGACACGCCGGTATTTATTTCCATGCTAACGGAACAACTATCGTCAACGACGTCACTTGTGAATCGCCACGATATAATGCTGGCGAACCATTTGCATCAACCCGCGGGAAGCTCGTAAGCTGATAGCTTAGATAAAAAAAACCCCGGTGTCAGACTTGATTGTAAGCCTTCGCTACATCAAAGCTCACCAATTCCTCAAGGTGATTTGCAATGGCGAGTAATAAAAGATGCTGATACACTAGCTCGAAGGTTACCTGTGGAGTGAACGGCAAAGAATTCAGACTGTTTGTGAATGTCGCTGTTGAAAGGCATTAGTCTGTCTTGGGTCGGAATGTGAGACCCAGTTATTCCCTTAGTCGCCTTGTACGACATCTCAGGAAGAAAGGGAGTATTTCTTTTCTACTCTGCCGGAAACCACACGGCAAATCCCGCCGGTTTGTACAAATCTGCGGTGTGGATCTATCTCACTGCGTTATGAAAGGCGATAGGGCCTCCTCGTCATCTTAAGTCGTGTTCGAGGCAAAGAGAAAACCTTAAAGTCCTCTCCGCGCTTCTGTGGCCCAAAAACTAAACTACTCAATGTGGTTAGCTTAGAAGTCTTCTAGAATCGCTAACTTAGCAGGAGGGTAATACTCAAGTACTTTGCAAGTCATCGATTGCAGGTGCTCAAATTATCGAATTGTATTCAAACCACCGCCGGGTGTGACTACCGTGTCAGTCTACGTGCACAAGCAAAACTTATAAGTATTTGCATCGCCGTGAAAAATAACAAGGTCTTGAGATGTTGGTGGATTGCTTTGATGTTTGGCAGAAGTCTCCTGCCTGAAGTTGCAAATTAAACGTAGGTACAGTATTCTGAACCGGTGGTAGAGTCACCGCATCGAATTACAAAAAAGACGTCAATTCCGATCGACTCAACATACAAAATTTTATGTTTATCGATAATTATTTAAAGAATACATACCTACCTATCTACCTACCTTTACATCTAACGTTTTATCGATTATAGAAAGAGGTCTATAGAGAGAATACCTACTTACTATATCTTTACACTAGCCAGTATGTTCCTAAATTCGATCCAGCTTACTGGCCAGTACGGTGTGACGAAATCAACTGACGCCATATTGGGCGCCGTTTTTAAATATTTTGGTTGATCAGTGTCAAGTGAATTGACAAATTATCAATAAAAAAAAACGGGCCAAGTGAGAGTCGGAATCGCGCACGAAGGGTTCACAAAGTCCCTGCAATAAATGCAAACTGAGAATCATCAAAATCAGCCCACGCTTTTGATTTCTGGTGAATGATTATAGGAACAATTTAATCTTCCTATATATAAAAGTCAAAGCTGACTGGCTGACTGACTGACTGACTGACTGACTGATCTATCAACGCACAGATGAAACCACTGAACGGATTGCGCTGAAATTCGGCACACAGATAGTTATTATGGCGTGTTATTTTTCATTTGACATGAATGAAATTTGGTATTTAGTCTCTAAATGCAAAATAATAAAACACGTGACGTACGCTTAGTATGACGTGTTTGTAATTTCCTTTCGATGTCATTATAAACGGATTCCACTGTACATCAATACTCACAACGGAATAACTATTTATGTGCTGTTGTTTTATAGCTCTCTATTCCACGCGAATAACTAATTTGAACACCTAAATATGCAATGACATTTTGTCGATCTTGATAGAAGCTTTTCTAAGACAAATATTGACAGGTTACTAAATATCGTGAACAGAGAAAATCTACTTCAGATCGGAAAACAATTGATTTTGTTATTAAATATTCAATTTACAATTACAACACACTTAAGTACTTATTATTAGATCAATCATTATTAATTAATTATAACCATACTAAGAGAATAATGAAGCATTTACAAGGAACGGAACTTTTTAAATCGGCCTAGTAAATATTGCAGCAGATGGTAAATGATCGCCTATGGACAATGAAAATTAAAAAGAAAATTAAATAAAAAATAAACTGTTAACTCTTGACTACCAAAGAAAGAAAGATACTATATGACACGAAAATAAGATAACTGTGACATCACCTTTAACATAAAATATATTTAATAAAAAAAGGTCTCTCAATCCATTTTCCCTGGTATATTTTTTATATTGATTAACCCTAGGAGGTAAAATGCCGTAAGTTACAAGTACAAAGTACTTGCAACTATTTTCTGTACCTAATGTACCTACATACAGCGAGAAATAAAAAATACCTACTTTTTTTGTGTGTTTTAAGAACACTTTTTTTTATAAAAATATCTATTGTATCTATGACTACGTACCTACAATTTTTTTGAGGGTTTTATAAAACTTTTTATTACAAAAAACTTTTGTACCTATTGTACCTACATGCCTACAATTAATTTAAAAAAATTAACAAACACTTAACTTATCTATTAGTAATTTTTGTATTTTAATGTTTTTTTTTAATTTTTAGTAGTTTTTGCCTTTTTTCTATAAAAATCTATACGTACTTATCTATTTACATTACCTTACACCACCATTACCGAATAAAATTTGTTATATTACCTTTAAAATAAAAAAGTATTAATATTATATATCTACTCGAATTAATATTACCTTTCAATAATATTCTAGACAAGTCGCAAAACATATTTATTTTAAAGATACATTTTTTTACCGTGAGTTTAAGTTTAGGTAATATTTTTTTATAAACTACTGAGTACTTACTTACTTTTTCTCTTCATATTTTCAATCAAACCTTAATTTAATGTAGGTATCCAGAAACTAGCAGGTCTGTAATCTTTAAACGTGTTTATCACACTTCAATGAGGTATTTATTTTACAATAGTATATTTTTTTACTATCTGGAAGCTATTAGATACGTGTACCTGAGTATTTCAAATAATTTCAATTCATTGCAAAAATAATATATCTACTTTTTATACCTACTTACAACGTTGTCTGGGCGAGTGTAATATCGGGATATACCTACCTATGTAAATAACACGAAAACATGAGTTACGTTAAATAAAACAAATATTAAAATTTGTGGAGAGTAGACAACATTTAACCAAAAGTACAAAATAGTTAAATATTAAAAACGAACTAAACAAATATTTTGACAAAATATAAAATGTTTTCATAGTTTACCCGGACACGCCGACATAAAGATTACAACAAAGTTAATCCAATTGCCATAGATATAGGTATTTGATCGAAGCCAATTGCTTAAATTAGTATTACCGACTAACAATGCTATTATGACAAGAATATCGAAGTCTACATTCTTCCATTTACTATGGTGTGTAGTATTTAGCTTATATGACGATGCATCCCAATTATTACCCCCTCCCAAACCAACGCCATCTTATAATTCTAATATTACAAACCTACATAACTATATACCTAACAATGTTTTCTCTTATGCTGAATCTGTATTACTTCTGTTTCAACTATATTCGGAAACATGAAACCAAATCATCGAAAAATATCACAATCAATCGACCCAGTACCCCCAAAACTAAAATTTAACCATAAAAGTAAAAAAAATTAATCTTTTTAACACTAACTGAATACGCCAGAAAAGCACACGTATGATTATCGAAAAATAATGTTATATGCACATATAAGTAATATCCCTTGTTTTAACCTCAATTAACATAATTCATTAATAAAAAATATGAATTCAACAGAATATAAACGCTGCAACAATTCATTAGGATACACAAAAAATTTATTGTATTTTGTAAATTATATCAATATTTTATAAATAAATAAGGCGGCAGACATTATCCCGCGATATCAACATCTATGTCGCATTTGACGTATTGTGAACGTTTGCATAAGTACAACTCGGCTGAATAAACATGACACCTGCTATGCTATTCTCTTAAATACAAACTCGATGTCGAGTTTCACTCAGGCGAGCGAGCTCACATCGATAACGAACTCCCACGACCTTGATTTGGCATCCTATAAACATTTGGTACACACTTGCAAAGTGTCATTTGAAGTTTACAGAGTGCGAAATCGATATCTCACCTAGATACACAAGCCTACTTACAGAATAGCATTCCTGGTCGCGACGCACTGCGACGGGGAGGCGCGTCACGTTAGCGGGGGTTAGTATCGACTTCCTGGCCAGACTGAGTTGTAGGTACTGAATGTCAAAGTTGTAATGCATCTTAAAAATGCTGAAATCGAGCGAATATAACCTACCTATCTACATCCAAAGCAACGACGTGTCATCCCAAGTCGCAGACCCGCTCATCGGTTGTAAAGTCCACAGATAATTATTTATATGACTCCAATTTCGCACACTAAATAGGATTGTGTTAAGAATTTTTCGCGTTCATTATCAAACGAAGGTATTAAGAGGACGAAAAATAAAAACCTAACGTATGGAAGTTGCCGAAACGAATTAGAAAATACATAAGGAGTGAGATTTTGTAGCCGGGTCTTAGACCATTCTTCATTGACTGTTCATTTCTGATGTTACTGCATACGGATTTGCTTACCTATTTGGTCGCCATAAGTAGATATTATTTAGTGCCTTTTATATTTGTTAAATTCACTCTTGCTGCATGTAGACCCGGTTTCACAGAAATGCTTTCTGCATGCAATACAAAATTAATACTGTTTGATGTAAATAATAAATTATTTATAACTACTTAATCCTACTCCCATTATCTTGCTGCTATAAAAATTCAACCTTATTTGGAATAAGGCACTAAGAATATTGTAATTCATGGTGTTTTTGGGTAATATTACGCACTATTTAACTGTGGATAAGTATCATTTACTATTGTTCAAAGGCGTTTTTCAACAAAAATTAAATTAATATCACGCAATGTTCATTACTTATATAAACTTTTCAATTAGTATCTTAGCAGTATAACATATCCGACTGCGAACGCGTAGCATGCTTCCTCTGTGTGTGACTACAAAACAACTACATTGTAAAATAATTTGTCAATGTTGAAATGATTGAAAATATATTTTAGGGTTGACACACTTTGGTCTTCTTCAACGACTGCAAAAAAAATATTCCACTCTATCTACAACCCTATGTAGGGACTCTCTATGTCACGCACATTATGACAAGCTAAGTACCTAGCGTGAGATATTACAGATCAGGCAACTCTCGATTAGCCTGCCAAATTGATATTGCCTGTAGAATACATTACAAATTTCAGCTAAGAATCAAACGGAAATCAACATCAATAAAAGTTATTGAAGCTGTTATAGTAAGTTTCATTATGTCATTAT
Organism: Ochropacha duplaris; assembly: GCA_951361185.1. Taxonomy (NCBI): domain Eukaryota; kingdom Metazoa; phylum Arthropoda; class Insecta; order Lepidoptera; family Drepanidae; genus Ochropacha; species Ochropacha duplaris. The sequence goes on from OX592690.1 coordinate 2,143,461, forward strand.
CTTTCATAGTTACTCGTTTAATTCTCAGTTGAGTATTGTGATGCCAGTTTTTTTTTTTTTGCTTAGGTATATTGTCATAATTGCTTGCTACGCTACGCACAGAACATGCTTCAGCATTGATACGGTGTAGTGAAATAGGCTAAACAACATTAAACATGTTAGAAAATGCAAATCGAACTCAATTCGCAATTTATAATAAAATAAATATAGCGATATTTTTTATTTCTTTTTTTTTTTTAGAAAATGTTTATTTTAAACTATAAATTGTTTAATCTCAGATTTACTCGTTCCGGCATAATAATTTCGATAAATACTTAGGTACTAATTAATGCTAGCAATACTATTGTATATACAAATTGTTTAATCTCAGATGTACTCTTTCCGGCATAATAATTTCGATAAATACTTAGGTACTAATTAATGCTAGCAATACTATTGTATATACAAATTGTTTAATCTCAGATGTACTCGTTCCGGCATAATAATTTCGATAAATACTTAGGTACTAATTAATGCTAGCAATACTATTGTATATACAAATTGTTTAATCTCAGATGTACTCGTTCCGGCATAATAATTTCGATAAATACTTAGGTACTAATTAATGCTAGCAATACTATTGTATATACAAATTGTTTAATCTCAGATGTACTCGTTCCGGCATAATAATTTCGATAAATACTTAGGTACTAATTAATGCTAGCAATACTATTGTATATACAAATTGTTTAATCTCAGATGTACTCGTTCCGGCATAATAATTTCGATAAATACTTAGGTACTAATTAATGCTAGCAATACTATTGTATATACATGTCCCAAGCTCTTATGGCAAATGATCTATAGCACTAGCGGTCATGAGAATAAAATTCTCCTAGTTTCCTGGAAGTTGTAAGCTAAATCCGAAAGATCTGCCATCCCACTCCATCAGTATAACAAAATTGATGATTCACTTATTTAGAATTACTTCTTAAATATTGGTGATGGAATTGTCTCAACATTATCAAGTGTTCGCTAGTTGATAATAATATTTTTTTTGTTTTTTATTACGGATAAGCTTGTGTTTGACCACAATCTCACCATGGTAAGTGATGATGTGGCCAAAGGTGGTAAGCACACAAAGCCTAGATGGGAACTGGCTCTCAAGTGCAGCTGTCAGAACACACCGATAGGTGCTTGGCGATAGATTTTTCAACTTGAGGGTGGTGCCAGCCAGTCGAGTACTACAAAGTACTCTACCACCGTGCTATGGTTTCCTCACGATGTAACCCTGCACCGAAAGCTCAAGCTCATTGTAGGATTCAAACCCTCGACCTTCGTCGCGGTATCCGACGTCACTTACCACTGTGCTATCATCGCCTTAAATTTAAACGACAATGTTATAAAAATATAGTTAATCTATCATATAAAAATGAATCCCTATTTCCCTTGGTCACGGTATCACGCGTGAACGACTGGACCAATTTCGCTAATTCTGTTTTTGTTATGTTTGTTATTGTAATGAGAAAGTTCTTATGAAAGAAAAAAGTATGAAAGTTGCGCGGAACATTAGAAAATTTAAGAAAACTTAACGACCATATTAAATTTCCTAACCTTAATATAAACATGGCGTTTGACATAACTGCCAGTTGTGTGACAGTTGGCGCAAATATTGTTTAAAACTGATAAATATACCATTCCTACACCTGACAAGTTGAGTTCATATTTTAGTAATGCTAAACAAATGTACATTCAATTTTGTTCTACTGGCCCCACCTAACCCCCCCACTCTTGAAAATTACGAACCGGACACTGACTATTTACAAACATAAACCATCACAGATTGAAAGACCTCACCATATCTAATAATTAACCTTATCTATAATTAAATAACTACTCGCTATGGGTACCGTAAAAATATTTAAAATTGTAGTTTGAAACGAACTTCATTTTAAGATGAACATTTTGATCTATTAAATTTTTTACTGAGGCTATATGGAATTAAACAATCCGCTCAGAGCCTCGGCAGCCGACTTTTAGTTGTGGATATTCTCAAATTCCTTGAGTTGCTATGTATTAAGATTTTAGTGAGTTTGTAACTTTACAGGCCTCCTGCATCTAATTTGGCTCATTTTCTTATAGTAATGGAAGATATCCTGAGGAAATTATTTAAATGTAATAAATTGCTGGTTGTATGCGCTGACCTTAACGTGAATATTTTGGAAGAGTCATCTGACAAGCAAAAACTAGTTTCTCTATTTGCATCTTTTAATTTAAAGTTTGTGTTCATGGAACCTACTAGAATATGTCACTCAACAGCAACTTGCATTGATAATATTATCGTAAACTTTGATGTTAAAAGTAAATGTCAAATCACTGGTGTTCGATCCGACCATATGGGTCAAAAAATTACTATAGAAACTAAAATGTCACCTGTTGCGTGTAAAATAGAAATACGACTATTAACAGAGAAGAGATTACAAAAACTCTACGAAAATGTTGATTTAAAACTGTCTCTTGCAAATGTTCCTTTCTACGACCCTAATTATGTCTACCAAATTCTAAATTGTATAATCTGCAACGAATTTAACAAGATCTGCCCAAAAAAAAGGGTAATATTAAACAACAATAAATTACAATTCAATGACTGGGCCACTATCGGAATAAGAAAAAGTAGAGATGTTATGTATGATCTTTACTATAAAAAATCCCTCACCTCGAATGAAGAATATCATAAATATGTCCGTAACTATTCAAAAACGTTTAAACGTGTATGTATTATGGCTAAATCGAAGTCCATAAGGGATAAAGTCTCCAAATCAAATAATAAAATAAAAACGGTCTGGCGTATAATTAACACAGAAACTGGTAAAAATAAAAATAGAGAATATGAATATAGTTTGAAAATAGAAAATAGAGAAGTTTCTAACAACATTGACGTGGCCAATGAATTCAATAACTGTTTTATTAATATACCTGTTGAGGCCACTAAATCTCTAGATTCATCTCCGATGCTAGCTGAAACACTCTTGCAACAAAATTTTAAAAATGTTATCCCTGATTTTCATTTTCGTCACGTAACTACTACTGATATAAAAAAAGCTTTCAAACGGATAAACATGAAAACCACCGAAGATTTATGGGGCATCTCTGTTAAAGTTATTGGGTTCTTATTAGATACAATTGCACCCGTTTTAGTTGTAATATTTAATCTCTCCATGGATCAAGGCGTATTACCTGATCTCATGAAATCTAGTAAAATCACTCCTATTTTTAAATCCGGGTGTAAACACAACCCTTCTAATTATAGGCCAATTTCTGTATTACCAGCCCTTAGTAAAATATTTGAGAAAATTATTCTTGAGCAACTACTTTCACATTTTAATGAATACAGTATATTGCATGACCAACAGTATAGCTTTACTAAATGCCGGTCGACAGTTGATGCTAGTGCTAAGTTGGTGGAGCATATATTTGGGGCTTGGGAGACATCACGGGATGCAATTGGAGTATTCTGTGATCTCTCAAAAGCATTCGACTGCGTGGACCACAATACGATAATCCGCAAACTGAGTCATTATGGTGTGCGAGGGATGTGTGTCTCTTGATTTGGTAAATTCATATTTAACAGAGAGGCAACAAAGAGTAGGCATTAATGGTGTAACATCTGATGGTTTGGTAGTGACAATGGGCGTGCCTCAGGGATCAATACTGGGCCCATTCTTATTCTTAGTCTATATAAACGATTTACCTTTTATGACAAGCAGCTTAACTTTGGACATAGTTTTATTTGCTGACGACACATCACTTGTGTTTAAAACTAACAGAAAAGATAGCGATCTAACTTTAGTTAATTGTGAGCTAGATAAAGTTTGCAAGTGGTTCGCTGCTTGTTTTGTTTGCATTTAATAACTTATTATTAAATGCAAACAAAACGAAATGTATGAAATTTTCACTTCCAAATGTTCCTCGTATAGATTCTAACGTAACACTTGAAAGCACCAAATTAGATCTTGTAAATCAAACAGTTTTTTTAGGCTTGACTTTAGACTCAAAATTGCAGTGGGGTCATCATATCAATACTCTATCAAGTCGTTTGAGCTCCGCTGCATATGCAGTCCGTAAAATTAGGGAACTGACTGATGTGGCGACGGCAATATTGGTATATTTCTCTTATTTTCATAGTTTGATGAGTTACGGCATCTTACTTTGGGGATGTGCTGCCGATACTGACACTATTTTTACGTTGCAAAAGAGAGCTGTCCGTGCCATTTACAACATGGGTCCGCGCGAATCCCTTAGAGATTTTTTTAAGGATACAGGTATACTTACTCTGCCGTCGCTTTACATCTTGGAGAATATAATGCACGTTCGCAAAAATATTAAGAAACTAGACTTGAGGAGCGATAATCACGACATAAATACTAGAAATAAGCATAAAATAACAGTACCACCATTTAGATTAAGTAAAACGAATAAGTCCTTCATGGCAAATGGAGTTAGATTTTATAATAAAATTCCTAAGATTGTAACTGATTTACCAACGCGAAGGTTCAAATCAGCTGTAAAAAGTGCATTAATTACGAAAGCTTACTATAAGGTAAATGATTATATAAATGACAGGGAGGCATGGAGGCAAACTGCACAGTAACTTCCTGGCGACTGCATTACTAAACATTATATAGCTATAATTTATTATTGTATTAGTTTAACTTAATTTATTATGTATTTTTTAGAGTAATTAACTTTCATGGGTGCCTTCATGAGGCCCATGTGAATAAACGATTTTTGAATTTGAATACGCTGTAAGGGACAGACAAAATCCTCGGTAAAGTCTAGAAACATGGTGTTAAATTGAACAGCAAATCAATTTCATTTCATTGCCCCCTCCCCTCGACTCAATTTCCGAAAGTATTCAATGAGCAGGCCATCAAAAACAAAGGAAGGACTCAACTGATATTTAATAAGTTTTATGCAAGGTTTTATGGTATAGATATTGACCGATTTCAAAATAAGAAGGAGGTTCTGTTTCTTTTATGTTTTTAAACTTCAAAAAAGGAGGAGTTTCTCATTACTGCTTCTGTTACCTACACGTAGGTATATTTTGTAGTAGCTTTCCACCCCGCGGTTAAACGGCGTTCCCGAGGGAATTCAAATAAAATATAGCCCATTTTACTAGATTGTAATGCAGTTTTCTAAAGGTAAAACAATTTAAAATCGGTTAAGTATTTTTTTATCCCTAAGACAAACATGGAAAAACTCAAATCTTTTTTCTTTATAATATTAGTGTAGATTATAGTTAAAATTTTTAGATTTAGATAGCTAAATAAAAAAATATCTCGACTTTAAATGTATTTAGGAACGTTTTCACCAAACACATTTCCAATGTCATAATTAAAATAAAAATGGCATATTTGATAAAAAAAAAGATATGATACAAATAAAAACAAAAAATAACGGCTTAATACTTTAAAAATATTTTAATTTATTCAATAGATTAAACAATCATAAGGGTGCTTTTCTACCAGAGATGCGTAGCACGGGTATGAAGTCGCTGCAAAGAGCTTTACCGTATTATGTAATAGCTGTGATAATTAAGCGATCCCAATTCAATCCCATTCGCACACTGCACATCTATGATGGAAAGTCACCTTTGTTGTTATGGCCAGAGACTGAAAGAATTCAAACATAAAAGTTTTAACCACATTTATCGACGCGATAGATATTTTAAGCCTTACGGCATAGGATTTTAGTCTTTTTATTCAGACATGAGTTTCTAGCTGCATAAGTGTGGTTGCCACTTTTAATTCACAAACAAAATTTACATAAATAAGAAACCATTAAATTATATTTAACTAAAAATTAAAAACACAAAATAAACTCCATATTTGGAGATACCTAGTTGGCGGACAATAAATTCCCATTTATGCAGATCACATTTTGAAATAATTTATTGATGGTATGTCGACGTCCCCCAATAACTCAGGTTTCCAACATCCTCATGCCCAACTTCGCGGTATAAATATCGAGGCCCAATTCAGAATTTTAACTTGGTTTAATAAAAGCAGGGGCATATACAACATTGCAAAGTTTAAACTAATAAAATAACAATAAATTACTTATTGACTTCCATTTAATTTTGTCGCACTGTTGTGCCTTCATTCCTCAAACCTTTATCTATATACAGGATGAATTTTTTTTAGGATGCAAAATTCATCCTGCATAAGCCCAGCCTAAACCCTTAGACCTAGAAAGCTGTTTTTTTTCACAGGTGTTGTTTTAAAAACGTGACCGAGGAATGAGAACGGATTTTTTGAAATTCAACCCTTAAGGGAGTGAAAAAGGGGTTGAATGTTCAACGAGAAGTGCTTAGATGCCTTTTATATATAAAGGTCGAGGAGAACGTTTAATTGTATTTTATAAAAATAAATCAAAATAAATTGCATCAATTTTATCTGTAACAGGGTGAGCAGAAGGAAATCTTTGACATTAAAATTTTACTGGCTGAAAATTTTTACACCAACTTTGTGCTACCCTTTTTTAAAAGTTTGAAAATATATCGAATTCCTTCATAATATTCATGCTGTCTATTTTTGTTTAAGTTAATTATTTTTTCAAATGTCACCTTTTTAGTAGCCCAGTTACAAACAGTAACCAAAAGATTAGATTACAACATCCTACGAAAACACTTTCTCCGCAACCTATTGCATAATCTCTGTGGAGTATTCAATTATATTTGCACCTAAATTCCTTAGAAATAGCTCGCGTTTTCGCGATTCCTTATGAATACAGTGGCATCATATAACATGACACGATTACATATATATTCGCAATTAACAGAGAAATATTTACGCCATAATGTTAAACATGTTTGCATTAATACAAGGTTATATAGTAAAAAATTGACAATAAATATTTAAAATTCGCTAAACTGAGTTTACCTAAAATAAAATTCTTTAAAAACGCATATACTTTGGATTGAAAATAAAATATACAGTTTTGGTATAACAGTTCAAGCAACCTTGTACTAGTGGCCAGCAATGGGGTTGTCACAGCAAAAAAAGAACAGAAAGTATTCGTAAAATTATAGGACGGTGAAAACTCCCTACGTGTGTACTAAATAAATATACTATCCTTTTAATACTGTGCAACCTGTACGCAGGCAAAATACTTATATCTTAACAAGGGTTGCCGTAATATAGGGAAAATTCCGAACATTTTTTACCTTGGCAATACAATAAAATCTGTATTTTTTATATCAACAAGTAGACAAGCAGGCAGACGGTCCACCTTATGAGAAGTGGTCACAACCGCCTAAAAGTAAATTTTAAAAAAGTATCAGACTTTTTTTTCATTTTTTTAAACCCGGTAATATACGAACGGGTGGCAACCCCAACTTCACGAACAACATTGAGCAACGTGACAACACTTAATAAGCACTAAACTTACTATTCTATGAAGAAACTGATGATGCAACAGCTAATCTAGTGGCCGTCGAATGTTTCTGTGGGACGCTGGTAGTTGTACCGGTTGATGACATCGTCTCCGGTTAGCGGCTCACGGATAAAACGAGTGAATTGATGTGGCACCACCTATATAAATAATAATATGTATTTTCTATTTAACTTTTTTTTATTGTTGTTTGAGTGTTATGTTTAATGGATCTTTTGATTGCGTCGACTTAGAATTTTGTTTTTTTTTTCACTATTTCAATTTGATACCTTCACGTGTTCCTGAGAACAGGTTCTTGACAGACTGACATACGGACAGACAGACAGACTGACAATAAAGTGACTTATAAGGCTTCCATTTTTTAAAAACCCTAAAAAAGGCAATAACGACACAAATGTCCTAACATGACATATAACATGACAAATGTATATCTTGAAAGAAATACTTACCACCACGTGACTAAATATTTTCAATTAAGTATAAAGTATTTTGTGAATCTCTTACCCCATCTAGCATATGTGGTGACATCGACTGTATAGTGCTCAAGTGTCGCCGAACCTCGGTCGGAATACCTCGAAACAGGGATATGCGTTGATCGTTGTAGTAATTTGCCATTGCCTGATAAAACAAAATTACAACGTTAAAACAAACAAACGAACCCACGGCCTTCGCCGCGGTATTCGACGTCACTACTACTGAGCTATTATCGCCATTATTTTTATTAAACTATTTTTAGTAGTATAGCAAAATCAGTAGGATAAAGTCGAAAAAAAATAGTTTAGTTACAATAGTCTGTAAATATAGTTGTGAATACATAATCAGTGTGAATGTTAGTGACTTACCTTCACGCTGGTAACATTGGTATACTGTTCCATGACACCCTTGATATTCTTGGTCAGCCATTCGGCGACAGGAGGTTCCCGCCAACGGGCGTTCGACAGTTTTATGTACAGATTGATAAGAGGAATCAAGTTTTTACCGGTCCTAAAAAAAGTTAAGTCATTAATTGACAACATAATTTTCTTAACATGCATATATTACAATCTCTACACAGGTGTCCCTGGAGGTATGGATCAAATCCAACAGGGGCGTGGACAAGGTCTATTCCAAACTTTTTAACTCTGTGAATGTCGGTCCAATTTTTTACGGTTCAAAAGTTATGGCCAATTTTTGTTTTATTCAATATTTCGCATGGTGGTCAAGTTTTTCTAATAAATGGTCAAATTTCGCTCGTGTAACTTATTCCCATGAAAATCGCTCGAAAATTGAGTAATTTTTTTGCAAGACGGTGAATGTTATTTCAAATTGAACAAAGTGAACAGCGTAAATTACCACGAGAAAGGCCAATGCTTCTACAAGGTCCTGAAAATAAAATTATAGCTCTAATAGTTTTATTTTTATGATTTTTTTCATTGACCACCATGCGAAATATTGAATGAAACTGTTGGGACACATATGTACCATTTTTATTGTTTAAACTCTCATCGTACGTAGCGCACTGCGAATAGTTACCGTTTGGCAGTCTCATAGAAAAGACAATTACAAGAGTTAGATTATATTCAAGTGTTTTATTTAAAAATGATAACCTTCTGATTGGGGATAGTGGATAGACTATAATATAAACCCAAAAAAAAAAACAAAAATTGGCCATAACTTTTGAACCGTAAAAAATTGGACTGACAGACATGTTTCTGCGGGGGCAACACAAATGTTAAAGGTCATCAACTAACATCTGTAATGCACTATGCAGGTTTCCTATATGTTAAAAAACTAGCAAATAATTACTTACTTTTCCACAGCCGTCGTGAAGAGTTCATGTGAAATCATACCGCTGGGCATATCTTTATGTAAATCTTTGATCTGATATGCCACAGTTGGGAATTGTAAAATGGCATCCTTAAGCAATTCGTCTGCGATGGTCAAATCATCTGCAAATATAGAAACATGTAAAACTATGCAAAAACAAATATTATTTGTTTCTAAAATTTCTTTTTTTACTTGTGTTTGACCGCAATCTCACCATATTAAATGATGTGGCCGTTGGTGGTAAGCACACAAAGTCTAGAAGGAAGGCTCTCAAGTGCAACTTTCGGAACACACCGATAGGAACTTGGCGACAGACTTTCTACTTGAGCGTGGTATCCAGCCAGTCGAGTAGTACAAAGTACCTTACCACTTGTTTTCCTTCACCAAAAATGCTCATTGTAAGATTCAAACGACCTTATCATGGTAACACTGAGCTATCATCGCCTTAATTAACGTATATATAACAAACCTTTATTTTTGGTAGCAACATGATATGTTGCTAAAGCCTTTGAATAGTTAATATTGAATAGAAATTTTGCCCCACTGCTTCTGGACCAATATTCGCTTGCCTTCAAAAGCCATTCATGCTCCCTGGCTTTTAATGCAACTGAGTCAATGACAAATATGACTGCCAAAGGATCTGTTGGGTCAATCCTCATCAAAAACTTTGCCACTTCTAATGCAGTCCGGTGGCAAGCTTTATTTGACACGAGATACAAATATTTGAGAAGAGCAATGTGGAATGGACGATTCTCCAGATATTTGTATTCTAAACGGATGTCACTCTGAAATATTAAATTGTTAATATAATATGTTTTGTGCATATTGATTTAAATATTCTAGTGTAAATAATACTCACATTCAAGTTGAATAGCGGGTGGAAAACTTGCTGCATCATTCCAATAATGTATTCGACCATAGTACATCCATTTGAAAATTCTTCCAACTCAAATAACACATCTGCTACCTGAAACATTTCACTAAGTTAAAGTTATTTAATTCCGTAGGTTATATTTTATTCAGTAGGTTTATGAAATTTTGTATGAAGACTGTCATTATCCATACTGATATTATAAATGCGAAAGTGTGTCTGTCTGTCTGTTACCTCTTCACGTTTTGCTCAAGACTTGTCGTTGTGTACAGGATTAATTTTAAACCGCTGAACCAATTTAGATGAAATTTAGTATAGAGATAGATGGAACCTCGGAGAAGGACATAGGATACTTTTTATCCCGGGAAAAGATAAGATCCCTCGGGAACGCGGGTCAAACCGCGGGGGACAACTAGTTGAATATAAATTCATGTTTGAATTGGTCATTTACTAAGAAATTAAGGGGAGAATGAGTTGGCAAAGTTTGTGTAAGTAAATTTTTTCTGTACAAATTAGTCAGGGGACACAGGGGTAGGGGAGACAGGGGTGGTAAGTAAACAATTTAAGAAAGGATGTCTACATCTTTTCTCAACATCTTAGGACATTTTTATTACTTAGAGACAAAGAATACTGGTATTTTTTTAAGGCAATATACAGAATCTGCAGTCAAAATGTAATTACCTCAAGATGGGCTTCAATATGCGTATGGAACACTTTTTCTACCATAGAGTTTATATAATTAGTGGGTAGTTTTAGAAACAGCCGGTGTCTCTTCTGATACTCAGCGCTGTGATCGAATGCAAAGTATGTGGTAGAACCAATACATGTAACTACTGACATTGATAGACCTGTTGGCAAAATAATACATCAAAATAGCATTTTATTTTATTTGCAATAATGTGTTTAATTAGATGTTAATATAGAGTTTAGGTGTGGTCACATTAACATCGACATTTAAAAATTACAAAATCAGAAATTTTAATGATTACTCTTATTATTTTAAAAATTAATTAGTATGTCAGTAATAATATTTCAATATTATAAACTGAATAAATACAATTAACTTTGGTTTCTACTGTTTATCTTGCAATGTGTAAAGTATTCAATGGAATAAAAATTATGGTATAGAAGCCATTCTCGAAGCTGAACTTTAAACTTAGTAATAGTTTGTGGTTTGAAAAATTCCGAAAGTGCAAAAATACTGTGCTTAACCTAATTATGAATATTAATTTTGGAAGATGTCTATATAAGTACCTATTTCTGTAATGATGGTGCGCTTGAGACTGTATTGTATGTATCCTTCTATCAGTTATTCAAAAATCAGGTTATTTAACAGAAGACAAATTAACTTTTGCTTAAATTATTGTTTATTAAAAAACGTGTCACAATCCTGGTAAAAACATTCAGTACCTCGCACCATCTCGTGAAAATGAAACTATTTTAATCAAATATTTGCACACCACATTCATGAGGCACTTACCAATTCGGCCGGGATATTCAAATTCGTCTGTGGAGACGAATTTTATTCTCTTGCTAGCCAGGACAGTTTTTAGTTGTCTGCGCCTAAAAATAATTACTTTTTATAATGTCACTAGCTTTTGCCCGCGACTCCGTCCGCGTGGAATTAGTAATTGGCGTAGCTTTTTTTATCCAATCTGCTTTTTCAGGGTTCCGTACAAAAAAACAGACCTTTATAGAACCACTCGTGCCTCTGTCTATCCGGTCATGTCACAGACATTTGCTCCGAAGTAGGATGGTGTAGTTCTATGACCCAAACACAGATGTGCAAAGTAAATATTTTTTTTTTAAATAAGGTTAATTTTCGGGGGACCCATTAGGAATAAAAAAAAATGTTTTGCACATCTTTACTGTGTCATATATCAAATGAAAAGGCTCGTTTTCTTAGACTTAACCTTAAATATATTTTTGTTGTTATTGTAAAATAAATAGTTTTGATTTCCGAAACTGCCGAGCCTAAAGTTTTGAAAAAAATACAAAATATAGCTCATTGCTTGTAGATTACAGGAAAACCTATGAGAATTCTATCAATCAATTGAAAATAAAGTAGTAAACTCAATATAATACTATACGATACAATATAGTACGGAACCCTGTCTACGCGAGTTCAACTCGCACATGGCCGGTTTTTTTCATAAATCTCCAGGCAGACATTCATAAATCAGTTCAGCGGTTAATGATTCCCCATAAAAACTTTCACCCCTTAAGGGGTGATTTCTGGGATAAAATCTATTCTATGTTCTTTCCCGGGACTCAAACTATCCCTATACCAAATTTCATCTAAATCAGTTCGGCGGTTTAAGCGTGAAGAAGTAACAGACAGACAGACACACTTTCGCGTTTATAATATTAATTAGTATGGATTGATTTAATATGGAAATAAGGGAATCCGATAGAGATTTATGAAGTCTGAACACAAAAGGGTCTATTTCACAATATTTTTTTCTTAACCATCTTATTAATAAGGCAGTTTATATATGTCCGATGGCTAAAAAAGATAACCAGCATTGTGAAACAGGTCTGTATTTACTACACAATAAAGTTATTTTGTTAATAATAAAACAACAATTATAGTTCGTTAATTTTGAATCACCTTGTCCGTACTCCATTATCATCGGAACCAAAAAGCCTCCTCAATTCATTTTCTTTATTCAAATTTCGTGATTCTATGTTGAAAATTGAAATGAATGGATCCACCAAATTGGTGTTTACCGATGTCGTAGCGGCAGGTGGCGGTGCGCCGAGCAATTTATTTATCTCCCTTACTGATTTGTCTATATCATCCTCCTATGACAAAATTAAGTAATATCAATCTATATACTACGAGTAACTACTTGTCCCCAGCGGTTTCACCCGCGTATGCTAAAAGGTATAATCCATTTGAGATTAGTTAAGTTTCCGAGTTCATCGCGGACCAACATCGTGACAATGGAATTTTATATCCTACTAATATTATAAATGTGAAAGTTTGGATGGATGTATGTTTGTTACTCATTTACTACAGAACGGCTGAATGGATCTGGATGAAATTTGGCATGGAGATAGATTATAGTCTAGAATAGCACAAAGGCTATATACACATATACTTTTTATCCTGAAAAGATAAGATTTCTCGGGAACGCGGGTGAATCCGCGCGAAACAGTTAGTATTATAAATGTGAAAGTATGTTAGGATGGATGTGTATGATTGATGACGTTTGTTGCGCGTTCACGCAAAAACGGCTGAACGGATTTTGATGAAACCAGGTAGTTCATATCCTGGAATAAAACATAGGATACATTTTTACCTCGGGAACGCGGGTGAAATCCCGGGGAACAGCTAGTATTCTATAATTAAAAGGCTCAAGATAATTTTAATAATACTTACGTCATTGTTACATTTTTTCGTTGATTTTTTATACTTATGCTTCTTAGATAATGTTGGTGGTTCATGATTACTTGAGCTTGACTCGGGTTCTGTAAACTCTGGCTCTGAACAATCTGATTCTGAACTGAGCTCCAACTGTTAATAAACAACATAAGTCGTATTATATATGCCAAGAGGCAGTGGCAGATTTACCACCAAGCTGGATAATTGCGGAGGTCGGTAGGAGCGGCAAATGTGTAAATCAGCCATTGTCAAGAGGGCATCAGGACAGCTCAAATTAAGGTGCGTACAGACTATAACTTGTTATATAACTTGTGTTTTATAACACTTCCACATTATGTAACTTTGTTATTCAATATTGCAACATAATACAATACTGTACACATTAGAATAACAATGCAATATAACAATGTTATATAACCATGCAATATAGCAATGATATATAAGCATTGTTGTAGATATTAATAACATCTTGTTATAACATGATTTATGACATTCAGGGTTCACATTATCTGAAACTTGTTATATAACATGTTATGTTACATAGTCTGTACGCACCTTTATGCAAATTTTGCATAAGCAGTGGCGGCGTACCGGGAGCGGTCCACCTCGGGTGCCAAGTACAAGGGTTGACAGCGTGGAGTTAACCCACTCGCGCTTGATAGTGATGAGTTTTTGCAAAATACATTATGCAAGCATGTTTAATATTTGTTATTTTATTTTAGGGGTGCTCAATAGAAATCCGCCCTGGGTGCCAACCTTAAGAGTATTGAAAGAAATTATACACTATTAACTTAACAGTATCACTTAATCTCAAGTATTTCTATAATTAATATACTCATTTAATACTTTTCAACAATGCCCTATAAATATATTGTATTAAATAACAATTGAGCAATATTGGTTATATATAACCCCTTGGCACATATGTGGAAATCATCCCAAAAGTACCTTGACAACAAATTTACACCAGGAATCGCTATTTCTGTAATGAAAACATACTTCTGGTCTCAAAGTGTGTTGAGTGTAAGTTGGTAAGTCCTAAAGATTGTCACATAGCATTTGAATAATAGAGAATACAGCAATGCATAATCAAAACATTAAAGTACAAGCAAGAGCATTCATTTTCATAATTCGCAGCTGCATTTGAATAATAAATTAGTTTAACATAAGTACATATTCAATAATATTTGAGGAATGAGAAGAAAACTAATTGTTATTAATAAATAAATTATAATCAGTTTAAATGGGTCCCAGGGAAAATGTCCATATTTGTATTTTAGGAACTAAAGTAGATAATTTTATGAAACTCCATTCAGACTTACAAAAAATAATATTTAAAGTTAGTGAATACTAGTATTTGTATGTAGTAATAATAGTTAGTAGGTACCTAATTATTACTGAAGTCTGAGGGCTTAAACTAATAAAAAACTTGTCAATAACTTAATTTAAAAAATATTTATAATAATACATACACCTGCATACAATGAGCGCGTTGTTGGTTTAGTGTGAAAACAAGATCCAAAAAAATCATTTTCTGAATCACTGTCTGGTGGTGGCAAAGTGTTATTTCCATTAATCTTCCGGATTTGTCTTCGTGACATATTATTATCACTGAAACAAAGAAAAACATCTTTAGCATTTTTTGATTTTGAGTTTTTTTTTATATTTATTATAGGTACATTATCAATTTCATCATGTAAATACATGGGCCTGTATTATCCGATGATAAATAGAAAACAATGGCTAAACAAGGCCTATTCCCAACACAAGCAAGGATCCATCTGTTAAGCAAAGCACATTTACGGTCTATTGAGGTTGATAAGCTGAAGATATTATGTCCAATGCCTTCATCAAACAAAAACGTGGCCCAGATGTACTGGCTATTCATTTACAATAGTGAATCAACTGTTACAAATGAATACTGACTCTGGAAGGCCAAATGGAAAAGTGAATATGAAAACAATTCCACCATACCGGAGTCAGTAGCTCATCTCAATGAAGCATGAGACCAAGATAATATGTACCCTAACCATTTTCTAACAAATACTGGCAACTCTCCTGACAACATAGTTATCGCAATGAGATTGTTTTCTACTCTTTGAATAGTAAAATTTTGGTAGCGTGCAGCAATGGCACAGGAAAGATTATCTGGGCTGGCCAAATTTCGGAAGACTGTGATCACAACCTTTTTTGAGGGCTGGATTTGCCCCTGTCCCAACAGTGGATGTAAGGTTTAATTTAAGTGTCGAAACCCCTAGTGAGACAACCTCTAACCTCTCATTATATTATCATGCACAAATAAATAGGTGTCCTTTAGGCCCCTAAGCCTGAGCGTATGCTGAGACAGGTGACGCAGACGGCCGAAAATCCGTCATGTTGGCAACTCTGCAGATTTCTACATGGCTGCGCGACGCGTGATAGTCCAGGAGGTAGCAATACAAAAATTAAAGTTATGCTCAAATAAATAAAAAAATTTACAACTTCTGTAACCTTACAATCTTACACCCACCATGGGTGAGTAAGCTAACGCTTGGTTCACTTATTAGTCATTTGAAATTTAATGAAAAAGATGGCAATAAATCGGAATAAAAACCTATCTGCTACTACTTGTTTAGTTTAGTTCTGTTAAAATTTTTTTCATGACTCGTTTTTTTTTTATTCTTTAAATATTTCGGCTAACAGCGTAGTTCGAACACAAGGGTAAACTGAAAATCAGCACAGCGTACTCAGGTAAATGTGAACACTGCAATCGCTGAGTTTATCCTATTGCCATATTATGTTTTATTATTATTATTTTTGATTTAATATATTTTTTTATGTGCTTTTTTCTATGTGTTTACTCGTAAAAGTTTTTTTGAATTATTTTTTTTGTGGCAGTAAATAACATTTTTTTTTTTTTTTTTTTACTATGTATGTTAACCTGCGTGAATGTGTCTGCGTCTCAGCATACATTGCTATTTCCATGTTATCTGCCCTGCTGACCTGTCTCTCAGCATACGCACACACTTAAGGACGCCAGATTGGGACACCAAATCTTATCTGTCATTTGTTATTTCTATAAAAAACTAGTGTGGGATGTGACATGTGTGGATACTTTGGCACCCTCTCAGATTCCAAGCACGCGCAACAGAGCAGGAGCGGCAGCAGAAAATGCGCAGACCCTCAAGCGTCGCAAATATTCACATATAACTGATAACTACGAATTTGCAGCGCTCGCGGTTGAAACTATGGGCCCATGGTCATCTGACACCAAAAGTGTAGTTGAAGACATAGGCAAACGCATGGTGTTGGCCTCTGGGGACTTGAAAGCTATGGACTTTAAGCATTATGGGTACCATGGACCATTTGGAAAATCTTTTATTGTAAATATATTTTTATTTAGGTATTTAATTTTTTTTTTCTTTGATTTACTTTTGTAAAAATAGCATAGTATACTTTATTTATTGTTAATATCCTAAAATTCTATATTTGTAACTTTCTAACTTAATAAATATCCTAGCTCCATAATTATTTACGGATTACGGATTAGTAGGCTGAAGTGGCAGTGGTAGGGGCACATAGCCCGAAGAACCGATGGCACGGGAAGGTTCTGGAGTGGCAACCACGCACCGGAAGACGTAGCGTGGGCTGGCCCCAACAAGATGGACCGACGACGAGTGTCGAGACGAGTGAGGGTCGGACGTCTTTCAGCTGAGATGATGATGATGATAACTTAGGGATATATTGTCTGTCACACACAACACTGTTGGCAATCTTGGTCAACAAAATAAAGTGAACACTACAATAAAAAATAAATCACTGCACCTACAAGTATAAGTCGGGTCGAATTTGTTTCAAAATGAAATATTTTCTTTGATGATGGGACGATAACACAATTTTACGAAGATTCAATTATATACTCTTTGGAAGATTATTCCAGTCTTCCTACGTGTTTTCGTAATTCGTTGTGGTTGTTTTGTTTATTTAAAGGCTTTAGTTACAAGACTATCAAGCCTAAACCATTTATCCATTCGTAATAAAATTATTAAGCAGGTAGTAGTGTTGCTTAAACATCGATAGTCAATCGATTAATCGATAGTCAATCGATTAATCGTTACAAAAACATACGTACAAAATTATTTTCAAAATTTTTCATGATTTAATAGCTAAATTTAATCATCAAATAGTGTCTGTTTTTTAAAAGCCCTCGCAAATTTCCAAAACGACCCGTGAACAAATCGTGACGTCACTTTTACACTCGACCACAGAGTTTGTAACCGCTACGCTTAAATTTATTATCTTACTATTAATGCTATCTTACTTATAATATTATAAATGTGAAAGTTTGAATGGATGTATGTTTGTTACTAATTTACGCCAGAACGGCTGAATGGATCTGGATGAAATTTGGCATGGAAATAGATTGTAGACTGGAATAGCACATAGACTATTTTTTATCCCGGGAAAAGATAATATCCCTCGGGAACGCGGGTGAAACCGCGCGGAACAGCTAGTATCTTACTAATCCCACTAATATAAATGTGAAAGTTTGGATGGATGGATGGATGGATGGATGTATGGATGTATGTTCAGGCGCGGATCCACTGTTGTGGGCACGATGGGCATGCCCACAGCCCTAATACGTGACTAGGGACGTCAATCTTTTACGGTCTATTTAGACCTTTGAGTAGAGTAATGCTCTAAGATTTAGATCGATAGGCTTATAATATTATATCCAATGCTGTAATAAAAAAACAATGTGATTGTGAACAAGTGATTTGGAACGTAGCTTACGCAAGGATGTTATAATATAAAGAAGGATCGAGTACTGTCAAAATTTATTCAAAGCAAAGTAAGCTTTATGCGGTTCTCATACAGTCCATTCTCAATTATCGTAAACCTATCAGGAAAAACGGTCTCGATGAGAGGCACCTCTCTAGGAATGTGTCTCTCTCTAAAATCTGTCGCCAAAACACCAATCGGTGTGTTCCGACAGCTGCACTTGAGAGCCAGTTCCCATCAAGGCTTTGTGTGCTTACCATCTTCGGCCACATCATCACTTACCATGGTGAGATTGTGGTCAAACACAAGCCTATCCAGAATAAAAAAAAAACTATTATATTCTAAATATCCACTATTTGATACATTGACATCCGTTTCATGTCTGTTGGGTGAAGGAAAGGTACAGAACCGGGGCCTCCCCCGTGTGAGCGAGAGGAATATGCGCGATGCACTTGCACATGCGCACGTGAGTACCTGGACATAATTAGTTCCGCTTTATTGATCCTATGTAGCCGCCCTGCCCCTGGCCTGGGAGTCTATGACCGGTACTCGGTAGTTAGTGATAGTTAGTTACCTTTTGTTCTTCATTTGGATGTCGCGTGTTGAGTCACTTTTGATAAAATGCTTCTAATTTTTATATCGATATTCTTTCTAATAATGATGTTTCTAAAAGTTTTAGTTTGGCTGTCCACGCTTATAATATTTTTGATAAGTTGGTACTTTATTCTTGCACCATTATGATCCGGAACAAGGACATGGGTGACTTAAGTATAAAGTGATGTGTAGCATAAAATAATGTCTTACAAATAAGTAAGTTCATTTGGGTTGATCGATTTTGCGATGGCAAAAATTTCGTTTAAATTGGATAATTTTGGTTGGGTAAGTAGGTACCTAAGTAATTTTATTACAATCAAGCCTGCGGTGGTGGTGATCGATTGATAGTAGGTATATTACCTTTATCATATTTCTTCTGGCCTTCTGCCTGTATTTAGTGAGGTTTAATTAGCTTACATCATTTTGCCTTTCTTTTGACATACTTTCTAGAATTATCAGCGAGGACTTACAGCACTCTCATTCGAAATAAAAAAAAAATTACGACGCGACGGATCTGAGGGCGTCTCTGGTTGGAATACGACCCTCGGCTCAGGGGCGTCACCTCACCACAAGAAAAGGGAAGGGCACATTCTCACGATCGTTGCACATAAACTAGAAATATATTACACCCACATTAAATAAGGGCAGAGTTGTAGGAGGGGAGAATGTATTTGAGCTGGAGTAATTTTAGTTCTCAGAAATTATTTCTTAATGACCCGGCCACATTATTGGGATTTGGCCAATATTTTTGTAGCCATCCCCATCCCCCAAATACTCGAGTGTGATAGGGATAACAACAGACAAGTTCGAATACCGATAATGTGGCCCCAGGCAGCTGGCATTACATTGACTATTATTATCATGAATACTCGTATTATCGATAAAAAAAATTTTGGCGCTCGTACCTAACTGTCAGGTTACTCTAGCTAATGAAAAATCCGACTTGACGACATGCGCGATGCAATAGGGACTATGCACGTATTTTTTTCATTGTTGTAAACGTTGCTACAGGTTATTACATTACAAAAAAATAACACATCCAAAATCTTAACCATTAAGTTAAAAAAAAATATATTTTCATTCCATCTATTCGAAAAGGACGACTTGGTTCGCCTTTAAGTGCACCCAAAGGTGGTGTTTTCTATAAGAAACTTTTAGCGGGCAGTAATGAGGTTTTTAATCCTCTTTATAAGTGCGCCGCACTTATCTTTGCCGCGCACTTTTTTAATTTGGAACATCTTATATGTTCAGCGCCATAGAAATCGAAAGCAAATATTGTTTGACTAAAGACTGGCTGATACGACGGCCCATAGTCGCGCCGCCGGCGCCGGCTGAATAATAAGAAAAAAACAAATTGAAAAGGCGCGAACTACAGCCCGCGTTTTCGTAAATTTTCATGGATTGTTAGAAATTCATGGTTTTGTTTTGAAAAATGAGTTCTTTAAGTGACAGTGAAAGTAACGGGATTCACCGTCACATTTTCCTCAAAATGAGCCAGATTCGGACATTATTTCAAGCATTTTATCAAAAGTCACTCAACACGCGACATCCACATGACAAAAGGTAACTAACTATCACTAACTACCGAGTACCGGTCATAGACTCCCAGGCCAGGGGCAGGGCGGCTACATAGGATCAATAAAGCGGAGCTAATTATGTCCAGGTACTCACGTGCGCATGTGCAAGTGCATCGCGCATATATTCCTCTCGCTCACTTCCTCCCCCGCTTCTGTACCTTTCCTTCACCCGATAGATAAAATCAATACCGTTTTGTTACCTCCCATCAAGAATTCACAGCGGCAACATTCAGTGCAAAGCGCATGTCCACTGTTGCACTGGAGCTACCTGATGTCGATATCCCCTGCCGTGCTCAGATTGGGATGAAAAATAATATGGCGGGACTAACAAAAACGGTTGTTATGTGAAAAGCTTGTTAAAAGACTAATGTTTCATTTTATTTTATATGCATTTGTGATTTTGAAATTGATCACATATTTAAAGTTTTAAAGCTCAACTGTTCATTAAATATGCATTAATAATTTGAATTTATGCTTGAGTAATAAAAGTTATATAAGTACTTACTAACCCAAAAATTATTGTATCCAAATTAATTATGAATAGGTATCATTAATATGTATTATGCTACACTGCACTGCACTTTATACTTAAGTCATAAGGTCCCCGTTTCAAACCATACGCATCATAATAAGGTAGGTAAGAATATCACGGATCGATATAAGGTCAAAATGCACGTAGCATTGTATCAAAAGGAATTCGACGTCCGAACGCGCGAACGGTAACTCCCGCAATAAATCTCTATCACTAAAGCGAAGCTCATTATGTGCAAGTGCATCGCGCATGTTTCTCTCCGGAGGGAGGGGTTCTCTTCCTTCCTACTCCATTGCTTCTGTTACCTCCCTATAGCTGTTAGTTAAATCAAATCAATAAAGCTATGCTACTGTAACCTCCTGCCACTCCCCTCTACCTCTCACACCAACTAACACCCCTGTTGAGTCCAATCAACCCCTTTTATTTTCCCTCCCCACACTCCTTCACTCTTCCTATTTCCAATCTATAATTCTTAATATTTTATTAAGTTCAATATATAATATAAATACAAATGCAATGGCCGTAAGCTAAGTGTAACGATTATACCCCTGTGAGTAATCCATTGGATTTCTAGGAATACTCTAATCGTCCAAAGTCCTTCAATTAGTATATTCGACGGTCATACTACATGGAACTTTAAGCACAATAAAAGAGACAGTAAGCTCTCCCAACATGTTGGCAGGACCCGATATACCTAATCAATATTGAGGGTTCATATTTAGGCACCCTCGACGCATGTGCAGTTCAACGCACAGGTCCAGGTTGCAGCTACCCGTTATTAAATAAATAAATAAATATCCTCGGACATTTTTCACACACCCCGTCACCCCGTATTAATAACCCCGTCACACCTAGGCTTGGAACAAAGGATATATTAAATCAATAGAGCGGGGGAAACTATTTCGGCATATTTCGGAAACATAAGAATGTTAATTCGATTCTATGACTTTTATCAAAACTAATATTATACCCAACCGATTTTAAAAATTCTCTCACCATTGGAAAGCTACATTATCCCTGAGTAACATAGTTTTATCCCGTGAAAAGATAAGATCCCACGGGAACGCGGGTGAAAGCGCGGAGTACAGCTAGGTACTTATAAAAGTTATAGAATCGGCTTTACATTCTTATTATAAAATATTTCATATCTTACTCACCCAATCAGAATTTTAGTATATGTACATAAAAACCTACAAATTATTATATATGAATCGTAATAAGTATAAATTATTTAAACAACACTGCACTTTAAACGTAAGTCCCGCGGACACTTTTTCGGATCATCCGGATCATAGGGTTAGAATATAACTATATCTTTATACTGTGATATAACTATCGATAAGAAAGGTCAAAATACGTGAATTGTATCAAGAATATTTCAATATACGACGTCCGAACGCGCGAACGGTAACTCCACCACTATTGGCTACCTACGCTCGTTCTAGACTAGCCACCCTGGCTGCGTCGGATCAATAAAGTGAACCTAATTATGTCCAGGTAGCCACGCATGTGCAAGTGCATCGCGCATGTTCCTCTCCCTTACCCCTTCCCTCACTTGTATTCTCTTCCTGTATCCGATAGAGAAAATCTATAAATCTCCTCTCTGCCTCTCACACCCTTAAACATCCCTATACACTCCCTTCAACCCCCTCTTTTTTCGCTTCCCATCCTCCTTCACCCTCCCTATTTCCTATCGTCTATAATTCAAATGATGTTTTAAGTTCCATTTTATACTTAATATAAATTCAAATACAATAGCTGCAAGCTGTTACGAATATTCCAGTGAGAGCAATCCATTGGATTTCTAGAAATACTCATATCGAGCTAACAAAGTAACGCAATTAGTCAATAAAAAATATATTTATTTGGCAGTCATTATTAACTACATAACACTTTACTCTTAGCTTAGAAATCACGACTAATGTCCCATGGTGTAACGAGACAAGAATAAACAAACTATTAAAGTACTTGCCTTATCAGGAATATAGGAAACTAACTCGCTCATAGGCATTTTGAAGTCACGACTTGCCTGAATTCACAACGGTTACTGACGCAGTAATGTTAGCTAGACCAAATATAATCAATATTATGGGTTTATATCCAGGCACCCTAGACGCATGTGCAGTGCAAAGCGCATGTCCAAGTTGCAGTAACCTGTTATCGATTACCCCTGTCGCGTCCTTAGCAAGGGTGGGAATAACGTAAACTCACCTAATTTTTTTCTGTACTTATTCGTTTTGAACTTATTTGAATTTCATTATATTATACACTGCACTTTATACTACAGTCACGCGGTCCCTTTTTCTGATCATCCGGATCATATCGACAAATAATTATAAATTTTCCAAATTAAAATTCCTTCATACACAGAAAATCAAATTATCTTGTTTGATTTTCTTTCTCATTGTACTAGATTCAAAATAAGGACGTTTCTAAAAAAATATTATTATTTTCTGTGTGTCTTAAAATATCACCGTCTATCAAACTCTTTTCTATTGGGACACGCACATCAGGTTGTTATAAATTACTCAAATACAAAATACCCACAAGCAACTGATTACGGGGCTAGATATGGTTGGGGTAACCTCCTGCCACTCCGCTCTACCTCTCACACCCTGTAACACCCCTGTATACTCCCTTCAACCCACGCTCTTTTCGCTCCCTTCAACCCACGCTCTTTTCGCTCCCCATCCTCCCTATACTATTGGAGAAACTGCTAAGTATGTGCGTATTACGGAATTAAAAAGTATAAGTGATAGATTGAACCGTAGGTACCTACGAGGTATGCCTTTTAAGTTCTGTCGTTTCCATATTCCCTGGCAATTTTGAATTTGGAACTGTTCTATATTCGAATGTGTTTAAATTTAGAATCTAAAAACAGTTGAAAGTATTAGGATTAATGCTATTGTTTAGTCACAGCGTCGATTGGAATCTGTCAGGCTACGTACGAAAATGAATCTTTCTAAGGAACATTATCAGTGGTGACGAATCTTGGATCTATGCTTACGATCCTGATTCTAAACAACAATCTACAATCTGGGTCTTTCAAGACGAGCCAAAGCCGACTAAAGTTGTTCGTTTTCGAAGCACTTCAAAGAAGATGGTGGCCACGTTTGTTGGAAAAACCGGTCATGTTGCGACTATTGCACTTGAAGATGGTAGAACGCTTAACGCAGAGTGGTATACCACAGTTTGTTTACCACAAGTCATCGCCGAACTTCGAAAATCTAACTCAAAGCGATGCATCATCCTGCACCACGACATCGCAAGCTCACACAGCGCTCGTCAAACGATTGAGTATTTGAAGCAGTAAAAAGTAGAAATTCTTGACCATCCTCCATACAGTCCTGACCTAATCCCTAACGATTTCTTTACATTTTCTAAAATTAAGGAAAAGTCTTCGTGGTCAAAGGTTCCAGCCCGGTGAAGAAGCAGTCGACTCTTTCAAGTCAGCCATTTTGAACACCCCCACTTTAGAGTGGAATAAATGTTATAATAACTGGTTTGAGCGAATGGAAAAGTGTATTCAGCTACGTGGTGAATACTTTGAAAAACAATAAAAAGTACTATAAGGTTCTAGTTGTGTTTTTTTCTTCAAACGACAAAACTGAAAAGGCATGCCTCGTACTCATAAATATGAGCAACTATTACTACTTATAGAGCAAGATTGATGTTTTATATTATTGTTCTATGTTATGGAGTCAACTGTATACCTACTTATTTTAAGTATGAAAAAATAAATTTATTTACAGTAGTAGCCTATACTACACCGCACTTTACACCTGAGTGATGCGGTCCCTTCATCCGGATTACATTGAAGTACGAATATAACTATCAATAAATATTAACTTATCAATTTATGCCTTTTGCGGTTGAGACCATGGGTTCGTGGGGGTCTGAAGCTCGTCGTTTCGCAAATATTTTATGTAAAAAATTAATCGAGGCCTCGGGTGACCGGCGGGCGGGGAGCTTTTTCCGCCAACGCATCAGCTTGGCCATCCAAAGAGGAAACGCTGCCAGCCTTCTGGGAACCTTGCCGATCGGCAGCAGCGGCAGCCTCGAAGAAGTTTTTTATGTATTGTAATTGTACATTTGCTTGTATATTTTGTACATTTGTTGTAAATAAAACACATTCTAGTTCGCACTATCAATAACGAAGTTAAACATAAAGTAGGCTAATATAGCGCATCAAGAGCTATTTAACATGCGACGTCCAAACTAAACGCAATAAATCACTACCATTATCGGCTCGTTCCAGACCAGTCAGTCAGGGTGGTTATGTAGCCTCGCAAGTGCATCGTGCATGTTCATCTCTCCTACCCCCTCCCTCGCTTATGTTCCATTCCTATATCCGATAGACATAATCAATAAAAATATGCCACTGTTACTACCTGCCCCTCCCCTCTACCTCTCACACTAACCTGTACACTCCGCTCAATCCCCTCTTTTCCCTCACCCTCCCTATTTCCTATTTCCAGATGTAATCAATATTGAGGGTTCATATCTAGGCACCCTAGACGCATGTGCAGTGACTAGCGCATGTCCAAGTTGCAGCTACTTGTTATTATCGATTACCCCCGCAGCACCCAGGGCGGGGATAACGGGTAGAGTGGGGATAACAAAGACTGTTTTCTTAGTGTTTATTTCTATAGATCGGGTAAAAGACTTTATTGGTAAAACTACTAGGTTAACTGCGCCTATTAAGGCAGCAACAGATGCTAGATTGAACGAACGTTGAACGAAATCATGAATATGATTTTTTTTTTATACGTTTTTATGTATGATTAATAATCTCAATTTACTCTCGATAATAAAAGTTATGGAATTGTTTCTACATACTTAAATAAAGAAAATTATTACATCTATCATACTCACCCAATAAAATTTTAAGTAAAATAAACTCATTTGAATTGCATTATATAGGTACTAAACGCACTGCACGTCCTAAGTTTCGTGGTCCCTTTTTCCGATTATAAAGAGGACTACCGATAATACACACGCCTAAATAGCCTAAATAAAGAATTGAATAATATTAAGAACAAGAATAAATATAAAAACATTACGATCAAAATAAAGAAGTATACGTTCATTGTATCAAATGCGATGTCCGAACGCGCGAACGGCAACTCCCGCAATAAATCACTACCACAATCAGTCAAGTCACTACGCTCGTTCTAGCCCAGACAGGGTGGTAGGATCAATAAAGTGAAGCTAATTATGTCCAGGTAGCACCACGCATGTGCAACTGCAGCGCATATATTCCTCTCTTCCTCTTTCCTCTCTCCCTCCCCTACCCTTTCCTCTCTCAATCCACTCGATCTCCTGCCCCTTTCCTCCCCTCTCCTTCATAACTACCTATGTACTAAGTAGTTTAATATTTTATTCTATTATTATATTAGTGTATTCTTATCCTACAATAAAGTACCTACTTCGTTTTTCTGTATTGTCATAATAAAACACTTATACCTTTACCAAAAAAATAAAAACTGCATTTATATAAAAATCTGATATAAGTAATGCAGTTATATTAGTGAGTGCAGTAATTATTATATATTATCGTATTATATCTCTTTTATATTCAATGTCTATCAGTGGAGACTTCTTAATGACGATTTTAACTGTAAAGCTTAGTCGATAATCTCCCTAAAATTTAATACCTAAATAAATAACTGAACGGATCAATGAGACAGACATTTCCTTCTTGCCTAGCGCACGTTCTATTTCTACCTATCTTGGACCTACCTAAGTAAACCTATTAAACACATATTGAAATACCTACAAGGCGCATAAAAAAGAGCAAGATTTGCCAGTATTAATTAATAAGAAGACAAACAAGCTGTAATTTGTTTAAATAATTAATATTGAATGCAACGCCCGCAAGCTGACGAAAAATACAAAATACGCACAATATAATTCGCATATCAGCCATATTGTTGTAGGTGCATAGGTAGTATAGGTAGGTAGTAACATTTTATTTTACTAAAATAAAAATATAAGTAAATAATAACACTCACCCAAATGGTAAATCCAAAAAACACAAGTCATTATACTAAATTGGTCGTAACGAAAAAGACCAAAATAATACACTGCTCAACACAACACAAAAAAAACATAATCCACTAAGTTCGTTAGTTACCAGAATGTTCACGTCGAATCGGGACTGTTTAAATAAAGTCTCCAATGATACGGTCCCATTAAAAGTCACAATCTATTTGAGTGTAAATTGTATGAAATATAGATGCACTGAACAACTACACGACGACGCGGAGGACGTCCGAATGGTAACTGACGCCATAAATTAATACCGCTTCGAGATCAACCCGGGAGGCCCTGGATAGGCGACGGCAGCAGTCGGTCTGATAAAGCATCCAAGCATCCTAGACCAAGCATCCTAGACACATTTGCAAGTGCATGCCCAATGACTGACAATGTGGAATTATAAATCCTAACGTATCTTTCACAATTATTCAATTCTTATTAAATTATTTTGCGCAACGTCATGTAACCACTCTAAATATTGATCGATTAATCCGTGTATTAAATATAAGTTGGCAATATGACATCCAACAACAAAAATTTGTAGGGCATTTTCTAAAAAATCCATAATTTATGCCGCGCGATGCGCGATGAATAAATGCAAATATAAATAATTAGTTATCGTACTGCTCCGAACATTCAGTCACACCCAACCGAGCTGGGCGACTAAACCAAATCAATAGACCGAGGTTTTATATCCAGGTAACCTATGCGCAATGCGCATGCTTAAAGCGCATCTGTATTGAATCTATCCGTTATTGCAACAACCAACTACCTATAAAGCTACCTACTGTAAAAATTGCACCCATTTTCTGAAATTATATGATACCTAAGTACTTATTTATAAACGAGACAATTGATCTTTTAACCAAATATGTAGGTACTATTGAATTTTAGATAATCGAAAACAAATTCAATTAAGTTCAAAGACAATCGATCATTCCCGGGTATTCTGGGCCCATCGCGTGTGAAGCGAGGACGCGGGCGGAGGGAGACGAGCGGCGGGAACCAGGTAACTTCAACAGATTCAAGAGCAACACGCATGTGCAAGTGCAAGCTCTAATACGCATGTGCTAGACTGGGAATTCTAGGTAAACGCTAATAATAGAATTGATGGTTATTGCAGTATTAATTTCAATAAATTATAATATATTATTATAGGTCACAGAGAGTTTTAGGAAAAAAGTTGCACGCTTTACATTTTGTATACCTGAGAATTCAATGATATTTTAAGTAAATAGGTGTAGATAGGTAATAAACGCTGCCCGAGCGGTAGGTTAAAAGCTGGCTAAATAGCCCCTTTCATCTGTGCTGTGTCGCGTCACCTTTATGTCCCGAGTGTAATTAAATGTAAAAGTGACCTAAATCAACCAAAAATACCGTCGTGTGTCATGAGATATCGTAATGTAGTTAGTCCTTGGACGAATAAATCATAGTGTGATTATGAAATATTAGGTACGTTATTTATATGTGCGTTACTGTGCAATATTTGGGACAGTTTTGAAGAACGATTGCTGTGTAGGTGACCTATCTATAGTTCTACATTGTTTCGCTTATAATATCGTTGGTTGAATTAATACTAAATCGTTAGTTAACGCAGGCGGATCTAGTAGGTACTTTTATATCAAACAAAGCAGAGTAAGCTTCAGTAAAGCTTAAAATCATCTATTCTACCTTATAACAAGATTTCAAACAAACGAAGGGCATTATTTAAAAAAAAACTCAAAAATATACACTTTTCAATATTTTCCGCGCAATTCAATTTCACTATCATAAATAAATGTTTCCTGTGTTTGCCTTTGTATTCTCAAAAATATGGTAGAATCTCTACATTCATCTTGGAAATAGATATTGAAAACATTTTATCAAAAGTGACTCAACACGCGACATCCAAATGAAGAACAAAAGATAACTAACTATCACTAACTACCGAGTACCGGTCATAGACTCCCAGGCCAGGGGCAGGGCGGCTACATAGGATCAATAAAGCGGAGCTAATTATGTCCAGGTACTCACGTGCGCATGTGCAAGTGCATCGCGCATATATTCCTCTCGCTCACTTCCTCCCCCGCTTCTGTACCTTTCCTTCACCCGATAGATAAAATCAATACCGTTTTGGTACCTCCCATCAAGAATTCACAGCGGCAACATTCAGTGCAAAGCGCATGTCCACTGTTGCACTGGAGCTACCTGATGTCGATATCCCCTGCCGTGCTCAGATTGGGATGAAAAATTATATGGCGGGACTAACAAAAACGGTTGTTATGTGAAAAGCTTGTTAAAAGACTATGCATTTGTGATTTTGAAATTGATCACATATTTAAAGTTTTAAAGCTCAACTGTTCATTAAATATGCATTAATAATTTGAATTTATGCTTGAGTAATAAAAGTTATGTACTTACTAACCCAAAAATTATTGTATCCAAATTAATTATGAATAGGTATCATTAATATGTATTATGCTACACTGCACTGCACTTTATACTTAAGTCATAAGGTCCCCGTTTCAAACCATACGCATCATAATAAGGTAGGTAAGAATATCACGGATCGATATAAGGTCAAAATGCACGTAGCATTGTATCAAAAGGAATTCGACGTCCGAACGCGCGAACGGTAACTCCCGCAATAAATCTCTATCACTAAAGCGAAGCTCATTATGTGCAAGTGCATCGCGCATGTTTCTCTCCGGAGGGAGGGGTTCTCTTCCTTCCTACTCCATTGCTTCTGTTACCTCCCTTTAGCTGTTAGTTAAATCAAATCAATAAAGCTATGCTACTGTAACCTCCTGCCACTCCCCTCTACCTCTCACACCAACTAACACCCCTGTTGAGTCCAATCAACCCCTTCTATTTTCCCTCCCCACACTCCTTCACTCTTCCTATTTCCAATCTATAATTCTTAATATTTTATTAAGTTCAATATATAATATAAACTATAATATAAAACTTTAACCGCTTAAGTAATTTGCTATTAAAGAAAATAGACTAAAATACTAAATTTAAACTCTGCTCTCAATATGTGGAATATGGAAGAGATTATATGTAGGTATAGGTAGGTACAATATTTTTAAGTCACGCGATCCCTTTTTCGGATGATCCAAATCATAATGAGGTAAGAATATTAACTATCGATAAGAAAATTATTATTATGTAGTAGTTAAACCGTAATATATTATTATGTGCATTGTATCAAAAGCGATTCAAATGCATGAATAGCCAGAGTGGCTACGTAGAATTAATAAAACGAAACTCATTATTTCCAGGTACCCACGCATGTGGAAGTGCATCGCGCATGTTCCTCTCCCTTATCTCCTCCCTCACTTGTATTCTCTTCCTGTATCCGATAGAGAAAATCTATAAATCTCCTCTCTGCCTCTCACACCCTTAAACATCCCTATACACTCCCTTCAACCCCCTCTTTTTTCGCTTCCCATCCTCCTACACCCTCCCTATTTCCTATCGTCTATAATTCATATGATGTTTTAAGTTCCATATTATACTTAATATAAATTCAAATACAATAGCTGCAAGCTGTTACGAATATTCCAGTGAGAGCAATCCATTGGATTTCTAGAAATACTCATATCGAGCTAACAAAGTAACGCAATTAGTCAATAAAAAATATATTTATTTGGCAGTCATTATTAACTACATAACACTTTACTCTTAGCTTAGAAATCACGACTAATGTCCCATGGTGTAACGAGACAAGAATAAACAAACTATAAAAGTACTTGCCTTATCAGCCATGATAATTTGGTGAAAATGTATAACATAAGTAAATAATATGTAAGTAGAATATAGGAAACTAACTCGCTCATAGGCATTTTGAAGTCACGACTTGCCTGAATTCACAACGGTTACTGACGCAGTAATGTTAGCTAGACCAAATATAATCAATATTATGGGTTTATATCCAGGCACCCTAGACGCATGTGCAGTGCAAAGCGCATGTCCAAGTTGCAGTAACCTGTTATTATCGATTACCCCCGCAGCACCCAGGCAGGGGATGACGGGTAGAGTGGGGATAACAAAGACTGTTTTCTTTGTGTTTATTTCTAGATTGGGTAAAAGACTTTATTGGTTAACTGCGCCTATTAAGGCAGCAACAGATGCCAGATTGAACGAACTCATGAATATGAGTAACTTTTTTTATAAGTTTTTATGTGTGATTAATAATCTCAATTTACCCTCGATAGTAAAAGTTATGGAATTGGTTCTACATACTTAATAAAGAAAATTATTGCATCTATCATACTCACCCAATAAAAATTTTAGTAAAATAAACTCATTTGAATTGTATTATATTGGTACTAAACGCACTGCACTTCCTAAGTTTTGCGGTCCCTTTTTCCGATTATGAAAAGGACTACCGATAATACACACGCCTAAATAGCCTAAATAAAGAATTGAATAATATTAAGAACAAGAATAAATATAAAAACATTACGATCAAAATAAAGAAGTATACGTTCATTGTATCAAATGCGATGTCCGAACGCGCGAACGGCAACTCCCGCAATAAATCACTACCACAATCAGTCAAGTCACTACGCTCGTTCTAGCCCAGACAGGGTGGTAGGATCAATAAAGTGAAGCTAATTATGTCCAGGTAGCACCACGCATGTGCAACTGCAGCGCATATATTCATCTCTTCCTCTTTCCTCTCTCAATCCACCCGATCTCCTGCCCCTTTCCTCCCCTCTCCTTCATAACTACCTATGTACTAAGTAGTTTAATATTTTATTCTATTATTATATTAGTGTATTCTTATCCTACAATAAAGTACTACTTCGTTTTTCTGTATTGTCATAATAAAACACTTATACCTTTACCAAAAAAATAAAAACTGCATTTATATAAAAATCTGATATAAGTAATGCAGTTATATTAGTGAGTGCATTAATTATTATATATTATCGTATTATATCTCTTTTATATTCAATGTCTATCAGTGGAGACTTCTTAATGACGATTTTAACTGTAAAGCTTAGTCGATAATCTCTCTAAAATTTAATACCTAAATAAATAACTGAACGGATCAATGAGACAGACAGACGCATAAAAAAGAGCAAGATTTGCCAGTATTAATTAATAAGAAGACAAACAAGCTGTAATTTGTTTAAATAATTAATATTGAATGCAATGCCCGCAAGCTGACGAAAAATACAAAATACGCACAATATAATTCGCATATCAGCCATATTGTTGTAGGTGCATAGGTAGTTATTGTAACATTTTATTTTACTAAAATAAAAACATATATAATAACACTCACCCAAGAGGTAAATCCAAAAAACACAAGTCATTATACTAAATTGGTCGTAACGAAAAAGACCAAAATAATACACTGCTTAAACTTAACACAAAAAAAATCATAATCCACTAAGTTCGTTAGTTACCAGAATGTTCACGTCGAATCGGGACTGTTTAAATAAAGTCTCTAATGATACGGTCCCATTAAAAGTCACAATCTATTTGAGTGTCCATTGTATGAAATATAGATGCCGTGAAGAACTCGGAAGATAAGTACGCGACGACGCGGAGGACGTCCGAACGGTATATTTACGCTTCGAGATCAACCCGGGAGGTCCTGGATAGCTCACGGCAGAAGTCGGTCTGATAACATCAATAGCGAGGCTCATGTCCATGTCCAAGCATCCTAGACACATTTGCAAGTACAACGCGCATGCCCAATGACTGACAATGTGGAATTATACATCGGTAACGTACAAAACAGTTTTTCTTTCACAATTATTCAATTCTTATTAAATTATTATGCGCATATAACCAATCTAAACATTGATTGATTAATCTGTATATTAAATATAAGTTGGCAATCAGACATCCAACAACTAAAATTTGATGGACTATTTCCATTATATCCATAACTTTATGCCGCGCGATGCGCGATGAATAAATGAAAATATAAATAATTAGTTTTACTGCTCCGAACATTCAGTCACACCCAACCGAGCTGGGAGACTAAACCAAATCAATAGACCGAGGTTTTATATCCAGGTAACCTATGCGCAATGCGCATGCTCCAAGCGCATCTGTATTGAACCTATCCGTTATTGCAACAACCAACTACCTATAAAGCTACCTACTGTAAAAATCATAAAATTTGTTTTTGAATGAAATTACCTAAAACATTTTGAATAATTTACATACGGGATCAAAATTAATTTATTTACAACAAATGTACAAAATATACAAACATATGTACAACTATAAATATAAAAACTTCTTTCCGGATGCAAGGCAAGGTTCTTTGGGTATTATTATGAGATCAAATCGGAGTAATTAGAAATTATTGCGACATTATATTTAGGTAAATCTGAAAAATAGGAAATAGTATGAAAGCCCTGGACGGTCAAATTACAACTTTTTTTATTTCTACGTTATATTACGTTAGTTATGTTATATTATTATAACCTAACGATGAATCTTAAAAGAACTTATCTCGTATATTTAGGGGGTAAGTGCCAGAGGCACAGGCTATGCCACTCCACTCGCAGTGAACCAGTAAAGTAGGGGTTATAGGGAATATTTATTCAAATATACTTATACAGGGGGTTGTGAGTCAGTGAGACATGCGCGCGAGGGGTAGATGGGGAATGTGTTGTTACCATGGACGTACGGGGCACTGGAGACGCGCAACAAGTAGATAGGGAGAATAAATCTATATAAATATTTATGTGACATTGTCACAATAATGTGACATTCAAATAAGGCTTTGGTGAGGTATAAAAAGAAACAATATTTTAAAGGACATATAGTTAGGTCATACAATTTTACAACATACACTTTCCCAGAGAGCCATCACATCATGTTTTTTTTTTATTATGAGTTTTATTGGTGCGAATAGATATAGTAGCGCTGGCAGGTAATAATCTCTAATATTTTGATAAAGAATATGAAATTTACTTAAAAAATCTAAACTCTAATTTAAATACTTAATTCAGTAGGTACCTATTCACATGATACTTCACAGTGTACCTACTAGAATTAATTTTTTTGTTAAAAGTAAAAAAATAAGTACAAATCGGTTTTTGTTTTGAAAAACAAAGAGAAACCTTATTTGGTACTAAATGTAAGTATAATATTTTTATATATTTACCACCACATCAGAAAACAATGTACGACACACACAAGTCATATAAATGTTATTACAAATCTTCTCAAAACCATTGTTCAATACACGACACTGCACACAACAAGTACATTCAGACACAACGAATTTAAAAGTGCACGCGCAATATTAGATCTTGGATAGACGCGGCAGTTCACCGTGAATTCGACGGTAACCGATATATTAATTCTCATGCCTAGATTAGGTGGCATTGGAGGCCTAGAGAGGAAAAATACCGTATCAATTCTAATATTCATTTTAACTTAACCGCCTGTTTCAGAAAGAGCCAATGTATTTCTTTAGTATCTACACTCTTCAACTGACGCGAAGAATCAAATATTTCTTAGAAAAAGAGACGTTATGATATGACGTGTAAGAGTGCAATTATATTACTGGTGACAATCGATCATTCCCGGGTATTCTGGGCCCATCGCGTGTGAAGCGAGGACGCGGGCGGAGGGAGACGAGCGGCGGGAACCAGGTAACTTCAACAGATTCAAGAGCAACACGCATGTGCAAGTGCAAGCTCTAATACGCATGTGCTAGACTGGGAATTCTAGGTAAACGCTAATAATAGAATTGATGGTTATTTGAGTATCCCATAGTTTGAAGTTTGTAGAATAAATCATGAAATTTTAATTAAACATGCAAAAAAAGTCTACCTCAACGACCCAGTTTTAAAGATACAATTTTGTTTTATTGTTTAGTTTTTTAGTTGTTTTATTTTTATCTTGTCAGCTAGGTGGACTTTCTAGCTTTCTAATGACACTAGTTTACTTACTTAAAAAGAAACAATGAAAAAACAAAAGATGAGGCTTTAATTTAAAAAAAAATTAATGTGCGTTGGTTTTTGAGATTGCTAACATAATCAACTTCTTTTTCCGATTTTTACCGATAATTTTTTGTCTGACATCCGTACTTTTCGATTGATCAAGTTTGGAAAATACACATTGTATATAGGTCATAGAGAGTTTAAGGACAAAAGTTGCTCGGAGTTACACAACCTCTTTTATGCACTATTACACGCTTAACATTTTGTATACCTGAGAATTCAATGATATCAATAAGTAAATAGGTGTAGATAGGCTGCCCGAGCGGTAGGCTAAAATCTGGCTAATTAGCCAACTTTGACTTGTGGTGTGTCGCGTCGCCTTTATGTCCCGAGTGTAACTATATGTAAAAGTGACCTAAAACAACCAAAAATACCGTCGTGTGTTGAAATGTTACGTTATTTCTATGTGCGTTACTGTGCAATATTTGGGCCATTTCGAAGAGCGATTGCTGTGTAGGTGACCTATCTATAATGCTACATATTTTCACTTATAATATCGTTAGTTGAATGAATACCAAATCGTTAGTTAACGCAGGCGGGTCGGCGGGTCTAGTATTGTTATATCAAACAAAGCAGAGTAGGTAAGCATCAGTATAATAGTTATTTATTTACAACAAATGTACATATAAAATATACAAACAAATGTACAACTATAATATATAAAAAAAACTTCTTCGAGGCTGCCGCTGCTGCCGATCGGCAAGGTTCCCAGAAGACTGGCAGCGTTTCCTCTTTGGATGGCCAAGCTGATGCGTTGGCGGAAAAAGCTCCCCGCCCGCCGGTCACCCGAGGCCTCGATTAATTTTTTACGTAAAATATTTGCGAAGCGACGAGCTTCAGACCCCCACGGTCTCAACCGCAAAAGGCATAAATTGATAATTTGGACCAATACAGGCGTACTATTTGAATTTTGAATTTTCCGCACCTTTCGCAGCCGCTCCCGCGGCTTTAGTCACCGGTAAGTGAGATGTCGCAAGTGTATCGACACAAGTGGCATCCCACACCAACGGCACAGAAAATAAACCCTTATTTTCTGTGCCAACGGCTTGCCGACACTCCACGGGATCAAAGTCAGTTAAGCTTGAAATCAACTATAAAATCTTATAACAATATTCCAAATAGACGAAGGGCATTATTTTTGAAAAGGATTAGTTAGATCAAGCATGATACAAACTAAAATCTTAAAAAATATGTACCTATATGTATTTTTCAATATTTTCCGCGCACTTCAATTTCAATATCATAAATAAATGTTTCCTGGGTTTGCCTTTGTATTCTCAAAAATATAGTAGAATCTCTGATTTATCTTGGAAATAGATATTGAAAGAAAATGACCTTGCTAATGCGAATTCGCCCACGTCTAAATTAGTCTACGCTACGCCACTGGATACTGAATTGAATAGAAAAACTAATGCTTTCTTACTTTTTTATTATTTCACTTGAAACAAAGTGGATACATTTATAATAACGCTTTTAGCAATCGCTCGCGGTACTGGAGTCACTGGAGAGTTATGTAACATGGGGTAAATAAGTCTCGCGGTCGTGTAATTCGCTTTTCCGCTAATAGGCATGTAGGTAGGCGTTAAGTAATAGAAAGACACACTCACATCAAACAACTTGTGAACTTCACGAAATGTAAACATTGATATTACTTCTTGCTCACTCGTAGTCTTTAAATTTCCGACGCCGACGTTGTTATATCAAATAATAATTTAGAACCCATTTTGGTTTTGTATGATGCGAGGTCGGGGGCGGAAATGATGGTCGACTAAACGCATAAACTGCCGCGTTGTATTATAAAATATCATTGTTGAAAAATAAAGAAATGATGCACCGCACACAATAATCAAAACTAAAAGCATCATCTTGATTACCGCTGCAACTCTTAAAATTCAACTGAAGTAATAATGTGCGCGTATTGGAAATACCTTAGACGTACGTCTTAGAATTGATTGCGCATGTGCATTGTGCAAGGACATTCGAAAGCTGTTATCGACTGAGTCTGTCAGACTGTCTCTGCAACAAAGGCGGCCTAGGAAACTTAAAAACATGCACCTTGCTGACGCCATTGAATACCAATTATTGCTATTGTGCCGATTGTATAATGAAATGTCTGGTGCAACCGGTGAGTTAGACATTTTTGATTGTCGTCATCTTAAATTTAAAAAATTGGTCTTACCTATCCTCACTTGATTTCACTCGTTTTGATTTTATTTAATTTTTACCCACGACGGAACGGAGACGGTATATGCGTTTGGGGTGACAGGATGTTTGTGCAAATCAATGATGCCATTTATCTCCAAAACTACTAGTTCGATTTTGATGCGGTTTACACTGATGGGTTAAGATTTGATTGGTGCATGTTCTTAGATAGGTGTTACGGTGGACAACTCACCAGGGAGCGCTGCAGTAAACATTTTTTATGCAAATCAATGATGCCACTTATCTCCAAAACTACTAGCCCGATTTTGATGCGGTTTTCAGAGATGGGTTAGGATTTGATTGGTGAATGTTCTTAGATAGGTGTTACAACTCACCAGGGGGCGCTGCAGTAAACATTTGTTAGTGCAAATCCTATGTTGCCATTTATCTCCAAAACGACGAGTCCGATTTGAATGCAGTTTCCAGTGATAGGTTCGGATTTAATTGTGGTGCATGTTCTTAGATATATGTTACGGTGACAACTCACCAGGGGGCGCTGCAGTAAACATTTGTTTGTGCAAAACCATAACTAATAGTCCGTTTTGGATGCAGTTTTGGTGCATGTTTTTAGATATGTGTTATGGTGACAACTCACTAGGGGGCGCTGCAGTATACATTTGTTTGTGTAAAACCAAAACTACTATAATAATAAATTCAAAAATCCCACGACTGTTCAAATGTAATTGAAAAAGGATAAAATAATTAATAAATCCCCGACTTAAAGAATTTATGTACTAAAAAGATAAAAAACCCAAGAAAATCAGTCGGGGGTTGCCAACGCTATTTTAAATTTCAACATAAATATACGTATTTTACCTAAACTCCGTCCGGGGCTTTATATATTAACCTAACCTAACCTTTAAAGAGTTGTACCTTCCATCATCTACCAGATGGAAATAGCTTTGATAAGTACGTATATGAATGAAAAATAGTATAACTTCTTATAAAATTTGAGGGTTGCCCTCATTTTCCCCAGGATCCCATCATCAGATCCTGACGTGGTGATAATGGGACCAACGCCAAAATATACTCTTTTAAATGAAAATATAATTTTGAAGATCGGTTCACAATTGGCGGAGATATCTTAAAAACATGCTCGTTTAATAGACATTTGGAAATGATAAACAATTTATCATCAAACCATTAATAAGAAAAAATTACAGAAGAAAGCTAAGTACACGACAAATCACCACTGGACCAAGCTAATTCAAGACGTAATTAAATAGCCTTTGTACAAGATTATTCGTACTTTATTTGTTTTATTTTTATTTTTTCGATAACACAACAACGTCGAAATCGTTAGGCAAATCAAAGTCCGAGATCCAAATGTCTATTAAACGAGCATATTTTTAAGCTAATAGGTTAACTAGCGTTCAGGGTTTTTTTTTGCTCTAGGAGAGTTTAAAACTTTACCAAACTTAATTAGAAAAGGAAAATTTTTAATTTGAATGAAAAAAAATAAAAAACTACAATAGCTACTTTTTAATGACTTTTTGCATCTGATAATACAACTATTCAAGATTGATTTGCAATAAAAACAAATGTAAAAAGTAATAAATTCCGAATACCACAGCTCAAAATAGTAGTGCGGGAATACATTAAAAAAAATGGAAATTTTGTCTGTCTGCCTGTCATTTCGGGTGAAATCCAGCAACCCAAATTTCGAGTACTTCCCGATTAGCTATCTGGTTGAAACTTTCAGGGGTTCGATCTAAATCCGTTTATCAGCATGCAATGCCGACCAAACCTAAAAGAAAATATTAAAACCGCTATAGCGGTAAGTAATAAATTATCGTAAATTTCTTGCAGTCACCATTTTGGATTTACATTTTGACAGCACTATTGGCTTCAACACCCTCGAAATCCATAAAAGCGATACCCATGACGAAAAAGTTGATAATTTCTTGCATCCGCCATCTTGGATTTACATTTTGACAGCACTATCGGCTTCAACACCCTCGAAAACGACGAAAACGACACACATGACGAAAAAATTATAATTTCGCGCAGCCGCTATCTTGGATTTATATTTTGACAGCACTATTAGCTTCAACACCCTCAAAAACCATAAAAACGACACCCATTTCGAGAAACTTGATAATTTCTTGCAGCCGCCATCTTGGATTTACATTTTGACAGCACTATCGGCTTCATTCAACACCCTCGAAAACCATGAAAACGACACCCATGACGAAAAAGTTGATAGTTTCGTGTAGTCGCCATCTTGGATTTACATTTTGACAGCAATATCGGCTTCAACACCCTCAAAAACCATGAAAACGACACCCATGACGAAAAAGTTGATAATTTCTTGCATCCGCCATCTTGGATTTACATTTTGACAGCACTATCGGCTTCAACACCCTCGAAAACGACGAAAACGACACACATGACGAAAAAATTATAATTTCGCGCAGCCGCTATCTTGGATTTATATTTTGACAGCACTATTAGCTTCAACACCCTCAAAAACCATAAAAACGACACCCATTTCGAGAAACTTGATAATTTCTTGCAGCCGCCATCTTGGATTTACATTTTGACAGCACTATCGGCTTCATTCAACACCCTCGAAAACCATGAAAACGACACCCATGACGAAAAAGTTGATAGTTTCGTGTAGTCGCCATCTTGGATTTACATTTTGACAGCAATATCGGCTTCAACACCCTCAAAAACCATGAAAACGACACCCATGACGAAAAAGTTGATAATATCGCGCAGCCGCCATCTTGGATTTATATTTTGACAGCTCTATCGGCTTCAACACCCTCGAAAACCATAAAAACGACACCCATCTCGAGAAACTTGTTAATCTATCGCAGCCGCCATCTTGGATTTACATTTTGACAGCACTATCGGCTTCATTCAACACCCTCGAAAACCATGAAAACGACAACCATGACGTTATAGTTGACAATAATATTATAATCTATTGCATTGTATTTTGTGTTATGTTTTACGAATTTATTATGATCGATTACACAGACGATTACAACCGCTTAGGAGTCTCGACGATGTGCATGTTTGTGTAAGTGAGCCGTTTCGAACGTTTGTAGGTAGTTTTGTTGTATTTTAGTTAAATTATTAAGAAAAGCGTATTCACAGTTATACAGATTTATTTGAAGTAAAGAGAAAAATATATGACATAGAACAAATAATAAAATATTCAAAAACAGTAATAGCCAGTATTCCAACATTCCCCCTTAATGGCTACTTACTACCCCACTTTATCTACACTAAGGCCTATGGCCTGTACACAGGTATCATGGGCCAGACGCCCTAAAGGCTTTGTTAATACATCAGCCGGCATTTCGGCTGTGGGTAAATATTTTAATTCTATAGATAGGTCAGAAACCTTTTCACGAATAAAGTGATAACGCGTATCTATATGTTTTGTTCGACTGTGGTGAATCGGATTTTTAGCTAACATTTGTGCTAACATGACGAACCACAGGAGAGAAAGTTTCGTCGTAATCCACTCCTGCTATTTGAGTAAATCCTTTAGCAACTAACCTTGCCTTGTATTTGATCGGATCTCCATGTTCATTTCTCTTGAGCTTGTATACCCATT
Organism: Ochropacha duplaris; assembly: GCA_951361185.1. Classification (NCBI taxonomy): domain Eukaryota; kingdom Metazoa; phylum Arthropoda; class Insecta; order Lepidoptera; family Drepanidae; genus Ochropacha; species Ochropacha duplaris. Next base: position 2,184,203 of record OX592690.1, read on the forward strand.
TACATGGAATAAGCTTTTTGTCTGGTTTGTCTACCAGAACCCAAGTTCCTTTATTAATTAGACTCTGATATTCATCTCTCATGGCTTTTATCCAGTTATCGCACAGATCTGAACTTACAGCTTCACCATATGATGTAGGTTCTTCATCATCGGCCATGTCTGTTTTCAGATTGCGCATTCTATTTCTAAGTGGATACCTACAGCCACTTATATCAGAATATTGGTCTTCACTTGTATGTGGTGTTTGCTCCTCTGGGACTTCCATTTCATCATGGTCATCAACTGCATTACAGAAATTCTCAGCTTCAACCTCATCCTGCCTCTGAGAATATTCTTGACACGAACCAGTGGACAGCAATAACGGAACAGTTGGACAAGTTGCAACTTCCTCTACAGTTGGACAAGCTACAACAGTCTCCGTCACACCAACTCTGTTTTTCTTAAGGTCTGTAAAACAATCTTCAAAAAATGTTACATCTCTTGCTTTTATAAGTCTTCTCGGATATTGAGCATCTCTAAAGGAATAGCTGTTTGGGTCTGGATTGTACCCAACAAAAATATTTTGAGCAGCTTTAGCTTCTAGCTTTTTCCTCTGACAAGAAGGTATGGACTAGTGCTCGACAACCAAACACTCGTAAATGAGATAGATCAGGCTTATTCCCAGTCCATTTCTCCATCGGTGTTTGTGTTTTCAAAGCCACATGGGGACTCCTATTTTTCAAATAAACAGCGGTTTCAAGAGCATCTTGCCAATAAACCTTTGGCAATGAACTTTCCGCCAGCATTGAGCGAGCTTTCTCAACTATCGACCGATTTGTCCGCTCTGCCACTCCATTCTGCTGAGGGCTATATGGAACAGTGGTCTGATGCTCAATACCTTTTGATTTCAAGTAATCCGTGAATCCTTTATTCACATATTCAGTCCCGTTGTCCGTCCTTAGTGTCTTTATTTTTGCTCCTGTTTAAGTTCTACCAATAACTGAAATTCAGAAAACTTATTCATTACTTCTGTCTTTGATGAAATAAATACCAAAACGACAAAGATGACCTAGACGTTTGTGCCATAGACGATATTGCGACAGTCCAAGATGCACATTGTTGGCTAATAACTCCTTTGGTGCTTTGACAGTACAATCTAAGGTGTACAATCCACCATTGGTCGAACCATTTAAAACAATTTGACCTGTACAAGAAAAATCTTTATAAAAATTACAACCTTTTTTATCAAAAACTACAGTATAACCTTTACCTACTGCCTTTTTAACTGAAATTAGGTTTGAATTCAAATTCGGAACAACTGCAACATCAGTAACTGTACCTTCAGTACCATCTTCAGTGCTAAACTTTAGTTCACCAAAACCTGTACATTCGATTTCTTCACCATTTGCTACAGTTACTTTACCTGTATCTTTCTGAAGTAATTTCACATTATGTAATAACTCCATACTTGAGGTCATGTGATTTGTTGCTCCAGAATCAATATACCAGTTTTCTTTCTGTTGATTCTTAACCGTATTTAAAGTTGTTGATAAGGTTACAGCATTAGCACCTTTTGAACTATTTATCCTATTAGGAGACTCAGGTCGTTTATTTCCTGGTTCATGACATTCATAACAAACAATCTGTTTCTTGCTCTTATCTTTCTTAATTTTCTTAGAATTTGAAACATTACCTTTCTGAATAGTTCTTAATGCTGAAGTGCTCGGTTCATGGTTCATCCTTAAGGATTCACTGAGTAGTTTACCTCTTACTAGCTCACTTGTGACATTGACATTTGAATTTTCCAATGCCATCACTAGAGGATCATATCGTGGTCCCAAACCACCTAAAAGAATAGCAGCGACACTTGCATCTTCAATTTCCTTTCCAATATCTGCGAGATCCTGTACAGTACAAAGTACAGCGTTTATATACTTCTCCATATTGTTGTCAAACGTATCCAGGCTATATCTATAGAGTAGTCTTTCTAAAGCAAGTCTTCTGCCCAAGCCCTTTTCTTCATAGGCTGCCAAGAGAGCATCCCAAGCTTCTTTGGCTGTCTTTGCTCTTCGAACATACGTACTAGCTGATCCATCCAAAGTAAGGCAAATTTTTGATAGAGCCTTTAAATCATTTAATTCTCTTACTGATTGAGGTGTAGGGTCTCCTTCTTTGTAACCTACGATCGCCTCCCAGAGAACTTCATGCACTAGATACATCCTCATTTTAAATTTCCACGATGCATATTCTTTCTTACTTGAAAGTGTGAATGACGGCAAAGATGAACTACGATGAGCGTGTCGACCTCCATCACCGGCTGCTTCCATGGCAGTGTTTAGACAATCCTTTTGATTTGATCTATACACAAAAAACAAACAGCCACCGACTTCAAAACTGTTTCACAATATTAAATACGTGTTTTCCCTTCGTGCTGATAACGATTTGTTGTATTTTAGTTAAATTATTAAGAAAAGCGTATTCACAGTTATACAGATTTATTTGAAGTAAAGAGAAAAATATATGACATAGAACAAATAATAAAATATTCAAAAACAGTAATAGCCAGTATTCCAACAAGTTTCCGTACTGTTCTATATTTCTACTGTGCTATGGCTCAATGACGATATTCGATCGCAAGATAAATAGGAAAGAAGAAATAATGAGGTATCGGTCACATAAATTCATCTGTTTAGTTTGCATGTACTACGCGCTATGGTCACAAAAGAGTTACATACTATGGCTGCAATTTCCGCGAATAATATAATTCAACTTATAAAATTATATCTTTATACTGTGTTATAATCGAACTAGGTAATAAATAATAATAAGTCAATAAGACCTTCGGCACCATCATTAGAATTTTAACTTATTATTTGCAATGTTTTCATCGATTTTAATCTTCTATATAATAGGTCTTTACCTATGAAATTGCCGTTCTGCAGTACTGGCCATTTCAAATCAAAATAATTTTTATTTGGCTAAGAATTCTAATTTCAAATTAATTTTATTTTAAAAACATGTTTTTTTTTTCAAAAAGTAGTCATTTGTTTATTGATTAGTGTTACATTTTCATCGCATTTCAATCTTTTTCATCATCATGGATACGTTAAAAATTCGAGTAATTATGGAATATGAGTACCGTTGTGGCAGCAACGCGGCACAAGCGGCACGCAACATCAACGACGTTTACGGAGCTAACACTACAAACCAACGCACCACCTGTTATTGGTTTGCTCGCTTCCGTTCTGGAAATTTCGACCTGAAAAATGAACCTCGCGGTCGTCCGAAGACTTTGGTCCACAATGACGAATTAAAGGCGATTGTGGAAGCTGATTATACACAATCTACGGCTGAACTAGCAGCAGCTTTCGACGTTAGCGTCAAAACAATATTGGTCCATTTGCGTCAAATTGGCAAGGAAAAAAGCTTGACAAATGGGTGCCCCACGAACTCACGACGCGAAGTACGCGTCGAGACGTGCCTTGCACAGCTCAACAGACACACAAATGAAGGAATTTTGAACCGCATTGTTACCTGCGATGAAAAATGGATTCTGTCCCGCAAGCGCTCAGTAAGTTGGTTGGATCCTGGTTCAGCACCTAAACAATGCCCTAAACGAAAACTTACCCCTAGAAAAGTGATGGTCACTGTTTGGTGGTCTAGCGCCGGTGTGATTCATCACAGCTTCTTACCAAACGGTGAGCATTACTGCAGATGTGTTCTGTGAAGAACTGAACACAATGATGGAGAAGCTGGCACATCTCCAACCAGCATTGGTCAATCGCTCGTCTCCGCTGCTTCTCGCGACCTCATACTGCACAGCAGACGGTCTCTAAGTTGCAAGAACTGGGGTTGGAAGCTCTCCGTCATCCGCCCTACTCACCAGACCTTGCGCCTACAGACTACTACTTTTTCCAGAATTTGAATAATTGGCTGGCTACCACCCTCAAGTTGAAAATCTGTCGCCAAATACCTATCGGTGTGTTCCGACAGCTGCACTTGAGAGCCAGTTCCCATCTAGGCTTTGTGTGCTTACCATCTTCGGCCACATCATCACTTACCATGGTGAGATTGTGGTCAAACACAAGCCTATCGAGAATAAAAAAAATAATAATATTTAAGAACCGATTGATATGAAACAAACACTAAATGTTAAGTGAAGCTTACCACAATATATTAGTGAAAACCACATCCGAATTCGCCGTTTCTGAGATTAACTTGCACAAACAGACAAAATTCTAACAATCATTGTCTTGGGTGCTATTGCGTTGATAAAGGACCCAATAATATTTTTTCTCATATATCTTCCATGTACAGCTAGCGATCCGTTACATTTTTATTATGTGTACCTATAGATAGAATAGTTTTCTATCATCGATATAGGTATAGACCTATATCGATGTTTTCTATTATATATTTTTGACACAAGTATAAATGAAACTACAATTATTAATTTAATGTCTTTATTAATCATTAAAATCCACACTAATACTAATTTACTAATTAATATTATAATTATAAAATATTATAAATGCGAAAGTGTGTCTGTCTGTCTGTTACCTCTTCACGCTTAAACCGCCAAACCGATTTAGATGAAATTCGGATAGGGATTGTTGGAGTCCCGGGAAAAAACATAGGATAGTTTTTATCCTAGAAATCACCCTTTAAGGGGGTGAAAAGGGGGTGGAAGTTTGTATGAGAAAAACCTATTGATGCACTGACTCCATTTCATTTTCATTTCACCATCATTAGGAAATCTAGTTTACGCAAGGTCGGCAACGCGCTCGTGACGCCTCTGGTGTTGCAAGCGTCCATAGGCTACGGTAACCGCTTACCATCAGGTGGGCCGTAAGCTTGTTTGCCACCTAGTGGTATAAAAAAAAAAATCTGCAACAGTATTGAAATGATTATCGATAACCATTTTTACATCACTTTATTTGTTAGCATTATAAGAGGACCAAAGAGGACCATTTGACATTTTGCTTGTGACACGTTCAAAAATAATGAAAACAAACAGCCATGTTTTGTTTCATTCCCACATTACGATATGCTAATTGACATAAGTGAATAAACTGTATAGTACTCGGTTTTTATCTCGGAACAATAACTAACATGGAAGCCGGGCTAAAATAAGAAATGAAATGCATATACTTTACCTTTTTTTACTTTCGACGTTAATAATGCGTGGGAAAGAGACATATAATACCGTTCTGTTTCGTTATTATGCAGGTTGTCACAAGCTATTTTTTGGCTAGTGATGGGCTTATCATCGACATTGTCGTGTCGAAATAAGTCATCAAAGCAAACAAGTAAATATAGTTAGTACTAGCTGTGCCCGCGACTTCGTCCGCGTGGAATAGTGACTTTGGGCATATCTTTTGGTTTATTTTGGATTAACAAATGTTCGACGTGATTCTTTAAATTGACATAACTTTTTTATTTAAGAACCGATTGACATGAAACAAACACTAAATGTTAAGTGAAGCTTACCACAATATATTAGTGAAAACCACATCCGAATACGCCGTTTCTGAGATTAGCTTGCACAAACAGACAACATTCTAACAATCATTGTTTTGGGTGCTATTGCGTTGATAAAGGACCAAATAATATTTTTTCTCATATATCTTCCATGTACAGATAGCGATCCGTTACATTTTTGATAGAATAGTTTTCTATTATATATTTTTTAATTAATATAGTTTATCCTTTTCTTAACATTCCCATGTTATTATAATTTATTATCAGTATAGGCGCTGGCTGTCGACGGATAATCTGCCAAGTGTGGCTGTGGTTTACTAACGGATTTACCACGACGGAACTTCGGCGTCGGAATATCCGTCAAGTGTGGTAGGAAAGAGACGATAAGAATTTGACACAAGTATAAATGAAACTACAATTATTAATTTAATGTCTTTATTAATCATTAAAATCCACACTAATACTAATTTACTAATTAATATTATAATTATAAAATATTATAAATGCGAAAGTGTGTCTGTCTGTCTGTCTGTCTGTTACCTCTTCAAGCTTAAACCGCCGAACTGATTTAGATGAAATTCGGATAGGGATTGTTGGAGTCCCGGGAAAAAACATAGGATAGTTTTTATCCTAGAAATCACCCTTTAAGGGGGTGAAAAGGGGGTGGAAGTTTGTATGACAAAAACCTATTGATGCACTGACTCCATTTCATTTTCATTTCACCATCATTAGGAAATCTGCAACAGTATTGAAATGATTATCGATAACCATTTTTACATCACTAGTAACCTATACTTGCGACAATTTAATTTTTCAGAAAAATCATAAAATAAAGCAAATACGTGAATTCTTTTGAGTAGATGGCATTAAGTACTATTTTTATTTATCGTCTATCACTTTTTTTATTTCCAATATTGAAAAATATATCTCTAAACTCACCGATGAAACGTTAACGTTACGTTCTCATTTTCTTTTCTCGAACTATGGGCTTTACACCCTTCAACAACACAAGACATCTTGTCCAGGGCACTGTACACCTCTCGTATATACTTCCTGGCCACGTTCTCAGACAGAAATTAATAATTAACTCGCTTTTTTCACTTAGTAAATTCGTCAAACTCCCGACTCGTATCAACAAAACATAAAACTACAAAATTAAGTTGATAGCCAACGTAAGTATTTTGACGTCTTGGATAGAGCTTTTGTATTTGTTAGCATTATAAGAGGGCCAAAGAGGACCATTTGATATTTTGCTTGTGACACGTTCAAAAATAATAAAAACAAACAGCCATGTTTTGTTTCATTCCCACATTACGATGTGCTAATTGACATAAATGAATAAACTGTATAGTACTCGGTTTTTATTTTAGCCCGGCTTCCATGCTAGTTATTGTTCCGAGGTTTTTATTTTAGCCCGGCTTCCATGCTAAGACGAAGTTATTGTTCCGAGACGTGTCACAAGCAAAATGTCAAATGGTCACCTTTGGTTTTTTTTTTGTTACTGGCAATCATCCTTTTAGGATATTTCTGCCAATGTCAAAGTATTTGAAATGGTCTTGGTCTATTTGTCACTCCATTAATATATATTTTTAAATATTTTAGTCAATACAAAGTCTTTCAGTCTCATACATTTTCATGAGTTTTAATTTCTTCTCTTATGTTATAGTCACATTCTCAAATTCACTGTAATGTCTAGTCCTCGTCCGTACATGTCCAGTCAGGCTTTAGTGAAATTGGCGGTTGTTCCACTAAAACATTCACGGACTTTTTGGGACAACCTGGAAAGTCACGATACACGCTTTCATTTTATTTCACTTTACTTGTGCACTTAGATTGATCATTATTGGACAAAACACCGCCGATATTATTCAATAAAACTCAAAATATACGAATTTAATGAAAATAAAACGAAAACGCAACGTCACGCATGGAGTCAGTGCATCAATAGGTCCAATGGGACTCCAAAAAAGCACAGTAGAATTTGCTCTAAGCATTTTCCCGAAGACGCATTTGTGCCTAATGACAATAAAAAATGGAGACGACTGAAATCCGACGCTGTTCTTACATTAAATATACCGAAAAAACCATCCAGCTTTGTCGTGGTATGTAGTAAATTATGTATTTATTTGAAATATTTATATTGAGTTATTTATTGCATGCTACTGCTGCGGGTAACATAAGTAGTTTAACAATGTAATACTCGTAATGCAAAGCTACGACTGATTCTATACAAGACATGACAAACTCACTTTCATTAGGTACAGTCTTTTCTCATTTTATTTTTAGTAATAATATAAAATATCATTAAAAAGAAACTCAATTATACAGGTTGTCCGGTAAGTTGTACGACAAACTTAAGGGGGAGATAGGTGGACAAGTCACCTACCAAATATACAAAAATGACCTAGTAAAAGTGTTACCATTTTCGAGATATTTCGAAATTTCCGTTTTTTTTAAATGTACTCCCGCACTACTATTTTGAGCTGTGGTATTCGGAATTTATTACTTTTTACATTTGTTTGTATTGCAAAACAATCTAGAATAGTTGTATTATCAGATGCAAAAAATCATTACAAAGTACATATTGTAGTTTTTTAATTTATTTTTTTCATTCAAATTGAAATTTTTCCTTTTCTACTTAAGTTGGGTAAAGTTTTAAACTCGGGTGGCGCCAGCGGCGGCCGTACTACACATTTCTTTTGACTCTCGATCGTGGAGTTCATTTTTAGAATTTTTGTTTAATATTTCCTATAAAAAAAACCATTTTGCAAGCTGATCATTAAAAGTATATTTAAAATTTGGCTGCTGATAATCAAACAAAATAGGTAATATGAATATCTAACGCTATTAGAGATTTGATATCATTTTTATACTTGTTTTAGGAACCGCTCACAGAAATCAATATGAAGAGAAAAATATCAAGCACATCTACTAATACAAATGAACAAGAAGCTACAAATGAAAAAAAAATACAGATTTTTAGAGAAAAAAAATCAAAATTTGAAAAATGTTTCAAAACGCCGTCTACGTCGGAATAAAACTTTAACTAAACAAAATACACGTCTTTAAAAAAAATGTTGATCTCTACACAGTCGTACTAGACAAATTAAGACTTGAAAATGTCGAAACGATATACATCACTATGTTAGATAGCATAAATAAAAATGAAATTATAACCATAGAAAACTATTCTATCTATAGGTACATATAATAAAAATGCAAAGGATCGCTATCTGTACATGGAAGATATATGAGAAAAAATATTATTGGGTCCTTTATCAACGCAATAGCACCCAAAACAATGATTGTTAGAATTTTGTCTGTTTGTGCAAGCTAATCTCAGAAACGGCTTATTCAGATGTGGTTTTCACTAATATATTGTGGTAAGCTTCACTTAACACACGTTTTCATTATTAGGTCTAGATATAGACACAAATTTAAATTGGGTAAGCCATATTCAAAAAATAAAAACTAAACTCTCATGCTTCCAATATGCACTTCGGGAGCTTCGAAAAGCCACAGACAGCAAAACGGCAAAAACTGCTTATTACGCTTACGCATATGCATGGCTCCGGTACGGAATCCTTCTATGGGGAAATAGTGTCGATGCTCAAGACATATTTGTTTCCCAAAAGAAGTGCATCCGTATACTTGTAAACATAAGAGAGCCCGAAACTTGCAAACCACACTTTATTAAACACGAAATTCTCACCTTGACATCAATTTATATATTAGAAGTATGCACTTTTGTTAGGAAATACCGACATTTATTTGTAAAGCAAGCTGACCAATCGCGACGGTACGCAACAAGATTCAGGCACAAATTGATTCTGCCAGCGTCAAAATTAAAAATGCACAGTTCCAGTCCAAATGTCATGTCGACGAAAATATATAATAAATTACCCGACGAATTAAAAGATGAAAAAAAGGACAACATATTTATAAACCGCCTAAAATGCTTCTTAGTAAAAAAATGTTATTATTGCCTTGATGATTTTTTTAATGAGCATTTTACAAACCCTAATAATGAATAAAATAAATGTAGTAATATTATAATTTATAAAATGATTCGGTCCGTCTGCCTTCCTAGACTATTGTTCAATTGCTATACCCTATTAGGGTCATGTATGTGATAAATTTTTATGTACCAATGCAATAAAATTGAGTATTGAGTAACATTTAGTGTTTGTTTAATGTCAATCGGTTCTTAAATAAAAAAGTTATGCCAATTTAAAGAATCACGTCGAACATTTGTTAATCCAAAATAAACCAAAAGATACGCCCAAAGTCACTATTCCACGCGGACGAAGTCGCGGGCACAGCTAGAACTAACTATATTTACTTGTTTGCTTTGATGACTTATATCAACACGACAATGTCGATGATAAGCCCATCACTAGCCAAAAAATAGCTTGTGACAACCTGCATGATAACGAAACAGAACGGTATTATACGTCTCTTTCCCACGCATTATTAAAGTCTTAAAGTAAAAAAAGGTAAAGTATATGCATTTCATTTCTTATTTTAGCCCGGCTTCCATGCTAGTTATTGCTCGGAACAATACCTAGCATGGAAGCCGGGCTAAAATAAAAACCGAGTACTATACAGTTTATTCATTTATGTCAATTAGTATATCGTAATGTGGGAATGAAACAAAACATGGCTGTTTGTTTTTATTATTTTTTAACGTGTCACAAGCAAAATGTCAAATGGTCCTCTTTGGCCCTCTTATAACGCTAACAAATACAAAAGTTCTATCCAAGACGTCAAAATACTTACGTTGGCTATCAACTTAATTTTGTAGTTTTATGTTTTGTTGATACGAGTCGGGAGTTTGACGAATTTACTAAGTGAAAAAAGCGAGTTAATTATTAATTTCTGTCTGAGAAAGTGGCCAGAAAGTATATACGAGAGGTGTACAGTGCCCTGGACAAGATGTCTTGTGTTGTTGAAGGGTGTAAAGCCCATAGTTCGAAAAAAGAAAATGAGAACGAAACGTTTACATTTCAACAAAAACTATCCTATGTTTTTTCCCGGGACTCCAACAATCCCTATCCGAATTTCATCTAAATCAGTTCGGCGGTTTAAGCTTGAAGAGGTAACAGACAGACAGACAGACAGACACACTTTCGCATTTATAATATTTTATAATTATAATATTAATTAGTAAATTAGTATTAGTATGGATTTTAATGATTAATAAAGACATTAAATTAATAATTGTAGTTTCATTTATACTTGTGTCAAATTCTTATCGTCTCTTTCCTACCACACTTGACGGATATTCCGACGCCGAAGTTCCGTCGTGGTAAATCCGTTAGTAAACCACAGCCACACTTGGCAGATTATCCGTCGACAGCCAGCGCCTATACTGATAATAAATTATAATAACATGGGAATGTTAAGAAAAGGATAAACTATATTAATTAAAAAATATATAATAGAAAACTATTCTATCTATAGGTACATATAACAAAAATGTAACGGATCGCTTTCTGTACATGGAAGATATATGAGAAAAAATATTATTGGGTCCTTTATCAACGCAATAGCACCCAAAACAATGATTGTTAGAATTTTGTCTGTTTGTGCAAGCTAATCTCAGAAACGGCGTATTCGGATGTGGTTTACACTAATATATTGTGGTAAGCTTCACTTAACATTTAGTGTTTGTTTCATGTCAATCGGTTCTTAAATAAAAAAGTTATGTCAATTTAAAGAATCACGTCGAACATTTGTTAATCCAAAATAAACCAAAAGATACGCCCAAAGTCACTATTCCACGCGGACGAAGTCGCGGGCACAGCTAGTACTAACTATATTTACTTGTATGCTTTGATGACTTATATCGACACGACAATGTCGATGATAAGCCCATCACTAGCCAAAAAATAGCTTGTGACAACCTGCATAATAACGAAACAGAACGGTATTATATGTCTCTTTCCCACGCATTATTAACGTCAAAAGTAAAAAAAGGTAAAGTATATGCATTTCATTTCTTATTTTAGCCCGGCTTCCATGTTAGTTATTGTTCCGAGTTTAATTCTAATAACTTTTTTTTTTTAAATTCATGTTCTAATAAACCCTCTATTTATTTATTTAACAAATAAGATAGGTAGGTAGTATAAAAATATCATCATAGTATATCCTGCATCATATTTCTAGGATGTGAAAGATAATATGATCTTAAAAATGTGTGTAATTGGTGGCCACCAATTTCATTAAAACCTGACCTGACCTGTACGGACTAACTTGACTGTGAATGAGATATTATAACGTAAATATAACATATTTATGTCTATCTATTGACAAAATTCTTAGCCAGAATTCGCAGAGTGCTTGGGAAGAACTGCTCACATTTTCTTACAGAGTGCTGCATGTTCCTAATCGCCAGCAAAATGAGATCTCTCTAACTCAAAAATTTAAAAATAATTGTTCACATCCAGACTTGGCCTCAATTCCAATATATTCGAAAAGTCAATTCATCAATCAGGCAAACCCTATTAGAAAAATTGAAAATAAAGCCAACGACGGCGATTTCAAGGGAGCTTTTATTTTCTAGCGATGTTGACGCTGCAGACACACCTGAAACCCTCTGTGCTTTAAGGTCTTAACATCCACCTCCGCTCCCAAATATAATTTTTCCTGATCCCCCTTCATCTGACCAAACCTGTCTAAATTGTACCTCCAAAGATCTTTTAAATGTAATTTTATCCTTTAAACCTGGCTCTGCTGGCGGCCTCGACGGTTTTACACCACAGCATTACAAAGGTCTTGTTTGTGGTGCCGCCGGGGACGCTGGCACTAAATTGTTATCGAGATTAACCTCTCTTATAAATTTTATGTACACAGGAAAGGTGCCGAGCCCCATCACCGTGATCATTTATGGGGCTACCTTTGCGCCCTTTCCAAAAAAGACGGTGGTATAAGACCGATCGCGGTGGGTAATACTATCCGTCGTATGGCTTCCAAAATTTGCTGTCGTCACATTCTCCCGATAGCTACTGATTTATTTCAACTAATTCAACTTGGTTTTGGCTCAAAGGGAGGTTGTGAGGCAGTGGTACATGCGGCTCGGACCTTTCTTTTAAATAACGGAGGTGATGTTCTGCTTAAGGTTGACATAAAAAATGCATTTTCATCCCCCCATCTCGGAAAGAGTATTTTTGCTCTTCGATATCTGCATCTAGACGATAGAACTCTTGGAGGTGATGCGACTTCTGTTTTCAGAGATTTAAAATCTCGTAACTGAAAAATTTTAAAAAAATTGTCTTTATTTTAACTGCTCCAAATGCGAGATCCTAGTTTCAGATTCTGTTCCTGAATCTGAGAAATCCAAAATTATTCAAGATTTTAATGATTTGGCACCAAATATTAAATTAATCTCAAGGGATTCGCTTCTTTTTCTCGGAGCCCCCGTCTTAGATGAATCCATTCCTGGGTTTTTTGAACAAAAGCTACAAAATTTTAATGAATCCTCTAATCGAATTTATGACATAAATGCGCATTATACATTTTTTATTGTACAACTATGTCTTTTTGTGCCGAAGTTTACGTATTTACTCCGCTGCACCCACTTATTCAAATTCGATCAATTATTAAAAACTTTGGACAACATGATCAAAATTTATCTTTCTAAAATCCTGTACTGGAACCAGTCGGTATTTCTCGTGGCGACGCCAAGAGGCCGGATGGTATGACTTTGATCCCGTGGAGTGTCGGCAAGCCGTTGGTGTGGGATGCCACTTGTGTCGATACACTTGCGCCATCTCACTTACCGGCGACTTGTAAAGCCGCGGGAGTGGCTGCGAAAGGTGCGGAAAATTCAAAATTCAAAAAGTACGCCTGTATTGGTCCAAATTATCAATTTATGCCTTTTGCTGTTGAGACCATGGTCCGTGGGGGTCTGAAGCTCGTTGTTTTGCAAATATTTTTTGTAAAAAATTAATCGAGGCCTCGGGTGAACGGCGGGCGGGGAGCTTTTTCTGCCAACGCATCAGCTTGGCCATCCAAAGAGGAAACGCTGCCAGCCTTCTGGGAACCTTGGCGACCGGCAGCAGCGGTAGCCTCGAAGAAGTTTTTTATATATTATAGTTGTACATTTGTTTGTATATTTTGTACATTTGTTATAAATAAAGTTATAACATATTTTATCTAAAAAAATTATCGAGGCCTCACGAAACCAGCGGTTGGGGAGCTTTTTCCGCCAACGCATCAGCTTGGCCATCCAAAAAAAAACGCTTGGAACCTTGCTAATTGGCAGCAGCGGAAGCCTCGAGGAAGTTTTTTAAATATAGATTGTATATTTTGTACATTTGTTGTAAAAAAATAAGCTATTTGGTATTTAGTTTTGTTGAATAATAAATATGAATGAAAAATAAAAATTACTTGACATTGGCAGAAATGTCCTAAAGGCCAATTGATATCATAGAAAACATAAAATTACTTAACCTCAAATACAGATTTTATTATAACATCTTTCCTCGACTTCTAAATAAAAAACTGATGAGATTATTGATTTTAGTGGACATTAAAGGTGATAATTTAATCTGTTGACTCGCGAGAATAACCTGTCAAACAACTCGTCAACTCGCGCACAGTTTTAAAAAAATCAAAATTCGCGCCCAATTTTCAAGTAAATGTCATCGTCCCGATTGTCCCATTTGAGAACCAAGTGGTGCGGACTCTGAAACCCCGATTGTCCCAAGAAAGAACTAACAGGATAATACTAACAGTCAGTACCTAATAACAAAATTGAGTGACAGGTCAACGCTTGTATGGAGAATGGACATTGAGGGTTGTTAAAGTTTGTATGAAAAATAAATTGTTTATTATCAAAATTACTTGAAATTGTGTATTTATGCTCTTCAATAAAATTAAAGAAACGTATTTAAAGATGATTTGAATTTCAACCCTCATGAGGGGTAAAAAGGGGTGTGAAAGTTTATATGAAAAATAAATTGTTTATTATCGAAATGACTTGAAATTTCGTATTTATGCTCTACAATAAAATTAAAGAAACACGTATTTAAGGATTTTTCGAATTTCACTCCTTAAACGGGTAGAAAGGGATTAAACCCCCTGTATGAAAAAAAAAATATTATTAAGATTACTTGATATTTAGTATTTATGCTCTTCAATAAAATTAAAGAAATACTTATTTAAAGATTACTTGAATTTCACCATTCAAAGGGGTGTTAAAATTTGCATGTAAAATAAAAATGTTATTTTTGGATAATTTGAAATAAACTGGAAAACGAATAAGCCAAAATCGTGTAGTCCACGTAAGCGAAGCTGCGGGCGGAAAGCTAGTAAAAAATAAAAATATACTCGTTCACGATCATCCGTTGTGTGCTCTGTCGCACAGAAACGTAGTCTACTCGTCTCAACACAAAGCGATTACGACTGATGGATGAAACAAACGCATGCCTAACCACAGATTACTGATATGTAGCTCTAACGTTCGCGGGACACGAGACGGACGATCGCACTTTTGGCGGAACGAAAAGGCATTAAGCGACAAATCCTTATAATATAAATAAATCGAAAAGTATCATAGTAGTCAGTCTTAGGGGTCATAGTTAGTGATATTATTTATAAATTAAATACCCTTTGGGTACGGAATGCCTAAAAATGGCTTAATTATATGCACCATGATCGGATCAAAACGAAAAAAAATATATCAGAGGCAACTTTGTGTTTTTTTTTTCTATCGAGGAATTTTCATTCCACTATGTTTTTGCTCTATGTGAATCCATCCATATATAATGTTAATACCCATGTTAAAATCCTTTTTTTATGAATGCGATTTACATGAGTAAAAATCTTGATTTTGCTTTATGCCCACTCTTAAGCAAGATTGCGTTATTAACTCAATTTCGCGAAAATTTCGGTTAGGAACGGTTTCGAAATAAAGGTGCGTTACGTTGAGGGAAATGAACTTTCTAGAATTCGCTAGCAATCGATCCCGCCTGGGCTATATGGGGCGGGTGGGTAGGGATGGGGTTATTGCGTCGTTGTTGTCCCTGGATTCTAGAAGCTATATCCCGTGGAAATTAGTACTACAGTTTTCTCTGTTTACACTGGTGTATTTTAGTTGTGTGTGTTCTAGTAATAAAAAAATATGTACAAAGCGCATTATGCTGCGCTAGTTAATTGACGCCGGACACATGAAGCCATGTAAACAGCTAACGCACGATTGAAATATACCTATAGGTACTATCGAAGTTTCTAGAACTTTTTCTCTGAAAGAAAGGTGCCTCCGCAATTTACAGTGAAATTTAAAGTTTCACAGGTTTCTTTTAGTTCCATACAATAAATAAGTAAAGTAGGTAAAACGAGGAATAGGCGGTCAGAGTCAGAGGTACTGACCGTGAGGTAAAATACTTACCACAGATTAGCAGCTGATCACTCAATAGCCTATTAACACTTTTATAATATAAAGTACCTCCATTCTTTCACCGGAATTTCACAAGTCACCAGCACTTAATCATATACAGTCAGTACACAAAGCTGATTAAGGTATGCTTGCCCCTCAGTAACAGCAATTCTATTTTTAATGTCTTCCTTCGCAAGGTGCGCGCGCCGATATTAAAATCAATAATAATTGTAATGGAGCCTGGAGGGGCTGCTAGACTAGGCTCACTTAATCAACCTCCAACCAAGGGCAAATAGAGATCGTTGAGTCAAAAAAAGATTTTATATAAAAAAGAAACAATCATTTTTGTATAAAATCTTCTTGATTTTTAATAATCACGCATAATAGGTATAGTTTGAACGGAACCGCTGTACCGCGCCTTAGGTAACGCGGCGAGGTGGGGGCCGGGGAAAAAAAGAGCATGAGTTCACATGAGATCAATATTGTCGAACAGATCTTATGATATCTGTTTACAATATTTTAAAGCTTTAAGGTCGTGAGTCCGTATAACATATTAAAGTTACTTAATTAAATATATATTAGATATATTTACGAGGGCTGCTATTTATGTAACCGGAATAACAAAGTCAAACAAACATAAAGCATTTAATATGGATTTATTGCTTTTCAAAATATTCGCCATGATGATCTTTTACATAATATGTTGGAACCAATTTTAAATTTTTGGCCTCTAGTGTGGGACGCAATGGTGTTGACACTCTTGCGCCATCCCATCTTCCTAGCACAGCGTGTCGTGCTGGCGGTGCCGCTGCCACTGCTTAAAACCTCAAGCGGAGAAGGTATAATAGCCTTATAGGTAATTATATTTTCGAGCCGTTTGGGGTTGACAACCAAAATTGACATGGCTTGATTAGGTCAGAAGTGTACGTCGTTCACTTCGTGGCTATTTTTTTATAAAATCCCACTTTCCGAGCAAGTACGAACAAAAAAAATTAATTTCTCGAAAACTATCGATTTTCGCGTTTTGCGGTTTCCAAAACCCGTTTAAACTCTAAATGCTACCCAAAAAAATAGCCCCTGTATAAAAGCGATAGGCGCTAATATACAGTGCTTCCGAGATAACTCAGGCAGGACCCATCTTGGAATATTTAATCTCATGTGCGTCTGATATAAACATGCGTTGACGGCTCACTGACGGCCAGGAACGAGATGTTAAGAGCAGTGGGCATGATTCAAGCTGGCGCTACCCAAATTGCGTTTTCTGAAGCCATGAGGACCAGTCATAGCGTTATATCCAGGCACGTTATCGTGTCACGGGGGAAGTGGTGGAACGGCACCGAGGACCTCAACGCATTACAACACATGTACAGGACCGATTCATAGTAAATGCTGCACGAAGTCAACCAAATGTAACGGCGATGCAATTGGTTCAAAGGCTACAGAGAGTGTATGGTTTGCTGGTATGCGGTCAAACTTTGAGAAGACGACTGCATGAAGTCAACCTACTGCTTGTAGGCCACTTCGGGTACCAGCGCAAAGGCAACGCAAGAGGCAATCGAGGAAGATTACAATGGGCTATTGCACACGAATACTGGAACCATTCTCAATGGTCACTTGTGCTTTTCACTGATGAATCCAGGTTTGGATTTCATCCTGATTCGCGAAGAGCACGCGTTTGGAGAGAACCTGGACGTTGGAATCGACTGCAGCACCCACAACAAGTTCATGCATATCAAGGTGGCACGATTATGGTTCAGGCAGGAATTCGTTTCGGCGGTACAACGGACCTCGTTTGGATACAAGGCAATATGACTGCTCTGAAATACCGAGATGAGGTGCTAGAGCCTGTAATCTTGCCCAACAGACAGCAAATGGGACAAAATTTCCAGCTAATGCACGACAATGCCCGTCCACATACGGCGCGTATCGTTACAACTTGGTTACAACAACATGATATCCAAGCTTTAGACTGGCCTGCACAATCCCCTAAGTTACATCCTATTGAGCATGCCTGGGATATGCTTCAGAGAAGAGCTCTTAGGAATTTCCCTGAAGATATTGTGCATGAAAACCAGCTTTTCTTGCATCTTAGCAGGACTTGGGACAGTATTCCACAACAGGATATTGACACCCTTGTTTTGAGTATGCATAACCGCTGCAGATGTGTCAGGAGAGTCTTAGGTGGATCCACGGATTATTAATTTTAAGTTTTCAACATTTTTTATAAAAAAATAGTTTTGTTTAGGTTTTGATGTTTCAAAAATAAAGTTAAGATTGAAATTTTGTTTGAGTTTTTCCGCTTCTTCTAAGTTTTTTTAAAATTTTTATCTAAAAGTTTATAATCAGATTAGATAGGCTATTAAACAAGGTTTATTTTAATGTGTAGGGTGTCTTAACAAAAAGTTTGTAGAATTTTAGTTATTTAGGTTTCATTGAAAAATCCCTAGACCATGTTGATGTGTGCATATGCAAAAAACTGTATTAATTTAATTAACCGTTTTCACGATTGAAACTGATTGAAACAAGTTACGTAATAGCCCCACTGTTCAAAAAGTTAATAAATGAAGTGATTACGACGCAGCCCTCGTTTCAGAACGAAACTGTGGGATTCTGGCGGGAATTTGAAACTAAGTGGTTTTGGAAATTTTATGAATTTAGTGATTAATTATCTAAATATATAATTATTTTTGTAAATTGATAAGTACAAATATATTGTTTTTAAGTACATATATAAAAAAGGTGTAAATAAGTGTAATAAAGGTTGTACATAATGGATGGGAATTAAGGGAAAGAGGACCCCGGAGGCGGGAATCCACTTAAACGTTCTAGAGGTGATACTATGAGTGATGGTGAGACAAACTTTAATAACTCTAGTGAGAATTTACCGTTCTTCAAACCAAATTATAAGAGACTTTATCCAGAGAACTCTGTACATACTGAATTTAAAGTATTCGTTGAGAGCAATGTGAACTCGGAGAGACTGGGCAATAAAAGTCTAATTTATCTCAATCATATTTTCACATCTGAAGTCAAGGGTGTGGTGGCTATGCATCGTGTCAATGCTAACAAAGTTGCTGTTGTTTTTAAGCAATACAATACGGCAAATAACTTTTTAACTAACTCAACATTTTTAACAAAATATAATATGAAGGCATACATACCGGCTAAACAAATTGAGACTACAGGAGTAATACGTTTTGTCCCTAGTAATATTTCCAACAAAGAACTATACTCTAAGCTTTCATCTCAA
Organism: Ochropacha duplaris; assembly: GCA_951361185.1. Lineage (NCBI taxonomy): Eukaryota > Metazoa > Arthropoda > Insecta > Lepidoptera > Drepanidae > Ochropacha > Ochropacha duplaris. The sequence continues at coordinate 2,203,294 of OX592690.1, forward strand.
TATGAAATAATTGCAGTAAGAAGATTTATCGAAAAAGTTAATCACAAAAGAGTTCCCTTACAGACTGTTAGTATTACATTTTTATCAAATGTGTTACCAGATAATGTACAATATGACCTTTTTTCATATAGGGTCTTTCCCTATATGGCACCATTGTTACAATGCTTTAAATGTTTTAAGTTCAATCACTCTGCCAAAGTCTGTAACGTCAAACAGAGATGTTCTATTTGCTCGGGTGAACATGGTGACAAGGACTGTGACAAGCAGGATGAGATCTGCTGTATTAACTGCAGTGGACCTCATCTAGCGATCTCCAAATCATGTCCAATTAAATTAAAGAAAATTTTGGAAAAAAAAAGTGTTACCTTATGCAAGTGTTGCCGATACAAAAGTTGATTTTCCGCCTTTACCGGCGAAACCGAAATACACTAAGAATCTTATAACAAAATCTGTAAATAATATAAATAAAGAAAAGGAAACTCCGACACTAGATGTAAATAAAAGCTTTAATTTAAGTTCTAATGAACTAAAGATTCAATTAATTAACAACCAAGACATAATAATGACTTTAGTAAAAACTCTAGTACAATTAGGTAACAAAGGCGATGACACCCCAATTACTATGTCCTTATACCAAATTTCATCCAAATCGGTTCGGCGGTTTAAGCGTGAAGAAGTAACAGACAGACTAAATGAAATTAGTTTAGCGGTAATTGATTTCCCATACAAACTTCCACCCCCCTTAAAGGGTGATTTCTAGGATAAAAACTATCCCATGTTTTTTCCCGGGAGTCCTACAATCCTTATACCGAATTTCATTTAAAATCGGTTCGACGGTTTAAGCGTGAAGAGGTAACAGACAGATGGACAGACAGACACACTTTCGCATTTATAATACTAGTAAGATATAAAGTAAGATAAGATTAGTATGGATTCATGGTATTTTCTTTTGGTTTTCACACGGTAATTTACATTGTATTTTTCAATGGTGTCTTAAGGCCAGGTAGACCCATTTTACATCACTTTGATTCAATTTTTAACAAACAAAGAGTTATTGTTTAAAGCCAAAAAAAATACATATCATAGTTCACTATATGTACTTAGATAATTCTCGGTTCAAAACATGATATCGAAAACTTCACTCGATAAAAAAAAATTCCGAAGAGGGGTCTAATTCAATTATTTTTCTTATTTTACTTGAAGCATATGAAAGTTTAACTTCCAAAAAAAATATCTAAGCAAAGTTAATAACATATAGAACAATAATCCTCGGTTACATTTTGCAAAATAGTTGAATTATTTTAATAATAAATTATTATATAATACAGCGGCATGCGGACGTGACTTCAGTCACCCGCCGGGCCTTGACGAGGTAGGACCTGTGTTCCTTTTGCTTTCGCACGGCTGTCACGTTGACTTAGATCAGACGATTTATTCACACTACGTACCAACCACAGTATAAACTAAGCGGTTGTCGCTAGAGAATAATTTATTGTTTTAAAATTGTAATCGTCTGTGTGATCGATCATAATAAATTCGTAAAACATAACACAAAATTCAAATCCAAGGTGGCGGCTGCGCGAAATTATCAACTTTTTCGTCATGGAAGTCGTTTTTATGGTTTTCGAGGGTGCTGAAGCCGATAGTGCTGTCAAAATCTAAATCCAAGATGGCGGCTGCACGAAATTATCAAATTTTTCGCCATGGGTGTCGTTTTCATGGTTTTCGAGGGTGTTGAAGCCGATAGTGCTGTCAAAATCTAAATCCAAGATGGCGGCTGCAAGAAATTATCAACTTTTTCGTCATGGATGTCGTTTTCATGGTTTTCGAGGGTGTTGAAGCCGATAGTGCTGTCAAAATCTAAATCCAAGATGGCGGCTGCAAGAAATAATCAACTTTTTCGTCATGGAAGTCGTTTTTATGGTTTTCGAGGGTGCTGAAGCCGATAGTGCTGTCAAAGTCTAAATCCAAGATGGCGGCTGCACGAAATTATCAAATTTTTCGCCATGGGTGTCGTTTTCATGGTTTTCGAGGGTGTTGAAGCCGATAGTGCTGTCAAAATCTAAATCCAAGATGGCGGCTGCAAGAAATAATCAACTTTTTCGTCATGGAAGTCGTTTTTATGGTTTTCGAGGGTGCTGAAGCCGATAGTGCTGTCAAAGTCTAAATCCAAGATGGCGGCTGCACGAAATTATCAAATTTTTCGCCATGGGTGTCGTTTTCATGGTTTTCGAGGGTGTTGAAGCCGATAGTGCTGTCAAAATCTAAATCCAAGATGGCGGCTGCAAGAAATAATCAACTTTTTCGTCATGGATGTCGTTTTCATGGTTTTCGAGGGTGTTGAAGCCGATAGTGCTGTCAAAATCTAAATCCAAGATGGCGGCTGCAAGAAATAATCAACTTTTTCGTCATGGGTGTCGTTTTCATGGTTTTCGAGGGTGTTGAAGCCGATAGTGCTGTCAAAATCTAAATATAAGATGGCGGCTGCGTGAAATTATGAACTTTTTCGTCATAGGTGTCGTTTTCATGGTTTTCGAGGGTGCTGAAGCCAATAGTGCTGTCAAAACCTAAATCCAAAATGGCGGCTGCACAATATTATCAACTTTATAATTTACGAAATTACTAGACAAATTAATTTACATCTTCGATGCAAGTAAAAAGAATCGAATCCACGACCCCTTTTTGTGTTTGTTAGCCCTCCGCAACGCCCCATAATAGTATTAACAGACGTTCGAACTTGGTACGGGCCGGACAGCGGACTTGTACGGCGTACCAAATCCGCTAGTCACAACAGACGGCCGGATCCAGTCCATCGACACTGCCTTACAAGCTAAATTAGGAACGTACTTTGTACCAACATTGTATTATAAAAATAATCCTACTAAATTAAAACGAGTACTGATTCCTTTGGGTAGCAGGTGTCTTAACGTCTATTTGATTTAGACGCATTATACCTTTTTTTACTGTTGGTAGAATTGTTGAGGTATTATAATCTATGTTTGGATAAACAGTTTGGGTTTTTTCTCGTGGTGAAATTATTGTGTTATACAGTGTTTTACAGTGTTTTATCTCCGATTTCGAAATCACTATTTAAGTTTCTTACATTGTTTTGGAACGAAGTTCCTAATAGTATTAACAGACGTTCGAACTTGGTACGGGCCGGACAACGGACTTGTACGTCGTACCAAATCCGCTAGTTACAACAGACGGCCGGATCTCGCAGTAGCCGCGTGTCCTGTGCACAGTTCAGACTTCATGCCTCCGACGTTATCCAAGCGCGCTAAAATTGCGATTTATCTTGCGGCAACAGTAATACCGCTACAAACCTCACTAAAAAAAAGGAGTGGGCAAAAACGTATTTAAAATACGTGTGGTGTCGTGGGACACCAGATAGGAACGAAGTTTTTAAAAAAATATTTTTCAAGTTATATTCGATAAAGAAAATGTGCGTGTCAGCTCCTTTTTTTTTAGAAATACATACTTAAATAGATAATTACCTATGAGCTTGAGCTTTCGGTGAAGGAAAACATCGTGAGGAAACCATAGCACGGTGGTAGGGTACTGGCTGGCTACCGCCAGTCGGGTACTACAAAGTAGTACCCTCAAGTTGAAAATCTGTCGCTAAAACACCTATCGGTGTGTTCCGACAGCTGCATTTGAGAGCCAGTTCCCATCTAGGCTTTGTGTGCTTACCATCTTCGGCCACATCATCACTTACCATGGTGAGATTGTGGTCAAACACAAGCCTATCCAGAATAAAAAAAAAAAAAAGATTATTACCTACAACCCAGTCACAGGACAAACAGATATCTTCATACACACCTGTCCTGGATGGGAATCGAACCCACGACATTTTTTTTGTAAGTACATACTTAAATAGATTATTACCTACAACCTACGAATAAGTTATCAGGACAAACAGACATCTTCATACACACATAATAATATCTGTCCTCGATGGGAATCGTACCCACGACCTTTTTTTTCCGCCATAGTGCATTGCCGCACGTGCTACCTACCTCCAGAACGTTTCGATCGTGACTGCCGTGCGTTTGTCCGGTCCGAGCGTACAGACGCGCGTATTTGGTACGGAGCGGACCAAATCCGACGCGCAAACCATCGGACCGGATCGAACACGAAATAATAATAATTATGTTCGACAGACAACTCTCCAGACGAACGGATATGGTACGGAGCGTACCGAATCCGCTGTCCGGACCGTACCAAGTTCGAACGTCTGTTAATACTATTATACTATTAATGCACTATGGCGGAAAAACAGGTCATGGGTTCGATTCCCATCGAGGACAGATATGTGTGTGTAAAGATGTCTGTTTGTCCTGATTACTTATTCGTAGGTTGTAGGTAATAATCTATTTAAGTACTTATGTATTTACAAAAAAGAAAGTCGTGGGTTCGATTCCCATCCAGGACAGGTGTGTATGAAGATATCTGTTTGTCCTGTGACTGGGTTGTAGGTAATAATCTATTCAAGTATGTATTTAAAAAAAAGGTCGTGGGTTCGATTCCCATCCAGGACAGACATGTGTCTATGAAGATGTCTGTTTGTCCTGTGACTGGGTGTAGGTAATTATCTATTTAAGTATGTATTTCCAAAAAAAAGGAGCTTACACGCACATTTTCTTTATCGAATATAGTTAACTTGAAAAATATTTTTTTATAAAACTTCGTTCCTATCCGGTGTCCCACGACACCACACGTATTTTAAATACGTTTTTGCCCACTCCTTTTTTTTGTGAGGTTTGTAGCGGCATTACTGTTGCCGCAACACCAATCGCAATATTAGCGCGCTTGGATAACGTCGGAGGCATGACGTCTGAACTGTGCACACGCCACGCGGCTACTGCGAGATCCGGCCGTCTGTTGTGACTAGCGGATTTGGTACGACGTACAAGTCCGCTGTCCGGCCCGTACCAAGTTCAAACGTCTGTTAATACTATTAGGAACTTCGTTCTAAAACAATGTAAGAAACTTAAATCTCAAATAAATTAATTATGACTCACAACATTTTTCATTCACAACATCTATTCAAAATAATATAATATAAATGTTAGGTTTTCCCGATGACTACCTATTATAGTAAAACAAGCAGACAATTTAATAAAATAAGTTGACCTTCTGCCTACACGACACGCTTACCTATACTGTGACAGGTTTGGGTTCATGTGAGTTCACGCCGGCAACGTCTGCGCTCGGCTCGCCTCGCGTAAAGGATGGTAGCGTTAAATACCTACTTTGCTCGGTCTACCTGGCCTTAAAACGTAGTGATTATATTATATACCTACTCTTTGGTGTCATCGTTGGAAACACGGTATTTTTTAATGTAGCAACATTTGTTTTTCTGGTAGCACAAGGGTAGCACTGTCTTTAGTAGTGAGTGTGAGACTTTTTGGCGGGAACTTGTCAAGTGACGTTGCGTTTTCGATTTATTTTCATTTAATTGGTGTATTTTGAGTAATTTCGGTGGTGTTTTGTCCAATAAAGATCAATCTAAGTGCACAACTGCACAAGTGAAGTGAAATGAAAGCGTGTATCGTGATTTTTCAGATTGTCCCAAAAAGTCCGTGAATGTTTTATTGGAACAGCTGCCAATTTCACTAAAACCTAACTGGACATTTATAGACGAGGACTAGACATTACAGTGAATATGACTAGAACATAAAAAAAGAAATAAAAACTGAAGAAAATGTATGCGACTGAAAGACTTTGTATCTATGGTCATGAATAAAATTATAAAAAAAAATAGTGAGTGGTGACCTCGCTAGAGTATAGTGTTCTATGGTGGTGACTGGTGGTGGTAATCGATTTTGTGGTAATTCTTTGTTTTTGCTCTAAAACTAATGTCGGATAAATGAATTTTGTAGAAGCAACAACCGCAACCCGTATTACAGTATTGAAAATTTGAGTTTAACATGCATCAGTGCCAGCCAGTACCTATATTAAGCCTTCTACCATGGTTCTTTCCACAAATGCACACTCCACACACAGACAGATGACAAGCGCCATTTTTCATTACAAAGTGAAATTGTACTGGTCGTCCGTGCAGGTCAGTAAATAGTACTTTTAAATATCATCATTGCTTGCTGCATGCATATATATTACCACGGTTGATCATTTGCCCTTAGTATTATTTTCTTTACACATTGGTTATGCAGGTTTGTGTTTCACAATTCGACAATCTTACCTTGGTAGGCAGTTATAATACATTATGGTAGGTAGGTATGTATGTAATGTAAGCACACAAAGCAAGTCGGAAGTACTGTACATTAGCACCCGCTGATTTGGAGCTTTACTTATATTTTTTCGCGTAATAAGAACTTTCACCAAGGCTATTGACGCGATTTTTCGTGAAAAAAATCCTGAATTTTTTAACTAATTCACAAAAACATAACCACGACTAACCTAATCAAGCCACGTTGATTCTGAATAGAAAATATATTTTTATTTATACGTGAATTAGTTAAAAAATTTGAAACTTAAGGTTTTTTTTCTCGAAAACTGCTTTTTCGCGAAAAAAAAATTGAAACTTAAGGTTTTTTTTCTCGAAAACTGCTTTTTCGCGTTTAAAGCCTTGGTGAAAGTTCTTTCTATGAAGAGTACTACAGAACAAAAAATAAGTGAAGCCCCAAATCAGCGGGTGCTAATGTTCAGTTCAGCCAGCAAGTCTTGAAGGGAACTACTGGCAAGAGTGCTACTGACGGCACACACTGCTTTGTGGCAGACAGATTTTAAAACTCATTAGGTTGAGTTGTTGACTATACAGTGCCAGCATGCTGTGGTTTCCTTGCAATGTTTTTCCTTCACTGAAAGTTTTACCTACCTACTTCATTGTAGGATTCAAACCTACCATGTCACTACCACCAAGCTTTCATCGAAATAGTCACAATATGAACTTTTAATGAAATTCTAAGATGTTTCAAGTTAATCTTAATATTGGATTCATAATTCACTTTGGTGAATCAGAAATAGTACCTAGATCTACCTATCTAGCTAGTAGATTAGAGTAAAATGGTTGTATATAGCTGGGTTAGTTGGAGTAGTTGGTTAACAGTGTTAACCAACTACTTAACACTCTTACCTACCACAGTTGGGTTTAATACCCATCCAGGACAGACATGTGTGCATGAACATACTGTTTCACCAGTGTATTTATCTATTTAAGTATGTATTTAATGTACAAGCTTTGCTTAGCAAATGGCCATGTGTGAAAATGGTCCCCCTTTTTTTTTCGGTTTACTTCGTTTCATTTCATAACACACATTTGAAATTCTACTTATATTATAAATGTGTAAGTTTGGATGTTTGCTCAATCATGCAAAAACTGCTGAACGGATTTTGATGAAATTTGGCAAATAGTGGAATAGAACTGGATATTCTTTATCCTTGGAATATATAAGATGAACGGGAATGGGAACTTAGGGGACAGCTAGAGAGCTAGCAGAGTAGCATAATATACCTTTATATTTCTATTACAAAGATCTCTTTCTTTTAGATTTTACAATATTTACTTTTGCTAAATAAAAGCTTTTATTTACAGACCACATCTCATCAAACAGTTGTTCTGCTCAAGTCAAGACATTAATAACTGGAGTGTTTCAAGTCAAGACATTAAAAACTGGAGTGTTTCAATGAAGCTAAAGGGGACAAAATCATTGTGGAACCATAGATATCAACAAAGCTTCTTGTATCTACAAAAAAACTTGGAAAACCATTATATGGATCTCAAATGATGTCAGAGGCTGACAATACACACTTTGAACACCTCAAGATGAAATACATGCTATAGATGAAAGAATGAGGAGATGTTGGAGAGTAATAATACTCTGTATAATTACATACTCATAATGCTTGAAGGCACAGATGTAAAATATTGCCATTGGTTCAAAGAACATCTTAAGTTGTTTTTTTGTGACTAAGGCAATAATCTTTGTTCATCAAAAAATCCTAAATGTTTTCCCAGTAAACTTATTCCATTGATCCAAGGGCTCCTTATACCTGTGATGATAGTCTGCTTCACAAATTCCTGATTCCTTTACAAATAACAAAGAAATTATGTCGCAATAATTTGAGAAGGTAACAAGTGGTTAAAAATGGTGTTGCAAGTTTGTCATCCTGCATGATGATAATATAAAAGTATGAAAGTTTACATGTAGTATTTGTTTGTTTGTTTTCTTTCAAATAATTGAGTTGAAATGTTGTAGGTACCTATAATTATATGATAGTTGTGAGGATTGATAGTTTTTTGAGTTTATCGATTAGTAACAAACATAAATAATAATTATAATAAGCTGTTCATTCTGATCCTTTAGGTTTACATATTTTGGTTTTGATTTATAATAATTTGTGGGCCCGGTAGACATCCTGCCCTGAAATTAAATCAGAATATAGAACCAGCGCCACCTTGTGAATCTAAACCGATCAGTCAGTCCGATCTCGAGATATTTTTTTTTCCTATTTTTAATAATTTCTGCTATTTGGGATGGAGACAAATCCAAAAAATCAGAAATCATAAAAGTCGGTCCAGCCATTCTCGAGTTATAAAGTATAACTAGATATAGTATAATATGATCAGGTTCAACTATCAAATGTCCTGTAGTTTAGTGTGCCTCTTTGCATAGGTTGCCTCTATCAGTTTCCAAGGGTTTCTCTCTGTGCTACACTTCTCAAGTGATGTCCAGCTATGAGTTTTAGGTCGTCTTCCTTGTTTGTTGGCGTCCTCTATTGCGCTTGCCATCTCTAGGGTACCAATCAGTGACACTCCATTTGTCTTGAGGATCTCGGATCATGTAACAAACAACCATCTTTTTTTTCTAATTTATTTTATTTGGGTGCGTTCCCGATTGTACAAAAATTTAAAAGAAAACATAAAATGTATGGCCAATAATAACATGAATTTTTTTCTCTTTGTAATATTATAGTTGGTGCTTAGTCTTCATGGTTAAGGATAATATTATATAGAGAAATTTAAAGATATGGTTTGAAACTTAAATAAAATAGTCTTCTTAATAGTATTAAAGAATTTTCTCATACTATTATCATTGTGGGATGTTACTATCATTGGTCACAAAGTATCTGGAGGAAAGCAAAGTCGTTGGGTCTCTTAAAAGCTAAATAAAAAAGACAAAAGACTTGTGCCGTTGTGCTCAGTTTTGAAACTTAAATAAAAATACTCTTCTTACTAGTATTTAAAACATTTCTCATACTATTACCATTGTAGGCTGTTACTATCATTGGTCACAAAGTATCTGGAGGAAGGCAAAGTCGTTGGGTCTCTTAAAAGCTAAATAAAAAAGACAAAAGATTTGTGCCGTTGTGCTCAGTTTTGAAACTTAAATAAAAATACTCTTAATAGTATTAAAGAATTTTCTCATACTATTACCATTGTGGGCTGTTACTATCATTGGTCACAAAGTATCTGGAGGAAGGCAAAGTCGTTAGGTCTCTCAAAAACTAAATAAAATAAGACAAAAGATTTGTGCCGTTGTGCTCAGTTTTGAAACTTAAATAAAAATACTCTTAATAGTATTAAAGAATTTTCTCATACTATTACCATTGTGGGCTGTTACTATCATTGGTCACAAAGTATCTGGAGGAAGGCAGTCGTTGGGTCTCTTAAAAGCTAAATAAAAAACCGGCCAAGTGCGAGTCGGACTCGCGCACGAAGGGTTCCGTAAAAAAGGCAAAAAAATCACGTTTGTTGTATGGGAGCCCCTCTTAAATATTTATTTGAATTTTATTATTTATTATTAAAGTAAAAATACAACTGAGTATTTTATGAATATTTCAAGTGCCTACCTGTTGCCATTATTGATATCGAGATTTGCGTTTGTTGTATGGGAGGCCCCCTTAAATATTTATTTTATTTTGTTTTTAGTATTTGTTGTTATAGTGGCAACAGAAATACATAATTTGTGAAAATTTCAACTGTTTAGCTATCGCGGTTCTTGAGATACAGTCTGGTGATGATATCGAGCAAAAAAGGGCACAAAAATATAGTTTTTTGTATGGGAGCCCCCCTTAAATATTTATTTTATTTTGTTTTTAGTATTTGTTGTTATAGCGGCAACAGAAATACATAATTTGTGAAAATTTCAACTGTCTAGCTATCGCGGTTCTTGCGAAACAGCCTGGTAACAGACAGACGGACGGACAGACAGCGAAGTCTTAGTAATAGGGTCCCGTTTTTACCCTTTGGGTACGGAACCCTAAAAAAAGACAAAAGATTTGTGCCGTTGTGCTCAGTTTTGAAACTTAAATAAAAATACTCATAGTAGTATTAAATAATTTTATAGCACAGTGTGACCTAAACCCGCACATCGAACAGTGGTAATTTAACTTTTAAATAATCGAAGTTTTCAAAATAATTACAAGTGGCCAGTGTCTTATACATAAAATCTTTTTGTCGCAAAACTTTCTGAGTGGCCTGGTATTCAAGAGACGAATTCTAAGCTAAAAAAGGATATTATATCTAGTTAAAGTAGCACATAATATTAGAAAAAGTATGAAATAAAGTAAAAACAAACTTACGTCCAAATTATTTTCACAGCTAATATCAGTAAATATAAGGTCTTTACCTATGAAATTGCCGTTTTGTATGAAAAAATTTCAACGTTTTTTTTTAATGTATTTTTTATTTGTATTAATCGAACTAATCACCCATGCAATCAATGCATCTTTGCCAACGCAGTGGCAGTTTATTGATGCCCTTCTTAAAAAAATCAGCTGGACGGGAGGCAACAAATTCTTCAGAGGCATTTGGTACTGCCTCTCGGGTATTGAATTTTTTTCCCGCCAAGAAGTTATCCAAACTCTGGAAAAAGTAGTAGTCTGTAGGCGCAAGGTTTGGTGAGTAGGGTGGATGACGGAGAGCTTCCAACCAGTGGCGTAGCGTGCCTTGTCGGGGCCCCGTATAAAAATTTTTTTGGAGGCCCTTATATGGAGGTAAAGATTTTTCACAAAAGAAAAAAAATATTGTGAGAAGTAATATTTATTTATCACATAATTTACCCATTTTACAAATAAAAATCGAATTTTAAATATTCACTCTCCTTGCCTTTTTATCGGCAAACTGATTTATTAAATCATTTATGGCTGATGATGATTTTAGTTTTTCTAAAGTTTCTGCCTCTATGGACAATAGTGAGATGTCTGACAGCCGTTCTTGTCCCATCGAAGTTCTTAAGTAATTTTTTATTAGTTTTAATTTTGAAAAACTTCTTTCTGCCGTTGCGGTTGTAACTGGAAGGGTCAAGAATAAAAAGCATGCTGTGATTACCTCGGGAAAACTGGATGCAAGACTATTGAATTTTACTAGCAATAATTCAATGAGTTCTTTAATGGAATAAATTTTTTTAATTTCAGAATTTAAGCATGTTTTTAGAGCCTTTAATTGGTCACAAAGATTAAGTGAGATGTCTTTACTGTATTTAGCAGACAGTTTTCCGGAAGCGTTTAATATCTCTTCGCTTGAAGAAGATAGGAGTTTCTCCGGTTGTAATATTTCGAATATACTACTCAGGTTGCAAAGGCTCTGAAATCTTTCTTTAGTTTGAGAAATTAATATATCTAAACAGCAATAGTATACATTGACTTTGAAATAGGATTCCGGGTCGGAAATTCTCTCATCTTGTGATAACTCATCAAAAAAACGCTTCGTTATCTTTCGCCTACTGTTTTTAAAAACAGTTGTTACCCCCCACTTTTTTGCTAAATCTTTGGATTCATTTAGCAAACTATTAAATGAATTCTGATTTCTTAATTGGCACAGTCTATTTAAAAGATTACTTAATAAAATACTAGATTTCTGTAAGTCATTATTTTCATGCTGTAGAGCTTTAGAAACAGGATTAATAATTTCAAATAGTGAAGAAAAAAATGTAACGAGCACTAAGAAATCAAAACTCTCTAAAATATTAATTATACTTTTACATTCTTCACGTTCATCTTTTTTATTTGAAATTAAATTTAGTTGGTACAAAGTTTTCATGATTATTAAAAATGTTTTCTTTACTGCTAATAAAGCGTCGTTCCTAGAAGACCATCTGGTAGGACATACCTTTTTAAGGGTAATCAAATATTTTTCAGATGAATCGTCACTTAGCATAGCCCAGCGTTTTATACTATTGCCAAAAAAAGTATATATTTTTTCTAAATTATCGAAAAACGTCGATACTTCACGAACATGTCTCGCAGCATCGTTCAAAACCAAGTTTAAAGCGTGCGCAGCACAATGAACATAATCGGCATTTGGAGCATGCTCTTTTATTAGGGTTTGTAATCCTCCATACACACCCGACATAACATTTGCTCCATCGTATCCCTGTCCTCTACATTTAGTCAAATCAATTCCATATTCTTTAGTCAAATTTAAAATGACAGTTTTCAGACCTGCAGCACTGCAATCGGTTACTGCTATGAATCCTAAAAAGGACTCACAGATTTTTATTTCTTTAGGCACATTATCATCATTTTCTGTAACCGAGATATATCGAAAAACTACAGATAGTTGGTCAATTTTTGACAAGTCTTGTGTTGTATCCAGAATTATTGTCAGAAATGGAGCTTTTTTAATTTCTGAGATAATACTGTTCCTAACGTTAGTACCAAGCAAACTAATAATTTCGTTTTGAATCGTAGGGCTTAAATAATTTATTTCACCTTTCGGTTTTAGAAAAAGTTCTTTTAAAGTTGCATCATAGTTAGATAGCAGACGTGAAATTGCCATAAAATTGCCAGAATCAGAATCATGCCCCCTCAAAGGTAGATTACAAGATACTAAAGTAATTATAACATTAATTATACGATGCAGTACATCTCTCCAGAATGTAATTTTACTATCGATTTCACTTTTCAATAGAGTATCGATGGTATTTCCTTGCAACCAATTATTATAAGAGAGTGAGGCACTAATATGCTGCTGTGACTTTTCATGGTCAAGAATAGTTTGTGTGAAATTGCTTCTAACCGAAACACCGTTAACCCAAGCAGAGGAGTATGATTTGTTTTGACGATCTGCTAATAACCAACAGAAGTGACAGTACGGTTTGTTTAAAACGTTAGAATAACATAACCATGGTCTTATAATTTTTATGCCTGCCTGATTGAAATATGAATAATAATAAGCTGAAAAAGGTCGGTTATTTTCTGAAACTTTTGGAAATGGTCCTTGTGGTTTAAATGGACCCAATTTAAAAATTATTTTTCGTTCGCATTCAGTTAAATTGTCACCAAAATTTCCTCTATCTGATGAAATTATATTACAATCTGCATTATCTGCAGATATATCAGAATCGTTGACTTGGGGTTCCTCGATTTCTGGATGGACATCCGATAAAGTATGTGCTTGGCTTTCTTCTATTTCCGGATGGATATGTGACGAAGAACATGCTTCAGAAGAATCTAAAAATAAACGAGTAATTGTTAAAAAATAAATACGAATGCTTTGATACTAAACTAAAAAGAGTTATATATAAATAAATAACGTTACTAAGGGTCACAGTTAGAGAGTGTTCAGTTCAGACGCACACAGATTCTACGCGGATTGTGCTCGTACCTATTAGTAGATACAAAATCACCTGCAGCCCGTCCGTGCATTACTATACACCTGCGTGCTATTTAAACGCAGCGCGTAGTGTAGTGGCCATACAAAACGAGAACCCGAAAGCGAGTCTGCACATCTGAAGTTCTCAACACGCAATTAACGATACGATACGGACTGATAAACAAACAACAAAACAAATCGATCCTATAGATAAGTTAGAATTTTGTTTTTTTTAATCAAGGCACGGAACCCTAAAAACAGTATAATTGTGAAAATCGAGGGGGGAGACAACTTTTTGTGACGGACAGATGGACATACCGAAATTAAAAGATTTCCTTGTTTATCACTACGGGCCCCTAATAAATGGGTTGGGTAGTAGTGTAGTACTTACCTTTCCAATCTAAATCACTCACAGTATCTTGTCTCTGAAAAAATGAAGAAATTTTGGGCACTTTTTTTATAACCTCGTCCCTTTTCTGTTTAATTTTTCTTTTCTCAGCGCCGCTGGGATAATCTCTTTTCCTTTCACTCATTTCTTTTACAAATCGTTACTAATACTGCTAAACCAGAAGAACAATATTGTTTGTACTGAATTACAATGTAATGCACATTTATATAAAGCGCGTAAATAAACAGTGCACTGCACTCCGTGGTTTAACATCCAATGCAAAGTACAACAACGTACACGTACATCGCGATATCGATGAAGGATTCCCGGGGATTCCCCGCTGAGTTGAAGATGAAGTAAGTAAAACGGGGAAGTCCCGCAGCCCGCCATAACGATGTAGTGTTGCCAACTTTTGAACGCACGCTTAAGGCGGGAAAAAAAGGAATTGCTTTATAGAATTTTGTCATTTGTAAAATAAAATAAATTAGAAAGTTTTTATTCTTTTTCCTTACACACTTTGGGGGCCCCCGTGGCCCGGGGGCCCCGTATAATTGATACGGCAAATACGGCGGTAGCTACGCCCCTGCTTCCAACCCCAGTTCTTGCAACTTGGAGACCGTCTGCTGTGCAGTATGAGGTCGCGCGTTGTCGTGCAGGAGCAGTGGAGACGAGCGATTGACCAATGCTGGTTTAGGGCAATGTTTAGGTGCTGAACCAGGATCCAACCAACTTGCTGAGCGCTTGCGGTTATCAAACAGAATCCATTTTTTCATCGCAGGTAACAATGCGGTTCAAAATTCCTTCATTTGTGTGTCTGTTTAGCAGTGCAAGGCACGTCTCGACACGTACTTCGCGCTGGCGATCATTGAGTTCGTGAGGCATCCATTTGTCAAGCTTTTTTACCTTGCCAACTTGACTCAAATGGACCAATATTGTTTTGACGCGAACGTTGAAAGCTGCTGCTAATTCAGCCGTAGATTGTATATCATCAGCTTCCACAATCGCCTTTAATTCGTCATTGTCGACCAAAGACTTCGGACGACCGCGAGGTTCATTTTCAGGTCGAAATTTCCAGAACGGATGCGAGCAAACCAATAACAGGTGGTGCGTTGGTTTGTAGTGTTAGCTCCGTAAACGTCGTTGATGTTGCGTGCCGCTTGTGCCGCGTGACGCTAAAAACTTGGAATGCGATGAAAATGTAACACTAATCAATAAACAAATGACTACTTTTGAAAAAGAAAAACATGTTTTTAAAATAAAATTAATTTGAAATCTTAGCCAAACAAAAATTATTTTCATTTGAAATAGCCAGTACTGCAGAACGGCAATTTCATAGGTAGACCTATTATATTTTGTTAGTAGATTTTATTGACGTAATAACGCACTAAGGGACTACAGTTGCCCACACACCACATATTTACTTTGGATTTCATATTTAATACGCAAGTTAACAGATTTTTTGCTTTAACTCCCTAGTATTTCTTTCAATCTTTATGACAGTGACGTCACGACGGACGCCATGACAGCAGGGGTCGTTTTGGTGCGAATTTAAAATTTAAATAACATTATTTTCCTAATAAAACATAGTTTCCTGCAGAAATCGGGGGGCACGGCAGTGCCCCCGCCAAGTCGAGCGCGATAATATATTTTTTGGAAATAGTAGATACTTTAGGATATAAGAGGATAGTATTTCAAAATCAGTCATCATGCTTATTGTGGGCTGTTACTATCATTGGTACAAAATGTTTACCCAATCAGGTACCATACAAAAAAAAAACAACTAAACATTTGAATGGTAAATTAAAAATTTGTATGGTAAAAAACCGGCCAAGTGCGAGTCGGACTCGCGCACGAACCGTTCCGTACCATTGACTAGGTAAACAACAGTATCCTATGTACACAAATTTATTAAGTAAATATACAATTAAGTATTTTGTGAATATTTCAAGTGCCTACCTGTTACCATTTATTGATATCGAGCAAAAATAGGCAAAAAATTGCGTTTTTTGTATGGGAGCCCCCCTTAAATATTTATTTTGTTTTGTTTTTAGTATTTGTTGTTATAGCGGCAACAGAACAGACAGACGGACGGACGGACAGACAGCGAAGTCTTAGTAATAGGGTCCCGTTTTTACCCTTTGGGTACGGAACCCTAAAAACTATCATTGGTCACAAAGTATCTGGAGGATGGCAAAGTCGTTGGGTCTCTCAAAAACTACATCAAAAAAAGACAAAGGATTTGTACCGTTGTGCTCAGTTTTGAAACATAAAAACAGTTTTTATTCATTTATAAACAATATTTTCCGTTACACCACGTTTAAAAGGTCTTCCTTCAATACTCATAGATTTCATTTCAGTGTGTTTTCGAAAATTTCATTTAATCTTTGAAATCCAATATTTTCCGTTATTTCAGTGTAATTAAACATTTCAAAAATTATATTAGCATTCGTTACATCACTAATTAAAGTTTGAAATTCCAAATTGTTTTGCAATAGATCGTCAAAAATTAACCTTGATAAAGCTAGCTGCAGAAGTATATGTGCACGTACCTAGGGAATGCAATCTCGAGACGAGATCGCCAAGTCAAGATCTTGAGGGATTAGAAATTCGATCTCGAATGGTTTTCAAAAAGTATTGTTTTACTTAAATAAGTGAAACATGATTGAAACAGCTTAATTGTGATTATGATGTGAGTAAGATACAACATTAAATTATTGAAAAAAAGTCTTTGTTTTTATAATTATTTATTCATGTTAATGAACACACAAATAACAATTCAAACCCGTAAAAAAATCTCTTATTAAGAAATTACGTATTTTAACAAAAAATAATGAAAGTGAGACTAACTAGAAACAAATGGTGTTATGAGTGATTTTAGAAATAGCTCCTCCAGCGTGAGCAAGCAACAGCTCACGTTGCACAGTGTGTTATTTTACCTTAGCTGCGGACATGCTCGTTTTATTGTTTATCTTCATAGGTTAAACCATAATAAAGCATTCTAACAAATACCCATTTTAGTAATTTACTTCGTTTTGGAGATAAAAATATTTTTGTGGAAAATCATTAAACTTCTTAAAAACGATTTTGGCCTTTATTTCTCGAATAAAGCAAATCTCCCTTTTGTAAAAAATACATATTAATCGTTGGCTGGAAATATATTACGTGTAAAAATTGCAAGTCTTTAACGTCACAGGAACGAGAGTAAATAATTATTTTGTTAATAAACGAAAAAATATATATAAAATTTGCTATTTACTGGTCGCATTTTTTTTAGTTGCATAACATACTTATGTATAGTACCTTAAACCTGAGAAAATTCTAAACATGTATCTTGCGAGATCTCGGAGATATCGCGTTTCTAAGTTTTTTTTAATTTCCAAGGAAATAAGGCTGTCAAAAAGTTGTTAACATTTAAGTTGATTAATTAAATAAATTATGCTAATCAATTCTGTACGCTACGATATATCCTCGCTATTGGATTGAATTACCACTTCTTCAGTCGTCAGAACGATATTATTTGCTTCAAACTCATCGGATTCTAATTGGTGATATTGAACATTGTCAGTTGTTACACTGAAGAGTTGAAGCGCTGATTTGGGTAAGGGCAAAGATTTTTTATATTTTTGACGTATACCAAATGATAACGAGGATATAAAAAGACCCGATGACTCTGCACGGTGAAATAAATCTAAAATTGTGGATTTTCTATCTAATTTTCGAGTATGGTGTTGTCGATCATAGCGCCAGTACTTATTTCTAGACTCGCCTGCTTGCTCAGACAACAAACTCGCCTAATGTCCCCCTTGCATTAAGTCCTCTGGTCGGAGCCCATACGGACATCTGAGGTGTTCTGCGGGACCTTGATCGCGAGCGGTGATTTGGGTAAGGGCAAAGATTTTTTATATTTTTGACGTATACCAAATGATAACGAGGATATAAAAAGACCCGATGACTCTGCACGGTGAAATAAATCTAAAATTGTGGATTTTCTATCTAATTTTCGAGTATGGTGTTGTCGATCATCGCGCCAGTACTTATTTCTAGACTCGCCTGCTTGCTCAGACAACAAACTCGCCTAATGTCCCCCTTGCATTAAGTCCTCTGGTCGGAGCCCATACGGACATCTGAGGTGTTCTGCGGGACCTTGATCGCGAGCGGTGATTTTTGAAGTTCCTGTATCCATCCCTGCTCCTCATCCTGGATCTTCCTCTTCCTCTATCCATTTCGTCCATTCTCATGTTGATTTATTATATATATTCTCGCTGCAATATCGTAGGCGGTTGTGCTACTTTCGCTGCTTCGTGCTACCTGATTGATTTTGTCTGTTGCTGGTTAGTATCCATGATTTTGTCTGCTATAATGGCTAGTTCGTCTTAGTCTTTTGTTGATGTGACTGTTAACACTGCTCGTACCGATGATGGTAAATGACCTTGCCAAAGTATTTTTAAGATATCCTCTTCTATTTTGTTTCTGGCTAATTCTTTCATTTTTCGTAACAGGTGACTGGGTTTTTGATCTCCTAATTCCACTTCCGAAATTAATTTTTGAATTTGCCGTGTTTCGGACTCTTCGTAGATTTACAGTAATCGTTTCTTAAGAGTGTCGAATTTGTTGCTTTCAGGTGGGTTTCCCACAATGTCGGCAACCTGCTGAATGGCTTCTTTGCTTAGTTTCGCCACGACCATGTAGTATTTATTTGCATCTGACGTTTTTTGCGGTGCGAGGATCACTTCCACCTGCACGAACCATAAACGTTGATTTTCATGCCAAAATTCTGGTATTTTGTTTGTTATTGACATTGAAGAAATTATGGCTAGTTGTTCTTCGCTTTTCACGCTCACTGACGGAGTCGGCGGTGTTATCGTCGCGAGCGGAACGGGCGGAGCGGGCGGACCGTACTGGGTGTTCATGGCCGGACCGTGCGGAGGCGAACGTGCGAATATTTTACGCGGGGTCACCACTATTGGGTTTCCTACCGGGAGGACAAGTAATACAACCAAGTGTCAAATGCCAACTGTTTTATTACATTAAATCTAAGCAATATACAGGGTGGCCGGAACATTGACGTCCAAAAATAAAATTTCGGTCCCTCGTATTATGGGGTATTCGAATCACCCCCATGTATGTTCCGCGACTTTTCATAGTTTTCGAGTTATGAATTTTTTTCTGAATGTTTGAAAATTTTCGACCTGACCAACCTAAAAAAATTCTAAAAAAAAAAGTAGAGGGTTTTATCGAGTTTCTTTTTTTGCAACTGAATTTTCATAAGTAGTACTTTTATGCATAAAATAATCAGCTTCGTAACTGTGATGAAAGTTATGAAAATGTTGATCTAAAGTGAAAAATTTACGTTCGGTAAATTATGACTCAAATTTTCAAGTTTAAATTAAAAATCTTAACAGGTGACTTCATAATTCCTAAGTAGGCTTCAAGAATGCGCCAGACTCTCAGCTTTCATAATCATAAAAAAAATGAAGTACTTAATAGGGCTACTTTGTTTAAAATCGGCCTTCAAAGACAGCGAGGTGGAAAAATTCTTAAAATTACCCATCTGAGTAATTATTTTTTTTTGGCTATTTTCTCGTTCCTAAGGTTAATTAATGATAAGAATACTGAAAACTAACCAACAAATAGTTTCAGAGTTGGGTAAGAAAAGTTTTACGTAAAAAGTGGTTTTGAATAAAACACAGATGATAATGTGAAAAAAGTACTTAATTTATTTTTAACATTTACAAAAGGTTTTCAAAGTGGCCACCACCAGCAGCAATACACATTCTACACCTACGTAAGAAATTGTCTGGCAATCGTCTAAAAGCGTCTCTGTTCTCTCTCACAACACGTTCAGCTTCTGCAATCAACTGCCTCAGCTCTTGTTCACTTGAACAGTCTCGGGCGTATGTTATTTCCTTGTAATAG
Source organism: Ochropacha duplaris (assembly GCA_951361185.1). Taxonomy (NCBI): domain Eukaryota; kingdom Metazoa; phylum Arthropoda; class Insecta; order Lepidoptera; family Drepanidae; genus Ochropacha; species Ochropacha duplaris. The sequence continues at coordinate 2,223,159 of OX592690.1, forward strand.
CCCCAAATAAAGAAATCGATGGGGTTGAGATCAGGTGAGCGTGGAGGCCACCTAATTGGTCCGCTGCGTCCGATCCATCTGTTGGGGTATGTTTCATCTAAGTAATTTCGGACCTGGGTTGCGTAGTGACACGGGGCGCCGTCATTTTGCAACACCATGGTTCGTCTGAGTTCGAGATTCACATCTGCCAGCAACAATGGAAGTTCATTTTCCAAAAAGTTTTTGTATGTTTCTCCATCAAGTCTGGACGGCAGTTCAAACGGACCAATTAGTTCGCCATTGAGGATACCAGACCACAAGTTAACGCTGAAGCGATGTTGAAATGTCGAAGCTCTCACTCCGAGTGGATTTTCATTCGCCCACTTGTGGTAATTATGAATATTGAATATTCCGGATCGCTCAAATCGTGACTCATCTGACCATAAAACTTTATTGAAAAATCCAGGATCCTCTTGCTCTTTTCGTAACATGGTTTGGCAAAAATCAACGCGCAATTGGTGATCTGTAGGCAGTAAAGCTTGGACTCGTCGGATGTGGAACGCGTGGTATTCTTCATCGTGAAGAATGTCTTGGATAGAAGTCCTTGGGATGTTCAGAGCACGAGCCATACTTCTCGTACTCGTAGACGGATTTCGCTAAACTTCTTCCAGCACCATTTCTCTGCGATCCGGGTTAGCTCTAGGGATTCCTTCGTGACTGACGCGTCGACCTGGAATGCGGCCTGCCATCAAAGTGTTGTGCGTGTTAATAAAAACACGATGGTCGGGATATCGCTCAGGTTGCGGCCCACCACGACGTTGAAGTTGTTCGCGATACAGTCGCGCTGCTTCATGGCCGTTTCCTTGTGCAACTCCATAAAAATAATGCATTTCTGCATATTCACTTAACGTGTAACTCATTTTTTACACTTCCACGTAAAAAAAGTCCAAATCAGAATGCAAAACACAGTCCAATAAACGAGCAAAGTAGTCAAACAAGTAGGCAGCGGAGTCCGTAGGCAAAGCGAGTGTGGTAAAGACAAAATGGCGACACGCGTATAGCAGTAAACACAATGTGAGTACGACTGAGGTACTTGTTTTGCGTTGGCTTCGGTTGCGCGCCTTGCGTGAGAGAGATAGCAATAATTCGGTCTCTTTTCCTCTCGGTCCATTGCTATTGCAGGTAAAAGAGTTGCACCCTCGTTTACAACCCATAGTCCACGAGAACGAATCGCGCAAAATTCATTAAACTAACATTTAAAAAAATCTCCGTGTTTAAATCTTAGCTTTCCTGCAGTCATTTTTGGTTAGCAAACTAAATAACCTTAGGAGCGAGAAAATGGAAAAAAAAATGTATTAATCAGATAGCTAATTTTAAGAATTTTCCACCTCGCAGTCTTTGAAGGCCGATTAAGGCCAAAGTTAGCCCCATTAAGTCCTACGTTTTTTAATGATTATGAAAGCTGAGAGTCTGGCGCATTCTTGAAGCCTACTTGAGAACCATGAAGTCACCTGTTTAGATTTTTAATTTGAAGTTGAAAATTTAAGTCATAATTTACCGAACGTAAATTTTTCACTTTAGATCAACATTTTCATAACTTTCATCACAGTTACGAAGCTGATTATTTTATGCATAAAAGTACTACTTATGAAAATTCAGTTGCAAAAAAAGAAACTCGATAAAACCCTCTACTTTTTTTTTAGAATTTTTTTAGGTTGGTCAGGTCGAAAATTTTCAAACATTCAGAAAAAAATGCATAACTCGAAAACTATGAAAAGTCGCGGAACATACATGGGGGTGATTCGAATACCCCACGATACGAGGGACCGAAATTTTATTTTTGGACGTCAATGTTCCGGCCACCCTGTATAAAGGTAATGTTTGAATGTGTGCGTGTACGTTCCCACACCATTATTAAAGTCGTGTTGCAGCTTATTTACATTCCGAAGGTGGGAGAATTATTAGCTAGTTCGATACGAGGTTTGCTGGTCAGGGTCCCAGGGCCCCCTGAGCTTGGGGGCCCCGGTGGAGGGCACCGCCTAGTCCTCCGATAGCTACGCCACTGAAAGTCTAGTCCTCGTCCGTACAAGTCCAGTCTAGTGTTAGTGAAATTGGCGGCTATTCCACCAAAACTTTTCACGGACTTCTTGGGACAACCTATTGCCAAAAATATCGTTATTTTTTTTTCAATTTAAAAAAATCGCGACTTTTCGAACCATTTTTTCTCGTCTCGAGTAGGGCAAAATTTCCCGGGGATTCTCGCTTCGAGAATTCTCCACCAGAAACCCTAGAACAGATTCTTAACTGTAACGTCAATGAAAGGTCGGGGCTAGTAACTGACTGATTTAATGCATAGATACAAATTACCCTCATACATATCAATATAAACAAACCATATACCCAACATATTCCCCTTTTTAAAATACTTAATATAAAAAAGAACACTAATATACAAAAATACTATTATAACTACATTTTACGATTGGCGCGATGAGTAGCTCGCAAAGCTCGCGCTGATGCGGCGAGTGCGGCGGGTGGTAGCGGTGTCAAGGGACACTCGGGCGCCCGTGGTGACGCATGCTTCTTTACCTTCACTGCTGAGGGCAGTTCTGGTTATTCCACCCTGCCATCCGACCCGTCCCCACTCCCCATTTTGAAGATGTTCAAAGGTGTCGTCGGCATCACTCCCTGATTTCACATCATCATTCTGGCCCTCTGAACTAGTAACCCCTAAACTAGATCGAGACAGTGAATACCGGTTTTTATTATTATTTTCCTTTATATGTATAACTTCTATATCTTCGTCTTGATGTCTACGATACTGTAACCCATTTCCCACATCCACTCTATATGAAACCGGCCCTGTTTTATCTATCACCTTTCCTTCGACCCATTTTCCCCTGTTTTTAGAGTAGTCTATAGCCAGTACCGTATCTCCAGTTTTAATTTCTCGGTCCGTCCCACGCGCATTAGTTACTTGCCTTTGTTGTGCCTTGCTAACTACTGCCGCGAGATTGGGACGTAACGCGTCAAGCCGGCCGCGCATGCGGCGTCCTAGCATCACGGTGGCGTGTTCACAATTACGGTACTGGAATAAAAACTTACTGAGAGCCTCCGACACCTTTTCCCTTTCTACTAAAGCTCTTTTTATAGCTTTCTTTATTGTTTTCACAGCTTTTTCAGCCGCACCGTTGCCTTGTGGTCTATATGGGGCGGTTGTTACATGATTGATACAATTAATTTTACAATATTTTTTAAAATCTGTGGATGAAAAAGGTGGGCCATTGTCTGTGACTAATTGCGGTGGCAGACCAAAACGCGCAAAAATAGAACGCAATACGGATATTGTCGATTCCGCATCTGTACGAGTCATTGCTATAGCCTCAATCCATTTTGAGTGAGCGTCCACTACAATTAAATATTTACTGCCTGCACATTCTGCATAGTCAGCATGTATACGTTGCCAAGGATGAAGAGGAAATTCCCATGGATGAAAAGTAACATGGGGTGGCGAGTCCCGAACGGCTCGGCATGCCTCACACACCCGGCAAATGTTTTCAATGTCTTTATCCAGGCTGGGCCAGTATACGTAGCTACGCGACAAATTTTTCATTTTGTTTACCCCCAAATGTCCTTCATGAATTTCCTTAAGACTCTTGGTCGTAACTTTGGCGGAATAATAATTCTATACTTGTACACTAGACAACCCAAATCAATCATCAACTCCAACCGACGTGCGAAATCGTCTTCACAACTAGCTGCGGCTGGCCAACCAAACATAACATAACCAGTTATTTTACTCAATCATAAATCAGCTGAAGTTTCCTTACTAACTTCTTTAAAGTGGACCGGCATTGATTCTAGAACTAAATTGACATAACCTATTGGGTCAGAAGGGCGACGCTCACCCGGCAATGGCAAGCGAGAGAGCGCGTCCGCTGGACCATTCTTTTCTTGCTCTAAAAACTCTTATGTTCTGTGCGCGGTGTAAGAACTCGCATTGTCGTGATGGAGGATGATGCGGCGGTTGCAGTTCTCTTTACGGAGTTCAGAAACGACCTGTGGCAAACAAATGCTACCATACCATTCTGCATTAACCGTTCTTTGTCCCTCAAGAGGAATAGTCGCAACATGGCCGGTTTTGGAGACAAACGTAGCCACCATTTTTTTTGCAACACTCCGTGAACGAACAATTTTTGTTGGCTTTAACTCATTTTCGAACACCCAAACTCGTGACTGGTTTTTTGTTACGGGTTCGTACGCGTATATCCAGGATTCGTCACCTGATACGATGTTGTATACAGCATTTGAGGATCCTGCGTGGAATCTTTCGAGAGTTCTGACGCACCAAGTAACGCGAGCCGCTTTTTGCTCTTCACAGAGCGAATGCGGTATCCATCGGGAAAACAACTTTTTTACACCTAATTGTTCATGCAAGATTATTTGTATTTGACTCATGCCAATGTCTAAAGTTGCCTGAATTTCGCGGTATGTCACATGTCGATCTTCCTCAATCAGCTTACGCACAGCATCAACTTTTTCTTGGGTGACTGCAGTTTTTGGACGACCTTGACGGGGATCATCACTGAGCTTGACACGTCCACGTTGAAATTCAGCAAACCAGCGATAAATTGTGGTTTTGAATGGGGCTTCATCACCAAATGCAGAAATCATCCAGTCAACACACTGTTTTTGTGTTAAACCACTTCCAAATCCATAATAAATCATCGCTCTTGAATTTTCTCGAGTCAATTCCATTTTCTCAACGACTAAACAAGTTTGACAAAACCTTGTGACAAGACCGAGAATCTTTTTTTTTATAAATAAATGGTATTCGATTTTTAAAACCAACGAGTTTTCAATTTAAAAGATTTTAATATGACAGGAACAGTGGAAATATTCCATTCCCGATACTTTTAGTGCAGCCCTCGTACCTATGCCGGCCGACTACGACGATCGTCACTACGAATAGTGCAGCTCGGAAATTTTGTTTGCTTATAATAATAAGGAGTTTAACGCTATGGTTATAAGGTCTAAATTTAATCAACAATATTGTGTTATTTCTAAGTAAGCGACGATTCTGAGCCGCAAATTTTATTTGGTTGTGTTTTACGCATGTAAATCAAATTTTTGTTCCGTCTAGCTACTCTAGCTAGGTGAATGACTTCATAAAGTAGCGTTGCGAAATCGTTATGTATTCACAGCATGTGTTAAAATGATTAAAGTGAAAATAATTTCCTGTGGCTATACCGTTCAATATAATTTGATGAAACTTGGTGTACGAACTACTAACACCGTACCCAATATGTGGTTTAAATTGTGGCTCATTCGGGCAGTCTTCGCAGTATGTTACCACTCTTTTGGTTTTATTTCGAGCATGAACTCTTCCAAATTGGGCACAGTTTTCTTTATAACACCTAACACAATATTTACGACAGGCAGAGGCCAATCCTTGCCTTTTCTTCAATTCATGCTTTACTCGCCTAGGTCTAGAGGAGGCACTAGTTTCCGGGACTCCTGTATGCACGAGGTAGTCAACCAACGCGGTTCTAAACTGGACGACAGAGAGCTTCTTCTTGGTTGTTAATTTATATAAAATATATGAATTTACAATCGCTGTATTCAATAATAACTCCATCGCCAATCTTTTGGGCCATTTCGTTGTCTTCCGAAGAGGGGTTGTGTAAGAGGACATTTGGTCTGACAGATCAACCGCTGATTTTGCATGATTATAATCTACCACAATCTTCGGTTTAATTTTTTCTTTTCCTTTTTTAGTTATTCTTCTGAAACTTACGGAGTGCTTAGTAGACAGCAGCAGTACATCCCGCTTGTCTTTCCATTTCATAATTGTTATTCCGTCGTCATTTTCTTGAGCTGAGAATTCTCCTGTCTTCAGTTTTGTTTGGACAACTGTTTGAGGTAAACCTCGTCTGTTTTTTCTAAGTGTGCCTATGAGATGAGTTTGTCCCGCTAGTAGTTTTCGTGCCAGATCCAAACTGGTATACCAATTATCTGTGCAAACCGTATGTCCTTTATTTAATAGTAATTAATATTTAGAGCGCGAATCCACACCCTACCTAAAAGTGGGCGGCCCCCGTTACGAATAACATGAAGTGCACAATTTTGTGCCATCAAGTCCCCGAGAATTAAGTCGACCGTTATTAAGTCCAAAGACTCGATTCGTGAACCGGCGTAACATCGTAACAAAAGATTGGCAGGTTGTAATTTCTTATGTGCAAGCCTAGTGCGATAATAATCTTCACTAATTGCCGATATCCGACTACCGGTGTCAACTTCCCACTCGATGAACTTATTGTCCACTTTTAATGAAATAAAGTAGGGCTTGTTACCTTTAGCAACCAACTCGATATTGTAAAATCCATCCAGCTCCGACTCGCTCTCGTCACTTACGTAATTTTGTCGTCCATACGACCGGGCTCCACTCCGCATTTCACGAGACATCACTTTAAGATGACCGCGTCGTCCACACTCATCACAATTATATTTCGCGAACCGGCACCTGTCCGGGTGATGCGGATTGCCGCACCTCCAACAGCGCTCGGGCTGCTGTGCGCCGTGGGCGCCCGGGGCCGCGGCCGCTGCGCCGCTCGGTCCCGGTCTGTCCGCCGCGCGCCGGCCGCTGCCAGCTCGCCGCGTGCTCGCGCTCGCCTGATGCAGGCCCTCGCCCGCCTCACCCGCGTCGCCCGCACCCGAGGTCGCGGCCGCTGCCACTCACCGCGTGTCTCTCGGCGGCCTCCAGCGCCAGAGCCAGCTCCACCGCCTCCTTTATACTTGATATTTTTCTCGGCGACTATTCGAGATCTCATGGCCTCGCTTGCAAGATCGGAGACAAATTCATCACGGAGATTCTCTTCGAGATTCGAACTAAAGTTGCATGTCGTCGCAAGGTGCTATAATTTTGCAAATACGAAAGTGTTTCGCCGATTCGCTGCCTACGTAGCCGTAATACGTGGCGCTCCGCACCGAGCGCTGGGGCTCGAGGTGATCCGACACAATTTTCACCAATTCCTCAAAAGTCTTGGTTTCAGGATGCGCCGGCGAGCACAAATCACACATTAAAGAGTACGTTGCTTCTCCAACAATAGTGATAAGCATCGGTACTCGCAATTTAGTCTTAATTTCGTTGAGTATAATAAATTGTTGCACTCTGTGTATATACGCAGGCCACTGCTTCGAACTCAAATCAAAAGATTCCAGTTTCCCGATCGGCATCTTATAATTTAAACACAAAACTTGCACTTTTATTTATTTTTAAACCGCGTGGAATTCGCTTCGTCGCCAATGTAACGTCAATGAAAGGCCGGGGCTAGTAACTGACTGATTTAATGCATAGATACAAATTACCCTCATACATATCAATATAAACTAACCATATACCCAACATTAACAAGCTATGTATATTATCTGAATAATATTAGTACATAATGAATTGAATACGTGTTTTATTATTTTACATTTAGGGGCTAAATACCAAATTTCATTCATTTCAAATTGAAAATTAAAATTTCAACCCCCGTTTCATCTCCTTTGGGGGTGAATTTTGAAAAATCCTTTCTTAGCGGAAATCTAAGTCATAATAACTATCTGCGTGCCAAGTTTCAGCGCAATCCGTTCAGTGGTTTCAGCTGTGCTTTGTTCGATCAGTCAGTCAGTTAGCCAGTCAGCTTTGTCTTTTATATACAGGATGTCCCAGAAAATAGTGTCTAGCGGAAGCCCAGAGGTAGAGCACCTTTAGAGGTACCCGTATCACTCCATGTATGTTCCGCGATTTTTCGTAGTTTACGAGTTATAACTTCTTTCAATTTTTTTTACCCAATTCCGATTTTCAATACATTTTTAGTCGCTGTCACGCAAGTAGTTGAGATACAGGTCTGAGTTTTTTTTCTTAATTACCTGAATAATAGACCTAGTAGATGCATAAACATTTGTTACTAAAATTGTGACCATTAAGCTTTAAAAAAAAAGCTATTTGCAAGAAAGTGGAAATTCAGATTTTATCTAAAATGTTTGAGGACATTTTAATAATAAAAGTTGCACAACTTTTTTCTTTCAAACCAATTGTAAAAACTTGTCCATTTTATCAGCTATGTAGCCTGTAAATTTCATTGAGCTATCTTTACAGCTTCCGACTCAAAATTTGATCTAAATAACACGAAGTCGAAATTTAAAATTTGAATGGGTGAATGGAAAAGATATTAAAACTTAATAATTGTTGTTTTGTGTGTCTTAATGTCACATTATTTTTTTAATTTCATTATTCCTGCTCTATTCAGACTCTACACCGGTGAGGAAGTTTTGGTACATTTTGTACACTTCTAACTCCATCACTTTTTTTTTTATTGGCATTTTAATCTTTAAGAAAACAGAGAAATATTTCAAAATGACACGATTTAAAAGATATTGTGTCGAAGCCATTGCAAAATTTCATCATTTTATTGATTTAAAAAAAGTATTTACATGTTGTCTGAGTACCACAAACAAAAAAAGTTAAAAATGTTGTGTACTTTTTTTAAAATTTGATTTTGAAGTTGTAATTCGGGATTTTTTCGAGAAAATACTAAATTCCCAAATATCTCAGTAACGGTCAACATTTGTATCATGCAATATATTTATTTATTTATTTTATTAGCGATAACAAACAACTACACATTAAAATACACAAGTTTACAATATTAGATGCTTAAAATATTAACAAATGTGTAGTCAACCCCGTTATCTAACAGCTTACTAAACATGTGGTCGTATTAACCTATCAATGAAAGACAAAAATTAAAAAAAATATATATATAAGTATAATAAGATAAGAGAAAAAGTACGTATTATAAGCATACAGGGTTACTGGTAATTCGACGTATATCCGTCAGGGGCTGATAAGGGGGCCAAAATGCAACAAACTGAACCCCCCATATGTATGGCCGAAATTCAATAGTTTTCGAGATATTTGAATTTTAAGGGTTTTTCGATATTTACCCAAAATTTGACATGTAATTCCAAATAAAAAAATAACTACATATTTTAATGGGTACCATTAAAAATGATGTTGTAGCTGGCACTTCAATTAAGCTATTGGCATAATTAAAACTACTTAATTTAACAAAATAATTAAAATAATGAGCGATTTAAGAATAACATCTTACCAATATTTTCATTTTACGCTTCAAAAATGTTCTCTCGTCACAAAAAATTCTATGACATTAATCGTACAAATAACTAAAAAAACTTGCCTATTCTGTAAGCTTTCCAAAAAGGTATAAAAGTCAATTTTAAAATACATACCTATTGAGTAGCGTAATTAGAGACACAATAGAAAGACAATGAGCGAGCGAACGCCGGCGTTCGCTCGGGGTTTAATGAATTAATAATTCGTGGCATGGCATGTGTTTGAATCGGCGCGGGGAGAGAAAGGGTCATTTGTATTTGTATGAAATAAAATGCATTAAAACCTGTTGACTTGCGAAAATGAACTGTCAAACACCCCTTGAATAGCGCCAGTTCGCGGGGTCAAGCGATGACGCGCGCCGTCTTTTACATTTTCGCTTATATCTCTCAAACTACTCATCCATTCAAAACAATACAGCTACTATTAGAATCTTAGATAAATTTCCAATATGAAAAATACTACTAATTGTAAAATTCTAATAAGACTGGACCACGATCTTATTGGAAAAATCGATGTTTGCTTAGAATGTATCCTTCTCATGTATATCGAATATGTATTGCTAAATACCTTGCTATTTCGACCTAAAACGAATTATGTATAGTAAAGGAATAAATAATGATTGAAAATGTATTCATAGTTTTATTTTATCCCATACAAAAATACTAAGAAATTCAGTTTTGAAAATGAGGCGTCAATAGTTAGCCATCGATAGAAAAAAATCTCCTTGTCGTACGTAATTTTATCATAAAATTACAGATTTATTATGAAACCTTTATGTTATTAGACAGTTTGATTATTATTCTTTTAGATTTATTACAAAAAAGGATGTGTTTCATTCAGTAACACATAGAAAAACATAAATTAGTACGATTCGGCGACCAAAATGGACTACTGGCTTTGAGTTCTCATTACATTGAACGTTATGCCTCTTATGTATAATTATTTACGTAACTAGCTTCTAGATATTCCCAATAATGTAATGTATAGCACAAATAAGCACTATTCATATAAAAATAACAAGAAAAAGGTAAAAATATTTAGTTGATAATTCCATACATTAGAAGCACAGCACTAGTGATGGGCACGACTAGGGGAATTATCGATAGTTTTTTTTTCTTACTTCGAATATGATAAAAGTTTGCAATCGACTTTATTACCATATAAATACCTCATATTGCCATCGAACTAGCTTGTGCCCCACGGATTCTTTTATTTCATCTAGTTATTTATTAGAAATCGTTTTTTTTTCTTACTTCGAATATGATAAAAGTTTGCAATCGACCTTATTACCATATAAATACCACATATTGCCTTCGAACTAGCTTGTGCCCCACGGATTCTTTTATTTCATGTAGTTATTTATTAGAAATCATATTAGGTTGGGACTTGAGAGAGTAAATAATAATTCCTATATTTCATAGTAAAATTTTATTCACCAATGTGGTTCAGGGTAACAATCATCACATGATAAAATAAATAGTCACAATTAAAATATTATATATATTCAGTTTTGTATGAACTGAACAATTACATTTAGTTTTTGTTTACATTTTCAAATATTGTAAGCACTCAAAACATAGTCTTTTTACATTTTTTCTGTCTCAGAAAACCAATAAGTATTTAATTATAGTGAGACACTTCAGTTTAGTTTACATTTCAAATATTGTAAACACTCAAAACATAGTCTTTTTACATTTTTTCTGTCTCAGAAAACCAATAAGTATTTAATTATAGTGAGACACTTCAGTTTAGTTTACATTTCAAATATTGTAAACACTCAAAACATAGTCTTTTTACATTTTTTCTGTCTCAAAAAACCAGTGATTGAGGGTAACAAACAACTTTGTAATTCAAAACTCGTTCATTCAATGTACGCCCTGATAAGGCACTTATGAAGGTTAAACCACTTACCATCAGGTGAAAAAAAAAAAATTGACTACCACTGGTATGACACCAACATCCACGAAGAAGAGTAGAAAATAAACATAAATATGATAAATGAAAGTGCAAAAATAGGAAAAAGGAAAAAAATAAACATAAATATGATAAATAACAGTGCAGTATAAATAAATATATAGATGGATGTGATCACAAAACCCGAACAGTTACAAAAAAAGTAAAAAAAAAAGGAAAAAAGTTACAAAAAAAATTAAAAAAAAATTGATGAATCGGGCGGGCGTATCGACTGCTATAGGCTGAACATTGGCTTTCTCTTGTAGACAATAGAACTCTAGGAATGCCACCCCTTGGACGTCAGGACAGCTAAACAATCCATACAAGTCACCACCTACCATTGCCAGCTGAGCCATACCTTATCCTGCCATACCCTGCCACCCTGTCATTCATCATCATGTCATACTTCACACTTCCATGAAACACCACAGCTACCAAACCTTCTGACTCTAGAGATGAGTGTGATACTCTTTAAAACACGGCTCCACACAGAGCGGTATTTTGCAAGTATCACACTCAAATATAGTGCGTTTCCGTGGTCTCTTCATGTAATTGCACCAGAAGCAATTACGGACTCTCCTAGAAGGACCCGGTAAATCGATGCTATCCACCTCCACCATACGCTGTAAATAGTGCTGACTGATCATTCCTGCCCTAGGATGCGGATCTGGCAGCGCCATCGACACACGGCGTCTAGGCTGCGGCACATGGGCTATGTGGTGTTTCATAATGTTATGAACCAAATCCAAGCGGAATGCCGATTGCTGGGTTTGATTACCTCGTTCAAGGTTCCTCTCATGCATTATGTGGCTATTAAATATAGAAATGTTCAGTAACCGCTTGAACATTTTCTTGTACCATTTACTACATCGCTTTCGCTCAATAAGGTATGGCTCCAACATTTGATCTTTTCGATCAACCCCCCCCATGTTGGCATTATAGTCGGCAACAACTGTCGGCTTATAATGCGCTGGCTTACCAGGCTTAGCCGCAAAGTGGGTAACCCCAGTGTTATGGTGGGTGGATATGGTATAAACGGTTTTTCTGTCCTGATAAACCATAACAACCACGTCCCCGGCATGCCGTGCCACAAACGTACCTACCGGGACTTTGGCAATCTGGATAAGGGGGGGTACATCCCTACGGCTTTTACGCAGCGTCCCAACGCAATCCGTATTGTTGCGTTTGAGATATCTCGCTAGCGTCGGAGAATTGAACCAGTTGTCCATGAACAACCGGTATCCCTTGTTAAGCAACGGTCTTATCAGACGCATTACCACCTCCGAGCTCTTAGGAATACCCGGTGTGCTCGTCGTGTCGCTGATGTCCCTACCCTTGTAAATAAAAAACGACCAAAGGTAGCCTGTCGAAGACTCGCACAATTCAAAGGTTTTGATGCCGTATCTCGCCGCCTTTGATTTAATATACTGCCGGAAACTAAGCTTACCCTTCCATAGAGTAAGCGACTCGTCTATTGTGATATCTTGGCTAGGCTTATAACATTCCTGGAATTTATTATTCAAATACTCAGGAATGGTACCAAGCAAAAACAATTTTGACGAGTTTGCAGTTCTCGTTCCATTGTCAACAAAATGCAACGCCCGATTCAACATCCAATATCGGGGTTGTGTCATCATCTTAGAAAATATATTTGTATTCAATAAGTAATGAGTAGAAAAGCAGGATTTGATGCTTGGCATCTTAATGATACCAAGCATCATCCAGAAGGAAAATAAAATAAGAATTTCGTGGACGTTGGTGTCATACCAGTCCCTCGCAAACCTGACCGACCGCGTTTTGAGATCTTGAGCGTACCGATTGGTTTCCCGCACGATACGCTCAAGAATCTCGTCGTCCCAATATTGTCGGAAAGCACCGTAGGCATCAGTGGTGTCGCGGGTGGGGCCCACTTCGAATCCAGGGTCAAAAGGACACCTGGATCCGGTAAAAGTAGACATAGGAGACCACGAAAAGTTCGTGGCCTCTTGGTCCCCCCCGAACATCACCTCTGCTACGGTGCTTTCCTCACCTTCATCGCTATCGCCGTTCGCCTGCTGCCGTGCCGTCTGCGCCCTGAGCGTGGACCGCTGCACCCGCCGAGTAGCCTCCAGCGTGCCCACCATTTCCCGCAGCGCTGGAGGAACCTCGTCGTCACCGACGCAAACTTCCTCCAAGAAGCCCTCCCGCCGCACGTACTCTGGGCCCACCGCACTCGCAGCAGGTAGGCGGCGCCTTCTCGCAGCCGGACGCTGGACCATGGGCGGTCGCGCTCCACCCCGATTGGCTCCGCGGCCACGGCCACGGCCGCGACCTCGGCCTCGGGGGCTGGCCCTGTAAAGGAAAAAAAAATTATATGCTTTGCTTTGTTCACACTTCTCACTTCTTGGCTTTGGATACATAATCATTAACCATAACAGCATTGCAATATATATTTTGTAAGTGAATACGTACGTTGGACTCCAGTCCACACCGTCACGGCCAGCATTCTCCAATTCGGAGTTGGAGCGCACCACATTTCTATAAAAATGAAACCACAACATGAAGCCACCACTACCTTCTCATGAAATCTTCTATTCAAATAAAGTATATGATATTTACCTTTCCTGCCCATGGTCGGCGTTTCGGCTGTCGTGAGGGCTCCTGCTGCGAGCGCGGCGAGGGCTGCTCAGAGGGCTGTACGGCGGCGGCGTGGGTGACCTCGGTGACGAAGCGGCGGTACTAAAACAAATATTGTTTTCTTGTAATATATAAAAAATCTCAAGTCCATCAATAAGTTATTAAAAATTAAAATTACGATATAACAAATAAAAAAAATTACTACCTCCTCATCATCGTCATCCTCCTCCTCCTCCTCCTGCTCCATGATGCTATCGTGAAATATCATCTGGAACATAAATTAGATAAATTAGATCAATAAAAGAACAATTTTACTATGAAAAAAAATTCTGAAAAGTTTACTACCTCCTCCTCCGAATCCTCCCATTCGCTCTCGCTCCCTGACGGCTCATCATCCATCAGCGCCTCGATGAAGTCGTCAGGGGCCTGGGAGAGATCACTAGGATTCCACATCTAAAATGAAATAAATAAAAAATAAATGTATCGATAACGCTTATATTTCTTTATATGTTTACATATTTCTAAATATTTCTATTTTCGTATTCAATAAAATCATAAAATAATTATCGTACAATTTGTATACCAAAAATAATATCGATAACGTTTATCGACAACAGCCCCAGCAAAGTTACAAAATGTGTACAAAATGGCGGAAACGCGCGCAAAATTTTAAAACGACAAAAAATACCTACCTCATGAATTTCGAAATTACGGAAAGATAATCTATTACTGTACAATTTTTTTGAATGGGATACTAAGTATATGAAATTTATAAGCCAAAATGATTCTATTTACGTAGTAATTCTTACTTTATGATGGAAAACAATATCAAAGCATTTTCAAGAACACTACCTAACGCCATCTTCACGTTTTGATTTCACGTAAAAATACATATAAAATGCAAAATTTCCTCGATACAATTACTGTAATACATCAATAACTTAGTATTCTTCAAAATCTAGCTTACCTTGGATCACAAATTGATGAATTGAAGTATTTCTATTTATTTTTTCGCAGAGCACGTTCGTTACACGAGAGACGCGTCGAGAAAGAATTTGACTGATTTTGAACTTGACATAACAAATTTCCGGAAACCCAACCACAGACTTATTGTATATGAATGGATAGAGAATGTAACTGGCTTTATTCACCTACTCATAGACTCTTAGACATTGGTGGCCTCATAGAAAAAATCAATTTTTTCTGTGGCAACTTATTTTAGCCAATATTTTGGCTCAAAGAACGAAGTATGCGAATAAATTAGGCAATCAGTTGCCACATAACTGCAACAGTACGTCAAATTTTATTAAAAATTTTACACATCTTGTTCAAAATGAGCCCCTCGATTACGAATGCAGGTTCGAATTCTCTTCCTAACTTCGGTTTTCGTCAACGCAACAGATGTGAACGTTGTTCTCATCTGTTGCGCTGCGTTTATTATTCGCTGTCGAAGTTCTTCGACTGAATTTATTGGGGTCACATAAACTAATTCCTTCATATGACCCCAAACGTAAAAATCAAGTGGTGTGATATCAGGGCTTCGTGCTGGCCACGGAATTGGCCCTCCCCTCCCAATCCATCGGTTTGGATATCTCTCGTCTAGCCACTGTCGGACAGTAATCCGGTAATGTGCTGGGCAACCATCATGTTGAAACATGAGGCTGTTTTTTATTTCTTCGGGAACATCCGCCAACAAATCGTCTAGGTTGTTTCTCAAAAACTCCTCGTAATTTTCGCCGTTCAAATTTTGGGGCAAGAAATGAGGGCCCAGCAAATAATTGTCAACGACACCCATCCATACGTTTAGGGAAAATCTCATTTGCGACGAAGTTTCTTTTAGTTTTTTTGGATTCCTGCCTGCTTTAGGTGCCCAAAAATGTAAGTTATGGTAATTCGTTATACCATCCCGGTCAAACTTTGACTCGTCAGTCCTCAAAATATTTCTTAGGAAATGTTCTTGGTCAGCGTCAGCGTTTAACATAAACCGAGAAAATTCAAGTCGCCTGGCAGGATCTCCCTCGTGCAATGTTTGGACAGGTTGATAATGGTACGGGTGTCTACCTGATAGATGTACTACCGACCACACTTTCCACTGGGACATACCGAGCTGTCTTGCAACAATGTTCGTTGAGATGTTTGGGTCATCAATAAAACACTGAAGAATGGTGTCTTCTTCGTCAGCCGTGTACCTTCGAGGTCTGCCAGCGTTGAATTGTGCTCTCTGAACACTGCCAGTTTCAGACAATCGTCGATAGGTGCTCCCGAAAACAGTAACGTGGGGAAGTCGACGATCGGGAAAGCGGCGTTGGTATTCTCGCCGAGCTGCAGCCGCGTTTCCGTCGACAAAACCATAACAAAACAATATGTCTGCATATTCGTTATTAGAATACGAAGCCATGTTATCCGAAATAACAATGATAACAAATTAACGCGATGAGAGATTGGTTAATAGCAAGATAACAACACACGTGCTTGCGCGGCGTAGAGTCGAAACTTACTAAGGAAGGCGACGCGAGCGCAGCAGACGATGTTATTCTTAAATCGCTCATTATTTTAATTATTTTGTTAAATTAAGTAGTTTTAATTATTAGCTTAATTGAAGTGCCAGCTACAACATCATTTTTAATGGTACCCATTAAAATATGTTTTTTTTTTATTTGGAATTAAATGTCAAATTTTGGGTAAATATCGAAAAACCCTTAAAATTCAAATATCTCGAAAACTATTGAATTTCGGCCATACATATGGGGGGTTCAATTTGTTGCATTTTGGCCCCCTTATCAGCCCCTGACGGATATACGTCGAATTACCAGTAACCCTGTATACATAGACATACAAAATAAACATACATATCCCTACATAGGGTTCATTTCGTAGCTTACAGTGTATACTATCACGCCCTTAAAGGAATGTATCGAATAACCGGTAACCCTGTATACCTAGTCTTGCCATAAATATTGTCACGAAGAAAAAAAATGTGTGTTACAGTGTGTTAGTTTAATGCATAAATATAGAACAATTTAAAATATAAAAAGCTTATTCGAAGTGGTCTCCATTGGCTGCAATACAGTCCTTTAACGTTGAGGCCAGTTATCAATAAAAGCACGCACTCTTTCCATGGGAAAATTCATCACTGCCAATCCGTATGGATTGTTTTAGGGACTCCAAATTATCATGGCATTTAGAGCAAGCCGTACTCTCTAAAACTGACCATAAATCATAATCCAGCGGACGGCCAGTCTTCAGCTCTGATGAAGTCCGAAGCGTTCACTTCCAACCAAGACTGCGTGGACCGAGCTTTATGACCCGGCGCCGAGTCTTTTTGGAAGTACCATACTTGGTTATTGAACATGGTGTTGTTAAGGCTGGGCGGCATACATACTGATTCCTGATCAAGAATCCTGATCAGGTTTCCTAATCAAAAATTCCGTGTGGAGAGCGCACACATTCGGCTTTTTGCATTCGGAATTTATACGATCAGTTCGATCATAGACGCTTCTGATAACGCACGAGAATGGACAACGAAGACGAATTGATGCTTATTGCTATTTTATTGGCGCTAGACAAAAAGGGAATAAAGCGTCGTTATTGGGTGCATCCACTGAATACCCAAAGATTAACTGAGAGTCAATTCTATGTCAAAAGAGCAAAGTTACGGGCATTCCCAGAAAAATTCTTTAAATATTACAGGATGTCAACGAAATCCTTTGATGAGCTTCATAATAGCATACGAGATAAAATAAAAAAGCAAAATACGCCCATGAGATTGTGTTTGGACACTACGCTTTAAATTTACTTAAAGTTTAAGAATTCTTGCATTGTTCCCTCCTGTGAATCTTGAGACTGGAGAACTAAAAACTGTGTAGCCTCATTGTCTTCAACACTATTATTTGGTATAGATATCTCAACAGGATAATCTTGCTTGGGGCTTTGTTGGGTAGTTGATTGCGGAGGTCTCACACTAGAGATTGAGTGGATAATAATAGGCTTCCTGCTATTCTTACGGGGCACATTTTGCTGCTGCGAAGATGGATAAAAAGTTGGTGGTGATGGAGATGGACTCAGCAAATATATTGGTGATACTTTGGGCACGTGTATATTTTGATAAGATGGAATGAAAGTCGGTGATGGAGATATGTTATTTCCAGCCATTGGAAACGACTCTGAAGAATCGTCACTTTGTTGGTAATAGTTAGTGTACCGGGATGTTGATGGCGATGGTTCGTTTCCCATGCTATTTTTTTTTACCAATTGAAACATACCGACTTTGAAATCAATTTTTTGATGAGCATTCATTGTTTTCATATAGCTTCTGAAACTATGAAGATATTTAGTGTCGTCATCATCGTCAATATTAGCAGAAGGTATTTTCTGTTTTTGTTGCAACATACTTAGTATTTGATTGGGGACATCTTTCTTTTTTTCTGACTAACCATAGGTAAAGTAGGTACGGGTGACTCCACACGATTGATATCTTCCGGTCATCAGTTTCTGATTGTTGTTGTGGTTGAGTAGATTCTGCATCGTCGATCGTATAGTTCCCATCTTTGTGTGATGCAATCACAGAGATTCGGTTCTCTTTATCACCCCACTCCATTTTAATATCGCAAAATATTGTACAATTTATTGGCGCCAAAATTAGAAAACTCAATGAACAATCGTATAAAAATGACAGATTCCAAATTCAAATGTTGAAAATAATAATAATAATATTTATTTCCAATAAAAATACACACTGATATACAAAAGTAAGTAGAAGTTATGTAACATCTTTCTTATTTTTAATTGTAACAGTATTTATGGCCAGACTATGTAGATAGATAGATAACTATCTGCGTGCCAAATTTCAGCGTAATCCGTTCAGTGGTTTCAGCTATGCATTGTTCGATCAGTCAGTCAGTCAGCTTTGACTTATATATATGTATAGATAGATTAGAAAATTTATATACTAGATTCCGAGTAGATTCGGTCACTTCGCTCCTTATATTATTTCTGCTTGTTCAGAAGTATGTGGTGTGTTGCTTATGGGTGTCGGTAATGTATGTAGCTCCTCAGTGTTATTTAAAATCCGTTCAGTAGTTTCTATTGGAAGTATACCCTCTGCTTGTTTTTGTATCCGATCCAGTAGTTCTTGTGATATAACATTTTGTTTTACTGTTCTGCGCGCTTGGTTTGATAAGGTGTTTCCATTACACTTATGTATTTTAGGGTTGTTAGGATTCCTTTCTGTAAAAAGTTCCTGCAGTCTGCCTATATATCCCGGTCCTAATGATCTTGCTTTAAAGTAACAAAACATCAATTCTTCAGTTTCTTCTATTGACCACTTTCTTCTTTTATCATCACTAGTCGTACTATTTGTGGTCATTGCAAATGAGTCGACAGAATCTGTGGGCGAAGCCCTACTCTCCCCACCCCGTTGGTCGGCTGTAGTATCTTTGGGTTCCCGGCTCTCGCCCGCCTGTTCAGCGAAGAGCCACTGGCGGTTTGCATACTGTCACGCTCAGCACCCGCTCCAAGCGTACCCCGGCGATCGCCCCCGGGCAGCAGCCCTATACGAGTATCATTACAATTGTTCTCCATTTTAATTATGGGTTACCTTTTCCCAGTTGGCCGTATAAGTTTATATTGTATACGTTGCCCGCCCCCCACGAGGTCTGATGTTCGACTCGGGCGTTGGGTAGGATTTTGGTATTATATTATATATATTATATTATATTAAATATGTTTCGAGCCATTTTTCTTCTATATCGCTATAAGTGTCGCTCATTTTGCAAAAACATGTGACATAGAACTGGCAGCATAAATATCTGACACCTGACATAATATTTAGAGTTATTTTATTCTGTTCTTTATTAATAATAAGTGCTTTTGTATATAATTATTATGTTTTTATTTACTTTACTCCCGCATTTTTTTTTCTTTCTTTGAATTTCAATACAGGAATTCGGGAATAATACGAAATAAAGTAATAATTTTCTTTATTTAAAAAAACAATTCATGGTAATCAATATAAATGAGCAATTAAATATGAAAGATAAAATGAAAGATTTATTAAATCTATATTATGTTTATAAATTAGGGTTTTTATCTCTGGTAAATAGCTTCTGGCGCCTATGGACATTAGCAATACCAATATGTTGTCGATCTTGTATGGAATGAAAATTATTTATCCGCCATTTTTATTATTTACATCCTGAAGTATTGTTTGCATCGACGAGACTATGTTGTTACATACATTCATCCCTCTTACCAAATTTCGAATGCATGTCGCGTCAATATTTCCCGAGTTCGAACTTGAAGTGGATCCCATTTTTGAACCATGAGCCTCCATAGGTTCTCTATAGGGTTCAAGTCGGGGCTCTTTGGAGGAAAATCAATTTATTTGACTTCATACTGTTCAGTAAACTAGTCGTGAACTATTCTGGAACTGTAAAACGAGCAGTTGTTCTGGACGACGTATATGGGAGCAGTATCAGGATAAGATACGCGGACTGATGGCAAAAAAACAACTATGCTATTCAGTCTGCCAGCCCCAAACTCCGCATGTGATCCGTCCGGATCTTCTGTCTGCTAATATATTTGTCTCGTTATAGCGAGTGTTATTAACTCTCCACAATGAGATACGGCCATCAGGATTGGACGTAAAAACATTTTCATCGCGGAAAGCCACCTGTAACGAGATAATTAAGGGATCAAAAGAGATTAATGATAAAATCCTAAGATAAGGAATACATCTTCACTAGTAACTAACGAACAATATAATGGAATCTTGGAAGTCTGAAGTATGCTTGTTTGCCACCTTAGTGGTATAAAAAACCTACTTCTAATTGTTGTATCGAAATGAAACGTTGTAATATATGTATTTCGGATGACAATACTATAATTTGGTATCTTGGAGCTGATCTGATGATGGAGCCAGGCGGTGTATATTAGAACTCTTCATCTCGGCATTCTATATTTTTGCATCGCATGTTTCGTCAGATAGTTTTGGTGTTCCTTTGATGTCACATATATCTGCTGCTACATGTACAATATATATGCTTTTATAAATGATCACATATTTTTGCCGTCATGTTGAGATCAGAAATTACTGAAATAATCATCTAATCAGATATTTTTGGCGAACTGTCCATGGTAATATATTTATGCTTGTGAGTTGTGACTGTATTTACCACCTTACGGTCTAAAATCGTTTGCACATTTCATAAGTTTGACCGCAAATAAAACAACTATTGATAGACGTGGATTATATTTGACATGAAAAATACTATAAAGAGGTTTATACTAGGAGCATAAATAAAGAAATATATTTTTTGTTAATGATCGAAGATGAAAGACGATTAGTAGTAGGTTTTTCTGCATTTATTTATTTTATGCATTTCCAATATTTTTATATAAAAATATAAATATGTACCTATATTTTTTTTTATTAAAATCTGGTATTCGCTTCATCAGCAGCTATGACGGCACGTAGAACTTATAGAGGCGACAAGACGTGCACATAGATCAGTTCACCTGATGTTGTTCCATACTCGAATAAATGTGTGAATAGAGCTTGAATGCTTTGTTATTTTTGGGCGTCCCAACGCTGAACCATTAAGCCCCAAAGATTTTCTATTGGATTCAAATCAGCAGAACGGGCAGGCCACTGAATCAGCCTCTTGTCACAATGCAGGTTGAACCACTCCATGGTAACTCGGGCTGTGTTGGGGCATTACCTTGCATATAATAAAAATGCGAAACACCGGCTACGGGATAAACCGCTCCCACCGTCGGCAGCATCACGTCCTCCAAAATTAAAATACATATAGTTGTTCGCCGTTGCTCTATTTTCTATCACCGCTAATTCGCCAACGTCGTCTGAGCTCATACACCCCCAAAAGTTGACAGTCATGAGACCCGATTCTTTGTTAGGGCCGACATGGCCTTCATCGTAACACGCAGGTACGATTGTAACGCCCTGAAGTTAGTCTGCCAAGTTGACTCGATTGAAACGTCTTCTCATCGGTAAATATTACTGTAGACCAATCAAAATTAAGATATAGCTGTGCAAAATTAGGTCTCGCTACTTTGTGGTGAGGTTTAAAAGCTGCTTTGATGGCATGGCGCCTGAAGTTTAGGCCAACACTGTGCAATGCTCGCTATTTTATCACCTTTATTTTTTATTACAGAGTTATAGGGTCATTGTTCATTACAATGATTTAGGGCTCTGTGGTGTTGGGGATAAGTTTTTCTGTAACCAATTTTGTGAAGTTATGTTGGTTTATCTCGGAATGATAATCTTCTTGTTTGTTCACACCGCTAAAGACTAGTAGAGCATTAGACAGGGACAAAAGCGTTTTCATTTCCGGCATGAACTATAATCCATCGCTTCCCCTTTGAAATATCCGTACTGAATCCTTTGGTTTCAATAGACTTCCAGCATTTTTTAAGCTTGTAGCTGGAGTGGATGTAGCTTTCATCCAAGTATATTATATGCTTTTGAAGCTCTTCAGGTATGTTTCTGTTCTACATTATTAACTAAAATATTGTTCTGTTTATGTGCAATAATAGGTTTTTCTGTCAAAGCCTGTCTGTTTGATTGTCATTTCTTATATTGGAATCCAATCTTTTTTTTTAAATTTATGCAGATGCTCTCGACTCCATTATAGTCAATATGTACTTTTAATTGAGTTAATATTTTACCAGTTACCCTTTTATGTTAAAAGGGTAGCAAAGTTGTAGTGGGAGCGGGCTGGTCATGTAGCCAGAAAGCAAAACTCTTGGTGAAAAAGAGTGTTAGACCATGGGACCAGAAAAGACCTCGAGGGCAACCACAGATGAGATGGAAAGGTGACATCAAAAAAGTGGCGGGCAGCAACTGGAACCTAATTGCCCAAGACAGTGGAAAGTGGAGAGGATTAAAGGCCTTTTTTTTTTCTCGAGGTGGAAATCTTAAGAAAGATACCCGGTCACATTGGGGGACGTGACCGGGTTATGTGGGATTTTTACCCACTAAAACCATTTTTACCCACTAAAACCACCCCGGTGTTCCTTCTCTCGCCGTGGCGGTTTAAATTTTTTGTCGTGTTTTCTCGCGGGGCTACGGGACCAGACTCGCTATCTCCGCCTGCCCCGCCGGCGTTGCTCCCCTGCAGGGGAGCCCACCTCTGTAGGGCGGGTCTTAACACATAGACCCGCCCCCTCCGCCGAGGCGCCCAGGAACGTCGTCGTCGAGGCGTTTCATAATCGTCAAATGCGCCGTGCAGTGGTGGCACGCCTCTGTGGGCTCTCGACCCGCCTCCCGGCACAGGTAGCCGCTGAAACAACCCAGTGAGGACCTGAGTCAGGTGGAAGGAGAGAGCCCCGTGCCCCCGCTCCAGCGACTGTCGAAAGACAGGCCGATCGGAGGCCACTAACTCCCGACTCACGCCGGGAGCTTTGAGGCGGGCCGCCCACCTTTAGAGGAGGACATTGCGGGCGTCCTCTCTCCAGCGGTCAATTTCCCGCTGATGGGGGCGGCCACCACCGACTGCACACTCCTTTTTTGTTCGCCAGTACACCGCAGCGAGCACCTCGGCTTCGAAGTCACACGGTGGCGTACCGGTGAGCACACACGCGCCGACGCACGACACGGTGCGGTACGCCCGGGCCACCCTGAGCGCCATGGCGCGCTGCGGACATCGCATGCAGCCAGTTTTCGGGCGCTCATGGCTCCTGCCCAAATTGGCGCCCCGTAGAGCGCCATGGAGCGTACCAACTATTAAAACACCGATAGTAGTTGATGACAGACTGTTTTTATTTTTTTTATTCACACACAGAGACAAACATAATGTTGCCATAACTAGATGGCGCTATAATATTAATAATATTTTATTTATGTTGTTACCTTATACATATATTACAATACCACCACTCAACAAAACAACACTAAATATTAAAATATTAAGTATGTAACATTACAACACCCATCTTGCACATAAATTGATTATGTTTTATTTTTGATAAGCCTTTTGTTAAAATATCTGCTGGCATTTCAGATGTTTTTAAATATTGTAAATTGACTAATTTGTTTGCAACCGCTTCTCTTATGAAATGAAATTTAACATCTATATGCTTACTACGTCTATGATAAATACAATTTTCAGACAGTTTTTTAGCGCTTTGATTGTCATTATATAATTTAATAGGAATATTGCCTCTATTTATAAGTTCATTTAACAAGTTTTTCAAGAAAATAGCCTCCTTACTTGCTTCACAAATAGCCATGTATTCAGCTTCCGTACTTGATAAGGCAACAGTCTGTTGCTTCCTACTTTCATGAGACACTAGACATCCTGAATAAATAAAACAATATCCGGTATATGACTTACGATCCAAACTATCTGATGCCCAATCAGCATCAGCATAACCAACTATGTCTAAATTATTTTTAACATACATTAAACCATAAGATTTTGTACAACTTAAATATTTCAAGACTCTCTTGGCATGTTTCCAATGTGTTTGAGAATTACAGTTATTGAATTGGCTTAAGAAACTAACGCAATATGAGATATCAGGTCTGGTTAGAACAGATAGATACATTAACCTACCTATAAGCTGTTGGTAAGGGAATTTGGAATGTGCATTTTCTTCTTTTTTTAGCTTTAAATTAATCTCCATAGGCGTTTCTATATTTTTACAATCCTCTAAGCCAAATTTATATAATAATTTATCAATAAATTTCTCTTGACTAACACAAATTTAATTTTTTTTAATATTTACATTCATACCTAGACACTGTCTTAATTGACCTAGGTCTTTTAACTTGAATTTTTTGCTTAACTCACTTTTTAAATGTTTTACCTCGTTATTACAATTTGAAAATATAAAAAAATCATCAACAAATATAGCCACATAAGTTTTATAATCTTGGGTTAATTTCACAAACAAACAATGTTCATATACTGACTTCTTATAGTCTAATTGCTGTAAACAGTCATCAACTCTCTTATACCAGGCCCTTGCTGACTGTTTGAGACCGTAAATGGCTCTTTTTAATCTCAAGACTTTATTTGTATTTGATTCATATTTAAAATTCTGTGGTAATTGCATGAAAACAGTTTCATCCAGATGACCATTCAAAAAAGCAGTAGTTACATCTAAATGGGTTATATTAAGATCCAAGTTAACACTTATAGCTAATAATAATTTCAAGGTGGAATATTTTAGCACTGGGGAAAAGGTTTCTTTATAGTCAATGCCTTCTCGTTGGGTAAAGCCTTTTGCGACTAATCTGGCCCTATATCTTACCGTGTTGTCATTGTCTAACTTCTTTTTATACACCCACTTACATTGCACAACCTTGCCATCAGTCGGTTTGTCAACTAACTCCCAAGCTTCGTTTTGATGGAATGATTGAAGTTCTTCTTCCATGGCCTTGCACCATTCCTCTCGTTCTGGACCTCTTATCACATCCTCATATGTAAGACTGTTTTCATATATGTCCTCATTGCCCTGACATATGTTACTAAAACCATACCTTTCAGGTGACCTTCTAGTCCGCTTTGCCTTGTTGGCTGGTGACTGAAGATTTTCTTCTAACTCGTCATGGTATGACCATCACAGGGCTGCCAAATATGCGAACATGGCTGAGATCTGGCTTTTTACCACTCCATAGCTCATAAGGTGTTTTTAGTAATCCTGAAGCCAACGTTCTGTTTCGCAAGTAGACTGCAGTGTTGACTGCTTCAGCCCAAAACTTTTTATCTAAATTAGCTTCAAATAGAAGACACCGAGCTCTCTCCACCACTGTTCTGTTTAGTCTCTCACACAGGCCATTCTGTTCCGGTGTGTGGGGGTTTGTTTTTTGATGCACAATACCGTTTTTCTTCAAAAAATTATCAAATTCTAGCGAACAAAACTCCCCACCATTGTCTGTTCTCAATACCTTCAGTTTTCTGCCCGTCTGTGTTTCAACTAGAGCTTTAAACTCTTTGAAATACTTAAAGACTTGATTCTTGGCGTGTAGGAAGTAGACAAATGCCATTCTACTGTAATCATCTACTAAAAGCAGAAAGTACTTCGCTAGTCCAATAGAGATTTGTTCCATGGGTCCACAGACATCAGCATGGACAAGTTCCAGCACATTTTCACACCTTGTACCTTTGTGTGAAAAAGGCAATCTCGATTGCTTCCCTTCACAACATGTGATGCACTGACATATCGATTTCGGCTTTATCTGAGTATGAAATTCCTTCCACAGCACCATTCTTCATTGCATTCAGATTTTTGCTGTTAATGTGTCCCAACCTTCGGTGCCATATTTCACTAGTCACATTTGTCACTGAGCCCGCAAACAAATGTTCTGACTTAATATTCAATCTATACACTCCATTTACTAGATTTGCTTTTCCTACCAGCACATTCTGTCGATTGCGTATGTAGCAAACTTCTTCTTCGAAGTTAATTTTGTTTCCACTCCGAATAAGCTGACTTACTGATAGCAAATTAGTCGACAGGTTAGGTACAAACAATACGTCATTAACTGAGATATCAAACTCTGAATTATCAACAATGGTCGTAATCATTGTGTTTCCTGAGCATAAAACAGGTAATTTTTCTTGATTTGCAACTACTATGTCTTTTACAACGTGGCTAGGCGACACATTCTGTAAGCAACTCTTATCTGTGATCATATGCGAACTTGCGCCAGAATCCACGTACCAATCGGATTTTTTAAAAGTTCCATTTAAAAATATTGCACTAAATGCGTTACTTTCACGTTTATTCTGTGTATTATTAGGGCATTTATTCATATAATGACCGAGTTGTTTACATTTGTAGCACCGGATTGTTTTGAAAGAACTAGAAGATGGCGGCGATGACATTTTCGACTTTGGCATATGTGTAGTGTTGCCATTTTTGTTTCGCTTATGCCAACCCTTAGAAAAAAGAGCACTATTAGTTTCAGAGCTGCCAACTTCCGAACTCATGTCCAATAATTTTGATTTTATAACATCTGTGCTAATAACAAGACCCGAGTGTTCTATGGCCATTATCATGGGAGCAAACTTGTCTGTCAGCCCCGCCAACAATAATGAGCCGATCCACTCATCAGTGATCTGGAAACCGGTACCTTTAAGTTTCTGCGCGGTGTCGACCATTTGCGTTACATATGTTCCCATTGTTTCGCAATCCTCTAAGCGAATAGATATAAGTTGACGAAGTAGGCTGATGCGACGCGTGAAGCCGGAGTCATCATACAGGGCCTTCAAACGTTTCCATACACCTTGTACTGTTCGTTCGTTCTTGATGTGAACATAAATTGACGAGTCAATCGTCATGACAAGCTTAGCTTTGGCCTTTTTTTCATCAGCGGATATAGTAACATCGGATGATTTATCACTTGACTGTTGGTCGGGTGATTCTAATGTGTGAATATCCACACCGTCCAACATCAAAAAATGTTCAGCTGCGAATGCCCACTCATCGTAATTTTCGCGACCTTTCAGTTTAGGCACGTTTACGATGTAACTTCCAGACATATTGAAAAAATAACGCACACCGCGCACCACGAGGTAACTGATTGTCAATCACAAAAATAGTCAATAAAGGAACGATGTCCACTGTTATTTTATAGTTAATAGAGACACAGATCACTGATCGTCCACGAGAATGTATTTCAACAAAAGAAAACCTTTTATTTTAAGCGAGTTATGTGTCTGGGCCCATAACCTATTAAAACACCGATAGTAGTTGATGACAGACTGTTTTTATTTTTTTATTCACACACAGAGACAAACATAATGTTGCCATAACTAGATGGCGCTATAATATTAATAATATTTTATTTATGTTGTTACCTTACGGCGCGTACACATAGAACATCCGTTTTACAGGATCCTTTTTAACTGATCCGTCGCTACTGGAAGTAATATTCACACAGCATTTACAGGACCGATTTTAACAGATCCGACGCTACTGGAGGTAATATTCACACAGCATTTACAGGACCGATTTTAACAGATCCGACGCTACTGGACTTTCGTTCTTCAGTGTATCGCCTACTTTCTACGAGAATGGACGTTGTCGTGTTGTATTGGTACTATCGTCGTCTGCGGCGGAGGAAGCCCCGGCGTTATTGGATACATCCACTATTAAGGCAAAGATTTTGTCGTGGTGCTGTTGTGCGTCAGCTGAAAGAAGACGAATCTAAATTTTTTACTTATTTCCGAATGACGACGTCTACTTTTGATGACCTTCTTAAACGATTAGAAAAGGATTTAAAAAAGAAAGACACAAACTGGAGGAAAAGTTTGTGCCCTGAAGTAAAACTAGCGATATTTTTAAGGTAAGAACTTTAATTTTTGTTATTATCAATTAAAATTTAAAATGACAAAAAGGTTTACAAAAATGAAGATTTATTTCAAAACATAGACAGATCTGGCAAGTCTGACTCCTGGCTGAATGTAGATTCTACTGATGGCGAACCTTCTACTGATGGTGTAGAGTCAAGATGATATGGCCTACTAAAATAACCTTGGGTGTGGTAGTGAGGAGTGCTAGAACTTTGTGAATATGGAGGCCACTCGTAGTTTGACTGACCATATCTTCTACTTTTAATATTTTGTAAAAGGTTTATCACTCCAGACTGAAATTCTAAAATTTGATCGCCATTAAGTGAAGCCAGTTGCGGCAAAATACCTTTGAAGAACGATAAATTGGGATCTTCAAACTCATTTTTACTTTTTTTTAACTGATCATTCATGTATTCAATCATTTTGGCGTCTACTTCATTCACATTTCTTTTGATTGCCTTGCGTTGCGGCGGGGCTAAATTTTGTCTTTCCTTTTGTCTGTCACTACCACTTTGTTCCGTAATCTGATCAGGTTCATCTTCGTTGTCTTTATTACTTTCTACTGTTTCCGTGATGTTGTCATTAGCAGGGACGTTCTCGTGTGTATCACCTGGGGTGACAACTTTTTTCAAAAATAACATTTGATTGTGATATTTGTAAGGCTTGGTATTTGAGGCAGCAGCTCCAGATTTCTTCAATTTCTTTTTCTCACTCAATGTTCGTATCCAGGCATCTCTAGTCGAATTCCATTTTTTTATAACATATTTTCCTGAAGCAAGTAAATAATAATATAAGATGGTTGTCAATAGCTTAGTAAGTGAAAGGCGAATAAGAAGGTAGAATAGACTTGTCAGTAATTAATTACCATATTGGTCAGTGGATAAGTCAAATTGACAGTGCAAGAACTAATCGGTCAGTAAATAATGGGAAGCAAAAAAGTATTACTAATGTTTAAATCAATTTATTTTAATTAGGTAATTTTATAATTTAGTTCAGTTCAGTTTAATTTTATTTTATTTATGTACTATATATATAAGTATGAGTTTTGATTTACGACTTTGCTAAAAACTCTCATAAAAATTTCGACTTTCCATACAAAATTTGTGGGTCACTATAATATTTTATAGTTTTATAATAAAACAAGACTTATTCATCAAGCCATCTTTAATAGTCTGACCATAGAGAAGTACCTCTACGAAACATAGACATATACATAATCAGTAATAGACAAAATTAACTAAAACTAAACCCTTACAGTCACTAACGTTACTTTGTATGGGAAGTCAATATATGTGTAATAATATAGTAATTGATTAATTAATTTTTTTTAGGTATGCAGCGTCTGGGTGTACATTTCAAGAACTTTATTACGTCTTTCGTGTCGGTGTGTCAACTATAAGCAACATTATTAAGGAAGTTACACGATGCATATGGAACAACTTGAATGACGAGTTTATGCGACTTCCTACAACAGTGAGTGAATGGGAGCATATATCAAATGGATTCGACACAAAAGCAAATTTTCCCCACTGTTTAGGAGCAGTGGACGGTAAACACATCAGACTTCGAAAACCAGCAAAAAGTGGCTCAATGTACCTAAATTACAAAGACTTTTTTTCCATCATATTATTAGCGATCGTAGACTCTGACTATCGTTTTCTATATGTTAGTATTGGGTCGTATGGAAAAGAATGCGATTCATCAATATTCAAGGAGTCGACATTTTGGAAAATGATGCTAGATGGCAGTTTACAAATACCAGAACCTTGCCCATTAATAACAGGCTCAGAAACGAGAGTTCCCTACGTCATAATCGGCGATGAAGGTTTCGGTTTACACGAAAATTTAATGAGGCCATTTAGCGGGACGCATTTAGACGTAAATAAGCGAATATATAACTATCGTTTGACCAGAGCTAGACGATACGTTGAATGTGTATTTGGTATTCTTGCTAATAAGTGGAGAGTATTCCACCGGCCTCTAGACGTCAACAAAACAACAGCTATATGGATAGTTAAGGCATGTACCGTTCTACACAACTTTGTAAGGGAAAAAGAGGGCTTAAAGGATGGCAACACATCCGAATCTGAAGCATTTCATTTCAATAGCCTACCTGATGATGAAACGCTACGAGGTGGTCGAACTGCAAATTCAGTTCGAATGGAATTCGAAAACTATTTCGTGTCCGAATCTGGGTCAGTTTCTTGGCAGAATGAAGCTATTTAAAATAAAAAACAATGTCTCCATTACAATATAAAATAAATACTTACCAAATTCTTGTCTTTCTTTTTGTTCCATAGCTTCAAAATCCTCCTTTAAAATACCGCATATTTCGCGCCAAGCTGCGGTTTTTGCAATTTTATCTTTATAAATCTCCAGTGTTTTGTCCCAAAGAACTGGTCTACTTTCAACACAATTTATCAAAACTTCTTGCTCAACATATTTTTCAAACGCCTTGCTTGCCATGATTATGATAGCACTGGACACGTGCACTACTCTAGGAATGAAACCGGCAAATGGCGGCTGTGTGTAGCACATCGCACCCCGCGCACCCCCGTGCAAAGCCTCGTGCGGTTTCAATCCGATAAAACGGATTAGTATAGTATTACTGGATCCGGAATACTGTGTGAACTGGCTCATACAACTACATACGCTAATAACATATACGTTTAAACGGACCTGTAAAACGGATTGCTGCTTATTTTGTCGGATCAGTATTTTTTACTGGATCCGGAATACTGTATTCTGTATGAACTCGCTCATACAACTACATACGCTAATAACATATACGTTTAAACGGACCTGTAAAACGGATGTTCTATGTGTACGCGCCCTTATACATATATTACAATACCAACACCAACTGTTTGGTCGATTAAGGCTAAAGAAGAAGAATAATATAATAAATATATAATTACCAGTTGTTGGTACCTCTTTCTTTCCGAAATAAAAAAAAAATTATCTGCCGAATTGCACATGTGTCAAAGTCATCCAATACCTTTGCGGGACGACCCTTTTTATGTTTAGCTGGTTTCTAGAATTTTCCATTGTTTTCATTGCCATGTTAGGAAAACGTAGTCTGAGATGGTGTAGATTTCAAAAATTGGAGGCTGTTTTCGGCAATCCGATGCATTCCGCGTGGCACCATTAGCGGCAGATTTGGCATTGAAGCCACCATTCCCTGGAGTGGGAATGACTAAAAAGCTCCATGCAATAAATGCAACATGTGTTCAGCCCGTCTCCCCTTCGGCGCGGGAAGCCTCGGCATTGGCTGGGGCGCCGCCAGTGGACATAGTGGTCAGTGTTCTGGTATGGGAAAAGCCACTCCACCACTTTTTTATATAGGGTAAACCTGGCAATCGTGCAATTCAAATAATAAACGGTATTATTTAAAACATCTTTATTAAAGTAATTAGTCTTAACCTCTGACTCAATTTGCACAACAAAAACTAAAAAAAACTTCTTAAATGTAATTAAAACAGCTGAGATCAACATTTATTTAAAGTCTAGTGTGGGGCACATTTCACGGATATGTGCCCCACACTAGACTAATAAAGTCTCTCATTTTGTTGTCTTTTTTTCCTTTTCCTTTCCCTTTATTTTCGCCACCGCACTTGTTGCATTTCTCCAAAAAGCTTGAGAAATCTTCATAGAACCAGCCAGAACACTGCAAACACTGAATCCAGTCAGTTTTCTTCTTCGTATGGTTGTAAGACTCGATACATTCTAGACAAGTGTTGTCGTTTTCATCGGAACCAGTGTTACCAGATGAATAAATAATAATACCGTGTTGATGCATTAAAATTACGGTGTTTCCGACGTAGACACAATTGAAAAATACCGTGTAAATTACCGTGTAAGAAAAATCAATTGTCAACTTTCTCAATCATCTAAAACAAGAACTTCTTGATTATAGCTGCAGTAATTTATGACAACATATTAGGTCAAAGAGTATGTAATATATTAAGAGACGGGACCCATACTAGCTTTTGTACTAGCCTTTGCGACCTTTGCGTGGAATTCTATACCACCGACACCACTAACATCTTTTGACATCTTGTCTAACAACAAGAGTACCAACCTAACGAACCAAATAGTGCTTGACAAATAGTTCTTATCGATATCGAAAAAATATGCAGGGTAGAAACCGAGGCTACTACAAAATAATATTTTTTATTAATTTTAGGTATGTATCGAATCCGTATTTATGAGTCCAATGTTGACGATATTTGGTACTAATACAAGATTGGACTTAAATGCGGACCCGAAATAAAATAAAAAACTTTCTGCTAATTTAATTAAAAATTTAATACAGAAATGAAATTACTTATTCAGCGAAACGAAAATGAAACAATCAATTGTAAACCGTTGAGAATGCAGATTTATAGAGCTAAGAAAAAAAAATATTATCACTGGTTTTGTTTTACAGTATTATATATCAATGATAATAATCAAAATTATATACTTCACCAATCAGTTTTCTTCACCTTGCTCTATAGCTCACTTTTTAAACCCCGTTGCATCCCAAGTGGCTTAACAATAACATAACAATATAATTTAATATATAAGGGATTCAACACATTAATATTTCAACAATTAGCATTCTTCATCTTGCTGCATAGCTCACTTTTTAAACTTAACAATTTAACTATCAGTCTTCTTCATGTTGCTCTAAGGCTTACTCTCTAAACTTAATACTTCAACAA
Source organism: Ochropacha duplaris (assembly GCA_951361185.1). Taxonomy (NCBI): domain Eukaryota; kingdom Metazoa; phylum Arthropoda; class Insecta; order Lepidoptera; family Drepanidae; genus Ochropacha; species Ochropacha duplaris. Next base: position 2,255,918 of record OX592690.1, read on the forward strand.
TAAGTCTTCTAAGAAAATAAAAACTGTTCTTTTTTAATATTATTTTGTGATGCCCTGTTGCTGTGATCTTTTAATAATGTAGTCATTTGAATCTTCAGCTTTAACGAACGAAATGCATGCAACTTTTCAACGGGAACATATATTAAATCTTCTTTGCCCACAAACTTGACCCACTGTTTGCATCTGAAATTTTTATCAAGATTATGTTTATAAATCATATACGTACAATGGCCCAATCAAGAGGCTAAGTGCTGAAATAGCCCCGTCAAAACAAACAACAAAAATGTTTCTAAATCCTGAAAAATTGCATAACCTATTCCGATCCTTGCACATTTATATGTAGGCACGCCATTTAAATATGTAAAACATACTTGCCTTTACTCTTTTACGTAACATTATATTTCTTATTTCTTTTCAATGATAAACAATAACGTTGTTATCGATATGTGGATATTAAAGTTGTAGTACATCACTCGCAAACAATTGAAATAAGTTAAATATGTTAATTTTATTTGTTCTTAGCCTGTTCTACTTACATATGGCTGCAAAGTATCATATTTAAGTGCTTACCGGGCTTCATCTAAAGGAAATTTTGCCATAAACATCCTTTTTTCATGATTCGAACGACTTGCTCGAATCCCGCATATTTCACAAGTAATAAACCGTCTTTTCAGTGGCATTTTAAGTAATTATTAATTAAAGTACACCTCTGATCACCCGTCACTAATTTTTAAGAGAAATTGAACTTTTTTAGCAATTAAAATCCACAATCAAACAAATATTAAAAACATTATATGAAAAAACAAATGGTTCGAAATGAAGTTTTGACAAACAACATGGCTGACACTTGACAGAAGTATTGCAAGAAAGTGAAACTGCACTGAGGGAGAGTGATAGCAATATCCGCCATTATTATTCGATTGAAGGTCCATAGAAGAAAAAAATGTTTGAAGTTTCACTAGACTTTATTAGGTCTTTACCTATGAAATTGCCGTTTTGTATGAAAAAATTTAAACGATTTTTTTTCATGTATTTTTTATTTGTATTAATCGAAGTAATCACCCATGCAATCAATGCATCTTTGCCAACGCAGTGGCAGTTTATTGATGCCCTTCTTAAATAAATCAGCTGGAGGGGAGGCAACAAAAGCTGTGATGAATCACACCGGCGCTAGACCACCAAACAGCGGCCATCACATTTCTAGGGGTAAGTTTTCGTCTAGGGCATTGTTTAGGTGCTGAACCAGGATCCAACCAACTTGCTGAGCGCTTGCGGTTATCAAACAGAATCCATTTTTCATCGCAGGTAACAATGCGGTTCAAAATTCCTTCATTTGTGTGTCTGTTGTGCAGTGCAAGGCACGTCTCGATGCGAACTTCGCGCTGGCGATCATTGAGTCCGTGGGGCACCCATTTGTCAAGCTTTTTTACCTTGCCAATTTGACGCAAATGGACCAATATTGTTTTGACGCTAACGTCGAAAGCTGCTGCTAATTCAGCCGTACTCGTAGATTGTGTATCATCAGCTTCCACAATCGTCTTTAATTCATCATTGTCGACCAAAATCTTTGGACGACCGCGAGGTTCATTTTTCAGGTCGAAATTTCCAGAACGGAAGCGAGCAAACCTATAACAGGTGCTGCGTTGGTTTGTAGTGTTAGCTCCGTAAACGTCGTTGATGTTGCGTGCCGCTTGTGCCGCGTTGCTGCCACGACGGTACTCATATTCCATAAATACTCGAATTTTTTAATAAACAAATGACTACTTTTGGAAAAAAAAATCCATGTTTTTAAAATAAAATTAATTAGAAATTAGAATTCTTAGCCAAACTAAAATTATTTTGAATTGAAATGGCCAGTACTGCAAAACGGCAATTTCATAGGTAAATGCCTATTATATTTAGAAGAAACAAAATCAACACAGCTTTTTCCATGTCGATGAATAAACTGTTGAAATGAAATGTTTATTCATCCATATAGGACTTCACTCTAAAGCACGATTCGGAAGGATGATTTTGGTGAGAAAAGCCGGCAATATACTCAGCGATTACTCTTTCCAAAACAACTTACACTTTGGGGATTCTCCCGCGCGGCGCATTAAGTAGTATTGCCAAGCGACAAAAATTGAACATGCGTTTCGATCAACGTATATTTTTCGAACTGCAATACACGGTTACACGGTAGTGAATCGTTACCGTAGACTGTGTATTGGTAAAAAATACCGTGCTTCTACGGTAATTACCGTGTACCTGGTAACACTGATCTGTAGCCCAAGCAGGATTTTTTTGACATTTCGTAACGTAACCGTCTCGAGTTTACCATACGATGACGATAGTTGGTAGCACAAGTCACTTACTGTCGACTATCGAGAAATCGATACCATTACGAAGATGACGTCATACTACGTTAATAGGGACAGGCTTGATTGAATGAAAACTATCAAATTGAATGTACGAAGAACGAATCACTCATTCGAAAACCACGTAAAAATATACAATATGTTAAAATATATACATTTTTTCAATGAAAACACATGCATACATTGAAATGGTTTATGATTTATGAACGATCCATGTTTGACACATTTGTTTAGTGGGACATCTCTTTGACATGTATCCCAACAAGAAGAAAAGTTTATATTAGCAGCTTATGATGAGAACTAGTCACCTCCAGTATTTGACGATGGTGGAGTTTATGGAGAAGTAAGTATATACATATTTTGATTCCTTATCTTGTGATTGCAAATTACATTTGTTTGATAATTTTATTTGGCTTCGTAATGCCATAAACAAACAATGTTTATAAATGTACACTATATATTTTCCAGGCATGGAGATGTATCGAACCTTCTGGGGGTCCTCTCACAACAAGGACAAATATGATAGTGTACCAAACTTGCGTGAGCACACTCTTGTATGGAGCTGAAACTTGGACGTCGTACGCAAAGCAAGAAAGAAGATTAAACAACTTTCACATGCGGACAAGTGTGAGAAGAGACACATGAGTGCGAGAGTCACTTCAGCCATCAAGCGGCCCTCAGTTTAGGTGCCAAATATGTGGACGCTGCTGTCGCTCCCGTATCAGACTGTACAGTCACTCTAAGGCCTATCACACGGAACGCTGTGTAGATCATCTATTTAACATGTATAACGGCCTTTATATGAGTTTATGATTATATTCCTTTTGTAATAGTTAAAAAATGAGACTTTGGCAGACTGGGACTGCAAGACAGGCAGATAGGAAGTATAATAATAAGTTTATTGATACATTTTAAGTTATGTAATGAATATCCTGTCATGTCCATAAAAATATATTATTATTAATTAAGATTGAGAGAGGAAGAGTTAAGATTGAGAGAAGAGTTGCATGAAAGAGTGAGAGAGAGATGTAGAGCTTGGGTTACAAGGGCAATGGCTGGAATTTTTGAGAGAGGCTATGAATGTTTTTTTTCGCTTTATGGAAAGGCAAGAAAGGAATGAAGTATGAAAGAGGATATGATTGTAGTCAAAATTGTTGTATAAAATAATAAAAGGTGTTTATGCACGTACATCTTAATAAATACATAAATCTTATTTCTAGTTTCTTATTAAGATTGTTTAATAAAGGCTATCAATCATAATGCACATACATGGTTTTATTGTAGGTTTATTTTTAGTTTTACATTATTTTATTAAGAAGCAAACATAATCATCAAATCAAAAGTTATTTATTTAAATAAGGCACTTATAAACGTTACAAATTGAATCTACCACCGGTTATTCAGTTATTAGCAGACAAGCATCCTTCCATTCACACTCTTTTTGAAGAACCCCATGCTGTATTCCCTTGAGAAAACCGCGACAGCTCATTCCACAACCGTAGGCCTCCCCAACGAGTCTTTGATAAGACCCTGTCACAAAGAACCTGTAAGAAATAACCATTGCTTAATACACAGAAACATATCGATAGGCCACTGAAACCCTTAAATATATTATTCGTAGTCTTCATACCTTGAGTTCTAAAGGGATTCTTTCGCTGGAATGAAGTGAAGTTTTAAGTTGCAGCTGCTCACAGTTGCATATACTTAAATGCCACTTTATTGAGGCGATATATATTTTTGAATTCTATATCCAAGAGCTCCATGGGTTTAAACACTTTCCTTTTTTTGGCTCTACGCCTAATTTCTCTACAAAATGAAATTAAAATAATTAGCCGAGTATAAAACAATAAAAACATACAAGAAATATTATAACCTAAAAAACGAACTCACCTTGTGAACCCATCTCTTTGCTCATTTATCGCTATTTCGGAGAGCAAATAGTAATGTAAAGTGCTCCGTTGCATTATATTTATGAAAAAACACCAAATGTATTAATTTTATCGATTTATAAATTTGTCGAACCTTTTCTCACTGACAAATTTATTGTGAATAACCTTGCGTACGTTCTCGACAGCACGACGATACCCAGCCTTCGAACAAATGTCAAAACAAAATTCGTGCTCGCGATTTGATACAAAATGTGTCAAGTGTCGATACGAAGGCGATACGATGGCGATACGAAAGTAAACCAAAACCCTTCGTGCTGCCAAATTTAGTTCGTTTTACGTCCTGTAGGGGCGCTGATCAATTTTCATACAATTTTTACTCGATGACGTTACGAATAACTTTTCGAAAGAAATTCGTGCTAGGGCCACTGAACATTCTTCACTAGTTTCACTGAGCTGTAACTCAACTTCACTTTCCGATGACGAAGATATACCGGATGACTTTTTTTTACCGTCTTGAAAAAAATTGGGCGTGATAGGTAAATGGAATAGAAGCCTATGGCATAGTTACTTTATTTATTTAATTATTTTACTTACATAGTCTGAAATTATTCTACCAATATACACTACTCATTTACACTCTATTTTGCACATTAAAAGATTTAAAATATAAATTCGAAAAAAAAAATTAAAATAATCCAAAACCGTAAACATAGTTACCCTAATAAACGCGCGACAAATTTTATGAATGATTTCGCTACAAATGCCTACAACTCTCTCTCAAGCACACTCGCACCCGCCGGGCGCCCCTTCTCGCCGGCCGCCGTCGGCGCAGGTAGGCACAGGCATCCCGAATTCCGCCATTCCCCACCACCTGCCCGGCCGCCCGCCAACCATCCACCGCCCGCCGCCCGCGCAGTCGCCTGCGATTAGGCATTCCGTGACGTCGTGTTTGTGACGTGTTACCTACGTCATCTATTCGCATTGTTTACATTACCTTCGGTCGCTCGCGCTCGCTGTGATAATACCGTAAACATGTAGGAATACAACAATGTAGAGTATTTAGCAATGGTGCAGTGTTATATCATGTATGGTGAAAGCTTAGATGGTGCAAGGCGAATGTATACAGAACCACAACATCTTCAATCTCTTCGCCGGCAGGTTATTCCGGATCCGCAAATTCCCAGCACTACTTTGATTTTGAATACGTATCAACTGTCCAGCCCTTTACAAAAGATCGGTGCGCGAGTATCTAGACAGTCAGTTCAGTGGCAGGTGGATAGGTCGCGGGGGACCTGTGAACTGCCAGACCTAACCCCTTTGGACTTATTTGTGGGCCGAACTAAAACGGTTGGTGTACACTGAAGAAGCTCGCAGTGTCAGTGTGTTAAAACAGCGCATAATAGACGCTTTTAGTATTTTAAAAAGTGATAGAAACACCCTTCGTAGTTTAACAAACGAGAGAAACGGTGGACACTTTGAACAATTACTGCGATATCGCTAAAAGGTACTTAATTATTTTGTCATTATCAGTGTAATTTGTAAATAAGTTGATTTCAATCTTTTAAATACGCCTAGTATGTTGTAGTTAACGTATAATCATGTAGGTATCAACTATTTTATTCGTTCTGACAAATAATAGTAATGATAAAGTTTAACATGTAACACAACTACAGCATGTTAGATGGTCCTAAGCCCTTAAAAGTATGAAGGGAAGATCGAAATCTCTAAAATAACAGTTTGTTAAACCGCAACGGTAGAAATGCGTAGGTACTGACGCTATTTATTTCGCTCGCACTTTTCATTCATGCGCGATCCCGTTCTTGGTAGTAATAGGCAGTGTAGGCACCTATTTTATTTACTATTACGCACGCGCCGCCGCGCCGTGTAGAATGTTAGCTTTTTATGTATTTTATTGGATTTTCTGAACTTTAATATCCGAAATGCTAGTACACAAATATTAACGTCCATAGATTCTATTCCACAAACATAACATACCATGTTATTATCAAGACGGTAAAAAAAATCATCCGGTATATAGATATAAATTCAATTGAAATAAATGAAACCATAGTGTATAAACATTTAAACAATCTAAATATTCATAAAGGGCCCGGGCCTGACGGAGTACATCCTCTATTAATTAAAAAGTGTGCCTCGTCACTTACCGTACCGATTACAATGCTTTTCAATAAATCTATGAAAGAGGGCTGCTTTCCAGTAATTTGGAAACAAGCTTGGATCACTCCTGTACCAAAGGGTCCGTACAGTAAAGATATTGAAAAGTATCGACCTATATCTAAACTTTGTCAATTCAGTAAGATATATGAAAAAATTGTTACTGATCAACTTTTTGGTGTAGTGCGTCAACATATTATACCAAATCAACATGGTTTTTACAGGGGACGATCGGTGGATAGTAATTTACTAGTTTTTACAACTGAAGTTCTTGGCGCGATGGAGGATGGGTATAGGGTGGATGCTGTGTATTCGGATTTTGCCAAGGCCTTTGATAAAATTTGTCACAAAACATTACTAATTAAGCTTTGGCAACTCGGTATACATGGCGATCTCTTTCGTTGGATAAAATCTTACGTCGAAAACAGAAATCAATGTGTTGTTCTCTCTGGGTTTATGTCACAAAATAAACGCGTCGGTTCTGGAGTGCCACAAGGGTCCCACCTGGGCCCCTTGTTATTTACACTTTATTTAAATTATATCATTAAGTCTATCTCACATTCTAATGTGTTGTTATATGCAGACGATACAAAAAAAATTAGGATTATTCGTAATAGCCAAGACTGTGATCTTTTACAAGAGGATTTAAATAATTTTGAAAAATATTGTAATGATAATAACTCGTTTTTGAATCTTGATAAATGCAATGTAATAAGTTTTTCTAGAAAACGTAATATCCAAAATTATAATTACAAATTAAATGGAAAATGTCTGAATAGAGTAACACAAATTCGTGATCTAGGTGTTTTAATGGACTCAGAGCTGACTTATTCCTCACATTGATTCTATTATAGCAAAGTCATACAAACAATTGGGTTTCATAATGCGTGACGGAAAGCCTTTTAAAAATTCTCTAACATATAAAATTCTGTACAATAGTTTCGTCCTAAGTAGACTTGAATTCGCATGTGCTGTTTGGAAGCCTTATTTTAAACTACATATTAACCGTGTTGAAAAAATACAAAGAAAAATTATTAAAATACTAGATTATAGAACTGGCCATACATATTCAAATTACGAGGATTCATTAAAATATCATAAAGTCAAATCTCTGGAATTACGCCGTGACTGCGTAGATTCTATCCTACTATATAAAATCATTCATAATCAACTTGATGCCCCTTCGCTGCTGCATGACATTTTATTCCCGTGTGCCCCGTAGACGTGAGCGCCAGTGTCGTGCAAAAGCTTTATTCTTCGTTTCTAATAGTAGAACATGTTATTCAAAGAATAGGTTTATAAAGCGTGCCTGTGAACTTTACAATGAACATAATCTGTTAACTGATGTCGACATATTCTGTTGTACAGTCGCCTCCTTAAAATTAAATTTAAAAAATAATGTTAACAATTTTTTGATATTAGCTCTCGATATTCTATGTCAAAAATAAAAAATACAAGTTAAAGAATTACTTCGATACGTAAATTAGATTCCGATTTATAGAAGTAAGCGTCCGATGCGAACATACTCGCGTGACGGTGTGACGTCATCTTGCAACGCTCGCTTATAGCGAGCGTTGCAGGTTGACGTAAATGACGTTTGTAAATTTTCCTTTTATAAAATTTCCTACAACCCATTATCCCCGCCGCCACGACCTCAGCAGCTGATAAAAATAATCTTTGTTTTTGGGTGTCAAATCGTTGGGGTCTGAAGACATACATAGTTCGGGAATTCAGGCCAACACCGTACTGAGTTTCACATAAGTTAAATTAGCATTCCCTATCACGCGTGTGAGGTGGTGTTTACAGAATTTGACCCCTGATAAACCGCCAAAATGATAGGAGGGATGCATAGGGAGGGATACATTTAAATTTTATTTGATGATTTGATGCGTAATCAATTATATCCTTAGAACTTGTTTCTAGAAATAATGTAAATTCCTTTATCGCACACACAAAATTCCTACCATGGTCTGAAAGTTACTAAGATGTGTGATGGTCATCCACCGGTCGGCGTCAAAATAGACAAATAAGGTATGGAATCCGTTTGACAGCATATAAAGTGTTGCCAGCTGAAAAAAAAAGCGTAAGTAGTAGTTTTATTGTGATCATCTCACATAAATTGTGGTTTCGGAAAAGAATATTCCACTTTAACTTTTAGTTTATGTCCTCACAATAAAATAAATATGTATTTACATATTTTGTACGACATATTAAATATTTACTCATTTTGTCATTTTAAAACAAATCGTACTTTACTATACTTTCCACAAAATCAAACACTTGAGTTATAAATAAAAAAAATATATAAAAGCCTTTTATTTCTTGTAAAAACTAATACCTTAACAACATAAATAAACTTGACCCCTGCTTCCCATAAACCGGCAAAAAGAGGTGCATAGGGAGGGATAAATTTAAATTCTATTTGATCATTTGATGCGTAATCAATTCAAATTCAATGCTTTGCGATATAAACTGGGACATGGTCTCATTTGCACCATATTGAGAAGCGCGAAGATTTGTTGTTGTAACAGGTGCAATGACAGCTCACGTACAAGTTGTAAAACGTTTGCAAGTTGAGTAGCGATTGTGTTAGTGTAGTAAGGGTAATTATATTTTCACATAATTTGCTAATAAACTCTTTCGATGTGGTGACCTTGGTATTGTATGCACAAGGCTTGTAAATGGACACTGGACGTTGTGCAACATTTCCGGTTTAACTGTCCTGAAGGCGGCTGCGATCTGCACTTTAAGATGTTGATCCGTATCACACTGCACTGTGTACACTATGTTTTTAATTTAACCCCACAAAAAAATCTAAGGGAGTTAGGTCTGGGGATCGCGGCGGCCAAGCTATACTCCTGCTACCGCGTCAGATCCACTGACGGAAGCGTGCGTCCAAATAAATTGTGCCGGTGCACCGTCGTGTTGGAATGTCATATTATTCTCCATCACGAGATCCACATAACGTAATACGGGTAACATAGTGAGGACATCGTCTAATTCATTAGTCAGGAAGTTTAAATAGTTTTGACCATTTAAACTTTGGGGTAAGAAAACAGTATCAACGACGACCTCTCCGATAATACCAGCCACGTTCAGTCGTCACCGGTGTTGAAAGGACGACTCTGTTGAAGCATGCGGGTTCACCCGAGAGCAAACATGTTCATTGTGAATATTATTTATGCCTGATCTCGTGAACTATGCTTTATCGGTCCACAACACCTTGGAGCTAAAAGCTGATGAAGCGGCTACCTGGTCTCGGTACCACTCACAAAAAGTAACGCGAGGCAAAAATTCTGCCGATGTCAGTTCATGAGTGCGAAGAAAGTGGTATGGATGCTGGCCGTCATTGTTCAGAACTCGCCATACTTACATATGATTTGACGCACCCAGCGCTAGTGCAGCTCGACGTGTGCTAGTGCGTGGATTATTCTAAAAATGTTCCAAGTACGGCTTCTTCAAAATCAGGATCGCTTATGCTCGGGCGACCCTCCGACGTAAGGCAGCTGCCGACGCTCAGCATCTGCCCTGGATAAATCGATGACGATATAACTCCCGGGCAGCTCGCAGATTACCATTCTCTGCTCCCACACACAACATCATCTCGTAATATTCACTATTACTTAACGACATCGCAAATAAAATCACGAAAGCACACAGACAGATGGAAATCGACGACAGACGTATACAACGTGTAACAGAAATGCGTGGTCATATTTAAGGGTGATATTCAGAATCATCAGAATAGTCTATACACAAGTGCCCACATCAAAATATACTATTCTGAGTTTTGGTGTTATTTTGCTTCATCAATAAAATCGATAATATTAAAATGAAAACAAAAGTGTTACATCACTAACAAGTACAATAAACCTACTATGCAAACTCCTCCAAACTGCTGCGCTCCTGGTATCTAGTACGCAGGCGCACGCTGACGCTACCGCGTCGCGCCGAGATCCGCAGTCTCACGTGACGCTTACTTACACATTTAGGTGACGTAACGTGAGATGATTGTAATTTCTAGTAAAAATTTACCATCCTATTAAAAAAGTGCGCCCAATTATTATTATTTCACATGCATTTAGGTAGGGTATTTATTTGTGACGAAAATTCACTAATTTAATAGGTACAGAGAAACCGATAAATCACCACACGGCACTCCATACGTACTTACTTTCACAATAATTATGTCTTACGACACACACTGAAACAATTGTTTTCACAATCTGATTAATACATAATTGCACTTACTACTCACTGTCAACACATTATTATGTAAACTACGTACAATTCACATTACATATTTGAGTACCAACGCGTCATCGGTAGGTATTTGTGCACAAAATAACTAAAGCAGCGGCTCAAAATGTTTCCCGTCTTGTTCAAACCACAAAACCCGCCGAAGCACCGATGTTATGACGTTACGCAGCATTTGTGGGGTAATGGTCGCGAACGCGGCTATGATGCGAGACAGCATTTTTTCGCGTGTATCACATGCATTCGAGTATACCACGCTCTTAACATAACCCCACAAGAAAATGTCAAGCGGAGTCAGGTCCGGTGAACGTGGCGGCCAAGCAATAGGAGCCCCGCGCCCTATCCACTGTTCGTACCGCGAGTCTAGGTACGCGCGCACTGGCCTAGCAAAATGCGCGGGCGCGCCGTCATGCTGGAACGTCATATTGGCGTATAAGTCTACGGGAATGTTCTCGAGCTCTTCCTCTAATGTATCCCTTAAAAACTAAATAATTTTCACCATTCAAAATGGGCGGTAAAAATACGGGTGTTGGGTTTCCAGAATTTGATAATGAAACTCCCAGAAAACTTTGATGCGTGTAATATGCCAAAATCCAATATTTTACAATAAAATATACAGAGCTGTGCACGAATTTCTTTCGAAAAGTTATTCGTAACGTCATCGAGTAAAAATTGTATGAAAATTGATCAGCGCCCCTACAGGACGTAAAACAAACTAAATTTGGCAGCACGAAGGGTTTTGGTTTACTTTCGTATCGCCATCGTATCGTCACTTGACACATTTTGTATCAAATCGCGAGCACGAATTTTGTTTTGACATTTGTTCGAAGGCTGGGTATCGTCGTGCTGTCGAGAACGTACGCAAGGTTATTCACTATAAATTTGTCAGTGAGAAAAGGTTCGACAAGTTTATAAATCGATAAAATTAATACATTTGGTGTTTTTTCATAAATATAATGCAACGGAGCACTTTACATTACTATTTGCTCTCCGAAATAGCGATAAATGAGCAAAGAGATGGGTTCACAAGGTGAGTTCGTTTTTTAGGTTATAATATTTCTTGTATGTTTTTATTGTTTTATACTCGGCTAATTATTTTAATTTAATTTTGTAGAGAAATTAGGCGTAGAGCCAAAAAAAGGAAAGTGTTTAAACCCATGGAGCTCTTGGATATAGAATTCAAAAATAGATATCGCCTCAATAAAGTGGCATTTAAGTATATGCAACTGTGAGCAGCTGCAACTTAAAACTTCACTTCATTCCAGCGAAAGAATCCCTTTAGAACTCAAGGTATGAAGACTACAAATAATATATTTAAGGGTTTCAGTGGCCTATCGATATGTTTCTGTGTATTAAGCAATGGTTATTTCTTACAGGTTCTTTGTGACAGGGTCTTATCAAAGACTCGTTGGGGAGGCCTACGGTTGTGGAATGAGCTGCCGCGGTTTTCTCAAGGGAATACAGCATGGGGTTCTTCAAAAAGAGTGTGAATGGAAGGATGCTTGTCTGCTAATAACTGAATAACCGGTGGTAGATTCAATTTGTAACGTTTATAAGTGCCTTATTTAAATAAATAACTTTTGATTTGATGATTATGTTTGCTTCTTAATAAAATAATGTAAAACTAAAAATAAACCTACAATAAAACCATGTATGTGCATTATGATTGATAGCCTTTATTAAACAATGTTAATAAGAAACTAGAAATAAGATTTATGTATTTATTAAGATGTACGTGCATAAACACCTTTTATTATTTTATACAACAATTTTGATTACAATCATATCCTCTTTCATACTTCATTCCTTTCTTGCCTTTCCATAAAGTGAAAAAAAACATTCATAGCCTCTCTCAAAAATTCCAGCCATTGCCCTTGTAACCCAAGCTCTACATCTCTCTCTCACTCTTTCATGCAACTGTTCTCTCAATCTTAATTAATAATAATATATTTTTATGGACATGACAGGATATTCATTACATAACTTAAAATGTATCAATAAACTTATTATTATACTTCCTATCTGCCTGTCTTGCAGTCCCAGTCTGCCAAAGTCTCATTTTTTAACTATTACAAAAGGAATATAATCATAAACTCATAAAGGCTCTTTCTTATACATGTTAAATAGATGATCTACACAGCGTCCGTGTGATAGGCCTTAGAGTGACTGTACAGTCCGATACGGGAGCGACAGCAGCGTCCACATATTTGGCACCTAAACTGAGGGCCGCTTGATGGCTGAAGTGACTCTCGCACTCATGTGTCTCTTCTCACACTTGTCCGCATGTGAAAGTTGTTTAATCTTCTTTCTTGCTTTGCGTACGACGTCCAAGTTTCAGCTCCATACAAGAGTGTGCTCACGCAAGTTTGGTACACTATCATATTTGTCCTTGTTGTGAGAGGACCCCCAGAAGGTTCGATACATCTCCATGCCTGGAAAATATATAGTGTACATTTATAAACATTGTTTGTTTATGGCATTACGAAGCCAAATAAAATTATCAAACAAATGTAATTTGCAATCACAAGATAAGGAATCAAAATATGTATATACTTACTTCTCCATAAACTCCACCATCGTCAAATACTGGAGGTGACTAGTTCTCATCATAAGCTGCTAATATAATGCTGGAAATAAACTTTTCTTCTTGTTGGGATACATGTCAAAGAGATGTCCCACTAATCAAATGTGTCAAACATGGATCGTTCATAAATCATAAACCATTTCAATGTATGCATGTGTTTTCATTGAAAAAATGTATATATTTTAACATATTGTATATTTTTACGTGGTTTTCGAACGAGTGATTCGTTCTTCGTACATTCAATTTGATAGTTTTCATTCAATCAAGCCTGTCCCTATTAACGTAGTATGACGTCATCTTCGTAATGGTATCGATTTCTCGATAGTCGACAGTAAGTGACTTGTGCTACCAACTATCGTCATCGTATGGTAAACTCGAGACGGTTACGTTACGAAATGTCAAAAAAATCGTGCTTGGGCTACTGTATGCTTCTCGTGCGAATAAATTTTATGAAGTGAAAAAATGGTGGTGGTTGCAAAAAAAACTTATTAAAAAATAATGTGAAGCGCCTGAAAGTTTTCGAACGCAATAAAACACTCGGATGAGAATCATGAGCGTGAACAACGGGACCAATTATTATTTCACCGACAATGCCAGCCATGTGTGCATCTTCGATGCAAACAAAATTAGAATCGAATCCACGACCAGTTTTTGCACACTAAAAGCGGTCGTGGGTTCGATCGACTCGTGTATCTTCGTGCATTTTCGTACATCTTTGGTACACACGAAATACGTCACACAAATCTCACTTAACGCTACGGACGTTTTTTGCCGGTTAGGGTACCTTCCTGCAACGCGTCATAAGGAACTTCGTTAAAAAAAATGATTCGAAATTCGACGATGGTAATTATAAGTGATGATAACTATTAAATAATAGGTACAGACGCCAGTAGGCCAAGCTACACCAATCTGTCTTTTCTCTTTCATTTTTAAACAATTTATTGATTTATTTTTATTTACAAAGCCCGATTTTAAGAGGATTTTAAAACGTGAGATGATTGTAATTTCTAGCAAAAATTTACCATCCTATTAAAAAAGTGCGCCCAATTATTATTATTTCAAGTATTTCAAATACCTCTTAAAAATGATATCATAATAATTTTCTAATTTTCTTGACATTATCCTAATTCAATAAAGATTTTATTGTACAGAACCATTCAATGAACATTGATAAATTAAATTGTTCTAGTAGAAGGCACGCGCCGAGCGGCACCGCGTCAAAGGGACCGACAATGCGATTCACCGACTTTCGGCATTTTCGCGGCATCTTTGACATTTTTATGCACACATTGGTAAATTGAGTCGGTCTGTGAATACCTCTTACATTATCCTGCAATCATAGTTCTTTTTATCAGAATTTCTAATGTTTTTCGTTGTGTTGTTCACTTGATGCCAATCACGTAACCCACATGCGAGGTCTATGACATTGTTGTAATTAAACATAAAATAATTTTAATAATTGTTTTTTATTAGCTGACTCAATTACACAGTACAAGGTTAGAACGTCGCAGACCAGAGAGAGAGAGCGACCACAGATAAAATTCTTATGTTTTTAAATTGAACATAAATTCGGGCGCCAAATAATTTGACTATATTTGTAACTAAACAAAATTAAATTTTTTCATCATAAATAGGCAATACTGCTATTTTGTTAATAGATCTTTTATGAATGCTCGAGCCAGACTTAACTTCAACTACTCTTACTCGACCATCCGAGCCACTGAATACATTGACAATCCTAGCTAGTGGCCACCGTAATGGTGATGAATTTTCTCCTACCAATAGAACTAAAGCACCCACCTTTATGTTTTGAGATACATTATGCCACTTGGGGCGTTTCAATAATTGTGACAAATAACAGTTGTGCCATATTTTCCAAAAATCCTGCTGAACTTTAGTACATTTTTTCCAAAATTTTAATGCATTAATTTTATTTGAAGTTAAGTCTGGCTCGGGAATAGCATTTAATGGGGCTCCACACAAAAAATGAGCCGGAGATAAAAAAGAAAGATCATTAATATCATTTGATAACTGAGTCAAAGGTCTTGAATTTAGTATTCCCTCAATTTGAACCATTATTGTGTTGAACTGTTCGTATGTTAAGCATAAACTACCGACAACTCGTCTGTAATGATATTTAAATAGCTTTACTGATGATTCCCAAAGGCCACCGAATGTGGGACTGTATGAGGGAATAAACTTAAATTCAATACCTTTTGTGCTACAATAATCCAATACATTATCTTTATGCCTTTGAGAATTATTTAATAAATACAATTCTTGCAATTGATTATTTGCACCTTTGAAAGTAGAAGCATTGTCACAAAAGACAGATGCAGGAATTCCTCGCCTGGAGCAAAATCGTTTGAATGCTGCCAGGAAGCAATCAGTAGTTAAGTCTGACACTAGTTCTAAGTGTATACATTTTGTTACAAAACAAATAATTACTAACACATATCCTTTACTTATTATTGATCTGCGCATTGTGGATTGCTTAATCTGAAAAGGCCCACAATAATCAATGCCTACTTTATTGAAAACCTTATCTTTATTTACTCTAGTGTAGGGTAAAGCACCCATTAATTGGTTTGCTATAGTAGCTCTATATTTGAAACATGTAGTGCACCTATGTATTACTTTCTTTATTTCTCTGATAGCACTTATTATATAATATCTTTGTACTAAACTAGAAAGAGTTAACTTTAATCCTGAGTGCAACAAAGATAAATGCTCATTGCGTATGATGAGTGTAGTGAAATGACATTTATTTGGCAAGATTACTGGATATCTTTGACTGTAGGATACATTTGCATTCTCTAGCCTTCCTGCTACTCTCATCACACCTAAACTGTCTAAGAATGGATTAAGAGATTTGAGGTTTGTATTAATTGACTTTCCATTTTTTATACATTTTAACTCATCAACAAAATGTAAAGATTGAATATATCTAATTAAACATGACATTGAGTTCTTAATCTCTGTAACAGATAAATTTTTTAAATTGCGCTTATTTTGACTGAGTTTACAATTATTGATAAACCTTAATACATATGCAAAAATACGTTGTAGTTTTACTATAGATGATACATTTGAAATCGGTAGCACCTCTTCTTGTATATTGCAATTGACAACATCAGACTCAGTCTCTATAACGATATTATTTAAATTTATTTCTGTAGGAAAGAAATTTACATCATAAAGTTCCTGTGGTCCTAGCCACCAAATATTATGAGATGATAATTGGGTAGGATTAATTCCTCTAGACAAAATGTCAGCCGGATTGCTTTCCCCACTCACATGAAACCAATTGCATTCATTTGTTAACTTGTTAATTATATTTACTCTGCGTTGAATGTATTGTATATTTTTTACAGATTTTAGCCAACATAGTACAATCTGGGAGTCAGTAAACAAATACTTATGTCTAAAATTAACATCTTTAAATATTGACAAAACCTTACTAAATAAATTAGAGAGTAACACAGCCCCATTCAGCTCTAGCCTGGGTATAGTTAACTTTGTATTAACTGGAGCAATTCTCGACTTGCTACAAACTAAGGATACATGCACATCATTTCCATGTATAACCCTTACATATAAACAACAACCATATGCAATGCTCGATGCATCACAATAGCCAATCAAATCTACATAATCTGCATCACAAATTTTTAAATTTCGGTTTACTATTATTGGCTCCATATTCATTAGATCACAAAAAAATGTATTCCAAGATAATAAAAATGTTTCACTAAGTGGAGTATCCCAATCTAATTTTTGTTTCCATAATGTTTGCATAAACTCTTTGGCTCTTGTAACAATGGGACCTACCAATCCCAAAGGGTCAAAAAATGTCCCAATACAACTTAAGACAGTTCGTTTCGTCCACTCTTTGGTAACTTCACCCTCTGGCTTACAAATTCTGAAGCAGTCCTCATTCATATCCAAGAACAACCCTAATGCCTTTAGTAACGTATTATTATTATCAAATTCATGATCTTTGCCAAATACTTGTTTGTCAATAGGGATATTGGACAGTGTTTGATGATTGTTCGAACTCCATTTGTGTAACTCAAAGCTTCCTAGTCTTAGTAAATTAATTAATTCATCGCATACCTTTTCTAATTCCTCAATGCTCTGGGCTCCAAAAATGTTATCGTCTACGTAAGTATTATTAATTAATACCTTGGCTGCTAATGGGTACTGATCACCATACCTTGTAGCCAACTCAAGCAGGCAACGTGTTGCTAGGAAACTAGAGCTCTTTACTCCGTATGTAACTGTCTGAAGCTGTAAACACAATAATGGATCATTAATATTATTTCTCCACAATATATTTTGCAAACAAGTATGGGAGGGTTCTATCATAATTTGTCTATACATTTTGCTAATATCGCAAAGAGCAATGAATTTGTATGACCTAAATAATACCAATATCTCAAACAAGCCATTTTGAACCACTGGGCCATTATGCAGTACATTGTTGAGACTTAAGTTTGCCTTTGTCTTTGCACTTGCATCAAAAACAACCCGAAGGGCAGTAGTTTGGCTATTCTCCCTTATAACAGGGTGATGGGGCATGAAGTAAAGTTGATCAATAGGTGTGTTTGATTTAGAAAGATCAATAACTTTTGCATGTCCTAATTCAATATATTCTTGAATAAATGCAGTGTAGTCCCTTTTTAATTTAGGGTCTTTATTAAATCGTTTTGATAAGTTGTTTAATCGTTGCAATGCTAATGTAAATGAGTCACCTAATACTAATTCTTCGATAGGTACCTTTAGTGGCAGCTTAATCTGAAATCGGTTATTAATTAACTGTACCGAATTGTTAAATTCGGCTTCGCAGATATCTGCCTTTGATATATCCTCCGTATGTATTTCGGGAGTGTGTTGTTCGTCCCAAAATTTTTGCAGGAGGAAATCAATATTATCATTTTGATTCGACATAGCATGCAAAACAACATTATTATTTTGAGTATTTGAGAGACATATATTTTCTCTATTTATATTGCCAGACAATACATAGCCAAATTTTGTCAATAGCAAGCATAAATTTCCCCCTGACAATTCAATTTTGTCTGGCAGTATTATTTTGGAAAATACTTCAGAAGAAAGCAGGAAAGAAATCTGACCTGGGACATAAAATTCATCGTCAGCTAATTTGATGTTGTCTGGAAAACTAATATTTTTTAAATCAAATTTCCTTTGTGGTAGAAAGGAGGTTATGTTGTCCACCACTGAGAAAAGTGTATTATAATTGTCATGTAATGAATTTAAACTTACATTTGCAGCCTTGGTAATAATTTTTTCTTTTTGACCTAAGGCTGATATTTTGACCTCATGTTTAAATGTGGGTAAACCTAGCTTGCACATTATATTGGAGGTTATAAAAGAAGTTTGACTTCCACTGTCTAAAAGACCCTTAGCAACAACATAAGAGCCATCCTGATTATAAATTTTTACTTTAATGGTGGGCAGTAATACCATATCTGTGGAGGCATTGCTATAACAACAAGATGATTTTTCTTCTTCCTTATGCAAGACTGTATGATGGGATTTACTTTTACATACACCACATCTAAAGAAATATCTGCATTTATTTTTGTGAATGTTCAGGCAAATGTTGCATAATTTATTTTTGTTTACAAAGTCTAACTTATCATCAATACCTAAAGTTTGAAATTTTTGGCACAAGTATAACTTGTGATCAACTGATTTACAAAATGGACATGGGTTATGCGACACACTTGAATGGTTTGCAACACGATTCTGACTTTTAGAAAATGGGTAGGACTTACCTTCAGATTGCTGACTTTCTTCGAAACTCAAGGCCCTCTTCTCCACAAATTCAAAGAATTCATTTAAGGTTGGCAACGCATTCTGATCCCTATCAGTGTAATAAGCCCTGCAAGAGTAGGTATCGAGCTTCCTAATTCAAGTGCTCCTAACTGCTGACGCGCTTGTGAAACTAACTGTCTTAAATTTTGAGCAGTACCCTTTGTTATTGGCTGTAAATCAAGTAAAATATTCATATGATGTGTAATTAATATGCATTTGTTGTCATATCTACGCTTCAAAAGGTGTAATGCTTGTGTATAAGACTCATTAACTAATGGTAAACCCTCAATCAATATTAATGCATCACCTTTTAAATATTTACGCAGATAAAACAACTTTTGAACTGGCGCTAAACTTTTATCACTGTCAATCACTGCTGTAAACATGTCTATAAAAGTTTTGTACTGCACTACGTTCTTGCCTTCAAAAACAGGAATTTCCAATTGAGGTAACTTGCGCGATATTACATTCTCCTGCGGTTGCTTCATGCTTGTTGAGCTGGAATCGGAAGCAGCAGCTGAAGACTTCATGATTTTCTGTATTTCGCCTATTGTTTTAAAGCATAGTTCCTCCACCTCATCTTCTTCCAAATTGACGTCGTCACATGTATCTTGTAACAACTGTAGATTTAGTCGATTTTCTCTGTATAACAATAATGAATCTTGGAGGTTTTTGACTCGCAAATTTAATTCTTCGACATCTATTAAAACCTGTTGTTTTTGTTCGAGAGCAAACTTGCTGGCTCGAGTTATTTGTCCTTTAAATTGCCCAATTTGCGCCTTCAATTTCTTCGTTTGCATCCCAGATTGACTTGGTATGGTATCACTTGGAATTGGGGGCGGAGGCATTTTTCTCGGAACTCGCAGTTTTTAATTGATGATATAAGTAATTGAAACAATGTTTTTCGCAATCACTATGTTGAAATAAGTGAATGAAACAATGTTTTTCGCAATCACTGTATGTCGGCTCTTCTTCGACGTTGCTTGCAAGTATGTAATTATTGTAAGCGTCACTATTCGTCTCCCTCGCACTCCTTGTAGTTGACGTATTTGACGTCTCTTTCGATTTCGTGAACTTGACTTTGAAATAACCTCGCCGGCCGGCGTAGCCCCAAAGTAGAAATATGCTGCTATGCCGCAGATTTTCGGGAAATAACTCCAGACGAATACTTTTAGATCCTTAAAAAGGGTTTCGGCACCATTTTTTATGTTGTAATTAAACATAAAATAATTTTAATAATTGTTTTTTATTAGCTGACTCAATTACACATTACAAGGTTAGAACGTCGCAGACCAGAGAGAGAGAGCGACCACAGATAAAATTCTTATGTTTTTAAATTGAACAGACATTTAATTGATAAATTGAACCGTTCTGTGAATTAAATACCTCTTACATTATCCTGAAATCCTGGTGCCTTCAATTGAATTTCCTTGATTTTTGTTACGCGTGATAAAGTTATGTGAACTCCGAGTTCTGTTTATTAAAAACATGTCTAATAATCTCTTAAGATATTCTGAAATCTTAGTCCCTAGAATTGAATTTTCTTAATTTTTATTCGAAACCACTGCATACACGGCTTTTACCCGCCTTTTACCTTTTTACTTTAGTCCTGGTACAAATTACAATGAATGGGGATTCTGGTGGCAAGTGAGAGAGACTGTGAGAGGGAGAGCAATAGCTTTATAGTTCATTCAAATGAAAAAGCTATCTAACTGAGAGAGACATGCATAGGGTCATGGTCGTGCATCCGTAACATCTGATAGCCTGAAGAGATGTTACTAGTATCGACAAATTTAGAAATCGATATTGCTTGTCGATAGAAATAAAAAATCAATATTTTGATAATGGATAGATAAACTGAATTGAATTCATATTAAATTAATTATTAATTAGGCACTCGTTACGATCCTTAAATATGACCACGCATTTTTGTTACACGTTGTATATGAAATTCTCTACAACCCTCTTTTAGCCATTTCTGTAAAAAAAACATGAAGGTAAATTATATAAAAATACAAGAAAACTATACATTATCATAAAGCACTACATATACTACAACGAATACACCAGATATGGACCATAGGAAAAATATTTTCCTTTAGATATTTGCAACTTTTAGGTACACTAGTGACAACGAGGCAGGCGGGTCACCTGATGGTAAGTGACTACCGTCGCCTATAGACATTAGCAATACCAGGGGGACTGCCAACGTGTTGTACACCATATTACAATGCCGTAAGGGTAAGGGCAACTGGCTCTCAAGTGCAACTGCCGGAACACACCAACAGGTGCTTGGCGACAGATTTTCAACTTGAGGGTGGTAGCCAGCCAGTCGAGTACCACTTAGTACCCTACCACCGTGCTGTGGTTTTCTCACGATTTTTTCCTTCACCGAAAGCTCATTGTAGGATTCGAACCTACGACCTTCGCCGCAGTATTCGACGTCACTAACCACTGAGCTATCATCGCCTGCTAATATTCTGCAGTTAAAACTGTATTATTATACAGGGTGTCCCAGAAAGTAGTGTCTAGCGGAAGCCCAGAGGTAGAGCACCTTTAGAGGTACCCGTATCACTCCATGTATGTTCCATTAAACGTCTTTAATTTTTACCCAATTCCGATTTTCAATACATTTTTTGTCGCAGTCACGCGAAAGTTGAGATTCAGGCCTGAGTTTTTTTTCTTAACTAACTGAATAATATAAATCTCTTTAATCTCTCGTAGAAATAACAAATTAAATAATTTATGATTTCGTCGCAACCACTTTCTGACGCGTATCAAACGTCAAACTTTGTGTAGCAAATGAAGTGCTGACCTTGAAAAACGTGACACGCGATAAGGGACAAAAAATGTTAGGCTCTGTCTCTTTTCTTTACAAGCATCTTGTATATATTTCTCTATTTCTTGTGTAAGTGAGATAGAAGATAACCAGCAGTCTATAGTATTCTTTGTCTACGATTTTTAGACTGGTTTTACTATAACATCAGTTTAACATTACATGTTTTATCAAAACAAATCAACAAGAAACACTTTGACGCTTTAAAAAGCTGTTGTACCATCTCTTCCCTGGTCTACCGTTCCAATATGTTATGTACTGATGGTACTGACTGCTAAATTTAGGATGATCAGGGGTTTGTTCAATGAATCGTTTAATTAGGTGTTTGCTGCTTAATCAATGTAATTTGAGAAATTGAATAATGAATAGTATAGTAGGTGATCGGATGGTGGAATGAAAGCAGCACGGCAAAACACAACCCTGATCTTGGCTTATTTTCTTGGTCTTTTCTTGAGTTCGGTTCGAAGGTCCAATATGGTAGAGAGGCTCATCAATTAGAGCAGTCTCATCTCTAGTCCTAAAGTCGTACGAAGTGGCGGCATCCGTCTTCACCTCTTCCTTGACTGGCCTGGTTGTCTTATTCTTTTCTTGCCAGGCGGCACTTCTTGCCGTCTGGCCTCTTGGCTTAACCATGTCTTCAAATTCTCTAACATCGTTCTAATCCCGGTCAAAGTTCTTCTTCTGTTGGTGTTCATATGCGCGCCGCTGGTTGCGGTTCTCGCCGCGCCTCTCACCACTAGCGAGCTGTACTGGTTGAGCTCTTTCGTTATTACGGGTATCTGCCATCCTGGCTGCGGTTGCAATATAATATGTTTTAAAACTTGTGTAAAAACCCCTTCAGTTCTCAATCTTAAGATCATCAGCTATTTTCTTAACACTATCTTGTAAGTTATCTTTTCCTATTGGGAACCCTTGTTTGACCATAGCTTTTGCACATGTTACGAGTATTTTTTCTATATCTTTGGTCACATAACAGCTTCCCATTTTACGTCTTATAGGTGCCTTTCCCTTGACTTTGTTTAGTAAAAATTTTCCACCACTGGTGGATAAAGAGAAGACATTTGAAAACATTGTGTCACTGTCCCTCAGTGGTGGCCATTGGGATTGTTTTAAAAAGTCGCGTCAATTTCTACCAGTGGCGGCCAACGGGAAAAATATTAAATATTGTAATCGTTGTCCCCCAGTGGAGATCAAGAAAACGCATTTAAAAAATTAGTGGCAATGTCTACCAGTGGTGGTCAAATGGGTGGCGGCCAACTGGAGCCTTTATTGCGAACAGCGCAGCGGTCACTATAACTAATAAATATAATTTTAAAAGGACATTGACGAAAATTCCTTATATTCATTTAAATTTTGTATGGTTTGTACGGTTGAAACTATCTATTCGCCGGTATGAATTTTATTCTAATATGTATTTAATGAAAATAGATGAAATGAAACTTTAAATATCTTTATTTGTCATTTGTGCAAATTACAGTGTCAACGTGTACTTAAATAGGTACTAATGTACTATTTATGCTAATGATTTAATATTTACAGACACGAGGTTATCAATGTCAAATACTTATTTAAAAACCCCCGACACAAAAAAAACCTCTAAAAAAGACTTGAATAATATCTAAATATTGTCCGTTTAATTAGGTACAGGCACCGATGAAGGCCCACATAATTTCAAAACCTCGTAAAATCTTGCAGATAAGTAATGTAAAGAAAAAACATAAGGGAAGTTGTGATATATTTATATGAGAAACAAGATATCTAAAAAAGTAGTACAGCTTTTGGCATTTTAGCACAAATATAAACACTTCAACACTTTTAACATAAATCATCAAAATAAAAACACATCCTTCTCACAACATTATTCATAAAAGGCAAAAAATCAACCCAAAATTTAAATGTGGGTTATTTTAAATGTATCGAAATGAAAATCAACTATAAATTAAAAACAAACTACTAAATAAAATAAAATTTAACTTTGAGATCAACTTTGAAAGTAACTTATCATAAATAAAAATAAATCAGTTCTTTTTTCTAAAATATTTTTTTAATGTCATTCATAGGTGGCTATCTAAGAAATACTAAAAATTAATTTTGAGATCAATCAAAATATACTTAATTAGTTAAAACAAATTAGACATTAATGTCTTTGATTGAGTGTGTACCTACACCCCTAACAAAAAAGAACTGAAAAGAATCTCAAAAGTGAATTTACAGACAAACATACAAACACAAAAATATACTGACACTACATTTCAGTAATCCTAGAAAGGGGCTATGTTTGGTAATTATATCATGGGCCATGATAGGAAATTACACCCGGTTTAAGTATAATCTCGTAAAAATACAATAAAGGATATAAAATAATATCACTCACCTGTAATTCGCTGATAAATAGATTAAATATGAATTTTCAGTTTAGAGCAAGAGGTTTGCTTTAAATTTGTTAAGTTTCAAAAGGATTTTGATAATGGTGGAGATTATAAAACGTGTATCGTCTTGAATTGACAAAGCAAACTGTCATCTGTCTTTAAAATTGCGACGCGCCGGTAATGAAACATACTTGCACTATAGTCTATGATATGCATAAACCCGCGAAATTTCTAATGTTTTAATAATCAGAAATGTCTTTTTTTTAAAGTGGGCTATCCTAGGAGCCGGGCCATCTTCGGCGCACTACCTTATAAGTAGAATATTTTAATCCAAGCGTCGTCGCGTCGGGGAACCGCTAAGTAAATTACATAGTAGTAAAGTATAAAATAGAAGCTAACCTTTCTAGAACAGCATTATTCTTGCTGTGTGTAGTTTTTAAAAATAAAATGTCCAACTGTGATCTCTTTTTGTAAAAACGAAATCATTTGATTTTCTTGTTGCTTTTCTTACGTATCGGTTTTTCATTTTTTAAAACATCCAAAACATGGGCTACTGTGTGATGTCGGCGGCCAACGAATCGATTTTATTTTTGAGTGCTTCGAGATTATTTGTAGTCCTTATTTGTTCATCGCTACAGCAACACACTTTTGAAAAATCGTATTGTCAAACAATTGCTTCTAGAAGTAAATATTAAATCTTTCAATTTCTGTCCTTTTAATATCACCACAGCGAAAAGAGATAGACCCATAGTTACTTTGGAGTGTTAGTAGAATAAATCATGAAATTTAATAAAACATGCAAAAAAGTCTACCTCAACGACCCAGTTTTAAAGATACGGATCAAAAATAAATCAGATTTTTTGGCACATTTCGTTTGATCAAGTTAAGAAAATACATTTTGATTTTAGACTGCCATTGTATAATATTATCAGATCATATTATTATGCAGTTCGAGCATTGACGATGTCTTCTCCGTAAGCAACTTTTTTGTTCAACGTTCTATGCAGCCCGTGAGCGGATTCAAAAACCATGTTGAATTTTCAAAACCCAGATTTTTTACCATTTCCGTCATCAGAAAAAATATCCTTTTTGCCTATACTGGTTAGTGGGGCTGTCAAAAAAGAAGTGTAGTGTAGTGACATTTCGTGATGTTCTTTTGATGTATTCCAAAACGGGTGTCAAATGTGCACATATATTGGCTATTGGATCGTGACTGTTATTCGGTGTTATAGTGCAGAATGATTTTTCTTAAATACATTGTTCGTTTTTATAATAAGCGACTCCAATGTGTCATGTAAATTGTTGTTTAGACGTGTCGAAATTTAATTTTTAAAGAAAATTACCTGTTAAATAAGCAACGAGGGCTCTAACTTTGGAAAACGGTACCGTAGGCCCGTTATTGTTTCGTTCTTCTTCACAATCACGTTTTGTTAGAATATTTAGGCTCGATGGACTTGTGACCAATGTCACAGTATAAAAAGGAAAAATGTTTGTACGTTCTCTTTGATTGTAACCTCTAAGAACACGGAGTACTTTATAAATTGGTTGAGGAATAAATAAATATTACAATGAAATGACTTTGGATCTATGTCCCAAAACAAAATATTTAATACGTTTGACCTTACCCTTACCCCTACCAGCACTTTTAATTACTTTTGACATAATGATGGCGATTATTTATTTTGGAAACGAATAATAACACGGAACACAATACATTCTCTTGACACCTGACATAAACGACAAGATGGCGGTAATCGATTAGTTCCAATTTTGGCCGCGCGCATAGTTGCATCTTGCGCGCACTCTAGAGATGGGTCGTCGACGTATTTATCATAAACGAAACTAGACCGTTAATTTTCGTTGAAATGAAATGAAATTGTTTATTTATCAAGGTAGTGACCGAAGCACCCATGCCCGGTCAGTACCTGCACGAGCCGGAACGACATCGCGCCGACTGCCCTCTTAAGCCAAAGGTCCACCGATGGGAGGATCGCCCCTATGGTACGGACTCCATAAGGGGCGACCTCCAGTTGGGCCTTCCATCGGTCTCGCAGTCGGCGCTCCGTCATACGGCGGGCGGCCGCCACCTCCTCAGGGGCCGGGCGTTCACCTGTTGCCCGGACCCTTGACCTACGTTGGTAGGTCTCTGCGTGCACCTCTGCGTCTAACTCCCACGGAGGGGTGCAGGCGAGGAGGCAGGCTGCCGCATGAGCCACCGTCATGTAGGCCCTCACCATTCTGAGGGCCACGACTCTTTGGGGCCTTCTTAATAGGGCCTTATTCCGGGCGGACAACTTGTCCGCCCATATTGGGGCCCCATATAGGGCCATGCTCCTTGTGACGCCGGCGTATAGTCGCCGGCATAAGGAGCCTGGCCCTTCCATCTAGTACAACTACTCCTTCTTCCATCTCTTTCTCCTTCTCGTCATTTTTATTTGTCAAGTTTTTATTCATCATGTTCCCACGTTTATGGGAGAAATAAAAGTCAGCCAGGGGCAGAGATCCCGTACCCGGGCAAGTCTATATGCGTAACCTTCACTGGGGACGACAGGTACCAGTGTGGGGACATGCACTAACGACCTCATTCCGAGTGGCCACTCATCCCCTCGCGGTGCTGCGCCGCTTGGGCTTCGGGTAATTTTTTATAGAGGTTTTCTTCCTCGCAGGCCCTGCTGGCTAAGGCAGAGCCCCCCGGTCCGCATAGGCCCACTGCCATCGTTGCGGATTACGGGTCGACCGGCGTTGGCCTTGAAAAAGGCCAGTCCGGGGCAGTGTAAGTGCACACCGGACCCGCCGCCACTCCATCGGACCTGTTGGGAAAATAGGAAAAGGGAAGGAAGGGGAAAGAATTTGGGACAGTCAGACTGCCCCATGTGGATGGGAAGCGGAACGAGGGAAGGATGTGAAAGGGAGTGTTGCTCTTCGTGTGGACCCTCACCCCGAGCCTGGCCGGTATGGGTGACCCTGCCGGTAAAGCCTCGGAGATCATAGGGACACGCAAGCCCCCCCACCACGACAAGGTGGCAACACAGTCGGGGGGAAGTTGGTTGGATCCTGGTTCAGCACCTAAACAATGCCCTAAACGAAAACTTACCCCTAGAAAAGTGATGGTCACTGTTTGGTGGTCTAGCGCCGGTGTGATTCATCACTAGTCTTGCGCATTTTAGTTCGCGACCGGGAGCGATCAATTTAGTTCGCCGGTCTTTGGCGAACTAGGTCGTTCTTTTAGTTCGTCCGCTCCTTTCACAAATTCCGGTTAAATAGATCAGTCGTTCGGCGTTCGCTTCGTCGCGCTGTTTTGTTTATTATTATAATGTTCATCAATCAGCTTGCAGTAGTAAATTACTTACTATTTCAGTATATTAATAAAATATAGTGGATGAATATTGCAAATGGATTCGTTTATTAGTTGATTGCAGAAAAGAAAATTATATTAGCTGTATTAATATTACGAATGTGTTTATTTATGATAGATAATGAATAAATAAAAATATATTATTTTGCAAATAATCAACGTTTTAATATTCATTAAGTTTTTGAACATGGCACAAACAATGGTACAAAAAATTTACTTATATATTATTTTTAGAGACAATCTTATACTTTGGTTCAGTATTAGCTATTTATCATGTTTTTGTTATTTTCTAAGATTTAACATTTTACGAACAAAAAATAATATCTAACTATATTTTTAAGAAAAATAACACAAATATAATATTTCAGTACCTATCAATTAGGCAGAGAAAATAATCAAAAACTCGAGTGAGATCATAAACTACAAGTACAGGTACTTTTTAACTTACGTATTATTAGTGAATCAGTCATCATTAAACATTAATCAGTCTTCTAATTATCAAGTCACTTATTACAACTTACATATTATTATGTAAAAATATTAATTTGGAAACTTTACTTGTGGATAATAATGTTCTTCTTTCGTTTAGAATTTGTCCTGTCGCCGAAAAAACGCGTTCGCATGGCACTGATGTAGCTACTATGCAAAATCTCCTCAACGTAAATGCGTAAACATGAGAATATAACTGACGACGATCATGCCACCACTGAAGCGGATCCTTTTTCCTATCTAAATACTCTTCATTTAGGTATTTATCGAGCTCGCGAATAATACCAGCGGCAGATTGATTATCTGGTCTAATAATTTTGTTAATTTCTTTGTCGTACTCGTCCCATATACTCTCTTCTTTATTTAAATTTCCGCTGCTGCTAGACGCCGATATCTCGCTAGGATTAGGAAAAGGTTCTGGAATATCCTGTTGTATTAACTGCACTCTGCCTATTTTATGCCTGAGACCTTGTAACGCAACTTCGCAAGCTCTTTGGTTTTTAAACACTCTTTGTCTGAACCGGGGGTCCAGAATGGTACACTCAGCGTATAAAATATTATTTTCTATGTCTTTAAAACGGTCTTCCATGCCTTTCTTTAACGCTGACTGCACTGCGACACCTTTTTCGTTATTAGATGCATGTCTTTGGAGAAAACTTTTGAGCAAATTGCAAAACACAATAACTTTTGACAAAGTCACATTTTTTTCGGCGCTAATTTCTACTGTGATTTCATAGAATGGCTTTAGTAAAGGCAAGACTCCTTCAATTATCTCTCAGTCCTGTTCTTTAATAGAGAGGTCAGAACGTTGAAGAGCAACCGTGGCAATAACAGCATCCTTTACCTGTACAATTCGCTGAAGCATATCAAATGTAGAGTTCCAACGGGTCTTCACGTCCTGTTTGAGCTTGAGCACGGGCAAATTCATTTGTTGTTGTGTAGCTGTTAATTTTTTTTGACCTTGCGTGCTACGATGAAAGTATTCTAAAATATTTTTAACTTGCGTTATAACGTCAGTTATTTCAGTAGTGGCTCGTTGTACAACACGATTTAGAGAGTGAGCAAAGCACGCGATTGACCGCCACTCACCAAGTCTGACAGCAGATAAGATGTTTGCAGCATTGTCGCTAATTATTGCAGCAACTTTGTGTGAAATATGCCACTCTGCCATAACACTTTTCATGAAATCACATAAGTTTTGACTGGTATGCCGTTCATTATAATTTATACAGCCAAGTAATGCCGACTGAAGTTTAGTATCTTCGTCTATAAAATGAGCTACGATTATAGATGGGCAGTCCACCCACCCGGGTTTAAACCCACCTGTGTTTAAACCGGGTGTTTTGGGATAAACACCCGATTTCCACCCAAATTTCAGGTGTAAATGATTTTTATACAAAAATGACATTTAGTTTTTAATTATTGTTCTTTTATTGAATTATACATAATTAGGGAAATAAAATAATGCAAGATTTTTTTATTTCTGGTACTAATCAAAAACAAATGACCTACTTAACATTCAATCACTATCGGATTCTTCATTATCATTGTTACAAACGACAAAATGTAAAGGCTGTCTGGCTTCCCCTGACGTTGAAGGTGTAGGTTCGTTGTAGTCCTCCAATATTATCGGGTCTATAGAACTCTCTATTCCGGTTTCATTTTCATCATAGCTCTCATTAAGTTGGTCTATAAAACTCTCTATTATGTTTTCGTTTTCATTTTCTTCATCTAACTGAATGTTCTCATTATTAAGTTTATGTTTAAGATTCCAGTTGTAACAAATATATGAAATTTTTGCGGCTCTTTCCGTTGAAAGTCGATTTCTTTTCTTATTATGTATATATCCTTGATTACTGAAAGAACGCTCGGTTGCTGCTGATGTACACGGAGCTGACAGGATGCGTACCGCTACTTTGCTTAGCTCAGTCGAACTACAAATTCCTTTCCACCACACAATGGGCTCAATGCTACGCACTGAATTCCATATAAATTGTCTAGCCCAAAAGTTTTCTTTAGCTTTGTAACAAGCCAGTTCGGCCATTATATTATGTAAACTTAGTTGCTGGCCTAAATCGTGGACAAACTCCATAGCCTGAAGTTCTTCATTTTGAGTAAGTTCAACACCCTGAGCTGAAGGATCCAGCATATACGCTGCCCAATAAATTGGTCTAATGGACATTTTGCACCTATCAGCGACTGATGTCAGAATTTGCTGTTTATCTTCTTCGTTCAACATTGAAGTATGAGGCAATGCGAAACGTATTTTAGCCAGTATATCTTTAAACGTAATGTATATTTTGTGGATACCAAACTGATCTCCCTCCAAGTTAAATATGCTTTCAGTAATAGGTTCTAGAATACTTATACATTCATCGGTCTTCCTCCAGAAATCGTCATTTAAAATTAGATTTTTAATATCCCTTGCAATCAGCACATCTTCACTAACAGCCATTCTTTGCAAGGCTACCTTGTTTGTTTTTAAACTTTTTAACGAAATAACGTGACTTCCCCATCTAGTAACACAAGGTAGTTTTAATGTTCGTGCAGAATCCTGGTTTTGACTCAATTTTGTCAGTAGCGAATTTAGTCGTTGGCTCTTTTTAACAGTTTTTATTAGATTTAAGGCTTCCATTACAAGAATTTTAATGTCTTTTACCTTTAAGCAATCTTAGCATAACAAGTTTAAAACATGCGCACAGCAACCGAGAGGAACAACATGTGGATATTTAACTTTAATTAATCCAAATGCTTTTTGAATATTTCTGGCGTTGTCACCAATGAGGACAAGAAACTTATTTACCCCATATACTCTCATTACTTTCTCAATTTCTTGACTTAGGTATTCACTAGTGTGTGCATTAGTTTCCGTGTTCAAGCTTTTTATATATGCAGGTTGCGGTTTTGATATCAAAAAGTTTATTATTCCTTCATTTCTCAGGTTACTCCAGCCGTCACACTGAAGATGCAAGTAATTGCAAGCGTTTAGTTCCTCATCTAACTCTACACGCATCTCTTTATACAAACTTTACGTGAAGGCATTTTGAAATTTGGTTGCAATTTTTCGAAAACTTGTATCCATAATGGATGTTCCACTATCGATAATGGCGTCCCTGATACAAATATAGCTTTCGCAAATTGTGTTGTTGTAAGGTCAATCTCATCGGCGTCCTCAAAATGAGTGACGTTAGCAGATGATGAGGGGCTCATATGAATATCTGTTCTCTCTGGCAGTACGTAGCCCTTTTTTTTGAACAAGTCATCTCGTATTGTTTTCATACCCTTTTTTACTATTTCTGGACTTTTTAGACAAGTACTGAGATGTTGAAGCATTTTGGCTGCATTACTAAATTTATAGATCTTTTCACAAAACTTGCAAGAAACAGATTTGTTTGGTAAAATACGGTAATGCTGCCATATGCGATGATCCTTAAAAATATTAATTAAATAATATTAATTGCTTTCGGTCTAGCTCAGAGCTAAGTTATTTAAAATTAAGTTATTTAAAAGTAAGATTATGGTAAAAATTCCACATCATTTTACAACCAACCGAGAGTAGGTACTTTGCGATAGCAAAGTTGATTTTGTATTATTATAGGTATATTGTTATATTATGTATTTATTGTAAAAAAAATTGATAATTTGCTCGAGAAATTTTACGACACTTCGAACAATTTCAAAGCATAATTTTAAAAATAATTATATAAAAATAATGCACTTACCGACTAACACTTTTAAAAATAAAATATAGGTACACAGTATTTTATGGATTCTAGTAAAACCAAAGACGTCGATTCTTTCTTCACACGTTTAAGCAATAATTAAATTGCATTTATATCTCTGTAGTCTACTTTTATCTGTCAGCACTCAGCAGCGTCGGGAAATCCCCGATCATTTTAGTTTTTATTATACAAGCGCGTTATTTGCTTTTTATACTAGATTTTAGCCACTTGTAAAATTAAAATATTTTGCTATTTTTTTTATAGAGTTTGTGGATAATAATAAAAAATGTAAATCAATTGGTGATTGAGCGCAATCTCAGCTGTTTTGTATGATTAAAAATCATTTTAATTCTAGCACTTTGTGTTGACATTTAAAAAATAATTAAAATTAAATACTGAAACCGGTCACATAAATTACAACAATTGAAGTGAATAGTCATTCAAAACAAGCTAGGATTTCTGCAAATTAGTGTTTCTTCTTTATATAAAGAAATCAGTTTAGGCAAGCCCAAGTCAGGTGCTAAATACATTCGGTTTGTGCTCTTGTGTAGGGTATAATGTGACTCATATTTGGGAAATTTATTGATAAAGTTTTTAACAATTTGTATTTTGTTCTCTGGAGTTTTATTTGAAGGCACATGGTTTCCTCTTTGATCTGTGGGAGGTGTGGGAATAACTAGTTTATCTTTTAAAACTCTAGACAATCTGCCATCACTGACACCAAAAAGCTTTTTAAAAAATGTTTTGCATACAGTAACATACAAGCCATCACCATTAAGAACTTGATACACCCTTTAATTTGAACGCCTAGATTCAGCAGAAGCAGTGCATGTCTTTTTTGGTATCACCTTAATTAAAGAAAAAAGGTAAGATGTCTGCAAGTTATAATTTCCCAAAGCATAAAAGCTGTTGAACAGAATTATTTGCTGAGCAGGCAGAATCTTATCATGACACTTATGTTGGCAATTACACTCACGAGCAGTATCAATTGTTTTGGTGGCACTAGAACACCTTTAACATTAATATAAGGTCCTACAAAATCAACTAACGTCCTTTTCAGGGATGAATCTATAGGTGATATATAACCATAAAAAAATATCAAAACATTTTTTTGTCCTATACTTACTGAGAAAATAAAAAAAAACTTTAATTAAACTCCATTACAAAGTATTAATTTAACCATTTACTAAATAATCATCATTGGTAAAATTATTTTTATTAAAAACAACACAATTTTAATAATTGATTTAATTTATTGTGTGCATTTCGATTCATACGTCCAAAGTCGCGCCATTTTGTCTATTCAATCTCTATTTTTAATTTATAACGCCGCGCCGCGCCTACAAAGGAAGATACCTAACAAGAACCGCACAAACAAAACACTGAAGTTCACCCGTTACGCCTCCCTCCCACACACTTCCCTCCCCGCGCGACGAATGCACAAAGAAAGCGTCCACCCACGGTTAGTCTCCTATTAGTAATTAAAGGAAGCGCACGCCTATGTTTTGTCATAATTTGGAAGCGGCAGCAGCTCTGTGCCGGGAGAGGTCAGTGTACGGCCGAACCCGAGAACAGTTTTGAAAGCAGTGCAGCGCCACCGTGACTGGGGCACCTTCACACCAGTGCCAGGAACTGGGTGACCTCGTCATCCATTCAGGATCGAAGAGGCACTGTTGGAATTCTTCCGGGACCACCCCATGGCCAGCACCATGGACGCGTCCATCGTGTTTGGAGTTACTGACGTCTACGTGTGGAGACTTCTTCAGGCCGAGGGAATATACCCGTACCCACATCAAGAACTGGAAACGACTGGACTGACCTGGAGGACTTGACCAGGAACATTTTTTGGACCGGACTTTCCAGTGTTAATGTGTGTGAGCTCGTTACAGACCTGCCCAAGGAAGCGTACATTGCCGCTTTACACCGTTTCGTGGCTCGTCGTGGCAAGCCCCTAAGTATTTTGTCCGACAACGGTACAAACTTCGTGGGTTCCTGTACTGAACTAAAACGGTTTCTAGACGAGTCAAATCTATCCTTTGAGGTTGCTCAGCAAGGCATCGAATTTAATTTTGCTCCTCCCTATTCTCCCCACTTCAATGGTATTGCTGAAGCTGCCGTTCGCTCTACTAAACACCATCTAAAAAGACTTCTGCAACTTACTCATTTCACTTACGAGGAAATGGCTACCTTTTTAGTTCAAATAGAGGCAGTATTGAATTCTCCTCCCCTTACTCCTTTCTCCTCTGATCCTTCAGATTTAACGGCCCTCACTCCTTCTCATTTTTTAATTGGCCGACCACTGATGTCCGTTCCGTGTCCACAGGTGACTGATATCAGTATCGGACGATTGGAGCGCTTCAAAAGGGTAGAGCACATGAAACAACATTTTTGGAATAGGTTTCACCTCGACTATGTTTCTTTACTACAGCAGAAAACCAAGTGGGTGACCTCAACGGGGCAGCTGTCTGTGGGAACACTCGTCCTCATCAAAGAGAAGGGACAGCCACCATTACTGTGGCCCTTAGGACGAGTCACAAAAGTACACCCTGGCAGCGACGGAGCCACGAGGGTGGCCGAACTGAAGACAAAGAAGGGAATACTGCTGCGGGCTTCCAACAATATCTGCCCACTTCCCTTGAATACTTCAACCCGGGGAGTATGTTCGAGAGTATGTGCGCCGTGAAGGAGGAGCTAATGGAATGGAGCTGCGCGGGCGCGCGGGCCGGGGGCTGTGCCCCGTCCGAATGAAAGCCACTTGCCTTTACGCCACCGAACCAGCGCACGCATTTAGTGTCTCCACTGATTTATCAGAATTGTTCGTTTCTTTAATAGAAGATATATACCAGTTTTTACAGTCCACTGCTTTTGATTTATAAGTCCCAGGATAGGACCCTAACAAATACCCTTCTCTTCAGAAATCAGAACTAGAATATGAAGTTGCACTCCGTGGTGGTTCGGGGGATTCTGTACAAGAACTACGAAAACAAATTATTAAATTATCTCAACAATTACCTGCGGAGGACATTTTAGAATCCCATTTAGACCCTGATGATGATTTAAAGGGCATTAAAGAGGCTCTTTTAAAAGCGCAAAATAACTTAACAACACTTAAAGCTAAATTTGATAAAAACTTATTCTTTAGAACTGAAACTTTACTTCATCTTAGTTATCATAGATTTAACAGAATAACGAATACTCCTGAAGTTTCTGATGTTTATAAAATTTGTGCCTCTAGTTTCAATTTACAATATAAAGATTTATCGTCATTAAAGTCTCTCGCAACTCAAGTTAAACCGTCAAATTCATCCCCATCCGAAAGCTCTGAAACCACTCCAATAACGGTCGTTTGCGAACGTAACTTATTCTCAGAGATAAATAAACTAAAATTTTATGGAAAGATATGTGTTCGTTCGTTTATTCAGAAGGTAGAAGAATTTGTTCTTACTAGAGGAATTACCTACGAAAAAATACTATCTTTTGAAATTTTTGTGGACGATGCATTACATTGGTATCGTTATAATAAAGATAACATAACATCTTGGAACGATTTTCGCAAGTTACTCATACAACATTTTAGCACTAGGGACTATGATTATCGTCTGGCATCAGAAATTCGGTTACGTACGCAAGGAAAACACGAAAACATTACGGTGTACCTCTCCATAATGCACGGCATGTTTTCGCGCCTTAATAAACCTTTAACTGAGGATGATAAATTAGAAATCCTAATGCATAATATTCGGCCATGCTACGCTGGTACCTTAGCCACTTCACCAGGTATCACTAGTATTGATACCTTACGTTCATTATGCCGGAATTATGAAGACATACAGTCTCGTTTCTCCACATTTAATGAACCACCTAGAGTAACCAGAAATACAATTGCACCTGAGTTTGCGTATATACCCCCAAGCACTTATTACAATAAATATAATCCTTCTACTTATAACAAAAAGATGGACGAGAACGTAGGCGGCAGTAAGGACCTTCCCGTTGCTGACGTCTCGAATAAATTGTCTAGAATACTGGATTCTGCCCGCGGTGTAGAACAGACGGCCACTCCCTAAGAAATTGCACTCAGGAGCGTTTTGTCATATGTTTCAAGTGTGGTAAAAAGGACGTAAAGTATCCGGATTGTCCAAGTTGCAATCCTACAAAACACTGAATAGGCTGGGTTGGATCGACAGCAGTCCTAGGAAGTCTGGTAGCTGTAATTTTGATATTAACGAATGGAATGATTGGCTAAACTTCATAAACTTTTTAACTTATAATGCTGTCGCTTCAATCCAGGACAATGGAATTGATATGTCCAGACCATACGTTTCTGTAAACGTTAGTGGTGGATCCTTACACGGCCTATTAGACACTGGCTCATGTGTTACCATACTTAGTAACAACTCACATGAGCAACTTTTAAATTACGGGTTTCAGCTAAATCATTGTGACACAGTCAAATTTATTACTGCAGGTGGCGAGGAACTATCATCTATTGAATATATTATTTTACCAGTGTGTTTTCTACCGGTGTAGGTGTTCGCGACCTACAAGAAAATGACTAGGTGTCAGTGCTTCGAATTCAGCAGGGTCAAACTGCATAAGAGACGCGAATTCAGAACCGCTTCGACCCGTGCAAACAGCGTACTTATGCCCGTTTTCACCAACATCCCCTATACTACCACCTAAGTATGGGATCCTTATCTTAAAAGTTCCCCTAAATTAACCCCTATATTAAATTTCGTTTCACCATCATTTTTGACACCTAACTAGGAGACACATAACTATGTGACGTTTTGTTTTCGATAATAGTGACTGACTCGTGTTTGAACTTATCGATATTGTTAAAAAAGATAGTTTTTTATCAAATTCTTTAAAGTATACACATAAATGGATACAGTTAATAATAAATCATGTTTTTATAATAATAATGATTATTATTTCATACATATTTTTAATTATTTTAATGGTTTTTTTGCATATTTAATCTGTAGTCATATTTGTATTTGACAGTTTCCAGTTTTGTTTGACACTACTTTCGTTTGTGTTGTGATCGTGTTAAAATTGCTTGAATTTGCGTGTCATTTTACCAAGTTTTTACGAAGTATAATTATTTACTAACTAAGACTAGAGGTTAATAATTAATCATTTACATTTAATCTAACGTTGCGGTGTAATAAAATGGCAGAAAAGAGGAAGCGTAGCCAAAATTTCACAATTGATGAGAAAGACAAGTTGGTGAAATTAGTGTATGCCTATAGAAATGTTATTTTGAATAAAAGGACAGATGGTACTACCAATCAAGCGAAGAACCAAGCTTGGACGAACCTCTGTACCCAATATAATTTATGGTTAAAAGAACTTACCTTAAGTGAATTTCTACCAAAATTATACGAGATGTTACATCCGAAGAGATTTATTTATACCATGTAGTCCGTATCTCAATATACTGCATCGTCACACTATTTAAAGTCTTATTTTACAAATAAGAAAGGAAAAAAAAAGTATTACTTCCGGTCCACGAGTTCGTTCGTTCATTCAATACTCATCTGTCATGTTTCATTTGTTTTAGAGCTGGCCGCTTGTCTGCTATTCTGCAACTCTTGGGTTTTAACATAGCACATTATTATAGTATGTTTAAAAGGGTGGGGGGGAGTTTAAATCTCTTCGGATGTAACATCTCGTATAATTTTGGTAGAAATTCACTTAAGGTAAGTTCTTTTAACCATAAATTATACTTCGATGTTACATCCTCGAGATTTATTTATACCATGTAGATGTTTAGCGTTTGTTGCAGAATGAAAACACTTTAGTTATTATCGAATAGTGTAATTTCACATTAAATCACTGATATTTTTAGTAATTTTTAGCCAAGCTAACAAAACTATATATAGATCAATCAGGTAATAGTACTGCTTCAGCAAAGGTTGTGTCTTCAGAATCATATAAGGGTTGATTATAAAATTTTGCAAAACAAAGAGAGTTACCTGTCCACCCTGCTGTCCTCTTTATCAAGTCGATAGAGATTCCAGCTCTGCTTGCTGCAGATGTGGATGCATGGCGCGTACTGTGTGCTGTGAACATGGTCACATCTACACCGCTCTCACACAGCGATTTTTTGATCCATCGGCTTATGGATTGAGAACTTGCATTGTGGATAGGCTTTTTAATGGTTAGAATTAGTTTATTTGTATTTTGGAGTTGTCTAAATTGATTAGTTCTTTCTATATACGAAGTCAGAGTCTTTGCTGGGCAAATAGATTCATTTTCTACAAAAAATGGAATAACCAGTCTGGGGTTGCGACGATTAGGCAAAGAAGTTTTTATAATATCATTAATTGTTATAACAATATGAGAACTTTGTACAAAAATACAACTAAGCTCAATTACAGATAACGTCTGCACACGTTGTCCTGTTGATAACGCGAGAAGAGTTACCAATTTCTTTGTTAACAAATCAATTGTAATACAATCATTTGGGAAAAGATTTGATAAGAACTCCAAAACTTTATTGGGGTCCCAAGTCGAACCGTATTTAGGGAAATTAGGTTTCATTTTAAAAACACCCTTAAAAAATCGTTTTATATAATCACTATTGCAACTATCTTTGCCTAAGATCAATGTTAAAGCACTACGAAATGAGCTTAAAGTGCCATAACTGGCTCCGTTTCGGAATTTCTCAGTAAGGAATCTTATTATCTCTTTGTCAGATGTAGTGAAACAATCTTTGTTATTTGTTTGACAAAAGAGGAACCACTGCTTTAACGCTACATTATATTGACTTAGAGTGTTTTTTGATAATGAATTTAAAATTATTTCAATAGAATCTTCCAGAAGATCTTGCCTTAGATACGCTCGCCGGATAATATCGCGCACACCAGGGTAAGTTTGCGCCATAATGGATGATGTTCTCTGGAAGGAGATAATAAAAGGTTTCGGCTAGGCCTTAAATATAGTATTTCTGAGCATACCATGGATTTAAATAATGGGAACCAAGGTTGACTGGGCCAGTATGGGATAACAAAAATACCATTAGCTTCTTCCTCAGTAATTTTTCGTAGACATTTTAAAATAAGGGCGAAAGGGGGAAAAGCGTAAAAGTAATAATGAACCCAGTTTATCGTGAATGCGTCAATTTCATAAGCACCTGGATCTCGTTTCCATGAAATATAGCGATTACATTTATTATTAAGTCGAGATGCAAATAAATCTATATTTGGTTTCCCAAATTTTTCTGTAATATTTTGAAAACTATGTGCATCTAAGTCCCATTCTGTATCAACGTTGGTATGTCTAGAAGCCCGGTCTGCGTCAGTGTTGTCACGAGATTTGATATAGGAAGCAAATATGAAAATATTTCTCGCCTCACACCATTGCCAAATATCTCTAGTAATTTGATTGAGATGGGGGAATTGTATGCCACCCATTCTATTTATATACGAAATGGCAGTGGTGTTATCAATTCTAAGTAAAACATTAATTTTACTACAGTTATCACAGAATGATTTTAGACCTAAAAAAGCGGCAAGAAGTTCAAGATAATTTATATGATGTGTCATTTCACATGCAGACCAGTGGCCTCTAGTCACATCACCACCAGAAGCGGCTCCCCAGCCCGTCAGTGATGAGTCTGTGAATATTTCCATTTTATAGTTATTTTTCTGTAATTTATTTTTAGCTTTATTAGCAATGTTTGACCACCAGGACATATCTTCCATTAAGTTGTTTTTAAGGTTAATTTGAGAATTGTAGTTATCATTAAATTGTCGAAGTGCTAAGTATTTTTCGCGTTCAAATTTTTTGGTGTATAGCCACCCGTAGCTTACAGCTGGACAAGAAGCGGTCAAAATACCTATAAATCTAGCAAATTCCCGAATAGTAATGCATTGTTTATTTTGTATCTTTTTAACTAATAGTAATATTTTATCAATTTTTTCAGTTGGTAATTCTAGTGACATAATTTGCGTATTAATTAAAAATCCTAAGAATTTGCATAGTTGTCTCGGGTACATATTGCTTTTTTCGTAGTTTATTACGAAACCTAGATTTTCTAGGCATGTAATAACGGCATTAACCGTATTTTGACAACTTCTAAAATCTGATCCTATACACAATATATCATCGAGGTATGCAACTATTGTGTGGCCTTGATCACGAAGTAAGGTTAAAATAGGTTTAAGCAATTTAGTAAAAACATATGGGGCTGAACTAAGGCCGTAAGGTAAACAATTAAATTCATACAACTGATCAAATCTGAACCTTAAATATTTCCTATCTGATTTATTAGTAGGTACTAAAAAATAGGCTTCTTTGAGGTCAATTGTTGCCATGAAATCTCCTTTTGATACTAACTTAGAGGCAGTACGGATATCTTCCATTTTGAAGTGGTGCGTAACAATAAATTTGTTTAGACTTTTTAAATTTAAGATAAATCTAAATCCACCATTAGTTTTAGGTGTCAGAAACACCGGAGAGATGTACTGACCTGGTTGTTCAGGGCATGGCGATATTGCACCAAGATTGATGAGCTTAGATATGGCATGACTCATTTTTTCTTTAGAAAATGGTGGGTTACTAGGTTCAGTGTAATGAAAGAATTTAACGGAATTTTATATCCCTGAACGTAAGACAATATTACTGGGTCGTCGGTGATTGTTAGCCAATTATTAAGAAAAAATTGTATTCGTCCAGCATGCTGTACCTCTATCGGCGACGGCGGTCGCGCGCTTTGTTCGTAGGTGGCCTGTTGGTGCGTGGCGGGTGCGACATGTTGGTGTTCCTCCTCGTCGGCGTCGCAGGCTGAGGCTCGTAGTATTGTCTCGGAGCTAATGTCGTCAGCCTCTGGTTGTTCTGTTGACGAGGAGGGAATCGTGCGTTTGCTGGTATGGGAGTTTTTCGTTGAAAATTTTGTCGGGTAGTTATTGGTTTTTTTATTTGGTGGCCAGTTTTCTCAATATCTTTTGAGTTTTTAATATTTTCTCCCAATTTGTCGCCGAACAGAAAAGTTTCCCTTTTAACGCCTTGTATTGTGTTCCAAAAACTTTTATCTAGCAACGGAGTCACAAGTTTACGTCTATTGATAGTTTCTTCGAAGTGTAGGTCAAGTAATATTTGGCTTGTTTCTGCTAGTCGTTTAATGATGTCGAGTTTATTTATATCACTTTTAATTAAATCTGTAGTGAGGTTAACTAATCCAGCAATTCCAGATCCCAACTGATTTTGCGCTTTTTCTAATCTTTTGTCTCGATTTTTGGCGGCATCTGATAATACTGCGTTTACTTCCGGGTTTAATGTAGGCGCCCGGGCCAGAAGAAAGTTTTCTGGAATAGGCATCTTTTCAATAAGGCCCGCCTTTTGTTCTTTGGTAAGGCCGTCTAGCAATATCTTACCCCATCGTTCGGAGATCTCTTTTGGTATTGCTTCACCTCTAGGTTCTTCTATTGTTTTGGCTTCACCTAGCATTTCCAAAATCTCGTCAGGCACAATCGAAGAAGGGGGCTGATTAGGCTCAGGTAGTGATGTAGTTGGGGTTGGAATTGGAACTAGAATCGGAACCTGATCCGGAACCAAAACCTGATCTGGAACCTGAACCGGAACTGGGACCTGAATCGGAACCTGAACCGGAACTGGGACCTGAACCGGAAACGTGACCGGTACCGGAGCCGTGGACGTAGAATGGCCTGAGAACGATGTTGCCACAGTAACTATGGGTACCTGTGGAGTGGCCACTCTCACCACCGATGCCACATTTGGTTCTAGGTCCTCTTCCAGATGCCCACTTTCCACGTCGAGAATGCTTCTCTCTTCATTAATATATCGATCGGGCAACGTGTATGATGGAGTTATAGGTCCATCATCGTGATCTGTAGAAAATTATTTCTTATTTTAGCTATGACTAGCTACTTTCAGGTCGATATCGGGTACCAACACATTAAGAAAGTAAATAATTATTTATTCCTGGGTGATATCTCGTATCACCACATCAGGGAATATCATTTAGTAAAAACCCTCAGGGCAATATCTGGTATTACCACGTCAAGATGGTAGAATTGGTCGTGTTTGTATTTAAACACTGCATAATATTTTCTAAAAAATATTGAGGGTAGTTTGATACTGACCTTCGGAATGTTCGGAATCATGGCGTAGTTTTCTTTCCAAACGACGTATTTTACGACGAATATAATCATCGTCCTTATTTTTATGCTTTCTTTTACCCATAACTGATGTTTATTTTAATTATTTTTACTGGGAACGAACACTGCAAATAAGGTGTTAACGATGCGGCACACGAAAAACGAATGAAACATGACAGATGAGTATTGAATGAACGAACGAACTCGTGGACCGGAAGTAATACTTTTTTTTTCCTTTCTTATTTGTAAAATAAGACTTTAAATAGTGTGACGATGCAGTATATTGAGATACGGACTACATGGTATAAATAAATCTCGAGGATGTAACATCGAAGTATAATTCCACGGGAAACATGTACAGGTTAGTAAACAATAAATACAAACGAACATGACATATTTTATCGATATGAATATTACCACATGCACTAATAGCACCATTTTTTTTATTTTAGGTGTAAAGATGCTCTCATAAGAGTCTGGGAGAAGATGAAAAGTGAGGCAAAGATGTACAACTCAAGGAACAGGAGTTGTACTACTGGTACTGGTGGAGGACCATCCACTTTAAAAACAGACCCAATACTTGAACAAATCTGCGATTTAATGGTTCGAGGCTGCAGTGGTATTGCTGATGTCCTAGACTCAGATTCAGTCATCACCATACCAATAAATTCAGATAATGAAGTAAATAATGAAGAATCGCAGACTATAATTTTGGATGCTGAACTAGTTACAGTAAGTACTATTATTATATGGGAGATTAGTATTTACATACCTACTTTAATTATATTGCCTTTGCTAGGTTGGTATCCTATAACATCATTTCCTAAAAAAAATCTTGTAAGTACCTATTTTAAACTGATTTGATTATTTCAGAAGTCAATAAACGAAGTAAACGAAGACGAAGATAAGTTAACAAACACACCATCATGTACAAGCATTCCAACAACTCCTCTTTGGAAAAGGCGTAGGCCTATACTTAAGGAACAAAACCATCCACAGTCTGAAGTTGTGGCTACCTTGTGTACAGGATTCCAAGGTATTAACAACAAAAAAATTGAAATTGAAGATTTAAAAAAGAGATTGTTAGAAGAAGAAATTGAATTTAAAAGAAAGCTCTATAATTTACAACTTGAAGCGGCATCAAAAGACTTAGAAATAAAAATGGAAGTATTAAATCAATTAAAAGGTATGTAATTTTACATAAAATTTATTAACAACCTTAATTACATTAATTTATATCATGTTACAAATTATCAAAATAATTTGTAATTTGTAATCTTCGAAGCCCATATGTGTTAGTTGTGACATCAGTTATTTGCCCATTTGAAATAAGTTCTTCTATATTCGGAACAATATCTTAGTTGACTGGTTCCTGTTCATTTCTTAAAATGCACAAGTTGTGTAAAACACAGCATGCAATAATTACATTAATAGCATTTTTAAATTCTAATCTTATACCAATGGCTAAGACAGGAAAACGACGTTTTAAGACTCCATACTGTCTTTCCACCACATTCCTAGTTTTTATATGAGCTTCATTGTATTTTTGCTGCCCTCTTGTTGTAGGATTTAAATATGGAGTCAATAGATGAGGCTGTAAAATAACATTATCACTACTGCTTTATTAGTCCACTAGCTGTTCCGCGCGGTTTCACCCGCGTTCCCGTGGGATCTTATCTTATCCCGGGATAAAATATAGCCTATGTTCATCAGGGATAGTGTAGCTTTCCAACGGTGAAAGAATTTTTGAAATCGGTCCAGTAGTTTCGGAGCCTATTCAATGCAAACAAACAAATCTTTCCTCTTTATAATATTAGTATGATAACATTATTATTTAATTTACAGGTGGAAACTTCAATCTGAAGAATTTTTTTGGTGTGCCGAAGAATGATTAGAAATAAGGGAAATTGAATTTTTTGTAAATAAATTAATGAGCCATGATACCTAAACAGTTATATTATTTATTTCTATAGATATCTACTTATTCTAGACATAAAAATATAGTATTTACTATTACAAGATTTGCCTAGGATTATAGCTGTCAGCATAGGCTCCTCTTTCAAATTTCCTATAAGTGTTACAATTTTGGTAAATAGCGGAGTCATGTGTTGAACCTGGCCAACGTGCCACAACATCTCTAATTAATAAATTGGCTGATGCAACTGCTTGTACATTTATGGACATGTATCCCTTTCTGTTTCTAAATAATTCAGCATCATCTCCACCTTAAAAATACATTCAAAACATAAATTTTATTTTAAGTTAGTAATAATAATAACCTACAATTTAAT
Organism: Ochropacha duplaris; assembly: GCA_951361185.1. Lineage (NCBI taxonomy): Eukaryota > Metazoa > Arthropoda > Insecta > Lepidoptera > Drepanidae > Ochropacha > Ochropacha duplaris. The sequence continues at coordinate 2,300,210 of OX592690.1, forward strand.
TTCATAATTATGACATTATTTTAAAATATTAAACGGTGTTGAAGTTTCACCTGGTGACTGTATTTTCACATGGGTACAATTAATACATCCTATAACATTAGGAAACCTTGCAATATTATAAAATTCCATCTTCACTTTTTCTTGCTCATCGCTTATATCAGGAAATTTGACAAACTCTGGACGTAGAGTCACAATTGCCGCAGACACTCTTTTTATTATTCGACAGCAAGTAGCCACACTGATTCCACCCATGTCTGCCACAGCCAATAAATGGTTTCCCGTAGCATAAAACCTCAATGCTATTAATAACTGATTTATTGGAGATATAGATTTATTTCTGAAATGTATTTAAAAACATTGTTAGGTATCGTCCTGCTAGTTATTGTTCCGAGTATCGTCCACCGAACAAAGAAAAAATACCATGTGCATAGGTTTAATTTATTTTATGTGCTACTTATAAAAACAAACGTGTTAAGTACTCACCTATTATCAGGAAATTCTAAGATGTGTTCAATCTTTTCCAATAAATACTAAACTGAAGATTTACATAACCTATATTCCGAAAAAAGTCAATTTCATCAAAACTTTCGAAATAATTTGGTCGCTTCCGATATATTTTTGGTCTTCGGCTGTTATTTACGTAGAATATATTAGAAATAGTTTCTAAATTCTCAAAAAAATCATTTAAATCACTATCCATGTTCGTTGCTTTAGAGATCACTTACGTATGTGCCGGTTTAAGGGCCCAAATTTCGATCACCTAAATTTAGGGGATCTTTTAACGTTTAGGTGACCCCTAACTGTTGGTGAAACGGAAACCATCTTCTAACGGCCACTTAACCATGCTTAGAGGATCCCGTAAACTTAGGGGATGTTGGTGAAAACGGGCATTAGTTCTTCAAATGACAACGCTCTCGTGCCTACCACGCGCTTTAAATGTACTTTAGCAGACTTGATACCGCTTTCGTACATACCACCGAAATTACTTCCAGTCGGTGGATTGAATTGCCATTAAACTTCTCGAAATTTTAATTCATTCGTCATTTGATTTGAATTTTGTTCATAAAATTGGATTATTTCAGCGAGCTGCTTACCAGCTGATACAAAGTTTTTACCGTTATCTGATACCACTGTGTGATATAAACCACGCCTAGCTGTGAATCGGTCAAAGGCCGCTAAGAAACACTCAGTGGTCAGAGCTGTCAGCACTTCTAGGTGGACTGCACGCGTCGCAAAGCATACGAAGAAACAGATACGATTTTGAAATTTTAGCATTGCGTCGATTGTTTTCTTTCGTATAAAATGGACCAGCCATATCGACACCAACTGTGTGGAAGGCATGAACGTCTTGTGTTCGAAACTCTGGCAGACTACCCATTACCGGTTGCAAAGTTGAAGGTTTGACCTTGAAACATGAAATACATATTGAAATTCGAGATCGAATTACGCTGCGCGCTGATATAATCCAGTACTTTTGATTAATTAGACTCTGAAGCGAGCGGGGACCGACATGTAAATAAAGTTTGTGATAATGATCTATCAATATTTTAGTAAAATTACATTTCTTAGGTAACAACAAGGGATGTTTCTTTTGATACGGAAGACTCGATTGTGATAATCTACCCCCCACCCTGAGGAATCCAAGAGGATCTACGAAGGGGCTGAGTTTCTTCAGAGATTGACTACAGTTGTTACCGTCCGATAATGCAGCTATATCACTCGAAAAATGATGATTTTGAATAACCTTGATTAGCCGTACCGTACTATTTTTAGGCGATTTGCAATTATTGATAAATTGATAACATATAGATAACAACTAGAAAGCCTCTCTGTGAGGTCATATAAAAAATTTGAATCGTTAGAATGAACTGATTGAAGTAAATTAATGTTTGATTGTTTAAGTTCGGGCACATTTTCAGATTTAAACTGTTCAATTGATTTAATTGGCCAATTCATCTGTGGAGTATATAGCCAAGATGGGCCAGACAACCACTCTGGCATGGCCAGCAGTGTGGAGGACAGAGCGCCGCGGGAGCACACATCGGCAGGGTTACTCTCACCGCTCACATGGTACCATGCATCCCCAGGCACACTGTCCAGTACTTTAGCCACGCGAGTAGCTACAAATGTTTTTAGATTGTAGCATGGAGTGTTCAGCCATGCTAAAACCACAGATGAATCGGTGAATAAAAATGTGTCATGAATAGGTATTTGATCTAGTAAAATTGACTAAGTATATTTTACCAGCTTGGCTAACAAGTGTGCAGCCATCAACTCAAGCCGCGGTATAGAAACAGTCTTCAAGGGCGCGACCTTGGATTTAGAAATAATCAGACTGACCTTAACTTCACCGTCTTTGTTAATGGACCGCAAATTACCCTCGGGTACGCAGCTGTAGTTTGACGCATCACATAATCCTTTAACTTGATAATAGGAATGTTGTTTTACAGTAGCCTGTCGCTCGTGTCTGAACTTTGATAAGAGTGGAAGCTCAGATGCATAGGCGTGCCACTCTTTCTCCAAGTCTGGGGGAAGTCTGTCGTCCTAGCCCAGGTTTCGAAGCCAGAGTTGCTGCATGAAACATTTGGCGTAAAATATACAGGGCTGCTACAAATCCTAGAGAGTCGAAACTGACGACCTATTTCAGAACGCACACATCGTTTTGTAGCAATAGATGACGCTGGAGTTGTACTAAACGAGAAAGCGTCCTCTGCAGGCGACGACTGGAGACCGAGTACTTTGATGGATAAATCTTTGTCGTCTTCGAAAGTGACAGGCGTTTCACGGTGATCAGCAGGCACACGTTCCAAAAGCTGTGGACAATTGCTGGACCACTTTCAAAGAGTGAAGCCTCCTCCACTAAGCAACCCTATCAGTTCGTCTTGGAGTTGAATACCGTCTTCCAAAGTCGGAACTGACCACAGAAGGTCATCGACGAAGAAACCTTTCTTGAGCACCTTTGCTGCTAGAGGAAACTTGTCCCTATCGTCATCAGCCAACTGTTGTCGAATTGACAAGTATGGACTACTAGCGACACCGTATGTAACGGTGTTAAGTTCGTAAATTTTAATTGGTTGATCTTGCTGAAACCTCCACAAAATGTGTTGATATTTACGTAGACTTTGATTATTTAATATCATTCGAAACATTTTGCAAATATCACTCGACAAACTGATATCGTGTATTCGAAAATTGATTAAGATCTCGTTTATATCTGCTTGGAGTTTCGGTCCGGCGTATAGCACGGAATTTAAAGAGTTGTTATTACTAGTTTTACTTGACGCGTCAAATACCACACGAAGTTTCGTCGTGGTACTGGACGGTCGATGAATACAAAAATTAGGTATAATATAACTTGAATCTACAGTACCGATATCACCTATACATGTCATGTGACCCAAAGACTCATATTCTGACATAAAGTTGACATACTCTTTTTTGAGAGCCGGTAAGCGGCATAATTTAGTTTCTAAATTAATTAAACGTCGAACAGCCTGTTGTGATGAATCACCGAGTTCGAAATCAGGTTTAAATGGATATGGAACAATGTAACGCCCTGTATCGTCGCGCTGGTGTTCATTCACAAAACATTGTTCGACATAGACGTCCTCAGGATTTTAGGGATGTCACATGGCACATTTTCTGTTTCCCAAAAAGAACTAATTATTTTGTCAACCCTAGAATTGGTGGATAGGAAGTTACACAATTCAACCTTAGTATCACTATCGAGTGTAACTTGACCACAGATCACATAGCCAAATATTGAAAGCATCGCAGCAGGAACATCGGATTCCTGTGGTAAGATTTTAGGGCCTTCAAAAATATAGGGAAACAACTCACCTGCAATAAGAAAGTCTACAGGTGCGGGAATATTATAATGAGGATCCGCTAATTGTAATGTTTTGAACTTATTTATTATTTTATCGGTTAATTGCATCGTAGGTAAATTACCGGTAATATGAGGAACAATAACCGTTTCTGTTTTTAAAATAGGCCCTGCAGAATTTATTGGTTTCAACGAGCACGAAACTATACCTAAATCCTGCACGGGGGCGCCGCCTAAGCCAGTCGGATTGAATGTGCATTTATTCCGCGGCAACCCTAGTCGCTGTGCACACCAGTTAGGCACCGCTATCGATAACTGCACGTACGGTGTGGAAAGAACCCCAACAATCTGCGACGTGAACCAAAGCTGTGCCCAACTCTACGGTTGAATTCGAAGAACACGTGAGCGTTGCCTTTTGAACTTGACTAACATTCTCGTCAACATGTAAGGTATGATGGTGCATTTTCTTGCACACAGCACAACGAATCTTCGAGGGGCATTCGTGTAACAAGTGACCGTGGCGTAAGCAGTTCTCACATAGTTTAAGTTCGCGTACTCTCGCTAGTCGCTGTGAGGTAATTAGGTCACTGAACTCGAAGCACCGATATATTGAATGAGCCTTATTGCAGATGGCACAAGGTTTGAAATTGTTTGAATATTTATTAATATTATTATCCTTTGATGAACTGTTTTCAGTACTAATAGTTGACAAACACGGCTTTTGTTGATTTGATTTACCTGTTATTAAATTTGGAATTAGGAAAAGATTTATTTTGATAATTATTTTGTGTCGACTTTTGATGATTTTTATACATTAGGTTCAGATAGTTCCAAAACGCGCACATGTTTCTCTACGAATGTAATAAGTTGATCGAAAGTAGGTATTTTATCGTGTTCAGTAATTTTCTCGAATTCACGACGCGAATCTAAATTACGTAATGAAATATAAAATAACAAAAAACTAGACAAATCGTCAATATTTAAAAGTGTCAGGGCTTAAACACATTCTTGGAATGTTTGCAAAAAAATACTTAATCCCGAGGCTGATTCTACCGTCAACGGTTTAAATTGAAATATTCGATCTAAGTAACTTGTAGCTATGGCACGTTCATTTTCGATTTTTTTGACTTGTAAGTCCCACACCCCGATAGTGTAGTTATCGTGAGTAACCGGCATACTTTTTACTAAAGTTAATGCTGAACCGCTGACTGCTGTTAATAAATAATAATATTTTATAGCACAGTGTGACCTAAACCCGCACTTTACGCACGCTTTTCCGTGACTTAAGTAGCCTATTTCTGCACGGTGTGTAAATGAATTGACCAACTTCACTCATGTAGAAAAAATAAAAGGAAACATTTAAATGTCATTCAGTGACAAAACAAGGAGAAACGTGATTCTAAGAAAAAATCGACACAGATAAAAGCACCGAAAAATACATATTAATTATTTTCATCTCACCTGCGTGTACATTTAAGAATTCTTTGGCGTAAAACTTAACCGGCTGGTAACAAGAATAAGATCAACGCGCTGCAGGATATGACGACCTAAACATTGGTTAGTCCTGCTTGTGTTGTTCTTTATTTCGGAGAATCTGTTGCCAGTCATTATCTACTTTAACATCGTTTCAAATTTATTTTGAACCCAAATTGTCCCGGCCCTTGTGGTTTGCGCACATTCTTGTTTGAATTATACGAGTACAAAAAATAAAGCTCAATTCGTTTAATTGTTTCTTTTAAAACACTAATTATGCACGGCGTTTAATATAATAAAAGCCTACTTAGGTCACGCGTATCGTAATGTACTATTTCGATGTTTTAAATTTTATTGTTATTATTGATAAGATTGGAAAATGTGTCGAAAAAAGTTTGCCAATTTTCCAACTTGCTATCGAAATGAAACAATTCCATTTTCGGTAACCTCGGTTTAACGCTACGCGAACCATCACCGGTTCGACCCGCCGCCTCGATCGTCCGTTTCTCATCGCGATCTGACGACGTACTTTTTTTTTCAAATCATATCATTTATTTCCAAGAATATGTATGGTACATTAAGATGGTCATGTCATTTAGATCAGCATATTCTACCAATAAAGGTGTCGAAATTTTAAATACATTATTATTAATAGAAAAGAAATGAAAATTAAATGTCACACACACTTGTCAAATTGGCATAAAAATATATAATGTTAAGGAATACCCAGTCATTCAGCGAAAAAGTAATAAAAAATGAATAACGAATGTCCACAAATACCTTCCGATATGCATAAAACTTGATAGTACAATTCATCAAAGGAAATTTATTTTATTTCTTGATAATTTGGTTTATATTTAGGTTTGTGAATGCTACATAAAATATTTATTTCACCAATGGCCTGTTCAAAAGATTTACGAGAATCGCAACACTTAAAGAAAAAGCACCAAAAGAAGAAGTTCTTCACACTCTTCTCCTAGAGGCATTAGTGAATTCAAGACCTCTCACTTATGTAACCCAAAATGAAGAATGCCTGAGTTAAACGCCCTTCCATTTCTTGATCGAAGCGTCATCAAACCAGCAGCTGCCGGTTCGCCTAGACGATGGTGTGTTTTCATTGAGAAAGGAGTGGAAGAAAACTCTTCGTTTGTCGGAACATTTTTGGAGTAGGTGGCTCAGAGAGTACTTGCCCGGCCTCAAGCCTAGGAGTCAACTAGGAGCCAAATTTCAGAACCTTGAGCTAAACGAAGTCGTTCTCATCGTAGACCCAGAACTATCAAGAAGAGTGTGGCTAATAGGAAGGGTAATTAAAGTATATCCTGGTAGAGATGGAGTTGTGCGAGTGGCGGATGTGGCTACCAAAGGGAGGATACTGAAGAGGCCTGTAAGAAAGTTAGCCCCACTTAGGGAACAAACTATTCTGTAGCTTGCTACACGGGGGGGAATATGTTAGAAACTATTGTTAGAAACTTTTTGGTTTTTTTTTTATATTTGGTTGCTTTTTTAGTTCTATGTAAAAAAAAGTAATAAATGGTGTTATGTCAGCACCTTGGTCGCCTATTTTATTTTTCCACTCTCTAAATTTAACTATCGAGTCCCTACACTAATAAAACAAAATACCTTTATATCTAAATCCGCGATATTAAATTTAAACAAAACCCTCACTACTATTAAAAGAAACGAAGCTCGTCTTATTAAAAAATATTACAATAGTTACAAACGAACTCTTATTTATTACTGAAGTTTTAAATGTTTTACAAGCTAATCTACTAACCCTATCATTTAAGTTGGAAGAAAATGTTAATTCCATCATGTTTGCAAATAGCAACACTCATCATCCATCACACCAACACAGGTGCTGATATAGGAAGTAATATAAGATATATCCCTAAGTATAAGGAATTTCCTGTAAATCTAGATTTAAGAAATATCAATGTGTTATTAAAAATCTCAGAACTTGCCGCTTATAATAGCATTATTAGTGTAATATTTGTTCTAAAGATTCCGTTAGTTTATCATGTCGAATATGATCTCTATAAGATAATACCAGTCCCCATACCTCATAATGCAAATGTATCAAACTCTTATGCTATGATTGTACCCACAGCAAACTACGTGGCCCTCAGTAAAGACAAATCTTCATATTGCACCTTAAGTGATCTCAGTACTTGCAAATCTTTACATAATAGAGATCTTGTTTGTGATGTTCCAAAAATCCTATCAGTTAAGACTAATCCTATTTGTGAAGTCGAAGTTATGACAAAAATTGTAAATACTCTACCTCCGCAATGTGTAACTAAATTCATATATGGTAACGTAGACATTAGGCAAAATCTTGGCCATAATAACTGGATGTTTGTTCAAACCCGACCTATCAGGGTATCAATAGAATGTGACGGTAGTGTTAAGGAAGTAGTTGTAAGCGGAACCGGTATTCTATCATTAAAACCAAACTGTGGAAATATAAAATTATTGACAACATCAAATTTAGACGTAAATATACCACACATAAATTCCGACTTCAACCTTATTGATAATAAGTGTTGTATTTTAGGAACTTTTAAGAAACTTAATGTAACCACTTTAAACGTAACTATGTCAAATATACATTTAGATCATTTAAAAAACCTAATGATTCAAACTGACTTACAATCTAAAGAACTTGACGATTTCATTAATAATAACAACGATAATTATATCTTTCATCATATTAGTTTCCCCATTCTGAACATTATTCTTATTGTATCTTTTACTATATTTATAATTTATTACTTTTGTAAATTGAATACCTGTACTAAATTACTATGTAAAAAACCAACACCAAATGCAATAGACGAAGAACAAATTCCACTTCCTAGATTAAGAATAGATTAATTTGTATGTTATATAGGATTAAGAATTTATGTTATTCCGGCACGTCCTTTCCAGTAAAATAGTCCCGAAATTTATTCCCATCATCATCCTCTCCTTCTTTGACTCTTCCTTTGTCCTAGTAAACTTTCCTTTTATGGTAAGTTTACTCTTAATGGGGGAGATGTTATACCCTTGATTTCCTTCCCTACAAATGCTGACCTATCCTTAATCCTCTCCTTTCCATTCCACATCAGCATTTTGCCTCACGGAGTCAGTCAGTTGATCTCCGTTCCTCATCCGTGCCGGTCACGTACTTTAATTAAGTATATCATTCAAAGTGTTATTCATAAAGTTATTTTCCAGTGCTAAATAAAATTGTATTTTTTAAAAAGCAAATTACCACACCCCATATAACAGTGCGTTGTTTGTAAAGGTGAGCATCGCATTTAGGACTGTCCCACGTTTAAGCTTTGTCCTAATTGTTTAAGACAAGTCAAAATAGAATAAAAAACTGTTTCTGTAAATTTTTGTGGGCTCATCATCGCCGCTTTATTGGTATCAGGAGCGTTAGACACAAACACATAATGGCCAGGCTTTGCGTAGAGCTTACGAAGTTTTTCTTGCGTAGGTACTCGGCACACGAAATCAATTGTCTGGCATATCAATATTATAAAGATTATGTTTTTGCATTACACAACCAATTCCGATCCTTGCTCATTTATGTAGGCACGCCATTCAAATTATGTAAATCAATGCTCTTTCACGCAACATAATAATTCTTTTTTTTTTGTCAATGATAAACAATAATGTTGTTATCGATATGTGGATATTACAGTCGCAGTACATCACTAGCACACAATTTAAATGAGTCAAATTTGTTAATTTTATTTGTTCCTAGCCTGTTCTACTTCCATATGGCTGAAAAGTATCATATTTAAGTGCCTATCGGGCTACATCTAAAGAAAACCTCGCCATAAACATCCCTTTTTCATGATTTAAACGACTTGATCGATTTCCACAAATTTCACAAGTAATAAACCGTCTTTTCGGTTGCATTTTCAGATTCGAAGTACACCTCTGATCATCCTTCACAAATTTTGATGAGAAAACCGGCTAGTCGGACTCGCACACGAAGGGTTCCGTAAAAACGGCAAAAAAATCACGTCAATATTTTGCAAAGAAAAATAATCATCCGGAACCCTTCCATCAATGAAATAAAAGTACCAGGAGTGAGAGCTAGAAAATAGAAACCTAGAAAATTGACATTGACACAGTTGATTGACACTCGCAGCTAATTTGGTGATAGGGATGTGCTCATTACGGTATGGTATGTTCGGTTTTTAGGTTTCTTGAATTTGTATTTCTCATTATCTTCCTAACGCGTAGAGATAAAATTAAAAAAAAACATGCCGCGTAGTTTGTTATCATCCTATGAAGCCGTGTAATCGATATGAGTATACCCCTTCCGTTACACCCTGTATATGGAACGCCTCGTCACGAGTGAATGATCTTAAATGATAAAGTTCATACAACTTATCTCTGCTTTTTCGAATTCCTTTAGTGGCCCAATCGCTAAACTCTAGTTTACTGTTTACCTTCACTTTTTTGATGGGACAGGTTTTATTTAGTTCATCGCAAATACGAGTTAATAAATTTCCATATAAAACATTGGGCTCATTACTATTTTATGTCTTACAGTTTAGTCTGAACTCTAAGTTATTTTTTAAGTTATCTAATCGCACCTTTGTAATAGGTCGAATTTCCTTTATTTTCTTAGAAACATTTAGTTCATAGGGTAATTTGACTATTTGAGCCATATGATCAGAGCGAATACCACTTATAATTGATTTACCTAATATACTGCTATTAGTTATTATATTATCTATGCAAGTAGACGAAGTGGGCGTTGACCGTGTTGGCTCATTGAACAACAAATCTTAGTTAAATGATTTTAATAAAGCAATAAAGTTACATTTTTCATTTGAGTTAGTTAGAATATCAATATTGAAATCTCCGCATGTAACTATCGATTTCTGAGAATTAAATAATTTGTGAAGAATATCTTCCATTATATTAAAGTAAAGTGTAAAATTTCATGCTGGAGGTCTATACACACAAACAATTATATAGCTACCCAACTCTGCACAGGACACCTCACAAACGCGCTCAACCGAGAGACTACAAATATCTTTCCGTTCTTTTAATTTAATATTATTATTCAAAAGAATAATTGAGCCACCGCCTACAGCGGATAATCTGTTGAATACACTAGCTACTACACTAATATACTTCGAACGTAAACATAATTAAAGAGGTGTTAGACCGCAGTAGTAGGGAGAAAAATGTCATTAATGAAATGAAATGAAATTGTTTATTCATCCAAATAGGCCTTCACAGGCACTTATGAATAGTCAGACTCTAAATGCTCGGTTCGGAAGGTTGTTTTTGCTGAGAAGAGCCGGCAATAAACTCAGCAATTACTCTTTTCAAAAACAACTTTAGTCTCACTGACAATATTTGCGTGTTATGGCGGCAAAAATAGTAATCTATAGAATTTAATTATGACTGACTCGCACATTTTATAGGGAAGTGAGCGACCCGCCACACGACGCCGCCGCAAGCAAAGGCCTTAAAGCGAGCATGACTAACTTAAGCTTGCTCCAAACAAAAAGAAACATTAAACTAAAAGCAAACGAATTAAAACACACAATATGTTATCACTGTTACTACTAACACGGTTTGTAAAATTAGGTAATATAATAGTGTATCTAACATTCCGCGACATAACAATATTCAAACGCACAAATGTTACAAATTTACCAAGCATTATCATTAAAATATTCATTTATATTATAGTAAGCCTTTTTTACCAAAACAGTTTTAATACAATCCTTAAATTTTTGCAAAGGCATATCTAAAATTGCAGTTGGGATTTTTTTATAGAAGCGTGCACCCAGTCCTAAAAATGATCCTTGCACTTTCTGAAGTCTATAAGCAGAGGTCACAAGTTGGTGCTTATTTTTAGTATTGATCGAGTGCATATCACTTTTTTTAACCGACTTCAAAAAAAAGGAGGAGGTTCTCAATTCGTCTGTATGTTTTTTTTTTTTTGTATGTTTGTTACTCGATTTCTCTGCCAATTATGAATAGATTTTGATGATTCTTTTTTTGTTTGGTAGATCTTACTTCAGAGGTGGTCCCATTTAAATTTTGTCGAAATTGATTAAGCACTTTTTGAGAAAATCAACAAAAACGAAAAAAAAAACTATCTCGTTTGATAAACCTTAGTGAATCAAACTGAGTCGTTGAGCGTGACTTTTTGGATTTGGATGAAATTTCGTGTGTATACTTCAATGGGTTCTTCGATGGTTTTAAAATACAATTGGGCCCGGTAGGTGGCGCTGGAATCGAGTTCCAAGATTTGTTTTAATTTCAGGGCAGGACGACGTCTGCCGGGCCCGCTAGTTATATATTATATTTTACCGGCCAGACCCGATTTCAGGACAAACTAGTTTAGCCTAGGATAACATATAATAAGGCATAAACTTTAAAAATTAAAAAATAAAATTATTTTTAAAAATAAAAAACAAAAACCGACTTCAAAACTGTAACCTATACCTATGTACAAACATAAACTAAAAAGTAAAGAATAATATTTTAATTTCAAAGCAAGAGCCTTAAAGGACAATCAACAAAATTATTGATATTTATATATCTATTTAATATTTATAAACAGTTCTTTTTGGAGTCGGTGCCAGCCAAGAAGAAAGACAGTTTTGAACTGGACACGAAGTGTTCATACGAGAAAACGTCTTACGACACCTCTCCTTACGGTAATGTTCCTTAGGTCTGCGCCGTCGCTCCCCTACTTTTCGAAAGTTTGTTACAAAGGCAGAATTAAACTGTCCTTCTTGGCTGGCACCGACTCCAAAAATAGTTAGGGAGCTGGCGAGCAAAATTTCGATATGATCAGCACACTCGGCAAGCGTTATTAATAGTGATATTTATGCCCTAAGAAACATTAAGGACCTTGTCTGTCACCATGATGGCGATGCGTTGTAAAGTTACAGCGTTTCAAAAATGTTTAAAAAAAAAGGTGTGCTATATTATGCGCACAAGTCTGCCTCTGGGGCTGAAGATCACAGTAACCTTGGAAACACAAAGATTTGAAAAAGCAGACATCCATCCCAATAACTTTTGTAGTAATCAATTTTTTAATTTATTTTTATGATTTAAAAAACTGTATATGAAGTGCGCACTTGGCAGATTTGGACTGTTCGATCAATAACAATGAGAAGAATCACGGAAAAATAGTCTGCCTACATGTTACCTCTGTGTTGTCTTTTGACAGTGTTTCAAAAATGTAAAAAAAAAAAGTGTGCTATATTATGCGGACACGTCTGCTTGTTCGACTGATGTTTGAATTCCTTATGAACACCAAGAAAATCGATGAGGCAGACTCTCAAGCCTCAGATATTCCAAAGGCAGACTATTTGATTTTTTTTTTCAACTCGACGCTCGCGTCCCACGACCAAACCAAGCAGGTATAGAAATATCCCCATAGTTCCTTTCGTGGTGTCTCTCTTTTATTTGGGAATATGAGTGAGAACGGTATAATTCGGTTCCGACCTTTTCCGTATTGTGAAACTAAATGTATAGAGCGTATATCTATATACAGCCTCCCCTTTTATTTTGCACGCTTTTTCTCTCTCTCTCGCTCTCAGGCACCTCCACCTCCACCTCCAAACGCAGCCCCTCTACCATCGCACGTGGAGAATCCCATCGCAGCTGCTCCTGTACAGTGAAAATTTGGTCAGTTGAGTTCCCGGTCTGCCTCTGGCTTACCACGCCATAATGGAAGAGCCAGAAAAACGTTGTATTTTTTGTCGAACACAAGACTTGAGCAACATCATTTTATTTACAAATAAATCTTTAGAAAAATGTGCGCAGTCGTTGTTAATTCGCAAACAATTTGAGTTAAAATTTTGTGATATCGCGCTACCAGCTGAGATTAGTGACACGGCAGGATATCACCGGCAGTGTTACAGCAATTTCACCGCACTGAAAAGTATCTACAAAAAAAAATGGGCCTCTGCAACAATAACTGCGCCTTCAACATCTGCAGCAGTTGAGATTGCTGAAACATCTACAGAAAATTGTCCACAGGAGGACGAGTCTGCGAGGTAGGAAAAAACTGTACTATAATTTCATCGAAGTCCATTAATTTAACGCGAATAAATTTTTTTTCGCAATGAATAGGGGAAAGGCAAGAAAACTCATTGAGTCAATCCACCCAGCCATTTAAATATTTAAATATCCAATAACACGAAATTCCCAATTCCTCGAAAACATTTCAAGGCCAACGATGATTACATCGGCGAGCGTGTACTGTTTATAAACAGACGGCGACTCGCGTCTGAGGTCTCATCCCGTCCAGTACCGACACTCTGGTGTCTCATCCCGTCCAGTACCGACACTCTCTCACAGCTGAGCGAGCCAAGGCCACAACCGAACGGTTAGCTCCGGCCATGTCTAAGATTTTTGCTCGCTGTGTATTTGATATCAATGTTTTATAATTGTCCTACAAATCGTATGGTTTGTGTGAGAGAGAGCGTCTAAAAGCGTATAAAATCACAGTTGATATTTTTAAAAAAATTCAGGCAACTATGAAATTGATTAAAAAAAAAAAAAAAAAATGCTCATGCAAGGGATCGAACGCGGTATCTCCGGAGTGGGAGTCCAGTTCTAATTCGTCCTGCTACGATCGTACTTTTGAAATCAATATTGGAAAATACTCCATTGTTATCAGGGTGCTTGACATATACTTAATTATATATATATATATATAACTATATATAATTATATATAATTATAATATATATATACATACCACCTTTTTGTAGGCCAGTGGGATAGGAAAAAAATAAAACTAGGCTGTTATTGATAAAAAAAAGTTTTCGACATGTTTCGGAGTGGAGGACGCTCCCAAACAAACCATCTATTTTGTAGGACAATTGTTCTTCCCCGGGGCTACCTCCTTTTTCCGTATATTGTAACATTATACAAAATAAACGTTACGTATCGTATGAATCGTAAATGTTTCGAACTTTTTTTTCAGCATAATAAATTCAGAAACAAATGAAGAACAGGATGATCCTGCACACGAAGCAGAAACAACTGGAGAACGAGATAAAGCTGGCAATGAAGAGGAAGTTTGTTTTTTTTGTCAGAAAAGAAGGAAAACGGTGCGAGGGCGGATACAAATGCCCAGAGTATCGAAAGCACAACATTGGCTGGAAACGGTAAAAGATAAAGCGACTGAAATCGATGATATCTTAATGTTAGATAAAATAGCGGCTGTGTCTGAAGCTGTGGGCTATCACCAGTTTTGTAGAATCGATTATTTCACAAAATGCCGACGGAAAAAAAATCAACAAAAACCGCCAACAGCTTGGCATGACAAACGCGATCATCATTCCACTGCGTTCGAACAGTTGTGCAGCTACATTTCATTGCACATTATTCAAAAAAAAGAATTCCTTTTATATAACTTTATCCGATCGGTGTACATAGAATATCTCAATGAAAAATATTTGAGCTTACCGGATGACCGTCCGAATTTCTTTTCAACGCAGCATTTGCCAGAGAAAATTTTAAATACTTTCAACGGCAAAGTTAGATTTTTGACGGTCAAAAATAAAAAGATTATAGCGCCGTTTGAATGTAGTTTTCCACCGAATGTCAACATTTTAGATGAAATCGAAAGCAAAGAAATTGTATACAAAGCTGCAAATGCTGTACGATCTGCAATTTTGAAAATTAAAAAAAAAGATTTTCCGGAGACATTATCTGCACAACATTTTATCGAAGGCGAATGCGAAGCTCTTCCGGATTCTCTTAACGATTTGCTGAAGACAATTATTTGTGGCGACAGCACTCTTCGAAAAGGGCAACACTCGAAAAAAAATCTTATCTCTTCGATAGCACAGGATATCGTGTACGCGACCACGAATGGCAATATAAAGACGTCAAAACACGTGTGTTTGGGAATTGCGATAAAGAGTCTGACGAATAGTAAAAAAATCGTCGATTTGCTAAATCGATTCGGACATTGCATAAGCTACACTGCACTCCTCGAACTGGAAACTGAGGCAACACTGTCCTTAACGAATCGAAACGAAATTTGTCCTGCGGACATAAAGAAGAAACCCAATCTCAGTACAGGAGTTGCTTTCGACAACTACGACCGATTCGTCGAAACACTCACGGGAAAAGATACCCTGCATGACACCGTAGGTATTATCTATCAGAACATCGACGACTCTGAGGAAGAAACACCAACGCCAATAGATGCTCCCACTAACATCGATTCGACCAGTGTCGATCCCGATTCTGGTCAATCTTCGAAGAAAAGAAAAAGGAGAACGTTCGATGCAATACTACCTGAAATCGCGCCTTATGGTAAAAAGCCGAAAATTATCGAGCTTTTTCAAACGCATGTAGCAGAAACACGATTGAACATACCCGAGAATGTTAAAGAGTATAAGTTTTTAAACCACGCGTGGATGTTATCACATGCTTTTGGAGTCACCCCCACGCCAATGTGGGTCGGGTTCAATACTCTTATTTTCGAAGATAAATCTCCAATGCAGAAAGTAGCATACTTAACTCCTATCAACATATCTCCTACAGATACTGCAGTTGTAAAAGAAACCTTATGCGCGAGTAAAACGATCGCTGCAGAATGTGGAGCAGAGTACATACAGGTCTCCTACGATTTACAAGTAGCTAAAGTTGCTTTTGCAATTCAATCTACCGAGAAACCGACCTTTGACAGCATATTTATACATCTTGGAATGTTTCATGTGATGATGGCATTTTTCAAGGCCGTCGGCAAATTCATAGAGAACAGCGGATTGACAAACGTAATGGAAAACGGTGGAATGATTGCCAGTGGTTCAATAAATGGATTTCTAACGGGTACTAATTTCAACAGGTGCAAGAGACAACATCCCATTGCATCATTAGGCTTGCAGATTATCCATTTCAAAGCATTTTTGAGCTCAAAACAAATTACGATTGACGAAAACCTCAAAGAAACAATTGATAACTTGAAAAAATCGAAATCCTCTAGTCCAAAGGTTGAAGACGAGCAACTGCGCCAGTTATTAGAAAGTTACGAAAGTTACAGGGAAAAAACCCTTCAAGGCGACCATGGTAAAACGGCTCCGTTTTTCATGATGTACATAAATTTGATAGATTACTACTTGATTTTGGAAAGAAGCATTCGTACGTCTAATTTTGAAATGTTTATGCACATTCTACCGAAATTGACAAATTTATTTTTCATATTTAATCAGCCAAATTATTCTCGAGCAATGGTGCTCTATCGTGAGAAGCTATTGCAGGTGGAAAATACGCATCCTGGATTAAAAGAGGAGTTACAGAACGGTTGTTTAGGTGTGAGAAGAACAAGCAAGTCATTCAACCGAATTCCAATTGACTTGACACTCGAGCAAACAATCAACGCAGATGCAGCGAGGAGTATAACAACTATGACCAACTCTATTTCTGCTCGACAAAGATGGGCAAAAAGCCATGGGCTCCGAACGACTATTATTTCTCACATTTTTAATGAAGCTGGACTGCAAAAGAACGACGACGTAGTATCGGAATTGAAAAAAAGCGTCATGATGAAAAATCAGGAGAGTCTGTCCAATTTTATGACATCCGTCGACGAATATATGAATCCCTTTGATCCAACATTGGACAAGGACAAATTATTCAACATGACGAACGGAGAAGTTGCCACACGTGAAATTGAGGATTTTCTTTTAAATGTTGAAAAAAACGGAGACTTTGCCCGTGAAACCTTCCTCTCCGAATGTAGGAAAGATCCGAAAAGATATGAATTAGCTATTAAAAAAAATAAAGTTCATACTTTTGCCAAGGCCATAAAAAAACAGCGAATCGTCGTTGCGGATAAAGTGAAGGAAGTACGTCTGCAACGAGACTTATTTGGACGTCTGCTGGCATTATCGATGAAAAACAATATTGCCATTGACAAGGCGCTGTGCTATCCGATAACACCTGTGCCTCTATCGCTTTCTCACATGGATGGGACAATCTGTAAGACCGATAAGTCACAATTACTCAAAATACTAGAGTCAAAAGTAATTTCACAAGACCCAGAAAAGGTTGACATCCTAATTATCGATGGATTTTTTTTGATCAATTCACTTAAAGAACTTCCTCGGACGTTCGGTGATTTGTCAAGGAAAGTTTTACATTACATATGCCAAAGAGATGCTGGAAGAATCGATGTAATTTTCGATAGATATTTCACACCGTCGATCAAAGATGCGGAACGCATTCTTCGCGGAAGGACGCAGCATGATTATAAAATTTCTGGACCGCAGCAAGTACGACCTGCCGATTTTGGAAAAGAAATGAAAAACATGAATTTCAAAGAGGCTTTGGTGAATTTTTTCATTCGACATTGGGCGAATCCGGAAATGGCTCCATTTTTTGGAAATAAAATAGTCAACATCAACCATGACGAATGCTACGAATTCCGTGTTGAAAATGACCATGTGATTCGGACGATAAATGAAAATTTATCTTGTGCCATGCACGAAGAAGCGGACACGAAAATAATTTATCACGTTTGCCAAATTCAAATACGCGCGAATGTTGTTATACGCTGCGCTGATACTGATGTTTTAATAATCACCCTCGGAAATATGGAATTTCTGCAGAGCTCTCTCAAGATTTGGATGGATTTCGGTACTGGCAATGCACGTCGGTATATTGATATTTCCAAAATTTACTCAAAGATGGGACCATTGGTGTGCAGTTCCTTGCCTGGTTTTCACGCGATGACCGGCTGTGATTACAATCCCGCTTTTTTTCGAAAGGGTAAAAAAAGACCTTTCGAACAATTATTACAGTGCGAGGAATTGCAAAGAGCTCTCATCACCATTGGGAATATTGATATTGACGCCATTGAGAGCGTTTTTAATGAATTGGAAAAATTCGTGTGTCGTTTGTATAATGTTAAAAAAACAAAAAAGGTCAACGAGGGACGATACGAAATTTTTTTGAAAACGTACGACGTCTCAAACGCTGATACATCATTTAAGCTTTCTCCGCGCAATTTCGACGCTTCAAATTTGCCCCCATGCCGCTGTGAACTGATGGAACACGCACTCAGGACGCTGTACATAACAAAAATTTGGAAAAATGCTCACAAAAAAGATCCTGTTGGTGATTTGGATCCGAATGATTGTGGCTGGGTACAAAACGATAACACCCTGAATTTCAGATGGTTCAAAGGAGAACAACTGCCCCGGTTCTATAGCGACATCATAGAAGAACCCGAAGATCAATCTGGTAAACATTTTTTCGTTCAAATATATGATGTAGATTTCGCGCTACTAAAATGTTAACACGTTGTGTATTTTTCAGACGAGGAGGGAGACATGGATGAGAGCGCCGACATGGATAATTGGCAAGATTCCTCTGATACCAGCGATGACGACGCTTGCTGAATAATATCGTTTTTTTTTTTTTAATTCATTGCAAATAAAAAATAAATAAATGGTGTCTTGGTTCAAAATCTACGTACTTTACATAAATAAAACGTGATTTAAAAAAGTTTAAGGCTGTTCCTATCCTGATCCTAATCCTATTCAGATTACATTCAAGCATGCAATTTAAAAAAATTGGCATTCAGAAAAAAAATGATGTACAGCTAAAAATCAGTGAGCAAAGTGTCTGCCACATTTTTTTTCGAATCCACGGAGTCATAGTGAATCGAATGGGCGCACTAAAAACCGCGTGCAAATAATTTAATAGAGACTTTTTTTTTTACATTTTTACAACTCCGTCCCATGATAATGCAGAGTCCTGAATGTCTGCCTCTTCGATTTTCTTCGTTTCCAAGATGGTTGTAACCATGAACTCCAGAAGCATACATGTGCGAATGATTTAATACCCCGATTTTTTTAAGCAACTTCAATCCGCTGTAACGCGAAAACGCAGCGACATAGGACCTTAATTGATTGGACCAAATCAATTCGCAATGATTTAAACTGCAATCCACCTCGACAAAAAATATGTGTAAATCATATAGCGAAATGCTCGCCAGCTCCCTAACTAAAAGAACTGTTTATAAATATTAAATAGATATATAAATATCAATAATTTTGTTGATTGTCCTTTAAGGCTCTTGCTTTGAAATTAAAATATTATTCTTTACTTTTTAGTTTATGTTTGTACATAGGTATAGGTTACAGTTTTGAAGTCGGTTTTTGTTTTTTATTTTTAAAAATAATTTTATTTACAAAAAGATTAATATTTTGATGCACAAATAATATATTTGCATAAATATATTGAGATGCAACCGTGAGTATGCCAGTTCATTAAACTTATCTCTGAGAGAAGTTCGAGCCCCCAAGTTATAAATAGCTCGCACAGCCCTCTTTTGCAAAACATTTTTTTTTTCTATATCAGCAGCTTTACCCCAAAGCAAGATGCCATAAGACATAACACTATGAAAATAACTAAAATATACAATTCTAGCTGTCTACATCAGTAAGCTGTCTAATTTTCCAAACTGCATAAGCCGCCGAACTGAGTTTCCCTGCTACAGATGATATTTGGGTCCCCCATTGAAGTTTCGAGTCTAAAGTGATCCCTAGAAATTTGGTTAATTCGACAAGATTGAGAACTTCATTATTTAACATTAAATTACTACCTACTTTTTTTACATTTGGTAATGCAAATTTAATACACTTAGTTTTCTTTGCATTTAAAACTAAATTATTTACTGTAAACCAATTTAATACCTTAGCTAATGCACCATTTACGTCGTCATAATTGGATTTCAGTCTATCAACACCAAAAATCAGTGAGGTATCGTCAGCAAATAGTAAAATTCCACAGGTATTGTTAACATAATAGGGGAGGTCGTTTATATAAATTAAAAAAAGAAAAGGACCCAGAATAGAGCCCTGCGGTACACCCATATGCACAGGAGAACCAGACGATTTGACCCTGTTTACATCGACACTTTGGATTCTCTGTCCAAGGTATGATTTCATGAGATCAAATGCCATACCTTTTACCCCATAATAATTTAGTTTACAAATAAGAGTCCCATGATCGACACAATCAAAAATTAATTCAGCATCTTTCGGTGATGAATTTAAGGAGCTGGTTGTAGCTACAGGTATATCACTAAAATAATTATTGAACGCTTGTGCTAATTGACAATCTTCAGTAATAAGTTTATTATTTATATTTAGTTCAATACGATTATTAGGGTTTTTAGTCTTCCCCCTTTCTGAGTTAATAATATCCCAAGTTGTTTTAACCTTATTGGATGATTGACTAATTTTATTTTTTAAGTAAATAGATTTAGCAGAAGCACAAACTTTTTTAAATATTTTGGAGTAATTTTTAACATACCCAAGAAAACTAATGTTTTGATTATATTTTTTCATACCATACAGCTCATACAACTTAGCTCTACTTTTATAAATACCAACCGTTGCCCAGTCATTAAACTTAAAATGTTTTTTTTGATAGAAAGACCTTGGTTTGAATGTATTATCAAATTCTTTTTTTATAAAATCAAAAATCTTATTGTAAAGAATATCTGGTTCTTCCTGTGCCATATCAAAAGAAACAATATTATTTCTTACATTATTTTGGAAACTGAGCATACGATTTAAAGTAATAGGTCTACATGTTATTTTATGAGGGATAATGTTGGTCTCACTTGGTAAAACTACCTTTTGACCACAATGGTCTGAAGTTAATTCGCTAATTACGGATTTTTCTAGTACATCACAGTTGCAAAACACATTATCGAGGCAAGTGGCAGACGTTGCTGTAATTCTAGTTGGCTCATAGAATAGGTTATTTAAATTAAATGATTTGAACAGGTTCATTAACCTTATTGTTGTAGGTGAATCTATTAGCAAATTGACATTACAATCACCACAGACTATTAAATCCCTAAAGCTATTTATTTTAAAATTAAATGAAAATAAAACAAACTAATACTAATTGTAATTGATTTTTAAAACTACGTCTGACCTTCGATTCAACTACTATACAACTAATGATAGAAATAAAATCTAACTTAATTGCTATTGAGATTCAACTTTGCTGTTACTTAAGTACAGCGGTCTCCTCCCTTGAGATGTGACTTTGCTAATGCTTGCGCTTAGCGGCCTCTTCTCTTTTCTGCTTGTCTAACTACTCTTCTGTTCCTGGAACGAAACTTGGGTTTGTCTGCAGATTGGTCAACGTTTTGATACCGTCACCGTCCTTCTGTAGCACTGTGTACTTAGCGCCTCCTCTGATTTTGAAGGGCGGGTTCAAAGTTCGGTGGTACTTCTGGATGGATTCTAGCATTGCGCGTTGGTTATGATCTAGGAAGAAAACTCTGTGTGGAGAGTACTCCTAGTTGGCGGTCAAACTTGAAGAAGAAGTTTTCGACAAGCCATTTGATGACGTCGCATTCCTGGTGATACGTGACACCTTCGAGCTCTACAGATGTAGTGCATAAAGGACACGATGGCTGGGCGTCTCTAGTCTTGTTGAAAATCATCACTTTGATTTCCGCTTGAGTGAGCTCTGACTCGGAGAATACTATGGAGAGTACTCTCTTTGGGTCGCTCTTAATGTCATCTCTTTTAGATCCTTTGACTCGTGAGAAAAGGTTTAGCTTTGCAGCTGCCCTCTCCCTCGGTTTAGTCGAGAAAGCTAGTGAGATGAGATTTTGTGTTTGGTTCTCGTCCAACTCATAGATGGACGTCACCTTTCGTGATCTCGCAGCGCTTATGGCTGGATGGGAGTCACTTGGGCTAACTACCCACAGACCTTGGGTTAGTGGATCGACCCACATTTCCGGTCTGCTATAATGGTCACAAATATTCGCGAGATAACGTTCCTTTACCCGCTCAATCATCAACACAGAGAGAATACTCTCCATGATGTCTTTCCTTTGGATTGTCTTAGCGTAGTGGGAGACTGCTTCTTTGCAAATCTTTGTAACTCTGGCTACGGTTTGGTTCACATCGACGCTGCTTTGACTAGTCAAGAGTGACAGGTCGTGCAGTGTTTTGATGCTCGCCGCCGCGGCTGTGTTCAAAACTTTTTGGTATTTTGGGAGTGCTTGAGTTGTTGCACGGGGACGTGAAACACTCCTAAGGGTGTCTCAATTGTCGCCACGTCTTTACGCTCCATTCCCGATACCAACGCTTCGAACTCATCAGAGGACACTGGTGTGTTTGTCAGTCTGATGTTGATTCTTTTGTCGTCACTATAGGCTTCGGCAATCTCGACGAGGTCTGTGAACCCTTTTGCGGCTTTGAGTGCCTTGCCGACTCGTGTCTCTAGACTTTCGAGATACAGCATCGGCTTAATGTCCTGGGTGCTTGTTCCTACATCTTCCGTAGCAGTGACAACTATGTCGTCAAAGGCAAAGAGATTCCTCTCTGTCTCGGTAAATGACGACTCACACATCGTTGAGGTTGATGTGGTTGGTTGTTGTTTTTCAGTTGTTTGGTTATTCATGTTGGTGAATTTCAAAATATTGTCTTTAGCGTTCAGCATACATTATATTGGGCTTGCCAGAAGAAACCGCTCCAAGCGCGGAAGACAACTACTATGGATGAAGCTGATATACTGAAAATAACTACAGCGGTTGGCCTTGACCTTCCCAAACCAAATAAAATATTTCGTCTAGGAAAATACTCGCCCGGAAAAACCTGCAGCATAAAGTTATGTTTTGAAACTCCAGCACCAGCTAAATATCTCCTCCGTAATAAAGAGAAATTACATGAAAAAAACAAAATATTCTCAGACCAAACTCCAGCTCAACAAAAATACCTACGATACCTTAAAGACGAACTAACAAGACGTCAAAGCGAAGGAGAGAATGACCTCACAATAAAATATGTACATGGCACCCCGGCTATTACTAAAACTTCTTCAAAAAACTAAATGCAACAACCAAACCTGCAGATTCCAACAGCAATACCTACCAAGTTCTCAACAACTACCAAGATATTACATGTAACAAATCACGCCTCAGATACTTTTATCTAAATGCCCGCAGCATATTAGAGGTTTGGTATCAAAATCAGTCAAGTCCAAAAAACTTGCATTTTAAACTGAATATGCAGCTAAATTAAGAACGTTCCATTTTGTAGTTCTGAGTCATAAAAAATTGGCCAAATCCATGTTTGTTCTATGAAATTTCATTGCAAATCGTGACTCTGGGATCAAAAGTAGACAAATCGAGTACTATTTCAAAACAAAATGAGCCAAATCCATAACAGACAATCTGATTCAAGGATTTAGTATGGCGTGTCAGCCATTTTGTTTTTACGTCTTAAGTGCTTGATTTGCGTTGTGATCGAGTTCCTAGAGTTTTTACATAAAAATAAATAGAAAAAATGGATGAATCAACTGAAGAAATAAAAGAAACTGCTCCAAAAATGTCTAGGAAACGGCTGACACAAAAAACTAAGTGGAAGCGTAATGTACAAAAAGATTCTAGGTAAGTAAAGTTTGTTGCATCAACTCGAGTCCTACTGACGAACATTTGACAGGCAGGGGTGATTAACAATTTGCATTAAGTTCGCATTTGACCAAGTCAAATTTTTTGTTATTATTATCATGGCTAAATTGCTCCTACGTATTAAAATAAAATTACTAACAACCTAAGCTACTTACTACTCGACAATTTCAATTTTTTTTTTAAATCATCGAGTCTGGTTGTCTTCGTCTGGATCAAATTACGTATTACTCGCGTCAACTAAACATTTATAACTTCACTATCGTTGTTGGTCACTCAAAGTCCCAACTGAATAGCGAGAATGTGTTTGCATACACTTGGACCGAGGACTTATTGCCAAAAGCATCAAACGAAATTGCCAGTGCGGTGTTTCACTGCCTGTGTACTGTTGTCGAGAAACATGAAAAAGTTACTTTGATACGGTTAGTCGCAGATGGCTGCAGTGGCCAGAATAAAAAATCTTCTGTACTTGGTATGGCCTCTAAGTACCTTATGGATCATGCTCCGGATAGGATTAAAATGATCGAGATTGTTTTCCCCATCGTAGGCCATTCTTTTCTGCCCCCAGACAGAGTCTTTGCACAAATCGAAAAGAAAATTAAAAAAGTGGAATCAATACCTGGACCAGATGGTTATGAAAACTTTTTTAAAGAACAGGCTACTGTGCTGGTACTGACGTGCAAGCTATGCAATGGAAAGAAGCAACTGGAAAAATGTTAAAAACAACAACTGCAATGCACTTCTCAATTAAAAAATGTAAGAGATTTTTTATTAAAAAAAAAACAAACAAAAAAAAAACGTCGTGGTGCGTGCCGAAGAAAGTTACCACAACCGTCAGGGAGATTTTAAGAACATTTGCAAGAAAGGAAAATCTGCTAGTCAGATTAACCCAGACCCTGTACCTCTGTACGTCAAAGTTAAAGACGCGAAACTTGGAGACGTTAAAAAACTACTCACTTCGCATTATGGTGAACAATGGAATGAACTACCAGAGTTAAAATATTTCAGCGATGTGTTGTCAAGGCCAGTTGAATCATTACATTCTTATGAAGAAGAGGAATGTGAAGCTTTGAAAGACTTGCCAAATTAAATTGTTTAATTTTAATTGTGTAGTTGCACAAAGTTTTAATTTTAGTTCTAAGTAAACAAATAAAGTGTTCTTATATTATGTGTTCTATACTTTTTTATTGAATATCTGAATATTTGAAACCAAGATTTACCACCCCTGACCCGTACACGACAAATACAAAAATGGCCAAATCCATAAATTAACCAATCAAAATCAGTCAATCCAAAGCCAAGTTTATGGCACGGCTCGTAGATGGGATTGGCGACAGTGGACTGCGAATTGGCACTGATTCGTTTACTGATAAAGGAGTTTTATGCGCTCTAGGCGATTCCAAATCCAATTCAGCAACACTGGTAGCGAGCAGCCGCTGCGTATCTGGACTAGGAGATCTCTCTAACGGAGATGGTGCTGGAGATGGTGTGTGATGGTGTTGTATAAATTCACGTGTCTGAACTAACACGACGCATTGGCGGCTCCGGCAACTCCGGCTCTTCTTCGTCCAATTCATTTTCTGTGGTTGCAGCCGCAATAAAATCAACCTCAGTGAATACATCTGGGTTCAAGGGACATGTTCCTGTTTTAGCAAATCCATTGATTGCATTTGTTGGGATTGCAGCTTTTAGGTAGGCCTCTCCAAAAATTTTTGCAATTTGAAACACAGTCACTGACTGGTCTTCCTGGGTTATTGTTCATCCATTTTTCTAGTGATTGGTTGTGATAAACACTCATGGGATACATCACACTGACATCCAGTGGTTGCATTTTGTGTGTGCAGTGTGGCGGCAAACAAACAATTGTAACGTGGTTCGCCCGTGCTTTCAAAATGACGTCTAAATTTTTCGTGTGAGACAGGTGACCGTCTAATATCAGCATTACTGGATCCTCTTCGGATGACTTCGTGTGGCGTAGAAAATGATCAAACCACTGGGTAAAAACTTCCAGTTTCATCCACCCTGATGCATTACAGGCCCAAGCAGACCCTGGGGGTGCCCCTTCCATGAGCTCAATCTTCATACGGAATCTTCGAAAAATAAACATAGGTGGAACGAAAGTTCCTGACGCAGACATGCAAATAACAGCCGTTGTAGTGACTCCTCGTTCCGCTGATGTAACCCGTGCCACTTGTTTTCGTCCAGTTTTTGCAAACACCTTAGTGTTTTTAGTTGGAACTGTACAAACACTTGTCTCATCGACGTTGTAAATCCGATGTGCCGGGATGTTCTTCGCGTCCTGGACGCTTTTTAACGTGGCAAAAAACTTGTCTACTACAGGTTTGTTAAACGCGCGCGCTCGAGCATTTGAAGTGGATTCAGGAGCACGAAGGGTGATATCGGGATGTCTCTGCCTGAATCCTTTCAGCCAGTCGTTACCTACTTGTACTCCTTTAAATGAATGGGGAATTTTATTTTTATCAGCCAGTTGATATGCTAAAGATAACAGTTCCTTTTTTGTTAATCCATACATTCTTGTCTCCATGTCTTTAATATGGTCCACGAGCTCATTTTCTTGTTCTATGGTAAAAACAGGTTTTTTCCCTCCTAAATATTTTATTGCACCAACAGCTATTTTATTTTTTGCTTTGGCCCTTCGTTTCAATGACATTATAGGCATTAAATATTCTTTACTTGCTTTTTTATATGCCATGCCATTTTTCACAGCATCAAGAGCGGCTGTCATTGATTCCTGCGACCGACGAGAAGTTTTTCTTTTGTAGTTACGTGGCATCACGTTTATCTAAAAGAAAGTAAATAAAATAAAAGTTGTATAAACTCAGAATTATTGACAAAATAATAGACTACAATAACCCTGAAGACAGACATACCTAAGCACAGACAAACTGACAGATCGAAGCGAGTGGCTTACAATATTCGATATTTAACATTAAACAAAAATATGGTACAAGATAATTCCTAGGGATCATCTCGTACATATAGAAAGGAATCATCTTGACCCAAGTCCCACTTTTTCATTCAATGTTTGCTAACATAACCTACAAGCACGCGGCTATGTTCACGTGGCCAAAATATTAAAATTAAGCATAATAGAAAGCCTCAAATCAACAGTATTTACATTTAACATTATTTGAATAAAAGTAACATAAGCTCGAAGTCATGCCTACCTTAGATCAGCCGTACACAATTTTTATTTTTTCTCGTCAAAATCGATGTATCGTTCACGCCGCCATTACGATTTGACTGAGGCGGGGAGGTGTCCGGAGCTATGTATTACCAGTGAAATCAACTAGATGGCCTTAGTGGTTTCAGCACAATCGCGAAGGAACATCTTACCCCAGGGAATCAACTCGTACTACTTTCCCCTAATATGTAGGGAAGAGAGTAAAAATTGCACCCGGTTCAGAGACAACTATCCCAATACTTTTAAAATACCAAGTTAGTAAGAATTAAGTTCTAGTTACGCGCCCGATACTTGTAGCTGTAGAACAATCGTCTTATTACATACCAACAACAGTCATATCGCCCGTGTCAGATATTTTGATATTGAGGAATCTATGTTATGATTTAGTGTCTGTATTTGTTACTTTATCTGTGGATACTACCAACCTATAAACTATATTATCTCTGGTTTAGCCAACACTATAAAAATGTGAGAATAAAATGGGGGTAGTTAATAACAAGATGGTTGATATAACCTTATAAAAGGGACTAACATTTGAATATCGGCTCAGTCTCTGTTCTATTCGGTTGCGAGTTGGAGTTGGTATTGTTCACGACAGTCTACAAGAAGAAGTATTAAGTACCTACATAGATATAATTATATGTCTTTATTGGAGATCAAGTGAACCTCGGTGCTGCTTGGTTATAATGATACAGATAAGTATATTTGATAATCTAAATTGTAATGACTAATGATCATTTTGTAATAATGTGTGTTCTATGTATTTATGATGAAATAGTACATGATTTTGATAGAATATGTGTAGTGGCCATATATAAGATCATAGTACTGAGTTTCTTACCGGTATCTTCTCAGTATGGTCGGCCATCCGAACCGGTAGTAGATTTGAGAGTAGGTAAATTCATAATCAAGGCCATAGAAACAACTATTGAATAAATGTGTTATGAAGCTTGGCCTAAATGATTATTTTATTGATCTAAACCCTTACCCTATGCTCCGAGATATATTTTAGGGATATACCTACCTGATATATAAATAATAAACTATTATAATTCAAATAGAATAACCATCCTGACACTTAAATAACATGATCTGACTCTTATTCTGTGGTATTAGATACCGAATCATTGATTTGGTATTAAATTAGTATTAAAAGAGAATAAGAGATTTAACATCAGAAGTGGGATGGATCCTATGCCCATAAACTAAAACATTGTGTTTGATTATAGTAATGCTGTAACATCCAACTGCAAACCTGGAAGTGAAAGGTGTACACGTCTGGTGAAGTGCTGGTACATCTACCTACAAGCTTCACAAATCTAGAAGAAAGAAAGAAAATAAAGAAAAACTTGGTCTGGTAATGACACGATAAGGTATTTTAATTACACATGAGTAATAATGTGTTCCGAAGGCTCGATTATAATTGTTCATGATGAATCAATGGTACATTAAAGATATCTTGATTTAAAAAAAAAGGGAGGTATATTGATAATTCCATTTCTACAAAAAAATAATAATTAAAAGAAAGTTTTGGATCAAATTACAATGATAGTGGTTTATCAATTGCTTATAACTTAAGCAGTGATTTTAAAATCTAGAATTCGATTAGAATGTAGATTGATATTTAATTTCAACAAAAAAAAAAGTTTTGAATCGTATTATAATGAAGGTGGTTTATACAGTTTATTGCTAATAACTTGAACAGTAATATTAACAATTCTACAATTCGATTATTAATGGAAAGATACATAGGTACTACAGTATATTTACTTTTACTAAAATCTAAAAGAGGGTGTGTCGAAATTATTTCTTTAGTATAAAATCTATTTTTAGAATAACAAATTACCTACTACCCACTTTGTTTTGAAATTTTGAATAATTCAGTAGGATATAACTGTTTAGATTAGAAAGGAAAGATATTTGAAAATAATTTGTGGAAATCGAAATTGTCGATATTATTGTAGTAAGAATTGGATTGCTTTGGTAATTCTACCTACGTTGATAATTATCAAAGTAGGATATATACTTATAGGATTAGTAGATGTAAGGATTATAATCCTATCGGTTGGATAAATAGCATAGCAGATTAGCAATTGTAAATTCATTACTATTATTGAAGTACCTTCATAAATTAAAAATAAAATATCGTGCTTGAAATACAAAGGTATTGCTGATAACTTTGTAGTCAGTTTGGCCGAGCAGTTGTGCAATAATAATTGCTTGGAAATGATTACTTAATTTATTGTATTTATCATGAATTTTGGTCTACCGTCGAATTATTGATTTAAAATTGAGAGTTTACATGAAAATAAATGTACCGACAAGGTGAATAAAGATAAAATATTGCTGTTGATGTACCTACAAGTACATAATGATACTATGAATTATGAGGAAGACCCTAATCTATGATAATTGTGTTTAAAGTATTGATAAAAAAATATGTAATGAAATTATTGATATTATATTGATGTAACTCTGGTACTACAAAGATAATATTGAGAGTAGTATTTGTGGTGGCTCTGATATTACGAAGATAATATTGAGAGTTGTATTTGTGGTAGCTCTGGTATTACGAAGATAATATTGAGAGTTGTATTTGGGGTAGCTCTGGTATTACAAAGATAATATTGAGAGTTGTATTTTTGGTAGCTCTGGTATTACAAAGATAATATTGAGAGTTGTATTTGTGGTAGCTCTGGTGTTACAAAGATAACATTGAGAGTTGTATTTGTGGTAACTCTAGTATTACAAAGATAATATTGAGAGTTGTATTTGTGATAATTCTTATATCACAAAGATGATATTGAGTTATATTAGGATGATCCTGGTATTTCAAAGATAATATTGTATTTGTTGTAATTCTTTTATCACGTGTTGAATACAGTATCACAAAGATGGTATTAAGAATCATATTAAGTTTATTTTGAGGTTGCAGATGTGGTATTGCGAATAACATAAGTACTACAATCAAGTTAAAAATAATATAATAGTAATTTTGTGTAACCAAGATGATATTGAGGATCATGTTAAGTTTATTCTAGTATCACAGTCTGAATCATTAAGTTTATTCTGATACTACAAAGATTGTATTGGTATGGGAATAATACAAATAGTACAATAATATTGAAAATTGTATAATGTTGATTCTAAAGTCACAAAGATGTAAAGAATCATAATAGGTGTTAAGTTTGTCCTGGTATCACAAAGATGGTACTTATAAATGCAGAACTTTGAGAACAAAGTAGTTGTCAGTATGGCCGTGTCAGATATTTTGATATTGAGGAATCTATGTTATGATTTAGTGTCTGTATTTGTTACTTTATCTGTGGATACTACCAACCTATAAACTATATTATCTCTGGTTTAGCCAACACTATAAAAATGTGAGAATAAAATGGGGGTAGTTAATAACAAGATGGTTGATATAACCTTATAAAAGGGACTAACATTTGAATATCGGCTCAGTCTCTGTTCTATTCGGTTGCGAGTTGGAGTTGGTATTGTTCACGACAGTCTACAAGAAGAAGTATTAACCTGTTAGCTCGCGGAAGCAACCTGTCAAAAGTGCCCTTGACTCGCGCGAAATGGCGCGCATTCGCGGAGTCAAGCGAAGACGCGCGCCGTCTTTTGTATTTCCGCTTATATCTCGCAAACTACTCATCCATTCAAAAAAAAACAAACTACTATTAGAATATCAGATAAATTTCCAATTGAAAAAATACTACTAATTGTAATATTCTAATAAGACTGGACCACAATCTTATTGGAAAAAGCGTTGTTCGCTTAGAATGTATCCTTCTCTTGTATATTGAATATGTATTGCTAAATACCTTGCTATTTCGACCTAAAACGAATTGTTTATAGTAATGGAATAAATAATGATTGAAAATGTATTCTTGGTTTTATTTTATCCCATACTAAAATACTAAGAAATTCAATTTTGAAAATGAGGCATCAATAGTTAGACGTCGATAAAAAAAATCTACTTGTTGTACGTAATTTTACCACAAAATTACAGTTTTTGTATGAAACCATTATGCTATTAGACAGTTTAAATATTGATATTTTAGATTTATTACAAAAATGGTTGTGTTTCATTCAGTAACATATAGAAAAACACAAATTAGTACGATTCGGCGACCATAATGGACTACTGACTTTGAGTTCTCATCACATCGAACGTTATGCCTCTTATGTATAATTATTTGCGTAAATAGCTTCTAGATATTCCCAATAATATAATGTATAGAACCAATAAGCACTATTCGTATAAAAATAACAAAAAAAAGGTAATTATATTTGGGTGATAATTCCATACATTTGAAGCATAGCACTAGTAATGGGCGCAACTAGGGGAATTATCGATAGTTTTTTTTTCTGCCTCCGAACATTATAAAAGTTTGCAATTGACTTTATTACCATAAATACATCATATTGTCTTCGAACTAGCTTGTGCCCCACGGATTCTTTTATCTTTTCATATATTAAATTTATCGATAGTTTTTTTTTCTTACTTCGAACATAATAAATGTTTGCAATTGACTTTATTACCATATTAAGTCCTCATATTGCCTTCGAACTAGCTTGTGCCTCACGCATTCTTTTTCATGTTGAATGTGTTATTTTTTCATATATTATATTATTTATTATCCATACTATACTATAAATGCGAAAGTGTGTCTGTCTGTGTTACCTCTTCACGCGTAAACCGCCGAACCGATTTAGATGAAATTTGGTATAGGGATAGTTTGAGTCCCGGGAAAAAACATAGAATGGTTTTTATCCCAGAAATCACCCTTTAAGGGTAGAAGTAGTACCCCTAAAAGGGGGGTCGCGGGCAAAAGCTAGTAATTCATATATTATTAGGTTGGGACATGGAGAGAAAATAATAATTCCTATATATCATAGTAAAATTTTATTTATAAATGTGGTAATATTCACACACAATATGTGGTTCAAGGTAACAATCATCAAATGAAAAAATAAAGTCACAATCAAAATACACATATTCACTTTTGTATGAACTGAACAATTAGTAAGTAAGAATCTCGCAAATTACATCAACAATTATAACGCATATTTTAGAGTTTATTGTTTTGTTTACATTTCAAATATTGTAAGCACTCAAAATAAAGTCTATTTACATTTTTTCTGTCTCAGAAAACCAATAGGAATCTAATTATATAGCCTGCTGAACATATGCCTTTTCTAGGACTGCCACCCCATGGACGTCAGGACGTTTTTAAACGCACACCATAAGCAAATCTGTCGAGTCGACAAAGTCCTCGGAAGACCCGGTATATAGCTATCCACCTCCGCCACCCGCTGTATAAAATGCTTGCCGACCAAGTGCCTAGGAGGCAGAACTGACTGCC
Source organism: Ochropacha duplaris (assembly GCA_951361185.1). Lineage (NCBI taxonomy): Eukaryota > Metazoa > Arthropoda > Insecta > Lepidoptera > Drepanidae > Ochropacha > Ochropacha duplaris. The sequence continues at coordinate 2,332,537 of OX592690.1, forward strand.
TTACCGTATGTGTATGGCTTCTAGGCTGCGGCACTTGGGTTAAATGGTGTTCCATAATTTGTTTAAACAAATCCAAGCGGTATGCCAACCGCTTGGTCTGATCAGCTCGTTCATTCGATTTCTCATGCATGATATGACTATTAAAAATAGAAATGTTCAAGAATCTCTTGAACATTTTCTAGTATTATTTACTACAGCTCTTTCGCTCAAGAAGGTATGGCTCCAACATTTGATCTTTTCGATCACCCCCCCCCCATGTTGGCATTATAATCGGCAACAACTGTCGGCTTATAATGCGCTGGCTTACCGGGCTTAGCCTCCAAGTGGGTAACCCCAGTGTTATGGTGGGTGGATATCGTATACACAGTTTTTCTGTCCTGATAAACCATAACAGCCACGTCCCCGGAATGCCGTGCCAAAAACGTACCTTCCGGGACTTTGGCAAGCTGGATAATGGGGGGTACATCCAAACGATTTTTACGTAACGTACCAACGCAATCGGTATTGTTACGTTTTAAATATCTGGCTAAGGTCGGCGAGTTGAACCAGTTGTCCATAACTACCGCCACGACCTCCTCCTCTTCTGCTACCCACTCTGGGTAGTAGTAATCTTCAACGTCGATCTAAACAGAAATTAAAATAGCAATTAAAATAAAAATAAAAATTACAATATAACAAATTAAAAAAAAGTGAAGTTTACTGCTTCCTGGTCCAAGTCTTCTTGGGCATCATCCCAGTCACTTTCGCTCCCTGACTCCTCGTCGTCCATCAAATCCGCAATGAAATCGTGAATCGACCTGCGAGTGACTGGGATTCCACATCTAAAATGAAAAAAAATATCTGTATATATATATATAAATAATAAAAATAAAATAATCAATTTTTCTAGTGAACATATAAAAAACCATAAAATATCTCATAATTTTTATATTAAAATAAAATATCGATAACGCTCATATTTTTTATATGTTTACATATCCGTAAATTATCTATTTTCGTATCTACATACAATCATAAAATAATATCTTATTATTTTTATACGAAATATAAATGTATTGACAATATCGATAACGTTTATCGACTACAGCCCCAGCAAAGTTACAAAATTGATCAAAATTGTCTTTCGCGCGCATTTTGCAAATGTCAAAAAAATGGTACCTCACGAATTTAGAAATTACGGAAAGGTTATCTATTATTGCACAATTATTTGGCATAGGATACCGAGACTATAAAATTTAGGAACCAAAATGATTCAGTTTACTTAGTAATTCTTACTTTATAGTGGAAAACAAGATCAAAACTTTTTCAAAATGACTACCAGACGCTATCTCCAGTTTTGATTTCACGTAAATTTACATACATAAAATGCAAAATACCCATATATAATTACTGTATTACATATATAACTTAGTATTCTTCAATAACAACTTACCTTGAATGAACGAAACTAAAAGTTGAGCACAAACACTAAATAATTGTTCCGCGCACGTCCGGACGTCACTGAACGAAAGTCAGAATGAATTTGAATGATTTTGTAATTTTACGTAGACACTACTAAAAATTTCCAAAGCACCGTCCACAGACGTATTATATACCATTGAATGGAGAATTTTACGCCCGCTGCACACATAACCGTATAATTTTAGAAATTGGTAGCTACACAAAGATAATAGGTGTTTTTCAAAGCGGGGATTTTAAACGTCAAATATCCCGATATGGCCATTTGAGAATCAAGTGGTGCGGCCTCTGAAATCCCGATCGGGACAAGAAAGAACTGACAGGTTAAGTACCTACATAGATATAATTATATGTCTTTATTGGAGATCAAGTGAACCTCGTTGCTGCTTGGTTATAATGATACAGATAAGTATATTTGATAATCTAAATTGTAATGACTAATGATCATTTTGTAATAATGTGTGTTCTATGTATTTATGATGAAATAGTACATGATTTTGATAGAATATGTGTAGTGGCCATATATAAGATCATAGTACTGAGTTTCTTACCGGTATCTTCTCAGTATGGTCGGCCATCCGAACCGGTAGTAGATTTGAGAGTAGGTAAATTCATAATCAAGGCCATAGAAACAACTATTGAATAAATGTGTTATGAAGCTTGGCCTAAATGATTATTTTATTGATCTAAACCCTTACCCTATGCTCCGAGATATATTTTAGGGATATACCTACCTGATATATAAATAATAAACTATTATAATTCAAATAGAATAACCATCCTGACACTTAAATAACATGATCTGACTCTTATTCTGTGGTATTAGATACCGAATCATTGATTTGGTATTAAATTAGTATTAAAAGAGAATAAGAGATTTAACACCCGCGTGTCCATACATAACGGTCATAAATATCGGAACTAAATAATTAGATTGGCCCCTTGGCAAACTCGTTACTCCTTCCAGACAATACGATTTTTTACGAATGCCTTTTCGATTCGCGAACGCACCCGGTGTATTCTTGCAACTAATTCACCTAGTACTCCACAAATTCCAATCTAAATTAGCTTTGTACTTAGATGATGTCAACACCCCATTCACAACAATTAAGGAAGGTATTCATTTATTAGAACAAGTTCTAAAACTGCTCACCGAAGCTGGTTTAAAACTTAATCTCATGAAATGTACATTCCTGAAAACCAACGTCACTTATTTAGGATACGAAATATCAGCAGGAACAGTCAGGCCGGGGCAAGCGAAAATATAATGTATAGCAAAAGTCCTAGAAATGTTCACGAAGTGCGCCAGTTTATAGGGCTGGCATCGTATTCCCATCGTAAATCTATAAAGGGATCTCAGAAATTGCGAAACCAATAACTAACTTAACAAAAAAGGGGTCGAGTGGACGTGGGAAGCTGCGCTAGGAGTGCACTTGAGTAAAAAAAAAATATCGAAAGACCAGTAATAGCTATTTACGACCCCAAAGCAAAAACTGAATTGGACACAGATGCTAGCATGTGAGTTTTGGCAGGTATCTTATTACAATATCAACGGGACGAATCCCTGCGGCCCGTTGCGTATTTTAGCCGCGTTACTACTCGTGAAGAACAATACTGAGTTGAGCGCGTTTGTGAGGTGTCTTGTGCAGAGTTGGATAGCTACATAATTGTTTGTGTGTATAGACCTCCAGCATCAAATTTAACACTTTTCTTTAATATAATGGAAAATATTCTCCACAAATTATTTAATTCTCAGAAGTCCATAGTTTTATGTGGAGATTTTAATATTGATATTCTAACCAACTCAAATGAAAAATGTAACTTTATTGCTTTATTAAAATCATTTAACTTAGATTTGTTGTTCACTGAGCCAACACGGTCAACACCCACTTCGTCTACTTGCATAGATAATATAATAAGTAATAGCAGTATATTAGGTAAATCAATTATAAGTGGTGTTCGCTCTGATCATATGGCTCAAATAGTAAAATTACCCTATGAACTAAATGTTTCTAAGAAAGTAAAGGAAATTCGACCTATTACAAAGGTGCGATTAGATAACTTAAAAAATAACTTAGAGTTCAGACTAAACTGTAAGACAAAAAATAGTAATGAGCCCAATGTTTTATATGGAAATTTATTAACTAGTATTTGCGATGAACTAAATAAAACCTGTCCTATCAAAAAAGTGAAGGTAAACGGTAAACTAGAGTTTAGTGATTGGGCCACTAAAGGAATTCGGAAAAGCAGAGATAAGTTGTATGAAATTTATCATTTAAGATCATTCACTCGTGACGAGGCATTCCATAAATATGTTAGAAATTATTCAAAATTATTTAAATTAGTATGTCATCAGGCAAAATCAATATACTTAAGTAATAAAATAGGTAAGGCTACCAATAAAATCAAGGCAGTTTGGAATGTCATAAATACGGAATCTGGTAAAATTAACAATAAAAACGAGCAGCTCACGTTAAAAATTAATGATAAAATTGTGTCAGATAAGTTGGAAGTAGCCACTGCTTTTGAAGATTTCTTCACAAGTATACCAGAGGAAACCACTAAAAGCCTTAACTCGTGTCCCGAAGCGGCTGAAGCACTTCTTAGGCAACATATTCAAAAATCTTTTCCCAGTTTTAAATTTTGTCACGTCACTTCTAGTGATATTTTAAAATTATTTAATAGCCTTAATTTAAAAAATACAGAAGACTTATGGGGATTGTCAGTAACGATTTTAAAATCAATAATAACAGTAATTGCACCTATTTTATCGGATATTTTCAATGAATGTATTGATCAGGGTTCTTTTCCTGACCTAATGAAGTATAGTAAAATAGTTCCAATATTTAAATCAGGCTGTAAAGATAATCCTTCTGATTATAGACCGGTATCTGTGCTTCCTGCACTTAGTAAAATCTTTGAAAAACTGTTGCTCAATCAAATGTTAGGTCATTTCAATAGTTGTGAGATACTGCATGGTCATCAGTTCGGTTTCACGAAGGGGAGATCTACATCAGATGCGGCAGCAAAATTATTGAAGCACATCTATGAAGCCTGGGAAAACTCACAGGATGCCATAGGCATTTTTTGTGATCTATCAAAGGCGTTTGACTGCGTTGACCACCGTACTCTGCTCCTAAAGCTTAATTATTATGGTATTCGTGGAACTGCTCATGAACTTGTTTTGTCTTATTTAACTAATCGCCAACAAAAGGTACGAGTTGAAGGTACAACGTCCAATGGTTCTGTAGTCAAAATGGGGGTACCTCAAGGTTCCATACTTGGGCCATTTCTATTTCTAGTATATATTAATGACTTACCGTCGGTCGTAAATGGTCTCTCAGATGTAGTCTTGTTTGCTGACGATACTTCATTCATTTTTAAAGTAGATAGAAAAGACAAAGAACTTACTAGAGTAAATGATACTTTGTCAATAGTTTCTAAATGGTTTGCTGTAAATAATCTTTTATTAAACTCAAAGAAAACAAAATGTTTAAGATTCGCTCTTCCAAACGTACCGCAAGTAGACAGTAGGGTATTAATAGATGACAGCAGCCTGGGACTAGTTGATAAAACTGTATTTTTGGGTATAACACTTGATATTAAACTACAGTGGGGTTCTCATGTACAATCTTTAGCTAGTAAATTGAGTTCTGCTGTATTTGCTGTTAAAAAAATTAGACAATTGACGAATGTTGAGACGGCCAGATTAGTTTATTTTGCATATTTCCATAGTCTTTTATCATATTGCGTTTTACTGTGGGGAGCTGCTGCAGATATTGAAACAATTTTTGTATTACAAAAAAGAGCCATTCGTGCAATCTACAATATGGGTCCACGTGAATCATTAAAGGAAATATTTAAGGAAATAAACGTAATGACTTTACCTTCACTGTATATATATGAAAATATTATGTTCATTCGAAAAAATGTAGATTTGTATAAATCAAATGTAGAGATTCATAATTTCAATACTAGACAAAAAGATAAATTAGTTGTTCCGTATTTTAGATTAGCTAGAGTTAAAAAGTCATTTCTTGGGAATAGTGTTCGCTTTTATAATAAATTACCAGCATCTGTTACCAAGATGACTGATTCTAGATTCAAATCGTACATAAAAAAAGTTTTGAAAGAAAAAGCTTATTACAAGGTAGCCCAATATATTGAGGATAAAGATGTCTGGAGGTAGCTGCACTCTGTACAAGTACCTACACATTGTTTTTTTTTTACTGTTAATTACCATTTTTTTTTTAATACGCTGTTATTAGCTTGGTATTTTTTGTTTTAGTTTACTATGTAGGTAACTAATGCGGGTTATAATTTTTTATGTATTTTTGTATTACTTTAAGAATAAAATTGTTAAACATTTGAAAAAAAAAGCCAATATAGTCAGATGGTCCAAAAATATTTAAAAAATGTAACCTTGCTGAGTTTCTTGCCGGTTCTTCTCAGTTGAAGGCTGACTTCCGAACCGGTGGTAACTTCTGTAATTCGACCTTCATAAGTGCCCTTCTAGGGCCTAAACTGAATAAATGGTTTTGACTTTGACTTTGACTTTGACTTTACTATCATAGCTACGAACTTGAAACTCTTGCTGTTGTAGAGTCCTTGAAACGTTTCAGAATATATTTGATAGGCATCCCTGTGAAGGTAATAACCGATTGTGCTGCCCTCACTACAACTTTCAGTAAAAGGGACCTTATACCACCAGCGAGCTGAAGGTTCCTTGTTGTTAAAATAAATAAATAAATTTTGTGACTTTGTCATCCCATTATCCCAATAGGGATCAGTTCGATTTAAAAAGAAGAAAAGGTATATACCCCTATGAATATATGAATTCATTGCAGAAATATAATGAAACAGAACTTCCAGCAAAAGATTATTTTTGTAACAGTTTACTTATGAAAAATATAACGGATAATGAATATGAACATGCTCAAACTGTTTGGAAAAAAATTGAAATTTGTTCCCTCGGTGAATATACTGATTTGTATTTAAAATGTGATGTACTGTTACTATGTGATGTATTCAAAAATTTTAGAAAAATATGTCTAGAGAATTATAATCTTGATCCTGCATACTATGTTACCTCACCCGGCTTGAGTTGGGATGCTATGCTTCTTCACACAGGTGTTCAGTTAGAGCAAATCCATGATTTAGAAATTTATGTAATGTTAGAAAAAGGAATACATGGAGGGCTAGCACAATGCACCCACCGATAGCCCCAACCTTAACAACAAAACGATGTCTTTATTCGAACCTCATATACATTATTTGAAGAATAAACTACAGACAGTCCTTAAGCAGTTACAGACATTTGAGATAAATCGTGTAAAAAGAGGACTCATAGATGGTCTCGGTTCCGTAGTTAAAAGTATCACAGGCAACCTTGATTACACTGATGCGATAAATTATAATAACGCTATTAAATCCCTTCAGGAAAATGATAATAAATTAGTTACAGAGTTTAATTCTCATGTTAGTTTAACTAAAGATTGGATGGTTCAACATTCTAAAGTTATAGATAGCATAGTAGATAATCAAAATAAGTTGGCGGCCTTTATTAATAAAATAAGTCAAAGTATAGCTACTCAAGATCATAATTTAGTTAAATACGCACATCTTGCACAAATTCTTCTTATTTTAGGTGATAACGTAGATTTAATTTCTCAAGAGATTTCAAAACTACAGAACGTTTTAGCTTTTATAAAAACTTCAACCGCTCATCATTCTATCTTAACTTTTAATTCAACTAGGAATTTAGTTAGTAGATTAGTTAGTCTCTATGGCAGAGATAAAATAGTTGATTTAGATATTAGAGAATACTATGACGTAGTACAGTTAGGTTGATATTACTTAGGAAATAAAATAGTAATAGTATATAAATTCCCTATTATATTACCCCAAGTATATGATTTATATAAAATATCTATAGTAACCAATAGAAACCATGAAATCCTTACCCCTAACTTTCCATTCCTTGCTATCCATTCGAAAGATTTCAAGTACATAGAGGCTGAATGCCTGAAGACAAGTAAAGGATATCTATGCGAGGAAGTTAACAATCTGCAGAGCCGAATGTCTCCAGCAACTCATCTCAACACAGCAGAGGAACGCGGCGTGTCATCCAGTTACCGTAACGCTAGAGAAGCCAGCCTTTGAGAAACTCGACGACCGCCACTACACAATTAGCATCCCGAATCCTACAAAAGTACATCTATCCTGTGGACAAGATCTCTACAAGATGCTGCAAGGAAGCTACTTAACCATGATCCCAGTTAACTGTTATGTAGAAACTGCAGAGTTCGTGATTTCAAATACTAACGACCGAGTCAAAGGACAAGCCTTGAAGATAATAAACATACCTAGAGAAGATGCAGACATCCCGCAACTACCTTCAACTTTCAAACTCAACTCTATCAATCTCGACCATCTCCATGCTACCAATACCAAAGTATCGCTGCAATCTCCAGTGGACTCAAGAAATTACGCAGACAACAGCCTATACCACACTACATTACCATTGTACATTATTATACTTTGCACTTGCGTATTAATAAGCGGATTAGCATACCGAAGATATCATCTAAAGAAATTAAGATCAAAGACGGATGAACAGCCTGAATCCAGTCCACCAAAACACCAGAGGTTTACGCCATTCCTGCCACGAGAAGGGTTGACCCCAATCAACCCCCAGCTCAATTTACGACTTCCGTCTTTAGTCGCTGTTCTACGGGGGGAGGTGTTACGCAAGCATCACCGTAGTATATCGCTAGCTTGCATTGCCCTCAATACGAACATCAACAACTGCAGTGGACACGAGGCGCTGACGCTGACGCTGCGCAACGTGAGAAGCCCGTGAACCGACGATATTTCGAAACCTTCAACGAGCGGCATTCTTGTCTCACACTTAGAGCATTTTTCAATTTAAATATTCTAAGTAATCATTTCTTTTGTAATAGTTTTATTGGAAATAAATTGATTTTTTTTGCAACCTTCGCTGTGACCACGCTTAATTAAGTAATCAAAAATCTTATACATAACAAATAACAACAGATTGAGTATTTGTTATCATAACAAACAGTAGGTACCTATATTTTAGTTTGTAGCTCTTACAATCATTTTAAAATAAAGAATCACAATGCCCCCAAGGTAGCGTGTCTTTTTGATTTGATAGAATTTGTCTTTTATCATCAGCTCTGTTTAAGATTACTTTATTAACTTCTTAAAAAAATATCATAGAATACTAAAATTTAGACAAGATAACTATTTAAAAAAATATATAGATTTAAATACTAAATTACGTCAAGCAGCTGCAACATCATTTGAAAAAGATTTCTTCAAGCTTTTAAATAATTCGATATTTGGCAAAACAATTGAAAATAAACGTAAACAGGTCGATGTCAAACTGGTTACGAAATTGGTTACTAATTGAAATAATTTTATCATGCATATCCTGGAGGTTAACATATTGTAAAAATGAATGATGATGAGAGATAATATAAAAAGGACCTAATTTAAATGGTAATATACCGGGTCTCGTCAAGGTTTTCAAGTTTTATCTCCTGCATTAGGGCCGGATGTAGGAGATGAAGTACCAGGAGAGTCCTGTAACAATTGTGCGCTTTTAGGTACTCTCTTCAATCTAGACTTAGCAATGGGGCCACGCTTTTTCTTAGTGTAAATATGAATCGGGAGGTCTGCCATTACTATAGGTATCGTGCGTGAAGCGCGAGGCTAGTTTCTGTCGAGAAGCGAGAGGGTTTTGTACATAAATTTGTTGTTCAGGGGAATATTCAACTTCAGCTTCTCGTGACTTATTACGATTGTCAGTCAGGTTTTTACGCATAGATGAACACGATTCATGGATTAAGTTGTAGGCTGTACTCATTTTTTTCTTATGATCAGTTACGTATTGTTGTAGTAAATGTGTTGAAAGGTCTATATCAAAAGGGTCACGTGGGTCAAAATGTCCAGTCACTACTTCTATTGGTTTGCATTTCGTGAAACTGTGAATACTGTTGTTATATGCCAAGAGAGCAGAGATGTGATTTATTTGAAATACTTCTATTTTAAATGCAAATAGAAAATGCAAAATACCTATTTTATATTTAAATACCTTTCAGTGAAAAGTATTTTGTATTTTATTTGAAATGCCTTTCGAGATGCATTTTGTATTTTTAATATTAATTTCAAAATGCAAAATACTTTGTGATTAAGTTTAGCCAAAATTACCAGTCAAACAAAACAAAACGCTTGTATTGCCGAATTCGACCGATAGAGGCGCCTGCTAACCATGCGCGACATCTTTTTCTTCTTTGGTCAAAGTGCGCGCCTTATGTCAAGTAATGTCTGACAAGTGTCAATTTCCAACGAAAACGGCGAACATTATCTATGGCTATGAATTTATGGATATGAAACGCATAGCCGTTGACACCGACGATTTGATTTCACGACGAGTTTATTATTTTCTGGTGCTAGTGAAGTAGTTACTGATTTGATTACCTACTTTTCTGATATTGAAGTGTTGTTATTATTTCTATAATACTGAAACGGTTATGCACGATACCTGGAACGGTTACGTACTACAAGATAATGTAGATAATCTAAATAGACGTGACTTGGTGGTGGATTTGGCTGGTGTCTAACAATTTCTACTTAGCAAAAAAATGTAAGTACTTAGGTACTGAAATACAAATAAAATGCATACTAAAAAGAAAAGACGTCGACTAACTTAAAATGATTTTAAGTTTTATACCTATTACAATAAACTGCCAATAAAAATACTATAATAACTGAACTTAGTGTTAATATCTACTGTACAAACTAAGCCCAATTTCATTAGTTGAAAGTTTGCTATGATCATAAAGTATGTTTTGTGTCAACGTGTCACCATTCACTAACAAAATAATGAATGTAAAACCAGTAAAGCTTATGAATAGTGGCTACTGGCTATAGTTAGATTAAATAAATAATGCGTTTTTGATTTTATTTCAGGGATAACCCTAATCTACCATTTATATTAAGGCACTGTTTTAAAGACGTGAAGAAAGAGGCTGATCATGAAAGTAATGTAAGCACTGTTTGTAAGATATGTTCAAAAACACTGAAGGGAAGTCTGCACGCAACAACATTACAACATTACAACATTACAACATTACATATTTACATAATTACCTATTGTTAAAACATTTTTTTTAACAATAGGTAATTATGTAATTTTTCTTTGTTTTTAAATAATTAACCTGGTTGTTATTTTTTTTTTTAGAGAAAAGGCCATGATAATCTTCTGAAAGAGTATGAACAATTGAAATCCCAGCATACAAAGAAAAGAAAGTGCAGTGTTGCAGATTCTGATAACATTAGTACCGCAAGTATATCAAAAAAAATGAAGCAAAGTATTCTTTCAAATTCTCTACAGAAGTCAGTAAACCTGGATAAATTAATAGTAAACTTTGTTGTTGACACAATGTCCCCTATGTCTATAGTAGAAAATAAATCATTTTGCATAATTGAAGGAGCTCAACAACTTACACCTCCACCAAAATTGATGTGCCGCCGCACATGCAATAATAAAATTGCTGATGCATACACAGAATATAAAGGTAATCTAAAAAATAAATTGAAGGCTGCTACCAAAGCAGATATTTGGTCATCTTCAAGACGCAGTTACTTAGGTATGACTGTTCATTGGATAGATTCAGACACATTTGCAAGAAATAGTTCTGCTCTTGCCTGCAGAAGTTTCTAAAGCTTTATGAATGATTAAACTAACTATATTAGAGGGTCAATCTAAGCAAATATGTTTGGTATTCAAATAATGAAACACTTTCGAAAAGTGGGGCATCTATCCCGGTTTTACCCTATTTATGATTATTCGGATATAACATTCAAACTTGACGCATCAAAATTTCTCGGCATAAATATTTTATTATTTTAATATTAATTTTATCGTTTTGTTTCAGATAGGTGGTTGGTGTGCGCTTCTCGTATCGGGAGGTGATCTGCCGCGTCCAGGGCTGCATCTCTTTCTGCACAATCGGCATAGGCGGCCATCAACACACCCCGGTCTCAAGATAATTTTAGTGCTATGTTTTAGTTTTATAAATGCTCCCTTTGGGCATACATGTTGGTCCTGGTACCAATTCTGACCCACAACCTTGCAGCCAGGTTAGTGGTACATCGCATGAAAATTTGCTGAGATGTGGGCAGTGTTCTCATCCTCGCTATTTTCGTGGAAACCGTGGTCTGAAAATTCATATTGGAAAGGTACATAAACCTGTTTCAGTGTTAATCAATCAGACTAGCTCTGCTAATTCTGGCATTTTACATTCGACCACAAATTCAAATACTTCTGAGCAACCGTTTTGGCAAAGGATTTTTATTTTAAAAATAATGTTCCGGTATTAAAGCGAATATCTCGCGGAGCACGTTTCTGTGTGGCTTCAGCTTTATGTCTATCTATAGACAAAATTCTTAGCCAGAATTCGCAGAGTGCTTGGGAAGAACTGCTTACATTTTCTTACAGGGTGCTGCAAGTTCCTAATCGCCAGCAAAATGAGATCTCTCTAACTCAAAAAATAAAAAATAATTGTTCACATCCAGAATTGGCCTCAATTCCAATATATTCGAAATGTCAATTTATCAATCAGGCAAACCCTATTAGAAAAATTGAAAATAAAGCCAACGACGATTTCAAAGGAGCAGCACAGCTTTTATTTTCAAGCGATGTTGTCGCTGCAGACACACCTGAAACCCTCTGTGCTTTAAGGTCTAAACATCCACCTCCGCTCTCAAATATAATTTTTCCGCATCCCCCTACATCTGACCAAACCTGTCTAAATTGGCTACTTAACACTTTTTGGAAAAGTGTTTAAAAATTTGCGTAGGTTTATTTTGTACCTCTTACATTTATCTTTTTCTCAAAAAACTCTTATTTATTGGATAAAAAATAGATTTTTTATTCATTAATTTGAAATCCGCGCGAAAACAGCCGGTCACGTGACATTTGCTACTGTGACGTCATACCACAATAAATAAACAAAAGTAACTACATTCTTGCTACGATCAGTACGATTGCTCTAAGTCTGAAGCATATTTTGAGTGGAAAATTAAGTTTTTTCACTGGAATTTTGAAAATGACAAGCTACAAGACGTGTGCCGTGCCTATGTGTAGAAGTACTACTATTAAAAATCCTGATAAATTATTTATACACGTACCTAAATGTCCTCAACGTCGAAATCAGTGGTTACATTATCAGGCCGAGACCCGCAGTTTACATCTGATAAATCTGTGATATACTTTTGTGGGGACCAATTTGATGTAAGTATTTAGAAGAAATCAACTTAGCCTGTGATTAGGGCTGCCATCCGTCCGGGTTTCCCCGGATTTGTCCTAGTTTGAAGGGCGTCCGGGGGCCGTCCGGCAGGGGTTTTTAAAAAGTGTCCGGGTGAAACCCGCATTCAAGAGGCACGGCAAAATAGTCAACGATCGAACGCCTACCTAACCTACCTGTGCCCTCGAGCCGCGTGCTCGCAGGCCCCCGCCCGCCACCACTCACTCACTCAGTCAGTCGCACGCACGCAGATAAGTGAACCGCACGCGTGTTTCACTTCGATATTGCGGTACGGGAATTTAGGTAAGTTCACATAATATTATTATGTCACTTTTTAACACGCTTATATTAGTTTCAGCTGTATGTTTGCATGTAACCGACTCCTATAAACTCCTCGATTTTGACCCACTTTAAACGGACAGATTTAATTTAAACTTCGTACACTTATCACGAACCAGCGACAATACAATAATTCCATAAATTAATCTCATTATCCTGATCAGCAGGCCTAATATGGTCGGGTTTATCGACGCAATAAAGTGTGGATAAAAAAACCGTCACTCTCACACTTACCCAATTGGCAGTGGCGTGCACAGGCAAATAATACGACAAAAAAGTAATGGTGCTTTGCGTAGCGATAATTAAATGAAACAATGCTACTTTTTAAAATAATGGCATAACTAACTTCGTCGCGTAAAAACTGCGCCTGTGCCTGCGCACTGAGCGATTTATCGATCAAATTGGTGGTATAAAGGGGGCGCGACGGGGGAACACTCTGCAAGTATGACTGTGCGCGCACATTTTTGGTTCATTCGAATCATTCGTCAGTCGACCCATGCTTCCCGCGTTGAGATGACGCTTCGTTCGCTCTCAAAATACAGTCGCACACACAACTTTCTTTGCACGACGATGGTGTTACATAGCAAGGAAAGAAAAATTATTTGTAGTATTTATTATTTTATGAATAAGTAACACTAACACCGCGACGTCATCTGGCTTAATTTTTCTTTTTACAACCAACTTTTATTATTTTAACATCGAAATATGTATGTATAAAATAATGCTCAAGTAAATACAATATATATTTTTAATTCCAGCCTATTTCAAAGTACTATGTAGCTACTAAAGTACCTATTATGATAGGACAACAAAATAATTACACTTATTTTACAAAACAATAGTCTAATACTTTACGACGCAATTTTTTTACGTAGCGGGCCATAGGCACTGCCTACCTTGTGCGGTTGTGTGCGTTATTTGTGACATTGTGTGCTACGTATTTATAGGAACGCGCACGGCGCACACACCTATAAATCCGCATGATTACGAGAGCACACATATAAACATTTAGACAACAATAGTTTGTGTCTTTTCCGCGGCTAGCTGTGGTGCTAGTAGTGCTCAGTTGTTTCAAATTGTACGAACGAGCTTGCATATTATGTATAGTGATTTCCGCGACACTCGATAGATGGAGATAAATTATGATTAAAGTTTTTTTTTATTGTTAAATTTAATTTATTAAGTACTTATTCGTAAATAAAATAATATTAGATATCTGAACTGAACAAGATTTTAATCTGAGTTATTAGGGTAGGCAGTGTCTTTCTGCCTATATGGAGCGCACGCCACTGACAATTGTAACAAAAAGATGGATGTTTTGTCCACATTTTATCACGTCGATAAATGCGAGCATAATAGGGCCCCAAAATCGCCAGGATTAAATCAAAATGATTTACAATGTGTTTTAAAAATACTTTTAAAATATTTTTGTATTAAATACTAACGAAGACACTAGTGATTATAATTAAATATGACATTTTAATCACTTTAAGGCGATGATAGCTCAGTGGTAAGTGACGCCGAATACCGCGGCGAAGGTCGTGGGTTCGAATCCTACAATGAGCTTGAGCTTTCGGTGAAGGAAAAACATCGTGAGGAAACCACAGCACGGTGATAGGGTACTTTGTAGTACTCGACTGGCTGGCTACCACCCTCAAGTTGAAAATCTGTCGCCAAGCACCTGTTGGTGTGTTCCGGCATTTGCACTTGAGAGCCAGTTCGCCTTTAAGGCATTGAATAGAGTGTGCAACACATTAGCAATCCCCTGGTATTGCCAATGTCTATAGGCGACGGTAGTCACTTACCATCAGGTGACCCGCCTGCCTCGTTGTCACTTGTGACATAAAAAAAAACTATCACTAATACCTTCGTTAGTATTTTATTTTTATTTTATACAGTTAATTGGCATGTTTATAAATTAATTTAACTTATTTTTTAAGTGTAATTTGTTTTAATTCTTAACGCGAACGAACTATAGTTACGCACCGCGTGCATTCTAAATCGCTTGTCGTGGAAGGTACTCGTATCTACGAGCACGGATGCCCGCTACAACTCTGAGTCTACCTACACTTTCTGACTCTCCCTTTATTGCTTTTCAGATCAAAATGCCCAAGCGTAAATGCACGTTCAACAGCGAATTGCAAAGCAAATACCCTATGCTGAAAAGAGGAAAATATGACTGGGAAGTACAGTGTACGATTTGTTCTACAAATATTTCAATGGCAAATAAAGGTATTTCCGACATTAAAGAGCACCTTAACACACAAAAACACATAGCTAATTTGAAAAGCCAAGCCACTAGTTCAAACATCCAGTCATATTTTGAAAAAACTAGACCTAGCTCAGAAGAAAACCTTATTCGAGCAGCCGAAGGCGCAATGGCTTACCACACAGTCAATCACCACATGTCATTCAATTCTTTGGATTGTAGTAATGCCCTTAACCAAGTAATGTTTTCGGAGTCAAATACGGCAAAAAACATGACTTGTAATCGCACGAAAGCTACCGCTATTGTAAATAACGTGTTGTGTCCTTTAACAATTTCCGAACTCAAAAGTGATCTAATAGATGTTGCTTTCGTAAGTGTATCCACTGATGCTAGTAATCACGGCAGTACTAAATTATTCCCCATCATCATTCAGTATTTTGATAAACAAAAAAATGGCATCACATCAAAGCTCCTTGAAATCGAGTCTACTGAAAATGAAACTTCTGATACAATTGTTGAGATTATTATGAAACAACTTCGGGAGCATGATCTTCTATCGAAGTGTATAGCATTTTCTGGCGACAACTGCAACACAAACTTCGGCGGGAACACTAGATCAGGGAAAAATAATGTCTTCTATAAACTAAAAAGTAATCTTAATCCAAATATTGTCGGCATGGGATGTTCTGCCCATATACTTCATAACGCTGTGCACCATGGATGCGACCTACTTCCTATTGACGTAGAGACGATGATATTGAAAATATACAACTTTTTCTCAATTTATACAGTTCGCACGGAAGCTCTCAAGGAATTCTGTGCAGCTGCTGAATCGGAATACAAGCATCTTTTATTTCACTCAAAAACACGATGGCTAAGTCTTTTTCCCGCAATCGAGAGGTTTTTGAAAATGTACGAAGGCTTGAAAAGTTATTTTGAAAGCTTGGATAGACCACCCGTTTTGATCAAAAAGTTTTTTGAAGACCCACTATCAGAGGCATATATGTTTCTCATTCATTCAGTGATGTACGTTTTCCATGGAAAAATCGAAAAGTTGGAAAAAAGTGATAACTCCATTATCGAAACCAGAAACATATTGGCGTCTCTGAATAAAACGTTAGAAGACAGAATGAAAGAAAACTTTGTGCCACTCAAAGCAAAAAGTATTTTGAACAAACAAGATGAAAATACGAAAAACGAGTTCAACAAAAATTGTACAGATTTTTACAGAGAAATGAAATCCTACATAGAAAAGTGGGAAAAACCAATGAAGGACTTTGACAAATTCAACTGGATGATGTTGCCAACCATCACTGAAAGTACTCCATGGTCTGATGTCGAAAAAACAGTCATATTCCTCAAGGAAATTAACATCGAAATCGATGACACGAAGTTGATTGATGAATGGACAAACTTAAAATATTATAGCATGAACCTTACTGACGTCGATAAGCTTTTAAGCGCAAACCAGCTGTGGCAGAATTTTTTTAAAACACCTAACGCCCATTTATATTCTGAACTGCTTAAAATTGCACAGTATTATTTTTGTATACCAGCTCATAATGCGAACGTAGAGAGAGTGTTTTCGCTAGTCACGCAGCAATGGACGAAAGAAAGAAACTCGCTAAACATACACACGGTTTCTTCTCTGATCAAAATCAAGTATAATTTCAAGGACCTGAGTTGTTCCGACTTTTACAAATTCTTGCTAGAAAAGAAAGATATTTTAGCGAAAATTGGGAAGAGTGAAAAATACCAAAATAAGTAAAAAAAAATGATCTCGTTAAAATTATGTTTTAGCAGTTATTAAGTACTCTTAATGATGATAAAGATGACTGAAAATATTATTGGTTATTCTAAAATTCTAAAATATTATAGTTATAAATATAGTAGGTATTATATAATAATTTGAATGATGCCAAAAAGAAGAGCTTAATTGTTTTTGTTATCATATTACCTCAGAAAGAGTGTTTATATTTATTAAAAATGTCCATTGTTTGTTGCTAAGCTATATAAATGAATAAAAATAAAAAAATTATAACGATGTTTTTAGTTTTGTTGCAAAAAAATTTTTTTCAGGAGTGTCCGGGGAAAAAACCATATTTCGCCCAAATGTCCGGGATTTTTGCCGTGTTTATCCGGGGTCGGCAATTTAGGTGATGGCAGCCCTACCTGTGATCTACCAAGAATAAATTAAACCTAACCTCTATCATTTTGTGAGTACCTACATAAACATGACATGAAAGTATGAATTAAATATATTTGTGTCACTTTACAGCTGCCTAATGATATGGAAAATTACATCCAATACAGTGTGATGGGTTCTGTCGCTAAAATACGAATGAATCCAGAGTGTTTGCCATCAAAATTTCAATGTCAACCAGACAGAATAAAACGTACCGCGCCGCCACAGCCTCGATCAGCCGTAAGCAAAAGACAGCGTATGGACATAATACAAGAAGTAGTTTCTAAGGAAAATAAAATGCCAGCAACATCAGGCATGACAATCAATAGTCGTAAGTAAAAAAACCAGCTATTCAATGGTTTAAAAATTGTTTTATTTGTAGTACTTACTTATGTTTACAATAATACCTATGTTTTGATTTTTTTCAGATTTTTTGTCTGCTACTCACAAGGATGACTGCTCTAAATTTCAAGATCAGGCCACACAAGTATGCCCTGAAGCAACTAATAAATTAATCCAAGTATGCCCTAAAGCAACTAATAAATTAATCCAAGTATGTTTGTCTGCAAAGATTAGAAGCAAATATGTACAAGCTTCTAGTCAAATTAAGGATAAAAATACTTCTCCTATAAAGACTTATCTAACAACTACTGCAACATCACCTTTTAAAATTAAGTCTGGATTTGAATCAGCACGGAATAGTAAAGTCAGGAGAAAATTACTGTTAAGTGAAAAGCTAGAAGTGTCATCTTCGAACAGTTCAACACCGTCAAAACATTCACAGTTAAATACTAGCACTTCGCCATCTGTTCTGTCCTTAGTAACGATGACATCAACTAGCAGTGACCAAGAAACTCAATCTGAATTATCCAAAATAAGAAGGAAAATTGAAGCAGAAGATCTAAGCAGATTGTCAATTGAAAATACTGTACGATTAATCAAGAATAATCCAAGATATTATATAGGTGTTACGAAGGATTGTTATTTTTTAATTGATATTTTAAAAAAACATACAAAGCTTCCTGAAGAACACATATTATTATGTTTGAAAAAATCAGACTAAATACACCATTTTCTGAGCTTGGAGATCAATTTGGCATGTCATTGTCATATGCTAGTAATTTTTTTATGAAATCTGTAGTTCTTATTGCAAATGTTTTACATCCATTCATAATTAAATCAACAAAAAGAACAGTAAAACGAAACGTACCTATGGCATTTAGACATAAGTATCATAATATCTATTGTATTATCGATTGTCTTGAAATAGAAATACAAAAACCATCAAAATCTGTAGAGCAGGCTTTAACATGGTCAGAATATAAAAAAGCAAACACTGCTAAATACTTAATCAGTAGCACTCCAGATGGTATTATCAATTATATTTCACCTGGATACAGTGGTAGGACCACTGATGTCTTGTTAGTACAGAACTGCAACTTTTTAGATTGTTTAGAACCAGGTGTGTCTATACTTGCAGATAGAGGATTTAAACACATAAAAGAACTTGTACTGCAAACAGGAATTAATTTAGTAAGACCCCAAAGTGTTGCATCTAACTCTAAATTGTCAAAACAGGATGTTATCAAAACAAAACAAATAGCAAGATTAAGGATTCATATTGAGAGAGTTATAAGACGCTTGCGAGAATTCTCTATGTTAAAACCTCATTCTGTAGTGAATAACAAACTATTAAAATATTTGGATGAATGTGTTGTTATTGCATGTGCACTGATTAACCTACAGGATGGTATTATTAAAAATACATGATTTTACTGAGAATAACTTCTTTTATTTGGTACTATTATAAATTAAGGGATAAACATTTTTCTTCCAAAAAAAATCTAATTTACAGAGTAAATCTTCAACATATTTGGAGTCATATTCTACTGGCACAATATTGATCTTTTTCGTTTGTTCAAAGTCCCATGATGCCACACAGAACAAACATTTTTTCAATTTTGTCATGTGCATCTGTAGTTGTACTTGTGTGAAATACTTAGCAGTTATATGGTTATCCGAAACATAATTTTTTGATGTTTTTTCAGTCATTGGACATTTTACATACGAGTATTACCATCTGCCAGTTCTATTTACACCGAAGGACTAGCATCAATTATAGGAAAAGATCATACGCCTCTTAATAAGGCTGTTGAGTTTACTAACAATGCAATAATGTTTTTGTTTCAAGATATCAAGTATGAAATTAATGGTGTTGAGATAGATCGTATTAAGAATACTGGAATAACAACAACTTTAAAATCATACGCATCTATGAACCCAGGGCAAAGTAAAGTAGCAGCTATATGCAGTGGTGTGCACAGGGTTTTTAGACTGGGTAGGCAAGACATTTTAAAAGCTATTATCTCACCAAAAATCCTGCATGTTGGTTTTGGTTTGTCGTCTTGTCGATTTAATAATTAGTACCTGGATGACCGAACTTTGCTCGTTTTTTTTTGGTAAAATTTTAATAGTTTTTCTCACAAAAGAAGGAACTTGAAAAAAAAAGAAAAAGAAATAATTGTATGGTCTCGAACAGTTACTTTAAATTGAGTGTCGCTCGATTTCCCCCTGAGCTAATATAACCTATCAGTTATTAGCGAAATTTACCTTGGTATTCTAATGATATTGTAGCAGTTTTTCATTGCCTGACAACGACGTTTTCTTAAAATTTAACCTAGCTAGATCAATTTATCGTACCATTGAATCATATTGTTTTGTATTGAATTTACGATTCACTTTACCTTTAACTTAATTGTAAATCCGGTTCAACGACCTTTCACGATAACTAGATTTTTTTATCACTGAAACATAGTTTTGAAAACGCATATTTTTTGTTTTCTCTATAGACACACCACAACAACTTTCACAGTGAATATTTTCCATATTTTACACTATTATTAATCCAAATACCTGATAAAACACCACGCAACCAAAACAAAAACAATAATGGCGATTTGATCTAGACACGCACGATTACTACTATAAAAATAATACGACAAAAAAAAAAAAAAAAAAAAAACAGACGAATTGAGAACCTCCTCCTTTTTTTTGAAGTCGGTTGAAAAGTAATGGTGCTTTACGTAGCGATATTAAATGAAACAATGCTTTTTAAAATAATTGCATAGCCAACTTCGTTTCGGATGCCTCGGAATCAAGTCGGAAGTTTTCGGTAATCTTCTTTCTTACTCTAATTAATCTGCCGTGTTCAAGGTTGTGTTGTCGCGTACGGGAGTCGGGATAGGCACTGCCTACCTTGTGCGGTAGTGTGCGTTATTTTTGACATTGTGTGCTACGTATTTATAGGAACGCACACACCTATTAATCCGCATGATTACGAGAGCACACATATAAACATTTAGACAAAAATAGTTTGTGTCTTTTCCGCGGCTAGCAGTGGCGCTAGTGCTGCCTGCGCATTGTTTCAAATTGTATTATGTATCGTGATACACGCGCGCGACACTCGATGGATGGAGTTAAATTATGATTTAAGATTTTTTTATTGACAGTAAGTACTTATTCGTAAATAAAATAATATTAGATATCTGAACTGAACATGATTTTAATCTAAGTTACTAAGGTAGGCAGTGTCTCTCTGCCTATATGGAGCGCACGCCACTGGCTATATGGGGTTGGAATCTGAATGTCGTGTGGCGGGTCGCTCACTTCCCTATAAAATGTGCGAGGAGGGCGATGGCTGCCAAGCGCGTCATACTTGTGAACAGGTGCTGCTTGTGGGGGCTGGTCTGCTTGAGTTTGTTGTTTAATAAGTCAGTCATAATTAAATTCTATAGATTACTATTTTTGCCGCCATAACACGCAAATATTGTCAGTGAGACTAGATAAATAATAATTATTGAATGTAATAGGTGTAAGTTGTTTTTGAAAAGAGTAATTGCTGAGTTTATTGCCGGCTCTTCTCAGCAAAAACAACCTTCCGAACCGAGCATTTAGAGTCTGACTATTCATAAGTGCCTGTGAAGGCCTATTTGGATGAATAAACAATTTCATTTCATTTCATTTCATTTCAATGGATTTAAAAATAATGAGGCTTATTTTGATGTTGTTATTCCATTGAACAAAATAATGGGATTTGCTGAAGATTATAATAAAATAATCATCAATTGTAAACATGAACTTATTTTAAATAGAAGTAATTCTAATGTAAATAGTGTTAAAATTGATGGTCTTGATAGCATAAAAATACATATAGAAAGAAAACAATGGCGTGTTCCACACATTAAAGTATCAGATCGTGAAAGGTTATCATTACTTAAACTATTAGAAAAGGACAGACCCATACAATTAGCATTCAGGAACTGGGATTTATACGAGTATCCATTTTTACCTACTAAACATTCTTGGTCCGTTAAAACAGCTTCTCAGCTGGAAAAACCCTGTTATGTTTTATTTGCTCTACAAACTAATAGAAAAAACAAAAATTCAAAAGATTGTTCCTTGTTTGATCATTGTAAATTAACTAATGTAACTCTGTTTCTGAATTCACAATACTATCCCTACGAATCACTTAAGCCGGGTCCAGACGAGTGTAACGTGTAATGTAATCCACCGTGTAATGTAACACGAATTCTACGTGTGGACGGCCCTACGAGCATTACATGTAACGCTCGCGCGGCGCTCGGGGTTCATCGGCTGTCGGTTTTTCGCGCGAACACAAAGACGCTCGCAGTGCTCGTTTGGACGGCGTTCGTGACGGTTGTGTCGTATGTACGTTCATGATGTGGAGTGACGAACAATCGCTTGAACTTATTAGTTTGTATCAGGAAAAACCTGTTATTTGGGATGCAAAAAACCCGCAATACTATAAAAAAAATCTGAAACACAATGCTTGGAGTGATATTGCTCATTCATTGGAAAGAGATGTAGAAGAATGCAAAAACAAAATGATTAGTTTGCTTGCTTCACATCGAAGAGAAAAAGGAAAAGTAAAGAAGAGCCATAGTTCCGGAAAAGGTATGTTTTATTATAAATTTCTGTTGCTTTACATATTACACACTTTTATTTATTAATTTAGTTTTTACTTAGGTATTATCACTTACTTGCTATTAGTACAATTATTACTTCTATTGTATACCCACTATATTACTATATTCTACTATATTTTACTATACATATATGTACTATATTCTATTGTATTGTTTATTTATTGTAATTTATTTTACAGGTGGGGATGAAACGTACAAAAGTACATGGTTTGCTTACGAGGCGCTGGCATTTTTAGAAGATCGAAATAATCCAAGGAAACGACGCAATACAGAGGTAACTGCATTGAACTAGTTTCCTTCGACTTGATAAAAAAAACTTAACAATATGTATTCTGCCAAGAAACTGTACTCTCGTTCATAAAATAGTCATTAAACTCATCCCTAATTTGTTTTGCCGTTGAGGCAGCTCTTCTAGGTACATTATTCAATGGAAGTAAAGATGACATTTCACAATCTCTCCGCCAACTACCTTCACATAATCTTCCGTTTTGGTCGCTGTCAAGTGAGCCAGGGGGTGCATACAAGTTTTTAGATGAATCCGTGTTTCTCAAAAAATTATGCAAGTGTGCAATAGCCATGACTATAGTCTCCACGGTTTTGGGCTGAAGGAGCATAGGTTTTCGTAGAACTCTGAACACAGATGCTGTGATACCAAATACATTTTCTACAATCCTGCGAGCTCTGCTTAACCGGTAATTAAAAATTCTTCGCGGCGATCCCTTGGGGTATTCTCCTGGATAGGGTTTCATTATATTGTTTTGTAAAGGGAAGGCAGAGTCTCCTACAAAAACATATGGTACTACTTTGTTTCTACCTTGCAGTGCTTCAGGTGCAGGCAATCTTAACGAATTATTTTCTAGTTTTTTATATAATTCAGTTTCTTTAAAAATTCCACCATCTGAAATGCGGCCTTGACATCCGACATCCAGAAATTTATAATTATATTCCGCGTCTACTGAAGCAAACATCACTATACTGAAATTCGATTTGTAGTTACGATATTCTGTGTCACTATGTACCGGAGCCTCGAGAATGACATGTTTACCGTCCATGGCTCCGGCACAATGGGGAAAATTCCACAATTCATCAAATCTGTTTGAGATCTGGATCCATTCTGACTCTGTTTTTGGCAGCTGAAACAATGAATTTTTTTTTTTTTTTTTTTTTTTTTATATATTCGATAGGCTTGTATTTGACCACAATCTCACCATGGTAAGTGATGATGTGGCCGAAGATGGTAAGCACACAAAGCCTAGATGGGAACTGGCTCTCAAGTGCAGCTGTCGGAACACACCGATAGGTGTTTGGCGACAGATTTTCAACTTGAGGGTGGTAGCCAGCCAGTCGGGTACTACAAAGTACCCTACCACCGTGCTATGGTTTCCTCACGATGTTTTCCTTCACCGAAAGCTCAAGCTCATTGTAGGATTCGAACCCACGACCTTCGCCGCGGCATTCGACGTCACTTACCACTGAGCTATCATCGCCTTGAATTTCTTTTTAATTACAGATTACAAATGAACCGGAACAGAGTGCATCTACAAGTGTAGAAAATGATAACAGTTCAGAATTTATATCACCAACTGGTCAGGCCCCCAAAAAAAAAGAAATCAGACGAAAATAAAAAAATGGGTATGCTTTCGGAGGCTCTTGGCCTGCTTAAGAGTGCTCCTTCTAGTCCTACTCCTGAACCCCGAAACAATAATCCAAACAATTTTGACAGTGAAACCCTTTTCTTTTCAAATTTTATATGCAGCAAGATGCAACAATATAACAGAAGTACTAAAAATGCCGTGCAGCGAGCAATAATGGACGTAATATTCAAAGCCGATGAAGGATGCACTAACTTTTCTCAACATTATTATCCATCGGCATTCAATTACAGTGGGTATACAACAGGCTCGGTTCCTTCATCAAGATACTGCAATGAACCACCTTCTTTGTCTAATCGCTCAGAACTTACTTCAGGGTATTCAACAGGTCAGAATCAGACATGTTGCCCTACTGCTCCATATGCTTCACCTGTTCCCTCAGAATTATCTCAAACTTCATATGAAGATGTAGATTTTGTGAATGACCTGATTTGAAAAGAATAAATTTTGTACTACATGATTTGAAGATACAATTTGATTTAACTTTCTAATTTTAATTTTGGAATAATTTTAATTTTGCTACCCTACTTAATACAATAGCTTAATTTGTTATTTTAATAAATAAATAAGAATATGTAAAACTCACCTTAATGTTTTCTTTCAATGATTTTATAATCGCTTCACAAACTTCTGGTACAATGCAAGACATTGACTGTTTTGAAATTCTGAAGGTGTATTGAAGACTTGTAAATGAATCTCCTGTTGCCAAAAATCTTAGTGTTAGAGCCAGTCTATCTTGCGGCGAAATTGCAGATCTCATTATAGTGTCTTGTCTTGATATTTTAGGCGCAATGATTGTTAACAAATATTCGAAGTCAGTAGGCGACATCCGGGTAAAGTTTTTATATTGACCGCTTATATGTTGAGATTTTAGTTCCACAAGTAAAGAAGATCTTCTTTTATACAAATTAGTTTTCCGCCATCGACGCTTCCGACTTTTGCGGTCTTCAGTTAGTAAATACATGAAAATAAAAGCCGCACCAGCTATCACGACCTTCCTATTCGGCATGTTCGTAGCAACTGAGTGGAAACAGCTTTTGAAATATTTTCGCGTTCACAATTCGCTTTGCGTTCGTGTGCCGTCCACACTGTTGATGCTAAATTACACGTAATCTTACATTACACGTTACACTCGTCTGGACCCGGCTTTAATCTTAATTTTGATGAAAGTAAATATAGTAATGGTAATATAGTAAACTATATAATAATATTATACGAAATGTACACTAGGTTCCGTCAGTCTTATTATAACGCCCCCGTGGATCCATCGCTTGATTTATTTAATTTTAAAGAAAAAGCTCCAATATTTGTTATCGATTGCTCAAGACAGAACGAAAATTTAAAATCTGGTCCAGTAGACGTGAGATTAGAAATTGAAAGTTCTCAAGAGATTCCTGAAAATACGACAGCTTACTGTCTCATCATAAACGATAGACTCATTGAGTATAAACCTTTGAGTAATATAGTTAGAAAATTATCATGACTGCTATAGTTGATATCCATGGTTTTAAAACGGATAAAAACGAATTTATTTTAAAGGAAATTGGTATACTATGCAATAACTACTTACAAGTCTTTCTGATCAAATCACCATTTCCGTTTTATGATTTAACGAAAACTGAAAGAAGGCAAGTCAGTTGGATAGAAAGAAATAGAGGTATATTCTGGGATGAGGGCTATATACCTTATTTAAACTATAAAAATATTATCCAAGATCTCTTACGGGATAAATCTATATACACTAAAGGACTTAAAAAAAGTGTATGGTTAAAGCAAATTTTTGAAAACAATACCGTTTGTAATTTAGAAGATAAAGGTTGTCCTAGTTTATTAAGTCTGTATGAGAAATACAATTTATCTATCGATGTGTATAGCTGTATGTTTCATAAGAATATATGTATTGTGAAATAAAAATTATAGAGGTAAATTTTAAAAATGTTTTAAGATGAGAATAAACTTTTATCAATAACTTTTTTTCTTTTATTTAAAATCCTTTACCTACACACTCTTAACTATATCCATCAATTTAAATACTAGAATTAATGAATGATGGCTAAAATTGTCTGTTCCTGAATCTCTATTGATTCAATCAGAATACTGAAATTAATGAATGATGGTTACATTTGTCATTCTTTTGATTCAATCAGAATACTAGAATGAATGAATTATAGTGGAAATTGTAGAATACTGGAATTAATGAATAATGGTTAAATTTATGATTTTGATTATCTTCTGATTTATTCAGAATACTAGAATTAATGAATGATGGTGGAAATTGGTGGTACCTGGATCACAGATACAGGTACCAGCCCAATTTCCACCTACTAATATTTATTGTTTACTTCATTTGTTTATTATAACTTTATGATTGTACGGGTTTCCCGCACTTCTCAACTTTCGCTGCAACAGCAGTTTGTTTGTATCGCCGCACACTTTTTATGGAAAATAAATCAGTCTATATTTGAACAGTACGCGACTCGGTTATATCATTTACTCTTATCAATCTATATCAACCTTTTATCAAATAGTTTTATATATCAACAAAGTAGGGGAAGCTGCCCCTACATTTTAGTCCTTCGAGCCGAATGCGGGATCTTAAAGTGTTCGTGGACTTCATAAAGTTTTAAATAATATCTATCAACTATTAACATTATCATAAAATAAAATCTTTGTGTGTGCCAGTGTGAACAGTAATATCAGTGTATCATTCCACACGATTATCATCATACTTGAGCTGATACGCAGCTCAGGTGCCTATCAACTTCTTTCTGGTCGGAAGGCTGTACAGTATCATCATCATCATCTGTCTGCTGGTAAGCGTGTCTAGCGGACATCAAGCATCGATCCAAGGATAAGAATATCTCATCGGATTATCAAGTAAGCTTGTTCCTTTATTAAATAATATCAATATGGAGGATATCATAGCACGACAGGCAGAGATCTTCGAATCTATAAAGTACATTATATCAAATTTTGGTAAGGATTCTGGGTCCCGACAAACTCCGGAGTACATTAAGAAGCGATTAGAAGCTTTAGACAACCTCTGGGGTGAATTTGATTATAATAATCAACAATTAGGTAGATATGAAGACGACGCGCATCAATATTTTATAACATATATCAGATAACTCGAGAACTCTACGAGTCTATTCGAAAATTGCTTCAGTCATGCTGTGGAACCAAAACCTTCCACATCCAAGCAACCTGATCATCCTGACTTACTTAAACTTTTATCAAAACAGCGAACGAATTTTAGAGCATTCCAAAGGGTTGTTAAGAGTATCAATCTTAGTGACATAACAGACAAGTGGGAGATCGAAGATGAAATTCGTAACCTGCAATCCAAGTGGACTATCATAGAAACGTTACATTTGGATATTGACAATATTAAATTGGGGATGAATACGGAGTATGAAAATGAATTCACTACACTCGAAGCATCATACAAGTACATGAAGAAGTCGTTAAATCAAAAATTGAGTACGAACAAATTCCAGCAGAAATCTACACCTAAATTGGAAATTCCAACATTCACTGGAAACTATACTCAATGGCCTACGAGGGCGGCACTGAAAATTTCGGGAATCAAGGAAGTGACACAATATTACTATTTAAAAATGTATTTATTGATTTTCGAAGTATTCTCCGCTAAATTTGACACATTTTTCCATACGATGGAACCAATCATTGAAGCAACCATTCCATTCGGAAGTTGGGGTCTCCAAAATGGCCGTTTTGTAGGCGTCCACAGCTTCTTCAGGTGATGAAAATCTCTGACCACGCAATTTATTCTTTATTTGAGGGAAAATATAGAAATCATTAGGGCTTAGGTCGGGGCTATACGGCGGATGGTCTAATAATTCTATGTTATCTTGCTCTAAAAACTCTTTTGTTCTGTGCGCGGTGTGAGAACTCGCATTGTCGTGATGGAGGATGATGCGGCGGTTAAAGTTCTCTTTACGGAGTTCAGAAACGACCTGTAGCAAACAAATGCTAGCATACCATTCTGCATTAACCGTTCTTTGTCCCTCAAGAGGAATAGTCGCAACATGGCCGGTTTTGGAGACAAACGTGACCACCTTTTTTTTTGCAACACTCCGTGAACGAACAATTTTTGTTGGCTTTAACTCATTTTCGAACACCCAAACTCATGACTGGTTTTTTGTTTCGGGTTCGTACGCGTATATCCAGGATTCGCCACCTGATACGATGTTGTATACAGCATTTGAGGATCCTGCGTGGAATTTTTCGACAGTTCGGACGCACCAAGTAACGCGAGCCGCATTTTGCTCTTCACAGAGCGAATGCGGTATCCATCGGGAAAACAACTTTTTTACACCTAATTTTTCATGCAAGATTATTTGTATTTGACTCATGCCAATGTCTAAAGTTGCCTGAATTTCGCGGTATGTCACATGTCGATCTTCCTCAATCAGCTTACGCACAGCATCAACGTTTTCTTGGGTGACTGCAGTTTTTGGACGACCTTGACGGGGATCATCACTAAGCTTGACACGTCCACGTTGAAATTCAGCAAACCAGCGATAAATTGTGGTTTTGGATGGGGCTTCATCACCAAATGCAGAAATCATCCGGTCAACACACTGTTTTTGTGTTAAACCACTTCGAAAGTCATAATAAATCATCGCTCTTGAATTTTCTCGAGTCAATTCCATTTTCTCAACGACTAAACAAGTTTAACAAAACCTTGTGACAAGACCACGAATCTTTTTTTAAATAAATAAATGGTATTCGATTTTTAAAACCAAGGAGTTTTCCATTAAAAAGATTTTAATATGACAGGAACAGTGGAAATATTCCATTCCCGATACTTTTAGTGCAGCCCTCGCATTTATTATTTAACGCCGCTATACATAGCAACAATATGTTGACAAATGCCTAAAAAAAATGCAACACCTCAAGGGAAAAATCAAAGGTGAGGCGGAACGTCTCATTCATCACCTTCATGTTTCCGCAGAAAATTATGTAACTGCATGGGTAATACTTACGCATCGATATCATAACAAACAATTACTTTTTAGTAAGCAAATTGAAGTATAAACTGGAATGGACTTTGAAATACAAGATGGGCATGTATTATACTATAAATGAATTGTTTAGACTCTAGAGTTGCAAGGTACTTCCGTGACTAAATTGGTAACTTTACAACATATTTTGTTTAACACAAGCACAACTTTCGCGATCGTTGAGACTACGTAAAAATATATCGAGTAAATGTAGTGTAAGTAAGAGTCTTTTCCACCTGATTTATATTTGGCGTGCAGATTTTTCATGGAATCTAAACGGCAGACGTCGCGTAAAATGAAATCCTTATTATTTTAAATTGATTTTTTCTTTTGCCTCTTTCACAGTATCTGATTTGTCCATTTAATCTTAAAATTATTATTAGTTTAACTGTAATTATTTCTTTACAAAATCGTTGTTAACCACCTTTAAGAGTACCCTTTTTCATTGTTTGTTTGTCTGCATTGGTATGCTGTAGTTTTAAAGATTCTGGAAATACATTTAATTCGGAAACTTTTTACTTTATCTTTATCCTCTTCCCTAACAACAATATCTTCGACAAAACTGCTTGCTTTTGACACTGAATTTGCTTTTTCTTATTCTTTTTCTTCAGGAAAATTGCTTTGTACAAGGCGGTTATCTGTGTTGAGAGTTCAACGTCTGGCCAACATAATCAGCATCGATTTGTATGTTATAATTGTAATAACAGAGGGCATTTTGCAAGAAATTGACGAGCCCCAAAGAAGTCTGGAAGGAAATTCCAAGAGCAAAAGATGCTTGCTCTTAATACGGAGCAATGTTTACAATCTGTAGCCCTAGCACGAATTTATTTCGAAAAGTTATTCGTAATGTTATCGAGTTAAAATTGTATGAGAATGGATCAGTTCTAAATTTGGCAGAACGTAGGGTTTTGGTTTACTTTCATATACCTATCGTATCGCCTTCGTATTATCACTTGACACATTTTGTATCAAATCGCAAGCGCGAATTTTGTTATGACATTTGTTCGAAGGCTGGTTATCGTCATGCTATCGAGAACGTACGCAAGTTTATTCACTTTAAATTTGTTGGTGAGAAAAGGTTCAACAAGTTTATAAATCGATAAAAATATATAATTTGGTGTTTTTTCATCAATATAATGCAACGAAGCACTTTACATTACTATTTGCTCTCCGAAATGAGCAAAGAGATACAAGGTTTTTTAGGTAGTAATATTTCTTGTAGTTAGTTATTTTTTTATACTCGGCTAATTATATGATTTTAATTTTATAGAGAAATTATGCGTAGAGCCAAAACAAACGAAAGAGTTTAAACCCATTGAGCTCTCGGATATAGAATTCAAAATAGATATCGCCTCAATAAAGAGACATTTAATTTAATTATCTTTGCGAGCAGCTGCAACATAAAACTTCATTTTTTTTTAATAAAGTTATTATTATTATTATTCTAAAACTATAAAAGTTATATGTTAAAAAACCAGCTTTGGATTCAGAGTGACGTCACTTTATTTTGTGAGTTATTCTCAGCAAGCCCTTTCATTTGATACCCATATTGTGGGATTACATTAAAAAATAATAGTCCGTTATTTTAGGTGTTTCGACTTGTTGGATTTAGAGTGACGTCACACAGCTGACCATGCAATGTCATGTAAACTAAACGTGTATACAAAATTTCAGCTCAATCGGTTAAAGATATCTTCTTCAAAATTGAGTTGCAAATACATTGCAAGCTAATATAAAGCTTGTAAAACAGCATCCAACCGGCATCGGGAACAGGGTCCTAGCTACCGGTGGTCAGGGTTCCAAAGAGAGGAACTTCCTCATTATACGTGCCGTCTCTAGGAGTACTACGTTCTGAATCTGGCCCTTGATCCAAAAAATATGAAGCAATAATAAGGAAAACGAGGAATGTTATAAATGACGGATGCAGACGAGACAACAGGCACGCCTTAGACCCCCGGACTCGTCACCTTGCTCCACCTCGCAGTCGCCGGCACCCAACAAAGATGGCATGCCGGTTAATACCGCTGTGTCGAGTGAGAGTGATGAGTATTGCTTGCCACCGACGTCGCCACCTCCTGTCGGAGAAACCGGCTCCGAACAGGGTCCGCATTCCCGATGGTTTAGTGCGGCGCATGCGATGGACGTCTTCCATTAATGAAAGCGTCATGCGCGCCTACTATGAGGCGACAGAGGGAGGAACTAACGTCACTGCAAATTGTAGGCGGATGCAATTATTATTATTATATGCTTCATTCCAGCGAAAGAATCCCTTTAGAACTCAAGGTATGAAGACTACGAATAATATATTTAAGGGTTTCAGTGGCCTATCGATATATTTCTGTGTATTAGCAATGTTTACTTCTTACAGATTCTTTGTGTTTTATCTTTTTACGCAACAGGGTCTTATCAAAGACTTGTTTAGGAGGCCAAACAAACAACTGTTAGTAAAGTTGTCTCTGAGGTCAAAAACGCTCTCGTCATCCTTAATGAACAGCTTTATTAAATTTCCAGTTACAAGAGCTCAAAGAGACATTATAAAACACAAGTTAGTATATTATACATGCTTGGCTCTTAATTCTTATGTACTTAACAAAACAAAATTTTGTTTTAATTTAATCTTACAGATTCTATGTGAAATATGGATTTCCGGGGGTCATTGGTTGTATAGATGGGCGCCACTTCCATATTTTCACCCCACACAGTGATAGAGAACATGTATTCTACTATAGGAAACATTTTCATTCACTGAATGTGCAAATGGTAATAATTATTGCAATATTTTTGATTGCTGACAAGAAAAAGTAGAGTGGATAGTTTTTATTTTTTGAATATTGTATTTTATTTATTTTCAGACATGTGAAAGTGACTGCAGAATATTAAATGTAAATACTAAGTATGGTGGGGCTACTCATGACGTATTTGTGTGGGAGAACAGTCAGGTGAATGAATCCATCCTAGGTTTGTATTTGCATGCTTGAATGCTTTATTTAAATTTTAAATGTTTTTTTTAATTATCATACTTGTTATAGGTGATTCCGGCTACCCTCAGCGGCCCTAGCTAATGACTCCCATCACTGATGCTGCTGAAGGGACAGTAGAAGCAAAATATACATCAGTCCATGGAAAGGCTAGGGTCACCATAGAAAATACTATTGGCAGGCTCAAAAATAGATGGCGATGCCTATGCAAGTACCACACCCTTCACTACTCGTCAGAAAAATGCGCAAACATTATAGTGGCATGTTGTGTATTGCATAATTTGGCAATCGATTTTGATTTTACTTCACCAACATGCCACCAGATCATGGATATACATCTACATCAGATATTTACCAAGAAACAGGATCTGCCAACGGACATGACCTAATTCGGGGTAGAGCAATAAATAAGGAACATGTTGGTCAACCAAATTAGTACACATCATGTAATAGGTATGAAATTGCCGTTCTGCAGTACTGGCCATTTCAAATCAAAATAGTTTTTGTTTGGCTAAGAATTCTAATTTCAAATTAATTTTATTTTAAAAACATGGATTTTTTTTTCCAAAAGTAGTCATTTGTTTATTGATTAGTGTTACATTTTCATCGCATTTCAATCTTTTTCGTCATCATGGATACGTTAAAAATTCGAGTAATTATGGAATATGACTACCGTCGTGGCAGCAACGCGGCACAAGCGGCACGAATCATCAACGACGTTTACGGAGCTAACACTACAAACCAATGCACCACCTATTATTGGTTTGCTCGCTTCCGTTCTGGAAATTTCGTCCTGAAAAATGAACCTCGTGGTCGTCCGAAGACTTTGGTCGACAATGACGAATTAAAGGCGATTGTGGAAGCTGATGATACACAATCTACGGCTGAATTAGCAGCAGCTTTCGACGTTAGCGTCAAAACAATATTGGTCCATTTGCGTCAAATTGGCAAGGTAAAAAAGGCTTGACCAATGGGTGCCCCACGAACACAATGATCGCCAGCGCGAAGTACGTGTCAAGACGTGCCATGCACAGCTCAACAGACACACAAATGAAAGAATTTTGAACCGCATTGTTACCTGCGATGAAAAATGGATTCTGTTTGAAAACCGCAAGCACTCAGCAAGTTGGTTGGATCCTGGTTCAGCACCTAAACAATGCCCTAAACGAAAACTTACCCCTAGAAAAGTGATGGTCACTGTTTGGTGGTCTAGCGCCGGTGTGATTCATCACAGCTTCTTACCAAACAGTATGAGCATTACTGCAGATGTGTACTGTGAAAAACTGAACACAATGATGGAGAAGCAGGCATCTCCAACCAGCATTGGTCAATCGCTCGTCTCCGCTGCTCCTGCACGACAACGCGCGACCTCATACTGCACAGCAGACGGTCTCCCAAGTTGCAAGAACTGGGGTTGGAAGCTCTCCGTCATCCGCCCTACTCACCAGACCTTGCGCCTACAGACTACTACTTTTTCCAGAATTTGGATAACATCTTAGCGGGAAAAAAAATTCAATACCCGAGAGGCAGTACAAAATGCCTTTGAAGAATTTGTTGCCTCCCGTCCAGCTGATTTCTTTAAGAAGGGCATCAATAAACTGCCACTGCGTTGGCAAAGATGCATTGATTGCATGGGTGATTACTTCGATAAATACAAATAAAAAATACATGAAAAAAAATCGTTTAAATTTTTTCATACAATACGGCAATTTCATAGGTAAATACCATATGATTACATTTATAGACAACGCCTACCATAGGGTGGCACAGTATGTGGTAGATAAGAATTAGAGTTGTAACGGATCTTCGCCTTCGCCTCCGTTACTGCGGAAGTTCCGCAAGAAATCTTATCTTCGCTTCCGCCTCCGTACAACTTTTGCGGAGTTGTAACAGAGGTTTAATTACGACGAATCATAGAATAATAACGCGTAAGTTTCCTTTTCATAATTTTGATTACTTAAAAGCTGGTAGCTCTAAATGATGCATTTAAATTACCACTTCGCTATTTCTTTGTAAATGGCCTTGCCGCTGGACAAAGGGCTAATATTCTCAAAATGTGTCTTGAGAAATGTCATGGCGTGGGAGTGAGCCCAGGTTGTAACTTTGCCCTTTGATGGCTGTGCATCTAACATGGCTACGGCTAAAAAGTTAGGTTGCAATTTCGAATAGTTGTGATATTGGATCCATGTCATATGGTGAAACTTGTGCGTAACACATTAGAGGCGAAAAAGACATTGGTAGATGAAAACAAGTAAAAAACCGAGTGGGCATATTTACTTAAAAATTTTCAACATAACATTGGATTGCATTTTGGGAATAAGTTGTCAAATCGGCATAGAGTTACGAAATAATCATGAACGTGTAACTAGCGACTCAAACCTTAAGTCAAAGTGTAGCTGATGCGATTAAGTTTTGTTTGCAACAATTGAACATGCCTGATTTTCAAGACTCAGATCCAACTGTCAGCTTTTTAGAAACGTTTAACAACATTTTTGACATACTAAATTCAAGATCACTTTCTGGACACAGGTTTAACCCTTAATTTGACCTTGGCCGCTGTCACGGACACCAAATAAAAAAAAAACTTGCCTGCTTTAATAACATTTCATGCACAGTAAATATCTACCAAAAGCTTCTAAATAAACTTGGTAAAAAATATTAAAAACATATTCCGCCAATTGAGGTTATTCTCTATCTGTTATCGTGGTTGTTTTAAGTCATTGAAAAATCTAATAACATAAATTATAATAAAATGAGTTCTTCCAGTGACGAAAATGAGACACTGACTCCGGAATCATTTCGAAATAAAGCAACAATTAGGTAAAGTAGATAATTTGTTGCCGCCAAAATCGCGGGAGTTGTACCTGAAAACATACAATTTGTTCTGCGACTGGAAAACCACGAATGGCGCCAATTCCTTCTCAGAGTCCGTATTTCTTAACTGTTTCAACGAATTAACCAAGACTAATGGTAGGGGAGGCGAATAGGGGATTTCGGGATTTACTCGAGCGCGGCAGATTAACATAAGGGGGGCAACCTTGCACCTTGTGAAGTACTCTCACCAAATCTGAGCCCTCTATATAGTGTCGAACGTCTAGGGTAGCCCGTCAGATTAGTAAAAAAAAATCGATGGTTTGAAATACTCGAGCGCGTCAGATTAAGGTAAGGTAAGTTAGTTACATGCAAAATAGTGTACATTTCAATAATTTGACAATTTGGGCGTGACGAAAGAAAATTGGAGACTCGCAAAGTTGCAAAAAAAAAAAAACGTCACCTGGATTTTCTCGAGCGCGATTAGTTTTTTTTTTATTTTGAAGGAAATTAGTCACGAATCACGGAAATATCTTAATCTGCCGATTTGCACAAGCCGAAGTAGCTAAAATCATTATTAAGTGTATGAGTTTCACCTCAGAATGAGAGATAGTCAGCTATTAACTTGTATAAACCTTTATTTTGACACCCTAAAACTTGTCTCAATAGCTATTTATCTTAGGGTGCCCGCACTACTGATTTTTCAAGCTCAAAGGTCAAAATATCATTTATTGCAAATATCTCGTTTCCTATGGGTTTTTTGGTATATGTATTCATAATAAATATTGTAGAAGATTAAATTCTCTACAACTTTTGTCCAAACATTTTTTCGATATCTTGAACCATTTTCGAGATATCGATATGCCTGCCTGATACGCCTGTATAAAAATCTGACGCGCTCAAGTAAATCAAGGTCACGTTTTTTTTTTGCTATTTCAAAAATCGGCCCTGACTGATGGTCGCGTCCAAATCGTCAGTCTTTAAAATAGGAGCGAGCTACTGGAGGGTTCACTTAACATCCCTTATCAATGTCTGACGCGCTCGTGTATTTTTTTTTTAAATATTTTCGACCCCTTCGTACGGCCCACCACGCAAAACGGCAGATTATTATTTTTCCGTTATCAGACAGACGTGGCGCGACTACCCTATTAATATCTGACGCGCTCGAGTATTTCATGGTGACTGTTTTTTTTTTACATTTTTGAAACCCTGTAGTCGCTCCCCCCACCGCTGAAGGGGAAAATATCACATAACCTTTTTTTCTTTATTCCACCTAATCTTCAAATCCCAGTAGGTCCCAAAGACGCTCGAGTAACTACAAATTTTGCATCATTGCCTCCCCTACCATAAGAAACCGTCGACACTTTGGAGCATATATTCTATGCTACAAATAATTAAACAATATTATGATATTGTTTAATTATTATTAGCTTATTTAACTTTTCATGTGTTTCAGGTACACAAAAAAAATTGAGGGACCAATGGAATATGTGGTAGCTTATGAAATCAATTCTGTTTCTGGGCCAAGTAAGTAGGTACATACTTATTAATATTTTATAATTTATATCACCCTATAAACATTGTAATGTGCATATTAAGAGTATTAATAAGTATTTGCCACCTGACACTTCAGTACTAAAATAGTAGTATCCTTTGTCAATAAAGATATTTTTTTGCAGATCATGGTAATAATGAGCCACACTGGGCATATGAGATAAAAAAGATGCGCATCACAGCCGAGCTACTTTTGGACAAAGATTTTCATGCTTGATACAGATTGTCTGCTCACAAGCAGAAGTTGGCAGCTTTACATCAACCTATTTTGGAGCTCTTTAAAATCATTGTACTTGAAATGTTGTCCTTAAGTCATACTATTACTTAGTAATTACTTAGTAATAGTATGACACTATTACTTTTTAAAAATATCTATAACTGGCTGTCCTCCGCGGTTTCACCCACGTTCCCGTGGAATCTTATCTTTTGTCGGGATAAAAATATATGCCTATTTTACTCAGGGATAATGTAGCTTTCTAATGTTGAAAGTTTTTTTTACATTGGTCAAATAGTTTTTGAGTCAGAACAAACAAAAAAAATCTAATCTTTCCTCTTTATAACATCAGTTTAGATGAAATAGGCATATTTGTAATTGACACTTCACTGTAGCTTGTTTATACTGATACCTAAGATATATTTTCTGTGTCCATTTATTACATTGGGTAGGTATAAAGTATTTATTTTATAAGGAGCAATAAATTATTAACAATAAATACTGAAACATATATTTGGGTGAATGTACAAAATTTGGTCAACTCGATGTCGTCAGTCAGTAAAACGATGTATTATTAGATTTTGTTTATATTTTATAATTCATTTTAAATCAATTAAACGCCTTTTATTTAGTCACTCAATTTCAGCTTTTCATTTTAAATAGAAGTTTGTAAAACTTCACAATATGTTCTCAAAACGTCAGTACTTTGGCGTGTCACAACCTCAAAAGCGCGCAATCAAAAATTTGTGTGATAAAAAATACTCCTTTTATAATAAAACTTATTATATCACTATAATCTGTGATGTATTTTATAATATATAATCACAACTTTCATAATATAATATTCTCAACGTTGTTGTTAAAATAATGACAAACTTTGTGTTTGTCGTCAGTCCGTTGTTCGTTGCTCGAATTTGAATTTCCCGCTAAATAGCGGCGGCTCCAATTCAATTCCGCGTTAAATTTCAAGGTTAGTACTGAAGTTAGCTGCAGACCGCGCCATTGCTCGGCCGCCATTACTGTGCCAGTGCTAGAGTTGTGTTCGTCGTGGGACCACGTGCTGATCCAGACGAATTTTCAGTCCTATGGTGAGTCGTTATTTCCTTGTAAATTTGTGTTATATTTTATCTTATACATAGTTAACCTTGATTTCTTAAAATGTAGCTTCTTGATATCCGAAAGTATCAAATTAAAAGTTAGTTCTAAAGAAAACCTCAAATTCATGATTGATTCGTTGGTGTCAGTCCGTTGTCTGATATTGCGCCAAAGGACTGACTGGGTACTGATTATTTGAGCGTGTCTAAGCATTTTTTTTTAACTTATTTCAGTTTAGAACATCATGGCTCCTAAAAAAAACAAAACATGGCTAAAGATAGAGAAGATATATTGAAAAAGAAAAGAGAAGCCGAAAAGGCTCGCTTGGCTAGAATTAAAAGCGACCCCATTAAATTAGCTGAAACAAAGGTTGCACTACTTAAAAAAGAAAGAAAAGGGACAAAAAAAATATTAAAGACATGACGCCTCGGGAGCAACGATTAACTAGAAAAGAATGGAAAAAACATTCAAAAATAACAACTTATGAAAAGTAATACTCGGTAATTTTGTACGCCAAAATACACCTCGAAGTACTGACGATGAAGCACAACCAGTAGTTGGTGAACTAATAAGGACCATTGTGAACGAAGATCAAAGAGCAAATGAAGCAAAAAAAAAGAAGTGAAAGACAGAGAAAGTTCAGAAATAAGCAACTTAAAAAGATGAAAGCAAAAGTTTCAAATCTAAAATCAAAACTGAACAATCAGCGTCAAAAATATAGAAGAGTAAAAAGGCAGTTGAAGAAAGTTGTAAAGTTTGTAGAAAAAACTCCGAAAACGAAGATATAACTAAAAAGAAGGATTTAGTGAAGAAGGCCCTTTTCGGAGAAGTTCTCAAAGTTCAATTAGAGGAAAAACTACTCTAAAATAAGAAGTTATGAAGATAAAAGAAAGTTCAAACAAGCTATATCCGGAAATGTTGTAGATAAATACAAATTATGGAGAATGCCAAACAAAGCAGTGACTTTCAAAAGAACGGGACAAAAGCAGCAAAAATGAAATACCTCAAAGTTAAAGTGCAAAGTCTAGCTGAGCAATTTTTAGAAGAAGATTCTAACAGCCGTCAAGCCGCAGGTAAGAAAGAATTTGTGACTCGTAACCAAATCAAAAAACAGAAAAGATATCTACTAGACACTATGAAAAATCTGCATCAGAAGTTCTTAAAAACCAGTCCATTTAAAATGGGTTATAGCCTATTTACTCGATTCCGACCATTTTGGGTGGTTCCCCCTAAACTATCAAACCGTGATACTTGTGCTTGCACGGTCCACGAAAACATGGACCTTCAACTTGCGGCTTTAAAAAAGGCACATATTCTGACAACAGTGAATAATCATCAAAGTATGCTGCAAATGCTTTGTTGCGATCGTTATTCTGAAAAATGTCTTGAGAGAACATGGGATGAGTGTTCCTCAAAAACCTTGACTTATGCAGAATTCGACAACTCAAAACCGATCCTTATGCAACAGTGGGTGAGTAAAAAAGAGTCCATATATGATTTGAAAACAAAAAAGAACGATTTGTAATGAAGTGGTAAAAAGAAACACAAGAAATCTTACCTGCAAATCTCATAAAAAAACTTGAGAATGACATGGCTAAATTTATTCGTCATTCTTTTAGCCAGAACGGCTAAATGGATCTGGTTGAAATTTGGCATGGAGATAGATTATAGTCTGGAATAGCACATAGGCTTTATATCCTTTATATCCCTCACTTTATATCCCGGGTAAAGTTAAGATCCCTCGGGAACGCGGGTGAAATCGCGCGGAACAGCTAGCGTATTTATAAATCACAAAAGATGTTCGAAATGAGCCCCATTGGCTGCGGTGCAAGCTCTGCACCTTCTAATAAACGAACGTTTGATGCAACGTGCAAAGCCTGCCAAACTTATTTCCTGACTGCACACGTTGCCGCAATTGCTCCACAGACGTAATCTCTTCTTTGTAAACTTTCCCTTTTAAACAGCCCCAGTAAAAGAAGTCTAATGAGTTCAGGTCCGGCGAACAGGGTGGCCACAATATTGGCCCTAAGCGCCCCATCCAACGTTCTGGATATGTTTCATTCAGGTGCTCTCTCACTCTCACCGCATAATGTGCAGGGCAGCCGTCGTTTTGTAGGAAGTTCAAATAGCTTTCAGCATTAAGAGTCGGTGGCAGCTCAAATGGACGGATAATTTGGCCGTTAATTATTCCTGTCCATAAATCGATTTTCACTTGGTACTGCGATCGGTCTTGGTTAATTAAATGTGGATTTTCAAGCTGCCAACTGTGTAAATTGTGTAAAATCAAATACCCGTCCTTCCTGCACGTAGACTTGTCACTCCAGAGGATATTTTCAAAGAAATGTGGTTGTTCTCTATTTCTTCTCAACTTAATTCGGCAAAATTCAATTTGTGCTTGGTAGTCCCTTGGAAGCAATGTTTGCAGTCTTTGATAGTGATAAGGGTACAATTCGTGACGTTTTAATATGCGATGTACTGTTCTGGTTGACATTCCAGTACGACGAGATAAAACTCGAATGGATATGGTAGGATCTGCTTTTTCGAACTCCATAACTTCTTCTTCGTTATTGTAGACTCGTGGTCGTCCTTCACTCGCGCCGCCCACACCTGTGCCAGGTATTCTTCCCTCGCAGTAGGAATTGTGTACGCGAATAAAAATTCGGTAATCAGGGTGTCGACTATTCGGGTACCTTCGGGTATTCGCCATAAATGTAGTGCATGTTGGCATATTCTGCCGATGTGTAACGTTGAGGCATTGTCAACAGCGCATTTGCCACAACAGTCCGGGTACAGTAAGCAATGTCGTCGGGATCACTAAACAACGCAAGTTCAAATAACAGGCAAATCAGAGAAGCCGAAAAGAAAGGCATTAAGTCACGAGTTACAGTTAACGAACGAAAATCAAAGGGGCGTGCGACTACGTACGACAACGAACGGGATCACACTGAATGATGCTTTGAGGAACTTACCTTATTGATGTGGTGATTCTAAAAAAAATCACAATAGCTCTATTGTTTCTATCGAGCCAGAATTCCAAGTGGGCTACTTGGAAAGAAAGAAAGAAAGGACCGGTTTTTTTTTACCTTAGTGGTGTTCTAGCAATGTCAGGAACGTTTTTACAACAATTTACATGACACAGAAAATTAGTAAAATACACGATCACATTATTTTTAATTTAATATTTTTTGGAAATTATGGACCTTTTGAATTCAAGCTGAAATAGTTTTGCATGTTCGTACGATACTGGCCACTATGATACCATTTTAGAATCCGCATGATATGGACAACTTTTTAAAATAATGGGCCACAACTGTGCCATAAATTTTTTTTCAGGGCATGGAGTCAAAGTTACAGTTTTCAATTTAAAAAAAACTAAAAAGTAAGTATTATGTGTTTTTTTCTGAAATCATCTTAGAGTGTA
The DNA here is from genome assembly GCA_951361185.1 of Ochropacha duplaris. Taxonomy (NCBI): domain Eukaryota; kingdom Metazoa; phylum Arthropoda; class Insecta; order Lepidoptera; family Drepanidae; genus Ochropacha; species Ochropacha duplaris. The sequence goes on from OX592690.1 coordinate 2,373,822, forward strand.
ACAAAAAATCTTTATACGCGTGTGATTACACAAACATTCAGGAGAAGAACGCAAAAACAGAATAAAAAAAACTCCATTAAATGTTGAAACGGCAGCTGATTTTGTAAAAATAGGTACAATATTTTCAAAAAATTTAATAAAATAACTTTGAAATGTTTGATTACCTGAGTTTGAAATTGGGATATAATAGGTCTTTACCTATGAAATTGCCGTTCTGCAGTACTGGCCATTTCAAATCAAAATAATTTTTGTTTGGCTAAGAATTCTAATCTCAAATTAATTTTATTTTAAAAACATGGTTTTTTTTTCCAAAAGTAGTCATTTGTATTGATTAGTGTTACATTTTCATCGCATTTCAATCTTTTTCGTCATCATGGATACGTTAAAAATTCGAGTAATTATGGAATATGAGTACCGTCGTGGCAGCAACGCGGCACAAGTGGCACGCAACATCAACGACGTTTACGGAGATAACAAACCAACGCACCACCTGTTATTGGTTTGCTCGGTTCCGTTCTGGAAATTTCGACCTAAAAAATGAACCTCGCGGTTGTCCAAAGACTTTGGTCGACAATGACGAATTAAAGGCGATTGTGGAAGCTGATGATACACAATACTACGGCTGAATAGGCAGCAGCTTTCAAAGCTTAGCGTCAAAACAATATTGGTCCATTTGCATCAAATTGGCAAGGTAAAAAAGCTTGACAAATGGGTGCCCCACGAACTCAATGATCGCCAGCGCGAAGTACGCGTCGACACGTTCCTTGCACTGCTCAACAGACACACAAATGAAGGAATTTTAAACCGCATTGTTACCTGCGATGAAAAATGGATTCTGTTTGATAACCGCAAGCGCTCAGCAAGTTGGTTGGATCCTGGTTCAGCACCTAAACAATGCCCTAAACGAAAACTTACCCCTAGAAAAGTTATGGTCACTGTTTGGTGGTCTAGCGCCGGTGTGATTCATCACAGCTTCTTAAGGTTAGGTTAAACAGGATGAGCATTACTGCAGATGTGTACTGTGAAGAATTGAACAAGATGATGGAGAAGCTGGCACATCTCCAACCAGCATTGGTCAATCGCTCGTCTCCGCTGCTCCTGCACGACAACCCGCGACCTCATACTGCACAGCAGACGGTCTCCAAGTTACAAGAACTGGGGTTGGAAGCTCTCCGTCATCCGCCCTACTCACCAAGACCTTGTGCCTACAGACTACTACTTTTTCCAGAATTTGGATAACTTCTTGGCGGGAAAAAAAATTCAATACCCGAGAGGCAGTACAAAATGCCTTTGAAGAATTTGTTGCCTCCCGTCCAGCTGATTTCTTTAAGAAAGGCATCAATAAACTCTCACTGCGTTGGCAAAGATGCATTGATTGCATGGGTGATTACTTCGATTAATACAAATAAAAAATTCATGAAAAAAAATCGTTTAAATTTTTTCATACAAAACGGCAATTTCATAGACCTAATATGATAGACCATTATCTGACCTACCGGCAGTTACAGGGTTATCCATTATTTCCGCCACATCCTGTATATAAAATACTAGCGAACCCGACAGACGTCGTCCTGCCTTAAAATTTAAACAAATTTAGAACCCGATTACAGCGCCACCTAATAAAAGACATAAGCAAGATGGAAAGTATGGTGAATAGCTTAACAAGGCTAGGTCATAGTTTATCTAATGTAGAGATAACTACTAGATTAATCACGGCATTGCCGTTTATCTGTAAAGGAAATAATCATATCGCTAGATTCTGCAAGAAAAATACATTTAAAAATGGATCTCAACAACGGTATTGTACTTTTTGTAAGAAAAATGGACACACTGAAAACTAGTGTCTTTTCAAAAATAATAATACTGTAAGTAACTTTCATGCAATCTTAGATTCTGGCGCCTCTTTTCATCTTATAACCCCTGAAAGGTACACAACGTACATGATACATGTAGCGATATAGTATGTCCTACTGGGCAGAAAATACGGGCTATGTTAAGAGGGAATATAAGAGCAAATAATTTTACATTCAAAAATGCACTTTATGTTCCTGACATTGTGAAGAATATCATTTCAGTCAGTGCTCTTGATGGTATTGGTTGTGAAGTTATTTTCCGAAACAGAAAAGCAGTTGTATTTAAAAAAAAACAAATGTATTTTAACAGCCTATAGAAATATATACAGTTTATATATAGTTAATTTGTTTTGTATACTTTCAGAAGTAGAAGCGCACATTCTTGTAGATGCGTCGATTTGCACAGACGTCTTGGAAATCAGTCGAACATTAATGGTAATGCTAAATTGGTGACAGGAATAACTGTTGCTGGAGCAATAAGCACTAGACCCTGTGAGGTTTGTTCACAGGCAAGGGTAGTGAGAGTTCCATTTAGATCCATACGTACTACTGCCTAAAGACTACTAGAAATTATACATACGGATATCTGCGGACCTATTGAAACTCCCACGTGGGACAATAGGAAATATTTTCTTACTTTTCTTGTTGACTAAGTACACTCATTATGTAAGAGTACATCTTGTAGAAAATAAAAGTCAAATTCGTGATTATATCAAACATTATGTGTCTCGGGCTATATATTCGACATCGTCAATGGATTGCCAGGTCAATCAAGGGGCAAACTTAAAGGCGCAGTGAAACCCAATTTCCCTCATCAATAATTTTGGCAAACTATAAAATCCTTAAAAATATTAAATATTGACACAACCAGTAAATTGGCTAGGCAGACTGCAAAGCCGAGACATGTGCGTCATCCATGCCTTGAAGGCTGGATAACTACGTTGTAGAGTTTTCTGGGTCTAACCAAATTATTATTTACAGAATTTGGTATGAAATACTTATATCCCCGAGTAATAAATCGAGATCCTCTTGAGCATTTCTTTGGTCGCATAAGAGCGATGAATTATCGAAACATAAATCCTGATGGAAATAGCTTTATGTATGCCTTCAAGTCGTTACTTATGTCAAGTATATTGAGCCCTCACTAAAAATTTTCAAATTGTGAAGAAGATGACGGCGACTCATTAGTTGATTTAAATTATAATTTTACGTTCAGTCATCCAAAAGATAATGATGAAAATATTTCGCCTAATGTAAATTTAAATGGGCTGTCATCTTCAAAGGGTCCGACAGAGTCAGAGGGTACTTTAGTAACAAATGTCATAGCTGAAAAAGTACGGGTCCAAACATCGGCGTATACTGCGGGATACATATGCAGGAAAATAACAAAAAAAATGACATTCATGTACAAAAACGTATGCGACAAAAGAAATTCAGGGGATCCTGAGTTTGAGTTTATACAACACAAGGAATATAAAGATAAAAAAATTATAATTTGGCTTACCCGATTGGGAAACTACTAGGCTTGGGTAAAAAAAATCGATATATCAAAATATCGATATTTTTTCAAAAAATAATCGATATATATCGGCGATTTTATTTTTTTCGATATATCGATTTTCGATATTTATTTCCTGATATCAGAACCGATATTTTTTCAACAGCTCTAATCAAGCTTCGCGTCATGTATCTATCTAACGAAAAGGCTTAGTAGACTTTATGAGTCTCAATCGCCTGGACTCGACATAAATAAAAAAAAATATCTATAATCTATGACTGTTTGTGCAGTGCAACCAACCTGAGGAGCCAACTTGAACTAGGACAACCAATGAGGACAACACTGACTGACAATCAGTTGATTTGGTTGGTGTCACTGTGTATCCTTATTGTGTCTAATAGTAGGTGTGTGTTTGGTTATTGGTGCGCTTGCATTTCGATTGCGTGTGTGTTTCATTTTCTAATCTATTTAAAAAAACCAAACCGCCATTTTTCGGGCAGTGAGCGGCATGGCAGCGTGTTAATGTGTCAGTTTTTGTGTAATTTTTATTGTCATGTCTTCTGTTTGGAAATTCTTTACAAAAAAAGGAAACAACGAACCTGTTTCCTGCAACTTATGCGGAAAGACGTATAAAACATGTGGTAACACCACAAATTTAGCTACGCACTTGAAAACCAAGCATCACCATGCATACTTGCAGTTCGTCAACATGCATGAGAAACCATCAAAGTCAAATAAATCTGGTAATGAATAAGTGTCGACAGGCGCAGACATCAGTACTGACGATGTACTCGATGTAATAATTAACTTGAATCGAATAAATAACTTGTTCATATAATTTTTTTTAATAAATAATAAATATGGCAGATTGTGTATTAAATTTATTTAATATCAAATTTTCCACAGTGTATTATAAGTAACCGCTTCGGGAAAAAATATCGATATATCGAAATATCGATATTTTTTCTAAATTTATATCGATATATTTGAGAAATATCGATACGATATATATCGATATTTTTTATCCCTTTGCCCATCCCTAGAAACTACTGTGGCTGTACAAAGAAAATTCTCAATGCATTTACGATTGTCGATTACGATCCTAAATGTAGATAGATGGTCATAAAATTTACATAAAAAAAGTCTTAAACGGTTGATTACCAAACGCGACTTGTCTTGGTTGGGCTGCATAACTCAAAACATAGATGTAATTAAATATTACATAGCACTCATAATTCGCCTGCAATGCCGCAATTGACAACATGTCATTATTTTAACATGCTTATTTTATCTTTTTATATGAAACTAAGTAAAAAAATACGATACCCATATTTTAGCTTTTCTTTGAATAAGCTTGTTTTAATATAGAAATTTAACTTTATATTTCAATTCATTCTAAATAGACGTAAGCGCCAATTTACGCCGAATAGGAGAGCATACCTTTGCCCTGTTTGATAGAACCATTATAAAAAAAATGGCATGACATTCGCGGTATTTTTATGTCAGTTTTAAATCCTTATCATGAGAGTCTCCAAAGGTCTCCATCTTATTGAAAATGCTTGCTATAATGGTGCGGAAAGGAAACACGCAGTGCTAAGATATTACCTACTGGCATTACGGGATGGTTTTGTTGACACTGCTGTCGTTGGATAATGTGGAAGTCAAGCGCCAAAATATTTTTTTTATGGTTAAATGTAGAGTAACACCTGAGCAAAGTTAAAGCGAAGTTATAGGTATATATTTTTCACTCTATTGCTCAAAAAGACCGTCATTGTGGCGTACCAGAGCGATGAAAAAATAGCAATTCTTCCTCTAGGGGAAAAAGTTTTTTTATTTTTATTTTTGTGTGTCAAATGACAATGAGCCTACAAAAACGAAAAAGTCTATAGTCATAAGTAGAATAATCATGAATAAAGACTCGACTTATTACTGTTTCATAAAAAAAGAACTTCATTTTAATTTTGAAAATGGAACTAAAAACGGCGATCTCTGGTAGAATGCATGCAATGTGTTGCGGCTACAGAAGAAACAAAAAAAAGACGTTATAAACTACATATTTCATTTTGTATTGGATTGTTTTATTTTCTCGCAATCGTAGTGAAAAGTATAGTGTAACACACGGCGCTAATATTGTAATATATGTATAAGGTAACAACATAAATAAAACATTATTAATATTATAGCGCCATCTAGTTATGGCAACATTATGTTTGTCTCTGTGTGTGAATAAAAAAAATAAAAACAGTCTGTCATCAACTACTATCGGTGTTTTAATAGGTTATGGGCCCAGACACATAACTCGCTTAAAATAAAAGGTTTTCTTTTGTTGAAATACATTCTCGTGGACGATCAGTGATCTGTGTCTCTATTAACTATAAAATAACAGTGGACATCGTTCCTTTATTGACTATTTTTGTGATTGACAATCAGTTACCTCGTGGTGCGCGGTGTGCGTTATTTTTTCAATATGTCTGGAAGTTACATAGTAAACGTGCCTAAACTGAAAGGTCGCGAAAATTACGATAAGTGGGCATTCGCAGCTTAACATTTTTTGATGTTGGACGGTGTGGATATTCACACATTAGAATCACCCGACCAACAGTCAAGTGATAAATCATCCGATGTTACTATATCCGCTGATGAAAAAAAGGCCAAAGCTAAGCTTGTCATGACGATTGACTCGTCAATTTATGTTCACATCAAGAACGAACGAACAGTACAAGGTGTATGGAAGTTTGAAGGCCCTGTATGATGACTCCGGCTTCACGCGTCGCATCAGCCTACTTCGTCAACTTATATCTATTCGCTTAGAGGGTTGCGAAACAATGGGAACATATGTAACGCAAATGGTCGACACCGCACAGAAACTTAAAGGTACCGGTTTCCAGATCACTGATGAGTGGATCGGCTCATTATTGTTGGCGGGGCTGACAGACAAGTTTGCTCCCATGATAATGGCCATAGAACACTCGGGTCTTGTTATTAGCACAGATGTTATAAAATCAAAATTATTGGACATGAGTTCGGAAGTTGGCAGCTCTGAAACTAATAGTGCTCTTTTTTCTAAGGGTTGGCATAAGCGAAACAAAAATGGCAACACTACACATATGCCAAAGTCGAAAATGTCATCGCCGCCATCTTCTAGTTCTGTCAAAACAATCCGGTGCTACAAATGTAAACAACTCGGTCATTATATGAATAAATGCCCTAATAATACACAGAATAAACGTGAAAGTAACGCATTTAGTGCAATATTTTTAAATGGAACTTTTAAAAAATCCGATTGGTACGTGGATTCTGGCGCAAGTTCGCATATGATCACAGATAAGAGTTGCTTACAGAATGTGTCGCCTAGCCACGTTGTAAAAGACATAGTAGTTGCAAATCAAGAAAAATTACCTGTTTTATGCTCAGGAAACACAATGATTACGACCATTGTTGATAATTCAGAGTTTGATATCTCAGTTAATGACGTATTGTTTGTACCTAACCTGTCGACTAATTTGCTATCAGTAAGTCAGCTTATTCGGAGTGGAAACAAAATTAACTTCGAAGAAGAAGTTTGCTACATACGCAATCGACAGAATGTGCTGGTAGGAAAAGCAAATCTAGTAAATGGAGTGTATAGATTGAATATTAAGTCAGAACATTTGTTTGCGGGCTCAGTGACAAATGTGACTAGTGAAATATGGCACCGAAGGTTGGGACACATTAACAGTAAAAATCTGAATGCAATGAAGAATGGTGCTGTGGAAGGAATTTCATACTCAGATAAAGCCGAAATCGATATGTCCAAGTGCATCACATGTTGTGAAGGGAAGCAATCGAGATTGCCTTTTTCACACAAAGGTACAAGGTGTGAAAATGTGCTGGAACTTGTCCATGCTGATGTCTGTGGACCCATGGAACAAATCTCTATTGGACTAGCGAAGTACTTTCTGCTTTTAGTAGATGATTACAGTAGAATGGCATTTGTCTACTTCCTACACGCCAAGAATCAAGTCTTTAAGTATTTCAAAGAGTTTAAAGCTCTAGTTGAAACACAGACGGGCAGAAAACTGAAGGTATTGAGAACAGACAATGGTGGGGAGTTTTGTTCGCTAGAATTTGATAATTTTTTGAAGAAAAACGGTATTGTGCATCAAAAAACAAACCCCCACACACCGGAACAGAATGGCCTGTGTGAGAGACTAAACAGAACAGTGGTGGAGAGAGCTCGGTGTCTTCTATTTGAAGCTAATTTATATAAAAAGTTTTGGGCTGAAGCAGTCAACACTGCAGTCTACTTGCGAAACAGAACGTTGGCTTCTGGATTACTAAAAACACCTTATGAGCTATGGAGTGGTAAAAAGCCAGATCTCAGCCATGTTCGCATATTTGGCAGCCCTGTGATGGTCCATGTTCCCAAAGCAAAGAGGACAAAATGGAACAGAAAGGCTGAAGAACATATCCTGATTGGATACCCAGAGAACACTAAGGGTTACAGGCTATACAACCTGAAAACAAAAGGTATGACCACCAGCAGAGATGTTGTTATCATGGAGAAAATAAAGGACCCAGAATTGATACAAGCAGTGGTGGAAGGAGAAACTGTTCCAAGTGACGAAACCAACCAAGTAGGAGAACGTACTCTGACAAGTGGAGATTCCACTTGTGATTCAATAGTAAGCACAGATGATGTTACATTTGTACCAGATGATACCACAAGTACTTTCAGCTCAGATGAATTCTGTGACAGCAAGTCATACCATGACGAGTTAGAAGAAAATCTTCAGTCACCAGCCAACAAGGCAAAGCGGACTAGAAGGTCACCTGAAAGGTATGGTTTTAGTAACATATGTCAGGGCAATGAGGACATATATGAAAACAGTCTTACATATGAGGATGTGATAAGAGGTCCAGAACGAGAGGAATGGTGCAAGGCCATGGAAGAAGAACTTCAATCATTCCATCAAAACGAAGCTTGGGAGTTAGTTGACAAACCGACTGATGGCAAGGTTGTGCAATGTAAGTGGGTGTATAAAAAGAAGTTAGACAATGACAACACGGTAAGATATAGGGCCAGATTAGTCGCAAAAGGCTTTACCCAACGAGAAGGCATTGACTATAAAGAAACCTTTTCCCCAGTGCTAAAATATTCCACCTTGAAATTATTATTAGCTATAAGTGTTAACTTGGATCTTAATATAACCCATTTAGATGTAACTACTGCTTTTTTGAATGGTCATCTGGATGAAACTGTTTTCATGCAATTACCACAGAATTTTAAATATGAATCAAATACAAATAAAGTCTTGAGATTAAAAAGAGCCATTTACGGTCTCAAACAGTCAGCAAGGGCCTGGTATAAGAGAGTTGATGACTGTTTACAGCAATTAGACTATAAGAAGTCAGTATATGAACATTGTTTGTTTGTGAAATTAACCCAAGATTATAAAACTTATGTGGCTATATTTGTTGATGATTTTTTTATATTTTCAAATTGTAATAACGAGGTAAAACATTTAAAAAGTGAGTTAAGCAAAAAATTCAAGTTAAAAGACCTAGGTCAATTAAGACAGTGTCTAGGTATGAATGTAAATATTAAAAAAAAAAAAAATTGTGTTAGTCAAGAGAAATTTATTGATAAATTATTATATAAATTTGGCTTAGAGGATTGTAAAAATATAGAAACGCCTATGGAGATTAATTTAAAGCTAAAAAAAGAAGAAAATGCACATTCCAAATTCCCTTACCAACAGCTTATAGGTAGCTTAATGTATCTATCTGTTCTAACCAGACCTGATATCTCATATTGCGTTAGTTACTTAAGCCAATTCAATAACTGTAATTCTCAAACACATTGGAAACATGCCAAGAGAGTCTTGAAATATTTAAGTTGTACAAAATCTTATGGTTTAATGTATGTTAAAAATAATTTAGACATAGTTGGTTATGCTGATGCTGATTGGGCATCAGATAGTTTGGATCGTAAGTCATATACCGGATATTGTTTTATTTATTCAGGATGTCTAGTGTCTCATGAAAGTAGGAAGCAACAGACTGTTGCCTTATCAAGTACGGAAGCTGAATACATGGCTATTTGTGAAGCAAGTAAGGAGGCTATTTTCTTGAAAAACTTGTTAAATGAACTTATAAATAGAGGCAATATTCCTATTAAATTATATAATGACAATCAAAGCGCTAAAAAACTGTCTGAAAATTGTATTTATCATAGACGTAGTAAGCATATAGATGTTAAATTTCATTTCATAAGAGAAGCGGTTGCAAACAAATTAGTCAATTTACAATATTTAAAAACATCTGAAATGCCAGCAGATATTTTAACAAAAGGCTTATCAAAAATAAAACATAATCAATTTATGTGCAAGATGGGTGTTGTAATGTTACATACTTAATATTTTAATATTTAGTGTTATTTTGTTGAGTGGTGGTATTGTAATATATGTATAAGGTAACAACATAAATAAAATATTATTAATATTATAGCGCCATCTAGTTATGGCAACATTATGTTTGTCTCTGTGTGTGAATAAAAAAAAATAAAAACAGTCTGTCATCAACTACTATCGGTGTTTTAATAGCTAAAACCCATTAAAACTCGGTTTCTATTTAGTCCCTCGCTAAAGCTAGGGAGTAAAACTACCTCGTATATAATAGGTCATTTTAGCACCTTGTATAACAATCTACTATTTCATCCCCCCATCTCGGAAAGAGAATTTTTGTATTCTCTTTCCAAAGCCGTTATTATCCTCTAGAGGATAAAGTAAATAGAACATCGTGTGCACTAAGTTTGTGTGGTCCCTTAAACATTACACTCACTCGAAGGCGAGGCGTTCGTAGTCAAAAGGCGTACATCTGTGTGTTCATATGTCTTACTACTAGGGCTGTACATGTAGAAGTAGCTCCGGATTAAATCACAGAGGCTTTTCTCAATGCCTTGAAGAGATTTATAGGTAGACGTGGCACAGTTGATAAATTATATTCCGATAACCTTTTCCTCACTCAACCACGATATTTGTATAGTCGTCCAAACAAAATATTTTTTTAGTCATTGCTTGTGCCATTTGTTAGTATGTGATAGGAATACAATTCTTACAATAGTGATTCTAATATAGTTACGGGCAAAAACATATATAAGTCGGAAGTGTGTGTGTGTGTGTCATGTACTGACGCTACTCGTCTTCACGCACACAATCACACCACAGCGTGTTTTTACTCTTGGATAAAACAAATAAAGCGCGTGTGAGATAAAAACAATGTAAGAAACTTCCATCTCAAATAATTAATTATGACTCACAAAGTTTTGCATTCACAACATCTATTCAAAATAACATATAAATGTTAGGTTTTCGCGATTACTACGTATTATAATAAAACAAGCAACGTCTGCGCACGGCTCGCCTCACGTAAAGGGTGGTAGCATTAAATAATTTCTTGCAGCCGCCATCTTGGATTTAGATTTTGACAGCACTATCGGCTTTGACACCCTCGAAAACGACACCCATCTCGAGAAACTTGATAATTTCTTGCAGCCGCCATCTTGGATTTACATTTTGACAGCACTATCGGCTTCAACACGCTATAAATCCATATAAACGACACCCATGACAAAAAGTTGATAATTTCTTGCAGCCGCCATCTTGGATTTACATTTTCGATGCAAGTAAAAAGAATAGAATCCACGACCCCTTTTTGTATTTGTTAGCCCTCCGCAACGCCCCATAAGGAACTTCGTTCCAAAACAATGTAAGAAACTTAAATCTCAAATAAATTAATTATGACTCACAACATTTTTCATTCACAACATCTATTCAAAATTACATATAAATGTAATGTTAGGTTTTCCCGATGACTACATATAATAATAAAACAAGCAGACAATTTAATAAAATAAGTTGACCTTCTGCCTACACGACACGCTTACCTATACTGTGACAGATTTGGGTTCATGTGAGTTCACGCCGGCAACGTCTGCGCTCGGCTCGCCTCGCGTAAAGGATGGTAGCGTTAAATACCTACTTTGCTTGGTCTACCTGGCCTTAAGATTGTCTTCGGAGTTCAATAGTATCAAAACATTTAAAATACTATACTGTGCTTTTGTCCGTAGTCACCTCGAGTACGCTTCACAAGTATGGAACCCTAATTATAGCGTTTACATAACTCGTATAGAATGCATCCAGAAACGCTTTCTTCGATACCTTCAGTACCAATCGAATACATATGTAACTGAATACGCTGAACGCTGTAAAAAAAAATCATTTCTTACCATTGCAGGAAAGAAGGGATATTGCTGATTTAGTTTACCTAAGTAAAATAGCGAACGGATCGATTGATTGTCCTGAGCTCCTAAGTCGGATTGAATTACGCGTCCCCTCTGCGTCCCTGAGAAAGCCAAACATTCTGCACACTCCTTTTGTGCCCTGCACGTACAGGCAAAATTCGTACCTCATACGAGCGAGCAGATCGTTTAATGTGTTATCTCGCGACCTAGATTTGGACTTGTTCAATATGGATCCTTGCGAGATAAGAAACCTTTTATGTAAAAACTTTTTTTTAAAATAATCTATTTTTATTAATGATTTGTCTACTTTCTTTTTGTGTATAAGTCTTTGTTATATGTGAGAACTTTTAAATGGCCTTCATGTTTTATGTGTATATTGTTCTGTTATAGTTAGCTGTAAGTTTTCCTAAAATAATAAAATAAAATAAAAAATACTATATAATATTATAAATGCGAAAGTGTGTCTGTCTGTCTGTTACCTCTTCACGCTTAAACCGCCGAACCGATTTAGATGAAATTTGGTACAAAGATAGTTTGGATTCTAGGAAAAAACATAGGATAGTTTTTATCCCAAAAATCACCCTTTAAAGGGATGAAAAGGGGGTGGATGTTTGTATGTGAAATCAATTACCGCTGAACTAATTTCTGTCTGTCTTGGTCAAAAGGGTCTAGACAGACGGACGGACGGACGGACAACAAAGTGATCCTATAAGGGTTCCGTTTTTTCCTTTCGAGGTACGGAACCCTAAAAAGATCCAGACAGGTATGATCAATATAAAAATCAAGATAAAAAACAAAAAGATATCAGAAATGTCTGAAGAGGAAAAGGAAACACAAAGAAAAAAATGGTAAAACCAAAAACTGAAAAAGATGCAAATTCAGAAAACAAAGTTTAATACCAGTCGCTAGCTACAAAAAATAATGCATTACTTCATTTTTGTTTCAATGCCTTTTATGCTCATAAATATTTGGTCACGGATAGGAAAAAAATTGAAGTCTACTCATGAAAAATAATTACTCATGATATGTGAACTTTTTATATTTGTCTTTGGTTATGTTTTGCTTTTTATTGTCTATTTTTTTATACGTTGCTGTTTTTCTTTTCACTGGTATGTCATTATAAATTTTCTATACCGATGGTAAAATAAATTCACTGCCTAACTTTTGGAAATCCCTAAGAAAAGTCGATTGGCATTTTTATCACCATTATTAAAAAACTGACTAATACATCTTGCTGGTAGAACCTCTGCTGTCTCCGATAAACTGCTCATCTTAGTGGATGGAAAAGAACCAGCAGTGCGCCTTCTAATTCGTCATTACCACAACAAATTCGCTCACGCTATCACAGAAACAGTCTTAAATGAGCTTCGACAGGAGTATTGGATCCTGAGGATAGGGAACGCTGTGCGATTACTGGTGCCAGCTGTGCAAACTATTAAAAGCGCCAAGACTGCAACCACCCAACCAAAGACATTAAATTTAAATTTCTTTGCACCCAACCTTCCCAATTCAAGACTCGCCCATCATCGGAGAGCCTTCTATTGAGCGAACTATTGAAATAGCTTGTGTAGAGCTTGAGCAGTTCATTGTTATGAGCGTATACGAGTATAGACGCCCTACAGCTGTTTTTAATTTGTTTGAAAAATATATGAATGAAGCATTGTATAAACTTAGTAATGTAAATAAGAAAATAATAATTTGTGGAGATTTTAATATCAATTTGTTGGAAGATAATGCATTATGCCATAGAATAAAATCTCTCTTCCTATGCTATAATCTTGTAAATCTCTTTGAACCAACTAGGATAACTGCTACTTCAGCTACATGTATTGATAATATTTTTACTAATTTTAAACCAGTTACTAAGTCAGTTTTTAGTAAATTAAGTTCCGATCATTGTGGTCAGATGGTCTCCTTAAATATACCTAGAAAAAAGGTGATAAAAAAAGATATTAAGTATGTTCCTATGAGTGACGGTCGTCTTGAAAATTTTAGAAACAATATTGTTGTTAAGTTACCATACCTACCATATAATAATAATGCGAATGAACTTTACAATTCGATTTTCAATTTAACAAAAATCAGGTATGGTTTTCAATAATTGGGCGACGACGGGTATTCATAGAAGTAGGCTAAAATTGTACGAATTATATGGTGAAAAACAGTACAATCATAATGATGTTTTTCTGAACTATGTTTGAAATTACTCTCGAATAATGCAGTGAGGAAAATTTGTTCTCTCACTGTTGAAATGTTTAACTGTTATTAAACCTTCATGCTCTTTATAAGTAGTAACCTAAAAACTGTAAGGTAGAGAAAAGTACATTTGTTCTATCTGATTCAAATTCTTGTCATATATTAAATGTGAATACTACGAGTAAAAAAAAACACAAGAGCGACGCTTCCTTTCGTTTAATTTCTATTAGGTTATGGGCCCAGATCACCCAGGACATGCCTAATTTTACAAAGTAATTGAATTACCTATGCAAGTAAATTCACATTCGTAATTCGTGAAGAGAAATTGAAAATGGCCATGAACAGCAACGCGGTCACAGCGTCGTCTTTTCCTATTGAAAAATTGAAAAAGAAATCCAGGATTATCACTCACTGACGAAAGTACGGCAAAATTTGTATATTTTAGTTCTTTTCACAGCTTGATGTCCTACGGCATTCTCCTCTGGGGTAGTGGTGCCGACATCAATAGAATTTTTATTTTGCAGAAGAAGGCTATTCGTGCAATTTATAACTTAAGACCAAGAGACTCTTTCAGAAATTTAATTTATGTTCGGAAAAACATTCATAACCATTCCTAAGAACAGCGACACTCATAGCTTGAACACAAGAAATAAGGACAATCTTGCTGTACCAAAAACTCGGCTCAGCAAAATTAGGGACTCTTTCAAGGGGCAATGTATACGTTTCTATAACAAGGTACCCAAGCAAAAAGAATGGGACCTCTACTAAACTCCGTTTAAGAGAACTGGACAACTAAGATACAAATGAACAAAGAGGTTCAAGTAATATCTTATTAAGTTATGTTTGAAAGGGTACTATAAAGTTTCTGATTTTGTAGATGACAAGAATGCATTTAAATGAATTGCTCGCTTCACAAGCTATTTTATGAGTTTCATATTTTGTACTATGTGAAACTATTTTTAAGAATAAAATGTAATAAGTCTAAGTTGCTTTTTTAAAAAGAGTAATTGCTGAGTTTAGTGCCGGTTCTTCTCAGCAAAAGCAACCTTAAGAACCGTGCATTAGAGTAAAAAATATTTTGTAATATATCAAACATGTGACGATTAAAAATACTTGAGTTTACTTAATAAAGAGATTTTTGAATTTGAATTGAATTTGATTATTTTTGTTTAACAATCTGGCTTGCATCTCGGACTTGTTGATATCTTAATACTTGGTGACTTGTGCTCGTTTTTTTACTATTGCAGATAACCGTCAAATGTGTATTTTGTGCAATCGATCTGTTATAAATAGAAGAAGATACCAAATAACACATGCTCGGTTTTAAGAAAATCCCGCTGAAGCCCAATAGGTATATTATTGAAGCTGTTACTCCTGAACATCAGGTAAGTCAAGCTAAATAATTTCTTATTTGTCATGTCAATAACTGGTAGTGTGTCACTATAAAAAGTATCGTTATGGGGCGTTTTTACTGGTATTATATTATATTTTATACGTATTTAGAAAAGTAAGTGTTTATTTTTATCAATTAGAAGAGTACCTCACTATTTCAGACAATTTCTTATCGACAGTTTTATGAAACCATATAAGCTAAGCGGTTAAACTAATTGTAATATTGATGGGTGGTGATATTCTATGCCGACACCACACCTATGATTACTCGAAGTAAATCGAAAACAGACAATATGGAAATAGTGACATCGACTGGTGCTGCGGCGGACGGCGGTCATGACCGACCCCCTTCACGACAAAGCCGCGACTCCATCCATCGCTTCTGCTCGAAGTAGGACATTCACGGTAAGACGACAACGACTTTTGGAATTAAAACTTGAAGCCGCCCAGCAGGCTGCGGAAGTCGAAAAGCGGCTAATATTACAAAAAGCAGACAAGCAGACAAGACGGTGAATTGATATAATTCGAAGACCTGACTTCATGAGAGTATAACCAGATCGTTGAAGCATCAATAAATAATGTAAATAAAATATTGGGTTTAAATGTAAAGTAAAATATTTGTCATAATATTCAACACCTTGGCGTGTCTTGGCTGACTATCGTGCCTTTGTTACCATGCCTTTTGTTGTTTTCTATGAATTCTAGGAAGATTGTTAAAACCGAATTCCATTTGCTTCGTGCGACCAATCAGCGACGAGTGCGACTCCTTTGCAACACCTGGGGATTGCCGTTAGGGGCCAGTGCACAGTGCAGTCCATCGTTGACATTTGTTTCATAAAACTTTTTATCTGACTAAAGATAGTTTTTGGAACGAAGTTCCTTATCGCGCGTTGTGAATGTGAAAGGGGGCCTAGACGGAAAATTTGTTACGACACTTTTAGTGTCAGTTGTCGGGTCGGGTCGGGTGACAGTTGCTGTGACCCGACCAACTGACACTAAAAGCTGTGCGGCGTGCGCATGTTTCTCTGTCTGTCTCTCTCTCTCTTTCTCTCTCTTATAGAAAGCAAGCCAGTTTTTTTTAAATATATATATATATACTCTCTCGACTTATATAACTTCGTTCCATCCGGGTGTCCCTTGACACGTTTTTTTTTATCTATCAAATTCTCTTACGCCCGAAATTAATAACCTATCCTAATCCATTTTTCGCTATCCAAGACTGAAATTCAAATCCATTTCTAGGGTGAAGCTTGCAAATAACTGATCCTAGGATTGAGATTTCTATCGAGAAAATCAAACTATCTTTGAGAGGGCGGATCACGGATTAGAGCTTGACCTCTGTATGAAAATGACAGTTTGAGCGTGCAAATAACCTATCTGCCAGTTTCGACAATTTGTTCGATCGGTGTAAAGGCCGGTTACAATATGCGATCTCAATCCATTTTTACCGATCTGAGATTGAGTTTGCGATCGGAATTTCCTCTCCCCGGGGATAGTTTATCCACCCATGTCGCCATGCTCGGGAGGGTGGATAAAACTGACAGGGGGATATAGCATTTTGTCCTCTCCCCGTGGATAAAATATTTCCGGCCATGCTAGCCCTGCAGGTTGCTAGTTCGTTCAGTAGAGAGCATTCAATACATGGAGGCTTACTAATAGCAGTACATAATAGCTTGAAATTTAAGGAGAGAAAGGATATTCAGAGCCTTTCTATTGAGCGAACTATTGAAATAGCTTGTGTAGAGCTTGAACAGTTCATTGTTATGAGCGTATACGAGTATAGACCCCCTACAGCTGTTTTTAATTTGTTTGAAAAATATATGGATTTTAATATCAATTTGTAGGAAGATAATGCATTATGCCATAGAATAAAATCTCTCATCCTATGCTATAATCTTGTAAATCTCTTTGAACCAACTAGGATAACGGCTACTTCAGCTACATGTATTGATAATATTTTTACTAATTTTAAACCAGTTACTAAGTCAGTTTTTAGTAAATTAAGTTCCGATCATTGTGGTCAGATGGTCTCCTTTAATATACCTAGAAAAAAGGTGATAAAAAAAGATATTAAGTATGTTCATATGAGTGACGGTCGTCTTGAAAATTTTAGAAACAATAATGTTGTTAAGTTACCATACCTACCATATAATAATAATGCGAATGAACTTTACAATTCGATATTCATTTTAACAAAAATCAGGTATGGTTTTCAATAATTGGGCGACGACGGGTATTCATAGAAGCTCAGAACACTCTCGCCATTTAGGTGATGCAGTCCTAACCATACTTAATGATAATAATTTGTATGTAAAAATAATTTTCAAAATAAATAATTTCTATTGAAACTACTGCATTTTATTGCTTTTTATTTTTTGTATTTGTTTTAATCTATTGTGAATGTAAATGTGAACAAATAAACGTTTTTTATTATCGATAGTCGATACCTAATATCTGAATGCTTGGTAACATCCCTATCACGTATGTTTGCTATTCAAAGATAGATGGCGACACTGAGGCATGGATTGGTATCACAGTTTTTCTATGAAATTTCTTCTGATAGCCGTTCTATTGTATCTATATTTAAATTTCTTTGGAAATATCAAAGCTTCGTTATAAAATTAATCTAAATTTGAATTTCCAAGTAAGTAGAATGAAATATACCGATCTTCAAGTACTAAAAATCGTATATTTCATGGGTTATGACGTAAGCATCTACCTAATAATAGCTTGCGCTCAGCGGCAAGAAGTATCCTATAGGTCCTTCAAAAACTGCCTTCTTTTTCTACGTGGACAATGCATGCAAAAACACGTGATTTTCTTTAAGGTGCAATTTCTTAATATAACTTTTTACACCCACGTTCAAAGCTGTGATTGGATACTAAGTTAAAGTGTTAAGCTCCATCCAATGTTTATATTCAAAAATAGACCGTAACGTATATGTTGACAGTGTCAAATGTTCTGATAGATAGGTAGACGTAGGTTTAATAGAAGATAGGAACTGTGAGGCACAGCGCGCGCACTGGCTACGCATTGGTGGGTAAGTCCAGCCCATACCTATATAAATAGGCCCTCCTTCTGTCCCAGCAGAATAGTTCGCTGAATCAGTCGTCATTGAGTCGCGAACCGAGGATAATATTTCCGTCGCAAGTTCTTTGTTCAAAAAAGTTTATTTTTAACCGATTAAAGAATATCATGTCAGTTAGACTTCTTTAACAATATTTTGTGAGTTTTGTTCTCTTATGTTTATTAAAGTTTTGTGAAGATGGTTAATATTTAAACTAATTTAATTAATCAGAATTAAACTATCTTAGGTATGTCAAAAGACGCTCCAATAAAAACTAAACTCGGAAAGAAGTATAGCGTCCCGGTGTCTCTGCCTATAAAGCAGTAAGTATATAGATATAGTAGTAAATATATACCTACAAGTTGCTGTGTAAATTTTGTGTTACGTTTTGTTATTTTCCCGTTGCCTATTTGTGCATTTAATTACAATATTTACAACTTTGATTGCAATCAATTGTGTTTAATTTTGTTTATTTACCGATCAGTGATGTACTTAATTACGTAAAACTTAAATCAGCTATTCATAATGTTCTAAAGCTTTTTCTGTTCGTAAGTAAAAAAAATTTTAAAATGACCTAACCTACTTTAAAAGTTTTCATTTAACAAGTAAACTTTATTTAGTGTATTATTCGTATTTAAAAAAAACATACCTACTTTATATGGACTAACTGAATGTCCTCAGTTTAAATCTGTGCACTGGTTATCAAAAAAGAAAAAGTAAAGTTGCATAAAGTCTATTTTATCTGTGATCGCTTCGCTGTGTGATCTAGATAAACACGAAAAGTTAATCAATATCTGAAAATATGTTATTTTAACAATAAAAATTCGTCCATTTTGAAGTCACGTGCATATTAGGGTGGAGCGCGGTTGTATGAAAAAAAATTTTTCGGTCTAGTGCGGAATGGATGCTCTAAGGCCTACTGATTAATAATACCAAATATGGACTAGGGTTATAATTTTAGAAATACTGCCCCCGAGCCATTGAAAATTTCAGAAACTACGAAAAAAGAGGATTTTTACTCTTCAATTGATTTAAAACAATAGTCAAGGACAAATTCGACATGATAATATCCTAAAATTATGAGATATACTAAATAACGCGCCAAAATATTATACTTGAGCGAGCCCATTTTCGAAGATTTCCCCGGCCAAAAGGAGCACACATCTGTGTTCTCATAGAACCTAAATCGAAATACTTGGGCCACATTACAACCGTGTCAGGTGAAGCTAAAACAATCACACATTAAGATGTTTGCCTATTTCATAGCAAAAGACCTTGTTTTAAAGAAAATCATGGCAATCAGCTGTGATGGAACTGTTGTGAATACCGGCTATAAATCAGGTAGGTATTATCGGATTCATTTTAAATTAATGAATTAAAACATTTGCTGCTGATTACTTGAAGACAAGCTACAACATCCACTTCAATGACTCGTATGTCAACTTCATGCCAACGAACTCACTTTGAGGCATCTCTTTGATTATCTAGATGGAACTACAACATGACCAAAAAGTTTTAGCGGCAAGGTGGGAAGGAGTCTAAACAACTGCGAATTTCTCCCGTTCACAACTTTTCATGCAATCGATTAATGTTACCAAATCCTATAACAAAATCTCGAGAAGACCTTATCATATTTGCTATAGATTTTCAAAACTCTAAGCCTACAAACTCCACATTAAAATGTAATACATAAGGCAATCATTTACTACGCACTAGTTTAGGAGTCAGAGCACCACAAAACTAAGCCTAATGTAAGTTGATGATAGCTCAGTGGTATTGACGTCGGATACCGCGGCGAAGGTTGTGGGTTCGAATCATATAATGAGCTTGAGCTTTCGGTGAAGGAAAATATCGTGAGGAAACCATAGCACGGTGGTAGGGTTACTTTGTAGTACCCGACTGGCTAGCTACCACCCTCAAGGTCGCCAAGTACTTATCGGTGTGTTCCGACAACTGCACTTGAGAGCCAGTTCTCATCTAAGCTCTGTGTGCTTACCACCTTCGGTCACATCATCACTTAGGTACTATATTGAGATTGCAGTCAAACACAAGCTTATCCTGAAGTAAAAAAATCAGTATTTTGGATTATTAATAATAATGGTAATAAAAAAATGGAAATACTACTGGTGAAAAAGAACCAGTTGTGTTTTAATCGCGGCCATCTGACCCTTCTTCTTCTTCTTCATCGTACGGGCGGTTTCCGCAATTGGGCGACGGAGTGCGCCCTTTTTGCGTCGGAGGGTGTTTGGCTGGGGTTACTCCAGCCATCCTATATCCTCAAGGAAGCCTGCCAGCGCCTTGACGTTGCCGACCGCCTCCCTGAGACTACCCGGGTTGCCCAGGTAGTTTGCCCGGCATTCGGCCACCCCACCGCATTCCAGCAGAACGTGGGCGGCTGTTTCTTCTGCCCTCATGCAAGCTCTGCATAGGGGGCTGTCTGTGACACCTAGATTAAACAGATGTTTGTTAAAACATTTCCATTCCGTCCTGTTATTTCGTTGAGTAGTGTAATTTGACAATTATTAAAATCTTAAAAAAGTGTAAAGAGTTTTAGTATCAATCATAAGCGATCATAAGTGCGATAGTTCGGTGCGCAGATCTATATGACAATTTATCATTACCGAGGTGAACTACAGTGTAAACATATCTGTCTCCCTCTCGCATAGCATCTCCCGGACCTGAAGGGCGCCCTCGCCTCACCCCCGAAAGCAAGAGATAGCAACATATTTAATCTCAGCGGGCGCCTGTAGTGGAAGTTACAGACATGCTACGTACACCGCCTGAGTCACCAGACACAGAAAAGCAAGTTACACCACCGTTAAAATTAAAGTGCTTGTCAAATCCAGATCTGCAGCAACAGTCAAAAATAGACAACTTCTTGATTTCCAGAAAGCGTAAGCAAATGAACGAGCAGGGGATCGAAGCTAACTCACCAGCGGCTATGAGCTCCTGTTTCAGTAAAGAATATATGGAGGAACTGGTGTCCACATCTGTTCGTTCCGTTCTTACATCTGAACTGACTAAAATTACGGAAGCATTGTGTAACATACAATCATCTGTCTCAGGCATAATAACTGATAATATTACTATAAAAAAATCATTAGTTGAGATGAATATTAAGCTTACAGAGATGGATAATTCAATAAGTGCAGCTGATTTGCGGCAGGATTCTTTTGAAATACGGATTAAATCTCTTGAAGAAAAATTCTCTCAGATAAACAAATCAGAGTCATCGGAGCGAATGATAACTCTGGAAAATAAAATATCTTTGATGGAACAACAGGCCAGAGGGAATAATGCCGAAATTTCTAATCTTCCTGAGAAAAAAGGCGAAAATCTCATCAATATTATATTAAATCTGGGAAGTATAGTGAATCAAAAGTTTCAGGCTTCGGATATTACCGCGATCCATCGTGTTCCACATGCTAATCAGAAGGATGTTCGTTCTAAAAATATTATTGTACAATTTGCAACCAGAATGATGCGTGAAAACTTTATTGCAGCCTGTCGTGTAAGAAAGGGAATCAATACCGAACAGCTATCTATCTCGGGACCTCCACATCATATATATGTGAATGAACATCTTACCTTGAAAAATAAGATTTTGTTTCGAGAATGTCGGGATCAAGCTAAGGCTCATGATTACAAATACGTCTGGGTTAAGAACGGTACTATACTGGTTCGCAAAAATGATAATTCACCGGTTTTTGCAATACGGAGCATGGATGACGTTAAGCGTATTAAGTGAATTTCTGTTTTTTATTATAAATGTTTTAATTATTAGATCTAAAAGTAAATCAAGTTTTGCTCGTTATGTTCATAATACTTACAATTCGACAATGAGGGTATTTATAGACAAATGTCAAACGAACTATTATGTATATTTATGGGTTTGGTTTTTAAAGGTGTCGGTGTATCATTCGTGTGAAATAAATATGATTTATTTTAATAAATGTTTGAGATTACTAACATGTGGTATGGTTATTATATTTTTTATTACTACCTATAACAAAGAGGCTGTTTATGTCAATTTACTAATGATTGCGTCCTGTATCATAATTATAATTACAATAACACTTTTTTTAGTAACACAAATATTTTATCAAAGTTCTAATGGCTAACTTGGATATTTATTATCAGAACTGTCGCGGACTAAGAACTAAGTTACAAACCATTTATATGAACATCCTCATTCATGCATATGACATTATAATATTGACCGAAACGTGGCTGCATGGCGGTATTTTTGATAATGAATACATAGATGCTCGATATTTAGTTTATAGATGTGACAGAAACCGTGAGACATGCGGACGCCGAGACGGCGGCGGTGTACTGATCGCAGTGCGGCGATCGCTTATCTCGTCTCAGGTGCTCCCACCGCCAAATGCGCCCGCGCTACCTCCACTCATTGACTATGTCATGATTGAGATAAGGACTGCCACAAAGGTTCATATATTTAATGTCGTTTATTTTCCACCATACCAAAGGAGTGACGTTTATAGGGATTACATGGAATATTTGACTGAAACTTTGAATCAGTATCAGTCTAGTAACTTTTGCCTTTTTGGAGATTACAATTTACCGTCTATAAATTGGAGTAACTTTGATTGCTGTTCACAGCTTAGTTCAACATCTAATGCATCAATCTCGACAAAATATCTAATCCAATTTTTGACTGTTTTTAATTGCAATCAAATTAACACATATAAAAATAATAACAACGTTATATTGGACCTCTGTATAACAAATTTAAATGATTACACTTTATCTAATGTGCCTATTTCACTGGTAACTCCAGATAATCATCACCCTCCTTTTAATGTTTTGATACCATTTTCTGAAAAAAAAAATTGCTGCCATTTTTTTCAACACAAACGGTACTGTTTTAGAAATGCTAATTATACCTTGATAAATGAAGACATATTAAATACATCTTGGGATGAACTGTTGACCGATGAGCTTTCCGCTGACGCTGCGGTAGATTTATTCTATGAAAAAATTTATACCATTATTCGGAAACATGTCACTTTAAAAACTATAAAAACCAATAATTTCCCTGCGTGGTTTAACTCGTCGTTAATACACATTTTCAAAAATAAGAATAAATCTTGGATTAGGTGGAAAAAATACAAAAATGAGTCAGACTACTTGCTTTTTTCAATGTATCGTGAGCGTCTTAAGTTACAATCTAAAATAAGCTTTGATCGATATATGGTTGCTGTAGAAAATAGTATCAAGGAAAATATCAAATATTTTTGGACATACGTAACAAACTGTAAGGGTCGGGTCGAAATTCCGTCTAATATTTTTTATAAGGATAAAGCTGCTAGTAATTTCAAGGAGGTGTGTAAGCTATTTTCAGATTTTTTCTACTCAGTTTTTGAAACGACTGCTGTTACAGAGGACATGGACATAGATAGTTTGGATTTTCTGACCAACAGTAACTCTGACCTCAATATTAATAGTATTTTTATTTCTGTTGAAGATGTAACGAGGGCTCTGCAAAATTTAGACACTAACAAAGGATTTGGTGTTGATAATATTCCTCCCTATTTTCTTAAATTGGCTAGTAAGACTATAAATAAACCCATACAGTACATTTTTAATAAATGCTTACAGGAAGGAGTTTGTCCTTCCATTTGGAAGTCAGCTCGAATTGTTCCTGTTCATAAGGGAGGTACGAAAAAAAATGTAGAAAATTACAGACCGGTGTCTATCTTGCCAACGCTTGCTAAAGTTTTCGAGAGGTTAATTCATAATGCTATATATCCTAGCTTACATTCTCTTATAAACCCACAGCAACATGGCTTTGTTAAACAGCGCTCAACGGTTTCAAATTTATTAATATACACTGAACATCTGTTTACAAATATGGATACGAATGTACAAACTGACTGCATTTACACAGATTTTCATAAGGCTTTTGATCGGGTTGACCATAAGCTACTATTAGAAAAATTGGCATTTAATGGTATTCGGGGGAATTTATGGAGATGGTTCAAATCTTACGTGACAAATCGGACACAAAAGGTAGTAATTAGTGGGTTTGAGTCAGAAAACGTTCTTATTAGCTCTGGAGTGCCACAA
Organism: Ochropacha duplaris; assembly: GCA_951361185.1. Lineage (NCBI taxonomy): Eukaryota > Metazoa > Arthropoda > Insecta > Lepidoptera > Drepanidae > Ochropacha > Ochropacha duplaris. Next base: position 2,398,202 of record OX592690.1, read on the forward strand.
GGATCAATATTAGGACCTCTTTTATTCGTACTGTATCTAAATGACGTCAACAGGTGTTTTAAATTTAGCAATTTTATTTTATATGCAGATGACGTTAAAATTTTTCATAAGATTGAAAAATACCAGGATCATATTGATTTGCAAATGGATTTGGATAGTTTTTCTACATACTGTGAACACAATAAACTAAAACTTAGTCTCAGTAAATGTAGTACTATTACATTTACTCGAAAGCGTAACCCGAGTGGTTTTAATTACTGTTTATGTGGCGAAAGTCTGGACAAAGTTAATAAGATTAAGGATCTAGGCATGATATTGGACAGTAAACTTATTCTTGATGATCATATCGAGAAAGTCATTAACAAAGCTTTTGGAATGTATGGTTTTGTCATGCGTGTGGGAAAGGATTTTAAAAATCCCCACACTTACTTGCACTTGTATAAGTCGCTCATTAGATCTCAGCTTGAATATGCAGTAGCAATATGGAATCCTTTCTATGCTAAATACATAACTAAAATTGAGTCTATCCAAAAGAAATTTTTACGCAGTATTACCTAAAGATGTAGAAGAACAAGATTATCCTATGGCCAATTATTATCAGAATATAACATTCTTACATTAGAATCTAGACGTCAACAGCTTCAGGCGATGTTGTTACATGATATTTGTCACAATAGATTTGATTGTACAGAATTAATTAACAAGATTTCATATAAGGTTCCAATGAGGACAATAAGTCGTAGTTATCGTGCCAACCCTACGTTCGCAACAGCTTGGTGTCGTTCAAATGCAGGTAAAAGATGTCCCATGTATGGTTTAATGAATTCTTATAACCGTACCTTCAATAGTATTGACATTTTCTCAACAAAGATTGGCTTGTATAAAACATCCATAAAATTGCTACTTAAAGAACAAATCAAAGAGTGAATGAGATTATTATTATTATTTTTCTTTTTGTATCTTTTACAATGTGCGATATTGCTCGCATATTGGGGGAGATATAGGGGGGGAAAGAAGTAGCTTGATTTGTATTAATTTATTATCCACTTTTATATTGTATACATACATACATATACATAGATAAATATATATATACAACTAATATTTACATCTTTATATAGTCATTTATTATTTTTATATTTATATTTTGTCTCTTGTTAACAAATTTTCTAGTTTTTCAATGTTCGTTTGCTATATGGCTATGATCTCACTTCTATAGGTACCTAACAGTTACAAATTGAACGGTCTATATAATGAACGAGTAAAAGGGCATTGTCCACTTTGTATGGGGTTTTGGCCTGGAGTGAACAGTCACTGAGAATAAAAACAATATGTAGAATTGGTAGCTTTACCCTGTAGGAATATCAAAAATAATAAGGTTTTGTATCCAGGTGTTTCTAATAGTTTTTTAGGAAACATTTATAAATGGCTTAAGCGATAAGGCCGCCTAGATTGTATTCACTTTTTTATATATTTTTTTATTTTTGTGTCATGAATTATTTGTATTTTGGTGTATAGAATAAAGAGTATTTCATTCATTCATTAATGGTTTTTGAAATAAAATATTTTTTTCCTCATCTTATTTTTTAATCAGATTCATAACTTACAAAAGCTCAGCATATAGCAGACATTTCTGAAGATTTAGTCCATTATTGGATTGAATTAACAAAATCCCAATCCCAATAATTAATTTTATATCTGCCTATAACCAACATGTAGATATATAAAGCCCCTATCCAGCTACAACATCAGATGCTAATATCACATCAAATTATTTCATTATGAATCAAAGCCGTTAAACAATATTTTCAGTCTAGAGACATTTTTATGATTGATAGGTCTTCAGAGACTGTGTGCAATTGTTAGAACATAGCAATTATTAAGTGCAAATCTATGCATCTTTGCAAGAACACCAGTTCACATTTTGTATCAGTACGTAGACGTGAGATCTTGTTCTTAATAAAGAACATTTATAGCTAACACAAAAACAACGTTGCCAACCACTACTAGTAGAAGACTCTTCATTAGCCACAGTCGAAATGTTCAAAGCCAGAGTCCAGCAAGAATGCCATACTACAGTGCTATTAGTCACCTGTTGACAAAGCAAATATACCACACCATAAAAAAATAGGCTGCACGGGGACAAGATACTATTCAAAGATTTGTTGGATAACAAATAGCGAATTAAACACTTACCACTTGGGGTGAGATCCACTGTATTACCGACATCACCTCCACCAGATCAAGGTTATGCCTTTTCCTTTGATTAAAGTCGGAATTACAATTGTTGCATCTCAATTCCATAGCATCGGACGTACCTTCCATAGGTATTACATCCATGGTAGGAAATAGTAGGAATCAAGTCAACATTTGGGCTTGGAACAGTATCGGTAGGAATCAAAGAGGATATAATCACCACGTTCTAGTAGGAATGCTAGTGTTGTCGTAAATAGCGTCATCGGTGTCTATTATGATTAGCAAAGTTCGAGGTATAAAACGGAAAAACAACAAATAAAGAGGAAACGCTGCCAGCCTTCTGGGAACCTTGCCGATCGGCAGCAGCGGCAGCCTCGAAGAAGTTTTTTATATATTATAGTTGTACATTTGCTTGTATATTTTGTACATTTGTTGTAAATAAAATAATTATATTCACAAATAAATAATAACAAAACAAGAGATTACGATAACTTGAAATGACAGACAAGTCAAATCAAACCTCAGTCAAACTCTGTCAAAGCTGTCAAACTGCTTAAACCAGGGCTGCCATAAAAATAATAATTATATCGATTATCTTGAATAATCGAAATGCAATAATTCAATAATAACATTACTTCTTTACTTGTAAATATATGAATGCAGTACAACGTGATTTCACGATTTTAATGCCTTTGTTAAATGTTTTGAATAATTAAACATCCTTCTTATGAAGTTAAATAAAATAGTATTATTGTAATCGATATAAAATACATATTTTAAAATCGATTTTTATTAGTTGTAATTGTTTTTTTTTATGCTGGCAATGTGACGCAGTCGTAATGCCGACAGGAAAAAGTAATTATGATTTAAAATACTTATTTATTTGATGTTTTTATCAGTGTAAATCTACACAACTAAAAATGACCAATATTCATGGTTTAATTAAAGATATTTTTTGGTACAAATGTTTTTCTCTAACAATTCTGTTCACGCCAAGCCGAAAATGAACAATGCCCTTTATTTTACGTTTTATTTTATTTTTTTCCGTTTCAATGCCTAATGTATTTTAGAATTTACCGGCATGAATTTTATACTGTGTTTTTAGCACTGTTATAACTTTTTATTTTTATTACTGTTTACTTTGCTTGTTTCTGTAAACACCACGTACCCACTGTTTTGTTTTTATGGAGTAACGTTATCTTTGTTTAACCCATCTTAATACTGTTACATAAATTTTTGTTTTTATACATCCTGTTTTATATTATATGAAAAAAAATGTTTAACTTTATATACCTACTTCAATTTTCAACCTATTTTGGATACTAATGTCTAGTGTAAATTGTTTATTTTATTTTACATTCTATCATTTTCAACTTAAACAGATAGTAACTGGTGGTCAACGGTGTGGGTTTCACAATTAGTACTATTGTTTATTTTATTTTTTTAAGTATAAGATATTGTGTAAACTGTTTGTTGATCCAATAAAGAGAAAAAAAAAAAAACTGCCGTGACCGGTTATGGCGCTAATTACTAGTCGCAAACGTGGCTTACTCAGTTGTAGGAGTGCTCTAGAGAGCCTTGTATTTAGCTTAGGCAAAGCTAGTTTGGCCTGCCTGCACTCCTCATGGTTGTTCCAGTAGTTTTGGTGAAGGTGGCATGTGCGTTCATTTATCCTACCTTTAAACCAGCTTTGTGGGAGAGGGAGAAAGGGTTCGGGTCCCACCGGTTTAGACTCCGATCTTCTCCTTGCCAGTGAGTCAGCTGCGTCATTGCCTCTGTCTCCACTGTGTCGTTTGATCCATTGTATGTTTATGTTATTAATAATAATAATAATAATGTATTTATTTGTACTAAAAATCACAATATAGTCACAAGCATAATGAGAAGTACATACAACTTACATTGATAACACTATTTAGTACAAACTACTACCTAATCTAGGACAAGCCTGTATTCTAGGCAGCAGCCCCCATAGCTGAAGTGGTTGTAATTGTTCGTGAATTGCATTTTGTAACTATGTAGATAAATAATTCTAATTTTAAATTTAACCTACAGATATAAATATGAAATAAGATGGTAGTGCATGCCTATTATGTGTGTGTGTGTGTGTGTGTGTGTGTGTGTGTGTGTGTGTCTGTGTGTGTGTGTGTGTGTGTGTGTGTGTGTGTGTGTGTGTGTGTGTGTGAGTGAGTGTGTGTGTGTGTGTGTGAAGGTGACGATCACTTACTTAAAAAACAATTTACATTGTTCAATGAGGTGTAGTATTTATTGATTTATTTTAAGATAGTAATCAGCGTTTCGGTTTCATCATACGTTAAAGATAAAAGCCATTTCTTCACCTGTTTCTTGCATTGGGATTTACATTGGGCGTATATTGGAATTTTCTTATTAATTTTATTATAAAGATAGGGACCAAGAGAACAGAAGAATTTATGAGAGAACATGGTACTTAATTTTGGGATCTGACACACAACATCTCGACGTCTCTTTTCACGTCTTGCGATTAGTTCAAAATTAACTTTTGAATGTTGCATGTAGGTAACTTGATGAATAAAATGTTTACGTACCGAGAGAACTTCGCAATATTCATATAGTTGGTTGGTGGGAAACCGAAAAGGCTTAAAAGTACAGACTTTTAAAACAGCTCGTTGAGCTCGTTCCAGAGGTAGTAAAATTGACTTTGGTGCCCCACCCCACGATGTAATGCAATACGTAAGCAGCGATTGACAAAGAGAATAGTAAACCGATTTCAGCGTGTTGGGATCCAAAATGTGCCTTAAACTTTTAAACACATAAATCAGCTTACGTACTCTCCCCGTGAGTGACTTGATATGGCCATGGAAGGACAACGTGCTATCTATTTGAATCCCTAGGTATTTAATTACCGAAGATCGGACTAAATTTGGGCAAGAACACGGGTCCAAACCTTGGTTTTCACAAATGTGAGCGACGATGGAGTATGAGTCCCTGGGGGATGTTTTATTATTACGCATGGAGAAAGGTATATATTTTGTTTTGTCTATATTTAATGTTAAAAGGTTAGTATTGAGCCATTCATTTACCATGTTAAAGCCCACCTGCGCGTTAGCATAAACAAGTTCCCACGAGTCGGCGGAAAACAAAAGTGCTGTGTCATCGGCGAAGGAAATAATCTTTCCCATGTCAAGGCAAATATTACAGAGATCATTTATGTATACTAAGAATAAAGTAGGGCCTAATATACTGCCCTGTGGCACACCATGTGTAACTGGAAGGTCGGTACTGAAATGTTCACCTATCTTTACAAATTGAGATCGATCTGTAAGGTAGCTTTTAAAAAGATCAAGTTGTATACCTCTGACTCCCAAGGCCTCCAGTTTTCTTAAGAGTAGAGGGACAGAGACCGTGTCAAACGCTTTAGCCAAATCCAGGAATATAGCTAAGCACTTTTTCTTTTTGTCTAGATTTGTAACTATGTAATCTGTTAGTTCATGGACTGCATCTGAAGTAGATTTTTGAGATCTAAAGCCGAACTGTTTTGACGAGATCAGGTTACTTTCTTCTAGGAATTTTACCAGTCGTTTATTCATGATACGCTCCAAAATCTTTGATAAAGATGGTAAGATCGAAATAGGTCTATAATTATTGACACAGTCTCTGTCCCCACTCTTATGTATAGGTTGAACAATTGATCTCTTAAACACCGAGGGAAAAACACCAGCTGTCAGACAAAGGTTACAAATATATGTGAGGGGCGGCACCAAAACGTTTTTACAACGTTTAAGCAAACCCGAAGATATATTGTCCCAACCAACCGCACAATCACTACGTAGAGACATTATGAGTTGTTCGATCTCTTTCTCATCTGTGGCTAATAAAACAAAGGAATTCGTATTGGATTTAGCAAAGTTGTGAACTACTGTTTTATTTCGTTTTTGTGCGTCTAGAGCTAATTTAGTGCCAATATTTACAAAAAAATCATTAACCTTGTCCACTGCCAACCGGGGGTTATTGTTAAGTGAGAGTAGGTCACGGGCTGGAGTTTTAGTTTTATGAATATCTGCTATACTTTTAATTGCGTTCCATAATTTTTTGTTGTTATTACCGGCATTTTTTATTCTATCTTTTTCGTAATCCGATTTAACTTTCCTCAATAAATTGCAAAAGAAGTTCCTGTACCTGCGGTAAGTAATTTTTAAGGTTTCATTATTAGGTGATTTTTTTGTTTTCAGGTGGAGCTTGTCCCTATTTCTGATACAGCGCAAGAGACCTGGAGTTATCCATGGTTTTATTATTCGTTGTCTCCGTGGTAAAGTTAAGATTCTAGTGCTGATAGTTATGATTTGGCTGAGTGCTGAAACCAGAATCCCTGCTGCTTCAGTAGGGTCCTTTGTACGAAAGATTGAACTTAAATCTAATTTACTTATTTCGTCATCAAATATACTGTGGTCTATTTTTGAGTATTTGGTAACTGCATACTGTTTACATTTAAGTTTCCCTAGGGAAAGTAATACAGTTTTATGATCTGTCAAAGATGATTCAGCTATAATTGTAAGGCAGTGTAGTTTTGTTTTAACCAAGACGTGATCGAGGCAGCTATTAAGTCTTGTAGGAAGATAGTGCGCAGGAAGAAAACCAAGATAAGAAAGGAGAGTCAGGTACTCAGGCGAATTTCGATCGTGATTGTTATGTGAAATATCGATATTAATATCTCCTAGTATAATTACATTTTTAAATTTGGTAAGCGAGGACACTATATTATTTAGAGATTCATAAAATTTTGTAAGATTATTATGGGAGGGTGATCTATATAACCCAACTATAGCAATATCAGTGCTGATTTTTAGCACAATACAATTGGCGTCCTGACAAGGTGGTTCCTCAAAAGAGACGTTTTGAATATTATTTTTGACGTAAATTACCACACCATCGTTTTGCAATACCACATTCTTATTACCATAGTGCAGGTAGCCGTCAATCGTTGGTATATTGCTTGCGTACGTAAGCCAGCATTCCGTTAAGACTAGGACATCGCAATCCAGTTTCATTTGTTCCTGTAATGTTAAAAATCCTGGGCTATTTCGAGAAATACTTCTAATATTCTGAGTCAAGACATTGAAACTATTTATATATCCTGCCTCTCTTAAAACATGCTGACAATGCTCTGGCTCGCATGTCCTGGCGTCGAGGTTACCAAATTGATCTATATTGTTAAGATAATCACTTATTTGATCGAATTTTGTAATTTTAGGACGTTACTATTAGGGTGGACTTTGGTATTATAGATATAGTGTAGGCTAAGATAGGGCTGACGACGCGACTTGCTTGGGAAAAATATGTGTGGTAGCAAATAAGTAAGTGGGACAATGAATGAGTGTTTGTGTGTTCGTAAGTGTTTCGGATGGATAATTAATTGTTGAATATTTTTTTGAGATTGAGTAGATTGTGTGTTGGAGATAATAGGCCTATAGGTATAGTTTTGACGATCTTTTAAAATAAACAAAAGTAAATTTGTAAATAAAAATAGAAAATTCAAACATGGTAAATTGGAGTATGTAGGACATGCAATATTACAATGCTTAACGATAATATCTAGTCATTTAGGATTACTTTTTAGCGCTTGAATCTGTGATTCCTCTGTGATCAGGATGGACGGTGCTCCATCGTCCTTCCGGAGAATTATCAGTCCATTGGAAATCCAACAATACTTGTATTGTTTGGATTTTACTAGCTCCCGTGCCAAATAGTATAGATGTTTTGCTTTGCTTGTCAAGTGTTCTGACACAAAAATGGGTTTTACGGGCCCCTTCAATCCCAAATGTGTAGTATTCAACTTGTTATTTTTGTTTTCAAGGTTGAATGTCTTGACTGCTGTTATTATTTTATTTTTTACTATAGGTCCAGCTAAGTTTACAAGGATCGTTCTTTCCATGTTTGTTTTACTGCCAATGCGTCTAATATCCCGGATTTCATTGGAAACAAGTTCAGCATTAACTACTTTGGCAGTTTTCATAGCAATTTCTAGGAGGTTTTCCTGTTTTTCTTGCGGATTCGTAGGGACATTGCGTATTTCAATAGAGTTTTGGGATGACTGACGGGAAAGCTCCTCAAGTTTAGTTTCAAGCAGTTGAAGCTTTTTTTGGTAATTATTAGAGTTTTCTTCTATAGACTGGATCTTTGTAGCCACAGTCTCATATTTAGATGACAGAAACTCCATAGATGTTTCAATTCCCACGTTAGATTTTTGTAGATCGATTAATTGTTGCTTCAAATCCGACATTTGCCTGTTTATGTTATTTAATGCTCCAGTCTGTGATTCGATAAAGCTATTTAGGGTCTTTGTAAGTTCCCTCATTTCATCCTTTAAATCGCATTTGTGGTCACATTCGACACGAGATCTTTTTCTGCGAAATCCGACGTTGTTAGTAGGAGTAGTAATATCCATGGTATTATTGGTAGTTGATAAATTCGGATCGGATCCATATAGCTGAAGATCTGTTTTGGTCGGTGTTCGTTCCATAACAATAGAAAATATAATATTACTCAATATTAATACAAAATTTGCGATGCGTATTTTTTAGGATTTGATCCTGGTGCACGCAATTTCGTCGCCCGGCTTCGGTGCGCTGAGCTACGGAGACAGTTAAGTGAAACGATGAAATTGTTGATAGTTTGTTACGAGCGGTGACAAATCGACAGATGAGGTGTTATTTATTAGGTGTGATGTGGGTACTCTTATATTTAACGCCACAATTATAGCACAACAGAAATTGGTAAATTTCAAGTTTTTTGTCACTATTTCACTTGTTTATTAACTGACAGTTATAGCTTATAGGCTGCAGATTAACTCCTTGTAACTTTTGTGGAGAAAAAACACAGTTTAATATTTTTAAGTAAATAATAATTGCAGAGTGCAAAGAACACGTCCGATACCGTCAAATGCTGAGCGGGGGGGGGGATTATTGTGGATGCCTACCAAGTTTACGGCCTTCTGACACTCCACTACAAGACTAGATGTCACCACAGTACGATCCAGTGCTTGTAGTACTGATTTGCTGTCTGAGAGAATGATAATATTATGATCTGTTACCTTTCTTGTTGCTATTGCCTGAGCCGCCAGTAGGATTCCCATGCATTCAGCCTGGAAGACTGTGCTGTGGGATCCAAGGGGTTTGGCAATGTTGATGTTAAGGTCCTCCGAGAAGACGCCTGTACCAGTGCCTGCACTGGTTTTTGAGCCATCCGTGAAGATTGTGAGTGATCTGTAGACCCGGCTAAGGTCGCCGCACTCGGACAGTTGAATTTTGAATCTTTTGTTCAAGATGTGGATTGGCGCCACCTTGTCACAGGGGGCGTCTATGAAGGGTGTGTTGTTCCAGTCTAGAAAAATACTGTTAAAGTGCTTGACTTTATCAAACTTGTTTAGTTTTAGGAATTTGAGTCTAAGAGCTGCATGAGCCGCTTCTTGTTGGATGAATAAGTGGAGCGGCGGTAGATTTAGCATGGCTTCCATCGCCGCAGTCGGAGTAGTCCTCATGCATCCTGTGATTGCACAACATGCTAGTCTTTGGAAGCTTTGGAGCATTTTGGCGCAAATACCTAAGTTGGTTCTTGGCCACCACACTAGGGCTCCGTAGCTTAGCATTGGTCGTATTACTACCGTGTATAGCCATTTGAAAATCTTGGGGGACAGACCCCAGCGTTTACCTACCATTTTGCGGCATTGCCACAGGACTATGCAGCTTTTTTTGGTTTTCTGGTCAATATGGCTGCTCCAGTTGAGTTTACTGTCCAACGTTAGACCAAGGTACTTAACTTCACTTGATGTCTGTAAAGCGGATCCAAATAGTTCAGGTGGGTTGTAGTTACCCACGTTTCGCTTGTTAGTAAACATTACCATTTCTGTTTTTGTTGGATTCACGGTGAGGTCATGCTCGACGCACCATTTCTCCACCAGTTTCAGCGCGGCCTATGTAGTATCACAGACGATGCTGGCCTGACGTTCGGTCATTAGGATTGTGATAACGTCTGCATAACCTACCGTATAGAAGTATTTGGAGTTGAGCCTGGTCACCAGGTCATTTACCACGAGGGTCCAAAGCAGCGGCGACAGGACGCCCCCCTGCGGGCAGCCTCTGGCCACCAGTGCTCCCCTGCCGTCGCCTCCAGCGACCTTTACCACTCTGTTACGTAGCATGTTGATTATCCAGTCAGTGAGAAGTGTAGGGAGTTTGTGTCTTATTAACGCTAACTCTATACTAGTGAAATTTGTTCTGTCAAAAGCTCCCTCAATATCAATGAAGGTGCCTAAGCAGATCTGTTTATTATCGATGGCCTCCTCGATTTTACCTACAACTTGGTGGAGTGCCGATTCTGTGGATTTGCCTGCACTGTATGCGTTGCTGGTGCTTGTGAATAGGGGATTTGAAAAGGGTGGTATCCCTAAGTTGTCTTTCACATAGTCTTTCTAAGGTTTTTAGGACGAAAGACGTAAGACTGATGGGCCGGAAGGCTTTTGGATTTGTATAGTCTGCCTTACCTGGTTTGGGTATGAAGATTACCTTGACTTCTCTCCACGCTTTTGGAGTGTACCTGTAGGCCAGACATGCTTGGAAGATGACGGTTAGGTGAATAGCGATATTCTTATTGTAAAAGTATTATTAATATATAAAAGCCCATTGTAAAAGGGCAGGGAAAATGCCATCTGTGCCCGCTGATTTGAAAGGAGAAGCTGTTGGTTGCCCATGTTACCTTTTCTGGTGTTACAATTTCACGAGCGAGCGCCCAGCATTCCTCTGTCGCTACATATACCCTGTCCTGTGTTTCTGATGCTTGCATGAAACGACAGTCCGGGAAATGTGTTTGGAGTAGGATATCATTGGCTTCACTGGCGGTTTTTGATGTGGAGCCATCCGGTCGTCACAGCTCACCTATCTCGATGTTTGCCTGTTTCGCCAATAATTTCCTTACCCTGTTTGCTTGAAGGTTGGAAGTGATGTCCCCGCTGAACTTCCTCCAGGACATCGTTCGCCAGTACCTTATACGTTTTTTGTACAGTGCTTTCGTTGTTTTATACACGTCCCAGTCGTTGTCCTCCCGGGTGTTGAAGGCTCGAATAAAAGTTCTTCCCACCCTTGCTCGAAGGCTTGTCAGCTCTGGGCCCCACCATGGGGTTTTTCCATTACTGGGTTCCTTAGGGCATGAGAGAGGGCAAGACTGGTTGTAGCAGCTTATTATGGTGTCATTAAGAAATTTTACCTGTTTTTCTAGTTGCACGACGTCTTCTAACTTCGTACAAGTGTTATTTGGCTTCAAACCCTCTGTGATCAGTTGTTTGTAGTCTTCTCGATTGGTTTTCCTAGGTTGCCTTCTAGGAGCAGCCTGTGTTGTATGTACCATGATATTGAAACGGATCCACCGGTGATCCGAGCAGGAAGCTTCATTTGATACATGCCATTCAGTTATTGTACTACCTGTGGAGGGTGTAGCTAAAGTGAGGTCGATTATGATTCTACTACGTCTGCCGACGAAAGTGGGTTCACTACCTCTGTTTAAGATTTCTAAATTTGTTGTTAGTAAGAAGTCAACAAGTTGTATACCTCTGTTGTTGTTTTGGTCCATACCCCAAAGTTGGTGGTGGGCATTGGAGTCCGTAGCAATGATCAGCTCGAGTGTGTTTTTCTCGCAGTGTCTGACCAGGCGTATGAGTTCATCCGGTGGCGCAGGCTCACCGTCCGGCATGTACGCTGTTGTAATTAGAAGTTCACGTTGCCTGGTGTCTTGTACAGTAAACCTTATTGTGCATAAATCTCTGGAACAGAAATCCATTAGAATATTGATGCACAGCCAGTGCATCAATATTCTTAGAAATGTAAATACAGGTTCTTACATCTTTTGTGGTGGCACTCACAAGCTTACCTCCTAAATTGGAGAGTCCACATATGGTTCCACCCCTGATCCACGGCTCCTGGATCAGGGCGACTGCTGTGTTGTTGACCTCCACACACTTCCGAAGCTGAGCCGTTGCGGTGATACTGTGGTGGAGGTTGCTCTGGATGAACTGGGCTTTAGAGGGGGGTGGCATCTTGGCCTTCCTCCTCGTTCAGCACCAGTTCATTGAGGCCCAGGATTTCGTCCTCTAAAAGGAGTTCAATCCCGGGTTCCCCAGTTGAGAGACCTGCTTCGGTATCCTGGGACACCTTCGGGTCTGTCTTCGGCTTGGATGGCGTTGAAGTCACCATCCCCAGATTAGCCGCCCCGTCGACGCCCCCCGGTCTGGTTGGGGGGACCTCGACGTAGCGGCCTCTGGCGTCCCTGAATTTGACATAGACCGATCCGAGGCGGTAGCTCAGCCTGCGCTTCCTTGCCATTACCTCGGAAATCATGTCTTCAGGGACGCTGAGCGTTAAGAAGGTGGCTCCCACGTTCTCCTGCCTGTGCATGGCGTGGAGCAGCCAACGTTGTGCCTGTGCCCAAGGATTGGACATGTTGAGCCGCTTCCCCACCAGTACCCTATCAGTCTCCAAAGTTGGGAGCAGAATACCCACCCGCACCCTGCGAGGGATATCCTCCGGGTTGAACACGACCAGTTCGTCCACCCCCGTGTAGGAGGCTATAGTGTTTTTTACCCACTGGGCTGTATCGTGGTTTCCCACAGAACGCCGGTTTGCCTTGTCGTCACTGAGCGCGCAGATGTCCTACTGGTCCAGCAGGTGTTCCTCGATCGTCGTCACCACTTCCCGCGCGATGAACCTACTGGTTGACTTGGTGATGGCGACTTCGATGTCTTGGTTGGTGTTATTGCCCGCTGCTGCCGCGTATGAAGGGGGTTTGGGTCCGCGAGATGGGCAGAGCTTCTGCTTCTTGGGCTCACCCTTCGGAGATATCGTCTCGTCAGGCCTTGCCCGTTTGGCATTGGCTCCACCTTTCCCACTTGCCTTGCCCTTTCTCAACGGCTCCTTGCCCGACTCCTTGCTAGGTCCCGGTTTGGCTTGTGGCCTCTCTGTTTCCCTGCAGGCACTCGAGCTTGGATTTGCAGCGGGTGTGGTTGTGGAGGGTGTGGTTACTCCCTCCTTGTTAGTTTTCTTTTACCTACTGGTTGACTTGGTGATGGCGACTTCGATGTCTTGGTTGGTGTTATTGCCCGCTGCTGCCGCGTATGAAGGGGGTTTGGGTCCGCGAGATGGGCAGAGCTTCTGCTTCTTGGGCTCACCCTTCGGAGATATCGTCTCGTCAGGCCTTGCCCGTTTGGCATTGGCTCCACCTTTCCCACTTGCCTTGCCCTTTCTCAACGGCTCCTTGCCCGCCTCCTTGCTAGGTCCCGGTTTGGCTTGTGGCCTCTCCGTTTCCCTGCAGGCACTCGAGCTTGGATTTGCAGCGGGTGTGGTTGTGGAGGGTGTGGTTACTCCCTCCTTGTTAGTTTTCTTTTTCCTCTCCAGCTTGGCCTTGCGTCGCTGTTTCCTCGTGAGGGCCATCCCAGGGGCGGACTGCGGCTCCCCATTGCCCTTTGCAGAGGTCTGGTTTGCCGGTGGTCTTCCCTGTTCCGATCCCCACGTCGCCCAGCACGCTTCGACGGCGGAAGAGGAGCATGCCTTGGGTCTCCCATCGGTTTCTTCCTTCGGCATGTCAGTCCTTTTTGTGTTTATCCGATGTGATCGCGGTGTTATTCGCTTTCCCACCAGTGTTTTTGGTCGACGAGATGGCAGTTTTACCCGCTTTCCCATCGGGAGTGTTAAAAACAGACGAGATGGCAGTTTTACCCGCTTTCCCGAGTGCTGTGTCTGAGCCTTCAGGTTTCCCCTCGGGCTTGTTTGTGATGTTCGTTTGTTTGGATTCCATTACTAGAAGTTTAAAATTCATCCTTAGAGCTTCCCACCCTCCACGGAGCCCGCACAATCGGGAGTGCCAGATGGGCACTAGGACAACTTTCAGGATATAGTTAGGGTGAGTGAATGAGAGGGCGCGACCGCCGGTGCTCGGTATGTGTACCCGAAGTAAGTAGCACATCCTCACTCCTTTGGCATGACCATCATCCGCGTACCGCCCCGGGCATCACTCCGTGACAGTACCTCCCCCCCGGTTCCCCACAACCCTCTAACGAGGCGCTTGACCGTTTCCCTCCACCCGGCTAGAATGAAGGGCTACCTACCGTTTTGGCAGAGTTAGTCTTCTTTGGCCGCCTTATTGTTTCCAAAGAAGAACCGAAGGCTAGCTTGCCTTAATAAACTACTTACACTATAAAGGTAATATATAAAAATAGCAAGAATATATATATTTACATACAAATATACTATGTAAACTATAATATAAGGAGGGGATACGCCTGGACTGTTTTAGTTGCGTCTGTATCATAGGGATTCAGAACTTAAAAACAGGCGGAGAACCACGTGAAGGATAACAGTCCGACTTGCCTTGAGGATCTACACGACTGTTGCGCTCACCCTCAAGACCTAAATCTCCGAAGCACCCTGCGGGACAGCAGGGTGCCACAAACGAGTGAAACAGTCACGTCGTCTTACCAAAAAGCGCAAATGACTGCCCCCCTCGCTCGCCCATCTGACCCTTACTTTGAATATAAGTTACGTTTGGCAACCAACGTGGGGCTGGATCTTGTAAAGAACAATCAGAAGCTCATCTTCCCTTACACTCTCTTTCTGCTCATTATTGTGGGAAAGAATATTGCAATAACATTTTATATATCTGTTTTAGCTTTAAGAACCTACCAATTCAAACACAGACTGAGCCGTTGGACTATTCGGTATCCAAATTAAATAAAAATACATCTCCGGTACTAGTTATGAAAAGAAATAAACCCATAACGAAAAGGGAACATTCAAAATTAAATCTTGAGGATGACACTAAAACTAACAATGCTGACAAGAACCCTAAAAGTCTGAATGTTAAAATCAATAGCACCGGCGACAACTCTATGATAGACGACTCTCATATGAAACCAAAAGATTATTCAATCGAGCGTCAAATAACAAAGAGCGAAGAACGAGCGATTGCAAGCTTACTTAACTTTAGTAATCAAAATTCAAACTCTGTAAAATATAATGCAGCTGGCACTCCTAAAGACATGTCAATACTTAGAACAATAAGAATAAATGAACGAAAAGATAAAGATAATGCTGAAACAATTACTGATGTTGCACTGAAACAAAATAGCTCGCAAATATCCATAAAACATAAACTACCGTTAACTGTAATGCCAGAAACAAAAAGATATAAGATGCCAGAGATGACAACCGCTTCCAAACTTACTAATATCAATAAAAATAATTTGCCATTAAAAGTACTTGTGAATGTTGATGTTCAGACAGATGAAACGATCTCTAAAGAATCATACGATATGTTAACATTTATAAAGAACACTAACATTTCAATGGATGATTTAAAAACTTTAATTGAAAACAAGCAAAAACCAAATGAAGGCACACTAAAATCTAATCAAATAATAACAGAAATAATCATCGCTGACAGCGATGATGAGGACAAAAGAGACAATAAACTATTTAAAATCTTGGAAAAATCCAGTGATGAATTCAAACACTTAATACAGAAAGAGATCCAAAATAGATGCGACACTACGCCGTTAAATAAATCAAAAGATTTAGAAGCTAAAATAGGTGACGAAATTATTTCGATCATCAAAGAATTTTTGAAAGATTTTGTCATAGAAAAGCGCAAAGTGATACAAGTTAATATAATATAATAAAAGAAAATATATTTGCTGGAATAGGGTTGTGTACTAAAAAAATCTATTTAGTCCGTCAGTTAGATTACCAAAAAATATTGGACACGTATTTTTTATTTTGTTCCGTAAACGAAAAATGACGAGGATACAGTGCGTTGAAATTTCGCGTGACGTCACCGTGGTACAAATTTTACCACGAAGTGACGTCACAAGCCCCCACTCCTATACTTTGATGCGCTATAACTTTGTATATTTTTATTGATTTGATAAAGTGTCCAATATTTTTTCATAATCTCACCGAGGGACTAATTAGAATTCATTTTTATTGACCCAGGACACTACCCTATTATCTGTTGCACGCTACGAATTACAATAGGTGGTAACTTGATTGATAATTGCAGAAAATATATTGGCTGGTGCTGTTGCTGCTGCTGATATTGTACTTGTGGTCGTAGTTGTTGTTGGTGATATTGTTGTTGTTGTTGATTTAAAAGAGGTTGCAACTGTGGGCTATTTCGATGTTGAAATGGTGTTAGTTGATGCTGTTGTTGCCTTTGCTGTTGTGGCAATATCTGAAAATATCATATACCATTAACTTATTAGCTACTTGGACGACAGTTTCTTTGCTTGCTTTCTGAATAAAGGGATAGAACTACAGTTCCATGTAGTTTATGATATAATGATTGATGGTATCTAGTAGATACTTAGTAATAGGTGTACACCTCGGAACGGATCAACGAACGGGATACGGATACGGAACCAATTTATTATATTTGTACAAATAGACTTAAATGAATTGGCTTTGGATTTTAAATTTATTTTATAATCTAGAGATTAGACTGATAAACCAATATATGCATGTAAAATTAAGTAAAATGTAGTAACTAGGTACCTGATTATTATTTTGCATCCACCGTTTGGTAATAGTGCTATTAATATTACTTGTAGTTTGATTCCCCGTCAATAAACCAAACGATTGTTCGAAACGAAACGACAGAGACTGATTGTTCCACTGGTTTTGTTGTGGTGCCATCGGTTTTGGTGCGTGCATTGTGCTTTGACTGATCACTTGCGGGCTTTTAGTCAGTACCGATATCCGTTCAATATCCGGTAAATCTAGTGACACCTGAATTTCCTTGTTAACTTGTATCACTTTGCGCTTTTCTATGACAAAATCTTTCAAAAATTCTTTGATGATCGAAATAATTTCGTCACCTATTTTAGCTTCTAAATCTTTGATCTTCTAATCTAATGATTTATTTAACGGCGTAGTGTCGCATCTATTTTGGATCTCTTTCTGTATTAAGTGTTTGAATTCATCACTGGATTTTTCCAAGATTTTAAATAGTTTATTGTCTCTTTTGTCCTCGCTGTCAGCGATGATTATTTCTGTTATTATTTGATTAGATTTTAGTGTGCCTTCATTTGGTTTTTGCTTGTTTTCAATTAAAGTTTTTAAATCATCCATTGAAATGTTAGTGTTCTTTATAAATGTTAACATATCGTATGATTCTTTAGAGATCGTTTCATCTGTCTGAACATCAACATTCACAAGTACTTTTAATGGCAAATTATTTTTATTGATATTAGTAAGTTTGGAAGCGGTTGTCATCTCTGGCATCTTATATCTTTTTGTTTCTGGCATTACAGTTAACGGTAGTTTATGTTTTATGGATATTTGCGAGCTATTTTGTTTCAGTGCAACATCAGTAATTGTTTCAGCATTATCTTTATCTTTTCGTTCATTTATTCTTATTGTTCTAAGTATTGACATGTCTTTAGGAGTGCCAGCTGCATTATATTTTACAGAGTTTGAATTTTGATTACTAAAGTTAAGTAAGCTTGCAATCGCTCGTTCTTCGCTCTTTGTTATTTGACGCTCGATTGAATAATCTTTTGGTTTCGTATGAGAGTCGTCTATCATAGAGTTGTCGCCGGTGCTATTGATTTTAACATTCAGACTTTTAGGGTTCTTGTCAGCATTGTTAGTTTTAGTGTCATCCTCAAGATTTAATTTTGAATGTTCCCTTTTCGTTATGGGTTTATTTCTTTTCATAACTAGTACCGGAGATGTATTTTTATTTAATTTGGATACCGAATAGTCCAACGGCTCAGTCTGTGTTTGAATTGGTAGGTTCTTAAAGCTAAAACAGATATATAAAATGTTATTGCAATATTCTTTCCCACAATAATGAGCAGAAAGAGAGTGTAAGGGAAGATGAGCTTCTGATTGTTCTTTACAAGATTGAGCCCCACGTTGGGTGCCAAACGTAACCTATATTCAATGTAAGGGTCAGAGGGCCGCGATTAAAACACAACTGGTTCTTTTTCACCAGTAGTATTTCCATTTTTTTATTATTTTCACTAAAGTATCAAATTAATACGTTCTGGTATAAACAGTTTTAAACAAGGCTTCATTCGTTGCAATGACAGCAATATCCCTAAACAGGAGATTCAAATACACAAATACAGCAATATCCTAATGACAGGAAAAAAAAAGCAATATTCAATCATTTTTCTTATATTTTAGTGTTATTGTTGAGTTATTTTAATTTTAAGTACCTATGGGCGCCGGCAGAAATAATTTCCAGGTGGTGCAGATTTTAGTTTTCTTACAATCTTTGCCGTATATGATTGTTAATAAAAAGATGAAAGGATATTGACCAATCCCGTTTCATTTTAAAATCAAAGAGTATGGCCATGGCAAGCTATCCATAAATCATGATATATTTTTATAATTTCTGTGAGTTCAGTTGATCGAAATCGTATGTGGGATTCATATTTTGTAATTATTTAAGTAATCAATCGATATTGAACCAACATGGTGTTTCAAAGTATTAATCAGTGTTGCCAACGTACCAATGTTCCCTGTCCGTTTTGTTTTAGGGATAGAATAAGGAAAGAGACCGACACGACCGTCAAATAAATCTGATCGTCATATTTTACTAAATAATTTTCATTTTCAGTTTAATTGAAAATAAAAATCTGTTATATTGTTCATTCTTTACTTTAGTGCACAACAAACTAAGAATTTAGAATCATGTTGGCAGCACTATTATGTTAAGTCTGTACTAGAGATGGGACGAATAGATTTTTTATTGTGTTGAATTGATAACTGACTAAGATATAGGTAACTATATCATCAACACAAACCGTGTTTATTATGATCCATGTTGCACTTAATGCGACGCATCAACGCGTGTCAATGGCAGTTAGGGACACGGTATCGAATATAATATATCGATACTGTACTACTCGTACAATTATCGCAATCGTAAAAGTATCGAAAAAAAAAGCATCGATACTTCAAAGTACTTTTTCTAGGACCTAATGCACACACAGCATGTCGTCAATGTCAGTCAGTTTATACAAAGTATCGAGTACAAAAGTATCGGTATCGAAAGAAAAAGTACTCGATACCTCAAAGTTTTGATACTCTTTCCGTGTCCCTAATGGCAGAGCGAGCATCCATGACACGAACGTACAGAATTAATGAACAATATCGATTTATGAAGTCGATGTATCGAATATCAAAATATCAATGTTAATATCAATTAGAACGATTGATAATGAACGCTACATCCCTTCCTACTCGCCCTTTTCGTTTGAATGTCAATAACAATACAAATCGTGATTACCGGCAACGGACGCGGCTTTTTGTTTTTGTTTTAATTATAATAACTTCTCACTGCTTAACAAGTTCGTATCCAGTCGAGTCTTCGGATTCCTGCACGATATTGTAACTTGTCGAGGACCATTCGTTCTATTCTGTGCTGGTGTTGTGGATTGTGTGCCTAGAACGTTTTTACGACTACGGTCCGTGTCCTGTACCTGCACTACTACAGTTTTGTGAAAGATGTCACGTTGTGTGAATTGTTCCCTTCTTTTAGTACATCCTCTACCCCGTCGTGAAGTCGGGGAACCAACGGATATTATGCTTAGAATTTTACGATCCTGGATTTGTCCAGCAACTGTAAGTATTCCATAATAATATACATATTTTATCTTTCGTGTACATTTATTTACAATTCGGGCCTGAGAGTCTCTCATTGGTGACCAATAAACAGTAAATCAGACATCAGTACAATCTGTGATTTTAGTTTTCTGTAATGTTTCACATTTGTCTTCCAAAGTATAATAGGTATTTCACAATACTGATTGTAGAAATAGAAATAGAAACATTTATTTTGTGAAACATAGGTAAAAAGATCTTAAAAAAGTAATGTGTGCGCTATGTTTTGCCATGAAAGGCATACAAAATATGGTTTGATAAGTGAGGTATATTGATGAAAATTAAAATAGTATTATAATAAAATCATGAAATCAAAAATATGTCAAAAAAAAGGAAATAGAAATTATACATAATTAAATATAAAATTCATCAATATCGTAATAACATTTATCCAATAATAACTTAGTTAATTCCCTTTTTGTAAGGGTATACATTTTATGATGTCAGGTATCTTATTGAATATTCTAGGAGCTATACAAAAAAAACTCTTATGCATTAAAGCCGTTTTAGACTTTACATGGCACAGTTGATTCATATATTGAGCACGAATTGATTTTTTCTTTGTATCGGAGACTTTTTCAAAGAGTTGTGGATTTGTTTTGACAAACAATGCCGTTTCCAGGATATACAACGCTGGAAGGGTTAATATTTTTAATGATTTAAAATATGGCATACAACTATCTGTTATTTTTAAACCACACATTGACCTTAAACAACGTTTTTGCAACCTAAACACCAGCTTCCTATCTGTTGACTGTCCCCAAAAAACAACACCATACCTCAGAACTGAAGCTACTAGTCCATGATACGCTGTTAGTAGAGTCTCAGTATTTACTTTTTTTGACAGTTGTGAAAGTAGGTATGCAGATTTACTCAATCGCTTACACATCTCTTCAACGTGAGGTTTCCAAGTGAGTCTATTATCTATTATGATACCCAAGAATTTAATACTACTTGCTTCTTCTATTTTGCAATCTTTATAGGTAATATTTATACTTGAACTAACACGCCTTTGGTGGAAATGCATAACTAGATGATTATTGTCGAGCCATTTTATAATGTCCAAGAGAGAATTATTAATGTCATTTTGATAATTAATTGGATTATTGCATTCTATAATAGCTGTGCTGTCATCTGCAAAGAGAACCATTTTATGTCTTGTAATTTTTGGAAGATCATTTATATATATTAAAAACAACAGTGGACCCAGAACGCTACCTTGAGGCACGCCTTAGTAGAAATAACTATGTAGGTACTTAACTCTATTCTTATTTTGTTGTTACATAGTGTTATAGCTGGGAACTGGGACCTGATTAATATTTTAGCAGCATTAAAATGTATCTATTGATTATTTTTAGTTGTCAGCGGATGATGTTCTCTGTCAAGAATGTAACTCAATACTGCAAAGAGTATCTCTAACATCCTCTACTGGATCAGCAGTTTTACGAGCTTATGGACACCAGCATGTGTGCTTTGTCTGTGGGACTTCCATATTAAGAGCCAAGACACATAGAGTACCACCCAATAGCCCTGAAGGAAATGTCATCATGTCAAGCATACCTACTCAACAGGTACTTCTAATATAACATTTCTTGTATTGATATACTAAAATAGGAACCTGTTCAAGGTGATTTTTATTTTAACTATGTTATGCTAGTAGCATTGACAATATTGTCAAAAATGCAGGAATATTAAGTATTAGGGCTGATTCACTGAAATAATATTTATTTTAGACTAGATGACCCGGTGAACTTCGTACCACCTACATATATTTATGTAAAATGTAGTTAAAACTTAAGCCAAACAAAACGAATTAATATGGCAAAACTACAGAAAAATCAAGTGAAGCACAAATTGATATCAAAACGGAAATTCGTCACTACCAGATTTAAGAAGTAAGTTTTTTAAATGATCGACCCTGAGCTGGTTCCTAACAGCACACCAGGTTCACCTCCTCCGTCCGATTTCCATGATCCAAATGTCTATCTTTATAATATCTATTTAATATAGATGACCCGGTGAACTTCGTATCACTTCGTGTTGGGGTGGCCTAATAGTAGTTTAGTAATCTGGCAATACTGGTCACTATCACCTATCTTTTGAAGAAAATATTGTTCAAATGTAAAAACAGAACTTATAGTGAACTTATAGTTTAACTCCTTAAAATGCATTGTCCCTGTTGTAATAAGTGGATGGAACGGCAGAACAAAAATAATAACTGTCCAGGTTGTAATAAAACACTACTAAGATGTGACGAATGCTACAGCATAATCGCTAACACCTTCAGATTTTGTACCAAGTGTGGTAAGAATGTGGAAAGAATAATACGTACTGCAGCATTACACGCTGCATAAACCTTTTTGGTTATTTTAAAGAGGACTGGTATGGAGTCTGAAAGTCGGATTTTTTTTAAACTGTCAATAATTCAAATTTAAAATTGATTGATGCTTTTCTGAAAAAGAGGGTTCGATGGCTGGCATTCTTGAGCAAAATTCCGAAGAAGCTGGTCATAATTATTTTGACAGATTACAGCAAAATTGAAAGAAAAGGTGTGAATCTCCATGCATTTTGGAATGCCTATATAGTTATTATTTTATTTTAATGAAGATCAATGTAGGAAACATTGAGTTATTTTGCCTGGTACGTATATTTTTCTGCTACATTTAGTTTTAAATCCCTACAAAGTTATTTCAATCTCTCTCTGGTAACTAGATCCTATGATATCATATTTGTGAAACCCATTTTTTTCCTTTCTCATAGGTGAGATACCAGTGAAGAGGATCTGATTTGGATCCTCTCCCCCTTCTCCTTTCATCTCCTACTTATGCTTGTTGATCCCGCCACCTTCTGGGTTCCTGTTTTTCCTCACGTGGTTCCGCGCGCAAGTTCTACGTTCATAGTCAACGTAATATCGACGGTGGTGACGTAGCTTGATTTTGAATTAATGATTATCACCACTTATGTAATCTTCGGTGTCAAGGTATTATCTAACAGTTTTATTTAACGTTGGCGGAGTTCCTCACTCCGTTCTATTCAATTTTTCCGTTTGGCCATTTGTTTAAAAAAAAGGAAGATATGTTCCAGAGATTTTTCATTCTAATGTTTAAGTTATTTTAAAATACTATACAGATTATTTTTTTAAGAAGAATAAGTGTTAGGTATTTTTTGCTTCGAAGCTTCCTAGCATTAATAACCTAATCACGATTCCATCTCAATATTTTGTTATTACCAATTTAAGTTACAAGATAGTCTCTATTTCATTGTCTAGATATTCAGTCTCAAGTTTTTTTTATATATTTCAAATTATTTTTTATTTATTTGATCAGTGTACTTTCTTATTTTTTCTCCTATTTATGTTTACCTATTTTAATTAAACGTTATTTTAAATCAAGTGGTGTTTATGGATTTTTTTTCTCATGAAACTCTACAGTATGAACAGGGCAAAAGAACAAAAAAATTGACATTGGCAAAATCATCTTCAAGCATCGATGGAAGGTATAATTGGTAAAGAAAAAGAAGAAGACTGATTAATATATTTTCAAATAAAAAAAATAGTTTTATCAAATTGTGTTTTATTTTAGATACATACAACATATTATTATGTGATTGTAAGAATCCAAATGCACATATTGTATACATATTAAGTCATTTATTTATATTTATACACTCCATTTACAAAAAATTTAAATTTTCTTGGATGTGCTTGTTTCTGGACTGGGACTGTGAACGTGATAAACAAATCTTTGCTTAAATTAAATACAACACAGTTATCATCATCATGATATCGGCCAATATATGTCCACTGCTGTACATATATACAGTTAATTAATATAGTGCTCTCTGGTAGACAATATTTTTAGTTTTTTTTTTGCGGTGCATAAATAAATAAGGATGTTGGTTTTCCGACGCGCGAACACGCAACGTATAATTGTCCATGTGCGAAACAGGGAAACTCTAAGTTTATTCCGCAAACTTGCAACGATTGGCCTTGCGATTTATTTATGGTCATTGCAAAAGCTAGACGCACGGGAAATTGCAACCTTTTAAAATCAAATGGCAAATCCGTTGGAATCATAGGTATTCGTGGGATTAAGACATTCTCTCCTTTGTATTTTCCTTTGATTATTTTAGCTTCGATGATGTTATTCATGAGTTTCTTCACAACCAATCTCGTTCGATTGCAAAGTCGAGGTTGATTTATTAATCAACGTAGGATCAGTTGTAATCATGCTGCGTAAAATATTACGCAGCATGATTACAACTGATCCTACTTTTAATTGCAATCTATGTGGTGGTAGTCCAGGCAACTCCAATGAGTTTAAAAATTCTGTAGGGTAGTGGACTACGTCATCCTGGTTTGTAGCCGTGTCAAGTGATTGGTATGTAAACAACTCTCCTGGAAGGAAATTCTGAATGGTCGCATTGAGATCATCGACATCTTTGTTTTTTGCCGCTAATATTGGCTAAGTGAACGATCACTTAGCCAATCGTGGTCGTTATATTGTTGTTTAAGGTCCGGAAAAACACGCTGAATAAGCTCCTCTTTCGATTCTGTGAAGTGACAGAAATCCGTGGGAAAAGTCATTAATCCGGTCAAGCTGTCAACTGCGACCTTACCATTGCCAATATCCACTAATTGCTTCGAAAACACAGTCGCAGTTTGATCTTGTTGCAAAAACACTCGCATATTAGTAGTCAATTGTAGTGTCTTCACGTGGCGCCACAAATTTGATGATTTTAGACATGCGTTTATTTCGTCAGCAACAGTCGATCGAGGAATCACTGGAAGAGTCTGACGAAAGTCACCTGACATACGTCCTGTTTAACGTCCATGGTTAAAAAGAGGTTGTATCTGTGGTTGTATCTATGACACCAGTGAGACCGTTTCGAAATTTAGCAATATACCTACCAGCAAATTCTGTTGCCAGTACTAAAATATACTAAAAAGAACCAAATTATACCAAAAATCTACTAAATAATTAATTTTATTGCATTTGATAATTATAACAAAAAAAAATAACAAATATTCAAAAAAATATTCTGTACCTGGAGTCTTATTATAATGCTAATCACTAATCATAAATAAACACATAACATAATCATTTTTTTATATAACATACCATTAGCACATCCCTATTTTTAAGGTTATGTTGGCAGTATTTGCAGAACGTATACCTGCCTGTCATAATTTGGTAAGGTTGGCATCCGTCAAACATGTCAACCCATTCATTATTTTTATATTTTGAAATTTAAATACACGATGTTATGAGCAAATTTGATATTATGTCGTCGATTCAAAAGTCTTGTTTTAATGCGTTCTTCAATTCGAGTGGAACCGAGACTACAAATACCGTCAAATGTTTGACAGAAAGTAAGTGGTCAACTTTTACATGGGAAAACGGAATTGTCGTTTTACTCTATCTTTCTCGCAATTTTTCCTTATTTGCTCACCGTTTAGACCTACCCTGGACTACGACAAACATTTTAAAACCAAAATCAGCTCAATCGGCCCAGCCGTTCTGGAGTTTTAATCAGACTAACGAACATCAATTCATTTTTATTTATATAGATAGATTTTTGGCATTATTTTAGAAAATATACACTATTTACTACTACTATAAATAAGCATAGAATCAGTCTTTTATTCTTTACATCTATTTTTAGGTTCACAGACTTGAAAAAGTCTGTTTTCCCTGTTGGACTCATGCCTATAGAACTGTAAGAAGACAGGCCCAGTATGATCAAAACAGGCTGGAGCTAAGTGTACAAGATGCTGATATATCGGAAGAGTATATGGTTAATCCTTCAGAGGTCCAAATGATCACTCGAGTGAAACTTCTACAGCTTCACTGCATTCATCAATACCAATACCTCCTCCACTACCGCCAGGTCAATTGGATCATGAACAACGTGTTGTACATCCTAAAATAATTTCACGTATATATAAACGGTCTGCTGCATCTTCGAGGTATTCTATTTTCGGTGCATGTGAAAATGCTGAACGTTTACTGGTACCATCAGTCATAAAAAAAATGTTATTGTTGGAGTATAAGTTGTATGTAGCAGCTAGTGCCCGAATATGTAGCCATCATCTTAACAATGCATCTTGGGATGAATTAGAGTTTACCTATGATGATATGATGACAATTATGGATAGAGCTAGTCGTAGACAGTTTGACTTTTCTAATATTAGAGAAATTAATCCACACCTATGTCATTATTGGTTGGGTATCAGTCCTGAACAGTTTTACCAATTGTTATCACATGTACCACAGCTGACACAGGAAGTTCGTTGTCCAAGTGTGGCATTAAGTATATTCCTGGTTAAACTTAGAACGGGTGACAGTAATCAGCGATTATTAACATTGTTTAAGGTTCCTAGAACCACTCTAGAAAGATATATGTCTAAAGCAAGAAACTGTTTGGGCAATCCATTTGTACCTTTGTTTTTGGGACTGGGTCATATGTCAATCCAAGATGTGGCAGCTAGAAATAAAATTATTCCGGAGGGTTTCTTTGGAAACCCAGATATGCAAATAACTGACAAGCCAGCAATTGTAATTTGTGATGGCACTTATGTTTATGTGCAAAGCAGTAGTAATTACTGATACCAAAAAAAAAACGTACAGTCTGCATAAATATATAAATTTGGTAAAACCATTTTTAATTGTCTGCTGTGATGGTTATATTTTACAATCACTTGGTCCATTCCCAGCTACCAAAAGTGACTCAGATATAATGCCTGCAGAATTTTGTAGTGAAAGAACTCCATTGAGACATTATTTCAGGCGAGAAGATGTTTTCATTTTGGACAGGGGCTTCAGAGATGTAGTTAGCTCATTGAACAATTATGGATATAAGGTTTACATGCCAGTCTCTTTTGGAAGGTGAGAATCAATTGACCACAGAGCAGGCAAACCGTTCAAGGTGTGTCACAATGTGTCGATGGGTGGTTGAATTAGTGAATGGGCGGATAAAACGGGATTTTAAATTGTTTCGTCAAGAATACTTCAACCGTGCATCAAGACATCTGATGCTAGATTTTAACATAGCGTGTGCATTATTAAATAAGTTCCATGTACCTATAGAGGACAGACCTGACGCCCGACAGTTGTTAGAAATAGCTAAAACTAGGTTAACTACTAGGAATTATTTAGGGGAATATATACAAAATGAAAATATTAACAGAAGGAGAGCTATATTTGGACACGTTTCCAAAATTATCACTTCATGATCTGATGTTAATATCTTTGGGCTCCTATCAAATTAAACAGGCTCGTTCATATTATGGGGAGCATATCCGTAGGAACGGTAAATATGAAATTGAAGTTGCAAACAATATAGAGGATGACTTGTCACTGGTACTGGGAACGGACAAGTATTTAGTCAGAGGCAGAATAAAGTCACGACATGTTAGCAGTAAGGTTTATTATGCCTATATTTTAGTTAATAGGGTTACACACAACTGTGTAGCAGATATTGCTGCCTATTATTGTAATTGTTTGGTGGGTAACCGGACAGTGGGATGCTGTGCCCACGTAATGACCATGCTTTGGTACCTTAGTTGGGATCGATTTAGATCTATAGATCCACCAGCTACCTGTTTAGATGACATATTTTATGAATGTGAAGATTATGAACAATAAAACATTTTCATTATATGTGCATTTTTATTTTCTACTACACATACAAACCTACATTTATCTCTATAACCTCAATATTATTTATATATTTATTCTGTATCATTTATAGGCTTGCTAGAATTGCTAGGCACAATATTAATATTTTGTGTATTTAATATAAGTTAGTTAATTTATATTATGTACCAGTAGGTATGTAGGTACTTAATGTCTCTTGGTACTGTGTCAAAACTAACCTCAAAACTGAACAGAAAAGTACAGAGATACAAAAAACCCCACAAAATAAAAGTTTTTTTTTTTAATTCCTTTTGAAAGTATTTTATTATAACCTCGTTTATATCAAAATTTTGCCATCATACAAAATTATTTGATGTGAGACAGCGGACCATAGAAAATTGGTCAATGTCCTTTTAGTCTGAATGTTGAGACATTTACAAATTTCTGACTATTCATTATGAATTTATTATATAGGTACCCAGTCGTCACGGCTCACACCTATTTGTTCACGACGATCGAAATTTAAAAATTCTAAGTTGGTGGGCCAGGAGTACCGGGATCGATATTAATCGATTTCCATTACTTCTCCGAACGCACCCTTTAAAGTACCGCTACTCCACACCAGATGGCACCAGCATAAATGGGATGAACTTAACCGAGAAAGCGCAATACAGTTTCTAAGCAGTGCGAAAGAGACCGACTCTTGTCAAAGTCAATCGCGAATGAACTAGAAAGATCATAAATGTGAAAGAGACATAGATTATAGATGACAGGGACAGAGCTACGTTCGAGAACGTTTGGGAATCTGGAACCTTCCTTACATTTTGATATATGTATAAGGGGGCTAGGTCGCGTTCCGAGTCAGTCAGTTCGAACAGTTCGTTCCGAGTGGTCAAATTGCGAGTAGTAATAGTTCCCGCCATATTCGTTTCCATAGATTCGTTTTTATAGTGTTGCCGTATTTTAATTTCGAAAATATATAGATAATTCATACAGTCCAATAGTTCAAGATGATTGCTAGATTACATGTGCAAGAGCGAGCTAATTAGTCAGTGTCAGTGCGCGCCGTAATTAATTAATTAAAACAACAAACTTCAGTTAATATTTATGATGTGGGTTTATATCTGGATTCTAACGTAGCTATCAGTGATGAAATACGGTTTAAAGTTATCGAAACACCGTGGAAACCTCTGGAAAAACAATCTGGAAATCATGGATCAATTTTCAAAGACTTACTACATTTCCGAGTTGAGGCAGGAGATACGGTTATAAAAGAGCACTTTGCAACTGGTTCGAAAAATGCCCTCTATGTATCCCATCAAATACAAAACGAAATTATTGAAACCTGTGCTGATGTTCTTCGTGAAACCATTACTGATGAAGCAAAAGAAGCGGCATACTTTTCAGTCTTGGCTGACGAGACAGCGGATATAAGCGGGACTGAACAGCTTTCAATGGGCATAAGATACGTCAAGTTTGACCAAACGAAACACAGTTACGTAACACTTGAATTTTTGGGGTACCACCACTTCAAAAATTAGATGCTGCATCGATTTCTGAAGTTATAATATCTTTTTTGACATCATGTGGTGTAGATCTCAACAAAATGGTTGGGCAAGGGTATGATGGTTGCTCCACGATGGCTGGACATGTTGGTGGAGTTCAGAAAATAATTAATGATAAATATCCCAAAGCAAAGTATTACGATGGCTGGACATGTTGGTGGAGTTCAGAAAATAATTAATGATAAATATCCCAAAGCAAAGTATTTCCACTGTGCTAGTCACATATTAAATCTTGTTGTCAATGATTTAAATAATTTGAGTGAAATAAGAAATACTGCTGGAATGATTAAGGAAACTATAACTTTTTTTAGTGAGAGCATTTTACGGCGAAAAAAACTTCCAAATATTCCCTTGTTTTACGAAACTAGATGGTCTGCAAAGTACAAAAGTATTCGAATTTTCGCTCAAAATTTCACCAAAATTGTAGAAGCATTACAAGACCTCTCAGAAGATCAAGCCACTAATTCTAAGACAAAGGTTAGAGCTTACCAACTGCGCACTGCTTTGACCACCACAAATTTTATTGTGGCATTGCATATTATTGCTACTTACTCGGCAAAGCTTGAGCCTATCTGCAACCAGCTTCAACAAGTGGATATTGACATTAATTCAGTGAATGACCACATTTGCAAACTCACAACAATAATAGAGGGTCACAGACAAAACGCATCGCAGGAATTTACTGCTATATTTGGAGAAGCTAAACAAAGTTGCGAAGACCTTAATATTGAGATTAAATGCCAACGAGTTATCAACCACCCATCCGTAAACGTTGAAGAATTTTACAGAAGACTTTATACATCCCATACCTTGATTCGATCATTTCTTCTTTAAAAGACAGATTTTCTGAAACACATAAAAAATCATTTTCTCTGTTACAACTATACTCAAAGGCCTCAGTAAAGAAGATTTTCATAGAGCTGCAAAAGACATTGAAAATTTGTATGGCGATCTTTTACCTAATTTTATTTCAGAAATCACGACTTGGTTTGAAATGTGGAAATATCCACAGCCAGCGGCAAATGATATCAGTGAAGTTGATCGATATGAAAAACATCTTATAGACTACATCGACGAGTCAAAAGATTTCTTTCCTTCAGTAGCAGAAGCGATCAAGATTGGCCTTAGTCGACCCGTCATAACGTGCACAATAGAAAGATCTTTTAGCACACTGAGAAGAGTTAAAACTTGGAATAGGTCCACAACAGGTGACGAGCGACTGTCTGGATTATGCTTGTTAAGTGTCCACCGATGCAAGATAACCAAGGACAATAAAGATAAATTTATAGAAAACGTCATTAATAAGTTCGGTCAAAAACCCCGCCGGCTGCAGTTGCTTTTTAAATGAGAATTGTGTAATTACTGCCTACTAATTATTGTGAATAAAAAAATGATTTCCAACAGACGGCTTTTTATTTCAATAATTCCTGTTGATCCCGAGATTCCCAAGGGGTGAAAGTGCACCCCCTGGCACCCCCCTGCCGGCGCCCATGTTAACCTACCGCGTAACATTCTGGTTAAATTATAATGGAATTGGTTTAAGAAGCTATACGTGCAATTACGTAAACATGTTTTATTTAATTTACTCAAAATCACCCTGATTGGATATTGCTGTGTTTGCTTTTATATGATTCATTTATCACCTGAAGAAGCAGTTGACGATCTCCAAAAAATGTATGATGAATGGAGAATGCTACGTAAATAAATTACCACAATATGAAATTAGCTCACAGATAACCGATGAGCTTTGGATTAAAATCCGTGATGGAACAGAACTAAAAACATTAGCATCTTTTGCTTTAATTGTATTATGTTTGTCACACTCGAACGCAGACTGCGAGCGTATCTTCAGTGAAGTAAATAATATGAAAACGAGACTTCGAAATAAATTAATAACTCCAACTATTAATGGACATGCGACAGAATCAGAAGTACTAGAAACTATTCAATAACTATATGGTGAAGAATAAAATAAGTAAGTTTAAAAGTAAGTAGCAACAGAGATATTATGTATACAGCCCAGCGTACATATTCGTTCGCTGGGCTGTATACATATCTCTGTTGCCGACTGTACACGCGTAGCACACATATCACCAGTGTCTCCATATACACGGTAATTACCGTAGATGCACCGTAATCTGACATAATCTACGGTCAACGGTAATCGTGCATTACCGTGTCGTAATTCTACCGTAATAAGGTGATGAATAACATTTCGCATTTTTGATATTTTTTTGATTACGTGTAACGAAACGTAACTTTTTAAAACACAAAATTTTTGATGGCAACACTCAGCACCTAGTTCAGGGGAAAACCCCTACTGTTTACTTTTTATGTAGGCTACTTTTACTCACACATCGACCGTCACACCTTCGCGGTTTATTTTATTTTCGTCCTTATTTACCGCTATGGAAAAGAAAGAATGAAACAACATTTTCAGTTTGGTCAGTGTGAGTAAATTAGGTAAGGTAGGGTGGGTATGTACCTATGCTATGAGTTACGAGTGCTAAGTACAATCGCATTTTAGTTGTGTTGGAATCGAATTAGACTGTTGATTTTGTGAACTGCTTTAAGAACGATGGAAAGTGACAGTGAAAGTTATGATAGTGGACCAACATCTTCTAAAACGTTAAGAATTGGACAGAAACGTAAGCATTACAAACAAAAATTTAAGATTGAATGGTGTAGGCAGAAAGAGTTTTCTACGTGGTTACGAGAATATCCCAAAGATGAGTTTAAGGCTCTGTGTTCAATTTGTGACTCTACAATGAGCGCAGAAATAAGCGTTCTTAAAAGACATGGTACAAGTACGAAGCATGAGCAAAAAATCAAATTATTGAGCTCCAAATCTCTTGTCCAACCTGCTATAACAAGTCTTTTTAAAAATGCTCCAACCTCGATTGACGACAAATGTAAAGAAGCTGAAATTAAAGTTGCAGCATTTATTGCTGAACATAAAATATCACACCAAGTGGCAGACCATCTATGCGATCTTATATCAGCTACATTTTCTGAACCAGAAGTCGCAAAAAAATTTAAGCTTAAGCACACGAAAGCCCAAGCAGTCATAAATAATGTAATAGGCAGCAGTGAAAAGGACACTTTGGCTCATGATTTAAAAAATAATAAGTTTTCTGTGCTCATAGATGAAAGCACGGATATCGGAGTGGTGAAAACGATGTGTGTAGTCGTACGGTATTATGACTGTGGTCAAGGAAAAGTCGTAAGTCGCTTCTGGGATTTAATTCAGCTATTTGAATTCAGCCAAATCGATTACTCTGCTAACGCAGAGCATCTGTTTGCCCTCGTAATGTCCTTTGAAAAGTATTTTGTTCCTGTGGACAACGTTATAGGCTTTGCCTCAGACGGTTGCAACACTGATGGGCTGTAGAAATTCCGTATCAAGTCGATTTCGTGAAAAGTGTCCCGGTATTACAGTAATAAAATGCATTTGTCACTCCTTACATTTATGCGCAAGCGATGCCGCCAAGCAATTGCCGTCAGATTGTGAAATGCTAGCTCGAGCTATTTACAATTATTTCAAACTGAGCAGCAAACGCCAAACAGAAACTAAAAGACTTCCAAATGTTTACTGATACTGAAGTACACAAGATTTTAAGGCCTGCACAGACTCGATGGCTCTCGCTAGAAGCAGTGGTAAATAGAATCTTGGAACAATGGGATGCTCTGCGGTTGTATTTTAACGGCAAATGGCTTGAAGATAGAGAGTGCTTAGATATTCATAAAAGTTTGCAGGATCCAATTGTTAAAGCGTATTATTATTTTTTGGCTTGGATGCTACCGAAGTTCACGAGAAACAATACCTACTTTCAGAGCGAATCAACCGTAATAATTGACATGCACATTAAAATGGCGGAACTGTACAGAGAACTTCTTTCGTTATTTCTGCAGCCATCGTACAATGCACCGAATTGGACGAAATAGACCCAACGAACACTACTCACTGCTTGAATTTGGAAGATTTATATCTAGGACTAGGAGTTCGCCAACAATTGGAGTTGCCAGAACTAATAAATAAACCAGATACAGTGCAAGAGTTCAAAATCAATTGCAGAAGATTTATCATTGGTGCTTGCGTAGGTATCAGGAAAGAGGTACAGTCTTAACGACCCAGTGCTGACTGCTTTGTCTAAATTGCGCCCTGAACTGTGTCTCTCGACATCGGACAACGAGAGGCTAAACAATCAATAACGTAGACTTTTTTTTCTTTCAGGTTTCTGGGTTAAAGGACATAGACGGCGTGCAGAGATTTAAGATACTGCCAAAGTTTATGCTGGGTGTGCTCTCTCTGCCCCATTCTAATGCAGAGTGCGAGCGGATTTTTAGTCATGTCAACGACATCAAAACATTAAAAAGAAATAAGCTGTTGACGAAGACAATAAAAGGAAATCTTTTCGCCCAGCAGTCGATAAAAAGAAGAGGAAAAACCTGTGTTGATTTCATGCCCACTAAAGAAATGATCAGCAAAATGAATGCTTCTATTTACGAAAAAGAAATTGTCTTCTTAGATTCGGATTAAGGAACTAGTTTTTTATAAGTAAGTAGGTTTAAATTCATTACAAAAAATTAGAAACATGTAACAATTAATAATAAGTAGGTTTTAAAAAATAAATTTTGATTGTAATTTAATTATTGCTTTTAAATTCCATTTAAATTTGTTTTTTATCTACTTATTTACCAATTTTACCATACACTTAAACATTACACGGTAATTACGGTAAATTTTTAACTGACACACCGTAAAACACCGTATTTTCACCCTGGCAACACGGTAATCCTTTATTTTTAAATGGAGACACTGCATATCACTTGTATTTAATATTTAACCTTCCAAACAAAAAAATTATACAATGCGGCGTTTGTCGTAACTATGATAATTTTACCCCAAGTTGTGCATTGTGTTGAACACATTAGCAGTGGCGTGCGCTCCATATAGGCAGAAAGACCAGTGGCGTAGCTACCTAGGGGCTAGGCGGGGCAGTGCCCCGGGGCCCTCAAGCTCAGGGAGCCCTCGAATCCTTAGCAGAAATCTCGATCGAACTGAACTTTTGGAAATTTCTCCCATTTTTTAAATAAATATGACAGGTTGCAACCCCACTGTAATCATGACAACTCAGTTGAGAGAAATTCAAAAGTTATGCCTAGGGAATTCCCCTAAATTCTTTCTGTAGGTTGGCAGTGTTGTCAATTTGACGGATAGTGATATGTGCGTTTTGTTATTTATCGATGTGCGTTTTATTGTGAATTCGAGTTAAGATTTTTTTACGAGAACGGTTAAAAAATTAATGCTGTATCAGGTGTAAGTAAGCTAATGTCAATAAATTTTTTTGTACTGGTCGACATAGTGGTTCAATTTTATTTGATTTTACCACTCATATTGATGTCCGTTAAGTCAATAAATCGTGTCAAATCTATAGATTTCGGCTACAGCTCATTGTATAACGCGAAATATCGTGAAATAATGCAAGTCACCTGCAGTAGGTACATTAATTCAGGCCCGCGGGCAGGAGATCGTTCATGGTCTCCACCGTTAAATGTGGTAACACTAACGGTGATAATTTTTTTCCGGGGATTCCCCAACGACACTTGTAGCGTATCATTGTGTTTCTCTTTCCTTTTATTTTACTTTTAACGTCGTCAGTGAACAGTGAGTACCTACCTACTCGAGCACAATCTAATATTGTATTGTTTAAATAAATTAGAAAACTAAAATTATGGATAAAAAGACGAAGCCCAGTGGTGCATTTAAACGCAAACAACGCCAAGAAAGAGAAAAAAATATTGCCCAAAATTGACAAGTTTTTTAGTCAGCCTTCTGCAAGTACATCTGGCCAAAATATTTCTATTGATAGTGACTCAAATAATGTGGTAACTGCAGTGTTGGTTGAGAAGCCTACTGAAGAAGATTCGACAATTATTGCAGTTGGAGATACCTCCGCCGCTGATCATGTGAACGTGGATGATTTTTGCATGACACACATAAGAGCGGAGGGTTTGGAGGAACCACAGACCTCTAAATTTTTCGAAAATGTGTACGACAAATCTTATGACTTGGGAAACTTCACGAACAAAATATGAAGTGATAACGAAAAACGTCAAATTCTTGATATGGGGCCTTTACAGCCTTCAGGACCTTTTCCAACAGACATCAACCAGAACAATAGGTGTTTTTCAAAATCGTACTACGTTTCGTGTTCTAAATATGGGCCAGTTAATCGTTTTTGGTTGTGTTATTCCAAAATACTAGACGCTGCCTATTGTCAACCCTGCTGGTTATTTGCTTCACAAAGGAATAATGTTTGGTGTACGGGAATTCGAGATTAGAAGCATTTATCAGAAAGAATTAAACAACACAGTTGTTCGAGTGGCCATTCGGAAGCATGTGCTGTGTATGAATTTTGGAAAAAAACGATGCTAATACTATATTTTTTTTTACAAGGAACTTGAAAATGAAATTCGCAAAGAAGCATCATTTTGGAAAATGGTTCTTCAAGGGTTATTCGATATCATACTTACCCTAGCAAAGAGTTCTTTGGCTTTGAGAGGACATCAAGAAGACTTAAGTCAGGAAGGATACCACGGAAATTTTCTGTCCTTTGTAGAGCTTGTCGCTCGATATGATCACACTTTGCGGCAAGTTTTGGATATGCCCAAAGGTAATAATAATTATTTATAAGTTTTTTTATCGTTTTATTTTGTTTATAATTATTAACTTTTTTGAAATTGTGTTTTTTTATGTTTTTAGGATCTACAAGATATCTGAGTGCAACAATTCAAAATGAAATGATTGAGAGCTTGGGGACCAAACTCGAAACCCATCTACTAGAACAAATTAGAGCGTCTCCGTTTTTTGCCATCATAATGGATACGACACAGGACATATCGAAGGTAGATCAGCAAAGCATTGTTGTGAGGTATGCAGTAATAACCAGATCGGAAAATAGACAGCCAATTGATATAGAAGTAAAAGAAGTGTTTCTAGGCTTTTATGCAGCCATCAAACATGGCGCAGTAGATTTAGTCAACCAAGTGACAACATTATTTATCGACAAAAATATTGTTTTAAAAAAATGTGTGGGGCAAGGCTATGATGGAGCCAGTGTGATGAGTGGTGTGTATAATGGTGTACAAAAACATATTAAGGATATCCAGCCTAACGCAGAGTACGTACATTGTGCCACTCATAATTTAAATTTGGTGATAAATGATGCCGTTAGCAGTTGTGTGGAAATACAGATTTTTTTCGCAACGTTGCAAGATTTGTATAACTTTTTCGGAAACAGCATCAAACGTTGGGATCTACTGTCAAAATTCACTGGCCAATCGGACACCACTCTAAAAAAGTAAATCCGACTAGATGGTCCAGTATGGTCAATACGATATCTGCAATAAAACTTCGTTATTTTGATATTATCAAAGCATTATCAGAAATAGTTCTAAAGAGTCCTAATAAAGATGAGCGTAGTGAAGCAGAGAGTATTAAAACCAAAATGCTAAATTTCGAGTACGTGTTGCTTTGCGAATTCATGCACAGTGTATTGAACGACATCAATTATGCATCCAAAGCTTTACAAAAATGCGACATCAATTTGGGCGAGGCGAGTAAAGTTTTAGCAGAGAACAAAGCAAAGTTGCAAATTTATAGAAATGATTTCGAATTATTCAAGTGCAAAGCCAGTGAAACTGCAAGAAAATATGGTATTGATACCCATTTTCAAGAAAAAAGGCAAAGAAAAGTTAATAAACATTTTGATGAATTAGCTGCTGATCACCGATTTCCAAACCGAGAAAAAATATCTCAATTACAGTAATATCTCAATTAGATACACGTTTTATTGGTATGAGTGCAGTATGTCATATATTCGATTTTCTAACACCAACATTTTTATTACATGTTGATGAAGCAACTTTATTACAAAAGTGTGACGAATTCCAAAGAAAATATTCAGATATAATAGGCTCTAGTTTTTCACTTCAATTTATTAATATTTACCACCTAGTTTTACCTCAACTAACTCAAGCATGGACTGTTCACCAATTATGTAAGGAAATAATGAGCAAATATGGAGTGCTAGAATGCGACCTAACGGAAGTATTTACAGCAATGTTATTATTCTTTACAATTCCTGTCACTTCTGCAGCAGCTGAAAGGTCATTCAGCAAATTAAAAATAATAAAAAAATATTTAAGAAATAATATGGGCCAAACTCGACTCCGACATTTATCGCTAATAGCAATTGAAAACAAAACCGCATCAAGCCTGGATTTAAACGAAGTCATTGACACTTTTGCGAAAACTAAAGCTAGGAAAAAATTGTAAATATAATTGTTATTTAGTCAGTTGGTAGGCCCGACCTTTATATAATAAACCCTTGAATCTTCTCTATTTCGTTTTATTAGCCAAACCTACACCAAGTATTAATTGTAATTTATGTTGTTACTGTTTAATATTTTTATTACCTGCCCTGCAGGGCACAAAAAAGAGCTTAAGTAGCCTAGCATTTTTAAAGTATTTGTATATTTCATATTTTTATTTGATAAAACCTAATCAGTTTACATAGCAGTGGGGACCATTTTTTAATTTGCCCCAGGGCCCTTGGTTACCTAGCTACGCCACTCAGAAAGACACTGCCTACTCTAATAACTCAGATTGAAATCTTGTACAGTTCAGATATCTAATATTATTTAATTTACGAATAAGTACTTAATAAATTAAATTTATCAATAAAAAATCTTAAATCATAATTTATCTCCATCTATCGCGTGTCGCGGTTATCACGATACCTAATATGCAACCTCGTTCTAGCAAGCACTACAGCTAGTACGTGCTAGCACCGCGGAAAAAACACTAAACTATTTTTGTCTAAATGTGTGTGTGTGTGTTCTCGCAATCATGCGGATTTAAAGGTGTGTGCGTCGTGTGCGTTCCTATAAACGCAGCACACAATGTCACAAATAACGCACACAACCGCACAAGGTAGGCAGTGCCAATGTCCCGACTCCCGTACGCGACAACACGACCTTGAACATGACAAATTAATTAGAGTAAGAAAGAAGATTACCGAAGACTTCCGATTTGCCTACGACATCCGAAACGAAGTTGGCTATACAATTATTTTAAAAAGTAGCATTGTTTCATTTAATTATCGCTACGTAAAGCACCATTACTTTTTTGTCGTATTATTTTTTTATAGTTTAGTAATCGTGCGTGTCTGGATCAAATCGCCATTATTGTTTGTTTTGTTTTGGTTGTGTGGTGTTTTATCAGGTATTTGGATTAATAATAGTGTAAAAAATGGAAAATATTCACTGTGAAAGTTGTTGTGGTGTGTATATAGAGAAAACAAAAAAATATGCGTTTTCAAAACTATGTTTCAGTGATAAAAAAAACTAGTTATCGTGAAAGGTCGTTGTACACCGGATTTACAATTAATTTAAAGGTAAAGTCAATCATAAATTCAATACAAAACAATATGATTCAGTGGGACGATAAATTGATTTTTTCAGTCAATGAAAAACTGCAACAACATCATTAGAATACCAAGGTAAATTTCACAACTATGTGACAAGTTAAAATAGCTCAGTGGGAAATCGAGCAACACCCAAACTAAAGTAACTAAGACCAGATATTTTTTTTTTCCTTTTTTTTTTCAAGTTCCTTCTTTTGTGAGAAAAACTATTTAAATTTTACCAAAAAAAAAAAGAGCAAAGCTTGGTCATCCAGGTACTCATTATTAAATCGACAAGACGACAAACCAAAATCGACAAGACGACAAACCAAAACCAACATGCAGGAATTTTGGTGAGATAATAGCTTTTAAAATGTCTTGCCTACAGCAGTCTAAAAACCCTGTGCACGCCACTGTACATTAGATACAGTTTTTTTTAAATGAATTTCACACAGCAAGTATTTTAGTCCAGCATTTTTGCTTTTTCAGCAATAATGATTTTATGTGTATTTATCAGTCATCTGATCGCCTCCACATGCATCATGAGGAAACTCTCCAGTTTCATAAAACTTTTTCATTAAGTATTCCACATGAAACATGTTAAACATACCATATTTTATAAGCAACAAATATACATGGATTTGAATATTGACACTGTCAAACAAGAGATTGCTAAATTCAGCAAGAGCTACCAAAACGTGACTCTCGACCCACACCAATGAATTAGTGCTAAAGTTGAAGGGCACCGGCAGCATCCAATACTCTCGACTGAGAATACAGTGTCCCTTATCTGGCTTACAGATTCAACGACAATTTATGAGAGAACTCAATGGAGTCTACTCTCTGGGAGCAAAACGAAACAATGAATAATGACAAAGGAATGGCTCATTGTGGAAATATCCACAGACAGCCAAGCTACAAAACTAGACAAAAAAAAAGTATTCCACAAGTGTAACTCCATATTTTTAAAATTCATATTTTTTTGCCTAATAGTATCACATTGAGACATATCTTTTGTTGTAGAAGTGAAGCAACTCCAATAGTTGCAATAAAATTACGTAGATGTACGTTTTTCACAATTGATAGTTATTGATTCAAGTAGGTATGGAGTGTCCTATCCAGGTAGTATACATAAATTCTTGGTCACAAGTAAGACAACTCTTTCCCTTTTGAAGCTTTTACAAGACCCTGGCACTAGTATTGACACCATAGACCACAAATTCTTGGTATCAGGACATTTTTATCTTCCCAATGATGGAGAATTTGGAATAATAGAGAGCGCTAACCACCACCATTGACAAATTTATAGCCCAGACCAATGGGTCAATATTATAAAAAGAGCTAAACGCAAAGAACCTTATTTTGTTGTTATCTTTTGTAGTTAGATTTTTAAGTATTACTGTCTTAGAAAATTCTATTACTAATAGAAAAAAAAAACTTGCGGTTATGACTTTAATTGGCAAAAAATTAGATGGCTCACCCATCTAATTTGTTGCCAATTATTCTGAGAGAAATGATCCCAATTTAAATTTAACAAAACACTAAATCCTGACACAGTCTTTTATAAAGTAGATTTATTTTAAAAAGAACAACGACAACCAGCCTACTTGTAAAATATTCGACAAGACCCATCCATCCATCAATAATCTGTAATGATAGTTTAAGGAGTTTCTCAATAAATAAATAAAGAAGACCAATTACTAACGCAAGAAAGAAAGATAATGCTGGATCTTGTACCATTCCACCATTACTACAAAAATCTTCCCATAGATATTCCAACTCGTTCAAGCACACGTAATGCCGATGAGCGTTCCTCTGATGACGAAATTGCATTTGAATAAAACACAAAATACAGTGATGTAGGTAACTCCAGAAAATTAGTTTTATTTTTATTACTCAAAGTTACTACAAAATTGAATGAATGTTTTTATATTTCTTTTCCTACACTATAATTCGCAAATAGCTCGTTATTGTAAATTCAGTTTCAAGGATATACCTAATTTACTTTTACAATGATTGGCTTTCCATTTTGTGGCATCTTTTTATTGATTCGTGCAAAGCTATTTTTTACACGGGGTGCACATCCATGTTCAGTACTTTTATCTTTTAACCAAAGTTTTTACGTAGTATTTAATATAAATCAATAAAATAGGTACAAGCACAAAACTCACAACAGAAACAAACAAATTAAATACTCTTTGCAAACAACGCGGACGGACGCCATTTTGTTTGACGTATAAGTCAATAAGTGAACGAACGTAGTGATTTTATCCTCTTTGTACAAGTACAACAAAGAGTATGTAATCAATATATTTTTTTTTTTAAAGAAGATTTTTGGCCTGGTATCGAGACCTTTAAGCCATTTCTTTATTTTAAATATTCATCTTTTATGTTTAGTCACGTTTTATTGTCACTTTCACTGTAAAGTCT
This sequence comes from Ochropacha duplaris, assembly GCA_951361185.1. Taxonomy (NCBI): domain Eukaryota; kingdom Metazoa; phylum Arthropoda; class Insecta; order Lepidoptera; family Drepanidae; genus Ochropacha; species Ochropacha duplaris. Next base: position 2,439,187 of record OX592690.1, read on the forward strand.
AGTCCTCGTCCGTACAAGCAAGTCAGTTCTAATTTTAGTGAAATTGGTGGCTATTCCACAAAAATATTTCATGGACTTTTTGGGACAACCTGGAAAGTGTCGATACACGCTTTCATTAATTTCATTTCACTTCACTTGCGCACTTAGATTGATCTTTATTGGACAAAACACCACCGAAATTATTCAATAAAACTCAAAATACACGAATTTAATGAAAATAAAACGAAAACACAACGTCACTTCGCAAGTTCCCGCCAAAAAGACCAGTATGTAATCACCACGTTAAGTACAAGATAGGGATGGATGGTGATTTGATATCAATTAATCAAAGAATCAATTTCTTAAATGGATGGATTATATACCAATATTTCACCCTAAAAAAATCGACATTCGATTTTTGCTGTTTTAGTGAAAACCATAAAATTATGCGCAATTAGTTGAATGTACCCGTAATATTACGGAGTTGGTTTATTCAAAAACGCGAGATGAATATCTGCTTAGTTTCCTTCGCCTCTATTGAATACACAAAAAAGAATGTTTGTAATCTTTAACTTTTTGTATGTTGATTGATATTTATTTGTTTCAAAGTCAAAGTCAAAACCATTTATTCAGTTTAGGCCCTAGAAGGGCACTTATGAAGGTCGAATTACAGAAGTTACCACCCTTTTATGTCTTAATTGAATGACTGTCGTCATAATACTGTGATTAGTGAAATAAATATTTATTTCTGTGTAGTGTTTGTTACGGAATAATAAGTAATTGAGGGTAAGAAAATCGTTTCTTAATTTTTACTTTGATGCTATTATTTTGAGTTTGTTCTGTTAGATGCTATTGTTAATAACAATATTATTGTCATGATAAAAATTAAATTATTAAAATGAAATATTCACAAAGATAATAAATGCTGATTTTGGTTGAGGAAACATAACATATTGATAGCATCATGGCGCAACATGTTCCTTCTGTCATTTATTAGTAGCTAGTGAAATGAATCACATTAATGGACGTTTTGAGTTAATGACTGAAATAATTCATCTCATTAAAAAAAGCAAATCCCTAATTATTAGTTGCAAAAAGTATAAAAACCGGTCAAGTGCGAGTCGGACTCGCGCACCGAGGGTTCTGTACTAACTTGTAAATAAATAGATTACGTTTTCGATTACCTTATTTGAGGTTCTTGCCAATTAAGCGAGACCTCTAAATTGTATGAGCGCCGATACAACTCGGAGGTCTGTCTTAATTGGTGGTCACTATGTATGTATGGGGACACCCTTTAATTTTCATTTTTTTTTTATTTTTTGGAATTTTTCCTTGAATTTGTGCTGTAAGACCTTGCTTTTTGCCAAATTTCGTGATTCTAGGTCAACGGGAACTACCATATAGGTTTTCGACCAAAAACCTATGAGGTACTTCCGGTTGACCTAGAATTGTCAATTTTGGTTAAAAGCGAGGTCTTAAAGCACAAGTAAAGGGAAAATTCCGAAAAAAAAAAGTTGAAAATTAAGGAAAATTTTGGTACTTACAAGTTTTCGCGAAAATCTAAATTTGCCCATATCTTTTTATCGTGTTGATTCAGGACCTTGATTTTTATACACCTAATAGGGACTATAGACCTCAGTATCTGGTATAAATTTCAACTTGCTAGGTCCACCCGTTCCTGAGATAATCGGTGGTGACACACGGACAGACGGACAGACAGACGGACAAGAAAGTGATCTTATAATGGTTCCTTTTTTTACCTTTTGGGTACGGAACCCTAAAACAATAAATAATATTGACTAATACGTTTTTTTTAATTTTTTATTACCTACTATTTCACCGGAGATTAATCAATTAGTCTCCGGTAGTTTTAATCGATTTCTTTTACCGGTAAATCACCGGTGATTCTCCGGTACTCACTACTCCGGTGCAAACCTCTATCTAGGGATGTGAGATTGATGGAAAATAAAATTAAATAAAAATCGATTATTCTTTAACCAATATTAATCGATTTGTCAAAAATCGATTTTTATAAAATTAAATAATCTATTTCTGTGAAAAAAATCGTTTTTTTTTTCTATTATTTAAAAATCTACATGCTTTTCATATTCCAGTAATAAACCTAAGCCATATTATGTCGTATTAACAATTTATCATATTAAAAATCAAGTAAAATTATATGAATAAAAAAAAACCAATTCAAAACTAAGTGAATATTCTTTTGAACTTTCAAGGTAATAAATAAAGAAACCAAATATCATTATTGATACAAATTTTCAGTGCCATTAAACGTTTTATTATAATAAAAATTCAATGCTTAGCATCCCAACAAAATGACAACCTTAATGTGACAAAAACTTAAATATAAAACAAATGTTCAGTACATTTGACTTGTTTTAAAATAAAATACATAAAAACGAGAATTAAAAAACTAAACGTTTTACATTTAATTAGATTTTGTTTTTTTATTCTGGCTAAGCTTCTGTTAGACCACAATCTCACCATGGTAAGTGATGATGTGGCCGAAGGTGGTAAGCACACAAAGCCTAGATGGGAACTGGCTCTCAAGTGCAGCTGTCGGATCACACCGATAGGTGCTTGGCGACAGATTTTCAACTTGAGGGCGGAAGCCAGCCAGTCGGGTACTACAAAGTACCCTACCACCATGCTATGGTTTTCTCACGATGTTTTCCTTCACCGAAAGCTCAAGCTCATTGTAGGATTCGAACCCATGACCTTCGAATACTTATTACCATAAATTTTCAGGTAAGCAGTTTTAAAACAATAACTTTAATAATAATTTTGATAAAGGTAAGTAATAATGAACTTATTTCGAGTTTTTTCATCCGCCGCATATATGGCGCTGTTTATGAAATTGAAACTTACTTCATGGTTTTTTGAAGTGAAAATTTGGGATGGATAAAAAAATGTTAAACTCGCGTCAGGACACGTGACTTTATCGAAAATTCGTAAGATGGGGGAAGAGTAGACCGCCGGCGCAGCGTAGGAGAGGAAGTATTATCCCTCCCTGTTTCTACCGCACCGGCGGTCTAATGTAATATAAATTGTCATGTTTGTGCACGATAGCGCAATAAATGAATATTGTATTTTATCACATAGACGATAGTGCTTTTATACTGATAAATATAGCAATTCGTGCAAATTATTCCCTAACCATTCCAAAATATTCAATAATGCACAACGTTAATGTTCAAGTTTTCACTTCTGCCGGCACTCCCGGAGTGCAACCTGTTGTTTTTTTTTCTGTCGCATAGATGGCGTTTGTTTTATACAAATCGATTAAAAGGCGTAAATTATATAATCGATTTATTAAAAATCGATTAATATTATTATAAAAATCGGTTTTAAAAAATCGATTATTTAAAAATAATAATCGATTAAAATAAAAATCGAGTATTTTTTAACATCCCTTCCTTCCTCTATCTGAAATAGCTAGCTACATATCAGTAATCTGTGATCTGAAACCCCGATTGTCCCAAGAAAGAACTGACAGGTATAAATAAAAAAAAAATTACGTGAATTCCAAAGAGTATGAAATTTTAAAACTGGGATTTTTTTTCTCGAAAACTGTGCGTTATCGCGTTAATAGCCTTGGTGAAAGTTCTTACAAGGAAGAGTACTACACGAAGAAAAATAAGTGTAGCCCCAAATCAGCGGGCGCTTTTGTACAGTGGAGCTTTTCTTCCGTTTAGTTTGGTAAATATTTTCTTTCGTTTATTTATTTTAAAGAGTCAAATCCAGTTCACTGTTACCGTCTTTTCATCTCATTTTTTGTTAGACATAACAAATTGTGAATTAAATTTGGACACAAGCCGAGCAAATTAAATTAGCAAAAACAAAACTAAACAAATCATTTTTACAATAATCTAACCTAACTTTTCACTAAACATTCAATGTCTTCTGTATTTACACTGTATTTAATATAAATTTGTACAAATATTTATAGGTTGAGGCATTCGCAACTCCTGGATGCATAGCGGAACCTGTTCAGGATCAACATAAATATTTTAAAGATCATCCGACAACACAAGGCGCTGAATGTTGAAAGATGAACACTCGTAGAAGATATGATTAAACAATTGAATCCTTTGTGATCCACAATAATCACAGAACAGAGAATTGACCATCTTGAGACAATTGAGGTGATAGTTAAATTGGCAATGACCAAAATGCACACGACAAATTGTTGAATAATACTTTTTGTTTTTAAAAGTGTTATTCATGCAGAACCAAGGTCTGGAATTTACCTGAACGTCCAAAGCATCATACCAAGTACCTTTACCATCAATATGTACGGCGATGATAGATCAGTGGTAGTGATGTCGGATACCGCGGCGAAGGTCGTGGGTTCGAATCCTACAATGAGCTTGAGCTTTCGGTGAAAGAAAACATCGTGAGGAAACCATAGCATGGTGGTAGGGTACTTTGTAGTACCCAACTGGCTGGCTACCACCCTCAAGTTGAAAATCTGTCGCCAAGCACCTATTGGTGTGTTCCGACAGCTGTACTTGAGAGCCAGTTCACATGTAGGCTTTGTGTGCTTACCACCTTCGGCCACATCATCACTTACCATGGTGAGATTGTGGTCAAACACAAGCTTATCTAGAATAAAAAAAATAAAAAAAAATGTGTGCTCTCATAGGAATGAGAACCCCATGCTTGACACATCCATTGTTTTAAAAGATATACTACATCTGTAAATGGTAATAATATATCTGAAACACTACTAGAATTAGGAATGACATCTGAAAATTTAAGTAACTATTGTGCTTGCGAAATAATCAGCTTTCTCATTTCCGACAACACCTATATGTGAGGGTACCCAATCAAATGTTACTTGTATATTAGAGTCTGATAATTCAACCCTAAACTGTTTTATAAGATAAATTAGATAATTATTACCAGAATTAAGTTTGTTATTAGCTAAGTTTTTCAAAACACTCATGCTATCATTCACCACAACCCATTTAGTATGGCCTAGATTGTTGATTTTGATGTGTTTCATTGCACCCAGTATAGCAACAGCTTCAGCTGTAAAAATACTAGCATGCTTATCAATTTTATATCCAACACTTATATTTGAAGAAGACTCACATAGAGCAAAAGACACAGACTTATCATTCTTTCAACCATCCGTATAAATAAATTTATGTTCAGCGGGGCTAGCATGGGCAGGGGATAAAAATTTTATCCACCTGTTATGTCCACTGACAAGGGACAAAATTATTTTATCCACCTGTCATAGCATGGCAACCGGGGGAAAGAGAATTATATCACTTTTTGACATTAGACGGGGATATTCACCCCCCGCCTATAGCATGGCGACTAGGGGAAGAGAAAAATTAAAAATATTTTGACATAACAAAGGGACAAATTTATCCTCATCTTAGGAGGTGGGTTTAAGTTTCTCTCCAAAGTAAACTTTGAACAAAAACATATTTTAAAAATGTCTCGTGCTTACTGGAGCTTAGTGTTGTCGTCGGAAAGGGAAAAAATCGAGCGAAAACTGCACCGGCGTTCGATTCGCGATTCGAGCAATCCATTTGAATTACCCGACACAGAATTCCGCCGGCTATTTCGAATGCACAAGGATTGTGTACATTATTTGTGCCAGGATTTAAATGAGGCTTTGAAACCATCAAACACAGCAGATGGACTGCCAGTGCACATCAAAGTAAGAACCCGTAATCGTATCGTATATTTACCATAAGTAGCAGCTAATGCACCTTCATAGTATCTACATTTATACTTACTTACTTACTTGTATTTTAGGTACTCACATCCATAAGAATGCTGGCTGATGGTGGCTACCAAAGAGGTACGGGTCAAGACCATGGGCTAGCAGTTGCTCAAACAACTGTTAGCAAATACCTGACCCAAGTTACTGAGGCCATCATCAGAATGTGAGCAGCAGGATACATACCTACCTACATTAATTAACCTTAAGTAAAAAAGAACAGATACTCAATGCTTTTTTATTTTTAGACTAATGCCTAAGTGGATTGCTTTCCCAGCAACAGAACAAGCCAGGCAAAGGGTGTCCAAGGGATTCCGTGAAAAGCATGGTTTGCCTGATATTCTGGGAGCTATAGACTGCACCCATGTTGATATATTTCCCCCACCATTCCCGGGTGGAGTTCAATATAAAAACAGGAAAGGAAGAGCTACTATAAATGTGCAACTGGTAAGCACAAACAGAATCTAGTTAACTTATGATGGAACTCAATGTAAAATGATGTTGTTATAGTAAAGTATTGTAACAGGTAGTGGATGTCGACTGCCGCATTATTTAAGATAAATGCGAGATACCCAGGGCGAGTCCATGACCAGTTCATTTTCAACAACTCCAAATTAAAAGCTGAAATGAAGCACCTTTATGACAATGGAATCGGGCATTACTATCTTTTAGGTATGTTTGTTTTATTTTATTGTACCAAAAACTTTTACAGTAGTAGTATGTTTAGTAAATTAGTATCTAAAATAAATAACACTATGTAATTTAAAAATAATATTTATTGAGTTAAGTAAATATTTATCGTAAATTATCTTCGAGTAAATCTGAAAAGTTAAAATAAGAATTACTTGATATATTGAACACATAACTAGAAACTTTATATTTTACAGGGGATTCAGGCATTAGAACCTTGGCTCATGACTCCAGATTTAGAAGCCACTCCATACAGTTCTGCAGAAAGATACACAAACTGGCATTGTCAAGTGCGGAATTGTGTGGAGAGAACAAATGGAACCCATGGAGAATTCTGAGGTGACCACTGAAGAAAGCCATGAATCATCTGTGCCTCATCACACCAGGCTTTTAACTGTTGCAAGACAAAAAAGAGAAACCATAATAAATAGCTATTTTAATTGAAATATATTTCTACTATTATTACCTTTGCAGTCTCTTTAATTTATTTGAACGAACAAGGATCGTATTTTGCTCACGCAGCAATACATTTTGCTCGCGCAGCCAAAATAATATCAGACAAAAATGAATTAGATTTATTTATTTAGGTACTCACTGACATTAAATTGACAACAAAAAAATGACATCTTTATGACAATATCCAGCACAAACGAAAAAAATACTCTAGTTTACGATGATATTCTCGTCGATTTTGTATTTGAATGAATGATGTAATTGAAGATTAAAAGTTTTCTTATAATGGCAATAATTTCGGGGATAAGCGTTTCTCCACCGTGGATAGTTTATCCAACCCTGTCGCCATGCTCGGGAGGGTGGATAAAACTGACAGGGGGATATAGCATTTTGTCCTCTCCCCGTGGATAAAATATTTCCGGCCATGCTAGCCCGGCAGACCACTGATAACATATACACTTCTTCTTTAGAGGACAAATCCTTTTTTCCCTTTATTACCATATTTATTGCTGGATATTTGTTAATAAAAGATCCCTTAAAACAAGGTAAAATATGATTGGATTAGAAAATGTTTATTTGATTAGATAATCAATGATGCATTGAAAATCCAGTAATAGATGAAATGGTTTGAATGCTGACAAATATTGTATGTGTGACAAATTAACTAAAAGTCTATTACCTGAAACACTGTAAAGTTTTAGAAGGAACCTTTCTTTTAGGTAGTTAAACCGAATGCCTATTGGTGGAAGGCTGCACTCTATCTGCATAGCATTAATTGGAGTACTTCTAAATGCCCCAGATATTAAACACAAACATTTATTGTGAATTAAATTTAATCTATTTACATTCTTAATATCTGCAGCAAAACAATAGAACCCATATTCAAAGTGAAACAAATGATTTGTACAATATTACCAAAATTTTGGGTCTGCACCCCAGTACGACCCGGCTAAGGATTTTAGTATATTATATGCATTATTTGATTTATTTATTATAAGTTTTATGTAATTATTCCAGGATAAATTGTGAGTATTTTCTCTACACCCAAAAATTTAACTTCATGTGAAAAAGGTAATGAAGTATTGTAATACACAAGAGGCATTCATACTAAGATATTGTTTTCCAAAAACTACAACCTTTGATTTAGAGGGATTAAAATCAAGATCAAGGTAAGAAAAATAATCATGAAGCTTGCCTAAGGCATTGTTAATAGTATTAACTGATAATAATAATAAAGCCTTTTTATTTCCAAATGCAAGTACAATAATTCAATTTTTACCATTAGTAGTAATCCAGTCAATATAGACATTCCAGTTTGCATTAATTCCCAACAAGCTGGATTTTTGTGCAGGCCTTGAATACGTCATTACAAATGATATGTCAAAAGTCCTCATCGATCCCGCTTGTGCGTTGTTTTTTATTCGAGGTCAAAGGTCACAAATTTGCGTTTTTTGCGTATATCTCTGAAACAATGAGAGCTACCGAAAAATTGTTCATACAAAGTTTGTAGATCGTAAAATTGTCTACAAAAAAGATCTCAACACTTTTCTTCTACAAAGCATCGCTTTCGAGATATCGTGACTTTAGACCGCAGGAAAGTCGTATTTTCGACTATATGCACACATTTCCGCACCACCTCTGAGGTAGTGTACACGGCGCTTTTTTTTTAACGAATATGAATACTCAGTAGGAATACTCCACAATATATTTTAATCGAGAGAATGTAATGGGACAATATTTTATTGATGAATTTTTTTTTTATTTAAATTTAACGAAAATTTTAACAGCAAGAAAATTACATCATCATTCATCATCAAATTCTTCATAGTCGCTCGTTTCTTCCTCTTCATTGTCTTCTTCCTCTTCTTGCTCGATTTGTATAGACTGCTCCAAGAAGAGAGATATATCAGTTATATCCTCATCAATTTCGAAACGATCTTCATCTGTTGCATTTGATTCAATGTTGGTGCAAGATTGGCCTCGACAATTGGTACATACCAATGAACAATACAATCCAACTTTTCTGCCCCCGCAATTGTTTGTGCAGCCTTTTTTGCAATTACAAAAAAAAGAATTGAGTAATTTTTCTGGAGCAGGTGGCAGTAAAGTCTGGATTGGCTCCAAACTATTATTCATCAATTTCCAGCCCCAATCTTCAGGATTTAGATCATTGCCTAGCCACACTTGCACTTGGTAGAACACACGAAACAAGTGTTGATAAGCAGAAGCAGATGTTGGAGGGAGACAAGATAACTGCACTCTCTTATTGTTTCTTGTATTTTTCACAAAACTCAAATATCTATACTTGTCTATCGATTCCATTTTTTTTGGAGCTCCATACATAGCAAGGAGAACACGAATTCCATTGGTGAAGATAACATCTGCTGACGAGTTAATATTTGTAAATACTTTTGCATTATCAATCAAGTCTTCACGTTTTTCAAACAATTTGAATACTGTATTTTTGCCTCTTTTGAAAATTGCTGATGTCGTATCACAGCCAGTTATCGCATGAAGGAATAATATATGAGGCTGACATTTTGGATATGCAGTTAAACTTAGTGAAGAATATATTTTTGTTTGAACTTGAGCTCTCCCAGGTTTTAAAAAGTAAATGATCTTATCACTACGTGTTCGTGCAGTTAATATTATTAACAAATCTACATCTTCTCCAACAACGATAGTTGGATTGGTGCTACTGAATTGTTCAATTGCGGTTTCAATAATGAGGACATCAGCGTCATTTTGAGCTTGTTTCACAACAATATTGGCAGCTGCAAATTCTTCACATAACATCGAAATCAAACGAGATTTATTATGAGTATTAGCAAGAAACTGCTGTTGCTTTGTCGGAGCAGTCATTGATCGATCAAAAACGGTATCAGACGATGAAGATGTTTGTTTAGCTCGACGACGTTGTTCTGCAGCTTTGATATTTTTTGTATAATCAGTGTAACCGTCGAATATTATAGTAACGTTGTGACCAAAGTGTCTACGAACATACTGAAGATATTTGTCCAAAATATCCTCAAATGTGTTCTCTCGATCCCACACAACACGATGCAACAGATATCCTTCATCGATGATGTAGGTAGCATTTGCACTTTCGATATCAATGTTCACACATTCAAAGCAATCATAAATGGCTGACTTCTGTGTCTTACGCATTCCAATTGCATCAAAGAGCGATAAAGGGTAAGGGGCTAATTCGTACTCGAAGAATGTTTCAAGCTCATCTTGAAATGTCTTCGTTATACTCATGCGTTGAAATAATAATACAGGATCTATTGGGACCTTCTCATCATGAATCTTCATGGTACTGTTCATAGATAATAGAGGTAGTACTTTATCAGCACGTTTCAATTTAATATTATTAAATGTTTGGCCCATCATTTTATTCATAGATGCAATACCCACTTCACAAGCATTATGGCAATTGATTTTATCATTTGCCATAATGCTTGTGCCCCGACGACCCCATTGGCAATGGACATGATTTTGTTCAATTCAGGAAAAGGATCATGTGATGAAAACCATTCACGAAGTTTCTTGATGTCTCCAGTATCTCTCTTTTCGCGGGAATCCCTTGCATCGACATGCTGATCTGTTGTGTCCATTCTTACATCCGCTAAATCCTCCAATCTTTCACACACAGTATTCATTGCATGCATGCCATAAATCCATTTACTAATGACGCTCTCTTGCGTACTTCTTCCTCGAGCAACACCTCCATCTGTTTTCATTGACTTCATCATCGATTGCTCAATGACCATATCTGTTGAAGTTCCACAACTCAATTTATCGGAACGTCTAATTGTGAAAAATCCCCGTGTAAATCTCTCGAAAACCTCAGGATCATCAATCAATTTTTCCAGTTGCAGCATATCTTGTAGTTATAAATGTGCAGATTTGGCATAAGGAAAATGTCCTGATGCGTGGAAGTAAGGAAGCATTTCTCGAGTGCTATTCAAATGAGCTTTCCAATCTCCCATACGTTCAGCTCTTATAAACTCCTTAGCAAGTGATACCATGTGAAAATATTGCGTCCACAATTTTGCAGTTGGCCCACGTTGTTCATATTCCTTTAATTTTTGATTGAACTGCTCAAGTAATGCCTCAGTCATCTCATCGCCATTCTCAATATCAACGTACGAAATAGTGTTATTCATTATAAGGTTTACAGTATCTTGTAGATTAGCATGCATCTCTTCATCGATGACAAGTTCTTCTGATATTATTGTTGCTAAAGTGAGATGGAGTAATGTGTGTGCTCTAACTGCTCTTGCATAAGCATGGCCATTCAACATTTTGTCTAATGAATTAGTGGCATAAATCAAAGAGAGCACCTCTTTTATGCCACTTCCCTGCATAATATGACCAATTGCTCCAAAAAAAGACATGAGTAAATGGAAACCTCCAAGTCTTACTACGATCTTCGATACCTCAGATCCTTCAGGTGCTGCTGATACGATTTCTCGAGCTTTTGCATACAAAGGCTGATCAAACGTAATAATGCATACATCGTGATTATAAAGTTTAGCATTTTCCAAAGCGCAGAGTAATGTTGTGGAGATAGTATTGTAATTACTTGCTGGTTGCTGAATGAATGGTAAAAAGAGAATTTGAGACATTGAAAAATTCATGATATTACTCGTTAAACGTTCAATGTAACCGTTCCAACCAGGTAATAGTAAATCTTTCCATTTCCCATACAACCACAAAATATCAACTTTTTTCAGTAAAGATACTGCTGTGCTACTTTCATAATCAAAATTTTGTGCAACTATTTTACTATACCCAACTGCACCATCATTTTGATAGACTTTTATCGGTACATGAGCTTTTGCTGCAAAATCTTTCGCTGAAAGGACTTTGTTTACTCGTGATATGGGTTTTTTGGCTATAACTGCTGCTTTTGGAGTTATAATTTGAATGATACCCATTATGTGGAGCGTGTTATGACCGTCTAGAGTATGTAAATTGATGTCAGCATTGTCTGCAGCATATTGAATAATTGTTCCAGTTTCTGGTGGTAGAATATGAGGTGGACGATGAAGAACTGCTACTGCCTCATACATCATAGTTTCATTATACGATGCACACAAACCAAAAGATGAAAAAAATTGAATAAGACGTTTTGATCCAAACCGTCGATGAAAAAACACTGAGAGACCCAATTGTAACCGTGATTTGAAAGACCTAGGCCGAACAGCAGCCATAATACAGTGGCTGACATTTGTACATATTAATTTCAAGTGTTCCAATTTGCATCGTTTATTTTTCAAAATTATTTGCTCCAACAAATAAGTCAAAGATTCTGGAATATCACTATTGATATCTTCGAACATTTGAGTAGGTGGAGGATAATTATCAGTGTTAGACACTATCGACTGAATATCTTCTCGAACGATTGCTGCAGCTGCTTCAAGTATTCTCAACCTCTCTTCCTTTTTATTTTGCTTTTTATTCTCATACCAAGCATTGCTGAGGACGTCATGCTGATTGTCGATGAAGCAAATGAATGTTGAACTTCCCAATTTCTCAGTTATAATGATTCTATTACCATACTTTAACTTGAGTTTTGACTTAATTGTTCTATTATCGATCGATGGTTCTTTGCAAATATCTTTCAATTCTTGTATTGAAAATTGACATTTCAATAAATGCAAATATTTCTTCCATCGCTGAAGTAATAGAATCACTTTCAGGACGACCGATTTTACCTCCACTAATGGGTTTCAGAAACGAAGTGTAACAATTATTGTGGTACTTAGCCTCAGCAGCAATTAAGTCATATTCATACTGAATTCGGGCAATGACACTTCTTGCTAGCTCATCAGAACGAGTCTGCGCTTCCTTCAAGATGGATTTCTTGAAGTCAAGGGTTGAAACTTGAGACACTCTTCGTCGAAGATGCTGCGCTTTTTTCATTTCAGCCGTTTTATCTGCTTCATTGCCACATAACAAACAGTATTTCTTGAAACAAAAAGACGATTCATTACCTCGTGCTCTAGTACGAGGAGGACTAATCCCAGATGTGGTAGCTACCTCCGCCTCACGCTGTCTTTTAGCTGCAGCGATGCTGCTCCTCCGGGTGTATGCTTTACGACACTGCTTATGTATCGTTACAGATGTTTTGTCCTTCAAATATTCATTGAACCCATCACCCCTTTCAGTACTTGAATCCATTAAAGTCTTTAGCCCACGATCAACAACCACAATTTCAGTTTCAGTCAAAGATTCATTGCAAATAAAGCAAATTTCTGACATTTTTACAAAATTTTGTAACGGCACTGTTTAAATAGAGAATATAATTCACAAACAATTCACTACGAAGAACCGTTCAAAACTGATTTCGAAAATGGAGTGTCGCAGGCAGATTTTTCTCAAGGCCAACCGCCCATTAGAATTAGGGAAGGACGATGACTCACTTAAAATTTTTATATTTTTCACGTACTTGTGTGCATGGGGCAAATAAAACTATGTTCTAATATTTTTTGTTCAAATGGTTAACCCGATGATGCATACTGGCCACGTATGAGTGCATATTCGTATTTTCTATGTTTAAAATAGCCATAATTCGAGAACAGTGCACCGTAGAAGAAAAGTGTTGAGATCTTTTTTGTAGACAATTTTACGATCTACAAACTATGTTTGAACTATTTTTCGGTAGCTCTCATTGTTTCAGAGATATACGCAAAAAAGGCAAATTTGTGACCTTTGACCTCGAATAAAAAACAACGCACAAGCGGAATCGATGGGGACTTTTGACATATCATTTGTAATGACGTATTCAAGGCCTGCACAAAAATCCAGCTTGTTGGGAATTAATGCAAACTGGAATCATAATTTAATCTATTTTGACTGGATTATAGGTACATATTTTTGTTGTTGAATTAGTTTTGTTAGTATTTCCTTAGTTTTAGTGATTAGTATTATTAGTTCCATCGATTTGGACCCCTCTTTGGGTGTAGGTCTCCTCCAGTCTGTGCCATGCTTCCCTGTCTACTGCCTTCCTCAACCAGTCCTTTCCAGCAGTGTCCACTATGTCGTCTGTCCATCTTTTATACGGTCTTCCGACTTTCCTGTTTTTGAATATTTCATTATTTGTTCTATGTCATATATTTTTTCTCTTTACTTCAAATAACTCTGTATATAACTGTGAATACGCTTTTCTTAATAATTTAACAACAAATCTTTATCAGCACGAAGGGAAAACACGTATTTAATATTGTGAAACATTTTGAGTTAAAAGGATTGTCTAAACACTGCCATGGAAGCAGCCGGTGATGGAGCTCGACACGCTCATCGTAGTTCATCTTTGCCGTCTTTCACACTTTCAAGTAAGAAAGAATATGCATCATGGAAATTTTAAATGAGGATGTATCTAGTGAAGTTCTCTGGGTGGCGATCGTAGGTTACAAAGAAGGAGACCCTACACCTCAATCAGTAAGAGAATTAAATGATTTAAAGGCTCTATCAAAAATTTGCCTTACTTTGGATGGACCAGCTATTACATATGTTCGAAGAGCAAAGACAGCCAAAGAAGCTTGGGATGCTCTCTTGGCAGCCTATGAAGAAAAGGGCTTGGGCCGAAGACTTGCTTTAGAAATACTACTCTATAGATATAGCCTGGATACGTTTGACAACAATATGGAGAAGTATACGGTGTGTCTGGTCATGAACTAGCGATATTTTAGGTACTTATATTTAAACACTTTTTATACAAAAATACATGACACATTCGGGTCCAGCCTCCCCCCCCCTCTACGTGGCAACTATTTTGTTTTTTTCTTGAGATATTCTCTATGTGTTTACAAAAAATCATATCTCCCAAAGTTTAAATCCTACTGAGATAAAAATAAGCTTATTCAAAGGGTACCTAACAATTAAACAGACACACTGTCTAAAAGCTGTACTTTGTACTGTACAGGATCTCGCAGATATTGGGAAGGAAATTGAAGATGCAAGTGTCGCTGCTATTCTTTTAGGTGGTTTGGGACCACGATATGATCCTCTAGTGATGGCATTGGAAAATTCAAATGTCAATGTCACAAGTGAGCTAGTAAGAGGTAAACTACTCAGTGAATCCTTAAGGATGAACCATGAACCGAGCACTTCAGCATTAAGAACTATTCAGAAAGGTAATGTTTCAAATTCTAAGAAAATTAAGAAAGATAAGAGCAAGAAACAGATTGTTGGTTATGAATGCCATGAACCAGGACATAAACGGCCTGAGTGTCCTAATAGGATAAATAGTTCAAAAGGTGCTAATGCTTACAGCATCATCAACTTTAAATATGGTTAAGAATCAACAGAAAGAAAACTGTTATATTGATTCTGGAGCAACGAACCACATGTCCTCAAGTATGGAGTTATTACATAATGTGAAATTACTTCAGAAGAAATCGAATGTACAGGTTTTGGTGAACTAAAGTTTAGCACTGATGATGGTACTGAAGGTACAGTTACTGATGTTGCAGGAGTTCCGAATTTGAATTCTGTAGTTTTTGATAAAAAGGGTTGTAATTTTTACAAAGATTTTTCTTGTATAGGTCAAATTGTTTTACATGGTGCAATGGTGGATTGTACACAAAGGACCAAAGGAGTTATTAGCCAACAATGTGCATCTTAGACTGTCGCAATATCGTCTATGGCACAAACGCCTAGGTCATCTTTGTCGTTTTGGTATGCATAAGCTTACGCAAGGGCAAGCTCTCGGCCTGGACTATGATGCAGTTGATAAGGATCCCTGCGTGGCGTGCATTGAAAGTAAGCAAAGTAGGAAACCTTTTAAAACAATTTTACATAAGAAAGCTACTTCTTTATTGGAACTTGTGCATTCTGATCTGTGTGGACCGATGTCGAAAACATCTTTCCAAGGAAATAAATATGTTGTCCTATTTAAAGATGATTTCTCGCGAAGAATCTTCCCCTATTTTATTTCAACAAATACAGAAGTAATTAATAAGTTTTCTGAATTTCAGTTATTGGTAGAAACACAAACAGGAGCAAAAATCAAGACACTACGGACGGACAACGGGACTGAATATGCGAAAAAAGAATTCACGGATTACTTGAAATCAAAAGGTATTGAGCATCAGACCACTGTTCCAAATAGCCCTCAGCAGAATGGAGTGGCAGAGCGGACAAATCGGTCGATAGTTGAGAAAGCTCGCTCGATGCTGGCGGAAATTTTATTGCCAAAGGTTTATTGGCAAGATGCTCTTGAAACCGCTGTTTATTTGAAAAATAGGAGACCCCATGTGGCTTCGAAAACACAAACACCAATTGAGAAAAAGACTGGGAATAAGCCTGATCTATCTCATTTACGAGTGTTTGGTTGTTGAGCACTAGTCCATATACCTTCTTTTGTTGGGTACAATCCAGACCCAAACAGCTATTCCTTTAAAGATGCTCAATATCCGAGAAGACTTATAAAAGCAAGAGAGGTAACATTTTTTGAAGATTGTTTTACAGACCTTAAGAAAAACAGAGTTGGTGTGACGGAGACTGTTGTAGCTTGTCCAACTGTAGAGGAAGTTGCAACTTGTCCAACTGTTCCGTTGTTGCTGTCCACTGGTTCGTGTCAAGAATATTCTCAGAGGTAGGATGAGGTTGAAGCTGAGTATTTCTGTAATGCAGTTGATGACCATGATGAAATGGAAGTCCCAGAGGAGCAAACACCAAATACAAGTGAAGACCAATATTCTGATAAAAGTGGCTGTAGGTATCCACTTAGAAATAGAATGCGCAATCTGAAAACAGACATGGTTGATGATGAAGAACCTGCATCATATGGTGAAGCTGTAAGTTCAGATCTGTGCGATAACTGGATAAAAACCATGAGAGATGAATATCAGAGTAATTAATAATGGGACTTGGGTTCTGGTAGACAAACCAGACAAAAAGCTTATTCCATGTAAATGGGTATATAAGCTCCAGAGAAATGAACACGGAGATCCGATTAAATACAATTAGTTGCTAAAGGATTTACTCAAATAGAAAGAGTGGATTACGACGAAACTTTCTCTCCGGTGGTTCGTCATTCGTCTCTTCGAACGTTGCTTGCATTTGCGGCGGAGAAGGATCTGAAGATGAAACATTTGGATGTAGACACAGCATTCCTTAACGGAGATCTGGAGGAAGAAGTATACATGTTCCAACCTCAAGGATTTGTAGCCGACGAAGGGAAAGTATGCTTGTCAAAGAAGTCGCTTTACGGATTAAAGCAAGCTCCCAGAGCGTGGAACTCAAAACTTGATACTACGTTATCTTCTCTAGGTTTTTGTCGAATTCCTTTGGAACCTTTTGTGTATACAAAACTTTTTGATTCAGAAGTTGTCATATTGGCAATTTATGTTGATGACATAATATGTTGTCATAAAAGTGACAAATTTATTGAAGTTGTCAAAAATGATTTAAACAATTATTTTTCAGTGAAAAATTTAGGAAATTTATCATATTTTCTTGGTTTAAACATAAAAAGCTGTAGAGACAGAGTAAAGCTTAGTCAAAAAAGTTTTATACGTGATTTATTGTAGCGGTTTAATATGGAAATCTGTAAAGTATCTCAACTCCATTCACTACAAACAAACTGGTTCCTGTTGCACATTGTGAGTTGTCATTATATCCATATCAGAGTCTGATAGGCAGTCTTATGTATGTTGCAGTGAATTCTCGACCAGATATTGCCTTTACTTGTAGTTATCTGAGTCAATTCAATACCAAGTTTGATAAATCACATTGGTTAGCTGCGAAACGCGTGTTACAATATTTAAAGGGCACTGTCAATTACTGTATTACTCATCGATATAGGTATAGACTAGATTTAGGGTCGGCGCAAAAAATACGTCTCGGTAAATAAGAGCGCATTTGAAAAGTGAGCTCTTATTTTGTTTAGTTTCGTTTGAACACAGCCAATATAAAACACGTCTCACAATGCCGCAGTGTGTATTCAAAAGTTGCAAAATAATGCTCGAAAAAGCAATTTAACGGTCGGAGTATCTTACTTTCGGTAAGAACATAAACAATTAGAGATATTTTAAGCTTCAAAGTAACAAATAATATAAAATTTTGAACAAAATTACATATTTTAAACCACGCTACCAACGCTACAAATGTTTGGCCAAACTCGCCAACACACGCACAAACTTCGAAGAAGAAAAAATAAACGAAACAAAACGATGTAGCTCTCAAGGCGAGAACGGGAAAACATACTTTATTCGTTGCATGTTAAGGTTGATTTCACACTAAATGTTCTTTAACTTATGTCTATTTCTTTTAAGTGACAGGAGTAGTTTATTGCTTTGCTCGTTTTATGTGACTAATGATCGTAAGTATTAGATAATATTTTGAAGATTTGTGACTTTATTACTGGGTGCTATGGTTGTAATTAGGTTGAACTTAAAACTGTTATAAAACATTTCTCTCCCTTGTACAACAAATGTAGCTGTAAAAGTATATACTCACGCGGATATCGCTGACGCAAATTTCGCAACCTGTGTTTTGGATCGCTCCTCCTACACTGGTTACTACATGCGTTTTGGTGGAGGTCCTGTATCTTCCGAATCAAAAAAGCAATCTACAGATGCGCTCTCTTCTGCAGAAGCAGAGTATATGGCGCTAACAGCCGCTGCTAAGGAGGCTCTCCACCTACATCGTTTTCTGTCGGAGGTTAGTAGTATATCAGAGAACCGGGTGACGATATTTAACGACAGTCAAAGTGCACTAATGTTAGCTAAAAATCCGATTCACCACAGTCGAACAAAACATATAGATACGCGATATCACTTTATTCGTGAAAAGGTTTCTGACCTATCTATAGAATTAATATATTTACCCATAGCCGAAATGCCGGCTGATGTATTAACAAAGCCTTTAGGGCGTGTGGCCCATGATACCTGTGTACAGGCCATAGTGTAGATAAAGTGGGGTAGTAAGTAGTCATTAAGGGGGAATGTTGGAATACTGGTTATTAATGTTTTTGAATATTTTATTATTTGTTCTATGTCATATATTTTTTCACTTTACTTTAAATACAACATTTTTCCAATGGGACCTTTCCATTTTGTTGTGAGTACTGTCCTCCTTTGGTCTCTATATCGAGCCAAGTGTCCTGCCCATCGCCATTTTAGTCGGAGAGTTTGGGTGAGTGCGTCTTGTATTTTGCTCTTTTCTTTGAATGTCTGTGCTAAAATTTTTTTGTTTCTTTTTTATCTTCAGCATGACGCACAAATCCATCACTACTTTTTTCAGGTTATTTCTGTAATTTCTTTTGAGTATTGCAAGGGGCGTATGTAAGCGAAACGTCATATAAGAGGTCTACTAATTTAATGTTTTTTTTAAAAGGTTTTTGGCTTGGTATCTAGACCTTTAAGGCGACGATATACGTGAAATAACGATTTTCGATGTAAGATTTCTCTTCATTCTTAATTGCAAATGATTTATAAAAAATATATGTTAAACTAGAGGATACACGACATAAAATGACTTTTTTCAAATTTTAATTTTATCATCGAGAACATCAGAAAAAAATCGCGAATATGAGCCTTTTTGAAATTTCCAACATATTTCTCTCCTATATTACGGATTCAAATAACATGAAATTAATTACAGATATTCTTACACCTAAAACAAATAGAACTGTCTTGTTGTTTTTTCAAAAAAACGGTACTGTTATTTTTTACTTAAATTTATACTCGATTTTTACGGTGACAGCTTTGGTCCCCTCGTTCGCCCGTCATTTCAGTGCGGGACAGGACGTTGTGCTGATCGGACCTGTGCTAGTTTTTTCTCCACTCGATACAATATCATAAATGGTGTAATTAAAGCAGTGTTGTATATTTTAGCTATACATCGCGATGCGGTTGCTAGGGCTCGTCCATTAATTAAGCGATGTTTTTTAGAAACTTTTAAAAATGTTTCATGGTATTTTAGCTGAGGCGTCAAAAGTTCGTTAGTTTGTAGAACTACTCATATAGTTGATTATAGTATTAGTACGTACCTACCTTTAGAAAAAATATGAATTCATCAAGTTACACAACTTTCTTTTTTTTTGCAGTATTCGACATCCACACGGATGAAAACATATTATAGCAAATGCTAATAATTAAAAAAACCTATATAATACATAATAAAAATAAATAAAGACATTTTTTAAATTATTACTTCGAAAAATATTATACATATACTAGCGGGACCGGCAGACGTCCTGCCCTGAAATTAAAACAAAACTTAGAACCCGTTTCCAGCGCCACCTACCGGGTCCAAATGTCAGACCATCGAGGAACCCATTGAAATATACACACAAAATTTCATCCATATCGGTCCAGCCGTTAGGTGACAAACACACGTACAGAAGAATTATATTTAATAAGATAATAAAAATAGATTTTTTGATAACCAACAAACTTGAAATTGTTGTTGGACTCACCCTAAGTTTTATGCGGCACTGGAGTAACCATAGCTTGTACAATTCGTCAAATATACTTTGAAACCTGTGATACTTGAAATTGGACCTTATCTTATAGAAATAAGGTTCATTGTCACGTAACTCCTATAACTATTACGTTTCAAGCTGTATTATGAACTTTTAAAATATCTGTTTTGTCTCGATTCGAGTTGCGAGGGAGAGCGTTGCGCGTTCTTTCGGAGGGCGCGCGGGGGGTGCAGCACCAATCGAGCAAGATCATTCGCGTATATCGTCACCTTAAGCCATGTCTTCATTGCTCGTTCATTCATTTATTGTTATGATTTTCAAATTGTAACTGTATTTTTAATATATTTATAAATTGGTATGAATGTGTGTATTTTTCAATAAATCTTGAAGGCGGCGGGAGGAATCAAAGTCATTATTCAACACTTCACTTAATTCACTGACAAGGATAAGTCTATCCAACGCAAATTGGTGACAGACAAATATAAAATGTTCAATATCTGCATTATCATGTCCGCAGTAAGTACATTTACTATCATCAATCATTTTAAGTTTGTGGACATCTCCACTGGTGTGGTTGTGTGTCCAAATCTTAATCTATTTATCGTTGTGATAAATTGCCGGCTTGCTACTCTAAGCTTATCATACCATGGTCTAACTGGTATATTCAATTGTATGCTGCCATACCATCTTCCTTTCAACTCTTGGTCTTTCTTTCAAAATTGTTCCCACAAGGTTAACATGTCATTTTTAATACAATTATAATAGTCCGTTTTAATGGTATATTTACAATGTTTCTCATATCTATACTATTTACACCTAAATATGCAGCTTGGTCTACAATTTCATTTCCATTGATTCCTTCATGTGATGGAACCCACATAATTTTAATTTCGGTGCTTCTATCAATCTGCTGTGTAAGAAATTGTTTTATTATAAAAATAAGGTTATTAGTTTTAAAGTGCATATTTACATTTTCTATACTTTTAATCAAACTTAAGGAATCAGTGATGATCAGGAAATGTTTACAATCTCTAATATGAGCAATAGATTTCATTGCTTGACAAACTGCATATGCTTCAGCAGTAAATATACTACATTCTTGAGGCAGATCAAAGCTTTGAGAGAATTGTATTTGTGGGTCATAGACTGCACTACGCACATAAGTATCTCCCTTAGAGCCGTCTGTATATATTTTGTAATATTGTTTATGTTTATTACTGAGTTCTAGAAATTCAATGTTATTATTAACTTTATCATCTAATATAGAGGGAGTGTTTATTATACTTTCAAATAAATTAGAATAGCAAGATAATTGAGGATGTTTGGAAATATTGTTACATTTGTTTTTCATTTCCAGGAGGATGTGAGACAATGGTGGAAATTTTCCTAGAAGGAGATTTGTTTCTGTTGTTACTGAACTATTGCATGACATTGGGTAAGGACAAATTTTTCTAAAAACTTAATTATTTAATGTTAAAATTTTCAAGCAGAATCTTTTAAGTAATAACAATCTTCTTAAAAAAGGGGCATTATTTTAGTTTCAACTTCCATTGCACGAATGGGAGTTGAACACATGGCACCTGATATAACTCTCAAGGCTTTGTTCTGCACTACATTCAGTTTACGAACATGTGAACTATTAGCATATGCAAGACAACTATAATCAAAGTGACTCCTAACAATTGCCTTGTATAACATGGATAATGTTTTTGGATCACTACCCCAAGATACACCAGCCAGACATCTAATAATATTTAGTCCATAGAGAGCATTTTTAATTATGTATTTTATATGAGCTTCAAAGTTTAACTTAGTGTCTATGATTACCCCTAGAAATTTATGTGTTTGTACTATTGAAATAGATTAATTATTATACCTAATATCTACTAATGGGCTGTCTTTACTAATTAACAATGTGCTACTTTTACTTGGGTTGATCTTTAATTTAAGCCTATTGTTGTAGTACATATGAAGTTCACTCAAAGCTCTATTTATATTATTTACAGCTATGTTTAAGTGACTATTATTACTATAGAGTACTATATCATCTGCAAATTGCAGAATATTTACATTATTGTTATTCACATATTTTAAAATTTCACATGTATATAAATTAAATAAGAGAGGAGATAAAGGGGAACCCTGCATTATACCTTTACTGGTAAATCTAGGACCATACAAAATATTATTGTGTTTTATATACAAAATCCTATTATACAAAAATTTATACAACCATTTACAAAGAATTCCCGGTATACCTATACCAGACAAAACTTTCACTAGTATGCAAATATCTACATTGTCAAATGCCCCTTGAATATCTAAAAATGTACATACAGAGTGATTCTTATAACTTTTTGCATATTTCAGGTCTGAAATGAGGGAGATAAAGCTGTCAGCACAACTTTTTCCACGACGAAAACCATACTGGGTTTGTGGAATAATGTTAGAAGATTCTACATACCAATCGAGACGTAATTTAATCATATTCTCAAATACTTTACCTAAGCATGATGATAGTGATATGGGACGATATGAATTAGCATTTTCTGGTGGTTTGTCTGGCTTTAGTATAGGGATCACACATTGTGTTTTCCATGCTTCTGGTATAGTTTGATGAAGCCAAAGACCATTTAGTATAGATAAGAACAATTGTTGAACTGAAATATGTAGATATTTAAATAAAATATATGGAAAATCGTCTAAGCCGGGCGTAGTATTTTTCCTGTTTTGCAAACACGTTATAAATTCGGTCCAAGTGAAAGAGTCGAGTAAAAATTTTGATGCAATATTATTATTATTCATATTAAAATATGCAGTCAAATCAAAGTTTGATAGGTCATGATTTCCTGATGATAATTTATCTAAAAGTGGATCAATAAATTCATCATTGTAGTATTTATTACAAGTTTTAAGTCCCTTAAACCTTTTAATGTTATTCCATATTTTACTAATTGGTGTTGTTCTATTAAAACTGTCACATAGATTTTTCCAACCATTTTTTTTCTGTTCAGCAATTGTTCTCTTCTTTAATGCATCAAATCATCATAAATCATCAAAAAATACATTAAACATGTTAACAATTCTGTAATAGAAGCCGAATTAAATGACACTATAAAAAAAACGAATAGTGACACCATTAATAAAAGTCAAACTGCTATTGAATGATATATTGCATATATATGGAATCTATGATTCAGGTTCAAACGTTTCTCTGATTAATTCTAAACTATTGAAACTAAAAGGTAAAGGGAACAGTTTGAACGAAACTAATTTAACAATTAATGGTGTCAAGAAGACAAGTGGTTTGACAAAAGTGAAAATTAAAATATCTGAGATAGAGAAAAATATGAATGGTGTACATTATTGATGAAATAAATTTCAAATATGATTTTTTGATCGGATTAGACATGATAAAGAAGTTCGAATTAGTACAAAATGAAGACTTAATAATAACTCAGAAACAATGTTTAAAGGAAGAAAATAAAAACAATTATGATGAAGAAGAAAATAACGATACAAAAGAAAATAAAATTAATATAAATGAACATGTAAAAGAGGAAGATTTTGAAATAAAGATAGATCATCTAAATGAGTATCAAAAATCTCAAATAAATAGATTAATAGATGAATATAACACCGTATTTGCAAAAAATAAATATGACGTCGGAACTGTCAATGGATACGAAGCCAGAATAGACTTATTAGTAGACAAATATTGCAGTAAAAGGCCCTACCGATGCACTATAGAAGATAAAAAGAAATAGAGGAACAAATAGCAAAGTTTTTGGATAATAAACTTATAGAAGAATCCTACAGTCCATTTGCGGCACCTGTCACCTTGGCGTATAATAATGGTGTCAAGAAGACAAGTGGTTTGACAAATGTGAAAATTAAAATATCTGAGATAGAGAAAAATATGGATGTGTACTCAGAAGGTCACTCAGAAAGTTTTGCGACAAAAAGTTTTTATGTATAAGACACTGGCCACTTGTAATTATTTTGAAAACTTCGATTAATTAAAAGTAAAAATACCACTGTTCGATTTTCAAATTTCCCTCCGCATTTTTTTGAGAGCCCATTCAAATTTTCTTGTCTCATAAAAAAATGGATCTGCATCGAGAACATTTTCGTGCAATGATTTTTTATGATTTCAAATGTGGCTTAAAACCTGATGAGTCATTTGATCGACTTCGAATTGCTTTTATGGATGAAGGACCTTCAAAAGCAACCATCTACCGCCGATGTAGCGATTTCAAACGCGGTCGTCTTACTTTGGCGGATGAACAAAGGAGTGGTTGTCCTACGACGGCTGTCACCGAAGAAAGTGTGTTGGCAGTAAAAAAAAATCAGGAAAACATACGAATTACGTACGAAGAGATTCAGCATACTCTGCTGATTGGTTCAGAAAGTGTTCACAAGATTTTGCACGAGCACCTTCGCGTAAGGAGGATAGTTTCCCGCTGGGTACCGCACAACCTCACCGAAGCTCAGAAGCAGGCCCGTGTGGATTGGTGCCGTGATATGATACAAAAATTTGATGCAGGCTCGTCACGGCGCGTTTACGACATTGTGACAGGTGACGAATCCTGGATTTATCAATACGATCCAGAAACAAAGCGTCAGTCGACAGTTTGGCTGTTTCAAAATGAACCAACGCCTACGAAAGTGAAACGATCGAGGAGCGCAGGAAAAATTTTGATCGCTAGTTTCTTCACTTTGATGGGGTACCTAATTTCAATTCCACTTCGAGACCAAAGCAGCATCAACGCCGAATGGTATAGCACAAAATGCCTGCCAGAAGTTTTTTCTGCATTGAGCAACAAGCGACCGAACACCGGGCTCCGCGGGGTCCTTCTTCACCACGACAACGCGCCCGCGCACTCTGCGATCAAAACGAGGGACTTCCTGGATTCCACACCGGTCAGAGTCTTGAGACACCCTCCTTACAGTCCTGATTAGGCTCCGTGTGACTTCTTTTTATTCCCTAAAATTAAAAATTAGCTCAAAGGGATACAGTTTTCATCGCCGGAAGACGCGCTAGCAGCGTTTGAGAAGGCCGTGGAAGAGGTGTCTGCGGAGGACTGGAAAAAATGTTTTGAAAATTGGTTCAGACGCATGAAACTTTGTATAGAGGCTGGTGGAGAGTTCTTTGAAAAGATTTAATAAAAATATTTTTTTCATAGAAGTTAGTTTTTTAGTTTCTCAAAACTTTTTGAGTGTCCCACGTACATAATTGATGAAATAAATTTCAAATATGATTTTTTGATCTATATATATAAAAGTAGAAGTCCTGACTGATCTATCAACACCCAGCCTAAGCCCTTAGACCTAGAAAGCTGTTCTTTTTCCCAGGTGTTGTTTTTAAAACTTGACCGAGGAATATGAACGGATTTTTCAAAATTCAACCCTTAAGGGTGAAAAGGGGTTGAAAGTT
Organism: Ochropacha duplaris; assembly: GCA_951361185.1. Taxonomy (NCBI): domain Eukaryota; kingdom Metazoa; phylum Arthropoda; class Insecta; order Lepidoptera; family Drepanidae; genus Ochropacha; species Ochropacha duplaris. Next base: position 2,464,945 of record OX592690.1, read on the forward strand.
TGTATGAAAGTATGTCATTTTTGAAGCTAGACTCATGAAACTTTGTTTTTAAACTAACAATTAAAAACTTTTTATAAAAAAATAAAAATGACTTCAAAGACAAAATATGAAGCACTAAAAACCGAAAAATAAACTGAATAAGACGTTAAATAAAATAGACAAAAAATTATTTCCATAACAAAATAGACCAAATACTTATAGAAACTACTTACGTACCTATTCAAATTATTATTCTATAAATACCTACTGATTTGTTTGAAGTCGGTGCCAAGCCTAATTGGTTTGATAGGCTTCGCACGTCCGCCCCCGCTACATCAAACCACCCCTTGCGTGCAACGGAATGCGTGAGCGTATGTGGGATCATCTTTCGTTGTTATTTTAACCCCATTTACCAGTATTTACTAAGTAGGTAATCTTAATATTCATTTGTGCCTGTGAAGGCCTATTTGGATGAATAAACATTTCATTTATTATTTCTTTCATTGTATTTTTGGGCTTGGCACCGACTTCAAACAGATCAAAAGGTTTTATTTTTCTATTTTTGATATATTTTGTTTTCAAGAAATATTTAGATGTTTTCGAGCAAATTAAGGGAAAATAAAATCAATAGGAGTAGAGCATCAATATTTTTTTTAAATCGTGGAATATTTATTTCTTTTGAAAGCTTCCGTTGCGTGCGCTGCGTAAGATCGTGATGAAATTGGGCACACTAATAGTTTATATCCTGGTATAAGGATTCTTTTTGTCCCGGGATAAAATAAAATCCCACGGGATCGCGGGTGAAACCGCGGGGGAAAGCTAGTTATTTATAAAGTCATAGTTAAGTAGCACCATGGGTACACCAACTAAAGTTGTCGCTCGCCCTTCGCGCGACGAATACAGAAATAAATAAACTTTTAAAGAAATTAAAGAACGTCTATCCTAAATGATTAAGGCTTCTTTCTCAGCAGCTACCTATTTGATATTGCGTTCATTTCATATCTAGAACAACGTATATTCTAACTGATAATCGATAAAGAGTCTAAACGTGACTATAATATTTAAAGAAATATCCCCTAACTCCTAGCCGTTAAGGAGTTGGACCTTCTATCATCAGCTCAGCAACATGAGATAGTGGCTACCATACGCAAATATCTGATAAGCTTTAAAAAGTATATGAATTAATAACATTAGCCTGTTTAAAGAATTATCCCCTAACTCCTAACCATTAAGGAGTTGTACCTTCCATCATCAGCTCTGCAACATGAGATGATGACTACCAGATGGAAATAGCTTTGATAAGTACGTATATGAATGAAAAATACTATAACTTCTTATAAAATTTGAGGGTTGCCCTCGTTTTCCCCAAGATCCCATCATCAAATCCTGACGTGGTGATAATGGGACTACCGCCGAAATATACTCTTTCAAATGAAAAAATAATTTTTAAAATCGGTTCACAATTGGCGGAGAAATCGAAGAACATACATAAAAAAAAATACATACAGTCGAACATATAACCTCCTCCTTTTTTGAAGGCGTTTTTTAAATTTCTACCCCTGAGGGGGTGAAACGGGGGTTGAAAGATTGTATGGAAGTCCGCCATTTTTTGAAGCTAGCACCATGAAACTTTATTTTTTGGCTAACAAATAAAAATAAAAAACACGTGTTTTAGCGTTTTCTAAAATTCAACCCTTAAGAGGGTTAAAAGGGGGTTGAAAGGTTTTAGGGAAGTTGCATCATTTTTGAAGAATCAAAGATCATTTTGCTAGAACCATGAACCTTGTTTAGAGGCTAACAATTAAAAATAAAGAAACACGTGTTTTAGCGTTTTCTAAAACTCAACCCTTAAGGGGATGAAAAAGGGGTTCAAAGTTTGTACAGAAGACCATCATTTTTGAAGCTAGAACCATGAAACTTGTCTTTAAACTAATAATTAAAAATAAAGAAACACGTGGATTAGCGTTTTTTAAATTTCTACCCCTGAGGGGGTGAAACGGGGTTTGAAAGTTTGTATGGAAGTCCGCCGTTAGTTTTTCACAGGTATTGTTTTAAGTAGACGAGGAATGAGCAAGGATTTTTTGAAATTCAATCTCTAAATGGGTAATAAAAGGATACGCGGGTGAAACCGCGGGGCCGAAAGCTAGTTACTAATAATTTTGGTAATTGATTCAATAATAACGCTTATAAAGATATCAGATTTCATAAGGTTGTTTATTTGTACATCTAAAGTTTTTGCTGCAAGTGCTGGAAAAGATTTTTCATTAAAAGATCTGAGTATGAAACATTTCATGATTTTATTCTATTTTCTTAAATTTTTTGCTTCTTCAAAAGACAAACTGTCTGCCTTTACAATTTGCACCTTTAGCCTCTTTTGTATCTATGTTACAATTCCTAAAATTGTGTTTTTCTGTACAAATTGAACAAACCTCAGCAAACATATTAAACATTGTTTTACAGGGGAAAGTATAGTTTTACCTCATGTCGCCATGAGTCCAAGGAGGTTCAGGTAAATTTCTTGAGGCGAAGGTCACTGCCTGTGTAGGCATAAAGATAGGACCGTCCTCTCCTCTAACTTTGCGCATGAAGCGTCTGACCTGAATTACATTTTTGGAGCTACCAATTAGCGAAAAAATCTGTTTATTGGACATGTCTGTTAAAACTGAGGTGAGCACCCCAGTAGCTTCAGTGTCACCAGCTGGAATTGTTGCTCTTAATGATAAATTGATCAAGTTTTTTATTGTTTTATCAACATAATTTGCGTTATTGGGAAGATCAAATGTTATTCCCACCTTGTATTTAGTAATCGTTTTCAAGTGCATGACACCAAAGACACCATGTTCCCGCAACCCTTTGGAAAGAGACATGCGATCTCGATCGCTGAATAAACAATCATCATTGGTATGACTAAGAAAAACAATGTATTCCTTTTTTTGTGAATTCTCGGGGTATTTTCGGTCGTACCCCGGAACTTTATAGATGGCATACTTAGCTGCTGGTGATGGGACTGTTATTTCCGATTCAATTGATTCAGAGTCGGATGAACGAACATTTGCACTATTCCGCGGATCTGGAGAGGAGGTGGAGGATCTTCTTATCGCCGTCTTTTTTTGCCATCCTTAACAACAGCACTTACCTACCTATATTCAAATTGCTATTACTTACAATAAATATTTAAGTATATCAGTACGTCTATTGTTAATTATTGAAGCACGTTTCCCACAAATTATCTGAATAATATCGTTTGATATTTTATTATAATCTTTATCTTCACAAAAAATCACTAACCTTAGTTGAAAAATCATTATACGAAATATCATTTTCATCTTTTACCCAGCTTAGCAATTGACTATCATTTTTTGTAATATTTCTCTTTGCATTAAAATTGCATTCGATAGTGCTGCCAATGTACGTTCACAAGATGGTAGGAATTTTTTTTTATCGAATGGACGTAAATCGTCTTTGGGTTCCAGCTCATTAAAACCAGGCTTTGAAAGATACGATTTTTGTATAGGTATCAATAAAATTTATATTGAACCGATTCAAAACGCTGTAATGATTTAATTAATTCAAATCTATCGTTCAGTCGTGCGGGCGGTTTCCTCAATTGGGCGACGGAGTGCGCCCTTTTTGCTCGAAAAATCTATCGTTACCCGTCTTACCAACACCGTTATTTTTATGGGTAGTTTCTAATGATTTAAAAGAAAATTGATCTTGCACGGCGTTACTGTTGGGCATAGTATTTGGCATGTGGGAAATGGTTGTTTGTTTCCCAACCTCACCTGATTTTGAGTCACCAAGCCTTTGAGTATTAAGCTAGCATAAACAAAGCACCAAGCGCATGTGCGCCATTTTGGAAAAACTTTGCTTTGCGAAATTATTCATAAATGCCGTTAAAAGTTGGACTTGATTGCTTAATTCATTTAAAGTATTCGACTCACGTGACCTCTTCTTATGACGCCAATTTGCACGACAATGAACGCGATAGTCGCTGCTGCTTCCGTGTTTCTCGTCCACGCCCACGTTGGCCGCTTGTGGAGGCGCTGCCAGCGTCAGTGTTCTTAATTTTTAAATATAAGTAAGTAAGTATCCTCGGACATTTTTCACACACGGCTATCTGATCCCAAACTAAGCAGAGCTTGTAATATGGAAACCAGATGACTGATATACTACATATACTACTTTTTTTTGTAAATACATACTTAAATAGATAATTACACCCAGACCCACGACCTGCGGCGTGATAGGCAGTATGTTAACCAACCACGCCAACCGGCCCGTCAATTTTTAAATATAATATTGTAAAATGTTTTTTTTTAAATCAAATATTAGACTAATATGATTAATCGTGTTTACACCGTGGTGTTCAGCAACGCAATGACGCTGCAGTCAAGCTTTCTATTACAGGAAAATCTCACCGCTGCAGATAGTGGGGATAGTATAGACAATTAAATAAAATTATAACATCAAGAGGCGGAAAGTTGGTGTTGCCAGCGGATAAAAACGTGTTTTCATCCAAAATTCAGCAATAGCTTCTCACCAACCCTGGACAAGGCAAGGAATGCACAATGCCTTTGTCTCACAAATCAGCTTTTTATTACTATCTACTTAATCCTTTTGTTAAAAGATCGGCTGGCATATCAGAAGTGGTTCTGGTCAAAGTAACTGTTGTCTTGTTTATTCCCTTTATATAGTTTCGAATGAAAACCTTCGGATACATTATCGGTACGATGTCTTTCACCATATACGCTAAAAAGATCTGAGGAGTGAATTTTTAACCAATAATTTTCGATGTAACGTATAAATCTGGTCATGTTTATATTATTAATTCTATAAATTTGGGTTTTGATATACTCCCATCCTTCTGAAGTACATTGCAAGAGCGGTAAGGCCGCTGTTAGAGAGACAATTCTTTTTTCCGGACAATCCTTTTTACTAATATTTTTGCTCCAGTGATAATAGCAGCCTTTTATTATTACATTTGGATATTCTTCTTTTATAGCGTTAATTGCTGCGGACTCATAGTCACAATGTACTTTATAAGGTTTAAATTCTGGTAATTGTGATTGAATCATGTGGAATAATAACTCATAGCTTTTCTGTGTTCGATTAGTCATAAATGCACTGATAAGTGGTACCACTTTTGTTTCTTCAAAAGTGCTGCCTATGTCGCCAATAATATTGTAAATTTGTTGGAAGGGAGTCGGGCAGACTGCAAAAGTTCCATCAACGAAATACTCAGTGATTTTACAAATCATTACACGACAACGTTTGGGACAAAACACCAATATGCGAGTACCATCATAATAGTAATCCGCTAATATAGACTCGCGAAATCTTACCGGTACAGTGACCTCATTTATAGATTTAAAAATTGTAGCGGGAACTCCAAGTTCTTTATTTCTTGCATCATAAAGCAATTGTTTAATACTTTTAAACTTTGGAATTGAATTAAGTAAATCATGACCTTTTTCTTTCAATGTAAACACATTATCTTCATATAAGGTTGGTATGGTTGGGAGGGATTAGTGTTTTAAAAGAAACAATTAAACGAATTGAGCTTTATTTTTTGTACTCGTATAATTCTAACAAGAATGTGCGCAAACCACAAGAGCCGCGACAATTTGGGTTCAAAATAAATTTGAAATGATGTTAAAGTAGATAATGACTGGCAACAGATTCTCCGAAATAAAGAACAACATAAGCAGGACTTACCAATGTTTAGGTCGTCATATCCTGCAGCGCGTTGATCTTATTCTTGTTACCAGCCGGTTAAGTTTTACGCCAAAGAATTCTTAAATGTACACGCAGGTGAGATGAAAATAATTTATATGTATTTTTCGGTGCTTTTATCTGTGTCGATTTTTTCTTAGAATCACGTTTTTCCTGGTTTTGGCTGTCACTGAATGACATTTAAATGTATTTTTTCTACATTAGTGAAGTTGGTCAATTCATTTACACACCGTGCAGAAATAGGCTACTTAGGTCACGGAAAAGCGTGCGTAAAGTGGGGGTTTAGGTCACACTGTGCTATAAAGTAATATTAAAATTTATTCTAGTAAAATAAGTAAAGGCTATGGAATACTCGAAAAAATGACAAATGAAAAGGATACTTACCATTATAGTTATCGTACCTGGACACTTTGTCCTTTTGAAGCTAGTGCATCTCCATAACACTGAGCCGTTTTTATATCCCTTGTGACGGTGAAATTTATACGTTTGCCAGAGCAAAGCTGTTCCGCCATTAGTATTTATGTCGTCAGTATTAGTATCCATGTCCATTGTGAAAAATTAAAATATTCGGACGGAAAGACAATAATATGCAAATTGCAATGAACAATGTCAAGATGACCATTTGAGTGACAGATAAATATAAACTTTATCAAATGACATACCTCATTAATGAAACTGCTTGAACTTAATTGGAGTTTTCATATCAACACCTTTGTATGTAGGTAACCTCACTATTAGTCGGTGGTGTCGTATGGACTAGTGATTCCATACGACATCACCGATGGTGTCGTTTTGGTGGTGTCGAGTGGAAGGAAGGAACATTACTGTTCTCGTCCTGGATTTACAGAACTAGAATCAAATGAGGAAATAAAACTTATGATCAATTTATTAACCTCAGCCTTACTGAACGAGGTTTTGCTGCCTTAACCCAAGCACTTAGTAAACAACAAGAAGCTGCTCAAACAGCTTTTGATTCATTAGTGACATGGTCGCAATTACCTAATGTGCTCTCCCCTCAATCGCTGCTCGATATAAAATTATTTTTAAAAATAAAAAACAAAAACCGACTTCAAAACTGTAACCTATACCTATGTACAAACATAAATTAAAAAGTAAAGAATAATATTTTAATTTCAAAGCAAGAGCCTTAAAGGACAATCAACAAAATTATTGATATTTATAAATGTTGGAAAATTAAATAAAATATATGTGTAAAGCTTATGACAGTTTATATTGAAGTACATTCAAATTACATTAGAACACTTTTATTTTCATTACAATCTACCAAGCAGGTTTACAACATCCTCCCCTTAATGAAAATAAACTACATACAAAGTAATAAAGAAAGATACAAAAATACAAACCGATATAAAATAAATAAATAGAAAATCTATCTATTTATTAACCCCATATCTTGAATGCACCTAAGATGTGCTATTCGCCTTAAGGGCTTCGTAAGTACATCGGCAGTCATTTTATCCGAGGGTAAATATTTAATATTAATTACACCATCACTTATCTTTTCTCGGATGAAATGATATTTCGTATCAATGTGTTTAGTTCTGTTGTGGTGGACAGGATTGAGCGCAATTTTCTGAGCACTTTGACTGTCATTGTACAGTGTGATCTTATCAGCGTTTCTAGTAATATCAAACACTAACCTGCGCAGAAAAATTGCTTCCTTAGTAGCACTAGTCAATGACATATATTCAGCTTCAGTCGAAGATAAAGCTACCGTTGGTTGCTTTTTACATTCCCAACTAATGGGCCCGCCTGCTAGCGTAAAGTAATACCCGGTGTATGACCGTCTATCATTGACGCAATTTGCCCAATCTGCATCAGTGTATCCACACAAATATTGACCACTTTTCCTGTAAGTGATAGAATAATCCATTGTACCTTTTAAATACTGTAACACCCTTTTGCCTGCCAACCAATGACTTTTATCAAAACAGTTATTAAACTGACTTAAATAACTTATGGCATAAGCTATATCAGGCCTGGTATTTACCGCAAGGTACATGAGACATCCAATCAAGTTTTGATAAGGATAGATGCTATGAGATGAGTCTTTACCTTTCTCGAGCTTATTGTTTTCTAAAGGCGTAGACATCTCCTTACAATCTCGCATATTAAATCGCTCTAAAACTGTTTGAATATACGACTTTTGACTGACTGATATTTTATCGTCTTCTCGTTTAATATTCAAACCTAAACAAAATGATAATGGACCCAAATCTTTTAATGAAAAATATTTTCTCAAGTCATTTTTGACAACGTCAAATGATATTTTTTCTTTATAAAAGATTATTAGGTCATCAACATATATAGCAAGAATTATGGTTTCATTAACAAACTTTTTCATGTAAACACATGGTTCCGAAGAGGTTCGTGTAAAGCCTATAGAAGATAACGTCTGATTCAATTTTATATTCCAGGCACGAGCCGCCTGTTTCAAACCGTAAATTGATTTTCTAAGCAGACATACTTTCCCTTCTGCCCCTTGCTCGGAAAATCCTTTAGGCTGTTGCATGTAGACTTCTTCTTCTAAGTCTCCGTTTAAAAATGCAGTATCTACGTCTAAATGCTGCATATTCAAATCCATTTCTGCCGCTAACGCTATTAGGGTACGCAGGGATGAATTCCGAACCACCGGAGAAAAAGTTTCATTGTAGTCAATACCGCATATTTGATTGAAACCTTTGGCAACCAATCTTGCTTTGTATTTGACTATTGCACCTTCAGCATTCCTTTTAATCTTGAATACCCACTTGCACGGTATAACCCTTTTATTTGGCTTTTCCACTAACGTCCAAGTCTTATTCTTTATCAACGAATTATATTCAGCTTTCATTGCTGACTGCCACTGAGAACTATCTCCCGACTCAATAGCTTCTGTAAAGCTATGGGGTTCGTTAGTGTCACTCACGTGTGTAATAAGATTGGAATCAAAACGCTTAGCAAGCCTGTTTCTGAGTGGATAACGTTCTTCAGGAACGTCTAAATATTTATTTACAGAAAAATTTTCAGCCATTACCTTCTGAGTCTGATCCATGTCTAAATCCGACACTCCATTATCAGCTTCAGTATGAAACTTATCCACCACCGGATCCAATTCTGTAGTACCAGATACATCCACTACACTTGGTGAATGAACTAAATTTTGTGGCATTATGTTACCATATCCTCGATTATAAGCAGTATCTAGCAGAGATACATCAAACGAGGTCGAAGGAAGGGTTTCTTTATCTTGAACCTTTAAGTCGGAGAAGGTTTCCTCGAAGAAAACTACGTCTCTCGCTTTTACCAACCTTCTTGGACAGCTTGGTTCTCGAAAATAATAACTTCGTGGATCTTCTGAGTATCCAACGAAAATATATTGTTGCGCCTTTGGATCCAATTTTCTTTTAAGATTATCTGGAACCTTCACCATTGCGCGACAGCCAAAAACCTTCAAATGTGAAAAGTCAGGCTTTTCACCTTGCCATGCTTCAATTGGCGTTTTCCCGTTGAGCGTATGTGGGCATCTATTCTTCACATATACTGCAGTCTCGACAGCATCTTGCCAGTAAGCTTTGGAGAGGGAACTATCTGAAAGTAAGCAACGCGCCTTTTCTATTATCGACCTATTTGTCCTCTCAGACACACCGTTTTGTTGAGGACTGTATGGAACTGTCGTTTGATGCTTTATGCCTTCTTTTTGTAAATAGTCATATAAATCTTTATTGACATATTCGGTTCCATTATCTGAACGCAAGGTTTTTATTTTCAAACCCGTCTCCCTTTCTACCATGGCTTTGAAAGCACAAAACTTGTTCTTAACCTCATTTTTATGAGAAATAAAATAAACAAAAATCATACGTGTAAAATCGTCTATAAAAGTTAGAGTATACTTATTACCCTGAAAAGAGTTCTCTGACATTGGACCACACAAATCCGAATGTATCAGCTCTAACTTAGAAGTTGCTTTGTGGTATTTTAATGCCTTGAAAGGTTTCCTATACAGTTTACCTTCTATACATGCTATGCAGGGCTCTTTATCAACTTCTTTGTACTCTACGCCAAGATTACTTCTGCTGAGTGTATGTAATCCTATACGACATAGACCAAGACGTTTATGCCATAAACGATAGCTTGATACATGACACTGTACTTTGAACGCTGATAATTGTTTGGGTAGACTTACTGTACAATCTAAAGAGTACAATCCACCACAACAGGACCCATGCAACACAGCATCACCTGTATAAGAAAAAGTAAACGAATTAAAAAATTTACAACCTTTCTTATCAAAAAGAACACAAAAACCATTTTCAACGGCTTTCCTAACTGAAACCAAATTAGTATATAAATTAGGAACTAAAACTACATTTGAAATGTTCTTTACTTCTTTACCACGATCCGTTTTTAAATTATTTATAATAGAAATATTACCTATACCCGAACTGAGTAAAGTTTCACCATTTGCAATTGTTACCTCAGTCGTAGGAAAATCTCTTATATTCTCCATCCAATCTGACCTCCCAGACATATGCGCACTAGCTCCAGAATCAACGTACCATTTATCCTTACTGATATTGCTAGCCGTATTACTGTTCAATCCACTAAGTAAAGTTGAACATTTGTTTCTGTCTTGATCTGAACCTTTATTCTGTGACTGTCTATTCAAAGGACAGTCTGGTTTCTTATGTCCAGGTTTGATACAGTTATAACAAATTATTTCCTTTTTCTTCTTACTTTTCTTAAATTGAACCTTCATAGCTGCGTTTGGTAAAGATTCCTCAGATTTATTGGATCTTGAAAATTCTGTTAACAGCTTACTTTTGACAAGTTCACTCGAAATCTGAATATTGGAATTTTAAAGTGCCATTATCAATGGGTCAAATCGAGCTGTCAATCCTCCTAGTAGAATTGCTGCCAAAGATACATCCTCAATAACCTTGCCAATGTCGGCCAAATCCTGTGCTGTTGACATCACAGCATTTATGTACATTTCCATACAATCAAAATCTATTAAATTGTACCTGTACAACTTCCGCTCCAACGCTATTCTACGTCCTATGGACTTATCTTCATAAGCGGCCGCTAAAGCACTCCATGCTTCTTTAGCACTCTTACAACTCCTGACGTGTGTAATAGCTGGACCATCCAAAGTGAGACATATTTTGGCCAAAGTCATTTCATCGTTTCTATTTTTTACATTGACGGGAGTCGTATCCTCATCAGGATATCCACCTATGCTGTTCCAAAAATTCTCATGCGTCAAATACATTTTCATTTTGAATTTCCAAATAGCGTAATCATCTCTACCTTGTAATGATATTCCCGCTAATGAACGTAGGCTGGATCCTGGATGTTATATAATCTCCTGAAGACATATTGAGCAGTAAATTCGTGCTGATAACGAATGTTGGAAAATTAAATAAAATATATGTGTAAAGCTTATGACAGTTTATATTGAAGTACATTCAAATTACATTAGAACACTTTTATTTTCATTACAATCTACCAAGCAGGTTTACAACAATATATCTATTTAATATTTATAAACAGTTCTTTTTGGAGTCGGTGCCAGTCAAGAAGAAGGACAGTTTTGAACTGGACACGAAGTGTTCATACGAGAAAACGTCTTACGACACCTCTCCTTACGGTAATGTTCCTTAGGTCTGCGCCGTCGCTCCCCTACTTTTCGAAAGTTTGTTACAAAGGCAGAATTAAACTGTCCTTCTTGGCTGGCACCGACTCCAAAAAGAACTGTTTATAAATTTTAAATAGATATATAAATATCAATAATTTTGTTGATTGTCCTTTAAGGCTCTTGCTTTGAAATTAAAATATTATTCTTTACTTTTTAGTTTATGTTTGTACATAGGTATAGGTTACAGTTTTGAAGTCGGTTTTTGTTTTTTATTTTTAAAAATAATTTTATTTTTTAATTTTTAAAGTTTATTCCATACTATATGTTATCCTAGGCAAAACTAGTTTGTCCTGAAATCGGGTCTGGCCGGTAAAATATAATATATAACTAGCGGGCCCGGCAGACGTCGTCCTGCCCTAAAATTAAAACAAATCTTGGAACTCGATTCCAGCGCCACCTACCGTGTCCAATTGTATTTTAAAACCATCGAAGAACCCATTGAAGTATACACACGAAATTTCATCCAAATCCAAAATGTCATGCTCAACGATTCAGTTTGATCCACTAAGGTTTATCAAACGAGATATATTTTTTTTCGTTTTTGTTGATTTTCTCAAAAAGTGCTTAATCAATTTCGACAAAATTTAAATGGGACCACCTCTGAAGTATGATCTACCAAAAAAAAAAAAGAATCATCAAAATCTATTCATAATTGGCAGAGAAATCGAGTAACAAACAAAGGCGATGATAGCTCAGTGGTAAGTGACGTCGGATACCGCGGCGAAGGTCGTGGGTTCGAATCCTTACAATGAGCTTGAGCTTTCGGTGAAGGAAAACATCGTGAGGAAACCACAGCACGGTGGTAGGGTACTTTGTAGTACTCGACTGGCTGGCTACCACCCTCAGGTTGAAAATCTGTCGCCAAGCACCTGTTGGTGTGTTCCGGCAATTGCACTTGAGAGCCAGTTCGCCTTAATAAGGTGTACAACACATTAGCAATCCCCTGGTATTGCCAATGTCTATAGGCGACGGTTGTCACTTACCATCAGGTGACCCGACTGCCTCGTTGTCACTTGTGACATAAAAAAAAAAAAAAAAAAAAAAACAAACATACAAAAAAAAAAAACATACAGACGAATTGAGAACCTCCTCCTTTTTTTTGAAGTCGGTTAAAAATAAAATAACTATTTGTTGAAGGAGATTTTCAAAAAATTTCTAATGATACTCTTCATCACTAGCATGCGGACATCGTGCTGATCTTATTCAGCAACGACGTGATAGTATTCTTCGTTAAAAGAAAGTAAAAGATAAATATTTCAAGGCATTGCTTAGAAAGATTCCGCCAAGTTCCGAATTTATTTTTCAAAAAGATAATTTTTCTATGGCCATTGAGAAAAATGGGGGTATAACGAAAACTTTTTGGCCAGTGCGTCATCCCAGCAGATGTGCGCTGACAAAACCGTTAGGTCGTGTGGCAATGTGTGCGCGATCTGAATTTGAGTGTCTAGTGTGGTATGATGTGAGGATATCTGATGATGGCTAGTAAGGATGATGGATGTTGTTTGAGGGGAAGTTTGAAAGTTTTTAGTTGTAACAACATTTCAAATTGATATTCGATGTGTCATTCACTTGAAATACAATTTTCTCTGTGCACACAACGTTTTTACTTCCATATCTTAGTTTTCTAGTATATTTCATCAAAACGCATCCGTAGTTGGTGGTAAGTTTTCTCGCCGCTTACGATATCCCAATAATCATTTTTTATTAGAACCGCTTGTGCTTGCAAACACCAAGTATCATAATTTGTCTTGGTCAACAATTCTATATTACGATAACTCGTAGATGCCATTTGCCACAAACCACGCTCTGCTACCAATTGTGAGGATTAATTCGTTAAAATATACGTATGACCGAAAAGATGTATTTATATTGACACACTTGTTATCCTACTAAAATTTACCTTATCCTACTAAATTCCACGTCTGGCTGAGTGAGTCGTGTAGCTGTGCTTGGTAGTCTGTCAAATCCAGGGTCACCATTATTGTTTTTATTATTATTTTATACTTACCCATACATACAACTATTAATATAGGGAAGACCGGGTACAAAAGTAACACTTTGTACTTTTACTTTGATTTCTGGATGGGTGTTACTGTTGCCATTAAAATAATATAATTATATAAAAGTTCAGTTTATGTTTTTTACTGTAGCAACTCGATTTATCACATTAATATGTGTTTTGTATGAATTACAGAAATTTTAAAAAAAATCGTTCCTTGTTACTTTCGACCACGTAGGCAGGTCGAAAGTAACACGTTGTGGGTCGAAAGTAACAAGACAAAGGGGTTGATAATTAATACAATATTATACATGGTAAATCAACAAATTATTTATTTAAATTCTTTATGCCAATAACACAAATTAACTTTCGTATTTTAAATGTTCAAAAACTATAAATGTTAAGATAATAACAAATCAATAAAATTCTTAGTTTAAGTAATGAGATCAATTTAGTATTATAATCAGACTTTTTTAATTCAGTCATTAATCTTAATCAGAATCGCAATGATGGCATACATAATGCTTGTCATCATGCACACATTCCAAATGGGACCACATTTTACATTCGATACATTCTACCCATTTTTCATTTGGTCGACTGTAATTTTCTAAACAAACAAGACAGTAGGTTACTTCGTCATCAGATTCATTTTCCTTTTCTTTTGGTGCTTTCTTTGTCTTTTTGCCTTTTCCCTTCCCTTTTGCAGACAATTTTTTCTTACTTTCTCTAGTATTGTCTTGCAGTACCGTTTTCTTGACTTTATTTCGTTGTTGGTGTTCTTGTTCAATTAAGTTTTTTTCGGGTGTGTCCGTCAGAATGGCAGTCTTACGTTTTTTACGACCTTTATTTGTTTCAGTTCTCGGACCTGCTTGTGGTAAAGGTCTAAGATCTTTAGGCGAGAAATTAAACGGCTTGGTAAAATTTGCTTCTTGCAGTCCGCTAGGTCCTGGCACTGGTGATTTGGAACTTTGATCAAAAATTGGGTTAGCTAACATAGGATCGGTGTCCGTAGAGATTGAGTCCGGTATATTTTGAACATCCGAAGGTTGGTCATCATTATTGTTTGATTTGTTTGACAAATCATTGCTATCTTTATGATGAACAGTTTGGTCAATTGATGTTGGAAGATCACCAACTGGAGTACTTGGACCAACTTGAACGGATGACGTTGCGTCAGAATTAGTCAACAAATCATTTGGTGGAATTTGTCTGTTGACTTGTAACGGCCGGTCAGTCACAGACGATGGCGCGTAGTCAATAGCAGTAAATATATTCCTATTAAATGGACTTATACCAGTACAACTAAATCCAGCAATTGCATTTCTATCAGTTACAGACAGAGGAAATGCTTCTCTAACAATCCCAGGAATGTAATGAATGGTCATCGTTTGACCAGGATGATTTCGCATCCAGTTGTCAGTAGCGGTGTTTATCATTTTCTTAAATAGCCCAAATACAGCTCTATCCAGGCTGAAGTTTGTGTGTGCAATGGGGTGGAAACGACAGCAGCACTATTCCATTTTCTTTACAAAAATCTAGAGCTTGGATAGATATATGCGATGAATGGTTGTCGAGTAGTAACAAGCATTTTTGATCAACTGTGGGCTTGACTTGTCTTTTAAAATGATGTAGAAACATTAAAATTCAGTTTCCTGCATCCAGCCACTAGAATTGCCAGCTCCAGCACATCCAACAGGACCCTCACGTATCATGTGGTCTTGGAATCGTTTTAGTGGGAATACGAAAAAAGGCGGGATGTGTCCGCCTTGAGCATTGATGGCAACAGCAACAGTTACTAATCTTCCTCGCTCTGCCGATGTTACTGCACGTACTTGTTTAATTCCTTTTTTTGCTACAATTTTGCTAGGTTTTTCGACAGTGGTCACCCCGGTCTCATCCATGTTCCAGATATCTTTTGGCTCAAATTGGTACCTATCCATTACATCAGCAAGGTTATCAAAAAATTTACTCACATTATGCTCGTTGAAACTTGTTGCCCGCGACAGACTTGTTGCTTGAGGACATCTTAAAGACAGGCTCGGGTGCCGTTTTAAAAATCCAGTCAACCATTCCTTACCAGCCATTTGAGTATCATGCCACTTTGTAGGAAATAGTTTTTCATTTTTAAGCGCTAACTCGTATGCCAGTTTACGTACTTCGGTTGGGGATAACCCAAAATAAACTGCAGAGCATTCGATTAAATAGGGTATATTCCCGTTGACCACCACCCACTTGACCACCACTGGTGGACATTGCAACAAAATTTTTAAATGCGTTCTCTTGACCACCACTGGGGGACAACGATACAATATTTAATATTTTTCCCATTGGCCGCCACTGGTGGACATTGACGCGACTTTATAAAACAATCCCAATGGCCACCACTGGGGGACAGTGACACAGTTTTTTTAAATATCTTCTCTTTGTCCACCAGTGGTGGATAATAGCACGACTTTTAATTTTATGTCTAATAACCACCACTGTTATTATGATATAATACAAAACCTATAGCAGGTACTGTAGCGGTACAAGATAGGAAAAGGGGTAAGAAGGAATAAAAAAATTACGAGTTTTTAATCAACGTTTAAGTATAATGCTTCTTAAACTTTAATTTTTTAAATGCACTAGGACAGTTACAATCACTGATCTCTGTGTAAGTACTTATTAAATAATTGTCTCCATAATTAAAATAAAATATTTAACATAAAATCGAGTAGGTACTATATAACAATTTCAATATCAACTTAAGTATAAGAAATAAAAGAAAGAAAGAAAGTATTTTGAAAATTTCTTGCGAAATCGGGTTGGCATTGGTGTAGCCACACCAGTATAACTGAAGAGCAGCTGCTCTTCAGTTATATTAAGGTTCCCCTAGTTAACAAATTAAATACAATTAATAAAAACGGCAACAAAAAACACATCTTCCACCAAATAATATATCATATCTTCACATATCAGGTTTAAACGTGAAAAAAATAAGTCCAATCTATTCTGGATAGACATAACCGACCATTTCAGCGTAAGTAAACCAGTTGTTTACCATATTCTTATACAACTCTCAAAGACGATTTTTATCAGAAAGAGCTAGTTATTTATGCATGACCGTTTGCCTCCGGAAAATCATCTCGAAACTGTGATGCATTCAAGTTGGTAATATATATCGCTGTCGATGGGCTTGAGCAGGCACCGAACATCATAGAAGTCATACGGTATGTATTAACTGGGCCTGCTGGACTGTCACGCCAGAGGTCACGGTCACGCTCCTGAATTTTGACGCATGCATGAGAAATGGTTGTCTCTGTAGTACTCCCGACTTGTGGGGCGCCGTGCTGCAACAGCTGTAGCACCGACGTGGGTAACAAGACTTCTGCAAGGTGAGGAGTGCGCTCCTTCCTTTGTGCTGAGGTATGGCCATCAGTCTTGATCCAATTTTCTTCATGCTCGGCTGGCGACGTGATTTGCGCGATTGCCGCGACTGGAGCGAGCCTTTAGAGCGGCTATTTCTGCCCGTAGATTTGCTTGTGCAGCTGCACGCTCGCGTTCCTGACGCTGCTCTTGTATTTGAGCAATCTCAATTTCCGCTAAGCGACGTGCATATTGCGCTTACAATGCGAGACGCTGAGCGACGATCACTGCACTCGCACTACACGGCATATTTTTAGATTGCTTGATTGAATAATAAAATATAAATAAACGGATACGTGAATAACTTAAACCAATTACTTCTGACACCAATTTGTTATCAATTAATTAATAAAACCGTGAATCATTTGAAAACCATTTTTTTATCAATAGTAATGACAGTATATTATAATTTTTATAAAAAGAACATAAAATATAAAGAAGTAAAAAAGACAATATTAATATAAAAGAGGTCGATTTCATAACACTGGGAGTGCACTAATGACGCAGTCACTAAGATAAACACGGCGTGCGTATGCGCAGGGTGGGGGTAGGGGTAGGATAGTCATATTATCTGTCTCTTTCTTTCAACCCTAGTAGATAATTTTAGATAAGAATTGTAATAGTCTAACCCGAAAGTTTAAGAAGCAACTAATTATATTTTATTCCTTCTTTCCCCTTTTCCTATCTTTTACCGGTACAGTACCTGCTATAGGTCTTGGATTATATCATAATAACAGTGGTGGTTATTAGACATAAAATTAAAAGTCGTGCTATTGTCCACCACTGGTGGACAAAGAGAAGATATTTAAAAAAAACTGTGTCACTGTCCCCCAGTGGTGGCCATTGGGATTGTTTTATAAAGTCGCGTCAATGTCCACCAGTGGCGGCCAATGGGAAAAATATTAAATATTGTATCGTTGTCCCCCAGTGGTGGTCAAGAGAACGCATTTAAAAAAATTGTAGCAATGTCCACCAGTGGTGGTCAAATGGGTGGTGGTCAACGGGAATATACCTTAAATAGTCGCGTAGATTAATTTCTTCGTTGTTGATAAAAACACGGTTGACGCAACGGTAGCCCACAACTGCGGTAGTATTTCCTGCTTTTAATTTTTTTATAAATCTGCATAATGTTACATGGCAAACATTATATTTTTTTGCCAGGCCTCTAATTGTTGAAGCATCTTTAAAATGCTCTTCAGCCGCTTTTTTATACACTTCCGTGTCGGTAGTTCCTCGTTCAGTTGTTCTTATGCGTTGTCGAGGCATTCTGTTAAAAAAAATATGAAATATGAAATATATGATAAATAATTAAATCACCACGAGGACAAAAGTAACATGTTACTTTTGTACCCATAGGGTTATGTTACTTTTGTACTGGATGGGTTTTTGTCAAAACGTGCAACATAACCTTAAATGGGAACGTACTACACAAAAATGAATTTACGCAATGTACAATCACTTTAATACAGTATAGACATGCAAACATTCAGATTACTATCATGCTTTTAAGACTATCAAAACATTGAATAAGAAAACGTAAAAAAACTTACTTTTGGTTTGTAAATTCACGTAGCGTTCTGTCACACAACCAAACAGCGCGTGGCGTACGCGGCGACTAAATGCAATTGAGGGGGGCGCTCCCGGCTATCGCCTGACAGCAGCAAAGCGGTGTTCGCCCATTGGATAAATCTAGAGAGCATTTGTTACTTTCGACCCGCCGTTACTTTTGTACCCGGTCTCCCCTACATTTATTTCAATAGTACCTAACTGATTATATCATTCAGTAAATCACATTGGCGTCTTACTACAACCAGGCGATAACAAACACATCTCAAATATTATTTTTAGGCTTCGAATAACGGTACTGAAGCTTAATAGCAGCGTTTTACCAAACAATAAAACGCTTATTAAGCGGAATACCTTATTCCAAGCCTAAAATTTTTACTTCTGCCTGGTTTACAAACCATACTTACAGCTAAGCTAAGAAAATTATTTTTACATACAAATTATTATCATTAAGTATGGTTAGGACTGCATCACCTAAATGGCGAGTGTTCTGAGCTATGTTTCAAGAAAATCGGCTCAGTTGTTTGAAGATCCTTTTTTTACTTCACAATCTATTCAGATTAAAATAAATTCAATCAAAATTAGAAAGCAATAAAATGCAGTAGTTGCAATGTAAATTATTTATTTAGAAAAATATTTTTACATACAAATTTTCATTATTAGGTATGGTTGGTTAGAGCTGCCATCACCTAGATTGCGAGAGTATTCTTAGCTGTGTTTTAAGAAAACCGGCACAGTTGTGTGAAGAATATAATATATTGTTGAAATCCTGTCGCTTGTCAATCATATTACCAAAGTATGATAATCTTAACCTGATATGCAGGCATCATCAGGATACGGCATCTACCTTGTGTTTTGACGAACACAATACATGATAATCATGCAGGGTGTTTAGTGTCATAATCTACAGGTTACTCTAAAACATTTGTAATACCTACATAGTGAATGTGGGGTGACGTGTGTACCAGTATATCTAATGAAATGAAATTGAATGTTTATTCATCCAAAAAGGCCTTCACAGGCGCTTATGAATTGTTAGACTCTAATGCACGGGTCGGAAGGTTGCTTCTGCTGAGAATAGCCAGCAATAAACTCAGCAATTACTCTTTTCAAAACATACTCAGAATTATTACATAAGATTATGTCCTGCAAGAGCAAGCGCTACACTTGCGTGCATTGTCGTAATTTAAATATTCATTAATATGGTAGTACGCCTTCTGTACTAAAATATTTTTAACACGTTTCTTAAATTTGAAAAAATCTTCAAATTCAAAAGTGTAGGAGGTAGGCATCTTATTATAGAAGCGTGCATCCTGTCTTAAAAATGAGCCTTGTACTTTATGGAGTCTATAAGCCGAGGTCACAAGTTTGTTCTTATTTCTTAATAGTATTGATAGACTGCATGTCACATATGTTTTTTAAAAAATACTATGATTTTGATGTACAAATAATATGTTTGCATAAATATAAAGTGAAGCTGCTGTGAGTTATACTAAATTTGTTTAAAGTTTTTTCTGAGAGAAGCTCAAGAATTCAAATTATTAACAGCTCGCTTTTGTAAAATAAAAATAGTTTCGATATCTATAATGCCATAGGCCATAACACTATGAAAATAGCTAAAATAAACTAGGTAATCGAGCTGTATCTACATCTCTAGTCTAACTGCAAAAGCAGCCGAGCTAAGCTTCCACGCAAGACATCATATCTGGATGCCCCATTGAAATTTTGAGTCTAAAGTAATACCTAAGAATACTGTTGACTCAGCAAGACCGAAAAAATCATTATTTATCATTAAGTTAGTCATTTTTAGGGTTTACCTCAAAAGGTAAAACAAGGAACCCTTATAAGATCACTTTCTTGTCCGTCTGTCTGTCCGTGTGTCCGTCTGTCTGTCCGTGTGTCACCAACGATTATCTCAGGAACGGGTGGACCTAGCAAGTTGAAATTTATACCAGATACTGAGGTCTATAGTCCCTATTAGGAGTATAAAAATCAAGGTCCTGAGTCAACACCATAAAAAGATATGGGCAAATTTAGATTTTCTTGAAAACTTGTAAACTGAAAACCAAAATTTACCTTAATTTTCATATTTTTTTTATTTTTCGGAATTTTCCCTTTACTTGTACTGTAAGACCTTACTTTGAACCAAAATTGACAATTCTACATCAACCGGAAGTACCCTATAGGTTTTGGGTCGAAAACCTATATGGTAGTTCCCGTAGAAAAAAGCGAGGTCTTACAGCACAAATAAAGGAAAAATTCCAAAAAATAAAAAAAAGTTGAAAATTAAAGGATGTCCCCATACATACATAGACACCACCAATTAAGATAGACCTCTGAGTTGTATCGGCGCTCATACAATTTAGAGGTCTAGCTTAATTGGAACTTACCTCAAATAAGGTAATCGAAAAAAAAATTTAAAGAAATCCTTGAGGCTCTATAACGGAACCCTCGGTGCGCGAGTCCGACTCGCACTTGAAAGGTTTTTTTACATTTAGTTTTCTTTGCAGTAAAGACTAGCTTATTTACAGTAAATCAATTTAATCCACCATTTACGTCGTCATAATTGTATTTTAATAGTTAGTCAGCAAACAGTACAATTCCACTAATATTTTTAACATAAAACGGAAACTCATTTATATAACCCAAAAATAGAAAAGGACCTAAAATAGAGCCCTGCGGCATACCCATACGCTCAGGAGAACCAGATAACTCTATTGACATCTACACTTTGAGATCTATCCTCAAGATACAATTTCATCAAATTTTTTAGAGGTTTTTGTGTCGGGGGTTTTTTAAATTAACTAATGAATGGCTAAATAAAAAAAATCTTAGTTACCATCAAATAAAATCAATTTTGTGAACTTTTGTCTTTTAGATATGTTCTGAACTCCGGGGTCGAACTTTGCAACAAACCGAAGTTTAATATTAGCATAAGTCTCTATTATGGATCTTATTAAATATAATCTGTGATTAAGCATCGCAGGGCTCTCAAACGAGTGAATAATAATGCCTTCAAAAATATTCGAATTTAAGAATACTTTTAATACTTTCGTTTTAATAAAATTGATACTGTGCTTTGTTTAAACACCTTTGCCGTCATTTTCATTAATAAGTTTTCTAATAAATATTTCCGTGGCTCTACATACGTCAAAAACGCTTTTGCTAGAAAAATATAACCCACCCATGTCTATTATTGTAATTAATTTATGAAAATCCAACTTTCTATCACAAACCAAGCTTGACACACAAATTTCACATTTTATTTTCTTACTTAGTACACGAGACACAAAACCAGAAATATAGCCAATGATTTGATAAGCTCCCATAGACACAGATGTTTTATTTAAGATCCTATTCAAAATCTCGCAATTTTCACTAACAATGAAATCAGTTTCAAATTCCTTTTCTAGAACCTCGTTCAACTGAAAGTCTTCATTATCCACTTCCAAGTGCTGTTTACTGTTTCTACGAAAGAAGAACAAGTGAGTATGCTAAAGTTATCCATTGGAGCACAGTTGCCTGAAAATGAATCACGTAATTCTAAATTGGCTAAAATCTTTTTATAAGCCGCTTTAAATTGTATAACATTGGGGTTGTTGTTATGGTCCCCATGTCTTCTTATGCAACCAAAAAACAACTCTGGGTGGTCTTGACTGAGCCTATATGTTGACAAGTATTGAATTTTACGTGTCTTTACTACTATTTCAAACAAAGTTTGTAGACTTTGAATGTTAATTAAAAATCCTAAAAAAACAGTTTTATTAATAGTATCAACCAAACGCTTTTTTATTATTTTTAAAATGATTCTATTTGGAAGATTACGACGCATTATTTCAAGTCTTATTTTTATGTATTGTTTTAGGGACAATATGTAATTTTTAGCTAATTCGAATAAAAAGTGTTATGGTAGATGTTTTCGCAATTTAGTGGTTGTTTATAACCATATTTTCCAAATTTATTACTGTTCATAACATCAAATAAATCATTTATAATAGAAATAAATTTAACGGTTCCCGAAACATCCTCGAATTCTTTTCCTGTGAGTAGCTCATTGCAAAGCAATAATGCTTTTGCTACACTTCTACTTAATAATTGTGTCGCTAATCGGACTTTCATAATTTGATTTCGGAAATGGATATGCTTATTTGTTAATTTATTGGCGAAATTTAATTGTTCATTAGTTTGCAGCTTACTTAACGACATCAATAAAGACCATTAAACTTGATCATTTTCTCCATCATAAAATATCTTCTTGCTTTCAAATGTATTTCGGACTAGCTTTATCATGTGACTGGGATCAAGAAATATCACTACACTTTCTTGATTAACGGGATGAGGAAAATTTGTTTTTAAATTATCTCTGGATCACTCAACAATTTACAACCTAATATTTCTGCAGTATTCAAATTTGTTGCAGCACCATCGAATGTCACACTGACGATTTTTACGCCTACTTCGTGGCATAAGCTTAAACATTGCTTAATTAATGTAGCTTTTAATTGAGCTTTAATACTATTTATGAAAAAACATCCTACTGGTATTTTCCACTTTTGATCTAGTGATACCACCATAAAAACAAGAGCTTGAGAAGCTATTTCGTCTCTTATGTCACCAAAACCTAAATTGACAAAACCTTCATTCGTTTTGTTGTTCCATATTTTTTGACGTCGAATAGAAATCTCATCAAAAACTAAGGAACAAATTAATTCCCTTCCTGTTTTGATTCTTTTTAATTTCAAAGCACGTAACGATTCATTAGTAAAATCAGGCTGTGCATCTATACTAACATACCATCTGCGTAATGTTATTACGTGTGGAAAAACTTTATTGAAACATTTTCTGGCATAATTGTACGCGGCAGGAGAGTAAATTTGCTTTAACCTTCATAAAGCAAATTTACGAAAAGCCGGACAAAATTTACGACGGGATAATACTGCCTTTGTGGAACTTCTTTTGAGTCTATCATAGAGGGCTTTTGTTTCTGCTGTAGCTTTAAGACAGTTGGCTACTTAGACGAATAATCGTCTAAGGTTGGCTACGTTGTCACGTTGATTTTTATGTCAAACTTCGTGCCTTCAATTCAATTTTCCTCGGAGTGTCGAAAATAGCCTCAGTCTGATACATGAACATTCAAAATCAAAAATTATTTATTTGCTCCCACAATGGTCGAACATTATTATTAAGAATTTTAATTAAGGAATACATTTTTAATGGGGGAGTCAGGAGCTCAAACTAGGTTTCCCTGTGCTATGAGTCTCCTGGCTCCCCCCCTTATTAGGATATAGTTATAATATTGTTGTGTTTGCAGACAAAGAAATAATTTCAAGGAAAAAAATAAAAGGAAAGATAAGTAACGTCTATGCGTGCGTGCATGTGTGTGTGTGTGTGTGTGTGTTTTATATATATAAATATACATTCTGCCTTCCTATGACAAATATACAGAACTGTTTGGCCTAGAATAATATGAATTGTTCTATCTCTTCATAGTCTAATTCCAAAAGCCAGTCTGTCATTTTATTTCTGCATTCAATTTTCAGGAGTTTATATATAGAGTTATTTTTGTTGATTTTATTGTATAGTCTTCCTAATCTGAAGTTATAAAACTTTTTTGCAAAAGATGTCTTTACTGATACAGTTTTACAAACCTCATATAATCTTCTATTTTCGTTTTTATTCTTAATAGTTCATAAGTTAATACTACTGTGCTTTTTTAAGATGGTCGTTAGTATGTAAAGTTTTCTTACTGTTAACACCTTTGCTTCTCTATATAAACTTGACGTGGGGAATAGTCTAGGTTTCAAGAGGGCTACTTTTAGTAAAATTCTTTGAGCTCTTTCCATTTCAAGTAAATGTGTTTTACTTGAGCCACCCCATACCGAAATGCAGTACGATAACACTGATTGACACAGAGACACATGTACTGTTTTAATCAATGTCCAATTTGTAATATACCTAAGGTTTTTGATAATATATGTTAATTTCCTAAGTTACACTACCAATATGTTCCTTAAAATTTAAATTTTTATCTATTATGACACCCAAATATTTAGTATGCTGGGTTTTAGTAATTATAGGACATGTACAATTATTTTTGGACTCTTGATTACAAGAATAGGCTGTTAATTTAAAGGTGTTGTCATTTTGAGGTGAGTTTTGAATTGAAAACGTGATGTACTGTGTCTTAATGATGTTTAAAGTAAGAGTGTTTAGTGCCATCCAGCGACATGCAATATTAAATCCCTGCTGAGCAAAATCATATACCTCGTCCCATGCGTCCCCGAAAAAAGTTAGAGTAGTATCGTCAGCATAAGATATTATCTTGCAATTTTGTATTTTTAGATTACAGAGGTCGTTAATGTAGCAAAGAAATAATGTTGGTCCCAAAATACTACCTTGCGGGACTCCATAACCGATGACATTTTCATGACTAATAACCTCGCCTATCCTGACTTGCTGTGATCGATTTAATAAATAATCTTGTAAAATTTTTAACTGTATATTTCTTATTCCCAATCTATTTAACTTTTCCATTAATTTTTTAGAGCAAACCGTATCAAAAGCTTTTTGAAAATCAATAAATATGGTTAAGCATTTTTATTATTATCTAAGTTATGTACTATAAAATCTGTAAGCATATGTACCGCATCTGTTGTTGATTTTTGTTTTCTAAAGCCATATTGGAAATCAGAGATTAGATTTTTATCTTCGAGATATTTGACAAGTCTACTATTTATAATTCTTTCTAAAAGTTTAGAGAGGGATAGTAATATCGAGATAGGGCGGTAGTTTGATATACTGTCTCTTTTACCTGATTTAAAGATGGGTATCACTATAGACTTTTTAAGCGCAATGGGAAATATACCTTCTGATAAACATCTGTTGAAAATATGCGTAAGTGGGGGGATAATAAAGTCCTTTATGCACATGAGGACCTTAGGGGAAATGCCATCCCAACCAGGACCACAATCTGATCTAAGGTTTAGAATGAGCCTTTCAAGTTCTTCTTCACTTGTATCAAGGAGGACAAAAGAGTCACAAGTTGAAGGACTACTATTTAAGTTAGACTGAAACGGAGGAAAACTGGGTATCTTATTTGCTATCTCTTTACCCACATTTGCAAAAAATGAATTTACTGAGTTCGTTGATTGGAGTGGCGTTCTTTTTATATTTAGGAGTTCCATTGGTAAGTTTTTAGGTTTATTTAAATTATTAATCTTTTTTATAGCATTCCAAATTTTCTTATTATCATTTCCAGCATTTTTAAGTTCGTTGCATTCATAGTTCCTTTTACATTTTTTTGTAAATATTATTGCAGTAGTTCCTATAGCGTTTATATGAGATTTTAAGAATATCATTCTTTGGTTCTTTTTTTACCTTGTAATGCATTTTATCTCTCGTCCTTATACATCTTAGTAAACCTACTGTTATCCATGGTTTTATTGTTATTTTATTTTTAGGAAGCCTTGTATTAATTGAGTTATTTAGTATTAAAGTATTTATATGTCCAATAAAATCGTTCATAGTATTGTTTAAATTATGATCATTTCTATATGCAAAGCCAAAATCAAAATTTTTGCAAGCTTCATGCAGGTTTTCAAAATTAATTTTACGAGTAATTTTTTTTTATCATGCACATACATTTTTTTATATTTAGGCAGAAGAAAATAGGTTCGTGGTCTGTAATTGCTGTTTCTAAAATAAAAGTGTGGGAAGAATATTTAGTTTTAAGAATGATATGGTCCAAACAACTATTTCCTCTTGTAGGTAAGTAATATGCAGGAATCATACCGAAGTAAGACAAAACTTCAAGGTAGTTTGAACTAGTTTGGTTTAAATCCGCTATGTTTATATCTATATCTCCCATTAATAGAATATTTTTGTATGATGAGTGCTGTGCTATAAGGTTTTGTAATGATTCAAGGAAACTATCTAGAATAACAAAACTAGGGGGTCTATATATGGCAAAGATAACAATGTCATTGTTAATTTTTATTATTAAACAGTTTGCCTCCATTATTTGGCTCTTCTATTTTATAATTTAAGTTGTCATTTATTATTACTACAACACCGTCATTTTGGTTGTAATTTGCAGTAGTGCAGAAACTCGAATATCCAGGTATATTAGGTAGTACGCTTACGCACGAAAGCCAGCATTCTGAGAGAATTATTATGTCGCTACCTACATGTAGTCTTGTTAATAAGACGTTTAGACTGTCAACATTTTTATTTATGCTTGACTGGTGTAGTAAGTCTAGTGGTTTCGGGGTTTATTTCATCATCCTAAAATTATAAAAAAACGTATACCTAAGCGTGCGTCGTACTCACATTAAACTATACTAAGTTGTTAACAAAATAAGACCTAAAAAATTCCCTTTCATTCGCATCTTCTTCAGCATCAAACGCGGTTGCAAGAAAGTTTTTTTTATATAGTAATAACTGTTTGCGAAACAATTGCTAATGCGGCCAAAAGCAATATTTCAACATCTGATATCTATTTTATTCTTGAGACAGAAGCCGCTGATAGAAGAACAGACAGATAAAACGTCGAGAGACTAGTGAGGACTATAGGCAGTGTCGGTACTATCCCACTAATATTATAAACTAGTGGGCCCGGCAGACGTTGTCCTGCCCTGAAAATAAAACTTAGAACCCGATTCTAGCGCCACCTATTGTGAAACTAAACCATCTGTCAGTCCGATCTCGAGACATGTCAAAAAGTCGTTCTATACAAAATGTATGACAAAAATAATTTAGTTCATAATTTTTTTTTTTGTGAATTTTTCGTATTTTTTAATACTATGTCCTTCTCCTGGCTCTAAACTACCTCCCTGCCAATTTTCAGCTAAATCGGTTCAGCCGTTCTTGAGTTATAAGTGGAGTAACTAACACGACTTTCTTTTATATATATAGATAGATGTTAAAGTTTGGCTGGGTACGAATCCGCTTACGCACTCTCCACCGCGCCGTCAAGGAGCGAGTGGCCGAGGCCCGCGAAAAAAGCTGGGATCAGAAACTGATCGACATAAAGCCCTCCCATCGAGCCTTTTGGCAACTCTCACGTGCCCTAACCAAGGACACGGTTGCCCATATTCCACCTCTCAAAAGGCCCAACCTTCCACTCGCCTTCGAAGACGAGGAAAAAGCCGAATGCCTGGCCGAAAGCCTGGAGCTTCAGTGTACACCCAGTTCCCTCCCTATCGACCCTGTTCATATGGAGGAAGTAAATTCGGAAGTAGAACGGCGAGCTTCTCTCCCGTTACCCCCACCTCCTCTCAACGAAGAGGAAGACCCCGTCCCTCCCGTGACCCCGGACGAGGTCAAGCAGATCATCCGGGACCTCCACCCGAGAAAAGCCCCGGGCTCGGATAAAATCACCAACAAAGTGGTAAAGCTGTTCCCGGCTACCCTTATCATGCTCCTGACAGCGATCTTTAACGCTGCCTTATCCAATAACATTTTTCCACATCAGTGGAAAAAAGCCCATGTAATTGGGATCCATAAGCCCGGCAAACCCAAAACCGAGCCCTCCAGTTACCGACCCATCAGCTTGCTCAACGTCATGGGCAAGATGTATGAAAGGTTAATATACCTCCGTCTCAAAGCGTATGCCGACGCTAATAAACTCATTCCCGACGAGCAGTTCGGCTTTCGAACTAGACACTCGTGCGTCCAACAAGTTCACCGTATCGTTGAACACATCGCCTCCAACTTTCAGAAAGGTCAGATGACCGGAGTCCTGTTCTTCGATGTTGCAAAGGCATTCGACAAAGTCTGGCACAACGGCTTAATTTATAAGCTGTACAAACTCGGAGTGCCAGTCAGACTCGTGACCATCCTACGAGACTTCCTGTCGAATCGCCAATTCAACTACCGAATAACAGGAGCGCTATCCTCAGCCCACCCCGTTTTAGCCGGAGTCCCTCAAGGCTCTGTGCTGTCCCCCTTATTGTTTACACTCTACACGAGTGACATCCCAAAAACTAGCAAAGCGCAGCTAGCCCTATTCGCGGACGATACCGCAATATATTATTCTGGCAGGAGCCCCACGGCAATTGCCAAAGTTCTCCAAGCCGCGACTCACACCCTAGGTCCCTGGTTTCGGAAATGGAGAATCGAAATTAACCCCACCAAGAGTCAGGCGGTGCTGTTCTTCAGTCCCGCCAAGAAACTCATCCCCACTCCCCCCCCTCCAGTCACCATGTTCGGCGAGCCGATCCCTTGGGAGAGGCGAGCCAAATATCTCGGTGTTACCCTGGATGATCGTTTGTCCTTTGCCGACCACATAAAACAGGTACGTGCACGCGCCTGTTTTGTGTCCGGTCGCCTTCATTTCTTGTTAAATAAAAAGTCTAAACTTGCCCTAAAAAGCAAGGTGAGACTCTACACCGCGTGCATCCGCCCCGTTATGCTATATGCATGCACTGTGTTCGCACATGCATCTCCCAAGCTGATCCATAGACTCCAAGTGGTTCAAAACCGCTTCATGCGCAAAGCCACGGGCGCCCCGTGGTACATGCGCAACTTAGACCTCCACATAGACCTCAATCTGCCCACGGTTAAGCAATTCATTAAGCGCGCTTCACGCCGCTATTACGATCGTGCCCTAAACCACGCGAACCCATTAATTGTAAAAACTGCAAACTATACTCCTTCAGAGATTTCAAAAATCCGTAGGCCTAAACTCGCCCTCAGCGAGCCGGATGACCCTACAACTCTAGCTCAGATTAAGGATAGGGAGGCTCGCGCAGCCCTGAAGAAACAAATACAACACCGCCCGCGTTTTCGCCCTCGCCGGAGAGGCCCGTCGCGACGTCCCACTCAGTCAGTCTCGTCCCCAGTAGTTGGCCCGAGCCGTACCAGTAATCCGACCGTCCCTTAAAACTCCTCTAAATCGCTTAGGCGAAGTCCGTCCCACTATTTTGTGCCCCCCGACGACGCCCTGAGCCGAGGTTCGTGCCCCAACTGGGGCGCCCTCAGCGGTCAGTCGTCTAAAATTTGTAAACTCGGTTGAGAGCCCTAAGCGCTCACCGAAAAGTCCGCGTAAGGGTGTCTATGGTCCCTCAGACCTCCACCTTTGAGTCCTCCCCAAAAAAAAAAAAAAAAAAAAAAAAAAAAAAAAAAAAAAAAAAAAAAAAAAAAAAAAAAAAAAAAAATTGGCTGGGTAGATGGATGGAAGTTTGTTATTCTTTCACGCAAAAACGGCTAAACGGATTTTGACGAAAATTGGCACATAGGTAGATCATATCCTGCAACACTAGAACACTTTATCCCCGGAAAGGATAAGATACCTCGGGAACGCGGGTAAAACCGCGGGGGACAGCTTACAGCTTATTAAGTATAAATGTGAAAGTTTGGATGGATGGATGTTTTTTGCTTAATCACGCCAGAACGGCTGAACGGATCTGGATGAAATTTGGCACAGAGATAGATTATAGTCTGGGACAGCCACAATTCACCAAATAACACTGTATAGAACAATACAAATAACCAAGAAACGTGCAACTTACTTCACTTGTAGTACAAACCGTACCGGTTTTTTAAAATTGATCGACCAGTCTTTCCATAGTAAATCTCCGCTTTTTTAAAATGCTTCGAGCATTACTTTGACGAAGCAGATGGAAGCCAGTTTTCTTCTCTACGGTCTATCTGCACAAATCGTATCCGCTTTCCGCGTTCTTCATTTTTCGGGAATCTTAAATAACACGAATGGTCTATTCGTATTGTGCCTTTATTGACATTTAAATGAAATGACAGGATTAAGTAACGTTCAATTAGTTACTTACCAAACTACTACAACAATAACTTGGTAAATAATTAAACATAACGAACCAAATATACAAATTAAAAAATTACTATAAAAAATAACTGGACTAAACTAAATAGGCTCCTGCATAGGACATCAATTTATGTAATAATTCTAAGTTGTTTTGAAAAGAGTAATTGCTGAGGTTATTGCCGGCTTCTCAACAAAAGCAACCTTCCGAACCGTGCATTAGAGTTATTAGAATCTGACAATTCATAAGTGAAGCGCCTGTGAAGGCCTATTTGGATGAATAAACATAAACATAGGCCAACTGGTCCAGATCGCTGTTAGGTGGTAGCGTGCCCAGAATAATTGCAGTACTGCCTCTTTGAATGGTAATGCTAATACGTTGCAAAGTATCGCCAGCACTCCGGTCACGTGACGCTTCGATGAGGCGTTTAGCGATGACACGGTAAACGCGGTGAGCAGCTGGTCCCCACGGCCCCCTGTCTCAACCCCAAATGGCTCAAATATGTAGCAACTATCAAGATTGCTATACTTGCGCCGTTTGAGATTCTCAGCGCAAGTAGCGGTTCCATCTGCCCTAACTGCGGTCTATTGCCATTCCACTAGTACTTTTGCGATCTGACTTATCTCCAGCCCAATCTGCATCTGTAAAACCTCAAACAGAGTTATGTTCATTCTTCTTGTAAACAAGTGACAGATCTGATGTGCCCTGCAAGTATTGTAGGAATTTCTTTGCTGCTTTCCAGGTTGCCTCAGTCGGTCTATCAAGGTATCTACTCAGATATGATGTGGAGAAAGTAATATCTGGTCTGCTAGTCAAAGATAAATAGTTAAGACAGCCAATCAATTATCTGTATGGTACATTGTTTATTTCTCTATCACACTCCAAACTACTTTCCATTGGTACACTAGTTGACCTGCACTCTGTCATATTAAATCTCTTTAAAATTCTGTCTATAAATCTCTTTTGTGTAATTTTTAATACATCTGCGATCAATGTCCATCCTAAGTAATTTTTAATATTTCCCATATCTTTAGCTCAAAATTGTTTCTGCAACTCATAAACTATCTTCATTGTCTGATCCTCAGCTGCAATGAATAAAATGTCATCAACAAATAAAATAAGCCATATATTGTTGCCAATATATAAACATGTATCATGCTTTGATCTCTTCAAATTAATGCTTCTACAAAAAATATTAAAACTCTCAATCCAATTGCGGGCCTCTTTTAATCCACATAGTAATTTTAACACTTCACTGTTGTTATATTTTGTTTTTACACCTTTAGGAACATTAATGTATACTTCTGACTGTAATGTGCCATTTAAAAAAGCTGTTGGGATATCAAGCTGCCTCACTTGCCATTCTTTTGTTACAGTAAATGATAGTGCTAATCTTATTGTAGTCATTGCAGCTACAGGAGCATAGACATTATTCCTTTCATCAATTTCTTACTGAAATCCACGTGCAACTAATCTGGCTTTCTTAGTACCGTCTGTCTTTGTCTTAAAAATCATTTTGTATCAATTGGTTTTTCTCCAAATGGTAATATACTCTCTTTCCATACCTCCAAACTTGTCAGTGCATCTACTTCCTTGTTAATAGCCTCTTGCCACTCTTCTTTTTGTATTGCCTCTTCGTATGTAATTGGATCTTCTTCAGTTTCGGTTTCTCAGTACAATCTTGTGCATAGAGACCAACCTTATGGCAGTTGTAACATTTTAATGTTGTAGTAAATGCACACTCTTCTTGTGCTTGTCCTGCTATGTTACCGTTCTTGTACTTTAATTCAGCATTTAGTAGCTTGCTTTTAACATAGTCTAGTGTAAGGTCCACATTTGTTGTCTCAAGCGCTGTTATAACAGGCTGATATGATTCTCCCATGCTTAATAGCATATAACAAACTTTGTCATCCTCCTCCATAGCTTTTCTCATTGATTCTATTTCTCTTATTATCTTGTCAAATTTTACAAAATGTTCTTCTTATTTGTCACTGAGATGACGTTTTAAATTAATCAGTTGTCTTCTCAGATACAGGTTCGATAGTGTGCTTTTTTTTTGAAATATCTTACGTCGAGATTGTATCATCTCGTATGCTGTTGCGGCCCCGCGAACGTATTCAATGTGTTTGTCTGACAACGCCAGAATAATAATATTTTTCGCCTTTGCATCTAACTTTTGACTGTCCGTCTCTTTTATAAGATTTTCATCAGGTGCCTCATCAATCATATTCCTGCACCCCTTCTCGTCCATCACAACCACGAATACGAAACAGCCAATTGGAAAAATTACCACTTTCTAGTTGTGGGACGCTTGTTGCCGCCATTTTTAGCTTATGAATTCTCTTTTTCACATATACCTCAAAATCAGAATGATCACGCACGACTTTATTCTAATAACTATGCCATCTGGCTGATTGTTACAGGGCTGGGCGCCCATAACCTGTTAAATTAAAGAAGACTTGGTTTTATTTATTGCAGTTTTATTTCTATTACAAACAACATGACTTTTACTCTTATCTATTCTCCTATATTTCTAGTACATATTGAAAACAGTGTTGCCAGTGAAGTAATCATATTCTAACAAGGTCCAGTCGATTTCCCATATCGCGATTTGCTGTTTCGTAATGCGCAATTCGGCATATTTTTGCAGAAAATGATGGTGGTGCCAAACTAGACTTATGTACACCAGAGGACATAAGTATTTAAGTATTGGACTACGATTTTGTTCGCTATGTCCGGTCTATAGTATAAGTATAAAGTCTTTGGGAATAACAAAGAAGAAATCTACAAAAAAAAGATGGAAAGAAAAGATGATTCTTAGCGAAAACAATTGGGCATTATGGAGGTTCCAAATAATGATTCTGTTTAAGTCCAAGGGGTGGTACGACGCATTACTCAAAGAGCCGTCGACCACGGAACATAAAGAAATGGACAGAAAAGCGCAATAAATACTAGTAACAAGGATAGAAGAGAAGATTTTTTCATATTTACTGGCATGCACATCTGCTTATCTCATCTGGTTATGTGTACAGCATGAATTTTAAATTTCATACAGTATTAGC
Source organism: Ochropacha duplaris (assembly GCA_951361185.1). Taxonomy (NCBI): domain Eukaryota; kingdom Metazoa; phylum Arthropoda; class Insecta; order Lepidoptera; family Drepanidae; genus Ochropacha; species Ochropacha duplaris. The sequence goes on from OX592690.1 coordinate 2,498,167, forward strand.
TTTAACATCAATTGCAGAATGGCATGAACGACTTGCACACCAATATATGGGTTATTTCAAGGAAATTTTAAACAAAAATAATATAAAACATGAATAGTTGACTGATCAATGCACAGCATGTTTGGAGGGTAAGCAAAGTAGGGTACCTTTCCAAAGTAGAGATAACAGAGCTAGTGTACCTGGAGAATTGATTCATATGGACTTATGTGGTCCGATGGAAAGAGTTTCAATAGGTGGTTCTAAATATTTTTTGTTATTCAAAGATTACTTTACCGGTTACAGGTTTGTATATTTTCTAAAAAATAAACATGAGACAAAAAATAGTATTCAAAACTTTATTATAACATTTAAAAATGAACCTGGGTACAAAATTCAGAAAATGAGATCAGTTAATGAAAGAGAGTTTGTTAACAAAGAGGTAAGTCAAATATTGAAAATAAAGGGGATTACTCACCAGACCACAGTTGCTTACACACCCGAACAGAACGGTCGAGCTGAACGAGAGATGAGAACAATAGTAGAAACAGCCAGAACCATGCTCCACGCAAAGAAGTTACAGAAGGAACTATGGGCAGAAGCCGCTAGCACAGCAGTTTATACATTAAATAGAACAGGTAAATCACCAATTCATGGCAAGACACCGTTTGAATTATTATATAAAAAGAGTTTTAATATAGAAGAGTTGAAAATATTTGGAACAGAAGTTTATGTACACATACCAAAGGAAAGAAGATTGAAGTGTGATGCAAAGAGCAAGAAAGGATTTTTTGTTGGATATGGGATAAATTGCAAAGATTACAGAGTATGTTTTCAAAACAAAGAAGTCAACACATATAGAGATGTAGTATTTATCCAAGAAAAGACAGAAAATAAACAGAAGAGCAGAATAGTTCACATTGATTGTGAAGACGAGACAAATAACATCAGCAGGAAACACAGACAGCAGGAAAAAGACAGAAGACAAGAAGAGAAAATAGAAACCAGGAATGATACAACAACAAAAGATAGAAGGATAAATACAGAAGACAGAAGAACAGAAAGAGACTTACAGAAGACATATAGAATAGAATAAATCAACAGAAGAGAGACTAATATACAGCAAGAGAGTAATATACTTGAAGAAGAAGAAAGAAGTGAACACAGAAGAGAAGAGTAGGGTAGACCGGGTACAATAGTACCATTTACGAAACATCGGTTGATTACACAAAGTTGACTGTTGCTTTTTGTTTTAAATATGATTATTTTAGAGCCTTGGTTTATTATCTACCGAAGGAAACATCTAAAGTTGGCCTAGATTGAACCAAACTTGGTCAAAATTGACTTTGAATGAAATGATGGCTAGTGCTACAAATGACCCCTTTTGAGGGTTAATTGTACCAAAACTGCATTGTGTAATAAAACGCAAATAAAGGTATTAATCATATTTTCTCAGTCATTTATTTGCAGTCTTAGGGGTTTATAATCATTCTTAAAAATTAGGAACAAAAAATCGTGAGATCGGTGTTTTAAATCAACACAAATGTAAAGTTATAACATTAACATAACAATTTTTCGCTTAGAACAAAAATAAAATAAGTTTTTATTAACATATAATTAACATTAGGTTCACAAGTTGCACATTTGCTATTATCTAGCTTTATAACAATCATATAATAGAAATTATCAGCAAAAATATTTTAGTATGGAGATACAATTGACCCCTGGTACAATTGACCTCCATATAATATTAGGTATTTAAATAATAAAAAAAAAATGTTAGTCAGATTCGCAGTTGTGACAAACATAAATCGACTCCTGAGGTGTACATTCTTCGTGTGCCCATAATTGGCACTGAGCGCATTGAATCCACATTTCATTAGGGCGACTAGCGCTATATGGTTCCATACATACGACACAAAACCATTCATCTTCTTCTTCACTACTTTCAGAGTCATTTTTTGCAGTTTTCTTTTTCTGCCTGGAATCACATTTTATGCCTTTAGATTTTCCTGGGTGCTGTAGATTTTTTTTAATTTGTTTAGCTTTCTTTCTTTTTTCAGCTTCCTCTGCTTCTTTTTGTATGGCATCTTTTTCCGGGGTATCGGTGTATATTGCCGATTGTCGTTTTTTTCTTCCACGATTGGAGGTTTTGCGCGGTGGCGCCTTGGGCAGAGGGCGAACCACTTCAGGAGAGAAAACGAAGGGTTTAATTCCTTTAGATGTTGACGGTTTGGGGTCGTGTACGGAAGTTGAGTCAGAAGAAATATTTGTTACTTCACGTAGTGGTGTCCCAAATCTTAACCTCGCAGGTATTTCCATAGATTCATTATCTGATGTATTTTGTTGAGATTCCCGTCCTATATCCAGAGGATCAACTAATGCCAAAGTGTCTTCAGGTATGATTTCTGGTACTAAAGTGGCTGCTTCTAACGATGGACTTGGTATGGCACGGATCTCTTTTGGCGTTTCTTGATCTTCACGTGGAGATGAAATTTGTTGAATTACAGGCTCAAGATCTGATTCGAGGGGATTACTTTGTATTCCAAATTCGGGAGAAAGCTCTTGGATGCTATTGTCAGCAAGCAAAGGTCGGTCTGTCACATATGAGGGGCCAAAATCAGTATCATCAAATATATCTCGGTTGTAGGGGCAGATTCCTGTGCAACGAAATCCAGACTGAATATTTCGAGGGGTAAAAGCTAGAGGAAATGAAGTAGCAACAATTGATGGAATATGGTATATAGTCATGGTTTGACCAGGATTGTTCCTCATCCATGCATCACAAGCGGTATTTACATGTTTTTTCAGAGGACCATGTACAGAGCGATCTAGTGGCTGCAACTTATGTGAGCAGTGCGGTGGAAACGATAAAACAATTATGCCATTTTCTTTACAAAAGTCTAAAGCTTCTATTGTTATATGCGATGGATGATTGTCAAGAAGTAACAGCACTTTGTTATCAAGAGACACTCTGGTAAATGATTGGAAATGTTTCAAAAACTTCAGGAATTGAGTCGCTTCCATCCAACCTGACGCATTACCAGCACCTATACAACCCATTGGACCATCTCTGACGAAATGATCTTGGTATCTCTGGCGTGGAAACACGAACATCGGAGGCAGAGCATTACCAACGGCATTTGCAGCCATAGCCACAGTAACAAGAGTACCGCGCTCCGCAGACGTCAATGCTCCAACTTGCCGTTGCCCTCTCCTAGCAATAATACGATTCGGTTTTTGGACGGTCGTAATGCCAGTCTCGTCCATGTTGTATATATCTTTAGCTTCAAAATGATAGCGATTCATTACTTTGGCCAGGTTATCAAAAAATGCATTGACATTTGTCTTATTGAAACTCGTTGCACGAGCAAGGCTAGTGGCTTGAGCACACCTTATCGAAAGTTCCGAGTTTATTTTCATAAAAGATGAAAACCAATCAGGCCCTGCCATTCCGTTTTGATCCCAGGATTGTGGTCGTTTCAAATCGAATTTAATAGCCAAATCAAGTGCCAAGCGTCTTACTTCTTTTGGCGTTAAACCATAATAAATATCTGCTGTTCTTACTAAATATTTCGCTATGCTTTGTTCTTGCTCTTCGGTAAATACTTTCGTTGCTGGATTATACCCCATAGAAATAAATTCGCCAGGATTAGCTTCTCTTTTACGTTTATATCTTATCAGAGAAACATGACAAACGTTGAACATATTCGCAGCGTTGCGTATGCTACGCCCTTTTAAAATCTCATCATATGCCTGTTCATACAACAAAGTATCTCTTGACCCACGGTCCGTCTTTTTTATTCTATTTCGTGGCATCTAAAACAAGAACATGTCTAATAAGTAATTGTATATTTTAAGTACCTATTTATTTTTTTACTCCATTATTATTAGTATGGGGTTATTTCTACCATGGGGTCAATTGTACCGGTAATATTGACCCCGGCGATGTTGGTACAATTGCACCAAAGTAACTAATTTAGAAAAACCATCTAAAAGACACATAATTCTAAACTTATAGTTTCCGTGTTTATTATAAATGAAAAGTATATTAACCGTTTAATCTGGCAACAACAATTACTTATCGAAAAGTATCTGGTAGTACGAGTTACATTCAATCATATTTTACGTAAAAACTTACCGCGGCTAGCCGAAAATCAAAAATTCGCCACTCACACGTCCGTTTTCCAGCACGCGCGCCGGCGACTGAGGGGCGCCTCGGGACTCAAGTAGCGCGTGTGCTGGCGCACTCACACGTGGCAAAATTTCGCTCAGTAGGAGAAATATCGATGATGGTACTATTGACCCGTGTTACTATTGTACCCGGTCTACCCTACTATGAGTCATGTGAAGAAACAGAAGATGAAAGTTCTTTTAGAGAGTTACCAATAGAGAAACCACATAATACTAGGACAAGGGAGATTAAAAAGCCGCAGAAGTATGGAGATTATTATACAGGATTTAAGGCATGCACAGAAGAACAACTTTTCTAAAGGAAAAGTAAAATCTTTTAATGTCAATCGTGTAAATCTATAAAATGCTGCCGTGTAATCGCAACCTGTAAATCTCTCAGTCGCAGTTATTATTCACTCGCAGCAATGTTTCACTTTTTAAAACTCGACAACTGGAATTCAGGGCAGATTTTTCGCAGACCTTAACCTTATACCACCGTGTTCGTAATGAAATAATCTTTATTTTCTTCAATAACCAGACCGGTTATTGAATTAGTGGACACAAATACGTCTTGGTATTTGTGTCCACAAAGAAAATAATTTTCTGCGAAAATATGCTGAGTTGCGCATTACGATACTGCAAATCGCGTTATTGTAAAACGACTGGACCTAACTTCGGTTTTCGTAAGTATTATTTATATTTACTCAGTAATAAATTAGAATTCAATAATTTTCATAAATAGTTCTAGAACATTGCTAATTTTGTAATAACGCCCTCTATTGTCGAGTAGCTTAACCTTGCCTCGTAAGAGATGTAATGTTGTTTATCGATGTTGTTATCGATAACATTTTATGAGGTAATCTTTTTCGGACTTCATTGAAGAAAATATTCAAAATTTTAAATTAAATAAATAATTTAATTAAAATAATTTATATTGAAACTACTGCATTTCATTGCTTTCTATTTTTTGTATTTGTTTTAATCTATTGTGTATGTAAATGTGAAGAAATAAACGTCTGTTATTATCGATAGTCGAATAATATCTAAATCTAAATGGTTGGTAACATCCCTATCACGTATGTTTGCTATTCAACGATAGATGGCATCACTGAGGCATGGAATGGGATCACAGTTTTTCAATGACATTTCTTCTGATAGCCGTTCTATTGTATCTATATTTAAATTTCTTTGCTATAAGCAACCCGTGAAACGTTTAAATTTTTTTGTTAATTAATCATATTCTAGACTGAAATTATTTAGACAACCCTTTTGCAATATATTTATTGACATGTTTAGATGAATATAAAATACTTTTCATCCATTAGCCAGCTCGGTGAAGGTCGTTCTATAGCGGGATCTTATCTTAGGCTATAATACAAAACAACAACTAATAAGTCTCTTGTAAGAATGAAGAGGACACTTATCTCATAATCAAGTCTACCTGTATTCGTCATGATCAAGTGTAACCCTGGACCGTGTTTTTTTTTTTAAATAGTTTTCGTAATCAATACAAAATGCACTTTAATAAATCCCAAATATAGACTTTTCTGTCTAGTGTGAATTCTCGTTTTGCTTGACAATCATAATGATTTATGCTACTTAAATACGGTGATGAACCTATTGATTTATTAAAATTAACCTGTCAGTTCTTTCTTGGGACAATCGGGGTTTCAAAGTCCGCACCACTTGGTTCTCAAATGGGACAATCGGGACGATGACATTTACTTGAAAATTGGGCGCGAATTTTGAAATTTTGAAAACTGTGCGCGAGTTGACGAGTTGTTTGACAGGTAAATGTCGCGAGTCAACAGATTAAGGTTCGGATACGGTGCATGTTATGCAGAATAAGTCTAGAGTGTCTAGTGTCTAAGGCCAGTTATTAAATCGATAGACCTAAAATATAGTGAAACTGTAAATCTGTTATATCGTGTGTACCTATATTGTTGGTGAACTGATTTTAGATATTGTTTTATTTCAAGTTACCTGCCCAAATGCTTTAGTAAGGTGGAATGAAGGCGTTATAATACCCACCCTTCCATTTTCATTAGGCGTATTTGGGAATGTTTTAATTCATGATCGATATGATGAAATGTTGGGTTAAATTAATATTTCTGACTTAGCTTTTTGATTAAGAGAATTTTGTATCGAAGCTATACCTACAGCTTGTTTGTGGTCTGATTTTGTTTATGAAATTGCTATTAGAGGTAAGATCTTTCTTTGTGTACATATTTACATTGGGTAAGATAGATTTGTAGCGATTTTTCTGATTTTCCCAAGCGCCTTTGAGATGTTAGCTTTGCCTATTTTTTTAACATTCTTCATTCATTTATTTATATTAAAACTTTATGCTCCAAAAAAAAACAACTCAGTGACGCGATGAAGAAGAAATTTACATGTCAAATTTAGCAGTTTGCTGGCAGTGCAAGCGGTTTACATGAAAAATATTTATTGAGTTTCATTACACTTTGTTTTTATATTTTTCCGCTAAGTACCTACCATGATTTATGGTAATCCAACATCAATATGTTGTATAATAGCGACTGAGTTTTGTGAAAGATTTTCGTTTTGTGGCCTTAGAAGTAAGTAAGATATCATCATAGTGCATCCTTTTACTAATTAGTGCTGTAGTGCTACATATCGACATATACATATCTATAACAGTTACCTATACATTTCACATTTAAATAAATCTTTCATAATAATTGTTTATTTTGCATTGCAGCAATATTGTCGTTGTATCTGAGAAATGTGTTATGTCTCCATGAGAATGCCGCCACTGTGGTGTACCATATATTCATAATGATGTGCTACACAATGCCACTTGTGGGCGCCATATTGGCAGATAATTTTATCGGAAGATATAAGTAAGTTTTATCTTCCTTGAGATAAATAAAAGTCATATAAAACATACCTACCAAAAATTACGAAAATTAATATATGGCAAATATCGTGAGCTCAGTAACAGTAGGTATAGATAGACTATGCTGTAGCTCAGTGCTTACTAAATTGTACTCGGACTTTGCTCCTTGCAAATAAATATAATTTCTTGTAAAGTTTCAAAACCATTTTGGGGTGAAATGAAATTGTTTATTTATCCAAATAGGCCTTCACAGGCACTTATGAATAATCAGACTTTAAATGCTCGGTTCGGAAGGTTGCTTTTGCTGAGAAGAGCCGACAATAAACTCAGCAATACTCTTTTCAAAAACAACTTACACCTATTACATTCATAATTATTTATCTAGTCTCACTGACAATACTTAATTGTTTACGATATTTTTATTTATTTATTTATATCATTCAATAATAAACAACAAACAATTTACCTACATATATTATATATGATATATGATGATATTAAAAGCAATTTATTAGTTAACATTCTTCATTATAAATACTTATATTATATTTAAAATTCCTATTTATAAAATAAAACTAAAAAGCTAAACTAATTTAATTATGATCGACTTAATAAACAACAAACTTAAGCAGACAGAGTTAGCAAGCAGAGGTGTTTAGTATGATTGAGGTATAGTTGTATACCTTACCGCAAATAATTCTGATTATGCTTGAATGTGAGTTGGCTCCTTGGTCACTTTTTAAGTGAAACCTTTTTCTTAAACGTCTAAAAAATCAAATTACGTAAGTATATGGATTTCCCATAATAATTTGAGACTAGTACAGTCAACATGATGATTAATTCCACCACAGATTGCCGAGTCGAAAATACAGTCTTTGTATATACAAATAACTTAATTTACAGTGCTCTTTGAACCATCCTCAGTTTAGTTTAAGGAATATTAACTATTTGTAAATACAAATTCTTGAGTGTAAACTTGTTATCTTAACTAGAGACGCTACTGACCTTGTAAACTTCTCGTAGAACATTCTGTGGTATGAATTGTTCAAGTCGAAGTTGTTATTTTGCGTATCATGAAAAAGCTTACCTAATTATTAATGAGAAAACTTAGCTTTAACTCAATTTTCGTAGAAAGAAGATGAATTCTCTCAAAATAAAGTTTTCACTGTAACATACCTAATAGATTCTCTTCTCTATACTACAGCTTACGATAACACTTAATGATTTTAAAGTCTAAATAATCAATGCGTTTGTTTCAGAGTTATATTATATTTCTCCATAATATACTTGATCGGAACCATTTTAACATGTTGCTCAGCGATACCGCCGCTTATGTTACCTCCTACGTGAGTGATTTTTGTATCATCTGGCGTATAATGTCTGGCTATAAGTGTAAAATCTTTGTGTTTGTCCGTAGTTAAAGATTGTTAAGTACTCGAGTTAAAAGATTGATATGTATTTGGATGATTGATGTATTCGCAACGTTTACAGCACAACTTCTATGATCGGATTGGCTTTGATAGCAGCTGGCACTGGTGGCATCAAGCCTTGTGTTGCGGCTTTTGGTGGGGATCAGGTGAAGCGTCCAATTTAATTAGAACAAGTCTAGTATCACATTTAGCTTTCAATAAGTTATTGCAAGCGATGATAGCTCAGTGGTAGTGAGGTTGAGCTTTCGGTGAAGGAAAACATCGTGAGGAAACCATAGCTCGGTGGAAGGTAAGGTATATTTGTAGTGCCCGACTGGCTGGCTAACAACCTCAAGTTGAAAATCTTTCGCCATGCACCTATTGGTGTGTTCCGACAGCTGCAATGGAGAGCCAGTTCCCATCTAGGCTTTGTGTGAAATGAAATGAAATGAAAAAATTTAAAAAGGTAGATGGTAGATTTTGCTTCCATCTACAAGATTAAAATAGCTCAGTGGGAAATAGAGCGGTCTCGAATCCAAAAGACCCTCGGATCGAGTCCACATGAATGTTCTTTCCCCCCTTTTTTTTCAAGTTCCTTCCTTTGTGAGAAAAACTATTAAAATTTTACCAAAAAAAAAAAACGAGCAAAGCTTGGTCATCCAGGTACTAACTAATTTATGACTAGAAGAATGAATCAAAGAATTTCACCAGTTCCGTCTGCCGGAAGAGAATCATCGTCTGCAGCGCTTCTTCTCTACATTCTACTGTACAGTGAATTTTGGTGGTTTTATGGGTATGGTGATAACGCCGATGCTGCGCAGGAGTATCATGTGCTTCGGTGATGATGCTTGTTATGCCCTCGGCTTTGGGTTACCAGCCTGTCTCGTGCTCATTTCTATCAGTAAGTTTTATTTAATTTTGGGATTGATGGATCTTAAAATGGCTGGGTACACTGGCTAAATCTCAATTTATCTTAATCCCAATATGATTAGATGGCGTAAGTAACATAGGGTATTGTTTTTTAGGTACAGTTACATGATGTTGCAAGCGTCCATAATCTACGGTAACCACTTACCATCAGGTGGGCCGTAAGCTTGTTTGCCACCTAGTGGTATAAAAAAAACATACAAAAGTTTTTATAGAAATAAAATGTTATGAATTTTAATAAAGCATGTTGATTAAGAATTATCAATATTAACATAGGTAGGTACTCGTATATTATCTTCGTGAAACAAACGAACGAAATATCTATACTTAGATCAAAAATACCCCTGATTTTGTGATTTAGTTGTGCTTATAATATTCTTATGGAATACTACCGTGGCTTCACCCACGTTCCCGAGGGATTTTATCTTTCCCCTAGGATAAAAAGAATCGTTATATTTTAATCCAGGATATAATCTATCTGTGTGCTAAGTTTCATCAAAATCCATTCAATAGTTTTTGCGTGATTGAGTAACAAACATATCTATATCTTAGTAGGATATCTTTTGAGCCCATTATTTTTCAGTGGTATTCATGGCGGGCAAACCCTGGTATAGAATAAAGCAGCCACGTAATAACGTCACTTTGAAATTCGTCTCCTGTACTTGGGTGAGTTCTTTAGAGTATATATTGGAGGATCTGATGGTAATTGACTACCGTCGCTCGCCTATATTCATTAGCAATACCAGCGGGATTGCCAATGTGTTGCACACCTTATTACAATGCCTTAAAGGCAACTGCAACTGCCGGAACACACCAACAAATAAATAAATATCCTTGGTCATTTTTTACATACGGCTACCTGATGCCAAACTAAGCAGAGCTAGCAGAATCTGTGGTACTTCGTTCCAAAAATCGTCCGATAATTCAATAGTGGCACCCAAATTGCAATCCATCCCATCGATTGCCTTAAGGGTAACTCTAATCAATCATCATATTGCCATACACATCCTTTTCGCAAGTTTTTTGACCAACTAACGATAAAAAGGGAGATTCAGTTATGATTGATGTGCCTAAGTAACCTTCCAGCGCTTTATAAGACGGTATTATGTTATGACTAGCATAGATAAAGTTATAAGTAGAATGAGCGTTTGCGAACTGGGGATGTGGGACCAGGGTGTCTGGTAAGTAGTACATCAAGCTTAAGGGGAGAGATATCGGGTCACCTACCAAAAATACAAAATTACCTCATTAAAAAGATCAACATTTTCGAGATAGAAGGGACAGGGTGTATCGACGACCTGGAGAACGTTTTGCTCAGGCATGTTTTAATTAAAAAAACGGTTTCTTATGATTTTAACTAATATAGGACTGAGTTCTCTTTAAATAAGAAAATGGATATTGTAAATGTTAACCAATAGGTGACTATTGTGCCTGTTATACTGCCTAATAAATCCTAATATGTGCCTAATAAATCACAGCCATCTATTAACGATGGAACATTTCCGATTTGTCTTTCAAAAACATTATATGGGTACAATGAAGTATATTTTCATTTTCTTTTTTATATTCTTATAGACAAAGAATAAGAGTGAAAAGAAGAAAATGTATTTGTCTTGACTGCCACACACAAAACAAAATTAATCGTTTCAGAATGCTCTTATGAAGCATATTAAGCACGACACCAAAACCGACGGACCACCACCAGAGCATTGGCTGGACTATTCTAGAGAAGAGTATGGAGATAAACTAGTGGATGACATGAAAGTTGTTTTCTCCATATTGTATCTGTATCTACCGGTGCCTATATTCTGGTCGCTATTTGATCAACAGGTCAGTAAATTTTTGATTACGCTATTTGCTTGATTATCATTAGTCAATAATATGCAGTACCTACAATATTTACAAGCAATAAGTGTAAATTAATTTTGACACTAAAAGTATATTGTGGCGCGTGCGAGATTGTTTGTTTCTTTTCCCGTACACTTTGTTTCCGGTGAATTCGTATATCACTAAGTAATTTTGGAACCACCAATAAAAACTGCTCGTAGAAATAAAGTATTACAATAATAAACATTACAGAAATTAGAATCCCCGGTATTTCAAACAACCATTGTAAGCAACCAGGGAAGTACTGTCTCGGGAAATTTGGTGGTATACTGAGCGTGAAACTTTGTGTAATTACGCTCCTTTTCATGATTATAAATTTTACAAGCCCACGCTTACACGAAATATCACGAGCCATTTAAATATCGACCTTTTGTGACACGTATCTTACGGGGTGGATTTTAAAGTGGAATATTTTTCAAAGTTAGGTATGGATTTGTCATGGTGAACAATTAAATCATTGTCTTTCATAATTTATGATCAAAGTTGACTTTTATAGTGGAATGTTTGAAATTATTTTTATGATTTCAAATTTGGGCCTACCTATAGAAAAAGTTGTTCGCTTGATTCGTCCAGCATATGTTTAGATAAAATGGCATCTCTTAGTAGACTACTACTAAGACCAGTGATGACGTAATAAACGGTGGCAAACTAGCAAAATCAGCCCCAGTAGCATGGTAATCGTTTTCAAATTTAAGGATGGTATATGTCCAGGTGCTTTTAATTTTAGTCAATCTTTACGGGTCATAGTTTGTCTATCATAGTTCTACATCACTAATATACATATAACATTCAGGGCTCACGTTGGACTTTCCAAGCGTCGAGGCTTCATAGCGAGGTTTTCGGAGTAACTTTGATGCCGGATCAGTTGCAAGTGATGAACCCAGGCATGGTGCTGCTAATGATCCCCATATGTCCTGGTGGCGTCTGGCCGCTGCTTCCTGATCTTCCACCTCTGCAGAAAATGTTTATTGGAGGAATGCTGGCGGTACTAGCTTTTGTATCAGCTGGTATACTTCAGATTGGAATTGAGGTAAGTCGTATTGTCCAACGTGATACTTTACCATGGTACTGGTTAAGGCAGCATTTTGCTTGACAAGATGTGAAAGTTTTATTTATTAACTAATTGTATAATCAAATTTATTGTACCTATAAACAATTTTTCCTAAAATCTTGTTAGGGTGTATAGATTATCTGGTTGACTAATAATAAAATAGCGCCACGGTATCCGAAGTCACTACCGCTGAGCTATCATCGCCTAATTTATCATCATCATCGTACAGTTTACAGCAGAATCATCGCATCTTTTAGGCGATGATAGCTCAGTGGTAGTGACGTCGGATACCGCGGCAAAGGTCGTGGGTTCGAATCCTACAATGAGCTTGAGCCTCCGGTGAAGGAAAACATCGTGAGGAAACCATAGCACGGTGGTAGGGTACTTTGTATTACCCGACTGGCTAGCTACCACCCTCAAGTTGAAAATCTGTCCCTTACGGTGTGTTCTGACAGCTGCACTTGAGAGCCAGTTGCCACCTAGGCTTTGTGTGCTTACCACCTTCGGCCACATCATCACTTACCATGGTGAGATTGTGAAACACAAGCTTAGCCAGAATAAAAAAACAATCTGGCTATATCTGCATTAACCCCGCAGCGTTCAACTCTGCAAGTGCCTGGAATCCATCAAACTGGCCTGGTATTATTGAACACGTTAAACTGTCCCGTGGACATCGCCGTGGATGGTGAGGGTATAGCTCCAGTGGAGCAACATGGCACAGCTCTAATGACTCCGCTGCCACATCACTGGCTCAATCTCACGGCTACCTGCCCCCACAACTGTGCTGGCAGGGTGATGAAAAGGCACATCATTAAGGAGAACTTGAAAACAGTCGCTGGAATGGTTAATATCTGGCGTTATCTATATTACCTACATATCTCTTCTCTAGGTATATACATAGTCTGGCCATAAATACTGTTACAATTAAAATAAGAAAGATATTACATTTGAATTTGGAATCTGTCATTTTTATACGATTGTTCATTGAGTTTACTAATTTTGGCGCCAATACATTGTACAATATTTTGCGATATTAAAAAGGTTCGTACGAAAAAGGTGGTCAAAGCAGTAAGGGAAAGAATTCGAAGAAATCCTGTCCGAAAGCAAAAGATTTTATCTCAGGAGACGAAGATAGCACCCAGAACCATGTCGCGTATTTTAAAAGATGACTTAGGACTTGCAGCCTATAAGAGACGCACTAGTCATTTTTTAACTAATTATTTAAAAAAGAATAGGATGGTAAAATCGAAACAACAACTGAAGAGGTACGCAAAGGGAGGTCACAGAAAATTTTTGTTTACGAATGAGAAAATCTTTACAATTGAGCAACATTTTAACAAACAAAATGACCGTATTTATGCTCAAAGCTCTAAAGAAGCTTCCCAATTAGTCGACAGAGTGCAAAGTGGGAATTATCCGACTTCAGTGATGGTTTGATGGGGTGTTAGCTATAAAAAGTATCAAAACATCGGCACAAGTGTATCAAGATACCATTCTTGAGAAGGTTGTTAAGCCCCTTAACAACACCATGTTCAATAACCAAGTATGTATGGTCCTTCCAACAAGACTCGGCGCCGGGTCATAAAGCTCGGTCCGCGGTGTCGCAGTCTTGGTTGGAAGTGAACGTTTCGGACTTCATCAGAGCTGAAGACTGGCCGTCGTCTAGTCCCAATATTAATCCGCTGGATTATGATTTATGGTCAGTTTTAGAGAGTACGGCTTGCTCTAAACGCCATGATAATTTGGAGTCCCTAAAACAATCCATACGATTGGCAGTGAAGAATTTTCCCATGGAAAGGGTGCGTGCTTCTATTGATAACTGGCCTCAACGTTTAAAGGACTGTATTTCAGCCAATGGAGGTTTATTGAATAAACTTTTTATATTTTATATTGTTTTATATTTATGTATTAAACTAACACACTGTAAAAGTAATAAATATTATTTGCAATAAAAAAATTTTTTTTCTTCGTGACAATATTTATGGCAAGACTTGGTAAAATGCTCGTGTCACAGTTTTAGTAGGCTCGTTCACTGTTACCGTACCCTTCCGAAACGGCTTGACCGATATTGATGAAACTTTATATTTATATTCAGTAGGTCTGAGAATAGGTTTTTATCTATTTTTTACTAACTGTCCTCCTCGGTTTCACCCGAGTTCCCGTAAGATCTGCGTTCCCGTGGGCTCTAGCGGTATAAAAAATAAATAACAACCTACTCTCAGATCTATTGAATATACATGTAAAATTTCATCAAAATCGGTCAAGGCGTTTCGGAGGAGTACGGTAACCAAGGACCGATTTGGATGAAATTTCGTGTGTGTATTTCAATGAGTTCCTCGATGATTTGAAAACAAAATTGGACCTGGTAGGTGGCGCTGGGATTGGGTTCTAAGTTTTGTTTTAATTTCAGAGCAGGACAACGTCTACCGGGTCCGCTAGTGTATATATAAAAGCGAAAATATTTAAAAAATGTAACCTTGCTGAGTTTCTTGCCGGTTCTTCTCAGTTGAAGGCTGACTTCCGAACCGGTGGTAACTTCTGTAATTTGACCTTCATAAGTGCCCTTCTAGGGCCTAAAAAAAACACGACTCAGAAAGTATATCTAAATGCTACAATCCTGAAATTTGGCAGGTAGGTCATAGGGAGTAGGTATCCACTGAGAAAGGATTTTTGGGAATTTGTCTCCTAAAGGGTACCCTCGGGAACACTATTATGAACGGCTTCGCGTTCTTCTTCTTTTTCTTGTCCTTTTCCTTATCCCACGCTCTGTCACTAGTCGTCTTTGGGCGGCTTTGCGTTCGCTCAATTTTTTTTTGAAATTTTTTGGCATTTTGCTTACGTGCAATGCACACATCAGTGGATTTAAATAGGTGCTTAGGTATGGTATGGACCGAAAATAATATTTCCAAGTATTTTTTTATAGACGGGCCGGTTGGCGTGGTTGGCCTATCACGCCGCAGGTCGTGTTTTCGATTCCCATCCAGGACACACATTTGTGTGCATGAACATGTCTGTTTGTCCTGAGTCTGGGTGTTTAAAAAAAAAACAGTAATCTATGTAGTATTTCAGTCATCTGGTTTCCATATTACAAGCTTTGCTTAGTTTGGGATCAGATAGCCGTGTGTGAACAAATGTCCGAGGATATATATAGAGGCAGATGAGAAAAATTGTGCTTCAAAAAGCATTATGAATTACTGTGTTATGATGTTATATAATTTTGAATAAATAATGTACTACTCTCTACTTAACTAACTCTACTTACATTTTGAGATGATATAAACAATATAAATTATACTCTGTCTCTCTGATTCTCCCACAAATCTTAATACTTTTAATAATTAGAGTCTTGATTCCTGGGAAAGATAATAATGACAAAGGGATTAAGTTAATTAAAAGCTATATGTATTTATAAGTTACCGTTCATGTTAAAAATTAACTAAAATGTTTCAATCAAAACTCTTGTATTACAGGTTCTACTAAAAGTAAAACATTTTAACAGCATATTGATTGACTCGTAGTAACTAAATACACACGGCGAATCAATTAGGATATTAAACACAAACAAACATTTCAGCAATAATTTTATGCACTGATTTTTGAATGTAATAAAAATGCATTGGGAAAGCTTTTTATTATAGTTGAGTGCGTAATTAACTGAGAATTATTAGTAGAATTCTGGTTGAAGCTGAACTTGGTGTGAACGTGACTTACTCCTCAGCTTTCTCTGATATTTAATTTGAAACTATCAAACAAATCAATGCGATCGTAGAAATTACTATAATATCTTTATTTGTCACCACTCTCTCCTATCCAGCTGGCTTTGTTATCTTTGCGGCGACACATATTAAAATATTTAAAGCAGTTACACACATAATTAATCTTACTTAATGTGGCAATTATTTAAACTTGTTCTTTGGTCATTATTAAAATGTACATAACACGATCCACATCATTTCATTTTTTGAGTTGTTTTATTTTTGGTTGAAATCTCTAATCCACAATTATACAAGCAGTAGGTAAACATATCAATATTATCAAATATTTCGTATTTGCAATGTTTCCTTGACTTATTTACACGATGTGATGTCACGTAACGTAATTGCACGGGAAATTGCAGTAGGACCACCACCTATGGACCCACTATAGCATAACGTATAAAAAAAAATAACCTTATTTCTATAAGGTAACGGTCTCGCGGTAATAATGGAGTTATTAAGTTGTCACATTATCCGCTAGTACACAGGAGTATCAATCTCGCTCGTACATACATTACCTACGTTACTCTTTTTTTTATTTACGTGCGTGATACGTCTCTAAGCCACCCATATAAATAGTTATACGAATAATTACTTTACTGGATTCGCTATCAGTACCACGAATTTTCATTTTGTCATTCAATTTTAAAAACTTTCCCACATCGCATGACAAAGAAATGTATTAAAAAAGCTCTAGTATCAAAAGGGGCATACAATAATGTAGGTAATTACTCTTTGTTATTAGATTAACTGAATGAAAATGAGATTTCTAAATGAGGTAAATAATACAACGACTATATTTTTGTCGCCAAGCATCTATCGGTGTGTTCCGAAAGCTGCACTTTAGAGCCAGTTCCCACCTAGTATTTGTGTGCTTACCACCTTTGGCCACATCATCACTTACCATGGTGAGATTGTGGTCAAACACAAGCTTATACAGAATAAAAAAAGTAGATATTCTTTTATTATTACAGTTTATGCCAATAGTTATCGGACAAAATTCTGACGATCAGCTATCTTTCTATTTTATGGATCCGAACCCGTTCATCAAGTCTTTAACTGGAAAACCGAAACTGAAGTTAGTTTTAATACAATTGATTCAATAACTACGCGTTACTTAATAAATAATTAGCTGGCCATAAAATTATTTGATTATCTTCAGAGTCGTGTACGTGGGAGAAACAGGACCAAATAAGAATGTTTCAATTGTCGTAGAAACAGACAAAAGACTGAGTAACATTTATTATGTATCAGACGCACCCATTGACCATATCGGCGAATCTGCTTACATGTGCCTGCAACCTGGAAAGTAAGTAGCTCTATTTACAATTGTGTCCTTTTATCCAGTATTAGGTATACCTTTATGAGTGAATTATTAGATGGAACATATTATTATTTATGGTGGATTAATTATTAAATTTTTCGCGATTTAACTTATTAAATATAGTTATGATTCTTACAATGACGTACAATTTAAATGACAACCTTTTTGGGCTTTATCAACTTTCGTATGAACTAAAAATAGCCTTGTGTCTAGTCTACACTATATCTATAATTAAACCTTTCATATCAATCCACATAGACGTGTGTAACACTCATAATTAGTTTTAATACAAGAGATACACGTATATCGTGTACCTACATCTTAAAAGCTAATCGTTTCTTGTAACAAAAAGACATGGTGAATTTAATTCCAAACATTGTTTTAATAACCCATTCGTCCCTTTGTAAAACCTTAATGGTAATGGACACAGTCAAAAGGGAAAAGCCGTACTAGAAAATGGTTTTACGCGCCAAACAAAAATGACGAAAAAGTAAAAGTAAATTCGAGAGATGTGAAATATCTGAAATGTCTGAAACGCACCCATATTCAAAGAGTATTTTTTTAACCCTTTTGCTTTGTGTTGCACGTCCTTTAACTAAAAATAAATTTGATTTTTATGGTTTGTATGCCTATGGTCTAAAAAGCCCGTCTGATGGTAAGCTGTTACCGTAGCAGCCTATAGTATAGATAGATAGACGCTTGCAACAGCACAAGTGCGAAAATCTCTTCATACGTTATTGAACCTGCAAGCCAAATTATTTAGCCCTCCCTTGTGTTTATAAATGCCACCGAAAGATAAATAGGGTTAAGTGAATTGTTTTCTCTCACTGTAGACGGGTTTTGGCGACTGAAAAGCAACTATTTTGAATTTAACGGCCAGTAAAATAATGGCAACAAATCAGAAATAATAAAGAATGTTTGTCTACAACTGCCTTGTTGGTGAATACGAGTATTCAACTAAAAGCCTTCCTGATTAATAACTCTCGCGAAATTTCAAAACAGATTCAGTTGGCGAGCAGAAAGTGCAAGCAATGAAATCAAAGGGTCAGGAGAGGGTATCCTGAGATCTGGTGGAGTGTACGTCCTTTGTTTAAGAGAAAGACTGGGTCGACTTGATGCTGCAGTGTTGCATGCTCCAAATCCACCCAATGAACTGCACTTAGTTTGGATCGTTCCTCAATATCTATTGGTGTCAATTGCCGAGATTATGTTTGCCGTTTCTGGACTGGAGTTTTCATTTACTCAGGTATATCATTATGTTAATACTTACGTAAAGCAAAAAAATTGTACCCCTTTTTACGAAAATTACGCGGGCGGAGGAGTATGAAGCACAGTTAAAGTTTATTTATTTGGGAAACAAACAGCTTATAAATATTACAAATAGATAATACAGAAGCCAAAACAGTTTCCACGATTGAATACTAACATTTACGCAGAAAACGAAAAAAAGAAGTTAAAGTTATATGGAGCATAAAATATTAGCTTTCTGTACTCCACATAGTTTCTGTACATAAATTAAATTTTATGAATAAAATATCATTACACACACCACCGTGCGTTTGACACACACGCACACATTTATGTACCTACAGACAGACTTTGTATATGTAAAATATATGTCTTATAAATATGTATATGTAAAATACTTTTTCGGCTCGAAAATCAACGAGAATTCAAGTATACAAGGTTTTTGGTTTCAGGCACCCAATAGTATGAAGACCATTACAATAGCCGCATGGTACGTGTCGGTCGCATTTGGTAATTTAATCGTGATACTTGTTGCGCAGACCAAGATCTTTGAGTCCCGGGTAAGTAACTGACTTAGGGCCATACATAAATTGAGTCACATTAATTTCATGTTTTTTGCCCACCTCAAGCATAACACTGAAATAGGACTCGGTATAGAGTTCGAATCAAAGGAGCCGTCCAAAGGATCACCTCTTTTGGTTTACAATATCGGATTCCTTTCTAAGCTAACAATAGTAACTTGAGACCAACCATTGTGTCTATGTAACAATGTTGAACGTAGGGTTGAATGGAATTCAAATCCTTGGATGTGCATTATATTGAGTGCCGGTAGCCGGTGCCGAGAGTCGGTATAGTATTGATAATGCCATACACGAGTCGCACCCACTCTTTTTCTAATCCCTTACAGTGCAAGTGTGCATCGTTTCGCTAGAGTTGTAGTGTTGCACATCGACATATACATATAGACATATCGACAGCACTACAACACTAGCGAAAGAATGCACACTTGCACTGTAAGGGATTAGGAAAATACTCATAGATATGAGCAACTTTTATAGAACCAATCGAAATTACGTAGTTTTTTCTTTGCATGCAATCCTTTAGGATATTTCTGCCAATTTCATGTTATTAATTATTCTTTTTTTATTTTATAGTCACTTTATATCATGCAGTAAAGTTGTCATGGTTCGTACAAGTCAGGTTTTAGTGAAATTGGTGGCCGATCCACTAAAACTTTTCACACGCTTGGGACAACTTGAAAAATTCATTTCATTTCATTGCACTTCACTAGTGCACTAAGATTGACCTTGATTGGGCATAAGGCCACTGTTATTGTTCAATAGAACTCAAAATATTACTAATACATAAAATAAAACGAAAACACACCTTTCCGCGAAAAGTCCCGAAGGAGTCTTAAAAATTAATTAGTATGAGTGTTTAGGGTCTTTTATTATCTGTATAAGACAGTGCTCTATGCCTGAATAAATACAATAAAAAACACGGTTATTTCCCCGGAATTGCTCAGCTCACGTCAGTGAAGTGAAGTGAAATGAAAGCGTGTATCGTGACTTTTCAGGTTGTCCCAAAAATCCGTGAAAAGTTTTAGTGGAACAGCCGCCAATTTCACCAAAACCCGACTTGACTGGACATGTACGGACGAGGACTAGACTGTACCGTGAATGTGATTACCTAAATGTAAGAAATGATTACCTACGTAAGACTAGGCTGTATGGTCAATAGACTTTAGCCTGCCTAACCTGCCTGGGGCGAAAACAAAAAAAAATCGATGGAAACGATCACTTATTAATATTTCAAAATCGGTTACGATTTCAAATCCGAGAGTTCTACAATTGTTCACTAATATCAGTAAAAAAAACGATAAACGAAACAATGTCTGCGATAAAAATTCTAAGGTAGCAGTCACACTACAAACTTATTAAATAAACATCTATGTAAGAATTCAGTTACTGGTCAACTTATAAAGTGTATGCATTCAGATGTTTTTAAATTATATTATGTACAGTTCACTGAATTTTTATAGAAACCGTATCTGAAATACTTTGTGTAATAAAATTTGTAAATTTGTAAAAAATTGCCTGCTGGACTAAATACGTCAGTATTCTGGCTCGGTCCACTCCACAGTCAAACAAGTGGATATAGGTAGGTACATTGAAGACAGACGGCATTGGTCGAAACCAATTTACATTTAAATCTCGTACCTACAGCTCGCGTTTATGCAAATATGACTTTGAGGTACGTAAGATTTTAATCTGGAATACCTATATTTAATATGCAACTATTTAGCCGATTTTTATGGTAATTTTACTCGTGATGTCCTAGGTAGTCTATAGTCGATACATCAATTCTTTCACTAACACTAAAGGGAAACTACTTGGTTAGATTTTGGTTAGAAAATAAGTGTCAAAGGTTATGAAAAGAAGCGATATAATTTTAAGATGATGAATTTTTAGATTATATTAAATATCAGGCATAGATTAAGTACCTATAGGTCCTCGCGCCGCACGGACTAGATACCATCGTCGTACTTGAAAAATGCGGCAACAAATACTACGCCTAAATCGAACCCGAGGCGTACCCGAGCCGAACCGAGCCCAGTCTCGTTGCAAGAAATGACACCATTCAGTTGTCGCGACACAACTTTTCACGCACACTAGCATCCTTGCAAATACACACAAAAATATTGAGTTGCCGCATTTTCGGAGCTGTCATGGAAAGGGAGCGCTCCATCTACGAAGGAGCGGCGCGACGTTTTATTAATCTATGATATCAGGATTTATGAGATAATTACTTTAAAAATATCAATTTATTCAATTAATCACAAAACCCGTTGTATCGTAGTATAGTTGAAAATATAGCTGAACCGCGATGTGGTTATCGACAGTGGTTATCACATTCTGTCAGTTAATTAAAATTACTTTCCATTTAATTATAGCGGGAGGTACGGCAAACGCAATCCTGTATCTGTAATCCATAACAGCTTGAAAGTCTATTTTAATATAGGTAGTAAATTAAGCGAATAATAATTAGGGCGAGGGATGTGTTATCCCTTAGAACGCTTCTCTCTTGCTTCGCATCGTTGGTAGAAAAGCCCCTTATGAGTTTTAGATGACTGAAAAAAAAAATGAACATTTAAAAAAAATGCCAATTCTGTGAAGCCGTTCTTACTAAGGTTTTATTGCGTTAGATTAGTTGAGGTAAGTATAAGATTTATTCATAGTTTCTTTCCATATTGCATCCTAAAAATAAATCCACAAAAAAGGATAGCAGGCGCTATACCTACCTACATCTTACATCTAGGGTCAGTTACTTTGAATCTAACAATGAAGAGTAGATCTTTTGACACTTGTGATGTTGTTCTGATGTGACAAGTTACTTAGTATTTAAGACAATACTCTATTGAAACCATAATTAACTGACAAGTTGCTAATTTTAAATATCAGTGAAGGTCCTTGATTTCATTGTTTTTATCAACCAGGCAATGGAATTCTTTATATACGCGGCGATGCTGGCTGTGGCTATGATGATCTTCCTCCAAATGGCGCAGGGTTATCAAACTAGGAGTATAGAAGGCGATGACTCCTCGTTAGAAAGTCTCCCTTTGCTGCATCATCATTCTAAGGTAAGGAACTTGGGATAGAAGGAGAACTGGCGTGTTGGCGACAATACTATATTTTATACTAAAAAAAACCGGTCAAGTTCGAGTCGGACTCGCGCACCGAGGGTTCCGTACAAATTTTATAGTCTTTTCTATTATTTTATTCTGTTTTTAGTCATCATCTGCGAACATTTCAACTGTCTAGCTATCAGGGTTCATGAGATACAACCTGGTGACAGACAGACATACGGACAGTAGAGTCTTAGTAATAGGGGTTCAGTTTTTACCCTTTGGGTACGGCACACTAAAAACGCATTTTATATATCGGTCACAAAATATAAGTTAACAAAAATAAATGACAGAATTTAGTTAAAACTACTACCTAGCCCCCATAACTAAAGCAGTTTCTAATACAATTTGTAATAATGTGTGCAACATGAAAACAAAAGACCAGGAATAACTCAAGTTACTATTTCAGGTGATATCAGTGCATTCGTTATCGACGACGAGCACACGAGCATTTAATGGAGACGTGAGCAGTGCAGCTTCGTGTCTTGGAAAGATGGAACGTGCTCGCCCGTCTGGTTGGCCGCCCCGTGCTGCCGTAAATCTTGGTACACCAAGCACTGAAGATGGTGCAGTGACGACTTTAGCTCAAAAATAGAATGTGGAAATAAGCTCTGTTACATAGATTGAAGGTGCAGATTCCAGTGCAGAGATAAAATCCTGCATGGACAAACCTAAATGATAATATCAAGGTTATCAGAAACAGCACACCATTGTCATGTTTTGCGTTTCTTTCTCATGCATGTACCGTATTTAATACGCTTTTTTAATTCATATGGTACCTATGTTAAGAAACTAAAATTGTTCTTAGGGCCAACGTTTTTAAGGAATATTTGAGCGCTAAGTTTTAATAAGTGTCAAATAGAGTTTAAATGGTTAAGATTCTCGTCCTGTGAAATATCAAACACAAAAGTACTATTTCTTAATTTTATATAGATACTTAGTTTATGTATAAATCTTATGAGGAAATATTGCGGATTGCAACATTGGAAAATCAAAAAATGGTCTTTAAATTCTAGTGCAATTTTAATAATAAATATAATCATATTGATAAACTATATAGGTATTATTGTTCTTTAACTATTTAGTATTGTTTAATAATATTATAAATATTTACTAATTATTGTAATATTCAAGAAAATATATTGTTTTATACTCTGTGTTATTTTAATGAAGACAAGAAGCTCGACCAAATAGATTACTTATGCCATTTTGGTTTCATAATACTCGCACAATATGAGATTTTTAATAATAGTTCATGGTAAGCAAAATAATAGTTCATGGTAAGCAAAATAATAGTTCATGGTAAGCAAAATAAATGTTGCGGGCAGGCGCAGGCGTGCTGATTACCGTCGCTTATGACGAGGAGAGGATCAAAACTTCACTTTCTTTTTTTGTTGTTATTCGACTCCAAATGATAAAATTTAACATTTTTGATCAAATCAGCATGTCCCTCAGCGATACGCAAACTAAATCTAGAGTATCGTTCAAAACCACCACAAATCCTACCTACTGTAAAATTATATTTATCGTGATAAAATTCAAAGCCACACAAAATTTGTGAAGTTTTGTTCCTCCCCTCCTCAGTTATTGCCAATGCGTTACAGAACTTTTCACGGTAAAAAGCAACATTCACGTGCAACTACTGGAATACCGAACGGTGATTGAGCCTAGCTGGTTGCCATCTTCAATTTGTAAATCTGTCGCCAAGTAACTTGGGAGTGTCAACGATCCCTTCTAGGCTTTTTGTGCTGACCACCATGGCATAGATTAGATAAACTACGTAACAGATAAATCACTCCTATACAAAAGGTAGAATACCTACGTTATATTAGCCTACAAAACTGTGCTACAAAGATCCTCGCGTATACCGCGTGAGCGCGACTGAGAAACGTGCAGTATCCGCGCTCAGTCATAGGCTCCTCGGTTGAGACCCCTAAGCGCTCGCCGAAAAGTCCGCATAAGGGTGTAGACCTCCACCTTTTAAAAAAAAAAACTTAAAACGCTGACCATCGGCAACTTTATCACTTGCCATAGTGAGAATATGAATACAAGTCTATCGATACATTAAAAATATTGTTATGGCTATGGACAGTGAATATTTATTATGTACCTTTCAGTTTATTGGGTGTCGCAATTAATTTCTGCTCAAGGTGAAATGGACCAGATTTTATTTAAAATGGATCAGGATTATCAATCGGATGGATTCGTCAATGGTGGATACCCAAAACCTGGTGACATACCGCTGCTCAACCGAAAGGCTAGATTAATATTTGTCAATACCTACTTGATATTTTTGGTTATGTCATAGATTTTCTCTGAAACTGTTAGCTAAGTTCGAGTAAGTAACCTTAGTACGAGTCTCGCGGAAAAAGGCCCTGAACAATAATAAAAAATCTACAAATATTCGGCTCTGTTAGGTAGACAACTACTGTTTTGCCTGTGTTAAAAGCTGGAATAACATTTCGGGGGAAAAATGCAATTTTTACGGCATAATATGTACGTAATTTGTGAAAACGTCGACAGACAGAAATACTAGGTACGCTTAATCAGTAATACCATAAGCGAAATAATAGTGTTCTAGTATTTTTAGATGTTTTATACACAGAGTAGGTATATTTTTAGGGTGCCTTACCTCAATAGGTAAAAACGGAACCCTTATCGGATCACTTTGCTGACCTTCTGTCAAGACCCTTTTGCTCAGGGACGAGTGGAGGTAACTGGTTGAAATTAATTTCAAATACTCAGGTCTGCAAACCCTAGAAGCAGTGAAAAAATAAAACTTTTAAGTCAACGCCATCAAAATATACGGCCGTCTATGCTCAGTTTACGCTTATTTTGAGTCCCGCAGGGAATCAAAACTGGGCACTACCCATTGACCTAGAACCATGAAATTCGGCAAGAAGCAATGTCATGTAGGTAGCGCAAGTATTGGAATAAATCCGAAAACCGTACATTTGCAATTACATCCGAAAAATAAAAAAGCATAATCGGTTACCGTGATGAACGAACTACATACTTGTATACCGACAAGTTTGTACGGAACCCTCAGTGCGTGAGTCCGCTCTTGACTAGGCCGGTTTTCCTTGTATATAGGCAACATCCCTGTTAATGAGTTCCGATGGAAACAACAACATATTGTCTACAATCATATTGTGTATGAATACCTTTTGTATTTGCACTCAATATATAATACAATGGTTCATCAATGAATATTGACAATGTATTTGAGTACCTATTTCAGTTGCAGTTGTGTTAAGTCTTGTTATTGGTTTCTTATTTTATTCCACAAGTCACAACTATGCAGGCCACCTGATGAATCTATTGTTTTCTGCTTTTTAGGGTTAAGACTTCGCTGTCTGTCCGTCTGTCCGTCCGTCTGTCTGTCACCAGGTTGTATCTCAAGAACCGCGATAGCTAGACAGTTGAAATTTTCACAAATTATGTATTTCTGTTGCCGCTATAACAACAAATACTTTTATAACAATACAAACGCTTTTTTGTCCTTATTTGCTCGATATCAATAATGGCAACAGGTAGGCACTTGAAATATTCACAAAATACTCAGTTGTATTTTTACTTTAATAATAAATAATAAAATAAAATTACAATAATTATTTAAGGGGGGCATACAACAAACGTGATTTTTTTGGCCTTTTTTACGGAACCCTTCGTGCGCGAGTCCGACTCGCACTTGGCCGGTTTTTTTAGTTTCTATCAGGATGTTTACCTTAAAATTAGATTTTAGAGAAGTCTACCAAACGGGTTGCGACAGTCTCATCTTAATAATATTAAAACGGTTACATAGTTGACTGTTCGGAATACTCGCACAGCGACATTGGCAACATACCACCTATCAAACCACAGGTCGTGGGTTCGATTCCTATTCAGGACACATTTGTGTGCAAGAACATCTCTGTAATAATTTAAGTAGATAATTATGTACTTACAAAAAACGTAGTATACATATATCAGCTATATGAGTCCATAGTTTAAGAATAAAATTGTTAAACATTTGGAAAAAAACCCATATAGTCAGATGGTCCAAAAATATTTAAAAAATGTAACCTTGCTGAGTTTCTTGCCGCTTCTTCTCAGTTGAAGGCTGACTTCCGAACCGGTGGTAACTTCTGTAATTCGACCTTCATAAGTGCCCTTCTAGGGTCTAAACTGCATAAATGGTTTTGACTTTGACTTTGACATAGTACAAAGCTTTGCTTAGTTTGTGATCAGTACTTAGCTTTATTCTAGAGCATTATGTAACATTAATTTAATTTTAGATTTTCAGAGGGGTACGTGTGTCCCCGAGAGAACATCCCTATGTAGCGAGCATCCGCAGGATGTACGCCCATTACTCAACTGGTACACTTATCACTAAAAACCTTGTCATCACCGTCGCACATCCTGTTTTCGAGTGAGCTCTCTGCCCACGGATAACGTAACTTTGTTTCAATTAAAAACAATCTCTAAATCAATAGAAATATTACAATGGCAACATTGTTGAACGTAAATAAATCCGAAAACTGTTTTGATAAACCTTTTTCAAGATCGAAATTGATTGGAATAAGTTACGTAATCTTTCAAATAGGTCATGAAATACATTGAATTCACACACACACACGCGCTTAATTAAACGCAGAAGTTTATTTCGAGCAACACTGAAGAATTTGTTTTTTTACTTTAGGATAAGCTTATGTTTGACCGCAATCTCACCGTGGTCTAAGCCTATATGGGAACTGGCTCTCAAGTGCAGCTGTCGGCACACCGATAGGTGCTTGGCGACAGATTCTCAACTTGAGGGTGGTAGCCAGCCAGTCGGGTACTACAAAGTACCCTACCCCCATGCTATGGTTGCCTCACGATGATTTCCTTCACCAAAAGCTCAAGCTCATTGTAGAATTCGAACCCACGACCTTCGCCACGGTTTCCGGCGTCACTACCACTGAGCTATCATAGCCTTAAAGTGCGTTACGAGTAAACACGAGTACATACCTTTAGTTTGGGATGAAATAGCCGTGTGTTGCATGCATTAGATACTTTGAGGTTTTGCTCAAAATCATAGTTCACAGGACCTGTATTTCGTTGTGCTTGTCTTTTTTTTTATACCACTAGGTGGCAAACAAGCTTACGGCCCACCTGATGGTAAGTGGTTACCGTAGCCTATGGACGCTTGCAGCTTGACGTCTGTCAGCCTTGTTGAATATCTGTCTGAAGTCTAAAAATCGGTATTATTCCGGTAGCTGCACTTGAGAGCCTCTCGATACCTACTAGACGTTGTATGCTCACCATTTCCAGCCACATAAATGATTTGTACGATGAGATTGACGCGTGACTTTACTTCCTCCTAAGTAGGAACACATACCAACTTAGTTATTACATCCCTTTCTAAAATAAAACCCGAGAAAAGGATATAAGATATTTTGTTCTGAGGATCTTAATTTCAATGTCAATATAGCCGTCATTAAAAAATTGTCACGATTTTTTTCCGTGAATGACATTGTCATAGTTTGACAGCTTTCAATATTTTCTATCCCTTTTCAATAATGTTATGAGAAAGAGATGTGAAGCTTTAAGCCTATAATGATTAATGTTAGGTCTTCGCCCGTCAGAGTGGCGCGATGACCTTAGCCCATGTTATTATTTATTTATTTTCTCATTGCAGAGTGAATATATCCGAGTTGGGGGTGGTTATAGGGCAGAGTTACTGCGATCGTGGTACATTAATAGCAACAGTTGTTCTTATGATTATTCACGAGGACTTTGACCCTTACACTTTAGTTTCTGACCTTGCATTGCTGCGGTTGTACGAAGATCAAATTTTCAAGTTAGTTTACATACCTTTGTAATCGTCGCTTACCAACAGATGACCGCCTGCTTGCTGGTCAGACTTGTATCCTCAAGTACCTATAGACACGCCCCATTCTTTTTCCTAATCCCTTAAAGTGCAAGTGTGCATCCTTTCGTTAGTGTTGTTGCATATCCACATATATATATCGATATAATACTTATTGACATATCGACAGCACTACAGAGGAATGATACATATCAAAAATATAAAAATCCCACTAATATTACAAATGTGAAAGTTTTGTTTTTGTAAAATGTAGATTACATCCTGGAATAACAACACATAGGATATTTTTTATCCCTGGAAAGAATAAGATCCCTCGGGAACGCGGGTGAAACCGCGGGGGACAGGTGTATAATATGCATATGCCTCATACGTTTCGACCACAAATATTGAACCGATTTCAACCCAGAAATATAACCCTCTAGATATTATTATGTTTTACAATTACGTTACAATAGGCACAGTGATTTGGGCTTCTCGCGGTTATATTTGTCGATATTTTATAATCATTTCAGAGCGGCGGTAAAACCGATCGGTTTTGTTTCTCGTCAAGAAAAGCTGAATGATTTGAATGCTTTTGTCACCGGCTGGGGTCGCTGCGATCGCACAGTAGGTTGTCCTCATCTTGTGAAGAACTACAATATTATTTACTGCTCTTCCACTCAACTCTATAGCTCATTCGGATTTTATTAAAAATACACTAACATTATTTCAAAATTTTACACTGTGGTCATTTTATATCACGCTTAGTGAAAAATTATTGATAATACAATAATGATAACCTAGCTAGGACATTCTTCATTTACGGCCACCGATTACAAATAAACCAGATAACTGATATAGGTACCAAATGCTTTTTTTAAATACCTATACCTACATACTTGTACATATATTGGATGTAAAAGTACCTATGTATAGGTAAAGTTTCCAAATCTTTGTAAGCAAAACAATATATCTAACCTTTCATAGTCTGTGTCAATTATTTTTTTTAAATTTTATTTTGGACCATTATTTCAGGGACCCGTAGCAAAAGTAGTTCTTAACAAACCCAACATAGGTTTTGAGTTAATTTTATTATTAGGTAGAGAGTTAATTTAAATTGCTCATATTTATAGTGTAGGCTTCTACCAGGTTTAATGGACTTCAGTGTTCATGACTTATTATTCATGACAGTTGTTATGACGTAATTATTTATAGGGCAAAGAGTTGTGCATATGGCGGTCAACTGAATATAATCCTGATGAGAAATTGGATCCGATGCTGAGGAGCATCTCATTCAAGATTGTTATACCAAATTTCTACTGCGAAGGATACAATCGAGTGAGTATAAAATAAATAAAAAATTAAAACCCTTTTGTCGGGCCTGTTGACGTGGTTTGTTGCACACACGCCAAAGGTAGTGGGTTCCAAGAGTGTGTGCACGAACATGTCTGTTTGTCCTGAGTTTAGGTGTAGGAATTATCTATAGTGCCTAAACATCTACAAAAAAAAGAAGTAGGTATATCCCACTAATATTATAAATATGAAAGTTTGGATGGATAGATGGATGTTTGTTACTCTTTCACGCAAAAACGGCTGAATGGATTTTGATGAAACTTGGCACACAGGTAGATCATATCCTGGAATAACACATAGGATACTTTTTATCCCGGGAAAGGATAAGGTCCCATGGGAACGCGGGTGAAACGGCGGGGGACAGCTAGTGTATTATATTAGTACAGGTAAGTAGGTAATTATTTAAAAATACGAATTTACAACTTGACTATTGTAGCCAGCCAGTCCCTCTTTGATGCTCCAAGAAAACTTCTTGATATTTATGTAGGTACAGAAATAACTTACGTATTCAAGGATACTTCGTAAACAATAAGCAGCTCTCTGTTTCCGCTGAGAATCCAATTTTTGGTTGTCACTCCCGCTCTCGCGTCTCATAAATAATACTTGACAGTTTTCTCTTAATCTACGTTCCATTACACGCATAGAGGAAAAGAAACCTGATTGTAGGCGACGGGCTGGTTGTCGTGGTTAGTGGGACTATCTGTCACAGGTCCTGGGTTCGATTCCCATCCAGGACAGACAGTGTGCATGAACATGTCTGCTTGTCTTGAGTCTGGGTGATTATTAAACAAAAATACTAATAATCTGGTTTCCAAAGTAGAGCTCTGTTTAGTTTGGGATTTCCGAGGGTAGGTGCCTATTACATCCTAGTGGAAAACTACTATCTTTACTCGGAGGTAGTGGGTGCGATTCCGACACAGACATTTGTGTAGATATATATAAATTAGGAAAGTACCTAAGTAGTATGCAGTAAATCACTTATACGGTTCAATAGTACAGCATACTTTGTGTGAAGAATATCCAATGATATTTATAAAAAATATATTAAAGAATAAATACACTCGAATTTTCTCTGTGGGTAGATTTTACTAGGTATGTATTACTTATAAAGGAATAATGAATCAAAATACAATATCTATTGACATACATAAAAAAAATATGAAATCTCGGCGGAATGCGAGTTTCGTACAATAATAATAATACAACCAACAATTTTGTGGGTAAGTTCAACTGTGCAACTTTGCTATGATGTTGGTAGTAGGCGCTCCAAACATAAAGTACCCGCGGGTCTGTTACGTAAAAGTTAGCAGTAGCGACAGCTGTCGCACGCCTATCGCTGAATGACATTGCCCATGGACACTAGCGCCACTAGCGACAGGGTATAATCGTACCGCCGAGCATTGATCGTACTGCAATCGAATTTTATACATTTGTCAACGAGGCAGGCGGGTCACCTGATGGTAAGTGACAACCGTCGCCTATAGACATTGGCAATACCAGGGGATTGTTAATGTGTTGTACACCGTATTACAATGCCTTAAAGGCGAACTGGCTCTCAAGTGCAATTGGCGGATCACACCAACAGGTGCTTGGCGACAGATTTTCAACTTGAGGGTAGAGCCAGCCAGTCGAGTACTACAAAGTACCCTACAACCGTGCTATGTTTTCCTTCACCGAAAGCTCTGTGGTACTAGCTCATTGTAGGATTCGAACCCACGACTTTCGCTGCGGTATCCGACGTCACTTACCACTGAGCTATCATCGCCTTCTTTCTCTATTAATTCCAGCAAGAGGTCTACCTAAAGCCTGGTATGATGTGTTTGGGTCCAGCGAGAGAGGAAGACCCTGTGGCCCCCTGCTTGGCGGTCCCTGGCGCCCCTCTAGTGGTCAAGTCCCGACTTGCTGGCATGCTGTCTTGGGGATTCGGCTGCGGGTACAGTTTCGACCTGCCTTTGATATACACTGATGTACGATACTATTATGGGTGAGAACGATTGTTTGACCTCCCAACTGAAGGTAGGATTCATACAGATTATACAGGTTATGTTTCTACTAGCTGTCCCCCACAGTCAGCCGCGTTCCCGTGGGATCTTATCTTTTACCGGGATAAAATTAGTTATGACATCATACACAAATAACTTGGCTTTCTATTGGTAAAAGAATTTTCATAATCGGTTCAGTAGATCCAGAAATTACCCCTACAACCTCACAACCTCGTTATAATATTAGTACCTATAGATAACGAATGAACTTTATTGTCAAATTAGTACATTACGATACGCGT
Organism: Ochropacha duplaris; assembly: GCA_951361185.1. Lineage (NCBI taxonomy): Eukaryota > Metazoa > Arthropoda > Insecta > Lepidoptera > Drepanidae > Ochropacha > Ochropacha duplaris. Next base: position 2,529,929 of record OX592690.1, read on the forward strand.
GACTAATAATAGACAACTTCGGGCACATGTATCGTATACTATTTTATAGCAAGTGTGACATAAACCCGCACTTTACGCATGCTTCTCCGTGCAGAAATAGGCAACTTAGGTCACGGAAACGCGTGCGTAAAGTGCGGGTTTAGGTCACACTGTGCTATAAAGTTAATTCCGAAACGGTTTTATGTAAGTACTTAATAAGTTATACAAACGTTTTTATTTCGTATCTTGGATCTTAAAAGGGGTCAAGCCTCAAGAGATTGTGTTATTCGATAACTTTGGTATAACAAAAAATAAAAGCGAAAATAATCTATGGAACTCATTCTTCCTAGCAGTATATCCAGTTCCGGGATATTTTAAAAGATATAAACCATACGTTTTTTTTATATTCTGGATAAGCTTGTGTTTGGCGCAATCTACCATGATAAGTTATGATGTGGCCGAAGGTGGTAAGCACACAAGGCTTAGATGGGAACTGGATCTCAAATGCAGCTGTTGGAACACACCAATAGGTGCTTGGCGACAGATTTTCAACTTGGTAGCCAGCCAGACGGGTACTACAACGTACCCTACCACCGTGCTATAAGATGGTTTTTCTCACGATGTTTTCCTTCACCGAAAGCCCAAGCTTATTGTAGGATTCGAACCCACGACCTTCGCCGCGGTATCCGACGTCACCACTGAGCTATTATATTATAAGTAAAAATACGTAGATAGGCTATAAGCAATCACATCAATCAAAATCAAAACTCTATTGTTCAGTTTAGGCCCTGGTAAGGTCCTTATGAACGTTAAAATTGACTACCGCCACAGGTATCCTAATTTCTACTAATATTATAAGCTGTTGTGTACGCTGCGGCGACGATTTTCATGAAACATAGTACAGAAATAGACCATATCCCGGAATAAAGCATAGGATACTTACTATTATTACGGGAAAACATAGGTCCCTCGGGAACAAAGTTCAGCATACAATAGAGTTAAGTAACACTTTCAATATTCCCTTTGTAAAGCTTCTCGGAAAAACTATCATATTTTATGGACTTACAAGTTTAACATGCTATTCTAGGTAACGCTGTCATGTGGTAAAATTCATAATATGTTGGGTATATGAAAGCATATATTTTCAGGAACAGTAGATACCTAATCATGTATATATTTTTTGTTTTTCACTCCACTTGTTTGTTTCGAAACACTGAAACGGGTGGACAGGACATTCACTGGCAGATACCTGATGTTATAAGAAGTAACTTATAACTTACTTTAATTTAAGGGGAAAGAATTAAGGTTCCCGCAAAAAAGAATCCCATGAATGAATTCAATCCGATATAGGTAGGAAAGTATTAATATAATCCCGGCAAAGGTAAGAACCCTCGATAACACGAGTAAAACCGCGGGGCAGGTAGTGTTAAAATCAAATATTAAATGAGACATTAAAAAGTTCTGCTCTTGGACTAATGAGGTTATTAGTCCAAGGTTCTGCTAAAGCACAGTTCAATTTACTAAGTATTTATCTGTATACTTAGTAAATTAAAAGGATAAGTCCTGACTGATCTATCAGCGCCCAGCCTAAACCCTTAGACCTAGAAAGCATTTTTTTTCCCAGGTGTTGTTTTTAAAACTTGACCGAGGAATAAGAACGGATTTTTCGAAATTCAACCTTTAAGTAGTGAAAAAGGGGTTGAAAGTTTGTATGAAAGTCAGTCATTTTTGAAGCTAGAATCATGAAACTTTGATTTTAGACTATTAATTAAAAATAAAGAAACACGTGTATCAACGTTATTTAAATTTATACCCCTGAGGGGGTGAAACGGGGGTTGAAAGTTTGTATGGAAGTCCACGATTTTTTTAAGCTAGAACCATGAAACTTTGTTTTTAGGCTAACAATCTATATATATAAAAGAAAGTCGTGTTAGTTACACTATTTATAACTCAAGACCGGCTGAACCGATTTGGCTGAAAATTGATGGGGAGGTAGCTTAGAACCAGGAATAACACTAGGATTAAAAAATATGAAAAATTCACAAAACAAAGAATAATGAAGAAAAGTATTTTTGTATAGAACGACGTTTTGACATGTCTCGAGATCGGACTGATAGATGGTTTAGTTTCACAATAGGAGGCGCTGGAATCGGGTCCTAAGTTTTATTTTCAGGGCAGGACAACGTCTGCTGGACCCACTAGTTAAAAATAAAGAAACACGTATTTTAGCGTTTTCTAAAAAACCTCTGAAGGGGTGAAACGGGGGTTCAAAGTTAGGAGTTATTTCCGTTTCTTGGTATGAAAAATGTGAAGGACTGACTCATCAACGCCCGATATTAGACCTAGAAAGCTGATTATTTTCACAGGTAATGTTTTTAAGATGTAGACGAGGAATAAGAAAGGATTTTTTTTAAATTCAATCTCTGAATAGGTAAAAAAGGATACGTGGGTACAATAGTACAATAATAAAGCTCCTATAAACGCAATAGACAAACCAAAAAAAAAACTGATGAAGTCTCTGGAAATTGAATCCCAGAGAAAATCGAGTTTTTCTTTTCTATTCATGCACTTAGTGGAATAAGAGCAACTTCATTTTATTTTGTAACTTTTATTTGTATAGAGTGAAATGTACTATTTGAGTTGAAATTAAGTTTTCATGAGTGTTTACTTACCTTTCGTCCTATTTCTTGTTTCATTTTGGGGACAAGCGTCCCCAAGAGGTTCACCTCAGGGAGCATCACAAGACATCGTGTATGGAGAGGCTTGTAGAGGCAAATTAAATAGGTTTCAATGACTAATACGAAACAATGCGTCTTTGTATCTAATTGAACCGTTTAATTTTTTTCTAATTTTTATTTCATTTTAAAATTCCATAGAAATCATCAAAATTAGAAAGGAATATGGAGCACTTTCAAAGTTCAAAATTACCTACATGGAAATTTAGATTTAATTCCATAAGACTTGACAACCAATGGTTGCAGTTTTCTATGTAAAATAAAATACGTATACACTACGAAGAAAAAAGTCAAAGCAAACCAAACAAAATAATATCTGTTTATTTTTTCGATTAATCTTTATTTCATTGCAGGTGGTTACTACACAATGTTCCAATTTTACGTAAAATACCTAGAAAAAACTTGACTGAAATATTTGATGCGACACGAGCCTACGTATTGAATAAGTGGCTTTTGAGGACGAGACAAGATATACCAAATCCTAAACAATATATTTCTAAAGATATTGTATCGTTGGATGTTGATTTTAAACTAGCTACCTTGAGAGGATCTGTTTACGATATACGTGACTTCATTAACAATGGAATGTACCATGATAAGAAGATAGATATGTATAATGCTATTATAGAACGAGATAATGATTTTAATAAAAAGTTACTTTCAATGAAAGAGGATAAAACAGCGGATGATTTGAGTCAACTCAAGACAGACAACGTAGACACACTCTTAATTCGTAATGAAAATTTTAATGATTTGGGAAATACAACAAATGATTTTAATCCATTGCCTCCAATTATAAATTCTGATGATAATTATACTACTGGTAATCATACATAAGTTGATCACAGCACAAAGATCCGCCATGGATGTAGAAATAAAATTTTAACAAGCTCTCGTTCATTTTATTCCATAATTGGACCTTTCCCAAGTGGATTCACGAGTCAATCCTATTGCAGCAATTTTGAGTTACGGTCAATAATTATTGCAATATGAAATTTTAAAATCCAACTAAATTTTTACGAGGAATTCCTGATCTCCTGGTTACGCGATGTGGTTTTTAATTTTAGTAAATAAGGTGTTAAACATGTAGGTACGTCACTTTCTAACGATTATCAGAAATCCTGGGATTACTACGTGTAATTTCCTATCTTACATTTATAAATTATAAAGAGGAAAGATCTGTATATAAGTATGTTTGTAACGAATCTGAATGCTACATTATTCCAGATTAACATAGGCTATATTTTATCCCGGAATAAGATAAGATCCCCCGGGAACGCGGGTGAAACCGCGCGGAACAGCTAGTTTTAAAATAAAATGTGAAAGTTTTTTATTATGTGACAATGCTAGATATACTTTCACGCAAAACTTAGTGAACGGATTTTTTAAAAGCTTTATTTTAGGTTGCAATGTAGGTATGTATGTTTTTCCGGGGTGAATCTTGCAACTCAATTTTGAAGCAGATATCTTTTACCGATTGAGCTGAAATTTTGTATACTGTTTAGTTTGGATGACAATGCATGGTTAGCTTTGACGTCATTCTAAATCCAACATGGTGGAACACCTAAGATAGCGGAATATTATTTTTTAATGCAATATGGGTATCAAATGAAAGGCAGGACGAAGGCGTGGGTACGTATCCTACAATGAGCATGAGGTTTCGGTGAAGGTAAATTTCGTGAAGAAACCATAGCACTGTAGTAAGTTACTTTGTAGTACCCGACCGGCTGGCTACCTACCTCAAGTGGAAAATCAGTCGCACCTGAGTTCCGACAGCTGCACTTGAGAGCCAGATCACATCTAGGCTTTGTGTTATACCACCTTCTGCCACATCATCACTTACCATGATTAACTTATTATTATTGATTGTCAGCAAGCTTATCCTAAAGATTTAAAAAAAATTGGACTCCTTGAAGAGATCTTCTATTTCTTGTTTCTTCCGAACTCTCCGTCATACATATGTTACAGTTGTAGATAAATAAAAAGTTTAACTAATGCTTAATCACTTTATTTGGTTTAAATCCATTGGTACATTACATTTGAATATTTCCATTAATTGCTTTAAATAGTATCTACTATTTTATTATAATCATGTCACAAGCAATACAATAGTGATAATATTATGAATTATACATTGATATAGTTTCTACTCTTAAAACTGTATTATAATATTGATTATCATTAAAAATTCAATAAATACTTTTACGGTTGAATATCTAACTATACCTACTTAAGAATAATAGATAAATACAAGCTTAAGGTAATGTGAAAGAAATGATTTGAAACAAAAATATTAGATAAGAAATAACTGATAATAAACAGTCTTTTTTTTTCAAATAATATACATAAATAGGCACCCTAATCCTTAGCATTTTTCCAAAACAGTCTTCCTTGTTAAATTCCTAATTTATATTAAATTTATCCCAATATTACTTCTAACTTGTAACCCTTGGTAGCTTACCAACGAGTAAAACATTGCGATATTTAATCGCCGATTAAAATTGATCGCTAATTTAGTGTTATTAGAATCCAAAATAGCATCCCTGTCATATGAATACACTTTTGGCCTTATTCATAATAAAAACGACGATGTTTAGCAACGGCTTAGCGGATTCTTAGTTTAAATTTTCTATAGCGAATTTGAATTTAGAATCTGCGAAGGACTTACTAAATACCGTCTATTTTATTATGAATAAGGCCATTTATATACAAAGATTATTATAGATATAGGTTAGCAACTCGAGCGGAAGGCGCTCGTCCCACTACCAAGTGCTGCTCGACGCGTATGCGAGTGCATACGCGTCGAGTAGCACTTGGTTTATATGGATTGACGCTTATACGCGCTAGCACTGAACGAGTTAAGTTCTCTAATATCTCAATGAATCAATAGTGTATCGTTAAATTTTACTTGTTTTGATAGATTTATTTATATTTATATATTTTGTTACACCACTAAGGTAGCAAAGAAGCATTTTGCCTCCCTATTGGTAAGCGATTACTGTAGCCTATAGACGCTTGTAATAAGTTACATAACTGCAATGCATTATATGCCTTATTACCTGTGATTTAAATTTTACATTACATACTTTCCCAATACTTAGTGCCGAATCACAGTCATTATTATTAAAAAAGAAGAAAAACATATAAGATGACATAAAATATACACAACTTAATCTGCTTACATTAAAATACTACAATACTAATATAAATAATATAATTACAAATTGATTAAAGTAAAATATTATGTACAACGAAAATAATTGAATATTTATAGAAAAAAGAGGAATTCTTAAATTAGAAAGAAGAACATATTAATAGACAAGTTTTAAGAAGATAATAATAAAGTTATTATAAACCCCGTCTAAAAGTCGATTACTAGTAATATCTTTGGTTTGATTACAACATTCTAACACCTTTTAACAATGATATTATAAGAGAAAAGGTCTAGATAGTTTATAAGTGATCCGTAAGCGGGAGGCTAATTAGCCTAACTTTACCTGTTTACATCACTGGCATCAAAGGATGTACTTCACGTACCTTGCAACAACAAAAAATGCCATCGTGTGTTATGAGATATCGCGTGGATAGCAATACATATTAAGTTATTTATGTATGCTGAGTGTAATTTCTCGGTCATTTATTAAGATTGAATGATGTAAACCTATTTACTTATATTATCATTGCCTTTTAATAATATTATTAAAATTGACCACTACTACGTCGCTTTTTTATTCTAAAAACTTTCGCCAAGGACTTAAAAACATCCAGGGCGGCGGTACATACGCATTTCGGTGGTAGCTACTGCGATCCACTCATTCCTGTCAGCATCGAACCAGGTAAGGCCAAGGGTATATTTTCCATTTATATTGACATGTTGACAATGCGAGAACCACCACCCACCTTCATAATTCCCAGCGCAATGAGTGTTAGAAATGTCACGATCAAGGTCGATAGCAGAGAACTCCATATGATTCTGGTACTCGAAAGCATCGCTCGCATTTCCCTTGAAACCGCTAACATCGAGCACGAATCCTGAGTCAGCATTGCCTACGGTGAATTGTTCGTATTGAGCATACCATACGCCTCCGTAAATATCGGTCATGTCGATTCGCATTGAAGAGCAGTTATCCGAGGTCAGCGCGTGCATCGCCTCCAAGCCGATCCAGTATTCAGATTCAGGGTTACCAAATCCGTGGACGTATTCAATGAACTTACGGTTGAACTCTATGGAGCCATTGTAACGACGCTGTAGGACAGTATTATCATTAACGCACCACGCTTCGAGAGGGTATCCCCCGGGGTGGATGAGGTAGGTTCCGGGAGGTCCCGAAATGCTGGAACAATCTTTAGGGAGCTGATTTACCAAATCCACGTATTCTCGTTCGACTGGTTGTAGTTCCTTTACCTCTCCGATGAGTTCTGGTAGAGTGATTGTGTGACTGTTATTCAGGTCTACGCTATTAGCCTCATTCTGTAACAAGGAAAATTTTCATGAACATCAGAAATACCTATTACGAAGCCACTATGAAAGGCATACTAAGACAACACAAAAAAATTGGTAATTTTTTAACTACAATAATTATCTATAATTAAACTGAGGATCTTTATTTTTGTTAAACGACTTCAAAAAAGGAGGAGGTTATTTGTATGTATTAACTAGTTATCCCTAATCTAACACTGAACGATAGTGTTACTTATGCCAAATATAATATAACACTCCTATAGCGCGAAAATTAAACAAAGATTTGTCCTGCAGAGTAAAGCATTGCAGCGTTGTTGTCATTGAAATATTCAGTCTAGTAAGCCTCCTGTACTAAAACCATCTGAACTGGTTCCTTCTTATTGAAAGTATAAGTACTTACTACATCGCAGCGTGAGTTAGTGACGTTACATAAGTTATATTATAAGCACTTAGTTATAAATTCAGTATCCATTAGCAAACTCAAACTCTACCTATTCAAGGTAACATGTTCGAGGATAGAGAGCACAACTTGGTTTCGTTTGAAAGTTATTGCATTAACCGCTTATATAAACTACTTTCGGCCAGTTTTTTATAACATTTAATATTAGTTTGGGGGAAGGGACATCGAATGTGACGAAGTCGTGGGTTTGAGAACCAAACATCTAAACAAAGTTTCACAATAATAATTGTGTTGGATGACGTTATATTTCATTTTCAATATAATAATAAAAAAACTTGAGAGGTGTCAAGGGACACCCGGATGGAACGAAGTTATATAAGTCGAGAGAGTATCTAATATATAAAATTCTCGTGTCACAGTTTTCGTTGCCATACTCCTCCGAAACGGCTTAACCGATTTTGATGAAATTTTTTGTGCTTATCCGGTATCTATGAGAATCGGCCAACATCTATTTTTCATCCCCCTAAATGTTAGGCGTAGTCCACCCCAAAATTTTATTTTTTATTTTTGAGACAAAATTTCTAATTTCTATTTTTTTATGATACAACATACAAAAATACATACAATCCCCAATTTTCACCCTTCTACGATCAACCCTTATTTTTTAATAGCCATTTTAGTAATTTGAGTAATCGGTCAAGCCGTTTCGGAGGAGTATGGTAACAGGACCGATTTGGATGAAATTTTGTGTGTGTATTTCAATGGGTTCCTCGATGATTTGAAAACAAAATTGGACCCGGTAGATGGCGCTGGAATCGGGTTCTAAGTTTTGTTTTAATTTCAGGGCAGGACAACGTCTGCCGGGTCCACTAGTATATATATAATGAAATCATAACGTCATCCAACACAATTATTATTGTTAAACTTTGTTTAGATGTTTGGTGCTCAAACACGCAAAACGGCACGACGGATTTTGATGAAACATGGCACACAGGTAGATCATATCCTAGGATAAAATATAGTATACTTTTTATACCGGGAAAAGAAGAGTTCCCTCGGAAACACGTAAAACCGCGGCGGACAATGTTACTAATAACTCAAGTTATATAAATATTTAGATATATTAGTAATTCAGTGTAGGATGTATAAAAATAAAGAATATTCTGTTCAAACAAATATCTCTATAGTTGAAGCATTAAGGGTAATTTTACCTTCAAGATGTGGTCATTGAGTCGGTAGTAGTGCTCCTTTGATCTGTCATTAAGTTCGCAGACTGAATCATTGATCTTCCTCATGTCAATGCGATCCATTTCCGCTCGGTCAAGGGCATTGCTGATGCTCACAGCCATAGCCTTCATAGATTGTCGAATATTCTCTTGATCTTCTTTCATATACGATACTTGCGCGTTCAGCTAAAAAATAAACTCCCATAAGTCAACGATATAAATTAAATATTCACCAATGTATTCTCCACTTATTCCTCTAAGGTGTAAAGCAGTTTTTACTTCGCGTCACATTGACTTAGTAATATATTAATACAGTAACCCGTGGACGACGAACTGAACTTCATTTTCATTTTAAAACTTAATTGTATAATATTTATTGATTTCTGAACGGTGGTAGGGTACTTTGTAGTACCCGACTGGCTGGCTACCACCCTCAAGTTGAAAATCTGTCGCCAAGCACCTATCGGTGTGTTCCGACAGCTGCACTTGAGAGCCAGTTCCCATCTAGGCTTTTTGTGCTTACCACCTTCGGCCACATCATCACTTACCATGGTGAGATTGTGGTCAAACACAAGCTAATCCAGAATTTAAAAAAAAAACCTTATTCATAATAAAATCGTCGATGTTTAGCAACTGATTAGCAGAATCTTAATTCAAATTTTCTATAGAGAATTTGAATTTAGAATCTGCTAAGCACTTACTAAATACCGTCGATTTTATTATGAATAAGGCCAGTCTCTAAGTTGCAGTTGTTGGTTATTCCAAATATATCAATCAAACGCTAGCTAAATTTACCTGAGCAAAACAAATATCCAACTTGGAAATTTCTTTTCTAAATTCAGGTATTGTCCTGTCAGCTTTATTTTCAATGCTTTCGATGTCCTCGCGAAGTTCTAATATCGAGGCATGCACACGATCAATGTTAGACATTTGTTGAGAAACGTTATTTAATCCATTACGCAGCGAGCTGGTTTCAATATCGAGGAATTCTACTTTGGCTGACAGTAGGTTCCAATTAGGTTCTTCGAAGCGGTCGAGGCGACGTTGCACGTCTAAGAGCTGCGTCTGGAGACTTTGCTGGTACTCGTCCAGTTGTTCCTGGGACCGTGCTAAGCGAGATATTTGGGTGTGCACCATTTTATTATGACGGATTTTGTGGGTAGTTTCTTGTGGTGCCAAGACATCATTGTAGCTGACGAAGTTTATGGTTTCCTCCTGTTTTGCCTTTACCTGCAACAAAATTCATTTGTTACTACTTTGAAAAACTTTGGACTTACTGCATTAGTCTACAAGTTGCAAAGTATGTTGCCTTTATAGTTCCCCAGGTTCAATGTATTCCAATATTATATTTTTCCGACATATACAGAGTTATTGCATTTATTAGTATGGGAATATGGATAATTGTGAAACGAATCCAAGAAAGTCTCGTTACTATTAATCAATATTGTAGAGTATACATCGAAATAACAGCATTCTTTCCTCATAAACAGTTCACTTTGTTGGATAAAAACCTTAGCATAATTATATTAAAATTTTTCATGTTTAAAAACATATGTACGTACAGGTATTGTATTATACGTGACCCAACGCATTACGTGATACACCTTCATATTATTAGGGATCCTTGTGCATAATATGAAATAAATACGAATATTTGTTTTTGTTTTTATAAAAAATATTAAATACAACGAGGATGTTTGTATTATTCGCGTGGCAGAGCACTATTTATATACGAGTAACTACGTTTTTCTAAATAAATATATTCTTTTTATAAAAAAAAAGTTGTCTCCCGCTGTTTCACCCGCGTGCCCGGGGAATGTTATCTTTTCCCGGGACAAAATATAGCCTATTCAAGGATAATGTAGCTTTCTAATGATGAAATATTTTTTCAAATCGGTCCAGTAGTTTCAGAGCCTATTTATTCAATGCCAACAAACAATCAAATCTTTCCTCTATATAATATTAGTAGGTATAGAACTATAGATACATTTTTCTATGGTAATATTTATTATATTAAGTGTCCCGGTATATACATTTAATCCTAGTTTCTAAGGTCGAAATCAAATATTTTAACAGAAATGCAATTTTAATGTTGAAAGATTTTGATACACTTCAATCATTCTATTAGCATAAAATTCTTCGACAAATTTATGCCTTACTTATATTAGACCCAGGTGTTACAATACTTGAAGCTCTAAATGATTCCATTTGAAATTCACGCGAACCTTGTGACCGTAGATCATAAAGAGGGGGTTCCTTACAAAGGATCGTACGGAGGCGAGCAGACGGCTGAGAGAGCGGTGTTTGAGCTTTAATAATTTATGTACAACCATGGGCTAGATGTATAAGGCTTACCCGTGTTCAACGAAACTGCCACTGCACGGAACCACACGACCATTATTGTTAATTTTCATTTCTATTTAAAAAGAAGAACGTCGAAATCGCATCAAGTGTGACTTTTATAGCATGAATCGCGATCCTTGGCATTTCATTTGATATCGATTAACGTGTATTTGTAAACGCGTTTCACTATAAATTCTCGTATTTATATAAGAATCTCAATTACCGTCTAATTACCTGTAAATTAATTAAATGTAATACGTTAACATTTTCTATGAGCCTCTTTAAATTTGCACGAAGATTTTCGATACAACAAATAGATTAATGCTATCATAATTAATGAGTCTTAAAGTATTGTTGTTCAGACAGTAAGTTTGTTATTACAATGAATTTTTAATCATTTTTGGTAGTGTAATCCACTTTTTGCTTTGAACAACATGCATGAAACATTCAAAGAGAACGGGTAACTGAAAAAAGTACGAAATGAGATGAAAAGGGGACACAGAATGTTAATGACGATTGTGATAGGGATGCGAATGTATTATAAATGTGAAAGTTTGGATGGATGTTTGTTATGCTTTCACACAAAAACGGCTGAACGGAATTTGATGAAACTTGGCACATAGGTAGATAATAATTCGGATAGAAAAAAAAAATTCGGTAAAGGAAAAGAGCCCTCGGGAATGCAGTGACAGCTAGTATAATACATAAATAGTTCTTTCACTTAGATACCTACCACAAATGAGTTATATGCACAAACGTTTAAGTTCGAATTCGAACATCATTTGGAATGGTTAACATATTTTTATTGTAACGTGATAAAGGCGAATAAGTATATAAATGAAAATGAAGTAGGTAAGTGAAATTGTATATAACGACTATATAAAATAGTGCTGATATTTAAACAGATGTAGGGTTGTTCCTACGATGAGCAGCATCCTTTACTTCCGCAAATAGGCACTGAGATAGTTTTTGGCCAGCTTTAAACTTTTAAGCATTTTTAATTATGCTATATTTTAGAAATGGAGTCAAAAACGAATTCTTATTCTCTGCTACATGACTGTAAGCATATAAAATCACAGACGCGAAACTCACATTCTTTACATCGCAAACAATGCTTAATTGAATTTGTCCCTCAAAGATTTCCATCATCAATGATAGTGCTATTAAAGTAGACGAGTGAAAACAGTAAGTATAGACCATTTATAACGAGTAATGCAATATAAAAGGACCGGCTTGCTGCCATCTGCTCTCAATCGACGGTAATTAACGTACCTCGACGGAACAGGTTTCGCCCAGGAGGCTCGCAGCTCAAACCTGGTGCGTTTGTCCATTACTGCAAGCACGTGTAGCTCCACCGACTATATTTTTACGTCTATATTTTCCTTCAGCTAATTTCGTTGGGAATTTCCAGACAGTGTTGATTTCCCTGGTGGTTACCTAAGTTTTATTACTCTGCTAGTTACAGCCGCTTACACTGATCACAGCAGCAGTTTCGTAGGATAACGCCCTCGTAAAAATATAATTAGGGAATGTCTTCCAATATAATAGTTATTACAAATGTGCTTATGTTTGGCCATTAACTGACTCCAAAAAGAGTTATGAGGTGACCAAATATGCTCAGTAAATGCCTAATGGTAATAACTCCGGCCGTGATGATGTTTAGGGTTGTAGATGTCAGAAAACACAGCTCCACTTCTTTTGTTGTGTCTTATGAACGTGCAAAGCGTTTTGTGGGGTGTCATTTATTTTAAAAATCCATTTAAAAAAATACAGATTTTTCCTCACACAACCTAAACCATCCCACTAATATTATAAATGTGAAAGTTTGGATGGATGGATGGATGTATGTTTGTTACTCATTTCATATGGATGAATGGCATAGAGATAGATTATAGTCTGGAATAGCACATAGGCTACTTTTTATACCGGGAAAAGATAAGATCCCACGGGAACGCGGGTGAAACCGCAGAGGACAGCTAGTACAAAACCCTTAAGACCCTACCCTTTAAGAAAATCAAGCTCTTAAATAATAGGATATTGCGGGTAAAACCATGGAGCAGATAGCCAGTTTATATTAATACTTAATTGAGGATAATGGACACAGATCGGACATGATGTCAACACCAGGTGTTCCGTCGGTCGACCCAGCACCCCGTGGCCAGATGACTGGACTTAACCAATGCTTTTCTGGTTTGCAACATAAATGCGTTCATTATGCATAGCAGGTGACATTGTTTCTGTATATGTATTTATAATAATGTAGGTAAATAAGGTATAAATTATCAAGATAAGGTAACAATTAAATGACTATGATTTGTAGTTAACAGAATTCAAATTGGAATCCTAAAGTTAGTTATTTGCACGTGCCGAGCTATGAAGTTTCATGTGTTGTTTTACACAAGTTATGTTCGGTGAGGGAACACAGAGAGATCGATGCTCATAACATTAATTATCGGTAATATTAATTGTAGTTAACATGCATGTTTGTGTTTTAGTTCAAATTAATTAAAACCGGAAACACTGTATAGTCGAACTTTTATATTCAGAAAGCATTTGAACCATTAAAATCGTCCTATACAACATTAAAAGAGTAAAACTTATTTCATAATTTATCAACTGGAATTATTTTTCATTTTCCATAACTCCGTGAGAAATATTAACTCAGATCACAATGTAGAGCGTGTTTTATGGAGCAGGGTTTATATATTTTTTGTTTAGGTACCTAATTAATTTGTCTGCCACAAATACAGGATGATATGTAAGTCGTTGGCAAACAAGCTTACGGCCCACCTGATGGTAAGTATTGATACTATTACATGTTCCACTAAATGAGGCAACCCCCCATGTATTGCTAATGTACCTATATAGGCGACGGTAGTCACTTACCATCAGGCGACCCGCCTACTTGCTTGTGTGTGAGACTTGTGGTTTGTGTAAACATTATTACAAAAGTTCAAGTACCTACTCTACCAAAATGTATGCAATTGGTAACATATTGACGGACACGCTTTAACACGAAATGAAATGAAATTGTTTATTCATCCAAATAGGCCTTCACAGGCACTTATGAATAGTCAGACTCTAAATGCTTCACACGCTTCTTATCACGCCATGGGTCGTGGGTTCGAATCCCATACTGGACAGACATTTGTGTGCATGAACATTTCGTTTGTCCTGAGTCTAGGTGTATTTAGAATCTGTTATCTGATTTCGATACCACAAGCTCTGCTTAGTTTGTGATCACATAGCCATGTTTGCAAAATGTTCGAGAAAAAATATTTATTTATTTATTGTTGCCATGGAGACGGTTGATATTGATGACTTCAAGTGATGCCAACGACTTCAAAATCATATTGTATGTATACAAATGCAATTACGTACATTTGTAAGGCGACTTCTTACCTCGAATTAGTTCTAATCAATATTCAAGCTTGCGTACATAGAAGAGGGTGTACTAACTTTTCAAATCTCATTATCCCTAAAACATTTAAGTATTCCGATCACAGATTTACATCAATTTGTATCTGACGATTCCAAATTATACAGCGAAGTAGGTATTTTTCCTCCAACGTCATAGAAAACATTCAATTAAAAGCTATATTAACAGTTAAACAATATTTTTCAGCATGGTGAAAAAACGAGCTAATTTAATCGGAACCATGCTGAGGATGTTTAAGTAGGTATTTAATTTATTTTAATTAGTTTTCAAATTAGGTTGATTATCAAATTGCCAAATGAGAATGTCGTTTCACACTTTATTACAATACTAGCCTGTCCTCCGCGGTTTCACCCGCGTTCTCGTGGGATCTTATCTTTTCCCGGGATAAAAATATAGCCTATGTTAATGTAGCCCAGGGATAATGTAGCTAGAATTTTTTAAATCGGTCGAGTAGTTTTTGATTTAAATCGTAACAAACTAACAAACAAAAAACAAATCTTTAGTCTTTATAATATTAACTAAATCATCGGTACATTTTTTTTTGAAGTAAAAGTATTAATCCAGTACCTAGCGCTATTTTTATGAGCCGACTGAGAAAAATAAATTTAGATTTAAGATTACATAAAGCTTTAAATAGGCAGGCAATTCGTTTTACTTTACTGATGGAAGAGACTGAATATAGCCACTACGAGCTTAAAAAATGTTTGTAAAAAAGCCTCAATCTGAATAAATACCAATGACAAATTTTTGTCGGCAAAGCGTCCAATCTGCATTTGGGCTCTCAGAGATGCCACTGCCATTGAAAATGAAAAAAACCTCAATGACACGGATGCAAGACCAGTTTTGACGTATTTTAAAAGGTTTTATTAATAAAATTTCAGTCTGTATTATCTTCACTCGTGAATGCATAAAATTGCAATCCAAACTTATATCTCGCTCATGGTAAAAAGTGTCGTATATAGGACAGAATTGTAGCTCTCTATATCCTTTGTCTTTTATTTTTGATAAAAGTTGAATTTCGCATAAAATGTAGGGTTCGGAAAATTTATTGCATATTGAACTACTAGCTGTCCTCCGCGGTTTCACCCGCGTTCCCGTGGGATCTTATCTTTTCCCGGGATAAAAAGTAGCCTATGTGCTATTCCAGACTATAAACTATCTCTATGCCAAATTTCATCCAGATCCGTTCAACCGTTCTGGCGTAAATGATCCATCCAAACTTTCAAATTTATAATATTAGTAGGATGAAATTTCGGGAGCACTTGAGAGCCAGTTCCCATCTAGGCTTTGTGTGCTTACCACCTTCGGCCACATCATCACTTACCATGGTGAGATTGTGGTCAAACACAAGCTTAACCAGAATAAAAAAACCAGCTTGTTCCCAGTACCGTGTAACATAAGTAGGTTTAGCCCCTTCTTAAAAAATTAAAAATTTAATTTATTAAAGTATTTGTCTCCCATTTTTTTCCAACCCTCGTTTTTTTTTGTCTATTTATGAAATATCCTACGGCGAGTTCTTAGTTTTACCTTTCCTCAAGAGTGTCTAAAGCATATTTGCGTAAAATTTATTTTTCTCAGCTCAGGTTAATAATAAATGAGGCTTAAAACAATAAGAAAGACAAAGACACTCTCCACTTGTCCTAGCAAGGTTGTCTCCTGTTCAATATTTATGTTTTAAATAAAGGTAACCTTTATAGATGGCACATAAGTTTTATTTTTCAGTGTATCATTGCTAGTACATTTTCCTTTATTTTTAAAATAGCTTTAAAATAAATTCCATTTACTTAATTGGTACAAAGGGTAACCTTTTTTTTTAATCTAAAGACGACATCAGGAAATTTATTTAAAACCGCGGGGCTTCTTCATATATCGATGATTTTGTTTCACTGATGTTAAACGTTATTTCATTATGCGTACTGCGAAGGAGTGGGTCTGTGTTTCACCATTGTTACAACCTGGGAATCTTCAAGTGAATCACGAGTGAATAGGTTGCTTCTAGGTAAGTGAGATAGTGGTCAAATGCGAACCTAAACTCAATAAAAAAAAACAAAGTGACTTCTAGTTTATTGACTGGTAAAAGTTGGTCACTGATTTATTTTGCCGGAGATTAAGTTTCAATTAGTAAGTGCGGTGTGTGGTCCTTTTGACACCATTGAGTCGGGTTGAAGTGCCCTGGTTCCCACAGGCATTTGCGGGTTAAGTTCTCACGGCCTTGGGTTGGAACTTGGACAAAGTAAATAAATCGAATTAAGAATTCACCGCGCTGGTAAGTAAATTGAGTAGCCAGTTTTTGTCTAAAAAATATTTAACGTTGTAATTTTGATTTGTTTTACTGAACTTTGGTATTATTTTTAATTATATATCCGTAATTATTTGTTTACGGATTATGATTATTGGAAAAGTCAGTCTGTCTCATAGCAACAGGTAGGAAGATTGTAGGAATGTGACTCAGTTTAAGTGAAATGTTATAAATTAATTGTACCTATTTTATTCTAAAGCAAATAAAGGCCCAATTCGCTGTTTTATTATAACATTTGTGTGTGTAGTTCACAAAAGGATCCAATTGAGGTAATTTGGATACCTTTAGTCACCGAATAACTATGTTTGGTTTGGTATTGTATGTTACTCAGCGTTCCCCTTTGTCGTAACATTGCCTTCAATGGTACCGTTGAAATGTTTCATACAATCAAGTTACAGCCTTTTGTGTACATTCCGGGCCTAGCTGCGGTTAGATGAATAAAAAAAAATTGTACAAAGTGCGCCCGCATTTATCTCTCTTTCTTCAATAATTTCGCTCTTTGTAGTAGGAGTAGTGGTATACCGTATAGTGTGGCTACATCGCGATCATAATCCACACCGTCCATCCATTAGCGAACGTGATCACCCTCCTGGTCATTCATTCTTCATTCCGAGAATAGCTTATGATAACTTGAGATCTCACGGGGGTTAAACCGCGGGGAAACAGCTAGTATTATAAACGTGAAAGTTTGTTTGCATGTTTGTTGCTCAATCACGCAAAAACGGCTGAACGGATTTTGATGAAACTTGGTACACAGGTAGATCATATTCCGGAATAAAACATAGGATACTTTTTATCCCGGGAAAAATCTGCGGGGGACAGCTAGTTGTTGTTATAAAATACAAAATGAATTGGCTATTTTCTGGCATCATCCGTTTGGATAAAACAATACCTTCAGAAATTTTAAAAGCTAGGTTTTGTCAAAGAATGTCGCCATACGTCGCCTCTTAAGCAGCAGGTACATTGCATTTTACGTAAGTAGGGTACATAAATGATTACTTGACGGCTGTACAAGCTATATCTTATCTGTTATGAAAATTTAATCAGATACCTCTACCATGGGTTTACAATGGTATCGGAGTCGATACTCGCTAGCGAATATCGTAACAAACTTTGTATGTAAAACTGTGTTGTCACAACTGTCCGTTAGGGTCAACTCAAACCGAGACGCGACGCTGACATTTTAATAGAGTGACTCAAAATATAACTTTATTTACTACACGAAAAGATACACATTTCATTGTGAGAATACAGAATACATTGCACCACGAAGCGCTGCGACCTCTTCCAGTATCGTCGCGTCGCGTCTCGGTGTGAACTGACCCTTAAAGGCGCTGCACAAATCTCGAAATTTTTATGAATAAGGCCATTAGTATGAAACTAATGGCCTTATTCATAAAAATTTCGACGATGTTTAGAAGATTCTTAATTCAAATTTTCTAAAGAGAATTTGAATTTAGAATCTGCTAAGCACTTGCAAAACACCGTCGAGATTATTATGAATAAGGCCATATACATATGTTTACCGTAGTCGCTAGCGAGCATCAATTATGTTACTAGAGCAAATTCATGGTAGAGGTACTGAATTGTTTGTTACGTACCTTAAGGTAAAGTAAATTTTCGACATCCTGTTTATACTGAGTTACTTATTTATATGTAGGACATTGGTATATTTATCGGTGCGTTGTTTGTTACAGACATTGATTTCATTTTAAAAATGTACTTATATATAAGTAGTTATATTCAGAAATCCCGGGTATCTAGTTATTTTAAATCCTTTTGACAGTTTTTTTCATGTATTGTTTCATTCAAAAACACTTGATGCGTAAATTTCCGAAACAGAGATTAATCTTGTTCACTTTCATTTTTCTGAATACTTACGTAATTTTTTATTAGAAAGGAACATTCGATTTGAATCAATGGCAATTGATGCCGCCTTTTCAATGTCACACTATTAGACCGCTACATCGTATTCATGCATTGAATCCACAAAACCGTCCGTTAGAAAGAAATTTAGATAAGTACACGCAGGTAGAAAAATTACTGAGTAACATAAAACCACGCTTGGGTGTACCTCACTGTACTAGGACTATTTCGTCAGCATTCCTTTGTCAATAATATTGTCTGTCATAGACTAAGATATTTATAACGTAACAAAACGTGGATTCCTCTTTTCTACAAATTAAATTCAATATTTTAATATTATTATTAGATATGTTATGTAGGAGTAAGTTATTGAGCAATGCTTAAGATATGGTTTCTGATAAACATAAGCGACCCTGTATGTATATTGGACACCTACCAAATCTCAGGTAGCTGGGTAGAGACCCAGCACTGCAATTGTGAATCTTAATTGACAGCGATTTAAAATTTTAAGTTGAAACAGCATTCATTAGTCCATGAAAAAATTTCAAATGTAAATTTTTTATTTCAAAGTCAAAGTCAAAACCATTTATTCAGTTTCGGCCCTAGAAGCCACTAGAAGGGCACTTATGAAGGTCGAATTACAGAAGTTACCACCGGTTCGGAAGTCAGCCTTCAACTGAGAAGAACCGGCAAGAATCTCAGCAAGGTTACATTTTTTAATATTTTTGGACCATCTTGTCTCTAAAATTGTTAAAGTAATAATAAAAAAAATATATAAAAAATTATAACCCGCATTAGTTACATTTTGAATACAAATTACAATAAAGATAAGGTTAGATATACATTAGCTCTACAGGTCGAAGGTACAACTTTTAGGCAGATGTTCCACTACCTAAATCACAGTTTAATAATCCCTCTAAATACAATTAAATTATTTAGTATAGTGCCTGTGTGGTCCTCAACTCATCAAACTAATCAAACTATTAAAGCTATAAAATATTTATCATCAGACTTAAAGTCTCATGATTACTTTTTCAGTTTTCTACTTATACAGGACGAATATATAAATGTGCCGAATTGGGCCCACTTTTTTTATTTATTTTTAATTTTAGATTTGAATTTTTCTGTATTTTTCAAAATTATTATTACAGTTTCTTTGTCAACGCTCTACTTCGTGTTCCTATTTTCCCATAAAATCCCTATTTTTCTTCCTAAACCATTTCTATCCCCAACATTTTGATAGCGTGTACCTACCTACTAGGTAAGGTTAAGGTAATAGAATACTTTGTAAAAGTCATGACTAACGTGTAACATGGTATATTAAACGAACTAAAATAAACTTAAACGTATTTTCCGAGATTCGCTTTTCCTTTGAACTTTAATCCACATTGTGGGTTCAGATTTACTAGCACTACGCTATTATTGATGTGAACTTAAATGTAATAATATATTGGTAGATACTTATTATATATATATATATATACGGAATAGACAATAAATTTACAATTACTTACACGTTCTTTTATTTATATGGCAATATCAGAGTACGAGGACATAAAGTAACATACACCCGTTACTACGTGGTAACAAACATTCACTCACGACATATTTTATTAAAGACTAGTGGGTCCGGCAGACGTTGTCCTGCCATGAAATTAAAATTAAAAAAAGCAACTTGGAACCATCAGTTTTAAACAATATTTTCGGCGCGTATTCTGTCAATTGCGCTAACTGTCACACAACTGGCAGTTATGTTTATATTAAGGTTAGAAAATTTAATATGGTCGTTAAGTTTTCTTAAATTTTCTAATGTTCCGCGCAACTTTCATACTTTTTTCTTTCATAAGAACTTTCTCCTTACAATAACAATTTTTATATGATAGATAGATAATAATTGGGGAACAAAGACTAAAATTTTATTTTCTACTCCACGAGCTGTGTAGCGTACAATAAATTGAAACTTCTCATTTTATACACCGACAGAGCAATTAGACGCCATATAAATAGATGGCGCGAATTGTTGCTGACGTGGAGAACTGACACATGCCACGAACAACCCAGTAGTAATTAGACGGCGAAGATGTGACATCAAATATTGAATTGATTATCGCCGAATCACAATCCACCTATGAATAGGTATAGGTACTATGACTATAGATAGATATGCATTGATGTATCCCGATGCAACTTGCGGTTTGATCTAGATTGCGGCGCTATAATTGTACGCTTTGATAATTTTGTCACACACAACGTGGATCATTTTATCTTATACAATTCCATGTCATACGTACTGCCTTTTGATGGAATTCGCTTTTAATAAAGCGTCGTTGAATCTAGTTTTTGGGACAGCTTTAGGTATAAAATTTAATAACATTATTATTTAAAAAGCTTATTTGTGTAAGCTAATCAAAATCCTTTTTGCGGACACTTTTTTGGTACTTACTTAGAAAGTAAGTACCAAAAAAGTGTCAGCAAAAATATTGTAAATTGTCCCTATATTATTTTGATTTCCCTATTTTAATTGTATTTTATCGCGTACAGGATATATTAGTGGTTAAAGCAAGTCCTTAATTATATTCCTGGGTACTGGAGTGAATAGTTGTGGGTGTAACGGTTAGTGTGGCGGTTATGTTCACAACGCGTGAAGTGAAGTGACCGCCGACCGACGCGGTCACCGGCACGCCACCTGTCATGTTGACCGGAACTAATTGCGCCCAATCATAGCACGCGCCTTATGAACTCTTCGATATTTAAATTTTATCGTAAGATTCATTAAGTACTTGCATGTAAGTATCTTGAGTGATTGAGTCTTGAGTGATATGCAAGAGTGACATCGGCATTATAATCTACAAGCATCTAAATAGGCTGTGATATACAGACAGACGTATGGATATGATAAGTCTATAAGGGTTCCCTGTTTGCGTAACCATACAAATTATGTGAAAGTCAACAGTATTATTAATTATTTATATATTAATAATAATATAAAGGCATTGTTTGTTGGTCACCTATAAAATATACAAAATATATAACCTCAAAAAAGGTCACAATTTTCGAGATGTTTCGATATTTCAGATTTATGTTTGACGTCCTACTACTTACCGGACATCAAAGACTTTTAATTTATACTAATAGACAGGACATTGCGAACAAAATCGTAATCCGATATTTATGTCCAGTGGACAAAAGGCGCTCAGTCTAGTCTAGTTTATTCATAGATAGACGGCGTTACAGAGGCATGGAATGGGATCACAGTTTTTCTATGACATTTCTTCTGATAGCCGCTCTATTGTATCTATCTTTAAATCTCTTTGCCGGACATCATGTATACATAATTCTAAAGGACTTTCTTGGAGCTTTTATCTATTATAAATAGCAAAAAAGTTTTTGCTTGTTTACCCGAGTATTTTTTATTTAATATAAAATGTATTTATTTATTTCTATTTACAATAAATGTATAACCGTCCCCAAGGCAAATATGAAATAAAAACCAAATTAAATAGATTATAAATATTACAAAATATAACATAATAAAATATTAATAAAAAAAACTGAAAACGTTGCAATCTAAATTTAATTTCGTTTACAAATGTAACGGAAGCAAACCTCTCGAGGGTTGTTCCCCGAGGGGAGGAAGTACACCCCCATACACCATTTCTAAGTCCAATCTTCCACTCTGTCCGACCCCAATTATATTTAGGGTCGGGTCCGTATAATCTGAAGAAATGACATTTCAATGAAGCGAGTTACAAGGGAATGCTGGCTGACCACACGAAAAAAGAAAACAAAAATACACCTACCACCAATCTTTTAGCTGTCCTATCAAAGGTAAATAAAAATACATTCTGCCTCAAAAGTTCAGTATTTGATGTGTAACACAAAGACGTTATAAAAATAAAGTCCGTGGTGTAACATCTTTCCTATCGCTTTACTGCAATCTGTGGGAGTGATTTTGTGAAAAGAGACGGGATTGTATAATTGTCAGATATTTCACATCATATGCGAGTACTTGCTCATATGTGTAACTCTAAAGGAAAAAAACGGAGCCCTTGTTGTCCGTCTGTTCGTCTGTCAAGACTCTTTTTCTCAGGGACGCAAGGAGGTATCAAGTTGAAATTAATATCAAATACTCAGTTGTCTACAATTTGTCTGCAAATCCTAGGAGCAGTGAAAAAAATAAACTTCAAAGTCAACGCAATGTCATGTAGTACAAGTAAAGGAAAAAATCCGAAAACTATAAAGTTACTATACATCAGAAAAAAAAACAGAAAAATCTTCAAGACTCAATTTCCATGATATACGAAATAGTTACATACCTACAAGTTTGTACGGAACGCTCGGTTCGCGAGTCCGACTCGCACTTGATCGCTTTTTTTTACTATAAATTAGGTTAAACTTGACATACACGGTCACTACACATGGTGAGCTAATGGTTAAAGTCCGCTTAATTCGAAGATTCCCTGTTATCTGATTTGATTTAAAATAAAAAGTGTATTATGTTATTATATACTTTAAATAAAAAAAACTTACTAAATTTATTATTTACACACCTATCACTAGAACAAAAAAAGATAAAAACCACTAAGTAATCTAATTAAGTAGGGCTGGCAACCCCACCAAATATTTATTTATGAACTAATAAAAATAAGCTAAATATAATAATCAGTCTATTTATTTTACTAAAACACAAATAACTAGCGTCTCCAGCCACTATTTACTTATTATTATGAAATCTAATACATTTTAATATGTATGTTATGTCATATTACTTACATGTTTAATAACATGAATCATACGATTCGAATAACACGAACAAATTCAATTGTTCATTTTTAAGCAAATGATTCATTATTTTCTATAGACTAATTTTTTGTTATTCTTTTCTTTTTCTTGTTCTTATCCCACGCTAGGTGTGGTCGGCACAACATGTCCTCTTCCACTCTGCTCTATCACTAATCGTCTCAATACTCAAATACAAATTTTATGTTATTATGTGATAAAATAAAAACAAACCAAGAGGTTATTCTATTTACGTCAAATGATTCTAATAGCCATTTTGTCGTTCTAATTATAAAACGATCGCCGTCCAGTGTTACCAGTTTTAAATTGTCCTTTTTATAGCCGTGAACATATTAGTCTTGGAAGTGCTTTGATGAGAATTCAGGTCTCTATCCTGTATGTGTAATTTCCTCCTCCACACGTCCATTGAAGATTTTTCATTTCCGTTTGTCCCATAGAGAGCACAGTTTGCAATCAATTGATTGCAAACTACGAGGAAACTTGTTTATCTTCAATTAAAGGCGAATGCTTTCACTTTAACCCTTTAGGAACAGTCGTCCAATAATAAATCGTGATTCGAATTATTAATTGTTGCAGAATCGAATAGTGCATTTTATTTGGAAAATACTGAATAATTTAAAACTCCTGGCTTTGGTACTAAAATTTTATATTAGAATACAAAAATCACGTTGTTTTTTTGTATACTAATATAAAATTCACAATATTTAAAAGCTCACATTTAGTGTAACGCTAAATTGATAATGCAGTCAGGGCTTGGTTTTGAATACAGTCATTTTTTTATTGGTTCGTTTTAGTCAGTATACAGGCAGTGTTTTTTTCCGATTGGCATATTTTCCGGCCTTACACACACAGTCTATTCTGGTTTCAACCATTCACATCTATCTGTAAGTCACATCCATTTTATTTGTAACATGTTTTAGTAGTAATTACCAAAACACTGTTATAAACTAAAATAACATGTAGGTACATAATTGATTAAAAAAACATACACCTTTATTATAATGAAAATTATGTCTTTTTTGTCACTTGTCATTTTTGAAAATATTCTTCCTCCTATAAAAAATATCTTCGAGTCAGTATTAAACTATTAAAACTAACTAACTAGTCTTTTCATACCATTGTAGACTTCGTTGTAAACTCCGTTTTCCAACAAGCAAACAGTTTGCCATGTTAAATTAGATTTGCATAAGAATAATAATTTCAGAACCATACAGTAGCCATTTTATTATTATTAAGAGATATAGATATACTATAATGCTTTAGAATGAGATCGGTTCAGTTTGATAATTATAAATAACCGATTTTAATTTTTTTTGCCAGGATTAGGCATTTCATATATTTGGTGAAATTTTCACCCTGCACACTAGAGATATAAGCTTTAATATATTTCCCGTAAAAAAACGGTAAAAATACACAAAAACGCTAAATACTATAAAAATATTGCAACCTGTAATAAGATTTCGTTTTCTACAAATTGACTTACCTCTTTAGCAAGTTTCCCAACATGAGAACGTAGCTCGGCGAACATGGTCCTCATTTGCTGACCCTCGTATTTAAGGCGACCGGCTTCCGAATCCAACTTGTCAATCCTAGCCTCTTGAGTGCGGGCCAGTTGCGCCAAGTCCGTCGTCTCCATCAAGGCTTGTTTGAGCTGGACAATACAAAATCACATGTCATTCTCAATCTCTCAAGATGTGTTTTCTTTCGATTCTGTTTCGATTATAATATGCTGGTGGATTTTAGATGGCATTTTCAAAAGCTATGCTATTTTTGAATTGCTGAACAACTTATACTTAAGTACATACCTACTTTGAAATCCGGAAATGATTTCAAAGTTCATAGCAAAGGTTAATATTGCTCCATCAAAATGTATGAAAATCATTTTTCACGATTTCGTTAGACCCATAGTAAAAGCTGTTCAAACACAAAACAGACCCTCGGTATTTATAGTTAAAAATAAATCATTACCTAATTAGTTTTGCAGCCGAGAAATGAAGTATTTGTAAGGTGCTCACCTCGTTGCGAATGACGTGAAGTTGGCGCAAAAGAGCCGAATTGTTCATATTTTCACTGAGCTCTTTCATTTCGACGCGAAGCTCGTTCATGGCGGTCTGGGCCCATTGCAAAGTCAGCTGTTCATTCCTCTCGTGCGTATTTTGATTGGGATAGACCGTTTTCCTGCAAATGAAATATCAATCTCAATACGCTATTTTTTAAATTGTTTTTCTGATTTTCGCAGATTTCGCACTTATGTAGATTTCGCCGTTTTAACGTATTAGGTACTAACATCTATATTAAGTTCTACGTAATTATATTTTATTTTATGTGCAATAAAAGGGATCTTAATTAAATTATCAATTTCCGTATGTACCATCAAGTTACATACAAGACATAAAGCCTAAGTTAGTAGAATTAGATAATATAACTAGATATTATTAACATTAATAAAGCTGGGTATTCAATAATTAAAAACAAATTCAAACGAGCTGTAGTATTTGTATAAAAGAAATCCGTAATTGAAGATAAAATAAGTAAACGTTGTTAAGAGCAACACAAAATAATATATTCTAGGTATTCTCTAGGTAAAGTAAATATTTCAATGTTTCAACTATTACCCCTCTGGGAATCGATACGCTCGCGATCGAAAAGCCTTTTAGCATCAACCTGTGTATAATTTAATTTAAAATTGAAAATGGAATTGGAAAAAGACTATAAAGTTGACTCCGAGCTTATATTTTTTTGTCGTGGTTATAGTGATGGGATAAAGAAAATATCACATAGGTACCTACTATTTTGTACATATGCATATAAAACTCATATAAAAACATATTCCATTAAATTTTTAAAACTAACACGTAAAAAATGCTCGTTAATAGCGAACACTTTGTAAAATTCAACCATTTAATTGAACCAGTGATTTTTAATTAGCAATTTAACAACAAAGAGTAGATCTTTTGATGGTGTGTATTTATGACGTCACATGGCAGTATTTCATACAAACCTCCATATAAACTATCGTTTCATGCATTTCATAAAAAGAAGCCGATTTGATATGTCAGTCAACATTCCAATTCCGAAGTAGTTACGTACAGGTAATAAATTATTTGTTTTAGGGTTTTATTTAAAACAGTAAATATCCACAAGCGCATAACAGGACAGGACGTGATGTTATGCAACAACGAACAGGCAATGGCGTGTCTCCTGCAATGGCCACCCTTCCGGTTCCATTTTGTTACAATAAATTAATTATTACCTATTTAGGGCACTAGCACTATTTCGGGCCCTTGGACTAATAAATACAAGGCCAGGCCGCATCGCAGTAATCGCAACTGCCAGATAGTACCCGCTACTCTTACCCTTAAATCTATACTAATATTATAAACAGGAAAGATTTGTATGTAAGTATGTTTGTAACGAATTGGCTCAAAAAGTACTGGGCCGATTTTAAAAATTCTTTCACCATTTGATTGCTACATTATTCCAGATTATCATAGGCTATATTTTATCCCGGGATAAGATAAGATCCCATGGGAACGCGGGTGAAACCGCGCGGCACAGCTAGTCAATGATATTATTAGTTGAAGATGTAGATATAAGTTATAAGCGCTCCGAAAGCGAGATGCTAAAAAGTGACTATTTTGCCTACTTTGACATGTGTCGCAACGCCGGCTTCAACGGATGCATTTCACGTACCGAGTGCAATTAAAAGTGAGTGACCTAAAACAAACAAAAATCTGGTGAAATATCGTAATTTAGTGTGGATTTGCAATATTAAGTTATTTATGTATTGTGTGCGTTAGAGTGCCATTTCTCGGCCATTTTTTATGTAGGGTCTATCTGCACCTTTTTAAATAACTTTACATGACAATGTTAATAAAAGCTTATAACATTTTTTTCGAGAATCATTATAGGTACTTTATTTTCCAAGGAACCAATTATTTTAATCTAATCCACTAGATTTTAAGCTAGTTAATTTAGTGTTGAATACAAAGAAGTTATTTTTATATTTGGAATTCGACTAATATAGGTAATTAACGTTTTTTTATATAAGCACAAGTGTTAACGAGGCAAGTCAGCTGATGGTAAGTGAATACCGTCGCCTATAGACATAAACAATACCAGGGGGATGACAATATCTTTAATGGTAACTGGCTCGCAACTGCAGGAAAACACCAACAGCTGCTTGGGGACAGATTTTAAATTGAGGGTGGTAGCCAAGCCAGCCAAGTATTACAAAGTACCAAGCAAGAACTACTCCTTGCTCATCAATCTCTGAGAGACAAAATAATTTCACCCTAATTTAGTGTCGGTTCCTTATGATTAGAAAATACTTGTTATCGACAACATTTATTTATATCTGTCATCGACCATTTGCTCCCACTAATCAAATATCCAGTATTTATTCTGTTGACGATATATTTATACCTGCGTTATTTCTTTATCAGTAATTTCAGGTGACGATTCTTGGTAACTTATCGTATATTTACTAAAACCCGATGTCAAATAAATCCATCCAGTCGTTGAGATTATTCGTAGCTATAACTAAAAGTTAAATAAACGCGTTAAAAACATAAGCCCCTTATGCCGTCGCGCAGTCAGCTAAAAATAAAGATCAATTTTTTTTCAATTTGAGATTGGTAGGGTAGTACCATCATTCATGTGTATTATTTTCTCAAGCATGTATTTGTATACAATAGGTATTTCAATTTATTTTATTGAATTATTGCCGTAGTAGCCGAAAATGCGGGTTTATTGTCTTAAATCTGAACCGTTTTCTACAAAATGGTTTTAATAAGATCGCAAACAATTCCAGAAACAAACTATGAAGTCTTATATAGGTATCTGACTTTTTGGACAATTACTTTATTGGTAATTGGAGCTTTGTATGTAAGAAACCTTATTTTTTATTGTAGTCTAAGAATCAACAATCTTGTAGTTATCTACACAACATTATGTTCTCGAATGACAAAAGAAATGCGTAGTACGGGCAGTAAGGCCCGAGGTAAAGTTTCCATGACAGACTAGCTCCATTGACACACTTTAGTACTTAGTTCGATTCTGTTTTTTGTATGAAAAGTTGAAGATGTATCTAGGTTTTAGGTAATGGCACTATTTTACTTGAAAAGATAAAGATTTTTATTATGCGAGATTAAGGTAATATAAGATTGAATGTAGGTACCTATATAATTAGTGATTCACGTATGCAAATAAATCGGGTGACATGCGGGCGGGGAGCTTTTTCTGCCAACGCATCAGCTTGGCTATCCAAAGAGGAAACGCTGCCAGCCTGCTGGGAACCTTGCCGATCGGCAGCAGCGGCAGCCTCGAAGAAGTTTTTTTTTTATATATATTATAGTTGTACATTTGTTTGTATATTTTGTACATATGTTGTATTTGATTGTATTATATTAAATTCTCGGAAACACCGTAATAAATATATAGATTCAAACTCATTTATTCAGTTTAGGCCCTGGTAAGGCACTTATGAACGTTACAATTGACTCAACCGAGAAGACTTTGAGGAACTCAGCTACTCAAAGTGACTGCCAAATGTGGCAATAAAATCAATTAAAGAATTATCTACATTAATGGAGTTTGCATAATTGAACAGTATTTTTCAAATATATATTTTCTAAAGTTTGACAATAGCAGCTAACGGTGAGTACCTACATTCTGTTAAACTCAAACTCAAAGTATCTTATCAAATGAACTTATCACAAGTATATTTAATCGTATTATTATTTTCCACAATATTTACGAAGAAATCACAAATCTAACGACGTTCTGTTATATGATAATAACAGAACGTCGATTATATGAAAAATGAATAAAAGCCAATATTAAAATAGACCGGTAATATCTCGTTTGAAGATGAAATTTTCGTTTGATATGCATGCAGTTACTGACATATTGAGTGTTATACAATATTCAATTTATGAGTTCACTAGTATTCACAATATTGCAGTTCATATCACATCGAGCTGCCAATAATGCAGCAATAGCCAATAATGAACTGCAATATTAAAGGTCTTCAATTTTATTAAAATAAAATTCAGTTATTTATCTGCAAAAAAATAACATGGCAACTTTAATTCCTTGACCAAGTACATATTTCCTTATCAGTCAATTTTAATTGCAGACTTAAGAATATTCAATTTTGAAATCAATTTATTTAAATTAATATTATTACTATTTTGGTCACAATTAAATAATCACCAACACTTAAAATAACCATAACAATAAAAATGGCAATTAATAAATTACTTACATAATTATTTATTGATACGGAAATGCGATTTTGGATCACGTAATAAATTTTAGGGTTAACATTATTCTATATTTTTATTTTGGTAAATTATACAAAACTCACATAATATTATATTATTATGGTAACATTTATTTGTTATTTTTATTTGTTGCCACGTATTTTTCGATACGCGAGACGGTAGGACGATCACAAATGTAATTTGACCTCTCGCGATTCACGTCGACTCAAGACACACACACACAGTCAGCATCACCATGAATGCCCATGGAATTTGATATTATTAAATCCGCAGGTGGACTTCGTCGAATTGATTTTTTGAGATTATCATAAAATTGACAGAATTTGCTATTACACGCTGTGTACTAGCAAATTCTGCTCATAATTCTCTTGGGAACTTTTAGGTTAAATTACTTTATAAATTATTAGCTGTCCCCGCGTTATCACCCGGGCTCCCGTGTGATCTTATCTTTTCCCGGGATAAAATATAGCCTATGACACTCACAAATAACGTGGCCTTCTATTGGTAAAAGAATTTTCTAAATCGGTTCAGTAGATCCTCACAAATTTTACCTCTTTATAATATTAGTATATATTATACACTAGCTTTCCACCGCGGTTTCACCCGCATGCCCGAGGGTTCTTATCTTTTCCCGGGATAAAAAGTCCTAAATCCTATGCTTTATTCCAAGACATGAACTACCTGTGTGCCAAGTTTCATCTAAATCCGTTTAGCCGTTTTTGCGTGATAGAGTAACAAACATCTATCAATCCATCCATCGATCCAAACTTTCACATTTATAATATTAGGTATTAGTGGGATGTATAAAAATAATGAAATATTTATTGCAATTTAGAAAAATCGTGAAATTATATAGTATAGTAAAATAAAAGATGTAGACGTAGTTTTATTTCGACACAAATCTTCTCTCCATTTCAGATGAAAGGGAAGCCATACATAAGTTTAAAACTTTAGAAACTGAACACCCATCTTCAGCTTTACAAATATAATCTTGACTGCACACTTCAGTTTTAACTACATAAAATAACAAGCAGAGAAATATCTTGCAGCATTTCTAAAGTTCGCTTCTCCAAAGAGAAACCCCACAAAGCCGTAGTAAAAGATGAATTAACATTTTTCGCATAAAATTTCTCAAGAATAATTCTCTCGCAATATTCCAACAGAATCTGGTACTCGTGGTTTACAATAGAATGCTATGACACAGTAAATAAGATGCTCCTTCGTTTCAAATTAAATTTCATCCTTACCTTATAAAGGTATGCCTCGATATGAAAAGCAACAAGTATCAAACAAAATAATTTGTGCTAGAGCGTGTATCGTATCGCATACAACTAAAAAAACTTCCGTTCTTACGGCAGATGTAAGAGCCATACGCCAGCTGGCATCAAAAAAAATAACATGCATTAGAACATCACCCTTATCCCGTACCCAAAACGAACAAAGTATTATAACCCATAATTGAATACGTGGAAGGTTTATTTTCACGTGTTAAATAGGCCAAATGTTGTCGAATTAAAATGACCATTAGAAATAACACCTGCTCTTTGTTAGATATTTGAGGTTGAATAAATTCAGACCCTTCGCGTAAAGAGGCCGAAACGGGCCTGGTCGGTTATAAATTTTAATTTGGGCTCCTGCCTTATGCTTAAATGGGGCTTATAGTATAGATAGATAATGATTAGAAGTCGATTGTTGTGAAATAGGTCGGTTAAAATAAAGTTTAATGATGAATATTGTTAAAATTAGGTAGGTAATCAAAAAAAGCGGACCTAAGTAATGTGTTCTTGAACAATTTTGGTGGAAAGTGCGTAGGTTTTGAAAGTATCTAATTATCATGCTGCGAATTTGGGATTAGAGTTGTCAACAACTGTTTTTGAACAAAGGTGTATTACTAAAATTGTTAAACATTTGATGAAAAAATTGCACAGTGCCTAAATATTTTAACTAAGTCCCTTGCAAGGTATTCTCAGTTAGAAACTGATTTTCCAACCGGTGGAAACTTCTGCCGCTCGACCTTCTTAGCTCCTAGGGCCTAAACTATTATAAATGGTTCTGTTTTTAACCGACTTCCAAAAAGGCAAAAAAGGCAGCTGTAGCGATATCTAGCTACAAAATAGGTACAGCACAACTCCTAGATAGTTGGCGCGTCAATAATCTACATCGCGCTTACGAAGTTTTCCAAGCAATCTTCATAATACTGTTGGACCCGATGACCTTGCCTGGCGCAAAAACTTCTATTTCAATGGAGAAATCCAACACCTCGGTCCTCCATACTCCTCTAGCTATTTGTGAAGACATCTAGATGAACTAATAATCATTGAAAAACAGCAATAACAATTTATTTTCAATGTAAACTGTCACTTATTTATTTTAGGTAGTTGCACATACATATGCAGCGCCGCGTTTATCGTATCGAAGTAACGTCTCTATACCGGATGTGGGCTCGTTGCACATTACTTCCGGTCGGATATAAATACACCCATCAAAGCCAGATGCCTGCCCCCATAGCTCGGTACAAGTTGGGATTGATTTGAAATGAAGAATACGAATCACCCAGTCTTTGATAAGGTTGAGTAGTGCATTGAGTATTATACAAGGTGAAATGCAGATCGTTTTTTTTTTTGGGATTTATATAGTAAATTTTCTTGGATGCCGAATAGAAATATTATTATGAACCTAGAGGTACTAGAGTCTTGTTGTCAATGCGACAGTAGTCAAACAGTAGTACTTGACTACACCCTCAAGTTGGTATGTTCCGGCAATTTCACTTTGTATTAAGGAATTAGCAGTCCCCCTGGTATTGCTAATGTCTATAGGCGGCGGTAGTCACTCGCCATCAGGTGAAAAAGATATAGCATGTGTTCCTAAATTCGATTCAGCATACTGGCTAGCACCACATTATGTGCCAGTTAGTAGTGACGTCATCAACTGACGCCATACTGTTGAACTTTACCAAAATGACCAGTAGACAGAAACGTCAGGACTTTTTGGCGGGAACTTGCCAAGTATGCCAAGTGACGTTGTGTTTTTGTTTTATTTTCAACACACCCATAACAAGGCTTCTTAAAATTTTAAGAGAGTTTGTAAGGTGAACAAAAATACAAGCATAATTTGTTTTCGTAAAAAGAACTCATTATTGGCTTGCTTTGGCAGTATTGAATGAGGTTTAGCCCATGTGAATGATCTTTAATAGGATCTCATATAGAATCGTATTAATCGTGCCCGAGTTACATAATAAAACCGCCCGTTTCGCGCCTTTTTTCAGATTTGCATTTTTTCCCGACTTTTATAGGTTACCCGCTGCTGAGATTAAGATCTTAATGCCACTTATAAAATTATTTTGATACTTAGATTCACATTACGTTTATTAGACAACACTACGTCAATGAGTAGGTAATTATTAAAACCTTTGAGTATTAAAACTGAAGAAACGGCAGCGGCACCGGCACTGGCGTCGATGGGAATGTATGACGCAGGGCCGTCGCCGGTGCCGGTTTGTGGAAAAACGCCCAAAGGCTTTGTATCTATGGTAATGAATAAACAATAAATTAATAAGAGTAGGTAATCAGACGTGAATCAGAGCGTGGTTATTCCTTATTTAATTTTAAGGTTTTAAATTTAATTTAATTATTTATTAAGTATATGAATGTACATATTTTAAAAATATATGTATACATATCTAATTATATCAAACCGAGAGAGTTATTCGGTCCGTGGTACTACATTTCGTTGTAAACATATAAGTAATTTTTTTCAAAACAAAAACTTGAAGTATATTATTATTAAGCTTCAGTTTCCAAAACATTATTATGTATCGAGAACTTAATACAATTGAAGCTGCAGTAAAAAACGAGTTTTATATGAGCACTACAAAGTTGCACAATTGCATTGTACACAGTCGAATATAAATACGTTTATACTGAAATTCAAAAGCTCAAAAGTAACGTAAAACTTATTATATTCCAACTTGTGTAAACCGCAAGAGTACTGGCGATAATTGCTCATGACAATCTCTCACCATTCATTTTTATACAAAGTCAACATTCCATTCCATATTTAAATTAAATAAACAAGTATTATAAAAATCGATGGGTAAAAATACATGCTAACAGCTGGCAGGTTGCATATGGAGAGCGTAAACCGGAACGTTGGCTGTTGGTCCAGTGGATCTTTCACGTGACTGTCAAATAACTTTTTAATCTCAATACAGCAGCATAAGGTGCAATCTTATTCGTCTTTAAAAGCATTTTTCTGCATATAGAAGCAGGTGTGCCGTATCGATAGTGCCGTATTATATTTTACAGAGACTAGTTATTACTTGAAGTAGTGTATACAATCTTTATATATAAAGTTAAAAACAACCTTATTTAACATTTTAGTAGGTATTACTTTTACTTTTAATTGACCAAGTTGCTTTAAGTTGGAAGAATTCGTCAGTAACTCTGTACTACAATATTTTGACAAATTACTCGAAGTCAGTGAAAATGATTTGGACAGAAATAAAATAATAGAAAATAAATAAAATTTATTGTATAAAGTTTTTAAGTTAGTTTATTTAGTCATACCATGAAACTATTGGTCTAATCATTAAATCAATTGGTATTTATTTTAATTATTAGGTATACTTAATATATATTTTTTGTATTATTAGGCTATGTAAATATATGATAGCTTTGCAGAGTACTGAATATTTATTCAAATGAAAATTCTCCGAATACGAACATTTAAACCAAACCATAAATATTTTTGAAGTACTTCACACGCTTATACATTTATTTGGAAATATGAGACATTATAGGTCAGCCATGTTGTTATCGGAAACATTTCTAGAAATTTATTCATATTAATCATACTTCAATATTTATTTACAACAAATGTACAAAATATACAAACAAATGTACAACTATAATATATAAAAAAAAAACTTCTTCGAGGCTGCCGCTGCTGCCGATCCGCAAGGTTCCGATCAGAATGCTGGCAGCGTTTCCTCTTTGGATGAATAAATAATTTACTTCAATTAATTTAAAAAATCAAGATTGAAAAACCAAAAGTATGAATAATCACGTGAAATAATTGGCGCAATAAGAATGTTAAACTGACTTCATAACTAACTGCGTATTATGTCATTCAATCACAGAGTAATTGATAAGGTTTTACCTGACAAAAATAAAAAAAAACCTTTTAATTAACCTAAATAGTATAAAAAATCGATTTATAAAAACAAAATAAACTTTCCATATTTTTAAATAATATCTACTATAAAACAAAAAAAAAAGATTTTTTCTTCACGCACGAATATTATAAATATGGACAGAAATTGAAAGCGTATTTTAATAATATATCTCGGGGACGAATACTTGACAGAGCTAGAATAATCGCGTCGCTCTGGTTTTGCAAGGGGCCCTTGTATCCCGATCTCGAAACGGCACATCTAACTTTACAAGTTTTATATTATGACACGTCTTGGGGGTACTTCAAAGCCTCGGGCGTGAGACATTAAAGGAACACTTGGGCAATATATACCCAAGTACGTAGCAAGGGCTAACCGCGAAATGCGGCCTTATTTAAAATGTGCAAAGGGTATTTTTCCCTTGTGAATTAAATACAAAATCTTTCAATACTGCCTTTGAAGTTCATTTCCTTATCACCTGAGCTTTAGAATAACGTTCGCGAAAAATCCATTAATTTCGTTGATTACTTGAATTCTTCATGAACAATACAAGATTTGTAAATGCGTTGTTAGGGTTCCGTACCCAAAGGTTAAAACGGGACCCTATTACTGAGACTCCGCTGTCCGTCTGTCTGTGTGTCTGTCTCTCTGTCACCAGGCTGTATCTCATGAACCGTGATAGTTAGACAGTTGAAATTTTCACAGATGATGTATTTCGGTTGCCGCTATGACAACAAATACCTACTATTTTTTACGTAAAAATGGCAATTTTTTTTGCCATTTTTTAATCCGACTAGTTTGAAAATTATTTTAATGGATTATATATTTACGAGAAATTATTATTGCTTGTCTCTGGTCGCCTATAAATAGACCACACACCAAGCTCTTCGATTCGCTGTTATTAGGCCAAGATTACAAAACTGCTGTGATACTTGCCCGATGCTGCGACAGCGGTGACGTCACTAATAATAGCAGGGATTCAATTTAATATCAATTTAAAACAATGCTTAATAATTACAAAAATCAACAATGAAATTGAATACCCAACAGAAAAATATTTCAAAAAAAAAATGTGGGCTGAAAGTCACCTATGTGATATTAAATCCTACTATGATACTAGATTTGAGGAATAAAAGTAATATGTACATATAATTAAATAATTTCCTAAACAACAAAATATTGATTCCAATAAGTATCTAACCTATATGAATATTTGTATAATGTTTCCTTACAAACAAAAATCCTAAAAAAATTTATTATAAATCCTACCTACTTAAGTATATAAATAAATATCCTCGAAAAAAGTTCTAATCAAGTAAAATATTATTTTTAATTGTTTCTGAAGCTAGTTAAAAAAAAAAACAAAATGTGGAGTAGGTATACCTAGTTAATAAGTTCACATTGCAATTCGCATTGGCATACAATCAATTTAAATCGCACTTTGCAAAAATTAGTATTTTGCGCTAAGCAAAGGTAATTATTACATAAAATTTATTTCATTTGTACCTAAAATTAGGATATTTTTTATGTATTTAGAAATTTGACATCTAATATTAAAATTAAAAACACAAATGTCAAAAATAAATCACGAAAATTCCGTGCTAAAACTTTTTCCTAACAAATAGTATTGAATCAAATATTCAACACGGCTCCCCGAAAATTGAGAAACTCGCCCCACTGGCAACAACGGCAAATCTCATTACCCAATTCGCAACAATCGGACCTTTACGATGTGATCAAATAAAAGGCAAATTTTCCACTTACTTGAACTCGGCTAACTCGTTGCTGAGACGTGTAAAGTCGGTGGCATGTAAAGTTTTCAATGTTTCAATTTGTTCTGCCAACGCTTGCATCTCTTCCTTGACTTCAATTTCGGCGGCATTCACGGATAAAATTAAGTAAATAGTCAATATGGCACTTTTCACGCACTTCATTTCGGCAGCGATCGTAAGACTATCGGGACTTAACGGGAGACTTATACCGAGCCGGGTGCGCGAGTATTTCGCTCGAATGTTGGGACCGGAATGATCGCGCGGGATGTTCTCAACCCTAATATAGGGGCTTATATAAATGGCGGGGTGGGTTTGGCGCAGATGTGTTCAACAGTTGTCTCGTGGGCCGCGGGGCGCCACGCGCTTCTTACCTTGCTATGCTTTTCATATAAGTAGGCACCTTATTAAAGCCTTACAAGTTATATTGTTTTCTTTTTATGAATCTGGCTTGTGCACTTTGTATATTAAACCAGCCCTGACCATCCAAAGAGGAAACGCTGACAGCCAGCTAGGAACCTTGCCGATCGGCAGCAGCGGCAGCCTCGAGGTTTTTTTTAATATATATTATAGTTTCGTATATTTTTTTCATCTGAAATATTTGTATTTAGTTGTGATACAGCAATGTGTCAGCCAAGATTGACACACTTGTGTATTTACATAAACTATTTCGAGCTTTTTTTGATCACCTACCTTGACTCCAAGGAATGTTCGGAATTTGAGCGAATGTCACGACACATGGGGCCTACTGGTCAGTAATTTTAATGGCTTCATATCAAATTGCCCACCGTTGGCAAATTTTGAGATGTTTTTATGTTTTTAATTAAGGTAGGTACATATTGTTCAAACCTTTAGCGTTATTTTCACTTTTTTAAGTGCCTACGTAACATAAAATAAAAAAATGATATAATATTTTGTTGATAATGCAATTTTACCCACATGTAAAATATATTTTATTCCAGAGTATCATTTAATCCCTTTGAGTAACAAACCCTCGTATACCTACAAAAACAGAAACGATCGCATTTAGATAAAAAGTGCGTCTTATCCTTGTAGCTAAAGTGACCCCTCGTGGATGGAACGGTCGTCCCAGAACTACATGCAAAAAAACATGAATATAATCTGTTCTTCGTTACGGAGCTGAGTCATAACAAACATAGGTACCTACACACAACAATTTTACTAGGAATACTTCCTACTTGTTCTAACTGCGAAGTGTATCCTTACAAAAGGCATTACTGTTATGAAATATAAGTAAGTAAGTAAATAAATAATGATGTCAGAAAAGATTTGTCACTAGTGTTAATGTAGGTAACGCTTAGTTTTAAATAAAAGCACAAAACATGCTGCTA
Organism: Ochropacha duplaris; assembly: GCA_951361185.1. Lineage (NCBI taxonomy): Eukaryota > Metazoa > Arthropoda > Insecta > Lepidoptera > Drepanidae > Ochropacha > Ochropacha duplaris. The sequence goes on from OX592690.1 coordinate 2,568,056, forward strand.
AAGATAAGTATTTTATTACTTACCTATGCATATTACAAGAATTAAGTTTAATAACTTTAGCTAGGCTTTATTTTTTAGGGTTCCTTACCCAACGCAAAGAACACCAACTACGTATGTTTATTATTATAAAATATTTATTAGTTTATAAATTATTATTGTTATAGTAGAACGAACAATATTATGTGTATAAGAAAACATTCAACGGTAAAAGTTCTGGCCATCCTTTAAAATAAAAACAATAGAGTAAAAGTAAAGGTAAGGCCGTGACAAAATTGCACCGAAATATGGAATAACAGCTCAATTTACAGAACCCTTAGTGTGCTAGTCCGACTCGCCCTTGCCCGTTTTTAAAGTTTAACCCAGGTCGTCAACATCGAAAGGTACACATTTTTGTTAAAATAATTTTGTAAAAAATGCTAAATCCGAAAACAAAGGATTTTTCCCGTGTAATTTAAATTTTCGGCTAGATACTACGTAGTAAAGAATACAAATAACTTTATTTACAACAAATGTACAAAATATACAAACAAATGTACAACATCTTCTTCTCTTTCTTATCCCACGCTAGGTGGAGTCGTCACAATATGTTTTCCTCTTCCACTCCGCTCTATCACTAGTTAATATATAAAAAACTTTTTCGAGGCTGCCGCTGCTGCCGATCGGCAAGGTTCCCAGAATGCTGGCAGCGTTTCCTCTTTGGATGGCCAAGCTGATGCGATGGCGGAAAAAGCTCCCCGCCCGCAGGTCACCCGAGGGAGAGATTAATTTCTATGTAGTTGTGTACAATAAAGCATTTCCACGAATGTAATTCGATGCACTACGTTTATTCCATTATAATTTTCGACAAAAAGCTCACATCAAAATGATGATGCTAGCAGAAAGTAGGTAAAAAAAACCGTTTTTAACCAAGACAATTTTTAATACAAGGCATTAATATAGGTATGTATATAAATAAATGATAACCTAATATAAATGTTTGATAGATACGTGTTTAAATTCAAACAAATAACTTGTCGAAGCCTTTCACGCTCAAGAACTTCAACAATTAGCAATCAATGTCGATCTTGAAAACAGTTTATTAACGGTTTTCTGTTAATTTTTTGTTCTAGTAACTGCATTATACAAACACTACCTACTTCATTGCGATATTATAATATTTCTAATGATTAAGATAAGAGGTTGTTTTTTATTGAAACTGTATGCAACAATGTTACTTAATCCGAGGGCAGATATGACTATACATAAGTAAGCTATTGTTTGTGAAATAAATAGATTATTATACAACGCAATTATTGATTATATTCAATTAATTAAGTAGTGATCGTTCATCTGCGTAATCATGTGACGAAAAATCCGCTTGACGACAGATTCTCTACATGAAGACTAGGCAGCCAGTAGGTACTAATCAAAGTTGTCATAAAATACATCTATAGGTATAGATAAAACCAAAAGGAATAGATCTAATTAAATACCTTGAGAAATTTAACACAAAGACTTCAATGAAATACAGGACTATTAGCTCCTCAAAGAGACTGGTCTGGATTTAATCTAGGTAGAACTAAGGCAATAGAATTGCGGGAAAACTGAGCTTTAGTTACACAACATGGCGAGTGTACTAATTGCTGGCAATTAACGTGTCACATAATCTTATCAGATCGTATTGTTACATCCTAATTGTCGATAGTAATTAATTATCGACCTACAAACTAATACCTAAGGGTTGTTTTTAGATACATATTTAACAATCAAATTTGAAAATTAGAGGAGGAACGTAATTCTTTCATTCATTCATTAATACATTAATTACGATTTAAATTAATAGTTTTTCATGATAAAATGCTAGGGACGATATTTATTGTAATAAGGTGTACAAGACAACACCAGGTATTGCTAATGTCTATAGGCGAAGGTATTCACTTACCATCAGGTGAACCGCCTGCATGGTAACTTGTAGTAGGAAAAAAAAACGGGACAAAATATCATATTTTTCCAGCCCGTTGGCGTGGGTGGTAAGAACAATACCTGCCACGGATTAGGTACGTACCTATACACATGTGTGTGCTTTTTTTAAAAGGACCAGTAGGTGGCTGGCCTGAGGGGCCATTGCATCTTTACGTGGACTGTTCGGCGAGCGCTTAGAGCTCTCAACAGGATTTGTGCATGAACATGTCTATTTTTGTTCTAAGTCTATATGTAATTATCTAATTAAAAAGTTGTATGAGTATCTAGTTCTATGTGGTATTAGAATTGTGTGAACACTGTCTGAAGATATTTATTTATAAAAAAAAAAAATGTCATTATTCATTAATTATATTATTCATTTAAAAAAACTGCCGCTGCTGTCGATTGGCAAGGTTCCCAGCAAGCTAGCAGCGTTCCCTCGTTGGATGGCCAGGCTGATGTGTTGGCGGAAAAAGCTCCTAGCCTGCTGCTGGTCTTCCGAAGCCTCGATTAATTTTGACATTAAAACACTTGCGAAACGACGATTTTCGGACCCCCACGGACCCATGGTCTTGACCGTAAAAGGCATAAATTGATAATATGGACCGTTAGAAGCGTATTTTTTAAATTTAGAATTTTGCGGACCCTTCACAGCCGCCCCGCGGCTTTAGAAGTCGCCGGTAAGTGAGTATGTAAAGTGTATCAACACAAGAGCATCCCACACCAACGGCTTGCCGACACTCCACGCAATCAAAGTCAGTGGCGGATTTACCAGTAGGCTGAGTAGGCTGGAGCCTATGGCGGCAGATTTTAGGGGCGGCAAATTTTTTATTTTTTTTTATCTTCACTAAATCACCCATTTTTTGTTATCTTCACTAAACAGTATACTCTTCACTAAATCGTGGGTTGCAAAAATAATCTAGAAACTGACACGACTATCCCCTAGTTAGTCAGGAAAAAGCCGACGTAATGAGGACGATAGAACACAAATCATTAAGTTGCAATCTCAGAATAAATATGATTGTGAACTAAACTAGAGCGGCAAAAATTGAATAGCCTACTAGCGGCAAATTTGTAAATCCGCCACTGATCAAAGTCATACCATCCGGCCTCTTGACGTCGTCACGCGAAATACAGACTGGTTCCAGTACAGATTGCACACTGGCGATAACAAGAGCCCTACGAATAATATCATTAAGAGCCACGTGACGTGAAATACGGCCGAGAACACGAAAGCCCATGATATGAGCTCATTAAAAAGGTCCCTACAGCAGCAGCGATAAGGATGATTGGGCCTAGAATCAAGACGAAGATAAATACACAGGCTTAATGTTATGTGGTCCCGAAATTGGTGGATGCAAGATGCAATGGGAATGGCTTACATCCAGTTACCAAATTCACTCTGCGAGACAGCTAACAAAAGTGCGCGGTTCGAAATTGATTCAATCGAAGTTCGAATCTTAATTTAAACTTACACCAAACACTATCTTAAAATAAAAGGTAGGTAGGTTTTAATTTTGTTATGAAATGAAATATTTATTCATCCAAATAGGCCTTCACAGGCGCTTATGAATTGTCATGACTCTAATGACTCTAATGCACGGTTAGGAAGGTTGCTTTTGCTGAGAAGAGCCGGTAATAAACTCAGCAATTACTCTTTTCAAAACAAACTTAGAATTTATTACATAAGATTATGTCCTGCAAGAGCGAGCGAGCGCTACACCCAAGTATTGTATGGTAGTACGCCTGCTGTACTAAAACATTCTTAGCACGTTCCTTAAATTTATGTATAGGCAAATTCAACAGTGTAGGTGGTATCTTATTACAGAAGCGTGCACCCAGTCCTAAAAATGAGCCTTGCACTTTACGGAGTCTATAAGCCGAGATCACAAGCTTGTGCTTATTTCTAGTATTGATAGAGTGCGTCACATTTTTTTTACAAAAATACTGATATTTAAACTTAAATCTACTAAAGTCATGTCTATTGCGATCCAGCGCTGTTTCAATACCGCGGGATTTTTGCTAGATTGACATCAATCCAGCGGAAACCCACATACCGTTATAGTTACCTACTTAATAAGCTCTATAACCTCGAACTCAAAACTCATTTATTCAGTTTAGGTGCTGGTAAGGCATTATTGACTCTACCACCGGTTCGGAATACACATAAACTGACGAAGACTCAATAGGCTTTGTTCATTAACCTAAGTTTAATATATTTTTTATATAATAAGACATTCTAGTTACCTCATGTGGTATCCTATTGTAGAAACGAACACAATTCCCGAATTGTATAATAACTTTAGATATACTATATCCACTCTATATTCAAACCTTAAAAAATACAAAAAATCAACAACATCTTAGTGTTACCTTATTGATAAATTATTTTACAGTTCGCGTACTTATTTATTATGTCTTTAAAGGTCCAATAACAAAATTAAATATAAATATTTGGAAGTTACTTTGTAGTCTTTGTAACTCTAGTTAGGTAACTAAAAATATTAATTTCTTTATCCGAAGAAATTATAATTAGTCTTCGTTATTCACAAAGTGTAAGTTTCCTAATTAATGGTCCTTTAAATTTTCATACTGAATCAATCAAATAATGTAACTAACTTAAAAATACCTATACCTATAGTCGCACAACAAAATTAAATACTTTGACTCCTGATTTTCACCCAACATCAATTATTGTTCGAACTATGTATTTCTCTTTTCTAGTTCATGTCCGTATACTGTAATCTACACTGGCTTGCTTTAGCTGCATTTCTAATTGCTATTGTAGAGTTAAAAATAAACGCGCTGTTAAGTTAATTGAAGGTGGTCAATTTTGCGTAAATTGAAACAAGCTGTTATAGCGGGATGCCAATGTGCCTAAATTAATGCTAGATAGAAATCCCCAGTCATGTCGAAGGTCTAATTTTTGTAAAAGTTCACATTCTGTTGCGTCACATACTTCAGCGTGTACCTATGTCTATCTGCACGTCCACTTCTCGTCCGGGCTCGACGCACAATCAAATACGCACTGCATTCAACGAATTCCCCAAGTGCAGTTCTATAGAATTCACAATATCTATCAGTTACAATCCTTTGAACACATTCTATCGAATAGTGTCGCAAAACTTGAGAGCGCTCTTCAAAGCTCAAATCAAAGTACAGAATATTAGATTATTTTTTTTGGTAGGACAGAAAGGTGGAGGTCTGAAGGACCATAGACACCCTTACGCGGACTGTACGGCGGGCGCTTACTACGAGTATAGGCCACTGGTATCGAGGTGACTAGATGTGATGTACACTCATTTTCGCTTCAATCGTTTTGACATTTTAATAAAAAGAAGCTGATTTGATATTATGTTAGTGAACATCCCTATTGTATGATAATATAGATGAGTGCTTTTTAAGATATTTTCGAAATGACTACTTCTATCAATATCTGGCAATAAAATATTTATAACAATTGATTTCAAGCACCCTACGCTTTTTTTACATTAAAATTTTTTTTTTGCTAATCTCACTATCTTTAATTTAAATTTATTGAAAATTATTTTTTACCTTTTAGTTTGATTTTCTATAGAAGCGTGTTTTTTTTAGTTTTTTTAAACTATTAATTTTATTTTCTACTTTTTAGTTTGGTTATTTACTTATTACTTATAAAAGTTTTGCCCTTTTAATGCGCTAGGGATGCTGGGTTTAATTAAATTATTGCATTGTCATCGTTCCTTGATAAGTGTGCAAAGCTTCAAATCAATCCGTCGTGAAAATCACGTTCAAAGATTCCATTACATACATAGATACATACCAACCTAATAAAAGCTTGTTAAAAATAAAACGTTGCGATGAATAAAAACTCAGCGCAGTTTAATTGTAAATACGTTGGTTTCCTTTGAAATACTTACTACTTGTAGGTTTTCTCAAGATTTTCTTTTCTCTAGAGAAATTTTCTATTGTTACTTAAATAAACATTTTCATTTCTTTATTATCGCAATAAAAATACAGCGCTAGGGTTCCGCACCATAAAAAGAAAACCGGAACCCTTATAGGATGTCCCCTGTCTATCCATCTGTCACAGCAGATTTTCCAAAATCTACAGGATTAAATAAATTGAAATTTGGCAAATATCTAAGTGTCAATCTTTCCGTAAATCGCTTCAGATCGTTTGATCGTTTTCGAAATAGGGATGTTGACTGACATATCAAATCAGCTTCTTTTTATTAAATGTTAAATCTAAACAATAGTTTACATGGAATTTTGTATGAAATACTGCCATGTGACGTCATAAATATACACCATCAAAAGATCTACTCTTTGTAGTTAAAGTGGTCATTAAAAATCATTACAAAATATTTTCGAGTATTTTTAGATGTTTTTTTACACTAGTTACTAAATAAGTAAAACTAAATAAGATTTTCGGGTTTAAGGGGTTCTCTCGGGAACGGGGGTGAAATCGCAAAGGATTACTAGTGTTTAAGTAGATATAATTAAATACGATGTACTTGACTGATTATTTGAGAGTTATTTCTGTAGCATATTTTGTAAATTGAAGGTAAAACAATGTCTGGTTTCTTTCTTGATCAATAAGTGTACTGCATTTTGGCAGTATGGTTCGCCAGCATCATTGTGATTTGTATCATATCATATTGCAAGGCGATGATAGCTCAGTGGTAGTGACGTCGGATACCGCGGAAAAGGTCGTGGGTTCGAATCCTACAATAAGCTTGAGCTTTCTGTGAAGGAAAACTCAAGTTGAAAATCTGTCGCCAAGCACCTATCGGTGTATTCCGAGTTCCGACAGCTGCACTTGGGAGCCAGTTTCCATCTAGGCTTTGTGCTCTTACCAACTTCGACCACATCATCACTTGCCATGGTGAGATTGTGGTCAAACACAAGCTTATCCAGAATAAAACAATTAAAAATATTTTCAACAAAATAGCCTATCGGTAAACTAGTGAATTTATTTGTGGGCTAACATGTGCGTGCTAATGTTAGCGATTGCAAGGTCAAACAAAACTGATAAGAAGGTTAAATGCGTTATAAAGATAACTACATTGATTCAAATGGTACACGAAATTGTACAATTTTAGTTTTTTAACTTCTATAGATGTTTTTAAATGTAATGCCATTACCCGGTTATGCAATGTATAAGTCAGTCCGAACTGTCAGACGGTCAAAACTACTTTTGACTGAAATATATCAGTTCTTTTATCCAAAATTTGTTTAAATTTACATGAGTTTTTAGAAATAACTAATATTAAAAAAAATACTCTATAGTAGAGACTCGATTAGTACCAATTTGTATAATTAGTGTGCTCAAAAACAAGCCTATCGGTAAAAAAAACAAACACAAAAATGAAACGAAAAGACAAACCTTTCCTACCGTTCCCGCCATTTAAGGATTAATAAAAAAAGATTGGAAGAAAATCTATATAAATGAGAACTCACTCAAAACACATTAATTATTTTCTGCAAGATTTACATTTAATCATAAACTTGCAACAATTTAACAAACCATCAACACACCCAAGGAAGAATATACAATGAAAACAATTACGGCTATTTTCTGATTCTTTTGTTCCGGTATTCTCCAATTCAATTCCTTCGATGTTGTCCTTTAGTATAACAGTCATGTCGTAGTCTACTGGCACTATGTCTTCGGGTGATTTTGTGGGTTCCTTAATTGTCGGAAGACTATCATTGTCCACTCCTATTATGTAGTCGATTGTACTGGAAGAGGGTTGGTGTATAACCACTGGCATTTTCTTTAACTTTCCTATACCAAACTCACTGATTTTATTATTTGTTGTTGACCTAAGTTGAAGTTAAATAGTATGTATGTATCACAGAAAATATATACGGTATCGTATATAAATCAATTATATTAATACATATTCTGGGTGGATAAAATGTTTTGCCAAAAAATAAAGATTGTTTTTGGTCTTCACCTTTGACTTTACTATCAAGCGTAGTTAATATTTAGGGTTGCGCATCAAATAAGTACCAATTTGTTACCAAATTGTGTGTACGTATCTATTTACAGGTATTTAAGGTATAAATTAGGTTATTATATTCATCAGGTAAGTTTAAATCTGTTTTCTACAATATCTACATTAATATTAGAAAGAGGTATGGTTTCTTTTTATTTGTTTGTAGGGGGGTAATCTTTGGAACGATATACTATCATTGCCTAACATAGGTAATAATTTTATTTTTGCCACGGGAAACTGCGGAGCCGAAATTATGATACGTAATATAATTTACATATTAAATACACCTCATCGGAAAGCGTCGGAATGGAAAGGACCTAGCGGGAAAAGACGAACAGGGCGACCTATAAAACGATGGAGAGACGACATCATAGCTACAGCAGGAAAAGAGTGGATTGAATGAGCCAAAGACAGGGAAAACTGGACCAAAGTGGAGGAGGCCTATATCCAAGAAATTTACGGTCAATAAATAAATAACGAAAAAAAAAAGGAATATAGTTAAAGTAAAACGAATGTTTATATAGTTATAGTTAGAGTATGTATGGTGCAAAATTATTGTGAAATGTCATAATATATTAAACATACATGCAATACTTAGTTAGGTGATGGGAAATAAAAGGGCTTTATTATTATTAAATACACCTACAATCTTATTTGCACGGTGGTAGGGTACTTTGTAGTACCTACCCGACTGGCTGGCTACCACCCTCAAGTTGAAAATCTGTCGCCAAGCACCTATCAGTGTGTTCGGACAGCTACACTTGACAGCCAGTTCCCATCAAGGCTTTGTGTGCTTACCACCTTCGGCCACATAATCACTTACCATGGTGAGAATGTGGTCAAACACAAGTTTATCCAAAATAAAAATAAAACCAGATTTATTTTGTATAAAATATCTGTCCTGTCCTGTGTTGGGAAATATTTACACGTGTATTTTCTTTTTTTTACCCACTACGGAACGGAGACGGTATATGTGTTTGGAGTGAGAGGATGTTTGTTTATGCAAATCAATGTTGCCATTTATGAAAATAGTATTTTATCCGCCACAAAATGGAACAATGAAAACGTATTCACCTCTACGCGCAGGATTTAATTAATGCGCTGCAAAGCCACTGGCGTTAATAATATCAATCCGGCTTCGTTTAGAAAATAGTAAATAGGCCGATAATTAATAGAGGCTTATAAATAATCCTCTCTCTATTATAAATAGGATTATTTATAATCATCTATCAATGATCGACCTATGTATTTATGAAGTGTTTATGTGAAGTTATTTTGACAAAGTTTGAATACGGATGACACAATGGGCCTTTTTATTTTCGATAAGCTACGTAAACTGTTGCGTACGTAAGTTACTGTAGGTATAGGTAGGTCATCAAGACCATTTCTTTATTGAGGGTTTAGTTTATATTACGTTTTTAAAATAGATTTGCAGTAATACGATAAAATGGCTAGCGGTCTCCCTTGGTTTCACCCGTTTCTCGTTGGATCTTGTTTTGTCGGTTTAAAAAGTAATGTTTTAACTATCTCTGTTCGTCTACCAAGTTTCATCTAAATCCGATGAGCCGCAGGAGTTGAGCAACAAACATACACACAAACTGTCGAAAAGTAGAATTAGTACTTATGATTAATAGGATAATGATTAATAACTAATGTTACTAACCATATAAATGGTTATGTTTTTTTATTTCTGTTCATCCATTTATATCACAAATAGAGCTCAATTTTATTCGATAATTATCTTCCATCACGCGGTTTCTCGCAATGAAACGTACCTACCTAGAAACATAACACTCAGAGATAATACCCTCCTATTAGTGAAGTACCCTACCACCGTGCTATGGTTTCCTCACGATGTTTTCCTTCACCGAAAGCTCAAGCTCATTGTAGGATTCGAACCCACGACCTCCGCCGCGGTATCCGACGTCACTGCCTCTGAGCTATCATCGCCTTTAAAGTATCAGCCGTATATATACCAGATTATTTTGCTAAATAGCATTAGTATTATGTAACAACTGGAAATTGATTTTAATTACCCCCTCACCTTGCTATGTGAAATTGTATCGAGCCAGGGCTTTTATATTAGCGTGTATTATGGCAGAAGTAGCTGGATGATACAATGGATGTCAAACACAAGATGAGACAGCCACCCGATGACGGTACCTAGTTTCCTAGCCGATATGGTGCAGACAGGTATTATGCCGACACTATAGACTCATCGACAATGCGCTAGATGACAAGCCAATCTGATGACCGAGTTATATTCCCGACTAGCTGTCCCGGCAGACCTTGTTCTGCCCTATTTCTCTAGAACAAAGTAACATGTTTTTTTTGTGTTAATAGATAGCTGCGCCGACAGATTTTAAAACAAAGAGGGAACTCGTTATATTATTTTCATTAATGACATGCAACCTCTAATCAACTTGAAGGCATTACAAAGATAACCCTAACGCGCCTTTGTTTTATTTTGATTGACGTCAAATGTTCGACAACTGGGGATAGAGTGTTTGTATTGGAAAAGAAAATTGTTGTTTTTACTATTTTCCTCGAAATTTTTACGTTTTTTCTCTCCATAAGAACCTTCCTCAGACTTCATCAAACACAGCAAAAAATAAATCATCCAAATTTGTTCAGCCGTTCTCGAGTTTTGCGCTTAGCAACACATTTAGTGTTTAATTTTTAATTTAATTATTATCATTGATTTTAAAGTAAAAAGGCGTAGAGGCGAACCTGGCTAATTAGGAAACTTTGACCTGTGTCGCATAGCCAGCCTCAACGGTTGCATTTCCAATAGCGAGTGCAATAAAAACTAAAAGTGAGTAGTGAGTGACCCAAAACAACCAAAAATGTCACCGAGTGTTATGAGATATCGTGATTTAAAATAAAGTAAGTTATTTAATAACCATTGCTTTATTTAATATCTGTGCATTAGTGTGATATTTTCGATGATCGAATGTTGTGTAGGTAACATAATCTACACCTTTTGCTTACCTACTGTATATTATTTTGTCTAGTTTTATTTAGGGGGCTTTTGCAATAAAATGCAGTTTTATTTGTAGGTTTATTGATTATTTAATGATTCGTTGATGAAAAACTCTGAATACTGTCGCGTATAAGTATATTAGCAATTGCTGCTTTTTCAATACTTAGAAGGCAACTTGCTCTCCAGTGCAAAAACTCCTATAAAACACCATAAATGAAATGAAATAAAATTGTTTATTCATCCAAATAGGCCTTCACAGGCACTTATGAATAGTCATACTCTAAATGCTCGGCTCGGAAGGTTGCTTTTGCTGAGTAGAGCCGGCAATAAACTCAACAATTACTCTTTTCAAAAACAACTTACACCTATTACATTAAATAATTATTTATCTAGTCTCTCTCACTGACAATATTTGCGTGTTATGGCGTCTCACTGGCAATATTTGCGTGATAAAATTTCGCCATTACCAATGAGCTTTTCGGAGTTAGTAAGTAAATCAGTCGTTTTCAAGTTCTCGATATTTTCAATAACATCACAAGCAAGTTCCAATAAATAGAAAAGGGAATTGGAATTCTAGTACTTTTGTGAGTCTTCGTTAATCTCTAAAAGTACGATACGTTTGCAAGAGTGTGATATTACGGGGCATAGAATAGGGAGCGTAGGTTTTTCAAGCTTTGCTTTTTTAATCAGTGTCTCTGCTTTTGTCTAGTGACTGTAGTAGGTAGACTGAGGCTGAATGGCGTAGAAAAGACAAGCTTTTTTTTTGGGTATTAGATAAAATAAGTACTTACTTACAAATTTTTAGAAAATTAAATGTTTCCAATCTAAAAAAAGAAACAAAATGCTATAGACATTAGCAATACTACAATATATGTGGAAATCCCACAATATTATAAATGTGAAAGTTTGGATGGCTGGATGGATGTTTGTTACTCTTTCACGCAAAAACGGCAGAACGGATTTTGATGAAACTTGGCACACGGGTAGATTATAGTCTGGAATAACACATAGGCTACTTTTTATCCCGAGAAAAGATAAGATTCGAAACGCTTGGTGAAACCACGGGGGACAGCTTATTGATTTTTATGATTATTTGGTCGTAAAGTATTATTTCATACCGCTAGATCCTACAGGAACGCGGATCCCACGGGAACGCGGATGGAACCGCGGGGGACAGCTAGTTATTTTATAATATTAGTGTGACATAGCTATAGATACGTCTGTACAATTCATATTATATGCAAATCAAAGACCACAACACCTTTTGGAATCGATGAAGCAGTCAAAGGCAGCACGTGTCTTTTTTTTATAAACCGGGCAGCTGATATTTCGGAGGTACAAGATTAGGCAGTTGATGAGTTCTGCGTCCGCACGCTCCGCCACTTTTGGGCACACATTGCAAGTAAGGGCAGCTGCAAATAAATGATGAATAGGTACAACCAATACCTTTAGAGGTTCCGTACACTAAAATATTACGTGTAGCTATGTTTATCTTAGTAGGAAAATTACTAAAACTGATAGTATGAATTAGGTAAAGTTTTTATTTATAGGTGGAAAATTATAAATTATAATTCAATAAAACAGTCGGGATCCATTATTCGACAGCCAATCTAATTTTTCAGTGGATCCTGACTGTTCAGTTGTTATGTTCCATTATTAGAATATATTTTATTTTCTTCTATTCATTCAATAATACTATTATAGAATTCTAGACCACCGGACATCTAAGTGCTTGGTTTTTTCTTTTCAGTTTTTTTTGTTATGTAGGTACGTAGTTTGGTTCACTTTTTACGCAGTCGGGTTTTTTTATTTTCTACTTTTTAGTTATGAGTAGGCTACTTAGCTAGTTTTAAATAAAAAATTGACCACATTTTTTTCTTCTTTTTTTATTGTTCTGTCTTTAGTGACACTCGCCGGACTAAGAGGAATCGATTGACGTGTGAATCATAAAAATCAGCCCTGGCGTTGGGTCTGTATAGTGCTTCAAAGGAACATACAAACATACATAGGCTGATAAACACATTACCACTCCTTTGCGTCGCTCAGTCGGGTAAATATGTCAGTTTCTGTGCAAGGTATGAATTCGTACCCAAATATTTATATATTTTAATGTGAAGCTAATAATAGTAGGTACCTATCTATGTCCATATTATAAGATTTTTGTGTATGACTTGAATAATTGAATGTATGTGAAGAAATCTCCCAGGTTTTAATAATTAACTTATTTCATACTTATGCTTCAAAATAGGCCTTTTGTCAGAGGTGAGGCGAACTTAAGGTAATGATAGCTCAGTGGTAGCGACGTCGGATACCGCGGCGAAGGTCGTGGGTTGGAATCCTACAATGAGCTTGAGCTTTCGGTGATGGAAACATCGTGAGGAAACCATAGCACGGTGGTAGTCTGATACTACAAAGTACCCACTTTGTAGTATCAGACTGGCTGGCTACCACCCTCAAGTTGAAAATCTGTCGCCAAGCACCTATTGGTGTGTTCCGACAGCTGCACTTGGGAGCCAGTTCTCATCTAGGCTTTGTGTGCTTACCACCTTCGGCCACATCATCACTTGCCATGGTGAGATTGTGGTCAAACAAGCTAATCCAGAATTAAAAAAAAGGGTCTTTAGTCTCTCTTGATGTAAAAAGACGAAAGGTTTTCTTATATTCTGAAATATTACCGGTCCCCTAAAATTACCGTCGATACAATTTCTACCTGAGCTACGCTTTTTTGGTTTCCTCATTCTGGCATGTTAAAAATAATATCATTCACATAAATTATAAGGTTTCGTCAAAACGTGTTCAACTTTAATTGCGTAGACAATCAAGGTTGTAAATACCTATCTACTGCACAATATACTTTATTCACAAAATACAATTAAAATATTATATACATACTAAATTAGAAATAAAACTAAAATACCTATAAATAAAACTAAATTATAAATAAAACACAGAATTTAGATCTAGGTTATTTCTTATAGGATACCGCGGCGAAGTTCGTGGGTTCGAATCCGTGAGCTTGAGCTTTCGGTGAAGGAAAACATCGTGAGGAAACCACAGCATGGCGTTAGGGTACTTTGGGGTACTGGACTGGCTGGCTACCACACACAAATTGAAAATCTATCGCCATGCACCTTTTAATGTACGTCACAATAGTCCAATAATAACTGACTCTTAAGCGCGGCTACGAGATCACACCTATAGATATTATTTGCCAACATTAATTAACATCTACGTAACACTGGTATATAGTGTGTAAGTTCATTCATATTATTATGCACAATGGTTGCTTGACAATAGATATAAACACAGAAAAGCGAACTAAACATTTTTTATTAGACCACAACCTATTTTATATTCCCTGTACTTTCTTATATGTTAAGGCGATGATAGCTCAGTGGTAAGTGACGTTGGATACCGCGACGAACGTCGTGGGTTCGAATCCGTGAGCTTGAGCTTTCGGTGAAGGAAAACATCGTGAGGAAACCATAGCACGGTGGTAGGGTACTTTGTAGTACCCGACTGGCTGGCTACCACCCTCAAGTTGAAAAATCTGTCGCCAACACCTATCGGTGTGTTCCGACAGCTGCACTTGAGAGCCAGTTCCTATATAGGCTTTGTGTGCTTACCACCCTCGGCCACATCATCACTTACCATGGTGAGATTGTGGTAAACACAAGCTTATCCAGAATAGAAAAAAAAATGTATAGTATTTCAGTTGTGTTCTAATAAATGATTTTCTTTATTTTATATTAAAGTCGTCATTGACTGTAAACAAATATTGATAGCAGCATGCACCATAGTTACAGAGACGAGCGCGCGGGCGGGTCAGCGCATCACATATGCCGCGTACTGCCGCGTAGCATCTGTCTCATTTTCAAGTAAACATAGTAGCGCACGGGCCTCTTATCTACAGGCTGATGTTTTTATCTCAGAAAACTAGCAGATGGGCCGTCTCACTGAATGTGGCGATTTAAGAACTCCGATGTCGTTGCATTCCATTTCGCAATAGATTATTGGTGTGTGACGACATAGGCGCGATGGTTTTTATTTATTTATTTATGAATGGAAGATCTACAGACAATTTAATAAACTAGAATTTTACATTTAAAAAAAACCGGTCAAGTGCGAGTCGGACTCGCGCACCGAGGGTTCCGTAAAACTTTTAAATAGTTCGTTCATCACGGTAATGAAGTCTCGAGGATTTTTTTCATATTTTTTCTCATTACGTTTCGATTACATTGACTTTTATACACTTAATAGGGACTATAGACCTCAGTATCTGGTATAAATTTAAACTTGCTAGGTCCAGCCGTTCCTGAGATAATCGGTGGTGACACACGGACAGACGGACAAGAGAGTGATCTTATAAGGGTCCCTTTTTTACCTTTTGAGGTACGGAACCCTATAAACAGATAGCCATGAACAGATCCTCACCTTGTAATTATACCACTACGTTGGCAAATAGTTATATGTAAGAGGCTACCGTAGCCTTAGTGGCGGTAGACCAGTACCTCTACCATGAGTTTGCTCTAGTAACGTAATCGATACTCGCCAGCGACTACGGTAAACATTTAGTATGAATATTTGTGCAGCGCCTCTAACGGATAGTTGTGACAACACAGTTTTATATACAAAGTTTGTTACGAAATTCGCTAGCGAGTATCGATTACGATATCATAGTAAACCCATGGTAGAGGTACAAGTGTCATCGCAGTCCGGATCCGGACCACTGACCAATTTTGTGGATCTTCTTAGATTTTAGTTAATACACATGATGATAGAGGACGTAGATATGACCTCATCGCGGGGGAATGAGGGGCCCCTAATTGTCCACCAAACCTATGTACCAAACGGACCGCGACTGTCATATTATTTTAAAAAAGACCCCGAAAATAAAACTAATTTGTGATCCCTGGTATAAAATGATGTAGCCAAAAGAGGTAACTCAAAGCCTAGAAAAAACTGGCTCGCAAGTGCATCTGATGGAACATAGTGTCAATGCCACTGAGCTATCATCGCCCTCAACACCCACTACCTACAATATATTTTTATTTACTTTCAAGGAAAAGGTAGAAATGTCTAGGCAGCGATATTGATACGACGATCACAAAAACTATGTAGTAATAAATGCTATTGCAATACTAGATGAAAATAGCGGATTTTAATGCAAGAATTAATAAATAATAAAATAAATAAAAAAAACATTTATTTCGATAACTTATCATTAGTATACAACTGGTTTCAGAATCCCCCTTTAATTTAAGCAAGAGTATGCTTGTGATAGGAGATGACACTCTTCCATAGCCATTGATTTTAGTTAGTAATAAGTAAATCGAATAAAAATCTATGTGACGTAAAATTAATAAAAAATTTAAATATAATATAGCAGTACTTAAGTACAACAAAGCAAAAAACCAAATACCAAGCGCGCGCAGTGTGTGTGTGTGTGTGTGTGTGTGTGTGTGTGTGTGTTTGTGTGTGTTTATCACAGATACATGTGGGAATTATAATTACATAGGTACATAGTTTTGTCTGCATATGTAGTGACGTAGCCCTAGAAATGATAGTCATTAGGTATACTTAGGGTTTTATCTGAAAAAGTTGTTATTATTATATTACTGTTACTGTTATTATTAATGACATAAGAACTCAAGATTCTCTCCCATGCATTTTCTAATTTAGTTTTAGCGCGAGATGGCGTTCAATCAAACCACTTTGAGCGCACGATACCTATCTCGATCGATCAACCTGTATATTGATATCGGCTGAGATCGCGGCGAGACGCGACACCTGCGCCGGCGCACCGCACCTGTCTGCCTCTGATTCGCCAAAAAAGAACAGTCGGACGCATCACCTGCCGCACGTTCTGTCGATACTTCTGTTTTTGAATACATTATGTTATTTTGTATCTACATCTTTATAGGTATGTCTATCAATGAGATATTTTGATTTTTTTTGTTCGTATCGTGGCGTAGGTTTCGACTGAGGTCAACTGAGGTGTTCGAGTTTTTGAATTAAATGGTTTAACTATTCTTGCGTATGTGTTGTGTAGGTATTATTATATGTAGGTAGGTATGTTACCTAATTAAAATTGACTAACTATTATTAGTGACTGTCTATAAGGTAATTCAGTATTTGGGTGTATTTATTTATTCTTCTAACTATAACGATAAGTAGGTCTTATTACAAGTTATAACACTGAACTATAGAACAAGCACCACGCCTGCGATGAAAAGGATAGCAGATAAAGTAATTAAAATAAACGCTAACATAGAATAATTAGGGTGCATTTTTGTCTAATCTTACAAATTGTTTGTTTACTATTTATCACCTCGTCTTGGATCAAATTTTGCCATTGTTGTATGAGTTTATCCTACTAATACTATTATGTGTAATTTTGTTACTCAATCACGTAAAAAGTTAATTAAACTTGGCATACAGTAGATAGTTAGTAGGTACCTATAACCTGGAATTAAACAGTTTTTATTTCGGGAAAGCGGGTAAAACCGCGGGGCACAGCTACTAAATAGGCATGTCATATGTATATTCATCAATATAGCCATGATTTAATATCTAGTATAGATCTACTGCTTGAGCGCCCATTTCATGCTGTCCTCCATACAATTTTAAAGGGACGTTTATCTAAATCTATGCGTTTAAAGATGTAATGTCAGTTTATACAGGGTCTCGAAAATGGTAATCATATTATTGGACTCATTTTAGTATATTTGGTATGGGACCCGCCCACCTATCTCTCCCTTAAGATTTTTTTTTATATTCAATAGGCTTGTGTTTGACCACAATCTCACCATGGTAAGTGATGATGTGGCCGAAGATGGTAAGCACACAAAGCCTAGATAGGAACTGGCTCTCAAGTGCAGCTGTCGGAACACACCGATAGGTGTTTGGCGACAGATTTTCAACTTGAGGGTGGTAGCCAGCCAGTCGGGTACTACAAAGTACCCTACCACCGTGCTATGGTTTCCTCACGATGTTTTCCTTCACCGAAAGCTCAAGCTCATTGTAGGATTCGAACCCACGACCTTCGCCGCGGTATTCGACGTCACTTACCACTGAGCTATCATCGCTTTAAAAAGCTATTGTCGTGCTTCTTACCGAACACCCTGTATATACATACTTATCCTACTATCTTGCTAATATTATAAATGTAAAAGTTTGGATGGATAGATGGATGTATGTTTGTTACTTATTTACGCTAGAACGGCGGAATGGATCTGGTTGAAATTTGGCATGGAGATAGATTATAGTCAGGAATAGCACATATAATACTTTTTATCCCGGGGAAAGATAAGATCCCTCGGGAACGCGGGTGAAACCGCGCGGAACAGAAAGTGTTATATATTTTGTAAAAAACATAATATACAAAAGAAAACTAATTATTTCTTGCTAGATTTTATGGCTTGTGTAACTCATGTAGGATACTATATCTAGCGACATCTTTTGTTTTATTCTAGTAAAATTTACTCCGCTTACCACTCTGCTAGATGGCGCTGACTAATAAATAATAGTTACTAGTCAACACCATCTAGTGGTAGCTTAATGAAAATTGAGAGAGGTTGCGAAGGCTCCAAAAACAAAAAATAATGAACACACTTTGATTTGCACATCTATAACTTTATTTATGTTTATCATTGGGACGGTGGCTTTTATCACAAATGTTACTAAAATACGTACAGTATTATTTTACAAAGAAATCCTTAAATCTAATTAACAAATATACAAACATGTAATTTTTTACGTTTATTATAAATGTTTACAATAAAGAACAAATACATCTACCATACCTAGAACATATTTTTAAGAACGCAATGTTTCTTTTATACCTGTTTTCTATAAAATCGAGGACGGATTCAGTTCACTACATTTGCAACAGAAAGGTGAAATATTATTGGCGAGATGGCGTGTAAATAGCCAACACCAGAATTGTACATAGTACGAAACTAACCGACACACCCTCTTAATCCCAAATATCCTGACGCGCAGACAATGAAAAGAAGGCCCACGTACCTGGTATTCCTGCAGCCTCTTCAAGAGGGATTCACAGTCCGCGTCGTCTGGGCAGATTCCTCTTCTTACAAGCACCAGTAGTTTATTTAGAGTTCTGAGGATCCTCAGTTAATTTGCGGAGCGGGGTTAAATGGTATAGTGATATTTTTTTTTAATTTTAGTTGTCAACGAAGACATATATTTTTCTTTTTATTATTTTTTAATTTGAATGCGGATGACAGTTATAAGAAAAAACAACTTCACGGAGGCGCGTCACGAAGGAAATCTTATCTTCCTCGCAGATCGACGCTACTAATTCCCTCTATCCAAGGCATTAGGCCACCCAAGGAAACGTGAACCTTTCTGCGTGATATTTAAGAAAAGAGGGCATATCAGTCAGTCCTAGATGTTACAATTCTAACATTGACGCTTCACCAATTATTGAAAGAATATGCATATTAGAATACCTCATATGAAAGTATAGGATTGAAATATGCAACAATTCCTTGGATTTTAGGTGAAAAAGAAATGTATAAAAGGACAAGCCTGTATGATGTATGATACTGATTACAGGTATCTATATCTGAGACGGAAAACAAACTTTTTTGACGGTAACTTTGAATTAGTTTTTTTCCGAAACTGTTCGGTTTCCAGCATAAATTACTGCATATGCTTTGACATTATTATTTCACCTTTTAGTAACACGCTGTATAGGTACTATTAATATTAACTTACTATTAACACCATATACAATAATAGGTATATTGCCTATATTGAACAAAACATATCAAACGCTAACCAAAAACACTTTAAAATACTCTTAAACATCAAATTGTTATAATATTCATCTTTCTTAAGATTTTTTAACACGTTTTTAATAAGACCCTTTCTTGTTCCGCGGCGGAATTATGTATCTAGCGACAGGTTGGCAATAGACGTAATTTCGCGATCGCTGCTGTCAAACGTCACTTTCGTATTAGCTAACAGCAACAGCAACGCCAACAGCAATCGAGAAATTATTTGTTTCCATTTATTGCTACCCTATCGCTAGTAGCGCTAGTGTCAATGGGCAATGTGCACTCTGCGATAGGCGTGCGACAGGTTCCGTAATACGTTTCCAGTGACAAGTTGCGACTGATCGCGTCGCGGTGGCTGTCACTTTGCTACTGCTGTGACTACTGCTACCTTTTACGTAAGCCCGCCGGGTAATCTTGCAATTTAAATTTCGAGTAGTTCCCGATTAGCTATTTGGCTGAAACGTTGCTCACAACTCGATGACAATACATTTTAAATCCAATAAAACGTGGTTTTTAGATAATTTTTTAATCTACATTTTTTTTTAATTTCCTGTCTAACCATAAAAAGGAGATCTACTTTAATAGGGCATACATATGACATCACAAGTTAGTATTTAACATAAAACTTCATTTAAACCGTTTTGACATTTAATAAAAGATGCTGATTTAATATGTCAACCTATTCTGGGGATCACGTACACTGGCCTACAGTCAATATATTAATTTCATAAATCAATAGAAACATATCGGCAATACCATAGAGCAGGGCTCAGCAAACTTTGTATTAGACCCTTCAAAGAGCCGCTGTTTGTCGACCCCTGCCAAAGAGTAAACAGTAGTCTAGAGACGTAATTTTATAACGATTAGCTTTAAAAAAAAAAGATTTTTTTTAAACAAATACAATAATGTCGTTAATTAAAGAATGGCACTATTATAAAGTTAATTATTTCGATTTACTTAGAGAGCTGTGTCTTATTAAATAAAATAAAAACATTAATTAAATTAGTTTCAAAGATGGCGGTTCAGTTTACAAACTAAATTAATTTCATGTCATCATGGCATAACAAAATGATGAAGAAATTTGGTGCTGTCACATTATAAGATAAGATTTATTATTAGATGATACCACTCGAGACCCAAAGAAACAGTTCCTGCTAACAAATATCTGTCCTAGTTGGGAATCGAACCCACGACCTTATAGCGTGACAAGATATTAACAACGATGCCAACCGGCCTGAATTTTGTTATTTTTTTTACTTTAAGCCGCAATCTCACCATGGTAAGTGATGTTGCGGCCGAATGTGGTAAGCACACGAAGGCTCGATGGGAACTGGCTCTTAAGTACAACACACCAACAGGTGCTTGGCGATAGATTTTCAACTTGAGGGTGGTAGTCAGCCATTCGAGAACTACAAAATTGCTTTAAAAACACTATAGTAATTAAATGTTACGGTAAAGACGTTTTTAGGGTTCCGTACCCGAAGGGTAAAAACAGAAACCCTATTAAGTCTCTACAGTCTGTCTGTCACCAAGCTGTATGTCATGAACCGTGATAGCTACAGTTAAAATTTTCACAGATGTATTTCTGTTGCCGCTATAACAACAAATACTAAAAACAGAATAAAACAATAAAAAAAACCTACAAAATTTGTACGGAACCGTCGGTGCGCGAGTCTGACTCGCACTTGACCGGTTCTTTAGCTGTATTGCACTATCGCCAAGAGCCATGAGCATTAGTTGGAGTGTCGGGAGTTGATGTAGTTGAATCGACATCGTCCTCATCGTTGCGGGCTTCTTCCGCCGGGTGACGGCAGAATGGACAGTGACCTTTCGTCACTAATTGAATCTCATAATCTTCCATGTAGAATAGCTGTTAATAAAAACAAATTGTTATAAACTACCGCATATCCTACTCAAAACTCTTTTATTTAGTTTAGGTCCTGGTAAGGCACTTATGAACGTTACAATTGACTCTACCACCAGTTCGGAATACACTTAAACTGAGAAGACTCCGGCAAGAAACTAATATTATAAACGCGAAAGTTTGTATGTATGGATGTTTGTTACTCTTTCACGCAAAAACTATTGAATGGATTTTAATGAAACTTGCCACACAGATAGATCATATCCAACACGCATTCCCGAGGGATCTTACCTTTTCCCGGGATAAAAAGTATCTATGTTTTATTCCAAGATATGGACTACCTGTGTGCCAAGTTTCATCAAAATCCGTTCAGCCATTTTTGCGTGAAAGAGTAACAAACATCCATCCATACATGCAACCTTTCACATTTATAATATTGTGGGATTCCCACAATATTATAATCATTATCATTTAAATGGCTGTTCTTTATATTCGGTTAATCAGTATCTGTATTGACAAGCTTTAGTGTTACCAACAACCATTGGATGGGAATCTATCTCAAATGTGCCTTATGGACATTGTAATAAGGTCGACAAGACATTGTCAAAATCCCTGGTATTACTAATGTCTATAGGCCACTTACCATCAGGTGTTCTGCCTGCCTGGTTGTCAATAATATTTCAATTACCTTGTAGCAATGAGGACAACAGGTAGCCGCCAACTCGGGAAGCATGTTTCGGTACATGCGCGTGCGCAACTGCGGCTGCTTGACTATCAACACGCTCGCTGGATTCAAGTGGAGTAGAGCACCGCGACTGCACACCACTACTGCACTGTCGTCCTGGTATCATACAATCACTCACTATATTCATTATATGTATAAAAAAAATAATTATGATCTTTGATTTGTTGGATTTGTCTCCGTCCAGAATAGCAGAATGACTATTAACAAATACATGAAAATGAAGAAAAATGTTTTTGTCATACATTTTGACATGTCTCGAGATCTGAATGACAGATGGTTTAGTTTCACAATAGGGAATATGCACGTGACTTCAAAATGGGTGTTTTTTTTATGTAATTCTTATTGTGACAAAAACATACCCACAAAATTATTTTCAAATTTATCATGATTTATTAGCAAAATTTAATCATCAAAACGTGTCTGTTTTGCGTCAAAATGCAATTCTATTGGTGGAACAAAACGTGACGTCATTTTACATTTTCGACGTTTTCTGTCAACTGTAATTTATAAGTTTTCTGTGCTTTTCCATGGTAATAAACTGATTTTATCATTTACTTTTTTCACATCCAGTAACTTTGTGAACCAAACACTTCATTGTTGACATTGAACTCGTCCAATCTCACATCACAAAATAAGCGCGCCAAAATGGCCGCGTTTCAATCACCCGAAAATGATAGTGATTTTAATATATTTTTTTAAAGATTAATGGTTAAGATTTTGGATGTGTTATATATTTTTTTGGTAATGTAAGAACCCGTAGAAACGTTTAAAACAATAAAATATACGTGCATATTACCTATTGGTGGCACTGGAATCGGGTTCTAAGTTTTTTTTTCAATCACGCGTCAGAGGTGATTATTTTTTATTTTATGTAAGATTTTTTGACGAACATTTGTATGATGCCAATTATTAGACATTTTTTGTATTACTATTTCCATCAATACCAAACCTATAAAAACACTAACCTTTTGATTGTGGATCGATGCTACGAGTACTGTGGATACATGTGATATCTATTCGGAAACTTTACATTTCAGATAATATGGATTTTGACTGACATATAAAATCAGTTTGTTTTTTATTAAATGTGAAACCGACAGTTCATATGGAGGCTTATAACGTATAATTAACACAATCAAAACACACTGTCTCATTAACTTGGTCATTAAATATCATAAAAGGTATTCATTTTTTTATTCTGGACAAGCTTTTGACCACACTTACCATGGTGAGCATGGTAAGTGTGAAGCCGAAGATGTTAAGCACACAAAGCCTAGATGGAAACTAGCTCTCAAGTGCAGCTGTCGGAACACACACATAGGTGCTTGGCGAAAGATTTTCAACTTGAGGGTGGTAGCCAGCCAGTCGGGTATTACAAAGTAGGTACCCTACCACCGAGCTATGGTTTCTTAACAATGTTTTCCTTCACCGAAAGCTCAAGCTCACTGTAGGATTCGAACCCACGACCTTCGCCGCGATATCCGACGTCACTGCCACTGAGCAATGATCGCCTTCAGATGTTTCATGGCACCATACCTATTATTCAGATCAAATAATCATGTTACCTCCTCATATTTATCCAAGAAGGGATCGGAAGAATCGATGTCGTGGCTTATTTTAAGCACCTCAGCGCCCTCTGTGTCCTCCTTGTTCATAGCTTCTGGTAACGGCATTCTTTCTATCAAGTCGAGAGCTTCTTCGTAGGATATACCTTCAGCTGGCTCAAATTGTACTAAAGGCAGCACCTCTGGGAGAGAAAATTTATATAAGTGGTATTTATGTAATAATTTGGATTGTTAATTTAAAGAGGAAACGCTGCCAGCTTGCTGGGAACCGTGCCGATCGGCAGCAGCGGCAGCCCCGAGGAAGTTTTTTTTATATATAGATTGTATATTTTGTACATTTGTTCTAATAAATAATTTTGTCATACATTTTGTATAATCACGCTAGGTGGCGCTGGAATGTAGTTCAATTTTTTTTTTAATTTTCAGTGCAGGACGAATAATATTAGTAGTAAATTGTTACCATGTGTAGCAAGTGAATGTGCCATAGTATGTCGACAGTGGGGACACTTAGCGCCACATAGGGGTGGCGCGTGTCTTCTACATCGCCAGCAAAGTGGCGCCACGTCGTCCTCTTGAGAGTCACCTCCATCGCACGCTCGCGTCTTCAATATCAACAACTCGACGCTCTCCTATTAAACATAAAATATATATTTTTTGAAGATTTACAGCTTTACACAAGTAAAGATAACAAAATTATATACTGTATGCCATTTACAAATCTTCACACATCAAATATGTTGTGTGTTGTCAAGAATAAATGTATTTCTTCTTCTTCTTCTAAATATCCTCAGACATTTGTTCACACACGGCTATCTGATGCCAAACTACTGCTACTATGTAGGTAACTAATGCGAGTTATAATTTTTTTTGTCTTACTTTAAGAATAAAATTGTTAAACATTTGAAAAATAAAGCCAATATAGTCAGATGGTCCAAAAATATTTAAAAAATGTAACCTTGCTGAGTTTCTTGCCGGTTCTTCTCAGTTGAAGGCTGACTTCCGAACCGGTGGTAACTTCTGTAATTCGACCTTCATAAGTGTTCTTCTAGGGCCTAAACTGAATAAATGGTTTTGACTTTGACTTTGAAACTAAGCAGAGCTTGTAATATGGAAACCAGATACACTGATATACTACACAATATAGTACTTTTTTTGTAAATATATACTTAAATAGATAATTACACCCAGAGTCAGGACAAACAGACATGTTCATGCACACAAATGTATGTCCTGGATGGGAATCGAACCCACGGCCTGCGGCGTGATAGTGTGTTAACAACCCACGGCCTGCGGCGTGATAGTGTGTTAACCAACCACGCCAACCGACCCGTTATACACATGTAAGAATTTATTAAAGACATTTCAATGATCGTTATTGGAAAGAGATGTTAAAGTTGTTTACTGCGTTAAAACTTGAATGCAGTTTGATCAAGTCGATTTTGGTCAACATTTACTTAGTATTTTAGGCTAAGGTAGCTAAATATTCATTTACTGATTGCGAGTTTTTTTTAAGGTTGATATTCCAAGAACTAGCAGGTATATAAAATAATATAGAATGTAAAAATCTTGGGTTTACATAATGCTAACTATTTAACAAAATATTTTCTTTCGATCATTTCTTATTGAAGCATATTTATTTTCAGTTATTTAGATAGATGAAAATCTCTTTAGGTATACGAATTAATCAAAGAGTAAACATGTTTTTGAATAAAATAAAATTCACTAACCTGGAATTTTAGAGGAATCTGAAGTGCCAATATCTTGTCCAACATTTGCCGCGCCAACGTATGGGCATTCAATACCTTTGCTTGTTTGGCTATACAAAGATATAAACAGCTGACGTTTTAATTAAGGATGTTTTTTTTTATATATTATTATACCACATGTGACAACGAAGCTGACGGGTCACCTGGTGGTAAGCGACTACCGTCGCCTTTAGACATTACCAATACCAAGGGGAGGATTGCCAATGTGTTGTAAACCTTATTACAATGCCTTAAAGGTTAACTGGCTCTCAAGTGCAACTGCCGGAACACACCAACAGGTGCTTAGCGAAAGATTTTCAACTTGATGGTGGTAGCCAGCCAGTCGAGTACAACAAAGTACCCTACCACCGTGCCATGGTTTCCTCACGATGTTTTCCTTCACCGAAAGCTCAAGCCCATTGTAGAATTCGAACCCACGACCTTCCCCACCATATCCGTAGTCACAACCACTGAGCTATCATCGCCTTGTGACCATAATAGGGATGTTGCCTTCATTCAATAAAAGTTATCTAACACTAACAAGTGTATAAAACACCTAAAAATACTCGTAAATAGCGAGCACTTAGTAAAATTCAACCAATTTATGAGTTTGAATTAGCAATTTAACAACAAAGAGTAGATCTTTTGATGCTGTGTATTTATGACGTCACATGGCAGTATTTCATACAAACCTCCATATAAACTATCGTTTTGATATTTCATAAAAAGAAGCTGAGTTCGTTTAATGTGAAGATGTTTGTTACTCTTTCCCATAAAACTACTGAACGGATTATGATGGAAATTGCCACAAACGTAGATCATATCCTGGTATCAAACATATTATACTCTTTATCCCTGAGGAACGCTGGTGAAAACGACAGTTAGTTAATAATCTATACTAATATTATAAAGCTGAACAGTTTGAATGCGCTAATCTCAGGAACTACTGGTTCGAATGGAAAAATTATTTTAGTGTTGGATAGCCCATTTATCGAGTTTATAGGCTTGTAGCGACATCTATCTACACATAGATATAGTTCGCACGACTCCTAGATAGATGGCGCTCCAATAATCTACATCGCGCTAACGATGTTTTCTATTCGATCTGCATATATACAAGATTCCAACATAAAAATTTGGACCACGGTCCCCAGACACGATGACCTTTTTTTTTATTCTGGTTAGGCTGGTGTTTGACTACAATCTTACTATGGTAAGTGATGATATGGCCGAAGGTGGTAAGCACACAAAGCCTAGATGGGAACTGGCTATCAAGTGCAACTGTCGGCACATCGATAGGTGCTTGGCGACACCACTACCCTACCACCGTGCTATGGTTTCCTCACGATGTTTTCCTTCACCGAAAGCTCAAGCTCATTGTAGGATTCGAACCCACGACCTTCGCCGCGGTATCCGACGTCACTTACCACTGAGCTATCATCGCCTTAAAAACCTAGCCTGGCGGAAGATCATCCCTTTTCAATGGAGGAGTCTAACACCTCGCTCCTCTATATTATATAACATCATGCTTTGTTGCTAAAATCCCACAGGAACGCGGGTGAAACCGCGGGGGACAGCTAGTAAAGGATACAATAGAGAAACTCCTGGTGGTGGATGTCCTTCAATCAACGCGAGGATATATCTGGCTGCGTTGAGCAACGCGTCTGATTGACTCAAAGAAAACGGCTCATGTACACATCTATGCACCGATTCGTATGCGTGGTATATCTGAGATAGACGGTCGTTGTGGATGTATTGTTCCATTGTTCCTTGGTCCCTGCAATACAATAGGGTATTACACTCATTTTAGGGTCTCAATTAGGTTCTATATTACTGATAAACCACTAAAAAAACACAATTTTTTTATTCAATCTATAAGTGCCATAACAATGCATATAAAATTTTAGTTTTCTTTATTAAGTGTAGTCAAGTTTTTATTTTTTTATTATTTATTTTTATTTATGTAATTATAATATAAGTACATTTGTTTAATATAATGGACGTTATTTTAGAAAAAAAACAAAAAAAAAAGTAAAAAAATAATAATTAAATTTTCACGCTTAATTTGACGGAATTTAATCATGACGTCAGTTGGCTGACAAATTGTAGATTTTACAATATAAACATTCTGTTCCCGGTATTTTTTAACAATCAAACAGCTTTTTTTATACGTAAGAGTCAGAGTAATAAAAATTAAGTAGGTTACTAAAATAATAAAAGTAAAAAGCCTATATATCTCATACGCTGATCAGTTGACATTAGACACTATTTAGTTTACACAGCCGTAAGCCATTTCAAAAAAACAGATTAAAAAAACTGAAAACTTTGAATTAAATTAAAACAAATATTTTGTAATTTTATGAACTAAAACTAACATTTCATGACTTAATAATACATTAGATATTTTTTCATGTAGAGTAAAATACCCTTCTTTTAATTTCTTACTTTTGTGAGCTTGTATTTGACAGCACACAAAGCCTCGATGGAAACTGGCTCTCAAGTGCCGTCGGATCACCGCTAGGTGCTTGGCTGTACAACTTGAGGGTGGTAGCCAGCCAGTCGGGTACTACAAAGTACCCTACCACCGTGCTATGGTCACGATGTTCCTTCACCGAAAGCTTAATTCCACTGTCGGAGTCAAGTTTAAGTTTTTTTATATTTATTTTACGGTGTAGTGTATTTTGTGTCAACCGCAATTAATATTATGAACCAATTCTGTGCCTCCTGTGAAAAGTGATCAAAATTGAGTTGTACCCTTTTTGTGATTTTTACATAGAAATGATAAGAAAAAAAATAGTATTTTTTTGGTCTAACTCACGTTCTTTTATCTACTATACTTTCGGAAATAATTTTGTGCGAAGTGATATAACTGGCAGAGTTTTGGCAAAAATGACGTGAATATAGATATATTTCAAGTTGTAACCTGTATTTAAGTAATTGCTGCACACATTTTTTTTTCACAGATACAAAGTTTCGAAACAAGCAAAATGTATTTCACAATTTTCGTACCCACTATCAATTATAGCGTTAAAATGGTGAAGTTAAAACTAACTTGCTACTCTCACTGGCTGTATCAAGTAACTGCATGGCAAGTAGATGGTACAAGTAGCCCGCGTCGCTGAACCGTTCTTCTGTGATTGCGTTGTTGACAAGGATAGCGAATACACGCATCGCTGTTGCCGTCTCACCCGCCATGTGGTACGCTGAAATTAGTTTAAAAATATAGCTGTAATCTGACTTATTAGTTTTGGAGGTATCTTGACCAACATTACAAACATAATAGGGATGGTGACTGACATATTTCTTCTTTTTAGGGTTCCGTACCCAAAGGGTAAAAACGGGACCCTATTACTAAGTCTGTCCGTCTGTCTGTCACCAGGCTGTATCTCAAGAACCGCGATAGCTAGACAGTTGAAATTTTCACAAATTATGTATTTTTGTTGCCGCTATAACAAAAAATAATAAAAACAAAATAAAATAAATGGGGCTCCCATACAACAAACGTGAATTTTTTGTCGTTTTTACGGAACCCTTCGTGCGCGAGTCTGACTCGCACTTGGCCGGTTTTTGTATTCTGTATAAGCTTGTGTTTGACCACAATCTCACCATGGTAAGTGATGATGTGGCCGAAGGTGGTAATCACACAACGCCTAGATGGGAACTGGCTCCCAAGTGCAGCTGTCGGAACACACCGATAGGTGCTTGGCGACAGATTTTCAACTTATGCGTGGTAGCCAGCCAGTCGGGTACCAAGTACCCTACCACCGTACAAAAAAGGTTTCGGTAATCCAATATATTGTTAGTCTTGTTGTTTCTCAATCACGCAAAAATGGCTGAACGGATTTTGATGAAACTTGGCACACAGGTAGATCATACCTTTGGATAAAACATAGGTTACTTTTTATCCCTGGAAAATATAAGATCCCTGGGAACGTGGGTGGAAACGCGGGGCGGTAAACTAGTCTTTTTAATATTATAAATGTGAAAGTTTGGATGTTTGTTACTCATTTACGCCAGAAAGGCTCAAGAGATCTGGATGAAATTTGGCATAGAGATAGATTATAGTCTGGAATAGCACATAGGCTACTCTTTATCCCGGGAAAAGATAAGATCCCACGGGAACGCGGGGAAACAGCTAGTTAAGTAATAAATTGTACCTTTCTGCGACTCGACAAACTTATTCTCCTGCGCCATGCGGTGTGCGTAAAGTAAATAAACTTCGCGTTTGCACTCGGCGTGTTCCCGAGCTAGTGCGAAAGCGCGCGACCATTCACCCGCCGTAACGGCTAACTGCGCCACTTTACTGAAAAATAGAAAATATAACATGAAACCATTGATATCTAATAACTAAATATAAACAATCCCAAGCAAAGGTTCTCTGAAAACTGTCTCAAATTGTGTTGGGTAATACTAGTATTTTTTTTAAAGTTTTAATCACAAAGCTACGTACTAAGGCAATAAAATTTTACGACTCATACCTGCTAGCCAAAATATATCTTAAACGAGCACTGAGGCATGTTTACCGTCGGAGCGTTCGAATGCTACTCGATTAAAAGACCTCCCAAATGTTCGAGTGGGTAGACATTCGGTAAGGCCATTTTTTGTCGCTGATTGTGTATCTTTAGTTATTTATTAGATATCAAAGCATGAAACGGAAATTTATGAAACGACTTTATTTCGTGCGTGTGGGTTAGATACCCTTTCAAACTCAAACTCATTTATTCAGTTTAGGCCATGGTAAAACACTTATGAACTCACATTCTGCAACATGATCCAAGGGTATCTAACACAGACAAATGGAGTTAGATTTTATAATAAAATTCCTAAGATTGTAACTGATTTACCAACGCGAAGGTTCAAATCAGCTGTAAAAAGTGCATTAATTAAGAAAGCTTACTATAAGGTAAATGATTATATAAATGACAGGGAGGCATGGAGGCAAACTACACAGTAACTTCCTGGCGACTGCATTACTAAACATTATATAGCTATAATTTATTATTGTATTAGTTTAATTTAATTCAAGTCTCGGGTGAATAGGTTATTTCTAGGTAAGCGTGCACCATCGTAGACCACATCGTCATCTACCATCAAGTGAGATAGTGGTCAAACGCGATACCTATTGTTAATAAAAAAAATAAAAAAATATTATGTATTTTTTAGAGTAATTAACTTTCATGAGTGCCTTCATGGGCCCATGTGAATAAACGATTTTTGAATTTGAATTTGACAAACAATCGATCTCCGTTTTAACATAATGTACCTACTTATTAAAATATGGACGTAATAAGCAAAAATGCGTTTTGTTTAATATCTCTAAAATTACTTACTTAGATCGCTTGGCCATAATATATGAATAAAAACCGGCCAAGTGCGAGTCGGACTCGCGCACGTAGGGTTACGTAAAAATGACAAAAAATCTCATTGGTTGTA
Organism: Ochropacha duplaris; assembly: GCA_951361185.1. Taxonomy (NCBI): domain Eukaryota; kingdom Metazoa; phylum Arthropoda; class Insecta; order Lepidoptera; family Drepanidae; genus Ochropacha; species Ochropacha duplaris. The sequence continues at coordinate 2,599,120 of OX592690.1, forward strand.
TGGGAGCCCCCCTTAAGTATTTATTTTATTGTTTTTAGTATTTGTTGTTATAGCGGCAACAGAAATACATCATCTCTGAATGAAATTTCAACAGTCTAGCTATCGCGGTTCTTGAGATACAGCCTGGTGACTGACAGACGGACAGACAGCGAAGTCTTAGTAATAGGGTCCCGTTTTTACTTTTTGGGTACGGAACCCTAAAAAAGCGTAGTTACTTATACAATATTTCTATCTATACGTTAATGTAATGTATAAGCAACCTGTAGTCCCCAAGTCGGTGGTAGACATCGGCCGCGGTGACAGGCTCTCCGACAGCGACGAGAGCCTCCGCAACATGTCGCAAAGACTCGCTAGAGCCTTTGTCTAATTTGCGAGCCAATTCTATCAACCTGCAATTTAGTGGTAAAGAGTTACAAACAAAAATCGTTAAGGAATCATACTCAATACAAGTGAACTAATGAAACATCATTTACAAACATCATTGAAACACATTATACAATTCATTAATTAATAATTTTCTAAAGTAATATAACATAAATAAGGTTGCTGCATAATCCTTCTTACTCCTCTTTTGAAGAACTCTTCATAATCCTCTTTTTTTTTCACTTTCACTAGTGGTATAAAAAAATTAAAAAAGCCACGCCTATTGGCCTGAATTGATTGATATATCAGTGAAATGAAATGAAATATTTATTCATCCAAATAGGCCTTCACAGGCACTTATGAATAGTCCGACTCTAAATGCTCGGTTCGGAAGGTTGCTTTTGCTGAGAAGAGCCGGCAATAAACTCAGCAATGACTCTTTTCAAAAACAACTTAAACCTAACATTAAATAATTATTTATCTAGTCTCACTGACAATATTTGCGTGTTATGGCGGCATAAATAGTAATCTATAGAATTTAATTTTGAGTGACTTAGTAAGCAACAAACTCGCACAGACCAGCCCCCACAAGCAGCACCTGTTCACAAGTATGACGCGTGTGGCAGCCACCGCCCTCCTCGCACATATTATAGTGTATAGTAACGTGCGGTCTCACATGTCTCTCTTGCCAGTCTCAGCCATGAGCCGGGCGGCTCTCATCACGTCCCCGGCGGCTAGGTACATCTCAGCGGCGGCTCGCGGGTCGTTGACATGGCGTGCCCAGTCGGCGCGCCGCCTCGCCAGTGCGGTCACGCCTTCGCCCTCCGCTACGTACTCCTACATTTTTTTAAATAATTATTTATCGATTTAATCATTAATACAATTTAAATATAAAATAGCTCAAAAAACCACAAAGGTTTATACATATTAGCTATTTAGTTCTAGTTATAATAACAATTTTAGGTGCTACTTATAATTAAAAACCTACCAACAAAAGCTATATTAGTAAAAACAAGAAAAAAAAACAATCAAACAATAAACAATAAAATTAACATGGTAAAATAATTTAATTCTCATTTTACATGACGGGCCGATTAGCGTGGTTGGTAACCCTATCACGCCTCAGGTCGTGGGTTCGATTCCCACCCAGGACATAAATTTGTGTGCATCAACATGTATGTTTGTCTTGTCTGGGTGTTATTATCTATTAATTTAGATATGTATTTACAAAAAAAAGTAGTATATGTAGTATATCAGGCATCTGTTTTCCTTATTAAAAGCTCTGCTTAGTTTGGGATCAGATAGCCGTGTGTGAACATATTTATTTATTTATATGGTCTGTGTGTCAAAGTCTTCGTTGTTGATTTATAAATGGTGTAACTAACCCGACATTGTTTTATATACAGGTAAATAGTAAGACAAACTTAAGGGGGAGATAGGTGTGCGAGTCACCTACAAATATACAAACACCGATCAAGTGCGAGTCGGACTCACGCACCGACGGTTCCGTACAAACTTGTAGGTGTGTACATAGTTTGTTCATCATGGGAATCGACTTTGAAGATTTTTTCAGTTTTTTTTTCAATAATGTTTTTTTATGATGTAGCAAAAAATTTATGGTTTTCGGATATTTGACTACATGACATTGCTTATTGCCAAATTTCTTACCGAAGTAATTCAAAACTTGCATTTATGTTTTGCTAATGTTCAAATAAGGCCCAAAAATATCCTTACCTGTGCTTTATTGAACATCCTAAGGTCCACGTATAAGTTAAGGGCCTTTTCGTCTCGGCCCACGCTGTGGAAGGACCGCGCCGCTTCTGTGTAGCGCCCTCTATACGCCAACACTTCGCCAATTATAACTGCACGTTTTTCACCGGCTTCAAAACGTTCCTGTAACCCAATAATATATTATTATAAATGTGAAAGTTTGGATGGATGTATGTTTGTTACTTTACGCCAGAACGGCTGAATAGATCTGGATGAAATTTAGCATGAAGATAGATTATAAGTATAATCTGGAATAGCACATAGGCTAGTTTTTTATCCCGGGAAAAGATAAGATCCCTCGCGAACGCGGGTGAAACCGCGCGGAACAGCTAGTATTACAAATGTGAAAGTTTGGATGCATGTTTGTTACTCTTTGACGCAAAAACGGCTGAATGGATTTTGATGAAACTTGGCACACAGGTAGATTATATCCTGGATTAACACATAGCATACTTTTTATCCCTCGGGAAAGTGGGGGAATATATATACCTGTAAATGGTCGATAAGTGTTAGATACACGATGTTTTCGCTCCGTTGGAACGCTTTCCTGGCAACCTCGAAGGATAGTTCTTCTAAAGCGGCTACTCCAAGTCTCTCCCAGTCCAGCGGGGTCACCCCGAGGCAAGCTACGGCGTACGCCTCACTATAATATTATTGTCGTTGATGACAAGTTCTTTTCTTATTTCTAGTTATTATTGTTTTCTGTTATCTAGATATACAGACAGGGTGTCCGATAAGACAAAATTAAGGGAGAGATAGGTGGGCGGGTCTCCTATCAAATATACAAAAATTACTTTAGTAAAAGTGCCACCATTTTTAAGACATTTAATATCTAAAATCGAAACAGAAATATCTCGAAAATGGTGATGTTTTTATTGAACTCTTTTTTGTATATTTCAGTCATTGCCAGACAAAAATACTTTCAAATAATTTTACCACATTCATTTGATTCATTGTCATACTTTGAAATGGCAATGGTATGAGGTATGAAAATTGAACAAATCCCACTAATATTATAAATGTGAAAGTTTGGATGGATGGATGTTTGTAACTCGATCACGGCAGATCGGCTGAACGGATATGGATAAAATTTGGCACAGAGATAGATTCTATTCTGGAATTTATTATCCAGGGAAAGGATAAGATCCCTCGGGAACGCGGGTGAAACCGCGGGGGACAGCTAGTTTATGATATTGACATACTTGAATGACTTTTGCTGTAAGTACTGATGTACGGCGTGTGATAGCGGCACGTTTATCGTCTGCATTGCGTTCGCTTGAAGACAGAACACGCGCCCACCCTGTTAACATAATAATAGCAATAAGTAATAGGGAATATGCACGTTTTTTTTTGTTTTAAACGTTTCTACGGGTACGGAAAAATATATAACACATCCAAAATCTTAACCATAAAGCTGATTTTTTTAAATTAAAATCACTATCGTTTTCGGGTGATTCAAACGCGGCCATTATGGCGCGCTTATTTTGTGATGTGAGATTAGACGAGTTCGATGTCAAAAATGAAGTGTTTGGTTCACAAAGTTACTAAAATCAGTTTATTACCATGGAAAAACACAGAAAACTAATAAATTTAAGCGTGGCGGTTACATACTTTGTGTTCGAGTGTAAAAGTGACGTCACGATTTGTTCACGGGGCGTTTTGGAAACTTGCGAGGGAATTTAAAAACAGACGCTTTGTGATGATAAAATTTAGCTATTAATTGATTAAAAAAAATTGAAAATAATTATGTAGGTATGTTTTTGTAACAATAGGAATTACATAAAAAGAAATTCGTCCATTTTGAAGTCACGTGTTAATTTTAAAAAAATGTACGAGATGATGTTGAGTATGAGACATACATTTGTGCAATGTGTAATTCTCTAATTTTTTTGAGAAACACGGCGATGATAGCTCAGTGGTAATGACGTCGAAGGTTGTGGGTTCGTATCGTACATTAAGCTTGAGTGTTGAAGGAAAACATATAATTACATACCTGGGACATTAAAACTAAACAGAGCTCAGAGCGGTTTCACCTGCGTTCCCGAGAGATCTTATCTTTTCCCGGGATAAAAAGTAATGATCTACCTGTGTGCCAAGTTTCATCATAATCCGTTCAGCCGTTTTTGCGTGAAAAAGTAACAAACATCCATGCATCCATCCAAACTTTCACATTTATAATACTAGTGGGATGACACACAAATAAGGTGGCTTTCTATTGGTAAAAGAATTATCAAAATAGGTTCAGTTCAGTACGTAATTACACCCAGACTTAAGACAATAATAACGAGGGGCAATGCCAATGTGTTGTCGACCTTATTACGACTAACCTAACCTAACCTAACCTAACCTAACATAATATAATACACCGTGGTCAAGCAGTCGAATACTTCAAAGTACCAAGTGCTATGTAGCTCATTGTAGGAATTGTACCCACGACCTCCCCGCTATCCGACGTCACAACCATTGTAGCCTAAGAGCTACTGAACCTTTTGACTAACCCGCTTCCCACAAAGCTAGATTTTTATTTAATGAAAGGTGCCTGCCAGAACGGTACTTTCTTAATGAAGAATGTTAATAGGTATGCCAAATCGGTTGAAAGTTTGTTATAGTAAAGCTTGTATGTATACAAATACACTAGTTTTTGTTGTAGTCAAAAATACCTATTAGTTTTGATTTTACAGGCATTTAAAGTTACTATACAATCGAGTCCCGCTAACAGTCACGTGACCGCATGTGACGTCAATTTGCAACGGTCCGCTATGAGCGAGTGTTGCAAGATGACGTCACACCGTCACACGAGTACCTAAAATCGAGTACGAGTCCGCATCACACGTTTACTTCTATAAATTGGAAACTAATTGACGTATCGAAGTAATTCTTTCACTTGTATTTTTTATTTTTGACAGAGAATATGGAGAGCTAATATTCAAAATTAGTTAACATTCTTCATTGGCTGATAAAATCTCATTTAAAAAAAATCTAGCTTTGTGGGAAACGGGTTAGTCAGATAGTTCAGTAGCTCTCCTGCTATTGAGCTATCATCGCCTCCTAGTAAAATTACCTGAAAACCAACAACAGCACCGGCAAGTGGTTGAGTGGCGGGAGGGAATAGACCAGCCTTTATAGACAATAACCCGTTGCCAGACAGGCTGAGTAACTCATCACACCACGAGTTAAACGACACCGAAGACACGTTCTCCTCCTGTGAAGTTAATAATGTTTATTAAATTAAATGTTTACTCGTCCAAATAGGCTTTCACAGGCGCTTATGAATAGAAAAAACCGGCGAAGTGCGAGTCGGACTCGCGCACCGAGGGTTCCACACAAACTTGTAAATAGTTCGCTCATCATTTTTTTTTCGATTACCTTATTTGAGGTTAGTGCCAAATAAGATAGACCTCTCAATTGCATGACAACTCAGAGGACTATCTTAATTGGTGTTACTATGTATGTATGGGGACATCCTTCAATTTTCAACTTTTTTGGATTTTTTCTTTTATCTGTGCTATAAGACGTAGCTTCGTACAAAATTTCAAGATTCTGAGTTCACGGAAAGTACCCTGTAGGTTTTGATTCCCTTGCGAGTTTCGAAAATTTGCGGAAATTTGCATAAACAGCTGTATCTTTGATTGCGTTGGCTTAGAAGTTTGATATTTTCACAGCTCCAAGGAACAGTAGACTTGAGTATTTGATATAAATTTTTGCTTGATACTCCTCGCGTTCCTGAGAAAAAGGGTCTTGACACACGGACGGACGGACGGACGGACAGCAAAGTGATCCTATAAGGGTTCTTTTTTTACCTTTTGAGGTACGGAACCCTAAAAAAGATTATACTTTTGGATAAGCATGTATTTGACCGCAATCTCACCATGGTAAGTGATATTGTGGCCGAAAGTGGTTAGCACATAAAGCCTATATAGGAACTGGCTCTCAAGTGTAACTGCCAGAACACACCAACAGGTGCTTAGCGACAGATTTTCAACTTGAGGGTGGTAGCCAGCCAATCGGGCACTACAAAGTACCCTACCACCGTGCTATGGTTTCCTTACGATGTTTTCCTTCGCCGAAAGCTCAAGCTTATTGTAGGATTCGAACCCACGACCTTCGCCGCGGTATCCGACGTCAGTACCACTGAGCTATTATCGCATTAAATGTCACTCTAACGCACGGTTCGGAAGGTTACCTCTGCTGAGAAAAGCCGGCAATAAACATTTACGTCACCATAAATGGCTTAAAGGTCTAGGATACCAAGCCAACTTCAAATGAATCAACGTACAGTATACAGAATGTCGCCAGTAGGTAGACTGTAGACGCGGCACACGGACGCATCGTCGACGACGGCGACGCACCCACGCGACGCGCTCACGTCGAGGCACCGGACAATCCCTGGACTCTCCACTAACAACTTGGAACTGCCATCACACGGCTCCACTTGCCATATCTGAAATTGTTATCCTACTAATGTTATAAATGCGAAAGTATGTTTGGATGTGTGTGAAGATGTGAAGATGTTTGTTACTCTTTCACGCAAAAACTACTGTATGGATTTCAATAAAATTTGGTACACAGGTAGATCATATACTGGAATAACATATAGGATACTTTTTATCCCAAGAAAATATAAGATCCTACGGGAACGCGGGGGACAGCTATTCTTAAATATAGCCAACTAGTTTACCGCCCCGCGGTTTCACCCGCGTTCCCCGGCTAAAAATATAGCCTGTGACACTCACAAATAACGTGGCTTTCTATTGGTAAAAGAATTTTCAAAATCGGTTCAGTAGATCCAGAGATTACCCCCTACAACCTCACAACACTTTACCTCTTTATAATATTAGTAGAGAAAAAAGCGAGAATTTAAAATTAAATACGATGAGAATGAATTTGAGCTTACGGTGAAGGAAAACATAGTGAGGAGACATAGCACGGTGGTAGAGTACTTTGTAGAAACCGACTGGCTGACTACCCTCAAGTTGAAAATCTGTCACCAAGCATGTGTACCGACAGCTGCACTTGAGAGACAGTTCCCGTCTAAGCTTTGTGTGCCTGCCACCTTCGGCCACATCATCACTTACCATGGTGAGATTGCGGTCATGCAAAGCTTATCAAAAAATAAACTTACGAGTATTCGACATGATGAAATATGCGACTTTTAACCCCGGTAATACCTGTTAGTAAATAATCGACTTACTTGACCATTTAATAATCCTAATAATAGCACTTCTTCAAAGTACAGGGTGGTCACTTTAACGTAACGTACTGGCGCTGGCATGACCCACGATTTTGATATTTGTTTCCCGACCAAAGACAATTTGTTCTCCTGAAAATTTTTGTAAACGTTTTAATGAGGGATATGTTTGTCTGTTTGTTGCTCAATCACGCAAAAACTGCTGAACGGATTTTAATGAAACTTGGCACACAGATCATATCCTGGAATGAAACATAGGATACTTGTTATCCCGGGAATAAATAAGATCCCTTGGGACTGCAGGTGAAGCCGCGGGGCAGAAAACTAGTAAATAAATAAATATGCTGGAAGATAGTTCACACAAGGCCATCTGATCACAAATTAAGCAGAGCTCGTACTATGGAACCCAGATAACTTATATGTGTGCCGCCATAACACGCAAATATTATCAATGATAGACTAGGCTAGATATATAATGATTGAAATAAGTATATGTGCATTTAAAGAAAATAAGAGTCATTGCTGAGTTTATTGCCGGCTATTCTCAGCAAAAACAACCTTCCGGACCGTGCGTTAGAGTCTAGATTGACATATCAAGACGCATATAAGAATGTAACATTAAGTAAATATGAAACAAGTGATTAAAAATACTTGTAATGAGTTCATTTTATAAAAATAGTTTGAGTTTATGTTCAGAAAACCTGTCACCAAGCACCTCTTGGTTTCGGCAATGGCACTTGAGAGCCAGTTGCCTTTAAGGCATTGTAATAAAGTGTACAACAAATTGGCAATCCCACTGTTATTGCTAATGTCTATCAGCGACGGTAGTCACTTACCATCAGGTAACCCTCCCGCAAGGTTGTCTTTATATATTTTATACTAAAAATATTCATTTATTTTTGTATGAAAGACAGAAAGACCAATAATATTACAAGTCTCTTCACAGTAAATAAGTCTATGAACCTAGGATATCTGTAGTAATAAGCTATCTATTATTGGACAATAAAACAGTACATTACCACACAAACAACCAAAGAGTCACTGGTGGCCACTAATAGAGAGCAGTCGATCTTTTGTGGCAACTTCTCCTTCACCCTGTAGAGCATGCCTTCTACGTCCCCTTGCTCGTAGACTACCACGCGTTCGGGTAGTTGCACCTGTTGGAAACATTAAAAAGATATCTAAAACTATTGAACACACACCACACACACACACACACACACACACACACACACACACACACACACACACACACACACACACACACACACACACACACACACACACACACACACACACACACAAGTATTAACAATTTATTTATATATATTTTCTGCTCGTGTGCATGTAATTGAACTCCTAAACGGCTGGAAGGATTTTAATGAAATAATAATAAAGTTGATTCGAGAATGGTTTAGATTTACAATAGGTTCCAATAGGTGGCGCTGCAACTAGTTTTTATATTTAGGGCAGGACAACGTTTGTCCGATCAGCTTATATACAGTTGAGTTTTTCAAGAGGGCGTGGATGGCCAAATCCTTAACTAAAAGGAATAGCGAAAAATGCTGAAAGGAGACTCGAGGCCGATTTTGATGAAAACTAAAACTGCATCATTAGATTTTTGATAAAATAATCTGCTAATCCAGGAATCTAACCCATTTACTTTAAGCAAAAATTACCCTGTATTACACTATCTGGTTATTTTGATAATAAGTATCAAATTCTGGACAGTAATAACAAAGTAAAGGAAAGTGCAAAAAGAAAAATAGTCAGTAAAATTTAGTGCGCGTGTTTCGACACGCTATTTAGATGACAAACAGCCGCAAATTACTTAAGTAAAATAGTACTCACCGCCAACCGATGTTTGTAAATGGCGATCTTGTGGACCCTGTCGTGACATTTGATCCGGACCTTATTCCCATTGGTGAGATGCTGTATGATGACGTCCGTCATATTCTCCCGGTACGCATACAGATCGCGGTATAGTCCGTGAACTGTACTGAACACTATCTGGTAGCACCATAGAGTACCATCCTGACATGCTACAGCCTGTAAAGTAACCATAAACCACTTGTGTCTATTAATATCATAAAGAGATCTCTTTTGTCTTTAAGGCATTGTAATAAGGTGTACAACATATTGGCAATCCCCTAGCGTCTAATAGGCGACGGTAGTCGTCACATACCATAAATAAAAACGAGAAAAACTAAAAAAGAGACTAGCTTTCCGGCCCGTTTCTCCATACAAAACGTTTAGTGGCAGAATTTTGGAAAAACCTCTAGCGGATCCTACGTCATAATAACTAGAGGGTAATCTATGGAACGAATCTTTCACCAAAAGAAAGCTATCACTGTCTAACATAGGCTTCATAATTTAATATAATTCCCACAGAAATGCGGGAGAACCCTGAAGCTGAAAACTAGTATTCAATAAATATTATCTAACAATAACCAGTGTAAAAACACGTAAAAATACTGGTAAATAGCGAGCACTTAGTAAAATTCATCGATTTTATGAGTTTGAATTAGCAATTTAACAACAAAGAGTAGATCTTTTGATGGTGTATATTAATGACGTCACAAGCAAGTATTTCATACAAACAAACCTCCATGTTAGTTCTATCGTTTTGACATCACATAAAAATAAGCTGATTTGATATGTCAGTCAACATCCCTATTGAATGTTGATACAAAAAGGCAAAATACTACATCTACTAGATATTCATCTAAATCGGTTCAGCGGTTTAAGCGTGAAGAGGTAACAACACAGACACACTTTAACATTAATAATATGAGTATGGAAGGCAATATCCCTATTGTTAGACGAATGAATAAAAATGTCTTAAAGCAACTCACCAATGTATTGATCAGTGACAATGGTGCGACTGCCCATACCCAATCTTGGGGTGTATTTATTATGGGCACCCCTTCGGCCGTGAGTACCACCCAGCCTCCAACACCACCGATCACCACTAAGGTGCCGAGCAGCGATATCGATAATGCACATATACCTGTTGAATCATTAAATAAATAATAAATAAAATAAAAATGTAATTTATTGCAACAAAAAAAAAATCAAAAAAACATTTACAAGTAAGCACATAGAAAAAAGCACATTAAAAAAATATATTAAATCAAAAATAATAATAAAACATAATATGGCATTAAATAAATGTAATATTAAACATTATTACATTTACTTCTGGATAAGCTTGTATTTGACCGCAATCTCACCATGATTAGTGACGAATGGGATGATAGCTCAGTGGTAATGACGTCGGATACCGCGGCGATGGTCGTGGGTTCAAATCCTACAATGAGCTTGAGCTTTCGGTGAAGGAAAACATCATAGCACGGTGGTGGTAGTTTGTAGTACCAGACTGGCTGGTTACCACGCTCAATTTGAAAATCTGTCGTCAAGCACCTATCGGTGTGTTCCGACAGCTGCACTTGAGAGCCAGTTCCCATTTAGGCTTTGTGTGCTTACCACCTTCGGCCACATCATCACATACCATGGTGAGATTGTGGTCAAACACAAGCTTATCCAGAATTTAAAAAATACAAAATTGTGGTAAGCACACAAAGCTTAGATGGGAACTGGCTCTTCTTGCTTGGCGACTGTACAACTTGAGGGTGGTAGCCAGCCAGTCGGGTACTACAAAGTACCACCACCGTGCTATGATGTTTTCCTTCACCGAAAACTCAAGCTCATTGTAGGATACGAACTCGCGACCTTCGCCGCGGTATCCGACGTCACTACCACTGAGTTATCATTGCGTTAATGGCATTGTTTACTGCATCACTTAATCAACACAAATTATATTGAGCATAGCAAACAATAATATGGACATAGCAAATAATCTTTAAATAAGACAACAAGTAATTATAAATACAAATACAAAGTGGTTACAGTAAATTTGGTAATATTCGCATAGCATAGTATAAATCGTTTATTCGCTTTCACTTTGATTCAAAATTTACTAGTACATATACAGCAGTTAATGATAGTATGTTGTAGTAAAATGACCAACTTACCAATATGCCTGTCTTTGTACACAGACTGCCCTTGTAAATCGTAGAAAGAAAGAGTTTCATCCCAGTCTGTGACCAGAAGACATGTCTTGGTGAAGGCGACTGCCCACACTGCAGCGTCTCGCACCAAACGCTGAACTTCTTCACCCATCTATAAATATTTATTCATTTTCACAATTACAGCGCTCTATTTTAATAACTACAATCGTATTAATTATTATAAATGTGAAAGAGATCACCCAAAAATAGTTTTACGGCTTTTGATGAAAATTGACACTCAATTAGATCATATCTATATAAAAATTAAGTGCTGTTAGTTAGTCTCGCTTAAACTCAAAAACGGCTTGACCGATTCGTTTTTTTTTTTTGTTCGCTCAAATACAGGGTTGGTTTAAATGAAAAAAAATAACCCATAAAAAATGATGAAAAAATTTAATAATTTTAAATTGGTAATTTTCTACGGAAATCGCCGGAATGACAGCGACTGTCATTATTTTCGTGATGGTTTAGATTCAGAATTGAACCCAGTAGGTAGCGTTGGAATTGGGTTCTAAGTTTTGTTTAAATTTCAGAGCAGGACAACTTCTGCCCGGGCCACTAGTTGTGGAATAAAACAAAGTATACTTTTTATCCCAGGAAAACATAAGATTGCTCGGGAACATGGGTAATACCATAAGGTGGAAAACTAGTATCAAATAAGTAAAATAAATTACTAGCGTCTCCATATTCAAATGTTTTTAGACTAATATTTCTTCATAAAATCAAAGAGACTGCTAGGGTATAAATATAAAGCAACTTTATGAATGGATATGGAAATTTCTAGATAAAACTTACCTTATTTCTTATTGAGATAACTCCATTCGCCAAGCCTATAGCCAAATGCTGGCCGTTTTGATCCCATGCACAACTTGTGATCCGTCCTGACACTCTAATCTTCTGCACAGCCTTCACATCTACTGACCAGAAGGCAAAGTCACTTATCGCACACGAAGCCAAGTGAAATGTGACCGGATTGTATGCAAGACATTGAATCGCTTCACTATGTCTGTTGACAAATAAAAATAAATTTCCCATGAGCTGACTAAAGACAGACACACAGAAAATGACAAAAAAAATATACAACAGTGAACAGTTATACTATTCAAAAATATTCAAAATGCAATCCCTTAGTGTCACATAATTATTTTCTTCTATGATTAACTATTTGATTTATGAATAGATATAGAGTTTGATTGTATTCATAAATAAATTTTATTAATATGAGTCCATCACATTCAAGTGAAGAAACATGAATGTTTTCGGTGTATGCTCTTATTTCTTTTTTATAATTTCATGCATAGTTACTATTTGCAACTTAATTTGAATATAATCATCATCAGCATATCAGTCGGAAGTCATCCACTCTGACAAAGGCCTCCCCAAGGATCTCCACAGTGGCAGGTCTTATACTACCCGCATCCAGTGACGTAAAGACTGATATTTGTCATACATATGACTAAAACTGCTTGAGCATATGCAAGTAGCAGTTTTAATGCACTAACTGAACTGACCCTTATTGCAATGGTTTTAGAGATCTTTGTGTCATGACAAATTAATAATATATTTGGACATTCTTCACCCACAGCCATCTTATCACAAACTAAGCAAAGCTATGTTCTATCAAAGTATTAAGTCAAAACCATTTATTCAGTTTAGGCCCTAAAAGGGCACTTATGAAGGTCGAATTACAGAAGTTATCACCGGTTCGGAAGTCAGCCTTCAACTGAGAAGAACAGGCAAGAAACTCAGCAAGGTTACAAGACTATGGAAACCAGAAGAGTGATTATAATATTTGTATTTACTATTACATACATGTGCTACTTTTATTAACATACTCACACTACATAGATATATATTTTTTAATTTTTTTTTATGTCTCTAGTGACAATGAGGCAGGCGGGTCACCTGATGGTAAGTGACTACCATCGCCTATAGACATTAGCAATACCAGGTGGACTGCCAACATGTTATTATTACAATGCTTTTAGAGCAAGGGCAACTGGCACTCAAGTGCAACTACCGGAACACACCAACAGGTGTTTGGCGACAGATTTTCAACTTGAGGGTGGTAGCCAGCCAGTCGAGTACCACATAGTACCCTACCACCATGCAAACATACATACATAGGACACATACACAGGATACACACACATGTACATGTGTATGTGCACACAAATGTCTATCCAGGGTGGGAATCAGTAATAATTAGGGTAAAGTCAAGGGGGAGAAGTCCGTCTACGTCTCCTTTCTTACCATCTCAGACTTTATCTTACCAATGACACCAACCAGCCCTTCAACATAACTTAACAGAACAACTTGTGATTGTAATAGCTTACTTTCACCATAATATTTTATTACTCACGAGTATTTCAAGACACCTTCCATCTTGGATGTCCATATGATGACATTTTTGTCAGCACTACCACTAGCAAACTTCTTTCCATCTCCACAGTATGCCACGGCATGGACAGGACCTTTGTGAGCTTGGAGCAGCTGGACGAGGGCTCCATCACGGGGGTCATACACCATGACCTTCTCTCCAGCACCAACTACTAACTGTGTGCCATCTGGACTGAAGCATATTGTGTGTACACTGTTGAAGTTATAGCATGATTAAATAAAGTATATATCTAAAAAAATATCTACATGTAAGTTAATAACAATGATCAGATAACTTACGATAGGATAGAAGTAAGTTTTATTCTCAGACAAATACCTAGATAATAAGAAAACATAATACTTATGGATGATTACGATTTTAGGATTTACTTACCTGGAAAACTCAATTTTATCGGCTTCGTGTATTTTATTCACCCATTTTGGCACAGTCCTCATTTTGAAACAATATTGTTCTTAGCTTAGATTCATAGCTTATACAGACTCTTAGTAAAAGGCACTAAATAACATCATGACTCGTAATTCGTTTATAATTTACATGCAACTACTTCAAAGTTTTGCTTGACAACGGCGTCTCAAAAATGTAAACAAAACGGTAAGGATAAGAATAGACAATTTTTTGTTTTTTTTTACAAACATTAATTTACAAGACTAACAGCCTATTATAACCATTTTATTTCTATTTTATGTTATAGTCACGTTCACGTTATGTTATACCACATTCACAGTGTCTAGTCCTCGTCCGTGAATTTGGTTGCCAACCACTAAAACTTCTCACGGACTTTTTGGCACGACGTTTTCATTTCATTTTTTTAAATTATATACTCTTTGCATTTTACTTCACAGGTGCACGTAGAGAAAGACGTAGAGTAATCCTTATTGGACAAAACACTGATATTACTTAAAAAGTGTGTCAACATAAAACGAAAACTCAACGTTACTTTGCAAGTTTCCGCAAATTAACGATTCCTTATCTTCTCTTCGCACGGTCCAGATGGCGTTGTTATTAGTGCATAGTTAAATACATAGATGTCACTCGGTATGTAGTAAATTCACTATAGGTACTGTAGGTGATAAGGCATTTTGTTTTTCCCACATGACTTATCACAAATTATAAAATTATGATGTAGGTATTATAATAGCACCAGCGACACTGGCTGCTTACCAAACCTCAGTCGTAAAAAAATCTTTGTTAAAAAAAAACGTTAATGTTTATTATAGGTAGGTATTACTAGGTACAGGTGGGTCACCTGAGCTGATAGAAAGTGAATACCGCTGCTTATAGACATTAGCATACCAACGAGATTGCCAATGTGTTGTACTCGTATTTCGGTAGGTACCGGTGCTAGTCCTACTAATAGGTATTATACCTAAATGTAAGAGTTTGTATTTTTCATGTTTGTCAATGTGTTGTCGACCTTTTTATAAGGCAACTGGCTTTCAAGTGCAATTGCCGGAATACACAGGTGCTTAGCGACAGTATTTTTAACTCGAGGGTGGTAGCCAACCTGGCGAGTAGGTACCTACTTACTACGAAGTACCCTGCCACCGTGTTGTGGTTTCCTCACGATGTTTTCCTTCATCGAAAGCTCACGCTCATGACTGTTTTTAGTGTTAGGGCAAAATAAATGGTTCTGACTTTGTACCTACCTACGTACAAATAACCCCTAAAAGTTACCTGCCTACTTACGACTTTTAAAATCTGTTATCTATTAAAATTTCGTTATAAAATGATTCTTTATAAAATAAATTAATTACAAGGAGGTAGGTTACCTACCTATACATAATATAATGCTTAGGCCGCACTCATCGCGATAACATTCGGGCGATAAACTTCGTCTTCGGTCTACGGCGAATCGTCGTAACGTAACCGAGTGTTCCGTACAAACTTGTAGGTAATAGGTACCTACAAGTTTGTACGGAATTATCGGATCATCATCACGGGAATCGAGTCTTGAATATTTCTTCAGTTTTTTTTTCGATTAATGTTTTGTTTTTTCTTATGCAGCAACAAATTTATAGTTTTCGGATTTTGTCCTTTACTTGTACTACACGACATTGCTGCGAATGCCAAATTTCATGGTTCTAGGTCAATGGGAAGTACCCTATAGGTTTTAATTCCCTTGCGAGAGTCAAAATATGCGGCACAAACTGTCGAATCTTTTGATTGCGTTGACTTTTTTCACTGCTGCTAGGGTTTGCAGACCTAAGTACCTATTTGATATTAATTTCAACTTGATACCTCCTCGCATCTCTGAGAAAAAGGGCCTTGACAGACGGACAGACAGACGGACAACAAAGTGATCCTATAAGGTTTCTGTTTTTTTCCTTTTGAGGTACGGCACCCTAATAGCAGCAAATAAAGGTAACAAATATAATATCTGCTGCAAATGTAGCGAATTAAACCCCCCAGATTGTATTCTTTGACTTTATTTCATATATGCAAAGCCTTAAAAAGTTTGTTGACATAAACAAAGCTTACAAAGAACGATACCTACCTAATTAGTTATTTAGGTCAAAAGTTAGATTTATGTTAGAAAGCGGAACACATTCCCAGCGTAACATTACCAAAGGGAACTAATGACATGAGGAACAGCTTAAGCTGAGGCCTTTGATATTCTTTTTTACCCTTAAGGACATAGAAGTCCTTAGCTACCTATATGGGTATAAAGTCCATTATTCTTTGACTTGTGAGGCAAAAATAACTTTGTCGATAATCTTAAAAAAAAACCTTTTGTGATGCGACTAATTAATGATCTGTGACATTCGAAGCGCTACCGTCCGCCCCTCAATCTTCATTTCTCCATAAATTATAGAGTAAACAAAAGTTTTATGCGATAGTTTACGTTCTTATGTCGTGGCCATAGAGTATTCTTTTAAGATTTTACGTTAAGTGATAATGTTAGGCGGCATTGGTAGTTTTCTTGAATGTTAATATTTGTTTTTGTGACTTTTTTCGTATTTAGTAGATATGGCAGACAGCCTGTCGCCGATACCGGATGTAGTTCTCTTGTGCTAGACAATTTATTATTGCTAATGTTCCGTCCTCAAATTTTATTACTCAACACATTAAATCAAGAGAATGAGATAAGAGAATAACTAAAATAACACCATTGATATCTAAACTTATATTTGAGGCGATGATAGCTCAGTGGTAAGTGACGTCGGATACCGCGGCGAAGGTCGTGGATTCGAATCCTACAATGAGCTTGAGCTTTCGGTGAAGGAAAACATCGTGAGGAAACCACAGCATGGTGGTAGGGTACTATGTGGTACTCGACTGGCTGGCTACCATCCTCAAGTTGAAAATCTGTCGCCAAGCACCTGTTGGTGTGTTCCGGCAGTTGCACTTGAGAGCCAGTTGCCCTTGCCCTTGAGGCATTGTAATATGGTGTACAACACGTTGGCAGTCCACCTGGTATTGCTAATGTCTATAGGCGACGGTAGTCACTTACCATCAGGTGACCTGCCTGCCTCGTTGTCACTCTAGTGAAAAAAAAAACCTAAATTACAATAACGAATTAACTACGAATCATCAAAACAGTATCAAAAGTATCCTGTCAGTCACTTTTAAAGCAGTTCCATATATTTTACTGAAGATCAATAAATGTTAAGCTATATTTATCAACCTATAGGTAAATTACGAGAAGCCTAACGCTTAGGCTCACTGATGGGAAGCTCCACCCTTAGAGCTCGTGTGTACGAGCCCTTAAGTGGAAAACCTGTAGCCAAGCACCTATCGGTATATTCCGGCAGTTGCACTTGAGAGCCACTTGCTAACAAGGCATTGTTGATAACACATCGGCAATCCTCCTTTATTGCGATTGTCTAGGCGACAGTAGACACTTACCATCAGTTGATCTCCGTGACTGATTGACTGACTTCTGGTTTAAAAAGTTCAATTACTTAGTACCAAAGATGGTCTGAAAAGTTACAGATTTACTATGTATATTTAAAAGCAATAAAATACCTACTCAAATACCTATCTAATAAGACGTCATAGACCTTTCTACGGCGCAGCGGCATCATAAATATGCGTGATTGAAATTCAGTTAGAAATACCTATCCATCGTTGTGGGCACGATGGGCATGCCCACAACCCTAATACGTGACTTGTGACGTCACACTTTTACGGTTTATTTAGATCGATAGGCTTATAATATTACTAGTTGACCCACGCGGTTACCACCAGCGTTCTCGAGGGAACAGTTGAATGTTCAAAAATCCTTTCTTAGCGGATAACTGCTCCCTATAAGCCAACTGCCAAGGAATACTATAATACCACGGAATTGATTGATAGTAAAAGTTCTGCCAGTGAAAGTGCCGTCAAAATTGGTGCAGACGTTTCGGAGATTAGCCGGCACAAATAGCCAGACAGACATACAAACTGTTTAAAATGGTTTTTTTAATGTCAGCTTTTAAATATTTCGAAAATGGTGAAATTTTTACTAAGGTCATTTATATACCTTTGGTAGGACGTCCTAGAAAATATTGATTGACTTGAAAGTATCACCTCAATTTTACAAGTTCAAAAAGTATTTTTATGATTACTGCCAGCAGCGATGGAATTTCTAAAAGAATTGGATGTGATTTTTTTCCAAAAAATTTAATGAAAAAAATCTTAGAAAACTTATTTACCGCTTTTTTTATCTTCTTAATTAAATTATCAAAAATCCTTTCATTACAGATACCCTATGAGAAAATATTCGTGTATTTCGTGTTTTATTTATATTTTCTTAAATTTAAAAGAAAATCCAAAATTTGATCCCAAAAAATTTCAAACCTTACAATTAACACCTTTGAATTTTCAAAAAATCTTTCTTAGCGGATACCTACCTACTGCCTACTATGAGGAATCTACCTGCCTAATGTCAAGAGTGTAGCTCCTTCTGATATTTAGTTTTTTTTTATTTTCTTAAAATTGATCGAAAATTCAAAGTCAATTTTTTTTTTCATTTTGTCAACTATGAACAGAAATAACAACAGCCAATGAACGTACCTAATGCCTACTTTTACAATGCTTCGAAAGCAGTGTTAAGTACAACATCAAAAGTTCAATCACATTGTAGAATTTTAAACCGCAACACTGATCGATCACTACTGAGATGCTACTGAGCTATCATCACTATAAAATTTTCAAATATATTCAAAAATAGAATGTAGGTATGAGAGTGAAATGTTTGTTTTACTTCTAACAAATGGCCAACAAATGAGGTTTAAATTAATATTCAAATTTGGAAGCTGGTATCTGTGAACGTGCGGTGTGGACACAATGATGCGGCGCGTGATCGCGCGCTATCTACCCTCAAGGCCCAACTCTATTTACATTTTAATTGAGCGCCTAAGGGTTGGTGCACCGGATAAATTCCAAATGGATTAATTGTGTTTCTCGGCAGAGGACGTGATCGCATTGGGCAATACGACCGTATCTTGTTAAAGCGTAAAAGAAAAATACATTTAAAATAAAAGATACCTAATTTTATTCTCTACCAGACGTTTAGCACTCATTTGAGTACCTACAACCTATGAAATAAAATGAAATTGTTTATTCATCCAAACATGCCTTCACAGGCACTTATGAATTAGTCAGACTCTAATGCTCGGTTCGGAAGGTTGCTTAAACTTAAACCTAAAAAGTACATATACTTATCTAATAATTCGGACATCTTCATATCCTGGATTATTCTTCATCCAACGTCATCATTATCTATCTATACTAATATATTAAAGAGAAAAGATTTAGTATTTTTGTATGTAACGAATAAAATTAAAAACTACTGGATCGATTTTAAAAATTCTTTCACCATTAGAAAACTACATTATCCCTGAGTAACATAGGCTATATTTTCATCCCGGGAAAAGGTAAAATAGCACGGGAACGCTGGTGAAACCGCGGAGGATAGCTAGTGAAAAATAAAATGAAAAAGGGTTTGACGTCTAATATCAGATCAACGTCTCACTGTAGGTACTATCCTACCGTATCTACGTCACTTCACTACAAGAGATTCATGTACCAATACGCACGCATACCTATTAGTAAAATATATTTAATAAATCGCATATTCGATAAAAATTACGACAACATTATTTAGTCTTGCACCACCGAGAAGAACTAACGATCAATTTTTAGTAAATCAATTACTAAATCACCCACTTTCCCGAGGGATGTTATCTTTTCCCTGCGTAAAAAAAAGTAGGTATCCTAAGGGTATTTATTCGTTGTAATTAGGTATACTGTGTATGTATGTGGTATGACTGTGACTAGGGAATGCAATCCCGATCTCGCGAGATCTCGCCTCATTTTTCGAGATCAATCTCGAAGCATAAAATTACGAGATCTCGGCCGAGATTGACGAGATCGAGAGAAGACACTTTGAAAGCATGTAAAAGTCCATTCACGTGGGTTACTACGACTGCAGACAGGCTAGAGTCGATCTCTATGTGTGTGGAGGATCGAGGGTTTTTTTTTGCAATTTGCTTACAACAGCTTGCTCACGCTGATAACAACTAGTGTTGAATCTGAGAGGGCGTCTTCAGCCTGGTTGGCTACATAGCGACTGACATAAGATGCCGTTCATCCGACAGCACTTTAAGGAGCACTTTGTTTTTTAAGGAGCTATTTCCAAAATCACTCCTAAAACCATTTGTTTCTTGCTTGTCTCACTTTCATTATTTTTACGGGTCTGAATTTTGATTTGTGTGTTCATTAACATAAATAATTAATCATAAAAATAAAGACTTATTCTCAATAATTTAATGTTCAATCATGTTTCACTTTTTTTTATATTTTTTGGACTCTTTATTTGTATTTAGTCATTCTTTTCGGATCTTTTTTCAAACCTATTTTATAAATATATTAAATACATTCCTAAAGTATTTAGATCATTGAGTATTATAATTGATACCGAATATTATCAATATAGATGATTTAATTTATTATTATAGATATCTGAATTTTAAACTAACATAGATATTTACATTATTATAACTACAATTAAAAAAACTAATCTAATCTAAAAACTACCTAAAATAAACTATTGTTTCACTTATCTAAGTAAAACAATACTTTTAGAAAACCATTCGAGATCTCGAAAATGCCGAGATCTCGCCGAGATCGAATTTCTAATCCCTCGAGATCTCGACTTGGCGATCTCGTCTCGAGATTGCATTTCCTAACTATGACCTAGCTAGGTATCTAGATACTATTTTGGCCGCCATAACAAGCAAATAGATATTATCAGTGAGACTAGATAAATAATAATGATTGAATGTAATAGGTGTAGGTACGTTGTTTTTAAAAAGAGTAATTGCTGAGTTTATTGCTGGCTCTTCTCAGCAAAAGCAACCTTCCGAACCGGGCAATTTTGATAGCCTATTTGGATGAATAAACATTTAATTTCATTTGTGTGCAGTTTCATCATAATCCGTACTGTAGTTTTTGCGTGATAGAGTGAAAAACATCTTTGCTTCAATAAGAAGGTAGGTACCTACTGTACGTTGATAATTCACCGTATATAAGATACGGTACATACCTAAATGATCAAAGAAGTTTTGGTATAAACCGCCGGAAGTTCGTAACAAAATCAATAATCATTGCGTTAGAGCGAGATGGGGGAAGATTATAGGGGCGCGGTGACTCCGCCTCTATTCCCCCTTATCCCCCCTGGACCCCAACCACAATGGTTTTCAGCCACTTTTTCAATTAAGGGGACGTTAAAGTTAAAATAGCTACCTACCAGAGGCGTAGCTACCGCCGTATCAGCCGTATCAATGATACAGGGCCCCCGGGCTACAGGGGCCCCTAACGCGTGTAAGCAAAAGAAGAAGTTTTTCAAAATTAAAACTGATAAAAAATTACCTAAGGACTTCGATGGGGCAGGAACGGCTATCAGACTTGTCAATATTGTCTATAGAGGCAGAAATTTTAGAAAAACTGAAATCGTCTTCAGCTATAGAAGATTTAATAAATCAATTTGCCGAAAAAAAGGCAAGAAAAGTGTATATTTAATTTGAATTGTTTGGCTAGCTCAATTTCTAGGAGGAAGCGGTAACTTATAATCAATAAATATTTATTTTAATTTAATGCAAGAATTTTTGTTTCTTTTGTGAGATATCTTTACCCTTCATTTGGGCCCCCAAACCAATTTTGATACAGGGCCCCTCCAAGGCACGCTACACCACTGCTACCTACGCTAAGTCTAATAGTAGTTATTCGACACCTGCCATGAAATGAAATAAAATAAAAAAAACAATGAAATAAGTACATTATGTGCAGGACTTATGTAATATATTTGAATGTCATAGATTTTCTTTAAAAATTATCAAATTGTTACGTCCAATAGGACAGTTACAATAGTACTATAATAATAGTACATGTGTGCCTACTTTCATCAAAATCCGTTAAGCCGTTTTTGCGTGATTGAGCAACAAACATCTAAGCATTATAAACTTTCACATTTAATAATATTTAATAGAATATAGGTACTACCAGTATCTTTAAATATTTACATTATTATAACTACAATTAAAACTAATCTAATCTAAAAACTACCTAAAATAAAATATAAAAGTGCGTCGAAGAATTCCTCCGCATCGCCGTCGACTGGTAACGTTCCCAAAAGACTGGCAGCATTGCCATTGAATGGCAATGCTTAATCTTTGACCAAAGTAAAAGCCAGCCTTTTGGTCACGGGAAGCGTCAACCAATCTTTTTTTAATAGAATAAAGTATGATATGACTTTTAATCGAAATTGTTACTAAAAAAATTCCGAGAAATCGATGCATTTAATGAACTGGCACACAGTGATAAAGAAAACGTGAGGACCTTATTGTACTAGCATGGTTATGGTTGAGCGCCCTAAGCACTCGCCCAGCAGTCCGTCTAAAGGAAAGCCACGATGTTAAAACATCTTCGCGGCCGCGGGTGTAAAAAAGCCTCAAAACCATGGACACCAAACGGAATTCGACAGTCATATAACTAAAAAAAAAACGGAAACGTAAATTACACTAATTGGTGATCCTTGTCTATCTAGCTTGACCGTAAAAAAAGTAAAGTACCTAAGGAGTTATCGCCACTACCGAATCGGTTGTCAAATCTCAATTTGCCGTATTTTTAGTTTTTCAGCAGACCTAACAAGGAAATCTGCGTCTGATTTAAAATGAGTATTAATACCTATAATACCTAATTGATAAGTAACGGTTAATGAAATACACTCGTAAAAAAGTAATTATTTTCAGCAATAACATTTTCATAAAAGGTTTTGTAACGCTCATGGGGATCGCAAAATACTTTCTTCTAATATATTTTTTGGGTAAGTAACATAATTTAGCACACGATTATACGTATGTTGATCTGAGTAGGTACTTTTACTATCAAACGAGATGTCAATCTTTTCAGAGTAGGTAACGTTTGAGTTCAATTTTGGTCCATCGATATTCTACCTACGTACATTACCTACTTTGTTTTAAATCAACCCACTACTATGAATGAAAATGAGGACCCGATTCCTCACAGATGAAGTCACCGGCAAAAAGTAGTACCTACCTACCTACTCAGAATTACTAATTATGTCATCATCATCATTTCAACCAAAGGTCGTCCACAGCTGGACATAGGCCTAAAGTTTTCCACAAAGGTCGGTCCTGTGCTGCTAGCATCCATATTTATTTCGAGATTATTAATGATTTACCAAACTTAATGTTGGGTTTGTTATGCTATCAAAAAATAAAAATCACTTGACTAATAGAGCAGGAAAAAGGTACCTACCGAACTGTTTTCTCTTTGCCACCAGATGTAAATTCATAACCTAATATAAAAAACAAAAATGTGATTACCTATGGTCGAATTTCTACCAGTTGGAGAACCTAGAACCGGTGGCGTGTATCTTAGGTAACCCCAACGTCAAAAATGACAAGTAATTTCAACAAAGAGCATCTTGCGTTGTAGAGCAAAAAATAAACGAAGGACTTTTTTATAGATTTACTTGTACTATGCAAGCCCAAAATATATCCATCATTGAAGACAAGAACAAGACTACAAAACAAATTTCGACATTTGGATTTAGAACTTATTAAGGACGCAATGTTGAGAGTTAAAAGTATAAAATTCTCTAAAGGTTCATTTAAAGAATCGAGTAGTTATCATGCTGGAGAGATGTTATTTAATATACGCAAGAAGTTTCGACGAATGGTTCTTTTATATAAAAGGTCAAATGCAAATGTCAAGACTGTCGGCCGCCACAAGGTTCGATATTTAAATTATATACTTACTAGTCCCCCGCGGTTTCACCCGCATTCCCTAGGGGTTCTTATCTTTCCGGGATGAAAAGTATCCTATGTTTTATTTCAAGATATGATCTGTGTGTGTCAAGTTCATTCTTATACCAAATATCATCCACGCAAAAGTTTTGTCGTAACTAATTCAAGTCTACGATTTAGATCAGCCTTAGGTATGTATGTAGGTTCACTTGATCTATCTATACATATACATATAAAAGAAGAAACTGATTTACTGTCTGACTGATCGTTCAACGCACAGCTGAAACCACTAAACGGATTGCGCTGAAATTCGGCACGCAGAGAGTTAATATGACGCAGGTTTCCACTAAGAAAGGATTTTTCAACATTCAAGGGGATGAAACGGGGATCCAAATTTTGCATGATATTCTGTCATTTTTAATTTGAAATTAATGAAATTTGGCATTTAGGCTCTAAATAAAAAATAAAAAAATCATGTTAGTATAGATTTTTAGAATTTCATCCCTTAAAGCTGCGGGCGGAAAGCTAGTAGGTATATAGGTACTTATAATTAAACCTTTTTTCAATAGTTATATCCAAAATTGTAACAAAACAATAAGTATTGGTTAATTTATAAAAACCTATTCTAATGAAACTGGAATTAAAATGTTTTTATGACAAATTGGATTAGATTACATGGAAAATTATGTGTATAATTATTAATATTGAATTTTCAGATCCTTAAAAATTTAAACGAAATACATCGTTTGAGCTATGAAATTGACAAGTTAGTGGAGATGTTCGAAAATGATGAGGAAGTAGAAAAAGAATATGGCACGTGGTTTATATACTTATATGTATTACACTATGATTATCTTCTATATCTATACTTAATATACTACTTAATATACAGGTGTCCGGTAAGTATTACACAAACATAAGGGGGAGATAGGTTGGCGGTGGACCTTAGTAAAAGTGATATCTTTAACCGATTGAGCTGAAATTTTGTATACACGTTTAGTTTGGATGACATGGTTAGGTGTGTGACGTCATTCTAAATCCAACATGGCTGAACACATAAGATAGCAGACTATTATTTTTTAATGCACTCCCATAATATGGGTATCTAATGAAAGGGCTTGCTGAGAATAACTCGAAAGATAAATTTGACGTCAATATAAGGATTATATTCATTGTTCAGTCAAAGTTGGACTTGGCGTTGGAGTTAAAAGTCAACTGGCTCTCAAGTGCAACTGTCAGTAATTTCAGAAGGGAAAAATAGGACTATGGCTTCCTCACAATATCTTCCAGATCATTTCGGATAATTATACTCATTATAGGATTCGAACCCACAACCATTCGACATCAATATTTTTTATCCCCACCTATCGCTTACTTAACTAACAAATTCTTAATTCAAAATTAGGTACCTACATATATTTTTTGTTATTTTTTTTATTCCGGATATATTTGTGTTTGACCTCAATCTCACCATGGTCAGTGATGATGTGGCCGAAAGTGGTAAGCACACAAAGCCTAGATGAGAACTGGGTCTCAAGTGCAGCTGTCGGAACACACCGATAGGTGCTTGGCGACAGATTTTCAACTTGAGGGTGGTAGCCAGCCAGTCGGGTACTACAACTGCAAAGTACACTACAACCGTGTAATGGTTTTCTCACGATGTTTTCCTTCACCGAAAGCTCTAGCTCATTGTAGGATTCGATGCCACGACCTTCGCCTCGGTATCCGACGTCGCTACCACTGAGCTATAAATACTAGATTCAATTGTTATCTTATTGTTTAAATGTTTGGACGGCCGTACAACTTGCGAGCCCAAAGGGTTATAAACTTTAACTGAAATATAAACAAATAATTACCACTAATTTATGAGGCATCTACTTAGAATAGGTTTGTTTAAATTAAATTCCTAATATGGTAAAATAGTGGGTGGAGGGTGAAATCGTAGAGCAAAAAGCTAGTTTCTATTTGGGTATGTAGTTGTTTATACATATGTATAATGAAATGAAATGTAATATTTAATGAAATGAAATATTTACTCTTCCAAATACCTATTTATTGTATTTTATGTTTAGTGAAAAGGTCATGTTAAGTTACCTACACAATATTCGCTCTTAAAAAATGGCCGAGAAATGGTACACACATAAATAACTTATTATTGCAATATACACACTAAGTACATTGCTTTAAGATATATCTTAGCACACGATGGAATATTTGTTTGTTTTGGGTCACTTTTACTTTTAATTGCACTCGGTACGTGAAGTGCATCCGTTGATGCCGGCAAAGCAACATAGGTCAAAGTAGGCTAATTAGACACTTTTTAGCCTCCCACTTTCAAAGGGCTATTTTTTTTTCATAATCTATCTACACCCTTTTTTACTTATAATATCATTGGGAAAATCAGATAAAGGGAAGACTAAGAATGTGCCTGGAGATCCTAGAATACACAGACCTGGACCGGCTGGACCTGGGGGGCAAATACCTGGGGGGCAAAAACCTGGAGGACAGAAACCTGGAGCGAATAGACCTACATCGAGTACACCTGCAACGGGTAGACCTGGAGCGGATAGTCCTGGAGGGGGTAGACCTGGAGAGGCTCCACCTAGACCGGATAGAGCTGGAGGAGCGAGATCTGGAGCACAGATACCGGAACAACACTTACACAAACAGACGCGGAGTTTACAAAGATTTGAAGGTATTTTTTTTATTTATTTATGGATCGATTGGCGTGGTTAACACACTACTTAGGCCAGGTGGGGTGTGTGGGTTCGATTCCCATCCAGGGTAGATATTTGCGTGATTGAACATGTTTGATGAGTCTGAATTTAATTCTCTATTTAAGTATGAATTTAATAAAAAATTAGTAATATGAATTATATCAGGTATCGTTTCCATTACAAGTTTTGCTTAAGTAGGTACTTAGTTTGAGGTCAAATTACCATAGAAAAAGATCAAATTAATATAAAATAGAGTGTGTGAAAAATGTCCCGGGACTTTTTATTCCCCTTTCTCTTCTCTGTTTGTCTTTTGTTTAGTCTATATTTTTCCATTTTAATAATCTTAATTCATGACCATAGATACATAGACTTTCAGTCGCATACAGTTTATTAGTTTAATATTCTTCTTTTATATTATAGTCACGTTATATCACAACAAGCTTTAGTATTATCAATAAAAAAATATTGGAAACAGTTCCAAATAATTGTCTTTATTTTTTTCTATATCAACGTTCCTTTTCATGATAAAAGATATGAAATCTATCTAATGAATGTAAAGCTTGTATGTATATAAATACCCTAGATTTTGCTGAAACTTACGATACAATCGAGTCCCGCTAACAGTCACGTGACCGCATGTGACGTCAATTTACAACGCTCCGCTATGAGCGAGTGTTGCAAGATGACGTCACACCGTCACACGAGTACCTACGTCAAATCGAGTACGAGTCCGCATCGCACGTTTACTTCTATAAATCGGGAACTAATTGACGTATCGAAGTAATTTTTTCACTTGTATTTTTTATTTTTGACAAAGAATATGGAGAGCTAATATTCAAAATTAGTTAACATTCTTCATTGCAGGTAGAACAAGGAGTTTTCAGCCAATGAGGTCTACTATTTCTTACAATGAACGGCAGACCGAGCCGAGACAACCGTGGCTACAACATAAAAAGATGCTTAGAATACGGAATCCTAAAAATAAAAACATTGAAACAATCCGCTTTGAGAGTGGTTTTGACTCGGATTTTCATTAATTATCATCTACTAAAAATTAAAATATGTATAAATAAAAATTCCGCCTTTTCACTATGACCTGATTAATCAGGTAGGTTTACCTCTTCAGACTCTATGGTATTTTTAATAATTAAATTTACAACATGCTTATACTATAAAAAAATAAAATTATTAGTTTTAAAAAAACATGCTTTTATAAAAAACCTAACTAAAAAAATAATCCTTAATTAAAATTTATTGAAATTGATTTTTTACTTTTTAGTTAGGTTTTTTATAAAAGCGTGTTTTATTAGTTTTTTAAACTATTTTTTATTCTACTTTTTAGTTTGGTTATTTTCAAAAGCGTATTTTATGAAAGTAGGTTCAATTCGGCACATTCTCCTCTTTTAATGCGCCAGCGATGCTGTGTTTAATTAAATCTGATCGTGGTCAAAGTTCATTACAAGACCTTACTAACAAGTCCAAACACGGCTATGATACGATATTCCATCATGAAATGCCAGTGCCTATTTTCCGGCTTCATCATCAGACCTTGAAACCTAATCGTGGTCAAAGTTCATTACAAGACCTTTCTAACAAGTCCAAACACGGCTATGATACGACATTCCATCATGAAGTTCCAGTTCACATCTTCCGGCTCCATCATCAGATCAGTTCGACAGTACCATATTATTGTATTGTCATCAGAACTACATACAGCTGCTAATTTTCAGGACGCTACGATCCTTGGAAGATGGTTAAATTAGCTACCTTACCTAATACGTGGCTTCGTAAACAGAGCAAAGTATAAGACATTGTTAAAAGGGTAGCAAAGTTGACGTGGGAGTGGGCTGGTCATGTAGCCAGAAAGCAAAACTCTTGGTGTAAAAGAGAGAGAATGGAGACCATGGGATCAGAAAAGACCTCGAGCGCGACCACAGATGAGATGGAAGAATGACATCAAAAAAGTGGCGGGCAGCAACTGGACCTTAATGCCCAATAGAGAGGAAAGTGGAAAGGATTAAAGGAGGCCTACGCCAAATATTTGGTCGATTAAGGCTAAAGAAGAAGAAGAAGACGATCCTATAGAAATATGACGATGATTTTTGAAGATACCGGAACAAATAATGTCGACTGGGAGCTCTACTGGCGTATCCGCGTGTGCCGCGTAAACTAATAGAGTTAGTTATCCTAATACGATAGGTACTATGGATTTTTTTGCGTAGTATGCACTGCTACCATTGCGAAACCGGGGCGGGTCGCTAGTTATAACGAATTATCTATTAAATAGATAATAATAATAGATTCTATTTTAAGAAAATTGAATGCTCGTTTTATTTTATCATCTACGAAGATACCTACATGTAACCTAGTATTAGATACACATAAACGAGAAATACTGTCTACCCAGTGATTGATTGAAAACGAAACTATAAACACACGTAAAGAAAGTATAAATGTTACTCTGTTAGGCAGTTAGATTTCTAATAAGGCGATGATAGCTTCGTGGTGCCTAGTG
Organism: Ochropacha duplaris; assembly: GCA_951361185.1. NCBI lineage: Eukaryota > Metazoa > Arthropoda > Insecta > Lepidoptera > Drepanidae > Ochropacha > Ochropacha duplaris. Next base: position 2,628,397 of record OX592690.1, read on the forward strand.
ACGTCGAAGGTCACGGGTTCGAATCCTACAATGAGCTTGAGATTTCGGTAAAGGAAAAAATCGTGACGAAACCAGAGCACGGTGGTAGGGTACTTTGTAGTAGGTCTCGACTGGCCCGGCGCCTGATGGTGTGTTCCGGCAATTGGACTTGAGAGCCAGATGCCTTTAAGGCATTGTAATAGGGTATACAACACATTGGCGATCCCCCTGGTATTGGTAATGTCTATAGGCGACTGTAGTCACTTACCATCAGATGACCCGCCTGTTTGCTTGTCAGACATCTGGTAAAAAATTGCCTTTCGTAAAATATTAAGTAATCAAAACAACATTGTGTGAAACACATTCTTAAGATTTGATTAAGCGATAGACGATATATAATATAAAATCACCCCAGTTTAGCATCCTAACGTGTATTAGCAAAGGCAATCGTTGATTTGCTCGTTAAAACAACTGTTTACTCAAGCACTCCAAGGCTGAAGGAAACAAAGGCACTCAAACAGCTTTATGCCATTTTCGCCTGCGCACGATTCACTAAAAACGGAACGCGAGCATACCTCGGTTTACTTTTGGTTAAGAATTTGTTTTTATAAGCCATATGGGCGCAGGGCGGCGCGGCGCGGGCGAGCGGGGTTTTTTCAGTTACGACGAATTTAAGGCGATCGTTAAACAATGGGATGGGACATATGCTTGCTTATGTTCCTTACATCTGTGACGTACGTATTCACTAAGATACAGAATCTGTGCACATATCTGTCATAGCAAAACATCATATATCTATCTACTCAGCTCACTAACTAGGTACCTACGTCACAGAATATTGAAACTTGCGTATTAAGTCCTACTTCATACTAATATTATAAATGTGAAAATATTTTTGGATGGATATTTGAAGTTGAAGATGTTTGTTACTCTTTCACGCAAAAACGACTGAACGGATTTTGATGAATTTAGGCTCACAGGTAGTTCATATTCTGGATAGGCTTGTGTTTGACTACAATCTCACTATAGTAAGTGATGATGTGGTCGGAGGTGGTAAGCACACAAAGCCTAGATGGGAACGGGCTCTCAAGTGCAACCGTCGGAACACACCGATAGGTGCTTGGCGATAGATTTTCAACTTGAGGGTGGTAGCCAGCCAGTCGGGTACTACAAAGTACCTTACCACCGTGCTATGGTTTCCTCACGATGTTTTCCTTCACCGAAGCTCAAGCTCATTGTAGGATTCGAACCCACGACCTTCGCCGCGGTATCCGACGTCACTTACCACTGAGCTATTAGGATACTTAGAAAATTACATCGGATACTTTTTATCCCGGGAAAAGAAACTGCGGGGCGGGAAACTAGTAATTAATGAAAACGTTTTTAAAAAAAGAAATATGCTTTTTTTTATTTAAATAGGTATCTACCACATTCTGACCATGAGTGCATGTGTTTCGGAAGGTGGTAAACAAAGCTTAGGAGGGAACTGAGAGCCACCTGCAGCAGTCAGAACCGGTACCTATTCAACATGATGGTGGTAGCCAGCCAGCCTCACAGTATTCTTCACTTTATCTCATATTAATAACATAAATAAAAATATCGCTGAGACATTGAATAAGCGTCTAATTTATTCATGGAAGTGATAGACTCAAATATAAATAAGCCGATCCATGATGCCACTAAAATGTGATCTTTCTGAAAATTCTCCTTTGCCAATGAACTTTTATTTATGTATCCAGTGTATTAATCTTCTTCGACGGGCGGAGTATAATCCTTACAGCTCGTTGTAATACCGGACAAGTTTGCAGGACGTCTAATGAATATCGAATTAATATTGAGGAACTTGGAGGCCCCCCGGGTCAATATGGCGGCTTAACTTCTCCATCGCCTGAAGGAATCCACTTAGCTATCAATCCATAACTAATTTGAAAGCTGTATTTAGGTAGATCGATTTCAATATTGTTTAAAATGAAAATGTTTCAAGCCTTTTTTATTTACATTTAAACAATAAATAAAAACTGCTTGGTCATGACATTCAGCTATAGAACATTTTATTCGAATTTCAAATTTTAAACGACGAACAATTCAGGCACTACAAAGATGTAAAGCAGCAGCGTGGGCTGGTATTCCAGTGACGATGCGACTATATTGTCAATATAAATGCAACCTTCACACTAGGCAACACGTGTTATATTCGGAGCACGCGACTGAAGAGTAGCAGAGCCACTCCACCATCGTCATGGATCAAATTGACAATAAATGTTGAATATTTACTTTACATTAACTCTTTAATTGTACTCTTTAGGAATCGTCGAGGGACGGTGAGGTAGCTTGAATGCAGTTGATGACAGTGCTTGATGTAGGAGTTTGCACTAATTAAATGAAGGTAACCCTAGATTTTAGGTTACTTAACTATCGGTGAAGCGAAATGTTCTTATGAATTCAGAGCTTTATTCAAGGATATTATCTACTCGTGTGCTAAGTTTCATCATAATCCGTTCAGTAGTTTTTGCGCAAAAGAGTCACAAACAACTTCACATACTTAAAAACATGTATATGTCAGTAGTAAGATTATGCATTTGAACTTTACTAAGTACCTGAAACCTAACACAAAATCAAATCGTGTTATGTACTAAGAGTAAAAATCCTGGTTTTTTAGTAAGAACTCTGGATTTCTGTAAATAATATAACTCATGATTGTGAGAAACGTATTGTAACCAAACATAAGAGAATTTTATTGGCGTTGTCTCTGTGAGTAGGTAGGTAGGTATACCTAGTTTTAATTTTATAACACATATATACCTGCAGCTGAGAGATAGGCTTAAGATACAAAGAGGGGTACGCATCCGCTCAATAATTCCACGCATGCGTTCTCCTGACCACCGACCTGGTAAATCGGTGATCACAGTCTATACCTGCGAAAAATTGACTCACGATTTTTATATAAACTTTTAAACTTATATTTCACCCGCGTTCCCGTGGAATCTTATCTTTTCCCGGGATAAAAATATAGCCTATTTTCATCAGGGATAATGTAGCTTTCTAAGCGTGAAATAATTTTTCAAATCGGTCCAGTAATTTCATAGACTATTCAATGCAAACAAACAATCAAATCTTTCCTCATTATAATATTAGTATAGAAAAGAAAGGATTTGAATATTGGAGGTATTTAATGGATAAAACAAAAAAAAAGTTGAACGATTTAAAAAAATCCTGTGTGCCAAGTTTCATCAAAATCGGAGTAGCAGGTTCGGAAAAAAGCCCGGACAAACATAGTGACACCGGAAATTTTATATTAATATAACACGAGTATATACTATGTTACATTGCTAGGCTTCTTGCTGGTTCTTCTCAATTAAAGGTTGATTCAGGTTTGACGGAGGTCAAGAAATAAGTGATTTCCCAATATAATATAGTTATACAACGTAATCACTCATCTTTTAATTAAACACTGTTAATATTAATTGACACAGCCAAAAACCACGCGGTCTCACCGGGGGGTCGTCCGCACCACGTCAAATCATCCCTTATTCATCCAAAATCAATCCATACAAAGGGATCGTCCCTGACTGCCCTTTCAAAGTAACCGCAGAGGAATTACCGTTTTATTACTCACCAATAACGTTTGTTTCCCAAAAACACAGTCGATGTAAAGGTACTTCAATTTTTTTTTAAATATTTTCATAAGAATACAAAAGAAGCTTTTATTGGCCGTTTTGTAGATCAGTAACTGTCACAAAGGGCACAGTCATCGCCCTATCGGCTGTGTAAACATTACAAATTAGAAATCTGAAAGTTTGGTAATATAATATTTCATGGTGGTATACCTACCTATGAGAAAAACCTACATATCTTTTTCGTTATGTGTAGGCTCACACATACCATTGCGTTATTAATTATGCTGAATAAAATTGTATCTAATGAATATTAGCTTCTTTAGAAAACAAAATTTTGTTTCGTTAAATACGACATGCCACACTTTCTAAAATAACTATTAATATCAAAAATGATTTAACTTATTAAACACTGACTCAGCAAATAGATTTAAAAATGAATTACACAACACACAGATAAAAACGGATCTAAGAAAAAACGATTCCCATCAACCGGAACAGCAAAAACTAAAGTCATTTGAACAAATAACTCTTAATCTTCATTGTGCACTCACCGCAATAACGTAGACTACTAAATTCGTAATCTTACCTTACAATAGGATTTAGAAGTATGGGGCATTGTCGCAAATTGGTCCGTCGGCCGTGAAATCGCCTGGTATATGACAGCACTGCAGGCGTTAATAAAAACATGTCAACATGTCAAAACTGACCAGATTTGGTGGCTACAAGTGACGCGTATTGTTAAAGCCCTATTGAAATCAGTGTGGGCCTCTTCGACACCTACGTGGTGCTGTGAAGATGACGGGAATGCGGGATGACAGTGTTTGCATATCGGATTGTTCACTTGGATAATCGTTGAGTTTAAAAATTGAGCACGCTCTCCATTCATGAAGTCAATGCCCATTCTACACTTATTAGTATGTATTACTTTCATTTATATTTGTCACGTTTTTAATCATATCGACCCTTAGTTTTAAATGTTGTTTTTAGATCTACCCCGTTGTCATTCGTTTTGTAAATACTCCCAGTCTATTTTTATTATTTGAATAATTAACAATGAAAATAAAATTACAAGGAAATTAACTATACATAAACAAAATAAATAATCTTTCTTTACAAACTAAACTAATTATTACTACGCAATATCTCTTTCCAACATAAAACATAAGAAAAGGATATAAGAAATTTAGTCTATTCGCTTGTTTTCAACACATACATGCTGTCCTCCGCAGTTTCACCCGCAAGATTTAGTTTAGAAGTTTTGGAGGTCTTCGCGGACCAACTATGCCAATATACTCTAATTTGACAGCTATCAATATTTTCTATCGTTTCAAAAAATGTTTGTTAGAAAGAAATACACAATGTGAGATTTGTATTAGGAACTGCCTAATACAAATTTCACTTTATGTATTTCTTATCTAATTTGTAAACAACTGAATCAAAATCATTTTCATGTCAATATTAAAACATGGCTTCCACCCGCGGTTTCACCCGTGTTCAAGAGGGAATTAAAATAAAACATAGTCTATATTACAAAGTGATAATGTAGCATTCCATTGAAAGTATTTTTATAATCAGTTGAGTACCTAGTTCCAAAAAAATATTCCATACAAACAAATAATAAAACTTAGGTAAAGTAAAATATGCATCTTAATTCATAAAATTACCGTGTCGATCCGATCTTGATGAAACTTGGTCTGCAAACGATTAAATCCTGAAATAAGAGATAGGGTACTTTTTATCCCGGAAAAAGATAAGATATACGTCTATTATTATTCTAGTTTCAAACTACGGTGGTAGGGTATTTTGCCTACCCGACTGACTGGCTACCACACTCAAGTTGAAAATCTGTCGCCAAGCACCTGTTGGTGTGTTCCGGCAGTGGCACTTGAGAGCCAGTTCGCCTTTAAGGCATTGTAATAAGGTGTACAACACATTAGCAATCCCCTGGTATTGCCAATGTCTATAGGCGACGGTTGTCACTTACCATCAGGTGACCCGCCTGCCTCGTTGTCACTTGTGACATAAAAAAACATGCTTATCCAATAATAAAAAAAATATAGACATAAATATATAAATTATGGGTTGTAGTAGCTTATATCTTATAGTATTTACAGTAATAACTAGTTAATTAATATTAATAAAGTTGTTAAGATTATGAATCAGGCGATTTTCTTGGCGAAGCTATTTCCATCGGAACCATTTACCTCCGAAACTTTAACTCCCCCACTGATAACATTATGCATGACAATATGTATTCAGTTTCGGTGACTAATTTTGTGAAAAACGAATACCTTTGTTATTTTGGCAAAGTCTCCATAAAAGTTAGGGCACGTCGTTTCGTTTGCGCACGTGGTAGTGTTGTTGTAGTGTCGTCGGCACACAGCTAATTATTGCCACAAGTCTGCCAGGATTAGTTGCCTAAGAAATGACATTCAGCGGGTGACATACTGCATAGATAGTTGTCATTATATATTTTAGCTTGACTTAGAGAGAAGGAGTTTATGTATATCAGATTTCCACAAGCTCTGTATGGGATCGGGTGGCCGTGGGCAAAATTCAGAAGATTCCGAAACAATAGCCAGGCCATACAAAAAGGGAATGCTGTGCAGCGTGCTGGGAGTGACAATCGGCAGCAACGGCAACTTCGAGGAAATTTTATGTACAGGATGATTTTTAATCATATCAAATCAAAAGATCATAAAAATATTTTTCACTCCTCTTGCTCAAAAAGACCGTCATTGTTGCGTACCAGAGCGAAGAAAAAATAGCAATTCTTCCTCTAGGGGAATTTTTTTTATTTTTGTGTGTCAAATGACAATGAGCCTACAAAAACGAAAAAGTCTTTAGTCATAAGTAGAATAATCATGAAAAAAGACTCGACTTATTACTGTTTCATAAAAAAAGAACTTCATTTTAATTTTGAAAATGGAACTATAATCGGCGATCTCTGGTAGAATGCATGCAATGTGTTGCGGCTACAGAAGAAACAAAAAAAAAAGACATTATAAACTACATATTTCATATTGTATTGGATTGTTTTATTTTCTCGCAATCGTAGTGAAAAGTACAGTGTAACACACGGCGCTAAAACCCATTAAAACTCGGTTTCTATTTACACTATTATTTTAAACTACCTCGTATATAATGGGTCATTTTAGCTCCTTGTATAACAACCTACTATTACATATGAAAAAAAAACACACTTATAAAGTCAATCATATTTATCAGTCCCATAGTTCGTGTATTAACTGTGTTTCCAGTTTAATAATAACTAATATCAATAGAATTAATTTCTGCTAACTCTAAAGTACTAAAATTAATAATTACGCCATTAGCGGGTTATTTGAGTAGGTACTAAAATCACTATTTTCCCCATCAGCCGATTGGTGAGACTTAGGGATTAAACGCAAAATTTCTAATTCATGTTATCGTCCGCGATGAACTCCGAAACTACTAAACCGATCTTGATGAAACTCGGCACACAAATAGATTATATCCTGGAATAAGAGATAGGTACCACGGGAATGCGGATCGCTGTCTGTCCGTCTGTCTTTCACCAAGCTGTATCTCAAGCACCGCGATAGCTAGACAGTTGAAATTTTCACAAATTATGTATTTTTGTTGCCGCTATAACAACAAATACTACAAGAAAAATATATTTAGGGGGGGCTCCCATACAACAAACGTGATTTTTTTGCCGTTTTACGGAACCCTTCGTGCGCGAGTCTCGCATTTGGCCGGTTTTTTAGATAGTAATTTTGCGTATCTGCTGAAATAGATGATCAGGTTATAGTTAATTAAATCCGCTCCTAAGGCTGCTCTCTTCTTGTAAACTTAGTTCTTGAGGTCCTTGTTATCGAGAAGCTAATGTGATTTTTTTTTTTATATTACACTGAAAGCGCGTTTGTCCTCAATTACGCCTGATGGAAAGCGGTAATGAGGACGAAGATGAAGCACGCGCAGTCAGTAGATGCCTATTTACTTTGGCCTATTCGCAGTAGGCCCAAGTTTTACCGGCGTATTGGAGCTTTATATGTACCTAGTCTATATTAGTCAGGGATACTGTAGCATAAACTGGGGGGACAGTTAGTATCTATAAATATTTAAAGTCAAAGTCAAAACCATGTATTCAGTTTAGGCCCTAGAAGGGCACTTATGAAGGTCGAATTACAGAAGTTACCATCGGTTCGGAAGTCAGCCTTCAACTGAGAAGAACCGGCAAGAAACTCAGCAAGGTTATACATTTTTTAAATATTTTTGGACCATCTGACTATATTGGCTTTTGTTTTTCAAATGTTTAACAATTTTATTCTTAAAGTAATACAAAAATACATGAAAAATTATAACCCGCATTAGTTACCTACATAGTAAACTAAAACACCAATATTTAAAGAATACAATCAGTCGATGTTAAACTTTAATATGTATAAGATTTTTTTTAAGGAGTACTTATTTGAAACTGAGGTAACAGATCATCCATCGATTGTTTTTCTTTGTGACTGCACTTAGCTTCCCCACCGTACTCAGCCACATATCGCGTCCGCACCGCCGCGCCCGCTCCCGCGCGCCGTCTGTCACGGCACGCATTTGCCTTACACAAACAAACGGCACTAAGTTTAACCACGGCTTAGCAAACCACTTCAGCCTGCTTCAGCTTTCGAGTGACAAATTTTAAAATAGTTACCAAGTACCTAAATAATTAATACATAAGCATATTTGAGAAGTGCTTTGCTACTTTGCTTTACAAATGAAAATAAAGTATTTTTTATTTGGAGGATTTGTTGCCAAATCGCTACATTAGTGTCCGGCCTTAGATACTTATATTAATAAATTCCAGTAAACATTTAGTTCTTATTTTCTATATAAATGTATCAAAATAGAGACAGATTTTCAAGTTTCAATTCAATGAAAATGAAACTGCCAACTCTCAGAAGTTATTAAATAAATAAAATATCTAAAAAGTATAAATAAATAAATAAACAGGAGTCGTGTCCCGAGAGTAGCTCAACGCCGACGCCGCTCCACACCGCTCGCCGCGCGCCGCACTGTTTATCTTGTATTTTAACCGTATCTTGTGTAAAACAACCAAGTAAGTAACTGGCGGATAGATAAAAATATCCACAACATTTCTATTGGTCATATTACAATAAAACAATGCTGAAACTTCAACATTAAGGCGATGATAGCTCAGTGGTAAGTGACGTCGTATACCGCGGCGAAGGTCGTGGGTTCGAATCCTACAATGTGCTTGAGCTTTCGGTGAAGGAAAACATCGTGAGGAAACCATAGCACGGTGGTAGGATACTTTGTAGTACCCGACTGGCTGACTACCACCCTCCAGTTGAAAATCTGTCGCCAAGCACCTATCGGTGTGTTCCGGCAGTTGCACTTGAGAGCCAGTTCCCATTTAGGCTTTGTGTGCTTACCACCTTCGGCCACATCATCACTTACCATGGTGAGATTGTGGTCAAACAAAAGCTTACCCAGAATTTAAAAAAAAGAATTAAAAAAAAACAGTATAATCCGTAAATACGTTAAAAAAACATCGTAATGTAAGGCGCGATGATCGCATTGAAGCCAACAATATGCAGCTTGAACGGTCGCGTTGGTTAAATATGGTGTTAAACAGATAACGCCGCAGATCATGAAAGTATAGAGTGGAGTAATTAAGGTTAAAGTTTAATTTAAAAAAATAATTGATAGGTTATTTATAAAAAATGTGCCCACCCCACCTAGCGTGGTATGAGGACAAGAAGAAAGAAAAAGAAATTGGGTACTTTATAAAAATAATAAATATTTAAGAAGCAAGTTTGAATTCAATTCGCCACTCGCTTACCCATTATGGAAAATTCAACGGGGTAAAGTTTCATGCTATATTGTAGCTAGATTTGGATAATGGTTTTCTTCACGTTCAACCCTTCAGGCCTCAACCCTTTAATGCACTTTCTATGTACGTATCTCCTTGTTTTATGCTCTGTGGAAAAATCCCATGTGCTTGCCACATTGGATTCAGGCCTGATTGTTAACAACCGTATTGAAAGGTAAAACCAAATACGGTCGGTCATTTGTTTATTAAGATCCACCACGGAAGGGTTATACGTTAAAATGTAACTTTATCTCCATAATTAATTTAACATTTTTAAATGAGGTTTTACTGAAATTTTTGAATTATTTTACATAATTATATTAGCATTGGTTTATTGTGTTGATACCAATTATTAATTCTTGATGCTGCCTGCCAGTATATTCGAATTCTTGCCGAGGTATTTTTGCCTGATTTTAGTCAGTCAAAGTCAAAACCATTTATTCAGTTTAGGCCCTATAGAAGGGTACTTATTGTTAAAATCTATTTAAATTAAAGTCCCAAGATCTTGTCAACACTTATATTTTACACAATCATTAGTTTTTCGCATCTGAATAACCATCAGTCCGCTACCCTTTACGATTATCTAAATCTATATGACACATCGACTGACCACTCACCGCGGTTGGTGTTGCCACCCTACGCATCATAGATACAAATTATAGAACAATTAACATTATGAAGGTCGAGCTACAGAAGTTAGCACTCGGTTCGGAAGTCAGCCTTCAATTGAGAAGAACCGGCAAGAAATTCAGCAAGGTTATTTTTTTTAATATTTCTGGACCATGCCTATATTGACAATGAAAATAAAATTCAATGAACACTCCTTATCTAATAAAATATTTAAATAGATCCATTCAACTATCTATGTCGAAATTTTTAATGGTTGTTCTATACTTTCCGGTAATTACCTACTTTAATAAAAAAAAAAATAACTATCTCAACACCATACTATATAGCATTATGGGTATCTTAAAATGATGATTTATTTCCCTATCTGTTACTACAAATACACCACAGATAGCAAACTAAGAACTACTAAAACAAAATATTGTGTGTTCAAGCTAAATACTACAAACCCTTTCACTAAAATGGCCTCTCAAAATCTACCTTATCCCTTTGTTATAAGGATTGTAATAAGTTGTATGTTAAGCTCTTTCTTTTCGTCGGCTAATATAAGGGGCGATGTGTTTAGACAAGGTATTTGTGTGTGTGTATTTAATGTTAAAATAAGTCTACCAACCGAATTTAGGCGAGGAGGCCAAATCCAAATTGCAGCTGTTTGTTTTTGGATACTTTTCGAGTAGTATTAATATGTACCTATGTGTGTGTATAATACTAATAGGTATACACTCCCCACTCTTTTCCTATTCGCTTACAGTTCATATACATAATTTCTCTAGTGTTGTAGTGCTATCGATATGTCTATAATGTATTAAATACCACATCAATGATGTGATGTGATGAACAAATGCAAAAGCATTATTACAGCATTAACAAAAAAAAAGTTGCAAATCAATTGTTCTAATCTGCATAATGTGTTTTTAAATTTGCACTTCAGACCCAATTCCTTTGAATGTGATTAGGTACCATCTTTGGATCATTAATCGGATCTTTTTTTGCAATCGAAATAAGCTCAGTAACAAAAGTAAAAAGCACGTGTGATTTTAGATTGCGCGTGACGTCAGACCTTTTCCACTCGATTATTGCTCAATTAATCACCTCGCCTTTGATGTGTATTATGGGAGAAGCCCTGCTGAAGGAACTGTGACCATCCGCGTCAACGCAAACCGAGCATTTCCATGTATTGGTGTGTTACATTGAGTTGGGATGGAGGGAGACACCACATAACTCTAGATTATAATTTATTCGCAATAAGTTCGTTCAAAATTCGAGCATCGATAAGTTTGAGGCCGGTTTGAGGAGGAAAAGGCTGATTACTAGTTAAAATTTTGTAAAGAACAAAATTAAAGTTTTGATTGTTATCATGAAAAATAGCATATATACCTAATACATAGATTAGCTATTTTATTACATTTTGAAATTTTATAATGGAGTTGCAATTAACAATATTTTTACAAGATTTAAGATTTGGCTATGCAACAAATTATATTAGGTCGCATAACCTTACGGAAAATTTTAATAGAAAATTATATTTAACACTACACCACATCCAAGCTCAATGGACGCGCGGTAAAACCTCTTTGATAACTAAAGTCTTCATAACTTTATATTGAGCGAAGTGTCACCAACGTCATTGGCTCAGTTGATTCGCGACAAACGTTTGATCAATCCGCAGTGACGATAGATTGATGGTGACCGTCCCAGAATCAATAAGGCATTTCCGCTTCGGTTTATTTATGCGTCAAGTTTAGCAGACGAAGCGGCATCCATATCCGCTTTGAATAAAATAGGTATTAATAGTTAAAGAACGGTGAAAAATTATGACCTAATTTAATCTAAGGTTGAGTTTTTTGTGAAGGAAAACATCGTGAGAAGAAGAACACCTGGGTACGAGTTGAAAGTCTCTCGCGAAGAACCTATCTGTGTGTTCCACCAATTGCACTTCAGCTCTTAGACAATCACTCGGATATTGCTAATGTTAGGCGACGGTAGTCGATTACCATCAGGTGACCCGCTGCTAGCTCGTCAAACTACTAAAAAGTACATTATGGTGTAGTCTTCATATTTGTGTTGTTTTTAGATTATGTATTATGAATAGGGGATTAAAAAATACAACTAGAGTTTTTAGAGGCCGTAGTGTTGGTACTTACAGCGTTCATTTATACTTGCAGTTTATCTAAAGCTATCGTATGAAACTAAGCTATGGAGTTTCCTTTGGAATCACAAATTCTTACAAATAGTTTTGATACTTGGAAAAATAAACCTTTTATATCTTGTAAGTAGCTAGGAAAAATGTTGAAAGTCAAACAAAAAGTGAAACAAACAAATTACTTACTGACTAATTGATCAACGCCCAGTGTAGACCCTTGACCTTTTTGATGTAGATTAGGAATAAAGCTAGGTTTTATGAAATTTATTCTCATAGGCGGGAGTGCTGGACCTCTTTGCCATCAGCAGATGCGTGCCCTCACGCATTCCTTTTGGAGTAGGGTGCGTAGCTCAGAAAATATAAGGAAACTATATTGAGAACTGTAAGCAGCTACTTGCCGGGGTATTTTTATTAATACTGGTTATCTGCCCACTAGAATGCAAATCTTTACTAATAGATACTTATTATAAAGAGGAAAGATTTAACTCAAAAGCTACTGGACCGTTTGAAAATTCTTTCACCATTAGAAAGCTACATTATCCCCGAGTAAAATAGGCTATATTTTTATCCCTGAAAAAGATGCAATCGACGGGATGAAAAGACGGGAACGCGGGTGAAACCGCGGAAGACAGCTAGTGTAAAATAAAAGCCCTGATGATAAGATTATGGTTCACATCGTAATTTTTTGTGTGTTTAAAATTTTAATGAAGAAAGTTGGCCCTATTGCCAATATTAAACAAAATTATGACTAAAAACTATCATATTATCAATATAATTAATAACTAAGATTAAACATCTAAACCTGTGTCGGCTGACACCAAACTGATAAACAGCTAGAGCTACTACTAATCAAACGAAAGATTTTAACAATGAATAGACGGCTCATCCCCAACTCGTTTATTGATACCGCTCTCAATTGAACATCATTACAAAGGGTGTAAAATATGCTGATCCGCAGACAGTTTCAAATTGGTACCACATCGCAAATAAAGCTGTATACCCCATGGTTACGTGTACCGGCGTGATAACGCGGCGCTGTGATGCGTGAGCGCTCATCCGCGGTTGCGAGCCGTGCACTCTATACAAACGAACAATTGATATAAACCTACATTAATCCCCGCATTGTGCGACCGTCAAGTCTCGCTGCCATTTACTGAAATGAGCCGCGACGCGCTGCAGTCCGCGAGTTGCGACCTACCGCCGTTTTGCTCTATTTTTGAAGTGAAAACTGAGGGCGTTTTTGGGTTGGGTAAAATCTTGCGTTAGCGTCAATAATATGGTGTAGTTGCAACATATTAAGTTCAGCTCATTAATTATGTTTATTAATAAATAAAGCTCGAAGTGCCGATAGTTGTGAAAATCAGACTAATGTCAATGAATTATGATTTTTTTATTTCTACAGTAATTGATTTGATAAATTTTTATGTGTAGGTATGTGTAGCCTGAACTCTCCGCCTTGTATATAGGTTTCTATTCTACCTTCTATTTAAATAATCTTAATATATAAAATTCCCGTGTCACCATGTTTGTCCGCGATGAACTCCGGAACTACTAACGGTTTAGTATCATGATGAAACTTGACAGGCAAATATATATCTTGGACTAAGAGAAAGGATACTTTTTGTCCCGGAAAAAGATAAGATCTCACGGTAATGCAGATGAAACCGCGCGAGACAGCTAGTATTCCATAAAACATAAGGGTATAGGCAGTTCCCAAATGTGACTAACACTTGTCATGTTAAATACAATTCAGAAAACATGTGCAAAGTTAATGTTCCTGGGTGCAAATCCTAAGGATCAGTTTTTTCTCAACGAGACCGGATTTATCGAATCCTTTATTTCCTCTCAAAGTATCGCTGAAAATTAAATTTAAATATTTTGACGAAGGACTTTGTTTACTCAGCGATGACATGAATGGATGCCTTAGGGATTCATTAAGAAATATTGCTAAGAAAAATGCACGTTGTGAGTTCAAGGCTTCTGTTGTTGTATTCTCGAGCTTAGTACCCTGCCATAGATCTTATAATAAATGCTGTGTATTTCAAACCAAAAAAACAGGGTCCGGACGGACGGGATGAATGATGTCAATATGACAAGTCAGTTTAGATTTTTTGCAACTTATTTTATGATAGACGTAGTGGCGGACATCACCATTCGCTCGCCTTTAAAAAATATTTACAAATTTTAACAAAATTCTTTATTCACAAAAAATAGACAAATCACACAATATTGTTCTAAAATTAGGGCTAGTTATTTAAACATGCTGATCATTGTAAAAGTTAATCGAAATTTTGTTAATGAAATCTTACACGGCACATTGCAAAAATCGATTTCAGCTCAATCGACAGGAGCTGTCTTGTTTTGATCGTTACTTTATCCTCACATCAAATAAGATAACCCATAAAAAACCCCAAAAAACCTTAAGAATTGCTCTAAATAAGACTAGCGTGAACTTCTGTATTGTGTTGACAAGCGAGTAAGGCAACCTCACCGTCATCACTTGCTTCTAAGATCACCATAAAGAAATAGTAGCTACATTGTTACTAAATTGAATTAAATTGGTTACGTTAAAAAAGTGCAAAAACACGAACGTGCACTTTCAAACGTTAGTGTAGAGTCTAAAATCTAGTCAGGTGTTTTTGCGAGTAAAAATGGGTGAGTAATAGCTGTATTGTTAGTTTTTGCGGATTATATGTATATTCGTATTGTGTGGCCCGCCCGGGCGCCCGGGGCACGGCGACGCGTGAGGGTAGTCGATTATTCGCAACATTAAACCAGGGTGCGTACAATATGCGGGCATCGACACAAAACTGTTGCGCATTTTGATTATTTTGTGTGAATACTATTTAATAAATCCTATACCCACATAAGCAACAGGTAACACCGCCCTTTGTAATCCCTTTTTTCGGATTGATATCGAGAATTCGTGAGATCAAATAAAAAGTTTTATATCGCAAGTGATCTATAGATTCGTTGCGTTTTACCTCTAACTAAACGACTTATGATAAAGCTCGTAATGGTTTTATATACAGGTTGTCCGAATTTCCGGTAGGTAGTACGACAAATTTATGGGGGAGATAGGTGGGCGGTTCACCTAACAAATATACAAAAATGACCTCAATAAAATCACCATTTTAGAGATATTTCGATATTTCTGATTACTGATTCATTATTTAATTTTAGATATTAAAATATCTTGAAAATGGTGACACTTTCACTAAGTGCATTTTTGTATATTTGGTAGACCCGTCCACCTACCTCTCCCTTAAGTTTGTCATACTTACCGGACACCCTGTATATGTCTGCACTATTCCCAATCATTTTATCATTGGACGTTATTTTCCTGGCGATATTTTCCAAACTCATTGTAGGAGTCGAATCCACGACGTACACACAACTTGAAATTTGTGTAAGTTAAATAGAGAAGGAAGAAATGGGGAGAAAAGTATGTACACACCTTCATACACTTTATGGGATGACGAAGTTGATTGAGCTTTCAGTCGTTGATAGTGTCGGTAGTAAAATTGAATCCCATGGCGTACGGTCGGCCAAGAAAGTGGTGCACCAGTTTTGATTTAGTTTCCTAGTCATCGAAAATTACAACAAGGTTCAAACTAAAAAGATATCACTGAAAGATATGCATAATAATGACGTTGTCATAAGTTGACAGATTGATCTTCAAGCGAAACTAATCTTTATCACCTATGAATCTGCAAGCGGCCTTCAACCTTAGGGTGGTACGCCACTTTCTTGGCCAACCGTACGCCGTGGGATTCAATTTTACTACCGACACTATCAACGACTGAAAGCTCAATCAACTTCGTCATCCCATAAAGTGTATGAAGGTGTGTACATACTTTTCTCCCCATTTCTTCCTTCTCTATTTAACTTACACAAATTTCAAGTTCTAGCCTCCAGTCTTATTCAATTACTGCAATATGAAATACGTTATTACCAATTAAACTGAGCGCGTGGTTAGCGCTGGTGTACCGCAGCGTTTACAAGATTTTATGATCGTCATAATTTATACCCTTTTTGCGTGTAATGACGCAGGAAAAAAAGGCTATCCTTGGCGATCCCTCCGGTATTATACTAATAACTATAGGTAGGCGACGGTTGTTACTTACCATCAGGTGCATCGTTGTCATTTGTTTCAATAAAAAAAAAGCTGCATCATCATTATATCTCTGATGGAAAATCTGCCTAACACGCAGTTTTATGGCGGATATGTTCTCGATCTTGCCGGAAGTGTACCACTTGTCTGAACACGACAGTGCTTGGGGATTTTGTTGTTTGCGAGTGTTAGAGAGTCAGTAATAAGTACTATTATACCTATATTACCACCGTGCAATGGTTAACTTTCTCAAGAGATGAGAAAGTGCATCATTTTTCATGCATCCATGGAGGAGCGAGGTGTTAATAAGACCCCTCCAATCCCTTCATTGAAAAGGGAAGATCTTCCGCCGACCGCCAGGCTAGGTCATCGTGACTGGAGACCGTGGTCCAACTGTAGTTATTGGAATCTTGTATACATATCTATATGCAGATGACATAGAAAACTTCGTTAGCGCGATGTAGATTATTGCAGCGCCATTTATCCAGGAGTCGTGCGAACTATATCTATTTGTAGATAGAGTCGCTACACATCCAATCCAGCTTGAATTTCTCCAGTAAACTGTTTTGACAACGTCAGGACATACCAAAGTTTTTTTTTTATTATTCTTTATAAGCTTGGTATTCTTCATCCTTTATAATCTTACCATGGTAAGTGATGATGTGGCCGAAGGTGGTAAGCACACAAAGCGTAGATGGGAACTAGCTCTCAAGTGCAGCTATCGGAACACACCGATAGGTGCTTGGCGACAGATTTTCAACTTGAGGGTGGTAGCCAGCCAGTCGGGTACTACAAAGTACTCTACCACCGTGCTATGGTTTCCTCACGATGTTTTCCGTCATCGAAAGCTCAAGCTCATTGTAGGATTCGAACCCACGACCTTCGCCGCGGTATCCGACGTCACTACCACTGAGCTATCATCGCCTTAAAGGTATATTCCAAATAGAAATAGGGAAGGTATCACTCTTGTGAACGACATAATTTGGTGTACACGATTTACGACTTCCAGATTGCGTAAAAACACGTCTATAACAACTAAACAAACACAGGCGCGCGCGCAGCCGTCTATAAAGCGCAAGTTATCCACATTTAATTACATTCTGGTATTTTTGTAAGTATTGCCGAGACCGCCGGCGACGAACAACGTGGTGGTCACCTAGAATTTCCAATAGCAATGGACTTTTCAATTAAACACATACTGGCTATCATTTTACGTTGAATAAATCTGCCTCCTAGAATTTTGTAGAGCTGTTCGCGAAGGCGAATGCCACGAAATATCAAGTCGCAAACACTTACAATTCTCATCACTTATGTATTAAAACGTTGGACGGAGTTTAAATTTATCAGCGAGTGAATAATGGCAAGTGAGCCTCAAGAAGTTTATTGGTCGGCCTTCTTGTCTTCGAGACACCATAGTTAGTACGCTGGTCGGTTGACATTTGACATCTAGACGTCAAAAGTGACAATAGTGTGTCACATGCGCCAGAACTAATTTTACTCTTACATACAAATGACGTATTGTGCTTTTTCTGCATGAATTTGTGTAAATTGATTTCATAAACAAAGTACCTACTAGATACCATGACTTGCTCTATTCATATAAATTTTATGCACACAGTCACTTCTTACTAAATTTTATTAGTCACAACGTGCCAAACTTATAATTCTAAATCGTTAAATTAATTATAGTGAAATGCGATCGAGAACATTTAGTTTCAGATACGTGGTCAAACGCGATGTTATTTGGAAAGAAATCAAAACATTGTCGGCTATTTAATCTCTTGTAAAACACCATCAAAATACGACCGACCAGCACTGATTCCAGATAATCTTTCTGTCACAATATGAAGTAAACTATCTTTTCAAATGTTTTCATCGTTCGTACTATAAAACACTGCGATAATCCTCGAATTATTTATGTACGGAATGGTTTCTTAATGTATTTTAAACAGCTAACTACAAAAATCCCCCAAATTCCTTTTCGACTCACGTTACCAACAACCCAATCCAAAAGTAAAGAGTGATTACCGGAGTGTCAGAAGGAGATATTTACCTATACATGCCTATACCTATCAGAGTATATAGGGGAGACTGGGCAAACATTTAGCAACAAACCGTTTCCAACAACGCCCGAGGCGGCATTGGCCCAAACGAGGGTTGGCGGGAATAAGCAAATATTTGCCCTGAGGGCTGGGAAGCAGCCGACTAATTGTTCTTTAAATACCTCGGGCCCACCCTTCAGCAAACATTTTCCAAATCGATTTATTGGTGCCGACTCCCTGTTTTTTACTTTTTGTTGAATTTCTACACATCGTGTCGTGCTGGGTAAATTACAGGGCAAACATTCGTGGGTCTGAGATGAGTCAAATATTTGGCTATTTTAAATATCAACGGACATCGTGGACGGTTTTTGAGTGCTTCAAAGTTAGTATAAAAATCTATTCCCAAATTAGTAATTCATGTCCTAAATGTATCTTTCTTGTATTTGTATTCGCATCACTGAAGCTTGATTGCTCTTTTCCTGTTGCGTTTAACAAAATGTACCTATTATTACGCACAGACTATTTTAAATTTAACATGAAAAATGGAATGTGAAGCCGCCATTAGTATGTGAACAGATCGACGTGTGTTCCACTGTCAGCGTTTCTATTTCCATCACATCTATTTGTCACGCATGTCTAATTTGTGTTAATGTTGATGTTAAGATTTATTGTTAGGTTTCGAACGCATTGTTATCAAAAATATACATTATTGATACATTTTTAGGCACACAAATCATGCATTCTAATATGAATGCCCTTGGGTATCGCGCGTGTTCTATAGATTATCTCCCCTGTCGTAAGAAATAAAAAGCTGTCATTCAATTAAATAATTTTGCTAATTAAATACTATTTCTTCTGAAATCAATTGAAAACTGTGTGGACTGCAATTCAGTCAGTAATTTCAAGCATTCATTGAGTTTCAATTTACAATACGTATACATTAACACTGCAAACAATATTTTATTACTGTTTTATATGAAGCGCATTCTGTTAATACGCACTCTTAGCAACATTCTCAAGAAATTACAATTGAACATAAATAATAAATCATACAAAACCAAGTGGAAATACATATCTACGACAGAGAAGAAATTTAAATAACGTGCGGTACTCAGGTCCATATGTGTCGTGTCTCGGGCTACCCTTTCTGGGGGCACTATTTTTGTATGACAGTTCGCAGGCGGTCGGAGGAGATCCACTGCGCCTGCGCCCGCGCCCGCGCCCGCGCCGAATGATTCAGGGAAACACCTAATTGCGTTCTGTGCCCACTTGATGAATGGACCGATATTTAGATTTTGTTTTGTTTTAGAATATGTCCCACGGATGCTTGTATTGTAACTGGTTTTCAGGACATTATATACACTGTTTTGTTGTTATAAGGGGGATGATAGCTCAGTGGTAGTGACGTCGGATACCGCGGCGAAGGTCGTGGGTTCGAATCCTACAATGGGCTTGAGCTTTCGGTGAAGGAAAACATCGTGAGGAAACCATAGCACGGTGGTAGGGTACTTTGTGGTACCCGACTGGCTGGCTACTACCCATAAGTTGAAAATCTGTCGCCAAGCACCTATTGGTGTGTTCTGGCAGCTGCACTTGAGAGCCAGTTCCCATCTAGGCTTTGTGTGCTTACCACCCATCACCACTTACCATGGTGAGATTGTGGTCAAACAAGGGGCAAACACATGCTTATCCAGAATAAAAAATAAAAAAAAATGTTTTATAAAACATATATAATTCTGTGCCTCCTGTGAAAAGTGATACAAGTAAAAAATCAACACTTTACAGGAGAGCAAAAACAAGATTTTAAAAAATCTAGTTCACAATCTAAGTGGGCTAGGATAAACTGCAGTCCTTTTTTTTGTAGGTCAAAACATTTACTTTCACTGTGCATATAAATTCTTCTGTTAAATATAATAGTTTCAAAGTTATTCCTGAAAAACCTTTTGAATTGTACCTGTTATTATTTCTTATACATGCAAAAGTTCCGTGATAAATGATACAAGTAGAGTTAAATTATTTTGCGCCTATAAGTAGTCTCTAAATATACTGAAAAATAAAATTTGAAGATGAATACAATTGCACTTATACCACGAAGCACGAAAAATAAGGTGCGCAGCAATTACTAAAATACAGGATACAACTTGAAATATATCTATATTCACCACATTTTGCAAAAATCCTGCCAGTTATATCACTTTGCACAAAATGATCTCCGAAACTATAGTAGATAAAAGAACGTGAGTTAGACCAAAAAAATACTATTTTTTTTCTTATCATTTATATGTAAAAATCACAAAAAGGGTACAACTCGACTTAGATCACTTTTCACAGGAGGCACAGAATTATATTTTATCTTAATGTAGGTATAGGTATAGTTAGTGATTCAGATAAGGTTATTAGGTTCTACTATAATCCTAATAATAGTCAATTGTAACGTTCATAAGTGCCTTACAAGGGCCTAAACGACAATAAATCTTTCTGTCTGCTAATTTTCACGGCTGAACTGCTAAATAAGTTTTGATGAAATCGGAGATAGAAGTCTAGTCAGAAATAAAACATATGTTGTCTGACACAAACACTAAAATCATTTAATGAAACAAATCACAGAACAGTCCTCGCGTACGATGTTCGCAAGTTGTAGACAACACCAAGTCTCAGGTCTCACGGTTATGTAAACGATACTAAGTCAAGGATTGATGGTGAAGTTTATTTTAAAACGACTTTATTTATTTATTCAACAAGTGCTTAGTAACGTAAACTACGTGTCTATGCGATGCGGTACGATAGCCGGGACGTGCGCAGGCTGGCGCGGGCGGCCCGCCCTGAGTTTCCGACATATGGGATTGTTTTTTACAATTGTAAACATCAAATTAGTGACGCGACCTTTTGTATTTCGCATGACATGTTGGATTCTTATTACGAAATTTTAAACTGTGACTGCAGCAGAATTATTAGTTTTCTATCATTACCTCAACTCTTCATTATGTATTTTGTAAGTGTTTAATAATACAAACAGTTAGGTATTAACTTTTTCATATTAAGTACCTAACCTATGTAAGTATGAGCATTCATCCATTTTGATTTCTAGAAACTATCACACATTTAACTCGTTTTATATTAATATCAGGACTTCTCCTTTTATAAGTATACTAGCTGTCCCGGCAGACCTTGTTCTGCCCTATTTCTCTAAAACGCGTCTTTGTTTTGTTTCGATTGACGTCAAATGTTTGACAGCTGGGTGTTTGTATGGGAAAAAGAAAAGGGCTGTTTTTAGGGTTTTCCCGGCAATTATTCGAATTTTTCTTGCCGTAAAAACCATCCTTGGACTTCAACGAACATTTAAAAAAAAGAATTGGCCAAATTGGTCCAGGCGTTGTTGAGTTATGCGCTTACCAACACATTTTGCGATTAATTTTTATATTAAATAGATATATCTAGATTATACAGTATTCATTTGCTCTGTGGATTATACCTATTAGATAGGTAGGTATACATCTTTAATTATTAGTACACCGGATACATATACTTATGTCAGTTTGTCATTTATTCTAGGTATAGGAAATCTGTCAAACCGCCATATTTTTGTTTTAATGATATCCAGCTATCTAGTTATAACCATAATCTTAATACTCAGATATTACAAGCTCATTACAGATTAGCTCTTTAAAGGTTACAGGTACGTATTTTGTTAAATATTTTGTACAAACAAGCCTGCCACAAACGCCTAAAATCAATATTCCCATTACCTAATGGCTGCGCCACGGCCACACTGTGAAAGGGCGGCGCGCGGCGCTCGGTGGCCACCGTGCCAAATTAGACTCGGTAAACTAAATATTTATCTAAGTTTCAATATAAACGTAGTAGGAGGTGAGATACCGTCAAATCAAATTGCTTTTCGACTAGACTGCGGGTGGTTGCGGGGAACGTTTCTCGGATTTCCATTGCTTTACAAATAGCCCGTTCATAAGTAAAACTTACTTCAATTGAAGCTTTTATGCGGCTTAATTACGTGTTAAGTCGATCGAATCTATTTCATGAAAGAGAAAATATTTTGAAATATTACCTACTTGTTGGTTTACACGATGAATATGATGGCACCTACGAATAAATAATTACTTATTCGTAGGATAGCACACGTATTTTGAATTAATGACCGTCTTAAAAAAATTACATAATAATGGAAGTGGTTCTCAATTCGCCTGTAGGTTGATACTTATAACTAGGGACCGGATTATATGCATTTGCATATTTAAGCCATCCTCAGCGGTAAAAGCATATTTTACTTAAGATCTAGTTATGATGCATATTATTGATACATTTACACGCGTCTTTTGTTTTGGCAACTAAGTGTACCTAAAGTTCAAATTCTGCCCAGTTGTCTCAGTGCTCAGTGGATGTGGAGCGATCCTTTTCGAGCGATATATTGAATGATCGACGACACAATCTTACAACTTGTACTGAACATTTGGAACAATACTTTATTATTTACGTTTACAAAAATATTAAAAATTTGTAATGTAATATAATGCTATGTTACTTCACCTATTATCATCTATCAATTGATATTTCAAGCATTTTTCATGCATATAACAAGCTTTTGATGTTGCATATAATCCGGTCCCTGCTTATAACTGTCTAGAAATTCGAGTATAAAGTTATTAGATTCTTTTTTTATTGATAGCAATTCAAAGTTTCCAAGATAGGATCTCTATTAGGATAATAGTCTGTATAATATTTTGTGACAAACCCTTGTATTTTTTGTTAATTTAATTTAGTTCTAATGGATATTGAGAAGGTTAATAAAAATATTGTAGTTTTCTATACTCCTTCTCCATATAAACTTTAACTATGCCATGTATGAAACTCTTCCTCCTCCAAGTTTGTGAAGAAAAAACTTCCACTCCCAAGTTTTTTCTTCACGTATCAATTTAATTAATATAATTCGTTTATAACCTTTGTACCTACTTTCAAAAATGTTACCTTTACTCCTTTACCTATATAACTTCATGGTGTTCAGTGCATTTCAGACGTTCAGGCGTTAGGCCAAAGTTACTATACCATTTCTCTGTAATAATATAACCTATAGATTTTTTTCAAATTCATAAACTTTTATTATGAACATATCACCAAAAATACATAAAGTTTATTAAATTAATTCAACTCAACCACGGGAATATAATTCTATTTATCAACGGTAAATATAACTTCCCCATTGCAATAGCAGTAAGTCCATAAACCAAATTGACAGTTGTGAGTGTTGTGACACAAGGGAGGTTTCGTAAGGGGAGTGTATCCAAAGGGCGGGAACGCCATTTTGTTTCAATTTATATTTTTCGTACATCAGAACGTTTGTAACGCTAGTTGGAAATATTAAAGACAAATTCGAAAAAGTTTATTTTTATTAATTTTAACTTTGAACATTCATCTATCTATCATAACATTTATATAGCTTCAAGTTACAAAATATCCTTCCTATTAAAGTATTAAACTGTATCTATTTCGGGGTACAAAACAAAAAGATACGAGCTAAATTTTAAAAGCTATAACTTATCGGTTAATAGAGACGCTACTTCCCTTGCTGAAGCCCGTTGTCAGTACCGTCGTAATTCAAGCAGACGGATTATTTTCTTATATGTTTGGAGTATGATACATGATGGCGCTGCGTTGCTTACCGCGCCGTTGCATCGACTATTAGAGGCATTGTATAAACACAGGATTAAATTATCGCGCCAAGACAGAGATAATCCATACAGATGAGATGGTTGTTGACCTTCGATCTCCACGAAAGTAAAGCGCTGACTCATTCATTTCAGCATATTTTAAAGTTGACGTTGCACCTCCGTATTTTTATAACAAAATTTGAATATTTTGTTTGAAATTCTTTTCTAAAGCCAAATGATGGAAAGAAGTTCCTACTATGATAACATTACTGCAGTTACTGGAACATTGTAAGCGCTCGTATTTCATGAGCGTCTTTAATTTGTGTTAGGTACCTCAAAATGTCGTCTTCCCATCTTTTGTATGGTCTTCCTCTATTCCGCTTCCTGTGTAGGGTATACCAATTTATTACCACAAAAGATGGGAGGACGACATAAAAACAGTCGCGGGCAATATGTGGTCTAGAGTAGCCAGACAAAGAAAGGACTGGAAGAGGTTGGAAGAGACCTATGCCAAGGGGCAAACGGATACGGTTGTCGAAGATATAATATCATAGATATAGTTAATTAGTAAGAAAAATTTAAACTTCCGAAATAAAGGCTTTTATTATTAGGTAGGCAAAAAGACAAATGCGTAGGAAGTTGCAAGTATTGATAAACAGTTACAAAAGTGAGAAGCTTGCTGAATCAACTAAAAGCTGGCCAAGAGCGTGTCGGACTACGCACACTAAGAAGGATAAAATAAAAATTATAGACTGGGTAGCGTTTTTTGCCAAAAAGTCTTATAAATGTAGTTACCTAATACCTACCTAGCAGTTGGCCTACGAATATAAAACGTTTATTTTATTTGTCTTATTATGATTTTTAATTATCAATTTAACAACAAAGAGTCCATCTTTTGATGGTGTATATTTATGATGTCACAAGTATGCATGTCATACAAAACTCCATATAAACTATTGTTTTGATATTTAATAAAAAGAAGCTGATTTATAACAATAATTTATTTATTCACATAAAATTTAGGTACACAGATTATATGAAATCCCTGACTTCTGAGCTAGGTAGGTATATCCCTGTGTTACAGAAGTCAGTACCCTCTCCTATGCAATAGGAAAATAATTTAATTTATGTAAATAATAATTATTATAGCCTTATATTTTAATTTAGAAATGTATTTGTATGTATGTGTGTGTGTGTGTGTGTGTCGTTGCTCCTCACGATGGCAATGTTGCTCTTAGGCCATGGTTACGTAAGCCTACCTGTTTGTTCGAGACTTACCATTTTAAACAAATAGAATTTGTGCCAATATCAACACGGGTGTTGTAGAATAACAACAAACAGTGTAACTCGGTTCATCGACCGATACAGATAGTCTGCCAAAATAAGCACCACTTACCTTCCACAATGAACTCTCCAATGTAAAGCAGAATGAAGTATAAATAAATCTATATATATTTTGCATCACATTTAGTAAGTGACAGTGTTATGAACTGATTGCATCTAAGATGTCCTTCATCTCCAATTATCTTGATGATTAAGTTCTTTTAGGTTCTAGAGCATTCTAAAAGAAGGTTCTCATAAAAAAAAGCTTCTCACAAAACGGGAATGACAATTTTTTTTATTCTGCATAAGCTTGACCACAATTTCACCATGGTAAGTGATGTTTTGGCCGAAGTTGGTAAGCATTCAAAGCTTATATAGGAATTGGCTCTAAAATGCAGCTGTCGGAACACACCGATAGGTGCTTGGCGACAGATTTTCAACTTTCTTTATATTTAGAGTATAACCAAAGATCCAAAGTGTCAGTAAACAGTAGGTAATTGCACTCACTAGTTAAAATTAATAAATTAATATCCTCGGATATTTTTCACACACGGCTATCTGATCCCAAACTAAGCAGAGCTTTTACTATGGCTGATATACTACTTTTTGTTGTAAATACATACTTAAATAGATAATTACACCCAGACTCAGGACAAACAGACATGTTCATGCACACAAATGTCTGTCCTGGATGGGAATCGAACCCACGACCTGCGGCGTGATAGGCAGTGTGTTAACCAACCACGCCAACCGGCCAATTCAGAAGATTTTCACGATTGACAAATTTTCTTCGATCTCTATCACTATTATTTGATTCCAGTAGACTCAGAAGGTGTTTTGTAAGTAAAAAAAAACCACGATAGCCACGCGGGTGGTGGCATGTCAAACTGAAGTATCCGCAGCTAAATGACAGAGAGAGCACTCGAGATAGAGTCACAGCCGACCATTCAGCACAGATCCCTGACTCCGCACATCGTTGCCACAATTTATTAAACAAATAAGCTGGATCGAGGGTTCACCGCGTGGCGTGTAGGTTCATTGTTGGAGCCAACGTTGGCTTCTTGAATCGACACTTGATTTTTTTAGTAAAGATTGGAATGCGTGGTTCAAATCAACCTTTGAGTACTGCCTACTCGGCATATCTATTCTGATCAAGGATAATCCTGGTAAGTGAAGACCAATATTTGATAGTTTTTTTTATATAAATTTCGTAACATTATTCACAAGCAACCTTTATTAAATTTTAAAAAGCCTAGGTGGGACCTGACTCTCAAGTGCAGCTGTCAGAACACACAGATAGGTGCTTGGCGATATATTATCAACTTGAGGGTGGTAGCCAGCTAGTTGGGAACTAAGTACCCTACCACCGTTCTATGGTTTCCTCACGATGTTTTCCTTCATGCACCGAAAGCTCAAGCTCATTTAAGGATTCGAACTCACGACCTTCGCCGCGGTATCCGACGTCACTACCACTGAGCTATCGCCTTACTTCTTTGTAGTATTGCAGTACGAATAACTAATTAGCTATTTTCATAACGTAATGTACTTTACTTTCCATACACATCATCAGCCTAAAATGTTTAGATTTTCACTTCAATAAAATATAGGTAAGTAGCTCTGATATACCTGTTATTCCTCTTTTAGAATAAAGCTTTTTATCCCTGTTATCCTTTTAAAGAATAAATCTAAAACGTGTTTCTTAATTCTTCTTTGGATATTCACACAAATTGCAACCTTAAATAATGATGGATAAAAGTACTTATCTACTTCCAGGTAACAGGTTATGGATATTGACTTGATACTTCGAAGATACTCGACTGATTGCGTTTGCTGAGACGTTTTCTCTTCTGTTCAATGTCGATCTGAAATTGTGCGCATCCTCACATGTAGGGTAACCATTTCGTTTGGGTTTATGTATTGGAGTCCCAATATTGTTTTTAAATACATTTTCAATTCGATTCACCGTCTTAATATCCATACAATATACTTATTTAATAAATTAATTCTATTTTTGATTCTGTATTTAGGTATTGAATGCTTTTTTTTAAAGATCGAAACATGAGATACCTATCCATCCACATTCTATTAAATTATGAAACAAATCTTCTAAGATCTTCCGAAGCAAGTGCTGAGAAATGGTTACCATGTATGTAATTAAATCTGGCACCTACTGTGAAACACAAAGCATTGAAATCTTGGTTTCTTGGGAAAATGAACGGCTACTGAAACCGGCCACATTCTAGCAACTTGCAACATAGCGCCTGTGATCTATTCTTTATTACTTGATCGGATTGATCATTACTTTTATCGGTAGTTGTAAATGTTTCAAAGTAAAGACATATCTGTCAATACATTTACAGGAAGACTTGAATTTAGTAGCTCAGATTTGAAACTAGAATGAACTCTCCTTCGACAGCTTACTTGGTGACATTTTGGTGAATCAAAAACCCTATCAGCAGTAAAAAAGCATTTTCTGTCTAGACGAGCACTTCTCCGCCTAATTTTTACTCGCATGTTTTGATAATCATTCTGTACTTACTTCCTAAAGTGTGTAAGAACATTTTGATTGAGTGATGATTCGTTAGAATCCATTGACCAAGTGGCCACTTCTGACCGCCGCTTCATTCACGCACAACAAAAAACTAAAATTTATTTCCAATACTAACGAATGTTTTGTCATGCTATATTGAGCTGAAATGTCGAAGTGAAATAGGTCTAATTTAGTGTGTAGTAACAATAATATTGTAAGTTATTGCTATTGGGATTTCGGGGTAGACAGAGTAGACGATCAACAGTAAACCCCTGTCCTCGTTTAATAGAACATAAAATGTACTCAATATTTCTATGAACGACGCATTTTTTTTTACAATCATACTGTCTCCATGGTTTCACCCGCGTTCCCGAAAGATCTTATCATTTTGTGGGATAAAAATACCCTATATTTTATTCCAGGATATAATCTACCAGTGTGCCAAGTTTCATCAAAATCTGTTTAGCCGTTATTGCGTGATTGAGCAACAAATATATAATACAAACTTTCGCATTTATGATATTAGTTTTCACCCACGTTCCCGAGGGATCTTATCTTTTCCCAGGATAAAAAGTACCCTATGTTTTATTGCAGGGTATAATCTACCAGTGCCAAGTTTAATCATAATCTGTTCAACCGTTTTTTCGTGTTTGAGCAACAAACATCTTAACGTACAATATTGGTAGGATTCTTGAATTTATAGATATTAGTTAACTTCACAATTAAGTATTCAGAAAATCATTATTCATCTCAATTTATAGAATTCCTAATCGCCTATCCTATCAATCATCATCACCAACTACCATGTGCCCAAGGCTTCGGCTCGGCTCTTCTATCCGTCATATCGGTTCTCCTTTCTTACTCATCTATCTTTCTACTCTATCTTTCACAGTTCACATAATCCATCCATCTCTTTTTCAGTATTCTTCTCCCGTATTTATAATTTCATAGGATTTTTAATAGATATATCAATATCAATCTTGCCCTACATACCGAGTATAATATACAACACTATTCTTGGAAGTGCATTGTATATGTAGGTACCATTCTACTCATATTATAAATGCGAAAGTATGTTTGGATGTGTATGAAGATGTGTAGATGTTTGTTACTATTTCACGCAAAAACTACTGGATGGATTCTAATGAAACTTGGCACACAGGTAGATCATATACTGGAATAACATATAGGATACTTTTTATCCCGGGAAAATGTGAGATCCCTCAGGAACGCGGGTGAAGCCGTGGGGCGGAAAACTAGTAAATACATAAAGGTTTAAAAAAAATGTTATAATGACAATGGAAAAATTATACAAGCTAAGTACAAAAAAACATTTTTTTTTTAATTAAATACATTTATTTACACACAATTACAGTAATTATCACAACGTTACTAGCTAATAGGTAGGTCGCCTATGATCCAAATACAAGTTCACAGTTTATTATATGTATAGTCGAATGGATATCGAGTGAAGAATTCAGGTATATTTCATAATATGTAATATTCTTATTTTACGGATGATCTTTCAGCAATTTCATTTATATACAGGGTGACCGGTGAGTAATATGACAAACTTAAGGTGGAGATAGGTGGGCGGGTTACCTACCAAGTTTACAAAAAATACCTCAGTAAAAGTGTCACCATTTTCGAGATTATAAGAAATTCAGAAATCAAAAGTCATATATGACGAAAATGGTGACACTTTTACTGAGGTCATTTATTTATTTAAGGTTCACCATCAGTTGATACATTAATACATAATTATACAAAAAAATGTTAATAAAAATAACAAAACATTGTGCATTTAGCACAACTATAAAAAGTAAACACCACTTATTATACAAATATAACAATGTACGTGCATTTTTGTATATTTGGTAGGAGACCCACCTATTCCCCCCTTAAATTTGTCGTATTACTTACCGAACAGCCTGTATATACTGACTACTTTACGCAGTCATATATGTAGTATGGGATATTTCATTCTTCAAATGGATTGTATTTTTAAGACTTCCATGCAAAGAATATTTTTGTTGCTTCTATCTTAATATAACGGTATTTTTGAATCCAGTTCGTTTTGTAGTACAAGCGTAACCTCAATTTTGTAACTTAAATTTGAAGTAGCTTATTTTGGTAAATAAATACTGATAAATAGATATCAAATATTTTCTATCGAACTGCAGTACTTGAGGAGAGGATTTCTGTATAAGTAATATGTTTGAATACATTATGATTCTATTATATTAGACTACTAGCTATTGTTAGGCTACGTACTTAATTTTAATGATTAACGTACATTATATATACATATTATATATAATATACCTTCGTAATTGTCCTAATAATAACGATTTTCAGACACAGATGTATCCAATATTGAATATATAAATATTATATATAATATATCAGTAAAAGCATTACCTTAATTTTCTTAATTTGCGGAAAATCTGTATTAGTTTGGAATGGTGGGCACTTTATATAAGTATTTTGTGCTTTAAACTAAATTGTCCTACATTCTATAAATCCTATCTTTTTACAATTTGCTAATAATTTTGCGAAGAATTTTCAAAGAATTTAATTTGAGTTTTTGCAGACAAAATGCATTGAACACACGCCATAGTTGGTATCAATTGATATATAACTTAAATTATATTTGAGATGATTACTATCAAATATCCATATAAACTATACTGAATGTGTATAGTTGTACATTAACCAGTCGACCTAAACATTTGGATCCATCTCACTGGTAAATACCAAACAATAGACTAGAACGCACATGTCAAAACATAATGGCCGAAAATATATAAAATTGTCAATCGATTTTCACACCTATACAAACACTATACGAGTCATTATAATACTGATCAAAAATAAATTGTGTCATAAATATTAATGAAAACTAATATATTCGGAATTACATCGTAGGTCGTCTACCTATGGTCCACGAGTGAACGACTATACATACTAAAATAAGTCTTCGTACACTATACAACTACCTCTAGAGGTATCTAGAGTATTATAGTGTTTTTAAACTTCACTAGACAATCATACATTTTAGTATCACTTGTATTAAAAGCGTCACTCAATATATTCCTGTGATTTTTCATTTCAGTATGATCTCTTTTCCACTACATTCAGCCCGCCTCGTCGCAATCCGCCGAATACCTGCGACAATAAGACAACATATTAAAAACCGGCCAAGTGCGAGTCGGACTCGCGCACGAAGGGTTCCGTAAAAAAGGCAAAAAAAATCACGTTTGTTGTATGGGAGCCCCCCTTGAATTTTTTTTTAAATATTTGTTGTTATAGCGGCTACAGAAATATTTAATTTGTGAAAATTTCATCTGTCTAGCTATCGCGGTCCTTGAGATACAGCCTGGTGACAGACAGCGAAGTCTAAGTAATAGGGTCCCGTTTTTACTTATGTGATATCTGAGATTATATATTCACTCACAAGATTCTATACTAATAATAATATTATAAAGAGGAAAGATTTGATTGTTTGTTTGCATTGAATAGGCTCTGAAACTAAAGGACCGATTTGAAATATTATTTCACCATTCGAAAGCTACATTATCCCTGATGAACATAGGCTATATTTTGTCCCGGGAAAAGATAAGATCCCACGAAAACACGGGTGAAACTACGGGGGACAGCTAGTATATTATACAGGATGATTTATATGCCGAATACTGCGGGTCATCTCGTCTTACTGCTATTTTTAATGTGAAAGTTTTTCACGCAAAAACTACTAAAAGGATTTTAATGAATTTTGGCACCCACGTAGACCATATCCTGGTATAAAACATAGGATGTGCGAGATGGTATTTTGAGCAAAGGTCGACTGACGAACCAATCAAGCATCGGCAAGCATGCAGCGCGTGACTCGTCCGCCCCGCGCCGCACCTCATACCACCAAATAGACCGATATATCGCCTATTGCGCACCTGGAACCCCAGCGTTATTTTTACATGACGCGACGATAGTTATAGTTTATAAAGGTTTTAACCACTCGACGTGGTGATGGGGCAAGACAGCGAATTTAGTATCTCGGCTAGGCTGCTAATGCTACCATTTCATGTTTTAGTAGGTAAATTAGAGTTGGCACAATATAATTTGTTTTTTTTTTTAAATTTGCAAACAATGTTGCTTTATTTTCCGTAGTAGGTAAATATATTACGACTTATTCACGGTACGTGTAACACATTATTACCAAACAGATTACTTTAAATTACTTCTAAGGCGATGATAGCTCAGTGGTAAGTGACGTCGAATGCCGCGGCGAAGGTCGTGGGTTCGAATCCTACAATGAGCTTGAGCTTTCGGTGAAGGAAAAACATCGTGAGGAAACCATAGCACGGTGGTAGGGTACTTTGTAGTACCCGACTGGCTGGCTACCACCCTCAAGTTGAAAATCTGTCGCCAAACACCTATCGGTGTGTTCCGACAGCTGCACTTGAGAGCCAGTTCCCATCTAGGCTTTGTGTGCTTACCATCTTCGGCCACATCATCACTTACCATGGTGAGATTGTGGTCAAACACAAGCCTATCGAATATAAAAAAAAAAAAAAAAAAACTTAATAAATATACGAACTGCATATATGGACCATCTAGCAACGATAGATTTTGCTACTCTAACTGATCATACTACTTGTGAACAGGTGCTGCTTGTGGGGGCTGGTCTGCTTGAGTTTGTTGTTTACTAAATCACTCCTAACTAAATTCAATTTCTTTATTCCTTTTTTGCCGCCATAACACATATATTATCAGTAAGACTATATAAATAATTATGAATGTAATAGGTCTAAGTTGCTTTTTTAAAAAGAAAAAATAATCTCTCCCTCGGGTGATCGGCGGGCGGGGAGCTTTTTCCGCCAACGCATCAGCTTGGCCATCCAAAGAGGAAACGCTGCCAGCCTTCTGGGAACCTTGCCGATCGGCAGCAGCGGCAGCCTCGAAGAAGTTTTTTATATATTATAGTTGTACGTTTGTTTGTATATTTTGTACATTTCGCTCCTTGAATACAAAAGGGCCACAAATCAAAAAATATCCAAAATCGTTTTATCGTAAAAATGATACCAAAATAGACTAAATTTTATAGTTAATTGAAGACACCCATCATTTTTGCTTACTCTATGGTCAAACGGACTATCCGCCCTTTTTACATCGGAGCACTTTGACAGGTGACGTCAGTGCAAAACGGCCATTTTTTTAGTTGCGCCCCGAAATTCAATGTGAACGCACGTCGGTTGCATGTAAAAGTGCCATAATCCAAAAAACGTCTGTTTTGCTTTCAAAACTTCAGGTAAGTTTGATTATATTTTTTATACAAAAGTGCCACAATCTAAAAACGTCTTGTTTTGCATTCTAACTTCAAGTAGTTATAATCGCATATTATATTACAAGAGTGCCATATTTTGGAAATCGACCGTTTTGCATTCAAATATTAGGTATGTGTAATCATATTTTGTAATACAGTATTAGCCTATTTGAAATGCGACCGTTTTGCATGGAATAAATTATTATTTTTACCGTTCTAGAATAATACTCTCAGAAATATGGCCATTTTGCATGAAAATAATTTAAATTTCCTTTACTATTTTTTCAATAAAAATAAACCTATTTGAATTTAATTCCTATGTTCAAGTGTGCGACTCAAGTAGCAGTTCCAGTGACTCTGACACCAGTAGTTCTAGCTCCAGTAGTTTATCAGATGCCGGTTTTTCATCAGATGGCAGCGTCAAAGATCCCAATTTTCAACCCAACAATGAACGAGCTTCTGATTCCGAGGAAGATATACTGTCAAAACTTTTTTAGTTATCCAACAAATTTGTATTTCATTCATTTAACTTCTTATGAAACTGAAGAGTTCACCTCGGTAGTCACGGTGTCAAAAAAGAGGGCTGATAGTCCTGTAGTGCCAAAAAAGCTGTACTTTGTTTGTAAACTTAAAATAGCTGATTCGAAAAAGCAGTCTATACCAAAACTGATTGAGAATAAGTAAATAAGTATAAATAAGTATCCTCGGACATTAGTTCACACACGGCTATCTGATCCCAAACTAAGCAGAACTTGTAATATGGAAACCAGATGACTGATATACTACATATACTACTTTTTTTTTGTAAATACATACTTAAATAGATAATTACACCCAGACTCAGGACAAACAGACATGTTCATGCACACAAATGTCTGTCCTGGATGGGAATCGAACCCACGACCTGCGTCGTGATAGGCAGTGTATTAACCAACCACGCCAACCGGCCCTGAATAATATTGAGAAGATTATTTTTATTTAATAAATTTTCATAAAAACGTTCACCAAATATAAGTAAACAATAATTATATTCTGCTTAAGTTTGTTGTTTATTAAGTCAGTCATAATTAAATTCTATAGATTACTATTTTTGCCACCATAACATGCAAATATTGTCAGTGAGACTAGATAAATAATTATTGAATGTAATAGGTGTAAGTTGTTTTTCAAAAGAGTACTTGCTGAGTTTATTTCCGGCTCTTCTCAGCAAAAGCAACCTTCCGAACCGAGCATTAGTCTGACTATTCATAAGTGCATGTGAAGGCCTATTTTAACGAATAAACAATTTCATTTCATTTCATATAAATATTCTATAATAAATAAAAAACTATGTTTCTATATAAGTATTCCAAATGATTCAGTTAAAAAGTCCCATAAGTTAAACTGTTTGAAACTATGTGATTTTATAAGACTGTTTATTGTTACTGTGTAATACGCTATAATATTTTGTTTTATTTACCCTCATCGTACCATTATGTTTGATCTCATATTATTATTTAATCGAAGTTAAACATGATAGAATTTAGGGTCGACTATTGATTTTTAAGAGTATTTATTAATTAATAATGTTTTTATGTAATATTTTTGATATAATTATTGTAATTTTATGTCTTGCTGTCCTAGAATTCTATAATTTAATTAATAAAGTTTTAAAGAGGATGTTTAATTTGACAAAATAATAGTCATTCACCAAGAACTCCTCAATTATATTAATAATAAAATCCGATTTTGTACTTTAGATCTTGTAAAACATTGTTTTACTGGTGTTCGTCCATTTATTATTGTACAAGTAAACAGTTTTATTACCGTTTGATAAATTTTATTAAGAAACCTTTTAATAAACCATTTATTTTTGTAAAATTGTTTTTATTTTTTGACTTAAGTCTAATGATATTGATTGAAATTTTGAATGCAAAAGGGACTTTTGTGCCATTTTTTCATAATGGGTAACAGCTGTGCTAATGTCCATATTGTATGTAGATAGCATTTAGAAATACGCATCTAATGATATATATAACATAATTATAATAATAGATAACATATTAAATATTTCAAAAAAACACTTATCAAAATTTGTTTTGGCCCTCCTGTAAAATTTATGAATTTCGATTTGTGGCCCTTTTGTATTCAAGGAGCGATTTGTTGTAAATAAAGTTATAAGTTATTAAAAGAGCAATTGCTGAGTTTATTGCCGGCTCTTCTCAGCAAAAGCAACTTTCCGAACCGAGCGTTAGACTTGAATCAAATTGACGATTAAAAATACTTGTAATGAGTTTACTTAATAAAGATATATTTGAGTTTGAGTTTGAACGTTATTCAAATCCCAATCACATAAACACATACAATTACAAAATATTAAATCACACACATTCTTCAATATGCAACATATCAAATAATAACAATGGTTCGATGAATGGCGTTCACAGAATTTTTCATTAAAAACAAACAACGAAAATCCTTCGAAAAACGTAGAACAGGTGTTGGTCTATTCTTATTTGTACGTATATAACGATGTCGAGCTCTCGATTTTCTCTACAAACCTATTTAAATATACGCTTTACAGGTGTTCTCCGTTCGAATGGAAGGCCAGACCAATAATGTAGATCTTGAATAAACACAAAAGGGACAATGATAAGAATATATGATTTAAGAGTGTAACCGCTGATAAAGCGGTAAATCCGGAAGTATTTAAGAGAGTATTATTATACTCTGATCTTATATCTAGGACACCGGAAAGGTACAAAAAGATTTCGATCGCTCTAGCTGATAACGCACTTAAAGTTTCAAGCAAGATAGATTTTATTGATTGATGACTTTTTAAATAGTTAGTTAGCTCCTACAAATTTTAGATACAATAATTATTTATAAATTTTAAAAATATTTAGGAGAAAAAATGCATTTTTTATTTTATTTTCTATTATAACGAGATTATAACCTATTATAAAGAGAAAATATTTAATTTTTTGCCTGTTAGTTTGTAATGGGTAAATTCAAAAAATCATAATTGATTTTAAAAATTCTTTCACCTATAGAAAGTTATATAATCTAGTTTTTTAATTCCATCGGGAACTCAGAATAAAAATAGTAGTTTTCCTGACACAAAAAGTATATCCTATCTCTTATCAGGATATAGTCGGTTTGTGTGCGAAGTTTTATGAAGTTCGGTTTAGCAGTTTCGGAGTTCATCGCGGACCAACATAGTGACACCGCCTTACTAGCACAGGCAGCAGGATATGCACCTAACATATTCAAGGATAGATACCTTCTTCTGTCCTTTGGTTTTACTTGGATTTCTGAATGACCCGTGTTTTACCGGGTTAAAGATTACGTTATAAAACAGACTAGTATGATCTTTTTTTCTCTCTATGATCTATGTAGGTATATTTAAGTCCGTACAGTCATCTCTTTTTATTATTGACGGTTTGAAAATTGTTTCAGATTATCAAGAAGAAAATCTGTGTTTTCTTTCACAAAGCTTCTGACTTCCCGCTATGGAAACCATATAATGACCTACAATAAATATTGAAGAAGAAATAAAGCCCTTATTTATCATTAGGAAATAAATCTAACTGGTAAATTTTTTTATTGATAATATAAAACGCTACTAAAAAACGATTAAAAAACGGGAGAAAAATGGGTACTTATTTTTTCTATGTGTGTGTGAGTGTCAAACGCATGGTAGTGTGTTTGGGTTGATTTTTTATTAATTTAATTTATTTCTAAAGCATATTTAAAAAAAATATTAGCTTTCTGCACTACTTCTCCATATAAACTTTAACTTTGCCAAATTTCATACTCCTCCGTCCGCGTAATTTTCGTAAAAAGGGGTACAAAGATTTTGCTTCTTGTAATATATAGATTAATTTATTTCTAAAGCATTTTATAAAAATATTAGCTTTCTGCACTCCTCCATATTATAAACTTTAACTATGCCATATTTTCAGGGTATACATCTAGGTTGTATTAATTCTGAATAATTAATTTCCCATGAATACTTTTGGCCGTTTGTGGAGATGTCAATGTAAAATAAAAAATTTACCACATGAGTTCCTTTCCTTTATGGGAAACAGAAACTGTTTTATGATAGTAATGTATTTTAATGTAAACTAATGCACCTAGACATCATTTGAATTGAAATGAAATATTTGTATGCATATATAGGCCTTCACAGGTAATTTTCTCTAACGCACGGTGTGGACTACGAGACATGAAAATAACACGCAGAATAGTGATTCTAAGCTATTGCCGTCGCTAGCGCCCGCGCGGATAGAGATAGCGGCCTGGCTATAAAGTTTTGTGAAGGCAGAATAAAAATAAAAATTAGTTATTATAGGTTTAAAATCTAATACAGGCAAAAAGTATGTAGGTATTATTTCAAACTCTAAATGTATTTTATGAGCTATTCACGTAATACGATTTGCGTAGAGCTGCTGAAATTTCATAGGCTACATTCAAAGTCAAAATACGGAACCGATTTTTATTCAAATTATACCTTTCAAAC
The DNA here is from genome assembly GCA_951361185.1 of Ochropacha duplaris. Lineage (NCBI taxonomy): Eukaryota > Metazoa > Arthropoda > Insecta > Lepidoptera > Drepanidae > Ochropacha > Ochropacha duplaris. The sequence goes on from OX592690.1 coordinate 2,666,122, forward strand.
TCAACTCATTTATACCCAGCTCTCAGCCCAGATAAAGTACATAGTATTAACGTTATAATTGACTCTACAATGTTCGGAATAGGCCGAGAACTTGTTTATGGATTGTCTAACTTTAATAGCGGTTTGGAAGATTATTTTTGAGAAGATTCGGCAATAAGCGCAACAATAGCATTTTGAAACAAACATGGATTTCTTTTTTTATCACATTTTTTTTTTCATTTCTATTATAATGTTTTATTCAAAATTACTGAGTTTACTGAAAAACCTGTTTTTTATCACAGAATTTATAAAAACCACTGTTTATTAGGTAGGAACCTACTAAATCGAACTAACTTAAAATTTGGCACAACAGTGATTCATCGATTGATCAATTGTGTTGATTGATTGACCAGTGGGGGGGGGGGGGGGGGGGCATGGGGTCATGCCCACTCCATGTGCTGGGTTTAGGTCGACAAATTTTAATTAAAGCAATACTTTATGTGATGGTAAACAATGACGCATAATAAGCTGTTATTAGAATCATTACGGTTAGATTTATTATTGTAATCGAATTGTAGCCTGACTAGTCTTCGACTATATGATCCCTCCCTTACTGGACAGCTGGATCCACCCTTGCCTGCAGCCCTCATTCGTTCTGTCCATATAGTATACCTACCTAATACTTTTGTAGTCATCGTACGAAAACTATAAAAGGAACTGTGACCTTATTTCTAATGTTTAATGTCTAGCTATGGGAGCTAGACGTTAATAATAATTTATTTCATACTTCACAATCCATGTTTGCTAACAATATAACTACCTTTACCTACCTACTGAACGCAATTTGAATCGATATCATCCCGTAGTCTTCCATAATTCCTTCTAATGTAATGTTAAATTATTTCAGCCATTACTGCATTATGCTATGCTACGCGGATGATTTCCTTCACCGAAAGCTCAAGCTCAATATAGATTAGTACCCACGATTTTCGCTGCTTCACTTACTCTACGTCCCCTAACTAAGATATAGGTATTTGAAATAATTATTCGCCTTTAAAATAATATATTGTTTAATTATTAGTTTTTGTAGAAAAATCCTTGTAAGTACGAAAAATATCAATTTACATTAGGTACCTACTGAATTCAGGGCGGATCCAGCTGTCCAGTCAGGGATGGTTCATATATTCGAGGACTAGCCAACACAGGCATTTTAAGGGATGATAGCTCAGTGGTAGTGACGTCGGATGCCACTGCGAAGGTCGTGGGTTAGAATTCTACAATGAGCTTGAGCTTTCGGTGAATGACAACATCGTGAGGAAACTACGACTGGCTGGCTACCACCCTCAAGTTGAAAGTCTGTGTTCAGACAGCTGTACTTGCGAGACGGACTCACGCACAAAGTGTTCCGTAAAAATGGCATAATCACGTTTGTTGTATGGGAGCCCCCCTTAAAAAATTATTTTATTCTGTTTTTAGTATTCGTTGCTATAGCGGCAACAGAAATACATCATCTGTGAAAATGTCAACTGTCTAACTATTGCGGTTCTTGAGATACAGCCTGGTGACAGACAGACGGACGGACAGACAGCGAAGTCTTAGTAATAGGATCCTGTTATTACCCTTTGGGTACGGAACCCTAAAAATGATGTATCCTATTCTATTAGATATAGATCAACTCGATATCATAAATAATAAGCCGCTCCTCTTTTATTATGTACTTATTATTATCCAAAAATATACGTTATAAAAATTGGTAACGTAACAATAACAATAAAAAACTGTAGGATTAACTTACATAATAAATTGCAGCTCGACCAATACAAGAAGACGAAGTGGCGCGTTAAAAAGTTACGACATCAGGGTTTTATGGGCTCTTTATTTACATCACTTCGTCGTACTCCTGGTACATTTACAACGTGCATCTTTTTGCCGAAATTGTATAAATGAACACTTTATTTTCTATCAAATTTAATTATTTTATAATTTTAAAAATTAGCTTCTAATTTCACTGCATTTATTGTAGCTGTCAACAATTATTTTAACAGTGATTAGACTTTGCCTTAGTATAAATAAAGTGGTAAATAATACCTATTATAAATACCAAATAATAATACCAAAGATTTGTTCGATGTCAAATGTTGCATTTGTAGCGAAACACCGCACATATGCGTTTGCTACTACACGCTACCGTCGTCCGACGAACTTAACGACACAAAAATCATGATTATAATTTCATTTGTTACATTTGCAATTTTGTTGCTGTAAATGAAAATATATTGTACGGATAAATTTATGAAAAAACGATTATGGTCGAATTTCGACCAGTGTGCGAACATAATATCTATTATGTAGGTACCTACTTCTTTAGAAATTAATATAAATTACGTTAAAATATTCTATTGCTTACTTGCGACTTGCGAGAACGTACGCGCTCTCTCAGTGGGTGGCATGGCTATATGCATTGTTGCGAAATTTTCAAATATTTTACGTCTTTTTTCATCAAAAACAGTTTGAAACACTTGGTCACCATATGGTCATTTGTTTCTAATTCTCTAACAATAAAAACTTAGCAACATGCGTTTGTAACTGTTTGAAATTTTAACTAATACAATGTTAAAACTGTTAGATCTACACAAGGATTTCAATGGTATTGTTTACATAAAAAAACAAAAATTAATGTGCATTGAAATATACTGGCGTGCCGGAGAACTAACACCACTTGCTCCTTAAAGTAGGTATCTGCAGTGATTATAAACAAACATTTAATTAACGTATTTTCAAAAAAACCTTGAACTTTGACAGATGCCCAACTTAGGTATGCCTACCTAGGTACTAACGACTGAATTGTACGTACGCGACACGATACTCAAATAGGATTATTAGTGAGACTAGATAAATAAAAATTATTGAACGTTGGTAATAAGGTCTAAGTTCCTTTAAAAAAAAGAGTAATTGCTGAGTCTGTTGCCTGCTCTGCTCAGCAAAAGCGACCTTCCGTACGAAACGTTTGTTAGAGTCTAGCTTAGACTATTCAAATTGCTTGAAAAGGCCTATTTATTTTTTTATTATTTGTCAGCGTAACCGTGTACACTACACAGGTAGGTATTGTTAACAAAAATGTAGTTCAGGTTAGTAACAACATTACCTATAAGTAGATACCTACCTACACGCCAACATTATCTAACCCAATCGCATCAATCCAACATGGAAATTCGACAAGACGTTCTTGAGATAATGTATGTACAGAACTAATCAAAACAACGGCAGCGGTTGTAACTTCCGTGAAACATCAGATATTCAGCAGACTTGAGACGAAGCTCACTCACACCGAGTAGCACACGCACACCCTAGCAGCATCATCCATGTATTGTTTGTTACAGCTAGACTTGTATGTAACACATGCAGACTTTCGACATACCTATAGGTGTGAACGGAGCGGGAGGCGGCAGGGTCGGCCGCCGATCTGTAAACAGTGGTTATCGACGCGCCGCCACTTGCCTCCACGGCATCTCCGGCTACCGCGCTATATTTATCCGCTCTGGAACTGACGCGCGCGGCTAAATCCGTTCGGCGCCGTGTGATGCCGGCCTCCTGCAACCACAACCATGTCACGAAGTGTCCCGGTGCACGACGCCCACTCCGCAGCCCCGGGGTGGAACACGCGACCAACTCGCACAGCGGAATTCGCGAACGCCACACTACACGGATGACAAATATTCGCAGAGCGCAAGCAAAAATATGGACAAAATGGATAGATGAATTACCTGAGGGCGGTGTCTCAGTAGGACTTGTGAGCTGGCGCTGGTGCGGCTGCTACGCACGCTTGATGATGGTAGTAGGAGGGTGCGGGCGCGCGGTAGTGGTGATGTGGCGGGGGCGACGCTCGGTATCCGTCGGGTGCGGGTGAACCACCGCGGTAGCCTGCCAACTGACAGCTAGGCGGTTCAAAGAGATCACGGAATGCCGGCGGCAACTGCTCGGCTGGAGGTTCTGGCGCCGCGTACCAGCCCGACGTAGCCGCCCGGAACTCCTCGGCTGCCAGTGAATAAGGTTGCGGTGAACAGTAGACGGCAGAAGGTGGAATCCGCGGTTCGCTAAAGTCATCGAGTCCGTCAACTGGCTTTTCGTATCTCGCACACTCTGCACCCGGTTCACGCTTCGGTCGACATTCGAATATCCGCGGCTTGACGTCGGGTTTGACGTCACGCGGCTGACCCAGTGCATCGGCTGCGCTGAGCGCCTCCTGCGCCACAAGCGCTTCTTGCGCCTGTTGCAACTGATGCTGTCGCTTCAAAGCCTCTTCTTTCTCTTTTAACGCATCCTTCTTCTTAAAGCGACGTCGCCGCCTCAAGTACGAACCGTTATCGAACATATTATACGAGTCTGGATCAAGAGTCCAATAACTCCCTTTGCCAGGTTTTTTATCGTCTCTCGCCACTTTAACGAAGCACTCATTGAGACTCAAATTATGTCTGATAGAATTTTGCCAACCTTGTTTGTTCTCTCGATAATAGGGAAACCGCTCCATGATGAATTGGTAGATGCCATTGAGTGTGATACGACGATCAGGCGCATTCTGTATCGCCATCGCGATGAGCGCTATGTACGAATACGGTGGTTTGACCATATCTTTGGGTGTGCCGACATGCTGCTGGTGCGGGTGAAGGTAAGGTGCTCCGTAGCCGTATCTGTATTGTTCGTAGGCATAAGGTGTGACTCCGGCCGAGTAGCCGCCGGCGGCTCCGCCGCGGTAAGCATACGGGCTCTGTTCCCCGAACAACGCGTGCATCGTGCCGGTTCACGTTCACTGCCGCAACATGCTCGGACCAAGAGCGCGGAATCCCCGACGCGTTGCTCTTTCGGCAACAAAACGACGACTGACTGATTTTGTTTAGATTCACAACAAGCCCCGTTTACATAGCGGACGCTAAACGAAAGACGAATGAGCGATATCGTGGGCGCCGCCGCTGTGCGACGCGACGCTGAGTAGCCCCGCCCTCCGAGACACCGTCTCGCTTCAGCCTGTGCCCTCCGACTGTGGCCGTCACTTTCCAGCAGCCCGGGAGTGCGGCAGGTGGAATGTTTCACGCCCAGGCCGGGCCGAAGGCGGCACCCGTGCACTTCCACAGCTCAGCCCCCTTTGTGACACTACTCACCCTAAGTCCTCCACCCTATTATAAACTCATTGTCCGCACAACTGTCGATCTGTTCTGCAATAAAACGACCTACTCGAGCAGATTGGGGTTTCATTGTGAGGAAAAATATGGTTAGATTATTTTTTATATCATTAAGATTACCTAAGTAAGAGGTAGATATATCCCAGTGTAAAGCGTTATATTTTCAGTAAACTGGATTTTTTAAATAATAATTAATAATAATAGTTTATTATTTAGTTTATTTTTTTCTTCCCACAAAGATACAGACTTTATTATAATCTAGAATAAACATTCTAATTTTAATGTAACAACAAAAGAAAAAAACTATCATACGAAAAATATATTAGGTACTTAATTGTGGGAGAACAGGATCTCAAACCAGGTAGGTACCTAAGCCCAGTGCTATGGGTCTCCTGGTCTCCAACTCCAACCAAATAAAATGTTATTGCTTAAATAGAACGGATTTATCAGTAAAATATGGGGATCAGGATTGGATAAAAAATAGATTTTTTATTCATTAATTTGAAACTCGCACGAAAACAGCCGGTCACGTGACATATGGTGCTGTGACGTCATAACCCAATAAATAAACAAAAGTAACGACGATCGCTCTAACTCTTCAGCATATTTTGAGTGGAAAGTTTAGTTTTTTCACTGATACTTAGAATTATGTATAATATAATCAATAAAATAAAAATATTTACAAATTATACATACCTTGCTTATTCTATTATACATTTTAAACTCGATATAATATTATAAATAGAATATCGAGTTCAAATCGCTGCCCGTAGGTAAAGTGCCCAGAAGGCTGGCAGCGTTACCTCGTTGGATAGCAAGGCTTATCCTTTGTCCGAGGTAAGAACCAGCCCTCTGAACAAGCTACAAGACGTGTGCCGTGCCTAATTAAATATCCTGATAAATTATCGCAAACGCAAAAGACACGACGTTTTGTTTATTTGGTGTAATGTGACGTCAAATTTTAAAGAATCATGGCCGCCCGTGTTTCGGTTCTTGTAATTCACAGATAAAAAAACTCAAGTTTATTTTTCAAAAATAAAATATTTACAAATTATTTTTATGCAAGAAACATATTGTATAATTGTTCTTAACCTATAAGAGGAAACGCTGCCAGCCTTCTGAGAACCTTGCCGATCGGCAGCAGCGGCAGCCTCGAAGAAGTTTTTTATGTATTATAATTGTACATTTGCTTGTATATTTTGTACATTTGTTGTAAATACTTAAATAGTTAATATCACCTATAAGCTACCATATCTAATATAATTCATGTATTTTCATTACAACTGTCAAATAGCCAATTTGAGTTTGCTAAATTAAGAACGCATACCTACTCCTGGAGGTTTCACTTATCATTTAGCTATACTTACCTGAGCAAACAAAACGTGTATACCTACCTACGGCACACATAAGTACCTACCTACCTAATAAGGACACAACTGACGGAGGTGTAGGTTTTTTTTTTATTTTACTACTTGTTAGATGATAGCTCAGTGGTAAGTGACGTCGGATACCGCGGCGAAGGACGTGGGTTCGAATCCTACAATGAGCTTGAGCTTTCGGTGAAGGAAAACATCGTGAAGAAACCACAGCACGGTGGTAGGGTACTATGTGGTACTCGACTGGCTGGTTACCACCCTCAAGTTGAAAATCTGTCGCCAATCACCTGTTGGTGTGTTCCGGCAGTCTTGAGAGCCAGTTGCCCTTGCCCTTAAGGCATTGTAATAAGGTGTACAACACGTTGGCAGTCCCCTTGGTATTGCTAATGTCTATAGGCGACGGTAGTCACTTACCATCAGGTGACCCGCCTGCCTCGTTGTCACTAGTGACAAAAAAAAACTTACCGTAGCACAATAAATATCTATATTTTTAGGCTAAACCGTAATAGGTACCTACCTACATATTAGGTATTTATTCTGTGCTTACACAATGTGTAGGTACTTTCGATAGTAGGTCATTATGGATGTTCAATGATATTTCAAATCAGCTTCTCTTTCGTTTTGTACGAAATCAATTGGTAGAGTCAATTTTAACATTCGTATCTAATAGATTAGATGTTACCAAGTAATTATTTTTAAATGTTTTATATTTACATTGGTTGGTTAGTATTAAGTAGGTACCTAGGTAAGTAGACACTTCTTGAATACCGCTACCTACCTAGTAGGTATAACATCTCTATTCTGTTTTGTTTTGACCAGCACAACACTCCCATGTACATGTTGTTGTTGGTAGGTAGGTCCATGGTAGGTAGGTACCTAGATAATCGAGCCTTTAGGACAAAATAAATAATACCGGCCAAGTGCGAGTCGGACTCGCGCACGAAGGGTTCCGTAAAAAAAGCAAAAAAATCACGTTTGTTGTATGGGAGCCCCCCTTAAATATTTATTTTTTTTTTAATTTTATTTTTTATTATTAAATTAAAAATACAACTGAGTACTCGTATTGGAACGAAGTTCCTTATCGCGCGTTGTGAAAGGGGGCTAGACGGAAAAAATTCTTACGAAAAATTGTCCGACACTTTTAGTGTCAGTGTCACTTTATTGTAAGCTGTGCGGCGTGCGCATGTTTCTCTGTCTCTCTCTCTCTCTCTCTCTCTCTCTTATAGAAAGCAAGCCAGATATTTTTTTAATTTATATTTATATATATATATATGTATATATATATTATTTTTTTTAATATATATATATACTCTCTCGACTTATATAACTTCGTTCCATCCGGGTGTCCTCACCCTGACACCTCTCAAGTTTTTTTGTGAACATTTCAAGTGCCTACCTGTTGCCATTATTGTATAGTATTTGTTGTTATAGCGGCAACAGAAATACATAATTTGTGAAAATTTCAACTGTCTAGCTATCGCAGTTCTTGAGATACAGCCTGGTGATGATATCGAGCAAAAAAGGGCAAAAAATAGCGTTTTTTATATGGGAGCCCCCCTTAAATATTTATTTTATTTTGTTTTTAGTATTTGTTGTTATAGCGGCAACAGAAATACATAATTTGTGAAAATTTCAACTGTCTAGCTATCGCAGTTCTTGAGATACAGCCTGGTGATGATATCGAGCAAAAAAGGGCAAAAAATAGCGTTTTTTATATGGGAGCCCCCCTTAAATATTTATTTTATTTTGTTTTTAGTATTTGTTGTTATAGCGGCAACAGAAATACATAATTTGTGAAAATTTCAACTGTCTAGCTATCGCAGTTCTTGAGATACAGCCTGGTGATGATATCGAGCAAAAAAGGGCAAAAAATAGCGTTTTTTATATGGGAGCCCCCCTTAAATATTTATTTTATTTTGTTTTTAGTATTTGTTGTTATAGCGGCAACAGAAATACATAATTTGTGAAAATTTCAACTGTCTAGCTATCGGGGTTCTAGAGATACAGCCTGGTAACAGACAGACGGACGGACAGACAGCGAAGTCTTAGTAATAGGGTCCCGTTTTTACCCTTTGGGTACGGAACCCTAAAAAAAGCATACTATAGTCTTTTTTTTTCAATCCTGGGGCATTCTTCACACTCGGTCATCTGATCCCAAAATATGCAGCAGAGCTTTGGGTAGATATCGACTATGAAAACGAGATAACACTTACCTAAGCTTGCTTAAATCCTAGGCTAGTGATAATTTTTTCTTAAGCTTAAGCTATGAAGATCGAATTACAGAAGTTACCACCGGTTCGTAAGTCAGCCTTCAACTGAGAAGAACTAGCAAGAAACTCAGCAAGATTACATATTTTTTTATATTTTTGGGCCATCTAACTAAGTAGGTACCTACATATAGTAGGTTCTTTTTTTAAACGCGCACTCTTACACAACCAGACTAGACTAAAAAGATTTAGTTAAGATTGCGCACTAATTAAATAATGTTAATCCCACTAATATTATAAATGTGAAAGTTTGGATGGATGTTTGGTTTGTTACTCAATCACGCCAGAACGGCTGAACGGATCTTGATGAAATCGAGGCATAGAGATAGATTATAGTCTGGAATAGCACATATGCTACTTTTTATCTCGGGAAAAGATAAGATCCCTCAGGAATGCAGGTGAAACCGTGGGAGATAGCTAGTCTTGTCATAAATTAGTTGTCCTCTAATATGGGCTCTTTATAAATTTCTAGTGTTCGACCGAAACATGTATTTTGCCGTAACCGAAAGCTCGGTTATTACGTGGTTATTACCTTAGTTTTACTATTTCTACCTATAGGTAGATACTATACCTACAGACCTGCAACCCTTTCTAAAGGTGGGAGTTTTTTTAATTTCTCGCGTGAGACACTCTCGCACACTCTCTCACTCTCGCCGGCAAAAACAACAAAATCCGCTAGAAATTAAGAGAAATAACATTTCTTTAATTTTTTTTCGTATTTATTCTGTATTTTAAGCTATTTAAAACTCACACCACTTGAGTAGTCACGTTGTCGTTATATACTCTTTGTAGTTAATATGAAACTATGAGCTTATGAAATAAAAAAATAGATACTTAGATTTGATAGGTAACCTATCATCACCTTAAGTTTGTCGTAATAAGTAGGTGACTACTTACCGGACACCATGTCAAACATTAGGTAGGTAACTTTTTTATAATGCCACAAGGAATACCTTAGGCGCCCCAGTGAAGTGTTGGATGAAATAAGAAATGAATAATGTGGCAAATATTTATTTTATGTTTACCTTTATTTGATTTGATTAAATACGACAATTATTTTATCAATAATTGACCTGATAACCTAATAATATCTAACTAAGTATTATGGACCAAACTTTGAAGAACCTAAACCTAAACTAATATCCTACTGGAAATTATAAAGTAAGTTAGTTAGTTTTAAGTAGTAAAAGAATTGCTCTTTTGTAATTTCTAATACGTTGAAGAAGACTAATTAATAATAAAAAAAATTAAGTATCTAACAAACAAAAGATTGAATAAATCTAAATAAAAAAGTCGTTGTCAGTAGGCAAAGATTCGATTTTTTGTTTGTTTGTTAGGATTTAACTCATAGACCGATTTTAAAAATTCTTTCATCAAAATAAAGCTGTGATTGCGAACTTTTACAAATATCGATAATGATTTTAATGTATCTTGTAAGTACCTAACTCACCTAGTTTTCTTTAAGGCCTAATCATTTCCATTGTGAAAAACCATCGATGTTTTGGAAAATTGGATGTTACACCTTGCACCTTGTGAAGTACTCTCACCAAATCTGAGCCCTCTATATAGTGTCGAACGTCTAGGGTAGCCCGTCAGATTAGTAAAAAAAAATCGATGATTTGAAATACTCGAGCGCTTCAGATTAAGGTAAGGTAAGTTAGTTACATGCAAAATAGTGTACATTTCAATAATCTGACAATTTGAGCGTGACGAAAGATAATTGGAGACTCGCAAAGTTGCAAAAAAAAAACGTCACCTGGATTTTCTCGAGCGCGATTAGTTTTTTTTTTATTTTGAAGGAAATTAGTCACGAATCACGGAAATATCTTAATCTGCCGATTTGCACAAGCCGAAGTAGCTAAAATCATTATTAAGTGTATAGTCCAGGAATATTATGAGTTTCACCTCAGAATGAGAGATAGTCAGCTATTAACTTGTATAAACCTTTATTTTGACACCCTAAAACTTGTCTCAAAAGCTACTTATCTTAGGGTGTCCGCGACTACTGATTTTTCAAGGTATCAAAAAATCAAAAAATCATTTATTGTAAATATCTCGTTTCCTAAGGGTTTTTTGGTGTATGTATTCACAATAAATATTGTAGAAGATTAAATTCTCTACAACTTTTGCACAAACATTTTTTCGATATCTTGAACCATTTTCGAGATTTCAAAATTTTTATATATATATTTTTTTTCAAACCGTCAGATTAAGGAAATTCCTCAACATAATTGTCAGATTATGGGTCAGTACAACTTGGCCATCAAGAAGAACCGCCTGTATAAAAATCTGACGCGCTCGAGTAAATCAAGGTAACGATTTTTTTTTGCATTTTCAAAAATCGGCCCTGACTGATGGTCGCGTCCAAATCGTCAGTCTTTAAAATAGGAGCTACTGGAGGGTTCACTTAACATCCCTTATCAATGTCTGACGCGCTCGAGTATTTTTTTTTTAAATATTTTCGACCCCTTCCTACGGCCACCCCCACCACGCAAAACGGCAGATTATTATTTTTCCGTTATCAGACAGACGTGGCGCGACTACCCTATTAATCTGACGCGCTCGAGTATTTCTTGGTGACTATTTTTTTTTTACATTTTTGAAACGCTGTAGACGCTCCCCCCACCGCTGAAGGGGAAAATATCACATAACCTTTTTTTCTTTATTCCACCTAATCTTCAAATTCCAGTAGGTCCCAAAGACGCTCGAGTAACTACAAATTTAGCATCATTGCCTCCCCTTCCCCTACCATTATGAACGTTACAATTGACTCTACCACCGGTTCGGAATACACATAAACTGAGAAACTCCGGCAAGAAGTCGGACGGATCACAATTGATCACATTATAGCAGCGATATAGGTTTTATTGTTAATATTTTCTCTCGATATGATTTGTATGTATGATACAAGCCATATCTGGTGTCATGATTGTACAACCTACTTGCCATTGATTGTCCACAATCATTTAAGAATTTCAAGCCTATATATAATTTTCGTAAGAACGAAACCATATCGCGATTTAAACGACTAGTAACGCCATCTCTTATTTTAAGAATAAAGAGAACAGCGTCATTCATCAATAATAAGTAATTTAAACATATGATGTGGCAGTACAAAAAAAAATCTATTCAACTGCATAGTGTATGTCCAAAAGCAGAAGCCTTCCCAAACAGATCGGTTATAATTCCGACACTTTTTGTCTAAGCCATAGCACCGTGGTGTAAACCAAGAATTATGATGAATTTTCTTTCATAGAGTTAGAAAGAGAGATTGTCCCAACGTAGTTGTTATCTTTCTCATTTTCGCAATTGATAGGTATTTACTTCAAGTAGGTATTTAGAGTTACCTATCCATTTATAATATATAATTCTTGGTGTAAACCACTTTTTCTTCTTTTACTGCTTGTAAATACAGCTAGCGCCATCTATCGCATCGTTTGCATCAACTAGGCGCTTGGACAAACGGACATCTAGGTATAACCGCGGGCAACTTCCTTCAACATACTCAAGCAAACATAATGGCAGCTTGCGTGCGAGGGCAGGGGCGCCGGGCGCGTAGCTATGCCCAAGGTCTTCCTCTACCCTCTACTCTATTCTGCGTGATTAGACGACATTTCTCTATGGAAAGCTCATGGAACTAATTTATTCCATACGAAATTTCACGTGCACATACCTACGATACTACCAAGTCTACCGCGAAAGGTTTTTTTGTGGGGATCAGACCAAATGTGGCAAAAAGTCTCATGTATCTATTGTTATAATGCCGGTCGAAATGGTCAAAAATCATCAAATTAATTATGTATAAGGATTTATTTCTTCAACTTGAAATTTAATTCAATAAAATAATTTTCAGATTCTTCTCCATATCACTTTTCCTCCCTCGGTCATTAGGTGGTTATGTAAACTAAATATTATAATAATAAAATATATCTTTATTTCAGGTATTAAACATATTATACAGCTAACATATAAATACATAATACAAATAAATGCAAAATTTCATACTAAACGATTTTTTTCATGAATTTATTGAATAATGCCATCTTTCTTAAAATTACGTAAACTACAAGATGAGTTTGATACTTTCTTACAAATTCCACATTTAAAGTTAGATGGCGCTAAACACTAAAAATCCTTAATATACTAAGTTTTTTAAAAGTTCTATAAATAATAAATAACTTTTCTTCATTTTATGTGTAAATAAATATCTATCACTAGTTTCCCGGCCCGCGGAGGAATCTTATCTTTTCCCGGCATACTTAACTACACAACTACAAAAGTACTTGTGTGCCAAGTGAACAACAATCATCCAAACCCACTAACATACAAACTTCCACATTTATAATTTTAGTAGGATTTACTTCAAAAATAGCTAAAAAGTTTAAATCGCAATACATGGTACTATTAAAAAATGGTACTATTTATCCTACCTACACATTAGAAAGAAATAAATTTATTTACCAAAACACATAATAAAAATACATAGTTTCACCCGCGTTCCCGAGGGATCTTATTTCAGTATATGATCAACCTGTGTGCCAAGTTTCAATAGCGCTGATTTTCAGCTGGGGCAGAGTGCGCGAAGACTGAGCGCTAAAATAATTAACATAATATAATATTTCACATACACATAATAATACATAATAACCAACATTAACAACTTTCAGAGTCATCTGAACTTCGAAGTCTTGTCTTCCATTGTAACTAACTACTTAATTAACATTTCATTAATTTCATAACAAGTACATCAACTTTGTTACAAGAAAAGTTGGACAAATTACCTCCTTTACAAATGTTGCCTCATTTAAATCTTACAACACAAAGTCACATTTTTAGCAAGAATACAAAATGCTTGTTAATAATGCTTGTTAATTTTGATATATTTTATGTAGAATGTAAATTCTAAAGGACATGTTGGCAGTACTGCTAAATTACATACATATTAAATATGTATATGTTATTAGTTTTATATGTATAACATATACATATAAAAAATGGCGTTTGTTGTATGGGAGCACCCCTTAAATATTTTTGTTGTTGTTGTTATAGCGGCAACAGAAAACATAATTTGTGAAAATTTCAACTGTCTAGCTATCGCGGTTCTTGAGATACAGCCTGATGACGGATGTACGGACAGACAGCGAAGTCTTAGTAATAGGGTCCCGTTTTTACCCCCTTTAGGGCCCCCTAAAAACTATAGTGCAATGCTTCCAATTAAATATATTATTATTAGCTGATCAATCGTTGATCGTAATAATATACTGGACAGCAGACTTTCTCATTTATTGCTACATTATTAGAAAAGTTTCTGTTGTTTTCTTTAAATTAGTATCATCTATCTCAGAGACTTCAATTTCTCCAACTCTTTGAGAACCCTATTGTAATCTTCTCTTGTTTTCTTACATTCAACTTGCAAATCTTCAAACTGGCTCTGTAAATGAAAAATAGAAAAATTTATCAAAATCAATATTGATGTTTCTGGGGTCAGCAAAACATTTGCAGAACACGATCTATGAGTAATGTAATCTATATTAATTACAATGTATAGGTACCTAGTACAAGAAAACATATCAAAACTATAAAAAATTGCACAAAACATGTAATTGTCACAAATTGGCTCTAACATAACTGTAATTATTGTTCTTTTAGTAATCATGGTCACTGTCACATTGGTTTCAGGCAATAGGCTCAAATAAAGGAATACATGAGGAAGGAGGTGACAGGTACTATGTAGAAGTCACCCAGTTTACCACATACAAGTACAAAATTTGGTACCAATCACCAATGTGTTCCACTATCACCAATCACCAATGTATTGGTTGAGCCAGTTGAGTCATTCTAAAAGATTGGCAATCTCTTGATATTACTAAAATGTCAATCGATGTATATTGGCGATGATAGCTTTCTAAACAAGTTATGTAGTTGGAAAATATGCTTTTGGAATCAAATTCAAACTATTTATTCAATTTAGACACTAGGAAGGGCATTATGAAGGACAAAGCTCATAAGCCAAGGCATAAAACTCAGCATGTTTGCTTTTTGAAATAACTAGGACTCTCTGACTATACTTGATATGTTCATAAACATATCGCAGAGTGCAGCTAAAATATTTATGTTCAAATTATAATGAGTAACTATCTTTCGTTAAAACTAAAATTAATTGTCAGGAACTCTCACATTATGAAAATAATTTAGTAACAAGCTATCTGGCTATATTTGTTCAGTTGTTCATTCAATAATGTCTCAACACTATCAATTGTTTTCGGTTAGTTATACCTACACCATAGTTTTTTACCAAATAAGACAAGTAGAGAAAACGGATTATAACTACCTGACATATAGAATTCTGCTGTTTCATCGCAACACAACTCTCCATGATTTCTTTAAATCTCTCTTTGTCTGATTCATGAGACTTATGTGTCTCCGTTAAAAGTTTATCTATTCTGTTCTTATACTCCGTAACCACTGGAAACACAAAACAGGATACAGTTAATTTGGGACAAAATATAGGACAATAAATTGAATATATTCTCCTTATTTTTTTAACTAAGACATGATTTAGTTATATTAATTAGTTGGGTCTCTAATTTAAAAAAAAAATAACAATTTATATACCTACCATTCAATTGATATTGAATTTAGTTGGGTCTCTAATTAAAAAAAAACAATTTATATACCTACCATTCAATTGATATTTAATTGATGTCAACTCGGATAAACATCTATCACCAGACCATTGAATACTTTTGTAGCTTTCTTGTAAATGGTTCAAATAAAGATAAATTACACACACAGTAAACAATAAACAGAGAAATAGCAAAGTGAACTTTTCCTTAAACTTGGATACAGAAAATGATTTAATCATGTTGATTGTTAACAAGTTAAATTATTTGGCCAGAGAGTAGCCTTGTTGGGATTCTTCTCTCCGCTGGCTGATCACTCCCGATATACAATATTAACTTTGGGCTGATCAATGCAAAAGTACTCTGTGGATCAATAACAGACAAATTCGCGTCTTCGCGATGCGATTACCATAGTTTTCCATTTCTATCTATCAAGTGTATTATCTATGCTATCAATAGTATCAAATCAAATATTGTTCCGAGTTCAAATTATCAATCATAATCATAGACAATATACTGTATACTAGAGCTATACATAAGTAATCATAATAGCTTTTTTTTAAGGATTTAGGCTTGGTATCTAGATCATTAGGCCATTTTTTTAATGCCATAGGGTATGATCCGATATACACTGCGAACGCTGTCCAATAGACATGGGCGTTTTTGGATTTTTACGCAAATAGATTTCATATTTTAAAATAAGTATGAAATAGCGACAAAATAAGTAAAAAAAAAAAGTAATCTGAGTGCAGTTAATTGGTGTGTAATAAACATAAAATAATGATTTAACTTAGATTAATAAAACGCCGCGCTGCTCCTTGAGTGAGGACCAATTTATCTATGGATTTAATTTAAGACTTGCTGTTTGATGTTTTATCGCCCATGATGCTGTATAGTAATGATGGAAGGAAGAAGGTTTAATAATATACAGAAGAGAAGGGAGAACGTTACGCACGAGTGCTGCATTGAGACAAGAACTACCTCCCTACATTTTATTTTATTCACTTTTTGCTGAGAACAAATAAAAAGGGTAGAAGGAACGTATGTAAACAATAGTCTCCAATGAAGTGAAGCAACGTGCACGAAGTAGTGTGCGTGACCTGCTCGTGTACGTTATCCCGCGTGACTCGAGTAGCACAGGATCGGCTTTCTTTACTGTACTTCATTTTAAGTGCGCGGGGCTCTTTCTACCTTTTTTATTAGGTCGGAAATTATATTTCATAATTATGCTAGTTCTTCAGATTTTAAATGAAAAATATTATTGTTATTCGCAAATCATATAAATTCAACAATCTGGCATGATCATGAAATGGTGGATATGAAGTTAAATTATGACGCCCAATTTAAGTAGATAGGTATATGCCGCGACCTATAATTAAGAAAAATATATTATTATAAAGACTTTTACCCCTGTACAATAATTATGCGCATAACATATTCGGCGTGAATGTATTTATTTATAGTAACTTAGTCGGCGTGAAGATACCTACCATTCAAGTCACACAAAGAGTATGTAATCACTACGTGAAGTTACAGCTTTCTAGTTTAAGGGTCTGTGAGCTAAGCCGCGGACAGACAGGTACCTACCTAGACGGACATGGCGAAACTATAAGGGTTCCTTGTTGACCACCAGTGCACGAAACCCTAAAAAGTACGCTGGGCCATAATGTTGTTATTGCAGGGATACATATTTTGAAATGTCTGAAGCAGGCAGGCATTCGCATTTTCTAATGACAAGTGTCTACCGTAACCTTTGGACGTTGCCAAAGCCAGGGTTTCTGATGGTAGCGCATACTTTTCAAAATTCTGAAGATGCAGTGCAAACGACGGGTTTGGGATAAAGTGATGCGCATATAGTTACATGAGAGACTTGTGTACCAGTTGCCACACGAAAAAAAATGAAATGTCTTTTCATCGGATACCTACTTGTAAGTAATTGAGAATCAGCTACAGTAAATTAGCACTAAGCTAGTGTGGGTACCTACTGCGCGGCTTAGACTGATATACGTGGTCGTGTCAAATTAGAAAAATCTCGTGACAAGCATTTATTATCTTTATCTATACAGGTGAATTTTTCAAGTGGGTGTGGATGGCCAAATCCTAAATAAAGGGAATATCGAAAAATGCTGAAAGGAGTCTCGAGGCCGATTTTGATTAAAACTAAAACTGCATCATTTGATTTTCGAAAGAAATATTTCCCCAAGCCAGGAATCGAACCCGATGAATTTAAAAAAAAAATAGATACCCTGTATTATTACACCATCCGATAATGTTGCTAATAAGGATCAAATTCTCATGAGTAATGACATACGGAAAATTAAGAGAAAGTATACGGTGTATTCAGTAGGTCTGAGAGTAGGTTGTCATCTATTTTTGGTACCCCTAGATCTCACGGGAACGCGGATCTTACGGGAACGCGGGTGAAACCGCGGGGTACCTACAGCTAGTACAAAATAGATAACAACCTATTCTCAGACCTACTTCGGAGTTCGGAGGAGTACGGTAACAAAGGACCGGTTTGGATGAAATTTTGTGTGTGTAGGTGGCGCTGGAATCGGGTTCTTAGTTTTGTTTAATTTCAGAGCAGGACAACGTCTGCCGGGTCCGCTAGTATTAATATAAATTGATGGGTTTGATTAAATATAAAGTTTATTTTTCTTAATCTTTTATTAGATCATTTAAATACGAGTATAAGCTTGTTTTTAAAAAATGATTTTGTTTACAATTTTATTAATTTATTGTTTACTTTTTACTATTTATTTATTATTTGGATTCCCTCGCGATCGCGGGTGAAACCGCGGGGTGGAAAGCTAGTAATAAATATTTAAACTGAGATCATATTCATGCACTCAGACTTAATTTATCTTGACTGTCCACGGCCTGTGGCAAACAAATTGTTCCTAACCAATTGGGTGGAAGTGGGAAACAAATGGATGTCAGCATAAAATATGATCTTTGTTATTGGAACTGTAAGCATATCATAATGCAATTATGTCGTTCAATTAATACGAGTATACCTACCACAGAACAAATTAAAAAGGTAGAAGGAACGCACGTAAACAAGTCTCCAATTCAAACTCAAACTCAAAACTCATTTATTCAGTTTAGGCCCTAGTAAGGCACTTATGAACGTTACAATTGACTCTACCACCGGTTCGGAATACACTTAAACTGAGAAGACTCCGGCAAGAAACTCAGCAAGGCAATTTTTTTTTCTTTCAATCTTCAATGAAGTGAAGCATCGTGCACGAAGTTGTGTGCGTGACCTACAAGTAGGTACATTATCCCGCGTCACTCGCGGATCGCGAGGAACGCGATCGGCTGCCTTTTTCAAATTCGGCTTCCTTTACTGTCCTTCACTTTAAGTGCGCGGGGCTCTGTCTACCTATTTTATTTGGTCTGAGACGAGTAAGTACTTTCTAATATTCTGATTACCAAGCACATATTTTACAGATAAATATCTATCTATACCTTACCTATTCACATGTTTACAACAAGTAAGTAGGTACCTAGGTATGTATTCGAGTTATTCTTTATGAATTTCTCGATATTTTTTCAGAGAAAGGAAGTAGGTACCTACTCGAAGTCTGCTTAGAGAGCAAGAGCAGGACATTACAGCTAGCCATTTCCGTACAATATTTTGTATGGAATGGCTATTTTGCTTAAATTAAAATCATACCTTATTAGGTAGGTAGGTACCTACCTATGATTTTATACGTGATTTGTTTTGCATAGTGAAGTTATTAGTAATCAAAGCATAGCGATAATAGGATCCTACTCATTATTTTTAAATATCTACTCACTATCCCGGGAACAAGGCGATTATAGGTCGGTGGTGTGACGTCAGACGGCGGCGAAGGTCGTGGGTTCGAATCCTACAATGAGCTTGAGCTTTCGGTGAAGGAAAACATCGATGAAACCACAACACATTGGTAGGGTACCTACTTTGTAGTACTCGGCTTGAAAATCTGTCGCTAAGCACCAATCGTGATGTGTTCCGGAAAACTTGAGACAGATCCCTTAAAACTTTTAATAAGGTGTAGGTACAACACATTGACATTCCCCCTGGTATTGCTAATGTCTATAAGCGACGGTAGTTTCTTACCACCAGGTGACCCGCCTTCCTCGTTGGCACTTGTGGGTGCTTGTGGTAAGTAGGTATATAAATAAGCTATAATTAAAAACTTTTTTAAAAACAAGCTTTGGATTCACATTGACGTCACTTTATTTTTTGTGTTATTCTCAGCAAGCCCTTTCATTTGATACCTACCCATATTGTAGGATTGCATTAAAAAATAATAGTCCGCTATCTTAGGTGTTCCGCCATGTTGGATTTAGAATGACGTCACACAGCTACCCATGCATTGTCATCTAAACTAAACGTGTAGGTATACAAAATTTCAGTTCTTCAAAATTGAGTTGCAAGATTCACCCCGGAAAAACATACATACATTGCAAGCTAATATAAAGCTTGTAAAACAAACAAAAATAACACGGCAAACACCCGCAGTACCTACTAATATTTTAAATGCAAAAACCATCACACGATTAGATGATCACATAAAAAATATATAAACAGAGCTGAACACATAAATAAAAACAAACAAATAATTACCACAAAATAAAAAAATAAAACATGCTCAACGTATGAGCATCGCCATTCAAAGTGGCATTGCTGCCAGTATTCTGTATGGGCACGCTACCACCTGACAGCGATCTGGACCAGTTGGCCTATTTAGTTTAGTCAAGTTTTTATTGTTTTTATTTGTGTATTTAGTTTTACTTTCTAGTCTCTCTAATGTTTAAAAAATAATTCATGGAAAAAAAATGGAGTTAAATAATGTCTTTTGAAGGTTCAAACGAAATAATGCTGTTGAATTTACAAGCTCAAAGAATCTATTAATAGAATAAATGTATTGTTTACATATAATAACTAGTAAGTAGGATGAAAGAATGAGGTTGCTTCATTTTGGCAGACACCCCATCCTCTACAAGGCCGTATCTATAGTACTTTCGCCTGTGACGTCAGACGGCAGCCAGACCTGGGGGCGCCAGGATCATCGATTCGGCTCAGCTCTGCTCATTCAATGGCGTTGTCTATCTTCTCAACCACCCACTCTCTTCGTTTGACCTTTAAACAGATTTAAATAGTGACCTGGTTTTAGAATAACGTTAGAATTTTTATGGGGTATGACAATTTTATAGTAGAATAAATCATGTTTTTGTTCTTTTCAAACGTATCTTGCGATTTGATTTTATTTATTTGCTAATAACAACACAAAGCTTAGAAGGAAATAATTATAAGTAGATACTATCTGATATTTTATATAGGTACTGGAACGTACCAGATGTCCCTCGCGGTTTCATGCACCCGCCCGCGTCCCCGATGGATGGATTTTTATTTATATTTCGCCGAATAAAAAAAATGTTACCTGTCCTATGTTTTATCCAGTATATGATCTACCTTTGTGCAAAGTTTCATCAAAATCCGTTTAGTCGTTCTTGAGTATAAATTGTGTAACTAACCCGACTTTGTTTTAGACTAAGTAGCTGACCGGACAGACGTAGTCATGACCTGAAAATAATCCTTTAAAACGATTGCAGCGCCACCTACCAGGTCTAATTGTTAATCTAAATCATTCTTGAATCCACTGGAACACACACATAAAATTTCATAAAAACCGGCCAGCCGTCTAGGAGTTCACTTTCATATAAATATAGTTTAATAAAATGTATAGAACCGATGAAAAATTGGAGGACCTACTCAAATAATTAGCAAGAGTCTTCTAGACTATTTTCAATCGTATAACCACATAAAATTACCACGATGAAAACAGTGGTGAACCTCAAATATATCTCTGATGATTTTATCATGGGTGATAAAATCATCATAACAGTTCAATTTAGACACGTGAGGCACGATTGGCCCTTTCATTTAACTAGCGGAAATAACTCGATCCTGGGACACAGTAAATATATAGGCTAACGCAGTATGGAAACTAGAAACAAACCGAAACGAAACGGCGCACTTACACATACTCGCGCATCGACGAGATCCATCCCCTCTCAGTGCTTTCAATAGCTGGAGCGCGCGCGAGTCGTGATGAGCGGACGCGTTATACGTGTTGCGTTTTGCACCACGGACCGTCTACAATCTTTTTAAAAATGCCACGAGTATATTATACTATACTAGCTTGTCTCCTGCGGTTTCACCTGCGTTCCCGTGGAAATTTTTGTTTTATGCAAACCTTTTCCTTACAATAACGAATACATAAAACAAAGAATCATCCAATTTGGTGCAGCCTTTCGAAAGTTATGAGCGTACATACATTTCAATGATCAATTTATATAGGTATACATAGATTCGCTTTTTTATATATTATTTATATTGTTATGAAATAAACCTTTCCATAACTTACGGGGACAACCATTGATATCTAATAACTAAAGAAAGATAAACAATACCAAGCAAAAGTTCAGCTCAAAACTGTCTCAAATTGTGTTGGGTAATACTAGTTAATTTTTTAAGTTGTATTCACAGAGCTATGTACAAAAGGCAATAAAACTTTACTACTCATACCTGCTAGCCATAATATATCTTATACGAGCACTGTGGCATGTTTACCGACGGAGCGTTCAAATGCTACTAGATTAAAAGAGTACCCCAATGTTCGAGTTTGCACTCATTCGGTAAGGTAATTTTTTGTCGCTGATTGTGTATCTTTAGTTATTAGATATCAAAGGGGACAACCCTGACGCTCCATTGGAGCGTTGGTATTTATTTCAACAATTGGGCCTAGTTTCCATACTGCTTTAGCGTATATAAATACTGTGCCCAGGGTCTGCGCGGATATGAGGAAGTCTATTATGTTTGTATGCTTTTATGTATACTGTAGTTATGTAGGTACGTAGATAGCTTGATATCCTATCTAGAATTCGTCGAATCGGGTACCGGGCAAGAGGTCAACTCATAGGTACCTGTTAGATTAAATATAAACTAAAACGAGCCACTTTTGTTGACTTCTATAATAGCATAAGGATTACATTAATAAAAAAATCGCTATCAAATTTCGAATATTTCGGACCATAGTACCTAAAGATAATAATGAGACGATTTTTAATATTTTCAACAATATGCTTATTGACTAAGAGACAGATATTTCTCATATTTTTACCAGAACACGTAGTACCTATGGGTTGGCTTCTCGCCCGGTACCCGCTTGACGTTGAGTTTCGGGATATTTAATTAATTATTTAGACATTGTTATCATTATAGATTGTTTAATAAATAATCATTTATTTAATTTTAGGGACGCTTACCCTTCACGCTGACGTGGCAGTAGCACTAAATCAATTAGTATAGACGGAAGATCGTGTCTGGGGCCGCGGTTTAGCAATTTTTTTAGTTCTTCCGAGAATTTAGAATTCCTTTATTTAGATCTGATCGTATTTTGAACACACTGAGTTTATGATCATGTTTAGAATAGGAATTTTCGATACCTACTAAATCCTAGAATGCATTTAAATGAATTGTTCGCTTCACAAGCTGTTTTGTATACCTACTTATTAATTTTTCAAAGACAATAATGCTTGGTAGATTTTTTACCTTCTTGTGTTATTTTTACAAACTTATTAGTATTCCAAGTGATAACATATTGAGAGTTTTAATTCATATTATGTTTTTAATACGTTTATTTTTGTAGCAAGCACAAGTTAGTCATGCACGCTTGCGGTCGCGGGTCGCTCAATTTCCTATACCATGGCGAGGAGGATGATGGCTGCCACACGCGTCATACTTGTGAACAGCTGGTGCTGCTTGTGGTGGATGGTCTGTGCGAGTTTGTTGTTTACTAAATCACTCATAACTAAATTCTATTTATTTATTATTTGGTTTTGCCGCCATGACACGCAAATATTATGAGTGAGACTAGATGAGGTCTAAGTTGTTTTTTTTTAAATAATAATTGCTAAGTTTATTGCCGGCTCTTCTCAGCAAAAGCAACATTCTGAACCGTGCATTAGAGTTTATATTTTGCATAAATATAGGTATGAATAATATTATGAATTATGAAAAATACTTGTAAGGGGTTCATTTAATAAAGATATTTTGAATTTGAGTTTGATCTAGGAGAGGTCGACATGGCTCCGTTCGATGAATTACAAGCCTGCCAGTCGGGTACTACAATATACCCTACCACCGTGCTATGGTTTCCTCACGTTGTTTATTCACCGAAAGCTCAAGCTCATTGTAGGATTCGAGCCCACGAGCTTCGCAGCGGTATCCGACGCTATCATCGCCTTGAAATTATAGTAGGTAGACTTAGTTCGGGTTTTAGAGCTGGCCAAAATGTATAAATTTTCCATGATTGGGATTTAACTAAGAGAATAATAGCTCTCAATTACAAATGATTCATAATTATGTTTGTGTTTGTTTGATGCACTACGCCCATTATTATGATCATGACAGATTTAATGACGGCACAAAAATATTCCATTACGTGAAAATGCCAACCACATGGCGTTATTATTTTTCTTCTAATATTTTTCGTACATAATGAAGAATGTTAAGTAATTTTAAATATTAGCTCTCCATTTGCTCTGTCAAAAATAAAAAATATAATTGAAAGAATTATTTCGATACGTCAATTAGTTTCCGATTTATAGAAGTAAACGTGCGATGCGGACTCGTACTCGATTTGACGTACTCGTGTGACGGTGTGACGTCATCTTGCAACACTCGCTCATAGCGGAGCGTTGCAAATTGCGACTGTTAGCGGGACTCGATTTTATCGTAAGTTTAAATGCCTGTAAAATCAAAACTAATAGGTATTTGTGACTACAGCAAAAACTAGTGTATTTGTATACATACAAGCTTTACTGTAACAAACTTTCAACGGGTTTATTTTTTTTATGTCAACGTGACTACGAGGCAGGCCGGTCACCTGATGGTAAGTGACTACCGTCGCCTATAGACATTAGCAAGACCAGGTGGACTGCCAACGTGTTGTACACCATATTACACTTTTGCCCTACGCGTTAAATGTACTGTGTGTTTTCTTTTTATGTTTTATGTAATAAGGCAATAAATATTTTTCATTTCATTTCATTACAATGCCTAATAAGGGCAAGGGCAACTGGCTCTCAAGTGCAACTGCCGGAACCCACCAACAGGTGCTTGGCGACAGATTTTCAACTTGAGGGTGGTAGCTAGCCAGTCGAGTACCACATAGTACCCTACCACCGTGCTGTGGTTTCCTCACGATGTTTTCCTTCACCGAAAGCTCAAGCTCATTGTAGGATTCGAACCCACGTCCTTCGCCGCGGTATCCGACGTCACTTACCACTGAGCTATCACCGATTTGGCATACCTATTAACATTCTTCATTGGCAGTAGGTACGCTTTTAAAAAAAATACATAGGTACAGTCGAACATATGTATAACCTCCTCCTTGTTTGAAGTCGTTTAAAAGCTGACGAAATGTGACCACGCATTTTGTTTTATGTCATTTACCAAGCACTTACCCAAAGCAGTAGTCAAAATCACTGTTTATTTGTCGCCATGTCAACACCATTAAATAACTATCGACCTTATTCATCATCCTGTTTAAACTTATTTAACGCTGATAAATCCTGAGATCTTTAGTTGAAAACAAATCAATTTCAGTTCATTATGGCTTCTAAACATGATGTATCTTGTTCAATCATATGCATTGATCGATAGGTTGTGGCCAAATAGTCCAGGAAAATTTGGGTTTCACCTCGGAATGAGAGATAGTCGGCTGTAAACTTGTATAAACCTTTATTTTGACACCTTAAAACTTGTCTCAAAACCTACTTATCGTACATTGAAAAATCTGTAGACGCGGAATCCCTACGATAAGTATGTTTTGAGACAAGTTTTAAGGTGTCAAAATAAAGGTTTATACAAGTTTACAGCCGACTATCTCTCATTCCGAGATTCTTGTCTTAATTTGACTAATTTGCCTGGACTAAAAGAGATTTAAAGTTAGTATAAGTTAAAAGTCTTTGGTTGGTTGTGTGTGGCCATAGATTAATAATAGGTCGCTCGCGGATGTGGGCATACACGATGCTGTTTGTGTTCACTTTGTTCGTTACCCTGGCAACAGCCTGTAGGCCAAACGTTAATATAAAAAGGATTAAAGTATTACGATGAACTATATACATAATGAAGCTTTCCGCTGTGTTCGTATAGACTGATGGCTTTCTCTATAGAACACTTGAATTAATAATCTGCTAAGCAGTTGCTAAGCCTCGTCGAGATTTTTATGAATAAGGCAATAGTTTTTAACTCCCGATTAATGAAATAGAGGGGTGTTATAACTTTGTACTGTGTATATGTGTGTCTGTCAGTGGCATCATAGCCCCTGTATAATGAGACTTGGCACACAGGTAGGTCATATCCGAGAATAAAACATAGTTAGGTCATTTTTTGTACCGGGAAAAGATAAGATACCTACCTTGGGAACGCGGTTGAAACAGCTAGTGTTTATGAAAGATGAAATCATCTTCATTATAGGATATTGTGATCAAACCGAGACATTCAAACGTATCAGAAAAGTTATCAACTGGACTTCGTAATGACTCCAGCAATTACAGCAATCCAGCTGTAATTGCTGGAGTCATTACGAAGTCCAGTGCAATAATTCTGGATTTGGAAGCCATCATCCACGTGTGTTGTTTAAAACAGCCACAGAGCGGTACAAACACAGATCTAATTATCTAACTAGATAACGCAAGTACCTCAATTTGTATGAAGACCAAGCGTGTCACGTTTTGGTGTCAATTAACGTGTCATTTTACAGGAAAAATGACCATTATTTGGATTTGGCTTTTCCTGTACAGTTTTACAACTTAATACGGAACAATCAGTCATTTTTCTAGATGTCGGTTGACGTCCGAAGGCAATAACGGTCGATCGCGGACTAAATGAAGACAAATAGAAAGCAGACAAGTTGACTGCTTTTTGACTAATTTTGACACGCGAAGTAGGTACGTACGCTCGCAACGTCTAGTTGGATAATAGGTCTGTGGGTACAAACAAAGAGAATAGTTGTTTAGCTTCATATTCTTCGATGCCATAGAGGATTTCAGCGCCCCTACTATAGTATAAAGAGATACAGTATAATGACGCCTTTGTTCTCGTGATAAAAGCCGATACAGTGTAAAGGGGAAGTCCAATACTATTAAGGGAAGTAGGTAGATATAGTATAGGTGTTGGTCACCCCCGCGTTGCGCACTTACTTCACGATTGCTCGGTCTAGATAGACGACTTCGTTGTGCCTCTGTATTACTATCCTACAGACTGTAGGCTACAGTGCAAGTAATAAAGAATGGAGGTCTTGTGCGCTATTACGTAACCTGTTTCAATCGTGCAAACGGTTTATTATAACAGTTTTTTGCATACACACGCGTGCATTATACAAACAGTAGTTCATCACGAATGGAACCATATTTGCCATTGTAATATTTCTATTGATTCAGAGGCTGTTTTCAAGATTGAAACTGATTGAAACAAGTAACGTAATAGCCCCACTTATGTGCAAGCTGTGTTATAATGTATAAATGTACCTAGTATGTATTTATGTACTCTTTGTTTGTAGGTAAACAAAAACAGGTAGTAACATAGTATTTATTATACGCCAGCGACGTCACCGAGAGTATAGCAATGCATTTTGCTAGAATTATGAAATTAAAGTCAATTTGTCAGCGTTGAATAACAATAATATTGACGTACCTACTTACATGACATTAACGCTTGCCAAGCTATTCTATAAAATCCGGTCGAGTACAATTATTTTGCACTAATACATTTTTTATTACGGTGGATGAGATTGAGAAGTTAGTAAGCTATATTTACAATTTATTTAAAACAAATGTACAAAATACACAAACCATAATAAATAAAAAACTTGTTCGAGGCTGCCGCTGCTGCCGATCGGCAAGGTTCCTAGCTGGCTGTCAGCGTTTCCTCTTTGGATTATCAGGCTGATGCGTTGGCGGAAAAAGCTCCACGCCCACCGGTCTCCCACCGGCTTCAACGAATTTTTTAGATAAAATATTTGTGAAAAATCCTTTTTGGCTCAGTTAGTAAGTATATTTTATTAGAATGTGTGTACACTTCAACTATAAATATAATTGAGGTAAATTATACGTTGCTTGTTTGCGTCGTCATTGTTTTTAAGGATCTTCCTTAATTTGATTAGAGTCGGAGGCAATAAATGCAGCGCGTACGATTTGGATCGTGGAAAATTTCAGTCTTTATTACCCGCAATTTTATTAGTTATACTGGTGCCCAGTAAGTAAAGCAATTTACTTACACAATTTAATAGAAGCGTATGAATAACAGGTTATTGAGATACACAAACGTACCTAGTTGCCCGCGTTCCCGTGGGATTTTATCTTTTCCCGGGATAAAAATATAACCTATATCACTCAGAGATAATGTAACATTCTAATGATGAAAGAATTTTTGAAATCGGTCCAGTAGTTTTTGAGTAACTCTTTATTTTAATATTAGTGTCTTCTCTGTCGTTACGCTCTTGACAGAGCGATCGTGGTCATGTTGAGGCGCCTAAATCGGTGGTAGAGGCAGACTCTTCGCACGATCTCCCGCCATCGTTCCCTTTTGGCAGACTATCTGGTGCAGTCAGATACGCGACTTCCCACAGCGGATTTTACATAGAGAAGATGTAGATTATAATATTATTGTAGAAATAAATAAATATCCTGGGATATTCATTACACACGCACGGCCATCTGATCCCAAACCAAGCAAAGCTTGTGCTATGGAAACCAGATAACCGATATTCTACATATGATATACAAAAATAGATAATTAGACACCCAGTACAAACAGATAATAATATGTTTGCTACGAGTGACAGGCAGTGTCTTACCAACTGAGCCAATCGGTTTATCATAAATGATGACAAATATTTTCATTGTTACTGTGATTTTCTAATAATAGGTCCTCGGGCGCCGATAGAGGGGCGAATCTATGGTGATTTTATTAATGTGATTACAACATTTTAATAATAAGTACAGGGTAGCTTTCTCCTGATACTGCTCAAATCTCGCCGAGTACTCAACTCAAGAACCAACAAGCTTATCTATATGACTCATTTATGGTAACATGTTGGATCTCCAAAGTGACGCGATAGAATCTATTGGTATAGAGATAGGGAAAGATAAGTTCGTTCGGGAAAATCACGGTGCTGTTGTGTGATACGTATGAAATGTAACGCAGATATAATAGATCGTATCATCAGTCGTTTCTTTGAAACATTGGTCATCTTATATTTTTTATATTTATATTTATATATTTGATGCACAGAACAGATTACAGACATTTAAAAGAAACAATATGATAATTTTAAAACTTAACAACCAGGTCTTAATCCTTAATATGTACATACAAAATGAAAAAAAAGTTGAAACACTAAAAATAGATAATCGGTACACACAATATGACACTATAAAAATAAAATTAAATGAGTGAAAACTATAATATAAATATAAATTTACCTGGGATTTTTTAATGGGAACATACATATAAAATAAAATAACAAAATATAGGTACCTAAGTTGTTTAATATTGCGCAAGATAGACCAGGTAACGAGACACAGGTCAGCCAGGCTACAGAATAGTTACTTATACCCAGACTATGTAAATGTGCTTTCTCCCGCCATTGCCATTACTGTTCAAAATTCCAGTTGAAATTGGGATGTTGCCTATTCAAAAAAAATATCTAACACTAGCTGTCCTCCGCAGTTTCTTCCGCAGTTGGATCTTATCTTATCCCGGGATAAAAATTAAGCCTATGTTAATCTGGAATAATGTAGCATTCAAATGGTGAAAGAATTTTTGAAATCGGCCCAGTAGTTTTTGAGTTTATTCGTTACATACATACATCCATACAAATCTTTCCTCTTTATAATGTTATAAGAATATAATAAGATAAGAAAGAAGCTAAGTCGGTTCTCATGTGAATACGCACATAAAAGTCATGTATTCACTGAGAAGCATGTTTCAGATACAAAGTTTCTGGAACAAAACGTAGATGTTTACAGAAACAATGTTTCGGGGTATTGACCGTCCACATCTCAGTTGTTTCAAATATGTCGCCTGAGGAGGTATTCCATAATATCGGCTTCGTTTGAAATAATTCTATTAATTTAAAAATGTTATTGTCGTCCCACACTACCGCCATGTTTATAAACAACTGAAATCGGTGCTCTCCAATTCCATCGGGGAGCACAGAAACATGCTAAAAACACGTAGTGTTTACCGCAACAATTTTAAATGTTTCCGAAACATATTAATTTGTTTCAGAAACACGTAGATTTTGTTTCTGAAATAGTGTTTATAAACAATTGTTTCTCAGTGAATACATGGCTTTAGTGTTATATTCAACTAACTACACAATAACTACGTCGCCTATCGCGAACAGTAGATCCTATATTGTTTTGATTGATTGAACTGCTTGTGGGGGCTGGTCTGCTTGAGTTTGTTGTTTACTAAATCACTCGTAACTAAATTCAATTTCTTTATTCCTTTTTTGCCGCCATAACACATATATTATCAGTAAGACTATATAAATAAATTTTTATATATTTAATTTTTTTTATAGCTTTTTCCGCCAACGCATCAGCTTGGCCATCCAAAGAGGAAACGCTGCCAGCCTTCTGGGAACCTTGCCGATCGGCAGCAGCGGCAGCCTCGAAGAAGTTTTTTATATATTATAGTTGTACATTTGTTTGTATATTTTGTACATTTGTTGTAAATAACATTATTATAAAAAATAATAATTTTAAAGTGTAATAGGTCTAAGTAAATATTATTATTTATTAAATTAACTAATATCTACATTATAAAGGAACACTATATAAAATCAATAAAATATTTACATTATTATAACTATATTAAAACTAATCTAATCTAAAAACTACCTAAAATAAACTATAAAAGTGCGTCGAAGAATTCCTCCGCATCGCCGTCGACTGGTAACGTTCCCAAAAGACTGGCAGCATTGCCACGTTGAATGGCAATGCTTAATCTTTGGCCAAAGTAAAAGCCAGCCTTTTGGTCACGGGAAGCGTCAACCAATCTAAGTTGCTTTTTTAAAAAGAGTGATTGCTGAGTTTATTGCCGGCTCTTCTCAGCAAAAGTAACCGTCCGAACCAAGCGTTAGAATTTTACATGATTCAAATTGACGATTAAAAATACTTGTAATGAGTTTATTTAATAAAGATATATTTGAGTTTGACTTTATTTGAGTTTGAACAGATTGGAGCAACGACAGAAAATACATTTAAGGAATTCATTACCTACATAAAGTTTTACATTTTTGATGGTGCTACAGTAATTTTGTAAAGAGTTTACGAATGAATGAATGTTTTGAATCTAAATAGAAGGTAACGGTATTTCATGTCGTTGAACTGACACTCGCATATATTCTCACATCTTTGGTTTATCATCTAAGCTGAAATCTAAATTATCTGCGTATTATGAAATTGCTCGACTTGTGAGCAATTTAGTAGCTATACTATAAGCTCGACATAAACAAGACGAGCAAATATGTTTGGTTATGATAACGTCATCATGAAGTAATAATAATATGCTATTTTTTTTAAGTTTTCTCGATTAGACATGGGTACAGCAAGAGCGTCTTCCAAGACACAACTTTTAATCTTTCTTGCCGCAATCTCACCGCAGTAAGTGATGATGTGGCCGTAGGTGGTAAGCACACAAAGCCTAGAAGGAAACTGGCTTTCAAATGCATCTGTCGGAACACACCGATAGGTGCTCGGTGATAGATTTTCAACTTGAGGTGAGGGTGGTAGCCAGCCAGCCAGTCGAGTACCTACTACAAGTACAAAGTATAGTTTAAGGCGAGGATAGCTCAATGGTAGTGTCTTCGGATACCGCGGCGAAGGTCGTGGGTTCGAATCCTACAATGAGCTTGAGCTTTCCAGCTGAGGATGGTTCCCTAAGCTGGAAAGCTGGTAGGGTACTTTGTAGTACCCGACTGGCTAGCTACCACCCCCATGTTGAGAATCTATCGCCAAGCGCCTATCGGTATGTTCCAACAGCTACACTTGAGAGCCAGTTCCCATCTAGGCTTTGTGTGCTTACCACCTTCGGCCGCATCATCACTTACCATGGTGAGATTGTGGTCAAACACAAGCTTATCCAGAGTAAAAATAACCCTCCTTGCGTGGTAAGTATTTAATAGGTACCTATACTCTTACAAAACTTAATATTTGCAGCATGGTTTGCAGATAATAACCACGATTCCTGTGTTAGCTTAACGATTGTCGGTTCGAACCATAAAATTGACCGAGTTATTAGCACTCAGTGTGGTGCTAAATGTTCGTCTGCTCATTGTTTTGCACGATTCTATAAATTGAGTGACGTTTCATTTCAATTCACATCTTGTTTTTGTAAGAGTATTGATCTTAGACCAAGTGAATAAGCGTCACCTGATGTAACTGAAATAATATCAATTTTATTGCGCAGTCTGCTATAGGATTTGTGGCAAAATAACAATGACAAAATTAACACTAGTAGCTAGTAGGGCATTTATGCAGATCAAGGCAAGGCAGGCAATATCTACAATATTTAGACCCAGGTTAATGAATGAGTCAGTTTGCTATTCACAGGTTTTTGTAAATATTATAGAATTCATGAAAATATGAGCCAAATTCTATGAATTTTATAAGCATTTCAGCTCCATCATTTAACATTCTTATAGTCTTACCTACTGTTTCGCGTACAGGTCAATGGTTACAGATAATTACTTATATCGATTTATTAATTAATACTGCACCTTGTGAAACACCTTTGAAGTATCTTGTCGAATAATTATAAGAATAATTTTAATTACTTTATAGTTTTGGTGTTAAATTATTACGGATTTGTTAGATTGAATAGTTAGTTTTATACCACAAGTGACAGACAGGCGGGTCTCCTGGTGGCTCCTGGTCTCCTGGTACCGTTGCCTATAGACATTAGCAATACCAGGGGGATTGTCAATGTGTTGTACCTACACCTTATTACAATCTCTTAAAGGCAAACTGGCTCTTGGCGACAGATTTTCAACTTGAGGGTGGTAGCCAGCCAGTCGAGTACTAAAAAGTAGGCCCTACCACCGTGCTGTAGTTTTCTCACGATGGTTTCCTTCACCGAAAGCTCAAGCTCATTGGAGGATTCGAACCCACGACCTTCGCCGCGGTATCCGACGTCACTACCACTGAGCTATCATCGGTAGCTACTTCGATCGTAATTTACAGTAAATGGTAGGTACAGTTTGATCGATATATTGTTATTGCCAGTAAAACGATACGATGTATCGATTAATTTTACTGTTTATGACTTCCATGTCGGAATGATGAATCATTGACAATTGATATATTATTATTATAAATTCTTTTCTTTTGGAGTTTATTATTATCAAATCATATTTTTATGACATAGGTAATTTTTTTATCATGAATTATTTATCTTTATTGCAACTTATGGATGGGCTAACATCCACGTCGCGGGTATGCCTGAACTTCAAAGGGTTCCTAATGATCTTTCCTCTTTATAATATGTGACAAACAATATTTATCCCGTTTATTGTATACGAGTAGATACTAATCATTAATAATTAAATAAATACATTTTAAAAACTAAAATTAATAACTAAAATAAGCATTTTGTTCTGCATTCATAACATTTTTAGGTACTGAATATTAAGTTGGCTCGAGGAATTTTTGATTCAATTGTTATCTTATTGTTTAAGTGGGACGATTGTATACCAACCAACCGGATATTGAGGTTTGTTCGTGAACAATTAGTTGAAACGAGTTGCTTAAATCACATCTGACTGAACCCTACTGGCGTGTTCGAGCTGCATTTGAGAGCTACTTCATTTCAATAGTTCGTAAAACATATCTGCGCACATGAAAATGAACTTTATTGTATGGCAATAAATTTCATTGTTATGTGAATCTGACAACTGTCACAGGTATTAAGCTGTATTTTATGAACTACAGGGTTTCTGTGCTAACTATCTTCGGGTCTTCATCCTCACTTACCATGCTGAGAATGTGGTCAAGCAAAGGCTGATTAATAAGCTCCTCTACTGCTACCTTATTGGCACTCTTGGTTCTTTCCAAATACTTTGCTAAGTTTTGTACAGAAAGTCCCTTCTCGCAGCTTAAACTGAATACATTTTGATTTTATTTTTTGACTATACTATTTATTTGACATTTACTATCGGCTTGCAATTTTAACAAGCTTCCAACAATTTTTTGCTATGAATTCGCGTCACTTGTCACGATTCGTGGTTTGGATATATCATTCATTTTATAGCTAAACCTTCGCAATACCGAAGATTAACGAGTGAATGCTTCGGGTTTCAACAACACTGTTTTATTGACGCTCGCATATTAGGTAAAATGTGGCGCCGGCTGCGCGCCGTTACGTAGTCCTGAAGTTTTCCACCACATTAGTATTTGGACTCTATAAGCGGAGCATTAAGTTTAATGTTAATGTACTCGTTTATTTGTCATAAATCCTTATAGAGTTGACCGTAACGTATGTTGGAACAATAAACTATAAAGTTAAGATTATTCAAAGTGTGTCGATATCGACGGTAGATTAGATCATGCGCGTGTTCCTTAAGCACTAAATTTTTGATAGCATCATATAAAAAAAAAACCTGAAATATCTACCAAGTAGGTATAGTGACGCAACATCGACTTTAAAATGCTCTTTATCTCTCATCATAATAGAGTATATAATATATCACATAATTCATACGTAGATATTAATTATATGTACTGTGTTTTTTTTTATTGGGCTCTATCTTCTGTTATAAATAAAAATGGATCTTCGAAATGTATGTACGCTCATAACATTCGAATGACTGCACCAAATTGGATGATTCTTTGTTTTATGTATTCGTTATTGTTAGGACAAGGTTTGTAAAAAATATAAATTTCCACGGGAACGTGGATGAAACCGCGCGGGACAGTTAGTTTAATATAGTAGCCATAAGATATTGCTATAACACTTTACAAAAGACTATGGTAATAGTGGTTTCATTTGACATTATTAAATATAGGGTAACATTTCTATATGAACACTGAACAGCTGCTCATCTTATTGTAGGGTGACCATTCGTCCGGTTCGAATGGTTAAAATCCGATAGTTACTTATCATATTGTACCTTAATCTGTTGACTCGCGAGATTAACCTGTCAAACAACTCGTCAACTCGCGCACAGTTTTAAAAAAATCAAAATTCGCGCCTAATTTTCAAGTAAATGTCCCGTCCCGATTGTCTCATTTGAGAACCAAGTGGTGCGGACTCTGAAAC
The DNA here is from genome assembly GCA_951361185.1 of Ochropacha duplaris. Lineage (NCBI taxonomy): Eukaryota > Metazoa > Arthropoda > Insecta > Lepidoptera > Drepanidae > Ochropacha > Ochropacha duplaris. The sequence goes on from OX592690.1 coordinate 2,700,931, forward strand.
CCCGATTGTCCCAAGAAAGAACTGACAGGTTAAACTAGTAGCATGGTATGTTGGCAGTTTTGACAGCCCAATCCATCTATGAGCCAAAAAGAGACAAGGATAGCGCGTCAAAGAGAGACACCCTCTTGTCAAGGCGGCCATCACAGCGTGTCACTAGTTTAGTGGGTATTTTAGAGATTCTAGTGAAACACTAGGCTGTTTTCTGATGAGTGTGGTTACTCCTTGATTAGAATTACTTATCAATCATTATTATTAATAAAAAAGTTAGAATTAATAAAAATATTATCCGGCGAGGGATAAATAGGTCAAATGTTTAAAAAATAGTTATAAAGATTGGACTTAATATAGAAATGAAAATCTTGAGAGTATTTTTTTAAGAATAGACAAAGAAAACTTATTATTGAAGCATGAAAACAATTCATAAAAGAACCACATAAGTTAACTCGGATACCTTTGCTAAGATACGTAAATACTTTTGACACAAAAATAAGGCTTCAGCGCTGATCTCCATTTACACTGGAATAAACCATAGCATATCGAATGCCAGAATTTACTTTGTCAACATACTTGTTGTTCTTATTTCAAATATGGATTATTCCGAAAACGTCATCCACATGGTGTCGAATAATCAATTTGAATTACAGCAACAATGGAATGTATATTTTATCACGTGTTAACAAGTTCTTATTTGGAATGGCAACATGACACGAATTCTTTGCAGTGTCAACCGACCCTCACTATCAAACAGTCTGCATCGTGTTTTGCACCTTTTCTGGAATATTCCAGAAATATACTCGTCAAAGGGTTACCTGCTAAATGATTTCATAGAATAGATTAAACATTACTTTTTACTTGAATTTCTACTACATTCAGTAGATATTTTGTTAGACTTTTTAATTATAAGTGTACTTTGTATTATGTAAGTACCTAAAGTGAAATAAAAATAAATGAAAAGAATATAAAAACTAAGTAAAAGACGCGTATGTAATAACATAATCTAATTTATGACCACGATCTATTTTTAATAATAAGCACTTTAAGTTTTATTATTAATTCAATACTTGCAAAGAAATAAGATCCTACAAACTTTTTATATGCCCTTTTTGCACGTGTAATTAGGTATAATATGATCTTTGTGGAAAATGTTTGCTTAAAAAAAACACAGTTGGTAGAGATTGCTGGCCTCTATCAAAGTGATAACTTTTGTATTTTTCAATTCATATTAATCTTTGACACATTTTCCTTACAATTTGTAAAAAAATTACAAATAATTGCGTAGTGTGGCAGGCAAGATATTAAATGTACGACTATGTTGGGTAAAAAAACCAAAAATAAATTAATCGAATATAAACCAAAGTTTATAAATCAATTAAGAAGGAAGCTGAATATTATATTAAATGAATTGATAAGTATATACTAACTTACATAAATAATTATATTTAAAATGCTTTCCTACTTGTAACTTTCGGCCAAAATATTTTTGCTTATCTACTTACGGTGCTACTGTGAAGTCTCCTTCGATTTAACTGATTTACAATGAATATGAATGAATTGACATCGAATAGCTACCTACTACAAGCATAGGGACAGCTTCACTTGGGTTTTAGATCCCATTATATTAACGGAACCCTATGCATGTGTTCCGACACGCACTTTGGTGGCATTTAATTTTCAAAGGCAAACACTATTCTACTGCGTTGAATACATTAGGGTAGTGAAGTGAGTCATGTCACGTGGCTATTTTGTTAGCTAGGTACGCCTTATACCTAGGCAAGGCGCTAGCATGAAGCGGCTAGGGTATGCCGCCGTGGCGCCATGCCATGTTACGCAAGCTACCGCACTGAAAATACTGAATACATTTGACCAATAAGATCACCTTAAATTGACTAGCATAGGCAATGATTGGCAGTCAACGCTTTTTCACAAATTCAGAGTACATTAGCAGGCGACGCGAAACGCTCGCGTCACTGTGTGCCTCCGCTTCAGCTTCAGTCACGGGCTTGGCTCTATTATACGGAACTCGCCTCATTCCAGTCGGCGCGATCGGACGCGCCCCACCCGCTCATTGCCGACTTGACCGCAAGAGTGGCTCGACGTGCCTCTTGCCTACGCGTCTTCTTAATTTAAATTTAGAACAAATTTTTGCCAACTTTCAATTTACCTAAACAGTGAGCACGCTGTTTATAAAATCGTAGGCAACGAACGACGCTCGATTTGATACGCGGTATTCGAATGTAATTTTTCGCAAGAAGTAAACTTTACCGCGATTTGGAACATCAGTCAGCGGTAAAAGAAACGCTACTCGCTTTCAGTAAAAGCGGATCGTTTATAATTAATGTAAAAATACATTTTTTTACTTTTTATTCGTGACAATTTTCAAATAGACGTGGCGCGGATAGGAACTGAAAATGTCGAAAAAACATCTTCACAATCAAGCCGCTATACCGCTGGCCCCGGCGGTGTTTAAGGTAAGTCATTTTTTTTAACTATGCAAAAGCGAATTTCTTGTTAGAAATGTAAAAATAGAAAATGCTTTGCGATAATTTCATTTGAAAGTGGACGTGTATGATCATTTAACTTGAAGTTGTTAGAAATCTCGCTTTGTGGAAGAAATTAGAATTTTGTAATCACCTCGCTCGTAAAATATGTTTATGACTGAGGGAATAACTTGGAATGTAAAAACGTCTGTAAAACAACATTGGTTTTTGCAATGTTGGTGGTTAAACTGCATTTAGTTAGTTGGTACGAGTGACTTTAAACGCTTTACGCGAGTTTACCTCGAAGCGCATAACGAAGTCGACTAATTGGATTGAATTACAGAGACGGATAAAACAACGTAACTTATGCAAAGGAAACAAACAAGGTTCTTAGATTATCTTCATTACAGGATATGCTGTGCGAATGTACCTTCACTTAAAGCAACATCCACATTTTGTTAAATTCGTTAACGGTGTGTACGTGGCTTAACGTTATAAATAAACTTGTACGTAGGTACACACATACATCTTTGGACTTGCAACGCTTTCATTGGAAAAATTTATGTATAAAAATACTTTTTTTAATATTTTCGTTAGTATCCTGTAATATAAAAGGCAATCGTTGCTGAATGACTGATCTATTAACACGGATTGCGCTGAAATCCGGCACGCAGATAGTTATTATAAGGTAAGAAAGGATTTTCCAAAATTCACCACCTAATAGGATGAAACGAGGTCTAAACTTTGTATGGAGAAACGGGATCACGGTTTCCGCGCGGCGGAAAGCTAGTATTATATACTTACATTTGTTTATTAATATACAAGTGAGCTTAAATTAGCTCAGTCTAATGGCGTCTAAAGTAATTTCAAATAAACAGAATATAATTAGAGTAAAATATCTATAAAAAATATCGTATATACTTAATGAGAAAGACCTTTTCAATGATAAATCGGGTCGTCGCCACAGTATAAAGATGTCGTCGCTATTAAAAAACTGAAGCATTTTTTTACTACTTTATGCCGTCACTTCGTCTGCATAGAGTTTCTTTATGGCTTAATTATGAATGTTTAAACATTTTTTCATCAAATTGGGGAATGGGGATGTAGTAATTTTAAACAGTAGCCTTTTATCTTTTCTGAAGAATTATTATTATATTCCCTTATTTAAATTTCGTTAATCTGATTAGATGTGGAAACCAAAATGACTTACAGACAGTTATTATATAAAGCCACTGTTTATTTCCACAACTTTCATGTTTTACCTATAACTGAACTTCATCCTATTATCTGAATGATTAGTACTTAAGTGTATTTAGGACAAGGATTTAGTCTCTACTAGAAAATCTAGAGATTATCTAGCTCTTAGCTATGCTGCCGTGCCTATGTCAATCAAAAAATAAACAACAAACAAACTTTTCAAAATTGTAGAAACCCTTAACTGGTAGTTCACTGCAGCATCGAGTGGCTGCCACCTGTACACAAATGTATTCTGAAACGAGCAATCCCACGCAGTACTCATTTACCTGGAATAAAAAGTAGTTTCTCTCCACATAATTAGCTACCTGCGCACCAAATTTTATCACGATCTTTTGTGCAAAAGACAAACAAACTTGGCATTTATTATATTATTATAGAAGTAGAACTCCGCAAATATCAACAATAGTGACAATCGCACCAGATACACGATGCCACAATGTCGGTGGCCGGCTGGCCGCTACCTGAGAATGTAGGTACATTAGTACAATAGTATAGGTATACTTTAGTATCTGACGAGAGATTCTTAACCGTACTTTATTACAAAAAAAATGCAATACGTTAACTTGTATTTATTTTAAATATAGGTAGGTACTATTAATATCTAAATATCTTGCATTTTATTCACACTATTTGTTTGAAAAACGTGATATATATGGGATTTTGCTATCTGTTACATATTTTACCTAACGTCCGACAGGCTGACTTGGCTGCCAAGATGTGTCTCGAGCAACCAAGAATGACCCAACTTTGTAATTTTATAACGTTACTTATTCCTAAGAGAATAGTTTCTTATACGGACGCATAATTTCAATTACTATTATGTCCTACTAATGCGAAAGTATGTTTGGATGTGTGTGAAGATGTTTGTTACTCTTTCACGCAAAAACGGCTGAACAGATTTAGATGAAACTTGGCACACAGGTATATCATATCCTGGAATAACACACAGGATACTTTTTATCCCGCGAAAAGATAAGATCCCTCGGGAACCCGGGTGAAACCGCGGGGCAGAAAATTCGTCTTCCATAATAACGTTCGGAACATAACTCTGGTGTTGTTGGTAGTCTGCTAGTTAAATTTGTACAATTTTCCTGTAGATTATATTTACATAACATTAAAACTAAAATTCATATATTCAGTCTGGCACAGTTATCTCTTCGGCTCTTATGAAAGTCACAAACGACTCTACTGGTGGTAGAGTACGGAATATACTTAATCGGAGAAAACTCCGGAATTAAAATTAAATTAAAATTAAGTAAGTAACGTATATTTAATTAAATTATAACTTATACATATAAATTATTATTTAAATATACTTGCCTAATATTTTATGACTGACAGTCAATCCAGTCGAAACTGGCTTTAAACTTGAAATAGTGCACATAGGTCCTTTTATAACGTAGGCATCTATTAAGAAAGGGTATATTTTATAATTCAAACTCTATGGGGTTGAAATAGGGTGAAATCGTAGTGTTAAATAACATTAGGTTAGTAGGTGTTTATTTCCATACATTTTTTTATCTTTTTGTCTCGCTTGTTTTTTAAATGGAGTTCAAAACATACGATGAATTTGCAGCAAATCCTTGAATGCGGACATCACGGGCTAATGCTTAACCTTAAGTGCCATCACGTGTTTCTGTAAATACCGTATCAGTTGCAGCTATCAGGTTATCTTTCATTATGTATTGTTCACATGAACACTACCTGACAAACTGTACTCTATAATTCTGAGAACAATATCAATAGAACGTTAACTGAGCTGGAGATCGGAATATTCAGAGAGTTTCATTTCCTCTGTTATTAATTTTCAATGTCAATTCCCATTAGGCATTGGGAGAAGGGACGTTGATTTGAATAAAATATCTTAGGAACTTTTAGAATGCAATATAAAAAAGAATTTTTAAAATCCTTACATTTCCTAAATACCAGTTTTGAGACTTTCTGAAACAGCTGCTTTTGAAGTTTTTAGTTTCAAACTGTTTATAAATTCGCGTTCGTAATCGTAAAGCGAGTATAAACTTTCCAGATCAATGCGCCTGTTTTAGATATAAAAGTGTTTACAATTGATAAGCATCGTCTTTTTTAAATTATGGCCAACATGAAACGAATTCACCGAAAATATACCCGTGCCTGTGTCGGCCTCACTGAAGCGTGTCACCGAAAGTTGCGTCGGCGCAGTCGCGGACTCGCGGTTACCATCGCAGCGGCCACGGCCTCTAAATTGGTGTGAAGAGTATAGAGGAGGCGGTCGCGACCGCGGTTCGCTTCGGCTTCTCAACTCGACTTCACATCGGGCCCGTTCGCCGCAAGCCGCCGTCCAACCGACGCCGGTAAAGCTGCGCACAGAATGTATGAGAGTAGGCGGAGTTAGACATTAAACTTTAACCGTTTGCCTCGTTAAATAAATCGAATATCCTTTACGTGTGTGCGTTTGACCGCAATACGTAGCATTTAAAATTATTTGCTGCTGTAACGGTTGTTTTAAAGCCGAGTAGCTTGTAAATAGCGTTGCAAATTAAAATAAAGAATTATAGAAAGTCTGCCGATGCCGTCGGCAGGTGTAGACGTCGCTTAGCTCTTTCTCACCTTGGTATGTACACGCCATTATACGAACGGCGCTTGGTGAGCAGTGGAAATTTCCACAGCGGGTTTCGTGTGCGCCCGCGCGCCGCCACAGGCCCCGTTCCACCCGCTCCCCCTCACCCGCCCCGCGCGTCGCTCCGCACACACCCGAATGCCATTCTCATGGCTTGCTCTCCCCTCTGATTCCTATAGCCATTCAAAAATGGGTTCTTTTCTTTCCATTGAATCTTATTCCGCTCTAGCCTGTTGTATGCACCGTAAGGGACCGTAGCAGTCTTTTATAAATCAAGTACAACTATCTACTTCTTTTAAAAACTCACTGTACTAATACCTTAAGTCACATATTGAAATGACCTTTTAATGTATGGTAAATGCTAATTCGGTAGCCGTTTGAAACTAAGCACCTACGTGAAATTTTATGAATAATTGAATGTATTGAATATAAATAAGTATTAAGTTAAGTATTGTTAATGACTTCATTTACTTTAACAAAGTTTTTTTCCATCAACAACAAAAATAGCTAAAGTTTTGTATAGCTTGTCCCGGACCTCGAAGCTTAAATTTGTTACTGACAAAATACACGAATTTTATCTTTACGATTAGTTTCCGAATCAAGATAATATACTTATGAACTATGATTGTTTTACCGTACTATATTTATTAAGAAAAGACATCAACGCGTCACATCTTTGCGTGCACTCTGGATCTTGCTTTGTGAGTCTACTTGTAATGTAAATACCAATAGAGGTATTTTCATGCATAGGTAATTTTAGACAATCATTATTGCAGTGGAGAGTTAAAACAACGTATACTTATTGATGAGTAATATTTCTGTTTACGTCGCTACATATAATAAATATTAATGATTATTTAAATTTTTTCATTTGTCAGGGAAAAAGGTAGGTACACAATTGAACTCTTGCGCCCGTTGCGAAAATACTAAAGCCGTGTGGAGCAAGAATCGAGACGCGAAGGAAAGGTAGATTCAATGAAAGATTATTCTAAATACGTCTGGGTCGCGTGCGCAGGTAACTGGACCGTATTGTGTGTAAATATGGTATATTTTCGCGTTTCTTATCTCACGATAAAAAATATACCTTGTCCTTTTGGACGAATAAACCACCTTGTCCTTATATAAAAAGTATGACCGAGCAATTCGCGCATTTCTGTGAATTTCATCGAATGTTTTGAAACAAATTTTATGATTTTTTTATGTAGGTATGTATGTAATACACAAGAAGTGTTTAGTATTTAACTTTCAACTACATAATAGCACTATTAGCATATAGCATAATTTTACTAGTTGTCCCCCGCGGTTACACCCGCATCCCTTTGGGATTTTCACAACATAGCGTGATATTATATAGCCTATAGCCTTTATCGATAAATGGGCTATCCAACACTAAAATTCATTTTTCTAATCGATCCAGCCGTTCCTGAGATTAAGCGTTCAAACAAACAAACTCTTCAGCTGTAGATTAACAAATACTTACATATTAAATAGGTAACAATCGAGATATCTTTCTGTGAAGGAAAAAAATCGCTTAAAAATAGCATTGAAAGACTGCTATAGCAATGGGGATCTCAATAGCTGATTCATAAGTAAACATTAGCTATGCTATATTGTTGCAAAATGAATTTCAAAGTGGCACATTGCAATTCATAGCGAATAGTGTATCTACCGTGGTGGGTGGCACTCTAAAGTTGCGGATTACCTACGCGGCTTTCACATCACTATTGTTTATCGTGAACTTGAACGTAATGAGGTCGCACCTTAAGCCTCGTTCAAACATTGGAGAAACGAGTAGTCTAACAATATTTACTCCAATTTAGGCTAAACGCGCCTTGTTGATAGCGCCGATATTTTAATTAGTAAACTAGCTTTCCATTCCATATGGAAGTTTTACCGTAAGGGTGATTTAAAAGAACCGGTTTTTAGTTCACCCCTACGCAATTAAAAGCCGTAATCTGAACTAACAAAGTGAATGAACCATGCTCCATAACAGAACCCATAAAACCTTTTCTAAATCTATCTTCCCTCCGTGGGATCTTATCTTTTCCCGGGACAAAATATAGCTTATGTTCATCAAGGATAACGTAGCTTTCTAATGGTGAAAGATTTTTTCAAATCGGTCCAGTAGTTTCAGAGCCCATTCAATGCAAACAAACAATCAAATCTTTCCTCTTTATACGAACGCCTTATAATCCCAAGTGTTACTGGACGCGTCGGTTAGCACTCGGGATTATATACATATAATAATAGATTGACGCTTATGTCCTGCTGTCCCCGCGGTTTCACCCGCGTTCCCGAGGGTTCTTATCTTTTCCCAATTTCCCAGTGTGCCAAGTTTCATAAAAAAACCTTTCATTAGTTTTTGTGTGAAAGAGTAACAACCATCTTCACATTCATAGTCATACACATCCAAACATACTTTCACATTTATAATATTAGTAGTTTGAGCAATACTAAAATTAAAGTAAAATAAAAAAGCTGATATTATTTTCTATGATATCGTTTGCCATTCCTTTTTTTCGTTCAACAATCGTTGGGCCTATTCATTATGCACTTTAATCAATATTTCCGCCTTGACATTCAATTCAAATCTATAAATGCTCAAGTTTATCAGTTTATCAATGCGTTACGAGTAGGTATGTCTCTATCTATAGTCAACTGTTTGTATACATTGGGATCTCATTCCGATTAATAAATCATTTGAATGACAGGAGCCATTACCATCGAGTTATGTTGATAAAACAACCATCACTTAAAGCCAATAAACGGCTCGCCGTCGACGAATTGCGAAATGGGGGACTGAAATGATACGAGTAATATTGCTGGTTGTAATTGATTTCTCGATGTTCTTTTTTAGGGTTCCGTACCCAAAGGATAAAAACGGCTATTACTAAGACTTCGCTGTCTATCCGTCCGTCTGTCTGTCACCAGGCTGTATCTCAAGAACCGTGATAGCTAGACAGTTGAAATTTTAGTAATAAATTTAATAGTCTGGAATAGTACATAGGCTACTTTTTGTCCCGGGAAAAGATAAGATCCCTCGGGAACGCGGGTGAAACCGCGCGGAACAGCTAGTAATAACATATATGGTTTAATGCTCTATGCATATAGCCCATGTTACTGGTGATTTATTTTTACAGTCAAATTATTTCTCATCGTCATCACATCAAAACATTGCACCCTTCTTTTTTTGGAGCAATTGACGCCATTTATTTATTAGCTACGTAAGACGATTTTTGCCAGTTTTAGACCCCCTCCTATGAAAAAATAAGATTCGACCTCTCCTGGTTATATTATTACGTAAGAAACTATGGGAAAAATGAGTTGCGCAAACATCAAAATATGATTTTTTTTTCTAATCTGTATTATTAATTCTACATAATAATCTGCAATATGTATTATTACGACAATTGGAAATCCCTGCTACGATCACTTTAAGGCAAGATTTTCCGTGTGGGAAATTACTTGAAATTACGCATAGTTTCTTATTACATACTAGCAGTCCGCCGCGGTTTCATCCGCGTTCCCGTGGAAATTTTTATTGTACACAAACCTTGTCCTAACAATAACAATTACATAAAACAAAGAATCATCCATTTAGGTGCAATCATTCGAAAGTTATGAGTGTACATATGTACCAACATTTCAAAGATACATTTTTATTTATACAGATTATGTATTAACCTAAAAATATAATATTTACCTATCTATCTATTTTTAGTAAATATCTTCTACACTATCTAATCTAATATTACAAAGAGAAAAGATTTGTATTTTTGTATACATGTAACGAATAAACGTAAAAACTACTGGACCGATAAAAAAATTTCTTTTACTATTAGAAAGCTACATTATCCCGGAGTAATATAGGCTATATTTTTATCCCGGGAAAAGATAAGTTAGCACGGGAACGCGGGTGAAACCGCGGAGGACAGTTAGTGCATAATATAGTTGTTCAATCGTAAACCTTGCTCATTCTAAACAATGATAGTTCAGTGGTAGTGACGTCGGATACCGCGGCGAAGGTCGCGGGTTCGAATCCTACAATGAGCTTGAGCTTTCGGTGAAGCAAAACATCGTGAGGAAACCATAGCACGGTGGTAGGGTACTTTGTAGTACCCGACTGGCTGGCACCCTCAAGTTGAAAATCTGTCGCCAAGCACCTATCCCATCTAGGCGCTGTGTGCTTACCACCTTCGGCCACATCATCACTTACCATGGTGAGATTGTGGTCAAACACAAGCTTATCCAGAATAAAAAAATAATGTTTAGTCATTCGATGAAATATAGAGGCTTGTCTGATATACAAAATTAGTCTAGAAATTAGAGGCCTTAGGTACTTAGTGGCGGATTTACACATTTCCCGTAAGTAGGCTATTAAAATTTTGCCGCCTCTACCGATCTCTACAATTCGATACATTAGTTCGTTTAATTCGGTTCGTTTTGTATTAGTTTAAGAATAAAATTGAAAAAAAAGCCTGTATATAGACTATCATCTCGAAAACAGGGGTAAATCACTTGATCGCGCCGCGCGTTTCGGCTTGAGCAAATCGGAGGATTTCGGAAGGGCTGCAATGGTTTACGCAATATTTCGAATTAGAAATATGTTGCCACATGCCATACATTATTGAAAATACATATCTAAATTAATTAAGCCGTAAAAACCTTTTTAAGTTTGACACCTATTATAATACCAGTCCGGAACAACGGATGTTTAACTGGAATCGCGATTCCTGTAATTCTTTTGTTTTGCAGATAGTTTTGGGACGACCGTCCCATCCTCGTGCCAAGTGTTTAAACAATAAGTTCAGCCAATTCTGAATTGAAAACTGGTATTTTTCCACGGCTTATATTTCTTTTTGAAAGTAACAATGCACTAAAACATTGTCGATACTTAGCTGGTATTTCATTCAATACTATTGGTTGCTTACATTGTTTTGTTAAAATATACAGGATGGCATGAAATCCAATACATTCCTTGAAAAGGGGTAAAGTAGAGCTTATTTTCAACTAATTTTGACATACTCCAAGACTAACTCTAGTTTTCAAGTTTAAATTATATCCTTGGTTGTGACTAATATGGAATACATAAAGTTACTTCACTCAGAACCGTAGATGTTTGAGTAAAGACATTTACCTAAAAAATATAAATACTTAACAGGTTATTTTATTACCTGTTACCACCAATTTTAAACCTATAATACACGTATACAACGACTCATCCAAAGTTGTAGTAATGAGATGGAATAAATTATTAATGTACGAGTTTACCGAAGTTGCAGAGATATATAGTGCATAAATAAGGCGCATACTAAGTCGAATTAAAAAATCCAGATTGCTCGCTCTTGTGCCAGCCATCGATTTGAGCACGCAACGTACTGATAAGATAAGAAAACTGTCCTTGGTTGGGTTTGCTTTAGGTACTCGTAATGAGCACCATTTTTATTCGTTGTCTTTTTGTATAACTTCCCGGTAAAAGGTAGTTAGCTTCTTGTCGGTAATTGGATGAAAAAAATAATTGAAGAATGACAAAGGAGGTAGATTGATACTATTTTTTTGTAAAATTCCATTGAACACGATTACTTTAAATACCTGTAGTGATAAATGACATCATAAATACCTTAGTTATACACGTAAATGTGGGGATTCAGACATCCGAACTATTATTTCCTTTTTTTTTAGATAAAGCTAGCTATATCTACGACGGTATCCGCGTTCCTATATGAGAGTAGCCTTGCACGGGATAATTATATCTTAGGTACCTTATACATGCAAAAGTAGGATGCGAGGTTTTGTTATTCTTTCACGCAAAAAATACCCAACGGATTTTATTGAAACGTGGTAGGTACACAGATAAAGCATATCCTAGAATAAAACTTTAGGTTTTACTTTAATATTTATAATTTTACTAGTGGCCCGGGCAGACGTTGTCCTGCTCTGAAATTTAAACAAAACTTAGAACCCAATTCCAGTGCTACCTACCGGGTGCAATTGTGAATCTAAACCATCACGAAAATAATGACAGTCCGACGATTTCCGTTGAAAATTACCAATTTAGAATTATTAAAAAAAACTACATTTTTTATGGGTTTTCCCTATTTTTTTTTCATTTAAACTAACCTGAGCGACCAAAAAAATATGACACGTTCGTAGATTTACCATAGCAGCGCCATCTATTGATTACTTACTCAACCCAGTCGAAAGGTATCGACATCTGTTAGAATCATTTGGAGTTAACAGATAATTGCGACTGTCAAATAATAACAGACAAATAATTAGCAATAAATTAAAATTGCGACTATAACACTGGAAAACAGCATGTCTGTTGCATGAGATTTTGTACATGAATCTGAATAGTTTTTCGACGCTGATTTCAAAAATATATGCCGTTTTTATGTAGCAGCTCGAGTTTTGGAGTTACGAAGTGACAGGGTTTTTCATTGAAAATGCACATAGTTTAAGTTTAAAAAAATTATAAAATAAATTTATTCTGAATAAAATTTCCTTTTTTTGAATTTTCTAGAGTGAGATGTATTATGAGTACTATTTTGAATGCTCCAACAATAATCTGCCATCATATGTTCATTCCAGTACCCCTAATACCTCTCCTCCATAGTGCGAATATCCTGGTGAAAGCGCTCTCCTTGTTCCTCGCTTAGGTCACCTAGATTTTCAGGAAAATAGTCTAGATGGCTGTGAAGGTAGTGAAGCTTAATACTCATGTTGCATCCAAGCCGCTGGAAGTGTATCAGCAACTGTTCAACGTGCTGAATGTAGCCGTCAGACTTCCTATTGCCCAAAAAAATTCTCACTACCCAAACAAACTCTTCCCATGCGCATTTCTCGACAGCTGTCATATAGTTGATGAAATTCTTATCATCTATCAATTTCCTGATTTGTGGGCCATCGAAAATGCCACCTTTGATTTTCTCACTACTCAATTGGTTTGTCCGCTGCACTGGTCTGGATTTTCCGAAGATGTAGATGACTGCTGTGGTGTTGATGTGTCACTAATACTCAAGACTGGTCTTATGGCAGATTTTAAGTTTGGATATATCCACTTTTTTATGGTTTATTCCTATGATTTTCGTTACACAGAAATAACAGTCGTTATGATGGTTGGATGGTTCACGCCAAATCATAGGAGCTTTGTACTTAAAAGTGGGTCTTTTTTTGTTTGCCCACAGTCGTAAAGATTCAACACAACTTTTACATACCAAACTTGGTATCCAAGGTTTAGCGTTTGACGGCAACGGGAACCCGAAGTAGTCGAAGTATGCCTTTTTCACAAAGTCCGACACATTTAAACGAATTTTTTGGAACATATATTGTCCACAAATAACACAAAAACAATCAGGATTATTTAAACACGTCCTACTTGAGGAAGACATAATGAAATTTATAAAGAAAGTACTTAAGTTACACCGTTGTTGATAGAAACTACCGACTACTTATGTAAATTCAAGACGGTACCTTTATCTCACTAACTAGAGCTGCTACAAAAAATCTGAGGGTAGATTTGAAATCAGCGCACCCAAATTAGTAAACAACAGTAGAAAAAATTCATGCAACAAAAAAAAAGTTTGATTTTGTTTTTCTGTGTAATTTGAGATTTAAACTATCCTATCTCTCAAGTTGGATCGAACTGCACATGGTGTGCGAATTTAATTATAATCGGTTAAGTGGTTTAGGAGTCCATTGAGGACAAACATTGTGACACGAGATTTATATATATTAAGATTGTTGGTGTTAATCAAAAACTTAATAACATATTGCAATATTTTACTATTCAGCTAGTTGTACCTAGGTAAAATTAAGAATAAAAAACAAAACTTGAGAGGTGTCAAGGGACACCCGGATGGAACGAAGTTATATAAGTCGAGAGAGTATATATATATATAAAAAATAAAAAAAAAACTGGCTTGCTTTCTATAAGAGAGAGAGAGAGAGAGAGAGAGAGAGAGAGAGAGAGAGAGATAGACAGAGAAACATGCGCACGCCGCACAGCTTACAATAGCAAAAAGTGTCGTGACAACTTTTCGTAAGAATTTTTTCCGTCTAGCCCCCTTTCACAAAGCGCGATAAGGAACTTCGTTCCAAAAAATGAGTTAGGGGTAATTTACCGCCACACATAAAAATAGAGAAATATTTATTCAACAAGCAGGTAGGTAATAGATAATTTGCTAACAACGTAGACTCATTTCAAGGCCAAGGGCTCGGCCTGATTTATATATTGTCATGGTGATATATATAAGCTTAACTTTTCCATGAAAAACATACATAAAATGATCAGCTATTAGGGGCCTAGCCTACTGTACTACTAGCAAACACGATAACTGTAGGTGCGCCTCCTAAAAATATAGATAGGTTGTTTCACCGATAATTATAATATCCTATGAAGAAATTCTTTGAATCAGCTAATTTAGTATTTTTCAATTTTACACTTACCTATGTTGAAACGAAAAAACACTTATAATGTTTAAAATCATATTTTTGTCCGCTAAAATAAATAGTAATAAATAATAAATATCCTCGGAGATTTTTCACACACGGCTATCTATTAAATTCATAATTCGTTTGCAATTCTAGCGTTCAATCGGAACAGCGATCGAATTTCCAATTAAAAGCGAATAAAATTCAGCAACAAACAATTGTTGTTCATTTTCTAACAACATCACTTAACTATATTGTTTACTTCTATTTTTAAACAAACGACTATGTAGGCGTCAAATAAAGCTTACCTGTGGGCGTGGGTTCCTAAATGGGCTTAACTTTTGAGTCACCCTGCAATTCGTCTCATACAATTCAGTAAATTGTTCCCAGCACAATATGCACTTTCTTTAATTGAAGAACGTAGATAATTGAGTACTTAGCCTATGGTAAAGTATTTAGAGACGCAACAATAGTCTTTATTTATTGTAGTCACGTAAACCTAATAAATCTAACTACTTGGGACATTAAGCGGACATTGACCTTTGAATTAGGTACTAATTTTTTAATTTAAATTTCGTTATTTATGTTGATTATCTGAAGGAGTTTTTAATGTCAGACTCAGTAGCTTCTACGTTATTTCACGTTCCAGATAAACTTACTAATAAGTATCCACATTGGCAATCCCCCTGGTATTGCACGGCGACGGTAGTCACTTACCATTATGTGACCCGCCTGCTAGCTTGTTAGATTTCTTACATAAATAACTCAGAATATATTACAAAATACAGTTTTCCATTAATATTTCTTCGATGACTCTACATTCTGCGATGACTCTACATTATTTGACCAGTTTTCAATATTATTACATCGTAACAAATGACTGCACTAGCTATGTTAATTAGTTGTTTAACTTTAACATAAAATAAGAATAATAATAACTTTAAACTGGCAGAAATGTCCAAAAGGACAGCAAGAAAAGAATAAACATTGATGAACGGTGTCACAAAGCGCGGCTCTATGAAATTTATTACGTATTCAATCCGCATTTTAGCGAATATACGAGTGTTCAAACTGGTTAGAAGCGGATCGCCGGCCGAGTATGTCAACCAACACACCGCCCGCGAAGTTTATAAATACAGGCTTATTGCATGAGAAAGTTTATAATCGAAAAGTCGTGTGATTGAGTGTACCAGCGAGTTATGAAGTCACAGCATTCTTTACAAACGTTTCATATAGACAATAGGAAACTTTTAACTGATTTATTGTTGTACGAAATAACACCATTACCTACACATGTAGGAATGTTAATTTAATAATAATTTAAGTTTGTGATGAAAAATGATCATAGGAGTTACTCTTTTTTATTAAATTTTGTTATGAAACTTATAGCATTACATGTAATAAAAGCCGTTAAGAATATTAAAATAATTTGCGTCCAAGCGTAGCGGTTGCATCGAATTAATATCGAAATGCATCGGAATTTGCCGCTTGAAAATACTCGAAATATGGTACATATCCTATTCATACGTTCGTGGAATTCGTGCATATTCAAACATAGATACAAAACATCGATTCCATCAAAATCTCTTTAGCTGATTTGTGAAAATAAAGTAAGTTTACTGACAGACAGATTTACTATCGCACTTTAATATTGATGTGGATTAGTATGTGTATGATCTATTGATGAATGCATCTGTTTATAAATAATTTTCATACGTTGATTATTCCCTGAAATAACTTTTTGACACTTCAAATAGGTACCAGGAAAGCAGACTTGGAAGCGGGTAAAACCATGGGCGAAAGCTAAATATTGGCGCAGCCCGACTGCATACCAAGCGCCATCTTGTGTGGAAAAAAGAGATTTTGTATACGATAACTATAACTAACCTGACCACAAACTAATCTTTATAATAAACGTATGTAGATTTTATTCAATAAATAACAGTAAAAATTATATTTATATTAGACCACGCGGCATATCGATACAATTCATAAATCGTATCTAATTACAGAGCATAGAATAGGTAGGTACTTAGATTTTTTAGGCTAGTTAGGCCTAGGCAAAACTAGTATCAATACATATAGGTACTAGGAAAATGGTATGAATGTACGTATGTACGTACGTATAAAGTTGCGGTTAGCATTGTGCGCAAATCTTTATTATGTATGTAGCAGTCGTTATTGTGAAATCAGTCGCATTACCAATCGCCTAGCCACTCACCATCACTTTGGTTATTATTTATTTTATATTTTCATTGTCAATGTCAGTTATATGGGGCAATGCACCTAAGAATTTAAAAAGTTATATGTCAGCGAAATATAATGGATATAAAAAGAAACATTATTTTACGTGTGCTTCGCATAAAACGAATGCGGGTTTTGTAAAATTACATTTATATAATATTTACTAGTTGTCCCCGCGGTTTCAACCGCATCCCTGTGGGATCTTATGTTATCCCAGGATAAAAAATGTCCTATGTTTTATTCCAGGATATGATCTACCTGTGTGCTTTGTTTGATCAAAATCCGTTCAGTCGTTTTTGCATGAAAGAGTAACACACATCCAAACATACTTTCACATTTATATATTAATAGGATAGGATATGCCATTTTTATTACGATTTTAATAAACAAATTAAACAATATAAATAAATTACGTATTTTACTGATTTTAAACTAAGTATATCTAACCTAAATATACTTAGCAAGAATGCAAAGCCAAAATTGCAGAATGCAAATTTATAAATATAATCGAGCGCCGTGTGTTAGGCACTCACTACAATATTCCGCATTTATCTGCCAGCAATCTAACCTGATGTCTGGCAAATGTCAGACACCTGCTGTTTAAAATACGTTTTCATTGGAGGCAATTATTATTACTTACCAAACGATACTGTTTCTTGAAGACACCTCTAACAAGGCCAGGGTTGCCCTCTTTATTTTATTTTTACAAGTACATAATATTGAAGTCGGAGAGGGAATATAAACAGTACTTATATTTTGTTATAATTGTACTTTTTCACATTTGTATTTTTTTAAATTTTCTGTGTTAACTTAGCTCAACATATCGTTAAGTAACGGTGCTGGTTACACATTTTATCTATCCTGTTTAATTTGTTATTAAAGTGTGTAACCGTTTGTTGACCCAAATAAAAATAAATAAAAATAAATTACAGACCTGTACGCTTTTAATCGTATAGTTGGGAATCCTAGCTAGAATTAGGGTAATGTGGGTAACACTACAATACATACTTAAAGTGATATCACAGTATTCATATATATTCATACATAGTTATAAATGTGATTTGGTTGTACTTATGCTGGGCTTACACGGCTTGGCTGAACAGATTTTGATAAAATTTGGTTGAAATTTTGATACCTTGAACCCTGAGGAAGGACATGCTATTTTAAAGTGTTAAATAAAAAGTTTTGTTTATACTTTCTTAGTTGAGATAAAATAGAAACAAGTTTTTTTCATAAACCTAGATTACATAAAGGCAGAATGTAGTTAGTCAATCAATAGTCAATACGATAGCATGAGGAGATAGTGTAGCCAATCTAGTCAACTAACTTGCTGTACTAACCGCGTACTTTCACGTATCTGACAAAGAATGTTTAAAACAGATAGTACTTTTTATTTAGATATCTACCTATCAACAGGAGAGTAGCATCGACTGTTGTGTGAAATTATAATCAAATGCTTACATGTCGTTCTCACATCGAGTTAAGAGATTTTTAATTTATACGTTTTAAATACATAAAAAAGTCATTTTATAACTGTGTGTCGAACATATTAGTTTGTATTTTGTACCCTGTTCGCCTCCCAAATATATTTACAATAAAATATCAAATTAATACAGTGAAACGAGGAAAGAGGAAACGCTGCCAGCCTGCTGAGGACCTTGCCGATCGGCAGCAGCGGCAGCCTCGTAGAAGTTTTTTTTTATATATTATAGTTGTACATTTGTTTGTATATTTTGTACATTTGTTGTAAATAAAGTTATACAGTGAAACTAACTAAATCTTACCTATATTATGTAAAGTATGACGTCTTAATTCTTTACGTGAAATAATGTTGAAATTGTGCATTACAAATAAATTTTGTTCTTTGAGGATTGCGCACGCGGCGAGCACGTGGGGACCGCATGCTCTGCGCTGTCTCTGTCACTCTGAAACACGATAGAAACTGAGCGATTGCCATCAAATAACTCGTATAACTTTACTCGACATTCTGTGCCAATTTAGGATAAGTCTAACTGACTATAAATAGCCACAAGGGTTTTGCATTCTGGTTTTATTTAAGCCGCTGACCGAATTGTCCATCGTGCATAGAAGGGGCCATAATATAATTCATTCTTGGCTTAATAAATTAAAGTTTGGTAGAATAGACTGACTGACTACTCTGATAGTCAAGGCATTGACCTCCTATGTTAATACCTTTACTTATTTACAGTTTGAAACTTACTGGAAACGAAGCCGTTTTCCTGTAGGATATGGTTATATTGTCGCATCTTTTGTTACTTATAAAAATAAGTTTTTTCACGAGGTTGCTGTCAGCGACTGATACGTTTTGGGTTAGGGTAATAATATTGTAATAAAGTGATGCATAATGCTTCTATTCACTTTTTATTAGCAAACCTAAGTGTTTATTATTATGAATATGTGATACTTTCCGCATCATATACAATACCTACACGTGCTATTCGATAGTGACGTAACACTAAACACGTGATTTCGAAACCACATTATGCCAACAATAACTACAATTTGAAATTGAAACGGACAAAGAGCGATACATTTTTACGTTAATGGTTTTTTTTATGTATTTAGTTTTTACCTGTAAGTACAGTCTATTGTTTTTATCATAATTTGGGTAACTACGTAAAACCGTGGCACAATTACATATTGACTGAATTTTAACTTATTCTGTAACATACCTTCAACCCTTCGCGTATTAGACGGTTGTTCCAAGTCATAAGCAGAATTCAGGAATCGCGATCCAAGTAATTAAACTAAATTTTATTTACATATCTACCTATACTTAAATAGGTATTCTTTGCAAAAACGTGCGTTCACAACATACAAGCTGTAAGTATGTTTATACATATTTTACTCGTTTTCCTACTTGCGAAATAAAACTGTCGATTTGTATTAATATTTAGAATTTAGTTATTAAAAAACGAGTTGGTTAAACTTATTTTTTATACCTTTTTTTATTGATATATGTACCTAGCTACATAATTCATAATGTGAATTAGGAATTGTAATTTTATTATTTGTTTTCCTATATCCCGTTCAACGCTGGACGAAATTGAATCATTTACCGTGAGGCTACTGCGTAAGAAAATTATTTCCTGCATGCACTATTATTTTCAGAGTCAAATGAAAATTAATAGTGACTCGTGAAATCGCTGCATATTTTTCTTATCTTGGCACAAGGCCGCTTACTGAGAATAAATACGTCCAAACCAAGCCATATATATTTATAATCTAACAATATGATTGGCATTTGGCAATTGATCGATTAGTTCGAAAAGATTGACGGCCTTGTTTTATTTAATCACTTATTAAATACAGGAAAAGAAATGCTAGATTTTGTTAAAATCTTAAGTATCACTTAAAAATCTGCATAGTTTATGAGTAAAGGAAAAAGGTACCACTAGGCATGGAACTTACATAGCGCGATTTAGAATTCTATGAGATTTTGTGTCTTGCAACAATGTAACATTGGAGCGCCATCTAACTAGGAATCGTGCGAACTTCTGTGTTGTATTTTATTTTATTTTTTTCAAATTTAGTATAGGTTCGCGTTTGACCACTATCTCACTTGATGTTAGGTGACGATGTGGTCTACGATGGTACACGCTTACCTAGAAGCAACCTATATAAGATGTTGATAGATGTCGCTATAATTTATTTGGAATGGTACAGTTTGACTTGATAAAGTAATACAACACGACTTAGGTACACAAATTCGACTTATTTATGCGCTTATCGCTCAGTCCCACGTGTCACGTAAGTACATTTATGTATATCAAAGAGCTCCTTTAAAAATTTATAAAACTGTAACTATCCTACTTATTTTGATTGAGACACAGAGAATTTTAATGAGCCATACAATCAACTATGGTTATGCTGTTTAATAATTCAGAAACACACAGGTTATTTTTAAAATACAGTTATTTTGATGAGTTGATGTTTTCGTATCACCCAAGGTATTTTATTTAATTGTTCACAGAAATAACTTTTGTGTTTACTGTACAATATTTTCACATTTCATTCATTAATAAAGTGTAGCATTTTCATAGTTCTGTGTTTGGGATTTAGGCTGTTTTCCATCAGAGAGTGCGTAGCAAAACCGAATTCTAAACAAGAATGACCTATAACTGTATTTAAAGATAATATTCAGATTTTATTAAGGTACCTACATAGTAATAAAAAATACACGTGATTTTGGATAGGAGGCGGGCTGAGGGGCGGGGGGGTAAAGTACGTATCACCAAGGGGGAGGGGGTGTGTAAAGAAAAAACTAGTAATGGAATCAAAAGGCTATGTGTGAAAAATGATCCAGAATTTTTCTCACTCCAATACGTCTATCTTTGGTGAAAGAGAAAAAAACACCTCATATTAATGCGTGAATCAAATAATTTTAATTCTGATCAAATCAAAAACTAATTTATTCAGTTTAGGCCCACTTATGAACGTTACAATTGACTCTACCACCGATTCGGAATACCTACACTTAAACTGAGAAGACTCCGGCAAGAAACTCACCAAGGTAATTTTTCTTATTTCAGCAGTGGAATTGTATAGGATTCAAAAGATAAATATACTAAATAATATCATCAGACAGCAATCCATCAAGCGCTTACATATTACTAGGTCAAGGATGACCTGTATTTGCACACTGAAATGACTTTCGCTTCTAGAACAATAGTCTTTCAAATATTCTTTTTACGAGTCTTGTGTACTAATGGCTTTTTGATAAAACATTAATGACACTTCAGACATAATAACCACGAAAATATTATACACACACATCAAAATCTAATTAATATTTGACTCTGAATATATATTCAAGAAAAAAGATCAGTCTCAAACCAAAACATCTAAAGATTTATGACTTCACCAGCCAGTATTTCATATACAGTGTGTCCGATTAGTAGTACGATAATCTTCAAGGGTAGATGGGCGGGTCACCTTTCAACCTATTGTCACCATTTTCGAAATATTTATCTATACTAATATTATAACGAGGAAAGATTTGTTTGTTTGTTTGTTTGCATTGAATAGGCTCCGAAACTACTGGACCGATTTCAAAAATTCTTTCACCGTTGGAAAGCTACACTATCCCTGATGAACATAGGCTATATTTTATCCCGTGATAAGAAAAGATCCCACGGGAACGCGGGTGAAATCACGCGGAACAGCTAGTAATATCTAAAATTCTAAAATCAATACATAAAAATTAGAAATCTTGAAAATGGTGACACTTTAGGCACTTTAGGCATTTAGACTTTCTAGGCTTTGTGTGCTTACCATCTTCGGCCACATCATCACTTACCATGGTGAAATTGTGGTCAAACACAAGCCTATCCAGAATAAACAAATTAAAAAAA
This sequence comes from Ochropacha duplaris, assembly GCA_951361185.1. Taxonomy (NCBI): domain Eukaryota; kingdom Metazoa; phylum Arthropoda; class Insecta; order Lepidoptera; family Drepanidae; genus Ochropacha; species Ochropacha duplaris. The sequence continues at coordinate 2,723,313 of OX592690.1, forward strand.
AAACTTTTACTGAGGTTATTAGTGTTTTAATATATTTAGTAGCAAGGTGACCCGCCCACTTATCTTCACATTAAGTTTGTCATACTACTTACTAGACACCCTATAACTAGGTACTATACATATATGACAGTCAATGATCCCTATATTATTTTTTAATTAGTAAAACTGAGAGCACCTAAATTATTGGTTTGATTTCCCTTGTATCCTACGAGTGTTAACCAATTAAATGGCCAAATAAGTTCGGATGCTTAGTAGATAGTCAATATTTGATTTTTTGATCTAAAAAATCATAAATACATGTGTATCCGCGACGGGACGCAGGCTACCAAGTTTGGCGCCGAAGTAGGGTGGCGTCCAGACAGTGACGTCACGTGAAAAACACGCTCTTTTAGTCGCGAAGCCCGTATCCTTACTTGGACCGCTATCGTATTATGTCAGATTGTCTTTGAGCAGTAGTTTGTACAAATAGAAACTTATTTTTGATACTGATTATATTAACTTTGTAAACTTTAAATTGCTATTTACACTGTGTGTGGTTCGTTAAATCGTTAGCTATACGCCCTTGGTTGGATATTTTTTTTAGTTAAATAACGTAAAATATTAAGACATTGGTCGCAGGCTAGCCGAAAATATTATTGACTAGCTTAAATTAGCTGGGCATGTTTTCAAATAACACTGTAACGTCAATTGAAGTACAAGTGTGACGTCATTAACTCCATTGTACTCATTTGTCACGCACACGCATCTTTTAACAAACTAATTAATTTCAATCGGTCTAAAGTTTACTATTATTAGTTTATTTTAACACTATTTGAAAATAAACAATTAGACATATATTTCGGCGGAGAAATAGAGGCGCGGGAGGCCAAAACGGCACTTATCTCAGCATTTAACCTGTCTTTAATAAATTGTTATCTAAGTAGTAATCCACGCGATTGAACTGAAATATTGTACATTTTCGTCTATAGTTTATTATCACAACAAAACAGTTTGTCTATGAAATCGTTCGTTTACTGGAAGACTTTGAATATGGCTAAATCTGCATAAAAAGACGGTGAAACTCAGCGTGATGTTTCGCAAGACTGGTGCATTTATTCATGGTTGTTACTGCACTAGAATAGAGAATCGTTGATCGTGATTCCGTTGACATCACTCAACGAATTTTGAATACAATTTACCCGAATATTTACTCATATCATACCGCTTATATTAAAGATTTCCGGGGTTACAGAGCGAATTTAAATAAAATATTGCTCATGTTACTAGCTGATAATGTAGCTTTATATAAAAAAAAACGGTTAAGTATTTTTCTAGTTTATCCATTGCAAACAAACATTCAATAATTTTAATTAGTATAGTTTATATTAGTGAAGATTAGACCTTTATAATAAATTCCATTTTCAGAGTTTTCTTACTGTGTTGAATATCCAAAGTAGCGATTTCAATAATTTTACTTTATGTCGGTACTCTATTCTATTCCATAAATGCCATTGAATTTTCATACAGCTCACTGTAATACTTGTGGTTTCTTCTATTGATCTGAAGTCGAAGCAATTTCTTTGCGGAGCGTCGCACGCGCCACCATCTTGTACGTACACGTAGGTACATCTAGTCAAAGAGTATAGAACTATACCAAAAGCATCTAGTGACGGCTCTTCCGTAGAATCAGTGCAATGATTAGAACGACCTTCGTGGTGTCGCTTGTGAGGAAGCATAGTGTCTCAAGTCTAGACCGCACAATTACAAGTCACTCCAGCCAGAGTGACCATCCATTTTTGAAACTTATTATACCTACTTAGTCGTAAATATTTTTTTCTACATTCAATATACATATTTGGGGTTTAAGTTTTCAGCCACTTTTCAAAATTCGACCATTTTTAAGGAAAAATTCTGATTCGTATTATTTTTATTGTTTACACTAAAGATCGTCATTATCTACTTAAAAAAACGGTTGAAAATGAAAAAGGGGTATAAAGTCTTTTCTTCAGGGATTTTTAACATTATTAGAAATCCTAGCTAAAATTCAATTTAATGTTGTTTTTCATAATTATGAATCAATGATTGACAAGCGCCGCGCTTCGTTGAAATATTTTTCCTACGCGAAGATATTTCAGCATAGAATTCAGTGTGTGGTGAAATGCCCCTGCCAAGACCTTATGCGCCTGCCAAGATTTAAGATCGTTTTTAGGATTCGTCATTCTTTGAGGACACTTTTTTAGAGACGGCTATTTGTATCAAATATTCTTTACAAAATCACTAAAACATTATATTTTTTTAAATTATAAATTCTAACAAAGACGGTGGTAAAATTTTATTTATTTTTATATAGTTACAGTAACCGCTTCTCATTAGGCGGATCGTTTGTTTGCTTACCATCATAAAGGCATAAAAACCCGCGGGAAGCTTATTGAAACCACGATTAGAGTAGTTAGTTAGATAGTACATAGAAATCACTGCCTCGACTTGTTTATCTTGATACAGGCCGGCTGAAGTATGACAGATTCATATTTTACGGCGGATATTTACTTTTCTGACACCAGCAGAGATGTTGATGAATTTAAACATGTTATCAAACAATTAATTAATCATAATTTATTTACTGTTTGTAATCTACTCGACATATTGTCTCGTCACTTATCAGTTTTTGAACTTTAATATTGCGAACGAAGTTTATATATTTACGTCTGAATAAATTATTAGAAAAATTAGACCATTTTGAATGTGTTATGTCCAATGGTTACACTACATTGACCCAGTAGCTTTATACTGCGGAGTTAATGTGAAAAATCTGTCGTAGACCTTAAGTGACGTTTTCCGGTAGGAGAAGGTCGTGATCAGTCATGTGTCGAGACCATAAACAAATGAAACTCAGAACCTACCTTCTATTTCTAGGACTGAATTGCTTCTAATGCGTTTCCTGGACGATCTTTGTTTGCTCAGGGTGGATAGGCGAGCTAATGTTAATTTGTGTGTGAAAACAAGGAGAAAACGATTTTAACCCGTTAATAACTATATAGTGGATTTCATCGAAAACGTTAAAGCCGATTTTGAGCACGCTATTACTGATGTAATATAAATATTTCTCGTATAAAAAGTTACAGGCGCCGGGGAATATTTAAAAAAAATGCCATAAATATTTTGCAAAATTCTTGTAGTATGAACTATTAAGTCACACATCAAATTACCTATTGTAATTCTACGAAAAATGTGGACAATATAATGGAGGAAATAATTTTATGGCGACAGCGATACATAATTCCATAGCATTAGCTGTATACAATGATATTATAATATAAACATGTAGATAGGTTACCAATAATATTGCAATATCATACTTCATTACGTTATTTCATAACACACGCACGACGCCATTAGATATAAGTTGTTTTTCGTACTTTTACTGCGTGAAGTACATCCGTGGCGACGCGACACAGGTCGCTAATTAGGTTTTTAACCTACCTCTACCATCGAGGAGCGCTTATTATAACCTATCTATACCTTCTTACTTATAATACCATTGACTGTAGGTATGAATTATTTTCTTGTACGTTATAGCGGACGTTGCTATTACGCCATACATGTATTACGACTTTTGTCCACAGGAATTGGCACAGCGCCTCTTGCTGAATAATCATATCTCACACAATTACCGTGGCTATATGCGATAGCGTTTTTAACGTCAACCATTTGCATCATACAAACACAGTCAAGTGTCTTTGTGTATTATTGTTATGAATAATTTAACTTGAAAACGTAATAAGCGGTATTTTCTCTTCTGGGGTAACCATGGGTATTTTCCCACTAATATTATAAATGTGAAAGTTTGGATAGATGGATGGATGTCTGTTACTCTTTCACGCAAAAACGGCTGGACGGATTTTGATGAAACTTGGCACACAGGTAGATATCCTGGAATAACTCATAGGATCCCGGGAAATGATAAGATCATCCGGGGAAGGATAACCCTCGGGAGCGCGAGTGAATCTGCGGGGGACAGATTCATTATTTCTTACTACTTAAATTTCAAAATTTGTTAGTGTGTGAGCTTGTGAAAATGCTTGTTACTCTTTCCCGCAAAAACTACTGAACGGATTTGTATGAAACTTGGCACCCAGGAATAAAATATAAGATACTTTATATCATATATTAAACTATCCAAACCAACTACGCTTGCTTTTAAACAGAATCTCACATGTTTTTCTATACTTTTGGCAGCCAAATGAGTGATCACTCAATGAACTAGCCGCCACACGTTTTGTAAGTAGCCAATGCGAATAACCTAATCCAGTGTACAAACACAACGAAGTATATTTTAAATGCATAGCGTTTCATGAAATATTGGTACATTTCCAATATCCTCCTCGATCTCACGACCTCAGAGTAAACCTTGAGAGAAAATTGTATACCTAATATCGAATCAAAAATTTGTTCCTAAAACTATTATTATTTATTGTTATGTTTGTTTGAATTTCACCTTCTCCGTGTTTATTTTTGCGTTGGCAGTTACCCTGTTACCTTGAGGACCAAAGGCTCATTCAGGTGTCTTATAGACTATTGAGGCCTCTAATACAAGAGGGCTGGCATTTACGTACTGCCATGTTGCCCAAACAATTGGCATTGCGATTCAGCGATTTCACCGTGACTATGCTGCTAGTTCTTGGGACGCTTTCGCTATGTTTTTTTTATTAATAAATAGAATAATATTTTTCTTTTCGATACCACTTTTAAAGTAATAAAATTGTTACCTATAAAAAATATCTTGTTCGACTGTCTTTGGTATGGATTATTCTATTTTCAAATGCGTATAATATTTCACGTCTATAATATTTCTGTTCTCGTTTGCGAGGCCTATCTGTATAGCGTTTATTAGAGAGAACAAACTGTATCTTAATGACACACCATGACATTCATGCTTTGACCGAACAAACTGAGTTTGGCGCCAAATATTTGGTTTGATATTAACCAAAACATAATTTTTGCAGTCATCACGTAAAATGGTTAAAAGCAAGTCTAGTAAAACCCAAAAAAAGGGCGATGTCCACTAAAATCCATTGAAAAGATCCATGATGGATCTTTTCGCACTTTTTTGTCCACTTTAATCCTTTATCGTGGATTTTTTGCAAAGTGGATTTTTTAGCACTAACGAGTGTCTTAAAATCCATTGTAAAAATCCATTGATGGATCTTTTTGCACTTTTATGTCCACTTTATTCCTTTATCGTGGATTTTTTGCAAAGTGGATTTTTTAGCACTAACGAGTGTCTAAAAATCTCGAAATGGGCTGATTAACACATGCAATCTTCTTTTATCAACACTTTCAACTTCCCTGGCTGAATCATAAATTTTCCAATAAAAGTGTAGAACATAAGAAATTTTATTTTTAAACATAAACATTTTCTTTCAAAACAAACAAACATTCGCCTTGTGGTACAAAAAAAAACAAATCAAACTAAAATAGCGATCTTTTCGCACGATCAATTAATTAAGTATATAGTAATTTTTAGGGCTCCGTACCGCAAAAGGAAACAACGAAACCCTAATAGGATCACTTTGTTATTCGTCTGTCAAGACATTTTATCTAGGAAACGCGTGAAGGTATCTACTCGAAATTAAAAAGATATGCTCAGGTCTATAGACCATTAGAGCTGTGAAAAAATAAAACTTCTAAGTTAACGTAAAGAAAAGATACGGCCGTTTACGCCGCAAAAAACGACGCTCTCAAGAGAATCCAAATTTATAGGGTACTTCCCGTTGACTTAGAACTATGGAGGAGCGGGTTGTTAGACTCCTCCATTGAAAAAGGAAGATCTTCCACCAGGCTAGGTCATCGTGCCTGGGGACCGCGGTCCAACTGTTGATGTTAGAATTTTGTATATATGCAGATCGCATAGAAAACTTCGTTAGCGCGATGTAGATTATTGCATCTATGAGTCGTGCGAACTATATCTATGTGTAGATAGATGTCGTTACAGAACCATGAAATTTGGCAATAAGTAATGTGATATACCTACAAGTAAAGGGAAAAATCCGAAAACCATAAATTTGTTGCAAGAAAATCTTCTGGCTCGATTATCGTGATGAACAAACTATTTCCACATCTATAAGTTTTTACGGAACCCTCGGTGCGCGAATCCGACTCGCACTTGGCCGGTTTTTTATTTAATTTTTTCCAAGTAGTGCGCCACCGATATGTCTCCGTTTGTTAGTTCCATTTCGCAATCTTTAATAAATTTGTCGTATTTGATTTTGTCTTTCTTTCTTTTCTTACAGCTGTTACTTTCAATTTGTATTGCGCTATAGTTTGCTTCTTCTTGCAATTTATGTAATAAATATACTAAATTCGGGTTTTTGCGACCAACATTTTTATTTAGACCGGAATGCCAAGATTCGACGCAGTTGTTTGTCCGATGGCGTTCACCGAACACGGTCCAAATATTCTTGATATATGTGTTTTTAAGCCAGTACCGTTCCATGTAACTCTTTAATTTTGTAAAAATTGTGTCACGGTGCATTATTTCCCTCACATAAGACCATCCTTCATTGATCATTGCGGATGGTAAATGCGGCAATGCTGCACACAAATCAACTACTCTTCGACTGTACTTTGATTTTGAAAGACCAAAAGCCTTCCCCTTTTTCCTAATACTGTTTTGGAAATGGTATAAGCAACCAATAATGTTCGCATCTGGAAAATTCTCAGTAACGGCTTTAATAGCCGATAATTCAAAGTCCATAGAAAATCGCGTGGGGTGAAAATCTGGAAATATTGATTTTAAAATTTCAAAAAGAGCATTATATGACTCGTATTTCCGGTTCGTCATGAGAGCATAAATGATTGGTACGACTCTATTAGTGATAAGCGTACTCCCTAAATCTCCGTGAATGCTATATATCTGGATAAAAGGTCCGGGCGTACTTTTAAATGTGCCATCAGCAAATACATGTTTGATCGTTGGAATTACCGCTCTAGTTTCTTTTAAGGACAAAACTATAATTCGCGATTCACCGTAACTATAGTCAGCTAATAGGAAATCAGAAAATGAGTTGGGTATTTCGACTTCACTGGCATGGTTAAATGATGTTTTGTTAACGCCTAAATTTAAATTACGCTGTTTATACAATCCACTTTTTACAGATTCATATGAGGGTAGTCTTGTTACTAAATTTAAACCTTTCCTTTGTATGGTTCGTGCGAATTTTTTATAAATATTTGGAATAGGCTGATTTTCAGAGGATATGACATCTTTTCTGCATTCATCCATTGCCAACAATATCTCATTAGATGCATGGTTGGGTATGCAAACTTCTGTATGTGAATGACGCTTTATTATATTATCCTGAAATTACGTTAGGAAACATAATTATCACAATATATATACTGTACGTAAGTAAAGTAATTTTGAAATAATTAGTTAATGGGAAGAAATAAAAAAATACCTCGTTTATTGTCAATGTTCCTTTACAATGTTTCGTTTTCCAATAACGACACCGCCATAAAATTGCACCTAGCTTGTACGTTGTCTTCTTATGATATTTAAATCCATCATATAATAATCCTTTTTTATTTTTAATATATTGCAAATCCATGATAGACAAGAATACCTATTTTCAATTATTACAAATTAATATGACGTAGGTATATCAAATAAATAGCGTGACAAATAGACCTATGACATTACATAGTTATTATTTATGAATCAGCCAGGGAAGTTGAAAGTGTTGATAAAAGAAGATTGCATGTGTTAATCAGCCCATTTCGAGATTTTTAGACACTCGTTAGTGCTAAAAAATCCACTTTGCAAAAAATCCACGATAAAGGAATAAAGTGGACATAAAAGTGCAAAAAGATCCATCAATGGATTTTTACAATGGATTTTAAGACACTCGTTAGTGCTAAAAAATCCACTTTGCAAAAAATCCACGATAAAGGATTAAAGTGGACAAAAAAGTGCGAAAAGATCCATCATGGATCTTTTCAATGGATTTTAGTGGACATCGCCAAAAAAAGGAGACAAAGAGTTAAGAAAAAAGAGTTAGAAGAAGAGTTTGAAAATGACGAATGTAGGTATATATAGGTGTTTCTTATCCTACTAATATTATAAATGTGAAAGTTTGGATGGATGGATAGATGTATGTTTGTTACTCATTAACGCCAGAACGGCTAAACGGGCCTGGATGAAATTTGACATAGAGATAGATTATAGTCTGGAATAGCTTATAACACCCCCTTTTTTTCAAAAAGAAACCCAGACCAACATAAAATTAAAGTACCTACCTACCCTATCACAAGACTTTCTTTTTTAAATAATAAGTTTTTTATTTGAGATAATTAAAATTAACATAAAAAAGAATCTAATAATATATTACCAATATAAAGTATACCTATAAATTATTTCTATTTCAATAATAATTTTAAGAACTTATTCTTTTTTTAAATATCTCACGGAATTATCTCTGTCATTATCCTGCACAATATTGATGATAGGTGATGTGACTGTGCGAAAAGCGAGTTCTAAAATAGCTTGTTTACATCTGCTATTATTTATAGATATCCGTTTCATGGTAAGATTGATTGCTAAACTAGTAGGTAGAGTGTAACTAACTAACGTCGAAACGGACTTTGTTATTCGCTTCTTTCTTTAGAGATTATAAAACTATTAAGTTTAATCTTCATACATGATTTTATAGCCGAAAATACGTCATTAACTGATAAAGGTTCATATTCCTTATCGACCTATAAAGGCATGTAAATCGTGTAATTCCAATACTACCTAATAATTTTATATTTGTTGATTCATTTCAGAGACACATTCATTGTGTTGTGTTTTTGAAAGAAATTATTGGTAGGTAAATAAAGAAAAAAGATTTTTGAAATCGGAATGATTTTAATCTTTATCCCTGGTATCTAATGAATGGAACGCAGGTATTTTGGATTACGGATAGACCGCCGTAATTTGAATATCCATCTAAAACTGTGATTTTCAAATATCCAACTGAATCCGCCTTTGTCTTTTGTAAGTACATAATACGATCTTCATTCAAAGTTACTGGTCTTTCAATCGCTATTATTAGCACAGCCCTCCTAACATTTGTTTATTGACTAAATAAACTGCTAAATCACTGGGTTCCGGCCTGGCAAATTTGATCTATTCTACAAGTCAATCCAATTGAAAAGGAGGTACCCCATATCAGGATATTAAGACATGACAGCTCGCGGGCGCAAAATAACTGAGCAGACACCTGACCTGACGCAATCAACTAATAGAATCTAACAAGTAGGATGTGCTTGATGTCGGGTTACAGTTGTACTTAATATAGTAAAACTCACAATACTTTCAACTAGCTGTCCTCCGCGGTGTGACTCGCGTACTCAAAAGATCTTTTTGAACATGTGTGCCAAGTTTCATCCGAAATCCGTTAAGTAGTTTTCGCGTGAAAGAGTAACGAACGTGAAGATGTTTGTTACACTTAATAACCTCACAAACCTCGTAATAAAAATCCTAACAAACTTTTATATTTATAATGGTATGTAGGTACCTAACTAGTAAGATGTTTTAGCATTTAGATGTGCTGGACTGAAAAATAGTTCGGTGATGATTTTGCGTGACTGACTCAGAGTTAGTAATACATAAATTAAACAAACCAAGTTTATACTACACAAGTGTGAAAACGTCACTTATATGGATGTGCTCATATTATCTAGAATTTGCGCTCGTATCGTCTGAATATGGTTCGATAATAAGTGGTTGTTTCATTCAAATATATCAGGCGTTGGTGCCAAGCGATTTCATTATCTCCATTTTGTTAAATAACCAAATATTGTTTGAAATACCTATTTATTCATGTTTAATTGCAACCAGATATGCTGCAGTGTTCTAAAGCTCTTGATTGGGAAAAAATCTTCATTTGCTATTAACCCTCTCATATGAAACGAATAACAAATCAAGTACCTACTGATAAATCATTTGCTGCGGTCTTTGAGAATACTAAAAAATACTCTTAAATTCTAAAAATATTATTTTGTTTTTTAGCATTAAAACACATTTGTTTGAAACTTAGCCAAATAGTAACTTATGTAGATAAATAGATTATCTGTATCTATGTATGATCTTTTGGGTGTAATATTTTTTCAATAGGCAGTAAAAAATGTAAATAATGCGTATGTGTTTTTGTTTCACCATTACCGTGGTTTATTCGTCTAAGCCACGAAGCCATGTAGTGATGACGTCGCACCCTTCCATAATTTCTACGTAATAACTGCCCCTCTACATCGAAACTTTCTGGAGGTCCTGCTATGCTTTTTTTTTTTTTGAGGAGGACTTAAAGGTGGCGGTCTGAAGGACCATAGACACCCTTACGCGGACTATTCGGCGAGCGCTTAGGGCTCTCAGCCGTGTTTGTTTGTGACGACTCACCGCTGAGGGCGCCCCAGTTGGGGCCCGAACCTCGGCTCAGGGCGTCGTCGGGGAAACAAAAAGTGGGACGGTCTTAACCTGCTATGCTAATACTTTCAGACTATAAATACATATCTTTCTATCTGCAGACCAAGTAGTCCGTTCAAAAGTTCCGTCTGTGCGTGCTCCTGTGCTTTCCTTATGCCCTGGTGCTATGCAGCGGTGGCGATCAATACTAAAAGCCGATGCACTACTTAACTTGCGCATTGGAAAATGTTAACTCTTCAAACTCATGATGTCTTAACATGTAAAACTATTAATAGTTGTCTATATATGATTTTACTTGTGACTCTTGTATCCCTATGCAGCTATTGCGCTCGATACCTAATGTCAGATGCAACGCGCATTGCGCAACGGAAACTTTACCTCCTTATAACTTATCATACCTTGATGTTCGGAGCTATTTAAAAACTTTTTAATCAATACTGCACATCCTAGTGCTATCTATGCAGCTATAACAATCAACACCGACGCATTATAAACTTAACTTCTAACTCATGATGATGCCCTAGTCCGGAGCTTGTATAACATCTAGAAATATTATATTTTGTATCTCGTATGGCAAGCGTATAGAGCTAACTTCCAAACTATGAACTTCGTAAGTTCTCGGTGGTCTTATATTATTGAATAAAACCCAAGATACAAATCTTAACTAAAACCTCTAATATTCCTCCCCCCAAATGCTTAAAAGCAACCCTGTGATAAATTGCGAATCGAATTTTAATGGTGTTTTTATATCGAATAGTACCCATAATATGTGATGATAGGTGTCATAAAATAGGTCTTCAAAAATATTATTTAATTTAACCCAAAACACTTTTCCTGAAAATAGGTTTGAATAGGACTGATTGTGTAGTTTTCGTATGTAGTTATTTTCAGTTACAGTGCTATTGTTGTGAGTTGAGCGATCGCAAAAATAGCTTTGATTTCATCGCCCTTTTGAGAAATATTATGAAATACAAACTTATATTTACTGCTAAATAAACTTAATAAACTATTACTAGCTGATTGTACATGCTATGCACCCTACCTAATACGTGGTCCGACATACACTTAACCAGTTTTACATAATAACCGCCCCCCCACTCCGTTTCAAATTTTGGACCAAGTTTTGAAAATATTCTATACGAATTTTCAAAATCAGGCAGCTAAAGTACTAGGCGCTCATAAATTTAAAGTAGGTGTACCACACGCTGATGTATGCAATACCTATCAATACAAGTGGGTAGGTATATCTAGAAACCAACAAATATGAATGAACTTCCTCCTCTGTCTGATAGTCATAGATTCATCGAGAACGACAGTGACCGAACCATGACGGCTCATTCTTACTTCAACTGCATCCATTGCGCATGTAACTTTCATTTTCATTAGTCTAGAAATCTGTATACCTAGTTTGCATGCAGTTTTTGTTCATACGGTGGTATTGATTTCCTCGACTTCGCGAGAACTCCTATCGCTTATGAAGTTTTAGTGAAATAATTTATTCTTCTTCCCACGTTGATTTGCGGACATCTCGAAGAAAGTATTTTTAAATGTTTTCAAGGCGTTCAAATCACGCGGCGTTTGTTTACTTTGCCACGTCAAGGGGGCGTGTCGTGAGGACACATTTGCATCATTAGGTTCCTCGGAGACCTTGACTCTGTACCGACAACAATAGACATCTCGCTGTTATACATCATCACTCACTATATTGCCTATTAGAGCCTCGTGACGGGTAGAAAATACAGAATAGCCTTTATTATGGGGCCTGCTAGTACATAATGAATGTCGTGCCATCGATTGTTGACTCTGGTGATGTTAGTTACAAATATTTACACGGTCACACGTTTGCGACAACTCGTGATAAGGAACATCACGAATAGAAAACGAGGTGTGTTCGTTTATAGAGAGGCTTGAACACTGTAATGGCGCTAATTAATTCCTATTTCAATAGTAACTAATTTAATCTGTAAACCTGTGGTGGCTGTGGTACGCTGAACTGTTATATTAAGAAAATAAAACGATGATTTGGTCACTAAGAGCCATTTATTTCGTACAATCTTACTTGATATACGATGCGTGTAGGTACTTGTGATTTTGTCAGTGCATCGGAAGTCAGTACCTACCTAAATAATAGCATTCAAATCGTGGATCAAACCGAGCTGAATAATGGGTGCAGGCAGTCAAACGATGAGGCCTTGCATGCCCAATTCGATTGACGCTCCCTGCTTCACTAAGGACAAATAGATATAATGTTCTTACGCAACCTTGTTACTATCCCGTTGTATCTGGTTACACAACAATCAACCATCTACTTTATTTATTGAAATGTAAGTTACTTATAACGCACAGTAAAGCACACACAATATTACAAGGCATACAGCGACATAACGTACTCTTAAAATAGATGCAGGAAGCGTATCTAGTCAATGACTTTGTGTAGGAACACTGGAATGTTTCAGTCTATGCCAGATTCTTATGTTTTGGTGGTTCAATTCTACTTGATTTGTAAGAAATTATACATGCTCGATGTAGTGTAGGTTAGTTTACCATAAAATGTTACATCAGTGCGTCTGTGAACAATGGCATGGTTTTTGCGTATAAGGCAACTGGTTCTTGCCAAATTTATTATTCAAAACCAGTTCCATCCAGTTCCACACACAATCGGTTTTGTTGAGCCGATACGCTTGACCACTCTCACTAAAATAATATTGATTATACCTACTCTAACCCTTGCGTATCACAGTATGAGATTGTCTTGATGATAATACAAAAATGTCGCGAAATTGAGGGGGGCTACCCATGGTTAATTAGAACATTCCTGGATTGTGAGTCACGCATGACAAAACTGCTTAGATGGTTACGATCAATAAGCAAACCTATGTGATCTAAAATCTCATGTTCATATTCATACATCGATTGGTACGCAGACGTCCTGCGAGGGAGTATGTTTGCTTCGTCCATACCGCACCTCGGCACTATTTATATCCAACCAAAATAGCAACAAAACGATCACGTGAGAAGAGCGAGCCCCTACTACGGCTGCATGGAGACGTCATCGAAGCGTCATTGATTGTCGACCAAACGTGTTTACTTACTCAACGATATTGTCAGATACTAATTACGAACGTGTCGCTTGTACATTTATTTCATACACGTCCACTCGATCATTATATTGCGGCTCTATAACACATTTGTTTCGCTGAGTGCATACTTCGTTGTAAAAATAAAAGTACTAATGCTCTACTTCTCCTACTTTCAGAAACCCCAAATGCGGCCGATGATAGCCGAATATGATCCCAAGAGAAAAGGAGTCAAAAATGACTTATCAGATGTCGTTATGGTCAAGTAAGTGATAATGTTTCGTACCTCCCACAAAGGAGACTACCAGATCGACCTCCATCGATAGCTTTCACTTCTTGTTGTGAATAATTTTACTTCAGTCAATCTGGTGCCCCATTCGTACAAATTTTATGTTTTTCTGCTTAGTATTTTAGAGAGAATCCACATAAGGCATGCTTCACTGCTTAACATCATGTTTTTATTCAGCAACTTTGATTATTTGAATGAAGAAATAATCTACAAAATGTTGTCGTTAAACTAATAATATTGACATTTTTGTTCAACAGGAAATTGAAAAGAAAAATATAGTAGATTTTATATCAAGGTTAAATAGCCTAAATCGGTAGTAATTAGATGATCATTAGGAGCTGCTCGTGTTGAGAGCGCGCGGCGGCCGCTCGCGGCCCGAGCTCCATATTTATGTTATATCCATCTTTGTTCACAAATGTTTTGCCTTGGTATATTTTATTGTATGTTGACTGTTAAGTAATCGCCCCTTAAAACGAGCTAACGTGCTCGACGCCGTACGGAGACGATCCGGGAAGACGTGTGCTGCTTCCACGAGATTTAAGTCGTTCGACGACCTTGATCATCTTGCAATGGACTCATACACCGGTACATCATTCCATTTTTATGGTTTCAATTTTGTTTATTTCATTTGTTTTGTTTGGTAATGGTAAAAATTTGTAAAAAAATGTGTAGCCCGAGTGGCCGGCCCAGCCGAGGATGCGAGCGTGTCATGTGCTCAGCCCGAGGCGCAGCGGCAGTCACTCATGCGCCATCTCTGTTCAGGCTCGGGATTGGCTCTCAAACTGGCGATTTGTACAAATTTGATTTAGCTTTATGTCTCACTACACTTAAAAACGATTTTTGAAATTGTTTCTTTGATAATCAAACTTACTCATTTTCAAAATTTTATACCTATATTCCAATAATGAATTCTCTGTAACTTTACAAGATTGGTTAATTCATTGAAGATTTAGTCGCATTCACAAGAATATAATAAGTTGTCCAATTGCCATCTTTGTCCGTTAATTTCTTTTAATTTCTCATTATTTTTTATTGCAACGTAAAGCTGTATTGAATTTAACGGTTGAGCCCCGTATTTGTAAATGCCAAGTCTTAACAGAGTGAAACGCATATGAAAGAAAATGAAATGTATATTGTTTTGGAGACCATAATGAATGTATCACACTTCACACATAAACACTCACACATAGTAAATACAGCTTACATTAAAGTTGTTGACATCCGCGAGTAATTAATGTTTGCCACAGTATACCTAGATAAGAGAGCAGAGATAGAGTCGAAGTACCTAATCATCACATCAATTCCAGCCAGCATCCGCGTTCGCGTAATCACACCGATCGAGTCACACTAAGTTAGAATCACACTCAAGCTTGAAATGTGGCGCTTTATATGTTTCCGCTATCATTAAATAGTTTGTGCTTAAATTCAGTTAATTAATTAAAACTACACTTTGAACCACCTCACTTCTAACCTATAAAATAACTTGATAAGTTTTTAATTTTAATGTAATGAATTCTATGGCAAGTGCTATAACAGTATTTGGGGAACGTTTGACAGGTATAAAGTTGATCCAAATGAGATTCCTGTGGAACAGCAGGCGGGGTCCACCCTACCTCTTATGGAGATCCCAGGGAGGGATATTGAGGCGGATGAGGACTATAATCCATTCGAACACAGGAAGCTGGCACATCCTACATCGTGAGTATCAAATTTTGCAAAGTTATTTAACTTCCCAAAATACAAATGGCTATGAAAACGTGCTTCAACCAATATCCTATCTATGATGTTTCAGCGACATGGACACCCTAATTCATCTGCTGAAAGGTTCCCTTGGAAGTGGAATCCTGGCTATGCCGATGGCCTTCCGCAATGCTGGCCTCTACTTTGGCCTAGTGGCTACCTTCGCTATCGGTGGTATCTGCACTTATTGCGTTCACGTCCTCGTCAGAACTGCTCACGAACTCTGCAGGAGGCTACAGAAGCCTTCTCTTGGCTTTGCCGAGACTGCTGAAGCTGCCTTCTTAGCTGGACCACCTAGTGTGCATAAATTTTCAAGACTCGCCAAGTAAGTTTGTAATACAATTTTACCTAAACAGAATACCTATAATTCGTTCCTGCTCCATTCTGAGGAAAAATATCTTCTGATTCTTCAATATCTATTTATTACTATGATAGCAAAACAACCGAGTTATTCATGAACTTATTTTTTACAGAGCTATGGTGAACTGGTTTCTTGTGATTGATCTACTTGGGTGTTGTTGTGTCTACATAGTCTTCGTTGCCAAGAATGTAAAACAAGTGGTAGACTTCTACACTAAAGACTCCGGCTACCCTCCGATTGACACTCGATATTACATGGTTATCCTCCTACCATTACTCATCCTAATGAACATGATCAGGAATTTGAAATACTTGGCTCCATTTTCTATGATAGCCAATCTCCTAGTAGGCACAGGAATGGGGATAACTTTTTACTATCTCTTCCAAGATCTTCCTAGTATGAGTGATCGTGAACCTGCTGGTAAATTGGAGCACATCCCTACTTTCTTCGGAACTGCCATTTTCGCTTTGGAGGGTATCGGTGTCGTGATGCCCCTGGAGAACAACATGAGGACCCCCACTCACTTCATTGGATGCCCCGGCGTACTCAATACTGGAATGTTCTTTGTGGTCTCTCTGTACGCATTTACTGGATTCTTCGGATACTTGAAGTACGGCGATCTAACCAAGAGCAGTATTACCCTGAATCTACCTGAAAAAGATCCGTAAGAATATATCTTTTCACGCTTTATTTTAATTTTAATTCATTACACATATTACTTCATCGAACCATACCAATTATCTACTACATGTAATAAACTGTACCTACAAACAGCTTGTTCATATATATAGGTAGGATTGAATATTATTAGGAAATAGGTATGTAAGAAGAGTAACAGAATGCATAGATTTTTTTTTATCTTTATCTGTTTGAACTCACTGATCTCCGAAGCCACTGAACGGATTTTAACGAATTCACAAGAAAAATAAGCTTAGCTTGATTAAGTTTAACGAAAACTGTTGTATGTATACATCATCAAAATATGTACAGCCGTGAAACAAGCAGGCATACTGAATGAGCTTTTTACTTTCGCATAACATGAGTTCACGTTAAAACTATCATGTTACTTATCGACACTGATAAAATAGTGGGAGCAATCTCAGTCCAGTTAAATATGTAAGAAATACTTTTTGGGCGTATGAGCATAGATATTTATATACGTACATACCTAATATTAAATATGTATTTTCAGATTGGGCCAAGCCGTAAAACTGATGATTGCCGTGGCCATATTTTTCACGTACTGCCTTCAGTTCTACGTACCAATGGAGATCATCTGGAAGAACGTCCGCCATAGGTTCGGTGCTATGAAGAATATCGCCGAATACAGCATTAGAGTAGCAATAATTGTGTTGACAGTTTGTATAGCAATTGCCATCCCAAACTTGGGTCCCTTCATATCGCTGGTGGGTGCTGTCTGCCTCTCGTTCCTGGGGCTCATCTTCCCGGCCGTTATCGAGACTGTTACCTACTGGGACCGACCTAATGGCCTCGGACGTTTCAATTGGGTACTGTGGAAGAACATTTTCCTGGTATCGTTCGGGATCCTTGGTTTCCTCACAGGCTCTTATGTCAGTATTTTGGCTATAATCCATGGCGAAGAATAATACCTATGCATAAAACCATTTCATAGAATAAGGCTCAAAGGAAATTTGAGGGCTATATAAGAATTACCGTAATCATTAATTTTGCTTATGCCTATTTTTATATACAAGATATTTTACTTTTCTGAAAAATTGAGTTTTTGCAATGCTCAAAATATTATATTACATAAGTACCAAATTTTTTGAGATTATATCTACCTACATTACATACCAATTTTATATTCAGATTCGTAAATTACCTACTTACGAGTATAAGGCAGGTTGTGTTGTTGTTATTATTAGATACCTACTTATTATTTAGCCCCGAAACAAACACTGTAGGCATTTTAGATTCTAAGCACATTGTAGATATATCTAATTATATAAATGTGTGAGAATATTTTCTAGTGCATTAACGAAATGTGATACAATTTTAGGTTTAATAAAAACGCCATCAATAATGAAATATAAAATTACACTTATGTATTTGGAAAAGAAATTTTTACTTATTGTTTAAAAAAAATAACAAATTATAGGTAATGTGGTTAGCAAACATTTTGATTTGAATAATGTGTCCGATTACCGACTCGACTTATCGTTCGTAAGTCGCGTCGTTTGTGATGATATAATGGCATTTCCATTACCAAAAATG
Organism: Ochropacha duplaris; assembly: GCA_951361185.1. NCBI lineage: Eukaryota > Metazoa > Arthropoda > Insecta > Lepidoptera > Drepanidae > Ochropacha > Ochropacha duplaris. The sequence goes on from OX592690.1 coordinate 2,741,456, forward strand.
CAAATATCTGCTTAAGAAGTATATATTATTCATATCGAGCTTTATTAAACAAAATGTGAACTGAAGCATTTAACTTGTAGCCTGTAGGTACCTATAGGTACATACACAAGATCTTTGATCTTGATCATGTCCTATTTATACGAAATTTAAGTTAGGGATTTATTAAAAAAGAAATCAAAAATTAAACATTGGTAAATCGCAATAATATAACATATTTATTCGAATTAAATATAAATATTGGCTATATTTTGTAGAAACTTGAACCAAACCAAAATGTATTGTCCCCAATGTGCCCCTTCAACGTTTCAAAAACTTGTTGAATAGGTAAACCTAGTAGGTATTCTCATGTTGTAGTTAGTTATGTACAGGTTTTATATACCTTAGGGTTATTCCGGTTTGATAATTAATTCATCATTAAGTCGGTCGATACACCTACGGGACTAGTTTAGGTATAACAAGAGTTTAGGGTCTTTGACTCTTCGTCGGGGGTCTTCAAAACGTTCAATGCAATCGGCAGCGCTCATTCAATGCTCATCCGTGTTTCACAGAAGCAACCCGAGCGCATAACATTATATTCTCAATATTCGTATGTAGGTAACAAAAACTGGAGTAACCCAAAATGTTCCTTAACGCGAGTCAGTTTCAGAATATTTATTGAAAACACTAACTAAGAAAAGTTGTGTTGCGAACGTGTTCGTTCAACTAATACTTGTTTAAGTAGATACGTACATAAATGCTAAAATAGGTTGCTATCTAATCCCAGCCCTTTTGCTTGGGATTGTGTGGTAGTTATTCTGTATTTGGTATAGATGTTATTGTGTGTTTAATTATTATTAAATGTCCGGGCCGCTGTCCCGACAAGTAAAATAGTTTTAGTTTGTAAGCCCCTCGCCCCATTGGGTGATGGAGTGACTATAGTGATCTTTGTTCTTTAATGAACTAAAAAATAATTTAGTGTTATTGACTAAGCAATTTACTATCTAAAATATTCAATTTAAAAGTTTACAATCATGAATTCAGTTGAGAATTTGTTAAAATTACAATCAAATGTTTAGAAAATTCAGTGTAGTATTTGTGAAGATCATTCCTGAATAAGATCTACTTACCTACTTGGTGTAAAATGTAATGCCTACTTTAGATAGTAGTATAGTTGTTTTGTTACAGTATTAAAATAAATCAGATTTAAGAGAAATGCGACTTTAATTGAAACTCCATTATTTCAATCCTTTGGACGGATAACCGACGTAAAGAATCTAGTAGATAGGTAGGTACCTACATTAATTACCGATATACCTTCACTGCTTTAAGGCTGCTAAAACCGTAAATGCATAGCGAGGGATGTGTTTTAGCCTTTGAGGTTTTAGCCATTCATAAGGTATCCAATGCTACCTCATTTGTCAAAATTGGTTGAGCTACTTAGGCTCTATACACCTACGAACTGATATACAAACATTAGAAAAGCAATACCCTCCTATTGGGCTCGGCCAAAGTTGGGTAATAAAATGAAATGTCACAATCCCCAAGATGGTCCCTTGAATTCAATAGATATTTTATGAAATGTCGCATCTGTCCGCTGGCGGTGATGCACGGACAAACAAATTCATAGTATATTTCTTATAAACAATTAACCTGTCAGGTCTTTCTTGGGACAGTAGGGGTTTCAGATGGTTTCAGAGTCCGCACCACTTGGTTCTCAAATGGGACAATCGGGACAATGATATTTACTTGAAAATTGGGCGCGAATTTTGAAATTTTGAAAACTGCGCGCGAGTTGACGATTTGTTTGATAGGTTTTTTTTATTCTGGATAAGCTTGTGTTTGACCACAATCTCACCATGATAAGTGATGATGTGGCCGAAGGTCGTAAGCACACAAAGCCGAGATGGGAACTGGCTCCCAAGTGTAGCTTTCAGAATACACCAATAGGTGCTTGGCGACAGATTTCAACTTGAGGGTGGTAGCCAGCCAGTCGGGTACTACAAAGTACCCTACCACCGTGCTATGGTTTCCTCACGATGTTTTCCTTCCTCAAGCTCATTGTAAGATGGTAGTCTTCAAGGCTCGAGTGAACAGGTTACTTCTGGGTAAGCGTGCACCATCGTAGACCACATCATCACCTAAGATCAAGTGAGATGTGGTCAAACGCAAACCTATTGAACAATAAAAAAAAAAAAAAAAAAAGATTCGAACCCACGATTTTCGCCGCGGTATCCGACATCACTTACCACTGAGCTATCATCGCCTTAGGTTAATGTCGCGAGTCAACAGATACACGTAATAGATGGCACTAGTGTGCGGCAAGGATTTAGAACTCGGAACAATAACTAGCATGTTTCGAGATTTAGAACATACCTACTGTTTCTATGAAGGAAAGTTCTTGTCTATCGGTAGAGTTATAGAAGTTTTTGTTTTTTTTTATGTTGGCAACACTTGCAGAGGACCATCCATTAAAGGGACTTTTTGGCGGGAACTTGCGAAGTGACGTTGCGTTTTCGTTTTATTTTCATTTGATTGGTGTATTTTGAGTTTTATTGAGTAATTTCGGTGGTGTTTTGTCCAATAAAGATCAATCTAAGTGCACAAGTGAAGTGAAATAAAAGCGTGTATCGTGGCTTTTCGGGCTGTCCCAAAAAGTCCGTGAATGTTTATGCGGAACGGCCGCCAATTTCACTAAAACCTGACTGGACATGTACGGAGGACGGGGACCAGACATTACAGTGAATGTGACTATAACATTAAATAAGAAATTAAATCTGAAGTAAAATGTAACGCCGTTTGATCATGACAAAAAATTACAAAAAAAAACCATCCAGTAATTTATTACGTGTTTATCGAGGTGTTTATTACGTAAGAGCTCGTATGAACGAGCCCTAAGAGATTTTTTGCCAGTTTTTGACCCCTTCCCCCACTATGTAAGAATAAATAATAATCGGCTAACAATTTCGCGCCTAATTTGACGAAAACGATGGACCCTGCTGTTATGACGTCAGTTGGTTGACAAACTGACAATCACAAATCTTGACAAACTGTAAATTTTACAATGCAAAAATTTTGTTGCCGACAAAGACTTTAAACTTTGTATCTATATTTAAACTTTGGTTGCCGATAAAAAAAACATTCCGTAACTCAGCAGCACAAAAATGGGAATTTGCAGCAAAGAATTTACCGACCATCTAAGAGTGTTTCCTAGTAAATTTCTGTTATCTCCATTTACGATACCGTCTTCCATAGCAGTATTTCAATAAAAATTACGTTGGTTACGAAAATAGTAAAAATACAAAGCCTATATTAAATACACTGATTAGTTGACACTTGACACCATTTGGTTTACACAGACGTAGGTATGCCGTAATAATATGGCGGCTACTATTTCACAGTGTAATATATTTTATAAAACTAACATTTCCCGACTGCTTTTTGCCTAAGCTATCTCAATAATATATTTTTATTTTTTTTTCATAAAAAAGTAAAATACCCTATTGGGCCTAGTTTCCATACATACTGCTTTAGCGTTATATAACTCTTACATCGTTATTTTAAATTCCAATACATTCCTAGACACAATACATCATAATTTTTATTACTACTTTTTTTTTGTTACTGGCAATCATCCTTTTAGGATATTTCTGCCAATGTCAAAGTATTTGAAATGGTCTTGGTCTATTTGTCACTCCTTTAATATCGATACACGCTTTCATTTCACTTCACTTCATTTGTGCACTTAGATTGATCATTATTGGACAAAACACCGCCGATATTATTCAATAAAACTCAAAATACACGAATTTAATGAAAATAAAACGAAAACGCAACGTCACTCTGCAAGTTCCTGCCAAAAAGTCTTATTACTATTTACTACCTTCGTACTGTTTGTTACTTTTAATCAAGAATTATATATTCAAAATGGATAGGTAACACTAAATACCTATTTGAAGCAAATACATATCAATTGCGAAAAAGAGAAAGATAACAACTACGTTGGGACAATCTCTCTTTCTAACCTTACTTACCCTTAATGAGTTACCTATCCATTTAGAATATATAATTCTTGCTTTTAATTCAAGGTTTCCTCTGAGAAATAACTGAATAATTTATTTACAGTGTTGGTAGCATTGATTGTCTATGGCTTCTCGCTTTTGCTTATGGCAACCTGCGCCCATAGTGGTTATATTCTCTTTGCCTGCGCTCGTACTGCTGTGTCTGTGTCTTGTGCGTTACGTTTGACCAACCAACCAAACTATTTTCATTTCACTTTGATTTTACTACCTACTTTGATCGGCCATATTGGTGTGGTGTGTCGCTGTGCTGTGCGTGCGTCTATAAATTGAATCATTGAAGCTCTCAGGTAATTATGATCTAATCTTGTTGCATTATAATATCAGTCTGGCCTTCTTATCATAAATATAATAAAATCACAATGTATCGTTGCTGATATTATAGAAAATTACGGCTTCCTATTTATTTGCCACCTTGATGGCTAAGTGTGTTGGTTCAGTCAGTCTGGTGTGGTTGAAATCCTAACGAATACAAGATCTATAGGTACTTTGAAATATTCAGTGAGTGATAATATCTAATATTGAAAGCTTGAAACGAAAATTAATTGTTTAATTTGTATAAATGTTCACTTGCTCTTACAACTCTATTGTGCTTTGTAAAAAGGGTATGTACTTACACACAGTGGTTATCTACGTAGTTCAGGTAGGTACCTTCATATTATGTACATAACGTACGGATATGTTTTTATTTGTTATTATTATAATTATGCTTTTCAAATATAACTGCAAGTTTCGGTCTATAAACTTACATTTAATTAATTAGCTGTTGAAACCTTCTTGGTAATTTTACTGTGTTGCTTTATGGAGATCAAATGAACAATCTTTTGAATCAATATTTTGAATCTAATCATATTTGATATAAATTATTTGTATTTATCAATAACAGACAGTGAAATGGGTGTACAAATTGTCACCATAATACAGCCAACCTTTCACAAATATTGTACATTTTATACCTATAAATGAAATAATTGAATTAACCCCTTGAATAGCTGAAAACGACCTTCATGAAAAATATAATTCCAGGAATCTCAACTCAAGTGTTAATCATTGTTGGGAAATTGCTTTATAATCATTTGCAATACTCTGCAGGCATAAATTGCTACTTGCAATGCTACTGTTAGTTATTGCAAGCTTGAGTAATTGAATAAGTGTGGGTTTGCTCACCATACATGTTTGCCTGTATGGTTGAGTTATAAGTATTTACTAACACTTATGTCCATACGCAAAGAGCATAGTATAATATTCATTGCTCATTGCATTTTTTAATAATTTTATTTTATATGTAGGTAGTTTGCAAATTTTCATCATAAGGGTAGGCTGAGATAGAAAATTTGATACATGTTATTCAAATATAATTATTACTGGCTCTTCTCAGCAAAACCTGAGAGAGAAGACAGTGAGATTTTCATAAATCAAACATGTGACAGTTAAAAGTACTAGTAATGAGTTCATTTAATAAAGATATTTTTGAATTTTGAATTTAAAGCAAGCTCTAAACTGTGTTTTTCCAAAGTATTTTTTTACTTGAGGGTTTCTATATTTAATTACCAAAAAACCTTAACTCAAAGCTTAAAATAAAATTACAGGAGAATTCAAACTAATCAAACATCTCAACTACTGAAAAATCATCACAATAATGTTCATATATCATCTTTTTTACTTTGAATTAGCTTTTATTATAATTTTGACTAACCTAACTAACAATTAGCTTTTGTCTGACCTCAATCTCGCTATGATAAGTAAGGCTGTTGCTGAAGAGTAAGCACACAAAGCCTAGATGAAAACTGTCTCTCAATTGCAGCTGTCCAAACACACCGATAGGTGTTTGGTGACAGACCAACTTGAAGGTGGTAGCCAGTCAGTCGGTTACTACAAATATTTTTATACAAATGAGGAATAGAAGTGAAAAAAGTTGGTCTTGTCCATATGGTAAAGGTTCTAAGAAACTACAGAGTCAGAAGTTGAATTCATTGTTATTCAGACTGTCAACAAAAGTGGAACCGCATTCAGTATACTTACATATTCATTCTAATTCCATACCATAATTTTATTGACTCAATGAACTACAAATAAAAAATATTGTCATTGTCAAAATCATTAAAATTATAGGCCTTAAGTTTTTTTTAATTGCAAAAGTGGTGTTAAAGAGAAACTGGCATTAAATGTATCGAACTCACCAGGTGGATGCTTTGCAATAGATCTATAGATTCTCATCCCTCAATTATTATATATAAACTTGTGTTTGACCGCAATCTCACCATGATAAGTGATGATGTGGCCGAAGGTGTTAAGCACACAAAGCCTAGATGGCGTTGTTTTTTAGTTACCCTTACTTTGCATAATATATAATAATATTATTATTATTATTATAATGCAACAGTTAGTTACCATCAGGTGGGTCAGGTGGCCAACCAAATCAAACCTGATTATAAAAAAACAACTATTATATACATATAGTTATTTTTATGCATTCACAAACTGAGACTGAACTGATAATGTGATAACATAACAACACCTTGGACTAAATGGTTTAGTTTGGGGTACTGGTCAATGTAGGTACAGTTACTCCCAAATTGCCTTCAAAACATGAGAAATACATTGAAAAAAAAAGCCCACATAGTCAGATGGTCCAAAAATATTTAAAAAATGTTACCTTGCTGAGTTCCTTGCCGGTTCTTCTCAGTTGAAAGCTGACTTCCGTACCGGTGGTAACTTCTGTAATTCGACCTTTATAAGTGCCCTTCTAGGGCCTAAACTGAATAAATGTGTTTGACATTGAATGTATTGGGTTTTGTACACATCCAAGCGCTTTGATTTTATTTGTACTACATAATGTTAACATTAATGAAATAATAGCGATAACTAAATAAATGTATTTATTTTTATTACTAACTAGTGGGCCCGGCAGACGATGTCCTGCCCTGAAAATAAAACTTAGAACCCGATTCCAGTGCCACCAATTGTGAAACTAAACCATCTGTCAGTCCGATCTCGAGACATGTCAAAACGTCGTTCTATACAAAATGTATGACAAAAATAATTTTCTTCATTATTCTTTTTTTTTGTGAATTTTTCGTATTGTTTTATCCTATGTGTTATTCCTGGTTCTAAGCTACCTCCCCATCAATTTTCAGCCAAATCGGTCCAGCCGTTCTCGAGTTCTAAATAGTGTAACTAACACGACTTTCTTTTTTATATATATAGATTAAGTGTGTGCTGGCGATGCAATTAGCGAATTATAATATATTTTGTTGTGTTCATATGCTGATATTGTTTTTAAGCAATGTTTTATTGAAATATTTTCATATTTCCTGTTATTTATTACTTTGGCCACCACTTTTTTTTTCACTAATTTTAAGCTTTTATCACCAAAGCCTAAAAAGAAATTTGCTTTGCAGTTACCAGATATTACTGGTAGGATTTCCACTTGAGAATTAGCCAAGCGGGTCCCGCCACCCAGCTATGGTTTCCTAACGCTGTTTTCCTTCACCTAAAACTTTTTTTTTACTATGGATAGGCTTGGGCGTGACACTATCTCACATTGTTGAGACTAAGTGATGTAGCAAAAGATGGTAAGGACCCAAAGCCTAGATGGAAACTGGCTTTTAATTACACCTGCCGCAACATGGGCAGGTGCTTGGCGACAGATATTTAACTTAATGGAGGTAGACAGCTGTAGTAAAAAGTACCCTACCACCTTGCTATGGTTTCCTTACGATGTTTTCCTTCTCCGAAAGCTCCCCACAGGATTTGGACCCATGATCACGATTCTTTAGAACATTCAACATTAATATATCACTTAGCTCGTCTTATTTTCCCTTTACTGCGCCGTCGAAGGCTTATAATGTCGCTTAAAGTGGTAAGTACGGAAAGCTAACGTAAATATGTAGAGTATAGTAACTCTGATATTTGCATGATGACAGTATCCGTCTCAAGGAAGCCAGCAAAAACAAACAATCCTACCACTGGTTTTCCCATCAAGTTTTCCTTTAGAAGATTGAAAAAGCTCATTAAATGATTCGAAGATTAAACTTCGCCGCGACATTTGAAGTGACTATCAGTTTTCAGCATCTTATTAAAATTACTCTTTTTTCGTCTTTCTTGTTCTGCGAATTAGGACTGTTTCATAATTTTTATTTATTACTCTTTGCGAAGAATTAATATTGTATTTATATATGTTCAGCAGCGGACTTTATTTGTTTCCTTTTTTGTAAAAATTGCGATTAAGCATTGTGATTGCGAATTGTAAGCGAATTTGATTATTAGTCGTTTTTCTAGCCTTAGTTTATATAAAGTGGAAATTAATTGTATTATTTATGTCATGTGGTGTTTGGGATATTTTGGCGCATAGGTATATCTATTCACCCCCAATGTTATAAAGATGACTATTTACGGCATACTTGTGGGCAATATTATATATTATTTAAAATACTGTGCAGTGTTGCAAATAATTTCGAAATCTGCCCTTTTGTTTAAATTTTTTCGGGAATTTGATTAGTAAGCCACCGTTTTATAGGATTTATTTTTTATAGGATTTATTTTTTATAGGTTTTATTTTTTATAATTAATTACTTTTGCAACTTGATTTATTATTTTGTATTTTATAGTAACGAAATTGGAATCTAAAATATATACTTATAAATATCTAAAATTCTAATGTTTCAATATGATTTATACTGCTAAAAATGCTATTTGATTACAGCTGGTGCACTGTCCTGAATCCTGTGTAATCGTGAGTTGGTATTAATTGCCAATCAATAACAATGGGTGATCGCAACAATCCTATCAAGTTTGGTCCTGAATGGCTCCGTAATTTGGCAAGAGAACGCAGTAACGACCGCGCTGGCGGGAACAATACCACCGGTCCTGGACCGTCGGGGACTGCAGGGGCCGCAGGGGCCACAGGAGGCCAGCCCAATTTTAATCCAATCAGATTGTCTACTCAATCAATCATAAACATAGAAACAAAAACTTTACCTGCTAAACTCCGGTATGTATTCTATGATACTTATTTTTTTATTTTAAGTCAAACATGGAGATGGGGCGCTGCATCTGCCGCAATACATCGCTAGTCGACCGAGTTTCAACTTGTGTGATACTTGTGATAGTCAGTCAGAGGATACTCTACCATCACTCTACCCTACCTCCATGACATTCATATGTTTGCTTATGAAAACTGACTTAAAAAACTGTGGGTTTCTAAATTAGGTTAAATAAAGGCATAACTTTAGCGATCATACTTCTATCCTACTAATATAATAAATGTGAAAGTATGTTTTGATGTGAAAATGTTTGTTACTCTTTCACCCAAAAACTGGAACAGATTTTGATGAAACTTGGCACACAGGTAGATAATAACCTGCAATAAAACAGGATACTTTTTTAGCCTGGATAAGTTATCTCCGGAACGCGGGTGAAACCGCGCGGACGGCTAGTATATGATAAATGTGAAAGTTTGAAAGTTTGTTGCTCAATCACACATAAACGACTGAACGGATTTTGATGAAACACAGGAATCTTGGAATAAAACAGAATACTTTTTATCCGGGGGAAAGCGGAGCGGAAACTAGTTACCAATAAATTTGTTTGATTCTTTGTTTATTTTAAGCATATTTTAATAGAAAAAAATACATTCGAGGAAAGGATGGTACCGCCGTGCCGCTTTTTTGCTCGACTTGGCGGGGGCACTGCATGATTTGTTATTGTTTTACTCTTCAACAAATCCTCGGGAAGTTATGACTCACTCATAAATATCCAATGATACCCCATTTGAGATTGTACCTTGATATTTTTTTGTTTTTCACAATATGGCGTCTGGTTATCGCCCTATTGAATTTTATTTAGTTGCCATATAGTGACTCTTGAGCAAAAAAGACGAATCTAGCGACATATTAGTCATCACAATCGGTTCATCCGTTTAGTAGTTACGAGGGAACATAGGGACCGACATACATACATACAAGTCAAACACAACTCTCATTTATTCAGTTTAGGCCCTGGAAGGGCACTTAAAAGGTCGAATTACAGAAGTTACCACCGGTTCGGAAGTCAGCCTTCAACTGAGAAGAACCGGCAAGTAACTCAGCAAGATTAAATTTTTTGAATATTTTTGACCATCTGACTATATTGCCTTCTTTTTTTAAATGTACAACAATCTTATACTTAAACGAATACAAAAATACCTACATAAAAAAATATAAACCGCATTAGTTACCTACATAGTAAACTAAAATTGTTTTGGAAATAGGTGTCCCAAGTTTTTACATAACAAATATTTGTTTTCCTTTAGATATGGCAGAGAAGAAATGCTTTCGTTATACGAATCTACAGCCGATGCACCGCCGGAGTTGCAAAATTTTGACATACTGTATCAGGCGCGGCCGAAACCACCAATCGCACTAAATAACAGCTATGAAGATGAAATGGTTAGCAAAATTAACATCATGTAATTTTATATCACAATAATAATAATATGTATGTATTTAATATTTGTATGCTTTTGTGGGACTTGATTTACACAAAAACTGTGAAAAGTATAAGAATACAGGATCATCTTAAATTCCTTCGCATCACTGACAGGGGTGGAAACACATTGATATCAACAATTTTACATTGAACAACTGAATCTATCATTAAAATTGTGTTGCATATTTTGGTTTCGTAAGTATAAATTTGTAAGGATCACTTGTATAATACATCTTGATTTTACAGTTCCCTCTGAGAATGTTGATTATAGTAATGTATAATGAAGGCTGATGATTTCAGCGAGATGTACGAAATACACCCCCATCTGGAAGTATGTCGAACACTGATAGATTTAATTCAGGGAAGGGTTCGCTTCGAGTCAGTATACATATGGATGGTAGAGGCAAAACTCGTGGATCTTATGTAAGGCAGGTGTCGGCAGGAAGGTAAGTCATAATAAGGATTTTTTGCATTTTATTGGGTATAGTTATTTAACCTATTGGCTATAATAAGGAAAGATGTCACAATAGAATCTATTATATAAGCGAATCAACTTAATATTTGTGTATGTATGAAAAAGAAAAGAAAACAAATGAAAAAGTAGTTTCTTTTTATACTACAAGTGACAAGGCAGGCGGGTCACCTGATGGTAAGTGAATACCGTCGCCTATAGATACGGGATTTCCAATGTGTTGTACACCTTATTACAATGCCTTGAAGGCAACTGGCTCTCAAGTGCAACTGCCCAAATACACAAACAGTCAAGTTGAGGGTGATAGCCAGCCAGTCGGGTACTACAAAGTACCCTATACCACCTTGCTGTAGGTTCCTCACGATGTTTTCCTTTATCGAAAGCTCAAGCTCATTGTTAGATTCGAACCCACGACCTTCGCCGTGGTATCCTATGTCACTGAGCTATCATCGCTTAAAAATAATGTGTGATATATGAGGTATCTGTTTTCATAGTACAAGCTCTGCTTACTTTGGGATCAGATTGCCATCTTTGAAGTCTATGTCTATATGAAAAATCTTAAAGTAGCATGTTAAATGCAAACTGCTCTTTTTGACCTTAGAAATTCCTGAACATTTTTGATGTACTTACCTAGAATCCTTGTAGTCTGCTATAGATTTTTTAAATATTTATTTTATTTTAGGGGAACAAGTGGGGGGTGGCACCCTATAAATGCCAGATTGCCAACGTTTCCTATGGGACCTGATGAAGAGTCAAGTACGACTCGACCTTGGCACAACAACGGTCAACATCCCACAACAAGTAGAAATAACAATGAACAACCAGATTGGACAAATAAAGTTTTCCGAAGGTATGCAATTTATTTACTACTAGTTTTCCGCCCGCCGCGACTCGCGATCCCGTTTCTCCATAAAAACCCCGTTTCATCCCCTTAGGGGTGAATTTCTGAAAATCCTTTCTTCGCGGATACCTACATATATCATAATAACTTTCTGCGTGTCAGTAGTTTGACTAATGATTGCCTTTCATATATACAGATTGAACCATGTACACACTCAACAATAATTACAAATATGTAATAAAGCGAAATACTACTCATTTTTTGAAAGATACTTTGTACCAAACAAATTCATCGTGATTTTGGAAAGGGGATAATTAGTCTAAAACCAACAAATTCATCGTGATTTTGGAAAGGGGATGATTAGTCTAAAACCTCACCACGGGGAGGTTAAAGAGTTTCTAAAAATATCACGCGATTAGGAACTGAAATGTTAAAAAACATCACGTGATTAGGATTATTAATGGACGACCACTTATGTTCGTGTTTGGTTTGCTAGCAAACGACCTGGAAATCATACAAATTGGAGGCAACAACATTCACGGGAAGACGGCGAGGAGTGGCGCGCAGAGCCAGGGAGAGCCCGACCGCAGTCAGATAAGTGGGGTGAGTTATTATAGTACTTGATGTACATAATAGGGATGATGTCTAAGTGAAATCACGACGACTGGGAGCTTTACTGGTAGTGCCGCGTAAACCAAAAGAGTTACTTGCAAGTTTCCCCCCATAAAGTCCTTTTGAAATGTATATTTGTTTGACAGACCGCGACTGGGGCGACAGGTCTAATCAAACGGAAAGGCAGCCTTGGTCATCAAATCGCCGCTCTTGGGTCAGTGGTGACCCGCATAACAATGATGAATTACCTGAATGGTATGTTTCATTACATGTACATATTTTTGATATTCACCAATTTCATATATTATTCATTTCATGCTACCAATTAAAATATGAAATTACTAGCTGTCCCCCGCGGTTTCACCCGCGTTCCCGAGGGATCTTATCCTTTCCGGAGATAAAAAGTATTCTATGTGTTATTCCAGGATATGATCTACCTGTTTTTGTGTGAAAGAGTAACAAACATCCATCCATCCAAACTTTCACATTAATTATATTAGTGGGAATGATTGAATCGTTATTTTCCAAATGTTTAGGGCTGTTGAAAACGCTGAAGCTGGCGGTGGTACGTTTGATTCGTCCGGTGCGTTCCACGGCTATAGTAATGATGATAGTAATCTGCCCAAAAATCAAGAGGTGTATCGTAAGTATAACATCTCTCAATGTTTGCTAGAGAGCTCTCAAAGTGAAAGTCGAAACCATTTATTCAGTTTAGGCCCCAGAAGGCCACTTATGAAGGTCGAATTACAGAAGTCACTGGTTCGAATATAATATACTAGCTTTCAACCCCGCGTTTTCAAGGGATTTAAAATATAATGTAGCCTATGTTAGTGAGCTTTCCATTAGTGAAATTATTTTAGAATCAGTTTAGTAGTTCCAAAGATAACCTATACAAACAAACAAAGCTCGCCTATTTATAATATTAAAATAGATGATTCACCATTATAGCAATAGGGTTTAATATACGTTGTTATTATTTATGTCTTAACTTCTTAATTATGTAAGTTGAAAATTACAGCCCTAACACGTTCGCACACGCACGGAAGTTTTGCTCGTCAGAAAAGCGCTGAGGATGGATCGGACGATTGGTGGTCGTCTGAAAAGGCTATGAAATTGTCACCAAAAAGATTTGATGCCAGCGATGTAAAGTTTAAAAAGGTTACCATAATAATTTTGTATTACATTGAAACCTGGTTAAGCGGGACCTAGATAAGAGGGAAACTTCTATTATTGAGAATTCCAATTCCAAAATTTCGACCTCTATAAATGAGACAACTATAATTTTAAACCTGTCTAATTGGAAAACTGGATAAATGAAAACCTCTTTAAATGGTACAAAATCCTTGGTCCCTTGAGATCCTAATTAACGAGGTTTCACTTTATGTGTATGTTTTTTGCTTAAAAATAATTGTTATTGCCAACATAATAAACTTTCCAGCAGCTGAGCACTGGTATTCCCGAAAAAGTTGGACCGGGTAATTCTAAAGGGACAGCACCCAGGGATGAGCCTCTACAAGAGATACCAGGAAAGTTGCAACCAGAGAGATCAGCCTCTACGCCCGAACCTCCAGAGAACAACAACGCAGCCCACGACACAGAAAAATTCAATAAGAATAACACATTCAAACAACAGTTCTCTGAGAGTAAAACTTTTGATGCCTTAATGAGGTCAGATATTAACATGGAAGAAGCTAGCGACGAGAGGGGTAATTTCCAATCCGTGATGATAACACCAAACAACAGCTTACGTCAGAAGCATCAGAACATGGTCCCTGCCGCCTGCGAGGGTCCCAATAGGCTTAGTCGTCATGAAATACTGCAAATGATGCAAGCCAAAACAATGAATCAGCATAATTTAGAGATGTATGTTGATTAAAATATAATACAAGTAGTTCAACTAGTTTAAAGGTCACAGATACACTCAATAATATCTTTTTTTTTCAGGGAGAATATGATACAAAATACTCAAAAAAGTGCCGAAGAAAGTATCCTCGATGATCTGATGGAAATGAATCTAGATGATAAAGAGATGATGCCAAAAATGTCCATGGTGGGCAACCCACAGATGATGAACAATCTGAACCAAACAAACTCTGGAATGGCTACAGGAGGAAATAACATGACCCAAATGCCTAATGTGCCGATGCAGCAGATGAGGTTATCAAGCCCTGGCTTGCCAAGCAATAATCAGGGCATGGTTCTGAATTCTCATCCTAATATGAACATGGCACTTGGCATGGGGATGCAGTCAATTGGAATCACCAACTCGGCATTAAATGCTTCCCTAGGGCTGTCCATCGGTCCTAACATGGGAATGCCTATGCAAGGGCCACCACCAGCGATGCCCAACAACATGGGCCCAGGAGCGGGAATACAACCTGTATTACGACAGAGTGGGAGGGGAAGGTCGCCAAACTTCCCATCGGGTGTTGGCATGCCAGGAATGCCAGGGATGCCAGCTGCCAATATGGGCAACAGATCTCTCTTTCTCAGACAAAATCCTACTAATAATGTAAGTATTTAAATGAATAAATAGTAATTATGTTTACACAAATTTCATTTTTTTGTACTTTTGTGGTAATTGCAATATATTTATAACTAGTGGGCAGACATTGTCCTGTCCTGAAATAAAAACAAAACTTGAACCTGATTCCAGTGCCACCTACCGGGTCCACTTTTGAATATAAACCATCATTCCAATTTTTTTTTTCACCAATTTAGAATTTTTTCATAACTTTTTATGGGTTTTTCCTATTTTTTTCATCACCCCTGTATTCGAGCGAACAAAAAAAAATTATTCGAATCGGTCAAGTCGTTTTTGAGTTTTAGCGAGACTAACGAATAGCAATTAATTTTTATATATACAGGTGTCCGGTAAGTAGTACGACAAATTTAAGGGTTAGATAAGTGGGCGGGTTACCAAATACATACAAATTAGCTCAATAAAAAGGTCACCATTTTCGACATATTTTTGTGTATTGATTCTTTTTTTATTAAATATTTCAAAAATTAACACTTTTAGTATCTACCCTTAAGTTTGTCGTACTACTTACGGGACACCCTGTATAGATAAACATAGGTATTTAGTATTTTTTTCGTTACGATACCGTTTTATTTTGTCAACAGATACAATTGCCAAATGATATACCAATGCCGAATCATAGGGCTCAGAGCAACATGTTCCCTAATCATAATATTCAGCATCCAGGAAATCCACCTCAAATGTTTGGCAACTCAATGTATGGCAATATGATGCAACAGGCCCCCAATGCAGTTGCACCTGGCCCACAAAATCTGGCTGAACAGTGGTATTATGAAGATCCGAAGGTAAACATAGTATATTTTTATTGACAACTAAATTATCTATCTATATCAATAATATAAGACACTATTCGTTTAGTCAACCTTTTTTTTTACTATTTTGGATAAGCTTGTGTTTGATTGCAATCTCACCATGGTAAGTGATGATGTGGCCGAAGGTTGTAAGCCCAGAAGGCCTAGATGGGAACTGGCTTTCGAGTGCAGTTGTTGGAACACACCGATGGTGCTTGGCGATAGATTTTTTACTTGAAGGTCACCAGTTGAAGCTAACCAGTCGGGTACTACAATATTATTTTATTTATGAAATGAAGGTCTACAGCTAATTTAATAAACTAGAATTTTACATAGAAAACAAAAAGCCATTAAAAGATCCTCACGGTTAGATAATATAGTATTTAGTGTGAGTAGATTAACTCGTAAGGCATTAAGTAGTCATTTAAATTTTGACAAGAAAGAGTAAAAGGGATGTACATATTTAACTAAAGAAATTTGGGTTAGTACCTATTTAAGGAAATTAAGGTTTAGCTGCAGTCTAGCCCAGCCAATGTTTGTATAGAATAGGTCAAAATTGTATTCCCTAATTAACTTGTTAAGGGTCTTAGGAGGAGTTGGAATTGTTAGTATGCCTAGTAAATCGGACTGGGACTTTTAAAGAAAACTTGTATAGAAGATCAGGGCAATCAATGTCAGTGGAAATTTTTATTTTTAACAAATGTGCCGTCTAAAACTTCATGTCTGTTATTAAGAGGTTTTTTTTTCAATTATTTAAATAATTTTGCGTTGAATATAGGATGTTTTTTTGATTCACTCCGACCGTTTTCGGTCATGGCGACCACTTCGACTCCTAGTTCGCATGACGCTGATAGGATGTTAAGACAATAACAAAGATGTTTTATAAATCTTTTTTCAATTTGCCGTATTCGATATTTATACTTATTAAAGCATGGATTCCATATTTGAGAAGCATATTCAAGATGGGATCTAACATAAGTGCAGTATAGGATCTTGAGGGTTTTGATATCACTAAAGCATCAAGAGATTTCGACTATAGATTGCCATGTGCATCGAATAAAAGCTTGGAATTGGAATCATGAATTATTCCCTAATCACGAATTATATCGCGCTTAGAGAGCAATTCACCTTGTGATTTACAACATGTAGGTAGAGGTACATTGTTGCGTGGAAAAGTCACTACTGCACATTTTGATGAATATTATGTTTCAAAGTCAAAGTCAAAACCATTTATTCAGTTTAGGCCCTAGACGGTCACTTATGAAGGTCGAATTACAGAAGTTACCACCGGTTCGGAAGTTAGCCTTCAACTGAGATGAACGCGCATGAAACTCAGCAAGGTTACATATTTTTAAATATATTTGGACCATCTGACTATATTGGCTTTTTGTTTTCAAATGTTTAACAATTTTATTCTTAAACTAATACATAAAATATTATAACCCGCGTTTTGTTTATAGAAAACAATCCAAGGCCCATTCAGTTCAAAGGAAATGTACAACTGGTATAGAGCTGGTTTCTTCAGTCCGACACTGATGGTGCGTCGTGCGTGTGAGGTCGGCATGAGACCTCTTGGCTCCTACGGTCCTCTGGTGCCATTCGCTCAGATGGTTTGTTTATTTTCTCTTTTATTGTGTCTCTCTGTAGCGTCTACTACAATAAACAACGAATAGACTTTTTGGCGTGATCTTGCGAAGTGACGTTGCGTTTTCGTTTTATGTTCATTAAATTCGTGTATTTTGAGTTTTATTTAAAAATATTCGCTGTGGCTTTTTACAATAGTGGTACCTTTTTACTTTTTTCTAATATTATAAATGCTAAAGTATGTTTGGATGTGTGTGAAGATGTGTAGATGTTTGTTACTCTTTCACGCAAAAACTACTGTATGGATTTTAATTAAACTTGGCACACAGGTAGATCATATACTGGAATAACATATAGGATACTTTTTATCTTTGGGAAATTATAAGATCCTTCGGGAACGCGGGTGAAACCGCGGGGCTGAAAACTAGTATCATATATTATTTTATTTTTTGAATTCTGTCACCTATTTAAAGCTTCAGTATTAACTATTAACATGGGCTTTATTTTTATTCCTTTGGAAGCGCGGGTGACACCGCGGGGCGGAAAGCTAGTACATTAAAATTCCAAACAAATACAACAACAACACATACAAATTCCCTTATTTGGCGAGGCCAGGGCTGCCGGTTTTGTGGGCGGGAAGACCGTAATTTTATTGGTAGGCTTGTAACTGTGTTTTTATTACAGGATATGCTCCCTCCATTCCCTATGTCTGGTGGATTTGAGCCGCGCCCTCAACAACATGAGAATATGCACCCTCCTCAACAGGGCCTTGGAGGAATGGATGTAAGTACCACTAATCTTTTTTTCTCTTTCTTCTTTCTTCTAATAATAAATATTGTAAGTGCTTTGTATGTTATAATAAAGTAAGTTATATTTGTATAGAGAGCTTCAACTGCCAACAAACTGTTATGCAGTTTGGCAGATTTAATGTAATAGATTATAGTCATAGTTCAATGAAGTCTAAATAAACCAACACTTTTTATTCAATATCGATACTTGATACCCGAAATATTACCCTTGTCGAGTGCGTAGTGAGTAGTTAAATTATAATATGCCGTCCTCCATACGAATTGTTGTAACACGTTGTTTTTGGCTTATATAGGTTATGAATATTGGAAACATGAATATGTCGGACAATTCTTCGATGGATTCCATACAATTCGGATCTGTTGGACTCATGCGCAACCCGCCATTCCCCCAGCCACCACAAATGGTAAACAGAAGCAGTCATAAAAATTATGTATTTTTGGTTTATTGTGTTCCGTACAATAATATGGGAAAACGGGAAATAAATGCAATTGCCACCGATTTCTCTTGGCCATAGTAAAAAAAAAACCGGTCAAGTACGAGTCGGACTCGCGTACCGAGAGCAAAATTTTTTTCGATTGTTCTTTTTTTTCGGATGTAATTGCAAATTTACGGATTTATTCCTTTACTTCTGCTACATGACATTTTGATACCCTTGCGAGACTCAAATTATGCGGCATGAATGGAGCTTAAACGGCCGTATCTTTTGATTGCTTTGACTTAGAACTTTGAGTTTTCACTGCTGCTAGGGTTTGCAGACCTGAGTGTTTGATATTAATTTCAACAAGATACTTCCACTCGTCCCGGAGAAAAAGGGTCTTGCTTGATAGAAAAAGGGTTTTTCCTTTTGAGGTACGACACCTTAAAAACAAAGCGTTATGATTTTGGGGGAACGGCTTGTATGAAATAGAATCTTACTTTGTGGAACAGATCTCGTTACCATACTAAAATAGATTGGAACGCGTTTATTTCTAAAGGTTGTCTCGGATACTAATCTTATTATTTATAGTACGGAACACGAGTCACGATTGACTTGTTTATTACGTGTATTTTTTGTTTGGAGTCCGTAATCTCGCTTATTGGTTATTGGCAAGAATTATGTATACTACCTGGATATTACGCTCTCCATACTCACTTGAATCAAATACCTACCTACCAATTGCGAAAAAGAGTAAAATAACAACTACATTGGGACAACTTCTCTTTCTTTCATTTAGGGTAACTTGGAAAGAGAGGTAGTGATTTTTTCGCAATTTATAGGTATTTGATTCAAGTAGGTATAGAGAGCGTCCTATCCAGGTAGTATACATAATTCTTAGTTATTGGTGGTTTGTGGACATTAACTTGATCTTGGCACGTGATAACATGAGGCCGTCGGTTTTTTTAGATCGACTCTTTGTGGGGACAGCCTTCGACGCCCACTGAGCTTTTGTGGATGCAACAAGCGATGCAAAACTCCCGCACCGACGCCCGAGTCAATAATCTGGCGATGTTCCTCTGGGACCAGCAAGTAAGTACCATTTGATCACCATGTATGGGTTTGGAATGGACGAAAAAATGCGACTTTATCAATTAGTGGAAGTTACATTCAAGATTTGTTGTAAGAACCAATATTTCCATATTTTATATCTACATTGAATATTGTTCTAAAGTGATTCACGGTGATGAAGTTATTTATTATTTGGGTTATATAGTCGCATTTTTTGCGAACTCATTAACTTTTTTGATAATATATAAGCATAATGTGGATGGTATAATAAGTTGGTAGACAAGTATTCGTTTAGAGAAACTGACTTTACCTAAGGCGTTTTTCGTACGGTGACGCATATTGGAGCGACTTGCGACAAAGTTTTGAACGCGGTTTGCGTCAGGACGACTTCAGTTGTATACAGTGCGACACTGGTGCAGATTATGCCCTTTCGAATTAGCCTTGAAAATAGTCTCACTATTGATAGCGACTAAATTTAACTTGAAAAGCAATTGTACTTTAATGGGACTTAAATCTAACCTTTTCTTACTTTCATTGTTCGAAAAAGAGATATTGGCACAACTGTCGTTCCGCCGCACGTCATTCCGACATTCGTGAGTCAGCAATGAATGCAGTGTGCGTCTCCGTAAAATTTGTAGGAGATTTTCTATATTGAAGAAAAATAAAAACACTAACCATTGCATAAAACACTTTAAAATATTCTAAATATTGAATCCATACTAATATTATAAATGTGAAAGTGTGTCTGTCTGTCTGTTACCTCTTCACGCTTAAACCACTGAACCGATTTAGATGAAATTTGGTATAGAGATAGACGGAACCTTGGAGTAGGACATAGAATATTTTTTAACCCGGGAGATGAGATCCCTCGGGAACGCGGGTGAAACCGCGGGGCAGAAAATATGTTATAAAATTAATATTTCTGGTGGTTTTTAATTTCCATTCTAACTACAAAAAAACATTAGTTGGAGCATACTACTGAATAGATATGACGTCACAAACTAGTATTTCATATAAAACTCCATATAAAATAAGCCAATTTGATATGTCAGTGGTATCATTCAGTGCGATGTTAAAATCTGTCGCACGTCGTCCCTTCGTGTAAAGTATTACCTATTTTACATACATAATATGATTATGACGATCCACATTTTGTTTGGTACCTTCAGCAACGCATACATATTTATGCTATTGAATAATAAACTAAACTTCTGCAAAACATCATAAATAACTGTGTTGCTACTGTACTTTCAAAATTGACTTTGGTTGAAATTTTATAAACAGTTACAGTTGAAATTTACATAATATTATTTTAGTTTGACATGGTATTAAAATTTATGGATTTCGACCATCGTTGTAATGATAACTAAATATACCTATGTGCCTAATATAAAATAATAAATGATTTCGATTTTTTTAAAGGTTTTTGGCTTGGTATCTAGACTTTTAGAAGCCATATCTTCATTGATTTCGATATTTTAAAATAATTCCATAGACCTTATAGTATGGACTCTTATTAAATAAAATAAAAACATATCTATATGTTTGAAAGCGTAATTTGATATAACATGTCAAATAACTTTTTTTAAATTATATTGGGCACAAAGTAATAGTTATAATAGTTGAGAAACACTTATGGAAAATTTCACGTTGTTACTATTCTAACTTTATATAACAAACACTAACAGGTGTATACTTCCAAATGTAATTAATATTTTCAAAACAAATGGATCTGTCATGCGTTCAACGTTTACAATGGAACCAACACCGAATACAAACCTAGTTCGGTATTATTAATGTCAATAAAAAAATAGTTTCCATGATAAAAAGTTGATTAGCCTGATAAACTCAAGTTATGATTAAATTTCATTCAGAAATATCCATCTGTTATGACCATATTTTTTTTTTAAATAAACGTGATTTTTCTCATAAAGATTTGCTTACCAACATTGCAAGGAATCATGAATGGCGTTTTGCACAAAAAAATAACAGACTGGAGATTGTGGTTTTATTTGGTAATTTACCCCTATGTGAAATGTTAAGTGGTATTAATTAAATTTAACCGTCACTATATTATCAGCAGCATATTCTCATGCAGAACCGAAACTTTATCACTTTTGCTAAAATGCGAATTCTCACTATTATCAACCGTGGTGTACTCGCCCATAGCACAGGTTGACAAATAATACAATATTACATCGATTACTTTGATGGTTTGTTGAATATAATTTGTTTTGATTTTCTTTATGTTCTTTTTAACAACGATACATAATTTTATATTCCATGATTTATTTTGCTGAATTTTCTACTATTTTACATACAGTCGAGACGAGCAGGCAACACATATTGGTTGGAGGCGAAATGTGTTTATGATATGTTGATTTCTTTTGAAATATTAATGTTGGTTGTTGTATGTTGTCTCTGATACATTGAAGTATATATTTACTGTCGTTCAGATCGTATTATATGACACAAAAAACGAGGTATAGATTCCGAATGTGGATACAATGTCGGCTAAATAAAATTATACAAATACATTACATGCAACTACAAAGTATATAGTAAAGTCTGCTTGAAAGCTCTAATCTCAAAAATTGTTGAACTGATTCTATTCAAATATTCGCTAATCGTTGGGAAAGTTTATGTATATAATTATATACAAATTTGAAATATATTTTTTTTATAATTATTGCAAAAAATTTCGAGACGAGAAGTTCTTTATGTCATATTTAATGCTAGTATTATGATGATAAAAGATGTGCTCTAATAAAACAGGTTTATTGTTCAAAGACTTAATAAGTAACTTTACAAAAAAACCTCATAAATTTTAGTTAAAAAACTGCTATAGGTCGGAAAGCACAAGAATAGCATGACTTTCATGATTCCTTAAACCGCTTAAATGCTTTATAATGTAACCAGATGCAGACTTTAATATACTATTAGTTTTATTGAAATTAACACAAATGCCGCAAATATTCATACTGACATCTTAAAATATATAGATACACCTTTTTCGAGTTCAAATCTAAGCTTTATATAACGTGGTCCTAATATGGAAAAATAACTACTTAATATAATATGTGATATCCTTAATGCATGGTGGTTTCAAAATTAAATGAATATATTTTGTGTCATTTGGTGTTAAGTTTTAGGGTTCTGTACCACATTATGGTAAAACGGTATCCTTAAAGGATCTTCGCCCTTGCATATAATATTTTTTCTCTGAAACTTTAATTAAGACTTGAGTAGTTATCAATCTCAAATTAATATCTATAGCTTCGTTTTAAAGCTTAGTTTCTAGATTTTTTTTATGTCATTCATTACACAACTAACAAACAGGCAGATGGTCTACCTGATGGTAAGTGGTCACCGCCATCTATGGACATTTGCAATACCAGGGTGATTGCCGATGTGTTGCCGACCTTGAAGAGCTCTTTTTACGCCCTTTTTGAAGAACCCCATGGCATAGCGCTGAGGGAATATTTCACGTTATTTAACGTTCGACTGAATGGTTGGGTGGACGATCGAGGTGGCGCGAGGATATGAGGATGAGCTCTACATCGCCGGCGTGTAGTGCGATGGTAGAGCACCAAGTCAAAAAGTTCTGGAGAACACTCTCTATTATACAGACGGTAGAACTTAAAGAGAGAGCCAGTATCTGTCCGAAGGCTGAGAGGTTCTATACCGCCGGTGAGTTCGGGATCATCACTAAATTACGTCTTCCCTATTCCGAGACCCGCTCCAAAGAGGTCTCGACTTCAGACACAAGTCGTATTCGGCTTTCTTCCATCGTGGACCGAGGGATATTAGCGCGGCCAGTATATTGGGCACCGCCGCTGCTATCATCCGCATAGCAGTGAATGCTGGAAATGTCCAACACATCATTTATATGCAGGATGAACAGCGTGGGCGATAGCATGCAGCCTGTCGGTACGCCAGCATTAGTATTCTTGATATCGGAGCAGCATCCGTCTACGACGACCTTGATTCTCCGATGAACAAGAAAGCTGGACACCCAAGTGCATCATCTCTCGGGAATTCCGTATGATGGTAATTCGATAGAAGTGCCCTATGGCAGACCCGGTCGAAGGCCTCCAGAAGATCACCAGCTGAACGACGATTATGGAAGCCTTACTGGCGGTCGCTAATTAATGGTGCTCCTCTAGATATCTGAGGAGCTGTGTTGATGACTCGGTCCATCACCTTATACTCTAAGGCTTCGAGAAAAGGGAGTCGCTATAGGCCTGTAGTTGAACGGATCTGTTCGGTCCTTTTTGGGAATCTTATGGATGAGGGCAGTCTTCCTCGAAAAAGGAACACGTCCAAGGAACACAATAATAGGCGCGTCATCACTGGAGATAACTCTGGAGCACACGTCCTTAGCACAATGGCGGGTATACCGTCTGCCCCACTCGACTTTCGAACCTCAAGGGAAAAAAAACTCGCCGAACCGAAGTTTGCGTGAAGCGAACTTCCGGCATTGAGCTGTCACAATGATAGATTAACGCATACCATTCCAGGCCGTTCATCTCATATAACTGACTGATGATAAAAGCAGTAGGGTACTTCCCGGTGAACTAGAATCTTGTGATTTTGCGAACCTCTAATTGTTTGACAAAGGCGATGGTTTGAAGCAAAATTATATTTTTGGTATAATTCATCCTAATTTCTAGCTATCATAATAATACGACAGTGAGTTTGTTATTTTTGACGCCTCTACGCTACAGCCAATCTCCTTAAAATTTGCCACGCAGCTGCAGGGACATATCACTTATCGAATCCCGGAAATAGTGAGACCGGGCGGAAGCCAACACAGTATAAAAAAATAAAATGTGTTACTTAGTCACGTACAATGACATATAACAGGTACAGAACGCCCTTTCAGGGCGTGAATCTTACTCGCACTTGACCAATTTTTGTGTAAGTTATGCTATTATGAATACTAATGACACTGATATGATCTTAGTTAATCATATGTCCATTATATGATTTAATTTTTTAATTCTCAACATACTTTAACTACCGTAACCAAAATCTCTACTTATTTCAGAGGTCAAAATAAACCACTCTAGCAATATTGCTCACTGGAATACATATTTAAATTATTTATAGCAAATTCGAATCACTTAATGAATTGAAATGTATAAAATGTTCTAATTATTGAAATCCTTATCCTTACATAGTATAAAACGAAGTCGCTTTCCGCTAACTTCTCCTAAATCATTTCATGAGGATTTTAGGTGTATAATTCATTAAGGTTTGGTGTACATTGGCTGAGATATGACGATGATTGTTTAAGATGTCGGAAAAAATCACGCCGACTGCTTTACTGGCGTGTGCCTCTTAGTGGCAGTTATGATGATGAAATTAAAAATTATTTCAATCAATTTGATAGTACGACAGGATAAGTGCAATAGTTTGTATGAAAATACAAAAAAAAAACATTTTATTAAAAAATAACACTTTCTTTTAGTTTTCCGTATGTCATTACTTCTGAAAATTTGATCCTTATTAGCAACATTATCGCATGGTGTAATAACACAGGCTGTGTATTATTTTTTTCAAATTCATCTGGTTCGATACCTGGCTTGGGAAATCATTTTTTCTAAAATTGAATGATGCAGTTTTAGTTTTAATCAAAATCGGCCGCGAGACTCCTTTCAGCATTTTTCGATATTCCCTTTAGTTTAGGATTTGGCCAACCACGCCCACTTGAAAAATTCACTCTGTATATTACTACAAGTGCAATTGGTGTGACGAATGGTACGCAGAAAGCAAACAGGAAATCTGCATGATGATAGTATTATTTTATCTCGTGTCACTACTAACATATTATTATTTAGTATACCTATAACAGCCCCTGGTGTTGGTTTGAGAAATGTCATAGAATGATAGCCAGCTAGTTAATAAACTCTAGAGAACAGGGTGCGACATCAAAGGTATAGTACATCAAGTATTGTAGACAAATATATTCCTTTCATATTATGTACTTGAAACAAGAATGGAAAATATTGAACCCACATTATTTCGTCGATAGTTCTATTAAAAAAAACTTATGTGCCCTAATCGTTTGCTTTAGTGAGCATGTTTTTGTTATTTTTGTACCTTTATTTTGAACGCATCTACTACATTACTACTACTACATGCATGCCATGAAATATTGTACTAACTTAATAAGAACTTTCTTATCAGACTGTTCATGTGAAAGCCTATTTGATTGAAAATACTTTAATTCATAATGAAATTATATATATAAAGTAAAACATATTTCAGTAGCTAATTCAAATAGGACTGTATATTGCTGGATCAATTGAATTGTAGGTACACAACAAAGCCAAATGAGTAAACCATAATAAATATTTGAGTTGCCATGTATCTTATCACAAACATAATATTAAATATGTGTGTTTTGTTGCTAAAGTAACTAAAGGTAAAAAGGGGGAAACTGAAAAGAGACCTAAAATAAAAGATCACCTATGATGTTAGAGGAGTTTCCCCGCTGAGTTTTCAGATTTAGTTGCTAGCATTTTCCGCTACCGCTTCTGCTCTGTGGCACGGTAAAGTATACTCCAATACGCGACCTTATCTTAATGGGAGTAATGACACATCATCCCGTCTTTTCCTATCTTTAAAGAGAGACTAATGGACTCCATTCGTATTTATTTTGTAACTAACATATTTCTTTAAAAAAAAAAATTGTGTCAAAGTTAAATATAATATCAATATTAATTTGAACACATGAAAACATTGGTATTTTTGCAAAATAATATTTTTTTTTGCAATAAAGCATTTAGCAGAATGAGTTATACTAACGTATTGCGTAATTTGTTAACCACATAAGGTCACCCACACACTTCTGAGGATGTCATGGCGACTGCTCTTTGCAACTTTCTTTTTGATATTTTTCAAACTTAAAAAACATTAAGGTTAGCTCTCGTCCGAACCGGTCACCTGTTTTTTTTAAATAATTTTTAGTCATAGATACAAAGTCTTTCAGTCGCATTCATTTTCTTCAGTTTTAATTTCTTCTTGTATGTTATAGTCACATTCTCACATTCACTGTAATGTTTAGTCCTCGTCCGTACATTGTCAGGTTTTAGTGAAATTGGCGGCTGTTCCACTAAAACATTCACGGACTTTTTGGGACAACCTGAAAAGTCACGATACACGCTTTCATTTCACTTCACTTCACTTGTGCACTTAGATTGATCTTTATTGGACAAAACGCCACTGATATTATTCAATAAAACTCAAAATAAACCAATTACCTAAATGAAAATAAAACGAAAACGCAACGTCACTTCGCAATTTCCCTCCAAAATATCCGTTTACCTGTATTATTGCTTAGCTAGAGTAGTGTAGATATTGCTGTAAACTAACCGTTCTCTGCTCCAGTCAAAAATTAAGCAGAATTTTAGTTTAAAAATATAATGTCGATCATGAAAATTAAACAGCAAATATGTGAAGTCGTTTGCCTCTTTAAAAAAACCCGAGTTATGAAAATTTAAATTTATTTGAGATATTTTTCAATACTTGTGTATGCAAGTATTAAGTGTAATAATAATATATGATACCTTGTTTATCTTAAATTTTGTTTGTGTGATGTAATTTTATTCAAACATTTTACCACATAAACGTCAACGTAGTTTCGTATTTCAACACATGATAATACCAGTCTTTCAAATCACCTTGGCTTAAGCGATAAATTTTCGGTTGATGAGATACTTTTTACATGTTTAAAAGAGTTAGGTAGGTACTATAATTAGTTTATATAATTTATCGGCGATCAATGTTTTCCTCGTTTCAGTATGGTAACAATTTTCGCGAGTTCATGATTCCTTCAATTAACATATTCAATTTAAATTTGTGTTTTAACAGATTTAAGTAAAGACTGTTCACTTCGTACTAAAGCTTCGATATTCGTTCAAGAACCAGGCATGGCGGCAATAGGTATTTGACAAAATTCCAAAACGTATATCCAACCTCAATAAATATCCTTACGCCCCCTATCGACGTGGAGTGGTATCAGTACCTACAGTAATCCCACATTTAACAGAAAATAATTTGAGTCCTAATGTGACTTGCAATGTCAACTCCAAAGCAAAATTTCTAAAAATAAATCGTTTATTGCATCTACCGACCGGAAATCGAACCCAGGACAGCCGGTTCCCTAAAGTTTAACTGCTCAACCACTGATGCGATTATTTCGTTTCAATGTTTCACTCCATAATAATAATTATTGGTATAAATTTTAAAGTCACAGATACGGTGTCAATAATTTATCTTTCACTAATAAAAAAAAAACTTAAATATCACTAAATAAATATTAATAGGGATGTTCTTAAATTCTTATTCGTTTGAGTGATTCCATTATAATTCGTATTTTAGAAAAAAAACACATCATTATATTAATGCGTGAAGAATTTTGTATTTTCCTCTGTTTGTTAACAGATTGTCTTTGTTTTTGTTTATGGCTAAGTCAAATACCTAGCTAATTATACGCTACCCGCATTCGAGCGAGATGTTGTAACGTATTATTGGCATCTCTGGCCGTTCCTTGTTTTATGTATGTATATTGAAATGATACCGCTGCCTAGTACGAAGTGTATAACATCTCACCCCGCTGATGTTTGTTTATTTTTACGTTTACCTAAATGACGAGTGTGGTTTTCAGACAAATAAATTCTAGACGTAATGAACCGAGGAAGCACCCCACGTGATTGATAACCAGCAAAGAATTGTGATTATTGGTTATTTATATATCAAGAAGAATAACTAAACAAACATGGAGCACAGAGAAGATTATTTTCCAAATCGATGACATGGATGGTTTTGTTTATTTTATTCATAAAGTATTTAAAATTTATAGTCTGTGTAACTTTGTAGTAGGATTCAGCTTCGTACCATTTTTAAGTATAATTTTTTATGTACTCTTATCGAATGCGTCATCATACCAAATTTAGTCGGCGCGGTATGCATGCATGCAATTAAATATAACCATTTGTCTAAAAATAACATTTTAAAAAATACGGCTAATTCAATATGAAAAGTAGGTAGGTAATATTCTTCTTTTTTTTGTCTCTTGAAACTAATTAGCGCCGAACATTCTTGGTACATTTCTATAATTTTAAGATGTGCCAACATATTATCGTGCATTTGATTAAATTTGACGTTTGAAGCGTACTTATGTACACCATTGACATAATTATGTTTTTAACTTAGTAAGACCTATCTTTTTGTAAGCAGTTTAGGTAGCTAACCTTTCGCATTAGATTATAGGTTAATATTGAAATATAAATAAATGTTATAATTATGCCTCTCTGTATACAACAAGGATATGTACCAATTTGGTAATATTCTGAGTAGGTATATTAATACATGAGTATATATATATATATGTTGGTATCACAACGATTTATAAATAAATATTTCTGTTATAAAATATCTGCTATCATTAGATTATATTATGTAACTATATTTAATCTAGATTTTTTCTCAGTGTAAAGAACATTATATAAGTTAGGAACTGGGCTAAAATAGTCCTGTTATTCCAATGTTATCATGAAATTTGCTTTACTTACCAGTGCATCTATCGTACACCATGTGAGGTATTAGAATCGCTCGATTCACTATCTGGTCATATAGCGCTTAGTAATTTACCAGTGATTTAATCAGATCTTTCTTATAAATACGGTAATTTAATCTTACGTTACCTTTTCCCACTGGTTATCTCTGATAATGGTGCTAATTTTGTTGCTTACAAACTGAAGTAATTTAATCTAACTGTTTCTTTCTAACAACATAAAAAAAGATATAAGTAATTTGGTCCTGTCAATTTAGTCCAATAGCTTATTTTCAACGTGAATTTAGTCGCCATAATTTATTTTATATTTTTATTTCAAATACGTTATGGTGAAATTAAATATCGTTTGAAAACAACTAAATCAGTGCAAATCTTTTGATCTAGGTACATATGTATTTTTTTTCTCACATCTTGTATATAACTCTTTTGCTTTAAGAGGCACATGCTTGTAAAGCTCTTAATCGGTGTGATTTTTTCCGACATCTTCAACAATCATCGTCATATCTCAGCCAATTTATACCAAACCTTAATAAATTATACACCTAAATGACTCACTCTGACGTACATTGGTGAAAATTGTATGAAAGACGGGCGGGTCTATTACGTAAAAGTTGACAGTAGCGACAGCTGTCGCACGCCTATCGCTGAATGACATTACCCATGGACACTAGCGCCACTAGCGATAGGGTAGCAATAAATGGAAACAAATAATTTCTCAAGCTCATACAAAAGTGACGTTTGACAGCAGCGACCGCGAAATTTACGCCTGTTGCCAACCTGTCGCGACTTACATAATCGTACCGCCGTTCAGTCGTTTTTGAGTAAGTATAGACCGCGGACGCCGACCGCCCTTTTCGCTGCGAGCGATAAATTATTTAAAATCTGATACTACTAAGCCGATTGTGATGAAACTTGGCACACAAATAGTTTATATCCTAGAATAAATACACTTTTTATCATCAAAACGAAAAGATAAAATCCCACGGGAATGCGGTCGAAACCGCGAGAGTATATAAATTAATTGCTGTTCGTTAGTCTCGCTAAAATTTGAGTTTTAGCGAGACTACTTCAACTACTTCAACGATTCGTTTTTCTTTTGTTTCGTTCGCGGTGATTTAAAAGAGAAAAAAATAAGGAAAGCCCTTAAAAGTAGTTGAAAATTATAATAATTCTAATTTTGTAGTTTTCTACAGGAATCGCCTGAATGACAGCTTCTGTCATTCTTTTCGTGCGGTTGTTATCTTCGCCCCAGCTCCGCCCCGAATAGCGGAATAATTATTATCAAAAACAGGAAAAAAAACACGAAAAAAAAAATTATGTAGATTATTTTTATCATACATTTTGACTTTTTTTTTATAAAACATATATCGAGATCGTATTGACTGATGGTTTAGATTCACAATTGGACCCGGTAGGTGGCGCTAGAATCGGGTTATAAGTTTTATATTAATTTCAGGGCACTAATTAGTTATAAACATGTTACCTTTTAACACATCAATACCGATGCTACTCCGTTATTTTTCTTACATTAGGCGCTGATTCTATCGTCTACAAAAGTAATCTTATCGAACTATATTTCTTTCTTACAAACATTACAATAATAAGCTGTCAAATTTGTCTATGACTATACATTACCCGTTTAACGGGAAAATTGAATGTACACGGCACCTTAATTATTTTATAACCTTTTCTATCATTTTTAGTTCCAAGGAGATGTATTTAAATTAAATTAGTTTGTAAACAATGAAATCACCATTATTGTGTTACACTGTAGATTTACACTTTAACTATTATGAATTGAGGCTGAAAGTTTGATTTTCTCAATAATAAATTGTGGAATTTCGCTATCATGCCCATTAATTAGCTTTAGATATTTTTTTGTAGTATTAGGAACTGTTTTTAATGTGAATATCTACTGTTATTGTTATATTTGAGATGACATGATGATAATTAATGTTTAGATGACTTTACGATTCTATATAGTTAGTGTCGATTGCTAAAACTATATAATAAACACTAATTAAATAGTGATTATACTGGAGATGATAAAAATATAATTAATGTTTAGATGTTTTTACGATGCTATATAATCAGCGTCGATTGATAAAATTATTGATAATTACTAATTAAATAGAGTTATTTGACCTATATCCTATCGTTAAGTTTTCCAACGAATTTACCATTTGGCTGTTTACTTTTGAAGACTGAAAAATTGATTGAAAGACTGCGTATTAAAAGTGTTTAAACTTGGATTATTGATTGCAACAAATGGTTACGGTTCCAAATTCAATTGTATGAACATTCATTCAGTTACCAAAGTACAGATGCCGGCAAACTTCTTGAGCATTGGCTGACGTAGTGGGGAAAGTTTGCGCGTGTACACTTGCGTGCAAAACACAGTACACAAATTTATTATGTACCTAATTGTAAAACATATTTTTTTTGTATGTATTTTTTGTTTGTGACATAAGACTCATCGGTGTTTACTATTGGTCTTCCTTCTTGACTGTACTTCCATATTTTTTAGATATATTTAATCCGTAGCGAATGTTGGTCTTTTCAGTTAATAGCTTCAGATTATTTTCCGTTTTTGTTCCATTGGAAGCCTAACTCTTTCAAAATTCGTCGTAATCGCCGTTCTGAGCTGTTAAAACTAATGTTTTGCTTTAATTTCCTTCGGAGCCATTGAAAATTATGAGTACATCTACTAATCACAGATTGGTCGAAGTTATCAATTTCGGTGACTTTTTTCTTCCTAGATCTTTTCTTACCTGGGGTCTGGGATACGTTTCGGTCTCGGATTACTTCGGAGTTTTTGTCCATTCAAGGTCATTACTCAAGAAGTTTGCCGATCTGTATCATATATTATGTTTAATTTATAGTCCTTAGTTAACTTTACGGATTAATTTTTACGGCGGGATAGCAGATCTTGTAGTTTGTAAAATTACATCCGCCATGTCGCCTAATTTGAGGTTTATTGTTTAAAAAACATTATTAATTGTTATGTTAGTTTACTATTTGATTTAGATTAAATGCTCTCTATTCCTGATACTGTAATTTTTATTGATAGACCTTAACACATTTAAAACTTGTACCTATATGTCTCTGAAACACAATTTAGGGTGGATAACATAACGATAGCAAAATCCATACTGTTGCACTATGACACTTGACATCTATATCGCCGCTTCAGGTCGCTAAGTGCCATCTTTATCATAGGTGATAAAATTATTGATAATTACTAATCAAATATGTAGAGTTATATCCCAGGATACAACAATGTTTATTTTTATTTCAAGTGGTAGTTCCGTAATTCCTGTAAGGGCATGGTAAGTATGAGCTAGTAGCAGTTCCTCAAAAATCGTTAAACCTATCATGACAGTAACTTTGGACTTTAATTCTGAGTAGGCAAAAAAAATTTGCTAGGTTGTCGCCGAGTCGCCAAATATCAAAATCTGTCGATAGTTAGGTATGAGGGAATTTTGGTAGCCCTGTCGGATTGCACCTATTCTGGCGAATAACCTTAGAAATACTAATGGTTTTCATAAAAATTCTTGGAGATTATAACAAACACCAAAGCTGCTGATAGTTGATAAATTTGTGTCATCAGCTCGCGTAAGGAAGGTATTGTAATATATCGTTGTATAGGATGGGATCAAAGTGAGATCCTTGTGGAACACCGGATTCCTTCCATTACAAAGTTTGATCGGTATCCTGCTACTTTAACCGCCTGTGATTGAAAGCTTAGGTATGATTTAAATCTACGCAAGAGATGATGATCCCTTGCGCTGTACACACGATGTGTTGCCAAAATAAAATTAATTCTCTGCTAGGATAAAGTGATCCACCCCATCAAAAGCCTTTTCAATATCGGTGTAGATCTCGTACACCTGCTTGCGGTTGTTAATTATGTTAATGCAAGTTTTTAAGGGCAGTATTTGTCATAATGGACAGGACATCCATTTGATAGAAAAAAGTACACATAAAATTCAAAATTTAATATAGGTAAGTAAATAAATACTACACATTTCCGTGTGGCTGGGAGGTATTTCTGGGAATTTCATTCGTTCTTATATTAACAACTTTGGCAAATTTATGAAGTTACATTCTGTATTGATACTCGATAGTGCCTAACAGGTTCGTAAACTCAATAGAAGTTTAGCGGTACATAGCTATAAGTCACCACAAGGTGACCATTCTAAGGATTATCCTAGTGCTCGATCAATGGAAATTAATTTGATTGCTTGACATTCAGTTTTGACTTTGCAACGATTGTGGTTAACGTCTACCTATCGTTAATCATCGGAAGCCTTAGTCTCTCTTAAATTGCTGCTTAAAATAATGTTTCAATGATCACCTATTTATCGAAGACCGTTGTCATTGTCGAGCAATGGGATTTTAAGTAAGTGATTATTTAAGCAGATTTTT
Source organism: Ochropacha duplaris (assembly GCA_951361185.1). Taxonomy (NCBI): domain Eukaryota; kingdom Metazoa; phylum Arthropoda; class Insecta; order Lepidoptera; family Drepanidae; genus Ochropacha; species Ochropacha duplaris. The sequence continues at coordinate 2,775,128 of OX592690.1, forward strand.
AACATAGCAATATTAATGTTGCACCACATCTACCGACGGATGCGACTTACACCTAAATAGCAAATAATTTATGGTATAAGTTTAAGTGTTTAAAATGGGTCGGTCGATGTCTGCTCGTTATATGTGGTGAGACCCTAAGGCGTCGTCCTAATTGGGCCACGATCGCACGATGACACGATGCGTTCTCGTCGTGCGATGAGTTCAAACATACAGATTTCATCAGTGTCCTATTTGAACGTCGCAAGTGATCGCGTCCTCGTCGAGAACGCATCGTGTCATCGTACGATCGTGGCCAATTAGGACGACGCCTATAGGTGCATGTGGCAGCATTTATTTAAATACTAACTGCTTTTTTCAGTTAATGTTTTTTTCTGATGCTTCCAAACGTCACCCATCTTATTACATATACATTAAACTTAAACATAGTTTTGACTTTAATAAGTAAGAAGCTAAGCATGAACACGTTGTTTTAAAAAGTAAAATGCAATATTTCAGCCAAACACGAATTCAAGTTCTATAATACCGGAGGATATAGTTAAGGAGATGAAAACAGAAGATCAGATCTTGGCGCAGTTGAGGGCACAGAGCATCGGCACGCCACAGAACATCGACCAGCCACAGACTATAAACACACCATCAAACCTGTCGTTCATTGCTGAACCGCCAATGGCGCCGGCAGCTTCGCAACTTCCCAAACCTGATGACAGTTATCTGACTAATATGAGCGTGACACCAAATCTGGAGGAACTCGAGAAACTTTTACAGAAGCAATCGATGGTTACTAAGCCTGATGTAGCTGAACCTACTACTGTTTCTGGGCCCCAGGTAAAGAATGTATGTGGTTTATATGGAATTTTAATTAGTATATTTGTGCGGGTAGTTTTGACTAGGACTATCTAGTTGAGAGCCAGTTCGTTCTTAGTTTTGTGTGCTTCTCACCTCAGGCCAGAACATGGTATGCTTGAACATATATAGTCAACATTTAACCATCATACAGGGTGGTGACGACGTAACGACATTAATTTAAACCACATATTGGGTACCGCGTTAGTAGTTCGTACACCAAGTTTCATCAAATTACATTGAACGGTATAGCCACAGGAAATTATTATCACTTTAATCATTTTAACACATGCTGTGAATTCATAACGATTACGCAACGATGTCATTCACCTAGCTAGAGTAGCTAGACGGAACAAAATTCAGATTTACCTACATGCGTAAAACACAACCAAATAAAATGTGCGGCTCAGAAATCGTCGGTTGATGAAATTTAGACCTTATAACCATAGCGTTAAAATCATTATTAGCGCGCTGCGCGGGCGTCGATGCCTACTTGCATGAATGAAACAATACACCTACAAAGGAACCGCGGCGGCCGGTCTTTGCCTAAAACTGTGCCAGTAGTGCCTACAGGTCATTTGAGGTCAATAGGTAATATTAATAAAGAGTGTTGTGTTTCGTTTAGATTATTTTCGGAATTAGTTTGTTTGAAAATTTCGCTTTTTGTCTGTTGATGTAATACCAGATTTAATTATCACAAAGTATTTTGATTGACTAGTATTGACCGTGTTTTAATTTAATGTCGTTACGTCGTCACCACTCTGTATACTAGGTTAATTTTGCTTATCAAATCCTTAGTTAATATTAAAAAATACTTACAGGGAAAACCAGATAAACCTAATAAAACTGAACAACTGCCGCCTGTAGCCACTGAACCAGTAGTTGCGAAACCACAAAATGTTCAGAGTAAAGTAACGGCGGAGAGCAAGGCTAAAGTGAAATCGGACGTAGAAAAGGCTCCAAAGAACAAAGAGAACAGTGTGAAGACTAAAAACAAAAAAGCTAAAGATGATGTAGCTGAAGTGAAGTCCAAAGAAGAAGAGGTGGTGAAAGTCGAGGTAAGATCTTGATTATTTAAAGACATCAGAGATTATAGTATGTTCAAAATTCGGAGTAGTTGAACAACTGAATGTTGTTGTTCTTCTGACTCGTACTCGTCGACTCTCTGACTTCCATTTATGGTAGCTTTTATTTTGTTATAACGCTATTCAACACCATCTCTTACATATATGTATCGAATTGCAAATGATCAATCTCATTTAATTCTCAAATGATCGAATCTTTTAGCACTTTATTTATATAAAGTGATTTCAATTGCTCACTCTTAGCGTAGCAGTCAGGTTATCTGCAACACCAACCAATATTTAATGTAAATATATTCCTTTGCAGAAAAAAGTTGACGAAGAAGAGAAAAGGGCATCTTCGAAGAGTAAAAAGGAAGAAAAAGCCAGCCTCAAGAAGGAGATAGAGAAAGAGAAAAAAGTGAGTATACATAACACACCATTGGTGAGATAAGCAATATTTCGGTAGCTAAAATAAAAATAACACTGCGTAAGGTTCGAAGTCGAAATCTAACCTAAAAATATGTACCGTATATTTAGGAATGGATCAAAGACGGGTTTACCATCGTAAAAGCTGCAGAAAAGAGTACAAATAAGGAAAGCAAAAAGAAGGCGGACGAAGCCAAGGCCGCTGAGGAAACAGAACGAAAGAGGTATTATAATATTATATGGTATTATTTTTTCTATTCCTGATGTGGTCTGCTACTCTAATAATAAGCAAAAATAGTTTGTTAACAGACCGATTTGTATTAACTATTTTATTTTATGTAGGAAAGAGGAGAAATTGGCTGCCGAAGAAGACAAAAAGAAAAAACAGACTGACGTCAACAAAAAGCAACAGGTATTTTTTTTATAAATTTTATATATTCTAATTGATTTGCTGAGGCGCAGCAATAAGTAGAAAAAACCGGCCAAGTGCGAGTCGGACTCGCGCACGAAGGGTTCCGTAAAAATGGCAAAAAAAACACGTTTGTTGTATGGGAGCCTCCCTTAAATATCTATTTTAATTTATTTTTATTATTTATTATTAAAGTAACCTGTTGCCATTATTGATATCGAACAAAAAAGGGCAATAAATCGCGTTTGTTGTATGGAAGCCCCCCTTAAATATTTATTTTATTATGTTTTTAGTATTTGTTGTTATAGCAGCAACAGAAATACATAATTTGTGAATATTTCAACTGTAGCTATTGCGGTTCTTGAGATACAGCCTGGTGACAGACAGACGGACAGACGGACGGATAGACAGACGGACGTACAGACAGACGGACAGACGGACGGACAGACAGCGAAGTCTTAGTAATAGGGTCCCGTTTTTACCCTTTGGGTACGGAACCCTAAAAAGGTGAGGAATCAACGAGAAAAAAAAAAGTTTCTTGACAAGGGTTCTGTTCAACAAGGTTCTTTAATAACAAATAGGAACAACAGCAGCGTCAAATATCAGAATCGGCGATGAAGAAAGCCCCATGGTCGGCGGTGATGAGTCAGGCGATGCAGGCGACAGTCAAGGAGCCCACTCTCGCCGAGATACAACGTCTCGAGCGGGAGAAAAAACTCGAACAGATGAAAGAACAGCAGCAGATGATGCAGATTATAGCTCAACAGCAAGCCGCTGCACTCGCCAGAGAACAGGTCCGATATTTATTAAATAACTAGCTCTCCCCCGCGGTTTCTTCCGCGTTCCCGTGGGATCTTATCTTTTCCCGGGATAAAAAGTATCCTATGTTTTATTCCGGGATATGATCCACCTGTGTGCCATGTTTCATCAAAATCCGTTCAGCGGTTTTTGCTTGAATGAGCAACAAACATCCATCCAAACTTTCACATTTATAATTTTGATGAAAAGGTAGACGGAGCTTACGTAAACAATTCCAATAAATAATCTCCAATGAAGTGAAGCAACGTGCATGAATTCGTGTGCGTGACGTGCACGTACGTTATCCTGCGTCACACGCGCACAGATACGCGATCGGCTTGCTTTTTCAAATTCGTCTTCCTATACTGTGCTTCACTTTCAGTGCGCGGGGCTCTGTTTACCTTTTTTATTTGGGCTGACCGTGCAACATACACAATTATGTTAAAATTGAAATGTATTTTGCAAAATCTTGGACAGACCATAGATAATGATTAGACGTGTGCGTAAGCGAGAAAGTCCAAGTACGGTCAGCGAGACAACAAGAGGATGGTATTGTAGAAAAAATTTCAGCGTGCAGAATACTATTAAGTTTTGATTATATTATGTATAACTTATAGAAAGTATTTACCCTGTATATTTTTGCTTCTTGTGGGTTTACTTTTTCACCTGTCTCTGCGATGACAGTTCGTAAAAATATAATTTATTGTCTGCATGTTTTTGGTCTGTTACCGTCCTCGCTTTCCATTCATAAATTTGTGTACGTGTAGCCAAAATGGCGGTTATCTTTATTATTTTAATCATTGTGGTGTAGGCGACAGTATAAAGTTTTGTTTGTTTGTCGTTAGGAAATGCAAGCAGGCTTAGGATGGGCAAAGAAAAAGGCCAACAACGTCATCTCACCAAGCCAAAGCTTAGCCGAGATTCAGGTATGTTTTTAAAATTTATTTATTAACTTCCCTTGCTCATCTTTGATGGTAAGTCCGCTTAAAAGGCATATGATAGCTCATATTTGAGAAGGAAATAAGGTTTTTGAAGTGAAAACTTCTTCAGCGGCGTTGTGCACTTTTTTGGGATGGGTAAAAATGTTAACTCGCGTCAGGACACGTGACCTGATCGAAAATTCGTAAGACGGAGGGAGAGTAGACCGCCGGTGCGGCGTAGGAGAGGAAGTAATATCCCCCTCTCTTTCTACCGCGCCGGCGGTCTAATGTAATATAAATTGTCATCTTTGTGTACGATAGCGCAATAAATGAATATTACCACATAAATTATAGTACATACTTTTATACTGATAAATAAAGCGATTCGTGCGAAATTATTCCCCAACTATTCCAAAATATTAAAAAACGCACAACGTTAATGTTCAAGTTTTCACTTCTGCCGGCACTCCTTGAGTACAACCCGTTTTTTTTAATGGTAGGCGGAGGCTCGCAAGCAGTCCGCAGCGGCGGTAGCAGCCGCGGCGGCAGCAGCACAGGCGCAGGAAGAGGCAGAACTAGTTGCGCCGCCACCAATCAACAACGTACCCTGGGCCAGTACCCATAATGGAGGTATTTAAAATATCTTACGTTTTTAGCGTTGAAGTTCGCGCATATTCGCGTATTCTGAACCGGTGGTAGAATCAATTGTAACGTTCATAAGGGTCTAAACTGAATAAATGAGATTTTGATTTTGCGCAGCAACTACTTTAGGGTTAGCTTGTATTTGACCGCAATCTGAACATGGTAAGTGATGAGTAGCTTAGAAAAGAACTGGCTTTCAAGTGCAGCTGTTGGGACACACCGATAAGCGCTTGGCGATAGATTTTCAACTTGAGGGTGGTAGCCAGCCAGTCGGAACTACCACCGTGCTGTGGTTTCATCATGCTGTTTTTCTTCACCAAAAGCTAAAGCTTGTTTTTGGATTCGAACCTAAGCTGTCATCGCCTTAAACTTTGTATCCTTGAATTTGGATGATACGTGCAACATAAGTCTTATTTTCCTGGAATGGAATTATTAAGTTTTCTGCACTCACCGGCTAGATTTTTAATGTGCCATTATATTTAGGAGGTTTCTGGGACACTCAGCCAAACCAGCCGTCCAAGCCGGAGAAAGCACCAGAGGCGCCCAAGATAGTGGAATCGATAAAGAACAAGAAAAAGTTAACTCCGATCGTCATCAATAAGAAGGAGGTAACGCCTGCCGCCGAGTTCGAGACATGGTGCACCACCGTCCTAGCTTCCTTTGCCGCCAAAATAGATGGTATGTTGACATTGGTTCTTTTGACTAACAAACAACTCATTTAATCTCATCCTCTTTTTACTGGACTGCTGGTGAACCTAAAAAAGGAGGGTTATGTGTTTAACCTGTATGTATGTATGTCCCTATGTTCCCTTGTTACTACTAAAGGGTTGGATCGATTTGGATGAATTATATAATCAAATCAGTAATCAAAATTCAGCATCTTTATAGTATTAGAAACAGGTTGTTTCCATATTTTTTAATTAACGCAGTTGTGTTTTATTTTTAAATTAATTACAATAATTGGAACAAGATAGAACATATTCAAAGCTGTAAATTTTGTGTACGTTATGTAATCGAAAATGATGGTTACTACTTTTGATGGCGACTAGTAATTACGTGGAAAACAAGCAGTGAGACAAATTTGACAGAACTAAATTTCTTCTAAGCTTTTCTTACGTTTTCAGTTAGAAATATGTAGATGTAGTCAATAAATCAAATTCAAAATACTGGCTTGTGACGTCGTAAATATTATCAAAAGATCAACACTTTATCACTAAATTGGTAACAAAAAATCATACAATAGATAATTTAAATGTTTTATACACTTGTTCGTGTTAGATAATTTTCCTTGAATACAGGCAACGTCCCAGTTCTTAACCGAGTACTCCAGGAGGGTAATGCTTTGTAATGATAACTTACAGTGCCGACGTTCATTAACTTCCTGAAAGACATTGAATCGCCGTATGACGTGAAGGACTACGTAAAGTGCTACCTCGGCGACACGAAGGACTCTAATGATTTTGCTCGTCATTTTCTTGAGAGAAGGTACGTAAAATATTATGGGTTTGTGCAGCAAGTACCTACACGGAGAAAAGTATGCATTATGTTATGGATATACAAGACATCTGACTAAAAAGTTGAGTTGGGTATCGAAAGACGAAGAAGTATTGATGATGGGATGGTTTGAGTAATAAACAAGTAACGATTTTTTTTAATAACACAAGTGACAACAAGACAGGCGGGTCACCTGATGATAAGTGTTTTTTTTTTATTTATACCACTAGGTGGCAAACAAGCTTACGGCCCACCTGATGGTAAGCGGTTACCGTAGCCTAAGGACGCTTGCAACACCAGAGGCGTCACGAGAGCGTTGCCGACCTTGCATAAACCTTCTTACTCCTCTTTTGAAGAACCCCATATTGTTGTACACCTTGTTACAATGCCTTAAATACATTTGGGTCTCAAGTGCAACTGCCGGAACACACCAACAGGTTGGCGACTGATTTTCAACTTGAGGGTGGCTAGCCAGTCGAGTACTACCTAAAAGTAAAGGAAAACATCGTGAGAAAACCATAGCGTAAGTACCATGATAAGGTACTTAGAAATATGTGATAGGTGTGTTAAGAAAATGAAAATATTTTTATTCAAATAGTTCTTTCCGAGCACTTATGAATAGTCTAAACTCTAACGCATGGTTCGGAAGGTTGCTTTTGCTAAAAAGAGTTGGCAATAAACTCAGCAATTACTCTTTTCAAAAACAACTTACACCTATTACATTCCGTAATTATTGATTTAGTCTCATTGATAAAATTTGCATGCTATGGCGGCAACACAAAGTGAGTGAGTCTCTCAGTTGAAGGCTGACTTCCGAACCGGTGGTAACTTCTGTAATTCGACTTTCATAAGTGCCCTTCTAGGGCTTAAACTGAATAAATAGTTTTGACTTTGAGAGACTTAGTAAACAACAAACTCAAGCAGACCAGCCCCCACAAGCACCTTTTCAACAAAAAACGTGCCGGAAGTAAAAAGCACATTTTGATCGTTGCAGGTCTAAGATGATCCGCGTCGGTATGATAACTCCCTCGGACGATTTGTGCTCTCCTGCCATAGCGGTTAACCCCCGCACCGTTTCTGGTTCTGATTATCAGGAAGTGAAGGTGAGTTGATATCGGATCACAGTTCCTTAAAAACACATAGATTTTCATACTATACTTATTGTTATAGTTGTGATATCCACGAAGACAAGCCCCAGTGTTTTTCTTATCCCTTACACTGCAAATATTAATTCTTTCGCTAGTATTGTAGTGATCCATAGATAGATATATACTTTAGCAGGGTTGGCTTGATTAAATCATGGTTTAAATCACGATTTAAATCAAGTGATTATTTAAAAATCACTGATTAAATCAAATTGTTTTATTTCTTTCCTTGTAACACATTTTTTTTCTAATTTTAGATTATGCTAAAAATCACTTTGTGTTTTTATTTAAGCTTTTTCCGTTCCTAATCTGTTTCTGATTTTAAGATTCCAATCTCAGCCGCCGTCAAACTTCAAACAAAAGCGTTTCGTTTCACGCACTATTTTAAGTGGATTTTAAAAGCTCAAACAAAAAATCGAAAAAATCTTGATCTTTTCCAACCCTGTACATTAGACATATCGACAGCACATATCAATTTTATTGATTTGTAGTTTATTTTCACACAAATAAATATGAATTTCTAGGGTAAAGGGAAGAAAACCAAAAAGAATAAAATGATGAAAATCGACGCGCGCATCCTGGGATTCTCAGTGACCGCCTCCGAAGATCGCATCAACGTCGGCGACATAGACTCTGTGTAAGCATGTTTCGTGTTCAATTCTACACTCGCCTTGTGATAAAACTGCGCCCGCGATATACCACCACCACCACACCCACTCTACGTTAAGTTAACAAGTACCCCGATACATAGGATCGTCCGGTCCGCTCGATGGTATCCATCGGCATTCCGGCACATTTAAAATCCCACTTCTATTTACGCCGCACAAACGCAACGACAATACAAGTGGTGATTTACATCTCTCTTTATAAACTGTGTCGGTAGGGAAACGTTGCATGTTTTTTATTTAATATTTTAATAAAATAAATTTAATTGTATGTATGTAACATAGTCGGCTATTTAGAATACTGTCTCGTGAACGGGATCGACAACAGATCCATACTAAAGTTATCAATTATTGTGCCTTCAGTAAGTTCTGGCCGTCGAGTGGCATGGGAGTGTCCGTTTAAGTGATTTTAGTGTTTTAATAATTTAATAAAAAAAATTGCCGTAACTTAAGTACCAGTCTTAACTGTGTATAGTTTTTGTGCACATGTATACGTAATATAACGATAACTGATATTGCTCGAATGTTTCTTGTTATATCTATGACCTGACGTGTGTGCAAAATTTATACTATCAAAAACTTATTTTAACCTGCCATTTTTCTGATCATTTCATATTTTACATTAACAGACTAGTCAATTTCCACATAAAAATAACTTTGATTCACACGTTACTTAAACCATACTGGATGTCCTAATATTATCATAACGATGTATATGTTACGGATAAATATAGTTGTGACCATAAACTTAAGATAGCCTTACTTAAGCTCATAAACTTAAGATAAGCCTTACTTAAGCTCATAAACTTAAGATAAGCCTTACTTAAGCTCATAAACTTAAGGTAAATTTTCACGTGGCCTACAACACTACCTTTAACCGTAGCATATATATCAATGTCCGTAATCATGTTTGTGGTAATAAGTGTTAATAAATATGTGCAATCAACAAACACAGTTGTATATAATTATTATTTTTCATGTGAATATATTGATAATTTACGTAATGCTCGAAATGGTCCAATCGATTTATTTGTTATGCCAATTTATGTTGTCTATGTGGTTTTTTATATTTGATTCGGTATTGGAAATAGTAAAATCGTGGGACTGATTGCCGTATATACTACTCGAAACAAAATAAGGCCACCTAAACGTTGTTTTTTTTCGTCAGGCTAATGTTTGCTGTAATATTGATTCAATTTATTTGAAAATAGCTGGCCCCCCGGTTTTATCCGCGTTCCCGTGGACTTAATTATGATTAATATGTAGCCTATGACATTCACAAATAACGTGGCTTTCTATTGGTAAAAGAATTTTCAAAATCGATTCAGTGGATCCAGAGATTACCACCTACAACCTCACAACACTTTACCTCTTTATAACATTAGTATAGATATGTTATTTTAAGTGTAATAAAGCAAAAATAAAGTTTAATTTATAATATGATTATTATTTATTAGAAATTATTAGAAAAAGCATGTTTCATTTAGTTAAAAAAAAATCGGGTGGCCTTTATTTTGTTTTGACTAGTTGATATTAAAGAAAACCTATTTTACTAAAATCGCGTAATACTTAAAAGTAATAATAATACCTACCTATGTTATACAATAAAAGTACAGTAGGATAACTACGTTTTTGTTTAAATAAAGGACTGCACAGTGATGAATTTCTAAAATATATTCACCTGTAAACGACTTATTTATTATCTCTTTGTATCGCATAAGTTTTATCAAACCCGAACTATATTTATGAAATGTCTTTCATTACAAGTATTTTTAATCGTCACATGTTTAATATATGAAAAAATTCAAACGCTCGGTTCGGAAGGTTGCATTTGCTAACGTATCTGATGTATCTCTTCTGTCGCGCTGTAATCTACTGAGAAGTCTCGCCAAAGTTATGTTTGCTCCTAGTGTATCGCCCCAAAATTAATAGTATGACGTCTTAAATAGCAAATAAATAAATTGATTGATTTAACCCTATCAAAATTCAAATGTTATTACTTCTTTGTCCTATGAAATGAAGGCGTTTCTGAACCCCGCATACTTTGGAGCCCATGTTATTTTGCATATATTTTTTTGTGGATAGTGTTACACTTAGCCTGGATTATTATATGAATTTATACAGGGTTACAGGGTAAGTCGTACTGAATATTAAAGGACTTTATTATTCAGCTCATTTCTGATGGATTTGGTTCCGTCATATGGTGTCCGAATCTTAACCGTTACGGAGATATTCAACTTTAAAGATTATTTAAAAATAACCTTTATTTTTTTGCTTTATTATCGTTTTTTTTTGGATTAGAGCTGTTAGGGACCGATTATTTGATGTTTTAAGTTAGAAGGCATGTCAATTAATAGAAATGATTAACAAAAACTTAACCTACTACTAACAGCTTAAAAATACTGCCCGAGAATGGTTAGAATTAAATAATTTAACCATTCTCGGGCATTTTTAGTGTTTATGACTTTGAAGCGCATTTTTCAAAAAAATAAAATATATGGAACTTATTTGGCAGATGATTTTAAAAACATCCTTTAATATTCAGTACGACTTTCCCTGTAACCCTGTATATAAATTTCAAGGCAAATCGGCAAAAAAGGAGTCACTGCAAGTTGTCTTATACAAAGATTATATCAATTCTCTCTTGAAGCGCGTTCAGATTGAAAATAACATTCGCCCCGCACATAGACCACATAATATTAAAGAATAAGTAAAAAAAAAAAATGCTTTTTAAGATCGCTATGACCATAGAAGAAATCGAGTATTGCGCGTTTAATTATTTTAATATTAATTCTATTAATTTACCCCAACGTTTTGTATAAATTTATTTACATAACAATTTTATAAAATTATAATTCAGCATAGATGTGTTCCGTTCTACGACGATGTAATTTATAACTACCGAAGTCAGATCCTTATGTTATTAGACCGTTTGAGGATAAGGTGGCTAATCCACCGAAGCAGAGCTAGGAATATTTATATTCATAAGTCACGTCATCGCGGCGGGGCGTCGCAGGTTTGGTCACTTTTATCTATTAATATTTCCTAGCTTCGCACAGCCTAAGGCCCGGACTCCACCAAAGCTTAGCGGAGCCGAGAGGAGCGGAGATGTTTTTTAAAGCTCACCTTTGGTGGAGTCTGGGCCTGATGGTTGTATTTTATAAAACAAATGCATGCAACAAATCAACAATTGATAATGTACTTCCTTTGATATTACTATGTTGACGTCACAGTTAAAACGCGTTTTCATTAGTTAAATGTAGTTTTTTCTGATTTCCTGGATATAACTAAAATACTGATTATACCCCTCATCCGATAATTTTGCTAATAAGGACCAAATTCTCAGAAGTAATGTAATAAACGGCATATCTGTAAAAGTCATTCAGTAAAAACTACTTTTAACCATTGAAAACGCAATTTAACTAAAAAGGGTTTTAACTACATTGATATCATGAGAAATTCGTGTATTGTCGTTTTTACAAAATTTGACCACTCAATCAGTAATTTAATAAAGTAATCAGTTTGTCTAAAAATATTATCTATTATAATTTGTAAGGAGAATTACTTCCAATAAAATATGTGAATAATTTTCTATGCTCAACTGACTGGATTAAACGTAATGATTGGATTTAGCATTAATTAAAAAATAAACTTAAATATATAAATTTTGTTGATTGGATTTTTACCTTTGTCCAATTTTTATTTAATTATTTTTAATACTTACAACTTAAGGAATTTATGGTATTTTATATGTATAGTATATTTTAAAATAGTAATCATTTTGTATAGACAGGGTTACAGGGGAAGTCGACCTATATCCATTAACAGTATGTAGCAGAGGTCATCACAAACTGATTTGACTACAGAGTACCCTATCCAAAAATTACCGCTTTTTTAGATATTCGACTTGCATTATAATTTTTGAAAATGCCGACCTTGTGAAAAATATTTGTGTTATACTCTTAGGTATTGCACTTGGTAATATTTCACAGTTTATGTATAGCGATTGATAGTTATCATCACTAAACAAAAATAATTAGTCCAAAAATATGGAAGAAATGGCTTTTTATATAAAAAAAATATTTAAAAATAGAACTGTCTTTGCATTATTGAGGACGATATTTTAAAAAAGTATGAAAACGGCCTTACATGTATTTTTCAAGACATTTACGTCTCCTTATCTATAATTATCCTAGTTCCATCATAGTTGGCCACTTTATTCCTATGAAAAGAGTCAGTTTATTGTTCATATCCTATCTCTGTTTCATACACTATCCGACGACTATCTTAACGACCCCTGTTGTAAAGTGTTTTTTGTTTCATTTTCATGCTGCAAGTCGATGCAGGTTAGGGTTTTTTCCTTGCTCATCGCATACTTTAGTTGTCCCTAAACCTAGGATAATTATACCTTGTTCGAAAGTTAAAGAGATGTACATGTTTTAAAAAAATATCTGCAAAGACGTTTTCGTAGTTTTTTTTAATATCGTCTATAAAGCAAAAACAGATTTTTTGAATATTTTTTTTAAATCATGCCTTTTAATCGATATCTTTCTAATAATATCAATGAAACTGTAAAAAAAAACAGAATAAAAACAAATTAGCACCGGGGCGGTATTTTCAAATATAATAAATAGTAAATGTTGAATATCTCGAAAAGGGTTAATTTAGGATAGGGTCTACTCTACATGCTGTTAATGGATATAGGTGGACTTTCCCTGTAACCCTATATAATTTATTTCCTATTGATCATATTTTATATAGCCTTATGAGCTGTGCTTTTTAATTTTTGATGTGAGAAGATTCTGACTATTGCATGAAATTTAAATGATGGCGTCTTTGTACTTTATAAAAAAATAATAATTTTTGATGGTGAATGTGTGCATGTAAAAATATAATTATTAAATTAATGTAACTGTTCTATTAGAGTAAGTTGGGGAAGTGTTTTTATACATAGTAGATAGGTAGGTGTAATGTTTTATTGTTTGACTATATTACAATGTTACAATATTGACATATGATCTTTAGAAGTGATAAATAAGCGCAGGTCTGGTACAGTTTATCCTCATAATATATATATTATCGGAAGAGCCCGAGAGATGAGAGACCGACATAGAGAAGTATAATAATTGTGTAAATGATTTGTTTTAGAATCGTTAATTTATTAAAAACACCTCATCACTTACTCTGATTGTTTCAACCACTACTATGAGAGATTAGGATTATTATTTGAATAATGAATTAAATTCATGTGTAAAATAATATCGAACTATTGGGGAGAATGTAATAACTTAATAAGTGTTATCTCGACTGCCACTTTTAAATGACGTTAAAGGCTGTATTTATTGAGAGTTAGTTATTAAGATTGTTTAGGCGGCTAGTTCACTCGAGCAGTTGAGTTAATGTACAGGTGGTATACAAAGCTTGCTGGTGTTTGGGTGTCGATTGATGCTCCGTTGGCCGCCCTGCCTTGTACAGTGTACGTACACGTCCTCTCGCTCGTGGGACTGACCGCCTTGCGCCCGCGCCATCTTCCCTACAGATGCGTTGGCATAGCCGATACATACAGCCATAAGGCCTATTTCCGTGTAGAGATGATAAATAAAGCAATAAGTGTACTGAACTAATCTCCTAATGAATGTTAAATGTTTCGATTATTATTATTAAAACGTTTTTAAAATATTTGAACATTGGCTTGGTTTATTTCATTTATTTAAATTGAGCTACGATCCGTCCTCAAAAAATTGGTTACAGTATGAACTCGCTCATGATATAGTGCATTCCTACAAAGATGTTTACAAAATATATGTCGCCCTGACAAAGACTGCACAGTGTATAGTTCTGTGCCTCCTGTGAAAAGTGATCTAAATTTAGTTGTACCCTTTTTGTGATTCTTACATAGAAATGATAAGAAAAAAGTTAGTATTTTTTTGGTCTAACTCACGTTCTTTTATTTACTATAGTTTCGGAGATAATTTTGTGCGAAGTGATATAACTGGCAGGATTTTTGCAAAAATGTCGTGAATATAGATATATTTCAATTTGTAACCTGTATTAAAGTAATTGCTGCACACAATATTTTTCGTGCTTCGTGGTATAAGTGCAATTGTATTCATTTTCACATTTTATTTTTCAGTATATTTAGAGGCAACTTATAGGCGCAAAATAATTTAACTGTACTTGTATCATTTATCACGGAATTTTAGCATGTATTAGAAATAATAACAGGTACAATTCAAAGATTTTTCAGGAATAACTTTGAAAGTGAATGTTTTACAAAACCTACCTACAAAAAAGTATTGAAGTTTATCGTGTAACTTAGATCGTGAACTAGATTTTTTTAAATCTTGTTTTTGCTCTCCTGTATAATGTTGATTTTTGACACTTTTCACAGGAGGCACAGAGTTAATCGTGGGCAAAGCCGTGGGGCGAACAGAAGCGGGAAAATGTTAGTTTGTTCTCGTTCTTTGTAAATGTGTGTTGTTTGCACATCATTTAGACTCAAACGAATGAACAGATTTGGATGAAATTTTCACAACTTCAAAGGAAATTTAAACTAAACGCTGGTTTACATTAAATAATTTTATTTAGGTACTTACCTTAAATTACAAATTCTAGCGTTTCTTTTTCACGAAGACAATGATAATTTCATTGATGTCCAGTGTATATTTAGGGGAGCTATTAGGTTTGTGGGCGTGCCCATCGTACCCATAACGGTGGATCAGCGCGTGGCCTTATGGGACGATCTCCTACTGCGGTGGGGCAGACGCCTTTACTTATATCGCTATGTTTGCAGCTACTTATGCATGGCCGACGCCAGGACTACTTTCAGGGAGGTGCTGCATCTACACACTAGGTTGGTACCATTATCAAATAAAATATCAGGAGGAGACATTCAATTTATTGATAAGATGATGAACAAAGGACAGCAACCTTAATTATTTCTATGTACCTATCTACCTATTTCTTTCCCAACAGGGGATATGATTATGCTTCATATTTTACGTTAATTCGTTTATAGTTTCATTTATTTCCATCTACCAAAGAGTAAAGCGTCAAAACCCTCTGGCCGTCGCTACCTACTTATTGAAAGATATCCTCTATGTGTTTCAAAGGACGTCGAATGCGACATTAGTTTTGGAATGGCAAGAATAGGTCAAATAAATCGAATAAATTGATAGACACAGATACAAGGAGACATGAGATAGTCTTGCATCTGCGGGTTATAATTTTTTATGTATTTTTGTATTTAAGAATAAAATTGTTAAACATTTGAAAAAAAAAAAGCCAATTTAGTCAGATGGTCCAAAAATATTTAAAAAATGCAACCTTGCTGAGTTTCTTGCCGGTTCTTCTCAGTTGAAGGCTGACTTCCGAACCGGTGGTAACTTCTGTAATTCGACCTTCATAAGTGCCCTTCTAGGGCCTAAACTGAATAAATGGTTTTGACTTTGACTTTAAAGATCTAAAGCCTCTAACCAAAGACTTCGATTTATATGTAAGCCAGATCCTTGAGGGAGGCATTTGTCCAGCAGTGGACGTATTCTGGCTGATATGATGATGATGTACCAATGCAGGTACATCATCATCATATCAGCCAGAAGACGTACAGCACTGGTAGTTTCGTATACCGTAGCGCTGTCTACAGCGCACTTGTCCGTCGTCGCTACGGTGTGTTGACTCCTCTATATGTTCTGTTTACCTGGTACATTTCAGTCAATTATTTGCCTTCTATATTTTTTGCCTACGTCACTGTATTGACGATGACTACTAAACTACTAATATCCTGGTAGGTACGTAGCTCATGCAGTAGTAAAAAAAGTTCTAATTAATAAACTAAAAACTAACTCTTTTCTGACGAGGGAACGCAACATTGTTTTTTTTTTTTCAATATAAGAGTGGCTACTTTAATATAAAAATTTGAATAGAAACGCCTCCTATTTAGTGAAAATTTTACTAATTAGGTTAATGATGATTCTCTTGGTTACTACAAAAATCAGGAACTCAAGCTGAAAATATGTGGAAGTTTAATTTTAAAATATGAAGTGACTCCTTAATTTATACGACTACACTTTTTCTGTAATAGTTCGATTGTGAACGATATTTTATAGTAGGTAGTTAATTATAATGAAGACCGATAGAAGTTCGACTGCAATCGATCATCCTGCAAGACACAGCGGGCGACACGATGTCCTAATTTCTTCTACACTATATTGTCGTACTAGGCACTCTTCTGGGATATTATGTTCACAAATTCATCCACCACCATGGAAACTACAAATCCTTAATAATAATTTTAATTTCGTTTTCCGATTGTTACACAAACAATTTGAAACTTGCCATCAGCAACGGCAACAAGGGCGTCGACGACGCCGCCGTCTGGGAGCGCATCGCTTTCTCCTTCGGCAACGACGACGCTTCCTACGTCTGCAACGAACCTCTCGAGCTAAGTTCGCCGCGTACCGATTACCTTTTTTATTCAAGAAACCTAAAACGGCACTCCTCTTCAAAGTCGCTTCGGCTTTTCCAATTAAAGCGTTGAGACGCCACACGTCTCCAAACTTGTTCTGTAAGTACCTCGAAATTTCTGTTGCGGTTACACCATCGCTCCGGGCGATTTTATAAAATGTGCTCATCACCAACCTGGCGGTGTTCTTTTCTTGTTCATATTTGGGATTACTGTGTGAGATCATTGTTTCCCTTGATCAATTTTGTTGTTATATTTTACGGCCTTATCATTGTTTTTGTGAAAATACTTTAAAATTTATAAATTAAATAAAATTAGTACAAAAATATCGTTGACAATAGATTTATGCCAAATATTCTCAAATAATGTTTCGTTGTCTTATTTTTGTTCTAATAAGGTCCTTAACGAAATTAGCCAATGAGTCTTGCTTGACAGGCTACTATGAAGGATTTTAAGAATGAAGGAGTTTATGTTTCTGCCAGTGTTTCTGCTAGTGTTCGCGCCTTTTTCCTATATTCGGGACATGTAAGGAATGTTACGGGCGGGAATAAAATGCATGGATAGACTATAAGGGAAAAAGGGTGCATTGCGATAATGGGTGCAATACCTATACGTCCCTGTGGTAGATAGGTAGGTACCTATTCATTCAAAAGTTGTTCATACCACTCAACAAGCCGTTCAAGTAGCGTCCGCGTATTCAGCGTAGTCTTTCAGAACGAGAAATTTGGCTTCCGACTGCTCTTACAGAAATAAAAAAGTGGTAAGTAGGTAAATCAATTTTTTTATATCATTCTTTGTCACGAAGATGGCTGGAACCAAATGAAACACTAGTTTATATAGACACAAAGATTTTTAATATAGCTTATAGGTACATAGATTCTAAGTATTATAATGGTTAAATGTTGATTAAATATTGTATGCAGGACCGGCCATATCCACCCAGGCCCCCCGGGCGAGTCATTCATTTGAACCCTTTATTAATTACAATAAAAAATTATAGGTACATAATTATCAATTAAATGCCTTATTTTTAAATTTAGGAATATAAAACAAAACAAACATTAGATATTACTATTACCGAGTCATTCTCTAAGAAATGTCTGAAGGTCTGTCAGTCATTAATGAAAAATATTAAACAAGTATAAAAATATAGGTGTATTTTTTTGTGAACTGTTAAAATTGGTAAATTCAAGGATTTCTGCAACACGATTTTTTACGAACTACTTCATTTCAAGGAAGTATTTATTGGGACTTCCCCGCAATTTGAACGGCTCAATCGTTCCGCCAGGGTTGCCCGTTAATCTAAGCTCATTCACTCTACAGGGCCATCCGCGACAAACAAAATTTCGGAATAGTCTATCAGTGGCACAAAGTGGCAGAGGGGGGAGGGGGGGGGGGTCGTAGCGTAGCGGGAGTAGCAGGGGCGGCCAGCCCCGGATCTAGCGGGCGGCAAAATGTCACAATAAATAAATCAAATGTCAAATAATAAATAATATTTTATAAATATTTGAACCATCTTATTTCTTACGTATTTATCTCTACCTACAATTCAGACCGATTAAAATGAGCACGTTTTATTTTGTGCTAGAATTGTTTAGGACTAATATTCAGCGAGAATGACTTCATTCCCTACTGTTAAATATTGTAAAATAACACCTCCAAATCGTTCACATTCACTTGATCTCTAGATCTGCGCCTGCCTCAAGTTCGGAGGGGGTCATTGAATGAAGTCTCTAAAATGTTCTACATAGAACACATTATAAAACATAAAAAAATAACTTGGTTTAGTTGATTAATATGTGGTTGACTGACACGAGGTCACGCGGTACACTGCTGCCAGTTTTGAGCGTGTTTAGGATGACCAAAGGCGTGTACAAATTTTGCACCTACCTAATAAAATTGGCTATAAAATGTCTATAAAAAAATGGCTATAAAAAAATATTTAAGCCATTCTATCACAACTAAAATTATATTAAATACTCAGGGGGAAAAGGGGTAATTGGAGTCAGTGGGCAATGGGAGTCACCCTCATATCCACGAAACAGTGCATGATAGCGACGCGTAAACAGCATCCTTATCCCCCGCTCTGGCCCTCGGCGCAGCCTCGAATGGCTCGCGCCAGTCAGCACCCGCACCACTGAGAAACGAACGTGTTTTGTTTTTGTGCTCCGAAACTTTAATAATTTCCAAAGTGACTGAAATTGATCTCTAATGATAGTTCGATAAGTAAATTATGTTTAAAGGCGGTTGCTATAAATACTTTACTTTTAATTAAAATTTTATTTGAGTTTTCACTTAAGTGACTCCCATTACCGCCTTTTCCCCTACTATAAATCATATAAAATTTCGGAGGGAGTCTTTTAAATTTAAAGACCTAAATAAGAGAGCTGCGAAATTTTCGTGCGCCCCGGGCTGCTGAAACTTACGCTACGACACTGAGTTATTGAGAGGAATAGATATGTTTCCCGCAATCTGTATAATCCGGTATTGTATAGAATACCTAGGCAGTATATGCCTAAAACAGGTAATGTATGAAATTCCATTTATTTCATCACACCTTTTGTCTACTCTAAATTAACTTTACTATAAACAAATAACCAGAACGACGTTGGTACACTTCTAATCTTGATAAGGTTAGTTAGAAAGGATTACCTTGACGTGCATTATTTTTTTAGGGTTCCGTATCCAAATGGTGAATACGGAAACCCTATTACAAAGACTACTGTCCGTCTGTCTGTGTGTCACCAGGCTGTATCTCATGAACCGTGATAGCTAGACACACTTTTCACAGATGATGTATTTCTGTTGTCGCTATAACAACAAATACTAAAAACATAATAAAATAATAATAAAAAAACATACAAAATTTGTACAGAACCCTCAGTGCACGAGTTTGACTCGCACTTGACCGGTTTTTTATACATTGCGGGTAATAAATATTGAAGTTATGTGAGCAAGTGAGCGCCACGCTCGCTACCCCCCACGGCCGGTCCTGATAGTAGGTATGCATAATATGTAATACTACGGTATACATGGTGATTATTATGTTGAGATCAAAAAACATGCATAAACCTAGTCTAATAGAAAGTTACAGCGATCCGGTTATAGTTGATTAATAATTATTATTATTATTTAGGCACACTTTAGGCACCCATAAGTTTCTTGACCGTGTATCCTGGTACAGCGTAGAACAGAAGAAAGATCATTGTGGCTAAAAAAATGAACAGGGCTGCTTTTAGTATGGTATATTTATAATTATGCCAAACTATGTAACGTATTGATTTCAGTGGGTTCAAGAACCACATGAAAGATGCATCTGGGCGGCTGAAATGAAATAAAAAGTATTTTATAACTAATAAATCTATACTTCTATACTAATATTATAAAGAGGAAAGATTTAATTGTTTGTCTGCATTGAAATAGGCTCTGATACTACTGGACCGATTTGAAAAAATCTTTCACCATTAGAAAGCTACATTATCCCTGATGAACATAGGCTATATTTCGTCTCGGGAAAAGACAAGATCCCACGGGAACCAGGGTGAAACCGCGGAGGACAGCTAGTTTTATTATAATTGAGTAAGCTTGCAGTCGTTCGTAAAACTCATTGTCAAAAGTATTTTTATTGTACCAGCTGTCACCCGCGGTTTGACCCGTTTTTCCGACGGTTCCCTTTAAGGGAACGTTCCCTTTAAATCTACCTGCGCGTCTTGTTTGTAGGATTTATACATCCTCACTGAGATTTCGTGAAGTGATGAATAAGTGAGTGTGATTCAGTGAGTGATATTTTGTTTTTACGTAGGTACCTTTGTAGTTTGATTATCCTACTAAATATTATAAACGCGAAAGTTTGTATGTATGTTTGTTACTCTTTCACGCAAAAATGGCTATACGGATTTTGATGAAACTAAGCACACAGGTAGTCCATATCTTGGAATAAACCATAGGATACTTTTTATCCCGGTAAAAGACAAGATCCCTCGGGAATGCGGGTGAAACCGCGGGGGACAGCTAGTTGAATTACTATTTAATGCAAATAAAATTGGTAATAAATATTAGGTATAGTACAACGTTCCTTGCCAAGTTTATGCTGGTTATTTTCAGTAGAAGGTTGACTTCCGAACCGGTGGTAACTTGAGTACAATCTTACAAAGGGAAAGTTAGGCCTATATGAATAAATGTAAATTTACTTGGGTTTGTCTAGCGGATCCGGCTCGCTGCGCCCGAGGCCAGCCGGAGCTTTATCAGCTTCTTCACGAGTCAAGAGATGTATCTCTGCCTCCACCTTTCCAGTTAACTCCATCTCTTCGGTATCCCGTTTTATGTAAAACGGCCACCAACCCCTGACTCTCTTCTGCTTAAAAATGTTCACCATCGGTACTAAGCCATCATTCTGCAGCATATCCAAAGTGCAGAGCTTTGATGACTTCGCACCTCTTGGGAACCGATTTAGATCCAAAGTAATAGCGCCTGTAAATATGTAATTACACTTTTAGTTCCTTACGCTTCTTCGAATAATACTTTCGAAAAGCGATATTACCTAAGAAATCATCGGCTGAAAAGTGGTCAGCATCCCATACTTGTAGCTCAAGGCGTGCAGGTATTTTGCACTCTGTCTCGTCCCAAGAAAACATTGACTCTTTCCTGGACGTGACTATACGATCCTCGGCTTCCAAATAATCGAACGGGAAAACGTAACGCCAGTTAAAGTTGCCTTCTCCCGTTAAAGAACGGTAGTGAGTATCTGTGATCTGGCAATCATCAGGACCTTTCAACCATCTGCAACAAAAAACAATAGCCTATAGCTTTCTTTATTCAATTAAATCATCTTATTATTTTGTATATTGCAAATATTATGCTTAAAATGAATGCATTCGCATAGCTAGGAAAGAACAAAAATATTAATCTAAATAGTTTATAAGGAAAAAAGTGTATATCAATTTCATTTATTTTAAATGTCGTTGGAGTAGGTGCCAATTCATGCGCAGTAATAGGAAATGGAATAGGATTTTTTACCCTTTCACGTAAATATCAGACATCTTCTCTCCGGTAAAGAATGCATCGTCTTCGAGTACTACTTCATCAGTATTCCATATGATAACTCTCATTTCGTACGCCATCGGCCTCCTTGCTGCTATTTCGACTGATGGTCCGGGAAGTGGCATATCCATGGGAAACATATCCACCCACATTTTTAAACGTCCTTGTTCAATGCCTGCATAAAATTATTAGGTACATTGAATTTAAAAAATCCCTTTCCGTAGTATATTTATGCCTACGTTATAAAAGCAATATGTGTGCCATTTCAAGTCTCTAACTCCCAGAGGTTTAGGCTGTATGTTGATAGGCCAGTTAGTCAGGAAAAGTCTTTTAGAGAATCGGGAGTTGATCATGCTATCCTTAAGAGACATTTTATAAAAACTCTGAAAGCCACTCTTAAATTTTCAACTAATTAACAAAAATCAGTACAATTTTAGTACATGGACTAGTACATAGTAGTTTATCATCAGAAATTTTCATACATTTTTAAAGCGATGGTAGCTCAGTGGCAGGAGGTGAATTTTGAAAAATTCTTAGTGGATACCTACGTTATAATAAGTAACTGCGTGCCGAATTTTAGCGCAATCCGTTCAGTGGCTTGAGCTGTGTGTTGATAGATCAGTTAGTCAGTCAGCAACGATTGCCTTTTGTAAGAAAGTTACCTGGTTTGTTGGGATTGTATAGAGGTCGAGTCTCGACGTGCTCCGTGACAAGTTTGGTTCCTACACGAGGCACCTCCTCCCATCGACGTAGAACTATCAAAGCCATTTGCTCCTGCGTAGTGTTAGGATCGGAGAAAAGTTCGGTATTATGTAGGGGCATGTTGAATACAGTGCGACCGACTTTTACGCGACCATATTCATACTCAGGGGGATCCAATTTCCCATCCTTGCATAGTTTTGCCAGTATTTGTGTTGGCTTCATTGCATCGCGCCAACGGTTGTATCCTTGCCTGAATAATAAGTAACCACTAAGAATTATGGCAAAAAATTGAAAATATAAATAAGTGCGGTGGTACCTACTCTTCATATTTCATCGGTAATCCGCATGTAGCCCTGTGACGACTATAGAATCGATTTTCTAAATCAATTTTAGTTTCCCCGATCAAATCGTCCGATCCGAGCAAGTCCCAGTCGAAGACCTGAATTGTTAGCATTGAGTCTTGAGGGAAGGTCGCTTCAATCTCGAAGCATTTCCCAAAAACAGGGTTCAGTTGCTTTGAAACGTAATTTTCCTTATCACTTAAGCGCTTGTTACCCAAATGCAACACAATATATGGGTCTGCTTTCCCGTTCAAGTCCATTGGGTGAAGATCAGTGGCTTTAACTATGTAAACCCTCACTAAAACATGTATAGGATCGTTATTCGGAACTCCTTGAAAGAAACCATTGTTTGGATCAAATCCCATCACGGTATGATCATCGATCCCCTTTGGTAGAGGCCATTTATAAACTTTGACTGCACCCTGAAACAAAATTTTGTTTATTGTTGTTAAATAGGAACGCGACCAAGGTAAAAATACTAAAACACACCGACATTACATTGGCTTTATTTCGTTTTGGAAAACATATTATATTCAATTTAGAACTTTGTTTCTTATCTAAACATAAAAAATCAAAACTTATTCATTGAATCTAAAATAGGATATCGATATCAGATTTTTATTGATTCTTAAAAATAATTGAATTGTAATTGTAAGTAGTACGACAAACTTGAAGCGGAGATTGGTGGGCGGGTCAACTACCAAATATACAAAAATCACCTAAATAAAAAGGTCATCATTTTCGAGATATTTCGATATCTCTGATCTTTATGTACTGATTTTTTAATTTTAGATATTACATATATTCACTTGAGGTCATCCTACTAATCCTACTATAATATTACAAATGTGAAAGTTTGGATGGATGGATGTATGTTTGTTACTCATTTACGCCAGAATAGCTGAAGGGATCTGAATCAAATTTGGCATAGAGATATAGATTATAGTCTGGAATATCACATAGGCTACTTTTTATCCCGGGAAAAGATAAAATCCCTCGGGAACGCGGGTGAAACCGCGCGGAACAGCTAGTATTATAAATGTGAAAGTTTGGATCGATGGATGAATGTATGTTTGTTACTCATTTACGCCAGAACGGCTGAACGAAATTTGGCATAGAGATAGATTATAGTCTAGAATAGCGCCTAGGCTACTTTTTATCCCGGGAAAAGATAAGATCCCACGGGAACGCGAGTGAAACCGCGGAGGACAGCTAGTTTTTGTATATTTGGTAGGTGACCCGCCCACCTACTCCCCCATAAGTTTGTCGAACGTGCATTTTTGTCCACTGTAATCGAGTCGACCTGTATAGATTGTTTTGTCGTAAAAAGTAAATGAAACATACGCATCTAATACGGAATTATACCTACCTTAAAAACGCCAACCACACGGTTTTCATCTTCTGTATCGTCGCCAGTTTTTTTGCCTCTATACAACTCAAATGATTGCAGCCACTCCTTAAACTCATCATATTCGGGGACAGCTTCTAACTCATGAGGGTAAATCTGAAAAAAAAAACACAATTAAATGATACAAAAAGAATCAAAGCTGCGAAAAACGATTATTTAAAAAAAACATAATTTCAATACTCACTGTGGTTAAAGCCGATAGCGGAATTTCTTTTTTCTTTGGGATTGTAGGACTAATCATTTTAGTTCTCGGTGAAGCTGGGGAGCGCCGTTTCGGTCGGTCACGATCAGGCCGCGGAGAGGAAACTTCCTCGCTTCCCGAACGAACTTCATCGATGTGCACTGTACATGGCCCTTGAAGCAATCCTTGCTTCTCCTTCTTAGCCTCTATCTCTTGTTCATACATGTACTCTACAGAAGCAAAGTATTTTGTCCACCAATCTTTGCTTCTTTCATCATCATCTAGCATAGATACAGTGCTTGATTTCCTCTTTTTAATCGATTCACGCTTAGTTAACTTCTTGCGTACCTGCTGTTTGACTCCCGAGCCATAGGAGGTCGATGCACGACCATCTCTCAAGAGCAAAGGGCAACTTTCTTTTTCATTTTCAATTGTGAAAACGTCTCCTTGAATGATACAATTCGCTTGTAGATCTACATTTTGTAGTTGAATAAGAGATTTTTTCCTATCCTCGATGTCTCTTTCTCTTTTGCTCATTGGAGTATAAATGTATTTGTGGATAGAGTTGATTGTATGGGTCCCAACTAATGTGATTCTTCCGAAACTACGACAGTCCACAACCCGGATAGTTAAGGGGGGGCGGTACAAGTCCTGATCTGGAAGCTCTACTTCTATGAACTTTACTGGATTCATAAAATTAGGATTGCGCTTCGCATTTTGAATAATTGTAGATGAGATAATATGGCTGGCACATTCTATGTCAACTCTAGGCTTGTCTACTGTCAGAAGATGCACGCGCTTCAGATCGCGTAAGCCCCAGAATAAAACTTCTATACGGTATTTAGATAGTGTTGGACGAATTCCTCTTGGTACGGGAAGAATGGGGCCTTTATTAGCATCAATTGGTGGCTTGCCATTAGGTTCTCTCGGTGAAGGTAGCTGGGGTAGTATGGACACATTTTGTTTTGGGGGTATCTCGAGTAATTCAAAAGCAGCCAATAATTCACCTGCATGATCGTCGCCTCGAGTGATATCGTACCATTGTAATGCAGATGGGTAGTGAGTCGTATTTAATATGTCCTCAATAACTTTAATATTTGGCTTTGCTAGGGTGCGACCAATGAACTCCGATTTTCCAACTTTATCTTGGTCAAAAAATTCAACTACTATTATTGGTGGATCTGATTTGATTTGTTCCATCGTACTGTAGAGGAGGACATCATTAAATACAAGAAGCTCATCCCAAGTGGGACTCAAGGTCTCATCGATAACCTGAGTAGTTGCAGTACTATCTCCAATTATGACTCGAGCAAATGGGTCAGACAGTCCTGATGAGTCTGAGCCAATCAGTGATCTGGCCTGATATATGTAAGCACGCATTTGGAAATTCTGTAATAATATTTTCTATATTAGGTATCTACACGTATCAAATTGTTACGTATTATAATGTAATTAAGCTTTACTTACGTGTTTTTGCCCATAGAATATATGTGATGGAGCATTATGATGAATGTATTCAGCGTTTCGAATCTCTGTATTCACTTCGTAGCCTTGAGGCAAGCCATCAATGTAATGTTTCTTGTCTTGTGCAATTCCCAGCCAAATGTAAACATTGATTTTCGCTGGTATGGTCCAGCCATTTGGACTGGCTGCCTTTTTGCCAGGCCACTGAATATAAAAGGAAATATTTATAAAAAAAAAGAAACAAACATCCAGTGCCTTTTATAAAATATATTGCGTTTTTCATAGGGGTTCTCAAATCACAACAATAATTAGTAACAATTTATCTAGAGTATGACTACCCTAAGAGTTTGAAACTATCTAACCACATGGTGTTGCTACATCTACGAGCATATCGGTCAAGCGTGTCTGGATGAAATGTCAAGACTCCAACCACTTATCTCACCTTCATAAACAATGTCTGCATTCTGCCGCAATGTTTCCCCATTTCGTCAGGGTAGTCTGAATAGATGAGGTCTCTTGCAGGAATTCTTTGATATGCCAGTCGTTTACCATTACTTATCATCCATATAAATACGTCTGGCAATGAATGTTGTGCCTTAAATTTAGAAAAGTACATTAGTCATAGAATATGCTTTAAATGTAATGTATCTACCTATTAAAAAGTACTATAACTTACGTCCTCGCAGAGATATTTTAGCTTTGTGAGGTAAGTGTACGCCGTGCGCAAACGATCCTTTATTGAATTTTTAGTGGTTAGTGCTTTCAAGCTTTTGCACATATTACCCATTTGCTCCTGGAAAATGTTTCACGCAATTAGATAGATATTAGTACATTACGATACGCGTGACCTAAGTAGGCTATTATTGCACGGTGTGAAGTTAGCGCCCGAGCGCAGCGAGGATGCTAAACGCCGTGCAATAATAGACAACTTCGGGCACATGTATCGTATACTATTTTATAGCAAGTGTGACATAAACCCGCACTTTACGCATGCTTCTCCGTGCAGAAATAGGCAACTTAGGTCACGGAAAAGCGTGCGTAAAGTGCGGGTTTAGGTCACACTGTGCTATAAAAATAATTACAATACAATTGATAGACGTGGGTAATTTTTTCCTTACGATTTCATATAAGCACATCTTTTGTCTATCTTTATCCAATTTAGTGCTGCCTAAAGGCTGAGCGGTAGACATATGGCGCACGTAAGCTGCGCACGCGTTGTTTACAGCCTCCAGTGAAGTTTTGAGAACCCCAACACTGGTATTATCTGTTCCAATGTCAGCTTCTATTGCTATTTGCGTATCAGATAAACCTTCCTCCTAAAATTAAATATGTTTTTGTATAACCAGTTATTTATAACTGCGGTCCTTGGACGAATAAACCACCTGCGGTCATAAATTTCGGTTTATCAACCTATTAAGCTGATTTGAAATGCACACGACACATCTAGGTAACGATAGCTCAGTGGTAGTGACATCGGATACCACGGCAAAGGTCGTGGGTTCGAATCCTACAATGAGCTTGAGCTTTCGGTGAAGAAAAACATCGTGTCTTCAAGCACCTGTTGGTGTGTTCCGGCAATCGCATTTGAGAGCCAGTTACCTTTAAGGCCTTGTAATAAGGTGTACAACACTTTGACAATTCCCCTGGTAGGTATTGCTAATAATAGTCTATAGCCGACGGTAGTCACATATTATCAGGTGACCCGCCTGCCTGGTCGTCACTTGTAGTATAGAATACGAATACACCATGGTATGCCAGTCGGTTCATTCACTGATATTACTCCTTAATAGGTATGAGGTAATTCACCACGTTAAGGCGATGATAGCTCAGTGGTAAGTGACGTCGGATACCGCGGCGAAGGTCGTGGGTTCGAATCCTTACAATGAGCTTGAGCTTTCGGTGAAGGAATACATCGTGAGGAAACCACAGCACGGTGGTAGGGTACTTTGTAGTACTCGACTGGCTGGCTACCACCCTCAAGTTGAAAATCTGTCGCCAAGCACCTGTTGGTGTGTTCCGGCAATTGCACTTGAGAGCCAGTTCGTCTTGATAAGGTGTACAACACATTAGCAATCCCCTGGTATTGCCAATGTCTATAGGCGACGGTTGTCACTTACCATCAGGTGACCCGCCTGCCTCGTTGTCACTTGTGACATAAAAAAAAAACAGTTTTCAGTTTAAAAATACTTACAAAGATCTCAATAATATTAGAGATCTGGTTAGAGTTATACATTCGCCGACGGTGATCAGGCCAGATGCTACGAATTTGCATGCATGGTTTGTATTCCCAGTATGGAAGGTAGTAGTAGGTTTTGTCGGAGCTTGCTGCCTTTACTGGCTGAGTTGTGCTTTGCCAATATCCTGTATCAGCGCTGAGTTCATCTGCAAGTTTATATTATCTTTAGGTAAAAAACTACAATATAAAGACATTTAATCAATCAACACGACGTGATGAAAAAAGAATAACAAGTATAAATGTATGCGTATTTTCTGTTTAATTTTTATAGTGACGATTTTATACATCATACGTGGATCCGCATTTGAATCGATAAAAGTAATGATTTGAAGCTGGTAGGTACTGTAACTATATTCAAATTATTATAAATGTCTGTGTTTTACTTCGACTTTCGGGCTTGTATAGAAGCGGGTACTTTGAGATTTTATTTATTTTTATTGAAAGGTACAGTATCAGATAACAGATTACACATAAACCTGCTACCCAATAACAACTGCACACAACTTTGACTATCAACATATTTCACAGCTATTCAATTACTTATGGAAATAAAATCAACATATTATACAAAAAAAAGAAACAATGTAGGTGGCAAATTTTATAAAACATTTGGTTGATGGCGTATTTTTCATTAATAATATGTATGGTTGCCACTCATAAACTATCTCTATACTTATTAACATACCAAGGTGCTCAACATCCAAGTCGTACGGGTCTTTTACAGATTCATTAAGGCCATCTAAAGAATTGCCAGAGTTACCAATGCTTAGTTCAAAATATATTGGTTTATCTGTGAGACGTTTATCGATCATATTGGCATCGAAGACGCTGGCGAATAAGAAGAACTCCTCGTGTTTTTCGAAAGATGGTTCACTGATTGGAATAATTGGCTCTAGTTCTACGTCTGTTGTGGGGCACTCGACACTATCCAATATCTCTGTTCGAATTGATATGAGAATTCTGAAAAATAATGAGCAATTAGGCAAGCAGAGTTTTTAATAATTTTTTTGTAGCCGATAACGTCAGTCCGGGATAAATCTCTAGAATGGATGAAGAATAAACAGATTCAGACGATACAAAGTAAGAATAAAAATATTGAAAACATGCTTTGTTTAAAACAGCCGTTGACTTTGATATAGCCGATAGCTATAACAATTAGCGTTCATATAATATTTGTGCCTAGGTTTTTTTCATATAATATTGTGCTCATAATAATTTTATTGGCTCATTTGTTCATTAAAGATTAATATCTGAAATCGACTCTAAAACGAACGACAGCTTGTAGTATTTGAAATAGAACATACTATACCTTGCTCTGTAGGCTACACCTTCGCCCATACCACTGTTCAAGCTGCTGTGCTGGTCCAGCAGACTGTAATCCCTGGTAGAGCCGTACAGATTCACGTAAGCTGGTCCAAATGTTGGTAGGAATCCTGTTAGAAAACAAATAGACGAAGATAATTTAGCTTCATTGGCAGAAATATGAAAAAGAGTTGCTTGAGGTTTTGGTGAAGGAAAAAATCTTGAGGAAACCATAGATAACCATAGATGACCACGAAGTACAGATGTACTTAACTCATTTCACCTACAGCGACATCATCACTTTCCACGGTCAATTGCGGCCAAACACAAGCTTATTTAAAAGTAAAAAAAAAAGAACGATAAAGTGCTGGGCAGGTAAATGACTCAGTATTACCTTTTTCTCCATCATTAGAAATGGTCTTCAGGTCAATAAAATGTGTTCCAATTACGTTGGGGTGTACAGGGTCTTGGTCTCTGAGCTGAATCTTGATACGTTGACACAGCGGTGGGAACATTTCAGTGAAAACTATTTGCTCATTCCAAATAGGCGTGTAAGTATTCCTCTTCACCGATGTGCTTCCCTAACATTTAAATAAACTTTTGTAAAAATCAAGTTCTTTTATTAAATCATTCGCTTTGTGTTTACATTACATGTGCCTAAATTAATAAGAGATTATACGCATGGAAGGTTTGTTTAGTATTTTTTTAATATAAATAATATAGGGAAGTTTTCAAAGCTATATTGTCACTCGAATAGTAAGATTGTTATTAGTTTGACCTTCCATGTTATATATATTATTCGAGGCAAAAGAAGATTACGACTCCAAAAATATATAAAACAAATATCTCTTGTTGTCAAACAAAACTTTTGTTTAATACTACAAACTTTACTGGATGGACACCGACAATATCATTTATGTAAACACATTAAAATATCTCTTTTAAAATCATACTTACGGTCATGCCAGCGAAGCATACTTGCACGAAAGGATTGACCAGGTCGTGACTCTCTCCAGTGAAGGCTTTCTTCACATTTGCCAGGATGGAGTAATTCATCTTAGGGAGGCCTTCAGCTTTGTAAATCTTTACTATAAATTTGGTTCTCTGGCGTTCCATCGGCACTCCAGAAGGTAACAGCAAGTTCCTGGGTGAAGCGTTTAAGGTAAGGGGGTATTTTATACTGACAATATTGACGGTACACAAAGATTAAGGTCGACGTCTATTAGTGAGATGAGAATCATAGAGTTATATAATTCACATTCCTAAAAATCACATACAATGATTTCCTTCACTAAATCAAAATAAACAATAAAAATAGTAACAGAACTTAATCTACATTTAAATTATGCTGTAGTATTACAGCTTTTCGCATCCAAACGTCTCTCCTCTTTCTTCTTCTCCTCCTCATCTTTTACTCGGTCTCCCTTTTTCTTCTTTTCCCATCCATATATATATTGTTATTCATCCTACAAAATATGTCTTGCCCAGTGCCATGGTGCCTTTACTAAATAGCCCGTATTGAGTATAGCCCGAGATTGTTTGAATGATTAAGAAAGTATTGCCAGAATAGTCAAATAATAAAAATATAACCTTGGTGAGTTTCTTTTCTTCTTAGTTCCTACCAACCGACCAAGAATTACATTAAAAATTCTTAACCATTTTCTATGTGAATGTAATTCGACAAGACGAAACATCGTCGGCGTCGAAGACTTAGAAAATTATCATCAAAATAATCCTATCTATTATTCCAGGATGTTATCTATGCGTGCAAAGTTCCATCAAGATTGTTTTAGTTTAGGAGTTCATCGTGGACCAACATCGTGACACAGGAATTTTATATATTAAGAAGAATGTCCGCAGGCAGAAGTCACATAAATAATAAATGAATAAAACATCTCGAATAACATAACATGGGCTCGGTTTGAGGATGAAATGAGAGTGAAATTGTATTCCGGGGCAGGAACCCCGGGGAGTGACCCGGGTTTTGTCTGGGGCACGCATAGCCCGGGGAAATATCTTAAAACTTTATTACCCGCTGCACAGCTTCGTTTATTGCCTACTTACACTTGCACAGGTATATTGGTGATTTGGCGGTTGGTATTGTGCTCTCAGTGTTCGGGAATATTCGGGATGATACGGCTGGATGTGTTTAGCGTTCAGCACGAGGATTTGTCTAAAAAACCTGATTTCATTTGTTTTATTTTTAAATGTCACGTTTTATGAATAAAAAAGTTATTGAGCTCAACACGAGCTCAACGTAAATATTGTGATTGATTGATGAAATTCTTGTGAACAGTTATAGCAAATCGCGGGTGTAGGTAATTCTGAATTTTAAATACGGATACATTTCTCTAGAGGGTATGATGATAGAGGATGAGATAAATATTATATTTTTGTACATACATTAATTTAACCAACAGGTATTTTTCGACTGTAAAAAACACTAGTTTCTTTTGTCGTATATTTATTAAGTAGATACGTATACTTCAATGTATTTTTTACTAATAGGTGTGTAAATATTTCTAATAACAAAATAGATTTACTACTATTTAGTTTCGAACAGTTCAATATATAAGTACCTACCATAAAGGCGAAAAATCATCCTGCAGATAGCCATCATTATAAATAAGGCATTTAATACAGTGTAACCAGCCCGCGTCTTCATCCGCTTGAAACTTATTTATCAAAATCTATTTAGTCGTGAAAACCAAGCAAACAGATAGACAGAGATACATTCGCATATACCTACAGGTGTCCGGTAAGTAACTACTACGACAACTTATGGGGAGATAGGAGGGGGTCACCCAACAAGTGTCACCATTTTCGAGATATTTCAGATTTTTATATATTGATTCTTCACTTTCTCCAAAATTATCATTCAACAAAGTTATTAGGTATATCTATATATATAAAAGGAGAATATTTAATATAAGTTGTAATATGTATTCCTCTATTTATTAGAGAAAGTCTAATAATTCTATATCATTCCTATTTACGTGGAAAACATCATTATTTATTATTAAAAATATTACGGAAGAAATACCTATTCAGATTATATCCAAAGGTACGCCTAACAATTTAACTCATAAAATGTAATATGCTGAGATATACGTACTTTTCCTTAAACGTATTTTCTCCAAACAAAGTTTTCACTGCGTTATGTAACATGTAAGTATATTTAGGATTTATAACACCAATCCTTGTGAGGATTTGGACTTTATTTACTTAAACCATTGAATGGCACAGTAGTGGTGTTTAAGGACTATATTAGTAGGTAGTAGTCGTTTGAATGGCTCGAAAATCTGTTATCAAGTATCTATCAGCACACCCCGGCACCTAAATATGAGTAAATATCCATCGATCAAGAGGGACAATGCTACACTTGTAATTGTGTTTATCTTTCTAACGTATAAGCGTTGACCGCCGTTAAAGATTAAATAAAGTAGTAGGTAGGTACCTACAACTTTTTTTGAAATCTTTGATAAGTTTCTGTGCTAAGTGATGATGTGGCCAAAGGTGGTAAGCACACAAAGCTTAGAAGGAAGCTGGCTCTCAAGTGCAACTGCCAAAACACACTGATAGGTGCTTGGCGACAGACTTTAAACTTGATGGTAGCAGCCAGCCAGTCGGATACTACAAAGTACGCTAACACCGTGCTATGGTTTCCTCACGATGTTTTCCTTCACCGAAAACTCAAGCTCATTGTAGTATTCGAACCCAAGATTTTCACCGCGGTATCTAACGTCGTTACCGCTGAACTATCATCGCCTTAAAACCATTATCAAAACCATCTACTATCATACCTTGGGGACGATGGATAGGGCGACGGATAACGGTGTGTTTGCGGGGAGGGGGTGTGTCATTTCTAATGTTTAGTTTTTTCTTTCGTGTGTTCCGGTAAATGCACTGTTTTTTATACCACAAGGCTGACAAGCAAGCAGGCGGGTCACCTGACGGTAAGTGACTACCGTCGCTTAGCAATACCAGGGGATTGCCAATGTGTTGACGACGATATCTTTACATCTTACTAGAGTTTTCAGAATAATAATTGTTGTATTATAAAAATTCAGGTCTCGTCTTTGTCTATCATGGTGAGATTGCCTACTATATTTGATCGTACAATGAAGTACTATATTTTGTCCAGTGCACCGACAGACTGGCTTTCTAATAATTGGTTTGGTTGCGGCTTTACGCGGAGCAGGAAAGTATAAAATTACTTTTT
The DNA here is from genome assembly GCA_951361185.1 of Ochropacha duplaris. Lineage (NCBI taxonomy): Eukaryota > Metazoa > Arthropoda > Insecta > Lepidoptera > Drepanidae > Ochropacha > Ochropacha duplaris. The sequence goes on from OX592690.1 coordinate 2,808,894, forward strand.
TATTACATTATACTTGACGGCTTTATGGAAAATTTTCATCATATAAAAGATAAAAATTCACATTATGATTCGTATAATAACTGGAGGTGGAATACGATATATTTTACATTATAACACGCATTTGCCACTGTCTTATGGAGTAGTTTAATAAATGTTGTTTTGGAACAAATATGATCGATAATAATCAAAGACATTTTTTATACCTACTACCAAATAAATCTCTTTGATAATAATTAACAAAATGTTTTGTAATGATAATTTTGGCAATTTGAAAAAGTGACTTAATAAACATGGGATTTCAGAAGATAGGTGACAAAACATACTTTCTCTTTAAACCAGATTATAACGAGGAGCTGGCAAACGGAACATCCAAATACAGTTAAAACAAAAAAAAATAGATAGAAAATTGGTAGAATAAAACTCGAACTTGAATACAAAGATACATAAAAGAAAATAATTCGCGGCCAACTCTACCACTCCCTACCCGGTAATTGGTCCCGCACAAAACAAATACTTAATCGTTATACTTACGCCTCGATATCATCGTCATCTTTCTTGCTTTTTCCTGGAATCTTGACAGTATCACCCTTGCCGATGACACTGATATCACATTTCAAGTAGCCTTTCGGCCCTGCTGCCACATCATCAGGGTCCGTGAGCAACGCCCATTTGTGATAGAATTGATGATCTGTGGACAATCGTAATTTTTTTAGACCTGTATTTAAATGTCACTCATCAATATACCCTGGTGATCGACGCTGCAAATTGAACTATTATTAACAGCAATATTGTGTAAGGGGTCACTTAATAATACGTTTGTAGTTACGAGAGACAAATGTTTTTAAATTATATCTAAAATATCTAATAAAATAACTTTGTTGCAGTTTAGTTTATAACTGTGTAGTTGTTTTTTACAAGCTTTTATTTATTTACCTGTTAGTAGTTTAGTTCGTATGTTTGTATAGAATCTAGCAATTGAGTTTTAAACCTGTGAGCACGCGACCATGTTAGCTGGAATTGACAACATGTAATTTTCATAACATGCATATATTATAATTTTATACGAAACTAGGTTTAAAAGAAGGTACTTATATTATTATTGTTTGTATGTTCATATATTCAACTTTTTATTTCCTTCTAAATGTGTAGATGTAAGTCCTTTTTTAAGCTGAACAGAAAGATAATGCCTTTGCTGTTTGACATAATCATTATAAAACTAGTAAGTACCTATATCAAAATCACAAGTAAACAAATGGCTGGCATTTTTTTTATTTAGTTCGATTTTAGATTCTTTCTATTTTAATATAATTATTAATATGTTTTTACGCGATGTCGTAATTTTTTTATTAGCATTTATCTTGTTGTCTTTTTCTCTTAAATTAGACAAATAAAAAATTAAAAGAATCAAGACAGGACAAGAAAGAAACGAATATGACCATGTTGTCAATTGTGCACAACTTTTTGGTGACAACCTTTCCACTTAAAATAGCTTCGTCCGCTGTTGATTTTTCCAGTAAAAAAAAACATTTTAACGGAGATAAGCAGACAGGTCCATCTAAGGGCACGTAGTTACAATTGTCTAGTGAACATTAGCAATACCAGTGGGGTAAATATTTATTCAACCAAAGCGCAACAACTGGCTAACTGCAACTGACGCTCTGTAGGCGATAATTTTTCAGTATTATGAAGTACCCTACCAAAGTGCTGTGGTTTTCTCACGATATTTACCTTCACCGAAAGCTTAAGATACCACAAGTGACAACCAGGCAAGCGGGTCACCTGATGGTAAGTGAATACCGTCGTTATAGACATTAGCAATGCCAGGGGGATTGCCAATGTGTTTTTTTTACAACTCAAGTGCAACTGCCGGAACACATCGACAGGTGCTTGGCGACAGATTTTCAACTTGAGGTTAGTAGCCAGCCAGTTGAGTACAAAGTGCTCTACACCGCGCTTCAATTATTACTTAACTAAAACACATTATATATGCAAATTGTGAACCGGCTCTAGATAACATGTAGGTCGCAGTTGGCGAGGTACATACCAAAAATAAATACATATTCTGGGACATTCTTCTGAATTATTATCTATACTAATAAATCCAAAACTACTGCTACGATTTAGAAAATTCTTTCAGTAATTTGAAGCTACATTATTCTCGAGTGCTATAGATTTTATTTTTATGTCACTTATGACAACGAGGCAGGCGGGTCTACTGATGGTAAGTGACTACCGTCGCCTATAGACATTAGCAAGACCAGGTGGACTGCCAACGTGTTGTACACCATATTACAATGCCTTAAGGGCAAGGGCAACTGGCTTTCAAGTGCAACTGCCGGAACACACCAACAGGGTGCTTGGCGACAGATTTTCAACTTGAGGGTGGTAGCCAGCCAGTCAAGTACCACATAGTACTCGAAATCGCGGGTAAAAACGCGGGGCAGAAGCTAGCTGAGTCTGGGTGTAATTATCTATTTATGTATGTATTTACAAAAAAAGTAGTATAATATGTAGTATATCAGTCATCTGGTTTCCATATTACAAGCTCTGCTTAGTTTGGGATCAGATAGCCGTGTGTAAAAAAAAAATGTACTTACCAAAAATAAAAATTCGAAGTTTAACTTAATAAAAACGTTTTAAAAACAGTTGATTACTTATAAAATACTCTCTCTATTTGGTAGATAAGTTGTATTTATATCGACAACGAATCATTCTTAATTTCTTCCACTACGTAAACTTAAAGATATTGGTATTTTTGAACGTTTGGAGAGAGAATTAGCTAAGCTAAGGTTTAGCATTAAACTGAAATATGTATGTTACTTGTAAGAGGGTATTAGTATTGAAAAAGGTTTGCCTTTCAAAGGTTAATCTGCCACTTGATATCTGTCTCAAATATCCTTCAATAACATTAATAATTTCATATTAATATTGAAACTGTGATGTGTAACGTTCATTTTGTTCATAATAACCTGTGGTTAATTCAATTTAATTATTAATACAATGGAAATTAAACCACACGAAAGCTTTTTACGAAATATTGGACAGAGATATCAAATAATAATGAACATGATATTGTTTCAGAATTTCGAATAATATCTCGACAATATAGTGAATAAAAATGTGATAGATATTAAGAATTTATTTTGCCCGACTACGTCTGCCTTTTTATACTCATAGGTAGAGGAGAGGTAGAGTTAAAAAAAAACTATATCCGCAAAGCTAAGCTGACAGACAGCGTTACATTCGCTTATAATTATTTTTGAAATCTTTAATTTTATACGTTTATGTGAAATGGTTACGAATTCAACCTCAAAACTTATTTATTCGGCTCTGGTAAGGCAATTATGAACTTTGTAATTAACAACCACTTCTTAATACACTTAAACTGAAATGACTCTGGCGAGACAATTTTGAAGTAACAGAGGCCTCGGGGGATGGGTGGACGGGGATCTTTTCCGTTAGGATAAGGAGCCTGGTCCGACTGGACTGAAAAAAAAAATACACAGTTTAAAACAAAGTAAGTAAGTACCTACAGCTTGGATTTGAAGAGATTTTCTCGTAAATTGAAACGTTTTCTGAACGAGCACGTTACACTATTGGTTCAAAGGTTCAGACATATTACAATGCTCGCGGAGTAGGAGCCACTCAATTGATTGTACCTATGTAACGTTACCAGCTGATTGTAAGGCACTAAACATTGAGAGACATTGAGATAAGGTATTAACTGCAGTAGTTAAGTTATATTTAGTTAAACGTATAACTCATGTTTAAAATAATTTGTTTGTGTTGTATGTATCAAATTACAATACAAGTAACGTTGCCAACATTGGCGATCGGAAATTTCCAATAGGTAAATATAGTTAGTAAATTTGTTGTAAATATGTATTTAACAGTATAGTTTTTATTTACAACAAATGTACAAAATATACAAGCAAATGTACAATTATAATACATAAAAAACTTCTTCGAGGCTGCCGCTGCTGCCGATCGGCAAGGTTCCCAGAAGGCTGGCAGCGTTTCCTCTTTGGATGGCCAAGCTGATGCGTTGGCGGAAAAAGCTCCCCGCCCGCCGGTCACCCGAGGCCTCGATTAATTTTTTACATAAAATATTTGCGAAACGACGAGCTTCAGACCCCCACGGACTCATGGTCTCAACCGCAAAAGGCATAAAGTAGTATTTAAGTTATATTTAGTTAAACGTATAACTCATGTTTAAAATAATTTGTTTGTGTTGTATGTATCAAATTACAATACGAGTAACGTTGCCAACATTGGCGATCGGAAATTTCCAATAGGTAAATATAGTTAGTAAATTTGTTGTAAATATGTATTTAACAGTATAGTTATTTTGATATTTATACTTATTTAATGTCTAAATTTATGTACTGTTCTTAATTGCCGTTTTACTTTGACCACTCCTATTTGATCAATAGTTATTTCTTAAACATAATAGTAAAAAAACATAAGATGTAAATTATATTTTATGATTTCGCACAGCCAAACATGCCAACAATATTCGCTAGCTAGAATTTAGGTAAAGTAAAAATTTCTTCGGGTTTTTAATGCTCTTCATAAAATTCGCTTTGCGCAATATTGTAGACAATGTTTCGCATTTGCTATTAAAATATATACCTACTACATATCTATTATAAAATTTATAATATTTACAAAAAAGCCACAATATGGGAAACAAGTACGACACAAAATTACAGTTTTTTTTATTTTTACCTGTCTAGTCTATTTGTTCAAGCATCTCGCAAAAACTGCTGGAGTGATTTTTGATTAAAGTTTTTACTTGATACTTAATATGAAAATGCTATTATGTATTTATTTACCAAACAAATCAGGTCAGATATGAATAAAAAGTTTTTGGTTTTTCATTTTTATTTTTTACAATACAATTATTTTTTTTTACGAAATTTGGCGAAAACTTCGGTACCTTTTTTATGTCCCAAACACACTGTAATTTTTTTGATTTAAAATATTTATTATTTCACCTTATTTTGACTTAATATCGAAAAAGTTAGGGTGCTTTTCAATCGAAAATTCTCACGTCAAAATATCTGTTTTTTTTTTAAAGTCGGTGGGTTTTATTATCTTTGAAATCTCTACTTCCTGATGGTATAAAAAATACCATTTACCATAAATGTCCTCAGAAAATGCAAAGAAAAGTGTAGTTTTCATCCTACTATAATTTTTTTTTTCAATTTTTACCATTTTTAAAGGCTAGTAATGGAAAAAACATACACGTAAAATCCATAGGTTTATGGTTATCCATATTCATGGTTTATTGATTTTCAAGAAACAGTTTCTTAAATGACGATAGCAAAAATTATACTTGTATTCTACTTTATATGTAAATAGCTCGTTAATTTAATTTATAATCGAGGAAAGAGTGTATCTTATCATTAACCTGATAATCTAGCTAGCAAATAAAACTACAATCGTTCTCCCGCGACTGTTCGCGTGGAATTTTGCCTATTCTCTCGTCTGTCATCCACTTATGGCGAGCTTAGACAGTCATACATATTTACATTCATATTTATAGTGTACTAGCTGTCCCCGCGGTTTCTCCCGCATTCTCGACGAAACTTATCTTTCAATTGTTTCAATCTCGGTTCAGAATATGATTTATGTTTATGAAACTCGTTATAACCGCGACTTGACTCAACGATTCAACATTCCCGGAATGGAATGAAACACCAATATTTAACTTGGGATATATAAACATTGATACTACTTACTTGGCAATAATTTGTTTAGTTAGAAATTTGAGTTCGCTCGATTTACTCCAAATTGAGGTAGTACAATACGAGTATAATAATTTGACTGATATTGCTTTGTTCCTGCACATCGATATAGGGTCTATACCTATATCGATGTTCCTGCATCAAAGGCCATCAACAAACCTTTCTTAACTAGATATTGTAATCTCATCGAATTATTCATACTTCATTGTCCTGTATTATAAATATGAAAAGTTACTCAATCACGCAAAAACGGCTGAACGGATTTTGATTAAACTTGGCACACATGTAGATCATATCCTGGAACAACATATAACATTAATCTATTATACTTTTTATTCGAGAAAAGATAAGATCCGTCGGGAACGCGGGTAAAACTAATATAGAATAATTTAAAAAACTATTACAATCTATACTCTTGCGAATTCTACACCAGCTATCTACAGGTTTTAATTATTACATTTATTTAGTAGGCACTACCCATAGCAAAAGTTGTTGGCATCGATGAGTACTGCAAGTTTTTTTTAAATTGATCATTAGTTTACTAGGTACTAAGTAATTAAAAAAAAAACTAAACTAAGAAAGCATGTTACAATGTGAACTGACAAATTTTTATTTACACAGTGGTTAATTAACTAACTTAAACAATAAGTTTACAGCGACTGTATGTACAGGTCTAACGAAAAGTGTAACCACAATTTTACTTAATTTACTTAAGCAGCCGTAAGTTTATATTTGTCTAAACGTTTTAAGCAATAATAGATTTTACGGTACAGTAATAACGTTCAAATACTAGTAGAGCTGAAATACCTACGGTGCTTGGATTTTGTAAATAGTGAGATTGGATTTAAGTTATTAAATACCTCTTTACACAAGCCTTTGATACGCAACGTCTAAACTGTTAAGATCGAGGAGGCGTTTCAATTTCTACAGACTAAACTACTATAGATAAGCGTTTGTCACAAGACAGGAAGCTTTCATATCATACCAAGTACACTTTGTCACCTAAACAAGGAACGGTGAGAAGAGCCAGTCAATCAGTCGCCAGGAATGTCTGAAATAGCGCGAGAACGTGATAAAAAAGTGCGTTAGATAAAGATAGTAATAAAACATGCATCAGATAGATACTATAGAAATGTACATTCACAAACATAATTATATTTTAATAAAATACTGGTGTTCAAAAAATACGGTTTTTAAAGCTAGATATTTAAATCTTTATTTTTTAGTTTTAGTCAATTATTTTTGTCACAGTTGTTAATTGTGTGTGCATCTAAGCTTGTTCGTTTTATTAAGTATATAATTTATAATTCGTTTATTATTCCGTTTGATATACAATTATAAACTTGCAAACATTTTCGTACTTTACTTTTTTACGATGAGAATATCACAGATCGGAACAAAGTATTTTTTAAAGTGCCTAAGAGGATTATTCTCCGATAAAAATCGAAAATAGAAATAATCATTCATTATCTTAGTTCGAACGCGCGATATTGAATTCAGTATTATCTGTCATTTGATTTGTCAGAATGTATTGTAGGAGATTCTCCAGTCAGTATCTGAGCATTGAAATGTTAAGGGCAAGTTCCTTTTATCCTTGGTACTTATGTTATTTAAAGTAGGGTTTTTTTTAGATTTTCGATGTCAGTTTTGTAATTAATAATGTTTTTTAATGGGAAATTTGCTTCCCACCCCGTCAATTTTCCATTTTACTGTATAGAGTTAAAATATTTGAATATTTCGGCATGTGCAGAGTGAGTTCAAACACAGGAAAGGCACAACACATGCAAAATAATACAAAACCTTTCAAAGTAAAAGAGCAGTCGCCTTAGGTGAAACCGTATTATTTATATTATTTTTTTAGAAGCAAAGCGTACGCCTCTGAAAGTAACCTACCTAAAAAACCTACTCTCTTTACGGGAATAATAAATGTAGGTAGGCATGTATTTTATTCATTAACGTGTCTTTTGAATTACAAGTGCAACGAAAATTACTAAATAATTTGACGGAAAGACTGAGGTTTCTCCTATCTTGAAATATACAGGACCCACAATATGGTATCTCTGAGTATTTTTTTTATAAAAATTATTAAAAGTACATCCTTTTCGAATAAACTTCTTTAGAAATGGATATAGAGATTCTAAATTGATTTAGTTTTTAAACTACAAAATCAGCACCAATATAGGTATTACTTTGTATAGCTAAATATATTTATAATTATTTCAATACTACATTAAATAACGTCAAAATATTATTTATATATACTTTTGTAATAGAAAATATATGATTATAATAAATAACATTGTAATAGAAATATTAGTGTTTATGTTTGTTTGAAAACTAAACTAATTTAATCTCGACATACTTTACTCTGGGACTCTGAGATTAATATCTATATATTTTTATCTGGTAATAAAAATACTACCACGTATTCTTTGATGATAAGTACCTTTATCGTGGTGGGTAGGTGCTTTTAATTTTTCTATCCCTTTCTATAATGGTTCGAAAAAACGAGTAGGTATAACGTGTTAAGTATCGTTTTACATAAGACAAGTTTAAGTAACAGAGTTAGTACGTTTTAGTATCAGTTATTATTCGTCAAAATTATCAAAATTTTGGGCGTAGATTACTAAAACATTCGACTAGAACGAATACCTACTCCCTTATTGATATTGTGTTCCATATAAACAACTATAACACACAAGGAACTAAGAGGGATTGTATTTATTATTTATTTTCACAATAAGCCGTCAGTTTTATAAGAAATATGCTATCCCGTGTGTGGGGTTGTAATTTAGGTGCTGGTAAGAAATTTGAAGGACCATAAAGAGAGGAAGGGAGTCACAGAACCTCGCTCAATTGAATGTTGGCAAACTAACAATGCTACCACTAACCTCCATTCACTTCTACTCTTCGTCCCAGACGTGGGCCAGCAGAGCTCGTTCTTGTGGTTCCTTTTGTTGATGCTATTAAAACTATGCACAACACTGTGTTCAAGAAACGTTCTTGATCAGTATACACGGTATACGCACGGGTGTTCTCTGTTCGTGCCAAACGATAACTGCCCGTCTCGGAGGGGAGGCGATCGCCGACCGCATCATCCAAAGACGAGGGTAGCAGAAAAAAAGTCAGTAGCAACATCCTTAGTCTACCCTAAATTTTCAATTAATGAGCAAGGTCTGAACACCGTGAATTTATCACGCATCATGTTCCACGTTATTATAAGATTCTTGTAAAAAGTTTATCAGGCGCACGTTTGCCACCTTCTTGGAATAAAACAAAATCAATCACGAGTTTTGTTTTTATTCTCTAGTACCTAGTAGATCTTTTCAATCGATTCTAGTAGGTCACAATCAGGTCCCTGAAGTTTGCAAGATTAGAGATAAAATTAGCATATTTATATGAATGTAACTAGTTTTCCCCCCCGCGGTTTCACCCACGTTCCCGAGGGATCTTATCTTTTTCCGGGATAAAAACTATCCTATATTTTATTCCAGAACATGTTCTACCTGTGGTCAGTCTCATCAAAATCCATTCAGACGTTTTTGCTTGATTGAGCAACAAACATCCAAACTCACAAACATCGAAGCTTTCACATTTATAATATTAAAAGGACAGTAGGATAATAGTAAAAAGCATTACATTTGAGTTGGTCGAGGTCTGACAACAGGCAGGCGGATTACCTGATGGTAAGTGACTATCGTCGCCTACAGTCATTAGCAATACCAACCAGGATGATATCCAATGTGAACTGTCATACTTGTGAACAGGTGCTGCTTATGGGGGCTGGTCTGCTTGAGTTTGGTGTTTACTGAGCCAGTTATCATTAAATTCTATAGATTACTATTTTTGCCGCCATAACACGCAAATATTGTCAGTGAGACTAGATAAATAATTATTGAATGTAATAGGTGTTAGTTGTTTTTGAAAAGAGTAATTGTTGAGTTTATTGCCGTCTCTTCTCAGCAAAAGCAACCTTCTGAACCGAGCATTTAGAGTCTGACTATTCATAAGTGCCTGTCAAGGCATCATCCAAATAGATTAATAAATATTTCATTTCATTTCAGTACCAAGGAGTAGGAAATAAGCTGTGCATCCAAATCGATGTCGGGTGCAGACGAATCAAACAGGAAACTAAATCAATTTCCAGTGAAGCTGAGCAAAGGTAAATACGAAGACAGAATTTAATTTTACTCCGAAGATTATTTTGACGTTGCATCGGTATTTTATTTGATTAATAAAATGTTGTCGTTATGTTTTTTTAAATCATTTTAGTCAAATAAAGTCACTTTGAGCACTTCCAGATTCTTCCGAGCTATACGGCTGAAACATTCACAACTCGATGATATTTTTTTAAACTAAGTACCTACATAAAATTATGTCTGTTTATCTAAATCATAATTTACAATGGATTCTCAATTGTAAATTATGAGTTAGACGTTGTTTTTAGACTCACCGTTGTGCAACTAGTGCAATCGAGAAGAGGAGTCTATCATTATATTGATGGAGTATCTCCGAAAGATCCGAAACGAGGGATCCAGGTGACTTACTCGGAGATAGTTCCGTTGGGTTATGTAATACCTACTTATCATACGCGACGATAAAGCCAAGTATCCACTTGACCTGGTTAATTGTGGATAAAAAAATAGTTAAGATATTGTGTTGCTTCATGTGATATAGTGTATATTCGCTAACCAAAAAAGCTCCTTAAATAAAGATAATAAAATAAAATATATTAATTATACACAACTTTGAGTATTTTCCATTACAATGATGTTCATATGGATAATACAGAAACTAAATAACATAAAGCACACCGCCGTGTTCCTCAGGGAGCTATGGAACATAAATTTATCATACAGACTTTAATGGACGCAGCAAATACCACACATAGAGAGGAAACACATTATATTTTTATGCTATAGTATTATTTTTTATTAAATAAATGTAGAGTAAGTTAATTTCCGGATTCAACACAAACTGCAAAATATTTACTATCTGTAAATAAAATTTCACGAATTCCTATTTTAATTTAATTCGGAATCAATCCTATCCACGATATGTAAAATTTGTTTCTTTGAATTACAGAATATTTATTAATTTAATAAGATTATCTAATATAAATATTTTATTTTATGGATTCGTAATTTTAGCTTAATTATTTTTCGAAAAACAAATTTATGACTACAGAGGATTTAGGATCTTTTCATAAAACAATCTTCAAACACCCTTCGCTGTATTGTTTCAAAACAATTGTTTTGTTACAAGCTTTTGCGAGATACTTAATTAAAAAATAAAGCGCAAAACTAGGGTGAAAGTACTCATTAGAAAAAAAAAGACGTACCTACCTATCTGAAGTATTAAAACATTAACTAGGTACTATATTTAGGTCGATTTGTATGTATGTTAGTATACCACGATGATACATATAATTAGGTATACCACGATGTTAATATGATGATGATAATCTATAAATAAGCATTGAAAACTACATATTGAATAACTTTAAAAACTTACCAGGCTGGTTCCATATTGTAGCGATGTCCAACTTGAAACTTCCTAGTAATTTGTTGGTGCGTAGAATGCTGCGTGAATGATACACCTGGAACAATCATCACTCTGCAATCTGCATACAACTCGCAAATGTTTACACAATATAGTTTGTAAATGAATGCAAGGAATAATATACGTTATGTTTTAATTAAAAAAATATATATATTGGAATATCGTACGCATAGCTTTTTATTTTCTAGTAATTATGTTGCCAGTATGTTATTGGTCAGAATTTGTCAATGTTATAGGAATGTAGGTGTTATGATGATATAATAAGATAAGCTATAGACATAACAAAACGGTAAGAGAATAAGGTTTGTCAAATCTGAAATTTGAAGCTACTCGTAGATATTGTTATTCTAATAAATATTAATTTAATAATTAATCTCGTCGCTTTCTTCTATATTTTCCAAGAAAACTTCAATATCAACAGGAGAATCTTTACGACTGCCATTATTTATGTAAGACAGTTGCGAACTGGAGCTCAATTTCACATCCAAACATTGTTTATTTATCTATTTTATTCACTAGCGGGTTTTTAACATAACAGAAGGTCCCAAATTCGTATTTTTTTTGCTATTTTATTCACTATTCCCAGATCTTTAAAGATATGTTAGATTTATTTTACGAGGAAATGAGTTTATCTAGTTCGTGTTCATTGACAGAAATTAGGAGTTACAGAGCCAAACTGATCGAAACTATAAACTGCCTCCAAAGCAGACATGATCTAAATTCAAAACAGAAAATTACAATTACACTCCGCGTAGTAAGCATTTCACTTTCAGCATCTACAGACAACAGATTCAGACTCGTAACTGTAGATTTAAATCCTGCATTAGTCATTATACCCCATTGTAAACAAAAAAATAGTAGATATTATATTAACCCGCCTTTCCTTTAGTGCGTAATATTTATGTAAAAATAATATCTACGTAGCAACTGAGGAAAAAAAATATTTACTATTTTCATTACGCGTCAAATTCATAATACAGGAAATAATTACCGCTAATTTTTCACCGGTAAGGATTTCGTGATTTCCTTATTATCCACGTCAATACCTGATATAATAATATTATATATGTAAGATTTTCCTCATTATAAGAACAAAATCATAGAAAATTAATATAGGATGTAAGAAGAAGGAAACACTATCTCTATCTATAATAAATAACATCAAATTATTTAATGAATGTGATTCTAGCTAGACGTTAAGTTATCCAGTGTATGTACTCTGTTATTAAATAATAGTTCTTACGTAAACTGGAAGAGGTGTGTAATTACTTGTGATGTCTGCCAGAATAAATACCTAAGGTGAGACATAGATAATATTGGTGGTATATGTATTTACACGTCAACAAAGAAGGCGGTAAAATGAGAATGTCTTAGAAAAGTAGTTTAATTTTTCCTTTTTGTTTTCTTTTTCTTTGTTTAGATCTTGTCATTAAAATATTATCTCTGGGGATATTAAATTTGAGTCTTTAGACCTACCTCTCGTATATTAATAGTACTTCATCGATTAAATTAAAAATAATTTAGCAAACTTTAAATGTTGAGTACAGAATACGTAATTTTATTTTCAATTATTAAACATTTTCGGATAAGTAACAAAAAGTTTAATAAATTTGATGTTAAAAATACTTATGTTTAACCACTTTAACCACTTTGCTGGCTCTGGTACCGGATGCTTATATTGTATGTACATGCAAAACATTTTGTTAACAAACACTCATCTGCACGACCCATATCGTTGAGAACATCCATTATGCTCGAATTTCACAAAACAGATATCACACGTTGCCGGTATAGTCTTCCGAACTAAGTTACTTCTTGATACTTGACTTGTGCCACTTTATTTGAAATATGTCTAAAATTATATTATATTAATTCAATTAAAAATAGTACAGATAATCTAATTACACAAATAAAAACAAATAACAAAAAAAATGACTACACTAAATAGGCCAACTGGTCCAGATCGCTGTCAGGTGGTAGCCCAGAACACTGGCAGCATTGCCTCTTTGGATGGCAATGCCAATACGTTGGGAAAAGTATTCGCCAGCCCTCCGGTCACGTGACGCTTCGATGAGGCGTTTCGCGATGAGACTGTAAACGCGGTGAGCAGCTGGTCCCCATGGCTCCATTAAAAATATAAATTAGCGATGCATCACTGGGAAGCAGCGCAAGTACGGGTAAGTACTCTCATTTTGAATACATATTTCATACAAGTACGGACTAGGTTTTGCCTAAGAACGAATCAATGTACCTAATATCTAATATGTAATAGAATTTGGTAATAGAATTTTAGGGTTTGAGTGTACATACCTAGTATTCCCTTTTTTTAAATTAAAATCTAGCCTAAATTGGGTTAATAAGTAATTTATATTTAACATAACATTCTAGACTAACTTAGAACTAAGATGTGTCCATTAGAACTTTTCTTATTGTCTGTATTAAGGGAATGACACTTTGTTCTTGTGTAGGTATTACTTGAACTATGTTACATTATAAGAACTAGCATCACACTAGTTCGAACGGTTTAGTTGTTTTGTCTTACTATCTTCTGTCTACCTAAATACAAAAACGAAATACCACTACTTGAAAGAGCAATGCCCACGAACAAGCCCTAAAGCTTCAGGCCCAGAAGTGAACAGTAAAAAATTGTACAAGTGTTTATTGTTCTAGATAGATAAATGTGTAAAATGGGCATTGCTCCTTAGCTGAAGTAGGTAACCGCTAAGAAAAGATTTTTGTAAATCCAGCCCCTAAAAGAACGCGAGTGATACCGCGAAGCAGCTAGTACCTATGTAGATTGATTTTTATATTTGTTATACCTATATGAGATGTAATCAGATATCGAGAACCAAATATCAGATAGTGAGAACAAACTGCACATTGCTTTTTTTGCATTAGTCGTTTCGGTCCTCCGTCAAAACCAAATAAAAATCTAGTGTTTTAATTTCCGTACAGTGGATTAGAGAAGTCTCAAAGAATGAAGAAATGTTATTCTGTTGTTAGGAATTCCTTGAAGGTTTAATAATCAAAAGAAAAAGCTGTAACTTTAAGTGATTCGGTCCGTTGTCGAATCTAAGTTAGTATTCCTTTTATCAATAAAATATTTATGGAACATCTTCCCGAGATTCTTTGTAGAGGGTTTTCTCACTATGAATTATTTAAACTTTGAATATCCGCATTTGAATATTCGTTAACCTACTAGATGTTTATTTATCTGTAGGTATAGTAGTTTATACGCCGCGGTTTAATATATAACTAGCTCTCCTCCGCGGTTTCACCCGCGTTCCTTTGGGATCTTATCTTTTCCCGGGATGAAAATATAGCCTATGACACCCCTAAATAACGTGGCTTTCTATTTTTCCGCCAACGTATCAGCCTGGCCATCCAAAGAGGAAACGCTGCCAGCCTGCTCGGAACCTTGCCGATCGGCAGCAGCAACAGCTACCTACTCAAATATTTCAATAATATTTTAGGTATAAACTATATGTATGCCAAGTTTCTTCACGACCGCCCTTCCGTCAAGACATGATTGTTGCGTAACTTTAACCGTTTACGCAGCGCACGCAACGGAAGCTCTCAGAAGGAATAAATTTTCCCCGTTTTTGCAACATTTTTCATTGATGCTCCGCATTTATTGGTCACAGCGTGGTGTTATATAGCCTAGAGCCTTCCTCATTAAATGGGCTATCCAACAAAAAATGTTTTTTTAATTCGAACCAGTTGTTCCCGAGATTAGCGTGTTCAAACAAACAATTAAACTTAGATAGATTAATAGCTGCCGACCGTGGTTTCATCCGCATTCGAGAAGGAACCCTTTAGGGGCTGAATTTTCAAAAAGATTTATTAGCCAAATTACAGGTTTGTAGCATTTACACTTTTCGTGAATACCTAATCAATGAGTGTAATTTCGTGTTACACCTAGATATATAGATATAAATATAATACACATATATAGGATGGTGTAAAGATATGTGCAGGAAACGTGACGGACAACTAGTTTATTACTCTTGATAACGCATATACCGTTTTCATTTCCGCACAATGTGGTAAGCCTGCGGTTGGGTCAGGAGAGCTAATTTGCGAAATTTCGAATATTGTTATAGGTATCTACTTTAGTTTTCATTTTAAATGATTAATTATACATATACCTATACGTACTTTGTTTGATAGACTTTTGTGATGTATTACGGAACATTGAAACAAGTAAACGAATTCTGTTGACGAAACATTTGTTAGTATATTATTTTTTTATAGCACTAAAGTTAAGGGCCGTGATGGTAAGCGATTACCGTATCATACAGGCCTTTTTTATACCACAAGTGACAACCAGCCGGCGGTTCACCTGATGGCAAGTGACTACCGTCGCCTATATAACACCAGTTACAATGTTACGTAACACACGACTTGGAATAAATGCGTGTGTAGTAGATGCCATCTTCTAAAACTGAATATAATTGATATATTACTCACCTTGTTAAATGCGTCTTTAGTTATTATAGGTCTATATCAAACTCATTGTTATAAATAGACATTTTCTTAGCATTATCAAACTCAGTGGGCGTTTACGAATAAAGAAAAGAAAACAGAAAAATCACCGTTTGAACATGACTCATAAACATTTATGTCGTATTTCCTTTGAGTTAATATCTCAGATAAAAGGATAGTATTGAAGCTGTCTCGATAAATCTACAGTAAAATTACTGTAGATCCTTAAGAATATTTTTAAAGGAAAACAGCCGTACGAGTACCTACTTGTATCGAAAAAAGTCTGAAAAAGGTTTTTGCGGCTAAATTTACCACCGAGGTGGCTGCCACATACGTCTTACTTGTGAACAGATGTTGTTTGTGTGTCTCAGGCAGCAATGAACTCAACAACTTTACTTTACCCAATAAATTGTAAACGGATACGCGTCCCTAAACTACAAAATTATGGTAGAACTCCAGGAATTGCGTTACAACTTGTTAAAATTAATTTGCTTTGTCACATCACGCCCGGAAACTGTATCGTCCTAACTATGTTGATACATATATTCACGGTAAAAGGAAATGTTTGTACAAATTGTAATTTTCGAAAAGAAAGAAGAAAATTGGCCTTTTTGAATAAAATACTTAATGAAGAGAATTAAAGTTTCCAAATGACACTAACTAATATAAAAAAATATCATGATGTCACTCAGTTTGTTCATACTGAATAATTGAATGTAACAGGTAATTACCTACAGTAAAGAGGCTAATAGACGTTTGCAATCCATTTTTTATATGTACCTACAAAAAGAAAATTATTAGTGATCGAATGGGAAAATAGACGGCCCCGTGTCGGCAAAGGGTTGGTGACTGACATATCAGATCAGCTTCTTTTTATTTAATGTCAAAGCAATGATTTATATGGAGCTTTGTATGAAATACATAAATGTACCTAATAATATATAGGTACCCATGTTGTGACGTCATAAATATACACAATCAAAAGACCTACTCTTTGTAGTTAAATTGGTAAATAAACAAAACTTGAGAGGTGTCAAGGGACACCCGGATGGAACGAAGTTATATAAGTTATATAAGTCGAGAGAGTATATATATATAAAAACATTAATATATATATATATATATAAATATAAATCGAAATGAAAATATCTGGCTTGCTTTCTATAAGAGAGAGAGAGAGAGAGAGAGAGACAGACAGAGAAACATGCGCACGCCGCACAGCTTACAATAGCTTACTACACACAACTGTCACCGACAGTGACAGTGACAGTGACACTAAAAGTGTCGTAAGATTTTTTTCCGTCTAGCCCCCTTTCACAACATAAAAATACAGAAAGGCAGAATTTTACAACGTTTTCGCTATTTTCGAGTATTTTTAAATGTTTTATACAGTTAGTGTTAGGTTTTTTTTTTATATAGTCATCATCCCTATTAGCATTGCAAGTAATTTGGTTGACGACTCAGTGTTACGGTCGGTCGCCAATTCTAGTTGTCTGAAAGTTGACTATCGTCTACAGATCCCTAACAGACTCTGTATTCATTAATAGCCAATGTATTGCTTGTTGTTAGAAAATTATACCCTGGCAAATGGTAACATTTATAGAAGATACAAATACTTTTAAATTATATACGATTTCAAGTGAGACTTTCTATATACATATAAGCTATAAATTATAGGTACCTTAACTTATACTTAATATTGTTTGTTTTTTTTTTGTGAGATAATCTTTGGTACTTCTGAACCGATTCTAAAAGTTATTTCATCAATGGAAAGCTACTTTATCACTTTATAGGCTATATTTTATTTAATTACATCGGAAACGCGGGTGAAATCGCGTGGCGGAATTTAGTAGATTAAAAGTACCTATGTAAATATTACTCAATTTACTTAGATTGCGTAGGTAAGGCACGGAATTTCTCAACGATATAGAGCAGTAGAATATTCCCCGAACATACGCGATAGGAGGGACTGAGTGATAACCGCGTACCTAAGTCGAATTCGAGTGTAGAGTTGTGTGACGCTCAAACAAAAGGCAAATCGACTAGATTTGAAAATCGCGTAACTCCGGGTTATCGTAACTATAATTATAATTAATAGAAATATAATAAGATTTTAAACTAAGATCTGAGAAACAAACTTAGCACCTAAATACTTTCTATAGAAGTTTAGCTAAGTATTATATCCACTCAATTTCACATTTTCTTTGAACATCACAAGTATTATATTCTTTGCCAATATTCACTTTCAAATCTTATAATTTTCTCCCCATATTTCTCTGAATTAATCTGATAATATTTCCAAAGATGTTTCGTTCGTCGTTCTTCAGACGTAATATTTTTTAACGGAATGACTTATTTTTAAGCATCGATCGTCTATTACCTACGTACCTAATATTTTTAATTTATTTTTAGTTAATAATGTTAGAATTTATTACAAAAGAAGACATGGCGGCTACCGTCTATCTAGGAAAACTGATCAGCGTTGCCATTCAACGTAGCAACGCTGCCAGTCTTCTTGGCATGAGGAAATTAATTATTTATTTTATAATTACTTACTTACGTTATAATATAGGCTATTTACGACTACGACTAAACAAAGGTGAATAGTGACCGTAGTAGGTAAGTGAATATTCGACCTAGAATGCGTTCGGGGCAGATAAAATACATGAACCATACAAATCGGGATTTAATAATCTTTTCCGTGCCTTATCTGCTAAAGGCAGCGGCAGGTAGCTAGATATGGGAAGTGGTTTTATTCTTCTAATGTTGATCATAATTTAAACCAGGAACCTAATTTACTTAATTAAAATAAATCTTAGAATTATTTTTGATAAAATATCTACAGTCTCCGTGAGTACCTCTGGCTTAACAGAGCGGATTACGTAACATTATTGCAGTCAATTTCAATTAAAAACTACTTCATCAATAGAAATATTACAATGACAAAAATGGTTTCATTCGCAATGAAATACAGTTACTTGAAGGTACAAAAATAATCAGACAACTGTTTTCAAGATTGAAACTGATTGCAACAAGTTAGGTAATTGATTTACAGGACTAGCCAAACACCAAACGATGCTATACAAAAAAAGTTGCTTTTTCTCGATGAAATACTTATGTGTTATCGTGAACCAAACAAAATTTCAGGTATCGATTAGGTATTTACAGAATGGAATTGAATTCGATTGTGTTAAAGATAAAAATTATTAGTCGATTAATAAAAATCACGAGTGAGGTCCTAAATAGACATGCCGGATACCATGCATTTATACTATACTAGTTTTCCGCCCCGCGATTTCACCCGCGTAACCATTGAGATTGAATTTCAAAAAATCTTTCTTAATCCTCGTCTACATCTTAAAAACATTACCTGTGAAAAAAACAGCTTTCTAGGACTAACACTGGGCGTTGATGAGTCAGTCCTTCTCATTTTTCATACCAAGAAACGGAAATAACTCCTAACTTTGAACCCCCGTTTCACCCCTTCAGAGGTGGAAGGAAACGCTAAAACACGTGTTTCTTTATTTTTAATTGTTAGTCTAAAAACAAAGTTTCATGGTTCTAGCTTCAAAAATGATGCGACTTCACCACATACTTTCAACCCCTTTTTCACCCCCTTAAGGGTTGAATTTTAGAAAACGCTAAAATACGTGATTCTTTATTTTTAATTGTTAGCGTAAAAACAAAGTTTCATGGTTCTGGCTTAAAAAAATTGCGGACTTCCATACAAACTTTCAACCCCCGTTTCACCCCTTCAGGGGTATAAATTTAAATAACGCTGATACACGTGTTTCTTTATTTTTAATTGATAGTCTAAAAACAAAGTTTCATGATTCTAGCTTCAAAAATGACCGACTTTCATACAAACTTTCAACCCCTTTTTCACCCCCTTAAAGGTTGAATTTCGAAAAATCCGTTCTTATTCCTCGGTCAAGTTTTAAAAACAACACTTGGGAAAAAAGTCAGCTTTCTAGGTCTAAAGGTTTAGGCTGGGCGTTGATAGATCAGTCAGGACTTATCCTTTTATATATATAGATTTATCTGAAATGGAATGAATGGACTTAAGCCAGGTTAGTCCTTCAATCTTTGAGATACAGTATATAATTCATTGTCCATTCAAAACGACCGCGAGGGCTTTGAAATAAGATAACAATACCCTTGAGCTAAAACCTACTTCACTACGCGAGGGCACTGTCAATCTGTATAGCAAAGGAATGGGAAATTTCCTACGGTTTTCTAAGCTGTTTGTTACATTTAAATTATACCTGCACTTTTTTGCAAGGCACGAGCCCGGAATGTAATAATAATATGCTAAATAAATTGAATACATATTAGGTTGAGTATAATTATGTTGATGTTAGAATGTTTTTTTTTACTGAGAACCCTGTCTATAATATTGACAAATTCTTACTTTAGTAGAATTCAAAATTCAACATGTTATATTCAAATTTGGGACACTTATTGAACGTCATCTTATTGCTATTGTTACCACCATTTCCAAATAAAGACCTGTCAGGAGAAGAAACGGCGAAACAAACTCCCCGGTATTTAGTAGAAACAAATTAAAAGAGAAGTTAGTAACACCAACAAACATGAAAGGATGTTAGACCTTTTCTTTTTTAACCTATTTCTCTTTACGACACACACTAGAAATAAGTGAGGTCAATAAAATTACTTAGCTCTATGGGATAAAGCTACGTTTCTACCGCAGATACATAGGCGAGGGATGTGTTTTAACTCGCCAATAGGATCGCTTCATTTGTTCTATGATGCGCTATAATAAAACGAAGCGTTAGGTACTAATATTGGCGTGCTAAAACGCAGCCTAAAGAAGACGTCTATAAAATATGGTTTAGCGTGTTTGATCCACTACATAATGTGGTTCTACCCTAAGCCTTATTTATTTTGGTATTTAAAACAAACAGATTTCAAATTTGTATTACCTACGGAGAAAACATACGTTATTCCAAAATATTTGCTGATTAACATTTGGCTACGATCACTGAAAGCGAGATAATGTATAAAGTAAAGTATACCTAGTCAGATTAGTTACCTTTATTTTTTACACCCCAAATGTAGGGACTTTATTTTTAACGTCCTAAATATATTCCTAAGTTTTCGTTTCTTTTTTAATCGGTCAACTTATATCTAATTATTATAAACACACACATTTCAATGTTCCATGCTCAGCAATCTATTCGCTTATACAGATAATCTTGCATTTTCCGTAGCGCTAAGGAAGTAATCAAACACTTACCGACAAAGTGATGATTTTGTCTAAGAGCATCACTGGCGCCATATGGAAGTCAAACACGAAGTACTGTGGACAATAAAAAACAATATAAACTGACGGAACACTTGTGTAAACGCATATCTTATCGACACATTAGCTGGGGTCGTTTTAAGGCGAAGAACCGTAGCTTTATGATGCTTGTTTCTCGGTTCATAAGATTTATTTTGACCTACATAAAATGTGAACAGCTTAAAATAACCTTCATAAGTGATCCCTTCAGGCGGGTCACCTGATGGTAAGTGACTACCGTCGCCTATAGATATTAGCAATACCAGGGGGATTGCCAGTGTGTTGTGAACAGGTGCTTGGCGACAGATTTTCAACTTGAGGGTGGTAGCCAGCCAGTCGGGTACTACAAAGTACCCTACCATCGTGCTGTGGTTTCCTCACGATGTTTTCCTTCACCGAAAGCTCAAGGTCATTGTAGGATTCGAACCCACGTCATCCGACGTCAATACCACTGAGCTATCATCGCCCTGAAACCGCAATTAACAATGCTAGACCGTAAATATACGCTGCCGCTCTGATCCAATTTAACATAATATATAAGGTATGTCATTTAGTACTAGCACATCCACACATGTAGGTACTAAAAGTTTTCAAAATCTGCGGCAAAGTTGTTCACTTCTACTTTCATTGAGCACGAATAATCATAAAAGTACTACACAACTAAATCTTGACGTAAATCCCGCGGGAATATAATATTCCGTAAAAGATTTTCTATTCTCCATGCCAAGCCAACGTGCACGCTAGTGCGGGCGAGACGGATGAAATATATCGACGAATTTCAAGATGATATAATAGTTGAGTAATATAATAGTTTGAGAAATCTAAATAAATAAATCTAAATTAATTTTACTGTAAAAACAAGCGTGGGGTGCTTTTTATGATATTTTCAAAATGACTACTTGTGAGGAACACAATGGGATAAAAATAATAAATAATACGTGTGCTCAGAAAGATATAATAAAGTGAAAGTAATGTCAAGTCAATACGTATTCCTAATATAAAATAACATTTTCATTTATTTAATTAGAACCAAATAGATAATATTCCCAACACTACTTCTACCAATAAAATATTTATAACAATTGACATCAATCACCCCACGCTTTTTTTTACAATTAAATTCATTTTTAGGGTTTCGTACCCTAAGGGTAAAAACGGGACCCTATTACTAAGACTTCGCTGTCTGTCCGCCTGTCTGTCTGTCTGTCAATAGGCTGTATCTCAAAAACCGCGATAGCTAGACAGTTGAAAATTTCACAAATTAGGTATTTCTGTTGCCGCTATAACAACAAATACTAAAAACAAAATAAAATAAATATTTAACGTGATTTTTTTTGCCATTTTTACTGAACCCTTCGTGCGCGAGCCCGACTCGCACTTTACCGGTTTTTTTAATTTATTTATTTTTTATAATCGATAACAAAATATCAATAAAGTTAAAAACAATTGTCACTTAAATGTACTCTAAAACGTTATCCAATGAGCATTGTTTAGCCGCAACATTATAGCATTGTCAGGGTTTCTTTGTTTTTATATATTGCGGATATTGTGAGCCTTCAAAAAATCTGTACATTTAAGTATGTTGCTAGCTTCGCCCGCGTTCCAGGGAAAAAATACCCATATCGCTCTCCGGTATATAAACTATATCTATGTCAAATTTGCTAAAAAGATTACCCTTATAAACAAACAAACAAGCAAACAAACGATACCTTAAATAATTAAAGATAATATTTTAAAGAATTTATCTATTCTTATTAGTGGTTTCTATTAAAGAAAAACAAACGCCCGGCTAAGACTCACAAAAGCTCCTTCTACTATACGTAAAGGGTTACTTAGAGCCACTTTGGACTCCATCAAAGCTTATTTGGTTTCCAAAAACCATTCAGTTAAAATGCAGAATTGCAAATAGCTCTACGGAGGAGCGAGGTATTAGACTCCTCCATAGAAAAGAGAATATCTACCGCCGATTATGCCTGGAGACCGCGGTCCGTCCGTAGATGCTTGTACATGAGCTTAATACAGGATGTCCCGTAAATAGTACGACAAACTTAAGGGGGAGATAAGTGGGCGAATCACTTATCAAATATACAAAAATGAGCTTAATAAAACGGTCACCATTTTCGAGATATTTCGATATTTCAGATTTTTATGTATTGATTTATGAATTTTAGATATTAAATATCTCGAAAATGGTGATGCTTTTACTGACGTCATTTTGTTTTGTGGTAGGTGATCCGCCCACTTATATCCCCCTTAAGTTTGTCGTTCTACTTACCGGACATCCTGTGTATGGAGATCGCTTGGAAAACTCTGTTAGCGCGATGTAATTATTAATTGTTGCGCCATCTGTCGTGCAGTCGTGCGAACTATATCTGTTGTAGATGATTTCGCTACAGCTCTATGGCTTTATTTCCCATTTCCACCAAGAATCTAACATACAAGACTCCAAGAGCGAATAGTATCTGTAATTTGGAATTTATTGATGTCAGAGATAGGGAATTCACGGAGATAGACGAACCGTGAGTTCGGGTAAATTGAATGGAGCCGCACAAAGGGCATTTAGACCTGTGTAATAGCGTACTTCTATAAGTCAAATTTGCAGATTTGTCTACACTAATATTGTAAAGAGAAATGATTATATTGGTATGTTTGTTTCTAATGGTTAAACTAAAAAATGCTAAACTGATTTTAAAAAATATTTTACCTATAGAAATATACATTATCAGAGAGTAACATGGGCTATTTTTTTTTAATTCCCTCTGGGAAACGGGTGAAACCGCGGGGCGAAAAGCAAGTCGTTAATATAGCTATTTAATTATATAAATTGTTATTATTTATTGGTAGGTAGTATTGAAGGTAGGACAGGATTTATGAATTAATTAATGAGGAAACTTTTTCATCAACTATTTCGTGGAAGCCTATTTATTATTGGCCATACATTTTATGTTTTGTTTTTAATTTTGTACCATTGGATTTTTTTTAATAAAAGCCGTCCTTCACACATTCCAATCTTACTCCAAATAACTTTCAGTATTGTAAAACATCGTGAGAAAATAATTGCGCGGTGGTAGGGAAACTTTGACAAAAAAGCTTCTTTAGTAATCAATTGCGAAGCATCTCTACTTGAGAATACTTGAGATCAAATGTGGCTAGATTGTGGTCAAACACGTATAGTATCCATCCATACTTAAAAATAATACATTTAGCTATTCAATTATAAATCTCTCTGAAACGCATCACCCTGTTTAAATTTAATTCCATTATTAGTTAGTAAGCTTTGACGCGATGTCCGACCCGCGCCGTATTTGTCTTTGTGATCTTTCTTTGTTATTACTAACATAACGGACCACCTCACAATTTGTTATAAAACATGTGTTAACCATAAAATAACTATGTACATTAGTATTATAAGTGTCTCAACATCCGGACAAACCTATTGAGGTTTTTGTGATGTTTTTTGTTTTGTTCTTTATTTAATAAACAAATAGAAAAAAAGTATGTTTGATTTTTGTTTTACTTGAGTAAGACTTGAGTACTCAGTTATTCTTGCACAAATATACTGCAACATCTGTAGAAAATATTTCAGAAAGTATTTTTATTATTATCATTGAATAGTAAATGTATCCGAACGGAGCGGTATTGTTGTTCAGTTGTTACGTGTCTGTCCGTTGCATATACCTACTGCAACAAAACTCAACTTGTTTATTTTAGTTATCTAATAGAACGTTATAATATTAAACAGTGTATTCAGTGTAATATCCGAGAGGAGATAGTGTGTTTAGAAAAAACCGGCCAAGTGCGAGTCGGACTCGCGCACGAAGAGTTCCGTAAAAACGGTCATCTAAAACACGTTTTTTGTATGGGAGCCCCCCTTAAATATTTATTTTATTTTAATTTTATTATTTATTATTAAAGTAAAAATACAAGTGAGTATTTTGTGAATATTTCAAGTGCCTACCTATTGCCATTATTGATATCGAGCAAAAAAGGGCAAAAAAATCACGTCTGTTGTATGGGAGCCCTTAAATATTTATTTTATTTTGTTTTTAGTATTTGTTGTTATAGCGGCAACAGAAATACCTAATTTGTGAAATTTTCAACTGTCTAGCTATCGCGGTTCTTGAGATACAGCCTAGTGACAGACAGGCGGACAGACAGCGAAGTCTTAGTAATAGGGTCCCGTTTTTACCTTTTGGGTACGAAACCCTAAAAATGAATTTAATTGTAAAAAAAGCGTGGGGTGATTGATGTCAATTGTTATAAATATTTTATTGATAGAAGTAGTGTTGGGAATAGGATTTATTTGGTATTTATTTTATATTAGGAATATGTATTGACTTGACATTACTTTCACTTTATTATATCTTTCTGAGCACACGTATTATTTATTATTTTTATCCCATTGTGTTCCTCACAAGTAGTCATTTTGAAAATATCATAAAAAGCACCCCACGCTTTTTTTAACAGTAAAATTAATTTAGATTTATTTATTTAGATTTCTCAAACTATTATATTACAAAAAAAACTTTTTATTTTTGCTAATCACACTATCCTTGTTTATAATATGATTTCATTTGCTACTTGCGTCACCAAAACAACAAAATTTCTGAAAGTATGACGTGACTTACGGTAGAACTCTTTTTAGAAAGTAATCCAGGTTACTGTTATCACTCTGATAACGTCTAAGAAATTCATTATTGATTAGTAGGTATGTGATTTATAAAATTATGATGATAATCTAAGTTTATTAATTCCATTTATTTTCCACAGTGCTAGGAATATGCACTACTACGAATGCTTTGATAGAAAGTACGCGAGGGGAACCGTGACCTATTTAAGACATAACAGAGGCTAGATTTCTCAGAACCTACGAAAAGGCAAATTTTAGATTAACTAACTTCCTGGAAATGCTATCAACAGGTACCTACAGGATACAACTACCCGTTAATTGTATTCCAATAACGTGGAACTTAGATACTTCATACAATTTCAGTAAATTAACATTTACAAACAATAAATGTTAATATTATATAATTTTAAAATGAATAAGCAACCCTAATAAGGTTGGACGTCTTCAGTCCGGGCTTTTGTTGCACACTGAATAGTCTACATTAATTAAGCGCTACGTAGGTACTCAAGATTTATTCATTATATCTGGAGTCTACTACACTTCCTAGAAACATCCAACAGTGATTTTCTACAAGGCGTAATCAAAAAGCTCATAAAGATTTTCATTAATATTGTGAAATGCTGAAAGTTTATTAATCATGAAATCTTAATATTTTACCGCAAAATCATGGATTTACTACTTTAGCACCAAACTTTTACAATCGTTTCTGTTAATGATTCTAAACAACTATTTATTATTTACCTCATTAAAAAAGGGGCAGTTGGTGCTCTCCTTGACGTCGGTGTACTTTCGCGTGTCTCCAATCTGCACGCAAACCACGGGGTCCATGTTGAGACCAGCTAGCTGCCGCGCTTCTATTATCGTCACGCAAATTTGGAAATCACACGCCTTGAGCGCTGCTGGACCGGTGGTGTCGATGGTACTTCGCCTGTTACTGTTACTGTATCATAAATGTAATTAATATAACTACTTTTTCGTGAAAATCTAAGGTATATATTATGGAAAGATAATAAGTAAGTCAAGTCGATTATTTGATTTTGGAAAGGTAAGGTTTTTATTCTGTTAACACAATATAATATTATTGAGACTTGATAATACTATCGTTCTAAAAGTCGTACGTAAACTTGCAAAAACATGCTTACATCTTCCGTATCTTAGGTGTTTCAGCCGGTGACCTAGTATCCACCAGCAACTCATCTGAAGATTCTGATGCTTGGCGTATAGGGAGATCTGGTCGTGATGATGGCCCCGGCATGTCCAAAAGATATTCTTCATCCCCACTGCCGTCACGGGTGCGAGCTCTGCCTAAGCGCATAAAGTTCCTCATACCTTTGAAAGCAGGAGACCTTTTACGCTCGCGTGGAGCCGGTGAGACCGCTTTCTCAGCACCCAATGAAAAACCTCGGCTGTTGAGCAATAAAAAACTATTATTTATCATCTTCATAGATAACGCATATTGAGACTTTTTGGTGGGCGGAAACTTGGGAAGTGATGTTGCGCTTTCGATTACTATTTTAAGTTTCATTGTATAATATTGCTGGCGATATTTCCAATCATATTTAATAAAAATGCACCGGTAAAGTGAAAGGAAATGAAAGTGTGTAACGTGACTGTTTAGGCTGATATTATGAATATCATTAGACTAGCTCTGCTGTCCCCCGCGGTTTCACCCGTTCCCGTGGGATTTTATCTTTTCTCGGGATAAAAAGTATCCTTATTCCAGGATATCGTGGAGTGACCGACCGACCTCACTAGCGCGCCCTTCCCTCGCCCATGACATGAACACCCGCCATGCACGCGCGATTCATGATAATGATATATTGCTGCGTAGTATGCTTTGATATTTAATAAATAAAGATACACAATCAGCTACAAAAAATGGCCTTACCGAATGTCTACCCACTCGAACATTTGGGTGGTCTTTTAATCTAGTAGCATTCGAACGCTCCGACGGTAAACATGCCTACGTGCTCGTTTAAGATATATTTTGGCTAGCAGGTATGAGTCGTAAAATTTTATTGCCTTGTACATATCTTTTTGAATGAAACTTAAAAAAATAACTAGTATTACCCAACACAATTTGAGACAGTTTTGAGAGAACTTTTGCTTGGGATTGTTTATCTTTAGTTATTAGATATCAATGGGAGTATGTAACTTTAACCGTTTACGCAGCGCAGCGCACGCAACGCAAGCACTCAAAATGATAAAATTTTCCCCGTTTTTGCAACATTTTTCAGTTATGCTCCTCTCCTATTGGTCATAGCGTGATGTTATATCGACGGCGAAGAGCCAATATTTCCTATCTTATTATTTATTAAATTAACTAATATCTACATTATAAAGGAACACTATATAAAATCAATAAAATATTTTATATTTTTCCTATCTTAATTTTTTTTCAAAATTAACTTAATTTCTTTGGCTATAAAGTCGATTTCCGCATACTTTGGCGTAACCACAAATCTACATTTTTAACTACAACAAGAAATAAAAAATGTGTAAATACCGACGAACTAAAGCGTAAGTATGTGATTTATGGAACGTTTTTCTTAGCTCCTGTAAAGTTGTGTTCTTGTCAGTTAGAACATATTGGCACTTCGCCGTCGATATAGCCTATAGTTTTCCTCGATAAATAGGCTACACCCAAAAATATTTTTTTGATCCGACCCAGTAGTTCCTGAGATTAGCGCGTTCAAGCAGACAAATAAACTCTTCAGCTTTATATATGAGTATAGAATATATTATGAAGATTAAAGAGCTGCAAAGGTATCAAAATTATCTCCCGCAACGTTTTCCTGCATTAACCTTAAGGCACTAAATCTCTTCTCACAGAATAAACAAAGCACTTCACTATTATCAAGTAACAATTCAATCTCCGTACATTAATAATGTAAGTTACACCAGAAACTACAGTAAGATAACGTTAGTAATTCACTAGCCTACCAATATAATCTCAAGAGGGACGTGGGTACGTACCGCAACAATTTCTTCCCAGCAATCTTCAATTTGCGAGCACGGGACTCGTCTCCGGAGTCCATGTCTATCACTGCTTCCTTATTTTGGAGCGAGCGTTCTAGGCTCTCGATGTTTCTCTGGATATCATCCAGGGCGTTATCCTCATCAGAACTGTGGATAGAGCCATGGTACGAATGGACCGATGGTATGTCAGAGGCCTTTATGGATGCGATATCACTGCGTGTCGCTAACTCGCATGCTTGTGATACTGGCGGTATATACGGTGCGATGTACAACACTTCCATATCCACATATGCCTGGGGAAAGAAATTCAAATGTTATTTTCTTAACTATGGATTGTTTTGTGTTTGACCGCTGCTCTGAGCACAAATTAGATACTAACTAGAGGTTTTCCCTGAGGTGCAGTTTTCGATTTGTTTCTTCAAATTATTGAAAAATCAAGATGTAATATAGGGAAAATGCATAAAATTTAAATTTGTCTCAAATATTTTATTATACTTAAAAGGATTTTTTTTTTATTTAGTTATTATTTAAACCCGGAAAATATTATATAAAAAGTGAAAAATAAGGGATGGAAATTCAAACATGCAAAACGCGTCACCATTGGTCGAAACGAAATGTGACGTCATTTGGCACGTCTCGGCGTCAATATTCATACCTCGATTCATACTGTGTTTGTGAGAAAAATTGTTTATGACTGTATTCCTGTGTGATTATTCCTGTAGACTTGTGAATATATATTTGTAATCAATCTAGGACGATGACTGAAACAGGTTTTTTTAAAGCACAACCGGATAATCTACCGCAAATAAATGCATTTATGATGTCAGCATATTTTGCATCAAATCTCGATTTTACGAGCGCAGAGGTCAAAGGAGTGAAAGCTGCAAGGTAATTATTATGTTACATGGTATATTTTAGTGCATAACATAGATTTTTATTAAAAAATGTTTAAATAATACTTACAACAAAACATAACCTATACATATGCATTTGTCATTAAATTGTTCATAAATCATTATAATTTACACATAATATGTTATAAAAGTAGATATATCTATAGTAGATATATATATATATATATATATATATATATATATATATATGTTATTGAAGCTCACTTAAGTTTATGATATGTTTTGTATAGTTTTCGTAATTATTAGATAAGTAAATACGATATTCCGATTTACATGAACTATTTTCTTTCAGTATTTACCTACTTAACTGCTTGTTTGTTTCAGATCTGAACGAGAATCATACGGTGATTCAGCAGTTGGCTATGTGCATTGTGCAAGTGAAACGAGATGGAGACAAATGTTTAGTTAAAGCTCGGATTACACCTGAGCATAATGTTCGACACAAATTTTACTTGCACTTGCAATGAAACTGAAGAAACTATTCTTTCTGTTGAATGTGAAGATTGTGCTGCTCATTTAGGTAACTATTTTACTTGCTTAGCTTCAGTGCTTAGGTCCACCAAGCTATTTGGTTGTTAAGCCACACTACAATGATGTACGTTACATTTTAGAGTTAGTTCTAGTTAGACTTTCTTAAGCAGAAGGCGATCAATTCACTTTTAAACTTTGTTTTTATTTCATGCAATACACATATTTCCTCGGTGGGACATGGGTATACGTGGTATTGCTCTAAATTGGTTTATTAGCTATCTAAAAGAGCGGAGTTCCTCAAGGTAGCATTCTAGGTCCAACGTTGTTTACACTTTATATAAATGACATACAGAAAGCATCTATCGGTGATTCAAATATATTGTGTTATACTGATGATACAACATTGATTTTTACTGAACCCACATGGAAGGAAGCTTTGGCGTCAGCAGAATTAGGATTAACTAAGGTCGAAATCTGGTTACAAAACAATATTTTGACACTCAATGCAAAGAAAACAATGTACATCTGTTTCCATAAAACTTCAGCTTCTGGCCCATCGTCTTCATTATCAGCTATTAAAATACACTCTTGTGGGGGAAATCGTATACCCTCCAACTGTCAAGAACTTACAAGAATGAAAGTAGTTAAATTGGTGTTTTGCTGGACGAAAATTTGTCTTTCAAAGCCCCGTTCATGTTCTGTCTGACCGGATTAGAAAAATAATACACGTAATGAAACAACTGCGTGAAGTGGCAAGCTTAGACGTACTAAAATCGGTGTAATATGCGCAATCCCTTATCATGTATTGTAAATCCTGCTGGGGATCTACTGCTAAATCAACTTTAATATAGGCTGAAAGAGCTCAACGCTCTGTTCTTAAAGTGATGTTGAAAAAGCCTCGCATGTTCCCCACAAGCGATGTGTACAAAGAAAGTGGTGTGCTCAGTATCCGTCAGTTGTTTATTTTAAAACGTTCATGTCTGTGCACAAGGCTGTACTTTCCTCTAAGAACTATGATGACCTGGTGAAACAAAGAGTTTTCCGGCTTCAATTCCTCATGTTTCTACCACATTTGCTCAGCGTTTTGACGAATTCATCAGAACTTACTTATACAGGGTGTCGCATAAATAACACGCCAGAGTGACACAGGAGCTAGATTGGCTTCATCATCATCATATAAGGGAAAGGGTGACCGCGGTGACTGCAACAACTACCGCGGCATTTCCCTTCTTAGCATCGTCGGCAAACTGTATGCGCGGGTCATCCTTGCTAGGCGCCAGCAACTAGCCGACCGCGTGTATCCTGAGGCACAATGTGGTTTCCGCTCCGGACGCTCTACTATGGACATTTTTTTTTTATTCTGGATAGGCTTGTGTTTTGACATGTTGAGATTGTAATCTCACTATGGTAAGTGATGATGTCGCTGAAGGTGGTAAGCACACAAAGCCTAGATGGACACTGGCTCTCAAGTGCAGCTGTCGGAGCACACCGATAGGTGCTTGGCGACAGATTTTCAACTTCACCTTGATGATATTCACCTTGCGTCAACTGCAGGAAAAATTACGTTGAATTGAGTTGACACCTGGGCCCAGAAATGTATAGAGTCTCTGCTTTCTCTATTGAAATTTTGTAAACTAGGTTAGGTTAGTTTTTAACCGAATCTTCTACTGCTTAATAGCTAATTCACACTAAGCTGTACATAAATATAACATACTTACGTAAAAATGATCTTCACAACAATATACAACCGATAATAGAGCTACATTATCCCTTCTCATCATCTTACACCATTTTTTTGTACTTTTGTATCGCGTGGAATACGAAAAAACACTTTATCGGGTGTGCTAATAATAGTGTTTTTGCACTTCTCGGTACCATACAATACTTGTAAGAACGTTTTTAACTTCTTCCATGATTTGTATAGCAATTAAAACTGAAAATAAGTATGACGTAACTGAAACTCTACAGTAAACAAACACGGGACATGACGTCATCAAAATAGTGGGCTAAAACGTGGCGTTTGAACGACTCAAGATAAAGATAAAGATTTTTATTTGCGAGAATATGGTAACATAGGATGGAAATACAATTTGTGATTCACATATTCTGCCAGTGTTGGCATGCAAAAGTAAAATGTCGCAGCTCGCAGGCATGCTCGTGAGTTACATACATCAAACTAACAAAATATTCGAAAATTATTTCAATTATCAAGTTTTTTCAATGTTTTAAATTTCACTTTGAATGAATATTTGACTATTTTCAAGCCTATTTATATTTTTTCCTATGTTATAAAGATGTAAATGATTAATTTAAGAAATAAAAAAAATTATGCATATTCCCTTTTGTCTTATTGTATGGTCTGATTTCTCTAAATTACCTACTTAAAATACATTTTATGTAGGTAAAAAAATTAACAAAGAAA
Organism: Ochropacha duplaris; assembly: GCA_951361185.1. Taxonomy (NCBI): domain Eukaryota; kingdom Metazoa; phylum Arthropoda; class Insecta; order Lepidoptera; family Drepanidae; genus Ochropacha; species Ochropacha duplaris. The sequence continues at coordinate 2,841,409 of OX592690.1, forward strand.
ACAATTTACGTATGTATGTCTGTTTGTCCTGAGGTATTTAAGTTAGGTACTTTACTTATTTTGTATCGTATAGTTTTGTATTTACAAACCGTAAATTAAGTATTTATATTATAAAATAGTGCTATAATATATTTGGTTCCATAGCACAAGCTCTGCTTAGTTTAGAGTTGAATGTCCTTGTTATACATAATATTCTAAGGTTGAAATTATTATTATTATCCCACGTGAACTTTGAAAACTGTATTTACTATAAATCAGAGTACATATTATTAACCGAATATACCAAACGTCGAATTCGAATATTCGTATGCAAACCCTAGCTTAATTGTACGTAAAATTCAACTCGCAAAACAACTAACTCTAAAATTTCTTTTTTTTTAAATAAAGATATTAAAACAATGTAAACTTCACACAATCATACCTCGTGCACGTGCTTTGAATTTTTTAATACACCAATTTCAACCCTTCCATTGTATTATGTAATGAGATGGAAACTGTTGAATGGTCCTGGCTCGCTCTGTCGTCCTTGGGTAATAATTAATTGTTAACGTCGTGACGTTAGATACTAGATTGCTTACAGCTGAGCCACTAAATAGATAAGCCAAGGGAGACTGTATTGTAGTATATAATCTAAAATTATATCTATTTAAGTCAACCCTCACTAAACCGATAGCAAATGAAGTAATCTCTTATTGTAGTCAGTAAGTAGCATATTGTTTTGCATCTCATAGTTAATATGAATATTATATTTGCATTATTATAAGCATTGTAACATTCAACTTAAGAGATTTTATTTAATTTGACTGGTGTACCAAATGTTATAATTTAAGTAAATAAAATAAATCAACCAGTTGATCTATATTACATTAGAAACTATAGGCTCCTATAACTAGATCAAAAGCAATAGCCAACAGCCAGGGAGCACGTTTATGAAATTATAAAGCATAATAAAAATTATGTTATAGTATTTTCCGAAGGTCTGAGAACTTGCAGCGGAATATGAAAATAGACTCTAGCCAGCCAATAACAACTCATAAATTGTAGGATGCCCACTTTATCTCTTTATCTTCGCATGGCACCGTATTGAAATAAATGAATTCTTATTACACGGACTAGATGCCGTACCAGAATTGTCAATTAGAGTATCTCCATCTTTGTTTATTGAATAGCAATAAAAAGATAGGGTGAGAGATAATCAATCATTAGGTAAATTTAATTGACGTCTTTGAGTGACACCGTATCGTATGTAGGTATTAAAAAAACAATCAATAGGTACTTAGGTCAGGCTTTATGTCGACAATTCGGGACTAAGGGGTTAATTTTGCCATATTTATTAGATATATATTTTTTGCTATAAGTAAATTTCAGTATAGGTATCATATTCTTAATTCAATTAAGCTTAAATGTGGAAATTAAGCCCTCTGGACCATCTGTTCTTGAGTTTTGACTAAGTTTGTTAGCGTAAATGCGTCATGCTTGAAATTGAACGGTTGAGAAGGTTCTTGTTCAGGTGTAGGTACATTGTAATATAGAAATAATAGATGAGACCTCTGATTCGTCTAGTATCTAGGCTTTAATTGGTTAGTGACTCCCAGTAAGGCGCCTTGCACACCACTATAGAGTGAGTCTTGCTACATTCTGTCCCAAAGAATACCATAAAACTGTAGAGTTCGGAGCGATCTTGAAATCCCATTACGGATTCCAGAAACCGTCCTTGTTTGTAATAGTTTGCAATAATATTTCCTTTTATTTGTTCTGAATTGTTGGTTGGTTCCAAGTTACGTAACAGTCTTTGCGAAAAGTTATTTTCATCATAATGCACGAATATTGTATGGTTATTGTTATCGTATGACTTATTTTACGTCTTATATAATCTGTGTAATTATAAATGTGAAAGTTTGGATGGATGGATGTTTGTTACTCTTTCACGCAAAACCGGCTGAACGGATTTTGATGAAAATTGGCACACAGGTAGATCATATCCTGGAATAACACATAGGATTATTTTTATCCCGGAAAAGGATAAGATCCCTCGGGAACGTGGGTGAAACCGCGGGGGATGGCAATTATAATATAAACCTCCATTTACTAAACTTAAAATTTAAATTAAATGTAAATAATAAAAAAGCATATTATTTTATAATGTACGTACAAGATCAAAGGGAAACAGCGCGCACCTGTCGTAAGATTGTAAATGCAAATTACCATAACCCAGTGTGGTAGCACGATATCGTACTGTGATGAATATAGGTCACCAGACCCTAGGCACTGAGCTGACGGACATTCAAATTTAGCGACCCAGCCAATTATTACGCAGTTTTTATCATTTTATAGTCATACAAAGTCATTAGACATTGCCTTTACTGCGAGCCATTTACATGTAAAATGAAGTATGTTTGTAATTTAGACATCTTAGTAAAATACTTACTTCAGTGAAACTTTCTATCACAAAACTGACAAACAATCTAATATACCTAGATTTCCGCTTAATTATTTCAAAATTATAAGGCTTATAAATTTGCATTTTTTCGATCAATAAAGACTAATGTTGATGCTATTTTTTTCAAGTCACAATATGACGATTGTATGAATTTAAAATTAGCACGGTTACGCTTCATCAAAATTTGTCATGTCAATAAATTAAAATACCTACAACAAAACAAGAAAATAACGAGTTAAACTATTATCATCCATAGTGCCCGCAGAGATGCCAAGCGCAAGAGAAATAGCAGCCTATCGGAAACGTCCACCGATAGGTGCTCCGCGACAGATTTTTAACCGACTTCAAAAAAGGAGGAGGTTCTCAATTCGACTGTAATTTTTTTTTTTGATGCATTGGTACTTTTAATAAAATAAAACGCATAAAAGTGGCCCGAGAGTTTAAATTTTTAAAGAGATACATACAAATATTTGTATTCACGTGTAAGTAAGTTCTCAGCTTACAGTATAAATGATTAAAGAACGTAAAGTAGGGTTACTTAAATATTTATAAGTAGTTGATGTTTGCGTCTTTCAAGCACCAGTCTTACACGTCAACATTGTACCCCAGAGTTTTTATTAAAATTAAATGTGAATAGCTTGCAGCTTCAACATAATATAACGTAACATAATAAAATCAGTATTCAGTACTAAAACCTACACAACTCCTCTTGGCATAGTGCTTATTTACTAGATTTCCATATCAGGTGAATCGCCTAACTGGTTGTCACTTATAGTAATAAAAAGGGCCTTTTCACACATAACTACTAAATTAAATTGAAACGTAGTCTCTCACCTAACTTTAGTAACATATTTGTTCCGAATCTCTAGCCATAATATTTACTAATAAACCCTGGTGATTTCGCGCTACTCGTTAGGTAACTAGTTAGGAACGCGTAACAGGTAGCGCAATTTAAGAGACTCCAGTTAAATACTACTGCTAGTATGTGGTACTTTCTGAAGTATTCCGAACTACGAGTAATTGGTTTCGTTTCAGTAGCTACGTGAGGGCGTAACATTTAACAGTGAAGTGTCAATAGTAGAATCCCACAGGTATATTTATACGTTAATTAAATGAAACTGAGCTTTGATACAAGGACCTAAGGGTTTAAGTGGATTACGGGTCGATACCGGATATCCGGTAGTAAAGTAGGTAACCAAAGAGAAACTTCCAGTCAATTCTTCAAGTTAATTATTTGAGGACAATTAGTTTTATCTGTAGTAAAATAGTGGTTAGGTGCTACTAAAAAGGTATTGAATTGATTGATCTAATGTTGATTTCAAAGGAAAACAATGTTGATGAATTTTTGTCAGAAATCACCTGATGGTAGGTAAGTGAATGCCCGCGCATATAGACAATTAGGGGATGTTACAATTTTACAGGAAATCATAAAAGAGTAGATCAACTATAAATTGATTGAAGCTATTAGCCGGCTAAGTGGACAGCCGGCTCTTTTAATTAAAATCAATATTTTAAACTGAGCATTATAAAAAGCTTGCACAAATCAATTTATACCAGCACTTTATAGCTACAATTGGCTTTTCAGTAAAGGGCACTCTTATATTTTAAAATTATCGCCGTCAAATTAGTAAAATCTACGAGAATTGACAGGGCAAATTAAGGAAGCTAATCGACACCGAAATCGATTTATTTACCGTCGAAATTGACCACAAGTTTCAATTAAAGCTTTTCGAATTTTGTAACTTCATTACAATGATTATCTATTTAAGTATGTATTTACAAAAAAAAAGTAGTATATGTAGTATATCAGTCATCTGGTTTCCATAGTACAAGCTTTGCTTAGTTTGGGATCAGATAGCCGTGTGTGAAAAATGTCCGAGGATATTTATTTATTTAATGATTTAAATTTATGTCTTAGCTTCAAAATACATCTGGAAGCTTCTGACCACTAGTAGTATAATCAAAATACCTATACTAGCACTGCAGCCTACCACGCAGGTGTCTGGTGACAGATATTTGAATTCAGTACCTACACTTAATTTAATTTTCTCTTTTCTTCCTAATCTTTGTGTGGTTACCATCTATGGCCGGATCATCACTCACCATGGTGAGATTGCAGTCAAGTTGAAAATCTGCCTTGTCGACAACACATTGGCGATCCCCCTGGTATTGTTAATGTCTATAGGCGACGGTATTCACTTACCGTCAGGTGACCCTGCTTGCTTATCAAAAGTTAAAAAAAAACACTTCAGTATTGAATTTTATTAACTTCTGGCTGTAATACTTATTATTATGAATATTTTTATGGCTTACACGATAAACATGGACAGGTTGTTTGTTTAATTTGACAGTCGGGTCGAGTTGGCCAAACGAAAAGAGCCTAGGGCAAGTCGTCCTATAGTAGGAGATCAAGGGTCGATGCCTAAAGAAAAGCCCATTTACTTAATCTAACGAAAACTCAATCGGGTATCGTTGACATAAATGCATCATTTAAACATTAGCAACGTAAATAAACGTTCTGTACCATCTCAGGTAAAGGTCGACTGGGAAATGTTCAACTTGCACGCGATTTATAACTAAATACGCTCAGTGATTTAATTTTGTCACGATATTACGCTTCTTGCTCGAAATATTAGTGTTGAGACCTTTTGGTGTGGGTTGAAACTTAAAAAATATGTTTTGAAGGCTATTTTATTTCCACTGGTCGTAGAATTACTGCATTACAAAGTTATTTTAATTAAAGTCTATGTTTCACCGGCGACCCCGTATTTTACTAAGAAAGCGTTTGATCAATAAAACACTTTCTTAGTAAAACCCTACGTAATATTTATTGTGCAACGGTTGCTAGTTGTACAAGTTTTATTTTGTATTGATTTTGATAATAATGTGCAATAAAAGTAGGTTGCCTTCCTTCCTTCCGGGAACGTGATCCGAAATAATTGTGAGATAGTTTTGTGAACTTTTCAGCAACGCCTTCTGAATTATTTCAATTATACACAAGGAAAACAAAATGTGCATCGATACCAAAATGTATTTTGGTAAATTCAAAAGGGGGTAATACCATTCTATCTATGTAAGTACTTTTATAATATACCTGTTATATTTCTACTTAACGACCTTGTAATCAAAAAACCTAATTGTCAAATTACAAACAACGCTCTACTTGCGACGAGATCACTTCATTCGCCCAGGAGCGAGCAATTAATTAACGTTTCTAATAACATAATAATTTGATTAGTTTCGTGTCCGATATACGATTAGCTGAACTAATTAATACAGGAGGTTAGGTGTTAGCAGCAGATTAGGACAAGTTAACATGTAATAGATTAATGGTAAAAAAACCTTTTTAAATCAAGGTTTTATTTAATTGCCCTGAAAAGAAGAAAATAAACTTTAAATAAAATCTAACCAATCAATTTAGCACATGTATTACACAATTTATTAAATGACATAAAAGCTTGTCGCGAGATTTACCTGTGTACCTACTAACTAGTCTTGCTTGTCATACTTATTATAAGTAATTCTATGAATGAAAATATTTCCTATAAAATATGCAAATCTCGCGACAAGCTTTTATATCTAATTAAATGATAATTTAATAAATTGTGTAATACATGTGCTAAATTGATTGGTTTGATTTTATTTAAAGTTTATTTTCATTTTTTCAGGGCAATTAAATAAAAGCTTGTTTTTAAAAAGGTTTTTTTTACCATTAATTTATTTTTTACATTTTAGTTATCACTGGATAGGTTTCTCAGTCTGTTAATCTATAGTAAGTCCTTTAATTTGATACCCATATTATAGGATTGCATTAAAAAATAATAGTCCGCTATTTTAGGTGTTCCGCCATGTTGGATTTAGAATGACGTCACACAGCTAACCATGCATTGTCATCTAAACTAAACGTGTATACAAAATTTCAATTCAATCGGTTAATTAAAGATATCTACTTCAAAATTGAGTTGCAAGATTAACCCCGGAAAAACATACATACATTGCAAGTTAATATAAAGCTTGTAAAAAATATGAAGGTAAGTACATATTTTTCCTATTAAAGTTTTTTAGTTGTAAAGTTAACTTTGAAACACTTGAAAACGGTAGTTTAGTTCACCTTGAGAAAAACTCTTTTTACTTCCTAAGTGATATACATTTCGAATTTGGAATAAGCGCGCTCGAAAAACGATTATAAATAAAAAAATGGCAATGCTACCAACCTTCTTGGGACAATTACGATACGTTTGACACCGATTTGGGGCGTTATTGTACTAATATTTATTTTCTCGGAATCAATTATAAAAAAGTAAGAAATGACTCTCGTATCCGTCGTTTCCCCAATATACTTCTTTAGAATCCTTGCCCTTGGGGTCCAACCGTTGCCGTAGCCTATGGACGTTTGCAACACCAGAGCCATTACGAGCGCGTTGCCGACCTTGCATTACTCCTTCCTACTCCTCTTCCTCCTCTACCTTCTTACTCCTCTTTTGAAGAACCGAATGCTGTAGTCTCTAGGGAATACCTCACAGGGAGCATTATTAATTATAGCCAAATATTCTCATCATATACTGGAATACTTTTTAAAATATACACCTAAGTGCGTAACAAAAAGAGTTTCACAATCGCAACTCGATTCACATCGTTGCAATAAATAACACTGTAATAAATAAAATACATCAAAAAAAATTGAAGATATGAAAATGCATTGAAAGCTTCCTCTGATCTCCTAACAAACACCTTTCAATGGAAATGCGATAAGCTCGATAGTACGTATTCTTCGTATTTCAATTCAAAATGCATTTTGTTCATTCCTATTGTGATTCGATCTATTTACAATGTTAAAACTGGACGGGTTTAAGCTCTACAATACGGAATTTTCCAAAGCCGGGTGAATACATAAATATCCTGAGACATTCTTTGCACACTGCCATCTGATCCTAAACTAAGCAGAGCTAGTACAATAGTAACCAGACAGCTGATATACTAGGTACATATACAAAGTATTTTTTACCAAGACCTCGGGACACTGCGTTGGCACAGAGCGTAAATCTTTTATACGCTGGCATCACAAAGACGCATAAATCATTAAAGATATCTACATATATCTATTTTGATAGGTACTTTTTAAAAACTAAATTATTTTACATTTTACTCCTTTGTGCTTGTTTCTATTCAGATAGCTCACCCACAAAAGTAATAAGCTAATATATATATTATCAGCTAATCGGTTGCGTAGTTTCTGAGATTAACTCCTACATCTAAACTTTACCTCTTTGATATTGGTATGTAAGCGTCCGTCATAGATGGCCATCCAATTAAGTTTGCATATCAATGCAATCAATCAACAATTCAACGTAACTAACTTGTGTAATAATAGCAACCTATCGTGCAATTAATTATAGACATCACTCGATTTCAAAGACAACAGCCGCATGAAACCTGCATGACTGACTCAATCAAAGGGATGTGTTGTCTTCGGATAGTGGACTGCATACACACACGCCTGTTAGCTTCAATAAGGATACGTGCCCGTATGTACAAAGGAAACGTGCACCATTGGATCAGAATTCAATAGTTGATAATTCACGAGAAGCAATTAAGCCATCTCGGGTTTCTATCATTAAATTTCACTGTCTATCATACCTAAGTAAATATATTCATAATTAAATCTACATCGCAAAAGGTCTTATATCTATCTATATAAACAAATGAAATACTGTTCGTTGGTATTCACATCATTTGAAAATGTCTGATAGCTATTTTTAGTTTGAAAAAAAATGGACACATAGCCCGGAAAAATGGAAAATTAGGGAAAAACTGAAATTACTTTTGCTATGAGATATTTTTGAGGCGGACATCTTTCTGGTCATCTAGTTCTGTATACATAAGGTATAGTTTCTTTTTTGTAAACCTCACAAAACTGTAGCCATCTCCAAAACAATCCCAAACTCATTTATTTTTAATCCCATTTAGACGAAAAGGTATTAAAGTTACAATTGAGTACCATGTTTGGAATACTTACGCTCAAACTGAGAAGAATCCGAATATAAACTCAACGAGGCAAACTTAGTTTTTGTGGGCCTTTTTTACATAATTATGAGAGTTTATGAATACATTTTCGTTTCAAAGGCTTATTCATATTTTTTGACACATCGCAAGAAGAATGCAAGTGCAGAGAGAAGCTACTGTAACCATATATTTTTGTCTCCTAATGACCTTACAGAAAATAAAAATAATATTATTTCTTTTTTTTTACTTTTGGATAAGCTTGTGTTTAACCGCAATCTCACCATGGTAAATGATGAAGTGGCTGCTTTACAACTTAAATATATATTGGATAAGGGTGTCGTAGGAACACCTTCACGTGTTTAACATCGCATGTTGACGACGATATTTTTATTTTTAATACCTGCCACTGGTCAAACACGCGTCAGTTGAGTAGTATTAAAATGCTTGCTTTTGCACGCAGCTGGAAAAAATACACGTGAACCATAGACTATATTATGGGGATCGCTTAACATCATGAACCGCATGCTCTCTTGTCCCCTATTAAATAAATAAATAGATTAAAAAAGACTACCGCAAAAAGATAGCCGAACTGGCTAAAAGCTGTCGGCAAGGGACTATGGGTGACGCCACCACTTTATTACGATAGCATGTACCTAATGCAGTGTAATGAAACGTGATAGCTCAACAAATTGCAATTGTACAGTGCAAACGTGGACTTTAAATAAAGTAAGTGTTTCTAAAATCCAAAGTTATATGAAGCTAGTTGTAATTTCATTCTAAAGAACATTAATACATACTAATATTATAAACATTAATTAATGTGGCAGAAGGCGGAACCTAGTTTGGTAACAAAAAATCTATGATAAAAAATATGGTATGATCACAGAATAAAAAAAAAAGTCTATTGTGTGATGCAATGTAAGTTTCATTATACTCAGAAATTCCTCCCTAATTCTAAAGTTTTCGTAGTTTCTTATTCCTAAGTATATCTAATGAATTTTTTTTTATGATCACTTGGCTTTCTAGAGAACGGCTGTAATTTTTTTAAAAATTTGTAACAGATCGAATTAAAATTTAAAAAGTGGCCCTGAGACAAAAAATTCGGAATAGCCAAAAGTGCTATTTTGTATCGATTTTTTTAATAAGACGACGTCTAGTCTCTTGGTTTAATTAATTATAATATATTCATATCTAATCAAATCTAAGAGTCAGTGAAAGAAACTTCTAAAGATGAAAACAACTGGATGCCTATTACAATGGACAAGACTCGAAAGTGAAATGCAACACACGCCATTTACAAAACTGAGTTGGGTAAGTAGTTTTCCTTTGACATAAAACTTTCGCGTCTACGACTCCGCGTTCGCATTTAGCAAAATCAAAAGTTCATTTTCATCTCGGGCTGTGATAATTCGGCACACCGACTTTTTGGCGGGAGCTTGCGAAGTGACGTTGCGTGTTAATTTTATTTACATTAAATTCGTGTATATTGAGCTTTATTGAATAATATCGGTGGAGTTTAGTCAAATCCTACAATGAGGTTTTCTAGTCGACTTGCCAGTTATACTTAAGTTGAAAAACTTACGCCAAGGATACCGGTGTATTCAATCTGTCCAAAAACTGTTAAATGTTTTGTATTTTTGTTTGTTTTTATTAGTAATTTTTTTGTGTTTAGCTTTGTTTCTGATGTTGCCGACAGTAGGTACTACTGGAACTTTCTAGGAGTATTTACAGTTATAATACCTACAGCGTAAATAGGGATTAATGTTTTAGAAGGCAGATATGACATTTCCTTGCACTATTTCCTTTGCAGAACACAGAACCATTCTGTGAAATAATTAGTTCGACAAGTTCATTAATTTTAGTTAATAATTTCAACCGAACATGTGATACCTTGGAATTAGCTAGGTACTTTATAAAATTAACAAACATTTTAATATTTATTAATCGGCGTACGATGCAATGACTTTTTTAACCGATTTAAAAAAAGGAGGAGGTTCTCAATTCGACTGTATTTTTTTGCCTAAAGAGTCTAATGATATGCCCTTATTTTCTAGTGTAATATGGCGTTAAGAATGATTTGGCGTGTAAATCACTCCTAATTCAATACTAAGGAACTTAATAGGTCATTCAACAGGTAAGGATCTGCTTAACATGAAGGCTCGCTCGCCGTTTATGTAACTACTTACTTTTTCAGAAATTGCAGGAGTTAGGGAAGGTTTCACAAAATTATGGGTAAGTCTTGTTTATGTTTCGGTTTTGTACATAGCCATCGCTAAATAGCTTGTACTCTATCCTACTTTGTCTATTGTGAAAAAAATTACATGATCTACCTGTGTGTAGATATGTTGGTTGTAACCTACCTACCTACATATAAGATTTTGTCGTTTTCAATAAAGATATAAATTTATAAAATTTATTATAAATGTGAAACGTTTTATCCATATACCATGGATGAAACATAGAACTAATTATCTCCGGAAAAGATAAGATCACACGAGAACGCGAGCAAAACCGTGGGGGATAGCTAGTTATGATGGAATATTTATTCACAAGTAAATTTATATTCATGAAAAATAATAATAATGAATAATTGCACCCACGCATACAGAACAATTCATGGAACATATGAGCGTCATTCAATTAAAGACTTTATTGCGTTACTGGCGACACGTCCTTTGACACGACAATGGCCGTGCAAAGAGCTCAGCAGCATTAGATTACATGATGAGCAGCGGCATTAATTACATACAATCCTATTACTACAAAATCAAGTACCTACCTACGGTGCTTTTGAGGGATCACATTAAACTACCATAAAGACACATTCTATACATAATATTAGACCATAAACTTATAACTGAAATCGCAATTCGGGACGACCGTACGTTATGAGCGTAAGATGCGTATTTATATATTTTTTATTTTAAAATAATATTTTAATTTATATTTAACTGGGAAATATTACTCTCATTCATACATAATGATGATTACAAACTTATATCATACTACAATAGCACTTGATACCGTTTGGTAAGGTTTCCTACTGCTTGCATCCGACTCTACCGAGGTGCGGACGAGTAAATGGCGCCATTAGTGTATCATTTATGAGACAACGTTGCAAACTTAGTCCCAAGTCGACCCGTATGGACATTCAGAAAAGGGCGATAAAAATAATTGCTGCAGCGCTTGTTTTGAGAGTCCAAATTCATACAGCAGTAATTTTATGTCTTCTTCAGTAAGCTCTCAGACTATGATAATATAAAATAATCAGAATAAGGTAGAGCTAGCTTGGTCAAACACTATTGATTATATTAAAGCTTTTATAAAGAAATAAGAAAGGCAACAAACAGAGTTACTTACAGGTGCCGCCTTATTCTGGTCATCGAGGAGAGAGTCAGTGATGACCATCTCTCCGTCTCTCACCACGACTTGGAGCCCAAGTCGATATATTCCGATCTCACGGGGATTCCCCCAGCGGTTCCGCTCCAACAACTGCACTAATAAAACTTCTCCGGTACCGATGGCAATTGTCACTGGCCATTCGAAGCGCTGCAAAAATAAAGGATAATATAATACAATTGTGCAAGGTATTCAAAAAGGGGTGACAAATGCGATCGCCATTTTGTTTTATTAATTCTTAATAAGAGAAGTCGGTGCTGGCTGCAAATGATAAAACCATAGTCACTAACTTTTTTTTAAAGCACCGTGTTAAGAATGCTTTACCATCATTTAAGATTTAGAATTTCCGTTAAGGCAACGTTATCAATCCTTGAGGGGCTTTAATCTATAATATGTTTCAATGTTCTTTTGTAACACTTATTTATATGTATTTGTATTTTACTTTCTATTGAAAGGTGATTGTTTATTTTTACCCGACCGCGCGACGCAAAAGAAAAAAATGTGTTTATTGTATGAACTCTTTAACCACGCAGTCGTTTTTCCCAACATACTAAATGACCAAATACCACATCTACCAACATTCAACTTAATTTTTTATGTAGGTATTGTAAAAGTGGAGGTATTTAAATAAACACTTTTACTTTTAACTTAATAAATAGATATCTTTATTCAGACTTAAATGTTTTTACATTGTTATTTCTGACGGACGACACGTCTCTCCGTGTCTCCGTACTCATTTCGAATCTCTTTATAAATTTACTTTTTTAATAAAATTATGTATTCAAACCCAAAAAAACTATTAGTGGCCAGTACGAAGCACAGACACTACAGTATCTATTGATTTTTTAATTTAAGATGTTAAATATCTCGAAAATGGTGATATTTTGTTAAGGTTATTTCCACCTATCTCCCCATTGTCCTACTACTTACCGGACACCTATACCATGTATATTACGTATTGCTTGCTATCAATATATTTTTTTTATAATGTTAAACGGAAAGCAGTCGCAGTAATGCATATTTTTGTTAAGTGAACATCATCACCTAGATATCAGCAATACCAGGGGAATTGCCAACGATTTGTACACTTTATTTACATTGCCATGTAGGCAATTGGCTCTCAAGTGCTATAGCCGGACCACCAACAGGTGCGTGGCGACAGATTTACAACTTGAGGGTGGTTGCCAGCCAGACGAGTACTACAAAGTACCCTACCACCATGCTGTGGTTTCCTCACGATGATTTCCTTCACTGAAAGTAGGATTCGAATCCACGACTTTCACCACGGTATCCGACGCGGACGTCACTACCACGAAGCTAAAATGCTATATTTCCTAAGAAAAAGTCGTCAACCCTACTTGTAACTTACTTTTGTAATTCAAAATGTATTTATATTTTCAGCACCCTGTGTTTACATATCAATATCAGTATTTCGTGGAGGCTTTCACAGGATTTTCGCAAATCATATGCGCAAAAAGTTTGAATACCTACAGTATTTTGTGTCCCAATATGCGAAATGATCTTTGTGATAGAAGAACCAACAAAGTAATAAATCATCTTTAGGAATGTTATAAAATACTTTTTAAAGAAGTTATGAAAACAAAAAACCACTGAGAGAAATGCAAATGTGCGAGTCCTTCTACTTCTAGTATAGGTACGACAAAACTCGTTTTAACTGGCACATTAAAGTAAATGAGAAAGACCGAAAAAAAACTGATTCTGTGGAATGATACGAGTAATGAAAAAAAGAGTAGACGACGAATACGAGTAGAGAAAAAAAAGCCAATAGAGTCAGATGGTCCAAAAATATAAAAAAAAATGTAACCTTGATAAGTTTCTTGCCGGTTCTTCTCAGTTGAAGGCTGACTTCCGAACCGGTGGTAACTTCTGTAATTCGACCTTCATAAGTTCCCATCTAGGGCCTAAACAGAATAAATGGTTTTGACTTTGACGTTGAAAGAGTTAATTCTAAGATGGCGGATAGAAGGGTCGAATAAACCAAACGTGAGTATTGCGCCAACAAGTTAAGGTCTATTCCAACCTTCGCTCCCGCTGTGGGTAGAGGTACATACCGCGCGGATTTCGCTCAGGTAATTAGTGCCAAGTTCCGCGGCTAGAGCGACTTACGCGGTATTCGCTGCCGCTGTGGGTAAAAGTGAGAAACTCGAACTCGCAAATCCGCTTTGCGGTGAACAGTAATATTACCGCATACACACACACTCGGTTTCCTCTACCCACAGTGGCTGCGAATACCGCTCAGGTCACTCTAGCCACGGAACTTGATACTAAATACCTGAGCGAAGTCCGCGCGGTATGTACCTCTACCCATAGTGGCTGCGAATACCGCTTAGGTTTGGTTTTTAGGTAGCACAAAACCTAATTAGGTACTAAAATATTTAAAGCTGATTAGTCATAAACCTAATCACACAAACATAGTCCCCAAAATATCACAGATGAAACAAGATTTAAATCGTATCTATTATGTTTAATTTAAACGGCATATAAAACAAAACAAAATCACAAGTCCTTTTTTAATATTCATTTAATGACATTGTCCTAGTTAAGTATTGATGATTAAAGTCGAGTATGTTTATTGTTACAATAACGTTGTACATTATAATTACAAGTTGGCAATTATTTAAAGTCGTGTTAAGGCATGGATACACATGACCGAGCGAAACGTATTGTAAAATATATCTAAATGTACTTTTGATTTGAAATGTAAATAAATTTATGAAAAAATCACTGCTGAAAAAAAATTGCCTTGCTGAGTTTCTGGCCGGACTCTTCTCAGCTTAAGTGTATTCCAAAACGGTGGTAGAGTCAATTGTTAACGTTCATAAGTGCCTTACCAGGGCCTAAACTTAATAAATGAGTTTTAATTTTGGAAAAACGGTTTATAAATAGATTTTGTTCAGTAAAATATTTAGTCTTCGCATCACCGACATATTTATGACGTATGCATTATGGATGAGTAAAACCTTATGATATCTTTCAGCAACATGCAGCAGGCAAAATATTTTATGAAACTTCTTTTACGTTTTATAATTTATCCATAGGATATTCTATGCTATGTTCATACGGATGAATGCGTGCTATGGGGATGGTCTTCAGTGGTGTTTTTTTCTATGCCACTAATAGTGACAACGGAGCAGGTGGGTCACTTGATGGTAAGTGACTACCGTCGCCCATAGACATTAACAATACCAGCGGGATTGCCAACGTGTCGTACACTTTATTATAATGCCTTAGGGCAACTGGCTCTCAAGTGCAACTGCCGGAACACACCAACAGGTGCTTGGCGATAGATTTTCAACCTGAGGGTGGTAGTCAGCCAGTCGAGTACCACATAGTACCCTACCACCGTGTGTGGTTTCCTCATAATGTTTTACCACTGAGCTTCTTCTTCTTCTCTTCCTTATCCCACGCTAAGTGGGGTCGGCACAACATGTTTTCCTCTTCCACTCCGCTCTATCACTAGTCGTCTCCGTACTCACACCTTTCATATGCATATCATTCTTCACGCAGTCCATCCATACCTTCTTCGGCCTTCCTCTACCTCTATATCCATCCACACTCATGCTCAATACTCTTTTTGTTACATGCCTTTCATCCCTCCTTTTGACATGCCCATACCAAGCCAATCTATTTCCTTTCATCTTTTCAGTCACTGATGCTATTTTCAAGCTTCCTCTGATATACTCATTCCTTATCTTATCCATTTTTACCACTGAGCTATCATCGCCTTAAAATGTTTCATAGTGTGATGGGTGGGCTACATAGCTTAGCATCAGTAGAAACGGTCTCATAGTTTCACATTATAACTGCACAGCACATATTCTCTGGTGGAAAAGCCGCCTTAACTACCCCCGTGCTAGGATTTCCACCCAATTCAACAAAGTAAAAAATTCATAAAAATTACAGAAATTTAAAACGCGATACCTATATCATATACGCAATTAGCACATGTTAAAAATAAAATGTTTGTACTTAACTGATTTATACTCGAAATTCTCGGAATATTATGTAGCAAAGCTTTGAAATTCAGTTAAAAGCCGGATTATACAAATAATGCCTTTCATAAATACCTACATCAAGCGAAATTTATAATGTTTTTCTGTTTAACATTATAATCTCGTGCTAAGAGTATTAATGGATTGACAAAGAGATTTTTCCTCAACAAAATGATTACGTTGATTTAGGATTTATAGACAAAATTCTATACTGATATTATAAATGTGAAAGCATGATATCTCAATAACTTTATTTACAACAAAAGTACAACTATAATACATGTAAGTTTTTTATGTTTGTTGCTCAATCACGCAAAAACGGCTGTACTGATTTTGGTGAAACTTGGTACACAGGTATATCATATCCTAGTGTAAAATATAGGATACTTTTTATCCCGGGAAAAGATAAGATCCCTCGGGAACGCGGGTAAAACGACGGGGTGGAAATCTAGTAATATTTACAATATAACTTAGTAATTATTCGGTCTACCCCTATCTACATTATTACTACTCTATCTGTTTAACTCGAAAGCCAATATCGAAGTAACATCGTGGAATATTGTGTTATCGAAACAATGTCGTTATGTGCAGAACTTTAAATTAAAATTTACATAAATATTCATAGAGCGCATGTTCAGCTTCGATAAATCCCATTTGTTTGTCTTAATGTAAAATGTATCAGATACGTAAATGGAGGTACGTGTTCGGATCTCATTTAATAGAGTTATTTTATCTCCACAAAAACATATGGTACGACTAATTAAAATTACTGCCACGTTTTTGCGTTTGTACCAGTTATACTCGTATTCATGTTTAAATAACAAGCGAAATTATTAACATGAAAAAAAATTGTATCCCAGTTTAAAGGCGATGATAGCTCAGTGGTAAGTGACGTCGGATACCGCGGCGAAGGTCGTGGGTTCGAATCCTTACAATGAGCTTGAGCTTTCGGTGAAGGAAAACATCGTGAGGAAACCACAACACGGTGGTAGGGTACTTTGTAGTACTCGACTGGCTGGCTACCACCCTCAAGTTGAAAATCTGTCGCCAAGCACCTGTTGGTGTGTTCCAGCAATTGCACTTGAGAGCCAGTTCGCCTTTAAGGCATTGTAATTAGGTGTACAACACATTAGCAATCCCCTGGTATTGTCAATGTCTATAGGCGACGGTTATCACTTACCATCAGGTGACCCGCCTGCCTGGTTGTCACTTGTGACATAAAAAAAAAAAAGTTACCCAATCTCCCCACTAATTTCACTAATCTTACTAATATTATAAATGTGAAAGTTTGGATGTATGTTTGTTACTCATTTACGCCAGAACGGCTGCACGGATCTGGATGAAATTTGGCACAGAGATAGATTATAGCCTGGAATAGCACGCACTTTTTATCCCGGGAAAAGATAAGAACCGTCGGGAACACGGGTGAAATACTAGTAATATATAAAATTCCCTTCTCACGATATTGGTCCGCAATGAACTCCGAAACTACTAAACCGATCTTGATGAAGCTTGACCCATAAATAGATTATCTCCTGGAATAAGAGATAGGATACTTTTTATTCAAGATAAGGTCCCACGGGAACGCGGTTGAAACTAGCTAGTAGTTCAATAAAATGCAATTCAGCAAAGAAATACGTTAGTATAACATTTTAAAGTTTCTTTGTAGGGGAGTTGAAATTTAAACTAATTTAGGAGGAATTTAGATAAGACCATATGTTAGTAAAATTCTTGATGTTCCTTGCCTTTTATACCATTGCCAGAAACTATCTGGCTTGTTTGAGAAAGTTCGACATCAATGTCGTCTGGCGCCTTCACATACAGAACTTCAAAAGTCTCTTACCCAAGCAATTTATAAAGCCAAGCACATAGCAGGTATGTGCTTCTCGTTTCTAAATTGTGCTCGCTGAACTTATTGTCGCTCACGAAACGCACGTGTGCTCGCGGCTTTGGATCTTATTATTACACGTATTAACCACAGGTTTTAAAAATTACTTTTAAACATTAGCTTGGTACGATAGGAAAAGCGTCGCTACACGGACTTGTAAAGATATAATATTTTCCGTAAAGATATCATAATATAAGCTTTTAAAGCGTTCCGAAAAATTACGCCTGACATAAGGAATTTGTTAATTACTAGTTGTCCATCGCGGTTTTGCCCGCATTCCTGAGAGATGTTAACTTTACCCAGGATTTCTTATGTTTTATTTCAGGAATCCAGTGTTTAAAGTTTCATCAAAATCATAAAAAAAAATGTGTGAAAGAGTAACAAACATCCAACCAAACTTCATAATAGTAGAGTGACTTGCTGTGTACATCATAAGATATGATGCGTATATCACACAGCAAGCAGACAGTCGTTCTGCTGGTAGTAAGTACTGTGTGTGTATTTTCTATTATGTGGTTCTGCTTTCACATTTCTTGGCTATTTTTTGTAAAATTAATTTATTTCTTGTATGTAAACAACGAATAATACGGCATTTAAAAAAATACTCATTTTGTAATGAAATGTGATCAACATTTCTGCGGGCGTTGCGTGTCTCGTGTGGTTTATTCGTCCAAGGCCCTGGTGCAAAAAAAAACTGGGCCCCTAACTAAACTGTTTATTTTATTTAGTATATTTGTATTATTTAGTTTATCAAGTCAAAATATAATTATATAAATAATATAAAGGTGCAAAGCTACTTTATGCTCTGAATACTTAAAAGATAATCATTTTATTAAAAAATAACACTTTCTTTTAGTTTTCCGTATGTCATTACTTCTGAGAATTTAATCCTTATTAGCAACATTATCGAATGGTGTAATAATACAGACTGCGTTTTGTTTTTCAAATTCTTTTGGTTCTATTTCTGGCTCGGGAATACATTTTGTCGAAAATCTAATGATGCAGTTTTAGTTTTAATCAAATCGGCCTCGAGACTCCTTTCAGTATTTTTCGCTATTCTCTTTAGTTTAGGATTTGCCCATCCACGCCCACTTGAAAAATTCATTCTGTATATACATTACCTGCATTTGTTCAGTGTACTTATTTTAGCTGCAATGCAATTACCTTTAGATTCTGTTTAATTTGACTTGATATTTGATTTCATACGTTTTTTTTTAGTTGATTACAATTTATAAAATAATTATTATTTTGGCGTTAAGAAAATGAGCATTAATTAAACTTATTACAGTCCTTTTAAATTGTAATGGAATGTAAATACTGGTTTTGTGGGTACCTAATTTTGTATGAAAATCTTTCGTTATTACTTGTCAGTATTACTAGTCACCTTGTATCGGCGTATTTAGATTTTTTAAGTTAAATCCTTCGATAAATAGCGTGGGTAAAATCGCGCGGAAGCCAGTATAGTTATTAAAGGACTTCGTGCATCCGAGATGTTTAGTAGGTTTCTTTCATTACAATAACAAGACATAATAAAGTGGGTAGAGTGTAGATACTAACCTGGTTCACGTATATAATTTCATCGTAATCCAAAAAGACATTTGAGTACATGGCTGTTCCTGAAACAAACAAATTGTAATTTTAAATAGGTAATAATTTGTTATCTGACAAAGTGTAGTTGACGACAAGAAAGTTGTGGAAGACATAGGCAAACGCATGGTGTTGGCCTCTGGGGACTTGAAAGCTAGGGACTTTTAGCCCAGGACTAAGCTTAATCATTCAGCGGGGCAACGCTGCTAGCATTATGGGTACCATGGACCATTTGGAAAATCTTTTATTGTAAATATATTTTTATTTAGGTATTTAATTAGATTAATTCTTTCTTTGATTTACTTTTGTAAAAATAGCATAGTATACTTTATTTATTAACAATAATCCTAAAATTCTTTACCTATATGAGTATCTCAATAATACTATTTTAAATAGGTACAAATAATAATTTAAATCTCATAACATCCAGAGAAATATAATGGGAACTGGCAATAATATTATTTATATTGTATAATTGGTGTATTTTGGATATTTTCTAAACATAGTTCTCTCTCACGGTTTCAAAAAACCCTTAGCTGATCCTACTCAATCATAATCGACCTACTTGCCAAACAAGTTTGTAACATTTCTACCTGCATTATGAGATTTCGTGATTAATCAGTGAGTGCTATTTCGCTATCTTAAAATTCTTCGCTAAAATTAACTACTTACATTAATTTTGTTTATTATAAGCATCAAGAACATTTAGGTCTAAGTTTCTTTCTAACAAACTTTGAAATAGAAATTACTCTTAGTAAAATGTACCGTTCGTGCTGTCCCTAATTTTCCCTGTGAATGTATTTTGACAATGACAGATGGTCAGCTCGTTCCAGTACAATGAGAAATTTGCGTTGTCTGCTCTTTTTTTAAACTCTATTTATCAAGCCACCAAGCTTTTAGTTAATAAAACCTATCCGCTACATACTTATGTACCTATAACTGCAGTATTTGAACATATTGAGTTTTCGTGTAGGAAATCTATATTATTACTAGCTGTTCCGCGTGGTTTCACTCGCGTTCCAGAGGGATCTTTTCTTTTCCCGGGATAAAAAGTACCCTATCTTTTATTCCAGGATATAATCTATAATATGTGTGCCAAATTTCATCAATATCGGTTTAGTATTCGAAGTTAATCGCGGACCTACATCGTGACACGGAAATTTCATATACATTTTAAGATTTTATTGGCACTTGTTGTTATGTACACACCTTTTAGTATCCTATCCAGGCTATCAGCCTCAATTCAAAGCCTTTCCATTCTGGACTGTGCTTATGACCTAGGACCTCATCTTCACTTAGGTACCTATATACTATTATCACCTATTAGGTACAATTACTTTTTAGTAAGAAAAAACTGTCTGAACAACTAACATACTTTAGTACCAATATCATTATTATTATAATCATGTTTGTTGATTCTTTTTTTCTCAGCTCTTTGGCTGGTTTTAGCAACATTTACGGGCTGAGCCAAGTAAATGCAGCGTGTTTTATTTATTTATGATGGTGTTGCCTCTAATTGCATGAATTTCCTAACGATTCTGCATGTATTTAACATTGCTGCTTTTTGTATGGTTATGTATAGGGATTCTTGTAAGTCTAGTAATTTAAGTATTTATTTTTTAGTATTTTATTTACTTTTTTTATTTATTATCATTCTCTTTATTTCTCGTAAATCTTAGAAAATATTTTTATAACATTATCCTAAAAATTAAAACTATTATAAAAAAGCTAACCCATTAAAAACAGATTACATTTTATGTAATGTTTTAAAATTTAGAAAATAAAATAATGTTACAAAATCTATTCCTAGTATACCGCCGGCAGCGGGGCAGGGCCCAAACAACCGGTGGTTAGGGCTGCAGAGTAAGGAACTTCCTGACAATCCTAGCTGTGGCCAGAATAACAGCCTTCTGCATTTGACCCTTGATCCAACCGCCGAGCGAGAGCCTCTCGATCATTATTATTATATCATTATTATCATCAAATGTCAATAGAAGCCTAAGACTTAGCGTAAAGTGCAGCGTCCATTGTAATTTCTAATGCACTAACTCTTTAAATATAAATCTTTGTTATCGGCCTTTATAGAGTATCTCATAGTCAATGCATATGGATACCTGCCTAGGTATATTAAAAAATATAGAATAGAAAATGTGCTGTTCTATAAATATGTGTGGTAGCACTAGCTTTCCCCTACGGTTTCACCCGAGTTCCCGGGGGATTTTATCTTGTCCCGGGATAAAAATATCCTATGCTATATTCCAGGACATAAGATACCTGTATGGCACGATTCCTCAAAACTCGCTCAGTAATTTTTGCGTGAAAAAGTTGTTGTGTTTGCAATACTGATCCTTACGGAGAAACAAGTATATCCACCATATTTATTATTCAATATCGACAAAACATTAAGTTCTCGATCGCTTTATTAGAAAGTCATCAGTCAAAGGCTAAAAATTCGATTACCTAATATGGTTGCTGCTATTGCAGTAAGTCCTCTGTGAAATTTGCAAATCGGTCATTTCAATTTCACTCCCAGTAATTATTCTATTATATTATATTGTTACCGTCGCAGTACATGTGCTTTAATTACGGTGTTCGTAGAATGCCCAAAGCGAAGGGTGGGGGCTGTTTATGGGGGTAGACGCACCTCCCTTTCGCACAAATTTAATTTCATAATAATAATGTGGTACACCAGATTTTATGCCCGAGTCATGGCCTCTGTTACACTTTTATTCACGCGTACAATATATCGAAACAATACAGAACGTGCGTATACTTCTAAACACAAAAACACTCAATAATAAAAATATTCATATCCATTGCCAACAAAACAACAGAATAGAACAAACAAGTTCTTTTACAAAACCTAGAATATTTTTATGTGTAACTACTAACCCCATAAAACCTACTCCATAGAACCTGCTCTTTTGTTAGCGTTTCAGACTGGTATGTGGATATTACAAAGTAAAACCGCAAACCTGTAACCATAAAGCATGTATTGAATATAATTTGAATGGTCAGTTGATATCGTCCCTCAATTACGACTCACATTGAGACCTAGACATGCTTATGAGGTTCTATTCATGAAGCGTCAATAAACTGACAATTCAGGCGCGAGGGGTCAGTTGGCGAGCTTAGTAAGATCTCATATTAACGGCGATGGGTCCGATTTCCACCCACATTTGTTTACATAATTTTCATGAGTCCGGGTTATAGTTTAAGTAGTATATCAGTTATCTGGTTTTTATACAAGACTAGTTGTCCTCCGCGGATTCACCCGCGTTGCCGTGGGATATTATCTTTTCGGGGGATAAAAATATAGCCTATATTACTCAAGAATAATGTAGCTTTCTAATGGTGAAAGAATTTTTTTATTCGTTATATACAAAAATACAAAGCTTTGCCCTTTAGGTATAATATTAGTGTAGATACCCGTACAAGCTCTATATTGTTTGGAATGTCTATAACCGATGACAAATGTGTGATGATATATGTATAGATTGATATTAATAAAAAAACGGAAGAAGGTAGGCATTTTCCTTCAGTGATATTTTAGGTATGGTAGGTAAATAGTAATGAGAATTGTTCCTTTACTTGACCTTATTTAGCACTTAAAATAAAATTAATAATTCAGTAGCCAGGGAAGACCAGCTGACGTACATCAAACTGGCTATGCGTGGCTTGAATCTCAAAACTGCTTTGTAATCATTTAGAGGGTCTGTTTGTATTTTACTATCCTAATTAGATAAGTGGAACGCGGTGGGAGACAAAATTAACGCGCAACTTAAACGCTGATTTCGGTCAAAACACTTGAACATGACTCTAATTTAGAACCCTGTATGACTTGATCGTAGAGTACAATAAACCTTTTAAAAAGGTTGATATCATGCGGGAGATAATGCCACCAATCGTACAGAACTATTGGTAATAATACAAAACAGTTTTAAACAATACTGAAATAGTCTATTTATGTTTACACCTGAAACAAGATTTTAAAACAAATTTTATGCTTTACAAAAATATTTATCGTATTTCTATAAAGATTTATCTGATATACCTACATATTACTCGTATATTGTTTTAATACGACTGACGGACCAAAGAGTTTCTATAGCTTACCTATCCATATAACTACAATAGTGTAAAATGAAACTTGTGAAGCATCACACCTCTTTGTAGTGAAAGTTTAATGTACTTGTTCTAGCACTAAAACCAAATCGTAGGTAAACACTTACAGTAGACGGAGACGTAAAATGAATAAATTAAAATATTCATTCAACCCAACTGGAACTATAGTGTAACTTTAAAGTTAATCTTTAAACATAAATTATTTTTATTCTAGGTACAACTAAATGATAAGTGCGCTGAGACACACTGACATTACACACTCGAAGTCGCACATAGATTTTTGTTTTATTTTCCACATACATTCCGGTTCTTTCTTTTGCTGAGAACAAAATTAATGACATTAGTAAAATTGACGTCATTGCGTAGAATTAATAAATAATATATAATGGACAAAAATTAAATAAAACTTAATAAACCAGCATGCCATTTGTTTATTTGTGATTTTGAGGTATACCTACCTAAGGCGATGATAGCTCAGTGGTAAGTGACTTCGGATGCTGCGCCGAAGGTCGTGGGTTCGAATCCTACAATGAGCTTGAGCTTTCGGTGAAGGAAAACATCGTGAGGAAACCATAGCACGGTGGTAGGGTACTATGTGGTACTCGACTGGCTGGCTACCACCCTCAAGTTGAAAATCTGTCGCCAGTGTTCCGGCAGTTGCACTTAAGAGCCAGTTGCCTTAAGGCATTGAAATAAAGTGTACAACACGTTGGCAGTCCACCTGGTCTTGCTAATGTCTTTAGGCGACGGTAGTCACTTACCATCAGGTGACCCGCCTGCCTCGTTGTCACTAGTGACATAAAAAAAAATTATGATTATAATGTCTTGATTTGATTCAGCCCTAAAAGGCGCGTTTACATCTATTTAAAATTGAAAATATCTTAATATTTATTTACAACAAATGTACAAAATATACAAAAAATCTAAGTAGGTAATCTAAAAATCTAACCAATTTTTTTTTAACGTAGTGTTAAATAAATTACTTGTTGTCATTTAAAATTATATTTTTACAATAAGCAGCGTGTTTA
The DNA here is from genome assembly GCA_951361185.1 of Ochropacha duplaris. NCBI lineage: Eukaryota > Metazoa > Arthropoda > Insecta > Lepidoptera > Drepanidae > Ochropacha > Ochropacha duplaris. Next base: position 2,865,892 of record OX592690.1, read on the forward strand.
TGTCGTGATAAATTATGGTCAGAAGTACATCGCTTTGAGCAGCGTACAACTTCGCAAAGACGACGTAAGAATGCACTTTCCACATAGTATCTGTACTGCACGCTATTCAACTTATTAAACCTCTTGTTCGTTCCTACGGTAATATAATACATTTTACGTAGTAAATTATGTTCAAAGCTTCTTCGAGTACTACGAGACCATATCTTGCTTAAGTACCCATTAGCAGTACATGAGGTATCAAGATAAAATACATCATTCTTTATTATTAAATGGCAGATTAGGGTAAGTATAATAAATAGCGGCTTATGAGGCTAATGAAAAACCTACTGCAACACACGAGACGATTCCCTGTCGGGTGGTCGCATGGTGGAGGCAAGAACATTCATAGGTTGTGGGTTCCATTCAGAAATTTGAGTGACATTTTCCGTTTCGTCATTCTTACGAAATCAGTGGTCTCCTTGAGTCATTCTCTCGGAATGTTTCTACATACTGCGCCATGCTGTATTGGGTTCTAGTTTTTATACAACTGTTCGGTGATCGGTCACGCCCGTGATCGTTAGGTACAAGTAGCTTTAAATTAGTTCACAATTTGTTACACGTAGAGAAAGGAACATGTATTCTTCTGTCCTATCCTACTTACATAGAAAATAAATATCCTTCAGAGTGAAGACTTACTACTTTTCAAACTGAGAGTAACTTACTACTTTTCAAAATAAATACTTTAATCATTTACACCGTTCATAGTACTTCATACATACAAAGGTCCTGGATGGGAATCGTACCCACGATATGAGGCGTAATAAGTTACCAACCACGCCAAATTCTCGTCCTTTCATACTAATATCAATTTAAATGCGATTACACCGTTAACGAATTTCAATAAAAAGGTAAACAAGATAAACATTAACCTGGATTCCGAGAAAACTTCGTCGGGAATGGAAGTAAAACCGCAAAGCCAAAGTTAATCCATCTTATTGGTAATATAATTACAACCAAAATCCCAGTTATTTTCCCTTGAATGTATATCAAGAAAAGAGCTAATGATAACAAGCAAATATAATGACAATCTCGAAAAAAACCACCTATTCCAGATAAAAAATGATGTCATCAATGTGGATGGTGAACTAACGGTCTGCAGCAAGCTTGCATATCAATGAGATTGCTTTTCATTCACAAGTGCCAGTTTAAGCTGTCATCACACGGAGATAGCCTTAGCTTGGCTACGCAAATGTATGTATTAACAAAATGCTCGCAACTGTGTTTAATGACGAGCAGCCTAATTTAAAATGCATAGAGGCGCGATGAGGCTTCATTGGATATGTACATACATACATGTACAGTCAGTGTTGCTTTGTATTTCATAATACATAACTACAGTGAAAATTAATACACATTTCGATGTCAATGATGCTGAAATATGCCACCCCCGAGCCAAGTCTTATTATCGAATTTATTTCCTTAGTTTCATATCCGACTTTCGAATACGTTTCGAAACATAACACGGCATTACTTTTAGTACAGACGGTTAGAAATGTGGATGATGTAAATTTTTATTATCATATTTCTACTGTTCGGTGTATGAAACTGAATTCCTAGGCGGCTGAACGAGTTTTGATAAAAAAAATTGTGGGCGATCAAGTTCATTTGAGAATGGTTTTTTTTACAGTTGGACCCGGTAGGTAGCATTGCAATTGAGTTATAGGTTTTATTTCAGAGTAGGACAACGTCTTTTGGGTCAGCTAGTGGATATATAATAATAATTTCATCTTAGAATTTAAAATTAAATGAAAAAATTATGTTGTACAAGTGTATTAATATTTATAATCTAGTTATTTCATTTTTCATAAAAGGGCTGGCTCGTACTTCGGTCAATGAATAAACCTTGCTATACAGCTAGTTGAAGCCACTCTTTTGGGCACGTTACCCATAGACAACGATCTAAATTATATGTTATAGTTTAGCTTTATTTCTAATTAAGTCTGTATATAGTAGCATGTTTTTCTCCTCATTCTCTCCTGTAGCAGCTTTCAAAAATTTTTTTCGTTTAGTTTTGAAAGAGTCAATCCATTTTAAGTACAAAGTTTTTAGTGAAACTAAGTTTATAGCACAGTGTGACCTAAACCCGCACTTTACGCCCGTTTTTCCGTGACCTAAGTTGCCTATTTCTGCACGGAGAAGCATGCGTAAAGTGCGGGTTTATGTCACACTTGCTATAAAATAGTATACGATACATGTGCCCGAAGTTGTCTATTATTGCACGGTGTGAAGTTAGCGCCCGAGCGCAGCGAGGATGATAATAGCCTACTTAGGTCACGCGTATCGTAATGTACTAATCTTCTCTGACTCTGTAAATGCAACTGCACTCAAACTATCTTAATGCAAGTTAGCGTTGAGTACATAACTTAAATTAAGCGTAATAACTTGCGAACTATATTACCTACCCCTGTTTCTATCTATATTAATACTGTAACTTACATCACACACACACACACACACACACACACACACATAAATACACACGCACAAACACATTTACAAATTCATGTCGGATATTGTTGGAGTTTGAGAATGTAAATTAAAATTATGTTATAACTAACTCACGTCACTCGTTTCGTTACCATGCATGTATATACCTACTAGTACTTTTAAAACTTTCGCGAATAAAATTCATTGATCAACGTCACGAGCGGAGTGCAAATTGATCGAAATCGGTTCGAAAAAATAATATTTTGATAATACAGGGTGAATCTTTCAAATGGTCAAATCCGTAACTAAAGGGAATAACATAAAATGCAGCACCCTTCTCGAGGCCAATTTTATAATAAATAATAAAACAAAAATAACTAATAATGCAATTACATTTTTGCAAGACCTACTTATTTAAAAAAAATAGCTATATCGGTTTACAAAACCATCATGACCTATCGTCATGTATAGATCTGAATGTTGGGCAACGAAAGAGATGGATGAGAGAAGAGTGCATGTGGCAGAGATACGAATGCTGAGGTGGATGTGTGGTATTATGAGAATGGATAGGATAAGGAATGTGTATGTCAGAGGATGTTTGAAAGTAGCAACAGTGACTGAGAAGTTGAAAGGCAATAGACTGGCTAGGTATGGGCGTGTAATGAGGAGGGATGAAAAACATTCAACGAAAAGAGTACTTACTGAGTACGAGTGTGGATGGATATAGAGGTAGAGGAAGGCCAAAGAAGGTATGGATGGACTGTGTAAAGTATGTATATGTTTATGAAAGGTGTGAATATTGAGACGACTAGTGATAGAGCGGAGTGGAAGAGGAAAACATTTTGTGCCGGGACAAGAGAAAGAAAGAGCGGCGCGGTTACAAAGGAACAGCATTTAATTTTTATTCATATAGATAAGATCTTTTGACGTCCGTGAAAGAGTTGCCGAGCTAAAACCATTTTCTTTGTTGGCTTGGATTATATTTTTAATTAATTTTATAACACTTTTTATAAATGACTTGTTCTTACATCGAACGAAGGATTCGCTTTGCGATCCAAAGAGGTGAGCCTGCCTTCTGGGCAGCTTAAGGCACCCTAAGGGCAGCGTCAGAAACACGGTATTCTATTAATTATATCATACTTACAAAGAAAAAGATCCTTTGACGTAGAAGTCTCATTTTTGCACTGCAAACCCTAGGGTTTGCAGTATTCAGTATTTGATATTAGTTTCAACATTATAACTTATTCGCGTCCCTGAGAAAAAAAGTCTTGACAGAAGGACAAAAAAATGATCCTATAAGAGATCCGTTTTTTCCTTTTGAGGTACGGCACCCTAAAAACACGATAACCTAAAAAAACCTATCTACCTTCCTCCTACCCTACAACTTAATAGTAATTACCCTTTTGCAGTAGCTACCAGTAAAAGCTGCAAACAATAGAAACATTCAAATCAATGGTTTTAAAATCTCAAATGAGAAAGCCTTTTGTGTTTCCATAATCTTTTTCTCACGTAAATTGTATAAGTTGACTACGCAAGTGCTACGGCTACGAGGCTCTACGAGCCTCTACGAGCCTACGGGCTACGAGCGTGGCGTAGTTTAATACAGCTATTTATATATATAGATACACGAGAATTTTATATATATAGATATATAGAAAATAGATATACAATGTAATGTTGTAGGTATGTATATTTTACTAACGTAATTCAAATAAAAAATACTATCACAAAATATTCTAGTACCACTTTCTCTCGAGTCGTAAAAGAGACCCAGGATATTGAAAAAGATCAAAATGTTTTCTTAACTCTGCAAATGTTGAACAGTACCTAAGTTTTAGTAACCAAGATAAATATGATCTCTCAGCTTATTTCTGTACAGTACCTAAGCCTCAAAACTGATCACCTGACTACCGCGTCAGATTATAGGTACAATTCACAGTGTAAATAACCTATTTATAATAGACTATTATGTTCTCCTACTCTACTTATGTATGTACAAAGTCAACCTACATTTCTGACCATGTAAATAAAAACCTTAGATCATAATAAAAGTTCATTAAGCCTTTTTAATAATTCACGCAAAACAACAAACATTGAAATTGCGAGATTTTCCGTGAGGTATGGTATGACGTCAAAGCGAAATTAAATATTCACACTGTTTCTCAACTAAAATCGTGTTTAGAGGCACAGACCAAATAAAAAGGGTATACAGAGCCTCGCGCACTTAAAGTGAAGCACGGTAAAGGAAGCCGAATTTGAAAAAGGAAGAAGTTCCTGTGCGACGCCGTATTTTCCTGTTTAATTTGTTTATACAATGTTATTTTCAAGAAAACACGTGCTGCAATTAGGATCATACCTATATTCAAGAAAAAATACCAAGCACTAACTAGTGTATATAACATCTAAAAATACAATTGTAAAATTCCGCCTGTCTGTGATTTTTAATTACCAATTTTACGACAAAGAGTAGATCTTTTGATGGTCCATATTTATGACGTCATAAGTAAGTATGTATTTCATACAAAACTCCATAATAAATAATCGTTTTGACAAAAAGAAGCTAATTTTATATGACAGTCACCCACCATCCCTATTAATGGCGACTATATTTACGTTCAAAACAAGCAATGGACTTATATGACAAGACTAAATTTTTTATCCTTTTTTTATTTTTCCTTAAAACAGCGAGATTCAATTTAGTTTACAAGCGAATTTCTATCTACGATAGTACTAATTTTGTGTGACTGAATTGATTAACAGTAACTATAGCACCACCGTCCATATTAGTTCTCGTAACTCCTCTCCGTGCATGGTTGTCTGGAAGAGATCGCTCTAAGCGATAAGACCGCCCATTGTTACACTAATTTGTTTAGTTCTAGTTTTTATGTTTTTCTCTGTCTGTGGTGTGTTTCAATAAAGAGTTTATTATTATTATTATTATTATTATATCATCACATAAACTCATTCATATTGAAAATATTTAGCAGATGTCCCTAATATGTCCCTGTGTCTAGACCTCTGTTACCACCAACTACTTGGGTACCGCTATTATTCAAAAACATACATACACCAACGAATAGAAGAATATCAGCTGAAAGATGTTTTTAGGTACTTTATACATTAACCAAAGTATTTTTTATCCGCAAAATTCACGTGTACTATCAACAACGGTGAATATATTTTGTTACTATAATTATGTTATATCTATTTAAGTACATGCTATAACATACAGTTACTAGTTAATGTTTCTTGATAAAAGACAATTGTCTATTATGGTATCCATTTTTTTGGCCATCATAAATGACATCAAATTGTCTCCAAATATCACATAGGTAACATTTTAGGTGCGTGCGTATTCTCCGTGATCTACATAATAATAATATTTATAAAAAAGAAACATACAGTCGAACATACAACCTCCTCCTTTTTTGAAGTCGTTTAAAAAGAGAAGGCCAGTCTCACTGACTCATCAACGCCCAGCCTAAACCCTTGGACCTAGAAAGCTGATTCATTAAAAAAAATATTGTTTTAAAATGGAAAGGATTTATGACATTCAACCACTTTAGCTAAAAAGGTGTAGGTACGTGAATGTAACGTGAAAGCTAGATAAAATATAAAAAGAAATGTTATCGCTAATTATTAGACGAATTTAATAAATCTTTACACAAAGTTAATACAAGCAATAATAAATCTGCTATTACGTATACACCTACCTAATAACGACATTTAAGAGTAATATGGGATATGTAAGGATTATTAATAAAATTGAAATAAATAGATAAATCTATACTTATATTGTATCATTAAATATTTCATGTAGACAAGCCAACTAACAACTGTAGTCATTTGGTAATATAGTCGGTATTCTACAAAAGGGTTAATGGTTACATAAACAGCCGTACAAGGTCCTCCATTACAGGGTAAAATCCTAATTTGTTATAATTCGAACATTCAAGGGCCTTACCCTTATAAAGCCTCCCCTAGAATACCTCTCTGTCCTGTCTGTCTATTAAAGCCACATGACGGATTTAGTAGTAGTTAGCTAGAGTTTCCTTACTATTAAGGCTTCTAAACAACCGATGAAAAAAACTGTTAAAGTGAAAGACAAGATTTTTTCTAGGAAGGTAAAGCCGCATGCCTTGGCAGTATACCTAGTTTATTGTTAACCTACAGATTCATATGCTTTGATATATGTATATTTCAACATTGCCCCGAGCAAAGGGAACGACTAACTATACGCGGACAACGAAAATATAATTATACAGTATATTTGTAAGTACTTTTTATCCAATTTTACAGCCGGCTGCCTAAAACTATAATTAGCATTTGTCATGTTGGAAACAATTAATCATTTTTGTATTATTATTGTACAAAACCCGTCGTACGCTGCTAAGTCTAGCCCGTACGAGGTGCGTTTGAGGCTCAGTTATGAGATCGATTTCTTAGTATTTTTTTTATACCACTAGGTGGCATACAAACTTACGGCCCACCTGATGGTAAATGGTTACCGTAGCCTATGGACGCTTGCAACACCAGGATACCAATCTCAGGATACGAATTTATGTATTGACTGCAACTCGACTTTACCATCCAAAATACAAATAAATTAAACACTACGAAACATGAAAAAAACCTGCAAAACTATTGGCGTCTCTCTTAGCGCCCGCAGAGTTACCAAGCGGGAGAGAGATATAGGGCAGGCATAACGTCCACTTAATAATTAGAGGAGGCGCATCGCTTAGAAATCCTTCAAAATTATGTAAACCATTCTTTCACGAAACTATGCGTAGCTCTAGTTCAAATGATTAGTAGTTTATGTGCTTTGAATCCGTTCAAACCTGTAGTACCTTACCCTCAGCCATCTTTGTCTTATTTTAATGGTATTAGGTCAAATAATTCTGGATCATCAATCAAAAGAGGTGTGAATGCCATATTTTTTTATAATTATATGATTCTTATGAATCGAATAGTTATTGCATAGATTAATATCTCATTTAGTCCTCGCAGAGCGGCGCGATGATCTATGATTATTAATCTACTAGCTGTTCCGCGCGGTTTCACCCGCGTTCCCATGGGATCTTTTCTTATCCCGGGATAAAATATAGCCTATGTAAATCAGGGATAGTGTAGCTTTCCAACGGTGAAAGAATTTTTGAAATCAGTCCAGTAGTTTCGGAGTCTATTCAATGCAAACAAAAAAACAAATCTTTCCTCTTTATAATATTATAGTATAGATAAAATGTACAAACTGAAAACGGAAGATCAATCATATAACTGTTAATAAATGTTTTTCTTTGTAATAAAATGTACAAACTGAAAGCGGAAGATTTCACAAGATGCCATAAAAGTTATGAAAGTTTTTGAAGACGTAAAATATACCCTTTCTGAACTTGGTAAACAATAAACAATTGTTAAAGTTTTAATAACACGTTGGTAAATTGAAACATTTGTTTATTTTTTATTATATTTTATTTATATAAGTAACGAATAATCGTTACTTAAAGTTTACAAAGTATGATTATAATGGGTATCATAAACTCTTTCGAGTTTTACCGTACACCAGAAAATTGTAATAAAGTATGTGATACAAAATAATTTTCTAATTTAAATCGATTATTTATTTAGTAAAAACTATCTGTTTAGGCACGTTCCTTCTCTATACATATAATATTTATACATTGCGCCTTGAAAGCTACTATGCTGAGGAGCCAGTTCAACAAGTTTGTGCGTATTTCTAGTGTTCAAAGTAATCAATCGACATTGTTCAGTAGAGAACGAACTATCCTTCACTGAAGTTTACTAGGCGATGATAGCTCAGTGGTAAGTGACGTCGGATACCGCGGCGAAGGTCGTGGGTTCGAATCCTACAATGAGCTTGAGCTTTCGGTGAAGGAAAACATCGTGAGGAAACCACAGCACGGTGGTAGGGTACTATGTGGTACTCGACTGGCTGGCTACCACCCTCAAGTTGAAAATCTGTCGCCAAGCACCTGTTGGTGTGTTCCGGCAGTTGCACTTGAGAGCCAGTTGCCCTTGCCCTTAAGGCATTGTAATATGGTGTACAACACGTTGGCAGTCCACCTGGTCTTGCTAATGTCTATAGGCGACGGTAGTCACTTACCATCAGGTGACCCGCCTGCCTCGTTGTCACTAGTGACATAAAAAAATAAAATAAAAATATGTAAGCCTGCAGCTTACACAGCTTAAATTTTAAAAACAACACCTGGGAATAAAATCAGCTTTCTAGGTCTAAGGGTTTAGGCTGGGCGTTGATAGATCAGTCAGGACTTCTCCTTTTATATATATAGATAATATTTAGGAGTTAACTAAAGTTATTTAACTTGGAACTCCAATCGTTAAAAATACCTACGTTTACAGATTTTTAATGAATATATTTTTGTATGTAACTGAGATATCTATTAGATATCAGTATTCTATAATCAAATGTTCAATCAACGGTGCAAAATGCACGTAACTTAGAAGGTTCCAGTAGAATCCTTCAGACTTGAAGTGTCATTGTCATTCTTGACACGACACTGAAAGTGTTTTTTTTCTATAAAGGTGGTAAGCGACCGCCCTTACACTTCAAAGTCCGTCCCACTTTTTGTGTCCCCTGGACGACGCCCTGAGCCGAGGTTCGTGCCCCAAACTGGGGGCCCTCAGCGGTCAGTCGTCTAAAGATTTGAATCTCGGTTGAGAGCCCTAAGCGCTCGCTCGCCGAACAGTCCGCGTTAGGGTGTCTATGGTCCATCAGACTCCACCTTTAAGTCCCTCCCAAAAAAGAAAAGCCCTTGAAACTGTCGCTTGAAACTGTCCCTCAGATATGAATAAAGATTACGGATACTATTATGGTTTGCTTGAGATGGCACTGTAACGTGATATTTTAGGGAAATAATTGAAATACTCCTAACTCAGGTATGGCCAACAAAATATGTTGCTCAAACTCAACTCAAAACTCATTGATTCAGTTTAGGCCCTGATAAGGCACTTATGAATGTTACAATTGAAGTAAAAATGGGAAAAGATAAGATCCCACGGGAATGCGGGCGAAATCACGGGTAATATAGCTAGTATATGTATGTATATACTGGCTAATTATAATTATATAACAATAATGTTAGCTCATTTTTAGTGTACAAGTACTTCATTAATTTAATGTTGCTGACTGTACCTATATTTTCATAAAATTAAATATGAAATGAATAAAGTAATTTGTTTGCCTTAAATAACTTTGCACGTGCATGTTTGTAAGCGAGTACAGTGTTCTCAAGTAAATAAATTATCCGTGTATTGACAACATGCATAATGAAGTACCTACCTAATTATTATGAAAAAAAAATACTTCATAAAAAGTTAAAAAAGACTAAAAAGCATGAGATAGAAACTCTTATTTGACAGTAAAATATATTTTATTTTTGAAAAAACTATTTCTCTTTTTATTTATTGACTAACTTTCCGCCCCGCGGTTTCACCCGCGTATCCTTTGAGATTGAATTTCAAAAAATCTTTCTTAATCCTCGTCTACATCTTAAAAACATTACCTGTGAAAAACTCAGCTTTCTTTTGGCAGTCTAACACTGGGCGTTGATGAGTCAGTACTTCTCATTTTTCATACCAAGAAAGGGAAATAACTCCTAACTTTGAACCCCCGTTTCACCCCTTCAGATGTGGAATTATAGGAAACGCTAAAACACGTATTTCTTTATTTTTATTTGTTAGCCTAAAAACAAAGTTTCATGGTTCTAGCTTCAAAAAATGGCGGACTTCCATACAAACTTTCAACCCCCGTTTCACCACCTCAGGGGTAGAAATTTAATAAACGCTAATGCACGTGTTTCTTTATTTTTAATTGCTAGTCTAAAAACAAAGTTTCATGGTTCTAGCTTCAAAAATGATGCGACTTCCCTACAAACTTTCAACCCTTTTTTCACTCCCTTAAGGGTTGAATTTTAGAAAACTCTAAAATACGTGTTTCTTTATTTTTAATTGTTAGCCTAAAAACAGGTTCTAGCTTCAAAAATGACCGACTTTCATACAAAATTTCAACCCCTTTTTCACCCCCTTAAAGGTTGAATTTAGAAAAATCCGTTCTTATTCCTCGGTCAAGTTTTAAAAACAACACCTGGGAAAAAAATCAGCTTTCTAGGTCTAAGGCTGGGCGTTGATAGATCAGTCAGGACTTCTCCTTTTATATATAGAAGATGAGTTATTGTCTAATTAGTAAGATATTGTTTATTTATAATCTTTATCTATAAGGATCTATTTCACAAATTCTTATCCTTCAGATAATTATCGCGGTGTGACAGATTAAGTGTGAAGCTCTCATCTCTTCATGCGAGTCTACTAATCATGGAAAACAAGCGCGGGTACAGGTTGACTAAATTTAAATAAATAAATACTTTATGTGATGGCAAACATACGCGAATGACACTCATAATATGACTATAAGCTGTTATCACAATCTTTATAATTAGATTTATTATTGTGATCTTATTGTCTTGACTAGCCTCAACTATAGGTATTACCCCCATCTGAGTGGAAGAACTCAAAAAACGGGCTAAATTATGGCTATAAAGTTAGGATCTGTTGCGATTTATATTTTTAGCAATTAAATTTGGGTACAAATAAGGATTATATTTATAGCCAATCTAACAAACGAAATACCTGTCAGATTAAAAAAAAACACAAAGAAAAAATAATTCGATTATGTGAAATAACTTTAATGAAAATGTAAGTCATGACATGACTGCTTTCCATCCTCCAGCGAAGATGGTTCTTGATTATCTGATACCTAGTTATGCCTCTAAAACAATGGTTTTACTTTATTTAGTTCCGTCAGCATTTTGAAAATATTCGCGATTTTAATAGGTCTCTTAGAAATATTTGAATATTTAAAAATATCTAATGACGGTGTATCACAAATTCTAATTACAAATTTTAATGTTAAATACAAAGTCGTCCGATGACATGAAATGCATAAGTTAACGTAACCACATTAAAACAATAACTTTTAACGTAATTATAAAATAGAATATTAACTCTTAAAATTCACTAGATAAAAAAATACGCAAGCTATAGGTATTTCAATAGTAAAATATGTACTCAATATTAGAACAACAATATCCAAGCGCTACGATTATTAGAGATATTTATTAAAATGATCAATTTCTGAAATACTATTTACAGATTTTAATGACTTAAACATACAAAATTGTATTATAAATATAAAAAAATGCAATAGCTTTATTCATAATTTCGCATTGTCTCAAAAGGAAGTTTAGCATAAAATGTAAACAGTCACTTAAAACTGGTTCCTTACCTCGAAACTCCAAGCGCGCGAATCTTTCATTTTTACCTTTGAGTACTTTAAAACGGTTTATTTGCACGATGAGCGACATGGTGGATTATCGCGCGATTCACTACAGTACGACCGAGCAACAGGCCCGAAGGCCTGGTGCCTAAGACAAAGGATGCCTCGGCAAATTTGTTATCCGAGTTTCAAAACCGACAAGACAATAAAAACTCTATCATCTCGGATAGTACGTACAACTCGTTAGAAGTTTCCAGTAGTAGGGGCCTCGATGTCGAGTCGAGGGAGCCAGGCGGTCTAGGGCCGCGCTGCCACTGGAATGACGAAGGGCGGGCGGCCGGCGGACCTCTTGCCTGCTGCACGTACGATCCCCTCCCGCCGATCCGCGCCTCTTCTACCCTCTCTGCGCCTGTTGCTTTCTCTCACCCTCTAACAGGAGCTGGAAAATAGAACACTATTAAAAAAAACATTACCCTCCTTCTAGGGCAAAATAAAACGGCTGCAAAAAGCGTATTGTTTTACCATAAGTATACCTATAGATAAGTATAATTCTTGTAACTGAAATCGATCGTATTTGTAGCAACATTTTCTTTGTTCTCGCAAATGTTTTGAAGTTGAGTGTTATTCCCGGTCCCCATAAAATATTCCGCAGAACAGGGGCGGGCGAGCCGGGAGCTCGGCTTCTGAACCAACGATAACATTACAACTAATTTGTTAATCACCATTTATCCTACAGGGCTACAGCCGCAACTTGGGACAGGTTGAGACTTGCCAAATTTATTGTACTGACCCATAACAAGGTAACCTATACGCACAGGTAACTATAGGCATGTAAAATGAAGGACTACACCTCAAAATTCAAAAATTCTAAATTCAAAATTTCTTTATTATATTACAAGTATAGTAATTACAAGGTTTGGGACTCCCATTTTAAGTTTTTAAAAACCTGTATTAGGGGAGTTCCGCTCTTCCGTTTTTATGTTTTAAACTTGTAGGTAGGAATACAAAATCTAAACTTATTAAGTTTTTTTTTATATAAAATATAAAATCAGACAATCTTAAATAAAATGCGTGAATTTTTAAGTTATGTGAAATGGTAGGGTGTGTAAGGTTGAGTGAGTGTGGAGTGTATGTGTGAGTGTGGGAAGTGTAGGATGTGTGAGTGTGGGGAGTGTATGTGTGTGTGTGTGTGTGTGTGTGTGTAATTATGTGAGATGGTAAGGATGGTGGTGTGTTTAATTGCAAAGCTATATACTTAAATATTTATTTGAATTTTAAAACATTTTCAGTTTCTTCATATGTTAACGTCTTTAGCCGGTTTGTTAGGTTTTTTTTGCATTCATGGTGGGTCAAAGTGTAGATTCTAAGTGTTCTATTTATCCTGTTATATAGATTAGTCGACTGGGTATTATATTGTTTTGAAGCAAATACAGTTTTCATTATTTTTCTATTTATTACAGAGTGGGGGATGTTAGGGTCTACCGAGATTGTATACCTACAGTACCACTTCCCTACACCTACATATTGTGTGATAGGTAGGTAGGTACCTACATATTAAATTTTCATGTAGGTATGTTGGGCTTGATGATTTAGTTGGCAATTTCATACTGTCAATGGAATCGTTTTAGATATGCATATGAGATTGAAATCTGAATTATGGATATACATTAATTACGTATGAGTTACATAGATGTTAATATATATATTAGGGGAGCTAATCATTAGGTATAACACGCCAATAAGCAACACACGACAATGCGACCATCCACACATGGAGCTGAATGAATAGCAACATAGGTAGGTACACAAATACGTCCCATACTAATATTAGAAATGCGAAAGTGTGTCTGTCTGTTTGTAGGTAACACGCTTAAACCGCTGAACCGATTTAGATAAAATTTGGTATAGATATAGAGGGAACCTCGGAGAGTGTTCGCTCGGCCGTCACACGCGCCGCACGTCGTCAACCGCACCAAATCTCATACCACGCGAAAGTACACAATAAAACCGATCGACCGTGTGACCGTGAGCTACCATTATCTGTTAATAAAAAAGGTGGAAAAAGAAACACTGTGCACTGGACGAGGCAATTATTTTCATCAAGATCATAACAAATAATGCATGCTCGCTTTACTCAATGTGTGCCCATTTTACCCTTATGCCCATGCCCACTTTAGGCTACCCCCCCGGGCAAAGCGAGCATTGAAAGGGTTTCCTATTTGGGTTACAGTTTCAAATTTTGAAGATATACGAAAAAATTTAAGAGTGACTATCAAACTAATATAAATTTAACATCTAATAGCAGTTTTTCTTTTGTTCATATTAATACACATTTTTCTCTCGCTTAACCTTAAGGTGCCCGCTTTGGGCCCCCTTCCCCTACATCGCGTTAAACTTTATAAAGCGCATGATGTGGCCGCGACGATTCGCAGTAGACTGAAGACGAAGTTTATCGCCCGAAATGTTATCGCGATGAGTGCGGCCTAGGCATAAGGGAGAATAAATTAATAATAAACGGAAAGGAATGTAAGGAATCCAGATATATCCAGCCAAACACAAACACTCTAATGGAGAACACGGAGCATCACTCATACTCACACACACGATTATGATGAAAACCTAAACCTACCACTTGTTACCCATACTAATAAGCGTAATACTACCTGTATTAGTGAAAACCAAACAGCAAAATTAAACACAATAACCACTGAGAGAAACACAGAAACTCCTAAAAAGCCATTTCGTTGAAAATAACCTACAATTTTTATATCAGAATACATGCAGCATAAAATATCAATTTCACTTAATCCAGTCGATAGTGGAGGAGAATAAACACATCCAAGCAATTTTTCTTACGGAAACATGGATAACACAAGCTAAAATAGACCTATTTCAACTGGACGGATACAAACTATCATCATCATACAACAGACAGAACTACGAAGGCGGTGGCGTGTGCATACTACTTATTAAAGGACGATATTGACTTCGTAGAGCGTAAGGAGATAGTGGATATGACTGTAGAGTTTATATTTGAAATCTGTGCAATTGAATTAATAAAATGTAATTTAAGCCGGTGATTGGTTACATGCATACCCGTCACCGAACATCGGCACTTTTTTGGTGCCAGACCCACTTCGCCTTGCAACCTGTCTACGACTAGGGGTTCGTGTATGCTTTCCTCACAGGTGTCCCTGTGGCAGCGAGGTTGACCCACTAGGACACCATGGGCTATCGTGCCAAAAAAGTGCCGGTCGCTTCTCTAGGCATGCCGCGCTGAATGATATCATACGCCGCACTCTTGCCACCGTCAACGTGCCAGCACTACTCGAGCCAACCGGCATTTCCAGAGACGATGGCAAGAGACCGGACGGGATGACCCTGGTTCCATGGAGCTTGGGAAGGGCACTGGTATGGGATGCTACCTGTGTGGACACATTAGCCCCTTCTCATCTTCATGGAACCAGCATTCAAGCAGGCGCGGCGGCTGAAGCGGCAGAAAAATTAAAAAGACAAAAATATAGGGGTTTCGGCACTGAATATAATTTTATTCCTTTCCGTGTTGAGACCTTTGGTCCGTGGGTTTCTGGCGCTCGCCAGCTCTTTAAAGAGCTGGCTACTAGGTTATAATTTTGTACTGGGGACCGAAGAGCTGGCAGTTTCCTCGCACAACGTATCAGCATTGCGATACAGCGAGAAAACGCTGCCAGCATCTTCGGAACCATGCCAAAGGGGCCTAACGTTTTTAATTTATTTTAGTTATTAGTTTTAGTTTTAAAATGTATTTATTTAATTATTATTAGTATTTTATCTTTATCTTTAGCAGCGTTTGAAATTAGAAAAATATTTAATATTGGTAGTTCTGTATTGGCCACAAAATAACATAGAATCGGAATTATTATTTTATTCATTACAAAGGCTCTTGCAGGTACTTTCAATAAAATACAGTAAAAAAGATATTATTATAGGGGGAGATTTTAACATTAATATACTAGAAAAATCAACTACTACCTTACGCCTTCTAAAAACATTCATCTCGCGAACAAACCACACTGTTTTAAATAGATACTACATAAAGTATGAAAAAATATAAAAAAAAACTGTATCAAAAAGCAAAAAAACTCGCGTATATAAAAAAAATAAAAAAACTGATAATATTACTAAAGCTATGTGGCAAGTAATAAAGGAACGAACAAATAAAGTTACAAAGAACAAAACACAAAACTGAAAGTCCATAACATTCTTACGGAAGATCCCAATGTAGTCGCAAACACAATCAATGACTTTTTTGCATCGGTGGAGGGGGTTTTTTTTTTCTTTTTTTATGTCACAAGTGACAACGAGGCAGGCGGGTCACCTGATGGTAAGTGACAACCGTCGCCTATAGACATTGGCAATACCAGGGGATTGCTAATGTGTTGTACACCTTATTACAATGCCTTAAAGGCGAACTGGCTCTCAAGTGCAATTGCCGGAACACACCAACAGGTGCTTGGCGGCAGATTTTCAACTTGAGGGTGGTAGCCAGCCAGTCGAGTACTACAAAGTACCCTACCACCGTGCTGTGGTTTCCTCACGATGTTTTCCTTCACCGAAAGCTCAAACTCATTGTAAGGATTCGAACCCACGACCTTCGCCGCGGTATCCGACGTCACTTACCACTGAGCTATCATCGCCTTGCGGGGATGCCTTGCGCCGGCCGCAGCGGAGTGGCTACATCGTATACGGGACGGGCAAAGCTACATATCAGTAATCTGTGACGGGCAACCGCGCAGACGGATAACTCGATATACATACGTCCAGTAGACCCAGGCGAGGTTTATAACATTATTCGTAACTTAAAAAATAAACAAAGCTTCGGCTATGACAAGATGCCGCCAGTACTCATAAAAAAATGCGCAAATGAGTTGGTACTCCCACTTTTTCTTTTGATAAATCAATCCTTTGCAGAGGGTTAAGTCCCTGATCTTTTAAAAATATCCATCACAAAACTCATTCATAAAAAAGTTGATCGAACTGATTGCTACAATTATCGTCCAATTGCGCTTCTATCTACTTTTTCAAAGATAATAGAAATGGCAATGTCAAATCGTCTTTACTCATATTGCGAAAAGTATAACATCTTCGATGAGAGCCAGAATGGTTTTAGGAGGAATCGGGCCACTGCTTTAGCTGTTTATAGGTACATACAACAAGTATATGCTATTGGTATTCTACTGGACATGAGCAAGGCATATGACAGAGTTTTATATCGTATTCTTTTGGACAAATTGTATAGGATAGGTGTGAGAGGTACTGCTCACGCGTGGTTCACTTCATATCTCAGGGATCGTGTCCAGTACGTCGAGGTGGAGCACTATAACTCTCAAACCGGAAGTATCACGAATGTAAGGTCACGCAGATTGGATATAAATAGGTCTATACCTCAGGGTAGTGTGCTTGGATGCATACTTTTTTTAATCTACATAAATGACCTACCTAAAACAATAGACGCTGTAAGTATATTGTTTGCGGATGATGTTTCCGTCGTATTTCCGTGCAAAAAAGACCTAAGTCGGCTGGCTAAATGAGCATAACCTAGAAGTAAACTTTTCAAAAACAAAGCTAATGCAAATCAAAAACGCCCACTATCTATTGATTTTTCTTTTGAAAGCTTAAAATTGGATTGTGTAGTCAATTTTAAATAACTTGGTTTAAATGTTGATACAAACGTCAATTGGAGGGCTCATATCCGTGAGGTGGCAGGAAAAATATCAAGATTCATGCTTTGACAGAGCTTAAAAAAACTACCGACACTAAAACAGCATTAACCGCCTATTATGCATACGCGCACGCTTGGCTCCGTTATGGAATTGTTTTGTGGGGAAATAGTACCTACAGACGTATACAGTCTTTTTGTATTACAAAAAAAATGTATTCGAATTTTGTCAAACATAAACGTATTGGAAAGTTGTAGATCACATTTTGGGAGACATGGCATCCTCACGCTTACATCCCTATATATTTTCGAGATATGTCAGTTTGTCAAAAAGCATAAGTCCCTCTTCACTCAAGCATTACCCACAACACCGAAACCTAAGACACCAAAATAGATTGGCACTTCCTAGTTCCAAGCTAAATATCTTTTCCTCTGGTCCGTATGTAATGTCTATTAAAATATACAATAAAATACCACAGGAATTAAAAGAAATAAAAAAACTACACACATTTAAAAGAGAACTAACTAAATACTTATTAAAAAAATGTTTTTATGCACTGCAACAGTTTTTTGATGAAGAGTTGGTAGGTAAGAAATGCTAAAATGAAATTTATATATGTTAAAAATAAACGAACTTTCTTAAAAGTTATGCATATAAATAGAAAATATATTTTATTTTATTTAATGAAAAATGTATTTTTAGAGTCTAACTTGCTGTGCCCTAACAGGGTTTCATGTTTGTACTATCACCAATTTTGTACCATGAACGCAATAAAGTTTGAAGGACATAGGATACTTTTTATCCCGGGATAAGATAAAATTCCTCGGGAACGCGGGTGAAACCGCGAATAAATTGTTTAGGTACCTATTTACAACGTTGCAGAACCCGTTTTTAATACGTGGTACAAAAAACATTTTACCTCTCGGCTTATTCCCATTTTATAAAATTACGTGCAGCTACGTAATTTTATCTGCAACATTCATCAAATAAACAATGATTGACATTCGATAGACAAGTCCTATTATGAACACGTCAGGATCGCAGCCATGACATTCTCTAACGTTACAATAAAGAGGTCACTATGAAAACACGTAGATAAATCGTTAAAATTTAATCACACCAAAAACATTTCATACAATTTAGGTAGGCAAGCCTCTCATATTACTTAAGCATTCATTATCAAACAGTTAGGTTACCTATCAAATGTCATGTAGAGCCAAGCCCTAAATCTTGTAGAAAATTTATGTATACCTATCCTGTGTTGTGTAGATGGTTTCCAGACTTTACACAGACACTTCCAGGGAGTTGGTTAGATATAAAGATACTGATCTTTTTACTCTTCTCTTTTTATCAAGGTTAGAGTAGTAAGTTTGATATTTCTTAATATTTTCTTTGTTTGTGTGCGAATCCTAGCGTAGGTAGGCTAGGTACATACAAAATTTCAGCTTTCCTTTCTGCAGGTCTTCAGGCCTAGATTTTGATGATCATCAGTGAGTCAGACAATTATCGACATATTTAGATATAAGTAAAAAACTTTGTGCGCACTTTATAATCAAATGTTAACTTGATAATTTGAATCTCCTATTATACAGACCGAAGCTATGAGAGTTGGCAAAAACGACGAAACGCCTGCAGAACGAAATTTTCGTTGTTTTCTTTGGCCAGTGTTGGCGGGGCAATGGCGGGGCACTACCGAGTCCCCAGAGTATCCACTATGACGTCCCCATACGCGACGATGTATCAAACTTAAAGCTACAAAGAATAAAATGGATTGTAAAAATCAACTGCGCTCCGGGGATTGATTACTATTCATTTAATTCTCCTTGTATATGGAAAACAGATATTTATAATTACCAATTTAATACATGTAAAAAATATATTAAAATGTTCTCGAGTGGCGACCACGAACCGCAAGACGCAGCGTGGGCAGGCCTCCAACACGGTGGACCGACGATCTTGTGAGGGTCGCGTGAAGCCACTGGATGCGGATAGCGCAAGACCGGTCAATGTGGAGATCCTTGGTGGAGGCCTATGTCCAGCAGTGGATGTCTAATGGCTTATATAATGATGATGAAAAAACATATATTAAATACATTATTAGGTATATGTTAATTTACACCCACAATCAGAACAAACAGAATGTTTGTCTTGAGCCAGGGTATCAAACTTTTAGAACGAGTGCTTCCAATTACTTAAATTATTTACCATGTGTCTGAGAGTAGGAACAATGCAATCTTGAGGCGATGAGAGCTCTGTGATATGGTAGGGGAGGCGAATAGGGGATTTCGGGATTTACTCGAGCGCGGCAGATTAACATAAGGGGGGCAACCTTGCACCTTGTGAAGTACTCTCTCCAAATCTGAGCCCTCTATGTAGTGTCGAACGCCTAGGGTAGCCCGTCAGATTAGTAAAAAAAAATCGATGGTTTGAAATACTCGAGCGCGTCAGATTAAGGTAAGGTAAGTTAGTTACAAGCAAAATAGTGTACATTTCAATAATCTGACAATTTGGGCGTGACGAAAGAAAATTGGAGACTCGCAAAGTTGCAAAAAAAAACGTCACCTGGATTTTCTCGAGCGCGATTAGTTTTTTTTTTATTTTGAAGGAAATTAGTCACGAATGACGAAAATATCTTAATCTGCCGATTTGCACAAGCCGAAGTAGCTAAAATCATTATTTAGTGTATAGTCCAGGAATATTATGAGTTTCACCTCAGAATGAGAGATAGTCAGCTATTAACTAGTATAAACCTTTATTTTGACACCCTAAAACTTGTCTCAAAAGCTACTTATCTTAGGGTGCCCGCGACTACTGATTTTTCAAGGTCAAAGGTCAAAAAATCATTTATTGCAAATATCTCGTTTCCTATGGGTTTTTTGGTATATGTATTCATAATAAATATTGTAGAAGATTAAATTCTCTACAACTTTTGCACAAACATTTTTTCGATATCTTGAACCATTTTCGAGATTTCGATATTTTTTATATATTTTTTTTTTTCAGATTAAGGAAATCCCTCAACATAATTGTCAGATTATGGGTCAGTACAACAAGGCCATCAAGAAGAACCGCCTGTATAAAAATCTGACGCGCTCGAGTAAATCAAGGTCACGATTTTTTTTGCATTTTCAAAAATCGGCCCTGACTGATGGTCGCGTCCAAATCGTCAGTCTTTAAATTAGGAGCTACTGGAGGGTTCACTTAACATCCCTTATCAATGTCTGACGCGCTCGAGTAAATTTTTTTTTTAAATATTTTCGACCCCTTCGTACGGCCACCCCCACCACGCAAAACGGCAGATTATTATTTTTCCGTTATCAGACAGACGTGGCGCGACTACCCTATTAATATCTGACGCGCTCGAGTATTTCTTGGTGACTGATTTTTTTTACATTTTTGAAACCCTGTAGACGCTCCCCCCACCGCTGAAGGGGAAAATATCACATAACCTTTTTTTCTTTATTCCATTCAAATTCCAGTAGGTCCCAAAGACGCTCGAGTAACTACAAATTTAGCATCATTGCCTCCCCTACCAATAGTGACACCGAATACCGCAGCGAAGATCGTGAGTTTGAATCCTATGTAGCGACATCTATCTACACATAGATATAGTTCGCACGACTCCTAGATAGATGGCGCTTCAATAACCTACATCGCGCTTACGAAGTTTTCCATGCGATCTGAATATATACAAGATTCCAACATCAACAGTTGGACCGCGGTCCCCAGGCACGATGACCTAGCCTGGCGGAAGATCTTCCCTTTTCAATGGAGGAGTCTAACACCTCGCTCCTCCATACCTACAATGAGTAGTGATTACAATCCGGCGTCATTTTCAGTCCAGCCGGATACGACCGGATTCCCATTGATTTTTGGATTGATTAAATCAAGATGATTTTCGCTTTTTAGTACAAAATAAGTGAGTTAATCAAGTGTCACTGCACTTATATGTAGGTAGTTTATAAAAAATAAATCACAAATATATAAAATCGACTTTATTCCTAACCAATGTTAAGACAAATAGACAACAAGAAAACAATTAAAATTTAGTAGTGTAGGTAACTAGTAATAATTTTACGACGTAACGAGTAGCTCAGTCTTTCTAGATTTCACTTTCACAGATAGATCAATTTATAAGTAACAATATTAATTATCAAGTAACTATAATATCTAATAGATACAATTAACCTTACGTAATTAACTGAAATGAGATCAAAATCATTATTAAAGTATTTTAACACTACGCACAACGCATTTAAAGTACCTACTCATGCAACAGCTATATTATTTTCCCACAAACTGCTAGCACCGGATCCGGTATATTGGTACCGGATCCGGTAACCATTAAATGGTGCCGGATCCGCCGGATTACCGGATCCGTTTTTCCGGATTGCAATCCCTAACAATGAGCTTGAGCTGTTAGTCATAACTCTCACAAATAACGTGGCTTTCTATTAGTAAAAGAATTTTCAAAATCGGTTCAGTAGATCCTGAGATTACCCCCTCCCTACAACCTCACAAACTTTACCTACCTCTTTGTAACATTAGTATAAATAGATGATCGTTTAACAAACGTAGGTGACGTCCGACCGAGGGTGACGTCCGACCGAGGTCGACGTCCGAACGAGGACAACCGAATCCGCCTACGCACTCTCCACCGCGCCGTCAAGGAGCGAGTGGCCGAGGCCCGCGAAAAAAGCTGGGATCAGAAACTGATCGACATAAAGCCCTCCCATCGAGCCTTTTGGCAACTCTCACGTGCCCTAACCAAGGACACGGTTGCCCATATTCCACCTCTCAAAAGGCCCAACCTTCCACTCGCCTTCGAAGACGAGGAAAAAGCCGAATGCCTGGCCGAAAGCCTGGAGCTTCAGTGTACACCCAGTTCCCTCCCTATCGACCCTGTTCATATGGAGGAAGTAAATTCGGAAGTAGAACGGCGAGCTTCTCTCCCGTTACCCCCACCTCCTCTCAACGAAGAGGAAGACCCCGTCCCTCCCGTGACCCCGGACGAGGTCAAGCAGATCATCCGGGACCTCCACCCGAGAAAAGCCCCGGGCTCGGATAAAATCACCAACAAAGTGGTAAAGCTGTTCCCGGCTACCCTTATCATGCTCCTGACAGCGATCTTTAACGCTGCCTTATCCAATAACATTTCACATCCATAAGCCCGGCAAACCCAAATCCGAGCCCTCCAGTTACCGACCCATCAGCTTGCTCAACGTCATGGGCAAGATGTATGAAAGGTTAATATACCTCCGTCTCAAAGCGTATGCCGACGCTAATAAACTCATTCCCGACGAGCAGTTCGGCTTTCGAACTAGACACTCGTGCGTCCAACAAGTTCACCGTATCGTTGAACACATCGCCTCCAACTTTCAGAAAGGTCAGATGACCGGAGTCCTGTTCTTCGATGTTGCAAAGGCATTCGACAAAGTCTGGCACAATGGCTTAATTTATAAGCTGTACAAACTCGGAGTACCAGTCAGACTCGTGACCATCCTACGAGACTTCTTGTCGAATCGCCAATTCAACTACCGAATAACAGGAGCGCTATCCTCAGCCCACCCCGTTTTAGCCGGAGTCCCTCAAGGCTCTGTGCTGTCCCCCTTATTGTTTACACTCTACACGAGTGACATCCCAAAAACTAGCAAAGCGCAGCTAGCTCTATTCGCGGACGATACCGCAATATATTATTCTGGCAGGAGCCCCACGGCAATTGCCAAAGTTCTCCAAGCCGCGACTCACACCCTAGGTCCCTGGGTTCGGAAATGGAGAATCGAAATTAACCCCACCAAGAGTCAGGCGGTGCTGTTCTTCAGTCCCGCCAAGAAACTCATCCCCACTCCCCCCCCTCCAGTCACCATGTTCGGCGAGCCGATCCCTTGGGAGAGGCGAGCCAAATATCTCGGTGTTACCCTGGATGATCGTTTGTCCTTTGCCGACCACATAAAACAGGTACGTGCACGCGCCTGTTTTGTGTCCGGTCGCCTTCATTTCTTGTTAAATAAAAAGTCTAAACTTGCCCTAAAAAGCAAGGTGAGACTCTACACCGCGTGCATCCGCCCCGTTATGCTATATGCATGCACTGTGTTCGCACATGCATCCCCCAAGCTGATCCATAGACTCCAAGTGGTTCAAAACCGCTTCATGCGCAAAGCCACGGGCGCCCCGTGGTACATGCGCAACTTAGACCTCCACATAGACCTCAATCTGCCCACGGTTAAGCAATTCATTAAGCGCGCTTCACGCCGCTATTACGATCGTGCCCTAAACCACGCGAACCCATTAATTGTAAACACTGCAAACTATACTCCTTCAGAGATTTCAAAAATCCGTAGGCCTAAACTCGCCCTCAGCGAGCCGGATGACCCTACAACTCTAGCTCAGATTAAGGATAGGGAGGCTCGCGCAGCCCTGAAGAAACAAATACAACACCGCCCGCGTTTTCGCCCTCGCCGGAGAGGCCCGTCGCGACGTCCCACTCTGTCAGTCTCGTCCCCAGTAGTTGGCCCGAGCCTTACCAGTAATCCGACCGTCCCTTAAAACTCCTCTAAATCGCTTAGGCGAAGTCCGTCCCACTATTTTGTGCCCCCCGACGACGCCCTGAGCCGAGGTTCGTGCCCCAACTGGGGCGCCCTCAGCGGTCAGTCGTCTAAAATTTGCAACTCGGTTGAGAGCCCTAAGCGCTCACCGAAAAGTCCGCGTAAGGGTGTCTATGGTCCCTCAGACCTCCACCTTTAAGTCCTCCCCAAAAAAAAAAAACAAACGTAGGTACATTGATGCTGGTAGCACTGCTGAATTATACGGAGCAAGCTGTCCCGTTCCCGTGGAATCTTTTCGTGGGATAAAAAATATAGCCTACCTATATCACTCAGGGATAATGTAGTAACCTATCTCAGACCTACTGAATGTAAATATAAAGTTTCATAAAAATCGGTCAAGCCGTTTCGGAGGAGTACGGTAACTAAAACTGTGACACGAGAATTTTATATATATAGATTAGACTAGTTTTCCGCACCGCGGTTTCACCCGTGTTCCCGAGGTAAAAAGTATCTTATGTCCTTCTCCAAGGTTCCATCTATATGAAGAGGTAACAGACAGACAGACACATTTTCGCATTTATAATATTAGTATGGAGTATGGATATGTATATATATACTTATCCATACTAGAAAATCGGCTATAATTAACAGAGGTGGTTTTTAAAAAAAAAGCCAATATTGTCAGATGGTCCAAAAATATTTTAAAAATTTACCTAGCTGAGTTTCAAGCGGGTTCTTCTCAATTGAAGGCTGACTTTTGGCTGACTTCTTCAAGGCGATGTTAGCTAAGTGGTAGTGACGTTGCATACCGCGGCGAAGGTCGTGGGTTCGAATCCTACAATGAGCTTGAGCTTTCGGTGAAGGAAAACATCGTGAGGAAACCATAGCACGGTGGTGGTAGGGTACTTTGTAGTACCCGACTGGCTGGCTACCACCCTCAAGTTGAAAATCTGTAGTCAAGCACTTATTGGTGTGTTCCGACAGCTGCACTTGGGAGCCAGTTCCCATCTAGGCTTTGTGTGCTTACCATCTTCGGCCACATCTTCACTTACCATGGTGAGATTGAGGTCAAACACAAGCTTATCCTGAATTTAATTCTGGACATGAAAAAAAAACTTCCGAAACTTCTGTAATTCGACCTTCATATTAACAACATTATCGGATTGTGCAATAATAATAATATAAAAGTGTGTAAAAAAACGATCGATTCTCAGCCATTCAATCTTATTGCACTCGCATACGTGCGCACCCGCTGCCAGTCACAGCGCAACTGACCTCGAATGGATGGAATCCGCCGGCTACACGGATGCAATCCACCGATGCAATCTTCGGATGGCATCACTCGCCCACAATCCAAGGACGATGAAGGTCAAATCAAAATTTGGATTGCATCTGCAGTCTAGATGGATGGAAACAATCAGGGTCACCTCTGATAAGGCTGGATTCCATCCATGTCGATCGTGTTTAAATGGTTTTGACATTGACTCTGAAACTAACACACTAAAATATGCAGGTCACGTCATGGCAGTAGAAGATATAGGTAGTGTTAATTGGATTAATACAGACTAAAATAAAAACAACATTTGGACGTAAAAATATAATCAATAAATTATAATCAAAAACAGAAAAAAAGACGTCGTTATTTATGATTGATTTATCCCTTTTAACTCATAATCAGTCTGCAGAATTTCTGCTGAGTTTAAAGTAAATTTAATAATTGTTAATAAAAATCGTTGAAAATCTCTTTTCCATCAAAACAAAGACAGACGTATGCAGACAACATACCTACTGCATAATGATATGTTTGATTTTAGTTTGGATGTTAAGAAATGACGTTAATAAACAATTAGTATGCGTAGGTATACGTTTTCATTTATTTAACTTTTATATGAAACAAGTGAGTATTCACTCAGTTGCTATGAAGAAATGTTGCGGTAAACGCATAGTAACCGTTTACTAACGCAATTTTACACTCTTTCGGTAACTCGAACGAATTTTGTTAGAGCATTTTTTGAACCGCTTATAATCAAATAATTTATCAAACCTGCTCCCAATAAGACAATTCAAACTTAACCTTAACTAGTAGCAACGTATTATGTAGTTATTATTTAAGATATCAGAATCAGATTAAGTATAATGTCACAAATAGTAATGCATAACAATAATATTAGTTTCTAAAGGATATTTCAAAGTCATCTAGGATATTTTGATTTAGTCCTCACACGCAGCCATCTGTTCCCAAACTAAGCAGAGCTATCTGCTATGGAAACCAGATAGCTGACATTACATATAGGATCGTTTTTTTTTGTATTTTCATACAAATTGTTACATATAACCTAACTGTCAAATTGTTTTGTTTTTTTAGTTTTTATTGAATACTCGCAGACTCAGTAAATCAAACAGATACAAACGTCTGATAGTGTTCATACCAATGACGCCAATCGGTCCGTCCCGTTTCTGTCTACATTATTATTACATATTATTATTCTTAATCTATGTAGGTAGGTACGATAAGTACCTAAGACAGGTAGTTATATAAAATATATTATGTAGGTACTTATAAATATAAAATTAAAGTAGGTATTCTTACCTAATTATGTATTCCTATTTAACTGTCTACTAGAGTAGACCGTTGTCAGCCACCCATTAACCAAGATTTAGTTTTGAATGAATGGTTTGTTTTTGTTAAATCCAGATTTGTTTTTGGTTGATTTCCGGTTGACAACTCTAGTAACATGGTACTTAACACTATAAAATAAGAAATAGCGCATACAGGTGCTGCGGAAATCAGCCCTATAGGTACATACAGAAGCTTAGTTACGCACATTTTTTTATTTAACTATGTCGATGCCTATTGCCTTCTCTGTCTTGATATTCTCTCGAATTCTCGATACAGCATCATCAACTTTGGTTTCTTTTTATTTTTAGCAATTCGATTATTTAATATATTCCGTTTAGGAATAACACCAGCTCTCCGATTACCTCTAGGACTACTAACATCATTAGCAAAATCTGGATGATTTTCAAAATCGGGAGCTTTAACTAATATAGCCTCAAGAAAATTATTTGCTTCTTCTCCATATCTATCGGCTGCAAAAGACATATGCAAGAGCAGTTTTTTAATTAACTTTGGAGTTAAAGCCACACTACAATTCCTATTGTGTTCAAACGGATCTTGGATACAAATTTTTGTATTTGTTCTGAGCATTTGACACTCTTTGTTGTACAAATTATATTTATATAAAGCATATTCATCTGGTGCATCATCAACACTTCTGAACAAAACCTTCCTTACTGGATGGCCTAAAAACGGTGACACAATTAGCTCATCGAAATCAAACATACTATAATATTTGAAAAATCCTCCCATCATATCATATAGGGATTCAGAATTCAAAATTGTCACCTTAGGCATTTGAAATGCTGTATCCCAACCGTCTACAAAATGATGATGTATATTATGTTGCAGTTCAAAAACCGGCGGAACAAGTTTCTTCTGTTGCAAATAGAATATAACTAGCAACGTCAATGAATAGCTGGATAGTAAATATGTTCCAGTCAATTTATGAACTTTAGACCAATATTTAATAAGTATGCAAAGTTCTAATATCTTTCTGTCTATGTTTAAATAAAATGCAAGTAAATTACTATTGCGAACACCAGAACAACTCGTAAAATTGATATCACAATACCGATTTGTAGGATAATATAAGAACTTGACAATTGGGACTTTAGCATTTGCAATAGCGACTAAATCACCAAACATGTTAAATCGCCTAAGGTGGTTTTTGGCAATGAATACAAGATTATTTGTTATTTCTACATCTACAGGCAGGCGAACAAAGCAATCAATATCACTTGTTTTTATTCCTAAACCGGTCACTATTGATCCAAAAGGCTGCACAACACAACCTAAAACAAATTATAAATATTTGAATAAGGGTTGTGACAGATTCATTTATTAGTGGAAAATTGATGTACACATTCATGTCCATCAAGTTAGTGCCATCTACGAAGACGCATCCTACTCTTTTTTCTAATACCTTATGTGGTGCAAGTGTGCATCTTTTCACTATGCAGCACTACACTAGCGAAAGGATGCAACCTTGCACTGTAAGGAATTAGGGAAAAGAGTGGGATGCGTCTCCGTAGATGGCACTATCTATAACTTGATGTAAGTACATGTGATGGACATTAATGTGATGGACATTAATGTGATGGACATTAATGTGTACATCAATTTTCCACTAATAAATCATCAAACTTGGTTCAACAATATTCACTGAATATAAAAGCATGTACATATAGGTGTCCATAAATAGCACATTTAGAGTGTAATTGAGCTTTTAATACATACAAAAAGAAAATTATTGAAATAATAAAGTAAAAGTGAAACTAGCATTCCACCACTTAAGAGAAAAAATTAAAATAAATATAGCCCATGTTGCTATAAGGTAGCATTCTAAAGGTGAAAGTATTTACATACAAACATTAAAAGAATCTATTAGTTTAAATTGGGTAATGATGCTGATTGTAATTATAATCTCACTATCTCTTTCATACAAATTCATTTGTAAAAGGATAGAAAATATTTAAAACTGTCAAATTAGTTAACACTACTAACGGTGGAATTCATAGCCAAGGTAGGGGCTTCCCCAGGGGACGATTCAGCCGCTGTGTGGTGAATTCGACATTTATGCACTAGTCAAAAGTAGCCCCCAATTTGACAGATGTTAGGGGCTGGCTGTTGATTGTCCGAATTTGGTTATCAAAAAACGGTCCCCTTGCTTCAAAACGTCTTTGACATTAAAGATTATTTTATTTGTGTGTAATAAAATCTGTAATTCTTATAAAAATGGAAGTTGAAAGTGATTTAAATCTTTAAACCCTTGAATTAGATGCGAATTATAGTATAAATATAAAGATCCTCAGCCTCCAGTCATCCCTCAAAGAGCCAACCAGCTAAAACTCCGATTGGGTCCAGTATTTCAGGACAATAGTTACGTACGTGGAATTATTTCAGGACATTTTTCATAATTTAATATTGGAATCATTCAAACAGCATTTATCTTACTTTTATTTACCTATCTAATTCTCCTTTGTATCACTTGTAATGGATAGTACTATGGAGGAGCGAGGTGTTAGACTCCTCCATTGAAAAGGGAAGATCTTCCGCCAGGCTAGGTCATCGTGCCTGGGGACCGCGGTCCAACTGTTGATGTTGGAATCTTGTATATATGCAGATCGCATGGAAAACTTCGTAAGCGCGATGTAGGTTATTGAAGCGCCATCTATCTAGGAGTCGTGCGAACTATATCTATGTGTAGATAGATGTCGCTACAGTACCATTAATACTACTGTTGATTTAAGGCCCTTATTCTCTGTGATATGTATTTTAGTACAAGAAAGGTATTTTATTTGTAATTTTATAAAAATATCTAGGTACTTAGGTAAAGAATAAAAAAAGATCTTCGTATCTATTCTTTCATTTCATTCTAAAATCTAACCTATTATGTAGGTAAAGAATAATGAATTTTAACAGACTCTAATTTAACTTCAATAAGAGTCTGAACAGCAGGGAAATCAATGAAATGTATATAATTTAAGCTGTTTAATTTTCTAGACAAGAAGCACATTTCTAACTACATTTTCCAAAGTGGCTGTTGCAGTTGTTATTTTTTGGTGATCCTGTCCCAAGCTTCTGCCTTCAATTAATTTATTCGTTCGCTTATCTTCAATGATTGTTTCTGTTTTCAACAAAGAGACCAACCAATAACTCCTTCTTTTCTACACCAAATGATATCTTGGCTGCCGGCGCCAAAAGGTTCACACAAATCGAATCCATAATTTCTTAAAAGATATCTTCGCAGAACACTTTAATCCTCTGATAACTTCCACAAATATGTTCGTTTGATACGCACAAATTACCTAACCTACTTTTTTGATGCAATGCAAGTGAACTGTCAAGTCAAATGAATGACAATTGTCATAGACAAAACTACTGAAACTCCATTCATATAGGGGTTTCTTCAACAACTGTTTATGAAAGTGAAAGAAGATTGATTCAACATTCATCCCCTAGGTGAATGCTGAATGTTAGATCGTGGGGGATTGTTCACCCCCTGTCTATGAATTCCACTGTTAATGTCATTTAATAGTTGAAATCAATTTTGTTTTGTAACTAAACTAATAATAAAGGAAATAAGAAATTTGACTAATTATATAATTTTACAGGGCAAATTGAATATACCCCTTTCTTATGTTCTTTGTTAGAAAGAGATGTAGTAGGGCTAAAATAATATTATAGGATCTTTTCTGAAAATACTCCTGACTGATTACCTGGCCACTTAATGTTGAGAATTGTTTGCAGATCATCTAACAAAATCTGAAGGTTATCCACTTCTTCACGGGTCAATCTCACATCCTGCAGTAATTTATATACTTGATATTCAAATTCACCATTGAAGCACAACTTCGAAGCGTCCAGCATCATTCCTGTTGACAATTAAGTCCCAGTATAGTAGTAAGACAGATAATCGGTTTATGACTGTACAGAGCAAGCGCCAAGTCCACTTAGATAGGCCACATGCATAGGGATTCTAGCCACATACCAGGACAAGCGCTGGAAAGGAAACCTCCAATTCCAATTTGTCTTTTATGGTTCCATTGTGGCAGTGATGACTCTGCCAATGTCAAGGTTAGAAAAAACAATTATTATAATAGAGTAGAGTAGTGAAGAAAGAGTCAAAAGTAAAGGAATTGATGCAATAGAAGAAATAATTCAGAGAGGCTGATGAGCATATTAAAGTATACAGAATTATGCAGTTAACAGAGGTTAGTAAGGTGAGTGACTACACAATTTTGCACAAATAACAATTTTATTTACAGCTGGATATTATTATGTAAAAGGAATTAAGTTAGAACTTTGATTAATGGGGAATGCACAGTTGTTAGTAGAATATTGACATTGACATGGCGAGGAAATTCAGATGGAAGGATATCATATAATGGGGTGGATATTTTTGGACATTAAAAAAATATATTTTCCAAAGTTACCTCTTCTAGTCCACATTCACGCAAAGAAAGAAAGAAAGAAAATACATTTATTTGTGACAACACACAACATTACATTACATTTAGGTAACCTACTTACACAAAAACATGAAAATAAAAGGGACAAATAATAATGTGATGTTGCATGATGCCTGGAATAGATCCCGACTCAGCATAAAGCCAGGGTTAGCAAAAGCACTAACCCTCGCGCTGGTTTTCAGTCAGGGCCCACGTCCATGACATCACAAACAAAATCAATAAAAATAAATTTAAACTAAAATAAAATATATGAAAAAAACCTGAAGAAAAGACGCTGCGGCACAAAGAGTGATCTACTGATCACTTACTTAGATTTTAGCAAGGATTAGAGGGGAGCATATATGACCTAAGCGAAGGTGGATAATCGTGGAAGTAAAATGGAAACCTCAAGGAAAGACGAAGTAAATGTGGCCAACTCAAACACACTTGGGGCGGTAGCATAAAATTCTTTGGATGGATAGAGAAGCATAGACAGCCTCTGCCTCACCATAGGGACTTAGGACAATGAGTAAACTAACGTGCAAACGACCCCCAACATTATGATATTTTTTACAACTGAAACGGCTATAATACTAATTCATCTGTATATAGCACAGAAGAAGGATCTAGACTCCTCCGGCCACCACGCGTTATTTCTCAAACTCCTTTAGTTAGGGCTAATAGTTTACCGCCATCATAACGGCTTGCCGATTCTTAATTTTCAAAACAATAATAGCTTACCATTACGTGGTTCCATCATAAATAATCAAATCGATGTGTAGCACGTCCGGTGGTTTCTTTCTGATTGTTGTTTATTAGGATTTTTGGCTTGTTTGTAGCAAGAAAACTGTCGGTGAGCCCACGGTGAGCCTGGCGCATGCGCCAAGAGGAAAGTAACAGAGAGAATTAGAGAATATAAACACTACCTACGAAAAGTAATATAACGGGTAGGTAGGCGCAAGTTTTGATATACCCTTGGTATGTATACCTATAGGATAGTGGATGAATACTTTATATAAAGAGTATATAAAATTATTGCTTGCTATACATAAACATACATACTCTTTGGCTTCCATGTCAATCAAGCAAAGGTGTCAATCAAGAAGAATATGTATCGTACCTGGATAGGATGCTCTTCATACCTAGTTGAAGCAAATACCTATCAATTGCGAAAAAGAGAAAGACTATGTTGGAACAATTTTTTGTTCGCTCCTTCAGAGCAGGCTAAAGTCTATTGACCATACTGCCTAGTCTTACGTTCGTATTCATTTCTTCCGTTTAGTTTGGTAAATATTTTCTTTCGTTTATTTTAAAGAGTCAAATCCAGTTTATTGTTATCGTCAATTTTTCATCACATTTCAGTGATATTCGTTTTCAAATCCTTGAATAAAATCTGTAATATCTAAAGTAATTTTGTTATGTCAAAGCCTTCGATCAACAATACATAGATTTAGGGTCGGCGCAAAAAATACGTCTCGGTAAATAAGAGCGCATTTGAAAAGTGAGCTCTTATTTTGTTTAGTTCGCTTGAACACAGCCAATATAAACACGTCTCACAATGCCGCAGTGTGTATTCAAAAGTTGCAAAAATAATGCTCGAAAAAGCAATTTAACGGTCGGAGTATCTTACTTTCGGTAAGAACATAAAGAATAAGAGATATTTTAAGCTTTAAAGTAACAAATAATATAAAATTTTGAACAAAATTACATATTTTAAACCACGCTACCAACGCTACAAATGTTTGGCCAAACTCGCCAACACACGCACAAACTTCGAAAAAGAAAAAACAAACGAAACAAAACGATGTAGCTCTCAAGGCGATAGCGGGAATACATACTTTATTCGTTGCTCTTTAAGGTTGATTTCACACTAAATATTCTTTAACTTATGTCTATTTCTTTTAAGTGACAGGAGTAGTTTATTGCTTTGCTCGTTTTATGTGACTAATGATCGTAAGTATTAGATAATATTTTGAAGATTTGTGACTTTATTACTGGGTGCTATGGTTGTAATTAGGTTGAACTTAAAACTGTTTTAAAATATTTCTCTCCGTTTGTTAGTAAACAAATGTAGCTGTAAAAGTATATACCCACGCGGATAGCATTTAGCTTGGATTTGTACGTGACCCTTTATCTATGGCTATATCTATATCTATGGTCAAAGCCGAGCAAATACAAACCATATTTACAATAACCTAACCTAACTTTTCACATTAATAAACATTCAAATGTCTCCCACTGTATTTAATATAAGGAGATGTTTCAGATTTGTATGGAGTCTTGGACTGCACATTGTACACTTGACTAAAAGTCGTGGAAAAATAAATAAAACATGAGAAAAATACTAATTTCTAATAATTTTACGTTGTTTTCTTGTACAAGGCGTGTTTCGACATTTTTAATGGCAATTTAATTGCATTTTTTTTTAATGGCGACGACGATTACAATTACGTCAAACTGACATTAAATACAACAAAGATAATATAATAATATATGTATGTAGGTACTAGATAGGTAGATAAATTGATTGACTGACAATGATTTATTGACCGATTCACCACCCAGTTTCAATTAGAATCTTTAAATTATTGATATTGAGAAGAAATTGCATTAAGTTATTATTATGTGAAAGTCGAATCTGTTTTGTATATCTTGCTGGACACAAAGTCCGAATTCAAATTCTCAAAAAACATTTTATTATTGAGCAATCTAGAACTCAAGCGCATCAAAATACAAGTAAGTTATACACGTTAAAAACAATAAATGAGAGCAAAAGTTGTGGCTTTCGAGTTACGCTCTGTCACATCCACAGGTTACTGATATGTAGCTAGCTAGTCACATCCAAGAATTATGTATACTAAATGGATAGGTAACTCTAAATACAAACTTTAAGTAACCTATCAATTGCGAAAAAGAGAAAGATAACAACTACGTTGGGACAATCTCTCTTTCTTTCATTAAGGGTAATTAGGGTTAGAAAGAGAGATTTGTCCTAACGTAGTTGTTATCTTTCTCTTTTTCGCAATTGATAGGTAGGTATGGAGAGCTTTCTATCCAGGTAGTATAAATAATTCTTGCGTTTGTGCAATATGGCGGTCTATGTTGCCTTGTCAAATATTTGTTAGTAACAAAAAATATTTTTGTACAGCGTTTATCGACAACAAAAATAAAATTAGATATTTTTTATCGGTTTGAACAATTATTTAGCTTATTTTTAATATGTGTACAATGTGCAGTCCAAAAATGAAACATCTCCTTTGTACAAATATTTATAGGTTGAGGC
This sequence comes from Ochropacha duplaris, assembly GCA_951361185.1. Classification (NCBI taxonomy): domain Eukaryota; kingdom Metazoa; phylum Arthropoda; class Insecta; order Lepidoptera; family Drepanidae; genus Ochropacha; species Ochropacha duplaris. The sequence continues at coordinate 2,900,266 of OX592690.1, forward strand.
ATTCTTAAGCAACTCCTGGATGCATAGCGGGACCGTTCAGGATCATTTGCTTCAAATAGGTATTTAGAGTTACCTATCCATTTAGCATATATTTTTCTTGACTGAAAGACTTTATGTCTATGGTCATAAATACAGATTATTAAAAAATATCTGCATTTATTTCTGCTTCATTTTCTGCTAATGTAAAGCTTTTTAAAGAGGTTTTTTCTTGGTACAGTCACAGTAAAGTCTAGTCCTCGTCCGGTCAGGTTTTAGTGAAATTGGTGGCCGTTCCACTAAAACTTTTCACGGACTTTTTGGGTCAACCTGAAAAGTCGCGACTCACCCTTTCATTTCATTTACTTCACTAGTGCACTTAGATTGAACATTATTGGACAAAGCGCCACCGATATTATTCAATAAATCAAACTAGGTACACGTGTTTAAAGTGTTTAATGAAATAAAATAAAAACGTCATTCAAATTCAATGTGTAGAAAATGAGAAGAAATCTATCGAATCCTAATATGTAGAGAATAAGTATATAATCTATATCTACACAAATTTATTATATATCTATACTAATTTAAACCTACCTAAAGCTGAATTTGTTTGTTTGAACGCGCTTATCTCAGGAACTACTGAAGTTAGAATCGATCGAGGAAGGCATAGATAAAAAATTGGTTCAGGCCGCGACGATTCATTCATCTATGGAGGAAGGCTATAGGCTATAAAACATCATGCTATTACTAATAGGAGCGGAGCATCAATGAAAAATATTGCAAAAATGGGGAAAATTAATTCCTTTTGCGAGCTTCCGTTGCGTGCACTGCGTATTTAAACGGTTAAAGTTACGCAACAATCATGTCTGACGGAATTGTTCCTCTTAATTTATTTAAGAAAAAGTCCGTGAAGCATATTATGTCTATCATTTTAGGTTGGCTCACTAAGTACCTATAGCCTTTTTATTGGGAATCAAAGTTCTAAAAATGTAAAATTGCATTATTTACGAAGGTGTTTTATAAGCCGATCGTGATGAAACTTGACACACAAATAGTTTATATCCTGGAATAGGGATACTTACTTTCCACGACTCCACGACGTTTCGCCGCAACAAAAAATCTTGTGGCTAAACATTTACTAACTAGCTTTCGTCGTGCGAAGGTGAGTACCTAAGTATTGATTGGCACGTGAGCTTACTTACCCTGGAATAGTTAGGGTATACCTATTTATGAGGAGAAGAAAGCTAGTAATAATGATTGCGCAGCAGGGCAGCGCGAAAAGCTTTTGCCAGTTTGGGCAAACAAGAATCTTGGAAGCGTGTATGACTAAATAAATTACGACGAAAATAGTTCTATTTTAGTAAAGAACTCGTGTACCTATCCAAATTCTTATAAGAAATTTCATCGTCAATAAGATCCAAATTTGCGTGAACACCAGTAAGATGAAATCGTTTACAGATGGTGTGAAATGCGCCCCCGCCCTGCTGCGTCATTGACCAAGCTGCGCGGGCGCAGCGTACGGCGACGAATAAAACAACATAATTTCTTGCCTGCTACATACACCGCTCGTTTAAAAAGAGCTTTTAGTCATCGGCGAGGCATTCAACCGACGTTGGATTTAATATTTTCGAATGCAGTGACTACGCCGACTCGAGTGGGAGTACATTTTGCAGACCAGACATCATTTCATACCACTTATTCCGTCTACCTCAGTTTAGTTGTGTGTTGTTTGGTATCGCTGGCAGTTGTTTTATAAATTATAGCACGACACCATGCACGATACTATTCGGAATCAGGTATTTATTACAACTTTTAAACTTATTCTAGTCGTTATATGCGAATGTTTGCTCTGATTTGTGTCAACCTTGAACAAGGGCAGGGGTCAAGATGATTTCAATGGATGTCTAGTCCGTGTTTTATTAGTTATCCATAGGCAATTTTTCTTTTTTTAATTAGTACCTAATACCTACTTACAGAACAGTTGACATAGGTACAGAAGTAGATATCATAGGTTCTATGCCTATTTAAAGTGTAACTGTAGATAATAATTAATTTTGCGGATAATTTGTATTTGGTTATTATTTATCAAGTTCAATTATCATTTAGGTATCTATACTAATAATAATAATATTATAAAGAGGAAAGATTTGATTGTTTGTTTGTTTGTTTGCATTGAATAGGCTCCGAAACTACTGGACCGATTTCAAAAATTATTTCACCGTTGGGATGAACATAGGCTATATTTTTTTTTAATGGGATTTTTACTAAAGCTCCAATAGTGTAACCCGAGGTGTAAAAAATTGACCTAAAAATTCCTTACATCGCTTGCGCTGCGAAAACTATTGATGATAGAACAAAATAATGTACTACGACTTTGCAGAAAACATCATTATCTACAAAAAATGTCACGACAGCATATGTCTACCTATTATAGTTATGTCACAATAAGTGTTATTTTATTTAATTTTTTTTGTTGATAAGCCGGCGCTAGAAAAGGCTTTTTATTTGTCCCTTCGTATTAATCCTTATCAAAATAAATTACTTCATATTTAAGACTGCTTCAATACCTGTATGTAACTTTTTGAATTATTCAATTCGGAGATTCCATTCGAAAGATATTTAGAAAAAAGTCGCGTGGTCGCCGCTCACCCCGCTCGACTAGCTATGCGATGTAGGCGTCACTGGGGTACGGGAGGGGAGAGAAATAAAGTGTTGTTTTTATGACGACGACGAGAATAAGAAAGGATTCTTCGAAATTCAACCCCTAAAGAGCTAAAAAGGGGTACGCGGGAAAACCGCGGGGCGGACAGCTAGTTGTTAGTAAATATATTATGTGTGAAAAAATACCTATTGGTTTTCAAAAAAAAACATTTTTTTTTATGTAACCACTTCTGCATAAGTAAATTTTGCATGTATTGAAACCCTGAAAAATATAAATTCTTCTGAACAAAGAAATGTATTTTTATGCTCGCGCTATCCTATTGGGTACCTAAGCCAGTTTATAATATGAATAGAGTCCAAAACTAGTAGATATCTAGAGAAATATCTAACATATACCTACCTACATTTTGAAGAGTTTCGTTCCTATTCAAAATTGTCTATATTATATTACGAAGTTACTACAGACCTTAGGTAAACTCATATCTTTTGATACTGAACTATTCTATTACAAATCCTAACATATGTAACAATTTGTTTTAAAATCTATATAGATAGTTAACTGACGAATTTATTTCACATCTAACACAATGTTAATTAAGTACTTTTACCAGTACAAAATAAAAATAAGGTATGGATCCTCAGATACCTGACGTTTTGATACCTATTCGTCATAACTTGATGAAACCTTATCACATCGTGAATCGCTAGTTTATAGAACGCTAATCATCTAGCTATTCTCTGATAAAATGTAGGTTCATATAGGTACCTGTCTCCATCACTGATGTATAAAATGACAAAGATGGCAAAGCATTGAACGCTGATCAAACATTGACTGATGGGCTTACAGACTGTTTAGACTTGTGACTATAACTTACATAGATACTGGCGTAGCTGTGAACGAGTCGGTTTCCGTCCGTTTTATAATGTTATCTATACATATATATAAAACGAGAAGTCCTGACTGACTCATCAACGCCCAGCCTAAACCCTTGACCTAGAAAGCTGATTTTTTTTCACAGAAGTTGTTTTTAAGACGCGACCGAGGAATAAGAACGGATTTTTCAAAATTCTACGCTTAAAAGGGGTGAAAAGGGGGTTGAAAATTTGTATGAAAGTCGTTCATTTTTGAAGCTTCAATCATGAAACTTGGTATGGGAGTCCGCCATTTTTGAAACTAGAAGCATGAGAGTGTGTTTTTAAGCTAATAATTAGAAATAAAGAAACACGTGTTTTAGCGGTTTTTTAAATTCCACTCCTGAGGGGGTGAAACGGGGGCTGAAAGTTTGTATGGAAGTCCGCCATTTTTGAAGCTAGAAGCATGAAACTGTGTTTTTAAGCTAATAATAACAGATAAAGAAACACATGTTTTAGGTTTTTTTTTAATTCCACCCCTGAGGGGGTGAAACGGGGTTTCAAAGTTGGTATGAAAAATGAAAAGGCTTGACTCACTGACTCATCAACGCCCTGTCTACAGTTTACAACCTTTCGCACAGAACGCGATCGACTTCCTTTTTCGAATTAGGCTTCCTTTACTGTACGTACCTACAGTAAAAAGCGAACGGAACAGCGAAAAAGCTCCTTATTCGCTGTTCCCTTATTCGCAATTTCGCTATTCGCGGCAAAAAAAATGCGACTCGTTTCCTGTATTCACGAATAAAAATTCCGCTATTCGCGGATTCAGTCGGTACATTCACTGAAAAGGCGTCCTTAAACCTGAAATCCCTCAGTGAAGGTTTACGCATGGCAAATAAACTTTGATTTTTTCATGAAAATTTACCCTATAGAGAGCGCTCTTATTTTCAAAAGAAAATTGCTAACGCCACTGCCAAATATCAATCCGAATTGAAGAACCTTTTAAAAGCGGCAAAACAAGAGAAATAAAATCGTCTTCCGAATACCGAAACTACGTTTTTAAAACCTTTGTCTAGTCAGATAATAATTAGTATTTTTTTTGTGAAAAACAACGAACAACGTAACATAACGTATTGTGATTAAGAATAAGATTGATTTTTTTCGTTTTATACATATACAAAATTGTCGGGGGACACGTTCGGAAATTAAAACAAAAATATTGCAAACCTCACTGTGTATATGTTACTGTAAAAGCTTGAACTACATGAGTTGGTAAATGTACCTAAGGATTTATGAAAATGGGTAATTTTTTTCGGGCTTTTACTATTAGAATTTAGTACATGCTAGGTTTTACCACTGACAGCTAATAAAAGTTGGGAATAAAACAAAGATTAATTCTTATTCATTTATTTCAGTCAAAAACTTAAATTAATATCTTTGTTCACTCAAAATCTTAGAATTGATAAACATAAAGAAAATAATAACATACTTTTAACCTAATCAAGCCATGTCGATTTTGAATAGAAAGAGACTGTGAGTGACCGCGTAGGAAGATCTAGTTTAGCCTAGGCAAAACTAGTTTATCCTGAAATATGTTGCAGGCGGGCGACATTTACCGTGCCTTTAATGTAAATCCTAAGACTTACCAAGTGAATGGTGGTAAAAGTGCGAATCGCAAAATCGTTCGGGCTTTTACCATTAAGAGTTGGTAAATCTTAGGTTTTACTCTTAAATCCTAAGGATTTACCGTAATTCGTGCATTTACAGTAACATATATATCAAATGAAAGGGCTCGTTAAGAAGACCTCAAATATATTTTTGTTATTATTGTAAAATAAATAGTTTTGATTTTATTCCTGAAAGAAGACAAAAATTGACCTCACCTGATCTCCGAAACATTATTATCTTGTAGATTACACGAAAACCTATGAGAATTAAATGAGTTTAAAATAAAGTGGTAAACTAAATATAATACGTTCACTGACTTTGGCATTGTACGGAAGTACGGAACTCTGTCCACGCGAGTTTAACTCGACCTTGGCCGGTGTTTTCATAAATCTCCAGACAGACATAAATCTGTTGATACCCGATACAAACTTCCACCCCCATTCTCAACCCCTTAAGGGGTGATTTCTGGGATAAAATCTATCCCCTGTTCTTTCCCGGGACTCAAACTATCCGTATACCAAATTTCATCTAAATCTGTTCGGCGGTTAAAGTGTGAAGAAGTACCTAACAGACAGACAGACATAAATTAGTCCAGCGGTAATTGATTTCCCATACAAACATCCACCCCTCTTTTTATCCCTTTAAAGGGTGATTTCTGGGATAAAAACTACCCTAAGTTTTTTCCTGAGACTCAAACTATCCCTATACCAAATTTCATCTAAATCGGTTCGGCGGTTTAAGCGTGAAGATGTAACAGACAGACAGAAATTAGTTCAGTGGTAATTCATTTCCCATACAAACATCCACCCCTCTTTTTACCCCTATCAAGGGTGATTTCTGGGATAAAAACTACCCTAAGTTTTTTCCTGAGACTCAAACTATCCCTATACCAAATTTCGTCTAAATCGGTTCGGCGATTTAAGCGTGAAGAGGTAACAGACAGACAGACAGACAGAAATTAGTTCAGTGGTAATTGATTTCCCATACAAACTTCCACCCCCCTTTTCACCCCCTGAAAGGGTGATTTCTGGGATAAAAACTATCCTTTGTTTTTTCCCGGTACTCAAACTATCCCTATAACAAATTTCATCTAAATCGGTTCTGCGGTTTAAACGTGAAGAGGTAACAGACAAACAGACACACTTTCGCATTTATTATTATATTATATGGATATGGATAGTATGGATTAGTATGGATAACAGACAACAAAGAACAGTTAAAGATGTTTGAAAGTTTCGCCGTTTTAAGTAGACATTTTAACAATAATAAATTATTACGGGTCGGTCGGTCGGTTTGGGTAATTTGAAACTTGTTCGAAGTTTCTTGTTTGGCAGTGTCGATATCGATCCTATCTATGGAACCAATTAACTAATTATTTACTTAGGTTCCTTGTAGAATCACCAGAGGCCAAATTAACTTTTATACCTATATGTACAAACTTAACTAATTGGTTCAATGAATTGTCCGTCCTCCTATTTTGTTTGTCTGTGCGTATCAAAACATCTAACAATAGTAGGTACCTACTTAGGAGATTTATTTTTATTTATTTATTAGGACATCCAACAGCAGTTTTAATATAATTTAACATAGTTTATTCTAATTTATATATCTAGAGCCAATAACAGGAAAAAACAGAACTACAAGCTAATTTATCTTAAAAGAAAAATTTGTAATATTAGGGGATTTGCGAACGTATTGCCGGACCTTTTCACTGCCTAGAAGGTAGATGCTTCGTGACAGATTTTGAACTCGTGTTTATTCCCCACACCAAGAGAGTTCTCCCAGCCTCCTCTCCGCTCCTCCCTCTTTATGCCTTTGAGGGCTTTCTCAAAGTATCATTTTTGTTCTTGAGTAATTTTTGTAAATAGCATATAGTTCTGGTTACTAGTTTTCATGAAAAATAACTGAATTATCACAAGGTTCGCGACTCTTTTTCGGCGAATTGGTGTTGTTGGTAAATTACTAATGTAATCCTTGTAGCCACAGGTCGCAGATTCGATTCCCATTGAGGACATTACCTACATAAATTCTTATTTTATTTATTTATTTATTACCTAGATGGCCGGTTATGAAGAATATCTGGGAATATTAGTAGGTATTATTTCATAGCAGTCATACCAAAACACAAAATATATTTACATAGAAGAACATTTAGTTGCTTATCTGAAAGATAACAACGTCAACCGTTGAGATCTTTGCCCTTTATATTTCTGACGATATCCAATTCATTATTACTCAACACATTATCTGAGAAACGCACATTAGTTACCGCATAAAAATTAAAGACATGATAGATTGGAGAATCTAAAGACGTAATTTCGATAGTCAACAGGCGATGTATTCCGTCTTCAAAGAATTCAACACTACCTACATTAAATGCTATGATAAAACTTATACTTAGCGACAATTGACTCCTAAGCTTATTGATAGAGAATCAAAACTTAATTGTCAAGAGTTACATTGCTAATCGAAGATAAACCTATAGACAAGTTCAAGATTCAATTATTTAAATCTGGAATCAAAATAAAATTCTTTCTGATTTCACATGAAATTACGAACAAGTTAGGTAGTTGCTGCATACAAGTAGGTATTGACCTATAAGGAAACAATCTTTATATATTTCATAGTTCTGTAGTTTCTATAGTGAAAGTTAACAAGAGATGAGTAGGTACTACCCTCCTACGAGCAACTTTGACGGTTTAGAAATTATTTAACGTTCCTTTTCCTGACAAATGTAAATCATCTACTTGGACTATTTGCCGAGTACCTACAGTATAAATCTTGTGTTACGTTTTACGTTTACACACACAACACGCTGTCCTCATTTTGATTATCTATTATTTAATCATACGTAGTTATGAAGAAACAGTAAAACAGTGGTAGGAACTTTGTAATCACCCAGCTACTGTGGCTGGCTACCACCATCTTCAATTTAAAAATGTCGCCAGTCGCCACGCACCTTTGATGTAAGTCGGACACATCATCACTTACTTACGTGGAGAAATAGGTTGACATCAACCGTAAGCTTTTGCGGCAAAGCAAAAAGTGAAAATAACTTTTTTGGTATTCGAAAGATCAAAGGGCCTTACAAATTCATATTCATAGAGGTTTAAGACGGCCCTATTAATAATGACGGCCCTATTTCATAAAAAAAAATAGTCATCGATATGGTTTTAGTAAATAAATATTGTGTAATATATTATTGTAGATTTGGAATGACTAAGACATTCGTAGTCAGAACCCAGCCAAACTAAATCATGACCTGTTTCCCGTGGGTTGAGCATTTTGGAGTCTAATAATAATTTAGCGCTGAGTTCACTCTACATGTGTACGTAATATTGTGCGAATGTTTCTGTTTTTATACCACTAAGGTAGCAAATAAGCATACGGCCTGCCTGCTGCGGCTGCTGACCAAAAATCTCTTCTCTGTAGACTCCATGAATAACTGGCAGGGAGTTATATCACAATCACAACCATTAATCAGTCAACTCATGTGCCAGTTGCGGTTCCAGGGGGGCTAAGGAGCTCAAGTCCCCCTCCCCTCACCCCAAAAGCATCTGAATCCTCCCGTGAAAAATCTTCTAATTAACTATGTTTTAAAATAGTACACTACCTAAAGTACAATTCGTCTTGAATGCAAAATGAATACATATTATGTACGTAATGTATACAGTATATTTTATAGATTTATGATTTCGATTCGATACAAAACAGAATTTACAATAAAACATTTATTTTGTATCTGCCTTGATAAAACTTAGGCGACGGGGTCTCGCCTCTCCCAAACCAAAATTCTGTATCTGCTACTGGCATGTATTGTGCTATTTTAAAGGCTTATTGTTGCGTTGTTTAAAAACAGATCGAAAGGTTACTATACCCTATAGAATAAAATTAAAGATCACCTTTGTCACAGTCAGTTCACAGGTGCCAAGAGTTGTAAATATATTCAAGCATAAACACCGTCTATCTAAATAAAATTATGATCTTTCTCGTTACTATGAACAAGACCACTACAAGCAAAAGTTTGACTTATATGTACGACATGAGTCATAATAACGGTGTAGATTTCTTTTCGATGATGCAGCGGATGGCGCTAGAAGCTTGATTCAGTGCTTTGAGCCTTGTCTCGTCTAATATGGACTTAATGGATTGAATATCTGATCTATAAAAGGCTTGATTACATACTTACAAGATAAATTGCAATCTTTGCGCTTACACAGTAGAATCAATTATGATAATTTAATAGCATCTTTTTATATGTTACCAACGTTTTTTTCATAATTTTTGGAAAATCTGCGCACAGAGAACTTGGCATTTGAGACAACCGAAAACGTCACGTTACTCATAATACACGTTTTCATTATTTCACCTCACTTCACTGCTGCACATCCTACTAATAATATAAATAAAGTTTGTATGTTTGGAACTTTGGATGCTTCTTGCTCAATCGCGCAAAAACGGCTGCACGGATCTTGATGAAACTTTGCACACAGGTAGATCATGACCTGGAATAAAACATAGGATTTGTATACAGGAAAAGATAAGATCCCTCGCGAACGCAGATGAAACCGCGGGATGAAAAACTAGTAGATTAATAAATGGTTAAAGCTCTTAGTTATACTTACCTAATATTACTGTTACAAATTTAACTCAGTTTAAAAACTATTACAATTTCCTATTACCTATCTTAAATTGTATATCGTATTATATGTATACCTATAGGTATAGGTACCTAATGAATAGCTTTTTTGCTTTGCGAAATATTTAATAACTTCAATGTAAAAATTGCGCCGCGATATACCTATAGAGGCAACTCACTAAGCGTCAACAACTATGTTGACTAGTCTAGCTTTCCCTCGAAGGTTCACACGCTTTACTGCCACTCTCTAGATACGCTTAGGTAGTATGCAGTTCGAAGGCAACGGCAGATCCAGCTTTCCAGTAGGACAGGCTTCAATTCGATCACAATAATAAATCTAATTATAAAGATTGTAATAACAGCGTGTCATTCGCGTAGGTTTGCCATCATACAAAATATTTATTGACCCTGAACCCCCTTGTATTCACCCTTGTTTGCAGGGAATTACTTACCTAAAAGTATCTAGTGCCTGAACACAGTGTGTAAATAACAGTTAAAGAATCCACCAGAATAGTGCTAACGTAGGAACTGAGTATGATATGAATTTAGCAGTTGTAAACAGAGTGAAGTGAAGCGTGTGTCGAGCTCTAACTTTTTATCAACACCTCAATTATTTGCTTTTTATTTACGAAGTCCAAAAGTTAATTAGTTAGTAAATATAAACAAGGAAATTTATAATATATATATTTATAATATGCTGTTAGTTAGATAACGAGGATAACTTTATTTTTGTAATATATTTTGGCGCTTTCTTTAAAACTTTGCAACTACCGCGCGCCACCCTAATTTAACGCCTTTTGATGCACACTTTTGCAAGTACAGAGATGGTGCTTCGTGGTGGAAACTAGTAGGTACACGGCGATTGCTGTGTGCGTTGGTCCATAGGTACAGTGCGCATACACATCGGTACAGAATTAAAAAATCATGGTTACTTTTTTATAAGAACGGTTATCCAGAAACACAGTTTTTGATACTCGCCTTGCAAAGAAAACAAAACATTTTGTACTGCATTTGCAATTAAGATAGCTTAGTATAAGTGTCTCTAGTGGACAAACCTATTGAGGTTTTTGTGATGTTTTACTATTAATATTTTGTTCTTTATTTAATAAACAATAAAAAAAAATTGCCAAATTATTCCGAACACATTTAGCTGTGCACAGATTCAAAAAGAAAGATATCACAACCTAAACACGATCTAAATTGTGATATCACAACCTAAATTGTAGACATAACTATTCGATATTTATACGGAAAAAAATGTTCGAACCTGCCAACGCGGCATTGAAATCGGCATACTAAAATAGTGACGTGCTCAGAAATAGACCGACCACGTGGGGGCGAGATCTGCCCACGCGCACCGCACCACACCACTGTAGCACAGACTGTAGGTACCCGAGCCTGGTTTGTTTACTGTGTGTATACACATATTATTGGAATAAAAGTATTTTATTCATAATCTTATCATGGAAATATTCCACTCAATCCGAATTTCTAATTCAGTAAACGTTTATAATACATACTAAATCTCCTGCTTATACATATGCGAAAGTAACTCTTTCTACTTATTATGACGGCTTAATGGCCGAATTGATTTAGTCTAAACTTATTTGTATATTATAGATACTAAATACATCTGTTGTATTGAATCTTATATATATTAGGTACCTATTATCAGCGAGTACCAGAGCATCTGATTTTTTAATCGACTTGAAATCGCAGTAATTATTAAGTTCTTGATATTACGGGAATAAATGATTATCTACAATACTAGTCATTTTAAATAACACGATAACGTAGGTATGTTATATTACCAGACTCATCGTCTATTCTATTGGCACGAATCTATGCACACGCTGAGCGATCCCATATGCAAAACTGATTCAGATAATATGTAAGTAAAGCGTATTTTAGTCGGAGATCTGATAGCTTAGGGTAGTAATATACCTGTCCTACATACTGCAGATTAAAAATGTAAGACTATCTGTAGACCAATCTACTCCAATCAAGTAGCAATTTATTTTGCGAAATCCTTTGCGGATGTTTGTGTGAGTGAACGTATGACGCATGTGCAATGCATGCAGATTCAGTGTGTGTAAGCCGGAATCTTACACCGATGAGTTCTTGGCGATTGATTACAGCAAATTATTTTACTATGGTGATTTAACTGCTTCAAGGTCATTATAGGAATTAAAATTAAATCATTTTTATGCAAATAGGCCTTTAAGTACTTATGAATAGGGACTAAAGCACGGTTCAAAAGACTGCTTTTGCCGAGTCTCTGACAATATTTGCGTTATATTGTACGAAAATACATACTTAGGTAAATAGAGATTAACCAACTACAAATAACCAAAAAATTCAGTTTAAAGTCAATTTTCAAATTTTTCACTCCGTCAACACCTCATTCGGAGCTCTCAATCTCGTATATCCCTAAGTAAGTGCGCGACGTAGGTATCTATACGTAAAATTGGAAGTAACTCATAGTAGTATTTTCATATAACATTGGGCTAATCAACTTACGACTATAAATATATAAGCCCAAAGTCTTTCTTTATTGTTTTAGCTAGAACAAGATGGATACGTGGTACTTGAAGACTTTCTCAGGCCGGCAGAATGTGATGAGCTCCAAGCAGCCGGCATCGAACTCACAAAGTCCCTACCTGAAATGGAAGAGAGAGCTACGTTCTCTACCAAAGACTCTGGTGGCAAGGTATGTACAGTCTACAACATAATCAGCTTAACAGATTTAGATGTAGCCGGGTAAGAGTAGCTTTTGACGCGTCTTATTGAACGAATAGGTGAATGACTGGCTCTTCCCTCGGACAAAGGGCAAGGCGATGATAGCTCATTGGTAGTGACGTCGGATACCACGGCGAGGGTCATGGGTTCGAATCCTACAATGAGCTTGCCCGGTGGTATGGTGGTTCTTTGTAGCACCTACCTGACTGGCAGGCTACCCTCAAGTTTAAAATCTGTCGCCAAGCACGTTTATAATAGGTGTGTCCCGACAGCTGCACTTGAAAGCCAGTTCCCATCTAGGCTTTGTGTCCTTAACCATCTCTGGCCACATCATCACTTACCATGGTGAGATTGTGGTCAAACACAAGCTTATCCAGAATAAAAAAATAAATTGTCTTGCTATTTTTGCACTCTGCCTCTGAGTAGCGACCTAATCTACTGGGAACCTGCAGAGAGTGCAGTTATTTCCAGACGTTACCCTCAGTTATTTGAATAAAGAATACATTCTTTACCATTTACACTGTTTACTATGGGCCATAATTCCCTCAATTTAGTATACTTACATCAATAATAGATTTTCGTTTTTCTTACAGCATATAAAAGACGCTTACTTTTTAGAAAGCAACGACAAAATCAGATACTTTTTTGAAGAAGACGCAGTTGGACCAGATGGCAAACTCACTGTGGATCCCATTGTATCTTTAAATAAGGTATCTATATATAATGTTATATTTATAATTTAAAAAATATACCTACATCATCTATATAAATAAAAATGGATCTTCGAAATGTATGTACCTACCTAGGCTCATAACTTTCGAATGACTGCACCAAATTGGATGATTCATTGTTTTATGTAATCGTGATTGTTGGGACAAAGTTTGTTTAAAATTAAAAATTCCACGGGAACAGCTAGTTGAATATAAAAATTACCAAGTAAAATATGACACGTAACGTATGAAAAAGTTGCGAGCTCTAAAGCCGGCATTATAATATTCTAATACGGTTTCATGAATATCACTCACCTTGTTTGCTGATACTATTTGACCTACTTACAGGTGGGGCACGCTCTGCACCTGTTGCACCCAATATTCCGATGTTATACATACAGCGACAGAGTGAAGGCTGTATGTCGCGAGCTGGCGTTCAAGGAACCATCCGTAGTACAGAGCATGTACATTTACAAGAACCCCAGTATCGGTGGCGAAGGTATGTATGATAAAAAAAAATAGATAGAGCCATCCACGAACGCTCCACTCTTTTTCCTAATCCCTTATCCCTTGTGCATCTGTCGCTAGTGTTGTAGTGCTGTCGATATGTCTACATTAGTGATTACACTAGTGATTATAATTTAACGGTAGATCGTCAATCGATTTCATTTCTTACAATTGAACGGCCTGGTTTTAGAGACATTGATTGTAATGTCACGGGGACACTATAGTGATATTGTACTACTACCATAGAAATAACAAGACACTTTTCTGGAGGAGGCATCACGGGTAATATCTCATATCGAGTCGCCTGAATTTTGAGTAAGGTCTACACGTCTCATGAGCTGCTATTTTAGCATAACAAGCATGCTAAAATAGCAGAGAGCTCATAGATTTATGTTTGCTATACGATATTCAAACTCGAACGAGCCAATTTGAAAAGATAGGCATAATATGCCAGCTGTGGCTTAAAACCTGATGAGTCATTTGATCGACTTCGAATTGCTTTTATGGATGAAGGACCTTCAAAAGCAACCATCTACCGCTGGTATAGCGAGTTCTAACGCAGTCGTCTTACTTTGGCGGATGAACAAAGGAGCTCCTACGATGGCTGTAACTGAAGAAAGTGTGTTGGCAGTACAAAATTTAATTCAAGAAAACAGACGAATTACGTACGAAGAGATTCAGCATACTCTGCTGATTTCCTGAACCAATGTTCACAAGATATTGCACGAGCACCTTCGCGTAAGGAGGATAGTTTCCCGCTGGGTACCGCACAACCTCACCAAAGCTCAGAGGCGGCCTGCCTCTGAGCGTGTGGATTGGTGCCGTGATATGATACAAAAATTTGGTGCAGGCTCGTCACGGCGCGTTTACGACATTGTGACAGGTGACGAATCTTAGATTTATCAATACGATCCAGAAACAAAGCGTCAGTCAACAGTTTGGCTGTTTCAAAATTAACCAACGCCTACGAAAGTGAAGCGATCGAGGAGCGCAGGAAAAATTTTGATCGCTAGTTCTCTTCGCTTCTTCACTTTGATGGGGTACCTAAATTTCAATTCCACTTCGAGACCAAATCAGCATCAACGCCGAATGGTATAGCACAAAATGCCTGCCAGAAGTTTTTTCTACGTTGAGCAACAAGCGACCGAACACCGGGCTCCGCGGGGTCCTTCTTCACCACGACAACGCGCCCGCGCACTCTGCGGTCAAAACGAGGGACTTCCTGGATTCCACACCGGTCAGAGTCTTGGGACACCCTCCTTACAGTCCTGAGTTGGCTCCGTGTGACTTCTTTTTATTCCCTAAAATAAAAAATCAGCTCAAAGGGATACAGTTTTCATCGCCGGAAGACGCGCGTGGAGAGTTCTTTGAAAAGATTAAATATTTTTTTTTTCATAGAAGTTAGTTAGTTATTTAGTTTCTCAAAACTTTCTGAGTGTCCAACGTATAGGCTAGAGCCTTCCTCGATAAATAGGCTATCCAATACTAAGTAAAATTGACACCGTTTTCAAAGTCAATACTTAAACTTTCTTCTGAAATATCTCAAAAATGTTCAATTATTTGTAGTTCCACTATAATTTGTACATATTTATATTACTTAGGTATAAGTTAAAAATATTTTATATTTTAAAGAAAACTTTTACTCGAAGCACGTTCAGGGTCAACAGTAAGTAAGGTGCAATACTAAAAGCTATTAAAACTTTCGCGAGCTCCGGTACAAGACGCACTTAGTTTGTTTTTTACACGGAAGAAGATAAGTCTCCGTGTCCTTGTCGTTTTGATTAATTTTCCCGACAGTCCTAAAACGTTAGAAGCCCTATAAACCTGTAGGCAAATGAGAGAGCGACCAACTTTATATTTTATTCCAGACAGCTCTATTTATTTATTATTTGGTTAGTTTTGTAGGTACTCTTTATCGTTACATACATATTGAAAAAAGTTAACAATCATGTGTTTACAAATATTTTTTATTAAACGCTCGCCTTACAGATACAACACGCGCCAATAAAAAAAAATGCTGAATAAAAAAATTAAATATAAGTAAAACTCTATCTAAGGGCTAAATAATCTATGCTAACATGTGTTACCTATACTTGACATGCATATTTAGTTGTAGTTTTTTTTTTAATTCGGTCTACCCTCCGAATTAAAAAAATATCTTAGTTCGAATAAATAAATAAATTACATCCTATTTTTAAATATTACAGTGGCTGCTCACCAAGACGCGACGTATTTATACACAGAACCGACGCCGCCGATTGGCTTCTGGATTGCTCTGGAAGACGCTACTATTCAGAACGGTTGTCTATGGATGGTTCGCGGTTCCCATAAGTCAGGGGTACACAGACGGCTAGTTCGGAATACAGATAAGGATAGTAAACAGACGCTGGTTTACGACAGACCCGCTGCTATGTACCCACAGTCTAGCTTCACAGCTGTTCCTGTTAACAAAGGTATTAACAAAAGTACCTACTACATGAAATTGACAACTTAATTAAAATCTCAAGTTACACCAATGGCTAAAATCAATTCCAGGGCTGCCATGTAACTAACAAAAACAAGCTAGGGCTGTTTCTAGTTTTTATTATTTTCCCTTAAAAAATAAACGGTGATTGCGTGTAGGTACAGTGTATGTAAGGAAATTGTGTTTGTGTTTGGTGTTCACTTCTATTTGAACTAGAATTAAAAAAACGAATAACCAGTATTTGGTTATATATTTCTGTATTGATTTTATGTCTAGTGTTATTTGAAATACACTATCAAATATTTACACTTTAAACGTAACTATTCACGCGGAATAAAATATCACTTTTTTCCATCGTTTTTCCAAGCTTGTGTTTGGTAAGTGATGATGTGGGCGATGGTGGTAAGCACACAAAGCCTAGATGGGAACTGACTATCAAGTGTAGCTGTGGGAACACACCGACAGGTACTTGGCGACAGATTTTCAACTTAAAAGTGGTAGCCAGCTAGTCAGGTACTACAAAGTACCCTACCATCATGCTATGGTTTCCTCACGATGCTTTCCTTCACCGAAAGCTCAAGCTCATTGTTACTTACCTATGTCTCTGACAATTGCTATGGATTTACAGGCACATGCATCCTTTTACACGGCAACGTGGTCCACAAGAGCGCTCACAACAGATCCGACAAGAGTCGACATGCTTACACCTTCCATGTAGTAGAAAAGGAGAACAACCAATACTCACCTGATAATTGGCTTCAAGAAGGAGAGGGCGCACCGTTCTTAAATTTATTCACGACACCGCAAATACTTTAGACACATAGTATTTTTGCCGTTTAAGTACTATGTAAAAACAAAAAATATCATAGATTAATAAAATAGGTCATCGCGCCGCTCTGGCGTAGTTGCAGTGCTCCCTTTCCGTGACAGCTCCGAAAATGCGGCAACTCAAAGTGTGTATTTGCAAAGATTGTGTCGCGGAAACACTGAATGGTGTCATTTCTTGCAACGAGACTGGGCTCGGTTCGATTCGGGTACGCTTCGGGTTCTATTTAGGCGTAGTAGTAGGTATTTGTTGCCGCATTTTTATAGTATGCTGGTGGCATCTAGTCCGAGCGGCGCGCGAGGACCTATTATTCATCTATGAGCAAATATGTTTCAAGTTAAATAATGATCTTCAATAATAAATACATTAGTTTATTACGAGTGGATTTAAAGATAGTCATCTTTCTTTGTTTTATGATATAAGAAAGTGATAGATAGGTATATTTAAAACCTACGTTTTATTAGATTTGATTTATTAAGGGTTATTATTTCAAACTGATGACCACAGAAAAGCTAGTATATAAAAGTCACAATAATATCAATATATTTCGCTCAAGGTCGGCAACTGGTGAAAAAAAAAACTCCATGGCTTTCCATTATGCTAACTCAGCCAGGGTCCTTACCTGCAACTTTTCTTGTGATTCAATCCAATTTTATCTGAATTAGATACTTAACTGAACTCGATTCAATTTGATTTGCGATATTTGAAATCGATTATTTGAGAAAAAGATCGCCACGATATATGAATAGATAGAAGTCGAAGTTTAATTATTTTATGTAGGTATAGAAAAAAATCTAAATAAAATATCGGAGCAATTAACTAAATCGTTTGCGTCAAACGATCAGAATATCTGCTATAAAAGTTGTTGAATCCTTGCGAAAGTAAACTACAGTGAATGAAAAAAATATTAAGTCGCAAAGTACAACAGTATAAATTATAATCATAAAGACCCACTGCCGTATTTGTTTAACGTTTATTACCTCATTATTTTGAACATTGTGATAACCCTGTAATAATTAAGGGGTGAGAGGGGGATGCTGCCCCGCCCTTTGTCCCTAGAATACCACTCTTCGGCCCTTCTGGTCTCTCATATAATGTGTAGTTATGTGCCTGTAAGTTACAGCACAGGATTTAAATAGGTTGCTATCAAAAAAACAAAAATTATAATTATTTTAATATATTTAACAATAACAATAAATAAAGGAATATAAAATAAAGATATAATTAAAACAAACATACACTTATAAAGAATTATTTATACATTAGTCTTGCATCATCTGTGGTTGCCATCAATGTAACAATATATTCGAGAAAACATACTACGATATATAATTCAGACAAGATTTTCACTGCTTTCATTATTTTTGTAAATGTACATAAATTTATTAACATTATTGTTTTACCAAACTAAAGTCAAGTGATGTTATTGTGATAATATCTTTTGTAATAAAAACTTAAATTTGAATTTCATTTATTTATATTTTCCCTGTATATACCTACCTACTAAATAACTATAAGTTTTTTTAATTTCAAATATTGCCTGAGAAAAATATAGTAAGCCGACAGAAAATTGTATCAGTAACATTTTGAGAATCTGTAAGTTCCTAATAACCAAATGATTTTTTTTGGTTAACAAAACATAGGTAAGTAGATGGTACCTACAATAATAACAAGCACAGTTTTTATTTTATCTTTTCCATGAATATTCTGTTCGACTGTATTACAAATTGTCTTCAAAACTAAGCAAGTAACTTAACCATAGCACCGTGGTATGGTAGTAGATACTCGGTTACTACCCTCAAGTTGAAAGTCTGTTGCACCTATCGGTGTGTTCCGACAGCTGCACTTGAGAGCCAGTTCCCTTCTAGACTTTGTGTGCTTACCTACGGCCATATCATCACATATCTTGGTAAAATTGCGATCAAAGCAAAAGGTACATGCTTATCTAAAGTAAAAAAAGAAGAAGTTAAGTTGAAGGAATTTAAAAAGTTTTAGCCTTATTATGGACTTCAATAAACATCAACTACATACTAGTAAAAACGCACCATCGTGAATGGTGTCTACGGTTTATGTTCGTTTTATATGATTTCAAAAACGGAGGAGGTTTGTAGGTATCTTTTTTGTTTTTTTTTACTTAATACTGACAACGTGGATTTAAAAAACGGTTATTTATTTGTATTGGGTAAGTACGTATATATTATGTTATATATGTACAGAAACGTTTAATTGTGTTACTAATTAATATTATAAAAAGGAAAGATTTGTATTTTTGTATGTTTGTAACGAATAAACTCAAAAACTACTGTACCGATTTCAAAAGTTCTTTCACTATTAGAATGCTACATTATCCCTGAATAACATAGGCTATATTTTTATCCCGGGAAAAGATCTCACGGGAACGCGGGTGAAACCGCGGAGACAGTTAGTTATATAATATTTATATTTTAACTATGCATAGGTAATCTTGAAATATTAAAGGATACTTAAGTATATAATAAGTAGGTTTATGAAGTATATTATTATAGCCGGAGAGATGAGTGCAATAACCTTCCTTATGATTTCGACGAAATATTTTTCATTGCCGCGTAAATTGAGATAAAAACAGTACCATTATTCATTCGACAATATTTAAGTGCGTGTTTAAATGAATATTCAAAAAAGTTCCAAAATATTAACGATATGTATTACGATTAGTTAAGGATTAGTATTATTTTATTAGTTTTAGAAATTATCAATTTATGCATATTGCGTTTGAGACCATGGGTCCGTGGGGGTCAGAAGCTCGTCCTTTCACAAGTATTTTATGAAAAAAATTGTCGAGGCCTCGGATGACCGGCGGGCGGAGAGCTTTTTCCGCCAATGCATCAGCCTGGCCATCCAAAGAGGAAACGCTGCCAGCCTGCTGGCATGAACTAAAAGTATAGCTACCCGCCCGGCTTTGCACTGGTAGCATTTCAAGGCGATGATAGCTCAGTGGTAAGTGACGTCGAATAAGGCGATGATAGCTCAGTGGTAAGTGACGTCGAATACCGCGGCGAAGGTGGTGGGTTCGAATCCTACAATGAGCTTGAGCTTTCGGTGAAGGATAAACATCGTGAGGAAACCATAGCACGGTGGTAGGGTACTTTGTAGTACCCGACTGGCTGGCTACCACCCTCAAGTTGAAAATCTGTCGCCAAATACCTATCGGTGTGTTCCGACAGCTGCAATTGAGAGCCAGTTCCCATCTAGGCTTTGTGTGCTTACCATCTTCGGCCACATCATCACTTACCATGGTGAGATTGTGGTCAAACACAAGCCTATCGAGAATTAAAAAAAAACATACGTTTCGTGTCACATTGTTTGTCCGCGATGAACTCCTAAACTAATAAACCGATTTTAATAATTGCACACTGTATGCAGTTTGGTTCAATCCAACTTGAGAAAAGAAAGAAAAGATCCGTCGTGAATAGGGTGAAACGGTAGGAGACAGCTAGAATTAGGTACTATAAATAACTAGGTACCTATTATCTATCGCCAACTAAGTAATTGCATGAAGGTCTTACAATGCATTTTGCACCGACAGCACTTAGACGCAATCGACGCTGACCAAGACCTACATTGTTGTTGACTATCAATCAACACATCAAATTATTTAGTTACAACTGTTTTTAATCCTTATAGCCTAAACAACTGGGATAAGATTAGATTTCCGTACCGCAAAAGGAAAAACGGAACCCTCATTGGATCACTTTGTTGTCCCTCCGTCTGTCTGTCAAGACCCTTTATCTCGGGAACGTGTGAAGGTATCAAGTGAAATTAAAACGATATACTTAGGTCTACAGTCCCTTGAAGCTGTGAAAAAAAGCAATCTTCTAAGTTAACGTAAAAAATGATACGGCCGTTTATGACGCAAAAACGTTTATTACGACGCTCTCAAGGGAATTAATAGGGTACTTCCCGTTGACCTAGAACCATGGGAAATAAGCAATGTCATTAAAGGAAAAATCCGAGAACCATAAATTTGTTGCTACATCAGAAAAACCAACATTACCGGAAAAAAACTGAAAAAATCTTGAGACTCGATTCGATAAGTACCTACCAATTGATGTTTAGTCAAGCAATGCTTACTCGTATACTTTGAGTATTAGGCTGGTTTAATAATCAAAGCTCGTATATCACAAAGTATCTATAACTAATAATTATAATACGTATCCCATCATAATATGTTGCTTTCTCAACCAAACCGCGATTTATAAAAAAAAACATAAAATTTTAATATATTGTAAACGATACCAGCGCGTACGCACTCAATTACAGCGAACTTACTGTAGTCGGGTGATAGATACGATGTGATATATAGGGCATTCACTCTTGTGACGAGAGGAAGCTCCTATCAGACGTCTCCTGGCCAGTTCGGTAGACGCGAGTGTACCACTGTAGCCATGCGCGTCTGTACAGCTGCCCTCCTAGTCGCGATCCTCGCTTGCATCCCGTGTAAGTTATTTAATGCATTTATTTGCTGCAATTGGCGAAATTCGTATTTTATATGTGTATTTTTTTTGTTTATTGAACAACTGCAGTTTTAAGCTGGTAGGTATTTTATAAAGATCTAATGAAAATTATTAATTCCATTGGTTTTTACTTACATGAATTTTAAATATGATGACTGTCTGTGTCAGGAGTAGATTCTCCTCCTTGTACTATAATTTTATGTACGTATGTATCTATTGGGTGATGTAATTTTGTATCTGTTTATTTTAACGTAGCAAATTCAATTGTTTATCATTGACCTCTGTGGTTGTTAGTTTCATAATTATGATAATACTCAATATATTATCGGTTTGTCCCTACGCTTTGCGACTTTAGCGTTTCTTGTTTAAGGTTTCGTAGAGTTTTTTTTATGAACAACTAAATTATGTGTAATTAGATATAATTGAGACAAAGAAGCAAACATTAGGATTTAGGACGGCACGGACGCTACCATTGTTTTGCTTTATGAAGATACCACAAGACAAATACGAGAGCAAATTATTAACAAAATCCCTATCCAACCATACAAGAGTGTTATGTATGTAAAATATCACAACCTCAAAGGATGCACTTAAACAGTGGACGGAAGCGTTGTTAGATAAAACATCCTAAAGTTTACTGTGAACACGCTAATCATTATCTCTTTGCGCGGGAATATCGGCCATGTTGCTCCATAAAAAACTCATTCATTTATGACACAGCAATATGAATATAATAAGCAATAGATAATTCTGCACAGTATGTAGAGTCCCTGCTAACGTATTTCAATGGTTCTTTGATAAAATTTATTGCAGTTGCCATGTTTCAATAAAGAAATGACATACTTGTAGATATGTAGACAAAATTAATTACAATAAGTAATTCATAAATTGTTATTTACGCTCAGTAGAATAGTAGTGCTGATTCTGCTGTTTATATAAGTACTATTTCTTTTTCTAACGAAGAATACAACATAGGATAAAAACAAATGTTTGCTCTGTAAATCTGTGAAATTAGTCCAAAAAATATCCAACACCAATCTATACATATAAAATACTTTGTCCTGAATGACTGATGGATCAACGCACAGCCTAAACCGCTGATCGTAGAGATCTGGAAGTTGGAGCGTGTGTTCTTAGTATGACGTAGTCATCCCATAAGAAACGATTTTCCGAACATTTATACAAATTTCCATATGAACAATCGTTTTGACATTTAATAAAGATTTGCAGATTTGATATTATACAGGTTGAATTTTTCAACAGGGCGTGGATGGCCAAATCCTAAACTAAAGGGAATATCGAAAAATGCTGAAAGGAGTCTCAAAGCCGATTTTGATTAAAACTAAAACTGCATCATTCGATTTTCGAAAAACTATTTCCCCAAGCCAGGAATCGAACCCGATGAATTTGAAAAAAATACACAGCCTGTATTATTACACCATCCGATAATGTTGCTAATAAGGATCAAATTCTCAGAAGTAATGACATACGGAAAACTTAAAGTTAGGTAGTAAGTAGGGAATAAACTTTTTTGTATATTCCCTATTACACCTATCAACTTGACTCATAACCCACTCGTATTAAGCACACAATATAACCTTATAATTTCATAACATGGGCATTGTATCTAACAGTTTGACTTAGCTAGTCACGTGTAGTAGGTAATGTATGAAAATACAAAAATATAGGTATTGTTACGAACAAATTAATGATTAATTATGTAAAATCTTTCTGTAAAACCTTTACCAGATACTGTTTATAATTTTTTCTCGCTAAACGCAGACTGAATCAGATTTGAACGAATGCTTGTATGAATAATTAAGCAATGTAACTACAGAACATTTACCTACACATTCCCAGTGTGGATTCATCATTATTCCTTTTTTTTCGCACGTTGCATTGTGAGGACGGTGAAAAGCTTTTATTCTCCTGTGGCGGTCCTGACGTGACCTAAATTGACTAATGGATCCCCTACACCGCAGCTTCAATAACGCAGGTATTAGGTATAACAGCAGTGTTTGTCTGCGTGTACCAACAACACTGATTTATACATGAACGGCCACTATTGTATTATATAAAATGTTATTTATTCTCATAGACTTCCATTTTTCCAATACGCTACAGTAACGTGACAGCCATGTTGTTACACCTGGTGTCATATGCATACAAATTCATAAGACGTCAAAACGCTGCGTTTTCAATGCAGTTTATTTTGCGGTAGCGTTATTCATGCTGAAGTGTAAGGTATCTTTTATTTGTGAATTTTATAGTCGCTACCACATCACTCACAACTTTTTCCACGGGTACCCCAATCCCTCTGGCAAAGTAGGTAACTGGATACTGAATTTAATATGACTATATGCCATTATGATGGAAATAAAGTTGGTACATTTATGTGACTGTCGGTCTAGAAGTTCCTTCAAACTGACTTTAGTGAACAGGGTTGATTTAGAAAAGCAAATTTATTCATTGATTTTCTCTGTAGTGTTCCAATAGAGTTTATTTTGCAATGCATTTCAGTCCAATAGCAAAGTAAAGTAAAAATTATATTATTTTCTATTATAAAAGTATTCACGTAACCTTATCTACTTGAATTAAAAGACCTATTTGAGTTAAATATTGTAATTTTATTGCGGTAACCAATCATGTATCAAAGACACTATCCACAAAGATTCTGCAATTTACAAAGTTACAAAGTCGTAATACCAACTATTATTTATTCTATGGTAATACTTCCAAAACGTAATTTTTTTTCCTGGCAGGGAGTTGGGCCTGCGAACAGGAGCAATCTCAAAATGGATGCAAGATTTCCGGAGGCTCCTGTACGTGCGGTTATGGGTGTAAAAGCGAATTTAAGTACAGAACCAGAAGAGCATGCTTGAATGAGTTAAGGGGTTAGTTACTACATAATAATATGAATTTATTTTTTATACTACACCAATATTATAAAGAGGAAAGATTTGTATTTTTGTATGTTATGAATAAACTTAAAAACTACTGGACCGATTCTAAAAGGCAATGGAGCAGTTCTGCAGGTTTTCGGGGACTGGACGACTCACAAATTTTTAGGTATAATTAAAGTTTAATGATTAATCGGATGCGAAAGAATGATTTGACCCATTTTTTACATTTCAGTAGTAATAACGGATAAACACGGATAAAACGATGTTTTCAAAAAATTTTACCTAGCTAGATCGATTTATTGCATACTAAATTTCATGAAAATTGTTGGAAGCCGTTTCCAAGATTCAGATATATATCTATATACATATACAATAATTGCTCGTGCGTGACGTCACCGCCAGCTCGAACGGAAGACCAGCGCTGGTTGCTCACAGCGCAGCCAGCTTTATGCTGAGTTGGAGCTGTGTTGGGGCAAAATATGTTTTATTTTATTATTTTTTATTGTACTGCATATTTAATCTTTTTGTTTTTCCACAATAAATATATTTCTATTTCTAAAGGTATACGATTTAAACTAAACCCAAATATTATAAATGTGAATGTGTGTTTGTAAGTAAGTATGTTGCATTATCCTTTATTTACGCAGCAACGGATCTAATTTAGTCCAGGTACGTGGGTGAAACCACAAGGTAAAAAGTAGTTAAGTATTCCAAATAGTTATCAAATTATTTTAGATATGAAATAAAATAAATTTTCTTTGTAAACAGATATAGAAAATTATACGAACTATGTGATTTGTAAATCAATTTTAAATGTAAAATATAGTCAACTCTAACTCCTTTTTAACCATTTAAAATAGCAATGTTCATTTTAGTTTTTATTCTTATACGGTTTAAAATAATATTGATTATTTTTCCGACCCAAATATCGACCAATAGAATTGCACCATTCGACGTCACGTGGTACAACCTACATGGTATTATACTGATAATTTTTTGAAAATTTTCTCTGGTCGTTGCTATGTATAAAAAACAATCCAGTCAAATTAACCTTTTCGTATTTGTTAACTGTACATTTCGTCTCATGGTGCAATTCTATTGGCCGACATTTGGGACGGAAAAATAATCCCCCGAATACCACACGAGCTTCAAAATTATCTGGCATTTCCCTCAAGGTTCCCTGCAAACAAATAAAGTCGTCAAGTTTTTCAAAACTTGACTCCTTCATTTGTTTGCAACGAACCTATCGGGAAATAAATACCCGATAATTTTGAAGCTCTTGTGGTATTATATGTGAGAATATCTTAATTGTATCGGTAGTGAAAATACCTTGTACTGTTCTTATTGCGACTATAACTCATCAGGGAATGCTCTAGACTTGGACATGCACGTGTTTAAGATTCACGGGTGCTGTCAATATTCATGTTCCCAGTGTTTCTATAGAGCTGCTAGAGGTCAGCTAGTTGGCGCACAACTACAATCTTGTTGAAGGCCTGGACGAGCGAGCGCAGTGAGCTCTTCGCCCAAGTGGGGAACGACCTCTCGACGAGCGTGATTCGCGCTATCGTCGACAGCGAGAGGTCCTGGGACGCACTCCACTCCTTTTGCGAGCGCGTCATGCTCGCAAAGGAGGCGGCCACAGGGAGGACACTACCACCCTGTCGATCCGCCGCAGGAGAACAGGGCGTCGGAGGGCGGCTTTTGCGAGCCACGCCCTCTCCCCACTGGAGCCCATGGGTGGCAGACTCGGGGAGTCAGCCGCCCTGTCACAACGGGCTCGGGTGGTCTAGTGCGTGTTTCCACTCAGTACCCAAGGCGAGACGGTGAGGATACGAGCTCCGATTCTCCCGTCATAGCAGTAGAGGCCTGCCACCGGGCCGTCGCTGCTGGGTACGCGGAAGAATGCCTCGGGCGCCCCCGTATACCCAGCACCAGCAGCGACAGGTAGAAACACCTTGGGGTTTTAGTCAGTAGGAGTCTGACATAACCCGGCCAGCTGCCCCCCTCGAGCGGCCGGATTTCCCCACGAAAAAATAAACAAAAAAAAAAGGTAAGTGGACCACATCTGTTGCTCAAGCAGTCGGTGGCGACGTTGGCAATATGCTATCGAGAGAAGAAGCAGTGTCTTACTACGTGTTTAATCATGAAGATAGTGATGGATCTTGTAATGCCGCATGTTTACTTCGTTGTTCAAACATATCGGTTATTGAGGCGATGCTCAGATGCCGAAAACACTCTGCCAAGATTGACTTACAATGCGTTCACTCCGCCCTACCAGCACCTTGACAAATAGAAGCCTCCTGTATACTCGCCCATTCAAAGATGCACGATGTTTCACTGTACGCTTGTTCACACCTACCGGTCTGATCCTATTACAGACATACATCCATATTTTGTTAGTAGACAATTACTTATAACCTATGTTAGTAGATGACAAAACTTAATTATTATTTAATGTTAATTAGTGCGACCCTGGACCCTACATGCATGGTATTCCAGTGCC
Source organism: Ochropacha duplaris (assembly GCA_951361185.1). Classification (NCBI taxonomy): domain Eukaryota; kingdom Metazoa; phylum Arthropoda; class Insecta; order Lepidoptera; family Drepanidae; genus Ochropacha; species Ochropacha duplaris. The sequence continues at coordinate 2,927,210 of OX592690.1, forward strand.
GCACAACTGGACAGTCGCATCTCGTCAACATGGTGTTTAGGAGGCTGCTAGTACTGCCACTCATACGACGCATCAGGGAAGCCACTCTTTTTCTCAAAATACTCCGAAAACAATCGGTGTTGACCTCCGCAAACATCCCTGATGCGCTGCAGTAACGAGGCAACCCCAGCAGCATTCGAAATCCATTATTATATTGGACGCGCAGGGCATTTCTGGATCTGTCTGTTTAACTAATCCACACGCTGCAGGTATAAAACGTTTGGCAATACGCCTTAAACAGGGTTACTTTTACATCTTTATTGCACCGTGCCAACCTGCGGGCCAGCATATTGCATCTCAAAGCCAATGCCCTGCGCTCCCGCTGTTTATCGAGATCATCTGTGAGATTCTCAGTGACCCAGTGTCCCAGGTATTTGAAATGCCACTACCGATAAAATAAAAAAACAAAAACTCATTTATTCAGTTTAGGCCAGGTAAGGCACTTATGAACGTTAGCATTGAAGAATAGATAGAAATAATTAGAATTTTTTGAAATAAGAAGTTTCACCTACAATTAAAATAATATTAGGTAAATTAAAAACTAATAATAATAACACCTAAAATAATAATACACCAATAATAACCTACATTAAATTAAACACCTACCGGTCCGATCCTATACAACTACCGATAAAATAAAAATAAAAACAAAAACTCATTTATTCAGTTTAGGCCAGGTAAGGCACTTATGAACGTTAGCATTGAAGAATAGATAGAAATAATTAGAATTTTTTGAAATAAGAAGTTTCACCTACAATTAAAATAATATTAGGTAAATTAAAAACTAATAATAATAACACCTAAAATAATAATACACCAATAATAACCTACATTAAATTAAACACCTACCGGTCCGATCCTATACAACTACCGATAAAATAAAAATAAAAACAAAAACTCATTTATTCAGTTTAGGCCAGGTAAGGCACTTATGAACGTTAGCATTGAAAAATAGATGGAAATAATTATAATTGTTTGAAATATAAGAAGTTTAACCTACAATTAAAATAATATTACTTAGGTAAATTAAAAACTAATAGTAATAACAACTAAAATAATAATAATACTAATAATAACCTCCATTAAAATAAACAAGACAAGATCCCTCGGGACCGCGGGTGAAATACTTAATAGAACTTTGTATTTTTACTTTATGATAAGCTTGACCGCAATCTCACCATGTTATGCGTATAGAAAGCAAAACAACAAACACACTTTCGCATTTCTAATATTGGAAGGCTTTCGAAAAACGTAGCTCAATACCAAACATTATTCCATGCATTCACAGAGACAAACTCAAACGTGTGCTATCGGGCCCCGTGCATGAGAGGTATCTGCATTCAAACAGTGCAGGACCCCGGCTACACTTGCAAATGCGAAGGGACAGGATTCTATGGCCAGCGCTGCGAGAAAGGTATTGTATTGATATTTTTATATATGCCAACACATGTATGTATGTATATAGTAACAGGCCCGATTCATGTTAATGTGAATATACCATCGACCACAAAAAAATATTGAAAATGTCCTGACGCTTGAACGATTCGTCCAAGATTCATATTTCGGAACAGTTCAGCAGTACGTTGATGACGTAACTACGTTCTGGCCAGTATGCTGGATTGAATTTAGGAACAGACCCTTTAGTTATATATCGTTTTATAACAAAGACCCTAAGACGTTTGCTTTATTGTAGGTTTGCGTTTACATTATGGCTATTTTTTACAGCCATGTCCGCCGTTTTTTTTGTCAAATGTGTGCGCCGATTTTTTCAAAGAATAAAGCCTTTATAAGTATTTTACGATTAAAAATATTTTTTAAATGAAATGAAATGAAAAATATTTATTGCCTCATGATGAAAAAAAACAAAAACATAAGTATATCAACATACAGCGCATAGAGCAAAAGGGGTAAGTTCAGCTTGTGCTGCGTACACATGTTCATGCGTCCGCAGCGCTGTTTTTCAACCCACCCCAGTTCCCGGAGATGTTGACACAGACGGGTGATGCGGACACAAGCGGGTCATTTAAGTTTCTAGGTGAGTAGGTACTAGTGTCATGCAAAATTAGAAACATAATTAAAATAATATCCAGTACCCACCCACCCTTTTATCTTTCCTACAGCAATTTAAGTAGTGTGTGTGTGTGTGTGTGTGTGTATGTGTGTGTGTGTATGCATGTGTATGCATGCGTGTGTATGCGTGAGTGAGTGTGTGTGTGGGTGAGTGTGTGTGTGGGTGAGTGTGTGTGTGGGTGTGTGTGTGAGCGAATGTGGCACTCGTATGCCTGAAATATTCAGTATTTGAGTTTAAAAGCTGTTTCAAAATTATGATTTTGTCGCTCTAGAAATTAAAATTTATAAAGGGTTTAAATATGCCATTACTAATTAAATTATGTGTGTTGAGGGTCTCTGTAAAAATTGTTCAAACATAAATAAACTCCACTCAAAAATAATTTCATGGCATGTTGTACGTAACGTTTGCGCGTTCCTATATCGAACGTCTAATCGCGCTCGCACTGCTCCCCTTTTAGAACTAATTACCCAGTTCCAAGATCTCAGTAGATAACAAAGCCAGTCTTTGTGGAAATACCTACTCTATACACGTAATGATAAAGGATACCAAGAATTGATGTTATGTGCTACATAATAGCGATACATGGTTTCTACATCGAATAGTGTAAGTATTTTGTGTTTTTTTTTATTTCTGGATAAGTTTGTTTTTTGATCGCAATCTCACCATGATAAGTGATTTTTTGCCGCAAAGTGCATTTATACGCAGGAAGCCATTACGAAAATAAATGAGGATCAAGTAGATAAAATGAGTCAGGCGAACCCCGAAGTCCATATAAGTGGACAATTAATCGATACGGTCACAAATGCTAAGAACTTAAGATTAATTATTGACGAGAAACTACAGTTTGAACAATACATATAGGATACAGTGAAAAATTGCTTTTATAGACTACATTATCTAAACTTTGACTTGTGGATTAATCTAGTTAATTCACTGATCCTATCTAAATTTCATTACGTTGCACTATATGGTCCGTGCTTGCTAAAAAAAGACCGAACATTTTATACAAGGAGTGCACAATGCTGCTGCTCGCTGCTTGCAATATTTTAAAAATTAAATACAGAAGGGTTATTAGTTACACTTGGCAATCCTTTTGTTTGGTACACTAAAGACTGGAGAACCGCAGTACTTATACAATAAACTTAGCTGGGTTGCGACCATCATAGTCACGCGACGAGGGCTTCCTCTTATTTGATGGTGATGCCACGCGACCGGTCGGCTACTTTCCATGGCAGCTTCAGATACCGTGCTGATAAGTGTTGGAACAATCTGCCACCACCACTGCGTGACCTGACAAGTGTATAAGGGTTAAAGTCAGATAGTGTTATTATAACATAAGTTTTATATTTTACTAGCTGTCCCCCGCGGTTTCACCCGCGTTCGCGTGGGATCTTTACGAGGATAAAAATATAGCCTATGACAATCACAAATATTTTATTGGTCAAAGAATTTTCAAAATCGGTTGAGTAGTTTTTGAGTTAAATCGTAACAAACAAACAAAAATCAAATCTTTCCTCTTTATAATATTACCTAGTTTTGATGAAAATCATAATTTGTTTGAAGGTTTATCTTCAAAGTAGTAATATTATGCATCATTTCCTGTTACTAAATTTATTTTTATATCAAAAACGTTTAATATTATATTTACGACCAAGAGCGAAGGAACTTCTAAAAATTCTAGAAACCATTAGAAAGCTACATTATCCCTGAGTAACATAGGCTATATCTTTTCCCGGGAACGTTTATATAAAATATCAAAAATGCACACATCAGTATCTCTTTATAAATACGTAGGTACGTGGCCACAAAACAGACTTATCACTGATAATGCAACGAAAATTAATGACATGTTGAATTTTATTTATGCAAATTAATGAAATTTAAATTTCTGTTTGTATAATGTCAAAACAACAGACTTTTACTAATTGCATAATGAATGCATATTTGTGCCAGCTAATCCCCGAAACTTTTCACTTTTATTTTATACTATATTTCAACTTGAAGGTGGTAGACAGCCCGTCGAGTACTACAATGGACCCTAACCCCGTGCTGTGGTTTCCTCACGATGTTTTTTTTTTCACCGAAAGCTCATTGTAACCACTCGTGCTCGAAACCACGACCTTCGCCGCGGAATCCGACGTCATTTCACCATTCGCGGCAGCCTAGCCTAGGGAATACGAGTGAAGGCGCGGGGAACAGCCAGATTGATATATAATTAATTAATGTTACGTAAGAACACAATATCGTATCACCTGCACGTTTTCACTTCTTAGTAACCGGTGGTCGGTTAGTTCTAAGCGCGTCGGAGGGTAGACACTTTGACTGCGGTAACGCTCATCCACTCACTTTATATTTCACCTTGGACGTTAGTTTTTTTGTATATATTATATATTTATCTATTTTTAAGTAGCTACCATAATTATTAATATTTTATTGGTATCTTAATTCAATCATTATTAAAAATGATGGGAAACACTTGCTTTCGCTCTGCGTGCGCGATGTCAAATGACAAACTGTCATTACAGGTTGGAACATTTACCTAGCGTGCTTTACTTTATGTAGGTAGGTATGTGAATTAGAATTTTTATGAAGGTATTTTTCGGATGGGACGCCATCGGCGATTTAACGGGTTCATTAATATATTTGGTATGTGTTCAAATAACAATACATCGTAACTACCTACCTATAGGATATCTCACCAACAATAAAAAATATGTTGATTCCTCATAATGCATACCTATTTAAATACACCCCAGTAGTAGGTATCTATGTGACATACGGACAGGATGAAAATAGTTAGGGTTCCGTTTTTTTGCCATTCACTAGCCTTGGCAGTACTAAAAATCATTTTGAAAATCAGCACAGCTCAACAAATAATAGAAGTGTCTCTAAATATAAGAATTTCGTTGTTATCACATAATGCTGCCTTGTGTCAACTAAACTTTGTAACAATACCTATAGAACTGTGATTGATTGAAATTCCGCGAAGTCTGCAGAATGGATTCTATTTCGCTTGAGTCAAACAAACAAAGTTGCATTTAAATTAAACAAAGCGTCAAAGTTCACGTACCTACGTCACTTTAAAACTATCATACTATCTACGTCAATTGACGCAGTTTACCGTTTTCATACAAACTGTCAAGATAATGTCAATAGAAAAGTTACTTTAGACGCGGACTGTACGACGAGTAAGTGGAAATGAGCTTAAAAAGCAACGTCTTATTATACTGTGGCACATATTATTTAAGAAAGGTACAGTAGGAGAGCCTCACCTAGACAACATGAAATGACAAGAAGCTTTACATGCTATCACCCGGCTACGGTGACAAACATGGTTTCTGGTCCACAGCTGCAACAATAACGTTTAAATATATTTATATTATATTAGTATATGATCATGTTATAACATGTCCAAATATGTAACCCACATCTCCATAATCTTAGGTTTTTGTTTTTAAAAATGCCCTGTAGTACTGATTCAATTAATATTAAATTGAAAGGGGTTTATTAATGATGAACATATGCATTATACATGCAAAAATATGGATTGAATGAAAATGAAAAAAAGTCTAGACTCTAATGCTCGGTTTGGAAGGTTGCTTTTGCTGAGAAGAGCCGGCAATAAACTCAGCAATTACTCTTTTCATAAACAACTTACACCTATAACATTTAATCATTATTTATTTATCTAGTCTCACTGACAATATTTGCGTGTTAAGGCGGCAAAATAATAATAAATAGAATTTAATTATGACTGACTGACTAAGTAAATAACAAACTCAAGCAGACCAGCCCCCACAAGCAGCACCTGTTCACAAGTTACACAATTATTATAAGGTGCACAATTATTAAGCATTATAACAATAAAAATACAATGAAAACTTAAGCATTGGTTTTTTAACAAAGATAAAAATAATGCAACAGCATAATAATAATAAATGTAAACCTTAATTGTTATTTTTCAGTTTTGTAATATATTTTTGTTGCCCCCAGTCTGTAATTTGTGACTTTTTTAACATACTTTAGAAGGACCACAATTAAACACCTGTTGGTGTACAGGTGTACAGTACACTGTTCAGGTTTATACCAACTTGTACATGATTTATAGTATTTTTACAAGCATCCAACAGCCACAGTGAAAAAATATTGATTAATGTTTAACTTTAAAAGTAGGTACATAGGATTGAACTTACAGGTTCAGGCGGCGCTGATCCAATGGGTGCAATTTATAGTATTTTTACAAGCACCCAACAGCCATTACAAATATGATCATCTTGATTGTTCACCTAAAAAAACAATGAAAAAATAACAACTTAAAAGTAGGTAGGTACTCACATATTATTGTGATTAAACTAACAGGTTCTTATCGTACCCAGTAAGAGCGCAAAGGTTCGTCAAAAAAGTAGGTATCTACCAGTGAGTTGTAAACGCTAGTAATAATAGTTCAATGGTATCTACCTAAGTATCGTCAAGGTCCAAATCTCACAAAGGTTGTTCAAAAAGGCAGAAGTTTTTGAAATCCAAAAGCAAGCTTATTCTTGTAAAAATCCACATAAAACCAAGGCAGCACACAACACAAATGACACAAAACATTCACAGCAGTAAGTATTGAAAACTTTTCACAGCATTTTTATGGGACAACCTGAAAAGTCAACGTATGTCATACACGCTTTCATTTCATTTTACTTCACTGGTGCAATTATGGTAGGGGAGGCGAATAGGGGATTTCGGGATTTACTCGAGCGCGTCAGATTAACATAAGGGGGGCAACCTTGCACCTTGTGAAGTACTCTCACCAAATCTGAGCCCTCTATATAATGTCGAACGTCTAGGGTAGCCCGTCAGATTAGTAAAAAAAAATCGATGGTTTGAAATACTCGAGCGCGTCAGATTAAGGTAAGGCAAGTTAGTTACATGCAAAATAGTGTACATTTCAATAATCTGACAATTTGGGCGTGACGAAAGAAAATTGGAGACTTGAAAAAAAAGACACGAAAAAAAAAACGTCACCTGGATTTTCTCGAGCGCGATTAGTTTTTTTTTTTATTTTGAAGGAAATTAGTCACGAATCACGGAAATATCTTAATCTGCCGATTTGCACAAGCCGAAGTAGCTAAAATCATTATTAAGTGTATAATCCAGGAATATTATGAGTTTCACCTCAGAATGAGAGATAGTCACCTATTAACTTGTATAAACCTTTATTTTGACACCCTAAAACTTGTCTCAAAAGCTACTTATCATTGGGTGCCCGCGACTACTGATTTTTAAAGGTCAAAGGTCAAAAAATGATTTATTGCAAATATCTCGTTTCCTATGGGTTTTTTGGTATATGTATTCACAATAAATATTGTAGAAAATTAAATTCTCTACAACTTTTGTGCAAACATTTTTTCGATATCTTGAACCATTTTCGAGATTTCGATATTTTTTATATATTTTTTTTTTCAAACCGTCAGATTAAGGAAACTCCTCAACATAATTGTCAGATTATGGGTCAGTATAACAGGGCCATCAAGAAGAACCGCCTGTATAAAAATCTGACGCGCTCGAGTAAATCCAGGTCACGATTTTTTTTTGCATTTTCAAAAATCGGCCCTGACTGATGGTCGCGTCCAAATCGTCAGTCTTTAAAATAGGAGCTACTGGAGGGTTCACTTAACATCCCTTATCAATGTCTGACGCGCTCGAGTAAATTTTTTTTTAAAATAATTTCAACCCCTTCGAACGGCCACCCCCACCACGCAAAACGGCAGATTATTATTTTTCCGTTATCAGACAGACGTGGCGCGACTACCCTATTAATATCTGACGCGCTCGAGTATTTCTTGGTGACTGTTTTTTTTACATTTTTGAAACCTTGTAGACGCTCCCCCCACCGCTGAAGGGGAAAATATCACATAACCTTTTTTTCTTTATTCCATCTAATCTTCAAATTCCAGTAGGTCCCAAAGACGCTCGAGTAACTACAAATTTAGCATCATTGCCTCCCCTACCATTAGATTGATCTTTATTGGACAGAACTACCGAAATTATGCAATAAAACTCAAAATACACGATCTCAATTAAAATAAAAGAAAACGTAACTCACTTCGCAAGTTCCCGCCAAAAAGTCTGTAATATTTTTTTTACAATTTTTTTTCATGACCATAGATACTAAGTCTTTCAGTCGCATATATTTTCTTCAGTTTTAATTTCTTATTTTAAGTTCTAGTCACATTCTCACATTCATTGTTATGTCTAGTCCTCGTCCGTACATGTCCAGTCAGGTTTTAGTGAATTGGCGGCAGTTCCACTAAAACAATCACGTACTTTTTGGGACAACCTGAAAAGTCACGACACACGCATTCATTTCACTTCCCTTCACTTGTGCACTTAGATTGATCTTTATTGGACAAAACACCACCAATATTATTCAATAAAACTCTAAATACACCAATTAAACCTGTAATAAAACATGAAAATAAAATGAAAACGCAACGTCACTTCGCAAGTTCCCGCCAAAAAGTCCTGTCATTAATTTAGGGTTTTTGTGTAGCCAGTTTCCATTTCCAAATAAAATCGAGTCACCTCGTATTGATATGGTTAAAAAAAACAATTCATTTCTTTGTAAATCGAGTTATCTTACGGTATTATTTTCGGTTTTTAATTTATTATAAAAAAAAAACACTATAAATAGAAAGAATAATCTATTATTATTAATTAACGACACGAGTCGATTACATACATTTTTAAGCTATTGTATAGCTTTTATAGCGGGCTTTGAGCGCGGCGTCCGAAGCAAGAAATTCCGTAACGAAAATAAAACCTAACACCCACCATGACTACCGACAACAGACTGCAGTTGCAAAAAAACTCTTTTTTTTTAGAATATTAGCTAGTTATTGTTCCGAGATTATTATTCAGCTATTATTCGGCGGCGCGACTATGGGCCGTCGTACCAGCCAGTCTTTATTCAAACAATATTTGCGTTCGATTTCTTTGGCGCTGTAGTGTTCAGATGTACTGTTCAGATGTTCCAAATTCAATAAGTGCGCGGCAAAGATAATTGCGACGCACTTATAAAATAAAGAGGATTAAAAGCTCATTACCGCCTGCAAAAAGTTTCTTATAGAAATCACCACCTTTGGGTGCACCTTTCCGAATAGATGGAATGAACAGTATAATGCTATGCAATAGCTTTACCGCGGCAGTCCCCTAATGCCACGGTGCCATTTTTTTTAAATTTAAATAACGATATTGGGCACAAAAAGCTTGTATCCATGACCGCTATTTTTATTCCCAAGATAATCCGGCTAACCCAAGTATGTATTCTAAATCTCTCTTTCTAACCCTACTTACCCTTAATGAAACTAAGAGAGATTGTCTCAACGTAGTTGTTATCTTTCTCTTTTTCGCAATTGATAGGTATTTGCTTCAAGTAGGTATTTAGAGTTACCTTAGAGAAACCATTTAGAATATATAATTCTTGGGCTAACCACATAAAAATAAGAGGTATTTTAAAAAACAGCTTAAAAATTTTTACTTTTCGATATTAATGCCAAAACCTGCCATCTCCTTTCTACACACAGCCGAAATCAGAATAATACTAAACAATAACAATAGATGTCGCTAAAAACAACTTTGAAAGTGATCCGCTACTACATACACCTTTGGAGTATAGCTAGATTGAAACATTCTGATACTAGGAACACATACTTTTAAAGAGTTACTAACCTCGCAAATATTACAAATTTTGTTCAGTGCCCCTAGCATGAGTTGGCACCAAAAACACACATCAGACGCTAGCGGAGAAACGCGCATCGAATAGTTTTTGGTTAAACTTGTTCCTACACGCTAGTAACTAACGTTTTTTATCCATTGCTTTTAGAATATCGGTACCGTGAGTCACAAATTTGACAGATGTCATCGAGAAATACCGTCTCGATTATAGTTAAGTAACTCACGAGCATATTGAAGCGTGAGATCTTCGATCGTATAGTTTACGTAGTGTTTATATACCTACTCTTTGTAGTTTATAATGAAAGTTTATAAAATTTGAGTGTTATTTTGTTGTACTTGTAATGAGTTTACATAATAAAGATATATTTGACTTTGAGTTTGAGTTGAAATAATGTGGGCAATAAGTTATTTAGTATATTTTAGTTTGGAAATTCACTTGAACATATCAGTGTGGTTTATAGGCCGTGATATTATTGAGAACAATTACATAAAGGAATAAATACTTAGGTACTATTACTTACATACAATTTTAATCCTAAGCCACATTCCTCAACTATAAGCATCCACTTGAAACATTCACAGACAAACACATGTTTCTATAAAAAAAACCTACTTATTTAAAGTACATTATGTATTATTTATTTACAAACGTATTGTTTATAAACACACACCACAGCACACACACACACATGCGCACGACCTAGTGCGCACGACCGACTGACTGACGACGGGGCGTGCAGCGCAGCGAGCAAACGGGACGACGCGACGCTCCGTCTCACTGGCTCACTACACGGTGACGGTATACAACCATATCAATTTAAAAATCACTAAGAATAAAAACAAATGAGCATTCGTCTATGACGTTTTCAATTAGCAGGGTTATAACTGAATACTTAGATTTTTTGGGAGTATATAACTTACTCTGCCTTTACAGTATAGTTAGAAAGAGGCAGCATTATTCGGTGTGAAGTAAGAAACGTTGCTCGATGTGAGCACACACTAGAGTGTACGTAAACCATCACTTGACTCATGGTGCGTACTACCAATTTTAGTTCTTTACGTGACCGCTAGTAGCGCTGTGCACATTTTCCATACAAATATTTTACGCAGTCGTGAGCGTGTGCGGTTTTTGTAAAGTCATGGTAGACGTACAGGGTCTGAACCCATTCACACGATATTACCTACGGTTGTAAAACAAGACACACCATGGAAGTGATGATGTGGGCGAAAACGTACCTATACACAAAGCCTACAAGGAAACTGGCTCTCAAGTGCAGCTGCCGGAACATGCCGGTAGGTACTTGGAGATAGCTTCTCAACCTGATGGTGGTAGTCAGCAGAACGGATAGGTACTACAAAGTACTTCTATGACTATGGTTTTCTCACTGTGTTTTCTTTCACCGAAAGCTCAAGGTCATTTAAGGATTCGAATTCACGACTCCCTCCAAGGTTGACAGCGTCACAAACACACCTCATCACTATCATCACCTCACAAACTTGACAGGCTCGACAAGTAAATCAATATACATATTAACTTATACTTACTATTATTTTCCCAAGCATCTTATGGTGAACATAAAAATAAGAGGTATTTTAATAAAAAAAGCTTAAAATTCTGTACTTTTCGATATTAAAGACAAAACCTGCCATCTCCTTTCTAGACTCAAAAGACAAAGCAGAAATCATAATAATACTACACAATACCAATAGATGTCGCTAATAACAACTTTGAAAGTGAGATCCGCTATCCTATAAACCTTTGGAGTATAGTTTGAATGAAACATTCTGATACCAGGAACACATACTTTTAAAGAGTTACTATCCTCGCAAATATTACAAATTTTGTTCAGGGTGACCCATTCACACGATATTACCTACGGTTGTAAAACAAGACACACCATGGAAGTGACGATGTGGGCGAAGGAAGACGTACATATACACAAAGCCTACAAGGAAACTGTCTCTCAAGTGCAGCTGCCGGAACACGCCGGTAGGTGCTTGGAGATAGCTTCTCAACCTGATGGTGGTAGTCAGCAGAACGGATAGGTACTACAAAGTACTTCTATGGTTTCCTCACTGTGTTTTCCTTCACCGAAAGCTCAAGATTATTTAAGGATTCGAACCCACGACTCCCTCCAAGGTTGACAGCGTCACAAACACTCCTCATCAATATCATCACCTCACTTAGGCTCGACAAGTAAATCAATATACATACATATTAACTTATACTTACTATTATTTTCCCAAGCATCTTATCATATCAGTCGGTCGTGCGTTCTATTTTTAGGTAGGTACGGTGAAGGAAAACTTCAGATAAAAGCACCCGCTGCCCTTGCCTATCGGTGTAAGTTGCTTACTAGACGTTGTAAAAAAGTCGGGAACACATTGGTATTTCCTCAGATATCTCCATGACCATAGGCGACCGTAGTCGCTTACCATCAGGTGACCCGACACTCACTCACAGTTGTATGTCAGTCGCTCAGCACTTACTGATTGGTTCGGACACCAGTACTTTTAGGCTTTGTTTGCTGACAACCTTCTTTGGCAAGCCTATCTCATATAAAAATACTACCAACAAAAAACATGACCCGCAATTCTTTCATTTTGATCCTTATTCGTCAGTAAAAAAAACCTACCTACAGGTACTATAATAATACACTCTGCTTCTAACTCAATATTAGATGGGAATAGTACCAACTACATTTCTCGTTTAATTTTTACACCAATGTAGGTACCGAACATAACATAATTATGTTATGTTTTTACCTACCTACTTCACTAGTTTACATTGGGTTATTTTTGTTGCACTTCCTGTAACCTACCCTGAGACCTGCATCGACAACAGTGGCGATCAGCGCCTCAAACGAGATTCTCGAAGAACTAAATTGTACAGGAAAGTGAATCTTGTATTTATTTTGAGTCATACAATCCATTCAGGAGCGGATCCATGACCAATTCTTAAAATTATTGAAATCGTCATAGCGACATAATAATGTCGAAGAATTAGTGATATCACATTTTCTGTAAGATTAAGTAGGTGAAATGAGCTAAGATTGCCCCCTTCCCTAATCCAAATCCTAGATCCGCGCCAGAACCCATTCAGGGTTACTTGTATCCCACATTTGTATAATATTCGCTGCGCTAAAGAGTGGGTAGCATTTCCGACGTCCGTGGTAATAGGCGAACATAACTGAAAGGCGTTAGTTATCAATAAAGTTGAATTGATTTATACTTTTTTGCGGTTGGATTTTCTCTAATAATAAAATTATCTATGTATATTTTTGTACTATTCATGACAATAAAATGCACAAAAAAGTCAGACTCCAAAAAATATTCAAAATATGTGAGGATATTTTTTTATCAGGAGAAAACATCAAGTCCTCCGGGAGTGCGGATAATACTATAGGGCAGAAGCAAGTCCTATATTTTTGGCAATAAGATTAGATTACCTATCACTCTTCTTTCCGTAGTCCAAAACCTAGTTCGGCATTGTTTATAATACGCTGAAATAAAAATCTAATCTATGTAAGTCAAGGTCCAAAATTCAATAACTTCAATCCCAAAATTAACTTTAAATGACGGTCAAAAATACTAAGCATCTCACAAAATTAAATAGGATAGCTTCTAAGCTTTGTGTTCTTACCACCATCCGCTAAATCACATCATCACTTACCATGGTGACATAATGGTGACCACACAAGCCTATCCAAAGTAAACACACAAGAAACACACGCATATTGTTGCTGCATACAAAAGCAGCATCAACGACTGTGTCGATCAGCGCCTCTAGCGGAGATACATGAGCAACTCAATTTTTCTGGATATCCGGCTCATAATATCATCATTCATAACCCATTCGGGATTGCTTGCATCTATCTACACGTGTACAAATTTGATCGCTGTGCTATACATAGTGGTTATAGAAGCGTTTCCGACGCGAATTGTACTAGGCGAACATAACTCAAAGGCGTTAGTTGTCCATTTTGAATGAAACACTTTGTTGCAGTTCGATTTTCTATACATTTACTATAATACCACAGTATAAATACTGTGATAATACGGTCTCCCTTTTTTATACTTAATCACGTGTTTTTAACTCCCGACACAAAAAGAGAGGGGTGTTATATCTATACATAATTATGTATAGCTTAGTCTTTATATTTATTTTAATTTTCTGTTTTTAGTAGGATTGTCTACAAAAAATAGATAATTAGTTAGATTAGATTTCTCGTTTGTTTCTAAAAGACGCTTATAGATATTAACAAAAATCTTGTGATACTAAATATGTTTAGATTTTATACAGGGTTATTTAAATTCTAATTTGGGGTAAAAAGTATGGGTAAAAAATAAATTCAGTTTATCGAAAATATTAAAAATTAAAAAAGTTTTTTAATAGATTTACGCAAAACAAAGGGACATGACATCGCCCACAAATGTTTATCTTCGTTTTGGGTTGTATAGTACCAACAACGTATTACGTGGAAGATATAGGTACATATAAATTCCACACCAAAAACGTACGTATGTACAATACAAGAACACAATACTAATCGAAAGTAACTTCATGAAAATGATTTTCTGTTCTATGTACCGACCCCTCCTTAATTTAATTTTTTGTTTGACTTCCTATTATAGTTTGTAGAAAGAAAAATGGCAACCACTAACAAAGGCCACAAACTACCAAGAGAACTGTCAAAACCGATTCATGTTCACATTTTCACACTATACAAAATTGTTTCCTGCACTACATAACATAGTAGAAATCGTAATATATACGACGTCCGTGCTACTAGGCACACATAACTTAAAGGTACCGACCATGTTAGTTGATGTTAGTACCGAAATAAATTTAAAAAAATGTTGCACTTCGATTTACTCTAAATTCATAGTTATGATAATGTATGCAAGGAAAAGCAATTAAAAATATCAAAAAAAATATAAGTTATGTCGAAAAAATTATATAATCTTATTCAGTTTTTTGACGGTTATTCTTAGTAAAATTCTGTGCTAATTAGTTATTTTCGACCTTCGAGTTCCTAAACTGAATAAATGGCTTTGACGTTGACTTAGTTTCGCAGATTATCAGCGTTTTATATCATTATCACAGAAGTAGTCATATCTAATCTAGACATTTCAACTGCTGTTCATAGATAGATGTATCAAAATATTAATATTAATATATATATATAACTAAACTTGTGAACAAGTGCTGCTTTTGGGGGCTGGTCTGCTTGAGTTTGTTGGTTACTTAATTAAATTCTATAGATTACTATTTTTGCCGCCATAACCACGCAAATATTGTCAGTGAGACTAGATAAATTATTATTGAATGTAATAGGTGTAAGTTCTTTTTGAAAAGAGTAATTACTGAGATTATTGCCGGCTCTTCTCAGCAAAAGCAACCTTCCGAACTGAGCATTTTAGAGTCTGACTATTCATAAGTGCTTGTGAAGGCATATTTGGATGAAGCTGAAGCTCGTCGTTTCGCAAATATTTTATGTAAAAAATTAATCGAGGCCTCGGGTGACCGGCGGGCGGGGAGCTTTTTCCGCCAACGCATCAGCTTGGCCATCCAAAGAGGAAACGCTGCCAGCCTTCTGGGAACCTTGCCGATCGGCAGCAGCGGCAGCCTCGAAGAAGTTTTTTATGTATCGTAGTTGTACATTTGCATGTATATTTTGTACATTTGTTGTAAATACTAAATTACAATATATGTTATTTTTGGATGAATAAATATTTCATTTAATTTCATTTATAACAATAACACTTTTTTTTTGTTATTAGTTCTCGAAATTGAAAAGGAATTAAATCTCGGAAGAGGTTAGACATCGTGTGATAGGTGATAGGTCGCAAAATATCGGGCCCAAGGGGAGTGGTTTAATGCTCTAAGAAAATATCGCAGCAAATCGTTTGATATGAAAAAAAAACACATATAAAAATACACATAACCAAATTAAAAGGAAACCTATCACAGCTTGGCTAGGCTCACATGTTACTTAAAAAAATCGGTGCATTCAAAATTACTTAGATGAAGTTGTTAGTTTATGAACCATGTAAGTACCTACGCGAACTGTGACTGGCAACTACGGAAACCTTTAGTATGCGCGCGTAGCCCAACACGTACTTGGCCGGGCTTATTAGCTTTATGTAGAATTTATTTACCTGATGTGCTAAATACAAATATTCATGATTACATATATTTATATAAGTTTTGATTGAATCGAATTAAATGATTAATTATTTGTTTAGTGGATTTAGATATTTTTTTTAAATATTGGTAATATAGTAGTCCAAAGACTTTTAACTTGTATCTATCTTTAAATCTCTTTGCAGTACGTTAGTGAACAAAAACTTTATATATAAGTTGCAATACACTCAGGAAAATACTAACAAATAATAGTATGCTTCCCTGGTAGCATCGCATATGGAATTTATGTCTATATTTATGAAATTGGCATTGCATATGCGTAGACCGAGCGAGATGCATTGCATTCAAAGACTTCTAATAGACAGGACATTGCGAACAAAATCGTAATCCGATATTTATGTCCAGTGGACAAAAGTCGCTCAGTCTAGTTTATTCATACATAGAAGGCCTGAGGCATGGATTGGGATCACAGTTTTTCTATGACTTTTCTTCTGATAGCCGCTCTATTGTTTCTATCTTTAAATCTCTTTGATTGCATTGCTTGAAGTAGTTATTCTATACAGTTTTTATTTATACCACTAGCGACATCCAGGCAGGCGGGTCACCTGATGTTAAGTTATTACCGTCGCCTATAGACATTAGCAATACCAGGGAGATTGCCAATGTGTTGTACACCATATTATATGCCTTTATGGCAACTGGCTCTCAAGTGCAACTGCCGTAACGCACAAAAAGGCGCTTAAGGGAGGGTGGTAGCCATCAGCCAGTCGAGTACTACAAAGTACCCTACCACCGTGCTGTTGTATATGCATTATGGATCTCAATGGACGTTCTAGAAACTAAATAACGTATAAAGTTTTCTAATACTAAGTTTGTTTTTCTTGTTTCAGTATGTCCTATGTTACCAATGCGCGGTCTGGTGTTCCCCCATGAATGCGTCGTGATTTGAAAAGTGCAACTGAGTATCATATAAATTCCATAATAATATATATTTATTTAAGCAGTTACTTTGAAGCCTAGCTTTATGTACAATTTATTTACCTGATGTTCTAAATAAAATATTGATGATTTCATACATATATTTTTATAAGTTATTTTTTTCTTAAACAAAGTATAGTCGTAATAAAAGATACCTTATTTTGTTGTAAACTATCCAAAAAGTATTAATAAGCATATTGCGGTGAAATAAAGAACTAGCAATATTGAGCTGTCTTTATTATAACCTGTAACCAAAATCCAAAAGACCAGTGCAGCCTTTGAAAATGGTAAAAAGTAAAAATAAATAATAGCAGGATTAAACCATTGGAAAAGGAAGATAATATAACACAAAAACCGGTCAAGTGTCGGACTCGCGCACGGAGGGTTCCGTACAAACTTGTAAATAGTTCGTTCATAAGGTAAAAAAAGGAACCCTTATAAGATCACTTTCTTGTCCGTCTGTCTGTCCGTGTGTCACCATCGATTATCTCAGGAACGTGTAGACCGTTGAAAGTTGCAAGTTGAAATGTATACCACATACTGAAGTCTAATAGTCCCTATTAGGTGTATAAAAATCAAGGTCCTGAATCGACATGATAAAAAGATATGAGCAAATTTAGATTTTTGCGAAAACTTGTAAGTACCAAAATTTACCTTATTTTTCAACTTTTTTAATTTTTAGGAATTTACCCTTTACTTGACCTAGAATCACGAAATTTGGCAAAAAGCAAGGTAATGGAGTCGCGAGGATTTTTTTCGATTACCTTATTTGAGGTATTTGAGGTAGTATTTGATATACATTTTTGCTTGATACTCCTCGCATTCCTGAGAAAAAGGGTCTTGACACACGGACGGACGGACAACAAAGTGATCCTATAAGGGTTCCTTTTTTACCTTTTGAGGTACGGAACCCTAAAAATTAAAGAAAAAATAAATTACGGGCGATCTGAGGTCGGGAAGTGGAAGGGTAAATGTTCTCAGAAAATACAAAGAAACGAAAGAAACTCGAATCCGAAAATTTACAGTATTTTGAGAATAGTTTTGCCGGAAATTGAGATAAACCGTTTTTTACCCTTAAAAAATCAGCTCAAAAACTTTTGTATCTATCTTTAAATCTCTATATATCAGCTTTACCTACATCATTTTGATACCATTTCCAAGTTATGTGTCCCTGGTAGCCTCTACTGGTATACTTTACTATAGATAGATAGTCATAATGCACGTGTTTGCAAGTGTTGCAACACAGGCTTTTAAAACATGCGCAGAAGCGATCGAGAATGTACGGGGTGCAGCGTGGAGTGGTTCGTCAATCTATTTAATATCATCACAGTGTAATAAAAACAACCAGTAGGACATCGCCTTTGAAGTCACGTGAAATGCCGCTTTTGTGAAGGCATTCGTTTTTGCTGCAGGGTTGTCACAGTATACATATTTTAAATATTCATATTATCTGTTCTACATTTGTGTATTCGTAGTATGTGTATGTAGAGTACCCAGGAATAAAATGAAAAAACATAGAAGTACATACATACATATACAGGGTGAATTTTTCAAGTGGTCGTGGATGGCCAAATCCTAAACTAAAGGGAATAGCAAAAAATACTAAAAGGAGTCTCGAAGCCAATTTTGATGAAAACTAAAACTGCATCATTAGATTTTCGAAAATATATTTCCCCAAGCCAGGAATCGAATCAGATGAATTTGAAAAAAAATACACAGCCTGTACACCATCCGATAGTGTGCATGATAAGGACCAAATTCTCAGAATCAAAATCAGAATAATATATGGCAAACTCAAAGAAAGTGTTCTTTTTTAATGAAATGATTATAATTTTTTGTATTTTCATACAAACTATTACACCTTATCCTATCGTATCTACTATCAAATTGTAGCCTGTAACATGTAGTATGAACCATTATAAGTAAGTGCAACTCAAAATAAAAACACTTTAATCAATCAAATTAAAAAACGTCAACCCAGGCTGACTTGTCCCAAGCGAGTGTATGGCAGCTTGGGCTCGCTACCGCCCCACGCGATTGCTCTGTCTAGACGTGTCCGATGGCCGACTGTAAGAGTTTATATAGACTGTGATATCATAATTACTTGACTGACTCACTGACTAATTGACTGACCTATCCACGCACGCACAGCCGCTGGGGTTAGAACTTAAAATTTCACACACAGGTTACTTTTGTTACGAAGGCATTCAAGGAAGGATTTTTGGAAATGTCAACCTTAAGGGGGTCAAAATAAGGGATGACCAGCCTTACTAAAGAGTTTTGTTGGTGCATTTATACCATCTCCCAGTTATGTATCCCTGGTAACCTAACTATAAACTTTACTATAAATAGATACTAACTTCATAGAAATGCACGTGATTGCAACAGGCACAGAGCGAGGGAGACGGAGCGAGGGAGACGAAGCGATCGAGGAGTGAGTAGTGGGAACAGTGTGGGGTATATATACAGAGTGTCCGGTAAGTAGTACGAACTGTTCTCCCATGGATCAGCCCAAACTTGAGTACATTGAAGCTTCGGTCTGCAGGCTCGGCATGACTGGCCACGAGTCAATCATTCTGGTCTCAGCCTACGTTTCCCCAACTCGCTCTTCAAGCGACCTCCAAGAGAAGAGATTTGAAAACCCTTTTCGAACTAGGAAGCTCTGTCATAGTGGCGGGCGACCTAAACGCGAAACACCGCCTCTGGAATTGTCATACGAACAACTCCAGAGGTATTGTACTAGAATCCCTCCTCGGGCCGCTGAACATCGATTTAGTCGCGCCCCTGGAACCGACTCACTACCCCAACGTACTTGACCACAGACCCGACATCCTCGATGTGGCACTGTTGAAGAATGTAAGCCTAGGCATACACGACTTGACAGTGCACCACGAGTTAGTCTCCGACCATCGACCTGTAATCTTAGAACTTACACCGAACTCAGGCCCCCCTGATTCAGGTCGGACCCCTCTCACTAAAGTCGTGACGAACTGGGACAAACTGGGCGAAAGCCTCAAGTCTGCCTCATCCGTTCACCTCGACCAAATCCCTAGCAGCATAGTCACTGCTGACGAAGCTGTAGGCGCAATCAACTCCCTGACCAGCCACGTGCAATTGCTTATTAGCGATTGCTCTCGGACAGTTCCGGTGGAGAGCAATCGACACTGGCGCTTGCCCGACGACGTACGTAACCTGATTAGGGAAAAGAACGCAGCCATGCGCGAATACGATAGACGTCCGACCGAGGACAACCGAATCCGCTTACGCACTCTCCACCGCGCCGTCAAGGAGCGAGTGGCCGAGGCCCGCGAAAAAAGCTGGGATCAGAAACTGATCGACATAAAGCCCTCCCATCGAGCCTTTTGGCAACTCTCACGTGCCCTAACCAAGGACACGGTTGCCCATATTCCACCTCTCAAAAGGCCCAACCTTCCACTCGCCTTCGAAGACGAGGAAAAAGCCGAATGCCTGGCCGAAAGCCTGGAGCTTCAGTGTACACCCAGTTCCCTCCCTATCGACCCTGTTCATATGGAGGAAGTAAATTCGGAAGTAGAACGGCGAGCTTCTCTCCCGTTACCCCCACCTCCTCTCAACGAAGAGGAAGACCCCGTCCCTCCCGTGACCCCGGACGAGGTCAAGCAGATCATCCGGGACCTCCACCCGAGAAAAGCCCCGGGCTCGGATAAAATCACCAACAAAGTGGTAAAGCTGTTCCCGGCTACCCTTATCATGCTCCTGACAGCGATCTTTAACGCTGCCTTATCCAATAACATTTTTCCACATCAGTGGAAAAAAGCCCATGTAATTGGGATCCATAAGCCCGGCAAACCCAAATCCGAGCCCTCCAGTTACCGACCCATCAGCTTGCTCAACGTCATGGGCAAGATGTATGAAAGGTTAATATACCTCCGTCTCAAAGCGTATGCCGACGCTAGTAAACTCATTCCCGACGAGCAGTTCGGCTTTCGAACTAGACACTCGTGCGTCCAACAAGTTCACCGTATCGTTGAACACATCGCCTCCAACTTTCAGAAAGGTCAGATGACCGGAGTCCTGTTCTTCGATGTTGCAAAGGCATTCGACAAAGTCTGGCACAACGGCTTAATTTATAAGCTGTACAAACTCGGAGTGCCAGTCAGACTCGTGACCATCCTACGAGACTTCTTGTCGAATCGCCAATTCAACTACCGAATAACAGGAGCGCTATCCTCAGCCCACCCCGTTTTAGCCGGAGTCCCTCAAGGCTCTGTGCTGTCCCCCTTATTGTTTACACTCTACACGAGTGACATCCCAAAAACTAGCAAAGCGCAGCTAGCTCTATTCGCGGACGATACCGCAATATATTATTCTGGCAGGAGCCCCACGGCAATTGCCAAAGTTCTTCAAGCCGCGACTCACACCCTAGGTCCCTGGTTTCGGAAATGGAGAATCGAAATTAACCCCACCAAGAGTCAGGCGGTGCTGTTCTTCAGTCCCGCCAAGAAACTCATCCCCACTCCCCCCCCTCCAGTCACCATGTTCAGCGAGCCGATCCCTTGGGAGAGGCGAGCCAAATATCTCGGTGTTACCCTGGATGATCGTTTGTCCTTTGCCGACCACATAAAACAGGTACGTGCACGCGCCTGTTTTGTGTCCGGTCGCCTTCATTTCTTGTTAAATAAAAAGTCTAAACTTGCCCTAAAAAGCAAGGTGAGACTCTACACCGCGTGCATCCGCCCCGTTATGCTATATGCATGCACTGTGTTCGCACATGCATCCCCCAAGCTGATCCATAGACTCCAAGTGGTTCAAAACCGCTTCATGCGCAAAGCCACGGGCGCCCCGTGGTACATGCGCAACTTAGACCTCCACATAGACCTCAATCTGCCCACGGTTAAGCAATTCATTAAGCGCGCTTCACGCCGCTATTACGATCGTGCCCTAAACCACGCGAACCCATTGATTGTAAACACTGCAAACTATACTCCTTCAGAGATTTCAAAAATCCGTAGGCCTAAACTCGCCCTCAGCGAGCCGGATGACCCTACAACTCTAGCTCAGATTAAGGATAGGGAGGCTCGCGCAGCCCTGAAGAAACAAATACAACACCGCCCGCGTTTTCGCCCTCGCCGGAGAGGCCCGTCGCGACGTCCCACTCAGTCAGTCTCGTCCCCACTAGTTGGCCCGAGCCGTACCAGTAATCCGACCGTCCCTTAAAACTCCTCTAAATCGCTTAGGCGAAGTCCGTCCCACTATTTTGTGCCCCCCGACGACGCCCTGAGCCGAGGTTCGTGCCCCAACTGGGGCGCCCTCAGCGGTCAGTCGTCTAAAAGTTGAAAACTCAGTTGAGAGCCCTAAGCGCTCACCGAAAAGTCCGCGTAAGGGTGTCTATGGTCCCTCAGACCCCCACCTTTAAGTCCTCCCCAAAAAAAAAAAAAAAAAGTAGTACGACAAACTTAAGGGGGGATAGATGAGCAGGACACCTACCAAATATACAATAAAATTATTTTTAAAAATTAAAAATTAAAACCGACTTCAAAACTGTAACGTAAACCTATGTACAAACATAAACTAAAAAGTAAAGAATAATATTTTAATTTCAAAGCAAGAGCCTTAAAGGACAATCAACAAAATTATTGATATTTATATATCTATTTAATATTTATAAACAGTTCTTTTTGGAGTCGGTGCCAGCAAAGAGCGAGTCGGACTCGGGCACCGAGGGTTCCGTACAAACTTGTAAATAGTTCGTTCATCACGGTAATGGAGTCTCGGGGATATTTTCCAATTTTTTTTTCGATTACCTATTGAATTTGGCCAATTTAGAGTTTATACAATTTAGAGGTCTAGCTTACTAGACCTCTAAATTGTATAAGCGCCGATACTACAAGACAAAGGTCTTATTTTATTTTTATATTTGAGTTGATTGAATGAAAGGTAAATTGCGGTTTATGATTTATGACGTATTAAAATAAAACTACTTACTCGATCTCGTTGAAACCAATTTTCGGTGGAAGTTTGCATGGTAATGTACATCATATATTTTTTTAGTTTTATCATACTCTTATTTAAGAAGTTACAGGGGTGGGGGGGGGGGACACATGTTACCACTTTGGAAGTGTCTCTCGCGCATTGTAAATAGTTCGTTCATCTTTTTTTTTCGATTACGTTTTCGATTACCTTATTTGAGGTTGGTGCCAATTAAGCTAGATCTCTAAATTGTATTAGCGCCGATACAACTCGGAGGCCCGTCTTAATTGATGTTAACTTTGTATGTATGGGGACACCCATTTTTAATTTTTAGAATTTTTCCTTTATCTGTGCTATAAGGCGTTACATCGTACCAAATTTCAAGATTCTGCGTTTACAGGAAGTACCCTGTAGGTTTTGATTTCCTTGCGAGTATCGATAATTTGCGGCATAAACGGCTGTCTCTTTTGATTTCGTTGGCTTAGAAGTTTGATTTTTTGACAGCTCTAAGGGACAGTAGACTTGAGTATTTGATATAAATTTCAGCTTGATACCTCCACGCGTTCCTAAGAAAAATGGTTTTGACAGACAGACGGACAACAAAGTGATCCTATAAGGGTTTCTTTTTTACCTTCGAGGTACGGAACCCTAAAAATAAGGGATGAAAAAAAGAGTTTTGTTGGTGCATTTATACCATCTCCCAGTTATGTATCCCTGGTAACCTAACAATAAACTTTACTATAGATAGATACTAACTTCATAGAAATGCACGTGGTTGCAACAGGCACAGAGCGAGGGAGACGGAGCGATCGAGGAGTGAGTAGTAGGAACAGTGTGGGGTATCATTCTAAACCACCTATAACCAAATATACAAAAATCACCTCAGTAGAAAGATTTTCAAGATTATTTCAGATTTTTATGTATTGATTTTTATATATTAAATATCTTGAAAATGGTGCCACTTTTACCAGTCATTTTTAGGTATAGGTATAACAGATTTGGTCAGAGTACATATAAAACAATAAAAAAGTTACAACCATGTACTTAGAATATTTTATTATGACCGTCTCCTTATTACATAGCAATGTTAAATTAAATTGATACCTTATTGTACGATACTCCCCATGTGCAAGTCGGAATCGTATTTAGGCGATTGTAGACTTTATAGATTTCCTAGGTAACACAGTGCATTCTGCTGGGGTGATAAACCTACCCCCAACCCAAACCCCTACCTAGGTGCATCAATAGGAAGCCATCTGCTAGTTATATTTCCCTGGTACTCGAGTGCAATCACTGCAATGCAATGAATGCAATGCAATAACTAGGATTCGAAACATTGAGAATGAAAGCTCTGAAGAAGAACAAGTATATATAAAACAAAGTCGGGTTTGTTTCTACATTTATAACTCGAGAACGGCTGAACGGATTTTAATGATCTTTGATTTGTTAGCATCCAGAATAGCAGAATAACTATCAAAAAATACAAAAAGTACACAAAAAAAGATATCAGCCGGAAAACGTCCACTGCTGGACAAAGGATCTCCACGATGACCGGAAAAAAATAATGAAGAAAATTATTTTTGTCATACATTTTGTATAGAACAACTTTTTGACATGTCTCGAGATCGGACTGACAGATGGTTTAGTTTTACAATTGGTGGCGCTGGGTCGGGTTCTAAGTTTTCGGGTTTTAATTTTCAGGGCAGTCTGCAACAACGTCTGCCGGGCCCACTAGTCTAAAATAACTATAACTCAAACTCAAAAACTACTCGACCGATTCTAAAATTCTTTCACCATTAGAAAGCTACATTATCCCTGAGTAACATAGTCTATATTTTTATCCCGGGAAATGATAAGTTCTAACGGGAACGCGTGTGAAACCGCGGAGGACAGCTCCATATCAATTCGTCGGGTATTCTAGACACAGTGCACGCACAAATGCACCAAAAGTACTAGGGAGACATAAAATATAGATAGGACCTGAATTCAGTGTACCTATTCGGGGGCGGCAGGGGGTAAAACGTGCCAATATTGAGGCCAACTGAGGTCACCTGTGTGAGGCCTCGCTCTTCCTCTACTCATTCAATGATTAACCAACTATTTATAAACTTATTGTCGCTTTATATACTCGTAAAAACTTTAATGGGCACAGATTTGTTTCATGTAAGTAAGTATACCTAGTTGTTATCATATTCATTTTATCATACGATTTGAGAAGAAAAAGATGATACATTGCCTTAATTCATATAAAAAAATTAAAGCCTGACTACGTATATACATTCATATATCATACTAGCTGTAGTAACTTGAGAGATACTAGCAAACAAATGAATGAACGTAGGAAATAATATTCCCTAAAAACACTATACCCTTTCGCTCGTTTCCGACCCGAGTGAGCGAGTAACTGCGTAGTTCGACATTGCCAACTTAACACAAAACCTCGAACCCGATTCCAGCGCCACTTACGCATCTAAACTATCAGTCAAGCCGACCTCCAGGTATGTGTTATCAAAAAGTCGTTCTATACCAAGGAATGTACCTATATGTACGAAAAACAAAATTTCTTCATAATTTGGTTTATTTATCTAGATGTTAATTTTGTTTGTTAAATATCATAGTTATGTTAAAAAAAATCCGAAGGACGATAACACATTATGAATGGATAGATGGCGCTGTCATAAACAATCGACTGTAGGTGACTGTAGTCATGGAAACCCATACAAAACCTACATCGCGCTATTGAAGTTATTTTTGTGTTTTAGTTAATATACAAGTTTCAAACATATTCTGATGGGCCGCGTGTCAACCACCATATTGAACCGCGGTCCTGTTACTCTGTAGGAAACCCCTACAGAGTAGCGTTATGCACTTATAGTATAGTATTACAGTAGCAGTAGGTACCTACACGCCTAGGTATCACCCTTGTGACACAGTATAAATCTTTATACTGTGCTTGTGATTAGGTGCTGCTTGTGGGGGCTGGTCTGCTTGAGTTTGTTGTTTACAAAACGGTTGTGATTGCTATTTGTTCTTTTTTTGCCGCCATACCACGCAAGTAAGATTAGATATTGCCGGTCTTCTCAGCAAAAGCAACTTACAAAAGAAACTCAAAACAGTATAAGTACTTGAATAAAAATATATTTTCATTTTAGTTAAGACGCATACATATAAGGTGTAACTTGAGGTAAAGATATTTTGAGTTTGAGTTTATCGTCACAATCCCTTTATAAAGTTTTTTGTAAAGTTTGGTTTTTTGACAAAAAATATTGGTCACATGATGTATTTCGGACTACCTACAGATAAAATAAAATATAAATACTAGTTAAATCAAACTAGCCATTTAGTATAATAAAGTATGTTTAAACAAGGTAATATTCTGTAGATATGAAAGCCAATCGTTACTAACTGACTGAATACAGTCCGCGTAAAGGTTTACATGGCCATATTATCCAGGGTGTCTTATGACAAACTTAAGGGGGAGATAGGTGGGTGGATCCACCTACCAAATGTATAAAAATTACCTTAGTAAAAATGTCACCATTACTAAATATTTAAAAGCTGAAATTCAAAAATCAGAAATATCGAAATAAACACAATTTTAAAATTGTCTGTTTGTCTGGCTATTTGTGCCGGCTAATCTCCGAAACATCTGCACCGACTTTGACGGGACTTTCACATGCAAAACTTTTTTAATTTAAGAATTAGAGTACCGCTCATAATAAATTAAACCCATGAAATTATGAACAAAATCTGTATGAAATGACTTTTTAAGATTCAACTGTTCCCTCAAGAACGCGGGTGAAACCGCACGGGTCATCAAAAAAAAAAAAAACAAGGGCTTACGTATGTAGCGGGAGACAGGAGTCCAAACTGAGTAGACCCCGTACTATGGATCTCCTGGTCCCCGCCTCTCAAGATTACAAAAATAGTGCACAAAACAAGAAAGGGAGTATTATAAATATGAATTTGTAAAGTAATAAGTAGATGTGTGTGTGTGTTGTGTGTGTGTGTGTTGTGTGTGTGTGTGTGTGTGTGTGTATGTGTGTATGTGTGTGTGCGCGCTCGCGCGCGCGCGTGTGTGTGTGTGTGTTTCTGAGTGCGGGGTGTATGTCTATGTGTTATCTAAGCGTGTGAGTAAATGTACGAAAAGGTAAAACTTCATGTTGACAATCACAATCTACATTGATTCAAGAAGACTTTCGGTTTCTGTGTAATTTAAAGAGAGAAGCCATAGCCATATGTAGATATATTATGAATGAAGTGGAGCTATGTAAAATACAATGATGCCGTAGGTACCTATATCATAGAAGTTCTTATACGACCTAGGCTAGGATATGCTTTCCTGGTAAAGTGTAGGTGAACTAATCGATATTTTAACATCATATTTATATTGAAAATGCATTGCGCATGTACTACAGACGACTAAAGTGAAAGTAATATTGTTTTTTTGTTAATCGATATGTTATAAGTATTTGCCAGAAAAATAGTAAAACAATAATTTTATTATAAAAGTTTTATGCGTTGCCGTTATAAAAATAACAAACTCATTATGAATAAGACTGATAAAACTTTACGCGTTTCCTTTACATATTTATCTTGAACTAGTTTTCCGCCCCGCGGTTTCACCCGCGTTCCCGAGGGATCTTATCTTTTCCCGGGAAAAAATTATCCTGTCCTCCAAAATTTCATCTAAATCGGTTCAGCGGTTCAAGCGTAAAAGAGAGAACAGACAGACACACTTTCGCTTTTATAATATTAGTATGGATTTACGTACTTTAATGAAAATCTCTTTATGGCACGGCACTCATATTGATATGATGTAAAAAAATAAAGCCTTGTATTTGTATACGTAGATATAGTTTCTATATACAGCAACAAGAAGATTACGAGATACCAAGGCCTCGGTTATGTGTTCCTGGTAGCTCGAATACTATAAAATCAATGATTGAATTGCGTTTGGATAGAGGAAGATAGACAGATTGCTTGCATAATAGTGCACTGAAGGTAAGCTGCATTTGAGTTTCAGCCATATTAATTCATGACTTACCACTGTAAACATAAAGCTTCTATTATTAAAATTGAAAACCAGTCTAGTCGGGCATTTAATACTGCTGCCACCTGGTGGAAGGATTCGCCAAGTACCAGCTGAATTAAGAACTCAATATCCATAATCCTACTATATTATCTCACTAATCCTACTAATATTATAAATGAAGAGCACAGGGAAAGAACGATCAAAGTCACCCTAAAACTGCTTTGAGGTTAATAACGCCATCTAGTTCGTAAGACGCTAAGCTTGCCTGTCACTAGGCATGAAAATAATCTAAACGTACCAAATCACGATAAATAACGTTTTAATTTTTTACAAAATCAAATTCTAAACAACTTTAACTCAATGAAAGATAGGAATAAGCAAAACCAGTATTTGGCGGGATTCATTACAGTTCTTCCTATAATGAAAAGACGACCTCGACGACCGGAGAATGAGGCAAAATTACGAGAAAATTGCTTGTTAAAATTGCTTGGTAAAAAAAGCTCAAGATAATTTTACTAATCTGCTTTGATATCTAATAACTAAAGATAGGTACGCAATCAGCGACAAAAAATGGCATTACCGAATGTCTACCCACTCGAACATTTGGGTGGTCTTTTAATCTAGTAGCATTCGAACGTTCCGACGGTAAACATATCTCAGTGCTCGTTTAAGATATATTTTGGTTAGTAGGTATGAGTCGTATTTTATTGGCTTTATACATAGCTTTGTGAATAAGTTACGTATAAAGCCATACGTTACGTACAAAGTCGGACTCGCGCACCGAGGGTTCCGTAATGAAGTCTCAAGGATTTTTTTTCTATTTTTTTCGATAACGTTTTCGATTTCCTGATTTGGGGTTGTTGCCAATTAAGCAAAACCTCTAAATTGTATGAGCGCCAATACAACTCAGAGGTCTATCTTAATTGGTGATAACTATGTAAATTGCGGTTTACGATTTATGACGTAAGTATGCATGGTAGTACATAATATATTTTTTATAGTTTTATCATTCTCTTATTTTAGAAGTTACGGGGGGGGGGGGGGGGGGACACACATTTTACCACTTTGGAAGTGTCTCTCGCGTAAACTATTCAGTTTATAAAAAAATGATATTAGAAACCCCAATATCATGTTTGTTTTTGTTGTATGGGAGTCCCCCTTAAATCTTCTTCCTCCTTGCCTTATCCCATTATTTGGGGTCGGCTCTCATGCGCCAGGATGAGATATCCTTTTTTTTTTTTTTTTGTAGGACTTTTCGGTGAGCGCTTAGGTTTCTCAACCGAGTTGCAAATTTTAGACGACTGACCGCTGAGGGCGCCCCAGTTGGGGCACGATCCTCGGCTCAGGGCGTCGTCGAGGGGACACAAATGTGGGACGGACTTCGCCTAAGCGATTTAGAGGAGTTTTAAGGGACGGTCGGATTACTGGTGCGGCTCGGGCCGCCGTTAATTACGGGGGACGAGACTGACTGAGTGGGACGTCGCGACGGGCCTCTGCGGCGAGGGCGGAAACGCGGGCGGTGTTGTTGTTGTTTCTTCAGGGCTGCGCGAGCCTCCCTATCCTTAATCTGAGCTAGTGTTATTGGGTCATCCGGCTCGCTGAGGGCGAGTTTAGGCCTACGGATTTTTGAAATCTCTGAAGGAGTATAATTGGCAGATTTTACTATTAATGGGTTCGCGTGGTTTAGGGCACGATCGTAATAATGGCGTGAAGCGCGCTTAATGAGTTGTTTAACTGTGGGCAGATTGAGGTCTATGTGTAGATCTAGGTTGCGCTTGTACCACGGGGCGCCCGTGGCTTTGCGCATGAAGCGGTTCTGAACCACTTGGAGGCTATGGATCAGCCTGGGGGATGCATGTGCGAACACAGTGCATGCATATAGCATAATGGGGCGGATGCACGCGGTGTATAGTCTCACCTTGCTTTTAAGAGCAAGTTTGGACTTTGGGTTAAGCAGGAAATGAAGGCGACCAGACACAAAGAGGGCGCGTGCGCGTACCTTCTTAATGTGGCTGGAGAAGGTCAATCGATCATCCAGGGTGACGCCGAGGTATTTGGCTTGCTTTTCCCAAGGGATCGGCTCGCCGAACATGGTAACTGGAGAGGGGAGAGTGGGGAGTGGGGCCAAATTTCTTGTCGGTCCTGTAGAACAGGACCGCCTGACTTTTGGTGGGGTTGATTTCGATTCTCCATTTCCTAAACCAAGCACCTAGGGTGTTGGTCGCGGTTTGGAGAACTTTAGCAATGGCCGAGGGGCACCTGCCTGAGTAGTAGATTGCGGTGTCGTCCGCGAATAGAGCTAGCTGCGCTTTGCTAGTTTTGGGGATGTCACTCGTATAGAGTGTAAACAGCAAGGGGGATAGCACAGAGCCTTGGGGGACTCCGGCTAGAATGGGGTGGGAGGAGGACAGCGCTCCTATTATTCGGTAGCAGAATTGGCGGTTCGACAAAAAGTCTCGTGTGATGGTAACGACGAGTCTGTCAGGCACTGCGAGTTTGTACAGCTTATATATTAAGCCGTTGTGCCAGACTTTGTCGAAGGCTTTAGCTACGTCAAAGAAGAGGACTCCGGTAATGGTCTATCCTGGGTTGTCTGGTTTATAAGCTGGGCACGTTCCAAGTCGCGGGTTACTGTAGACCACCATGTGGCTTGGGGTCTTCCTCTTTTTTTGTTTTTATTCGGTAGTGCCAGGGCTTGCCGAACCACGTGGTCTTCAGGACGTCTCATCACGTGGCCATACCAACGAAGTCTACTTTCTGTTAGTTTGTCTGAGATGGTCGCAACTTTGTAACTTCCTCTGATGTGTTCATTTCGCACTTTATGAAGTCTTCTTACGCCTGCTGCCCATCTCAGCATCTTCATCTCGGCCACATGCAGTTTTTGTTCATGCGCCTTTTTTATGGCCCTACATTCAGGCACGTACATCATTGCAGGTCTTACAGCTGTTTTCTAGATTTTGCCTTTAACTTTGATCGGCATTCTTGTGTCGCAGAGGACGCCCGAGAGAGCTCTCCATCTTTGCCAGGCAACGTTGACCCTGTGGGTGACGTCGGTTTCAATGTTACCATCAGCCGTCAGCATCGCTCCGAGATATTTGAACTGGGATACCTTTGGAAGTGGATCTCCTTCGATATAGATCGTGTTTGTGATAGTGGTATCACCGCCAAAGTTGCATTCCAGATGTTCGGTCTTGCTTCTGCTGATACGGAGTCCATTGTTTTCCAAGGCGCACCTCCATTGCTCGAGAGTGTGGGATCACATCAACAACGAGCATCGAACCCCGACTACCGGTCCGCTCCAAGCGCGCGCCTTTTTACGTTCTCATATCTCCCTCGCACATGTACTTCTCGCTCTCGCCTCACTCGTAGATTTCGTTCCTATTATTGCTGTCGTGTGATTGGTCAGATCCAAAATGTTAGCTCGTCATCTACGTATTAACACATGACCAACAAATTGAGTACTTAATAAGCAAGTTTTACTTCAATAAACATACCTGGGGATCACAATCGACGCCAGATTGTCAATGAAGCTCCACGCCAAAGCCGTCATCGGTCAGACGCGATCAGTCCGCGCCCAACTGCATCCAGTGCTGAACTCTCCACGCATCCCCCTGCGGGTGAAGCTCGGGGTGTTCAAAACATACGTGCGCAGCCGGCTCACATATGCTGCCCCCGCCTGGTATGCCCTCACCAATGAGGCAACCAAGTAGCGACTGCGAGCGCAGCAGCATTTAACGCTGCGCAGCGCAGTGAACGCCCCGAGAATGGTAAGAAACTCCACGATCCAGAGGGACCTGCGGATCGAGAGCCTGGATGCCTTCATCACCAGCCTTGCGAAGAAGATGTTCGCGCGGGCAGACAAGTCGAACCTGGACCACATCCGGGACCTGGCCCCCCTGCACGCGCGCCCCCCAGACCGCAAGGCACTTCCCCGGGACCTGATCGCCGAGACCGACAGCGATGATGATGATGATGACGCCGAGGCCGTGGGGCCTCCAACCTAAACCGCCGCTCGGTACCCTTGCGTCGACCGCCCGAACGGGCCGCCGTTGACCTCACAACGTGCGACCCCCCCGTAAGGGCGGTCCGCCCGGCGCGAAGAAAAACCTACCGGACATGACACCCCCCCACCACGGGAGGCGACGCAACCCCAGGCAGGGGGCACTAAGCCCCGGAACTGGCTCCCCATGCCCCGTGAGGGGCAGTGAGAAGAACCACAGGCAATAAACATTCAGATTGATTCCTTGTACCAGCGTTTTAATTCTACTCTCAAGTACTCCCTACAATTTGGTGACCCCGAAGACTGAGCAACATAAACGGAATTGTGAATCATGGAGAGCAAGACTACCGCAGCCCTCATTGAATCGCCTGTTGACCTTGCTGCTGTCTCAATACAGTCTCGACTTATACCGTTCTGGCAAAATTACCCCGTACATTGGTTTATCCAATTTGAAGCTGTCATCGAGCCGCTGAAAACAAGTGATGAAAACAAATATCGTTACGTTCTTGGCCAACTTAAACAGACGGATCTTCAACATCTCACTGACATTCTCATCAAGCCTCCCGAGACAGGAAAATATGAAGCCATCAAGAAACGCCTACTTTCTGTTTACGAGCAATCAGAAATCAAGAATTTCAAGCAAGTTATTAGCGGTTTAGAGCTAGGCGAACAAAAGCCTACTCATCTTTTACGACGCATGCGAGAGCTGGGAGGAAACATGATTACGGAAGACGGAATCAAAATTGAATGGCTGAACCAGCTACCTCCACAAGTACGAGTTGTCCTGTCTTGCAACACCGATTCATCACTAGACACGCTTGCCACCATGGCCGACAAGATGCTCGAGTACTCCGAATCTACTACCATCGCGGCAGTGTCAAGCACTGCACCATCAACCACTGCTTGTACAAGTAAACAACAACCGGCATCGCCTACCTCCACGCAACTCGAGTTACTTTCAAAACAAATGGAGAAACTAACTCTAGAAATTGCAGAATTACGAAGCAGAGAGAGATCACGATACCGTCGTCCTTTTCACTCTCACACTCGCTCAAGATCAAGCTCCGTGAAGAAAACCAAGGATGGTACCTGGGTCTGCAGATATCACTACAAATTTGGTGACAAAGCGAGACGTTGCGTGTCTCCGTGTGCAAGAAGAACTCCATCAAAGTTGGAAAACTAGGACAAACACCGACCGTGGCGGACGTCGGTGTTGCTACCTCAAGCAACCGCCTATGTATCTTCGATCGCAACACATCACAACGTTTCCTCGTGGATACAGGAGCCGATATATCTGTTTTGGCCGCCACTAATATTAAAAAGTTGAAGTTAACACCAAGCACCTACAAGTTATATGCTGCAAACAATTCTCCAATCAAAACTTACGGTGAAAAAAATATACAACTGGATCTTGGTCTCAGGCGCTGTTTCCGTTGGACATTTGTAGTCGCCGGTGTGAAGACATCCATATTGGGAGCCGATTTTCTACGCCATTACAAACTGTTAGTCGACCTCCATCGCAAGAAGCTCATCGACAAGATTACAGATTTATCTATCGATGCCTTAGAAGTCACGTCCACTCAAGATACCATTTCTACACTCAGCAACAGCCAGACCTACCACGACATCTTGAAGCGATATCCTGATGTTCTTCGCCCCATGTCGTTGAAATCACCGTGTAAACACGACGTCGTGCATCACATCGAAACGACAGGCGCACCTATTTTTGCGCACGCGCACGACCTCTGCCGCCTGGCAAATACAAAGCAGCGAAGGAAGAATTCGAACGCATGATGGCGATGGGTATTTGTCAACCATCAAAGAGTCCATGGGCAAGTCCACTTCACGTCGTCCATAAAAAGGATGGCAGTCTGCGTGTCTGTGGTGACTACAGACGACTTAATGCTGTCACACAACCGGACAGATATCCAATACCACGTATTCAAGACTTCACATATCAACTACACAACAAGAAGATTTTCTCAAAACTCGATCTGAAAATAGCCTACTACTGGATCCCTATCTCAAAAGAAGACGCACAGAAAACTGCCATCATAACCCCATTTGGATTATTTGAATTCAACTGCATGACGTTTGGATTAAGAAACGCAAGCCAAACGTTTCAACGTTTTATGCATGAAGTCCTCCGAGGCATTGAAGATTGCTTCTCTTTCGTAGATGACATTTTGCTATGCAGTAATAATGAAGAAAATCACCAATTACTTCTTCATCAAGTTCTCAAGCGTCTGAACGATTATGAAGTTGCTCTGAACGTTGATAAGTGCGAGTTTGCCAAGCAGAAAATAACCTTCCTAGGCTATGAAGTAACATCCGACGGTATTAAACCCACTGAAGACCGGATTTCAACCATAGCAAATTATCCGCAACCCAAGACAATCATCGAACTACGTCGTTTCCTGGGGATGATAAACTTCTACAGGGACTGTTTACCCCACCAAGCTGACTTACAAAGGGAATTGAATAAATATCTGCACAATACTAAGAAGAACGATAAGACACCAATCAAATGGACATCAGAGGCCGTGTCAGCATTTCAAAATTGCCGCCAAAGCATATTGGAAGCTACAACTCTGATGCATCCCATCCTCAACGCTCCGCTCAGCATCATGACAGACGCATCTGATCATAGCCTCGGCGCAGTCCTTCAGCAAAAAGTCAACAATGTTTGGAAGCCGCTAGCATTTTATTCAAAAGCAATGAACGACACACAGCGAAGATACAGCGTGTACGATCGCGAATTATTAGCAATGTACACTGCAGTGAAGCATTTCCGTCGTCTCATCGAAGGCTGTGATGTCAGCATATACACTGACCACAAACCACTTTCCTATGCAATGACAAGACCTCCAAGCAGCTGTGACACACCGAGGCGTGAACGTCAACTTCATTTCATCAGTCAATTCTGTTCGAACATCGTCTACGTGCAAGGAGAAAAAAATTCAGTCGCCGATGCATTGTCCCGAATTGAAGAAATACAATGCCCTACAAGCTTCAATTATGAGAAATTATCTAACGATCAACAACACGATGACGAGTTAAAAAGCTTAAGATTGCAACCAAACTTGAAGTTCGTTGACGTCACACTACCTGGCGTCAAGCGACCAATCACCTGCGAGCACTTAACATCGACGCTACGACCGTATGTGCCGATAACACATCGCTACGCTGCATTCAAAGCGCAACACGATCTTTGTCATCCCGGCGTACGAGCAACAAGAAAACAAGTCACATCAAAGTATTTTTGGCCATCTATGAACAAGGATGTGAGCACCTGGGCCAAAGCCTGTATCAGCTGTCAGAGAGCAAAAATTCATCGTCATGTCGTCACTCCACTCGGAAGTTTCCCGCCATCTCAACGCTTCGAACACATACATGTTGACATAGTCGGACCAATGCGACTATCACATGAATACCGCTACTGTGTAACTATCATTGACAGATTCACCAAATGGCCAGAAGCGATACCTGTATGTGAAATTACGGCTGAAGTCGTCGCAAAAGCAATATATGACAACTGGATTGCAAGATTTGGCTGTCCTCTCCGCATATCAACCGATCAGGGCAGGCAGTTCGAATCGTCTTTATTCAACGCGCTCATGAAAAAGTTTGGAATAACAAGAATACGCACAACAGCTTTCCATCCACAAGCAAACGGACTTATTGAGCGTTGGCACCGCACTCTCAAAGCGGCGCTCATGGCAAGAGGCGCAACTACAGATTGGAGCGATGAAATACCTACCGTCCTACTTGGTTTACGCACAGCGCTCCGAGCTGACAATAACCTAAGCCCTGCGTTAATGACATACGGATCGACGCTACGCATTCCATCAGATTTTTTCATGCCTACAAAATCGACAATGGAAGATATTGAGTTCGTTCGCCGCCTGACCGCTTCGATGACGTCACTCGCACCTGTTGAACGCTCACAGACAACTACCGCTCGACCTTTCGTGCACAAAACGCTAAACACATGCACGCATGTTTTCATCAGAAACGACACCGTTCGAGCGCCACTCATATCACCATACGATGGACCGTATCCTGTTCTTCAGCGTCACGAGAAATTCTTCAAGATACAACTACCCAATCGAGTCACAGTCGTATCACTGGACAGACTAAAACCAGCATACATCTGTAACGAAACAGACGAGCAGACTGCAAGCATTGTCCCAACCGGCGAGCCAGTTCGAGATCCTGCGAGCACGCCACTCCCTGCAGTAGCTGGGCATCGAGCACATGTGACGAGGTCAGGCAGAGTCGTGAAGCCGCCCGTGCGCTTCACTTGAAGGGGGGTACTGTGGGATCACATCAACAACGAGCATCGAACCCCGACTACCAGTCCGCTCCAAGCGCGCGCCTTTTTACGTTCTCATATCTCCCTCGCACATGTACTTCTCGCTCTCGCCTCACTCGTAGATTTCGTTCCTATTATTGCTGTCGTGTGATTGGTCAGATCCAAAATGTTAGCTCGTCATCTACGTATTAACACATGACCAACAAATTGAGTACTTAATAAGCAAGTTTTACTTCAATAAACATTCAGATTGATTCCTTGTACCAGCGTTTTAATTCTACTCTCAAGTACTCCCTACAAGAGTAATTTGCAGTGGTTGTGCACTTTTGTCGATGAGTACGATGTCGTCTGCATATATAATACACCATGGTAGGGGAGACTGGATGTCTTTGGTAAGATAGTCCATTACCAGATTAAAGAGAAGTGGGCTCAACGCGGAACCCTGATGAACACCGACTTTAACTTCAAAGGTTTTGCTCACACCAGCCTAACTTCTCACTTTTGTGCTACTCCTGTGGAACATGTCTTGGACTTGGTAATATTCCGAAAGATCCTGTGCTCTCATCGCTTGCCATACTAGGTTTCGTGGCACCCGGTCAAATGCCTTCTCAAGGTCTATGAAGATAAGATGTAAATCTTCACCGTTAGCCTTATACTTTTCCATGATGATTCGGACTGTTTGGATAGCATCGATGGTAGATTTTGAAGGCGTAAAACCATACTGGTTTCCAGAAACAACGACGTGGCTCATGAAGCGGTTGTTTAATATTCTTTCCCATATTTTGAGGGTATGAGACGTGAGTTATATGCTCCTATAATTCCCGCAAGCGCTTACATCACCTTTGTTCTTATAAAACGGCACTATGAAACTTTGACGCCATGACTCTGGGATCATATTGGAGTTGAGGACAGCATTGAAGAGGTCCCCTTAAATATTTATTTTATTTTGTTTTTAGTATTTTTTGTTATAGCGGCAAGAGAAATACATAATTTGAGACACTTTTGAGATAACTTTTGCTTGGGATTGTTTATCTAGTTATTAGATATCAATGCTAATCTGCCACAAATACAGTGACTTTGATCATTTTTGAATATTTCTACGAAGACTTTGATCTATCTATCTTCTTTGATCTATACAGGGTGAATTTTTCAAGTGGGCGTGGATGGCCAAATCCTAAACTAAAGGGAATATCGAAAAATGCTGAAAGGAGTCTCGAGGCCGATTTTGATTAAAACTAAAACTGCATCATTCGATTTCCGAAAAAATATTTACCCAAGCCAGGAATCGAACCCGATAAATTTGAAAAAAATACGCAGCCTGTATTATTATTTATATATTAATGCTCTTGCATAAAATTAAAGAAACACGTATTTAAGGTTTTTTATTATTTCAGCACTTAAAGGGGTAAAAAAGGGTGTTAAAGTTTGTATGAAAAATAAATTGTTTATTATCAGAATTACTCAAATTTATGCTCTTCAATAAAATGAAAGAAACACGTATTTAAAGATTTTTTTAATTTCAAACCTTAAAGGGGTAAAAAGGGGTGTTAAAGTTTGAATGAAAAATAAATTGTTTATTATCGAAATGACTTGAATTTTCGTATTTATGCTCTACAATAAAATTAAAGAAATATTTATTTAAGGGTTCTATTTCACCCTTTAAAGGGGTAAAAGGGGTGTTAATATTTGTATGAAAAATAAAAAAGCTATTTTTGGATAATTTGAAATAAACTGGAAAACAAATCAGCCAAAATCGTGTAGTCCACGTAAGCGAAGCTGCGGGCGGAAAGCTAGTCTATATATATAAAAGTCAAAGCTGACTGGCTGACTGACTGACTGATCGAACAACGCACAGCTGAAACCGCTGAACGGATTGCGCTGAAATTTGGCACGCGGATAGTTATTATGACTTAGATTTAAGCTAAGAAAGGATTTTTCAAAATTCACCCCTAAGGGGATGAAACGGGGGTTGAAACTTTATTTTTTTATTTGAAATGAATGAAATTTGGTATTTAGCCTCTAAATATAAAATAATAAAACATTTATTTAAGGATTTTTTTAATTTCAACCCTTAAATGGGTAAAAAGGGGGGTTAAAGTTTGTATGAAAAAAAAAAATGTTTATTGTCAGAATTACTCAAAATTTAG
Source organism: Ochropacha duplaris (assembly GCA_951361185.1). Lineage (NCBI taxonomy): Eukaryota > Metazoa > Arthropoda > Insecta > Lepidoptera > Drepanidae > Ochropacha > Ochropacha duplaris. The sequence continues at coordinate 2,965,614 of OX592690.1, forward strand.
TATTTATGCTCTTCAATTAAATTAAAGATATGGTGTGTACGGATTTTTCAAATTTCAAACCTTAAAGGGGTAAAAAGGGGGTTAAATATTGTATGAAAAAAAATTGTTTCTTATCAGAATTACTCAAAATTTATTATTTATGCTGACACAAATGACGGATATTTTAAATTTCGACCCTTAAAGGGGTATAAGGGGTGTTTAAGTTTGTATGAAAAATAAATTGCTTATTATAAGAATTACTCAAAAAATTGTAATTATGCTCTTCAGTAAAATCAACGAAACACGTGTTCAAATCAATTACCGCTGAACTAATTTCTGTCTATTTTACCAGGAAGGTATAATACCCTAGTCTAGTCTATGGAAAAAAAACAATACTTTAGTCGTCTGTAGTACATGCGCAATGCATTTTCAATATAAATATGATGTTAAAATATCGATTAGTTCACCTACACTTTACCAGGAAAGCATATCCTAGCCTAGGTCGTATAAGAACTTCTATGATATAGGTACCTACGGCATTAATGTATTTTTTAATACAGTTGCTCAAAAAGTGGTGTATTACAGGGACGTATAGCGTTCGGGATGTGGGCTATTACATACTAGTGCTTTTTTATTACCTTTACCGAACTAGTGCGTCTCTTTCCCAACTGTCAAAATAATGTCTATTAAAAAGAAAAACCAACCATGAAGTTTTTACTAAAGAGTTTTTGTAATTCACACAAATACGTATATTTCTAAAAAGAAGCTACCTACTAATTTATTTCAATATCAGATTTAATGATTTAATTGAATGAGTTAGGTTAGGTTTCATTTCATTTCATCTCATTAAATTTCATTTTCATTTCATATCAATAAAAAAAATATACTGAAGACTAAGCTGTATGGATAGTTCCCTTTGGGTGAAGAAAAAAAAAACTGCTTATATTCTACGGTTGGCGCCATTTTCCAGAAATTTTCTTTGCGAGTTTAGTTGTTTGCTGCACAAAATGAGTAATTTCGACCCAATTTTTTTTTTAATTAACACCACCGGAATCGCTGTACATGAACAATCATACGAAATTAATAATAGTTTGTCTCAAACAGTAAATATGCAACCTAAAACTTCCCCAGTCAGTTTAAAAAACTGTACCAATTTCAATGTACATGTGTACTATAACTTTATAAGAAATAAATGATTAGTTAGTTGAGTTTATTGTGTTTTTATTATTTTATTAAATTGCTTCATTTTTTCGCAACTGTATTAAAAATAGTCGTTCAGTACACTTGCGGAACCGTCATTGCCGTCGTTCCGACTGTCAACCCTCGCCTTCGGCTGCGCCTCGGCTCGGGTAGACATTTGTCGGAACTCTTTGCAATGACAGCCTTTCCGCACTTGTAATGAAATATACTATTACATAGCTCCACTTCATACATAATATATCTACATATAATAATACTAGATGACCCGCGCTGTTTCACCCGCGTTTTTGAGGAATCTTATCTATTCCCGGGTTAAAAATTATCCTGTCCTTCAAAATTTCATCTAAATCGGTTCAGCGGTTTAAGCGTAAAAGAGAGAACAGACAGACACACTTTCGCATTTATAATATTAGTATGGATTTACGTACTTTAATGAAAATCTCTTTATGGCACTCATACTGATATGATGTAAAAAAAAGCCGTGTATGTGTATACGTAGATATAGTTTGCATCTGTCTATATACAGCAACAAGAAGATTACGAGATACCAAGGCATCGGATATGTGTTCCTGGTAGCTCAAAGACGATAAAATCAATGATTGAATTGCGTTTGGATAGAGGAAGATAGACAGATATTGCTTGCATAATAGTGCACTGAAGGCATTTGAGTTTCAGCCATATAAATTCATGACTTACCACTGTAAACATAAAGCTTATATTATTACAATTGAAAAAGGATTATACAACCATGTCCAGTCGTGCATTTAATACTGCTGCCACCTGGTGGAAGGATTCGCCAAGTACCAGCTGAATGAAGAACTCAATATACTCTAATAATATGTATATGATGTTTTTATTCAAATAGGCCTTTACAAGCACTAATTAATAGTCTTGTCTCTAACGCCCGGTTCGGAAGGTTGCTTTTGATGAGAAGAGGTAAGCTAAGAAAGGAATTTCCAAAATTCACCCCTCAAGGGGATGAAACGGGGGTCCAAATTTTGTATGAAACTCTGTCATTTTTCATTTGAAATTAATTAAAACTTTCGTGAACTAAATTCATATTTGTAGATCAGAATATTACCTATTAAAATATAATTTTGACTAACCTCGATCTAGTTGCATTGATCGTGGTCACTAGGACTCATGATACTAGATGGGAAATCGAACCCACGACCTGTGTCGTGGTCAATATTGAGGCGTCTCACAAACGCTTCAATTGAAATACGATTTTGGCAGTTCGACTCCGCACGTCCCACCCCTACCTACCCTTTACTTCGCACATGCACATTGAAACTGCATTAAATTTACTCCTAACAAATGATGTTGTCCTGGTACAAATTTTCCGTATTTTGACTATACGAATTTAGTTTATTTATACGATATAGCGTATGAATTGCGCATCGTCCCACCCCTACCTACCCTTTACTTCGCACATGCATTATTGAAACTGCATTAAATTTACTCCTAATGAATGATGTTGTCCTGGTACAAATTTTCCATATTTTGACTATACGAATTTGTTTATTTATACGATAGATAGAGTATGTATTGCGCATCGTCCACCCCTACCTACCCTTTACTTCGCACATGCATTATTGAAACTGCATTAAATTTACTCCTAACAAATGATGTTGTCCTGGTACAAATTTTCCGTATTTTGACTATACGAATTTAGTTTATTTATACGATATAGCGTATGAATTGCGCATCGTCCCACCCCTACCTACCCTTTACTTCGCACATGCATTATTGAAACTGCATTAAATTTACTCCTAATGAATGATGTTGTCCTGGTACAAATTTTCCATATTTTGACTATACGAATTTGTTTATTTATACGATAGATAGAGTATGTATTGCGCATCGTCCCACCCCTACCTACCCTTTACTTCGCACATGCATTATTGAAACTGCATTAAATTTACTCCTAATGAATGATGTTGTCCTGGTACAAATTTTCCATATTTTGACTATACGAATTTTGTTTATTTATAAGATAGATAGCGTATGTTTTGCGCATGCGTGAATGTACTCGTACATTATGAATGAATGAGACAAGAGACTATAGAGTAAAAGGTCTGTTTTGGACGATTGCCAGCATAGAAAAAAGTTTAAAGAAGAAAGATTTTAGAATGTAATGAATCAGAATTAGTAGAAGGATCATTATAGACTGTAGGTAGATATTTATATACTACCACAAACACTACACGCACCCTACTACAGCAATATTTCAAGTTAGATAGGTACTCCCTACGGTTTCTACTGTTCGTTAATAGATTATGTCAGTCGATTTTTTATAATAATATCGATAAAATAGTAAGACAATAGATTCAAATGCGTAGTGGCCCAGCCAGAAATTAATTACTTTTTATGTTCATCTAAACTCAAGTATCATTACGTAAGATGGTTTATAGCAATTTTAAAACTCCAGTTTAAAGCCCTATTTCTTTTTGGTTACAATGAGCTAGAGCTTTAGTTGAAGAAAAACTACATAGGGAAAGTACCCTACCACCGTGCTGTGGTAGGGTACTTTATAGTACTCGACTGGGTGGCTACCATTCTCAAGTTGAAAATCTGTCGCCAAGCACATATTTGTGTCTTCCGGCAATTGCACTAGAGAGCCAGTTAAGGAATTGTAAAGAGGTCAACAACACATTAGCAATCCCCCCGGCATTGCTTATGTCTATATCTCACTTATGGTATAAAAAAATCTCAAGCAAGGAGGCCGAAATACTAAGTTTTAAAATTAAGACTAATCAAAGAGGCACAATCTTCGGCAGCGTCAGTTATTATATCAAAATTACTTAAGTTTAACAGAAGCAGGCGCATATTTGAGAATGGTCAAAAACGCTTGGCACACCTCACGAAAATTCAATTTATTTTGCAAGATATTATCAATATCATAGATACAATAGCACAGCACAGGACCTTACATCACCAATATTAGTCACATGGACAACGAAAGGTATGTAGGTTCGATTCCTACATCAGAAACAATAGCACGGTGGTTGGGTTCTTTGTATGGCTACCACCCTCACGTTGAACATCTGTCGCCAAGTACCTGCTGAACTTGAAGAACAGTTTCCTTCTCGACTATCTGTTATCACTTACCATATGTCACCTTTATAAAAAAGTTAAGTTGAATCTTTTTTAAGTAGAATAGTTATCGATCTATCAAGAAAATCGCCAGCTAAAAGAAAGTTCGATCTAGTACGTTATGTCAACCAGTTTATATAAGATTCGATTGAAAATAAAACAATTTTTAATAAATTAGACTATTTATTCTTAAAGTAAATAAAATCTTACGTCGGTATCATAAAAATTGAAAGTGAACTGCAATTAAGTCTTGCTTGACTTGGTTCTGACTGTCATTCTATAAATACAGACTCTAAATTTGAAAAATTAAAAAAAAACAGTTTAACATTTTTTATTATACCTACATTTTTTTGCCGAAGATTCACTCAAACATTATTTTCTTCAACCTTCATAAATGTAATCAGTAACTTTTGCGGAATTAAAAAGAAGTAAGATCTTAAAGCGCCAATGAGTGTTTCAATACCAATTTTTATTTATTTTGACTTGTTTTTTAATCTAACGTACAAAAAGCTAAATATTTTAAAGAAGCACAAATAGTGAATTGGTATTCTTACCTAATTATATAGTAACATAATAAGAATAAGATAACCTATGTATGTAGTTGCGCATTTCAAGAATAACGGTTACAAACATTTTCTAAACATCTATTACATTATATTTTTCAATTTAGAGTCTGACTATTCATAAGTGCCTGTGAAGGCCTATTTGGATGAATAAACAATTTTATTTCATTTCAATACAAAAATATGAAATCATTCGCATTGCAATTATTACTATATACATATTAAATATTCAACATATAACAATTCCTTATAACTTGAAAATAGTTTCTAAATAACATAGATTCGCAATTTTTCGATAAAAAGAAACAATCGCATTGCATTGAATGCATTTGCATTCAAATAATATTATAAAACAGAAATTAGATATATAAATTAAAATGACCAATAGATAAATATAATATAAATAAAATATGGGTGCTCTCAGGCTGTTTGAACAAGTTAACACGCGTATAAGCGTCAATCCATATTATTTCAAGTGCTACCCGACGCGTAGATGCAATAAAATTTAAGTGTAAGCAATAAAATTTACTTTATCATAAATGTGTGTATTTAGTGCATTTGTTGATAACGAAGTAATTTTCATACTCAGTCTCATTCCACAGTAATTTTAAATTAACATTAAAAACCTATTTACTGTACCAGTGACCTATTCACTGAAGGCAAAAAAAAACCCTATCAAAATATTGCATAACACCACACTAAACCTTGCTAAAACACATGCTTGACATATGGAATTTTGAAATTAAATTTACAATTTCTAACTTTGGAACAATTAACTGTGTAGGTATTTAATTATGACAGCATAGTTAGGTAATCAGTCGTCTATAGATAGATAGTGTCATACACAAAGACGCGCCCCACTCTTTTCCCTAATCTCTTACAGTGCAAGTGTACGCCCTTTTGGTAGTGTAGTAGTGCTGCATATAAAATGTGTATATAAAAAGTTTCGATAAAAATCGAAAAATGAAGTTTTAGCTATCTCAAAAACCAATGCACTTAAAATTTCACCTTTTGATTTTTTAATTTTAATTTTTATTTAAACTATGTATTTTCTTCATAGTAGTGTCATTATTAAGGCAGAACGTCCACCTAGGTGACAAGATAAAAATTTATTACTATATCGAACAGAAACGTGATACAACATAACTAAACTATTAAAAATTTGTAAAATAATTGTTTTATTTTTGATCCGTATCTTTAAAACTGGGTCGTTGAGGTAGACTTTTATGCATGTTTGTTTTTTATTAAATTTCATGATTTATTCTATAAACTCTCCAAACTATGGGTCTATCTCTCTTTATATTTTTACACCTATAAGTTTGTCGAACGACTTACCGGACACCCTGTATACATATAGACATATCGACAGCACTATAACACTAGCGAAAGCATGCACACTTGCACTGTAAGGGATTAGAAAAAAAAGTGCGGCGCGTCTTCGTGTATGCCAATATCTATATAAAGTTATTATTTCTACCGGTAGCTACATTACATAGGTATGCCTAGCGTCTTTCTCACTAGGCCTTCAGCTATGCTATTGAACTGAACTCTATCTTCGCGCCACATCTTAGCTGCGTCTACGTTTGCACCACTCTCGTCATTTGGCTCTGGAATGTGAAAAGATATTTATTTTTACATTTTCGAATAATATTCGTAAAGTGTAAGGCGATGATAGCTCAGTGATAAAACATCGTGAGGATGTAGTACTCGACTGGCTGTACTACAGTTGAAAAACTGGCGCTAAGCACCTGTTGGTGTGTTCCAGCAGTAGCACTTGAGAGCCAGTTGCTTTTAAGGTATTGTAAAAAGGCCGTTAACACATTAGCAAGTCCCTCATGATGAATAAAAACAATATTGTGTTTTAATCAAGAATTATACAGACTTCAAATTAAAAAAAAAACATTAAAAACTGTCACTGAAACGCGAAAAATAACAGAATAAAGATTTCATCTGAAAGACAAAAATGCATGTAAGACTTTTGATATTATATCTGTCTAATTTAGTTTGACCTATTAATCTATTTGATCTATCTACTACAAACTTTATCTCCTAATTGTTAAGTGCTGTAGCTTCATCAAGTCAGTAAAATGACTCTCAGACGCAAACACCTGAATACATTTGAGTACCAAACATAACAAAATAACATGTAACATTAGGTATAGTAGGTATAGATATAAAATCAACTATTCTGTCGCATTAGGTTTGCCTGCAAGATAGATGTAAGTTTATGGTTAAATAAATAAAAATATAACCAAATGTAGAACCTCCTTTTTTTAAGTTGGTTGAAACTACAAAAATACTGGATTTTGTAAAAAAACCTTTATGTTGCCTATTTCCGCACGCTTTTTCGAAACAAATAGGCAACTTAGGTCACGGAAAAGCGTGCTTAAAGTGCGGGTTTAGGTCACACTGCTATAAAATAGTATACGATACTTATGACCTAAGTAGTCTATTATTGCACGGCGTTAGTTAGCGCCCGAGCGCAGCGATCGTATTGTACTATTTGATAACATTCAACTCATAAGACCATCCTAGTTGGTAACCTGTACCCAAAGTTATCAATTAATTAAATAACTTTAAACAGGTAACCTTTGAATACAGAATTACGTACGTAACATTTTATAAAAGGCTATATTTGTAAATGAAGTAAATACTGTAAATAGTAAATATAGTAAATAGTAAAGTAAGTACCGTAAAGTATGTACTGTAAATAAAGTGAGGAATAATGTAATAAAACACATACCAGCCAACATGCTAACAACGGAGAGTAAAATCTTTTCCACACTCTGGACTGGTGACCACCTTTCAGCACTGCTCTCGTAGCCCATTGGGTCGTCACCTGGCGCATGCAATATGGAAATGCAGACTCGCCCATCTGCATATACTGGAAATATTAAATGTAAAAGCTTAGCTAATTTTATTGAAAACTAGTGGGCCCGGTAGACGATGTCCTGCCCTGAAAATAAAACTTAGAACCCGATTCCAGCGCCACCAATTGTAAAACCAAACCATCTGTCAGTGCCCCTCTCGAAATATATCTTAAAGTCTATACAAAATGTATGACTAAAATAGTTTTCTACAAAAAAAATTTTTTTCGTGAATTTTTCCTTCATAGTCAAAAAATCAAACATCATAAACATCGGTCCGGCCGTTCTCGAGTTATAAATAGTGTAACTAACCCGACTTTGTTTTATATATACAAAATATAGATAGATATAGATTATTATTGTTGATACTATTTTTATAAACCAGTATAATTTTATCAAATAACATATCTAAAATGTATTGACTTTCTCCAACAATTAGCACAAGTATCAGCATCAACAATTTTAATTTGATTTTTCCATAGTGGGACTCACGTCTTTCGAAACTGTGGTTTAGGAGATACTTTATACTTACTATTTGGATGAAACATTTCACAAATAAATTGCATCTTTGGGGGGCTCAAGGGATAGTCAGGGGGAAACACTAGTTTCGCTGGGAACACCCCACCTTCAAAGCATGTGCCTTCTGGTCCTCTGAAAAACGCAATACCTACAATTTTATTACATTATGTCAAATATTAATTAGGTACATAATATGATTTGAGGGATTTTGCACAAAATATGCAGTAGTCACAACTGAAGTTTTAAGCCTCTATTGAAAGATATTAATTAAAACAATCTAAGGACCTAATGTATATTCTCAAATACCTGACTTAGGTTTTGATCTAAGTCATTTAGTACATCAAACATAATAAGTAATTCATTGAATTAAAAGCCTGTTATTTTCAGTCAAAGCTAGTCCATAAGTTTTGGAGTTTAATTTATATTTTGTACTACAAACTCCAGAGTTTTTGTCAGCCATGCTCAGTTATAAATGTTTTGGTCAAATTTTCAATTTATAATCTTGGTTTCAAACCATGACTCTATTCTATATAGGTGCCAAAGTATAAAATCAAAATCTACACTGAGAAGAATGATTTGTATTTTGCATGTAACAAATAAACTTAAAAACTCCTGGACCGATTTTAAAAATTCCTTAACCTTATCACCTAAAGCTACATTATCCCTGGGCTACATTAATATTGGCTATATTTTTATCCCGGGAAAAGATAAGATAGCATGGGAACGCGGGTGAAACTGCAGACGACAGCTAATCAAAATTATATTATTCAATTACACTTTCATAGACTGACTCTAACACACAGTTTGGAAGGTTGCATGCATATGGTCAACTATAGTAAAACATTAGAATGGATTTGGGGTTGGAAGGATGCATCCATTGCATATGGTTCCAAGTAAAGTAAAAATTTGAATGGGTTAGGGGATATACTAGATGAAAAAAAACTGCAAATTTTATAATGTGTGGGAGACTCTTCTACAAGTGCAATGTTTGACTCATGGGGTGCATCTCTCTGATGATGTATGTTTGAAATATGTCGTCACTTGAACAATCCATAAGACAGAGTAATATATATTTGCTTGGCTTTGAAATCTTGTACTATTCTATACAGGATATCTGGTAAGTAGTAAGAAATATCTTGATTTTTGTATATTTGGTAGGTAACCCGGCCACCTATCTCCCCCTTAAGTTTGTCGTAATAAATACCGGACACCCAGTATATAGATATTAAGCTCTGGAATGAAACATTTTAGAATATTTTTTTTACTGAAAAATATAATTTTGGCAATGCAGGTAAAAAACTGTTGGTCAAAAAATAGTTAATATTATAAATAGAACAGTTGGTGCAAATGTTTGTTACTCAGTCCTATGTTAATGGTACAATAGATTCAGGAAAAATTTAAATATAAGAGAAATTAGGATAGAAACTTATCAGAAAAAATTACATTCCTCTAGAATGCAGCAAATATAATCCATGGGCTGGTTGATTGTAAATTGATTATAAATCTCACTTACGTTATTAAGGCTTCCCATTCAAAAAAGTTCTCCTCATTAATAGGACCTGCTATAATACCTTCCGGAGGGTTCAATGTTAATTCTGTAAGTCAAATAAAAGCAAATTATTAAGTGATTTATTATCAAACAAAAACAGTCAAAACGCTTGAACCTAGCCCATACAAGTTCCAGAGCAACAACGATGGATCAAGATCATGGGAGTCATGACCATGAAAGTCTGTGCAGGTCAGGTTTTAGTGATCTGAATTCTTTATTGGACAAAACACCACCTATTCAAAGAAACTCTATGAATAATTTAATATCTAATGAATAATACATGAATTAATTAAATGAAAATAAAAAGAAAACTCATCGTCACTTCGCAAGTTCCCGCCAAAAATTCCTATAAATTATGATTTATATCAACTATTAGATTTATGAATAGCCAGTAATTACGGGAATGAAAAGCGAAAATATGTTGGTAGGTATTTAAGTTATTATTGTCATCGCCAATCTTTAGGTGCAGCGCATGGAAGATTATATTTCTATGAACAAAGTAGAGTGTAATTAAAAAATAGTGGGATTACGTAGACCAATAATGTAAACACATACGTTTATATTCTGCCATGAGCCGTCTGAGTGCTGAACCAGCCATTTTGTTTCCGCTCAAGTCCGGTTCTTACTCCGAATCCAATTCCAAGAAAACAATGAAAAAATACTCGAGCACTCGCTTAGAAATAGTAATAACAAACAAATCTAAATTCTATATTATCACGAATTTGCTCGATATAAACTTGAGGCCTTTATTTATAGGTACTAACTGTAATATCATAGATGATTGATACCTAGAAAATATTTTAGTGATATTCCGAACCAGGCTTCGGCATGTGTCAATGTCAGGTCAGGCAGTGTCAGGCGGCACAAAACTGTCAACAACACAACCAACCAATGACATTATTATTTATTTATTTTAAAGGCTGTAGTTACAAGACTATCAAGCTTAAACCATTTCCTTATTTTCAATATTCTGCTTTTATGTTACAGTCACGTTATATCACATTCATAGTAAAGTCTAGTCCTCATCCTCGTCCAGTTAGGTCTTAGTGAAATTGGTGGTCGTTCCACTAAAACTTCACAGACTTTTTGGGACAACCTAAAAAGGCATGATACACGCTTTTAATTTCACTTCACTTTACTTGTGCACTTAGATTGATCACGAATCAAATACACGAATTTAATGAAAATTAAACGAAAACGCAATGTCCCTTCGAAAGTCCCCGCCAATAAGTCCACAATACAGAGTTCATTTTTTATTTTTATTAATGTTTATTCGTGACCATAGGTAATAAAGATACAAAGTCTTTCAGTCGCATACATTTTATACAGAGTTCAGTAGTTCTAGTGCTGCCAACTGCTATCGTAGTATCGTAGCTAGTTATTGTTTATTTATTTATTTAGTTTACATACATAAGTTGAACTTTACAGATTTACCAAAAGGCAATTGTGCTATGTGCAATCGTAAGAATGCGCCAAACCAGCTGCAAAAAAAATTGTGCTTAGACAAAGCTACAGACCAAATTATCAGTGGTTCGCATCAGTGTTGCCATTATATGGATAAATTATCAATTTAGAAATAAAATAAATACATGACATTGGCAGAAATGTCCTAAAGGACGATTCCCAGCAAAGAAAATAAAAAAATCGTTGTTTTCGTTACATAAAATGGCGGTATTTATGAAATGAATCGTGATTTAGAAAACGTGTTGAACACTACATCTAAAATCATTCTATCGTCTATTATTATTATTCTATTGTTATTATACTTATTTGACTGATCTTCATAAATAATGGAACAATTTGATGATGCTAAAACTCAAGATTCATTTGCAGATCAAGAAAATTCCATTCCAAATATAAAGGTAAGTAGGTATGTCTTAGAAGGCAGTTAGGAATACCTATAGCACAGTCTATATAAACTGTCCCTATAGGTTCAATTAAATGTACCTACCTACCTACTAGGTATATACGTAGTTATAGATAAGTGCTCGATCATACCTGGTAACAAATCACGGACACGCGGTCAGCCCGTAGCTTGTTATAAGTAACGTCCCATCTTAGATTATAATAATAATAATAATTTATTTATTACGAAAACATGAATTTATACATATACATATATCTTAATCAATATTGGATTATACATAAATTTAATTCATTCACTTGACAAAAGTGCCCTGATCCTCAAACTAGGTCAAACCTGTATCTTGAGAACCAGGTTCCTCTCCATGTGGCTAAAATATAGTAGGTGTCTAAATTTTTTTTTTTTTTTATTTGCCCTTAACTGATTTTATGTAAATGGATAGTTATATCTGGATGTAATGGATATATATATATATAATGGATTATTGGTAGGTCGCGTCATTATGATCCCCCTGTAAAAATAAAAATATACTAAACATTTCAGCCAAAGAGATTTATAGATAGATACAATAGAGCGGCTATCAGAAGAAATGTCATAGAAAAACTGTGATCCCATTCCATGCCTCAGTAACGCCATCTATGACTGAGCGACTTTTGTCCACTGGACATAAATATCGGATTACGATTTTGGTCGCAATGTCCTGTCTATTAGTATAAGTTAAAAGTCTTTGATTTCAGCACTCTCTAAAATGGGAAGATAAATATTCGGCAAATTTCGTTTGCCGTAAATGCAAGAAAACGTTTTATAACGAGACCGCATTGCAGAATCATATTAATACGCAGCACGATGCAGACAGCTCCTGCAGCGAGGGACACAATAACGCACAGTCTACAAGATACAGTGACCAGGCAAGATGCTAGGGGTTCACCTCATTTCGACCAGTAGGGTACCTTTAGTGTTAAGAATAAATCGTTATTCTTGGATGTAAGACCTACTCGTATAACCATCGGGTACGAGTAGGTAATATTTCTTACATGCGTTTACAAAAAACAAGAATAAATTTCTTATGAGATTCCTAGGTAGTATTCTCGAGTGGCACCGTCCATAGTAAACAAGCGTTTGCAGTAACTAAAAGTTTAACGACATACCTATTGTATCGCTTTTGTCGGAAATATTTTATAAGTATTTACAATCAGATGCAGTGGCGTAACTAGGACGGGAGACCGGGCACAAAACCACCGGCCTACCTTGTAAAAAATGGTATTCAATCAACTTAAGTTACCATGGATTACAGTTACTAGAAAATGATCGAAAAATGCACTCCCGATGAATTTGCAATGATCATAAAAATAAATAATCTTTTTTTTTACACTCAAGGTACAGTTGAGTGCATTAATATCTGAAATAATATCCGCATTTTCCAACTCATGTAAAATAGCGTTTGGACCACAAGAAAACAACATTTGAAATTTAAGAAAACGCGTATTTCCCTTTCCGCATACTCGGTTAAAAAATCCGAAAACTGCTCATACGTTTTATTGTATGAGAAGCAGCGGCAAAAAACTAAGCATGGTTACATTTTTTAAATGTTTTTGAATCTGACTAATATGAGCTATTTTTTACACCACCATTCATAATTTGATAACTCTCAGCTCTATCTACGTAGAACCTCAGTACCTAAATGTACAGATTGCTAAGTTATGATAGGCTGAAGGTGTTACCACCTTGCTTGCACCGTGCTTACGCACACAAAGCTTAGAAAGAAACTGGCTCTCAAGTACAACGTCGGAACATACCGATAGGATAGCCAGTCGGGTATTCAAACTCAAACTCAAAACTCATTTATTAAGTTTAGGCCCTGGTAAGGCACATGAACGTTACCACCGGTTCGGAATACACTTACACTGAGAAGACTCCGGCAAGAAACTCAGCAAGGCATTTTTTTTTTAGCAGTGGATCTTTCTTACATTTTTTTACATTTTTTTTTATTACAAAGTCCTACCCTATCACCGTGTTATGGTTTCCTAACGATGTTTTTCTATCATCTGCAGAGACACGTAGGTACTGAATAGTCTCTGCTGAGTCTTGATAACAAAAGTATTTTTCTTCTGCCTATGGGTCGGCAGGCGCTACTGCTACCAGATACACCTGGCAAGCATTCCCCGGGTCACCAAAGTTTAAGTACTTTAGAGGTGCTCTATCTAAATCAGGGGTTTCTCCCAATAACTGATATATTAAACAGATTTTCAACGGTCTCTGCGGTTTCAAGTTTATACCTAAAGAGTGCGGCGAGCCAGACAAAACCACGGTCTATGATGGATTGACAACCCGTGTTTTCTCTGTGGATACTACTTATCTAATCGTGAAAGTGGAAGGTAACGATGAAGATGCTGTTGCTTTTAAAAGATCACGCTTGGATGGTGTTTTAAAAAGGACCCAAATATTGGCCAAACCACCTATCGATTTAAGGTATTACCTACTGTTTTAATATCTATTCATTAATTTAATATAAAACTGTGTAATTTAAGTCGTATGGAACCAAATTTTTAGGACTTTATGCACCATCCATCTTGCTCTACGTCCCGCCAAGGCCATGCACGATGCACGATGAAAAACGGTCGTGAATAAGCTCGACAGAGACGTAGTGGCCTTGGCTGGACGTACAGCGGGGATGGATGGTCCGTAAGGTCTTTTAGGTATCAAATAAGTAATATGAATTAATACATGATTGGTTTTTAACTCCACTGGGCCGTTACTGTTTGCCCGCCCTACTTTAGGGCCTCAAATTGTCTGTTTGCCCAGGGGTCCCTTTACGTGCACGTTCCCGTCAGCTCTACATCCGGAATTGCAATGTCGTCAGATCTTCTTCGACTGCTGTGAGTACTCGCTACATTATCGGGAGGAGCACACGAAGCGACGCAAGGCCGCCCTCCGGTGCCAAGTGTGTGAGAAACGACTCGACAGAGACTTCTTTCCTGCCAACACTCTTGCTGCCCATATTCATGCCGCAAATCGGCCAACATTCTCCTGTCGACCATGCGGCCAAATGTTCATGGATGGCTTCAAATTCGACGAACACAATCGCATCGCACACGTTAAAATAAAGCCTCACCAATGTTCTATTTGTGCGAAGCGTTTCACGCAGCTCGGTGGCTTGCAGCAACACATGCGAATGCACACCGGAGTACGGCCATTTCGCTGCACGTATTGCCCTAAAGCGTTTACGCAGAAGGCGGGATTAGATCAGCATCTCCGCACGCACACTAAAATAAAGCCTTTCAAATGTGTCATATGTAGCAAGTGCTTTTCCCAGTCGGTGCACTTGCGACAGCATATGCGTACACACACAAATATTCAACCATTCGAGTGTACGGTATGCGGTAGAAAATTTAAGCAGAGTAGCCACTTGAACTTTCATATGCGTTCGCACGTTGGCGACGGCACTTTAGCCATGGAACGTTACGAGCAAGTGGTCCAACAACAGAATCAGATTATTTTTCTGAACCTGTCGAATCTTCAACCTATTTATGATGGTGAGACGGTATACTATGCTGCCGATCTGGCCGATGGATCCTCGGAGCGCCATTAGCAGCAAGCTTTTGTTTGTCAGAGAATATTCTATGTTAGTAAATTATGTAGCAATATTTTCATTTCGTACAGCTAATTTCAGTTAAGTAGTTAGTTACATAAGTTAAATATGTTAAGCAATAAATCGCATTAATAGAAAAGTTGAATTTATTTTTAAAATCCCTTTAATCTTATTTTTTAAGTTTATTCTATATAGGTAGGTATTAGGTAGGTAAGTACTAATTGTATAAAAGTAAAAGGTAAGTAATAAAAGGTAAGTAATAACCTTTTATTCATATCACTGATTTACGTATGAGAGATTAGACTTGGTATATTAGATTTTTAGGTTAGCCTATTATTTCTAATAGGTACTGCTCCTCCGGCTATTCTTATCCTAAGTATATAATATAGGTAGATAGGCCTGCGTCCGTCGACCTTTTTGCCGGGTCATAAGTATCAGGCTGAAACTTTCTAGATCGCTTCATTTCAGTGAGTCGGACAAACTTTTTATTTGACAAAAATCTAGGTAGTGGGGACTAATTTTGCTAGAGGCCTTGAAACATGTCGATAAGTCCGGGTGCCAAAAATTTACTAATACCAAGCCGATTCTTACTGAAATTTAAAGATTAATTTATGAGAAAGTCAAAAAGTAGATTGTCCGACAAAATTAATGGGGACTATGCGCCAGTCGGACATACTGAAAATGTTGGAAATTCAAACTCAAAAAAGTGATGAATATCAGGCTAAATTTTTTTTTATGGGTTCATAAAAATTAATATAATACAACTGTAACGTTGTCCGACAAAATTTATGGGGATAAGCGCCAGTCTGACACTCGAAAAATGTCGAAAATACCAGCACAAAGAAGTGATTAATACTTGTCGGACAAACATGAGTAATTGTAGATTAGATCATTTATAACTGAAATATAGTGATATCCGACAAAAATAATGGGTCATATCGCTAGTCCGACAAGATTAGCCTAACCGCAAAGAAACTATATCTATATATACGCTCTTAGAAACGGCAGTATATCTATATGTGGATTTCGCTTTTCGCTTTCGAGAGCTCTGTTAGTGTATCTGTCGCACTATATAGTATACATGAGGTTTTAACCTCTCTACCACAATTAGAAGTTTTTGAATAAATGTAGCTGTACTTGGCTCAAGTTTAATGTATAAACTTTTTTTTAAGCTACCCTTTTTGTTTCTAATTAGATAATCTTAGAAAAATAATATAAATTTATGTTGTTTGATAAATAAAATATTAGTTTTATTATCACACATTTAGAAGTTTTTCATAAGACTTGACTCAAAAAAATTGGCAAAAAAAAGTTACTTCTCAAATTTATCAATTTTAATTGATAATATTGAAAAAACTATTAAATATCTAAGTAGTATATATACAACAAATGGTTTAAGAAGGCTACGCCTTCTACCGCGCGTGGTTTCCACACGCTAAATTTTTTGCTAATACGTTATCTCATGGAGTCAAGCGATAAAATTTTTCTTGTTTTCTTCTAAATCATACATAAGACGTGTCAAAATACGAGCTTACAGATTTTTTTAGGAGGATTCGTATAATATTAAAAAAATGGAAGCTAAACAGGCCTTTTAAAATTTAAATAACAGTAAAAGAAATAAATATCACTGATCACTGTACGGAGTACAGCAAAGCGTGGAATTGTATTGTAAACGGAGGAAAACACAAGATAAACTGCAAAGAGGATAAAAACACTACGTTTTAATAAACTGCTCGACTCGATGTGATATGAAAAAAACAATGGCCGATTTACATTATTTACCTTTCAAACTGTCAGAGGTGTCAAACTACCAATGACGTAGGTACACACACATTGACACAAAATTGAACACTGTAAGCAGAGCACAGATTAATAATATGTACCGCCCTCGCCGGAGAGGCCCGTCGCGACGTCCCACTCAGATTCAGTCTCGTCCCCCCGTTAGTCAGTCGTTAACGGCCCGAACCGCCACAGTCAGCAATCCGACCGTCCCCTAAAAACTCCTCTAAATCGCTTAGGCGAAGTCCGTCCCACTTTTTGTGTCCCCCGACGACGCCCTGAGCCGAGGTTTGGGCCCCAACTGGGGCGCCCTCAGCGGTGAGTCGTCACAAACAAACACGGCTGAGAGCCCTAAGCGCTCGCCGAATAGTCCGCGTAAGGGTGTCTATGGTCCTTCAGACCGCCACCTTTAAGTCCTCCTCAAAAAAAAAAAAAAAAATATGTAGCAAGCTACAGCAGCGCCAGAACTGTAAGATTGGAAATAGAGCTGTCACCCCCCTGATGCCACGCGGCCAGTGTGTTTGTAACTACTGGGTACCTATAGTGCGCTCTCTGCCTCATCATCTTTCTCACTCACTTTCATGCAGTCAAACACAGAACAGAAACACACAGACAGCGTTCAGGGAGAGAGGGGAGATATATATAGGTATACTTAAATGCTGTATACAGAACGAATAATTTTAATAGATATTTTATCGATTTTTATTAGTATTCCCCACATTTCTTGTCGGACAATCGTAGAATCACGTTTGAAACATTATTTTATTACTGAAAAAATAAAAATTAGGTTGATATCAATCACTTCTTTGTGCTGGTATTTTCGACATTTTTCGAGTGTCAGACTGGCGCTTATCCCCATAAATTTTGTCGGACAACGTTACAGTTGTATTATATTAATTTTGATGAACCCATAAAAAAAATTTTGCCTGATATTCATCACTTTTTTGAGTTTGAATTTCCAACATTTTCAGTATGTCCGACTGGCGCATAGTCCCCATTAATTTTGTCGGACAATCTACTTTTTGACTTTCTCATAAATTAATCTTTAAATTTCAGTAAGAATCGGCTTGATATTAGTAAATTTTTGGCACCCGGACTTATCGACATGTTTCAAGGCCTCTAGCAAAATTAGTCCCCACTACCTAGATTTTTGTCAAATAAAAAGTTTGTCCGACTCACTGAAATGAAGCGATCTAGAAAGTTTCAGCCTGATACTTATGACCCGGCAAAAAGGTCGACGGACGCAGGCCTAAGATAACATATATTAAAAACGCGAATGTTCGCGATTCTGATGAAACTTTGCACACAGATATTAGATATTTCAATAATCATAATATGCCCTTGAAAAAATATCACTAGAATAGAATCTCTTTTATAGGAAAAATAATATTGAGGCTTTGATTATAATATTTTGAGGAAGCTAGTAAGCATGTGCCTACTATTAAATACTTATTACCTTTTATTTGGTTGGTAGATATAGTATAGCGCTGAAAAAGGTAGCAACACAAGCAACCCAATTTTATAGTGCACCTAACGCACCTAGCACAGAGAGACTATGTACCAGGAGCGTATAAGTACTGAGGAGTAAAATGTGCATGTAAGGTTGAATTATTACGTGGATGAAGGATGGATGCATGTCCTACACACGGCTTTAAAACCATCCTGCTCGCACATTGCTGTTAATGGATGCAGTATCCGAGATTGCGCGTTAGATATTGCATTTTTATGTAGGTAACAGTAGTAGTAGGAAACTCAGCGGAACACTAAAATCATTTCAGTACCTACCATTACGTCTTTCTCGCTAGATGATGTCTATCGGATACATAATTGGATTTACTAAGATTTTACTTATACCTTTTAGAACTAGGTACTTACATATTTGTAATGAATCTATAGATAACCAGTTTTATGTTACATGTGCTTAATTATTGTGGTCAAAATGCACGGCTAGCAAAGTTACAACTTTATTACGATTAGCTAAGCCTTAGCCGCTAACGTGTTGTGTGTGAAACATACATTTAATTGATCTTCTAATGTTCCAATTAAATAATTATTATTTTTTATGTTTTCTAGCCTTCCTCAAGTTTTTCGCTGGCAATATTTTTATTTTTAGTATTTTCATCCTTTCTTAGCAAAAACATACTCCCTATGAGGAATCTACCTATCAAATTTCAAGTAGCATTTAGGTATACTTTCTGAGGTTTCGTGATTAATTTCAAAATAAACATTTGCATGAGGCGGAAATCGAACCCTTTCCAACTCAGCTACAGAGACGAATAATTAAGTAATATTACACAGAAGTTAGTTTGCTGACGCGGTCGTCATAACATGGTATTCCGCAGCGTGTGGGCGGTAGTTGGTTACATTTCGGTCTGTTGTATATTTTCTTAGAGCCACGTATGGTACGCGAGCGCAGGGAAAACAAAGGGCATCTACTGAGACGACGACGGCTGCGTCCTGACCACGAACAAACGTCTATATCATTTCATTACCATATTTTCTTAAAGTAGCAGTCACTACTTATACTTACTTCTTTAGGTAGGTACCTACATAAATAATTCGACTGTTCAAATTTAAGAAGTTATATCTTTTTAAATAGCAAACATTTTTGTAGCAGAAAAAAAACAAGAAATTTGATTTTTTTAAATTTAATTTTGAATGTTGTATGTTCTTATAAATAAATTTCAGAATAATCTACAGAATTTGGCACCCATTTAGATCTTTTGACAACCACGCATATTATATTGAACTTGGCACTCATTTTCACACTCACTTTTCCTACGTATGTAGGTATTTTGAACTATAAAATAACCTACTTTAAAAAGCAATATTTTTTGTGTTTTTTTGTGCGCACCCCGTTTGCACCCTGGTAAAGTTTTATCTATGACAAACCAGACATGTTATAAAACCTGCAATATTTTTTGTCCGTCGTGTACGTTTTAACACGAACACTACACATGTGTTGCTTTGGGTGTGATTTAACATTTTGTTTACATCCGCCTGGCGAGGGTTTAACTTTATACCTTAGGGTATCGTAGGGGTATCGTCCAAAATAAGACCTTACCGAGAATAATGTATATCATCATATATAATTAGGTATATTAGAACTAATTAATGTTATGTTATAAACAGGTCCTTTCTTTATTTTTGTTTTACTGACATAGTAACACAGTGGATTTCTGATAAGAAATATTACTTAACCTAATTACACATATAATATCAAAAACTATAAATGTATTAATGATATAAAATAATCGTTCCTGTAAGTAGGGGTGTTAATTATCATTTTGTGACAATAGACTATGATTACCTAATTCAGGCAAATTTTTTTTCACGCAAGTTTTTGCTACATAAACTGGATTCTAATTCGTAGTCTGTTGGGGACACCTCTAGTCTGTTATTTTATAAAAATCTCTGTCATATTATTCTGTTCTAAATGCTGCTCCATTACGGTTTGAAAGAGGCCTTTTTTATGATTTTAGGGCCCTTCAATTTAGGACCTATACCAATCTATGCTAACATCATATTTATTTAGGTATATAAAAGTATTTTATTAGCAAAGAGGTGAAGACCTCAATATAGTAACAATATGTAATAGTATAATGGGAACTGGCTATCAAGTGCACTTGTCGGAACACACCGATGAGTGCTTGGCGGCAGATTTTCAACTTGAGGATGGTAGCCAGATAGTCGGGTACGTACTACAAAGTCTGCCACCGTGCTGTGTTTTCTTCACGATGTTTTCCTTCACCGAAAGCTCAAACTCATTCGAACCCACAACCTTTGCCGCGGTATCCGACATCACTACCACTGAGCTATCATCGTCTGAATAGTGCTGAATATCTACGTTTATCTTTATTGATAAAGAGTAATTTGAGAGTTTGTGTACCTATCTGCAATACATTGTCTCAACCGCCTGTACGTGCGGTGCAGACAAAAAGCATTTTGAAAGATTTAAATTCACCCTAACACCTTTTAAGTCGCCGTCCGACGATGGCGTTGTTTACGTCTGCCATCCGTTAATGTATCCTGTACGATGCAAATGTAGGATTGATAGAAGTACCTATGTCGCGTCTTAAATTACTTATAATTTATTTTTACTTGTGAATGCCTAATGTAGCTACTCCGATCTTGGTGAAACTTGGCACAGGTAGATCGGAATGAAATATAGGATACTTTTATCCCGGGAAAAGATAAGATCCCACAGCTCGCGGGTGAAACTGCGGTGGACAGCTAGTATAGGTATAAAATTTTATCTGACGAATTTATCCTATAGGATGTGTGTACTGGATAGTAGGTAATAGTGGCGTATGTATACTAATACCTATATAGATGATGATATTTAAAATCTTCTTGCTATTAATTATAGTGGTCAAGTAAAACTTCATGGCATTTGAATCGACATTATTTTTCCTATGTCTAAAATCGTGATAAAAATAAGGTACCTATGTATATGTTACACAAAACAAAACTAAAGAAAAAACGTTTGTAAGATATTGAGAAGGTCGATTACGTACTCTCCTTACAGATCAGTCGATACAAAACAACGTTATTTGTTGGTGTTTTTTTTGGAAAAATGCCGAGACTTCAAACATAACATATGTTCTATAATGGAGTAGCTATCCGCTTTAAAGAAATATCGATGTTTTATTGATATCTACGTGAATATAAAATATTGTTGCCAGAGGGAGATGAGGCACCATGAAATATAGATAGGTACCTAAGTTTAACATTTTTCCAGAAATACCAAACTGAAATCAATGAAAATTAGAGGTCAGAACTTGATGACATTAGTTTTCGAGAACATCGCTACAAGTTGCAAATAATTTCACGAATTTAGTACGTTCATACCTAAGGAACTACCTAACTTGTACTATAGGTAAACTTAAATTACTATGAATAGGAAATAAATGTGTTTTATTTTCTTGGAATTTGTTTCTGGGTATTAGCGGTGATGTTCGGTAGCGAATTATTCAGCGTCATAGGACACTACCCACATGGCGGCGTTCGTCATAAAATCTAATTTACTGCCCCGCTAAACTTGTGCGTACCTACGCCACATTTGCACTTTGTATAAAAGTTGTTTAGTATTTACAAATGATGCCTACCTATTAGCCTACCAGACAACTAAGCACCCAATCGTGCTATGGTTTCTGGACTCTTAGCCGTAATCTCAAGCTCAGTGTAGGATTAGAATCTGTCGCCTAATAACTACCTAACGCTGTGTCCTGACTGATAAAATTTTAGGGTTTGTGTGCTTATTTCTTTTGGCCACCAAATATTAATCGGGAAATTATACCACTATGGCGTTAGAGTAGGTACAGGCAATTCACAAAATGTATTATAAGTCCTTAAGATTACCTGTCACAATGGGTGTCCCACATTAGGTTCCATCCCTGAAGTAATAAAATACCTTCCTATTTTTGTATGGACTCCTCCATAATAAGTACTTAATTTTAATAACTCTGTAATTTGGCAAATCAATGCAAATTTTCTAATTTAATGTTTATCTTTGTTATTTACCTATAGCTGAAATTTCATAGGAACGATATTTACTTTTATGATTTAAGTACCTACATAGGTTCATACCAAATGCTGAGATGTGGGTTCATTGGTACTCATATGATCGTGTTGTCTGCGTTTCATATATCAAAGGTTAGATAATTTGTATTAATTAATGTGTTATGTCTGGCTGGCTTGTCGTGCAAACAATGTAAGATTGTTCTTTTATAGGTACAAGGTCTTGTGTAGGTACTTTTTCCAGCAGTGAACGTATTTCAGCTGATATGATGATGATGTCAAAATGAGCAGGTATCCAAATATTAGCGTTAACATAAATATTGACTAGGTTACTCTTGTTGCATTTTTTTTTGTGCCGGTGCTTTTATAGAGGTAGGTACCAATACTAATTCAAATTGAAATAAGTAGAACATGTGAAAATAATATTTAAGTCTATGATATTGGCTTTATTAAATAGATAATTTTATGCCATTGGTGTTTAAATATGAACCCAGGCATAAGAGCGCCATCGCTAGTTCGAATTAAGCGCAATCGTGAAAACCAATTTTAGACAACTTTAAGGAGCAACTGGGGCCGTATAGCAATTAGCACCAATAACACGGCGAATTTTGACTTCCAAATGGTCTAACATCTGTTTTTTATCAGCATAGACTAGTGAATTCTCATACTCCTAGGGTAATACCGTCATTAAGTTGTGACTTATTGACGTAGCCATTTAACCAAAAAATTGCTTCATCGGTGAATAAAATTTTAGAAAAAGAGGATCAAGCTTTATATTGTTTTCGACCCATTCACCTTACGACGCGCATAATATAAAGCGATGATAGCTCAGTGGTAAGTCACGTCGGATACCGCGGCGAAGGTCGTGGGTTCGAATCCTACAATGAGCTTGAGCTTTCGGTGAGGGAAAACATCGTGAGGAAACCATAGCACAGTGGTAGGGTACTTTGTAGTACTCGACTGGCTGGCTACCAACCTCAAGTTGAAAATCTGTCACCAAGCACCTATCGGTGTGTTCCGACAGTTGCACTTGAGAACCAGTTCCCATCTAGGCTTTGTATGTTTACCACCTTCGGCCACATCATCACTTACCATAGTGAGATTGTAGTCAAATTACAAGCCTATCCAAAAAAAAAAAAAACGTCACGCGGTTTCAACTCTTGCACAAACAGGAGTTTTAAGCCAAGATCTTTCCAAAAAGTGACGGGCATAGGCTCCAATTGCTGTGCACGAATAGCGAATCGACTTATTCTGGTTCTCTTCAACACTACGCTCTACAACAGCAATAACTTCTTTTGTGAGCAATGATTGAAGTCTTTGTGGATGCGTATTATCCACTAGTGTGACAAGTGTATGTGTGGTGCAAAATCAATCCACAGTGTTGCTCAGATGGACGATTATGTTGCGAACCGTAAATTAACTCCTAGGTTGCCTGGAAGTAATCGCTTCAGCAATAATGCCGCCTATTTGTTTTCACTGTTTCTGCCTTTGGTGTTACTTGTAAATTTTGTCATGTGGTGTCAACAATACAGCATATTTGTATCGTATTCTAAGTTAATTTAGACCAATTTTTAACAATCAATCATTATATAAAGGAATGCAGGATGTAGGTAGTTAGTTACCTTATCTAAGCCAGTAGTCTAGATACATTGTTTAAAATTCATTGTAGGTACCTAAGTAATCTAAGATTCAGATGTTTTCGCATACGATCAAAAACAATAGCATGCGTATGAGTCAGTCGGTTGTAATAAGAATTTACTAGACATGTTGATTGATACCTAGGTATGAGAGAGAACGTTGTTTTTTTCCCGAATATTTTTGGTTTGTAATAATGGTCGGAAAATCAATTAAACTCCCACCGTAAAACATGTGATTGCACACCAAAAATTGAGGCGAAACCGTAAACCTCAAAGCAAACATTGTGAGCTCGTAAAAGGTGATGAATGGAGGGTTCAAGATCAGGCAATGATCCACCAAGTGCGTGTGCGCAGCCGATCATCGTTCCGCGAGCATGCCTCTTCGCGCCCGCGCCATCTTGTGGGCGGAGCTAAATTAACCATTCCGTGACAGCGCATCTTCCTTTTGACTCTGTTCTCCTCAATAATAAACGAGTTGGAAAGAGAGAAGAAGCTTTGAAAATCTGAACATCTATCTATGTATGTGTATATGTCAGATCACCTGCTGATTTATTTTTAAATTCGTAAAAGGTAGGTAGGTAGGTACTGTACAGTCAAAGGGATGTACGATTAAAGTCACTCAAGAATATATGCTGGAAATTTTGGAAGATATTATATGATATAATCTAGCTTTTTACTAAATTAATAATCGCCATTCTGGAGGATTGCTTAGTGAGTCGTTTCTAGGCGAACACAATAATTATGGTAATACGACCAGCCAGATTGTAGAGTCGAAATTGTTGCAAGAAAAAGTAAACTTTCGGATGTTTTAAAGGCAAATAAAAGTTCAGCAGACAATAACAAGCTTGAAGTTAAATGTACAATAGTGATAGTATTAATGTTTACTACAGAAGCGAAGATTGTTTATAGCAGAGATCAGCAACCCGACGCGAACGCATCCCGTCTCGTCCCGTCCGCGTCCGTCCCGTTCCGTCACGCCGGCCAACCGACCTCGTATTTATAGCTCATTCGATAATAATGATTTATTTATTTATCACACACAAATTACGTCATTTTAGTACCTACTCCGAAATACCGCTATGTAAAAAAACTACATAAGAAATTGATGGCTCCTAAATATTTGTTGCTTGTTTTCTTCTTTCGATTCATAAATAAGCAGTCTATCCACAAAATACGTGGATGTAGGTATTTTTCTATTAATAGCATGGAGTTTCCTTTTCCATATCAAAGGTTAACACATTATTTATGACATTGTTATCTACATTTAATAAATACAGTCACATAATTATTATAGCTAGGAAAGTAGGTATTAACAAAATTGGTAGGGTAGGTACATTATATATGCATAGTGACATTGAATTGGCTACTTTTACTTGCTACCTGAGCTGTGCTAAGAGCTATTTGAGTGCTATTATTATCAACTACATCCTTTTCCTTTTCGCCTACTCCAGAGTATGAACAACTGGGAAACGCTATTCACTCTGCATTATACACGTATAATATAAAACCTTACTGAATTAGAATAGAGTACAATATCCGTTGCACGTTTTCGTTTACACGAGTGCTAGTAAATAAATCCGGCAAGTTTAATGCAAAACTTTTGGTTTACGCTTTATGGTAAATATTTGGTGTACGTCGTATAACTGTTTTATAGTTCTAGTAAAATGTTTGGTTTAATTGTGCTAGGTCAAGAGCGGGCGTTCGACAGGCGTCCTTGCGACGGGTAAATATTATTGTCTAAGCGGGTTTTCCGCTGTTTGGTGTTAGTTTGTGGCCGATACAGGCTGGGGGCTCTGATAGTACAACGACCTCACTGCGCATGAACCTCACATCACAGCTCTACCTATCTGCTAGCTATTTTCCATGTAGGTAACCATTTTAATTTAAATTAGGTAGATATTTATAATTCCGTTACCCACACTAATAGAGTCAATTGCAGTCAGTTCGTTCATACATAAGTCGTAAAGGAATCATGTGATTACGTTAGTCACTCTGAATTTAAAAAAAAACCAATACTTTTTTAGGTACTTATTATTGTTTGTGTCTTTAAATATGAATAGAATTAACATTATTTTGTTTATGATTTAGGTACATTTTGGGTAATATGTTGTCTCTATGGCAGCAAAAAGTTTCGCGCAAATTGGCAATAAGTGTATGGTAGAGGCGGCGCGCGGCGGCGGCGTGTGGGTGTGCCGATGTGGGGCGGCATGGCAGTACAGCGGGGCGCGGCGCTGGGCGGCGCGGCGCGGGCAAGGGTGCGCGCGCGGGCGACACGCGGTGGGCGGCGCGCGCGCACAACTCGATAGCTCGCGCACCGACGCGCACGCGCACGCGCACGCATGAAGACCGAGGAACAAACCACCGAGGAGGCGGCGCGCCGCGCGCCTGCCACGCGCCGCCAAGAAAAGCCACCCTTCTCCTACATCGCCCTTATCGTCATGGCGATCAGGCACTCCCCGAATAAAAGACTCACGCTCAGCGAAATTTACGCGTTTCTTCAACAACAGTTTCCGTTCTTCCGCAGCTCCTACCAGGGGTGGAAGAACTCGGTTCGGCACAACTTAAGTCTGAACGAGTGCTTTGTGAAGTTGCCCAAGGGGCTGGGGCGACCGGGGAAGGGTCACTACTGGACGATCGATCCTTCTTCCGAGTTCATGTTCGAGGAGGGTTCGTTTAGGCGGCGACCACGAGGGTTTCGTAGAAAGTGCCAAGCGTTGAAACCTCAGTTCGGTGGCGGTGGTTACCTGTGCGGTGGCGGAGTGGCTGCGCTACCACCCTCGCAGCCGAGTGGCTACGAGCTGGGGAATGGAGGCGGCCCAGGGGGTAGCAGCGCACCCTCCATCGACTACGGAGCATGCGCTTACTCGCACACGAGCTCTGCAAGCCAACAACTGGCGTACGGTGGAGAGTACTGTGCGTATGGTACGATGAGTGAGCGAGATTGGCCGCTGGCCTATGGAGCGGTGGACCCTGGCTATCGACCGCCGCCGACGTCGCCACCGCCGCACCACGATATGCCAGACCTCATACCCAACTACCAGTATTCCGTCGCTAACGAACATGGTAAGTTATTAAAAATAATGCATTCTAGGTAAATAGTAAGATCTAAATACGTATTCCTTTAAATCACATTTTAATGGCATTTCAGAATATGACCACAGTATAAAGATATAGTCTGATATGACTGCTTGAATTTAATTTGTGTTTGTAAACCCCACTAACAAAGGAAAGCCTTTAAAATTTAATTACTTACAGTGCTGTTAATAAAGCCTATCTATATAACTCAAGGATAATGTAGCTTTATATTAGTGAAATAATGAAAAAAAGAATGATCAGTAGTTTCAGCGATTACCTCCTAAACCCAAACTTACCAACATACGAATCCTACCTCATTACCTATCTATTATATAAAAATTAATACCTATTTCCTTGGTCACGGCATCACGCCTGAACGGCTGGACCAATTTCGCTAATTCTTTTTTGTTGTATTTGTTATTGTAAGGAGAAGGTTTTTATGAAAGAAAAAAGTATGAAAGTTACGCGGACCATTAGAAAATTTAAGAAAACTTAACGACCATGTTCAATTTTCTAAATATTGTTTAAAACTGATGGTTCCAAGTTTCTTTTTATTTTCATTTCATGGCAGGACAACGTCTGCCGGGCCCACTAGTATATAATATTAGTTTGGATTTCACCGCGGAAACAAATCAACTGTTACACTTTAATATTATTATATCCTATAGCTATAATTATAATTGTGACGGAAATATTTGGCTAAAAAACCCCATATACCAGAATATATTTTGTTCAATGAAGTCAAACTGTAGGTAAAATTTAAACATAAGAAAGCATTTCTCAAATGCTTGAAAACCTATTGGAATCTTTATCTCACAGAAATCAGGAACAAAATCTCCAAGAACTGCCCACTTGAGACAAGGTGACGACGTGCTGGGGTATACTTGCCTACTGGATCTGGATCTTGTCATAGATTTCAAGTGCTTTAAACCACCCGGCTTCGCTACTTGTAGGTACGGGTTGCCAATCTCAATTCAACAGCTTCTTCTATTTTTTGTCGGCCGTATCGTAGCAAAACATTACTTGTGATGATATTGTTAAAATGTTAGGCTTCCGTAGTCAAACAAAGAATCTGTACCTATAGTTTCATCAGGTCCACTCGTGCGTCTATCTGTGTGTCACAGCCATTTTGCATGTAGACTAAAGTTTAGTTTTAGTTACAAAATATTAATAAAACACGACAAAATTTTTAAAAAATACGTTACTGCTTCTTTTTAGGGTTCCGTACCCAAATGGTAAAAACGGGATCCTATTACTAAGACTTCGCTGTCTGTCCGTCCGTCTGTCTGATACCAGGCTGTATCTCAAGAACCGCGATAGCTAGACAGTTGAAATTTTCACAAATTATGTATTTCTGTTGCCGCTATAACAACAAATACTAAAAACAAAATAAAATAAATATTTAAGGCGGGCTCCCATACAACAAACGCGATTGATTTTTTTGCCAAACAAAATGTATGACAAAAAAAAATCTTCATTAATCTTTTTTTTTGTGAAATTTTCGTATTTTTTTATCCTATGTCCGTCTCCTGGTTCTAAGCTCCCCACCAATTTTCAGCCAAATCGGTTCAGCCGTTCTTGAGTTATAAATAGTGTAACTAACACAATGTTTATTGATATAGTGGGCACAGGTGATAGTGAGGCCGGTGGGCCTCAATACTCTTTGCGGATTACGGTATATCGATTGTAGTTACTGTATTAATTTCTATAGGTACAATATGGTGCATGAAAATCGGTGTAAAGGAGTCTGCGCTTTGCTTCCCATCGATATCAAGCTACAAAGTATTGACGGAATAATTTCGAAACCGGTTACTTAACCAGGAGATCATAACTACCTAAGAGCTTCATGTTTAAGAGCACATACTTATTTCCTTAAAACTTTTTGCCAGGCAAACTTTAAGAAGTTGTCGGCCTATCGAATATTGAAGGTACCACGTATTTTTTTACCTACAGAACTTAAAGTTGCACACTAAAATTATTAGTTCGCAAAACAAATACACTAATATTATACTTGGTTTGTTTATTTTATACCTATCTCTGCGACCACAAAATAATCTGATTGTAGGTACATGAACTATGTAGATAGAGCAGTAGTAGACCTAATAATAATCACAATAAAGTTTTTGACGATAACGTTAGTATGTTAAGATAAACTTAGTAAGATTATACCTATGTTTTGATTCCTATGACATAAATATTCACTTATGGAAAAAGTTTATTTTATTCACAAAACTTTTTTTTTATAAGTATGTCACTTTGAGCATCTTATTCAAGAACATCCTCATCAACAACAGTAAGCATATCTTCCCACAGCGGGGTATGACCACTCTCTAACAAGGCAGTACTTACACCACGAAGACTCCTTGAAGATAGAAATTTCTCATACCTTTGATTTACTTCCTCATGATAGCTTTCGATCGTTGCATTCACGTATGTCAAATATGTTATCCTACTTCCTACTAATAGGTATCTACGAGTATTATAAATGTGAAAGTAGGTTTGGATGTGTGTGAAGATGTTGTTACTCTTTCATGCAATAACTGCTGAAAGGATTTTGATGAAACTTGGCACACAGGTAGTTCATATCCTGGAATAAAATATAGGATACTTTTATCCCGGTAAAAGATAAGATCCCACGGGAACGCGGGTGAAACCGCGGTGGACAACTAGTATTTTATACTTAAATTACATTAGAAAGGTATACCTAAGACTTCAAACTTATAAAATAAGAATAATTGCATGGAACTTGGCAGCTTTGAACTATTGCACTACCACAGACTATCGAAAAGTGTATGAGAAGCTACCAGGCTAACATGAAACAAAGAAGACTTGCCAGATATATTTTGAAGTTAGTATTTCTAGTACAACTTTATCCGTAGAATAATATATTATTATGTAGATTACACGTGTTTAAAGTGTTTAATGAAATAAAACAAAAATGTCATTCAAATTCAATGTGTAGACAATGAGAAGAAATCTATCAAATCCTTATGTGTAGAGAATAAGTATATAATCTATATCTACACTAATTTATTATTTAACTATACTAATATATGCATAGAAATTGTTGATTAAATAAGTATTTAACTTCTTCCATTATTATCACTCCTTAATTTCTTTGAGGGCTATAAAAAATATGCCGAGCTGAAAGCGATGACGTATGACGACTGCACTTTCGTTTTCAACATGCGCATTGCTGCAGTATTGATTTTCTCTTCCCTAGCCCATAGCATCTATTAGTACTTGAATATAGGTATATCTAGGTTACCTGAATATGCTAATAACTCTTATCCGATCATGATAGCCGGGTCGTCATCATGCATTTATCGATTTTGGTATATGTACTTGTATCGTTGCAGCATCCATTTTTTCCATGCAGAATATATAACTTGATCTAGATAATGTAGGTTGTCTAGCTACATCTGCGGAATATCTCTTGGCCCATCATGATTGCCGGGTGGTAAAAATGCAATTTCGGGTGGATGCATAGTTGCAGTATTGATTTTTTAACACGCTTTTATTAGGTTCACTTGTATGTATGTAACTAACTATGTAATGGAATCTAATTTAACCATCTTCCAAGGATCGTGGCGTCATGAAAATTGGCAGCTGTATGTAGTTCTGATGACAATACAATAATTTGGTACTGTCGAACTGATCTGATGATGGAGCCGGAAGATGTAAACTGGAACTTCATGATGGAATATCGTATCATAGACGTGTTTGGACTTGTTAGAAAGGTCTTGTAATGAACTTTGATCACGATTAGATTTCAAGGTCTGATGATGAAGCCGGAAAATAGGCACTGCCGTTTAATGATGGAATATCGTATCATAGCCGTGTTTGGACTTGTTAGTAAGGTCCTGTAATGAACTTTTTAATACAGTTGCTCAAAAACTGGTGTATTACAGGGACGTATAGCGTTCGGGATGTGGTATTACATTCTAGTGCTTTTTTTTTACCTTTACCGAACTCGTGCGTTCTCTTTCCCAACTGTCAAAATAATGTCTATTAAAAAGAAAAACCAACCATGAAGTTTTTACTAAAGAGTTTTTGTGATTCATACAAATACGTATATTTCTAAAAAGAAGCTACTAATTTATTTCAATATCAGATTTAATGATTTAATTGAATGAGTTAGGTTAGGTTTCATTTCATCTCATTAAATTTCATTTTCATTTCATATCAATAAAAAAAATATACTGCAGACTAAGCTGTATGGATAGTTAGTTCCCTTTGGGTGAAGAAAAAAAAAACTCTGCTTATATTCTACGGTTGGCGCCATTTTCCAAAGAGTCCATTTTCCAGAAACTTTCTTTGCGAGTTTAGTTGTTTGTTGCACAAAATGAGTAATTTCGACCCTATTTTTTTTTAATGAACACCACCGGAATCTCTATAATTGCACAAACATTGTATGACAAATATACATGAACAATTAATTAATAATAGTTTGTCTCAAACAGTAAATATGCAACCTAAAACTTCCCCAGTAAGTTTAAAAAACTGTACCAATTTCAATGTACATGTGTACTATAACTTTCATAAGAAATAAATTATTAGTTAGTTGAGTTTATTATGTTTTTATTATTTTATTAAATTGCTTAATTTTTTCGCAACTGTATTAAAAATAGTCGTTCAGTACACTTGCGGAACCGTCATTGCAACTTGTTCCGACTGTCAACCCTCGCCTTCGGCTGCGCCTCGGCTCGGGTAGACATTTGTCGGAACTCTTTGCAATGACAGCCTTTCCGCACTTGTAATGAAATATACTATTGACAACGATCAGATTTATTCAAACCCAGCATCGCTGGCGCATTAAAAGGGGAGAATGTGCCAAATTGAACCTACTTTCATAAATTACGCTTTTGAAAATAACCAAACTAAAAAGTAGATGATAAAATTAATAATTAAAAAAAACAAAACAAACACGCTTTTATAAAAAACCTAACTAAAAAGTAAAAAATATTTTCAATAAATTTAAATTATGGATAGTGTGATTAGCAAAAAAATTAATTTTATTATAAAAAAGGGTGCTTTAAGATTATATGATTAAGCTTATACCACTTGGCTATGATCAAGATCTTGATGGAAGTAGTCATTTTGAAAATGTCTTAAAAAGAACCCCACGATTTTTTATAATATGAAGTCGGTTAAAAATTGAGCGATGACGTATGACGACTGAACTTTCGTTTTCAACATGCGCATTGCTGCGCTGCAGTATTGATTTTCTCTTCCCTAGCCCATAGCTTCTATTAGTACTTGAATATAGGTATCTAGGTTACCTGAATATGCTAATAACTCTTATCGGATCATGATAGCCGGGTCGTCATCATGCATTTATCGATTTTGGTATACTTGTATCGTTGCAACATCCATTTTTTCCATGCAGAATATATAACTTGATCTAGATAATGTAGGTTGTCTAGCTACATCTGCGGAATATCTCTTGGCCCATCATGATTGCCGGGTTGTCGCCATGCACTTTGCAATGCAATTTCTAGGGACTTGCATCGTCCATGAAATGATATAACTACTTCCATAACATCTATTGGTACCTACTTGAATAATACAGGTATTGGTTAGGTATACCTCCTCACCCATCATGATTACCTGCTCTTCATTGTGCATTTTGCGTGAACTATAAGCACGGTTTATACGCTCGATGTATTTAAAATGTTGACAACATAGTGTATTTATCTATGCATAATAATATACAATTAAATACTGACCGGTGACGTCGTAAACAAACATTGTCATAAGATCTACCTACTCCTTTGCGTATTAGGCTGCATTGGTTATTAAAAACATAATCATTCCACCTCTTTCGACAACGTGTTAG
Organism: Ochropacha duplaris; assembly: GCA_951361185.1. Classification (NCBI taxonomy): domain Eukaryota; kingdom Metazoa; phylum Arthropoda; class Insecta; order Lepidoptera; family Drepanidae; genus Ochropacha; species Ochropacha duplaris. The sequence continues at coordinate 2,998,690 of OX592690.1, forward strand.
TGTTAATACACTTAATTAGTATTAGATACTTTTTCTTGAATATAGGCAACATTCTTATTGTTTATTTTTATAATGTTATAGCTAGGTTGTGGGTGCAATGAGCTCGAGTTTTTAACCGAAAAAAGGAGGAGGTTCTCAATTCGTCTGTTTTTTTTTTTTTTGTATGTTTGTTACTCGATTTCTCTGCCAATTATGAATAGATTTTGATGATTCTTTTTTTGTTTGGTAGATCTTACTTCAGAGGTGGTCCCATTTAAATTTTGTCGAAATTGATTAAGCACTTTTTGAGAAAATCAACAAAAACGAAAAAAATTCTATCTCGTTTGATAAACCTTAGTGAATCAAACTGAGTCGTTGAGCGTGACTTTTTGGATTTGGATGAAATTTCGTGTGTATACTTCAATGGGTTCTTCGATGGTTTTAAAATACAATTGGACCCGGTAGGTGGCGCTGGAATCGAGTTCCAAGATTTGTTTTAATTTCAGGGCAGGACGACGTCTGCCGGGCCCGCTAGTTATATATTATATTTTACCGGCCAGACCCGATTTCAGGACAAACTAGTTTTGCCTAGGATAACATATAATAAGGAATAAACTTTAAAAATTAAAAAATAAAATTATTTTTAAAAATAAAAAACAAAAACCGACTTCAAAACTGTAACCTATACCTATGTACAAACATAAACTAAAAAGTAAAGAATAATATTTTAATTTCAAAGCAAGAGCCTTAAAGGACAATCAACAAAATTATTGATATTTATATATCTATTTAATATTTATAAACAGTTCTTTTTGGAGTCGGTGCCAGCCAAGAAGGACAGTTTAATTCTGCCTTTGTAACAAACTTTCGAAAAGTAGGGGAGCGACGGCGCAGATCTAAGGAACATTACCGTAAGGAGAGGTGTCGTAAGACGTTTTCTCGTATGAACACTTCGTGTCCAGTTCAAAACTGTCCTTCTTCTTGGCTGGCACCGACTCCAAAAAGAACTGTTTATAAATATTAAATAGATATATAAATATCAATAATTTTGTTGATTGTCCTTTAAGGCTCTTGCTTTGAAATTAAAATATTATTCTTTACTTTTTAGTTTATGTTTGTACATAGGTATAGGTTACAGTTTTGAAGTCGGTTTTTGTTTTTTATTTTTATAGATGAAAAAAAAACATAGTGTGGAAACTTAACTACTTAAATAAAAACCAAACGAGAGTAAAGTACCTAATTTTTTAACGAAGGATAGGGAGAGTAATAATAATAAATAAATATCTCGGACATTTTCACACACGGCTATCTGATCCCAGACTAAACTGAGCTGGTGCTATGGAAACCAAATAAGTTTTTTTTTTTTTTATGTCACAATTGACAACGAGGCAGGCGGGTCACCTGATGGTAAGTGACAACCGTCGCCTATAGACATTGGCAATACCAGGGGATTGCTAATGTGTTGTACACCTTATTAAGGCGAACTGGCTCTCAAGTGCAATTGCCGGAACACACCAACAGGTGCTTGGCGACAGATTTTCAACTTGAGGGTGGTAGCCAGCCAGTCGAGTACTACAAAGTACCCTACCACTGTGCTATGGTTTCCTCACGATGTTTTCCTTCACCGAAAGCTCAGGCCCATTGTAGGATTCGAACCCACGACCTTCGCCGCGGTATCCGACGTCACTATCACTGAGCTGTCATCGCCTTACTTTTTTTTGTAAATATACTAATACAATATACTAATAGACAATTTCACCTAGACCAAGGACGAACTTGGGAATCGAATCCACGACATGTGGCGTGATAGGTTGCGACCCGTCAAATTTTGGAGTATTTTCAAGGAGCTTTATAAGAATTAACTACACTAATTTTGTGATAGCATCACACCTTTACAAAAAAAGTATAATTTGCAATTAGATGTTTTTATTTTTAAGACCCTTAAATAGCTCTGCCTCGTTAGATTACAATATAAAGTTGTGTAGGTAATTAAATGTAAAATATAATTTCGGATTTTAATTCATGCATTTGAAAATAGGTTAGATGACTGTAAAGAAAATACTGAAATTAGAACAGTTTTTGTACGGACTTATCAGACGATTAGTTTATCCGAGGTTTATCCAGTGAATGAAAATCAAACATTATTGCATTATTTATTAATAGGATCGGTTCAAAATTCATAATTATTCGAAATATTAGATTTTACTGACATTTTAATTCTACAAATGCTGCAGTTGCCTGCAGTTTCAATTATATACACAGGCTTTATTCTGGTGCAAGCAAAGTAGTGCATGCTGAAATGAACTTTATTGCATCGCTATAAAGAATGCTCTAGAATCGAATACCTCCCTCTGTTTCCTACTTCCCTGGTACTATATGGCTTATTCCTGCCATTGGTTGCAGTGCAAATTCGGCCTGCATGGGGTACATAGTGGTGTAGTCGATAAAATGCTCCTTAGGAGGACTTGATCGACAATTGGAACCTAAGTAATGACATATAAAGAAATATGTAATTTACTTAGCTATGTATAAGTTTTATGTTGGCTACCATATGTTGAAAATCTGTTGCCAAGCTTCTAACGGTGTGCACTTAAGACTAGTAGGTACCCTTCTAATTTTACCGCCTTCTTCACATACTATGGTAATATTGTGGTAACATAGGTACACGGCATTCCTAAGTAATAAAAACTATTAAACCTTGTAAAAAATATGCCGAGAAAATAACTGAAACGTATTTAACATTATATGCACATGGAATTTGGTTTATTTAAACTCCTTTGATTAATTAGAATCCCCATCAATACAGCTGAAACGTTTATTGAAACGTCTAAAAATCTGCATTTTATCACTTTTAAAACAGTAATTTGCGTATAACATACAGAAGATAAGTTGATCAGCCAAATAAAAGATAACTTGCGTATGAAAATTTGCCAAGTCAAGTCTTCAATTCATCCTAAGTTAAAGTTACATTTTTGAATAACAAACATTGTTGCAGCAGAAAATAACAAGAAATTGTGTTTAAAAATAATTTTTGAATGTTGTATGTTCATATACCTAATTAAATTTCAGTATTATCTACAGACCTTGGCACCCATTTAAATCTAAATTATTTTGATGGCAAAGATTGGCAGGTAGATTACTATATTTTGATTCAACCCCTAAAGGGTTCTTTCGAGAATGCGGGTGAAACCGCGAGGCACAGCTAGTTATCTATATAGGTAGCTAAGTTATGTATTTAAAGTAACTGTAAATGTAACACCAGATCTAAGACTAAGGGGAGATTAGTTGTACCAAAGATTAAATAGGTGACCCCCAAGCTATGCAACATGTACCCTACTGTGCTATTGAATGAAAGGAAAGTTAAATGTAAAAAAAACTAAATGAGTACCTTACTTAAATAAATAGATAATGAGTGTTATTTATAAATATTATAGATTATGGATAAAATGGTCGTGTGTGAAGAATATTCTAGAACTTTTATGAGACGACTTTCATGTTCAATTGAAAGTTTTAAATATAATCCCTGTGATATACCTAGTTATAATCGAAAAACATTTGCATTAAAGAACTTCTTAAAAACCGAGATGGCATTTAATAATAATAATGCCCCATCGACATCTACCGAATTACTTCAGTACAACTTTGAAACTCATATTCAGAACATAAATTGCCAATTTATAATAGCGTCAAAAGAAGCAGTGAGTACATATGTATATATTATAAATACTGCCCGTACAGAGCTGGTGCCAGGGCCGGATAATCGACGATTTATTGCCCCCCATGTGCACATCGGCCCGTTTCTCAGAAGCACCAACACTCCCTTACGACGGTCATAAAAGCTGTGGTAACATGTGCAATGGCAGCGCCTGCATCACTCGGCCGGTTCTGTTCTGATGCCCGTTCGCTTTCAACTTCGAGCTACGAAAAGAGTTTATCTGCTCATATTGCTGCGTGAGCTAGAAATCGCTACAAGCTCTCCATCCATACATTAGGATTAAACAAGTATTTATCTCTATTATGAAGTAGGAAGAACCTATAATATTTTATCACAGTTTCTTTAGACGATGTTGTTTATAGTAGACCTATATAGGTACTGCGGCCTAAACTCTATTCTAGTATTAATTTCAGTCGGTAAAACATACATTGTTGATTCTCTATCAGGGATATAGTTAAAAAAATAAGAAAAATCACCATCTAAATCAAAAACGAACACTATTTAGAATGCCTTTACTGTCTATTTTGAGCTGTCTAACCAAAATCAATAAATTTATTCAACGAAAAGAAAGTTAATCATGAAAACGCTTCACTTGACTCATCGCTTACTCGATAGCTCCACGGTAATTGCTACCATCAACCAGAATTTACTGGTGCCGGAACGTTTGTCCGTCCGGCGTTTCGCGAGATTCAGCAACTGACGTAGCTTTCCTTCGTTTGATGAAAAACATTCACTTCCAATACCTACCTACGTGGAAAAAAATTGTTCGCGATTTCCGTCGACGCTTCACTGTATTGATTTCAGACTGAACATATAAATACATTTTGCCTGTGAAATGCATTTAGAATAAAATAATTGGAACAGTATTCTGCTACAAATATATTGAAGTGTTGTGGAAATGCTACCTACGATTTCGCTAATCACAGAAAATTGTGGACTGCGTAGTATATATCTGTTCTGTGGTTCTTTCTAGTCTAGTTAGACGTTATACGTCTGAAAATATAGATACTACAAAACTCTGAGTAATAATAAAGTAAGATCCGAGAGCGAATGTGAGCGTGTATTACAGTGTACGTACATACAGATAATGGCATTCGTTACGTTACGTAGGTAGGTACGTGATGGGTGGGTGGGTATACGCGCCGCGCGCCGCGCGCCGCGCGCCGCGAGGACTACGGCCTGCGCATGCGCAACCAGCGAGTATGATGTGTTTACACAAACGCCCGTTTGTTCAAACCGTTTGATCTTTATAAATGCAATAGGTATTTCCAGAATATCGCTGTCGGAGTAACTCTAACGTTCGCTTTAATAAAAAAAAATGGAGAATGATTTTGAAGAACGACAACCTTGATGCTCTGTTTATTCTCGACTATAGGTGCTCCGTTTATGACCATTTTTTTTGATATAATGTACTGACGTGTGTTTGAAATCTTCAATTTAGTTAGGAATTTATTTAGGCCAATCCCTATTTGTGTAAAGTTAGTAAAATAACTTGCACACTGCAAATTCAGAACAGCGTTAATGTGAAACCTTTGTTCGAGTTAAATTAATAAAGGATAATAACACGTCCCGTCTTTAAACGTACCCCTATTACTATATCTTGACTAAACTAGTAGAAATAATTAGTTCAGCCGACATAAATTAATTAGAAATGCAAAATTAACTTGTAACATAGGTAATCTTCTGCTAACAACATCTTCAGAAATAAATGGCAAACCATTAATGTAGTAGTATAAGTATTCCTCTTACCATGCTTTGGGTGAAAGAAACACTTTATTTTTCTCCTCTATGAGGAAGATTCATCAATACATAAGTAGGTATTGCCGTTGGAGTTTGTAAAAAAATGTCATGGAGTGCCGCAAATATTTTTTGCTACGAGAAAACCGCAGTGCTACGAAACTCGTAACCTTTCGTAGAACCAAAATATTGCAGTTTGTAAAAAATATCCATATTTATCAGTAATGATTGAATTAAAATGTTTTACATTTCAGCGAGACAATTAGCTTACTGTCACATTGTACAAAGAAAAATCGCAAAGTATTTTAACGAGAATTTACAGTGCATTATGTATTGCCTGTATCTGTTAATGCTGATATTATTGCTTTGTCGGCGGTCATTAATTATAGCACTCGCATTAACACTGATTTCTATTTTCGTCAGAATACATTAGCTATTCAAAGAGTTCTCTGACGGATTGTTTTCGAGTTGTATTGATATTTTAGTACTATTTTGATGATCATTTTATCGTTGGTTTTCATCGGAATTTCTTAATTTTGGTTCTACATATAAAAGTTCCATTCGTTACTCCATTGTATTGTATGTAATAAAAAATAGGTAATCTTAATTCAACCTGTAATAATAAATTTAACAAACCGGTCAAGTGCGAGTCGGACTCGCGCACCGAGGGTTCCGTACAAACTTGTAAATAGTTCGTTCATCACGGCAATGGAGTTTCGAGGATTTTTTAATTATTTTTTTCGATTACGTTTTCGATTACCTTATTAGAGGTACGAGCCAATTAAGTTAGACCTCTAAATTGTATGAGTGCCGATACATCTCAGAGGTCTATCTTAATTGGTGGCTACTATGTATGTATGGGGACACCTTTAATTTTCAACTTTTTTTATTTTTGTGGTGACACACGGACAGACGGACAAGAGAGGGATCTTATAAGGGTTCATTTTTACCTTTTCAGGTACGGAACCCTAAAAATAAATAAACATTTAAAATTTCACATAATAATATTTAATACGTGCCTGTATATCGTCGTATTGTATGCTAAGTAACCATATATAACTTAATAAATAAAATTCCCCGGTGACGATCCGATCTTGATGAAACTTGGTACATACACAAATAGATTATATCCTGGAATAAGATATATATCCTGGAAAAGATAAGATCCCACGGGAAAGCGTGTAAAACCGTGGGAGACAGGTAGTAGGTGTATAAAAAGCATCGATTGACAATCCATTAGTTAGCCTAGAATACGCAACGTAGGTAGATACCTACTCCACGTATTTTTTGTTACTGTTTCCTCGAGGATGGTGTATTATACAGCACTGAGATGCTAGCTTGCGTTTCAGTGTACGCACAACTCAACTCCTGTAAACTGTATTTAAAAATAGACGGTGTAATTGACATAGATCAATGCCATATTAGTCGATGTGTGCGGTCCGCCGAAATCAATACGAGCGCTTGCGTCCTTTTGTCCAAAAAACGCAGTAAGGGATCATCTTTAAGATACGTGATGTGTTTGAATCGATCCAATAAAAAAGTTTGTCATAATAAATATAGTTGTAAGAGATTTTAACAAAAAATTATATTGTTTCGCTTAAAAATAATATCTATATAAGTACTTACGTTCAATGCTTTGGTTTTACAATTATTAAATAATAATAATAATGTAAAAATCATAGCTTAGTGTACTATCGTGGGTGCCATGTGGAAGGTCGTACGTTCGGATCCTACTTTTTTGGTAAAGGAACACAGCAAACATAAACCCCCTTTCAAAGTTATAAATCTGACATCTGTCTCCATTTTGAACTGAATATGACAGGAGATCATTTTCTTAAAATTAATTTCTTAAAAAAATTACCTACCTACTTTGAGTCTGCCCTAAACGCACTACGTTTGGTAGGTACATTTTCTGTATAAATTCAAACTCATAAACTGTTAAATTTATTAGCGTTTACCGTTTTATTTATTCTAACAGTGCGATCTTTGAATCGGTTATTGAAAAACGACGTAAAGTTTTTGTGGTTGCTCCCTCATAGTTTCGCTGTAAAGAAATGATTCGTTGGGCTCGCTACTGTAAACATCTAAAATAAAAAGTAGAAAAAACCGACCGTTCCTTTAGCGCCATTGCCGGAACATATGGAAAAAAAATACCCTTTCACATGTCAATTGTTGACCTTTGTTTACCGTAACTTTTTTGGTATTTAAATATAGAACGCGGTAAAAAATCTGTAGCTCGGTGTAATATTTTATGAAAAATCCTTGCTTGGTGTTCTCGTTGTTCATAAAAAAATATTTGAACAGCTGCCATTTTTCGTGCTTTTGCTTATGTGAGTAATCTGCGCAGCATTTTGTGGTGTTAAGGCGTTGCACTTGTTTTACATCGAAAAGTTTGTCTAGAGCAGGTGGCAGATGTTCTGTGTACCTATAAAATAATAATAATAAGTCATCATCAAGAACTACGATGCTGAACTAGTACCTAAGTAGGTTTGGAGTTAGATCCTTGTAGGGATCTTCTTTGGTGTAAAAAAACACCGTAAGGATAACGAGGCTGGCTGGTAACCTGATGGTAAGTTAATACCGTCGCCTATAGACATTAGCAACTCCAGCGGGATTGCCAATGTGTTATACACCTTATTACAATGCCTTAAAGGCAGTATGTAAAAACAATAACGATAAAAACGCCACTATAAAAAGCATGTTGTTTTAGGGTGTCATTTTATGCTCTGGATCAATTTATAAAATGCATTATTTTGCTTCATCTAGGGAGGATCGATGGCGCAATACCAGAATATCTCCAAAGTTATTCACCGTCTGTGACCTGAATATTTTGGTCTCATCGATGGTCAAATCCAGGTATTATTGAACCCAAGTTAGCTCTCGCGAATTGAATTTATAAATAAATCCGAGGTCGCAAAAAATATTAAATTCATTGCGAGGCAGTGGCCTTTGAGATATGAAATACTTACATACCATTTATTTGGAATAATAAATCAATTAGGTACTTATTCATATTTTTTACAAAGCATTTAACGTGTTCAAAATATTTATCTTTTTGTTTATTCAAGGAAAATAAATGAGAATTAATTTGACTAGTTGTTTGCTATATGACTCGGTTTATTTTGATAAAATATATTTTTCTGGATTATTGCGTCTTCGTGAATCCTTAATGCCATATAAATTTCTCACAACTAAGCGATATACCTAACATTAATCTTAGGAAAAATTAATAATTTACAGTAACATGCCTGTACTACTGTATGTACATCGTAAATGAGCGTAATTAAGGGAAACATGCACGGACTGATCTAAATAAAATGATTAATCTCGTTTTATTACTCCAGTGACATAAAAATATTTTCATTACTATCATAAATTTCCGGCATTCAGGATTCACATAATTCGCTGGCGAAAGCTACTTTTTTAATTATTGTTTTCTTTTATTTAATTTCATTTGCAATTGCTGTGCGACTTATGCGAATTCTTTTTCTGTTTAACGTTCACATTAAACTATTATCACCGGAAATAGAATTATATTCGTTCAACACCTGAGTTGGGCTTTTATATTCCAATATATCTATAGTTAAACGGTTGAAGTAATTTAATTTGGTGTGGTGAGAGCGATGGTGCGCCGGCGCACGTCTCTCGTCGGCTGCCAACTTGAGAGCAATTTATCCTATCGCCGAGGCCCTCGTGCTGGCGATGGCGTGATCTACGAGCTCTAAAAAGTGTTGACAACCTCCCAAGGGGCTTATGAAACGATACTGGATAGATTACTCGAGTGCCCACCGAGTTTTTTTTCACTTGTACCTACCTCATTGACTTTATTGACGCCATTTTTTTTATTCTGCACGGGGCATACCTAGAATCAGTTCTCTTTTCGGTACAACATTTTTTCACGTGCAAGTATTTAACAAATTCACCACATGGCGTATGTAGTGCTGCCTGTAGGATTTTATTCCGAAAACCGACCAACTGGTGTCTGTTTTGTTTAAGTTATGGCATTTAGGTACAGTACAGCAACACGTGGTCGACAACAGACGGGCAACAGGCGAGCCGTGCGTGCCGCGGCCGCAGCAGCGTGGTGTGAACTTGCCGAGCAATTATAGCTCAGCATCTAATATTTTATCTCATGTGCTGTTAGTGTTCACGTCTACACTTATTACATCAACCAGTTGTCTGCACAGCGAGCTGGTGTGAAGATTTAACACACTTTAAGAGAATTTCAGTGGATTAAATCGATTCCGTTGAAAAAATATTCTTGATATTTATTCAATAAGAAATTCAATCATTAATTTATTTCCGAATCCTATCAATAGAAACAAAAAGGTGGTCATTTTTGTTGTTTAAAATCTTGTAGTAGTTAGGCACCTGTCATCACCGAATTAGGTACCCACCCATATTATACGCTTCGGTAAGATTTGCAGTTGAAAACGAACAGAAAATTTATCTGCATATTAATCTACTTTAATGCCAATTAAAAAGCTGTTTCGTATTTATTATGATTTTTTCCTCAAACCAAATTCTACTCCATACATTAAAATTTCATCTAACTAATGTATCAGTCAGCTAAAGCGAGAAGGACTTTTATAGATACGAATTGTTATACCATGTCTTTAATTGTAATGCTTTAATGATCTAAGATTCTAATCCAATACTCCTAAATAAACGAAATGTGACTAATAATACAAAGTTAACTAATATATTTTTCTCATTCTAGGTACGGCGCCGATGTTCGCTGGTATGCGAGGTGTGCACGGTCAGATGCTCTCCGGAGGCTCAACGATCAGCGGCCTCGGAGCCTTTGGCCTCTCATCCTCATTATCAACCTTGCCCCCTGAACGCAAGGTGTACTCTACACCGCCACCAACGCCACTGCCCACACTGTCGTCACCCAGCTCTGTCGCACCTACGTCTGGACCTTCCACATCTACCACAGTCCACGCGTATTACCATTAAAGGGACAGTGTTTCGTCGTGGATATGTCACAGGCTGTTCATATAATGGCTAGCTAAAATAGTTTATGAATTTCTTAGAAACTGGCGGAGTGTAAGACTGGCATTTGTCAATCCCAAATGCTGATGGATTATTATATCTTTAAAACTTATTGCGGCCCAAATCTACGTAAAAGAACAATTCGAATTGATAGCAGAATGGGTCATAAGGTCTATAGGGTACGTTGGTCTGCCAGATTTTGTAATAAAGTAAAGCTTCAAGCCAAAAAATTATAATATGCCGTTTGTTCCGCTCTGCAATGACATTACACATTTTTATTGTAACATTTCTAAGATCTCGTCAGAATTTTTAACGAATTGGGTTTTAGAAAGCGGACTGCGATTATTAATTACCTTATACAAAGACTAAATATATTTTGAACACTATGTAAGTAGGTATGAACCTTGGTACTATTATAATGTAGATATCTATCTGTGCTATTAGGTAATCTTTGCACATTTTGGTAATCTTTGCACCTATTCTAATGGAGGTTTTAAATAAATAAAACGATCTTTACGAAAATAATATTGTACTTTTTGTTTGTATTGGAATGGATAAGTAAGACATAAGAACAAATACATCTTGAGTAGACATTTCTGATAGTCACAATTTCGTACGATAACATATTCATTCAAGTTTTAAAGGTTGAAATAAAAAATGATAGTTATAAAAATATTATAATATTCACTGTGAAATAAGAACAATATGTGATTATAAATTTTGTGTCGCAAAATAATACCTAGGTAGGTTGGTACTATATATATATTTATAGTATTTATTTTATATTCTTGAGGCCTGAAATAGGTTAAAGTATTTTTCATGTTTTCATTCGAAAATAATGTAATTATTAGAATAGAGAAATACCTATTTAGAATGATCCACTTTATCTCTTTTTATGTTGAGTAGGGTAAGCTAGTGGTTAGGGGATTGCTTGTGGATTTGTAATGTATGTAGGTGTAAGCTGTTTCTTTTTAAATAAATTACTTTATTAATGACTTTCTTTTCATTTTTGTTTGTCTTTTGGTGCTCAAATATTTATTCTGCCTCAATGGCCTCCTTCCAGATTGTTTGCTTAAAAAATCCTTGCCAGACCTAGGTAAATAGATTGAATGGAAATCTGATAGGTAGGTATTAAGCCAGACCAGCCAATTAGATAAGTAGGTACCGAACCACCATATACTATGGCTTCTTCACGTGTCAAAGAAGAATTATTTAAACCTTCGACTAACTTTACGCATTAAAAATCTATAATATAAGTACCTACATATTATGTAGGTATGTATCCTACCTAGCAACTACAAAAAAATATATCATCTGTCCGCGTAAGCACTTAGCGTATATCAAACTTGCTGCAGTGGCAACCGATGACAACCTAACGACAACACGAGGTTGCGCACACTATCAATGTGTTGCTCGGGGATCGATACATATTCGACTAACACCATAAGACTCGTAAGTATGTACCTAAGGATTTAATTTGAAGTTAAATTTATACAAGATTATTTAGTCATCTCTGTGATTAACTTTCACTATGAAGTCAATAGGTAGGTATTATTGTGAAATCTTGAGTTTCGCGTCAACCCAATCAAAGGGATTCAATGACTTTAAAATTATCCTGTATTTAATTCTACAATCCTAAGTAGGGGGTAGCCAACATGATATACATACGAGTAGGTACTATTTATATTATTTTTGCAAGTTGCAATTATTTAATTTAAAGGTCAGGCAGGGCAAGAGAAACACCGAGACAGAAACGAAAAACCATTATCTAGCAAGTTATAGGGTAGGTAGGGGAGGATGGTTTGATACTAAAACGAAGGTAGTTTACAAACTTAGTTAAGTAGCTTTACTATCCAGACAGATAAAGGCCAAAAAAACTATATTTTACTTTTCATAAGTCGGGAAATTTTCTAAATCACTCTAAAATCGATGTGAGTGCTAAACGCGTAGCGAATCAGCATGAGTGCAATTACGATGTCCCTTGATGTCTTAAACCGAAGTCATTACACCATTTTGATATTTTACAGTCCATGGTCCAAACCACGTCCAAACTGATGCGTGATGCGTGAGTGTATGTTTGATGTATACAAACAATAAGTTATTGTTCCGAGGGTATACATATATTCAAACTGTCAGGTTGTTACTTTTTTGTTTTAAATAAAGATACTAGGGGGAATTACTGCCGGGCACTTGCGAAGTGTCGTTGCGTTTTCGTTTTATTGTCATTAAAATCGTGTATTTTATATTTTATTGAATAATGTCGGTGGTGTTTTGTCTAATAAAGAACAATCTAAATGCACAAGTGAAGTGTAACGAAATGAATCTTTGTATCATGACTTTTCAGGTTGTCCCAAAAAGTCCGTGAAAAGTTTTAGTGGAACAGCCACCAATTTCACTAACAACTGACCGGACTTGTACGGAAGAGGACTAGACTTTACTATGAATGTGATATAATATCACTATAACATAAAATGTGTCATTCGTGGCTGATAGTATTGTACCTAAAGCCTTTTAAATAAATTAATAAATAAGATACTAACTACCAAAGATTATGCTAACTAAAGGCTAATATAATAATAATTACTACTAGAAATTAAAAAAGCTCAAATCTTGGATCAAACTTAGCTAGCGAACATGACACTCTTGGTAATTTGGAGTCCATGCGCTCGCCAGCTCTTACGAGGTGGCAGGTTAGTGGTTCTGGTTGCTACGGGTCAACGAAGAGCTCTGCTGGCATAACGTATCAGCATTGTGATACAGCGAGGAAACGCAGCCAATATCTATAGAAATCATGCCAAGGGTTTGATTTATTTGAGTTAATTAAAAAGATAGATCGATTATTAAAGTTTGAAAATATCGGTTCATACCTTAGTATCTTTGAGTATTAAGCCAGCTTAGTATATATATTTAATCATCTTTATTATTTCTTAAAAAATATAATTAATCAACACCACTATTTTACATCCTTCAAGACTTTTTGGCGGGAACTTGTGAACAAAGTGCGTTTTCATTTTACTTTCATATAATTGGTGTATTTTGAGTTTTATTGAATTCTATCGATGGCGTTTTGTCCTATAATGATCAATATAAGTGCACAAGTGAAGTGAAGTGAAATGAAAGCGTGTATCGTGACTTTTCAGGTTGTCCCAAAAAGTCCGTGAATGTTTTAGTGGAACAGCCGCCAATTTCACTAAAACCTGACTGGACATGTACGGATGAGGACTAGGCATTACAGTGAATGTGAGAATGTGACTATAACATAAAAGAAGAAATTAAAACTGAAGAAAATGTATGCGACTGAAAAACTTCGTATCTATAGCCATGACTAAAAATTATTAAATAAAAACATCCTTCAAAAACTGGCAGCACTAGAACTGTCACCTTCCTGCCTGGCTTATAGGTATTGCTTGCTACTATCATGCGACTATTATTGTTTTGTAATGACTGAATCACGACTGAATCGAATTTTAATTCACCAGAGTTTAATAATAGTCATTTTATCCTCTCTATTTGGTGGAAAGCTTTATAAAGAAATACAATTTAGATGTGTTAAATATCAATTATGAGCTTAATGAGCCTTAAAGATAGACTAAAACCTTATAAAAAATTTGTTATTGTTACTTCAATACTTGGCAGTGGAGCACTATTTGTTACATATTATATCAGTCAAACTTTGAAATCTATAAAGAAAATAGTAAATCATAATGTGCTCGACGCTGAAAAGAAATACACACCGGAATACATTTACATCGACGATCCGGCGTATAATGATGCTTTATTGAAGATGGAAAAGGATATGGAGTCAGGCCAAACTCTCGGTATATTTCGCATTTTGAAAAGCCTGAAGCATTCTTTAGCATGGAGGCTGCTGTGGTTGTGTCGACACGGGAACAAAAAGCAACGGAACATTGCTCTGGAGCAGCTTGCTGCATTTAAAAATAACAATCACTGGGACTGTTGTAAGTTAGCTCAGGCTATGGATAAGAATACCGCAGTTCTCCTCGCGCGCACTCGTGGTGTGGACCTTCGCTACTTCCTCCCGCCACCCATCCACGTACGACGCGCCGCGCTCAGCTCAGACCTGCTCTCGTTCAAATATCGTAAATTGATCAGAGCGGCACAAGCTGTCAACCCTCATAGTTGCATCCAGCAATTCCTATCAAAATACTTTGTGAACATTAAAGAGCAAGCTATGGAAGTAGACAGTAATCCTATCAAACCAGACAGTATTAGTGAACGGGATCTGTGTCTATTATGTATAGACGCACTACATCATCACCTCAGTTTATTCTACACCAAACAGTATGACACTGATGAATCCGCTAAAACATTAATAGACTTGGGAATTCTGCCAAAATTAGCTGAATTATTGTTAAGATATCACAATGATAATGAGATACTTTTGGCAGTACTTAGAATATTCACTGTTTTGAGTATTCATTGTGAGCTACTTCAAGAATTTTTTCAAAATGGTCTCATTGGAGAATTATCAAGGCTGGTGAGATCAAATGATGTCCGGTTGTCCAGTTCCGCTGCAGTATGCTTGGCTAACCTTTCTGGAGAATATTGCTACATGCCTGGATTGTACTTGCTACACCCAATATACAGAACATCAGCACCTCACTTATGTGATACTCTATTAGTTCATGGTCTTAGGGGGGGTGTTTTTGTAACTTGGCGACAGCGGGATAAGAAATGTGTACAGCCTATAGGCATCCTAGACGTAACAGTTTCTGATATTGATTGCGATCCATGTGAAGATAAACCTGAACAAAACTATCTAGACCCTGAATTACAGCAAGTTATGGACGATCTGATAGAAATGGGTGATGAGTCATTATTGTCAGATTATGAAGTGGTTCTACATGATCTACCTATTGAAGCTAAAAGGGAACCACTTGATTTATATGGATATACTGCTTATAACAAGCGAGATGCTTTAATTCAGGAGGAGGAAGACAAGTGCAACCATACATTATGTTGGCCTAAAGATTGGTTACCAAAAGATTGCAACAATTTAAGAATATTGGGTGTTAACTATTGGAGCTCATTATCGGAGTGGCTAGAAAGGTGTCCATTACAAGCTGCTGATATAGAAACACGGGCAACCAACCTAGCCCCAGCATTTGTTGATGCAGGTGTTGGTAAAAAGAATATCCCTGTAGTATGGTTAGCACATTCAATGGGAGGCCTCATTGTTAAACAAGTGCTGTTAGAAGCATCACAGAGTGTTGAAGAAGACTTCAAAAAATTGTCTGAGAATACCAAGGCTATATTGTTTTACAGTACACCTCACAGAGGCAGTGCTTTAGCCACTATGCCTCGTGCAGCTGCTGCTGTCCTCTGGCCATCTAATGATGTCAGACAGTTGCAAGAAAACTCTCCAGTGCTGCTTGAATTGCATGATAAGTTTTTAAAACTTGCAGATCAGTATGGTTGGGAGACAATAAGTTTTGCTGAAACAATGCCTACATTAGTGACGGCATTCAAAGTTCCTATTCGTTTAGTTGAACCAGCTTCAGCAGATTTGGGTCGCGGTGTATTCTATCAGTTGCCACTTGATCATTTGTCTATTTGTAAGCCTGCAACAAGACAATCCATTTTATATAGGTCATTATTAGATGTACTAGTAAGAGTGACACTAAAACCTATAGGATTAAAATACTCAAATCCTTTTGTAGAGTGGATACATAATATGTTTCGGAAGTTATTTTGGAGCCAAACATCTGAACTAGTGAACCAAGTAGACGACACCCAAACTGAGGGCTTGAGATGGTATGAGCAATTCATATTAAATAGCTTTACTGATGGCTTTACAGATTAACAAATATTACATTGTCTTGTTGATAAGTTACTAATCATTTATAATTAAATCAGTTCCTATTACTTGTGTTAGTACCTAAAGTTATAAGTTATAATAGATGTAAACATTTAATTTATTGTTAAATTCACTGAATCTATATTTTAATTGTTACTTATTTTGTCATTATTTAATTTATGTATTAATTCCAACATGTTTGAAAAGGAAATACCTACTTACATTTGTTTCAAAGTTTGGTTAAAACTCTACTATTAATATTGTACCATTCATTAAAAACGGAACGTACCTACTTTCAATTTTAATTTTTTTATTACCTCCCAGTATTATGGAAGATAAGATACATAAATTAATCGCCTGAAAATAATTACGAAATTATTCCAGTAACAACTTTGCTACTTACTGTGCCAAATTCAAGACGTTACCTTAAAAAAAATTTATAAAGCTATTAAACATTGTATGAACTTGAAAATATTTTTTAACTTAGGAAAAAATTTCCACAAATTCTTTTATTATTTTCTTGGTAAATTTTTCTAGCCTATTAAAATATTCCCCAATAATAAAAAAAAAGATTATAGGAATTCCTGTATTTCTACCAGACTGCTGGCGAAGCCAAAAAAGGGTTAGGTGATTGACCTGTATGTATGTAAAAATGTCCGTTACTGTTCCCTCGTATGTGAACTACTAAACGGTTGAACAGATTTTGATGAATGATGTCGTTAGGTTCGTCTTTATCGTCAGAGGCAATAGGTAAAATTTAAGAAGATACCTCTGACTGCATGAGATTGTGTACAGTACTAATAGGTCACCTTGTTTCCATCTTGTTTTTTTAATCTCCTAAATGACCAGACTTTATGAACGCAGTCGAGTTCTTAATTTTTTTAAATGCAGTTTATTATTTATTTTTATACCTGGCTAAGAGAACTGACTGGAAAATACATACTATTACCAAAGAGTATGTAATCACCTATTACGATTAAAAAATGTGTAAAATTTTCATAAACAAACGCCATACATTGAGGATTTTAGAAAACATTTTGTTCTACTGTTATACATTATACCCAAATGAACACAAGTTTTATATGTTTTGTCATAGGTGTCGCTCTAATAAAGAATAAATTAGTAATACTAGATGTCGCTAGTTGAGAATTTATATTATTTCTTGTAAAAACGCTCTATCTGTCGCCTATTGATGGTAAAAATAAAATGGTGGCTCAATGAATGTGCAAAAAAATGGTGGCTCAAATCGGCATGTCATAGCCATAGCTACAATGTTTTTATAGTCTACCGCTAGATGACTTGAGCTAGTGTGTGATCAGGCTAATGACGGATTTTCACATCAAAAAAAGTTTGTGATCACTACTAGCATAAGCTGATATAATTTCTTAAATTGAACTTTATCAAGAAAAAAACATTGTTCTGTGTTTTCTTTAAATAGAAATACCTACCCTGTTTGAAATTAAAAAATAAAACTATTTTTTATAACAAAAATTTTGTAATTAATCATAATGTAATTGGAACAGAAAGATAGAAAGAAAAAGACTGTTCAACCAAACTCAAACAACAATTTATTAATAAAAGGTTTATATTCAATATAATATAACTCCTCCAACAACATCCGCATGTGTCGAACACATGCGGAGATCCTCCTGGGCATGCTGAGAATCAAGTTATAAAGCATTTCTTGGGGTAACCTGTCCCATTCTTGAATAGCGGCTTCCCTGAGCTCTGGCACTGTCTGGGGACGTGGCTGACGGTACCAAACAGCTCGCTTAAGAGCATCCCACGCGTTCAAGTCAGGCAAGCCGACAAGCCAGTCTAACCTTGTGATGTTTGTTGTATTCTCGGAGAGCAGCATTAACTCGTTGAGTTCGCTGGGCGGGCGCATTATCATCGACCATTACAAATTGGTACCCATGGTTTACTCGGAATGGTCTGTCAATTACATCAATAGCAACTGCTTTATACATGTCTGCTGTCATGAAGCCTCGATACGGGATCAAAGGCGTTCTAGCTCCAATCATAATACCACCTCAAAAGGACACCGATATCCCGCCTTGCTGAACTGTTCCAGTGGCAGTTCTTTGCCTTTCACGGTCTCCTGGTCTTCTCCAGACACGAAAACGTCGGTTATCTGGATGAGTACTGATTTACGATTCGTCAACGAAGAGACAGAGTTTGATAGATATGTTTTCTTCTTCATTTTGCCGAAGCCTAGCCCACTGCAATCTCCGTCGTAGACGTTGCCGGGAATTCAGAGGAGCTCGCCAATTCCTCCGTGCTCGTAATCCAGCCTGGTGCAAGCAATTCCGAATGGTCTGAGTGCTGAGTTCAAGCCCAGAAGCGACCCGAATTTTTGCTTTTATTTTAGTAGCGTTGATTGTTGGGTCACGGACTGCCAGCAATCTAATATAGCGCTTTTGGGCAGCAGTCAAAACAGTTGGGCGACCACTGCGGGGTCGGTCAGCTAAATTACCCATCTCGCGGTACCTCTGCAACGTGGTCACGGATTGTGTTGGGATATAGCAACCCTGCCTGCTATTTCTCTCGTCCTTCTTCCCTCAAAGTTATTATTCTTGCTCGTAAAACTTCTGATAATCCTCTTGGCATTTTTTCAATCACAACTTACCGCGAAAAAGTACTTTAAATCAGTTTTCTGAATGAACGTAAGTTAGGACTGAAAGCCTTTTTATATCGCCTACCTATCCATAATAAATAAATATCCTCGGACATTTTTCACACACGGCTATCTGATCCCAAACTAAGCAGAGCTTGTAATTAGGGCATGAATCTCGGAATCTCAGAATATCGCAATATCGGAATCTCGGAACGTAAGTTCCGATATTACAATTCCGATACTGAGTGATCCAATATCGATATCGGACAAATTTTTCTACATTTTGAGTTTTAAACTAAACCTATATTTTAGATCCTTATAAATATAAATATCCTCGGACATTTGTTCACACACGGCTATCTGATCCCAAACTAAGCAGAGCTTGTAATATGGAAACCAGATAACTGATATACTACATATACTACTTTTTTTTTTGTAAATACATACTTAAATAGATAATGTGTGTATTCTTATGTGTATTCCTTATGTAGTCCTAATTGCAATTGCACAGCTTCCCAGCATTACCGCAATGCTTAAACAACGAAGATTGAGTTGGCTGGGGCATGGGTGCCACTCGTTTACCAAGACGTGCCCTATTGAGCGAAGTTGCTTTCGCCAAGGTGGGAAGACCCATGTTACGTTTCTAGGACTGCACTAAACGTGACATGGTGGCTTTCGGGATCAGGCCTGGGAAGTGGGAGGACCTGGCTGGCAACCGCAGCGGGTGGCGGAGGTTTCTGGTTGATAGATGCGGGGCCCACGATAGGTGCTGGTTTCAGAATTTTGCGGCCAAGCGTGAGAAGAGACACATGAGCGCTAGAGTCGCTTCACCAACTCAGCCATCAAGCGGTCCTCAGTATAGGTGCCAAAAATGTGGACGCTGCTGTCGCTCCCGTATCGGACTGTATAGTCACTCTAAGGCCTGCCACAAGGACGCTGTTTAGATCATCTATTTAAGATGTATTAGGTTCTTTATTATGTAATCTTGATGCCAACTCGCTAAGCATGCGATACGAGAACAATAATACTGTTATCTTTACCTGCGCGGTACGTCTTGCGACGCTTAAACGAACAAAATATCCTGTCAATCAGACGTTTCACAGAGTACAGTTTGATCAGTTGCGCTCATGAACTGTATAAGTTTAGAAGTGTTTGTTTGTGTTTTATGTAGCTACGATGTAAGTACAAAACTACAACTTAAGTACCACTTATTCCCGTACCAAATCGAATCTTGAAATGTTACATTACAGGCGAAGGCGAAAGAAAGCTCGCGGTGAAGGAGCACCATTATATAAAACAATTATTTTCTTTTAAATATATATATATATATTTTTAATTTAAATAAAAATAAAGATATTCTCAGAATTTCTGAACAAACGCTCATCAAATGTATGGGATAATTTTCATAGATCGGATGACGGCCAAACAGCTAAGTGCCAGATATGTATAAAAAACTAAAAACGACTGGTGGGTCTACAACATGTTTGCACACACATTTACGAACTGTGCACGCAAACATCACTGCAGTTGGAACCTCTTCATCGGAGAGTGCTTCAAGCACATCAACAACATCATCACAAGAGCAGACACCCAAGCTCAAGAAACGGAAACTAATGACTACAGGTCTTCAGAATCAATGGAAGCTATTATTTCTCGAATGACCGCTTTAAATGGTGCAAGTTTCAGATTCTTTTCTGAAAGTCAAGATCTCCGGCAACTCTTCAAAGAAACGTGGATACGACATACCGAAAACGTCAAATACTATTGAGAAAATGGTTCTTGAACATGCCGAACAAATCAAATGTGAAACAGTGCAAACCATAGGTAACGCTCATGAAGGAAAAGGTAGAAAGATTTACAATGACTCTCAACGAGTGGACCTCTCTTCGAAACAGGAGATATATGTACATAAACCTTCATTGCTGAGCTTTTGGAGGTTTTGAATTCAAGAATCTTGGACTCGGAAAAATAACGGGGTTCATGCCAGCTACATCAGCTCTGTCATACTTACATACATAACAAAAATATTTTAAATACAAATTAAAATATTTTTGTTCCTAATTGTTGATTTTGCTTGTACATTTAAAATTTAGGAAGATTTGTAGATTCTGAGTCAGTTAGTTTAATTAATAAGAAGTATAGGAAAATAATGAGAAACCAATGTTTGAACCAAATTAAAGAATTCGATTTAAAAATGGTTTTTATTGCACTCAATCTAACCTCATGCCGAATTTGTGCAATTTCTAAAGAATTAACGAAATTCCGATATTAATATCGGAATTCCGATATTAAGATCTAATATCGGAAATCAGTATCGGAATTGAAAACCTTCCGATATTACATGCCCTACTTGTAATATGTCAAAGTCAAAGTCAAGTCAAAACCATTTATTCAGTTTAGGCCCTAGAAGGGCACTTATGAATGTCGAATTACAGAAGTTACCACCGGTTCGGAAGTCAGCTTTCAACTGAGAAGAACCGGCAAGAAACACTGCAAGGTTACATTTTTTAAATATTTTTGGACCATCTGACTATATTGGCTTTATTTTTCAAATGTTTAACAATTTTATTCGTAATACAAAAATACATAAAAAAATATAACCCGCATTAGTTACCTGGAAACCAGATGACTGATATAATACATAGACAACTTTTTTTAGTAAATACTTAAATAGATAATTTCACCCAGACTCAGGACAAACAGACATGTTCATGCACACAAATGTCTGTCCTGGATGGGAATCGAACCCACGAGCTGTGACGTGAAAGGCAGTGTGTTAACCAACCACGCCAACCGGCCCGTCAAATTATTCATCGGCCCGTCCCGTCAAATATTACATTCAATAATTATTTATCTAGTCTCACTGACAATATTTGCATGTTATGGCGGCAAAAATAGTAATCTATAGAATTTAATTATGACTGATTTAATTGTGACTGATGATTAGCTATGTAAAAATTTGCCTGGTATAAATGGTTGAATTGTGTTTTGGTCGGTATGGCGGGCAGCGGGCTGTAAGTCACACCGGAGAAGAATGGCATTACGGTACCGCCTACTTACATCTTTTTACATCGACAATCGGAAAATACAAGAATTTTTGTTGTAATTTATCCGACACGTTCGATTAACACCTATTTTATTGGGCCGCCGGTACCAGCGCTTTGACCATCATTTTCCTTTTCATCTTTACGTAATGACCACTGAAGGGTCGCAATTGGGATATTGACTGACATATCAAATCAGCTTCTTTTTATGATAGTGATATTTGTATGAAATATATACCTACACAATACAATACAATACAAATACTCTTTATTGTTGACACAACATAAAAGATACAAGTTGTATACACAAAAAGACAAACAAAAAGTGACAAACAATTTAGGCGGCCTTATCGCTGAAGCAGCGATATCTTCCAGGCAACCTAGGGTACCTAATAGGATATATACACCATCAATAGATCTACTCTTTGTTGTTAAATTGGTATTTAAAAATCATGAAATGGTTGAATTTTACTAAGTGTTACCTATATACGAGTATTTTTAGATGTTTTATACACTGGTTGGTGTTAGATCATTTTTATTGAATGGAGAATGTTACTAGGTATGCCAAATCGGTTGAAAGTTTGTTACAGTGAAGCTTGTATGTATACAAATACACTAGTTTTTGTTGTAGTCAAAAATACCTATTAGTTTTGATTTTACAGGCATTTAAACTTCCGATAAAATCGAGTCCCGCTAACAGTCACGTGACCGCATTTGACGTCAATTTGCAACACTCGCTCATAGCGGAGCGTTGCACATTGACGTCACACAAGTATTCACATCGAGTACGAGTCCGCATCGCACGTATACTTATATAAATCGGAAACTAATTGACTTATCGAAGTAATTCTTTCACTTGTATTTTTTTTGACAGCGTATATGGAGAGCTAATATTCGAAATTAGGTAACATTCTTCATTTAGGCAACATTTCTTCATTTAGGTTAATTAATCGAGAACTGAAACAGTTTTAAAACTAGCAAGTAAATGGCAGTAAGGGATTACTATAGGTACCTACCTACCTAATCACTATTAGTGCGTTGATACCAGAGATAACATTTTATTTAATTAAATCACAGTTTTATTACATAGTATGTAAGTACATACTTAGTTATCGCTTAACAATACATAGCTTATTATATTAATTTAGGGATTAGCCCTATCTATTAAAATACGCTAGAGGTCAGTGTATTAGCCGATCTAATTTACAACAATTTTATAATAAATATTTTTGTATGTAGGTAAGCATGTTTATAGATTCAAAAATAAATCATTCTTTTACCATGGCTAGTCATGTTTTTGCAGTGAGAATTTCAAGTATTCCTTAAAGGAAAGAATAGGTACAATAATTCCGCCGTTTTCTAATCGATCGATGAAATATAGGTAGGTACTCAACACAAAAATAACGCTCGAGTAATTTACGTGTGCATTGTCTAAGCTTATATTATGTCTTATATTGTTTAAGTACCTATCTATTAGCTTTACGGCCGCGGCTTCGGGCGCCATCTTCATGAAATAAAACTTACCCAAATTAAACATAATTTACTTGTGAAATACATGAAAACCCGTTCAATGTTTTCAGAGAAGCCATAGAAATACATAATTATCTAAAATTATTTCTTCATTAGGTAACTCTTCCTACATTACCTTGAATCTGTTATGGTAAATAAATTATACGTAAGGCACGTATAATTTTATTTTATTATTAGGTACCTACTAGTTAGCTCACTGGTCGAAATTCCCATAAAATTTGTAGGAAAAAAGAAAATGTTTCCAATTTAAGAAGTATCTACCTAGACAATAAAGATCGTCACTAATAACCAAACAACATCGTTGACAATCTGAGGAGAAAAAGAGGCGTAAAGTTTTTCCTCATATTTTAATATAGTTAATGATGTTGTCTACAAGACTGATAATAATTAATTATATTACAAATCCTGGCCACGGAAACTGGATCAAGCCCCCATTGCAAGGTATTATATACTTATCTTAAAAATATATTAGGTGAAATAAACAAATGTCCGCTTTGCAGTTGAAAAGCACAAATTCCGTTCCGAATGGAGAGAGGCAAGTTCGGGATCGATACAGGGTCCATGAGTTGGTTACCATGGTGATAATGCCTTGACCCACTTTCTACACATATTTAATGCAACCTATTTTGTGTTTCGGTCAGGTACAAACACGTAATGTAGACGTTTGCCTAGCTAGGTAACTGTTAAATAAACTGTGTTTGAAGGACATTATGTACGTAGTGGGGTCGCGTGGCACACATTATGTTTGTTGTTTATGTAACAATATTTATAACGCATTTAAAATTAACTGGTTTCTGGGAAGTTAAGAGTAGTTGTAGCGTGTTATAATTGCGGTAATCCATTTATTATCAGTATCCTACAGGAAATAAGGGAAGTAGGAAATAATTAAACTCAGTAGAATGGGAAAATCTCTGAAGATAGGTTATATTCAGAAAAATTAATGTTTGAGGACTGGTTTCAATATTGATGATAAATTCAATTCAAATTTCAAACAAATAACTCGAAAACGATTTTACGCCACTAAGTAGGTGCCTACGTACGTATTTGTAACCTCTTACGCCAGAATAAAATAAAATGATCAGCATTGTCTTAACAAAGAAACAAACTAGTGGCTCTGAAAGCTGAAGACCCGCGATTTTTTTTTAAATATCGCTTTTTTAGGATTTTAACCCTACACTATTCTGAAAAAATTCCAAAAATTTTATTGACAGAAATAATCGACCCTGCTCATAATATTTAAAGAGAATCGGTTGAGAAATGCGATCTGTATACGAACAGCCGGACAGACATACGGAGGCATTTTTGCCCAAGCTGAAACAGAGATGCTTCACTCGCTCGGATCATAAATAAGTAAATAAAGGTATGAAAAACTCTGAAAAAAGGCTTTCAGTAAGATTTTTCCGGAAAATGAATTCAAAAAAGTTCCGTCGCATGAAAATGAATGTACAGTTACGGACATTTTACGTGGGACTTTATAACATGGTTTGTGAATTGCGGTTTTAGAATTTTTACTACCACATTGCCATTGAAAGAGGGGAATATATTTATAGTATATATATATATATATTTAATTATGGGTTTAATCGTATAGACGATTATATCACCCTATGATAATACACGAAAGTTTAATCATTTTTGTAATTTTAATTACTAATGGCCTTATTCATAACTTGAATTAAGAATCTGCTAAACAGTTGCTAAAAATCGTCTAAATCATTATGAAGAAGGCCATTAGTCTAGAACTTCTATTCAGCTTAGAAATTTTCACAGCCTTTTTCAGTAGATCTTTTATCAAAGTACTCCTTCCATTCACATTAGCTATCAACTTTCATTTTAATAATATAGTCTGAACGACATGTTAAATTCGAGATTGGTATGCCATGTAGTTTGCCTGCTTAGCTAGGAAATCAGCCGTTTCATACTTTAATATATTGTTACATAAAGAAATAAATAGTATAACGAACAGCATTAGGAGATACATAGGTATTATATTACTCAATATACAGCCATTCGGAAGTTTAGCTATATATCTAAAATTTCATTCTTCGAGGCAACCTCACTGTACCAGATCACTATTTTCCCAAATTCGATTTTTCCTACGTTTTTTACTAATCGCTCTTTAATTTATAGTTATAAGTTCCATTTACAGACCCCATGGCGCACGATGGCTTTTGGAGGTTTTCTTTTATGAAATCTCTCTGTATTGAATATTAATATCATCTGCATGCACAATGTACCTCAATTAGTATTTTGCAGCGTCAAATAAAGGATTGTCTCCGGGCACAATTAAAAAATGAATAGGGAGTTTTTAATTTATTTCATATAGATAGATATAAACGTAATATAGTTTGTGAACAAATAGGTACAAATCTACAAATGATTTTGGTGACTGCACGAGTAGGTATCTCTTGCCTCTAGCTTTCCTAATAACTATTTTCCTATGATAGTCATTTAACCTGCAACGTGATTTGTAATGGGAATTAATCGAAGAGATACTTATTCCTAAGGCGATGATAGCTCAGTTGTAGTGACGTCGGATACCGCAGCGAAGGTCGTGGGTTCGAATCCTACAATGAGCTTTCGGTGAAGGAGAACATCGTGAGGAAACCATAGCACGGTGGTAGGGTACTTTGTAGTACCCGACTGGCTGGCTACCACCCTCAAGTTGAAAATGTGTCGCCAAGCACCTATCGGTGTGTTCCGACAGCTACAATTGAGAGCCCGTTCACATCTAGGCTTGGTGTGCTAACCACCTTCGGCCACATCATCACTTACCTTGGTGAGATTGTGGTCAAACACAAGCTTATTCAGAATAAAAAAAAAAGGATACTATATTATTTTTTCAACAACATCAAGTATTCTGTGATGGAATTTTACTCAACAGTTCATATCTAATCCCCAGTAAGCTGCATTCAAAAGATAGAGTAGGTTGATATTTTCTTTGTTACCTAAACCCTTTGAGTCTTACTGCACATGAGTGAATCGAAATGTACCTCGTATCAAAGGCTTGCAGATGCGAGATCAGACGTGATCACACATTTTCTATATTCTGCAACTTTATGTACTTATCTATGAGGATTTTACTAGCTGCTTCACGTGTTAAAGAGTAATTAATAAACCTTTCTTAATAGGTAGTCGAACTGTCTATCGATTAATTACATTTTCAAACAGGCCTGGTATTTTAAAGAAACTTGAAATATATAAATGTAAAAAATTGTTAGGATTTGAAGATGTCTGTTACTCTTTCACAAATATACTGAACGGATTGATCATATCCTAGAATATCGCTATGGATAGTCGCTGTATATTTTATAGACGTTATTTTATTTGTACATTATTTTATAAGACCGTTTCGTTGTACAAAAATATTCATTAACCGCACGCGTTGAATTGTAGGTATGTACCTACTATGTAAAATATTGAAAACAGAATTTCATAAAAAAGTTCGAATCGAAAAGAGAAAATTGCATTTCCCCGGACTTCGACAGATTTTATTCAGTCAACCCACGTTTCCACCGACGACGTAAGTTTATTACGATGCTGAACGTTTTTCTTTATTCAATTAAATTTTATTTTGCCTGCTATAAGTTCTCGCACGATTTATACCTATTCAGAAAGACAGTGTTGATTACGTCGCTTACTTGGTTTGTGATATCTATGGTCGCTTACTACTCAAAACTAATTCAAACTCATTTATTCAGTTTAGGCCCTGAAAAGGCGAGGAACTGATTTACCACCGATTCGGAATACACTTCAACTGAGCAGAGTCTAGCGAGAAACTTAGCAGGCCAAGATTATTTCTGTAGTGGATTTTTTAAAGCCTACTATAAGATCGATAATAAGTATTAGAGAATTCCTATGTTGGCTATATAATTTTGCCTCTGCACAGTTGACTGATGAACCTAATAAGTTGGTATAGTGACGAATCAAAATTATATTTAGGTATGGTAATGGACTTCATGGTTATTTTATGAACGAGGAAATACTCCTTAATATTTAAGTAAATAATGTTACCTAATAATTATCAGTTCAGTTAATAATATTTTTTTATAAAAAATAGTAGGTAGTTAATCATTAGGTAGGGTAGGACTTTTTGTTACATTTCATTTTATTATAGGTACCTAATATTTATTTACTTCCTTCGACACTTTGTTTATATTTTATTATGTATAAAATCTAATATTTGAAAGTTACTTCAATATTGATTCAATATCTAAATAAAAACTTATTTTATATTTCTATCAGTCGTCCGTCAACGAAGACTGAGATTAAAATGTGTTTATTAATCTTCACAACTAGCTATCCCCCGCGGTTTCATTCGCTTTCCCGTGGAATCTTCTTTTCCCGGAATAAAAATATAGCCTATATTACTCAGGGATAATGTAGCATTGAAATATTTTTTTTGTTTATTAATTATACCTAATTATTATTTTTATTAGTGTAGTAGTGTAGAAATACAAAAAAACAAGCTTAACAAGAGAAAATAGAACGCAATTTTAACAGCTACGTAGATATTGGTATGTAGAAATGGTGAAACTCACCCCCGACGGAAATAGGTCATCGATCCATACCCGCGTCTTTGTTTCTGCAGAGAGGCGAGGCAGTGGCACGTCCATCCATGTATTATTCACGTTAACCGCCGACAGTAATCCGTCCATTACGTTTCCTTGAAAGCGTTCAATAAGCTGGGAAATCAACTGAAATCTAGATACCGTTCTGTTAGTCGAGTGAGCTGTTTGATTAAATATTAGTATTTCGATATGAATAGAAAACGTCAAAGGCAGCAGAGCAAAGCTTTTGCCGTTTCCGTCGTACTTTGTGGTGCAGGATGTACCCCTCAAAGCCTTTGAACTATGTTATGAATCGTCTTATTTCACCCCACAACTGCAAATACGCCTCCTTATTCCAATGAATTTACGTAGAATTTTCGCAATTCAATATCAAACATCAAAGATAGTAGTAATATTTCTATACCTATGATTTAAAGAACTACTATAGAACTTCGCACTCGTTCAAAATTCAACTGGTTTGTTTGCGACGCCAACGCCTATGTCGTTTATACCGGACTTGGCCACTTTTCACATTTATGTTTTTGGTGGAATATCATTCATTTTTGTTACGTTTTATTTAAATAAACACATGACCTTCACAGTTAATTACTTTTGTATTTATTTATGTTCGGTGTCGATAAAGTTATTTTTTTAGTCAGTTTTAAGCACTAAGTATCAATCTACGAGTATTTGTATAAATAACTTTGTCGATACCAAAAATTATGTGGAGTCAAAAGTACCTCGAAATGGTTTGTAGATACTACTTGTGCCTCACCGCTTATTTACAATCTTGGCGGACACACTGCCGCGTGACTATAATATATTTACTACATATAATTATATTATGTTAGGATACTAGGAAGGGAAACTAACGAACGTCGTTCAAACCTACGTAACTACCTTAATATTGTGAATGACTTTCTCTTACACGAATGCTTGGAAACGTATGTTTTTATTTTTTCATAGAATAGACTTGTGTTTGACCACAATTTCACCATGGTATGGTATGTATTGACCAAAATTGGGAAGCACACAAAGCCTACATCGAAATTGGCTCCAAAAACTGCCATCGAAACATTGTGATAGGTGTATGTAGGAGCGAGGTGTCAGACTCCTCCATTGAAAAAGGAAGAACATGATCATCGTGCCTGGGGATCGCGTTCCAACTGTAGATGTTGGAAGCTTGTATATATGCAGATCGCTTGGAAAACTTCGATAGCGCGATGTAGATCCGCCATCTATCTAGGAGTCGTGCGAACTATATCTATTTGTAGATATATGTCGCTACAGGTGCTTAGCAACAGATTTTCAACCAACATGAAGGTGAGCTAGAAAGTACTCTACCACCACCGTGCTGTCTTATAATTTTTCCGTTGAATGTACCATGTTCTACCCGAGATTCTATTTACCACTAAAACAACCAACGTTTCGATTGACCGATGCTCAAATGTTGCCGAGACCAATACAAATAATTTTTCCAAGAGTGCCCTTACAAAGGAGTTTGATAATATTTAACATTAGGTACCAATTTAAAAAATCGTGAATCTTATTCCTTATAAGTAGCGACTCCGCTGTTGTTATGAGGAAAAAGGAACTGCGTGAATAGCTACAGAGGTACAAAAGGCGCATAGTACCTACCTACTAGTGGGACGTCAAGGGCAGAAGTTGTTATTGATAATCAGTTCAGGAAACATAAAACGAACGAAGGTTTCTTTTCAATTACAAAATAAAATGTTAGGTACTTAGATATATAAAATTTTAGGTACAGGCAACCCCAAAATAACACCTTTTAGATGATCACATGCAAGAACACAGAGCAAATGAATACTTGCAAGAATGTTAATAAATGATTATGAACGTGTACAAAAATAATTAACTAAGTAATTTTAGGGCTGATTGTAGCAACACGATATGCGAAGAACGATGGACAATGATAAAATCATTGACCATGGTCTTTCCAATGTTTGGAAATGTCTGATATCTATATTTTCTATAGGTACCTAAAATGCATCGTCTGCAAAATATGATTTATTCAATAATTTTAATTAACTGGAAGCCTTGGTGCTGTTACCTGATGAAAGCTTACTCGTTTAGAATATTCTCAATATTTTAAATATGCAGTGAGCGACATTTAATGTCCTTATCAGCAAATTTCCGGGATCTGACTAAACCGACCGCTACATTTATCGCGTCAAAATTCTTAGCACTACTAACATTCAGGATAAACCCGACCAAAAATAATTTCTATATGAAAATGTACACTAATTTATAAGGCACAAGGTACAATAAATAATAACAGGAAGTTTAAAATTCCAACGTCACATGAAGACCTTCATACAGTTTTCATTGTGTGAGTGCGAGCACGCTGCTCACCATAATTTATACGTATAACCCTGTGTTTAATTATACGCTATGCTATACCGTGGAGGCAGTAGCACATGTGCGTATAGTTTAACTGAGCTGAGGATGACGTAACTTATATGATGTCAGAAGGCCGAGCCTGCGTTGTTAGGAACTAGATGTAGTTACAGCTCAGTTACGTACAGTAAACCAGTCTGAAGCCTAAGCCATTCAAGGGCCCAATCCAGATTATCGTCATAGTTTAGCCATTCAACTTGCATATACTGTAATAAGGAAAGTTCTACGTAAATTAAGTTGTTTTTTTTTTGTTTCTTAAGATTCGTTGGAGTGTAATACTATTGAAAAGTCTTCTATTTAATCGCTCTATAAGGCAGAGATCGTGCTTCGACTTCTGTACTGAAAGAGGAAGATATAACGGTAAGCTAGGTTATCATGCGATCTCATGTAGATGTTGGAAAGTTTATACTTGCATGCATATTGCTGGTAGAACTTCGATAGCGCTCATAGATTTTGTGTCTTGCAACGGTTGTCCAATATAGCGTTGTCTATCGAGCGAGTGTGATACTTGTGAGTGTGCGAATCTAATAATACCTATTCATAGTGGAAAGCTACGCATCATTTTAGATTTTAAGGCGGTAATTCTTAAACTTGTACTAAGAAATATAATATTAATACAACATGCAGGTATAAGTTACAATTCTTAGATTATGTTAAGTAGGTAAACTTAGCCAAGTTATACCTAAGTAAAGTATGAGTAAAGTCTGTCTTATCGATTACAGCCCTAGAAACGATTGTGTATCGTGATTGACAGGTGTATTTTTTTAATATTGTGAATACGTACAGTACGTATGCGTATTAGGTCTAATACTAACTATAAATAAAGTATCATCACAACAAAACAGTGTAAGGTACCTGGGAAAACTGTGATCAAATACTAATATTTTTACCGAGTTGAATTACTGAACTAGATATGTGTTTCCTGTGCCAATACCTCGAACCACTGAAGAGCGACACACTCGCTCATTCACGTCGATTATTCTAAAGACATATTTGAACAAGGCTCTTTATGTAGCATATTTAGTAATATAACATAAGTTTACATATGGTTACCAATTGGTGAAGGTACAGTCGAGTTTATTAAACTAATAATACACATAATACACTACATTTCATCAGTAGATTAGTCAAGAAAATATTTAAGAAACTACTACGGAGTTTGGCTAACATTCAGGTTTAACTCTTTTATCGACGAGACGCCCACAACCCTAAGATTGAGACTCCACCAAAACTCTCAAAACTCAAAGCAAAGTGGAGTCTCAGCCTAAACGTCGCGTCGTTTGTACCAATCTTGGCTCCAGTTTCACATTTATGTTTTTGGTTGATTTTAATACTGGTGACGATGATGAATTGATTAATAGTAAACATAAATTTATAGCTCGTGATTCCCAATAAATATTTGTTTAATTCGTTTTCATTATAGATACCCTAAGATTTTTTATTGCTGAAACATTCCTGGGTTGGTTACCTATATAGACACACAGACAGACATTTACATTCGCGTTTCAAATATTAGTATTTATTCTGACCTTAATTAGTTCTAAGATTTATTAATGGATAGCGTTACCAACTTGCGACGCTACTTCAGAGTTGCAACCAAACACCTGTTTCAACGAGCACCTGCTATAAGCAGCTTTTTAGAACACTGTATCGATATTTAAAATAATTTGAATTTTATTGGAAAACTTCGTAACAGTTTGAATATTTTTGTGGCTATTAACGTCAAAATTATTCTTTATTCTCCTTATAGCAAGACTCAAAATAGAAAACGCTGATACAAAAAAAAAAATTGCTGTATCCAAACACTTTAGGTTTCCAGGGTCTTACCTTTATTTTTTAACCCTAATACATATCTACGCCTAAGATTTCTGATGAAAGAAAATAGTCCAGGAGAAGTTAGCGGCGTCTAATTCATGTTCAAGAATCAACTGATGTGTTTTATAACGACAGTCTACCTTAACCTACTGCCATGTCATCGCACCACGGTATTATCACAGTATAAAGATATAGTATTATTATGTACAAGCCACTTAGTACTGTAGTACCTTGAATGATCCCGCCGCCCAGAAACAGAAGTACCTACTTTATTAATGCATAGAATACGGCCTAATGATATAAAAAATGAGCAAAACATCCGCTCGTAGTATGTTGAATGTATTGCCCTAAATCGTCACAAAAATATGTGAATTATGACGCATATCTATAACCACGTAAGTACCTACACTCTATAACTACTACACATGCATACTAATAAGAAAAATACCAACAAATAACATTCACTCACAAATCACATTCAAACATAAAACGCATCATTACTACAAAGATAATATCGAAACAGAGATAATATAGAACTACCTATGATTTGGCTACTAGTTTTAAAAAGAAACTGACACCATCAGTTTCTTCACCTTATTAATAACTAACACGTTTGTGAAATTATGGTAGATTAAACTCACCTTGTATATTAGTTTTAAGTTTCTCATATTAAGTGAACTACGTAATGTTCTTTTGGGAAAATAAAAATTCTTTAAACCGAAACGTTATTTTATATTAGGAAAAATCGATACAACCCAACAAGGTTATGAGGTGAAAATTATGTAACCATACAATTTTATGTTGCTAAATAATTATTAAAATGAAACTGAATGAATTATCAGGTTAATACCTAGGTACTATTGGGATTGATAACACGAAATTTTGGTAGGTAGGTACTTCGTTTTACAATGTAAGCGAGTCTCTATCTATTTTCATTTATTTTCATTAATTAATCTAAGGGAGATTATATATGAAAATCTGTCATTATTAAAGTATAATAGCCTTTTGGTTGAAAATAAACATTGACGTGTATGAGGGATTTTCGATCACCCGTTATAAGGAGAAGCGAGAAAATGTGAAATTTTCAGTCTCTGAGCCCTTAATTAAGTGTTTTGAGTTTATTTGTATTTTTATATGACTGATATTTCAATAAAATGTTTAAAAACTAAAAATCGTAAAACTATCTGTTCTATTTACTTAATTTTTTATAGATCTTGATACTTTCTCTTTTGGCCGACACATTATGGGGTAATTTTATAGTGAATGACGTGACATATAAGTAACCAGTAACCCTGTATAACAAATCAGCGATTATTCAAAGATTAGTAAACAGTTGATAAACAATTTAGTCTGGCATACATTTATGAGTAGGATATACAAAGGTTGGTAGCGGAACGATTCAATCCGAAAGTAGGGCAAGATGATTTTAGAATCAATACTTGGCGCTGCTCGGTGCCGCAGCAAGCTTAAATAAAGGAGCGCGCGAGGACGATGCGATGGTTCATATCTACCTATATAACGTTCCGCCTGTTTACATGTTTCTTACTACGTGTGGTGTTACAGGTGCAATGGTGTAATAAACATGTTTATCGAGTAGAGAATCATTTGTGGTACAAAGGGCAGTCGGTTCGATTCCCATCCAGGACAGACATTTGTGTGCATGGATATGTATGTTTGTCCTGAGTGTGGGTGTAAGTATCTGGTTTCCACAGTACAAGCTCAGCTTAGTTTGGGATCAGATGATTGTGTTGAAGAATTAGGATGCAGCCAGATTGATAAATCAGGTTTTGATTAACTCTGATTGTGCGACTGGGCCCTGGGACCAAACAAGTATTATATTGATACAGGCTGTCCCCGTGGTTTCACCTGGGTTCCCGAGAGATCTTATCATTTCCTGGGATAAAAAGTTTCTGTACTTAATAGCTTTTATTTACAAAAAATGTACAAAATATACAAGCAAATGTACAATTATAATACATAAAAAACTTCTTCGAGGCTGCCGCTGCTGCCGATCGGCAAGGTTCCCAGAAGGCGTTTCTTTGGATGGCCAAGCTGAAAAAGCTCCCCGCCCGCCGGTCACCCGAGGCCTCGATTAATTTTTTACATAAAAATATGTAATAGTTTCTTATGTTTTGATCTAGCTGTGTTGCCAGGTTTAATCTAAGGTTTAATTTAAGGCGATGATAGCTCAGTGGTAAGTGACGTCGAATACCGCGGCGAAGGTCGCGGGTTCGAATCCTACAATGAGCTTGAGCTTTCGGTGAAGGAAAACATCGTGAGGAAACCATAGCACGGTGGAAGGGTACTTTGTAGTACCCGACTGGCTGGCTACCACCATCAAGTTGAAAATCTGTCGCCAAATACCTATCGGTGTGTTCCGACAGCTGCACTTGAGAGCCAGTTCCCATCTAGGCTTTGTGTGCTTACCATCTTCGGCCACATCATCACTTACCATGGTGAGATTGTGGTCAAACACAAGCCTATCGAGAATTTAAAAAAAAAATCAAAATCGGTCCACCCGTTCTTGGTGTAAATAGTGTAACTAACCCAACTCTGTTTTTTTATATTCGGACGACGATACAATCGAATTTTCCTATTAAATATTCCAATTTCACCATTCGGAATTAGACGACCATTAACATATAGTAGCTTCTACATCGCTTTAATGAATAAAAAAAACGTGCATACGTTCCTTTCCTACATGCTACTGTGATACGTTCCTTTCCTACATGCTACTGTGATACGTTCCTTTCCTACATGCTACTGTGATACGTTCCTTTCCTACATGCTACTGTGATACGTTCCTTTCCTACATGCTACTGTGATACGTTCCTTTCCTACATGCTACTGTGATACGTTCCTTTCCTACATGCTACTGTGATACGTTCCTTTCCTACATGCTACTGTGATACGTTCCTTTCCTACATGCTACTGTGATACGTTCCTTTCCTACATGCTACTGTGATACGTTCCTTTCCTACATGCTACTGTGATACGTTCCTTTCCTACATGCTACTGTGATACGTTCCTTTCCTACATGCTACTGTGATACGTTCCTTTCCTACATGCTACTGTGATACGTTCCTTTCCTACATGCTACTGTGATACGTTCCTTTCCTACATGCTACTGTGATACGTTCCTTTCCTACATGCTACTGTGATACGTTCCTTTCCTACATGCTACTGTGATACGTTCCTTTCCTACATGCTACTGTGATACGTTCCTTTCCTACATGCTACTGTGATACGTTCCTTTCCTACATGCTATTGTGGTAGGAAAGGAACGTTTATAAAACAAATCATTTTAGATTTTTTCAAAAATAAAATACTTAAATAGTGCAGTAGTCATGTTTGTCTAGATTTATTGCTGAAGACTGGATTTATGGGCGACATTACATGATTCGTCAGTGGTGTGGTGACTTCACACATTACGCATCTATTCAATATTCTGGTAGATTCCGAGAGAAAGGCAAGTAGAGAAAACAAAATTAGCTAGCCATAGCACGGTAGTGTGCTTTGTGGTGTGGTAACTACCTGGCTTACACCTTCACGGTAAACATCTGTCGTCAAGTACCTAACGCTATTTTCCTGCTGCTCAGCTGCACTTCTATTCAGAGTTCACTTCAAGGTTTTTCTAAAAAAAAAATATTGCATAATCTGCTGCCCTGAAAATTATAAAATCCAATTGACTCTCAATTGAAGCTGAACCATCATTATAAACACAAACACACAAGAATTCATCAAAATCGGTTGTTATGGATTAATCCAGTCTAATCTAAATCTTAAACTAATATTATAAAGAGGTAAGATTTGATTTGTCTATTGTTTGTTGGTTTGTTAAGATTTAAAAATTACTCGATCAATTTTTAAAATACTTCACCATTATATTTTTATCCCGGGAAAAGATAAGATCCCAGGGGAACGTGGCTGTAACCGCGGCGGACGGCTAGCTATATAAAGATTAGATAGAGAACTAAGACACCTACAGATGCTAGTGAAAAAACAGAGAAAGATCATGATTTTAAGGCGATGATAGCTCAGTGGTAAGTGACGTCGGATACCGCGGCGAAGGTCGTGGGTTCGAATCCTTACAATGAGCTTGAGCTTTCGGTGAAGGAAAACATCGTGAGGAAACCACAGCACGGTGGTAGGGTACTTTGTAGTACTCGACTGGCTGGCTACCACCCTCAAGTTGAAAATCTGTCGCCAAGCACCTGTTGGTGTGTTCCGGCAATTTTACTTGAGAGCCAGTTCGCCTTCATAAGGTGTACAACACATTAGAAATCCCCTGGTATTGTCAATGTCTATAGGCGACGGTTGTCACTTACCATCAGGTGACCCGCCTGCCTCGTTGTCACTTGTGACATAAAAAAAAAAAAAATGACCCCAAGGTTACAAGCTTGTCCAGAAAA
Organism: Ochropacha duplaris; assembly: GCA_951361185.1. Lineage (NCBI taxonomy): Eukaryota > Metazoa > Arthropoda > Insecta > Lepidoptera > Drepanidae > Ochropacha > Ochropacha duplaris. The sequence goes on from OX592690.1 coordinate 3,035,320, forward strand.
TCATTTTCCATACTGTAAACATAATGGCAAATCGATCCGTGTTCAGTTTGGAAAAGCAAGTCCACTCGCAAAATGCAGTTGATAGAATCTTGTTAGCATCAGAACAGAAACCTGATGCACAAAGGGCATTATATCGACTACGAGTATACTTACACTGTGGCGAACTCTATTCGATGTCGGGTATTGTCCGTCTTTTCTCTGATCATAAAACATATAGAAGGTCTATCATGTTATGTGAGACAGGTCAGACGCCAGTTTATTTATTCAAAACAATCTTATTAAACTAAAAAGTATAATTAAATCTTACACTTTCCAGTATAACCCTCCTTAATATTTATATTTCTTATCTTTTGCTCTGTATTAGTATGTTTCGCCCAACAAACATTAACTGTATGTAACATAGCGGTGATAGCTTAGTGGTAGTGACGTCGGATACCGCGGCGAAGATCATGGGAAAACATCGTGAGGAAACCATAGCACGGTGGTAGGGTACTTTGTAGTAACCTTCGGCCACATCATCACGTACCATGGTGAGATTGCGGTCATACACACGCTTAACCAAAAGTAAAAAAACAACGGGATTTTAAAATACTTGTTTTAAACCAAATCACGTAACGACATTGCATTATATTTCAAAGTATGAATGATAGAGTAACATTAAACATCGACAGAAACATACCCACGTCTGTACTTAATAAATAAAAAAATATAATAATAAAAAAAAAAACGCGTTACGCGTGGTCTGTTCTTTCGCATTTATTATAAATATTTTACAGTAGGTACCAACATAATGAAGTAGGTACCTATTCAATACCGTTGCAATGTTGCGTTCGCATTCACAAGCTGTGCTTTCTTGGAATATCTCCATAGTTTTATGATCGGAAGTTTTAAATTCTTGTCATAGCGGTGCTTTGATATTAGACGTGTTTGATGAATTTCTATTATTATAGAATCCAATCAAAAACATGGCGACAATAATAGAGATTTTCCTATATTATTGTCCTCAGTGCCTAGCTCTACAGATATTGATTTACCATCCTTTTTAAGCTATCTAATTATTTTTTTAAGGTTAAAATTATGTAGGTAGGTACTAAGTATAGATATGTTATCAAAACTAATTTATTCAGTTTAGGCCCTGGTAAGGCACTTATGAACATTTACAATTGACTCTACCACCGCTTTGAAATACACTTAAACTGAGAAGACTCCGGCAAGAAACATTAGGTGATAGTAGTTTAGTTGATATTAATCAACTTACCAAAAAATATAAATAACTAGCTGTCCCCCGTCTCGTTTCACCCGAGTTCCCGAGGCATCTTATTTTTCCCGGGAAAAGAGCCTACGTACTATTCCAGACTATAATCTATCTCTGTGCCATATTTCATCCAGATCCGTTCAGCCGTTCTGGCGTGATTGAGTAACAAACATCCATCCATCCTAACTTTCACATTTATTATTAGAAGGATTATATTTGAATGTAAGGCCGATAAATTATTTGTTGATGATCTAATCTGAAATTTTGTATGTTTGGATGCTTAGATATTGATGTTCAATCGCATTTTTATTTATTAATATCACATATCGAGCATAACTGATGCTGCAAATGTAGCAAAACACGCCTAATAATACTACAAACATATACTAAGAAGAAACGCACCCATAACGTTACAGTGCATGCAATAATGGCCATATTATATACAGTAGGTACAATACAATGCTGTAAGTCAAGTTAGGCTTATCAACAGTTATGGCAACGTATACAAAGCCACAGTGCAATTTGCTGAATTGTCGTACTGAATAGACAATCACACTATGGTACTAGTTCAAATCTGGAGCGCTTCAATCAGATTCAATTCACTGACCATTCAGCAATATGCTCGTCATACCTACATAGTTCATCTGGTGGCAGGTGAATTTCAAACTTACATAGGTTGATATAGAGTCCATATTTGTAGTGTTCAAGGATATGATGCGATTAATCAGCTTATTGAGTATCTTTCTACGTATTAGTCAAAACAATAAATATAACGTTGGTTTGTTACTTGATTAGAGCCTGTTTCATAGGTTCCCGTACCAAATCTGATAGATATCTTTGACGTGACGGTTGGCGTGATTTCTGACTGTCACGCTACAAGTCGCGGGTTCGATTCCCTCCAATGACATGCATGTATGTAGGTAGGTTATCGGCTCAGCTTCAAGAAATCAAACCTAAATCAAACTTGCTGAAATAACTGTTCAAAAGGTTTTTATTTTAGCTATTGGCCTTTTTCTTTTTACCTTTTACCTTGAACGTGTCTAATGAAAAAATAATCAATATCATAATCATAACTGGCCTTACTATTTCACCCAAAAAGACAATAGCAATCTCTCTGACATTGCAAATGTGTATAGTATAGGCATCGGTAGTCACTTACCACCAGGTGACCCGCATACACTCCTCAGACTTCTGACTATGTATTAGATGGCAACAACAATTTTTTTGAAAGAAAATTACGTATTCAATTTATTCTCTACCTCACGAGCAATGATATAATAATAATAAAACCGGTCAAGTGCGAATCGGACTCGCGCATGAAGGTTCCGTAAAACGGCAAAAACATCACGTATGTTATATATAATATTTATTTTATTTTGTTTTTAGTATTTGTTGTTATAGCGGCAAGAGAAATACCTACATAATTTGTGAAACTTTCAACTGTCTAGCTATCGCGGTTCTTGAGATACAGCCTGGTGACATACAGACGGACGGACAGACAAAGAAGTCTTAGTAACAGGGTCCCGTTTTTACCCTTTGGGTACGGAACCCTAAAACTGCCTAATTATTCAATTTTGACGTGTGTCGCGTCGCCGCTGTCAATGGATGCACTTCACGTACCGAGTGCAAGTAGATGTAAATGTGACCCAAAACAACCAAAAATGCACACGTGTGTTATGAGATATCGTAGGATATTGCAATATTACTTTATTTACATAGACGGGCCGGTTGGCGTGGTTGGTTAACACACTATTTATCACGCAGCAGGTCGTGGGTTCGATTCCCATCGAGGACAGACATTTGTGTGCATGAACATGTCTGTTTGTCCTGAGTCTGGGTGTAATTATCTATTTAAGTATGTATTTACAACAAAAAAAGTAGTATAGGTATGTAGTATATCAGTCATCTGGTTTCCATAGCACAAGCTCTGCTTAGTTTGGGATCAGATAGCCGTGTGTGAAAAAATGTCCCAGGATATTTATAGGCGTTAGTGTTTTTAGGCCATTTTTGAAGAGCGAATGCTGTGTAGGTAACCTATCCTACCTTTTTACTTATAGTAGGTATCATTAACGAGTATAAACGAAGTACTTATTTACATGCCAGTACAAGCAATTGTCAGTTATGAGGTCGCGGCTATTTGAAAAAATAACTCGCCGCTATCACACCAAGCCGGAGGAGGCCTTGGCCTGGATTATAGTGGACATTGCCACACCAGAATGTTAAATATTACTTGTTAGATGTACACTATTAACCGATAGATGGCGTCTATTGATGACACTTGGAATAGGAATGGCGACTGACATATCAATTCAGCTTCTTTTTATGAAATTTTCAAAGCGATGATTTATTGACGTCATAAATATACAGTACACCACCAATAGACCTACTCTTTGTCGTTGAATTGGTAATTAAAAATCATATAAAGACTCTTTTCGAGTATTTTTAGATGTAATTTCTCTTGTATATAGGCATCTTCCCCATTGAATTAGCTTTATCAAAATGCATTACCTAATTACAAGTATGTAAATTTGTACTAAGGACTATACAAACTGTATTTTGCATTAGAAAAAAATTATTATGATATCAGACATTTCTTGTTTCACGTTTATTTTCGTAATCAGGTTTTTAGTTTAAAACATGGAGGATTTTAAATATAGTTTACATTCACTTTCTCGTGGGATATTATCTGTCTATATCTGATGAGTATTTTAGAAGCTACGAAGGAACATATGAACTTGTACATGTACCTATATTAACTACATAGGTAGGTACATATACTGTCAAACCACAATACTAACAGCAAACGAGTGTCGGGCAAATCGCAATTAGAAATTATGATAGGTAAAATAATAATGGTCGAGTTTGTCCTTGAACTTTCCTCTTATAACGATGGATAAATAATTTCCTTTTATCTTTATGAACTCAGAATTTTATCCTAGTTCTAATAATCAAAGTCTCTACTATTTTGGATGTTACATAGAACCATAGACTGATAAAATCATAACCATCCCTTTTGGTTTTTTCTAGACTATGGTGTTATCATGTGTACCTAAGTATTTAAAAAAAAAATAGAAACATTCTTCAATTTAAAACAGAAAACGTGTAAAAAAGTTTTCATGTAGAGCCTAGCAAGTAAGAATTGTTATAAAACCGTTAACTTTTTTTAATAATGTCTACTTTACTGGCGGTTCGCCAAGAGCTGTGCTGATGTAACTGATCAGAAAATTTACTGTTAATTTCCGTGACAGAAGCCCGTTCATTTTGCACGTTCCTTAATTGACAACTTCAACTGCTCTTTGAATGAGGGTTTAACTTGAACATGGAATGCTTTTACGTGCTCGCAAGTAGTTAGCAATATCTATTCTGTTTTAGAAGAACATAGCATATTTGAAATAAGGTTTAAAAACTTTTACTACATCTTTAGTATCCCAATGGATGCACGAATTTTATGTCAATACTTAACATAACACTAACTTCGGAATTTTCTTTTTTAAAGGTCCATTTTATCTATAGGTATTAATTATGAATTATTTTAATGTAGCATGTAGTACCTATTCAAAAAGTATTTATCTATTTAATATTACTTTTACATAGGATTACCTTGGGCTATAAACTATTGTACTAATATTATTAATGTGAAAGTTTGTATGTTTGGATGTTTATTGCTCAATCAAGCAAAAACGGCTGAACAGATATCGATGAAACTAAGCACACAGGTAGATCATATCCTGTAATAAAACGTAGGATACTTTTTATCCCGGGAAAAGGTAAGATTCCCGGGAACGCGGGTGAAATCGCGAGGGGGAAAACAAGTTATTTAGCGGTTTATTTTATGTCAGAAGACAGAGGAAGACAAGCAAGCAGGCAGACGATCCGCTTTCTGGCAACAATGCTAACAAAAATCTAAAATAAAGACTAATCCACATACGAGAGGGTGTAAGGATATAGGAACGAAAAGCGTCTAAGTTTGCTCTACATAAACATCTGTATTACTATGAATTTAACATAGGTACGTGAGTGTAAGTAATATCATCGCGTAGTAAGTAATTCGCCCTATTTATGCTGGAGCTCCGGTTACGGTCGGTCATTTCCCCCCCTGATCCAATTTAGTTAGAATCAAGGGGAGCGGGATAGATTATTTTTTAACTGGTCACTTTGAACAAAGACAAAAGTCAAAACCATTTACTTATTCAGTTTAGGCCCTAGAAGGGCACTTATGAAGGTCGAATTACAGAAGTTACCACCGATTCGGAAGTGAGCCTTCAACTGAGAAGAACCGGCAAGAAACTCAGCAAGGTTAAATTTTTTAAATATTTTTGGACCATCTGACTATATTGCCTTTTTTTTTCAAATGTTTAACAATTTTATTCTTAAACTAATACAAAAATATATAAATATATAAATATATAACCCGCATTAGTTACCTAAAACAAAGAGAGTACATTGTGTACACATTTGGTACACGAAACCATTGAGGTAACTATACGCAACTGAACTTACTATACATTATAAAATACTCAAGTGTATATCGATGATAGTTAGGGTTGCCATAATTGTTCGGCACTGATACGGGTAATTTTTTTAAATTAAGTAAAAATCTGAATTACTTGGGTGATAATACTGAAAATGAATGGTTTATTATCATAAAATATTGAAGTGTAACCAATTATTAACTAATTCACCAAACAAGTTAAATTAACTACACTACTTGCGAAGGAGATCCAGGAAGTGGTTCATCTTTTTTCGTCCAGTCATATTTTGAAGTTGATTTTACTTAGAAACTGACACCCTTAGACCTATAAAGCTGATTTTTTTCACAGGCGTTGTTTTTAAAGCATAATCGAGGAATAAGAAGTTCGAAATTCAGCCTTAAGGGCAAGGGGGTGAAAAGGGGGTTGAAATTTTTAATGGAAGTCCGACATTTTTGAAGCTAGAATCACGAAACTTTGTTTTTAGGCTAACAATTAAAAATAAAGAAACTGTGTTTCAGCGTTTTTTTAAATTCCACCCCTGAAGGGGTGAAACGGGTGTTGAAAGTTTGTATGGAAGTCTGACATTTTTTGAAGATAGAAGCATGCTTCCGCACCGCTTCAAGAGCGCCGCCGTCCGTGGCGCCGTTTCATGTGTATTTTGAAGAAAACGGGACGGTATTTGTTACGATATACAGTTCAATAACAAATTTATTGGCAGATACAGTGTTATTCGAACCAGTGTGGTGTGTTAAAATAATGGGTAGCAATCCTTTGTTTTCACTCTCATGTAAAACAGGACTTTTCTATGTAATATACAAAAATATAAGACCCCATTGTTTGTTTAGGAGACTGGAATAACGACATAGTTATCGGATTTTACTAAGAAAAAGAAAACAATTGGTGATTTTACGAAGTTGATGTGAGAGTGCAGCATTATGCTGAGCTGGGACCGTTTTGGTGGCAAAATTATGTCTATTTTATATAAGTTAACAAATGTGTACGTACTCGTAGGATTTTTTTTGCCATAAATAATTTTATTTTCATTCTTTCAGAGAGAAATAATACCTATGTAGTTTTAATATTAATTATTAATCTGTAGACACAACGAACAATTACGTAATAAATTAAATTATGTACGAGTGTTATTACGGGCATTCTGGGAGAAGCGCGATGTGGTCTTCGGAATAGCTTTAATCTATGTTATCAATAAACATAGTCTTAATGAATCAGCAATGCATAGTCGACGAAGCAGATTGTTTCCGAGTAACTGTTCCAAGTACAGATGACAAAGCATACATATGTTTACGTCTAGTGCGTTTGCCTTTGTTTCATTTATTACTAGCTTACAAGCTTCCGCCCCGCGGTTACACCTACTAGGGTCTAGGTAGTTATAATATAGATTTCCATTGGTGAAATTTTTTTTAGAAACGGTTCAATAGTTCCCCAAAAAAAAACAAACAAAAACCAAACCTTATACCTCTTTAAAATATTACACTATATCCAATCACTTTTTGCTTTTGACATAAGTACGCTTATGATTTTCCATAATTTGTAATCGTAGTAAAAAACAAAATAGTTCATGGACGCTGTTGTAGTACCTTGTGAACGATCACCGCCAATGCAGTGTCTGATGTAAGGTACCACTTAACCATCAGAAGCCAATATATTGGCTGCTAAATAACTAAACTTGAGTTAATTCGGGCCCCTGCACACAAACCCCGATAACTTTTCGTGGAAACTGACGTTTGTAAATCTAATGGTATGTATATGAAAGGGTCTTTAAATTCCCTATCCAGTGATATGTATGCGTCTGTGGTCGAGACGCTTCGAGTCGTCAGATTTTTTAATTTATTTTTTAAACTTACCCGATTTTATCGCAGTTGGCAAAAAAAATTGCCGAGTCATTTTCGTACTTTAATTTCTTTCATAGCACAGTGTGACCTAAATCCGCACTTTACGCACGCTTTACCGTGTCCTAAGTTGCCTATTTCTGCACGGAGAAGTGTGCGTAAAGTGCGGGTTTATGTCACACTTGCTATAAAATAGTATACGATACTTGTGCCCGAAGTTGTCTAATATTGCACGGCGATTAGCATCCTCGCTGCGCTCGGGCGCTAACATCACACCGTGCAATAATAGGCAACTTAGGTCACACGTATCGTAATGTACTAATTCATTTAGTATGGGATCAAATAAAACCAAAAAATCACATGGTGGTAGTTTTACATCTAAAAAGCAAGGTATTTAGAAATTTACATAAAAAGGCGATGATAGCACAGTGGTAAGTCACGTCGGATACCGCGGCGAAGGTCGTGGGTTCGAATCCTACAATGAGCTTGAGCTTTCGGTGAAGGAAAACATAGTGAGGAAACCACAGCACGGTGGTAGGGTACTATGTGGTACTTGACTGGCTGGCTACCACCCTCAAGTTGAAAATCTGTCGCCAAGCACCTGTTGGTGTGTTCCGGCAGTTGCACTTGAGAGCCAGTTGCCCTTGCCCTTAAGGCATTGTAATATGGTGTACAACACGTTGGCAGTCCACCTGGTCTTGCTAATGTCTATAGGCGACGGTAGTCACTTACCATCAGGTGACCCGCCTGCCTCGTTGTCACTAGTGACAACGCGTTTTGAGTGAGTTTTATTTTCATCAAATTCGTGTATTTTGTTGCGCACTGATAATGTTTTATTGAATAATTTCGGTGGTATTTGTCCAACTAAGATCAATCTAAGTGCACAAGTGAAATGTTTGCATTGTAAAATCTACACTTTGTCTAGATTTGTGTTTGGCTGTGTAACCAAATGACGCCATGTCCGTTTTCGTCAAATTACGCGCGAAATTTGAAAATGTAAAATTTAAATGCTTTTTGATGGCACTTATCGATTGAATAAAAATTTTGGTTTTTTTTAGAGGTTTATCAGTACTATAGAATCTATTTGAGACACGTTTCAAAAATGAGTGTAATACCCTATTATAATTTGATAGTTTACTCGTGTGCAATAGGACTTCTCAAATATCAAGTGACATTTCATTACTTGGCAAAGAGTGAATGAGCAAACATAGAAAGAACCTACGATTTTTCGAACGGGTTAAAAATTAAAACGCACTAAAGAAAATCCATTCTATCAATTGGGCTAGAGTTACTTTTTGATTGTGATAAATTTCAGCTCTAAAAGAAAACAAAGATTATGATAAAGTATTAACTGTTAGCAAGTACACGCACTAGTACTTAATGATATTGAAATGGAACTGGCGAGGTTAGCGGAGACTTGAGCGGCCGGCGAGTGTGCTGGCACACAAGGTCACTACGTACTAGTGCTACAGTACCACTCCACACACTGTGGACCTGCGCACAAAACTTGATGTTCAAAAGGCTCAGAGAACAAGTGAGTTAGATGACGCTAGGATTCAATCAAATTTTCTCGAACCATGAGAAACTTATTGATGAATCACATTCATGGTAGGGCACTTGAAACCTGTCAAAATAATTTTTGATTTAAAAAAATAGATCCTACAATCGATTATTTTTAATTATGTATGCTTTCATTACCTAAGCGTCGCGGAAAACCGCTTGATGCCAGCAGTTCAGGATCGGTCGATGTGGAAAACTTTGGGAGAGGCCTATGTCCAGCAGGTCTTTCGGCTGAATGATGATGTATGCTTTCTGTATAAAGGCTTTATTGTCGATGTACTGAGCTCTAGCCTGTCTTGCAGGACCTTGAAATTAAAATGCGTAATTAACAAGTTCATTGTGTGGGTAATCGCCCAGTAGGCGCGCGAATGGTTGTCTATAGGCTAAGTAGGTAGACTAGTAGGTTGCCGCAAAGCGACGCGACGTCCTGTCAACCAGCACATTATTAAATTGTTTGTTAACATTGATAAGACTGCAACGTATGATTATACAACGTAAGGTATATCCACACAACTACACTACACTATCAGTAGGTAGTAAGATTGCGCACTGATAATGAGGATGATAAAACGAAGTCATTCTTAAACATGGGTTGGGCTTATCTCATGAACGAAAATTCTGTTGGTTTGAATTTAATACCTAAGCATGCTTATATTATTACTGATTAATACGAGTAGACAATGTAGAGCCAAAACCACATGATCTCTAAATAAATAATACTCGTGTCTACGGAGGAGTTTCTTACATCTAGTAACCGAAGACCTCCGAAACGGCTTGACCGATTTTAAGATTTGTTTTGTGTGATGATTTGGTATATATGAGAATAGGTTGTAAAGTATGTATATTTCATATCGCTAGATCCCACGGGTACGCAGGTGAAACCGCGGAGGACAGCTTGTTTTAAGTTTTTTTTTACTAAAAACATAAGGATGAAAAACATAATATCACATGCGCATGCGCATATTATGGACATATTTATGTTAAATTCATCCTTGCTAACGCACGTGTTGTATGTTTAATTCATCCTTAACTCTGTAAACTCACTTACGAAAGCTCATGCTAAACTAGCAGCACTGTACGATGGCCGTTTTGACAGCCCTATCCATTTATGAGCCAAAAAGAGATAAGCATAGCGCGTTAAAGAGAGACACCCTCTTGTCAAGGTGACCATCATTGCGTGTCCCTAGTTTAGTTATTAGCTGTTAAAGTTGTTACTGAAGCATAATATTAAGAATTTCAAAGTGGTAACTTATTCTTATATTTAGATTTTATATACTTAGGTTTAAAAAAACTTCGTTTATGATTTGTACGTTTTATTACGGCATACATACAGCCTAAGTCCGAGCATTGAAATACTTACCATGTTAAACACACACAAAAATAACTTTTCTTAATATGTAAGTAATTGTTTATAATAATGGTAGATGGACTAAAATTATACGTGAATTTAGAGGATAAAACTGCAAGTGTTAGTAATTAAATTCTTAAAACTGCATAATATAATAAAAACGCTTTTCCGAATTGCATCAGAATTGTACGCACGTTCTTGCCAAGTGAATTCGAAGTTTGTAAGTACCAAAAAAGTAATGCATACCTAATTAATGATATATAAAGTACAGCAAATATACATAATATACAATCTATATAGAAAATAAATCCTCGAGGAATATGTAAAGTCATATTTTGAACTTATGTATTTATTTTACTAGCTGTCCCCGCGGTTTCGCCCGCGTTCCCGAGGAATCTTATCTTTTCCCGGGAAAATAGTATCGTGTATTTTATTCCAAGATATGATCTACCCGTGTGCCGAGTTTCATCAAAAATCCGTTCAGTAGTTTTTTCGTGAAAGAGTAACAAACTTTCACATTTATAATACCTAAGTAAGATAAGATAGTCGTAGGTAGGTTTTACCTTTACATAACATAGTACAAACATAGTGCTGTCTTCAAACTTGGTCAAGGTCCTCTCCTCAAATAGATTTTTGTCTTTGGATTATATCTAGATGCTCTTTTTATAATGACGTGTAATTTTTCATCAACTACTAACCACGGACGATATTGCGTCGATTCTAATAAGCAATGAATGAGGACAAAAACTATCATCCTATCCCACATTAATCTAAGACTAGGATAATAATTAAAATTTTAATCATAAATGCGATATTTTTTTTCTTTTTCAGGGGGGTACAAGCGACGTCGGGATACCTCGGCGAAGGTAGTGGGTTCGAATCCGAATGGCTTTCGATGAAGGAAAACATCGTGAAGAAACCATAGCCCTGTGGTAGGGTACTTTGTTGTAGGTATCCGACTGACTGGCTACCACCCTCAAGTTGAAAATCTGTTGAAAACACTTGAGAGCCATTTCCAATCTAGGTTTTGTGTGCTTACCACCTTCGGGCACATCATCACTTACCATATACCATGCAGACAAATACAAGCTTATCCAAAAGTAAAAACAAAAAAAACTTGAGAGGTGTCAAGGGACACCCGGATGGAACTAAGTTATATAAGTTACTAGTGGACCCGGCAGACGTTGTCCTGCCCTGAAATTAAAACAAAACTTAGAACCCGATTCCAGCGCCATCTACCGGGTCCAATTTTGTTTTCAAATCATCGAGGAACCCATTGAAATACACACACAAAATTTCATCCAAATCGGTCCTGTTACCATACTCCTCCGAAACGGCTTGACCGATTACTCAAATTACTAAAATGGCTATTAAAAAATAAGGGTTGATCGTAGAAGGGTGAAAATTGGGGATTGTATGTATTTTTGTAAGTTGTATCATAAAAAAATAGAAATTAGAAATTTTGTCTCAAAAATAATAAAAAAAATTAGGGGTGGACTACCCCTAACATTTAGGGGGATGAAAAATAGATGTTGGCCGATTCTCATAGATACCGGATAAGCACAAAAAATTTCATCAAAATCGGTTAAGCCGTTTCGGAGGAGTATGGCAACGAAAACTGTGACACGAGAATTTTATATATTAGATAGATATAAGTCGAGAGAGTATATATATATTTAAAAAAAAAAATATCTGGCTTGCTTGCTATAAGAGAGAGAGAGAGAGACAGACAGAGAAACATGCGCACGCCGCACAGCTTACAATAAAGTGACACTGACACTAAAAGTGTCTGACAATTTTTCGTAAGATTTTTTTCCGTCTAGCCCCCTTTCACAACGCTCGATAAGGAACTTCGTTCCAAAAGCGGTTGTCGATAGAAAAAAGGAACGTTATATTTTATTATGTTAGATTTGTGGCGGCTCGACACTAGTCGTCGCGCGCAACATTTCGTGCGAGCTGTCGTTGCGAGATATACGTCAATTATTTTCTCGTGCCAAATATTTTCTGTTGCATCGCTTAATTTAATATTGTAATATAATCTTATAACTACTATTATAACGTCTTCATACACCTTAATATTTATTCATTATTTCGTATCAAAATATCCCCATAGATTGTTCAAACACTAACGTACATAAAACGTCTTAAAGTAATTCTCTGGACATGCAGCCTGCTTCGTCACCTACCGGGAGAAACTCAATTAAATTATCATCACCCAACCACGGTGCAGCTATAAATACCGTAAAGACAGACTGTCCGACGTCATCCTTTCGTTTGGTTGCATTTTCAGGAAAATTTCCCAAACAGTTCTACCATATCGTGTTCTGTTATGAACTTATAGTACACAACGTAAGGTACAGAATTGTTTGAATGATCGAGTTGCTTGTAATACCTACAGGCTTCTGTATTCATCTGAATTTAAAAGTCGGCACCTTGAAGACTCGTTTCACTAAGCAAACTAATATAACTTTATAATTTAAAATCCAGTACTCGATAAGCGTTGCGGATTTGAAACTTTTGTATTTTTTTACAAAATATTAAGTAATTTAAAAATTCTTAAAATTGGAAACCAGTTGGAGCAAGGCCTGGTGAGTATTTTGATTTTGAGACTATGCGATTTTAATATTAAGCCTGATTTACATTACGAAACTAGAGGCATGAAAGTAGTTTCGTGACATTAATTTCATCAACAGTTTCACGTGTAAACGTCCAGTTTTACAATGCATGCATCCATTTCACGACACTGAAACAGTATCGCGTCGCGCGCGTTTTTTGGATAAAACTAGTGTCATGCAACTAATGTCATCGTGTAAACAAACGCGACGCAAAACTAGTGTCGCGAAAGTGCCTGCGCTTATAGAACGTGTGTTTTTTAGTCGGGGTGTCGGCGGTGTTAGTTGAAAAAAAGTTTTTAAATGTCAAACCAACGTCTTTTCTTTAATTTTATACAATAATATCTGTATGACAACATTTTGAAATGCAAAATAAAGCTTTGATGTTGGCAGAGTCATGAACATAGACATACTGTCGATTTCACGACACTATTATTTTAATGAAACTAGATTTTTTTTTAAATTTATTTTCCAAATTAAATATCACAACAATATTATTAACTAAAGAGCCTGCACGGAAGCCTCGTGGGTTTATCTGTGTAGGCGGTCGTCGCTCACAACTACAATAATATTAAATTATTACATAGATTTATAACACAAAATAACTAAGGTTTTTAATTTTGCTTAGAAGCATGAGAATTACTTAATACAATTTTGAGTCAAGAGAAGTAGTGTCATGAAATTAATTTAATCATGCATGAAACTAGTTTCGTAACTGACCACAAACATATTATTTCCCGTATAAACTTTGACACTCCATATTTTGTTATATATATATATATATATATGACCCCCCCCCCACCCCCGGAACAAAATATAGCCTATGTTCATCAGCTTCGATTTATCTATGATCATCAGGGATAATGTAGCTTTCTAATGGTGAAAGAATTTTTCAAATCGGTCCAGTAGTTTCAGAGCCTATTCAATGCAAACAAACAATCAATTTATAATATTAGTACAGAGTATAGCTAAAAAGCTTGCCACCCCTAGTCGTGAGCCTAGGGTAAATACGCCACTGACTGACATGGTACTCGTATAGCTTAAGTAAATACTCACAATGTCAGGTTTCTGAAGAATTACTTTTCAGTAAACTGAACGTATAGTTATTAAATGACGACTTTATCGCGTGTCCCAGGAAAGGTGCCACAGTACCTACGCTACGCCATCACTTACCTTGATCCCAATTAGTACGTCAATAGTGTGCATGGACCTTGTTGATGAGTGAGTGACGTCATCAAGAATAATGTACCCGACCTTACACGTACATTTTAAAAGAGTAATTTAATTCTCATTGGCCTGGCCAGTGTAAATAATACCAACAATTGCACCAACATTGGTACTAATTTATATCATTTATCAAGTTGTTTAATGCCCTTACCCTAATGTTGCCTAATTGGTAGGTATGTACCTTATGGAAACTTTACTATAATCGAATGTCATACCAAAGGTCATAATTATTTTTAAATTGATAGAATGATTATTGTTTCACATTTGATGTTATATTTGAGTCGTAATGCATAGTTGTGAAGACAAATACAAATATTCTTTGACTCAGACCAAATAAAAAAGGTAGACAGAGAAAATTTTATTTGGAAGAAGTGTAGAATGCTAATATTTTTATAATATAATAAATTAAATCAATAAAATTAATCATTACATACATTACACAAGCGCATGGTGTTTGAAATAGACACACACACACACACATACAAATAGCCAGCTCTATTTGTCATAAGGAAACCCTAACCTAACCGTTTTTATATTTGACGAGCTTTAGTATCAATAAAAAAAAAGTTACCAGTTAGACTTTTATAGGCACGAACAAACTTTCAGGCCTTCCATAAGGTCTTAATAAATGTTTCAAGAGGCCTTGACGCGCAGCTGCCTCGTTTGAGTTAACTATCGATCAAATAACGGTTAGATACTGCTAAACTACAAGGTCTTGCTTGACGAAGTTCATGGTTCGAGTGTAGGTATGCAATCATAAACTTCCTTAGTAAGCTCTGTCTGTTAGATTATTACACTTTAGGACATAACATTTTGGCATATTGCATATTTTTGTTTTATTTTATCGCGACAAATCAAAAGGCTGGAGTATACTTACCTAAATCTTAATTTTATTTAACTTTTTACATTTAATTCTAACTCGATAAAAAATAGATATTTCATTTTATTAGATCGTTATTGCTAGATTCCTAAATTAGACAAATTTTGGATTATGAAATGATTTTCCTGTAACTTCAGTACAAACTCTAGATTACCTAGGTCTGAACTCTAGGTTTGGGTTTTGTAATACAAAGAGTCGCCAATAATACACACAGTATTAAAATATTTGAAGCGATATTAGCAATCTATATTTTAATTTTCCAAGGGCTAGCACAAGCCGAAATGTTTCAAAACGGTTTCATAAAATGTCAGTTAGCTAGTCCGGCTTAAATATAAATCTGGAGAGAGGCCAACAATCGTGGCACACGCGACATACTCGGTTCCCGTGAAAACTATATTTAGGAAATTTATATTTACCGCTTTACTCAATTCGCCTATACCAAGTCAAAACTATGTGATACTGTCCGCTGGTCCATCGAGGGTCGAGCGCCAATTAAACATCCAATCTCCGATCGGTAGAATAAGGATTCCCATCAAACTTGTTTCATACCTTCCCATACGTGAGATAAGGTTGCGAAATAGGGACTCACCAGTAAATAAGGCCCATAAACCAATTAGCAAAGTATTTCGCCTAACTATACATGCGAAAGTAATACTCTCTATCTGTCTGTCAGGTTTTCAAGGCTGAACAGCTGAACTATTAAAATTTTTAAAAATTTGGTAAAATATAGGTTACCAAAGCTACACAATTTTTATATAAATCTTTTTAAAATTGTACAGGGTTTTGTTTGAGATATTCTATGAAATAATATAACAACTCATAATTAAGCCATGGGCGCCAGCAGTAGGGTGCAAGGGGCAGCACTTGCACCTGTCGGGAACAAAAATACATAGAGAAGATTAAGAATTTATTTTATTAACTTACTGTTTGAATAAAACAGTCCAAATTTTGTTCATCACCTTCCATCCAGCATCAGTAGGCCACTGCCTGGCCTGGGATTTTATAGCACAGTAAAGGGTTTTGAAAAAGGAAGCCGATCGCGTTCCTCTGCGACGCAAGTCAGGCGGTAGGTATATCGTTCTTGCATGTCACACACACAACTTCGTGCACGTTGCCTCGCTTCATTGGAGATTATTGTTTACTAATGCTCCTTCTACCTTTTTTATTTTTTCTGTGAATCTATATCTATACTTAATATTACCTATAAAGAGGTAAAGTTTGTGAGGTTGTAGGGGGTAGGTAAGCTCTGGATCTACGGATACGATTTTGAAAATTCATAGAAAGCCACGTTATTTGTGAGTGTCATAGGCTATATTTCGAGAAAAGATAAGATCCCACGGGATTGCGGATAAATAAATAATTAAGAGATACAAAAAGTGGGAACAAAGTAAAATAACAACTGTGGCCAATTGTTAGTAGCGAAACTGTTTCCTGGTATTGGCGATTAAGGGCAATACACGGAAAACCTATACTACATGAAAGATTACGTCGATAGGTACCTATCAACCGCACTCTGTAGTTAGTTAAGTGTACATATTATATGTAAATATTCACAGGATATAAGTTGATATGCGCCCGGACATTGTGGCGGATAAATTATTTAGGTGTAAAGAACTAGCTCATGAATTCTCGTAATGGATTTGACAACACTAATGTCAACTGATTATTGAAGTGAACGGCGGTAGGGTACTTTAAATAGCACTCGACTGGTTGGCTACTACCATCAAGTTGATTATCTGTCGCCAAGCAGATGTTTGTCGTTGTAATAAGGTCATACATAGGCAATCCCGCTGATATTGCTAATGTCTATAAGCGACGGTATTCACTTACTATCAGGTGACCCACCCGGCTGCCAGAAAAAAAGAAAACTTGAGACATAAAAGAAAAATCCCAGGTAAAGTAGTCCACATTGATGAGTACTATTGTATCAAAAGGTTAATTATAAAAAATCCACAGAACCATGAAACCATAGATTAATAAAACGCCGCGCCTGCATGAAACATTAACTGTATAAAAAAATAAAATAATATCTAGGGTCATTTTTCTCACACGGCTGTCTGATCCCAAATTAAGCAGAGATTGTACTATGGAATCCAGATAACTGATATACAAAAAATATCTAAAAAGAATAACTTTTATTTAAATAACTACACAGAGACTTATGACAAACAGATATCCAACCCACGACCTGCGGCGTGAAAGGTAGTGTTTAACCAACCATGCCAACCGGCCCGTGAAATGTGGGATGTGATGTGAATGTCTTCTATCTTTACCTATGTTGAGTGTCGTTTAGAGTGAGTTTTAGATTTCCCACACACATTCTCCATTCTGAGTATCAAGTACCTACTGACTGTAGGTAGCCTCCTACCCCAAATCATTAGGTACATAACTTGAATCGCGACTCCTAAAAAATGGTGTAAATAGGTTTTAAGCGCTCCGCGAGCAGTAGGTTAAGAAAACAACCAAATTTATTTCATGATGAGTAGGTCCCTAATAAAATCCAAATGTCGTGCCGCTTAGATTAGATTATTGGAACGAAGTTGAAAGGGGGCTAGACGGAAAAAAGTATAGTATGCTATTGTAAACTGTGCGGCGTGCGCATGTTTCTCTGTCTGTCTGTCTCTCTCTCTCTCTCTCCCTCTTATAGAAAGCAAGCCAGATATTTTCATTTCTATTTATATATATAAATATTTATATAAATAGTGTTTTTTTATATACTCTCTCGACTTATATAACTTCGTTCCATCCGGGTGTTCCTTGACACCTCTCAAGTTTTTTTTAATAGATTTATTTCACTTTACATGCATTTTGTAAACTTGCAGCCTAACTTAGATTTCATTGCGAAGTTACCAAGAAAATCGCGATGTAGACTGTCCCTAGCGATGGATGGACCCCTAAAATTTAGAAAGCGTTACCTGTCGGTTACTTAGAGAAAGAGAGAGTTCTATGTGCAACCGAAATATAAGTTTGTGAAAGTTACTGTAATCCCAAACTGAAGGCATTTAAAAATATTTTGCACAAATAAAACGGCATAAATTGGGCGAATTTAAATTTTAGTGGGCGGAAGCGGTGTCCTATCGAAATATAACTCGTAGTTGTTAGTGGGGCACTCTAGTGCGATGACTCCGGTGAATTTCGGCGGAGCTCCGCAGGCGTCGTCATCGAATTCCCACTCGAGCGATAATGTTGCCTACCGAGTGTAAATTATTCTACTTAGGTACATTACTGTTTAAGTATTTATCGACCTGCCAGTCTTTATCAAATAATGTGACGTTATTTATATAAACAATAGTTGTCGAGTACACAGGGTTTATTGTTAGACAATATTTTTAAACGACTTCAAAAAAGTAGGAGTTCAACTGTGTACCTATATAACAAAGCCTTTGTAAAAACGTTGAACTTTAGAACAGTTTGCATAAAGTTGGAATACAGTCAATGGCCGCCTGAATTTCATCAGAAATTGCTAGGAAATTAATTTTCATGCTTCAAAGGGAACTTTTATTATTTATTGTCGTCCAACATTTCGTGGGTATGAAGGGACTTATTATTTATTCGTAGGTATAAGGTTTGTAAACTGGGTTTATTTTTAGTTTTAGGTTACCTACGTACAAAAATATTTTCATCGCTATTAGGTTTTTCTTTATTGTTATTACGCGGGTACTAAATATAAAGGAAGTTGTTTACATTACTGCTGATTTTGTTTTCATACAATAAAAAATTTACACCGCCATCTAATCCCAAACTAAGCAGAACTGTGCTATGGAAACAAGATAACTGATATACAACTTTTATACACGGACAAACAGACATGTTCATGCACACAAATGTTTGGAATCGAATCCACGACCGGCCCGGCTCTACTTAAGTCGTCAATATATAGTTTTTTGCACGCTGGTTTCTTTTACGACGTAGACATCGAATGAGAGATTTTACCAAGGAGCAGAAAGATTAAGTTCAGCGAGAGACTAGTAGTTCACGAGCTCAATTCGATAAACTTTGCGATCGAAAACAAATTAAGTAAAAGTACAGAACCCTGTGGTATACTTTTATTTTCTTAATTTATTTAATAAATGAGCTGTAGGTCGCTGCCCTGCGGTAGAGTTCCCAGAAGGCTGGCCACATTACCTCGTTGAATAGCCCGACTTATTCTTTGCCCGAGGTAAGAGCCTATACTACTTTATATAATATAATCAATATCTATGTTAGTTTAATTACATTAATATAATTCACTTCTTCATCTGGGACTGGGATCGAAGGATCCTCGTCACAATTGTAAACTTAGCACCAACTTTGGACAAATATTGGCAACTTGAACACCAACACCAACTAGAGCGTTCTTTGGACAGTGTAGTCCTTTAACTTGGAAAATATTTGATCATATGGATGGAATGTAGGTAAAACCGTATCACGTTCGTTTTATAACTCCATCCATGAAGTTCGACTCACCTTAATCACCGTTATTATGCTCATACGCATAGCACAGTGAAGTTCGTATCTCACGTCATGTCATTAGAAACCCGCTAGCGACTTGCGACACAATAGTTGTACAGATCAACGCTTACTTACAATATAGATAAGTAAATAAAATCAGAGGCGATATAATCCACTCGTTGCATAGTTAGATACCTATCTATAGCATAGCTGTAGAATCTTAAGAGTTTTATAGGACAAGTTATCGAGCCGAGCATAACTGCCAGTAGAAAGTTACTACTTTGAAACCACTTTAGCAAGGATTCAAATTGCAAATATTATTATGATTAAAAAAAACAATTAAATAATAACTGATTTAAAATAGTAAAATCTTTTTGGTCACTTGATCGTCACGGTCACTCATATTTTGATTCAGATATCTATCTATTTAATCTAATACCTTTAAACGGGCAATTCGGTTATATAAATATATAATCGGAATATCGGAAACGGCTCCAATGATTTTCATGAAATTTAGTATGCAGGGGGGGTTTCGGGGGCGATAAATCGGTTTAATTTTTAGAAAACGTCGTTTTATCCTTGTTTTCAGGCAATGAAAAACTGCTACAATATCATTAGTATACGAAAGTAAATTTTGCAATCATCTGATGGGATATAATAAGGGGGAAATCTAGCGACTCCGAAACCAAAGTACCCCAAAGGATCGAGTCCAAATGATTCTTTTCTTCCCTTTTTTTTCAATTTCGTTCTTTTGTGAGAAAAACTATTAAAATTTTACCAAAAAAAATACGTGCAAAGCTCGGTCATCCAGGTACTAATATATTATGTACCTACCTACTGATTGATTTTAAATCTTCAAGCACTGTAAAAACAAAAGGGATTCGATAGCGGTTACGTAGAGGGGACGATGTCATGCCGTTTGCCGTCACGGCATACGATAGATATTTCACATTAATAGTTATTTGTTATACAAGAGTGTAAAGTTGCTTTTTAACCGCGTGCTCAATTTTGATGACCGAGCAAGCGAGGGAATCAAAAGAGCATGAGGTGAAAAATCTTTGCACTCGAGTGCAACACGTTACTTTTCATCCCACCTCAGCAAGGAAATGACTAAATGCAAAAATAGAAAATGGCGCGCGCAAAGCAAATTAAAAAAAAAGTACACCAAGAAGGTTCCGAGTCTGAGTTTTTAACAAATTGAAAAAGGATGTATGATAAATTCGGCACCATGGAGGGAGAAGTAAATAGGTTTATGAATGTTTAGAATTCACAAACTTAGTGCAAACGATGTTCTATTTACTTTATCGAGCTAGACTCTTTACCTTAAGAACCGTGCATTAGAGTAAAAAAATATTTTGTCATATATCAAACATGTGACGATTAAAAATACTTATAATAAGTTTACTTAATAAAGAGATTTTTTAATTTGGATTTGGATAATAACGGCTTTTACACTCAGATATCGAAGAGCAGAAACACTCTTTCCGAGATGGGGGAGATGAAAAAATAATTAACCCACCTGGCTATTGAAATATCCTAATGTTTTCAAGACAGCTTTAAATTTTATACCAACTAAGCTGACGATCTTCATTCCGTCTACGATATTACTTGAATATTGTAGATAAAACATTCTAGAAATTATACATAGTGAGAGTACTTACGTGCCTCTCTGTGACTTTATTTGTGATATTATTAAAATAAACTCTGGTAGTATAAACCAGTATAGCATCTGTCTAGATAGGATTTTTTAGTCTGTGTTATACCTACTAGAAAGGTCGTTACATTTTTTTAAAGTTGACTATGAGTGAAAGTCGTTGGCGGTGAGCGGACCTTTTTTGGCATTGCCAAAGAATATGGCTTAGAATGTTCGGGTCGGTCGAGCCCATTGCCATAGTAACAGGTGTGCAAGGTTTTTGTCCAACCAAAAACTAGAATGAACGGGAGTTTAATGCTTTTCGATAGTTTTCACTGCCTAGTTTTGTTGGAATCGAAACTACCTATTAACAAATAGTTTGCTCGCAAAGTTTACATACCTTTGATAGTATCAGCTTATGACAAAACCCATAACACAACATTGATTTTTATTTTGAAAGGTTTTCTAGAAAAGGGACTCTGGAATCTCTTTGCATTTTTATTTTGGAAGGTTTTCAAGAAAAGGGTCTCTGGAGGATAAATACCAGAAAGGACTAATACAAAAATATTATGTTTTATGGTTTTTTAAGATTAGGTGGTACAAAATTTTTCTTAATTAAAAAAGTGTGTTGGTTTGTTATTTCATCCGTCAACGGATGGCTATAATTTGGAGAGTGAAATATAGGTTACTTTTATCACGATTTCTAATATGATAGTTTTTAAAGTGATTAGACTCATTAGATGCATTGAACAGGTGAGTAGGTGGTTGTGTGTGACAAAAAGAAAAAAACTTTAAAAATATTGACAGCGTCAAACTTGACGCATCAAAATTTTTCTGCTTGAATATTTATTTATATTAATATTAACTTAATCCTTTTATTTCAGGTCGGTGGTTGGTGTGCACTTCTCATGTCCTGTCTGGAGATGATCTGCGGCCTCTAATGCTGCTTCTCATTCTGCACGGTCACCATACGCAGCCATCAACCAACCCGGCTTGCAAGATCATTTTGGTGTTTTATAATGCTCCCTTAGTAGCCAGGTTAGTGTCGCATCGCAAGAAAATATGCTGAGATGTGAGCAGTGGTTGTGACTATGGGTCCGAAGGTCATCGTTTATCTTCAAAATTAATCGAGGACTCGGGTGACCGTCAGCGCATCAGCTTGGCAAAAGAGGAAACGCTGCCAGCCTACTGGAAACCTTGCTGATTGCAGCAGCGGCAGCTTCGAGCAAGTTTTTTTTATTATTTTTTATATTGTTGTAAATATATAAAATTTGAAACAGTTTGTAAATTTTCCTAACAACGTGCTAACAACAAAATCCTTATTCTAAATACTTATGGGCGCAAGGCTTCGCCAATTTGTATAACGGTTAGGCGTGCGCGGGCGCGGGCGCGGGTTCTGGGACACAAACAGACTACAATGATTATTTATTGAACACGAAAGAATTTAGCCATCCTCCATCCTATTTTTGCTTATTAGAGTCGTCTGTTCATCTCGTTCCGACACGTTTCACCTCTAACACGATATTCGGCTCCAGACAGGGCCGGAGTTGTTCGACTGGTTTCTAAAAATAGCGGAATTTGCCAATTTTTTGAGAATTGCCTAAGGTCCAACGACTTTTCTAAATTATTTTTGATTGGTGTTGAGACTACTTTGTTGGCTGTTCAAAGTTTGGGTTAACTTTAAAGTTTTTAGTTTAACGATAAAATTCAAAAGGTATTGAGATGAAGTATAAAATCAATTTGAACAGGAGACAATTTTTATAAATTGTTTGATTAGCGAATTTAACTTAGGTACCTACCTACCTATGCATATTTGACATATTTTCGGAAGGCTTCCTTAAGTTTTCAGAATGTTAGCGATTTATTTTTCACTTAGGTACACTACACTAAAGCCAATGCCTGTGTTCCTTTATTCTGTTTTTCTTTATTTAAAGCGTCATCATCAATACCCATTACCCATCATTCACCCAAGGATACTTTTTAAAGTTCTGTAAATGGCAGAAATTAAATATTCATACAAAATATAATATAAGTAGGCGAGTGTTGGGCAGACCCCGTAGTTAATTGAAGTCGAAAGGTTAATGCACGCGTCAAAAGATACTCCCTGGGATCCTCCACGAATAATGTAAAGTTGCAAATGAGCAGGCCAGTGTCGTCAGAAAACTAACGTCATCATAACTTTGTAGACAACTTGAAATTAAACTCAATAACAATGCAAATTACTTTGGACTACGAAAACAGGAAATTCTGTCATAAAGGCACAGACAAATAAAATATAAACGTATTAATAATAAAAACGGAACCTATTTCGTCCTGCCCGTCTGTGAATGTAACAGCCGTTTTATTTGTAGACCATTGGTATTACATTGTTGAAATTTGGAAATTAGATGGATTCTATGATTCTATCATCTATAGGAGATGCAAGATGGAATGAGCTAGAGTTCAGAAAATAATTATTTGGTGTGGCACCAACTAGATGTATCTAACTAAGGGATGAAAAATAACTGTAGTGAATATAACCTCCCTCTAACATTTGAACTATGGTTTGGAAAATATTTTCTTCAATAGTCGACACTATTAGGAACAGATTACTGAAGCTTTTCTTATGACAAAAAAATAGGCTTCTGTTTGACGATTATCTCACCATTATTAATAATGAAATAACAAGGTGCAAGTCTTCCTGTAAAAATACACTGACAGGTGCTTGGAGACGTATTATAACTTGAGGGTGCCAGCCAGTGAGCGTGAGCCAGTCTGGTGGTCAATGCAAACTATCCTATCAGCCAGCGTGCTCTTTTTTCCTAATTTTTTTTTACTTCTAAAGCTCAATTTCATTGTAGGTTTAGTCCACGGTCTTGGCCATGGCTTCAATATCGATATCGACTATAGTTAGGATGCTAGATTTCACAATTTCAGGACGTCATATATTTAAAAAGTATGGTCCCAACTTGAGTCTCAAAATATGTCGTGTGAAACTGTAATGTTTTATTTCATAAGAATTGAATTAAAGTAACGTAATTCTCCCATTAGACGATGGCATTAACATTATGATTAAAACAGAAAAAAAACGATTTAATATGAAGCGAATGAGGCAAAAATCATGACACTTTTGCAAATCGAGTGGGTTTTTTCCCTCGCAAAAAAACCTTGGGAAAAATTTAAATGACATGAATAGTCAGGTATATCCAATAATTTATTCCTGAACCTAACTGAAGCCAATTCTTCGAAAGCCTTCGCTACGTCTAGGCACTATGCATAATAGATCACTTGATTGGAATCAATCTATAAAAAAAACACTGAAAGAGCTTTAAATAAGCCATTGTTTTATTAGATCTATTATTGTCTAACTTGTACCCATGGGGTGAAACGGAACGTGAAATGGAATGAAATCTAATCTTTAGTCACTCTATCAAAATCTCAAATACAGTTTATTAATGTTTTTTTTTTAATTAATGAGTTGTCTATCAGTAATACCTAAAAACAGTAAGTTTTTTAATTTATTTTTTACTTCGAGATAAGTTTGTGTTTGACCATAATCTCACATAAGTCATGATGTGGCAGACGGTGGTAAGCACACAAAGCCTTAATGGGAACTAACTCTCAAGTGCAGCTGTCGGAACACACCGATAGGTGCTTGGCGACAGATTTTTTACTTGAGGGTACCTGCTAGTCAGGTACTACAAAGTACCTTACTACGGTGCTAGGGTTTCCTCACAATTTTTTCTTTCACCGAAAGCACAAGTTTTTTTTTTTTTTTTTATATTCGATAGGCTTGTGTTTGACCACAATCTCACCATGGTAAGTGATGATGTGGCCGAAGATGGTAAGCACACAAAGCCTAGATGGGAACTGGCTCTCAAGTGCAGCTGTCGGAACACACCGATAGGTGTTTGGCGACAGATTTTCAACTTGAGGGTGGTAGCCATTCAGTCGGGTACTACAAAGTACCCTACCACCGTGCTATGGTTTCCTCACGATGTTTTCCTTCACCGAAAGCTCAAGCTCTTTGTAGGATTCAAACCCACGACATATTTTGTCCGGGTATCCGATGTCACTACCACTGAGTTATTATAGACTTATTAAAGTACCTATTTCTTTTTGTTTTAGATCTGAAGTTTAGAAAATTTTTAGATATCTAACTTACGTGTACTTATCTAACTATACGTAATGCTAGCTACAACGGCGCTTCATTTGCTAAGCTTGTTACGTCTCAGTCAATTTGTGTTAATATTCCAAATAGCTCTACGTTCGGGTCGAAAGCCAGTCTATGCCCTTAGGGAACATAATATACCTACACTAGAAGGGTAAGCCAAGTTAGGCTTAATAGGGGCTTAATACAATAATCAGTACATAGGTATCTAAAGTGTTATATTTTGTGAGAACATGTGTGGTATATATTATGCAATGGCATAATATGCACCTATATACAAACAAACAATGCAATTTTATCATTAGTTGTTTCGGTATTTTAAGAAAGTATCGTAAATCTATCCTATACGATATTCGGAATATTCGCTATGGAATTGCAGCAAAACTGAATAGACGTGAAATTTTAATGATTTTATTGGTTATATAAAACCGATAATTCTGACTATCGTGTATCGTTTTTCTGACTTACAGTCTCTGATGCTAATGAACTTCTATTTAGTTTTAAAAAAAGCAAATAAGTATTTCAAAGTATCTCCAAACCAAAAATTTTAATCTGTTCTGTCGTTTATCTGTGAACGTCAAACAGACAGATTACTTTTGAATTTATACATGGATGTATATCGTATGGATGATATAGAATATAATATTGAAACACGAATTTTAGATGAATTGAGTTATACTTATATCACAAGGGTTTAGCTATAAAATTATATGCACACATAAAAAATTGTTAGACAAAATTAGGCGGATTGAATATCCGCCTAATTTTGTCCAAAAGATAAAAGACGAACGTTACGAACGATTTCATTTCATAATTTTGTAAACTCGACAGACTTTAATGTCGAGCCCAAAACCGAGCAGTTCCTAACGACCTGTTTAACCGAGCGACCTGTCTATTAGAGTGAATATGGACACGATCTACGATAGCCTTTTGATAGGAGATATTCCTTTACGGCAGTCTGGGCTCTATGTTCTCTAACTATATTCCGAAATGTACATCCAAATGAACGTTGGCTTAACCGCATCGTTAGTAAATTGCACTGACAATTCACTGAACTGTGATGTTTACACCTTCGATGTTTACACTTAATATTTACACTGTAGAATCAGCTTGTATCTATGTATTTTTTACTTTATTTTTTATTAATATCTGATTGAGTGATGAAAAAGTATCTAATAAGTGATAATTATTAACACATTTAGCTCCAAAACTAGGTACACTATTCTTCTCGGGTTAAGCTTAGGTTTGACTGTTAGGATAATGCTGGACATAGCCAGCAGTGAAATAGTACGGGCTGATGATGAAGATGATGAACTGACTCTCAAGAACAAGAGTCGGAAGAAGTCAGATCTGGCTCCAGTCATTATATTAGTAATAAGTAACAGACTAAGTTAAATAATGCAATTGATCGGTAGGTACATTATTCTATTGTGCTTTCCAGACATTCTGTTCAAAATCGTAGTATCTTTTTTGTCGGAGTTCTAACAAACCAAGGTTCACCTAAAAACGATCGATGCCTAGAGACTATCGAATTTATATTTACAGAGTAACTCGGGTTAGTTAACGTTTTGATACGAAGTTACATATGTTTATTTAGTTATATGTTGATTGTACGTTGATGCATGCATACTAATAAATATTATTTATTGAAATACGCTTGATTTTGCTTGTTTAGACTAATTTTCACTAATATTACTGAGTAATAAACGAGTACTTATGCGATAGGTGGCACTGAGCGATAACAACGTAAGTCGAATTCGAATATGTTGTTTGACGCTCAAACAAAAGACGTATCGACTCGACCAGACTTACATACTTAAGTCGGGGTAGCGTAACCCACGTAAGTAATTACGTAATTAACTTACGATACATTTTCAAATGTAAACACGCTTTGTAAGTCGCTTACCATGGCCAGACTTACAAGTGTAAGTAATATATTTAAAGTATTAAGAAATTACGGTAAGCTACTTACAAAGCGTGTTTACATTTGCAAATTTATCGTAAGTTAATTACCTACGTAAGCCTACTTACTACTACCCATCTAGGCTTTGTGTGCTTACCACCTTCGTCCACATCATCACTTACCATGGTGAGATTGTGGTCAAACACAAGCTTATCAAGAATAAAAAAAAAAAAAAACTTACGTGAGTAAAACTTACAAGTGTAAGTGCGGGGTAAGTCTAGATATTACTGTACTCGGCGTATCTCTATTAAATGATTACTTTGTGTTATAAGAGTAGGTATATTCTTACTATTACTAATTATTATTATACTATTTTTTTTGTAATAAATAAATATCCTGAGACATTTTTTTTCATACACAGCTATGTGATCCCAAACTAAGCAGAGCTTGTAATATGGAAACCAGATGACGGTATACTACATACACAACCTTTTTGTAAATAAGTACATAATTAAATAGATAATTACACCCAGACTCAGGACAAACAGACATGTTCATACACACAAATGTCTGTCCTGGATGGGAATCGAACCCACGACCTGCGGCGTCCCGTCACTCGCTTAGAATATTATCAAATTATATATAGAATATGTACATAATGCCCATTAGTTATTCTTCAGGGCGTATCAATTATTTACGCCTAATTAAAATTGAGGGAATAACTTATAAGAGGATCTCAGACTCCTGGACGGGGACTGCCAAAACTTTTCCTCAACTTTCACGTACATATTTAATCAATACTAATTTAATGAGTAAGATGCGGAAGTGTCTTTATTTCACGCGGATTTTATTCCGATATAGACACCTACTTTTTATCCGTAAAACTCAAACTCAACACTCATTTTTTCAATTTAGAGTTTTAGACACTGGTAAGGTACTCATGAACGTTAGAATTGACTCTACCAACCACCGGTTTGGAATACTCCAGCAAGAAGCCGGAGTCTTCTCAGTTTAAGTGTTACGCAGTACAACGCGCAAAGGCGTCAAGAGCTCGCCTGACTAATCTTGAAGATGAAATATCGGAAGCGAGCGAGGACTGCGGCGAGAGAGAAGCGTGAAGCGCGTCTTGGGGCTTTAGTTGCTGTAGCTGAGTCCGACACTACCGTATCCGCCTCCAAAGTTACCATCAGAGCTGAAAGGGAAAAGAAACAAGTCGCCTTTTAAGTATTTATTACAATATCTGGTGTGGGCTACTCTCTACTCAGCAAGGCATTTTTTTTTCATTCCCCCATCTCGGAAACACTACTTTTGCTCTTCGATATCTGAGTGTAAAAGCCGTTTTTATCTACTAGAGGATAAAGTAAATAGAACATCGTGTGTACTAAGTTTGGGAATTCAAAACATCATTAAACCTATTTACTTCTCCCTCCATGGTGCCCAATTTATCATACATTCGTTTTTAATTTGTTAAAAACTCAAAATCGGAACCTTCTTGTACTTTTTTTTAATTTTTGCGTGCGCCTTTTTGTTTGCATTTAGGTAGTCATTTCCTCGCTGAGGTGGGATGAAAAGTTACGTGTTGCACTCGAGTGCAAAGATTTTTCACCTCGTGCTCTTTTGATTCTCTCGCTTACGCTTAGGATTCTAATTTTAGAATCCTTCGCTTACTCGGTCATCAAAATTGAGCACGCGGTTAAAAAGCAACTTTACACTCTTGTATAACAAATAACTATTAAATCCTGGAACGCGGATAAGACCACGTGGTGAAAGTGGTACTTAATGGTTCTTACTTACTTTACTTCTTCTTGAAACAAAAATTAGACAAAGTATTTGGAACTCACTGAAAATAATGTAACTTATGAAAAATATTTCAGTAAGTAGGTATCTCGTATAATCAAGTTACGGTTTATGAAATCAATGTTTCAATAATATTTGAATAAAAATTAACTTAATTTGTCAATTGATCCTTAAAAATTTTCACATCAGCGTTTTAAATTATTATGGAACTCCGGAATTATTCTAAAAAACATACTACTTAATTAACGCTGAAATCACGAAAAAGACAAAATCTCTGTACATGCAAGTCAATATATGTATATGATATACAATATACATATCATATAACCACGGTTCTTGTGGGAAGCAAAAACACCTAAAAAGCTTTTGCTTTGGCAGGCTTTGACAGCAGTTTTTGGCCAAATTTTGATGACTATTCCCGCTGTAGTCAGTCAATACTATGATATTTTAGATATCATGTCAGAACCAGACGTTATGCTTGGTAACTTGCGCCAGACATTCCTTTGTAAGGTATGGTTTTCTACTTTTTAATATACAGCTATAATGTCAGACATCGTTAGCGCCTGTGCTGATGGCTGTCTGACTGGCATTGTGTGGAAACTTTAATGAGTAAGTATTTCGATGGAGTTTAGGTACTTATCGTGAACTATGGCAATGATATCAAGTAATCTTAGCCACGACATGCATCGCAAAAGCTTTTAAGGTATATATGCATTTTAATTTGTATAATATCATATTTTATTTTGTTTACTCCGAGAAAGAGCGTTACGTAACGTTCTATACTTAGGTTGGACTATCGATTAAACTAGCAATGGATAGAAGTTTTCATCGTCTCGATAAGGTTATGTTAGGTAATAATGTTATTGAAGTCTTGCATGGTCAGACGAGCAGGATCAATTTTATTAAGGTCGGGAAACAGTGTTGTTGAAACTATTAGTACTTATAATAAAATATAATTAGGGTTAAAATCTCGATGTGAAAATCCAATTATCCAATGATGTTGCCTATGAGTTTGTTATTTTGCAGTAGGTACCAACGCCTAATATCTATACAATTTATCTCCAATGAAATCTAGTATTAACAACAATATGTATAATTGTTTACCTTGAGACCATTTCAATGCTGATAAATAAATTATCCTATGGAAATTTCAACTTAATGCAAATTAGATCACGTCAAGAATATGATTGTGTCATTTCATATTTAGCTCAAATTAAATCAACATTAAAAATAAACTCATATTTTAGGGTGTCGTCGATTTTCATATCGGACACCGCGATCTTTCTTTTCTTAATTAAACATCAACTAGGAGTAAAACTTGTTAGATCTCTCTTTTTTGTGTTGATTGTTACTCCTTTGACGGCGAAGGATATAAATATAAAACCTTATTTCTGAATCTAATCATAGTACTAATACGTCAGCTTAAATAGGTTGAATCTAAGTTGCAAATCTAATTGCTCGTCAAATGAAATCGAATACAATTTCTATTAGTCTTGGTTCACGGTACGTTGGAGGTGATAAGCTTAATTCCCAGTTACGTTACAGCCGAGGTTGAAACATATATGCGATTAGAAATATACACCTTATAACAGACAATCAATGTTACTGCTAATTAGGTATTCGATGGAAGCTCATCATCATCATTTCAGCCGAAAAACGTCCACTGTTGGAAATGAAATGAAATGAAAATGTTTATTAAATGAAATGAAAATGTTTATTCATCACAATAGGCCTTCACATGCAGGCACTTATAAATAGTTAGACTCTAATGCTCGGTTCGGAAGGTTGATTTTGCTGAGAAGAGCCGGCAATAAACACAGCAATTGCTCTTTTTAAAAACAACTTACAACTATTACATTCATTAATTATTTATCTAGTCTGACTGACAATATTTGCGTGTTATGGCGGCAAAAATAGTAATCTATAGAATTTAATTATGACTGACTTAATAAACAACAAACTCAAGCAGACCAGCCCCCACAAGCAGCACCTGTACACAAGTATGACGCGTGTGGCAGCCACCGCCCTCCTCGCACATTTTATAGGGAAGTGAGCGACCCGCCACACGACGCCTCCCAAAGTTGGATATAGGCCTCCCCAAAGGTTTCCACATCGATCGATCTTGAGCTGCTCACATCCAGCGGGTTCCTGCGACCCTCATCTCACTTAGGTCATCGGTCCACCTTGTGGAGGACCTGCCCACGCAGCATCTTTCGGTGCATGGTCACTCCAGAACCTTTCAACCCCTTAGGCCATCGGTTCTTCGGGCTATGTGCCACCACCAATTTATTTAACTGATTTCAGCAGGCCGGTTGGCGTGGTTGGTTAACACACTACCTATCACGCCGCAGTTCGTGGGTTCGATTCCCATCCAGGTAATATATTTGTGTGCATGAACATGTCTGTTTGTCCTGAGTCTGGGTGTAATTATCTATTTAAGTATGTATTTACAACAAAAAAAGTAGTATATGTATGTAGTATATCAGTCATCTGGTTTCCATAGCACAAGCTCTGCTTAGTTTGGGATCAGATAATCGTATGTGAAAAATGTCCCAAGATATTTAAGGCGGTGCCTTAAATATCTTGGGACATTATCGCCTTTAAGGCATTGTAATAAGGTGTACAACACATTAGCAATCCCTGGTATTGCCAATGTCTATAGGCGACGGTTGTCACTTACCATCAGGTGACCCGCCTGCCTCGTTGTCACGTGTGACATAAAAAAAAAAAAAACTTTTTTTAATTGCGACTTCAATTATGTCTATTGAAGCTGCATAAGTTATATTGCGTCCTTAATAGCTGGTATTTGCAGTTTCATTGGTATTTCTACATTTTTTCATGCGTAATATGTTGGCTGACATTTGGTTGTGGAATGAGCTGTAGAGGATTTCCCTATAGACAATTGCATAGGGTTCTTCAAAAGAGGAGGAAGAAGGTTTATGGAAGGTCGGCAACACGCTCGTGACGCCTGTGGTGCAAGCGTCCATAGGCTTCGATATCTGCTTACCACTAGGTGGGTTCTTTTTATTAAATATCGAAACAATCGTTTATATGGAGTTTATATACTGGGTCGTGGTGACGTATGTATGACCATCAAAAGATCTACCTACTCGTAGTGGTAAGGTAGATTTGTTTTTTTTTATTTTTCGATAATCTCACCATGGTAAGTGATAATGTGGCCGAAGGTGGTAAGCACACAAAGCTTAGAAGGAAACTGGCTCTCAAGTGCAACTGCCGGAACATATCAATAGTTGCGATAGACTTTCAACTTGAGGGCGGTAGCCAGCCAGTCGGGTACTACAAAGTACCCTACCATCGTTCTGTGGTTACCTCACGAAGTTTTCCTTCACCGAAATCTCAAGCTCATTGTAGGATTCGAACCCACGATCTTCAGCGCAGTATCCGACGTCACTACTACTTTGCTATCATTGCCTTAGTTAGATGAAAATATATTATAGTAATTTAAATTAAAATACTCTATCAATATGTTCTTTCAGTATATACCTACATATTTTTTCATTTACGTTTTCAATAGCCAAGTAATTGGTAAGTACCTGTTAATTTTAAATTAATTTTGCTGCAATTTGTGAATAGTTCAAAGGGCGCTCAACAATTTCGCCCAGGGCGCCGTGGGTAGCTAAACCTGCCTCTGACAGCTAGAGCTGCCTGGATAGTTGGCCTTTGTAAGCATTGGTCTCTCTAATCGATAAACGTTACGTACACATGCACCTAATATTTCACGTAGATAAATATCCTCGGACATTTTTCACACACGGCTATCTGATCCCAAACTAAGCAGAGCTTGTAATATGGAAACCAGATGACTGATATACTACATATACTACTTTTTTTTTTTGTAAATACATACTTAAATAGATAATTACACCCAGACTCAGGACAAACAGACATGTTCATGCACACAAATGTGTGTCCTGGGTGGGAATCGAACCCACGACCTGCGGCGTGATAGGCAGTGTATTAACCAACCACGCCAACCGGCCCGTCGAAATGTGATATCTTCGTGTAATGTGTTGTGTAGAGCCCCGGCCTCACCACCCGAATCAAAATGTAACTACATATATGTCATCAATAGAACGATATAAAACTCGATTTGAAATTATTAAACATTAAACTTGAACATCTAGTATCGATGACAATAGAGATGCTATCTATATAAAATCTACTGAATGGATTTTGATGAAACATAGCAAACAGGGAGACCATGTCCTGGAATAAAACATAGTACCTACCTATATATTTTTTCATGGGAAAAGATGAGTTCGATCTCTATATTATTGACATATTTACGCTCTATAAGGAGTTGAGCTAGAAAGAACCTCTTACCTCTATTATATTAATTTAGTTCGCAATCATCCTTTGTTACATAATTATATTAATGAAGGTGTAGCAGGAAAATGTTGTTATTCAATTACTCAACGTAGTAAGTGTTTGTCAGAGTCCAGACGCCACTAAAGAACAATGTCTGCTTACCTGTAGTTTTAACCCCGTGGAAAAGTGTTTAGCGCTTTTATTCAATACTTTAAAAGTGGAAAAGGGGTATACTTTCTAAAAATGATGATGAAATAAATTATTACCTAACAAAAACCTAAACTAACATCGAATTAAAACTATAGGAAGTAGTAAGATCATTTAATCGTTTGTCATAGGAGAAACAAGAACTTATTATAATTTATTAGCTGCCCCGCTGTTTCACCCGCGTTCCCGGGTCCTATCTTTTACCGAGATAAAAACTATCCTATCTCTCAAGTTGGTCAAAACTGCACATATCGTGCAAATATCATTAAAATCGGTTCATTAGTTTGTGACAAAGGAATTTTATAGTTGTTATCATTGACTTAGAATTAAGCCTTGGTACTCCCCTCAGAACCGATTGAAATAACAACAATAATAATAATACCAGATACGAATGTTGACGGTAACTCCGACTTAGGTGTTGGTTGACTTCTTGAATTCCACTTCCTTCCTTTAGACCAGCTGTCGCGCGCGCCATACTTGGGCTACAGTCAAGCTGTTTATTGTTCACTAGCTGTTCCGCGCGGTTTCACCCGCGTTCCCGTGGGATCTTATCTTATCCCGGGATAAAATATAGCCTATGTTCATCAGGGATAGTGTAGCT
Source organism: Ochropacha duplaris (assembly GCA_951361185.1). Taxonomy (NCBI): domain Eukaryota; kingdom Metazoa; phylum Arthropoda; class Insecta; order Lepidoptera; family Drepanidae; genus Ochropacha; species Ochropacha duplaris. The sequence continues at coordinate 3,069,575 of OX592690.1, forward strand.
TTCCAACGGTGAAAGAATTTTTGAAATCGGTCCAGTAGTTTCGTAGCCTATTCAATGCAAACAAACAAACAAATCTTTCCTCTTTATAATATTATAGTATAGATATACGTAGGTCGTGTTACTTGGTTTTTCAAACTCTGGAGGTTTCTTACTATCTACATGTTGACTTCCCAAAAATAATAACGATCGTCATTGTGCTTTGACCATAACTTGTTTCATTGCCTTGGAACTCAATTTGGAACCAATCAATCAGTAGGTTGCCAATAAAACCTGGATAGGTATGTAAGTAAGTACAGTGAAAATAAGCTTTTTTATATATTTTTTGTAGCTTCTAATTGTAAACTGTTCATAAATGTTTTTTTTGTTATAAAATGTAAAAGTTATGAAAATTTTTGAAGACATAAAAATATACCCTTTCTGAACTTGGTAAACAATAAACAATTATTAAAGTTTTAATAACACGTTGGTAAATTGAAACATTTGTTTGTTGGAAAAATAAACTCCATAGTATTATCCTTTCTTCATCGAATAAAAAAATTACATTTATATTGAAAAACAAAAGCTTGTTTATTTTTTATTTTATTTATTTATTTATTCGTTACTTAAAGTTTACAAAGTATGATTATAATGGTGTAGGTATCATAAACTTTTTCGAGTTTTACCGTACACTAGAAAATTGTAATAAAGTATGTGATACAAAATAATTTTCTAATTTAAATCGATTATTTATTTAGTAAAAAATATCTGTTTAGGCACGTACCTTCTCTATACATATAATATTTATACATTGCGCCTTGAAAGCTACTATGCTGAGGAGCCAGTTCAATAAGTTTGTGCTTATTTCTAGTGTTCAAAGTAATCAATCGACATTGTTCAGTAGAGAACGAACTATCCTTCACTGAAGTTTACTATGTAAGCCTCCATTGAAGCTTATCGACTCTAGTATAAGTTGCTTTTTTAAAAAGAGTATCTAATCAGTGAGTTTATTGCCGGCTCTTTTCATCCAAAGCAACCTTCTGAACCGTGCTTTAGAGTTGAGATAAATATATGAATCATGTGATGTAATGAGTTAATTTAAAAAAGATATAGGATGCATTTCATCGTTATTTTTGCTATGCAATTTTTTATATGCTTATATTACTTTTATACTACTAAGAATATGGAAACATTTACATTGTTAAAAACTAACTATAACTACTGAAATTATTTCACCGAATTTCTCTCTATAGAACTCAGCATAGGTATATTGAATGTATCGCTTTTTATAACACATTTTACCTGCATTTTTCCTATAGAAAGGTTTAATAAAAATCATTTTGTTTCGTTCCATTAACATTGTAAAGCAATCTGCCGGTTTTAAAAGCTATAATAAAACTAACTAACAGGTACATACTCCATTTTTTTTGAGGAGGACTTATAGGTGGCGGTCTGAAGGACCATAGACACCCTTACGCGGACTATTCGGCGAGCGCTTAGGGCTCTCAGCCGTGTTGTTTTATGAGAGCTATTTATTGCTGTTGATGTTGTTTCTTGACATAAGATCAATTTTACAAAGATTACAGTATAGCATAAAAAATATGCTACGTAGATGTTTTAAATTTTAAAACAAAATAATTGATAATACGTTTTTATTATATTTTCATTGAATAATATAGAAGAAACGCTGAAAGCCTGTAAATACAGTTTTAGAAATCCTTGGGAATATTCAGCAGAGAATTGTCTCTGCTTCAGAAGAATTAACGTAATAATAGGTCTTTAACTATGAAATTGCCGTTCTGCAGTACTGGCCATTTCAAATCAAAACATAAATATTTGGCTAAGAATTCTAATTTCAAATTAATTTTATTGTAAAAACATGGTTTTTTTTTCCAAAAGTAGTCATTTGTTTAATGATAAGTGTTACATTTTCATCGCATTTTAATCGTTTTCGTCATCATGGATACGTTAAAAATTCGAGTAATTATGGGATATGAGTACCGTCGTGGCAGCAACGCGGCACAAGCGGCACGCATCAACATCAACGACGTTTACGGAGCTAACACTACAAACCAACGCACCACCTGTTATTGGTTTGCTCGCTTCCGTTCTGGAAATTTCGACCTGAAAAATGAACCTCGCGGTCGTCCGAAGACTTTGGTCGACAATGACAAATTAAAGGCGATTGTGAAAGCTGATAATACACTATCTATCTACGACTGAATTAGCAGCAGCTTTCGACGTTAGCGTCAAAACAATATTGGTCCATTTGCGTCAAATTGGCTAGGTAAAAAAGCTTGACAAATGGGTGCCCCACGAACTCAATGATCGCCAGCGCGAAGTACGCGTCGAGACGTGCCTTGCACTGCTCAACAGACACATAAATGAAGGAATTTTGAACCGCATTGTTACCTGCGATGAAAAATGGATTCTGTTTGATAACCGCAAGCGCTCAGCAAGTTGGTTGGATCCTGGTTCAGCACCTAAACAATGCCCTAAACGAAAACTTACCCCTAGAAAAGAGATGGTCACTGTTTGGTGGTCTAGCGCCGGTGTGCTTCATCACAGCTTCTTACCAAACGGGATGAGCATTACTGCAGATGTGTACTGTGAAGAACTGCACACAATGATGGAGAAGCTGGCACATCTCCAACCAGCATCGGTCAATCGCTCGTCTCCGCTGCTCCTGCACGACAACGCGCGACCTCATACTGCACAGCAGACGGTCTCCAAGTTGCAAGAACTGGGGTTGGAAGCTCTCCGTCATCCGCCCTACTCTATTTTTACAGATTTATTCTATCTCTATTTATATTGCGCCTACAGACTACTACTTTTTCCAAAATTTGGATAACTTCTTGGCGGGAAAAAAATTCAATACCCGAGAGGCAGTACAAAATGCCTTTGAAGAATTTGTTGCTGTCCAGCTGATTTCTTTAAGAAGGGCATCAATAAACTGCCACTGCGTTGGCAAAGATGCATTGATTGCATGGGTGATTACTTCGATTAATACAAATAAAAAATACATGAAAAAAAATCGTTTAAATTTTTCCATACATAACGGCAATTTCATAGGTAAAGACTATTAAAAACCTTATTTTAAAAATGCCTTAAATACTCGAGTTCTACAATTGAATTCCAACCTTATAACGTACATGTATTCTAAATGTTATTTTCTGTTTGTCACAGCGGTGCTTGACAACGATAGATCTGACGTCCCTGGGCGTCGGCTCCTGCGTTGGGACAGGGATGTACTTAGTAGCTGGAATGGTGGCCCATGGATTTGCTGGTCCTGGGGTCATTTTGAGCTTTTGCATTGCGGCAGTGGCGAGTATATTTTCTGGTAAGCCTTTTTCATTTTTGCCAACATTTATTTGGCTCTTTTCTGTCCGCCCCGCAGTTTCATCCGCGTATCCTTTGAGATTGAATTTCAAAAAATCTTTCTTAATCTTCGTCTACATCTTAAAAACATTACCTGTGAAAAAAATCAGCTTTCTAGGTCTAACACTGGGCGTTGATGAGTCAGTCCTTCTCATTCATACCAAGATACGGAAATAACTCCTAACTTTGAACCCCCGTTTCACCCCTTCAGAAGTGGAATTATAGGAAACGCTAAAACACGTATTTCTTTATTTTTAATTGTTAGCCTAAAAACAAAGTTTCATGATTCTAGCTTCAAAAATGACTGACTTTCATACAAACTTTCAACCCCTTTTTCACTCCCTTAAGGGTTGAATTTCGAAAAATCCGTTAAATCTTATTCCTCGACCAAGTTTTAAAAACAACACCTGGAAAAAAAAACAGCTTTCTAGATCTAAGGGTTTAGGCTGGGCGTTGATAGATCAGTCAGGACTTCTCCTTTTATATCCAAGTTTTATATACATATATAGATAAGTAGATTGATCGCGAAAGTCGTTTTTAAACTCTACTCTCTTTTATTTAACTGAAAATTTAACTATTCCTGGGTTTTTTGAGCAAAAGATACAAAATTTTAATGAATCCTCTCATCGACTTTATGACATAAATGCGCATTATGCATTTTTTATTGTACGACTATGTCTTTTTGTGCCGAAGTTTACGTATTTACTCCGCTGCACCCACTTATTCAAATTCGATCAATTATTAGAAACTTTGGACTACATGATCAAAATTTCTCTTTCTAAAATCCTAAATTGTTGCCTAGACGACAACAAAGTGTGGTCTCAAGCCACCCTACCCGTACGATATGGTGGCCTAGGAGTGCGTAAAATTTCTAGCGTATCACTGCCGGCATTTCTGTCCTCGGTATACAGTGTGAGTGACCTCGTCAGATCTGTTTTGGAACCAACTATTGGATCTGTTGAGGTTTCTTACCTATCCGATGCCAGAAATGCTTGGCAGGTAGCTTGTCCAGGCACAAATATTCCGACTTTGAGTCACTCTCAGAGAGAATGGGACAAACCTCTTTGCGAAAAAACTTGGCAAATTTTATTTTCTGATTTTTCTACTGATTCGGACCGGGCACGTTTGTTAGCTGCCTCTCAGAGTGAATCAGGTCACTGGTTGCAAGCCATTCCATCTAGTAATATCGGGACTTTGTTAGACCGCATAACATTAAGCTTGTGCATTTGTCTTCGTCTTGGTTCCAGGTCCAATCATCCTCATCGCTGCCGCTGTGGGGATCTTGTCAATGAGCTCGGCCATCATGGGCTTTCGTGTTCTCAAAGCGCCGGTCGTATTTCACGCCACGTGGCTCTTAATGATATTATCCGTAGGGCTCTTGTTGTCGCCGGCGTGCCTTCTGTACTTGAACCAGTCGGTATTTCGCGTGGCGACGGCAAGAGGCCGGATGGTATGACTTTGATCCCGTGGAGTGTCGGCAAGCCGTTGGTGTGGGATGCCACTTGTGTCGATACACTTGCGCCATCTCACTTACCGGTGACTTGTAAAGCCGCGGGAGCGGCTGCGAAAGGTGCGGAAAATTCAAAATTCAAAAAGTACGCCTGTATTGGTCCAAATTATCAATTTATGCCTTTTGCGGTTGAGACCATAGGTCCGTGGGGGTCTGAAGCTCGTCGTTTCGCAAATATTTTATGTAAAAAATTAATCGAGGCCTCGGGTGACCGGCGGGCGGGGAGCTTTTTCCGCCAACGCATCAGCTTGGCCATCCAAAGAGGAAACGCTGCCAGCCTTCTGGGAACCTTGCCGATCGGCAGCAGCGGCAGCCTCGAAGATGTTTTTTATGTATTGTAATTGTACATTTGCATGTATATTTTGTACATTTGTTGTAAATATTAAATGTTTATGTTTACTTATATGTTTTTCAATTCTATTATGCCAGTTGTGAGATTAGCGAGAGATACAAGCGTAGGTATTCATAATTAATACAAGCGACCGCAATAGATTAGCTCGTGACTATCATGTTTTGTAGTCTATGTTTAATTTATGGTATTAACGTGAAAAATAACGTAGGTAAACTTCTATACTATATTATATTTCCTAGATCGATTGTAAGTTTTTCAATACTAAACGGTGTTTTCATAATTTCATCGATGCTTATAAGGTAAAACCAGGATACTTGCCCCGAGTGTAATTACACTAGTTTCTTGGATGAATCACAAGTTTTTTTTTTTTTTTAGTTTTTGAGAGCCAGTTGCCCTTGCCCTTAAGGCATTGTAATAAGGTGTACAGCACGTTGGCAGTCCCCCTGGTATTGCTAATGTCTATAGGCGACGGTAGTCACCTTCCATCAGGTGATCCGCCTGCCTCGTTGTCACTAGTGACATAAAAAAAAATTATCTATCGAGAGTCTCTATACCTACCACTACCGTGTTGCAGGTCTCTATGCGATTGAATTGGAAGGCAAGGTGCGATCAAAGTTTTGCCGGATAAATGCCCTCTTTCTCGGCGGGACAACTATCCTAAACGTAAGTTATATGGATTAGGCTACCATCCCACTATAACTAATGGAATAGATGTCCCAAAATTTAGAGGTCCGCAAAATTCGCCATTACAAAAGTAAGGAAATGCTTAGTAAAGATAATGACGTTATTTTCCTTTCATAAATTTGAATATAATAAACCAAAGTACCTAAAATTAAGTATTTTGCTTTTTGAACTGAGAGATATAAAGTAATTACAAAAAGTGCGGCAAGTTTCCGGCTTTTGCCCTTCTTAGTTGTCGAAATTAGAACATAGGTACTTGATTTTGAATGAAAATGGCTCGCTAATGTCCTCTAAAGCACGTCTTAAGGCTTGATAGACACCCACGTTCACTAGCTGTAGAGGTTTTCCCTGGAGACTGGGGATCTTCAGAGGAGAAGTAGAAGGTTTACCTATGCAAAGACGGTAACGCGCTCGTGGACTCTGGTGTTGAAAGCGTTCATAGGCTACAGTACCCGCTTACCATCAGGTGGGCCGTAAGCTTGTTTGCCACCTAGTGGTATAAAAAAGGTACTTGTGGTTGCGAAATTCTTATTCATTCACCCAAATGTACTTAATTCTAGATTGATCAAGGTCAGCTTTATTTTCATGTTATTTAACGTTTTACGATAGATTAATGAACATTTCTTTTAAATCCATATCTAAAAAGGTAAGGCAAGTAACTCTGTCCTTCGGTATGTTTAGTTTTCACGGTTAAATAGCTGAACAAACCTTGAAATCTGGGGGCGCTTTTTAAGTGGATGAAAAATGGGTGAAACTTCTCGGTTTAAAAAAAACTCGTAGTTAAATTAAATGGGCCAAGAGTCCTTTTTATCCTTACACTCTACATATATTAAAATAGTTACCTACTTTTGAACTCTAATATCTTTTCTACATGCACTTAGCATGTTTCAATACACAAGCCATGTGTGACTTCTATAATTAATATCTCTATAGATCCAATTTGTTTGCAGGTTTTTTTTTAAATATCTTGATTAATTTGTCATCACATATTATTATTTAATTTATTTGTCATAACAATGGGCCTTTTTCAAATTCCCGGATATTTTCTAACCACTAATCCACCTAATCTTAAGATAGGTACCTACTTGAGTTTATTTATTTCAACTATTCCTTTGAATAATAATATATAGACTTTGTTATTTATCTAAAATACTATTAAAATGAACGCTAGTGAAACTGTAACTATTTTTTTATCATATCCTTAGTAGACCCAAAAAACAAATGACAGTTGTGTAAGTACCAATGAAATTTTTAAACTTACATAAGCAGAATCGTGATGAATCAATCATTCATCATTAAAATGTTATTTCATTCAGCACCTACCTACAAATATTCATTAAACTAAATTTCGACCAAATACCTAATGACCAATTCGCTAGTATAGTGTAATACGAAATTTCCTATTCAGGTGTTTGTTACATTTTCCTTCTAACGTAGAGCCATTATTCATTCGCTGAGCCAAACTACATTTATTTTTATTAACTGGAAGAAGTGTGAGGAATTTCGTGGAAGGCTCGAAGGTCATCAACAACAAGGATGCGGCTCCCCATTGGACGAGACATGGCGGGGCGGGCCGAGGGGTGCCACCTACACATTAACAATGTCCCTAGCGTCCATGTGTCTGTTATTAACATTATACATATATTATTTACTATTTACATACAAATGGTGATTTAGGAGACATGAGGATCAACTACAAATAACTGAGAATGCGTAATATTTTTAATAACATATTTAAACGGTATAATAAATTTAATACAACATACAAATTAATAATAATAGATCGCAATGCATGATACACAAATCCACAGAAATAAATTGCACAAAATAACAATCGCAATTGCCACATAAAGAATAATAAATTGAAGACGCCGCTCGGCCGTCTTGCGGTAAATGGCTGGAATCAAAAAGCAAATTAAATTCGTAATCAGTCGGTTGAGTTCGCGCGTCTTCGGTCGGCGCAAGAGTTTAAATTTCGAGTGACGGGGGAGGAGCGCGGCTCGCGGGGCGGGACATCCGCTCTCGCTTGCGGATTGCCCAATTCCCAACGCGTGTTGCTGCGCCAACGATTATTACGATTTCGTCATGTCGACAGTGGGCACAATGACTCAAACCGAACGATTACGAAACAGATATTTTAAGCATAATTAATCTCATGCTCACGTGAGCAATGAGCACAAAATTAATGCAGTAAGTATTTGCAGCAGTTCCAAACGCGGCCCTGTCTTTAGCAGAAAATTCAGAGATTTCGCAGCCGAATCAAATTACAGCTTGCGTAATCTCCGACGTCACTGCGGACATGAGCATGGTTGGTGCGGGTGATGGCGAGCCGCGAGCCACGACGACAGACGACATCGACGGATTAATGCCGACCATATAGGAGAGAGAAAAAGACTGACTGATACATGGTAAAGTCAAAGTCAATTACTCCCCCCGACACGACTGACATAGTAATATTTTCTTCCATCGATACTTCTGTCTTCTTTGAACTTATCTCGAACTGCAATAAAAAATATTAACTCTATGGTTGATTTGTCGCGCCGCGGTAGTAAAGTGTTGCGGTTGACGCGTGAGTCACATGACGAGACAAAAGGAAAATATGTGACTAATTGTACTACAATAACGCACGACCAGACGCGGACTGCGTGCGCTGATAAATATTATTTTAATTGAATTAAAAAACAGAAAAAATCTTGCTTAACCACAATGCGGAAGTTTGAAAGTAGGTCGTTTCACAAATATTACCGAAACTAAAGCAAACGATTTAATCTTTAAAGCACTTCCCTACTCTATTGAATTCACTTCGGTTCCCTATCTTGCTTTGAACCGCACGCGAAAACTAAGTTAGAAATAAATTGAACCAAACTTAAAGTTGCACTAAGGTAGTATTGAACCAGAGAGAACGTCCGAAGCAGTTGGCGACCAAAGTGCGAATGATGGCGCGACTAGCGTAGCGGAGAACCATGGAGTGGAGTAGTGGCGATTGGCGCGAGGGGGGAGGAACGCGGGCTACGGGGAGGGGGTGTGAGGCGTGCTGCGCGCGCATAGAAAGAACGCAAGTGGTGATGTAATCGCGATCGATGCACTCCGCTTCTTGCGACGCAACCGCGCAACGACCGAAACTCCGCACATTCGCTAGCGATGCGATCTGTTTGAAAATATTTTAGAAGGGAAAACGCTACAAGTTTTTCCGATTTGACCATTCTACAGCTAGTGATAGATAGAGTGAACATTCTTCGACTGTCGTTCTGTGGGGATAGCGAGAGCGAGGAGCCGGACATGTACGAGTCAGGTCAGTGAACCCCTGCCCCTCCCTCTCTTTTGACACGTGCTGTTCTCCACGTGGAGTAACAAAGAATGATCGCGCCGATTCGGCGTGAGCGCACTTCGAGTGTAACGTCCGTCAGGATAGAACGGAGCGAGATGAAAAAACGAGTTAGAACGAAACACCTCCAAGATAATATTACTTACTAGCAATCGTTCGGTATCGATCAGCAAGCGTGCGACTGTTCGGGATTCATCGTTAGTTTCCGCAGGCGGTCGGTTTCTATCTAGGTCACACGTGTAAACGTTATCCCCACCAAGCCGGCCTTGGCTTACTTTAGGCCCAATGGCATAGCACCTCCCCTTCTCTGTTGGAACCGCGCTGTGCGAACTTCGCGGCTTACGAGTTACTTACACAGGCTCCTCTTTACTGAGCCTGAGTCTCTGAGCTTTCTCTGAGGTACCTACAGTACTTACTTAAATTACTACGTGACGATAAAACGTACTACGACAAATCATAATATTGCCAAACACTTTTATATAAACTCCCATTCATCAATCCTATTTTCGAAGAGCTACTACAAAGAGCTCTTTCGTTAGTTACGAAATTTACAAATGTAATTTTGAAGCGCATCAAATAGGGGCTGGCATTTAGGGGCGGAACCATATCCCTTCCTGCTATCTATCAGTTTTTTTACAACATTGCAGTCTTGCGTCCGCCCCATCCTATCGCCACTCTATGTTCCATACTCCCCCAAGTAGATTTTTGGAACACCTAAATACCATTCCAAAAAAACCGTTGACTATTTATGAAAGTGAATCGTTCCGAAATACGGCACGGTATCGAGTGAGCGGCAAACTAAATATCTAACTCAGTATCTACGAGGTCGGACAGCCCAACGCGGCCCCATCGAATAAAACTGACTGCTGATGATGAAAACAGCGTTTCGACCTCGTTCGAATCTAGGACAGCACCCGAAATAACTAGGGCACCGTTACTGCGCAGCCGCTAACGCAACTCGTAGTCACAGTTTGTGAGTCGACCAGCTTATGCGGAGCCCTGCCAAACTGGCAGTTCCCTCTATTGACGGCTGAAAAGCCCACATTAGCGGGTGCGGGGGAGTTCAAGTAGAGATGGAGAGTCGAGTTGCCGAAATCGACCTCTTTGAGGAAGTTTCGTGATCTCTCGAATGGGCGTTTAAATAGCTGGATGGAGAATATTTGAATGCAACAAGGTACATTGGGCAATACGTAAAGGTCACAAAGGTTTTGACGATTTTATGGAATATGAGGCACATTCGAAAAATACTAATAATTTTAAATATAAAGATGTTTACGTTATAACAATTACTCTCACAGACAAATGTATCGGTGTACCTTATGAGATAAATAACTAAAAACAAACATTGATAATACAAGAAGATCTTTATAGAGCATTTCTTGGGAGTTAGTTATCTAACCTGCTCATAAACAAACAAATGCTGTATTACTTTGTATATAGCTGTACTAGCTGTTTGTATTCAGTAATATTATGATGTCAGCGAATGTAACTACCTACTGGAAGTAGAAGCAATAATCGTTGCATGTCTTAAAAAAAACACGACGATAAATAGCTTTGGAAAGGTGCTTTGAAGTATTGATACGAGTAATATAGGTACTGATATCAATCAAATGACAATACCAATTTAATATCCAAGGATATTTGACTGTTGATGTTGGTACAATGAATATTTATGAGATATTTTCGTCAAGTGTTAATTCAATGTAAACAAATTATCAATGCTCTCAAGAAAAAGAGAGAGAAAAATTTGAGATCAATAAAAATGAACATATCAGCTCTGAAATAGATTATTAATCTAATAAAGTAGATGTAAACGTTTTGAAAACGTGAATTGAAAGCAAATCTAATTTGCTCAAAGATGGGGTGGTCTTCAAACGAGTTTCAGCTAAATATTATAAACGTCAAAATTGTTCTTACGTTGGCAACTCTAAAGTTTTTAAGGACGAGGACTAGACATTAGAGTGAATGTGAGAATTTGACTATAATAAATAAAAGAAGAAATTAAACTGAAAAAAATGTATGCGACCGAAAGACTTTGTATCCTATTATTAATGAACCACATGTATGGCAATTATTACAGAACAAAAATCTGTCAAGTAGAATCTATAGATACTTTAACCCAAAATTTTACAAATAACATAATTAATTCCTATAGATGTTGTTTTTCTTTTGAATCCATCAAAATTTTTATAAAATTTATATAAACTCATAACAAGTACTCTTTCTACGTAAGTTTTATTCACAAAATACAATTAAAATATTACATACATACTAAATTAGAAATAAAACTAAAATACCTATAAATAAAACTAAATTATAATTATAATTATAGTACTCTTTCTTAGGTACATATCAATTCATTTTTTGTCCTGATATAATGTGTGACCTAAATATTTGTAATTAAGAGACCCTACATAACTAGGTCATTATTTGCAACTAATTATTGCATAGTTCCAGACATGAAAAAAACAACCACTCCCATATCTGGTACAACTTGTTCTTAATTGAAACAATGCCAACCAATTCATTGTAATTTCAGACAATTATCTGAAGGAATTTTAATTACAACGCCTCATCAAAACACGTTAGTAAGTAAATAGTACTTATTGTTCAAGAACTACAAACAGTCTGTTACAATTAAATCTAGCTGTCGTTTGATTTTGACTTGACTTGACAAATGATATTATTATACCTATCGAACACTTTTCTATTAATACTTTTTGTTGTGTAAGTTATTGATAATGATCACATTAATTATAACCAGATCGTTATTTTTTGTATTAAAATCGCTTCGTTTTCTTTGTTCTTCGTCGGTGGTGTAACGCGACACATCATAATTGGTCGGTTAACTTTATTTATAATCTTCACACACGCCACCGTAACGGTAAAGTGGACAAAGATCTAATAATATCAAAAGTTTTAACGAATGTATGTACTAGTTAGTAAAATTATTTGAACACGCCTCATCGGGTCGACCTAACAAAACTTCGATAAGGATGTAACGATAGAACAAGATGATAAGCCCGAGCTGGAATAGCTGGCATGCTGTAAGTACATGATCAATCTGCGAATTTGTTCCACTTTGTAATCGTCGTGTGCACCCATCCGCTGGGCTTAAAGTAGCCTAACTACATAACACGTGTGAGCACATCACACGATAGTAAATAAAAGATTCCAACAAGAGTAAACTAGTGATGCCAATGAACCAACGAATACACGTCAATATAACATTTCAATTTACGTAGGAAATTTGGAAAAGAGCGGTTATTAATTCAAAAAATTACATTACGATGTTACAGAAATGGTAACACGAGGCGTTGATAAGAACGTGATAAGTTGCTCCGCGGAAATCGCCAGCGACAAGTTTGATATTAAATCGCAAATGAAAAAAAACACGTTAAATAAAATGTAAAAGATGAAGTAATGAACGCGCAGCGGGACTCACCTGGCGGGAAACAGGATGCTACGTCTCGCGCTTCGGTCGGTGGAGTAATGCCAGCGATGGGTACCATGTTATGTATTTTTATGACGGCTGCGGTGGCTAGTACGCTGGCGCACTGTACGACGTCGACGCAGAGCGATGCCGCATTGTGCTCTATACACTATACGTATGCGAGACTGTGAACCCCTCCCCCTCCGCTTTTCCACCGCGCCTTTCTCACCCTTGGCCTGCTGAATACACTCAGGGACGAAACGTCGTAACCACAGGTGGAGTAAGCCTGCTGAAAATCGTATTTTGGAACGCGAGTTTGAAATAATAATGTTTTCAGCAAGTGGTACCTAACAAGGGATAAGTAAGGGAAATTATATCTGAAGTAGGTAATAACTAAGTGGAAGTAAAATAAAAGTCTAAATTGTCATAGAAATCTTTGTTCGGTCAATATAGGAATCACTTAGCTACCTACATCCTAAAGTTATCTGAGCTATTCTGAGCTGCTGTAGCCACACAATGTGTGATCATAGTTACCAAGTTATTGATTAGGACAAACTTTTTTTTTTCACTGATCTTCACACGCTACATATCTTGGTTGTAGGTAGTGTAGTACCTATAAAAGTAGTAGTAGGTATCAATGTATAACGTTCAATTTATCGTACTCATATAGAGAAGCGATAAAGATCACGGTCTAGCTGCTACTCATTCAATATTAACATGCTTGTGAAATGTATGTTTTCTGTTAGCATCTACGACTTCCAGACGAAAACTGTCCATGAATTGTGAACTACCTTTTCAACAACGGCTGGGTTTTCTTATTTTTCAGAAAATAGACACTAAATTTGTTTTTATTTTGGTATTAAAGTTAATAACTGACTTAACTTTCTTTCTATATCGATTATGTTTAAATCTTGCTCTAAATATAATCCTCAATTATTTTGAACTAGCTGTCCCCTATGTTTTCACCCGCCTTATGTCCGGATCAAATTTTTTACCGTGATAAGTGTGCTAAGTTTTATCAATATCCAGTCAGTTTTTGCGTGAATGAGTAACAAGCATATGCACATTCTAACAAACTTTCACATCTGTAGTAGCTACTTTTAATTTCGTCTCCAATATCCATCAGACTTTGAATGTGATTTCATGTATGGGTAAAGTTGCCTGAATGTTACCTGAATCTTCTTAGCATTTCCAATCAAAGCCTCAGGTGATAAGTTTTGTAATACGGTAGCACAACGCAAACCATCACACGCCAAAACTTCAAACTCATAGGGTAAGCTCAGTCTAAGTAACAAGCTCCACAAGTTAGGCAGGAACTTTCCTCATAATGTTAGCTAAGCTTCCAAAGCTGCCTTTATGTCATCACAAAATGTCAGGAGACTATAGTAATAATACCGTATGTCACGCAAGTTTCTTGCCGGAATCTTCTCAGTTTAAGTGTATTCAGAACCGGTGGTAGGGCTTTACCAGGGCCTCAACTGTATAAATGAGTTTGAGTCATTACACTCAACCACTAAGAGTAGATACTGTTGTTTGTTGATGACCGTCGCATCACTTGCAGTACCTAGTGAGTGGAAATACTCATTTATAGCACCAGCTGCGCTGCATGCATTTTGCTTTTGAAGGAAATTATCGTTACTTTGTAGTACTCAGCTGGCGGGTACCATCCATGTTGAAAAACGGTCTCCAAGCACCTGTGGTGTTTCTGACGGTTGCGCATGACCTTCAAGACATTGTTAAAAACGACAACACATTAGCATTTTCCCCTAGAATCGCTATGGGTATAGTGGGTAAGGAGATGATAGCTCAGTGGTAGTGACGTCGGATACCGCGGCGAAGGTCGTGGGTTCGAATCCTACAATGAGCTTGAGCTTTCGGTGAAGTAAAACATCGTGAGGAAACCACAGCACGGTGGCAGGGTACTTTGTAGTACTTGACTGGCTGGCTACCACCCTCAAGTTGAAAATCTGTCGCCAAGCACCATTTGATGTGTTCCGACAGCTGCACTTGAGAGCCAGCCATCTAGGCTTTGTGTCCTCACCACCTTCGGCCACATCATCATTTACCATGGTGAGATTGTGGTAAAACACAAGCTATCCAGAATTTAAAAAAATAGTCACTTCACTTCACTTTAATTTAAGGTAGTCTGTGATAGTAAAATAAATATGACTTGAGCGGAATCCGTAATACTTCTCCTGTATCTAGATTCACATCAGTACCTCTACCATGAGTTTGCTCTAGTAACGTAATCGATACTTGCTAGCGACTATCGTAACAAATTTTGTATGAAAAACTGTGATGCAATAACTATCCGTTAGAGGCGCTGCGCAATTATTCATACTAAATGTTTACCGTAGTCGCTAGCGAGTATCGATTACGTTACTAGAGCATACTCATGGTAGAGGTACTGACATTTCCTGAATTTCAATGCAAGAAACTGAGCTCGTAGACGTGAAACTTTAACAAGCTAACTTCTATTGCATGTCATTGTAGAGTTGCATTTATATTATTTAGTTACCTCGCCATTCCGTTTCAGAATTAGTTTACTCGTAGATAGAGCGGTAAATATATTTTAATATGTAAGTTCTATTGCAGCATATGGAAATAACCTATTTTATACTTACCTTACCTTTTTTATACTAGGTGGCAAATAAGTTTACGGCCCACCTGATGGTAAGCGGTTACCGTAGCCCATGGACGCTTGAAACACCAGAGGGGTCATGAGCGCGTTCCCGACCATGCATAAAAATTCTTATTCCTCCTTTGACGAACCGCTTGTTGCCTAGAGACTATCTAGGGAAAACCTCTACAGACCTACTAAACTTGCCTTACCAGGGTCTAAACTGAATAAATTAGTTTTGGGTTTAGCTACAAAAATATCCAAGAGTTCTCATCGATTCGACAACCCCGATATCTTCTATTTTCAATGACCGTCTGTGACGGTAACAGCAGAAATTCAGATAATTTCTATTTTCACAGCGAGCGCATCGATCTATTATTCGGCTACGACATTTAGCATAAACCAGTTTCACGTGAACTTCTGTATTTTGAAATTTAAAGCGTCGGTGAAACCTCTTCAGCTTCAGTGGGTAGACATGACTAGGTCAATTCTTATATTTGTAATCTCTACCTACTTTAAGAGTAAAAGTGAAAGTTTCTATGTGGTTGCCGCGTCATAAGCGTTTGGTATTTTAACATTACCGAACCATTTCACTTTCCCTTGCTCTCGATTCATCGCTATGAGGTTTATCGGCTTCTACAGTATAAGAAGGCGTTTGTTCGACGTTATCATCATCAATTTGACTTTGGAATTTATGAATTAATTTTATAGGTATATAAACTTCCTTGCTTCTTTCTAAATATAGATAAAGAAAAATCATACAATACATTTAAAGAACAGATCATTTTTTACTTGAACAATAACTACCTATCAAGTCCCAATAAAAACTAAATTAAATAGAGCGCTCGTCGGATGGAGTATAAACCACACGATGCAAGTGGCTTGAAGTGGCCCAAGGACGGTGCAAACAGCGGGGCATACTTACGTAAAGCTGGAAATAAATAGGTCGCGGGGCACGGGACCCCTGGGGGTGGTGGCACGGGAGGCCCCGGGCAGGGGAACGGGCGGGAGCGGGGGCGCGAAACTAGGTGCCCTACATGTTCACAGGCCCCGCTCCGCTGCACAACGCTTTTTCATCGAAGCCATACCGCTGTAAATGAATTATTCGAGGATCTCGCTTACGGTTTATTATATTATAACGAGACACTGTTATACGGAATTCGTTCAAGAGTGCAGTTGGAAATTAAATTAAAGGTCCGCATGTATTTTGGGCGTTCTTCTTTCGTTTGTTTTGTCTATTTATTTATACATCAAATTTGCTACATAATAATAAGTACCTACATAGGTATAAGGCATTAGGTTATGTTGCTTATCAGGACACAATGACAGTCAGTGTTAATGCTTATCACGTTGACGCAGATTTTCCGATATTATCTTCCATTACCAACGTCTTTATCATTATGTTAGAAATCAATTTAGTATTTTTTGTTACTATACTGCAACTTATGAATGATTAGTATCTGGCGGTAAAACCCTGTTAGGCATATACCTAAGTATATACTTAAATTGATAAAAGTTAATATTAATAATATTAGTAAGTTAAATAACATTTTATTTACAACAAATGTACAAAATATACAAGCAAATGTACAATTATAATATATAAAAAACTTCTTCGAGGCTGCCGCTGCCGCCGATCGGCAAGGTTCCCAGAAGGCTGGCAGCGTTTCCTCTTTGGATGGCCAAGCTGATGCGTTGGCGGAAAAAGCTCCCCGCCCGCCGGTCACCCGAGGCCTCGATTAATTTTTTACATAAAATATTTGCGAAACGACGATCTTCAGACCCCCACGGACCCATGTAAATTAATTCGCCTAAATGTTAATCAAATAGTTTTTCAAATTGATAAACAAGTTTGTCCCATTATATAGGTAGAGCAAACAAAGGAACGTCCAGTTACACAGGTTTATTATCAAGTTATTATTGATCGAATGAATATTAATCTGCGGCTCCTGCACTTATGGACTGTAGGACACATGAATAGGTCACGTTATAGGCAGCTACAGTTGTCCTATTCAATCTAGACTTGTAGGACAGGAGCTCTTTGTGCAAGTCCACGAGATATCACGTATCCACTGTCCACGTTCAATTCGGAACTTTAGAATGACCGTTGTATTTAATTTACAGCAAGTCTTTAGCAAGTCGTGTGATTGTTTTTTTTTTTATTCTGGGTAAGCTTGTGTTTGGTCACAATCTCACCATGGTAAGTGATGATGTGGCCGAAGGTGGTAAGCACACAAAGCCTAGATGGAAACTGGCTCTCAAGTGCAGCTGTCGGAACACACCAATAGGTGCTTGGCGACAGATTTTCAACTTGAGGGTGGTAGCTACCCAGTCGGGTACTACAAAGTACCCTACCACCGTGATTGTGCAGCAGGTACGTCTTTTGTGTCTTCTATGGGCTGAACTAGGGACATGTGGCCTTGTATATTTGCGACACTTAGGTACATATTATAAAAGACCGCCGTGTCTGGCTGTCTGTAGGTAGGTTCGCAATACACTCAAAAGCTACTGAACGGATTTTGATGCAGTTTTTATCATCAGTTAAGATTTTCTGAAGATTTATATCTAAACTAATTTTATAAAGGTTCCCCTTTAATAATTTAAACGCAATCAATAACAAGAGAAGATCTAATCTTTCCAGATTAGATCTTCTCTTGTTACTGTAACTAAAACAAACAAAATAAATACGCGACCGATTTAAAAAAATCTTCGCCGTTAGAAAGCTACATTATCCCTGAGTAACATAGGATATATTTTTATCCTGGTAAAAGATAAGATCCCAGGGGAACGCGGGTGAAACCGCGGAGGAGAGCTAGTGTAAGATACATGCATATGATAGTGGAGAAAAAGCCGAGAATCTCAAAGATTACCTAGTAATGTGATGTCGTAAAAGAACATATTATTTTTCAATGTAAGCGCATTGCAAATCCTGGCTAAACCTCACGAGATAGATTTACACTATAATCTGTTTATTCGTTTTCGCCTCTACCTGCAATTATTTACAAAACGGGCCTTTGTAAAACTTCACAGCTCTTTTATTTACCGCAAATAAGTCTGCAACATGGAACTTTAAAATCCTCCTGAATTCACAGCAAAACAATTGAAATCCGGCTCGTGGATAATTTAATATAATATGCAGCCAAAAGATACTTAATTAAAGTCTATTCTTATTTGACCGATAAATTATCAGAATTTGCATAGTTGGGACGGAAAGAACATGCTGATAACGTTTATAAAATTACATTACAAATATTACAACTGTTTGAAATAATAAGTACCTAAGTGTAGGTACTTCTTAAATTATCTGATTAATATTAACCTACCTATACCATATTTTTTTGTCTAATCGTGGTAATTGTAAAAAGAACTACATCTTCAGATAATTTTGAGTGTTTCGTATAGGTACATACAAATAAGTAAGTATTCATAGTTTGAACAGCTTTCTTTACTTATTTTTCTAAGATCCTGTAAAAAGGCTTTATGCGTGTCGTGAATTTCACCGTCTTTCTACAAAATTGACTTATTCATTCTACTCCAACCTTCTGAATGTTCAATAATTTCTCATGACTTTTATACCTATATGAAGAGTCGGAATTTACTCTTAACACGCACTACATACATAAAGGTAAGTAGAATGTACATTCTAATAATATTATGAATGCGAACGTTTGTGTATATTTGTTACCACTTAGCTCCGTAACGGCTGAATAGATTTGTATGAAACTTGGCACATGGATAGATCATATCGTGCACCTCCTACCGCTCACATTAATTATAACGTTACCAATATTTACTAATAATTTAAAAAAAAACATTTTGTTATATTAATTTAGTTACTGGTTACATGTGGTGTAGACCTATAATTAAATGGACCTTTAATTAAAACATAAGATAATTTTTAAATCGCGGACGAAACCGAGGCAGGATCATGTAACATTTAAAGTCCATAATGTAGGTTTTAAAATTAATACACAGTTAATTAAAACATAACTAATCTCTATAGTTCTTATCAGTAATACTTAGACTCGGGAAACGGGTGAAGGGTTATCATATTTATCAGTTCCGAAGTCATGACGCACGAAGAAATACCCCTTGTTTTCCATAAACGCAGTCTGACTGACGGAATTATGGAATCCTAATTTTCTTGTATTTTCTTTCCAAAAAATGTCAAATTCTCATTTAGGAAGTGAAATGACATCATATTAATGAAATAATAGAGATCGATATAGCAGAAAGTCGGTTTACGTCGTCAATACAACGCCTGTGGATTGCGATTAAATTTTTTATGCTGTTAGTAATACCTACAGTGTTTTGCACGTGAAATGGCCGTAAGCGACTGTGGAATTTAAGCCAATAATGTTTATCATAACAATCGTTTGTTCACTCATTTATATGTTATAATATGATATACCTATATCAAAATGAATTATTGTAATTTTCTACCCTATAGGTTACTACCTAGTATGTATCCTATGGTAAGTAGGTATTACAGAAATGTATTTATTGGAAAAAAAATACTAATAAAAATTAGATAAGACACGACACTGAATGGACAGTTAATTCTAAACTGGAGAATTTTAGTTGCACAAATTATCAACGAGATATTTTTACCTTTCAGACGAATACGCATTTCTACAAAAATATACCTACACATTCAAGAAAAGTAGCAATTAACTGATGCTACGTTAATGGCAGCAAAGGTGCCTAGTTTACTTTCGAGCTCAAATGTTTGCTCGTCGTTCTTCATCGCCGTGTGTACCGGGTGTTACCAACTCGAACTAGGTCGAGAGCCTCGTCCTACTGCCAAACCCACACATACAAACCCCCCCGCGTACACACAGCACACTAACGCCACGGCCTCGTCCAAGAACTAGGCCGAAAAACTCGCGCATGCGTCGACGTTGCCATACTATAGCTATTCACACAAATAAAAGTCCCTAATATCCACTGCATTTGAATATAAAGTTGATTAAAAAATGGTGAGACGAGACTGAGCGTACATAATTAAAATTTTAATTATGTAACGCTTGTAGACAAAGTTACATTTCGCAAATCAATGTGGTTTTGGAAACAAAAGCGCTAATAGACAGTTGCCGAAAGTTGTTGGCGTTCTAAAGCGGTCTTGGTTTTGTTTAAAATTCGAACCTATTTCAGATATAATGTGACGCTATGATAAATCTCTTAAACTTACGATCAACACGTTTTGATATTACTTAAATTTAGCAACAGCTATAGCTATTTTAGACAGATATTTAAAGATTTTGAGGTACCTACCCACTCCACGTGGGCTTGGCACGTGGACTCATTAATAGCAATTGTTAGGCTTGTAAAATCTTTTAGATTATAAGTATTTATATTTTTTTAAAGAAAAACCACAAAACTTATTTCTGCCAACTCATTAAACATCAGCTAACTTTTTTTACAGGTTTTTGTAATCAGGTCAATAATTAGGAATTACTTTAGGCTAACACTATAATGACTTAAAAACAAAATCTTTCGATCAATCTGCGAAACTTTAAATTGCAGCGCGGCATTATGAAATGAACAAAGGAAAGCAGCACAAAGAAACATTTGGGCTTGTTGGATAAAAATGTTACATGTGTGTGTGTCACTGCGTTAGACGTAGCTGGCCCACCGACGTAAGTTGGTCTCCTTTGACCCCCGAATATGTTAAATCGCTACTTAAAAATGGAGGACTAAAGTAGATTTCGCGGGTCCCTTACTGCTGGCCGTTTTCTCGGTTAACATACATTGCCAAATATGAGTTTGTGTGTGTGCTGCCTAATTGAAATGCGTTAGTAGTGGTGAACGCGGGGCCCGAATTGGGTGTTAGAGATACAATGGAAAGTACCTATGTTTTGGTGTTGGAAAAAGAATTACGAATGGACATGGTTTCTTTTCCCCGTTAGGTTTGGAAGCACATGTCATTAAAAAAGAAGGTGCCGTAGGATTTAATTTCCTTTACTTTGTCGTTTATGAGGAACTGTATATTATGTGCTGAAGTGCTACCTGCTAGACAAACTTATTAGGTAGGTACATATTCTCATGGGTCATGTTCGCGTTTCAGGCTCGATCGGTGTTGTTATGAACGTTAGATTGCCAATTTAATGGCTGACATAAAAGTACCTACTGTCAAATTAGTGGAAACGTTACACACGGTTATCAATTTCTGTAATTTTTGACCATGAATTCAGAGTAGGTATTTCGTGTACTACACGCAAGCGTAGATATAAGGGGGTTGGGTGTTATAGGGGTCATGACTACCCCAAAACTAATAATTACAATAGGGAATATGCATGACTTTTTTTATTTCTTAAATTAATCATTTACATCTTTATAACATAGAAAAAAATATTAATAGTCTTGAAAATAGTCAAATAAGTTTACAAAGTGAAATTGAAATCATTGAATTTTGAGCCGTTTAAACGCCACCATTTAGCGCGCCATTTTGATGACGTCATTTGGCATGTCCCGTGTTTTTTTACTATGGCGTTTCAGTTACGTCATACTTATTTTCAGTTTTAATTGCTATACAAATCATGGAAGAAGTTAAAAAACGTTCTTACAAGTATTGTATGGAACCGAAGTGCAAAAACTCTATTATTAGCACACCCGATAGTGATTTTTCGTATTCCACGCGATGCGAAAGTACGAAAAAATGGTGTAAAATGATGAGAAGGGATAATGTATCTCCAATGTATTTCGTTGTGAAGATCATTTTAACGTAAGTATGCTATATTTATGTACAGCTTAGTGTTAATTAGTAGATAGAAGATTCGGTCAAAAACTAACCTACCCTAGCATACAAAAAATCATTAAAAATTTCATTATGAGAGCTTGCTTATTCCTTTTTTTGTGATTTTGCAAAATTGTGGTATTGCGAATTTTTAAGATTGATGATTTATTTCATGTTAAGGAAGGAGAGAAGGAAAGGAAGATACAGTTAATATATTGAATATAACACAATTAAATCTGTTTCATTAAGTTATTGTTCGGAGTTATACAACCGAACAGGTC
This sequence comes from Ochropacha duplaris, assembly GCA_951361185.1. Lineage (NCBI taxonomy): Eukaryota > Metazoa > Arthropoda > Insecta > Lepidoptera > Drepanidae > Ochropacha > Ochropacha duplaris. The sequence continues at coordinate 3,091,867 of OX592690.1, forward strand.
ATCATTTTGATTTTATGCCATTATGCACTTTTACTCGCTTTGCATTCGTTATACCAACCTACCTAATTTAAGTCAGTACGCGATTCACCTCCGTCGAATCGAGGTGAATAACTACCAAACCATTAGATATCGCGTATTAACCATACCATTTAGTATTATAACCATTTGTCAAGTCGAAAACCAACCTACTCTCAATTTCTTACCACTACCATAACCAATAAGGAGTCTCTAAGCGCCGAGAGACAAACCTCTTCAATTATATTATATATAAGGAGAAAAATATAATCTAAGCTTAAAGAAAGGAGTTGTTCGATTGAATCGAGATTTGTTGCAAAATATGCTGATATCATAAATGCGGTAGATTATCCGATTGTGCTTTGACAAAGTCAGTTTCTGTCATCGTCCTAGATTGACTACAAATATATTCACAAGTCTACAGAAATAATCACACAGGAATACAGTTTTTAACAATTTTTCTCACAAACACTACAAACATAGTATGAATATCGACGCCGATACGTGACAATTGATGTCACATTTTGTTTCGACCAATGGTGACGCGTTTTGTCAGTTTGAATTTCGCTTCCTTATTTTTCACTTTCTAAATGTTATTATTTAAACCCGGAATATTTTCCGGGTTTAAATAATAACATAATAATAACTAAATCAAAAAAATACCTTTTAAGTATAATGTAAAGACAATAAAGAATCTAGAAAAAAATATTTGAGACCAATTAAAATTTTATGCATATGGGATATTACCTATCGTAGAAAATTCTAGTTTGTATTGAATCGAATTCGATGTTGAATCTTCGAGAAACGTCCATTCATAACCCCTACGAACTTGATCTCTAGATTATCATGGTCTACAATGTCTACCGGATATGGTCTACTCAAAATACGGATCTATGTATTCATGAAAAATTCACAAAGAATCAAGAATAAGATTAGGTTAGTTGTTTTAAACTCTATATTCAGCAGTTGCTGTGAATAATCTAAGTTAGTTTTTCTTGACTGCTAAGGTTTCTTATAACCTTAGGGGTTGATTCCATAAGTTAGATATTAAGTTCGACTACGTATCCGGGCTGTCAGTATGCTCTATCTCTGTCATTTACCAGGCAATCATGTGAAAAGTCTGGCAACGTTACGGTACTCGCCAACGGGTTTTTATAGAATCCGGCCTACACACGACGAAAAAAAATATATTTTTGTTAAATTTTACATTGATTTTTATTTTTATTATTTACCGTATACAATACAAAATTAATGACTATCCAATGTCGTTCCTATATGCTAGTCATAAATGCAAGAATATAATCGTTATAAGGAGGCAAACTTTTATGTCCTTCGATATTTTTATAAGGAAATTCAATTCTTAGAAATAGTAAAAGCTAATTATAAATTTCTATGCAAAAAAGTGTTTTCAAGTTATGGTTAACATAGTTTCTATTTATTTTTTAAGGAAAAACTATTATTTATATTTATATTAATTATATTATTTATAATGATAGGGTAAATTGTTTTTCACTTTTATTTATTTGTCTTTTGTGAATGTAACTTGGGTCCTTTTTATGTGTAAACAATAAAGAATATTTGTATTGTATTGTATTATTTGATAAAATCATTTCTATAAATTGTCCCTGTAATTTAGGGAGATGTTTTAACAGACAATATTTTTCCATGGAGACCCCGGACTATGAATACGTTTTTCGTTAGCATAACGACATCGCAAAGTAAAGATAATGACCGATTTTGCTCGGTAACTCGTATGTAGAGGCATTTATCGCAAACGTCATAGCTGCAACCGTCATTATTGAACGATCGGTAAGTTTGCGATGACATCGTTATGTATGTAGACTGCAGCCCCAGTACCTACTTAAGTTAATTTACAAACGAGGTAACTCTTAACTGGGTTGGGGTACGTCGCCTGCGCGCTGACCTAGATATTAACGCGTCAGCTACACCAACGTTATATCATTGCAGAGATTCAACTACTGTGTTCACTGATATAGCACATCAGCTTATTTTTATTTAATGTCAAAACTATAGTTTATATAGAATTTTGAATGAAATGTGAACTTGTGACGTCATAAATATAGGTACGCCATCAAAAGATCTAGGTACTTTTTTGGTTAGATTGAAAATTAAAAATCATTAGAAGATGGATTTATAACATGTTTGATTTAGATTATTTTTCAGTTCCAAGTACTAATCATTTTACTTTTAGAGAATTTTTGAGTGTAGTAGTTAGTTTTAGGGTCTACTCATATTATTATTAAACACTACATATCATGAAACACTATCAGCACCCTTTGGACGGCATAGTTACTGCATGTTTATCTTCATTAAGAAAAATATTGTCTTAGAAATCAATTATTTTGCGCGGTTTATTGTTACCGATATAAGGTATATTAAAATAATTAACTCAATTTAAACTATATTAACCCAGCTATGATCTAAGGGGTAGCAATAAAAATATCCTGCGACATTCTTTGCTCACGCCCCCATGGAAAAACTAAGTAGGTAAAGTTTTTACAATAGAAATCCGATTTAAATGCTAAAGATAACAGACATGTACACAAATTTCTGTTCTGGGTGGGAATCGAACCCACGACCTGTGGATAAAGGCAAATAAAAAAGAAAAGCATGACACAATCAGAAACATAGCAACTGATGTTTGATAACAGTAGGATTTTGTAGATCACGCTGTCTATCTTAATATTAAAAAAAGTTAAGCACAAGTGTATTGGAATCTGCACTAGAGTGTAAGTTTTCATCTACCTTCATACCTGCCTTACCTACGTGTTAATCACCATGAGCTATAAGTGACTGAGGTAAGATTGTGGGCAAACGGATACTAATGGACAATGTAAATGACATTCTGCGGATGTCCCGTCGGTTAGGTTCTGATTGCAATGGTTCAGCTTAATTACTCAGCAATCGGATATAGATTAAACTGCGGCGTCAGACTATGAACTAGGTCAGTCGAAGTATACAACTGGTGGATATATAGGAAAGATCCACTGGCGCAGTAAATAAAAATCTTTAAATTGTGTATTTTTAGTATCGTCTGGTACCATTGCCTTTTTTACCGATTCAGGTTGATTATACAGTCCAATCAAATTAGTAAGTAGATAATTATCGTGCCTAGGAAAAATTAATATCTACAGATATGTCGTTCGAGACGTAATGTTAAGGTCTTTAGTAACGATTTTCTTAAAATGTTTGTAATAAATAGTTCAAATACGAAACTCTCGTATGAAATAAAAATTGAAAACGATGCGCTTTCTATGGGACTTTTTTAACAGTACAACACCTGTTGTGTCAGCTAATTGAAAATATATTTCATTGAGACAAGTCTATTAATTGTCTTAGTAAATTCAGTAGGTACCTAAGTACCTATGTAAAATTAAATAATTTTAGATAATAATAAAATACATCGTTTATTCGTGCTCCAACTGGTGTGAGTGGAGGATGTCGTTAGGCACGTGTGGTGGAAGGGGGCGGCACCAGCGGGCTTTGCGGTCCACTTCCATTGACCCAATTCTGGCCTTCTCGTTTGCTAAATAACGAACTGAAGTCATATCATAGGATTATGGGTATGTTTTGCACACCAAGCTGACTAAGTTTACTTACACCAGGTTTACTAAGTTTACTTACTTACCCCACTTATTATAGGTACTACATGTAAGTTTGTGTGGGTGTTTGTTATAAATCACGTCGAAGGACTTTATATTGGAAAAATCCAATGCAGGTTTCCACAAGGGGATTTTAGTAATAAATGTAGCCCGTTGAAGAGGTAGGCAGATTTCCATGTTGCAATAATATTTTTTACATAGTGAAATTAACTAAGACAATACCTACAAAAGTAAAAGAAATCATCCTGGAAAAATCACATCCATTGTTTGACCTAAAATCGTACCCACCTTTCCGTTGTTACAAATCACTAAATAAACACCACTGCATAACTGACTATATCGTCGTTTAGCTTATCAACAACTAGCATTATGTTGAGTTAGGACCTTTTTGAGCAAACGTTTTATGGACCTAATTTATAAGTACCTATTCTCTTTGTTCTTTCTTATATTTATAACTAGACTAGCTATCGCACGCGGACACACGCGTTCCCATGGGATCCGCGTTCCCGTGGAAATTTTTATTTTATACAAACCTTGTCCTAACAATAACGAATACCTACATAATACAAAGAATCATCCAATTTGGTGCAGTCATTCGAAAGTTATGAGCGTAAATACATTTCGAAGATCCATTTTTATTTATATATCTAGATTTCTGTTGTAAGTAACATTATAAATTGCCGAAGCTGCAGTATGTTTAAGTCTTCTTGGTATATGTTCTTATTTCCTTTTCTTGTCTTTATCCCACACTAGGTGTGGTCGGCACAACATGTTTTCCTCTTCCACTCCGCTTTATCACTAGTCGTCTCAGTACTCACACCTTTCATAAACATATCATTCTTCACGCAATCCATCCATACCTTCTGCTGTCTTCCTCTACCTCTATATCCATCCACACTCATACTCAGTAATCTTTTCGTTATATGTTTTTGTTCCCTCCTCATGACATGCTTATTGGATACCAAGCCAATGTATTGCCTTTACTTTTTCCCTTTTTGGTATAATAATCCTACTAATATTATAAATGTGAAAAATTGGATGGGTGGGTATGTTTGTTACTCATTTACGCCAGAACGGCTGAACGGATCTGGATAAAATTATGCATAGAGATAGATTATAGTCTGGAATAGCACATGGGCTACTTTTTATTCCGGGAAAAGATAAGATCCCACGGGAACGCGGGTGAAACTGCGGAGGACAGCTAGTACCTACCTAGAAATAAACTAAACACGAGGAGTAGTATATTAAGTTTAAAATTAATTATATCTTCGCCGTGCCTTCGACGAGCGCTTCGATAATAACTTCGTCTTGTTAAGATAACTTTCCTATTTCCTACGAAGATAAGCTAGAAACTAGACGCAAACCTAGTTAAAGTTCGCTCTCCACTGAACCCGCACAAGTAACTTTAATTGGACCTATAACAAGGATAGCAAGTAATACACAGCCAACTAATTCAGTTCAGTAGTTTTTGCGTGAAAGAGTAATAAACATCTTCACACACATCCAAACATACTTTAACATTTATAATATTATAGGTCTTTACCTATGAAATTGCCGTTTTGTATGAAAAAATTTAAACGATTTTTTTTTCATGTAAGTATTTATTATTTGTATTAATCTAAGTAATCACCCATGCAATCAATGCATCTTTGCCAACGCAGTGGCAGTTTATTGATGCCCTTCTTAAAGAAATCAGCTGGATGGGAGGCAACAAATTCTTCAAAGGCATTTTGTACTGCCTCTCGGGTATTGAGTTCGTGGGGCACCCATTTGTCAAGCTTTTTTACCTTGCCAATTTGACGCAAATGGACCAATATTGTTTTGACGCTAACGTCGAAAGCTGCTGCTAATTCAGCCGTAGATTGTGTATCATCAGCTTCCACAATCGCCTTTAATTCGTCATTGTCGACCAAAGTCTTCGGACGACCGCGAGGTTCATTTTTCAGGTCGAAATTTCCAGAACGGAAGCGTCATTGAGCCGCGTTGCTGCCACGGCGGTGCTCATATTCCATAATTACTCGAATTTTTAACGTATCCATGATGACGAAAAATATTGAAATGCGATGAAAATGTAACACTTATCAATAAACAAATGACTACTTTTAGAAAAAAAAATCCATGTTTTTAAAATAAAATTAATTTGAAATTAGAATTCTTAGCTAAACAAAAAATATTTTGATTTGAAATGGCCAGTACTGCAGAACGGCAATTTCATAGGTAAAGACCTATTATTAGTAGGATTACCTATCGTAACCGAAATTTACTGTATAATGGTAATCTTAATTTTAAAAGCGATGATAGCTCAGTGGTAAGTGATGGCGAAGGTCGTGGGTTCGAATCCTACAATGAGCTTGAGCTTTCGGTGAAGGAAAACATCGTGAGGAAACCATAGCACGGTGGTAGGGTACTTTGTAGTACCCGACTGGCTGGCTACCACCCTTAAGTTGAAAATCTGTCGCCAAGCACCTATCGGTGTGTTCCGACAGTTGCACTTCGGCCACATCATCACTGACCATAGTGAGATTGTTGTCAAACACAAGCCTATCCAGAATAAAAAATATATATATGCTGATGCTGACGGCACGGTAGGTATAGCATACGATTTTTAAAGCCATCTATACCATTATCACTTATTTTCGTTTGTGTAATAGAAGTTCTGTATGAAAAGGTACCTGTATTTGCAAATTGTTCACCTCATTTTATGCCTATATTTTTTAAGACTATTACCTTCTCACCTAGGCGCTGTGCGCCTCATAACTGGTAGAGATAGCAATATTAATAGCAACCCGAACAAGCTGGTGATAAAATCCTTTTAAACCCGAATTGACAAAATCTAGCTAAAGATTTCCCCTTGTAAATCTATATCTCTCTATATACATAAAGCAGTCGGGTTATTTACTTACACCATTTATTTATTTACTTACAACTTAAACGACTGAAACAATTTTTATGATCTTTAATTTATGGATTTGTCTCCGCCCCGAATAGCAGAATAACTATTTAAAAAATGGAAAAAAAAACACGAAAAAAAAAATTATGAATAAAATTATTTTTATCATACATTTTGTATAGACCGACTTTTTTGACAAAGACATTATCTCGAGATGGTTTAGATTCACAAATTGAACCCGGTAGCTGGCGCTTGAATCAGAGTCTATGATTTGTTTTAATTTCAGGGCAGGACAACGTCTGCCGAGCCCACTAGTAAAAAATAAAACAACCAAATACCTTACAAACTATTTTTCTTTATTTCGATTCGACATAACAAAGACAGCGGATGCCTTTACAATATCTCCTTTGGACTTAGCGAGTTCCGAACAGCACTCTTCCAGCGTGACGTCACTCCCCACGGATATTTTTACCCTAATCATTTTGATGGCTAGATGCACGTTCCAGTCACTCAATTCTAACGCTTCTAAGCATTCTTCTGATGTTACCTGTAATCATTTACAATATTAGCATGTTTGTAATATAATCTAAAAAAAAAGTTAGCCTTCAACTAAGAAGAACCGAAACGAAGAAGAAACTCAGCAAGGTTACATTTTTAAAATATTTTTGGACCGTCTGACTGTATTGGCTTTTTTTTTAAATTATCAAATAATATTATGTACCAATAAAGAGTTATATATCTATCTATCAATCTAGGGTTTCGATAGTGCCATGAACGAAGACGGGGCCACCTCCATTTCTTAATCCCTTACAGTGTTGTAGTAGTGATGTAGATATGTCTATACATATGTAAATATCGATATGTATATGTCCATATGCAGTACGGCAACACTAGCTAAATGATGTACACTAATAGAAGTATAGTAAATGTTACCTGTTGTTTAAGAACTTTGCACATAATCCTCACTTCGTCGGACTCAACTCCTCGCTGTCTACCACAAGGCTTCTGATCTGCGAATTCTAATAGATCCTCCACGGATACGTGATCTGAATCTGAAATTATATTACCATAATTTACATTCTGCCTTTTTAACCAACTTCAAAAAAGGAGGAGGTTCTCATTTTGACTGCATATTTTTTTATTTATTTATGGTTCAATAACAATATAATAGCTATTATTGAAATATGGCGATGATAGCTCAGTGTTGGTGACGTCGGATACCGCGGCGAAGGTTGTGGTTTCGAATCCTACAATGAGCTTGAGCTTTCGATGAAGGAAAGCATCGTGAGGAAACCATAACACGGTGGCAGGGTACTTTGTAGTACTCGACTGGCTGGCTACCACCCTCAAGTTATAAATCTGTCCCCAAGCACCTATCGGTGTGTTCCGACAGCTCTACTTGAGAGCCAATTCCCATCTAAGCTCTATGTGCTCACCACCTTTGGCCACATCATCACTTACCATGGTGAGATTGATGTCAAACACAAGCTTATCCAAAGTAAAAAAAAAAAAGTTTATTGACATTTATGCTGCACATTCACATGGACCTCTTGTAATATGATTCACTCGTTGCTCCAACTGATTTCCATTTTATTTTAATTCTTATAACTTTTATGTGGGAAAAATTTTCATTACCATAGCAGAAGCAAAAATAAACTTTCATTAAAATAACAAGACTCCATCGACAATAATGGCCAAGACTTTGAAAAAACGAAAGACCCAAAGAGATTTAAAGATAATACTTTAGCAAGAACAAAAGAATACCTTTAATCAAAGATCCTTCTTTGAACTGTCCACTTTCTACGGCACCAACACCTTGATCCACTTCAAGATGACGATCTTCGATAGGTTCAAAATAACAATTGAAAGGATTCACTGAACCCTGACTGGAATTACTAGTAAAAGGATTTGTATCAATCTTCGAAGAATCTGGTCCATCGATCACGTCATCACCTTGTTTTGCCACATTATGAACTTGGGTCTCGTTTTTTACTACGATTGGACAGGCGATGGCATTCTGGTATATGATGGCATCATTCCTATGGTTAATTGCTGCGGCATAGTTGGGTGGGCATTTGAGAGGGTATTTTCTGATGTGTCTGGGCTTATCGATCAATTTAGGTTTCGTCGTCCGCGGTGGTAGTTGAAATTCGTTTTTGTTCTGAAAATTATTAATGGGTTAGCCAGCAACCACCGACTTTAACTTTCTAGGGGAGAGGTAGCATTAAAGGAACAATTAAAATTTACGGCAAAATCCATACTAATATTATAAATGCGAAAGTGTGTCTGTCTGTCTGTCTACCTCTTCACGATTTAACAGCTGAACCGATTTAGATGAAATTTGGTATAGAGATAGATGGAACCTTGGAGAAGGACATGATAAAGCTCTTGATAGTACATTAGAAAAGTATATTGTACTACAATTTTACAAGTTTCTTTGAAATAAACACTTACATCATTTGCCTTGATGACATCACACTCAGTTATAGAGGTTGGTCTGAAAACGAAATTGTTTATCAATCGTCTTTCGTAGCTCACAAATAAGCCAAATTTTTATCCAAAAATAGTCACCTGTTTCTATAACGCGGTGGTTTCGGCAAGGTACTGAAATTAGAGGTGGGCATATGGGCATTGTATACCGTCCCATCCTTCGTCAGGTGTGACATAAGAGAGGATGACGGCGTCGGCTCTTCAATCAAGCTTGCATACGCCAACTTACTCTCTTCTGTGATTGTTGACTATAAATAAAATAATATTATTATCTATACTAATATTACTATTAGCGAATTATTTGTCTGTCTGACTGCTTGGTTTTCACGCTTGAACAGATTTTAATGAAACGGAACGAATCTGGGATAGGCGAAATCCACGAGGAAACGCGGGCAAAAGCTTGTAAATTTGAGTTGCCGCATTTTCGGAGCTGTCATGGAAAGAGAGCGCGGCATTTACGTCAGAGCGGAGCGATGACCTATCATTAATCTATGCATTATGGGTACATTTTCGAAGAGAAAACCACACAAGTAATAAATACTATAGCTGTGTGATCTGACAGCTGCAGCTTGAGAGCCATCTAGGCTATGTGTCACTTCACCAAATATTTTATCAATGAAAAATAAAACTTCTTCCTGTATATTAGTGATTATTTCGCGCAACAATAGGGATGTTGCCTATATTCAATAAAAATAATACTCGTAAATAGCGAAGACTTTATAAAATTCAACCATTTTATGATTTTTAATTACCAAAGAGTAAATCATTCGATGGTGTATATTTACGACGTGAAAAGCAAGTATTTCATACAAACCTGTATATAAACAACTATCGTTTTAAAATTTCATAAAAAGAAGCTAATTTGATATGACAGTCAACATCCCCATTTCACTACATTCACCACAACAGTAAAGGAACACAGATTTATTCTTCGGTGATCATAAGCTATTAGTTCGAAAACGCTATAGTTAGCAGAATTGGAATGGTTTGTAATATTATGTTGATACCTGTATATCAGGGACGCTATTGGCTTCTTCGCTGAAATTTCGTTGTTCTTGTTTTCCTGAAAAGTATACAAACATACTTCAGAGATAGGCGGCGGAATTATGTATCTCGTGACAGGTTTGCAACAGGCGTAAATTTCGCGATCGCTGCTGTCAAACGTCACTTTAGTATGAGCTTGAGAAATAATTTGTTTCCATTTATTGCTACCCTATCGCTAGTGGCGCTAGTGTCCATGGATAATGGCATTCAGCGATATGCGTGCGACAGCTGTCGCTACTGTTAACTTTTACGTAATAGACCCGAGGGTCAGTTCACACCGAGACGCGACGTGACGATACTGGAAGAGGCCGCAGCGCTGCGTGGTGCAACGTATTCTGTATTCTCACAATCAAATCTGTATCTTTGCATGTAGTTAATAAAGTTATATTTTGAGTCGCTCTATTAAAATGTGCGCACAGCGTCGCGTCACGTCGCGTCTCGGTGTGAGCTGACTCTTACGTTGCAAAAATTCGCGGTGCAGGATGACGTAAAACTGTCTCGTTATACGCGTGATGAATATGATGAAAATATATCTTACGATTTTTATAAGTGTGTACCTAAATTGAATTGGTTGCGTATTACAATATAAACTGTCAAAATGATTAACACTATGATTTAATATAAATGTTTTGAACTGAAATTTTACTCCAATTAAATTAATATGATCCATATCGTTACTTGAATCACTTTAATTATGTGATTTCTTAATGTCATCTTTATGCTCAGTAGAATTGAGATCTGATTTTTTTGCCTTAAAATATTTATACACTTTGCTATGAAGCACACTAAAACTAAGTGACGAATTTTTAAAGAAAACGAACTTATCAAATACATTTCAGGCCCTAAGAGGGCACTTAATAATAACTTTTTTTAAACTTTTCAGATGAAAACGAGAAAGTGAAGGATGACATCTCACCATGGCCATCTTTGTCGACCTCTTGTGATGGATGATGGTACATGGAGACCAGTGGAAACTTGAAGTGGAACTTGGAACGATCGCTCGTTGAATTCGGCATCTTGTCAAAACCGAGGTCGTTCATTGACCTGTATTTTTTTGATTAGGTATCAATTAGTAATTGTAATATCAAATTATAATGGACTACTTTCCACCCCGCGGTTTCACCCGCGATCCCGTTTTTCCACACAAACTTAGGACCCCCGTTTCTTAGGGGTTGAATTTTGGAAAATCCTTTCTTAGCGGATACCTACGACATAATAACTATCTGCGTGCCAAATTTCAGCGCAATCCGTTCAGTGGTTTGAGCTGTGCGTTGATAGATTAATCAGTAAGTCATTAACGATTGCCTTTGATATACCCCTATTTTTATATGCCTTTTATATACGGACACCCTTATCCGGTTAGTAGTACGACGAACTTAACTGGTAGATAGGTGGGCGGGTCACCTACCAACATATACAAAAATGACCTTAGTAAAAATGACAACGTATTCGAGATATTTATAAACTTCAAAAATCAATACATAAAAATCAGAAATATCATAATATCTCGAAAATCCATTTTGCTGAGCTATAAAATAAAAATATAGTATAATTAATTATCAATAAATAATGTCATAAAACTACAATATAAACAAGGTGTAGAACAAAGTCGTGATTAAGACGTAAATATACGTACTTAGTATTTATTTCATTGGCTAAGGCGACGGCGGTGTTCAATGTCTTTTCATCGTGCGCAGACATTGGTTTCATGGTCCCAGTGTGAAAGATTTTATTCTTCTCAATTTTGTTCAGCGTGTGTGATCTGAAATTAAACTTATTTTAGAAACGAAGTTAAGAATTTTTCATCATAATTTCAAGATATTTGTGTAAGGGATGATGGGAAAATCTCAAGGGCCAATCTTGTGTAGCCAACATCAAGGCGGTGTTTTATTTTTATCACAAGTCTGACAGGCAAACAGTCACCTGATGGTAAGTGACTACAGTCGGCTAAAGACATTAGCAATACCAGGAGGATTGCCAATGTGATGTCGACCTGTTTTACCTTTTTTATACGGCACTAAAAAGTTTCTAACCGCAGTAAAGATTGGTATTAAATATTTTTTTAATAGTATAATGGACTTTATTTGGAAGACTTATTTACCTCATAGCCGTGTCGATGTCATAATATTTGGTCGGTACGCCCTGAAAGTTCATAAAGAACATTAAAATACACGTTACATCCACAAACATGTTGTATACTAGCTTACAAAACAGGCTAAAACAAGCCATTTACATACGGTGTAAATGCGGTGGTACAGCAAAAATAAATATTAACTAGTAAATTGAGTTTTCCAAATGGACGCTATTTACATGTGAATAATATTCCAGTTGTATAAAATAATGCAACGTGACAATGGGACAACTACTTATATTATAAATTTCGACATATAAAATTAATGCGATAAATTGTGCATATGTGTGTGGATTTGTTACTAAGTAGAACCGTAAAAGCTAAACGAATTCGACATAAAAATAATTTAAAATGCATAGCAGATAGGATTCTCATTACAAAAATAAAAATCACTCGAGAACGCGGGAAACCGTAGGGCGGAAATATTAAATAAAAAGTAGGGAATTTCAAAAAGGTTTACTGCTACAAGTTTCCTGGGATATTTATATTGCGTACAAAATGTCCCAGTATATTGTGACAGGCCAATTAATTGTCTCCTAAATTTCAAGCATTAATTACAGGCTAAATGAGGACAAAATAATCATAATGACGATAAAATTCATAGTATTTATTAGACAGCGTTGTCTGGTAAGTGTGACGTCACGATTGAACCGAAAGGGGATAAATATGGCACAGAACATAAACTGAAGAACTGATTCTTATGGCCTTATTCATAATAATCTCGACGGTGTTTAGCAACTGAGCAACTCTCTATAGAAAATTTGAATTAAGAATCTGCTAAGCATTTACTAATCACCGACGATTTTATTATGAATAAGGCCATTAATATTTTCACGGAAAGTAAAGATCATTTAAGCAATAAGTTGGTAAGAAATTACAGTTTAAATATGAAACTGTAATTTCTTACCAACTATGATTAGTATTTCTTATGAACCCTTGGATACATTAATAACTTCATTAGTCATAGACGATGATTTCTATAGACAAAAAAACCATATGAAACTGCATCTGCATCAACTCATTATGGTTTAAAAAAAATCCTCGCATACAAATCAAATTTAATTGTGCCATATCCTACTCGATAGTGACGTCACAGCGTCCATATGGCGCTATCTTGTAACAAAGAAGTTAAAGCATGAAACCTATTTTTCTTACAAAATGTAACTAACTGATCTATGTGATATAACTATATCCAATAACTAGAACAAAATAAAAAAAGACAATAATAGCACAGAATAAGAAATAGTACTACCATACGGAAGACTCACTCCCTAATAGAAACTGTGACGAGTTACGAAAACATACCTACCAAGCCCTATCTCTATATCGCATAGCTCTATCACTTTCAGAAGTAGCCTATATTGATTAGTAACTGCCGACCATAAGGCAAACAACTGTAGGTATATTTTCGTATCCAATCTGCGAAATGAGCCAGGGCTGGCAAAAACTACAGTACCTACACATAAACCACTAAGTCTTACCAACAATCCCATTTGAATAAAACACCTGAATTAATAAACGTATAAATGTTTAGGCATTGAATACACATTGTTAAATATTATTTATTTATTAATTTATATTAGATGAGACCAAAGCGGTACTGTGAACGCAAAATTTGCACTTCGCATTTTAAATCCAAGTCTTTGCATGGATCCTGTAATAAAAGCAAGACGTTTACCGGGTTAAGATATTATCTTTACTATAATCTTGCTAATATTATAAATGTGAAAGTTTGGCATAGAGATAGATTATAGTCAGGAATAGCACTAAGATGTTATCTTTACTATAATCTTGCTAATATTATAAATGTGAAAGTTTGGCATAGAGATAGATTATAGTCTGGAATAGCACATAGGCTACTTTTTATCCCGGGAAAAGATAAGATCCCTCGGGAACGCGGGTGAAACCGCGCGGAACAGCTATTAATATTATAAAGAGGCAAAGTTTGTAGGGGGTAATCTCTGGATCAAAAATTATTTTACCAATAGAAAGCCACGTTATTTGTGAGTGTCATGGGCTATATTTTTATACGGGGCAAAAACACGATCCCACGGGAACGCGGGTGAAACCGCGGAGGACAGCTAGTCGTCAAGTCAAGGCACTATCTAGTGCCATCCACTAACACACGCCTCGCTAACAAAAACGAACCACATCTTTCTAATGTATTTTTTTTCAGTCGGTTAAAAAGTGTCGTCTTTTATTATTGGAAAATTATATTTATAAGGAAGATATGATATTAATTTAGTTTAGTTTGTAAAAGTTGTTTAGCAAATGATATTAAGTTAGTTTAGCAAAAGTGCATTTACCTACTTGATTTTTGTTAAATAGCATTCGTGTGGTTCTTGAAAACGCGGTCTAATTAGGCAAATTCGGTCGTGGGTTCGAATCCTACAATGAGCTTGAGCTTTCGGTGAAGGAAAACATCGTGAGGAAACCATAGCACGGTGGTAGGGTACTTTGTAGTACCCGACTGGCTGGCTACCACCCTCAAGTTGAAAATCTGTCGCCAAGCACCTATCGGTGTATTCCGACTGCTGCACTTGAGAGCCAATTCCATCTAGGCTTTGTGTGCTTACCACCTTCGGCCACATCATCACTTACCATGGTGAGATTGTGGTCAAACACAAGCTTATCCAGAATAAAAAAAATAATTGTTGGTACTTACCGGTTCGTCACAACGCCTGTTGTCCAAACTTCTGAACATTGACTCCATCTTGTCGAAAATACTTTGACTAAAGTCACCGTAACTCTTCTACAAAAAAATAATGTAATGAGTATAGGTAGGTAGTCCCATCCACGATGTCGCGTCCCACTCTTTTTCCTAATCCCTTACAGTACAAGTGTCATTTTGCTAGAGCTGTAGTGATCGTAGATATATCGACAGCACTACACCACTAGCGAAAGCTTTATTCCTAATCACTTGCACTGTTCCCTTACAGTACATAGGAATAAAGTGGGGCGCTTCTTCGTGGATGGTACTCTTTATAGAAGGATAATTGACGCGAAGTTTCCATACAAACACAGCTGTTTGAATGGCGAAAAATCTGATTGCGGTTTATTTCCTTCAAATTAAACTATACCGGTTTCGTAACGGTTTAAAACTGTTTCTAATATCGTCTATTTCTAACGTCATATAATAAAACCTGGATTTTACTGGACTTGCTTTAAAGCACCTCAAGTAATCTAACAGTATAAGACAAAGATCCTGGAGGAAACTACTAGGTTAATTACAAAGGATATGTTATTGTTACTAATATTATAAATGCGAAAGTATGTTTGGATGTGTATGAAGATGTGTAGATGTTTGTTACTATTTCACGCAAATACTACTGTATGGATTTTAATGAAACTTGGCACACAGGTTGATCATATACTGGGATAACATATAGGATACTTTTTATCCCGGGAAATTATAAGATCCTTCGGGAACCCGGGTGAAACCGTGGGGCGGAAAACTAGTAATTAATATGTATAATATTATGTACTATGTTTTAATATGGAATTGAAAAATAAAAAAACACATATTATTTGGTATTGATTTCGTTTCACGAGTTACACAAGAGTTATGCATTCTGATATAAATTTTAGACTCAGTTATTTGTTTATAATGAAACGTAAATCTTATACCGTTACTGTTACAAAAAGTCTCGAGGTACCGCTGTTACTGGGCAAGATTGTAGTTTTAGTAAATTGTAGGAATCGACTCCACGTTTTCACTAGGTACAGTTTAAAAAAAGTAATGAATTTAATTACCTGAATTCCTAGACTTTCGGGAAGCACTAGATTTTCTGTCCTCGCGTTATCAGTTGCCGTGCTCTCCTGCAGAAAATAAAGAAAACTATATTCTATTTCAAAATGAGGTCCATGATATTTGATTTACCATATCATATTGATCTAGATTATTATCAGAAGGTTTGGACCAAAAAGCGTCCACTTAGAGTAGGCTATGACGTCACAGTTTTCAAATGATTTTCCTTATAATATTCCTTAATAACTTAGAAGCAGTTAGGCGTAAAATAACAAAAAATCTATGTACTGTACATAGATTTTTAAATGTTGATTATAAACTTCCACATTTTTGTCGTATTGATTACGATTTTGGTATAATTTTTGATCCACTTTTCGTTTTTGTCTTCTTTTTTTATTCCATCGTATTTGGAGTGAAACTGAATGCTCAAACTAGCTCGCCTCGCGAAACCGTGGGGGGAAGCTAGTAATATACTCACAGTGTCTGTGTCAGAGATTTCATGGTATTCGTGGACTTCATCTGTTTTCGAAGATACACCACTGTCAGCCTTGTGGGATCTCCCTACTGTCGCACTTTTTACCTAATTAAAAGAAAAATACGCTAAAATATTACTACATAAATCATAGAATATCTTAAAACAGGCAATTTTTCACATCTTTTACACATTAGATTCCTGTGACGCAGACTGTCGCCACGGCGAAAGCGTAGTAAAATGGTGAGAAGTTTACATTTACATAAGTAATCATTATATTATAATATATAAGTACCTTATTTAAAATGCTTTTACTAGTTGTAGGTTCTGAAACTGATTTATGGCTTTGTTTCTTCTGACTTCTCGCTCTGGTATCATTGTCTGAAAATTTACAACAGTACAGTCAAATATTTTGTTCGGAAACAAGTAATCCTTCTTAGATGACTGATAGTCAAAATTGTATCGACACAGAATACTTAATACAAAGTAAAGAAGGATCACTCCGCAAATATATTCTTCTGTAACTTCTGTAATTCGACATTCATAAGTGCCCTCCTAGGGCCTAAGCTGAATAAATGGTTTTGACTTTTGACTTTGTTTTTTGACGCGCTCTATTAAATGGGCCGTCTGATGTACTTGTAGCTTCACACTTCACGGAGAGCGGCATAAGACGATGATAAGTCAGTGGTGTGAAGTGTCAGTAGTGACGTCGAATACCACGAAGGTCGTGGGTTTGAATACTACAAAAAGCCTCATCTAAGCTTTGTGTGCTTACCACCTTCGGCCACATCATCACTTACTATGGTGAGATTGTGGTCAAACACAAGCTTATAAAGAATTAAAAAAATGAGCTTGTGCTTTCGGTGAAGGAAAACATAGTGAGGAAACCATAACACGGAGGTAGGGTACTTTGTAGTACTCGACTGGTTAACATCCTCAAGTTGAAAATATGTCACCAAGTACCTGTTGGTGTTTTCCGGCAATTGTACTTGAGAGCCAGATGCCTTTAACAAGGTGTACCACAGATTGGCTATACCCCTGGTATCGATAATGACCGTAGGCGACGGTAGTCACTTACCATAAGGTGACCCGCCTGCCTCGTTGTAACTAAAAAATCGGCCAAGTGCGAGTCGGACTCGCGCACGAAGGGTTCCGTAAAAATGGCAATAAAATCACGTTTGTTGTATGGGAGCCCCCCTTAAATATTTATTTTATTGTTTTTAGTATTTGTTGTTATAGCGGCAACAGAAATACATCATCTGTGAAAATTTCAACTGTCAAGCTATCACGGTTCTTGAGTTATAGCCTGGTGACAGACAGACGGACAGACAGCGAAGTCATAGTAATAGGGGCCCTTTTTTAGCCCTTTGGGTACGGAACCCTAAAAACGATGACGTAAACTAGAGGAAGACCGCATTTTTTCTTAACCGGTTGGTTCTTAAGTGGGACGGCCGTACCAATCAAACAATAGCATAACAATTGATTAGAAAATCGTCGCGAGTTTAGTTATTTATTGACTACGATAAGGACTGAAGATGACTTACATGGAAGATCAACTTCATCACAGTCATTTTTGTTATCAGGTCGGTTTGCAGACAGCAATGGGTACGGTGTAATGCCCGACGCCCCGGTCAGGTGAGACGGAGAATTAGGATTGATGAGAGGCACCTGCTCAAGATCTTCAGATGGCTTGTAGGGGGTCACGATTTGACGGGGAGGCTGGAAAATACAGTCAAGGTTTGATAGCATTAACAGTAACAAGAGCAAAACAACGAAAGCAAAGATTTTCATTCAATTAACCTTGTAACCACAAAATAAAGGAACCTATTTATTATCAAACTTTTAAGTGCTACCTCTATGGTCTAAATTTAAAGACTTGTACCTGTTTTGCAAAGAGATTTAGAATGATGACGCAGACATGGACTAAGACAGATATTTGCTAAATGGAAATCTGACTCGCGTGTAAAAACAGGGTAGAAGCCATTCAATGAATCTGCACTGAATACAGTAACAATTTTATTTACAATAAGAAAACATGCAGGAAATAATGCATACACTGTCGTTTTATAAGCCTCAGAAACAAAAAGTTAAGTTTTTCTTATATAATTATGGCATTATTAGTATAGAATTGCTTAGGTTTTGTTTTTATTTAAATTCCCATAACATATCGGAATCAAAATTTTATTTCTGAAACTATAAAATGAAAACGTAACTTATTTAACGCAGATGTAAGAAGATTGGCGACTTACGCAACCGGCTGGATCCAAGAACGATATGTCACCGAAGTAAGCACCATCTAATCCGACGTGTCCAGTATGTTTCACGTCACCCTGTGGGCTAGATATCATGCTCCTTTGTATAGATCTCTTGCCGGTGTAAGTATGTCTCTTCAAGTCTGACCTCAGAAGTGATGACCTTATGGACCGAGCGGAGTTGCGGGTCGGATGCGGTGACCCCGCGTGAGCAATAGGTTTCTGGGCGGATGAGGATGATAGAAGCATTATGTTGTTTAATTTCATCGTGTTTAAGTAACATTTGCTAGACATATCTAGACTTAGACATATCTAAGTAATTAAAATATGTTACTTTTTAGGTTATACCGGCTTGATGTAAATTAAGAAGCTGTTTTTTTTTATTGAATCTTACAACATTTTGCTTCGGTTTTGATGAATTAAATATAAAAAAAGAAATTTCAAGAATGATTAGAACAAAAGTGCATTAGAAAGCGTAATGACATGTGAGAAACAGGCACTTTCTTCTTCCTAGTTTACCACAATAGAGTTCAGCATATTAAATAAATTAATTTTCTTCTATAACATACATCCGTTTCGATCTTTTCACAAGATGCACAATTGGAAAAGAAATTGGTTAGTAACAGGCTGAATAAAAAAGCAGTAAAATAAACAATCAAAAACCATTAAAATACCAATGACTTAAAATCTAACTCCATACACTTTAAGCATGTTATTTTAAATGAATTTAAACTTAAATCAATACTGAGTTAATATTACTATGAATTGAATTTAAAATCTGGTCGTTTGAATAGGCTTGATGACTTTTGCTTGGTTCAAACCAAACGAAAAACATTTTCCCATGCTCGAGCATCTTTATCCTATTTAAATATAGTTGTCCCCACATTTTATTATTTTTGGATATTTCATCCACATACATAGACCACGTGACCGGTATTAAAAATATTTTAATAGGCACAGTATTGGTTGGTCTCATAGGGATGTTACATGAGTATAAATATTTTAAGGTTTATATAGTTTTGTATGAAATACTTGATTGTGACGTCATAAATATACACCATCAAAAGATCTAACCTTTGGCGTTAAATTAAAAAGCAAAAATTATAAAAATGATGAAATTTATGCATCGATGGTGTATATTTATGACGACACAAATCAGTTTTTGACAGCTGATTTTATGTCAGTCAACATCCCTATTGATTTGGACCATCACCAATATTTTAAATAGATGAACCAAGGTAAGAAATAAATATTCGTGGAACACTTAGGTCTTAGATGGTCTAAGGACTACGGGATAGAACCACTTTTGGATTCTAGTGTCTTTCAATATCTTAATAATTATCGAGTATGCGCCAGTAGGTTTTCACTTGGCTAAACCGTCCTTTGGGAATCAACTAAGAATCAAATCATCAACTCCCTCTTCTCTCTCTCTCCCTCTCTAACTCTCTCTCTGTCTCTTACCTACAGTAATACCAATTATAAACATGCACAAATAAAATGAAATACTTACATCGGACCTGATGTATGGCTTCGTTTGACTTGGGTCAAACATGCCGCATGCACCGCCTGGTAATACTCCATACCACATCGATGTTTTAGTCATGCATCTATAAATAATATCAATAGTACTTTGTTAAGTTTTTTTTTAAAGGCTAGAAGTTGGCTGGCCTAATTTGCATACCACCCGTACGCGGAGTGTTCGGCGATCGCTCTCAACCGGATTGAAAAACTTTAGGCCAAAGGGAGCTCTTCAAGGTCGGCAACACATCGGCAATCACCCTGGTATTGCAAATGTCTATAGGCGGCGGTGACCACTTACCATCATGTGGACCGTCTGCCTGTTTGTCAACCCACTTGGGGCACGAACCTCAGCTCAGGGCATCGCCGGGGGACACAAAGGTGGAGCCACTTCGCATTTGCGATTTAGATGAGTTTTGGGGATGGTCGGATTACTGAGTGCAGCTCGGGCTGTTAATTACGGGGGACAAGATTCAATCTGAGTGGGTTATAATGCGCCTTCATGAAAATCTATTTACTTAATTTTACTCGTCAAAAAGTTTCAAGTTATAATAGAGTAAGATCACAGGGCCCCCAGAAATGACTTATTTTCTGAGAAACAAAATGTGTGTTGATCAGGTATTAGTATGTACATTGGTATGAATGCATACTACGGATGTTGCCTATATTCAATAAAAAATATCTAACACTTACCAGTGTATAAAACACCTGAAAATATTCGTAAATAGCTAACACTTAGTAAAATTCAACCATTCTATGATTTTTAATTAGCAATTTAACAACGAAGAATAGATCATTTGATGGTGTGTATTTATGACGTCAAGGCGACCTTAGAGATTAAATTAGAATGATTTTAAGTTATATAAATATTAATTAACTACGTACCTATAATTTTATAATTTGATTATTTTTTATGTGATACAATAATAAAAATGAAATGTAATATTTATTAAGGAAAATAAAGAGACAATAATAATAAAAAAATATGACGTCACATGTAAGTATTTCATACAAACCTCCATATAAATTATCGTTTTGACATTTCATAAAAAGAAGCTGATTTGATATGTCACTCAACATCCCTAGTACTACCACAGTATAAAGATATACAGTATGGAAACTAAGCCTAAATCTGAAAATAATTACCTACGCTCCATTTAAGCCATAGGGTTGTCACTTTTAATGTTTTATGATATTGTTTTTTAATTAAAATATTATATGTTCTGTAGTGATCAATTAATCAAATTGAAATAGCTAGTCTAAATATATCAAAGAAGAAACTGACTGGCTGACGGACTGGCTGACTGACTGACTGACTGATCGATTAACGCACAGCTGAAACCACTGAACGGATTGCGCTGAAATTCAGCATGCAGATAGTTATTATGACGTAGATTTCCGCTAAGAAAGGATTTTCCAAAATTCACCCCCTAAAGGGATGAAACGGAGGTCTAAAGTTTGTATGAAAATCTGTAATATTTTATTCGAAATGAACGAAATTTGGTATTTAGCCTCTAAATATAAAATAATGAAACACGTTTTGTAGATTTTTTGAATTTCATCCCTTAACGGGGTAAAAAGGGGTGTTAAAATTTGTTAGATTTTTTTTATCAAAATAACTTGAAATTTAGTATCAGCTCTAGCTCTTTAGTTAAATTAAAGAAACATGTATTTAAGGTTTTTTTCAATTTCACCCCGTAAAGGGGTAAAAAGGGGTGTTAAAGTTTGAATGAAAAATTAATTGTCAAAATCAAAATTAGTAGAAGCTCTTCAATAAAATTAAAAACAACGTATTTAAGGATTATTTTAATTTCACCCCTTAATGGGATAGACAGGGGTGTTAAAGTTTGTATGAAAAATATTTTTTTTATTATCAATATTACTTGAAATTTAGTATTTATGCTGAAAGTCCAATGCTCTAGCTATTAAAACACAAAAACAGTTCATGTTATGCTCATTTTATATAAATTTCAATTAACTACTGTACTTTTATGATTCGATAAAATTTAGTTGAGTTGTTGAGCTAATTTTGTGTTCTACGCGATAATAGGCGCGGGCGAATGCTATGTTTGGATAATTTGAAATAACTAGCCAGAACTGTAAAAACGAATCAGCCAAAGTCGAGTAGTACACGCGGGTGAAGCTGCGGGTGGAAAGCTAGTTTACAAATCAAATTTAAATAGGTATCTCATGGCGTTGGTTATCCTTGATAGTTTAAAAAACGGAAAACAGTTTAATATTAACACACAACTTGTAGATCTTTGTTTTTTTTTGTAGGTCACCAACTTATCATTATTGTATAAACTTTTACAAGTTTTGGCGGGAGTGTACGCAAGCCGCGGTTGAACCTCACCGCGTTTTAACCCCAAAAATGACGAAAAAGTTGATAATTTCTTGCAGCCGCCATCTTGGATTTACATTTTGACACCAATATTGGCTTCAACGCCTTCGAAAACGATGAAAACGACACCCATGACGAAAAAGTTGATAACTTCTTGCAGCCACCATCTTGGATTTACATTTTGACACCAATATCAGTTTCAACACCCTCGAATACCATGAAAACGACACCCATGCTGAAAACGTTGATAATTTCTTGCAGCCGCCATCTTGGATTTACATTTTGACAGCACTATCGGCTTTAACACCCTTGAAAACCATGAAAACGACACCCATGACGAAAAAATTGATAACTTCTTACAGCCGCCATCTTGGATTTACATTTTGACACCAATATTGGCTTCAACACCCTCGAAAACCATGAAAACGACACCCATGACGAAAAAGTTGATAACTTCTTGCAGCCGCCATCTTGGATTTACATTTTGACAGCACTATCGGCTTCAACACCCTCGAAAACCATGAAAACGACACCCATGACGAAAAAGTTGATAATTTCTTGCAGCCGCCATCTTGGATTTACATTTTGACACAAATATCGGCTTCAACACCCTCGAAAACCATGAAAACGACACCCATGACGAAAAAGTTGATAACTTCTTGCAGCCGCCATCTTGGATTTACATTTTGACACCAATATCGGTTTCAACACCCTCGAAAACCATGAAAACGATACCAATGATGAAAACGTTGATAATTTCTTGCAGCCGCCATCTTGGATTTACATTTTGACACCAATATCGGTTTCAAAACCCTCGAAAACCATGAAAACGACACCCATGACGAAAAAGTTGATAATTTCTTGCAGCCGCCATCTTGGATTTATGTTATGTTTTACGAATTTATTATGATTGATCACACAGACGATTACAATTTTAAAACAATAAATTATTCCTTTCAAAATCAGCAGGAAGTTTAAAAAAAACGGCAATAAAATAGCGTTTGTTGTATGGAAGCCCCCATTAAATATTTATTTTATTTTAATTTTATTATTTATTATTAAAGAAAAAATACAACTCAGTATTTTGTGAATATTTCAAGTGCCTACTGTTGCCATTATTGATATCGAGCAAAAAAGGGCCAAAAAATCGCGTTTGTTGTATGGGGGGCTCCCTTAAATATTTATTTTATTTTGTTTTTAGTATTTGTTGTTATAGCGGCAACAGAAATACATAATTTGTGAAAATTTCAACTGTCTAGCTATCGCGGTTCTTGAGATACAGCGAAGTCTTAGTAATAGGGTCCCGTTTTTACCTTTTGGGTACGGAACCCTAACAACAATAGCTCCGGTTTTGTTGAAGCAGAGTTCAAACAGCCGTATACTACGCAATACTCTCGTGGCATTTTTAAAAATATCGCGGAAATAAACTTGTACGTGACCACTCGCCTTGACGCGGCACTCGCTACTGACAGCACCGCGAAACCCCCTTAGAGGTCTCGTAGATGCGTATGTTTGTGTGAGTGAGCCGTTTTGAACGTTTGTAGGGAGTTTCCATACTGTATATCTTTATACTGTGGTACTACTCTGGTCCAATATTATATGAAACATGCATAGAAATCAGCACTCAGAATTTAAGAAGTTTTATATTTACGTAACTTTAGCACCTGTACCTACATATTACATGGTGAAAGTTTTATTTTTTTAATCGGTCCAGTAGTATAGATTTTTAAAGTGTTATTTCTATGTCCTTTGTTCGTGTATGTACCTTATGTTTATTTTTTATTTTCTCATTTGTTTATTTTTTGTAAATTGTCTGTCACTATATGTTCGTGATGTCATGGACGCAGGCGTCGACTGAAAATCAGCGCAATTTTCCTGGCAACACGCAACATTACATTAGATATTGTTTGTTTCTTGTCTTGTCTTTTTATGTTATCTCTTTTTCTTTATTTTAATGTAATGTTGTGTGTTGTCAAGAATAAATGTATTTCTTTCTTTCTTTCTTTAGATGCAATGAGCATACTAACACTACTCAACTAGACACATTTTTTAAAAGAAAATAAGTAACCTCTGGGGTCCTGAGATCTTGGACTATAAGTTTAAGTAAATACTCACTCTTTCCCAAGTACTGTGATGATTTGTCCAGATTTATATTCTAGGAAATTACTCCGCCTCGCATCTTCTGGAGTTTGAAAGTTTTCTATAGCTTGTACCTGTGAGACAAATATTTCATTTTCTATACTAATAGGAAGATTTGATTGTTTGTTTGCATTGAATAGGATCTGATACTCGATTTGAAAAAAAAACACCATTAGAAAGCTACATTATCCCTGATTAATTAAACTTAGTTTTTAACCCACAAAGCAAAACGAGGGGTGTTATAAGTTATCTTTATTATGTCTGTGGATCCAAGGGAAAGTCTCAATCTTAACTTAAAACGACTAATTTTACACTTTATTTCTTTTTTTATTCTTATAATGGTTATAATTAATATATATTACAATTCTATAATGAATTAGCATACCTGGTCAGGTCGAATTTGTCTTAACTTTGGACCTAATTCTTTAAACTTGGGTCTCTTATTCGGATCGTGCGACCAGCATTCGAGCATTGTCGAATAATACGCTTCAGGGCAACACTCGGGCCTTTCTAGTCTCTACAAAGAAAAACAACAACGATGAAAATTATGAAAGCTTCTATGTTTTTTGCTGAAACACGCCAAAACGGCTGAATGGATTTTGATGACACTTGGCACACGCGTAGATTATATCCTAGAATAAAACATTGGATACTTTTTATCCCGGGATAAGATAAGATCGCGACACGGGGGATGGTATAACATATATAACAAATACCTGGAAATTAGGGGCATCAATGGCTTCCAATATTTGCTGCCCCGAAAATGCCGCCCATGGTTGAAATCCATACGTGAACATTTCCCATAAACAAACTCCTAAGGCCCAAACATCACTTGCCGATGTGAACCGCAAGTACAGTATACATTCAGGAGCACACCTTGAAAATAAGTCATGATGAACACACAGTCATGGTAACTAACATTTGATATGTGTCAAAATGTACTGAATCCCGTAGAACGAAATATACAGATTCATTTTAATTTACATAATTTTTTTGCTTTGAATAACTGTTCACAATCAAATGCAAATATTCTTTAAAATATTTAAATGGAAAGAAAAATCAATCACTATGTTTTAATGTCTTTTAAGGTACTGTTTAATTTAAAACAAAAAGTACACTTACCAAGCAACAGGTAATTTCAGATTCACATTATAATTTGTTTGATAATAGTCTTTACCGACCCCTAATGCGCGCGATAATCCAAAGTCGGATATTTTAACCCTATCCTTGCTAAATACTAAGATATTTCTCGCTGCTAAGTCCCTGCAAATAAAAAGTACATATTGATATCTTAAATGGGTTACAAGCGTAAAAAAATACTAAAGGATTTTTTAATTTAAAAAAAGTCACAGTATGTTTGGATGTTTCTTGCTCAATCACTTAAAAACGAGTGACGGATTTTGATGAAACTTGGCACACAGGTGGTTTTTATACTGGAATAGAACATAAGATACATAAGATACATCGAGAATACGGGTAAAACCGCGGGGGACAGCTAGTATCTGATAGAATAACAATAAAACCAGCAGCGAAACGCGAAGGTAAGAAGCTAATCATCACCAACTAATAATCTTTGCACACTTTATGAATTTAGACTTACCGAACATGACGGAATTACAATACTTAGAGCCACAACTCAAGATTCGAGACTTACCATAACCACGACCACTCTGTCAAGAGTGTCTGACTGAGTAGAAGAATATCTCTGTCGAATTTGTGGGCTAGAAGTATTCAAGAGAGATCTTAGTGTAGACATACCTATGAATCAGTCTTTTGTTTTCGAGATAAGTCATGCCATCACAGATTTGTTCAGCGAACTCGCATAGGTTCCATACTGGGAAGTTAGGTCGGAGGGACACCTCACGGAGACATTCCAACAGAGAACGGAGTGGCGCCAGTTCTGTCACCTGATGAACAATAATAATTTGAAGAAAACACGCAAAAATTGTCGTCAAAACTAAGTAATTGTTGAGTATAGTGGCAGATAGTGGCATCCACAAACACAATTACCGAGAAATTCTACCGGTTCTAAACAATCCACAAAGACGCGCCCCACTCTTTTTCTTAATCCTTTACAGTGCAAGTGTGCATCCTTTCGCTAGTGTTGTAGTGCTGTCGAAAGGATATACACTTGCACTGTAAGGGATTAAAAAAAAGTGGGGCGCGTCTTTGTGGATCGTTTAGAACCGGTAGAATATCTCGGTAATTGTGTTAAGCAATACCAGTAATATTATAAATGTGAAAGTTTGGATGGATGTTTGTTGCTCTTTCACGCAAAAACGGCTGACCGGATTTTGATGAAACTTGGCTCACAGGTAGATCATATCCTGGAATAACACAGGATACTTTTTTCCGGGAAATGATAAGATCCTTCGGAAATGCGGGGGACAGCTAGTAATTAAAAAAAAATAGTAATTAAATTATTTGTTTTTATCCAACTTACCAACATCAAAGAGTCTAAATGCAATACAACGCCGTACAATCGCACGATGTTCGGATGCTCTATGCTATGCATCACAGCTGCTTCCTTGAGGAATTCTGTTGAGTTTGACGTCATCCTTTCGTGCCCCAGACATTTAATTGCTACTTGCAGCTGTAAAAAGGAGAAATTCTACGATCAAGGAAAAATTGTAGTTAAAAAGATTTTCATATCCTACTAATATTATAATTGTGAGTTTTTGAGGATGCTTTGTAACTCAATAATGTCTGATTTGCGATAAGCTTGGGACATAGATAGCATACTCCGAGATAATATATAGGATACTTTTTATGTTGGGAATACATTATATGCCTGGGGAACGCGGACAAATCCACAGAGTGGAAGCTAGCTAATGAACGCCCATTTTCTATATATTATGAAGCATTTCAGATGTTTTTTAATAAAACATTCGATTTGAAACTGCAAAATATCAGACATATTAATTAAATATATAAACTGTTATAAAGAGTAAAGATTTGATTGATTGTTGCGATTTAACTCAAAAACTTCTCGACCGATTTTAATGAATGCCTGATGAACATAGGCTGTATTTTTATCCCGGAAAATGATAATATCCCACGGGACCGCGGGTGAAACCGCGGAGGACAGCTAGTATATAATATGAATAAGATAGCTGAATCTTATAAAAAATATTAAAAAGCACAGTTACAAGACTTACTCTTTGATTCCCTGTAGTCCATGTGCCTTGTTGCACAACACCAAACTGGCCCATACCCAATTCCTTATTAATAGTAATGTCTTCAATAGATATAATATGTTTTGTAGGAACCTTTACATTGTTATCGGCAAACGTTTGGAAATCTATAGATACGGAACTGTGTCCTTGTGAATACTGAAAGTAGGTATTTAGGTAGGTTAAGATCATTAATCAGGTAATTCCTTACTACTGAATACACAACAAGTTATTGATTACCCATCGACTATTTCTTTTTTCAAATACTTATACATAAATACAAAACTAAAGGAATATATAAATAAAAAAATATAACTAAACTAGTGGTAACCTACATAGTAAACACTACTTTCTGGATATTATCTAAGCAACTTGTCAGAGTAAGCGCTTTGATAGCCCTCAAGCCGCTAGAGGGCTGCGTACAACTATGGAGCGAGGTGTTAGACACCTCCATTGAAAGGGAATATCTTCAGCCAGGCCAGGTCATCGTACCTGGGGACCGTGGTCCCCATGGTTATGGTTTCGAAAACTTCGTTGTCTCGCGAAATAGTTCATTGTGGCGCCATCTATTTAGAAGTCGTGTCTCGAACCTAGGCGTCTTTCGTGGAATTTAACCATTAGCTAACGATAAATAAAAATTAAATATATATTTTGTCGATTTCAAGCAGCGATTTCAAATAAGTACTAATGCCTACATTTCACTGGTTTAATCATTGCCAATTTGGTAAATTAAAATCTTGAGCAACCAGTAATTACACTATCTATACTAATATTATAAAGAGAAAAGATTTGTATGTATGTTTGTAACGAATTGGCTCAAAAAGTACTAGACCGATTTTAAAAATTCTATCACCATTTGAATGCTACATTATTCCAGATTAACATAGGCCGGGATAAGATAAGAACCCACGGGAACGCGGGTGAAACCGCGCGGAACAGCTAGTTATTAATGTTTTAAAACTGCGTATCCCTCTGTCTGATTTCAAACTCAGTTAAATAATATAAAATTAACAAACCGGGTCATTCTTTTTGTTTGAGGTTAACAAATTCTTTATCTTAGCAATGTATGGATTTGGAAAGTATTTGGAATATATCTTTTTGTAACGCCTCTGCTCAGGTTTGGATAGGCCAATTTGCACTAGGTCTTCTGTGACAACGTATTTCAACTGTGACACTTTTGTAACTTTCAGAATGTCTCTGTAACACAAAAATAATTTTATTACACAATCATAACAGAAACTGGTCAATATTTGGTGTAGAAATATAATAACAGAAAATAAAAAAGCCATGCAAAGGTACACACAAAATGCAATAGTTGCTTGAGATTATTCATAAGATAACAGATTATTCAGAAGACCTGTGGTTCTGAAGGTGTTCGATCATCCCACTTAAACAATTAGATAACAATTGAATCAAAAAAATCTGCGAGCCAACTTATTAAGGTACTAGCTGTTCCGCGCGGTTTCACCCGCGTTCCCGAGGGATCTTATCTTTTCCCGAGATAAAAAGTAGCCTGTGTGTTATTCCAGACTATAATCTATCTCCATACTAAATTTCATCCAGATCCATTCAGCCGTTCTGGCGTAAATGAGTAACAAACATACATCCATCCATCCATCCATCCAAACTTTCACATTTATAATATTAGTACGATACTATAAAAAAAAATTAACACTAATGTGAAATGCAAGGGAAATAATTGTTCACACACATCAATGCATTAATAATTGATCTACTATACTTATCATACTAGGCATCAAAAGGAAAATGCAGGCAACATTATTTAATGCCACAAGTGTAAATAATATATTTAAAGTCAGGTCAGTTTTTTATCAGAATGTTATAGATATTTTTACAAATCAAAAAAAAGACTTAATAAACATGTTATTTAACTTGATATTTGTTTCAGCATTCATTGTAAGACTTTATTTAGCAGATAGGATTTTTCATAATATATAGCACCTCATAGAGGGAAGTCTAAAAAAAAATTATTTCAACTTTAAAAAGTTGGTTGTCTCAGCCAGTTTTAATTCCAAGCACCACACAGTTTAACATCAATATGTAACTTTTCAAACATAATGGTTGTATTTTTTATAAAACAATATTTCTTGTGTTTAAAATTAGTTAGCAATCACATGTAGGGACATTTTCATCAACCATATACCATACAACCATTTTAAGAAAGCAGAAGGGCAGTACTTAAGTATAACTCTGAGAAATAATAACAAAGATTGCAAAACAGTTAGGTGATGTTGTTTGTGGTACTTATATTTGCTTAAATTTTTGATTCAATTGTTAAATGATTGTTTAAGTGGAACGGCTGTACCACTTACGGGCCAACAGGTTAAAATGTTGTGGCAAAGGCTAAGGGTTCCAATAATACAGTAAGCTTGAGCTTTCAGTGAAGGAAAACATTGGTGGTTGGGTATTTAGTAGTAGCTGTCTAGCCAGATTAAACACTTAAGTTCAAAACCTGTTGCCAAGCACATACAGGCGTGTTCCAATAGATGTACATATGAGCCATCTCCCTCCTAGGATGTGCTAACCAGTTCCAGACACATAAATACTTAGCATAATGAGATTTTGGTCTAATGCATGTAAAATAAAAATACAGTGGATTTCAGGTTTTTTTTTTTGGTTAAGTTTGTGTTTGAGTATAATCTCACCATGGTAAGTGATGATGTGGCCGAAGGTGGTAAGCCCACTAAGCCTAGATGGGAACTGGCTCTCAAGTGCAGCTGTCAGAACACACTGATAGGTGCTTGGCGATAGATTTTCAACTTGAGGGTGGTAGCCAGCCATTTGGGTACTACAAAGTACCCTACCACCATGCTATGGTTTCCTCACAATGTTTTCCTTCACCGAAAGCTCAAGCTCATTGTAGGATTCTAACCCACAACCTTCGCCGCGGTATCCAGTCACTACCACTGAGCTATCATTGCCATATAACAACGATGAAGGGACCACTGTAATTTCATTGCTATTTCCGGAAGTCATTACAGGCCTTTTCTTCAACACTGTGTCTAGAAGCTATACTTGTTCAAAAGTTTATGAAACAGTTGCCACAGTATATCAATTTGTAACGGAACCATAAATTTAACTGCCAAACATACACACTTACCTACCTACCTAGCAAGCTAATATCTATAAACAAAAACTAACAGTCACCCCTGTTGCTGACCATGATGTAAACAAAACATAAGAAAGCTCTTTATGTCTTTGGTGGCCGCTTCCAGTCACAATATCTGCATAGCATTTCTAAGAATTTGTTACAAATAAAACAGTTGCTACACCTGAACTTGGTGATGTGATGTTACATCCAATAGCGACTTATATTTTGTACTAAAGTTTGCTTTCAATTCAAGGGATTTAATGTTGTTACAGACAAATGGTAGCTACAACCAAGGTCCTAGTAAATTAAATCCATTGTACATGCATTTTAAAACATTTTACATAAATGCAACAAAAAATATGTAATTCAGCAGGGCCACAATAAAAAATTTAAAATAATTGAAAATTGACATAATATTCAAAACTTGCAAAAACTTCATGAGAAGTGAATCAGGAAACCATCATAGGAAAATTATTTATTTATAAAAAATAAAAACAGGCCAAGTGCGAGTCGGACTCAACCACAAAGGATTCCGTAAAAAGGGCAAAAAAATCACGTTTGTTGTATGGGAGCCCCCCTTAAATATTTATTTTATTTTGTTTTTAGTATTTGTTGTTATAGCGGCAACAGAAATACATAATTTGTGAAAATTTCAACTGTCTAGCTATCGCGGTTCTTGAGATACAGCCTTGTAACAGACAGACGGACGGACAGACAGCGAAGTCTTAGTAATAGGATCCCGTTTTTACCCTTTGGGTACGGAACCCTAAAAAGGGTCAGAAGAGCTAATATTTAGTAAGGGTTATTGTGTTAATAAATTGCACGTACAGTAAGTGCATGATAAAACAACTCGCAAATGCAATACAGGTAAAAGAAATAAGCCAGAATAATATGAATGTACAAAATATGCGCAAATAAAATGTGAAAAGAAGATTGACACACAATAACTCAAAAGCACAGCATACTAAATATACGAAAATACGACAGCAGGATTTTTATATTTACCTAAATAATTCGTAATACTGTTGTAACTCGGCTTCCTCGAGAAAATCATTCAAATTCTCTCGTACATCGAGTATACTTTCTGGAAATAAGCCCCAAACAAATTTTAATTAATTTTAAATCACTGAATTTTATAGTTTTTTATGAACTATGATATTTATTTGCTAGCTTACCCATAACACTGCCTAAAATACTATTTAGATGACAATAAAACAATGTTGACTTAGAAGTCAACGAAACAATCAAACAATGTGCAACATACATGAATGCATGAATGAAGTTATTTCAAGATTTCAAGTTATTGATTTGATAGGTAATATCATAGACAAAATACACTATATACTAGAGTCTAGAGAGGTGATATGTTTGTTTGCACCTTAGACTTGCACATATTACTTTCCTTCCTCTATGGTTTGCTTGCACGTTTGCACGGTTTGCACTAGTTAAGTTAGAGCTCGTACACACGAGCAGAATGTTGCCTACTACAGCCGACGACACGCGCCGACGGCAGCCGCTGATACATCGGCGGCTGCTATCGGCAACATGCTGCTCGTGTGAACGAGCCCTTAGCAAGCCCTTAGTTACAAAAGTGAATGCAGTGACTTCAAGCCTGAAGGTGATGGATGGATGTGATTGGACAAAAGGATATAACCACCTTGATAACCACTACTGTGATTGGATGTGATGTTACATCCAAAGTCGGTTGCTGGCAAGAATGATATATTCTAAATGGATGGGTAACTCTAAATACCTATTTGAAACAAATACCTATCAATTGCGAAAAAGAGAAAGATAACAACTACGTTGGGACAATCTCTCTTTCTTTCATTATGGGTAGGCAGGGTTAGAAAGAGAGATTGTCCCAACATGGTACAAGAAATTCGAAAAATAAAAACTAACGGTTAGGTTTTATTTTCGTTACGGAATTTTTTGATTCGGTTGCAGCGCTCAAAGCCCGCGATAAAAGCTTAATATTTATTTATTTAGAACGAAGACACAATAAAGCAAAATAATTATTG
This sequence comes from Ochropacha duplaris, assembly GCA_951361185.1. Lineage (NCBI taxonomy): Eukaryota > Metazoa > Arthropoda > Insecta > Lepidoptera > Drepanidae > Ochropacha > Ochropacha duplaris. Next base: position 3,124,836 of record OX592690.1, read on the forward strand.
TGGGAACGGTGTTGGTGTGTCGGGCCGCGTCGGCCAATGAAGAAACACCCGATGTTGGGATGAACTCATGATGACTTATTTTATGATGATAACGGGAAATCGGTACGGCACTCAAGAAATCATTATTCGGTATCTTTGAGTATTAAGGCTGGCTTAATGCTTTAAGTTCGGTATGCGTTTTAGGGCGCATATACATATCGATTTTAGCATGAATCAGAATTCACACTAAAATCATTTGACGATATTAATGCTATATATTGCAATTTTTTTGCATAATATCTTATTTTCTATTGTGTGATGATTATAGAGACAGCTAAAAATAAACGAAAAAGTAACATTACAATCTTTGACTATATGATACGATTTTTAGTCGTCTTGCGTTTCTGAGTAGCTTTTTCTTATCGCACATTGACTTTTTGGCGGGAACTTTTGAGGTGATGTTGTGTTTTCGTTTTATTTTCATTAAATTCGTGTATTTTGAGTTTTATTGAATCATTTCGGTAGTGTTTTGTCTATTAAAGATCAATCTAGGTGCACAAGTGAAGTGCAATGAAATGAAAGCGTGTATCGTGACTTTCCAGGTTGTCCCAAGAAGTCCGTGAAAAGTTTTAGTGAAATAGCCGCCAATTTTACTAAAACTAGACTGGACTTGTACGGACGAGGACTAGACTTTACAGTGAAAGTGACAATAACACATGACTATAACATAAAAAAATAATATTTTAAATTAAGGAATGGCTTAAAAGTCTAGATACCAAGCCGAAAACGTTGAAAAAATTTTTTTTTTGTGTTGTTATATTATAATATTCTGGAAATTAGTAGTATGTCTATCTACAGTGTGTGTTTTCTTCACCAAACTAAGTTTGATTTGTTTATTAATTTTTATTCATTTTATTGCTTAAGTTTTTCTGTCTACAGTAGGTACTAAAACATATTTTAAATTACATCAATATCCACGAAACTACTACCAAGCTGGTAAATGGTAGAATAACAAAATTTTAGGTAGTAATCCCACCAACCACTTCGCAAATATGGCGTAGGTAGAATTGAACAAAATGCAGTGGGAGATTATTTGCTTACTTGTCAATTCACAATTTTAATATAAAAGACATGCATTTAGGATAAGACTTTTTAAATCGGTTATAGTGAGATAGCAGAGTATTAAAAGTGAAATGTTAATTTTACGCAATGTAGGTATATTACATTCAAATTGACTATGAAACTAAGACGAGAATTTTATATCTCTCTTATCGCATTACCTCTAGTTTGTTTTTAGATAGGTAATTATTTTGTTTACGAATAAAGTTTTCTTTTGTTTCGACCGGTGTCTCTAATTCTCTGTTTAAATTAAATAAGGTAAGAAGGTACAGTTTTGTTGAGTGCAATTTTGGCTACATATAAAGAGGCAAATAATGATAAAACCTTTTATAAAAATATATTTTAGGCTCATAATGTATTTTTGTTATAATAATGTTTGTATTGTAAGTAGGTGTACGTATTGCAAATATTTCTTGTAGATAGTTAAGGTCAGTTTGAGTGTTATGGACTGTAAGTTTGACATGAAGAAGGATGGTGTGAAGATGAAGACCTTCTTCTTCAGGCCGTGTACTATGCTCCCAGCTATCAGGTGAGTACACTCTACAAAATTTATCTATAATTTTTCATGCACCTTATTGATTATGGAACTATGCCAAACAATTGTACATTTTTTATGCTAGAACTCAATATCATTCTTATAAAAACAAAAGTTGCGCTACACTCTCAAAAATGGTAATTTAGTTCATTGATACAAAATGAACTAAATTACCAATTTGGATGATGACAATAATAAAATCCTAAGATACAGATCTGTTATATATTTGTCTATGTAGATAGATCTAAATATTTAAAGACAGACCTTAAAGTTGAGTCTCTATATTTTTTTAATTTAAAACATTGACTATATATAAACACTGAACTACCTACTTGCTTGACATGTTTAAAAACTGACATAAAAATCAATGTACCTATTAGGTTTTTGTGTTAATCAAATCTTCTAGTTACTTAATTTTAATTTATTATAGAATTCTCCACATAAAATATTTATTTGTTGTGGATTCTTTATACCAATCAATTAATTCAGTTCATTGATACAAGGTGAAAATGAAATCATAATTTTTTTTTTATATACGTATTTTTGTTTTTTTACTCTATTGACAGATCTTAATATGAAATTTTTTAGAAGGATCGGTATCTAGACCTTTAAGTCTAGAACTTCACATTTTATTGTCACATTCTCTGTAAAGTCTAGTCCTTGTCCATCCTTGTTGACTGCGTAACAATAGTGTATTATGTTTAACATTAAATTTACCTCAGGTTCTACATGTATTTAATTACCTATGTCAAATTGTAGGTAACTTTACCTGAAATTTCCAACTAATACCTATTTCTTAAGCTTTCCTTTAGCTTTCCAATACTTATTGCTGCAGAGTTTAAAATATCATTAACTAGAACACTAAGTGTACTTAACTAAGGGCAATATTATGTCAACAATCAACTGTTTTCCTCATTGTGACAATTTGTGAGTGGTGTGTTAGATACCTATAAATTTTCATTGTTCTTGATATTTATGATGCATTTATTCTGAAAATCTTTTTATCATTAGTCACTCACTATTAATTTTTAAACATGCAAAAAGTTGTTATTGATTTTAAAATTGAATAAATAATAATATGATCTATCTACTGGCAATACTTAACTTAATGAGGTAAGCCAAAAATATATTAAACATAAAATTCGAATCTCTTTTATAGTCCAGAATTAAAATAGTTCTCTTTTTTATGGGGAATAGCTTAACAAAATCAATTCTGAAGTGTCTGTGTTAATCTTGTCTGCAAGCAAATAGACAGACTCATCTTAACTTTGACAATGTTTACAGATTTCCTATAGTACTGTTATTACCAACAACTGTATTGTATTCCACCACATCAACACTTTGTGCATGTATGCAAGTCTTGCTAATGCACGATACATTATATATAACACACTAGTTTTCCGCCCCGCGGTTTAACCCGCGTTTCCTAGGATATCTTATCTTATCCCGGGATAAAAAGTAACTTATGTTTTATTTTAGGATATGAACTACCTGTGTGGTAAGTTTCATCAAAATCCGATCAACCATTTTTGCGTGAAAGTGTAACAAACATCTTCACACACATCCAAACATACTTTAACATTTATGATATTGTAGGATTATTGAATAGTTTAAATACCACGAAAGCCCAGTAGTAGTGAGGTGAAATGCTCGCACCCACAAGTTGATGTCGCCAAAAACCTACAGGTGCCTTTTATCAGCCACACTTAGTTGCCAGTTCCTTCTAGGCTTTGTATGCTTACCACTTTCTGCCACATTATTACTTACACAGATTGTGGTAAAAAGATGCCCAAAGTAATAAAAATTATTGCACCGGACAATGTTTTATTACTTTCTACATAATTAAGAGGCAATCATCGCACGAAACATAGCGTATAATATCTTACAGGCACACATGACATGCACTCAAATAACAAATATGTACATATATATATTTATATGTATTTCTGAGGAAGCGATTTCATAAAAAAATGCGATCGAAGCATCGCGGCGTTATTCGAATCACGTTACCATTGATCCTTGGTTCGCATTAAGGTATTTCAAATATTGAAGAAAGCTGGAATAAAAATTATGATAATTTTAGTAAGATGTTGCTGGTAATGTAACAAATTAAAAGACATTTATGTATAGTACTTTCAAAACTTTCGCTAACTAAATTTATGTATACTTTTTTTTACAAACGGATGAACAACTGCCTATCGAGCTCGTGTAGATCTTGTATAGTTTGTTGCATAAAATTGGCATACCTACAACGACACACTCGATTCAACATTTAAAATTATCTTTTACTGTTGAGTAAGATGGATGCAATTTACAAAAAGGTATTATAATAGTACGTCATGCATAATCTTGCTCTTAACCGTTTTAGCTCTGTAACCTGGGGCAACAGCTCTACGGTTCACCCGTCACATGGATGTCGACATTAAATTACATCTAACAGACACAGAACTCTGCTTTTATGGAGCTCTCTAATTGGTTTTTATTTCGTTTCCACTGTGTAGCTTAAACCACCATTAAATTCTTAATAGTGCTACAGGTATACATTAACATAAACAGCTCATATAAGAAAATGGATGTTGTACGTATATTGTATTACAATATTTCAGTCTTCGGAACAAATTCATAACGGACAATATCGTAATTTTCTTGTCAGACCAAACTGAGCATTGAGTGAGAGCCTTGGCTCGCACGTTTGCCCATCAACTGTAAGCATGTCTTATAACTGACGTTTGTGGACTTGATATCAGCCGTCGATAACTGACGCATTATTTATTCATAATGTGGTACCTAGGTCTTTAATGTCTGTTGATATATTTTATTGTAATAAATTTATTTTGTCGCGTGGTTGTGGAGTTCTGCGTGCCATGTGACAAAAATCGTGAAAATAAAGTTTTAACTTTCAGAGCCTTTTTCGTCAGAGCAATTATATAACATGTTGTTCTATTTATTATACTAGCTTTCCGCCCGCGGTTTCACCCGCCTATCCCTTTTTTACCTATTTAGAGATTGAATTTCAAAAACTCCTTTCTTCTACATCTTATAAACAATACCTGTGAAAAATTTCAGCTTTCTAGGTCAGTTCAATTTTTTCTTTCAAACTAAATATGAACCCCCGTTTCACCCCTTCAGTGGTGAAATTTTAGAAAACTTTAAAACACGTGTTTCTTTATTTTTTATTGTTAGCTTAATAACACAGTTTCATGCTTCGAGCTTAAAAAATGACCGATTTTTCACCCCCTTAAAGGCGGAATTTAGAAAAATCCGTTCTTATTCCTCGGTCACGTCTTAAAAACAACACCTGTGAAAAAAATCAGCTTTCTAGGTCTAAGGGTTTAGGCTGGGCGTTGTTAAGTCAGTCAGGACATCTGCTTTTATTTATATATATAGATTTTAAATCGCTTAGTTATTTCAAAATTAAAAACAAGAGTAAAATCATACTACGTATGTATCTCCAAGACTTTATTTATTGTGTCTGCATGTCTACTTGTTGCATATTTCAAGGTATTTTCCAAGAAATCTAGTTCTGCGGCCGCCAATTTTCATTACGGCGAATGCTAGAAGTATCTTTCCTATTTCGAAACCTGGATGCAAAGTATTTCTTACTAAATAAACCATACATAGATAGCTAGCGTCGGCACTGAATAATAAATATAATTACGGCAACATATTCGATTTGCTTCATTTTAGAATCGGTTGACAATTTGAACTTTGTGATTATTATCTATCTAATCGTCTATAAACACAAAATATACGTTTTATTTGATTTTTTAAATTCTGTAGGTATAGTTTTTTCCTTTATTTTGACGTAATGCTTCAGGTAAATAATAATATTTTTTGTGTTAGGTTAGGTTATTCTGTTTAAGACCAATTTTATCACCAACTAGTACCTACTAGCACAAGAAGTACGACATGAGCAAGACCGCAATGAAATGAATGTTTGGATATTTGGATTTAGACTCAATCACATATTGGGGCTGAATGGATTGAAATGAGATTTGGCATACAGACATTTAGATTGTACCTTGGAATAAATCTTTTTGTCAGGAACGCCGGCAATACCGCGGGGTGAAATAGAGTATTAATATAAGTTTGCAGTAACTAATTATCTAGTCATGACGTAGACCCCTGCTAGTGAGTAATAGTTTATTTTACTAGTTCGGGCTTTTAAACTTTTTAAGGAGTTTTAGGTAGTTACCTACCTACCTACTAGTATGTTCTGACATTCAGCCCTTTGAGTATATTCAGCTACATCATCACTTACCATGGAGTGAGAGAGAGGGAAAGTGGTCAAACGCAATACATAAAATAGAAATGCTAAAGGTGAAATACTTATGTTAGCATCCATTTGTTTGATTAACCATAGCTTAAGTATTTTCTCTGTAAACGCCGCTGGTGAAATATAAGTTCCATTTTCAATTACCCTCGATTTAATTAAACGAAGACCTTCTGCAATCATGCCGTGGTAATTACTTGGTGATCCGATTTACTCGCGATACCTGGTGCACTGAGATGAAAAATTCCAATGCAATTCTACGTAGGTATTGAAATATAAGTTTTTGATATTCTAAAACACTTTAAGGCGATGATAGCTCAGTGGTAAGTGACGTCGGATACCGCGGCGAAGGTCGTGGGTTCGAATCCTTACAATGAGCTTGAGCTTTCGGTGAAGGAAAACATCGTGAGGAAACCACAGCACGGTGGTAGGGTACTTTGTAGTACTCGACTGGCTGGCTATCACCCTCAAGTTGAAAATCTATCGCCAAGCACCTGTTGGTGTGTTCCGGCAATTGCACTTGAGAGCCAGTTCGCCTTTAAGGCATTGTAATAAGGTGTACAACACATTAGTAATCCCCTGGTATTGCCAATGTCTATAGGCGACGGTTGTCACTTGCCATCGGGTGACCCGTCTGCCTCGTTGTCACTTGTGACATAAAAAAAAAACACTTTTAAACTTGTAACATAGATTCGTAGTTTTCTGTAAACATGGTACCTGACTGGTATCAGGGTTTGCATTGCCTTTGTAAATTATGTATATCCAACAATAACTTTTTGCCAAATGCTTACCCTATCGTAAAACACATTTATATTGAAATAACAATCGGTTTCTGAAACGACTTGGTTAACCCTATTCTCTGTAATATAATAAAACTCGGCCATAGCCTCAACCTTTAAAATCTCATTATAAATGTTGTTCTACGATGATGTATGTAATAAAAGCTGTGTTTATTCTTTAGTGTAATCTAATGGCTGCGGCTATAAAACGCTCCGCTGTTTATATTACATTATTTTTAGCGTCCCTACTTAACACCTTAGCATGAATCAATAGGCATACATCGTCATTAATACATATAATATGCTATTTTTAAACCCTCCGATCATTGGCCATTGAGGGTACCCGAAGTTCCTGTCATAATCTCTGTATAATATATTTCTTATAACAACGGAACGTCAAATTAAAATATTAATCAGTTACCAGCGATAAGGTTATCAGAGATTAGCAATCTAGCTGTATTATTTATTAGTATACACATGGTATTACGATAGAAATTATAGAGGATGAGTCAAACGAAGGGAAAGTACCTTAATATTGAAAGTCAAAAGTACTGAACGAAATATTTATTTTGGTTATTAAGTTACCTAATAACTGCGCTATAATACATTTCTAAAAGTAGGATAAAAAATAATATTCCATGAACTGCTATACAAGTGGTCGTCTGTCTGATATGCAGTTGCTATAAATAGAATTAACTCGGTAACCTTTCATCGTAGAAAAATCGTTACGAACCCCGCTAGTAACTAATATGCTACGGTTTAACGTCCACTTAAAAAAACCGTCTTTACCATAAAGACATACTACCTACGTTATTAACTGTATCATAATATTAATACGTGAAGAAAAAGCTTTGTACCCCTTTTTATGAAAATTACGCGGACGGAGGAGTATGAAATTTGGCACAGTTAAAGTTTATATGGAGAAGAAGTGCAGAAAGCTAATATTTTTATAAAATATGCTTTAGAAATAAATAAAATTTATAAAAAAAAATATTACACACCCAACCATGCGTTTGACACACACACACACACATATAACTATTCATTCAAACTATCATAGACTTTTTTCCTAAAACCTTTTTGGTCGAATTTCGATCCGTGGGTGACCACTAGTTCATATCATTTAAGCGTTACATACACACCTCATTTCTAGATAAATTTCCCGTGTCGGGTATAAAGTTTTCATCAAAATGTGTGTGTTTAAATAGTATAGCCGTTAATTTAATAAACATGGATTCGCTTTTTATAATAAAAGATAACCAATATAAGATAATAAAAATAAGAAACCAATCGACTTAACTACAGCTGGAACTACGATGCCATGACAGTTGTTTGGTCACTATGAACTTTGTTCTTCACAATGCACATCGCTTCATATAGAAGTTAACATGTAGTGTCAGTACTATTATTGGTGCATTTCGTCCAATAAAAGTAGTGAGGAAGCGACGTATTGCAACCAATCATTCTATTATCGTGATTGTATAGACAACTATATTTTCTATCGTAGAAGGTAGGTCTACTGGTTTTACGACGATTGCCTTCACAGAAAATCGTAAGTACTTTTCCATAATCACTGATTAGTAGATTTTCACAGAAATTATTCAAACTAAATTTGATGGTGGATAGAAATAGACATAGCATATTTGTGTTATGGAACAGGGTTTATAATGGATTATAGTTAAAATATTTTAATTGCTTATCGAAAAAGATTTAAGCTTGACCATGTTTTACAGCTAAAAATCATAACAGTAAAATTGCGGCAACTTGGAATTTTTCCCCATTAATTATTTTCTTGGGCAGGCGGTGTTTGCGTGTCCATGGCGCATTTAACCTTCGGTGTAATTTCCGCGATAAACGTATAACCCCATTTGGAATGGACCGAATAGTGTGGTGCATTTATAATGTTTAGTTACGTAATAACGCTAGCAAACTTGCTCGCGGGTGTGTTATTAGGTATCGAGAACGTAAGCCAAGTTTTCTGAGCAAATTATTGCCTGGGGTCTGCTCCAAAAAATCCATATCCATACTATAATATTATAAATGCGAAAGTGTGTCTGTCTGTCTGTCTGTTACCTCTTCACGCTTAAACCGCCGAACCGATTTCGATGAAATTTGGTATAGGGATAGTTTGAGTCCCGGGAAAAAACATAGCATAGTTTTTATCCCAGAAATCAACCTTTAAGGGGGTGAAAAGGGGGGTGGAAGTTTGTATGGGAAATCAATTACCGCTGAACTAATTTATGTCTGTCTGTCTGTTATCTCTTCACGCTTAAACCACCGAACCGATTTAAATGAAATTTGGTATAGGGATAGTTTTTATCCCACAAATCACTCCTTAAGGGGGTGAAAGTTTGTATGGGGAATCAATTACCGCTGAACTAATATCTGTCTGTCTGCCTGTCTGTTACCTCTTCATGCTTAAACTGCCAAACCGATTGAGATGAAATTTGGTAAAAGGATAGTTTGGATTGCGGGAAAAAACATAGGATAGTTATTATCCCAGAAATCACCCTTTTAGGGGGTGAAAAGAGGGGTGGAAGTGTGTCTTGGAAATCAATTACCGCTGAACTAATTTATTTTTGTCTGTCTGTTACTTCTTCACGCTTAAACCGCCGAACCGATTTAGATTAAATTTTGTACAAGGATAGTTTGGATTTCGGGAAAAACATAGGATAGCTTTTATCCCAGAAATCACCCTTTAAGGGGAGATAAGGGGGGTGGATATTTGTATGGGAAATCAATTACTGCTGAACTAATTTATGACTATCTGTCTGGAGATTTATGAAAAAACCGGCCAAGTACGAGTTGAACTCGCGTGGACATGGTTCCGTACAATGCCAAATTCAGTGAACGTATATTGAGTTTACCACTTTATTTTCATTTGATAGAATTCTCATAGGTTTTCATGTAATCTACAAGCAATGAACTCAGTTAGGCTCAGTAGTTTCGGAGATCTACATCGGGGGGATTGGTCAATTTTCGTCTTCTTTCATGAATAAAATCAAAACTATTTATTGTACACTAATAACTTAAATATATTTAAAGTTAAGAAAACGAACCCTTTCATTTGATATATGACACAGTAAGTTCCTAATTTGTCCCCCGAAATTTACCCTTATTTAAAAAAATATATATTTACTTTGCACATCTGTGTTTGGGTCATAGAATTACACCATCCTACCAAATTTCACCTGATTTGGTCCAGTAGATTCGGAGCAAATGTCTGTGACATGTCCCGTTAGACAGACGCACGAGTGGTCATATAAAGGTCCGTTTTTTGTACGGTACCCTAAAAAGCAGATAGAATAAAAAATAAGCTACGCAAATTACTAATACCACGCGGACGGAGTCGCGGGCAAAAGCTAGTAATACATAATAGATCAATATTGTCGAGACGTTAAATTAAAAACGATGATCGAACCATCCCCACAAAGAACCTGCGTGATCAGTCGATATCTGGTCGCCCAAAAACAGCTCGCTTGCTGCCGTTACTTGCCTTCAAAATGAAGTATGATATTTAATTTAGAAGGTTTAGTTTACTCTTTAGTTCTATTTACTGCTAAGAACTAAAGAGTCGGATCTCCATAAAAAGTCTTGGTGAATATGACAAGATGTAGTTTAGAACGACCGCAGATTCTTTTTTAAATTCCAATCCAATACAAAACTGGCGTTATATGAAAGTGCTGATCGCGGTCGCATGATCCCATCGGCCATACTTAAAAAAAACGACAGCACGAACTATAATTAAATTCCATTGATTACTATTTTTGCCGCCATAACACGCAAATATTGTCAGTGAGACTAGATAAATAAATTATTGAATGTAATGGGTGTAAGTTGTTTTTGAAAAGAGTAATTGCTCAGTTTATTGCCGGCTCTTCTCAGCAAAAGCAACCTTCCGAACCGAGCATTTAGAGTCTGACTATTCATAAGTGCCTGTGAAGGCCTATTTGGATGAATAAACAATTTCATTTCATTAATCACTAATGATATTTTATGTCGAACTAGGTATATATTATTATTATATCTATTAAAATTGGACCATAGTTTAGAAGGATAATAAATTGCAGGTATGAGAGTTGCTAATGGACCTTTGTTCTTTGCATTAATCATAGACAGACAGGTGCTCCCGTTTATAATTTATTTGCCTAGCTCCTATTTTTGGATTCCTACTTCATGTTTATTTTAGGTACATAAAACTAGCTGTTGGACTCTGATTTCATTCGCGTACGACTGGAAAAAGGCAGTCAAAGTCTAATACTTTGTGTTTGCCTTCATGTTTAGACCATTTTTCATGAGGGTAACTAAACGACCGTTACAGACCGCAAACGCAAAATATAGACGGTCCGTCCCTATCTAAAGCCTACGCCGTCTTTCTATCACACGTTTTTTTTTATCTTATTTATACGTATTATTATTAGTTCTATCATTAAAAATATTAAGTTACATAAAATTCAAGTATCAGTATATTTTTTCAACGTTATTTGTTATAGCTCTATTTCAAAGTAAGCTGTAATTTGAAGCGAATATTATTCATGTCCTGTACTAACGAATAACAGTTAATCGTGTTATAGTTACTAAGTTATAACACATTGTAGCTTATGAACATTTTATTATAACTTTCATAGCAACAGTTACATAAAATTAGATTGGCATTATTATATTCTCAACCCTTTTGCGCACCAGACTCGTACTTGCTTTTGTAACTAACTATTAGTTTTACACTACACTCACATAACTTTTCAAAGCAGCTCCATCGTTGACCTTTTAGATTGTAGGTAGTCGAGAGTTCATTGCGGACTTTGACTGTGGACTATCGAGAATAATAAAACAAATGAAGTGACACTTTGGCTACCTTGCGTTATTGTATCATACATATTGATATTAATTTACTCCTTTCGCATTTGGACCTGTAATCTTCTTAATTTTTTTAACTTAACACCTCGATATTTAAAAAGCCACATGTGACAGCTTAACCCCCTCGCGCTATGGTATGCTTGTGGCCCGATCGGATACTATAAATACTTAAAACAAATATTGGCGACCAACATTTTCCCTGATTGTTCGACGTTCCTCTCGATTGTGGGTGCGATCATAAAACAAATGAAAAAAATATACTCTCGCCGGGCGAACACGTGCGTGTGCAATTTAACAACGTTTCAAGATGTGACGACTCCAAATAATTATTTTAAGGCTTGAGCAAACACTAAAAATAAACGGCAGTGTGATGTCATGAAAAGTGTTACGTATCGAGCCGCCACGCATCCCAAGTATGACATCAGTTCTGTTCGCCACTACGAGTATCATACATCTGTTCAGCCGCTGAATTATTATATTACTATTCCCACGAGTCGTGATTCAGAGCATTTTTTATAGATCATGAAACTATTGCTTCTTTAATGCAGACTACTCGTTCACATTATTACCGTACCTAGGTAATACAATAACTAGGTGCGTACTTACGTTACGTTAATATTTGCCGGTTGTTCTATGATAACCTTTCAAGGACAGCTTTTAAGGAGCGTTTGTTTCTACACCAGTAGGTAAGTCCGTTGTGATAGGGAAATCAGTGATTTTAGGAAGTTATAAATTACCTAGTCAAATCTAATGAAATTGACGTTTACCCTGTTTCTGAATAATGCATTCCGTATTTCTAACATGTTTAGAAAAAAACATATGGGAACGGATTTGGCATTGAATAGAATAACCCATTGTTATTCGTGCCTGTGATTACAAATGATCGCGTGTGTGATGATAGAGTAATTGATAATAAGATATTGAAATGCGTCAACACAACAAGCCGGATGGGCCGCACGTCGTGTTTCTTTAACATGTTTTGTTTTCCTACGCCTATCAATATACAACGGCTTTGTTCAATGTGTCAATCATTGCGAACCTCCTTCCGATTACCGTGCCTTTGATTTTGTGACACCAAATTGCACTTGGTGCGGCTTTATATGATTACCAATAACATAACATGGCATGCGGGCTCGCGAGCGACGATCCGAAGGCTAACCGTTCCAGTTGTATGGTCTACACGCGTTTCGATCGCAATTATCATGTAGTTATAGTTGATGTTACGTCCTACCCTGGAGTCTGGACCTGGGCCAGCCCACTCAGACACCGAGAAACACTGTGACTATTTCATGACGCCGCATATTTTTAACGTAACAAACAACGCAGACACACTCTCGAGTGCCAAATGTAAAGTTCACTAACATAGATTTGGCAAGAGCGGCTATTTACGCGGAGTGTCTATGCTTCGAGCGAAAACTCGCGGAACACGTTGAATCGTAGATGCTGTAGTAGCACGAGTGGGTGGACAGATCATCAAATCATAATCAGGACACCTGCATTGTTGGGCCAAGACGCCTACGTGCTATGAAATATACGTAACATGAAACCTAGACATGTAACTTCGCATAAACCTGGAAATTATTACGTGAAAAGTTGCGGGAACATTTTTTTTGTAGGTACTACAAGTGACAACCAGGCATGCGGTTCACCTGATGGTAAGTGAATACTGTCGCCTATAGACATTAGCAATACTTACCAGCGGGATGGCCAGTGTGTTGTACACTTTATTACAATGCCTTAAAGGCAATTGGCTCTCCAGTGCAACTGAAGGAACATACCAACAAATGTTTGGCGATAGATTTTCAACTTGAAGGTGGTAGTCAGCCAGTCGAGTAAAGTACTCTACCATGGTGTTGAACATTGGAGGTGGCAGGTATGTAATGCCGTAATGATCTAACTACGTCTTTGTTTCCTAAAAATATAATCTGTTAATATCCAGTGAGACTTTCGAATTATAAAAAACCGGTCAAGTGCGAGTTGGACTCGCGCACCGAGGTTTCCGTACAAATTTTGTAGTTTTTTTTTGTTTAAATTATTTTATTCTGTTTTCAGTTGTTATAGCGGCAAGGGAAATACGTCATCTGTGAAAATTTCAACTGTCTAGCCATCACGGTTCATGAGATACAGCCTGGTGACAGACAGATAGACGGACAGTAGAATCTTAGTAATAGGGTTTCCGTTTTTACCCTTTGGGTACGGAACCCTAAAAACTACCTGCATTCAGTAGTAACTCTGTAATCTGATCATAATAAAAATTAAATAAAATTATTATCATTAACATTATCTTCAATCAAGATATGAAGTTTTAAAAATCAATGCAATTTTATTGAAAACTTCTTTAGCGGCGTTGTGCACTTTTTTGGGATGGGTAAAAAATGTTAAACTCGCGTCAGGACACGGGTACTGTAGACCAGTGCAGAAGCCTTTGAAAATCGTAAAAAGTAAAAGTAAACTCAAACCTCATTTATTCAGTTTAGGCCCTAGTTTATTCAGTTTAATGAGTCTTGTCATTCTTGAAAACAGCCTCTAAATCAATACAAACATTACCCTGGCAATATTGGTTCCATACGCAATGAATTACTGTTTGTATACAACATGCACGCATGTATATGCAAAAAACCTGTTTTAATAAACTGTTTGCACGATTGAAACTGATTGAAACAAGTTACGTAATAGCCCTACTGGTAAGGCACTTATAAACGTTACAATTGACTCTACCACCGGTTCGGAATACACTTAAACTGAGCAGACTATTACTATTTACCATAGTAATGTATATATTTTTTTATACCATCAGAAATTAGAGATTTCAAAGAACAAAGAACCCGCCGATTTAAAAATAAATATATTTTGACGTGAGAATTTTCGATTGAAAAGCACCCTAACTTTTTCGATTGAAAAGCACCCTTTCTTTTTCGATATTAATTAAGTCAAAATAAGGTGAAAAAAATAATATTCTGAATCAAAAAAAAATACTATGTGTTTGGGACAAAAATGGTAAGATTTCACTAAATTTCGTGAAAAACAAAATTGTTTTGTAATAGATACAAATAAAAAGCTTCGTTATTTGAATTTTTCACATAAATTTTGAGGTTATGTGAAAAAGTGTAAATACAAAAGTTGCAGATCTTTTTATTACTCGGCTATTTAACTTTTTTCCATAGGACTTGTAGTTTTGCCGGAAATTGAGATAAACCGTTTTTTACCCGCGAAAACTTATAAGTACCAAAATTTACCTTAATTTGCTCTTTTTTTATTTTTCGGAATTTCCCCTTTACTTGTACTTGCTGTAAGATCTTTTTTTTTTATATTCTCGATAGGCTTGTGGCACAATCTCACCATGGTAAGTGATGATGTGGCCGAAGATGGTAAGCACACAAAGCCTAGATGGGAACTGGCTCTCAAGTGCAGATGTCGGAACACACCGATAGGTATTTGGCGACAGATTTTCAACTTGAGGGTGGTAGCCAGCCAGTCGGGTACTACAAAGTACCCTACCACCGTGCAAAACCTTTACCCAAAATGGACAATTCTAGGTCAACCGGAAGTACCCTATAGGTTTTGGGTCGAAAACCTAACGTAGTTACGCCAATTAAGATAGCCCTCTGAGTAGTATGGGCGCTCATACAATTTAGAAGTCTAGCTTAATTGGCACCTACCTCAAATAAAGTAATCGAAAAAAAAATCCTTGAGACGGAACCCTCGGTGCGCGAGTCCGACTCGCACATGACCGGTTTTTTTTATATTCTCTTACTTTTACAATGGGTTTCATCCTACTATAAATTACTTTTGTTTCAAAAATTATCGACCCTAGGCTACTGATCGAAATTCGTAAGACGGAGGGAGAGTAGACCGCTGGCGCGGCGTAGTTTGTCATGTTTGTGTACGATAGCGCAATAAATGAATATTGTATTTTACCACATAAAATAAATAAAGCAATTCGTGCGAAATTATTCCCTAACCATTCCAAAATATACAAAAATGCACAACGTTAATGTTCAAGTTTCCACTTCTGCTGGCACTCCCGGAGTGTAACCCGTTGTTTTTTTAATTACAATAAGCTCTATAATGGTACGAGTACCAAAAAATATATGTATGATTTGTCTCAAATACGTCGAACTCCAAATAGATACGACTATTTTAGCTTTGGTATTCATGTTATCTTCATATTCCACATGAGTTCTCCTTCCAAATCACGTGTAGGTACAGATTGATTTAGAATGTACACATTTATGCTATAACGTTGTTGAGAGTCGTAGGTATATATTATTGAGATGCGATGCGATGACCAATGCGTTTATCTGCGACGCACAGCGCAGCGCATCAGACTTTTAAAAGAGCTTTTTATTTGTTGATACCCCACGCTTGCAAATTCGCCAGCCGCATGAAGAGAGTGTTTTTTCGGATTTGCTTTCTTGAATTATTGTAATTAGAAACAACAGGTCAAGTGATATCAATAAATTTTGCTATATATAGGTTGCACCAAGAAGGTGAACGAGACTCATCGAATAATCGATGCGAGATATGCCTTATAAAATGAGCTTGATTATAAAGCGAAAAGCTAAGAATGTTTTCGTTTCCAGATCTAGATAGTCGTAGGTCTGTCCTTCGTCTTGTATGGAAATCATCCACCGTCATTTCTTAAACAAACTTTTAACTTCAACTAAGTAACTGTCGTAGCTAGTATTATGTATAATAATCCAACGCAGAACGTAATCCCTCGCATGTTTAGTATGATAATAAAGTAATCGATATGCGAGAATGTGCGTGTATTTAATATTAGTTACATGTAGTACACATTTATCAAGCCCTATTGAGCTCTCTATATCGGGCGTACCGGATACCTCTTCCAAGGAAAGCATTTACTGTAACTGTATTTTTACCCGACTACGGCGAAATGTAAAAGAGGCGTAATGTATATAAATCGTTACGACACGTCCCATCCCAATGTTATCTGCCGTTGTTTACATAGATTTTCACAAAGTCGAGATTTGAATTTTTTAACGGGTTTTACTTCTGTTTCACTGTTCAAATTGGTTCCTGTCAAACTTTTAAATTTACCCTACTGCAAGTGAAATCCAATTTCGCTGAAAACAACGGGGCTGTGTAAGGAGTGGACTACGTTAATTTTCACTATTTTTTGTTTGGATGTATGAATTTAGGTCACGGTGTTGAAGTTCTAGCTGAAAAATGATTAATTTGCATAGGAGCTACTCCTATGCAAATTCTACTGCGTTTATTCTTGTTTGATTGTTACCTTAATAAATTTAATTGAGGGTTCCATTTAATATGCTGCACACGTACCGTACATGCCTGCCTCCATAACAATAGATTCTGTAGCGTATGTGATCTAATCCTCATCACATAATTTTATCCACAATGTTGGTCGGAAGTGTCATGAATCGGTCTAATTGGCAATCCTTGATATGTTTTGTTGGCAGACGCGCAAGTGTTCATACATACGGCGTGCCCCATTTCAGCTATTGAATAAAAACTTATATTTATTTCATCACCGTAATAATATATAACTGGGGCCTTCCACTAATTCGTATTGCGATTCAACTCAGACTGAATTGAATTATTTTAGTATTAAAGGACGTCAGACGGAATAGATAGAAAATAGTGACGTGTACCTACCGCGCGGTTCTGGTATTTATTATTGTTGCTATCTCTATCGGTCGAAGATACCTTAGTGTGACGGCAATAGTTTCGGAACGTTTATTAATATGTAGAAAGTATGTAGATCTACCGTTATCTATGTTTAGTTTGATGACAAACAAGAAGTGTGATTGCTTTATTTATATGTTTTTATAGAAATTAATCGTTTTTCCAAGTAGCATGTTAGAATCAATAAAAAAATGTATTTGTCCTGAAAACTATAGAACCGAGAAGGATTTACAATTTGCTAGAAAATTGGAAGCTTTTGACGATATTTACACACTTTAATAGGATTTTGTTCGTCAATAACCACAATAAAAACTTTATTTTGTACTAGCTGTCCCCCGCGGTTTTACCCACGTTCCCGTTTGATCTTATATTTGCCCGGGATAAAATATAGCCTATGCTACTAAGGGATAATGTAGCATTCTAATGGTGAAATATTTTTTGTTTCGTTACAAACATACAGAAATTACAAATCTTTCCTCTTTATAATAGTAGTATAGATGGAGAGCTCGGTGTTATGTTGTCTGAATAAAATTGTTATATTCTTTTATGTTAGCGTAGGTACCTAGGTATTTGTTTTTATACCAAAATATTTTGTAACGAATTTTGATATTCAAATAGGCACATAGTTGTTTTTAATTTGACAATGTCTGACTAATCCAATCATCTTTTTTTTTTTTATGTCACAAGTGACAACGAGGCAGGCGGGTGGGTCACCTGATGGTAAGTGACAACCGTCGCCTATAGACATTGGCAATACCAGGGGATTGCTAATATGTTGTACATCTTATTACAATGCCTTAAAGGCGAACTGGCTCTCAAGTGCAGTTGCCGGAACACACCAACACGTGCTACCCTACCACCGTGCTGTGGTTTTCTCACGATGTTTTCCTTCACCGAAAGCTCAAGCTCATTGTAAGGATTCGAACCCACGACCTTCGCCGCAGTATCCGACGTCACTTACCACTGAGCTATCATCTGAAGTTAGACGAGAAATTTCGCTTGAAAGGGGCTGCAGTGGGTGATTTGTGAAAACGGGTCTAATCTATTATCAAACACAAACTGCTAATATAAGACTCTGCTCATAGGTTTCTCTTATAGCGTAGGTACTAGGTACAGAAAAGTTATGTTAAATTGTTATTATGGCATTAAAATAGGGAAACACGGGTACTGTACCCGGCGCGGAAAATAAGTTAATTTATAAAAGTAAATTGTATAACACTTAGTTGCCGAATAAATTTATGTACTTATGTTTATAATATTTATTCCGCTATGCAGCTGCTGTGCATAAACAATCATATTGCACGGAAACTTGAATTAAGTTCTCTGAAGTATTAAAACAATTAAACAACTCCTAGGGTGGGAACAATTTGCCTGCATAAATGGCGCCCTGCAGTCTGGCTGGGGGACGGATGCTCGCATTACAACCATATAATCACCAGTATTGTAATATAATGTGTCCTTTAATTTCAGATCAAATCAGATATATGTTAAAGTTGTTAGCGAGTCCAATGCTGCAAAGTGACCTCCGAACATGATATAAATATTGGTTTAACCACTTAAAGAATACAAATATCTCCTCATAACAATAAATGTTATGTACAAGGTTGTTTTTAACGTGTGACGTAAAAAAGAGCACATTTAGAGCCGTCAGTCTCACCGCAGGAGATATAATGGCTAAAGTACCTACTATAGATATACAATTACCATTTACCAGAGCCAAGCTGTTAACTGAATTATCACAGAGAATGGGTAATTTAAATATGTTTAAAAGTGTTGAACAGCCGTTATTTCGGGTACACTTTTCTCGTACATGCTTTTATCTCTAAATGGCTTTAGTTTGACATTTTTAATTTGCTTGAAAAAGCTGATCAATTTAAGACTTTATCCAATATTTACGTTTCATTCGTGTTTAATAAATATGATAACCTAAAATTATAGTAGGTAATTGTTGAAGCGTGAAACTTTAGTATGGTGGGAAAGGCGGTGATTTTATTGCTATGGGTATTTTTTTATGGATTGAGTTGCTATTTTCTAATTGCAGTATCAATGAAATAGGATTCTCATAATAAATCTTACATAAAATCTTTGAGCTATTATCAACTCTCTCTTCCAATAACGTTGGACTTTTTTTTTTTGTTTGAGTTGTAGGTACTATATTTAAGTATACATTTTATTAAGTATGTATATATTTCTAAAAAGATGTTACACAAAACGATTACTTAAATCAGCAATACTGTCTACCTAATGCTATTATTAAAATAAACTGATTTCTAGACAATAGAGCACATATTCTAAGGAATCTCGCGCGCGGAATTCTCTTGCACTTGGCTGGGTTTTTATTGAAGTTATCAGAACACATATATCCAGTTCAACAATAGGAATCAAAGCTTACGGATAATAGAGTAGACCTTTTATGAAGTTTTGCTGTATAAGAACTATGATTAAAGTATGTTGTTACATATCATTATCATCGACCTTGGTTGCAGCAAGAGTGTCTCAATCAGAGTGCATCATTTAAATAATGTGTCATTCAATTTTTTGTGCAACTTTCAAATTTGACAGCTGTCACCTATGATCGTTCCGACTATTATTAAAAATAGAGCGGTACACTAAAAATAACGCATTAATACCGTGAAAATCAATTTGTAAAAAATAATTATAGCTAAGAAGAAGCGTGAACCTGAATATATATGTATCGCTATTGATTAACACAACAATTCATAACAATTTTGTTATATTTATATTAGATCAAAAGTAAAATTTATTACTTCAATTTATATAAAATAACTATATTAACTTATCTTAATTTATTAAAGACATTTTTTTTTGTAGTAATGAATTAAAACGTTTCGTGCGACTGCTCGTGTTTCTTGACTCAAGCAAGGAAAATATAACGACGACTCAAGAACTATAAAATTCTAAACTCGTTGAGGATTGAATTAAATGAAATAGATTCTATTCATTCTAAACTCGTTGAGGATTGAATATTCTATTCAAAGGGTAATTAATCAGTCAAACTCCTAGGATTTTTACTTGAGCACCATTTTTTACAGTGTACCTATAGAATTAAAGAATCTTTTATATTGTGTAAGTATGTATACCTACTTTACACAATTAATTTTATGTTAATTATATTTTTTTCTGCTTAAAACCTCCGCGCCCGCGGCCCAAGGCACGTGCCTAGTTTGCCTTAGGAATAATCCGCTACTGGGCTGTAGCATTATAATATTTCGCTCAAAGATTTCTACCCTTTTTAAAGTTTTGATAGAATTTGTCTTTATTGCTCTAACTATTTACTTACTTCTTGCTACTGAAGAAACGATTTGCACAGTAGATAAAACATTTTAATTGAATCATACCAAAGAGATATTTTTAAGGGGGCTGGTTCTTAGGTACCTATCTAATGCTGCCAGCCTTCTGAGTACTATACCCACGGGCAGCAATTTGAACTCAATATTCTATTAATCATCATCATCAGACCGTATTAGTACACTGCTGGACTTAGGCCTCTTACTGACTTAGCCTAAGGCTTGCTACTGAGCCGGGTCTTCGGCTAACCTTTATCCTATTCTATTCATAGTATGTAGGTAGTAAATCGAGTTTAATAATATACATAATAGGATATGTAAAATTTGTTTTTTTTATTGATTTATAATTTTAACTTATTTTACTAAAGTTTATGTATATTTGATATTTTAATTATGTATATATGAAACATGTCTCTTTACGTCATCGTCGCACTATGGTATGATACGTTGATGGCTACAATCTTGAATAAAAGGTTAACTGTCTAGTCGACGGCAGGCCTTTACCATCAGGTGACCCATCTGCTTAATTGTCAAACTACTGACATAAACCGGGTACCTAGCCTGGTGGATGATCTTACTTTTTAAAAGGAGGA
Organism: Ochropacha duplaris; assembly: GCA_951361185.1. Lineage (NCBI taxonomy): Eukaryota > Metazoa > Arthropoda > Insecta > Lepidoptera > Drepanidae > Ochropacha > Ochropacha duplaris. The sequence goes on from OX592690.1 coordinate 3,145,946, forward strand.
ATCATTACCATCCTGCTCCTCCATATAGAACCATTGAATATTTTAAAATGAAAATGCTAATATTAGCGAATTTTGGCAGTTCATATGTTTTCCAAGCGTTCAAACAATACGCAAAGAACGCTGTTTATAGGGAACTTTTAAAGAGGCGTAAACATTTTTTTTTGTTTCACATATCGGACTTGACATCAAAAGAGAATTGTTGAGAACAGTTAAAATCCTATTAAGTGATGCCGTAAATAACCGGTAATTGTAACATTGTACAATGGCTGGACTGGAAGTAAAAAAGAAACCTATTCAGTGTATCAAAGTTACGACGTGGAGGAGTTACTTTATGCTGTGCTGCATTGAGCTGAGGAACAACATATTGTCCAGTCTCACGTTGTTTTGGATAAATAAATAGATCTCCCGTCTCATATGCTTGCGTAACTTATGTTTCATTTCAGAAATTATATAACTTTATTGTTAAACCTTGAGACGTTTTACTCGTGGTTAGCAGTGAATAACAAAGTAACAGCATCAAAATCGTGCATCATATACTATCGATATTTATATCATAGAGTCCACGTAGAGCTACGCTCAATGTATTCACATCAAAGTGTCCATCATATCAATGAACACAGCGTTCACAAGAAGCCAAACCCTGTCAGTCGTATTCAGGTTTACCTACGTTTAAACAACACAATTACAGATTGACGTTGGATAACCGCACCATCCAGTTTGATTGGGCCCGCTTTAACTGGGATTGCAATATCGCTGGAATTCAATTTGCAATTTACTCTGCTCTGCAATCTATCTAGGAAAACGGTCGGTAAATAGTGTTAGAAATGCTGCCGACTGATTCCGATTAACTTTTTAGTATTTATGCACGTAAATGTTAAAATTTTAGTTTAGGTTATAAGTAGGTAGTGATCTTTCGTTTTTATTTGTGATAACTTTGACTATATTGGTACTGTAGTAGTGGTGGTGGTGGAGATAAAATTATTAATTGTTAAAGAAATTATTTATTCACTTCAGAATTATAGTTTTACAAATTATTTTTAATCACAGACGACACGTCCATCTATAGTACACACACAAAATTTCATCCAAATCGGTCCTTTGTTACCATACTCCTCCGAAACGGCTTGACCGATTTTGATGAAATTTTATATGTGTATTCAGTACGTCTGAGAGTAGGTTGTTATCTATTTTTTATACCGCTAGATCTCACGGGAACGCGGATCCCACAGGAACGCGGGTGAAACCGCGGGGTATAGCTAGTGAAAAATTGATAACAACCTATTCTCAGACCTACTGAATATAAATGTAAAGTTTCATCAAAATCGTTCAAGCCGTTTCGGAGGAATACGATAACTAAAACTGTGACACGTGAATTTTATATATATATATAGATTAATTCAAATGAGTAGAAATTTAGTGGCCAGTACGTAAGCACAGACATCACAGTACCTACTACCAAGTGGAGGAAAGTAAACCCAATAAATTTCATTTTACATAAAGTCTTTTCTTTTATAGTCTGAATAAAAAATAAGAAAATATATTTATGTGTTACTAGGGACCGTCCATAAAATACGACACTCACGAATTTCACCGTTTCCCTCCCCCTTCATCACGCCAAGTCACACTTTCACCGACCCCCTTACGAAAATTACTTCACAAAAGCTTGCCAACCTCCCTATAAATGATTTCTAGTGATTAAAATATTATAACCAACAGAAGAGTAATTTAAATTCATTACAGACTTTTTAGTACCGACTTGAGAATGACTATATCGTAATGAAAAAAAATCAAGAACGGCCAAGTTTAAAAAAAAACTGATTAGCTGACATGACGTACAATAACGTTTTCTTAGACCCGCCCTTGTCATATCACTAGTCACGCTAAACAAAACGTCTCCCTCCCCCTTAATCGAACGTGTTTTATGAATTGCCTCTAGATAAATTTCATCTAGGTATAATTTCTACTTACGAATAGCAACAACTACAAAGTAAGTTTACATACGGTAGATACAGTGTTAGTGCAAATTACTTATTCCGTACGAAAGTTTCGTTTATTCCTTCAAACTTGTCCGTTTATTTGGCCGTCTCAGTTTGATACGAGCTCGATAGGTCGCTGATCTATCTCCATTATCCTTCCATGTTTCTTGAGCGTCACTTTAGTACCTCGTCATATAAGTGAATTGATCTTCATCAATTGCACGATCTGGAATTTAGTTAAGGGCTTGTACAACAGGAAAATGACTATCAAGACGAGGCGAAGCTATTTTTGTAGCCTTAAAAAAACAAAAGTAAACGCGCATTCTAGGGTTCCTTAGTCAGTATCATGGGATGAAACATCATCATTATCATCATGTCAGCCGGAAGACGTCCACTACTGGACAAAGGCCTCCACCCAGGTATCTCCACGATCCCTATTCATGCCACTGTAAAAAAAATGTACCTAATTTTAAACTTGGTATTTCGTAATCTACTCTTATATGAATTAAGTGTTCAACCAGCCGTTTGGAACTAACGCCGAATTTGCGCTACTATGTACTTAGAGGTAGACAATTTCCTTCCTACTTCATTAAACATGCACTAAAAATGAAGCTCAAAAGTTTGTATCAGTATTTAAACGCGCAAATTTTAAAAATTAGTCTAATTTGTGTAATCATGTTTGCGTACAATCCTTTTATAGAGGAAGGTCACGTAACATATAGCAACGCGTGAAAACCCAAAAACTGCACCTTGTGCTGTATAAAAACAATAAATACTATAAAACATGGCAACACCCATTATCATCCTGTGATCTTCGATCCTAGATGAGGGGTCTCCCTTCCTTGAAATTTTCGACCATTATTACCTTTCTGTTAGTTCAAGCCTTTCTATCATCGTATCTTACATAGGTCAACCTCGCTTGATCAAGAATTCAGTTGGACATTCATACTGCGGACCATTAGCACATCCATTAGTCTTAATTTTATAAGATGACAAATTCTCAATTTAAAGAATTATTAATGATCAGTCACTATTGTAAATTAATATGCTATTATTAGCACCTTTATTATGTAACTACTATATTTACTGTAAGATTTTCCTCCCTAATGTCTGCAGCAATTCGAAGGCAGTGACAACATGTCAGATGCAAGGTAATTCCTAGGAAATCTCTAATGTCAATTTCATACACTTTCATGACATTGGATATTTTTGGAAACTTTTGTCGTGCGCAAACTACATGCGTGTCCGAACAAAAGTGATTTATAGTAAAAATAATCTTTATGGCTATGTGTTATAAACATCATATTGCTTAGCGTCCTTAATCCAGTTGAGTGGATTGTGTAAAAGGCCACGTTTTCCGTGAACTCGTCAAAGGGATGCTGATATGAATTGTGGAATTCATGTGAGAGTTCCGAGCGTTCCTCATGTTCATTCGTATTTAGGTCTTGTAATACGTAGGTACTTTAATTATTCTCTCGCTTTTAACTGGTGCGCACTGGTGCGCACTGCACATTCCACTGTTACTTCTCTTGAGATTCTTTCCTACATCATTTTATTATCTACCATTCTATTACTTTTGCTGGAAGTCTTAGTTCTTGGTTAAAATTTTTTTTTTATTTTGAGTGTTACCAAGAATATGATTGTAATTTACATATTTCTTACATATAAGGGTCTAAACCTGACATAAACTAATTAATTGTTATTTGAAAAAATGTATATATATAATATGCCGTAAAATATCCACGAGGGAATTGAAGACAACGGTTCCTATTAACAAGAAATCTTAAATAATGCAACATCAATTATTTGTTTCATTTTAAGAAACATGTCATAGAAGAGTGAAGATGGTATTATGAGAACTTGATACATTGACTTTATATTTTGCAGGTGTGTTTCAATTTTTCCCCGCTGCCGCTGTTAGCAGAATATCTTTATTTTATTTGCGGGATAACTCCTAATGCCCTCTATATGTCGTAAACAGTACTTAGTGATAATCCAAAGGTTCGCTATTTCCCACCCTTACGCATCCACGCTTGCTGCGCTCTAGCTTCCATTTTTGTATTTTGTATCATCACGAGAAAGATGGCGCGGTACAAAATATAGGCATTGCGCCATCTCTCAATAGCACAAGGAACTTCGGTTTGAATGAGTCGCTAGTGATCAGATCTAGATGTCGCTACTAGTCGCTCAATTCTCGAATGAACAGATTTCAAATGTTCAAAGGAAAGCTACGGAAAAGCGTCGCATTGAATATATTCATGTAATTTGACTGTTAAAATTTATTTTCTACTGCCGTCCCTCGATTTGTAAATTTGAGTTCCGATATTCTACAAAATTCATACATACATCTACAGTACATTACAAAACTGAATACTACATAACTACATCATATTGTGACGAACTGAGCGATGGATGTTTGAAAATATTGTAATGCGATATTTTATGGTAACAGAAATTCATGTTGGTTCGTCGTGCAGCCCTTCATTAAAATTCTAGTCGTTTGTGGGGGTACAGCGCCTACCACTTTCATATCTATTTTAGTACCGAGATAGACGGACTCAGACATGAATTGAGGTGAGATTCTACTCAATGGTTAAGTCAACTGTACAACCATATTTTGTATAAATTCTTAAAGCCAATTTCCCAATCGCTACCTTAGGGTGACTAATTGTACGAGTATCGCATCACAGAACGCATTGTGCATACATTTTCGACTACATCTATGTTTATGCATTAGCTATAATACATTTATGAGTTATTATTGAAGTCAAATACACAGGTACTTATGTGTCTGTCAATCCGCACTGGACCCTTTTCATCGATATTGTAAGGCCCTTGTAAGTGGGGTGGGGATGCTAATTATTGATGGTATTAGATGTATTGAGCAAGAAGGTTTCAGATCAATTCTAAAACCGCTATTATTGTTAACTAGCTTCCGACGCGTGGTTTTGTTTGCGTTCTCAGCATAAAAAGAAGCTCATGTCATTTTCTGACCCACAAACTATTTATATATGCGAAAAACACGTAGATCCGTTGCTGAGTAGGTAAATTAAGGACGAACTAACAAAGTTCATACAAACATCCTTTCGTATTTGTAATATGTATCTATTAGTAAGTATGATATAGTATTGATGCCATAAACTTGTTATTAACTTTATAATATCCTCTAACTGTTAATATACCTAATTATGTAAAGGAGTATTTGAGTATGCATAGTTGGCGCGTTGTCTGCTTACAGGACAGTGGGATAGGTGGGCGGGTTACCTACCAAATATATAAAAATGACCTAAGCAAAAGTGTCGAGATTTTCGAGATAATTCGATATTTCTGATCCTCCATCCCTTAAGTCTGTCGTACTACTTTCCGGACAGCCTGTATTTATGTTTTCACCTATGTACCCATCACCACCTTGTATTTATGAAATTCACCGTTTACTAAGTGGGTCATTCTAAGTTAAGAGGTAATTCCTAGTATGAAGTGGCGGCACGGCATTTTTTTGTATTTTTTACTCAAGTATGCATATTTTTTTATTGAAACTACTAATTTGAAAACGTTTACAAAGTGGCCAATCAAATTGTTGATTTTTTATCGTTTTATAAGTGACCAGGGGAAATACTCAGTACAGGGGAGAGACAATGTGCACATGGAAGGATCCTTTATGAATAGAGAAGAGACAGACATTAAAAAAACAAGGTAATTTTGAAGAATCAACTTTATTTATGAATTATTTATAAGCAGACTTTTCATATCTTAGCAGTATTTCTTTATAAAACTAAATGTTTCTTAAATACTAGGTACAAAACTTTTCTTGCCCATTAAAACAAAAAATATAAAAATTTTACCATCAATAGGCAACAATTAAATAAACAGAAACAAAAACCTCTTTTGAATAACAGTAGTAAACTTTACTTGCACTTGAGCTATACATTTTAAATTTTAAAGGTAGCTAAAATAATACTGTTTTTTTTCTAAAGGCCACACTCAAAGACATCAATGGTTTTATTAAAAACAAAAAATACACTGTCCCCTAATTTTTTTTTAAGTCGGGAGCAGGAATTTCTTTAATAACCTGATCCCAGGTGATAAAAGAAATATCGTCATCATTAATTCTAAAATTGTTTCTAGTTTCATCACATATTTTACAAAATACAACTGGAACTTCATCATTTTCTTCACCTGTGCACATTGCAACATAATGATATTCAGTTTTTCTACATTGAAGTTCAACCAGCAGTCCCCATTGCAGAATGTTTGTGGATAATCCAAAGTACCCAATAGATTTTTTTTTCGAGACGTTCTTCGAGCTAATTTTATCCGTGATGTCATTTTCTGTAAAAAAACGTCATATTATATTGTAAAGCTAAGATAGATATAATGCCAAGCAAAGGTCCAGAGAAAACGGAACAAGTATTATTGAAAACAAGTACAAATGTATCTCCCCTGGCATCAGAAAAGCCAGGGGAAATACGCCAGGGGAGATGCATTTTCGATAGAAATCCAAAATAGCCGTAAAAGTGTTTCCCGTACACAATTCACAAACAAACGTAACAATGTATGCACTATTAACAGTAAATATTTAAGTATATATTAGTATTTTAACAAATCATTGCGGAATTAAACTTACCAGAGGAGAGACTGCATTCACTTAACTTTTCTGCACCCAGCGAGTGGCGTGACTGAAATGGTCGACGAATTGGGTGCGCAGTAGGCCTGCTGCTAACTTCATGTCACACACTGTGTATTCAAGGTCGCAGTTTCCACAGACTAACAAGGCAAAACCGATTTTTGAACGAAAACAAAAAGCCAGGGGACGAGACATGAAACACTGAGGACAAATTTCGGCGTTAATATTTATTATGAAAAATAGGAATTTAAGCAAACTTACTTGTGATATACTGTTACTTAGTTATCTTTGTTTATAAAATTGACAATATTAAAGTAGCTATTGAATTTTAATACCTACATAATTACTGATTTACATATAAAATTGGTTGGGGGACAGGCCAGGGGAGAGATATTTTTCTTATATTAGAGCTAATTGTGACTAAATTACGTACATTTCTGTAATAAATTTAAGTGACCACGTAGAAAACATTTAGTTTTAAGAAATGGAATAGGTTATTACGAAGTTAACGTAATAATAAAGGTTTTTTTTTGTCCTGGCCGTCGAAATTACCTGTTAACTTAGAATGACCCAAGTACAGAACAAAAAGCTTCAGATAGAAGTTGTAACGTACAAAAATGATGATTTTAGTATATTTTAATAATTTTATACCTACTTTAGAATAATAGTTACTATAGTATGATGATAATAATAATCTGTTTTGAATTAGATTATTCTTTAACTAGACATTCTCGTTTCCTGAGAGAAAATTCTATAACAAACAGCAGATCTCAGCTCAATAAACATAAATATTTTTACATCGGGCTGTCAAAACTACATACCTACATCTAATCCTTCAGATTGAATAGATATTATATGGGACATAATACATAGGATTGATTCACGTGTTTGAGGAAATTTGCTATAAAGTCCTAAGTAAAATTGCACTGAAAAAATATTTTAGATTGCTCTTTAATAAATTAATCGTCAGTTAATCAAACTAGTCATCAAATAAAATATGACTTAGCTCCGAAACCAGGAAGGCAACGACGTGATACAATTTCCTTTATTGAATAAGATAGAAAGAAATATCAGAAGTTACAGACAGACAGCTCATAAATTGAATTGGAAATAGGTAGACCACGTCTTGTCGTTCACAGTCTATAGACTCAAGGCTTGGACTAATAACCAAGACTCAATGGGTAGAAAGTTTAAAACTATGTAGGTATGTATAGTTCAATGGTGGTGATGTTAAGTGTCATGGCGATGGTACAGCTTGAACTTTCAGTGAAAGAATACATACTATAATGCGAAAAGACGTTTTCCCCAACCTAATACTTGAATTTCTTTTTCATAATTATCGTTCGTAATACTTTTAAAACTTTCGCGAACTAAATTCATATTTGTAGATAATTATAGCGGGTCTATTCGACTTCCTGACCTCGATGTTTCGATCAAGTTGCATTGATCGTGGTCTCGAGTGGACTCATGGTTAGTCAAAATTATATTTTGATAATATCCTGTGCGCGAATAGACCCGGTATAAATCTATCCGGTTAATGTAACGTTCCTACCTTTGTAGTGGTTTTGATCTTTTAAATGTGAATGTCCCAATGTCAAAGATGTCCAAGTCAAAGTCAAAATCATTTCTTCAATTTAGGCCCTAGGAGGGCACTTATGAAGGTCGAGCTACAGAAGTTACCACCGATTCAGAAGTCAGCCTTCAACTGAGAGGAACCGGCAAGAAAATCAGCAAGGATTTTTTTAAATATTTTTAGACCATCTGACTACTCGTATATTGGCTTTATTTGTTTCTTATATTATTAATAATATAGTGGACGGAAGGACGGACATACATGACGAATCTATAGGAGTTCCTGACTTCTAAACCTCAAAAAACGATAAAAAGTTCGAAGTGCAGATGGGTGGAAAGTTTTTATCAGAAATTATATTTCCAGGCTCATATAAAATAATAGTACTGACATCTTGACTGTATATAACATTATGCTTCCTTATAATTTCATTAATAACGGACGACCTCGTTTTCAAGCTAGCAGTTTCTAGAGCAACGCATAAAAAATACTAATTAACACTGCATTTTCTGTTTCTGCTAACAAGTCTAGCTTGTATTCTTTGTGCTCGGAGTATTTTCCAAAACTGTAACATAAATAGAATCTCTTAGTAGATTAAGCTTGACCTTTTGTTGAACGAAACCATAGTTGAAAATCTGTCGCCAAGCACCTATCGGTGTGTTCCGGCAGCTACACTTGAGAGCCAGTTCTCATCTAAGCTTTGTGTGCTTTCGGTGCGTGGTGAGATTGCGGTCAAACACAATCTTATCCAGAAGTAAAAAAAAAGCTATGGTTATTTTTACTACCTGTATGTCTGGCTGCTTTAACCAACCAGCAGCTGCACTTGAGAGCCAGTTTGCTCTTAACCACGTTGGTTGTGGATTGTCGACAAACACAAGGCTATTTACAGAAACAGCCTACACACTGTTCCCATCGGTTCCACCGGCGTTCCCGGGATAAATAACGTGTCTTCAACTCTCCGTGATCATAACTCCGTTACGACAGACTTTGAAGTTCGATTTGATAACTTTCATAAGTATTTTAATTTGGGTAAATCCTTTTGGAGTAAGTAGCGCAAGACCGGCCATCGGGGAGATCCTTGGGGTAACTTTGTCCAACAGCGGACGTCTTCTGGCTAACATGATGATGATGAAACCCCTCAATAAATTTTTCATTACTCATATTTGTATTGTCTATTTATTTATATCAACTTTCGAGATAATTTTGGCCTGACCTATTTTCTTAATTTATTTTCTTTTCATACAAAAGTTTACTTCCACCTACTTAGAGGTCTGTCTAATTATGCAGGTACTCCGAATAATATTTACACTTAGTTCTGTTTTCCAATAGTTTTTACAGAAATGGTTTATATAAACCATCGATATAGATATAAACTGTATTTTTTCTTTCACCCCTCGAGGTAATATTTAAAAACATTCATCTTTAAAGAAATATGGGTTTGCCAATGAGACTTATATAAAAGGTACATTAGGGTATTTCTTCTTTCACCCCTTGAGGTAATTTTTTAAAAACATTAAACTTTAAAACAAATATGGGTTTGCCAATGAGACTTATATAATAGGTACATTAGGGGGAAAAGCGCACGTGTCTGCACGCGTGACAAGTAAATCCAAGTGAAGAAAAGTTTTTTAATTGGACCTGGTTCTGCCTCAAACTTCTTCTTTGTTCCGAAACACTCTTGATTCTGAAGCGCAATGCCGTATTTATAGTTTACCGTCGACAAAAAATTAAAAACCTTGTTTCATCGATAGCTATCTATCAAATTTTCACGATATACATACTCACTTTTATTCGCATCATTTCGTACATTTATTCTAGAAACAAACAGTAGTAATTATACTTTACTTGGTTAGTAACAAGCGTAATACAGAGTTGCAAAATCAGCTTTATTTATTGGATCAATTAAAAGCATTGTCAGTTTTACAATTTATATATTAGGTCCTTACATATGAAATTGATGTTTTATATGGAAAAAGCAAAACTATTTTTTTAAACATTTTTTTTATTTAATCAATCAAAGTAGGTACCGTTATGATCTATAAACTTTTGCCATTTTATAAGGAGTTCATTGATTCCTTTGCTGAAAAATTTGCGGGAGCGAGAATCAACAAAACCTTTGAACGTGTTTTGGACTGCCTCATCTGAATTGTTTTTTATTCCAATTAATAAATTATCCAAATTCCGAAAAAAGTGGTAATCGGTTGGAGCAAGGTCCTGGTAGTATGGTGGGCGACGGAGACATTCCAATCCTAGCTCCTCTAGTTTTGCCACCGTCTGTTGTCCTAGCGTTGTCCTGAAGCAGCAGTGGGCTAGAGCGGTTGACCAATCTCGGCTGTTTAACGGCTAGCTTTTTCATCATAATTTCCAATTGTCGGCAATACAGATCTGCCGTAATCGTCTGACCAGATCTTAAGAAGCTGTAGTGGATGACACCAACGCTGGTCCACCAGACATTAACCAGTACCTTTTTGCGTCAACTTTCGCTTAGGGTAGGATTTAGCCGGTTCTCCTGGATTTAACCACTGTGATGAGCGTTTCCGACTATCGTATAGGATCCATTTTTCATCACAAGTAATGATACGATTCAAAATCTCCTCGTTATTGTGACGGTTGAGTAACGTGAGTAACGCAGCAGTCGACGCGTGTTTGTTGTTCACTTAGTTCATGCGGTACCCATTTTTCAAGCATTTTCACTTTTCCAATTTGTTTCAAATGATTCAAAATGGTTTTATCACTCACACCGAAGCCTGCATCTAACTCTGACGTGGTTTGAGATGGATCCACTTCCACGATCACTTTCAATTCCTCATTGACAACTAGGGTCTCCGGCCGTCCACGAGGTTTGTTCTGGAGGTCAAAATTTCCAGAACGAAAGCTTTGGAACCAAAAACATACTGTGTTTTCTTTTACAGTGGCTTCTCTGTACACATCATTAATCCTTCTAGCTGTTTCTGCAGCGCTAGGGCCACGATGGAATTCGTATTCGAAAATAATGCGATATTTTATGTTTTCCATATTGAGCACAGAACGATGTCAAAGCAAAATTAAATGGCGCGAAAACAAATGAATTATTTATTACATTCGAAACACAAATAGACAAGCTTCAAATTGAAATAAATTTGAATTTGGAATTCTTAACCAAACGCCAGCTTTTTGAGATCAAAGTGGCCAGTTCTATAAGACATCAATTTCATAATATGTAAGGACCTAATAATAACTTGTACTGTCTGTCTGTCTGTTTGACTGACGGACTGACTGACCTATCAACGCACAGCCTAAATTTTGCGTAGGTACAGGATCCTTTTATAGCGTAGGTACAGGATACTTTTATAGCGTAGGAGGCATCCGCTAAAAATGATTTTTGGAAATTTCACCACTAATACTGATAATCCACTCCGAGCGTTTCGGTCTTTCATAACATACTGCTGGTGAGAAATAAATGAAACGTATATAAAATATGCGTTTTTAAATTATTCACCCTGATTTAGGGGTTAAAAGTAAAGCTACCAATCACTATAATATGAAAGTATTCATCTTAGTAAGCATTTAGCTACAAACTTGAAATTTGCCAAGTATATTCCTAAAACAGAATATGTTATGTAATTATTTTTGAAAATTCTATCTGAAAGGTTCCCACGATATCGCGGATGAAACCGCGGGGTAGAAAGCCAGTTATTTTTATTCAATTAAATGAAAATTACACTCCTGTTTGTCCGGGAACTCATTACCTTCTGGAAGAAATAAATTATAAAATTAAAGAGCCGTATCGATCTTGATATTCTGTACAAGCTGAACTTTGAGTTAACTGTAATTTTGTGGATTTACCTTGTAGAATCACTGTTAAGTAATGCTGTATCTGGTTATCAACAGAACACGCTGTCCTGCTACAACAATTGACACCATTATGGATTGATCGTGAAAAGAGCACTACAGCTCTAATATATCTATAGACAACGGTGACTTTCTTATCATCAGGTCCACCTGATGATAAGTAAGTCTCCGTGGTCCACCTCCACACTCGGTCACATAAAGCAAAACTTTGTGATCATTTTCTCTCCTTGAAGCATATCACAATCGAGTAAATATTCGAAAAATAGCTATTTCAAAACATAGCATTAGACCATAATAGTATGGGGCCATTGATATTATCCTTCAGAACGAAATAAATGATAAGGCATTTTCTAAATCATTCCAATTCATGGGAAAACTACACATTAAAATGGATGTTCTTAAATTAGTAGCTGAAACACGCTTGCTCGATATTTGTCAGATGTTGCAGTATAGCCATGTGTCGCAGCACACTTAACTTGTGCTGGATAAAGTTCATCCGTTGGTTCACCGCAAACGTTTCAACGCTGCATGTAAGCTAATTCATCATAGTTAAAATATCTATCTCATTTAAGGAATTTTAATTTGACGTTACCTGTACCTATTTGGATTTTTCTTCGTATGCAGTTAATTTTATACAAAGGATGATCTGTGCGAAGTATGTTCATTCGGTCTATATAAGATATTTTTGGCGCACAACATTATGCTAAGTTGGAGCCTCATTGAAGGATTTGAATCCACAAACATTATGGCGGTATTCGACAAGATATAGATATCCTAGAATTTATTTTTTGGGATGATTGCAATAATTCTATTTTATACCTATACATAACTTAGTTCGTTAGGCGATGAGACAAATATGAGCTTACTAACTATCGTATGGTATCTGCCTACATCTGAAGTGTTTGATTAATTAATGGAACTAATTATAATATTTACCTACATCAGTATTAATTACTTTACCAGACAAAACCCTTTGGGATACCTATGAAATAATTACTGGAAAATTATTATTTTAAAATCACGTCTCAAATCAAAACTCATCTTCAGACATAGGGGAAGATTGGCACCATTCATACACGGGGAAGGTTCTACAGCTTCATAGTAACTACTGCAGCTTTTTAGTGTATTTATTAAGGCTTTGCGTGTGTGGGTAGGCACAGGCGACTGTCAGTTCTCCACGAAGTTAGCCGGTCGATGTTGGTGGATGTTTCGTGCTTTAGTGAGCCATTTTTTATTGACTCTTGTAAAAAGTAATTTTAGATTTAAATTGATTGTTCTATATTTTAAGAATTAGGTTTTGACATAAAAAAATATGTATAAAATGAATAATATTTGTATGCCAAAATGGCTTAATGTGCGATATATTTTTTTATAAGTTCCACCAACATTTGTACCACATTATGCAAATAAAGCACTTTCTTTGACTTTGACATCAAATTCTATAGGATTATTGCTAGTGGTAAGTGATCACAATCAAGATAATGTATCATTTTGTGGATATTTCTGTATGATTTTGTGTCTGTAAAAATCTTTTATTTTTGACCTTCGGGGCACGTTCGTACGCCTTCTCCAGGGGCACATTCGTGCGCGCCTGAATATACCCCCTATCGCAATGCCTATTAACGATTTTCTTTTTATTTCACAAAATTTGCAAAAATGATCCATAATTATAATTATAAGAAGAAAGAGACTTTATTTATTTATTTACTTTACACATTTGTGTTTGGGTCATAGAATTACACCATCCTACCAAATTTCACCTGGGTTGGTCCAGTAGATTCGGAGCAAATGTATGTGACATGACCGGACAGACAGACGCACGAGTGATCCTATAAAGGTTCCGTTTTTTTTTGTATGAAACCCTAAAAATGAATCACTAATATGTGTTGCTAAGCGCAAATCGGCTGAACTGATTTGACTGATTTCTTTTTTGTTGTGTTTGATGAAGTCTGAGGATGTTTCTTATGGGGAGAAAAAACATAAAAAATTCGAGGAAAATAGTAAAAACAACAATTTTCTTTTCCCATACAAACCACTCTGTCCCCAGCTGTCAAACATTTGACGTGAATCAAAACAAAACAAAGGCGCGTTTGTTTTAGAGAAATAGGGCAGAACAAGGTCTGCCGGGACAACTAGTCCTACTATCCAACTTATAAACCTAATAATCTTACTAACTTACTAATATTATAAATGTGAAAGTTTGGATGGATGTATGTTTTTTACTCATTCACGCCAGAACGGCTGAACGAATCTGGATGAAATTTGACATAGAGATAGATTATAGTCTGGAATAGCACATAGGCTACTTTTTATCCCTCGGGAACGCGGGTGAAACCGCGCGGAACAGCTAGTAATATTATAAATGTGAAAGTTTGGATGGATGGATGTATATTTGTTACTCATTTACGCCAGAACGGCTGAATGGATCTGGATTAAATTTGGCACAGATATAGAGTATAGTCTGGAATAGCACATAGGCTACTTTTTATCCCGGGAAAAGATAAGATCCCTCGGGAACGCGGGTGAAACCGCGCGTAACAGCTATTTAATTATAAAGATTTGGTTTATGTTTTATGTATGTCAAATTTACCAGACAACTATTTTACTAATGTGCCAAATAACTCAATTGATCTATTGATAAAAAGAGTGACCTTTACTTGACTGATTAGTAGTTAGTGTAGGTAGTCTACACCGTGTTCTGTTTTTTCTCCTAATTGTTTATTTTCTAAGTAATGTATATTTTATGTTGACAAAAGGTTTTGTCCTTTAGTTTATTACGAGTACATCGTTGGGTCAAAAAATACGATTTTTATAATTAATTTGCTGTTTTACTTAATCTGTATGAAGCTATCCCACCCCATACTGTTTGAATGTCCCCCTACCCATGTACGAATGTACCCCGTTAGTGGGGTAGATTCGGACATTTGCCAGCTTTTGGATTGACCGACGTATGCTGAATGTTATAATAACTGATTGAGCAATCTATCAATAAATATTAATTTTTGAAAAATCGTAGTCTAAAAAGTGTACGAATGGTGCCAATCTTCCCCTAAGCGATTTTCTATGTTCACAATATTGTATTTTTCTACTATTGGGTGTAGTGTACGAATGTGGGTGTAGGTTGCGATGTTATTTTTAAATGGTTTCTGTCTGATGTAAACAACAATAATTATTGGTGATCTTGTTAATTTTCCATTCTCCAGACGATGTTGTAGAAGAACCTTTACGCCCCCATATTTATGTTGCACACAAGACATCGATTTTCGATGTAATTGATTGTAATTAATGGAGTTTGTTACAGTCAATCTAACGACAGCTACGTTCCACTTCCAGCCCGACTAACTCCATGTTACAGGAGCAGATAATTGCATAATTAAATACCGATACCGCCACGTGAAATTTCAACCCTGATAGTTCCGAAAATGTAAAATCTATTCGGCGTACAGCTCCGATACTTGATAGCTTGGTGAAAATAATTGGAGTTGCTCTACACACGCTAGCCGCTAATTGATATCCCACCAAAAACATTATCATGTAAAGAGTGCTGCCAAGACACCACACTGTCAAAAAGTAATCAGATCTCATGTTGATCCAAGCTTCTAACTCTACACGCCCTAACTCTACAAGCTCTAACTTCACAAACTCTTATTTGTGAAAATATATAACTTGGCCATTTCGCTACATTCACATGGGCTTAAGGTGAAAAATTTATTCACTGTTCATTACGTTTCTGATTTTGTAGTAACGAAATGGCCAAGTTACATATTTTTACTAATAAGAGTTTGTGAAGTTAGAGCTTGTAGAGTTAGGGCGTGTAGAGTTAGAAGCTTGGATCAACATGAGATCTGATTACTTTTTAACAGTGTGGTGTCTTGGCAGCACTCTTTACATGATAATGTTTTTGGTGGGATTTCACTTCTTTTTGTACATTGCTTGTGACAATATTTTCGTTTCAATTCGAAACAACGCCATATACCTAGTTTTTGAAGTGAAAACTGAAGTCTCATACAAACTGCCATCCCCTAGTAGGTAGTGCCCTTGCGCTTCGCTTCCTTTGGCTTGTAGTTCATCACAGTGGTCTACAACATATCGCACGATAGCAGTCCTGACTTGCGACGTGACCTCAACGTCTATTTCTTCATACATTAAGTATGTCAAGGAATAGAAGAGGCAGGAACTATCTCCCGGCATATGAAACATACGATGACGGCGAGGTCCCAGCTCTACTTCAAGTGAAACTATTTCACAATCCATGCTAACTTTTAAATCAGTTGGAAAATCGACTATGTTCAAACAAACTAACGAAACTTAATAAAATAAAACTTTTTGCCTATATAAATCTCTAAGAATGAACCATAGCTCGTTTCAATTAGAGACAATGCCATCTAGTTTTTGAAGTGAAAACTTATTTGGACTGCCTCTGTATTTTTGTTGTTTATTAGTATTAGAAAGGGTTGTATTATTATTTTATTACATTATTTTTTGGATTCCGTACCTCAAAAGATAAAAAAAGAAACACTAAAATCACTCTCTTGTCCGTCTGTCAGTGCGTCACCACCAATTTTCTCAGGAACGGGCGAACGGGTGGACCTGGCAAGTTAAAATGTATACCAAATACTGAGGTCTATAGTCCCTATTAGGTGTATAAAAATCCGGTCAAATGCGAGTCGGACTCGCGCACCGAGTGTTCCGAACAAACTTGTAAATAGTTCGTTCATCACGGTAATGGATTCTTGAGGATTTATTTCAATTTTTTTTCGATTCAGTTTTCAATTACCTTATTGGAGATAGGTGCCAATTAAGCTAGACCTCAAAATTGTATGAGCTCCGATACAACTCAGAGGTCTATCTTAATTGGTGGTACTGTGTATGTATGGGGACCCCCTTTAATTTTAAACTTTTTTTACTTTTTGGAATTTTCCCTTTATTTGTGCTGTAAGACCTTGCTTTTTGCCAAATTTCGTGATTCTAGGACAACGGGAAATACCATATAGGTTTTCGACCCAAAACCTATAGGGTACTTCCGGTTGACCTAGATTTATCAATTTTGGTTTAAAGCAAGGTCTTATAGCACAAGTAAAGGGAAAATTCCGAAAAATAAAAAATGTTGAATATTAAGTTAAATTTTGGTACTTACAAATTTTCGCGAAAATCAAAATTTGCCCGTATCTTTTTCTCGTGTTTACTCAAGACCTTGATTTTTATACACCTAATAGGGACTATTAGACTTCAGTATCTGGTATAAATTTCAACTTGCTAGGTCCACCCGTTCCCAGGATAAAACCGTCGAAAACATATAGGGTAGTTCCCGTCGACCTAGAATCACAAAATTTAGCAAAAGGCAAGGTCTTACAGCACAAACTAAGGAAAAAATTTAAAAAATAATAAAAGTTGAAAATTAAAGGGTGTCCCCATACATACATAGTTGACGCATTCCCTATTTAAGGGGTTCGGGGATAAAAGTTTCAAGTTTTAAATTTTTTTTGTTGTTTGTCTACTAATATTAGCCTAAATACCAAATTTCAGCTTTCTAGAACTTCAGGAAGTACCATTTATGAATTTTGATGATCATCAGTCAGTGACGAAATCGGGGGTTTTTAGATATCAATAAAATCTAAAGTATAACAGCTACGCAAATGAAACTTTATATGTTTAATAAGTTTGCTTTAGGCATCATATCCTGAGAATTTTGTTTATCTGGTATAATCCAAAGCGAAGTTATGAGGGTTCAAAAATACTACGAAGCGCTTCGAGAAAAGGTAGGTAGTGCCCCTGCGTTTTCGCTTCGCTGGCTTGTCTTGGCGGGGCACTGCCGTGCCCCCAGATTTGATATGTTCTGTATGTATGATAGTGTTATTGTGAGTGATATGATTTATTCATCTCTATTTTTCACTATATTATTCCAAATAGTTTATGGTATGATAAAAACAGTTATTATAAAAATTATCGATGTATTGACTACAGAGAAAAAAATCTGTTTTCACATTTGAATTTAGAGAGAGCAAGATGTGTATACCATACAATATTCTTCAAACACCGCCATCTGATTCTAAACTGAGCAGTTTGATATTGATAATACATTTTAAACGTGACTAATACGTAAACCTTATTATTAATTTATAAAAATCAATCTGAGCATGTTGATTATGATAATCTTAATATATGAAATTCCCGTGTCACGATGTTGGTCCGCGATGAACTCCGAAACTACTAAACCGATCGTTATACAATTTGGCACACAAATAGATTTTTAATTTTTTACTAATAAGTTTATCACTGGAAGGACGATTCCTGATTTTTTGTAGGTATTTTGGAAGACATTCCCTCGAGACATGTTGATTAATTTGCTATGATGACCTTTACTTGTGATTCTTCGTAGGTACCTCTTTTTATTTTTGTAATAACCTATGTGAATATTATCAATTTATATTTGTGTCTGTACTGTACATCTATCGCAATTAGTTGCCAATAGCAATTACTCAAACGGTAATTAAGCATTAATTTCCTCCGGTAGTTTGGCTTTCTTGTCTGTGGCTTGTATAAGTTATATACAAAACAACGCAGAAGTCTGCAGAACCACAAATGTTTTGAGCTAAGGGTCGGGCAATTTATGGAAATGTCAAATCATGTTTTTTTTATGTAGTTATAACATTGATATCCAATAACTAAGTATAACGATTTTCTTTCCTTCTGTATTCCTACTAATTTTCACGGTTGATTGATTTAAGTCATTATTAAAATCAATTGTTTGTATCAAGTGAGTTTGTGTTTCTTACGCTTTAAGTCACGTACCATCTGATCTTAAATTAAGCAGAACTTGTACCTACTATGGAAACCAGATTACTGATATATACTACGTAAATAATACCGTTTTTGAAAACATTCTTTGTCAAACTTTTTTTTCTTTTCCTTCTTGGCCTTTTTTCGCGTAAACATAACAAAACATTCAAACAAATTATTTAATAATAATAATAATTTTTTTTTAATTTACGTGTTCTTTTCTAGTCATGGGTTTATTTAAATTTATCTTGTCTTATTGAGTATAGTAAGTTAAACTATAATTTATGACCAAAAATTAAAAAAAAACTTTTAAAAAAGAGAGCAAGTTACAAAAAATAAATGATTTTTATCAATTCTGTGCTTATTTTAATAGTCTGAAGTTATCCCCGTTCAAAAAATATCCTAATTATCATATTTGTATGTCAACAATGTCCATTTTTCTGGACAGCTTTTGAGATATAAATACTCGCGTAATGGTTTTCCGTTCATTCCATCTCACTCCATCTGGATTTCGAACAAATGTTTTTATTTGCTAACATCACTCAACACAGCTCTATCCTTTAGGTACTATCTGTTCGCAATGTGGCGTGTGTAATTGACAGGGCCGGATTTAGGGGAGGGCAACCAGGGCTACAGCCCCGGGGCCTCCACAAAAGAGGGGCCCCCACCATAGGGTCTTCGAAAAAATAACTTTTCCTTTTAAATTATTTTTTCGCGTTTTACCTTTACGTTACAGTAGGTACTTTGTACAAACATGATTATATTCAATACTAGCTTTCCGCCCCGCGGTTTCACCCGCGTATCCCTTTTTTTACACATTTAGAGATTGAATTTAGAAAAATCCTATCTTATATCCTTCGTCTACATCTTAAAAAAAACCTGTGAAAAAATTCAGCTTTCTAGGTTCAAGGTTGTAGACTGGGCGTTGATGAGTCAGTGAGTCAGGCCTTCTCATTTCATAACAACTTTTAACCCCCGTTTCACCCTCTCAGGGGGGGGGGGGGGGGGGAAATTCCATACAAACTTTCAAACCCCGTTTCACCCCCTCAGGGTGGAATGTTAAAAATCGCTAAAACACGTGTTTCTTTATTTCTAATGATTAGCTTAAAAACAAAGTTTCATGATTCAAGCATCAAAAATGACCGACTTTCATACAAATATTCAACCCCTTTTTCACCCTTAAGGGTTGAATTTCAAAAACCCGTTCTTATTCCTCGGTCACGTTTTAAAAATAACACCTGTGAAATAAATCTAGATTTCACTAGATAGAACTAGATTTCAGCGAAATCATCAACGATTTTTCGGCAAAAAAAGCTCGGAAGGTTCCGTTGGTTAACGCCTTTAACGTTTAATTGTGTCCGTTTCGATTGCTTGGACACAGTATCGTAGAAGAAAAACGACTACGTCAACATTACGTAGGAATTTGTAAAACACTAATAACGAAAGTAGCAAATTCGTAGATCCAATATTCAGAAAGTTATAAAGGTTTCAATATGGCCGCGCGGTCGAAACATGGAGAACCGCGCGGTCACGCAGTTCTCTTAAACGGAGCTTAGTAGTTCCATTCTTTTTGCTAACCACTGATACGATTTTGTAGAAAATGTAGACTGTATGAACAAAGCCCTAATATTTGAACTTCACGACCTACGGACCTTAAATGCTATGGCCGCGCAGTCGAAACATGGAGAACCGTGCGGCAACGTATTTCTCTTAAACGGAGCTTAGTAGAGGTCCCATTATTTTTGCTATTCAATGATACGATTTCGAAAAAAATTTTGACAGTATGAATAAAGCCCTAATGTTTGAACTTCTTGGTCACCCTTCTTCTAAATTGCGTTATAGGTTTTAAGTTCTGTAGATCGTGAAGGTCAAACATTAGGGCTTTATTCATACAATCTACATTTTCTTCGAAATCGTATCAGTGGTTAGCAAAAATAATGGGACCTCTACTAAGCTCCGTTTAAGAGAACTGTATGGCCGCGCGGTTCTCCATGTTTCGACCGCGCGGCCATGGTTAAACCTTTATAACTTTCTGAATATTGGATCTACGAATTTGCGACTTTCATTATTAGTGTTTTACAAATTCCTACGTAATGTTGACGTAGTCGTTTTTCTTCTACTACACTGTGTCCGAGCAATCGAAACGGACACGTTTAATTTCAGATAATTCTTGTTTCCTATTATATTTGTATGTTTGTTAAATAATAAAAGAATATATACTTGGAAACCAACCAATAAATTATTTATAGGAAATCTCGACTGACAAAAATTGTCCATTTTAGTTGGAAAATAATTTGTGGCCTTCACTCCTTTGTTGCCCCGAGGCCTCCAGACCTCTAAATCCCGCACTGGTAATTGATGTGTTGCAAATAGATGACAACACGAGCATAGTGCTTTATCCACATTTCATGTCAAAAGTAATAGGAACTAATCACGATTGGCGTGAAGAACGTCCAAAATTAATTATCAAAGCCTAATATATCATGAGGCTGACATTTTACACTCCACTCTGTAGTCGACTTCATAATGCCCTCTCTCTATAAATACATCTTTTTATAAATATCGCAAGTGCTGAGCTGGGTTTAATCATTTATTACAACCTTTTCCACTTAATGGACTAATTAACAGATTAGTTTGCTTCACTTCACATGGCTTTGAATGCATTATTACACAAGGCTTCTTGTCATTCCCCTTGTAGATTGGCAATTATATTATAAGTTAAAAGGTGTAGATAGGTCATAAGCGCTCCCCGAGCGGTAGGTAAAAAACTGGCTGATTAGTCGAGTTTAAGGCGATTATCACACTGCCACGCACCACGCTGCACGTTGCGTGTCGACGCACCTACCCGCGTACTTGCGGCTGTGCAGATCTGCATCATTTTTTTACGCACTCACGCTCGTAGTTGCGTTTTTTGGATTCTCGACGGCTCTGACTCATTTCATTCAAAACTGTTTGCTGTGGTGATAGTGCACACGTCAAGCCCTTCCAAAATCTAGCACGGCACTGCGGGACACAGTGTGCCATACCGTCTCGCCCCGCACCCACGCACGGGGGTGTCGCACGGGGGTGTATGTTTCTCCGCTTGTAGGCGCGTGATCTGCATGAACGCGCATGTATCCTTTTTGTGTGTATTGGACTGTCCGTGTTTTCTATACAAACGGAGATACTTACAAGCAACGTGATGCGGTGCAATGTGCGAATCGCCTAACCTGTGTCGCGTCGCCGGGCGTCTACGGATGCACTTCACGTACCTACCGAATCTAGTGCAATTGGCTACTTGACAGTTTTCGGAAAAGTATTAAAAAATTTGCGTAGGCTTATTTTATACCTCTTACATTTATTTTTTTCTCAAAAAACCCTTATTTATTGGATAAAAAACAGATTTTTTATTCATTAATTTGAAACTCGCACGAAAACAGCCGGTCACGTGACATATGGTACTGTGACGTCATACCCCAATAAATAAACAAAAGTAACGACGATCGCTCTAACTCTTCACCATATTTTGAGTGGAAAGTTTAGTTTTTTCACTTGATATTTGAAAATGACAAGCTACAAGACGTGTGACGTGCCTAATTAAATATCCTGATAAATTACCGCAAACGCAAAAGATACGACGTTTTGTTTATTTGGTGTAATGTGACGTCAAATTTTAAAGAATCATGGCCGCCCGTGTTTCGGTTCTTGTAATTCACAGATAAAAAAACTCAAGTTTATTTTTTTAAAATAAAATATTTACAAATGATTTTTATGCAAAAAACATATTGTACCTATAATTGATCTTAACTTATAAGCTACAATATCTAACATAATTCATGTTTTTTCATTACAACTGTTAAATAGCCAATTAGAAGTAATAGTGACCCGTAACATCCAAATGCCGTCGTGTGATATGATATATCGTATTGTAGTGTGATATTGCAATATTAAGTTATTTATGTGTGCCAATTTTGAAGATCGAATGTTGTGTAGGTAACATATCTAGATTTTTTTACTTATAATATCATTGATAGTAGGTAGGTGTATATAGAATACATAAGTAATCTAAAGGTTAAATATTTATATTCACAATTATAGTGATTTAATAAACATCTTGTTAACACAGTAAATAATTTGCGGTCCATCAATTGTGTTTGTAGTGGCATCTGTATTTCGTGTGATTTTATCTGATCACGAGCGATTACTGCAAGTTTATATCTAACCAACATTTATATAAGGTTTATTATAGGGTGTGAGTATTGACGTAGAGTGACACGTACATGGAATTATGCGTGCTTTGAAATGTGTAATCAAGCAATGCAAATAAGCTGGATACCTAACTCTATGTGTTCACCTAGATTGCACCTATTGCACCGAGATTGGACCGTGTAGAACAACTTTTTCAATTATGTCTAGATGCTAGATAAATGTATCTACTAAAGCTTTTGCTGGCTTCGGTCTTCTCTATTGCCTACGTAATTAGATTTTAGATGTATGTTACGTGTTGTCAGTGTATTTTAATCTTAAATATTATTCAGTATGATTTAAATTACAGGTACTTATAATTTTTTTTTTATGTCACAAGTGACAACGAGGCAGGCGGGTCACCTGATGGTAAGTGACAACCGTCGCCTATAGATATTGGCAATACCAGAGGATTGCTAATGTGTTGTACACCTTATACCACAAGGCCGAGAAGCATATGGTCGCCTGATGATAAATGACTACCGTCGCCTATAAATATTAGCAATATCAGGGAATTGGCAAAATATTGTCGATCTTTTTACAATGCCTTAAATACAACTGGCTCTCAAGAGCAACTGCCAGAAAACACCAACAGGTGTGGCGACAGCTTGATGGTGCCGTGGTTTCCTCACGATGTTTTCCTTCACCGAAAGCTCAAGCTCTTTGTAGGGTTCGAACCCACGACCTTCGCCGCGGCATCCGTCATCAATAAGCTGTACTCTGATATATATATATATATTTCTCTGATATATATTTATTTTCTAAATCATCTAACTTATGTCTACACCTCGTACACACCCGTACACCCCAAAAATTTGAACGATATCAATGCAAAAAGTACTCCCTTTGACATTTATATTTTCAGAAAGCTGTATAGGCGTGAAAACAAAGCGTCAATATTTTAGTTATCGTACGAAAAAGCATTACATAAATATTTATTTTTAATTACGTCATGATATTTTAGAAGGTCTGTGCAACATTAACAGATTTTTTTCGGGAACAACTAACCCTTTTGGTTAGTGATTATTTAACTTCGGTCGCTTGAAGCGTGGGTTAATGTTTGGCTTCATAGTTCAGTCACTGCTCACTATATAGTACGGTGGCGACATTAAAGTGGGTCTGAAATTGTTTAAAATTACACAAGGGTCCTATTTTGAATAGTAAATGTGCTCGAAACAACATAATCACATATACAATACAGGCTGCCAAAGTTGCAAGTTTTGAACGATATTCTATCTAAGTATATTATTTTACTAGCTGTGCCCGCGACTTCGTCCGCGTGGAGAACAGATTCCTCCCCAGCTCGACACTGGATGGTTACGTTTAGAGACACGACTTGTCTAGATTACTTATGTATTCTATATACACCTACCTACTATCAATGATATTATAAGTAAAAAAATCTAGATATGTTACCTACACAACATTCGATCTTCAAAATTGGCACACATAAATAACTTAATATTGCAATATCACACTACAAAACGATATATCATATCACACGACGGCATTTGGATGTTACGGGTCACTATTACTTCTATGGCGATGATAGCTCAGTGGTAAGTGACGTCGAATACCGCGACGAAGGTCGTGGGTTCGAATCCTACAATGAGCTTGAGCTTTCGGTGAAGGAAAACATCGTGAGGAAACCATAGCACGGTGGTAGGGTACTTTGTAGTACCCGACTGGCTGGCTACCACCCTCAAGTTGAAAATCTGTCGCCAAGCACCTATCACACATATAATTCATATCAACTTTGAACCCCCGTTTCACCCCTTCAGTGGTGGAATTTTAGAAAACGTTAAAACACGTGTTTCTGTTTTTCTGATTGTTAGCTTAAAAACACAGTTTCATGATTCTAGCTTCAAAAATGATGGACCTCCATACAGCATTTATTATTAAAACATTCAACCCCTTTTTCACTCCCTTCAGCGGTTGGTATGAAAAATGAGAAGGACTGACTCATTAACACTCAGCCAACACCCTCGGACCTAGAAAGCTGATTTTTTTCACAGGTATTCTTTATTAGATGTAGACGAGGAATAAGAGGGATACGCGGGTGAAACCGCAGGCAGAAAGCTAGTCTTCGTATAATCTAAAGGTTACATATTATACATACATACATTGCAAGCTAATATAAAGCTTGTAAAAATATAAGTAATATAAGGACTGACTCACTGACTCATTAACACCTAGCCTACACCCTTGGACCTAGAAAGATGAATATTTTCACAGGACTTTTTATAAGATGTAGACAAGGAATTTTTTGAAAAGGAGTTTTTGAAATTCAATCTCTAAATAGGTAAAAAAGGGATACGCGGGTGAAACCGCGGGCGGAAAGCTAGTTTTATATATAGATTTTTTTTGATCTAGTACTGCCTTAGTATGTGATAATAAACAGAATCATACGTAAAATATATTTAACTAGTGGGCCCGGCAGACGTTGTCCTGCCCTGAAAATAAAACTTAGAACCCGATTCCAGCGCCACCAATTGTGAAACTAAACCATCTGTCAGTCCGATCTCGAGACATGTCAAAACGTCGTTCTATACAAAATGTATGACAGAAATAATTTTCTTCATTATTCTTTTTTTTGTGAATTTTTCATATTTTTAATCCTATGTGTTATTCCTGGTTCTAAGCTACCTCCCCATAAATTTTCAGCCAAATCGGTTCAGCCGTTCTTGAGTTATAAATAGTGTAACTAACACGACTTTCTTTTATATATATTATATTTACATATTGTAGTTTTTCTAGTCTAGTAGAAACCTAAGAAAAACCCCTGAAGGGATAAGTCATACATTTTTGAGTGTTTCAACTACATATACTTACACCTACAAAGGTCGTTATGTCTTTAACCTCTTCAAAATCACGATGTACCTATACAATCACTCGTTTACTAAACTAATTAACCTTTATCCAAATAGATATATAATAGACTATAATTACACTGAAAAGACAAAGGATTGATGCTTTTTGTAAAGTACCCTATCTATACTATAATTACAAACCGATATACTGAGCAGCTAGTCTATGGTACTGAAACGAGACTCACATTAATCATAGGTAAATTTTAAATAAAAAAACTTGAGAGGTGTCAAGGGACACCCGGATGGAACGAAGTTATATAAGTTATATAAGTCGAGAGTATATATATATAAAAAAAACATTTCTATTTATATACATATATATTTCTATTCTCTATAAATATTTCTATTCTCTTGTCGCGTCCGAAAATAGAAATAAAAAAATGACTGGCTTGCTTTCTATAAGAGGGAGAGAGAGAGAGAGAGAGAGAGAGAGAGAGAGAGAGAGAGAGAGAGAGAGAGAGAGAGAAACATGCGCACGCCGCACAGCTTACAATAAAGTGACACTGACACTAAAAGTGTCGTGACAATTTTTCGTAAGATTTTTTTCCGTCTAGCCCCCTTTCACAACGCAACACAACATTACATGTCGATATTTCAGGTCGTCAAGAAAAACGTTAAGTTTTATTTGGTCTCAATAAAAAGGATAAAGCACAGCAGAACATTGACCTAAAATTAACCGAGCACATCTTTATGACGTCATAAACTTGACGCAAATACAAGGCAGTCGCCCCGTGACTGCTTCCAACCCAGACCTGGGTTAAGGGTTTCATTTGCTATGTGTTGCAAAAGTGCCTATTACGCTAACAAGAACTCTGTTATTATTTGTTTTCTGTATCGTGAAGAACATGACTAATAGATCATCTTTTGTTACAGCCTTGTCGCGTCCGAAAGTAAGATTATAAACTTGCGACACACAATGTTTATTCATCTGCATTACAGATAGTGCGATCCACTTTTTTTCCTAATCTCTTACAGTGCATCCTTTCGTTAGTGTGTAGATTTTTTTTTTTATATTCTGGATAGACTTGTGTTTGACTACAATCTCACTATGGTAAGTGATGATGTGGCCGAAGGTGGTAAGCACACAAAGCCTAGATGGGAACTGGCTCTCAAGTGCAGCTGTCGGAACACACCGATAGGTGCTTGGCGACAGTATCAACTTGAGGGTGGTAGCCAGCCAGTCGGGTACTACAAAGTACCCTACCACCGTGCTATGGTTTCCTCACGATGTTTTCCTTCAACGAAAGCTCAAGCTCATTGTAGGATTCGACTCCTTACGACCTTCGCCGCGGTATCCGACGTCACTTACCACTGAGCTATCATCGCCTTAAAATGATATATCGATATGTCTATATGTACCTAAGTTAATATGTAGCTCTACAACACTAGCAAAAGGATGTACACTTGCACTTAAAGGGATTAGAAAAAAGAGTGGGGCGCGTTTTCGTTGATAGCTCTATGACTATATACCAGAATAAGAAGTATCAATACCCACCTCCAGGGTCCAGGCTACCCCTTTGCCAAAGGGGAAAAATAGATAAAATCTTTTTACTATCGATGTGTTGATTCATACTACCAAATGGAAAACTTTCAACATAATTTACATAGAAATATGGGTAATGTGCTGGTAATTTTATGATTTTTGGCACACTTTTTGTTACACATTCGGTTTCGCAAGTGGAACTGTGGGTAACAGCAACAATTTTATTATAAAAGAGACCTAGCTACATTCCATCTCGTTTTATTGGTGGAACTACGTTTTCAGGGAAGACGTAGTATCATATTCTAATCATGATTTTCAGCTTGATTTGGATACCTAATGTATATCCATCAAGTCTTGTTTTATGTAACGATCAAAGTTATTGAAAAATATTGTTAAATAATCAATCGATGCAATTGCGAAACGTGGTTTGAACACAATTTAGTCGGAAAACTACCAAGTGAAGTATAATAAAAGATTGCATCGCCGCAAAATTTAAATAATAATATGCTAATCGAATATTTAATACATGAATAATTTGTGGAATGGAATGTTTAATAATTTTTTTAAAGTTGTTTTTAAAAATTAGTAGTTTACGTAACATTGTTCGAATTCTAAATGTTATCAATATGATTTTTTTACAAACGGTAGATAAGGGTGTGTATAAGTGTCATCATCTCTTGATGAGAAGCATATCGGAATAATAAGAGACTATAAATATAAAACATCTAGAACTATTAGGAGCTCAGTTTTTTTTCCACAAAAACAACTTGTTCTATTACGTTCCATAATTCCATTATGGTGTGAAGTAAAAATGAACAAACTCAGTTTTGCATTTATCTTATTACTAGCTGTCCCCCGCGGTTTTACCCGCGTTCAAGAGTTAACACAGTCAAAATCCTTAGTGGATAATACTCCCTATTAAGAATCTACCTGCCAAGTTTGAAACGTTTATATTTTCTGTTTCGTGATTACTCAGAGAGTGGTATTTCACGTTAAGGCGATAGCAAAAAAATAATTGAGCTTTTTGAAATAGTTTTATTTCACTATGGCATAATTAATAAATATATTTTTTGATAATATGCTTATTGACTATTTGATTAATGTTCTGTTAGACGTGAAAACACGATTGGATTATATTGCCTCGATAGAATTTAATTCCGAAAAGACCTCTTCTTTCTTATATTTTTGCATTTTATTCTATAATCATAACGAATTTCATAGCTTAACTCCATTAAAAATATGGGTATTAGGTATTTGAAAATTCTGGTCGAAAATCTTTTTGATAAATAGCGTAATTAATTTTTAATCAATTTTTATTTGGTTTGGCGCTTACGTTTTTATTTTGGGAGCGAGCGCATTGTTGCGCTCTCTTTCTTCGCATATGGAAGTAAATAACTCTGTCACTTTCGTAGCTCCACCCAGTCGGCCTGCCATCAAGCTTTTTTAAGTTTTTTACGTATCACCTTAAGGTACTTTATAAATTTATCGAGACCGCAGTGGCAATATGATAGTTTTTAATGTATATCACAAATAAAAATGTACTCTCCAAGACTTACAATTTCAAGACAGTTGTCATCATTTTACGTTAGACGCTTTAATAGCGTTTGAATCACGACAAATTCGATTTCCTGTGAAACTTAGGGACGATAAGTACCCTGTTCAAAGCTTTGCAAAGTTACAGCTATTGTAATACAGACACACCTTTGTATAAGTGCTGTTAGTATAGTGTATAAACTGGTTGCTTCTCCGGTCTGTTCCATTGTACATATCACGAACGTTTTCACAGAAATTCATTTTATAAATACATTTCAAATGTATTTTATAAAGTCACAGAATCTTCAGGAAAAGGATAATACAAACAGAGCTGGCTTTGACTTGACTGCGACTTAACTGGGGGATTTAAGGAGAGAGTGCCACCCGTATTTCCGGATTCGTATTAGCTATTTCAAATAATCGCTCAAAACATGTAGTTTGCTCGTAAAGTCTAGCAGCTGCAAGTCTATTTCCTGTGATAAAGCAAATGGAATTGAAGTCTATTTCCACGAAAGTAAATCGAGTTTTATGTTCAGAATACTACAATATTGACCGATTTGTTGGACATGAAAATTATTCTAGCTTTTATTTGTCGCCGTTACGTAGACTATGAAATTAATTTATTAAAATGTGTGTTCTGAAATCAAACTAAGACGTTTTAGTCCGATAGGTGTAAATAAACGTTGATGCTACCCTTTGATTATTAAACCAGCCTAATGCTCTAAGATGCTACCGAGTATGAAAGCACAACTATTTTTAAAATAATATTACTTTGGTTTGTCATTAATTTCGAAAATTAATCTACTTTCAGTAGTAGCGTCTCAAATTTATATCAATACGTGCAAAATTCTATTGTTATCGAGCTGTGCCGTTCGGTCGGACGTACGGACGTTAACAGACGTGATGGAACAATCGAATCCGAATTCAGTTGGATATAGAACACTACAATCTATTGTTTGAACTATGAGGACCAATCTTAGAATGTGATCCTGAAGTCTGTCAGTTGGACAAGACTAGTGATGAGAAATAATTAACAGTTAAAAAGTAAATAGTTATTTAATAACTATAAATATATAATAACTGTTAATTTAACTGTTATCAATAAAAAGTTACCTAAGGTTCATTACCTAGTTTGTCTGGATTCTAATTTCTAGAATGTACCTAATTAAAGGTACCTAATAAAGAAAATGCGATAATAATATTCAGAAATATTTATATGTTCAATATTCAATATTCAGAAATATTTCAAGGCGGTGATAGCTCAGTGGTAAGTGACGTCGAATACCGCGGCGAAGGTCGTAGGTTCGAATCCTACAATGAGCTTGAGCTTTCGGTGAAGGAAAACATCGTGAGGAAACTATAGCACGGTGGTAGGGTACTTTGTAGTACCCGACTGGCTGGTTACCACCCTCAAGTTGAAAATCTGTCGCCAAACACCTATCGATGTGTTCCGAAAAAAAATGTATACAAAAAAATATCATAAAAAAGAGTTGCATCTGTCAAATAAACAAATTTATGTCGATTCCGATTCGCTTGAGGAGGTGCTGTCTTCCTCATCATCATCGCCTACATTTATAATTATATAATTATCAATGATACTATCAATTTTAATATCTCGGTCAAAGTTTTCTAAAATAAGATTTTTCGTTTTTGTGACAACCTTCGCCCAGTTATCTTTTGTGACTTTCCCGCAGGCTTCTTTTAATAGGCTCATCATCTTTTTTGTGCCGAATGGCGGGCCAGAGCCAATTCATCTATTCCAGAGCCAATTCATCTATTTCATAACGCACTTTTGCCGGCTTGTTGTCTTTAACTAATTTAATTAGCTCTGCTTTTAGCATTTGCATATTTGCGTCAATGCCGTTTGTTTTTAACCAAGCCACCAATTCTTCTTTTTTATTGGATTGAGTAGGTGCTTTCTGTACTTGCACCGAATGATAAGGGGCATTATCCATAAATATTACAGAAGGCTCTGGCAGGCCGGGCAATAGCACATTCTGGAACCACTCTTTAAATGTCGCGGCATTCATTTCTTCGTGGTAATCAGTAGTGGTTTTTGATTCAAATGCCAGTAAGCCGTTTTCTACGAAACCATATTTTGCAGAACCAGCCTGACATATTATAAGGCGGGCCCCTCTACCCATTGGTACTTTTGACGTAGACGCTTGTGTCTCATCTGTCCAAGAACGGGAAAGCGTGTGATAGGAGTTTAGCGATGTCTCATCAATGAATACGACGTTATCCCAGTCATCGATTTTTTTCACATCCCTTAAAAATGTTATTCGTTTTAAAATTATATCATAACGTTCTAAAATAACTTTTTTTTTGTCTGTTCTTTTATATTGAAAACCAATATCTTTTAAAATTTTTGATAAATTAGTTTTACCTCCCTTAAACAAATCAGCTGCTTTCAAAGATGCCAAAAGCATGGTCCTGTTAATGTATTCATTCCTCTAATAATAACCATATACATGATTCCTTATTGCATCGGCGTCAAAGATATGTTACAGGTTTTGTTCTGCGTTTCTTCTTCGGTGTTCGTAAAATATTGTTATTTTTTGTTAGCCATATAGAATATATCCTATTACCCTAGGTTGCCTGGGAGAGATCGCTTCAGCTATAAGGCCGCCTAAATTGATTTTCACTTTTATTAATTTGTCTTCTGTGAATGTAACTTCCTTTTTATGTGTAAACAATAAAGAGTATTTGTATTGTATTGTATAATCAAATTATTCGAAAGAAAAACGAAGTATTGTGTAGTATATCGACACGTTACTTTTACCAGCTATTTTGGCACATCACTACAAAAATTAACAGTTGATCTATCCTTGTAACGGCGTAGTATCATTATGTAAAATAATAGTTTTCTTATTTATTTAACATTAAATTTTGCGCAAAAATATAACATTTATTTTAACTTGACATAATGATATATTTTAAAAGATAATTATTCGTTAGTATGGCAAATAAACGATTGTTTTATTTTTAATCTTAAATCCAACGCCATATCAAAGTTATGTCGTCCGTTCTGTCACGACCCTTCAGGATCGCATTCTAAGAGTGGCCAGAGTGTAGGTACTTATATGTTTACCGCAAAGTATTTTGCTTAGAGTCGAAGAGGCAGAGCCAAAAAAAGTCTCTGAATTTATTAAGCCTGGGTTTTTCTCTGGTGAATAAAATGCTGCGGTCAGTCAAGCGGATATTAAAACATGTCTCAGGTGCGCAGTCAAACATGTCGTGACCACCGACATAATAAAATCAATTTCTTAAGGCTGAAACTTTATGAACTTTTGGTTTTTTATATGTAAATCAAAATTATGATAGTCAGTCAACGTCCTATAGGGACACAGCTGGTCAGTCAGCTGTAATGTACGTAGCGAGGTTTATAAGGTTACAATTCGTTTCTTAAGCGTGTTTTTTTAGCAACTACTACTGACTATATTATTAATAAATAAAAAGGTCAGTCAACCATTCCGTCCGTAGGACAACGCCCGTCAGTCAGTGAATAAGAAATGAAATTTTTTCGCTCTCTATAGATGTTACACGCGGCAGCTCGTCTTTTATTTATAATTTACTTAAAATAAAATAACATTATCATAATCATTTGAAGTACGAAATTTATTTTAATAAGGCACTTCCGTGTCGGAGCTGTGCCTAAAAAGCTGTAGAAATAAAATAAAAGAATAGAGAAATAAAATTATTCCTAGATAAAAAAAATACCGGTCAAGTGCGAGTCGGACTCGCGCACCGAGGGTTCCGTACAAACTTGTTTTATTTTTATATTGGAGTTGATTGAATGAAAGATAAATTGCGGGTTACGATTTATGACGTATTAAAAAAAAACCGGTCAAGTGTGAGTCGGACTCGCGCACCGAGGGTTCCGTACAAACTTGTTTTATTTTTATATTGGAGTTGATTGAATGAAAGATAAATTGCGGTTTACGATTTATGACGTATTAAAAAAAAACCGGTCAAGTGCGAGTCGGACTCGCGCACCGAGGGTTCCGTACAAACTTGTTTTATTTTTATATTTGAGTTGATTGAATGAAAGGTAAAAAGCGGTTTACGATTTGTGAAGTATTAAAAAAAACCGGTCAAGTGCGAGTCGGACTCGCGCACCGAGGGTTCCGTACAAACTTGTAAATAGTTCGTTCATCTTTTTTTTTCGATTACCTTATTTGGGGTTGGTGCAATTAAGCCAGACCTCTAAATTGTATGACCGCCCATACAACTCAGAAGCCTATCTTAATTGGTGGTAACTATGTATGTATGGGGACACCCTTTAATTTTCAACTTATTTTATTTTTTTGGAATTTTTCCTTTATCTGTGCTATAAAACGTTGCTTCGTACCAAATTTCAAGATTCTGAGTTCACGGGAAGTAAGTGTATTCATTTTGATTCAGTATCATATTTTTTTTAGTTTTATCATTCGCTTATTTTAGAAGTTACAGGGGGGAGGGACACACATTTTACCAATTTGAAACTGTATCTCGCGCAAACTATTCAGTTTAGAAAATAAAATGATATTAGAATCCTCAATATCATTTTTGAAGACCTATCCATAGATACCCCAGACGAATGGGTTTGATGAAAAAAAAATGTTGACTTTCAGTTCTAAGTACTTACCAAGTTTCAACAGTATAGTTCTTATAGTTTCGGAAAAAAGTGGCTGTGACATACGGACAGACAGACAGACAGACATGACGAATCCATACCATAAGGGTTCCGTTTTTTGCCATTTGGCTACGGAACCCTAAAAAATATTTGTATAGGCTCTATTTTCTTCTAAAGGTTGAATAATAACATCATGTACAAGTTCTGGTAATTGATCACCTTTGAAAACAATCAAACTCATATTTCTCATTAACTAATTTCCAGCCGTAGTCAGTAGGAGATAGCACCGTTGGAATTTGACGGTGAGCATTACGCCAAATATTTGCAATGAAGCTCGCTCTTAAGGCTTGTCCTGGGCAAAACACTGTAAAATTAGGTATCTTTGCATTCGGTTTTTACGTTACCCGTAGTGTTAATTAATCATAAAAAATAAGCAATAATCTACAAGATATGTGAAATTATGTGGTTTTCTTTGAATTCTATTTTAACTTATAGAACTGAAGAAAAAAATTACTAAAGTTACCGCTATTTTTTCTAGTTAAAACGATATTACTGCTGCATTTTTTATCGAAACTGTATGAAAATTTATACACATATTTAAAAAACAATATTACATTATGTGGTTAACTTACTTTTTTTTAAAATTAGTTTGTATTAATTTAAATAAATAAACAAAGCATTTCAATCGAGCAAATTTTGCACCGCACCCCGCTCTCGTCCATAAAGTCAGTGCGGGGCGAGTCGTGTTGCTAGACGGACCTGTGCTGCGTTGTAGATGGAGCTTATCAGTTTGCCGAAATAATTCTTAGTCTTTTGCGTGTATTTAGAGTAAACAGATACAGAGGCGTCATAACATTTCATGAACATAATTATATTTTAGATTGGTATTATAAGTGTTTATTATTACGAATAGTGTAGTCATTCGAGGCGAGGACGTAGCATTATTTTAGATTCAATAATAGTTAATTTAATATTTTTATTTTCCTGTAGTTTCAGTGTTTTCATAGAGAGACATTTATAGGCTACAGCCTAGGGTTGATAATTTTGAAACAAAAAAATTATAATAGTAGGATAAAACCAATTAGAAACAGAAGAGAAAGTAAAAAATGAGAGGAAATATTAATTAAATTTCGATGAATTTTATAATGTTGCTCTCAGTCCTATTAGTTTATTTATTTACTAGCTTTCCGCCCCGCGGTTTCACCCGCGTATCCTTTGAGATTGAATTTCAAAAAATCTTTCTTAATCCTCGTCTACATCTTAAAAACATTACCTGTGAAAAAAATCAGCTTTCTAGGTCTAACACTGGGCGTTGATATAATAATAGTTTATTTCTTAATATAATAATAGTTTATTTCTTCCCACAAAGATACAAACTTTCTTATAATGTAAATAAACCTAATATTAATGTAACAACAAAAGAAAAAACAAATAAAATGCAATAATACGAGGAACATATTAATTGTGGGAGGACAGGAGCCCAAACAGAATCAGTGATGAATCAGTCCTTCTCATTTTTCATACCAAGAAACGGAAATAACTCCTAACTTTGAACCCCCGTTTCACCCCTTCAGAGGTGGATTTATAGGAAACGCTAAAACACATGTTTCT
The DNA here is from genome assembly GCA_951361185.1 of Ochropacha duplaris. Lineage (NCBI taxonomy): Eukaryota > Metazoa > Arthropoda > Insecta > Lepidoptera > Drepanidae > Ochropacha > Ochropacha duplaris. The sequence goes on from OX592690.1 coordinate 3,181,063, forward strand.
TTATTTTTAATTGTTAGCCTAAAACAAAGTTTCATGGTTCTAGCTTCAAAAAATGGCGGACTTCCATACAAACTTTCAACCCCCGTTTCACCCCCTCAGGGGTATAAATTTTAATAACGCTGATACACATGTTTCTTTATTTTTAATTGATAGTCTAAAAACAAAGTTTCATGATTCTAGCTTCAAAAATGACCGACTTTCATACAAACTTTCAACCCCTTTTTCACCCCCTTAAAGGTTGAATTTCGAAAAATCCGTTCTTATTCCTCGGTCAAGTTTTAAAAACAACACCTGGGAAAAAATAATAACAAAATATACCATGTACGAGTAAGTATCTCAAACATTTTTATGTAGGTACATCACAATAAGTTTTGCCTAAAATGATTTTATCTCTATTGTTTCACAAAAATAACATAATACAATATTACTAGTACAGTACCTATGTACTATAATATTATAGTTTTACTACACAAAAATATACCTAGGTAGTGCCTACTTTTTTGGATTGCTATTTTTGAGTAACAATAGAGTAATAATCATTTTAGGAGAAACTTATTGTGATGATAATATTGTAAAACAAGTTAGAGTTATAGCAATAGTGATCTCTCTGTAACTTGACTATTCTATGACAGCAGCGTGTGTTATCGCTTATCGCTACGCTTTTTCATGATGTAGCGAGCGCATCGTGCGCGATGTTTAGGTGAGGATGGTGCGGGGTGCGGTACAGAGTTCCGACCAAACGCTCAAGGTTGTTGGCGCCGGTGCGAGCCTTAAGAACTGCTGCATCAATTCTTATTGGCACTCATACTCGACCCATCTACATTCTTTATTTTAATTTTAAAAGAATCGTTTGCAGTACTAAAACATTTATAAAATTTTTAAAATAAAACTTTAAATGATTATGATAATGTTATTTTATTTAAAGTAAATTATAAATAAAAGACGAGCTGCCGCGTGGCTTCATAGTTGATGAATATCGCGTCAAATCGTTGAAAAATTAGATATTCTAACCCCAATAAACTGAGCTATTCCTCTTTTCAAAATCTACATAAAGCTATTACATATACAATTATTTATCTATTATAGTCTCCCTAACAATACTTTCATGTTATGATGGCAAATAAATTGAACTTAATTTGTAAATGATTGATTCGATTGAGTGTGAAATGATTCGGTAAAGAAGAAATCAAGCAAAACCAACCCAACAAACCGACTGCATTAAAATACTAACTAAAAAGTGTAAAACAAGCCCTATAATATCTCGCTCATAGGTATCTATCGAAATATGCCGTCGGTTTTTTTTGTATTGTTTTATTAGTTTTTAGGCAAATCTGCATTGTTTTCCATATTACACTTTACTTTGCAAGAAACATATATACTCAAAACACTATTCAGCGAAGTTTTTAAATATTCACTATGTATTCAAACAGCATAAGATATAACATTTTACTTGCAATAGAAAATTCAGTATAAACAACTTAAAACATCAGGAAGCAATTTTGAAAGGTGAATAGCGCTCGCTTCCTTTGCAATGATAAAGTTGAACAAAAGATGAATATCACAGTTGCCGGTGTCTACTTTGTGTTCTCGAGTTGAAATAAAACTAACGTTGTGTTTATTTGAACTCAAAAACGGCCGGACAAGATCATAAAACAAATATACATTGTACGGCAGGTTTTTGTTTCTTTTGATTATTCTTTGTTTATTTAAAGGCTTTAGTTACAAGACTATCAAGCCTAAACCATTTTTCAATATTGTTCATTTATGTCAAAGTCACGTTATATTGTCAAATTCACTGTAAAGTCTAGTCCTCCTCCGTACAGTCAGGCTTTAGTGAAATTGGCGGCCGTTCCACTAAAACTTCTCACGGACTTTTTGGGACAAACTGAAAAGTCACGATACACGCTTTCATTTCACTTCACTCCACTTGTGCACTTAGATTGATCTTTATTGGACAAAACATCACCGATATTTTATTCAATAAAACTAGAAATACACGTTAACTACGTGTATTGATATGAAAATATTACGAAAACGCAACGTCATTTCGCAAGTTCCCGCCAAAAAGTCCTTGTTTCTTTTGATAGAAGTAAAGGTTCCGAGCCTTTAACCTTGCGAACCCTGTAGTTCAGGTCGCGTCCTATAATACCCCATCCTGAATATCAAAAATCCGTAGGACAAAGTTCGCCCTCAGCGAGCCGGCTGATCAAATAACCCTAGCTCAGATATTCATCCCACTCAGATTCAGTCTCGTCGTCCGACATTAGCGGCCCGAGCTGCAGCTTATAATCCGACCTCCAATCGTTTATTCGAAGTCCGCCCTACTTCTTACAATTTATTCCTACCACTTGTGTTTAATGCAACTGCTGTCAAACTCGCAAGTCAAAGCTGGTTCGTTTAACAATAGATGTTTACTGTCTCCACAAGATATATCCTTATGATAAAGCACTTTGACAAATCCATTGGCAGTATATCATAATAGTTGTAAATGTACTTGCCATAAATGATTGAGGCTAGTAAGGAAAATTTTGAAATGCTTAGAATTATATCAAATGATATCGCGTCTTGCGGTAGCATGAAAATAATAATTTCAGATCAAATTAAATACCTAGCCTTTAACTTATTTGCTAACAAAGGTTTAAGACGCCGATCGATGTGCTAATGCTTTTATTTCCAATTGATTAATTCAACCGAAAAAGCGTAGTCAAAATAAAAAATAATATTTTTATAATATTTTGGACAATCTGATTGGCTATATTTTTCATTCAAATAAAATTAATAAGTTCTGTGACATTCCTCACACACGACCGTCTGATTCCAAAATAAGCAGATCTTCTAGTTTGGAAATCAGATTTCATTTATTTAAAAAAAAATGTTTAATACACACAAATTTTTATGTCACAACTTTTTTATGTCTGTGACAACGAGGCAGGTGGGTCACCTGATGGTAAGTGACTACCGTCGCCTATAGACATTGGCAATACCAAGGAGATTGCCAATGTGTTGTACACATTATTAGGTACAATGCTTTAAAGGCAAGCTGGCTCTCAAGTGCAATTGCCGGAACACACCAACATGTGACAGATTTTCAACTTGAGGGTGGTAGCCAGCCAGACAGTACAAAAATGTACCCTACCACCGTGCTGTGGTTTCCTCACGATGTTTTCCTTCACCGAAAGTACAAGCTCATTGTAGGATTCGAACCCAGGACCTTCGCCGCGGTATCCGACGTCACTACCACTGAGCTATCATCGCCTTAAATTGATAATTACACCCAGACTCACGACACACAGACATGTTAATGCTCACATATGTATGTCCTGGGCAGTAATTGAACCCAATACTTGTCGTAATAGGCAGTGTTCTTACCAAAAATGTTTAACTATATACTTAAACATAATTTTCTCTGTTTTCTTTTCCTTTTTACTTAACTAATAAGCTAATATTATAAAGATAACAGATTTGATTTTTTGTATGAAGTAAAAATACTTAAACGATTTAAAAATTCTTTCAGTCTTAGAAAACTACATTACCAGTGAGTAACATGGACTATATTTTAGTTTAAATCCTTTGGGAATGCGGGTGGAACCGCAGGGCTGAAAGCTAGTTTGAAAATATTTGGGAGTGATATGAATAAAGAAAAAATATAAATCTGATTCCCTTGATCAACCTACAGAATTGGGGCGTGATTGGATTGAAAATAGCTAATTATTGCACGTTCGAGGCGGCGTTGGCGCTAATCAAAATAATAACATTATTAATTTTAATATTAGTGGTGAAATTAACAACTATCCCTAGTTAGTACGTGATTAAAATAGTAAGCGTATAATGTTTTTTTTTTCGTTTTTATCGTGTCATTTGGCATAACGTTGAATATAAATATTTGATGCATGAGTATGTATTTTCCGAATATAGACGGTCGGTCATGTATTCTGCGCATCTCTATTACCAATGCATGACGTTCAATCAAATCAAGTCTCAGGTCAAAGCAATGCATTGGTATTCTCATCAGCTTTGAGTAATTGGTACCTACATAATACAATACAACCATTCAGGGGCAGGTAGTGCAGCTGACTCTCAAAGGGATACCACCTTTATACCTAATACTTATCTATTGATCAATCCTATATAAACTCAACATACAAATCAACACTAATGGAACAAGGAAATATTTTTTATTGTTGAAATGTATGTTACAATATTATTATACTGTTTTATTTGTTTTATAATAATCAAATAACTGCAGCGTTGTTTTGTAGGGATCTTAATCCTAATTATTCGCGAAAATTTATGTCGAAAATTACTATAGAAACTGGCTAAAAACATCGAGATCAATATGCAAAGTAGGTTCGTTAGAAATGTGGTGGAGGTCGTGAGCAGTGCGTGCCTTTGATCGATGGTTGCGTGCGGTGCGTCTTACGCCGACGGCGGGCCTCGCGGCGCGGTGGCGGTGGCATGGCGGCGGCGGCGGAGGCTTCGTGCGACCCTCATCCAGCACCGGCATCGGCATCGGGGCGGCGTGACGTGGTTTTCTTTGTTCCATGCCACCCGTTGACGACGCCATCGCCACCGGTGCCTCCGCCAGTCGCACCGATTCGCGGCGCCGCGCCTACCTCGCATTGCGCATGCTCAGCGCGATTCTCATGCGCCCCCACTACGTCATGATTTAAAATGAGATGCGGTGCAAAGTAAGCGTACATTCTGTCGGGACGTCGCCGTCGTTACAGTTGGGATATCGGGTGGTGCGGTCGCATCTCTAGATAGTAGCGCGAGCCTGCAGTTGTCGGTGGTGTTTGTCTGTTCGGTCGGTTCTCCGTTCGCTGTTAGTTGAGCACTGGAAAGGGAGCGCGCGACAGTACCCGTATCGATCTGAACATTTTGTGTGGTCGTTCGAGCTCATCGTTCTCTCGGGATATTCGACCACTGGTCGCCGTTGGCGCCGGCCTTGCTGCACTGTTTACGCGCCCGTACACTCATGCCCGCCGATTATAATTGATAACAACACACGAGGACCTGAATTTGAGAGCGCATCTGAGAGCCGCACTACACTTATTCTACGTATTTGATCGATTTTGAGCAGCGAACTTTGGTAAGTTTTATTGTTGTGACATTTAGAAATGTGGCAACTACTTCCCCTATATTTTTAAGCTATTTTTGCGAATGTTTATTTTATTGTATATTTCGTTAATTTGATTACCTTTTTACGAAACATTTTTTTTGTAAAATTCTATTAATTTCATACACGATGATGTATATGTGTTGTGTATAAGTGTGCTCAAATATTTCAATTGAGTGTAGCCGGCCATCTGGTTTATATTCTAAAGTTAGATTGTAAAATCGTAAACCGCAAGAAATCGACGGTATACCTACTTCAAGACAGACAGACGATTCAATCCAATATACCGCGTTACTGAAAAAAATCTTCCCGGTGCGTTCTTATCATAAAATACTTTGTTACATATGTACATGTCCAATATATCATTAAGAAGATTAAAAAAAAGAAATTGGTTGATAAAGTAGATTCAGAAAGGGCTTTCACACGTGATATATTCTTATTCTTACTGCGCATGTCTTCTGTACTGTTTTATGTGTGTATAGATATGGAATAAGATCCCCGAAATCGGTAACTGTTGATTCGTCAGAGCTATGAAAAAGAAAATTTTCACGTTGCGTGCAAAACGTTTGTATTGGTATGTTATAAATAAGATAAATATTGTATCTAACATTATTTAAAACAAATGTTATGACCAATTCTGCAGATTTATTACAAGTTGTAGCCATACCATTTTGGGACATAAAGTGGGATAAAAGCCCGCATGTTTAAATCTCTACAATAAGAAATAAGGACACGGAACTATTCTTATTCAAAACGACTACATACCTAATTTGCTACACATAAATGGGAAATTAACACTTAATTTGCATCATTATGTTATTGCCAGTGTCCATTTGTTCACTTATGATTGGCACGGTCGTTGCGTGACCATCCAATAATCGACTTATGTGTCTGAAACTAATTACAAATATACACATGAATATAAACATGAAACTAACTTAAAATGCTTTATAGATATGCCGCGGATTGTTGGCAAACTGCGTCATTTGGTAAAGATCCCGGGTACTTGGTTTAGAACTTTACAACTGATAGAAACCCAGATACTTAAATAATATTTCTAGACTTTTAGGTATTCGTCCCACCGCCCGCCTTAAATATTAAGCTACAAATATATTCAAGAAAATTAAAGCTACCGTTTAATTTCGAGATACGTATAGTAAAAGTTTATAATTTGACTGTTTATACTTCGGCGAGAACATTTAATAAAATAAAACGACTGTCTACTGGCTGCCAGAAATCTGAGCGACACTCGTGTACTATAGTACCTACTATATAAAAAAATATTAGTAAAACGAGTCTTATTTATTCATACAATGCCTGTATTAAGACACTCCGCTATTATGTACTAAAACTTCTTCAAAAATTACTAGCGCTATTTAACATACCTACAGTAACCTGTAATTTATTTTCGTTTGATATGAGAATAAATGCATAAATAAAATAAGAAAATGAAAACAGAGTAGTATATCCACAAAAAGTAACTAACTATAAATTACCTCTATTTGTTTCTTTTTTATTTTATTATTTTGTAATGAAAATTATGTACCTACCTAGTAAAAATATAACTGTGTTTTTGTATTGTTTTGATGTGTTATGTGTATGTTGTGTAATGTGTTTGTTAAGTTTGTTTTGCATTTTGCTGTGTCTGTGTTGCACCTTTTGTTGTAGTGATCACCCGACGCGCTCGCATACTCGCTTACTATAATTTGTACTTTTAACATTAACTAACCTCAACTCGCTCGCTAATCGCCGGCTGTAGGACGCGTGACTTAGGCTGGGAGTTTACTTTCCTTGGATTATTCAGTAAGATAACAAAATACTTTTTTATTTCATTACTGAACCGTGAATCTCATGAATATCATTATCTTTAATTGGACACAAACATTGCCGTCATTTTTGACAATATTTTAGAGTAAGAGATTCTGTTAAAAAGCGTACAAGTATTTATGTGCATGTCTACTCCAAAAACGATGGAACCATTGTTTCAAACACCTCTTAATAGTTTTTAAACAGTGTAGATATGCCCAAACATTCAGGGATTTAAGTTCAATAACAGTTTTCTTTTATTCTTGCGACATACATGTATATAGACCTATGTAGGTAGGTATACGATATTTGTCGTTGTAGGTTAAAATCACACTACAACGCGAAGTGAATCGCAAATCGTAAAATTCTTGAATGCTATTATGCGGTGAACAATAGGTAAGCATTGTTTTACTCTGCAGATGTTAAATTCAATTTAAAAACAGCGAATCATTTGAAATCACACTAAAACTGGTCTGGTTTCTTAAAGCTTCATCATTTTCAAATCTTTGTCCTCTCAGACATTTCATCAAACTCGAAAATAGATAAAATCTAAGGGCAAGGTATGGTGAATATGGAGGATACTCACGTATTTCAAAGCTCGGATTGCAGCCATCGCAATTGTGGACTTGTGAGCCGCGAGCGCGACCTTATCTTGATGAAACAAGAGGTTTTTCGCCTTCGCCTTCGTTTTTGCGAGTTTGCCTCTCTGCCCTCTGTATCAAACTAAGCAGAGCTAATATGGAAACCAGATGACTGATATACTACATATACTAGGTACTTTCTTTTTGTACTACTTACATAGGTACTTAAATAGATAATTACACGCAGACAATAATTTTTCGTCTTGTATAGTTTTTCTTTTTTATTATTACATTAACATCGATATTCTAGATAATAAGGAAGTCTGCATCTTTGTAAGAAGAGAATAAACTATTATTATTATTAAACAGACATATTCATGCACACAAATGTGTGTCCTGGATGGGAATCGAAACCACGACCTGCCTGCGGCGTGATAAGTAGTGTGGTAATTAGTGATGTTTTGGATATCCGTATCCGTATCTGCGGATATCTGAGGGAGAAGAAAGTTCCGTATCCGTTACTTTTCTCGCGGATCTTTTACGGATTTTTTGTCTTATTAATTTTCAATTAAATGATGAAATACTGTAAATATTAAGTAGGTGATTAGGTAGAATTAAAAAACTATGAAATTCAGAATATTTTTTATTTCTTAAAATCAAATATATGGCAGTTTTATATTGCAAACATTTATCATATCTTATACAATAAACCATAAACAAAACACAATACCCGCGCAATGCAAGTCGAAAGATGTCCTGCCTGTCGTTGCGGCGGGCGTGACGTCAACTATCGTTTCTTGTAGTTGTTGGTTATTCCAAATAAATAGAAAAAAAAAGTCTCGCGCGCCGTCACCGATTGAGTAAGACAATAAAGATGACAAAGACACCAAATATCCGTATTCGGATCCGTATCCGCGGACATACATTTTTAACGATCCGGCACATCACTAGTGTTAACCAACCAAAAAATGGATGAAAATAGGTAATATAATAGATAAAAAAACTACCGTGACACTAAAGGTCCTTGAATGAAGAAACAGGGTAAGTATATGGATGAAAGTTAACACATGACGGACGACCCAATAAAAAAATGTGTCGATCCATGCGCCAAATGCCGAGCTTGACTTTATTTACTCTTTAAAATTTGCAAATATCCCGTCGAACTTTCATAGATTTCCCTCTTTTATTTCCGCTATGTCGTATGCTCTTAACTTTATTTCCAGCGCACATCGACGGTTTAAAATCCGTATATTCTTTCGCGCGTAAACACAGAGAAATAGTATCTACTCGTATTATAATACCAAAATCGACCTTTTCGGGCTGCACGAAATGAAACATTTAATGCAATTTATAAAAATAAGACAGTGGATGCGAGTAGCGCAAGACCGCCATCGTGCATCGTAGAGATCCTTTGGGGAGGCCTTTGTCCTGCCGTGGACGTCTTGCGGCTGACATGATGATCTTACTAATATTATAAATGTGAAAGTTTGGATGGATGGATGGATGGATGGATGTATGTTTGTTAATCATTTACGCCAGAACGACTCAATGGATTTGGATGAAATTCGGCATGGAGATAGATTATAGTCTACTAAAATAGCACATAGGCTACTTTTTATCCCAGGAAATGATAAGATCCTTCGGGAACGCGGGTGAAACCGCGCGGAACAGCTAGTATATCATAATTATGTATGTCTACTAAACGCTACTACTTATCGTGGATTTTTAATAATGCGAAGGTTATAAAATTTTCATATTGTAAATGTGAACCATAACAGTGGAAGATATTCAAAACTTCATAATTTATGTTTCATCGTGATTCCTTACCTTATCCACTTTTTTTTTAATAGTTATGTCTTCCGACATAATAAAATATGAGTCGCAATACGAATCGCCTTTTTCTTCGGGTGCTTAGGATCGCTATTAATGATAGATAACTATGTATAATAAATCAGGTAAATAATAGTCGCTTCGTTAAATATCCATCAGCAACATTATAATCGAAATATTGAATTTAATGCTTATCCATTAACAGCCTTTCGGTGGAAATAGTCTAATGTATTCCTTTAATTGCTACTTTCATGTGATATCCTGTGTATTATGGCTTTTCAAATATTAAGTGCAGACGTGGTGCAGACGTATTAGACATTCCATTAGATATGAAAACACTCAACCAGTTCTTACTTCAACGTTTTATTTTTAAAAGGTTGTGTACAGAAGTGTACCATTTTATCTGAAAACATTGAGCTTTGCCTTTCTCTCAGTTTTCTAACGATTTAGTTATTGATACAGCTATTGAACCACCAGATTTTCTTTGTTTTGAAAAGCAATCATTTTATACCTTTTAATATAATAATGGATCCGAAGTATCACTTTCAAAAAATAAATATCTTTACGTAAAGATGTTTGACCGGGACAAAAAGTGAACTGTTTGTGTCTGTTTAGAAATTAGTTTGTGTAAGTAATCTTCGTTATTACATGTCTTTCGATAACTTTCGTGGATACCGACTTTGTGAATTATTCGATACTCACTTCTCTTTGATGTATTCCACAGCTTCTCGTACGTCCGATCTCGAAAAATTTTTTGTATAAAATAGAGCGCAGTGCCACTGGCAGTTACTTCACTCAAAATAGCCTATACGAGTTGTCATAGCAATTAATGCGTTTATCATGCCGTAGAATAACGAGATAACGTGGTCCTGATGCCTTTATTATCTGACGATGACATACGTAACTTTGTACCTACATGCCGCACTTGTGGGTATATGAAAAGTTTGCGTCTGGCACTGTTATGAAGCTACCCGGCACCTGCCAGTATCCAATTAATCACGCTATCCGTGAGTAAACAAAAACATATTTTTTTTTTATGGACGTATTGCCGTCGGAATATTTTTACTGTGACAGATGCATGCATGCTTTTCAGTATTCTTTTTCAACAGAACATTTGTTTTCGATACTCCTTTTCATACTGAAGGCATACTTCTGCGTGTAAAAGCAACAACTACATAAAATAGTGGGTAATATTTTGTTAGAAGTATATTTTTTTAAAGAAATGTTTTATTTAGTAAATGTTTATTTATTGTAATTAAATATTTGAAATGGGAAGTGTATTACTGTGTTGGCTAAAGTAACCTGTTTGGATCATGCGAGTTGAAATTGTGTGGAACATCGATAAAACAAAATGGGGGTCATGATTGCTCTCTTGAACTATATGAATGACACGATATGACATTATATGACTGTAATATTTTGATCAAACTCGAATATAATAGTTATTTTCATCCCCCCATCTCGGAAAGAGTATTTTTGCTCTTCGATATCTGAGTGTAAAAGCCGTTATTATCCTCTAGAGGATAAAGTAAATAGAACATCATGTGCACTAAGTTTGTGAATTCAAATTATCATTAAACCTACTTACTTCTCCCTCCATGGTGCCGAATTTATCATACATCAAAGTCAAAGCCAAAGTCAAAACCATTTATTCAGTTTAGGCCCTAGAAGGGCACTTATGAAGGTCGAATTCAGAAGTTACCACCGGTTCGGAAGTCAGCCTTCAACTGAGAAGAACCGGCAAGAAACTCAACAAGGTTACATTTTTAAAATAATTTTGGACCATCTGACTATATTGGCTTTTTTTTCAAATGTTCAACAATTTTATTCTTAAACTAATACAAAAATACATAAAAAATAATTTTGACAAATAAAAAAATGAAATTAAATCATTTTTAATTTGTCAAAAACTCTGACTCGGAAGCTTCTTGGTGTACTTTTTTTTCAATTTGCTTTGCGCGCGTCATTTTCTTATTTTTTTGCATTAAGTCATTTACTCGCTGAGGTGGGATGAAAAATTACGTGTTGCACTCGAGTGCAAAGATTTTTCACCTCGTGCTCTTTTGATTCCCTCGCTTCCGCTCAGGATTCTAATTTTTGAATCCTTCGCTTGCTCGGTCATCAAAATTGAGCACGCGGTTAATAAAAAACTTTACACTCTTGTATAACAAATAACTATTACACTACATTACAAATTTGAAGGGAAATTTGTGAAATGCATTTTCAAATGAGCTTTTTGAATAGCTTTTGCAATTCAATAGCAATACAGGCGGAAATCTATTTTCAATTGTTTTTAATTATTCAATACGCTAATCGTGTCCTACAATGGTGTAATATTCTGGTTGTACCGTATGAGTTGCAAGATTCCACCCTGAACGACAGACAGACAAACAAGAAAGTGACTTAATAAAAACGTGGTAATAAAATATTTTTTGTTTATATGTGTTTTTACCTACCTAACTTTTTAAGTAGTTACCTTCGTAGGTCTACTTGGTGTGTTTGTGATTTATTCTGATTTGTTGTCGAACATCCATAATACTTAGTATATGTCAATAAAAAGAGGCGCGAGGGTAATTAATGAGCCTGGTTTAGACTGCCTTTTATTCGTGTTAAAGGATTTCGCCTGCGTAACTTCGTAACTATTTAAGAACTTCATGCAATTAAATTGATCTTGTCTGAAATTTCTAGTTGGTACTTCAGTTAGTCATTAATAAAGTTTTATTATTTTCATCAAGCTTTTTGATCAGGATCCGTAAAGACTGCCCTTTCTCTCCCGACTGACAAGTTTTACAAAAATACTGTAAATGGGTGTGGGAAACTGAGATACAATTATAAAAACGATTCCTCGGTATGCAGCACGCTTTATTGATCTGAAACCCAATTTTAAACTACCTACACTCTACGTACATGAACATTTTATTTTTACTAGCTGTCGCAGTTTCAACCGTGTTCCCGAGGGAACCCTTTAGGGCGAGAATGTTCAAAAATACTTTCTTAGCTAAGTACTACTTCCTACTTGCTTTTACTATAAATTTAAGTACTTTCTGAGATTAGTCTGTGAGTGGTAGATATTTCGGTTTGACATATATCCGAGTAGTTCATATCCTGGTATAAAACTTTTTTTTTATCACGGGGACAGTTAAAATCCCTCGCGACTGCGGGTAAAACCGCGGGGAACAGCTAGTACTTACATAGATTACGCTTTTATTATATCAATATACCTACACGTTTTCGCCGTTCTTGAATCGTTCCAACCATACGTAGACTCTGCAAACATCACACCGTTGTAAACATCATATTAGTCGGATAATCTTATATAATAATGTATTTACGTAATAAAATAAATCACACAAATAAGAAGGTATGTTATGTGTGGATAAAGATATACTCTTCATATTATGTTTAGCAGACAGGTAAAGGACGATCTGGTAAAGGACAGGACTTTCACATTCAATACAATATATCGAAGTTTCTCAAAGTAGTAACTGCATGCCGCCCAACCAACAGGTGGACATTCGTGATTCTTAAATTATTAAACGCTCAATGTTTGAACCACTTATGGAATCCTAGGCTTTGCACTGATGGAATTCCTGGTATGCTTCGGATTTAAACACCGTAAATATGGCTTCATGAATTAAACAACTTTTGCTTGTGAACACTAGCTGTCCCCCGCGGTTTCACCCGCGTTCCCGTGGGATAAATTTATGACACTCACAAAGAACGTGGCTTTCTATTGCTAAAATAATTTTCAAAATCGGCTCAGTAGATCCAAACATTACCCCCTACAACCTCACAAACTCACACACTTTACCTTTTTATAAAATTAGTGTAGATATACCATTTTAGATGAGTTTGACTCCTATCTTGTATCCGTGACATTTATCATGGCTCGAGCGACCTGGTTAATGACAAAAAGATTTTTATCAGCAAACATGCTCAACTAATATAAAAATATTCTATCGGATATAAAAATATAGCTTTCTGTACTCCTTCTCTGTATAAACTTTAACTCCGACCGCGTAAAAAGGGTACAAAATAATTATTTATACGATCTATATTTCTGTCTTTGGATCCCACTGAAACAAGTAACAAGGTCCCCGTCAGTGCTTCGATATACCTAATGTATTATTCCGTTTAAAATTTAGCTTCAGAGCATAATTCTACATTTGTGGGAACTCGGAACATTATACAACAACGTATAATAGGTACCTACTTGGGTACAATATAATACTACATTTCATGATATAATGTGTAACTTTATGTAACATATCACTGAAAGCGTACTTAGCCTACTGGTACACAGCCGATATGAACGGAACTTTATTGTTATCGCCCGTCAAATGAGAACTTTTAAATGGAAAGTTTAGAATTTAATATTCAGCAAAGCCTGCATGCATCATTAAAAAACATTGAAAAAATAAATGTTAGTCTGATTTTGGAATCTTTTTTTATGCGATTGGATCGATTGGACGCTCAATTATTTTTATACTGCAACTGACAACCGAGCCGGCGGGCGGGTCACTTGATGGTATGTGAATACCGTCGCCTATTAGCTTAGAAATACCGGGGTATTGCCAACGTGTTGTCGGCCTTTTTTACAATGCCTTAAAGGCAACTGCAAGTGCAACTGTCGGGATACACCACTGTTAGTGTGTATCCTTTCAGTAGTGTTGTAGTTCTGTCTATATGTGTATATCGATGTTGATATGCAGCGCTACAGCACTAGCAAAAGGATGTACACTTGCACTGTAAGGGGATTAGGAAAAGGAGTGGGGCGTGTCTCCGTGGATGGCACTATCTATCTGGAGAGGTGTTCCCTAGAGACTACAGCATGGTGTTCTTCAAAAGAGGAGTAAGAAGGTTTATGCAAGGTCGGTAACGCGCTCGTGACGCCTCTGGTGTTGCAAGCGTCCATAGGCTACGGTAACCGCTTACCATCAGGTGGGCCGTAAGCTTGTTTGCCACCTAGTGGTATAAAAAAAACGCGGGGTGGAATTCATGTATCCTCGTCATTAGTAAATTATGGAACAAATCCAGAGTATCAGTATCTATGTAAAAAAATGGAATAATTCTAAAATAATCACAGTATTGAGTGCAACTGCTTTTAGAATTGTTAGTAACAAGCTTGTTCATCCCCTTAAGGGTTGAATTTCGAAAAATCCGTTCTTATTCCTCGGTTACGTTTTAAAAACAAATCTGTAAAAAAAACAGCCTTCTAGGTCTAATGGTTTAGGCTGGGCGTTGATGAGTCAGTCAGGACTTCTCATTTTATATATATAGATAATTCGCTGAATAATGTACAGCATACGTTTAAGTTCCAAGGTGAAGAATGAGTGAAGGTTGTTGATTGCACTTACCCATGAAAACATCGATATCCATGTGAGCGGATTAATTTTTATGGGAAATAGGCACATGATATCCAAGTCTTCATTTTACCTTTCACCCATTACATATGTGAAGTATTTTATACACCGTTGTAAATGGAAAATGATCCTGTGATTAGTATGGCCCATCTTATGTAAAGATTTTCTATTCATGTGTATGTAATTGAACTCCCAAGTTGAAAACTAGAAGTCTACTTCAAAATACATTTGAGACTGGAATTCAATATACGTTGAAGGAAATTGTACGGTCATCAACATAGCTAAACAGATCTAAAATTAAAGACACTATAACTATCTATAAACAATATGAAAATATAAAGTAATAAGTATCTCTACTCATACCTACCATTAACCTTCGTAATATACATTTCTAAAGCGTGGATAGTGTTAGTATAAAGGCGTTTAGTTTTGGAATGGCAATATTTTCTCTACGGCTTAAAGGATTGGCATAAAATCTTCCATGAATAGCCAACAAGTTATTCCTCTTTGCTCAAACTCGTTTGCCATTTCGATCGGAAAGATTAGCCTTGCTTTAAGTCTTTAAAAAATAAAAGTTGTTCGAGTCGATAGACTATCTAATCGATTTTCACTTGAAATCGAGTGCAATATGAATTCTTGGCAGCGTCCATTAACATTTAATAAGCCGTTTTTTTTTTCAAATTTAAAACTATTTAAAATGTTTGAAAATGCTACGCGCGTTATATGTATACGCTTACTTATTGTATACGCTACGTTATTGTATACGCGTTGTTTAATCATGGTTTCAATGTTGGTGAACATTGACGTAAAGATTGTTGATTGACCGAGTTTTCGCTGTTTGAATGAACTGTGGCTATAGACAATTTTCTCTCGATTACCCTTAATAGAAAGACTTTTAATAAAAGTTGATGTAAATCTACATGTATATTAGAAGATTAAGGATCATTTTACCTATTTCTATCTATAATTAGGACTGTCACAGAATACTAGCTGTGCCCCGCGGTTTCACCCGCGTTCCCGTGGGATATTATCTTTTTCCGAAATAAAAAGTATCCTATCTCTTCTGTTTTTTAATATTATAAAGAGGAAAGATTTGTATGTATGTAAAGAATAAACGAAAAACGACTGGGCCGATTTCAAAAATTCTTTCACCATTTGAATGCTACATTATTCAAGATTAACAAAGGCAATATTTTTATCCCGGTACAAGATAAGATCCCACGGGGACGCGGGTGAAACTGCGGACGACAGCTAGTAATAGAATATAATATATTTGTGTGCCAAGTTTCATCAAGATTAGTTTAGTAGTTTCGGAGTTCAATGCGGACCAACATCGTGATAAGGAAATTTTATATAAGCATCAAACTGAAATTTTCCAATTTTCTTTCCGTAACAAAATATTAGAAAACTTAAAACTTCTACAAGGTATAAGTAAAGTAAAGTCATTCTCAAGTTATGGGGCGACCAAGGGGAATATGGATTCATGAAATATGTAATATCAAAGCAGTTGAAAGCAGCCTGTCATTTGTCAATTCGATCAATTACGATAGCTAATCGAGACACATGTCTACTGCATTGAGGAGTACTATTCCATTCCCACATTAGTATGCACTATTTTATTATTCATGTTAATTGTATAATGGCGCGCACAAATTGAATATGACAAAGAACAGTCAGTAAATTGCCACTGCCACGAAGGTGTCCGTCATCACGCGGTTTTTGTTGTAGTCGATCACTTCAAACGTATGTAAAGTTAATAGAGCGTGAATTTCCTGAAAATGGATGCTTAATTTATGAAATTGCGTAGGTAAAACCACATACTGGATATTCAATATTAATATTTGATAAAATGTGGCATGTTTTACTTTTACTATAGTCCATATAATAATAATATCATCGGACAGTGACAATGGTATTCGATAAACTATTCAGTAGGAATAGGTGTTTTGTTTTTGTAACAAGAACGAAATTGTGTGTGAAAAAGAACAAATGTCATAGAATAACAATAAATGTATTAGTTATTTTAACTTTTTTAACTAGTCAACTGTGACCTTTACAAAAAAAAACTTCTATTCCTATCGTCACACTAAGCTATTTGATTTGAAATAGCATATCATTTTATGCTATTTCAAGTTAAATAGCTTCGTGTAACTTTATAACAGTTCATTGACAGGTAAACACGCCTTTGTTGTCAAGCAGCATTCTGGGGTAAACCTAGACTACGGTTATAATGTCGGTGTACATGCACACCTATAACACCGTTGCAGATATAATTTATTACCGCGTTGGAGAAGGGTTCATTTTAAATTCGCAATACCTTATATCCAGTAAAAGCTAAAATAACAATAACACAAGTATTCATGTCTTATGCATGGCCATAAATGTAAGCGCTCTGCATTCAATAATTGAAGACTCACCAAAAGATTTGTAGCGACAGTTTAATGTACTTTTTCTTCTTTTTTTAAATAAAGCCTTAACAGTTGGCAATCATACTACAATTATTTGCGTTTGTAAAAGAGATACATTAAGTTACCAATGCGTAAAAATCAAGCAAATGGTAACGTGACCGTTATTACTGCAACAATTAGGTTTGGTATGTTGGAATTTTAGTAGACCATTTTTTTTAGTTAAGGAGGCATTACCTTGGAACATTCAAGGCGAACCTTGCAGTTATGGAACTGTTTAACACGCCTCATGACCTGTTAAGTCAACAGGTAAAAATAAAATGACCTTTGTTTCTTCCAATAATGGTCGTAATAATGTCTTGAATACGTAAATAAATTTATGAGCAAGAAACCTATTTAAATTATATTATACGGCAGTAGGCTATAAAGGCATAGATTTATAGAGCGTGATGGCTGTTCTGTGATTCTGTTAGTACTTGGTACCGACATATGTATGAATGTAGCTATTCTTAGGAAACGATTTAATAACGGTAAGTCCCTTATAAAATTTTACCATTAACTGCAGTGGGATCGGTATAATTTTAAACAAGGAAGTTAATTAAAATGGAAGATTTAAAAGTGCAATGATCAGTTCTCCCCAAAAATTGCTTTAAATTTAAAAGACAAAGATCTCCGCCATCAGTTCTCCCCAAAAATTGCTTTAAATTTAAAAGACAAAGATCTCCGCCATTTGTTTCCACTCTTGTCTATTTTGCGCTCTCATAGGCCATGATTTCCTTTATATGGTATTTATTTCGTCTCCACGTCTACCTCAATTTCTTTTCCTATTTCTTGGGTACCAAAATATTATGTTTTTGTTCCACTTTTCAATTCAGTCATAACTAGGAATCAATCATTAGAGCTTTTTTCCTTTATAGCTGAACAAAAAAACATATTTTAAAGTTGTCAGGCATAGTCGATTTGATTTTTTATAGAAAACATGTCATTACTTTTACATACTTGCTTTAAAAATATATTTTCACTGTAATTCTCCGATTCACTGTCGCGATAAGGAGCTTCGTTCCAATATATTTTTAAAGCAAGTATGTACTACTAGTAATGACATGTTTTCTATAAAAAATCAAATCGACTATGCCTGACAACTTTAAAATATGTTTTTTTGTTCAGCTATAAAGGAAAAAAGCTCTAATAATTGAATTACCTCCACCCTCACACAAAATCTTTTCAATATTTTGCAGCTATTAATATTAAAATGTGTATTTGTTTACTTCTAATATACCTTTATTGTTACACAATCTGTGTCTGCTTCGTAAAAAGCAGTTCGAAATTAGGAACTATTATTATGAGGTCAGGGTTCAGAACCGTTGAAATAACGTATTTATTAGAGTACACTGAAATACTAACTAAATAACGAACGATGTTTACTTTTTCTGGAAACGAATGAACAATTTTATTTTTAAATTTATATACCGTTGAACAGCTGTTGTGCTTGTTGTTTACCATTGTAAGCTGTCACTTGAATAAAATGGTAACTTTATTGCAATGTCAAATATTTTACTATCATCATTGCTAAGTTTACTCTCGGGTCCTTACGAACTTTATTCTGCGAGGAAGATTTTTGAAATGAAAAACTTTAATATTTTTACCAAGCAGATTGGACTGCTCTTTCACGAACCACTGCTGCAGGGTCTCCGCTGGAGCGATACCCCTGATTTAATCTTTAATTCGTACAATTTACTAACATAGTATTAAGTATATAAGATGCAAGTACCAACAAATATGAGTTGTAAATCACTTGAAATAAAGATTTTATTATTAAATTATTTCGATATGGTTTTTATACAATTATTTCGAACATTTTCAGGCATTTCAAATGTTACGTGATTCTCTCCAAAGAGAATTATGTATTATTCTAGCCACTAGTGTCCACTACAGTCGGATGAAGGGGCTTTCCGAATGGAACATTTCGGGTAATAATTCGTAGCTTTATAAATTATTCTGGTATCGTGTCACATCTTCCAGCCTCTGCATTTTTTCTTTGTCTCTTTGCCACATGCACGTAACTGAGATTTATGTGTTACATTTTTAAGGTTGTGACTTGTCTTTTCGGTTGCTTCTCGCTAGTTTGAGATTTGAGTTGATTTTTGAGATAATTTAACTACAAATTTATTGATATAAAATGTTTTTTTATGTTTTGTATTGACATAATAATACGATATGCCTAAAAATAATACGAAGAACACCCTTTGTGTTCGTAAATAATTTCAGCGAGGAAACCACGGAAAATAACTGGTATATCTGTATAAATGTATACATTTATATATACACCTAAAAGCGAAATAGGTACTCACTGATTAATTATAAAATTACAGAAAACATAAATGCAACTCTACTATTTTTGTAAATTTTATGTTTAGATAGTAATTTATCAGGGTTCCATAAATAAAGCTATGATAAAGAATTTTGACGAAAATCGGTGTAATTAAAATTGTCACTGATCGACCATATTGAGCTTTGTTTAAAAATATCAACATTGTATAATGAAAGCGCTCACATAGTAACTAACTACGAACTTCACAAGCGCTAGTACAAAAGCCTTGATAGACAGCCGTGGCTCTTTGTTAGAGTAAAAACAAGCGCAGTGATTGACTTTTTCCACTAACAATCAAAATTACCTGAGACCTTTGCTTCATACGCTTTTATTCGCAACAAAATATTGGTATCGGAAAATAAACGTGTCTCTTCTATATCTATACTTGTATTGTTTAAAAGCGCAATACATTTGAATTAGAAATAAGACTAGATATAAAGTAATAGATATAAAATTCATAACTCCACTATATCGTCAATCCAGCTGACCTTTCTCGGATTAGATATACATATATTTAGACGAGAAACAGACGAAGGATTCTTTTTATTTGATCCTCTAATATTTGTCAATCGGTGAATAAATAATATTACTTTGCTTCTCGAAAAAATGGGGCATCATCATATAAATTCATACAAAGTGAATATTCGCTATTCGTTACTGAAATATCGAAAAGTGTAATCCGTCTCTAACTATCGCAGTGCTATTGAACTTTTAGCTTTTAATTAACGTCAGGTATGTGTAGGCTTCACATTTTGTACTAAAAGTTTTACTTCATCTCGTAACTCCTACTACTATGGTATCGCTAGAATCGGATGTTACGTAAACGTTAAAATCAGCGGTAGTGAATACTTAGTCTGTGTTTCCCGATAGTTACAGCCTTGGAGTCTTCAAGTCTCGGGTGAATAGGTTACTTCTAGGTAAGCGTACACCATCGTAGACCACATCGTCACCTATCATCTAGTCACAAGATGATAAGTGAGATAGTGGACAAACGCAATAAGTATACAATAAAAAGAAAACTTATTTATTGTGTGTACAAGCGTGCACAATACACTGAATCTATATATCTATATCTATTATATAAAAATGAATCCCTATTTCCTTGGTCACGGCATCACGCTGGACCAATTTCGCTAATTCTTTTTTTGTTGTGTTTGTTATTGTAAGGAGAAGGTTCTTATGAAAGAAAAAAGTATAAAAGTTGCGCGGAACATTTAAGAAAACTTAACGACCTTATTCAATTTTCTAAATATTGTTTAAAACTGATGGTTGCAAGTTTCTTTTTATTTTCATTTCATGGCAGGACAACGTCTGTCGGGGCCATTAGTTGGTTTATAATTAAACTTATTTGCAGACACGTCTATTTATGCTAGGTCCGGTCGAACGTTGTCTTTACTATTTGAAGAGATGCATCTAGTGTTGATATGTGAAACAATTTGAGCTGTTTATTATTTTACTATCGTTGAATGTATGAAACTTTATGGTCCTTTCGTGCACTCCTGTTGATTGTTTATTAAATGTCAATGTATCTAAATTACTTATAAGTACTGTTATTCAGTACTAATCTGTGTTGTTAAGAGAAACCTTCTACAAAAGCAAACTTCATTGAACACCATTAAACCTCTAAATTGTCAGTACATTTTTGCATCTTCCTTTACCTACCAGTTAGTTTTTTTAAATTTATTTTCAAGATGATATTACTTTACAGTCAGGCGCACTGTGGACTGTGGGTACATTGTTAGTATGACAAATCTCTTTGTTTTTGGCCTCTTCGTTGTCCTTCTATCTTGCTTCTTGCATTTTGAAATCAGGTAATTACAATAAAAATAGTAAGGAGTTAATCAAGTGAAGTGAAAAAAAGGCCATTTACATAGATTCAAGGAAAGAAACCGCTCTTTCAGCCTTGCCTTTCCTAGCCTATTTACTAGACTAGTCGTGGCTAATTTTGGCCTCAAGAGTGGAGGAGCAGGATTTGTAAGCTAAAATGAGACAGTATAGGCCTGTTTCCACTTTTCCTACAGTGAAACAGTGACACAAAAATGACGGATATTTTTATCAACCCACGCAAATTTATATAATCACGTCTTGCTAAAATATTCTACATTAGATTGACTATTAAAGAATCATCATATTTACTTTCTGATTTGATTTTACTACTATAAAAAACCTCGTTTTCAGTTGTCGAGAGCTTCAGGACTGTTGAATTGGTTATTGAGGTTGACGCTTGAAAAACAAATAATTTGAAGACTTGAAGACAGTTGAGGAAACGAGCGAAAGTAATCAAAGCAAAAACATTTCACACGTGTTTCATATAGAAAGGAAATTTATAATAGTGAAAAACATTATCACTATTATAAATTTCAAACGCGAGACGTAGAAGATAAAATGGGCTAGGAAATTTATGATGACATGAAATTGCATGACCATTTGGTTTGTTATAATATGAAAATGTATAAATCAAATTTCTTTATCCTAAAATTTGAATTGCCAACTTTATGATTTGTACCTATGTACACAAGGTTTATTATAAAAGTTATAAGTGTCAACATAAAAAGGAAACCACGAGTGGAATAGACTAACTGTAGCAGTTCGTTTGAAGTCATGTCGCTAGTTGTGGTTTTGAAAGAGTTGTTAATAATAATAATAAGCAGAATAACAAGCTGTAATTTTGAACAATTCTAATTTCTATGGTTGTTTGTGCTGAACTGCGGCACTACTCTCTCCATTCAACATATTTTATTCTACTATTATTGTTAATTTCAACGAACACTTTTGCTCAAATGTCGTACCCGTTTACGATTTGTGCGTGTTAACATCAAATCACCTCATTTGCTGCCATGTATAATATTTCAGTTATAGTAGTTAGTTATTTGGACCTCATGTACCTTGGGTTATTTTAGCCGAGTTTATCCGAAATTATTTTGCATATGGGTTGGCTCTTGTTATTATAACATACCTTATTTTCATTTACGATGCCTGTCTTAATTACTGGCATTTAACTGTGAGATGGTAAAAGAACAACATAATATCGGGAGCGGAGGAACGTCGGATGTATGCACTAGAGGATGTAAAGGAAACCTTAGATAAGGAGTGAGTAGTGCCGGCACCGACACAAATGGAGTGGAGTAGCTTTATATTGGAAGTTCTTTTGTTGGCTTCTCGACTATATCGTCGTATTGGATACACGCAACTTTGAAACGTTCCAAGAACTTTATTTACGTATTAAGGTTGTTTTAAATGTCGCTATGAAGTTTTATGTTCTGTCGAAAATAATTTAATGCTTTAGAAAAAAAAATGGTAAGGTTAGGCTATATTGATGACCTAAAGCAAGGTTATTAAATAACTAAAACGTTCTCAATAGCTAGACGGAAGAAATGCTTCACTATTTCTTGTAGTTAAAAAGCAATTATCTCCTAAATACATAAATGAACCAATCAGTATAGTTCATCAGTTTCCTAAGTACCACTTAAAACCACTTAGTCGTAGATACGTTTAGATATTATATAACTAGATAGTGCTCAACCTACGTGACTGCTTCAAGGTATATGCTATTATACCTATACTGCAAATCCTATAGTTACCTGTATCATTCGGACCATTTCAAATATGTTCAGCATATATCTCTGTAAAAAATGTACAAAAGTCCAAACAACATTTTCCGATTTAAACTGAAAGAAGTATCTATGTAAAGCAGTCGTAGTCTTACTTCCTCGTAGCGTGCAGATTTGCTGAATATCGAACTAAAAGCTTTATCGTGTTACCTTGCTTTTTATATCAGTTCGGCTAGCAGGTAGGCGGGTCATTGTTGGATGCGAATTCTCTACTTTCGTCACAGCATTCGACGTTTCTGAACCAACGCTCCCTTGTTTTCCGCCAATGGACGGACACTGTAGACGTAAATGGGCGTCTATGGACGGAAATTGACGTGAATGAACAATTACATGCAAACGCTCTTTGCCTGTCTATATTGAAGTATAGCTTAATTAGTATAACTTGAATGGGCATTTTGATATCATTGAAAAGCATGACAGTTGTTTTGTTTGATATTTGAACCTTTGTTACTAATTTACTTCAATAATTATTTGTTATTACCTAATACAGATTTCAGTCTTTGTATGTTTTTATTATACTAATAATTATGTTTTATACTATTCAGTTTAATATTTCGAATTAAGATAAGCTTGCTTATCGCACAAGAGTGAGAAGTAATGAATTAGAATACGTTCTAAAAAGTGAAGAAGCATTAGGAAATATAAGTAAAGATTTATTATAGATTTATTATAGATAAGAAAATAATATTTTTATTTCTGTTAAAATTTTGTTGTTAGGTCTTAGCTACTTATAGTTAGGTACGTGTCAGACAGCCTCATAGGATACCCGATCGCTCAAAGGGAGCAGCGACCGGGTTATGCCAGACTCTTACTGGCTAAAACCCCACGGTGGTCACCATCTGCGCTGTAGAGGGGGTCGGGTTCTCGTTCAGAACTCATACTCATACGTGTCAGACATCCTATCGCCACTTATATTGGGCGCTATAAGGTTTCCAAGAATGTATATTAATAAGATTTGTATTGTATGTATTACCTGAAAATAACGAAAGCGAAAAAAATATTTATTATTTCACATAATCTGATCTTACAAACACAAACAAAGAAAATAATAGAAACATATCGAAATTTACTCCTTGTCAGCGCTAATTGATGAACTCAAAATTATGTCAATGGCATATACTAAATGGCCATCTTAAAAAATAGTAAAACGTATTTAATTTAGTGCAATTTGCAACAAAATCAGCACAAATATTAGGTCTCACCCTATAACTAAATTCGTGCGTCATTCCTTTATATAGTTAGGGAAACAAGAATGGCGTGTTAACGAGTTCTTTATTTGATCTCAGTCCAAAGGATAAATGAGAACTTGAAGATGGTTCATTAGTACGATACTGGTAGATGAAAGGTACACGAACGAGCAACAATACATCTATATCCTACGTAGATATTGATGTTCTAGTCAAGGTAAATATGTACGTACATACCTATTACGATATCTCTGAATGCAAAACTCTTACCGTGAAAGTTGTTCTAAATGGAGTAGCTCATAGCAGATGCGTTGCGGAATATTAAATTGGTATTTACCTGTATACAATATCTACAGATATAAGTCAAAGGGGCTCTATGAAACTGGTATCAATATGCAATTTCTGTTTGGTTTGTATTGCAGCACTAGATAAATAGTTTCCGAGGATTCCTGTGATTGCTATTTGCTCAGAAATCTCTCAATTTACATGGCCAAAGGTAGAATACACCTGACCTACCAAGTCTATGGTCTGATTGATCAGCGAACAAGATATCTTAAGATATTTGCACTTATTGATCCAAGATCAGAACTCACCCTTGTCATTCAATTAGAAGTCTCCAAGTGACGTAAATTCCGTTCCACGTTTTGAAGTGGAGTAGTTTTATATGCCACTGACGAAATTCTTAAAGATTTGACGAAGCGGACTTCTCGCTCGACAAAGCGCTCCTTTGACTAAACTTTATAATGAAGGCTTAACTTGTAATTAGAACAAACACATCAATCACTTCACGGTGATTATTTTCCTTATTATATTATTTCCTTGTTCATTTTCAAAGAAAATGCGATATTTTTTTTTTGCGATGTTTATTAAAATCAAAGTGTTTTGATAGAGGTTTATGATATAAGTCCTTTTATTTTAAGAAAATAATACATAATCCTATTTATGATAGCCTATAAAAACGTTCTTAATGGTAGGGGAGGCAATGATGCTAAATTTGTAGTTACTCGAGCGTCTTTGGGACCTACTGGAATTTGAAGATTAGGTGGAATAAAGAAATAAAGGTTATGTGATATTTTCCCCTTCAGCGGTGGGGGGAGCGTCTACAGGGTTTCAAAAATGTAAAAAAAAACAGTCACCAAGAAATACTCGAGCGCGTCAGATATTAATAGGGTAGTCGCGCCACGTCTGTCTGATAACGGAAAAATAATAATCTGCCGTTTTGCGTGGTGGGGGTGGCCGTACGAAGGGGTCGAAAATATTTAAAAAAAAAATTTATTCGAGCGCGTCAGACATTGATAACGGATGTTAAGTGAACCCTCCAGTAGCTCCTATTTTAAAGACTGACGATTTGGACGCGACAATCAGTCAGGGCCGATTTTTGAAAATGAAAAAATAAATCGTGACCTTGATTTACTCGAGCGTGTCAGATTTTTATACAGGCGGTTCTTCTTGATGGCCTTGTTGTACTGACCCATAATCTGACAATTATGTTGAGGGATTTCCTTAATAAGACGGTTTGAAAATAAAAATATATAAAAAATATCGAAATCTCGAAAATGGTTCAAGATATCGAAAAAATGTTTGTACAAAAGTTTTGAGAATTTAATCTTCTACTATATTTATCACAAATACACATACCAAAAAAACCATAGGAAACGAGATATTTGCAATAAATGATTTTTTGACATTTGACCTTGTAAAATCTGTTGTCGCGGGCACCCTAAGATAAGTAGCTTTTGAGACAAGTTTTAGGGTGTCAAAATAAAGGTTTTTACAAGTTAATAGCTGACTATCTCTCATTCTGAGGTGAAACTCATAATATTCCTGGACTATACACTTAATAATGATTTTAGCTACTTCGGCATGTGCAAATCGGCAGATTAAGATATTTCCGTGATTCGTGACTAATTTCCTTCAAAATAAAAAAAAAACTAATCGCGCTCGAGAAAATCCAGGTGACGTTTTTTTTTGCAACTTTGCGAGTCTCCAATTTTCTTTCGTCACGCCCAAATTGTCAGATTATTGAAATGTAGACTATTTTGCATGTAACTAACTTACCTTACCTTAATCTGACGCGCTCGAGTATTTCAAACCATCGATTTTTTTTTACTAATCTGACGGGCTACCCTAGGCGTTCGACACTACATAGAGGGCTCAGATTTGGTGAGAGTACTTCACAAGGTGCAAGGTTGCCCCCCTTATGTTAATCTGCCGCGCTCGAGTAAATCCCGAAATCCCCTATTCGCCTCCCCTACCATAAGATATTACGTGTTATATAAGGCCAATTAGGTGACATTGCAAAATACAAATTAAGTATTTTGCATTTTAAATAGAAGTATTTCAAATAAATCGCATCTCTGAAAATTAAATAGCAGGTAAGCGAACAAGAGAATACACTTATATCGTAATAGTATTTTTTCTTTTTATCATCGTAGTTTGTTACATAGCATTCACTGGCTAATATATGGAAAACCTTTGAAATTAGAGACCTAAATTCCAATATAGCTTTTTTAAATACTATCTTTTAAAACAAAGTAATTGTTTTATATATTTACCTGTTTCCCTGAAGTCGCGAACACAATGGCATATTTTACCCGACTAGGATTACAGGGCCAAATACTTATACAATTATATACAAATATGTCAAGTCAAGACTAATTTTCTCACGGCTTGAGGAGAAGTTGGTGGCGGAGTTGAGGTGAAGCTAATATCGTAAAAATTTTAATGAAATTCTGTGAACGAACTGTGTGAACTGATGGTTCTAGGTACTCGTCTTGTTTTATGTTCTATTAATTTTCCATGTGACGCCATAAAAGCCTTCCACATTCCGAAGCTCCCAGCCGCTGACATGTTTGACACTTGACAGTTCTGTTATTGTAACGACAGGCGTCATAACTACGACGACATATAAGCGTTTTAACCTTGGACTAATAAGAGGTTTATTGGTCTAAGGTTTTAACTCATTTATGTACCCTTTTTGTTTGTTACTCTGAAGCCAATACAGATTGTGTTGCAGTCTGCACGCATGATTGACTAAGTTATGGCCCTGTTATAACCCGATGCTCGTCCAAGGTCCTTTCGGAAAGTGAACAATTAATACAATATAGAATATAGTCTGCTCTATCGATGCACATGACGCATCCATCGGAAAATGCAATTAGTATGTACAAAAATATACCTTAGATTGTTTAGCTTATTATACTTTATATTATTCACACGCATTTGATATTCAAGTTAATTCAACATCGCTTTAATTATCTTTCATCCCATGTTTTGGTTCCTCAATTGCTTAATTAGAACAAAATCATTATCCGTTGTTTCTAACTCCATTGACTTTTGACATTACCCGCAGATTGAAAATAAGTATACATACTACCGATATGTATATTTTAATTCTGTTTCTAACAACCTGTCAATATATTAATTGATATAATTACTGGGTTTATTTTATTCCGATTATTATAAAGATAATGTGTAATGAAAATAGGTACCTAGGTCTGTGCCTAGGTCTCAAGCGTCTAGACGATATATATCGATTTTCACTATTATTAGTATTCCTTGACCGCAAAATCTGGAGGTACTGGTACATTTAAAATAATTGATCGGCCATTAAGACTCGATATTTTATTATGTAAAATTTTATAATTTAAAAATAACCGCATAGACTGTCCAAATATTTTAAGTCACTGAGCAAACTTTGGAAAGTGATTTATCTGAAAGATAAAATGACCATTTATAGAATGCGTTGAAGAACTAAATTGAATTGCATATGTCAATGAATTAGCAAGCTGAATTGTCAATAGGTCGGTTGGCGATCACGTCTATCAATGGACGAGATGAAACGTCTAGGCAAGTTTAAAGTGGAATTCTCCGCGCCATGGACTGGAAGAAGTGGCGCGTTTCGGGAAACACCTATTTCTAGTAACGATGAAAAAGGCTGACGATGATGAACAAAACTTAAATTTATCAATGGCAAATACTCAATTTACTTAGTAAAAAAATGTGGTAATAAAATGAATATTATGCTAAAAGATTTTTGCTTGGTTAAGAAAAATAATGGCGATTAGACCGACCTTTTAACGAGGTGGCAGCACAATAAAAGCATGAAAGTACATGAAAACGGTGAGGGCTCTTGAAAAACGTCGTGGGCGTACGAAATACAATAAGTTGTGTGTCTTTGCCGAAGTACGCGACCGGAGTGCGGGCCACCCTACCTGGTGGGGTGATGCGGGAGGTATGGTTCCTATATTATATACCTGTAGGCAGCTACCCTCTCACATGTGAAGAGTTATTACATTTATGGATGTAAGAGCAAGATACCAAGAAAAATATATTGTTTCAGCACTTTTATTTGTTGGGACTTGAATATTTCGAGACGAAACATTGCTCATTAGCGAAAGTTACTTCATTCATTTTGATACCCAATGTTTTTTTCATTAATTGACTAGCCCAAAAAATAGAACCGGACTCATCTTGCATTTCTCAAGAGTTGGAATTGATAGCCTTTTATAAGTTATAGAAGAGCCCCGAGCCTTTAAAGTGAAGCACAGTAAAGGAAGCCGAATTTGTAAAAGGAAGCCTATCACGTTCCTGTGCGACGCGAGTGATGCATGATAACGTACGTGCAGGTCACGCACACAACTTCGTGCATGTTGTTTCACTTCATTGGAGACTGTTGTTTACGTACGCTCCTTCAACTTTATTAATTTTCACAATCTGTAATTTCATTTCCGAGTCATAATGGTAAACCCATGTTTCATCCATTATAAATCGTGCCAAACTATACTATTATACTTAATAACTTGAATTGCTTATAAACATATTAGATTCTATTGTTTTCCTGGTACTAATATCCAGCTTTGCCAGCGGAGTGCCCCCAAGTCGGAATCATGATAGGTTCCCCCAAATTCGACACAAGTATACAATTTTATTTCATCCAAGTGGTCTACAGGATATCGCTCAAAGAGTTTGTTTGTTACTTTTGAATCGTATATAGTTTAGACTTTAAAATCACACACGTGTAAAGCTTATTAATAATATGCAGCTTAGAAAGGCAAATGCTTTCCAAACAGAATTAGTATGTAAATCGATGCAAAGCAACATCGTTAAAGTGAATGACAAAGTAAAATATAATTGACATTTGTCGTCCTATTTCGCGCAGAGTAATGCAAGCAAGCTCTTTGTTGTTTTCCTACAATAGGATAGAGTCGGATCCTCATAAGTTCGCTAATCCGTAGCACATATTGTACCTACTTATGAGTAGTACTACTCTACGTATGGTAATTGGTAACACTACTAACAAAGTCCACGTAATCTGTGAATGTGCATGAACCTAGCTCGAGAAGGTTACACATTGTTTTTCAGAGCGTTTGTGTACTTAACTTTCATAATCATTATAACTTCATTCAGTGCACCGCCGCCCCAAACCTATAATCGATATTATCTTTCGGCGCCCTTTAGTTGACGCTGTCACACCAAAAATTGTATTTCAGTTTATGTAAGATAAATAATGATTACCATTTATTCAACACTTAATGAATTGGCTTTAAAAAGATGCCTTATCATAAGAATTATATTTTTTGCTCGAAATTGTTTTTCGCATTTGGCATTTTAACGCTCCTGGCTACCTGGCGCCTAGAGCGACCGCACCTTACGCTCTACCCCAGGGCCGCCGCTGATTCTATCATGGGGCATAATTATCAAACCGACCGTTACTTAAATAAATTGTAATTTACAATATTCCTGGAAGTGGCATCTAAGGCGATGATAGCTCAGTGGTAGTGACGTCGGATATCGCAGCCAGGGTCGTGGGTTCGAATCCTAGAATGAGCTTGAGCTTTCGGTGAAGGAAAACATCGTGAGGAAACCATAGCACGGTGGTAGGGTACTTTGTAGTACCCGACTGGCTGGCTACCACCCTCAAGTAGAAAATCTGTCGCCAAGCACCTATCGGTGTTTTCCGACAGCTGCACTTGAGAGCCAGTCCCCATCTAGGCTTTGTGTGCTTACCACCTCCGGCCACATCATCACTTACCATGGTGAGATTGTGTTCAAACACAAGCTTATATATAATAAAAAAAAAATATATATACCAATACCTGTATTTTAATTTTGACAGTAATAACTACCTAACTTTCTACTATAAATTATAAACCCTTAGGTACTTGTTACTAACGTGTACAAAGTTATTATGCATGACTTAAAAATCCGAAAAATGTGACTGCACTAATGAGCTTCCATTTATTGCACTGAACTGTGTGACGGACGATACGTGACGCGAGTAATGACATGCACTGCACACACCGCACAGTAATTAGAATAACTAATAGGGAAACAGTTCTAGGTACATCATACCTCATGGAATCCTAACACCAATTTGCAACCTTAATTACACGTGAATTGTTTTAGGAAACATATCTTTATAACATCATTATTTCTGTGCCACGCGAAGACTTTAACCAGATATAACAGCGAGTCAACTTTGGGTATTATTGGCTGGTACTTTTAGAATATGTGCTCTCATTCAGTACTTTGAATGGTTACTTAATTGCAACGAGGTGGCTCTGTATTTATGATATTGCGAAACGACGCGACGCGCTCTTGCCGAGACGTGATCAGCATGCCTTCGTACGACCTTAAGCTAGTGAGATTTTTGACATTGTACAAAACATGTGCATACTCCAAACGCTATCTTTTATACGAAACAATATAAATATGTCGTAAGTATAAAAGTAATTGATACATCTAGAACATTTTTATTAGAAACAGGCCAACATCGTAAATTGCTTCAGTATAAAACAATAATGAACGGTCAGAGTTGTTTATCGTTTGACGTTGATGTCCGGATAAACAAGATGTTATCCGTCAATAATATATAATACCAAGTTTGATCTGCGCCCTGCCGCGCCGCTTCTAACCGATGCACATTGTATTTATTTAATAAGGCACAGCAACAGAATACAAAATTATAAAAAATACAAATTAGTACAGCAAAAAGAACGAAACTGAATTTTGCACTCCGATAACAGCTGAGCACAGCATTCAATTTAAATTTGCAATAATTTAAAAAAGCAATATAAAGTCAAATAAACCTAAATAATATTTATAGTGGCATAACAATTTCCTTACATTTCTTTGTATATGTGGAATGACTCTGGAAAAAGAGGTCTAAATCCTTGCAGTAATCGTTGTGAGCCCTCAGCACATTCGTAAGACTGGATCATTGTAACTTACATTGTTGGAACATGGGGGAAGCGAGAAAAGTGTCTGCTTACGTTTGCTACCTAGCTTGAAAGAAAAGTGCCTTAACAATTCACTTGTGTCCCATTTACCGTTAATTATATTGTGTAGTGTGGAGTACTCATAGATCCTACGCCTGGATTGTAAAGTGTCTAGCATCGTACGTAGGTAAGCTGTCGAAGAAAGCCTATTGGTAGGTACCATCTGAAAATGTGATTGAAGAAAAGTATGTTCTAACCATAGATATAGGTATAGCCATAGATATCGGGTCACGTACAAAATCCAAGCTAAATGCTATCCGCGTGAGTATATACTTTTACAGCTACATTTGTTTAATAACAAAGGGAGAGAAATGTTTTAAAACAGTTTTAAGTTCAACCTAATTACAACCATAGCACCCAGTATTAAAGTCACAAATCTTCAAAATATTCTCTAATACTTACGATCATTAGTCACATAAAACGAGCAAAGCAATAAACTACTCCTGTCACTTAAAAGAAAAAGACATAAGTTAAAGAACATTTAGTGTGAAATCAACCTTAAAAAGCAACAAATAAAGTATGTTTTCCCGTTATGTTGCCTTGAGAGCTACATCGTTTTGTTTCGTTTATTTTTTCTTTTTCGAAGTTTGTGCGTGTGTTGGCGAGTTTGGCCAATCATTTGTAGCGTTGGTAGCGTGGTATAAAATATGTAATTTTGTTCAAAATTGTATAATTTTTGTTAGTTTAAAGCTTAAAATATATCTTATTCTTTATGTTCTTACCGAAAGTAAGATACTCCGGCCGTTAAATTGCTTTTTCGAGCATTATTTTTGCAACTTTTGAATACACACTGCGGCATTGTGAGACGTGTTTATATTGGCTGTGTTCAAGCGAACTAAACAAAATAAGAGCTCACTTTTCAAGTGCGCTCTTATTTACCGAGACGTATTTTCTGTGCCGACCCTAAATCTATAGCTATTGTTGATCGAAGGTTCTAACTATAATAGCGATGAAACAACGACCGTCCATAGGTATGCATGCGTGTGCCTCCTCGGACTAATTTAAATACTAATCTACTTTAGTGTAATCTTTCTAGGTTTACTTCGGCATACAATGTTAACAATTTTATAAAATTCCTGAAATTACTATCGAAAAAACGGTGAAAATCGCATCAACACAGAAAGTTTACCGACATTCACATAGCATTTTAAAATTAGGCAGCTTTCAGTTTAGGTTGATACTTCCCCGATTTAAGCTTTTATTGTGTTTGAAATCGAGTAGGTACCTATAGAAAATAACAAGCGACGATTAGTCCATTTGTGACCATGCTAGTCATTGTTAGCGATAGCGTCTGTCCAATTTCCGATGCAAATAACCGTTTTTGTATGCGCCCGCACGCACGTCCCACCCGCGCCCGCCCGTTCCATCGGCATTGAGTGAAACAAGTGATCTTACCTTCGGATTTATCGTAAAACTATTTTCGCGTATCGGCTGTTGAATGCACGTAAATCAGAGGCTATTTTTTCTCAGAGCGTTCGAAAACTTCTTAGAATAGCCATTCACGAAACAGTTTTTGTGACGCAACTGCGGCAAACCGCTCTCGTCCGACTGGATATATGACTTTGTACTTACTTTAATATAGCGTACTACACTCAGAATCTAGGAGACTGGTCAAGCTTAAGCGTGGCGATAGTAATTCAATTTGGCATCACCTTCTGAGATTACCTTCGTCTCCGAACAGACAGGGCAGAATTTACGATGGTTTGTTATACTCACCTCGTTACTTTCATTCCATATACTATGTATATATAGGTATATAAAGTAGCTATAGCGGTTGGTTTCTTTATTGATGACAGCACGACCGGAATATAATTATACAAAATATTGTTTTGTATCACTCATAATTAACTTTAAATTTTTAATTTTTTTTTAAATAAATAAATTGGTTTAAATTGAATACCCTGAAAGTTTGGATGGATGGATGGATGTATGTTTGTTTGTTACTCATTTACGCCAGAACGGCTGAACGGATCTGGCGTAAATGGCATAGAGATAGATTATAGTCTAGAATAGCACATAGGCTACTTTTTATCCCGGGAAAAGATAAGATCCCACGGGAACGCGGGTGAAACCGCGGGGAAACAGCTAGTATCCCATAAATTCAAACTCTCAGGAATACAATGAAAGTCTCAAAAGCATATAAGACTTACTTGGGTCATAAATGCTTTCATTCAAGTTACTTAAACTACAAAATTAAGCCATTCTCAACTTTAAAAGCACAACACGACATTCAACTTAAAAGTTGCAAACAGCCGTTGCTATACTGGTAACGGTAAGCCTTTCTTAGAACTGATACAAAGAAAAAATTACCAAGAATTTTATTCTGAAATGATTAGGAATTAACTTTCTAATATGATTTATTTATCATCGTCATTAAAGATATGAGTCCGGATAGGTCAATTTGTTCTCCCCATACACAACACCATAACATTGATGTCTAAATATACGATGAGTGATGGGTTTGTGCGATGACTTTGCAATTTTGGACCAAACAAAAACTCTTCATTATGGTCTGAATATACTTAAATACCTTATACGCATACTTGCTCCATAGTTATTACTATTTTTCATAATACGTTCTGATGGTTCCGGCCAATCGTAGGGAATTTAATTTCAGTGTGCCAATTAATCTTACGGAACTCGCTTTTGATGTTTTAGGGCGGCATAAATTAATTTCATTTTGTCGAGGTTCTTTCATTTGACTTCATATCATTGTATTTCCGCAGCTCAGACTTGCGCGCTAAAGCCATCGATCACTATCATTTATGGGGAAATTCTAAACAAGAACACGAGCAAGTGTAATTTTTTTAAATTAGATATTAATATATATAGTATCTGTAAACACTTTTTAGGGTTCCGTACCCGAAGAGTAAAAACGGAAACCCTATTACTAAGACTCTGCTGTCCGTCTGTTTGTCACCAGGCTGTATCTCATGAACCGTGATAGCTAGACAGTTGAAATTTTCACAGATGATGTATTTCTGATGCCGCTATAACAAAAAAAACTAAAAAATTTGTACGAAACTACGTAAAAAAGACATGTTTTGAAAGAAATCTACTACCTATAAAAATAAACTGCATTTTGATATGTAGGATAATAACAATACCTACTGTGAATGATCGAGTGCGTTTGGATGGACGTCTGTCCATTCATTTGAAACAATAGTAGACGTGGAACCATTAAATCTCGAAAAGTGCTATGCAAGTAATTGATTGATGGAATAATAGTAGTGGCCCATGCACGAAGCGATGATAGAGAGAGACACATACAAGTTTCTCCTTTTACATTGCATCGTGTGGGAGGAAGGGTGACGATTCAATAAAGTATACCCATTTGCAATTTGCACTCGCTTTTGCACGAGATCTTTTGTGTGAAAAGTATGCTATTATACAATGTGTATTTTCTTAACTTGATCAAACGAAATGTGCGGATGTATGGATTTTTTTTTCGATAAATATCGAAAAAAAAAGTTGATTATGTTAGCAATCTCAAAAACAAAAGCACATTAATTTTTTTTAAATTAAAACCTCACCCTTTGGTTATTTCATTGTTTCCTTTTAAGTAAACTATGTATAGGTACCTATATCTACGAAGAAATTGGAACTGGAAAATTCAAAGATAAGAAAAAAACACCGAAGTGTAAAACAGTGCATAGGTACATCATAGGATTTTTACCTAATATTAGTACGAAGAATAGTTTTCGATCGCAGAGTTTATCGACTGTAACTTGTGAACTATAAGACTCGTTTGCCGCGATAGTTTTCCTTATAACTTCAGTCCTAGATCTGGCGATGTATATTATTTCAGCTCTTTCAGAACTACAGTTTTAGTTGTTAGGACACGCGACTCATGCAAAACGAACACCTTCAATATCGTAATAAGTAAATTATATCGAAATATTGTAAAACGTAATTTTTTTATAGCGACAGACGTACATGACGAAACTATGTAGGTTCCTTATTAAACTACGGAACCCTAAAAATTAGCATTGCGAACATTTCATGTTACCATAGGGTGTTACTTGAAACAATAACCTAAAATAAAAAAACCTTTACTGTATTTCATAAATAATATCAAGAGTGGAGATGTGATCGTACAAGAATGCCCTTAGGGTTTATCTTAATGCCGACTTTCTGAGGCTACA
This sequence comes from Ochropacha duplaris, assembly GCA_951361185.1. Classification (NCBI taxonomy): domain Eukaryota; kingdom Metazoa; phylum Arthropoda; class Insecta; order Lepidoptera; family Drepanidae; genus Ochropacha; species Ochropacha duplaris. The sequence continues at coordinate 3,216,758 of OX592690.1, forward strand.
ATTAAATGAATTAAAAATACGCGACGTCGAAAGATTTATTTAGACTGTATTTTTAATCGTTGGGTAGTATTTGCAGACAAATAATTAGTTTTAGATTAATGTAAATAGGTACTGTCCACAATTTAGTAGTTCAGCGTGTATTTTAACCTTTGCAATTTAGGTAGGTAGTACGCTATACATACAGAGGTACTGGGTTATATTATAGTGTTTATTAATATATCAGTGAGATCTCCCGTGAGTTCTTATCTTTTTTCCGGGATAAAATGTATCCTAGTTTATTTGAGTGCCAAATGTCATCAAGATCTATTTAGTAGTTTCGGAATTCATGGCGGACCAACATCGTGACACGGGATTTTTTCTGTGGACATTAGCTTAAATATGACGAAGATTGTCGAAAATATCGGAATAAATCATGCCGACTGGGAGCTTTGCGTTCGTCGCGTAAACCAAAAAGAAAAGGCGTATTATGCTCTGCTACCCGTGCGAAGCTAGTTATATTATAAAACAACAACAAGGAGAAGTTTGAAGGCATATAATAATAATAATAATAATAATAATAATTTATTGCGCTGGAAAAATGTCTTTATATGGTTTGTAGCAAACTGTTCCTAAACTGAGTTATATACTCGTAATTTTAGGATTAAGTGGTCCTTAATTCTAAATGACACAGGATTCCAACAAATATTGTAAAGTAAGGATTATCACATATAGCTGACAATGAATAAAAGTAAACATAACCTAAAATTAGTGGATTGACAATGCATCAAAACGGGCAAAAATAATTATAACAATAACTGACAGCGCCGGTCGGGGCGTCAGTCGAAAGGGTTGCTGTGAAATTAACATTGTATGGCACTTCTGTTGGCTTGTTATAATATACCTACCTATCTTTAAAACATTGTGTGTTAAATACACACATCAAAATTGTGTGTATTTCGTACGAAGTGAATCAGTTGCATCAAGTGGACAGCTATTTCAACGTCCCGCATTCGACCACTTAGTAGGCCACCAGTCACACGATAAAGCAATTTGAAACCATTAACATTGCCCTCTGTAAATAAATAAATAGTACCTACCCATCCGTGCGCAAACATGCACGCAGTCACACTATCATGGTATCTGCTTATGTGTTTATAACGGCTACTATTTCTATTCGCATGATATTTGTGGCAATATTGAAAAGTACAATCGCTTCCTGTAACTTTTTGTTTCAGCTGACGTACGTTTCTTTGTTATTGTCTAACAAAACCTATTGTTTTAAAGAAATTAATTATTCTCTGAATCGATGACTCCAAAGCGAATATAATAACGTGTATTTAAATATTTCTTAGTATTGTTGGTTTTGTTTTTCATAATCATTTTTCATATTTTGAACCGGTGAGAAATTCGAACAAGAGTGCTTTTTATTTAAGCACAGTAGTTATAAATAACGTATGAGAGCGTCTTGAAGGCAGGGGGTGACAGGGGGGGGTCGAGGGGCGCGGGATGATACGCGGCACGTTTTATCTTTATCGGTACTATGTCCGTGACATTTCCACGCCCTAGGCTCTGCTGTCGCATCAAATACCATTCTTTACTCGCTCACACGGTCAAGACAAAACGCCACGACAAATTCATAACTATTATAATGTTTAAGAGAATCATTTAAGGCGACGATATACGTGAAATGACGATTTTCGATGTTATTGCATTATTTATTGCAAGTGATTTATAAAAAATATATGTTAAATTAGAGGATACACGACAAAAAAAAACATTTTTTTTAATTTGAATTTTATCATCGAGAACATCAGAGAAAAATCGTGAATATGATGCCTTTTTGAAATTTCAAACATATTTTTCTCCTATATAAATTAATTACAGATATTCTTGCACCTAAAAAATCTACATTATTGACTATATTCTTTTAAACAATATTAACATAATCAAAATCTCATTTATTCTGTTTAGGCCATGGTAAGGCACTTATGAACAATGAATATAGGTAAGATATGCTTAACACTGAACAAATAAAAAGTTAGTCAATTATAATAATCTGAACTAGTTACCTCTAGCTCTCGTAGATCTTACTAGCAAAAACTACGTGCACTTTCAGAGTGCAGCTACTTCAGTACTTATTTTTAATGAGCTATCTAGTTCTTAGCTCTTTCCTTCATAACTTTGTTTATACGAGAATATAAAATCGGTCATCTTGGTAATCGAAAATGGTTTATTCTATTCCTAAGAAATAACTTCTTAACTCTAGCTTATCAAATAAAATACCTCCATATTATATTATGATTAGTATTATTTATTCTTGCGCTGGATGCGCTTTTTTACCTTTAGTACACAATAAATAAATAGTTGGACTTTCCTCACCGCCATCTGATCCATAAATAAACAGAGTTTATTCTATGGAAACCAATTAACTGTTATATTTACTTCATACTACATATACTCAGAACCACACACATAATAACATAATAACATTTTATGTTGGCAGGAAAGGTGCCGAGCCTTAAGGTTGACATAAAAAATGCATTTAACTCTGTCGATAGGGCCGCTATGTTGACACAAATTAGGGATATTTGTCCTGACATATATTCTTACTTGTGGCAATGTTATGGCCATCCTACAAAACTTTTTTATAAAACACAACCGATCATTTCCGGTGTGGGTTGTCAGCAGGGCGATCCTCTCGGTCCTGCCATTTTTAGTTTGGCCATTCAACCAATCATATCTAAATTACAGTCTAAATGTAATGTTTGGTATCTAGACGATGGAACTCTTGGAGGTGATGCGACTTCTGTTATCAGAGATTTAAAATCCCTAACTGAAAAATTTAAAAAAATTGGTCTTGATTTTAACTGCTCCAAATGCGAGATCCTAGTTTCAGATTCTGTTCCTGAATCTGAGAAATCCAAAATTATTCAAGATTTTAATGATTTGGCACCAAATATTAAATTAATCTCAAGGGATTCGCTTCTTCTTCTCGGAGCCCCCGTCTTAGATGAATCCATTCCTGGGTTTTTTGAGCAAAAGATACAAAATTTTAATGAATCCTCTAATCGACTTTATGACATAAATGCGCATTATGCATTTTTTATTGTACGACTATGTCTTTTTGTGCCGAAGTTTACGTATTTACTCCGCTGCACCCACTTATTCAAATTCGATCAATTATTAGAAACTTTGGACAACATGATCAAAATTTATCTTTCTAAAATCCTAAATTGTTGCCTAGACGACAACAAAGTGTGGTCTCAAGCCACCCTACCCGTACGATATGGTGGCCTAGGAGTGCGTAAAATTTCTAGCGTATCACTGCCGGCATTTCTGTCCTCGGTATACAGTGTGAGTGACCTCGTCAGATCTGTTTTGGAACCAACTATTGGATCTGTTGAGGTTTCTTACCTATCCGATGCCAGAAATGCTTGGCAGGTAGCTTGTCCAGGCACAAATATTCCGACTTTGAGTCACTCTCAGAGAGAATGGGACAAACCTCTTTGCGAAAAAACTTGGCAAATTTTATTTTCTGATTTTTCTACTGATTCGGACCGGGCACGTTTGTTAGCTGTCTCTCAGAGTTAATCAGGTCACTGGTTGCAAGCCATTCCATCTAGTAATATCGGGACTTTGTTAGACCGCATAACATTAAGCTTGTGCATTTGTCTTCGTCTTGGTTCCAGGTCCAATCATCCTCATCGCTGCCGCTGTGGGGATCTTGTCAATGAGCTCGGCCATCATGGGCTTTCATGTTCTCAAAGCGCCGGTCGTATTTCACGCCACGTGGCTCTTAATGATATTATCCGTAGGGCTCTTGTTGTCGCCGGTTTGCCTTCTGTACTCGAACCAGTCGGTATTTTGCGTGGCGACGGCACGAGGCCGGATGGTATGACTTTGATCCCGTGGAGTGTCGGCAAGCCGTTGGTGTGGGATGCCACTTGTGTCAATACACTTGCGCCATCTCACTTACCGGTGACTTGTAAAGCCGCGGGAGCGGCTGCGAAAGGTGCGGAAAATTCAAAATTCAAAAAGTACGCCTGTATTGGTCCAAATTATCAATTTATGCCTTTTGCGGTTGAGACCATGGGTCCGTGGGGGTCTGAAGCTCGTCGTTTCGCAAATATTTTATGTAAAAAATTAATCGAGGCCTCGGGTGACCGGCGGGCGGGGAGCTTTTTCCGCCAACGCATCAGCTTGGCCATCCAAAGAGGAAACGCTGCCAGCCTTCTGGGAACCTTGCCGATCGGCAGCAGCGGCAGCCTCGAAGAAGTTTTTTATGTATTGTAATTGTACATTTGCTTGTATATTTTGTACATTTGTTGTAAATAAATGTTCCGAGGTTTTCCACGAAAAAAAATAAAAATAAATAAAGGCTCAGTACAAATAATAATATACTGCTTCTCAACTATAATAATTAAAAAAACAATTTACACATATGATTGGTTCAAACATAACCGTTCAAATTGTACAGAATTTTCAGTACATTGGTCACGCTCGAATTTCCAGATGAACAAGGTTATTTTAAATACATTTAGGTATATTGTAATTACAACGACATTGCTTCATTAAACAGTACTCATTTGTTGAATACGCTTTTATGAAATCCAAGCATTGTGCTAAACATCATGGGGGTTGCTTTAATAAGAAAAGATGTAACTTGGACATCAAAGGCATAGAAAATTGCAGGTTGTATCTTGTAGTATCTATGTACATAGCGCACATTTCTTTTGCATTCGTAATTAAAATTTGTGCGAAATAAAGAAAATGGAAGAGAAGCTAGTTATTCGAGGACTTATTCCTTTAAAAAATAAAAAGGTCTTGAAAACGGCATCCGCTATTTCTTCGCGTCTAAAACAAAAGACTGGTATCGTCAAGGGATAATAGAACTGGCTGCGCTTTGGGTATTGACTATTGAACACAATGGATATTTTGAATATTAAACTGAATGTATGATATAATGACAGACTTTCCTTGTATTATGTGGTGAAAACCGCAAGAACTTATGACTCACCCTAATAAATTATAATTCACCAAGGTATTGATCATTTAATGTTTATCAATATCTGTTCATTACTTCAACTCATTGTTATTCAGGTCCCTCATACAATCATCGTTCTGCAGCCCAGTCTAAATAGACGCTTCAATACATTACTGGTATCATGCAATAAGCTTTAGATTTAAAACAATACACTTTACTAAACCCCTTCGGCTTTGTTCAGGATCTTTTGTCTCTGCCCACTATTGACGATGAGTTTGAACCACCTTTGCTTGAGTTTAGTTTGTCGACTGCCAGGCTGGTGTTCCCATCGGAAACTAACATTGTTGCTATAAATATAGCTATAGATATGAAGTTGAATACTTGCTTCCGTTCATAAACTTACATAGGGGTATTGATTAAAACCTTAAACAATGGATTCAAGCAAATTATTGTAAAGTCATATAATTTTATGTACACGTTTACCTCATAAATATTAAGCTTTCGTTAATTATTGCGTTTTCGGTGAAGGATAATATCGTGAGGGAACAATTACACGGTGGTAACTTTGAAATACCCACCTGACTGAAAGTCTGCCGCTAAGCACTTGTCGGTGTGTTCCGGCATTTGCACTTGAAAGCCGGGAACTGGCGTCAAGGCGTTGTGTAGAGCCCAATCATTATAAAAATGTGTTACTTTGATAAAAGCCCGGTGTAAAGTTATTATTAGTAGCCATATATCGACTATCGAAGTGCCAATATCTTACATATTTTTCAAAATTAACTTTTTAATTTCTATGCCTATAAAGTCGATTTCCGCTTACTTTGGCGTAACCACAAATCTTCATTTTTGTATTTTTATGGAAATACTGACTAACTAAATTTGCGTAGGTATGTGATTTATAGTAAGGGCGTTACAAAACTAAACGTTTTTTAGTTCCTGTAAAGTTGTGTTCTTGTCAGTTAGAATATATTGGCACTTCGCCGTCGATGTCTACTTTAGACTGCTATCTCTACACTAATATTACAATGAGCAAAAGTTTGTATGTTTGAATATGGGAGTGATTTTCCGAAACCGCAGAGCGAAAGTTGGAATCTACAGCTATGCCTTATATTTAAGGTATTGCCCGTATGTAAGTGATCACAGAATATGAATCTTAGTAGTGATTTCATTGTTACAGACGAGAAAATGGGGTGCTTCGTCAGTAAAGATAAACTCACCAAGGAGGACATGGACTTCCTCAAAACCCACACATCGTACGATGAGACCACTATCAAGGAGTGGTACAAAGGCTTTAAGGTAATTAAAACATTAATGGTAACTGTATTAAGATATATATTTGTATGATAAAATAATGAGTCAGTCCATTTCTATATAAGGGGGCAATAAATAAACTTTTAGGGATTCACTGTACACTAGAGGTATTTAGTACTTTAAATCAAAATTGGCTTATCGCTAAAAAGTTATTCGATAGTTGGCGCGCTGTTAACGATGCCCGAGGCACTAAATGTAACATGTATGAATTCTGCTGTCGGCAGCCCGGACTCACGGTTTGGCGTAACGCCTCCAGGGCTAAACTAATGAAGCTAGACGTAACCTATAATAATAGTGTGGCCATAACCTGATCCCTTGCGTAGACTGTAGGTATGCCTTCTAATAGCTACATTTAGTTTGAACACACTCGCTTCGGTACGTTTATTACTTACTGCCATGTCTAACAGGTCCCTTTAGATAGTTGAGTGGAGTAATTGATGGATATTGTCTTACAATGCTCTAGTATTTTAGTCTTTATTACGTAAGACATAATTTTTTTCCTTTTTTAGTTAATAATAAAATAGAAAATATTTATTAATATAATGTACTATAGTAAGTAAAATCATATCTACTATATACAGAGTTACAGGGTAAGTCGCACTGAATATTAAATCTCCGCCTCATTTCTTCAGCCGTCCTTATCCATTTTGTATCGAAGTTGCGTTATGTTGTACTACCACTTGGGCCTATTCAAATAACATTATTTTAAGATTTTATGAACAAACTTAGTAGATGTTATACCTTTTTGAATAGTTGAAGAGACGTAGAATAAGTTCCATACATTTTTTTTTAAATGCGCTTCAATGTTATAAAAACACTTAGTTAAAATTATTTAATTCTAACCATTCTTGGGCAGTATTTTTAAGCTGTTAGTAGGTTCAGTTTTTGTTAATTATTTCTATTAATTGACATGCTTTCTAACTTAAAACATAAAAAAATCGATAAGAAAGAAAAAAAAGGTTTTTAAATAATCGGTTTCAAAAAATTTTCTTCGCTCGAGTAGTGCAATGAGCTTCCCTCCGAAGAAAAGTCCACAATAAAGTGTGAAAAGGTTTCTGCAGAGGCAGCGACAAATTCGTAGTGCCTCTAGTGACTATTTATCATCAGATTGCTTGTGTAGCTATTTGCCGACTTAAATGAAGTCCACTCACGAATAAATAAAATTTTATTTCGGATACGTCCTTGACGTCACTGTTATTACCATAGTAACTAATAACACGTTATTGTTCACCTTGATTATCTTGGAGTAATAATAAAAAAATAGGTATGCGGTTCAGTTATATCTGGAAGCCCAATAAACAAACTGTTTGAGGAAAAATAAACAGACAAAGTGCTTGTTAAAAGTTTTACTTGAAGCTGAACATAGCGAGACTTAATCAAGCTAATGAAACTGCTAGCTTTTAAAGTAAAAGGGTTTCGAAGAATTAATTATACATGTATTTCTGTTTATACAAAAAAACATGATAAAGTGTAAAATTTCTTTATTTTTATCGTAAATGTAGCTTGGAGCTGTTTGAAAACGAAACTAATTCATCGATCAGGTAATCTGCTGATTACTTGGTCGGCTTAATTTTTCTTTCGATAAGAGGCAGCCGATACGCGCCCGCACTTTATAAAGTCTACAGATACATCTGAATAAACTACAGTTTATAAAGGCTGTGCAATGACTAGCATCAGCATTAATTTTACCGTCTGAATAAGGAGGATGGGGAAATAAAATGGTTATGTGACTTCATCCGAAGTACGCAAAGCTGGACGAAACGGCCAGAGACTGTTTTTACGGAACTGAACCCTGATACCTTTATTATTAAGAGTATTTTACAAGCGCGCACGTTTTGTCCGCTTTGACCTGCCGAGAGAATAATGTCTCTGTGACGATTCTTTCTCCTCGATTTAAGCTCGTTTCGCGTTTGTTATTAAATGAAATATGGTAATAAACTAAGTATCTAAGTATACTTATTCTATGTTTATCCTTGCAGCAAGATTGCCCTAACGGAAGATTGACACCAGCGAAATTCGTCGACATGTACAAGATGTTTTTCCCCTCTGGTAATGCGGTTGAGTTTTGTGACCATGTGTTCCGTACATTCGACATGGACAAGAACGGATACATTGACTTCAAGGTAACGAATATAACTGGTATAACCTAATATGAATGCCTGCGTTTGCGACTTGCGATGTAAATTGTTGTAGATTTAATATGTAGTGACGCAGTGACCGTAACTAATAAATAAAATATTGGCAAAGTTATTTCGTTTAATCACAAACTGCTGAAGTTTCCACTTTGTTAATTAACGTTTCAGCACACAGCACCGTGCCGCGTTACGCCTCAAGTTCTTGCTCTGTTCACTTACCGACGCTGAGTCACAAATGAGACATAGTTGAACTTTGATTTCCAACAACTGTTTGTCACCTAATTATTAAATGAACACCGCGAATGTTTGCGGGTTTACATCTGAAATGTTCCACTGTTATTGCAATTGCGATGTTTTAGTAACAATATTGCTGTGGCGAGTTTTAGATTTAGTTTTATTTTGTGATAAATGTTGGTTTCATGATATTCATTGCATTGTTCTGAAGTCTCGACCCAGACTTCGAGACAAGGCATCGGGGAAATTATTGCGACGAGAATTATTTGTTGTAGGAATTTTTGCAAGCAATTCACGTCACCTCAAGTGGAACTCCTGAAGAGAAACTGAAATGGGCTTTCCGCATGTACGATGTTGATGGAAATGGTGTGATTGACATCCAAGAAATGACGAAAATAGTCCAGGTACGTGAATTATTATTTAAATTATATTCACGTGATGGTTCATCAGCTGTATCGCAAAAAAATCTTCAAATCAGGTTGCGATTGACGCGTGAACGTATCTATAAAAAATATACATACAAACTTTAATTTTCGTTTCGATCACGTATTGCTGTCCTCTTTATTGACAGTAATTTGATCTATATTAAACGACCAGCCAATGGGGAAAATGCACGTTTTTTTTTTATCGTTTTATAACGTTTTTACGGGTTATTACATTACCAAAAAAATATATAACACATCAAAAATCTTAACCAAAGCTAAAAAAATATATTAAAATCACTATCATTTCCGGGTGATTCAAAAATTTTGTGATGTGAGATTAGACGAATTCGATGTCAAAAATGAAGTGTTTGGTTCACAAAGTTACTAAAATCTGTTTATTACCATGGAAAAGTATAGAAAACTTATAAATTACTAGCTGTTCCGCGCGGTTTCACCCGCGTTCCCGAGGGATCTTAACTTTACCCGGGATAAAAAGTAGCCTATGTGCTATTCCGGACTATAATCTATCTCTATGCCAAATTTCAACCAGATCCATTCAGCCGTTCTGGCCTAAATGAGTAACAAACATCCAAACTTTCACATTTATAATATTAGTAATAAATTTAAGCGTAGCGGTTACAAGCTCTGTGGTCGAGTGTCAAAGTGACGTCACGATTACTCGCAATTTGCTCATGGGGCGTTTTAGAAATTTGCGAGGGAATTTAAAAACAGACACTTTTTGATGATTAAATTTAGCTATTAAATCATAAAAAAATTTGAGAATAGTTATGTAGACATGTTTTTGTAACAATACCTATATTACATAAAAAATTTTGAAGTCACGTGCATCTTCCCCATTGCATTAGGTTTGTAGAAAAGAAAACGATAACGCAACGTCACTTCGCAAGTTCCCACCTTAAAGTCTTTGAAGTGTTCATACCGGCCTTATACTTTACAAGTAGATAAGCTGTAGATTATACAGACGTATACCAGATGGACATGACCAAAAAGGGTCCCTAATTTGACTTCGGAGCCGTAAAATAACTTTTTGATTAAATGAAACCGATTATGGTATGACATTCTATTATTATCGTAAAATATATTAAAGCAATATAATAAAGTTGGTAGATAAAATAACGGAGCTCGTTTTATGAAGCAGCTTTCATTGATGTAATGTCCTTAACGTTTAACTGAATTACCGGCGCCTGGCAAGTGGCAATGTCGCCTCGGTGGTGGTTACTCGTGCTTAGTTTATTTTATCGCCTTACTTTGTTGAATCGTTTGTTCGTACCGCTTGTCAGATGACCGTCACCGACCGACCGGTGACGTAGCGTTGTTCGGTCGGTTTACATACACGTTGTACTTAATTGTTGACTTTGATGTTCTCTGTGTGTTTGTAAACAAATAAGAGTCATGTCTGCTGACCGCACTCTAGGCCCGTGTCGTTGATTGTACATGGCCTGTTTGTATTATATCTATATTGTAAACTTTCCAGGCGATCTATGATATGCTAGGAGCATGCTCAAGTAACCGGCCTGCTGACTCTGCTGAGGAGCGTGCTAAGAACATCTTCGCCAAGATGGACGAGAACAACGATGGCCAGCTCACGCAGGACGAGTTCCTCAAGGGATGCCTGCAAGACGAGGAACTGTCCAAAATGCTCGCGCCTTAAACCGCGCACAACTTGTATACTCTACCCCCACGGTCCGGTTACACCCCATCGACCCCACGACAATCCGACGGCGGCGTTATGCCACACGACAGCACTCCAAATTCAAACAATGAACGCACTGTTCCCAGTTCCGATCGACCGATTTTCATAGTACGGTCGATCGTGTCTGTAAATATATTTTTTTTAATACGCGCACGCTTCCGTAAATATCCATGAATACAGTTTTGAGTAGATAACTATTTTTACCGATCAGGTCTATTGTTTGAGGCTTACAATCTGGTGGGTTAAATAAATTGTGTGCTATCGGCATCGTGCATATTTTGGAACGCGTAACGATAAATGGTAGAATTATTATTGAATTTGCAGTATTATGATGTTGGATATGATTATATTGCATTGCTGTCGTGTCGTTGCGTTCGCGATTCATAAATCGTACGCGAGAAGTTCCCGTGCGTAGCGACCGACTCGCGTCGGCGCAGCTTGTATTTGTTCACTAACATCCGCTCCGGTCTAAATTTGATTCAACGGCTCCGCCAAAATGTCATTATTCCGACCCGAGTAAACACGGAACCTATCGAACGATTGAATCTGCATGTTTGATGTACGCTCGTAGCTTTCCGCCCGAAATTGCAACTCTAAATTCAGAAGCGAAGGCGGAATATCCGTAGATATTGTCCGATAGGTATATATTTGGAGCGGCCCCGAGCTGCGCTTTTCGACATTTCACGACGCGTGCTATGGTCGATATGTTAAAAATAAATTAAGCGAATTGATGTAACGAACTTAACGTCAATGAATTTTTGTGTATTAAAAATGTCCATTCCTATTGATAACTTAATGAACGATAAGGTATATTAAAAATTATATATCGCTGTCGGATTTCCCAACTCGTCCGAACATCTCTATAGACGAATCTCGAATTGTCCACGAACAATAGGTTTGTCTGGATCGATATTATATTCTGTCCGGCAAAGTTTAACTGTAATATTGCACAGTATAAACCGATGTCAATCAAAATTATATTATTAAGGCAAATTCTAGTGTAGCTACAGAAACGGTCAGATTGTTCCAACTGGATGCGGGTACAAAATAAAATTCACTAACTCCATTGTCACGTTGCCTAATGAGCGCCAAACACGCGACCTATAGGTATGACAACACTACGGCGCGGCGCGGCGATCTGATCACTTCTGTTTTTATTGAAATTACGTGAATAACCGTACGGTATACATAATCAACAAGTTTTTCCTTATAATAATACATCTCTGTGGTGTCGATGTTGTTTCATAATCGGTGTTATTTATGATATTGTATCTATCATTCGGCTCGGTTCAAAACTGACCGCTTTTAACGAGCTTTTTTTAATTTATTTTCAACCTCTATAGTTTCTCTTCTCTTTTGCAACAATTGAACTTTTCAAGCAACATCTTTTTCTCCCCTTATTTCATTGTTTAGATCTCTCACATAATTTCCCCCACTACTGTGCCTTCTAGTCTCTGTGTAAATAGTTTACAGATCGAGTTTTGTTTTCGTTTCTCTCTGCTTATCCTATCCATAGTTTTATTTTACTAGGTCATTCAGCAATACATGTGGCCAAATTGTCATAAGAACCAAATTTTAGTTAACCCTAGTCCATTATTATGTAGAATGTATATTTGTTTGCTGTAATTGTTAAAACTTCTTTATTATTTTCTTTATTATCATAGTCACTGGCCATTTGTAAAAGGGTCGCGATATTTGTTTACTCTTATTATCCTTATCTCTTATGTTAAGCAGTTTAGTTTTCGACATGAGGTTTTCAGTGCATACATCATCTTTAGAAATTGATACAAGTATGTAGGTACATAGTGCCGGCAGCGTGGAAGAAGACAACGCAACAATTTATGTTAACTGCACAAAATATAAGCTAGTACAACTATAAAGTAAACAGTTGGCAAGTTTAAATCAACAGAATTAAGTCAATATAATATTTTCATTAAACACTATCGGAAATTAAATGGTAAAGGACCAATGCACTGAAAACTTACCTCACATTAATTTATTGAGACATTCCAGTATTATACTTAAACGCGTTACCATATAGTATTTAATTAAGTATTTTCCTAATTTTAGTGTACCATCGCTTTGAGTTTTCTTTGTTATGTACTTCGTACTTTAGTTTTCTAAACACTTTGTATTTACATTTTGGTTGGTCATTTTTCGCTGTATCAAATCTTAACATAATGGAAATGTATCGACTGAATTAAGTGAGAGTAGATCCGAAGGAGGAATAATACTCACGGTGGACCTAAACCTTCGCAGACAGGGTGTCTGGTAACATATCACAACATTGGAATATAAAAGTAAATTATGCCGTCAAAATTGGCGCCCCAAAATTATATTGCAACACACATTTAGGTAAATTAACGATAGCTTCCAACTTAGCAAACATACATATCTCCGAAACTGAGAAATACAATTTCATAACACTAGTCAATTATTGAATTGTTTTATTTGTTAACAGGATTGATAGTGGCGCGACCCGCGACCCAGGCCTATGCGCCAGTTGCTATTAAAGTTAATCTTGGCTCTGAGCCTATTTAGTGTTTCATAGTTATTTAGCACTAAACACTTGTCAGCTTAATCTTCGGCTTGTCCTATAAACGCTATATTGAGCACTTGAAAAGCACCCAAATATGATAAAACTTATTAATATGTACACTCTAATATTAAAGTATTTTGTAGATGTATGGGTAGTATAACGAACTTTGAAATATTTATGTCTTTGATTCCCTTACTTTTAAGAACATGATCATTCATTATTATCTGTTTCGCTTCGAATAATTATTATTTAAACGACGTGTTATTGTCATTGCATTACATTGTAGTTTTTTATATTTAAATTTAATTTGTTTGTCATGCTTAGATAATATATTTGTTAGATATGTGCCATGCAGTGTTAGGAATGTTGGTTAAGAGCAATACGAATGTAAACTTTTGAACGTCATATATACGAATTTGTAACGCTTGACCAAAAAAAAACGTAAGCCAAATATATGACGGAGTGAGAACGCCAATTGCGATTATAAAATAGCTTTTTTTGAAATTTTATATCTGATTATTAAGAATTTTCTGGTCAGGCTCGTTTTTGAACTGATTCCTCTTGGTCTCAAATGATAATATCTGAAAGTAAGCCCATTTAAGATACTATCTCCTACTACTCTGTTCTTTATAATGCTTTTCATGTAACCCGAGTGCAATAACAAAATAATAATTTGAATAAACATCAACAATCTTACTTACTTACTTAACAGTAATTTGAGTGTTTACACATTTATCCACTTTTATTATTTTGACGAAAATAATACATGAAATGACTTGACAAATGTGATCATGAATGATATGAATTTAATTAAATTATAAATTTCGACAACTCAATTTTATAATCAGTGTTTTTAATTCCAATAATTTAACAAATTTTGAACGGAGTAGTTACCTTTACCGATCAATTATTATGTTCTAGCAATTAATAAGTAGTACTTAAACTATCGGTGAGCTTCATAGCACAAATTCATTTATTATGCGTATGTAATAGTCTAGGATATATTTTAAGATATTAAGTATAGCTGCAATAGGCAACAGTTTTAGATGTAATAGCCACACTAGCGATCCCTCGGATTTAACACGGTTTAAAAGCATTTAATTTAAGCACTACGATTTTACAGCTGATATTCTCTAAGTCAAACAGAATTTAGTTTTAGTAATCACTTAATTCTTGACAAAACTGTGCCTATATCAACGATGTAATGTTATACGTGAGCGGGGTCTACACAATAACAGTCTTTCATGTACTTAAAACGTGGTATTGTATTCGAGTTGTAAAAGTTATATAATACCTATAACATATAATTGTTCGTGTAGGTAGACCCCGTTTTTAAAAGAATCTCGAAGTCTGAATAAAAGTTTTTCTAAAAGTATTTACAGAGCATAAAGTACTCGTTATTTACAGTGGAAGCGAACAAAAACCTCTGTGTATTTTATGTGTATAACCTTACCTTATTTACAGTACTTACCGGGGGTCGGCATTTAGAATTATTCAATAGGCACTTGTAATAGATGGAAAATACCCACAATTTCCCTTTAAGTTTCTATTGTATTTCTATGAATACATATTTTTAATTATTCACATTCTGCCTATTCATGTATAATATACAAATTACAAAACGAAGTTCGACATTATTTGCCTCATTTAGGTACACACGGCGACGCACGCAAGTTTGGACAGGACAAGTAAATAACAGTCGACTCTCGTTAATTCGAAACTCGAGGGACTCTTAAAATATTACGAATTATCGAGAGTTCGAAATATAAAGATATTATCTAGGGAACTCGTGATAACTTTGAATTATAGAGAGGTTCGAATTATCGCAGGTTTGAAATAACGAGAGTCGACTGTATATCAAACTTAAAGAATATCAATCGTTTAGATTCTTCAACTTCAATATAGAATATGTTAAAACATCACGTATCGTGTGTACCTTATTTATTTTATGTCTGCTTATGTTGCATCAATTCATACCCTACCCCTTTACAATAAGATTTATCAGGAATGTGTATATTAAAGTTTTGAGGTTCTTGCTTATTCGTTATCAGAGGGTAACCTTCGAAACTGTTGTGTATTCAGTACCTACATTTAAACTGCATAAGAGCATTCTGGACGGCTTTTATTTTGAAACAAGATGTAAATAAGAGGCACCGATCATTTCAGGCGTAATACAAGTATAAAAATCTGAATTCTAAATAAAATGTTTTAGAAACTACAAATGAACGAATCTGCTATCATTTATGAGTATGGCATTTAAAGTTTTTGTTATTCAAATACTTTGTTTTTTTATGTAATCGAATAGCTGCCACAAATATCTGTATTATTGATATTTAGAGCATGATAGTTGTTTAATAGTTATAAAATTAATATCCAAAGATAATTTGAATCTTTGAATGAAAAACTATGTTATAATTTTGTGGCAGTTATTATTTTTGTTTTATTTTAATATAGCAATCAGTTGTTTCTTTACTTTCATCATTTTTTAGGGCACAAGAATTGATTTACTGAAGACTAGCTGGTTGTGTTAAATTTATTAACGTTCTTTTCTTCGACGCGAAGATAAACAGTCATGGGTAAACAAAATAGCAAACTAAAGCCGGAGGTCCTTGAGGACCTCAAGCAGAACACTGAATTTTCAGGTACGTAAATATATAAGCCACTGGATGCGAGTATCGCAAGACCGGTCATCGTGGAGATCCTTGGGGGAGGCCTTTGTCCAGCAGTGGACGTCTTCCGGCTGATATGAAATGAAAAATATATGAACATTTTTAAAATTCTGTTTCAATAGGGAGGTTGCCTATATTTAAGATAAATTATTATCTAACTCTAACCAGTTTATAAAATATCTAAAATAACGTTCGTTGTAAAATTAATTAGAGCTATTTACTTTGTAATAGACAATTTGTAGTTGCTTATAAATATACCGTGACATTACATACTTTGACATAATTATTTGAAATCTTTATTTCTCATTTAATTACGGAACCTTAATAGTGTTATGTAAATTAAAATATCATTTAAAAAAAATTATAGATGCAGAAATACAAGAATGGTACAAAGGATTTTTAAAAGATTGCCCAAGTGGCCATTTGTCCGTAGAAGAATTTAAGAAAATATATGGAAACTTCTTTCCTTATGGAGATGCAAGCAAGGTATGTCAAGGGTTCTGCAGCGGTAATACTTTTTATTTTCGTAAGGAGTGTCGAGACGGACCGCAGACCGCAAACTGCAAGTAACATTGGTTTCTATACTCCGACAGCAGCACTTGAGAGCCAGTTCCCTTCTATGATTTGTGTGCTTACCACCTATGGCCACGTCATCACTTACATACATTGGTGCGGTCAAATACATGCTTTTCAAAAAGTAAATTAATATTGAGTTACTATTATTATGCTTGAGTATTTTTTTGGGGAAAGCATTACACCACTTTTACACATATTAGAGTTCGCCCACTGGTTGAAATATGACCATATTTTAATCAAAACAAAACTCAACGTTAGAATTGACTCTACCAATAATAACGGTGTACAATTTTTTTTACGAAATGCTGTTGAAAAACATGAGAAAAAGGGTATCATATAATAATAAGAAAGCCTTTTATTTTCCATTTATGTTTTACAATTTTTGTGTGTTAGTAAATATGTTAGTAAGATTAGTGTATAATCATGATATGTTTATGTTAGTTTTTTGTAATTTTTCTTATATACTATGTTAATTTAATAAATATTTCCTCTTTTTTCAAATTTTCTTCCTATTTTCTCCATAGAAAATAAGGTTACAAAGTATTAATATTATCCAAAAAAAATCGGTTCAGCCCGAGTTAAATGACAAGAGCTGGCAACACTGTATTGTGACAAGGACCGAAAAACAGTCATCAAATCTTGTTGTTTGAATGGTGAAAAAATCCACGAGATTTTCTATTACTGTTTTTAATTGATATACATATTTTGTAATTTCAGTTTGCAGAGCACGTGTTTCGAACGTTTGATGCAAATGGCGATGGGACGATAGACTTCCGGGAATTCCTGTGCGCCCTGAGCGTGACGTCACGGGGCAAACTTGAGCAGAAGCTCAAGTGGGCCTTCTCGATGTATGACCTCGACGGGAACGGTTACATATCGCGGCAAGAGATGTTGGAAATTGTCACTGTAAATACTCTTTATTAATAGTTACACAATATTTATTGAAACAAAAAATTAAAATATAGGTTATGTATGTTTAGATAAATTATATCTTATCGTATATTACACTGCTCCCAATCAAAAGTAATCCATACCTTTTCTGCTTATACCCAAATGACTGGTATTCCCAAACCTAGTAAGTATGTACATTGTTTTAATAGCACAAGTGACAACCAGGCAGGCGGTTCATCTGATGGTAAGTGAATACCGTCGCCTATAGACTTTAGCAATACCAGGAATACCAGTCAATGTGTTGTACACTTTATAACTATGACTTTAAGGCATAATTTTATTTGTTTATTCTTAAATATTAATTGAAAATGTGACTTGAAACACAATAGCTTGAGTTTACCAACTATAGGTGTAATTTGTTTACAGAAATATTAATTTATCAATTCACAATTCCAGGCAATTTACAAGATGGTCGGATCCGTGATGAAGATGCCAGAGGACGAGTCGACACCGGAAAAAAGAACCGACAAAATATTCCGACAGATGGATAGGAACAAAGACGGAAAGTTATCACTCGAGGAATTTATAGAGGGCGCCAAAAGCGACCCATCCATAGTGCGACTCTTACAGTGCGACCCGCAATCTCAGTGATACCTTAAATATTAATCTCCTTAGAAGTTCCAACCGCATTGAGAACCTCGGTCAATCCACACTATACCTAAACCTATTGTAAAATATCACCCTTATTACCATGCTTGTAAGAGCTAGAGCGGCGTAAAGCGTTGTTGCACATACGATCCATTTGAATGTTTTGTCTCGCTGCTTGGCTGTTAGCCAACAGAAACACGCCAGGGTTCTATTATTTACCTTTTTACTTACCTAGTTAATAATCAGAACTGTAATTTCCCATAACCGATACAAACAACGAAACTTAACATAGAAAAACTGCTTGACTTTTAATATTAAGTTAGAATTAGCTTTACGTTCTCATAGCACCCAGTTTAAATCAAATAGGCGTATTTTTCTTTACATCTGTATGTCCCACGATGAAAATATTATGTTGCCACGTAATTTGTTATAAAATTAAAGAATCCACGAAAACGCTTAGGCTAGTACTATCTAGGCTACCTCTAACAAAACAGTAACACCATTAAAAAGTTCGATATTACTACTAGTAGAGGATCTAAATATTCGTACAAATTAACTAATAACTTGTGGCCCTCATTTATGAACCTAGTTGTATGTAATATATTTAAGATAATTATAAAAAAATATAGGGCTACTAGCCCTATATTACTCTGATGGAATAATCATACTTACAATATTTCTTTAAGCATTGACAATGCAATGTGAAGCTTGACTATTTAGTTGAACAAAGCAACGGCGTGTTTCGATATTAATCGACAAGCACATAACCCACTATTGATGGCAGCCAAACATCAAGACAAAAGGAAAAGCGATTATAATGTGTATAGTTATTAAAGATTTTTTCCAATGTTACTAGTTAGGTCAATATATAACTACTCTTTTTGCCCACTATGGTTAATAGCTTCGCAACTTTAGGGGCGGCGGTGACGTCGGTAATAGGGTAGTGTCCTAAAAAAATCTATTTAGTCCGTCAGTTAGATTACCAAAAAATATTGGACACATATTTTTTATTTTGTTCCGTAAATGAAAAATGACTAGAATACAGTGCGTTGAAATTTCGCGTGACGTCACGCCGTGGTAAAAATTAAACTTTGTATATTTTTATTGATTTGATAACGCCGCTTTAAACTTTGTATATTTTTATTGATTTGATAACGCAAAAAATACACGTGTCCAATATTTTTTGACAATCTTACCGACGGAATTCATTTTTATTGACCCAGGACACTACCCTATTGGGTAGCACTTGTCTATACGCGTGTAAATTTTTGCTTGAATAAGTGCCATTATTAAGTAAATGAAAAGAATATACGGACCAATGGTATGCTTTAGTTCGTATACCGAAATATACAATTGGTCGAACACGCAATATATCTATGAGTAGGTATTTTAAATTGTAGTAATCGCGAGATCCGCCGCCACTGTCTGCCACTAAACTTACGCTGAATACTTTCACCACATTGTTATCTACAAAACATATTAAATGAACATCGACACTAATTCTAAATATCACTTCGAAGTTATTAATCTCAGATCTTAGGAATCACTTAGCTCTATGAATAGATCAAATTATGCGACCATTAGATTATCTTACTTATATATTTTGAAGGTGTACCTACTTTGTCTTTCAATGTATAATACTAATAATTAATAAATACATAGCCTTATCCGATAGAAAGCCTGACGTCGTCTTATAATGCTCCCGATTTACTTAAAACCGGAATAAAATCATCAAAAAGGATTAAATGGATTTTATATTCATATGCACGGTGTCTTTTTAATATGAAACTCACTTTAATAAGTTGGATTTTGCTTTGATTACGATTTCTGTTGTAAATGGATTGTAATTTATGTTTAGTTCAAGACTTTGGTATATTTACACTGCGTATGTACGCTGACCGACAGAACTGCAGGCGGCAGTAATATGTGAGGTAGCGTTGCTGTCTCTTCATTGCTAGCCATTAATAGCTAGTTATACGAACTAGTGTCATTTACTTATATATTCTATATATTTTCATCGCGATAATATATACGTCGTAGTTCACATAAAAATCTAGCACTGAAAAGACAGCAACATGAATAGCACAATTAATGAAGACAATTACGCAACAAACGACAGACAAATATCAATATACAATAAATATTAATTTATATTAACATATTTATTCTGATCTATTTGCGTAGCTGATATTATTAAGGTTTAGTTTGTAATTGAATGGAAAAATGTAAGTCCCGAGTCAGCCTAAGTATTATTATTGAATTATATAAAATGATTTGTAAGGATTTTTTTTTATATTTATTAGTGTAAAATTAAACTTTTGGTCGGCTACAAATAATTTTATATTCGCGGGGGTTTTTGGGGAAAAGTAAGGCGTAGATTCAGGGACTAAATTAACAGGCACACCAGAAACTAGATTTTCGTAAATTACAAAATGCTTATTTAAAGTATCGATGATTCTTTCTGTGGATAACTTAACCCAGAGCCCCTAGATTTTATCGCATGACTGATTGAATACGTTTTGACGAAAATGTCCCGTGCACACGTGAATTAATTGATTGATTCGTAAGCTATGGTTAACACTAACGCGCGATAAAATATACTCTAGTCGTTGGTGGATCTTTGCGAGTCAGAATGTGACTCGAAATTCAAGCGAACGCTTTCTGACTCGCAAAGATCATGCTTCATGTTTCGTGTAAAACAGACGCAAATGTATCCTTTTTATCGCCCGTTAAAACATTGAATTTTATTAATGTCTGGGAGCTGTCTCAATAATTTCAAAGTCCCATTTAAACAATTACTTTGACCTTTGAAATAGTTTGATCTTATCGTAGTTATTGACTCGTATGTTAATTTAATTTCAATTTATATTTATTTAAGTAATTTTTGGATATAACCATTGTATATGTGTAGATGGTTTTGACACAATTTGCTTAATGTGCAAGATACCTATAATTTGTTTTACGATTTGTATGTACAGTCAGCGACAAGAGAAGATGATTACACAATAACTTTTCATTAATAATTCTATAGACATACTGTTTGACAAACGTATTTTTGTTTTGCATCATTGATCATTTAATTGTGACGCTGAGTGTACATAATATTTGCACTCATATAACATGGCTTCCACTCCACAGCGCACTGATCGTAGTTATTTGCGTGTATTATGTGATGTAATTTGGTGGTACAGACCTATGATGGGTAGTCGCAATAACTTGACTTCTCTCGCAGTTTGTCAAATTCTAATATGATCTTCTCGGAATCTCTAATATAAAAGCTAAGGTTTTTTTATTCGAATTATATTTATAGATTATTTGGTCAAAGACTTTGTTTCATAGAAACCAGTAGAGAAACAGGAATTGTTGGTTTTGTTAAGTTAAATAAATTATTTAATTAAATCAACTTCCAAACTTTTATGCAGCCAAATTTTAAGACTCATAAGTTAAGTCCGTAGTCACTTTATGGCAGCGTTTTATGAAACATTTTATGAACGATTATCCGTTTACAACTAATAATTCATTTGGATATGTCATTAATTATCACTAAAACAAATCAAATAATTTATAATAGGTATATGTAATCTGCTCAATTAATATTTTGTGTCGTCAAAATGTTTTTTATTTTTTCTTAAACAAGTATGTTTGAGCTCTAGTGCGACTATTCCCATCGTTCACTATACACAAATTACATGGTCTATATGAAACGTGGTGGTTTTGACACTTATGATTATTCTACCTATAGCTATGTAATGTAATATGAATTTAGAAATATTGTTTTTGCGTGTTATCTCACAGTTTAATATGCCAGAAGATTTATAATTTCTGTTTATGACTGAAATGTAATCAATCGTTGTGGCATATAATTGTTTTTACTAAGCTTTTTGACTAAATACTAATAATTTATCGTAAGCACGCTTTATTCTTTGTTTTATCATGTTTTTTTTTGTTTATTCTAAATAATGGCTTTATACTGTATTATGGATGAATTCGCAATTTTATTATTATATATATTTTTAATTAATTGTTTTTGATTTCGCTTCTGCTAGTTAGATTTTGAACAGAATATAGAATTAAACGTACAAATATTTTGGTTTTTGCACAATTCATTTACGCAGCCTTTATTAACATATTAATATTATATTAAAACAATAATTTTCATTACAAATAGAATTAAATCATGAAATTAAAACAAATATAAAACTTGATTAATTTCAAATGTAAGGTTGACTCATATATAGACTAGTACATAGTTACAAGAGAACCTTGTGTCTGCGACCGATTGAGCTGTCCGAAACACATGGAATCGTCTACAAACTCTATAACCATTTAGAATTTTTCCAATTCGGTTCGAATCAAGAATGAGGGCAACGCCCAGCTATAATACCTAATATAATATTAAATTATATTATTATGCAAAATGTAACATATCGATAAGTCAAATGCTTGAGTAATAAATTATCGCCGTATAGTCTGATGTCCTTACCTACAATAAAATCTAAATGTTTTGAATTCGTAATATAGATTAACAAAATTATAGAAGAGAAATCGATATTTTTAATATATAATTTTAAATTATGTACAGATAGTTAGATTTTCATTCGGATATTATATAATCTTGTGATTTATCCGATGATTTTGGACTTATTCATCTCTCTTCCTTTTACGACTTATTCATGTCTCTTCCTTTTACGACTAATATAATAAAAGTCACTAATAAAATTAAGACTGTTTGTTCAAAATGCTGACACAGAATTCATTACGAATTCAGACTGTTAGTGGTTTCAATATAATGGTGTGAGGTGATTGGCTCAACATCAATGTGGCAGTCTGTTGGTTACAAGGAATTCTTGTTGGTTATTGACGGAAATATTTATTCTGTCCATACAAAGGATCAAATTAGTTCCATTAGTGTTCCGCAAGAGGCGCTGTGTCAAGTCCTATAGAGAAACATCTCTCAAACGCCATCGTTGCGTTTAATAACATTACTAACTCGCACTCAGCACTGCAACGAATACAGTGAGAACTGCGTTAACAAAAAAGTTATGAATTAAATTCATTATTGATGCGAAGAAATCAATAAACAATATGACGTTATTATCGTGACCAACTAGACCGCATAGAATCGGCTTGCAGCTGTTTGTGGCATTAAACTGTCGCACGTTCGATAGGTACGTCAAATCTTAAAATAATAAGTAGTTAGGTAGGACTTACCTATATTTTACATAAGAGCATCCAAAAAAAAGTTGTAAGCAATCAAAATATGCTAAAATACCTACGTAAATGAAATCGTTATGTTAGCGGATCACCTGACATCGCCCGGGACGCTTTGATAGGCTTATTCGTAAATGTAGATAGGAATCAGTTAAGTCACCATAACTTACCTATGCCTGACACCATAAAGTTGACTGTTAAGGTACCTGTAGGCTTGTACATCACACCTCAAATTGATTATTTTATTGTCTTCCATTATTTTAAGCAGTAGACGACTGAATTACGCCCACTAGTTTGGCCTTTGCCACTAAATGAATGTTTCTGATGTTATATTTAAAGTTCAAGTTAAATGGAAATAACCTAGCTCATTATAGAGGCACCTAACTAGTTTATTGCTAGCATTACAGATATATCGGGTGCTAATTTTTACAATATTATAATTGATCTATAAAGCTTCGCCGTTATATTATTTTATAAAACATTATGTCAGTACATAATGACGGTTTCAATTTATACACGTATCTTATACCATATAGTTAGACAGTTTGACTGTTTTTCTTAACACTAAGTTAGTCGAGATTTTGCTTTTTTCCACGTATGCTAGCCATATTATTTATAACCTATTTTAACTACTTAATATATTATATAGTCATCTCTGATTAATCTATGGTGCGTAAATTGTCCCATGAGAATGAAGATTTGGTTGTTAGGACGTTTTGGTTTGGACTCTGCTTTATTTAAATAACATTATCTATGTATAGCTGTGCTAACAGTTATAATAACTGTTGCAATCGGAGTTCAATTTCGTATCTATGGATACGAGCATGGGAACCTGTAACATTTTTTGTGTAAGGCTAATACCTGTCAATATCTTATACCTATGTTTAGAATATAATTATCATTTGATATCTTAGATAGTACTTATATCTGTAAATTACAGGGTGCTATTCGCTCGAACAGCTCGCAGTCAACAATGTGGCTTTTTACTCTCAAACCTATATAACATAGGTACTTTATCTATAACCGTTGTATAGTATTCATTCAAAATGTCATTAACCAAAATATACGAGTGTGGCAGTATTTGGTGAATCAGACGCTAGTACGACCGATAGAACGTTCATATTTGAAAGTACAATCCATGAATATCAATTCTCGATTAGATGTCGTAGGTATATCTGCAGTAAAGCATTTGTCACCGTCTGTAATTACATATGAATGAAATAGCGTTTCATTTGATAAATAGCACTCTGTTATTTTAAGATTTATACCATAGTTATTATCAAGAATTATGTATACTAAATGGATAGGTAACTCTAAATACCTACTTGAAGCAAATACCTATCAATTGCGAAAAAAAGAAAAATAACTACGTTGGGACAATCTCTCTTTCTTTCATTAAGGGTAAGTAGTGTTAGAAAGAGAGATTGTTCCATTTAGTACCTATACATAATTCTTGGTTATTATACTTAAGACTTAATACTTAATCTGTGACTTAAACTTTTGATGTTCGACTCCTTATACATATTACACCTTTTACCTTAAACCTACCTGATAAAATCATTGATGCATTTTGTCTTGGCTATTGCTCTGAGTAGTAAATTTGTGATTCCTAACATAATTTTCTTTAAAATGGACCTTCTAGATCTGATACTCTGTTTAAGATTAATGATTATATTATCTATTTATTAAATCTTTCTTCTCTCAGACGATAGTTTAATTTTTCCATCTACTCTTTCAAAACCCAATGTGTTGAATGTGATTTATAGTTTACAAGATCCCACGTAAACTATTTAATTTTTACCCAGCATCGTGGTAAATTCACAAAATTAAATATTCACACCAGAGCATTCACATGTATGCCTAACGGAAACGGAAAACTATCATGAATATTTAGCTACAAAATAGTTTAGGTTATTCTAAGATTACTAACAAACTTGGACAACAATAATTAAGAGAGCGCCACCTATAGATTCCATCCGTAACTAATGTTAAGTAAATTATCGTCAGAGAAATAGTTCAAAGTTTGGCCGCAACGTGGCATTAGATGCATTTTCAATTTTTTCACAGATTTGCTCTCGACATAAATTAGACTGCCTTGTATTTAAAAAGTCAATATCATGCCTCACGTTAAACTACAGTTTCATTTGGTGCAGCTGCACTTGAGAGCCAGCTCCCGTCTAAGCTTTACCTTTGTGTTGCAAATGAAGCTTGTAAAGTAGGTCCTACTATGGAAAACGATAACCATCGTCATCATGTCCACATGAAAAGAGACATGTCCACGCTCACAAATATTTGTCCTGGGCGGGATTGAACCTACGATCTGTAGCGTGGCGGTCAGATTATTTAACCCTCACGCTAACCAGCCTGTTGCAAAATGTTTGGCGTCCCGGATAAAAAATATATTTTGTTAAATAATTCGTTTGGGAGAAGGATGAAATGGTTTATCATATGGACTGGATGGACATCGTAGATGCACGGCATTTTAGTGTGATTTTAGTCGTCACTGACAGTATGGAACCATCATTCGATTTCTGATAGTCTATTGCTATCTTAATCACTAAACGTCATAGACTTTGTACATAATAATGTTATACCTACTTATAACAAAATATTAGGTAATTTTATTCAGGCTTCATGGAAGATGCTAAAGATAATTTAGATGTAGAAAATATATGTAGGTAGGTACTTGAGAAATCCTTTTAGATTGTAAAAAAATCTACCCTAAAAATCGTAGATGCATGCGGTAACACTACCTAACCTATGTATAATATACCTACTCGTATAGTTAAAGCAAAAGTGGTGGAGACAGGTGCGTAGAAAATAGGAATGTGTTACTTCTATCTATCAAAAACATTAGGCGGCCGTTTTTGTACCGTAAGTACGAGTACATAACATCATGCAGGTAATTGGCATAGTTTAACTAAAGTATATAAATATATATGTACCTACCTACTTCCTTTTTTTTAAAGAAAGAATTGCTACTCATTGCAAATTAATTTCGAGAAGTAATGGGCTATTTTGCACATATTTTTTAGATATTCATTGTGTGGTGTAAGTACCTAAATATATTTCCTGTCCCTGAATTTCTATTACCAATATGAAAATATCGCAATGTAGCCTTTACATTACGCGATATTATAATTATCGTATTTTACTCCGCTATCGAAAGTTAGTTAGCTAGTTAAAATCTTAGATGAGATTAAATATATAGTATACCTAAATTCCAGGAAATTTGTCTTCGTACGTGTTACGGTGTTAGTATAGATAACTGTAGGTACTAAGAGTATGATGTTAGGTTGTGGAAAGGAATAGGCTGATTTAAGTCGGAGACTGAAAGAACAATGCTATTTGTCGCCCTTCCGGTATTACTTTGAATTTTTCTCCTCGGTTCAACTTCTATATTTTGCAAACGGAACTTTATAATGAATGCCCCTAAAATGTTACTTTAGCGTCAAAATATGTTAGGTCGTGAGATGACTGTTTCGTATTCGGAACACACACAAAACTATACCTAAGTAAATGGAACAATGGCCAACGTAATAGGCAAAGTCCATTTAAATTAAATCAGTTAATCCAAATAAAATTACTCGCTAAATTGATTTAAGCCGTGTTCCTAACTACAAGCAGTAGAGTAGGTACCTATTATAGCCGTAGGTGGATGCTGGGTTCCACTAAATTGCGTATTTAAATAAATATATATGTACACATGTGAGTTTATAGAGGCTGGCAGAGTTAGTTCGCTCAGTATGGTGTGTACTATGCGTGAGGTGGGTCCGAGGGAGGCCAGGGGGACAGGGAGGTCCCCCGCAGGGTGGCGCCTAAGGGGCCACGTCCAGAGAAAGTAAAATATCCTGGTATGGGGAGGCTAGTATTGTCAAGCCGATGTATACCTAAATATAGCTTTAAACTATATATCGGCCCTCTATACTATAGCTGGTGGAATAGGTACTTATTTACATACGTATATATGTTTATCTATTATGCAGACATAGGAAATGGGACAGGTTGAAAGGGACGCTTGGAAATTTGCTTACATCTATTGAACGTAGAATCGCTTTAGTTTGTAATATTGATTTGAGCGGACGAGTTGGTCTGTCCTCGTTATTATACCTAACATCAGTATGCTACGATTTAGTAAGCAGTGTCGCAGGCATGGTACCTACTATCACGGAGTCTAACTGTTTCCATCGTGACCAGAAAACTTTGTTTACTTAAACTTAATTACTGTCTTGGGTAGAGAAAAGGTACAAGATTTCTTTAATTCTTTCAAACTTTATAAATTAATCAAGGCAAGGGAAAAAAGGATAACATTTTATGTAAGATATAGATATTTTATGGAGACCTACCTCTTATCTAATAACTCTTCTCCAATCAGCCAATATGTCAAATTACATTGGGGGCCAACCTCAAATACAGATAGACGGACAGGATTGCAGATTTTTTGTAATTATAAGGCTCTTTGTGATTTGGCTATGAAACGTTAAAATATTAGAAGTATTAAAAATATTAATAGTTATAAGATAGATCAACTTATTCGAGAGTGTGACAAAACAAGTGTGTTGCGGGTATGCATGGGCGGTGGGGATCACTTAACATCAGGTGACCCGCATGCTCTTTTGCCCCCTATTACATAAAAAATACTGTTTTAGCCTTTTGGTTTGAAATAAAGTGTGACGTGTTTATAATAATCACCTCCTTAGGTAATGAAAGGGGAGCAAATATTTGAATGGAATCTTGTGTACAGTGACGAGTAGGTTACACATTATTAGTAAATATTGTGATTTCTTCCTATTACGTAAAAGTGCGATGATAGAGTAAAATAAATAATGCGGATGAAACCGCGAGGCGGAACGCTAGTAGACTATAATACAAAGGTAATGTTTGGACATCATAAATCTCTGTACCACTATGGACTCATTAAAACCATAATTAGAAGGAACAAATACATTTATTGTAGTAATGAACCAATTTAATAGAAAAGTCGTTGTCGTAGGATTCGTGTCGTAAAAGCTGATAGGTAGGGCGGTCGCGCATGAGAAAATACACAGACTTGACAACAAGTATGAATGGATAATTAAACGTAAAATAAAACATGGAGGTAGGTGTTAAATGAATTTAAAACAACATATCTACCTAATTGAGTAGCTTTGGTAACTTTCTGTGCCGAATAAAAAAATGTAAGCAGAATTTTTCATTTGAAACTGTAGGCAAATTAGAATCTTTTCAAGATAATAAATATCTATATAAATATCTTGGTTCATCTTTGTGTCCCACACTAAGCAGAGCTTGAACTATGGAAACCAGATAACGGTCTACTACATCTACTACTTTTTAAATATATAGGTAGTTAAATAGGTACTTAATTACACCCAGATTCAGGATAAACAGACATGTTCATGTAGGACAAATGTCTGCCCTGGATGGGAATCGAATCCACGTCCTCTGGCATGATGAGTAGTATGTTAACTAACCACACCAACAGGGCCAATACATTGTGATATTGATCTAGTAACGAACAAAGCTTACTACAAGGTGGCTCATGATATGGAAGACAAAAATATAATTATTCTAATAGCTTCTCTCTTCTCTGCATTGCATCCCCCTAGTGAAGTGTCAAATATTTGAATATGTAATTGTATTTTTGTAAATTAATGTACCTAGGTATGTAATGAAAAGTATTGTAAATTAAAAAAAACCGTCCAAGTGCGAGTCGGACTCGCGCACGAAGGGTTCCGTAAAAATGGCAAAAAAATCACGTTTGTTGTATGGGAGCCTCCCGTGGTAATGAATTTGGATAAAATCGTCGAAGGAAAACATCGTGAGGAAACCGCACCACGGTGGTAGGGTACTTTGTAGTACTCAACTGGTTGGCTACCACCCTCAAGTAAAAAATCTGGCGCAAAGCACGTGTTGACGTGTTCTGGCAGTTGCACTTGATAGCCAATTGTTTTTTTTTTTTTTTTATGTCACAAGTGACTACGAGGCAGGCGGGTCACCTGATGGTAAGTGACAACCGTCGCCTATAGACATTGGCAATACCAGGGGATTGCTAATGTGTTGTACACCTTATTAAGGCGAACTGGCTCTCAAGTGTAATTGCCGGAACACACCAACAGGTGCTTGGCGACATATTTTCAACTTGAGGGTGGTAGCCAGCCAGTCGAGTACTACACAGTACCCTACCACCGTGCTATGGTTTCCTCACGATGTTTTCCTTCACCGAAAGCTCAAGCTCATTGTAAGGATTCGAACCCACGACCTTCGCCGCGGTATCCGACGTCACTTACCACTGAGCTATCATCGCCTTATTGTTTTGAAGGCATTGTAAAAAGGTCAACAACATATTGGCAATCCCCCTAGTTAATGTCTAATAGGCGACGGTAGTCACTTACCATCAGATGACCTGATAGAGATGCTCTTGAAATTTCGACATAATTATTTACGATATTTGAAGAGCTTAAAACTTACAGTTTTCCATGAATGATTTTGTGATACAATGATTTTAAAAAAAATATCACGTTCAATGAGAAATAGGTGCCAACTCGATTTTTAAAAATGCATCCCCTAAATCGTTCCCCAGAGCGCGGGTGAAACGGCGGAGGACAACTACTCTACTCGTTGTAGAACGAGATAAATAAAGCTAAGTTTTAGGACGTCATCTACATCTTCACATAATATGTCGCATGACTGACCAGTGACGGCTGCCGGTGACGGGAAGGAGACGTGACTCTTGTGTAGGTATGTGTCACTAGTAACGACTAATGCTATGACGAAGGTAGTGGGTTCGAATCCTATACCGAAATTGATCGTTCGTTGAATGAAAACGTCGTGAGGAAACCATAGCATGATGGTAGAATACTTGAATAGCTGGCTACAACTCGTGATATTTTTTTAAATATTGGAAACCTAGGGATACTACCATAGAGTTTATGCAGAAATCGCTTAGATCCGTTCCTTCATTACTGCGTGAAAGAGAAACCAATAAACTGACAAAACACACTTCTCATTTATAAAATTAATGTCATGCCCGCTAGGTCCGATGTCCCGCAAACCGGATATGCATGCAGAAATTGGATGACCAGGAAATATGACTGTCAGGTAAGGCCTATGTGTAGCTGTGAACGTCCATTAGGCTGATGATGGTGGGCAGAGGCCAACTATCCTAGGGTTTGATCCTAGGTTTTGACCCTATAGGTAGTCCTTGAGTGTTTGGAAAAACAACATCCGTAGAAAATTTTAGTTACTCCACGTTATCAGGTAAGGACAAGACAAAATAAAAATATTTAATGAAATTTTCTTCAGTTTTTATTCAATTCCTTTATGCTTATCATAAAAAAACATTCGCATACTTTAAGAAATGAGTAGAGTGAGTGATTCCGGGAAGATAAGATCCCACCAAAAGCATTCTGTAAAAAACTAGCCAAGTCTCGATGGAGCTGCTTGTTTATCTCTAAAAAGTAATGAAATCTAGACAAAGTCGTGCCAAGTCTAAGGTTCCTTACTGAGATTTCTTTATTATTATAGTTAATGTTGTGTGACTTGGCCGTTGAACATTCTTTATACGTTAGTGGGTACAAGTCAATTTTGTTTACACGTAATGTTATATCTGTTGTTTGTTAAGCGAGATAACAGCCCATACTGGTATTGGTAATTGGACGCTAGTGTCTCATTTTAGGCTGTTGTTGATTATGCAACACATGCATTCAGCATAATAATTTTTTATACTGTTTGTTTCAGGCTTGCCTATACATAAGTATTATTGAAATACGCAGCTTTATCAAGCCTATAATTGACTGGTTATTGAATCAACGTTTTCCAAGTGGCAATTTTCCATCATCAATGGGTAGCGGTTCTGGCGACAGATTGGTGCAATTGTGTCATGGAGCACCTGGTTTTGTACCCATGTGTACCCTTCAACGGCCAAATCATACAACATTAACTATAATAAAAAATAAATCGCAATAAGGAACCTTAGACTTGGCTCGACTTTGTCTAGATTTCATTACTTTTTAGAGATAAACAAGCAGCTCCATCGAGACTTGGCTAGTTTTTTACAGAATATTTTTGTTGGGATTTCATTTCTTATTGTAGAAACGTGGGCATATTGATTTATTTTATTAGATTTTCTAATTTGACTAATCATAACTTGATAATAACCGCTTATAGTCCGGTCAAATTAGACCAAAAAATAGGAGTGAAGTTCGTTTACTTGTTGTGTTGTAGGTATACACATGCTTGGGAATGCAATCCTGTATGAATCCTTTGTTCTTATTGTTTCTTTTATTATATTTGATTGTATTCTGTTTTGTGTGCCTAATAAATAAATTAAGTAAATATATAAAATTCTCGTTTCACGATGTTGATCCGCGATGAACTCCGTAACTACTAAGCCGATATTGATGAAACTTGGCTCACGATTTTAAGGCGATGATAGCTCAGTGGTAAGTGACGTCGAATACCGCGACGAAGGTCGTGGGTTCGAATCCTACAATGAACTTGAGCTTTCGGTGAAGGAAAACATCGTGAGGAAACCATAGCACGGTGGTAGGGTACTTTGTAGTACCCGACTGGCTGGCTACCACCCTCAAGTTGAAAATCTGTCGCCAAACACCTATCGGTGTGTTCCGACAGCTGCACTTGAGAGCCAGTTCCCATCTAGGCTTTGTGTGCTTACCATCTTCAGCCACATCATCACTTATCATGGTGAGATTGTGGTCAAACACAAGCCTATCGAATATAAAAAAAAATAATTAAATTCCGGAATAAGAGATAGGATAATTTTTATCCCGGGTAAACATAATATCACACGGGAATATAGGTGAAACCACGGAGGATAGTGTTACATAAATGTTATATACCTAGCTGCTAGTAGTCACACTATTGTATTCATAAAAAACGAAGATTTCGTCAAAAACTAAGATTTCGTTTGGCCAATCGGTCTTCGATCGGATCAATGACATACCACACTAGTGAGTTATGTGTCTAGCTTTATATTCAAGGTTGAAAACTTGGGATTATGAAACATCAACTATATGTTACTAGTTGCGCTCTGCGTTTTCACCCGCGTTCCCCTGGGATCTTATCTTTTCCCGGGTTAAAAAGTATCCTATCTCTCATGTTTAACCAAATTGCACACAGCGTGCAAATTTAATTAAAATCGGTTTATTAGTTTAGGAGTTTATCGCGGACAAACAACGTGACACGAAAGTTTTAATTGCGCCAGTAGAAATAGGTTGTTCGTTTGATTTTTTCGCACAAGTAGATAAATGGAAAGAAAGTGCTATTTACCTAAATTCATGATTTGTGAATATTTAATAATTTCACCCACGTTCCTGTGGGAATTAAAATATATGTGAAGTTCAACCAATGAAGTATTAAAGTGGACCGGCAAGGGGTGGCATGCAAGCGAGATAGGTGATTGCAATCCGGGTGTCGTAGTACTTACGTAGAAGGAGCACTTGCTACAGTCTGTAGAGGGCGAGCACCGCATATGTAAATGCGAGCAGCACAGCCACGGACCGGAACCTTCAGCCGCAGTAGCCTACATCGGGAGGAATGGAAAATATATATCAAGCCGAGCGAAAAGTCCACTACACACCCCAAAGGGTGGCGGGGGCCGGACGTGCGTTCGATTCAAACGAGCCGTGCCCGCCCGGCGCCCCCGGCATCGCCACTGCCTCGCACCATTTTATCATTCGAGCTCGTGCCACCAGTCGATGCATGCCAATGACGTCACTAGCGCCTCCGATTGCCACTAGGCTACTAGTATTCCATAAAACCTATCCATGGCTCCAAGTATGCTGCAGGGATCTTCGAATATTTCTAAACTGCTTCTCTATGTCCGTCCCACCCACGCGTTCCGAACCCATTTCGTAGTTCTTCTCAGATGTAATTTCAGATGTTCCCCTGTAGCCTCGAGAAACTCCCGAGGAAAATAAATATGCTTAAACCCGACCCTTCGCCGGGAAAATGAGGAAAAAATATTAAAAATTAGGAAAATATTTGTTTTACAGTCATGTAAACATCTCTAATTACGACCTGTTCAAATTATTATTTTTTCTTTGCACCGTGCGGAGCGGTGTTCTAATTAACATCTATTACAGGTATTTCGGGAGCAGAGGAGTATCATTTGGCGAGGGCGCTGAGTACACTCAATTAAACGAGGTCGCCGTCCCCACCTCCGCAAGTCCGCAGGCCTCGGCCGCGAACCTCCGCTGCGGTTCCTCTCCGAGCCACCGAGTGATGCGCGATGCGCCCCACACCTTCGGCTTCTATTGCTTTACCTTGGACTTCATTAATTCACCTTCTTTATCTGTAAGCATATACTTATTAATATGAAGATCACAAAACTAGTTAAGATATTGATTAATCACTATGAAACTTGAGTATGGAGCTTGACAGTAGGGTCTAGGACTACGACACCCTTTCAGCAGGGTGTTCGCCAGCAGCCAGTGCTTGGCAGTGTATAGGTGGCGCACGTAAGTCCACGCGGCGTCCGACACACAGCGCCACCCCGTGGTCACCCGGTCGGAACGACCCGGCGGCTCTCCACCCGCCCGCCTTCTACCACCCTCTTTAAAAGCCAGTGGCGAGCTTCAAGAGAAAGTGCCGCGTGTGTACACTCACATGCGTACAACCATCTTTGGCGAGAGCCGGCGGGCGAAAGCAGGGAGACGCTCGGATTATGTGGAGGCGCTCCTGCCGCTGCCGCCCCGTATGCGTAAGTGCGTACACACAAAGCCTTCCCACATACATTTGCATAGTGACATTGTACGGTAATAATGTATGTGACCACTCGGCTCGACGCCCTGCGGCGACATCTTTCAATAGATCGCCTCGACGCTTGTTCTGCGCCACCCGGCCGCGGTCTCGCCCCGCGCGCCTCTCAAGCCACCGCGTCGCATCCCCCGGCCGCGGCGTTCCCTAATTAAAATAAATACTAATATGTGTGAATCTATAATATTACAATATTTTACTCGATATATAAGTATAGTTTTACATTTACATACGTATATTTCAAAAGAGTTCCACAAAAAGCAACTGAAAGTTACCTACTTGTCGCAGTAAAAAAAGTTATACAAATTAAGTGTTGAGAAGTTGACGCAAGTAATGCATTAGCTGATATCAACATTCGTTGCTACAGAGATGTTTAGAAGGTATATTTTATCAGTGAGAACACAAATTGAATGTATAATTTTGATTTACATACGTGTCTCGGTGTACACTGTAGGTACATATAGATGTGCGTACCTACCTATAAGAGGATTTCTTGAAGTTTCGTCGATATAATGGAGGGAGGGCGTAGGGTGGTTCGGACGCGAGCCCACATGGCCGTCCGTCCGACGCATGTGTGCGTATGTCTCGGACATGCACGTTACGCAGATTTCTCTAACGATTTTCCCGGAGTGTGAAATGTAAAATAAGGGGTTAGACGAGGCAGGGCCCGCACCCCGCACCCTGCACCCCGCACCTCGCGCCCCTCGACTCGCCAAATTGATGACCAGCCACCCACAGGGAGATCCGCTCAAATTTAACATATATCGTATTTAAAAGTAAAACGCTTCGGAACCTTATCCTCTCTCATTAATATTCCCTTGCAAATTGTTGGAATATTTCGTGTGGAGTTTGTTTTTTTAATTTAACACGAGGCACTTGTGAAGTGACCTTAGAACATACCTACTACTATATACATATAAATATATTTTAAGCCTATCCATCTATCTATCTTTCTCAGGCCTAAATATCGTTTTATTATTAAGTACTTGTGTTAGGTCGAAATAGTGTTTTAGGAACTTGGCACAGAAAAATACCAAATATGGGGTAATAAATAAAAAAAAAACTATTTAGGAAGTACTATACGTTCTATACTACTAGGGGGGTACTAGCAAAAACATTTTATCCATAACTTCGAGGTTATAAACTTCGTGTCGTCTTGTTTGTCAGCGATGAACTCCTTGAGAGATAGGATACTTTGTATCCCGGGAAAAGAAAAGATTCCTAAGGAATGCGAGCGTAACCGCGGGAGTAGATAGTTTTATATGTGCAAAGAGCAACACCGGTATTATAGTTTACATACAAACGGACAGATGACGTCTCCTTGTTTGGATTCTATGATTTTAGTTACCAATTTAACAACAAAGAGTAGATCTTTTGATGGTGTATATTTATGACGTCACAAGCAAGTATTTCATACAAACCTCCGTATGAACCTATCGTTTTGACATTTCTTAAAAAGAAGCTGATTTGATATGTCAGTCAACGTCCCAATAGATTTTCTAGTATTCTTGGTGGGTTAGTAAAGTTAACTTCCTTTCTGAAAAACTAAATTAAACTCATTTCAGAAATAAAGTTATCACATTTAAAATAGTTTATCGAATCATGCACAAATCCCACCAGAATTTTATATTAAAGAAATAAAACGAGGTTAGAGTTTGTTTCATAATAATTGACCGTGTTATGTTCTTGAAATTGGCTCTAGAGATGGGAAATAACAGTGGCTGACTCAGTCAGAACCAGTTTGTTTTTTACTATGCATGCAGGCGGCCGCCTCCCCCGCGGCTAACTGTATTTTATCGTTTTTTTACGCCGACTGCATTCCTATGCACCCCAAACATCCCCTACGATTCGTGCACTGCTCACGTGAATCTCAATTCTTATTCAATCCAATTCTGCTGTATTCCTATTGTTATAAGAAATGTTTTAATTGAGAAACCTATCGGGACATCAACATAATAATATCATAACATTCCAGAGATTTTTTTAATCTTAACAATCATAATTATCTTAGTGATTGTATAAAAAAATATACATTTATATTTTTTAACTATATGGGAGAATGGCTATTATTTGGAGCTATTGGAATCACTGACAGTCATTTTAAAACTGTCAAATACGCTCAGCTCAGAAAAAAATCAGAAAGTCAATAGCATGCAGCGCGAGTTATTCTTAAAATTGCGAGAGAAATCTTACCAAACACCCCGATGATGTGCGCTAGCGCAGCATTGTTTTCTCGACGGCGATGTGTGGGTGTGAGTTAGATTTTTTTGTATTCGCACACCAAAGCACCGCGATGTCTGTGTGCAGAGCATTTCTTAGAATTATAGCGTCTGAGATCACGTTTTGTGCATGTGCTAGTGAAGCTTGCATTGCATATAACACCTATTGTCAGAGTGTTAGTGTGCGTCAATCCTAGGGTAGGGGTGAAATGCGATGTTGCAAGATGCACTTTTTTTGGAACGTCGATGTAAATTTGACAACGTCGCAATTTGGTTCGGTTTCTATTTTGTAGTGATGGTTATATTTCGTTGTTAAAATTGAACCTGATTATATTCATATTTTTTTAAATATTAACTACTTTTAAACCCGTTTTGAGTATAATATATTCATGAAAAAATACGTAGGTATTTAAAAAAATATATTTTCATTTATGAAATTAATAGAATATTTATGTAACCATCTAGGTTTTATCTATAAAAGATAATAATGTTATCAGAATTTAAGACAATACCTACGAATATATTGTATCAGATCAAAATAATATGACGAACTTACGAAAGATTGTCTATAACGAGTTGAATTTGTGGCTTCGTATGTATTTCCTCGTGGTTTTTTTTTCCGAATCAAAGCAATCATCTAACTGAGAAGTCTAATCTATCTTTTGTTAGATAATTAATTTTAAATTTAAACTTATTATACCACTTAAACGTACTAAGAAACGAATAATCTTTGTCTAACCAATTCAGATTGTGGACGCCACATCAATATCATGTCCTGTTATTGGCATTGATTGTAAAATTATAGTCCGATATATTTGGCAAGTGACCATAATGGACATATTTTAAGTCGATAGAAAATCCTACTAAATCTTGCCTACGGAATACAGTAAGTAGGTCCAGTAAAATTGAAGTATTAGGGTAAAACTTCATAAAGATCATATTATTCTAAATTTCCGATGAAAGCAAGCTGATAGGTATGTATTTTATCGATACCTAACATACGTGGGCGATGTGAGCATACCGTATCATTTAAAACTGACCTTTTATACTGCAGACTAAATAAAAAGTGACTATTCGTAATCGGTAAATAATAACATGTCTGTGCCGAGGTTCAGCTAAAAACGGGAGCGTTCGTAGAATCAACTCCAAAGTGACCTCTACGACTTAACAAGTAAAATCAAAATGGAGTCTGACTCAAGCAAATTACAGTTTATTTAAAGTAAAGTTATCCATAACTGGATGATGTACTAGATACGAGTTAAGTTTGGTCAGGAACGAGTAGGAAGTTAAATAATGATAGAATACTAAAAAAAATATGTAATGATAAATGAATTCATAGGAAGAAACGTTCCTATTGCGACAACCAATGTTATTACATATAAGTAAAAAGGTGTGGTTAAGTTACCTACAAAGCATTCGATCTTGAAAAGTATCCTAAAAATGGCACACTAACGCACACATTAACAACTTAATGTTTGGTTGTTTTGGGACATTTCTACCTTTTATTGTATGTGAAGTGCACTGAGGCGATGATAGCTTTGTGGTAGTGACGTACGATGGAAACCACAGAATGGTGGTAGCGTACTTTGTAGTACTCGACTGGCTGGCTACCACCCTCAAGTTGAAAATCTGTTACCAAGCACCTGTTAGTTTGTTCCGGCAATTGCACTTGAGAGCCAGGTTGCCTTTAAGGCATTGTAATAAGGTGTTCAACTCAAATCAACTCAAACTCAACTGAATCCTTATTTGAAAAATTGACAAGCCAAAATCAATTCGATCACTTCAAAGATACTGCTACCCTCAGATATTCCGTTATGTATGTAGATATCAAATAAAAAACAAACCTCGAACATTTCTAAAGACAATATTAAGATACTAAACTTAGGTATTTCAATAACTTGAAAGCTATCTGTAATTTAGTAAAACATATCTTTAACTCTTTCAGATTAAGATGAAAAGTTTTAGTGAAACAACCGCCAATTTTCACTAAAACCAGACTGAACTTTACAGTGAATATGCCAATATAATATGAATGACATGAATATAACATAAAAGAGGAATATATAAAATAATGAAATGGCTTAAAGGTTTACAAACCAAGCCAAAAACCTTCTAAAAAAAGACATTATGTAACCCCTTCGCTTGTCAGTGGGGCAGTCCTCCAAAAGCTTCATATGAAAATATTGAATTCCAGTGATAGCGATTAAAGTTATCAACATAAGTATTATGCTAGTTTAAATAAAACTTGCAATTAAAACTATTTTAGAAAGTTATCACTTATATTATTTCGAAGAAATATGTATTGTTCTACTCAAACTGATAAGCTGTTCCACTAATCGTCGATTCTTTGACCAATTGTTTTCTTTAAAAAAAAACTAATCTTATCTACGAATGCCATAGTCTTTTGTTTTCCGCAAGGTGTTAAAATAATACTGGTCATAGCGTAATAAAATTCTGTTTTAGTTGTAACATTTGTTAAAATAACTTATCTTTTCAATGGTTTCGTAGGAAATACTAATCTTTTAGT
This sequence comes from Ochropacha duplaris, assembly GCA_951361185.1. NCBI lineage: Eukaryota > Metazoa > Arthropoda > Insecta > Lepidoptera > Drepanidae > Ochropacha > Ochropacha duplaris. The sequence goes on from OX592690.1 coordinate 3,255,596, forward strand.
ATTTAATGGTTTCATTGCTGCGGCACAGTAACTGTATACAAAGAACACAATAAAGCATGAGTCTACTATTATTACGCGTAGAAAATCCATACACTATTTTAAAATGAAATTTTGATTATAAGTTGTAGTTGTGAGTAAAGTATTTATCGTAAGCTACTTTCATACTTAAGAAAATCAAGTAAGATATTGGGACAATGTATTTTTAATTAAATTGAAGAATTATTTTACGATTTCTAACGATAATATTAATCTGGATAGATACCTACTTGATCTAGTAATAATTCTGTGCCTTGGGTTTGGTCTGCAACGCATTGGCAACCCCGTTAATATTCATTAGTGACCGTGTCCATAAAAAATGTATTAATGTCACAATTACATATGTAAGCATCCGATTTCGGACACACTCCTCGTAAAACGACATTTACTCAAAATATTTGTCCCTTTAGCTGGCAGATGAACGGTCGTCCCAAAACTATTTACATAAAAATAGAATTCGAGGAATTTATAATAATAATAATGCCATATTGAATTTTATTACAAAAATATATTAATTTTAGGTAAAAATATATTTAAAATATATTCTTTCTGGTTTTTTTCTCAGAGGTGGATTATAAAAACATCATTTCTTAGAAGATGTTATATACGCCGACTGCATATAAGGGACCTGTGACCAAAAAATCAAGATTCTAATCCCAGCTTAGGTTTTGTGTGATAGTTACGTCAATCAGTCAGTCGGTTAGTTAGGGGCAAAACCTATAATATATTTTAGATATAAGTACATTACATACTATTATATATGTATTTACTAGTGGGCCCAGCAGACGTTGTCCTGCCCTGAAATTAAAACAAAACATAGAACCCGATTCCAGCGACACCTACCGTGTCCAATTTGTGAATCTAAACCATCTGTCATATGTCAGCCCGATCTCGAGACATGTCAAAAAGTCGTTCTATACAAAATGTATGACAAAAATAATTGACTTCTTTTTTTGTGTATTTTTCTTATTTTTTAATAGTTATTCTGCTATTCCGGGCGGAGACGAATCTAACAAATCAAAAACTATGAAAATCGGTCCAGCTGTTCTCGATTTATAAATAGTGTAACTAACATGACTTTCTTTTATATAGATAGATAAAGGAAGTTAAAAAAGGAATGATGACGATATCAGGTAGTGTTTTGTGGAAGAATTAGAAATAATGGGATTGATTGTGATGTCTGCCAAAAGTGAAGGCGATAGCTTGACAAGCTTTACCGCAGTGGTAAGCGTGTAGTGATTGGTGACAAGAGTCACAATTCTTTCTAATATTATAAAGAGGAAGGCATAGATTAAGAATTAGCGGGGCGCGACGATTCATTCATCTATGGAGGTAGGATTTGTATGTAACGAATAAACTCAAAAACTACTGGACCGATTTCAAAAATTCCTTCACCTTTTGAATGCTACATTATTCCAGATTAACACAGGCTAAAATTTTTATCCCGGGATAAGATAAGATGCCACGGGAACGTGGGTGTAACTCCGGAGGACATCTAGTCATATCATATTTATAGTAGATCGTACAATGTTTCTACTATCGTTATCTGTCTGTATGTCACGACTGTTTTTTGCTTGACCGTAACTATCTACTGTATTATGAAATACAAGGATTTTTATAGACCTCGTTAGTTGTCTCGCAGCATAAGTTTGCTACTACCAACAAAATTATTAAAAACTAGCTGTCCCCCGCGGTTTCACCCGCATTCCCGAGGGATCTTATCTTTTCCCGGGATAAAAAGTAACCTATGTTTTATTACAGGATATGGACTACCTGGGTGCCAAGTTTTATCAAAATCCGTTCAGCCATTTTTGCGTGAAAGAGTAAGAAACATCCATAGATACCTACAAATTTTCGCGTTTATAATATTAGTAGGATATAATTTTTGCTGATATAAGTTAACTTTATTTATATTGAAAATGATACAAGTTATATCATTTCATATGTTAACATCGCTAGCAATACAGTCAGTCCAGAGCTACGTGAATCTTAACAATACGAAACGGAAAGATGCAATAGAAAATTTCCAAGAAAATATTCAAAGAAATAACCCATGTTTCCTGTTATACATAATATTTAGAAATGGACTACAAAGGAAATAGAGGAAAAAATTCAACTTAAAGGTATCCACGACGCTCAATGTTAGATTAGAACCCACGACCTTCGCCACGACATCCGACCACACTACCACTAAACTATCTTATTACTTCCCGTCAAGTTATCCGCTATAAGTATCCAGCGTGATCGCCGCTCGAGAAAAGTTGGTGAAACGAAACTTTGTTTGTCAGCCACTGTGTTTATTGCCCTCGTCCTTCATAAATTGTTATGAATGATACAGTTCGCGAGGCGGGGATTAACCGTTTAGCAGGTCCGTTTCGTTGCCATTATACCTTTAGCTGTCCCTAACCTTTTTGTATGAGGATTTTTCATACGTGACTGAAGTGGATGTTTCTGTGTACGCGGTTATCGGCTATCTTGAGCTTGCGTTCTTGTTACGATATAGTTATGATATAGACTTAAAAAGTTTGGTACCAAAATAAATGTACCCTAATGTAATGTAAATTCTATGATCATTTGAAACATATATTCAATCTTAAGGAATGGATATTAAGACTTAAGTAAAGTTAATAGAACTAATATGTGTTCATCAATTTCCACATTTACGTAAACCACGAAAATGTTTACTATTTTCCATAAATAAGTAATAATAGGTTTAATTAATTGCTTCAGAAGAATTATATTTTTACTATGTTAGTTTAGTAAAGTAATCTTGTTATCCTGCATCCCCTAAACTTCATCTTCATTAGATTTTAGACTTTATCTTCATTAACGTAAGGATTGATTCTCAACAAACTGTATAAGACGGCAATGAGAATGGACTTGTATTATAAAACACAGACAACATCAATTCACTAATTAAAATGAGTTATAATTAAAATAGTATATATAATTTAAAAAAAAAAATTAAATTGTAGTCATAAATAACGCTACAAAAGTAGTCGACATATGAACTTGCTTATAGCAAGTACGACGTGAGTATACGAAAGGGCTTTTATTTCTGTGAAGGAAGCTATCGGCACGGTCCGAGAAAATCGATGACCGCTCCCCTCATAGTTTGCATGGACTCGTCCATCGTTAGGTTCAATACGCGCCGCTGTAAACTGCCGATGCCGCTTCGGTACCATCTCGTCAACCCGACGTAAAATAAAATAAAGTTAATTTTAGATTAAGCAATTCACGGTCATATGAGTCAGACATATAAATGACAATGTATTGAAGATTTTAGAAGAAAAATACGCTTCGCCCCGCCTATACGAGTACTCTCCTTACGTCCACAATGCAAAATTTTCAGAACCCTGTGCGGAAGAAGAAATGTCTTACAGTATAACATTTTGCTGTGGATTCATTCGATTATTGTATATTTCTTAAAAATGTGTATTTACGATAATACAGGCTTGTATTATACTGAAATCAACTTTAAACAAATCAATTAAATTATGAATTAGTTAGGTGATTCAAATTACGACAAAATCATTTTTTATTCTTGTCCTTATCTCATCATAGATTCATACAATACATACCTACCTAAGTATCGAACTGGTTATTTACAAACCTAATGTAAAGATCGACCTACGTAGGTATTTGCAGGTGCAGGTATGTCTCATTTCATTCTTTTTGTCCCGCACACATATAAACACCTATACAATAATTATTTTATTTCGGTTATTGACTCCGAATAAGGAAATGACATTTGCTTGTCATCTAAACGATTTAAAATTGTTATCATGCATATTCGATATTCTTTTGGAGTATGTAGGTAGGTATATAGACAGTCGCTTTGTTTTTGTATTTGATGATTGAGTTGAGACGGAGGTTGAAATTATTTCAATATCAAGGTGACTGGTAATCTATGTACACTGAGTAGGTACTTTTAGTACAATTTGTTATAGTTAGCCACTGCATTTATTTGTTAAATAAAAGTATATTTCCTGCTCCTAAAACGAAACATCTAAAATAAGATGAGATTTAAAATTTAGAGAATTGCGTCGCAGGGCTCTGTCCGCCCGCATTGTAAGGGTGGGTGCTATCGCTATCCTACTCGGACGCAGCATCACCGGACATTTCGACCGGGCATTTCAATTTTGAGAAAGAGTAGGACCACCCTCGTCTCCCGCGCCGCAGCGCTCTCCCCCGCGGTTTCCGTCTCGCTCCCACCAAGGACACACAAAAGGACGAAGGAGCGATAACTTCATCACGGTGCGACGCTCTCACTCGCACGCACGCCACGGTGGGGGACGACGTTGCGAATTGTTATTGAAGTCATGCCCCCGAAGGCGACTTCGGGAAGGCTGTCAGTTGCTAGTAAACGTTCGCAGCGTCCGTACCCGGTTGACCTGCATCGCATCCGCGCACCGCTTATCACACTACTACAAACTATAACGCATCGCGCGACTGGGTTTACAAACAAGTGCCAAGTTTTCCGCAGCCACCTACTCTGTGATTTTAGTTTTATTTAATAACAAACTTTTTAGACTTTATCGAGTGACAATAAGTTTTTGTGGACTGAAATGAAACTTTTGGCAAAAGTGAGGCGGTGAGTGTGTCGCTCGGATAGTCGGGTGAGTGTCGCTCGTGAGTTTTGCGGAGGTGGCGGGCGCGATCCGGCGACCTGCACTGCACCGCGCACCGGGTCCGTGCTCGAGTGTTTACAGCGCGCACGTGGTGGCAGCGGCGCCGCACACGCGCGGAAATGCCGCGAAAAACTTTCTTTAGAAACAACACAGTAGTATAAAGTGCGACGCGAGGGGAGCCGCTCCGGCCGCGACCATGACTTTAACCTGTAGCGCCTGATTCACCGTAGACTACATGTACGTCGAGACGCGAAGTGCCGTTTTTTTATTATTTTTTTTTCGTTGGAGGAGACGGTGTTCTCCGCTGGATTGATGATTTAAATGGCTAACAGCAGCGCTGTGTCATCGACTTTACCGTCGAGGGACTATCATTGTAAGGTTTGCGACCTCTACCTGGACACTGTGGAGTCGCTAGAGGTACATTTACAATATCACAAAGAAAACTTATACGTGAAGTGGGGTACGCAAAACTCACACAATGATACTGACAACAATAACGGTACAAAAGTGAAGAACGAAACGACAGTTTCGGCTCCGGCTGACTCGAGCGACAACATGATCACCAAGCCGAGCCCTGAATTCCAGCAGCGGGCGACGCCGGAGACTTCGGCACAGTTCCCGCACCCGGCCACGCCGCAGAGCTACCACAGCGCGCCTTCGCCCTACCAGAATCCAGACCAGACCAACTTTTCGCCGGGAGCACAATTTGGTAATAATTATAATCATCCCGGTTTCCCTCAAAACCAACATTCAGAACAGATTACCTGGGAACAGTCGCAATACGGTCAGGACTATCACAAGCCTAACCGATTCCATCCTTATAATATGCAAGAGCGCGTATCACAAGTATCATCATCGAGTCCTTTGTATGGACAGCCGCTGAACCAGCCTACGCCATCACCATCACCTAACCAATGTGATAAGTGCGGGTTCGTTTGTGACTCCGCCGTTCAACTGAACGAACATTGCAACTCTGCTCACGCTGGTACCAGTACCGCTCCATCATCAGCGACATTACCGTTTCAACAGTTTCCAGGCAAACAATATAATAACTCTGGCTTCCAAAATGAAACTGTCAAGATAAAGGAAGAGCACGAAGAATCATCAGATATACTAGACCTAGACTCTCAAAAGGTTGTCTATCAAGGGAACGAGGGTGAACAGCAAAATGCTACATATGAAGAGACAGCACCACAAGGACGAGAAGTTAATACTCGTACTGTGCCAATGATGCCATGGGAGACGCAAAAACTCTACAGTAATCCTCAGATTAATGGGGACGTATCACTTTTCAAAGATCAAAAAATGTTTGCAGAGCAAAAAGTTTATCCTTCAGAAGCAAAAATGTTTCATCCAGAACAAAAATTCGCTTATTCCCAAGACAAGTTTCTTGCCGTTCATCACGATCAAAAACCTTTCATGCACGTTGAACAGAAATTATATCCAGCTGTGCAAATGCCATCTCTTACTGACTATGCGGGACAAGTGGGCTCCTCTAATCCTGATATGAAACCACCATACCGGCCCTACGATTCCCCTGCTGCACCACAGATAACTAGCACGCAACCAGCTAATCCTACTTCATCCACTCTACCATCAATCGGCGGTAAGGGTGCTAATTGGAAATCTAATGAAGCGAGACGGCCAAAGACTTACAATTGTACAGCGTGTAACAAATGGTTTACAAGTTCCGGCCATTTAAAAAGGCACTATAATACTACACTACATAAAAACGCAGTCAGGTCGTCGGGTCAACCGGACCCGGCCACAATGCCAATCTCCAGTCATCATCATCCAAGTCGCGACGCGATGCAAGCACGTGCTCAGCAGCAAGCGAACGACTCCAACACCCAGAGCCCCGTCCCTTCCGAGGACGGCCGTAGCGTCGACGACGCTGCACTTCAGTCACCCTACGCATCGCAGAACTTTGACAGATCGCATCGTGTCGCCGCCATGCAGTCCAAGTCTCCATATACGCATCTTCAACAGGGTAATTTAGATAATAATTTCAGTAATAATCCATTAGCTAATCACCCTTTACAGCACCAGGTCGGTTCACATCCACTTAATATAGGTAGTCAACCGCCGGGCATAGGGGTACATAATGAAAATAGTCACCAAGGATCTAAAGGTATATCAATAACAACGGCTGGGAATCCCCCAAACGGGGAAGCAGGTCCCTCTGTTACTCAAAATCACCATATGAGGGGCCTGCTATCAGTATCAACCAGCAATATTACAACTCCAGCTCTAACGCAGAGTACGCCAGCGCTTACAGCGCACACCCTGCCACCGTTCAGTCATTTGGGTGTCAACCCGTACAGCCCGAGGTCTACGGATCCTTTGGGGCCTTCAGTACCGGACCCCACGCACACCCCATTATATTTGGGTCAGAATTTTCAGCAGACTATAGCACCGAGCTACCCAAACGGGATGGCCCCCCACGTTATGGATATGGCTATCAACAATCTGCCTATAGCCAATCCGGCTACTTTTGGTGAATCCTCACCTGAAGAAGTCGAAGTTATGGAACATGAGACGCTAAGCCAGGCTACCGGTAGCCGCCTGCCGAGCTTCGCGCAGCTCCAAACGCAGAGTTTCAGCGTCTATGTTTCTAACTACATTACATCGCCTAACGTGGGGGGTCAAGTCGCCGACGAGTCAACCGCCGGTTACATTATCGTCGATCCGGTCCATTCTCCTTTACAGTATAATAATACTGAAATCGGTGGACAAAGTATCGATTATGATAATGCTTTTTCACCCAGGTGTGTCAAGGAAAACATAGGTAGCTATAATGCGGATCACGTTAAAGTTTACCCATATGGTTATGCTGTAGGTGGTAAGACGATAAAACGCGAAGACGATATCATGCGAACGGACTCTAGTGAGCTTCAGATATTAAAAATAGAGGATATTATGGATTATGCGAATAAAGAAAACTACGGATCGCAAATGAAGTCGCCGGCCAGCCCGGAGAGCGCTAAGGCGGAGAACGAAAGCTCTCCGGCCGTGTCGTCAACGGTGCCAAGCACGCCTCTCTCGGAGAGAAACCAGTTAAAGAAGTCAGCTCCTAACACTGTGCACAAATGCTACGAATGCGATAAGTTCTTTAATAAGGCATGCTATCTAACGCAGCACAATAAGACCTTCCACTCCGGCGCGAAACCGTTTAAGTGCGATAGGTGTGGTAAACGTTTCTCTGATGACGTCTCCTACGAAGGGCATTATAACAAACATACTGACAATAAGCCTTTCAAATGTGACGAATGTCCGAAGTCTTTCAATCATAAGTCAGATCTGCGCCGACATATGTGCTTGCACTCAGGTTGTAAACCGTTCGCGTGCGACCATTGCGGTAAGGGGTTCATTAGGAAAGATCACATGATTAAACATTTTGATACCCATATTAAGAAAAATTTGCGGACATCATCATCATCGTCCTCATCGTTGGTGTCATCTACTTCAACGTCACCGACCATGACACTGCACTCGGTAATTAATTGAACTTCTTAGTCAACCCATATCTCCCGGTGTCACATGCACATATCATTTGTAAATTGTATTCAAAAACGTTCCAATTTCGACGTAGTCTCGTAGTTTATCTATGGCTGATATTGTAATTCGCATATTTTTAAAACGAATACATACGTATGATATTATCCTTTATAGGGAAGTTGCGGCACAAGTCGGACGCACGCGTTCGGTTCGCCGGTTGTTTTTTTGTTGTTCATTCAAGCTAACCTTGCGTTCGGTGCAAGGTGACTTTACTCGTACATGTCTATGTCTGGCCGCAAACATATAATTACATGACATTAGAGTAATATTCTGCGATATCGCTTTGATCGAACCATATCATTTATACATATTGAAATACGGAAAAGTTAGAAGTAATTAAGTAAAGTAAATGACGCCGTTTTGTGATTTTAAATTCATATGTATGTCGATAGCGATATGTATTACTTCGTTAATTTTATTATAAATTAAGGATACGGACAAAAGGGAGATTTTATTTAGTTAAAATTGTTTTGCCAATAACTGTTAATGTTTATGGACACTACGTGTATTTGACAACTATTTAGAGTAATTTTTTTGTAAATATAAAAATGTGGGACTCGATCGCCAGACATATTATTTTAAGTAGTGTATTGTATCTACAGCAAGCATATAACAAGAGAAACATATTTGATATACGATCCAAGCCCGTGGAATAAAACGCTTTAATTAAACGATCGGTACAAAGAAAGTTATAATAATATGAAATTAAATGATAACTGCCAAATTATAGTGGATAATATTGGCATAAAATCAAGATTGATCAATTTATATCATATACCTAGTAGTTAGTAGTGTTGGTTGAGTCGAGTTAAGGAAACTGAATAACATATTTAGTTTATCCGTTACTTATTAGGTGACGAGAACTCAACATTCTTTGTTAGGTTTGTTTAGTTGATGTTCCGTCATGATAGCCAGTTAGTTTTGTTTGTTCAGACGTTTGACGATGCATCGGAACGGCCGCTTCTTACGTCCAAGTAAGAGCTAGCTATATTGTACTTAGCATTTTTGTTCTAGATGTAAATCTTCTATTGATAATTTTCCGGTGCTTCCTATTATTGTTTTGTCTGTTAACATAATATATGTTTTAAAATAAGCTAGGTGACTTCTTTGTTTATTAAAAATTATGAATATTTTTTTTTGTTTCCTATAATGACATAATAATCTTAATGTATGTCCAATGAGTTACCAATGTGTTATTTGAACGAATTTAGTTTGACATTCCTGTTTCGTTAGTGGTAGGAAAGTAGTCTTCCTGAACGTTGCCAAATTAATACCGCCAACTGTCTGTTGCGAAACGATTTAATTTTTATTAATGGTTCTTAGCCTAATGATAATTGAAATTCTCTAGCAATAAATTAAAATAATAATTGTAAATGTTTTTTGTATAGTATAAAAGGAATGAAGGTCACGATTATTGATTTATGTACTGAACAAATTATAAGAAATATCATGAATTTTTTGTACATATTATTGTGAGAGTCGATGTATTCTATTCACAGAATGTTAGAACATATCAGAGACCTATATGCGCTTACGCAGGCATGTCAAAATAATCGCCCGATCGTACATTTACTAGTGCTTACCTATAATATTAAAATAGTGTTCGATATATCGATACTAGCTGGTTGTGATCGAGATCGGTACCTACTCTTTTATTTCCTTGAGGCCATCGGGCGATATATTTGCATACGCCTGCATAGCAGCATCCATATCATTGGTCTACATATAGTATAATACAAATATTCCTAAAACACGCAAAAGGATTAAGATATGTGCAATATAAACATTATATCGACTTAATTTTGATAATGTTTGTATTTGAATGTTGATTATATTGCAGAAATATTTTTATACACATAGAATTACTCATACAATATGCATCTACCTCATCAATGAGTAAATAATTGTACAACCACGTGATCAATTTACTGTACACTAAAATAATACATGTTTATGAGCAATAAGTGAAATAGCACCTCGGACAGAGATGGCCTACCTCCTACGAGTTTATCTGTAAATCTAAATATTTATTATACCTAATAGAAGTTTTATCGATGTATTGTCGACGAATATGCTTGCGTCTGTTGCCACTTACTTTACCACTTTTGAACAGAAGTGAAACGGACGCGGCTTAAAATCCATACCCATTCAGTATATTTATATATAAAAAATAAATTTAACAAAGATATTCGTGAAGTATGCAAATGTTATATTGTTGAGAAAATTGTATTAACAGAAGTGTTTTCTTCATAGCAATATTAATGTAACATTGTCACAATATGCGGAACTTAACTACCTCAAGTAACGAGTAATAGGTAATAGGGTTAGAGTGCCACGAGGCACGCTCCGCGGGCTCTCACACTGGACTCTGTGACATTTTCGAAACTTGATACCTCATCTTGCCTTCCATGTTTAAGTTAAAGAGATAGTAAGGATTATTTTGTGCAGAGGAGAGCCCGCGCGGCGTCCTTCGCTCGCAAATGTATTTTAGAAGGCATATTTGTCTCCCTCATACTGTTAAAAGCACGCACTAGTAGTATCAATTAGTTAATAAACTAATGTAAATATTATAATAACGATAAATTTGTTATTTATCATTATCTATTATCGTACTTATCGATAGACTTATTTTGAAATAAGTTTAACGTAGCGATTTCAAGTTTATAAACCGTAACATATAAGAACGATAAAATAAGGTTTTTGTGATGATTACATATATTTGTGTATAATGTATTAATTTAATGATCAGTTACCAGGTAATATTTCTGTTACTTTGATTTGAGTAAAATCGAAGAAGTTAAAATACGATAAGGTGTTGTTTTCTTTATTACTTTCTCCCTCGTCCAATCGAAATGTTTGTCGGTGAAACAGATTATGCATGCGTTTAGTTTCATCACTGAGATTGGTTAATTGATAAGCGTAGCGCAAAATTAACAACTACTCGCTGAGTGGCGGTCGGGTGAGGGTCATGAACGCTGTGGGTAGTGGACAGAAGACAGTGGACAGTGGGTGCGTCTCTGGCGCTCACTGGGGTGCCATCCAGCCTATTACATAAGTCTTCATTATAGATATTACTAGATAAGGCGACAGGTCTGTCACAACGCTACGGCGAAAGCAAATGCTCTGCGTCACTTGTTCACGAATGTAAAATATACTCATTTGGCAATTTTCTTAAATATCTCGATCTCATTTAAGATACGATTAGGTTTTAACTTTATTAAAATAAATATAATTTGCAATCGTGAACTGGTTACAACTCAATATATCACATGCGAACAATTTCTGTGTGTAGCAAAGCGATTTTTATGTATTTATGTTGTTATGGCTCGGATAGAGGGAAATATTGTAATGTCTTCTATTAAACCTCAATCTGCGGCTGTTCGAGGTTCCAGCATGGATGGATATTCTACTTGGAGTACACATATTGTAATGTATTTGAACCTGTTTAATTTGGTTTCTATATGTCCATGCCGGTCCCTTGATCGAACTACTTAATCTAACTTCATATACTTAATACTAATGCTGTAGCAGTAGTGTCTGTTTCAGATCTGTGAGTTAATATAAATTTAATGTGAAAAAATTGTTGTTTTATTTCCCTACTCTTGCACCTTGCGAATGTATTAAGCTGAGCTAATTGTCTTGATTACGGTGAAAATTATTTGATTCTAAATTATTTTACAGTTCATCATTGTATCTTTTTTAATTTTTCAGTTAGATTTAACATCCAAGTAATCAATTAATTATCACCTCCAAATTACTTAATAAAATCAGGGTCATTCAATCAAACAACGGTGTGTAAGATTATTTAATCCGATTTTTATTTCAATCACTTACAATATTGAAACATGTACTTATATTCTAAATAATTCAAAACATTTAAGTAAACTTGTCATGACAATTTCGAAATAGTAAATTTTGACAGATTTTGATTACGAAAACACATTTATTGCAAAAAAATGTATTAAATAACTCATATTGGTTCATAACTTAAAAATATTACATTATAGAGTCTCTAGTACAAAAAATAATATATCATAGGTAACATTACATAGTTATTCAGATATAGTTAAATTTCATCTTCAGACAAAATTAGTCTATGGTTTTAACATATCAGTTACTGATCAATGATTATAATACGGTAATAAGCACTTACCATCAGATGACCCGCTTGACTTAAAATCGTAACTTTACTAATACTAATAATCTACACTATTAACATAATACAATTAAAATTAATCTAATCTAAAAACTACCTAAAATCAACTATAAAAGTGCGTCGAAGAATTCCTCCGCATCGCCGTCGACTGGTAACGTTCCCAAAAGACTGGCAGCATTGCCACGTTGAATGGCAATGCTTAATCTTTGGCCAAAGTAAAAGCCAGCCTTTTGGTCACGGGAAGCGTCAACCAAACTTTTGGAAATATTCTTAAATAGGAAATGAGCACTCGGGCCCCACGACCCGAGAGTTTCAACCCCAAACGGCTCGAAAATATAATTACCTATAAGGCTATTATATTTTCGCCGTTTGAGGTTCTCAGCAGATGCAGCGGCACCGCCGGCAAGACACGCTGTGCTAGGAAGATGGGATGGCGCAAGAGTGTCGACACACGTTGCGTCCCACACTAGAGGCCTACCCATCTTCCATGGAAACAATGACATTCCGTCAGGTCTCTTGCCATCGTCGCGTGCCAACCCATTTGGCTCTAATATGGCTGGAACGCCGACGGCAACAAGAGCACGACGGATAATGTCATTTAAATTCGCATGTCTCGCTATACGGCCCGACAAATAAACCTAATAGTATTTTTATTGATTTTTGAAAACAGTGTATTTTTTTATGAATAGCAATTACATAATACCTTAATTACAATTAATGTAAGATCAATTTCACATATTTTTTATCATATAATAATAGATAATAGAGGTCCATAACAAAAGTGTAATCAACGACGTAATGCACATAATACATATAACAAAAAAAAATATTTTCATTAAGTACAATTTTAATTATCAAAAAAGTAATCGAAACATCTATTAAAAATTAAGTAATAATTTTATAATGTTTAGTTAAAAACATTTAAATAAATACAATAACGTTATCTAGGTCCTCGCAAAGAAAAAGAAAATACATAATTGTCACAATTAGCCGGCTAAACTTACATTACCTAACCTCTCCTCGAAGATAAATCTAAGTTTAGCCGGCTAATCTTAAGTTTATGCTCACACCTACCTTGAGCCCTAGCTAGCACATTTACTATAATTTATATATTTACATGAAACATACACAATAAAAGTTGTTAGCTAATAATAGGTATGAGTAACTGTGAGGTTCCCCGTGGTAAAGTCTTTTAGTGGTGATAGTGAGAGGTGATAGAGCGAGTGCGGGACGACAGCGGAGCAACAGCGACACGACGGCTGGGCTACTGCGTGAGAACAGCACTAGATAATAAACTTGGGAGTAAGTATTCGTAGGTAGGGATATGCGGTTAGTAAGTATAAACTTGAAGGTTAGTTTTGATACAATTTATTTACAACAAATGTATAAAATATACAAACTATAATACCTATAAAAAACTTCTTTGAGGCAAGGTTCTTTATGTTTAGGTTTTAAATTAAGTCAGAAAGGTTTATTTATTAAAGAAGTGAAACAAGGAGGCAGGTGGGTTACCTGATGGTAAGGTCTAGTCCCAGGGAGATGACTAAAGTGTTGCTGACTTTTTATGTCTAAAAGGCCACTGTCGAAAATCACCGAAGGTTGCTTGACAATAATCTTCAACTTGACGGTGGTAATCTATAGCATATGATAGTTTCCTCAGAATGACATCAAAATCCCATGATTGTTGTAGAAAAATGACACCTCTATTTAATTATTTGTTTTTTTTTGTAAAGGTGCCGTAATATTCACACAATAAATCCCTAAAAATATAGAAAATTAAAAAAACTCATTATTCGTAGAAAGTTATGTGTATTTTGAGGAACAGGCAAAGCAGCAATAAATTACCTTACTAATGATGAAATAAGAAATACAATACAGAAGACCAAATTTCTGTTTTTTTTCTTCCGCATAGGTATTTATTTAATTCCCGGGACATTCTTCACATGGCCATCTGATCCTGAACAACTCCAAGATTTTATTATATATAATTAATATACTACTTTTTAAATGGACATAATTACACCCAAAGTCAGGACTCGTAGTAAATTCATAGAGATACCTACCGAAAATGGGGGGAAATGTATTTAGTAAACTATCCGGTAAGTAGTACGACCAACTTAAGGGAATATGAAGAGATAGGTAAGTGGGTCACCATTTTCAATATATTTAAAATCAGAAATTCAAAAAGCAGTATATAAATAACTAGCTGTTTCCCCGAGGTTTCACCCGCGTTCCCGTGGGATCTTATCTTTTCCCAGGATAAAAAGTAGCCTATGTGCTATTCCAGACTATAATCTATCTCTATGCCAAATTTCATCTAGATTCGTTCAGCCGTTCTGGCGTAAATTAGTAACAAACACATCCATCCATCCATCAATCCAAACTTTCACATTTATAATATTAGTAGGAAGTAGGATTTTACAATTTAAATTAATATGTGAGTGTTACATTTGTTAGAAATTATTCATTAATTATACCTACTAAATTAATTGTACGTAATTTAAGAGTAACTTGCGATCGGCGATACAAAAGACTTCAACGGGAATCAACTATACACGGTGTCCCAAAAATAACACGCCAGAGTGACACAGGAGCTAGATTGGCTTCAGGTCTATCAGATAATATCAACATGACCTTAGTAAAAGTTTTCTGGATTTCGAGATATTGTCACTTTTAAAAATAATACACTATTTTTTGGTCTTTTTTTCGCCTGTTTTGGCTATAAATTACTTATAGGTTTTTTTCCTAGTTGGTTGAGACAATCAAGTAATCATTTCATTTGAAACTAGTACGCTATGCTAAAAAAATAGCTAAGTTGTTTCATTTTAAGTCAATGCAAAGATCGCAACTAAAGTTTGACTAATTACTGTGAAAATTGAACAAGACTGAATCTGAAATCTGAAAATGGCATAACATTCGTAGTTTTTTTTGCCAAAAGTTATAAAATCCAATTTTTGCCATTTAAGTCGTGCTACTTGGGAAATACTAAAGTTAAAAAATAATACTTAATAAATGGTGCAGGCGTCTTTTGTCGCCAAATTACTCACAGAGTTTTTTTTAAAAGCATAAAAGTGGCTATATCTCAAAAACCAGAAAACTTTTACTGAGGTCATGTTAATGTTATCTGATAGACCTGAAGCCAATCTAGGTCCAGTGTCACTCTGGCGTGTTATTTATGGGACATCCTGTATACCCGCGTTCTGGAGGGAACAGTTGAATGTTCAAAAATCCTTTCTAAGCGGATCCTCCCTATAAATAAACTTGTTTCAAGTAGGTACGTACTGCTACTATAATACTACGGATTTTGTTCACAATTTCATGGGTTTTAATTTATTTTGCGCGGTACTCTAATTCTTTTGAAAACGTAATAAATTCTGCCCGCGAAAGTTTCGTCAAAATCGGTGCAGACGTTTCGGAGATTAGCCGGCAGAAATAGCCAGACAGACAGTAAAACAATTTTAGAACATTTTTTATTCTCTTCGATATTTCAGATTTTTATGATATTGAAGATTTTAAAATATTAAATATTTCTAAAATGGTGAATAAAAATAAAAAATAAAAATAGCATAGTATACTTTATTTATTGTTAATATCCTTATAGAAATTTATATTAAAATATTGCTTCCATCTACTTACTATTAATAAAGTAATTTTATACATTTCGAAGGTGAACCTAAGTAAGCCTTAAGTTTGGGAAGACACTCGGAATAACACTCATTAATAGCAATGAAAATATTTTGGTTAAAGTTATTACCAGTAGGCTTTTCACTACTTACAGCAGTTACAGCAATTGACTTTTTAATTTAAAGACCTGAAGATAGTCGTAAGTAGTTTATAACTTCAATGGAGATCGCTTAATTCCGTATATTTCAAGAAATTTAAATTACTGAAAATATTGAAATATTTAATAAATTACGTATTATTAAAGAGATGTAAAACTAACTCTAAAAAATACTGATACCACTTAATTGGTATAAATCCATATAAATGCTGTACGTTAGATCAGATGATTAATAATGAACCGCACTTTTGCTGTAAGTAAAGTTTTTTTTAGTGACTTACAGCAAATTGAACAAGTAAATTTTTCAAAATTTTACCCTATTTTCAAAATTTTTGTCGTCGTATCGATATGAGACCCAAACCATTTGACACAGATATTTTTTCTGAATCTGTGTGTGCTGAACACACAGTTAGATTCAGAAAAAAAATACTACTACTTACGCCATTCTTGCGTTTTCTTACGTCGATATGTTGACTCTGATCTGAAGTGGGTCAAACATGCTGAATCAGTATGCTCTAAGCTTAGTAGTTACTCATACGCCTTGTACATGCTGTTGCCAAAATAGTTGGTCAATTGGCAGTGCTCACGTCATACCATGCGTACGTAACGTCTACTTTACGCTACGGCATTATTTTTTGGGGATACTCTGCGGATAGGGAATTAATTTTTAGAGCTCAAAAGTAATGTCTGCAGTCTGTGTGCCATTTGAAATCGACGGATTCTTGCAAGCCACATTTTATCAAACATGAAATATTGTCATTTTCGTGTTTGTACATATTTCAAATTGCTTTATTCGTCAGAAATAATTTACATATTATGTTTAATTTTTATACGAGTGAACGCAATAAAAACAAAATCTGTATGCCTATTCATAGAACTGCACTGTATCACAAGAGTGTATTTGGTATGGCACCAATAGTTTATAACTATTTTCCAAAATCGATACTGGAATCGGAAAACAATACTACATTTAAAAGAAAATTAAATGATTTTTTGACATCCAAGTGTTATTATAAAATTAATGAATATCTTTCTGACTATTTAACATTCTTGTATTTACTAATAGTAAAAGTGTTCGAGTAGATATGTTCGTTTTATGTCCACTGGAATGTTGCTAAAGCTGGAATTTACTTAGAAACAGTTTTTCTCTAGAAGGAAGAAGAGGAAGGAAGAAAAGGTCTACAAACTTTGACAAAGTATCTTTTAAACATATTTTTAAATAATTCATAATAAGTATTTATTTTCAAAAATTACAATAGGTACATCCAGCATAACAATATTTATGATACTAATAATTTCACCGAAGAGAGAATCCTTTTGTTGCCTCGTCGAGAAAAACTGGTAAGGAAGAGTGTCTTCGTAAAGTATTCTTATTTTTCTTTAAACTATCATCTGGGAGAAAATTCCAAATTAACAAGTCTTCGTCTGCTGTTGCTGTTGCTGATAAAAGAGAAGGAAATATTTATAAAAAGCAGTATGTTGAAATGTTAGGAACCTATTTGTAAGCAATGTCTCAGGTGTCGAGTGACATTCTACGTATGCGCTTTACGAAAAATATCTAAAAGATACAAATTGTATGAATTTTATTTTTAAAAATAATCAATATGTTTATGCTCACCAAGTTTAGTTCCATCTGGACTTAAGACCATGGTCCTCACATGGTCCATCCCATTTTCCCCATCACCCCACTGATCCACCACCGTATAAAGGTCGCTCATCACCAGCAACCTGCTTTTCAGGTTTATTGCTGGGCTATCTATAGAATGTATAAAGTGGCGGTTTAGTGAGAGACGAAAACTAAGGATCCTCATCTTTAAAGACTTAAAACAAAGCAATACCTGAGCCACACAAACTGAGCACCAACTCTCCAGTTTTATGACTGAATAGCATGGCATCCAGTTTGGAGTGTTCTCCACCAACCGAGGCCTCCCAATTTTTTGCCTTGGGTATGTCCCAGAACGTAATTCTGGCCGAGCCGTCACCAACGCCGAGCAGAGCACTTCGCCACGGATGCCAGGATATTGACTGAAAAATGAGGCAATTAGGCGTTCAAAGGTGAGAGAAAGTGTACAGAAGTGAACTTTGTGAGTGGTAAGTATGGTACATTATAATACTCAAAGCCGGGCACAGAAGTCGTAATGGATAGTGCCAAGACTTCCAAGTAGACTGATCATCTGGATGATGCTATCAATCAAGATTTTTCGTTGTGGTAGGTAGTCTAAGAAAAAGGCATCAATGAAAATTGAAGTTGGAGTAGGAGAATTACTCACTGTTACCGTCCACACAGAATCTAGCGACAAGAAGGTTTCGAATGTTGGCCACGTATATACCAGCACAACGCTGCTATTGAGAGTAACAGCCGCGACGTGGCGAGCATTTGGTGACACTCGGACAAGGGTAATTGGCTTCCTCGGCAGTTTACTTGCACTGATTGGCCTAGCGGTCCTGTCGAATGATGTTATAACTCCGCGTGAGCAACCTCTGGAAGGCAAAAATAGTTGATATCTTTATCCGTTATTTTGAAACTATGGACACAAATACTGTTTTAATGTTCTCTTTAGTAATATATTGCTAGGAAACCACCATACAAAGAAGTTACACTCAAAAGAATGTAAAATTGCAATTATCGAATTGTAAAAAAATAATCAACTTTGGGCTCTTAAAGCATCTGTTAATTTTTACTTACGTCACAAAAGAATTTCCAGTAGGACTCCAGTCCACCGCTGTGATGGAGCAGATTATCTTGTCTAATTCATGGCATTGGCAGGCATTAACGCGAATCATTTTGCTTAAGGTATTATCGTGGAGCTCAACAAACCACTCTGTTCCTAACTGAAAAATTAAAAAAAGAAAAATTCTCGAAAATTATCTATGGATTTCACCTTGTTTTATACGCATAGTGCACTAATTTAACTACAACTATCTTCTATACTAAAATCCTCAAGCGGTGCAAATATGGAAACTTTGACAAGGCCTTCATTTTTGAGCCGTTTGGGGTAGAAACGCTGGGCCCGTGGGGGCCAGGAGCCCATCGTTTGTTTCGGGATATTTCAAAGCGCCTGGTTGACGCTACCCGTGACCAGAGGGCTGGCGAAAACCTTAGCCAACGAATAAGCATTGCCATACAGCGTGGCAATGCCGCCAGAATTCTGGGCACGCTACCATATGGCAGCGATTTTGACCAGCTGTCTCTTTTTTGATTAGTTATCTTACTAAATTATAAATGTGAAAGTTTGGATGGATGGATGGATGGATGTATGTTTGCTACTCATTTACGCCAGAACGGCTAAATGTATCTGGTTGAAATTTGGCATGGAGATAGATTATAGTCTGGAATAGCAGATAGGCTACTTTTAATCCCGGGTAAAGTTAAGGTCCCTCGGGAACGCGGGTGAAACCGCGCGGAACATATATATTTTAATAATTAATCACTTTTTTGTATATATTATATCTTCTATACTTACAACTAGTAATTCCCCTCTTGGGTCAAACTTGCAACATTGAATTCCATGCTGCGTATGGCCATCGCTGATAAGGCTCTGGGTGCGCCAACTCCACTTGTGATAGTTGCTGCCAAGTGCTGCCACTAAAATATTGCCATTGTTCCAGTCCAAAAGTTCTGGATCTAAACAAATCAAAATAATACAATACAATACAAATATTCTTTATTGTTTACACATAAAAAGGACACAAGTTACATTCACAAAAGACAAATTAATAAAAGTGAAAATCAATTTAGGCGGCCTTATCGCTGAAGCGATCTCTTCCAGGCTTATACCATGAATGCTACTTGATTCTTAAGCCTTCATTTGGTGAAGTTACGGTATCCATCAATAGTTTTACACTATTGTCAAACTGCTCTAGCGCGGAGTGCTTTATTATAGTGTAGCATTTCCATAGAGATTCCCCAAAAAAATATTCAAGTTTCTTGAAATAGTATAAGTGCGTTTTCAAATATTTTATGCAGTTTATAACGGAACAGTTTGCTAACAGAAATAGCATTGAAATGATCTCGAATACTATGAATAGCTTTATGAGAAAACCATGTACTTGCGCCTTTCATCGGACGCTTATGATACCGGCTACTTTCAGAAAGTCATACATATTTGTATTCGTTTGAAGCGATTATAGTTCGGTTAAATCTATTGGAACATTGAATATGTATGTAAGCCAGTTTGTTAGAGGTATAATTGTACAATGACCATATAGAATTTTAAATCTAGTCTCCAAAATAACAAGTTTTTTTTAAATATTTTAATGGGCTTGCATTCTGCCACTGACCTGCCCAGCCTATTAGCTCTGACCTTAAGTTCCTATGTTGTAGACTAAATGAAATGAAAATGTTTATTCATCCAAATAGGCCTTCACAGGCACTTATGAATAGTCTCTAATGCTCGGTTCGGAAGGTTGCTTTTGCTGAGAAGAGCAATAAACTCATAAATTAATCTTTTCAAAAACAACTTACACCTATTATGACTTATTATTTATTTGCAGCCTATTACATTCAATAATTATTTATCTAGTCTCACTGACAATATTTGCGTGTTATGGCGGCAAAAATAGTAATCTATAGAATTTAATTATGACTGATTTAATAAACAACAAACTCAAGCAGACCAGCCCCCACAAGCAGCACCTGTTCACTAGTATGACACGTGTGGCAGCCACCGCCCTCCTCGCACATATTATAGAGAAGTGAGCGACCCGCCACACGACGCCGCCGCAAGCAAAGGCCTTAAAGCGAGCATGACTAACTTAAGCTTGCTCCAAACAAAGAGAAAAATTAAATTAAAAGCAAACGAATTAAAACACACAACATGTTATCACTGTCACTACTAACACGGTTTGTAAAATTAGGTAATATAATAGTGTATCTAACATTCCGCGACATAACAATATTCAAACGCACAATTAATGTTAGAAATTTACCAAGCATTATCATCATTAAAATATTCATTTATGTTATAATAGTAAGCCTTTTCTACCAAAACAGTTTTAATACAATCCTTAAATTTTTTCAAAGGCATATCTAAATTTGAAGTTGGGATTCTGTTATAGAAGCGTGCACCCAGTCTTAAAAATGATCCTTGCCCTTTCTGAAGTCTATAAGCAGAGGTCACAAGTTGGTGCTTATTTCTAGTATTTATCGAGTGCACATCACTTTTTTTTACAAAAAGACTAATATTTTGATGCACAAATAATATGTTTGCATAAATATATTTAGATGCAACTGTGAGTATGCCAGTTTCTTTAAACTTATCTCTGAGAGAAGTCTGAGCTCCCAAGTTATAAATAACTCGCACAGCCGTCTTTTGCAAAACAAAAATTGATTCTATATCAGCAGCTTTATAAAAGCAAGATGCCATAAGACATAAATAACACTATGAAAATAACTAAAATATACAATTCTAGCTGTATCTACATCAGTTAGCTGTCTAATTTTCCAAACTGCATAAGCCGCCGAACTGAATTTCCCTCCTAATGTGATCCCTAGAAATTTGGTTGATTCGACTAACAGTCCGCGTAAGGGTGTCTATGGTCCTTCTGACCTCCACCTTTATGTCGTCCCCAAAACAAAAACAAAAACTATTGGTTACTCACATGGTGCGTAACTATAATTTGGTAAATCCAAGATGCTGTTAGCTGAGGATAAATATTTCCTTTTCCTTGGTATACAAGGCCAGAGTTGTACATAGTGCTCCTCGTTTGTTTGCATGCTATTGGACTCTTGGAATTTTAGCGGCTTCAGGCCAAAAGCTTCCTCTAAGTAGTTGGTGTATTTCTTTTTCTGCAAATATTTTCTGCACTGTGGAAGATTGAAGAGTTTTATTAAAGTTAATTACTATTGCAGATTTTTCACATTCAAGTTTAGTTCTTCCTTTATTACAATTATCATAAGCTTCTATATCATATTATTAAGTGTTTAATTTATCAGATGTTAAAAAATTATCGATAGTTAAAAACAAATGGAATCTATAACCTTAATTTTTAAAGATTTTATAAAATTTTAATACCTTGAATTTTAAATAGATTCATAGTTTTGGAACGGCTATCCCTCCCGCGAGCCAACGGTTTAAATTAAAAAAGATTTTCTTAAATAACTTGTGAAAAAGATCATGTTGATTAGATTCGTTTTTGAAAATAATTAGGGCTATGAAATCGAGCTATAGAGGCCGTAACATTTTAGAATTCCAGCAATTTTGCTTTTACGGTTGGAGTAGGGTAGTTTTTCATTTATACACGTACCCAAATGTCACAAGCTTGAGGTTCGCAGCTGTCCTCCAACGAAGTTCTCCTACGCATTTCTGGGAACGAATCGCGTGGTGGCACGAACCGATCCACACGAGGTCGTTGATTGTTCAACTGTAACATCATATTTTTTATCATCAAAACCACCACATTTATACGTAGCGAGGGCGATACTGTGAAACATAGTTTTCTCTGTAACATTAGCTCTGCGAGCTTCGCAGAACTTGACTAGTCATGTACCTACGCCACGCATCGTTAAGAGGTGAAATACAAGTTCATTATTATTTATCGATATCTGGTGTTACTAATTACGTTCAGCCAAGATCGACTGCAATTTTGTTTATTGAGTTCTTCTCATTTTTATTTTGTATATTTCCAAAATTCACCAAAAAAGAAATAAAAAAAATATTTTTAAATTATAGTGTGATTATAATTAAAAGTGACACACGATAAGTGTGTTACTTTTAATTAAAAGTGAAACAATATAATTAAAAGTGACACACTTATCGTGTGCAAATTTTAATGATTATGTGTAACATGATTAAAATAAAAAAGTGTAATCAATAATAACCGTAACACTGGAAGAAAATGTCCAAAAAATATTTATCTATGCTAAGTTAGCCCAAAGACACCCAGAATTTATTTATATGCCTGAACGCAAAGCTCTTCTGTAAAAAAGTTTAGTTTGTTTACGATCATATGCATTTGATCCCATCACCATTACTCGTTGAATTGGAAAAGTATCCAATAACGTTCTAAATAAGTGTAGGAGGTCCCCGAGAACCGGACACTTAAGGAATGGCGCACCCGCTTATCAGCTTGATCCACTTGCCTCGGTGCAAAGGCGGGCCACTCGTGTCGTTGACGATCCCGATCTCACCAGCGGTATAGAACCTCTCAGCCTCCGGAGAGATATTGGCTCTCTCTGTGTATTCTACCGTCTGTATAATGGGGAGTGTTCTCAAGAACTTTTCGATTTGGTGCCATCATCACAATTCTACCATCGCACTGCTCGCCGGCGATGTGGAGCTCATCCTCATATCCTCGAGCCGCCTCGATCGTCCACCGACCGATTCAGCCGGACGTTCCTTCTGCGGACCATGAGGATGTGGAATGAGCTCCCCATTACGGTATTCCCTCCGCGCTATGATATGGGGTTCTTCAAAAAGGGCATAAAAAGAGCTCTTCAAGGTCGGCAACACATCGGCAATCAACCTGATATTGCAAATGTCCATAGGCGGCGGTGACCACTTACCATCAGGTGAACCGTCTGCCTGTTTGTCAACCTAATGACATAAAAAAAAAGAATAACAAAAATAAAAAAAATCGTGTCATAGATTAATTTGTTTATTTCTCTTTAATAAGCTCTCAACTATATAACTAATCAACACAGATATATCAGCAGTCTCAAATGTCACTCTAAATGTAATAAATAATAAGGAATAATTCACATAGAAAAATTAACGTTTTCAAAAAGGTCCCCTAATGACGGACAGCCAACTCTTCGTTAATTTTTAAACTTAAACATTATTTTAACAATCAATTTTGTAACAGTATCTTGTCATATCATAATTCATATAATATAAGCGTTAAACAGCGTTTATTGGCACATTGAAGTCGAGAAGACTTTCTCAGGGTTTTTTTTTTGACATCACTTTATCGATGGCTTTGTTCAATATTTCATGTTTGCAGGTATTCTCACATTTCGGTTTGAGTTTACCCATGTTGAATCTGAAAAACAAAAAATAGAAATAATAAATACAACAAAATGAACTTGCTATAAACTGTCCGGTATTAGGGGACTTCAAGAGTGCCCGAACTTAGGGACCCTTAGATACATACAAGAAAAATTGTCATTCACATTGTGTGTTATGAATTACAAAAAATCGCATGAATTATATCAGATTAGTACAATAGTAATAACAAATAATAACAATGAATATCATCCCATACTTTAAATACTATTAACAGACCCCAAAAAATTTTACTAACCTCAAAATTCGCACCACCCCACGACGAACGAGTCAGCACTGGCTATTGCCAATCCCCTCCCGCACTTCACTTGGGAAAAGCTTCCTAACCGCGGCACAAGCAACAAACTGGCACGCTTCTTCACACTGACACGAATTCTGTCCGGCTTTAAGAGCCGTCCGGGCTTAGGGGACTTCCCCATTTTTTTTTCATGAGGTGGAAATCTTCAGAAAGATACCCAGTCACATTTGGGGGACGTGGCCGGGTTATGTGGGATTTTTATCCACTAAAACCACGCCGGTGTTCCTTCTCACGCCGTGGGGCTACGGGACCAGACTCTCTATCTCCGTAGGAGGGCTTCCCCCTAAGTCAAGCCACTACGTGTAAACAAAGAAAAATATCGTTACGAGAAACGTGGAGCCAAACGTTATCTGATAGACAATCCCCAGTTTAAAAGGAACCCTAACGAATTATAAACAAGAAACTGAAGAATTGAATTGACTTTTTCTTAAATAAGTAATGCCAAAGCTTTAACGTATTAGAAACAATTACGTACATTTATAATAGATCAGTTTATGTATATAAGATTATGTGCAAATAACAGCTATTAGTTTTTTGACATTGCTCAAAGTTCCGGATGAGGAGATTTTAGACAAAATCTTATGGCAAGAACTTGTTCAGGTATCGAGAAACTTTGGCGTGAGCACTCTGATGTTATGGCACGTGTCCGCTTAAATAGTAAAAGTACCCTTATTTATTCACCCTTGGCATTACATACATCGAAGACATCCAAAGGCATCGTCTATTCATTAAAAGTGTAGACTAAATATTCCAGAAGTTTGATGACCTCAGTACATTCATGTTAGTGCAAAGTTTTAACCGACAGCAACTAAAAGATTTTTTGCGTGTCTTTTTTCATTCATACCCCAAATATTAGAATAACTTCTTTTAGACTTACAACTTCATTTTTTGACAATACCACATTGGTTAGTAATGTAATTTTTGGGTGATACAAAAAATTAAATACATTTAAAATTAAATTTAAAGGTTCAAAAATAATCTTGTCCCAATTTTGTTTAGTTTAGAAGTCAACGAGCCCATCTTTTTTATTCAAAATGTTATCAAAATAAGTGGCATCTGGTGAAAAAAATGTATGTAAGATAGTCAATAATAATACGAACACAAATGCCAAACAACATTTAAGGCGATAATGGCTCAGTGGTAGTGACGTTGGATACCGCTTCGAAGGTCGTGGGTTCGAATCCTACAATGAGTTTGAGCTTTTGGTGAAGGAAAACATCATGAGGAAACCATAGCACGCCAGTAGGGTACTTTGTAATACCCGACTGGCTGGCTACCACCCTCAAGTTGAAAATCTGTTGCCAAGCACCTATCGGTGTGTTCCGACAGCTGCACTTCAGGGCCAGTTTTCATCTAGGCTTTGTGTGCTTACCACCTTCAGCCACATCATCACTTACCCTGGTGAGATTGTGGTCAAACACAAGCTTATCTAGAAGTAATAAACACATCAATTTCTCTTTTTCCCGACTACGGCGAAGCAAAAGGAAGGTTTATGTTCTTATGGTATATGGTAGAAAAAGAATGGAATTAAAAAATTAATGGCAAAAAATAACTTTTTACCATGTTTGAAAGGGTACTATAAAGTTTCTGATTTTGTAGATGACAAGAACGCATTTGAATGAATTGCTCGCTTCACAAGCTATTTTATGAGTTTCATATTTTGTACCTATTATACACTTGTGATATCCCAGACTTAGAAAACAATACCATTGCAACGTTTGCAGATGACACAGCAATAATGGCTACAGGTTCCACTCATGCAGAAGCAGTGGAGAAGGTCCAAAAAGCAGTTAACATCATCATTGAATGGACGAAAAAATCATCAATCAATGAAGCAAATCAACTCACATAAATTTCACAAACAAAAGAGGAAGTTATCATGCGGTATATATAAACTCCCAAGCTATACCATACGAAAATACAGCTAAATATCTTGGAATGACATTAGATGCAAAGCTTCGCTGGAAAGCTCATGTTAAAAAGAAAAGCGACGAGTTAAAACTCCGCTACAAAAAGATGTACTGGCTACTTGGGAAGCATTCTTCGTTGTCAGTACACAACAAATTATTAATATACAAAAAAAATTTACTATGTGAAACTATTTTTAAGAATTAAATGTAATAATTCTAAGTTGCTTTTTTAAAAAGAGTAATTGCTGAGTTTATTGCCGGCTCTTCTCTGCAAAAGCAATCTTTCGAACCGTGCATTAGAGTAAAAAATAATAATTTGTAATATATCATACATGTGACGATTAAAAATACTTATAATGTGTTTACTTAATAAAGATATTTTTTGAATTTGAATTTGGAACAACCGTCTCATCTGAAAGCCAAGGAATCAATGGATCTGTATATTATAGTAAGTTGTTGGAAATTATATGCGGAGGACACATAAATGTGTAACAGTAATGTTATGTGATTAAGTATTTTTTAAACTAACGTATTTATCCAAATGCAACTATCATTGTACATTTGAATAAATACACATTTTAATACTTCACAACATAAAAATAAAGCAAATAAACTTACATTTATGTTCTCAAATGTAAATCGGTTCATTTTAAACACAATTAAATTAATTAACTTAAATAAATCGAACACTTTCAATGTTAAATAGCATTGATCGGACAAAACACTAACGGACACAATCAATTTATTTGAGAAATGAATATTTTTTTCTGGTTACCCTCATCAATATAAATAAATATTTGTAATGTTTAATAAAATTTATTGTTCTAAAGAAATTTATATTCAGCAATATATTAAATAAAAACATTTACAACTGCTTATATATCTGTATATTATAATTATAATCCATAACGACCGAACAGATTTTGATAGTGATTTTTTCTTGATAGTTTAGATTCACAATTAGTCCGGTAGGTGGCGTTGAAATGGAGTTACAAGCTTTTTTTTTTCTGAGTAGGACAACGTCAGCGTGACAGCTCAGCTAGTATTATATTTATATTTCTTTTGGTCCGCATCAGTGCTATGGCCCCACATGATGATTCCGTATCGGAACCACGCGTACGCGTAAGCGTAGTATGCAGATAAAGCACACTCAGTGTTTGTGTTAGTTTTTAGTACACTAAGCCAGCCCGTAAAGAAACTGCGATATTTTTAGTTTTATTTTTTCTACATATTTTTTTTCAATTTAAATGGGTATCTAGTGTTAGTCCTAGTAGATTAAAACTGTCTACTTCCTCTATATTTATTTGAGTGGATAGTGTTGTTAGATTTACTTTTTGTTTTTGGTAGGGTTTGAATTGCATTATTTTAGTTTTTTTTATTATATTATTTTTTTATTATTATACTCTTCCTTTAAACAAAAAATTTGTTTCATATAAAAAAATAGATAAAGCAATTTGGGGGATAAAGTCTACTTAAAAAAAATCCGCAACATCAATATGTTTATATTTTATCATCATGTCGAAAAATTAGGGGAAACGAAATAGTTATTGGCCGTCATATAGATATTGGCCATTTCAACTGAGATGTTCATAAACTAACAACACGAAAGGTAGATTTAAGTAAATATAATGGCAACAAATTCAATAACTGTCAAAAAAATTGAACAAAATTCCGCTAGGTTACTTGGTCCTTTTGTGTTTTTTCCTGGCGCCCCGGGCTGTAATAGGTAAGTTTTATTTAAAAAAATGTTAAGACTGCAGATTATTTTCATGTGATATTTTGAAAACAACGTCACGTAGTACAGTTATTGAAATCCTTAAAAATATACAGCTAGGTAAGTGTAGTAAGTGAATTTGAGGTGTAATGTAATAATAACTTCATACTCGTATAACTTAAAACATTTTGTTGTGGCCAATATCTCTGGCGGTCAGCAACGTCAAGGCGGTGGCAAGCTTCCTTGAAGAAATAGATTGGCTGGAGTAACTTTCATAAGTCAATAAGTTTCTCGTCATAGTCACTTACCATCAGGTGACCACCAGCCTGCTACTCTGACTTATAACATAAAAAAATAACAAGTGAATCTGTGGCTGGTGGAAGTTATTGAGAGCAACTGGACTGATTCGGCAAACATTTGTTAAATGTTCCTAATAATCCGAATAAGATTGCGAAAATTTTAAAAGTTGCTCGGAAAATTGTGTAATTCGGTAATTCTATTCTGGGTAGGAATGGAACTCATGATCCGATCGTACTTCATCATCATACCAATCGGAAGACGACCACTGCTGGACGGTGAGACGCTGCACACGGTGGACTGACGATCTTGTGAGAATGCGGGTAGCGCAAGACCAGCCAGACAGCGTGGAGATCCTTGGAGGAGGGTACCGTAGCATTATTCTAAAAACTTTAATACACATTGACTATATAGGTTTCAATGAAAACAATTTGAAGTTGTATAAACTCTACCATAAGGGTTATTTTTACTAAAAGGTATTATCAGATTTTTAACACCCCTACCCGAAAAAGAACCTTAAGGCTCTATCACTATCACCCTTTTTATAAACATGGGTTATACTGTAATGGGGTTTCTATTGCATACAGCCCATATTTTTTTAATAAAACATTTATAGAATAGTAATAAAACATAGTTACGTTTTAGTTACTAACTTATCAATTGAAACTAAAAGTAGATGCGGATCTCTTGAAAGCGAGCGCGTGTTATATCGTGCGAGCCGAGAGCCGAGCGTGGCCGAGCGTTGGCCGAGGCACGATGACCTACACCGGTTTCGCTTTCGTCCGAAGGTCAATACTGAATCAGAGCCGACGACGGTAGTGTTCGAACACTGTGAAATTATTCGATGTCGATAATATTAAGTGTCGAGACTTAGCAGAGTCTCTTATAGATATAGCTTTAACACTTTCGTTTGGTCTCTGATTGATAAAAATAGTCTTAGAGAATATTATGTGGAAAATTATAAAACTATTTTATGACAACAGGTTTCAGGGCCCTAAGCGCTCGCCGAACAGCCTGCGTACGGGTGCTAACCACCTTCCAGTCCTAATTAAAAAAAAAAACAGTTCCATTATGAACAACTATTATTTACATTTATTGCCATATTCTTTAAATAAAAATTTGCCGTCAATTTTCCACATTAACATTACAAATTAAATTACAACATTTGACTATTCCTTACATTATTTATTACATGTCCTTGGATGGAATATTATATATTATGATAAATAACCTTTCCGTCGTAGTAGAACAAATAATAAAAATATCGATAGTCGATAACAGAAAGAATAATAAAATGGCAGCACTTACCGCTAATAATGTCGAGACTCGTTGCTGTAATAACAACATCATTTAATTGAATATGTGTTTGTGACAAACTTGCAGTACATATTTATCGAAACATATCGCTTTTCTTATTTGTCAAATAACAAACGACCTGCCCATGTTTCTCACAAGTGAATATTGTTTATTCTATCTTATTGATATTTATAGTTTTACTAAAAACAATTATACCTGCATTATACTCGTAGGTACCTAAAGTAGCTTTTATTGTGGAGAATAGGATTTAGAGACTTACCAGATTTTTATAAAATTTCTAATGAGGATATCTGATACACTGAAGAAAGAGGCTACTTAAATGTCAACCCTTAAGTAGGTGAAAGAGGGGTCATAATTCTACGATAAACTAATTCCACGCGATCCTTTTAGCGAGGAAAAGTTAGTTTACATGTTTTTATGTGACGGGCCGTTTAGCGTGGTTGTTAAGATCCACAGATCGTGGGTTTGATTCCCTTGAGTGCATGAACATTTGTCCTATATTTTATTTTAATTCCTTCGAGAACGCAGTTAAAACCGCGGAGTGGAAACCTAGTTCGGCAGCAGCATGATAGCGCACTGTATTTTTTCTATTTCTGAAATTGTATTTCAGAAAATGATTTTGGTATATAAACTTTAAAAACAAACAGAAAAACATTAGCATTTATAATGTGACGGGTCGGTTGGCGTGATCGCAGGCCGTGGGTTCGATTCCCATCCACATTTGTGTGCATGAATATGTCTTGAGCCTGAAAAAATAGTAGTATGTGTATTATATCAGTTTTCTGGTTTAAAATGTCAAAAATACTGAATATCGAACTGGCGACTTGGTTCAAAAAGAATCCTTTCGCTCGATCATATACCATTCGCTGGATAGTGTAATGTATTTGGTATTCAATTGATTTCCGGTCTCTCACGGCTTGTTCTTGATACCATAAATTACGTGGGAGTGTGTTGGGTATACGAAGGCTTTGATGTGGTTTGGTTCTTCTCAAATTTTTGAATCTACATTTTTTTTTAACTCTTGTTTACGTGGTAGGCGGTGTTACCAAAAGCTGTGTGATTTAACCAAGCTATTATTATGGTCTTAATCTACCCTAAATTTAAATGTTACTGTCCATACATAGCTGATTTATTTTAGGTTTTGGCATAGTCACAGTTTTTAGTAATATATCATGTTATCGACGTAATTATCCAAAAGGGATATTTGATATTATACTATTGGATATATTTTTTTCTTTTTTTTTATTATATGTCATATCGATGATTTATATGGAGTTTTGTATGAAATACATATCCTATGACGTCATAAATATGCACCATCAAAAGATCTACTCTAATTAAAAATCATAGAACGGCATAATTTTACAACGTTTTAATACACTAGTGTTAGGTATTTTTCCTTGAATACTCGTATAGGCATCATCCAATTAAATAAGTGTCTCAAATGCTCGGTTTCATTCGTACGCCAGTGACACTCAGTATAGAAAGGTCAATGCGCTGATTACATCAATCAGAATAAATTGTTAATTTCTCAATCAAATGAACATAACTAGCATATGAAGTTAATCAGAATCAGGCGATGATAGGTCAGTGGTAGTGACGTCGAATACCGCTGCGGAGGTCGTGGGTTCGAATACAATTAACTTAGAGTTTCGGTGAAGGTAAACATCGTTAGGAAACCACAGCACGGTACCCTACTACTTTGTAGTACTACAAAGTCAAGTTGAAAATCTGTCGCCAAGCACTGTCCTGTTGGTGTTCCAACTATTGCACTCACTTCACACTTTAAGGCATTGTAATGAGGTGTAACATCACATTGGCAATTCCAGGTGAGACGGTAATCACCATCACTCACCATCACTCACCATCAGGTGACCCGCCAGCCTGGTTGTAGTTACTTAGATTTTGTGATTAATCAGCGAGTGGTATTTCGCTTTCATATACATATATTAGGTATAGATATATTATTTTCTTTTTATATTATACTAGTTTTCCGCCCCGCGGTTTCACCCTCATTACCTAATATGAACTACCTAGGTGCCAAGTTTCATCAAAATCCGTTCAGCCGTTTTTGTGTGAAAGAGTAACAAACATCTTCACATACACATCCAAACATACTTTCAGATCTATATATATTATATATATAAAAGAAAGTCGTGTTAGTTACTCCACTTATAACTCAAGAACGGCTGAACCGATTTAGCTGAAAATTGGCAGGGAGGTAGTTTAGAGCCAGGAGAAGGACATAGGATAAAAAAATACGAAAAATTCACAAAAAAAAGAATAATAAAGATAAATATTTTTGTCATAGGTACATTTTGTATAGAACGACGTTTTGACATGTCTCGAGATCGGACTGACAGATGGTTTAGTTTCACAATAGGTGGCGCTGGAATCGGGTTCTAAGTTTTATTTTCAGGGCAGGACAACGTCTGCCGGGCCCACTAGTTTATAATATTAGTAGGATTATATTAATCAAATCATTATTTTAATGATTTACCTAGTTAGATAAGGTAGGCTACGGAACCCTAAAAACTATATTTGGAAACATTTTCGATTCTTATAAAAGTTAATAATAGTAAGAAGGGAATTTAAATTATTTCCGTTCTTGTCTGAGTTATACGAGTATGTGGTCGTTTCGAGCTTAATTTTATTTCACACTATAGTAGTTATGGAGAAGGATGTAAGATAAATAAGAATGTATATCGTAAACCAGATAGCTAATAATAATATTCATTTACTTTTTTCTATACCACAAGTGACCACCAGGTAGGCAGGTCACCTGATGGTAAGTGAATACCGTTGTCTATAGACATGAGCCATACCAGTGAGATTACTAATGATTTGTACAAGGCAACTGGCAACTGCCGGAACACACCATCAGGTGCTCGGCGACAGAAATTCAACTTGAGGGTAGTAGCCAGTTAGTCGAGTATTACGAAGTACCCTACCACCCTACCACCGTGCTGTGGTTTTCTCACATCGCCTAAAATAAGAGAATTAAAAAGACAGATAAATATTATTTCTATTACCTAATACTTAGTATTATCATCCCTCTTGGTATTCCTTTACAAACCTACTAGCTATCGTCCGCGGTTTCAGCCGCGTTCCCGTGGGACCTTATACTTTCTTGGGATAAAAAGTATCCTATGTGTCGTTATTCCAGGATATCATCTACCTGTGTGCCAAGTTTCATTATAATCCGTTTAGTCGTTTTTGCGTGAAAGAGTAATAAACATCCATCCATCCATTCACATTTATAATATTTTTTTTTATTTTTTTTATGTCACTAGTGACAACGAGGCAGGCGGCTCTTCTGATGGTAAGTGACTACCGTCGCCTATAGACATTAGCAATACCAGGGGGACTGCCAACGTGTTGTACACCTTATTACAATGCCTTAAGGGCAAGGGCAACTGGCTCTCAAGTGCAACTGCCGGAACACACCAACAGGTGCTTGGCGACAGATTTTCAACTTGAGGGTGGTAGCCAGCCAGTCGAGTACTACATAGTACCCTACCACCGTGCTGTGGTTTCCTCACGATGTTTTTCTTCACCGAAAGCTCAAGCTCATTGTAGGATTCGAACCCAAGACCTTCGCCACGGTATTCGACGTCACTTACCACTGAGCTATCATCGCCTTAAAATATTAGTGGGATTTAACGAATTTTAGGAAAAATTCTCGCTCCAACAAATATGAACTTAAAATAAGCTAATTTTTGGACAACAAAACATTAATTTTACTTTATGTAAATAAAGATGAAACTTTACCTTTTTTGTTATTTTATTAGCTATATCACATTCTGTTTCATATATCGACATCAAACGCAGTCGAAGATGTTAACGACCGTTTGCACTTGAAAACCAACAGGTCAATGCCGCTTCTGACGCCATTGTGTTTTGCAATTATAACTTAGATGAGGACGTGGAAATGCGTCACCTCTGCACAATAATGAGAGTCGATAAAAACTTTGCTTGTAGGTTTTTGCTTCTACCATCGATTATGGACGTTGGTTCAGGAGTTGCCAATATGTTGCCAACATTAAAATATATTCTGGGACATTTTCACACACGGCTATCTGATCCCAAACTAAGCAGAGCTTATGCTATGGAAACCAGATGAATGATATACTCGTCGTGGGTTCGATTCCCATCCAGGACACACATTTGTGTGCATGAACATCTCTGTTTGTCGTGAGTCTGGTTGTAATTATCTATTTAAGTATGCATTTAAAAATAATAATATATCAGTTATTTGGTTTCCAAAGTGCAAGCTCTGTTTGGTCAGTATCAGATAGCCGTATTTAAAATAAAACACATTAAAACAAAAACTACTCGTGGATTTGCTTGCGTTTACATGAGTATATTTATATAGTTACTAGCTGTTCCACGCGGTTTCACCCGCGTTCCTCAGGGATAGTGTAGCTTTCCAACGGTGAAAGAATTTTTGAAATCGGTCCAGTAGTTTCGGAGCCTATTCAATGCAAACAAACAAACAAATCTTTACTCTTTATAATATTATAGTATAGATATACGTAGGTCGTGTTACTTGGGTTTTCAAACTCTGGAGGTTTCTTACTACATGTTGACTTCCAAAAAATAATAACGATCGTCATTGTGCTTTGACCATAACTTGTTTCATTGCCTTGGAACTCAATTTGGAACCAATCAATCAGTAGGTTGCCAATAAAAGCTGGATAGGTATGTAAGTAAGTACAGTGAAAATAAGCTTTTTTATATATTTTTTTATAGCTTCAAATTGTAAACTGTTCATAATATTTAATAAATGTTTTTTGCTTATTTCTAGTGTTCAAAGTAATCAATCGACATTGTTCAGTAGAGAACGAACTATCCTTCACTGAAGTTTACTATGTAAGCCTGCTGCTTACACAGCTTAAGTTTTAAAAACAACACCTGGGAAAAAATCAGCTTTCTAGGTCTAAGGGTTTAGGCTGGGCGTTGATAGATCAGTCAGGACTTCTCCTTTTATATATATAGATAATATTTAGGAGTTAACTAAAGTTATTTAACTTGGAACTCCAATCGTTAAAAATACCTACGTTTACAGATTTTTAATGAATATTTTTTTTTATGTAACTGATATATCTATTAGATATATTCTATAATCAAATGTTCAATCAACGGTGCAAAATGCACGTAACTTAGAAGGTTCCAGTAGAATCCTTCAGACTTAAAGTGTCATTGTCATTCTTGACACGACATTGAAAGTGTTTTTTTTTCACATTCTATAAAGGTGGTAAGCGACCGCCCTTATACTTCAAAGTCCGTCCCACATTTGTGTCCCCTGGACGACGCCCTGAGCCGAGGTTCGTGCCCCAAACTGGGGCGCCCTCAGCGGTCAGTCGTCTAAAGATTTGCATCTCGGTTGAGAGCCCTAAGCGCTCACTCCCCGAACAGTCCGCGTAAGGGTGCCTCTGGTCCATCAGACTCCACCTTTAAGTCCCTCCCAAAAAAGAAAAAGCCCTTACACTTTTACCCGGATTGTTCGGTCTCAACCCCTCACTTTCGTGGGAACGCGGGTGAAACCATGTTGCACAACTAGTTATTTATTATACACCCAAATTAGTAAAAATATGTAATAAATACTCAGTTTCAGTTCTAATTTAAAATTGTTGCAATTTAATTTGTCCTTGCTGATGACCAGATAGCCCGGGTCGGGTGGTCAAGTAATACCTAAAGAATACCAACTTAAATAAAATTATTTGATTAAGAAAAAAAAGAGTGCTTACCGTGGCGATTGGCCGAGCAGTTTCAAGGAGGCTGCAAGGGGAATGGGTCCTTGACCTATATTGAGTCGCCTGCGCATCACACGCACGATATTTGTTCTTGTGTTTAACACTAAGGTGGTATACCTACACCAGGCTTCCTTGTCTTGGTGATATTTCGAGTGATGCGCTGTTCGAAGGTCACAAGAGTGCGATGACATTTAATTATACCTACCATCGCACAATAATAATATTTGTTAGATGCGTCTTATATTTTGCCTTAACTGCTATTATTATTAGACAAAACACAGTTGTCTTTCGTAAGGAAATAATCACAGTTAAGTATCTTGGGACATTCTTCACTCCCATCTATCGATCCCAAACTAAGCAGAGTTAAGGTGGAAACTGATATACTAGTTATAAGGTACATATTGCCGGCTCTTCTCAGCAAAAGCAACCTTCCGAAACGTGCATTAGAGTCATTAGAGTCATTAGAATCTGACAATTCAGTTCCTGTGAAGGCCTATTTGGATGAATAAACATTTCATTTCATTTACTAATAATAGTAAGATCAAAGAGACAATACATAGACATGTCTAACCAGTGTGGTAACATTGTCTAACACTCGCAATCTTTTCCTATTTTATTTATTGATCTAGTGGAAAGTGCTTATGTTGATTACCAAGCTACAGCATCCTAGTGAGATGATAGCTCAGTGGTAAGTGACGTCGAATACCGCGGCGAAGGTCGTTGGTTCGAATCCTACAATGAGCTTGAGCTTTCGGTGAAGGAAAACATCGTGAGGAAACCATAGCACGGTGGTAGGGTACTTTGTAGTACCCGACTGGCTGGCTACCACCCTTAAGTTGAAAATCTGTCGCCAAATACCTATCGGTGTGTTCCGACAGCTGCACTTGAGAGCCAGTTCCCATCTAGGCTTTGTGTGCTTACCATCTTCGGCCACATCATCACTTACCATGGTGAGATTGTGGTCAAACACAAGCCTATCCAGAATAAAAAAATAAAAAAAACTATCTATCGATACTAATATTATAAAGAGAAAAGATTTGTATGTATGTTTGTAACGAATGGTCTCAAAAAGTACCGGACCGAATTTAAAAATTCTTTCACCATTTGAATGCTACATTATTCCAGATTAACATAGGCTATATTTTATCCCGGGATAAAATAAGATCCCGGGATAAAATAAGGGTAAAACCGCGCGGAACAGCTAGTTATTTATTTATTTGTATTAATTTTATATGATTCTTACGGTGTTTTAAATTTTAATTGTTTGACTTTTTTTTTTCAATGTAGACTACATCTCTATTAATAGTTATTGTTACGACTGTGGTCCTCTTGGCACTTCAGTCACGGGTAATGTAACAGAATTCAGTTGAGTGATTACTGCTTTCTCTCACAATAATCCTTATCACCATCGGATTTCTGCCGATTGTTCTCGACTAATCGCTTGAAACTGTCCCTCAGATATGAATACAGATTACGGATACTATTATGGTTTGCTTGAGATGGCACTGTAACGTGATATTTTAGGGAAATAATTGAAATACTCCTAACTCAGGTATGGCCAACAAAATATGTTGCTCAAACTCAACTCAAAACTCATTGATTCAGTTTAGGCCCTGGTAAGGCACTTATGAATGTTACAATTGAAGTAAAAATGGGAAAAGATAAGATCCCACGGGAATGCGGGCGAAATCACGGGTAATAGCTAGTATATGTATGTATATACTGGCTAATTATAATTATATAACAATAATGTTAGCTCATTTTTAGTGTACAAGTACTTCATTAATTTAATGTTGCTGACTGTACCTATATTTTCATTAAATTAAATATGAAATGAATAAAGTAATTTGTTTGCCTTAAATAACTTTGCACGTGCATGTTTGTAAGCGAGTGCAGTGTTCTCAAGTAAATAAATTATCCGTGTATTGACAACATGCATAATGAAGTACCTACCTAAGTATTAAGATTAAAAAAAAAATTACTTCACAAAAAGTTAAAAAAGACTAAAAAGCATGAGACAGAACCTCTTATTTGACAGTAAAATATATTTTGTTTTTGAAAAAACTATTTCCATTTATATTTATTGATAACACTAAAAGCTACTAAGCAAAAAAAATACAGAAATTCGGTTGACAAACTAAGCAGATAATGGGGTACAAAGACCCTTCTATTAGTAATTATTTTATCAATGAAAAAGGCACATAAAATGTCTACGTACCTTTCCACTACGTAAACAAGCATACGGCTGCCTGATGGTAAGCGATTACCGTAGCCTATAGTATAGACGCTTATAATAAGGGTTTCACTCGCGCGTTGCCGACCTTGCAAAAAAATATTCACACTTGAACAACCCCATGTTTTTTTTATATCACAAGTCTGACAAGCAAGCAGACCTGATGGTAAGTGCCAGATGATTG
Source organism: Ochropacha duplaris (assembly GCA_951361185.1). Lineage (NCBI taxonomy): Eukaryota > Metazoa > Arthropoda > Insecta > Lepidoptera > Drepanidae > Ochropacha > Ochropacha duplaris. The sequence continues at coordinate 3,293,470 of OX592690.1, forward strand.
CCGATATGTTGTCAACCTTTTTACAATGCCTAAAGGCTCTCAAGTGCAACAGCTGGAATACACCATTACACGTAACCAGCCTGTCGAACTGCAAAGTACCTGCCACTGTGGTTTCCTTCACCGAAAGCTCAAGCTCACTGTAGGATTGGAACCTACGACCTTCGCCGAGGTATCTGACTACCACTGATCATCGCCTTATGCTGTTATGTCCAGGGAAAACCACAAGCTGACCGGTAGGAAGCTCATTTAAAACCACACAGTGCGAGACCAATTTAATTCCAATTAAGGGTGAGCATTTTGCTCTGAGAATAGCGTGAATTGGCCATGGTAGAAGGTAGCCGTGGGCATCAAGTTACACAATTCTTTAGAGCACTGTAGTGGAAGGAATATATTTCTTTCATCCCCGTCTAGTTGGGAGTGCCCTAAGAGCTGATGTTCAACGCAATTTATAAAATTATCTTCATTACATTATACTATAAACTTTATAAATTACAAAGTATTTAGTTGCAATTTGTTATTAGGTATGTATTGTTAATTAAAGCTACTTACGAAACTAATATTAAACTAATATGAAACGGTGAGGTTTGATTAAAGATACGACCGGTCCCTACTTTGGAACAGGCTGGCTAGTAATGTGCCTACATTACACAGGATGATTGAGTATTTAAATAAATACTTTTTTGTTTACCACCTTAGACCACATCACCACTGGTTAAGTTGTGGTCAAACACAAACTCCTTATTTTATTTAAAATAAAAAAAATGTTAATTAATTGTGAACGAGTCACATTTAAATTTGTATAAATAACTTAAATCGCTATTCCTGGAATTCTATTTTTTAAGTAAAAAAGTACGAAAGTATTATATTGGTAAGTACTAAATTCTCAATTTTATCATAATCAACATAATTTCAGGCGAAAGATATGTCTACTGCTGGGCATAGGCTCTCCACAAAGTGCACCGACGCGACGATCTAGTGAGGGTCGCGGGAAACCGCTGGATGTGGAAATTCTCAATTCACTAAGTACCAAATCAATTGTCTCCATTTGACTCTTCGTAAGTTTTATTACTTTAGTTGAAACATTCTCAAGAAACCCCGATAAAAATGGGAATGATATTGATGAGATCGTTTATTATTCCTTTTATTGTCCTTATAATTGGATATTGACCACCCTGTATATGAAGGATTAAAATTAGGCTTCAAAGGTCCAATTGCAGTGTACGTATGTGGAACAGGGGTACGCAACGATCTTTCGTATGAGCGAATAATGTTTCCGGTCCGATAGACCAAACATTTGGAATTCAAGATGTAAATCAGAGGGACATGAATTAAATAAGCATCAATAACGGGCCAGTTGGCCACAGGTCGTGGGTTTGATTCTCAACCAGTACAGACAAACACCTATTTGCCCTTATGTACTATCTATTTATGTATGTATTAAAAGTGTGCCCAATGGGCACGTGTGCAATCAAATAACTGATTTACTACTTAATCAGTTATTTGATTACCATTGGGCATACGTTACTCGATGGTCAGAATTTTGAAGGTACTATGTTCTTGGGGGTTGTGTACACAAGTGCCCACATTGGAAGACAAGGGGTCAATAATAACCAACAATTTATTAAAATACTTTAATTAGTAGGTGCTTATTAAAAAATATAAATCTAGCTGTCCTCCGCGGTTTCACCCGCGTTCCCGAGGGATTTTATCTTTTCCCGGGATAAAAAGTAGCCTATGTGCTATTCCAGACTATAATCTATCCCTATGCCAAATTACATCCAGATCCGTTCAGCCGTTCTGGCGTAAATGAGTAACAAACATACATCCATCCACTCAAAATGTGGTGGAAAACACTAGACAGATTTTCAACTTGAGGTAGCCAGGCAGCACTACAACATTTGATTCTTCCGCCTCGATTTGTTACGAAAAAAAACATGTTGCTCTCATGTATGATAATATGTACCCAAAACGTATAAATACATGTAGGTATTTACTAGCGATACCGAGGGATCTTATATTTCCAGCGACAAATAATATCTTATGTTTTATTCCAAGATACAATCTACCTGTGTGCAAAAATCATCAAAATCCGTTCAGCTAGTTATGCGTGATTGAGGAACAAACATTGAAACATCTTTAAACATCCAAACATTTATACATATAATATCAGTAGGATAATGTAGTCAATCCCACTATCTTACTAATATTATAAATGTGAAAGTTTGGATGGATGTATGTTTGTTATTCATTTACGCCAGAACGGCTCAACGGATCTGGGTGAAACTTGGCAAAGAGATAGATTATAGTCTGGAATAGCACATAGGCTACTTTTTATCCCGGGAAAAGATAAGATGCCTGGAATATATAAGGTTGTCTGGAAGAAATCGCTTCTTAGCGATAAGACCGCCCATTGTACAACTATTTGTATCATATAAATCTTGTAACTTTTTTATTCTTGTTCTTGGTGTACAATAATGAGTTATCTATCTATATATCTATCTATGCCCCGGGAATGCGGGTGAAACCGCGGGGGACAGCTAGTATATACATATATAGTGCATATATTACAATTAACTTAGTTGTCCTTGAAACGCAGACGACCTTAGGGCACAAAGCGAGTTATGCATAAAGAATCAAACTCTAAATTGGGGCTTAAACAAAAACTGGTCGAGCTGGTCCTGTGCATGACGTCACTCCGTCGAGTGCCGAAGCTTGTCGGGATGAAACTGAGATGGAACTAACTGTATTACAAACGTTTGGATAGGTTAGTTGGTAATTTTTAGACAAACTCACTTTCATTCGAGGTTGTTGCCTTTGAGACTGGAATTTCAGTGTTTACGTTCGTGAGCGACTATGATTTAGGAACGCTATTAGCCAGTTACTGTTTTAGATATTTTGAGACAACTCGGACAATTCAAGAATTGGATATTTTCATCAGTAACTAAAAAATACTGTTATATTTTGTAATTGAGCTACATACGTCTATATACCTATACGTATAGGTAATTATTTTTTTCTTAATTCCATGGTTATTCAATAATTTCCGGCAAACACTTTGGTCACTACGAAAGTGCCTTGTGGCAAGTTTCGCAGTATTGTGAGTAGTGTGACCACGGTACTTTTTAACGGCGTATAGTATAGTATAGTCCTAAAAATAAATAAACGCTTATCAAATCCACAAAGGTGTTATATAATGTGGCATAATTCAGCAATTAAAAACATAAACTCAGCAATTACTCTTTTCAAAAACAACTTAAACCTATAATATTACATTCAATATTTTTTGTGTGTTATGGCGGCAAAAATAGTAACCTATAGAATGTTGTTATGACTGACTTAGTAAACAACAAACTTAAGCAGACCAGCCCCCACAAGTAGCACCTGTTCACTAGTATGACGCATGTGGCAGCCACTGCCCTCCTCGCACATATTGTAGGGAAGTGAGGGTTAGACGTGTTCTTGAGTGAAGACCGCAACTCGGTAAGCGTACTGTAGGACGTAGGACGTAGGACATAGGACGTAGGACGTAGGACGTAGGACGTAGGACGTAGGACGTAGGACGTAGGACGTAGGACGTAGTGTAGGACCCAGACGGTTGTAAAAAAATTGCCAAGGACTGGGCTCAGTGGCGCACTTTAGGAAAGGCCTATCTCCACCAGATGACTAATATGGGCAGATAATAGTGATGATTTTTCAATATTAATTGTCCTAAAAATATCCTGATTCGAAAAGATAAATGGTTAAACTAATTTGCCACATTTTTGTTTGTCATAAAAAGCCGCGGTTACTCATAGGTCAATGGTGCGAGGCCAGTCTCTTTGTTACCTTTTTATTTATTTTATTTATTAACAAGCATGCGCTCGCGTATCCGTTCATTGGAATTCACATTGCCAGCCACACATCGTTTTAATTTATACTTATTTCTAACTTTAGATATAATGACACAATTTTATAATAAATCTTGGAGTACCCTATACTTTGTAGTACCCGACTGGCTGGCTACCACCATCAAATTGAAAATCTGTCGCCACGCACCTAATGGTGTATTCCTACAGCTGCACTAGGGAGCCAGTGCCCATCTAAGCTTTGTGTGCTTACCACCTTCAGCCACATCATCACTTGCCTGGTGGTGCAGCATGGTGAGATTGTGGTCAAACACAAGATAATCTATAATTTAAAAAAATCATAGTACGGAATCTGGCTTATAAGATGCTCAAAGATTTTAAATCGCAAGCTGTAATTTTCTGTGATAAAGTTATAGACGGATAGGAGAAGGATTAAAATCCAGGTTTTATTTCGCTTGCAACTACCTCACATAATGAGAACTCATGAGTTCTCGAAGCCTGTTCTGAGCTGGAAGTGGCTAACGATTATTTGTTGGATGATCAGCAGTGGATATAATCAAGATGATAAAAATGTATGGGTCAGTTTTTCGATAGTTTTTGTCAGCAATTTTTTTCCACGATTGTCAGTTAAAGATTTTAATGAGAAAAGAGACTACAAAATAAATTATATAGAATTGGAACTCAAGTTTAAGAAACAACAGGTAGACTATGAGGTTGTACACCGAACCCTTCAATGTTAGTTGGGTCATGGGCCTTAAAGGTCGTGGGTTCGATTCCACCCCGGGAAATACATTTGTGTTTTTACAGGATATCCTGCAAATCTTTCATGTCGATGTATAGTCTTAATGACTATTCATATAGTAGGCTAAAATAAAGTCTAATTATATATTATCTTTGGGATTCTGTCATATAAAATTTTAAATATATTAATTTTAAAATTACGTACAGACAAGATTTCGAGGTGATGTATTGATAAAAAAATAATCAATACATAAAATTTTAAATAAATTGTGTTAAGTTAAGATTTCCAAGTAGCCATAAATTTGAAATACATGTGAGAATAGGTATGCATATCACAACCGCATATATACGGGATGTAGACATTTGCTTACGAGGTCATCGCTCTACAAACAAACGATGCAAACGTCTATCAAAATAGAACTGCTATACTGCATCTAACATAATTTTTAATTTAAAATATCTCACAATATAAGTTTACTGTTCGCAATATACATATATGTAATGTATACTTATACATATCTAATCAATATAAAAAGAAATAAAAAAAAATACATCATTCATTATTATATCACTACCTATAATAATACAAGAAGGTAAAACTTCGGGTACAAAGTTTTTTTCCTCTATTTGTCAACTGATTTTCTTTTTTAACTAGTTTTTGACGAGCTTTAGTGATATTAATAAAAAAAAAAGTTTTATGTTTCTTAAATATAACACCAGTAAATATATGTATAACAACATATTATATTATTTCCAGTAAGCATACGTTTAAAATTGTTCATTTATGACCTTATTCATACAATTTTCGACGGTGTTTAGTAAGTGCTTAGCAGATTCTAAATTCAAATTGTCCATATAAAACTTGAATTAAAAATCTACTAAGCAGTTACTAAACACCGTCGAGATTTTTATGAATTAGGCCAATAGTTTTTACTCAGTGTATAATTTGAATACTCTTTGCATTTATGAACACCCTGTGTTTACAGTCGGGTGTCCATGATATTTTTATTTGATCTTACTGCATTATTAAGAGCTTAGACCACACAGAGATTATGTAGCGGTGTTTTTGATATATCACCTTCAAATAACATTATCAATCCATTCTGTTTCGTATAAACGTTTCTTGTGTGCGAATTATACTAACTAAGGTCATGAGGGAGTAACGTATCAAAACAATTTTGATGTCTACGAATAAAAATGTTTCTCTTCAAGCGTATTTAGGTATTATATATAATTAATTTTATAAGATACAGAAAAATAATTAGTAATATTAATTAACAAAATATGTTTTTTTACATCTATCTGGTAGTGCCCCCGCCGAGACAAGCTATTGTATTTTCTATATAAATTGATTTCGATTACAGTTGTTTCCACTGAACTGCGTTAATATCCAATTAAGCTGTCCAAGGGTATCAATACACTTGGAGACCCTAATTGGATATATTATAGGATATATATTACTAGGATAAATATATTTTTTATTAAACAAAAAGATTTTAGAGGTGTAGGTAAAGTAAAAATAAGCGTGTTGAAAGTAATTGTTTATTGATTCCCTTTATGAAATATCAAATGCACAAGTATTGTCCATCTACATTTGAATATAATAAATTACCTACATTCATATTATTTTTATTAAATTTTGTTCAAAATAATGGAACTTTTTGTATATATATTTTACTCGTATATTAGTGATTGAAGTAGTTACATAACATAAGAAAATATGAAACACTAACTGTCTCCCGCGGTTTCGCCCGCGTTTCCGAGGGATCTTATCTTTTCCCGGGATAAAATGGCCTATGTGCTACTCCAGACCATAATCTATCTATCTAATCTTCATCTAGATCCGTTCAGCCGTTCTGGCGTGATTGAGTAACAAGCATCCATCCATACATCCATCCAAACTTTCACATTTATAATATTAGTGGAATAAAGTAAAACATTACATATTAGAATAAATTACCTAAAAACTTAGTCAATTAAGCATAAGTTTTCCAGATCATCACCTAAATAACACTTCATGTAAGACCCCTATTAGCTAGAAACACTAAAACCAAACAGACATGCGGATGTCTCGTCAAAATAAAATGTAATTTCCGGATTTGTGGTTACCCTACCATGTTGAAAACGCGATGTTGCGTGGCCACGATTGGCGCGGCGCTGCATCGGTGCAGTATAATGTTGCCTCGAGGTGATGGACACCGCACGTTCTGAAGACTTTGATTAATTGTGCCAGTAAATTACTGCAGCTTTTTTATATCAATTTATTTTTTTGCCAAGTCAAAGGGTTATTTTGATCTGACTAATGATGACTAAGTTTTTACACACACTCATGCAATCATCATCAAGATCACGTCAGCAGGAAGACGTCCACAGCTGGACAAAGGCCTCCCCCAATGATCTCCACGATGGTCTTGCGCTACTTGCAGCCAAATTAATTAAGTTTTTTTTATGGCGATGATAGCTGTGGTGGAAACCATAGCACGGTGGTACGGTACTTTGTAGTACCTGACTATCTGGCTACCACCCTCAAGTTGATAATTCTCATCTAGGCTTTGTGTACTTACCACCTTCGGCCGATTGTGGTCAAACTCAAGCTTATCAAAACGTTTAAAAAAACCATTGACATGGTTGTTAAATTTTAGATTTCGGTAGGTACTAGAAGAAAGTGAATTTAATACATCAGTTGTCAATGTCGTCAATAATCATAAGCGTTTAGAAACTAGCGATGAATTCCTCACACTTCTACGATGAAACGTACTAAATTAAATTCATAGTTCTAAAGTTCATTGCACTTAAATTATGCGGAGTATTTTTCACCTGAATAGCGAACGCCTGAGTTACAGTACCGGGTACGGACTGAACTACGAATACTTCATATCGCAGTAATAACGGATATGATAACAATAGCCTTGTGAGGGGAACCACGTACTCAGGTTGAGATACAAAACAAGCTACAAGCTATACTGAATATTCTGCCGGCGGTTTCACCCGCGTAGTCAGCATAATAAGATGCATGTCACTGTCCGGTCACTCTCCGGTCACTCTCCGGTCAATCAACTTTTGTTTCTTTTTTTTTATTCTGGATAGGCTTGTGTTTGACTACAATCTCACTATGGTAAGTGATGATGTGGCCGAAGGTGGTAAGCACACAAAGCCTAGATGAGAACTGGCTCTCAAGTGTAACTGTCGGAACACACCGATAGGTGCTTTATTATTATATACTTGTATTTTCATCTTGAGGGTGGTAGCAAGCCAGTCGGGTACTACAAAGTACCCTACCACCGTGCTATGGTTTCCTCATGATGTTTTCCTTCACCGAAAGCTCAAGCTCATTGTAAAATTCGAACCCACGACCTTCGCTGCGGTGTCCGATGTCACTTACCACTGAGCTATCACCTTACTGAAAAGAAAATCGCCTGAAGAAGGACTTACAAACAAACACTTTCGCATTTATGTAAAATTGCCGTTTGGCATACAATGAGATATGAATATCCTGTAATAAGGAATAGATTTTGTATCCCTGGAAAAGAAAAGAGAAGAAAAGCTAGTTATGTATATAAAACTAATTGTCCCTCGCGGTTTCGCCCGCGGTCCCAATTGATTTTATTTTTTCCTAAGTACAATTACTTTTAATTAAATTTTAAACAAAATTTTGCACATAGATACAATGATATTATATTAGATAATTTTTATATATTTTCAATGACTTACAACAAATGTACAAAATATACAAACTATAATACTATATAAGTTTTTTATAAACTTCTTCGAGTACTTATAATATGAATACATACATATATGACTTTCTAGAAAAACACATAGGTTCATATTGACTATAGCTGTCCGCACCCGCGTTCCCGTGGGATCTCATCTTTTTCCGGGATAAAAATATAGCCTATGTTACTCAGGGATAATGTAGCTTTCTAAAAGTGAAAGAATTTTTAATATCTGTTGGGTAGTTATTGAGCTAAATCGTAACAAACAAACAAACAAAAAATCTAATCTTTCCTCTTTATAATATTACATTGATTATATTGACTACTAGCTGTTCCGCGCGGTTTCACGCGCGTTCCCGAGGGATGTTATCTTTTCCCGGGATAAAAAACTTATGTGCTATTCCAGACTATAATCTATCTCCATGCCAAATTTCATCCAGATCCATTCAGCCGTTCTGGCATAAATGAGTAACAAACATCCAAACTTTCAAATTTTTAATATTAGTAAGATCAAAAAACAAAATAACTTTCGGAAAAATGTTACGAGTTAAATTCCACGGTGGTAGGGTACTTTGTAAAACTCGACTGACGGGCTACCGACTTCAAGTTCAAAGTCTGTCGTCAAGCACCTGTCGGTGAATATCGGCCTTTGTGCTTAATAGGTACCTATAGCCATATCATCACTTGCCACGGTGAGATTGCGGACTAACACATGCTTACCCAAAATAAAAATAAAATGCCTAAGAAATCTTAAATTATTAACACATTATTTTTAGTTTCAAAAAACCACGGTCTTCCTCCTACAATGCAATTGCACGAATGAGAAAAATACAATGTACCTATAGAATAAATGGGTTCGTCATTGTAGAAGGCGAAGCATATAAGATTATGCGCCACTTCAAGCACTCGCGACCCGTAGAGCCAGCGCCTTTGTTCGGCGCAGAGCTGTGCCAACCACTTGAGACGAAAAGTTAATTTACAAGCTATTCTAACATACAACAAATGAATTGGATAGAAAACATGAAACTAAAGATATCAAGAATCTTGCCATTGTTTAGAATGTCACTGTATTTTATTTGAATTTTAACACAACCTGCGCGTAGAAAAATTACACTATGATTCGATAATGCAAAAATAATCATTTTAAACGAGCTATGTTTCGCTTGCGAGCTCAAAGCGGATTAGAAGTAGGTACTTACTGAAAACTTTCATGTAGTTCTTTTGAAAAGTGCAAATCAATTTGTATACAGGTTGCTTAATTAAACGCAATGTTTTTTTTCTCTATTCAATATTTTATTTCAAAAATGCTAAGGTTTTGTTCAAATTTAATCAAATGAAATGCATTATCGCGCACGAGTATATTAGTGTAATTGTAGACAAGTTATTATTTTACAAATTAAACGGCCACCAGGAAAAAGACCACCCCAAAACAGCACTGATAATAATAGACAAACAAATGGTTTGGAAACGACAGTGAGTGCGACAGATATAGTAATTAACTAATACGTGTGAAAGAGACAGTGATCTATTTACGGCATGGGTGGTCGAAGACTTTTTCGATGCAATTTATGTTTACCACAATCCATTTGGAATTTCGTGTTTGCCATTGGGATGATTTTTTTTATGAAATTTACATGATATTAAATAAAATAATTGTCGTAATATTCAATGAATCAAATTAATCTTTTTATTCTTGAAATCTTGGGACAATTAGCTAAATTCACATACAGTATCGGGCCAGGAGTCCATCGATTGTTTCGGGACATTTCAATCAAACCAAATACCTTCTCCAAAGAATAAGCATTGCCATACAGCGTGGCAATACCGCCAGCATTAGAGACGCTACCAATTGGCAGCAATTTTGACCAGCTGTCTCTTTTTTAATTAGGTGGTCTCCTTTTTTATATTTGTAGCTTAGTTAGTATTTATATCTTCTTTCTTTAGTAGGATTATCTATTAGTAAAATATAACATATCATTATCTTTTAGGATAAAGTATAGAAAAACTATCTTTGTTATAAAACTCTTCACAATCCATTCAAAACACATAGTTAGATGCGAAACACATAGTTAGATGCATTGTAAATTTTTCCGCGTGCTGTTCATAAAAGTATCAAGGAGGCGCGATGACATACGGGCCATGGCACGACACATATCTAGCTTAACTTCCAAAAGTCTAGCACATAAAAAGCCGAGTAAAACAGAAGTGGAACACCTTGTATATGAATTACGGGCTTTCGCACGCTATAAGGCTGTGTTCATAGATGATTTACCTGAAGTTGAAAATATTCAGAATTTTCATTAATTTTCAAAATGTTACCAATTATTTAAAGGTTTCATAGTTCAATCAATTTTTACATATGGTTCGTTGAATACACACGTTAAAAGTCTAGGCTGAAACGAACGATAGTAAATTCATTTAGTTAACTAAAATATTTCCTGAAAACTTAGAATCAAACACTTTTAGCTGTCTCTTCTAAAAACTGATCATTGAACCTAGGTTAGGTACGTAGTCTCTTGTTTATATTGTGTGGCTCAATTATGGGCGCACCTTAGGTGAATCAAAAGGTTATTATTACACAATATTTAGCCGTGTAGTCGGGCGGCAGACAGCGGCGCGGAGGTGGCGTGGCGGTTGCCTCCGAACAACCAGCACTTTATGCCTGGTAAACTTTCCCAACTAATATTTATTGTGACTTTTTATTTTCCGCTTCTTTTGTTTTTCGATTTTCAGTCTTTGCGTAGCTTACGTCATTTGCGTGGGTCCAAACAATTTGAGAGATCCTGTTGTATGCTTTTGTACTGCGTGCCACCACCCTTTTTACGATTTCGCGAGCAATTGCGGACGTAACCAAAAGTCAAGTGATGTTTATTTAGTGCGAGTTTAACGCATAGTTGGATTTATTTATAGGACAATTTAGTTATATATCTATCGATTTATAGAGCTTGTTTAGAGACTTTTTATGTGATTGGAATGCTTAGCTAGATTTATAAAATTACTCGTACAGTGTCTGTTTGAATTTGTATTCTACTAGCTGTCCTCCGCGGTTTCACCCGCGTTGCCGTGGGATTTTATCCTTTTCCGGGATAAAAAGTATCCTATGTGTTATTCCAGGATATGATCTACCTGTGTGCTAAGTTTCATCAAAATCCGTTGAGCCATTTTTGCGTTAAAGAGTAACAAACATCCATCCAACCATCCAAACTTTCACATTTATAATATTAGTGGGATTTGAAAATACAAAATTATTTTCTCTGCACCAATTTACCTATAATTCCTATAACTATGAATTCATAATGTTTAGAAGAATTTCGTAAATATTTTTAATTCATTAATATTCACATAAGTATGCTACACTAAGATACGAAATTAAAACTTACATAGGCAATTTTATATTTAAAAATATTCACAAATGCTTATTAATTCTCGATTTAAGTTTAACACTATTAAATATTATGTAGTTTAACTATCTACACTCTAGCTACTAACATGATCGGCTGAAAGCCATATCCCTCCACGTATTACGATTGACTGTCCTCATTCACAAAAAAATAGTCTGCATTGTGCATTTAATATTTATAAATAAAAGGGAATTAATCATAGGGAATTAAAATAAAACCTATATATCTCGCTGAAATTATCTTGACTAGCTTTCTAAAAAGATTTATTAAAATCGGTTAAGTAATTTAAGTGTATCTATTACAAACAATCATACACAAAACAAATCATTTCTCTTTACAATATTAGTTTAAATAAAATGGTATGATCACGTAGTGACCTACTATGGAAGACCGTAGACAAGAATTGCAGTGCACTTGCAAGGGACAGAAAGAAATGAAGAGAGACACTTAGAGAAAATTAACAAATGTTGTTGTAAACACAAAGTTTATCTATCATCTATATAAATAAAAATGGATCCTCAAAATATATGTGCGCTCATAACTTTCGAATGACTGCACCAAATTGGATGATTCTTTGTTTTATGTATTCGTTATTGATAGGCCAAGGTGAACGGGAACGCGGGTGAAACCGTGGGGGACAGCTAGTAGGCTATAAATAAGCCTTATATGGACAAGACTTAAATGTGTTATTTTTATTTGATACCGTGTATAACTCATTTTTAACCGATTTCAAAAATAGGAGGAGGTTCTCTATTCGGTTGTGTTTTTTATCTAAAGATATGACACATAAACTTATATTTAAAAAAATCTATTAAAAATAATTAATTACTCGACTAAGTAATATTTTTCAAGGAATCGATTTTTAATGCCCTGAAAGTAAATATGCGTATCGAGCGGCTCATTTCATGTTAACAAAGAGAGCCGACAAAGGTGCCGAACAAAAGAAGCGCTACAACTATTGTTAAAACTAACTTTACTGCAGTACTTTAGCATTTGTAGATTCAGATACTGCTGTGCTTTAATTGCTGCTAATTGTTGGAATCATTCTGTGTAAAAAAAAGTGAAATTACCGTTTTAATAACTCAACTTCTTTTGTCTTTGGTAAATATTTATTATATCTAATATAGAAAGAAAGAAATACATTTATTCTTGACAACACACAAAATTACATTAAAATAAAGAAAAAGAAATAACATAAAAAGACAAGACAACAAACAAACAATAATGTAATCACTATATAGAAATAGTAGTGGTTCATCCGGGTTATCGATATAAAAAAATTACCTACATTAACTTCTTTAATAAACTGTAATATTTCAAATTGGAATAATACATAGGATACTTTTTATCCCGGGAAAAGATAATATACCTCGAGAACGCGGGGCGGAAAACTAGTAAATTTATATTTAAAAGAAAAAACTTTTCATAAACCACCTTAAGTATACAAGATTGTTTAGTCACCGACATCAAAAGGATGTGCTATATTATATTCCAGCTCGATTGGGAGAAACTGGTTGCAAAATATGACCATACATACAAACAATACCAACCAACAAGTGAACTTAAATAATAACTAGTAACAAGGTACAATGAAATGAAAAGTGATTTTTAGTGCCATCAAAAACATAACTTGTAAATAAACCAAGTCTCGCAACTCAGTTCTTTTAACGTAAAAAGTTGTGAGATCCTTGTAATACCAAGTCGGTTAATTTATTCAGTCCCTACTTAAGGGTCCTTCTGTCTTAAGTTAGTACGTAATTAGCTAACCTAACAACATCTTATAGTGACCATATCAATATTAAAAATCTTGTATGTTTTAAATAAATAGATTCACTTGGCAATCGTCTAATTTAATATAATATGTATTACTTGTGAGATATATTGTGTTTTCATGCGACGTTGGCATCATAGCATACTTTTTCACCCGTAATAACCTAAAATTAACCAAAAACATGGCTAAAGTCACGAAATGAAAGCTAATATAAACATATCGGGAATATTTCCATGATATTTCAGTACAATTTATATAAAATTGGGCTATACAAACTATTATTGTAAAGTAACATCAAAATAACATGCCAAGAAATGCACCGGTTGTTTACTATTGAATCGATTGCATTCATTGTGCTCTCTATGAGATAGTCTAGCGAACAATTTAAGAAAAGGACGGATATATCATATTGTATGAGATAGACAGAATAGTTCCCACAATGATTACCATCACCTGAGATTGTTTAGTGATAGGTTTAGTTTTATCGAAATATCGATAAAAAAAACAAATTATTATCCTGTAGACTAAGATAGAAATAAAAAATAATGTACTAAAAGTAATGAAATATCCCTATGTATATAAATATGTAAAATGCATGAAAATAACGCATTATTTACATTTGATTAAGGACTTACATTTGGTAATGGTAATAAAAGCCAAATCCTTTTTAATCGATCACTATCTTAAACAAGCTTATTAAATTACATCGATATCTTGTTCACATGTACTGTACATCACTATCAAATGCACCTTGATAGCTAAGGGAAATGGTTTTTTTAATCGCTTCAGACTTCACAATATATCATCCCTTTATTTACTCGATGCGTTGATACATATTCGCGTACCCTGCTTTGTCTGTTCCGCTATTCCATTTAGGCCAAAGGGGTTTTCGATGAGAATGGTGGGCCGTAGTTTCTATAGAAAAATACGCCATTGATAGCCGTATTAATGCAACGTCAGGGTTGAAATCGTAGAACAACTGGGTCAATTAAGTGTGTGGGAATATTTTGCATGATAGTAATAATAAATAAGTACATAGGTATTAGGTAATAAATACAAATATATATGTAAAAGGTTGGTGTGATAAGATTAGCCGGCTAAACTTAGGTTTATCTTCGAGGAGAGGTTAGGTTAGGTTATAAGTTTAGCCGGTTAACCTAAGTTTATGTTCACACCTACCTTTGGCATTAACATATACATAGTTTATTTATATAGTACGGCTTTATGGCCTATGACACTCACAAATAACGTGGCTTTCTATTGGTAAAATAATTTTCAAAATCGGTTCAGTAGATCCAGAGATCCCTCTACAACCTAACAAAGTTTACCTTTTTATAATATCAGTATAGATGTATTGAAGCATGTTGCTAGTTTTACTCTTCAAATAATAATCCTACCGATTGTAAGTGATATTATTCTAAAAACGGACTATTTTTAAGTATAACCTCAAAATAAAATATATTTTATTAAATAAACTAAGCATAACAGTGATGGAATTAGTAGGATATAAAATGAATAGATTTTACTATCTTACTTAACATTATAAATGTGAAAGTTTGTATGTTTGTTACTCATTTACCCCAGAACGGCTGAAAGGATCTGGATGAAAATTGGTATGGACATAGATTATAGTCTGGTATAGCACTTTTTATCCCGAGAAAAGATAAAATCCCTCGGGAGAAACCGCGCGGAACAGCTAGTTAGTAATATTTAACTGCCAGTAGATAATCGTTTCCCCGCTGTGCGGAGTTCAGGAGGGGTGCATGGTGTAGGGTGCAGGTGGAACTACTAAGGCCATCTTGTAACAAATCTGCAATGGCGACACGACAAAAAAAAACATGTTATTAGAAAAATGTTGTATGGTATTTATTACTTTTAAAACTAACGTTCCCTGTTTCTAAGACAAATGATGAGACACTAACCAATATTCTAAAATACACTGAACAATAAAATATATTATAATCAAATCTAAACTAATATTAGAAAGAGGAAAGATTTAATTTTTTGTTTGTTACGATTTAACTCAAACAACTCGACCGATTGTAAACCTTCTTTCACCATTAGAAAGCTACATTATCCTTGAGTAACAAGCAAAATTTTTATCCCGGAAAAAGATAAGTTCCCACGGGAACGCGGGTGAAACCACGGAGGACAGCTAGTATGTTATATAAAGTTGTTACTCTTCTTGCTTTTTTTTTATGTACAAAGTTGAAAATGAGTATCGTTTTGGCATAAAATAAAAATAATAAATTACTAATTCGTTATTTAAATTGTTGTCAATAAAAACCGATAACTATGAATCAGTCAAATCTTAGCTATTGCAACTCGGGGCGTGGCAGAAACATATTTTTGCTCCTTTTTGAGCCCGGGGGGTCATCTTTTGTCATGATAATGTCGGTTCGGTCTTAAGATTAGGATGCGGTAGTGTAATCAATACTGGTCGCCTGTCGGGTCGTTTTGACCCCCCTTTTGTTGAATCTGACCCAATGACAGGTTGCATTATTGTGGTCACCTTGCTTGACGGGTTCATATTATATTTAGCAAGTGGAAGGTAAAACGCATACGTTCTTTATAATACGTGCAGGCATTCAAAATTAAATAGTAAGTTTGTAGTCATATGACACGCATGCTTATTTTAAAAATACTTGTTATAATATAAAACTAACAATTTTACAACATGGCAGGCCCTTTATTTACAAACATTTCATCTGCACCGGTACCATTGATAAGTCCCTTTGTTCTTTATTATTTTTAATTTAGAACGACAGTTAGTGGAATTTGTAAGAACAAAAGTTCTTTACACTTTGGTCAAGTCCATTGTCCTAAGTTTTTGAGCCATTCACTGACGCTTTAAAATTGGGTTTTATCTTCTGAAATATAGATAGGTGGTATGCTATAATTTAAATTAGAGTTATCATTGAAGTATATGTATCACTATTTTTAATGTAGGTACCTAATAAATAACCTAGACCAGTAACTTAATTTATAAATCCTAATTGAATTAAAATATAACTTGTGCTGGAGAAGTAAAATGCAATTTTGAAATACCAAGCACACGTACACCCCTCGTTTTCGTGAACAAAATTCCCTTGAATTCGTAGGAGTAGTGCAACGTGCATTTGGCGCCTAGTCAGATAGTTAGTTTTTTTCCAACAGTTTATTATACAAAAATTCCTCAATGCCCTCCTGCATTCAGCATTGAACCTTCTGACTATAGCAACAAGACTAATGTTCGATAAGCATATTCGCGCCTGGGATGAAATCTAAGTTAATCGTTTGACGAGTCGAAATTACACCATATTTATCTTTCACTGTCTCAAAATACAGTTGAAATTTCTATGGGGTCGACCTTGTCCTTGTAACACGATAATAATAATGCATTTTTTTGGTATTCAAGATGTCAGTGTGCGATGCACCAAGATGTTATGTGTGCGTGTTGCAGTCGTCTAGCAGCTGTGCCTATTATTATGAGATTGTGTGCGTGTTTTACATAGAGCGACTCAGTACACTTGATACTTTTCGATAAAGAAATATAAAATATGCAAAGGCTGATTATGTTGTACACAGTTGCGTGACAGGTTGACATTTCAGTTAAAAAGAATAGTTTACGGCGACGGTTAAGTTAGGAGAAAATGTGTTTGTATTCTGTTCCGATAATTATGCAAAGCGATGATAATTATTCTGTCTAGTCACGATTAAGCTATTTTTAGCATTTTAACGGAAACTTTCATGTCGGTTGACATTCATAAATGTCATTTGGTTAATTTTACGAACGAAAAATTTGTACAAAAAGCCGAAAGAAAATTCCATACTGACTTTTATATTTTAAATACCGACTCGTTTACTTTCAGTAACTTTGTTCACTATTTTTTTATACTACAATCAAAATCAAATACAAAGACAATCGATAACTGTAATTGTATTGTAATTTATTATTTTACTGAAATTCCGCACCTATTAAAATCAGTAATGTGAAATAATGATCAAAACACCTCGATCATATTTCAATAAAATAGAGTTTTTTTTTGCATCGTTGGCGAAGTTATTCCCAAGACCATGTGGACCGCTACGTTGCTAGATCAAACACACCATCCTGCCGCCATTGTAGTTCCTCTATCAATACTTTAAAAAAAAACCTTGTAAAGCATCTGTCTCGTTCTAATCCCCTGTAAGATTCCCCAAAGAGAGAATGAAACAGGTAGAGGAGAACATCTTCAAGCATAATTGCTTCTAAAATGAATAGATCTTAGACAATGGTTCCAGAAAGAATGACAAAACGCGGTGCGACGAAGTCGTTTCCTTCGCACAATTGCCAATTTAACCTAAGTAAGTAGAAGTACATGATTGATTTTAGTCAGATTTAGGTATTAAAAATGTGTTCAGGTTTGTTTTAAATAGAAACATGACTAGAAAAATTATACAAGTTTTTGATGAGGCAAACCGAAACTTCAAGTTTTAAATACATACATATTTATAAATGAATAGATAGGTACACAATTATTTTTATTAGATAGGTGAGGTACAATTTGAAAGGTAACAAACAAGACCCTACGAAAGGGTGCAATGGTTCCGGGTGTCCTTGAATGGCGCCCTCGTCGAGCGCATGATACTCGTCCCTGATACTCGTTTATTTGATATCACAAGTATAGTTAAATTTGTTCTAATAGTACACAATCACGATATCCAAATTAATTCAAATGGTCTTTCGCAACCTTGGTTTTACTATTCTCTATAGGTATTATCAAATTTCTGGATGACAATTTGAAATTATACTACCTATTTTACGCATGACATTATTGTTTGGAAAATCAGTTGAAAATCTATCATGCCAAGTGAATTAACGTTTATTATTATTATGAATCGATTTTAGTAGGTTATTTACAGTATTTGTTAAGTAGTAGGTAGTATGTATATCTAAAACGGCACCACTTTTAGATAGGGTAGGTATCCAAAAAACTAGGTAACTTAATAAACATACTTGTTACAGAATCAGTGCATAAAAAATGAAGTGTGCTAGACTTCAACTCCAGGAAAGAATTAAGCCTAAAATTAAACTGGAGAAATCTAATTCAATAGAAAAGCCTAGAAGGTACTGCCAAAAACGTATGGTGAATCCTAGACATGAAGAGGACCCTAGGTGGACAGATGTTTTTGACAGGTACTAAAACTTATTTGAATACTTTGTTTTGCAGTAAAGGTTATTTGTCATCCAATTTTATTTACAGATTCCATTGCAGTGATTATCAAGAACAAGGCAATCTCAATGACACGTTCGATAGTGTTCGAGCCCAACAAGATATGGAGGATATGTTTCTTTCTGTTCAAACTTTGAAGTTTCAAGGTGATGTTGAACAACACAAGCGACCAAGAACAAGTTTCAAATACAAAACCATAACAGATGGCAAAGAACATAGAATGTTTGTGAAACAAGTCGTACCTGACAATGAATATGACGACGATAGATCATCACAACTGACTTCATATTATTTCGACGACTACGTGAAATATTTATACAACAACGATAAATCGAGACCCACGTCCGGTAAATCGAGTATCTTTTTGCAAGGACTTAGTAAAACATTTAAAGAGAGTAAAGGAACGCAAGTCGATATATTTGACGTTGGTAATAATAAAAAATCACAAAATGTCGAATCAAATATAAAGAGTTTGTATAAAAGGAGTTTAAAAAATGATATAAAACATTCGTACAATCAACGGGAACCTAATATAGATAATACTAAAATTTCATACCAGAAGACAGGTAAAAGGAAGAGTTTAACAATTTCAAGAGCTCAAAGTCCTGAAACAGTACAAGTGATAAGAGTAGATGTCGTATGCAACCAAAATGGTGCTGCCATGTGTGATGATGAAGACAATAGACATGTAGATGACATAAACGAAACAAATTTTGAGGACATACATTTCAAGAACTCCCATTTTGCTAACAAATATTTATTAACGAACACTATAAAAACTCTGGACGAAAGTCTTTCTGGAGGCGCTAAAGTAACATTACTTTGTAAAACATTCAAACTATCTGATAGATCGGAAAATGCAGAGAAATTTAAATCAGATAAAAAATACTCGAAGGGTCTCAAGAAAGGTTCAATCAAAAGTAAAACATATAAATAGATTTTTAGTATAATGTTTGGAATCTGCAAAAGATCTTACAGGCACAAAGATATTTGACAAAAAGAGGTTGTTCCATAGTCAGTTTTAGATACATAATTGTTTTCTGTAACAAAAATGAAGAAATAAATTCAAATCATTACCTACACTGAAATTAATATTTGTATTTTGTCAATTTTTTATACTTTCTTTTTTTTAATTGATTTATTGATGTTTAATTTTAAACCCACGTATAATATACGAATCTATTATATAATGTATGAAATGTCGACAAAACGAGGTGTAGCATCAAAAATACCTGCGAGCAAAATATGGCGACTGTCAGGCGCCACCCTAGCTTTAAACAAATGGCTTCCAAACTTTCACATTTTTTTATCCCTGCAACAACATAAGAAATAAACGTAGAGTAGATAGAATCTTAATAATTGTTTTATTTATTCAGAGGGATTTAAGTTTAAAATTTATGTAGCCTCATGACAGTGTTAGTTACATACACAATTAAAAATATGATGAACTATGTATCATTGTCTATATAAAAAGTGAAATATTTTATACAACTAGCATTTTGTACTAGTTAGCATTCATTTGAAAAAAAAAATTTTTTAACATAGTTAAGGATGTGCTACCTTACAAAAAAGTAATAATATCTACTGAAAAGTTTGACAGGCACTTAAAAAAAAATTAACGTAAATTTTTCACACACCCTATGATTTGGTGAAACGATGCGCACGATCAATTTTGTTTAAAAAAACGGTTAATCTATTAAAGTGGACATAAAAAAATTAAACGATTTGTAATCAATCTTTAGTTTTTTCGGTGGCCTTTGAAACTAAATCCGGTATCGACATACTGAATCGGCTTACTAAGAAAACTTTTGGAAAATATGCAGTTCATTGGCTTTGAATTGTAGTTTGGAATTATAAAGGCGATGATAGCTCAGTGGTAGTGACGTCAGATACCGCGGCGAAGGTCGTGGATTCGAACCCTACAACAACTGAGCTTTTGGTGAAGGAAAACATCGTAAGTAAACCATAGCACGATGGTAGGGTAGGATTGTAGTACTCGACTGGCTGGCTACCAGCCTTAAGTTGAAAATCTGTCGCCAAGCACCTATCGGTGTCTTCCGATAGCCGCACTTGAGAGCCAGTTCCCATCTAAGCTTTGTGTGCTTACCACCTTCAGCCACATCATCACTTACCATGGTGAGAATGTCGTCAAACACAAGCTTATCCAGAATAAATTTTGAATTATGGTTATTATGAAATATTTTACTAGGTCTCATAAATCATTATTAGGTTCAACTTTTTACCATCTGGCTATGTAACCCAACCTTTAATCTGTCATCTGATCGTCTATCCGTATGTCACACACTGCCGTTTATTAGGGTTCTGTAGCCAAATGGCAAAAAACGGTCTGTCTGTCCGTCCGTATGTCACAGACACTTTTTTCCGAAACTATACGAACTAGACTGTTGAAACTTGGTAAGTAGATGTATTCTGTGAACCGCATTAAGATTTTCACACAAAAATAGAAAAAAAAACAAGAAATTTTGGGGATTCCCCATACTTAGAACTGAAACTCATCATTTTTTTTTTCATCAAACCCATACTTGTGGGGTATCTATGAATAGGTCTTCAAAAATGATATTGAGGCTTCTAATATCATTTTATTTCTAAACTGAATAGTTTGCGCGAGAGACACTTCCAAAGTGGTAAAATGTGTGTAACTTCTAAAATAATAATAATGATAAAACTAAAAAAAATATATGATGTACATTACCATGCAAACTTCCAACCAAAATTAGTTTGAACGAGATCTAGTAAGTATTTTTTTTTAATACGTCATAAATCGTAAACCGCAATTTACCTTTCATTCAATCAACTCAAATATAAAAATAAAACAAGTTTGTCTGGAACCCTCGGAGCGCGAGTCGACTCGCACTTGGCCGGTTTTTGGACAATATTAGTACATACTACAAACATGAAAGAATGAGAGCATTCTATAAACCAGCATTAAGCTAGTTGAAATTATACTTTCAATAAAGATGCTACTATTCGTAGTAGCTAGCGCGATAAAGTATTATTATTCTGTGCTACGATAAAGTTGTACGTACATACAAGATAGTTCAAGTTAAAGTGGCTGATATCTAACACACAACAACACCATTTTAACATGAAACCTGAAAATTTGCTTCAGTTTTTCTACAGATATTTATTGATGAGAGTTATTATTTTATACAGATTTATTCGTAATACTAATGAATTTGATATGTATAAATATGAAGTATTTTTTATCTATGAACATGAAGTTTCATGAATGGCAGATATACCTAAATTATTTTATTTCTAGGTTTTTCCTAACAATAATAATATGAATTTTATTTTGGGACTGTGACTTTGGCAATAATATGTTTATTATGTAAATGTTACACAATTTTTATGTGTTATAATTATTTCTCTTAGGGTACTTTTTTGCCAAATAGCTTATAGAGCAACAACCCTTTTCAAAATTAAATTTAAACATAAATAAATGTCACATAATACCTCCCAAAAAATTTAATAAACTTTTCCACAGAGAGTTAGACGATTCATGTGAACATATATAGGTACCTACATAAAACAAAGGTGTCCGTTGGTTGGTTGGTTGGTATATATGTAAAGTGTGCGGAGATCAGCAACAGAAATGGCAATGATTAACGATCGGAACGGAAACGTTTCTGAATATTAATTTGTAGTGGAGGTCACCGCGGCCGGGCAAGTGTGACACGCCATACCACCGAAAGGATTGGTACCTCCCCCGCACCCCGGCGAGGGGGGCAAAATGTGTGTTCCGAATTTATAGGTGTGAGAGATGGAACTTCAGGGTAGCTAAAGGGTGAGGTCGACTTCGGACCCCCTCACTTGGGGGGTGCAAGCCCCCCAATTTGCCCTAGTCCGGCACCCCCGCCCCGGGCTCCCGTTTCTGTCCAAGCGATAAGAGCGAAGAGGGGAGAGCGTCAAATGGACGTTTTACGCATAATTTAGAGAAGTAAATGGATTCGAACAGTCTCCGCAAAACATGTACCTATATCAATGCGATCATTTGATGAGAATACCAAACAGTAATTAGATTACTTTGTAATGTAACTATAGTCACCTAAACTATAGTATTAATAACAAGTATGACGATTAATCAAATACATTATTATATTACCTTTGGTGGCTTTCCAACTTTTGTACAAAAATTTAAAATGTTTCGTTCTAGATCCTGTACGAAGTGGTGTTTTATCTTTTAACCTATTAAGTACAGCCTTAACCATTACCTTATAATTAATGATAAATCAATAATATCTCACATAATTTAAATCAGCGTAAAAGCTTAGGAAAACTTTTCCTATATAAACATAACATTTAAAAAATGCTGTATTTCTAATTATATTTGCAACACCGAATTACCTAAAAGCGATCTTCAATGTACTATGTTTAAGGTTGAAATTTGTTTTATAAATGTAATTTGCTTTCATATTAATAAAATACATACATGTTTTACCTATTAGGTACTGTCTTAATACATACAAGTTTTATTTTCCACAATATACATAAAATGTGATAAAAAATCACAATAAGGTATCGTAGTCACAACGGTCAATGGAATAGCTTTAGTGATAATAATAGTCTGATAGTGATGTGATAGTCTGATAGTAATGTGGTAGACTAATAGTGATGTGACAGTCTGATAGTGATATGATAGAAAAACTTCCTATAAACAGACTGAGTGGGAGATCATTCCCACTTGGAGGACGAAGGACTTGGGACTTGTATCTGAAACAAATGAAGGTACGTATAACGAATTGAATATGGCCCTCAAGCAATACTGCTGCATAACAATCTATTTTCAAAATCACAGCAGATCTTGGGTAATTCCTAATAAAATATCAATTAGAATTTTAGGAAATTAATTGCATTTAGCAATATTCCTCTGGTGGCATCGGTCGGTATCGCTGAAGGCAGTGCTTCTGTACCTTTCGCTGTGATAAATGAGAAGGACAGAGAGGATTGCATTAGGAAAGTAAAATTAATACTTAAGTACCTGGTTACGTATCTACATTTAATCCAGTTCCTTTATTTAGTAGAAGGAAAAACGTTTCAATAAAACATATATTACTTTACATTATGTACTTAGTAAAGTCAGTCAGTTACAGACATATTTTAAATTATCTGTTAAAATAAAAAAAAAACTAAGTAGGATAGCAATCCAAAAGGTTTATTAGTATCGATTTCTAGATTGTGCTAATTTTAACTGTTGAAAAGTTTATTTTAAGCGAGGAATAATTTTTACGATACTGGCAATAAAATTTCAACGTAATAAATCATAAGGTACTTGTTCTACTGCCGGCGACTCCAGCAAGATTCCACGAGTAAGTAATTTATTAATACTAAATATTTACTTCTTAGCTTATCATCTGGCAATACACGTGGCAATTTAATCTATAAAAATGAATCCCTATTTCCCTTGGTTACGGCATCATGCGTAAACGGCTGGACTAATTTCGCTAATTCTTTTTTGTTGTGCTTGTTATTGTAAGGAGAAGGTTCTTATCTATATATTTTAATATATAAAAAATAATCCCTTTTTCTCTTGGTCACGGCATCACCCGTGAACGGCTGGACTAATTTCGCTAATTCTTGTTTTGTTGTGTTTGTTATTGTAAGGAGAAGGTTCTTATGAAAGAAAAAAGTATGAAAGTTGCGCGGAACATTAGAAAATTTAAGAAAACTTAATATAAACATGGCGTTTGACATAACTGCCAGTTGTGTAACAGTTGGCGCAAATATTGTTTAAAACTGATGGTTCCAAGTTTCTTTTTATTTTCGTTTCATGACAGGACAACGTCTGCCGGGCCCACTAGTTATATTATATACTTACCTACAAAATTTAATACATCCCTTAGAAATTTATATGAACACTTGGCAAAAAAAACTTTTCTCTTACTTTTTTCCCATATTGATACATTTATTAATTTTAGTTTAAAATTGTTACCGATTAAACTCTTGATTAAGATCTTTTTTTATGTACACACGGCCCTATAGATCATTATAATAATAAAGAGCAAAAAAAGTCGACCCAAAAACAGTTTTTTGTAATGAAAATGACATTTGAGTCAGTTCCGTTGCATGAAAGTTCTGTTACCATAATTCGTTTATACATATGGTCTGCGGAAATCGTATATTAAACCACGAACCAAGAACAAGGTGTACACACAATAATAAAATATTTTATACGATATGAATTTATCCCTATTCTCGGAAGTACTGTACATTAGCACCCGCTGATTTGGGGCTTCACTTATACAAATTTCTAACTAATTCACGTGTAATCACTATTTATAAAAAAAAATACCAAAATTCTAACCTAATCAAGCCATGGCGATTTTGGTGTGTAGTTTGATAAAAATATAAATAACAAATTCGATGAATGACAACTATCAAACGTTAGCATTATTTACATGACTCCAGAAATTGCGTTTCGTTTCATTGCGATCACACCTGTTTAAAAATAAAACAAAGTTAAAAACTACAATCTACTATATAAAAATAAGTCGGGTTTTCCTTCCTGACGCTATAACTCCAGAACGCACGAACCGATTTCCACGGTTTTGCATTCGTTGGAAAGGTCTCGGGCTCCGTGAGGTTTATAGCAAAGAAAATTCAGGAAAAATTCACAAAAAAAAAAGAATAATGAAGAAAATTATTTTTGTCATACATTTTGTATAGAACGACGTTTTGACATGTCTCTAGATCGGACTGACAGATGGTTTAGTTTCACAATTGGTGGCGCTGGAATCTGGTTCTAAGTTTTATTTTCAGGGCAGGACAACGTCTGCCGGGCCCACTAGTATCTTAATAAAAAACATTTAAATCGGCTGTCACTTTGTATGAACGTAAAACGATACAACCAATTAGCCTCATAGTATTGCAACTATGGAAAGCATTAGCGAAAGTTCTTACTACGAAGAGGACCTCACGAAAAAAAATAAGTGAAGTCCCAAATCAGCGGGCGCTAATGTACAGTTACGCCCAATTCTCTATCAGCCAACTCATCCCAAGATTACATTCAACTCACAGAACGCACACCTCGTTATTTGTCGATAGTGGGACAGGTCCTTATAAGGTTTTATTTCTTACTTTTGCAATTTACCCTGAAACTGAGAATAAAATTTCAAAGTGTATCAAAACACTTTGTGAATAACACGTTGTTTTACTCAATCTGGGTATTTTTTTAATGTTTTGTCTTTTTTATAGCTAGCATATTCTGGAATATCAAACTTAGCAGTTACCACTCACTGATTAATCACGATATCTCAGGGTTTCCTCAGGAACTCGGGTAAAACCGCGGAGACCAACTGGTACTTTATAAAATCACATGAGCTATTAGTTATTTAAAATTCCTTAACACCACGAAGTCTATAAACGCAGTAGGACAAAAAAGGTAATATATTTATTTTAAAAATTAACACTTCGTCTGGATCTTGAAATAGTGACATTGGTGATAAAGAATTGATTCATCGAAATATTTATCTATTTGTTCTTTTGTATAGTTTTTTTTGTATAACTGAAGGTAGGTACTACAAAACGTCACTAGATCAAACTTACTAGACGGTATAAAAGTTTCATATTATGGTGTAAAAAAAAATGACAGATAAAACCATTACGTAGTGACAAAATAAATTTTATTCTAGTATTTTATCGATTCAGATGATGACAGTGTAGGGCCATTGCTTCCAGAAAGTCGTGGTAAACACATTCTTAACTTTTTTCGGGATAAAAAGTATCTGATCTCTTATTCCAGGATATAATCTACTTGTGTGCCAACTTTCATCAAGATCGCTTCAGTAGTTTCAACCTGCCGTCAAACAAAAATCAAACTACCACCGTTCAGCACAATATTTTTGTTTGTTTGTTACGATTTAACGCAATCTACATTATGCCTGAGTAGCATAGGCTATTATTTTTATCCCGGGAAAAGATAAGATCCTACGGGAACGCGGGTGAATCCGCGGAAGACAGCTAGTGTAATATATTAGTGCACACCATTTTCCGTCTGTGCATTTTTTTTTGCACCTAAGTCTTCACTTTTTTTTGATTAATTATCCAAGATTATTTTAGCACCAGATGAAGATTTTTATAGATTTATCTGACAAGATACAGCTAGGGTGGCGCCATCTTCGATTAGCTTCACCTGTGCCTCCCCATTGACAGTAACTGGAGGTGTGCGTGGCCCTGAGGGGCATAAATGACGATCTGTTGACGTTTAAGATGAAATTGATTGACCATGTTTTTCTAGAATTAAAGAATGATAAAAAAAACTACATAGGACCAATATATGACGAGGTTCCAAATTTAACATTTTTAATCCCAACTCAAAACTTTACTTAAGTTTTTAATAAGGAAAGTGAAACGACACATTTTTTACTTAAATCAAGATTGCGTTTGACCGCAATCTCACCATGGTAATAAATGATGATGTGGCTAAAGGTGGTAAGCATAAAAGGTTAGAAGAAGCTGGCTCTCAAGTGCAGCTGACGGAATACATCGTTAGGTGTTTGGCGGCAGACTTTTTACTTGAGACTGGTAGCCAGCCAGTCGGGTACTACAAACAAAGTACCTTACCACCGTGCTATGGTTTCCTCACGTTGTTTTCCTTCACTGAAACCTCAAGTTCATTGTAAGATAGCTATTAAGGCGATGATAGCTCATTGGTAGTGACGTCGGATACCACGGCGAAGGCCGGGGTTTCGAATCCTACAATGAGCTTGAGCTTTCGATGAAGATTGCGGTTATCTGACGTCACTACCACTGAGTTATCTTCAGAGCTTGAGTTTTCGAACATAAATACTTTCCAAAGAAAAACAAATATTAATAATTCTTGTGACACGCCAGTCTCGCGTCGCACCATAGTTAGTAACACACAGCATGACACATGGCGACACCATATCAAGAGTTTAGTAAACCTATTGAATTTTTAACCACTACGGTACCCTTTTCAATTACCCATTGAAAATGGGAATGCTTAGCTGTCCAACCTCGGCTGACAATCCTTTTTGCGTTGTTTAATTATTAACGCAAATTTCTTAATTTAGACGTGAGTACAAAAATCGCAGCGTCGACATTTTGAGTGCTCGATTTTTAGAGATGCTACCCGTGTTACCCGTGTACGGTTAGTATTGTGATTGGAATCGAAACTTATATAAGAGATATATACTAAATTATATGTATTGCTATAATTGATAGCTTCCGCCCTAATTTGCAGCAACAAATCAAATCTTAGCGAAAACGTAGTTTTAGTTGGCGTTTTATTTATTAAGTGCAAGTTGTAAGAGCAATAAATAACTATCATCATTTTTATTTTATTACAGTATGCTTTCTTTTGACAAACATATTTTCCCAAACTCATTTTTAAATAGGTAGGTAGGTACCTTGTTATTTTAGATACTTAATAAATTACATGATCGTGTTATCGACTGTTCTGCCATCTACCGAATAGTTGTAAAAACGTTGATCTGTGGGAGTTGAAGACAATGTTGAAACAAATCTTAAATAATTCGTTTGCATGATAAATCTGTAGAATGGTTAAATTCAATTTGAAAGATCTATTACCTATTGAACTTTATTTTTGTATACTTTCCATTTTTAGAAAAGTTTATGAAAAGAACACATAAAATTTATTTTCTTCAAACGAAAATCTACGTTCATTTTATCCATATCTATTAAAAAGGGGCCTAGGACTGGCCACATAATTACTGGGAACATCGGCCAAATCCACGCGTAAGTATGAGATACATAATAATACGAAAATTTAAGCCGGGCCGAGCGTCGCAAGTATTCCAAACGCCCCCACCCAGAGGGTAGTTGCCTAAGTCCGAGTACCTCAGACCGTGTATGTGTGTGTGTGTGTCCGATCGTATGTGTGCGCACAAATTTCATAATAGGTGTGCGCTGTGCTCTGCTCAAATTTTACATCTCACATTTCGGATAGAGGATGCTGTTTTAAATATTAAAAGTTTTAAATTATCTTTTTGAATATAAAATTATATTATGGATAAAATTTTCGACTAATTGAATTAAGGTTTCTGAACACATAGGTTCGTATAGAACGTGTAACAGAAATGCGTGGTCATATTTAAGGGTGATATTCAGAATCATCAGAATAGTCTATACACAAATGCCCACATCAAAATATACTATTCTGAGTTTTGGTGTTATTTTGCTCAATAAAATCGATAATATTAAAACTAACTTCAACAAAATGATAGGATAAATATACCACAGCAGAAGAGCAATAAAGATACAGATGCATAATTATTAAATTGGTTTCCAATTGTCAACCTTAATTGCCGTTCACAATAAATTTTTCCATAGATGTGAGTTAGTGACGCCATCTAGTAATAAAAGGTGCCACAAACCTAACTACGAAGACTAGTTTTAAATAAATTTAATAAATTTTATCCAATTTAAATCACAACACCCCATATACGAGTACTTACGGACATGCGTGCTATACCTATCCATACCAAACGAGTATACGTTATTAATTTATCTGTAGCGGTGAACTAACCAACGCCCGGGACTTGCCACCCCTGCCACCCTTGAAGCAGAGGTACCACTGTTTAAACATTTCAAAATGAGTATGCAGAAGATTGTATACGTGGCCACGTACACCCTAGCCCTTCTAAATTACTCGAGCCTTAATTAAAAGCCCAGCATTCTGTTCATGACAAGTATTCGGGCGCTGTGACCTCTGATAGTGGCGGCTAACTGAATTTCTCTATTGTACTATTTACACTTCCAATGTTGTTTGTTACAATTTGGTGTATTCTGTCTATTAAGACATCAAAAATATGTCCTAGATGTTCATAAATCATATTATTATTATGGTTTGGATCATTGTAGCTTATTATTTTTTTTAGTCAATATTTTTGGCTTTAAATATTGTTTCAAAAGTTTGTCTGTCTATTTCATTATTCACAACCTACACAGACTCTCATCCATAATACGTGTATTACCCAGAAAGCGTGGTGTTATTGCAAATAATAATAATAATTTTATTTTAATTTAATAAAAGCCGTCGAAATTCAACATAATCTCTTTAAAAAGAAACTATATTTTGTTAAACTCCTACTTACAAAGTGATAGCAAAAATTTTATAGTATCTAACGCTGAACACAGAAACCCAAAATTATGATTGTTTCACTATTTATTCTACGGGTGCGTGAGTCACACTTTACCGGGATTAGTTTAAATAAAAACAAGTGCGAGTCGGACTCGCGCACCGAGGGTTCCGTACAAATGTTGTAGTTTTTTTTTAAATGATTTTATTCGGTTTTTAGTTTTGTTGTTATAGCGGCATCAGAAATACATCATCTGTAAAATTTTCAACTGTCTAGCTATCACGGTTTATGAGATACAGCCTGGTGACAGACAGACAGACAGACGGACAGCAGAGTCTTAGTAATAGGGTTACCATTTTTACCCTTTGGGTACGGAACCCTAAAAAGGTACCTATTTCAGTATCATACTGACGTGCATATGTACAAAATTTTAGATGTACGGACAATTCAAAATGAGGATTAAGTGAAATAGTCCGTGTCGTATGGGCTATGGGCGTACGGAAAATGCTCGTAATATTTGGATACAAACGTTGCCATGTTCACCGAAAAAACTTACATTTACTTAATAGATATTATGTATTTATGCATCGATGTGAGGTTGGGACCTAATTAAAATCACGCAGATTTTTTAAGAACCAATTTTATAACATTTATTTAGTTTATTCGGGACAACAAACAATAGCATGTTAAAATATAAACATAAAACATGACATAAGAAAATTATTAAATATACTACCCACAACGCCATCCACAGGTTACTAAGTAATTACTCAAGTAGGTATATAATATTAAATTACCTATGTGACAAATATATAAAAGTTATAGCGATCAAAAAGAAATTAACAATTATTAAAAAAAAAAAAAACATTAAACTGTTGTTGGCGGGTTATCATAGGTCGTGGGTTCGATTGCCATCTAGAACCGATATTAATATCAAACATATCTGTTTGGCCTGAGTCTGGGTGTAGGTATATATCTATTTTAGTATTGTATTTAAAATAAATTCTAATGTTGTCTGATTTCCGTAGCAACAGGCTCTGCTTAGTTTGGGATAAATAGCCGTGTGTGAGATATGTGCGAGGGTATTTATTTATCTATACTCTTATTATAAAGAGGAAAGATTTGTATGTAAGTATGTTTGTAACGAATTGGCTCAAAAAGTACTGAACCGATTTTAAAAATTCTTTCACCATTTGAATGCTACATTATTCCAGATTAACATAGGCTATATTTTATCCCGGGATAAGATAAGATCCCACGGGAACGCGGGTGAAACTACGCGGAACAGCTAGTTATTTAAATAAAATATCTATAAGATTTGAAGGTGGTAGGGTACTTTGTAGTACTCGACTGGCTGGCTATCACCCTCAAGTTGAAAATCTTCCGACAGCTACACTTGAGAGCCAGTTTCCTCTAGGCTTTGTGTTACCACCTTCAGCCACATCATCACTTGCGATGGTAAGATTGCGGTGAAACACAAGCTTATTCAAAAGTAAAAATAAGACTTCAACAAATTATAAATCATTTATTCACGTACATACTTACTCAAACTATTGGTTAATTACAACCTTTGTTGATATGTCAACACGTAATTAATATGTTACTAAATAAATGTAATAAAAAACCATTTGCTTCTAAATATAAGTGTACTACAACTTTGCTCTCTTATACGTTATTACTGGGAATCAAACCGATTCCTAGAAAAAAGATTCTGAATCACTCCAAGGCGCTTATAAAAGCCTTTAACAAAGGACTACTCTAGGGATTCTTCAAAAAGGGCGTAAAGAGAGCTCTTCAAGGTCGGCAATCACCCTAGTATTGCAAATGTCCATAGGCGGCGGTGACCACTTACCATCAGGTGGACCGTCTGTCAACCTATTGACATAAAAAAAGGGTAGACTACTCCAAGTAGAAACAACTTAACAAGTCTTGAAGGCCCTAACAAGACCTTCTGGACTGAATAAACATCTGCTGATCTCAACATCATCAGATCACGCAAACCTGTTTTCAATTAAAAAAAACAGAATTTGTTGAGCTATCCAAACGACTAAATCTTGTCATATTGGTCCGCGATTTACTACAAAACTACTAAACCGATCTTGACGAAACTTGGCACACAAACATATTATATACTGATCTCAAATTAAACACAGCTTTTATTTAGGAAACCAGATAACTGATATACTTCATGTTTGT
Source organism: Ochropacha duplaris (assembly GCA_951361185.1). Classification (NCBI taxonomy): domain Eukaryota; kingdom Metazoa; phylum Arthropoda; class Insecta; order Lepidoptera; family Drepanidae; genus Ochropacha; species Ochropacha duplaris. The sequence continues at coordinate 3,325,416 of OX592690.1, forward strand.
TTTAAATATATCTAGATTAAGCCCATAAATAAAGTAATGCGATGTGGGGAATAAGGAGATAATTTCAATCGACCATGGTATGGAGTACACTAAAATTTAATAAATAAAATCTTATATTTATACTAGATCTCCTCACCCGCGATTCTATCTTACCCGGGATAAAAATATAGCCTATATTACTCAGGGATTAAGTAGCATTCTAATGGTGAAAGATTTTTCAAAATCGGTCCATTCGTTTTTGATTTTATACTTACGTTAAAAATATACAAAAATAAAAATCTTTGCTCCTTATAATATTAGTGTAGATAGGAATAATTGAAGGTTATTGCCGTTGTTTATACTAAGAGTCAAGTTACAAATTGATTAAATATTATTCATATTACATTCGAGGAAAGTAACTGGTATTGATTGTTTATAAACATATCTGATCATTATAATACGTTTTAGGTGTCATGTTACAAAAATGGTTATTATTTTTATTAATCTCTATACCAATCACAGAACAAACAAAATACATAAATAGATAATTGGGATGGTAACTGACATATCAAATCAGCTTATTTTTATTAATTGCCCAAACAATGATTTATTATGGAGTTTTGTATAAAATACATAGGTAGGTACTTGTGACGAGTCGTTAAATTGGTAATTAAAAATTATATAAAGGCGGAATTTTACGTGTTCGCTATTTTCCAGTATTTTCAGATGTTTAATACACTAGTTAGTTTTAGGTGTGTTTTCTTGAATATAGGCATCATCCCAATTTACGACCAAGGTCAGGGCAAACTTTTACTACTAACTACTATGTGTCATTTGGTTCTATAATAGGGTAGTGTCCTGGGTCAATAAAAATGAATTCTAATTAGTCCGTCGGTGAGATTATCAAAAAATATTGGACACGTATTTTTTGCTTTATCAAATCAATAAAAATATACAAAGTTATGGCGCATCAAAGTATAGGAGTGGGGGCTTGTGACGTCACTTCGTGGTAAAATTAGTACCACGGTGTGACGTCACGCGAAATTTCAACGCACTGTATCCTCGTCATTTTTCGTTTACGGAACAAAATAAAAAATACGTGTTCAATATTTTTTGGTAATCTAACTGACGGACTAAATAGAATTTTTTAGGACACAACCCTATTAATATTCATTATTTATTTTAAATTTAAACTCATTATATTATTAAAATAACCATACAGTAGCTACTCGTGGGGCGAGGGCCTGGTAACCTGTAATACAGAGTATCCTATGTGTTCATACACAAAAATGTCTGCTTTAGATGGGAATCGAACCCGCAACCTTTGGTGCGATAGGTAGCGTGCGCCAACCAGCCCGTGACATTAAATACTCATTTGCGATCTAAAATATTGCTTTTTTTATAAGGTTGTATTTGACAACAATGTCACCATGGTAAGTGATGATGTGGCCGAAGGTGGTAAGCACACAAAGCCTAGATGGGAATTGGCTCTCAAGTGCAGTTGTCGGAACACACCAATAGGTGCTTGGCGACAGATTTTCAACTTGAGGGTAGCCAGCCAGTTGGGTACTACATAGTTCCCTACCACCGTGCTATAGTTTCCTCCCGATGTTTTCCTTCACCGAAGGCTCAAGCTCATTGTAGGATTCGAACCCACGACCTTCGCCGTGGTATCCGACGTCACTACCACTGAGCTATCGTCGCCTTGTTAGTGTTATATCTGAAGGTTTTAGCAGTAAAATCTTATAAGTATATGAAACTTCTAAAATAGACATAGTTTGGTCGCAGTGACACAAGCTCTTAGAAGACTTGCAACAACCACCTTACCCAAATAATAATGACTGGGTATAAGGCTTTACCACCAGAGGTGTGCTATGCAGCTATCATGCGAGGATGTGAAAGCTAAACTACGAGTTGTGACCGTTTCCACCGATGCTAAGCGCGCTACAAAAGTGACGTTTGACAGCAGCGATCGCGAAATTTACGCCTGTTGCCAACCTGTCGCGAGATAAGTAATCGTACCGCCGATTTCCACCAGCGCTATGTGGACTATGATTGGTGGATTTTAAATGTATCCATAGCAACGTAGCATAGCACATCTCACGTGGAAAGGCAGCCTTAGGGTTAGATAACAGAACAAACGTTATCGCTGGGGTCTTCCCCCTTTTACGATTACCTTAGTTTAGTATAGTTCCTTTTTATTAAGAGATTGTCTGTCTATCTATCATGTGAATGAAGTCCATAGCCTGATAGTGTGTGCCACTTGCTTAGGCACTTCTACTGATAAAATATTTTTGATCCTATTTACTGTCTTTCTCTTCCATTTTTTTCAAGATAATGAAATGAAATGAAATTGTTTATTCATCCAAATAGGCCTTCACAGGCACTTATGAATAGTCAGACTCTAAATGCTCGGTTTGGAAGGTTGTTTTTGCTGAGAAGAGCCGGCAAGAAACTCAGCAATTACTCTTTTTAAAAACAACTTACACCTATTACATTCAATAATTATTATTTATCTAGTCTCACTGACAATATTTGCGTGTTATGGTGGCAAAAATAGTAATCTATAGAATTTAATTATGACTGACTTAATAAACAACAAACTCAAGCAGACCAGCCCCCACATGCAGCACCTGTTTACAATCAATTATATTTAAAATCCTCAAAAAAAAAGGTGTAAAGAGATCATCATTATTAACATAAGAGTCGAAAACTCTCTAGCTCAGTTTTGGCTGCAGACAAAACCAGTGAAGCTGATCTAAGATGAGGATAGGGTTGATAAACGGAAGAATGAGCGAAATTAACATATTATATAACTTGCATTCATTATTATATAATTACTTAAACATGGCTGGCAACCACCCTATGCCACATGACAACGTAAGTCTTATTGTAAAATACCATTTGCATTGCAATATCAGTTTTTTTAATAACTAATTAGTAACTAATACTAAAATCGTAAATTAATGGAAGCTTATATTAAATTGGATGTACATAATTGCATTGCATCGAGCTGTGGTTTCTGTGGCATGTAGGTATATTGTAAAACATTTTATTTTTCTAAAAGTTTGATATGAATAATAAAAAATAAAGTTTCTAATTGTAACATGCCCAATAAATCACTACCTACTACAAAAGTTGAAACAATATATTGTGTTTATTATCTGACATTATAATATACGTCTACTAACAAACTTTGTGACTTAAAGAACTAATCGAACATACACGCGATGTAATTATGAAGCATATTAAAGGAGCTACTTTCGGGAGTTGCGAGACGAAACTTATCGCAAGGTGAATGAAACGAAAAGTCAACGCCCGGGGAAATTGTACAACAAACAGGGTTAATAAGTCGGCCGGAACCATTCATAGTGGCAATCTTAGAGGATAGGTACTACGGGCATTTAATAAGGATGGACAAGAAAGTTTCAAACGCACGGACTAGAAATTGTATAAAATGTGGCCGAACACATTTCCATCGCCGAGGGAATTTGCACAAGGAGGAACAAGGAAGATGCGGGGGCACCCCTTTCTCTGGGGGGTTAGGGACGTCCATTCGCCCTACATACGCAGGGTAGCCTGTTTACAGCGAGCCGGGCACGCACGGCGCACGCCGGATAGAACCAGGGCTGTGCCGGACACACAGGGTTGCCATTGTCTTTGTTTCCATTTAAATATATTTACATAGTGAAATTGAATATTGTTCATTGATATTATGTTTAATTCTTCATTATTTACATGTAGCTGATAGTTGATATGTGGTCTGTTAAACATCGTACGGTTTGGGTTTACGTGGCATCAGAATAATTGAAATCCCGTAATTTTTAGCACATAGTACATGTAAGAATTTCTTAATAGTTTACGTTATTCTAAATTGATCACCGTTGTAAACAACAAAGATAGGTAAAGTAAAAAAATACTGAATCTAAGGTGTTTATTTGAAGGAAATTAATAAAAACAACGACCAATAAAACTATTGCAGTTACAGTACCTACGTAAAGAAACAACTAAACATTTGTTTAGAGCGCGGCAAAAACGGAAATTTAAAATTCGATTTTAAAATATTCAAATAGTCTTGAATAGTTTGAATTAACCCTAGCAGGCTAGTCGCCGTACTAGATGACGCAGGGTGGCCGGGCGGCATTGCGGGGTGCGGTGCGCGGTGCGGGGGGAGGTAGGGTCCGCAGGGGGGTGCCACCTCTCCCGCCCCCCTGCGCCCTGCGCCCCCGCTGGCCAGGACGCGGCCGGTAACACGAGTGCGCCTATGCGAGGCATGTATCTTGGACGAGCAGATATAACAGAGAAGTAGCCCCCAGTACCAAGCTTGGGATCGAACGCTGTGAATTATGCTCTACTTTAATTAGTACGTATTAAATTCTATTACTGTCACTCTTGAGTGAAATCCCACTACGAGTATCCACTAATATTATAATTGTGAAAATTTGGATGGATGGATGGATGGATGGATGTATGTTTGTTACTCATTCACGACAGCACGGCTGAACGGATCTGTATGAAATTTGGCACAAATATAGATTATAGTCTGGAATAGCACATAGGTTACTTTTTATCCCGGGAAAAGATAAGATCCCACGGGAACGCGAGTGAAACCGCGGGGGACAGCTAGTTCACATATAAATAGAACGATTTTCCTATGATAGTCGTTTAACCTGCAACGTGATTTGTAATGGGAATTAATCGAAGAGATACTTATTCCTAGTGACGTCGGATACCGCAGCGAAGGACGTGGGTTCGAATCCTACAATGAGCTTGAGCTTTCGGTGAAGGAGAACATCGTGAGGAAACCATAGCACGGTGGTAGGGTACTTTGTAGTACCCGACTGGCTGGCTACCACCCTCAAGTTGAAAATCAGTCGCCAGGCACCTATTGGTGTGTTCCGACAACTGAACTTGAGAGCCAGTTCCCATCTAGGCTTTGTGTGCTTGCCACCTTCAGCCACATCATCATCACTTACCATGGTGAGATTGCGGTCAAACACAAGCTTATCCAAGAGTACAAAATAATATAGGCACAATTTGAAAAGGTACGTTTGGTGGTATTTTCAAATAAACGAATAACTTCTACATACACCCTTTTTAAATACCTTTGGTCATTATTCTCGATACGTGAACACGTTAGCAAAACTAAACAACACTATCTTGAAAAAAAAAACGGTACCGTATTATATCAGTTATTCAATAAAAATACCATCAGCGTTTTTAGTTTAATTTTAATGCTTAGGCGAAGTTTAGGTTGCCAAATTTTCAGGAAAAATAAATAGTTGTGACAAAAAGATTTTTAGGAGTTAATAACTCGAGTAGCGTTTTTTTTATAGATAGTTAGTAGGTACCAGCGAGACAAGGGTGTATAATAAAGATAATCATTAATTATTATATTTCTCCAATGAACGATTGCTGTTTATTGGTATTGATTGTTTTTCCTTGCTTGAGTGAGTTAGTTAAGTATAAAAAAGAATAAATAAACTACCTAAATATGCTTCTCAATTTTAATAATCTCAATAAATTCTTTGTCTTTCTAATCGATTTTTATTTCGATTCTTAATCTTAACCGTTCAATCCGTGCGGCAGTATTCAATTCAGATACCGTTAAATCACTATCTATCTATATCATATAAAATTCTCGTGTCACAGTTATAGTTAAAGTTACGGTTAAAAATATCGGTCCATTTGTTTCAGAGCCTATTCAATGCAAACAAACATAGATATAGATTAAATATTATATAATATTATTAGTATAAGTATATAGATAAAAGAGATAAAACCAATGAGATCACACAGTATCCACTACACATCTGCTGTTGGCATAATGCACACTCGTTGTAAAACTGCTATGTATACTGGAGGAACGCTGCTCCCTAAGATACAGGTCTTTGTACTTAGTTTGGGGATCAGAAGTCCGACAATATCTGTTGACACTTATGTACAACTTGTCACAATTGTTAAATTAAATTACCTACTTTATGTAATGTACAAAATAAACTTTTATTATTATTATTATTATTACAGTAAACTCAGATACTTCAACTAAAATACTAAAAGCAAGTAGAGCATATGTCACACCGTTAGCAGCTATTTTACATGTGCGCGGACTATAGCTGCCCGCCCTACGCATCGGTAGGTAGGGCAGTCGAAATAGGTTTCCAACAGCGACGCTGAATATATTTTGCGAAGCTCGTGTGTTCCCTCGAAATAGGAACGCTTTCGATTTCTTTGGCATGACTTCGTTTAAATCACGTTCGATTTTTCCTTAACTACTGTAAAAAAGTTTCTACCCCTTTCAAAGACTACGTTTCGAATGTTTTTAATTATATTGTGGTGATGTTTTGAGAAGGTTTTTTAAGTCATCCAGAACATCTTTTACTACTAGTAATATAGTGTTTTAGTATGGAATGTATTTTTCATACATTTTAATGGAAGCAAGGTTTACCTTTAGTAAGTGTAAGTTCGGCCAGGATTTCGGATTTGGTCCCTTAGTAAAAAATATTCAGCATATCGATGTTAATCGATAAAAGGGTATGGCCATCTCAGTAATTTCGTAAATTACTAATACATAGTACAGCTATTTTAAATGCATTACATAGGCTAGTTAAGTATAATTAAGAAGAGATTATAGTAATGATCGATTAACTGTTTTTTTTAATATATAAATAGGTTTGCTTTTGACTATAATCTCACTTGATCTTAGGTGATGATGTGGTCTACGATGGTGTACGCTTACCTAGAAGTAACCTATTCACTCTAGACTTGAAGATTACCAGGTTGTAATTATCGGGAAACACAGACTCGGGCAAGGAGTTCCACTCCTTTGGAGTACCACTAGAGGATCGTAAAACCGTTAATTCTGAATGGTAAACGACCATTTGTTTGCCAAAAGTCTTTGAAGAAATATGAAATAATTTTGATTGGTGTCTTAGGCAGCGTTTAAACAGGGCATGTTCATAGGATTTATTTAGATGCGAATGGCTTCAGTTGTATATATTAGCCTTATTGCATTTGATAAAAATGAGTTTGAATAACATACTTAGATCAATATTTAATCTACAAAAGTATCTGCAGTCATCAACAAAAGTATGTTCAAATTAGTACCATACCCTTGGGTGGTTTATTCGTCCAAGACCATATAATAAAACGTACGTAATTAACAGTTTTCATATTCAATTTCAAAGTAAAACTAAATAACCACTTTTAATGTTGACTGTACTTACAACATGCTTAGTTAACCTCGGGTAAGTTCGAGTGTTATCTCTTAGAATAGAAAGCTAGCTTGCAGAATCTAGCCACAATGGTATAACTAATATAATAATATCTATCTATCTATCCCACTAATATTATAAATGTGAATGTTCGTATGTTTGTTTCAAAAAAGGCTTACCGGATTTTCATGAAACTTTTTTTTTTTGATTCTGAATAGGCTTGTGTTTGACTACAATTTCACTATGGTAAGTGATGATGTGGCCGAAGGTGGTAAGCACACAAAGCCTAGATGGGAACTGGCTCTCAAGTGCAGCTGTCGGAACACACCGATAGGCCGAACAAGCGTGCCCTGCTGTAACACCTAAAAACGAAGTCAGAAGTTCTTGGTGGGGGCCAGAACTTGAACGACTTCGTACACGACTTAGGATGCTCTTTAACCGAGCAAAAAACACCAGGGCCACCGAGGACTGGGGCAAATTTAAAGCAGCTCAAAAACACTATAAGAAGCGGATCAGATTCCGGGAAATGGAAGCCTGGCATAACTTCTGTAGTAGTATAAACTCAACCAACCAAGCCGCAAAAATAAAGAACTTAAATCTCTTGGGCTCCCTCAAAAAGGAAGACGGTACTTACACAAACACGGATGAGGAAACCAGAACAGTACTGCTGAAAACTCACTTCCCAGGATGTCAAGTCGTGACAGACTTAGCGTGGAAAGGTGAGCACCACAGTATACCAACACCCCAAGAATGGGAAGTAGCAAACATGATTGTAACCAAGGACAGAATTGAATGGGCCTTAAAGAGCTTCAAACCATTCAAATCTGCAGGACTGGATGGGATATTCCCAGCACTACTCCAATGGCAATCCAATCAAGCAACAAAATATCTGCTACCAATCTACAGGGCCTGTTTAGCTTTTAAATACGTACCTAAAGCGTGGAGGGAGGCGAAAGTAGTCTTTCTGCCCAAACCAGGAAAGGAAGATTACACACACGCCAAGTCATTCAGGCCCATCAGTCTAACATCATTTCTTCTGAAAACGCTGGAAAGACTAGTAGATCGACACCTAAGGGACGGAGTTTTAAAAAACAAACCACTCCATCATCAACAACATGCATACAGGAAAGGCAGATCTACAGAGTCAGCACTACATATGGTAGTGCAAAAAATAGAGTCGGCCATCACAAACAACTCCTCAACACTCGCCACCTTCATAGACATAGAAGGGGCTTTCGACAAAACTATGCACAATAGTATTAACCACGCTCTTCAAAAATTTAAGGTAGAACCAGTCTTGAGGAAATGGATCACTGAGCTGGTTAGCAAGAGGGCAGTGCAAATAGCGGTGAATACCACAAGAGTTAAGGTAGTTAAAGGATGCCCTCAGGGGGGAGTCCTATCACCACTCCTATGGAACATAGTCGTGGATAGCCTCTTAAAAAAACTAAATGAAAGAGGATACACCACCATCGGCTATGCAGATGACCTAGCAATACTGATAAATGGGAACGCTGAAAATGTACTTTGCAAAGTAATGCGTTCAGCCCTTCAGATCATAGAAGAATGGTGCGACGAACATCAGCTGTCGGTTAACCCAAAAAAGACAGAACTGATACTCTTCACCAACAAGAGGAAGTTACCAGAACTTGAACTACCAAAACTATTTAACACCAAACTCACCCTAGCAACACAAGTAAAATATCTAGGCATCACCCTCGATAACAAACTTAATTGGGCGAGTCATATCGATGCTAAAACAAAGAGGGCCTGTATAACCTTCAGCCAATGTAGGAGATTAGTTGGTAAAAGATGGGGCCTCACCCCAAAAATAACACTTTGGCTGTACACATCAGTTATCAGACCCTCACTCACCTACGGTTCAGTTGTATGGTGGCCAAGAACACAACTGACCACAGTGAAAGCAAAACTCCAGAGCTTGCAACGCTTAGCAAGTATGGCCGCTACTGGATGTATGAAAACCACTCCATCGGCTGCTTTAGAGTATCTTCTGCAGCTGAGACCTCTGGATCTCATCATACAAGAGGAGGCCAAAGCAGCTGCCTTAAGATTAAAAGCAAACGGATTATGGAAAAACAACACGCCAACAACACATACGAAAATTCTGCAGGAAACCTTAAAGGAAATACCGCTCCTGGAGGCACCCCTAGATGGAATACCGTATCACCATGTTTTTGATCGAAGATACAATATCCAACTTACTGAGGAACAAAAAGATAGCTCTGGCATCCATGAAGTTAGGATATATACTGATGGCTCCAAAACCACTCACGGCACTGGAGCTGGTGTCTTCTCAAATGACCTAAATATCAAAATATCAACCACACTAGACAAACTAAACACAATCTTCCAAGCGGAATGCATTGGTATCACCAAAGCAGCTCAAGTGATTGCAGCCAGAGATGTCAGAGATTTTAATATAAAAATCATCTCAGACAGTGCATCAGTACTTCAAGCACTACAAAATAACACCATAACCTCTGTCCTTGTACTGGAATGTCACAACGCACTCCAATCCATTGCAAACACAAACAAAGTAACCCTGCAATGGATCAAAGGACATAGCAACTCACTGGGCAATGACGCAGCCGATGAACTGGCCAAAAGAGGATCGGAGACAATAGTATATGGATCGGAACCATTACTACCCATACCTAAGGCCCAAATAAAATCATGGCTACGTCAAAAAACTGAAGAAACCCACTTAACGCAATGGAAAACCAATGAAGGGTGCAGACAAACAAAGAATGCAGTTCCGGTGGCATCAAAAAAGTTTTCTCGCAACCTCATCAGATTAAAAAGGGACAGAATCCGCAAAGTTATAGGAGTTATAACCGGCCACTGTCTACTGAACAAACACCTATTTACCATAGGTGTGACAGACAGCCCCCTATGCAGAGGATGCATGGAGGCGGAAGAAACGCCACAGCACGTGCTTATGGAATGCAGGAGCGTGGCAGACAAACGGGCACAAATCCTCCTTTCACCAGCGTCACTTCCGGAAGCCTTTGGCAGTCTACAAAGGCTGCTAGCCTTCTGGGATGACCTGGGCTGGTTGGAGTGAGAAGACACAAGCTTAAATACGTACAATGGCCCAGTCAAGAGGCTAAGTGCGGAAACAGCCCTGCCAAAACAAACAAACAAACAAACACCGATAGGCCTACGCCGCGGTATCCGACGTCACTTACCATTGAGCTATCATCGCCTCAAACTTGCCACACAGGCAGATCATATCCTGGAATAAAGCATAAGATACTATTTCTCCCGAGAAAATATAAGATTCATCGGGAACGCGGATGAAACCACGGGGCGGAAATCTAGTATATACAGGACAGTAATTTTTTTTACACAACCCGTATTACGACACCATCAGATAATGATATTTATAAAAAAAAAAAACCAACATTGCCTTTTATATATGGAGAATTATTTAAAATTAGCGCTTTCATTTAGTTTGCCGTAAGTCATTCCATCCCAAAATTTGATCCTTATCAGCAAAATTACCGGATGGTGTAATAACATAGGATGTGTAATGTTTTGTATGTTTAGATGTTCATGTGTTGGTTACTCACACAAAAACGGATGAACTTATTTTATGAAAAATTTAATAATAATAAAATATATACATATATAATATATATATCTCAACAGTCGAAAATATAACCTCCTTTTTTGAAGTCGTTTAGAAATAAGTTGTGTTAAAAAAATGTATGCAAATTTCCAGTTCAGTCGATTGGACCAGCTCGGTTGATTATTAATCATCATCATTTTAAAGCGATGATAGCTCAGTGGTAAGTGACGTCGGATACCGCGGCGAAGGTCGTGGGTTCGAATCCTTACAATGAGCTTGAGCTTTCGGTGAAGGAAAACATCGTGAGGAAACCACAGCACGGTGGTAGGGTACTTTGTAGTACCTTTGTAGTGGCTCCCTCCACCCTCAAGTTGAAAATCTGTCGCCAAGCACCTGTTGGTGTGTTCCGGCAATTGCACTTGAGAGCCAGTTCGCCTTAATAAGGTGTACAATACATTAGCAATCCCTTGGTATTGCCAATGTCTATAGGCGACGGTTGTCACTTACCATCAGGTGACCCGCCTGCCTCGTTGTCACTTGTGACATAAAAAAATAAATAAAAAAAAATCATTATAATTACATCTTCTTATTATGTATATAAAATTCCCGTATCACAATGTTGGTCCGCGATGAACTCCGAAACTACTAAACCGATCTTGATGAAACTTAGCGAGAAGACTTAGACTTCTCTGTGAGAAGGATGTATGACTGAGTGTTTATATTTTATTTCTTTGTTGTTCTATTTTCATTATTAATGTACTTGTTATTTTTATATAGAATAGGTATATTAGGGTGAAACTGCGGGACAGCTAGTACTGTCTTAATGAAGTGAATCGTAATGAATCGCACAGCTACGGCAAGCTACGGCCTACGAAGCTACGATGTGGCGTACTTGTCTTAACGATAAAGAATACATAAAATAAAGAATCATCCAATTTGGTGCAGTCATTCGAAAGTTATGAGCGTCCACATTTCGAAGATCCATTTTTATTTATATAGAAATTCTAGTCAATTCTTTGATTATTAAACCAGCCTCTAAGAGTCAATTATACCTTTATACGTGTACTAGCTTTTCGCCCCGCGGTTTCACCCGCGATCTTGTTTCTCCGTACAATTTTCAGACCCCAGTTTCATTTCTTTAGGGGGTCATAATAACTATCTGTGTGTCGAATTTCAGCGCAATCCGTTCAGTGTTTTGAGCTGTGTGTTGATATTTTTGAATTTTTTTTTGCCTGTAGGTAGTCGGAAAAACATCATGTGACAAATATTTTTTATTACATTCATAACAAACGGATCGTACGAACTTTATTTCCCAAAGAATTAACATATTAACGTCCACCAAACCACCACCACTCACCACCCATCAAAAACGGTTGTGTCGCTTAATTAGGTACCTAGTTCCTATCCATCTTCCAGCTCCATCATCAGATCAGCACCATGTCATCATAATATTGCATTGACACGCGATTTACACATGTATGCAAAATTTCAGCTCAATCCGTAACCGGGAAGTGGATCAAATTTAATTTGCAAGATTTGATGCCAAACACCGGCTCATGTGAAACTAAATAAAAGCAACGTTGGCCCCTATTTATTACATTTAATAATTTTTGCGTGGTATGGCGGCAAAAAATAACAAAGAATAAACAACAAACTCAAGCAGACCAGCCCCCACAAGCAGCACCTAATCACAAGCACAGTATAAAGATTTATACTGTGTCACAAGGGTGATACCTAGGCGTGTAGGTACCTACTGCTACTGTAATACTATACTATAAGTGCATAACGCTACTCTGTAGGGGTTTCCTACAGAGTAACAGGACCGCGGTTCAATATGGTGGTTGACACGTGGCCCATCAGAATATGTTTGAAACTTGTATATTAACTAAAACACAAAAATAACTTCAATAGCGCGATGTAGGTTTTGTATGGGTTACCATGACTACAGTCACCTACAGTCGATTGTTTATGACAGCGCCATCTATCCATTCATAGTCATCCGTTCTATTCAATAAACAAAATTAGCATCTATACTACAGATAAAACAGCTCGAGCACGGCTTGGATTTTAGGGATTCGTCTCCGCCCCGAATAGCAGAATAACTAATACTATAAAAAAAGGAAAACTTCACGAAAATCAAATTATGAAGAAAATTATTTAATTCGTACGTTTAGTATAGTATACCTAATAACGTAGTATATAAATTCCATGGAACGAATTTCTTTTGATAACACATACCTGGGGATCGGATTGACTGGTTTAGATTCATAATTGGATAGGTGGCGCTGGAATCGGGTTCTAACAAAGTTATGTTTTAATTTGAGGGCAGGACGACGTCGGCCGCCCGCTAGATATATCGAATAAAAATACCAAGTCAACTTTTCCGGCGGAAATTTGGCAACGTCGATCTACGTGGTTTCTCTCGCTCACTCGGGTCGGAAACGTGTGAGAGGGTGTAGTGTTGTTAGGTATTCATGAAAAAATATTAATTCGCAAGTGCATTCATTTGTTTGCTAGTATCTCTCTTACTATATAAGTTATTAGCTGTCCTCCGCAATTTCACCCGCGTTCCCGTGGGATCTTATCTTATCCCGGAATAAAAATATAGCCTTTTAGAATAATGTAGCATTCAAATGCTGAAAGAATTTTTGAAATCGGCGCAGTAGTTTTGAGTTTATACGTGACATACATAAAAATCTTTCCTCTTTATAATTTTAGTATAGATAGAAAGATAGGTAACACATTGACTGTTAGAGATATTTTATGTATTCTAACTAAACAAATGAAAGTGATATTTTTAACAAATGTTTCGGTCGGTTTATTAAGTTTAGGTTACTTTCACAGTTACTTTGGTGTGTTACTCGAATAATAGTTTCACGTAGCACCTAATTTAATAATAAATATTATCTACAAACATTGTTTGAAGTTTTTAATATTTATTGTATGTACAATTAATGAACTTTTAAATACTTACGTGTGGAAGGAAAGTTCAACATACATTAGTAGAATATTCAACCATGTTGCAGATTTGAATAAAAATAATAGATATTGTTTTTATCATTTAACTAAATTACTAACCGATACACAATTTCAACCATTATTCTCATCTCTAGAATCCCGTATAAAAAGAAATGAATGAAATGACGTCACTGTCCCAAATGAGTACTGACTGCCCGACCCCAACTAATAAGTGGAGTGATGTAACTACTGTCTCCAACTTTTATCCCTTATAAAAACACTGCTCAAATTTTTCTGGTAAACCTTATAATTTAGATTTTATTGAAAATGTTATCTAAGACTGTTGTTTCGTAATTAATTTGAACGCCTAAAATTATATAAATACCTTTCTGACGACGTTTTTTAAATGTGAGGAGAATGTGAAGATGTTTGTAACTCTTTCGGTGAAACTTGATCATATCCTGGAATAAAACATAGTATACTTTTTTCCCGGGAAAAGATAAGTTCCCTTGGAATTACGGGTGAAACCATGAAATTTAGTTACCTGTATGATAGGCCAGATATTGTAGCTAAATACTGTGATTGCCACACCACAGGTAGTCCGTTCGCTTCCTATTCAGGACAAATTTTGTTGTTTGTCAGTACTGTGCACTTCATGTATGAAAAAATATTCGGTACGTTTAATTTCGACACAGAAGGAGATTCAATTCGTCTAATCATGGTTTTAAAAGGGGTAAATTTATGTAGGCTTCTATTTAGTTAAAATCACTGATTGTGCTATACCAAGTTGCACTTTGCCGGTTATTTCCTAAAAGCATTACCGTGTATATATTGTAAATAATTTGTTTGATGTTCTTTGACCATGCTTTATCACATGGTATATAATTATGAGAACTTAATATGGAAAACATTACAACAATATGGTTATACAATTCATACCTTTTTTATTTAGATTTATTTATCCTTTGATTGGGTGTAATTATCTATTTAAATACCAATAAAGTAGTTTGTCTTTAGATTTAGACGAATTGAAGTACATATTACTGAACCTTAAAAAAAAAGGAAAACATTAATTGAATTGAATCATATCCTACGCAGATTTCTCGTATGATTAAATTAATGAAAGATAAATGTATGTAATTGTAATAATTATTGCCCTAGTTTTCCACCCCGCAGTTTCACCTGCATTCCCGAGATATCTTATCTTTTCCCAGGATAAAAAGTATCCTATGTCCTTCTTCAAGGTTCCATCTATCCCTATACCAAATTTCATCTAAATCGATTCAGCGGTTTAAGTGTGAAGAGGTAACAGACAGACAGATACACTTTCGCATTTATAATATTAGTAAGTATAAGGCTTAGTAATAAGGATAGGTAACGCGTTTGACCACTATCTCACTTGATGATGGGTGGTGATGTGGCCTAGAATTTATAATATTAGTATGGAAGTATGGACTAGCTATGGAAGTATGGATTACGATGTAGCTTTGCACTTTACACCTCAAATAATTGAATAGATACTTTCATAGGAACCATTGCTTTTGTATAAAGTAAAATCGTTTTTTTTTTATATTTGTGAAATGCTTAGATATGTTAGTTTTTTTTATAGATTTTTACCGATTAAAATTTTTAAATAACAATTATTTATCCTCCAAACATAGGTCGGTATAACTTCTTGTGCTTTCTTGTAATGGATTTAGCTATTAGCGCCATCTATGCCTGCCTTGCTTTTTGTTTTATGTCTAATTGAGTGCGCTATACGTATATTTATATTTTGTTAAATACCATCTTTTCAAAGTCGGCTAAGAATTTACATACACGTATGAATTTCAACTCTTTTGCTCATTTTGCCATACAGTCAAATCTACAGCAAAGTTACCCTGAAAATCCTGTAATAGAATTTCGTTTTGAAAACTTTACTATGGAAATGCAATAACCAACCATAATGTTTTATTTATAAGAATTGTAAGTACAATTTAAATCATTATTGACAGAACTACCTACATTATGAATTTTATTTCAAACGTAGGTTAGTGATAATAGACGATCCTTTATCATGTACTATAAAAACTTGTTAATAGTAAGTCACGTTGTATATTTTGGATCTGTCAATAAAAATAGAAGATTAAAATAAAAGGTAATTTTAAAATGAAATACTTATACTACATTGCTGAGAAGAATAAGAAGGCGTCGCAATAAACAGCGACGAGACCGGGCGTGCGTTCCGAAAGGCAAATCTGTAAATTCAATTAAGGTTCGAGCATTTTTCGGACACAGGCGTCCGGAGCGAGCGAGCCGGCCAGCCCTTCCGCCGCGGGCTTTCGCCCCCGCATTGGAAAATTTTCTCTCGAAAATTGAAGATATTTCGTGCCTTCTCCCTGGGGGCGACTCGTTTCTCGACACTTATGGTCGCCGTCCTCCGGGTGTGCAGGAGGCTTTTTACATAAAGTCCACACGTATAGGTATCGATCGAGGGCGGCCGGTCAGGGTGTACGCAGATGACGGCCCCCAGCGGCCCCTCGTGCCGTGCCTCCTCCTTCCCCCTTTCATTATGTAAGTGCGTAACGCGTGCTCGCGCCAACCTGATTAGGGGCCTCTTTTTTAACTGACCCCCTCACTTGGTACGATTAAACTTAATTTGAGAGTGTCCTGTGAGAGGCGATTAAGTTTCACTAACTATGCTAAGGCCTGAAATATTGCCAGCAATTTTCATCTTGGCAACTTTAGATAAATTGCTCTTAATATTAGGAAACGTGGCTTGTGACACGCTACGGTTGCTCGATTAAGTTTGTTGATACGCATGTTCTGGTACATTAATCTCTTAGCTTTGTTCATGTATCATATCACTAAAACTATGGAACCTAGATACTAATAAAAATATCTCGAAACACATTGTTGAATAATTAATTTATATTACTAGCTGCCCCCCGCGGTTTCACCTGCGTTCCCGAGGAATCTTATACTTTCCCGGGATAAAAAGTATTCTATGCATTATTCCAGGATATGATCTACCTGTGTGCCAAGTTTCATCAAAATCCATTCAGCCGTTTTTGCGCGAAAGAGTAAGACATCCATCCATCCATCCAAACTTTCACATTTATAATATTTGTGGTATTAAATTACTTCTTTTTCACCATCTAGTTAACAATCGATTGTTTAACATTGGAACGTTTCATTCAACAATTTCAAAGAAATGTTTCAATATTTTTAACGACAACGTACCTACTTAGCATCTGTGTAGAATGACAATAAATATAACATGTACCCAGTATATTACCCGAAATAACCAGTTAGAACGCGTATTGTCTAGAAGTCATAGTAAATAGGTTCAAAATTCGTAGGGTTGAGAGAACGTCAGAACAAAGTCAAAATTCATTTTATTAAAAAAATTATAATATGGAGCTCGTTGACCGCCTGCTACAGACCATTGGCTATACTCGCGATTTATTCTCTTACTCCAAAAAAAAATTTGTACCTCGCTGAAATCGGTTGAGAAACCGAAGAGAACAAGGGTACAAAGTTTTTTTTCACGATTTAATAATTACAATGATACTAGTCCACCCCCGCGGTTTCACTCGCATTCCCGAGGGATCTTATCTTTTCGGATAAAAAGTATTGATTATTCTATTCTAGGATATGATCTACCTATGTGCTAAGTTTCATCAAAATCCGTTAAGTAGGTTTTGCGTGAAAGAGTAACAAACATCATCACATCCATCCTCATCCGAGCAAAAAACTTACACATTAGTAATAGTAGTAAGATCATAGATACCTATAAAGACTGTAAAAAGCAATATTGGCAGGCAACTAGATCAAGTTTATAAAAATAAATCCTCTACCCTTTCATTGTCTCCGTTAAATTTACCTGTAGGTACTCGGAATCAGGCGAAAGTGATCTTGGTGAGTTTGGCACAACTCCCAACAGAGCATAATTTCCACTGGACGATTCTTAAAAGCGCCCGAAACTTCTTAGAAAAGATGAAAAGGGGTATATCTGCATTAAGTATTCTGAAAGACGAATTGTACAAGAAAAGCAAAGCCTTGTTCTTAACGGGATGGGCTTACATCGAACTTTTCCAATGATCGGACAAGGAGGAATTTTTCAATATAGATGTTTGGCGCATTTTCTATCATTTATATTTTAGTATTGCGGACAGAAAAAGTATTGGAGTTGCCTGTTTCTTACAATGGCTATAATAATTTCGATTGTTTTGTATGTTCGATTCACATTATATTCTATTGTAGGCCCGTAAGTGGTACGGCCCAATTGAATCTTAAATTTACGCAAGTTTACTATTTAATTACTTTTATTGCAATTAACGTAACGGGCTCGCAAATAAAAAAATTAATTCCAATAATCGCGATTCAAATTCTTAAAGAGTTCATTTTTGGAAGTAGGTACTCGATAAAATTTTGTGTGTTTGAAATGCTTCAATTACACAAAATTTTCTTGTGAAATGAGTAGATGTACCTAGATTGTTATTTTTTTAGCAATCTGCTTGTAATAGTCAAGTATTTTTTGATAAAACACGGTTTGAGCAGTAATCAAGAGAATTATCAACACATAAACTATTACATTCCTTTTAACTACCGACCGATTAGCGTGAGTGGTAAAACACTGATTATCACAAAACAAGCATTAAAAAAAAGTTGTTTCATGTACACGACCATCTGATTTCTATAGATCTGGTATCAGATGGCCTTGTGTGAATAATGTTCCGGGATATTTTTATAATTTAACTGCTGCTCCATTCTTTCTGCTGTCGGGAATTGGCACGACCTCTCGCACCCGGCATATACCAGTACTTATAGCTAGTAGGTATATACACTGTTTGTGGGTTTGAACGAATTAAACTTTAACTTTATTCTTTACCTAACTTTATTTTTAAATGATTCTTGATTCATTCGTCCTTAGGCATAAATGTCTACTTATCGCTATATTGTAGGTTTGTGTCCGAAATAAAGGAAATATCTTAAATAACTATCGTTTTTGATTAGGTACTATATTTTTTAATTTAACACAGATTTTACAGGTTTTATCGCCTTCCCTCAGGAGGATTACCAATCCATACTAATATTATAAATGCGTATGTATGTCTGTCTGTTTTCTCTTTACGCTTAAACCGCTGAACTGATTTAGATGAAATTTGTTGTAGAGATAGATGTAACCTTGGAGAAAGACAAAACTCGTATATTATAATAATAAGTATATCCAGTAGCATTAGAATAATATGTTTTTTATTAGGTATGAGACGGGCCGGTTGGCATACTACCTATCACGCCGCAGGTCGTGGGTTCGATTCCCATCCAGCACAGACATTTGTATGCATGAACATGTCTGTTTGTCCTGAGTCTTGCTTGGTGTAATTATCTATTTAAGTATGCTTTTACAAAAAAAAGTAACATAAATAATATAGTATATCAGTCATCCGGTTTCCATATTACAAGCTCTGCTAAGTTTGGGATCAGATAGCCAGTGTGTGAAAAATTACCCAGGATATTTATTTATTTATCATAATCTTTGTGGATAGAAAACTTGTCGTTGATTAATCCGAGTCTATGTGCGATATTAGATATTTTTTTATCATATGGGATTAGTTTAAAGCTAAGTACTTATTTAGGTACAAACTCATAAACTGTATTTTTTTAAACACAGCTATGGCTGATATTATTCGACAACTATTGAAATATATAGCAACAATATAGAAGATATTTCATATCGAATAATATTTCTATTTTTAAAGAATAAAATGCAAAGTCGTAGATCTCTATTAAAATATATCGTGCATTTTCTAACAACATTAATTTAAAAAAATATGTAATGCCGAAAAACAATTATTTTACTAACTAGAAGGTACAGCGCCATCTTTCTTCAAATGCAATCATTAAGTACAGTCGACTACGAGAAACCTCCATGGTACAAAGAAATAATTTCGCACATCAGGCATCCTAAACATCCTAAAAGGGTGCAATTTAGTTATAGTGGAAACTATAGAGTTACTACTACACTACTAATGTTATTAATAATTGCCTGTAGGTACCTATCATACTACTGAAAGAGTACTTCTTTTATTCAAGAAATTTTATGAATGGGAACGACCTCCAAAGTTTTTTTTTTAACAAACATCTGAAAAACAACTCCTAGTATTTTTAAAATATTATGGTTTATTAAATTGTGAAAAAGATATTACATACTATAAGGTAAATAAATCAACCATTGTAGTAAACTTGCAGAAATAAGGGTTTAAATATAATATGAGAACTAAAGGTTCAACCATACGTTGTGGATTATGGCAACCAAGTTTTCGGAATAAACTTTTCTATTTTCCACGTAGAGATGGCGTTGATTAATAGACTACATAATAATATGCTGTTCATGTAGGTACGACGTCTTGAACGTAGACTAAAGTTTGAAAATCTGTTTTTTTTTATTGAAAGGTCGGCCCTGAACTTTAAGAAATCTGTAATACTAAAGAGCTTTTACTTTGAGACCATTTCTGAAACTTATAAATTCAGGCTATACCTAACTTATAATTTATGTTACGCAAAGTGTAGTTTGCAGTCTACAATCACGTACTGCCATCTTGGACTTGAACTGAAAGATAGGCGTTTTTTAGGGTGCCGTACCTGAAAAGGAAAAAAGGGAACCCTTATAGGATCACTTTGACGTCCGTCTGTCTGCCTAGCCGTCTGTCAAGACACTTTTTCTGAGGAATGCGTGGAGTTATCAAGTTGACATTAATATTAATAATTGTAACCTAGGTCTGCAATCCCTAGCAGCCGTTACTGCTCCGTTTTTGCCGCATATTTTGACTCTTGCAAGGGAGTTGAAACCTACAGGGCAACCCTGAAATTGAGAATTAGAGAAACCCTGGCAAGAAGCAATATCAGGTAGATATAATAATAAATATAGGAATTAATCCGAAAACCGTTTGTTGCGGCGATTCCAACTTCTGCAGACGAGGACTGACTGGCTGACTATTACGGACAAAGTTTGACTTGACATTTAGACGAAAACATAAAGGGACAATTGAAAAAGACCAGACTTCATGACGAAGATTTTTCGACTACAAGACTTTCTTTGTAAATATTTAATAAAACATTAATTCAACAAAGCGGGGTTAATTTCACCGCTTCACCGTTATTTTCATCAGAATAAAACAACAAATCGAAAATAAAAGGAAAAATCTTCGAGATTCGATTCTCGTGATGAACTTTTTACACATCTACAAGTTTGTACGGAAGCTCGGTGCGCGAGTCCGACTGGCACTTGAATGGTTTTATTTTCTTCTTTCTTTTTTTTTTACTTTGCTAAGCTTGTGTTGACCGCAATCTCATCATGTAAGTAATGATGTGGCCGTAGATGGTAAGCCTAGAAAGAAACTGTGTTGAGGTAAGATAAAGATAAAAGTTAAAAAAATAATTTATTGGACACACAATAATAAAAAACAATAGGAATGTAACACAATAATAAAAAAACAATAGGACATTATGTGGGTCCAAATGGCCCCAGCTCAGCCTATGCTGTAGATAGCTACAGCGCTGATTTTCGGCTGAAGCCACGGGTGATTCACGGTAGACACCGTGATATGGTTTCCTCACGATGTTTACTTCACCGAAAGCTCAAGCTCATTGTAGGATTCGAACGACTACCTTCGCCGTGGTATTCGACTTCACTACCACTGTTATGTCATCGTTTATGGACGCACCTGCAAGTTCCACATTTTGTTTAGCACATTATTATTTTGTAGTAGTTGCAACACTGAATGTATAAAAATAAAAAAATATACACACTTTGCGTTCGAGTCTAATTACATCTTTCATGATTAAATCCTTAAAAATAATCTTATCAAATATAAACCAGCATTCAAATCAATTAAAAATACAGTCCACTGTTGACCACATATTTTGGTCCATCGAGCTTAAAAATTTTGGTAAGATTAACTTTAAAAAAGTGCTGCTGTCCATGCAATTTTTGCTGGCGGAAGTCTGCTTGCAATCCGCGGCAGGCCATGCAACCAATCAACGTGTAAGTAAGTACAAAAATCGCCGCATCGTGTTTGCATCGTGTTCGATTGTGTGTACAATATCAATCACCGAGTACTTTTTACAACTGGAAAGCGTCTATTCGCCATTTTGTGTGTGGATTCTATTCTTTATCAACTAACATTTATACAGCTGAAATGTCTTCTAAAGATGAAAGCAAACGTCTCATCTGCGTCCAAAGTGGCTTTAATGGCACTATTACACGTATTCATGAACAGTCCGGACTTCTGAAAATTGGAATCGGAACCACTAAAGGTCAGGGAAAATGCAGTCAGGAGTGCATATGCTTCATACATAGAGACGAACATCAGCTCATCCCTAGTATCAGACGACTTGCAAGAAGATGTTGCAGTGGTCGAGAACAAATACTATGAGATTTTGGCTAGAATTCAACGCCAATTGGCTCGTATTGATAAAGATTCTTCTCCTTCAACTGTCAAGGAAGTCCTGGCGCATAGCTCAACCAAACTCCCTCCTGTAAACATACCTATTTTTGATGGGAAGTATGCAGACTTCAAGCCTTTTATGGACTTGTTTGTGGCCACCGTCGACAGCAACATCAAGTTCCAACTTAAAATCTTTGATATCATTTATAAGACAGCAAATATGTGCTCTTAAAAATCTTGGTGAACCTGTAGAATCTTATAATAATATGTATCATTGTAAAAAATCTTGATATGTACTCCAACCGTGCTTACCAATTTAAAAAGCAAACCAAAAATTATAAAAATTTAAATGACCTACTACAATTTATAGAATGGAGAGCATCTGCTTTAGAAGAACTGAGCGCTGAAGGAAACAAGTGTACTTCTACTCCACGTACAACTTTATGCATGGATTTTTTATATATTATTGAAGACTTTTCCGAACTGACAATAGCTAACCATACACAACGCCACGGGCCACTGACCGGATGGCCCCCTGGACCTAGAAGGACCCTAACATTTATTATGACAAAATTTATAAAAACATGTTCTCAATTCTATTTGCTTATATTAATTACCTACCACGAGTTCAAAAGCGTAGTGATTTATGGAAAAGAAACTACAACTATGGTTGAGTTTCTTTACATTGCAGAAGGCTTTTTAATGAGTTTGCCACGAGCCGCAGCAGTGTATACAGGGTGTAATCGTTAAGTGTGTCCAGGCGATTATTCCGTAACTATTACAGATATCAAAAAAATTAAAACTGATATCGAAATTACGTTACCTAATCAGTAAAATGACATCAATAACTTTTTGTAAATCAAACGAGAAGTATCCAAAATATTGACATTAAACACTCCCATACATTAGTATGAGATTAGTAGAAAGGTTCAGTTTCCTTATTTTAGCTTAGTACTAATATTAAAGGAAACGGTTTATTAACCTAACAAAGTAATAAAAGTATCTAATAATTGAATAACATTTATTTCTTATTAAGTAAATTGTTTTGTATTCAAAGCAGATTTTTGTAGTGTGTTGCTTTTCAGACAGTTCAAATTAATGCGATATTGAAACAAGGTTTATTAGTAAAATTTGAAGTGGTAAAATAATTAATCTACACGTATATCTACTTGAAAATCATTATTATCATATCATACGTAACTATAAAATGAGATTAAGGTAAATTGAGTATTAGACCACTTAAAATAAGGAAACTAAAACCTTTTTAATATAAAAATGTTGAATACTTCTCGTTTGATTTAAAAAAAAGTTATTGATTTCATTTTACTGATTAGGTAACGTACTTTCGATATCAGTTTTTTTTTATATCTGTAATAGTCTTTTATTCTGGATAAGCTTATGTTTGACCACAATCTCACCATGGTAAGTGGTGATGTGGCCGAAAGTAGTAAGCACATAAAGCCTAAATCGAAACTAGATCTCAAATGCAGCTGTCGGAACACACCCATGGGTACTTAGCAACAGATTTTCAACTTGAGGGTGGTAGCCAGCCAGTCGGGTACTACAAAGTACCCTACCACCGTGCTATGGTTTCCTCACGATGTTTTCCTTCACCGAAAGCTCAAGCTCATTGTAGGATTCAAGCTATCATCGCCTTAAAATCTATTTTGTAATCAGCTTTTATTTGTAAATAACGCAAGTGAAATCGCAGAACGGAAAGTAAATTTTGGAGGTATAAATACTTCATCAACTTCATATACATGTAAACATTTGAGGATATCAAACAGTCAATATGGATCTAGCTACAGCTACATCTATGCGGTAACTAGTTTTGTTACAATGTAAATATGAATTTTACCGTTAGTTCGACGTAACCTTTTCAATAAACCAAGTTTTCCGAGTGATTTTAGTATCGAAACTAGATTTATAAAATTGACTTTGAGAAACTGGTGCTAACGTTAATGCAGTGTACTGTATTATTAATATGATTTAGTATTCAGGCATTTTTTTAATACTACAAGTGACAACGAAGCTGACGGGTCACCTGATGGTAAGTGTCTACCGTCGCCTATAGACATTAGCAATACCAAGGGGATTGCCAATGTGGTGTACACCTTATTACAATGTCTTAAAGGCAACTGACTCTCAAGTGCAACTGCCGGAACACACCAACAGGTGCTTAGGGACAGATTTTCAACTTGAGGGTGGTAGCCAGCCAGTCGAGTACTACAAAGTACCCTACCACCGAGACTATTTAAATTTCGTATGCACATTTTTGTAAACATTTATTATTATCAAAATAAAACTATTTTATTCTCATAGACCTTCACAGGTGCTTATACTCGTAAATAAATAGTCTAATTCTAGCGCACGGCTTGGAAGCAATGACATTATAATTAAAAATATATAGATAGGTTACCTACACAGCATTCACTCTTAAAAAATGGCTCAAAAATAGCACACTAACGGACATATAAATAACGTAATAATGCGATATCATACTACATTATAATATATCATAGCACACGACATCATTTTTGTTTGTTTTGGGTTACTTTTACCTATATTTAATTGAACTCGGTACGTGAAGTGCATCCGTTGACACCGGCCTATGTTGGTTATTTAGCCAGTTCCTAAGCTACTGCTCGCGGAGCGCTTACAACCTATCTGCAACTTTTTACTTATGATATCATTGCTTGGACGGTTGATAATAAGTTTTGTTTATATAATAATAATAATAATTTATTTCAGACTTCACAATCCATATTTAATATTAGTAACAATTTGACTTATATACTATGTTAGTGAGCACACACATTATTTATCACTCCTCTGGCTCAAAAAGACCGTCATTATGGCGTACCAGAGCCAAGAAAAAATACCAATTCTTCCTCTAGGGGAAAAAGTTTTTTTTTTTTAATTTTTGTGTGTCAAATGACAATGAGCCTACAAAAACGAAAAAGTCTTTAGTCATAAGTAGAATAATCATGAATAAAGACTCGACTTATATTACTGTTTCATAAAAAAAGAACTTCATTTAAATTTTGAAAATGGAACTAAAATCGGCGATATCTGGTAGAATGCATGCAATGTGTTGCGGCTACAGAAGAAACAAAAAAAAATACATTATAAGCTACATATTTCATATTGTATTGGATTGTTTTATTTTCTCGCAATCGTAGTGAAAAGTATAGTGTAACACACGGCGCTAAAACCCATTAAAACTCGGTTTCTATTTACTCCTCGTATATAATGAGTAAAACTACCTCGTATATAATGGGTCATTTTAGCTCCTTGTATAACAATCTACTACGAGTATTATTAAAGTATCCGCACTCTCTCCCGAGACACTGGTGCATGCAGTGACATCCAGTGTCTCAAGAGCGGGCCGTCCACTCGTTTAGCAACTACGTTCAGGAGGCTGTTCCGGCTGCCCCGCTGCCATATATTTTTATGTTATTTGTTTATGCTTCCTGCAATTATTGCATATTTTAGACGATTGTTTAAAACCACGATGTAACAGATCCCGTAAACGTCGTTCACCTGATCAGTAAATACCGGGCCCTGCTAAAGGTTATGTCTAAATAATCAAAAAGATTCCTGATTACAATTGACATAGTAATGGAAATAAAATTTTAATTTAGATATTAATCCTAAACTGAGCGGAACTTTTGCTATGGAAACCAGAATAACTACTATAATAACTACATGTAGATAGTAGGTATATCAGTTCCACTTAATTTTAAATAGATAATAGCATCTACAAGAGCAACAAATATTAATGAACACAAATGTCTGTCTTGGGCGAGAACCGAACCCCGACCCGTAAAAAAATGCAATGTATTTATTCCAGCTTCAATAATCTTCAATACAAAACAATATTTTTCAATTGTCATATTTCATATCAATTTGGTTTCACTATGGTCCTTCAGGGCTCACGGTTCAATGCACACTGACCACTGTAGTGCACTACAATGCACACAGAGTGACCATTGTAGTGCACTTCGCTATTCTACCGATCGTGCATTACGACTCGGATGTGCCCTCTTAAAGCAAGCATGACTCACTCATGTCTACCAAAATAAAAATAAGACTCTTTTTCAATGTGACCATTAATTTATTGTAATTTGTTTTCTCCTTTTAACGTTCCTCAAAACTAAAATATTCATTTATTATTAGGTATTTTATAGAGGAGTTCCGAATTTACGATAAATACTACATTATGTGAGAGATCGATATCTTTCATTCTGCTTCGAATCCTAATTCAAATTATTTTTGTACATTTATTTTAAGCAATAATTCTCCATTTTGTGACCGTGAAAAAATCGAAACTGGGCATCAAACTCAAACTCAACGTTTCACAAGTGTTTTATCAAAAAAAAATCGAGGCTTCGGTTGACCGGCGCGCGGGGAGCTTTATCCGCCAACGCATTAGCTTGGCCATCCAAAGAAGAAACGCTGCCAGCCTGCTGGGAACCTTGCCGATCGGCAGCAGCGGCAGCCTCGAGGAAGCTTTTTTTAAGATATATTTTATATCTTGTACTTTTTGTAAATAAATTGTAAATATATAACTTAAAACTCGACTCGCAAATTCGAATTCCATCGTGGCCCCAATGGAGCACGGATACATAGGTAAATAGGTGTAGGCGTATGGACCTGCAAGTGAACGCACTTTGCGTTTTTAGTTTGATCGTTTCCATTCTGGTGATCTCAACGAACTGCCGGAGACGAAAGTTGATAACAATGAACTGAAAGGAAATAGAGGAAGCAGATTGATCCAAACTCAAACCACTTCGGAATAAAAAGCCTTCAACGTAAGTGACAAAACTATACCGATTCATTAATTATATCAAACTCCAAAGATAAAAAAAAACTTTAAAGTATGAGCTTTTTTTATGTGCTCTAAAATCATTCAAAATTCAATGAGCAATCGTTCATATTTTTAGGACTTTTATCAAGAATTTACCCCAATTTCAACAAATCTTCTTTTGCTTTTGAGTGCTGAGTAATTATTGCTTATTGAGTGAAATCTGCAAAACAATAACTGCAGGTGCAACAATTTTTATTTTTATTTTTATAACTTTTTACAGGGGATTAGTTTCGAATCCGATGAGGCGGTGGAAAGCTTGTGTCCGTCCCCAGAATTGTATGTAGCAGATCCATTAATAAACTTCCATTAAAATAGCAAAAGTGCATCAGCAGTACATAGTGGCCAATACTTTCATGAATTAATTATACGGCAACTTCGTTTTCAAACCAAATATTGTGAACATTTTTAAATATAGGTACTCGGATATTATAAAGTGCTCCGCCGGTATAATAATTATTTAATTAACTGTATAATAATAATAATGATACTTAATACCTCATCTAACCTACTCATATTTCCATGATGTAAAACATTATGTTATTCCCAGACTCCATACCTATGTACTTAATTTAATGAAAATCTGTTCAGGTTCGCATTCATAATGCTATATATTTAAATATCACAATTATTGATATCCAAGCAGACGGATCACCTGATGGTAAGTGACTACCGTCGCCTATAGACATTAGCAATACCAAGGGGATTTCGACCGTTTTTACAATGCCTTAAAGGGAACTGGCTCTCAAGTGCCGGAACACACCAATAGGTGCTTGGCGATAGATTTTTTGAGGAAACACCGAGTACCCCAAGTACCCTAAAACCATACTATGGTTTCCCCACGATATTTTCATTCACCGAAAGCTCAAGCTCATTGTAGGATTCGAATCCACGGCATTCGCCAAGCTATCCGACGGCGCTACCCACCCACTGAGCTATCATAATCTGCGTACTCGTATATACCGTGATTTTATTCGTCATAAATTTATTATTCTATTTGAGTATTAAAGCGTATATTGTAAAATTCTGCAAAATGGCGGAATATTATAAGCCGCTAATTATTACTCGTCTGTATTATGGTGGGAATATTACTTGCAGTTATCGGACACTCTAACCAATTAATTAACATCTTCGCATCGAGATTTAATATTCAATGTATAACCGATAGAATATCAGTTAATCTAGTATGTCATTAACTAATAAAGACTGCAAGCATATGTGTTGAAATAGAAATAATTATATTTTATGAACCCAAACTTAACGTCGTATTATTTAGAAAATAACATAATAGACATGTATATAGAACACGGTTTTCAACTTTAACCAAAAACCAATATATCGATCATAAAAGAAAGTATTCAGTAAATAAAAAAGCTTCACTATTTTCCATAAAACAATGTGGAAAATAATGAAAAATCACACCAATAAAAACGTCAAATTCCACAACAGTTTTATAACATCCAACCCGGCGCAGGGGCTGATTCTTACGCTTTCGACATTACTATCTAATGCGACATTCTTTGAAAAGTTGGAAGAATGTATTGAATTTCACAGATATTCGCCGTGTTTTTTTTTTGCAAATTGCGATATTTATGTCAAAGAAGCGAGAATAGAACCCCAGGTAGGAAACCTTTTCGACATTTTCTCTTTTTTTTCTGTGGGGAGAGTGAGGCGAAGGGGATACGCGCCGGCCGCCAGCTAGCTCGCACTGATGTCATGTACCAAACCCAGCCGGATCTCGCAAAATGGAATTACCTTTCGATAAAACATGCAAAGATATGCATAAGTTTTATATACTTTATATAAAACTTTGCATATAGTAGATACTACCCTACTAAATGTTAATCAATCAATATGTATTTACAAAAGCAACATTTATTGATCTCTTATAAAAATGTAGATATAAATTATTTGACGACTCCCAAAAAAATCTTTTGAAAGTTGCAACGTCTGCAATTATTTTATGTATTGACGAAACGCAATTATGCGGTAGGTTGCAACACCCTCTTGGTTAGCCTTTTACAGGAGTCTAGGAGACTGAGTACTATTTCAAAAGGGATTGTTAGTTATGCTAATCATTCCCGTCCTGTTTTCCCCATCCGTAGGGAAATCCAATGCTGTATCCACTCCCGTACAGCATTGGATTTCTCAAGGATGAACAATAGATACCCTTATTTTTGCAAGCGTCTTCGGCAACCGCTTACTATAATGTGAGCTGTATGCTTGTTAGCGATCTTACTGGTATAGAAGACATAGCAAAAACTACAAGTGCTTTTAAAATTAAAATGAAACATATTTTGATCAAATTGTAGGAGTAAATGAATCTCTGTGGACAACACATAATATTCCATGGCATTGATTTGATTTTTGTTTGATAATTTTAAAATTCTTTATTGAAATAAGTTTATACAAAGTTGCTTACAGATGATCTTATTCTAAATGTAAACCAGACATGCTTTATTTAATTAATAATCAGGCTGACTCACCTTTACAAACATTATGCACACATTTTGTAACAATTTTATTTAACACGAGACTAATTTGATAAAATAATAAATACAGTAATGTGAAAGTGTTAGTGGGGACCCACATTATAAACAATATAGTACGTAACATTAAGTACGCTTTATTGTAGCTATAAGATAATGATACATTTATGCACGTTAACTAAATTTTATTACACCAGTAATAGTATAATATTATAAATTGACATAATATATTAACAGTATCCGGGTGAACGGCGTCTCCTGGTAAGTGAATTCCATGGCACTGGACGTCCCCTGAAAGTGGAGGATAATAACATCAGCGTAGCTAGTAATTGAGCCTTGCATGTTGCAAGCCTAATTCAATTAAAAGCAGGTTTCAAACAAATTTTCAACCCATGAGTTCATTGCGTTACAGGTATCGAGTAAAAGCATTATATAAAATGAATCCCTATTTCCCTTGGTCACGTCATAACTTGAAAACAACTTTACTGATTTCATTAATCTTTTTTTTTAATTTTCTAATACTCTGTTCTTTCTGATAGAAATTATTTCTAAATATTCAAGTACTTTCAGGAAAAAATCACCTATCACGATGTTGGTCCGCGATAAAATCCAAAACTACTAAACTGGTCTTGAGGAAACTTGGAAAACAAATAGATTGTATCCTAAAATAAGAGATATAATACTTTTTATCTCGGGAAAACATAAGATCCCTTGGGAGCGCGGGTGAAACCGCGGGGGACAGTTTAACTATATAAAACAGATTTAATTTTAAATAGATTTTACTAAACTCTACTGACGTGACCGTAAAATGTGAACTTGTCAAAATTTTAGATTTCATACAAATATTTCGTACGTTGGTTTATATTTATGTTTTTAGTGATATTTTAGAAAAATCCCTTAAATAACACCTTTGGACTATTTTCATACATGTATATCAAAAAACAACTAGGTATGTTAAAAGGTAGCAAAACGATGGTTGGAGGCAGATTTTCACAAAACATATATTATAAAACCATCTAGACAAAGGAAAAGATTTTTAAAACGGTAGTTTATATTTTATATTGAAGGTTACATAATGACTTGTGAGTTGTGACATCATTAATATACAAATACCCTATCGCATCATCATCACAATATTAATACGCGAAGAAAAAACTTTGTAAGTACCCCTTTTAACGAAACTTACGCGGATGGAGGACGGCTCAGTTAAAGTTTATTTGGAGAAGGAGTGCAGAAAGGTAATATTTTTATAAAATATGCTTTAGAATTAAATTTTCAAATAATTAAATTAATCATTAAATGCGTTTGAGACACACACGCACACATATATTATTATAAGTGTTGTAACTAATAATATCAGTGAAGTTGTATGAAATGGAAACACATTGTGATAGTCAAGCAGAGTTACGTAATACTCGTAGGTACATAATTAAGCCTTAGTAATTGTCTAGGAGCTGCAAGATCGACACGGTCCGGGAAATATCATTGTTGGAAACTAGTGATTGAATATTGAATTCCTGTTCAATTAGTACCGTCGCAAGATTCTATGCCAGAAAGCCGATCTAATTAATATTAGTTAGATTATTGAAGATGATTGTATACTAAGATATTCATAATTGGTAATTCTTAAATTAAGTAGAATATAACAAATTCAAACCTTCGCATTTATTGTAAGGCGATGATAGCTCAGTGCGGCGAAAGTCATGGGTTTGAATCCTACAATGAGCTTTTGGTGATGTTTCGGCCGCATCATTAATTACTGTGATGAGATTGCGGTCAAGCATAAGCCCATCCAAAAATTAAAAAAAATACAACCATTATTCATAACTGAACTGAAAAAACTGTCACTGAATGATTTATACTGATATATGAATTGATTTGTAAATATTAATACCTACTGATGTTAAATTTACAAAATTAATTTACAGCAAAATAATATGAACTCTATTCATATTGGAAAGCATCAACATCATCGGCCCGTATCAGTCCACTGCTGGACATAGGCCTCTCCTAAGGCGCGCCACTGAGCCCGGTCTTCGGCTATTCTCTTCCAACCGCCACCAGCGACTTAGCGGTCGCGGTCTCCACTCAAGAACACGTCTACCCCAACGGTTATCAGTTCTACGGCAGATATGATCAGCCCACTGCCGCTTGCTAATCCTTTGGGCTATGTCAATGACTTTAGTGGGAAGGCATACCTATCTGAAAAGAGCTTACTGCAAAAGTACCGGAGTTCCATGAAGATATTTTAGTTTAAATGTATGCTATTTTGAAATACGTTTAAGTATACATGCATAAACAAAAATGACCAAATCAATAACAATAAACGTGAGAGGTTACCTACGCGAGACTCGAGTGTTATTGAAAGTAATTCTAGGAAGACAGTCACGTTTCGTTTGAGATTTTTGTAGGGTCCTTTTTTACTCCAAAGTAATATTTTTTCATTTCATAAAAGCATTTCACAAGCCTATTCAACGTATTCTAGAAGTTTTTTTTGTTAGAAGTTTATAAAGTAAATGTTTTGTATAATGTTGAAATTTCCAACACGCACTTGTGGGTATTTAACAAAATAATGGACTTTATTAAAGTTCTATATTTAGTTTTCTGTTGGGGGAATATGCAAGTGACTTCAAAATGGACGATTTTTTTTAAGTAATTCATATTGTTACAAAAACATCCCTACAAAATTATTTTCAAAAAAATTCATGATTTAATAGCTAAATTTAATCATCAAAAAGTGTCTGTTTTTAAATTCCCTCGCAAATTTCCAAAACGCCCCATGAACATATCGTGAGTAATCGTGATGTCACTTTTCACTCGACCACAGAGTATGTAACCGCTACGCTTAAAATTATTATAATTTATAAATTTTCTGTGCTTTTCCAGGGAACAGATAGCAAAAATATTAAACTGATATCGAAAGTACGTTACCTAATCAGTAAAATGACATAAATAACTTTTTGTAAATCAAACGAGAAGTATCCAAAATTTAGACATTAAACACTCCCATACATTTAGTATGAAAGGTTTTAGTTTCCTTATTTTAAATGGTCTAGTACTCAATTTACCTTAGTTTATTAACCTGTCAGTTCTTTCTTGGGACAATCGGGGTTTCAGACTCCGCACCACTTGGTTCTCAAATGGGACAATCGGGACGATGAAATTTACTTGAAAATTGGGCGCGAATTTTGAAATTTTGAAAACTGTGCGCGAGTTGACGAGTTGTTTGACAGGTTAACGTCGCGAGTCAACAGATTTAACTGATTTAATCTTCAGGCTTCCACCATCTCTTTCAATTCATTGTTATTCACCTGTGTGGGCGGTCTTCCACGTGGTTTGTTCTTCAAATTAAAGTTTCCATCACGAAAGCGTTAAAAACCAAAATCGCACGGTGCGTTCATTAGCAGTCCCCTCTCCAAACAAAACATTGATATTGCGAGCTGTTTCTGCCGCGTTAGCTCCGCATCGGAACTCGTATTAAAAAATCACTCGAATTTTCGAAGTATTCATCATTCTTGTCTAAGGTGAATAAAAAAAACAACTGAAAGTTTAGAAAGTTTTAAAAGAAGAACTTCATCCATGTGAAAAAAGTTTCACTCAAAAATCTCAAACCATGAAGGAACTATGTCAATTCGAAGTACCTATTACAATAAAACGGCAATTTCATACTTTAACCCCTATTATTTTATTAATAGCTCTTAGAGATAAGTAATATAAATGTTACATTCTCGCTAAACTGGTAAGTATTGAGTGAGTTTTACGAGTGATGATGACCCGCGGTTTCACCCGCGTTCCCGTGTCCTATGTTTTATTCCAGGTTATGATCTACCCGAGTGCCAAGTTTGTGTGAACGAGTCAAACATCTATCCATCCATCCAAACTTTTACATTTATAATTGATTGTTTTTTTTTTCAAATTCATTGGGTTCGATACCTTACTAGGGAAAAGATTTTTTCTAAAATCGAATGATGCAGTTTTAGTTTTAATCAAAATCAGCTAAGAGACTCCATTCAGCATTTTTCGCTATTCCTTTTAGTTTAGGATTTGGCCATCCACGCCCACTTGAAAAATTCAGCCTGTATAGTAGGAAGCTGAGGATTTACTTTTCGTTGTCATGGTTACCAGGTGTACTGAGCGAACGTAGTCAGATCATTACGCCCCGCATTATAGGTACTGGTGCATGCATGTTATTAGGGTCTTCGTTGGGAATTATGAATAACGACAAAATTGTACGTAGTTATTATTGAGGAGAAAATAAATAAATATTATTATTAATTGTTACACATTTTGGTCATGCAAAGTTTTACATTTACTTTTTTTAAATGAATTTAATGTTATCTAAAGTTTGTACTAAAATTTGTACAGTTTGACAAACTCAACAAAAGAAAATATCCCATCTCAAAATATTTACGTCGAGTTTTTTTTTTATCTCGAATTCATATTTTGGAACGACTTATTGTTAATTGTCGAAAATTACAATACAGCGTCTGTCTGTCTGTCCATATGTTCGCGATAAACTCTATAGCTAGTAAACAGATTTTGATGCGGTTTTCACCATCAGTTAGATAATTTCTTCCGAAAGGTTTATATGTAATCCATTTATTAAATATGCAAAAGGGATAGAATAATATTGTTTATTTTTATTATTTCCTTGTATTATATTTTTTTTTTCATTAAACCTTAGACAGTTTTATTAATAAAATAAATGCGATACATAATACAGACTACAGATTGTTCTCGATAATGCACACTCTAGAGTCTAGA
Organism: Ochropacha duplaris; assembly: GCA_951361185.1. Lineage (NCBI taxonomy): Eukaryota > Metazoa > Arthropoda > Insecta > Lepidoptera > Drepanidae > Ochropacha > Ochropacha duplaris. Next base: position 3,359,711 of record OX592690.1, read on the forward strand.
GTCTAGCTAGAGTCTTTATTATAATACATATAATAGGGATGTTGAGTGACGTAATCAGCTTCTTTTTATTAAATGTCAATCAAAACTAAAACTTATACGGAGTTTTGTATGAAATACTGGCTTGTGACGTAATTATTATTTTTTTGGTTAGATGAGAAATTAAATAAAAAAACATTTGAAAAGAAAATATACGATATTTTAGTTAGAGCATATTTTTCAGTTTTTAGTGTAATGTTTTTGATGTTTCTGTTTTTTTTTCTTAAATTTATTATTAATTTATAATAATATAATGATTTTGTATCTTGTTTTGTGATCTTCTATGTTTTTCTTTATGTGTCACGATTTTTTGTTTTTTGTGTCTTCTGTCCAGTTGTTCGTGACATTTCTCTTGGCGGCCAGTTGTTCGTGACGTTTCTCTTGGCGGCGACTGAAAATCAGTGCTGTTGTTACCCGGTCAACCGTTAACAGTGTTTTACTGAGCCGCTGACCAATTTTGATGTCACACAACACTACCTACTTTATTAACATTTTATTACTTGTTAAATATATAAATATGATGTATGTTTGTGGTGTGTATTTTCATTATATTTTCTTTCTTTTTTTCTTTTCGAGTATTTCAAAGATTTATAATGTTTTGTTATAAATAAACTTACTGGTGGGCGCTATCATTGCAAACGCTGGATAAACCTTAAGTTTGGGTTGAAGATAAGCCGATCTAAGACGAAGATTATGATCGTGGACCGCGTCAACGACAATTCGAAGTGACACAAATTGCGAACTGCGACGTAGTCCAGGCCTATGTATACCTTGTGGCTTTAATCACAAACAACTACGGCTGCGTGGTTGAAGTGAAACGACGTATGGCTATAACCAGAACTGCGATGGAGAAGTTAAGGAAAGTATGCAGGAATCGCAACATTACCAAAGCCACCAAAGTCAGGCTCATGAGAACTTTCTTTACCCGGCAGAGACATGGCCAGTGCGCGAGTTGGAACAAGCGAAAATAAATGAGTCAGATCACGCGGCAGGTCACCTATGCGCTGGACTGACCAAGTAAGACCTACCCGCTGTGGGAAGTCCCGTATCTGACTGCAACAGACAGTTTGCCAATAGGAAACGATGGTGGGAGATCGTGCAAAGAGTTGTGTCTGCATCTACCACCGATGTAGGCGCCTCAACGTGACCACGAACGCTCTGCCAAGAGAAGAAGGCTAAACCTCACGACATAGATAAAAATAATATACTACGTAATTTTAGTATCTCAAAAGGGTCAATTTATTTAAAAAAAATGGTTTTGCTACGAATGGCTACGAGTATCTACGGATGACTACGAATCGCTACGAATAGTGACAAAATGCTACGAAAGCCTACGAGATTTATACTTTCTCAGATTTCGTGATTAATCAGTAGGTGGTATTTCGCTTTTATAAACAGACATGTTTTTGACGTCTTGGATTAGCTGTAAATATACAGGACAGATGAGCAGATATCTTTCAACATTCTGTTTGACTACGGAGCCCTAAAAAGATTGCAGATAAATGCAAGGCAATAAGTTGATATGTTCAAACAAAAATCGAAAGGTAGACCCTGGACTACACTTGCTATCAAGGACACCACGTTTTCTTTACATTCATGAGTCACGCCTGTTTTTGAGTAGGTAGGAATTATATAAGAACACTTGATAAGAACACAGAATGAAGATAACTCTCTTTAGTTGCTTTAATATTTATTTTATTTCATCGTAAAAATTAATACATAGAGGCACATAGCTCGTTGCGCCGACGGCCAATGGGGCAGAAAGGTTCTCGGGTGACGACCACGAACCGGAAGACGCAGCGTGGGCAGGCCCACACGGTGGACCGACGATCTTGTTAGGGTCTCGGGAAGACACTGAATGCGGGTAGCGTAAGATCGGCCATCGTGAGGCCTTTGTCCAGCAGTGGACGTCTTTCAGCTCACATGATGATGATGTGCTAGCTGTACCCCGCGGTTTCACCCACCTTCCCGGGAAAAAAGTATCATATCTCGTCTTCCAGTACAACATCGTGACACGGTGATATTATATTTTACCACCTACAGTACATATTATGTATCTAATATAAATATATATTATTACAGAAGTCACTTACATTTATACTCCTTTTACTTATTTAATTAAATATAGCTTTTCATTGTGTTATCGTAAGGTTTTATTAGTAAGCAATTAACGACATCTTCCAAGTTCCCTTTCTTATCTGTATCTCGCGTAGAAATTTCACGCTCACAAAAATAATCGACGTTTCCCCACTCCGCTGAATTGGTAAAATCAATTTGACATCTACTTATGAATGGAGATGTTTGGGGGTTGGTGAAAGTGAATCGGTGTCACGTGGTCATCGATCGCCTCAAAGCGAATAATGAGAGATGAATAGTTAAAGACTTCTCATATTTTGGCAACGGTGCGCGGTACGCGAACGCGGCGGCGTATTAGGGCAAGCCCACAGATCTATTCACACTAGATATGCCAGAATTCACAAAGCGACACCATTGTTTCGTGCCGATCTGAAGCCCTGTACAGCGCCGCCCCCGACTCTAATGGGAACTAAGTTTAACATAAAAAACTTTGATTGTAATACCTATTATTATTTTGTTTCTCACCAGCTTTAGAGTCGTTAATAAAAGTATGTTACTCATGTCAAAAATGCGTGTTTTTAGATTTAAGTTTTCATTCTTTAGAATTAGAATTACATATCCTATGCCTAACACTATTTTTACGAATGCACACCGATTGAACTATTTGATATTGTTGCTACGTCAAAATGGCGAAAATCTTTTTGCCTCAACATTATGTTACATGTGGCCAATCCAGTGTAAAAAGAGATCGCTGGAGCGGGCGAATCGAGGCGGGCCTGTTGTGAGGCGAGGGGTCGATAGCAGAGCGGTTCTGAACCCCAAAGTGTTCAGTCGCGTACCCGCGAACTGCGCGGTCGCACGTTTTCTACGTAATCACGCGACTACCAATCATTTCCTCTGATTGCGTGCGTCGAACCTGAAAAACATCCAGTAAGTTTTCAATGTTTATAATTTTTTTACATTGTATATTTTTATTTTTTTAGATCATCACGATTGGCTCTTCGGCAAATTTCTCGTTACGTTATCTCTTTACGTTTTGATGACCTCAAGAAATCAGGGGAGATGTGTATAAATTTATATTTTCAATAAAAACAAAAGAAACGACTGCATTAAAACATTATTGGCAGTTAACGCGTTAATAATATTATGTCAGTACGTACAAACTGAGTTTAGGTGCTGTTACATTTTTTTGGATATCGTGCGCGAGGTTATGTAGTCTTTGTGGTAAACTCTAATCGATAACAATAATCTGATAAATAAAACCGGATATGAAATAAATATTTCATGAGAGTGTTAAATTTATTACGAATTTTATGTGTTTGATTCAGTGAAAATCCGTCAAAATATAATGTCTTTTATAGCGGAACGTACACATGAATTTTGAACTGAAATATTTAAGCGTAGTTTATACTTAATTATTTATTTATTAGTTTAATATTAATAAAAAAACCTGAATTATGTGATAGGTGAATTATGTTGTGAATAAGTAATTTATTTAATTTATTTTATCTCATCTACTTCTATTTAATACGATATCAGTTTTATTAAGCTTAGAAAAATATTAAACAAATTAAGTATTATCTTGTAAATATTGGATTTATGAAAATAAAACCAATCTTATATATCTAGTTACTTTCATTTAAATTATTTTAATGTTCTACTGCATTTTAATTACGTAAATGACACCTCAAGAAATATAATTACAATATTATTACTACTACAAAGAAATAACTTAATACTTAGAAGGCAGAATATAATATTATCTTACCTAATCATGGAAACAAGAACGATTACTTGAAACCTGAAACGTAGTGCTTTTCAAGAACTTGACAAATGAAGATAAATAATTTACTTACTTAAGTTAAAATAATTAAGGTCTGTTTTCGTTAAACAAATAAAGTAACTGTAAATTATTTCCTAGTTGATTTATTTTGTTTGAGTACTGCGAGATTTTTTTACAAAATTGTAATTTATTTTATTTCAAGTACAATATCTACTGTTTTAATAAATATATTATTACATATAAATTGTTTTATTAATTGCTACAGCGAAGTCGAAGAAACCTATTTTAATGACAGTACCCTAATTTAAATTCTATTTTTAAATGTCTGCGATTTTTATGTGTTTTATATTTTATGCAAGGTTCTTTATCAACATAATTAAATATTTTGTCTTTATTTTAAAAGTATCTAATAATGATTGGAAATGAAAATGAACACGAATGAAATGAATGAACACTTTTGTAGAGCAACAGATTATTTTCCCATCGTGCATTGCTACAACATTCGTGAAGTCCTAGCTTTTGCGAAAAATCTTGCGTATTTTTATTAGAATACAAATATTTGTTTGCCCCGCTTCTGTATAAATGATATAAATAACCAACGTACTTGTTATTTTTATTACGTATGCTATTAACTTACATAGAATTATGTCTTAAAAATGTTTTTATTCGATGCTTATGTTTTCAACGTTTCTGGGCCGATTGCAAATACATTTTTAAAGGAAAGATAATTTTCGTGATATTGGTTATTCAAGTTCTTAAAGTAAAATTCAAGATAGTTTATTCTACTTTAGCTACGTATTAAAAAACTGAAGAATATCAGAATATATTCCTTGAAGCTTCACTGGCGGGCCCTAATAAAAGTATCCTAGATTATTTCGGGAAACGTTCACAATGCATTATTATATCGTAGTTTTTTTTCATCCGGAACATCAAGATTTTACGATTATTATTCCAACGCGCCATTTATATCTATATAGGTAATCATATGTTGCATCATAATTTATCTTATTTAAAATTAGAAAATTTGAGGACGGCTTACATAGTGACGAGGGCTTACATAGTTTAAAGCTACATAGTTTAATGTTGCAATATTTCTAAGTTTAGCTAAAATAATTCCAATCTTGCTAGGAACATCATATATTTTTATAAACTTCAAAAAAGTAATAGGGTCTCATATCGACTGTAGTTTTGAATTAAATTTTTATAAATTTCATAATTTTTTTATGCTTTAAAAAGTATATAACACAGAGAATAGCTTTAATCTGAAAAATATAGCATCTAAAACCACTTAAGTATATAAATGTATGTATAACAGGTTGGATCTTAAGATGGCTTCTTTATGAAACATCGCATAAAAAAACATATTTTTTTATCAAATATGGTATACTTTTAGGTAGTAATGAGTACAAGCTATATGGAGATTGAAAGTAAATATAAGACCTCATAAAATTATGTTATCAAAAAATAATAGACTAAAATACTCAGAATTTATAAATAGAAAAAATATACATATTTCGTGTACAATGAACCTGTATATCGAATACTATTTTTCAATAAGCTATCTACATTAGACATAATAGACCAGTGCAGAAACCTTTGAAAATGGTAAAAAGATAAAAAAAATAATAGTAGGATGAAACTCATTGGAAAAGGAAGATTATATAACAAAAATAAAAGGAAAAATAAATTACGGGCGATCTGAGGTCGGGAAGTGGGAGGGAGGGGGGGGGGGGGGTTAAGGCGATACCTAAAAAATAATTGAGCTTTTTGAAATAGTTTTATTTCACTATGGCATAATTAATAGATATTTTTTTTTTATAATATGCTTATTGACTATTTGATTAATGTTCTGGTAGACGTGAAAACAAGATTGGATTATATTGCCTCGATAGATTTTAATTCCGAAAAGACCTCTTCTTTCTTTTATTTTTGCATTTTATCCTAAAGTCATAACGAATTTCATAGCTTAACTCCATTCAAAATATGGGTATTAGGTATTTGAAAATTCTGGTCGAAAATCTTTTTCGATAAATAGCGTAATTAATTTTTAATCAATTTTTATTTGGTTTGGCGCTTACGTTGTTTTATTTTGGGAGCGAGCGCATTGTTGCGCTCTCTTTCTTCGCATATGGAAGTAAATAACTCTGTCACTTTCGTAACTCCGCCCAGTCGGCCTGCCATCAAGCTTTTTTACGTTTTTTACGTATCATCTTAAGGGTAAAAAACGTTTTATCTCAAGTTCCGGCAAAACTACAAGTCCTATAGCAAAATGATAAATAGCAGAGTTGTAGGTAATAAAAAGATTTACAACTTTTGTATTTACACTTTTTAAACATAACCTCAAAATTTAAGTGAAAAATTCAAATAACCAAGTTTTAGATTTTTTATTTTTATCTTTTACGAAACAATGTTTTTTTTTTCACGAATATTAGTGAAGACTTATCTTTTTATGTCCCAAAAACATTGTTTTTATGATTTAAAATATTAATTTTTTCACCTTATTTTGACTTTATATCGAAAAAGTTAGGGTGCTTTTCAATCGGAAATTCACACGTCAAAATATTTCTTCTTTTTAAAAGTCAATAGGCAGAAAATGCAAAGAAACAAAAAAAACTCGTACCTGAAAATTTACAATATTTTGAGAAGGTTGTAGAATCTTCTTTAAATTATATGCGTAGATACCTATTTATAGCTATTTTAAGATAACTTATATACCTGAGTGACCTACGGAAAATTTTAGCCCATCAAAAGGTATTTCATAGAGAAGTGGGAAAGAAAATATTGTAAATTTTCGGGTTCGAGTTTTTTTCGTTTCTTTGCATTTTCTGCCTACCTTAAAAAGAAGAGATATTTTGACGTGAGAATTTTCGATTGAAAAGCACCCTAACTTTTTCGATATTAAGTCAAAATAAGGTGAAAAAAAATTAATATTTTACAACAAAAAAATTACAATGTGTTTGGGACGTAAAAAGTTAAGTTTTCACTAATATTCGAGAAAAATTCATTGTTTTGTAAAAGATAAAAATAAAAAATCAAAAACTTATTTGAATTTTTCACATAAATTTTGTGGTTATGTGAAAAAGTGTAAATACAAAATGTGTAGATCTTTTTATTACTCGTATCTACAACTCTGCTGTTTAACATTTTTCCATAGGACTTGTAGTTTTACCGGAAATTGAGATAAACCGTTTTTACCCTTAAACCCCTTCCCTCGCAATTCCCGACGTCAGATCAGGCGTCATTTATTTTTCTTTTCATTTATGTTATATTCTCTTCCTTTTCTAATGAGTTTCATCCTACTATAATTTTTTATGTTTCAAAAATTATCGACCCTAGGCATAAGACTTATATACCTGACGGTTCCTGAGATATAGAGATTCCTAAATCGCACTTAAGGTCCTTTGGTACCTACCTTTTTGGTCGACTCTTGAAAAATCCCGTCGTGTGAGATTACGCTTTGAGGAGGACACGGGCGTAATCTATGCACATACCAAATTTCACATTTGCAGCTTCAGCGATTTGGGCAGGGATTATCAAAAAAAAAGTCTTATCTTTTGTTATTAAATTATCATCATATAAATATAGCTAATTATAAAAATAATCCTGAGTTATTGAAAATAATGTCTTGACTACTTATTCAATAATGTAAAACCGACTTCAAATAGGTTTCATTTCAAAAATATGTAGCGAAAATAAATGGGTCTTTATTGGCCTACTAACTGTGCCCCGCAGTTTCACCCTCGTTCTCAAGGGATTTCTCAGGATAAAAAGTATCCTATGTTTTATTCCACGATATGATCTACCTGTGTACCAAGTTTGCGTGATTGCGCAACAATCTTTCACATTTATAACACTAGCTGTTCCGCGTGGTTTCACCCGCGTTCTGGAGGGATCTTATCTTTTCCCGTGATAAAAAGTAGCCGATGTGCTATTCCAGACTTAATATATCTCCATGTTAAATTTCATCCAGATCCATTCAGCCGTTCTGGCGTAAATGAGTAACAAACATACATCCATCCAAACATTCACATTTATAATATTAGTAAGATAGTGGGATAACTGAAGCAGATTACGTTACTTTAGTTGCGCTTTAGAAACTGGTAGTAAATTCTATCTGGTTGAATGGGAGATAGCCACAAGTGGCAACAATCGCTCCTTGCAGCGATGCTCGGAGGTACACTTGGCGAAATAGAACAATGACACAGAAACGTCGGTTTCATTGTTATAGGTACACAACTACACTTAGGGTATGTATTAGAATCGAGCTTTCATCCTGGATTTCGTGTACGAAGAAACTATTCCGCTCAAGTCCAAGGGGTGTATGATATTGTAGTTGCAATTAAACGTATTAGGAGATGAATTAATACTCCTATTATTTAATTAGAATTTAAAAAAAACCGTCAAATGCAACTTGTAGTCTCGAAGATTTTTTTCTGATTATATTGTATTTTTATCCTATAGGTTTTGATTACCTTGCGAGAGTCATAAATATGCGTCATAAACGGAGCATAACGGTTGACTTAGTTTCATTAGACTCCATATTAATTTCAATTTGATACCTCCAGGCGGTCCTGAGAAAAGGGTCTTTGACAGACGGACAGACTCAACAAAGTGATTCTATAAGGGTTCCGTTTTGTTTTTTTTTTATTCTGGATAGGCTTGTGTTTGACTACAATCTCACTATGGTAAGTGATGATGTGGCCGAAGGTGGTAAGCACACAGAGCCTAGAAGGGAACTGGCTCTCAAGTGCAACTGTCGGAACACACCAATAGGTGCTTGGCGACAGAGTTTCAACTTGAGGGTGGTAGCCAGCCAGTCGGGTACTACAAAGTACCGTACCACCGTGCTATGGTTTCCTCACGATGTTTTCCTTCACCGAAAGCTCAAGCTCATTGTAGGATTCGAACCCACGACCTTCGCCGCGGCATCCGACGTCACTTACCACTGAGCTATCATCGCCTTTCTTCCTTTTGAGGTACGGCACCATAAAATGATAAAAGTAAATAAAAGTAGGGACTGGACTTAACTGTCTCACATCTTTCTTTTGAATGTATGGCATATAGTATTAAAAACCAGCCAAGTGCGAGTCAGACTCGCGTACGAAGGGTTCCGTAAAAAAGACAAAATAATTACGTATGTTGTATGCCCCCCTTAAATATTTATTTTATTTTGTTTTTAGTATTTGTTGTTACAGCGGCAACAAAAATACATAATTTTGGAACTGTCTAGCTATCGCGGTTCTTGAAATACAGCCTGGTGACAAACAGACGGACGGACAAACAGACGGACGGACAGACGGACAGACAGTGAAGTCTTAGTAATAGAGTCCCGTTTTTACCCTTTGGGTACGGACCCCTAAAAACGAGCGAGCCTTATAGTAGTCGCATATGATGTGTAACATCTGACATCTCATCTTGGCCATACTACCTCACACATGTGCCACCCTCACGGAACACGGGTCATCACCATCTGACAGCCAACAACAACAAAAACTCTACCATCGCGCGCGCTCGCAAGTTTTGAGTTTGAGGCTGTATAAAACCATTTGCCTGCATAGGAAACAACGGAGGAAAGAAAACTATTTACTTCCTATCTGACAAACCAACATTTTGTTACACAACTCCATTCTTCACGAAATCACTCCCACATGTTGCACGAAAGCGAGAGAATATATGTTACACATAAAAAAATGTGTAGTTTGTGAAATACACTAAAAAACACGCTTTTATCCTGTACTAAAATAATTATATTGAGTTATAATAGTTACGATAAATGATACACTTGCGCCATCTCACTTACCGGCGACTTGTAAAACCGCGGGAGCGGCTGCGAAAGATACGGAAAATTCAAATATTTTAAAATACGCCTGTATTGGTCCAAATTATCAATTTATGCCTTTTGTGGTTGAGATGGGTCCGTGGGGGTCTGAAGCTCGTCGTTTCACAGGTATTATATGTAAAAAAATTATTGAGGCCTCGGGTGACCGGCGGGCGAGGAGTTTTTTCCGCTAACGGATTAGCTTGGCCATCCAAAGATAATAATATATAATATAACATAATTCCAAGTAGCAAAAAAAAATAGTTACGAAATCCAGTAGGTACTTATGCATTTTACCCTAGCCAATATATTAACTTCATTGTAGATTAAACGCAAACATATTTTGTGTATAGATATCCTTGGTAGTTATTAGTAACTTTGTCACATCTTTATATCTAATGATTAATATAAAAAATGGAGCGTAAAGTATCACTATATCACATAAAAAAGCGTGATTTATTGTTTTTTTTTAATACATATTTTTATGTTTGACTTTTTAAATGTCTTCGCATTTAAATCGGCTCGCAGATAAGACGATCGTCCCAAAACTACAAAATATGAAATGAAAAATGAAATGAAATGGAAATTGAAAAGAAAAATGAAAAAAGATATAAACACGGTATTCCAGGAAGCAACGATTCAAGTTGATAAAGACTGTAATAAAATATTAACTATAATGGGCATTCACACAACTCTTTCTATAAATGGTCGATGGCCAATCGTTAGTCTACTCGTATGTAATAATAAGTTGACATTTTCAAATGTCACCATAATCACTACTTAATAATAAGACCGCATTTTTATTGTTGCAATTCTGAGTACCGCCAAGTCTTACAGAAAATTGGCGCTTATTAATTCAACACAGCGATTTACTTGTCGAGTCGTTGTGTTTTGATTTAATGTATGGGTGGGGTAGGAGAATCAATTTTATTGATATGAAACGTGAAAAGTTTATTTTGTTTTTTTTTTTTATTTTTGACTATAACATGCTACAGTTAAAGTTACATTGTATTACATAGGCAAGAAGGATACCTAGTTTTCTACGTAAAATAATTTTAGAATTAGAACTCAAGCGTCTAATGTAAGAGGATAATAGAAAAAATAAAGTTATGTCATCGTAAATAGAGGTTGTTGAATAATTTGAATTCATCTTCAACAAATAAATCAAATAAAAATACGACATTGAAAAATTTTTATAGCAACATTTACCTCTGTAAAGGATTCTCGCGATGCGTGGTTTCACCATCACAACCATTTAACAAATAATCTATATATATATAAAAATATTTATTTATAAACCGTATATATATTTACATCGTAAAAATTTAACGCAGGGTTACAAAGCAAAGATACCCATTCATTTTGATTTTTATAAAGTTAACAATATGGTGTAAATTTGCGTGGGAGATGCTCGTGGGCGTACAGAACTGTACCTAGTCGGTACATACATTGTTACATTATGTTAATAGAAAATAAACATGTGGTAGTAGTCGTTTAAGTTCGCAGCTGCGGCAGCTTCCAGGAAATTTTCAATAAATAGATTGTAGATTTGCTCGTAGCCCATAGAGAACCGTCTCGTTCCAAACACCTACAAAAAAATAGAATTCAAGCACTCGCGATTCAAATTAAGGCGATGATAGTTCAGTAATAGTGACGTTGAATGCCACGGCATAGGTAGTAGGTTTGAAAGCAATGTACTTAGGATTTTGTAGGATAAAACGTGAGAAAACTATAAGATAGTGAGAGTGTAAATTGTAGTACCCGCTTCGCTGGCTACCACCTTCAAATTGATAATCAACCAACAAAAATTACAGGTATGTGTCGACAGTTGCGCTTATCACTTATCGTGATGATATTGTGATGAAACACAAGCCTTTAAAGAGATGATAGCTCAGTGGTAGTGAAGTCGGATACCGCGGCGAAGGTCATGGGTTCGAATCCTATAATGAACTTCAGCTTTCGGTGAAGAAAAGTAGAGTAGTTAATTTTTTAATGGTTATAAATAAAAATGTAATAGTCCATTTTTTAAGATGGATTATCAATATTCCATTTTGAAAACATAAAATCTTCAATGTTATTTACCGGGACTCTGAGAATTTCCTGGGATTTAAGAGAGATCGTGAATTTGTGAGTTAGCAAACGGAATATTTACTTATTTACCGAATACCGATTAAAATACAAAATATGTATTGTAATCGGTATTCGCTTAACAATAACCTTGAAGGGATAATATTTCCCACATAATATGACCTGACCGTATCATGACCGAAATAAAAGCCTGGGGATTGCCAATGTGTTGCTGACTCTACAATACTTTAAGTGCAAATGCCGGATCACATTATCAATTTCCAGAAAGATCTAAATCGAATTCTATCGTATTGTCAGAATAATTTACTGAACGTACGAGAGTATGATTTAACCACTGATTTTCTCTTTTACTGATAATATAACTGCAGTTAATATAACGGTTTAAAAAACATCTCCGCTCCACTCGGCTCCACTCAGCTTTAGTGGAGTCCGGGCCTTAGTAGGGTCGTCGCAGTGCTTACACCTTTCATAAACATATCATTCTTCACGTAGTCCACATTAAGCATGAGTTAATACTCTTAAAAGAACAGCTGTCAGCATAAAATAACGATTTGAAATATTAATGTAGGTACAAAAGTTTTAACTTTAGAGACTGCAAAATATACCAGGAAGGATTTCAATTATTAATTTCCTTAGTACTGAAAATACTAGTAAGTTCTTGGGTTTCACAATCTACATCCCGTGGTTTTACCAGCGTTTCAAGGAAATTTCCAGCACAAACTTTGATATCCATAGCTGGAATTTACAAAATGCCTAAAGGGTAATTAATTTACAAAGAGAAGTTGGCCAAGTTGTTAGTTTCCTGCGGTGGCCATACAAGCTGTTCATATCTCATTTAGTAAACTAAATGGATTAATTAATGGAACTAAATATGCTGGTTTATAATTCAATCAAGGGTAATATATATACATATATATATATAGTTTGGGATATCTGCGGTTATTGTAAATCAGATAACCAATAACCACAGCATTTAAAATTCTGTACAGATATCTACTAAGTACTTTGATACCAATAAATTTCACCAATTTAAATGTTATGTACAATGGTACATGAAATAAAATTCATTCAACATAATTTGTTCGAAAATAAATACTTAATTACGAAATTAAAAATTAATCTTAAAACCACGTTATATGGATATGAAATATGAATATATTGACATCAAATTGTGAGCTATGCTGAAAGTTTGAGCCGGATAGCTAATCGGGAAGTGCTCGAAATTTGATTTGCAAGCTTGACCCAGAACGACAGACAGGCAAACAAGAAAGTGACAATAAAAACGCGGTAAAGTTCAATATAAATTAAATGTCTCTATAATATTTGTAAGTGTGTTAGTAAATAAAGGCTTTTACTCCAGTTATTTGCTACATAAATTTGTTGAAGATTGACTTTTTAAACGGATTTTTATGAATATTATTTAAATGCAACGATATAAACCTACTCAGAAAGATATAATAAAGTTTAGTTAGTTGCGAATTTCATAGAAAATATTATGGAGCATACAGAAAAATACATCTGCATTCCAATAACAATGAAAGTTTCACAGCTCAATAAGTATTAAAAATAAAGCAGCTTATTTGTGTATCTGGTCATATACTCGTATGTTAATACCTACCAGGTATTGCTATCCGGAAAAACGGATCCGGTAATCCGGCGGATCCGGCATCATTTAACGGTTACCGGATCCGGTACCAATTAACCGGATCCGAAGACCGGTGCTAGCAGTTTGTGGCAAAATAATAAAGCTGTTGCATGAGTAGGTACTCTTTAAATGCGTTGCGCCGTTGCGCGTGGTGTTCTTGCATGCGAGGCTATATTTGCAGCTCTATTAGAAGTCGTTTAGCTGATGACACAATTAACAATATTTGTTTTCTACGATCTTTTGTTTTTCAAAATGAATATTGATTTTCCTTTAATACTTTTATTTTCTTACAATTATTACTTAAAATAATTATTTATCGTAAGTTGATTAAACTAAAGAGTTCTAAACTATTGTGATAATTTGTGCCATTTATTCGTTCGACTGATTCATCAAATCATGATGGTGTCTGTCATAAATACCTATAAGACTTGTTTGTTAGCATTCTCAAATACTTTTATAATGATTTTGATCTCATTTCATTTAATTACGTAAAGTTAATTGTATCTATTAGATATTAAAGTTACTTGATAATTAATATTGTTACTTTTAAATTGATCTATCTGTGAAAGTGAAATCTAGAAAGACTGAGCTACGTCTAAAATTATTACTAGTTACCTACACTACTAAATTTTAATTGTTTTCTTGTTGTCTTAACATTGGTAAGAAAATAAAGTTGATTTTATAAATCTGTAATTAATTTTTTATAAACTACCTACATATAAGTGCAGTGACACTTGAATAACTCACTTATTTTATACTAAAAAGTCAAAATCATACTGATTTGATCAATCCATCAAATGGGAATTCGGTCGGATCCGGCCGGACTGAAAATGACGCCAGATTGCAATCCCTAATGGCTGGTCACAAGATGGCTTTCTGAAAAGAAATGCATTCGATTTCGTACATATTATATTCATGAAACAAATTTAATTATAAAAATAAATTATTCTGAGATATTCGTGGGATTAGATGATCCCAAACTAAGATTCATATGTTTCATATCATCCTATTTTGTGCCAAAATAAGATCAGTTCTGTCCTCAGAAATGCAACAGGTGATATAAATTTTTCAAATTTCTAGTAAATTGTGAAATGGGAATTTAATTTCGCGTCACCTTAAGACGAGTTAATTCTAACTATGAAGGTTGATTCATATAATATTGTGTCTATATAAATAGATATAATATAGGTAGGGTTAACGTTATAAAAAGCGAGATACCGCTATTACGGTACGCCTAATAAGGTATTTTTTAGTTAATTAGGCAATCAACACTTTTTAATCTCAATTAAAGGTTTATCACATTTAAATCTGTATGACTACGGATCGGATTTTGTCAATTACTCTGAAAAAATATATTACAAGTTTAAGTCATGAAAAATTAACATAAAAAATAACTTAGAATGTATGTACAGTAATGCAGTTAGGGTTTCTGATTTCTCGACTTTATTTTTTTCCCGGTGCTCGAGAATTCTCGACCAGAATGTTCCGGGAATTCCCGGGAACTCGAGAAATTTCTAAAATTGTATGGATTCTCTATAAAATACAACATAAAAGTCATATTTATTTAGTACTTTATCTTTAAATCTTTTATTTATTGTGTATTACGCATTAATCAACACTTAAAAATAATATCAAACTCTTTAAAAACCTTTGTTTACTTAACTTATGCAGAAAAAACCATCTTTTAATCCAAAGATAAGATAACACATTCACACATTAATTTCAGAAAGATAACACTACTTATATGAGATGAGAATGAGATCAAGAAAGGTAAACTACTTTTTATTTATAAAATATGCTCTCAAAAATACGAATGCCAAAAATCTAGTTTTTTGTCAATTTCAAAAAAAGATCTTGATTTCTCGAGTTCTCGACTAATTTTTTCTCGTCTCGAGTAAGGCTAAATTTCCCAGAAGCCCTTAAAGGCAGGCTCTGTGCGAATATTTGATTTTGTTATGATAGGTTAACCAACAAAAACATGTGAATAAAGCCGGCTATGAGGTACATTTGTTAAAACTTTGCAGTTCGTAGCTCAGTAAAAGAATGTGCTACGAGCATCTACGCCGTAACCATGTGCTACGTTCTCAAGCATTTGAGATTTGAAGTCGTTCATATAAAATTTGAGAAATTCAACTGCGCAATTGACATTATGAAACTTTAACTTTAATTGCTGACAGTAAAATCCCACTAATATTATAAATGTGAAAGTTTGGATGGATGGATGTTTGTTACTCAATCACGCCAGAAAAGCTGAACGGATCTGGATAAAATTTGGCACAGAGATAGGTTATAGTCTGGAATAGCACATAGGGTACTTATGAGCTACTCCAGACTATAATCCTTTCCCCGTGGGATAGATTTGTAGGCTATATTTTTATTCCGGGAGAAGATAAGATACCACGGGAACGCGGGTGAATCCGCGGCGGACAGCTAGTACAATAAAATATTGTAAGTGGTTGCGTTCATCTATATTCTAGACTTTTATGGCTTGACCCCCAAACTAAAGTAGAGAAAAACTTAGATGCCAGAGTTGGACTTAAAATGCTTTTCACTCAAAAGAAACAATTAAGGGCTAATGAAAACATAGATGAAATTGAGACCCGGACCGATTTAGAAGTTAATTTGTTTTTTTTTTTGTTAGGTTGGGTGACCTCAATCTCATGGTTGGTAATGAAATGGCCGAAGGCGTTCTAAGCTTGGAACAATGGAAAATATATTCTATAGTGTAATTTTGGAATGAACTGAACGCATTAATAATAAAAAGTTCGTTGTTTAGTCAAAGAAGGATTTATCAAACGAGTATTTTTGATATTACATAAATAAAATAACATTAGTTTTAAAATATATTAGCATAATACGAAGCTAGCATAATTTCTGACAAAATACAAATTCTCAATATTATACTTTTAGAATAATAAAAACCTTACTAAACATATGTACGTGTAAAAATACCCGTTTGAATATGTACATGTACAAGGTATTTATTATATGTAACAGTATAGTTTATAGCATTACTTTATATGCACTTGCACTTGATAGGTGTTTACCCCAGTAACTCGTTCATGTAGAACTAATTGAGTTGGTAATATTTAAGTGGTGTTGCGGCGCGCTTCGAAAGATAAGTAGACATCATCTTTATTAAATGGAGAAGGGGAAGGTATATTAAAAAAACATTAAAACAAAATTTTGAAACATATTTAAAAATATTCTTGATAAGAAAAGGATCTATTAGCTGTGCTAAGTTTAACTTATTTTGGTCCCGTAACATTTTTGATGTTGATAATAAAATCTAAAGTCAAAGTCAAAACCATTTATTCAGTTTAGGCCCTAGAAAGGCACTTATGGCGGTTCGGAAGTCAGCCTTCAACTGAGAAGAACCGGCAAGAAACTCAGCAAGGTTAATTTTTTTTAAATATTTTTGGACCATCTTACTATATTCGATTTTTTTTCAAATGTTTTACAATTTTATTATATACTTAATTTACTTTTACATACTTTATCATTCTAAAAGTATAACTAATACAAAAATACATAAAATGCTTTAGTTTAAAGTTACCTACATAGTAAACTAAAACAAAAAAAAAATACTTTATCAGTAAAAAACAAGGTGTAGGAGTTTGTACAGATTGCAGCTACTTCTAGACATCTTTATCCTCAATATAATGAATGAGCTACCTTGTAATAACTATTTCTTTCAAAACTTTCTTTATGTAGGTTTTGAATCTAGAATCGGTCATCTTGGTAACAGATGCTGGTAATTTATTATAAAAGCGAAAACTATTCCCAAGAAATGACTTTTTAACTCTAGCTAATCTAAAATACTGATCAACTAATTTATCTTTTTGTCTTGTATTGAAATTATGAATCTCTACATTTGATTTATACAACTCAAAATTTTTTCGGATATAGTTATTGCCCTGTCCCCATTATTTGGGGTCGGCGTAATGAGTACTCTTCTTTCATTCCCTTTGTTATAATTGTAAAAAATATACCTGCGTCATTTATCCATATGGGCTTTTAAGTAAGCAAGATAAAAAAAACAAGCGAGCCTTACCATACCATACCTTGCCATACCACACCTCTCAGAAAATGTGTTGGTACCATCTGACGGCCAACTCTACTAGCGCGCGCGATCATTGCATGGTTAATAAATGAGTTTTTACTTAGAGCTTGAAGCTGTATGGGATAAAATCCTTTGCCTCGACTACAATAGAGGAAATAAAACCACACACTATCGTCCCTATCTGACAACCCGGCTTGAATTGAACCCTAATTCTAAATAAATAATGTATTCTTTTCACTTACTTCCTGAAGAATATTTTGAAGCAATCAAATAATTAATCAAAAAAATAGTACTTATATTTCTTTGTGCAACTTAAAAATCTAAGGCTTGGTTGCTTCAAACTCGATATCTTTTTCATTGAAATAATATTAATATTTTACATGTCAAGCACTCATCAAAATATCATCATCATTAAATATTGAAGTAATCACTCGTCGTCGGTATTTTTTTAAATTAATTCAAGCACAATCAAAAATGCGTACGGTTAAATAAAGGAGATAATATGTAATCATTATAAAATAGTAACTCTTGATATTAAAATTTGCACTGTCAAACAATTAATTAAATTAATTTCAACCAATTAATTATTTTGCGTGAGTATAATTTAAACTAATTAATACCCGAAAAATAGCCGTTCAAAGGCATAAATGTAAATATTCTGTACTATTAAATGATTAAATTGAATTACACGTGTCTGATTTATATATTTTCTGTTTTATAAATAATAAAATAAATTAATATTATAAGAAAATGTAAGTTTATTAACACACGGCAGAGCAGCAGAGCTTGTACTATGGCAACAAGATAACAACTTTTTTATATACATACATAAAAAAATAGTAGTATATCAGTTATCTGGTTTTCATCTTAAAAGCTCTGCTTAGTTTGAGATCAGATGGTAGTTGGTTAGCCCGAGGATATTTATATAATTTATAAAAAACATGTGAAGACGGATGACTTTTTTGCAATAATACGCAAAAAGTCTGCATCATTAGTGCGTCGGGCGCGGGGTAGCCGGAATAGAGTCCTGGGGGTTATTGCAGATAGAGTTGATAGCTTTATGATGGGGAGGTTCACCGAACTTCATCTAAAAGGTGCGTTTCGCTGAGACCTCCTCATGTCATGTAATGTCAGAAATGTTATTTTGTTACATAGTTATGTAAGGTGTGTAATTTACTAACAATAATATGGATTTTAGTAGTCCGAAATAAATGGATTTTATTTTATTTATTTATTAATAATGATTGGTATTTAACTTTTATATGTAGGTACATATTTATTAGTTATACGGGTTTAAAGATAAAATTAATAAAATCAAAAAATATTTTTTTAAATCTGAATTTTTACTTATGCACGCTGTCCGGTAAGTAAGTAATAGTGTTAAGTAGTTATCTCCCAAATTTACAAAAGTAAGCTCAATAAAATGATCGAAATATTTCAATGTTTCTGATTTTTTATGTATGGTTTTTGATCTCGAAAAATGTGACACTTTTACAAAGGTCATTTTTATATATTGGGTAGGTGTCCCGCCCACCTACCTCCCTTAAGTTTGTCGTGCTACTTACTGGACAATTAAATACTTTTTATAGGCTTGTGTTTTTACGATATTCTCACAAAGATAAGTGATAATGTAACCGAAAGAGCATACACACCGATATGTAGGTCCTTATCGACTGATTTTCCTTTCCTTAAAGATTCATCTCTTCAATATTGCTATGCATTTGTTTCTCAAATATATTTACACATTTTTTCGTCTAAGTATAAAATTTATATTGATTGGATCATAAAAAAAATTATAACAATTCATGGTAATAATTCTACTCTACAGTTTTTTGATACAGTATAATTGTTACTACTAAATTAATTAAAATTATTATATTTATGCAATTTTTTATTTCAGATCTTTTACCGACTTAAATTATGATACAATATTTTTTATATGCCTTGGCGGATAATTTTGCCTCATAATGCTATTTAATTTAAATTCATACTCATTTTGCTAAGAATCAATCGTAATTGTTAATAGGTACTTGGCACTTTTACTATGAACCCCTAATCAAAGTAAAATAACGAACTTTGAACCTTATATTCAATTCAATATGAATTAAAAGTGTCCTTAAAAGGTAAATAAAGGCCATCAAACACGTACCTTATTAAAATACGAGATAAAGAATCCAGAAGCTAGATACGGGCGAGGAAACGCTTAATTCAATTCTCGCTGGAGCGCTGCCACAACCCACGACTCTCGAGCCTTTTTCAATGATATCTGCGCCCAGTTGGAGTGGATATAAAGGCGCATCCATATCTGAAGTTGAAATGAATCCCGCTTTGTTGAATTAATTATTTATTTAACCTGTCAGTTCTTTCTTGGGACAATCGGGGTTTCAGAGTCCGCACCACTTGGTTCTCAAATGGGACAATCGGGACGATGACATTTACTTGAAAATTGGGCGCGAATTTTGAAAACTGTGCGCGAGTTGACGAGTTGTTTGACAGGTTAATGTCGCGAGTCAACAGATTAAATAGTGAAAAATCGTCGTCATGAAGTCTGGTCTTTTTCAATTGTCCTTTTTGTTTTCGTCTAAATGTCAAGTCAAACTTTGTCTGTAATAGTCAGCCAGTCAGTCCTCGCCTGCAGAGGTTGGAATCGCCGCAACAATATCGCTAAAAATCCTCTAACATTATACATTCAGAAAGCAGATAGTTTTTTAATTTTCGTATTTGGGCACGTACCGTTTTTACACGAACGTGACATGGCATTGAATTGGGTTAACGCTTACATTATATAATACTTTAGCGTAGGTATAGATAATCCTAGATTTGAAACACTTAACCCTAAAACTTATGATAAAATAACAGTCAAAATTAGCAATGAAGTGCAAACATATATCTGACTAGCTGTCCCCCGCGGTTTCACGCGCGTTCCTGTGGGATCTTATCTTTTCCCGGGACATAATATAGCCTCTGTTCGTTAGGGATATTGTAGCTTTCTAATTATGAAATAAATTTTCTAATCGGTCCAGTAGTTTCAGAGCCTATTCAATGCAAACAAATCTTTCATTTTTATAATATTAGTATTATATCTCATAACAGCATTTTTTAATTATGTGAACCCTGCTTTATATTAGAAATTAATTCTGCTGTAGGTATTGCGTTTGAATAACTCTTCCATCATGTTATCTACTACGAATATCTTAGATTTATAGCACAATCGATTTAGGAACATTTTAAATGCAACCACAAAAATGGTTTGGTTTCTAATCAGACGATTTCATTTTCATTAAAATAAATTTTAAATATAATTTATCGCATTGTTATAAAGAAAAAATAAGAGATTTTTTTGAAATGTCATAAGCAACAAGTAATTAAGCTAGATGAAAAGCACACCATATTATAACAAGACATGACCGCTCTTCAAACATCCATCCTTTCTACCTCTGAGCAGCACAATGACCTCAAGAAACGGGTAGATGCCATGGCTAACCAAGATAATAATACTGATATTCTGAATAATATAATAATACATGATTGACATGCTTGAACAGCACGCAAGGCAGTGCAATATTGAACTGTGTAATATCCCTGAAAAGCGAGGTGAAAATCTTATCACCATTATAGAGGCGATCAGTTCTAAAATAAATTGTCGTGCACCACACGCGCAAACACAAAATAAACAACCTAAGAATATTATTTTAAAGCTTAATTCGCGTATATTGAGAGATAACCTGCTTAGTGCATTTCGATTAGCAAAAGGCTTAAAAACCGATCAGCTGGGCATATCTGGCACACAGCCTGTGTATATGAAAACACTCAAAAACAAACAGTTGTTTCGAGAGTGCCGAGAAGCCGCCAGAAAACATAACTTTAAGTTCGTATGGGTTAAGCCACTATCCTAGTGCGTGAGACTGATACCACGCCTACGCTGGCCATCCGAACACATCAACATATTGCCAAAATTAAACCAAGTGGCAACTTTTCTGAACGTTCTTAGTTTTTGTACACTTTGTCTTGATCAACCTTGCTTAAGTTTAGCTATTACTTTTACAAGTTTTACATTATACTGTTACTATATACACCATATAAATTTATTTTAATTATAATGATATATTCCATATAAAGTCACGATGTGTGTTACAAGGTCATACCAATAATTTATTTCTTTGAAATATCAGCAGGCACTTATATCTGTTGAAACACAATTTCCTATTATTTTATTCAATGAATATTCATCGCAGCCTTGACTTAAATATTTCTTCATCACAGAATTACATATTGCGGTTTCTCTATAAAACTAAATCACATACCTACTACTCTATATAATTTCTATTACAGCGAAGGATAAATTAACTATTTATTATCAGAACTGTAGAGGTTTACGGACACGTACGTCTATGTACATTCATGAATGTATATTCATCTATACAAGTCTTTATTCAGATCTCAAATGGAATATGCTGTGATGGTATGGAGCCCTCTGTACCAAATATACAAAGTTAGTATAGAAAGAGTACAACGCTAGTTCCTAAAAACGTTACAGTATCGCTGCCGCTAAAACTACAATTATAATTGTAACTTAAAATTTAACCTACCTGACTTGGAATCTAGACGACTATTCCTTGAAAGTATGTTTCTGTATGAAATTAAATGAAATGAAATTGTTTATTCATCCAAATAGGCCTTCACAGGCACTTATGAATAGTCAGACTCTAAATGCTCGGTTCGGAAGGATGTTTTTGCTGAGAAGAGCCGGCAATAAACTCAGCAATTACTCTTTTCAAAAACAACTTACACCTATTACATTCAATAATTATTATTTATCTAGTCTCACTGACAATATTTGCGTGTTATGGCGGCAAAAATAGTAATCTATAGAATTTAATTATGACTGACTTAATAAACAACAAACTCAAGCAGACCAGCCCCCACAAGCAGCACCTGTTCACAAGTATGACGCGTGTGGCAGCCATCGCCCTCCTCGCACATTTTATAGGGAAGTGAGCGACCCGCCACACGACGCCGCCGCAAGCAAAGGCCTTAAAGCGAGCATGACTAACTTAAGCTTGCTCCAAACAAAAAGAAACATTAAACTAAAAGCAAACGAATTAAAACACACAATGTGTTATGTATATGTATATGACCGGTGTAATAACAGATATGACTGCTCTGAGTTGATAAATGAATTGTGTTACATTGTTCCGAGGACTGTTATTGCACGTCCGGTTTTTGCTGTCTTCTAGCCGCACAAATGCGGGTGTTCGCACGCCTCTATCCCGTATTACAAAAAATTATAACAATTTCTTCATAGACTATTCTCATTATCATAAATTTAGATACTTACTCTTACAAAAAATTTATAACAAATAACAAGTATTCTTTATATAACGTTTCCTTCTTTTGTGTAAATTAAGTATAAGTATTTTTATAAATCTCTTTTTTTTGGTATGTTAACAGTTTCACTCGAGTTTCTTTTCTTATAAAAAAAATAAGTTTTATCATTAATATGTGGATAAAATAGTGAGTTGCACATGTACATATATTTTATATAGAAATACCCAGAAAGTAATCTGTGTAATTGTTTGTTTTCCCTAATAAAATAAAATAAATCTCATAAACAGACACACGACGGAATTTTGGGTTGTTTTGGGTCACTATTACATTTAATTGCACTCGGTACCGTGAAGTGCACCCGTTGACGACGACGGCGATGCAGCACAGGTCAAAGTTGGCTAATTATAGGGCTAACCAATCTACACCTTTTTACTTACTAAGTATATATCACTACTGTTTAACCAACACAACTAACTTTGATATACAGGGTAAGTAATAATAAGTACCTAAGCAGTACTTACGACAAAGTTAAGGGTATGATAGGTGGGCAGATCCCCTACTAAATATACAAAAACGAGCTCGAAAAAAAGGTCACCATTTGCGAGATATTTCGTTATGATTTTTATGAATTGATTTTTTAATTTTAGGTATGAAATATCTCGAAAATGGTGACATTTTGACCAAAGTAATTTTTGTATATTTGGTACATAACCTACCCACCTATCTGCCTCCTAAGTTAGATGTACTACTTACCGGACATGCTGTACATAAGCACAACATGACTAATTGTATAGTAAAGTTAATGTATATAACGATTAGCACGTAGTTAATAGGAGTGACACGACACGCTTTGTGATAGGAGAGGACAGCCAGCCAACTGCAGCCTACTGACCACAAGTCAACAAAGTCCATTGTTCAGCCTATTGTATAGCCAATATTGAAATGTATAGATAAACACGTATCGCAGAAAGGGATATGTTGGTGCATGTTGGGCTGTTATTGCGTATATTTTGTCATTTGATTTTATTCCCGTGTTTATTTTGGTTCGATCTTTGTTGTGGTATGGTTTTTTTTTCCTTAATCTATGTGATTAGAGCTGAGCTACCTATAGTTGAGGGTTGCTTGTTATTTTCAGCATCAGTACTATATTTGTGTCATAAATTGTGTATATATCATGCTATTTTTTATTATATTCGGTTTTGTTTCTGCGCGTTAATTTAGTTATTTTATTTATTCTCCAATCGATTTATCGATATCTTAAAACCGGTTTTACTAAGCATAGTTTGAGGTTGATTTTTTTTCTGTCCGGGAGATACATCCCTGACTATGTCTACTTTTTTTTATTTTCAGTAAACGTAAACAGGGGACTGGGGTTTGTAGGATTGGGATAGGTTATAGGATATTCCATTTATTTAAATTATTGTTTTGTACTTATACATATTACAGTATTCTTATGACTTCTTACAGATTTAAAACGATGGTTATACGGTTACATATTAAGTACCTACGTGGTTTTTATTCAAATATATCTAAGGCATAGTCGAACTACTTGTTATTAATAAGTAGACTAAAAATTAAATCTGACTACAACTGATTTGAAATTACAGGTACAAATATACGGTATACGGATACGGTAATCGCTTACCATCAGGTGGGTCTTTTTCATGACCTGCAATGTAACTTGCTGTTACCAATAAAATACTATGACTATGACCATAAAGGCTGTATGTACTCTTCAGTCTTTTGTATAAGTTGCTGCAGGAATAGTTTGTGTTAAACAAAGTTAAAAAGTTAAAAATATCGATATAAAACTAAACTTTATTGACATTTTATAAAATGACTGTAAAAGTTTGAGCCTGTGAAATTAATAAGATTGAGCCTGAATAAATCAAATTGAGCTGGAAATTGGATTTAAACTACACCAGTTCATTTAACTCAGAGTGATGTGACAGCCTTAATTTCACCAGAATTTGCACTACTGTTCAGTAACAGACAGTGATGAAAGCTGACGTCCAGTAGCTGGACTGTATGAATATGTAAAAGCTTTTAAACCTAATTTAGTCTGAGTGAAGACTTAATTGACAGTGAAGATGATAGTATCTTTTCTTATATTTTTGGAGATAATTTTGTTTAATAGATAAATTTCAACCAATTTCCAATACTTAGGCTATAATAATATATAATATACTTATGTCTTAACTTTGGCTTTGTGCTTAACAGTTTCGGCCACATCAACTCTATTCTCACTTCAAAAAAACCCTTATCTGGTTCAAGTTCTGCTTTGATTTTAATTTTAATATGTAGTCATTTTGAGTCAAAATTGAAACTGTTTAATTCAAATCATAGCTCCATTCCATTCCAGGTTTGGTTTAACATTTACAATGTGTGCAGTACATAGTATGTACCTATGTGTGCGTAGTTGTGTGACCATAAACAATTATTATTTATTATATAATAAACTTATTCTTTACAGGTGCTGCCGCACTTCAACATCGTTCTACGTCTTAGCGGCTCTCACAATGCAGAGGTAAACATTTTGTAATACACTATTTTTAATTAGGATGATGACTATAATAGCGAACAATTTGTAAAATTCCGCCTTTCTATTATTTTTAATTATCAATCTAACGATAAAGAGTTGGTCTTTTGATGGTATATATTTATGACGTCACATTTGTATTTCATACAAAACTCCATAATAAATCATCGTTTTGAGATTTAATAAAAAGAAGCTGATTTGATATGTCAGTCCCTATAACCTACCTTACGTGATCTTTATTTAAAACTAATCGCATAAATAGCTTTTTATTTCCAAACATGCGATGATAGCTCAGTGGTAAGTGACGTCGAATACCGCGACGAAGGTCGTGGGTTCGAATCCTACAATGAGCTTGAGCTTTCGGTGAAGGAAAACATCGTGAGGAAACCATAGCACGGTGGTAGGGTACTTTGTAGTACCCGACTGGCTGGCTACCACCCTCAAGTTGAAAACCTGTCGTCAAGCACCAATCGGTGTGTTCCGACAGCTGCACTTGAGAGCCAGTTCCCATCTAGGCTTTGTGTGCTTACCACCTTCGGCACATCATCACTTACCATGGTGAGATTGTGGTCAAACACAAGCTTATCCAGAATAAAAAAATAAAAAAACAAAGTACGTAGATAACTTCCATAATAGCATTTGGTCAGACAATTATATAGCCACCTATCTATATGTTTTATAGGAAGTAAAATTACAATCATTATATTAAATATGAAGGTGTATTTACGTAGTTTATTCCATTTTGTAGAGTGCACAGTGGTTTGTTAATTAACCGCCAGAGTGCGCTCGTACCAAATAAAGGGCGTAAAGGTTTATATTCCCGGATAATATCAAGACTTTTGTGAAAATATTTTGGTGGCAGAGTAAATGGATGATAATGGATCCCAATGCCAGCTTTTTAGCAATATGTGATCGTTTACTTTTTCCTCTGTATTTTTTTTTGTTAATTCTCTTATATTTTTTCTATTTGTCACATACTTAATAATAATAATAAAACTCTTTATTGCAAAACACCACAGAGACATAAAAAACAAGTACAGAACAAACTTAACAAATATGTATTACAAAGGGCGGTCTTATCGCTCAGAGCGGTCTCTTCCAGACAACCATGCACGGAGAGGAGTAACGAAAAGTAGTATGGACGGTGGTTTCCAATACCTATATAAAATAAATACATACTCAATAAACATACATACTAATATAAATATATACCTAAATACATACATACCAATATAAATATATACCAAAATACATACTAATATACATAATTATATACCTGAATATATAAACAATGCTATATGGATTGCGATGCAACAACTAGTAGTTACTGTGAAAGGTAATATAATTTTACACTATTTTTAAAGGCTTGGAGTGAGGGTATGCGCTTAATGTCCACAGGCAGCTCATTCCACAGCCGCACGGCTGCAACTGTAAATGAACAATCGTAAAATTTGCTGCTGTGGACAGCAGTCTTTAACAATAAGTTTTCTGATGACCTGAGCCTACTAGAGCTGGAAGTGTGGAGGAACTCAAAACGTTCCTGAAGATAGCGCGGGGAAGAGGGAATGAACAGAATACTGTACAGGAGGGACAATATATGAGCATTCCGGCGACGACGAATAGGAAGCCACTTGAGTTTAGCGCGATATTCGGAGACATGATCATATTTGCGCAGGCCATAAATGAACCTGATAGAGAAATTTTGGAGGCGCTCAAGTTTATTTAGCTGGTCCTCTGTAAGATCGAGATAGCAGGCATCCGCGTAGTCAAGAATAGGGTGTAAAAGTGACATACTTATGTTTTAGAAGTCAATAATATAATTTATGTTAGTTATTGATATATTTGTCAAGATAGAGCAGTGAAAGTTTCATGAAATACAAATACCTACGTTTTTTTATAATCCCTATAGATCCAATCATATTTCAGAACCAGATTCAACTGTATTAGAATCTGGGTACCCTTAATTTGATTGACTCCCGTCTAGTCATCGCAATATTCGTTTATATTATAAATAGGCGCTGACTACTGCCAATTTCATTTTGTATACCAGAAAAAGTTTGTTGAAAAAAATATCGCAAGGAAATCTATTTTAATGTAAAACGAAAACAAGATTTATTTATATCAAAGAACGATTTGGACGTTTATAAAAATTACATTTATAATTTAGAAACTTTTTTGAGAAAATTTTTTTTTTTTAATATTAATAAACGTTTCTTATTTTAGAAAAAAATATAAGATTCATAAACAGATTTTTTTTCTGTCAAGTTTTGTTAAATCAGTGTTAGTTGTGAATCTATCGCAGCTAAAATTCAGTCATACTTATTACTCATACTACTTCTAATATCATTTATTAAAAATTAAATAATTTGGACATCTACCACGAAAAGTTGTCAAATGTATCAACAGTATACAAACTAATCATTGCCAAAATAGTTAAAAATATTTATGAAACTAACTCGAAATCTTTTGATTATATGATAATATATATGATAATTTTGATTATTACTTTAAATTACCAATGTAACTAACGATAAAGAGTTGATATTTTAATGGAGTATATTTATAACGTCACGAACCAGTATTTCATACAATACTCTATATAAAATTAAAAGAAGCCGATTTGATACGTCAAAATAAACTATCAGAATTCTAGATAAACTTATCTTTTTTTTTGCAGTGGTTTTCAACGTTTTCGTGAGATCGACTGGACGTCTGTCCGTCGAAATTGTCACAATCTCTTCACCAAGCTTATTCGAACCCGTGATCCCTATAATGGAGATGGCATGGAAGATACAGCTATGCCAAGGAGGCAAAGATTGTCCGTGAGTATTAAAATTAATTATTTTGATAGCAGAAGCAAGAACTGTATCTAAAAGGCTAGCTCAAGATGGCGCTGTTGACTTAGCATAATGACCAATTAAAATATTTTTATTCAAATAGCCGGGCTTTGAAAGCTCCAATGAATAAATAGTCTAGCTATTCTAACGTACGGCTCGGAAGGTTGCTTTTGCCAAGAAGAGCCGGCAATAAACTCAACAATTAGTCTTTTCATAAAGCAACTAAACATTCTATAATTTATCTAGCCTCACTAAAACTTTTGCGAACAGTTCCTAGATTTCCCACACTCACATAGAGTTAAAAATGATTGCGTCGTTCATCTTTGGAATCATACGGAAACCTTACCAAGCGAGTTCGGCTTCGGCTCGCGCTTGACCGGTATTTATTGACACATTGTTTACGGAATTATTAGTTGTATTATATTGTTCATACAAGTATTGGAAATGAAAAATATTTTGTAAAGGGCGCAGTCTATAATCAAATCATAGACTGATATACTATTTTTGCTGACATAATTAAAAATACACACACAAACCACTCCCGACCAGCTAGTTCAATAATGCGATTGGTACAAACAAGCTATTCGATCGATCCGCACGAAATTAGGATGAACGAACACTCAAAGTAAATCGTATACGAGAGATTCCATTAACTTGCTATCGACAATTCACGATAGAGGTTTGCAAATGCAATTGCCAAATCAAAAAGTTTCAAACCCGATAGGAAAATCCATGCGGTGCTACGGATTCTATTTCCATTTATAGTCTACCAAGCTGTGGCATTAATTATTTCATTTATTTTGAAACTACATTGAGATGTATAGATAGCATGGGTGATCGATAGCTTTTATCTTTGAGTATTAAACAAAGGCTTCTGTTATACAAATAAAAAAAAATGTAATCGACTCCTAACTTTCTCTGCAAAACGGCAATTTCAAAGGCAACGTCCTAATATTATGTCGCATTATTCAATAACAGTAGAAGTTTCGAGCTTCAGCCTCGTGATATTGTAACCAGACTTTATTATAGAAGTTAATATGTTTTTAAGCCTGAACTTTGAAGCGCTTAAGAGAAAAAATTATGAAATAGAATAGAGAGCTAATAACGTGTAGATCTACGAATAAGTACTTATTACTTATTCGTAGGTGTAGATGGAGTAAACAGAATTAGATAGTTTAATTGCATATTCCTGATAATTTTACCTACGCATAAACTATTTTCACATTCGTTTGAAGTGAAGAATGCCCATGCCTTAGTTCATGCGATATGTACTAATTGTTCCTAAAACTCCCATTCACATATTTCAGATCTCCTTTTACCAAAGTAATGTGAACTTATCCTCACTCAGGGTGTTTAGAGTAACAGCAATTCGAGTCCCAAAGTTTATATCGCTCTAAAATCTTTCTCACTGCAAAGTTGTTGAGTTTCTGAAAATACTCACGTAGTTCATACTATAGGTATGTTATCTTGTTCTCGAACTCCGATGTAAACATTCCGGTGCTCGTTCGTTGTGACTGCGACTTTGCATTCTCAAAATCTTTATCTTCTTACGCTAAGAGAAAAATAAAGTGTGGTGTGCTAGATTTAAAGTGTACAAGAGCTGATTATGTAAATTCCACCATTTAGTTGGTGAAAATTAAAAATGAAAATGACACTTACAACATACAAATGTATAGGTACAATTTAAAAAAAAAATCTCAAACTACCACTACGCACTAATTATTATTTCATATTAATTTTATACTTACGTTTAACTTAGTACATGAACTTTAAGAAACTGAAATGGAAACATATATTTTGCGAAATCATTTTGAATTTTAAAAAAATCCTCGAACTACCGTCGCCTATATACCTACATTAGCAATATCGAAGAGTTCCTAATGTGCTGTAAACCTTTTTCAAAGACCGTGCTACTTAAAATAAAAGTTCTGAGCCCAGGTTCATTCTGTGAAAGTAGGCCCCGTCTCCACTTACCAAAGTACGAATAATGTACCTAATGGGGTAGTTGAGAATATCAGAGAATAACTAAGTTTATATTGAAAGACGAAGTTTCGTCTTCACTCAGCTTACTATTATGCACTAATTATTATTTCATAATTTATTTTATACTTATATTTTACTAAGTAGATGAACTTTAAGAAACTGAAATGGAAACATATATTTTGCGAAAACATTTTAACTAACTGTAGCATTAAAGTTTAACAAAATTTTGGTCAGTGCACGTTGTATAACGATACAAATTCTACAGTTAGACATGACATGACACTCCTCTTATTAAAAGCGTCCACGGATATGTATAATTGAATCTTATTTGAATCAAATCAACGTCCTTTGTAGATTACACACATATTTACTGTAACTGGAAAGTGATATTAACTGTGCTAATGGGAATTTTGAGCAAATACCAGTGAGAATAGCTGTACGACAAGTGTTACGTGAGTATTTTGCGGTAACTATGTGTATCGGTTATGATAAACGTGATTATCGGCAATCCCCTTTGTTTTCGGAATGAGGAAATAGTTCGAATGAAAACTAAAAGCGAGTTTACAATTGAACCGGGCAGGTGGCGCTGCAATCGAGTTATAGGTTTTTCTTTTTATTTTCAGAACAGGATGACTGTCCGGGCAGCTAGTTTCCCTTTATAAACTTTAGTGGGTAGACATGAAAATGAATAGTGCTATTAAATATAATGTTCGTATTAATTCGCATGATAGACTTATATTTAAAATCTGTAACAAAAATACATTGCAAACGCAATACTTATCTATTATTGAAGTTTTCGTTTATTGATTCAATGAAGAAGAAAATATGATACAAACATTTAGTTTCAAACTGATTTCCATCGAAACACTAATTCATTGCAATATATTAATACCCAATTAAAAAAACAACAACAAAATCTTTCAAATTGAGAATAAAAGAACGTTCTTTTTTCTCTCTTTTCTTAACCTTATCCCACGCTAGGTGGGACCGGCACAACATATTTTCCTCTTCCACTCCGCTCTATTATCTACTACTTGTCTCAGTACTCACACACGTCTTTCATAAACATATAAAAGTAAAAGTACGTTAAGATACTCAATAACAATATTATTATTTTTTTTTATTTTGGTTTTTTTTTAAATAAATATGATAACGCCTGTTAAAAAAAATCCAAAAATTTACCTTCTGATCCATTTCTAGCGTCCTTGGTTATTTTTTATAAACAAACAATCTGTTAATTTATTATAAACAGAACATGTAGGTATTGGGATTACGAATTAAAGTAAAGGAACTAGATCATACCTTGGATAAATACAAACACAATACTAAGAATGTGGCTGCGTCTAGACGGGCTAAAAACCAGTTACTTGATTCTTCAAAAATAGAAAAACATTTTATTCTCAAAATAAAAAAAATTACAATGGTCATTATTTTTATGGCTCAAATCAACCGATTCTTCTTTTAATTTCGTTCCCGACAAGGGTTGACGAGACTGGAAATGTCTTATGCTCTAATAGACAACCACGGAGCCTCGGAATAGATAAATCATGATAATTTTTAAGCATCCATAGAGTTCTGGTGAACTGTTTATTTTTTTTGTTTAAGTTTTAAGTGGCGCATTACAGACAGACAGTGGGATCATTTATTACGTCTTATTTTAGTCTGTTTTATGTAAATTCAAACAGATACAAACTATGGATCCATCCGGATATAAAATGAAGTCGTTTAATTAATTAATTCTTCTTACAATTAAGTTCTTATTTACATATGCAAACTGATATAATGGAAATATTATTGAGATTAACCAGACATCTTTCTGCCGGCGACAGCATACGAGTTCCAAGCTTGATTACGAATGAATTAAAATTGTCTCATATTTTCTTTTATATCTCAATATACTACAGGAAAAATATCCTACTGGCATACCTACGTGTGATAGATGAAACCAATAATATTATTAGTGAAACGGTGTACATAGGTACTAAATATTGGGTGAATTAATATTAAGCTTAAGCAATGTTTCCCATACACATCGTATAAAAGAGAGAAATAGAAAAAAATATACCTATGTATGAATTTTGGACCACCCTAATAATTATATGAGAACTACGCTACGAATAAATAATGACTTATTACTTATTCGTAGGCACTACGTCATAAGTTAGTGCAAATATAAGGAGAACAAAAATTAAAGAGCCATTATGAAAGTACATATTTTTTACTGTTAGGTATCTAGCTTTTATTTTATGGGTCATTCTCATTTTGACCGTTTTCAGGGTGTTCCATTAAAAAAGTTCTACTTACACAGAGAAAAACTAAAAAATATTGATAATATCCTATATCTGAATACTTTTTACATAATAATAAGTATGGTTCCAGTTGAATTTTATCGAAAATGTTTACCGTTGTTTTTTAATGATCGTCAATGTTGTATTTTCTAAGAAACATGACGTGTTCCATTCCAACTTTCGAACAAAAAAGTCTCTAAATTCTGAATATTTACTGTTAGGATTAAATAAAGGCTTGTGTTACATTAACAACGAAATTTTCTATATTTACCGATCGTTGTAAGTAATAATTTTATTTACAACAAATGTACAAAGTATACAAGCAAATGTACAATTATAATATATATAAAAAACTTCTTCGGGGCTGCCGGTGCCACCGATCGGCAAGATTCCCAGAAGGCTGGCAGCGTTTCCTCTTTGGATGGCCAAGCTGATGCGTTGGCGGAAAAAGCTCCCCGCCCGCCGGTCACCCGAGGCCTCGATTAATTTTTTACAAAAAATATTTGCGAAACGACGAGATTCAGACCCCCACGGACCCATGGTCTCAACCGCGAAAGGCATAAATTGATAATTTGGACCAATACAGGCGTACTTTTTGAATTTTCCGCACCTTTCGCAACCGCTCCCGCGGCTTTACAAGTCACCGGTAAGTGAGATGACGCAAGTGTATCGACACAAGTGGCATCCCACACCAACGGCTTGCCGACACTCCACGGGATCAAAGTCATACCATCCGGCCTCTTGCCGTCGCCACGCGAAATACCGACTGGTTCGAGTACAGAAGGCACGCCGGCGACAACAAGAGCCCTACGGATAATATCATCAAGAGCCACGTGGCGTGAAATACGACCGGCGCTTTGAGAACACGAAAGCCCATGATGGCCGAGCTCATTGACAAGATCCCCACAGCGGCAGCGATGAGGATGATTGGACCTGGAACCAAGACGAAGACAAATGCACAAGCTTAATGTTATGCGGTCTAACAAAGTCCCGATATTACTGGATGGAATGGCTTGCAACCAGTGACTTCTGTATGCATAACTGTTTTTCGCATAATCATCATAACGCATAAAGCACAAGTGCACAAATGCACAAGCTTAATGTTATGCGGTCTAACAAAGTCCCGATATTACTGGATGGAATGGCTTGCAACCAGTGACTTCTGTATGCATAACTGTTTTTCGCATAATCATCATAACGCATAAAGCACAAGTGCACAAATGCACAAGCTTAATGTTATGCGGTCTAACAAAGTCCCGATATTACTGGATGGAATGGCTTGCAACCAGTGACTTCTGTATGCATAACTGTTTTTCGCATAATCATCATAACGCATAAAGATTTTACCTAAAACATTTACGTATAAGTAATTTTCTTTAGCTTTAGACGTATAATGTGTTTTAGTAACAGTATTCGGTTACAAATGCCGATTGTTTATCACATACCTATACATTAAGTATGTTTTTAACTATAATATGTACTTAATCTATAATATGTATCAGCCAGACTGGGCTGGGCATATACCTACAGGGTGAATTTTTCAAGTGGGCGTGGATGGCCAAATTCTAAACTAAAGGGAATATTGAAAAATGCTGAAAGGAGTCTCGAGACCGATTTTGATTAAAACTAAAACTGCATCATTCGATTTTCGAAAAAATATTTCCCCAAGCCAGGAATCAAACCCAATGAATTTGAAAAAAAATACACAGCCTGTATTATTACAAAATGTAACTTGAAAAATTCATCCTGTAGGTATAGTTATATTTGAATCAAAATTGCAATACCTACCTATTTAACTAGGCAGTCACTACCTTCTTATATTAAAATTTATCATTGCTTTGGATTATCTACGTGCGTGACTAACACTAAAGGAGATAATTTGTACGTACTAATTAAATTATTGGAGAAATAAATAGTTGGAGTCTCAGAAACATGGCAAAAAAAAATTGGTATTCAATTTATTTCAGTATATATTTTGCTAAATATATAATTGTATACTGTATTACTAGTTTCCCATGTAACAATATTATTTAATTTTTTGAAACAGTAAAATATATTTGACGAAATAAGATAAGCCACGTTTTTTTTTAAATATAAACCTGACAGCAAATATTGGGACTCGATTGTCACCCAAACTACTGGTTAAAAAACTGGGCCTTTTGCAACATAATGTTTCAAATAGAGGAAACTATCA
The DNA here is from genome assembly GCA_951361185.1 of Ochropacha duplaris. NCBI lineage: Eukaryota > Metazoa > Arthropoda > Insecta > Lepidoptera > Drepanidae > Ochropacha > Ochropacha duplaris. The sequence continues at coordinate 3,394,389 of OX592690.1, forward strand.
TACCTAATGGCTAGTTTTTCTAAAATAAAAAAATAAAAAATTGCCATGTTTCTGACATGAGAACGCGTTTCTAGGAGAACGACCCTTATAGAATAGGAAACAAGGTTTCACATTTTTGTGATATACCGTAGAAATATATTATAAAAAAGCTCACTAGCACTCGTATTTATTATTTGAATATGAAATGAGTTTTAAAATGCAAATATTACTATGTTAAAACAAATGAATCTCAATTGTTGATTATGATTGTAATTCATGGTCTAGCTAGATGTTGTAGAACTATTTATCTTTTTAGAAAGTAATGATTATTTACAATATGCAGGTATTTAATGATAATTTCTGAGTGAAAGCCATTTAGACTAGACTAGAATTAGATAAGTGAGCTGATACCAGTTCGTAAGCTATCCATCAATGTATTACATATTTGTCTATCTGACTATATTGGCGCTGTCCCCAGCGATTAAGGCCGCGTTCTCGACGGATCTTATCTTTCCACAAGATAAATTGTATACTGTGCTTTACTCCAGGATTTGATCTAACTGTGCGCCAAATGTTTTACAAACAAACAACTAAACTTGCCGATCGGCAGCAGCGGCAGCCTCGAAGAAGTTTTTTATGTATTATAATTGTACATTTGCTTGTATATTTTGTACATTTGTTGTAAATAAAATATGTATATTTAAAATGAATTAAAAAAAAAAAACAACTTCACATCAATAATACTTCTACATCGAATGTTAATTCACAAAATAACCGTTATTTAGTGATAGATACTTCGTACAATATAATAGTTAAGGCAAACACACGGACCTATTTTGAGCTTGAATTTGAAAACCGATTTTCATTGCGAACACGTATCTAGCTGACCAGACGAGAAGCCAATAAATAAATAGTTAATAATGGCGGTAGCCTTTGTACCAAAAGCCTAATCCACAACGGTTTTCCTCGTTCTCAATCTTGAACAATATTATGTAAGCAATACTTTTGAATACTTTTGTATATTGTATACGCTTTAGTTCTGTTGGCTTTGTTAAACTCACTGACTAAATAAATCCAAGTATACCTATAGTATTACCTATATGTATATCCCACTTGGCTCAAATTTGGGACAATCGACTCAAACTACCTACAAAAAATTAATTCCAGGAATCGCGATTGAAGTAGTAGGTATTGTTCAGCAGATAGTTCATTCAATAGTTCATGAAAAAGTCTGTGATATTCACCAAAAACTAAGCATTTTCTATGGCATGTTATTTTAGTATTGCCGCCATTTGTATTTTACTAAAGAAATCACAAAAAAAATGGAGAAATGTAAGGATATGTGTCTATTTTTTACAAAAAAAAAACAAGCGACCATTATTATATAGTAGACGCATATGATGTGTAACACCGGACATTTCACCATGGTAATACAATACATACAACCAACCTATCGGAAAATGTGTTCGTACCATCTGAAAGCCAACTCTACCACCGCACGCGCTCATTGTTCAATGTAATTTTTTATTGACTAGAATAGTCGATAAATAATATAACCCATACTAATACTAATAATATTATAAATGCAAAAGTGTGTCTGTCTGTCTGTTACCTCTTCACGCTTAAACCGCCGAACCGATTTAGATGAAATTCGGTAAAAGGATTGTTGGAGTCCCGGGAAAAAACATAGGATAGTTTTTATCCTAGAAATCACCCTTTAAGGGGGTGAAAAAGGGGGTGGAAGTTTGTATGGGAAATCAATTACCGCTAAACTAATTTCATTTTGTCTGTCTGTTACTTCTTCACGCTTAAACCACCGAACCGATTTAAATGAATTTTGGTACAAGGATAGTTTGGATTCCGGAAAAAAATATAGGATAGATTTTATCCCAGAAATTACCCTTTAAAGCGGTGAAAAGGGGGGTGGATGTTTGTATGGGAAATCAATTACCGCTGAACTAATTTCTGTCTGTCTGTTACCTCTGCATGCTTAAACCGCCGAACCGATTTAGATAAAATTTAGTATAGGGATAGGGATAGTTTGAGTCCCGGGAAAAAATAAAGAATAGTTTTTATCCCAGAAATCACCCTTTAAGGGGGTGTGAAAAGGACCCCCCTTTGGAAGTTTGTATGAGAAATCAATTACCGCTGAACTAATTTATTTTTGTCTATCTGTTACTTCTTCACGCTTAAACCGCCGAACCGATTTAGATGAAATTTGGTATAGGGATAGTTTTATGTCCCGGGAAAGAACATAGGATAGTTTTTATCCTAGAAATCACCCTTTAAGGGGGTGAAAGTTTGTATGGGGAATCGATAACCGCTGAACTGATTTATGACTGTCTGCCTGGAGATTTATGAAAAAACCGGCCTAGTGCGAATTGAACTCGGGTTCTCATAGGTTTTCCTGTAATCTACAAGCAATGAACTATATTTTGTATTTTTTTCAAAATTTTAGGCTCGGTAGTTTCGGAGATCACGTGAGGAATGGTCAATTTTCGTCTTCTTTCATGAACAAAATCAAAACTGTTTATTTTACAATAATAACAAAAATATATTTAAGGTTAAGGTTAAGAAAACGAGCCTTTTCATTTGATATATGACACAGTAAAGGTTTGCAAATTTTTTTTTTTAATTTCCTAATTCCACCCCTTCGACGACTCCTCGCTACTTATAACCAACACTTTACCCAAGTAGACATATTTCACCTCTCTACAGCAAGGTTTAGAAAAGCCATCTTAGAAGATCTTAGTTAAGTCAGAACTAAGTCAAAATACTAATAACGTTTATGCACGCTACTTTTCATAATAATATGATCTTTGTACGCATTTTGCTAAACTTGTACTCTGTATTATTAACTATTTTGTGACCTTATTTAGCATTCCGAATGATGAAGGATGTAGGTAAATGCACTCATTTATTATGTATTAAAAAAAAAACAATCATGTATCTTTTTTTGTTCTTGGCAACCTTAACTTTTAACAGTAATATGTGGATAATGCTGTTGATCATGCATAAAGTAATACTTTTGTAACATATGTTGTAAAATATATTGTATGGTTGTTTGTTATCCCTAAAAATAAATAAATAAATAAATTTGTCCACCGAAAATTAACCTTATTTAAAAAAAAATACTTTGCACATCTGTGTTTGGGTCATAGAACTACACCATCCTACCAAATTTCACCTGATTTGGTCCTGTAGATACGGAGCAAATGTCTGTGACATGACCGGATAGACAGACGCACGAGTGGTCCTATAAAGGTCCGTTTTTTTGTACGGAACCCTAAAAAGCAGATTGGATAAAAAATAAGCTACGCAAATTACTAATTCCACGCGGATGGAGTCGCAGGCAAAAGCTAGTAATAATAATAATTTTATTCTTTATTCCCAAACATATATAAATTAAACTTTCACACAAAAAATTGACTTCCCATCAATAAACGTGTTTTGAGTTTTTTCCTGCTACACAATTATGTCCCTTTTCACGAAATCACTCCCACAGATTGCAAGACGGCTAGAGGAAAGATGTTACACATGAAAGACACATTCTTTTATCCCGAGTTCCAGAAGGCCCAAGATGTTTAAAAAGATTATCATTAACTTTTATAATATAAAATAAGCATGTAGCAAATGCTGGTCACAAACAATCCTTAAAAGCCTCATAACAACCTGCTTACATTACATACATTACGAGTCAAATTCAGTTTGCGAATTCAGGTCCTGTTAAAAAGACCTTTAGAGAGCCACGTCGCCACTCGACACGGTAAATGTAAGCTATTCAACACAGAGTCCCTACATCACCTGACGCTCGCTTAGTTAACCTCACAATTGGGCTCACTTACTCGGCAGCCATTCACACACCACTTACCCCTTTCGAAATCACTATAAATCTACGCACATAAAACTTTGCTTGTAGTTTTCTTTTGTTTCAAATGCCTGTACAACTTTTCTGAGAAAAAACATACAAGGAATTTATAGTTATGTATTTTTTAATACAGTTGCTCAAAAAGTGGTGTATTGCAGGGACGTATAGCGTTCGGGATGTAGGCTATTACATAATAGTGCTTTTTTTTACCTTTCCCGAACTCGTGCGTCTCTTTCCCAACTGTCAAAATAATGTCTATTAAAAAGAAAAACCAACCATGAAGTTTTTACTAAAGAGTTTTTGTGATTCATACAAATACGTATATTTCTAAAAAGAAACTACTAATTTATTTCAATATCAGATTTAATGATTTAATTGAATGAGTTAGGTTAGGTTTCATTTCATTTCATCTTATTAAATTTCATTACATATCAATAAAAAAAATATACTGAAGACTAAGCTGTATGGATGGTTCCCTTTGCCTACCAAAATGGGTGAAGAAAAAAAAACTCTGCTTATATTCTACGGTTGGCGCCATTTTCCAGAAATTTTCTTTGCGAGTTTAGTTGTTTGTTGCACAAAATGAGTAATTTCGACCCTATTTTTTTTTAATTAACACCACCGGAACTCACTATAATTGCACAAACATTGTATGAGAAATATACATGAACAATCATACGAAATTAATAATAGTTTTTCTCAAACAGTAAATATGCAACCTAAAACTTCCCCAGTTAGTTTAAAAAACTGTACCAATTTCAATGTACATGTGTACTATAACTTTTATAAGAAATAAATTATTAGTTAGTTGAGTTTATTGTGTTTTTATTATTTTATTAAATTGCTTAATTTTTTCGCAACTTTATTAAAAATAGTCGTTCAGTACACCTGCGGAACTGTCATTGCAACTTGTTCCGACTGTCAACCCTCGCCTTCGGCTGTGCCTCGGCTCGGGTAGACATTTGTTGGAACTCTTTGCAATGACAGCCTTTCCACACTTGTAATGAAATATACTATTTTGTAATAGTTTAAATATAAAATAAGATGGTTCAAAAATATTCAAAAAATGTAACCTTGCTGAGTTTCTTGCCGGTTCTTCTCAGTTGAAGGCTGACTTCCGAACCGGTGGTAACTTCTGTAATTAGACCTTCATAATGCTCTTCTAGGGCCTAAACTGAATAAATGGTTTTGACTTTTGGTGAAGAGTTTTAAATAAATCGTCTTTGTTAAATATTTTCATATGGGAATAAATTTTGTGAAATTTGTCGATTACGTTTGATATTTTTAATGTGAATTTATTCATCATTTATGATGTTTAATAAATTTATTAATGGTGACATTTATTTTTAATTTAGTACAGTTAAACTATTGGTTTTTTTTTCTTCTAATTGTGACATAATATGTGGTGCAATAAAGTATTGACCGTTGATCTAGTAATAACATATAAGTAACATAACTTGAACTTTTACCCATGACCTAATAAAACTACGTGAAGTTATATAGAAAAAGCAATTAAAATGTTGTAAATTAATAGGAAATCCTACGTTCGTTGCTAGGTATCTAATTTGGATTAAGTTACATGATAGCGAAGGAATCTCATATGCAGCAGGTTGGATATGACTGCTGTACACTTGAGTGCATTTAAAATGGAACACACTCTTTCTATATAAATATCAGTAGGTACATAAATCAAACTATATAAAACAATAATTCATTCTTTTCCGTCATGATATTAGATAAATATAATAAGCTTTGAAGAACTATAATAATCTATTTCTGGCAGCAGTGAAGATTGAGGGATAAAATAAGATTGAATCTATACTAATATTATAAAGTGGTAATAAGAGTTAATCTCCGAAACAAATGATTCTTTTACTAACTACAGGCTAAGTTATCCTTGAGGGCTATAAATTACTTTTAATCTCGAAAACGCGTGCAGTAGCTAGTGACTTCTACAGTGATTCCATAATAAATCTTTTTTTTTAAAACTAGCTCTGGATTTAGAGTGACTTTATCTTTCAAGTTATTCTCAGCTAGCCTTTTCATTTGATAGCCATATTGTAGGAGTGCATTAAAAAATAATAGTCCGCTTCTTAGGTGTTCCACCATGTTGGATTTAGAATGACGTCACACAGCTAACCATGCATTGTCATCCAAACTAAACGTGGATAAAAAAAAATCAGCTCAATCAGTTAAAGATATCTGCTTCAAAATTGAGTTGCAAGATTTTACCCGAACAAACAGTTACATACCTACATACATTGCAAGTTAAATAAAAGCTTGTAAAAATATGCGGTGTCGACGTAGATATTTAAAAATGAATTTATAAAAGCAACTGCCTCGTTCATTGGCATGGACAACATTACGAGCTGCCGAGTTCCCCAGACCATGACTTGTTGCATCGCCGAGTTTGTTTGTGTCCGGTAGCAGGTTAGGTGTACCGGATTCAAAACCTTTTTTTGAACATCCTGGGATATTCTTTACTGACGGCCATTTTTTGAGCTTGTACCATGGAAATTAGATAACTGATATACTACTTTTAAACACATAATTGTATTAAATTATTTAGTTCAATTAACAGAAACACCTACAACAATGTTTTGAATAAGATATATTGTTATTCTACAAATAATAAAATATATAATTACAAACAGACTCAGACTTTTCATGCACATCTGACCTAACCGGTATGTATATTTCATTATTTTCAAATGGAAAAAAATTATGTTTCTATTCGGGATTTTAGGATTCAACTTGGAGATAGACGCTGTCTCTATGGAAATATATTGAGAAAGATTAAGATCCGATAAATTAAAATATTTTGAGTCCACTGCTGAAGATGTTTTATAAGTCAGAAGTTTGTAATTACTAATGATAGCTATCCCCTGCGGTTTCACCCGCCTTCGCGTGGGATTTTATCTTTTCCCGGGATAGAAATATAGCATATAACACTCACAAAAACGTGGCTTTCTATTGGTAAAAGAATTTTCAAAATCAGTTCTGTAAATCCAAAGATTACCCCCTACAACCTCGGCTCGGGCCAACTACTAACTACTGGGGACGAGACTGACTGAGTGGGACGTCGCGACGGGCCTCTCCGGCGAGGGCGAAAACGCGGGCGGTGTTGTATTTGTTTCTTCAGGGCTGCGCGAGCCTCCCTATCCTTAATCTGAGCTAGAGTTGTAGGGTCATCCGGCTCGCTGAGGGCGAGTTTAGGCCTACGGATTTTTGAAATCTCTGAAGGAGTATAGTTTGCAGTTTTTACAATTAATGGGTTCGCGTGGTTTAGGGCACGATCGTAATAGCGGCGTGAAGCGCGCTTAATGAATTGCTTAACCGTGGGCAGATTGAGGTCTATGTGGAGGTCTAAGTTGCGCATGTACCACGGGGCGCCCGTGGCTTTGCGCATGAAGCGGTTTTGAACCACTTGGAGTCTATGGATCAGCTTGGGGGATGCATGTGCGAACACAGTGCATGCATATAGCATAACGGGGCGGATGCACGCGGTGTAGAGTCTCACCTTGCTTTTTAGGGCAAGTTTAGACTTTTTATTTAACAAGAAATGAAGGCGACCGGACACAAAACAGGCGCGTGCACGTACCTGTTTTATGTGGTCGGCAAAGGACAAACGATCATCCAGGGTAACACCGAGATATTTGGCTCGCCTCTCCCAAGGGATCGGCTCGCCGAACATGGTGACTGGAGGGGGGGGAGTGGGGATGAGTTTCTTGGCGGGACTGAAGAACAGCACCGCCTGACTCTTGGTGGGGTTAATTTCGATTCTCCATTTCCGAAACCAGGGACCTAGGGTGTGAGTCGTGGCTTGGAGAACTTTGGCAATTGCCGTGGGGCTCCTGCCAGAATAATATATTGCGGTATCGTCCGCGAATAGAGCTAGCTGCGCTTTGCTAGTTTTTGGGATGTCACTCGTGTAGAGTGTAAACAATAAGGGGGACAGCACAGAGCCTTGAGGGACTCCGGCTAAAACGGGGTGGGCTGAGGATAGCGCTCCTGTTATTCGGTAGTTGAATTGGCGATTCGACAGGAAGTCTCGTAGGATGGTCACGAGTCTGACTGGCACTCCGAGTTTGTACAGCTTATAAATTAAGCCGTTGTGCCAGACTTTGTCGAATGCCTTTGCAACATCGAAGAACAGGACTCCGGTCATCTGACCTTTCTGAAAGTTGGAGGCGATGTGTTCAACGATACGGTGAACTTGTTGGACGCACGAGTGTCTAGTTCGAAAGCCGAACTGCTCGTCGGGAATGAGTTTATTAGCGTCGGCATACGCTTTGAGACGGAGGTATATTAACCTTTCATACATCTTGCCCATGACGTTGAGCAAGCTGATGGGTCGGTAACTGGAGGGCTCGGATTTGGGTTTGCCGGGCTTATGGATCCCAATTACATGGGCTTTTTTCCACTGATGTGGAAAAATGTTATTGGATAAGGCAGCGTTAAAGATCGCTGTCAGGAGCATGATAAGGGTAGCCGGGAACAGCTTTACCACTTTGTTGGTGATTTTATCCGAGCCCGGGGCTTTTCTCGGGTGATCTGGGTCCCGGATGATCTGCTTGACCTCGTCCGGGGTCACGGGAGGGACGGGGTCTTCCTCTTCGTTGAGAGGAGGTGGGGGTAACGGGAGAGAAGCTCGCCGTTCTACTTCCGAATTTACTTCCTCCATATGAACAGGGTCGATAGGGAGGGAACTGGGTGTACACTGAAGCTCCAGGCTTTCGGCCAGGCATTCGGCTTTTTCCTCGTCTTCGAAGGCGAGTGGAAGGTTGGGCCTTTTGAGAGGTGGAATATGGGCAACCGTGTCCTTGGTTAGGGCACGTGAGAGTTGCCAAAAGGCTCGATGGGAGGGCTTTATGTCGATCAGTTTCTGATCCCAGCTTTTTTCGCGGGCCTCAGCCACTCGCTCCTTGACGGCGCGGTGGAGAGTGCGTAAGCGGATTCGGTTGTCCTCGGTCGGACGTCTATCGTATTCGCGCATGGCTGCGTTCTTTACCCTAATCAGGTTACGTACGTCGTCGGGCAAGCGCCAGTGTCGATTGCTCTCCACCGGAACTGTCCGAGAGCAATCGCTAATAAGCGATTGCACGTGGCTGGTCAGGGAGTCGATTGCGCCTACAGCTTCGTCAGCGGTGACAATGCTGCTAGGGATTTGGTCGAGGTGAACGGATGAGGCAGACTTGAGGCTTTCGCCCAGTTTGTCCCAGTTCGTCACGACTTTAGTGAGAGGGGTCCGACCTGAATCAGGGGGGCCTGAGTTCGGTGTAAGTTCTAAGATTACAGGTCGATGGTCGGAGACTAACTCGTGGTGCACTGTCAAGTCGTGTATGCCTAGGCTTACATTTTTCAACAGTGCCACATCGAGGATGTCGGGTCTGTGGTCAAGTACGTTGGGGTAGTGAGTCGGTTCCAGGGGCGCGACTAAATCGATGTTCAGCGGCCCGAGGAGGGATTCTAGTACAATACCTCTGGAGTTGTTCGTATGACAATTCCAGAGGCGGTGTTTCGCGTTTAGGTCGCCCGCCACTATGACAGAGCTTCCTAGTTCGAAAAGGGTTTTCAAATCTCTTCTGAGTGATAGTTGGAGGTCGCTTGAAGAGCGAGTTGGGGAAACGTAGGCTGAGACCAGAATGATTGACTCGTGGCCAGTCATGCCGAGCCTGCAGACCGAAGCTTCAATGTACTCAAGTTTGGGCTGATCCATGGGAGAACAGTACAAGGACCTTTTGTAATATATGAGGGTTCCTCCTAGGGCGGAGTAGAGCCTATCGTTGCGAACTATCTGATAGTTGGCAATCCTGGGATTCCTATGGAAGGGTTTGAGGAACGTCTCTTGTACTAGGAGTATGTCAACGTCATGATCACTCAGGAAATCTGCGATCTCACTTCGTTGACCTGTAATGCCGTTGGCATTAAAGAAGCCTATCTTGATTGAGCGGGGTTTAATTCTGCACACAGTCGAACTATCCATTATGGGTTAACTTTAAATTGAGCTAATGATGAGAAGAGGCGCTCGAACCTCATGGCGATTTGAGCGAGGGCACGACCGTTGCCTTCGTTCACTCTAATTTCGTGGGCTAACTCCCTAACTTCGCTGGGGTTGAAGGCCTCAGCGAATCGTTCCACCAGGGCGAGATCCGGATCAACGCCGAGGGGGGGGTTTTGTTTGACGCGACGAGGTGCCATTGGCACCGATTTGGGGACAGCGCGGGAGATTGGGGCAGGTGGGGAGGGAGTAGGGATGGGGACGGGGGCGGGAGGAGAGGGACCAGCTGAAGGCTGGGGTTAGGTGGAGCTGTCCACCTGAGCAGCGGGTGCGGTTTTGGCCGCAAAGTGGGGTAGGGGGAAGTGGTTGCTTTCATAATTGAAAGCTCCCCACGGTGAAGGGCGCTGTGGGGCCAGATGGGCCTGTGCAGCGGGTACTGGAGGGGGGGGGGGACGCGTGGCGTTACGCGGCGAGTCGTACGTGATACGGGGGCGTGGCGCTTTGGGGCATCCGCGGTAGTTCGCGGTATGTCCTAGCGACTGGCAGAGGACGCAACCAGGTGGTTCCGTTGCCTCCGCGGGGTTTTTAGGACGGCTGCAATCTTTAGTTGCATGTGGGATCAGGCATTTGACGCACCTAGCTGGTGCGTAACAATTGCGTGCGGAGTGGCCATAAAGTTGGCAGTTGTGACATTGGGACGGGTAACGTCCCTTCTTGGGTGATTCTACATAGAAGCCTGAAAGGTCACACAACTCTTTCAGGCGGAAGATGGCCTTTCCGGCTGGTCCACGGTCCAGGGACACGAAGACCATGTTATAAGGGGCGTGGCCGCGACCCTTGTACATCCGGTGGACGGATTGCACCGGGAGGTTTTGATTGAGGAGGGATTCTTTGATGTACTCTACATCAAACTCTTTGGGGACATTTTTGATTCTCATCTGGGAGAGTGTAGGTGTGGAAAGCCACAAACCTATCTCGGAGCATTTTGCTCAGGGCTCTGTGATCGTCAGAGGTGACCACAGTGACCTTGATCCCGTGCTCAGTGGGACGGGCGGAAGTATAATTGATGCGGTTGTTCTTGCACCATGTTGAGACCTCAGGCCACTTTACCTTGTCCTGAATGAACAGGGGAGGTGGCGAGTCTTTCTTCTGGGACTGGGGTACGGGGTTAGGGACGGGTAGGGTTCCGGGGATCCTATGGATAGGGATATCCATAGGAGTGGGAGCGGGGGAGAGCCCTCTCTGGCTGATGGAAGGGGAGCCAGGGGTAAGGGTCATGAGAGGCAAGATGGGAGTGGGAGAGGGTGTGGGGGATTGAGAGGGCTTGGCCGCTTTCGCGACTGCCGCCTCCTCGGAGGGTTTCTTGGCTCGCTTGCGCTTGCCACTCTTAGTAAGGACTTCGGTGAAGCCGTCGTCCGAGGATTGGGTGGGGGGAGGAGCCTCGCTTGAGAGCGAGGGCTGGGACGGGGGAGAGATCTCGCTAGAAGGCGAGGGTTGGGAGGGGGGAAGGACGCCGCTAGAGAGCGACAGTTGGGAAGGTTGGGTCAGGGGGGTGGAGGGGGAGCTCGCAATGGAGCATGCCGACATGGCGGAGGAGGGACGGGAGGGCGTAAGGAATGGCAAGTTGCCATGACGCTTAATCAAAAAACTTAGCGTAATTTCGTCCTGGAGGATATCCTCCAGGGTCTGCGGGTTAGTCTGGCTGGCCATAGTGGCCAGCCAGGGGGACCTACGAAAAAACTCTAATTTTCTCCCGGGTGGGTGCGCCCGGGGTGAGTATTACTCTCCTGGCCGGGGTTAGGCCAGGAGGTGTGTGACGAACGACGGGGTGTGCCCTAAGCTGGTGCTTCCGCTGTTGAAGCTTTATTGAGCAGCGGAGTTCCTACGTCCCTGCCTAGCGATAGCTGGGGTCGACTAGGGAAGCCCCCAAGGCCGACTGGTCCAGCCCCGTCCGGGTTTGCGTTTGCCAAAAGGGCAACCGCGAGCGGCCGGGTCACGCTCGAGCTAGCTTCGTTAACACCGTAAGGTATCCACTAGCTCACCACAGAAAGTCGTGGTTTTCACAAGGTTTTTGTGTCGCTCTCGTCAAGGCCGCCTCCAGTAATAATACGGAAGTATTAAATACTTTCACCAGCGACAGTGACTAAAACGGCACAGTTGGTTGGTAATGAAAATTACCGATTGGGTGTCGATTTGAGCACTTAGCCTCTTCCAGTGAAATACGCGAAGTATTAATCACTGGAATTAGCCTAATGAGCAATTCGACGAAATGGCGAGGTAATAAAATCACCGGACCAAAATTCCGAGAATGCCGGGTAGTCGAACAATGCCACTATAAAAGCGACCGTCCGGTACGACGGCTCAAACGGAACTCCTCTCCGGCCCCTACAACCTCACAAACTTTACCTTTTTATAATATTAGTATAGATATAGATTATAATATTAGTTTGTGACTACCGTCGCCTATGGACATTAGTCATATAGGGATTGCCAATGCATTGCCGACCTTTAACAATACACTCAAGTGAAATGATCGGCAGTTGCTTGTGACAGATTTTAACTCAAAGGTAGCGCCAGGCGGTTACCTACTTAATTCTAAAACAACGGAATCGTCCAAGATTAAACAATACAAAACTAAGCCAAACTAAATTAACTTTAACTCTCGACAATAAAGTCTATTTTGCTATGTACCGCTGAGGTAAAATCCTTTTTCTCTCCAAACGGTCAGTCACACGACCGTTATTGAACAAGCTGAATTAAACCGTACCTACATATTGTTGTAGTTCTGACCTACTCACAGACCATTATTGATACAGAATGAAATGGCTGGCCAGTTTGTGTGCATTTTCACGTAGCATTTCATGTGCAAAGCAAGAGTGCAATCCAATCAAAAACATACTACAATCAACATGCGTAGTTGTAAAACAATTGAGATTTAAATGGCTCCCAAGTCCTGTAGATAATTCTGAAATTATTTATAAGAACACTGCATTCTCAAAAAACACTTGTTGTTTTCTTTTACGACAATGTTTGCTATTTAAAAATATAACTTCTAGTAGTTTAAGGAATTATAAAAAAGGTCGACAATACGTTGGCAGCCCCTGATATTTATAATGTCTGTAGTCGACAGTCACTTCACATCAGAAAATAATATCCATATGAAGTTAAATTCATTTTCACATAAGTATTTCCGCCATATTTTTCAACGGATATCGAATGGGAAATTGCGAAACTCGAGGTACGATGTGTCATGTTAGGGTTGTCCCGTTCCCCGTCGGTGCTTCGGACACATTCACGAAAGCAAGACGCCCATCTTAGTTATGCAATAGATGCGTGTCTTTATGAACTTAGTGTGGGTCATATTACAACTGGCGGCCCATATCAGCCAATATCGCCACAAGTTAGTCTGTGTCCCTTTATTTGGCTTTGCTATGATAGGCAAATCAGGTTACAATATGATTAGTATTTATTTAAATTTTATTAGTAATATACATAGGTCGTGTTACTTGGTTTTTCAAACTCTGGAGGTTTCTTACTACATGATGACTTCCCAAAAATAATAACGACAGTCATTGTGCTTTGACCATAACTTGTTTCATTGCCTTGCGGTTATACAAGAACTCAATTTGCAACCAATCTAGCAGTAGGTATGCCAATAAAAGCTGGATAGGTAAGTAAGTAAGTACAGTGAAAATAAGCTTTTTTATATATTTTTTATAGCTTCAAATTGTAAACTGTTCATAATATTTAATAAATGTTTTTCTTTGTTATAAAATGTACAAACTGAAAGCGGAAGATTTCACAAGATGCCATAAAAGTTATGAAAGTTTTTGAAGACGTAACATATACCCTTTCTCAACTTGGTAAACAATAAACAATTATTAAAGTTTTAATAACACGTTGGTAAATTGAAACATTTGTTTGTTTGCAAAAATAGACTCCATAGTAGGTATTCATCCTTTCTTCATCGAATAAAAAATTACATTTATATTGAAAAACAAAAGCTTGTTCTTTTTTATTAATTTATTCGTTACTTTAAGTTTACAAAGTATGATTATAATGGTGTATCATAAACTCTTTCGAGTTTTACCAGAAAATTCTAATAAAGTATGTGATACAAAATAATTTTCTAATTTAAATCAATTATTTTATTTAGTAAAAAATATCTGTTTAGGCACGTTCCTTCTCTATACATATAATATTTATACATTGCGCCTTGAAAGCTACTATGCTGAGGAGCCAGTTCAACAAGTTTGTGCTTATTTCTAGTGTTCAAAGTAATCAATCGACATTGTTCAGTAGAGAACGAACTATCCTTCACTGAAGTTTACTATGTAAGCCTGCAGCTTACACAGTAAGCTGTCTATTCACCAGATTACAACTACAAAGCCTCCATTGAAGCTTATCGACTCTAGTATAAGTTGCTTTTTTAAAAAGAGTACCTAATCGGTGAGTTTATTGCCGTGCTTTAGAGTTGAGATAAATATATGAATCATGTGACGATTAGTACTTGTAATGAGTTAATTTAACTCGGTCACCGCGGACAATCTTGCATCAAAAGCGCAGGTAGATATTCGAGACATGCTTGCCTTAATGATGTCATCCGTCGGGCCCTTACCAGCGCCAAAGTAACAGCTATTTTAGAACCAAATGGCTTGTTTCGTGACGATGGTAATAGACCCGATGGAATGACACTTATACCTTGGAAGATGGGTCAGCCTTTGGTATGGGATGCCACGTGTGTTGATACCTTAGCACCGTCTCATCTTCCAGAGACAGTGGATAGGGCCGGTGATGCAGCCATGTCAGCAGAGAGCCTCGAAAGTACAGCCAGCGGCGAAAATACAGTAACATAGATACAAGTTACATATTTGAGCCGTTTGGGGTTGAAACTCTGGGTCCGTGGGGGCCGAGTGCACACCACCTTTTCCGAGAAATATCAAAACGACTGATCGACGCATCTCGTGACCAGAATGCTGGCATATACCTCGCTCAACGAATCAGCATTGCCATCCAACGTGGCAATGCTGCCAGCATTCTGGGTACGTTGCCTACTGACAACGACTTTTTTATTTAGATTTATTTATCCTTTGATTGGGTGTAATAATCTATTTAAATATACCTATACATTTAATAAAGATATAGGATGCATTTCAACGTTATTTTTGCTATGCAATTTTTGAAATGCTTATGTTTGTTGTAATAACCGTTTGTATCTTCTTTAAATAAAATAAAATAAAAAAAAATACTTTTATACTTACTACTAAGAATATGGAAACATTTAACATTTATTTAAAAACTAACTATAACTACTGAAATTATTTCACCGAATTTCTCTCTATAGAACTCAGCATGGGCATATTGAATGTATCGGTTTTTATAACACATTTTACCTGCATTTTCCTATAGAAAGGTTTAATAAAAATCATTTTGTTTCGTTCCATTAACATTGTAAAGCAATCTGCCGGTTTTAAAAGCTATAATAAAACTAACTAACTGAAAGCCTGTAAATACAGTTTTAGAAATCCTTGGGAATATTGAGCAGAAAATTGTCTCTGCTTCAGAAGAATTAACGTGATATTAAAAACCTTATTTTAAAAATGCCTTAAATCGTCGAGTTCTACAATTGAATTCCAATCTTATAACGTACATGTATTCTAAATGTTATTTTCTGTTTGTCACAGCGGTGCTTGACAACGATAGATCTGACGTCCCTGGGCGTCGGCTCCTGCGTTGGGACAGGGATGTACTTGGTAGCTGGAATGGTGGCCCATAGATTTGCTGGTCCAGGAGTCATATTAAGCTTTTGCATTGCGGCAGTGGCGAGTATATTTTCTGGTAAGTCTTTGTCATTTTTGCCAACATTTATTTGGCTCTTTCATGTAGCATATGGCATACAATTATTAAATTATATTGGAAGAAGAAGATTTGCTCTAAGCTTTCAAAAAAAATGATATAGGTATACCTGCGGTATTGCTTTAAAAATGTATCCGTTGATAAACTTCTGTTACTAATCAGGTATTTTACAGATATGAAATACACGAAGATTGTACTTTACATACTTTAACTTATCGTTATTTTCAGTGCACTCGTTTATTTATCAGCAAATTAATATTTATAATTACTTCATATTCGACCTTCATAAGTGCCCTTCTAGGGCCTAAACTGAATAAATGGTTTTTGACTTTGACTTTGACTTTGGAATCATGATAAGCTGCAAATATCAAACATAAATAATTTAATTATCATGCTTTCATCGTCATTGGAAAATATGAAACACACACTGGTAGGCTCAATATTTCAATTAGGTACCACTTTACGTATAAAAGCCCATTTACATATTACAACATAATTCAATATAGTATTTATTTATTTACACCGACGTCACTACCACTGAGCTATCATCGCCTTAATTATTTACGCTAAATATATGTATAGGTTATATGAATAGGTAATCTGCAAAATAAATGGTAGTTACTTCTATAGGTAACTTTAAATGCAAAACTAAGTGTATATGAATAATATTTGTATAAATTGTAATAAATGTAAGTGAATTATGTATATTTGAAGGGCATTAGATTCAACAATTTCTCGGAAAGTGTTGAGTTTGACATTACTAGAGATATTTTTTTGTAAAATTAAATTGATGCGTCAATGTAATGGAGATTTTATTAAATAAACAATTTTCCTTTCGTTAATATTGTTTGCTTTAATATTCAAAGGAGATTTCTATCTTTTTTTTTATCCTGGATAGGCTTGTGTTTATATCTAAATATAAATATATGATAATCAATTTTCACTATATAAAATCAATAAAATATTTACATTATTATAACTATATTAAAACTAATCTAATCTAAAAACTACCTAAAATAAACTATAAAAGTGCGTCGAAGAATTCCTCCGCATCGCCGTCGACTGGTAACGTTCCCAAAAGACTGGCAGCATTGCCACGTTGAATGGCAATGCTTAATCTTTGGCCAAAGTAAAAGCCAGCCTTTTGGTCACGGGAAGCGTCAACCAATCTTTTGGAAATATCCTTAAATAGGAAATGAGCACTCGGGCCCCACGACCCGAGAGTTTCAACCCCAAACGGCTCGAAAATATAATTACCTATAAGGCTATTATATTTTCGCCGCTTGAGGTTCTCAGCAGATGCAGCGGCACCGCCGGCAAGACACGCTGTGCTAGGAAAATGGGATGGCGCAAGAGTGTCGACACACGTTGCGTCCCACACTAAAGGCCTACCCATCTTCCAATGACATTCCGTCAGGTCTCTTGCCATCGTAATTGAATTTTTTTTTTGTTTGTAAGTGCACATTTTAATACGGGATTTATTTTCCGGGATAAAAAGTAACCCATGTTTTACAAAAGTTTGCCAAGATACCATCAAAATCCGTTCAGTCGTTTTTCTGTGATTGAGCAACGAACATCCAAAAGTTCCTAAGTAATAAAGTCACAGTAGTGTATTTATCAGAGATATTAAAAACAAAAAAAAGCATACTAATATTAAAGTAGTTTTCCGCCCCGCGGTTTTACCCACGTCCCCGAGGAATCTTATCTTTTCCCGAGATAAAAAGTAACCTATCTCCTTTTCTATGGCTCCATCTATCTTTATACCAAATGTTATCTTAATCGGTTCAGCGGTTTAAGCGTGAAGAGGTAACCGACAGACACACTTTCGCATTTATAATATTAAGTATGGATTCAAAGTTAAAATGTAATAACTCTGGGAAAGAAAATAAGGAACTGCAACAACCTAATTTAAAAGCAATCTCCGTACACACAGAAACTCCTGCATTTCGCTGATAAATAAACAAATGTGTAGGTAGTAATTAAGCATAGAAGTATTAAATACTGTGGATGGAGTTTTCTTTATCACAAATGAAAGATACTAGTAGGAAAGCCACAACGAACTTGTTGGTTGTTGCTTATATATACACTTTTTTATTTTTAACTAGTAACCCGCCCTGGTTTTTTTCTTTCTCTGTATAGTGTCGCATTAGGATATATAACTCTATTGGTTTACGAGACGCACGTCGGTAAAGCTCCCAGTCGACATGATTTGTTCCATAACATTCAACAATTATCGTCATATTTCAGCCAAAAATATATACAAAACATTAAAACCTTCCTCATGAATCACTCCATCCAAACAGTATGAAAATCTGTTTAGTAGTATTAGAGTTTTCCGCGAACAGATAGACAAACGCGGCGGGGGACTTTGTTTTATAAATGTAAGGACATTTTTTGATACTAAAAAGTTACTTATAATATCGAATCATTTTAGTATAGGAGGTCTGGGAAAAAACAGTTAACTGTCGCTCACGGTCTTCTGTGAAACCTTTGATGTTACTGACATGCCTATGTTGCGAAACAGCCACTGACGTCGCTTTTCTATCCTTTGAGTTGCCTGTATCCGACATCATATCAACGTTGTAGCTTTTAAAATGGTTTTTTAAAGCACACATGGCCCAATACATACCTGTTAAAGTGCTGATGCAAACGTATTCCCTGATGCTTAGGTTAATTAGGTACCTACCTTTGTTCTTATCTATAACAGATATAGAAAAATAACAAGGCGATGATAGCTCAGTGGTAGTGACGTCGGATACCGCGGCGAAGGTTGTGGGTTCGAATACTACAATGAGTTAGAGCTTTCGGTGAAGGAAATCATCGTGAGGAAACCATAGCATGGTGGTAGGGCACTTTGTAGTACCCGGCTGGCTGGCTGCCACCCTCAAGTTGAAAATCTGTCATCAAGCACCTATCGGTGTTTTCCGACAGCTGCACTTGAGAGACAGTTCCCATCTAGGCTTTGTGCTTACCACCTTCGGCCACATCATCACTTACCATGATGAGATTTTTTTTTAAAAACATTAAGCTATTTAATAAAAAATAAACCTCGGGCTTGTGTTGTGTTGTGCCGCTGTTGCGTTCGGCTATGTTCTCAACAGGCTGGCAGCGCTCCCTTTTAGAAAGCCACGCTTAATGCAACCAAAAGTACTTTATACTGAACGGTCTCCCGAGGCATCGATGAGATTTTTTTAATTCTGGTTCACCTACAATTTCAAAACAGATAAAGTAATTGTTTCGTCGAGTGAATGCGTATTTATTGAAATCATTATCATCGCTCGCAGCCAACATAGCTAGATTATATGTCGCCTGTTTGTGGAATACGCCTACAATCTAGTGGAAGTCATATTGTTCGGCCTTTCGCATGTATTTATAGAGATTTTACTATCCTTTCTTACTACTGTTATAAATGTGAAAGATTTTTAGTGTGAGGATGTGAAGATGTTTGTTACTCTTTTGCGCAACAGCTACAAAATTTGTTAATTTTATCTGGAATAAAAATGGAATACAATTTACTATTCCATAGCTAAAGTAACTTACTTGATTTATATTGAAGCAAATTTAAGAGGATAAGAATGAAAGTAAAAAAATAGCGATTAAATCATAGACGAGTACAATCGTATTCCGATAAATATCTTGGTACTTTTGTCACACGCGGCTATCTGATCCCAAACTAAGCACAGCTTGTAATATGGAAACCAGATGACTGATATAATACATATAATACTTTTTGCTGTTGTAAATACATATATAATTACACCCTAACTCAGGACAAATAGACATGTTCATGAACACAAATGTATGTCCTGGATGGGAATCGAATCCACGACCTGCGGCGTAATAGGTAGTGTGTTAACCAACCACGCCAACCGGCCCGTCGAAAACAAATTAAAATGTATACCGTGTCTGATCTGTAACGAATCAGTTACGTGACTGATATTTGGGATTTCAGAATGCACGTTATTTTAGCTGCCATATGGTAATTAAAATAGATTGCAAACGAACTGCAGGTTTGTTACGAAACCTATTCAATTCTGTTACATCATAAATATAAAATCCTTCTACTTATTAGTATTTTTTTTTTTCGAAATATATTTCTTTCAGCTTGACCTTTTCTCAAATGGTTCCAGATTGCTCAGAACGTGCCCTACCATTGCATCGCAAATGAATGAGATTATATCGGCGACTGTAGTGATGCTGTGCCGGTAACATTGCAGCCTTTTTGCAATTGCATTACTATCGCTAAGCCGCTTTATTCAACCGGCTAAAATAGAAACTGTTTGCGTTAGCTGTTAGTAACTTAGTAGATCAGCTAGTTTTTATTCCTGACTGGATATAGCTTGCAGATATTCCAGATAATACGATCTTTTCAACTAGTAAGACATAATACAAACCAGAACTGTATTAATTTTTATATGAATCATAGTAGTGTTATTATAAATTCTGAACAAGTGATGAACAGTTGTCTCGGTGAACTTACAATTCTGAAGATTTCAATTCATCTGTAAAAAGCTAACAATCTTAAATATATAAAATTTCCTTACTTTTTATTCCGAGAAAATCTATAAGTAGTAAATCTATATTATATATAAAAAGAGAAGTAAGTATAAGTATAAGCTTGTCTTGACTTTTATATATAATGGCGTTTATTTAATAATTTTAGAAAAAATCATGTATTTCTTTACGGTTTGTGTAAATGAAAACCTGGTAATGGTTAAAAATCAAATAGATTACAGCAGCCGTCAACTTTGGTGCGGCAAAGCCTTTAGATGTGAAATATTGCGATAAAAATTAAGAGTGACGGGGGATAACTACATCTGTGAAACTTGTAAATACGTATATCGATTGGAGAACGATTCAGTTGAGGGTTCCACATTATATCTTGACGAGTATCTACTTAGTGTGACATCGGGAGTTTCTGATGGATCTATTTCGAACTATCTTTTCTTATAATGCTAGTTCTTTGCGTCTTTTTTTTTGACATCTTTTTTTATTAAAGTATTGTGGGAAGTAAGCGAAATCTTGTATTAGATAAAAAAATAGGTAAAAAAATGTAAAAACGTTTATTTAATTAACTTTTATCACTCATATGTATATCTGGTTTCGGAAGCACTTTTTATGCAAGGGTTTGCTTGTGTTAGGAGGTGACGATCTTCCATAGCCATTTAGTTTAGTTAGTAGGTGTGTATGTGTGCGTGTGCGTGTCTGTGAACATGAGAATATCCGAGGTGATTGTATTTACAACATGTGAGTGAGTATTATACAGAATGTCCGGTAAGTAGTAGGACAAACTTAAGCGGGAGATAGGTGGGCGGGACACCTACCAAATAAACAAAAATGACCTTAGTAAAGATATCGCCATTGTCGAGGTATTTCAAAATGTAAAATTTATAAATATCAATACATAAAAATAAGAAATATCAAAATGTCTCAAAAAAAATTGACCTTTTTATACAAATTCAATTCAAATTCTTTAATTCAGACACAGATTATCCATTTTTAAAAGATACAAACTATGAGAAATTACAAATGAAATCAAAAATTTAATTACAATACAAACAATGAGAAATTACAAATTAAAATAAGATCATGTTTTTAAACAATTAAAACTATTAGGCATTCACCTTTCTGAGTTTTTTTAAGAGGTCATTTTTGTATATTTGGTAAGTATAACCCGCCCACCTATCTCCCCCTTAAGTTGTAATTACAGGCTTGTAGTGATGTCCGCATATTTTGTGTAATTACGTAGTTACGTAGCCATAGTTACAGTCATAGTCACATTTACGGTTAGGTACCTATCTAGTTACGGTCTTAGTTACAGTTATAGTTAGCACTACGACATTTTTCTAGGGCGATGGTAGTGAGGTTGTAGGTGCAATGAGCTTGAGCTTTCGGTGAAGGAAAACATCGTGAGGAAACCATAGCACGGTGGTAGGGTACTTTGTAGTACTCAACGGGCTGGCTACCACCCTCAAGTTGAAAATCTGTCGCCAAGCACCTGTTGGTGTGTTCCGGCAATTGCACTTGAGAGCCAGTTGCCTTTAAGGCTTTGTAATAAGGTATATAACACATTGGCAATCGTCCTGGTATTGCTAATGTCTATAGGCGATGGTAGTCACTACCATAAGGTGACCCGCCCGGCGTTAGTATTTTATTTTACTTCTAATAAACTTTAATTTAGCATAAAAACATAAACACAAATGATAATGAGCTCTATAATAAAGGAACATACAATATTATCGAGTAACTAATGTAATAAATTCAAACTTTATTCTCAACTTACAGTGAACAATATATAGTAGGTATATACGAGATATATCCACCATAAGTAAAACAGTATGTATAACATATACATACATAATAGTAAGAGCGAAATACTCACTCGTCATCACAGAAACTATAAAGCTTACAAATATCAAACGTTGAGTATAGGCATCGGCTCAGGAATTATTTCTGAAATGCAAATGCATATTCCTATGCCTACCTATGGGAGTACAGAAACTATGCTATGAATTTTAGCAGAGCTAGCTTTGTATACAGTGGAAATTCAAATACCACTGTTACATGTTGCATCGAACTTCGTAATCCGATAGTTACTTGTACTCGCACTAGAGAATATTGTATGTTCTTCAACTCCCTACATTGAAAAGGGTTAACCTTTTTATTGGAGTGTCGTAAAAGGTGACGAAGGAAATAAATAGACTAGGGTACGATAAGAAATGTTTACCTGTGTCTCTTCGTGGGTTACTTCTATCACCTATCAACATGTGGGGTGGGCGATTAAAAATCTTTGCACAGAATTAGGTAATGATGTTCAACTACTCACGTTATACATTTAAAAAATCCTAAAACGAGTGTTCAATATTGAAAAAAAAAACTTGATAATTACTTTGCACGCAGTCTAGACGCTAGTCATAGATAAGAATCTGTGACAAGCTTCTACGCGATTGAACCCGCGTTCCTTAGACAAACAAAATATAATAATGTCCTATAGACTGTGTTAATTTATCTTTTCATTGGTGATTTTTTTTTTGAATCGGTTCAGTTGTTACAATGATAACCCCTCCAAACAAAATCCAACCATATCTCTTTATTGACATTTATTCATACATTAAAGTCGGTACCTACTGCTAGTTGATATATTTCTACAGCAAAGGACCCATAGAAATTCAAGAACTATCGGTATATAGATTCAAGAAGATAGTAAAACAGAAAGTGCACAATAGATTTTCTGATTTTAGTGACGATACGCTTTTGAGTGTATTGTTCGCTTTGCAGGCTATTTACGTAACATAACATTTATAAATTATGTTCTAAAATCCACTTTTCGAGAATATGTTTCAAATAAATGACGATTAAAAGTTCTAAATTAAAAAATGCAGGCTAAAGCACGATGCATAAACTAATTTAATAATAGTGTTAAGTAAGTTGTAACATATTTATCTAATTAATTTAATTTATCTTCTAGTCTTTTTGAAACAATGTTACGATTTTTACATGAGCATCTATCATTATTTTAGTTAAAGCATATAAGTTATTCACTAGGTATACCTATGTCTAAAAATTATAAAGATAAATAAAAAGACAGCGATTTATTAAGCTTAAAGACTATAATGAATCGTATATTTATTTCATATTATTTTCGCAGGTGCCTGCTATGCTGAGTTCGGCGTGCGGATCCCAAACACTACTGGTTCAGCATACACATACTCATATGTGAGCGTGGGAGAATTTCTCGCGTTCGTTATCGGCTGGAATATTATACTCGAGTATCTGGTTAGTGCTTATTTTAATGATCACATTTAATTAGAATTTATATTGAATGAAATAATCAGCCAAGTGAGAGTTGGACTCGCTCACGGAGGGTTGCGTATAATAATTATTATACCTAACTAATATTGTATTGGTCCTGAAACGTAACTTTATTGTGTAATTTTACTTGAAAACAAAAGTTTATTTGTTTTGGTAACAGCTTTTCTGTACTTGTAACATATAATAATGGTGTACAGATTTTTTTTAACTTGTTTGTTTTTTGAGACTAAAACCCAGCGGCCACAATTTCTTTGTTTTTGAACTCTACTACGATCATTAGCTAAATATTTAAAAAAGAACACAAAATTAAAACACCATTTTTTAAAATTCAATTATGAGTTTTAGGACAACATTTTATAGAAATAAATATTCTGGGAACCTTGCCGATCGGCAGCAGCGGCAGCCTCGAAGAAGTTTTTTATGTATTGTAATTGTACATTTGCATGTATATTTTGTACATTTGTTGTAAATAAAACTAGTAGTTATTTATGTAAATATTACATTTTACATAAAATATCCAAATTTCAGAGCTATAATTTATTTTGTTTACGAGCTTAGATACCTGTGACATGTAGACGGAAATACAGCAGAGTGATTGCAAAAGAAATTGGGTATGGAACCCTAAAAATAAATAATTTAAGCTACAATATCTTTGTTTCGAATTCATACATTCATTCGTTTAATTAAACAATCAATAATATCTAGACTAATACGAAGTAAGTTAATTCAACATTTGGTCCTTCTGATAACAGTGGTCATGATTATGTATGTACATGAAAAGCAAAACAGAGAAGGAAGTTAAGCTACTTTTTATTCCATAAATACTTTGATATCTAATAACTAAAGATACACAATCAGTGACAAAAGATGGCCTTACCGAATGTCTACACACTCGAACATTTGGGTGGTCTTTCAATCTAGTAGCATTGGAATGCTCCGACGGTAAACATGCCTCAGTGCTTATTTAAGATATATTTTGGCTAGCAGGTATGAGTCGTAAAATTTTATTGCCCTTGTACATAGCTTTGTGAATTAAACTTAAAAAAAAAACTAGTATTACCCAACACAAATCGAGACAGTTTTGAGAGAACTTTTGCTCGGAATTGTTTATCTTTAGTTATTAGATATCAATGCATAAATAACAGGATCGCGAAACACGTACAACAAATATTTGTTTATGTCTCTCTATTTTATCGTTATATCGGACTATGATTGAATTTAGTTTTGCTATATTCCAATGTGTGTTTTAGAAAATATCTATCGTTTTCCGAACCATTCCTTAGGCCTACGGCGGAATAAGAGTAGAGTCCTCACATTGACGATATTGGAAAATTATGCCTCTTATTTTATACAAAAGGGAATGGACTTTTTTGGATTTTTTAACAATTCGTTAATGTTGCTCAATAACAGGTATAACATATCCTGGAATAAAACATACAATACTTTTTATCGCACGAAAAGATAAAATACAAAAAATATTTTATATTTTATATAAAATAAAAGATGATGAGTTTGTAATGGAGATACTGAAAAAATACTCAACCGATTTTAAATATTCTTTCACCGATAGAAAGCAAAATTAACATCGAGTAACATAAGTTATATTTTACTTTAATTCCATGGGGAATGCGGGTTAAACCACGGGGCGTAAAGCTAGTGTATTTTAAACTAACATCCGCGTTATATTTGAGCTAGCACATATGGGACGCTGTAGTACCGACCGCTCGGTCAGTATTATTTCATGAGGTTTTATAAAATAATAGTTATGAACTCGGATGTATGTTTTCATGAGTTTATGTGCAACAGTTTCACTCTAAATACATAGTATATTAGATAACGAAACGACTGAAAAAGATGTGTTTATACCTACATACTATACATAGATTATGTGTCCGGAACCGCATACCGCAGCGTTGTGAATAGTTCCGATCAAGAGACCAAATTTTAGGATGGAGATGACAGACGGCAGTCAAGATTGCGTATTATGAATTATTATTATGTGCAAATTTTCACCTACATCAATTAATACATAGAGCGTGGTTTGACTTAAAAAAACCTAGCGAACATAAACAAATAGAATTTTATATTTCACAGTGTTTACAATTAATTTTTCTTCTATTCAAAGGCAAGAATGTAAAAGTTGTGGTGCTATATAGCGAAAAGCAGACAAACACACATCATTGTTAGCGAGATCTATGTTATTATTATTTATTTTACTAAATAGGTACCTACGGATACGCATAGCCGGTTAATTCATGCAAAAAGCTGACGAAAAGCAATATATTTTGTAAAAACAAAAAGCCCTTTGCCATTTGTTTACATGGGCGCGGCAGTGCTGCCTGGTTGCATCGCACTGTGTTGGCTTTGTTTTCATTAAACTCCGAAGGGGTGAACTACCGGCGGCGCCATGAGCAATTCAGTGCAACAGGTTGACAAAGATACGTGTTATATATGTATACATATAAACATACAAATGTTTATTTAGTGTACACTGTGTGTGTTGCAGCAATGAATGCTTTCAAACAAAGAGATGTTTGAAGGAAAAATTGTGCTAATATTTAATTTCCTTTTAGCATCAAGCTTCCTGTACTCGAAACAAGAAATATTTAATTGGTATAATGTTTTCCGAGTACCTAATACATTTCTTTAAGATTAACATCAAATTATCTTTTAAATTAAAATAGCTACTTGAAACAACGTTCATTTTGCATCTTTGATAGCATGATATATTTCAACATTGAATAATAGTTTACTGAAGCATAAAAATGTCATCCAAGCCTCGAAGACGTGAAGGATCTTAAAGAATGCGTGTTGCTTCGATGTACGTGTTAAAATTTCTAGATATGATGTCCTAAGTCTCAATAATAATATAAAAAAGCTGAATATTATTTATGTGAATCGCGCACTGTTCAGCAAGCGAGTATTATACTAACCGAGTTTTAATGGGTTTTAGTGCCGTGTTACACTATACTTTTCACTATGATTGCGAGAAAATAAAACAATCCAATACAATATGAAATATGTAGTTTATAATGTCTTTTTTTGTTTCTTCTGTAGCCGCAACACATTGCATGCATTCTACCAGATATCGCCGATTTTAGTTCCATTTTCAAAATTAAAATGAAGTTCTTTTTTTATGAAACAGTAATAAGTCGAGTCTTTATTCATGATTATTCTACTTATGACTAAAGACTTTTTCGTTTTTGTAGGCTCATTGTCATTTGACACACAAACATTTAAAAAAAAACTTTTTCCCCTAGAGGAAGAATTGCTCTTTATTCTTCGCTCTGGTACGCCACAATGACGGTCTTTTTGAGTAAGAGGAGTGAAAAAAATATACATTTATTTCTACTTACTTTGGCATTAAGTACCTACTGTTGAGTAATACTCCAAGATATTTTGGAGTTTAAACTAAACCAGTTTATCCTCACTCGCAAACAATATTTAAAGCTTTCAAATTAGTCTTCGTAGGTGTCTACGTTTAAAAGAATCTAATTTCTCAGGACTACTCTTGTTTTGTGTCAGAAATAGATATAGTGAGATTCAATTAATTTGGTTTGTAAGTATTATTGTACAAATCATTTACAACTGAACTGTATCGTGATTGAATCCACATAGCCACTTAATATACTTTACCTAGCTCAAACCGTGGTTGAGCAAAATCGTCTTCAGAATATAAACTACAGGAATTCTTTGATGTGTACCTACACAATAATAAAATGCAGACTACTCTCAAAATTCAAGTCGCTTTACTGGTAGCCCTTGTCGAATACAAGCACGCATTTTGAGACATAGACTCATCCTGAATGGACGAGAATACCCGAAGCGTATGCACCGGTGCATCTAGACTTGTGCTTATAGATTCCCCTTTTGTGCAATCAGTTTCCGCGACGTCACACATTCTAAATACTGAAAGGTTTGCAAGTTCTCATATTTATAGTAGTAGATAAAAGCGAAAAAGGTACTCGCAGATTGATCACAAAATTTTGTTACAGGTAGATTCTTAATAGAGAGTGGGTATCCGCTACGTCAGGTTTTTTTTAATTCAATCCCTATCGGAAACGCAGGTGAATCCGCGAGGGATAGAAACCGCTAGTTTGTGATAAATTTATAAAGTTACTGCGATAAAAATAACTCTTCATCCCATCCCACTACTATTATAAATGTGAAAGTTTGGATGGCTGGATGTTTGTTACTCACTTTCGCCAGAACGGTTGAACGGATCTGGATGAAATTTGGCATAAAGATAGATTATAGTCTGGAATAGCACATAGGCTAAAGATAAAATTCCACGAGAAGGCGGGTGAAACCGCGGGGGACAGCTAGTTTTATATATTTCCTGATATTTAAAAAATACGTTTTTCGTTCAG
Source organism: Ochropacha duplaris (assembly GCA_951361185.1). Lineage (NCBI taxonomy): Eukaryota > Metazoa > Arthropoda > Insecta > Lepidoptera > Drepanidae > Ochropacha > Ochropacha duplaris. The sequence goes on from OX592690.1 coordinate 3,422,275, forward strand.
AATAAATTCAGTACAAATGCTTTCATGTAATATGATGTTTAACTACGTATTTATACTGACATCGTTGTGTGAAATACATCCTTCTATATTAGATAAGTATTTTTTTTATTTAGCTGTTTATGCAAAATCGAAAGTTGAAATTTTATTTACGACTAGCTGTCTTCCGCGGTTTTACCCGCTTTCCTGACGGTTCTTATCTTTTCGCGAGATAAAAAGTATCCTATCTCTTATTCTAGGATATAATCTATTTGTGTGCCACGTTTCATAAAGATCAAATTCGCGGACCAACATTGTGACACGGGAATTTTATATATTACTAGCTGTTCCGCGCGGTTTCACCTGCGTTCCCTAGGGATCCTATCATTTCCCGGGATAAAAAGTAGCCTATGTACTATTCCAGACTATAATCTATCTCCATGCCAAATTTCATCCAGATCCATTTAGCCGTTCTGGCGTAAGTGAGTAACAAACATACATCCATCCATCCAAACTTTCACATTTATAATATTAGCAGGATAATATTAGTAAGATAGTAAGAAGATTTCGGTAAACATTTTTCAAATTCAATGACCTGTCTTTTATAGTTATCATGTTTATCAATTAATTATAATTTATTGTACACAGATCGGTTCCAGCGCCTGCGCAAGGGCACTTAGTGCATGCCTCGATTCCCTATGCGACGGCGCGATCTCAAAAGCTCTAGCTGATAACATTGGAACTATCTTTGGTGAGTTTAGATAATAATTTTACAGCTTCTTAAACGTAAACTTTAAATTGTTTGTGGGTTTACGTATATTTTATACCTGTAGTAGCAATCAAGGATACGGCCAGTCAATGGTTAGCGTAATATTAACTTGCTGCTAATAACTGCGTTTACGTAAAATGTTAAACGAAATATTATTGTCAGTTTCATAAAATCTTACATTACAATAAACATCTAATATATAAAATTCTCGTGTCACAGTTTTAGTTGCCATACTCCTCCGAAACGGCTTAACCGATTTTGATGAAATTTTTTGTGCTTATCCGGTATCTATGAGAATCGGCCAACATCTATTTTTCATCCCCCTAAATGTTAGGGGTAGTCCAGTCCACCCCTAAATTTTTATTTTATTTTTGATACAAAATTTCTAATTTCTATTTTTTTATGATACAACATACAAAAATACATACAATCCCCAATTTTCACCCTTCTACGATCAACCCTTATTTTTTTATAGCCATTTTAGTAATTTGAGTAATCGGTCAAGCCGTTTCGGAGGAGTATGGTAACAGGACCGATTTGGATGAAATTTTGTGTGTGTATTTCAATGGGTTCCTCGATGATTTGAAAACAAAATTGGACCCGGTAGATGGCGCTGGAATCGGGTTCTAAGTTTTGTTTTAATTTCAGGGCAGGACAACGTCTGCCGGGTCCACTAGTACTTATATAAAAATGTACCTACTGTAAATAAAATATACTGGGACAGTCTTCAATCACGGACATCTGATGTCAACTAAGCTCTTGTACTACGGAAAACCGATAACTATTATACAACACGCAATTTGTCCAGAATGGGAATCAAACTCGACTCTCGTAATAGGCAGTGTTAACCAACCGGCCCGTCACTATGGTATAAATTAATTAATTACTTTGTCATTTGCAAAATGCGAATGAAGTGGTGGTTAAAAGTTTATTATTCATAAATAGTTTACCATAAAATAATAGAACGAAAAGGATAATGTCTACACATCTTTGTAAAGTGCGGTTTAATTACAAACAATGAACAAATAGTATTGGAGTAACTAATTAAATCTGCTGACAATTTCTGAGATTGTTTGTTTAAGACTTGTCTTAAGAACAGGTACAAAATTGCATCTAACATTGTTTATTTAGTTAATAATGCAGTGGTAGAGACAATGTAAAACGACTAATATAATAGCAATTTGTTATTCTAATGGTAGTGACAAGTAGTCTGCGAACTAAAGACAAGGCAACCTCTTCTAGTCTATTGTCCTTGTTACAGGCTATTGTTTATGGTACTGCCCTTGGAAAAATAACATAAAAAAACTTACTCTATTCAATAGATATTTTTTTTATGTCACAAGTGACAACGAGGCAGGCGGATCACCTGATAGTAAGTGACAACCGTCGCCTATTGACATTGGCAATACCAGGGGATTGCTAATTTGTTGTATACCTTATTCAATGCCTTAAAGGCGAACCGGCTCTCAAGTGCAAATGCTGGAACACACCAACAGGTGCTTGGCGACAGATTTTCAACTTGAGGGTGGTAGCCAGCCAGTCGAGTACTACAAAGTACCCTACCACCGTGCTGTGGTTTCCTCACGATGTTTTCCTTCACCGAAAGCTCAAGCTCATTGTAGGATTCGAACCGACGACCTTCGCCGCGGTATTCGACGTCACTTACCACTGAGCTATCATCGCCTTATAATAACATGAACGTGTACGATAGTGTTATTGATTATATTTTAACTTATGTCCCGCGACGTTTATTAATTTGTGACCTGAGTGAGAGTTTTTAATTAATTTTCAAGGACCAGTATTTAAAAGAGTTTTATTTATTCTGGCGATAACTATAACCTGAATTAATTATTATCAGAATTAAAATATAGAAATTTTATAAACTGATTAATATATTTAAAAATAGCACTAAGACAAGAGTTTCTATAACTCTTTGATGCTGGGTATAGAAGAGGAACATAATCATTCTTATAATAAATAAAATTACTCTCCTTAATACGATATCAAAAGCTATTTGTCCAAGAGACGCAAGCGTACCTTACAGCGAGGGGGATTATGGCCATTGTCCTTTTTACGGGCTACATGGATTGGCAGATTGCACGTGCCTTTGAATTTTAATTATATTTTAACAATATATTGGTAATTTTTATAATAGTAGGTACCATAGTAAGGAATACAGGAATCGATAGAGAATCCGAGGCTATTATAATCTAGTTTCGAATTTTCGAGAGAAAAAATATTCGGTCATAAAAATTATGATTACTATAATCGGTGATGTGATCGCAATGTTAGGTATATTTTGTATCTGATAATATTATATTTTGTAATAATTATTAGGATTTTACAATATTATCGGTGGATTAGTAAGTGCCTTATCAAGGCCTAATAAACTTAATTAATGAGTTTTGAGTTTGAATTGTTTTATTGAGTTATTGAGAAAATTATTATAATTTTATAGAGTTAAGTTCTATTATAATAAAAGGTGAGAATTTATACTATAGTAAAGTGTAATAATCCACTTCTAATATTTTAATAATAAGACGACTGTTATGCAAAGCGAATTCAAACGTTGGCCTGATTGCCAAAGCCGATAGTGAGATACTTCCAGCAGCTTATCATGAAGTCGTGAAGTCGGACACGACTGTCACTGGCATCATTGAAGTGCTTACTGAACTTTACCGAACTATAACTAGGTATAAAGTAGAATGGTCACCTACTTTGACTAATGTTGGTTTGTACGCGATGAAGTTTAATTGGATTTGGAGCCGAATTCCTCTTCATATTAATCGTCAATAGAGCATTAGCTAATAGAATTAAAAATAAGACTAAAAATCTCAACGGCGCGTGATAGCAGAAAAATGAAAGTTTTAATGCTTCCTTATTGTCAAAAGATTTTTTTACGTTATGGCTTTAAAACTAGATAATAAAAATTCCAAGCCATTTAAATTAAAATTTCGTGTTGATGAGTATAATAATAAAAGAACCGGTCAAATGCGAGTCGGACTCGCGCACCGAGGTTCCGTACAAAGTTTGTAGGTTTTTTTATTATTTTATTCTGTTTTTACTATTTGTTGTTATAGCGGCAACAGAAATACATCATCTAAGGCGATGATAGCTCAGTGGTAAGTGACGTCGAATACCGCGGCGAAGGTCGTGGGTTCGAATCCTACAATGAACTTGAGCTTTCGGTGAAGGAAAACATCGTGAGGAAACCATAGCACTTTGTAGTACCCGACTGGCTGGCTACCACCCTCAAGTTGAAAATCTGTCGCCAAACACCTATCGGTGTGTTCCGACAGCTGCACTTGAGAGCCAGTTCCCATCTAGGCTTTGTATGCTTACCACTTTCGGCCACATCATCATTTACCATGGTGAGATTGTGGTCAAACACAAGCCTATCCAGAATAAAAAAAATAAAAAAAAACTGAAAATTTCAACTGTCTAGCTATCACGGTTCATGTGAAAGCCTGGTGACAGACATACAGACGGACGGACAGTAGTCTTAGTAATACGTTGTCCGTTTTTACCCTTTGATTACGGAACCCTAATAAAACAAAGTATTACAGACTCCCTTTAAATAAACAAAAGAAAATAATAATATACCTAACTACTTATGTATAATAATACAATAATATCTGGGAGAAGTGTAAATTGTTTTAATTCTATGAAAAACTGAAAATAACAACGATTTAATTTGATATTGGATAATCCTGTACATTGTTATTAATCGTGTTCCATTTTGTAGAAACAATTATCGATATGAGATGCAATCAATCCGATGTATAAATTCCAATATTATGATAATCTGACCTAGACAATGTATAAATATAGTCAAATATTTAAAACATCAATTGTTTCGCTCAAAGGGACACAATGACATCAATATATGATATTGGGTTTTAATGTAATTTATTTTAGAGTCTATAAAGGCTAACTTGCGTTCAAAGAATGATTAAGAACGCACGTGAAATTCATTTGCATTTCGGAAATTCTAACTGGTTGACAGGTTCAAAATGGAAGCTACTGTCTTCATATGAAACGAGTAATACTCTCGTTTCATAATACTTACAGTTTATAATAATTAATTCGGAAAATTAATAATTAATCAATTCCAAAGAGGAAACGCTCGCACTGCCAGCCTGCGGGAACCTTGCCGATCGGCAGCAGCGGCATACTCGAAGAAGTTTTTTATATATTATAGTTGTACATTTGTTTGTATATTTTGTACATTTGTTCTAATTAATAATATTAATTCGGATATCATAAGTAATTGAACTCTAGCAAAAACAATTAATTTTCATAATTTTTAGACTATTTCTAAGTAAATTATAAATAATAACTACGTCGAACGTTAATTGAACGTGATAAAAGTAGTCTGGGAATTAATTTGAATGCCAAACTGTGCCTTCAAGATTCACCCATAAAACCATGATATTTAGAGTTGGAATCGTATTTTTTTTTCTTTAATCGTTGCTCAGCGATAGAGTCTCATGGTTTATTCTTTATTCGAGGCTACCTCAACCAAGGATTAAGGACAAGCCATAGGAAATACTTCTTAATAGACTATTACTTATATTTTGGTGAAACTTTTTAACGTCGACTATAATTACTTCAAAAAGCACATAATAGGTATATAAAGCTGGTTCTTTTTGGCTAACTGATTTAATATTGCCAGCCGTTTAAATAAAAGTTATAAAATCTTAATAATATTATAAATGTAAATGATTGTATATTTGGATGTTTGTTGCTAAATTGTGCAAAAACGGCTGAACGGATTTCAATTAAACCTGACACACAGATACCTGTATCATACCCTGGAATATTGTATGAATGTTAATAAAAAAAACCTTCACAACGCGGATGAAACCGGCAGCTAGTCTTTAAAAAAATGATAATGTTATGTCCTAATACGATAATGCACACGATGAATATTTTATAAAATAAGATTTCAATATATTTACAACAAATGTACAAAATATACAAACAAATGTACAACTATAATATATAAAAATCATCTTCGAGGCTGCCGCTGCTGCCGATCGGCAAGGTTCCCAGCAAGCTGGCAGCGTTTCCTCTTTGGATGACCAAGCTGATGAATACTTTCCAATAAACACATTTTCATAAAATATAAACCATAATACTTATTTAAACTCATTATTTCATTCATAACCAACAACTTTTATAGAATTAGATTTACGAGAACGACAAATTTAAATTGAATAAAATCCAACGCACACAGTTCAGGAAATGACGACTTCTGTCTATCCCTAACTAATTTGTAAACCCTGCCGATATTGATGTTGGTTTTGCATAAAAACACTCAAACATGGTGTTGCAGCAAATACAAGTTCAATAAACATAAAGCAACACTTGAAACGTTTTCATTCACAGCTTGATCAAATATTTGGTAGATACCAGTTGTAACGACCCAATATGTACCAACCAAAGCATGTCTGGTTTCATTCACACATTCTGACTTAGTTGTAGTTAGTTGTAATATAAAAAAGGTTCAAAGGTTCACCGCTGATTTAAATACACACACTGGTTCAAACAATTTAAAAAGCTTAACTTGAAGATATAAATGTACCGTTAAGGCTGATGATAGCTCAGTAGTAGTGACGTAGGGTGACGCGGCTAAGTCGTGGTTGCAAATCTTACCATGAACTTGAGCGTCTGGTGAAAAAAAAAACATCGTGAGGAAACCATAGCATGGTGGTAGAGTACTGGCTGTCTACCACCCTCAAGATGATAGTCTGTTTATTGATGAGATTGCGGTCAAAACTTAACCAAAGTATAAGAAAACTTATATCTTCGTGTATTCATAATAATAAAGTTCCTATAACCCAAGTCTTTTCCACAGGTAAACCTCCAGATATCGTGGCATTCGGGATCACGCTGGCTATGTCAATGGTGCTGGTGGCGGGTGTAAGAAAATCTCTCTTTTTCAACAACGTCTTAAATGCTATAAACCTTAGTGTTTGGGTTTTCATTATGGGCGCCGGACTATTCTACGCGAAACTTTCAAACTGGACGGAGCACAAGGGTTTCTTACCTTATGGCTGGAGCGGAGTAAGTATTAAATAACTGTACATCTATCAAAGTTTATTTAACAAGCAGCTATGCGGCCCACTTATAGTAAGTTTTTTATACCATTAGGTGTCAAACGAGCTTACAAGCCCACCTCATGGTAAGTGGTTACCGTAGTCTATGGATGCTTGCAATACTAGAGACGTCACGAGCGCGTTATTAGCTGTTTATACCAAGACATCATAAAAGCTATTGGATATGAATCCGGTCTATGTGCCACAAAGAGATAAGCAATGAGACAACTTACTCCAGGTTAAAATCGTTTATCGCGGAGTTGTCTTTTCACGTTTATTTCTACCGTATAGGAAAAAAAATCGTTGATTAAAAAATGTATGCCGAAAATTCATGAGTTACATTCGCATTTATAACAATAATTACTTTAAGAAGATACAATATACATAGAGGTCAAAACAATATAGAATATAATATTCCAATTATTTTTAGAAATTAATTTTTCAGATGAGTAACAATTTTTGTTAATGAATTTCCGTTTAAAAATTCTCTGTACATTAAAAAGCAAGTAAAAGCTAATATGTTTATTTGATCATATTTTTAATTGTAATGTAGAATCATCATGGGTATAACTAGGTCGTACAACATTGTTTGTTTTTCATATTCCATAAATTCGTTTGCTTTATATTATTATGTATTTAATGAACCTCCTTTGTATACTGATTGTTTTTCTTTCAATATTTATTTGTGACTAGTGGGCCCGGCAGACGTTGTCCTGCCATGAAATTAAAACAAAACATGGAACCCAATTCCAGCGACACCTACCGTGTCCAATTTGTGAATCTAAACCATCTGTAATCTGTCAGCCCGATCTCGAGACATGTCAAAAAGTCGTTCTACACGAAATGTGTGACAAAAATAATTGTCTTCATTTTTTTTTGTGCATTTTTCTTATTTTTCAATAGTTATTCTGCTATTCCGGGCGGAGACGAATCTAACAAATCAAAAACCATGAAAATCGGTCCAGCCGTTCTCGAGTTATAAATAGTGTAACTAACAAATATAGAAGATATAAGATGTCAAAATGTATATAAAACTACTATTTATATGAAACTAGTGGGCCCGGCAGACGTTGTCCTGCCCTGAAATTAAAACAAAACATAAAACCCGATTCCGGCGTCGGACTGACAGATGGTTTAGATCCACAAATGGCGCCCGGTACAATTTGTGAATCTAAACCATCTGTCAGTCCGATCTCGAGACATGTCAAAAAGTCGTTCTATACAAAATGTATGACTGAAATAATTTTCTTCATTCTTTTTTTTTTTCGTATTTTTCAATAGTTATTCTGCTATTCTGGACGAAGAAAAATCCAACAAATCAAAAACCATGAAAATCGGTCCAGCCGTCTCGAGTTATAAGTACCTATAGGAACAAACCCGACTTTGTTTTATTTATATTAATATTGATTCTTTGGCGTTAGGCACACGCCTACATTGCTTAGACAACGTTCTTGTAATTTAATATGAACTTTATTGAATAGCAATAAAGTTCAAATTGACTCTATTTTAGTTAGAAAACGTTTGTATGGGAAAAAGAAAAGGGCTGTTTTTAGGGTTTTCCCGGCAATTATTCGAAATGTTTCTCGCCGTAAAAACCATCCTTGGACTTCAACGAACATTTAAAAAAAAATTGGCCAAATTGGTCCAGGTGTTGTTGAGTTATGCGCTTACCAACTCATTTTGCGATTCATTTTTATATAATAGATTAAAAATAAAATTTGTTCAGCTCATCGCTCGCTGTAGCGTCTCTATAATATTTTTGGCTGACGTTTGTCACATCACTGTCGTATAGCTCTTTTTGTAGCTGTTTTCTTGTCTGACATATTTTGTAGTTACATCGTAATATCTGTTCCCATCACGTCGCATGTCCCTCTACGTCGATGTTATGTCTACTCGATTATGACGTCACTTCTTTTTTTTATCTAGTTTATTATTCTCATGATATTATACGTTATCTGCTTCGAAATTATAGAGTTATAGCACCAATCGATTTAAATGCGCCCTTAGAAGTTATAATTAACATTTAAAGTAACATTAATTCTCGACGGATTGTTTTAATATAATACATCGAAATTGAGGCCTTCAGAAATAAGGCCGGTAAGGCCGTCGCTGAAACTATTTGTAAATAAGACTGCAAGTGCTTGACTTAGCTGTTATCAAACTGTATACACATTATTATTTTACTGGATTTCTGCTCTCCGGTTTCACTTATAAATTCCCTACCTACTTATAATGTTTGGTGTTATAAAAGGAAAATTACTTAATTAATTCTTACCACAGGACTTTTTATATTCATCTGCCCTAACATACATGAATAATTTATTTTTACTTTGGTCATGTATAGAATTTCATTAAGTCATAGGAGTTATTTTTCTCACATTTTGATAAAAACTTTAACTTAACACTCTACTCTACAAATAACTTACGGCACCAAGATTCCAATTTCCGTTGAAAATTTGCAATCTTAAGTTTAACAATTTGCTAAAACATTTTTCAGTGTAAAATAGTAGTAATAAAGTCCATTTCAAGCGACTTAACTTACATACCTCCTTATATCGACATCTGTTTTACTGTTTATTAGTGTGTCTTACCTATCATTAATCTAAAATAGATTTTACGCCTAAACCACTAAACCGATTAAAAAAAATATTTCACTACTAGAAAGCTAAATTATCAGCGAGTATAAAATGTATATTTTTTTATTAGATATTACTATGAAAATTACAAAAATGAAACCCAAGTTATTTCGGTAACCAACGTTAGCTTGGCATTCTAAATTGAACCTTAGGTGAACAATATAAGAATTTACTGTACATTGATGGGCTGTAGAACTACTAAGATTACCATTCCGGTCAATGTTAATTTAAATGTGAGTACTTTACTGTATATAAGTACTTTTTGTGCACAGGTATTCAGCGGGGCGGCCACCTGTTTCTACGCATTCATTGGATTTGACATCATTGCGACTACAGGCGAAGAGGCGAACAACCCAAAACGATCAATCCCTCTGGCTATCGTCTATAGTCTTGGGATCATTCTGGTAGCTTACGTTACCAGCTCCGCTATTCTCACATTAGTTGGTAAGAAAATTTGTATCAATTGTTCAACGTTCACCTAATGAATATTTAGATATTGTGACGAGCTTAATCACCTATATCTAATATTAGAAAAAAAAATAACTAAACTGTTATAAAACTAAACAATAAATTGTTCAGTTCATCCTCTGATATAATTACGCATAAGACGAAGTTTTATCTCACACATTTATTAAAGAGAATAGTTAATAGTAGTGACTTTTTGTTCCTCGATTTTATTTCTCAAGTATGCCTTGTAATTTTAACCAAAGAAAGTTAAAAGTCTTTTACAATTTTCATTGAGTTTGGAGCCGCACTATAAGGCCCTTTACTGACTTGTCGGTACAATATCGCGTGGTTACTCGATACAATTACACATTTCCAACAGCTTACTTCTTAGTATACTTTCGGACTAAAACCGAATAGAACTGAGCGGTCACTGGAAGTGCGTTACCGAAACGATTCCACGTACTACCGCAAGAGCTGCATCAATCGGCAATTAGGAGCATAGTTCTAGCATATATGATTAAAATGGTCAATTAATACTTCGGCTAGATAACTTATCAACTTGCAATACTACTATCGAAGCTACTATTACGTTGCCAAATTTTAGATTCGACGCGGAGGTAGTTTCATTTAGTGTTAATTTGTCCATAATGTGATTTTTCTTCATATACTTATCTGAGGGAACCGATGTCATAACTACATGTCAGGAAAAGGCCTAATTCAGTTCCTTTGCATAACAATAGATTTCCCAATTTCGTTTACCATTGCAGTGGCAAATGCTATTGGAGTGCCAATAGCATTATCGTTTTGCTTGGTTCAATTTCAATTTATTTACAAGTGTATTAATAATATGGTTACATCATGAACCGATTACGATTTTGGTATCATTTTTTGATCTAGAGTTTTTGTTTTTGTCGTCTTTTTTTATTCCATCGTATTTGGAGTGAAACTGAATGCTCAAACTGGCTCGCCTTGGATCCCACGTGTGACTTTAAAAAATTGGACCGCGAGCACCGCTCGCGAGTGGTCAAGGCGGTTTCGATCCGTGCTCAGTCGGTGTGGACGCGGCTAATGGTGAATCTTGACGTCCTAAGCGTAAAATTGCGGCGCTAATACGCCTCGATACCTCTACCTTATAAATACGGGTCAGTGACTTGAGCTCGCATCCACATGATCGTTATTAGCTGACCACTCAGCCAGAAAAAGAATGAGTAAGATGGAAATGCTTGCAAATTTCAATTTATTGAGTACTACGAGAGCATCCGCTCTACGTTTCCGAAATGAAAGTAGAGATAAGGTATATTTTTCAAAATTGGATCAGTAGTTTCGGAGATTACTTCCTACATACAAACTTACCTCTTTATAATATTATTTGTTTATATATATATATATATATGTATATAAAAACAACAATTAAGCGCAACGTAAATGTTAGCAAACTCAACATAATTTTACTTAAATATAATAAAGAAAAACTAAGCGACAACAAATTTTATTTGCAAGTAACTATTTCTTATTTACGGAAGCAATTTAGAAACTTTCAAAGTCACGCTATACTTGACATCGTATCAGTAAACGCTGGCCTTTACACTTAGGAAACTATTTGGGTATTGCTTATTCCATCCAAAGTATATATATCTTTTCCATACTACTAATATTATAAATGTGAAAGTTTGGATGGATGGATGTATGTTTGTTACTCATTTACGCAAGAACGGCTGAATAGGTCTGGATGAAATTTGGCATGGTGATAGATTATAGTCTGGAACAGCACATAGGCTACTTTTTATCTCGGGAAAAGATAAGATACCTCGGGAACGCGGGTGAAATCGCATGGCGGAAAGCTAGTTTGCTAGTTAGCTAGTTATATTTTGTTTATAAACTCGATCCTTGTACACTTGCGCTTCAATTGCTTCAATATTACTTTTGACTGGCGACTGATCTCACTAACTGGGAGCAGGCCAGCCATGCAAGCAAATTTGTGCATAAATCTTGTTACTTCTACTTGTTGCGCTTTGTAAGTTAAGTTACTATTATACTGCTAGACAGCAGCTAGAAACGGTAGATTTATTTCAATTTCTAAATAAGAAAATATCAACTCATTCTGACTTTCATGTTATTTGTGCGTCTTTAAGCTTCAGTTTCAAAGATTAAAGGGTAGATTCAATGCATGGTGGAATTTTGTAATGTTACCAGAAGGGAAAGTATACTCTTAGTACTGTAGATAGAAAATTTTACTCAAAGAAAACATTCCTTTTTTTAGTCGGTTCGATGCCCGGGTGTGGCAAGCGAATTTTCGAAAATCTTTGAATGCAGTCTTCTTTCTTTTCAAAAATAAAGCAACGTTTTCTTTGAGTAAAATTTTCTATCTACAGTATTAAGAGTACTTTCCGTTCAGGTGGCATTACAAAATTCCACCCTGTATATTTTTTCAACTGTCCTTTGATGGAACTATTCAGTCAATGAATTAAACCACTACACAAAAGCGATAGCCTCCGTGTGAAGCTGAGCGGTTAGTTATGAATAAAATATGTGCGTCCGTGGACAGGACAACATATTGGGCCGCCCACAGCCAGCTTGACCAAGAAATTATGTATTCCACACCGCTCGGATAGGTTGGGAGAAATGTTTGTGACCGACCGACTTTGGTGTACAACTTTTGGTTTTACAGTTTTCAACCTTGACCAATGTTTGACCAATTCATTGGCGTACTATCGAGGATGAAAAAGCCCGAGTCATGTTGATCCTAATATTTTTAGTAAAATGGTAACCCATAAATTGTGTAGCATGTGACGTTTTGAGAAATGAATTCCATCTAAAGAGTGACTTAATAGACATTAATAAACAGCCTAAATTATGATAGCAAATTAAAACAGTTTTTAAATATTTTATAAACATAAACGAAACGTTATATTCAACACAAAAGGAAAAAAGTGAAAGCGTTCACTTAAAAACAAAATAATAGTCCAAATCGTCAGTGCCGCTTGAGCTCTCTCACATTCATACTTACTCCTGAATCCCAACAAGGGTACAAGATTTTCAATCAAGTAATTTTTTTTTAAATTGTTATTATTTCCCACCAGTTCCATTCGACGAAGTGGACACCGAATCGGCTCTTGTGCACATGTTCTCTTACGTGCATGCTCCAACCTGCATGTACATTGTGGCCATGGGCGCTCTGTCTGGGCTAACCGTCTCTATGTTTGGCTCAATGTTCCCAATGCCCCGAGTTATCTACGCTATGGCAAATGACGGCCTCATTTTCAAGTAAGTTTTAAACGTACGGTTATTACTGCCTGTTGTATGTTAAGTTAGGTTGTACTGTGTTTAGTGCTCAAAGATTTTAAAGGATTAACTGAAAATTGAGGTTAGTATATTCGAATAACGTACATATGTATTTATACATATAGACACTTAAGTAATCTGAATGCAGAGATCGTAAATCTCTATTAAACATCACTATGCAAATCCTCACATGCAATTTGTCTATTTCTCCTTCCCGCTTATGTTTGCTCTCCTGCTTTCAGCTCCCGTAAGCTCGCTCTCAGACATGATTATTATACAAAAAAGACAAAAGTAAAAGTGTCACTATTTTCGAGATATTTAGAATAAGAAATTTAAACATAAACATTATGTAAAAATCTGAAATATCTCGAAAGCGGTGACACTTGTATTGAGTTAATTTTTGTATATTTTGTGACCCGCCCGTATATCCCCCTTTACTATTACTTATTGGACACCTGTAAATAGAATACATATTCAATGTTCCTAAAACACATTAGAACTTGTATGAGTTGAGTATAAGCTACAGTTGATTAATCCCTGCAGGAGTCTGGGAACTATTTCGGAAATGACCGGTACCCCGGCGCTGGCAACCTTCGTTAGTGGCTTCGCTGCTGCTGTAGTGGCGCTTTTCATCCAACTGGATGTGCTCGTGGAAATGATGAGTATAGGTAAGTGTCTATATACTTGTAAGCCTGAATCTTTTTCATTCTCTTATCCCACGCTAGGTGTAGTCGGCACAACATGTTTTCCTCTTCCACTCCGCTCTATCACTAGCCGTCTCAATAACTTTCATAATAATATCATTCTTCACACAGTCCATTCATACCTTCTTCGGCTTTTCTCTACCTATCCATTCACACTCATACTCAGTACTGTTTTCGATAAATGTTTTTCATCCCTCCTCATCACATGCCCATACCAAGTCAGTCTTTCAACTTCTCAGTCACTGGTGCTACTTTCAAACTTTCTCTGATATACTCATTCCTTATCCTAAACATCTAATCAAACCTAAGTCATAATTCTAAGGTGATTGCGATTTCGATTATGAACAATAATCTCGTAGTCAATCAAGGCGATGATAGCTCTCAGTGATAGTGACTGTAACCGCGACGAAAGTCGTGGGTTCGTATCCTACAATGAGCTTGAATTTTTGGTGAAGGAAAACATCATGAGGAAACCATAGCACGGTGGTAGGGTACTTTTTAGTACCCGACTGGCTGGCTACCACAACCAAGTTGAAAATCCGTCGCTAAATACCTATTGGTGTGTACCGGTAGTTGCACTTGAGAGCCAGTTTCCCTCTAAGCTTTGTGTGCTTACCTTAGGCCACATCATCATTTAGCATGGTGAGATTGCGATCAAACACAAGCTTATGCAAGAATAAAAAATAAATGTTTCAATCTCACCTCAAGACTAGTTGGATTTACGTTCTATAAATACAGGGTATAATATAAGAGTCATAATCTAGTTTTAAGATGAAAGTCCGAGAAGCGGTCCTTCTCGGACTTTCATCTTAGACCGCAAAATACAACCGACAATACTAGTTTCTATGAAATTGATTCCGAGCAAGCCGCAACTGCAGGCTCAACTGTCGCCGCGCTTCCAAAGAAACCAGGTAGTTTGCAGTTTGCGGTCTGCGGTCCGTCGTTGTCACATATTTGTCGATCATTTTCAAGTCAATGTCAAACAATGCGACATTATTTACGTGACACTTTAATGGTGTTTAGTTGAATTGCGTTTTATAAGTAAGGCCCCTTATAAATTCTAAATATTACTTAAACATTGTAAAGAATGTGCACTGCCTGCAAGCTAGGTATGCACAGCACACTGCCGCTGTAATAACTCGTTTATTGCAACTGTATTTTTATTTTATTTATTAGATGTGCCAATGGACCACATTAAAAATTTCACATCAATTTTGTAGTTATAGAAAGAAACTAGTTTTCTGTTCTACGATCCTCTTCTTTTGCCGATGATTTATTTATAAATAGAACTGTGCGCGTAGCGCTGTCTACAGCGCTACGACACGTGCTACGTGGTCGCTACGGTGTATCGTAGCACACTTAGGTCACAGATACGAATACAATTTTATTCTTCTATTTTATGGTTGCCTGGTACTTTTCAGTCAATTATTTACGTTCTATATTTTTCGCCTACCGTATTGACGCTGGGGGGGGGAAGCTTGGGTATGGTCTTGGTGGGAATCGCTGTGGGTGAGAACAGCATTACCTATAAAGTGCCAAGAAACCATCTGCTGTACTCGTGGCGGAGTACCGTGTAAAGCAGAGCCCTAGCCAGTCCGCGTCATCCACGTCCCCGTCGTCCTCCCTGGGACCTGTTGCAACCGCGCCGCCGCGCGACCGCCACCCCGAGTTGCAGCTGAGCTAACGGATGCAGGGCGAAGGGCGAGCATTCTGCGCCTTAAAACAGAAACGACTCACT
Organism: Ochropacha duplaris; assembly: GCA_951361185.1. Lineage (NCBI taxonomy): Eukaryota > Metazoa > Arthropoda > Insecta > Lepidoptera > Drepanidae > Ochropacha > Ochropacha duplaris. The sequence goes on from OX592690.1 coordinate 3,437,928, forward strand.
AGGGAGGGTACCTGAAAAAAAAACCGAGCAAATCCGTAGGCTCAAAGGCGGCAGCCCCGCTATCGGATTAAGGCACAGTGGGCTAATCACTCGCTTGCCCGACAGTAAAAGATTAATGAAACCGAAACAGTAAGAAACCGGAACGATACTTTACCGACGACTTTTGGCATGAAAATACGGACACGAATTGCTTTTTGGAACGTACGTACGCTTAGCGATGATAGTCGACTAGCCCAAGCAGAAGCAGTAATGCTTAGTTACAACCTGCAGATACTCGGTCTAAGCGAAGTGAGAAGAAACGGTTTTGGTGAGCTCAGAACGTCCGGGGGCCTGACTTTGCTGTATTCAGGTAAAGAAAATGAGGAAGACGTGCGCGAGTACGGCGTGGGGATACTCCTTTCAAATACAGCAAAGAATAGTCTTTTGGACTGGAAACCGATATCTGACCGTATCATGTACGCCCGTTTTTACTCAAGAGCCCGGAAGATCTCCATCGTGCAATGCTACGCCCCAACTAATGCGTCATCAGAGGATACCAAAGACGACTTCTACGACGCACTCAACGCCACCCTCAGGAGCATAAAGAAACAAGACATCGTCATCGTCATGGGGGACCTGAATGCAAAGGTTGGGAGTGTTAACACAAACCGCGAGCGGCACATGGGTACTCATGGGAGTGGAGTCTGCAATGAGAATGGAGAGCGATTTATCGAGTTCTGTCAGAACCACGACCTGACCATCGGAGGAACATTATTTACTCATGGCGACCACCACAAGTACACGTGGAATTCACCTGATGGAGTCACCAAGAACCAAATTGACCACCTTGCCATTAGTTCCAAGTGGCGTTCCTCATTGCTCGATGTCCGCAACCGCAGGGGCGCCGATATTGATAGCGATCACCATCTGGTTGTTGCTGAAGTCCGGCTTAAGGTGGCAGTAGCCCGTGCGGCTGGAGGACCAGCTAAGATAGGAAGAAGGTTCGACGTGAGCAAACTACGTGACTCGGGCATCCGTGAAACGTTTCAGCTCGAGTTACGCAATCGCTTTTCAGGACTAGATATGGCTACAGACTCATTGGATGAAGAGTGGAAACGCATCAAAGTGGCCTATACAGAGACCAGCTCCGTTGTTTTAGGACACAAATCGGCTCACATTCGGGAGGACTGGATGTCACAACGCACGTGGAGTTTGATAGAAGATAGAAGAAAGCTTAATCTGAGTCTGCTTGAGACCCATAACGACGCCATACGAGCCGACCTCGACCAGCAATACCGTCATAAACGCAAGGAGATCTATCGCAGTACTCGGAAAGATAGGAGACAATGGACGGATGGTATTGCTGATCGTGCTCAACAAGCTGCGAACACCGGTAACTTAAAGGAGTTGTATAAAGCTACCAAAACCTTGGCAGGTAACAGCAAGTTTAAGAAGAAGCCGCTTAAATCTAAAGATGGTCAGCTCATAGTGACTTCAGAAGGGCAGCTTCAACGCTGGCGTCAACACTTTGAAGAGGTCTTCCGTCTATCAGCGGCAGCAGCACCTGACACCCTGCAAGGCGGTTTTACACCACCCCGGCCTCTCGATATCAACACGGAACCACCGTCAGCGTCGGAGGTTGCTAGAGCGGTCCTCTCTTTGAAGGCAGGGAAAGCACCGGGACTCGACCTGATAACTGCAGAAATGCTACAAGCGGACTTACCTGCCGCCGTCGACGTTCTGACGCCTCTCATTGAAAGGATCTGGACCACCGAAGAGCTTCCGGACGAATGGAACAAGGGTCTTTTGATAACCGTACCCAAGAAGGGAGATCTTAGTCAGTGCGATAACTGGAGAGGTATTACGTTGCTCTCAATTCCTTCGAAGGTTTTCTGCAAGATTATCCTGGATAGGCTGTCAAAAGCCGTGGATCCTCTTCTACGTAAGGAGCAGGCTGGTTTCCGTTCGAACCGCTCGTGCACGGACCAGATCAACACTCTTCGTATCATCCTAGAACAGGCATCAGAATGGCAAAGGGAGATTTACCTAACCTTTGTCGATTTCGAAAAGGCCTTTGATACGCTGAAGTGGTCCAGCATCTGGTTTCGCCTTCTGGACATCGGAGTGCCGCCGAAATTTGTCCGTCTCTTGGAGAGTATCTACAAGAACTATTCGTGTAGAGTGGCTCACGACGGCCTCATATCGGATGATATAACAGTACACGCAGGTGTCCGCCAGGGCTGCCTCCTCTCACCGCTCCTCTTTCTTGTCGTTCTTGACGGGATTATGCTTCGCATCTTCGATAACAGGCGCCGTGGAATAGAGTGGGGATTATCCAACGTCTTGGAAGACTTAGATTATGCCGATGACCTATGCCTGCTTAGTCATACTCACGCCGACATGCAAGCAAAATTGAACGACCTACGTCAGGAAGCGGCAGGAACGGGGCTGAAAATAAACATCAGGAAGACCCAAGAGTTGAGAACTGGTGTGAAGAATGCTTCGCCGATGTTGATTGGCACAGAGGCAGTGGAACGCGTCCACAAATTTACCTACCTCGGGAGCGTCGTGTCAGAAACTGGAGGTAGTGAAGAGGACATCGCTTCAAGGATCGCCAAAGCCCGAGCAACCTTCGCACAGCTGAGACCTGTTTGGCAGTCGCGGAAACTGACCCGAAGGATTAAACTCAAAATTTTCGGGTCAAACGTCAAGTCCGTGCTGCTCTACGGGTGCGAAACGTGGAAGGTTACAAAAGAAATCTCACGCCAAATCCAAGTCTTTGTGAACCGCTGTCTTCGTCGCATACTCGGAATTTACTGGCCCGAGACCATCTCTAACGTGGATCTGCTAGAGAAATGCCACGAGAGCCCGATCGACCACCAGGTCAAGCGTCGCAAGTGGAGTTGGATTGGCCACACGCTCCGAAGGGATTCTGATCACATACCCAAGCAAGCGTTGGATTGGAATCCACAAGGCAAAAGAAAGCGTGGCCGTCCCCGTCAAACCTGGCGACGCACCGTGTTGGCAGAAGCGACGAGCATCGGAATGACGTGGAGTGAGGTGAAGCGAGAAGCTCAAGACCGATCGCGATGGAGGACTACTGTGGACGCCCTCTGCCCCATCCAGGGGTCATAGGACATTAAGTCAAGTAAGTCAGTATTGACGCTGATGACTCTACAAAACTTTTGATATCCTGATGAGCACAATAAATAATTGTATTTCATTAGTATATACCTACAGTTGTAGTAGTGTATAGTATTGTATATCATACATAATACAGAATATGTCTCGTCTCTGTATATTGCTAATTGCAAAATAAAGAAAACAAAAGAGTTAGGTTAAGTTAGTTAGAAGTTCCCAACTTTTAATCTATACACAGTCCCCCCTTTTTAATCTATACAGAGATAGCTTTCGGTCTTCTTTGTTATAGAAACGTACAGTTTGCCTCTTGAAAGATTAACTAACTTTACTGAGTCAAGTAACTGGCACGGCAAGATTGTGCTCATTTTTGGTGTTCAAGCTATGAGTGTAGCTGTTCTTAGGGAAGTTCTGGATATTTTCCCAAAAATGTATAATTTTTTTGTAAAAAAAACTGTGACAACACTGTATTTATATTGATAGTCTTTAAATGTATCTGTAAGAGAATCTTTACGACTTATGTGTGTAAAGCGCGAATAGCCCTCTTCTACAGTAAAAATACCCTATTGATATCGGCACCACTACCCCAGAGGAGAATGCCGTAAGACATCAAACTGTGAAAATAACAAAAGTAAACTAATCTTGCCGTAAATTCATCAGTGAGAAAACGAGTTTTATTCACTGCGTAAGCTGCAGAACTAAGACCTTCCCCTGTTCCCCTGTTTACAAATGTGGTTTATTGTCTAAATGCGCGGCTGCTCATAAAAGACGTTTGCAAATAGGGGAGGTCGGGGTATTGCATATCGTGTCGAGATATGACAAGGGGGGAACGGCGAGTCTATGAAACGCGACGTTCGCAATTCGCAGTAAATATTAAGCGTGTAAATATTTTAAATTATTCATCCTGTACGCTATTTTTAATCACAAGAAATATTTTTTAATGGTTTGGCCTAGCTTTTGTGACATAATATTTTTAATATTTATTAATACTAAACGTGTAACTTAGCGTAACGAAAAGGGAAGGTGTCCAAAAAGATAAAATTTCAAGTGACGTATTTTTATGAACGGTATTTTTATATACAGTAGAAGCAAGTAGAGCAAGCATTTACTATGTTCCCTTAATATACCAAGATAATGTAGTCAAAACCTAGCGGTATAAAGTAATAGGGATTTTGTACTGGGGACCTAATAATTAACCGTCGTAGTTGACTCTAGACATCTATTTGTAAATATTTCCCTAGAGACCGCGGTACTGATATCGAGTTTCAGATTGGCAATACGGTGGTGTAACATGTCATGTTTGTAATTTATTTATTCAGCTCGTCGCTGTTGAAAAGCGAGATAACATACACGGAGGCTGACATACATACTCTTTGTAATTACATTTGATTTTCGATTATATGAATGCTTGATATGTATAATTTAAGTGATGATAGCTGGAGTGGGACGTTGAATCATGTCTTATTTTTTGGTACAATAAAGTTGAGTCACAGTGGTAGGATTCTCTATATTAAGTCCAGTTTATAATATTAGTTTAAAATTATGTCAATACAAATAAAAAAATATAATTATAATATTATACTTTAATAATATTTTCTCTTCTTATACTCGTACCATAACTAGCTTTTCACCTCGCAGTTTCACCTGCGTTTCAACAACGGCAAATTTGAAAATTACCTACAAAACACCAGTTAGCATTTTAATTAACTATTCGGGTTATTAAAGAGTATTGTTATATATTAAAAAGAAACATACAGTCGAATTGAGAACCCCCTCCTTTTTTGATGTCGATTAAAAAAAAAGGCCTGACTCACTGACTCATTAACGCCCAGCCTAAACCTTTGGACCTAGAACCTGTTTTTTACAGGTGTTGTTTTTAAGACGTAGACGAGGAATAAAAATAGATTTTTCGTAATTTAACCCCTAATGGGGTAAAAAAGGGGTACGCAGGTGAAACTGGCGTTTGTTCCAAACACGTACTGTAATAACGTTGTATAAACAACATAGTTACTAGCTGCAATTTGCTAGCTAGCAATTTATCTCATTTAAATATTGTCACCGAGCCGTTAAATGCTATGAAAGCTGTCGCAAAGATTAACGCGATGGGAACGCGCGTGTGCATAACCTTCAAAGTACTCTGTTTAATGTTATATCTTTAGAGAGATCTAAGAATAGCGAAAATTTAATTGTGGTTCGTTTTTAAAGGCCACTTATTAATTATCTACTGTAATGTTATACAGAGTAATGATTAGATTTTCGTTTGTAATGGATAAACATAAAAAAAATGCTTAACGGATTTGTAATAAAAATATATTTCACATTATAGTGCGCCACATTATTTATCAGCGATTAATATGGGCTTATATTATTTTAATTCCCTCGGGAACGCGGGTGAAACCGCGCGGCGTAATAAGTAGTAATAAAGGCGTATGTATTGAAGATATTTTGTGTCTACACATTATAGAGGTGTCCGGTTTTGTATATTTGGTAGATAAGCCCACCTATAATTACGCCGTATTTAGTATAATTAGTATTACTTAATACGCCTCGCGGTTTCACCAGCGTTACCGGACACCCTGTAGGTATATAGTTTGACACATTTTGTACAAAGTTGAACGCACACTTATCCGAGCCGAACGCGTCGAAAGAACCGAATGAAACCAATTTTCGAATTCTTTATATGAAATTCTACACATCTCGCACGCCTATTCCACCGATTCGGCGCGGATAATGGGTGTACGAGGTTTAATAGGATTTCATACAAGTAATTCTAAAATTCGATTATTTCTGTATTATAGAAAATCAATATGTTGAAATTGAATTTGGAAACTATAGCATTGGGCTTATTATTTATTAACATAAACTGTTCTTGAGTCGTCTTGTTAGATGCTCTCAAATATTTTATTCCTGCTTCAAAAATAATATTTAACCTTAAAAGTTGCGATAGTTTGTGAAAACTCATAAAGCATAATTTTATGGAACTTTAAACTCCTTGTATAGTTGAGCTTTCAAAGAAAATATGAGCGGAGAACCAAGAAATATTTATATTTTATCATAAATTCCACATTTGCGATTCAGTTATAATGATTTGCTTTGTTACAATAACGTAGACGGTGCACATAATTTGCAAGGCTTTGACACACGGAAATATCTGTGTATCGTAACAGATTTTCTGTTTTTACTTCTTTAACATTAAATATTCATTATTATTATTCTCAGTTCAGACATCAAATTCCAGATATCCTTCAAAACTCTTCCAGATTTCTGTTAAACGTTGTATGAATTTCCCAGCAAAGAATAACCGAAATGAATAAAGTAAAACAAAGTTGACAATGTACCTAAATAATAAAGTAAACGTAAGATGTACGTATCGCAAACGCGTTTCTATTAAAATTCCATACTTTACCTTGAATGCAGCAAGCTCCCGCTTTGTGAATCACGTGAATTAAATATAAGGAAAATGCCAGTTGTCAACGAGAATAACAACTACGAGATATTAAGTTGTGATACTATAAGTCGCTTTTGGTTACAAAGAGACAATCAATGAGTAGGTATTATTAAATAGTCACAATAAGGATGGTGACTGACATATCAAATCAGCTTCTTTTTATTTAACGTCAAAACGATGACTTATATGGAGTTTTGTATGAAATACATACTTGTGACGTCATAAATATTCACCATCAAAAGACCATACAAAAATCTAACTTTTATAGCGTATTTTTAGATTAATTAGACACTAGTTAGTGTGAGGTATTTTTTCTTGAATATAAACATCATCCCCATTATCAAGTCTCCTACAGAAGGGCTAACCTATTTTACAACGAGATGGAGTTACGATACTAAATACGAGTTATAAGGGTCTAAAAATAAATGCCCTTACACCTATTCCACCGTACACCATTACTCGTATATTATTGTCTATACACATAAAAAGATTAGACCTCACTTACTGACTAACTTATCAAACTATATAACTTTTTTCAATATGTTTTTTTTTATTCTGGATAAGCTTGTGTTTGACCACAATCTCACAATGGTAAGTGATGATGTGGCCGAAGGTGTAAGCACACAAAGACTAGATGGGAACTGGCTCTCAAGTGCAGCTGTCGGAACACACCGATAGGTGCTTGGCGACAGATTTTCAACTTGAGGGTGGTAGCCAGCCAGTCGGGTACTACAAAGTACCCTACCGACGTGCAAAGTACCTTACCACTGTGTGTACTTTTGGTGTATGTAAACTTAATAAATAAAGCATTAACGAAGCCGCTGGGATTAGAAACATGCACACAAGCTCATTTAATAACATAAGAAAGGTTTTTTTTTAAATGCAATCCCTGAGAATGCAAATTATAAGATCACGGGTGAAACCGCAGAGCAGAAAACTAGTTCAAATTAAAATTGAACTTAAAAAATATGCCTCAGGTCATCATGTGAAAGCTAAACCTGGCAACATTGACATTAAATGACATAATTCGTTTGTATAAAAGGCGTGAGGCGTAAAAATAAAGGAAAATTTTAAACGGCAAAAAGAATAATAAATACCAACGACTACGCGACGTTATTAGATCTTTTAAGATGCACTTAGCCAATGCACTTTGAGTACAAACGGGAAGATTTAATAAGAAATTTTATACTGTAAGTCGATCCCATAAAGTCTTTTTCTAGCTTATTTTATTATTTGTTTTCCTTTCATGTAACATAGAATTTGGCTGTAGACATTTCTCAAGCTCTCATTCATACACATTTCTTTGTAATTTAGGTATATGATATTAATATGAAAAATAACATTGTATCAACCTTTTTTTGTACACAGAAATGATTAAGATTCGCATCAATCACTTTTATTAATCAAAAGTAAACTGTATTAGTGTAATTTACACTTTTTTGTAATTTATATTCTTTAATATTATGCGCAAAAATGTAAAAAAAGTTAAAAAATCCAAAACCACTTCGTTCTTTAAAGCTGTCCACATACTCGTAGATATTTATGAATGTCAATGAAAATAGAATAGTTTGCTCTAGTTTTTCTAAATCTATCCTAAATCTATAATCATTTAAATTTGGGAACTGGAACACTGCTGAACAATCTGACAGAGCCGTATTTATCCGTAAACTATGGAGGTCCAGATGCCTTTGGGCCATCACAACAGACAAACTGAAACTCACTAAAATAAGAAGGTTTCCATGTTTTTTGTCCCTTTCAAAAACATGTCAAATTAATCTCGTACTTTGAAATTGTTTATAAATTTGATTTATGCGAGAGGTTTTATAGTTAAGATCACGCGCACAACAAAAACACTTCCAAACAGGCTAGCCTCACTTTATGCACTCGCTGAGTTTGTCCAAATGCCATTTACGGTAATATTAGATTACTTACTTTTTTATTTGGTTTTATACATTTTACGAATTATATTATGTAACAAATTTGGTGTACCATCAATTAATGTGCTTAATTGCCTATTTCTTGTATTTTGTGTTTTACTCTTGTTGTTTTTTTTACTTATTGTATTTTCTTTTTTGTGTATAAATTACTTTATTATTATTATATCTTTACTGGAACTAAGGCTCGCATAACAGGTTAAACTAAGAGATTCACAGTACCTTAGTACGGCTCTGTCGCCGAATCATAAATAAGTAGCTGTGTTCAGGCGGAGGCTGAATAAACATGGATTAAAATCGGCATAACTTAACTTTCATAATTCTATATTGAGATACTCTCACTTAACAACCGCTGTGTATTTATTGCACTAATGTTATTCCTATTTATCCGCAGGTAGATTAAATATAAAACGTTTTTTTAAGAGGTACATTAATGCTAACTTATTTAAAGAACTAGTGCAACCGTATAGGTGTAGAAATAATAAGTATAAAAAACTAAATTAATAGTCGTGTGTTATTGATAATTTATTTTATTGATATAGGTATTATATATAATTATAAGTTTTATTGTTATCTTCTGTACCTATGTTTATTAATCATGTAATCTGTATTATACTTGAAATATCTATCAATTTCATTAGCGATCGAACTGTGTTATTTCTCAGACAAACCAGAAATACTAGTTTTGTGTGTAAATATTATATTTTGGTAGATTAATATTCGGGCATATAGCCTTTGGAGACAATTAGACCTAGACAATTTGGAGAAGCTAATAGTAACGGGAAAGCTGGAAGGAAAGAAACCTAGGGGACGGGCATATAGCCTTTGGAGACAATTAGACCTAGACAATTTGGAGAAGCTAATAGTAACGGGAAAGCTGGAAGGAAAGAAACCTAGGGGACGCAGCCCAATTAGATGGTACGACCAGGTGTCCAAACGACTGGACACAAAAATCTCAGACGCCCTACACCACGTCAAAGGCGCGCCAGTGGAAGCGGCTCTAAAGTGAGCGGGAACATCACGATGCTCAGCAGTGAGCTAACAATCAGAGGAGGAGTAGGTTAATAAATTGTTAACCTACATCAACATCAAAGTATATAGAAACGTCAAGCAATTTATAAGATTAATTTCCTGCAGTGCAATATATTTCCACCTCTAACACTTTTCAGATTTCACAAGTCAAATTAAGTTTCATGCGTTCAGCCAATAAATACATTCCGAGAAATTTATTACCTTCCTTGAAATTCACACTTCAACAATCTGACAAGGATTTATTTGAGTATCAAAGAATATATAAATATGAATGGGTAGAAGAATCGGTCGCAGAACCTGCAATTTAATCTGCATTCGGTAACAAGGGAATGTAAAGTGCAGTGCAGATTTTTTTTCAAGCGGCCTCTTTAGTACGTATTCGAAGAGGATCACAGTGTTTGAGCTTTTAAGTCTTCATTTTTGTAATGTGAATTGTAAAAAAGCCATCAAGTCAGTTTCCTCAAATTAACACATTAACTGCGGAGCCCTTTTAGCTTTAAAACCAGGATTGATTTATGTAATTTCGGAGATAGTTGGTAGATTTATGATGGGAAAAAAATCTCCCAACATAAAGACAATTTCATAAAGTAGCAATAGAAAGTTTTTTTTTAATATCTACGATTAGAGATTGGAATATAATATAAATTAAAGTATCTACTACATAAACCAAATATACTGTTTAAATAATATAAATTAGAAAATCCTTAAAAAGGTTTAATTTAAACGAAACTTGGACTGACAATAAAGATAACTCTGGGTTCCAGCGGACAAACATGTTTTTGGCGGGTGCAAAGAAAAAAAGCTATCTGTAAAAACTTTTCAGAGACATTAAAAACAAAAAAGTTACGCTTCGAGCAGAATATGGACCGATGCTTTTTCGTTTCAGTTGTACATGCGTTATTCAAATTGATAATATGTTTTTATTTCGTCAGATTTCATAATTTTTTACTTTTACGTTTGTTTTGTACGTATTGTCTGAAACATTTAGGGTCGACTTTTCAACTTACCTAACCACTTGTTATTCCTCAGGCACTTTGTTGGCGTATACTCTTGTGTCAACCTGCGTATTGGTGCTACGCTATCAGCCTCACAGCACAAACCTGATCGAATTACTGCCCCAACGTCTCAGAACAACATGTGATCCAGAGGGCACTGCATCGACTAGCCATGACGTAGCCTTTGCCGTAAGTTGTTTATATTTATACTAACTGTTCTCTCAAGGGTTCTTATCTTTTTCCGGGACAAGTTGTATCCTACGTTATATTCAAGGAATGGTCTACCTGTGTGCCAAGATTCATTAAAATCTGTTCAGTTTTTATTGCGGCAACGGGTGACAAACAACTGCATACCCATCCTAACAAGCCTCCACATTTATAATGTCTTTTATATGAGTTTATGGTTCGTATCTGGTCTAATGAGATATAAACAGGCGTCACGATATTGTTCACTGACAGTGTAACTTGAACGAATAAGAAAAAGTAGCTAGAAATTCGCCAGCAATTTATATTTTCGTCTGCTATAAAGCGGCTCAAAGCCTGTCTATACGTATACATACTTATTACTCGTTTATTATCTTTTATTGTGTGACAGAAGCTTTTGTTAAAGGGTTGTTTAATTCACTACCAAGTATGGAAGCTGTCGCAGACGTTTCTCACTCGTTTTGTTTCACTGTGACATTTTCTCGCCTGACAATATTAAATATTAAACACCTTTTTGACTACGCACGAGGGAATTCAAATTTGCTTTTATTTTGTGAGTTCATATTGTGAAATACTCAGTTCAAAGCAACGGTCCGAGCAAAACGGGTACACTTTTTAATACCAACTTAAATTAAATTGCGACTGCTCAAAATGAATGTAATATTTTCCATTTAAAGTACCGACGTATGCAGAAAGTGCATTTTAGTGAAGAGTTGGACTCTACGGGTATTTTGTACAGGCGTTTGTTTAGTAGTTAGCTAAGTTCTGTCGGTTTCGATTCCGTATTCCCGGAGTAAAATACTTGCGTTCAGCTGAGCCGTGAATCATAAACAAACTCACTCAAATTAGGTGGATTTTGTTATATTTGTACCTAATTTGTTCTTTATTTCCCTTATTTTAATCATAAAATATTTTGTAGGATTAGGTTCTATTTGGAATAGAATAACGGACATAAAACTCAAAAAGGGATGTAAATATCCGGTGTCAGCATTAATCCTCTCTACATACAAATTCTCCCATCGTTCGTTTCTATGGAAACGATCCAAACATTTAGGTCAGTGTATTTGACGTCATGTGATGCTTTTATTATTTTTATAAACCCTTGGTTTACAAAAGCAACCAGACCGCAGTGCCTGGTGTTTGCATGTACGCAGCTAATCAAAGTGCAAACATATGTACCTATATCACTGTCCGAGTCAACCCAAACCGTTCACCATTTGCAAATTTCTCGAGTTCAATATCACTAACAAACAGACAGATAGAAGATGTATTTTATAATGTTTTATACCTTTACCAAGCACAAATTATCAAGGTTTTAAAATAAAGGAACGCGTAAGTTGTTCACGCTATAACGTGTTAATTGTAGGTATTCTAAGGAAAACAGGGTCAGTACAGTAGCTCTGAAGCTATGTGGGCAATAACAAAACGGGAATATAAATGTATTTTAATGGAAATCTTGTGGTTGATAAAGTATACCTTACACGCCACAGGTCGCGGGTTTGATTTCCAGTCTGAGTGTATTACAAAAATTGAAGGTTTAATGTAGTATATCAGCTATCTAGTGTCCATAGTACCAGCTCTCCTTAGTTTGCGATCAGACTGATTTCCCAGGATAATAAAATATTAAACCGTAACCAATTCTGTTGAAATGTTTTAGAGCTTAGACAAAGTAAATTTGCTCAAAAAGTGGTGTATTACAGGGACGTATAGCGTTCGGGATGTGGGCTATTACATACTAGTGCTTTTTTTTTACCTTTACCGAACTAGTGCGTCTCTTTCCCAACTGTCAAAATAATGTCTATTAAAAAGAATAACCAACCATGAAGTATTTACTAAAGAGTTTTTGTGATTCATACAAATACGTATATTTCTAAAAAGAAGCTACTAATTTATTTCAATATCAGATTTAATTATTTAATTGAATGAGTTAGGTTAGGTTTCACTTCATTTCATGTCATTAAATTTCATTTTCATTTCATATCAATAAAAAAAATATACTGAAGACTAAGCTGTATGGATAGTTCCCTTTGGGTGAAGAAAAAAAAACCCTGCTTATATTCTACGGTTGGCGCCATTTTCCAGAAATTTTCTTTGCGAGTTTAGTTGTTTGTTGCACAAAATGAGTAATTTCGACCCTATTTTTTTTTTGATTAACACCACCGGAATCACTATAATTGCACAAACATTGTATGACAAATATACATGAACAATCATACGAAATTAATAATAGTTTGTCTCAAACAGTAAATATGCAACTTCTCCAGTAAGTTTAAAAAACTGTACCAATTTCAATGTACAGTCACAGAATGAAAAGGTTTGTCACCTTAGAGTCGGTTTTCGCTTGCACTAGTACTGCAAGAATCAATTATGCCAACATACCAGTGCAAGAAACAGTGCTGCTAACATTTAAATAAATATGACGTTTGCTATCGTATAAGGTTTTGCTTGTTTTTAACACGCTTTTATTAGGTTCACTTGTATGTAACTATGTAATGGGACTTTTTGGCGGGAACTTGCAGAGTGACGTTGCGTTTTCGTTTTATTTTCATTAAATTCGTGTATTTTGAGTTTTATTGAATAATTTCGGTGCACAAGTGAAGTGAAATGAAAGCGTGTATCGTGACTTTCCAGGATGTCCCAAAAAGTCCGTGAATGTTTTAGTGGAACAACCGCCAATTTCACTAATGCTAGACTGGACATGTATGGACGAGGACTGGACATTACAGTGAGTTTGAGAATGTGACTATAACATAAAAGAAGAAATTAAAACTGAAGAAAATGTATGCGATTGAAAGACTTTCTATTGACTAAAAGTACTAAAACTTATGTAAAAAAAAATTGTGACAAATAGACTAAGACCATTTCAAATACTTTGACATTGGCAGAAATATCCTAAAAGGATGATTGCCAAGCAACAAAAAAAAAAACTATGTAATGGAATCTATGGTTGCTAATTTAACCATCTTCCAAGGATCGTAGCGTCATGAAAATTGACAGCTGTATGTAGTTGTGATGACAATACAATAATATGGTACTGTCGAACTGATCTGATGATGGAGCCGGAAGATATGAACTAAAACTTCATGATGGAATATCGTATCATTGCCGTGTTTGACTTGTTAGAAAGGTCTTGTAATGAACTTTGATCACGATTAGATCTCAAGGTCCGATGATGAAGCCAGAAGACAGGAACTGGCATTCCATGATGGAATATCGTATCATAGTTGTGTTTGGACTTGTTAGAAAGGTCTTGTAATGAACTTTGACCACGATTAGGTTTCAAGGTCTGGTGATGGAGTCGGAAGATAGGCACTGGCATTTCATGATGGAATATCGTATCATAGCCGTGTTTAGACTTGTTAGTAAGGTCTTGTAATTGTAAAACTTTGACCACGATCAGATTTAATTAAACCCAGCATCGCTGGCGCATTAAAAGGGGAGAATGTGCCAAATTGAACCTACTTTTATAAAACACGTTTTTGATATTTATCTTATTAGTTTTAGATAGTTTAAAAAAAAACAATAAATTTAAATTAAGGATAGTGTGATTAGCAAAAAAAATAATTTTATTATAAAAAAAACGTGGGGTGCTTTTTAAGACATTTTCAAAATGACTACTTCCATCAAGATCTTGATCATAGCCAAGTGGTATAATCTTAATCATATAATCTTAAGCACCCCACGCTTTTTTATAATAAAATTATTTTTTTTTGCTAATCACACTATCCTTAATTTAAATTTAGTTTGCACATTTTTTACTTTTTAGTTAGGTTTTTTATAAAAGCGTGTTTTTTAATTTTTTTAAACTATTAATTTTATTTCTATCCCATCAATGCAATGTTACAAAATGTATTAAAACAACAATAAAATGACAACTATAAAATAACAAGCAAAAGTTAATGAACACTACGAATAAGTTTAATGACATTTACGGGTATAACCACCATTAGCTTCAATCACACATTGTAACCTATTTCTCATGGAACCCACTAGACGAGAGCATAGATCCGTGCCTCTAGTGTCTTCCCAAATAATTCGGCAGTGGTTTTCTAAAGCCTCTTTGGTCCTTTCATTTCTATTTTCCCATCGCTGTACCATTAAACCCCATAAGTTTTCTATAGGGTTTAAATCTGCAGATCTTGCCGGCCAGGGTATCACCACTATATCGCTATGCCGGTTGAACCATTGATTCACAATACGAGCAGTGTGCGTGCGAGCATTGTCCTGGACATATCTGACCTCAGGTACCTCATCAGCTGGATACACGGTACGGACACTTGGTAGCATACTGTCTTCTAAAACAGACAGATAGTGTGTTGCGTTTGCCCTTGAAGGAAGGAGAACGAGATCGCCTACTCCATCCGCTGATATCCACCCCCATATATTGGCCGAGATTCGTCCAGAACTGAAATTGGGCACTACATGGTCTTCTGTATATCTCGTACTATTAAATCTCCACAAATGAAGTCTCCCATGTTGGCTCGACTTAAAACATTTTTCGTCGGTAAATATAGTGGTACTCCAATCGAAGTTCAAATAAGTCTGAGCAAATCTTAAGCGTGCTTCGTTATGAGCCGTTGTCAGAGCAACTTTTTTTTACGTGTCGTCGATAATGTAATCCCATTGAGTGTAATGCGTTTCTTATCACTCTTGGACAAACATTATATATTTGGGCGAAATGACTCGTTGACACAAAGCCGTTTTCTTCAAATTGCCTTCTCATGTCAGATTTTTGTGCAGCGTTAAGAATAGGACGGCGACCAGAATTATTGTGACGATGATCGACTAGTGCACCTTCTTCGCCATGTCTCCTTATCCAGAATCTCACACTATCTCTGGTCACATTTAGACGACGTGATATCTCGGAGATGTTGTAGCCAGCTTCATGTTCGGCAATAATTGCTGCTCTTTCTTCAACACTTAAAGGTCTTGGCATTATGAAATAGTTAGGTATTTAGGAGAAATTATGATATTTTGCAATGATGACATTCACCGATTGACAATAGTTTTGAATATTATTGAACTGAAATAATAATGGCAGATTGAACCAACAAGAAGGTTTTAATTTATCTAAGTCTTGTTGAAAAGATAAATAGTAAAACAACTTGATCTGAATAATTTTGAACTTTATTAACGAACAGTTAAACATTATTTTCTATAATTCGAGTCTATTCTATAACATAGTTTCAAAAGGTAGTATGTGCTCGCGATACGTTGAACGAATCAATTTGGAAATTGACGAACCTTTTCATTCCGTCACTGTACATGTGTACTATAACTTTTATAAGAAATAAATGATTAGTTAGTTGAGTTTATTGTGTTTTTATTATTTTATTAAATTGCTTCATTTTTTCGCAACTGTATTAAAAATTGTCGTTCAGTACACTTGCGGAACCGTCATTGCAACTTGTTCCGACTGTCAACCCTCGCCTTCGGCTGCGCCTCGGCTCGGGTAGACATTTGTCGGAACTCTTTGCAATGACAACCTTTCCGCACTTGTAATGAAATATACTATTAATTGTATTATACATAATGAAACAAGTTCTTTACAACAATGTTGAAATGAAAAGTACACACGTTTAAAGATAAAACGTGAGCGGAGATGTTTGCCAGATTGCAGTATGATTGGAATTGCAAATAGTTTCAGTGTGGTAGATCGGTACCAACACCTTTTTATTATAATATCATTGGTTTCCCGTGTCAAATAGTAGTATTATATATCCTATTGCGATCGTAAACAGTTTGCACTCTAGCAGCTATTTACTCACGTGATTTGTACAATAAAACTTGTAAATATTCATTTGGGAATAGAAGTCTGGTGACTTTTGCGCTTTCTTACAGGCTGTAACATTGCGTACCAGTATAGATAGTTCCCACATTAGAATCTATTTTCTTTATGTTGTTGTCATTGTTATTTTATCTATCGTTATTCGCATCGATAAAGATTTTATATATTTCCCGGTTTCGCACGGGTTGAGAGTATTAGGATATACCTCTATTTGTATAAGCGGCGCACGCCAGTCGACATGATTCTTCAACTTCAATCATCGTCATATTTCAGCCAATATTCAAATAACCTTAATGAACCTTAACTTTTCTCATGAATCACTCTATTCATTGGTGAAAATTTTTAGAAAATCCGTTAAGTAGTTTTTGAGTTTATCGCGAACATACAGACAGATAGACGCGGCGGGGATCTTTATTTTATAATATGTAAGGATACTAAAATTATTTTTCATCCCCCCATCTCGGAAAGAGTATTTTTGCTCTTCGATATCTGAGTGTAAAAGCCGTTATTATCCTCTAGAGGATAAAGTAAATAGAACATCGTGTGCACTAAGTTTGTGAATTCAAATCATCATTAAACCTTCTTACTTCTCCCTCCATGGTGCTGAATTTATCATACATCAAAGTCAAAGCCAACGTCAAAACCATTTATTCAGTTTAGGCCCTAGAAGGGCACTTATGAAGGTCGAATTCAGAAGTTACCACCGGTCCGGAAGTCAGCCTTCAACTGAGAAGAACCGGCAAGAAACTCAGCAAGGTTACATTTTTTAAATATTTTTGGACCATCTGACTATATTGGCTTTTTTTTTCAAATGTTTAACTATTTTATTCTTAAACTAATACAAAAATACATATAAAATGTCAAAAAAATCTGTCTCGGTACCTTCTTGGTGTACTTTTTTTTAATTTGCTTTGCGCGCGCCTTTTTAATTTTTTTTGCATTTTGTCATTTCCTAGCTGAGGGGGGATGAAAAATTACGTGTTGCACTCGAGTGCAAAGATTTTTCACCTCGTGCTCTTTTGATTCCCTCGCTTACGCTCAGGTTTATAATTTTTGAATCCCTCGCTGCGCTCGTGATTCAATTTTTAAACAACTTTACACTCTTGTATAACAAATAACTATTTTTGGCTGATAGACATTGAAGTCAATCCTCAGAGATAATAAAATATTCAGAACACGCTCATACGTTCATCCATAGATAGATATACTGGAGCTAATATGACCAGTATATAATTAAGTTCCATCTGAATTGGATCCGTTTTAATTATCCAACTACTGCCTGCTATATGACGGTTTAAAGTAGGCTTTGTTTAATTTAATTGACCAATCAATGAATGATAATACAGATTATCTCGATAATTACAGCAATTGCTAATTTGTGTAAAATTTATAGTACGATCGTTATCATGTTTCTGTTTTTACAACTAATAAAATAGTTAATATACAATTTACGCAGAAACATTTAATATTGAACTTCTATTTAGAAGATGCTACTCGAGCAGTAATGCCACTCAATAATTAATTTTCCGAATTTGTAGCTGATCTTACCACCAATATTTTTTGTACAAAAATAACTAATTTTATTCTGTTCATCAATAAAGTGCTGCTTAAAAATCAACAAGTCTTTGTATTTTTTGTTTGATTTTCTTGTACTGGTGTTTGCTCGCTGATCGAAATTCAACCATAATATTATTAAGAACAAAATCTTTTTTTATTGTTAGATTGCTTGTCAATAGGTACTAAAAATCGGTTGACAAACGGAGTAAAACGGGTACATTATTTTTTTCTTCACATATTTCCGTATCACAATTAATTTGCACTTAATTCTGTTTCAATGGGTATTCTTACGCAATGTTATATTATTATTAATCAACATCGAGCGTTTATGAACTGGTTTTTTTTATAATATCACCAAAATGTAGAAATATTACTCTCATCGCAAATTACATAACATTAAAATATTTTCTCATGGTGTTCATTAATTTTTAACATTTCGGTTGTATATTTAACATTATTTTGTGTATTATTTACAATCCTTTTGACACATTTTCGTATTTGAGATTACGTTATTAAGTTAAGTTTGAGTAAAAAAGACGCTGTTACTAAAGTTTATTTAGTGCATAAAATAACTTAAAGCGTTACATAACACTATTACAGTAAAGTTGCATGTTATTTTCTTTTTAAACCTCTCCGCTGAAAAGCCTTTCATCTCGCTTTTGTTTTCATGAAAGAGGTCACCAAACCCATTTATCAAATGTACGGAATTACAGTATCACCTAAAACATAAAACTGTTATGGAATAAAGTTATGGTTCGGACCCATCATTCAACTATGCATGAAATATAATGTAACTTAAATCTAATCAAATTAAAATACAGTAAATTATAGATAAGCCTAATAACTCAAAGATACTATATTGTTGGACCGGTTGGCACACTACCTATCACGCCACAGTTCATGAGTTCGATTTCCATCTAAGACAGACATTTGTCTGCACGATGTCTGTTTGTCCTGAGTCTGGGTATGATTGACTATGTACAAAAAAAATATCACTTAACTGGTTTCAATAAATAAATTTCAATAACTGGTGAATAATTATCCAGGATATTTATTTACTTTACTTAACACTAGTCTTCCGCAGGTTCACCCTCGTTCCTTTACATGGAATAAAAGTAACCCTATGTTGTATTCCAGGATATGTTCTACCTGTGTGCAAGTTTCATCAAAATCCGTTCAGCCGTTTTTAGTTATAACTGGTGTATCTAAACTGACGTTGTTATATATAGATAGATATGCAATTTCACATTAAATCTGTTCTGAGATACGACACAAGAGAACCAGAGTGCAATATTCCTTTTTCAATGCCCGATATTCACAAAGGCTTGCGATTTTAATACTCTCTGAACAAAATAATGCAAATATTTGGTTAAAAGCGAAGTAGGTAGTTATAAATAGGTATCTGCCTAAATATTCAAGCTTCAGATAGTCGATGCCTGTATTAATACGCAATAGGAACTAAAAGTTCAAGCCAATATTGGTTTTAACTAAGTGCAGACGCCCGAATTTTCCTTACGTGAAGTATGTAAACTGTTTAATTCAAGGACGGTTTCTACATCTACTTGCAGGTAGCTATTGCGTTTTTATAACATTTTACAATGATTGATTATAAGTATTGAGAGTTTTTATGATGTAGCCTTAAATTATGATAGATATAGAATGAACTTATTTATGAACTAGCTGTCCTCCGCGGTTTCACCCGCGTTCCCGTGGGTTCTTATCATTTCCCGGGATAAAAATATAGCCTATGTTACTCAGGGATAATGTAGCTTTCTAATGGTGAAAGACTTTTTAATATCAGTCCAGTAGTTTTTAAGTTTATTCGTTTCATACAAAAATATAAATCTTTCCTCTTTATAATATTAGTACAGATAACACGATATTACTTAAGTGTTAGTACATTATTATCGCGTATGTTTTATTAAAAAAGAGATTGTCCTAATTGTCTTATTCATCTATGCACAGCCTAAACCTATGGGTCTAGAAACTTTGCACATAGTTTCCTTGATTAAGGTGTATATTGTATATGCATCCAGCTAGGAAAGGATAGTCCAAAATTCAAACCACAAATTTTCCCTAGAGAATGAAGGAAAGTTACAGGTAATAGATGTTAATTTTTATGCATTAACATTTTTATGTTATTACCCCAAGATATTGTAGAAAATTTAATTTGTAAATATTATATAGAATTGAAATGGGTACTTTTTAAAAATAAAACCTTCCGACAACACAAACAAAACTTATTGAGCTAAACGAGTTTTCCGTGAATCCTGTTGTTTTGTAATTAGTGATAAAAAAATATTTCTCCGTTCGATGTTATTTCACAGTTGCGTTGGTATTCAGTAAATTTGAATTTTACTTCTACCATATATGAAAAATACAATATTTATAATACCATATATGAAATCGCAGGGTGGAAAGCTTTGTAATAAGTTATTATTACTAATAGCATAATATACCTTTTACGCGAGAGTAATCTGTCTGTCCATTAGTGTGCATTAGTCTGCCTGTTTAGTATTAAAAAAATAAATATTTTTAATCCAGCTTTCAATTATTTAATTATAGTATTTTAACTGAGAAGTTAAAAACAAGCTTTATAATATCTATCTACACATCTTACTAATATTATAAATGTGAAAGTTTGGATGGATGTATGTTTGTTACTCATTTACGCCAGAATGGCTAAACGGATATGGATATAATTTGGCACACAGATAGATTATAGTCTGGAATAGCACTTTTATTCTGGCTACTTTTTATCCCGGGAAAGGATAAGATCCCTCGGGAACGCGGATGTAACTGCGGGGGACAGCTAGTAATTTAAATGTTATAAAGTAAAGTAATTGCAGGCCCACCAAGCCAATCGTTTAGTTTGTTCCAAATACAAAACAATAACATGGGTTTCTTTAAAAAGGGCGTAATAAGAGCTCTTCAAGGTCAGCAACACATCGGTAATGACCCTTGTATTAGCGGGCGGTCTATGGACCGTCTGCCTGTTTGTCAACCTAATGCTAGACCTAAAGACTTTAAAAAAATACCCTCCTTCTTGCTTTGTGGGGTAAAAAAGTCATCCATATTCGGAAGGACATTTAATTGGCTATAATTATCATTATTGTAACTTCACAGTCTCATCCGTTGTTCCAGAGGGATAAATCCAAGATGAGCAATCGCAAAGTTTTAAAATCAGTTATTTAGTTGTGACTAAGACAGATAGACACCTGTTCCACTGACCTAGTTAATGGGTGGCCCCATTTATCTTAGAAACAAAACAAACCGACTACCATGCGAGCTGCTTCTAACCTTTAAAACTACTTAGGTATAAAGTAAGCCAACATTAGCTTCACTTAAGGTCCTGATTGATCTAACTTTATCTTACGTACTTACTTGAGTGTGTTTCATTTGATTTTAATGGAAGTGGAAAAGCTTGGATGTTTGATAGAAACAGAATTAATTATGGAGTACTGGATTAAGCGGTGGGATGCCTGTGGCAAATAGACCGCCAAAAATATTTATTGGAATTTATCTGATAGTTTTACTAAATTAACGTCTTTCCATTTGGCTGTTGTAGCAAGAAGTGATAGATTTGGATCATGATTCTTGATTTAAACAAACTTTTAAATTATTACTAACTAGCTGTTCGCTGGTTTCACCCGCGTTCTCGTGGGATCTTATCTTTTCCCGGGACAAAATATAGCCTTTGTTCATGGGGGATAATGTAGCTTTCTGATGGTGAAAGAATTTTTCAAATCGGTCCAATAGTTTCAGAGCCTATTCAATGCAAAAAAACAATCAAATCTATCATTTTTATAATATTAGAATAGATATCATGTGACTTAATCTGTTTTGCATATTTAGTACCCTAGAATTTTTTTGGGATTTAATAACAGAATCATCGTCATTATAATGGAAATCATTAAACGACGGCTTTATACCGTCACTTTTAAGACCGGTTCACACATGTCTAGTGTGGAGCACGATAACATTTTTCCTTTTAATTTCAGGGTTGTACAATGGTGCCAGCTAGCCAACGCGTCATGGTACGCCGCGTGACCCGAAGGTAACTCTTGCGCATTGCAATGCTTTGCGAATTATTGCGATTATTATGTAGCACAAGCGAAAGACCGGTCGAACTAAATTGTGATGTATCAAATCATTTTCGAAATGCTCGTCTTGACATAAGTATGTTCACAGCTCACCCGACTCTGATGACTCCGTTGCTGGTGACGAAAGCGATGAATTTTGCGCTGACGATACGTTTTTGGTCAATTCTGATAATGAAAACAAGTACTACGGTGAGTATTTCATGATAATAGTTTTACAAAATATAGGCTTATCTTTAAAAGAACCTATCTCAAAACATAAAATAAAAAAGTTGTTCTAGGAATCGCAATTCAAGATAGGTTTAATCGATTAGATCTATCGAAATTAATTTTCAGAATAATTTGGTGAATTTTCAATGTGTTTTTTTTATTGGTACATAATGTTTTGAGAGATTTAACGTGAAGTTGTGTACCTATTCATCATCATCATCATCATTTCAGCCGAAAGACGTCCACTGCTGGACAATACTGGACTTAGGCTGGTGTATTAGTGATTTAATTAAATGTCAGATGAGCAACGTCGGTAGTTAATTATACTCGTATGCAGGTAAGCAAGTGGGTACCTACCATCATATACTCAAGCTCGTGAGAGACACTTCATCAAAGAGATGCAAATGGCATGTATCCATGCTTGCATTGGACGTCAATAGCTTATGCGAAATTAATTATCTGTGATGCAGAAAGCCTTCACATGGCATAGAGTATAGAGTCATGTAGTTGCAGTAGCTGTCCTTCTCTTCCTTGAACATAAAATGAACATTAAAAATACTTATAAAGAGTTTACTTAATAAAGAGATTTTTTTTTAATTTGAAATATAATTCCAAGAATCGCGATTAAAGTTATTAAAGAATATATTTCTGGAGGGATCTAAGTGTTTTTCATCCAAACTAATTATTTTACATCACAGAGCCCGAGCGTGCACGTTTTTAATAGGTTTGTTTGCAGATGTAGTAGGTAGTATCAAGCTTTTATTTGTCTAAATCACAGAAATCATTAGAAACGAGGAGGTCGTCTTAATTAACATTTAATAATGTTATATCATAGTTTGAATTGTCAGGTTCAGAACGTGTTTCGAACCCGGGTAGTATTTTCTTTTACTATACAGTCACAGAACAAACAAAAAAGGTAGAAGGAGCCTATGTAAACAATAGACTTCAATGAAGTGAAGCAACGTGCATGAAGTTGTGTGCGTGACCTGCACGTACGTTATCCCACCTGAATCGCGTCGCACAAGAACGCAATTGATTTCCTTTTTCATATTCGGCTTCCTTTACTGTGGCTTCACTTTCAGTGCGCGGGGCTCTGTCTTCATTTTTATTTGGTATGAGCTCTTTGAAATGATACCCCACGCATTATGTTAATCTAAACATTTTTTATTGGTACAAAACTGACACCCCTTAGTGGAAATGAATATTTATTCAATAAATATGTGCGCGTCATCTTGATATCAAGTTTCTACGTTAATTCGTTTTTGAGTTACACCTCTGTGACGGATGGACTGTGGACACGATTACCCACGGCATTGCGTTACTTTAGCTTTGTTGTTGACTTGGTGATTCAATTTATTTGTATATTATTTTATTTTATGTAATTTCATTATTTTAAAATAAAGTGTTAGTTTAAGTATTTTGTTGTCGATGTTGTATATTTACGTCTATTGGTACCTATGTAGGTAATTAGCATACATACAATAACGTAATTACTCTGCGATTGTTTTCATATATGAGGAACCCATTGAAAATACGATAACAGTTTTCATTTATTACATAAAAACCACCAATAAAAGTCCGATTATCTTTGTTATAATGTAATTAATTAAAGAAATGCCTATTGATTTATCAATTTTCGGATCGACTTGCTTTTTATTTTATTACAGTTCTCTGTACAAACAGCACAAACTCATTTTCCAGTAGCTATGAACGATATAACTTTTGGTTTTTTTCCTCATGCCAGCAGACATTACAATTTCATGATTAAAATTAAATAAAACGTTTGGTTTTGACAGGAGCAATGCCTGGAGGTTGTTCAGGAAGTACTACTCGATGTGGGAGGTTCTTCAGTGCCATCTACCGGCAAATGCAAGCCCAGTCTTACCTGTGCCCTGGGCTCTTCCCCTGGGTAGATTGTGGACCTGCGACTGAGGAAAGTGGTAACTATTATTTTATTTCGTACCTCAATAGCCTGTAGCTTATATAATAGCGGGGTTTTAACAGCTTATTATATTGACGATCGTCACGTGATAATCTTACTTGTTAATTTCTCTAGTAAGGTTTAATGTTAGTTGAAATACGGCTGTTGCGATTAATAAATTGTTATTTTGAGCGAATATTGAATGAAAATTTTATTCATCGTGCCATTAAAATTGAACAGATACTCCCCAAACTTTACCGTTGGTATAAAATAATTGATTCATAAATTACTAGTAGGTATCCATTCAGCTATTACCTTGTAATTGTGTTATGAATTATGGATACGATTTTGTGGCAACAAAAAAATCAATAACATGTATAGTTCAAAAGCCGAGCGAATTTCAGACTCATTGATATTTCCGCAGGAATATTTGTGATAAAAGCAGTTGGAGTAATGTATGTGCTGATCATCATATTTGACATCTTCGCTGCGTACGGCGACCCTGGCGATTGCACGTTTACGACGGTCGTCATGACGCTGTTGTTCCTAGGGATATTTATCATCCTGATTCTCATCACTAGGAAACCGCAGAACCGGTATGTCTTATTCCTAAGTAGCGCCCATAATCTGTACAGATTGTTTTTATTATCTACTAATTTTTAAACGACTTCTAAAAAGGAGGAGTTTTTCAATTCGACCGTATATACTTATATTTATTTTTCTTGTAAAAACATTTTGCGTCAAACAAAGTAATTATCAGTCAAAACACGGCGTTGCAGCGGCAAAATGAACTAGGGAGTTCATTTTAAAATCCAGTTTAAAAATGTAATGAACTAGTGTTGAGCTACGTTGGAACCTAATTATGAACTTTTCTGTTTCACCTGTATTCGATTAGCAGGGTGTCAGTGACGCGGAAATATCTGTACTGAGTTTAGTTACCAAAATTGTAGATTTTTAGTAATAGCACCTAATTTTCGACTTTAAAATCGTAACTTTTTTCACTATAATATCAGTCCATCATTTCAGTTGAACAATTTCCCAGGGATTGTTTATCGAAGACTTTCTATCGGCCGATAGTTTAGTCTAGTTGCACTTGCACTAAGTATTACGATTTGAATAATCATTATGTAAAAAGGATGTTTGCAGTCTTTGGGATCTTCAATGCAAAATGGACTTACAGTACTCAGCACAGAGACGTTTACTACCTCGCAGCGTCAATGGTTATAACTGAAAATGAACAATGCTGTAATGTGTTTTAATTGACTTTTAGCGTGGCCCTGGTGTACGCCACCCCCGGACTCCCATTCGTGCCAACTATTGCTATCACCGTGAACATCTACCTGATTCTGAATCTGTCGATCTTGACCCTCATACGATTCACAATTTGGATGACATTGGGTAAGTTAGGTTTTTTTTTTTATGTCACTAGTGACAACAAGGCAGGCGGGTCACCTGAAAGTATGTGACTACCGTCGCCTATAGACATTAGCAATGCCAGGTGGATTGCCAACGTGTTGTACCCATTATTACAATGCCTTAAGGGCAAGGGCAACTGGCTCTCAAGTGCAACTGCCGGAACACACCAACAGGTGCTTGGCGACAGATTTTCAACTTGAGAGTGGTAGCCAGCCAGTCGAGTACCCTACCACCGTGCTATGGTTTCCTCACGATGTTTTCCTTCATCGAAAGCTCAAGCTCATTGTAGAATTCGAACCCACGACCTTCGCCGCGGTATCCGACGTCACTTACCACTGAGCTATCATCGCCTTAAAAAGGTTTTTTTTTTTTTTTATATTCGATAGGCTTGTGTTTGACCACAATCTCACCATGGTAAATGATGATGTGGCCGAAGATGGTAAGCACACAAAGCCTAGATGGGAACTGGCTCTCAAGTGCAGCTGTCGGAACACACCGATAGGTGTTTGGCGACAGATTTTCAACTTGAGGGTGGTAGCCAGCCAGTCGGGTACTACAAAGTACCCTGCCACCGTGCTATGGTTTCCTCACGATGTTTTCCTTCACCGAAAGCTCAAGCTCATTGTAGGATTCGAACCCACGACCTTCGCCGCGGCATTCGACGTCACTTACCACTGAGCTATCATCGCCTTAAAAGAAACATTTATTTAATTAATTACAATATATCTATCTATACTATACAAGTGAAAAGATTGAATGTATGTTTGATGAATTTATCACAAGAATTACCAATTCTATTTGAAAGGAAAAAAATACTTTATTTACAACAAATGTACAACTATAATATATAAAAAAACTTCTTCGAGGCTGCCGCAGCTGCCGATCGGCATGGTTCCCAAAAGGCTGGCAGCGTTTCCTCTTTGGATGGCCAATATATAATATTTGAATAATTTTCGTGTTAGATAAAATAAGAGGGCACAATTTATATCATATATTTTAGATACACTAATAATATAATGAGAGATAATAAAATTCATAGTTTACATAACTACAAAGTGGAATGTATTTTCATCTCTGAATTATCATTACCTACCCTTTACTATTTATACAAATCTAAATACGCCTAATTTCATATTTTTTTGTTCAATTTAATTTCTTGTCCAGGATTGATAATGTACTTCAAGTATGGCATTCTGAACTCTCTTTTGGCAAAGAACCAGTCAACTTTGCAAATGGTTGAACCTCCACCACCGAATCCTCTGAACCGTATCACCATCCCACCGCCGTCGCCTCGTCCACGCCGCCCCATTGGAGACCGTAACATATTTGAAGGCGATGGCAATAATGGATCCTATGGAAACTTTGATCAGTAAGCAACATAACTAAGCCAATATACCTAATGTATACATACCTAACTAGCTGTACCCCGCGGTTTCACCCGCGTCGTAAGATATCTTATCTTTACCAGGACTAAAAGTAACTTATATTTTATGCATGTGTGCCAAATTTAATCAAAATCCGTTCAACAGTTTTTGCGTGAAAGAGTATCAAAAACATCTTCACATCCAAACATACTTTCACGTTTATAATATAAGCAAGATTTGTAGGAAGTAGGTTAGGATAAGATAGGATATATTAACTAAATATAACCGTTGCCATGGTAACTGTACTTATAATTAAACCTCACAAAACGCTTTGTAATTTCCGTTTTCGTTGGTTATTCGAAATAAAAGTAGTAGATATAAAAAACGGTATCCTTTTACTGCATCGACTACTTTCAAGTTTTGCTACCTTTTTGACCTAAGAACAGTAGAAGGAGAAGAGGAGATAACCTAAGAGAGAAATATTTTCATTATAGAATTGTAAATTATCATTTCAGATATTCCAATTCTCTCCTCTCTTGGCACGTAACAGAATTGGAAGCCGTACAGCCCTCTACTAGCTCATTTCAAAACGGATCAGATTACATGCAAGTAGAGTCACGGTGAGACATATTTCTGTTTTTATAGAAAAATCATAAAAAAATAATAGATTTCAATTGTTTTTACATTCGATAGGCATGTATTTTACCGCAATCTCACCATGGCAAGTAATAATGACCGAAGGTGAGAACTCAAAGCCTTGAATGAAACTGGTTCTCAAATGGAGTACTACAAAGTTCCCCAGTTTCTTCAAATTTCCTTACTATATTCATTACCAACTGTTGGATTTGAACCAACATTTATCTCGGTATTCAAAATCAATACCACAAAGCTATCGCCTTTAGTTAGATTTTTTTTTCAGTTTCAACGAGAGAACCAATAGCAGCTCTTCGCATACTTCAAGCCGTCCTCCATGGGCATACCCTGACTCCACATACGAAACATGGGATGACTAAGCATTTTTCGAACCACTCCTTTTCTTGACGACATCATTACAAAAATTTTATGAAACATCTAAATTATCCACGACTACAATAAGTACGATTATATTTTAAAAAAATATTCCAAAAGTTATTGATCGCATTTTTAAAATCTTACAGGGCCGAAAAATTGCTTATTACCTGTAAATTTAGGTACCTGTAGGTTTAGGTTGTCGTGATTGAAGGGGTGTTCTTATATTTTATTTTACTATTGAATATGTTTCTGACATAAGTATTTGCCGGCTCCGAATCATTTTATTTTATAATTGGGATTAATCTAGACCTAAAACTTGCCTAAAGCTAAATACTGTTTTCATATCAATTCAAAGGACTGATCGTTTGATATATTTTTAAATTATTTTTTCATCTTTCATGGAGAATTATCTAAAAACTTTTTCCAAGCTATATTCATCGTTAAGTTATTATTGGAATATACTTTTAATTGACTTGACACCAATCTCGAATGCCTGGATACTTCAGTAAAATTCATAATTAATAATTTTGAAAACATACCTAAAAACATATCAAAAGCATTCTAATCTATTACTTACCTAATAATCCAGTCAAAATATTTTACATAATATGATTTATTTTAAAATATAAAACAGGCAACGAGATTTCTAAAATTATATTACGAGTATTACTTAGTTAAAAATTTTAAACCAATTTTTGGGATACATTTTACCTTCTTCAAATTATTATTCATTTTCTAAAAGTACATTTCGTTGGCTGGATTACATTGGGTTTTCATACTTCTTGTTAGGAACAAATATATATTTTGGATATACTTACAAAATATCATGAAAATAGTAACTTGAGTGAATCTAATTTGAATGATCTTAAATATTATTTTATATAAAACATATAATTGCGTTAATTTCCAAATTATTGACTAAGTTAGTGTTGTTACTACTTTCAATGATTTAGTTAAATTAAGTTTACGAAATAGTTAACTACAAAGACTCAATGATCAACAAGAGTACCAACAAGCTCTAACTAGGGAAACTAGGAATTTGTGGTGATTATATTGTTAACAAAATAAACTTTTAATATTATTAAGTATGTCAACCTCACTTTCTAGCAAACATTATTGAAAGGTATATAAACAATATTGTGTGCGGACAAACTTGTATCCTTTTCATTAAGATTCCTGATATTAATTGTTTACTAAACAACATAATCGCATAAATAACTAGTGCCATATATAATTCTTAAATCGCGAAACCATGGTACGTCGTCTGTTAACTTATAACATCTATATAAATTCATGTAATTTTGCGACTACAATCTATATAAGAAGACCATAATATTGGAGTGTTTAGAGTTTGTAACGCATGAACTCTATCATACCTTCAGTTTATGTGTTTGTAATGACATAGTAAATAACAAATTCGTCTGGAAAAAAGAAAAGTATAAGCACAAAAACATGCGTTTGTGAATTTAATTCAAAAAAGTTATTTAATCATATTGTACTTTATTATTATTTATTGAAAATTGTATTTTCGAAATTAACAATGTAAGATATTCTCACAAAATGTGATATTTTAAAATAATTACTCATCTAATGTCTAATTCTATTTATAATATCGTCTGGGCTGCTCTCTATACCTGTCATCGAATAATAGAGAAAGAGAGTCATATTCGCTCGTATTCATAAACTCTAGTCTTTTGTAAGCTGTCTCATCTTTTAAAACTTTAGGTAAGCTTCAAACCTTTTATTATGAATGTTAATTATAATTTTCGTATAATAAGTTTCTAATTACTATGTTGTAGGTACGGTCGGCCAAGAAAGTGGTGTGCCAGTTTTGATTTAATTTCCTAGTCATCGAAAATTACAACAAGGTTCAAACTAAAAAGATATCACTTGAAAGAGATGCATAAAAATGACATGAGTTGTCATAAGTTGTCAGATTGATCTGCAAGCGAAACTAATCTTTATCACCTATGAATCTACAAGCGGCATTCAACCTTAGGGTGGTACACGACTTTCTTGGCCGACCGTACGTGTGGTTACACAAGCACTGGTTTGACAAATTAAATAATCCATGGGAACCAAATACCATAAGGCATGTAAGTAGCAACACTTTATACTTATACGTATGAGTATGTTTTTGATTGTACCTACAACTATTTTGACGCCGTTCGTTCCTAATCTCATTTGTTTAATATCTGCACTACTACGCGTCTCTTATAGGTAATCTTAGATTATTTTGCATGTGCAATATACATAGAAACTTCACACGATCAAGTATTTAGAAGGTAACATATTTACGAGTACGAACATGATCTCAATTCGCATGTTAGTTAATTTTTTTCAGCAGCTAAGAACTGATTTTTACAATTAATTTGTTGATTTTATCACTTAGGTACCTATCGTGTACATATATACGAGCCTTTTTTGTTACACATTTTTTTACCTCGTTGATCTTTTGGGACATAAAAGTAGTAAATATATTCCGCTAAGTGGTACGTAGGTATATCTTTCCTATATTTACCTACTATCCGCTGGTGGGGTAATTTTGG
Organism: Ochropacha duplaris; assembly: GCA_951361185.1. NCBI lineage: Eukaryota > Metazoa > Arthropoda > Insecta > Lepidoptera > Drepanidae > Ochropacha > Ochropacha duplaris. The sequence goes on from OX592690.1 coordinate 3,468,574, forward strand.
GTAATAAAAATATAATAATTGCAGGATAGGCCTTATTCGTAAAATGTTGTTGTTGTTTAATAAATAACTTGTTGGAAAAGGCGCAACGTCAGTCGCTCGGTATTGATAAAGTATTATAAAGTTGTTAATAACATGGTATGATAACAGCGTTACAATTTTAACATTGAATGATACGTATTATATAATTATATCTACATTTTAACCAATATGGGCGTAGTATGTATGAAGTTGCATTACCACGTCCAAACTTATAGTTTTATTGCTCTGGTAAAATCTTGATCGTTCCATCTAAAGTCACCATGCATTAATTGCATCTGACATGGCATAACTAAAATGTAGCATTGCCTATTTAAATGACGAAAAGCACACCTCTATAGAATCCTGAAACACACCACATATCGCCTCCAAGATTCATCTGATGGACAATAAATAACTCCTGAGATCCTAACGGCACCAGATTGTGAGGAATACATTAATCGACATTAGGAGAGTGCACACTAGAATTGCATATCAGCTGCTGCATATAAACCAACATTGCGTACCTACTAATGAGCACGCAATTCGTCGCACAATCCATACCACGGAAAAGACACTGCATCGGCATTATAATTCAAATATAAACATATTTAACCATAGCTTATAAGGCAGCCATAATTATGGTTATAGAAACGTCGGCTAAGTTCTTGAAATGTTTCGATGGAAATTGTTGGGTCGTATTTCACCCAACAAATTAAAATTTCAGTCACGCTCTTTTTTGATTGCCTTATTTACTACTGCACAGGTTACATTATTCCATCGGATAAAATTTGCAGTGGTATCTAGTCGCTAGCTAAAGGCATTTACAGCAATTTGGTCTTACGCTAGCTTCATCTTTTCGGCCTTTTGGACAAAGTTTTTTGCGTTGACAAAAATACTTTCTGATTATCTTGCCAAATGAACTTAGTCGTATGAACATCCAATTCTCACTCAGTCCAATCCATTGGCTGCTCCTACGTTATGCAGTGTTTTCTTGCAAAACTTTGCTGTAGACTATAATTCAATGTCTGTTAGGTACTCGTCTCGTATGTTATACTCAATCTCTGTAGTGGTGTATTTACATGTTACATTGCTCAATTGTATGAAATCTACTACATTATGACTCATCGCAAAGACCAGATGAATTACGTTCAAATGACCTACTTGTCATACCTCTGAAGAGCGTCCATATTCCAAGATGGCGTCGGTCTATATTATCTTGATAATATAGATTATCTTGTATATCTATCACATTGGACAATGTAAATACCTACTCCACATCTATATAATCGATGTTAGTGTCAGTAAGAACCATATAAGATACATTCTAAGCCATTTTTTTATTAGATACCTATGCACAGTTTGTTTTATTGAAATTATTTTACAGAAGCGTTTCTATTCAATGATCTCAAAATTTTGTTTGGTGAACCCATATCATACTTCTGTTAGAAAATTAATGTTTTTTGACTACTATATAATTCGTTTTTGACTACTATATAAATCATGTATTAAGATATAAAACTAGTCATAAATTGTGTACAGTTGTCTTATGCTACGACGAATAAAGGGAGGAATCATATAGGGGAGGAATCATATAGAACAATTTGTATTACTTAAACATTGAAAAAACTAATTCGAAGTAGCATAAGCCAGCCAGTTGATAGAATAAGAGTATTTATATTAACAGTATTTTTCCAAGGTCTACACGAAAGGTGAACAACTATTGCTATCCTTACAAACCTTTGGTGTAAATCTGTGAAACTCGTGTATTTCATATGAAATTAAATGCCGATGCAAAAAAGTTGTATACCTACTGCGTTTGTCATTGATTTGTTGGTAAACCCTTCATGTTGGATTTGATTTCCTATTTAAAAGTATGTTCATACTTTTGTGGCGAATCTGTCGAATTGGAAGACGTAGGTACAACGTTAATTTATAATTTATGAATAGGCGTATTTGCAACTATTTTTGCCGATTTTTTTATTAGAAATATTTAATTTTTACCCCATTATTATTTTTATATGCATGTTTGAAATTATTCTGATTAGAACGTTCATAGACAAGATATTTCTAAAAATGTTTCGATTTTTTGAGAAACCGTAAGTATTACCTATCCAATAAAATTATGATATATTTCCAATCCCGTCAGTAAAACAGTTCAAACAGTTTCCATTTAAGCTTAAACAGTCGATGACAAATAAAACCTGTAAGGTTACATAACTAGTTAGAATAGGGGAATTTCATTGTATTTAAGATATATATTATTGTATAGTCTACGTTATACATATACCTTCCTAGATCTGTTACTGCTATCGCTGTTCGATATTCTGAATCGCAGCAGCGGCAACCAAAATAGAAAATCGTAAGGCAAGGATCGCCGTTGAAAACAATTAAAGTATCCAAGAATAGTTGTTTTATCACGTATTGAAATGGTTAAGTAGACAGTTTTGTTTTTGGAGCTAGTTAAGATGAATTAGTTCTCATTAGACAAATTTATTAGTTAATTTAATGCATCATGATGATGAGTTAGTTATTAACAACTAGACTAATAAAATCGAGATTTGTCATTGAGATACATTTTGTTATTTTTTTTATATAAATAGGTATAGTTATATCTGTGGGACCTATCTGCCCCTTAAGTTTGTCGTAGGTACTACTTACCGGGCACCCTGTATAGTTTACTATACAAGTATCTAGCATGCCGCTTAACGACTGTTTCGAGAAAATAACAAATATTTTGGATAAAAGGTACCTATATATACCTAAATACGAGAGTGCAAAAGACGCCAAAATAGGATGCTTACTTAGCGCATGATGCTTTGCGGCGTGTAATACTTGAATACTGCGTGCGTTGGTAAGTAATGACAAAATGTTAAATATCCACTATATATACCTACTCGCATAAAATTATAGTAAGGTAGAGCAAGAAAGTGACATGATAATTTGCTGCACCTTTGATCATGCGCCTGCGCAAACATGCAATATTTTTATATACTTACAAGCTTTCCACCCTGCGGTTGCACAACCAAAATCTCTTCCTTAGTTTTCATATAAAATTTTACTTTGGAAGTGAAAGCCAATTTTTGAAATTAATTGATATATTGCATTGCGAGTTTATCTCCATTGCTTAACGTACAAATACAATGAGACCAAATAGGTGCATTGATCCCCGTTATACTTAGATAGATAGCACTATCTATAATTCTTGAGAATTCCCGAGGCTAGTCGGTGAGTCAGATCAAATTAGGGGAAAGTAACATATTTTACACCTTACGTTTACATTAATTACGTTCAAAATTAAATATTAATTTCCGCCGCAACTTTTTTTACACCGCGGTTTGAGTCTATGCTCTGTCATGTCAGTTTCTGGTGAATTATCATGTCCATTGAAAAATTTATAAAGTTCAAACCCAGTGAAAGTAGGGTGATATAACCCTAGGTCTAATAGCGCCATGATAACCATATAACGAACGACTTGTATAACAGATAAACCTTATTACAAAGAAATAAGGTTCATTTTAATATCACTCTGATGACTGAAACTATATTTTTTTACTATAGTTACGAAGCACATTATAAGTAGGTATCTAAGTGAACCATGACCACATAATAGAATGGTACTCTTAATTTAAAGCACAATAAAATATTGAATAGACTAAAAATAAGCCCTATGGCACATAGATAAGGGCCATGAAAGAAAAATACTCTCTCAGCGGTGGCCCTGGGGTAGAGCGAGAGGTGCGATCGCTCTAGGTGACAGGTAGCTAGGGGCGCCATAAACCTTTCGGCGCATTTTCAGAGCCAATTCAATAAGAGTTGATTTTTGATATATTTATTATAAGTTAGAAATGAACTATTATTTATTATATACATAAACTAAAATACAATATTTGGAGTGAACAAAAGAATATCTCGCTCTACCTTGACTATGGACTTGGGTCGGCGCTGGCTGACTTTCTGCGGGTAAATGGATAGTAACAATCATTTCTGTCAATCGTAACCGAGAGCATTACACATCCTGCTGGCTGCACTGCTGTACAGTAGTGATCATGTTATACCTACACCCAGCAGGCCAGGTGCACTATAAATACTCTATGGTTGGCTACAAAGGTTCGGAGAATGGGCCAGAGATAATTCACCCAGTTAAGGCTATAGTAGAATTCGTCGATAGAATGCGAAAAATGAAATAAGATTTACAGATATTTTTTTTATTTTTCCATCTATAATTCATATTTACGCTTGGTAACTTTAACTAAATAACTAGTATGTTTTTTGTTAATTTTTCCTGTTTTTTTTATTGACATCACTTAAGGATGTCCACTGCTGAATATTGGCTTGGTCCTTAAATCCAGCGATTCTAAAAAGGTCGTTTGTACGCCATATGTATAGAGATTTAAAATATTTAAAAAAACATACCTGTCGTGTTATGCCAAACGATTTGTAAATATTTTGAATCAATGTGGTTATTCTCAGCTGCTGCGGTTAAGAATTTATTTTTGTGATAAATATAAACATCTTTAGAATAAGTTACTTTAATAATAAAATGTTTATTAAATTTAAAAAAAGGAGTTTCATTTCACAACATAATAGCGTTTAATGTTATTCGAAATTCGACTATAAATGTTTTAGGACAAAGCTCGATAAAGGGTAGATAATAAACAAAAAAAAGAAAATTGGTAGACAAACAGAGAAGAAAAAAAAGGGATACCAAGATTTTCTTAATGTATTAATATAATCCTAATCCTTCTGGATGTTATGGACTAATTATTTCTGTTTGTTAATATTTTTAAACCGAATACCGCATTGCTTACTACAAAAAGAACAATTTAATAAATTGCAGTGGCAACACTTCACTTAAACTATCTGTGAATGTTGACAAATGACTGCTCAATTTTGATTGAAAGCAATATAACCTACTTATCATCAACTCATTTTGCAATACAACTCGGCTTGAACTGAATCGCCTTTGTATCATAGGACGTCAGAATGTATGGATAAGAAATAAAAGCGATAATTGACAGAAAAAATATAAGTAAAAATTTTTTTTAAAAACAATATTTGGATTTAGATTGACGTCACTTGATTTTTCGAGTTTTTTTTTCAGAAAGCCCTTTCATTTGATACTCGTATTGTAGGAATGCATTAAAAAATAATAGGTGTTCCGCCATGTTGGATTTAGAATGACGTTAACCATGCATTGTCATACAAACTCAACGTGTATACAAAATTTCAGCTCAATCAGTTAAAGATATCTGCTTCAAAATTGAGTTGCAAGTTAAATAAAAGCTTGTAAAAACAATCAAGTTTAGGTAAAGATGTAATTAGAGTTGGTGGTGTTACCTTGGCATGATTAGGTATTTCGCTAAATAAAAACAAATTTATTGACAGAATCAAGATTTTATTTCAAGACTATAATGCCTTTTATAATGTGCGTTTCTTAGCAAACATTGTACACTTGTCGGGTTAAAATCCCATACATTTTGGATGTTATTGACATAAGATGCACAACGAAGGCATCGTATCGTCACCGAATTACCGAAAAAACATCAAAACTATGCGGTATCTATGATCACTACAAAACGCTACGCTTCACTCTAGCTGACCAGTGCGTTGTGTTGCATTGCGCTGCGTTTTAAAAAAATGATGCGTTCAACGAGCAATACAACGCGTCGCAGAGCTAAAGCGAAGGGTTAGTGATTTTTAATACAAACTTTAATAACAGATAAACATTATTATTATACGTTACTCTACTCATAAATTAATAACACATTTAAAATACTTGCGGAACACGAGCGTTTATAAATATCCACATCAAGTCGTGTCGTCGAATATGGTATAGAAGAAAACGGTTAATAAATTTATACTCGGTAGGTTTTCATCTAAGAAATACATGTACATACAAAAAAAGTTTCAATTATGTATAAATATCTTTTCACAATGGTTTCGGATATTATTAACCGTAGTATTAGTAGCTTCTTAACATTAAATATTGCGTAGTGTTATTAGTTATGATACCATTGTAAATCAGTTCACGCATATTTATACCTAACATGATTAATTGTGAAGACGATGATGTTCTTATTCATTCTAATTTACACTATATGGAAGCGCACTAGAGACTAATTTCACTCATTCGCGCAACTAACCAGGAAGCTCATATAAAACTAAAAAAATATTAATTTAAGTACGCTTTATATATAAATTTAGTAATAGCGCACAAAAATATATAACCATGTGCGCTATTACGCCCTAAATAAGGTTTAGTTTCAATCGTATGAATAATTGAGTTAAATGTTTATTAAAAAAAAGCTAAATACAACAATAATCAATATTTAAATATCCTCAATCATATTTCACTCACGGCTCTCAAACTAAGCAGAGCTTGTGCTATGGGAAACCAAATAACTGATATACTACATATACAAAAAAATTATAAATACATACTTAAATAGATAATTACACCCAGACTCAGGACAAAAAGAAATATACATGCACATAAATGTCTGTCTTAGATGGGAATCGAACCCACGACCTGCAGCGTGAGAGGTAGTATTAAACAACCACGCCAACCGGACTGACAATTGAAATGGATCTCTGCTTTCTACTATTTTCCTCCGCATATATTTAATTTGTATAAGAATGTATATTTTAGATATTAAACAAATGAGTGAAAAAGTCTCTGATAGACAAGTCAATGGACCGACCGAAATATATCAATCTGGAAACTGTAGCATATTTTAGAGTATCATTCAAAAATACTTAGGTATAATGCCAATTTAAAAAAAATTGTAAGTTTAGTTATCAACTCAGATTAATTTTCAGCAAAAGTGGTAATTTAATATGGATCAAATAAGAGGTTAAATTGATAACCTGCCAACTATATTCTCAACCACAGCATTAAATACATATTTAAAGATATTTATACCGTCTCAGAACAAACAAACATCCACACATGTTTGCCCTGGGTGGGAATGAAACATACTGTCTCTATGAATATCATTATGATCATATTTTATTAAAAAAAAACCATTAATATAAATAAGTTAAAGATATAAGATAGTTCGTCGGTCCCTTAATCAATTCCAGTATACAAAAACATCGATAATATACATATAGAAGGTACACAATATACAACACAAATACAACTGATTTACAGTTACCAAAAATGGAATATACAGTATTATGTCATAAATATTATTACAAAAGTGGAATAAAAGTGAAAAAAAATGATATCAAAATCCGTCTATCGCGAGCAATACAATACACTCCATAATATGTCAGCGTAAGAAATTTTGACTTGAAATCACAACCGTGTCCTAAACATTCATATTCACCACGAGTGCTTCGCAAGTTATTATACTAGTAAAAGTTCGTGGAGTCAAATTGCGTTTTTTTACTCGCTGTCTTTTAATTGACGTTCGGCCACGGCTTCGGCTTCACCCTCGGCTTCGGCTTCGGGTTTAGCTTCGGCTTCGGCGCTGAGAGGTTCGTCTTTCTCCTCGATAGATGCGTGTTCATTCCGTAGACTCGCCCCTCCACACTCGCCCGTCGGCCGCAGCACAATATACATCAACAAGTCTGACAGTGAAATAATTCCAGTCACTTTGTCCTCCTCGTCTACCACCACGAGACGATGTACCTGCAAGGATACGTCATTAAGTATATAAGTAGAACTAGCTTTAAAGGCGATGATAGCTCAGTGGTAAGTGACGTCGAATACCGCGGCGAAGGTCGTGGGTTCGAATTATACAATGAGCTTGAGCTTTCGGTGAAGGAAAACATCGTGAGGAAACCATAGCACGGTGGTAGGGTACTTTGTAGTACCCGACTGGCTGGCTACCACGCTCAAGTTGAAAATCTGTCGCCAAACACCTATCGGTGTGTTCCGACAGCTGCACTTAAGAGCCAGTTCCCATCTAGGCTTTGTGTGCTTACCATCTTCGGCCACATCATCACCTACCATGGTGAGATTGTGGTCAAACAAGCCTATCCAGAATAATAAAAAAAAAGCTTTTTCTTCATACACACTTTGGACCCCCATTGCATCCCCTTAGGAGGCGAATTTTGGAAAATCCTTTCTTATACCCACGTCATAATAACTATTTCCGAAGATATTATATAACACACCCATACTAATATTATAAAGCAACTCTGTCTTTCACCTATTCACCTATTCACGCCAACCAATTTATTTTTGTTATAGAGATATATAGAACCATGGAAAAGTATATACGATACTTTTAACCCGGGAAAAGACAAGATCCCTTGGCAACTAGTACACAAATAAAAACATGATAGTATAGTTGACTTATGAACTACATCCTTTGTATGACATTCACGACGAAAAATTGACAATCATGCTACATTACATAATATAGTGAATATTAGTTACCTCAGCGCGAACTATCCTCTCCATAACGTCAAAGAGTGTTTCATCGAGATTGCACTTCTGGACGCCCTCAAACCATTCGTTCCGGTGTTCGTTGGCAGTCTTCAACGATACGTCCAAGTTATTATACGTCTTCTCCGCAGCTAGATTCTGAAAATAAACATTATTATAATAACATTAAATGCACATCACACACCTAAGGGGGCATCTATAAATTATGTCACGCCAATTTCATAATTTTTAGACCCTTCCCCCGTCCTTGTCACAGCTGGTCACATTTGTGAGACGCCCCCCTCTGCAGTGTGACGTCACCTATTTTTTCAAATTTATATCTAGAAATTATTAAATGAAAACAACAGTTCAGAAATGGTTTTTTATAAAATCAAATATGTGTTTGATACATACAATTGAAAAATTAAAAACAAACCAAATAAATCAATTAATTATGTTTTGAGAGATATAATCTTAACCATCTTCAGTCCACTGACTTTCAACCCACACCTTTAATTATTATATTTTGAAATATGACGTCACGAAACTTCGCTCCCCCCCCCCTCACACCCCTTGTCACACTTCGTCGACCCCCTCCCCTCTTTCCGTGTGACGTAATTTATGGATGGCCCCTAAAGTGAACGAAAACATAACCTAAAAATATTACCGTAAAATGGTTTATTGCAAAAAAAATAACTTACAATAACATCAAACTTGGCGTAAATATCCTTTAGCCGACCATCAGCATCGATCAAAGGCAGCGCGGAAACTCGACGATTGACGAACTTTCTCAAAGCGTCTATTATTGACGTTTCCTCTGTCGCCGTCTCAATGTCATTTAGCGTGCCTATGCGTAAGTCGCGTAGTTTGTTCTGTAGGTACGAAGGCTTTGGCAAGTCGTTTATCTGCGAGAAATTAAGAATAAAACTCTTGAATGCAATTTTTGTAAAAAAAAAAAAACTATAATGCATCGCTTTCTTTTTGTTAAACCGCAACAGAAAGTGACGGATATATTTTTAAGCCACCTCACGCTGAATGAGTTCATCTTGGAGATTATTATATTATTGGTGTGAATTGGAAAAGGAAAAACAAGTACATACAGTGCTGAAACATTTATTTATCACTGGAAATTAAGATAGTACTTAAATACATAATGCCCTGCCTTTAAGGCATTGTATTAAGGTGTACAACACATTGGCAATCCCCTTGGTATTGCTAATGTCTATAGGCGACGGTAGTCACTTACCATCAGGTCACCCGCCAGCTTTGTTATCACTTGCGGCATAAAAAAAACATTTATAGTACAACCTTTTCTACATCTTGCTAGATCAATAAATATAAGTAAAAAGGTGTAGGTACATAGGTTAAAAGCGCTCCGAAAGCGGGAGGCTAAAAAGTTGCTAATTGGCCTACTTCAACCTCTGTTGCGTCGCATCAATGGATGCACTTCACAAAAACAACTAATAATTCCATCGTGTGTTATGAGATATCGTAATTTAGTGTGGATATTGCAATATTAAGTTATTCGTGCTTTAGAGTGCCATTTCTCGGCCATTCTTTAAGATCATATTTTAGGTAACCTATCTACACCTTTTCATATAATATCATTGTGGTAGATAATATTCGCGGAATATCTTATAATATGCACTAGTATGAGACTAGCTGTCCCCCGCGGTTTCACCCGCGTTCCCGATAAGGATCTTATCCTTTCCCGGGATAAAAAGTATCCTATGTGTTACTATAGGATATGATCTACCTGTGTGACAACTTTCATCAAAATCCGTTCAGCCGTTTTTGCGTGAAAGAGTAACAAACATCCATCCAAACTTTCACTTTTATAATATTAGTGGGATACAAAACATTAAAATCAATTGGCTACTTACGTATAAAAAGAGGAAACGCAGTATCCTCTTGTGTGTGAGTATGTATAGTACATTCCCAGTATCTGGGTCTATCACCGGCAGCCGATGGATGCGGTTGGTGATCAGAATCCTAATTGCCTCGTAAAGAGATGAATCCGGCCCGATTGATACTAGCGGCATCACTGAACCCTTTAGGACCTCTGAAACACACATTCAAATCAAGAAACATTAAATAAAATGTTAATAAAACAATTTTTACTCATAATATTACAATGCTGAACTCTCGTATGTTTGAAAAATATGTTTACGTTAAAGGTATCACATTTTTTTATTGAGGAAAACAATCGTCATTCAACGCGCTCGTGACGCATCTGGTGTTGCAAGCGTCCATAGGCTACGGTAACCGCTTACCATCAATGGCCGTAAGATTGTTTTCCACCTAAAGGTATAAAAACAAAAAAAAAAGCCTCAAAGGAAGAATTAATCAGTAAAAAATTGTATTTTCCTAATCAATTTTTAACGCGCGTGAAATCACAGGGCATCGCTGGTAATAATATCAATTTTGACAACTCATTTAATGCGCAATAACAAACTGTTGATATTTGGTTAGTGATACCTTGAACCCTACGAAAGGATAACGCAATCTGCCTATATATGTAGGTAAAAAGGCACGATTCGCAGTCGAAGTCATAGGCAAAATCTAGTAATAGAATCATACTAATATAATGGTAGATTGTTATACAAGGAGCTAAAATGACCCATTATATACGAGGTAGAAACCGAGTTTTAATGGGTTTTAGCGCCGTGTGTTACACTTTACTTTTCAGTACGATTGCGAGAAAATAAAACAATCCAATACAATATGAAATATGTAATTTATAATGTCTTTTTTTTGTTTCTTCTGTAGCCGCAACACATTGCATGCATTCTACCAGAGATCAACGATTTTAGTTCCATTTTCAAAATTAAAATGAAGTTCTTTTTTTATGAAACAGTAATAAGTCGAGTCTTTATTCATCATTATTGTACTTATGACTAAAGACTGTTTCGTTTTTGTAGGCTCATTGTCATTTGACACACAAAAATTAAAAAAATAAAACGTTTTCCCCTAGAGGAAGAATTGCTATTTTTTCTTCGCTCTGGTACGCCACAATGACGGTATTTTTGAGCAAGGAGTGAAAAAACATTTAAATTGTGTTTGTCGATTTATTGACTTGTTCTTTCACGAATTTATTTATTACAAAGATATTCTACGGATGTAGGCTACTTTGATCCTGGAAACGCGAGTAAAACCGCGGGAGAAACCTAGTATTCTGTACAATCAAAGCAAGGGACCTAGTCGAGACTTAGCTACTTCGTTAGGTACGTATACTCTGATACAGTATTTCCTCTAGACTATTACATGCAATACGTATTCTCAGAAATATTCGAAATTTATTATTTTACATTTCCATTATTACCAAAATTCTTCAACACGTCTACAAATTATTTATTTATACTTTCCATTATCATACAGTGTGCCTTCCGACGTACACGCTTATACATTCAATAATTTATTTATAAATGCTAGAGTGCACGGATTTATTCTCAAACAAGACTTTGCTATTTTATCCGCACGAGTAAATTGATAGCATTCAACTATTGGTTTGTTCTCATAAGTTTGGTACAAATATAAACCTTAAATATGTATTAAAATTAATATAAACTAGATTCAAAGATACCTCATAGACAAAACTAATTAATAAATAAAATTCATTATATTTACTAGACCCGTGGCCATTGATATCTAGTAACTACAATAATAATAATTTTATAGTTATTAGATATATCAAAGCCCGTGGCAAATAAAATTGTCATATTTTGAGTCGAAAAAGAACAGCATCAACATGGGTCCTTCATTTTGTATGGAAATGGCTAGCGGTAATTTCCTCTTAAAAACTATATTTCGCAATACTTGCTTTAAACTATCATTCATACATAATTAATGTAGTTTCTCAACAACGGGATCTATTGTCTTGTCGCCTTCATAAATACTTTCTTGATTTTCGGCGCGCGCTGACTCAAACGACAACACTGAATTGTGAAATAATATAAGCTCATAGCCCACTTATAGAACACCGCTCCCACCCGACAAATAAAATATCATTCAAATATGGGCTTCAGGTCGTGCCCTTTAGATATAATTTATATTGGCAACATAAATTAGCAGACAGCTTGCTGTCAGCGGGCTTACCGCCATGACTGTTCGGTAGTTGACTTTCAGTTTAGGGCGGTGTTGGGTGGGAGCGGTGTTGGAGCAGAGACGTGTAAGTGGGCTATGACCTTAAGTATTACGTGATAAAGTAACAAACATACAATCTTTCGTATTCACAATGTTCAAAGTGAAAGCCATTTATTCAGATTGAGCCCTAGGAGCGGACTTATGAAGGTCGAAGCTTCTTAGCACCGGTTCCGAAGTCGACTAAGAAGAACCGAATTTAAAATAATTGTTGAACATTATTTGATTTAATAGCTGCATATTTCGTTTACAATTGCTTAGCAATTTTTTTTTAATATCTGAAGTTTGACGAACAAGCAGACGTGTCACCGGATGGTAAGTGACTACCGTCGCCTATAGACATTAGCAATACCAGAGGGATTGCAAAGTGTTGTTTTTACAATGCTTTTAAATGCACCGATACGTAAACACATCAAAAAAAGTATGCGATCACTTTGAAAAATCGAAATCATCATTATGATTAATTACCTACTCAATTTTTGTTTTATAAAAAATAAAAAGTCTTATTTTTTAATTTCAAACAAGGTACCTATTTCTATTAAAAGAAAACACATAACAAAGATTTTTTTCTTGATTAAGTTCAATCTAAGAAATTATATCAGCTTATGCTAGTGACCACAAACTTTTTTTGATGTGTGTACCTACTGCTTGGCGACAGATTATTCAACCAGCCAGTCGAGTACTACAAAGTACCTTACCACCGTGCTATGGTTTCCTCACAATATTTTCCTTCACCGAAAGCTCAACCCACGTCTTATGCTGCGGTATCCAACAACAAAACAATATATTTAACGATTACTTTTTTAATCGTACTAATAGACATTTTTTTTTTTAAATGTATAGATTGATGTGATAACTTACGACGCCAAGTCTCCAGCCTATGTTCCTCCAACTCGTCCATAGCGACGTTGGGACTCGTGTAGTACATCTGAAGGATCTTTATGAAGTCAGTAATGGTCAGCATACCGACGAACTTCTGCCGCTGGGAGTCCCAAAGAGGGGCGGCACGCACACCTGTATAAATATCATTTAAATTTAAATTATTCAGTAAAAATTATGATAAAAATGTTGACTGGCATATGAAACCAGGTGTTTATTGCATTTCAAAACGATCGTTTGGAGTTTTGTATGAAATACTGGTTTGTGACGTCATGAATATACATATCAAAAAATCAACTTCTTGTCGTTAAATTTGTAATTAAAAATCATAGAAATGATTTTTTCAACGTATTCGCTATTTTGAGTGTTTTTAGATGTTTTCCCAACATCCCAATTATTAGAATTTTCCATAGACGTAATCTTGTCACTACTGAATAGTCAAGCCTGTTTCAACTGTATGTATAGAAATATCTTACTCCTCTACTATGCAACATTACTGAACGAAAGGAAACGAACTAATGGGACTAACCTAACCTATTGTTAAGGATATTATTTCATACAAACCTCCAAACGATCGTTTTGAAATGCAATAAACTCCTGGTTTATGTAAGGGACAAGAAGGACGCGGACTGTGAGGCACGCTTAGGGCGCTCTCAACCGGATAGAGTTAATTTAGACGACTGGCCGCTGAGGGCACCGCCTGTGGGGCACGAACTTCGGCTCAGAGCGTCGCTGGGGGGACACAATAAGTGGGGGCGAACTTCTCATATCGCACTTCTCAATTTTTAGGGGATGGTCAGATTACTGGATGCAGCTCGGGCCGCTTATGACGGGGGAGTGGAATCTGTGTGGGAATGTTCTACTTTATTTGGTTTCAGTTTAAAATACGTAGCCAACAGTAAAATTCGTCTGTTTCTACAAAAACTGAGACTGTTGATTGTAAATAATAAGAAAACGTATCGTGCTGTGCTGCACCTGATTAAAAAATTCTGCCATTTGATAAAACTCCAAACTCTTCGGGCCAAAACAACCATAGCGATATGTATGTAGTGAATGTTTATTAGAAAATTATAAAATGCATACGGTTGACCGACAGTATATTAATTGTGGATGGATATAGAAGTAGAGGAAGGCCGAAAGAAATATCGATAGATTGCGTGAAGAAATAATATGTTTATGAAAGGTGTGAGTACTGTGACGACTAGTGATAGAGCGGAGTGGAAGAGGAAAACATGTTGTGCCGACCACACCTAGGGATAAGAAAAAAAAAGAAAGAAGAAGTCAACGAGAAAGAACCATTGACTGGTTGGTCAATCGTATCATAAACTTATTTTATTGTAAGCATACAGCTTTAACCATCGAACTGCGACAAATAGAGAATGTTGACATTGTTGACAAAGTGTATGCATTAAAAACTGGCGTCATCGTCTGCCAGGCTGTTTGAGATGCGGAGCCGTTTTGTATACGACCTAGGCAGTTGGTAAACATACAGTGTTTCACAATCGGCCAGCGACACAATTATATTTACAATCTCCACTGAATATTAAGCTGTAAACGATTACAAAGCGACACTGACTTTATTTATGACTTGCAACTGCGCCTGAAGTCAAAAACATGAGGCTAAATTTAGTTTGTCAATTGTGTTAATAATTGCATTGAAAATATCAATTACGTATTACCTCCTTAAGAAACAATAAAACCACGAGCGCAGTGGAGACTGTAATTCGAGCAGGAAATTATATTTCTTCGCAAATTTACCCTTGTTCGTACAAAATTGGACTATATTATATACTCATAGGTACCAACTTTCATATATTTGCGTAAAATATACCGTATGATTATGGAAAACAATTGCAATAAACTATTTGTTTCAATGGAACGATATACACCTTGATTTCCATGACAACGCGGCCATATTATTTCTTATGGAGGGTTCCGTCGTATCGATGCGATCATACCCATAGCTGTATTAACATAAACGAAAACATTATGTCACATAATAATTTTAAATTTCGCTCAGCATATCAACTGTATAAATTAATACCAATAGGTAATTTAGAAGGATTAAAACAATCGCTGGGCACTATGTAAAATCGCTTTATATTGATTAATTATTATGAAACTCAAATTAAAACATGTTGCGTTAATTGACAATGAAAAAAAGCTTATAAAAATAATCCATTTGTCAATTTTATTCCTCAATTGTCATCGTCAGTAGAAAACAACCTGTATAACTAGAAACAGTCGCAAATGCAAATACCATTAAACTAAAAAGGATCAAAATTACATAGAAAACAAAACCAATTCGATGCAAACTGTTTAGTTAACTCGCCATTTCTACAGATTTATAACGTAACTTTGTTGCAATTAGTTTTTATTTGACAAACTGTCGAATACGGTACAGTATATTTACATCACAGCTTCAATTGCAAATAGAGCGCGATCGTAACTGGAACAGTAATTGACGTAGAAAAAATGATATCCATAATAGATTGCTACAAAAGAAAAACTAGTTACAACAAAGATGCGCCCAAGTAATTGATTCACTGACCATTGTAAACAAGAGCGAAGAACGCTTTCTTCACAAGGAGCTGCGTGTCGAAAACTACCAATTTCGCCGACGTCGGGATCAGGTCATAACATTTGTGGAACTTGAAGAACTTCACGAATATCTGGGACTCATCCTCCTCTGGAATCAAAGAAACATAAAATATTATAATTTCTATTACTATTTAGCTTCTAGATAGCTCCATATCTATACTGTAGTTATACTTATTGGAGAATAGGCGTATCCTTTCTAATGATGACGCAACTACCTAGTTTTATTTATATCAGAACTTATTTTTCATCAATAACACCTTATAAATCCGTTTTTATTGGTACGTGTTTCGACGGAAATAAACATTATCACTCGAAGAAAGGCTATTGTTAATTCAGACAGTGATGCGAAAACTGTTTAATAAAATGTTACTTATCTGAAGACATTTATAGGATTTAGTGTTGACCGCATAAAAAAATAAAAAGGTTCAAAAATATAATGAGATGTTGCCTATATGAAGAAAAATATCAAACACTATCCAGTGTATAAAACATAAACACTACAAAAGATCGTTCACGTAATAAAATTCGTCTTCCTGATGACTTTTGATTTCCAATGTAACCAAAAAAGGTACCAAGATCTTTTGATGGTGCATATGTATGAGATCATAAACCAGTGTTTCTACTGTCGTTTTTACTTTTAATTGTCAAAACATATCGCGGGCGCACGTAGTAAATATATAATAAAAACGTTAATTTGAGACAAAACACCTTACACATGTTTTTCATAGACTTTACAGACCAAGTTGATGTTTAAAATTATATAAATATTTTAGTTAGAGTAATGTGTTTATAAAATAAACATCATTACGACTTTATGAAATTGGTAGGTTTGCATAGAAAGGTTTATGAAAATAATTTGTCCCACAGTAAATGCAGTATTGTTTACCAGTTAGGTACCTATGAAACGTAGAAAATCTATTATATTGACAAAAAATAAATTACAGGTAAAAGTACCTTTAACAACGTGTGTAATAATAAAAAATTACCTTGAAGCTTGAAGAGAAGTCACATCTTACGTAAAACGAAATATTTTATATTTAATTTAACTTAACCAAGGTAAACAACATAAAATGCAAGGTAAACATATAACGTGTTAATTTGACAAATCGAAAATCAAATATAATGTTAAGTTCGTATAAATAGATAAGTACTGTTTCGTTTATTTTTCAACTTAGTTAAGTTTTTTAATAGAAAAATTACCTATGCACAAATCGTGTTTGAATAAACAATAAAAGGGAATCAAATAGGCAAAGCTATACCACACTTAGTATACTTATTTAACAGCGACAATAATAAAATACAGGAAGAAATTCATGACGCAAAAATAACCATCTAAAAGTAGCGCAAATTGACTTTAGATTGCTATTTCCTTCAATATGGAAATATAACGGAGTAGAAACAGATGGAGTTACCTTGAAATCTATAAACAAGGCTCTTTAGAATGTTTTGATCTAGACATACAGACAGGGCAACGTGCCAGGCCTAGTTTATAGATACATTGCATATTTTACGTTTATAGATATGATACTACTTACACTCACACGTAGACACACACATAGACGCTAGTTTGTAGTTCTATTGTTACATACAAATAACATTGTATCAAGAGAGGGAGTCAGGGGACAGTGGCACAGGTCAACCTAGTTTGGGCTCCTGTCATCCACAGTAACATGTGTTTATCTAGCGAAAAACTATATGATGTACTAATTTTATGAGCGATTTAATGAACGATGGGTCGCCGAATAAAATGCTCAATTTACATGGAAATAGGTTTCATAATTTTCACACAAACTTTATTCGACGACTTCACGAAGTTACTTTTACCGCCTACTGCGGCGAGAAATACAACACTTTATTTCTATGATTTTCAGCATTTATCTTTAACTAGCTGTAAAAAATGGTTCATCGGTTCAAGCGTGAAAAGGAAATAGACTGCCAGATAGACATTTACTTTCGCATTTATAATATTTATGGATAGTATGGAATTTGAATAGCTAACATTAATACAAATCAAAATCATGTAACGTTAGCCAACAACATTAGAATGACAAATGAGATTTCAACAGGAACCTGTGCAACTAATTTGGTCAGACGGATCGATAGGGAGGCATAACTATCAATATACAGCTATCAGCATACAGGACGCCACTCTACGACTTGCATTTCAAAGGCGCAATTCAAACTATTTTCCGGTACTGTTAATCTTTATGAAACTTCACAACTACGAATGTAGGTACTCTATGAATGAATCATGGTACTTTGTAGTACCCGACGGGCTGGCAAGTTGAAAATCTGTCGCCAAGCACCTATCGGTGTGTTCCGACAGCTGCACTTGAGAGCCAGTTCCCATCTAGGCTTTGTGTGCTTACCACCTTCGGCCACATCATCACTTACTATTGTGAGATTGTAGGCAAACACAAGCCTATCCAGAATAGAAAAAATGATATAAAAGATTTTTGTTTTATTCCATTGTCTTTTAATATGTTTGGATGGAGTTTCGCCTGATTAGTGAGTGAAGCACCCAAGTAAGCCGGTACCGAGAGGCTTAGTTGTCGGATTTCTTGTAAATTGAACTTTCACGGATACCATTCACACCATAGCATACCTGTTTTGTTGTCATTCCACGTTTACTAATACTGATTTGTGGTAGTGACGTCGGATACCGCGTGAAAGGTCGTGGGTTCGAATCCTACCATGGGAAAACCATAGCACAGTGGTAGGTTACTTTGTATTACTCAACTGGCTAGCTACCACCCTCAAGTTGAATCTATCGCGAAGCACCTATCGGTGTGTTCCGACAGCTGCACTTGAGAGCCAGTTTCTTTCTAAGCTGTGTGTGCTTAACTACCTACGGCGACCAAGTAATGTGCACTTACCATTGTGAGATTGCGGTAAAAAAAATCGAATGATAAAAACTCCGTCTAGATTTATTATACTTTTATGTTTCCAATTAACTTTATCAGCTTTATTTAAATTCTGTGTTACCTATCAACCGATTAACTAATTGAAATATTTTTTATGGATACTCATGCATAACGGACTCTCCCTTACTAAGTAAATAACATTTCAAAAGAAGGAGTGTAACATTATGATCTGTAGTTATTTATTTATTTTGAGTTGGTATAATATTTTTAGTTAGATCGCAATCAGGTCCATGATGCCAGTGTTAAAATCAACTATTATAATCAACGTCTACATGTTTTATTAAATAGCTCGAAAATAATTTGCAACGCATTACACGGACACAATGTGTGATATGATTCTAAGAAAATCACATTTCATAATCAAGAAAACCGAGAATGCGAGTAAGTGGAACGTTGTACATTACCTACACTGAGCTACTCGAATATCTAAGGATTTTATTACAACTTGTACTTACTCAGGATTCAATCATAACAATGTCACATACTTGCCCATAGCCGACGCGGTTTCTATGATCAATCCTACTAATATTATAAATGTGAAAGTTTGGATGGATGGATGAATGTATGTTTGTTACTCATTTACGCCAGAACGGCTGGATGGATCTGGATGAAATTTTAACAAAGAGATAGATTATAGTCTGGAATAGCACATAGGCTACTTTTTATCCCGGGAAAAGATAAGACGTCACGGGAACGCGGGTGAAACCGCGGGGCAGCTAGTATTATAAATGTGAAAATCTGGATGTATGTTTGTTACTCATTTACGCCAGAACGGCAGAATGGATCTGGATGAAATTTGACATGAAGATAGATTATAGTCTGGAATAGCACATAGGCTACTTTTTATCTCGGGCAAAGATAAGATCCCTCGGGAACACGGGTGAAACCGCGCGGAACAGCTAGTATTATAAATATGAAAGTTTGTATGTTTGGTGCTCAATCACGCAAAACGGCGAAACGGATTTTAATGAAGCATACAGGTAACTATAGATCATATCCTGGATTAAAACATAGAATACATTTTATCCCGGGAAAAGATAAGATCATCGGGCGGGTCATTTCGAAAATGGTGACACTTTTAATGAGGTCATTTTTGAATATAAAAAAAAAAATTGGTCGGTGAACCGCCCACCTATCTCCCCCTTAAGTACATCGTTACTATATCCCAAACATTTATAAGTGAATTTAATTTACATGTACTATTCTAATGTCAGTTTCCTTTATCACCATTCCAAGTCCTATAGATCGCTAGTTATATACAGTCAATTTGCGATCAAATATTCATTTTTGAATTAGTTTAAAGTACTTTGGAACGCTGGAATGGTCCGGTCCTACATGCCATTCGCCCATTTTTTTTAAATTGTTTGTGGTCAGACTTAAAAAAGGATTTTATTAACTTAGGTATTTAGTTATTTCTTTTTTATATTAGAGGCACAGAACAAATAAAAAAGGTAGAAGGAGCGTACGTAAACTTCACTTTAAATGCGCAGGGCTCCGTCTTTTTATTTGGTCTGAGAATAGAGATGATTAATTCATCAAGGCAACATTTTAATCCTAAAAATACGAAAAACAAATGAGTAAATATTTAACAATGTTTAACAATGCTATCAAGTTTTAGAATCAATCATGACATGGTAACAAACGCAAACAATGATACATTAGCATAGATCTCACAAAGCCGAGGGTAAACGACATAAGACACACATCCAGTTTTATTACTGACTGCACATTGAATTGTCAATTTAATGGAAATTGTATTTATTTCAGTCACGTTTTTACTGCCAACCGAACAAAAGATTAAAAAAATGTTAGTGGATTATTGTATATTTTTAATACTGGGAACACTTATTAGTGCGTACCACATTCGAAGCCAAAAAAGTTGATGGCAGAGAAACTGTACGAAACTAGTATTGAAAACAAAATCTGTTTATACAAACATTAGATAAAGAGGTTTTAAGACGTGTCTTTGGTATTCATAAGTGCTGATTTTAATAACAGCGCGATATCGGGATACCATGCTGCTGTCCAATCCCAAAATGGACACTACGTTACGATACAAACGAGATAATTGATTTATCCGGTAAACACAGAAGTGTTGGCATCTCTAATTGTGCTCCATTATCGACGTAGTTATATACCTATTTGTTTATTTACGTTCGGTGCCGGTGCGTTGCGCAAGCGCTGCTAAGGCCATGACGTCACAAGAAACCTCGGATGACGTTAGAACGGTAGTCGGCCTAGTTGCTTCATTTAAACTACTCTTTATTTTAAAAATAAAATTCTTATTATTTAAAACAGTTATACCTACATTGATATAACAAGCAGTCAGAGCACTATCGTTATATTCCCGTTTAGGTACCTACTTAGGATAAACTGAACAGAATATAGATTTAAATAGTAAATCTAGATACAAGAAACTCAAAGACTTGGCATTTGCTTCCTGAGTAAATCTGCGAACACTTCACGCTGTTTTAGATTGCATACGAAATTAAATAATGATATCAGGACAAAACGACGTCAATGAGGTAGAAAGCGCACATGTCAGTCGGATACTCCTCTAATAATCATCTTCTAACACTAACCTCACCTTCAGAGCACAACAAATTAAAAATAAATAAAAACGTCAACAGCCAGCATGCTTGCATGCGCGCACGCAGCGTGGGTGACATAAACAAGCCGGCACCTTTGAGGAGCCAGTCAGCGAGGAACGCCTTCCAAGCGCGGCCGACCGCCTCGAACTCCTTGATGAGCTCGATGGAATAGACGGACTCTTCGTCGTCGCCGACGACGGCGAGCGCGGGGTTGTCCGAAAAGTAGTGTAAGCGCAGCATGCGCGGGGCCCGGGTGGCGCATCGCCCGCCGCCTCTCGGTGCGGCTCGGCGCGCCTCCCACGGCTCACTGCTAATTATACGCGCGCACTTGTTGACCGACGCCTGCGCCGCCGCCGCCGCGTCGGGACTCACGCCACGAACTTGACACCGACACCGCAGCGAAGCGCAGCGCTAGCCGCTCGCTTGGCCGCCTGCCCCGTGCCAGCCAGCCCACGCCCCGTGGCCCAGTGTATCAGGGGAAACGCACTCCAGTCGGAACTATTCCGATTTACTACTGTTATGACTACTTTGCAACCTATGCTCTTTATAGGTCATTATGACAACGTTGAATATGGTCGATATCTAAATATAATAACGAAACTACTCGTCATTCTCAATATTCAATATATAACTCCTTTTAAGCAAAATTTGGGATTCCAACGTCAGTCCCTCGTTGTCGTCATTAAAGGAGTCAATAGGTACCAAATGATATGCATTGACCAGACCAAATCAAAAGTTTTTAATTTTCAATCCGCTGACATCAAATACGTTAATAATTCCGTCTTTGATTTGTCTATCTTTGATTGAATAAACCTCTAGGATTTTAAACATCTACATAATTATTGATTGTTTACGCGGTAGGATGGACTGCAAAAAATACACCAATGTTATATTTAACAGCTTTTGAAATGCCAAAGGTCGTAAAATGTTACAAGTACCATCAGATCAGAAAAACTTGCGCTATTCCATCAAACAACAATAATAATTACAATGATCACAAACAAGACAATATTTAAAATGAATACATATTTGTTTGCGCGAATAGTCCAATATGGCCTATTTCCCCTGTATACTATGTTTAGAAGACTTAAAACGAACACGGCTGTCATTATGCGGAAGACTCAGCAGTATAGTAGCGGTCCATTGATCTCCATAACCATTCGAGAGCCGGGGTTAAACCACAACTGTCTTATTACGTGAGTTAATTGTTGTAAAACAAGTGTAAAACTCATGATATAAAATAGACCTAGATATTCTTTTTTTGACATAATCTGTCCGAAAGTGACGGATATATTTAAAATCTGAGTTGTCATCCATTCACGGAATAAGGCCTTCAAGATTTTACATTATAAAAATTGAAAATACCTTTTGTAAATAAAATACCTCCTTGAACATTATATGATTTAAATAAGGCGAAAGAACTACGCCGTAGCTCTTAACCTTTGCTTATTTGTCAAAACAACAAAAACCGAATCGCATAAACACTTTTTTACAGCAGCCCTGAAAATTGTTGTGTGAATAAAAAGTGATTGTATAAATTGTACATCTAAAAATATTTTGACTTGTTTTCAGATCGTCTAAGCTTGCGGCGAAACTTTCATCATTATACATTTATCAGGTATTTATGAAATATAAAATAACCTGGTAATAATCACGTTTTAAACTAAATCCAAATGGCTACTAACACTCGCATTTAGTTCACCAAAGGTACGGTAAGAAATGTTAATAACTTTTTACATCCTAAGATACTAAATAAATACTTCCATATTTGTAATGCCAGTTACCTACATCTAAAAAGCAACCTTTGCAACCTCCTTAAGATTATACGCAGATATTGTTTATGGTTCAATCAATTACCTTTAGACAACCTCCATATATTTAACTGAATACACATTCTCGAGTCTTCAAGTGGAGTGAATCAAAAATTGCATAAAATAACACATAAATACTACGTCTTCAAAAACATATTATGTATAATCATATAAATGCACCACAGTCCAAGCACGGTCAACAAAAAATGTGCGTTTCAAAGATAAACGCTATTTATCGCTATCACTACAATCGTAAACTGTTATACGATCAACAACACTGATAGTTTTTTATGTCATAAGATAAAAAAATAGCATTCATGAACTGAAACGTTTTGGTGAAAAGAAGTTGTTTTTTTTTATTGTGT
The DNA here is from genome assembly GCA_951361185.1 of Ochropacha duplaris. Lineage (NCBI taxonomy): Eukaryota > Metazoa > Arthropoda > Insecta > Lepidoptera > Drepanidae > Ochropacha > Ochropacha duplaris. Next base: position 3,492,280 of record OX592690.1, read on the forward strand.
TTTTGTTGAAGTTCGTCTATTGAGGTGCTCGTTGCAGAATGTAATTCCCAAGTTTCATATTAATTACTGGTTCGCATTTAAAATATTAGCAGGAGCAATGTAACACGTTAATGATCAGACGTCATCTCAACACAAGAAATTTGTCAATGTAAGTAATACATTTATTTAGCGTTACCTTTTTTATTTGTTGCTAACCGTAAGTCAATACAAGAGTTGGCTCCTAATTTAATTAACCGCAGTAAATAATTATGAAAGCACATATGTGCCTTTTTGTTAAAAAAAAAGAAATAAAGCCAACTTTGTAATTTTACTTTTACTATACATTGTTAAATAAAATTGTTCTTACCCAAGTCTGAAAGGCTGACCTTTTCCAGGAATGGATCCGCCACGGGCAACTGCGAAAAGAGGCGAGAATATTTATTAAATACTGTAGGGAAGCGGGTTACAAAGTAATTAGGTACTTCTTGTTTCAGCTTTTATGCTTCACATTAAATGAAACTTAATTTATTTCTTACAATCTATGCCTGCATTATAAATATTTTCAGTTTAAACAGCATTTGCCTCAATTATAATCCAACAGCAAATTGTCTAGGAAATTACCGATAGAATATGGAATGGAATATATTGTTTCAGTTTTTTAAATTCAACTTTTTAAATCAGGTCGTCTCACCCCACACTTGCTTTTTCTTTGTTGGACATTTCACTGACATGACAATGACTCTCTTGCTGCTCTCTTCATTTCTTGATTCAGAGTTAAATGCACGCAAGAAATTGGCAGATCAACATTAATTAACCGTGAATAGTTCAATTTGACTGATTTACTGAACTATCAACGCACAAGCTAAACCGCTGGGGTTCGAAAGTTTTTATTTTGCATATGGTATGCATTTATAGGTTTCTTTTAAAAAAATATATATGTACTAAATTGAATTTTTAAATATCATTACTGAGGGGGTAAAATATGGGATCGCGGGTTAACCGTGTGCCAGAGACCTCATTACCGCATGAATGTCCAGACGGAAGGCCGTTCGCAATCTACCTACCTACATCCATACTAATATTATAAATGCGAAAGTGTCTCGCTGTCTGTCCGTCTGTCTTTCTGTCTGTTACCTCTTCAAGCTTAAACCTTTTGAATATTTGGTTTGACATGGGTCAATCATTTAACGTGCAAATTACCATTTAACAACACTAGCAACTTTCCGTTAAGTACTACAATGACTTTATGATGAGAAAATTTAGATAAGATATCTTAAACTGTGAATCAGACTGTTTATCTAAACACTGACATTTTAGCAGAGAACGAAAAAGATTGAAATCGACTGGTCTAAACCTCCAAGGGCGAAAGACAAGTACAGGCGCAAAGGAAGACTTCTTTATATGTATATTTAAACGTGTATTATTCATTGTTTTTATGCATTCGAATAATATGATGCTACTATAAGGACACCAAGGACATTGTGATTCATTAAGATCAATTTATTGAGAATTACTGAGGAATCAATAGGAGTTCTTCAATCAATTCCAATTATTATAATTGTGACATTTGCGCTCCCTGGTTTGGATAGAGATTGATTTATTACTAGCTGACCCAAAAGACGTTCTCCAGTAAAAATAAAACCGGTCAAGTGCGAGTTGGACTCGCGCACCGAGGGTTCCGTACAAACTTGTAAATAGATTACGTTTTCGATTACCTTATTTGAGTTTTAGCCAATTAAGCTAGACCTCTAAATTGTATGAGCGCCGATACAACTCAGAGGTATATCTTAATTGGTGGTGACTATGTATGGGGACACCCTTTAATTTTCAACTTTTTTCATTTTTTGGATTTTTTCCTTTATTTGTGCTTAAGACCTTGCTTTTTGTGAATTTCGTGATTCTAGGTTATATTTAGATAGATTTCAGTATCTGGTATAAATTTCAACTTGCTAGGTCCACCCGTTCCTGAGATAATCGGTGGTGACACACGGATAGACAGACAGACAGACGGACAAGAGAGTGATCTTATAAGGGTTCCTTGTTTTTACCTTTTGAGGTACGGAACCCTAAAAAACCTTAAAAAGCGCTTTAAATTTCTTCCTACATTTCCACTTTTTTTTTAAATTTGTATAAGCTTGTGTTTGACCGCAGTCTCACTATGGTAAGTGATGATGTGACCGAAGGTGTTAAGCACACAAAGCCTAGATGGGAACTGGCTCCCAAGGGCAACTGTCGGAACACACCGATAGGCGACTTGGCGACAGATATTCACTTACATTCATATTAAATAAACAAATATTGGAATGTTGCAGTTACTGATTTTAACAGTAATTGTTGTGATTATAAGATTCAATGGAAAGTCGATATTAATTTACAATTACTCTTAATGTTTACAGTTTTGCCGGAATGAGTACCGAAATATAGCTTGTGTGTGCACACAAACTGATATCAGGGACATATCGCTTGACATGCAGTAGCGTGTCAAGCGAAGAAAAAGGGGCTGGTGACGAAGCAGCCGTGTGTTATATTATACGAACCAATTAGATATTATATAAGAAAATTGTTTGTCGACAATGAGCGCAACTCTATAAATTACAATCGAGGAAATATTTATATCGGAAAGTACGAACAAAGTGAAAACAAAGTGTAGGTAAGTACCTACAAGATAAAATCCTACTAATCATACTAATATTATAAAAAGTGAAAGTTTGGATGGATGGATGTATATTTGTTACTCATTGACGCCGGAACGGCTAAATGGATCTGGATGAAATTTGGCATAGAGATAGATAATAGTCTCGAATAGCACATAGGCTACTTTTTATCCCGGGAAAAGATAAGATCCCTCGGGAACGCGGGTGAAACCGCGCGGAACAGCTAGTAGGTAATATTCTTCGAAGAAATTCTCTACGTATAATCATAGATACATTTATTCATTTACACAGCACGATAGAACCGAGTCAAATGAAATCTATACTAATATTATGAAGAGGAAAGATTTGTATTTTGTATGTAACGAACAAACTAAAAAAATCTGAATTATTCGTAAATATTTTGGTAAGTAGGTACTTATTTATATACCTACATATCTCTTTGAAAACGTTTATTAACAATCAACTAAAAGATCCGACGGCTATATATCTAATTATTCATATGACGCTACGTACGATGACTACTATTTAGCCATTATTTATTTATTTCCTGACCCGGCTGCACTGCCGTACGACAGTCCACTAAGTCAAGTAGGTATACTAAATCATATGAATAAAAGACAATGTAACGCTGCGTCGCTGCCATGGACTACGAGTACTACTATAGTGGCGGTCTATTAAACACACGTACGAACGTATTAAATGTATTAAATGTATTAAATGTTTTGTCTCATATCTAGACGGAGTATGAATATATCGATGTGTTTCGGCAGCTGCATACACCTACTACTTACCTACGTGATGTTTTAACCCGGCTTTAAATATATCCGTCACGATCTAACGTCACATAACAGAAAGAGACGGCGTTATCTTTAAATCTGGGTTTTACAAAAGTTACTTTAAACCATCACGCGTAAAGACAGAATTTACATATCACTGACATTAATTAAAGGGTGCTGAATAGTGAGAAAGTAGAAATGAAACGACCCATTATCAAAACCATCGTAATAATGATTACTTGATAAATAATAATTAATGCCGAATTCCACATGTTCATTACGACCCCACCTGTTTTATCTCAATAAAGAGTTAACTCTTTATTGAGAGCCAAGTTAGTCAAGATAAATTGTACATGAATTAACAATGTTATATTGGATTTTGAGAATCCGTGTAAACTATTACTAGGGAAGAGTTCCATTTACATTTCATGGACTTCCAATTTTATATAATAGAGGTAGAGGAAGAGGAAGGCCGAAGAAGGTATGGATGGGCTGCCTGAAGAATTATATGCATATGAAGGGTGTGAGTAGGTACTGAGACGACTATTGATAGAGCGGAGTAGAAGAGGAAAACATGTTGTGCCGACCACACCTAGCGTGGGATAAGGACAGGAAGAAAAAAAAAGAGGACTTCCAATTTTATTTTCCGGCCCCTTGTAGGTCGTTTTCCCTGGGGATCGATATATACCACTTTAGGTATCAATGATTTAAATTATAACTACTAAATAAGTTCATCTTTAAAACTCACCCCCCTAGAATCTCGGAACAACATGGCGGCATGGTGGGGGTCCAAGAAGGCGTCTGATGCGCGATGCCGCAAGGTCGAGACTTGACCAAGAGACGAGCGACGCTTCTCCGCTTCCTGCGATGCCGCCCGCCGAAGATGGGCTCCTGGTGAATAAAAAAAATATTAATAGATATGTACCCTTCATTTTCATAATAAAATACGTATGTATATTCTCGTTTATTGAATCATTTCTCGATTGAAGACTCAGGGTACAGATCAATAGTGCCTGCGATACTACCTGCCATAGTACTCATCATTAAGTTACTTAAACACAATGTAAGTATAATTACATACTTACATCACACGAAAAAGTTGAAGTTTTTCAGGCTTTCAGGCATTAACATGTACTCATCGATAACGATAGGTTTAAATAATAACACTAGTTGTGTTAAGTTTACACAGCGAAGTATATCTACCGCCTACTATTTATTTCCACCCTAACGACGTAAAAGTTATGAATGGGCCGGTTGGCGTGGTTGGTTAACACACTACCTATCAAGGCCGCAGGTCGTGGGCTCGATTCCCATCCAGGAAACACATTTGTGTGCATGAACATGTCTTTTTGTCCTGAGTCTGGGTGTAATTATCTATTTAAGTATGTATTTACAAAAATAATGTAGTATATCAGTCATCTGGTTTCCATATTACAAGCTCTGCTTAGTTTGGGATCAGGTAGCCGTGTGTGAAAAATGTCCCAGGATATTTATTTATTATTATTATTTATATCACCAACAAATAGCTACTAAACCTAGTAATTAATTAATGTGAGACCAACGGGCACTGCTGTAGTATTTACTATGAATAATTCTACAAACTACAATGTGTATTTAAAATTCAAAAAAATACAATGTGTATTTTCTTAACTTGTTCAAACGAATAGTGCGGAAAAAGAAGTAATCAACTTCTTAATTTCGATTTTTATCGATACTTTTTCGTCTTACATCAGCACATTTGATCATTACATTGATCTTTGGCGGTGATTATCATAACAACGAAAAGAGATAGACCCATAAAAATTTTGTAGAGTTTGTAGATTAAATCATGAAATTTAATAAAACATGCAAAAAAGTCTACCTCAACAACCTAGTTTTAAAGATATGGATCACAAATAACAAAACCAAACGGTGAGATTTTCATTTAAAAAAAAATTTTAGTGCGTAAGTTTTTGAGATTGGTAACATAATCGTTTTTTTTTTTAATATGATTTGCTTTGAATATAGGATAGCAATGTTTTTAAGACATATTATTATAAGCATAAGTGCGTATACCTATGCTGAATCAAATTGTTTAAACAATTGAATTTAAAAAGGCGATAGAGTAAGAGGGTCCATATATATATAAACAATTTAACCTTGCTGAGTTGCTTGCCGGTTCTTCCCAGTTAGAAGGTTGACTTCCGAACCGGTGGACACTTCCGTAGTTCGACCTTCATAAGTGCGCTCTTAGGACAACTGAATATAAATAGTTTTGACTATGACTTTGAATTATTCTGGAATTTCGAAATAGGTATGCAGGTATATAAAATTATTTTTCACTCCTCTTGCTCAAAAAGACCGTCAGTGTGGCGTACTAGAGCGAAGAAAAAATAGCAATTCTTCCTCTAGGGGAAAAAGTTTTTTTTTTTTTTATTTTAGTGTGTCAAATGACAATGAGCCTACAAAAACGAAAAAGTCTTTAGTCATAAGTACAATAATGATGAATAAAGACTCGACTTATTACTGTTTCATAAAAAAAGGACTTCATTTTAATTTTGAAAATGGAACTAAAATCGTTGATCTCTGGTAGAATGCATGCAATGTGTTGCGGCTACAGAAAAAACAAAAAAAATACATTATAAGCTACATATTTCATATTGTATTGGGTTGTTTTATTTTCTCGCAATCGAAGTGAAAAGTATAGTGTAACACACGGCGCTAAAACCCATTAAAACTCGGTTTCTATTTACTCCCTCGCTAAAGCTCGGGAGTAAAACTACCTCGTACATAATGGGTCATTTTAGCTCTTTGTATAACAATGTACTATTACAGTCCAGCTCAGTAAAATTACAATTTATTGATACATCACAATCTTACTAATATTATAAATGTGAATGTTTGGATGGATGTATGTTTGTTACTCATTTACGCCAGAACGGCTGAATGGATCTGGATGAAATCTTGGCATGGAGATAGATTATAGTCTGGAATAGCACATAGGCTACTTTTTATCCCGGGAAAAGATAAGATCCCTCGGGAACGCGGGTGAAACCGCGCGGAACAGCTAGTAAATAATATGACATAATAAAAAAAATGAAATAAAAATTTATGATTCTTTCACAGTTAGCCAAGTCAGACCTTAGGCTTTAATTATTATCCTAAGTTACAAGAAGAACTGATATTTTACGTTGTTAGAAAATATTCATTGTTGTTATAAATAAATTTCAGGACTGACCATTGAACTTGGCACCCATTTAGATCTCACTTATTTTGTCGTTGAAGTCAACAACCAAGGCATATATCATAATATTGAACTTGGCTGTCATTTTACATTTATGTTTTTGATGGGATATTTATAATTCTTTCAATTATGTGTCTTAGTCGAAATAAATATAATATCTACCTCTAGTGGGTATCCTATAATCTAGTTTACATATTTTATCAATAGGGAAACTCAAACGGCCAAGATTTAAAGCTTAAAATTCACTTTTTTAAACTATAAGGGTTTCTCCGCATCGAAGTGACCTTTCATGACACCGAGTTAACAAGACCAAGCTTTAAATATTAAGGTTAATCTAGTTATTCATCCTGAGGTGAATGGTAGATCTAATTAATATAGCTCTTTTAATAACCAAATTGACGCCAGACCTTTAAACATAGCAGTCGTAACAAGGGGCCGTGCACTTAATTGGATTAAATTGAGAGAAAAAATGATTATGACTTCGACGTTAGTTGCAGGAATCAAAGAAAATACACTTTGGAAACGTAATTCACTTTCATCAGATATTATTGAGCATTCTTAACGCGTTCTTAAAAATGTAGATACATATTTTAGTTTCACCAAAAGTTTGCCCAAAATCTGAAAAAGTTGAATTCTTGTGGGTGCAATGTCTGGCGATACGGTGAATGACGGAAAAAAAATGGCAGGAAATAAAATCTATACCGAGAGCAGTACAAAATGATGATGGTTTCTTCCCGTCCAGTCGACTTTTTCAAATAGGGCATAGAAAAATTTCCACTGTGTTGGCAAAGATGCATCGATTACATACAAAACAGCAATTTCATGGTTACAAATTATAAACCTACTAGCTGTTCCGCGCGGTTTCACCCGCGTTTCCGAGGGATCTTATCTTTCCCGGGATAAAAAGTAGCCTAAGTGCTATTCCAGACTATAATCTATCTCCATGCCAAATTTCATCCAGATCCGTTCAGCCGTTCTGGCGTAAATGAGTAACAAACATCCATCCATCCAAACTTTCACATTTATAATATTAGTAAGATTATATCCTAGCCAGAAATACAAATAATACTTAAAATTTAAGTCAGGTTATTGATACCGACCGTTCATTGATTAGAGTGCAAATGAGCAGTAGATTTTTAAACATCCTTGACCATGACCGTTCGCTTAAGACGTTGATAAACAAAGGCAAAACAAAGAATAGAGTAAAAAGGTATAATGGACCTTTTAATATGAAACTAATAAGTTATAAAATTGAGTTCAATGATTTGCTTTGCTTTTGAAGGCATTCATTACTACTTTTTTAAACGACTTCAAAAAAGGAGGAGGTTATATGTTCGACTGTATGTTTTTTTATGTATGTTTTGATAATTCATTTCGTATTTCAGAAATAGAACTTCAGGCAAATCTCAACAATTCTATTAAACAAAAATTCCTTAATCGATATTTTGTTCGTCGAAATCTATGTCAATCGAAAATCTCATTCATGCTGCTCGACTCAATATTTGAATTATGTTTTGTCGTTTTATAATACAAACTTAAGTCTTAAATATAATTATTATCACTAGGGGGTCCACTTATAATCAAAATGAAACCGAATACGTTGGTCACCCTACACACTTGATTAAAATCCGGACGGGACATGACAAAAATACTAATTGTAACACGTTAATTATTTCAGTAAATATCTGTACGTGCCTGTAACAATCAAAGCGTAGGTACAATTGAATAACATCGACATCATGACAGGTACTTACTCACTTGTGATAAGATATTTACTAGAACATTGAAATACATTCAAGAACTTGTTATCTAAACTGCTTCAGAGAATATTCTCAAAACAACCATTATTTTAAGAATTTATCGAATCGCGGAAAATGAGCATTTAAGTTTATTTATTTTAAAACTACTTATAAGTTTCGAGGTTATATTGTGTACAGCTATAGAAATTTTGGATCGTTTAAGACTTTATCATCTTAAAAAAACGTGTTATAAAGTCTGATAAGAAATGATTTTATTGGCCTATAAAATGTAGGCAGGCAGGCAGGCGGTGAACGCAAATTCAAATTAACCATAAATCAAATGAAATGTGATATTTTTATCACAAAATGCAAGCCGATGCGAGTACAAAGTTCCATATTGTCGTTTAATATTTCTGCAATAGGTAAGTATATATTTTATCTTTTTTTATTCTGTATAAGCTTGTGTTTGACCACAATCTCACTATCGTAAGTGATGATGTTAGCGAAGGTGGTAAGCACACAAAGCTTAGATGGGAACTGGCTCTCAAGTGCAGCTGTCGGAACACACTGATAGGTGCTTGGCGAGTGGCGACAGATTTTCAACTTGAGGGTGGTAGCCAGCCAGTCGAGTACTACAAAGTACCCTACCACCGTGCTATGGTTTCCTCACGATGTTTTTCTTCACCGCAAGCTCAAGCTCATTGTAGGATTCGAACCCGCGACCTTCGCCGCGGTATCCGACGTCACTACCATTGAGCTATCATATCGCCTTAAAAGCTAGTCCTAATAGTTACTAGCTGCCCTCCGCGGTTTCACCCGCTTTCCCGAGGGATCTTATCTTTTCCCGGGATAAAAAGTATCCTATGTGTTATTTCAGGATATAATCTACCTGGGTGCAAAGTTCATACGAAAAATTGTTAGTCCTATCGTTGCTACTCACAAAATTAATTATGAAAAAGTTGTGTCGCAATCACAATAATAAAAATTGTCTGTAGGTACCTACTGGCAAAAATCTATCAGTATTAGAAACGTACAGTATTAATTACAATACGAGTATTATGTCACTTTCACTTTTGTCCTTCACTATACCATACTGCATATACTACGGGTGTATTACTATGTAATGGTATCTACTTATGACCGTGCATTTAACCTCGTGATTTTTTATGATTCTGTCTTTGTTTTAACAAATTGTTACAAAGTCTTGAAAAAACTACCATTAATAAAGTTATTCATCCCACTATAAATAAATAAATATCCTGGGACATTTTTCACACGCGGCTATCCGATCCCAAACTAAGCAGAGCTTGTAATATGGAAACCAGATGACTGATATACTACATATACTACTTTTTTTTTGTAAATACATACTTATATAGATAGTTACACCCAGACTCAGGACAAACAGACATGTTCATGCACACAAATGTCTGTCCTGGATGGGAATCGAACCCACGACCTGCGGCGTGATAGGCAGTGTGTTAACCAACCACGCCAACCGGCCCGTCACTACTACTATAGGTATCCTACTAATATTATAAATGTGAAAGTATATTTGGATGTGTGTGAAGATGTTTGTTACTCTTTCACGCAAAAACGACTGAATGGATTTTAATGAAACTTGTTGGTAGATAATATACTGAAATAACATATAGGATACTTTTTATCCCGGAAAAATATAAGATCCCTCAGGAACGCAGGTGAAACCGCGGGGCGGAAATCTAATAGTTTAATAAATCTAGTACAGTAATAGCTCCCCACTTCAGCTATTGTAACTATGACTGAACTTTGCAACTCAAATAATAACTATAATGAGAACTGTCTGCTCAAACATTAAAATATATTTTGAAAAATATTTATGTAATTTTTTTCATACTGCTAATACCTATAAACATTATGGTAGGGGAGGCGAATAGGGGATTTCGGGATTTACTCGAGCGCGGCAGATTAACATAAGGGGGCAACCTTGCACCTTGTGAAGTACTCTCACCAAATCTGAGCCCTCTATGTAGTGTCGAACGCCTAGGATAGCCCGTCAGATTAGTAAAAAAAAATCGATGGTTTGAAATACTCGAGCGCGTCAGATTAAGGTAAGGTAAGTTAGTTACATGCAAAATAGTGTACATTTCAATAATCTGACAAATTGGGCGTGACGAAAGAAAATTGGAGACTCGCAAAGTTGCAAAAAAAAAACGTCACCTGGATTTTCTCGAGCGCGATTAGTTTATTTTTTATTTTGAATGAAATTAGTCACGAATCACGGAAATATCTTAATCTGCCGATTTGCACAAGCCGAAGTAGCTAAAATCATTATTAAGTGTATAGTCAGATAGTCAGCTATTAACTTGTATAAACCTTTATTTTGACACCCTAAAACTTGTCTCAAAAGCTACTTATCTTAGGGTGCCCGCGACTACTGATTTTTCAAGGTCAAAGGTCAAAAAATGATTTATTGCAAATATCTCGTTTCCTATGGGTTTTTTGGTATATGTATTCATGATAAATATTGTAGAACATTAAATTCTCTACAACTTTTGTACAGATATTTTTTCGATATCTTGAACCATTTTCGAGATTTCGATATTTTTTATATATTTTTTTTTTCAAACCGTCAGATTAAGGAAATCCCTCAACATAATTGTCAGATTATGGGTCAGTACAACAAGGCCATCAAGAAGAACCGCCTGTATAAAAATCTGACGCGCTCGAGTAAATCAAGGTCACGATTTTTTTTTGCATTTTCAAAAATTGGCCCTGACTGATGGTCGCGTCCAAATCGTCAGTCTTTAAAATAGGAGCTACTGGAGGGTTCACTTAACATCCCTTATCAATGTCTGACGCGCTGGAGTAATTTTTTTTTTTAAATATTTTCGTCCCTTTCGTACGGCCACCCCCACCACGCAAAACGGCAGATTATTATATTTCCGTTATCAGACAGACGTGGCGCGACTACCCTATTAATATCTGACGCGCTCGAGTATTTCTTGGTGACTGTTTTTTTTTACATTTTTGAAACCCTGTAGACGCTCCCCCCACCGCTGAAGGGGAAAATATCACATAACCTTTTTTTCTTTATTCCACCTAATCTTCAAATTCCAGTAGGTCCCAAAGACGCTCGAGTAACTACAAATTTAGCATCATTGCCTCCCCTACCATAACTGTCAAACGCGCGAAGTTAGATATAATAATTTTCTTAGCAATTTCCTTAATTTTTCCATCCGTAAGAACCTTCTACAAAGTATAAGAAAACAAAAAAAAAGATGAATGAAATCAGTAAACTCGTTCTCAAGATATGGCATGACAAAGAGATTCATTTTTTGTACATTATAGATTGACTTTTCAAGCATGGGGAGTTTCGGTCCGCGGTCCGTACGGAGCCCGAAACTACTCAAGAAAGACCGTAATATTAGATCATAAATTCACAAAGGCACTGAAATCTCCTGGGCGAACCATGAATAATAAATGCTAAGAACTAAATACGCTTCTAAAATTGGAATTATGCCTACCTATTGGAATCGATCAGTTACTATCGAAGAGACTAATTTAACTAACAGAGTTGAAGGTCAGATTATAAATGAACGCAGCAAGATTTGAGTTGAAAGGCAAGCCAGACCAATTCATCCAGATAATACATGATCTTTATATGGTATCTATAGGAGTATAAAAAGTAAGATACATAATAAGAGAAGCTACTTCTGTAATAGACAACTTTATTAAAGACCTTCTCAACAATAGGATTTTTAGATGGTCTATAAATAAAATACTGGTAATGCAAAGGCGAATTTAAATTTCAAAGTCCGGTATAATTTTAGTGAAATTGGCGGCTATTCCACTAAAACATTTCATGGACTTTTTGGGACAATCTGGAAAATAAAAGAAAGAAAGAAGAAAGAAATACATTTATTCTTGACAACACACAACATTACATTAAAATAAAGAAAAAGAAATAACATAAAAAGACAAGACAAAAAAACAAACAATAATGTAATGTTGCGTGATGCCAGGAATAGGTCTCGACTCAGCATAAAGCTAAGGCTAAAAGAAGCCCTCGCGCTGATTTTCAGTCGAGGCCCACGTCCATGACATCACGAACATGTAGTGACGGACAATTTACAAAAAGAATAAACAAATTAGAAAATAAAAAATAAACATTAGGTACATACACGTAAAATCACGATGCACGCTTTCATTTCATTACAGTTCACTTGTGTACTTAGATTGATCTTTATTGGACAACAAAACACCACCGAAATTATTCAATAAAACTCAATTTAATGAAAATAAAACGAAAACACAACGTCGCTTCGCAAGTTCCCGCCAAAAAGTCCACTTTTTATCACTTTGGCTACCATGTCGGAACAACTCGGTGTTATCTTAATAATATAATGATCTATAGGCAAATTAACATAAACGCATACTTCTGAATTTTTACTTCCAGCTGAAATAGGTTAAAATTAAATAATTCAAATATTACAGAAAGTCCAAAAAGCATAAGTGGTTGATATACAAAATATTTTGTAGATCAACCACAAAAATTTTATCACACCAAAATTTCTGTCGTTTGCAACGAAAAAAATTGACGCTTGTCTATAATTATGTTACCGCCTAAGCGGCAAAAAGTTTCACGGTGAGACATGTAACCCAGACGAAACGACGCAGAATAAAACAACGATTCTAACTATGTATATAACTCAATTTCCCACAAAATGTCGCTTATCCCTTTTGTAAAAGGGCATCGATATGTAAAATTCCCGTGTCATGATGTTGGTCCGCGGTGAACTCCAAAACAACTAAACCGATCTTAATGAATCTTGGAACACATGTAGGTTATAATCTGGAATAGAGATAGGATACTGTTCATCCCGGGAAAAGAAAAGATAGTGGGTGAAACCGCGGAGGACGGCTAGTATAACAATATAATAACAATTACAGTATTATTGACGAAATAAATCCATTCAACGTTCCAGTATCGGCCTATCTTTGCACAAAACCTGCGTTTGAGACAATGTAAACATTTTTCAAGATAGTCACCACCAAGTGCACGATATTGAAAAGTATGTAGACATTGATGGGCCGGTTGGCGTGGTTGGTTATCACGCCGCAGGTCGTGGGTTCGATTCCCATCCAAAACAGGCATTTGTGTGCATGAACATGTCATAGTGAGCTTGTTGAACCAATATCGAAAATGGCAGAATGATTTATTCATTCCAATGTACTTTATATCCCGGAAATTTATCTTCAAGTTTTAGGTACTAAAAAGGCATCAACAACAAACCATTGTGCCGAGTTACCCTTCAACTTTATAATTCAACATTGCGGTCATTGCAACTGCTAGCAACCGGAATACGCACATTACATCATACGTAACCGCAGTCGCTAGTCGTCCAAAGAGACATGTGTCGCGGTGAGCACTCGTGCTCCGATTTCAAAATAAACACCAAGCTATGCAGACGCGTTAGTTATAAATCACTCACCGATATAAACCGCTATCTGTTTTGGCAAATGGTCGACGAATAAGTTCGCGGCCCTTTAAATTCGATAATTATTAAAATTACCACAGCGCATTACATCTCCATCATCATAGAACAGAATCAAATCAACTTCAATAGTTTCAGTATTTTTTGAGTACCAACTGAAACATTTATTCGCTAAAAAATAACCAGAATTTTGAAAAGATACACAAATTGTCCAACTCAATGTCGCCAAACACAGCACATCGCAGATTTATCAGATAATGTATTTACCAAGAAGATTCTTTGCCGAGTACAAAAAGCGCAGTACGAAAAAGTTGAAGGTTTTTCCCACACTGAATAGCTGCTAAACAAAAAACAGCAATCTGCATTAGACTTTCAGAACACGTTATTATTTCAACCAAATCATTTAGCTCTGATAGATAATGAAGATGCAACCAAATCAAGGTTGGTTACCAACTACCTACACTTAGGTCAATATGTATCATTGGATAAATACAACAATATACAACCTAAAAGTATACAAACTGTTTTTCCTCTGTCTCAAAATATTGCTGGAAATGATATGGAAGGATGTTTTTTATAAATCATTTCACGAATATACCTACCTGTAAGATGGAGATAATAAGATGATCCCAAGTAGATTATCCTTGAATAAGGATAATCCTTATTCAAGGATTATTTCACATCATACAAATATTACAAATTCGATAGATTGTTTGCATGTTTGAGTCCAATTACTTAACTATATTTTAATAGCTGAACGGGTTTGGATGAAATTAGACACATTTAGATAAATAATAGCTCGGAATTAATACAATACATAGTTAACTAACTTCGGTAAACCGCGGGGCAGAAAGTAGTTTTCAATTACATTATTCACTAATGGCATGCTAAGTCAATAATAACACCGGTCTAGTCAATTTCAGTTAGTCAGCTAACTATTAAAAAATAAGGTGCCATGCAAATCCTACCTTCTTTTAAGATGGCATCGAAAATCTGATACGTAGCTTCACAGTCTTCGAGAAGTGGTCTTCTTGAAATTTTGTGCATATGGTCACCGTCCAAGGATTTCGAACGTGAGCGAAATTCATCTGACTCCGATTCTTTCGGCTCTGTACTTGTAGCAGGAATGGCAACAGAACCCCGTCGACCTTCACTTGAATCATGTCTCCAATGTCCCACTTTCTTACTAAAAGTCCGGATCAACTCATGTATCGAGTGATGCTTATGTTTGTGACCGCTAGAGCTCGACCCGGAGCTTCGTCGTTCACTTACATGTTGTTGTTCTTTTACAGCGCAGTTCGCACTTTCAGACAATTTCTGAGCAAAGCTTTTGTTGTCGAATCTGTTTTTAAAAGGCCCATGGCTCATTTTTGTGTTGGAAATCTCACCGTAACGTTCACATTTGCTGTACTCATTTTCTTGTATATCGTCCATGACATCGTTGTACAGAGGAGACAAGAATTGGCGGTAGTCACCTCGAGGCGCTTGGTATGTATTCACGCCAATTTGGTATCTATCTCCTTCGGTGCGTTGCCTTCTATAGTCGTGGTGGTGTGTGTGGTGTTGTTGATTGGACGAGGCACTTCCCTCCATGACTTCGCGAAAGTAGCTAGCGAAGTTTGGATAACGATCTCTTGGACTAGATGCGCATTCGAACGGACTCCCTCGAAGACTACGTTGAGCGTAGGAACCTCTCTGGTTAGATATGGGGATGGGTCTGCCATTACTTTCATTTGGAACACTGCGCGAATCTGAAGAGCTGCATGAAGAATACCAGCTGTCGGAGCTCCCTTCTTTTTCTAGTTGTGGTGTAGATTCACGTGATTGGTGCTTATGCAGAAAGTGAGTTAGCCCGTGCATTTTGACTTAGATTCACAATCAGTCTTCCGCTTTATATAGATTTTAATTAGCGCTAATATCGAAAGTCTACATTTTTGTTTCACTTGAATTTGAGCCGGCTATTAGGAACACTATTGATCGAATCTCGGAGAAGCCTTTGGGCACATGATCTAATTAGAGTAGAGTACCGAGGGTGTTATAAAAGTCATTAGAACTATTTGACGGTCAGGTTAACCGGTTGGTTCTTAATAAGTGAGACGGCCGTACTAATCAAACAATAGCATAACAATTGATTAGAAATTTCTCGCGAGTTTAGTTATTGTTGTCTGTAAGGTGAATTATAATATGTATCAATGAACATAAAAAAAAGCGTAAATATACATATCAGCGTACAGCCTATTATATTATAGTACTAAGAACGTGACATTTTGTGCAAGGTTTTTTATTGTATTATATATATTCCTATAAATATATGAAGATCGGTCATTTTGGAAAATAATATTATCCAGTCAAAACTTAAAACTCGGTAATAATACTCTTCAAGACTAAGAATAAAGAACGCATAAATCATAATGTTTTCTATAATTCAACAACTTAGGAGAGAAATATTTACATGTTTTATGGAAAATATCATTTACTAGTCTTCCGCCCCGCGGTTTCACTTGCGATCCCGAGGGATCTTATCTATTCCCAAGATAAAAAGTATCCTTCGTGGCATCTAAGGAAGCTCGCTCTGTGGGTTCTTTATTATCACGTTGTCGTAACTAGGAAATAAATTATCAAGGGAGTAAAAACAGGGGATCACATGGTTGAAATGCGAAAGTGTTTTTGTTGGTTTGTCCTTTCACGCTTAGTTCGCTTCAATGTATTTTGTGTGAGCTGGAAAGTGACATAGGCTAGGTACTTATTAGATCAGGAACATGGGTAAAACAGCGCGGTACCAAGTATCTAAAACAGTATGCGGTTGATGTATTTAGAGTAAAATAGATATTTTTATTGTATCTATTTGGACACGCGAACACGAATGGGATTATTAGTAATAAATAAAGCATAGGTTGAGCATTGAACTTATAGAAATTTCATAAAGCCTGTGCGAGCTTAGCCGCGGATGAAAAGCTATTCTAATCATACAAAATAATCATTTATATGTATGTCTGTAAAACCAGCCTGTCTGCGTAATAAATATCCTACATTTACTAAAAACTGATTGCTGATAATATTTTAACATTTTTATTTGTCTAAATGTATGTTTATTTGAACACAATATCCGAAACCATTGCATTGAACGGATTTTAATGGGGTTTCCACAGGTTCGAATAAAAGTTTTATTACTCACGATTAGTATCATTAAAACTTACCTAACATAGGAAAAGAAGTGATGTCTATAATAATTAATTAAACAATTCTTGGTTCATAATTGTTAACGATCGATGCGCAGCTGGATTTCGAATGAGAAAACGGGTTTTGAGATTCAAGGTCACATAGCCCCATTTGGGAGGGCGGACGATGTTGTTATGTTAGCGGTTATACATATAGGTATGTATAGCACAGGGGGAACGGTGCTTGTCGCGGATACAAAAACTTTACACACCACGCATGCGCATATAGGGTCACCTTCATATCACAGCTGTTCAGCACTTCTAAGATTTTTAATATACCATACCAAATTAAAAAAAAGGAACTCTTACGGAATAGCTTCCGTATCTCTCCGTAGGGCCAATTTCAATAGATATTTATGTGCATGGTATGAAGCATGTGTGTCAGCATTTCAAGTGTTTATCTTAATGAATTCGCGGACGACTATCAAAGAGTTTCATATGCTGGACATCAGATTTTAAAAATAAATAAACGATAATCCAAGACTTTAAAAAAAATATATATAGTGTCCGGTAAGTAGAACTTCAAACTTAAGGGGGAGATATGTGGGCGGGTCAACTAATTTTCGAGATATTTGATATCTAAAATTAAAAAATCCGAAATATGTATCTCGAAAACTTTGCAATTTCTACTGAAGTATTTTTTTGTATATTTGGTAGGTGACCTGACCAGCCCTTCCGCTTAAGCTTGTCGTACTACTTACTTTAGGTCCCTAATATACGTTGCTAAGGGATCATCCATTAATAACGTGGAATAGGTGCTTAGAATTATTCCTTAGTTATATTTCCGTAATAGTTGTAGGTAATGTAGTTATAAATTACGAGTTGACGTGCGTGCAGTCGTTTTCCTTGTTTTTTGTATCAAAATCAATTGGCGCTTATTTAATATGTTCTTAATTAGCATTATAACATAGCTCGTAAAGTGGTAAACAAATGTATAATATTTCTTTGTTACTCCATTGTGTTGTTGTTATATCTAAAGATGGTGCGGATTATTGTTGTGATATTGTACGTCCTTCTTCCTTGGTTTAATACACTATTCATTAAAACCTGTTGGGTTTTTAAACACGCTTTGGTTTGTAAGATTTACATTCAGATAACTATTCTTTAAAGAATCAAGTTACGTCAATCCAAAAGCACGTGTAATGTTTACAAAGTATCTTAAAAAATCTGAACAACATCTCAATATCTTTAAATATAGATATAATCTAATTCAATGAAAAAATACACATGATATCTTACTACACCCTGTGATATTTTCAACCCCTCCCCCTTCCCCCTTTCGAAACTCACGTGATTAATGGACGATCCCAAAAGTACAAGTAGGTAATCAGTTATTATCTGGATAAACTTTAACACTTTAATAACGACATCTGAACGTGGATATTCCGATATCATAAACAAGTAGGTCACGCACGAATTATTAGGAAAATCTTAAAATCCTGTTGTTTCGCTCGCACATATAGCAAAACTGCCTAGTATCGGTTTGATGTTACAAAATATGGTTTTAGTTACGGATACATGCAGGAGGGATGATGATAACTTCAAAAGTGTCTTTGTTGATGAAATTAACTGGCTAATGGTTCGAATTCATATAAAACTAAGTACTTTTTCAATAATATAGTAAGAATGATTCGGTGATAAAGCTGAAAAAGGCACCTAAATCCAAAGGCCAATGAAATTGAAATTCTTGGATTCCATTGTAAAAATTAACGGAGTTAAAATTCGATTCCATTGTAAACTGAAGAGCAAATGATACAAAATAAAACTTTTTAATACTTTTCCTGGGCTGCTTTTTTATGTAAGGGTCTACCGTCAAGTGTCTAATAAAATTTACAGACAAATTACGTTGTATTACTAAATATTATAATACGCCGATGCTAGACGATTTTCCGTGCGTCCGTCCGTGTGGAAGCTGATATGAACTACACGTATGAACCTATATTCGACGGATTTTAATTCTGCTGAGAGAGATTTTAAGCTATGTTATAGTTACTAATGGAAACTGAATAATTAACTTTTCAATGGAACAAAAAATATTTCACGAGCGCGGAGTCGCTGGCAAAGTGTTGGAGGTATATTCAAATGAAGAAGTGCTATCTATACCCATAGGATGAATATCTATATCAATATATATAAAAGAAAGTCGTGTTAGTTACACTATTTATAACTCGAGAACGGCTGGACCGATTTCATGGTTTTTGATTTGTTAGATTCGTCTCCGCCCGGAATAGCAGAATAACTATTAAAAAATAAGAAAAATGCACAAAAAAAAAGAATAATGAAGACAATTATTTTTGTCATACATTTTGTATAAAACGACTTTTTGACATGTCTCGAGATCGGGCTGACATATGACAGATGGTTTAGATTCACAAATTGGACACGGTAGGTGTCGCTGGAATCGGGTTCTATGTTTTGTTTTAATTTCAGGGCAGGACAATGTCTGCTGGGCCCACTAGTTATATATAAAAGGAGAATTAATAATATACGGAAAACTTTGAAAATATATAACTTTTACTCATTCTTCCTATACTAAAACAATAGGTACATACCTACATAATGTACATTTTACAAATCAATGCCAATTTTTTGTACAAATTTAAATTCAGAAAATATATTACATTTCAAGTAGATAAGCTTATGTTTGTACACAAACATAATGTCTAAGTAAATTTTGGCGATTTAGGTACTTGGAATATTTTGTTCACTATAATTTCATTAAATTGGTCACAGCAATTAGCTAAACCGGTATAAAAGTTAGATTATATTGTGCTACGCAGTCTATTCAAAATATGAAGTCCCATTTGACATTTATGAATGTCACATAGAATAAAAACTCAACAAACAATATGATCAGCGCACAATTGATTATTCAATTAATACAGAAACTAAATTTTTATGCATTATCTACGACCATATTATTTTTAGGAAAAAATCTTATAATTTATTTTTACAATAAAGAAAATCGGTCGTCAAACAGAGGAGAACTACAATGTTATTTCCTCACTCATTAATATAATGACTCTTGATTCCTAAACGTCAAATAGGACATTATGTTTAGAATACACTGTAGTGGATGTATATTTTCATCAAGTTAAAAGCGAAAATCACTGTGGTCCGAGCCACTGATAGTAGACAAAACACATTTATTCATGTTGTGAATTCCACTCGTATATCAAACATAATGTTTACGTTGGAATTCAACTCCGTATTGCAGTTATCTGCACAGTACAGGCTGACCACATTATTTTTTATTATATGTCAATAAAAACGAACGATTAGGTACTTTGAAGACGCAAAAAGCAAAAAAAAATTTTGCTAGCGAATCCGGATATACCTAGTAGCAATATTGTTAGGTAAATCAGCAGGTTCTAGATTATCTTCAGATACCAATATCGACTTGGGTGGTGTAAGATACCAATTATGTTGGTGTAAACATTTTACAGATTTTTTGTAATTTTTTGTTAAAAACGAATCACAAAAACCCAAACCCACTTTATTTAGTACATCGCCTGATAAATTATTTAATAACAATAACACCGTAGGAGTAGGTATCAAGAAATAATCTATATGTATGTATGTTCTGATAAGTTGAATACACTGGTTACAATGTCCTTCACCGGAATGACCGTGGATAATATGGAATAAGGATATTATTTGACTTTAAAACTAAATTTAAAAACTTTACGATAATAATATGCTTTTAGAATCTTCCGAGATGTAAGTCCATCAAGTGAGGTAGTGGTCAAACTCGAACCCATAAGTACTCAATATAAAAAAAAGTTAATCTATAACACCGTGTCGGTTAAACCCATTTCATAACATATAGTTAACGTCATAAAGATCCAAATAACTTGATACTAAATAACGATAAAAAGTCCTTACAAAAGAGTTAAGTCATCGAACAATACGGATTATAATGTATTTGACATCCTTTGATCATGTTCCGAAAAGTAATCGCTTACATACAAAACACACAATTTCAGAAAACCTTTTATGAAAACTAGGAAAAGTTTAGTTAGTACCTACCTACATTAGATAGGAAAACTGTCTCTTTGTGCGGTATGATGGCTTGGACGAATAAACCACTATTCGTCCAAGTATGGTGGTAAACTTGTAAACATAGACAGTTTTAATTAACCATGGGTCCGTGGGGGTCAGAACCTCGTCGTTTCGCAAATATTTTATGTAAAAAATTAATCGAGGCCTCGAGTGACCGGCGGGCGGGGAGCTTGTTCCGCCAACGCATCAGCTTGGCCATCCAAAGAGGAAACGCTACTAGCCTGCTGGGAACCTTGCCGATCGGCAGCAGCGGCAGCCTCGAAGAAGTTTTTTATATATTATAGTTATACATTTGTTTGTATATTTTGTACATTTGTTGTAAATAAAGTTTTTAGCTAATTAAATTAATTGTTAGTGGTATCGGGTATGTGAAGTAAGTAGGTTAATTGTTATTAGTAATTCCAGTCCAGGCCAAGAAAAGTTACCTACCTAGGCAAATTTTTATAATACGCGATATAACATTAACACAACATTTTAAAAATATAATAAAGTAAACCCAACACAGCTAACTTGTTTCAATCACGCATGTTTATAAAGATTAAGTAATAAAAACTTGTAAGACATGGAGACTCATTGAAAACGTGACATAAAAACTGGGATTGAAAATGTGTTTTAAATGACATACAACGTAAATTATAAGATTATATGTATTTACCCAAACCTGTTCACTTGGGTAGCCCTAATCAAATGTGTTAGTTGCTTTACTGTATGCTTTGACACATAAGGTGCCAAAATAGTTTGTTGTGGTCCTTCACACGCTGACGATGATGTTTCAATTGTGTAGTCCTGGTCCATTGTGATCTAAACAACTTTATTTACTACGCGCCGCAATGCGCTACCGGCAGTCTTACGAGCATATTGCCTGTGCCATCCTTCCTACTACGAGTATAATGCCATGCCATAGCATAACAAACTGAACGTAAACACGATTGTTGCACCGGCAACACCGAGATTCGATCAAAATAATAAATCTTATCTTACGATAACCTACAAACCGTCTCGGATACAGTTAATGCAAGACAGAACACGTGTGCATAGTAAATAAATATTCACAGTTCATCGTATCGGTACTATTAGCGTATGAACGATGCGCGCGACACGTCACTCACTCGCGGTAGACATGGGAGCACTAAGTTACTCGGTGAACGAGTGAAATAAGCAAGCAAAGAGAGCGTGAATGAGAGAGCATTAGGAAGAGACGCGGAGTCGGAGCAGCACGAAGCATACATTGGCACGACCGCGTGGCCAGCCAGCACGCTACTCGTGGTTCCGCGACCGCGAGTCACGTTCGCCTCTCCTTGCGATCGCAGCCAGACGACCCTCCCTACATACATATGTACTCGTATACCATTGAACAATACAAACCAACTTACTATACTGACCTTGAACAATGACTATATCGGTCAGTCAGTACTTAGGTACAATGTGACGTCATAAACAGGCTGCAGAGATCGTCATCGACTTTAACTTATTTCCAATCAAGTGAAACGACGTTTAGTGTAATTTAATTGCAATAAAAATGAATTAAGCACCACATGAGTTCTATTTATAGCCGATATAGGCGTAATTTTCTGCAAAATATATTATTTTATTTGCGATATTTTCATAATGCTCTATAGAAACAGAAAAAGAGATTTTTCAATTTTGAGGTAATAACTCAGAAGCGGAGGGTTGAGCTCGAGAATTCACGGTTCTAGTTCTTCAAACACTACAAAACCATCATATACTTGTATCTGTGTTGTTGCACGTTGAAGTCGCATCGTTGATGTAGCCGGAAGTTAGTAAGTAAAGAGCACTCACTGCCTTCTATCTTTGCCGGGTGTCGTGAAAATGTCACAGTAATCCATTCTAATATTATCTATACTAGTAATATTATAAAGAGGTAAAGTTTGTGAGGTTGTAGGGGAATCTTAGGATCTACAGACCCGTTTTTGAAAATTATTTGACCAATAGAAAGCCACGTTATTTGTGAGTCATAGGCTATATTTTATCCCGGGAAAAGATAAGACCCCGCAGTTCAAATGGGGCTGGGGACAGCTAGGACAGTATAAGAAGTAATAAATAGTGATCCCCACCTCTAAATCCCCAATTCCTTAACCCACACAACCATTTCGTTGCTTACAATTAATTAGTACATGTCCTATTTAGTATCATAAAGTCTCTGATAAAGTCAGAGAGAGAGAGACATAATCCTACTAAGTTAAAAAAAATACGGTTACGGTACAATGAAAACGAACTCAACAATGGAAAATACTGTTTTCAAGATCAGTTTCCTGCTAAACATACCAACAAATTCTTAAAGATTCTTAATGCCCCGTCTCCAATACATCTCAATGTTCTTTGCAGATGTAATATTACCTAGGTATATCGATGAGGAAAACCTACGAGAAGAATACTGTGAAGGAAGAATTAATTTCATCATATTTTGAGAGCATTTAAATGAGATCCGTTCGAAATATGAACATAATAACATTTTGTACAAAATAATATTGTATGATACCACTTCTTTTCTAAATAAAGACAACCATTAGAATGTACCCTGGTTTGTAACTACATATTTCGAATAAACAAGTTATTGCAAACCTATTCTCAACTTTTGAGATAGATTGGCATAATTATCTATCGAAATTTATTGATTCATTGAGAGGACTCAACTTCTCCGAAAAACATCTCTGAGACGGTAATCCATTCTACAGCCCAAAGTAAACATCGAAAGAAAAATATAACAGTAAGTCCGCTCGGACGACTTAATAAGACTTCAACGAGGAGAAAGTGGGGTGTTATAAAAAAGATTCGACTTCCATAAAAAACAACTAAACTTATATATCCCGGAGAATAATGACATCATGGACGAGATGTTTATGAAATGTCTTACAAGATTAGTTATAAATATTGCGGGTGAATTGGTAATAAGCTGAGTTGCGAGGAATTATTTAAATGCCTCGTTGACCTCATTGTACATAAGGAGAACTGGAATTCAAGGAATTTTCACATGCGAATCAACAAATTAAGGAAGCGTCAAGTCTGAGGGATGGGGCAAGGGATTTTGGATGCTTTATGCGTATAAATTGCTCCAATTAAATTTTCAGCATTCCCTTATGTCGCTTTACATAATATTCTTACATGTACCATCATCAATTCCCGTGTCATGAAGATGGTCCGCAATTAACTCTGGAACTAGTTAAGCCGATCTTGTTGAAACTTGGCACACAAATATATTAAATAAGGAATCCTGGAATAAGAGATAGGATACTTTTTATCCCGGAAAACGATAAGATCCCACGGAAACAGGAGATACTTGTTGCGGACACTTTGTCCGCGATAGACTCCTAAACTAATGCACCGATTTTAATTAAATTTGCACACTGTGTAGTTACAGTTTGATCCAATTGAGAGATAGAATGCTTTTTATCCCGGGAAAAGATAATATCCCACGGGAACGCGGGTGAAACCGCGGGGGACAGCTAGTTAAATATAATATAATCTAATGAAATCTATGTAACTGCATAAATATGGCACGAGTGGCATAGCTAAGTGCAATTTTATGTTATAATACTACCCATACAAGAGTAATAAACAAGATATTGTAGCTCCTTCAAGATTGCGCTGAATGCAACACATATTATTTTAATAAAATAAAATAGGCCAACCTCGGTGTTCGTTCATTTTACTTCATATAGAGAATAAGGTTGATGTCAGCGAACACTAAAGTCAGACTTGTACGGTAGGTAATTAGGTAGTAATTTCATTAGTTTAGACCTAAATTTTATAAATAGGTAACTTGAGTAGAAACATTTACAAACTTCGTTGTCTATAATTTAAAAACACTTTTTAATACGCTTTTTCTTAAACAAAATTGTTTGTCCTTATAACATTGTTGTCGGGATTTAATTTAAAACAGATTCTATAAAAATAAAACAAGAAATACGAAGGTCCTGTAATTATCTCAGAACTTCGAGAAATGTTTTTGTGTAAAAATGTATCGTTGACTGAACATGAAATGTGGAGAAAGTTAATAAAAGTTATTTACTTTTTAGGAATCTGTAGGTCGTAACATTGAAAAGTTTTGAAGAATGTAAAAGTCTACCACCCTCAAGTTGAAAATCCGTCGCTTAGCACCAATCGGTGTGTTCCGACAACTGCAATTGAGAGCCAGTTCCCATCTAAGCTTTGTGTGCTTAACAACTCCGCCCACATCATCACTTACTAGGTGGGTAAATTAAATCCACTAATATTATAAATGTGAAAGTTTTGATTGATGGATGTTTGTTACTTTTTAACGCAAAAACGGCTGAACGGATTTTGATGAAACTTGGTAAACAGGTAGATTATATTTTGGAATAACACATAGGATACTTTTTATCCCGGGAAAGGATAAGATCCCTCGGGAACGCGGGTGAAACCGCGGGGGACAGCTTGTAGATAATTATCACACCAAGACATGACATGTTCGTACACACGTCTATCCTGAATGAGGATGGAAACCACAAACTGTGGCATGACAGATTCTAACCCACCACGCCAAGCGACCCGTAAATTCATTTCAGCTTATTTACTACAACATATATCCATACGTAACTCCGGGCTCCGGTGACAATAAACACACTGCAAATT
Source organism: Ochropacha duplaris (assembly GCA_951361185.1). Taxonomy (NCBI): domain Eukaryota; kingdom Metazoa; phylum Arthropoda; class Insecta; order Lepidoptera; family Drepanidae; genus Ochropacha; species Ochropacha duplaris. The sequence continues at coordinate 3,518,022 of OX592690.1, forward strand.
ATATTTGTGTGTCAATACTGCCAATGATGGTATGGCTTAAGTAAACTACCTTCATCAGTTTTAAGTTATTGTATTCTTACTGCAAATATATGATAGCGTGTCTAGTTTCAAGGTACGATTCGAGCTATTAAAGATAATTTGAATATTTATAATTCAGATGAATTAGATTTATTTGCAAAGATTAACCGCTACTGTGGGACTAACAATCATATCAATTTGGTATGAAACCAATATTTACTGTGGAATATAATTGATATAATGACTGAAATCTGCTGGAGAAATGCTACGAGAGCCCGATCGACCAGATCAAGCGTCGCAAGTGGAGTTGGATTGGCCACACGCTCCGAAGGGATTCTGATCACATACCCAAGCAAGCGTTGGATTGGAATCCACAAAGCAAAAGAAAGCGTGGCCGCCCCCTTAAACCTGGCGACGCACCGTGTTGGCAGAAGCGACGTGCATCGGAGTGAGGTGAAGCGAGAAGCTCAAGATCGATCGCGATGGAGGACTACTATGGACGCCCTCTGCCCCATCCAGGGGACATAGAACATTAAGTCAAGTAAGACAATTACTGTAAGTAATGGATTTAAATATCCAACGAGTATTTATAATTAGCTAGAAAAAAAAGTATCTAAGAAGAGAAATCTAAGTATTTTCGTATTTATAGACTTGTATTTGTAGACAATGTATCATAGTAAGTGGGTTCCAGTCATCATCATCATCAAGGATCTCCACGATGGCTGGTCATACGCTATCCGCATCTAGTGGCTTCCCGTGACACTCACGAGTTTGCGTTTACGAAAATGTTGTACGAAAGAAAGTTCCAATAAGTATTCCCCTAAAAAGCGCTACCTTTCTCACTACATAAAGTTTCATTTTTTAAAGTGAAAACTTCTTTTGGCGCGTTGAGCACTTTTTGGGTGAACAAAAATCATGGAACTCGCGTGATCGTCACCGCACGCTTTCCATTAGTTTTCACTTCTATCGGCAGTCCCCAAAGACTGCCCCGCCCCTTTTTTATTTTGTTTATTTTACTATCATTCTTTTAATTTATTAGTTATCCACATATTGTAGAGTTTCATGAGAAAAAAAAAGTCCATAAACACCACTTGATTTAAAATAACGTTTAATTAAAATAGGTAAACATAAATAGGAGAAAAATAAGAAATTACACAGATCAAATAAATAAAATTAATTTGAAGTATAAAAAAAACTTGAGACTGAATATCTAGACAATGAAAGAGACTATCTTGTAACTTAAATTGGTAATAACAAAATATTGAGATGGATTCGTGATTAGGTTATTAATGCTAGGAAGCTTCGAAGCAAAAAAAAATACCTAACACTTATTCTTCTTAAAAAAATAATCTGTATAGTATTTTAAAATAACTTAAACATTAGAATGAAAAATCTCTGGAACATATCTTCTTTTTTTAAAACAAATGGCCAAACGAAAATTGAATAGAACGGAGTGAGGAACTCCGCCAACGTTAAATAAAACTGTTAGATAATACCTTGACACCGAAGATTACATAAGTGGTGATAATCATTAATTCAAAATCAAGCTACGTCACCACCGTCGATATTACGTTGACTATGAACGTAGAACTTGCGCGCGGAACCACGTGAGGAAAAACAGGAACCCAGAAGGTGGCGGGATCAACAAGCATAAGTAGGAGATGAAAGGAGAAGGGGGAGAGGATCCAAATCAGATCCTCTTCACTGGTATTTCACCTATGAGAAAGGGAAAAAAATGGGTTTCACAAATATGATATCATAGGATCTAGTTACCAGAGAGAGATTGAAACAACTTTGTAGGGATTTAAAACTAAATGTAGCAGAAAAATATACGTACCAGGCAAAATAACTCAATGTTTCCTACATTGATCTTCATTAAAATAAAATAATAACTATATAGGCATTCCAAAATGCATGGAGATTCACACCTTTTCTTACAATTTTGCTGTAATTTGTCAAAATAATTATGACCAGCTTCTTCGGAATTTTTCTCAAGAATGCCAGCCATCGAACCCTCTTTTTCAGAAAAGCATCAATCAATTTTGAATTTGAATTATTGACAGTTTAAAAAAAATCCGACTTTCAGACTCCATACCAGTCCTCTTTAAAATAACCAAAAAGGTTTATGCAGCGTGTAATGCTGCAGTACCTCCTGACCAGCAAAAAAAAAAAAAATTAGTTCCTCCTGACCAGCAAAAAAAAATAAAAAATTAATTAAGAAACAACCTATCAAGAGAAATTTAATAATTACTAACCTAATTAGATACATTAAGAGAGAAAAGAACTAATTATTAACCTACTTTATTATTAATTAACCTAGTGTTTAATAATAGAAAGCAATTAATAAAATCAACATTATCGAAGTGTAGTGAAAACTGAATAAGACAGAAAGTCGACCCTCAACTTAAACGTTACCCATGCAAGCTTCTGAAGCGTCAATTGAACTAACACTAATCTAAAAGCTAAAAAAAATAATTCAAGTTAGGGATCCCTAAAATATTACGTAAGCGCTTAAAGAAAGAAAGAAGTTAAAAGGATTGACCGTTTTTTTTTTTTTTTTAAAACAATTAAACATAGTATTTAAGCTTTAATCAAGAAAAAAAAATAAACTGCAAGTCGAATATTTAACTTGAAGTCGAAAGAATAGATATAGAAAGTAAAAGAAAAGGGAATTATTTTAAAATGTCTTTTATATGATATTGACCAGAATGAACAGAATCACAATCTTGTAAGACATAAGTTGTCCTAGATATAACTCTACTTACACAACATTTAATAAAGCGTGGAGCAAGTTTTCCGGTAAAATAATCTGTACCAGATGATCTAGTAAAATTACGTCTCCATACAGTGTCGCCGACGTTAAGGGTAATAGCTGAACGATTCTTATTGTATGTACGGGAATTACGTAGGAAAGCCATGGAAAGATTATCTGCAACCTTTGCGTAAACTTCGGCAAGAGAAGAAAGATTAGTCGCATGCTGAGACCGACTTTCAGCTAAATTGATGCTTCGAGTCTGACTATGAGCAAGATTATGATCTAAGATAACTTCTCTACCAAACATAAGGAAATTTGGCGTAAAGCCTGTAGCTAGATTAATACATGAATTGAGATATAATTTAACCTTTAGTAACATTTTTGCCCAATTCCTCTGGTTATTCCCGACTAAAATGCTCAAACAAGTAACGACACTTTGATTATAACGTTCAACGGTGTTGGCCTGAGGAGTATAATATGGTGTATAAGTAGGGGAATCAATGTGAAAAGTTCTAAGAAAGTTTAAGAATTGATTACTACGAAAAACGGTTGCGTTATCACACAGGATAGAGCGTGGTACACCGAAATTAAAAAATATTTCCGATTCTAGGGCTTTGGTTACTGAACTGGTGTCAACCTTTTTTAGGGGAACAAGCCAAACGTATTTTGAAAAAACGTCTACCATAGATAAAATATACCTGTATCCATAATAAGCAGCTGGTAATGGACCAACAATGTCGATAGAAATAACCTGTACAGGTAATGAAACATCTTTAGGATAACACATGTGTCCACGTGGTTGAGTGTTCGCAATTTTATAAGCTTTACATACCTCACACTGCTTCAAGGTTTCAGTTACATCTCTGAACATGTTCGGCCAATAAAAGAGTTGCTTAATTTTAAGGTATGATTTTGTGACACCTGGATGAATGGAAGGAAAATTATTGTGAATTTCCCAGATCGCAGATGGCACTTTTTCTTTTGGTAAAACAATGCGCCACGGATCAGAGGACAATGGGTTGGAAATAGGCATGCGTCTTAGAAGAACACCGTTCTGAATGGTGTAAGCAGGAAACATTTGAGGCGTATCCCGAGCACCGAGATAAATCTTTTTATACCACCTATCATTAGTATTATCAGGTCCTTCATTAAAAGTAATAGAACTGGCATAAATTCTAGATAAAGCGTCAGGAACAACATGTTGTGAACCTTTACGATGAACAATATCGAAGGTATATTGTGAAATAATAGTTGCCCATCGAGCTAAACGTCCAGAAGGATTGTTTAAAGTAAGTAGCCATTTTAAAGCCATATGATCAGTAATAACGGTAAACTTCATTCCGTCTAAATAACAACGAAAATGTTTAATTGAATCTAAAATTGCCAGAAGTTCGCGTTCTGTTGTACTATAATTACGCTCCGCTTTAGAAAATAGGCGGGAATAGTAAGCAATAGGATGTTCTGTATTATCTATCTTCTGTGACAAGACAGAACCAATTCCAACTGCTGAAGCATCACACTGTAAAATGAATGGTTCCGAGAAATCAGGACATGCCATTACCGGTGTATTAATTAATGCGTCTTTTAACTTGACAAATGCGCGTTCAGCAGTTTCATTCCAAATAATCGGATCACGACCTTTCCTTTTACCAATCAATGACGTAAGTGGAGCTATTATAGAAGAAAAACCATCTACAAAACGCCTATAGTATGAACACATACCAATGAAACCACGTAAAGACTTAGCGGTAGTAGGTGTTGGAAAGTCTCTAATTGACTCCAATTTGCTTGGGTCAGTCTGTAGACCTTTTTCGTTAACTATGTAACCTAAGTATTTTAATTCACTCTTGCAGAACTCGCATTTTTTAAGGTTAATGGATAAACCAGCCTCTTTTAACCGATTTCGAACTTTTCTTAGAAGCGCCAGATGACTGTTAAAATCTTTAGAGATTAAAATTAAATCATCAACATAGCCAAAAACACAGTCGTCGCTAGTTGAAGTGAATTCAAAATTAACAATCAAATCCGTTAAACGTTGCATCTCAGAAGCTGCGTTAGTAAGACCGAACGGCATCCTAACAAACTCAAATAAACCACGTTGGGGAACTATAAATGCCGTTTTCTGACAACTATCATCATCAGCAAGACTTATTTGCCAAAAGGCGCTACTAAAATCAAGAGAGCTTATATATCTTGCACCACGCAGATTATCTAAAATATCTTGAATCCGCGGCAAAGGATATGAGTCTTTGATAGTAACACTATTTAGTTTTCTACTGTCAACGCAGAAACGAACAGAACCATCCTTCTTTGTAACCATAACAACGGGACTAGCCCAAGGCGAACGAGATGGACGTATAACACCCATCTTCAACATTTTATCAATTTCATCATTAAGTATTTTTAATTTTACAGGGGAAAGTGGATAAAATCTCTGTCTTATTGGTAACCCAATTGTATTAATACGATGCGAAAGCCAAGTAGTCTTTCCTAAACCTACCCTAGCGGACGAAATTTCTTCAAATTCATTAATAACTTGCTGGAGGCTTAACTCCTGCAAGTTGGATAATATATTACGAGGATGAATATAACGAACCTTATTATCAACAAGAGAAGGGTTGGTCTCATGATTAATTGAAGACAAGTACATATTTCCGTTGATATTTTTATTAAAAGCTTGACTAAAAAGCGATGTTAAACCGAACTTTTTCCAAAAATCTATTCCTAATATAACAGCAGAAGTACAACAACGAGCAACCAAAAATTCATGTGTAAAAGTTGTGTTGTTAAATTGAACTGGTATATTAACTGTGCCCATAATATCAACTGGAGAATTATTAGCAGACATAACGTTAAAGTTAACATTAGTTGAAATATTCAAACGTAACTCTTGGACAAAATCATCACCAATTATGGACATTTGAGCACCTGAATCTAATAACGCCTTAACACATCGGTTTCCTAACAATATCTCAATAAATGGTCTATTATCCGAAGAATCGGTAGCTATCACCGGTGACACTGTACGAATAGCGTGCCGCCGGTACTTTACACATTTTTTTTTATTACATTTTGGACAATCTCTAGTAATGACACCAGGAGTACGACATTTAAAGCAAAGAAGTCCAGGAAAATCTGGACAGTCGCGATAAGAATGCCCGGTATTATTACATTTGGGACATTGTTGAGCCTGATGCGCAAATGCAGCTACTGTTTTAGAATTTTGTGGTAAGTAGCTTTCGAAGTGTGAGGCAATGTCGATAAGATCGTTAATGTTTTTAAATCTATGGATCGATAAACATGGGAAATAACGTTGATGCATGTTATGTGTAATTATTTCCAAAAGTTTAGATTCCACAATTGGATCAGCAAGCCTGTCGTTCAGATATGAGATCTGAATAATGAAATCTCTAACTGATTGATCTGGTTTTTGCTTTAAGTTTCGCACCTCAATTTCGGTCCTGAATTCGAAGTTAGTTGGAGCGAATGTTTTAAAGAAATGTTCCTTTAATTCAGAATAGGTTAAGTCGTCATGTCTAATAGATCGAAAGTATTTAAGAGCTGCCCCAGATAAAAGTTCGTGAAATCTCCTGATTAGGTATTGGTCGGAGATATCATCCGCGTATTTGCGTTCGTCAACATCAACAAAAAACTCGCGAACGCACGTACTACCAGAATACTCGATTTTCCACTTGGAAAGTGTATATCTATTAAAGTACGAATGTGGTGCTTCTTCTGACCTAACAGGTGAAGGAATATTGGACGAAGTAGACGTCCTAGGTGGTATTAGTGGAGGTGATGAAATAGGTCTAGGTGGAATTGGTGGAGGCCTAGAAATAATTGGACTATCTCTTGATGGCGTTTCGACAATAGGAAATTCCTCATCAGCCATAGTGATTAAGATAAGGTATGATTAACCATAAAATGAAATTAAGATAAAGCAATTACTTCTGTCTAACCCAGAAAGATAAATTGGCGTGAAGATACCAAAATTATGATGGTTACCATGGCAACCGTAAAATAACAACGTCTGTCAAAATAAAATAAATTATTTTTACCAATAATTACGATTATAATTTGAAAATGAGATATTTTATTAAAGAAAATATCAATATAATTTATGTATAGTGGTGTTGCAACAATTCTAAAAACACTATACAAATAGAGTTTTTGAAAATCGGTTAACAAACATCGGTGTAATAGATAAATTGAAATTGTCACCGAAGCCACTTACGAAATGTATGTGTGGTAACGGAACTAATGTATGAACTGAATACACAGCGTGACAAAGGCAAGAAAAATAACACAACTAAACGAGAATCCTGAAAAAGCTAAGGTTCACACAAAATCAGTCATACAAAGCTTACCTTGGAACACGCTGGCTAAATTGCACACAATCAAACCAAACACACACTACTGGTACTACTACTGCTATCTACAAATAAAACACAGGAAATAACATATATTTGAGGATGAAATAAAAGATTAATTTGTCATATAGTAACAAATATTTTTAAATTCACCACAATAACAACACCATATAATATATATTTCACAACTAATTCTCGTCTCTTCTAGTTCTTCTTCAAAGCGATCAGACACCACAAGGGAATATCTATGAAACGAACAGTCTGAAAGCAAAAAAATAGTTAGAATAGCAATTGCTCGAATGAGCATCACACACGAAATAACGAAAAAAAAAAAAAATATATATATATATATAAGTAACCATAATTAGTATTAAAATTACTTACCTTTTTTTTGTTCGGGCGCCAAATTGTAGAGTTTCATGAGAAAAAAAAAGTCCATAAACACCACTTGATTTAAAATAACGTTTAATTAAAATAGGTAAACATAAATAGGAGAAAAATAAGAAATTACACAGATCAAATAAATAAAATTAATTTGAAGTATAAAAAAAACTTGAGACTGAATATCTAGACAATGAAAGAGACTATCTTGTAACTTAAATTGGTAATAACAAAATATTGAGATGGATTCGTGATTAGGTTATTAATGCTAGGAAGCTTCGAAGCAAAAAAAAATACCTAACACTTATTCTTCTTAAAAAAATAATCTGTATAGTATTTTAAAATAACTTAAACATTAGAATGAAAAATCTCTGGAACATATCTTCTTTTTTTAAAACAAATGGCCAAACGAAAATTGAATAGAACGGAGTGAGGAACTCCGCCAACGTTAAATAAAACTGTTAGATAATACCTTGACACCGAAGATTACATAAGTGGTGATAATCATTAATTCAAAATCAAGCTACGTCACCACCGTCGATATTACGTTGACTATGAACGTAGAACTTGCGCGCGGAACCACGTGAGGAAAAACAGGAACCCAGAAGGTGGCGGGATCAACAAGCATAAGTAGGAGATGAAAGGAGAAGGGGGAGAGGATCCAAATCAGATCCTCTTCACTGGTATTTCACCTATGAGAAAGGGAAAAAAATGGGTTTCACAAATATGATATCATAGGATCTAGTTACCAGAGAGAGATTGAAACAACTTTGTAGGGATTTAAAACTAAATGTAGCAGAAAAATATACGTACCAGGCAAAATAACTCAATGTTTCCTACATTGATCTTCATTAAAATAAAATAATAACTATATAGGCATTCCAAAATGCATGGAGATTCACACCTTTTCTTACAATTTTGCTGTAATTTGTCAAAATAATTATGACCAGCTTCTTCGGAATTTTTCTCAAGAATGCCAGCCATCGAACCCTCTTTTTCAGAAAAGCATCAATCAATTTTGAATTTGAATTATTGACAGTTTAAAAAAAATCCGACTTTCAGACTCCATACCAGTCCTCTTTAAAATAACCAAAAAGGTTTATGCAGCGTGTAATGCTGCAATATGTACTATGAATAATTTAATTAATGACTTAGATAATTTATCTGTAGGTACTTACCCGAATCTAAAGTTTGTGAAGTTGAAAATTGCAAACAATATCTATCCCCTTGCAATACTGTAACTATACCTACTAACTCTTAAACATACACAGTATTTCTAAGAAATTTCTAAAATAGAAAATAAATTGTGTACTGTAATCTAATTCTAACTATTAAGATTTGATTATTTAACACAATCTAGCTCTTCTCGCACACAGATTTTCCTAGTTCACCTGTACCTATGTATTATGTTATCTTTTTTTTTATGTCACAAGTGACAACGAGGCAGGCGGGTCACCTGATGGTAAGTGACAACCGTCGCCTATAGACATTGGCAATACCAGGGGATTGCTAATGTGTTGTACACCTTATTACAATGCCTTAAAAGCGAACTGGCTCTCAAGTGCAATTGCCGGAACACACCAACAGGTGCTTGGCGACAGATTTTCAACTTGAGGGTGGTAGCCAGCCAGTCGAGTACTACAAAGTACCCTACCACCGTGCTGTGGTTTCCTCACGATGTTTTCCTTCACCGAAAGCTCAAGCTCATTGTAGGATTCGAACCAACGACCTTCGCCGCGGTATCCGACGTCACTTACCACTGAGCTATCATCGCCTTCTATCTATATGTTATCTTAATTTTAATTTATATTATACCAACTTGTATTTCCTTTTAATACGTAAAAATGAGTTGTATTGTATACACAGGTAGGTATGTAGGTACAAACACTTATTTAGGTACTAAATTGTGAGTGTCACCGTTAGTCACGGATAGGTCATACACGTAAGAACCAATAACAATTTTTCATTACCATGCACAGCACACTAAAGGAAATATAAACTTTATACGTAGGTAGGTATATACTTCATAACTTTTTCCTCAATAAAGAATAGTTGACTATGCATGCATGAATGGTTTCTAAACAAGTGCAGTACTAAAGACTCTCGCCTACGGTATGTTATATTTTTAAATACTGAATTACAGAAACTATTAGACGTCTAATTCTGATTCGTATTTTGAATAGGTATACGTATTTTAATGCCTCACTAAAATAACATCTTCACAGGAAACTCGTCAGATCGATTATTGAATAGGCCGTAAGGTAGCTTATAGCAATAAACAATAACGTATGTAACGTTACGTACGAGTGTTTATTGGTGTTGTCTTATAGTTAGAATATATGTTTGCTGCCGTACTTAGCTCGGACTATGATATAGGAAGTTCTGTTTGAGTCTTGGCAGTGCATGGAAAATTGATCACAACTTTACTGACGATGCAAGTAAATGGCAGAGTAGCTATTATAAAAAAGTATTTAATATAAGAATAATAAAGATATTCTAAACTAGAACATTTAATAATCGCAACATATCTTATTTTAAGTATTTTCCCTGTTCCCGGTATTGTGGGGTCGAGGCAATATGTACATTCTATTCTTTTATTCGGTTCTTCTGTCCGACATATCACGCAATCGCAAAATGTATCCTATTAATCCTACTAATATTATAAATGTGAAAGTTTGGATGTTTGTTGCTCAATCACGCAAAAACTTGGAACACAAGTAGATCATATCCTGAAATAAAACATAGGATACTTTTTATCCTGAGAAAAGATAAGATCCCTCCGGAGATCGGGTGAAACCGCGGGGCGGTAAACTAGTATTATATAGAACGTATGTATGTTTGGATCTTTGGCCAACATCGTCTATTTACACTGACAGCGTCAGAGAGATTGCCAAAGCATTGCCGACCTCTATCTACAAAGCTTAGAAGGTATGTCATTTGGACCATGATTGATTAAACATGTAAGACTTACCTGATGAATAATATTGCTGCTGCGCTACCGCCCTCTGAAATGATAGAAAAGCTACATTAAAGCAACATAAAAATAAAAAAAATTAAAGAGCATGAGTAGATTTATTCGTGAATAACGTTTCGATTCTCCAGAAGTACAGACATTTATGAAGATATTTTAGCAGATCTGGTATATGAATGCGATGATAATATAAAAAGCGTAGAAGTTAAAAAAAGTCTTTATAAATTAATTTTGCTAGAATGTCATGAAAAGCAGTCTATATCTTCTATTATTTATCTTCTCGTATATAAAAATGAATCCCTATTTCCTTGGTCACGGCATCACGCTTGAACGGCTGGACCAATTTCGCTGATTCTTTTTTTGTTGTGTTTGTTATTGTAAGGAGAAGGTACTTACATTAAAAAAAATAAGAAAATTGCTCAGAAAATTCGAAATTTTAAGAAAACTTAACGAACATATTAAATTTCCTAACCTTAATATAAACATGGCGTTTGACATAACTGCCAGTTGTGTGACAGTTGGCGCAAATTTATTTTTATTTTCATTTCATGGCAGGACAACGTCTGCCTGGCCCACTAGTTGATAAATAAAATACAGAACCCTAAAACCTGAAAATAATAAAAAAATCGCACTCACACATGAAACGTACCGTACACTACTAACAATAGACCATTTTTTGACAAGAACTATATTTTTGTCATCAGTTGGCTTGTACCTACAACCAGGAGGTCTTCAAGGTCCGACCGTATCTTCCGAGTGTAAACAACTAATAGTGTTTCTAACCTGCTATTTCTAGCAGCTATTGCTATTTCTAATTCAGTTGCTGCAATATGTATCTCTCAGCAGCTATTTTGCCGTTCATCGATAATAAGGCGTATTTGAGTGTTATTGAATGTAACCTGAATAAATAAGTTAAAAAAAACACTACTTAGCAAGCTACAGCTACGACTACAAGCAAGTATAGTATGTATACAGGGTATATTGGCGCACAAAATATAACCCTAAGGCATCTAAAAGGAACATCTGGATATTGCGAAGGTCATGGGTTCGAATCCGCTTGAGCTTTCAGTGAAGGAAAATATTGTGAGAAAACCACAACACGGTAGTAAGGTACTTTGTAGTACTCGACTGGCTGGCTACCACCTTTAAGTTGAAATTCTGTCTCAAAGCACCTGTGGATATGTTTCGGCAGTTGCACTTGATAGCCAGTTGCCTTTGGCGACGGTATTCACATACCATCAGATAACCCGCCTGGCAGATTGTGATATAAAAATAAAACGCCTTTATCCAATCTGTATTCAGACAAAACAAGAACCTCAACATTTTTAAAATATCAGTTTAAGAGCAGAAAAGATAAAGGAAAATTGTTTAATTCTCCGCAAGTTTAAAATAAAAGTCAATATTAACATACAATATTGTGTAACTTATTCATACCAAAAATATTTATATTCGAATGAATAATATTGTTACATTGTACAGTGATTAAGGCAAGTTGAATAAGTAATTTTGACCGATCCAAGTCAAAGAAATTCCACTCAGTATCAGTCTTTCATTCTACGACTATACAATGTAAACCGATCATCTTCTATTTTTATTTCTGAACCCTATGTCTTAGAGAATTATGTGGGACCCAACTGGAATGGAAAAAATAATTCACTATAGAATAAGTTCGATTTCTTTTTCTTTTGTGACTTGACATTGTGTTCTTACAGCATATTTAAAAAAATCATGATCGTATGATAAAGTGATACCTGAAAGTCTTCGTGTATACAATACGTTTTTGAATCGACTACAATAGCTGAACATACAGGTCAAAAGACATGACTAAATATGTCGTAACATTTCCACACGTCACTTAGGTACATAGTGCGTAAGACAATAATATTAGTGGTGAAAAACATGTAATTTAAGAATACTATAGGTACAAGATTTTATCGCAGAAGCGCACGGATAATAGTTCGTCATTCCCAGTTTCTGTGCCCATCCATAAAATTGCAGAAATCGATAAACCGATAAAGACCCATTTGCCAAGCGATTCTAATCATATTTAAAAGTAATTTTCTAGTAATTGAAGTAATAACGTCATACGGAAACAGATAATTACATCCTATCTCGCGATGAACTGAGAATCAACTTTGAAAGTGATTGCTTGCTGACCCATGAAGTTCCCTGGAGCCGGAAGGCGGAAAATGGTTGTAAATAATGCCTTCATTACATAAATCAACATTTTATTTACTATTAAGTCTTTAACACTCAACAACAAATGCATACAATAGTCATTTATCTGTCGAGATCCATTATAAGGCTATTTATCGAAACGGTCTAAGCCATGCAAACTAGTTTTTCAAGTAATACTGAAAAATGAAATGCTAGGTGGTAAATTGCATCTCTTGAGAACGACTGGAGCGAATTGGCTATTTTTTTGGTCTTAAAACGTCCGTAATAGTTCATAAGAGGTTTTTAGGAAATAAATATTGGAAACGTTGAAAAAATTGATAATTTGGGAAAAACATAAAGCATAGATACTCACACTTCTATGGGATTTTTAACAAGACAACGTCCTTTGAGTACCTACTTTAATATTATAAGGTAAGTAAATGTGAATGTTTGGATGGCTGGATGGATGTTTGTTACTCTTTCACGCAAAAACGGCTGAACAGATTTTGATGAAACTTGGCTCACAGGTAGATCATATCCTGGAATAACACATAGGATACGTTTTATCCCAGGAAAGGATAAGATCCCACGGGAACGCGGGTGAAACCGCGGGGGACAGCTAGTTTAAAAGAAAACGATCAAAGCCGGTTTCAAAGAAAAAATAAATGGTCATACAAGATAAAATAAATAACGTCGTATAAATAAATATCTAATCTGTGCGGCACGGAACAAATGAGACTCAGTTAAATGTTGAGGTGCCCCCTAAACGGTGTTATTGTCGTCAACGACGATATATGTCTGTGCGTCACACACCATTGTCATTGCAAATGAATAATAAAATTTATAATTATTTGTGATTTTAGATTTATATCCAGACATTATTTAAATTCTTTTAAGATTTTATTATCCTACTAATCCTACTTAATCCCACTAATATTATAAATGTGAAAGTTTGGATGGATGGATGGATGTTTGTTACTAATTTACGCTAGAACGCCTGAATGGATCTGGATGAAAAATTTGGCATGGAGAAAGATTATAGTCTGGAATAGCACATAGGCTACTTTTTATCCCGGGAAAATATAAGATCCCTCAGGAACGCGGGTGAAACCACGGGGTGGAAAACTAGTAATATTATAAATGTGAAAGTTTGGATGGATGGATGTTTGTTACTCATTTACGCCAGAACGGCTGAACGGATCTGGATCAAATTTGGCATAGATTTAGATTATAGTCTGGAATAGCACATAGGCTACTTTTTATCCCGGGAAAAAATAAGATCCCACGGGAACGCGGGTGAAACCACGGGGAAACAGCTATCTATCTCTGTGCCAAATTTCCTCTAGATCCGTTCAGCCGTTCTGTCGTAAATGAGTAACAAACATCCATCCATCCAAACTTTCACATTTATAATATTAGTAGGATAGAGAATTAACAAAAGATTTATTTTTAAACGTGGCGGGTATGCGAAGTGCAGTTTAATAAAAAAACCTGTGACCCGGGGACTGCCGCGGTAAAGCTATTGCATAGCATTATACTTTTCATCCCATCTATTCGAAAAGGACGACTTGGTTCGCCTTTAAGTGCACCCAAAGGTGGTATTTTCTATAAGAAACTTTTAGCGGACAGTAATGAGTTTTTAATCCTCTTTATTTTATAAGTGTGCCGTATAAGTATTGAATTTGGAACATCTTTGTGTTCACCGCCAAAGAAATCGAACGCAAATATTGTTTGAATAAAGACTGGCTGGTACGACGGCCCATAGTCGCGTCGCCGAATAATAGCTGAATAATAATATTTAAAAAAAAACGAGAACCATGTGGTGCAGACTTTGAAACCCCTAATTTCCCAAGAAAGACCTGACAGGTTCTTATGTGACTTCTTAGTTTCAGTATTTCGTTGTGTTTAAATAAAATACACGAGACACACAAAATATTGTATACAATAAGTGCATTGACCTAACCGCAACGTTAAGTAATATCGACATGACAAAGCACATAAGAACAGGAAATATTAAACGCAATAAGTAGGTTCGAAGAATGCTGCGCCTTGCACTCTTACGATATTGCATTACAATGAGCTCAATTTTGTTACCATGTCAACGTGTAAAGTGAAAAATGAAACATAATAGATTACTTATTAGAGCTCAAACTCAACATTCACAGTTGCACAACTCAGTGCATTGTATCGAATTTCGAGATGAACTTTCATATCATATGACGTGATGTTAACCCATGGGCATAGACTAATGGTACCTCTATAATACATCGATTAATGTAGGTAGAAATCGATATTATCACTAAGTCAAAGTTTTGGAACAATATCGATTTATACAAAAACTAGCTGTTTCGCGCGGTTTCACCCGCGTTCCTGAGGGATCTTATCTTTTCCCGGGTTAAAAAGTAGCCTATGTGCTATTCCAGACTATAATATATCTGCATGTCAAATTTCATCCAGATCCATTCAGCCATTCTGGCGTAAATGAGTAACAAACATACATCCATCCAAACATTCACATTTATAATATTAGTAAGATTATAGTAAGATAAGTACATTTATTCCGTTCAGGCCCTAAGTAGGCAGGCACTTATGAAGTCGAGCTATAGAAGATACTGGTTCGGAAATCGGAGTTTTGACTGACAACACCAGCCAAAAAACTCAGTAGGTACTTATGTAATTTTTTTTTTAAATGTTTTTGGACAATAATGTGGCAAATATGTTTAAATAAACAACTAATCTTGCAGGGGGATGTTTATTTGAATATAAACAATTAACGTGAAACTGGGAATTTTATAGACGAAAATGAGTACATAGATTTATTATATATGTACTCTGAATGAGGCTTTTCATTCTGGGAAATACATTAGAGCAGTTTTCACCAAAATCCGTCCAGCCATACCGCGTTTACAAATAATTACATAAACTATGGTAAACATAATATTAGAAGGATATATTAGGATAAACCATAAAGTTAAACACATAACCAGTCAGATCAGCAACGATTGGATCAGTCGCCTAGTGTTGTAAACAATCGATTTATTCCGCCGATAGAAAAACTCTTATTACAATCGTAGAACGATAATTGTACGTTGTGTTAGTTCAAACACGTATTTCACGAAAAATTGTGTGTTTGTCCGTGAAGTTATGTGCAGAGGCGCTATTGTGTCAAGTCAATACCATTTATTATTTGACCGTCACTACGTATTATAAATTGGTATGTTAAGTTGCCTATATTCAATAAAAAAAAACCAGTCAAGTGCGAGTCGGACTCGCGCACCGAGGATTCCGTACAAACTTGGAAATAGTTCGTTCATCACGGGAATGGAGTCTCGAGGATTTTTTTCAATTTTTTTTCGATTACTATAAAAAAAGTTAAAATTTTGGTACTTACAACTTTTCGCAAAAATCTAAATTTGCCCATATATTTTTATCGTGTTGACTCAGGACCTTGATTTTATACACCTTTTTATGTATCTGGTATAAATTTCAACTTGCTAGGTCCACCCGTTCCTGAGATAATCGGTGGTGACACACGGACAGACGGATAGACAGACAGACGAACAAGAGTGATCTTATAAGGGTTCCTAAAACTGAAAACTACGGCTCTTTGAGCTTCCGATAAGTCGATATTTTTCTGGAATTCTGTCTAAGATTACGTCCCACTACTATTATAAACGTGAAAGTTTGGATGGATGGATGTTTGTTACTCTTTCACGCAAAAACAGCTAAACGGATTTTGATGAATCTTGGGACACAGGTAGATCATATCTTGGAATAACACAGGATACTTTTTATCCCGGGAATGGATAAAATCCCACGGGAACGCGGTTGAAACCGCGGGGGACAGCTAGTTACATAAATATACATATGTACTGAAGTGAACAAGTGACTTACATTATATTAGAATCATAGTTTGTCGCCATCATGACCGATTTTAATTTCTATTAAATCTGTTTTTAATTAACTTTATATTAAGGACAAAGTTATATATTATGTATGACATCGCGACTAACCAGCTGTTTCGTGTTATCATGATTGATAGATCAATTTGTGTGATAATAATTATGATAAGTACCTTTTATTTGAGAATCGGCGCTTTACTGTTTCACACAAATTTTACTACATGTAATTTTCATAACTTGCATAATTATATTATAATTTTATAATAAACTAAGTTTAAAAATAAGGTACACATATTTTATCGTGATTGTTTTTGCGTGATTGAGCAAAAAACATCCAAACTTTAACATTTAGGTATATTAGTAGGACTGTGTCTCGTGGTTTCAGCCGCGCTCCCGTGGGATCTTACCTTTTCCGGGATAAAAGTATCCTATCTCGCATGTTGGAAAAACTGCACACACATTGCAAATTTAATTAAATCGGTACATTCGTTTAGGAGTTCATGGCAGACAAAGAACGTGACACGAATTTTTAAATATTAAGGTTGGGGAAAAAGTCTTTTCGCATTATAGTATGTATGAACTTGTAATAAAATCTCTTTGGCTATACTATTTGTATCTGGCTTTTGGTATCATTGAAAGTTTAAATTTAAAAGAACATCATTCCAAATTCAAATTAGGAAAATGTGTGATTTTCATTTCTTTTTCGTACTGTCAAGATGAGTATATCTAATAAGAAATTTGATACATTTTAAAATTTTACTGCAAAAAAGGAAAGAATGCAACTCAAGCCGCGAATAAAATTTGCGATGTTTATGGACCTAGTGCAGTGTCTGTGAGAGTAGCACAAATTTGGTTTAAGCGTTTTCAATCCGGAAATTTTGATGTCAAAGATGCAGGTCGCTCTGGTCGCCCTATTGCGGATAAAATGGATGCCATTTTTGAAAAAGTGGAGCAAGATCGGCATATCAGTAGTTACGACGTAGCTGAAGAACTGAGAATTGACCAGAAAACAGTTTTGGCGCATTTGAAAAAAACTGGGTACACAAAAAAGCTCAATATTTGGGTACCTCACGAGCTCACTGAAAGAAACCTAATGAACCGTGTACTCATTTGTGATTCTTTATTACGACGTAATGAAACCGAACCGTTTTTGAAGAAGCTGATAACTGGATGAAAAGTGGATCACGTACGACAAGAACGTGCGAAAAAGGTCGTGGTCAAAGGCTGGTCAGGCTTCACAGACTGTGGCGAAACCCGGGTTAACTCGCAACAAGGTGATGCTGTGTGTGTGGAGGGATTGGAAGGGCATTATTAGTTATGAGCTGTTTCCACTAGGCAGGACCATCGATTCTGAACTCTACTGCGAACAACTGATGAGATTAAAGCAAGAAGTTGAGAGAAAGCGGCCGGAATTAATCAACAGAAGGGGTGAGGTTTTTCATCATTTTAATGCTAGAAAAAAAAATTAAGAGAGTTTGGCTGGGAGGTGTTAATGCATCCGCCGTATAGTCCTGACCTTGCACCTTCAGATTTCCACCTGTTTCGGTCTCTTCAGAATTCTTTAGGCAGTGTCAGGTTAACATCACGAGAGGACTGCCAAAACCACTTGTCGCGGTATTTTGATCAGAAGTCCCAAAATTTCTATAGCAATGGTATCATGTCCGTCCGTACCTACAAGATGGCAAAAAGTTATCGAACAAAATGGTACCTACATACTACTACATACCTTGAAATGTAATTACTCGCCTTGTATCAATGGAAAGTAATTTAAAAGTTCACTTAATCGTATATGTACGTGTAAGTGCACTTTTAAACGACCTTGGTATTCAATGTAACCCCCATACTCACTACCTATCGAATGGACGGAAATGAGGATTAAGTTTCAATAGGGTCTTGTAAAGGCCTTTATATTTAAAAAATATTTTATTAAATCAGCAGCTAACAGTTGTACCTCATCTATAAAGCCTGATTACGAGATCTTGAACATAATTCTCGATATATTGATTGAATAGTCGATGAGCGAGACATTCGAAATGACATCAGCTACAGAGATAAATATAGGTACAAGTAATAGCCAGATACTATGCCTTAATATACACATATTCATATACAGACTGATTGGTGTCTATTGGGGATACTCAGAGCGAGCTGTTGGATTGCGATACCGATTCGGATAACTATTCTGATTTCAAACTATATTTGGAATGAGATAATCGATGTCAGTAAGCAGCATCAGTATAAATGTAATGAGAAAAAAAAGGTTTCTACAAAGCACAATAGAAAGCCAGTCCCTAGGTGTGAATGCGGGGGAATATCGGATATCGAAATATATATAGTCGACATCCGAGCAATTATAAGCGCTCTACGTACAATCAAGGTGAACTTCATATTTTTAAGAGGAATCGGTTTAAGACCGGATGGCCGGCGGGGCTAGCGGGAAAAATGGTAATGATCTTCATATGGCTTGGTTCCCATTATTATGGAATTCTATAATATTTAAAACCTGCGGTAGGTTTTGGATTTTGATGGGAAGTGTCTGGCAGTATCTATTAATTCATAGATTTTTACATTATCCTTTAAAATAATATAAAAATAAGCCCTGAGAATTTGAAAAAATTGAGTTCAGTTTTTCTCCATCTTTAGCGCCTGGTACCTGGAAATTGGCCGTCGGCCCTTGGGTGCGTATCTTGTGCGTATGCTATTTTGATTGCATACGCATACACTGAAAGAATATACGAACACTATTTTATCCTATACATATTATTTCTGAGAAAATAAGTAAATTCTGGGGAGCCTGGAATCTTGGACTAATACCCAAAATGATGACACTAAAGGTCATAGCTCACTTACACGACTCTACTCCAA
This sequence comes from Ochropacha duplaris, assembly GCA_951361185.1. Taxonomy (NCBI): domain Eukaryota; kingdom Metazoa; phylum Arthropoda; class Insecta; order Lepidoptera; family Drepanidae; genus Ochropacha; species Ochropacha duplaris. The sequence goes on from OX592690.1 coordinate 3,537,441, forward strand.
GACCGCTCCCACCCAACACCGCCCTATACTAAAAGTCAACTACCGAGCAGTCTGATGGCGGTAAGCTCGCTGACTCAGCGAGCTGTCTGCAAATTTATGTTGCCAATATAAACTATACCTAAAGGGCCACCTGAAGCCCATATTTGAATTATATTTTATTTCTCGCATGGGAGCGGAGTTGTATAAGTGGGCTATGACCTTTAAGTGTCATAAAACAGACGACTAAGCAAATCGTTGTCATATCAAATAACATTGAAATGGCATAGGATTTGTTTTGAATTCGGGAAATAAATTCCGATGAGCAATCTTGGTTACGTGACCTTATTAGACCTAAAGTTAATAGAGTAAGTAGGTGGCCGTGAATAGAACTTCACATTCTGTTGTTAACATAGTAACAAATCTATACTTGAATAAATGTAATGCTACAAACATATGCCTATTATATATACATAGATATATAAAGCTATAAAATCTACTAGCATTCTTATCAAATCACTTATTTTCTTATTATCAGTAAGTAGGTACCTATTATTATCACTTAACGCACTGATTGTATCCGTAACAAATATAAAATCGGTAGACACCTCGACCAGACGAAAAGGTTTTTATTAGAAAAACTATTTATAAAGATCATGAGAAGATATTATCAATTTTATGATAAAAGAGGCACAACGTATGTAAGTTGGCTTACATACAAGATATTTCAATGATGAAAAAATATTGGTTTTTCTTGTTATCTCAAGTGAGTAGCCTACTCCCTACTACCTGTATTGTATGACACTTCGCTGTACCCAGTAGCTGTACAAAAATAAATATTGAATACTCAAACATGCGTCCACAGAGGTTTATTAGGTAATAGTTTTAGTGATAAGATTGACCTAATGCCACATTTTATGATTGCACCGTGTGGGTTTCAATTGCTACACCAGTCTATAAGTAAGTGTATGTAGGTATATCCATTTCTGTTTTTGGAGAAACATTCAGTTTTCTATACGTGAAATTCGTAACCAACAATTACCTGGTGCTGTTGTTGTTGATGATACTGAGCCACAAGCCTGATGCCGCTCAATTCCAACGACCGAGTGTCCAAGGACCTACTGCGCGGCTTCTCAGAATGAAACACATTCTCGTCTTTCTTCCCCTTTTTCCACCTGAAGTAGTTCGCCATAATGGCAACTGAACAATATCCACACTAACACTAATACATTTTAAGAGGAGTCTTATCACAAACGTCGACAGAACTACGCATCCTCGTTAGCACGATGAGGTTAGGCCGCGGAGGCATCTCTGAAAGTACTGAGAGATAACGGAGTCGTCACGAGACGTCTTTATTGTTATGCAACTCAGCAGAGTATAAGCTGATATCGGATGGTGCTACTTGCTCAATTCCGATGCGGAACTGGGAAGTCGCAAGAGATGCGCCGACGCCACGATCATAGTGCCACCAATGGCTAAACGTTGAACTAACAACTGGTCTATTCGACACATAATTTCTTGATGGGTTGTTTGTCAACTAAATCGCGTCCGTTCAATTACTACAGCGGCTATTTTCAGTGCATAATACACACGAACGTAACATAATATTTTCCGTATTAATTTAACCTCGATGTATGTAACCCACACAGATGATTACAGTGTGTCAGTGGCCATACCGCTCGGTGTTTGTTTCCGTAAATGAACGTGCATTATCTCATTCGCACTACGTACCTATTGTTTATCGAAGGGTCTGTAAATATTTAAAACCTCGTGTTATTGTATTTAAAACAGTTAACCATGGATATATTAAAACTATTGGTGCTTAAAAATAATTACAAATGTTTTGATTGGGAAAACTCCCACGGATTTATAAACTTCGACAAGACGGTAGGACTTTAGTTAGCGAGACGTACAGATACGCAGAAAAATTATTTTCGATGTAACATTCTATACTTCTTCTTCTCTTCCTTATCCCACGCTAGGTGGGGTCGGCACAACATGTTTTCCTCTTCCATGGATATATCAAAACTATTGGTGCTTAAAAATAATTACAAATGTTTTGATTGGGAAAACTCCCACGGATTTATAAACTTCGACAAGACGGTAGGACTTTTGTTAGCGAGACGTACAGATACGCAGAAAAAATATTTTCGATGTAACATTCTATACTTCTTCTTCTCTTCCTTATCCCACGCTAGGTGGGGTCGGCACAACATGTTTTCCTCTTCCATGGATATATTAAAACTATTGGTGCTTAAAAATAATTACAAATGTTTTGATTGGGAAAACTCCCACGGATTTATAAACTTCGACAAGACTATAGGACTTTTGTTAGCGAGACGTACAGATACGCAGAAAAAATATTTTCGATGTAACATTCTATACTTCTTCTTCTCTTCCTTATCCCACGCTAGGTGGGGTCGGCACAACATGTTTTCCTCTTCCATGGATATATTAAAACTATTGGTGCTTAAAAATAATTACAAATGTTTTGATTGGGAAATCTCCCACGGATTTATAAACTTCGACAAGACGATAGGACTTTTGTTAGCGAGACCTACAGATACGCAGAAAAATTATTTTCGATGTAACATTCTATACTTCTTCTTCTCTTCCTTATCCCACGCTAGGTGGGGTCGGCACAACATGTTTTCCTCTTCCACTCCGCTCTATCACTAGTCGTCTCTGTACTCCCTTTCATATGCATATCATTCTTCACGCAGTCCATCCATACCTTCTTCGGCCTTCCTCTACCTCTATATCCATCCACACTCATGCTCTATACTCTTTTTGTTACATGCCTTTCATCCCTCCTTATGACATGCCCATACCAAGCCAATCTATTTCCTTTCATCTTTACATTTAATGTAAAAAGTCAATTAGGAGAAATTTGGGACAAGGAATAATAAAAGTACATACAACTAGCGTGCGCGATTACCTTGATTAATAAATATATTCCTAATATGTATCTACGTAAAACATCACCGTTCAGATTTCACGATATTAGGTATAAACCACCAAACCATTTTACAATAAGAATTGCTTAAATGTCAACAAAATGCTCATTCAATCGTTATAGTAGGGGAGGCAATGATGCTAAATTTGTAGTTACTCGAGCGTCTTTGGGACCTACTGAAATTTGAAGATTATGTGGTAGAAAGAAAAAAAGGTTATGTGATATTTTCGCCTTCAGCGGTGGGGGGACCGTCTACAGGTTTTCAAAAATGTAAAAAAAAAACAGTCACATTGAAATACTCGAGCGCGTCAGATATTAATAGTGTAGTCGCGCCACGTCTGTCTGATAACGGAAACATAATAATCTGCAGTTTTGCATGGTGGTACCGTACGAAGGGGTTGAAAATATTTTAAAAAAAATATTACTCGAGCGCGTCAGACATTGATAAGCAGAGGTCGGAGTAGGTAGATTGATTTTATATACTTGCGTCAAGATATTATAATATGGACATGCCATTTTATCCATAATGTGCGGTTTTGTCTCATACTGTCAAGCGTCATTTTTAATTCAACAGTAAAAGACAAAATACGGTGTAACTATTCCAAGGTATTTTTGTATAAAATAAAATACTGATTTCTTTCACCATTAGCTAACACTGGCAGCGTAGATTGATATTATTAATACGTTTTTCACCTTAAACACAAATTCGTGCTAATTTCAAAATTCCTGAACAAATATCACAATAAATATGAGGTTCCGGTATTTTGGAGGCCTATCCATATTATCCTCTACGTTTCACGTCAACGACCTTAAATCAATCTACCTACTCCGACCTCTGTTGATAAGGGATGTTAAGTGAACCCTCCAGTAGCTCCTATTTTAAAGACTGACGATTTGGACGCGACCATCAGTCAGGGCCGATTTTTGAAAATGCAAAAAAAAAATCGTGACCTTGAAATACCCGAGCGCGTCAGATTTTTATACAGACGGTTTTTCTTGATGTCTTTGTTGTACTGACCCATAATCTGATAATTATATTGAGGAATTTCCTTAATCTGACGGTTTGAAAATAAAAATATAAAAATATCGAAATCTCGAAAATGGTTCAAGATATCGAAAAAATATTTGTACAAAAGTTGTAGAGAATTTAATCTTCTACAATATTTATTATGAATACATATACCAAAAAACCCATAGGAAACGAGATATTTGCAATAAATGATTTTTTTACCTTTGACCTTGAAAAATCAGTAGTCGCGGGCACCCTAAGATAAGTAGCTTTTGAGACAAGTTTTAGGGTGTCAAAATAAAGGTTTATACAAGTTAATAGCTGACTATCTCTCATTCTGAGGTGAAACTCATAATATTCCTGGACTATACACTTAATAATGATTTTAGCTACTTCGGCTTGTGCAAATCGGCAGATTAAGATATTTCCGTGATTCGTGCCTAATTTCCTTCAAAATAAAAATAAAACTAATCGCGCTCGAGAAAATCCAGGTGACGTTTTTTTTTTTTTTGCAACTTTGCGAGTCTCCAATTTTCTTTCGTCACGCCCAAATTGTCAGATTATTGAAATGTACACTATTTTGCATGAAACTAACTTACCTTACCTTAATATGACGCGCTCGAGTATTTCAAACGACCGATTTTTTTTACTAATCTGACGGGCTACCCTAGACGTTCGACACTATATAGAAAGCTCAGGTTTGGTGGGAGTATTTCACAAGATGCAAGGTTGCCCCCCTTATGTTAATCTGCCGCGCTCGAGTAAATCCCGAAATCCCCGCTTCGCCTCCCCTACCATTAAGATAGGCTACAAATATATTCTAGAGAATTCTGTTAGTGTATTACAATATGCATAAACCATTTCAGCCTTTGTCATTGAAAGCGTTTGTGCTACATCCACTGAACAATAAAATATTATAAATAACCCTATTATCAGTTGGTGTTCTACAGCGGCAGATCAGAAATGTGTAAATAACCGGCCAAGTGAATTTAAGATCATGCATAACATATAGTTCCATACCTTTTCAAAATATATACGTGAAGGAACCAGACAATGATTTTTCTTAGACTTGTGGTACTAAATGAAAGGGAAAATTTTTCATTACTTTGTAACTAACTCCTCCTAAACCACCCAATGGATTTTGATATGGTTAAAAGATCTTTCGGGAGGCATGACATGCATAGTATACCAGAGAAGAGCAGATAATTTCAAAGATTTGTTATGTGATGTCGTTATTATATATATACCTATAACTAGTTATTTATATAATGGTAAATTTGAGCATTTGACATCGCAAATTGACATCGGGCTTAAAGTCTGCAACTAAATAAACTGTGACATACAGATGAACTGACGAACATGACGATATAGGTTCATTGTTAGATCTCGTAACCCTAAATATGAAGTAACTATTTCTAATTGTTTCTCACTCGAGCTGAGATAATTGACACGTTTGAATGCACCTTATTCTTTAACCGTGAATAGGTAGGTATATAGAAATAGCTTTCCGGCCCGCGGTTTCACCCGCGTATCCTTTGAGATTGAATTTCAAAAAATCTTTCTTAATCCTCGTCTACATCTTAAAAACATTACCTGTGAAAAAAAAACAGCTTTCTACGTCTAACACTCGGCGTTGATGAGTCAGTCCTTCTCATTTTTCATACCGAGAAAACGGAAATAACTCCTAACTTTGAACCCCTGTTTCACCCATTCAGAGGTGGAATTATAGGAAACGCTAAAACAGGTATATAGCCTAAAAACAAAGTTTCATGGTTCTAGCTTCAAAAATGACGGACTTCCGTACAAACTTTCAACCCCTTTTTCACCCCCTTAAGGGTTGAATTTTAGAAAACGCTACAACACGTGTTTCTTTATTTTTAATTGTTAGCCTAAAAAACAAAGTTTCATGGTTCTAGCTTCAAAAAATGGCGGACTTCCATACAAACTTTCAACCCCCGTTTCACCCCCTCAGGGGTAGAAATTAAAAAAACGCTAATACACATGTTTCTTTATTTTTAATTGATAGTCTAAAAACAAAGTTTCATGATTCTAGCTTCTAAAATGACCGACTTTCATACAAACTTTCAACCCCTTTTTCACCCCCTTTAAGGTTGAATTTCGAAAAATCCGTTCTTATTCCTCGGTCAAGTTTTAAAAACAACACCTGGTAAAAAAAATCTGCTTTCTAGGTCTAAGGGTTTAGGCTGGGCGTTGATAGATCAGTCAGGACTTATCCTTTTATATATAGATGATTTTTATATCGACGGTATTACTTGCAGGAGTTCTTTCACTATAGGAAACTGTGAATACGAAAGAAAAAGAGATGTTTCTCTACCCCTGCAACAGATGTCAATGATTTAATAGTAATAGGGTCCCGTTTTTACCCTTTGCGTAGGGAGCCCTAAAAATCAACATGTATAGCTTAACCCAAAAATAGGGTTCCTTAAATATTTGAGAGCTCGTTAATGATTGTGTGTGTGTATGTTTTGAAACTTGGAACTTCAAAGTTACACACAACTTTTGATTGAGATTTTTAGCGATAAATAACTAATTTTCAGATCATACGTAAAAGATATACTTAATCGATTGATCGTTACTATCTAACAGACAGTACCGTACACTGTGCGGAGGTCTACAAGCACTTAGTCGTTTTATTAATTAAAATCCCTTTCGAAAGGAAAAATGAGAGGATTGCCGCTAACATATACTTCGTAAATCGAATTATTCAAGCGTACAATAAATACTTTCTATTACGTAATAATCATTTTTCATCCCATCTATTCGAAAAGGACGACTTTGTTCGCCTTTAAGTGCACCCAAAGGTGTTTTCTATAAGAAACTTTTAGCGGGCAGTAATGAGTTTTTAATCCTTTTTATTTTATAAGTGCGCCGTATGAGTATTGGAATATCTTAGTGTTCAGCGCCAAAGAAATCGAACGCAAATATTGTTTGAATAAAGACTGGCTGGTACGACGGCCCATAGTCGCGCCGCCGAATAATAGCTGAATAATAAAAATAACGTGTGGTGACGTTGGACACGGGATAAGGGTTTTTTTTGCAAGTCACGAAGTACACTCAAAACCGTCTCTTCTATTTTTTCATAGAGGGTGATGAAAAGTAGAGTGTAAATATATTTTGGGTGCAAATATATTTTTGGCTCGGACGACCTACTTTGAATCCCTTGCTACGTTCAGGATTCTACTAAAGAATCCCTCACTTCGATCTGGATTCAAAAAAGCGCCCTCGCCGTAAAAATATTGTTTTGCTCCCTTATGATACAATCTACTATTCTTGGTTCGTTATTCAGCTAGGTAACAGAATATAATAGAGTTCATAGGTATCATAGGTAGATGTTTGTGTAAATAAATAAATCATTATGAAGAAAAAAGTTATCGACGTGAATAACCTCTCCATCACCACACAATAAACGATAACAGAATCGGTGTTTGAAAATTGTCATGTAAGTAACAAAGCAATATGTATAGCCAGTGACTAACGATGCATCGTGGTACCTACCGGGACTATTGTTCGAAGTTCGAAGCAAGACAGACACTTAGCTGACATCAAACAGGTGTAGACGGGTTAAATAGCCGAATAATAGCACTCTAATGCACATAAATTAATACATATTTCAATATCCACACTACACGATATGTCATAACACACGATGACAGGCCTTTTTGGCGGGAACTTGCGAAGTGACGTTGTGTTTTCGTTTTATTTTCATTAAATTCGTGTATTTTGAGTTTTATTGAATAATTTCGGTGGTGTTTTGTTGTCCAATAAAGATCAATCTAAGTGCACAAGTGAAGTGAAATGAAATGAAAGCGTGTATCGTGACTTTCCAGGTTGTCCCAAGAAGTCCGTGAAAAGTTTTAGTGGAATAGCCGCCAATTTCACGAAACTACACGGACGAGGACTAGACTTTACAGTGAAAGTGACAATAAAACGTGACTATAACATAAAAAAAAAATATTTTTAATTAAGAAATGGCTTAAAGGTCTAGATACCAAGCCAAAAACCTTGTTTTAGATCACTTTTACTTTAATTGCACTGGGTACGTGAAGTGCATCCGTTGATGCCGGGGAAGCGACACAGGTCAAGTTAGGCTATTTAGCCAGTATTTAGCCTCGCGCTTTTGGACCGCTTAATATAACCTATCTACATCTTCTTACTTATAATATCATTGGCTGACATAGTGTCATCAAAAGTATAAATTCATAACTACTATAGTGCTAAATAGGAATGTTTAAATGACTACAATGCTTGGGTAATGCTCGCTCTTCAAGGACACATATTATGAAATAATTCTATGTTTGCCTGTGCCTGTGAAGGCCTATTTGAATGAATAAATATTAAATTTCATTTATAGTAACATTAGCCTATTTGAGTGAATAAATATTTCATTTCATTTATAGTAAATAACTTTCACCATACACTCCATGAAATTGAAGTTCATGCGGGTAGGTATGCATGGGCGGTGGGGAACACTGCTCTCTTGCCCCCTATTAAATAAATTAAAATAAAATCACACTTCTTCGGTCAAATCATTTAAAAAATACGTTTCAAACAGATAACATAATAATATACAAAAATACGATATTCTACCGCTACTAAAGTACTTACAAATAATTAAGATAGTCAGTTTAAAGGCGATGATAGCTCAGTGGTAAGTGACGTCGAATACCGCGGCGAAGGTCGTGGGTTCGAATCCTACAATGAGCTTGAGCTTTCGGTGAAGGAAAACATCGTGAGGAAACCATAGCACTTTGTAGTACCCGACTGGCTGGCTACCACCCTCAAGTTGAAAATCTGTCGCCAAGCACCTATCGGTGTGTTCCGACAGCTGCACTTGAGAGCCAGTACCCATCTAGGCTTTGTGTGCTTACCACCTTCGGCCACATCATCACTTACCATAGTGAGATTGTAGTCAAACACAAGCCTATCCAGAATAAAAAAAAAAAAATGTATATATATTTTGGTTCTCAAGATTTTAAATGATTTCCAACGTGGCTATCAGAAGACAGCTATGCATTTGGAGTAATTAAGCTACTAATCAATATTTTTCAATACAATTCATATCTAGAATTTACAACGGATGTTATGAAATTCTATTTTATATTCATGACATAGGAGTTGTTTCAAAAATGACCTGACAAGTTATACACAAAAATTTGGGAAAAATCGACGAAACTCGGGAATAATATTTGTTATTTTATGGTTCAAAAATAACTTGTGATTAGTTGGTAGACCATAGATTAGAATTAGCTGTAAATGGGTGAGATGATTTCATCAGCTTTTTGGTTCGATTTGACTTCTTTCAGAGATGCTGACTTTTTTTTAATTATGAAACAAAAACAGTAGTAAAAGTAGGTATACGAACACCTTGGCTATATCAATATGCCTCATATTTCGATCCATTTATTCACTTGTTTTTGAAATCGGAGTGTTCTTCGAATACCAGCATTGATATATTGTATTGATATTGACATAATTGATAATTTTATGCTTAACCCGTAAATAAAACAATAAGTCATCACAAAATGTTAAGATTGAAAAAGTAGCTACTTTGTCTGTGACACTGAACACGTATAATAATAATTTAGTAGGCTAGTAACATTAGTTTCGTATTTTTTTTTTTAATGTCACAAGTGACAACGAGGCAGGCGGGTCACCTGATGGTAAGTGACAACCGTCGCCTATAGACATTGGCAACACCAGGGGATTGCTAATGTGTTGTACACCTTATTACAATGCCTTAAAGGCGAACTGGCTCTCAAGTGCGATTGCCGGAACACATCAACAGGTGCTTGGCGACAGATTTTCAACTTGAGGGTGGTAGCCAGCCAGTCAAGTACTACAAAGTACCCTACCACCGTGCTGTGGTTTCCTCACGATGTTTTCCTTCACCGAAAGCTCAAGCTCATTGTAAGGATTCGAACCCACGACCTTCACCGCGGTATCCGACGTCACTTACCACTAAGCTATCATCGCCTTTATTTTTATAAGTCTTCCTTAACTCTCTAGCGTAATAACATACGACGTTAACGTTAATTAATATTGTTCAACATGAATCAGGAAACAGTAATCACACTAAATGATTACTTATGTCGAAAAAGAGAATAATATTCAATGAAAGTACCCTGTAATACCATATACATATATATGTACCTACGTATATACGCATTCTAACAATTTTGAAAGCCTTACCAAAGCTCCATACATTTTGAAACATACATATTTCAATTCATAAATTGCATAGAATCTGCTGTATAATTGAGAAATTAATTGCTGAGGCAATGATAGCTCAGTGGTAGTGACGTCCTATACCATGGCAAAGGTAGTGGGTTCGAATCCTAATCTTAAGCTTCCCGTGAAGGAAAACATCGTCGACAACGCGCTTGTGACGCCTCTGGCGTTGCACGCGTCCACAGGCTACGGTAACCGCTTACCATCAGATGGGCCGTAAGCTTGTTTGCCATCTAGTGGTATAAAAAAAGGAAACCAAGGTGGTAGGAGTACCTTGTAGTACTCGACTGGCTGGGAACCACCCTCAAGTTAAAAAGCTGTCGCGAAGCACCAATTGGTGTGTTCCGGCACAATTGTAAATAGACGTCGACGACACATGTGCAAACCGCCTGGTACCTATTACTAATGTGTCTATAGACTATCTATGACTGTCTGTCTATTGACTGACATATCAAATCTTTTTATAAAATGGAAAAACTATAATAGTTTATATGGAGTTTTGTATGAAATACTGGCTTGTGACGTCATAATTATGCACCATCAAAAGATCTACTTATTGTCGTTAAAATGGTAATTAAAAATCATAGAAGGGATGAATTTTACAACGCGTTCGCTATTTTTGAGTACATATTATATTTTAGATATTTTATACACTTTTTTTTATTGAAAATTAAAGAAAATATACAAAAAATGTTTCTTCACTCCCTTAAACCAGTGCTAGTTAGTGTTAGATACCCTATTCTTAAGTGTCATAACTTATATGTTTTGGGTACTCATTTACCATACTATTTTCATCACAACTGGAGTCTGAGCTTTCGGTGAAGGAAAACATCGTGAGGAAACCACAGCACGGTGGTAGGGTACTATGTGGTACTCGACTGGCTGGCTACCACCCTCAAGTTGAAAATCTGTCGCCAAGAACCTGTTGGTGTGTGCCGGCAGTTGCACCTGAGAGCCAGTTGCGCTTGCCATTAAGGCATTGTAATATGGTGTACAACACGTTGGCAGTCTACCTGGTATTGCTAACGTCTATAGGCGACGGTAGTCACTTACCATCAGGTGACCCGCCTGCCTCGTTGTCACTAGTGACATTAAAAAAAAAAGTCTTTTACCAGTTCAATAACGTTATTTTTGTATTAACAGTGGATTATACGTTACGTGACGTGTGATGCTATTATCACAAAGACTTAAAATCCACTGTCTAATAAATAGATCATCGTCGACAGATACTTGTAAGGGGACACGAAATATCGTTATGCTTATCGTCAAACAGACTTGTAGCGACATCTGTGATTTTTTTATATACCACTAAATGGTAGATATAGATATAGTTCGCACGACTTGTACATAGATGGCGCCGCAATTAAACTAAATTGCGCAACTAAGTTCTGTGCATATATACAAGTTTCCAACATGTACAGTTGGACAACGGTCTTCGTACACGATGACCTAGCTCGGCGGAAGGTCTTCCCTTTTCAATGGAGGAATCTCGAACTTCTATAGACTGATAGTGACTCCATCTTGTGGAGTAAGCGCAAAACATGTGTTCAGTTTTGGCTCTACTCATTATAAATACCTACCCTATAGTCGCCCTTGACTAGCCTGATCTGAGCTACGAGGTTTCATCAGAGGATTGAAAGGATGAGGAAATACGAATTCGCAAACAAGAACAATCGACAAACAGAATCTGGGCATAGCAACAATCCAAATATTCGAAGGATATCACTCTGCAGGTGTTTCTACCATTTCATATTTCTGCGTGTTATATTCCCTAATCCTCGTACGTCACATTTAGTTCGTGCATGCGATGCCGTGTTAACTAGAAATCCTTGTTAAGGTCTAATAGCAAAATCATAACAAATGAAGATAAACAGACCGTACTACCGTCGTGTGGCGGGTCGCTCACTTCCCTATAAAATGTGCGAGGAGGGCGATGGCTGCCACACGCGTCATACTTGTGAACAGGTGCTGCTTGTGGGGGCTGGTCTGCTTGAGTTTGTTGTTTATTAAGTCAGTCATAATTAAATTCTATAGATTACTATTTTTGCCGCCATAACACGCAAATAAGTGTAAGTTGTTTTTTAAAAGAGTAATTGCTGAGTTTATTGCCGGCTCTTCTCAGCAAAAACAACCTTCCGAACCGAGCATTTAGAGTCTGACTATTCATAAGTGCCTGTGAAGGCCTATTTGGATGAATAAACAATTTCATTTCATTTCATTACCGACCGACCATTTGTTCCTTTATTTTATGGTTAAAGTTCAATTATATCTTTGGCTTACAAACATTTGTCTACAAAATATGTCAGATTTATATTTGATCACATTAAATCGCATCACATTCACATTCATTATTTATAAACATGTATTTAATACAGGTTTCATTAACGTATCTCACAAGGGCACCGTAAAACCCAACAAATGTTCGATTACCTTTGAGATATAAGATATATTCGATTGTACGATATGTAAGTCTTTAACTTTATTCGTCAACTTCAAAAACTCAGTAATCACACAACCGTTAATCCTAATAGGCTACTTCTTTTATTAATAAACCACTAAGTGACTGAAAATGGTATAAAAAGGCCTATCCAGTTTTGAAACCATTTTTATTTGACTCGCAATTTAAAATGTACTTACAGCTTTCCGCCTCTCAGCATTCTCTAGCGGCACACCCTGTGCCGGAACAGAAGTTCGGCCGCGGAATATATCCATAACTTTAGCCATCGCGCTAGGTCGCCTGTTTGTAGACGCCGTCACTGTGTGGTAGTACTGAAACAAACAAAGTTGGTAAGAAATCAGCCTAACCTGGTTTTAATTCCTGATATTTTCGCTAGATGGCGTAGCGATAGAAATAAATACACGACAAATTAAGGTTCTTAAAATTATTGAAAATATTTTTGTTACCCCATCAATTTGTTACACAAGGAAAACAAAATAAATCTATCACTATTTTTATGTTCGAAACTACTACAACACAAACGAAACGATTGCACTGTAAGGGATTAGAAAAAGCAATAATCTTTTTAAACCGCAACTATACAACCTAGTTCTATTAAAGATTTATTTACATTGCTACCTCAATATGGCGCAATACTGTTGATGGCAAATGGTCTCGCTCAAATGGTCTTAGGAATAGTGTTCGTTCGTCTACGAAAACCTCGCGAGTACAGTGCTGTCGGACTTGACCGCTTTTTTCTTTTTTAGGACTTAAAAATATTGCATACCTTCGTATCGCTACCCGGGTGAGGGTGAGCAGATCCATCTCTCGCTTTCACAACCGGAGTTCCTGGAGTTATTTCCGCTTCAGGTTTCGCTTGTTCGGTCTTTGATGCCTCTTTGTTGGTGGTTGGAGCTTTTGTAATGTTCTGAAAAGAAAATTAATAAAGTATATGTTTTCACTTATTCTTGCTAAATCCTTGGAGAGAAATTTCCAATGCCAATTTCCAACCTCGAAAAGTCGGAGCCAATTCAAAAGGACTCCATTTGGCGCAAAACAGACAAGCTTGCGTATTTTTGACGTAACATTTTACCAGTTTGGCATCGCTCCACTTGGAGATCGACTAGATAGACTATTTCAAACTATGTACGTACATATATTAATTGGCTTCAGTGAGGTTACAATGAATGTAAAGGAGGGTTTAATTTTTTGATACTGAATAAAAAAAGTACTACATGTATTTTACAGACAGGAACCCTTAGAAGTTAGGACCATAGATAGTTAGGATGTTGTAGTCACTACTGATTTCAGTTCCCTATCGACAGTACATCTGAATGCCATGGCTCAATACCTCTACCATGGGTTTACTATAGTATCGTAATCAATACTCGCTAGCGAATATCGTAACAAACTTTGCATGTAAACTGTGCTGCCACAACTATCCGTTAGAGGCGCTGCACAAATATAAACTAAATGTTAACCGTAGTCGCTAGCGAGTATCGATAACATTACTAGGACAAACTCATGGTAGAAGTACAGGTCGTTTATTCAATTCCCACCTAGGACAAACATTTGAATGGTGGTGTAAATAGCGCCATCTCTCGGGTAAATTTATCAATATAATATAGACGTGTAATACATGTTTATTAATAACCTGCACAGCAGCTTTGACTTGCTTCATGATAGAAGGCTGTTTCTTGGCTTCCCCGCGTGGTCGGGACTTGAATATGTCGAAGAGCGCCGGCCTCCGACTCACCCCGGATGTTCCTGTGATAATCAAACAATACTTATTAACTACTTTTCCGCCCGCGGTTTCACCCGCGTTCCTGAGGGAGAAGGATTAGTAGGAGTAGGACTTTACTTATTATTAAAAAAATTGAAAACCTTTTCCATCTTCTGATAGGTTCCATTTGACTATACAAGCCGACTGATTGCGATAAATTTATCCGTATATTATATAGGCCATCACAAACACTTACTTACTTTACGACTCTAAAACCTGGTATGGAAGGTTGGTTTTGCAGAGAATTACTGCAAAAGCCTGGAGGCCTACTGATTAATCAAGTTAAATATTTTTTCTAGTCTCACTGACAACATTTGCATGTTAGACTTACGAGTCAACAACAAACTCAAGCAGACCAACCCCTACGGTAAGCACCTGTTCACAAGTATGACGCGTGTGGCAGACAGCACATTCCTCGCCATATTTTAGAGATGTAAACCGCTACATGACGCCCCAACGATGTAGTACGACAAACTTAAGGGGGAAACCTACCAAATATACAAAAATGAGCTCTATAAAAAGATCACCATTATCGAGACATTTCGATAGTTGTGACTTTTATGAATAGATTTTTGATTTTTAAATATCTCGAAAATGGAGACACTTTTACCATGGTCATTTTTATATATTTGGTAGGTGACACGCCCACCTATCTCCCCTTTAAGTTTGTCGTACTACTTATTGGACAAACTGTAGGATGTGTTTACTCTTAACTACATGTCCATAAAGGCTTTTGTTGCAAGTGATTACCAATCTAGTCTCCACTTGAAAGAGTCGTACATCGATTCATGACCGAATTACGACGAATCTAACTATTGTAACAGAATCTAAATTATTCAATCGAAAATATTGTCTCTTTACAGCCATTCGAGGCTACTATCGGTGGCGAATGTATATGCAATCAACAAATCGGTAAAGCCCCATTTCGTCATCGGCGGACAACACGATGCGAATTTAAAATTATAATTCCTTGCTTATTGTGGGTTATTCCGTTATGAATCAGTAAGTAGTAAAAAACAACGGGTTGCACTCCGGGAGTGCCGGCAGAAGTGAAAACTTGAACATTAACGTTGTGCATTTTTGAATATTTTGGAATGGTTAGGGAATCATTTCGCACGAATTGCTTTATATATCAGTATAAAAGTATGTACTATCATTTACGTGGTAAAATACAATATTCATTTATTGCTTAAACGAAACAGCAGGAGCAGGCATACTTTTTCGCCGCGCGGTAGAAAGAGAGGAGGATATTACTTCCTCTCCTACGCCGCGCCGGCGGTCTACTCTCCCTCCGTCTTACGAATTTTCGATCAAGTCACGTGTCCTGACGCGAGTTTAAATTTTTTACCCATCCCAAAAAAAGTTCACAACGCCACTAAATAAGTTTTCACTTCAATAATAATCTCTCGGTGCATATGATCCAAGATATTAATAGCTGAAGAAATGGCATACCATGTATAGTCTGCTGGTACATCTGCTCGGTTGAACCTTCATCAGACCCACTGCGTTTACGCTCCCCAACCGACTGCGTGCTGCGAGTGATTGCATCAAGACGAACATCTGAAAAATATCATATATCCTCAAATAGGTTTAGTTATATTGTGCAGCTAAATGTATGTATAATATTAATCACAGATTATTACTTATTGAATGGTTTATTATTGGTGCAGATTCAGTCTAACAATCATTGTTTAAAGAGGATAGAAAATATTTATAGCTGCCAAATTAGCCTGTGCCAATATCATGTACGGGAAAATAGTTATGACCAATTTACCAATCATACTTATTTGAAAGACATAAAATATTATAACGTTTATAAGGTTTTGAAAGTTTGGAAGAGGTATAGCAATATTAAAGTACCTACCACAGAATCAGTTTAATTGATTATAAAAAAACTGGCCAAGTGCGAGTCGGACTTGCGCAAGAAACATTTTTGTATTTGTTGTTATAGCGCCAACAGAAATACATTATCTATGAAAATTTCAACTGTCTAGCAGACAGAGTCTTAGTAATAGGGTATCCGTTTGGGTACGGAACCCCAAAATCAACGGAATGAGCATCACAGTGTGGATTAGCAGACTTCAGATGCTGTTGGATTCCTCACACTAGATGTTTTCGTTTAACTATTAGAAAGTAGAAGCGAAGAAATCGATCTCCCATTTTAAAATGATTGATATAATGTAACCAAGCAGGCCTTGCAGGCCGACACGAATGCTACGATAAGTGATATTTATCAATGCTGTGCATACATAAAGATCCTGTTTACAATGAATTCTAATTATATATTCATTTCATAACATAGATTATTTACTATACAAATAGAAGTTTTACGTAATGTAAAATAATCTATACATTATTTTTCCCCACAACGAATATATGTATCTGTGTCAGAAAGAGCCACCAGTCGCGGTCAGGCGGTTCTATTACAATAGTTTCCATCGCACGGCAATCATTAAATGAAATTGTATTCGCTTATATTAATGGACTTCATGTCATATGCTCTTTGAAACAATGACGAAAATCATTTAACATATCCATCGTTTACATCATGTGAAAATGTGAGAACATTTTTTTTCCAAGGGAAATGTTTGCCAAGATTTTTTATGGATTGTTTGTTCTAGGCGAGTTTGTTTTGTTTTATTTGGGATTACGTTACTTTAGAGTAGAGGCTAAAAAAACGTAAATTCTGCTGTACTTAACTTTTTTCTATCAATTTATTATTCTTACAGAATTTGTGACTCACACATTTGGTGTTAAGCTCATGTCTGATTATACCGATTCATTCAAATTTTGTGTGTTAATTGAGACCAACAAAACAAATGATTACCATGTAGTAATGAAGCTGTTACATTGTAATTAAGTGTGCGTAGAAACGTAATGCATAATGTATAACACGCGTCGCCTGCATCATTCACAATATATTGCAGATTGAATAATAGGCAATGCTAACTTGTGAACTGTTCTCCAAACAGATATTACAATATTTCTATCCGTTATTATCATTAGTAGATAACGTCTTACTCCTTCTTTATCAATAAAAAACACAAATAACACTGACCACAGTAAATAAATCAGATACAATTAATACAAGGTCAACAATACACTGGCCGACAGTTTTCCTAAACACTTATTTCTCAATAAGATTTATGAAAATATTCAAATTGTGTAACTAGGTTAAATTATGTTAGAAGTAAACTATAAATCTAAACAGATACTAGGGCAACTTACATTGAAATATTGATAAGGGATAGTTATTATGTTTGTTAAAATATTTTTAGCAAATAAACTAGAACAGTTTTAGCAAGAAAGAGATGTATTTTTAAAAATGTTGTTCTTCTCTCGTCACATTCAGTTGTAAACGCTGAAATATATTTGGTATATTTTTTGTTATAATTGGTTGTTTACCGATAAAACTACGCGAGTCCATGCATTTCTATAAGGCTGTAGTAAACAGACTTTTTTGGGGAATTTCACAAATACCTACTGCCTCCCGTAACTCATCACGGAGTGAGTGTTGTTCAAAAAAAATTGATAGGTTTATTAACGTACTAGTGGAATGGCGGCTCGCGGGAAATGCGTCCCTGCGCTATACGAGAAAGTTACCCCCCAAATTGCATTGATCTTTGATTAGTAATTTAAGTTCTAGGTTTATCTCTCGAATATTTATTAATAAGGCCTTGTACTATAACTATGCCTCTGGTAGATACTGATAAAAAATCCATAAGAAAAATAATCTAGTTAGCATAAACCCTTAGACAAGACGTTTGGCTAACCGCCAAACCGAGCGAAACTAAAGTATGTCGGCGAACGCTGGCAAACATTGTAGGGATCTACTACATTCTCCATCGATAATAAGTCTATATTTACTAGCTGAGAGCCATGCAACACTACAAACCTATACAGCCCAACACTATAAACGGTTACCTGTTAATTTGACAGGTAACCGTTTACAAGCCGTTAACACATCTACTTGCCGTTGTTTTATGATAGCTAGCTACATCAGAGACCTACACAGCTAGATCCTTTTAGGTTTTGCGCTTTCTTTACCTTGGGCTACATCATTACTTACAACAGTAAGATTGTGATCAAACACAAAGTAATTGTCTGACTTGGGCCTGTACTTGAGAACAAAAAGTATAGACCAATAATTTTGCTCACCTCGTTTCTGTCGCTTTTCGTCGCTGCTTCGACGCACTTCCTTTATATCCTTACGAATTTGTGTTTTCTTTACAGGCACTTTTTTCTTGTGAGCTGTTTGCGAATCCCACGTTCCAGAACGTGCACGCACTTGATCGGGTGTTTCTTTAACTGTGACCGATTTCTCATCGTTTTTTGTTGCTATGGAATCAGTACTACCCGGTACAAGCTCTGCTTTAGAAGGTAACTGCTGAAACATAAAAAGATAAACATAAATATTCCAGTCCATTTAGGACCGCGAGTAATGCAATCTCCCCATTTTAAGATATAGATATTTTTCACTGTACACTCAATAAAATAAAATTAGTTTAGAGTCGATTTCTTTGTTCTGTATTACCTTAGAGTAAGGGACACTATATTTTTTGGATTGTACGTGACTGTAGTTCAGTACCTATCTATACAAAGTTTGTGTTATATTAAGGAAACTATAGGTTTATTTTAATGTACTTATTCACGTGTTAATAGTTATACTATGTATGACCGTTTGTTTCTTTCTAGAATAAATAATTTTTAAAACTCACTTTTTTGTCCTCAGTACGTTTCACCCAAATGTCTTCGGAGCTCGATGGCACTCCATCTACAGTAGATCTGATTTCTATTAAACTGCTGTCAAAATAATTTTTATCGCGATGGAGATTCTGCCCTGCAAAAATAGTCCGAACGCTTGGCCGAAGCTCTTCTGCCCCTTTTGTCCCAAAATGAACCGTATGCGCATTATGGACATGAGAACGTAGTGCGCGCTCAACGTGCGTTATCGGAGGCATAGGTGGTTCTGTGGTTGTTACGAGAAACTTGTGTCGCGCACCCATGACGGTACGCTTTGAACCATCTTGATCATCTTTATTGTCGTCGGCACCAATGATAGATTTGGCCTCATTATTATTAATTGCACTCTGCTCATCGCCATCGTCACCAAAAAAGCGATCTCTAACTAGAGCACCGATACTGCCTTGTGATGCCACATCTGAGCAAGTTTCCGATGATATAATTGATGGTGGCGGCACACTATCTTTTTTTTCGTCGTCTTCGTCTTCCTCGCGACATTGTGATAGTCGACGACGTTCCGGAAATGGAAAAGGTGCATTTGAACTTGAGTTGCGACTTGAAAGGTTATTACAGTGATTCATAAAGTAGTGTTGAAAGAAAGTATCTGTTTCTGGTGTGTCATTATTGTCGCCCTGAATAATATCTTTAAGAGCGGCGAGTGATGTGATGGTATTGTAATTTATTGCATTTACGAAATCTTCGTCAGTATCTGTGGAGCTCCCGGAACAGGTCTCACTGGCCTCCTTTTCTGCTAAATTGGTCTCAGCAAGCTTACTCATCTGACGACACACTTCATCTAACGTGACGTCTGTGTCTCGCGAATCCATTTTTTTCTTCTTCTCATTTTTACGTACACTCTTCTTAACTTTAGTATTGGAAGTCTGTTTTATTTCGTTATCCATCGATCAGCATGTGCCTTTATTGCTTGAGCCAAAACTAATATGTTTTAAAGCGGCAAATATGATAAGGCACTAATTTATTTTTCACAGTTATTTATCACATAAAGTCACATGTTAATAATTTAAATTTATATCAATAGTTAAGTAATATCATTATTTATGTCGATGCTCCCGTCACCGCATACATGCCATATTGATATCGTTTGATCGCGAACTGTTTTCAGGGAACATTTTACCAATCTGCAAGAGTATAGTTTTAGTAGTCACATTTCCTTCCTTATATTTTTCATACACAATAAGGTTAATTAGCTTACTATAAACCGGAACCGAATAGGTATTTATTATTGTTACTGCACATAGTCTTGGATTGGTCGATTTTCATCAAGTTGCTACTCAACCATGATTTGTATTGATATTGGTAAGGTTCGCAAAAAATATATTTCTGTTGATTGATTACATTATCTAACTAAGTAAATATGTAGGTGTGTGTGAACCAACTATCAACCAAGAAATTACAAGTGTTAAGTAGAACTCGAGATAAAGGTTTTGACCTAATTATTGCAAGTTTATATTTGTACACATGGTATTGTTGCTGTATCACAGAACCCATACAGCGCCACTCCCCGCCGCAATGAGTTGATCTGAACGTAAGGCTATTACTTATATAAATACTGGCAAAACTATTTATTTAGTTTGGCTCTCCTTGTGAAAATGGTTGGGTTGTGTGCAAGAGATATTAAATTAATGTTAAAAAAATTGGCTTATGAACACACCAAAAACAAATAGAATAAAAGAAATATTGAGTTCATATGCTGTAGCTGGATTTTGATTTTACATATACCAGTGAGCCCCCTCAATTTTTAACCAAAGGTTTTACCAGAAAGACAGACTTTTGAAAAATGAAAAAACGTTTATTCAGCTGGAGGAATTGAGGAACCTTGGTACCTAGGGAAGGGAGAAGCTGTGGTCTAACCTCACCACCCATACAATCATCGAATTATTAAGTGACTTTATTGTTAATTTAATTGAACATCTCCATTTCATGAACGCAACGTTTGCAGTCGACGTTTAAATTTTTCTGCGGTTCGAGTGTGAGTTATAGTATACGGTTGTTAATTGCTAATAGCCCTACAAGGTCATTCTAGTAATATTTCCTCATTGGTCCCGGTCTATATAACTAGATAGAAGGCAACAGTCATTTAATCTCCAATATCAATATGACCTCCAATAAAGTGATCAAAAACAAACGATCAAACTCTAAGGAAAATCTATCTACTCTTAGACAACATTGACATATATAAACACTAGCTGTTCCGCGCGGTTTCCCCCGCGTTCCCGAAGGTTCTTACCATTTCCCGGGATAAAAAGTAGCCTATGTGCTATTCCAGACTATAATCTATCTCTGTGCCAAATTTAATCTAGATCCGTTCAGCCGTTCTGGCGTAAATGAGTAACAAACATACATCCATCCATCCATCCAAACTTTCACATTTATAATATTAGTAGGATTATGATGTCTCGTGATTGCATAGGGATGTATTCAATATAAATTATCAATACTAACCACTAATATAAAACCTCTAATATTACACGGAAATAGAGAATGTAAGTAGGTTTCTTTATTTATTTATAGGGTTTCGAAGGTCTATGGAAATAAACGGGCCCGGATTTTCCGTTGTCCATCTGTCCATGTGTCACAGCAGTTTTACTTGGATAGTAATTGCACTAAATATTTGTGAGCCGCTATTCAATAGAGTAAAGAAATTCGAAAAAGATTTAATTGGGGTACAACATGTATGTAAGGGATGAAAACTAATATCTAGCGTGCATAAATGTGTGGGTGTCTTAATATAGGTTACATGGTGATAGGTATACGCTTTTAAAGTCAAGTGTAGTTAGAGAGGGG
Source organism: Ochropacha duplaris (assembly GCA_951361185.1). NCBI lineage: Eukaryota > Metazoa > Arthropoda > Insecta > Lepidoptera > Drepanidae > Ochropacha > Ochropacha duplaris. The sequence goes on from OX592690.1 coordinate 3,559,399, forward strand.
GCGAGCCGTTCTAACTTTTAAACAAAGCGGTAGAAAATTCTAAAATCGGTGCGCGAATCCGAAACGCACTTGACCGTTTCGGATTCGCGCACCGAGGATTCCCAACAAACTTATAGATATGTAAATAGTTCGTTCATCACGGTAATGGAGTCTCGAGGATTTTCGATAACGTTTCGATTACCTTATCTGGGGTCGGTTCCAATTAAGCTAGACCTCTAAATTGTATGGGCTCCCATACAACTCTGAGTTCTATCTTAATTGTCGCCAACTATGTATGTATGGGGACACCTTTAATTCTCAACTTTTTTATTTTTTGGAATTTTCCCTTTATTTGTGCTGTAAGACCTTGCTTTTTGCCAAATTTCGTGATTCTAGGTCAACGGGAACTACCACATAGGTTTTCGACCCAAAACCTATAGGGTACTTCCGGTTGACCTAGAATTATCAATTTTGGTTAAAAGCAAGGACTTACAGCACAAGTAAAGGGAAAATTCCGAAACATAAAAAAAGTTGAAAATTAAGGTAAATTTTGGTACTTATCAATTTTTTATCGTCGTTTATTTCGTCTATGAGAAATCGTTATATTAATACGTGAAGAAAAAACTTAGTAGGTACCCCTTTTCGTTTTTTCAACCGACCTTTTTAGCTAAGTTGCTATTGACGAGCTTTAGTGTTATCAATAAAAAGGGGAAATATTTTGAATCCAAGCGCAAGAGTAGGAGCATAAGGTTTAGAGGGGAGGGGCGAGAAGGAGTCACTTTTGATACAACTCCCGCGCCGCGGAGATGCATAGTTTTCGAGAAATTCAATTTTGAATTTTGAGGTTAAGTTTGATGAACTGCTCAATATTTACCTGGTAGATGAAAAAAAAATAACCACGAATTGAACTTCTAACCTAATCAAGCCATATTCATTCTGAATAGAAAAGATTACTTAATTAATTTGATATGAAAGTTCAAAGAAATCTAAATATTGATGAATGACAACAGCTGTCAAAAGTTAGCAACATTTACTTACATGATTCCAGAAATTGCGTTTAGTTTTTCACAATTTAAAAAAAAAACTTTTTTTTTAAACGTGTTAACAAATATTTATTTACTACAAATCTTATTTGTAATCGTAATAACTTCATTATTTGCATAATATTTTATTTAATTGCAGTCACATCTATTTGAAAATAAATCAAAGTTCAAATCAAACGAATCAATCAAAAACTCTTTTTCTTGGAACAAAATTATGTTCCTTTTCAGGCACACTAAAATAATGATAAAAAAACAAGCATCGCCGCGGGCCGAGATACACAGGGAACCAATCTCTACAAATTACAATCCTTGCTAACTCCCAATTCCTGCGCTTGGATTCAAAAGTCAACCCATAAAAAGATATTGGAAATAGTTTCTTTCCTAAAAAAATAAAAAACAAAAACCGACTTCAAAACTGTAACCTATACCTATGTACAAACATAAACTAAAAAGTAAAGAATAATATTTTAATTTCAAAGCAAGAGCCTTAAAGGACAATCAACAAAATTATTGATATTTATATATCTATTTAATATTTATAAACAGTTCTTTTTGGAGTCGGTGCCAGTCAAGAAGAAGGACAGTTTTGAACTGGACACGAAGTGTTCATACGAGAAAACGTCTTACGACACCTCTCCTTACGGTAATGTTCCTTAGGTCCGCCCCTACTTTTCGAAAGTTTGTTACAAAGGCAGAATTAAACTGTCCTTCTTGGCTGGCACCGACTCCAAAAAGAACTGTTTATAAATATTAAATAGATATATAAATATCAATAATTTTGTTGATTGTCCTTTAAGGCTCTTGCTTTGAAATTAAAATATTATTCTTTACTTTTTAGTTTATGTTTGTACATAGGTATATTGTATAGGTTACAGTTTTGAAGTCGGTTTTTGTTTTTTATTTTTAAAAATAATTTTATTTTTTAATTTTTAAAGTTTATTCCTTATTATATGTTATCCTAGGCAAAACTAGTTTGTCCTGAAATCGGGTCTGGCCGGTAAAATATAATATATAACTAGCGGGCCCGGCAGACGTCGTCCTGCCCTGAAATTAAAACAAATCTTGGAACTCGATTCCAGCGCCACCTACCGGGTCCAATTGTATTTTAAAACCATCGAAGAACCCATTGAAGTATACACACGAAATTTCATCCAAATCCAAAAAGTCACGCTCAACGACTCAGTTTGATTCACTAAGGTTTATCAAACGAGATAGAATTTTTTTCGTTTTTGTTGATTTTCTCAAAAAGTGCTTAATCAATTTCGACAAAATTTAAATGGGACCACCTCTGAAGTAGGATCTACCAAACAAAAAAAGAATCATCAAAATCTATTCATAATTGGCAGAGAAATCGAGTAACAAACATACAAAAAAAAAAAAAAAAAAAAAAAAAAAACATACAGACGAATTGAGAACCTCCTCCTTTTTTTTGAAGTCGGTTAAAAATTATGATCACATGTCACGGTCTTTCCGTTTAACACAACATTTTCACTAGTCAAAGCGCTCCTTAAATAATATCTAGATTACACATCTGGTCATGAATTTAAATATGTTAAATTTCAAATCTAGAGATGTGACGGTATTTGCATAAAGTGCACGATGAGCACAACATGTAGGTACGATTGGTGGGATAGTAATGTCAATTACTGATAAATTGGAGCGAAAAATAATTGACTTTGTACAATTCGCCGAATCATTCAAGCCGCAATGAAGATCTTACATATCTCCAAACGTATGAAACCTAATGAATCTTGATTAATAGTGTTTCACTACCAAATCTAGAGTTATCAATTGACGTATACCTGCTACATTAATCGAATTACTTGACAATAGAAAAAAAAAAAAAAAAACCTTCCGAAGCGAAACTTAGTATAACAATGTATATTCAAGTGAGAAACATTTTAATACGAGCACTGTCATAGAATACATATCACATGACTATTCACGTTCAATAAAGCACATTGAATAGGCTGGTATCATGACTAGAATAAAAATAGACTAATTGACAAGTAAGAATGATTGATCGAGATCGATTGCCCCTATAAAAGCCCATCTACCTAATTAATTATTTTCCATTAGCCTTCTCTCTAAAGGATATCTGATATTTTTCAGATAACTTTAAGTACTATAAGTGAATACAAAGTCAAAGTCAAAACCATTTATTCAGTTTAGGCCCTAGAAGGGCGGGCACATATGAAGGTCGAATTACACAAGTTACCACCGGTTCGGAAGTCAGCCTTCAACTGAATTAGAGATGGGTAGTTATTCTAATAACTAGCCAAATACCCGCTACTGATCAAATACCCACGGCTACGATATCCGTCAAAAATATACTCGGCTGTTGGCTATCGAATGGCTACGGCTTCGAATAACCTATACGTTTATGACGTAACGCGCTGTAGCGAACAACCACGCCAGCCGCCGGCAGCCGACTAACTAACTAACCAACTAGTTGAATGAACAGTTGTGGCTACTCGTAGCCGTAGTAGCCGTAGTATCCAAACTAACTAACCAACCAGTAACCAACCAACCAACAACGCGGGAGCGCGCTGTCACCGCGCTCACTGCTATTAACGATTTTGAACTTAATCGTGTAGTCGGTTAAGTTTAGAATTGTAAGACAAACAGATTTTCGAAATTTTCCTAATGAATATCCGTAGATAGAGATAACGCTAAACCCATGATATCAAAAGCTAAACCAAATAGATAGATAAATCAGTTTTCTATTAATTATAGTATAATCATAAATGTATTAACATTTATGATACGAAGAATGAAATTGTTATTTCTTTTACAATTGAATAAATTTTACATAAAAAGTACTCGTGGTTATAAAATTAGACTAAGTGAAATGCGAGTGCAAATTGAACGCTGTTTCTAGTTTCTTTAAAACGTGGTATTTGAATTATCAGCCTTCTTCTCTTCCTTAGAGAAGAAGAGAAGAAGGGTGAATTTGAATTATCACCCATACGATTTAAATCTTAATAGCACTCGTGATTAAGCTTAGAATTGTACGACAAAACAAACTATCATTAGAGATAAATTCATTACGCCAAATGGATTACCACGACATCTGTAGATTATTTGTAAAATAAAAAACAGCTGACGTAAAAATAAAATATGCGCTCCATAAGATCCTAGTCTTGTCGATAGACAGGTTATTAATTCACAGCAGTTGAAAGAGATGGCGCCAAATCAGTAAATGGATATTTAACAATTTTCTATCATTCTTTTTATTTTTAGTTTTTATTATCATTACGAAAAAGGAAATGCATATATTCTTTTCTAGGAAGTGTAAAAAGTTTTTTTTTTAAATTATGTTATTTAATCTAAACTTATTTTGATGAATTTGGCTAGTTTTGAGTCACTATAAATAAGTCGTTTAAATATATTCATAGATCATAGATGGCGTTAAATCAATATATTACACAGATACTCGACAGTCTTTTTATTATAATTAGTAAATTTTATAATACGTACGATAAGTCATTTCAGTGAAGTATAAAATAAGTAAACAAAATATAAAAACATATCATCTAAGATTATTACCGCCGCGGCTGGTATGATACTAAATAATTGCATCCAGCAGGGTTTGAGCGTTACTAACGGTTGTCCTAGAGATACATCCATTACGTAATTGATATTTTTAAATTTTCTATTATTCTTTTAATTTTAGTTTATTATTATTATTTAATATTACGAAAAAGGAAATGCATATTTTCTTTTCTAGGAAGTGTAACAAGTAATATTTTTTTTTAATTATGTTATTTAATCTAAACTTATTTTATTAAATTTGGATAGTTTTGACTTTCTATAAGGAAGTCGATTATTTATATTCAAAGATGGCGTTCGATTAATATATAGATATTCGTCATTTTTTTTATTATAGTTAGTAAATTTTATAATACGTACGTACGATAAGTCATTTCAGTGAAGTATAAAATAGGTAAACAGAATATAAAAACATATCATCTAAGTTTATTACCGCCGCGGCTAGTATGAAACTGAATACTTGCTGGCAACAGGGTTTGAACGTTACTTCCTTTTGGTATAGTTACTATACTCTTTGAGCGTTACTACTTAGTTACGGTTATCCTAGACTATTGGATAGTGACAATTGATATCTAATAACTAAAGATAAACAATCCCAAGCAAAAGTTCTCTCAAAACTGTCTCAAATTGTGTTGGGTAATACTAGTTATTTCTTAAAGTTTTATTCACAAAGCTATGTACAAAAGGCAATAAAAGGACATCGTTCAAAATGGCCCCAGAACCAACAAGCTTTATTGTTTATATATTTTATTATATTAGTTTCAAATATCTATATCCAACGGACAAGCTGCCTTCCAAAATGATTTTTTAAAAATATTGTGACTATTTGTGACGACTACGCCATCATCTTTACCATAAATCAATATTTTCTTTTTCTTTTTTAAAGGTTTTTGGCTTGGTATCTAGACCTTTAAGCCATTTCTTTATTTTAAATATTCTTCTGTTTTGTTATAGTCACGTTATATTTTCACATTACCAGTAGACACATTTACCCAATAGCTGAAATAGCCGGGTATCAAACTGGTTATTGCACCACAAATAGCTGGCTAGCTAAGATATTGAAATTTCGGCTAGTTACCCATCTCTAAACTGAATAGAACCGGCAAGAAACTCAGCAAGGTTACATTTTTTTAAATATTTTTGGACCATCTGACTATATTGGCTTTTATTTTCAAATGTTTAACAATTATATACTTAAACTAATAACAAAAATACATAAAAAATTCTCACTAGTCTCAATAGACTCACTAGTTATACTAGTTAGTATATTATATGGATAATCAAAAACACATCCTTCTTATTATAATTTCATCAGCAATTATTTTTACCATTGCCTTTAATGATCTTACCTATAGCTACCCAATCATGGCAATCAGTCTAATGAAAAAAAGATGTCTCTGAATTAACTTTTCCAACGTTTGATTGTTTTTATCAAGACGTAAAGGTCTGTATTATTAGGATTGCTAATGTGTTGCCGACCTTATCCTCAATGTCACCACAGTCGAAATCACTGCCACAGGAATATTATGTAAGTACCAACGAATAATTAGATACTAAAACGTAATGTTTTAATATTATCGTACCTACCATTAGAAACTTAAATGTAGATGGAAACAAAACTCTCTGAGATACAAATCGTTGATTGCACCACACATTATTTATATGTCATCAATCATCTTGTCATTAAATACTCCAACATGTACTGAACGTTTATTGCTTTTTATGCCTTATAATAGACAAAGAACATATTTTTTATCAGCCTCAGTATGTAAGAACTGCAACTAACCATCCGGGGATTTCAAAAGTAAAATAGAGCAATATTGGTAAAAGGAATTTATTAGTCTAATTGACAGCTGTACATGTCTGTAACGAATCGGCTAGTCATTCAATCATTATGTAAAATGAGATTATTTAGCCAGCACGAAACATGGAAACAAGCAAGGAATACTAAATCTGTAACTGTCCCGTCCAGGCGGCTTAGGTATCTAATTCTTTTGTTTAGCTCTACTACTCAAACTCCGATGATAAAACTAACCTTATTTTACGATTAGGTAGAATACTTACCTACTAATTTGAATGCTTGTTGTGTGACTATGCCTGCCACCTAAGGCCACAGTTAACATGGTGAGATTGAGTTCAAACAAAAGCTTATCCAATGTAAGAAAAAACAAAACTTTACTCCACCTCCTCGCTCCTCGGAGGTCTAACACGACCAATACGCGACATGATACAATTACTTGATTTTAACCCCCACCCTTATCCAAATGAAAAAAAAAGTAATAATATTAATATACGTATGAACATTTTTATCCTCTATTCAATCAGTAAACGTATTATGAAATAAATTATTGTTACTCAAATGAACGCATAAATAACTTGTTAATTCACTAGATCTTGACCTAACCCAATTTGAGTCAGACTAGTGTAAACGACTGGACATTTGCGTAGGTAAGTGGGTAGCAAAACAAGCAACGCAAACATTCGAATTGAGCGTTTTACCGAGTTTCTTTCCATGACGTCATGTTCAATAATAAACATTATTATTATTTATTTGATGAACGATTTCCATATTTCAGTTCTAGTTCTCTATAGATACATCAATAACTGTAGTAATAGAATCTGCGTCACACACAAAAAATATCTTACGAAATTGCTTTATTATAGTACCTACATACCTTATGGACTTCGATTACTTGCCTTTGTCTATGAACGACTAGAGCAACAAAGATATCGCTTTGACGTTTCATACTGGACATAATAATTTAATTATGTATTGAGTTGTTGACGATGCCGCTCATTAGAATAGTTCTTAGAATGGTGCAATAAAAATTCGATCTTACAATTGGCGTTTTAGATCATAAATACGTTAATCATTTGTTAGCCTTGTTTTTGTTGTCAAATTACTGACGAATATCATTTCAGCGATCTAAATATCTGAAAGATGTGAAACTATAAGTCGAAAATAAATTCGCTATTATTTTGTATACATACATACCTACATGCCGCATTGGCTTTATCGCTTCATTCCTAAGAATGTACCTCCATATTGACTTATGATTACGCAATTGCGGACGGTCCACGATATATTTATGGTTTCAATATAGCGCATTAGGAAGTCACCATTACATTTTGATTCTCTTCATGTGTCTAGAGGGTGTTTTACATGTTCATTCTTTATTTATTAAACTACGATACTTTCAACATAATTCTGTAGTCTAGTGTTTTATCCACATATCTTGAAACACATAGATACCTTTGTACGTACGTTTTTGTAATAATAATGGTACACATAAGTCCTATACCTTTGCACACTACAGTAACACGTTATTGCCTTCCAATGTAAGCTGTCTTGATATATAAAACGATTATTTAATACACTAATTTGCATATTGCGAATAAAACTATGTATTCATTTTAGCGAATAAAACCGGTCAGCATTCAAATAGACAGCTCTTAAATAGGTAACTAACGAAAACCCTAAAGTGAATTTAAAAATAAGTAAGTCATATAAAACACCGTCCCTCGGTTTCACCCGCGTTCCAGAGGGAATATTTCTTATTATTATTACTTAATATTTAGACAAACAAACATTCAAAAAATCAAATCTTTTCTCTTTATAATAATTAGTTTAGATTACTATAAACATGGTACAGTAGCTATTATTTAAAGTAACCCTTCCTTATTAACATGATTGAATACGTGCGAATTACTGCGAATATTGTTGCTAAGGATTTCTCATAATAAGATACCTATGTTTTGGTTCGACGGTGATCAGCAGAGAGGACAAGTACCTATTGCCAAACATATATGACATCACACTTCTATAAATAGTTTAGACAATTCGTACATAAACTGCTTTTGCTAGCAACATCTAGCCAACTATTAAAATCTTTGATAGGTACGCCCTATATAGCTTTACCTACCTACAATACACCGTTTAGTTATTAAAATAACAAATAGTTTTGAGATTCCTCAAGATGTAGAATTCTAGTTTTATTTAAATTCTTTTTTATGAGAACGTTAAGGTGGAGGTGCGGAGTGATAGGGATGTAAGAGGAAGCCTGAAAGTGGCACTAGTGACTGAAAAGATGAGAGGAATTCGTTTGTCGTGGTATGGGCATATTATGAGCAGGGCATGTTGCCAAAAGAGAAAAGATTAATTATGAAAGTGGACGGATACACGAGTAGAGGAAGACCGAAAAAGAGATGTGGATTGCGTGAGAGATGATGACGAGTATAAAGGGAAGAAAATTGCACATTGCGCCGACTCCAAATAGTACAGGCAAATGATGATAATGATGATGATGGAGGAATAAACCGCTTCATACATATCAACTATTATGATTATAAATACTGACTGTTACTCATTGGAATAAATACAAGTATAAATTTAATTGTTGTTCTTCCCACACATTACGTAGGTACTTATCAGTCGTATGTAGTCGACCAAAGCTGGGGACTACCGAGTGTCAGCAAAAACTATTACATACGAATTCGTTTTTTCATCTGTGGATAGAAGCAAATTTTTCGTCGTACTCGTATCTAGGATTATTATACCATTAGTTCGTTGATAATATAAATAAATAATTCAGATTCAGAAATCATTAAAAATATGTGATGTGCAAATTAATCACAATCCTAGCAAATAGGCCTTCAGATATTATCGTGTTTTATTTTAGGACAATCTGTGGATAACTTCGCTGTCTGTCCGTCCGCCTGTCTGTCACCAGGCTGTATCGAACCGCGATAGAAATTTTCACAGATGATGTATTTTGGTGCCGCTGTAACAAAAAATACTAAAAAGTTAAAAACAGAATAAAATAAATATTTAAGGGGGGCTCCCATACAACAAACATATTTTTTTACCATCTTTACGGAACCCTTCGTGCGCGAGTCCGACTCGCACTTGTTTCTGTTTTGTTTTAGAAAAATTTGCGGTTCAGGAACCAAAATAGGAGCTAAAGAAAATAATGTTTACGTGTAAAATTAAAAATATTTTTCCATAGGTAACAAGATGTTTTGAGATTATACTGTCACCAGAAGTGTGCGTTTTTATCCCCGTCGTCGGTTGGGTGGAACTGTTTTGAAATGCATTTACAAGATTCTAAACCTAACATTAGATATAAACTTGCTAAAATATTTGATATTGGAAATTCAATCTACGACTTTCTTAGGTTTGCTCCAGCGAAGGATTCGTCACGTGTGCTTGAAAACGATAAAAGCCATAAAAAATCCACCAAGTTTGACATTTCCAGTTCGTTTTGTATCGCTCCAGTTCACTAACGTCTGACAGTTATGAGTAATTCATGGTGTTTATCGCAATGACATAGCTTTGGCTTGGCGTGTTGTATTGTGGGTGTTGTAAATAATGGAAATCTATAATAAGTGTTTACTGAGCTGTTGATAAAATGTTTCTAACCACGCACTGCCTAAAGAATTCGTAATAAATGCGTGGTTTTTGTATGTAATGTTGTTGTAGCGCGCAAATATTAATAGAATAATTCTAGAAAGTGCTACTAATGAGCGTCCAACGCGAGCATTTGCACACCAATCACACAAAGGGAAACTTGGCGTACAAATTGATTCGGAGAAATGTACTTAAAATAAAATTATAATCAGGTAGGCTAAGGCATGTTTGCGTGCGAGTAATTTAACATTTGCGCCTAATTTACCATCATAGAGTAGGTACTTACTACGATTCAGCATAATTTTAATGAAAACTTTAATAAAAAAAATAAAAATGTTCAACGGATCTACAGACTTAGTAGAATTATAGATATCATAAATGTGAAAGTATGTTTGGATGTGAAGATGTTTGTTACTCTTTCACGCAAAAACTACTGAACGGATTTTGATGAAACTTGGCGTAGAGGTCATAACCTGGAAAACTTTTGGTTCCTGAACCGCAAACTTTAAGACCAAAAGTATTCCAGACGTATACGTTTATGGAAATTAAAACGCAAGTTAAAGTAGGTTACCCGTTTTTAATGAGTTAAGTTTCCGCCACCCCCTATAAGTAAATAAAACTTAGGGACCTAATAACTAATGTTCGAATTACCCCCCTTGAGAAGGAAATTAAGCTATGATGTGTTTAAGATGAAATATAAAATAATACTACTAGCCCGCCAAAAGGACAATTTTGATGCTGCCTTTAAAAATACGAAGGGACGAAGTAATCATAATTATTATCATGCGCACAATAAACACACTTCCGAACTGGCTAACATCAGTTGATTCATTTTTTATTCGGGTATCTTTCTATAACTCGCTTTTTTTTATTCTACTATCTCTCGGCTAACAACATAGTCCGAATACAGGGGCAAACTGAAAATCAGCGCAACGTACACATGTTAATGTGAACGCTGCAATCGCTGAGTTTGTCCCATTACCAGTACGATAATGTTAGATACTACTTTTTTTTGTTTAATCATTATTATTTTTTTATTTGGCTTTATACATATATCACGAATTACTTATATAATGTAACAATTTTATGTACTTTAATTGCTATATCTAGGTTGTATTTAGTGTTTTATTCTTTTTTTAACTTGTTGTATTTCTTTTTTGTGGCAATAAATTACATTTTATTTATTTATTTATTTAAAGAGTTAAATAAGATAATTTATTCCCATAAATTACATATTTTAAGCTACTTCGGAAGTGCTATATCACTTGGCCGGTTTATTTTTAAGAACGACCAAGTTCATTTGAATCTATGTCACTAATCATACCTACAATGGACTAGTCTATTTACGCATTATCGCGCGGCGCTACTAACGGCATGACACACGAGTCTTTACATGGATACAAATAAGGTACCTAATTGTAGTGTTATGGCCGCAAATTGACTGGATAACACGCTATATTGTTGACAATACTTAGGCAAATCCGAAGATAGCATTAATATTAACATGGATAGGATTCAGCTCGCTCAGTAAGATAACATTCAGTTGTAAAGATCAAGGTACCTACCTATCTGTCTGTCTATTTACATTTTTAACTTACTATCATTATGTAACTACAAGTGTATTTTGTCCACTGATAAATCAGTGTATTGCGTTCATTTGAGTAATTATTGCACATAATATTTCGGTCATATAATATGTAATAAGTAGAACAATTAGATAGTGAAATTAACCCTGTCTATTTTTCAACACAGCTGAACATAATGTTGATTTTTACAGAGTTCTTTGAATCCTGAGGACTATTTATCAATCATTATATGTAAAAGGGAAGTTTTGGACATAATCGAAATTTTAATAAAGTGATGACTGTGAATTTTATCATAAAATATGTAGAATTAGTTTAGGAATCAGTAAATTATGTTAATTTTAAAACAAATGCTTTACTACGAGTACAAACATGTAACATGGCAGGTGTAATATTTTACCTGTAAGTAACTTTATCTCAATCGATAGAGAAAACAACATACCCTTGTTGTAGTTACTTACTTTACTTACATGCGCATGTAGCGTCAATATAACTAAATAAGTAGTATCAGCAATAATACACATTTGTTTTTTTATTCATGAAGTAGGAGTAGGAAGGACGGTACATTAGCACCCGCTGATTTGGGACTTCACTTATATTTTTTCGTGTAGTACTCTTCGTTCGTAGTAAGAACTTTCACCAAGGCTTTTGACGCGAATTGCCTGGATTACCAATATTATGGTAATCCAGGAGAGTAACTTCCCATATCCAGGGTCACAGACATTTCTAGAATAATTTCGATAAGGGCAGTGTTCCAACTATCCTGTAATTAGTTGATCACAACCAAATTTTATATATTTCCAATTGACAGTTTCCTGCCTAACCGACTGATAAGACAGACCATCTGCAGCCTATAACCTCGAAAAGGTAGACACAGGACAATGGAAAAATAAGTAGTAATATAACTAATTACATACCTATTTCAGTACTAATTTATGATGATACATAAATTGTAACGACAATAGGGTATTAAATATTATTCAGCAATAGGCATCTTAACTTACAATTGGCAACACATCAAATTGATTTGATTTAGTGATGTGTGCAGTGCTATGCTAGGTTATGTATATAAATAGGAATTGATGAGATAAATATGCAGTATTCAATAAAATGTCTACTATTTTTATACATATAATAGTCCCCCACAGTTTCGCCCGTGTTCCTGTGGGATCTGCGTCCCCGTAGGATCTAGTGGTTTGAAATATACTTTACCTACCTTTTAAATATACATAACCTTTTCTTAGACCTCCCGAATATACACGAAAAAATAATAAGAATTGGTCAAGCCGTTTTGGAGGAGTTCGGTAATTAAAACTGTGATATGAGAATTTTATATATTAGATATGTTAATAAAATAGATACATGTTTAAACAAATAATTGACTAGCATAAAATAGCTAATCATGAAACAACCACATCATGTAAATGCCCACAACAACATGAACAAACAATGTTCAGATTGAGAAACATAATTTTTAATAATAATATATATATTTGTATTTTTGGAGACACCATCCATGCTACTTCATCTAATCTAATCTCTCACTCATTCTATACATGAATAATAGTGAATTAATAATTTGGCTCGCAGAATTTTTGATTCAATTGTTATCTTATTGTTTAAGTGGGATAATCATACACCTTCAGAACCAACAAGATACACAAGATTTAACTTGAGTCTTTATCACAAAATGTTTGTGGCAATAATGTGATAATAAAATAAATATGCTGAAAAAGCAATGTAGGTAAATGATATGATAATATCTGAATCATTTTATGTTCTCTATAAATATTAGTTTCAGTGACAAAAGTAAAACACTTTAATTTTTGAGAATGCTTTTGATCTTACAATGCAAATCTATAGTTGGGTACTTAATCTGTCTCATGCCTAGAACTTATTATCAAATAAAGTAGTTAGTCTATATTTAAAATTATTAACTGTATTTTAAAGATTGAGATTGAAATTTTGTAGCCATTACCAGGGTTGGGGCATTTAACAGTGCCAGCAGCTTGTTGAAGTGATCAAGCCATATCAATTTTCAATAGAAAGAAACTGTGAGTACTTATGTACACTATACAGTATATATATATATATATATATATATATATATATATATATATATATATATATATAAATATATGTTACCGGCCAAACCCGATTTCAGGACAAACTAGATTTGCCTAGGCTAAACTAGTTCTTCCTATACGCGGTTGCTTCATCTTTGTTCACTCAAAATCTTAGAATTGATAAACATAAAAAACATTGCAATAAAGTGAATGCCACTTACACTTTTAACGGAAACTTTGTTTTTTTTTTTTCTTGATAGGCTTGTTTGACTACAATCTCACCATGGTAAGTGATGATGTGGCCGAAGGTGGTAAGCACACAAAGCCTAGATGGGAACTGGCTCTCAAGTGCAGCTGTCGGAACATACCGATAGGTGCTTGGTGACAGATTTTCAACTTGAGGGTGGTAGCCAGCCAGTCGGGTACTAAAAAGTACCCTACCACCATGCTGTGGTTTCCTCACAATGTCTTCCTTCACCGGAAGCTCAAGCTCATTGTAGGATTCGAACCCACGACCTTCACCGTGGTAACCGACTAGAAAGAGAATGTTAGCAAGTCGTTAGGGAAGAACTAGTTTAGCCCAGGCAAAACTAGTTTGTCCTGAAATCGGGTCTGGCCGGTAACATATACATACACAAGGTACATACAAATAAATGACAACATGATAACAACAAATAAACCACTTTCAAACGAATCGGGAGACGTGGAGAACCTATCTACATAAAAAAATGTGTATTGAAAATAGTCTATAAGTACATACCCACCACAAGGTGCTATAATGGCACATAATCGAGGCTGCATATATATTTATGTCGTTATTAGGTTATTTAATCCAAGACTACGCGGGGGATGATATAAAACTGAATAAGAGAAGGAGATGTGACAATAAATAACCAAGTAGCCTTAGAATAAAACGTCGCGCCGCTCCTTCATAACTATGCAAGTAGCTTTACATAGTTCCACAAACCGTAAACACATCAAAGACATCCACTGCACTCGGTAGAAAACAATAATTGTCTCATGACAAAATTTTATTATTTCCGCCAATAAAATTATTAATAAGTGTCGCACTATGATTTTTAAATGTTATTATAAAATAAAAATATAAAATTATTTTATCACAAACTACCTGAAACACTTCCTTCACTTTTTTTTATTACACTGACCAGGTCCTTAACTTTGTATGGGGCGAATTAAATTACCTACGGGGGCTGAATTTCTGTGATACCATTATAAAAATATGTTTTTTTTTTTATAATGGTAATACATTGACTTTTAGCTTTATTATTGTTTTTGTTATTTCTATAATCAAACCATTACACTATTTTACAGGTATTGCAAAATGGTCCCATATAAAGGAGTTTTATGAAATAGACAACACCAATCCAAATTTTGTGTATGCTCCTGTTTTGAAAAAAGATCATCTCAGTCCTAATACAAAGCAGAAGATGAGAGTAAAACTAGCTGCTCAAGTATTAAGCTATTCTGTGGCAGCTGGAATGTATGCTAAAATATCTGCAGGTATGTAATGTGGTTGTTTTGTACTATTAAATGTGAATTAACATAAAATCGTTTTTTTTTAATTAAATTATTGTTTAATTAAATATTATTAATCCCCATAAATTTCCACATTTACAGGAGAACTCACTACTGATGCAGCTGTAACAGCAAATGTTATATCCAAAATGGACAAATTAATTGATGCAGTAAACAGCGACTGTTCAGATTTAAGGCGGGGTAAACCTCATGCTACAAATTTAAAACACACAAGTCCACATCTGAAATATTTTAAGGAAATGAAATTGTTTATATCTAATATGAAATATATTGGGAGCCCACGTACGCCACCATTACAAGAAGGCTGGATAATGACATTAAATGGCATTGAACGGTTGTGGAGGAATTTAGCAAGTAATCACAACATATCCAGTATGGCTACAAGAAGACTGCAGCAAGATTCATTAGAAAAGTTGTTTGGTTGTATGCGGAGTAACTGCGGGTCAAATCAGAACCCAACATGTGGATAGTTTGTTGCCCGTCTAAAAAATGCCATTTTCAGCAAATTGGCACATATTGGGACAACAGGAAACTGTGAAACTGACAATAATGTATTCATAAATAATTTTGATACTTTATTGAATGTTTCACAGCCCTCACAGATAACTGGAGAAACAGTTTTTTTTAGAAATAAGCAATTTAAACGAACAAATTATCAACAATTTAATAAATGAAGACAGTTCAGAAATTCAGGCTTGTGCATATGTATGTGGATTTTTATTAAAAAAAAAATACCAATTGAGTGTAATAAATGTAAAAATATATTTCACTCAAAAACTGTTAAACAGCATCATTTGTTTGTGGAGTACCGGGAGTACTCCGAATTTAAAAAATCTTTGAATTATGTCACCAAAGATACGGTGACGTATGTAGAGTGCTGCGCTTGCATGATTAATAAATATTTGAGTGAAAAGGGTCATACAAAATGCTTAAAAAAAATCATGCATGTTCTAAAAAGTAATATTAATTTTTAGAACATGCATGATTTTCTGAATGACTGTAGCATCCACAAAGAAACAAATTGTAATAATTTAATAAATAATGTATTTATTACATGCATTAAAAGATTTTGCATTCTCAAAAATAGAGCCTTTGCAGAAGAAGCGTCAGCAGCTGCACTCAAACGTAAAATTAACATTATGTTACATAAATAATATTATTCAATTGTATTAGGTACTTCAATCAATAAATGCGATAATAGATTTATTATATTTTTTGTTTTATTCCAAGTTCATAATGTAGACATTTTTACTTATAAGAAAACTTGAAATCCTACGCAAGGCGAGGCAAGATTTCGAGTTTTCTTATAAGTAAAAATGTCTACACAAATATTTGAATTTTGGGAATATTAGTAACCCATGTACGAATTTCCCGCGGTGTAATACTTTTAGGGGGCTGACTTAAGAGGGCGGTAGTGAGAACCATTCGAGGCATTGCTGTATGGAGTTATTGTTCTTCTCCGCTAGGAGTAAATGTTCCTTGACACTGACAGACAGCCTCTGTCAGGTTTTTTTTTTTTTAAGAAGATTTTTGGCCTGGTATCGAGACCTTTAAGCCATTTCTTTATTTTAAATATTCATATTTTATGTTTAGTCACGTTTTATTGTCACTTTCACTGTAAAGTCTAGTACTCGTCCGTACAAGTCCGGTCTAATCACTCCACTCGGGCACAGTAGCTACTAGCTACATATCAGTAATCTGTGGGGCACAGCGTTGCCGGATGGCGGGTAAATTACCCGAAAAGGGGTATTTTGGGGTATATTATTACTGGTGGGTATTTGACGGGTATTTTCAGTGGATTACATAATACATCATATATGAAGTAAAACCAAAGTAGTAGTTCTAATAAAAAGTTTACGTCATACTATTTCATACCCACAAACTATAATTTTATTGAGATTTTTGTGGAAGTAGTAAATTATGTTTCTTTCACTAAACATCCGGTGCATTAGAACTTATATAAATTACTAGTTTACCCCCGCGGCTTCGCCCGCCATCTCGAGGGAACAGTTGAATGTTCAAAAATCCTTCCTTAGCGGATAACTACTCCCTATAGCGCCTTTCAACTACAATAATTAAATTACAAAACGGCTATATTAATATACCTTGCTCTGGCTGACTCTGTTATCGGTTATGGTTTGAATAGCTATGGGAGAACGTACAAGACTTATATAGAAGAAATCTACTGTGCTCAGCTAAGATTGTTGCAATGCATTATACCTAAAAATGTTAAAGAAAAATACATTCATAACGATATAGATATATTTTACAAATGTAATAAGCGTTTTTAACAAAATTAAATTTAGTATACTAAACTACGAAATGACCTTAATGATTTAGAAAAAAGGGTACGTCCCAAAAACTTAAGAGAGTGTAGGCACAGTACATATATTATTCCAAGATATAACAATGTACATGGTTCCAGAACACTAGATGTTTTGATTCCAAAACTCTTGAATGAGTTACCGGAAGAACTTCAAAACATTTATGTACAGGGTGGCAGGTTCAAGCAGAAGCTTAAAAAATATTATTGTAATGCATTCCAAATTAATAATTAACCACGTATGTATATATAACTATGCTGTAAAGAACGCACTCGACGTACACAGATAAATCCTGTGAGGTATTCGATGTGCGTCAGTCTTTTATTTTTTTATGATTTTTTTATGTATATTGAACAAATAATAAAAAAAATACTACGGATTTAGTTCACAATTTCACGGCTTTCCATTTATTTTGTGCGGTACCTACTATAATTATTTTTTTAAATAAAACTAAAAAGTTCTGCCTGAGAAAGTCTCGTCAAAATTTGTGCAGACGTTTTGGAGATTAGCCGGCACAAATAGCCAAACAGACAGACAGACAAACTGTTTGAAATAGTCAAGAATTTTAAATATTTCGAAAATGGTTACATTTTTACTAAGATAATTTTTATGTAGGACACCCTAGATAATATTGAGTGAGTTTAAAGTATCACCTCAATTTAACATGTAGGATTTTTTTTTAAATGTAGGTATTTTATTCCGAATAAGCGATGGAATTTCAAAAAGTTTGAATTTAAAAAATCTTTTTACAGAGAATTTTTTGGGGGTGCGAAGTGACGTTGCGTTTTAGTTTTATTTTCATTAAATTCGTGTATTTAGAGTGTTATTGAATAATATCGGTGGTGTTTTGTCCAATAAACATAAATCTAAGTGCAGAAGTGAAATGAAATATGAGGATGTATCGTAACTTTTCAAGTTATCCCAAAAAGTCAGTGAAAAGTTTTAATGGAACAGCCGCCAATTTCACTAAAACCTGACCGAACTTATATGGACGAGGACTAGACTTTACAGTGTGACTTTGTAATGTTACAATATAACGCGACTATTACATAAAAGTAGAATATTGAATAAAATGTATGCGACTGAAAGTCACTCCCCAGTTTAGTTCAAGAATCATATATTCTAAATGGATAGGTAACTCTAACTCCTTTTTGGTTGAATGGTACATACCATTTCGTTTACCTAAAAGTAAAGGTGTGATAGACTTACGCGTTAGAGAGAGATATGCATTGTAGGCTATTAAAATGATACGCATCTAAGGTCGTGAGAGCTGAATTGCACTTTATGACGTTGTAAGAAGTCGTTTTTATATAAATTTTCTTAGCGAATTGACTCTACTGTATACGGCACCACAGTTTGGCACAGTACAATACAAAGTACAGTAGCCACAGAGTAGTAAGAAGGTAATTAGTATGCTTACGTTTACTATACAAACCTTAGACGAATAATCCAAACAGTAGCTCACCGACCGACAGTAAGAAATGAAATAACAAATTTTAACAATTCATTTATTTAATGCAATTGTATACCATTTATTCACACATATTAAACATTAAAATTTCAAAGAACATTCAACTTATCGTTATCTAGTTAGTAGGTAATTATACTGTAGTGTAATAAATGGATAAAATTATGCTTTAAAAGAACATAATACATAATTTGCCTCGACGACGCGGAGACGAGAAGATGTGAGCGGCGCGTACTGAGCACTCAACGCCTCACACACTCGCAACGCTAGCCAGCGCCCATCTCCGCGACAGTACGCATCTCCGCACAGCTTCGGTAGATACACCCGAGCTGAAAAACATCTCTTCTCGTCTCCGCTTTGGACTTATTCGCACATCTTCGCCTTTGTGGAGTCCGGGCCTCTGCCAAGTAGGTATACACAGACAAAATTTGTACTTAGGTTGACAACCAAAGAGATTTAAAGATAGATTATAAGTTAAAAGTCATAGATTAATAATAAATCCTCGCGCGCCCGTCATCGCGCCGCTCTGACTTGACTCTGACCGCATCTATGTTGAAAGTATTTGTTGACAACTAAAAATTTAAATTTACTTACATAGGTATCTAGATTCCGTTCCGTCGTAAATATTTCTATATACTAACAATGAGCAACAACATCCATAAAATAGTTGAACATTTACTTATAACTAAGCGCGGAACTTGAATAAAACATCAATCAACTACCTAAAGATTATTTTATTTCACCAAGTCCCCTCAACTCCAGTGTTTTTATGTATATAGATAAATCGCAAAACAGGCGATGGAAGCATAGTGCCATTAGTAAGCTTACACCATGCATGCGCCCGATTCGCTTATCAATACACGCTTAGGGACCTGGTAACATGGCCTCCGTTTTAAATTTTCAATGTAAACCTAGTCTAGGTCGCACATTTGGCATAATATGACAGCAGATTTACGTAGGTATATTTTTAAGAAAATGGGTTCCAATCACCTAATTAAACTAACATAGATTAAAATTGGCACAACGATTAGTAATATAATGTATAATAATAACAACTATGATTAATTGATTTTAACATTGATTTATAGCCATACATAATTGGCACAAAGGGTGGAGAAACCCAAATCATAAAAAATAATCTTAAAAAAATACCACTACTACCTTTAAAAAGTAAGCAATCGTAATGGAAATAATTACGAGGATTTTATAATAAATTATATAAAAAATATGTTTGATACGTATTGGCTTCAGTAACAGTAGTGTTCTACTGAGTCACATTAGTTAACAGCTCAAGCACCAACATTCCAAGGCCTACCCTGTTTCCTACCTAGATACTAATGATGATCGTTACTCAAGTTTTGCTCCTTTGCGATTTTGAAAATCAATGCCAGAAATGTTTTATTGGAAACTGTTACATAATTTCATTCTGACTTCTGAACTGGTGGCAACTTCAGTAATTTCGACGTTTACGTTTTTTGCCCTTTTAGGACCTAAACTGAAATAAATAGCTTTGACTTTATGATGGAAAGTATTCAACTATTACCTTGTAAACCGGTTTGAACATTACTACGACGCGGAAAAGCTGTCCATATAGGTAAACCTATAGTTTCAAAATTGGTCATACATAGTAAAAGAAGTCAAATTTATTTACCCCTAATTTACAATCTGTCTATTTAGCACCCTATTTGTTCCACCCATTAAATGACTGACGATTCTATAATAGTATAAGAAAATAAAAAATTTCAGTCTCATAATTAAAAGTTACCTTACTAGGACTACAAAAAAATTAAGTAAGATACCTACATACAAAGTAAACTTTGAGCGCTGTCTCCATTTATTCGGCAAAATCCCCTAATATTTTCGTTACCTAGTTCAAAACCCTAACATACTGTACAAGATTTTGCTAACATCACGCGTAAAATGGCGAAGTTATCGCCGCACTAGTGTCATTTGAAATTCCAACACTAAGTAATAAACGCAATAAGATTAATTATAATACTTACGTACATTTTATAAAAATCAAATAATCTTAGGATGGACACTTAGGTGAGAAAGAATCTCCAGACATACCTTAATATTATACTACAAATTATTGTCCTACGTAATTCTCTACATACATTTATATGTTTAAAGATTAGCTAAGTACATATATCTGTTACATGAAATACAAAGTATGATGGAAAAAATGTAAGGATTTAAGGGTACCTAGGAATAGGTAGTACCTTCTTTCTTATCTTATATATTGAATACCTTTAATGAATAAGTGGTAATCACACCAAGAAAAACACAGACTTTTAAATCCTAAAAAGTATGGAGAATGGATAAAGTAGTAAATGCCTAACGAGACGTGGGCAGCGCCGGTACTCTGACTAGAAGTTTACTCCAATAATTCGATGTAATTTACATCTTCGCTTCCGTCGTTATTATTTTCCACATCCTCACTGAAATAAATACGGATTCGAATTATTTGAGAAATAAGGAGTGACGGAGTGACATCACTGAATGTCACGTGATGTCTAATATAATCCTCTACGGGGAGAAAGGCTTGCAACGTTTATTTGGGAAAATATGTATACAGGTTGTCCGGTTAGTAGTAAGACAAACTTATGGGGGAGATAGGTGGGTGGATCACCTACCAAATATACAAAAATCACCTTAGTAAAAGTGACACATTTAGATATATTAAAAAACAGAAATGTCGAAATATTTCAAAAATGATGACACTTTTACAGAGGTCATTTTTGTATATTTGGAAGGTGACCTATCTCTCCCTTAAGTTTGTCTTACTACTTACCGGACACCTGTATAAAAGTATCTTTACCCACCGTTTCTCACAGTTGACCATGAAGCAAATAACGAGGATCCTGATGATAATATAAAATATTCCTAACATGCTGATCGCTACGATGGTCACCAAGATGATATTATCCTGTAACAGAGATATTATTTTAAATTATTGACCAAATAACACTAAGTACTGGTTTCCCGCCCCGGTTTCACCCGCATTCCCGTGAGATCATCCGGGACAAAAAGTATCCTGTGTTTTATTCCAGGATATGAACTATTGTTTGAACTGTTTTTGCGTGAAAGATTAACAAACATCTTCACATACATCCATCCAAATATACTTTCAAATTTATAATATTAGCAGTATAATATCTACAATACAGTATATGTATTTCGTTGATTGGCGCATTCTAGATTATTTTACGTGATACCTAGTTTATTTATTAAATTTAATATTAAACTGAAATAAAATATTTTTAATAGATAATAAGCCATTTATTATTATAAAACATCTACGAAGATTTTCAGAAGTACTTCTTCAATTGTAATTCGTACCCTGAAATGTAAGACAAAGTTGGTATTTAAATTCATATAACTAATAATGACATCAGGAACCTAACTACCTAATTGAAATGATATCATGAATATAAATTATTGAGTTCAAATCTACCTATAAGATTATAGTCTCAAATAAACGCAGCTAAATCGTTGAGTAAGCAATATAATGAAACTAAATAAATATCCTGGGACATTTTTCACACACGGTTATCTGATCCCAAACTAAGCAGAGCTTGTAATATGGAAACCAGATGACTGATACACTCCATAAACTACTTTTTTTGAAATACATACTTAAATAGATAATTACACCTAAACTCAGGGCAAACAGACATGTTCATGAACACAAATGTAGGTCCTGGATGGGAATCGAATCCACGACCCCGGCGTGATAGGTAGTGTGTTAACCAACCACGCCAACCGGCCCGTCGAAACTGATACAAGAATCTTTGATTGTGAAGTTTTTATAAGGAAGAGTATAATGGAGAACTTTACCCATACAGCGCATTCACGTTCCCAATCACTAATGAGTAAATTGATGTTCAGTTTCATAAATTGAGTTAATGGGCATTCTTTTCCACAGCCTGGAATATTAAGGATGGTAGGTTCTTCATTTCCTGTTGTATTTCTGTATGCAATCCTTACGTAAAACTTCGGTTTTTCATCAAAACCTGAAAAATAAAATTGTCAGCGACTCGACATGGAAATGCTCATATTATTATGTATTGTAAATAGATAGGGCCCTTGTATATAAGAAATAATAAAGAATTTGTAAGGTAATTATTAGGATAGGTCTCGGAACGGTAACGCCGCGCAGGCAAGCCTCAGAATGTTAGTCCCCAAAGTAAGGCATTACCTTATCGAGAGCCGTTTCATGTTTTTTAGGCAATAACTCCTAGAATAATTGAGATATTGTCATGATTCTTTTTGTATATTATGTAGAAATATTATGTTACCTTTGTAATAAGATAAGGTTTTATGTGATAGGAAAGCCATTTCCTAAGGAATCTAAATCGAGGAAAAAGCCCATAGAAAGAGATAGCGCGATAGGAAGGTCGTTACGTGCGTAAAGTGTTTAAAGCCGCACGCCACTAAGGAGTGCGACCGCCCCAAGATCCCCACAGAGGGGACGGAACCTCCCTCTGCAATACACTGGGCCACACCGCCAACTACCGCGGATGCCCGAAAGCTCCACGTCCTCGTCACTTATGCCCATCTGGCCCCGCAGCGCCACTCTCTTTGGGGTGCACTCAACAGTCACTTTCCGTTACCTCCTTTCGCGGCTCAAACCGCATCCATAAATCCAACCGGCAGCCCTCCCCCTCTTTACCCCAGCCTTCAGCTGGGACCAACACCCCTCCCCTACTTTCCGCCCCTGTCCCTGCTCCCTCCCCTCTCACCCTCACCCCCCATGTACGCCACGCATCGTTAAGAGGTGAAATACAAGTAAGTTCATTATTATTTATCGATATCTGGTGTTAATAATTACGTTCAGCCAAGATCGACAGCAATTTTGTTTATTGAGTTCTTCTCATTTCCCCCCCCCGCCTCTGGAATTGTCATACGAACAACCCCAGAGGTATTGTACTTGAATCCCTCCTTTGGCCTTTTCGATCGATTTAGTCGCTCCCCTGGAACCAACTCACTACCCCAACTTACTTGACCACAGACCTGACATCCTCGATGTGGCACTGTTGCAGAATGTAAGCCTAGGCATACACGACGTGACCGTGCACCAAGAGTTAGTCTCCGACCATCGATCTGTAATCTTGATATGAACACCGAACGCAGCCCCCCCCCCCCCCCCCCCCTCCCGATTCAGGTCAGACCCCTCTCACCAAAGTCGTGACGAACTGAGACAAACTGGGCGAAAGCCTCAAGTCTGCCTCATCTGTTCACCTCGACAAAATCCCTAGCAGCATCGTCACCGCTGACGAGACTGATTAGGGTAAAGAACGCAGCCATGCGCGCTTACGATAGACATCCAACCGAGGAAAACCGCGTCCGCCTTCGCACCCTCTACCGCGCTGTCAAGGAGCGAGTGGCTGAGGCTTGCGGAAACAGCTGGGACCAGAAAATGATCGACATCAAACCCTCCTATCGAGCCTTTTGGCAACTCTCACGTGCCCTAACCAAGGATACGGTTGCCCCTATTCCACCCCTAAAAAGGCCCAACCTTCTACTTCCCTTCGAAGACAAGGAAAAGGCCGAATGCCTTGCCGAAAGCCATGAGCTTCAACTTACACCCAGTTCCCTCCTTATCGACCCTGTTCATTTGGAGGAAGTAAATTCCGAAGTAGAACGGCGAGCTTCTCTCCCGTTACCCCCACCTCCTCTCAACGAAGAGGAAGACCCCGTCCCTCCCGTGACCCCGGACGAGGTCAAACAGATCATCCGGGACCTCCACCTGAGAAAAGCCCCAGGCTCGGATAAAATCACCAACAGAGTGGTTAAGCTGTTCCCGGCTACCCTCATCATGCTCCTAACAGCTATCTTTAACGCTGCCCTCTCCAACAACATTTTCCCACATCAGTGGAAACAAGCCCACGTAATTGGGATCCATAAGCCCGGCAAATCCGAGCTCTCCAGTTACCGACCCATCAGCTTGCTCAACGTCATGGCAAGATGTATGAAAGGTTAAGCTACCTCCGTCTCTGTGCTGTCCCCCTTATTGTTTACAGTCTACACGAGTGATTATTCAGGCAAGAGCCCCACGGCAATTGCCAAAGTTCTCGAAGCCGCGACCTAGGTCCCTGGTTCCGGAAATGGAGAATCAAAATGAACCCCACCAAAAGTCAGGCGGTCCTGTTCCCCCCCTCCAGTCACCATGTTCGGCGAGCCGAACGGAAGAAGCAAGCCAAATATCTCGGTGTTACCCTGGATGATCCCACAACATTAGCCTGAGCTAAAGATTCTGAATCTGAATTCAGGATAGGGAGGCTCGCGCAGCCCTCAAGAAACAACAACAACACCGCCCGCGTTTCCACCCTCGCCGGAGAGGCCCGTCGCGACGTCCCACTCAGTCAGTCTCGCCCCCCCGTTAGTTAACGGCCCGAGTCACAGTTAGTAATCCGACCGTCCCTTAAAACTCCTCTAAATCGCTTAGGCGAAGTCCGTCTCACTCTTTGTGTCCCCTCGACGACGTCCTGAGCCGAGGTTCGTGCCCCAACTGGGGCGCCCTCAGCGGTTAGTCGTCTAAAAATTGCAACACGGCTGAGAGCCCTAAGCGCTCGCCGAAAAGTCCGCGTAAGGGTGTCTATGGTTCCTCTGACATCCACATTTAATTCATGCATTCCTACGAGCACCACTAGAAGAAACAGTAAATAATAAGAAGGAAAATAAATCAAGAAGTCCGGAAGAAAAGTGTTTTATTCAGTGGTGATATAGTGTCCTGTGGGAATCCAGGAAGTATCCAGCAAGTGCATCCCGATGGCCCATTGCTTTCCGCATACGCCACCTCGTCGTCATCAAACGTAATGGTGGAACATCAGCTCGTTGAACAACAACAAAATACACAGTCCACGCATTGTCAGAACAAAAATAGTTGAATGATTTTTTAATTGAGAACGGAAGTCTAAAATAAAAACATATTTGAACCAT
This sequence comes from Ochropacha duplaris, assembly GCA_951361185.1. NCBI lineage: Eukaryota > Metazoa > Arthropoda > Insecta > Lepidoptera > Drepanidae > Ochropacha > Ochropacha duplaris. The sequence goes on from OX592690.1 coordinate 3,585,323, forward strand.
TTATTTTGTTGGAATTAAACTCTAGATTACTACTACGATAACAGTAGTTTATAATCAAAAATTTACAATAAATCAGTTGACTTTATTCAGATGCACAGTTTTTTATGCACCATGCGATAAATCCAAAGGGGCGACATTTCGAAGAGATGAGGAATTGGGATGGAAAAGGTCGATAAAACTTTAAGAGCTGATTTTTCATAAGCCAGATAACACTGACTGTTAATTTGAAATTCGAACAGTTTTTGTACGGTCATGTCAGAGCAATAGTTTATCCAGTGATTGAAAAATCGGCCCTAAGTGTTTTAAAATATTTCACTTACTCTTTAAAAGTTCCATAAAAACAGCGGCTGTATAGACGGGACATTGGCCATCGAACATTCCCATTGAGTTAAGGATGCTAGCAATAGTAATATCATGTGCACTATAAATGGACAGTTTGAAATCAGTTTTGAGGGTCGTCGCGTTCAGCATCTGTTCCGTTATTTGTGTAAACAATGGGCCTACTTTCAAACGAGCTAACTTTTGCGTCAGGGTAGGCACACGGAAGCTGAAAATATTATATAAAAATATTATTAATTTATGATAATATTCTAAATGCGAAAGTTACTCTTCTTCGTCTATCTGCTAGCTGCTGCTGCTAAAGGATTACTATTTTTTACTTCTACCCCTAATAGGGATGATGCCTATATTCAAGAAAAAATATAACCGCGCAAGTGCGAGTCGGACTCGCGCACCGAGGGTTCCGTAATGGAGTCTCGAGGATTTTTTTCTTTTACACCTTATTTGAGGTTGGTGCCAATTAAGCTAGACCTCTAAATTGTATGAGCGCCGATACAACTCAGAGGTCTATCTTAATTGGTACTAACTATGTATGTATGGGGACACCCTTTAATTTTCAATTTTTTTTATTTTTTGGAATTTTTCCTTTATTTGTGCTGTAAGACCTTGCTTTTTGCCAAATTTCGTGATTCTAGGTCAACGGGAACCTATAGGGTACTTCCGGTTGACCTAGAACTGTCAATTTTGGTAAGGTTTTACAGCACAAGTAAAGGGAAAATTCCAAAAAATAAAAAAAGTTGAAAATTAAGGTAAATTTTGGTACTTACAAGTTTTCGCGAAAATCTAAATTTGCCCATATCTTTTTATCGTGTTGACTCAGGACCTTGATTTTTATACACCTAATAGGGACTATATACCTCAGTATCTGGTATAAATTTCAACTTGCTAGGTGGTGAACCACGGACAGAGGGACAAGAAAGTGATCTTATAAGGGTTCCTTTTTTACTTTTTGAAGTACGGAACTCTAAAAACTCCAAGAACTCAAAAATAGCGAAAACCTTGTAAAATTCCACCTTTTTATATTTTATAATTACCAATTTAACGCCTCCTTAGCCTCTTTGGCGTAAAATTTTGCTGGTTTATATTTATGGCGTCACAAGTATTTCATACAAAACTCCATATAAATCATCGTTTGGGTTGACTGATACCCAACCGTGAAAACTAAGACTACCTATTATCTAAGATGGTAAGGTGCTCATCGTGCTTTCCGAAGCACGGATAGCGAATGCTGATTAATTACATTAATTAGCCCGCCCGGGGATCGAACTCCGAACCTCCACATCGGAAGTCAGACACTCTTACCACTCAGCCACCGTCCGCGTCGATTCATTAACGCGTGTTACGTTCATAGATATCTTTATGTGTTGGGTGACACCATGTCGACCGCATCGGGTGACACACATGCTGGCTACGCCAATGACCGATCTACTTAAGTGCCATTTTAGGGATTAGTAGTAGATTAGGTGCTGAATAAATACTAGTCAAATGTTTGATCTTGACTAGAGCTAATTCTACCTGTAACATGCCGGCTTTCTCATTAGTTCTGGAAACACAGTTATTGTCCATGGAGGTAGTTTCAAGTCATTGTCTTTTTCGATAGAGAGTGTATCAAAAACATCATGGACATCGTCGTAATCTTTGATGGGCTTTCCTGTATAAGCGGTCATTAAGCTGTAACAAAGATAAAAATTTTGTTGGCAAATAAATTAGGTATTATTTCACCAAATAACAAACTGTCGCTGTGCAAAGTGGTGAATAGTAATAAAACACTGCAATAATTTATTTATAAGCTTTCATTTGTAGTGCAGGTATACAAAATGAGCATAACATATTTTTTTAGTAGGAATTCATACCTACTATCAGGTAAACGGCATTCATCTGATGGTAAATGATAAACTATGAAAATGAGTAAAATCAGGGTGACTGTGTGTATATATAGTGCCATTGACGAAGACATATGGACATATAGACATCACTATAACCCTAACGAAAGGATGCTCACTTGCTCAAAGAGTGGGATGCGTCTTCGTTGATGGTACCTACTATCTATACTATAGCCAACATTTAGAAAGCTCAAATTCAAACTCAAAATGTTTTATTCAATTTTGGGACACTTAAGGAACACTTATTGAACGTCTTATTGCTATTTTTAAAGCTATTGTAACTGTTACCACCATTTCCAAATAAAGACCTGTCAGGAGAAGAAACGGCGAAACAAACTCCCCGGTGTTTTTTTTACAATAGTCCCTCTTTTCTCTTTTAAATATAATAATGGATACATTGTATAATATCGTTTAAGAGGAGCAACTCATTGCCATGCTTTGCCATCATTCATATATTCTGCTACTGTATAGTAAGCTTCGAAGCCAACCGGCTCTTCCGGTGGTACTTCCTGAATACCTGCCTGGTCGGTATTCAGGAAGTACCACCTGCACCTGTACGTTAGCACCTGCTAACGACAGAAATTCCACTTGAAACGAGTATCTTTTTTCATAGCTTTAAATGAGTTCGTTTTAATTTATTATAACTATATAATAAAAAAAACGAAAATCTCGGAAATGGCTTAACGATTTGGATCAAATTTTCTTTTAGATTAAGTTTTGATTTTTAAGTTTATCTAATTATAGACATGTTTCTTGAAAAAGAAAACGCAATTTTACACCATAAAAAAATCGCTAGGCGAAGTTCGCCGCCAGTGTGCTCCGGCAGCTGCATTTAATCATTATTTTCATTTAAACGATTAGTTGACACAGCTTTCAAGAACATTTGCAATTGCTTTATAAGTTAAGTAAATCAGACAAATCGCGCGCCTTAAATGTCCGCATCTCGGCTCGTGGACATCTCCTGTATGTATCTTTTATTTTTACGCCAAAACGTTGACAAGGATTCGGTCCACCTGTAAAGGATCACCTCCGCCTTGACATTTACAATACCAGAGGGCATGGGCAACTATACATGAAGAGCTCTTTTCCCCATGTAGTAGTGAAGTGAATATTAGATAATCGGTATAAAATAAGAATATACTCACTTCATGGTGTCTCTGTTGGTGCTGAGATTTTCTTTATAATCGGATGAGTTTTTAACAAGATTCATTTCGGCATCATACGCTGGACAATTTTTCTTCATCGCTAAAACTTCATCATCCGATTCGGGAACGGTGTGGATAGGTATTGGTTGCCACATCAGGGTGTCATGCCATATTGCCGAGCCTTTGGGCGGATACATACCTATGGCATAATAGCTCCTGTAGTTTTTGTACATTCATAATCAGCGATGATACCTACGTTGAGGAATGACGAGGTGGGTGCGAAGTGCAAGTGTGATTTCGTGCATTTTATTTAGGTAGGTATTTAAATAGGGATAAGGACAAGAGAAAGAAAGAAAGTTTTAATAGTACCTACCGACCTAATCATTAATGATTACGTATGAAGAATTAAATTAGTTCTAAGCTAACAAACAATGCATTGATCAAATTGTAAAACGCTCTTTATAACGCTAATCATATTAAGTAAGAATTCGCTGATATGCAGAAGCATACATAATTAGTTATTACAAATAACTCAATAACTTTAATTAATGGGTCAAATATACTTACCAGCCAAGTTAACCTGAGCTGACATGAGAGTGCGGTCCACATCAGTAGATCTTACGTAAATCTGATCGGGATCATAATTTACTGACAGCAAATTCTAGAACAAATATTATCAATTTGACATTTTAAAATGTTAATATGAAAATTTTTAATGATTGATGTTTTTTTTTTCAATGGAATGGTATGCAGTAGAAGGGTAAGTATTAATCTTATATGTACCTACATATATTCTCGTGTCACAGTTTTAGTTATCGTACTCCTCTGAAACGGCTTGACCTATCTTGATGAAACTTTATTTTTACAACTTACTCTCAGATGTACTGAATATACATATAAAATTTCATCAAAATCGGTCAAGCCGTTTCGGAGGAGTATGGTAACAAATTATTTCCGCAACATTCTTTACCAGATTATCAGGAACAATAAAATTATTAGGTGATTTTAATATGATTTTGTGTGATGCGACTTATTCAAGCTGATTGTATATATGTGTATGAAATTGTTGTTAGTTAGTGCAGATTTCCCCTCGTAAATTGGGAAGAAGCGCTATGGATACACTCTTCTGGTCCACCGGTGGCCGTGGTCCTCTAAGTTAGGCTCCCACCACATGCATTGCAATATCCTCGGAACGGTCCGATGTTTTTCCGAAGTACCTCTCATAAATTTCCCCTCTAATTGCATTATATATAAATAAACATATATTTATTTTTATTAATTTAAAGAAGATACAAACGGTTATTACAACAAACAAAGTATAAACATAGAACATAAACAAACCTGGAGATCTCTTAAAGAATACATAACAAAACAAAAATGTAAAATATATATTACTTATATATAATTTGCATTGAAGCATCATCCCATGGAATTGATAGTTTTGCGAAACACTGTACTAATGACAGGAAAAACATTTGTTATCAAAGATTCCCAGTAATAATAACATTTAAATAAGTGTAGCAACCAATAAACTGTTACGAGCCTTGTATACTTGTATTATATATTATTATAAGGAATATATTATACATGAATATATTATTATATAATTTTATATACATGTAGGTATATTAAGCAATAATGTTAAAATAGTAGGTACATTACTCAGCAAGTATATATTTTTTTATTACTTAGGGATCGAAAGTTCGTTGAAAATAAATACCTATTCGTATGAAGGAAATATTTTTACTTAATTTTTTCTATTTTGTCTATAAAAACAAAATGAAACTAGAACCTAAATAAAGGACCCGTTGGGGTTTAGGGGCGACACCCTTACGAAACTGATAAAAAATAAAAGTGAAAATGCAATAAACAAAATTAAAAATTGTAATAAATAGGTATATGATTCGACACTATTGTACGTTTTTACACAAATACTATTGGAATATACGGCAAGACAAAGAACTTTTGTTATTGTTGGCACAGTAAGTGGCACTTTTGCCCCTGGAATTAGCGTTAGAAATCTAACTTTCGATCTCGGCATGATAAAAAAATATTTTAATCAATGTATATATAAAATATGTGGAAGTATTTGTAGTATGTTACAGAATCCCAGGAAATTACTTGGTAACTAAGTAATTTTGAACTCACTTCATAGCGTTCTCGAATCGAATTTCCGAAAGAGTACTGTTGATTTCTTCCCGTGATTGTAAGTTGTCCAAATTTTACTGGCCATATAGATTCATTAGCGTACGGATCTGTCGGGTAAGGAGCCAACGGTGTTCTATCTCCGTGACGGAATATAACCGCAGCATATATTACCCTTCTTTCCTCGCACGATATTGTTACACATAAACAAAATACTATAAACACGACAGGTTTCATATTGACGAAAGCGATGACTAATTGACAACCAGCCGGTTCAGTAGTCGAGGACGAACTGACAGTGCCTGGCCTGTTGCAGTTAACTTATTGCGTTGTTAGAAATAGCTCAAACAGGGCTCAAGTATTGATCGAAAACAACGTTCACCTGTAGTGCATCGTGACATGCGCCCGGTTTGCAAACAAAGGGCCCGGATATTAAGACCGGATTCAATCCGTTGCACAAGCAAATACCTATTTGAAATTTTCTGCCTCCATTTCATACTAGGTACCTATGTAGGTCCTGATATTCACCAGATCGACGAAGCACGTGTCGGGCGGGTCTAGTTAATTACGTGTGTAGTCAAGTTGTATGATTCTGTCTAAATACACGGATACCGATTTTCGATAGCCAAGACTGAATATTGTGAATGATAAGTCTCTAAATGCATGCATATTGGATATATCTCAACTAAAGTTAACAATTCAATTTTAACACATTGAATTGTTAACTTTAGTTACACGAATATTTTTTATTGCATTTTTCGTTTCTTTGACCTATGCAGCATCTTCTCAATTTTTTGTATTAATTTTTGACTAAAATATACGCCTATTATATCATTTGATTCCTTTATTCTAGGGAAAAATCATGCAATTATATCACAAGAATAAAAGTATATGCTATTGTTAAACGCTTTTTAGGTCCCTGAGTTCACACGAATAAACGTGTGTTAAAACAAGCAAACGTTTGAGAGGACTTGTGCACTTCTTCGAGTTTGTATAATAGCAGCTTACACGTTTATTCGTGTAATGACGCACTCAATTTTTATTCCTAATGTGTCATTTTGTGGAATGAAAGTTTTAAAATATACTTTTATTTAAAATTAAAGTATTGCTTTGCCTCCTACGGTATTTAATCGGATTGTTTATAGCATTAAGTGTTCAAATACTAGTGTTTTGGTCTTAATAGTTAAAGTTTATGCATAGTAACAGCAATTAAACAAATCTATCAATGATCCGTTCAATGCAATTGTACGTAACATTAGAAAGGGGCGCGGGGGTGCAATGCGAGTGGCATTAGACAACAAGACGTCCGGAAGCGAAGGTCAGTCTTGTTGTGTGATTCTACGCGCATAATTACGTAATTTTGATTATTACGCAGGCATTCTACATTATCGAGATTTTTTTGTTGATGTGTGATTTAGTGCAACGATGAATAGAAATACAAAAACTTCTAGTCGCTGCAGAAGGATATTAGATTTGGCGAATTGTAAAAGTAAGTACTTGCCCACATATTAATATTATGTATAAATAGGTATTAATTTGTAATTATAATCAACTCATAAACATGGTATAATTTTGAATTTAAAGTAAATAACCCTATATGTGATGGCAATAGGCTCGACCCCTATTACATGGGACCTAAAACATACCGGCGAACTGTGGGTGTGCCTTGGTACACCTCTGCCGAACCCTTCGGGGAATACAGGCGTGATGGTATGTATACCTATATGTCTCCTAAGTGTTGTAAGTGTACCTACAAAAAGCGTGTGATTATTATTATTAGGTACTTATGCTTATGCTTCGTTAGTCTAGTGGTCCCAAGCGCGATTGCTACGTTAGAGGTCCTGGGTTCGATCCCCAGGTCGAGCAAAGTGTTACCTATTGGGTGTTTCTATGAAATTCTCAGTAGCAGCTCGGAGTCTGGAATTGTGCCCGGTTAATGGCAATAGGCTCGCCCCCTATTACATGGGACCTAAACATACCGGCGAACTGTGGGTGTACATTGGGTGTACATTAGTACCTTCGGGGAATACAGGCGTGATGGTATGTTATGTTACTTATCGTATTTACATTTCAATGAGATAAACAAGGTTGGTATTTATGTATTAGTTGGTACCTTTATTAACTGTTTTTCTTTTTTTTAAGTAACGTGAATGAAGGTGACAATAGTAATCTTGTTTGTAAAGAACAGGACGAAAATAGATTAAGTGAGGCTATTGATGCTATTGCTTCCTCATCATTAGGTAAGTACTTAACAATTAAGCTTCATAATTACTTTAGAAAGTAGGTAACTACCTATACCATCGTGGTCCAAGGATTCCGTTAAATGTTAGTTATTCTGTTAAGAAATGGTTAGTAGCAGTTCCTAGTTTGTTAATATGCCTGGTACTTACCTACTTTGACTATTGAATTACGTGGCACTAAATTAGGTACCTAGCTACATATTTATAATAATTGGCAAAATATAAGGGGCTCTGGCCTGTTGCTCTAGTGGTTAGTGACGTACCGTGGACGGGTACGGTACTCATAGTCGGCGATAGTCGCAGACATGTTCTCATCTATCTGCTATAAGACTCACCTCGATTGATTATTAGTTTCCGTAAAATGAATCAATCATTAGAAAGGTAGTAAGTAATCTCTTTGATTCGTTTCAGAGAGTTTCACACATCTGTCGCGAACTTCATTTCCTATTGATGGTGTATCAGAGCTCTGTGGAGTAAATGTTCAAGATGACGGTTTTATTTCTAACACCTCATTAATAACTAGGGTATCGCCACATGGAACAAAATTAAATAATGTTATGTCACCACCAATTAATGTTCCAGCTAGTGAACTTTTAGATATTTCTCACAATAATGTTATTAGACCATTCGTACCGGAGATGGTAAATTTTACAACATCATCATCTGTCAATAACATTTAACAAATCACTGATGATCTTCTGTTAATGCCATCAACCCAGCAAAAAATAAATTTTATAGCTTCTCCGACTGTTCTATACATTAATAAGGACTATGATTTAAGCGTTTCTAATTTGGAGGGTATTTTACTTTCTATTGAAACACAGAACAATTCACTCGATGCTGTGCCTACAGAGCCAGAAACTCGAATGACGACTCCTACTGACAAACTTTCACGAAAGAGAAAAGTAAATCGAGACTTATAGAAAGATAACCAAAACAAAAAAAATAAAAATTCTGGTCAAAGCTATGAGAGTATTAGAAGTAAGAAAAAAAACCAACAAAAATCGATTGGACCGCCTTGCAACAGCAAATAACAATGTTATGAAAAGATAAATGAAGAAACGAGGATGAACATTTTTATGAAGTTTTGGAATATTGGCGATCATGAAAGACAATGGGATTTCATTGCTCGTTATGTAAAAAAGGAACACGTTAAAAGAATTACAGTAGAACGCAAAAATAATCGTACTCAAACATTAATATACCAATTTCCTGATGATAACGATTCGAATATTAGAATTTGCAAAACCATGTTTTTAAATACTTTGTCTATTACACAGCAAGTAGTATATACAGCTATTGAGAAGTTAGGAGATGAAAATTATGTAAAAGATAACAGAGGAAGACATAAAAATAGACCTAGAAAGATGTCAGAAGATACTGAGAGCAGCATCATTGACCACATAAACGTATTTCAAAGAGTTGAAGCACACTATGTTAGAAAAGATAGCCAGAAAGAATACCTTTGTGAAACATTGAATATATCTAAAATGCATAGACTGTACTTAGAATGGATGGATACAAATGAGCGGTATAATGTTGCATGTAAAGCAACTAAACGGCAATATGAAACCACATTTAATAGTAAATTTAACCTTTCCTTCCACAAACCTAAAAAAGATTTATGTGAAGTGTGTTCAATATATAAAACAGCTGACAATGTAAGACAAGAACAGTTAAAAGTTGACTATGAAAAAAATTTTAGAGAAAAGGAACTAGTAAGGCAGCTAAAAGAAGAAGAAAAAAATAATTTTGATAAAATGCATAGTGTTGTGGCATGTTTTGATCTCGAAAAAGTATTGAGTATCCCTCAAAGTGAAGTAGGAATATTTCACTACAAACGAAAATATCCCGTATATAACTTTACAGTTTATAATATTCTAGATTAAAAAGGATATTGTTACCTTTGGCATTCCCAGATTGCGAAGAGGGGAGCCATAGAAATAGCAAGTTGCCTGTGGTCATTTATTCAATTTCACGTTGAGTTAGGGATAAAAAATATATCTTTTTATTCCGATTCATGTGCCGGGCAAAATCGCAATCGATTTGTGTTTGCCATGTTTGCTTTTGCGTCGCAAAATTTTAAGATAAAAATAACTCATCGATTTTTTGAAAAAAGTCATAGCCGATCGGAGTGCGACTCTATGCATGCTACAATCGAGCGTTCCTAGAAAAGGCATACTATATACACGCCCGATCAAATGTATAGCTTGATAGAGAATGCCAAAGTTACTGAGGGCTGCGTGAACTTGGCACCCGACGTTGAAAAAAAAATTTTTTTTTTGCTTATTCGGTAGATATTGGTAGGTAGTTGAATGTAGTGAAAGTATTTTTTTTTTGTAGTTGTACCAAAAAATAATAAAAAAAATTTTTTTTTTCGTCATCCCCCCACATTTCAAAAATTAACTTTTTCCGGCTGATTCGTATAGGTAAACGTTAGTAGTGGATTGTAGTGAATTTTTTTTCGTTTGTAGTAACATAGAAAAATTAGAAAAAAATATAGAATTTTTTTTTTCGACTATTTTTCCCAAACTATAATTAATTCATTTTGAAAGCCTAAACGAATACTATCAACGCTGAAAATGACTAAAATACCTTCCCAAAATTGTTTTAAAGCGATCAGTTGCGACGAAATGACAACCTGTCGACGGTCTTTACGATTACGGCTGAACCTAAACATAAGCTAATGACATTAAATAGTATATAAGTCTTCTCAATATTATCATCAAATTTAATAAACTACAAACAAATACATCGAAAATAACGCTACTACAAGCAACTACAAACGAATAAAAATTACTACAAACGAAAATAACCCTACTACAAACGAAAGAACGCTACTACAAACGAAAAAAAGTTACTACAAACGAAAATAACCCTACTACAAACGAAAGAACGCTACTACAAACGAAGAAAAGTTACTACAAACGAAAATTATACTACTACAAACGAATAAAAGTTACTACAAACGAAAATAACCCTACTACAAACGAAAGAACGCTACTACAAACGAAAAACAGTTACTACAAACGAAAATAACCCTACTGCAAACGAAAGAACGCTACTACAAACGAAGAAAAGTTACTACAAACGAAAATAACACTACTACAAACGAAAGAACGCTACTTCAAACGAAAAAAAGTTACCACAAACGAAAATAACCCTACTACAAACGAAAGAACGCTACTACAAACAAAGAAAAGTTACTACAAACGAAAATAACACTACTACAAACGAAAGAACGCTACTACAAACGAAAAAAGTTACTACAAACGAAAATAACCTTACTACAAACGAAATGACGCTACAACAAACGAAAATAACACTATTACAAACAAAAGAACGCTACTACAAACGAAATAACGCTACTACAAACGAAGAAAAGTTACTACAAACGAAAATAACCCTACTACAAACGAATAAAAGTTACTAAAAACGAAAATAACCCTACTACAAACGAAAAAAAGTTACTACAAACGAAAATAACCCTACTACAAACGAAAGAACGCTACTACAAACGAAGAAAAGTTACTACAAACGAAAATAACAATACTACAAACGAAAGAACGCTACTACAAACGAAGAAAAGTTACTACAAACGAAAATAACCCTACTACAAACGAAAGAACGCTACTACAAACGAAGAAAAGTTACTACAAACGAAAATTATACTACTACAAACGAATAAAAGTTACTACAAACAAAAATAACACTACTACAAACGAGAGAACGCTACTACAAACGAAAAAAAGTTACTACAAACGAAAAACAGTTACTACAAACAAAAATAACACTACTACAAACGAAAAAACATTACTACAAACAAAGAAAAGTTACTACAAACGAAAGGACGCTACTACAAACAAAGAAAAGTTACTACAAACGAAAATAACACAACTACAAACGAAAGAATGCTACTACAAACGAAGAAAAGTTACTACAAACGAAAATGACACTACTACAAACGAAAGAACGCTACTACAAACGAAGAAAAGTTACTACAAACGAATATTACACTACTACAAACGAATAAAAGTTACTACAAACGAAAATAACCCTACTACAAACGAAAGAACGCTACAACAAACGAATAAAAGTTACTACAAACGAAAATAACCTTACTACAAATGAAAAAACGCTACTACAAACGAAAAAAGTTACTAGAAACGAAAATAACCCTATTGCAAACAAAAGAACGCTACTACAAACGAAGAAAAGTTACTACAAACGAAAATAACATTAATGCAAACTTCTTTCGTTTGTAGTAGTGTCATTTTCGATTGTAGTAATTCATCATCGTTTGTAGTAGTGTAATATTCGTTTGTAGTAACTTTTCTTCGTTTGTAGTAGCGTTCTTTCGTTTGTAGTAGGGTTATTTTCGTTTGTAGTAACTTTTATTCGTTTGTTGTAGCGTTCTTTCGTTTGTAGTAAGGTTATTTTCGTTTGTAGTAACTTTTATTCGTTTGTAGTAGTGTAATATTCGTTTGTAGTAACTTTTCTTCGTTTGTAGTAGCGTTCTTTCGTTTGTAGTAGTGTCATTTTCGTTTGTAGTAACTTTTCTTCGTTTGTAGTAGCGTTCTTTCGTTTGTAGTTGTGTTATTTTCGTTTGTAGTAACTTTTCTTTGTTTGTAGTAGCGTCCTTTCGTTTGTAGTAACTTTTCTTTGTTTGTAGTAATGTTTTTTCGTTTGTAGTAGTGTAATATTCGTTTGTAGTAACTTTTCTTCGTTTGTAGTAGCGTTCTTTCGTTTGTAGTAGTGTCATTTTCGTTTGTAGTAACTTTTCTTCGTTTGTAGTAGCGTTCTTTCGTTTGTAGTTGTGTTATTTTCGTTTGTAGTAACTTTTCTTTGTTTGTAGTAGCGTCCTTTCGTTTGTAGTAACTTTTCTTTGTTTGTAGTAATGTTTTTTCGTTTGTAGTAGTGTTATTTTTGTTTGTAGTAACTGTGTTTCGTTTGTAGTAACTTTTCTTCGTTTGTAGTAGCGTTCTTTCGTTTGTAGTAGTGTTATTTTTGTTTGTAGTAACTTTGTTTCGTTTGTAGTTGTGTTATTTTCGTTTGTAGTAACTTTTCTTCGTTTGTAGTAGCGTTCTTTCGTTTGTAGTAGTGTTATTTTCATTTGTAGTAACTTTTATTCGTTTGTAGTAGTGTAATTTTCGTTTGTAGTAACTTTTCTTCGTTTGTAGTAGCGTTCTTTCGTTTGTAGTAGGGTTATTTTCGTTTGTAGTAACTTTTTTTCGTTTGTAGTAGGGTTATTTTCGTTTGTAGTAACTTTTATTCGTTTGTAGTAGGGTTATTTTCGTTTGTAGTAACTTTTCTTCGTTTGTAGTAGCGTTATTTCGTTTGTAGTAAGGTTATTTTCGTTTGTAGTAACTTTTTTTCGTTTGTAGTAGCGTTCTTTCGTTTGTAGTAGGGTTATTTTCGTTTGTAGTAACTTTTATTCATTTGTAGTAGTGTAATTTTCGTTTGTAGTAACTTTTCTTCGTTTGTAGTAGCGTTCTTTCGTTTGTAGTAGGGTTATTTTCGTTTATAGTAACTTTTCTTCGTTTGTAGTAGCGTTCTTTCGTTTGTAGTAGGGTTATTTTCGTTTGTAGTAACTTTTATTCATTTGTAATAGCGTTCTTTCGTTTGTAGTAGGGTTATTTTCGTTTGTAGTAACTTTTATTTATTTGTAGTAGTGTAATTTTCGTTTGTAGTAACTTTTCTTCGTTTGTAGTAGCGTTCTTTCGTTTGTAGTAGGGTTATTTTCGTTTGTAGTAACTTTTCTTCGTTTGTAGTAGCGTTCTTTCGTTTGTAGTAGGGTTATTTTCGTTTGTAGTAACTTTTTTTCGTTTGTAGTAGCGTTCTTTCGTTTGTAGTAGGGTTATTTTCGTTTGTAGTAACTTTTTTTCGTTTGTAGTAGCGTTCTTTCGTTTGTAGTAGGGTTATTTTCGTTTGTAGTAACTTTTATTCATTTGTAGTAGTGTAATTTTCGTTTGTAGTAACTTTTCTTCGTTTGTAGTAGCGTTCTTTCGTTTGTAGTAGGGTTATTTTCGTTTGTAGTAACTTTTCTTCGTTTGTAGTAGCGTTCTTTCGTTTGTAGTAGGGTTATTTTCGTTTGTAGTAACTTTTTTTCGTTTGTAGTAGCGTTCTTTCGTTTGTAGTAGGGTTATTTTCGTTTGTAGTAACATTTCTTCGTTTGTAGTAGCGTTCTTTCGTTTGTAGTAGGGTTATTTTCGTTTGTAGTAACTTTTATTCATTTGTAATAGCGTTCTTTCGTTTGTAGTAGGGTTATTTTCGTTTGTAGTAACTTTTATTTATTTGTAGTAGTGTAATTTTCGTTTGTGGTAACTTTTCTTCGTTTGTAGTAGCGTTCTTTCGTTTGTAGTAGGGTTATTTTCGTTTGTAGTAACTTTTCTTCGTTTGTAGTAGCGTTCTTTCGTTTGTAGTAGGGTTATTTTCGTTTGTAGTAACTTTTTTTCGTTTGTAGTAGCGTTCTTTCGTTTGTAGTAGGGTTATTTTCGTTTGTAGTAACTTTTTTTCGTTTGTAGTAGCGTTCTTTCGTTTGTAGTAGGGTTATTTTCGTTTGTAGTAACTTTTATTCATTTGTAGTAGTGTAATTTTCGTTTGTAGTAACTTTTCTTCGTTTGTAGTAGCGTTCTTTCGTTTGTAGTAGGGTTATTTTCGTTTGTAGTAACATTTCTTCGTTTGTAGTAGGGTTATTTTCGTTTGTAGTAGCGTTCTTTCGTTTATAGTAGGGTTATTTTCGTTTGTAGTAACTTTTATTCGTTTGTAGTTGTGTTATTTTCGTTTGTAGTAACTTTTCTTCGTTTGTAGTAGCGTTCTTTCGTTTGTAGTAGCGTTCTTTCTTTTGTAGTTGTGTTATTTTCGTTTGTAGTAACTTTTCTTTGTTTGTAGTAGCGTCCTTTCGTTTGTAGTAACTTTTCTTTGTTTGTAGTAATGTTTTTTCGTTTGTAGTAGTGTTATTTTTGTTTGTGTTTCGTTTGTAGTTGTGTTATTTTCGTTTGTAGTAACTTTTCTTCGTTTGTAGTAGCGTTCTTTCGTTTGCAATAGGGTTATTTTCGTTTGTGGTAACTTTTTTTCGTTTGTAGTAGCGTTCTTTCGTTTGTAGTAGGGTTATTTTCGTTTGTAGTAACTTTTGTTAATTTGTAGTAGTGTAATTTTCGTTTGTAGTAACTTTTCTTCGTTTGTAGTAGCGTTCTTTCGTTTGTAGTAGGGTTATTTTCGTTTGTAGTAACTTTTCTTCGTTTGTAGTAGCGTTCTTTCGTTTGTAGTAGGGTTATTTTCGTTTGTAGTAACTTTTTTTCGTTTGTAGTAGCGTTCTTTCGTTTATAGTAGGGTTATTTTCGTTTGTAGTAACTTTTATTCGTTTGTAGTAGTGTAATTTTCGTTTGTTGTAACTTTTTTTCGTTTGTAGTAGTGTTATTTTCGATTGTAGTAACTCATCATCGTTTGTAGTAGCGTTTTATCGTTTGTAGTAGCTTTTCTTCATTTGTAGTTGTTTGTCATAGAGTTATTTGCGTTTGTAGTAACTTTTCTTCGTTTGCAGTTGCTTGTAGTAGCGTTATTTTCGGTGTATTTGTTTGTAGTTTATTAAATTTGATGATAATATTGAGAAGACTTATATACTATTTAATATCATTAGCTTATGTTTAGGTTCAGCCGTAATCGTAAAGACCGTCGACAGGTTGTCATTTCGTCGCAACTGATCGCTTTAAAACAAGTTTGGGAAGGTATTTTTGTCATTTTTAGCGTTGATAGTATTCGTTTAGGCTTTCAAAATGAATTAATTATAGTTTGGGAAAAATAATCGAAAAAAAATATTTCAATATTTTTTTCTAATTTTTCTATGTTACTACAAACGAAAAAAAATTCACTGCAATCCACTACTAACGTATACCTATACGAATCAGCCGGAAAAAGTTAATTTTTGAAATGTGGGGGGATGACGAAAAAAAAAATTTTTTTTATTATTTTTTGGTACAACTACAAAAAAAATACTTTCACTACATTCAACTACCTACCGAATAAGCAAAAAAAAAAATTTTTTTTCAAAGTCGGGTGCCAAGTTCACACAGCCGTTACTGAGCCTAAATACCAAGTAAAACAAATAACACAGAATAATTTTATAGATTTCAAAGAGCTGATAAAAGGGAAGAATTGGTTAAAAGACATAAACGGCGATAAAATTTACTGGAGTAAAATAAAAGAAGTAAACTTCTCTCATGAGCATCCTCATTCAATTTACTTCAGGTATAGTTTTGAAGACGAATTACGGGAGATGCAAATCATAGTAAGAACCAATTCAAGAAGGCGGCGGGGAGAACCTACTGACGATCCTGAAAACTTAAGACTTGCATACGCTGAACTGCTGCCCATACCGCTCCCTTTACATAAGGATTTGATAAGTTTGTGTGATTCAGGAGCCATACCAGACCATTACCAAACTTTTTATAGAAACTTAGTTCCTTTGGACAATTCGATCTCTGTCACCAATGATAGTGACGGAGATTAGAAGATTAAGTATTTCAGATTACAATATGATTAGTTTTTTTTTTGTTATCAATTCAAGCTCCTAATCATGAAAGAGATTTAAGTTGTTTACTTTGTGATTATTATTTAGTTTTTATGCTAGTTGATAGTTACTTTATTATATTCTTATTTTATTAAACCTTTTTTTTTTATTTCAACCTTTCACTTAATTGATGAAGTTTACACTATTACACCATGCAATAACAAAAGTATATTACATAAATGAGAATCAATCTTATGAACATTGATATAAATGCATTTTATCTTTACAATAATCAAACAATACAGTAAGTTACTGTCAACTAACAATCGTGCTTATGCTTGTAACTAGGTATTAAAGAAACTTGATTACTGTCGAATAATAGTGTAATATAATATTATTAGTTTTGTTTGTTCACACTTCACACGAATAACCGTGTAATGAAAGTTTACTGTTATCTAGTCATAGAAATTAACAAGAATAAAAAAATAAAATGGTTTTTCATAAATTGTTGGAAAACCGTTTAAATAAAAAATCTAATGTAATAATATATTTTTTTATCTTTAATTTGTTTAACCCTATATACTTCCAAACAACAGTTATTCAAGTTTAATCGTTTTTATTTTTTCCTGAAAAGTTGTGGTTTTTTACTTACACGTTTATTCTGTGGGGCCATCTATATTAGCCTTGAAATGAGGTAATGTCAATAACATTTTGGGAACCCAGCTTGTGGGTGGCCATTTAAATATAGTTTTTTACCTTTAGTATATTGTAGATAAGTATTATGTTATAATTTTGTCAAATTTATCATAATTTATTAGAGCATTTTGAATTCAATAAGTTACATAGAATTGTTTTTTCAAAGTGCCTCATAATTTTTCCCTGCTCTAATTTGTATTGGTTTGTATGTAATTTGTATATTGGATACCTAATAACATTTATGTTTGTCCAGTATCAAATTAACTATATATAATATACCTACCTACTTCTTAGGTCTTCTTTAATGAGCTTATTGCTCTGAATGTGAAATTAACTATAAAATGTAAGAAAGTAGGTACTTGAAATGCAGAATGTAATGTGATATTACTTGATTGATTTATATTTTCTAAACTCACCTCATAGCGTCCTCGAATCTCCTTTCCGAAAGAGTAATGTTGCTCTTTTCCCTTGTTTGTAAGTTGTCCAAATTTAACTGGCCATAGGGATTCATCAGCATAGGGATCCGTAGGGTATGGCGCCACAGGGGTTCTATCGCCGTGACGGAATAAAACTGCAGCATATATTGTCTTTCTTTCCTGGCATGATGTTGTTACAAATAAACACAAAGCTATGTACACAGCTCTCATCTTGACGAAAGCGAAGACAAATCGACAACCATCCACCTCAGTAGTCGAGGACGAACTGACTTGCTTGTGCTTACTGTGACTAGAGCTAGTTAGTAGGTGGGTGGAGCTCGGTGTTCGGCTTGTTCCTGGAAATAGCTCAAATATGGGCTCAGGGTATTGATTGAAGCAAACCTTCACCTACAGTACATTTGTGTGTGTCGTGCGTTTGACTTGCGACTCCCATACTAGCCAATCAATTTACGTGGCATCCCAATATCAACCGATAACACAAAGATGTCAAACAACAAAAGTACCAACCTAACGAACCAAATAGTGATAAGGTTACTACTAAATAATATTCTTTTATTAATTTTAGGTAAGTATCGAATCCGTATTTATGAGTCAGATGTTAATGAGTTGATACTCGTATTTGGTACTAATATAAGATTGGACTTAAATGCGGACCCGAAATATAATAAAAACTGTTCCTGCTAATTTAATTCAATTACTGAAATGACTTGACTTTTTCTTGTCACTTGATTCTTGAGCCAACAGCTGCTGTCCTGCTGTACATGCGTCTGTAAATAATTGCAATATAAAAATAGAACCAGAATCCTATAAATATTTAAGTTCTAAAAAGTTCAGCTGCCAAACAAAATTGAGAAAAAGAGATTATACCTGAGTTACTAGGAATTTATCCTGGAATAATGAAAGTTCATTGTCGTTTATCTCTTGAGAGGTATTTAACGTCAATGTTTTAATAAATGTGACAGGGAAATTCAAGCAACATTTCATCAGGAAGTGGATCAGCTTTCAAATTTTTTATGGTAGGGCATAATTTTCAAGTTTTTTTTCTAATTTATTAAATACTCTGTTGTGAAAGTACATATTTCGTTTCCACGTACATATTTTAATGTATGCAACTTTTCAATGGGAACAACTTCCAAGCCCACAAACTTGATCCACTGATTGCATGTGAAATTATTTTTTAATTTAAATTAAATCAATGTTCTTTTCTTGGTTAAAATGGTGGTAAATGACCATAAGCATTAAGATTACTATAAAACTTATAGATGCACCTTTGCTTCTCCCAAATATCCGGATCAAACAATTTTTGTGGGGTCATCATCGCCACTTTGTTCGTATCAGGAGCGTTAGGCACAAACACGCAATGGCCAGGCTTTGCATAGAGCTTACGAAGATTTTCTTGCGTACTCGGCACACGAAATAAATGTTGTGGCATATCAATATTATAAAGATTATGTTTCTAAATCCTGCAAAATTGCATAGCCTATTCCGATCCTTGCTCATTTATGTAGGCACGCCATTCAAATATGTAAATCATTGTACCTACACTTTCACGCAACATTATATATATATTTTTTTTCAATGATAAACAATACCGTTGTTAGCAATATGTGGATATTACAGTTGCAGTACATCACTAGCACACAATTTAAATGAGTCTAATTTGTTAATTTTATTTGTTCATAGCTCTACTTATATATGGCTGCAAAGTATTATATTTAAGTGCGTACCGGGCTTCATCTAAAGGAAATCCCGCCATAAACATCCTTTTTCATGATTCAAACGACTTGATCGATTTCCACAAATTTCACAAGTAATAGATAAACCAATACAGACCAAACCAAAAAAAGATAACAAAAGAGATAAACCAAACAATTAACCGGCTAACACTTGACAGAAGTTTTGTAAGAAAGAGAAACCGCACTGAGGGAGTGTGATAGCAATATCCGCCATTATAAGTCCATAGAAAAAAAGTTTGTTCCTAGTTTCACTAGACTGACGCGGACGTAGACTTTATATTGTCTTTCTTTGTTGTATATACCTACCTATAAATCAATAGATATCATTGTTTTGACAATGATTGACATTGACACTGTCAGTCAGACCTGTCAGCCAACTATTTCTTTTTTAAAAGGTTTTTGGCTTGATATCCAAACTTTTATGCCATGTCTTCAGTTTTAATATTCGTATTTTATGATATAGTCACGTTTGGTTTATTCGTCTAAGAGTTACATTATATCATATTCCCCGTAAAGTAAATTTTCGTCAAGCTTTACAGTGAATGTGACAATATATCGTGACTGCGACCTCGATTCCTGAATGAAAAATAGTGGTGTATCCGTTGAATCCATTATATAGGTTGTCCGGTAAGTACTTAGTACGACAAACTTAAAGGGGAGATAGGTGGGCGGGTCACCTACTAGATATACAAAAATCACCTAAATAAAAAGGTCAACATTTTCGAGATATTTAGATATTTTTGACCTATATGTATGGTCTTTTTTTATTTATTTTTGATTAAAATAAATAAATACCATAGTTAAATTAGTAGGAGGTAGGTACTCTAATCTAAATATAGTGTTGGAGATTTTCAATATCCTCCACTAGCAAGGTAGACAAAGTTAAAGTCTATATAGGTCTATATAGGCCAGCGGGCCACGCTGGTGACGCTGTGGCCCGCTGGCCTGGGGTTGACAAATGGCCCGCGCAAGTATGTTTTTAATACGCACTAACTCCAGCAGAATTACCAGCAATAACTGATCTGGCGTTACAGTTTGTAAGAAGTTTTGGATCAACACAATATGTCTGTGAAAAGGTTTTTTCAGACCTTAATTATGTAAAAAATAAATACCGCACATCCTTAACTGAGCAACATATTTATGATTTCTTGTTACTGTCAACATCAGGTTTGTCGCCTAACATAAGTAAATTATTAAAAGACAAGCAATGACAGAAATCCTTAAATCACATTGATTTGTAACAACGAGTTACCCATAGATAATACACTATATATGGAGTTACCCTAGAATGCCCTAGCTAGATTTAGATTTGAGAAGATACATACTTAAGTTCAATTTTGTTTCTGTATTTATTGTTCATAATATTACGTAGGTAATAAACAATCTTTGAGTATTAAGCCAGCTTAATAATCAAAGTAAACAATAATTCAATTTAATTTCTTAAAATTGGGTTTTTATTGCGCATGTCCTGAGTGTAACTGAAATAGGAATTGTCAGTGGCCCGTCGAAAACGTCTGAATCCACCGTTTGGCCCGACTGTTGAGCAGCCTTGCCTATTGTATCTGATTTTTTTTATTGCTTTAGAATCTGGACGCACGATTTCTGAGATGGGAGAGGAAGGGGGGAAAGTGGAAGGGGCTATCCAATAATACCACTCCCATAACGAGAAAACACGCGTACTTTTTAAAAGCAGGCGATGATAGCTCAGTGGTAGTGACGTCGGATACCGCGGCGGAGGTCGTGGGTTCGAATCCTACAATGAGCTTGAGCTTTCGGTGAAGGAAAACATCGTGAGGAAACCACAGCACGGTGGTACTTGTTACTTTGTAGTATCCGACTGGCTGGCTATCACTACATGTTGGAAATTTGTCGCCAAGTTTAGAGCCAGTTCCCATTTAGGCGTTGTGTGCTTACCACCTTCGGCTTATCTAAAAGTAAAAAACAATATATAAAAAAAAACACTAAAAATTACATTGATTCGGCGTATTTTAGCCTATCATAGAATTTGAATTCGGCGCTGCGTTGAAACCAGTCTCACTCAACCAACACCTTTACCGTAACAAAAATGAAGGCATTTTCTGTCTGACTTTTGTTTCAACTGCCAGAGGCTTTTCCTCCGCGCCTCCGTCTTTTTAAAAACAGTTGGAAGTAGGGGTTGTACTTAGTTAGTTTTGAGCTCTAAGTAGATATATATCAACCTTGTTGCACCAGTAACTTTGTTGTCACCGAACATCGATGATTTGGGAGACTTGTTTATTTTAGGCCGTTTTATTTGTTTACCGCCTGCGTCTACCTTGATGCCAAAAAATATTCGTTGCTTAAGAATGGTCTAAGAATTGCCTAGGTTTTTTTTATTTTTTATTCTAGATTGGCTTGTGTTTGACTACAATCTCACTATGGTAAGTGATGATGTGGCCGAAGGTGGTAAGCACACAAAGCCTAGATGGGAACTGGCTCTGAACTGCATCTGTCGGAACACACCGATAGGTGCTTGGCGACAGATTTTCAACTTTCAGCCAGCCCGTCGGGTACCTTACCATCGTGCTATGGTTTCCTCACGATGTTTTCCTTCACCGAAAGCTCAAGCTCATTGTAGGATTCGAACCCACGACCTTCGCCGCGGAACCCGACGTCACTTACCACTGAACTATCATGGATTAGTGAGTGAGCGACTTAGTAATAAAAATGCCTCTTTGTAACAAAAGTAAGCAGATCTTGTAACTACGAAAACCAGACAGCTGTATACTTGTACAACCTACCTACACATACATCTACTTACTTTTTTAAATACGGTCTGTATCTATTGTACTTCAATAGATAATTACGCCCAGACTGAGGAAAACAAGAATTATTCATCTAACACAAATGTCTGTCCTGGGTGGGAATCGAACCCACGACATGTGGCGTGACAGGTAGTGTCCTTTCTTACCAACCACGCCAACCAACCTGTCATTATTAGGTAGGTAGGCACATACCTACCTACCTATCGTTTTTGTGATTTGGTGAAATCTACAGATTAAGGTGTATAAATGCTTAGGTAATTCTACCTACTATAGTACGTTTTATGTCTTTGAACATTCAACTTATTCGACGGAGAAAGTTAATAATCGTCATTTGACACCAATTTTGTCAATAGGTAAATATTATGTATATTCATAAAATGTATATGATATAATAAATTAAATGATTAATAGAATACAAAAACATGTTTAACAAAATAATTATAAGATTTGATTTGAAGTATCGTTGTTTGTTGATTAAAAACATTCGTTCGCCTGTAGAAAGCTACTTAGATTATTAGCGAACGCTTGGCGAAAAGCTGTCGCCGTTCAGCCGTTTAGGTATTCCGGACAAACAGACCAACTGTCTGTTTTATGTCGTAGTTCATTGCGAAGTAATTTATTTTAAAAAATCTGTCCAATTAGACCTCTTCTTTTTAATATTTAAGTAGCAGTCCCCCGCGGTTTCACCCGCGTTCCCAAGGGTTTTTATCTTTTCCCTGGGATAAAAAGTATCCTATGTTTTATTCCAGGACATGATCTACCTGTGCCAAGTTTCATCAAAATTCGTTCAGCCATTCTAGATTTATAAATTGGTGTAACTAACCCGACTTTGTTTTAGATATTATAAGTTTTGATTTAGTTAATAAAGAGCTTTGTGTTTGTAGCTTTGTTTGTTGTAATTCGTTTAAATTTTAAACAACCTCAAAATTTCGGTACCTGGTCGATACGATACGAATGGTGGCCTTTGGTTCCTGCTGACCAAACAGTTACTTTATTGTTGTAATGTACTTTTACAATTTATTATATTTTATCTCAATTAAACATAATATAGTCATTAATGATAAATATTTAGTGCTTCAATTGTCAGGTTGGGAAATGCTACACGGTTAATTTATTTATTGACTTTTATGGGTATATTTGTTTAAATCGAGGCCTCGGGTGACCGGCGGGCGGGGAGCTTTTTCCGCCAATGCATCAGCTTGGCCATCCAAAGAGGAAACGCTGCCAGCCTTCTGGGAACCTTGCCGATCGGCAGCAGCGGCAGCCTCGAAGAAGTTTTTTATATATTGTAGTTGTACATTTGCTTGTATATTTTGTACATTTGTTGTAAATATAATATACAAAAAAAAAAACAAAATAAGAAATATTCCAAACCATATAATTATAAAATTACTCCTCTACACATAAAAATAAAATGTCAATTCATATAAAAACTCCAATATGGAAATTTATTGAAGAAAATATAAATTTATGTTGGAGTTTGTCCTACGAGCTAAGAGCTCAGGATCCAATAATTAATCTAATCGAATTGCGAACACAGATACGTCAATGCACCTGACACTTAAGTCCCCCTGTAACAGCTAAATTAAATTACACTGTGCTCTCCTACGCAGTACCTAGTGGTAGTGGAAAAGCGTGTTCTGTTCATCACAACCCCTACTATCAATAGCCTTATCTGAGTTTGCTATGGTCAGGGGACAAGAAGTAATTAATTATACCTAGTAGTTTGTGCATTGAAATACTAGGGTACTGAAACGAGTTGTTTTTTTCCACCTTAACTCCTAATCATAACAATATTCACAATAATTTTAAGAATAAACCGTCAAGTAACTTGACAGGTTCTTTATAGGCGTTGTACACTTATTTGTTCGTACAGAAGTATCATCACAGTTAAACATGGTAATTCAAAATTCAACTCGTTTTTAATATAATAATAAACTAATTACAACCGTGAGGGTTTTAGGTAATTAGTTATATCACTAACTGAAATTTTGTTATGCCACCTGAAGGGAAAGTGCTCTTAATACTGTTGATAGAAAATTTTACTCAAAGAAAACATTCCTTTATTTTTGAAAAGAAACAAAACTGCATTCAAAGATTTTTTTAAATTCACAGTCGGTTCGATTCCCGGGTGTGGACCCGGGAATCGAACCGACTAAAATCTGTAAAAATGACACCCTGTGCTTTTATTTCATCGATCGTTAAGATTTCAAGGCTTTCCTTTAATAAAATTAAAGCCTTGAAAATTTAATTATTTTCAAAAAATGGTAAACTAACTAATTAGTTTGCTTGAAATGGGCTCCTTTTTCTTGGACACACAAATGTATTCTTGTACCGAATTCATTTTTAGTAACCTAAAATTTTTTTTTATACCACATTTGACAACGAAACTGACGGGTCACCTGATGGTAAGTGACTACCGTCGCCTATAGACATTAGCAATACCAAGGGGATTGCCAATGTGTTGTACACCTTGTTACAATGCCTTAAAGGCAACTGGCTCTCAAGTGCAACGGCCGGAACACACCAACAGGTGCTTAGCGACAGATTTTCAACTTGAGGGTGGTAGCCAGCCAGTCGAGTACTACAAAGTACCCTACCACCGTGCTATGGTTTCCTCACGATGTTTTCCT
This sequence comes from Ochropacha duplaris, assembly GCA_951361185.1. NCBI lineage: Eukaryota > Metazoa > Arthropoda > Insecta > Lepidoptera > Drepanidae > Ochropacha > Ochropacha duplaris. Next base: position 3,609,869 of record OX592690.1, read on the forward strand.
TCACCGAAAGCTCAAGCCCACTGTAGGATTCGAACCCACGACCTTCGCCGCGGTATCCGACGTCACTACCATCGATTTCATAACGTGTTGTGGTGAATATTATAAATCGTATTCTGAACTTCAACTCTCGATGAAATTCGCATAAGATTTAATGAGTCTATTTTATTTTTTACATATCCTACAAAAAAAACCATCCATTATTTTTTTTCCATTAATTTAATTTATAAAGTAGGTAATAGAGATTTAAAAAATAAAGGAATGTTTTCTTTGAGATTTTTTTCCATCAACAGTACTTTACCTAGGGCATTACAAAATTCGATCTTGTATTAAATTCTCGTGTCACAGTTTTAGTTGCCGTACTCCTCCGAACCGGCTTGAATCGGTCAATTGATGAAACTTTATATTTACATTCAGTAGGTCTGACAATAGGTTGTTATCTATTTTTTACTAGCTGTCCCCCGCGGATTCACTAAATATACTTACATATCAAATTTCATTAAAATCTGTCAAGCCGTTTCGGAGGAGTATGGTAGCAAAGGACCGATTTGGACGAATTTTGTTTGTATTTCAATGGGTTCTTCGATGATTTGAAAACAAAATTGGACCCGGTAGGTGGCGCTGGAATCGGGTTCTAAGGTTTGTTTTAATTTCAGAGCAGGACAACGTCTGCCGGGTCCGCTAGTTTGTTTATATTATTACTATACCCATAAATCTTATTTATGAAAATCTGATCCCAAACTGAGCAGAGCTTGTGTTATGGAAACCATTTAACTGATAGGTATACTTAGATAGGTACTAACTACTTACTCGTTTCTGATTTTTAACTGATATACTTATCACATAATACTTACTACATTTTTTTTCGTAAATACATACTTTAATAGAGACTTACACCCAAACCCCAAAGTAAATTAAAAGAACCGGAATAATGACAATATGAATATATTATTCACACTAAATGTGTTCGTCTTTGGTATGGGAATCGAATCTACAGCTTGTGGATACCCCATAGCTCCTAACCTCTACGACTACCTCTTTGATTTCATAATTTATTTTGTTTATTGTATCTATACAGCGTAAGGTGCAGATTGCTGCTTGTGGGGGCTGGTCTGCTTGCTTGCTAACACACATATACCTATTATCAGTGAGACTATATAAATAATTATTAAATGTAATAGGTCTAAGTTGCTTTTTATTGCCGGCTCTTCTCACCAAAAGCAACCTTCCGCCGAATCGAGCGTTAGAATTTAAAAAAATCAAATTAACGATTAAAAAAATACTTGTAATGAGTTTATTTAATAATTAAATTTTTTTGAATTTTACGTATAGTTAGTAGGTATCGGAATTCCTAAATAATTATATCTATATTCACTTATGTATGATCTATGGCAACGAAAGTGACGAGCGTGTCACTGAGGCACTTAGAACACAATAGGTATGTTTATTGCGTCTGCGTTATAAGGCGATTATAACTTTCATAAGTTTTATATATTTCCAAAGGATTTGAGTTTTACGAAGTGCAGGGTCTAGCTAAATATCTATCAACGTTTTATTGATATCTAACACCAAACCTCGTCAATAGCTACTTACTACAAAAAATAAAGAAAATCGGTTTACAAACAGAGGAGAAAAATGGGTACAAATTATTTTCTACACTATCGTCATCGTTTGAATCCTACGATGATTTTAAAAACTGTGGTGATAAGGTATTAATAAGAATAATAATAAAGCCCTTTTTTATCACCTAAGTATTAGATACCTACATGCATGTTTAATATACCTATAACATTTCACTTATAATAATTTTGCACTATACATACTTTAACTATATGAGAGGTTTGGTATCAAAATCGGTCAAATCCAAAAAACTTACTTTTTAAACTGAATATGCAGCTAAATTAAGAACGTTCCATTTTGTAGTTCTGTGTCATTAAAAATCGGCCAAATCCATGTTTGTTCTATGAAATTTCATTGCAAATCGTGACTCTGGGATCAAAAGTAGACAAATCGAGTACTATTTCAAAACAAAATGAGCCAAATCCATAACAGCCAATCAGATTCAAGGATTTAGTATGGCGTGTCAGCCACTTTGTTTTTACGTCAAAGTGCTTGATTTGCGTCGTGATCGAGTTCCTAGCGTTTTTACATAAAAATAAATAGAAAAAATGGATGAATCAATTGAAGAAATAAAAGAAACTGCTCCAGAAATGTCTAGGAAACGGCTGACACAAAAAACTAAGTGGAAGCGTAATGAACAAAAAGTTTCTAGGTAAGTAAAGTTTGTTGCATCAACTAGAGTCCTACTGACGAACATTTGACAGGCAGGGGTGATGAACATTTGACCAAGTCATTTTTTTTGTTATTATTATCATGGATGGCTAAATTGCTATTAATTGACGTATTAAAATAAAATTACTAACAACCTAAGCTACTGGACAATTTTAAAAATGTATTTAAATTATCAAGTCTGGTTGTCTTTGTGGTCGTGTTTGTGTTTGTCCATGGCACTCGACACGATACATAATTTCCCTAGTGTTATTAGGCTATGAGTGTGATGGTATTTTTGCCAGTGGGACAGAGGGCCAGTGGACAGTGACAGCGAGTGGACAGGGACAGTGACAGAGGGCAGTGACAGTGACAGTGGGATAGCGGACAGTGGGACAGTTGATAGAGGGACAGTAGGACAGTGACAGAGGATAGTGGGACAGTGGACGTGGGACAGTGAGACAGGGGGACAGTGGACAGTGAGACAGTGGGACAGTGGACGTTATCACGTAAAATTATCGTCCGTAAACCGACTTTACAGACAACCACTTTTTTTTAATTTGATTCATAAAGTGTATAACATGAAAGTGAGTTGTGCACCTATGTATGTATAAGTCTGAGGCACAGTCTGAGGTGTGTGAGGCTTATGCATGCGTGTGTATACTTTGTATAGGATAGGTGTGTAAAATGTAGTGTATTTTACTAATGTTAAATGCTTTGCTTGCTTAATTTATCATTTTTGTTTTAGATATTCACCAAAAGCTCCTCCAAAGATTAAAGTCCCATGTGAACATTACTCAAAATCATATAGATGCGTATCGCTAAGAAAAGTCGACATTGTAAAATTTCACGCAGCATTTTACAAATCACCATCTAAAATTGACCAAGACAACTTTATTTTGCAACATTCTAAGGCGTCTGCTGTGAGTCGCCATCGGCCTAAGACAGGCACAAGAAAAATGAAAGGAATGCAAATAGTATATTATTGTCGAAGAAGAAATAACTTGATTCCCGTGTGCAGAAAAACATTTCTTGAAATTTTAGGAATTAAAAAAGGACGAGTGAATGGTGTGATTGCTCGTAATTTTAAAAGTGGTGGAGCTTCAGCTAGTGAGTCTCGGGGAGGCAATCACAAAGAACATAAATATGCCGGTCAGAAAAAGTCCATACAAAAATTCATTAAGCGTTTTAAACCACTCGAGATCCACTACTGTCGAGGAAGTATCAAATGCAGACAGTATCTTTCATCCTATTTGAACATTAATAAACTATACAAAATGTATAAAGAGCAAGCTGAGGCACAATTTCAGACTGTTAAAGCATCTTACTTTCGAAGAATTTTTAATACTACATTTAATATTGGTTTCGGAAGCCCACGGACTGACGTTTGTTCTACATGCCTGCAATTACAAGAACAGATGAAATATGAGAAAGACAGTAATAAAAAGAAGGATTTGATGATTAAAAAAAGAGTACACAGTTTAAGAGCCAAAGCATTTTACAACTTATTAAAAGAAAATGATGATAGTTTGCTGATTCTTAGTTTCGACTGCCAAAAAAATCAACCTATGCCGAAAGTGCCAGATCAAATTACGTATTACTCGCGTCAACTATACATTTATAACTTCACTATCGTTGTTGGTCACTCAAAGTCCCAACTGAATAGCGAGAATGTGTTTGCATACACTTGGACCGAGGACTTATTGCCAAAAGCATCAAACGAAATTGCCAGTGCGGTGTTTCACTGCCTGTGTACTGTTGTCGAGAAACATGAAAAAGTTACTTCGATACGCTTAGTCGCAGATGGCTGCAGTGGCCAGAATAAAAATTCTTCTGTACTTGGTATGGCCTCTAAGTACCTTATGGATCATGCTCCGGATAGGATTAAAATGATAGAGATTGTTTTCCCTATCGTAGGCCATTCTTTTCTGCCCCCAGACAGAGTCTTTGCACAAATCGAAAAAAAAATTAAAAAAGTGGAATCAATACCTGGACCAGATGGTTATGAAAACTTTTTTAAAGAACAGGCTACTGTGCTCCATTTAGGTACAGACGTGCAAGCTATGCAGTGGAAAGAAGCAACTGGAAAAATATTAAAAACTACAACTGCAATGCACTTCTCAATTAAAAAATGTAAGAGATTTTTTATTAAAAAAAACAAACAAAAGACAAACGTCGTGGTGCGTGCCGAAGAAAGTTACCACAACCGTCAGGGAGATTTTAAGAACATCTGCAAGAAAGGAAAATCTGCTAGTCAGATTAACCCAGACCCTGTACCTCTCTACGTCAAAGTTAAGGACGCGAAACTTGGAGACGTTAAAAAACTACTCACTTCTCATTATGGTGAACAATGGAATAAACTACCAGAGTTAAAATATTTCAGCGATGTGTTGTCAAGGCCAGTTGAATCATTACATTCTTATGAAGAAGAGGAATGTGAAGCTTTGGAAGAGTTGCCAAATTTAATTGTTTAATTTTAATTGTGTAGTTGCACAAAGTTTTAATTTTAGTTCTAAGTAAACAAATAAAGTGTTCTTATATTATGTATTCTTTACTTTTTTATTGAATATCTGAATATTTGAAACCAAGATTTACCACCCCTGACCTCCCGTACACGACAAATACAAAAATGGCCAAATCCATAAATAACCAATCAAAATCAGTCAAATCCAAAGCCATGATAATCAAATTCGGCCAAATCCACCCCTCACTATCAAATTTGGTCAAATCCGGCAGATTTTATTTGAAATCCGACTTTATTTGTTTGAGACTAAGGTAGATTTTGTTTAGTTTAGGTTTAAAAGACTCGTTTGAATTACCCGCCTGGAGGGGAGCTGTCAACAATATTGCCAATAAAAAAAAATAGTTTATGCACTATACTGACAAATTGGGTGAATTGGACTTGACTGATTTTGATACCAAACCTCTCATATGTGATAGGGTATTAGTATTATACCTACACTTTAATGGCAACAGCTGGTTGAAAATGTCGCCAAGCATCTACCGTTGTGTTCCAGCAGTTGAACATGAAACTTCAAACCATTGAAAGAAGTTGACAACACATTGGCAATCGCGCCTTACATAGGCGCGACTGTAGTCACTTACCATCAGGTGACATGCCTGCTTGCTTGTCAGAATTTGAACATGGCCAGAATAAAAAGGGCTTAGCTGTGATACATTTTTGTAAATACCGTTAGAGAAGTTTCCAATTGTCACTTGGAAGTCTAGTCACGGAATCGGTAGCGAGGGACGTCACTACAGGATTTACTCCGTTCGGGATGAAACAATTGACCATACGTCGCTATGTGGACAATGTTTGGCACTTGGTTGCGCGTGCGCTACGCTGAATATAAATGAGGCTAGTGTTGGTGTCGGGGCGGAGGTAGCGGCAGCGGGCGGCGGCGGCGCGGGCGCTGCACATTGCCGAGCTTCGGAGTGTACCGGTGGTGTTCGAGCCCGACCGTCAGATCAAGCGTGGCCTCCGTCCGTCGTGGACCTGCACCGAACCGAGCCGCGGAGAAAGGACCGACGCTAGTGCCTCTTGCAACATCACCTGAACACCACACAGACATGAAGATCCTCCCTCTGTGAGTAACATAGACATTTAACACATATTCTACTTCACTGTTCCATCAGCTTCTACCATTCGAAAATTCCCTTTTCTATTGTTGATTTTTTTGAGTTCCGGTTGCTGTGCGATTGCTTTTGCGATGTGATATTAAGTATATATGTAAAAAAAAAAACATACAGTCGAATTGAGAACCTCCTCCTTTTTTGAAGTCGGTTAATTAGAACATAAAACTAATTATATGCTTAAGGATATTAGGTACATATGTACCGTCATTCGAGTTTCATTAGAACTTGCGCGATGGCAATATATTTGGAAAGGCCTGCAAAATATTAACTTACATAGTATACCTACCTTCATACAATTTACGCCATATACATTGATTTAGGAGTGTCTCAATGGAAACTAGTTACCATGACCAGGAAATAGCCTTAAGTGAAAAAGTTATTATGGTGTCCGTGTAAAAAGGTTTGCCTTTCTAATCAAGAAATACTAATGGTCAGAGGCTAAGTCAGGGGTGTGTGGTTGTATTGACCGGTTGAAAGCCTGCTCGGCCTATTTACTAATAACACGACCTACGAGTCGGTCTAGCGCGTTTACTAGACAAGAGCCAAGTTGGTACTCTTAATCATAAAATATGTTTTCGTAAAGAATCCGAATAAGATACAAGTGCACATGAATTTATAATGCAATACTAGAAAAAACGTTGTCGATTCCATATTTCATAACTTTTGACTTATAAACCTCATTATGGAGACCGCGGGCTGACCCGGTGTAACAAACGAATTAATTTTCAAATTAATTGAGCGAAACCAAGAACCGGTCGTTAGAATGAGCGGTCCCATGTTGAAAGTTAGGCTCGCGACCTACGATTAGGCAATATAATGTTATGTAGGATGAATAGTGTTTGCGAGTGTAGCCTTCTCCCCCAACGAGACGCGCCATTTGAATCTTAGCTGATACTATTATGTAAACAGTCGGTTCAGACAATCAAATGTTAGGATATACATACTAATCTTTGTTGTACTTCCATTTGATTGAATATAGATACTTAAACTAAAACTTTTTTAGTTCTAGTCCATTGTTTTCAACACTATGATATAGTAGCCACCTGGTCCTACTTACATAGGTGGCTACTCTAAATCAAAGTCAGTGTTTTTTTTTATCTATAGCTAATCTAACTCTTCTCCAAGAAGGGTGATATTAAAAGGACGGTGCAAATCGTTTTCTCTCAGTACCTGAAGACGAAGACCAATTTTAATGTTTATAGTTCCACTTATTACTGTACTAGTATTTAATTAAACACCGGGGTTAAGTTGCTTATTAAATTTTTTTTACGTTATGTAAAAATGCGACAATTCTATAAAATATTTAGATATTCATTTATTTATCTTAGTAGGTACTTATTAATTAAATTAGGGTTCCTTTTTTTTTCCTATTAAATTTTATATTCGAAATTCTCAAGATCTGTAATATATTGATCTTCTTCTTTTGTTATTTTTCATGGGGAGGCTCTCTAGTTTTTTCTTATAATGCAAACAATACTTCAACCATGTTGAGTTCTCTGAATGCATTCATATGAGAATATTCACACATTTAGCGCGAATGCGTCCATATTCTGTACTACATCTTCGTAAAAAATGTTACAAATCGCACGACAACACGTGTCCTGATTGTGAACGATCTAATCCAAAGCAAGATTGAATAAACTGATCTTATTTTGCATACATTTTTTTCAGAATTAATGGCGTCTATATGAAGCGGTGAATGTAGAATTTATGTATTTTTTATACAGTCAGTCTGTTTGTCTTAATGACGAGAATAGTGATTACGGAATTTGTTGAAGTGGCCTTCTGTAAATGCTTCACAGATCAGAACAGTCAATATTATAATCGCCAGTTTAGTATTCAAATATCTATATCGAAATATACAATTTACATTTTCATGTGCAATCGTATTAGTCTAGCGCTAACTGGAATTATTACCTTTACATAACATTGATTACTTTTAAAGCTAAGCAAAACAGATAACCTAGAACGAAAAATACATTCAGAAAATTTAAATAGGGTTCAAGAATTGGTGTTTATGTATTTTGCAATGTCGGTAGTTTAGTTACTATTGATAATGAATGCAGTTCACTTCCAGTTTCTGGCCTCAATTAATATAGATTATAACGTATTAAAATTCTGTTACGATTTATGTAGCTTTTCTGGTTCTGGTGTAATTTATATCTTAGCAATTTCTACGTGTAGACAAAGAACATTATAGACGTAAATAGCTCTGCCATCAATGGCAAATGTATTCCAAAGTAGGTATAATTATCAAGTTAATCCTCCCAGAGTATGATGTAGACATTCTTAGATCAGGGAGAGAAAGACGCGTGGTCAGGTGTCAAAAGTGTAGAGGTCATTTGCAATATGTATGCACATTGCACATGAGAGACAAGAGACACTGGATGAAGATGCGCTCAAAAATATGTACAGCTTACCTCACCGGCATTACTGTGAAGTGAACATACAGACATTTGGTAATAAAATACTCTTGTGTAACCAGACGATTGACATTTGCCTATAAGATGGAGGGACTCACGAGCATTTTGTGTTTCATATTCTATTTCGTACAAGCTCGCATCTTGCATAATGTAAAAATTGGTATCGAGGTGCAAGACCATCTCCTTTGCAGCCACATTGTTCTAATCATATCTTCTATCTGTTTTCATTGTTCATTTCATAACATTCACCAATTGTTTAACAGCAAATTTGAATTGTGGGAAGATTCGTACGCAAAATCTTCACATGGGTTTCTAAATAATCCGACCTGAATAATAGTTTTTAACTTTAGGTACTGTTTATCTTTAATCCTGTTGCAATTTCTCATTGTCTATTTCACATTCATAGAAAGTTGTGGGAATCATACAGTTAATCATTTCGAAACACAGTCTGCCGTCGGATGCAATATGACACGATCACAGAATCGGACTTCCCGCTATAAGTGCGTAACTCCGTCATGGTTGCGAGCTTGCGGTGCGCCTGCGCAGACCTATGCAGGTCGTGGAGGTGGAGGCAGAGCGGTCGGTGGTAGCTGCCGCATTGTATCGCGAGGTCAGCCTACTTTTCGCCATTTCTGGTTTTTGTCTGACTGACCTTGGCGTAATTTGAGGTTACAATTACACATTCGTAGCGCTCACACGCGTGCGACATAGTAGCAATAAAATATGCAATTTGTATATATAGAAAGCTGCACTTTTTCCGACGTGATCTGAATAGCAATATTTTTGATTTCTATTCACATGCGTCATATAGTAAATAAGAGGTCGGGGCTCACGCCTTTCACAATAGGTTTCACAAGCAATCGTAATGTTATGTGCAATAAAATATCTTAGTTCCATTCAAAGTTAATAATTACGATAGCCGTCGAACGGCAAAGCAACACCGCACCGTGATTGTGCATAATATTAGATCGGCGATGCTTAATGCGTGCGCATCGCTCGATCGAGGAATTACATAAAATACTTGTTGAGAAAGCTAAGGGAACCACCCCGTCCCCGTGTTATCGGAAGCGGATATTGAATCACTTGGCGAACCACCTGACCCGACCCTGTGCGGAGACTCGTTATTCAACAATCTATAGTAGAGCGACAAGTTGACCTTTGTTGGTCGTCTCATAGTCAGTTAGTGTGAGCCGGAGGCTCTCGTGCTCTCTCATCCTGCAAGCCGCGCAGTGCCGAGTGCGCACACCCGGAGGTATTCGCTAGTGTACCTACCTATTAACTCGACATTCACCCAACCTCGGCATACCGACCATATTTACTGTTTGACATTTACCGTCATTGAAGTCCATTGGATTCGATCGAACTGAGACCGATCGACACGTCAAACCGATCAACAACGCACGCTGCCTCCGCGCCGATGAATGTTACAAATGTCAAATTATTAAATAACCCGTTCAGTCGCTAGACGTGAAAATGTTGTATGTTGACCCATTGAACTTTGATAACTCTATAACCTCTTTATTCGCCCACTTTTTGCATTTAGAATGTCATTCTCCATCTATTACATGACATATAGGTATACGTAACATGCGATTAGATGTTTTCTAGTATGTTACGTAAATTTTATAGAAGGTATGAAAATATTTTTGGCACGAATGAGTGTGTAAAATACAAGCATCGATACATACATCCAATACAGGTAATGACGAAAGTAATACCTAAAGGTCTTAAGAAGGATCATGCAAGGACAGAGTCGAATGCCGAGTAGCTACGCGTGTTGTCGCACAAATAAATTAATAACTTGCGGCAAATACTCTAGTGGTTTAATAAACCATACAGAAGTAGATACCAAATCGTACAAATAGGTACTTAGCACCTTTAATAGATATCCCTGACATTTTACATCTGGTTAAATGAATATGCAGAAATGTCTAGATTCTCGATCTTGACATGTAATAAAAAATTATGAATAGAGATTCTGGTGATTTTTATTTATTCAGAGATGGCAAGTTAATGTAGATTTTTCGTAATATTTCTAAAGGTCACTCTTCAATAATTTATTAATGCAGAATTTTTAAAATATGAATAACAAAAGGTTATCGTCAATATAAGTAAATATTCCGATGGCAGAGATTATTTCATCGTACAATCTCAGACCAGTTCCCACCATAATTGTTACCTGATCACTACTGTGTCTGCGTGATGTTTTTTTTTCTTGTGGGCATTTCCAGGCTCTCCTTTTCTATATTTTCAACCCCTTATGAGATCTTCCCCTCCAATGTCTCTCTTCCATTCACCTTATCTTGGACATCGTCTTCGGAGACTCCAGAATCTTTGGCTTGGCACTATGTCCACCTGGTCTTGGGTCCTCCTCTGGATTAAGAACCTTATGGGCATTTTTAGACTTACTTTACTTTGAGTCACTAAATTATCTCTGTATGGGTATGGGAAGAGATAATTCCTCACTTCTTCTGCAAACTAAAATTCAAATCGGTAATTAACTCAAATAAGAACAGATCGATTCATTCTATTAGAAAATAAATTATAGGCATTGCGAGACGAGAGCGTGTTACATATAGCAAATACTATTGGTAACCGAATTGTTATAGCCTACTACCGACTGCAACAAAGTCAAGGTTTGATTACCCAATTTAGGTTAACACGGTCGCTACTGACTTGACAGGTTTTTAAGTATGCCGTTTAAAAAAAAAAAATAACGTTCGAAATTCGAACGAAGGATCTTAGGAAAATTAACGAAGCCTATCACTGAGAAACTAGTAATCTTTTTAACAAAGCCCCATCGAGTACAATGCCACTAAAATTATAATAGTACTTTGCAGAAATGTTTACTAATAGTTTATCGTTTACAGATTCGTACTGCTGGCGTGTATGGCGTGTGCGTATGCACAGGAAGAGGGCGAACCCCGGCCTGTACCATCGCGAGGACTTCTCAAGCGTGGTCCTCTAGCTAAGGCGAAACAAACTACCACAACCACTACACTCGCACCACAGGTACTCACTATTCTCCAACACCTTTGTACTTCGTCCACTAACATCTTTGTTTGACAATATTGTTGTACATAGAATTTTGGTGATAAACCTGACCAGGTGGCAAAATTAAAAGGCTTATAAAATACTTCCATTATCACTGAGCTCGTGTGACGTGCTAGGCTTACTTCATTTTAAAGGAGATTCAAAGAGATGGGACTTCAAGGCTGCTTATTATATTTTTTTATTTCAACAAATAATATCCTGGAACATCTTAGAACTTTCTAAATTCATTATTTTGATGATTTCAGCATTATACGCGTGCTTATCTTATGAGCTAAGTGACATCACTTGTACATCTCTAACGTTCCTTGACGTCCCTCGCGGAACAATGTATTTTAACGTAACTATTTTAATTTGAGTTATTTGAAAAAAACGTATGTGTACTACTTTGATGTATTTTATTAAACAAAACACGTAAAAAAATCTGCATCAGAAAATGCTGACCACACAAATATTTATGCGTACTGCCAACTGTCAGTTTCAAGTAGTAGTCTGGTTTTTCGTGGTATTCTTCGAAGAAATGGTGCAATTGGTCGACGTAGGCCATTGTTTGAAGCACGTGGACCAGCTGTAAACTGTTATTTGTGTACAAAACATTTATTTATTATGTCACAGCATCTGTCACAGACGATTTTGCACGGCCATGGCGGACATCAACATTTTTGAATATACACGTAACAATTTCACGCAATCAAGTATTGGAAAGCGTACAAACTTTTGGGTAATTTGCAACTGTCTATTTATACGTAGGCGTAATATATTCATTACGAAACATATAAAAGTCAAAGTTACTCTTAACGGACTGACTACCTTTATACCCTGCGGCTTTCACTTGTGATTTTTCCCAATAAGGATCTAGAAAAATCCTTTGTCTACCTAACTACATCATAAGAGGACCCTGCAAAATATCAGCATTTTTGGTCTGCGCTTTTGGGCTGGGTGTTGATGAGTCAGTGAATAACTGACTTTTCTATTTATAGGCATTGAATTGATAGATGTTGAATTCATAAGAAATTATAATCCTGTGTCAATAAACAGTTTTGAACATGCATGTACCTTCATTGGTATTAATTTAAATAACTTGTCCGCTGTACCAACGCTCAAAAGGTCAGAAGAAAGCAACATGTTTGCCAATTAATAAAATAGATGTTGCAAATACAAAATTCCGCGTTCATGCAATGGCTCGTCCTCATAAACACACTTTCGAAATATCTAAACGTGCACAAAGATTAGCAATGAGCAAAAAATAATATAATATTGAGTGCCGGTGACGTCAATGCATTCTCTCAATGCATGAGGTATCAATCCACCGGTGTTTCGCAAATGATGTCGTATGACTCCATCTGGTTCAAGGTAAGTGGCACTGGCGTCCGATGATCGGGTCACCTTCGCACGTGACCTTTGAAAGCTCCTTTTTCTCTTAGGAATTTCTACCTGCAAGATTCGTCTCTTACCTGCAAGTGTTAACGACCGGTTTCATCAAGGAAAATAACAACAAAATTGACCACCCTTTTTTACAGAGCGAATGCGGAATAGATCGAAAAGAACGTTAAGAAATTATTGCTTCTTAATTAAATCAAGAAGAATCCTCTGTCGTTACCTAATGCGTGCTAATATAATTAATGCGAGAGTGTTTGACATCGACCTACTATAAAGCTATTTAGCATGCGCATATAATAAAGCCTAATAACAATTTCAACACATCATTAAAAATAAAAAATAGAAATGAAGTGAACGAGCTTGTTTCTCTTATTGCAGGAGGAAGCCGAATATGAAGATGAGGAAGAGTATGCTGAAGTGCAAACAGAAGCCCCAGTGTCATCTACTGAAGGCAAGAAACTGGTAGCCGGAGGAGTCAGACCTTTCCGCAGTAACACTGACTTGCTTGAAGCACTCAAAAGGCGAAGGGCGCAGGCTGCTGAAGGTATTCACAAAGATATAAATTATTGGAATAACTTTCGAGCAGTAAACGAGAAAACATTATATACCTACTTACGACATTTCTCTAAAGGAATTGGCACAATCTCATAGATTTTTCTAACGTTAATTTCATATATTTCGTGTAACAGTTGTCTTCCAGGAATAACTTTGCAAAAATAATCTCAAGTGACTAATTGCTACTCCAAATAGGCAGCGTCCACTTAAAATGTAATTGAATGTGTTATTTCCAGCTAAACAGCATGGATCGGCCACAGCTACCTCAGCTGTTGTATCTCAGGATGCTCCAGCCGAAGCCAAGCCATCTAGCTATAGTGAGTAAATAAGTCTAAACCTTTAGCTTCCCGAGTTTCTTTCTCGTAAGGGCATGGTAAAACCTAATTAAATTCAGCTCCCTTCTTATTGAGAAAATTTCAACGAAGTACATACAGAAGCTACCTACTTTGGATTACGCATTTTTTTTAAATCGAATTATGATATAGCTATGTTGAATATTTGTTTGTGAAGCACATGAGCTGATTGATAAAATTTATTAAAATAAAGCTGTCCCCTGTAGTTTCACCCATTATTAAAAGTATCCTCTTATTCCACGATATAATCTATTTGTGTGCCGAGTTCCATCAAGATCGGTTTAGTAGTTTCGGAGTTCATCGCGGTCCAACATTGATCACCAACACACGGTGTGGTGACACGGGAATTTTATCATCTCATTCTTACGGGTTAATTAAATTTTTCGTGATGACTGTCTAAACTCTAAACTATATCAGAGAGCAACATTTAGACCATTTGTAATATGTATTTTCTCCGCTAACAGCATTTGATTAAAACTTCACCGCTAAGGCTAATAGGCAAAGACATTTAACTTAATCTTTAACTCCCTTTGGTTATAGGTAAGAAACGTGTGAGCAATACTGCTCGGGAAGTCACTAACGAAGATGCACCAGCCGCCGCTAAACCAAGCCGAGGACGTTTTGGCAGGAGTAAGTCATTTAACACTATTTTATTCAGTTTATGACAGCTTTCTATGATGCTTAAACTTGCATACAATGAAGATAACTTTTCAGAACACTCAAATAAATACTACTTATTGTCTATGGTTACACCCGCGTTTTGAGATGAAAAAAACAAATAAATACTAGGTAGGTACTCATTGTCTATGAAAACACCCGCGTTTTGAGATGAAAAGTAATCTATAGCACTCAGATATTTGATCATTGAGAGTTTCCTATCATTGAAAAATCATATCAGTAGTTTCGAAAATTACCTCCTACATCTAAACTTACAAATTTTACCTGTTTATAATATTTTTATAAAGCGTCGAGTTTATTTATAAAACCAACTAACGCTGAAATGGGATATTGAGCTAACATTTGCATTCGATCCAAAATGTTATGAATATTTAACTCAATTAAAAAAAATCGCTTTAGTTGGTTTTTGAATGAAGCCGCATTGATATCTACGCATATCTCCAATAATATTTAAATAAAAAAACAAAATTCAAAAATCTCTTTATTAAGTGAACTCATTATAAATATTTTTAATCGTCTCACATGTTTGATATATTACGAAATATTTTTTTTTACTCCAATAAATCCTTTACAATAAATATTAATTTTTATATAGCCAAGCATCACATCTTTTCAAGACTGTCCAAACTTTGCATACGTCTACTGTTCAATGCAGATTTTTTTATTAATGAGTTAATTTGTTTCTAGCATCTTCCAGATCTATCCCGGAGTCTGAGCTTGAGGAGCAGATCGACTCCGCTCCAGCCGTAGGGAACAGTAGGTTCTCCAGACGAGGAGGGAATTAAAACCCTAAATTTATTTATACCCACCCCCTATGTCCCCCCTCACTATTGTGATAGTTATCACTGCCATTGCATATTATGATATGTAGGCTCACTTACAAAAATATGTCTGGCCCATCGCAATATCATAATAGACCCTTTTATGATTTTGTATTTGTAAAATTTTCATAATGACGCAAAGTTCTTCAGTGGACTGATTTTCAGTGTAACTCATTAAACCTATATAAAAGTATAATTTACGTCCAGAGGGGTTTTTGTGAGTGATACCATATCAGCGTTCGTTCGTTTTTTTATCTCATTTGATGAATTAGAACGGAATTTATTAAACATAATAATATATGTAAATTATACGTATAAGTAATTTTTAAATAAATAATTTTAAATAAAACTTTATTTGTATTATTGAAATAACTGCCTATTTGCCAAACAAATTTAAAATAACTGTTTCTTTTAATCATTAATTCAAATAATGAAATTAATTTTGAATCGTGGACATTACGGAATATACGACAAAATCGTTAAATGAAAACAACAACACCTTTTTAATAAAGTTTTTATTCATTCATGTAAAATAATGACACAAAATAATAGACTTGTAAGCTTACATAAAACTACATTCAATTCTCAACATTATGGCAATCAATTGTGTGTGAAAAAGACCCAGATATTTACCAGCAATGATGTATCCTTGTAATCCTTAACCACAATTAAATATAACTAAATAAATATTTTTTACCCTTATAAAAATAAACGAGAGCTTCTACTGTATAAATTAATCATTCATACATGGGTATGAATGATTTCATTCGTCGATTTATATAGTCAATAAAAAACAATTAGTATATTGGATTGGCACCGAGAACACACAATCCACAGCTACGGCACTGATACGGTAATTAACTGTAATCTCTACACTTTCCGCATTCTACATCTATTCAATAGATAAAGATAGGTACCTACTATCTTTAAATTCTAATTAAAGTCTCTGAGCACAGAGGTGGAGTAAATACTCGTCGTACCATACTAATGTGTTGTGCTATGCCATGTACTATTAAACATAATTTCTAGTTATTTTCTGCTACAACAATGATTGTTATTTAAAAGTGTAACTTTAATATTTACACAAAGCATATAACCTAGGATGAATTGAAGCTCAAGACTTGACTTGGCTAATTTTCAAACGCAAGTTATCTTTTATTTGGCTGATCAACTTATCTTCTTTATGTTATACGCAAGTTACTGTTTTAAAAGCTTTTATTTAACTTTACTTGTTATATTATATGTTAGGTTTTTGATGCTGTCAGTCAGTAATAAAATGCTGATTTTTAGACGTTTCAATAACCGTTTCAGCTGTATTGATGGGGATTCTAATTAATCAAAGAAGTTTAAATAAACCAAATTGCATGTGTAATAATGTTAAATACATTTTAGTTATTTTCTCGGCATTTTTTTTCATGGTTTAATAGTTTTTATTACTTAGGAATGCCGTGTACCTATGTTACCACAATATTACCATAGTATGTGAAGAAGGCGGTGAAATTAGAAGGGTACCTAATATAATAGACTATTAAGTCTTAAGTGCACACCGTTAGAAGCTTGGCAATAGATTTTCAACATATGGTAGCCAACATAAAACTTATACATAGCTAAGTAAATTACATATTTCTTTATATGTCATTACTTAGGTTCCAATTGTCGATCAAGTCCTCCTAAGGAGCATTATATCGAGTACACCCCATGCTGGCCGAATTTGCACTGCAACCAAAATGGCAGGAATAAGCCATATAGTACCAAGGAAGTAGGAAACAGAGGGAGGTATTCGATTCTAGAGCATTCCTTATAGCGATGCAATAATGTTCATTTCAGCATGCACAACTTTGCTTGCACCAGCATAAAGCCTGCAACTGCAGCATTTGTACATTAAAATATCAGCAAAATACAATATTTCGAATAATTACAATGTTGAACCGAACTTATTAATAAATAATGCAATTATATTTGATTGAGGCCCGATTTTTCATTCACTGGATAAACCTCGGATAAACTAATCGTCTGATAAGTCCGTACAAAAAGTGTTCTAATTTCAGTATTTTCTTTATTTTCTAACCTATATTCAAATGCATGAATTAAAATCTGAAATTATATTTTACATTTAATTACACAACTTTATATTGTAATCTTACGAGGCAGAGCTATTTAAGGGTCTTAAAAATAAAAACATCTAATTGCAAGTTTTACTTTTTTTGTAAAGGTGTGATGCTATCACACATTTAGCGTAGTTAATACTTATAAAGCTCATTGAAAATACTCCAAAATTTGCGGGTCGCAAACTATCACGCCACAAGTCGTGGATTAAATTCCCATCCAGGAAAAAAAATTGTGTGCATGAACATGTCTGTTCGTCCTTGGTCTGGGTGAAATTGTCTATTAGTATATTGTATATAATGTATTTACCAAAAAAGTAAGGTGATGACAGCTCAGTGGTAGTGACGTCGGATACCGCGGCGAAGGTCGTGGGTTCGAATCCTACAATAGGCTTGAGCTTTCGGTGAAGGAAAACATCGTGAGGAAACCATAGCACGGTGGTAGGGTACTTTGTAGTACTCGACTGGATGGCTACCACCCTCAAGTTGAAAATCTGACGCTAAGCACTTGTTGGTGTGTTCCGGCAGTTGCACTTGAGAGCCAGTTGTCTTTAAGGCATTGTAATAAGGTGTACGACACATTGGCAATCCCCTTGGTATCGCTAATGTCTAAAGGCGACGGTAGTCACTTACCACCAGGTGACCCGTCAGCTTCGTTGTCACTTGTGGTACAAATTAAAAAAAGATAGTATATCAGTTATTTGAACTTATTTGGTTTCCATAGCACCAGCTCAGTTTAGTCTGGGATCAGATAGCCGTGTGTGAAAATGTCCGAGATATTTATTTATTATTATTACTCTCCATGTCCTTCGTTAAAAAAATTAGGTACTTTACTCTCGTTTGGTTTTTATTTAAGTAGTTATGTTTCCACTATGTTTTCTTCATCTAAAACTCGAGCTCATTGCACCCACAACCTAGCTATAACATTATAAAAATAAACAATAAGAATGTTGCCTATATTCAAGAAAAAGTATCTAATACCAACTAAGTGTATTATACTCAAACTTTGAGTATTAGGCTCGTTAAGAGAAAATCAATACTGCAGCGCAGCAATGCGCATGTTAAAAACGAAAGTTCAGTCGACATACGTCATCGCTCTCAGCTCGGCATATAGCCCTCAGAGAAATTAAGGAGTAATAATAATAAAGAAGTTAAATACTTATTTAAACAACAATTTCTATGTACCTACATATTTTATTCTACGGATAAAGTTGTATTAGAAATACTAACTTCAAAATATATCTGGCAAGTCTTCTTTGTTTCATGTTAGCCTGGTAGCTTTACATACACTTTTCGATATAATAGTTTAATAGTTAGTCTGTGGTAGTGCAAAGCTGACAATTTCCTTGCATTTATTTTTATAAGTTTGAAGTCTTATAGATAAACCTTTATAATATCTGCAAGGAAATCAGATTTGTGGTCGCAGAGATATTAAATAAACAAACCAAGCATAATATTAGTGTATTGTTTTGCGAACTAATAATTTGAGGAATGAGTGTGCCTCTTTAAATTCTGTAGGTATAAAAATACGTGGTACCTATTCGATAGGCCGACAACTTCTTAAAGTTTGCCTGGCAAAAAGTTTTAAGGAAATAGGTATGTGCTCTTAAACTTGAAGCTCTTAGGTAGTTATGATCTCCTGGTAAAGTAACCAGTCTCGAAATTATTCCGTCAATACTTGTAGCTTGATATAGATGGGAAGCAAAGCGCAGACTCCTTTACACCGATTTTCATGCACCATATCTCTATCTATCTATATCTATTTACAGCCACACCCTGTAAATACAGGGTGTGGCTTAAAGAGTAGTCAAGCCGTTTCCTATGGGTGGGGGGCGTCATGACTGATCAGAAAATCAAAATTTGTGCTTGGTAAAAGTACCCTGGTTTTCGACTATTTGGCCATTTTTTAAATTTCATAAAAATTTCACCCTTGGTCACTCTATTCGATGGCATGATCACAAATAAAATTATTTTTCCAGTCTGTTTTTTGAAAAGTACTCTTGGATAGATGTGCTATCAAATGTAAACTTTTGTTTTTATACAGCCAAGGGTGTAATTATTTATGAAATTTAAAAAATGGCCAAATACTCGAAAACCAGGGTACACAAACAACACAAATGTTGATTTTCTGATCAGTCATGAGACCCCCCACCCATAGGTAACGGCTTGACTACTCTTTAAGCCACACCCTGTATTTACAGGGTGTAATCGTTAAGTGTGTCCAGGTGATTATTTCGTAACTATTACAGATATCCAAAAAAAATAAACTGATATCGAAAGTACGTTACCTAATCAGTAAAATTACATCAATATTTTTTTTTAATCAAACTAGAAGTATCAAAAATTTTGACATTAAACGCTCCCATACATTTAGTATGGGATTAGTAGAAAGGTTTCAGTTTCCTTACTTTAAAAGGTTATTTTAGGTTACTACTGATATTAAAGGAAGGTTTATTAACCTAACAAAGTATTAAAACTATATTTTAATTGAATAACATTTATTTCTTAGTAAATACAATTTTTTTTTTCAAAGCAGATTTTTGTTGTGTGTTGCTTTTCAGCCAGTTCATATGAATGCGATTTTGAAACAAAGTTTATTACTAATTTGAAGTGGTAAGATAATTAATATACACGTATATCTACTTGAAAATCATTATTATCATATCATACGTAATCATAAAATGAGATTAAGTACTAAACCACTTAAAATAAGGAAACTAAAACCTTTCTACTACTCTCGTACTAAATGTATGGGAGTGTTTAATGTCAAAATTTTGGATACTTCTCGTTTGATTTAAAAAAACTTATTGATGTCATTTTAATGATTAGGTAACGTACTTTCGATATCAGTTTAAAGTTTTTTGATATCTGTAATAGTTGCGGAATAATCGCCTGGACACACTTAACGATTACACTCTGTATAATATTAGGTCTTTACCTATGAAATTGCCGTTTTGTTTAATTTAAACGATTTTTTTAACCCCCGACGCAAAAAGAGGGGTGTTATAAGTTTGACCGCTATGTGTGTGTGTGTGTGTGTGTGTCTGTGTGTCTGTCTGTGTGTCTGTCTGTGGCACCGTAGCTCTTAAACGGGCGAACCGATTTGGATGCGGTTTTTTTTATTTAAAAGCAGGTTTTCCAGCGATGGTTCTTAGATATGTTTTATCAAAATCGGTTCAGCCGTTTCAAAGTTATCCGCTCTTTTGTTAACTGTGGTAGGGATCTTAGACGCGTAATGGGTATTTACTTTACTTTCAAACCTAGATGTGACCTAAAATTTGAAACATCCATGTATGCTATATAACTATGCAAGATTATGGAATTTTTGGTCTGATGCTGCAGCCAGGAAATCCAGCACACTAGTACACTCTTGAAAAAATAATAGCAGGTATGTCGTGTTTGGATTCGTTTTGATCAGTATTTGATTCTACATACAATGCAACGGTGGCAAGACGATGAGCTGATGCTGCAGCCAGGATATCCAGAACAATAGAACACTCTTGAAAAAATAATAGCAGATATGTCGTGTTTGGATTCGTTTTGATCAGTATTTGATTCTACATACAATGCAACGGTGGCTACACGAGGAGCTGATGCTGCAGCCAGGATATCCAGAACACTCTTGAAAAAATAATAGCAGATATGTCGTGTTTGGATTCGTTTTGATCAGTATTTGATTCTACATACAATGCAACGGTGGCTACACGAGGAGCTGATGCTGCAGCCAGGATATCCAGAACACTCTTGAAAAAATAATAGCAGATATGTCGTGTTTGGATTCGTTTTGATCAGTATTTGATTCTACATACAATGCAATGGTGACAACGCGATGAGCTGATCCTGCAGCCAAGATATTCAGCAAACTATACACTCTTGAAAAAAAAATTTCAGATCGTATGTAGTGTTTGGATTCACTTGTTTTTATCAGTATTGCCTTTGATTGGTGATTTTGCTGATGGGGAAGCTGTGCGTATTTTTCCATCCAGCAAACTAGTACCTACACTCTTCAAAATAAGTTTAAAAATTTTAAAATAAAAATTAAATTAAAAATTTAAAAAACCCCCGACGCAAAAAAGAAAAGCGGACATTTAAAAAGTCAAAAATAATACCTATCGTTGAGCCATCAAATTCGATTGAGTAATACCTATACATATTTTAATTATAGAAGTTGATGGATGGCACGATAAGGTTTGCTCATTGAAATGGCGCTATAATGTCGCGGCGGGGTACCGCATTTATAGATAGTCAATCAAGTGAAGGGTCTGACTTACTTACGTGCGGTACCCCGCCGCGACATTATAGCGCCATTTCAATGAGCAAACCTTATCGTGCCATCCATCAACTTCTATAATTAAAATATGTATAGGTATTACTCAATCGAATTTGATGGCTCAACGATAGGTATTATTTTTGACTTTTTAAATGTCCGCTTTTCTTTTTTGCGTCGGGGGTTTTTTAAATTTTTAATTTAATTTTTTTTCAAGTATTTTTTATTTGTATTAATCGAAGAAATCACCCATGCAATCAATGCATCTTTGCCAACGCAGTGGCAGTTTATTGATTCCCTTCTTAAAGAAATCAGCTGGACGGGAGGCAACAAATTCTTCAAAGGCATATTGTACTGCCTCTCGGGTATTGCATTTTTTTCCCGCCAAGAAGTTATCCAAATTCTGGAAAAAGTAGTAGTCTGTAGGCGCAAGGTCTGGTGAGTAGGGCGGATGACGGAGAGCTTCCAACCCCAGTTCTTGCAACTTGGAGACCGTCTGCTGTGCAGTATGAGGTCGCGCGTTGTCGTGCAGGAGCAGCGGAGACGAGCGATTGACCAATGCTGGTTGGAAATGTGCCAGCTTCTCCATCATTGTGTTCAGTTCTTCACAGTACACATCTGCAGTAATGCTCACCCCGTTTGGTAAGAAGCTGTGATGAAGCACACCGGTGCTAGACCACCAAACAGTGACCATCACTTTTCTAGGGGTAAGTTTTCGTTTAGGGCATTGTTTAGGTGCTGAACCAGGATCCAACCAACTTGCTGAGCGCTTGCGGTTATCAAACAGAATCCATTTTTCATCGCAGGTAACAATGCGGTTCAAAATTCCTTCATTTGTGTGTCTGTTGAGCAGTGCAAGGCACGTCTCTACGCGTACTTCGCGCTGGCGATCATTGAGTTCGTGGGGCACCCATTTGTCAAGCTTTTTTAACTTGCCAATTAGACGCAAATGGACCAATATTGTTTTGACGCTAACGTCGAAAACTGCTGCTAATTCAGCCGTAGATTGTGTATCATCAGCTTCCACAATCGCCTTTAATAGGGTAGTGTCCTGGGTCAATAAAAATGAATTCTAAAAAAATTTGCACGTCGGTGAGATTATCAAAAAATATTGGACACGTATTTTTTGCTTTATCAAATCAATAAAAATATACAAAGTTATAGCGCATCAAAGTATAGGAGTGGGGGCTTGTGACGTCACTTCGTGGTAAAATATGTACCACGGTGTGACGTCACGCGAAATTTCAACGCACTGTATCCTCGTCATTTTTCGTTTACGGAACATAATAAAAAATACGTGTCCAATATTTTTTGGTAATCTAACTGACGGACTAAATAGATTTTTTTAGGACACAACCCTATTCGTCATTGTCGACCAAAGTCTTCGGACGACCGCGAGGTTCATTTTTCAGGTCTAAATTTCCAGAACGGAAGCGAGCAAACAGGTGGTGAGTTCGTCGTAACGTCGTTGATGTTGCGTGCCGCTTGTGCCGCGTTGCTGCCACGACGGTACTCATATTCCATAATTACTCGAATTTTTAACGTATCCATGATGACGAAAAATATTGAAATGCGATGAAAATGTAACACTAATCAATAAACAAATGACTTCTTTTGGAAAAAAAACCATTTTTTTTAAATAAAATTAATATGAAATTCGAATTCTTGGCCAAACAAAAATTATTTTGATTTGAAATGGCCAGTACTGCAGAACGGCAATTTCATAGGTAAAGACCTATTATATAAAATTCTCGTGTCACAGTTTTAGTTACCGTACTCCTCCGAAACGGCTTGACTGATTTGGATGAAACTTTATATCTGTATTCAGTAAGTCTGAGAATAGGTTGTTACCTATTTTTTTCTAGCTGTCCACCGCGATTTCACTCGCGATTTCACTCGCGTTCCCGTAGGATCAAGCGGTATAAAAAATAGATAACAACTTACTCTTAGACCTATTGAATATACATATAAAATTTCATCAAAATCGGTCAAGCCGTTTCGGAGGAGTACGGTAACAAATTATTTCCGAAACGGCTTGACCGATTTTGATGAAATTTTATATATATATATTCAGTAGGTCTCAAAAATGGTTGTTATCTATTTATTACTAGCTGTAGCCCGCGGTTTCACCCGCGTTCCCATAGGGTCCGCGTTTCCGTGAAATCTAGCGGTATACAAAATAAATAACAACCTACTCTCAGACTTATTGAATATACATATGAAAGTTCATCAAAATCGGTCGAGCCGTTTCGGAGGAGTACGGTAACAAAGGGCCGATTTGGGTGAAATTTTAATGGGTTCCTCGATGATTTGAAAACAAAATTGGACCCGGTAGGTGGCGCTGGAATCGGATTCTAAGTTTTGTTTTACCTTTAGAGCAGGATAACGTCTGCCGGGTCCGCTAGTACATATATAAAATTCTCGAGTCACAGTTTTAGTTACCGTACTCCTCTGAAACGGCTTGACCGATTTTGATGAAACTTTATATTTACATTCAGTAGGTCTGAGAATAGGTTGTTATCTATTTTTTATTGGCTGTCCCCCGCGGTTTCACCCGCGTTCCAGTGGGATCTGCGTTCCCGTGGGATCTAGCGGTATAAAAAATAGATTACAATTTACCCTCAGACCTACTGAATATACATATAAAATTTCATCAAAATCGGTCAAGCCGTTTCGGAGGAGTATAGTAATAAATTATTTCCGAAACGGCTTGACCGATTTCGATAAAATTTTATATATGTATTCAGTAGGTAAATTTCACCAAAATCGGTCAAGCCGTTTCGGAAGAGTACGGTTACAAAGGACCGATTTGGACTAAATTTTGTGTGTGTATTTCAATGGGTTCCTCCATGATTTGAAAACAAAATTGGACCGGGTAGGTGGCGCTGGAATCGGGTTCCAAGTTTTGTTTTAATTTCAGAGCAGGACAACGTCTGCCGGGTCCGCTAGTAACCTATAGAAATTAATGCAGCAACTACAATCGGTATACCCAAACCCGCAGAGAGTATTGAGGCCCACCGGCCTCACTATCACCTGTGCCCACTATATCAATAAACATTAATGTGAACATATCCCACTTATTTTTTCATTATATATCCTACTTATATATATATATCTTCACGTTAAACTTGGCACACATGTTCAAAAAGATCTTTCGAGAACGCGAGTCAAATCGCGGGCGACAACTAGTAATATTATAAATGTTAAAGTTTGGATGTTTGTTTCTGATAGCTTACGTATATTTGGGGTATAATTCAAGGATTTGAGAACGCAATATTCATTTTATTGAATTTGATGGATTAAGTGTTAAAAAAAATATATAATATATTATAATAACTAATTAAAAAAGATGTTTGTTACTCATTTACGCCAGAACGGCTGAATGGATCTAGATGAAATTTGGCATGGACATAGATTATAGTCTGGAATAGCACATAGGCTACTTTTTATGCCGGGAAAAAGATAAGATCTCTCGGGAACGCGGGTGAAACCGCGTGGAACAGCTAGTTGGAAAATAAATTCTTCATTTGCTATTAACCCTCTCATATGAAATGAACAACAAATCAAGTACCTACTGATAAATTATTTGCTGCGTTCTTTGATAATAATAAAAAATACTCTTAAATTCTAAAAATATTATTTTGTTTGTTAGCATTAAAACATATTTGTTTGAAACTTTGCCAAATAGTAACTTATGTAGATAAATACATTATCTGTATCTATGTATGATCTTTTGGGTGTAATATTTTTTCAATAGGCAGTAAAAAAAGTAAATATTGCGTATGTGTTTTTATTTCACCATTACCACGAAGCCAAGTAGTGATGACGTCGCACCCTTCCATAATTTCTACGTAATCACTGCCCCTCTACATCGAAACTTTCTGTAGGTCCTGCTATCCTAATACTTTCAGACTCTAAATACATATCTTTCTATCTGTAGTAGACAAATAGTCCGTTCAAAAGTTCCGTCCCTGCGTGCTCCTGTGCTTTCCTTATGCCCTGGTACTATGCAGCGGTGGCGATCAATACTTAAAAGCCGATGCACTACTTAACTTGCGCATTGGAAAATGTTAACTCTTCAAACTCATGATGTCTTAACATGTAAAACTATTAATAGTTATCTATATACTAGCTGTTTCGCCCGCGTTCCTGAGGGATCTTATCTTTTCCCGGGATAAAAAGTAGCCTATGTGCTATTCCAGACTATAATATATCTCCATGTCAAATTTCATCCAGATCCATCCATCCGACATAGTACATCAACATTTTGTCGTTTAATATAAGCTAAGTGAGAAAAAATATTATACTAGCTGCCCCTCGCGGTTTCACCCGGGTTCCCGAGGATAAAAAAAGTAACCTGTGTGCTATTCCAGACTATAACCTGTGTGCTATTCCAAACTATCTCTGTGCCAAATTTTATCCAGATCCGTTCAGCCATTCAAGCGTGATTGAGTAACAAACATCCATCCATCCAAACATTCACATTTATAATATAGCTCTCCTCCGCGGTTTCACCCGCGTTCCCGAAGGATCTTTTCCGGGATAAAAAGTATCCTATGTGTTATCCTAAGATATGATCTACCTGTGTGCCAAGTTTCATCAAAATCTGTTCAGCCGTTTTTGCGTGAAAGAGTAACAAACATCCATCCATCCATCCATCCAAACTTTCACATTTATAATACTAGCTGTTCCCGAGGGATCTTAACTTTACCCGGGATAAAAAGTAGCCTATGTGCTATTCCAAACTATAATCTATCTCCATGCCAAATTTCAACCAGATCCATTCAGCCGTTCTCGCGTAAATGAGTAAAAAACATACATCCATCCAAACTTTCACATTTATAATATTAGTAAGATTACTAGTTTTCCGCCCCGCGGTCACACACACACATCCAAACATACTTTCGCATTTATAATATTAGTAAGATTACTAGTTTTCCGCCCCGCGGTCACACACACACATCCAAACATACTTTCACATTTATAATATTAGTAAGATTACTAGTTTTCCGCCCCGCGGTCACACACACACATCCAAACATACTTTCACATTTATAATATTAGTAAGATTACTAGTTTTCCGCCCCGCGGTCACACACACACATCCAAACATACTTTCGCATTTATAATATTAGTAAGATTACTAGTTTTCCGCCCCGCGGTCACACACACACATCCAAACATACTTTCACATTTATAATATTAGTAAGATTACTAGTTTTCCGCCCCGCGGTCACACACACACATCCAAACATACTTTCGCATTTATAATATTAGTAAGATTACTAGTTTTCCGCCCCGCGGTCACACACACACATCCAAACATACTTTCACATTTATAATATTAGTAAGATTACTAGTTTTCCGCCCCGCGGTCACACACACACATCCAAACATACTTTCGCATTTATAATATTAGTAGGAAGTAGGATTAGTGGGATTTTGTATATTTTTCTATTTATTTATTAAGTACCCATTTATTTATGAAAATTGTTCCATAGTTAATATGGTTTATTGCCACTTCCGTTAAAACTTTAACAGGTTATTTTTTATCGCAAGTGTTATCTCAAACACCGGGAATCATAAAAATATCGTTAGTTTCTGGCAGCAAAAATATTGTAAACGCCAAAAAAGCCTCAAAAAAGTACGGTTCTTTCAAAAATAATTACTGTTACACCTAAAGCTTTAAAAATCATTATTATATGTTAAATTTCAATTGAATAGCGCAATTATTTTAAACAATATTTTAAAAAAGCCGTCTCCTGTAAAATTTGGTTTTTGTCGGTTACACTAAGTTGGCGGGTAATGGCTCGATATGTATGTCAACACTTAACTAACAGATAGTAGGTAATTTCTCACTTGATGCTGGAATGCAGCTCGACCATCTTTCGACGTTTTTCATCAAGCTTGGTGACTATTAAGTGTCTTACCTCGGAATCCTAGCTATTCAAGAACAAAAAAACACCATACCAGACCCGAGGGCAGCGCCTTAAAATCTATGTTTAAATTCAAGTTTATACGAAGTTTTTTTTATATATTATAGTAAATAATGTTTAAAAGATTCTTTAACACACACATTTCCTAGGACATTTATGTATTTCCTAGGAATTGTATACAATTCCGAGGTGATACTAGGAAATATATAAAAACGTGATGCTTTCTGTGACTAAAAGAAAAAATCCCCTCGCTCCGCTATCCCCGCTGTTCTTAGCTACAAACATCAAGAATGTAATAAATTTCCGATTGCTATTTAGGAAATGTATAGATTTCCTAGGAAAAGTGTACATTGCAAAATATAGCATAGATTATAGACAGTATTTTCTTTTAAAAACCAATTTAAAAAACACTTGTTAAACAAACAAAAAACAATCGTTTCCTGACTTAGCGTATTATTTTATTATGTACCTTGTTATGGCATGGTATTGCTTGGTGTGGTTTGGGTTGGCAGATTATAAAATTTATTGACATGTATGATATTGATTTCTTTCTGTTTTTAATTTTATTCTTAAGGCTTTAGCTACAAGACTATCAGCCTAAACTGTTTTCTTTATTTTCAATATTCCTCTTTTTTTCAATATTCCTCATGTTATGGTCACGTTATATCTCACTCACAGTAAAGTCTAGTCGTTGCCTACACTTATTTTTATTATTATTTATTTACTTATTATTTTACATTGATATATTCATATATATTTATTTTTATGTCTGTGCCGCGATTGACCGTGCTGAGGGCACTATCTGAAAACCAGCGCTGCAGCATCAATGCTGCAGCATATGCTGAGATAGTTGCCTTTTTTGGCCTCACACAACTGTTTTGTATAATGTGCATCTGTTTTTTGCCGTCTTTGTGTGTGTCCAAAATAAATTTATTTTTCTTTCTTTCTTTCTTTTTTCTATTTCCTATTTATTTTAGAAATTGTATACAATGACGGATATACTTTTCCGTTAACATATATAAAAATAAAAATAGTCATGACTTAAATAATAATATAAATAACATGAAAAAAATGTTTTAAAAAATAATAAACCGCCAAGTAGACTAGCAGTTTATTCGAGTAGATCATTGCAAGTTGACTTGGCTGGCAGACTAGGGACAGGACGCAATTCACTTATTTAGGACTCGAGTCACTTCTGCGAGAGGCGTCTGGAATGTGCCTGGTTTAACTAAATTGACCAGCTGCTCGGCAATCTCCTGTCCCACTCGTACTTGTGCCTCTTTCGTCGAAGCTCCTGAAAATACATGTGGAAAATATTGTATTAGTAATTATTTGTCCAGATCTTTTGTGGTGAAAGTAATAGTCAAGCGTCGTACGCAGTACATTCAGATCTCATAAGTAGTATAAGAAGAAACAAAAAGTGCTGTATGAAATTAAGGTTGCTTCCACCAGATCAACTGTGTTTTCCTAAGTTTTCCGGAGTTTTCCTAATTAAAGTATTTATTAGTATTTTTCTACGGTCTGTTTTTATAATGGGTGTATCGTAATCACAACCGTAACCTTAGCGATATCTTCACCATGGAGCCGGTGGTTTGGCCATCTCTATTGTGGTTTTAGTCCATCTTTCGTCATTCCGCTTCGCCTAGTGGCTGTCCTTCTCTACCTACCTCTATCTATGACTTGTTTT
This sequence comes from Ochropacha duplaris, assembly GCA_951361185.1. NCBI lineage: Eukaryota > Metazoa > Arthropoda > Insecta > Lepidoptera > Drepanidae > Ochropacha > Ochropacha duplaris. Next base: position 3,639,026 of record OX592690.1, read on the forward strand.
AAAGTAGCATAGAACGCTTCATAATTCTTTGAGTAACGATAATATTATACGTGTTGTACTTTGCTCACATACCTAAGTGTGGCGTGGCGATAACAGCTGGGTGCTGAATTACTTCCAAGGTTAGAGGATCAGTTGGCGGTTCTTGTTCGAACACATCGAGAGCTGCACCTCCAACCTATCAGGTACAGAACATATTCATATATGAGAAAAATAGGTGCCATGCCACTACAAATTATCATCTAACGAGGTTTTCATTTTACAATCAAGTATTAAGTTGCAATCAATCTGACTTAACTGGTCCCAACGAAAGACACGGAAACATAAAGTTCAAATATGATCTCGAAGTTCATACAACCTATTGTAATTTCAAGATTACAAAAGATACTGCTTAATTGGCCATTGAAAAATTAGTCTTTAGAATGATTAAGGGCTTTGCTGATGGTAATTGTGTTTGTTCTCGTTACACACCTGACCCGCATTAAGAGCATCGAGCAAATCTCGCTCATTAATCAACCCTCCGCGCCCTACGTTGATAATTTTGATGCCCTTCTTGCATTGCTTTAATACATTGGCATTGATGAAATCTGCAAAAAATAAATCACTTTAAAACGTAGGTATAAGATAAATATAACATTCAGGGATGTTTACTGCATAACTTAACCCAAAAATATCTGTACAAAGAACGATCCTGTATTGCTTCGATCCAACGAGTTGAGCCAACTTATTCCATAGTTAAACTGTCATAAGATATGTTTTCTTTTTACAAGCTTTATATTAGCTTGCAATGTATAATATGTACGTATGTTTTTCCGTGGTGAATCATGCAACTCAATTTTGAAGCAGATATCTTTAACCGATTGAGCTGAAATTTAGTATACTTCCACGTTTAGTTAAGATGACAATTATTGACAATGAATTGTTAGCTGTGTGACGTCATTCTAAATCCAACTTGGCGGAACACCTAAGATAGCGGACTATTATTTTTTAATGCAATACTATAATATGGGTATCAAATGAAAGGACTTGCTATGAGATGAACAGACTGAGAAACCTGTCCAGCAATAACTAAAAAGTACAAAATTTATAGGTTTGATTTAGATACAACTATAATATACAGAGTAGTGACGACGTAGGGACATTAAATTAAAACACGGTCACTACTAGTCAATCAAAATACTTTGTGATAATTAAATCTGGTATTACATCAACAGACAAAAAGCGAAATTTTCAAACAAACTAATTCCGAAAATAATCTAAACGAAACACAACACTCTTTATTAATATTACCTATTGACCTCAAATGACCTGTAGGCACTACTGGCACAGTTTTAGGCAAAGACCGGCCGCCGCGGTTCCTTTGTAGGTGTATTGTTTCATTCATGCAAGTAGGCATCGACGCCCGCGCAACGCGCTAATAATGATTTTAACGCTATGGTTATAAGGTCTAAATTTCATCAACCGACGATTTCTGAGCCGCACATTTTATTTGGTTGTGTTTTAAGCATGTAGGTAAATCTGAATCACATCAGAATTTTGTTCCGTCTAGCTACTCTAGCTAGGTGAATGACTTCGTTGCGTAATCGTTATGAATTCACAGCATGTGTTAAAATGATTAAAGTGAAAATAATTTCCTGTGGCTATACCGTTCAATGTAATTTGATGAAACTTGGTGTACGAACTACTAACGCGGTACCCAATATGTGGTTTAAATTAATGTCGTTACGTCGTCACCACCCTGTATAAAAAAAACTTCTTCGAGGCTGCCGCTGCTGCCGATCGACAAGGTTCCCAGCAGCCTGGCAGGCAGCGTTGTCTTTGATTTTAAATATGAAAAATATAAAGATATTTTTACGTACTTCGTGTAGATTCAATGAGGGGAGTATGCAGAGTGATGTAGTCGGCGAGTGGCCAGATTTCTTCCAGCTCCATCTTAGTGGCGTGGAACTGTTGGCACTGCTCAGCTGTCACGAAGGGATCGTAGCCAATAATCTGTTGGATGGGAAGTGGTTAAAGCATACAAAGATACGCAAAATGGGTGACAAATCAACTCCAGCTAATTTCATGCTGACAAGTATTTTTGCAGAAATTGATAATGAAAATAAATTCAATGGTTTGAATATTCATAACTGAACTTCAGCACAACCTTTGGCAGATGCGATTTATACATAAGTCTCGCGGTGCATAAAAGTAAAATTCACAATAAGTATAATACATAATATACATATAGGTATATATATATATATATTTTACATATTACGCGCGCCGCTACTATATAGCATCATGGGTGGATACCATGGGGCATTTAAATAATCTTTTATTTTAGTCATCTTTTCATAACCTACTTTTACATATTCAAATAATTTCATAGTACTTAATCGCAATGCAAGTTTAATCATAAAAAGTAACAATATCAATAATAAATCACAGCCAGGATAGTAGTTTTATTTTTAAACAGAAAATTCATTAGGTACCAGGTTATGGACATTAGCAATACCAGGGTTTATGCGGATATAGAAGAGCTCTTTTGAAGAAACCCACATCATCGAGCGATGAGGAAAATCCGGTATGGCGAGCTCATTCCACTCCTCATCACAGTCGAGCGGTGCCAGATAGGTGATTATGGCACCAAACATTAAAGTATTTTTTTGTAATAATCAGCTTTTGTTGTTATTGTCCTATGAACAGAATTTTAAGCCCACCTTCATTCCGAACGCGTTCATCCTAACAGCGACCTCCCTGCCGACCCTGCCGAGTCCGAGGATAGCTAAGGTCCTGCCATTGACCTCTGTGCCGGTGTACAAAGCTCGGTCCCACCTGCCAGCCTTGAGCGCTGCTGCAGCGGGCACCACGTGTCTTGCTAGGGAGAGGGTCAGGCTGCACGTAAGCTCGCATGCACTCATCGCGTTTGCACCGGGAGCACTGTTGGATGGCAAATATCACTTAAGATGACTCAGAAATATAGTATTGTACACATGCACGGTGGTAGGGTATTTTGTAATACTCGACTGGCTGGCTACCACCCTCACGTTGAAAATTTGTCGCCAAGCACGTGTTGGTGTGTTCCGGCAATTGCACTTGAGAGCCAGTTTGCCTTTAAGACATTGTAATAAGGTGTACAACACATTGACAATCCCCCTGGTATTGCTAATGTCTATAGGCGACGGTAGTCACTTCACCATCAGGTGACCCACCTGCTTCGTTGTCACTTGTGGCATAAAAAATGCGATGTCTTATCTAACGTTTTCCTTCAATGAAGAAAAATCAATTTCAAAGCTTAGTTTTCCTCATCTTAATTTATTGTAACTCACTTAATAACTCCGATGCCCTTACTGCCAGCAGCTGCCACATCAATGTTGTCCACTCCTGCACCCGCGCGTCCTACAACCTTTAACTTGGTACCAGCATCGAGGACTTCCTTGGTCACTTGAGAAGCCGAGCGGACGACAAGTCCTTCATGTTTCTGTTGATAAATTTAAGATTTTCATTAATCCCAACACCAGTATGTATGTGGGGATCTCAAGAACGATAAGGATTCAATTGGAACAACAAGGAAAGACTTAATATGATTCATTTTACAAGGGTGGATGAATAAATAGACACTTCTATTATACAGAATGCATATACTTGACTGTATATGCATTCTGGTTAGAGTGAACAATAATTTTCAGATTGCGTCATCGCCTTTATTAGGAGACTGTGACCAAAATAAAATCCATTTCATGCAATGTAAAAAATATATCCACTAATTAATTATCGTCGCTACTATAGTTTTAGAATGTTGTGAACTCAGCTCAGAATAAGGTTAGGAATAAAATAGTCCAGTAGCTCTTTTTAGTGTCAAATCCAGATATAATTCTTACCTCGGTACAATCAGTTTAATAGCCCACTGCGTGCGTCAGACCTCGCATAATATCAAGGCATTAGCAATTGTATACAAATTGAATGATGAAATAGATGGGCTACATTAATATTCAATACCTTATAAATAGGCATTTATTAGAACGTGGGACCATTTCTTGATTTCTCAAGCTTAATTTTCACGATAATGGTTCAATAATAATTAATCTGATCGGTTACAGCAGCTGAATCTATTCGATTCTATTAATATATTTTTAATGGACATATTCATATATACAGTTATATATAATACAAATAAATTAAATTAGGTAAAAGAACAATAACTTTTAATATTAATGTAATCTTTTTTTAGCAAACATATTAATAAGTGTCAACAACATCGCCTCATTAAATTGCGATAAGATATGGAAGCTGAGTAAATTTATGATAATAATAATATTTTTTATTAAAGCTAAAACAATCTTACAAAGGTACAGCTTATGATGTAGGCGGGCATTAGGTACATACTGCTTACGAGTATAAGGAGGTAGTGTACCTGTAACCCACACTAGAAATAATAAGAATAACAATAATAATCATCTTACGGGAATTTCTCGTAGGAGTTCCTCTTTTGTGATCTTTGCTTTAGTTGTGACACTGATGCCGTGGGCTTTGAGGATCTCAGCACAATTGGCTCCAACTCCATCTACCACCAGTACTGACTTCAAATCGAGACCCATTTTTCGCCTGCCGATAAATATATTCATTTTTATAGCACAACAACGGGCACACTCACAAGTTTACGAGCTAAGTACGGCCCTCAACCGGTTTGGTTCACTTTTAAACTTAAATATATTTAGTATGTACGTTGCCCCGCAGGTTCACGATAACTTTTAAATCTTTTTAAGCGATGGCACCATTGTTCTGTGTAACATATTCCATTCGCATAGCAGTTACTTACTGCCATGTATTCGGACGGCGCTAAATTGACGATTCAATAAAATTATCTACGTTCATTGGTTCAATTTAGTTCATTATCGTCTGGGTACTTGCAAGGATTTGAAGGATGTCTACAGTAAAGTTATTAAACAACAGTACATACATACATACCATTATTAAAACAATGCTGGTTACTGTTTCCATTTCTACTAACCTATCTATAAGCACCTAATCTAGAGTAATCACGTGACTTAAGATGGTTAGTTTTAATTAAAAAGAGTACTTACAGTTTAATAAAGTAATAATAATGTGATTTCTTCGCCGTCCGACGGTTTGATAGCGACTAAAGTAAGCAGGGACGCTGGTGCGCCGCGTGCGCTGGTATTTGATCAAGGCTGGCGAAACGTCACTTATCTCCGATGTGAGGAACCAATGACCGCACGTCTCCCAAGCTTGTCCGCTTCGTCCACACAGAACCCATATAGAATCATAATACTTCGATTCTTAGTTAGTTGTTTTTATTTAAAGTTAATCTCAAATAATTTGCGTAAGCACCGAGATAACTTTGTTACACTTTCTTGTTCCGTGTATTTTTCTAGAAATAAAGTTTTTTGAATTCAAGATGAGACGTAATATTATCTACAATATAAATAAATAGCAATACAATATAAAATCCATCGATATATACCTACACTAGCATATAAGTCGATGATAAAATCTTAGAAACTATAAGTTTGAGTTTGTTTGTTTACAAAATCACTCCTAATGAATTCAATTTCTTTATTCCTTTTTTGCCGCCATAACACACATATATTATCAAATTGACATGAATCAAATCTAAGTAGTCTAGGTATATAAAACAATGTGCGGTTAGTTACACCATTTATAATTCAAGAACGTTTGGACCGATTTTTATGATCTTTGATTCGATTTGATTTGATGAAAAATTCACAAAAAGCAAATACCAAAAGTGTTCCCTCGGTAACGCGGGGGAAACTGCCGGGGACAGAGCTAGCTATAGGTATTATAACTATGTGTATATAGACAATATTACGAAAGTATTCTACAATAATACCTAACTAATAAAACGCTATTTAACAATTTAGTACATTATGATATAAGTGCGGTAATTATTATCAAAGGGCACGTATGTCATACGACGTTTTATAACATACCTATTTGCGAGGAAATAAATAAAACTTAGACTTTCTTAAACGAATAAAGAATAATTTTTACTTGTTCACAAATTAGCGATGCGCGCACTTCAGCGCTTTTTTTAAGGAAAAGGCAAAACAGCCAGTATTACTAATAAAGTAAATTAATATTTTTGTGTTTTGTTACAGATTAATTATGGTCAAAATTAATTAAATTAAATGTTTATTAAGCTATTGTATAGCTTTTATCGCGGGCTTTGAGCACGGCGTCCGAAGCATGAAATTCCGTAACTAAAATAAAACCTAACACCCCCCTATCATGTAGCTCGGCCGAGTCGGAATCGGACGAATGAGTAGGGCTCTTTCATTTTTTTAATATTATTATTCAACTATTATTCGGCGGCGCGATTCATTAATTTCATTTCATTACTGCCCGCTAAAAGTTTCTTATAGAAAACACCACCTTTGGGTGCACATAAAGGCGAACCAAGTCGTCCTTTTCTTTAAATGACATTTCCAAAAATATTTAAAGTATAGAATCAGATCAATACTTTCATTCTATTTTAAGTTATTTCAACTATTATTCCCTATAATGATCAGGCATACAAACAATTATAATTATTTATTAAACAGTGTTGATATAATCAAAAGCTTGAACCACAGATTGAGAATGGCTTGAACTCTCCAATCGACTGTCGATTAATTAACATTTTGTTTATCCTGTTATTTTTTATAACAGTATTTTCCCACAAATTTTCAAGTAACCGATATGATTTGACCCTAAAAATAAATGTCACCACAGGTATAGTTATCAATCTTTTAATTTAGCAATAAGTTTATTAACGCTTTTATTTCAAACTAGCTGTGCCGTACGGTTTCATCCGCGTTGTACGTTGGTCGTTTTTGAGATTAGCGCGTTCAAACATACATTCAAACTCTTCGGCTATTAGTAAACATTAGTATAGATAAGTATGAATTTACAAGAAAATGTTTATCACTCTCTATAAGAGGTGCGATGTACCGTATCTCTAGGTTAAAATAGGAACTTACTTCGGTCGAAGATAATGTAATGCTTTTTAGTACAATTTCATTACTTCCATAATTTAATAACAATTAGTAAGTAATTATTTTTACACATTACTTACTATATGAAAAATATATTTATTGCAATATATCAATTTTAGTGTTTAAATATAGAATAAAAAAACACTTAATTAAAAGACAAATTCTAACGTACTAGGTAATTAATCTAATAATATAAAATCTAAATAAAAAAGTCGTTGTCAGTAGGCAACGTACCCAGAATGCTGGCAGCATTGCCACGTTGGATGGCAATGCTGATTCGTTGAGCGAGGTATATGCCAGCATTCTGGTCACGAGATGCGTCGACCAATATTGTTTTATAACTAGAAATCTGGAAAGGAAGCACGGTCTGGTGCCTATAAAACTTGAGAAGACAAAGAAATGAAATGTTATTGACTTATATAATATTTTATTTTCCATCGACGTCGAAAAATACAATAATATTTTCAATGAAGCATGGAAAATCCCACGCGCGTCCTCATTAGTGTTTCATAGGAATAAAATTTAATAACTCATCTTGCTCAACAACCTAATATACTAATAATAATTAAATAAATACATTTTAAAACATAAACTAATAACTAAAATAAATAAAAAAAATTAGGCCCCCTCGACATGGTTCCGAAGATGCTGGCAGCATTTCCTCGCTGTATCGCAATGCTGATACGTTGTGCGAGGAAACTACCAGCTCTTCGGTCCCCAGTACAAAACCTTAACCTATTAGCCAGCTCTTTAAAGAGCTGGCGAGCTCCGGAATCCCACGGACCAAGGGTCTCAACACCGAAAGGAATAAAATTATATTCATTGCCCTATATTGACACCCCTATATTTTTGTCTTTTTAATTTTTCTGCCGCTTCAGCTGCCGCGCCTGCTTGAATGCTGGTTCCGTGAAGATGAGAAGGGGCCAATGTGTCCACACAGGTAGCATCCCATACCAGTGCCCTTCCCAAGCTCCATTGAACCAGGGTCATCCCGTCCGGTCTCTTGCCGTCGTCTCTGGAAATGCAGCGTGGCATGCCTAGAGAAGCGACCGGCACTTTTTTGACACGACAGCCCATGGTGTCTCAGTGGGTCGACCTCGCTGCCACAGGGACACCTGTGAGGAAAGCATACACGAACTCCTAGTCGTAGACAAGTTGCAAGGCGAAAAGCGTATGGCACCAAAAAAGTGCCGATGTTTGGTGACGGGTATGCATGTAACCAATCACCGGCTTCCCTGGTGGCCGACGCCAGTAATCTGGCCCGTTCCGGTCCCATGCTGCGGCTTAAAAGAGAATTAAAAGTTAATTTAGAAATGACATCGTCCCAGCTCCTTTGTGAATTTGGGTGGCCAGGGACATCCTGTCCCGGGCAAGCAATTGACCAAGCTTTTTTGGCCTACTCGAAACCAGCAATCTCATAGTTTGAGGGGAAAGCCCTTAGGATTTTACCTATGAGACTGGCTGAGCTAAAGGCGGAAGACAAAAAAGCTGGTAAAGAAACACTAGAAATTTTACGGATCCCTAATCCACCATAATGAATGGGGAGGGATGCCTGAGTCCAAGATTTGTCACTGAGCTGTATATTTAAAATAGATTCCAAAAGAGACCTGCAGGGCTATTACGTAACTTGTTTCAATCAGTTTCAATCGTGAAAACGGTTTACGTTTTTGCTTACTCATGCGTGCATATACAAACAGTAGTTCATTGCGAATGGAACCAATATTGCCATTGTAATGTTTCTATTGATTTAGAGGCAAGTTACGTAATAGCCCCACTGATTATACCGTCCAATGGTGATAACAAATTTTGGTATTTGCAGAAGTTGCAACAACGGAGCACATATGTTAATTTAGGAACGAAAAGGCAGAATTTAATTATTGATAGGGCATAATGAAGGCTTATTTTGATAAGACGGTCTGCGTATTCTTTAAACTTAGAAGTAATATTTAGTATGTAGAGGGGAAAAGAATCTTCAAAAATTGGGGCCCCTAGAAGGTGAAGGGAACTTTTGTCTAAAATTTTGTAATAATGTCAAAAGGATTGATTACTGAATTTTGAATATAAAGCTCGCATTTGCTGAAATTTGATTCTAAACCAATATTTTTGAATTTTGATTGAATTGTCAAGAGGTCTGAAAAACGGTATCAACATCGCCTCCTAGGGTTCCGTCGTCCAAATACCCCACGTTGAATTTTGATTTTAAATTTTGAATGATAGGGTTAATAGCCAAATAACAAATAAATATTATGTCAAATCACAGAATAAATAATAGTATATTTACCAAGCACTATAGTGGATATAATGTTATTTTCCATGTGATTGATTGCTTTATGAGATCATATTCATAATTATATTATATTGCATTTAGTAATTTTTAATTTTCTTACAAGTGAAGATCCATTACACTTGGCTAATAAACTCATGACCAGAAATAAACTAGAGTAAATCTGTAGTTCAGAAGCATGCTATTATGAATATACATACACTGAGAAAAAAATGCTACGTACATGACCCGATTTTGTAATGTGTATGCAATTTGCTATTTACTACGATTGTAGCTTACGTAATAATTGTTCCGTTTATCTATTAATGGTGAATCTTATAAACGTGTTTGTAAGTCGGGCCATGTACCATAATGGCATTGCAGAAATGTACTTATAATGTTGTTACATACGTATTTCATCTTTATGACCAACGAGCTGTTGATAGTTACGTATTTTAAGTAGCTGCAATATTTACAAAATGTTATCGATTCTACCTACTTAGTGCATAAGGTGGCTAGCTACTTAGAATAAGTAACCGACTACATTATATCAATATGCGGTACACATTAAAGCATCTGGCTACGGAATCCTTCCCTGTACGTATTGCGCCTACTAACCTAAGCTTGATAGATACGTATTACTCGTATACGTAGCCGATCACATTTTTATCTGTGTACTTATTGGTGATGCGCCGAATCGAAAAAAGGAGTCGGTGATTTACCGTTATACGTATTCCGCCTACTTACATAAGGTTAATAGATATGTATTAAAAGTAGCCTGTTACACAGTATCTGTATACTTACAACATTAAGCGACCTACGTACAATAAAGATGTGTTATTTTTAAAATATAAGGTACTTATACCCAAATAGAAATTCGAGAAATTATATAAACTAAAACTGCGTAGGTGACACCTAAAGTCAGCCCTAAAGACTCACTTTCACATTTTATTGACACACGATTTCACGTTCTATTGACATCTCTAATTGGTATAATCTCTTTCCTAGACATGAAGGGGAAAATAAGTGTCAAGCATATTATTGATATTGTGATCCTACAGAGTATTATATACCCACCTACGTATCGACAATCACCAGCCCAAAATTATTAATTTGGAATCAAATAAATGTAAGAGTTTGTAAAGATGTTTTTTACTCTTTCACGCAAAATCTACTGAACGGACTTTTATGATAGGTACTTCACGTTTTCCACAGCTGTACCCGCCATACATGAAGTCGATTCTAGGCCTGAATTTCAGTTCTGAAATCCTTATCGTCGAGCTAACTTTAAAGTTTTTTTTAATGTCAAAACGAATAACAAGCAGTTAGGCTGGACACAATATGATGACACGAACTCCCCAATTTTTAGATTAAGCAGATTAATGAATACCTACAGTCAATCGGTCGATGTCTTTGCTGTTTCTTTACATGGTTTTCGTAAGTTTCTGCTTGATAGTATCCCCACTTAAATAATAATTTCACGTAATCTTGTCGGTGTCAATTAAGTTAATTTATTTATAACTTGATTAAGAACTATTTTAAATGCAAGTGGTGTTTACCTTAAATAGATTGTACAATTAGCACAATTAAGTTAAGACTACTATGTATATATCGAATACCAGCATAAATTCTTTATAACTTTGATATTTTACGCCCAAAAGGGTTCATTCGGGAACGCAGGTGAAACCGCGAGGCGGAAAGGCTAGTGAAGGTATGTTATATAATGCCAATTGCCATACGTTTTCCTGTTTATTTAAGTTTTAAGCCATTTATTTCTTGGATGATCATAAAATCATTGGTGTTCCGATAATTACACTTGAGAACCAGTTACCTTCGTGGGATTGTAAAAGGTTGTCAACATATTGGCAATCTCCCTGCTAATGATAACATTTCTTACAAAAATTCCGTCCTCCGGAAGAGAAATCTGGAAAAACTGGCTATTTTCTGTACAGGTTTAACTATGTAAGTACAAATTACGCCAAGTTAACTAACTTCAGAAATGAGAAAAGAAACTATATTTAACTTTAACTTATTATATTGTTTTTTAACTTTCTTGCATGATGTCTCATCGTGGTAAAATAATGCGTTTGACTGATGGTAAGCCAAAGCATACACAGCAAACAATTTCTGTTTTGCCCAAATATTTAATTTCCTATATAAACCTTAATTGGACTTTTACGATCATTAAAAAAATCCAAATAGGTCCAGCCGTTTCAAGTGATCCTTTTACCAAAGAACAGTTTAATATCACAAAAAAGGGCACTTCCCGTCTTCCGCTATTTCAATAAAACGGAAGCTAACCAAGTAAAGCTGGAAAAAAATTAAATGACACCCCTTAGTGCACATCCCGCGTACGTGCACAAGTGTTCGAGAACTTTTTGGGGTTCGATTCTCATTACAGTACAAAACGGATACGGGGAGAACTACCACTTAATATGTTTTTTAAAAGATCCGCTTCTTATACTTTCTATTCTAAAGGAAGGCTCCAGGCCCCCGGATCTAGGGGGATCTATCTATCATACTACCTACTCACATATGGCCAGTCCCTCCTTGTAAGTGGAAGCCGTTATAACGTTATTTGAAATAAAATATAGGAGATTTAATATATTTTTTATTGCTTAAATTAGTGGCTCTGCACTACAGAGCTGTAGACCTCACGAAAGTTTTGTAACATTGTTGATTTTTTTTCGCATTTTATACGTTTTCAAGCCCCGTTGCTCCAAGTCAAGATTTTGTCCCGGTTCGAAAAAATTGTAGATCCGGGGCTGCAAGGCTCAGTTATTTTTATAATATCTATGGTATGATATGAAGTACAAAATATAAACCTCTCCTTAATATGAAGGGGATTTTACTTGGCCTGCACTACCGGTGCTTGGTTGTGGTTTAATATCCTATAATGAGTTAGAGCTTTCGTTAGGGCTTGCGAGGAAGCCTTTTGTCGTGGTATGGGCAGGTTATGAGGAGGGAGGATAGTCATGTAGCCAAAAGAACTATGAATGTGAAACTGGATGGCTACACGGTAGAGGAAAACCGAAAAAGAGATGGATGGATTGTGTGAGAAATGATACAAGTAAAAAAACGTAAAAGTAAAAGTAAAATTAGGTGGGATGAAAAGTATAATGCTATGCAATAGCTTTACCGTGGCAGTCCCCGAGTGCCACAGGTTCTTTTTTTATTATATTTTATCTCCCAAAGTTAATTTTATTCATAAAATGTTGACCACTTTTCTGACATAAAAACTTTTTGCTAAGATATAAAAAGTACCGTTCGTTTTAGACGGAGCATCTTGATAAACCGTGCGTTTTACTCAATAGATGAATGAATCGTCGCGCCGAGCGGAGCGAGGACCAATTCTTAATCTATGGCTTTACCTTATTAAAAAGAAACTCGTGCGTTTTACATTACAATAACGCACAAGTACGTAATGAGATACAATACGATATTGAAATTGGTGAAATAAAAGACCCTTTACGAGCAAATAAATAACATAACATTTGTTTGACTGTAGATTTACTAAATTGTCGATAAATATGAAAAACGTAAACAGTGTTTTAAATTATGAGTATGAGTAACGAACGGTGCAAAACTAGCAATATCATGCAGTCAATACTAGTTCGCAAGAAGCAATATCCGTTCATAGGCAAGAATTCCAATCGGTGTCATTAACTACAGTATTGGAACGCGATACACGTCATACACGAGCAGGTATACCGTGTAACACAATTTTGAACACATTCTATCGAATAGTGTCGCTAAACGTGAGAGCTCACTTCAAAGCTTCATATCCAATTGCAGAATGTCGAATGAGAATTTAAGAAAAATTGCAATAGGTAGGCCACTAATATCGAGGTGACTAGGTAATTAAATGTGGTGAACGTTTTTATAATATTACCTAAGTATAGGTACTAATAATAATAGAATGCGGCGGAGCAGAGAAAACTAATTGGGTAACCTGGTCCTGCTGAACGCCAGCTACGTCAAGGCGGACTGGCAAGCTTCCTTGAAGAGTTGGATGGATGGCTGGAGGAATTCCAGTCAAACACCCTCCGACGCAAGAAGGGCGCATCAGTCGCTCGCCGACGTATCGCCGAAAAAGACGAGGAAAAAATACACAAATAATATTATTTTATGTTTTTACATCCTCGGACTAATGTACCTATATTGCTTCGATAAAATCATATATTAAACATATAAACCTACCTAGGTACCTACTAAAAATACTGCCATTTTCAATTTCATTATTTATATATTCTGTAAGAGAGAGTATGCCTTTAATAACAGAGTTACCTATAAAGTAGGTCAAGACTAGAGAGTGCCTTTTATCACACAGTGACCTATATTGTACTTCTACACATATACTAAGTACCTACATTATATAAGAGAATAAATTTTGCCTATAAAAAGAATCCGAAATTTTTAATTCGTAGGTACTTGCTTTTGAATTATTCATGCAAAAATAAGGTAGGTATTATTACCAATTACCTGAAGGAAATTGAATTGAATCTGTTTGTTTATAAACGAAGTTGAATCAACGTAGTCATGAGACCTGAGTCCCATCCTGGCATATTAACCATTCGGTCTTAAGTCGGCACTAATACCTAGTACCTAGGTACTTATTCTTTCAAATAGTCAGCACTGATAAGACAGCATGCTGATGTTGCATTTATTGTGTGAGAACGTCTGATGGCCGGGTGTGCCGCGACACACGCATTAATTGATATTATTAACCGTGTATTAAGTCCACTACATGTATTAAACATTTAATTTGTCTTTTTAAAAATACGTCCTGGGGCCGTCGGTATTTGACTACGTATTGTTAGGTTGCTATCAATATCCCTACTAATATTATAAATGCAAAAGTAACGGTGTCTGTTACCTTTTCTCGGCTTAACTGCAGAACTAATTTTAATGAATTTTGCTACGGTGATAGATGGAACCTTGGAGAAGGATATAGGCTACTTTTTATCCCGGGAAAAGATATATCCCTCGAGAAAATGGGTGAAACCGCGGGGGACAGCTAGTATTGACATAAACACCAGGTTCCAATGTTTACCTACTATGATGGTACTTTTACTTACTTTAGTACTTCTTTCTTTGGCACAGAGTGAGGGGTGAGGGGACTCACCAACACCATCCTGTGATGTTTGCGGAGAGACTTGAAGGTCCTACTTTAGGCAGGTTTAGGCTGCTACATATAATTATGTGACGATTACCCAGCTTGATACCAATATTATATTATTACTAACATATAGCTTATTGTATTTACTAACAGTTATGGACAAGTTGTCTAAAATAAACGCATTTAAAAAAAAAAAATAAGAAAAACCGATAAAATATAAAACAAATGACCTTCGGCCACATCATCACTTGCCTTGGTGAGATTGCGGTCAAACACAAGATTATCCAAAGTAAAAAAAAAACAATTAAGATTAAAAATATTGTTTAGTTACATGGTGTTGTTTACAAATGATTCGTCTATATTACGTAGGTACTTTACAAGATAAGATGAATAAGAAGCGTGATGAAATCAGCGACACTCGATACCTAATGCAGACAATTGAGTAACTAACTGATAGTGGAACTGAACTGGTACTGATAGTGGGATTCTATTTCGAGTCCGGGATCATTATTTGTAACAATATTTTTCTGGTAATTATAATTTATTTCTAAAATCACATGCTTTATTTCAAACTCAAAACTCATTTATTCAGTTTAGGCCCTGGTAAGGCACTTATGAACGTTACAATTGACTTTATACCACCGGTTCGTAATACACTTAAACTGAGACGACTCCGGCAAGAAACTCAGCAAGGCAATTTAGCAATGGATCTTTCTTACATTTATTTACATTTTTATATGTACATTTAGATACATTTTCAAATATTTTACACTACGCCAGGGGGATGCAGGTGCAGAGATAAGCTACTACAACTATATATTTCTGTCTTCCATATAATGAGCCACCTTATATTAGGCTTTGTTCATTAACCTAAGTTTAAAAAAATATTTAAATTTAAAATAAGACATTCCAGCTACCTCACGTGGGATCCTATTTTTTTATTTATTTTTTTTTATACCACAAGTGACAACGAAGCTGACGAGTCATCTGGTGGTAAGTGACTACCGTCGCCTATAGACATTAGCAATACCAAGGGGATTGCCAATGTGTTGTACACCTTATTACAATGCCTTAAAGGCAACTGACTCTCAAGTGCAACTGCCGGAACACACCAACAGGTGCTTAGCGACAGATTTTCAACTTGAGGGTGGTAGCCAGCCAGTCGAGTACTACAAAGTACCCTACCACCGTGCTATGGTTTCCTCAGGATGTTTTCCTTCACCGAAAGCTCAAGCCCATTGTAGGATTCGAACCCACGACCTTCGCCGCGGTATCCGACGTCACTACCACTGAGCTATCATCGCCTATTGTAGAAACGAACACAATTCCCGAGAAAAGATTTATTAACATGTATTTGTTTGTTGCTGATAGGGTGTATTTTCATAGCTTATTTAATAATTACTTAGGTACACTGCCTAGTACCTACTACCTATTTAAAAGATTTATTAACATGTATTTGTTTGTTGCTGATAGGGTGTATTTTCATAGCTTATTTAATAATTACTTAGGTACACTGCCTAGTACCTACTACCTATTTAAAAGATTTATTAACTTTAGCTAGCCTGAATCTATTTGTAACATGTATTTGTTTGTTGCTGATATGGTGTATTTTCATAGCTTATTTAATAATTACTTAGGTACACTGCCTAGTACCTACTACCTATTTAAAAGATTTATTAACTTTAGCTAGCCTGAATCTATTTGTAACATGTATTTGTTTGTTGCTGATATGGTGTATTTTCATAGCTTATTTAATAATTACTTAGGTACACTGCCTAGTACCTACTACCTATTTAAAAGATTTATTAACTTTAGCTAGCCTGAATCTATTTGTAACATGTATTTGTTTGTTGCTGATATGGTGTATTTTCATAGCTTATTTAATAATTACTTAGGTACACTGCCTAGTACCTACTACCTATTTAAAAGATTTATTAACTTTAGCTAGCCTGAATCTATTTGTAACATGTATTTGTTTGTTGCTGATATGGTGTATTTTCATAGCTTATTTAATAATTACTTAGGTAGTAGGCCTAGTACCTACTACCTATTTAAAAGATTTATTAACTTTAGCTAGCCTGAATCTATTTGTAACATGTATTTGTTTGTTGCTGATATGGTGTATTTTCATAGCTTATTTAATAATTACTTAGGTACACTGCCTAGTACCTACTACCTATTTAAAAGATTTATTAACTTTAGCTAGCCTGAATCTATTTGTAACATGTATTTGTTTGTTGCTGATATGGTGTATTTTCATAGCTTATTTAATAATTACTTAGGTACACTGCCTAGTACCTACTACCTATTTAAAAGATTTATTAACTTTAGCTAGCCTGAATCTATTTGTAACATGTATTTGTTTGTTGCTGATATGGTGTATTTTCATAGCTTATTTAATAATTACTTAGGTAGTAGGCCTAGTACCTACTACCTATTTAAAACAGTTTTGGTACCTATTAGATATTGTAGTAAGTAATTTTATACAAAGATTTTTTAAATATTCATATAGGTAGATATGTAGGCACAATCTTGCTGTAAAAAAAACTCGGGTCAGCAAAGTTACTCTTTCAAGGGGCAATGTATACGTTTATAACATGGTACCCAAAGAAATTCCATAACTGTCTGTGTATAGATTTAAATGTTTGTTAAACAAAAGTTATGTATGAAAGGGTAGCTACTATACAGTTTCTGATTTTGTAGATGACAAGAACTCCTTTGATTGAGTTGCTCGCTTTACAAGGTATTTTATATGAGTTTCATATTTTGTACTATGTGAAACTGAAACTATTTTTCGAACTGGAGAAGCGAGAATGCCACGTATTTTGTTGCATGCTCCATGATATTGTCTAAAACTAAACTTCTCGTACTACAATTAATAACTTCTAGGAGTGCGTATTCTAGCGTATCATTGCCGGCATTTCTGTCCTCGGTATACAGTGTGAGTGACCTCATCAGATCTGTTTTGGACCCATTTATTAGATTTGCTTGTTTACCAGGCAAAAAAAGTATGTGAGCCACCGAATTTGGGAATAGCGATACTTTACAATATTTCTACTATTATTACCTACTCTGCAATCTGAGATACATTTCTTTTGCGCCAGGCTGGGGCAATTTTGGCGGATCTCCTTTGGTCATCACCTCGTCAATAAAATGAGTCACCTCCTCTTTTTAAATTACACACGGCTATCTGATCCCAAACTAAGCAGAACTTGTAATATAATAATAATAATAATTATTATTGTATTTGTGAGTACAAATAAATAATAATAATAATTATTATTTATTTGTACTCACAAACATACATTAAATACATAAAAGTTACAAAGTTATTTGTCACAAGTTGTACAAAACAATTGACGTTAAACAAAAAATTAACAGCGGGCTACTACAGTAGGTTATAAATTAACCTGTGTCGTAGCAGTCGACGTTATTCCTCTATATAAATTTATTAACAACTCTATATAAGACTCGGTGAAATAAAAAGATACATAGGCGACTAAGATCGTAATAGCAAATTGATATAATAGTGACAAAACAATGGAAAATCTCTACAAGCAATTTTAACAATTAACAAGAATCACATTTTCAGTTTGGTCATATGATAACTTCTGCAACCATTCTGTTATAATAAGCTTCACGGAAAACTTGGTCAAAGTGTAAATTAAGAACAATCGATGAGCTATATTGTAAAGGCGAGTGCTCAGTGCAAGAAAATGACGACTCGCAAGCGCAGTGCGACAAGAGACGGGATCACAGACAGGGAGACCTTGGCGTCTCTGGGAGACAGTGGAGTCGAGAGGAAGTTTAGCATGACGTCGTAGAATTGTACGGAGAATGAAGAGTTGACGCACGGTAAGGACATGAGAATCAGAATAGAGCTGGGTGGTTGAATAATCTCTACGTTTAAAGAGCATGACTTTCAGGATCGCCCTTTGCGCTCGTTCGACCTGGAGCAGCAGGGTTTTATATGTACCTCCCCAAGCTGGTATGCAGTAGGTGATAAGAGATACGCATAGGCTTTGATATACTAGAAACAAAGTTTCACGGTCTGCAGAATGTCTGAGATTTTTAAAAATGTATATCAGTTTTCGCAGACGTGTACATAAGGCCTCAGTATGAGAACGCCAGCTTAGTTTTGAATCCATGCACACTCCGAGATATTTGATATTTTGAGCCATCGATATAATAAGACAGTTATACTCAGTTTCGTGATCAAAGCAGGTGTGCGCAATTACTTTTGATTCTTCAGAGGGAAAATTTGAGTTGGGCAAAGAGAAGCCCATTACTTTAGTTTTATCGAGGTTGAGGGTTAACAAATTCGCCGAGAGCCAATTCATTACTTTGCGGAGGGAGTATTCAGCTCTTTGTTTAGCTTTATCCCAGTCTTTGTCATAGACAATCAGAGCTGTGTCGTCAGCGTAGGCAAATATGTCACAGTTTGGAATTTGGGTATTGCACAAGTCATTAATAAATATTTGGAAAAGCGTGGGTCCCAGGATGCTTCCCTGTGGAACTCCTGAGGTAAGAGTCATTTCATCACTGGTGACAGAGTCAATTTTAACATACTGGGAGCGAAAAGAGAGGTAGTCTTTGAAGATTTCCAATGTAAGACCACGGATTCCTATGTGCTCCATCTTTTTGACTAGTAAAGGGATCGAAACAGAGTCGAAAGCCTTAGATAGATCGAGAAACACCCCGTAGCATTTCAGCCCACTGTCTAATGTGTGGACCACACTACTTGTCAGATCTATAACCGCATCTTCTGTGGAAATTCCTCGTCTAAAGCCATACTGATTCTCTGCGATATCTCGAGAATCTTTTCCAAAATTTTAGACAAGGAACTCAGCACAGATATAGGCCTATAGTTGGTAACATTCTCTCTGTCTCCTCCTTTGTAGATGGGATGTACCACGGCTCTTTTAAAGGCAGAGGGAAACCTGCCTGAGGTGATAGCGAGGTTGCAAATGTGTGCTATGGGAGAAGAAAGAATTGAGACAGATTGAGTGAGGACTTTTGCGGGAATATTATCATATCCGGTAGCGCAGTCGCAATGTAGGCCACGGATCAACGCTTTGACTTGGTCTTCATCTACTGTCGTGAGAACAAGGGAGTTTCCAGGTGATGGGAACGAAAGCTTTTCCAAAATAGGCTGACAAGGCAACGTAATTTTTGAGGTTAAGGTTTCACCCACGCTGATAAAGAAATTATTGACTTTATTTATAGATGTAATAGCATCGCCAGAGCAAAGCAGGAGCTCAACCGGAGATCTCGCTTGAAAACTAGAGTTAGTGATGGTTTTAATTGCTTTCCATGTAGCTTTAGTATTATTTTTAGCTTTTAATAACTCATTTTTTCGTATAATCGTTTTTGTTTTTTAAGAAGGGTGTTAAGAAAATTACGGTAACGTGTATATGTTATTTTTAAGATGTTATTGTCGGGTGAATTTGCAGACTTTTTATGTAGCCTGTCTCGGTTTCGAATGCAACGGACTAAACCGGGGGTCATCCAGGGCTTAAGTATTCTAGCTCTACTAGGAACCTTAACAGTTTGGCTATGATTACTGATAGTTTTTAGGATCATTGAAATAAAAAGATCCGCAGCCACATTTGTATCAGCTTCATTCAGAACTAGACTAAAATCAGAGCTGTCTATTTCATTTTTAATACTTAAAAAATCATAGCAAAGCTTTGTAGGGGATGTTTTTAATCGATCATTTTTATCCATCTCTAAGCATAGAACAATCGGGAAGTGATCAGTTATATGGGTCTCAAGAACCAAGACACAGGCAGAGGCTTTTGTTTTCAATAAAATATGGTCTAAACAATTATCTGATCTAGTGGGAAGAACATGTGCTGGCAGCAAACCCAGTGAAGCAACGACGGTGAGATATTCATCAGCATGGCGGTCATTGTTACTTGGTTTAATGTCAATATTAATATCTCCAAGTAAGGTTATATTGGTAGAGGGTTTAAGAGATTGGAGAACTGTATCTAAACTATCGTAGAAATTTTCAAGATTGGTGTACGACGGAGAACGGTATACACAAATAATAGCTGTATTTCCAACATAACAAACTAGACAATTAGCTTCCCGAAAGAGTGGCTCTATGAAGGTACAGCTTAAGTTACTTTTTGTGTAAATTACGATCCCATCATTTTGAGTTATGTTGTTTTTGTTAGCATGACTAGAGTAGCCATGTAAGATTGGAAGAGGACCTGACACCTTAAGCCAACACTCTGTAAAAACAATGACATCAAATTCAATATTAGTCGTTGTTATCATTGTAATGAATTGATCAAAATTTTTTTTAATGCTTCTTATATTATTTTAAGACTTTTCTTTAGCTGATGGATATGATCTATACACCGTTCCGGGGGGCATTGAAGTGAGCAAGCTACGGCAATATTATCGATTTCAGTTGATATGTTATCTAGATTAGCCATTTATATGAGAAATAAAATTCCAAAAGCGGGATGATCGTAGAGTTAAAATATAAAATGGATGCAAAGAAGTTATATGGAAACATTTCCGATTGAGACCGATATTTAGAACTATTACGAGTGGGGGATTTATATGATTGTATGTTGCAGTAGTTTTCATAATTAAATAAAAAATTATAAACAATAACAAAATTAAATATGAAGCATGCATGTAGAAAGAATGAAAGTATGGATAAAAGCTAATAAAGAGTCACATCTTATTAGTTATATCTGACAAACAACGTTCCGATTTAATATGGATTGGTTTATCAGTCGCATCTTTACGCAAGAAGATCTTTCCATTTGAGCTCCAGCATGAGTAGTTGCGTGCCTTAGCAAACTGACGGGATATGTAGAACAGATTTTTTAGAGCTGGAGTCATGTGCTCAGATACATAGATGGGCTTTTTTTCTCCGGATATTCCAACACTTTGAGTATTCAGTTTTTCAGAGACAGGTCGCTCTTTGTTAAAACGCCGAACATTTAATAGAAATGAGTTTCTTTGGGAGACTGAAGTGAACTCGGCCACAATGGTGCGAGATGTTCCCTGCTTCCCGGGTAGGCGGTAAACATCCCGTAGGTTTGAGCCTTGTATTTCAAGACCCAAAGCTTTACCCACGTCAGATACGACCGAAACAAGATCATTTACTTGTTCCTTATCTTTGTAAGGGACGTTGCGCAGCTCGACTGTACCAGAACGCGATAGCATGGAAACCAGATGACTGATATACTACATATACTACTTTTTTTTTGTAAATACATACTTAAATAGATAATTACACCCAGACTTAGGACAAACAGACATGTTCATGCACACAAATGTCTGTCCTGGATGGGAATCGAACCCACGACCTGCGGCGTGATAGGCAGTGTATTAACCAACCACGCCAACCGGCCTGTCAATTAATAGTATAGGTACTGTGTAGATAGAGATGCATTTCCCTGAAAGTGACCTGCGGGGCTAGCATGGGCAGGGGATAAAATTTTTATCCACTGGTTATGTCCGCGACAAGGGACAAAATTATTTTATCCACCTGTCATAGCATGGCAACAGGGGGAAAGAGAAATTTATCCTCATCTTAGGAGGTGGGTTTAAGTTTCTCTCCAAAGTAAACTTTGAAAAACATATTTTAAAAATGTCTCGAGCTTACTGGCGCTTAGTGTTGTCGTCGGAAAGGGAAAAAATCGAGCGAAAACGGCACCGGCGTTCGATTCGCGATTCGAGCAATACATTTGAATTACCCGACACAGAATTCCGCCGACACTCGGCGACGTCTGCCGACGACGCGCGTCGGCGGCAGTCGTTTATCCACCGTAAACTGACAGGGGGAAATAGCATTTTGTCCTCTCCCCGTGGATAAAATATTTCCGGCCATGCTAGCCCTGCTGAGGCATGGAGGTGGGATGACTTTTTAAAGGCAACATATTGGCAATTCTCCTGGTACAGCATAGTCTATATTCGACCATGGCAACTAAATACAGGACTATCCGACCTGCTTGTCAACATTTAACATAAAACATTAAAAAAAAAGTTCTATGTAAACTATTGAAACTAGGATTGTTTCGTTAATATCGCCTAGTTACGTTATTAAATCCAGTAGATATTTATAATTATATCTTGAACAAAAAAACAAAAGATAATTGCAATCGATTCTATCAGTGGCCTTATAATGTTGCTAGGTGACAAATATAATTCACAATCCGTTGATCAAACCGTCCGGATTGATTATAAACGGACGACAGTTTTAGTACCTACATTGCTAAATACCGTGCTTGCGAACCGTGTTCAGATTGTAAAGGTATAATGTATAAGGGGAATAAAAATAATCAAAACATGTTATCTTAATAATAAATTTATTATCACACTTACGAAAGATACAAAACATATCACGATGGCACTATCAGTCAGTGCTGCAGTAGACACATGAGGTCAGATCGATGATTGTAGATGGTAAATAACTCTAATCAGCCCTAAATTAAGGTCATCGCTTAAAATAATAAATAAAGAAAAAATTAGTATAATTTTTGACGTTAACTACATCAGAAAAATGCGAAATATTTATAAAAAAAAATACAATAATAATAACCTTAATAATCATTATGTGGCAAATGAGAATTTGTTCATGCACAAAGAATGTTATAGTGCATAATTATAGTAATTGGCAAATTATAAATTACATCTATTTAATTGGTTTTGGCCACCGAAATTCTTACCGTACCTATACTATACATAATTATATACTTTATTTATAAACTAAGGCACTTTTGTTACAGCTTCATTTTGGTGTATTTTCTTTTGTCTGGTTTACATAACCTTCGAAAGTACCATGCCTTTCGTTGTCCATTGAACGAGTATTTTTAGATATGACGTACGTTCAAGTTTTCCTGACGTACAAGCACCCGCGGGCGCGGCCGCTTGTACGCCACGAAACATGGAACTTACTCGCAACCATAGTACTTATCACTAATATTTACATAACGCGTATATTAAATGTCAAAAAGTACTTTAGTTACCTCACCTATTGGTACAACAGATAGTATAGAAACCCTAGAAATTAAACTTCTCATTACAGAAACATTACAATTACAATTGAAAATAAATTGCTGAATGTAAGTAGTTATGATATGACGCTAACATGTTTCATTCATGTTGAGTTTGGGGGGTAAATTGACTAAATTTAATGACATGTTGTGTTTGGTGAACATCACTGAAGATCTAAATGTGTCGATGGAATTTACTAACGATAAAATTTTATTTCATTTGATTATTGCCAAAAACTGACATAAAAAATACGACAAGATATAAAAAAAAGCAATAATAACCGATTGATGTTACTGTTAAATGTACCACATTTGAATCTTCAGTTAGTTATTAGTATCATGTCATTTTATGTTCAACCAGTAAAGTATTGGATGTATGGAGGTTATTTGGGGTTGTAAACTCCCCTCGCAGGCCTGCCTAGTCTAGTCCCAGGTCCACCAGCGGCGCGTCTCCTGGCGATCAACGCATCAAGTCCTCTTAGAGGCGGTGCCGAGGTAGTCTCCGCTGGCTGCGCTTCTGTCTCAGACTCGCTGTTCTCAGCGCTCGTTGTCTCTTCGGTCGTCTCCGTCGATATTTTCTTGGCCGCCTCGGTCGTTGCCTGATAACGTTCAATGATGTTTGTTAACCGATAAATATGCCGTGTCAAATTATCAACAATTTATTTAGCGCGATTGTGCGGCGATTTGACTAATCGGAACGTAACAATAGTTTCATTATTAGTTAATGCTAATAAGTTTAGTGTAATAAATAAATAAATAACCTCGGTCATTTTTCTCACATGGCTATCTGATCCCAAACTAAGCAGAGCTTGTACTATGGAAACCAGATAACTGATATACTACGTACTATACCTACAACTTATTTTTGTAAATCAGACTCGGGACAAACAGACATGTTCATGCACACAAATGTATGTCCTGGATGGGAATCGAACCTACGATATGTGGGGTGTTACACAACCACGCCAACCGGCCATTAAATAATTTAGGGTAGGTATCTATTGGCTAATTATCAAGAGTAAATCTTCTGACGACATGGATTAAGCTTACCTCGGTAGTAGCCTGCTTCCTCTTCAGGAGGGGGTTGGGGCGACGGGCTGGGGGTGTGGCAGCCACGCGAGGTTTGGGAGATGGTGCCACTTGCAAGCGGTTGCGTAGCTTCACGCCACCGCGGGGCTGCTCTGGTGCAGGTGTTGGTGACGAGCCCTGACAAACAAATCATATAGTTTCCTCTAATGGAGACATTGACATTCTGTAGGTAGCTACTTTTTTGTTGACGCTTGATATAAGGCCGGTCGACAGATTTTGGTAGTCTTTTAAAATTACCAACCGGCTTTTACGACTTGCAATACTATTAAAATAATATGTTACTGGCTTGTTACTGAATATAATGCCATCACTGCCTAATGTTTGAACGTGGTGCACCATTTTTTTGTTTCGAATACCATGTCCATCTTACACAAAGATTAAATTTCTTTATTAGAGCATCTCCAATAGATAAACAATGACTGTTCATACATTACTGTAACATTAGGACTCAATAGACTCTTGGATATAATTAGCTCCCAATAATACAACTCGAAAAATTCCAAGGAAAGTAATATTTTCTAAAAATATCACAATGTAGGAAATTATCGATTTCTAATTTCCTTTCATTATCAAAGCATTCCACGAATTAGATTGAAATTAATAAATTATATTTTAATTACTTTACAAATGTAACTTACAACGATTACTAACTCATCCGTTTTGGATGGTTTAAAACCGAGAAGCTTGTCAAATATCGTTCTGATTGTACAGTCGAGGAAAAATAGACTAAATTTTTTACATATTGCTTCAGATGTAAATAAGGACATTGACAAGTAACTGTCGCAAAGAAATCCGGACGAGGACATGTTGCAGTCGCAGCCTGACCTTTGTGTAAGGTCATCTATTATTCTGCAACTGTACTTTAGAGAATATTAATTTTAGAATATCAAGGTATGAGTAAATTACCTCTTGCTCAGCATCAGTGGCGGGCGATTCAGGAGCGGAGGTCTCAGCAGGGGCATCAGAAGTTTCAGGGGCTGGTGTGGCTACTCCAGGCCTAGTACGAGGATTGGGCCTCAAGTTTAGCCTGGGACCGGGACGCAGAGACGCAGGCCTTAGACCGGGTCTGCCGCGACTGTTGTGCATATAATAATTTCGTAAAGAGCTCTGTACTATATTATACTAAGATAAGATGAATTTTGAATGTCTATTTCACTATGACTATGCATTTTCAATGAGGGTCACTCAAACACTTTTAAGAAGGGGGAACTTACAAACGAATTTTGAATGCATACAGATAGCCACAAACCAAAACGTGCAAGCATTCTTAAGCAACTCATTAATTAATTATGTTGCTATTGACCGCGACACTTTACGGTTCATTGAGAATCAAAACATCATGTCACGAATCATGTATTTCTGAGGTGGATATAGTTTATTTTTGCTGATGATTGTTTACCCAAGAGTTCTAGATGGAGTAGGAGTGGTCTCAGAGACTTCACCGGAGCCGGCGCTGGGTGCAGTGGTGTCCTCAGATGGAGCGGCACTCGCAGCACTTGTGCTGGTTGAAGTCCTCCTCAAGCCAGGGCGGAGACGCGCTCTGAAGGATAAGTGAAAGATTTGAGGGACTTTACTTATTCAATTTGTGATCATGAGGTGCAATGCACCTGTCGTAATCCACAATTTATTGATTGCTTCGTCTCGTAAGGACTCACTTTTTTTTTTCAAAATTGTTATTTACTATTTTATTGTTATCTACCGATAAATAATAAATATCTTTTTGTTTTTTGAAAGCAAACCGCCTCTCGGTCCGTCGAGCTACTAACTAAAATAAAATTATGTTATAATAATAATGATTGATGATGAATTAATTTAATAAATAATGTTTGTAAAGACCTGGGCACGGGTGTTTCACTGGTGGCACTGCTGTCGTCCTGCGCGGGTGCAGCCGAAGTGGAGCTCGGGCGTGTTCGGCCAGCGAAAAGTCCTCGTCTACCGAACGGCTGTAAAAAACATGCTTTATGATGTGATGTGAAAAACCACACAATTTACATACTACTGTTGGTCTTTCAATGACCAGAAAATCCGTTATTATTGATCGAGATCTTGAGAACTTTGTTATTGGAATTATAATCTAAAAGCACAGCCACGATTGTCATTCATTTTATCGTTACCGAAATATGATTGGTGTTGTAGACGTAGTCACGTTCAATCCTATAGAAACGCTGTTTTGGAAAAAGCGTCTAAGTTTATGTATGGATTTTCTGTCATAATGAGTAACTATCAGATCTAAAAACTCCGAGTCGGTAATTAAGTATCAATGAAAGTGTTTCGAGATACAAAAGGCAGACACCATAGTTGTTTATTATAATTACCTACACTTTTGTAAGACATGGAGTTTACCTTATGAGTCGTTTCATGCTATTACATATTGTTTTGTGAGTTACTCAATGTAAAGCCTATTGTTCTACACAAACATTCTCGTTATTGTACGTACCTACATAGATAAAATTGAGTTCGTTAATTTCGTAGGCTTTAAAAAATTGCTTAATTTGTACACTGTGCCTTGAAACCTGAATTCTTAAATTAAGACATACTGCGCGATATTTGAAAGGCTCATTACGTAGTAAGTTCATAAGTAAAACAGTTCGCTTTGCAAATAAACAGTCGCTTAAAACGAATCGCTAGAGTTACATAGAATAAAGGAGTGGTTAAGAAATATAATAAGTTGCAAACCTTAGGCTGTGTGGCTGGTTTCTCGGTAGCGGCTGTAGAACCATCGGCGGTGGAGGCGGTGGAGGCGGCGACGGCAGCTGTTGTCCTGCGTCCGCCATTAGGCTTGCCGAAACGACCTGACCACAAACACTCATTTATTGCATAGCTGCTGGACCAGATTCATATAACTACTAAATATAGAAATGCTAACAGCAGGTAATTGGTTATGCCTTCAGGGTCGACTGGCGCCGATTATCATATTGAAACGTTATAGGTACATTAGTTAAAAAAGTATTTGAATTAAAAATGGTATTTACAATTAATTTATTTATGCAAGCCTGAAACCATACTTTCTGCTATCATCATAAAAATAATATTTATATGGCAATTTAAAATATTTCTATGAATTCATAGTACCTATAGTAGGTTTTATTTTTGATTGATGTCAAACTTGCATGTTTCATTAGCGTGACATTCGCTTGTGTTTGATGAAATACATAATTAAATTCGCTATAAAAACAATCGCAAAGCAACATAATATGAATAATTAAAATATAACTTTCGCACACATTACTGCCACTGCATTAACTATTCGAGATTGTTGGCGACAACCGTGAACAGATACTGCGGCCATGTTTTTAGAATGCAGTCATTCTGTCCAGTTTATTCTAGGTACATACTGACAGTCTAACTGAACTGAAAGATAGATTAGAATATTTTAACTTCCAGGACCATTAGAAAAACCACATTGGAATAAATAATTACGTTCCAATATCTTATATTTAAAAATGAGTACTGTTGATAGTATGACTGTTGTTGGTAACTTTATCATAATTACTGTAATCATAGAACATAACCGCGTGTATCAAGTCTGCAACAATCAACTGCATGTCGAGATACAAACACAATTAACTGGTTTGTATTTATAACGTTACAGTAGACTTTCGCCAATCGGACCTGCGAATCTTGAACAGGATTATTAAAATGTAGTTCACGGTGAAGCAGTTAGATCGCGCCAGTTTATACACAGCAATGTCAAATTACCTCGTGTTCTCGTGGACGATTCTTGAGGTGCTTCTGTGGCTGCAGCGGCGGCGGCGGTGGTGGTGGAAATTCTGGAGCGAGCTCCTGGGCGTCCCTTGAATCTAGAGGGGCGGCTAGGTGCAGCTGTGGTACTGGTCGTGGTTGTTGGAGCCGGAGTAGTTGTAGTAGTCGTGGTTGTAGTAGTTGTCGTTGGCGTCGTAGCTTCCTCAGTTGTACTCAAACCCTCAGTCGTCCACAGCTCGTCGTCGAGCGTCGTTGTTCCATCAAAGTTCATCAATTCACCGCTCGTAGGGTTAACCTCATTGTTCAAGTTTTCGCCTGCTAGGTACGCGTAGAGGTCGAGAGCGACCTTCTCCATCGCTGTCATTGTGGTATACTCAGTTGTATCTTGCTCGTAAGTAGTCGTTTGTTTGTAATCTGAAGGTAATTTGGAATCGTCTAAAATTTCTTGGAAACGAATTCCTGAAGATAAGCTGTGTCCTTCCCTTGCGGATTCTTTGGTGTGTGAGGGCTCTTTGGCTGTGGGTAAAGCTTCAGAAATTTCCTCAGTAGTAGTTCTGCTCTCTGAAGAATATCTGGTCGGAAGCTCTTTGTATTGAGAGGGGATGTCTCCAGAGTTCGTTTTAAAACTGTCCAAGTCTACTAGCTCGGAACTTGGACGTCTGAAAATAATAATCATATAGTTAAAATCTAGTTAAAATGTCAAATTTCAATTCTTTGAAGATATACGTACCTGATGTGAGCTCGGGTTCTGCTTCTCGTCTGGCCGATAGATTCATCAGCAACATTGTCAACTTGACCGCGACCGCGGTGCCTCACAGTTTCCGAGGATACTTCTGGTACGTATGTGGTGGTACTGACCGAAGCCAGGTTGCGGCCGCGAGGGGGGAATCGAGTGCTCGACGGCAACCTGACACTGAGATAGTATTATTGTTAAAACATCCTTATATTAATAAGTATAATAAAATTATTTTAATTATGTACAATAAGTACCTATAATATAATATTCTTTTTTTTACCTGATATCTTCCTCAGCTTCTTCTTCAACTGGTGCAGGTGCAATATTGCGGCCTCGTCCTCGACCTCTACTTGTCGTTGGGAGGACTTCATTTTGAGTATCAGGTATTGCTGTTGTAGCTCCTGACCTGTCAATCGTGCTGTATTTGTTTCTTGTCTTGCTTTCTTTAGCAATACGATTT
This sequence comes from Ochropacha duplaris, assembly GCA_951361185.1. NCBI lineage: Eukaryota > Metazoa > Arthropoda > Insecta > Lepidoptera > Drepanidae > Ochropacha > Ochropacha duplaris. The sequence goes on from OX592690.1 coordinate 3,668,413, forward strand.
TCAGACTCAACCTTCTGCGGTCCGTCGTGTGAATTGTGAACAGAAGATGCGGTAGAAGCTGAACCCTTTTCCTTAGCTTTTACGTCCTTCTCATCTTCATCGTAATAGTAATATATGTATTCATATTCGTAGTCTTGACCATTTGGACCTTTTTTAACTTGGATTCGTGAATGCTGCTTATTTTCAGTTCCAGCAGGCTCGAGATTTACGCTGGATGATAGCAAACCACTATTGATATCATCAATAGTATCAAAGTTAATCGGGATATAGTCGTAAGCTTGTGTCGTTGCGGGCGGGGCGGTAGTCAAGACTGGCTTCTGAGTAGTAGTGCCGGAAGAACTGGTCAATTTACCAGATTCAGACATCGCTTCAAGGTCAACCGCCATTTTTGGGTTTGTATCAACATCTTGAACGTTTTCTTTGATTTTAATATCTTCTAGTTTCGAGACTGGTACGTCAATTTCTATCGCTTCTGAAACTTTGCTTTTTTGTACCTTTCTGAACAATGCCTTTTTGTCCTCTTCAATAGCGACGATTCCTTCAGAAACATGTTTGACTTTACCGCTATGAAGCTTTTTAGTGATTTTTTCATTCTCTTCTGGTTTTATAATGCGATGATGCGGGTGTTTCTCAGGAATCTTGTGCGACGTTTCAAAGTTTCTAAGGGGCGTTTGTTGTCCTGAGCTGACTAGTACGTATTCCTCACCTGGCCGAGGTTCCGTAATGATGTCGACTTCACCGGTGGCCCGGTAGAAGCTACAGACCAACAAGCATCTGCAACAAAGAAAATGGCTTTTATGAGATCATTACCTAGATAATAAGTTACGAAAGTCAATTTCGATACTGCATTAAGAGTCAGTGCTCCGTGAGTCAGCAAGACGACATCTGGTCGTAGCGCCTACGAGTCGCAACACTCGCGACCCAACACAAGGAACTGTGAGTCATCTATCTGTTTCATCACCGCATTCCCTGCTCATTGTTTGCATCTACCTACCTGTGCATTGCTATTACATGAGGATTTCAAAAGCTTATTCTTATAAATATGAAGGAGCATCGTTTTAATTGAGTTTCCAATATTCACGTGCGTAGGCATGCAATAACACATTTTTCATGAGCCGATTCTTGCGTCAGTATTTGCTGATTTGCATAGCTATCGATTATGTCTGGCAAAATTGCACGATTAAGAAGTTGTGAGAAAATGGGCTAGATAACTACAAAACCAACATTGTCGAACGGTGCAATAGTTGCAAATGTGATGTGATCGTGAGAAATAACTAGCAAAAATCGGAGCGTGGGTGTATTACGCATGCGGATTCCGTGCAAGTGCAAGCAGATCGATGAAGCAACATAAAATGACGTTGACGGTCACTTTCGCCTGTGGAGATACTCTCACGCGAACCGTCCCCTTCGCGCTCGTACGGTGGTCGCCTTCGGACGCGGGCGCTGTTCTTGCCTCGCTCTTGTGGATACCCTTTCATTGCATTAGTCCCGACTTGACTTTAATTGGTACTATTTAATACAAAATGATTAGTCATGCTCCTGATACATTTTGGTATCTAAAGATAAGATCATAAGTTTTAGATTGGTATAGGAAAAATGAACTCAACGTCACATAATCGGATTCTATTCGTTCAAGGTGGTTGCGAAGCTCTACCGGACTTTAATCTCGCTCGGAGACCCTGTCGCCGTATATAATATAAAAAGCGCTATGATTCATATCACGTTTACTTTATCGAATAAGAATCCAATTATCGTAGTCGGAAGCGAGTGCTGTTTCCGTGCAAACCTCGCCGGAACGCGGAAGTATGGGGATAACAGTAAATCGGATACCATGCCAAATAAATATACCATCTCAAGAATTATAAATATTCATTATTAACCACAGATTAGGATAAAGTAGGTTATCTATCAGTAAGTAATAATTACGTCCGAACAACACGACTTAAAAACAACTCTATTTTCAAGATAAATGTACGTAAGAAGATTTCTTCTGAATGACTGACCTATATATTTTTTAATCCCTGAGAGGGTATAATAGGGGTCGCGAATGAAAGAGCGGAGCAAAAAGCTAGTTTTATATACATTTTACATATGTATATTTGTTTATGTACTTACTTAATATTTTATATAAGACGTATTTTTCACCAAAAGAATAAAAGAGAGATCAAAATAAATTGGTGTACTAGTAGGGTATACTTTGCACAGCACATGCAGAATTATTTTGTTAAGTATTTTTCTAAAACATGGAAAAAGGTAAATTGAGGACCTATGTAGACACACTTTTACCTATTCTATAAATTTAAAGGATTTTTATTGTCGCCAATTGCATCGTAGAAAGACAAGACATTTTTAACGGAATAGGAGTGAAACCTACTTATACATATCTAATTCCAACTAATTACCTACATATGATTGGATTCTCTGTAATGAGTTAATTATCAGCATTAGTGGGGAAAATGGTCGATGAAATAAGTCATAGCGTCAATAATTCCGCACCGGAGTGCAAAAACCGGTATATGCTGTACTGGTTCAATTTCACTAGATGTAAGGTCATACGACCGAAGGCTAGGTGAGCGTATCTACTTATACAGGACCAGTGTAAGTAGACCTGCTAACGTACCCTGATCACCTCCTTTGTATTTACTCGCTACAGGAAAGGATACTTATTGCAATTTTTTTTTTGGAGAGGCGAATGAACTAGCCTTCTTGTCATTTACGACAACTATTTTTGATACGACACACGATTGCTTTGATATATTTACTACAACCAGTTTTTGCAGATAAAGCTGGGCAGAAGATTTTTGAGTGTTCTTATTGTGATGTTTTTTTAAACTCAATTATTAATTATTTTTCTTTGTAGTTTAGGTAGTTGTTATTTATTTATAAGTTATTTAGGTTTTATCAGTAATAAATATAATTTTTACTATTAATTAAATAACAATACATACAATAAATCATTATATCAAAGTACCGATTCAATACGGCGATACTCAATTTATATTTGAATTATTAGAAATAGATCATCAAAATGAGGTCACAAAACAAAACAAACGTTGAACTTTATAAGAAAATTGGCACCTAAAAGTTAACAAGAATTTAGTATTATACTCGCAGACTCCTTACCTTCAGTGACCCATTGATACAATAATAGCCATAAAGCAACTGATCACATGTTTCACTTTAGAGTGGCCTGTATGTGGTCTATCAACATATGTTTTTCTCACGTAGATGTTTAAAATACCTATGGCATAGTTATTATAGTTATAAGGAAGGAAATTTCTTTAAAAAGAGCTTGTAAGTTAAAATGGAAATTAAAAACAGTGTCGTTTGAGGTTTGATTTTAGATATATTATTGGAAAGTTCTTAAATTGTATATATCGAAGCATTGTTATTAATTTCTATTTCCTACTGAATCATCAAAATTATGTGACAATTTTAATTTTACCACGAACAAAGAGATTTAAAGATAGATCGGATCGAAGTATCGGATTACGATTTTGTTCGCAATGTCCTGTCTATTAGTATAAGTTAAAAGTCTTTGATCACGAACGTAAAAAATAAAATAAAAAACAAAAACCGACTTCAAAACTGTAACCTATACCTATGTACAAACATAAACTAAAGTAAAGAATAATATTTTAATTTCAAAGCAAGAGCCTTAAAGGACAATCAACAAAATTATTGATATTTATATATCTATTTAATATTTATAAACAGTTCTTTTTGGAGTCGGTGCCAGTCAAGAAGAAGGACAGTTTTGAACTGGACACGAAGTGTTCATACGAGAAAACGTCTTACGACACCTCTCCTTACGGTAATGTTCCTTAGGTCCGCCCCTACTTTTCGAAAGTTTGTTACAAAGGCAGAATTAAACTGTCCTTCTTGGCTGGCACCGACTCCAAAAAGAACTGTTTATAAATATTAAATAGATATATAAATCGGGTCTGGCCGGTAAAATATAATATATAACTAGCGGGCCCGGCAGACGTCGTCCTGCCCTGAAATTAAAACAAATCTTGGAACTCGATTCCAGCGCCACCTACCGGGTCCAATTGTATTTTAAAACCATCGAAGAACCCATTGAAGTATACACACGAAATTTCATCCAAATCCAAAAAGTCACGCTCAACGACTCAGTTTGATTCACTAAGGTTTATCAAACGAGATAGATTTTTTTTCGTTTTTGTTGATTTTCTCAAAAAGTGCTTAATCAATTTCGACAAAATTTAAATGGGACCACCTCTGAAGTAGGATCTACCAAACAAAAAAAGAATCATCAAAATCTATTCATAATTGGCAGAGAAATCGAGTAACAAAAAAAAAAAAAAAAAAACAGATGAATTGAGAACCTCCTCCTTTTTTTTGAAGTCGGTTAAAAATATGAAAGAATAACAAAGAATATTAACAAAACGTCGGAATACTGATTGCACAAGACCGACATGCACTTGTTTGTTTTTTATTTAGGTATAACGACCTCCTTACTATACCTCAATCTGATAAAACCAAAAAGAAGCTTACAATGAAGACAGATCCTGTTCTAACTTAGTTTCCTTATATTGCGAGCACGTAAGTATGATAAAGCTTTGTCAAACAGACGCAAAGCCTTTCCGGTTTTAGTTTGTACGACAAATGAGGTTTAAACTAACAATTTCAGTAAAACAGGTTACGTTATTTAATAAAACACTTAATTCAATGTATGGAATTTGTGTAATTTGCTCAATACTTTTGTTATTGGTGACAACAAGGTTACCTACGTTTATTTGAAACAAAACGAGTTTAACAAAAACGAAATGAGTTTTAAGAATTCTGTGATTAGATATTTTCAGTAGTTTTAAAAGCATAATTAGAACATACATTTAAAACGTCGAAAATCAGGCAGACCCCATGTTATTGAATTTATGAAATTTTAATACACTTAAAATTAACTCTTAATATTCACAACCAAGAGTCTAATAAAATAATAGATATTATAAACAAAAAATGTTGCTTCAATCTGTGTGGCATTTAAGTTTCTATGCATCGTAAGTTTATGAGTGTTTTAACAAATTCTAGTTTGTTAAAACACTCATAAATTTGTTAATATTTGAATACACTTGAGCTCAAACATCGTGATGCAAGAAGGAATCAGATAACACACGCTCCGGTTCAAAGGATGGCAATCTAAAATCAGAACCGGAAAATAGTCCGGAAAAATTTGCAGTCAACGTTGCTTACGAAGCTACCAGATTTTGTTATAAAATACTAAATGGAATGCGAAATTTCTTTCTCGAAGGAATTTTCTATATGTACGACGACAGACTAGAACTACCTCACGGGAATGCGGGTTACATCGCGGGGGCAATTAGTAAAAGTAGGTAAACTCAAACTCAAAACTCATTTATTCAGTTTATGCCCTGGTAAGGCATTTATGAACGTTACAATTGACTCTACCACCGGTTCGGAATGCACTTAAACTGAGAAGACTATAGAAACATTTTTAACTACATAAGAACATTTTTAATTGCGGTATAAATATAAACCCCAAACAATAACCTTTCTCGAGACAGGCCTATTAAATAGATAGACGTTATATTGGATGGCATAACTACCTACGTAATTCTAAGGTCTACAAAAAATACACACACGCCATGATTAGCCAACGTCTTAAGTGTGGGTGCTACAATTTAACAACGTACTTACACACTTCTTAATTATGTGATTAAGCGCCATGTTTAATTAGGCGAGCATGGCCGCGTTAGTTTTGTCGGAAAACTCCGTGAACATTTTTAATTGCGTTATTGTTTTTAGTTAATAAAATGTCCATGAATTAGCAACAAAACAAATGGTCACATTGAAGTTAGCGTTTGTTATGTACGTATCTACTGATACAATGTTGCTTTTACTAACAATTACATAACACTAGAGATAACATTGATATTAAAATAAACTGTCAGAAAGATCTACATCTAAAACACATACAGCGCCAAATTGAACATTTAGAAAAATACAGTGTACGGCTGCGTTACCACCGCAGGAGCGTAGCGAGTTGAGTTTTAGCCCGCCAATAGTAACGCTTCGTTTTCATATTATAACACATAGCTGTTCCGCGCGTTCCCGTGGGATCTTATCTTATCCCGGGATAAAATATAGCCTATGTTCATCAGGGATAGTGTAGCTTTCCAACGGTGAAAGAATTTTTGAAATCGGTCCAGTAGTTTCAGAGCCTATTCAATGCAAACAAACAAACAAATCTTTCCTCTTTATAATATTAGTATAGATAACAGAAATAATGAACTGATACTATTGGCGGACGCTACACGGCATTTGCGGTGGTAACGCAGCCTATAGCTGGGAAAATTAAAAGTACCTACATTAGTGGACATCGACACGTGGTCTTGAAGAAAAACAGGTTTATTGACAACGTCTCTGCGCCTTCCTCAAACTTACTATTTGGCCAGTAATAGTGATTGTTATCCGTGGGATACCAACCAACACTTGTGGCTGTAGGTCAAGGACTGCCTATATTTCCCACACATTCATAAACCGCAGGTAGGTACTCGTATGTTCGTGAGTAACAATCAAAACTGGTAAAGTTAGTATACGTTGACATTATCGTTCATATATAACACATACAAGGTTATTTATACTTTATACATAAGCTTATAATTCATATTCATTCAAAAAAAACTTAAATCGCGCGTATTGCGGTAATCCAATACATTTTAACCGCAAAATCATGGTATTAGTTTTTTGGAGGCACATACATATAACATAGTTCATAAATGATTACAATCCATTCCATTACTGAATCTAAACAAACAGATTTTTATTTTATTCTGGATAGGCTTGTGTTTGACTACAATCTAATGATGGTAAGTGATGATGTGGCCGAAGGTGGTAAGCACACAAATCCTAGATGAGAACTGGCTCTCAAGTGCAACTGTCGGAACACACCGATAGGTGCTTGGCGACCGATTTTCAACATGAGGGTGGTGGCCAGCCAGTCGGGTACTACAAAGTACCCTACCACCGTGCTATGGTTTCCTCACGATGTTTTCCTTCATGAAAGCTCAAGCTCATTGTAGGATTCGAACCCACTACCTTCGCCGCGGTATCCGACGTCACTTACCACTGAGCTATCATCGCCTTTTAAGATGTGTATACCTATACTAAAAAATGTTGTACAAACGACTATATAATACTGATTACGAGATGTAGGCAACATTTAGAGTTCAAACAAATCGCTTAGTGTATCCTCTTCGAGAGATGCGATGCAATAAATTATGCAAGCGTCGAAAACGTGTCTCAAAGCATAATCTTTTCAAAATTTGAACTGTTGAGATGATAATTTAGGTAACGTAATGCATTTATCATGATGAGTATTTCGCCTCATGGCTCTAAGTGAAATTTTAAAGAAGAAATTACAATCGTTTCGCAATTCATCGTAAACTTACTCAAATAAACTATGAATAGGATATATGAATAATTATTTGAGCATTTACTGACTTATTGGATTTTTAATAATGTTAATCGCATTTAAGTTGAACATCGAGGATAGATACTATAAAATATTTAATTTTAAAACAGTTTATTGGTAATAAAAAGCAAATGATTGACAGGTTTACAGGAAAACTCGGCCTCTTAAAATACTTAATTATTACACACATTTGTTATAAAGCATTCCGGTAGTTGGTCAGTGAAAATGATAAATATATGATATAATATAATTCTTAATCGAAATTTTATATCAGTGTTTAATTTATGACATCCTACATATTTACAATAAATGTAAAAAATATAAAAACTATAATATATAAAATACTTTCTCGAGGCTGCCTATATTATGAGGCTGTTACATTATAGGTATATTATGATATAATATCATAAACCTTTATATAGTGAAAGTTATTATGTTATTATTATGTACCTAACTATCCGTTAAACGCTATTACTTATTACAAATAACAATATTATATTTGCTCTATTTTTCTTTGCTAATTGCTGTTTCTGCTTATTCCTATAAATAACCTAAAATAAATAATACCTACCTAATTGCTATGAAGGAACAAAAATAAAACTGTATTAAAATATTTTTGACCTATTGAATAACGGCTCGGGAAAGTTGACTTTTCGTTCCACATTTACGAGAGCAACAAAACAATTTCTAGCTCTATTGTACTACCACACCTACCCTCAAATATTTATCACAGCTGTATGTAAAATACATTTGTGACTCAGAGAAACCCGGATCTGAATAATAATCTGTCCGGATGTTATTCTTATTATGTAATGTCATATAACTGGTACTCATTAAATATTGGTAGAGACGAGAGACGGTTCTAAACTTTTAAATATTAAATGATTTGAAGCAATATCTATCATTGCTCACACAATGATTGGATATTTTTGGGTTGAGGAAACTATATAGTGCTTTGTAGTAGCGACTGGGTACCCTATCGCAAAGCACAAAACAATGTGTCACAGCATTTATGAGCCAGTAATCTCATATGGAATTTATAAAAGTTGGTAACACAAGGCACTCCCCCAGCTATTGCTTATGTATGTCCAGATACGACGTGATGAAATGCCTCCTTGTCAGCCTTCTGACGTAAAATCAATATAAATAGTTAGTAGTAACAGTTATTTATGTTGCAATACATACAATTATTTACGATTATTGTAAAATATTTAGGATAATTGAATGTGATTAATCATAATGCGTTCAGGGTTACAAAAATATTAAGAAAGGCTCAACTGAACTTATATCCATTTCGCAATCCCTAAAACTTAAAACACTTCGCGTGTTTTTCGTGAAAATAAAAGGTATCATTTATTATGACAACCGAGAAATAATGACTTAAATACTTATCGCTTTCCTAACTTAAATAGTGAGTAATGGTTTCAAGAACATGTGACTGCGAGGTACAAGACTTCCTAAATGGTCCACGACCCTACAGCATGGCATGGCCGAGGTTCGGTGACGATGTCTGTGGTGATATCCGCCGGTGTCTCGGTGTCCTAGCGCAAGGTCCACCGCTCGTGTTCAGAAACCCGAGGTCACCAGTGAGCGGTGGCAAATATGTACGCGTAATAGCCTATTACTACTCAGACTCACTCTTTCACACTCCATACGTGCGACAGAGAGATCCACATATACTTTTCAACAGTCTACTAAATAGGTACTATTCTTATCTACTATTCTGGTTTACCAAATATACCTTTTTTGGTTGAAAATAGCATTAAACGTATTAGGCATGGTATCTTGCGCATGTTGATTCTGTACATAAATCATGATCTCATTGACCTTTCCATCATTCATCTAGTTGATGACTTAACGAAAATGAATATCAGATCGAGTACAGAGAAAGTTTCGTAATTTGTGAATAGATATTTATCTTTATACAATGAACCTTCGACAATAAATATCTGAGAGAAAATAACAGCGTCTAATGTTAATAATTAGCTAACTAGACAACATTATAGATCTTTATACTGTGATTATAGTGTGATATAAGATTGTGTGTAAATGAATCACTTTTTTTACAAAGTGAGTTGTCGCGGAATGTCCTTTGTTTAATATAATAAAATAAACAAGCACTAGTCGATATGATAAAACAGAGTCTCTAATCGAAGCGTCGCGTGTCCGAAGGGCTGGCTAATACTTTGACTAACGTATAAGTATTGCCATTCAAAGAGGCAATACTGCCAGCATTTCTGGGCACGCTGATAACGATGTGGACCAGTTTGCCTACCTAATTTAGTTATGTTTTTATTTTGTAATATAGTTTCCTTTTTATCTTAGGTTTAGTTTTTATTGTATTTATTACGTTTGGTTTTAGGATTATTATACAAATGAAAGTTTAGATCTAGATATATTTATGTAGCTTAATTTCCCTAATCAAAGATAATTTAGTATGATAATTCTGTACATCTCGTTCACAACATTGTATCACGCTCAAGACTCAATTGCTAAAAGTAAATTCTAATTGGAACGATAAACTGGTACGTTTAAACCATAATGTTATTTAATACGTTTTAAACCGACACAATTACATACGCATTTGCATTGTAATTTCAATTTATGAACCTTCAAAGTAATATACAATACAATCTTTTGAAATTGAGTCACGTTCCTTTCATAGAGAAGTTAGTAAGTGCCAATGATAAATTAGTAATTCCGATCGTTATTCGTAATGCATTGAACTTTAGTACAGTCCGTCAACCCTGTGACTACATACGAGTAATGGAACTAAAGTGCGATCACGTAGTGATTAACGCTTTGCCCGTGACGTGAACACTAATGTAGGCCGTCATACATGATCCCTTTTATCTTCAAATCCATCTTAAAACAATCAAATCAACTATGCGTGTCGTATTAACGAAATTTTACATCGAAATAAAATCATGAACGTACCTATATATTGCCTTCCTAGCTAGACATTTGGTCTAGCTTTCATCGAATGTGGTAGCGAAGGTCGTGGGTTCGAATCCTACAATTAGCGTAAGCTTTCAGTGAAGGAAAAGATCGTGATGAACCATAGCAAGGTAGGGTAATTTGTAGTACCCTCCTGGGTACCCTGAACATGAAAATCGTCGCCAAGCACCTACTACTGTACTGGGATGTTCCGACCGCTGCGTAGGAGAGCCAGTTTCCTTTTAGGCCACTTTGAGCCGAAAAATACTTATTAATAGTCGTTGCAGCCATGTCACTGAAAAACATATTTCTTTGGCATATTTGTATCTGTATATCTATCCATGTTTATGTAGCTAATTATGATAGATTCAAAGCTTCAAAACTGTAGAAACATAATTGCGATGAGGCCTTTTTGGTTTGGCCTCTTCGTGTATGACGAGCATAAGCCTGGACAATCCGTAATGCCCATGATTAACGGAGACTTTTGACACAATGAAAGATGGCTCTTTGCGATAACAAAGACAATAGACCCGGCAATACAACAGCCAATCTTGCTAATAACATAGGACGTGAAGGGTAGTGCAAAGTTGTGCCATACAAATCGCTATATTATGCGTTTTATTTACTTTCTAACTAACCTCGGAAATCCGGGCATGTTATGAGGCGACGCCTCCATTACAACGTTTTTTGTCAGCGTTTGAATAAAGTAGCCGGGTTTCATGATTTCTCCATTAAAATTTAAAAATAGAATGGCGGAACTTCCTTATAACGGCTTTTTTCTTCATTAAAAATAAATAATAAGCCAGTATCATACATTAGGTACCTACATCACGTAGGGTGACCGTTAATGTTGTGAAACCTTAATTAATTATAACAAAATTATGATAAAGCGTATTTCTACTATTTACTAGCTTTCCGTGCTGCGGTTACCGACCCGATTCCCTATTTTAAGATATGATCTACCCGCTTGCCAAGTTTCATCAAAATCAGTTCAGCGGTTTTACGTGCAAGAAAAACAAAATCTTCACATCCCAACAAACGATTACTTTTATAATTGTAGTAAAAAAATACATAATAATGGGTAAGGAAAGATGCACCCTATGTGCAAAATTTCTGCGTTTTGGGTTTAATGAGTCAGTTAGTGAGTGAGTCATGACTTTTTTTATTATCTTTTTTTACTAGATAGCCTTGTCACAAACTCACCGAGTTGAGTGATGTTGAAGGTATTGAACTCAAAAGGGAAGGGCTCTCGAGTGCAACTGCCAGAACACACTCTTATTGCTTGGCGACGGATTATTATCATCTTAAGGGATGTAGCCGGTTACATGCTATGGTTTCCTCGCAATATTTTCCTTCACGAGAAGTTCAAGCTCATTATCTTGAATGCTTGACCTTCATACACTTCAGTTAGTACGGCATCATCTCCGTTATAATATCTCTTTAGATACTTAAAAGCCCTATCATAGACCAAGAAATAATTAGGGAAGTCCCCTATTCATATTTAAAAATATTCTTTATAAAGTCTAGACGATCAGATAAAAATACTTAAAAAAAAAACAAGTGTACAATATTATATGGTAATGAGTTAATGAGTTTAAAAATAAAGTTTACGCGATATTTGTCTCTGGTCAGAAGCTTGAGTATCATCATGGCGGCACATGTCCAGAATTGCAAATGGAGACACGCACCGCGCGTCTACGTCTGACACGAAAATATTACCCTAACACTGCACGAGAATATATAATACATGTTGCTGATTCACTCACCGTGCTCTTGCAAATGGAAACTTTAAACACTTACTTTTTACTTTCTTTGTTATCACAATCGATTTGCGCAATATTGAGCATTTGTTTATACTAAGGTTTGATCAGCCCAATTTTTTTAATGAAAGTTGACAACTAATTGTAGTCCTTTAGCAGGTCTTACGTTAAAGCCGTGGCGGCACTTAGGAAATAAGAATTGATGTAACTATAAATAATTCAAATTCCTGAATAGCCTTCGTTTCAAGTAAGATAATTGGGATGAGAACTAATTATTTTTTCTTATTATTTATGAATAAATTAAAATTATTATGACTTTCCATGTCTTTAGGCGTTTCACGCAACCAGTATTTAGGTAATTGATACAGATTTTGGCATTTTGGATGCACTGAAAATTCCTAATCAAAATTTTTACAGAATTATGGCATCACCGGTAGAGGTTCCTAAACCCGCCAAGTCAAGGTCTACATAGCCTACTTACTGCCAAATACACACGCTTCCCAAGCCGAAATTCAACTTTTACTACAATGACGGCTCATAAAACACGTTTCATAAACAGGAACCGTTCATGCGTAGGTAGGCCCGGTGGCGCACCTATTTTTAATTCATTATTAAAAATTATGTAAGTTAATGAAAATGTTGACCATCTTCATGCAGCCCGCTAATCTTTGACTCTATGACAGCCTCGATCGCCGAATTCACCTATGACTTTCCGAACGAGCGATTTGTAATAAAAAAGTGATTGTGGTAATCAATAAATGACTGCAATATTCACATTTATATCGCGTGCCAGACGAGGGGAGGCGAGATACAATTGCCATTTTGTTTGATCGCACTCGTGGAGTCGTACTCGTTTCGTAACTCGCCGATCATGGACGTAGAAAGAGCCAAGGTCAGAAAACAACGTTCCATTCGCACTGGACACTAGCTCTCAACTACTCACCGATTACTATGAACATTCAACCTAATTACTGGGAATCACCCTTCCACTTCGAATTGCGACACTACGAAATAAAAAAAAACGCGTTGTCAACATAAATTCGAATAATCACTACCAACTTATAAAAGTACGATGAGTGTCATGATAGCTGCGATCGCTGGTAAGAATAGCAATATAACTAACTAAACAGACGAGATGTTTTATTCATCTGTTATCTCTCCGCATTCCTCGAAAGGTCGTCAGCAGGAAAGTGAAACTGGTCGGTTGAAGCCGAAGGTGATTCTTACAAAATACGAAGAAGCACATAAATTTCCGATTATGTTCTTCGTCGACGCCATGCCGGAGCCGCTTTGGGCTCCAACCCGGACCCAGCGTGTTTAATGTCACTGATGCAATGATGTTAATCCAATGTCAGTTTATGATGACACCACAGTTAAGTCTTTTCTCTGCGGGTGATGCGCGCCTCAGGCTGGCGAGCCGCTCTGATGAAACACTGTGATATAATGTGTAGTGTTTGCGCAAATTCTGTTTGCTTCTTCTATACTCAATACTTGCATATTTCGTCGGAGTGTGCATTAGATTATTACCGCCGTAGAACATTTCATGTTGCAGGTATGTATGTCTGCATATACTTAATTGTAGTGAGCACGGCACTCGCGCAGTCTGCCTCCCTTCCTTATATCAGTGTAATATATGTACATAATGTTATTTATTATGACAAAATATCACAGTTATTATCATTCTCGTCGCATCAAAAATCATGAAATTGAGCAACCAGTTAACCCAGCCAGATAAAGAACAAGCTATTTAGTAGATATTGAAATGTCACATAATGTCTTTAGAGTTTTAATGTCACCAGATTTGCTGAGAGCCGGGCTCATTTAGTCATTTAGTTCCTAACTTCAATAATGAAACTATTTCGTATGCAAATCACCTTATCTAACAAGATGATGTAATATTTATTCAACAACTCTGGGTTATGGATTTTATTGAATTCATTCAAACAATTCCAAGAAAACAAAGTAGAACGAAGGTTGGATCACTAGTTCTTCACGCAGAGCTAGTTCTCAGGCAGGCTGCAGTAGATATACACATTTAGGCCGCGACCTGCGACCGCATTCTTGTTTCTGTATCGATAAGTTATATAGTATTGCAACATTCCATCGACTCTATCACTAGTGCTGTTACCGAGAGGGCCCACGTGCCGAGAAAACAACTCCTGTAATTTACCGCTACAAGGTTGACCGCGCTGAAACTATTAGTATAAACGTTGCGTCAATATTGTAGCACACCACACCTCGTGGTGAGTGGTGGAGCAGATAGTAGCTATTTACACACACTTGGATAATAGACAACCAGTTTGGAGTGTGGAAAGATTAGCGGGTTCGATGGTGATGAGTCGTGACCCGACGCGGGCGCGAGCACAGGCGCCTGCGAGCAGCCCGCGCCACCGGGTGCCCTTGACATATCGTTCCAATAGATGTAGAAAGTGCAAATCATCAAACTCGACCGCTCCACGATTACTATTCCGCCAAGTAAGCAAACCGGTAACTATTGTATGTTCGACCGGTATAATAAAAATACTAAAGATAATAAATTGAACGTATTCGTGTAATATTTAAATTTGAATAAAAAAGCTAACAACGGGACTTAGCCGAGAACAAAATAAATATGAAGATTTTTTTTTATGTCTGTGAGGACTTCAAGTAGCATCAATGCCACTTCCCACGAGTTAGCAATTAGCTATTTTCCTTATCACATTTCGTTTGATTTTATTAAAAGAGCTACTACTACGTATGGTACTGATAACAATTATTATAAGATGAAAGCTCTCCAATTATATTGATAAGAAAGGCATATAATATGTTATATAAAATTATGTTCACATAGAGGAGAGTTATGCAATATATGCCTAAGTTCATTGCCATTAGGTAGAATATCGTGATGGAACGCATGATTTTATTTTCATCTCTATGCGAAAGGCGAAAGTTGCGGATGTAATAATATAAGCACGACGTTTTGATACTGACATGTTGAATAATATCAAGAATATATATTCGAAGTCGATAAAAGGAAATAAATAACTTATTAGTCAAATGGTTGTAGTTTAGAGACATATTTATGATTTTACGAAACGCACAAATGTGGATATTTAAGAGAACTTTCAAGAACCATGGTTTCATGTGGTTTTATTGTTCTTTGTGTGACTTAGAAATGTAGTAGTACTAATTCTTAAATTAATTAATTTATTTATTTACAATATCTTTATTTGTAATTAGTTTAGTTTAGCTTTTTAGTTTTATTTTATAAATAGGAATTTTAAATTTAATAAAAGTATTTATAATGAAGAATGTTAACTAATATTACTATTTACCTCTTGGCTCGCTAATGGAATAGTCGTCCCAAGAATAGGTACATAAAAAAATAAACTTCCAGGAATCGCTATTGAAGATTTTAAGACTCAAATATTATTTTGTTCACTATTTATTGTTTGGGATTTTTTATGTAAACCCTCAACACAGTTATTTTAGTGTTGTATCTAAGTGGAGCTGGAAGTGTTTCACACCCGATTTTAGGATAGTATATTTGGCTTTTAATTTAAAATTATAAAAGATTTCTATCCTATCAAAACCAATATTTACCCATTAAAAAACGTCACTTAAAAAAAAGGCAAAAATAAAAAACGGTTGGAGCCGCGGTCAGAGGCTATTCATGTTATTTAAGTAATCGTAAGCGATATATACCTATCTCCAAAATAGATTTTAATGAATTCTTATCGACAAAATATGTATATCTTTGTATGTCCAGTGTACGTCAGTCCTAGCACGAAGATTCACACGTAAAAAGCGAAAGTGAAGGTCAAAAGATTCGTCTCGATTATCGGTTTCTGCGACCAGGCTATCGAATACATTATAGTATCTACTATGAAATAGATATGGCTAGTAATCTTCTTCTTGTCCTTATCCCACGCTAGGTGGGGTCGGCACAACATGTTTTTCTCTTCCACTCCGCTCTATCACTAGCCGTCTCAGCATTCACACCTTTTTTTTATTCTGCATATGTATGTATTTGACTATAATCTCACTATGGTAAGTGATGATGTGGCCAAAGGTGGTAAGCACACAAAGCCTAGATGGGAACTGGCTCTCAAGTGCAACTGTCGGAACACACCGATAAGTGCTTGGCGACAGATTTTCAACTTGAGGGTGGTAGCCAGCCAGTCGGGTACTACAAAGTAAACTAACGATAGATAACCTACCACCGTTCTATGGTTTCCTCACGATGTTTTCCTTCACCAAAAGCTCAAGCTCATTGTAGGATTCGAACCCTCAACCTTCGCCGCAGTATCCGACGTTTCTTACCACTGAGCTATCATCGCCTTAATAAACCTTTCATATACATGCATTCTTCAAACAGTCCATCCATGCTTTCTTCGGACTTCCTCTATCTCTATATCTATCCAGACTCATGCTCAATACACTTCCTCTGATATACCTACTCATTTAATGATTCGTATAATTTAGAATAGCAACGCAGAGTACACGCATCGATTATATTATTTAGGGATGTAAAGTTGCGCAAAGATATCATTTTAGAAATTTAAAGATTAAAGATTAATGACCGATTGACTGACCGCTCGCCCGTCTTCGCCACCGCCGACATCAGCACTATCGAACTTCCATCGCACTTATCATGCACATTCCAACATCGTTAATAAACGAAATAATCAATATTTATATCGCATGTATAACTTCATAACTGTGGAAAGAAGATCTTCCTCCGGGCTAAGTCTCAATGCCCGGTAACTGCAGTCCAACTTTTCTTGTTGAGAACTCGTATATAAGCAAAGTGCAGAGAAAACTTTGCCAGCGCGATGTAAGAATTCCTGTGTCATATTTCATTACGTCCATTTGTTGTGACGACGCGCTTCTATTAGGTACTTTCCGCTGACTCGACTCACATGTAGGGCTGTTACTATAGCCGCTACACACGCTCTCTACTTATCCAAGTACCCTACCAAAAAGCGGCCATATCACCTGATTACGAAGCTTGAAAATCAAAAGACAAAACATCCTGTCACACGTATTGCCTATGGTTCTATGACCACTGCTGCCACGTTTTTTATTTTGTAATGTCACGGGGATTCTTAACTGGAGCATACTAAACTACTAGACTAAATATGACTCTTATGCAACAAGACGGGACAATGTGTGGATGCGCACCAACAATAGTCTCCTTTGAACACAAACCTTGTCATTATGAAAGGAAATATTAACAACAGAATGTTGAAAGGATAGGTTTACTTGAAACAAATATGTATATAACGACATCAAATTTCATGCAAATATTTTAACAAAGACTGAGAAACATTTTTGCAACTCAACAAAACGCTTTTATATGACGGATTCCACAGCTCGGTGTGTGGGAAACGAAAGGTAAAGTGTAATTACAATTAATTAAATAATAACAAGCGCTCCGAGCGCACGCTTCTTTTTATCGATTGAAATGTTACCATTATAAGTTCGGACGCAACGTAAAAATCGATAGACACGTATGTATAATAGACTTTCTTTTTCACACATGTTCGGTTTGTAGGTATCTACGTATCGTGAATCTGAGGCATAGAGAAATTCCCTCTCTGATTTGTATTCCGAAACAAAAACCGAAACGAATTTCGCGTTGTGACGACGAAACGTTACGTTAACATCTTTGACGGGGAAAGTGAAACATTTCCAGCGATCTATACCTACATGGGCATGTTCAAATTACTTAATTAGGAAGTGTCGGTAAACAATAAAATTAACAATTGTTACCACATACCCACGTAATGCGGTGAGGTGATGTCAATTCACGCAAATTATTAAATACAAAGCTTTCTTTCTAACACAAACAATGGCATTATTCTTTGGCCAATTAAAACAATTATGTAAAATCATTAAATAATAGTTAAAAGAGCATTTGCTGTTGCGTAAATATACAACGTAAATAGCACACTTAGCAGACTATTTCATAATGCTTATTATTTGAGGTAATGACAGATTTAAATATGTATTTAGTTATGTGATAAAATTCCAACAGGTTTACGAATAAATTAAGTCATAATGATCATTTGCGCTTTAAGTCCATTAAGCTACAACTATACTGTGAATCGGAATGTAAGTAATCACAAGATGATGTAACGGAAACTGCTATTGTATTCAAACATAGTAATTAAAAGTTATTACACTTTTTGCGTGATCTTTTCAAGGTAATAATTAATGTACCGTTAGTAGGAATCTATTTAGTATCTAAATATTTACGGCTATTTAATATGGCAAATTTTATATGATTAGGTAAATAAAGCTGGCTGTAGACATCGATATAGCTTTTGATCAATAAATTATGTTTTGGACTGGACTTGTTAGTGTTTCACAAACTGGAAGGTCAATGATCGACCCTCATGCTGCGTACCCTCGACTCAGAAATGCAGGTAAAATATCAAGTTCAATACGTTTTATTTAAAAATGCGTCCTCAAATTTCGATGCCACAATATTTGCTGTGCTATCTGTACCATTATTTTTCATAAATTACCTACTTCTTACGGGAGATTGTCTGACATCTGACATTAAATGATGATTAGCACCTACTGTTGATGCTACTGGCTACAGTCGCCATTAACCCAAAAAAAGAAGAAAGAGAAGAACATGTAGATAGACCTTGTCCTAATTAATGTGTCAAAAAACAAAAGTACCGTAGCGTATAATTAACATCAAAACGTATAAAAATTTATAATTTAGTGCTCTGACAATGAACACATCTTATTAGGATTCTATTTAAGGAGCGAGTTAAATGTCATATCGTATAACCTAGTATATGCCAATTTATACGACAAAATAAAATGGACTCGCATATAAATACAGTAATTAATTGTAATGTATTCAAATTGGAGGTCATCCTTTACACCGCAAATAAAGTCACATATATTTCAGATTATTCCTCAAATTGTTTCTTGGTAAAGCAATTATCCTCATTCAGGAACCAGTCGTACCTCGCTCTAGATATACGAGTAGCTAAGGAGCGATTTGATAGGTCTTTTGGTTTTATTATTTTTTAATATAGGTAATGCAATCTATTCTGCTTGTTTCGTGCGGGAGAGAGGAATTCAGTAAATTGTTTTTACCGAGAAATGAATTTTATAAAAAAAAATTACCTACTCGTAAATTAAATATTTATTATATGATTTTCACTAAAAAGTTACAATAAAAAGAATGGCAAGATTGCCCGGAAAATTCTTTGGACAATTGTAAAAACTGAAAGTGTTTTTTTCTATATTTTTTTGTACAGAACGTATATCGAGTCAGCTTGTTTCAATAATGATTAAAACTGTTTCAAATGTTTTTGATAAAAAATTAAAGAAATCTGTGTTTTACGAATGCTATATTAGAAATGTTGTAACTATTAAATACATTTAGCCTTAGTAGAAATAGAATTTTATTTATATGGCTGCTCCGAATTCTTGTTGCTGCTGACACGACAGACGTGGCATTTTGACCTTAATCCTAAAAAACAATTCTTTGGATTTTTAAATGAAAGGAGTCAAAGTTGACCCTCGCTCTAATATGACGTCACAACAATGCACGAGTATATGTAGGTATAGGTACATCCGTGCTTCTACTTAGCGCTCAGTGTCGCAACCAGAGAGAGCTTTGACAATGGACGATGTTAGATCATTTTATCCAATACAACTCGTCACATTTTGTGTAGGTACCAACCGACGACACCTAAGTATTACGAGTTAGCCAATCACATCATAGTATTATGTAAAACTCTCCACTAACTCATCTGATCAAAGTAAACAATCTTATTTGGAAACTGCATTAAAATGACCTTTTATTTGCTAAGTAAGAGTTGTCAATACTTCTACAATTTAGCGGTTCTTTGATGAAACACGATGAATATATTATTGCTAATAACGTGTCTAATGTTATAATTATAATATCGAATAATAAAAGCGCTCGTGAAGAGGAAAGCGGCCGTTACGCCTGTCAACTGTTAATTTCTACTAAACGTTAACCGCCTATTATAGCTTTATAAATAACTAAAGATTTCTCCAATGAAGCGAGGAAACGCTTTATGGGTACATCCGTACATACTTATGCGTCCGCAACAATTTCAACCTAACCACTCATACTATTAGTTACTAGACATTCTAGAGAGAAAACTACAATATGACTGCATAGAAGTGTGGACCTTCTCAACGGAAAGTTTATCTTTACAACCGCTGCATTGTGCCGCAAACTTGCGGTGACAATACTATACATTATAATTTTATATTAGCTATGCACGCATATAGTATTTTACCCATAGGTAGAGCTGTGTAAATAATATGCCTAATATAATTTCATGATCCTTTAGTAATTGAAATATTTGATGTTTTTTTTACAATATGTCAATGAATTAACAATTTAAACTGTAGATAATATATAGGTTAAATTTAGAGTATGATAGTCGGAGTGGAGCTATGGAACGGGAGAGCACAGCGGTTCGGGTTGCGCGTGCGCTGCCCGCAGCTGCAGCGTGCGCCCGGCGTCGCTTGTGCGGGAGACAATATATACGCGCGAAGTCGTGCATAATTTTAAAAGCAATGTTTCGCAGCCTTCATTGGGAAATACGCGCCCTCATTCGTGATGTCAGTCGACTGCCGTTGAGCAATGAAAACCTGATTTCTACACAACAAATCAGATCGGATTCATATCACATTGACCGATAAGTCCGTTCGAATAATCCTAAACTAAATATTACGTAAACTATACGTTGGTATTAATCAGCTTCGCATCATTAATACAAACGCCGGTCGAAAGCAAACCAGCTCAACAACAGGCTCCGAGACCTCGTCTGGGTGCAGACATTTGAACATACAAGTACAAAACAATTATCGGCGTCGCTATTAGAAAGTGATTGTGTAAAATTTACCACACGGATTTACGGAACAATAATTATCACGTTAAAAATTATTGCCGTTAAATTATGTTATAGTTATAATCAATTGACTTTATGTAGTACATAACTCCGCTCCGACTTGAAACAAAAGTATAAATACTCACAGCGCTATCCTGGCGATCATGTTGAAGGGTGACGCGGGTTGCGTTGCGTTGCGTTGTATTGTGTTGCGTTGCGTTGCGCTAGTAGTGCGTGTGTGTTGCGGCGCGCACGCCTGCCCGGCTCACTCGGGCTGCTGACTGCAACAGAGACCTCACGTCAACACACGCGCCTTTCCCAAACGACACTCAGTTGCGACAGTGAAGCTCAACGAGGAAGCTGCATCACACATTTAAATGCAACGCTAATGTCAGAGAGCGCTTAAATGCCAATAGCGGCGACCTTTCAGTTCGGAGTCGGGTTGCGCAAGCGAGGATCGCCGGTGATCGTGTGAGAAAGGCGAGTGCGTGCGGGAACCGTGGTCGTGGTAATGGTAGTGGTAGGGGTGGAACGCACCGTGGGGAGGGAGGTGACACCACTGGCGACGCGCTGCCGTACGGCGACTAACCTCGCCGCCGCGTGCGCACCTCTTACTTATAGCCGCGCGCCCACCAGCCCGCGCTGCCGCCTGCCACCAGCTCACCCTCGCCCTCAGACCCTCTTCACCCTCCACGAGCTTCCTCGTGACAATCTTGACAACCCTACTTCATCTTACCTATATTCCACTCATATTCCTCTCAATTGAAAGTTATTCTCATGAATAAAACAGTAAGCAGTAATCCTTCGGTCTGACTTTTAATGAAAACGTTTACAGTCGTCTATTGGAAAAATGACAGCCTCGTAAAGGTCATGCGCATAAATGAAGACGCGCTCCAAAAGACTTCAACGCGTTGTGGCGTCGTGCCATGGAAATATTTTTTATTTAATGTTATAAAGAATGTCAATGCAAATTAAAAATTAGCAATTCTTGACATTTCTTCTCTAAAATATAATATACTTGTGTATTTTTAAATTATGTACGCAATAGCGTTATAAAGATACTTACATGCAGAAGACGACGCAAGAAGCATCAACGCGTCACTGTGAACTTCAATAAAGTTCAAACGCCCAGTTAGGCAATAAGGAAATAATAAAATACATATATACCTACGTACATATACATATGTTTTACATGTAAATATTTATGTATACCAATAAAAAAGCAACACAGGACAAAAGGAATAAGATTTCTCATTTATTCCGAGAATTCCGAAACTGATGAACAAAACGAATACCTCTCTGAAAATATATTTTAGCAATATTTTTTTTTATAAATTCTGGCGTACATCACATTTAGATTATGATGACAATACCTATACGCAGCAGCGCCTGGACTCTCTAGATAATTAAATTAATATCTTGGAATATTCCTCACATACGACCATGATAAAAATGCTAATGAACTTTATGATACCTACAGAATACCTATAGGTATGTAGGAATGCGTGTTCTTCCGAATATTGTTGAACATAACTTGTAGTCTTTACCACTGCGGTCTGACCGAATCTTATATCCATATATGGTGAGTGGTTCCACCAAGGGCGATAGTCCTACCATCAAATACAGCCTCTATAAAATACTCTACACATAGCTGCACCGCTGGCAAGGTCATGGGTTCAAATCCTACAATGAGCTTGAGCTTTCGTTGAAGGAAAACGTGGTTTCCCTCAGCATGGTGGTAAGTTACTTTGCAGTGGTACTCGTCTGGCTGGCTACCACCCTCAAGTTAAAAATCTGTAGCCAAGCACCTGTTGGTGTGTTCCAGCAATTGCACTTGAGAGCCCGCTGCATTTAAGGCTTTGTAAAAAGAACGAAAACTCATTGCCCATCCCCTTGGTATTGCGAATGTCTATTGGCGGCGATATTACCGTACATGTACGTACCGTAATGTTACAATTAAAATAAAATACCAAACAAGTATGTGTGTCTGCCTCGCACACAGAGGGTTCTTTAGAAACTTGTAAATAGTTCGTCGTAGAAATAGTCAGGAAGATTTTTGCTAGCAATTTCCGAGTATGTCTCCAAGTTTGTGAAAGCAAATAAATATATTCTTATGTGATACTAGCTGGCCCTTGCCGTTTTACCCGCGTTGACGAGGGATATTATCTTTTCTTAATTATTAGGATACTGTGTTTAGTTCAAGATATGATCTACTTGTGTGCCAAGATTCATCAAAATCCGTACAGTGATTTCGCGTGATTAAACAACAAACATCTAATATTAGTAGGATAACTAAAATTAACCATTTTAATAATCCTTTACTAAGGTTAGACCTTGCACTTTTATTTGTCAAATTTCATGATTAAACATTAACGAGAAAATCTTACAGGTTCTGATTTATTTGCGTGTGTCAAAATATGCGTCATGAATTGCCGTATTTTTTGATTGCATTGACTATTAATTTTAAATGGATACTTACTTCCTTCATGAAAAAAAACGTCTTCACAGACAGGCAAACGTACGACGAAGTGTTCCTGTTTTGATGTAAGGAATCCTTTTCTTTTTATATACCACAAGTCACGAGTCTTGGTCAGCCAGAAACAAGCCAGGCGGGTCATATGAATCAGGTTAATATCGCCGCCAATAGACATTCGCATTACAAGGGGATGGCCAATGTGTTTTCGATCTTTTAACAAAGCCTTAAATGCAGCTGGCTCTCAAGTGCAATGCTGGAACACACCAACAGGTGTTTTCAACTTGAGGGTGGTAGCTAGCCAGACGAGTACCACTGCAAAGTACCTTACCACCATGCTGAGGGAAACCACGTTTTCCTTCAACGTATACAAGCTCAATTTGAACCCACGACCTTGCCAGCGGTGCAGCTATATGTAGAGTATTTTAGAGGCTGTATTTGATGGTAGGAAACTATCGTCCTTGGTGGAACCACTCACCATATATGGATATATAAGATTCGGTCACACCGAAGTGGTAAAGACAATAAGTTATGTTCAACAATATTCGGAAGAACACGCATTCCTACATACCTATAGTTATTCTGTATGTAGGTATCATAAAGTTCATTAGCATTACTTCTAAATATAGGTAGGTACCGATATTCACCTTTTTTTACTTTTTAATTCCACTCTCGCTCAATGGACGTTAACACAAACGTTGGACAAACAAGTACCTATATTTAAAAGTGATCACATCTTAAGTTAAATCTTGTGAATGCATTAAAAGTCAAGGACGTGTGACTCGTGTTATCGGATACCTATAACTAGTTTTGATCCTCTTCATTTGTATTTGCATAATAAGATGTTGGCTGTCTCCGCTCATGTGCCAATATGTGACCAACAATCGAAATGCTATTCATTTTAAAGGCTAAATCATCGGCAGGTCACACAGTCTATCTACAGAAAAAGGCTACATATTTCTTATCACATACCAGAAAATTATGTATGTACAAATACAGTATATTGAAACCGAAAAGTTAGTAAACAAGAGAGTTATTTGTTACTAGCCGTTCACTAGGTTTCACCCGCGTTTCCGTGGGATCTTATTTTCTCCCGGAACAAAATATAGCCCATGTTCATCAGGAATAATGTAGCTTTCTAATGGTGAAAGATTTTTTTAAATCGGTCCAGTAGTTTCAGAGCCTATTCAATTCAAACAAACAAACAATCAAATCTTTCTTCTTTATCATATTAGGTATATTTGTTATTAGTAGCTAATCATTTTATCTGACATACTTAAAGCTCCAGTGGATCCCACGCAGGCCAAGCAGGATGCAACGTTCAAACATAGAAAGCTAATCTAGTCAGACGCGTGGCCAATGTCGTGACTAATTTCGCGGGCTGTTTTAAGAAACAAAAGCATAACCCTCACGGGATATTAAGAACAAAGCTAGAACAATGTAACAGAAATATTTGAGTGTCTACCTACAGCAGTGCTTGAAGATTGATTCGATACCAGCAATCAAAATCGTGAAACAATCGTAATCAAATATCGATTGCGTATATGTCGATTAATCGATGACTTTGAGATTTATGGTTCGCGCAATTACTTTAGCTGAGAAAGTAACAGATATGAGAAACTGTAGGAAAATAATATTTATTAACATTCTTAGTAACATTTACTGACCCCTTTGGCAAAAGCAATAATAATATGTCTGTCAGAATTCTCAATTCTTTACAAAGATGTTTAAGGTGGTGCTTCGCGGCTAACAATTATATTGATTAAATAAAATATTATTGATTTTGAAACTGGATCCCCAAAAACATTCTTGCCTAACGTAAATTTTTTCACACATTCTGATGACATTTACGAAAGTTCAGTTCAGACAGTTGAATCGCATTATTCTTTGGCTAAGAGTTTCGTCTGGCGTCTTCTCTTTTAAATGATATGTCAAAGTGCCACCAGGGAAAAGGCCCGGTGATAACCACAATATCACGTAGAGAACTAAATTAAAGATTCGCTTGGTATGGGCATGTCATAAAGAGGGATGAAAGTCATGTAACGAAAAGAGTATTGAGCATGAGTGTGGATGGATATAGAGGTAGAGGAAGACAGCAGAAAGGTATGGATGAACTGCGTGAAGAATGAATGAAGAATAAGTATTGAGACGACTAGTGATAGAGCGGAGTGGAAGAGGAAACATGTTGTGCCGACTACACCTAGCATAGAAGAACAGAAAGAAGATTTATGACCTGGGTAGGGACTATAATATGTGCTTCCACGATCATTTCTATTTAATGGCCACTGAGCATAGGATAATACATTCGGTCAGAGGCGAGACTAGCTGGGGAATAGAATGCTCACGCTATGCTCAATGATCAGATAAATGTTATTTTTTAATCGATAGAACAGCGTAGTCAGCCCAATCCAGCTTCAAGAATTACGATTATACAGGAGCTAGGACATTTATTTCACAATTTTATTATACCACTTCGAAATAATGAAGAAATTCTTTATAATTAACTTATTACGACTAATGTGATTTATGATTACCTATATTTAATTATCAAACTTGAATAGATCATTAATGTTTTGTAATTAATATATATTTACTAAGCACCTAAGTAAACCACTTTGCTTATTACAGGTATCCAGAAACAGTTATTATAGGGACTTAACTATGTAGCAGAAAATAAAAAGTATATATGTGTTTAAGTTTTTATTTACATTGCATGTAATGAATATAGCCGTACATTAGGGCTGAAATATTCACCAAAATATTGACTTCCAAACTCACATCGTTTTAATAAAAAAAACAACTAATCTAAACTTATAACAACACATTCAGACGAAATACAATGATATCACAATACACTTATCGAGTAGGTACTTATTGATAAATTCAACTAAATATTTACACATTTGGATAACAAAATTAACGTAAGATACGAGAGCGCCCGTGTTTTCTCTTGTGCACATCCCAAAATTAGTTATACAAAAATATTGTTCAAATCTAATCATTCCGGACGCGCAAAATCTTTAGCAATTAAATATTAAGGTACCTAAAAATATATATTACAATGGTCTAAACTGGTGATACGTTAGCATTAAATGAACACATTACATCCTTAATTTATATTATACAAGAGATTTTCATTTAAAATTCATAATATTATTTATAAATCATAATAAAACGCGGCATGTTCTTATGTAAATAACATTAAATACAAGTGCGTTTGTCACAGTATGTAAATAAACTTTCACAATAGTCATATCCAGTCAATAGGTGTCATATGATATAATCGTTTAATATGCAAAGAAAAATAACTTCTAAATGGAATTACCTACACCTAGTATTCCTTTGAATGCGCCTTAAATAATTGATTATTAATTATTACAGACAATGGAGTATACAGATACTGATTTAAACTATACGTATAAACTGATAATTGTATTGGATTCGGCGGTAAAGCGGACTGAAATATTCCTGTAGATATATTTATGACTAAACTTTTGTATTTTTAGGAACGCGTATTATTTTTCAGAAAATATAACCATTTATTTCTAATTTGATCACATAAATACACGCTACCTAATAATTTCTAAGTAGCATAAAATATTATGATTATCCTGTAATTATCAACTAGACGAGACCTTCCTACCTTAAACATTTATTTGTGACCACATTTTCATAAAAATATAATAAAATAATATTTCGCCATGAAGTTACGGAACGGCAAAAAAATAGCAAATGAAAATATGCCATTGTTTACGGGCCTGTACTGTGCATACTTACATACTTTTCATTAAAAAAGCTTCTGAATTTAATGCACGAGGCACAAGTATTGTTATACCTTATTATACGTAATATAATAAATGAGAGCCATATTATAGGTATTAGGATAGAGAATTGGATAAGAGTGAAGAAATCCTACTAATATTATAAATGTGAAAGTATGGATGGATGTATGTTTGTTACTCATTTACGCCAGAACGGCTAGAAATACCGGACCTGGATGAAATTCGGCATGGAGATAGATTATAGTCTAGAATAGCACATAGGCTACTTTTTATCCCGGGAAAAGATAAGATCCCTCGGGAACGCGGGTGAAATCGCGCGGAACAGCTAGTTTTACATATATTAAGTCAATTTGAAATAGTGTAAAAAAAACTAAGACACGCGTCTTAAAAAGGTTTAGGTAAATCACGTTTAGGTATAAAAAACTAAAATTATTAGAAATAAAAAAATCTGGTTGAGAACCCTAAGCGCTCGCCAACAGTCCGCGTAACGGTGTCTATGGTCCTTCCGCCACCTTCCTATCCTCCCAAAAAAAAACCTATCCCATCAAGCCTTAAGGCGATGATAGCTCAGTGGTAAGTGACGTCGAATACCGCGGCGAAGGTCGTGGGTTCGAATCCTACAATGAGCTTCAGCTTTCGAAGGAAAACATCGTGAGGAAACCATAGCACGGTGGTAGGGTACTTTGTAGTACCCGACTGGCTGGCTACCACCCTCAAGTTGAAAATCTGTCGCCAAACACCTATCGGTGTGTTCCGACAGCTGCACTTGAGAGCCAGTTCCCATCTAGGCTTTGAGTGCTTACCATCTTCGGCCACATCATCACTTACCATGGTGAGATTGTGGTCAAACACAATCCTATTGAATTAAAAAAAAAACAAAAAAAAGCCAGCCATCGCCATCTACAAATACCTACTTATAATTATTATCACTATTTGCCAGCATAGAATTAGCTGATTAGAGTGCACAGTGCAGTGATGACGCGAAGACAAGCCAAAAATAGCATCGCACTACATATACATAACTTTTCTCAAAATTATTAGTCTTATTTGTGAACCCTCATAACTCCGGCCTGCATAATAATAGACATACCAAATTCTCCTTTAAAACCTTTAAATTTTAATATACAAAATACGTTGATTTCGTCATTAAAACCCATAGAACACTTCCTGATGTCCTAGAAATCCGTAATTTGGTATGCAGGCTAGGATTAGCTCTTGAACTCAGAAAAAAGTATTAGAAACCCGTAATATTCACTGTCCAACCCCCTAAGAGGGGCTAGATATACATAAACAACGAAAAAAGAGAGTTGGCTGAAATTAATTAAATCCTACTAAAAATATTTTGATGACACAATATTAAAGACCATTTCACGCTATATTCACTTTTTGACCAAGTAGGATTTGTAGTTAGGTAAAAATGATTTTGGTAAAATAATAATTACGATTAGGTATTCGTAGTATGGCAATAACTCGAGCGAATTAATAAGTATAAATGTTTCTAATTACAATTTACCATTTGAACATCTAACTTTATTTTTATTTTGGATAAATTTGTGTTTGACCACAATGTCACCATGGTAAGTGATGATGTGGCCGAAGGTAGTAAGCACACAAAACCTAGATGGGAACTGGCTCTCAAGTGCAGTTGTCGGAACACACTGATAAGTGAGGGTGGTAGCCAGCCAATCGGGTACTACAAAGTACCCAACCACCGTGCTATGGTTTCCTTACTATTAAATGTGAAAGTTTATTAGGATGAGACTATGTGAAGGTGTTTGTTACTCTTTCACCGAAAAACTATTGTAAGGATTTTGATGAAACTTGGCACACAGGTAGATCATATCCTGCGATAAAACATAGCCTATTTTTATCTCGGGAAAGGATAAGACCCCTTGAGAAGGCGGGTGAAACCGCGGAGGACGGCTAGTAACAGATAAAGCACTTGAAGTATTGTATGATAATTTACGACGACAATAGATTGGATGATTTTGTTGGGTATTGTAGCCTAAAAACACTGTAAACATCACAAAAAGTGAATAGTCTAAGAGCTAGCGGTCGGTTTGTGTACTATAAATCCGCCGATTTAGTCTCTAAGAGCTAGCGGTCGGTTTGTGTACTATAAATCCGACGATTTAGTCTCTAAGAGCTAGCGGTCGGTTTGTGTACTATAAATCCGACGATTTAGTCTCTAAGAGCTAGCGGTCGGTTTGTGTACTATAAATCCGACGATTTAGTCTCTAAGAGCTAGCGGTCGGTTTGTGTACTATAAATCCGACGATTTAGTCTCTAAGAGCTAGCGGTCGGTTTGTGTACTATAAATCCGACCATTTAGTCCCAATCATTCGAAAAAATAAAAATAAGTAATTTAGTGTATAATATTGTACATGTCACTAGTTCTCCTACCATCATGACCACGCATTTAAAATCTCTCTCTATCTCTATTATGTATGGAATGAATGAAAAAAAATATCCATACTCATATGGATATTTTTGGCAACTAGTCCTTTAATTCAATTAGTTTTCCGCCCCGCGGCTACACCCTTATCTATTACCGGGATAAAAAGTATTCTATGTCCTTTTCAAGGTTCTATCTATCGCTATACCAAATGTCATCTAAATCGCTTCAGCGGTTTAAGCGTGAAGAGGTAACAGTCAGGCAGACAGACAGAAAGAAAGACCGACAGACACACATTCGCATTTATAATATTAGTATGGATTGGTTTACAATTTCAATAGGGTTTCTGTTTAACTGTCAAAGCTTTTTATTTATTCGGATTTGTTCTGTCACTACTTACGTTAATTTGGGCGTTCATATAGCGTTTTATTGTAAATGTGACAATGCCAAAAAAATTGTACAGATTTTGTTGCATAAAAATTGACTAGTTTAATCTCAGTAACTATATCTATCTCTTACAAAAAAACATAAGAACGAAGAAAGTTTATTCTGTCAAAATAAACAATTCCAAACATATTATTCGGATAAAAGTCGTGTCTATCAATGACGTCTCTATAAACGTAGAAAAGGCTATGATAGCTCAGTGGTAGTGACGATGGATGTCAGTTGTGGGTTCGAATCCTACAATGAGCTTGAGCTTTTGGTGAAGGAAAACATAGTAAGGATTAGTAAGGAAACCATAGCACGGTGGTGGGGTAGTTTTTAGTACTCTATCGGTGTGTTTCGACAGCTGCACTTGAGAGCCAGTTCCCATCTAGGCTGTGTGCTTACCACCTTCGGCCAAATTATCACTTACCATGGTGAGAATGCGGTCAAACACAAGCTTATCCAAATAAAGTTAAAAAAAACCATAATGGAACTAATTTTACTAAGCTAATAAGTATATTGTTTTAATATATTTCTTGAGTTTTTGTAAGAAAGAGATAATAATGAGATTCAATTAGTTTAGTTTATAATCATAGCAACACTATTATTTATTTTTATCGTATTTTTTAAGGATCAATTGAAGTCAGCTTATATACAACTACGTAATACAATTTACAGCCAAATCTATTAAATATGGTACATACGTGTATATGTATGTATATGGCTTTTTATGTTTGCAATATATCCAAACAATTATCAATTTATTAACCAAACGCCGCTGAGAACTATTGGCAATAATCAGAACTTTACAGATAGCAAATACGATTTGAATATTTGCAGTGAAATAGAAAAATTAACCCACAATATTATGCTATAAGTATACATTGTAAAAATACACTCATGCATGATAAATCATGAAAAAGATTGCACAATTGGTTTTCCTGCCACTTTTTCTGCATAAGGATAAAAGATTGCACAATTGGTTTTCCTGACACTTTTTCTGAATAAAGATAAAATATTGCACAGTTGGTTTTCAGAAATCATATTTAAACATTTTAATTATTAATATTATACGTAATTGTCAGCTACTAAGGATTTTTACTCTATAAATAGGTACTTAAATATACATATAAATTATCACAACGCAAAAAATATATATGCAAGTTAAAGTAAATAACACTAGGAATTAGGAAGGAAATTATTGTCGGGTAGGAAGCACATGCACCTAACTAAACAATGATATAAACACAAAAGGAAGATACGGTTCCGCGATCTCATCGCTTAATGTAACGTCAAATGTATTATATCATCATTATTGATTGTGATTACATTGTTTACAAAGTGTTAATAGATTTCTAAAAAAAGTTGGCCGTCTCGGGATGCCTGGCAGATGTGGAACATTTATGTTAATAAGGTAGTGTCAAAAAAAATGAATTCTAATTAGTCCGCCGGTAAGATTATCAAAAAATATTGGACACGTATTTTTTGCTTTATCAAATCAATAAAAATATACAAAGTTATAGCGCTTCAAAGTATAGGTGTGGGGCTTGTGACGTCACGCTAAATTCAACGCACTGTATCCACGTAATTTTTCGTTTACGGAACAAAATAAAAAATACGTGTCCAATAATTTTGGTAATCTAACGGACTAAATAGATGTTTTTAGGATACTACCCTATTAATAAAAACCTATAATTAAATATGGAGTAAAATAATGAAAAAATAGAGTATCTTTTAATAAAATATTTTTGGTTGCTTGATTGTCACTGTCATCACTCATATTTCCATTCCATAATATTATAACTGATTCGAAAGTAACGTACTCCTGTCAAAACACAATCTTATTTTGTTTCAACGTCAATTTAGTCACCATCAAAATATACGTTTCCCATAATAAATTAAATATTAAACATACAATGTACGTCGAATAGCTTTTTAGTCTTTTTCTGACATGTAACTTTTTATGTTTCAGCGCTAACAAAGTTATATAGCGTTTATTTAATTCAAGCTAACATGTCCGCTTTCTCGTTTAATTAAAGTGACATTATATAAATATAATTTTAAGGTAACTTATATTTTTAAAACTGTACACAGTTCGGTATCTTGACAGCCCTTGGTCTGAGCGATGGGCAGCGTGAATTTAAAATGAATACAACTATCGATTTCGATATCAATATTTACACAATAATCCTTTTCTGTGCCGCAACGTCAAAAAAAAATGATTACGAGTATATCAGGCGGGGCGATTTGAGCTCTATGACGTTGGTAATAAAGTTCATAGTACCGTGTACCGTTGCTACACCCACACAGGGTGTTTCTCGAAGCGGGGCGACGACTGCCAGTGTTATGGGCGTTGTAAGAGGGGCGTGGCTTCCCCGCTCGCCCACTTGCTTTCCTCCCTGTCTCGTTCGCTGCATTTGTTCGTACAACATGCTGACACGTTGGGGCCCGCCTGAAATAGTGTAAGGCACAATTAGTAGTCAATTATTATTTAAAAAAACCGGTCAAGTGCTAGCCGGACTCGCGCACCGAGGGTTCCGTACAAATTTTATGGTTTCATTTTTGTTTTTTGTAATTATTTTATTCTGTTTTAGTAGTTGTTGTAACAGAAATACAACATCTGTGAAAATTTCAACTGTCTAGCTATCACGGTTCATGAGAACCTGGTGGTGACAGACAGGCGGACAGTAGTCTTAGTAATAGGGATTCCGCTTTTACCCTTTTGGTACGGAACCCTAACAAGGGCTGTTTTTCACATTTTAGGGTACTATACTAACTATTTTGTGGTCCATACTCCATGGCAGTAAAATATATAATAAGTTACCTTCAAACATCAAAACTGAAACAAAACCTAACCTATTTAAATAATTAAAGTTTTTAGTTAGTAAATGTTTTTATACAATTGAAGACTATATTTTTTATTTATTTGTGATATTATTACTGGAATTATTTATTTTATTACTTTAAAATGTTAAAAATTAATAAAATTATTATAAACTAGCTGTGGTTCCATATCTTTTCCCGGGATAAAAATACAGCCTAAGTTACTCAGGGATAATTTAGCTTTCTAATGGTGAAATAATTTTTATAATTGGTCCAGTAGTTTTTGAGTTAAATCGTAACAAACAAAAATCAAATCTTTCCTCTTTACATTATTAGTTTAGATATGTTTAGATATATTGTTATAGTATTTAAGTACTGTGCAATGCAATGTTATAAGATCCCCATGTAGTGTATCCCCACTTAGTAGCAGAATAAATGAATATTGACAGAGTAGTTTTGGGTAACTTTTTCGGACAAAAAAATCACTCAAAACTAAAAACATCGCATACCGATTGACGAAAAAATTTAGACTTCAAAACCACCAACCAAATATAAAAAAAAATACCAGCGAGTATTTAAAAATGGTCTAAAATACTTAGTTACCTGCGATATATGCAGATCGTATAGATGCAGCGTGCTAACAGACATGTCTTGTGTCTCTCCACAGGCCTCTGTCGCATTGACGCCAAGACCGAGAGCGCTGGCGCCTATTGCCGAACCGACGCCAACGAGCCCATGGGACCGCGACGCCGAAACTGACGCCGACGCCAAACCCGACGCTGACGCCGAGACCGACGCCTGATCCGGCTCTTCCTCTTCCTCGTCGCTAGTCTCGTCCATGTCCTAGTTGCAAATGATTATAATAATACGTTTCTAATTGATACTTTACTTTTCGATAAGCTTGTGTTTGACCGCAATCTCACCCAAAGCTTAGATGGGACTGGCTCTCAAGTGCAACTGTCGGAACACACTAACAGGTGCTTGGCGACAGATTTTCAACTTGAAGGTGGTAGCCAGCTAGTCGAGTACTACAAAGAACACTACTACCGTGCTATGATTTCCTCACGATGTATTTCTTCATCGAAAACTCAAGCTCATTGAATTCGTACCCCCAAATAAGGAGTATTGGACCAAAAATTGGTAAATCAGTCCAGCCGTCTTCGTTGCTCATAGAAACTCAGTTATTATTAACTCAGTTTTTATTTATACAGGTTGTCCGGTAATCCGGAGATAGGTGGGCGGGTCGCCTACCAAATATCGAAATATCTCGAAATGTTCATCCATTTAACTGAGCTCATTTTTGTATTTTTGGTAGGTGTAGGAGTAAGTACCGGACATCCTGTATAGCATGTAGTATACTTA
Organism: Ochropacha duplaris; assembly: GCA_951361185.1. Classification (NCBI taxonomy): domain Eukaryota; kingdom Metazoa; phylum Arthropoda; class Insecta; order Lepidoptera; family Drepanidae; genus Ochropacha; species Ochropacha duplaris. Next base: position 3,702,706 of record OX592690.1, read on the forward strand.
CAGGTAACCGATATGTAGTTTGTTTCTGTTGCGGGTAGTACGACAGCACGGCGGGCAGCGGAGTGACTGCACCAAACAGACTCTGCTGGATATATGAGCCTAGCATTGTTTTATTCTGAAACAAACAACAATAACACAATTATTCCGCATTCCGTGCTAAGTAGGGCATATTATAGTCACAGTAGATTATTTTGCATTCCGTGCTAATTTTGTGATTTTTAATAGAAAATTAAAAAAAAATATTCAAATAGGCCTTTACAAGCACTTATGAATAGGCTAGTCTAGACTCTAATGCTTGGTTCGGAAGATTGCTTTTGCTGAGTAGAGCGGGCAGTAAACTCAGCAATTATTTTTTTTTCAAAAACAATTTACACTTAATACATTTAATATTTTCTTATTTATCTACTCTCAGTGATAATATTTGCGTGTTAAGGCGGCAAAATAAAAATAAATAGAATTTAATTATGACTATGTAAATAACAAACTCGAGCAGTCCAGCCCCCACAAGCAGCACCTGTTCACAAGTATGACATGTGTGGCAGCTAATTACCAATTTAACAACAAAGAGTAGATCTTTTAATGGTGTATATTTATGACGTCCCAAGCAAGTATTTCATACAAATATCCGTATAAACTATCGTAAAAATAAAAAGAAGCTGATATTATGTCAGTCAACATCCCTATTGGGAATATGCCTTGATTTGTGATTCATAGTCATAGTAGTGTATACTCACAAGTTGGTTGGTCGCAGGTATAGCCTGGTACATACTCTGGCGCAGGGATCGAAGGAAGTGCCTTTGGGCGGGTTCCGCGGGCTGCCAACCAGGGTGGCGGCAGGAGAACGCGACCAGAGACAACTCCGTCTTACCACCCTCACCCTGGTCGTATTGAGCGGCTGCTGTCAATGACAAAGCCTCTTATTCAGTCAGGCCCTTATGAAAGTCAAGCTAAAGAAATTACCACCGCTTCCTAAGTCAGCCTTCTTGAGAAGAACCGGTAAGAAACTCAGCAATGTTACATCTTATTAAGTTAGTACGTTTGGATGTTTGTTGCTCAATGACGCATAAACAGCTTAACGGATTTTGATGAAACTTGGCACACTAATTCATATCCTGGAATAAAACATAGGATACTTTTTATCCCGGGAAAAGATAAGATCCCTCGGCAAAGCTTTAATAAAGAGCCATATCATGTGATTTTAGGATATTGTAAATTAGGTCTGGCGCCATCTTTAAAAATATGTAGATAAAATAAACGCTTGTTTTAAACTGCAAATATTAACCAAAAGATAAGCATTAGAAAATGTATAGTAGGAATAATCTTAAAGAATCATAAATTCATTGCATTGAATAGGCTCTGAAACTACTGGACCGTTTTGAAAAAATATTTCACCATTAGAAAGTTAAATTATGCCTGGTGAACATAGGCTATATTTTATCCCGGGAAAAGCTAAGATCCCACGGGAAACCAGGTGACAGCTATGATGCATAAAAGTGTAAGTAAAACTCACATTTTGCTTTTTCTCTTGATTTGCCAGCTTGCCAATCAGGATGACCGTGCCGACGAATGTCGAGCTAAAAAATATCAAATAATTTTTTTTTTAGATAATTTCTTGGGTGGAAATATTAAGCAATTGTAACCGACATTTCTGCGACCACATAAGTTCGTCTTTGGTCACTTATACAGATTACTGCCAGTTAGCTTGGTTGGTTAATGACACATCTACCACACCACATGTTCGATTCCCATATAGGACAGATATTTGTGTGCATGAACACATCTGTTTCTTCTAAGTCTGGGTATTTAATAATAAAAGTAGTACATACATACCTATGTGTAAAGTCTGTTTTTTTTTGCGCGATAGTAATTTGACACATGTCAAACTACAAAATTATATTGCTAGCTGTTTTTTTGATTGGGTAGAAATATAGGTAGGTAATTTAAACAATAATTGATATTTTTTTATTTAAATGTCATTACAATTAATGATTCTCTCTTGGTCTCGCTATATTGGTCTCTTTTTGTCACATAAATGCATGCTATCAAAACGGGCATATTTCGTAGTCTTCTAATAGCTGAAGCATAAATTTATGAGATTTTCATTTTGCATCTTCATTGCTACCAAGAAACGAAAAATCAAACTGTAATAACAAAAATGTATTTAAAAACATTACCTACAATTATTTATCGGTTGTGATACTCCACAAATGTCAAATTCACTCTCTCGCTAAAAATACAGACTTTAATATGTATATATAAGTTAGGGAGCGTTCAAGTATTACGTAACGCAATTTTTGGAGATATTTGACCCCCCCCCCCCCCCTCATGTAACGCGCCGTCACGTTTTTCTGTACCCCCTCCCCTCTAGTAAAACGTTACGTAATAACCAAGTGAGCATCTATGTAAGCAAAATGTAAAAAAAAACATGTTACATAACGCGTAGTTCAAAAGTCCCGACCCTGTAACGCATCGTAACGTTTTACAAAGCCCCCTCTCCACCCCAAATTCGTTACGTAATACTTGAACGCTCCCTTATCAGGTTGTTATAGCACAAGCGCTGCTTAGTTTGGGATCACATGGCCGTGTGTAAAGAATATCCGAGGATTTTATACTAAAGTTAAAGAAGTGGACAACCATCAATGTTTCATTTTACGAAGCTGAAATCTCAAAAATAACACATATTAATATTTACCTGCGCGAATGAACAGACATCACCAATACCCAAGACGCTAACGGTGAAGTTGCGGTAAAAATCAACGATGTCTAGCGCACGCGACCTCAGAGAGAGTAACACCAGAGGGCACAGCAGTGGACTCAGCAACTCGAATATTATATACACCTGCAGTGAACACAGAAGTGTCATTCCGTATTTTTGTGGATAAGCTTGTGTTTGACCGCAATATAACCATGGTAAGCTTAGATGGGAACTGGTTTTCAAGTGCAGCTGTCGGAATACACCGATAGGTGGTTTGCGACAGATTTACAACTTGAAGGTAGCCAGTCGGGTACTGTGCTATGGTTTCCTCACGATGTTTTCCAAGCTCAAGCTCATTGTAGGATTCGAACCCACCTTCACGCGGTATCCGAAGTCACTACCACTGAGCTTTCACCACCTCAAATGAGGTTTTGAAACTTTTTACACCTGAACAATGTTAAATATATAAACTACACGACCAAAACTAATTAAAAAGAAAAAGTATGTGTTATTAATAATTCTGCAAACAAAAACAATATTGTAATAAAATATGGTTGGATGATAGAAATATGGATCATATTGACGACGGAATGGCACTGATTTGGTTGGAAAGTTCGTGTTACCCAACAATGGTCTGACTGTAAATTAGATTGCTTTCAATAGTAATCAATTTTTGAAGTGATAAATTCTTTAGAGGCCTTGTGTAGTTTTGGGATGGGTAAAAAATGTTAAACTCGCGTCATCGTGTCACCGTCATTGCGGTCACGTCACGTCTTCACTAGGGTCAAATAGAAGTCGCACTAAAAAATAGATGGATAGTAAAATCAAGTGTTAACAAAAAGTGAAAGGGGGGAAATGTTTTAGTTTCACTAGGGTCAAATAGAAGTCGCACTAAAAAATATACGGATAGTAAAATCAAGTGTTAACAAAAAGTGAAAGGGGGGAAATGTTTAGTTTCACTAGGGTCAAATAGAAGTCGCACAAAAAAATAGATCGATAGTAAAATCAAGTGTTAACAAAAAGTGAAAGGGGGGAAATGTTTTAGTTTCACTAGGGTCAAATAGAAGTCGCACTAAAAAATAGAAGGATAGTAAAATCAAGTGTTAACAAAATGTGAAAGGGGGGAAATGTTTTAGTTTCACTAGGTTCAAATAGATGTCGCACTAAAAAATAGATGGGTAGTAAAATAAAGTGTTAACAAAAAAGTTAAGGGGCGAAATGTTTTAGTTTCACTAGGGTCAAATAGAAGTTGCACTAAAAAAATGGGTAGTAAAATCAAGTGTTAACAAAAAGTGAAGGGGTGACACAGACCGGACAGACAGGACGACATCGAAGATGCACGCAAAAGGGGTCGTGGTTTCGATTCCCATCCAGGACAGACATGTATGGTACGTAACGCTTACCGCTCGAAATTGGAACAGTTGTTGGAAATGCGCGGCTACGTCCTTAGTGTGGGCACGGCCTCTCCACGCGGCGGGTAAGTAGTGCACGTGACCAAGAACTTGCACGAAGAGCTCCTCGCCTCGCCCCGGCCCTGTGCATGCACCGCCCAGACGCTCCTCATCACCAATTAGCGCCCTACATCAAGTAGAATTATTGTAACAAATACTTTAGAATAGGTACCCGATTCTCGACTCAATCTCGCATCCCATTTTATTATTATTATTCAATGATCAGGCAGGCAGTTGATTCAACTGATAAGTGCCTACATCCTGTTGTTCTTTGAGATGCTTGTCGAGTCGGTTTTTAAACTGGTTAACATTTTGTGCTGTTACAACGTCTTTTGGGAGCTTGTTCCACGCTTTTACCACTCTACTCTTTTTTTAAGAAATATTTGTGAGGGTTGTTGTGTGAGCTGCTAGTGCTCAATTTAAAACAGTGGCTCCTTAGACGGTCATTGTTGTCTCGTTTAAATAGATAAATTTAGAGAAAAGTCCCCTATATTTATGATAGTATTAAATGAATAAAAAAAGTTTATCGTTTGGTGGTATACAGGGTGAATTTTATTATCTACACCTATCGTACTATAAAATTATTATGACGTCATAAACCAGTACTTCATAGAAAACTCTATATAAACTATCATTATGACATTTCATAACAAGAAGCTGATTTGATATGTCAGTCAATATCCCACTATGGTCACACTATTGAAATGTTCAGTCGACTAATTTGATTCATTCAACGTTTTCAGCTTAAAGGCATTGTAATAAGGTGTACAGCACATTTTCATTCCTCCTGGTATTGCTAATGTCTAAAGGTAGTCACTTACCACCGCCTGCCTCGTTGTCACCAGTGGTATAAAAAAACGTTCAATAATTGAAGATTAAAATTCAAAATAACTATAATACTTCTTACCTAGCGCCAGCCAATACGCAGCCTAGAATCGTTATGATACTCAGTACGTGCTCCACAGTCAGAACATCTTCATCGTACACCGATAGCACGACCAAAACACCCAACACACTCGCAGATAGGAATACTATGTTCCTAGAAACGGATATTTGGATGACGTTATTGCAGAAATAAGTAACACATACGATACGTAACAATAAGTTTGTATGTTTGTTGATCAATCACGCAAAAATAGCTGAACGGATTTTGATGTAACTTGGCACACAGGTAGATCATATCTTGGAATAAGGCATAGGGTACTTTTTATCCTTCGGGAACGCGGGAGAAATTAGTAAGCTGATATGGCAAAATCTTATGGGAAAGGGTGACTTATTCAAGTTGGCAGAAGATGCCTATTCCGTAATAGAACATCTTTTTCCTAAAAATGATCTTCAGGATAACGATAATTATCATTGTAGTGCATAAAGAGGAAAGTTTTACATTAAATGCAGTAAAAAAATCCATAATAACAGATAACAAATGCAAATCAATATAGAAATTATCACGAACGAATTAATTTTGCGAAGAGAGGGCTAGGTGCCAATTTTTCTCGTTTTATTTTTAACAATAGCAGTCATACTGATGAGCAATGTCAAATAAGCGTTAATGGGTTTCTCCACAAGTCCAAAGCTGGCCACTACCCAGATTTTCCCCTCTTTCATAACCAGCCTTGTTTAGCACCTTATTGATGTTTTAGGACTAATGATTTATTTATTTATTTTTCTTCGATCGGCTGTTAATATTTAGAGGTCAATAGCCACAACGGAAGATCACCGAATGTGAGTGAGGGAAATTTTTCCGAATCGCCAACGTGACGTCAGATACCTCGACGAAGGTTGTGGGATCGAATCCTACAATAAGCTTGAGCTTTCGGTGAAGGAAAATATCTTGAGGAAACCATAGCCCGGCGGTAGGGTACTTCGTAGTACTCGACTGGCTGTCTACCCTCAAGTTGAAAAACTATCGCCAAGCTCATATCGGTGTGCTCGGACAGCTGTAATTGAGAGCCAGTTCCCTTCTAGGCTGTGTGCTTACCACCTTCGGCCACACCATCACTGGTAAACAAACAAACACAAGCTGATCCTGAAGTAAAAAAACACATTTCTGGAGCTCTATTTTTAGTGCTAGCATACGTACTTGGCAATGACAGTGGTGATTGGTGAATTAAAGCTGCCCAAATACTTGGTGGCAGGTTTGTGCGCTCGGTTGAGGCGATCTCGTAGTTCGTGTTCGAGCTCATTGAAATGCCTCAAAGTGACGCGCGCATACAGAGACCACGTACGAAGGCCCAGCGATGCGGGAGAACGCTTTATTAACTGAAAACCAAACCAAAATTATTAAATGGAGTTGCGTCTAGCCACTGACTTGTCCATAAGAGATGATGACCAACCCGAAAATACGTTAATACCTTATTACGTGTAAACCGATGGTAGTGTCCATTGTAAACGTACATAAGTGCCTAAGTTCCGTAAACTGAGTTTTGAGTTTTACCTAGTTCTCAATTATTTCAAGTCCATTCTTTCTAATTCATATTATTTACAAAATTGTTTTATCTCATTTTCGGTTTGATTCATGACTATCTTATCTTCCTATACTAATACTAATAATATTGTAAAGAGGTAAAGTTTGTGATGTTGTAAGGGGTAATCTCTGGATCTACTAATAATTCATGTACCAGTAGAAAATAAAGTTTTTTTTCGAATCCACGACATTCGTATCCAACGTCACTACCCCTGAGCTATCATCGCCTATAAAAACTACTAACCTCAGCATAATTGAAGAAGAAGTAAAGTATCTGCCACGCCTGTATAAGAGGTGCGAACAATAAATTGAACAACGCCAGCCATAATATCTGTCTTTCCAGTTGTCTAGCAAGTAACATTCGCTTAGAATGGTCCTTATAGCATTCGCGTAGCTGCCAGCAGTTTTCCCACGGACTCCATGGACTAGCTGGAATCACACGGGGCTTTAAATTGCTGGAGTGTGCTAAAGTCTAAATAAAGGTTTTTGACCGCAATCTCACACACAAGTGCCACACAAAGCCTAGATGGGAACTGGCTCTCAAGTGCAGCTGTCGGAACACACCGATAGATGCGTGGCGACAGATTTTCACTATGAAGTTGGCCAGCCAGTCGGCTACTACAAAGTACCATATCACCGTGCTATGGTTTCCTCACGATGTTTTCCTTCACCGAAAGCTCAAGCTCATTGTAGGATTCAAACCTATGCTTTTTTGAGGAAAGATTTGTTTTGTATGCATTTTGGCTATTATGTGACCTTTTAGTACATTTGAAAACAATAAAGGGAAAAAGGAATAACAATTATTACTCACAAAATAGAAGAAACTCTAAATTCCATTTCAAACCCTTGGACAAATAATGAAAATCTCCAACACAAGGCACATGTATCTGGAGTGGGAGTAGATTTTTATTCACCATTGCCACCATGTAATTGTTAAACCTGCAAGAAAGTTATTTATTCAGTTCGGGTGTCTTTTTATATACTAGCTGTCCCCCGCTGTTTCACCCGCATTCCCGAGGGATCTTATCGTTTCCCGGGATAAAAAGTATCCTATGTTTATTCCAGGATATGGACTACCTGTGTGCCAAGTTTCAGCAAAATCCGTTCAGCCATATTTTTGTTAAAGAGGAGGAGAGAAAAAACACATGATAGGTAAAAATCGCGATTCCCATATTATAAATTAATAATAATTTACTAAGATATTATTCATGGAGTAACCAAAATAAACAGAGCCTGTGTACTACTAGAATGCATACACCCTTATTTCCTCTAGACTAGAAACACAAAGTCAATATCGTTCTTTATGAACATATATCTTTACTTAACGGAATCAAATTGATTCCAGAGTGGCTAAAGTCTCTTCCCTGCCTTGCTACTTGCTAATACCTCAAAAAAAAGGAATCTATACCTGAGTATTCTATGATATATATCTAATTCGTTGATCTCTTGTTTATGGACGCACATATGGTGTTCTGGTTGTGCTTCTCTCACTCTGTCTTGGATAGTCGACCAGTTAACCCACGCTAAATCACTCTATAATAGAATTGTTTATTAATATTATAACCTTACTAAAACACACATTATTGTAAAATCATGAATATAAAGATTTTGCTCAAACAAACAGAAATTTATTTTTTATATGATTTTATTATGAAATGCATATTTTTAAATTAAAACAGAATTACCTCTTTGATTTTTAAAGCATGCTTATAAAATAACTTAGTATCATATGCATAATATGAATGGTATATTGATAAAACTAATCTCATCGCCCAAATTACTGCACTTATAGTCACTAAGCACCACCTGAAATAAAAATTATTTATCATAATATAAGAGCACATTAATAAAAATTATTTCCTGCCATGTGAAGCAATAGGTAGTTATCTGTGAGTACATGTATATTTAAAACTATAAGTGTAGGACCAAGTCAGAATGTTATCTTACTTCTTTATGACCATGCATTGAATTATTAACTTCATTAACAATTCAATATTTAGCCTTTGATCTAATTATTCATTGATATCACTGTAAATATTGTTCAATATATAAAATTAAATTACAGTTAACTACAAAATGCAGAGGCAAAATAGTTGTTTCTTTCTATATATCTAAATTAAGTATCCTGGAAAGTGAGTCTTGATACTGATCAACACTCACTTTCGGGATAATGATTAATGAATCATTATAAATTAATAAAAAACATATTATCAATAACTTGAATCACTTATATACTAGATTATCTTATTGTTTTCCTGGGACATCTGCCCCTATTATAGCCAAGGGGTTTAAATTATCATTAATTAATCATTTATTTTTTATTTTTCAATATAACCACTAAAATATTAGATATGAATGTAAGTTAACAGAAAAGCTAAAGCACTTACCACTTCCATGATATTCTGTCAACACATTCTGAAGATGAATAAATAACGTCATTCAAGCTTAATTTTTCACTCCTGTTTGCACTCGCATCATTTCTAAACAATCTTGGATAATCTACACAGTATACTAAAAATGTGGAAAACCATATAATGAATATGAACTGAAGCAAATAAAATAAATCTGACATAATCATTGGGTAGAAACCACCGCGTACATAATATCTGTACATTCTTGTAAAAAATGAATCTAGGTCTTCTATGTGAGTCCATCCTCCTGAAACAAAAGAGAAAAGTTTACACAACATACAGCTATGTACAGGGTGATTGAACGCAAACCATGTTAACCAGTAAACAAAATAACCATCTATAAAAAAATCCTTAATAGGCCCATATGGAGTTATGGGGGGTACAGCTAGCAACAGCAATATGGAAATACTGGAGGTTTCAAATAAAACACTAAGAACTAAGTATATAAACAAAGACACACTAAGAACTATGATAAACATACCAAAGTTTATGTGTAACAAATATATATACATAGCAGCTTTAATATCAACTCTCAACCTACTCCAACAAATCTATACAAATATTATAAAATATTTGATTGTTTGTTTGCATTGAATAGGCTCTGTAACTACTGGACTGATTAGAAAATTTCTTTCACCATTAGAAAGCTACATTATCCCTGATGAACATAGGCTATATTTTGTCCAATGAAATGATATGATCCCATGGGAACGTAGGTAAAACCACAGACAACAGCTAGTTGGTGCTAAAGGTAGAAGGCACAGGAAGCATGAAAAACTCTCAACTGAGAAGACACAATGTTCCTTATCTAGCTTACAGATTAGACAATAACTGATGAGAGAACTCAATGGAGAACTCAATACTTGTCCGAAAAAATATTCACCAAGGACAAAGGAATAAAATTCTATATTTAACTATATTACTGTTCAATTTGTCACATATTCTTCAATAATCTTCCTTTGAAAAAATAATCATTTATGAATGCTTAAAGTTAGATTAGCTTTAATTTTCTTATCAAGAATTGTATTAATTATAGATTTAAATTTTTTTTATGTATCAAAATTTAATTTGATTTATATTTATTATATTTCCTTTAGGTCTATGTTGACTTTCATCAAGAATAGCTGATTTGTTACATACAAATATTTGTGAATGATATTGCAAAAATAATGTCATTCAATAAATATAATAATATTCTTTGTGTCCATGTAAATAAGGTACAATTTGTACTTGAAATTATTCAAAACGTTTGCCATGTGGTTTTTTCGCATTTGGCATTAAGTATCAAGTACTTATATGTTAGAACAAAGAGCAGACAAAGTAACATGTTGATTACCTTTATTTTTAGGTACTTTGTGGATGATAACGTTTGTGGTGTCTTCGTGTTCGTGATCCAAGGTGATCATCGTAGGGGCAGCAGTGTGGTCCGCTATACTCGCCAGTGGCGGAGTTAATTCGTTGTCCAGTGCGCTATATGTAACATCTCTCCTACCGAAGTGGGACATCTTCACTCTTCAACTATTTTTATTTAGTATTGTTTCTACGTCGTATATGCTATTTACTATCAATTCATTATTGATTCAATGCTATAAATGTACTATATTTTGTCGAAATTGCACATCTAAATTACACACAAAGAATTTGTTTTACTTCGAATATTTGCTTCAAAAGATGCTTTACTTGTACGCCTTGCATATACATTAGAAATATTTGGAATAAAATAAGTACAACGCCACAATGAATTTTGTATGTTCCTAATATTATTGTGGATCGAAATACTTCGCACACAAATGAGATGAAATGACGAAAATAAACCAAGGATGACAGCTTCCTCTAGTACTGCCAACTCAAAAAATAATAATTTGCTAAAACTTGCTTACCAAGCTTCCAAAAAAATATGTCAAATTACAGGATAATTTTCTTTATTTGAGTATTAGGCTGGTTTAATAATCAAAGTTATCTTATAATTTTCCTTAGGTAGGTAGGTAAGTAAAATTTCAATTATTTCTGTCATATGACTTGTAAAATATTATTGTCACTTCCATATTACAGGAACAGGTTCCTGTATTGTTTACTTGTACTGAGTTGATAAATGATTATTAGCTACAGATAAATTTTAATTGACGTTATAATATTTTCTGGGGAAAAGTTAGCATATATTTCAAATTTTCTAAATATTTTTATTGGCAGCACTGCTTTACGTTTACTTACGTGCATGGTGTTCATTTCACGCAGTGCAAAGAGGATAAAAACCTCGTAACAAGTTATTGTTCCGAGATAAAAACACAACGTTTGGATGCTGTCTTCTATTATAATATCTATAATAGCTGTCTGTCTCCCGCTGTTTCACTCGCGTTCTCTAGATTTATATTATCTTTCCTCGGTATAAAAAGCATCCTATGGATATTACTTTTCTACCCGTTCTTCAGATTTTTCGTTATTGAGTAACAAACATCTAGATAGAACAGGTAGTCAGGTAGGTATAAGGTTCCAACCAAGTGGCACACGTCTGACTTTCCTCGGGATCAAAGAATATGCATACATAATATATCTACTCTCTCTCTCTCTCTCTCTCTACCAGTCTCGGAGACTTTTTTTTTATTCTAGATAGGCTTGTGTTTGACCACAATCTCACCATGGTAAGTGATGATGTGGCCGAAGATGGTAAGCACACAAAGCCTAGATGGGAACTGGCTCTCAAGTGCAGCTGTCGGAACACACCGACAGGTGTTTTGGCGACAGATTTTCAACTTGAGGGTGGTAGCCAGCCAGTCGGGTACTACAAAGTACCCTACCACCGTGCTATGGTTTCCTCACGATGTTTTCCTTCACCGAAAGCTCAAGCTCATTGTAGGATTCGAACCCACGACCTTCGCCGCGGTATTCGACGTCACTTACCACTGAGCTATCATCGCCGTAAACAGACTGAGACAAGCGAACGCGACCTATTATTTTAGAAATTGTTATGATGGATTTTTCTATTCACGTTACACTACCTCCCTACCTACTTTACTTACATTTATTAAGTTTATATTCTTTTAATATCTAAAATAGATCAATTTATTTTACAGAATATAAAAGTAACCTATTTAGTAAAAACATAATTTATTGTTATGTTATTTATTTTTAAGTTATATAGGTTTTCGTTTTAACCTAAATAACTTAAAAATAAATAACATCTAAACTCCAAATAAAAAACTGAATTTAAGTTGCTGCCCGGGGAAATCGTGCCGAGGACGCTAGCGGCGTTACCTCGGTGAATAGCCAGACTGAGGCGTTGGCCGAGGTAACTACCAGTATTTTCTGTCCAAAATCTAAAATAACTAACTCCTGGTCAACCTAACTTTAATGATAGGTATTAAATTAATACATCAAAGTAGATATAATGTACCTACCTATAAATAAAATAGCGGGTACGGTACCTACGTACAATCATATTTATTTCTTTATTTAATTTCAGCACCTACCTAAATTAATCAGCAGTTTAAATTATAGGTATAATATTCAAATAATAACATCAAAGTAGATATAATGTGCCTATAAATACTCGTAAAATAGTTTAAGGGTACCTACGTACAATAGCATTTTTTTCTTTATTTAATTTCAGTACCTAAGTACCTACCTAAATTAATCAGCAGTTTTCGGAAACGCTTGCTTTAATTGGCTTCAAAAAGGTGGGTACCTATGCTAATAATAATCAAGCGGCAACTTATCAGCTTGTTTTGTAGGTACTTGCCTCAATCCAGGAAAGGCTGGCCATTCGAATCATTGAAGATTCCGATCTAGGGTAAGTATATAAGGTAGGTACTAGGTACTCGTGTCTTAGAACCTCACCCACTCTTACTAGACTAGCGTATTGACCATTCGCCTGCCTTATATGAAGTAGATTTACGTAAGAGCCAGAGCAGATGATGCAATAGGTAGGCACAGGACCTACCTAAGTACTAGAAAGGGGATTCACATACGTCACGATTTATACGCTACAAATATTATCACGCCGCAAGCGCATGTCAGCAGCGCCAGTAGGTTTCATAAAACTAGCCGCTCGCTTCGCTCTACTAGGACATCTAACAAATCTAACCTACTTTTAATTATTCTGATTGAATACGATCTTCTATCAAAATCCACGTGCTGGCTGACTTATCTTGCACGTAGGTACGTAGCATAGATAGGTAGCGCCCCGCGCGGAGACCTATCAAAAATCTAACTGTTCTACAAAGTACTATCGAAACATACAATTTGGCACAGGCAGTGTGTCCGCCAAGGTCGGAAAAAGGGCGAGGCCCGAACCATTTCGAGCTACTTGACCATAAACATCATCTCCCATAGGTAGGTACCTACAACACCTATAAAAACCTAAGCAAAAATTCCGCGTAAACTGAAAGTAGGTAAGTACCCGGAGTTGGTACGTTGCGTCGTGTTTGCCGACTTGGAGTAAGTAGGTAGGTACCTACTCTACCGAGGCCTAAACCTGTAGAAATATATTATTATCATAAACAATTTAAGCCATAAAATATTTATAGCTTATTTGCCAACCTCAGTAGGTGCAGTGTTTTCTTTGAGAGCCGAGCCTAAAAATGCTCTTGTTCCTGTTTTGCCTTTGCTGTGTGCTACAGATGTTTCAGTATGTTACTTACATTTTTTATCAAGTGATAATTTAGTTCAAAAATAGATTAACTTTTAGCTAAGGAATACTCTACCACGGGACGGAAACCTTCGAATTAAAATACCTATAATATTTTATACTAATATTGTGAGTGAGTTTTTATTGCAACATGCATCCGTTGCTTGCGTAAAAGGTCAAACCGAGAAATAATTTCGCATTTACTTACTTAAGTATGATTTCTAACATTTCTACTAAAACTTATTATTACCTACTAGCAATGTTAGACACGCGTATCGGTAGACATAAGTAGGGCTTCGTCAATTAATATCTTTAAAGAAATGGTGAAAAAGTTCTATCTTTCTGACTTAGTATAGTGCTGCTGTTGTGATTGTGCCTATTTTCAAACATATTTAATATATTGTTTGTATATGTATTTATTATGTGTAGGTATATATGTAATGTAAGTTTTATTTACTTTCGTACATGTATATAATTTTTAATTCGTATTTATTTGTTTATTAAATCTGTTGACTCGCGACATTAACCTGTCAAACTCGTCAACTCGCGCAGTTTTCAAAATTCGCGCCCAATTTCTAGTAAACGTCATCGTCCCGATTGTCCCATTTGAGAACCAAGTGGTGCGGATTCTGAAACCCCGATTGTCCCAAGAAAGAACTGACAGGTTAATAGAGATATGCACCACCGTCCTGTATTGTATCTGAATTTATTTCCATCCTAAGGTTGTCTTGAAGAAACCTAGATAATACTTTATTGTACACCAAAAACATCTGTTAAATGTTTTTGGTGTACAATAAAGTATTATCTATTTGAGACAGATTTATTCCGTGGCATTATGAATGTACCTACTTCCTACTACTTTCAGATACATTATCAATTAATTATGTTACTATTACTGTGAAGACGAAGCAATGTCAAACGCTATATTAAAAAAAATTAAACCCAATATACAATTACTTTTTATTGTTTTTATTCCACATTAAAACAAATACATTTATTTTCCAGTTACATGTCTGTATTCGGTAAAAGAGAACCGTCTCAGCGTTTTATTATTGAAAATGGAGTGAAACAGTAAGTATCTAACAATTGTTATAACTTTCCTTACTCTACATCACAAACATCTATGGAATCATGTACCTATGGCACATCTAAAATGAAAGGTATAAACATTACGTAGGTAACAAACAACACAGAGAAACATTTATTTTAAAATGCATAAAGATAACATCGTAACAGGTTTATTACATTAAATTTCAGAGCATTATTCGGCTCGTATAGCTACGATCCAATAAGAGAAGTGTTCGAGCCACCAATCGACAATGATACTCAATCACTTTCAAACCATCCATCTACAAGCGCATTCACCGTGTCTACTTCGGAGATTCACTCGACTGCATTGACGGATAACACCAGTAGTTTAGACCCCAGCAGACATTTTAAAAAACGCGCAACGTTTTGGACTACCAAATCTGCTTTGCGTTTAGACAAATCTATGCCATATATTAAGAATAATACTGTGAAAGTACAGAAATTTTAATAAAATAAACGAGTTATACTTCTCTTCAACTACCCTCTGTTTGATAGGTTTTGTGAAATGCCACTATCTAGTCTTTGTATAAGAACTGCGTTTATACCGTTGGAGTTAGGGTGGCAAAATAAAATAATTTAACAATCAAGGCGTTGACGACTCGAAAGTGACAACGAGGGCGGCACTGAAAATTTCGGGAAACAAGGAAGTGACACAACATTACTATTTAAAAATGTATTTATTGCTTTTCGAAGTATTCTCCGCGAAATTTGACTCATTTTTCCATACGATGGAACCAATCATTGAAGCAACCATTCCATTCGGAAGTTGGGG
The DNA here is from genome assembly GCA_951361185.1 of Ochropacha duplaris. NCBI lineage: Eukaryota > Metazoa > Arthropoda > Insecta > Lepidoptera > Drepanidae > Ochropacha > Ochropacha duplaris. Next base: position 3,718,212 of record OX592690.1, read on the forward strand.
TCTCCAAAATGGCCGTTTTGTAGGCGTCCACAGCTTCTTCAGGTGATGAAAATCTCTGACCACGCAATTTATTCTTTATTTTAGGGAAAGTATAGAAATCATTAGGGCTTAGGTCGGGGCTGTACGGCGGATGGTCTAATAATTCTATGTTTTCTTGCTCTAAAAACTCTTTTGTTCTGTGCGCGGTGTGAGAACTCGCATTGTCGTGATGGAGGATGATGCGGCGGTTGCAGTTCTCTTTACGGAGTTCAGAAACGACCTGTGGCAAACAAATGCTAGCATACCATTCTGCATTAACCGTTCTTTGTCCCTCAAGAGGAATAGTCGCAACATGGCCGGTTTTGGAGACAAACGTGGCCACCATTTTGCAATTGCATTTTGTTGGCTTTAGATATTAGAGATCGTATCTTTTCGAAACCAACGTTTGGTTTGCCATGAACAACTTTTTCTACGGCAAAAACGAAAAAAAACAATGTTGAAAAGATTTCACAAGAAAGTTTTTAAGTGTAAGTAAGTATATAATATAATTAAGTAGGCGGAGATAGTCTTGTATACAATAAAATATTTGAGCAGTCGTGTAAAAACTAATTATCATCTACGAAACAATGAAATAATTATAAATGCATGCTCATTGAATATTCGTTGACACGAAAGTCTGACTCGCACTGGTTGGTTTTTATTTTGTAAATATATCAATTATTTAAGTTATACAAATAATTAAGGATCCGATGAATACATTATTAATAATTTTAGTTTTTTCTATTTTATTATTGTTATTGTAATAATCTGAAACCTGAAGTTCAAGCAACAGCGCAAGTTCCTTCAAATGATAGTTACATACGTTACAGTATGGGTGCTACAGACAATTAACAGTAAATACATCAATATTATTAAACATATAGATATTAGATATTATAATTAGTATTGATAGATTACACCCATAGTTGATCTTAAAAAATATTTACTGTTTCATTACTAGCATATTGCTAACTGTTTGTGCAACAGCACATAGTAGCGATAAAATTAAAACCATTAATATAGATCTAATGTACCTGAAACATAAAAAAACACGTAAATTGTACCATATAGTTTTAAAACTATCGAATTGCCGATTAAAATCTGTTGTCCAAGTATACCATTTTTTTAATAGCAGGCAAATTGAGCACGAGATACTAGGGCTATTTACCTACCTTATTTTTAGTGCACAAGTTTTGCCGCCTTTTTGAATAATTTAATAAAAAATATTGCTGATGATATTCTAACACACAGATGCTATATTGTCATAAATAACTTACCAAGTCAACCTGGATTTTTTAAGTTTCTCAATGACGAGCAGCGTCTGATTTTGAGTATGTGTCAAATCGCCAGAATTGTCGATCACATAATCAGATTTTGCTACCTTCACATGTAAAGGCATTTGGCTTCTGATCCTCTTCATGGCGACAGCTTCAGTAAAATGGTTTCTCTCACATAATCTCTGGAGCTGCTGACGATCGCTACTGTAATTAATATTATTATAATTAGACTGAGTAATTATAGGTACCTACTATAACATATTAACATATTTATGATGCTATTGTGACAATGAAGAATGAAGTCTGTGTTCGAGAATGTGTAGAAATTATTTGTCATGCCAGCCCATCAGCAGGTTTTATCTACTTTTATAAAATAAAAATCCTTTTATTCCTGCAATTTTAACATTGTCGAAAAAACTTGCAGTTTAATAGTAATCTATGGACTAATATCTACCAACTAAGTTACTAATATATAACCAAAAAAAAACCGAGAGGAACTGAACATAAAATTATGAAATAAAAGATAAATAATTCTAAACTAATATTATAAAGAGAAAAGTTTTGATGTTATGTATGTATAACTATATGTGCACCTATACAGAGGGGCATCGCATAAACAGGTAAATCTTCAAGTGAGCCAAGGGGTAATGGATAAACTCAATAAATACTAAACGAATTTTAAAAATCCTTTCAACTATTCATACATTTTCCAGTAATCTATGCGTATGATCCGATATTCTCAATTTTTTATTTAAAAAATCCCACTAAACTAACACCTAAAAGTTAACTTAAAAGTCAAAGTCAAAACCATTTATTCAATTTAGGCCCTAGAAGGGCACTTATGAAGGTCGAATTACAGAAGTTACCACCGGTTCGGAAGTCAGCCTTCAACTGAGAAGAACCGGTAAGAAACTCAGCAAGGTTACATTTTTTAAATATTTTTGGACCATCTGACTATATTGGCTTTTTTTTCAAATGTTTAACAATTTTAAATTGTTAAAAAACTTATGTCCAATAGTTCCAGAGAAAAAACTGGAACTCAAAATAATTCCAGAAATCGCAATACATGTTGTTTATTGAATTACATTAGCTTTGTATACATTAATTCGAAAAACAAAGGAAAGAACTGCGCGCTCATGTTGATGGATTAAGTATACATATTATGACTTACCATACCACAGTGATTATTTTATGCATAAAGAACAACATCTTCCTGGTTTCAAAGAGCAATGGCACTTCCATAACTATAAATTGATGGCCGGTGAAAAAATATGACATAGCAATCTTCAACATTTCACTCTGTATTTTTGGGTGAGTGATTGAATTCAGCTTCTGCCGTTTCTCTACATTATTGAATATCATCTCACCAAGCTTAGCTCTGTTCACCCTTCTGTCTGAATGTAATATTTCATCACCAAAATAATCCTTCAATTCAAACCAAGCATTCGAGCCTGGTTCTAAAACTGAAAATAAAGTGTCAATTGAGCTAAACAACTTTTAAGGTGTTTCATAGGTTGCCAATATGTTCCTGATTGCTTATGTAATAATAATATCTGTCCAATCAGTATTTTTCTTCTAAAATTTACATAATTGGGCAGCGAAAGCCTCTAAGACCTTTAGTTGTATAAGTAATCAGAACTTATTTGCAACCTGCAATAGGTTAATAAATATTATATATCAGAAAACATTCAAAAACAGCTTAGGTAAGTTACCTATGGGTACTAAATTGCATTATCAGTTTTTAATTATCTTAATAATTATGTTTTAAGCTTTCTGTATTATTGTATTATTATTGCTAATTAAAAAATGCATTAGCAATAATAATACATTGTAGGTAGGTACATAGTTAATCATCAATATTAGGTATTAGATTTCAGTATTGAGTTTAAAACAGAAAGCAGTTTAAAACATCTACAAAAATGGTAAATCGGTAAATATATTAAGAAAAAAAAAAATCAAATCATTGCAATGCAATAGTGTTAAGTCAGATAAGGAAGCTTCCTGAATATGAGCATGAGAAAAAGATGTTGATAATTAACTTTACTTAGTTGAATTATGACATTTGAGTTGTGATCAATAAAATTTAGACAGATATTTTTCCACTACTACATTATTTTACAGCTAATGGTACTGACAGCTTAAAGAACAATAATGTATTTTATTGACATAGCAAGCAAACTAAATAAAAGGTTACCACTAAAAGAACTTATGGTCAACATTCATTAGCAAAATATAAATCTGACAAAGCATGAAGAACATAAAATATCAATAAATGTTCAAGAAAACCAATGTTCTGTTAAGATAATGTTGCAGTCAAAGGTGCTCGTCAATGCACAATCATGATTTGTGCAGAAAGTCAAATCTTATAATGACCTTTAGCTATTGGTAAGGAAAACACTGTGCGAAGGCCATAACAAGCACAATAGAAGGGTACCTTACATAATAATTTGATTTCAGCGAAGTATCAAAATTGAAATGTTTTGAATTGAAATTCAGTTGCACCATAATAATGTATAATCAGAATAATGGTAGTTAATACCTATTCCAATTCCAATTTCTTGTACTTGGTCCATCAAGTGACTGGCATGATTATAAAAAGCATTTCAGTAATTCCTGGAATTATATTTTTTGTAAGTATGTAGTTTTGGGACTACCATTCCATCCAAGTGAGTCAAGGGATTAATAAATGCATTATAATGAAAACAAGAAATTTTAATTTGTCAGTGTTCTGTAAAGCAACAGATTTATATATAAACACTAGCAGACCCGGCAGACGTTGTCCTGATCTAAAATTAAAACAAAACATAGAACCCGATTCCAGCGCCACCTGGTCCAATTTTGTTTTCAAATCATCGAGGAACCCATTGAAATACCTACACAACAAAATTTCATCCAAATAGGACCTTTGTTACCGTACTCCTCCGAAACGTCTGGACCAATTTTGATGAAATTTTATATGTATTTTCAGTAGGTCTGAGAGTAGGTTGTTATTTATTTAATATACCGCTAGATTTCACGGGAACGCGGGTGAAAACGCGGGGGACAGCTAGTAAAAAATAGATAACAACCTATTCTCAGACCTAACATATTGAATACAGATATAAAGTTTCATCAAAATCGGTCAAGCCGTTTCAGAGGAGTACGGCAACTAAAACTGTGACACGAGAATTTTATACAATAGGTCTTTACCTATGAAATTGCCTTTCTGCAGTACTGGCCATTTCAAATCAAAATAATTTTTGTTTGGCTAAGAATTCTAATTTCAAATTAATTTTATTTTAAAAACATGTTTTTTTTTTCCAAAAGTAGTCATTTGTTTATTGATTAGTGTTACATTTTCATCGCATTTCAATCTTTTTCGTCATCATGGATACGTTAAAAATTCGAGTAATTATGGGATATAAGTACCGTCGTGGCAGCAACGCGGCACAAGCGGCACGCATCAACATCAACGACGTTTACGGAGCTAACACTACAAACCAACGCACCACCTGTTATTGGTTTATGCCTCATATGTATAATTATTTGCGTAAATAGCTTCTAGATATTCCCAATAATATAATGTATAGAACCAATAAGCACTATTCGTATAAAAATAACAAAAAAAAGGTAAAAATATTTGGGTGATAATTCCATTCATTTGAAGCATAGCACTAGGGCGCAACTAGGGGAATTATCGAGTTTTTTTTCTGCCTCCGAACATTATAAAAGTTTGCAATTGACTTTATTACCATAAATACATCATATTGTCTTCGAACTAGCTTGTGCCCCACGGATTCTTTTATCTTTTCATATATTAAATTTATCGATAGTTTTTTTTTCTTACTTCGAACATAATAAATGTTTGCAATTGACTTTATTACCATATTAAGTCCTCATATTGCCTTCGAACTAGCTTGTGCCTCACGCATTCTTTTATTTCAACTAGAATGTGTTATTTTTTCATATACTTATTATATTATTTATTATCCATACTATACTATAAATGCGAAAGTGTGTCTGTCTGTGTTACCTCTTCACGCGTAAACCGCCGCGGCCGAACCGATTTAGATGAAATTGGGTATAGGGATAGTTTGAGTCCCGGGAAAAAACAGGATGGTTTTATCCCAGAAATCACCCTTTAAGGGGGTGAAAAGGGGGGTGGATGTTTGTATGGGAAATCGATTACCGCTGAACTAATTTCTGTCAGTCAATCTGTCTGTTACCTCTTCACGCATAAACCCCCGAACCGATTTAGATGAAATTTGGTATAAGGATAGTTTGAGTCCCGGGAAAGAACAAAGGATAATTTTTATCCCAGAAATCACCCCTCAAGGGGATGAAAATTTGTATGGGGAATCAATAACCGCTGAACTGTCTGGAGATTAATGAAAAAACCGGCCAAGTGCGAGTTGAACTCGCATGGACAGGGTTTCGCACAATGCTAAAGTCAGTGAACATATTACCTATATTGAGTTTACCACTTTATTTTCAATTGATAGAATTCTGATAGGTTTTCCTGTAATCTACAAGCAATGAACTATATTTTGTATTTTTTTCAAAATATAGTTCATTGCTTTTTTTTAGGCTCAGTATTTTCGGAGATAAGGGTGGGGATGGTCAATTTGCGTCTTCTTTCATGAATAAAATCAAAATTTATTTTACAATAAGAAAAATATGTACATTTAACGTTTTCTTAACGAGCCCTTTCATTTGATATATGACACAGTAAGGTTTGCAAAACATAATTTGTCCCCCTTACCCTTATTTAAAAAGAAATTACTTTACACATCTGTATTTTGGTCATAGAATTACACCATCCTACCAAATTTCACCTGATTTGGTCCAGTAGATTCAGAGCAAATGTCTGTGACATGTCCGGACAGATGCACGAGTGGTCCTATAAAGGTCCTTTTTTTTAACGGAACCCTAAAAAGCAGATTCGATAAAAAATAAACTACGCAAATTACTAATTCCACGCGGACGGAGTCGCGGGCAAAAGCTAGTAATTCATATATTATTAGGTTGGGACATGGAGAGAAAATAATAATTCCTATATTTCATAGTAAAATTTTATTTATATATGTGGTAAAATTCACACACAATATGTGCTTCAGGGTAACAATCATCAAATGAAAAAATAAAGTCACAATCAAAATACACATATTCACTTTTGTATGAACTGAACAATTAGTAAGTAAGAATCTCGCAAATTACATCAACAATTATAACGCATATTTTAGAGTTTATTGTTTTGTTTACATTTCAAATATTGTAAGCACTCAAAATAAACTCTATTAACATTTTTCTGTCTCAGAAAACCAATAGGAATCTAATTATAGTGAGACACGATGATCAAAAATATATGCCAGTGATTGAGGGTAACAACAATCATCACTACTTTGAAATTCAAAACGAGTTCATTCAATGTACGCCCTGATAAGGCACTTATGAACGTTATAATTGACTCTACCTACCACTGGTATGACGCCAACATCCACGAAGAAGAGACAGTAAGAAACAAAGTAAAAAGAAGTGATAAAAAAAATAAACATAAATATGATAAATAACAGTGCAGTATAAAGAAATAAATATAAAAATGGATGATGACGATGACAAAACCCGAACAAAGTTACAAAAAAAAGTAAAAAAAAAGGAAAAAGTTACAAAAAAAGTAAAAAAAAATAGATGAATCGGGCGGGCGTGTCCACTGCTATAGGCTGAACATAGGCTTTCTCTAGTAGACAATAGAATTTCCGGCAGTCATGAGTCCACTGCTGAATAAAGACCTTTCCATCGGCTTGAGCAACAAATTCCCAGCTGAACATAGGCATTTTCCCTTGACCGAGATCCTAGCCAGCTGAAGCCTGCTGAACATATGCCTTTTCTAGGACTGCCACCCCATGGACGTCAGGACAGCTAAACAATCCATACAAGTCACCACCTACCATTGCCAGCTGAGTCAAACCTCATCCTGCCATACCCTGTCATACTTCATCATGTCATACTTCATACTTCCATACCATCATGAAACACCATAGCCATCGCCGGATATAAGCCTCATCTTTCTGCGAATGTGTGATACGCTTTAAAACACCCCTCCAAACAGAGCGGTATTTCACAGTTATCACACTCATAAACAGTACGTCTGCGGCGTTTTTTAAACGCACACCATAAGCAAATCTGTCGAGTCGACAAAGTCCTCGGAAGACCCGGTATATCGCTATCCACCTCCGCCACCCACTGTATAAAATGCTTGCCGACCAAGCGCCTAGGAGGCAGAACTGTATGTGTATGGCTTCTAGGCTGCGGCACTTGGGTTAAATGGTGTTCCATAATTTGTTTAACCAAATCCAAGCGGTATGCCAACTGCTTGGCCTGATCAGCTCGTTCATTCGATTTCTCATGCATGATACGACTATTAAAAATAGAAATGTTCAAGAATCTCTTGAACGTTTTCTTGTACCGATATTAAAATAAAAAGTTAGTTGTAAAAAGAAAAATTAAGCCAGATGACGTGGCGGTGTTAGTGTTACTTATTCATAAAATAATAAATACTACAAATATTTTTTCTTTCCTTGCTATGTAACACCATCGACGTGCAAAGAAAGTTGTGTGTGCGACTGTATTTTGAGAGCGAACGAAGCGTCATCTCACTGCGGAAAGCATGGGTCAACTGATGAATGATTCGAATGAACCAAAAATGGGCGCGCACAGTCATACTTGCAGAGTGTTCCCCCGTCGCGCCCCCTTTATACCACCAATTTGATCGATAAATCGCTCAGTGCGCAGGCACAGGCGCAGTTTTTACGCGACGAAGTTGGTTATGCCATTATTTTAAAAAGTAGCATTGTTTCATTTAATTATCGCTACGCAAAGCACCATAACTTTTTTGTCGTATTATTTTTTTATAGTTTAGTAATCATGCGTGTCTGGGTAGGTACTCTAGGTCAAATCGCCATTATTGTTTGTTTTTTTTTGTTGTGAGGTGTTTTATTAGGTACCTATTTGAATTAACGCTGATAATAGTGTAGAAAATGGAAAATAATCACTGTGAAGTTGTTGTGGTGTGTGTATAGAGTAAATATAAAAGATATGCGTTTTCAAAACTATGTTTCAGTGATAAAAAACTAATTATCGTATACCAAAACCAACATGCAGGATTTTTGGTGAGTTAATAGCTTTTAAAATGTCTTGCCTACCCAGCCTAAAAACCCTGTGCACGCCACTGGATACCAAGCATCATCCAGAAAAAGAATAGTATGAGAATTTCGTGGACGTTGGTATCATACCAGTCCCTCGCGAATCTGGCGGACCTTTGTTTGAGATCTTGAGCATATCGATTGGTTTCCCGCACGATATGCTCAAGAATCTCATCATCCCAAAATTGGCGGAAAGCACCGTAGGCGTCAGAGCTGTTGCGGGTGGGGCCAACTTCGAATCCAGGGTCAAAAGGACACCTGGATCCGTCGAACGTTGCCATAGGGGACCATGTAAAGTGGGTGGCCCTTTCGTCCCCCCGAACATCTCCGACACTACAGTGCTTTCCACCCCACCTTGTTCGTCGCCCTCCTCCTCCTCCTCCTGCCGCGCCACTTGCCGCGCCCTCCTGGTGGCCCGCTGCATCGCTCTAGTTGCCTCCAGTCTGTGGACCATCTGCCGCAGCGCTGGAGGAACGTCCTCGTCATCGAGGCACACCTCTAAGACGAATCCTTCCCGCCGCACGTACTCCGGACCAACCGCACTTGCTCGTCCTCTTCTGCGCCCTCTCCCAGCCGGACGCTGGACCATGGGCGGTCGCGCTCTACCCCGATTGGCACCGCGGCCACGGCCACGGCCGCGGCCTCGGCCTCGACCACGGACGGAGACTAAACTGGCCCTGTAAAGAAAAAAGCTTACTTTATATGCTTTACTTAGTTCACACTTCTCTCTTCTCACGTTTAGTCTTTGTATACATCATCATTTACCATACCAGCATTGCAAAATTTATTTTGTAAGTGAATACGTACCTTGGCTCCCAATCATCGTGATCTCGGCCAGTAGTCCCCTCCTCCAAATCGGAGTAGAAGCGCACCATGTTGCTATAAAAATAAAACCACAACATGAAGGTGTGCCTTCTCATAAAATCTTCTATTCAATTCAATAAAGTATATGATTTTTACCTTTCCTGCCCTTGGTGGGCATTTGGGCTGGCGAGAGGGCTTTGGCGAGGGCTGGTCAGCGGGCTGTACGGCGGCGGCGAAAGTGTCCTCGATGACGGACGGGAAGTGGCGGTGGTGTTGCTAAAACAAATATTGTTTCTTGTAGTATATAAGAAATCTCTAGTCCATCAATAAAGTATTTAACTTACGATCGATGCAGCTGTCCAAGCTCGTCCACGGAGGAGAAGAGCAACATCTCAACGTCGATCTAAACAGAAATTAAAATAGCAATTAAAATAAAAATGACAACATAGCAAATTTAAAAAAAATAACTACCTCCTCCTGCATAACCTCCTCCTCGTCTGCTACCCACTCTGGGTAGTAATCTTCAACGTCAATCTAAACAGAAATTAAAATAGCAATTAAAATAAAAATAAAAATTACAATATAACAAATTAAAAAAACTAACTACCTCCTCCTCCACAACCTCCTCCTCGTCTGCTACCCACTCTGGGTAATAGTAATCTTCAACGTCGATCTAAACAGAAATTAAAATAGCAATTAAAATAAAAATAAAAATGACAACATAGCAAATTAAAAAAAAATAACTACCTCCTCCTGCATAACCTCCTCCTCGTCTGCTACCCACTCTGGGTAGTAATCTTCAACGTCAATCTAAACAGAAATTAAAATAGCAATTAAAATAAAAATTACAATATAACAAATTAAAAAAAATAACTACCTCCTCCTCCACAACCTCCTCCTCGTCTGCTACCCACTCTGGGTAATAGTAATCTTCAACGTCGATCTAAACAGAAATTAAAATAGCAATTAAAATAAAAATTAAAAATACAATATAACAAATAAAAAAATAGTGAAGTTTACTGCTTCCTGGTCCAAGTCTTCTTGGGCATCATCTCAGTCACTTTCGCTCCCTGACTCCTCGTCGTCCATCAAATCCGCAATGAAATCGCCAGGGACCTGCGAGTGACTGGGATTCCACATCTAAAATGAAAAAAAAAAATCTGTATATATATAAATAATAATAATAAAAATAAAATAATCCATTTTTCTAGTGAACATATAAAAAACCATAAAATATCTCATTATTTTTATATTAAAATAAAATATCGATAACGCTTATATTTTTTATATATTTACATATCCGTAAATTATCTATTTTCCTATCTACATATAATAAAAAAATAATTATTTTTATACGAAATATAAATGTATTGACAATATCGATAACGTTTATCGACTACATCCCCAGCAAAGTTACAAAATTGATCAAAATTGTCTTTCGCGCGCTTTTTGCAAATGTCAATTATCTATTATTGCACAATTATTTGGCATAGGATACAGAGACTATAAAATTTAGGAACCAAAATGATTCAGTTTACTTAATAATTCTTACTTTATAGTGGAAAACAAGATCAAAACTTTTTCAAAATGACTACCAGATGCTATCTCCAGTTTTGATTGCTATCTCCAGTTTTGATTTCACGTAAATTCACACACATAAAATGCAAAATACCCAGATATAATCACTGTATTACATATATATAACTTAGTATTCTTCAATAACAACTTACCTTGAATGAACGAAACTAAAAGTTGAGCACAAAAACTAAATAATTGTTCCACGCACGTCCAACGTCACTGAACGAAAGTCAGAATGAATTTGAATGATGTTGTAATTTTACGTAGACACAACTAAAAATTTCCAAAGCACCGTCCGCAGACGTATTATATACCATTGAATGGAGAATATTAGGCCCGCTGCACACATAACCGTATAATTTTAGAAATTGGTAGCTACACAAAGATAATAGGTGTTTTTCAAAGCGGGTATTTTAAACGTCAAATATCCCGATTGTACCATTTGAGAATCAAGTGGTGCGGCCTCTGAAACCCCGATTGTCCCAAGAAAGAACTGACAGGTTAAGAAGTGCATCAACAAACTGCCACTGCATTGGCAAAGATGCATTGATTGCATGGGTGATTACTTCGATTAATAAAAAAAAAATTTAAATTTTTTTCATACAAAATGGCAATTTCATAGGTAAAGTTAAACCTAATAGTTAGATATTGCAAGCAACAGCCAGTAAAAGCACTTAACACAAAGAAGGCATACAACTGACAAGACAGTAAATTAAGAACAATAAACATGTATACCTTTTCGGGACACCTCATCAGCGTTGATGACTGCAACACCATTTTCTTTTAATGTAGCGAGAACTGTACTTTTCCCCGTCGCCAGCCCTCCGGTTAGCCCCACAATAAACATGTCTAATAGGTATAAAAGACAACTAAACTGAATATTTTACAAGATTCTCCTAAATATGTCAGGTCACGTTCAGTGACCTATTTCCTAGGTAGAAAATAGGTCAGTCCAAAGGGCATAAGTTCGATCGATATACAGTCTAAAAATAATATCAGATGGACAATTTAAACCATGAATAATATCAGATGGACCAAGTGCAGCCGCAAAGGACACACAAGTAGTCACAGTATGTTTATGTACCAAGATAACTAACGTATTTCTTTTTAATTCGCTGGAGTCACAAACAAAAATTAAGTAGGTCGCGCAACACTATTACTCCTAGCGGGTAGGTATCCAAGACCTGACTGGAATCAAAGGCTAAGTGGAAAATACTGGAACAAACAAACACAAACTGACGTAGATAAACTGAGATAAACATACAGTGACGCGGTGTTGCCGGATCCCCCTATTCATTTTACCCGCATAGATCCCAATTTGTGACACTTAGTTCTGTCGCCAAGCACTTATCGGTGTGTTCCGACAGCTGCACTTGAGAGCCAGTTCACACAGCTATTTCTATAAAATGCGGTTGTTTTTAAAATCATGTTTTGTGCTATTCTTATAGTTTTGATTTGTTTTATGTATTTTATTTTTTCCTGTGTAATGTTGTGTTATTCTAATGTCGCAAATAGATATTTTCTATTTCTATCTATATATATATAAAAGAAAGTCGTGTTAGTTACTCCACTTATAACTTAAGAACGGCTGAACCGATTTAGCTGAAAATTGGCAGGGAGGTAGTTTAGAGCCAGGAGAAGGACATAGGATAACAAAAATACGAAAAATTCACAAAAAAAAAAAAAAGAATAATGAAGACATTTATTTTTGTCATACATTTTGTATAGAACGACTTTTTGACATATCTCGGACTGACAGATGGTTTAGTTTCACTATTAGTGGCGCTGGAATCGAGTTCTAAGTTTTATTTTTAGGGCAGGACAACGTCTGCCGGGCCCACTAGATTTCTATAAAAATTACCCGATTTTGGTACAAAATACCCGCCAACAATAAAAAAACATCCGCATCATTATTAGAGCGAAAACATATGAAAATAGTAAAAAAATATAGGTTTTTACTATTATTTCCTAATTTAGACTTAGATACAGACAAAGGGAATTCCGTCAAAGAAACATAATTTTGGGTAACACTGTGCTGCGCTGAATGTGTTAACTCACTTCATCAAAAAGCTTCGGCGCACAGCGCAGGACCGGGAAATTCGAATATCAACTGCAACTCCGTGAAATGTAAATTGAGTTATACCTAGGTAATCTTTATTTCCTAGATTTCACTTTACTTACTGGCCATAAGGTTTTATTTTGACAGATGACAGCTGTGTGTAAAACAAATTACGGAATACTATAATGTTCGGAAATCAAAACGAATGAACTATTTATTTATTTTATTATTTATTTATTTTCTCGTAGGATGATTTACAGCCAAATAATTGATATAGATAGACATGTAAAATTTTGTTCAATGCCATTAAAAATCTCCACCTATAAATAGTGTGGTATCTCGGTATCTCCACAATATAGTATAGACATAGAACGGGAGCGCAGGGCTTTGGCGGTGAGGTGTAATATGCTGGCCCGCAGATTTGCAAGGTGTACAAGCGACGTCAAGCTTTCATTGTTTAAGGCATATTGTCAGACGTTTTACACTTGCAGCTTGTGGACCAGTTATACATGCCGATCCATCCATGCCTTGCGTTTCCAGTATAATAATGGTCTTATAGGATGCTGTTGGGGTTGCCCCGCCATTGTAGCGCATCAAGTATGTTTGCCAATACTAACACCAATAGTTTTCGCGTGATAGTTCGCAACAGAGTTGCCTCCCTGATGTGCCCGTCAAATACCCGCCAGTAATAAAATACCCCTTTTCGGATAATTTACCCGTCATCCGGCAACGCTGAGTGACAGTAGTAGCGCTCGAACGTCAAAATGTGTGTTTTTTTTAAAGGTTTTTGGCTTGGTACCTATACCTTTATGCCATTTCTTCATTTTAAATATTCATCTTTTATGTTATAGTCACGTTTTTGTCACATTCACTGTAAAGTCTAGTCCTCGTCCGTATAAGTCCGGTTCATTCATTCATTAGTTAGTTCATTCTCCTTATATTCCTAAGATTTCAGCTGTTTTACGCAGACATAATTCCTATTTTTGAAGATTCAAAGTCTGTTTGTAATAAAGCAGAGTTTTCCTCGAATACGTATTTCTAGATAAACAGAATGTATCATCATTTTTTCGGTAGCGCTAAGAGAAACCTTTGGCCTCTAATTCTTTGTTTCCAGCTAGTCGGGTACTACAAAGTACCCTACCACCGTGCTATGGTTTCCTAACGAATGTTTTCCTTCACCGAAAGCTCAAAGTCATTGTAGGATTTGAACCCAAGGCCTTCGCCGACGTCATTACCATACTACCTGCTGCATATTTTAAGACATTGAATAAATCTACATATTTCAAAAATTTATTTTTTAATATTATTATCTATAATATTCTCATGTTCCCATTCAATATGTGCGAGCTTTGTGCGAGTGAGCCTTTGAATGAGCAATATATTAAATACTCTTTGGAATGAGCTTTGAACTCGGAACAATAACTAACAATTGTTCCGAGGCTTTGATTATTCGTCTCAGGCTGAATCACTATTGAACTCGAACCGCTACTACTGATTTATTTTCAAGGCTTTAGTTACAAGACTATCAAGCCATATAAACCATTTATTTATTTTCAATATTCGTCTTTTATGTTTAAGTCACGTTATATCACATTCAGTGTCCGATCAAATTAGACATTAAAACTGTAGTGAAGCTACAAAAATTAGCATAGAGCTAAAAATTGGTAGAAATGTTCGGAGCACCATAATATGTGAAATCTGAAAAGTCCCCATCGATCCCGTACCTGAAAAAAAATTATTCAAGGTCAAAGGTCACCAAAATGGGTGTTTCACGTTTTTCAGCAATATGGTACGTTTTGTCAAAAAAAATAGCAAAGACACAATTGTAGATTATAAAAATTTCTATAATAATATTTCAATTCTTTTTTCCTAAGATCTACTGTTTAGAGATATAATGGTTCAAACAGTTGAATAAGAACGCCACGTATATATGTTATGGACCAAGTGATTAATCGTTTTTGACAAAACTTACAATTTTTCTGAAAAATGCGAAAATCCCATCTTTGTGAGCTTTGACCTTGAATATATAGAACTATTGAACTTTTATTAGATTTTTCGAATTCTGTTGTTTAATTTCATTAATCCATGATATAAAATATGTTATACACGCAGGGGTCATTTTTTCACTCTATGTCAGTAGGTATTTCTCTAATATAACCGTAAAAGCACAGTTAGTAATATAGAAAAGTAACTTCAAAATATTGATCCCTCGGGAACGTGGGGCGGAAAACTAGTTTAGTATAATTTCATCATCATCATGCCAGCCGGAAGACGTCCACTGCTGGACTAAGGATCTCCACGATGGCTGGTCTTGCGCTATCCGCATCCATGAGTGTTCGCTTACTATGAGCCTTCTTAGTTTCCGTTTCGTATGTCATCACTGGCAACACACACTGGTCGAAGACTTTTGACTTGAGATACTGCTGTATTTGGGACGAGAAGATGTTACGTAGCTTTGCGCTGCCCAGCCGAGTTGGATTCGTCGATTGACCTCCTTCTCGAAGTTGGACCTATCTAGTTGGATGGTGGAAGGTGGACCTACCTAGCTGCGCAGACTTGGTCGCCGATGTCATACTGCAGGGCATGGAATGCTCTGTAGTGTCCATCGGTGGTCCTAGTCAGCCCTGGTTCGATCGGCCCAGTGCTAAGGCTACTAGCCTTAAGCAAGATGTCTACCGAGCCTAAACAAAAGCGCATGCTCAAAATGATCCGGAGGAATCCAAATTGAGAAAATTATACAATTCTGCCTCTTGGTCCAGCAAAAAGCAAATTGCCAGAGCAAATCGGAAGAATTGGCGATCGACTTGCAAGCTTCCCTTCTGGAAGTCGCTCCCACCGTTACGCATACCGGATGATTCTCTGGCCTACACTGCAAAAGAGAAAGCCGACCTATTGGCAGCTCTCTTTGCAGATAACTCGACACTTGACGACGGTGGTGCCACAACGCCTACCATTCCGCATTGTGGCAGCCGGAAGTTCGCTTCACGCAAACTACGGTACGGCGAGCTCTGTCTTCCCTTGACGTCCGAAAGTCGAGAGGGCCAGATGGTACTCGTAACCTCGCCATTGTGCTAAGAACGTGTGCTCCAGAGTTGTCTCCAGTGTTGACGCGCCTATTCAGGCTTTCCTATATCACCGGACGTGTTCCTTCTTCGTGGAAGACTGCCCTTATCCATCCGATTCCCAAAAAGGGGGACCGCACAGATCCATCCAACTACAGGCTTATATTTATTTATTTTATATATGTTGGGGGACCGACAGCTTTCAAAAAAATGGTCTGCGCGTTCTCCACAAAAAACCCCATTCGTAGCACCACCAAAGTTCGAAGACACTCCTCTCACCATCTCTAAGAGTATCGGGAGGGCAATTGGAGAGCAAAACCATACTGGCTTCAAAAAAGCTGGGTGTTCTAAATAGGTCCAAGCATTACTTCTCACCACTCCAGCGGCAGCAGCTTTATAAAGCGCAGGTTAGGCCGCATATGGGGTACTGCTCGCATCTCTGGGCTGGCGCACCCGCTTATCAGCTATATCCACTTGCTTCGGTGCAAAGGCGGGCCACTCGTGTCGTTGACGATCCCGAACACACCAGCGGAATAGAACCTCTCAGCCTTCAGAGAGATATTGGCTCTCTGTGTGTGTTCTACCGTCTGTATAATAGGGAGTGTTCTCAAGAACTTTTTGACTTGTTGCCATCGTCACCATTCTACCATCACACTGCTCGCCGGCGATGTGGAGCTCATTCTCATATCTTCGAGCCGCCTCGATCGTCCACCGAACGATTCAGCCGGACGTTCCTTCTGCGGACCATTAGGATGTGGAATGAGCTCCCCATTACGGTTTTCCCTTCGCGCTATGATATGGGGTTCTTCAAAAAGGGCGTAAAAATAAAAAAATTAAGCTCTTCACCCTGGTATTGCAAATGTCCATAGGCCATGGTAGCGTTTTCATACAAACACTTTAACACCTCGATATAGCGATAGTCAATTTGGCACCTTTGGAGCGACCTCAGCACGGCCCAGGTTTCGATCGAATCAAAGGCTTTCTCATAGTCCACAAACGCTAAGCATACTGGCTGGTTATACTTTTCGGTCTTCTGTATAACTTGCCGCAGCGGTTCGTAATGACTCTCGAGAACAACTTGTAAACATGGCTCAGCAGTGTGATGGGTCTGTAGTTCTTCAATAGGGTTTTATCTCCCTTTTTGAAGAAGAGCACCACCACACCCCTGTGCCATGTTTGTGGCGTTTGACCTTCTTGTATGACGGAGTTGAATAACTTCTGAAGGGCCTTAAGGATCGGTGTACCACCCACCTTCAGAAGCTCAGCTGTAACTCCGTCATCACCAGGCGCCTTGTTGTTCTTAAGTTGTTTAAGAGCCATTCTAATCTCGTACAGGCTGACGTCCGGGATATGTCTTCAGTATAATGTCGGGTTAGTCTTGCTCTGGGATCTGAAGCATGACTACTGACAGATGACTGCGTTGTCGTATACAGCTGTCCGTAGAACTTCTCGACCTCCACAAACAACTCGGGTTTACTAAAACATAAAATAGGTACGTTTTTATTTTTCTTAACACTGTATAAGGCGAGGCTTTGTTAACTTGATTGACCCAGATGCGAACTTACATGTAAGTAAGTGAAGTTCTATAGTCTAGTTCTAGTTAGTAGCTACGGCCTAGCTGGCGCTGGCTACAGGGTACCACCGTCAAGTGGAAAATCTGTCACCAAGCGCCTATGGGTGTGTTTGTTTGTATTTGTGATCTTTTAAGTACTTATTAAATAAATAAAACACATCAAAACCATTAGAATCATGAATGTCACACCCGAAATAACGCCATGCGTAGGTTACCTAGGTATTTAAAAGTAGAAATTTATTCATAAGATTCACAACAAATACCTACAGGTAAAAAAAAATTTACTTAATATAGGTATCTAACTAAATAATTTCCTTAAGGCTCCCTTGCTGTCTATTGGCAAAGCTAATTCCATGCAGGCTAGCAGCGTTCCGACTTTTATACCCAAGCTAATATGTACTTTGGTGGTATAAGCTTCATGGCCACCATTGCGGCCTCGAGAGTAAAGCACGAGCGAATTGTCGAGCTTCGGACGTCGGAATCCGCGGTCCATATGGGATGGGACTATGATTTTATCACGAAATCTCGGAAAGTATAAATGCTACATACCTAATTTTCAATCAGGTATATTCCTAAAAGGGTAGGTTTATACTAAGGTATCTACTAAGAAAGGATTTTTGAAATTCAACTCCGATAGGGTTATCTGGGGAACGCGGGCAAACCGCGGGGCACAGCTAGTGTTTTATATTTCTCGCTTTTACTATACATATTATTATTATGTCATTGTAGGATTGAAGATTTAGCATTTTATTATTAAACTAGCTGACCCGCGCGGTTTCACCCGCGTTTGTATAGAGAACAGTTGAATGTCCAAAAATCCTTTCTTAGCGGCCTTTTCTACCTGCCTTTCAACTACTGACGGAACGGCTACTACGGAACTTCTTCTTCTCTGTCGTTACGCTCTTGGCAGAGTGGTCGTGGTCACGTTGAGGCGCCTACATCGGTGGTAGAGGCGGACACAGCTCTTCGCACGATCTCCCGCCATCGTTCCCTATTGGCAGACTTGTCTGGTGCAGTCAGATACGCGACTTCCCACAGCAGATTTTACTTGGTACTACGGAACAGCTGCTCAATTTATACCAAGCGCAAGTTCCGTCGTGTGTGTGTGTGCTCTCATCTTTGGGATGGTTCGGCCAAATATCAGCTTGATGCACTGGAGTCAATTGAAAGGCGAGCCAAGAGGCTTATTGGTAACGACGCATTGGTCGAGGCAAGGCTTCAGAGCCTTGAGCATCGACACAGAGTTGCTAGCCTATCGGTATTCTATCGGATACATTTCGGCGAGTGTGCGACGGAATTACATAACTTGATTCCGCCAAGTCCGTTCCACCATCTAACAATCAGACGTACGGCGATGCGCCACCGTTACATGGTGGACATTCCATCTTTACGCACGAAGTGATTTACTTCATCCTTCATTATGCGTACTGCAAAGAAGTGGAACTCCTTGCCTGAGTCTGTGTTTCCCGATAATTACAACCTGGGAATCTTCAACGCTCGAGTGAATAGGTTGCTTCTAGGTAAGCGTGCACCACCGTAGACCACATCATCACCTAAGATCAAGTGAGATTGTGGTCAAACGCAAACCTATTTCGATATAAAATAAACTACTATAATACTTCGGATTTTGTTCACAATTTATTAGGCTTTAATTTATTTTGCGCGGTACCCTAATTATTTTTAAAATAAAAGTTAAAAGTTCTGCTGGTGAAAGTCCCGCCGGTCAAAATAAGTGCACACGTTTTGGAAATTACCCGCCACAAATAGTCACCATCTCCCCCTTAAGTTTGTTGTAGGATACCCTGGATAGTATTGAATACCTGTCTACCTAAGTTTAAAGTATCACTCCAATTTTACATAGGAATTAACCACTTTTTTAAATGAATATATTTCATTCCAAATTTAAAAAGCTTATTTATGTTTACCACAAGCAGCAAGGAATTTCCAAAAAGATTTCATGTGATATTTTTCCAAAAACTTTGAATGTCGATTCATAATTAGTTTTTAGAAAATTTTCAAAGAAAATCCAAAATTTTATCCCCCTTTTTACCCCTTTAGGCTTGAATTTTCAAAAAATCTTTCTTCGTGGATACCTACCTACTTCCTATGAGGATTCTACCTATCAAATTTCAAGTGTGTAGCACCTTCTAATATTTGTTTTTTTATTTTTTCATTTACTTAAAATTGATCGAAAATTCAATTTTTGAGGTCAAAATATTTAAACCCACTTTTTACACCTTTTCCCCCCTTTAGGGGTTGAATTTTGAAAAATCCTTTCTTAGCGGATGTCTACTCGCCATGAGAAATCTATCTGCCAAATTTCAAGTTTGTAGCATTTATACTTTCTTAGATTTCGTGATTAATCAGTGAGTTGTTTTCCCACTTACGTTTATATTATATAGATTATCCTGCACTGTTTTTAAGGTTTATTCTTGCTTGCCGACCGGTGGGTGACGATTTTATCATGGCCTACTCACTGCCAACCCGTGTTCAGATTATTGTTCGAATAGAGCTCATAATGTTGGCGAGCGGGGTCTTAATACATTGGTTGCTCTTTTTGGGCGGGCGAATACTGAAGGGCGGGGTTATAAAATAGTACCTATAGACGCTGCCCTTTCAAAATCCTCTGAAACTCACTACACCGCGCACTCTCTCCAGTGACGTATCTCCGGGAAAATATTTGTAAAAGGAACAAATTGTCATGTGAATAAAACTTGGTGAACTCAGTTTAATATTCAAAAACAACATAATTAATTTTTATATTAATAAATACTAACGTAATTTATTTTGTTATCTTTCAAATATTCACAATTTATTTAACGATTAAAATACTAACTAAGCTATAATATAAACAAAAAAGTGATTGATTATTAAATATAAATTGAAGTTGTTATAAAATGTTTAATATGGACGGTGTGAATGGAGGACTGCGATGTCCTCCATCTGAGGGCAGTAGTATAGTGTCTGTGACATTGGGCGGGTCCCCGGCATCGGGCATGTCGTCGACGAGTTCTGATCTTATCTTATATGACGAGTCTTCACTGTCCGACGGTAGTTTGTATGCAAGTGATCAGGAGAATCATTCTACTCCGAGGAAGAGGTTTGTACCTAAGATAAAGATATAGCCTACCAATTAATGGATTACAAAAGCTAGTTGTACTAATATTATGATAAAATGTGGCTATTTTTATGTATTTTTGTAAAAATATTACTTTTCTGGCATCGTGACTGTTTTCGACTTCCAATATCTTCTTATTCCCTACAATATTTATAACATTGAATACACTTTGTTGTTTATTTTAATTATTTACCTACTGTAAACCTTTCTTTATTATTTTAAGCTAATGCGAATAACATTAATTATGTCATCAAGATAAGAAATTAGAAATACGTACGTTTCATGCTGGAAAACAGATCCATTTTATTAAGGTATTGAATTTTATTTACAGTTTTATTACAAGCTTTTATTTAACTTTTTTATAAATAGGATATATAAGTACATCTTAGTGCCAAAAATCCTTTAAATTTTGTGAACCATCGCCGCATCATAATCTAAGCACCTAGTGGACATAAAATAGCTTAAAAAAATCTTAGGTACTTGTACTGAAGTAGTCGGTAATTAGTTTGTAATCCATACCAAGCCAAAACAATCGCTTGTTAGCCTTGCCAGCATATTTTTATTAATTTTAATTTTTCTTTTATTTAAATTGAGACAACAGAATGCGTTTACTGCTAATACCATCGTAAGATGTTAGTCAAAAAATGGTCTATTATAAGTTGCCTCCCTTATTTTCAGATCAGAGTACCGGAGACTATACAAACGAAGATCTAGGTGCCCTCAGCAGCAGATCCAGCAGCGTCAGGCGGCGAACTTACGCGAACGTCGCCGAATGCAGTCGATAAATGACGCATTTGAAGTTTTACGCGCACACATCCCGACCCTGCCCTATGAAAAAAGACTATCGAAAGTTGATACTCTGAAACTAGCGATAGGATACATCAGTTTTCTTGGGGAATTGGTAAGTTTGTTATGCATACAACTATCGATAACTATCTTAAACGCTACTGCCTACTGCATATGGATAATTCTCTTTAACATGAAATAAAAAAAGCATGAATAATTTTTATTCTTTTGTTTCCGATTTGTTGTTTTTTATGATATACCTACTACAAAATAACGGTACCTGACTTTTATACCAGGTATTGCTTCTTGCCCAATTTCAGGGTTCTGGGCTAACGGGAAGTAGGTATCCTAGAGGTTTTGATTCTCTTGCGAGAGTCTAAATATGTATGCGGCAAAAACGGAGCATAAACGGCCGTATCTTTTGATTGTGTTGACTTAGAAGTTTGATTTTGTTTACTGCTCCTAGGATTAGCAGACCTAGGTATTTGATATTAATTTCAACTTGATACCTCCACGCATTCCTCAGAAAAAGGGTCTTGACAGACGGCAACAAAGTGATACCTACTAATAAGGGTTCCGTTTTTCCCTTTTGAGGTACGGCACCCTAAAAACACGAAATACCTTGCTGATCAAAATACAGGCCCATAACCGGCCAAGTATAACCCCACTGATGGTAAACAAATTTTATCAAGCTTAAACACTTGTTTAAAAAGCACATCAATTTTGCTTTAGGTACCTACCTAAACCTACCTAACATTTGCTTAAAAGTTTAATTAAAATAATATCAAGTTTAATTTAGAATTTGACACAGAATATCACCCCAGCTTCACTCGTAGTGTTCGTCGGTTATGTAAGATAGGTACCTACGTTCAAGTATTTAATTACGTAACGCTATTTTTAACGCGCCGTGACGTTTTTCTGTATTCCTCCCTTAGTAAAACTTTACGTAACCACCAAGTGAGCGTAAAGTACTGAAAATGTAAAAAAAAAGGTTACGTAACGCGTACTTCAAACCCACCTGCCCCTGTAAGGTATCGTGACGTTTTACAAGATCCCCCCCATCCCCAAAATTCGTTACGTAATACTTGAACGCTCTCTAAGTAGGGATATTTATCGTGGATATTTGTGTATTATTCATGGTAGATATTTAATTTAATGTAACGAAAATTATTCTCAAAACAGGTCCGCACCGACCGAAGTCCGGACACCAAGCTTTCTGGAGTCACTAATACACAAAACAAAGATGAACAGAAGAAAATCATCATTAGAGGTAAGATATTTATAAACGAGAAATTATACCTAACTATATTGAGTTAAAAAATGCAAATAGCCATTAAAATTAGTGGTGTATGGATGTGTAGTATAGTGTAGGTAATCTTCGAAACTTCGGATCCAAATATATTTACAAATAGAAAGCTACATAGGTAGGCTACATTTTTTTTGTTAAAATCATAAAGTTTTTTTTAGACCTACATTATAATATTCTACCGCAGTGCAGAAGCCAATATAAAATAAAATTCTTTTCACTATTTACGAGTCCGAGGTCCGATTCCAATCCGTTATTTTATAATACCAAAGAATTTTCTTAATAAATTAGTTATTAAAAAGTTTTTTTCGATTGTACCAGACTAGGTACTTTAGAGTACCTACAGGTACTTCGCAAACGGTAAATTAATTGCAAATTAAAGTTATGGTATGATCCAACACCTAAATATTATAAAATTAGCGCGTATGTTTGCGTTGATCACATTAGCGCCGGGAAACAACCGCAATATCGATCATTAAAAGGTGCACAAACAAATTGAGACAGGGGGTGGTGCCCTGGCACTTTGTGACCCGAGCGCCGCGCGCCGGGCGCGGGTTGGCAGGGCCATCACTACATGCTCCATTGGAGACGGTCACGGTCAATCCGTCATGTCGCATTGCATTTTTAATCTATCTATTTCTATTTTTAATTATTGTCCATTATAGATAGTATTTCTATTTTTATCTAAGGCGATGATAGCTCAGTGGTAAGTGACGTCGGATACCGCGGCGAAGGTCGTGGGTTCGAATCCTACAATGAGCTTGAGCTTGAGAAAACATCGTGAGGAAACCATAGCACGGTGGTAGGGTACTTTGTAGTACCCGACTGGCTACCACCCTCAAGTGTTCCGACAGCTGCACTTGAGAGCCAGTTCCCATCTTTGTGTGCTTACCACCTTCGGCCACATTATCACTTACCATAATGAGATTGTAGCCAAACACACTTTTGTTGGCATTATTATAAGTAAAAATGTTTAGATAGGTTATAAACGCTCCGAAAGCGGGAGGCTAAAGTGAGGCTACTTTGCCTTCTTTGACCTGTGTCGCGTCGCCGGCATCAACAAAAAATTGCATCGTTTGTTTTGTATGATATATGGTAGGTAATATAGCGGGGATATTGCAATATTTATATGTGTGTTACAGTGCCATCGAATGTTGTGTAGGTAACCTATCTACACTTTTTTACTTATAATGTCATTGATTGTTGGTCATTCGGTAAACTAATTGAACACTAAGAAGCAACATCACATTATCCAAATATGTTGTCTGTCATTTGCTGCAAATATCGCTGTCGTGAAAACTAAGGCCAACAGAACTATTACAGTCCCTTGAGTTTGGCAAACCACAGTTTTGTTTTACTTTTGTTAATCGTACATTTTTCGTAATTCAACCTAAGAGGGTGAAATTAGGGATCGCAAGAGAAAAGCTTAGTATTTACTATTTATATCGTACGGTGTTTTTATTCCATAGATCGTGAGTGATGTTATGACATCGCGTGCAATATGTCCATGAATCGGGGTCCCACAATTGGTCCAGGTGCATCATTGAGTTCCCACGTCTGGGCATTGCGTGATGCGCCGCATTATCCCGTGGGATCACCTACTCCCAAATAAAATGTCCTGTATATTGTGATAATTAATACTAATTGTCACATTGATGACGAATGTTGATAGTTAGGTATCTAATTAATATAATCGATTGCGATAGACAGCTTTTCTGTATAAGTACCTATGCAAGGGCGTCGCGCCAAGGGGGGGCAGGGAGGTGCAACTGCCCCCCCCCCTAAGAGATTCTAAAAAAATTTCCAAATGTAAAGCAACCAAAGTCCTAAGTCTTTGACTTGACTTCCTTGCTCGATCATTCCCGTACCTACGTCGAAACTCGAATGAATTTCGATAGGCTCGTACTACAAGTGAAAAGCTTCTCGACTTTACTTACAATTAATACTTTTCTCATTCTCCATATCCACTTGCTAGAATAGTCCGTTCCATGTGGATTGGCAATAAAGGTCATTGACTGTCCTTTACCATGTTCACCGAAACCTGTACCATGTCCATGATCTCGAAACAAATCAATAAAAACAATGGAAACAGTTTCTTTTCCTAAACAAAATATGGTTGAATTTGGACAGTGGGCGAACAGATATAATCGATTTATTAAACTTATCTTTAAAATCTTCATAAACTAAAACAAGATATCCCTAATTTAAATGTGAGTGGATCGATTTATTTAAAGAGCTTACACACGTGCCGAAAGTGTGAGTTTCTAAAAGTGTAAGTAAACAAGGGTATCAAACAACATATTTGCGAATCACGCCGTAGCAAATTGAAAGATCGCCCTTTGAATAGGGAGGCGGAGTATATTAGAATTCTATTAAGCTCTCGACACCCCTATTAAGTACATATTGTATTAATGATTAACGAACAGGGGTCCAAATCTAGAAACTGTGAAATACCGCTTATTGTTCATTGAAAAGTTCAACGTAAACAAAATAACAGTCTCAGGATGTAAGGTATGATAGAAACATAACTTACCTAACTAATACCAGGTTAATCCATTGTAGAGGATCTGTAAAGCGTTCAATAGTTTCACTAAGTTTCAAGGTCGAGGCCAGTAGGTACCGTACCTATTTAAACTACTTCAAAAAAGGAGGAGGTTATATGTTCGACTGTATGTTTTTTTTTTTATGTATGTTTATCGATTTTTCCGCCAATTGTCAACCGATTTTTTGACTATTGAATTGAAAATTCTTGAGCGTTTACGCCACATACGGAGGTTTATTTATTTTTAAAATACTTTTGCCCATATATTAAGAATTGGTCCTCGCTCCGCTAAGGAGCGGCGCGACGTTTTATTCTTCTATGGCTTTTGCCATTGGTTTTAAAAGTATCGATCCAGTAATTTTTATGACAAGCAATTGAAACTACCGTCACCTATGGACATTAGGTCCAACGATTATAGTTTAGTAGGTGTAGGGAGTAGGTACCTTAACTTAAACACACTTTAACTCTTTATAATATTAGTATGGATACATATAGTGATGTTAATCAAATAGAAAGTCCATTACTATTTTTTACTACAAAGGGCCGCGCAAGCCAGTTTTTAAATTATTCTATGTTTAACCCTTAAGGTTAAATTAAATCCTGTAACAAATAACTTAATTGTTTTTACGAGACTGTCAGAGAAGGCAATTGGTAAATTAGTTTGTGGCACTTTGCAAACTGCTATAGAAATATATAATATTTTAATACTAAATAACTAAGTCCATATAATGGGGAATATGCACGTATTTTTTTATTGTTTTAAACGTTTCTCCTGGTTATTACATTACCAAAAAAAATACTTACCATACCAAAATGTTAACCATTAAGCTAAAAAAATATATTAAAATCACGATCATTTCCGGGTGATTCAAACGCGGCCGTTATGGCGCGCTTATTTTGTGATGTGAGATTAGACGAATTCTATGTCAAAAATGAAGTGTTTGGTTCACAAAGTTACTAAAATCATTTTATTACCATGGAAAAGCACAGAAAACTTATAAATTACAATAAATTTAAGCGTAGTGATTACAAACTGTGAGGTCGAGTTTCCAAGTGACGTCACGATTACAAAAGAATTTGACATGGGGCATTTTGGAAATTAGCGTGGGAATTTAAAAACAGACACTTTTTGATGATATACCTAGACTATAACTTTATAAAATTTACAACAAATGTACAAAATATACAAGCAAATGTACAACTATAATATATAAAAAACTTCTTCGAGGCTGCCGCTGCTGCCGATCGGCAAGGTTCCCAGAAGGCTGGCAGCGTTTCCTCTTTGGATGGCCAAGCTGATGCGTTGGCGGAAAAAGCTCCCCGCCCGCCGGTCACCCGAGGCCTCGATTAATTTTTTACATAAAATATTTGCGAAACGACGAGCTTCAGACCCCCACGGACCCATGGTCTCAACCGCAAATGGCATAAATTGATAATCATGAAAATTTTTGAAAATAATTATGTAGGTAAGTTTTTGTAACAATAGGTATGAATTACATTAAAAAATCGTCCATTTTGAAGTCACGTGCATATTCCCCATTATTTCACGTCTTTTTTATTATAACTCTATGTATACAGAATACAAATTCTCGACCACAACAGTAACTAAAAGCTATGAGAATGGATAAAAAACTGATTTACTCTTTGTGAAATATTATAATCTTTTTTTCGATTAATAAAAAAGCACCTTATCAATATGTAATGTAGGATTTACATAGCGATTAATTGTGCACGTGCACTCCCGCGGCGAGACTCGCCTCGCCCCGCCTGCGCCTGTTTACAAAACTGAAGCTACAATGTGAGCTCAGTGCACCAAATCACAAATTATTATCATGCTATTATGGACTTCACACTTTCATCTTCTTACTCGACAGTTATTTTTTTTAAAGTACTTTCTAATTATAAAATAATGTTTGACAGTCGATAATTTTATTAGTTGCTGTCATTTTTGACTTGCATTAAAATATTATATTCATATTTATTTTAATACAATGCCGATAAAAATTCTACTAGCTCGTCAAATATTTGACTGCACTGGCGTACCAACGGTGGAAGTCGATTTGGTCACCGAGCTTGGTTTATTCCGAATCGGTGTTCCATCGACGGACTCCAAAAAAATTGCAGAGGCGATTCAGCTGCGCGACAATAAACCTGCTGAGTATAACGGTATGGGTGTAAAGACCGCTGTTAAAAATATTAATACAATAATTGCTCCAGAACTAATAAAGCAAAATCTAGAAGTAACAATGCAGAGAGAGATCGATCAATTCATGATCGCCCTTGACGGCACTGAAAACAAATCGCGACTCGGTGCTAACTCTATAATGTGTGTATCTCTGGTTATTGCTAAAGCCGGTGCAGCCAAGAAAGGCGTTCCGCTCTACAGACATATATCAGACATGGCTGACATAACTACTATTATACTCCCGGTGCCACATTTCACAGTTTTAACTGGGGGTATCCTCTCATCCAACGGCCTGCCATTCCAAGAATACATTATTATGCCTACCGGAGCAAGCACGTTTACAGATGGAATTCGTATCGGCACTGAGATTTATCATTACATCAAGACTGTTATTCGTAACAAATACGGCGTCGAAGCGACTTACGTAAGTGACTCCGGTGGATTTTCTGTACCTCTCAAGAGCCACAGGGACGCACTATTGCTCCTCACTGACGCCATCAAGCAATGCGGCTACGTTGGCAAGGCTGAAATCGGTATCAACGCCTCTGCTTCCGACCTATTCAAAGACGGAGCGTATGATCTGGAATTTAAAAATCCCAATTCGAATCCCCAAGAGTACATGTCTTCGGATAAGCTGGCAGAAATTTATTTAGATAACATGAAAGAGTTCCCCGTATGCTCCATAGAGGATGCTTTCGACAGCGACGATTGGGCCGCTTGGTCTTTGCTAACATCTCGCACTCAAGGGCAAATGTTTACTAACGATCTGACTCAAAGTAATCTTAGGAGAGTCGGATTGGCAATAGAGAAGAAGGCTGGAAATACCGTAGGAATACGATTGAACCAGGCTGGGACATTTACGGAAGTAATAGATGTGTTTAAATTGTTAAAGGCTAATGGATTTGGGGTGGTAGTTAACGACCGTTGGGGAGATACGGACGATCTATTTCTTGCTGATCTGGTGGTTGGATTATCAGCCGGTCAATTGAAGTGTGGAGCACCAGCTCGCGGCGAACGCATTGGCAAGTATAATCAAATCCTTAGAATAGAAGAGGAGCTGGGTGCATTATCCAAGTATGCTGGAAAGAATTTTCGCAATCAGTAAATGAAAGCGATACGCTATGAAAATAAAGTAAATTATTCCTGCATATAAAATTGTATTTTGTTTTACATAATTAATAAGCAAGTTACCTATCTAAGTATCTACGCATTAGTTCAAAATACAGCAGAGTTATCAATCAATAAAACCAATTTACGTGACAAGTGGGCTAATTGCCGGAAATCATTATATTTTGTCCTCTGCGGTACGAGTTATACTTTTTATAAATTCTAGTAAAATTGTTAACTGTTATTAATGCAGTTGTCTAGTTTGTTCCGTAGGGCATTATTTTTATCGACATGGAGATTTAAACATTGCAGACATTTGCGATTTGCACTATGCAGTTATCGGTTGACGTCAAAGACAATATCGAAGCAAAAATATTCCTGAGAAAAATCACTGTGCCATTATCTCCAGGCACTACTAGAAATAATTTCTCAATTTCATGTCCTCTTTGTCATGACGGACCAGTTGGCGTGTTTAGGAAGATAGGTACGGTCTGCCAAGTAAGTGGTGTACCACCCTAAGGTTGAATGCCGCTTGCTGATTCATAGGTGATAAAGATTAGTTTCGCTTGCAGATCAATCTGACAACTTATGTCATTATTATGCATCTCTTTCAGTGATATCTTTTTAGTTTGAACTTTGTTGTAATTTTCGATGAATAGGAAACTAAAACAAAACTGGTACACCACTTTCTTGGCCGACCGTACCTACCTATCCACCTGTTTCTAGATACCTACCATTGCATAGATCGTAGGTTCATAAGTATTTATTTAAAAAGTAGTATATATTTTATGTAGTTTCCAAAGAAATAGTACCTACTATATACTGCTTGGGATCAGAGGGTCGCGTGTGCGAATGTCCTAAGATATTGTAAATTACTAACTGTCCCCCGCGGTTTCACCCGCGTTCCCGAGGGATTTTATCCTTTCCCAGGATAAAAAGTATCCTATGTGTTATTTTCTACACTATAAGTAATCTATCTCTGTGCCATCCAATTTCATCCAGATCCGTTCAGCCGTTCTGGCGTGATTGAGTAACAAACATCCATCCAAACTTTCACATTTATAATATTAGTGGGATTATCTTCCCCACACTAACGTAGTCTTTCTAAATACCCAGTGTTACTGCTATTATACTATTTATAGTAATCTTGCATATTTATACCAAATATATTGAAATGATGATAACAAACAATCATCAATGAATAACTTTATCTACAAAAATACTGAAGGTAAAATATCGACAGTGACAGGTCAACCCTATCAGGCGCTATCGATGAGGGCTAAAGGGCCGTAACAGCTCGCACGTGCACTATCGGCGTCCCCTTCGTATAAACCATCAACCCCTAAAAAATAACACCCCGTATTACATTATAGGTAGGTACCGCATTCGCGAATAGTTTGATTACCCCCAGGGGTCTTAACGCTCTCTCAAAAGTAATTGTTGATAAATATACCTCAAGTTTAAGCCCGCTTAGGGGCGTTACAAAGCGGTTGTTCATCTAAAGGTTTATGGATTAAAAATTAACCATTTTTTATTGATTACAGTTTAAATTGATATTATTATGCATTGCTCTAGTCTTTATTGAATTTCAACTAAAACTGATGCAGTATTTATTATCTACACTAATATTATAAAAGGAAAAAAATGTATTTTTGTATGTAACGAATAAACTTAAAAACGACTGGACCGATTTTAAAAATTCTTTCACCATTAGTAAGCTACATTATAAAGTAACATAGGCTATATTTTTATCCCGGGAAAAGATAAGATCCCACGGGAACGCGGGTGAAACTGCGGAGGGCAGCTAGTTATACATAATATTCTTCTGTGAAAAGATTACAACTTTAGGTTGGTTAACACTCCACCTATTACGCCGCAGGTCGTGGGTTCTGGTTTCCATCCAGAACATTTGTGTGCATGAACATGTCTGGGTGTAATTATCTTTTTAAACTATTTAAAAATATTAATAGGTGTAGGTATTTATGTAGTAGGTACATACTAGCTACTGTCCTCAGCGGTTTCACCCGCGTTCCCGTGGGATCTTATCTTTTCCCGGGGTAAAAAGTATCCTATGTGCTATTCCAGACTATAATCTATCTTTGTGCCAAATTTCATCCAGATCCCTTCAGCATTTCTGGTGTGATTGAGTAACAAACATACATACATCAATCCAATCTTTCACATTTATAATATAATATTTTCATAGCACAAGCCCTGCTTTGATTAGGATCAGATAGCCGTGTGTGAAAAATGTCCGAGGATATTTATTAACCTATTTCGTCTCCTCTGTCGCTTACTATACCTACCTACATATTTGATAGCCTTTGTCATCTACTAAGGGAGTATTAAAAATAGCATCATAATCCGTTTAGTCGTGAAAACTAAACACATGGACATACGGTTACTATCAGGATATTATGCACATACATAATATAATATATTATTATGCCTGTATAGGTCTTATATCAATATTTTTAAGTCACAAACCTGACAAGCTTTTAGATGTATTACCTGATGGCAAGTGAATGAATAAAGCAATACCAGGGGGCTTGCGGATTGATTAACTGACTGTAAAGTGCATCGGCCGGAACACACCGATAGTTGTTAGGCGACAGATTATTTACATGTGGGTAGAAGTCACCCAGTTGGGTGAGCACTACAAATAATCCTGCCACTGTGCTATGGTTTCCTCTCGATGTTATCCTTCACTTAAACTCAAGCTTACTGTAGAATTTGAGCCCATACTCTTTGTCAGTACTACTGAGCTAAGCCTTCTATTTCATCTCAGTCGCCACCCCGCTTGATGTATTACCTAGTTATACAATACTTAATATCGATGTTATTATTACCTACATTGTTATTCATTTCAGGTAACACTTACCAAGCACACTCATTGTCGTGGTCGAGGAAAGGAGACCGCCCTCCTGGCAGCACACTACACGCCAAGATATGGATACCAGAGGATCCCAGAATATTTAGCACCACCAACAGCGCTGAGAAGGAAGACATAGATAAGTGTCATATGTAATGTACCTATGTAATGTAATTTTAATATAATTGATCTCATAGATAAATAAGGATTACTGTGGAGATTTATGTATTCTGCGGATTATTTATCAGATTTTATGATTTAGTAAAAATGTTAATATCTCGTAACTTTGAATTTGAATAGCCTTTATTTACTGAAATTTTTATATATTTGTTAATTAGTGTTCCTGATCAGCGTGTCACTTTGACACACAAAGACCTCCTCCATAGCCTTCCACCTCCATCCTGTCTCTCGCCAGTCTTTTCCAAAGTGGGCCAGTGACTTTCTTTAAGTCATCAGACCACCTCATTAGTGGCCTACCTCTCTTTCTTTTTGTGCTGTATCGAGGTGTACAAACCGTTCGTTTTTTATTCCACTTTTCTTTCCCTCTTATCATATGGCCCGTCCACCTCCACTTCAATGTTTTGACCGTCGTTTCTACGTCTTCCCATTTAGTTATGTTTCTTATGTTTGTGGCTCGTTTCTTATCTAATCTCTTGTAGCCTAGTGTACTCCTTTCCATACTCCTTTGGCATATCCCCAGTTTTTGTATGTTTTTCTGAGTGATCGCCCAGGTCTGGCAGCCATATGTCAGTATTGGTAAGATGCAAGTGTTGTATAATTTTCGTTTCACTTTTACTGAGTATTGTTTATTCTTCATAATGTCTTTTAATGACCAAAATCAAATCTTTTCCAAGAGTTTGTAACTCTTCTTTCTATCTGATATGAATTCTAAATGATATTAATTTGCCAAGATATATATAGGTTTTGACCTTAGACCGGTTTATTGGTCTAAGGCAGGGGTCGGCAAACTTTTTAGACAAAGAGCCAGAGTCCAGAAAAATATCGACTTCTGGAAGCTCAAAGAGACGCAATTGTCTGTTTTAGGTTTTTCACTGTATTCCAAATTTTAATAGGTCTAGTAAAATGTAGTAAACTGTGTATGTTTGGGTTCGTTGTCAGTTAATAGAACTATGTCGTCCACAAATCTCAGGTTGTTTATTCTCGTGCCGTGAAGAATATGGTATAGTATATCTATACTTATACTATACCATATTCTTCCCATTCAAGGCTTGGAAAAATTTCTTCTAGAACAGAGATGAATATTTATCTCGTAACTTTAATGCACATTAATAGCCTATTTATTATAATTTAAGCAATTGTATAGGTACACACATCAAAAAAAGTTTGTGATCACTCATAAGCTGATATAATTTCTTAGATTGAACTTTATCAAGAAAAAATCTTTGTTATGTGTTTTCTTTAAATAGAAATAGGTACCTTGTTTGAAATTTAAAAAAATAAAACTCTTTTTAATTAAAGAAAAATAGAGTAGGTAGATAATTAACATAATGATGATTTCGATTTTTCAAAGTGAGCGCAAACATTTTTTTATGTGTGTATGTAGTCATTATGAATATAAATCGAAGCACACTATAATATAATATAGGTAGGTAGGTAAGCTTATTTTAATCAGAGAACGAGTGAATCCACAATACTTACCTATATTACGCCTATCTGTATTTATTTTGTAAATGTAATTCAAGAATAAATATTGTCAATTCCTAAATATTTCAAAAGGTGCTGATAGGTAACTGTTCAATTACTTATCTTTGTACATAGCATATGTTGGTGGGATACTACTCTTATAGCCTCCTCCCATGTCAGTAAAAAGGAGTGATTCCCAAAGGAGTGATGATGGTCTAAAGGTGCGTAAAGTAAATCATGTGACCCAAAATTATTTAAATATATGTAATCTTTATTAAACTTTCACACATTTGTACTACTATTAAAGTGTTGATGTGAGTGTGACTGAACAGGATTTTATGTAACTTGGCACACATGTAGATTATATTATACTGGAATAAGACGTAGAATACGTTTTACCCTGAGAAAATATTATATCCATCGGGAGCCCGAGTGATAGGTATATACCTAATAGTAGGTCGATGGTTCACATTATGTATAACTCCTTTGCGAAGGTTGAAGCAACAACGGAACCAACTATGAGAAGTCATATTCTCTCTGCGTGTTCTTTTATTGTTACCAAATTGTATAGTAATTACTATTTATTATAAATGATAGTACATGAATTGTATACCTATTTTACTCATAATATCATTGAATGTAAAGTTATAAATAAAAAAATAATCTTTAATTACTTATTAACTTGTGTGAAATTGATTGAGTTTTCCGTCTTCATTCAGCGCTCTCCGCGGCATATTTCGATGCTTGCCACGTTATCTACGCCACAATATATACAACTCTCAGGTAAAGCCACACTGACTATTTCATCAGCATTTAAAACCAACAGCTGTTCAAGTTTCACAAAATTAATTGATAAAAACGTTATTCTGATTCGATTACTTAACACCAATACCAACATATTATATAAAAACAAAAACTAAAGGACATAGGTAGATAAAACATATATAATTATTACTCTTGTGGGTACCTATCAAAGGAATTACAAACTCATATTACATTCAAAACCAAAAATGAATTTTCCCAATTGGCTACTTGACAGTTTTCGGAAAAGTATTAAAAAATTTGCGTAGGCCTTTTTTTATACCTCTTACATTAATTTTTTTCTCAAAAACCCCTTATTTATTGGATAAAAATCAGATTTTTTATTCATTAATTTGAAACTCGCACGAAAACAGCCGGTCACGTGACATATGGTACTGTGACGTCATACCCCAATAAATA
Organism: Ochropacha duplaris; assembly: GCA_951361185.1. NCBI lineage: Eukaryota > Metazoa > Arthropoda > Insecta > Lepidoptera > Drepanidae > Ochropacha > Ochropacha duplaris. The sequence continues at coordinate 3,752,545 of OX592690.1, forward strand.
AACAAAAGTAACGACGATCGCTCTAATTCTTCGGCATATTTTGAGTGGAAAGTTTAGTTTTTTCACTTGATTTTTGAAAATGACAAGCTACAAGACGTGTGACGTGCCTGATTAAATATCCTGATAAATTACCGCAAACGAAAAAGACACGACGTTTTGTTTATTTATAGCTATATATATGAAGACATATAATATATCGATATACTTATTCGAAAACGATTACCTACCTAAAGCTTGTAGAGAGTTTACATGGCCTATTAAAAAAAGTTGGTAAATTCACGTAACCAAATTAAAATAATATCCAGTATTCTTCTAGCTTACGATTCGTAAGTAACGTAACATTAACATTGTTCGTACTTCGTAAGTTACGAACAATGCTAAAAAACAGAGGCCTCGCAAAATCGATGAGCTATTCAAAGCCTGACTCTACATTAGGCAGCTGTTTTAATTCCCACACTTGTTACGTAATATAAGCTTTGCGACCAAATACGCGCATGTCTCGACTACTACCGAATCCCGCCCGACCACAAATCTTTGTATCATATTTAAAAACACTATATCTATCTATATATATAAAAAGAGAAGTCCTGACTCACTCATCAACGCCCAGCCTAAACCCTTAGACCTAGAAAGCTCAATTTTTTCACAGGTGTTGTTTTCATAACGTGACCGAGGAATAAGAACGGATTTTTCGAAATTCAACACGTGTTTCAGCGTTTTTTAAAATTCCACCCCTGAGGGGGTGAAACGGGGATTCAAAGTTAGGAGTTATTTCCGTTTCTGGGTATGAAAAATGAGAAAGACTGACTCATCAACGCCCAGCCTACACCCTTAATCTTTTCACGAGGAGACGAGGAATAAGAAAGGTTTTTTTGAAATTCAATGTCTAAATGGGTAAAAAATGGATACGTGTGTGAAACCGCGGGGCGGAAAGCTAGTATATTATAAGCCGTTTCGGAGGAGTATGGTAACAAAGGACCGATTTGGATGAATTTTGTGTGTGTATTTCAATGGCTTCGTCGATAATTTGCAATCAAAATTGGTAGGTGGCGGTGGAATCGGTTATGTTTTAATTTCAGAGCAGGACAACGTCTGCCGGGTCCGCTAGTAGAAATATAAAGATTTTATTTGAAAATTCAAATTAATTTTTGTTCCATTCTGTTTTAAAAAAAAATATGGGATATTTTAATGATAGTATATTATTTTTACTATGATAAACTAACCCTAAGCTTCGACCAGAGATTTCTTAGTCTAAATCTATCTTCACTGTAATTATAAAATCGAAATACCACACGTTTCTTTATTTTTAATTGTTAGCCTAAAAACGAAGTATCATGGTTCTAGCTTAAAAAAATCGCGGACTTCCATACAAACTTTCAACCCCCGTTTCACCCCCTCAGGGGTATAAATTGAAATAACGCTGATACATGTGTTTTTTATTTTTAATTGATAATCTAAAAACAAAGTTTTATGATTCTAGCTTCAAAAATTACCGACTTTCATACAAACTTTCAACCCCTTTTTCACCCCCTTAAAGGTTGAATTTCGAAAAATCCGTTCTTATTCCTCGGTCAAGTTTTAAAAACAACACTTGAGAAAAAAATCAGCTTTCTAGGTCTAAGGGTTTAGGCTGGGCGTTGATAGATCAGTCAGGATATATAATAATATATATATATTCCATTTTAGAATACATTTACGTATAGTGCCACCAACTTATTTGTGAACTGAAGGGTGGCGCTAGTGGTCACTGAAATGAATAGGTACTCGTAACTGACAGTAGTGACATTCGAATGTGATAAGTTGGTAGGAGTGTAAAATACAGTTTTCACTCCTCTTGCTCAAAAAGACCGTCATTGTGGCGTACCAAATTCTTCCTCGGGGAAAGAGTTTTTTTTTAAATTTTTGTGTGTCAAATGACAATGAGCCTACAAAAACGAAAAAGTCTTTAGTCATAAGTAGAATAATCATGAATCGACTTATTACTGTTTCATAAAAAAAGAACTTCATTTTAATTTTGAAAATGGAACTAAAATCGGCGATCTCTGGTAGAATGCATGCAATGTGTTGCGGCTACAGAAGAAACAAAAAAAAGACATTATAAACTACATATTTCATATTGTATTGGATTGTTTTATTTTCTCGCAATAATCGTAGTGAAAAGTATAGTGTAACACACGGTGTAACTCACTATTTACTACCTCGTATATAATGGGTCATTTTAGCTCCTTTTATAACAATCTACTATTATACTATGTTGAAAGGTTTTTCATAAAAAAATTTAGATGAACCTTAAAAGTACGGGTAGGTACAGTTATATATACTGTTTGAAAGAAAGTTTTACAAGAACAATAAGTAGCTGAAGCCTAAAAAAAACAACGACAATTTGAAAGGAGCTTTTATACTGTTTGAAAGAAAGTTTTACAAGAACAATAAGTAGCTGAAGCCTAAAAAACAACCACAATTTGAAAGGAGCTTTCTTATACTGTTTGAAAGAAAGTTTTACAAGAACAATAAGTAGCTGAAGCCTAAAAAACAACGACAATTTGGAAGGAGCTTTCTTATACTGTTTGAAAGAAAGTTTTACAAGAACAATAAGTAGCTGAAGCCTAAAAAAAACAACGACAATTTGAAAGGAGCTTTTATACTGTTTGAAAGAAAGTTTTACAAGAACAATAAGTAGCTGAAGCCTAAAAAACAACGACAATTTGAAAGGAGCTTTCTTATACTGTTTGAAAGAAAGTTTTACAAGAACAATAAGTAGCTGAAGCCTAAAAAACAACGACAATTTGAAAGGAGCTTGTGAAGTTGTAAACAAGTTAGAAACTTTGCAGAAGCCTTATCCATTGGCACGTTTATCGATTCGCCGTTTTACCTTGGAGCAAGATTTTTGACAAACAGGATTTTTTACATAATTCTCAAACTCAAATAATATCTTTATTAAGTAAACTTATTACAAGTATTTTTATTACATAATAAAGTGTTGCATTCAACTATACATACCTAATAAAACGAGAATACAATAAAAGACAAATAAATCAAACAATTAATAATCCTAAGAAACTGTGGTCTACAATAAATAATATAACTCAATATAAAGCTCCCAAAACTACAAACTCAGAATTACTGAACATTACAGAATCACATCAAACTTCAGTGAACCATGTCAACGATTACTTTGTAAACATCGGTCAAAACTTAGCTGAATCCATTAGTAAACGAGTTGGCCAATCATTAGATTCTCACTCTTTCGTTGTTGGCACTCAAGTAGCTCACTCGTCTTCATTCGCTCTATTCGATGCTACCTTATGTGAGGTTGATCGTGTTCTTATGGGTCTAGACTCGGAGAGTGCTCCTGGATGGGATGGCATAACCACAAAATTTATTAAGTTTGCCAGGGAGTTCTTAGTTCCTCATATCACCACATTAGCGAACATTTGTTTCCGTACTGGGGTGTTCCCTCGCGATCTAAAGCGATCAATTGTAACTCCCGTGCACAAGGGTGGGGACAGAACTGTCCTCAATAATTATAGGCCTATTTCCGTGCTGAGTGTCATCTCCAAAATAATTGAAAAACTACTAAATGAAAGACTAATAAGTTACTTAAATAAATTCAACATCTTATCTAACGCTCAATACGGTTTTAGGAAGCGAATATCCACCCAGGATGCTATCATTGACCTGACCTCCTCGATTGTCAGGGAAGTGGACAAGGGTAGCAAATGTCTTGCGGTGTTCTTAGACCTAAAAAAAGCGTTCGATACGGTATCTGTCCCCATCCTTGTGCAAAGGCTAGAGAGGATAGGAATTCGGGGTACAGCTTTATCTCTCTTCAAAAGTTATCTTCATAATAGAACTCAAGAAGTTAAAATTGACAGCTACAGGAGTGGTGAAAAAGGTGTACTGTTCGGCGTACCACAGGGGAGTGTCCTTGGTCCAACGCTCTTCCTGGTGTACATTAATGAACTCTGTAACCTGGAAAGCGTTGGAGGAAGGATATTCTCCTATGCAGATGATACTGCCATAGTGTTTACGGGTAAATCTTGGGGTGACGTTCGGGCAAATGCAGAGAGGGGCTTATCTGTAGTTTCGAAATGGCTTGACGACAATCTCCTAACGTTAAACATCTCAAAAACAAATTATATTTGTTTCACTCCCAATATTGCCTCCCAGCCTGGAGATGGTTATTGCATCAAAATTCATAGTTGCTCAAACGTTATGTCTCTAAATTGCGATTGTCCAGCTTTACAAAAGATGACCTGTACAAAATACTTAGGTATAATGGTAGATCAGAGACTAAGCTGGCACTCTCATATTGAAGTAACTATGAACAGAATTAGGAAACTAATATGGTTATTTAAGTCATTGAGGCACGTGATGGAGTCCGTTCTTTTAAATAGAATCTACGTTGCTATGGCACAATCCATTATTAACTATTGCATCACGGTGTGGGGAGGTGCGAACAAGACCAGTTTCCTAAACGTTGAACGAGCGCAAAGATCTCTGATTAAAGTCATGTACTCAAAGCCATATAGGTTTCCTACAGATACCCTGTACAAGATCAGTGGCATTTTGTCAGTGAGAAAACTGTACATTATTAATCTAATACTCAAATATCATAAATCATTGCAGTTCGACCATGCTAAGGCAAATAAGCGAAGAAAGGCCGTTGCTGCAACATCGTATCCTGTTCGCACTGCTTTTGCTAGTCGTCAGTTTGATAACCAGTCCACTTATCTTTACAATAAAATTAATAGTGTACTTGATATCTATCCTATGCAACTAAACAAATGTAAAATAGTAGTGACTGATTGGTTAAAATTAAAAACATACGAGGAAGTTGAGAGTCTACTTATTAGAATAACATAAACTGAATGGAAAGGAGTACTCGCACAAATACATAGTCCTAAATAGGCATCACACATACACCCACACACCCACACCCACACACATATACATACACATACATATACACATACACCAAATCTACATATATTCACACACACACAAACACACATGAAGACACGCACACACTCTAACTAACCTTATATGGTTATTTAAGTCATTGAGGCACGTGATGGAGTCCGTTCTTTTAAATAGAATCTACGTTGCTATGGCACAATCCATTATTAACTATTGCATCACGGTGTGGGGAGGTGCGAACAAGACCAGTTTCCTAAACGTTGAACGAGCGCAAAGATCTCTGATTAAAGTCATGTACTCAAAGCCATATAGGTTTCCTACAGATACCCTGTACAAGATCAGTGGCATTTTGTCAGTGAGAAAACTGTACATTATTAATCTAATACTCAAATATCATAAATCATTGCAGTTCGACCATGCTAAGGCAAATAAGCGAAGAAAGGCCGTTGCTGCAACATCGTATCCTGTTCGCACTGCTTTTGCTAGTCGTCAGTTTGATAACCAGTCCACTTATCTTTACAATAAAATTAATAGTGTACTTGATATCTATCCTATGCAACTAAACAAATGTAAAATAGTAGTGACTGATTGGTTAAAATTAAAAACATACGAGGAAGTTGAGAGTCTACTTATTAGAATAACATAAACTGAATGGAAAGGAGTACTCGCACAAATACATAGTCCTAAATAGGCATCACACATACACCCACACACCCACACCCACACACATATACATACATATACACATACACCAAATCTACATATATTCACACACACACAAACACACATGAAGACACGCACACACTCTAACTAACCTTTAATAATATTACTTTGTTCTATTAATTAAATTTTTTTCTATTTAAAATCTGTAAAATATATATAAATACGAGAAATCTTTGTAATCCAATTGGGAAGTTGCGAGTCATTCCCAACACAAGTATCTTTGATTACTTACTGGGAAGTCTCGGCGTAAATTTTGTTAAAATGATTTCTGAAATAAAGCTACTTTTTATTATTTTATACCTAAATTATGGTAATAAGATTAATAACACGACCGAAGCCTTCCCCGCGACTATTTATTCTTCTTATTTCACGTTTATTTATTACTAGCTGACCCGCGCGGTTTCACCCGCGATGAACATAGGCTATATTATATTTTCAAAAAAATTAGGGATCCTTACTAAAACTCCAATAATGCAAACCGAGGTGTAAAAAATTGACCTAAAAATTCCTTACATCGCGTGCGCTGCGAAAACTATTTATGATAGAGCAAAATAATGTGCTACGACTTTGCAGAACACATCATTATCTACAAACAAGGTCGCGACAGCATATGTCTAGCTATTATAGTTATGTCACAATAAGTTATTTTAAAAAAAAAATTGTCTCCTGATAATGGTGTAGAATGTTGGGAAATACGTCCTATCCTACTTCCTAATCCTTATTAATGTTATAAATGTGAAAGTTAGTATGTTTGTTGCTCAATTACGAAATAACGGCTGAACGGATTTTGATAAAACTTGGCACACAGGTAGATCATATCCTGGAATAAAACATAGGATACTTTTATCCCGAGAAAATAAAAGCTGGTGAGCGGGGTGGGGTAACTAGTTTATAATAAAACATAACCTACCTACTTTTTAATTTGTCTTGTTAAATGCAATAAAGAAAGCAGTAAATAGTAGGTATGTTCATGAAATTGGACGTCAGTCTGAAATTTATGCCACCTCTGTTGGTACAGGATCAATATTAATAGAGTAGATACGGATTGGCTACACTCGTTGGTTCCCACGCCTCCCCGCATTCCCTATTGAGAATAAAATACTAGCGAAAACGCACTTCGTAGGCACTTCACAGTAACTACAAGATAGAACTTCAAAGCTTCGAAATTAGATTTGTTACCAAACTCGTAAGTCCGCAGGTACGTCACAACCTAGAACGGTAAAGTACCCAAAAAAGACCAATCGATATTTTTGTAAGAAAGTTAAACCTAGTAGATCCTTCCAAACTGATTCTTATTGATGTAGTACTACCTGTACCCCGCGGTTTCATCCGCATTCCTGAGAGATCTTATCTTTTCCCATGTCCAAGTCCGATAGAGATATGCGAAATTACCGCTATAGCACAGTATCTTTATACTGTGGCTATAGAGTAAAATTATGCCTAATAAGAAACAGACAAGTCATTTGCCTGACACTGCGGTTTTTTTCTTTATGTCACAAGTGACAACGAGGCAGGCGGGTCACCTGATGGTAAGTGACAACCGTCGCCTATAGACATTGGCAATACCAGGGGATTGCTAATGTGTTGTACACCTTATTACAATGCCTTAAAGGCGAACTGGCTCTCAAGTGCAATTGCCGGAACACACCAACAGGTGCTTGGCGACAGATTTTCAAACTTGAGGGTGGTAGCCAGCCAGTCGAGTACTACAAAGTACCCTACCACCGTGCTGTGGTTTCCTCACGATGTTTTCCTTCACGGAAAGCTCAAGCTCATTGTAAGGATTCGAACCCACGACCTTCGCCGCGGATCCGACGTCACTTACCACTGAGCTATCATCGCCTTAAAGTGCAGTGGCACATTATTGTGATCTATATGTATAAAAATCTTTTTATAAAAAATAAAAACGACTTCAAAGACAAATACTTATGTAGCACAAAAAACCGAAAAATAAACTGAATAAGACATTAAATAAAATGGACAAAAAATTATTTTCATAACAAAATATACCAAATACTTATGTAAACTACCTACGTACCTATTCAAATTATTATTCTATAAATACCTACTAATTTATTTGAAGTCGGTGCCAAAATTAATAGGTTTGATAGGCTTCGTACGTCCGCCCCCGCCACATCACACCACCCCTTGCGTGCAACGGATTGCAATAATGAATATCTTACTATAATACTATCTTACTAATATTATAAATGTGAATGTTTGGATGGATGTATGTTTGCATGCATAGTGTAGACACGACAACTATACCTACTGTGGCGTAGAGAAGTTTCTCTTCGGTGACCTGCGCTGAGAGGGTCATGCGAAATCTTGGTTATAGGTATATAACGGAAAAACTATAGGTAGGTAATGTTTAGTTTATTGCTCAATCACGCAAAAACGGCCGAACGGTTTGTCGTGTAACTTGACACACAAACAGGATAGGTAGGGGAGACCGAGGGAAGTTGAAACAATTTTGACATTTTGTTTCATACACCAAATCGTATGATATTAGTACCAATCGATAGATAATTCTTTACGCTTGCGAATGGCTAACATAAAGAAATTGTAAGTGTTAAATATTGTGGTGAAAAATCGACTTAACCGTAATAACTTGTTTCAACTCCCCTCATACCGGGTAAGATGAAACAGGGGTCGAGAAGAGTTGAAACATATTATTTTAGAGAAGTATTATGGGCTGTAAAATAAAAATGATGATATATTTTACAGGCATTTATTAAAATAAAACATTTCAAGTTCGAAACAAACTTCTTTTTTAATATTTTGTACTGATATATCAGTTAGTAGGTAAGTAGGTAACTACAGGTGTAATACAAATAATCAACTCCAATAAAATATTTCGCGACACGCCATATCTCTGGCAATCTTTCTTTTATAATCAGTAGGCATGCTGAAACCAAATAAGCAAATTAAATCAACAAAAAGAAACTACCTAAGTAAGAAAAAACCTCCCAATTTTTATTTAATCCACAATCTAGAAGCAAATACACAGAAATTAATTGTAACAAATAGGTACATATAACAAATCTTTAGTTAATGAGCTTTCGAAACATATACCTATAACTTAAACCAAAATACAAAACCCTTATCAAAATATAGGCATCGTAAAAAATCGTTAAAAACTTACTTTTCACGATTTTTGTCACATGGCACGCAGACAGAACTCCACAACCACGCGACTTACGCCACTGAAACCGTCTTACACGTCAGCGGGAGGATGGAAATGCTTGAAAAGCAACGTTGCCAACTCGCTGACGATTTTAAGTTCCGAGAAATCGGTACTGTTTCAAATCCCCTCGGTCTCCCCTACCTACTCTTTATCCCGGGAAAAGACATTACATGCATTAGGTACTTATATTCTGGCGCTATATTTTACGTATATAATGTTTGATTTGAGAAAATATTAAGATAAATAATAAGTAGGTACCTACTTTTAAACTCAAAAGTCGTTTATTCAGTTTAGGCCCTGGTAAGGCACTTATGTACACTTAAACTGAAACTAGAAGACGCCGGCAATTTTTTTTTTCAGCTGTGCATACTTACAAATATGTGATTCCTTGAGTTTTAAAAGCTTTGCTTGTAGGTATAATTTGTGCAATATCTCATAACACACGACGGCATTTTGGTTTATTTGGGTCACTTTTACTTTAAATTGCACTCTGCCTCACATAGGTCTGAGGTCAAGATGGGCTATTTAGCCTGTACCTACTTAACGGGTTATTTCCAATAACACAGATTTTCGTTTCTATAAAAAAAACCACAAAGTGTACAGCTACACTTTACACTTCTAACCTAATCAATCCTTTTTTTTTGTCAGAAACGATACGAAAATAACCTTACTTACTACCTACCACTCGCGGAGCGCTTATATCCAGTCTCATCAGTGTTCTTGTTGTCCTAAATAAAGTGAAACAAGGCATTAGGTAAGTACCTACTCACAAAACTATTTAAATATTTGAAATTGAATAGTTAATGGTTTAACGTGATTAATGGTTATTAGGCAAATGTTCTCCAGCCAACTCGCTTGCTCATAAACATCACTTGAATCTATTATATATATGGGAAACTGAACTGAACACTACTTACTTATGTTGAATATGTAAAAAAAACATCTTAAGAAATAATAATTTATTGAAAAATTCTTGAACAAAATAACTTTTACTTCACTACCTACAGAGACCTACAGTGAGGAATTTGTTTGCGTGTATGAAAGACAGCTTCACTAATACATATAAATAAATATCTATACATTAATATTTTATAAATCATTTCTGATTTTACAAAATACTTTATATTGAAAGTGAATTGAATAGAATACTGCTGTGATACATTAGTGATAGTGACGTCGGAAACCACGGCGAAGGTCGTGGGTTCGAATCCTACAAAGAGCTTGAGCTTTTGTAAATAAAAAATAGGTGTTAGTTTTAAAAACTATTCACAGCACTCTATTTAAATTATTTATTATATTTTAATTATTATATTTTGTACAGGCATTAATATTAACAGCAGCATTATGATATAATTAGGCGCGATGAACTATTATTAATCTATGATATAATAATTATATTCTTAAAATATTTGTGACTAGTTTTCTAAACTATTTAATTATGGAAACCAATAAATTTATTGATGTCATTTGAGGTATTGAAGAGATAGAAGAGAGAAGAGATAACAACTCTGTCGGTGAGTTGTCACCGAACCAAAGAGAGAAAAAATTAGAATCCTGAGCGTAAGCGAGGGAATCAAAAGTGACATTTTATAAGAGAATTGAAAATATTAAGTAAAAATAATTAATAGTTTAAGGAACATTAGTCACAAAAATATAATATTACGATTAGCAGTAGGTAAAACATATATTTGCAGCATATAATATTTTTTCTTATATTACTAATTTCAATAATTATGTACATGATTTTTCTAAACTGCATTTCAATTAAATCCCACATTAATATTCTACGATCAGCACCTTACTTTCTGTGTTTCGTGAGTTTTTTTTTTTCACAAATTAAGAAACTATTTAAAACATGCACATAGTGAATGTAGCTAGAAACATTTTTAATTCTGTTTTTTTAACAAATTAAGTAACCATTTAAAACATGCTCATAGTAAAATGTAGCTACAAATTAAATCGGATGTGCGTAAATTATTTGCGGCATTTGAACCTCCATAAAATGTCTCGTGTAAATTCCATTAATATTGTAAGTAACGTGCATTTGTTGATCATTGAATGCCGATCGATTTTAGTGACAGATTTGTAATAAATAATTGATTTATATTTCACATTTTTAATATTTATAGTAAGTACGTGCACTGGTCATTTTATACAGATAGCTAGTAGCTTGTAATATTGAATCGTTTTCAGAAGAAAATGAGAATATAAAATAGAAACAGCTGAATAGTGATGCAGAAAATATAATTAATTACCGTAGAGCTTGGGATAGAACATAAAGGTCTAGGTTTCCTAATAATTAATTTACAGCTTATGTAAGTTAATGAATGCATATAAAATAACCAATGCAACACAACTATTCCTCTAGTAATACCTCTCTTTTATTGAACTTTCTTTGAGTTTTAAAAAACTTACTAATTTAATAAGCAATGGTCTATATAATAGTGCCCATGGCAAAAAGAGAATGAATCCTGAAAAGTATAAGCTGTAGTAGATACTCCACCACTTGGAAAATGCCTTAACATCGAACGGTACTAAGCTCCAGCCCATAAACACTAGTGTGTACATTTTGAGTATTACATACAACATCCATCTAGAATATTTGTTGTTCCACACCAATTCGTATAATTCAGTGGGAGTAAGAATAGACTTTATCCCGGATTCCATGTATAAAATAAGAAACTCGTTTAAAAAGGTCATGTAATATCCTGACCTGGTGCCGTGCCAGAGCGCTAGAAACAGTAATGTGAACAGCTGGCTGATGTTTTTGTTGCCGAGGAAATAAAGTCGCTTGTAAATATATTTCAAAGCGAAGTCATTGGTGTTGCAATTGAAGCTTGTGATGTAGTGGCGGAAGTTAGTGGCTGTCTCGAAGCGCATAAGCTTAATATTACAGCAGCCATCCCACTTGGATCTTACGTTCTTCTCGGAGCCATTGTACGATAGACCAATCCTGATGCAAGACGCTGAAACCAAACCAAAACACTTACAACACTTATTCATTATGTTGGGAAATGAATAATCACAATATAGTAATCAGCACAATGCCCTAATAAGTTATTTAAATACAAGTCATTGTTAAGAAATAAGGCACAAAACAATAAATTACTTACAAACTTTATTTGCATCAACTGACGTCTTAGTTGGAGTAGGAAACCATTTACATTGTTGGAAATGGTAGAATAGTTTAAAATAGTTACCAGCTATATAAGTAGGCCAATGAGGAATATGATATGCATTATTTAGTGTACTATGTTATGAATATTTTGACAAAATACGTAAACATACTATGAACAAATAATAAAAAATAAATTTACCTTCAGTGAGCAGCCAGCAGGAAATATATTTATATAGAGCAAAATGCCCCCACAGACCGCAGTACATGTGACGATAGAAAATTGACGTTTCCCAGAACTCGTCGGATAGCATGTACTTGACATTGTATACACTCACTGTAATATTAAAGTAAAATGTTATAACTAAGCATACAAACACCATTCATTCATCAAACAAAATTCAAAGAGTTTAAGGCGATGATAGCTCAGTGGTAAGTGACGTCGAATACCGCGACGACGGTCGTGGGTTCGAATCCTACAATGAGCTTGAGCTCTTGGTGAAGGAAAACATCGTGAGGAAACCATACACGCTGGTAGGGTACTTTATAGTACCCGACTGGCTGGCTACCACCCTCAAGTTGAAAACCTGTCGCCAAGCACCTATCGGTATGTTCCGACAGCTGCACTTGAGAGCCAGTTCCCATCTAGGCTTTGTATGCTTACCACCTTCGGCCACATCATCACTTACCATGGTGAGATTGTGGTCAAACACAAGCTTATCCAGAATATAAAAAAAATGTTGAATATTACCTCCAACTTGGAATGCCACCAAATAAGCTAGACCTTGTAACAATCGAATCAAAGCTTGTTTCTCATACACCTTAGATTCGTATTCTAAAGGGTACTTGTCTGTTATAAAGTCTTTGTAACGCCTAAATGAGAATAAAGGTCCAACTAGAAAACATGCCGGGAAATATACAAATCCAAATAACTCTTGAAAGGTTGGTGGAGTGGCGAGGCTGACCCCATTCTCTTTGGTGCGATTCATTTGGCCATCGTAAAGATCGAAAGATAGAGCTATAAGTTTCAATGTCAACACGCAATGGGGCATAGTCCAAGTTATATCATAATCCTCTGATTCTGTGGCTATATATCCAGCGACGAGGTAAGCCATGTTGAATATACATGTTATAATTACATTCATTCTTCCAACGCCAAATAGCATAGTTGTAAAATGGATTACTAATGCCGGGATTGCATTATGGATCATAGAGAGCCTGAAATTGTAAAATGCCATATCTATGCCGGCCAAAGCAAAAAAAATGTTCCTGTATTCAACATGTTGCTTTACATATTTATGGTAAATTATTGCCAGAGGATAACCCATCAAAATAGAGATTAGCAGCTTCAATGCAGGTTCAGTTGTGCCGATCAGGGTTGCGAAGTATGGCACTGGGCTAAGTCCAAGCAAAGATAACAGGTATAGCATGATACCCCACATTTTGCCTGTCAACAAATAATTATTAATTAATTTAATTTTAATGCGATTATAGCTCAGTGGTGGTGACGTCGGATGCCACGGCGAAGGTCGTGGGTTCGAATCCTACAATTAGTTTAAGCTTTCGATGAAGGAAAACATTGAGAAGCATGGTGGTAGGGTACTTTGTAGTACTCGGCTGGCTGGCTACCACACACAAGTTAACAATAGTATTGTAATAAGTTGCAAGTTAAAATTATTACTAGTAAATATTTTTTAGTTAAACATGCCGAAAATATATATGTACTACATAGGTTATGTATAATAGATTTATCTTCAAGATTTTTGTTATTTGCAGCCATGCTATCATGGTTTGGAGATTTTGAAGTTTAAAAACATAATTAGTGTGGATCTTATTCTTCCTTAAAGGTCTGGGTATCTTTTCTATTCCAAATGCCATTCTCATAGATTTATAAAAACAAGCTGTAGCGGACCTAGCGGTTTTATCCTCGTTGCAAAAAAGTATCCTGTTATTAATCTACTTCAATCCGTTACAGAACAAGCATTATATTTCGCGAGACAGAGGTGGACACCACGCCATTTACAGGAAACATGTCAATTAAAATTATTATAGTAAGCAATTATGTAAAAATGTTACAATTATTTGGAAAGGAGAACCAGGGGTGTAGGTAGGTACTGTGCATTTAATTTAATTTAGTTTGAATTAATTTTACCCTGATACCAATGGCGCAAATGAAAAAAGCTAATTCGCTAGCAATTGTAAAACAGTGTGTAGGCATAATAAGGTTCAAGCTTATGGTAGGGGAGGCGAATAGGGGATTTCGGGATTTACTCGAGCGCGGCAGATTAACATAAGGGGGGCAACCTTGCACCTTGTGAAGTACTCTCACCAAATCTGAGCTCTCTATGTAGTGTCGAACGCCTAGGGTAGCCCGTCAGATTAGTAAAAAAAAATCGATGGTTTGAAATACTCGAGCGCGTCAGATTAAGGTAAGGTAAGTTAGTTACATGCAAAATAGTGTACATTTCAATAATCTGACAATTTTGGCGTGACGAAAGAAAATTGGAGACTCGCAAAGTTGCAAAAAAAAAACATCACCTGGATTTTCTCGAGCGCGATTAGTTTTTTTTTTATTTTGAAGGAAATTAGTCACGAATCACGGAAATATCTTAATCTGCCGATTTGCACAAGCCGAAGTAGCTAAAATCATTATTAAGTGTATAGTCCAGGAATATTATGAGTTTCACCTCAGAATGAGAGATAGTCAGCTATTAACTTGTATAAACCTTTATTTTGACACCCTAAAACTTGTCTCAAAAGCTACTTATCTTAGGGTGCCCGCGACTACTGATTTTTCAAGGTCAAATGTCAAAAAATCATTTATTGCAAATATCTCGTTTCCTATGGGTTTTTTGGTATATGTATTCGTAATAAATATTGTAGAAGATTAAATTCTCTACAACTTTTGTGCAAACATTTTTTCGATATCTTGAACCATTTTCGAGATTTCGATATTTTTTATATATTTTTTTTTTCAAACCGTCAGATTAAGGAAATCCCTCAACATAATTGTCAGATTATGGGTCAGTACAACAAGGCCATCAAGAAGAACCGCCTGTATAAAAATCTGACGCGCTCGAGTAAATCAAGGTCACGATTTTTTTTTGCATTTTCAAAAATCGGCCCTGACTGATGGTCGCGTCCAAATCGTCAGTCTTTAAAATAGGAGCGACTGGAGGGTTCACTTAACATCCCTTATCAATGTCTGACGCGCTCGAGTAAATTTTTTTAAAAAATATTTTCGACCCTTTCGTACGGCCACCACCACCACGCAAAACGGCAGATTATTATTTTTCCGTTATCAGACAGACGTGGCGCGACTACCCTATTAATATCTGACGCGCTCGAGTATTTCTTGGTGACTGTTTTTTTTTACATTTTTGAAACCCTGTAGACGCTCCCCCCACCGCTGAAGGGGAAAATATCACATAACCTTTTTTTCTTTATTCCACCTAATCTTCAAATTCCAGTAGGTCCCAAAGACGCTCGAGTTTTAGCAAATTTAGCATCATTGCCTCCCCTACCATTAATATATACTTACATAAATAAAACAATAGCAGGCAAACAGTCAAATAGACAAAAATAAAATATAGCCTATTTGTTAAATGAAATGAAATTCTTTATTCATCCAAATAGGCCTTCACATGCACTTATGAATAGTCAGACTCTAAATGCTCGGTTCGGAAGGTTGTTTTTGCTGAGAAGAGTCGGCAATAAACTCAGCAATTACTCTTTTCAAAAACAACTTACACCTATTTCATTGAATAATTATTATTTATCTAGTCTCACTGACAATATTTGCGTGTTATAGTGGCAAAAATAGTAATCTATAGAATTTAATTATGACTGACTGACTTAATAAACAACAAACTCAAGCAGACCAGCCCCCACAAACAGCACCTGTTCACAAGTATGACGCGTGTGGCAGCCATCGCCCTCCTCGCACATTTTATAGGGAAGTGAGCGACCCGCCACACGACGCCGCCGCAAGCAAAGGCCTTAAAGCGAGCATGACTAACTTAAGCTTGCTCCAAACAAAAAGAAACATTAAACTAAAAGCAAACTAATTAAAACACACAATATGTTATCACTGTTACTACTAACACGGTTTGTAAAATTAGGTAATAGTGTATCTAACATTCCGCGACATAACATTCAAACGCACAAATGTTACAAATTTACCAAGCATTATCATCATTAAAATATTCATTTATATTATAGTAAGCCTTTTTTTACCAAAACAGTTTTAATACAATCCTTAAATTTTTGCAAAGGCATATCTAAAATTGCAGTTGGGATTCTGTTATAGAAGCGTGCACCCAGTCCTAAAAATGATCCTTGCACTTTCTGAAGTCTATAAGCAGAGGTAACAAGTTGGTGCTTATTTCTAGTATTGATCGAGTGCATATCACTTTTTTTTACAAAAAGATTAATATTTTGATGTACAAATAATATATTTACATAAATATATTGAGATGCAACCGTGAGTATGCCAGTTTCTTTAAACTTATCTCTGAGAGAAGTTCGAGCTCCCAAGTTATAAATAGCTCGCACAGCTCTCTTTTGCAAAACAAAAATTGATTCTATATCAGCAGCTTTACCCCAAAGCAAGATGCCATAAGACATAACACTATGAAAATAACTAAAATATACAATTCTAGCTGTATCTACATCAGTAAGCTGTCTAATTTTCCAAACTACATAAGCCGCCGAGCTGAGTTTCCCTGCTACAGATGATATTTGGGTCCCCCATTGAAGTTTCGAGTCTAAAGTGATCCCTAGAAATTTGATTGATTCGACAAGAATGAGAACTTCATTATTTAACATTAAATTACTTCCTACTTTTATTACATTTGGTAATGCAAATTTAATACACTTAGTTTTCTTTGCATTTAAAACTAAATTATTAAGTAATTAGAAGATGAAGTTACCCTCAAATTGTTTATTTTATGCATTATTTCTGTAACTTAATTTATTTTTATATCAAATATTGTTGTACTGCTTTTTATCTTAAAAATACTAAAGATCTCTTTAAGTTTCCTGGTTTGTGTACCACATACTTGCATATGCCATAATATTATAATCTTTTAGATACCTAGTTTATTATAATTGATCTCACCAGCAGACAGATGGTAAGTGAACACTGTTACCTTGGCAACATTAGCAAATCCAGGGAATTATACAATGTACTGCTAATCTTGGTCAGAGAGTGGTGTTACAGAAACTAGGAGGCTACTGACATACAACTGACTGCAACTGCTGGAACATACCAGTGGATCCTTTAAAACTTGTGGCAGTAGCAAGCCAGACAGATACCACTAAAACCTTACTAACTACTCTATGGTTTCCTCACAATAATTTCCATCAAATAAAATCAATAAACTATGGACATGAGATTACTTGGAATCCAACATCATTTATTCAAAATGTCTATTTGATAATGTGTTTAGATTGTGTAGGTTACATATAAATATCTAATTCAGTTAATGGAATGAACAAGACAATACTGCCAATATGTAATGGTGACAAAAAAACTCACTTGTAATGTTTAACCGGAACACCGGAACAATCAACCAAAATTACCTACAAGCTGAGAGTAATAGTGTTCTGTGACCTACAACAAAAAAAATAATTTCAGGATTCACGATTTAAATTTAAATTAAACGAATACATTACTGAAGTGCGTACATCGTAAATTAATTACGGAATATGTTGTTAATTATGTAATATTTATATATTTAATTATTTTATTTTATTTCTAGAAGAAGGACTTACAAAAAATTAGGCTAACGGGATGTTAGTAGGTTTTAAATTTGTTGCGTTTTTTTAGAAATAAAGCACAATTACTAGGTGATAAAAACGATGGAAACATTTGTTATGTTCAAATAGATGTCTCACCTGTTATTTTAATTTTCAATTGCACTGTGCCCAAAGAGAAATGTTCTATCTACCAGCTCAATACAACAAAGTGAGTGAGTTTAAGAGTTACTAATTAAAGCTAGTGATGGGCGATTATTACTAAAACTACTCGAACTAGTCGATTAATCAATTTAGTCGATAACAATAATTGAAGTTTGTTGATTAATATTGTGTAACGGCGTGTGGCGGTCCACAATGACTGTCAGTTTACCTACCACGTCAGTCAGTTTTAACTACTAATTTGTAACGCAGCGCACTTATTATTATACTCGTACGGAGTCGTACGTACTACTAATCAAGTAATTAAAAAGATGATGCGACGGGCGTGCGCTGTAATCAATTAAATCAATAATTTAAAAGTCCATGCGCCGCTACTTACGCAGTACTTACTGCAGTTATTATTCATCCATTTGGGATATTTCTGCCAATGTCTAAGTAGTCTAGTCTCTCAATCGCATCAATTTTCTTCAGTTTTATTTTCTTCTTTTATGTTATAGTCACATTCTCACATTCACTGTAATGTCTAGGCCTCGTCCATATATATCCAGTCAGGCTTTAGTGAAATTGGCGGCTGTTCCGCTAAAACATTCACGGACTTTTTGGGACAATCTGAAAAGTCACGAGACATTATTAGATATTTCATTTCACTTCACTTGTGCACTTAGATTAATCTTTGTTGGACAAAACACCACCGAAATTATTCAATAAAACTCAAAATACACGAATTTAATGAAAATAAAACGAAAACGCAACGTCACTCTGCAAGTTCCCGCCAAAAAGTCCTTTATCCTCTTTAAATCTTAGAAAATATTTTTTTCTGCTCATAAAGTGGCTCTAATTTCACCACAATTAGGCACGTAATGACACCACGAGGGCTGCACTAAAAGTATCGGGAATGGAATATTTCCACTGTTCCTGTCATATTAAAATCTTTTTAATTGAAAACTCCTTGGTCTTAAAAATCGAATACCATTTATTTATTTAAAATTAGATTCTCGGTCTTGTTACAAGGTTTTGTCAAACTTGTTTAGTCGTTGAGAAAATGGAATTGACTCGAGAAAATTCAAGAGCGATAATTTTTTATGACTTTCGAAGTGGTTTAACACAAAAACAGTGTGTTGACGGGATGATTTCTGCATTTGGTGATGAAGCCCCATCCAAAACCACAATTTATCGCTGGTTTGCTGAATTTCAACGTGGACGTGTCAAGCTCAGCGATGATCCCCGTCAAGGTCGTCCAAAAACTGCAGTCACCCAAGAAAACGTTGATGCTGTGCGTAAGCTGATTGAGGAAGATCGACATGTGACATACCGCGAAATTCAGGCAACTTTAGACATTGGCATGAGTCAAATACAAATAATCTTGCATGAACAATTAGGTGTAAAAAAGTTGTTTTCCCGATGGATACCGCATTCGCTCTGTGAAGAGCAAAAAGCGGCTTGCGTTACTTGGTGCGTCAGAACTCTCGAAAGATTCCACGCAGGCTCCTCAAATGCTGTATACAACATCGTATCAGGTGACGAATCCTGGATATACTCGTACGAACCCGAAACAAAAAACCAGTCACGAGTTTGGGTGTTTGAAAATGAGTTAAAGCCAACAAAAATTGTTCGTTCACGGTGTGTTGCGAAAATAATGGTGGCCACGTTTGTCTCCAAAACCGGCCATGTTGCAACTATTCCTCTTGAGGGACAAAGAACGGTTAATGCAGAATGGTATGCTAGCATTTGTTTGCCACAGGTCGTTTCTGAACTCCGTAAAGAGAACTGCAACCGCCGCATCATCCTCCATCACGACAATGCGAGTTCTCACACCGCGCACAGAACAAAAGAGTTTTTAGTGCAAGAAAACATAGAATTATTAGACCATCCGCCGTACAGCCCCGACCTAAGCCCTAATGATTTCTATACTTTCCCTAAAATAAAGAATAAATTGCGTGGTCAGAGATTTTCATCACCTGAAGAAGCTGTGGACGGCTACAAAACGGCCATTTTGGAGACCCCAACTTCCGAATGGAATGGTTGGTTTTCGACCCAAAAACTATAGGGTACTTCCGGTTGACCTAGAATTGTCAATTTTGGTTTACAAGTTTTCGCGAAAATCTAAATTTGCCCATATCTTTTTATCGTGTTGACTCAGGACCAAGATTTTTATACACCTAATAGAGACTATAGACCTCAGTATCTGGTATAAATTTCAACTGGCTAGGTCCACCCGTTTCTGAGATAATCGGTGGTGACACACGGACAGACAGACAGACGGACAAGAAAGTGATCTTATAAGGGTTCCTTTTTTTACTTTTTGAAGTACGGAACCCTAAAATGATTACATTTTATTTAATGTTTTAAAATTTAAAACATATACTTGGCCACATATTAAAATTTGTTAGAAACAAATTTTAATATGTGGCACCAATAGAACAAATTAAATAAAATACAATTAAATTAAATAAATTATTATTTAATTAAATTATTTAGTTATTTAATTAAATACTACATAATACATTCACCTAATACATAAAGCATAGATGAATGAATCGTCGCGCCCTGACGAGGACCAATTCTTAATCTATGGAGCACAATATTCAGATGTGGTTTTCACTAATATATTGTGGTAAGTTTCACTTAACATTTAGTGTTTGTTTCATGTCAATCGTTTCTTAAATATAAAAGTTATGTCAATTTAAAGAATCACGTCGAACATTTGTTAATTCAAAATAAACCAAAAGATATATCCAAAAAATGCTGCCCAAAGTCACTATTCCACGCGGACGAAGTCGCGGGCACAGCTAGTACTAACTATATTTACTTGTTTGCTTTGATGACTTATATCGACACGACAATGTCGATGATAAACCCATCACTAGCCAAAAAAATAGCTTGTGACAACCTGCATAATAACGAAACAGAACGGTATTATATGTCTCTTTCCCACGCATTATTAACGTCGAAAGTAAAAAAAGGTAAAGCATATGCATTTCATTTCTTATTTTAGCCCGGCTTCGATGTTATTGTTCCGAGTGTAGCTAGCTACATAATTATCAGTAATCTGTGATATAGTGTGTGTATTATCTATGGCTGCTGATGACTTACAATTATTTTCATTCATAGTATAATTGGAGGTAAGAAATATTAAAATAACACCAGATTTTTCATTATTTCAATGTTAAATTATAATACAATGTAATTAAAATTATACTAGCAGGAACAGTGAACTATGACGGAATCTGCGGGAGACTGGTGTCTGATAGAGAGTGATCCCGGCGTGTTTACACAGCTCATCAAAAAGTTCGGTAAGCTATGTATTTTGTGCCAATACCTTGTAAACAAAGTATTCATTACTTTGACGACATCTCAGAAAATATAAACAAATATATAAGTTACTCTATGAGTACCTTTAAATGCTACAAACTTGGGAAGTACTGTACATTAGCACCCGCTGATTTGGGGCTTCACTTATATTTTTCTTCGTAGAAAGAACTTTCACCAAGGCTTTTCACGCGATTTTTATAATTAATTCATGAAAAAAAAAATAACCTCAAAGTGTACGGCGATCGCTTGCTGCGCTTCGCGATCGTCGTTCACTTCTAACCTAATCAAGCCATGTTGATTCTGAATAGAAAATATATTTTAAATAAATGAAAAATATATATATATATATATATTTATACATGAATTAGTTAGAACATTTGAAACTTTAGGTTTTTTTTCTCGAAAACTGTGCGTTTTCGCAAAGCATTGGTGAAAATTCTTACTAAAAAGAGTACTACAGGAAAAAAAAAGTGAAGCTCCAAATCACCAGGTGCTAATGTACAGTACTGCCAAATGAGTAATTAGTTGCCAGTTATTAGGTTATTAAAACATGTGAAATATGGCCATAGCATTATTCAAATTCAGAACCTGCTGTATTACTTGCATGAATTCAATAATAATCATTTAAATGTATTTCATTTTACAAAGCTAGCTGTGCATATTACTGCTTTGCGTAATCACTATTGCAATACCTGTTATTATCAAATTAATCTTGTTTTAAAACAACAGATTTGGCACCAATGGCAATCATTTGTTGTCTGTATATTATGTACCTACAGATTATTATTTTGTCTTGTAAATACTGGTATATTTATATGTATGTGATTCAAATTAACCCTTTTTATTTGCAAAAGGAACAGTTTTCCAAAACTAAATATAAAAAAATAGAAATTCTGATTCAAGTTATTATCTTACTAAATTAAATTGTTTTCTGCTCCGTGGTTATCACATATGTTCCCGAGGAATCTTATCTTTTTCCAAAATAAAAGTATCCATGTTTTATTCCAGGCTACAATCTACCTGTGTGCCAAGTTTCATCGAAATCCGTTCAGCTATTTTTGCATAACTGAGCAACAAACATCCTAACTTTCACATTTATAATATTAAGTACGATAACGTGCGCTCTTTCTCCTCTAATATTAAATGTAAGGGTTCGTTCACACGAGCAGACGCGCCGACGTTATTCGGCGGCTGCCGTCCGCGCATCGATGGCTGCAGTCGGCAACATGCTGCTCGTGTGTCCGAGCTCTAAGAGTTTGTACAGTTTTGCTCTGCTCTATCTATATAACAATCTATTTAACCATCTCAGCATCCTATGATATAATGTTTTTATAATTCTAATGCTGTGCCTATAGCCAATGTAGATATACCTGTGCACTAGGGCTACGTCATCACTTACAATGGTGGGGTTGTGGTTGAACTATACCACCGCTACGGTACCTATGGCTGTAGCTTATGCTGAGATAGGTGCCTTATTGGCCTCACATAGTGTATATTGTATGATTGTATTTGTGTTTCTGTGTGTAATTTGTGAAGTCAATGACATTATCTATGTTGATGCTGTGTGAGTCCAGAATAAATGTTTTTCTTTCTTTCTTTAACTAAGCTTATAAAACAGACAAATGTAATGTTATGATTTTAGAGTCTTTTTTCTATAGTCAACTTAATGAAGATATAAAAACGTTTTTTATCATAAAATTTTAGGTGCTCAAGGCGTCCAAGTAGAAGAACTATGGACTATTGAAGATGGCATTTTTGAAAATCTAAGGTAAGTTTCAGTGTTACAGTATATGTGGCCATAGTCGAAACTGAAAGTGATGATGTGGCCAATGGTATGGTAGTTAGCACAAATAGCCTAGAAGAGATCTGTCTCCCAGATCATAGCTGCTGAAATATGTGTAGGTGCTTTGCAACTGATTTCCACCCTCAGCTGGGCTGCCGGATTCTACAAAGTACATTATCACCATGCTATGGTTTCCTTCACCATTTAAATTGATTGTAGAGTTCAAAACCCCTACCTTTGCCACTACATTCTAATTTGTTGCCACTGAGCTATCATAAAATGGCTTTTACGCCACCGGTCTGTTCCCTCCCACCCACAACAGAAATTTTGTTTTTTTGTTGTTTAGTAATTATTTATAAGAGTAGCTATGTAATTAAAACTTATTATATAAAGTGTATCAATTATCTAGTTTCCATAATCACAAGTACAAGCTCTGCTTAGCTTGGAATCAGATGGCCGTGTGTAAAGAATTTCCCAGGATATTTATCATTATTATTTACTAGTGGGCCCGGCAGACGTTGTCCTGCCCTGAAAATTAAACTTAGAACCCGTTTACAGCGCCACCTATTGTGAAACTAAACCATCTGTCAGTCCGATCTCGAGACATGTCAAAACGTCATTCTACACAAAATGTATGACAAAAATTTCTTCTTTATTCGTTTTTCTTTTTTTGTGGATTTTTCGTATTTTTTAACCCTATGTCCTTCTCCTGGCTCTAAACTACCTCCCTGCCAATTTTCAGCTAAATCGGTTCTGCCGTTCTTGAGTTATAAGT
Organism: Ochropacha duplaris; assembly: GCA_951361185.1. Taxonomy (NCBI): domain Eukaryota; kingdom Metazoa; phylum Arthropoda; class Insecta; order Lepidoptera; family Drepanidae; genus Ochropacha; species Ochropacha duplaris. Next base: position 3,776,279 of record OX592690.1, read on the forward strand.
GGAGTAACTAACACGACTTTCTTTTATATATATAGATAAGTAATTTGATTTTCAAGGAGCCATATTGTGCAAAAATATTTATTAATTTCGTTACATTGTAGTTTATATAATAAAATATTGATTATACTTTCAGGCCTGTACATGGACTAATATTTCTTTTCAAATACTTACAACACGAAGAACCATCAGGCCCTGTGGTGACAGATAGCCGACTGGAGAAGATTTACTTTGCCAAGCAGGTAATAATTTAACTATTTGATAATCGTGTTTCCTTAAGTCAATCGTATCAAACTAATCTTTAAATATATACTTCAGGTGATCAATAATGCATGCGCAACACAAGCTGTTATCAGCTTACTTCTGAATTGTGACCATCCAGATGTAGAGTTGGGTGAAGAATTGACAAAGTTAAAAGAGTTCAGTATGTCCTTCGATCCTAAGATGCGAGGACTCACTCTAAGCAACTCGCAAACGATTCGCAGCGCCCACAATGCTCTTTCACAGCAAACTGTGTTTGAGTTGGACCCCAAAGCACCTTCTAAAGTAAGTGTGTAGACAAAGTCATTAAAATGATTTATTTATTTTATTCTGGATAAGCTTGTGTTTGACGACAATCTCACTATGGTAAGTGATGATGTGGCCGAAGGTGGTAAGCACACAAAGCCTAGATGGGAACTGGCTCCCAAGTGCAGCTGCCGGAACACACCGATAGGTGCTTGGCGACAGATTTTCAACTTGAGGGTGGTAGCCAGCCAGTCGGGTACTACAAAGTACCCTACCACCGTGCTATGGTTTCCTCACGATGTTTTCCTTCACCGAAAGCTCAAGCCCATTGTAGGATTCGAACCCGCGACCTTCGCCGCGGTATCCGACGTCACTACTGCTGAGCTATCATCGCCTTAAATGTATATTGTATGTATGTATATAATGTATATTTGTATTGCAGGAAGACGACGCCTATCATTTTGTAGGCTATATGCCAATAGACGGTCGTCTCTACGAGCTAGACGGCCTCCGTGAAGGACCTATTGATCACGGTCCTATTGCGCTAGAGCAAGACTGGCTGGACGTCGTCCGGCCCATCATCTTGAAGAGAATCAACATGTAGGTTATAGTTATTAGTTCATGTAATCTATATATACATATAAATAAAAATGGATCCTCGAAATGTATGTACGCTCATAACTTTCGAATGACTGCACCAAATTGGATGATTCTTTGTTTTATGTATTCGTTATTGTTAGGACAAGGACAAAAATTTCCACGGGAACGCGGATGAAACCGCAGGGGACAGCTAATCAACGAATAAAATTTTATAGCTAACCATTCCATATTTCCACAGATACACGGAAGGTGAAATTCACTTCAACCTAATGGCACTTGTGTCAAATAGAAAAAATATATACGAAAAGCAACTGGAGGATATATTGAACGACACAGCGATCCCCGGTATGGACCCAGACGAGATCGATAATGAAATACCGAGGCTTAGGATGCTCATAGAGTATGAGGACGTTAAAATGACAAGATACGAAATGGAAATGGTGCGCAGGCGGCACAACTACCTGCCGTTTATAATAACGCTGCTGCAAATATTAGCTGAGGAGAAGAAATTGACTCCATTATTGGAGAAGGCTAAGGATCGGGCGTCGAAAAAGGGCCACAAGAGAATGAAGGTATAACACGGAGCTAGGGCTGCGGCTGTTAAACGTGTGAAAGCACAACAACAGACCAGCCCTCCCTGCATGTTGAATGCAGAAAGCGTACGCTGCACTCTCGCCGACATAGATACTTTATACCGCGACACCCAGGAAACCCTAAACAATATAGAAGCACAGTCAATGGAACAGGACATCACGCAATCTCAAGTGAACATTTTTGAACCACAGACTTTGTTGAGCACCTTCACAGAAACACACGATACACTGATGGAAACCATTGAGGAATGTGACATGGTAATTGATGAAGACATGTTGGATATAGTAATTACAGAGGATATAATGCCAGATCCATTTGATGATGTTGAGCCAGATGCTTTTTAATTATATATTTAATGTAGTTTATTATATTAAATTGTGGGCCTGGTCCTCCTGGTCACTATGAAAAAAGGTGTTCTATATAGAATGTATGACAAAAATATGTTTTTCCATATATTTTTATTTTTAATACTTATGTAATTCGGGTCGGAAACAAATACAAAAAATCAAAGATCATTAAAATTGGTCCAGCCGTTCTAGAGTTATAAATAGTGTTACTGACCCGACTGTTTTATAATAATATACAGGTGTCGCGTAACTAGTACGACAAACTTAAGGGGGAGATAGGTGGGCGGGTCACCTATAACATATACAAAAATGACCTTAGTAAAAGTGTCACCATTTTAAAAAATACAATTCAATACATAAAAATCTGAAAATTCAAAATATCTCGAAAATGGTGACACATTTACTAAGCTCATTTTTGTATATTTGTAGGTGACCCGCCCACCTATCTCCCCCTTAAGTTTATCGTACTACTTACCAGACACCCTGTATACATAGATAGATTAATTACACAATTTTTTTTTGGTAATTAATGTAGGTCATATTTTAAATTGTAGTGTAAATAAACATGTTTGTAGTATAGTAAATGTATTCTCGACAAAATTATAATGAACTTGTAAATAGTATTTAGGTGCTGTGGTAAATATTAACTTGTTTCCAAACATGTTTGTAATATTACGGTTAATTTATCTAAATGTTAGGCAGTGTCTCAACGTCGTGTCTTCTTTATTCAGTGCTCTTGTATGCTAACATAAATATTTTAATATAATACGCTCTGGAAATTTATTTGACTGTAATTAAAGTTTTCCTCGGATGTGAATAAAACCACTTAAAGTACAAGTATGTATATTTATTCTAACAATATTCGTATATGCACCATTGAATTGGGCATACCTAGTTACACTTCCAAGCAATGATCCGGATTACAGAAAAATTGTACAAGGTAGAATGTCCTATAACATTGTCTCAAAGTGTACTTACTTACAATATTCTCTGGCCTCTGGCAATTGTCAGTGGTGGCGTATTAAGGTTCTTATAAATAGATTCAATTTGAATCTTTGCGCATAACATAAATATTCTACATTGCTGCTACACCATTTATATACTAGATTTTGTTAGTCGTGAAATCTGAGCATATTTAGAATTCAAATAATAATTACATTTCACTTTACAAACTGCTAGGTTATTCAGGTACATATAATGTGTGTGTTAACATTTAGTTTGAATAGGAATATGTAGTACTAGCTGCCCCCCGCGGTTTCACTTACGCGGTAACTTATCTATTCCCAGGATAAAAAGTGTCCTATGTTTTATTACGGGATGTGAACTACCTGTGTGCCAAGTTCCATCAGAATCCGTTCAGCCGTTTTTGCGTGAAAGAGTAAAACATCTACACACATCCATCCAAACATACTTTCACATTTATAATAGTAGGATAATACTTTTGTTCTGAGCTATTGGATATATTGTTGCTATTTTGCATGTTGGTGTAGAGTTGGTAGATACTTACATAGTTAATATTTAATATACAGGTGGGTGGGTCACCTACCAAATATACAAAATGACAATGAAATGACCTCAGTAAAAGTGTCACCATTTTCGAGATATTTATGATCTAAAATTTAAAATTCAATATACATAAAAATCGGAAATATCGAAATATCTCGTAAATTGTGAACTTTTTAGTGAGGTGATTTTTGTATATTTGGTAGGTGACCTATCCCCCCCATAAGTTTGTCGTACTACTTACCGGACACCCTGTATAATACAACTATAGATATTGCCATATGAAGACGCGCCCACTCTGTTTCCTAACCCCTTACAGTGTGCATGCTTTCGCTAGTGTTGTTTTGCTGTCGATATCCGACACTACAACCCTAGCAAAAGGATGGATACTGTAAGGGGTTAGGAAAAAGAGTGGAGCGCGTCTTCATAGATGGCACCATTTATAATGTTGTAGAAAAACTGTACTGTAAATATTAACGCCTCATATATATCTAATTATGTATGTATACACTGTATTGTTCTCATTTAGTTTGCGTCATATCAATCGCTGCCTACTAATAATTATTTACACCTTATTACAATTATTTTCCTTAAAACTAAATTATAAACCTAATTAACGAAAGATTTTTATGTTTCAAGTTTAAATGAGTAATAAATTAATGAATTTGGGGTGTGATGTGGCACTTCGATAGAATACATTCGATACCTGTTATTTACAATTACGAGACGATAGTTTCGATACGATGAAGAAGACGTGGCATGATTATGATTAAAGGGAATTATTTACAAAGATAGGTAGGTATTGAGCGATTGGCTGCCTGCTATGTTCTATGTCGTTACATGGATTCAGATTATATGCCGTTTATAATAAAGTCTATTATCTAACGTCTCCGTAAGAGAATTTAGAAGACGGGTTATTATGCTCTATATTGAGGACTACCGATTAATGGAGCACGACAGAACCCGATTGCAGCGAAGAGTTAGGTAACGTGGAATCCAAGTAATGAGTGAACAGAGGCACAACTGGCTTTGTTGGTTCATATAGTTCACGTGTTGGGCTGTAGGCCTTTGGGCTTGATCATCATGGACGCCCGCTTCAGCGTATAGTCCCATCCTCGCCAGCGGAACCATACTATGCCTAGAAATATCATTATATTAATTAATAGGTACTTTGTACTACTATTTTACGAATGAGGCACAGTTAAAGTTTATAAGGAGGAGTGTCCATGCTACTCTGTAGTGATGATGTGGCCCAAGGTGGTAAGTCCGATCCTTTCCGTTCCTGTCGGAACCGATGGGTGCTTTTTTTATTTTTGATAGGCTTGTGTTTGACTACAGTCTCACTCTGGTAAGTGATGATGTGGCCGAAGGTGGTAAGCACACAAAGCCTAGATAGGAACTAGCTCTCAAGTGCAGCTGTCGGAACACACCGATAGGTGCTTGGCGACAGATTATCAACTTGAGGGTGGTAGCCATCCAGTCGAGTACTACAAAGATCCCTACCACCGTGCTATCGTTTCCTCACGATGTTTTCTTTCACCAAAAGCTCAAGCTCGTTGTAGAATTCAAACCCACGACCTTAGCAGCAGTAACCGTCGTCACTAGCAGTAGCATGAGGGTCTAAACGGGCAGGTACGTCATTACAAATCCACTCATCATCATACTTCATTGGATTTCAATGCGCCATAAACAGAGTAGGTAGGTATTAAGTTAGTTGTCTGGTTTAAGTGATGATTATACCTTGTCTGGCAGTCAGGTCTTGAGGGTCATGAAGGTAAAGGCCGTTGAGCCCACGCCCGCATGACTTCCACCACCAGCCGCCCTTCAACATCGATGCGCAATTCAACGATGACCTATCGTTGTCTCTGCAATTTTATTCAATGTTCTTTGTTATGACCTCTTATTTTTACGTTAGATAGGTAGCATGGCTCAAGTAAAAGTTGAGCTATGGTGAACTTTATGCCACTACCTTGCCAATATTTTTAGAAATAATAATTGTTAATTAGCCAATGCCAAAATATAAAAATATTTCTATAACTAACTATTAAGTATAAGAATCCTATGATTGTTTTCCCATAGATCTATTTTGATTGAGATGCGATATTTTCTCAGAACGCTTGATACTTTTAATGTAATTACCTGTTATAAGTGGAGAATGGGCTATTATTGGATCCGTACCAGGGATCATTAAGAGAATCGCCTGCGTTACCCTCATATCCGTCAATCTCCAGTTTGTAGTATTCCGCTTCCGAATATATTTTGAAGTGCGAATACTGCGCGTACCTATAAGTATAAATTTAAGTAATTAAATTAACAAATTTTACTTTGTGTTTGACCGCAATCTCACTGTGGTAAGTGATGATGTGACCGAAGGTGGTAAGCACACAGCTTAGATGGGAACTGGCTCTCAAGTGCAGCTGTCGAAACACACCGATAAGTGCTTGGCGATAGATTCCTATAGTGCTATAGTTTCTTCACGATCTTCATCGAAAGCTCAAGCTCATTATAAGATTCGAACCCATGACCTTCGCCGCGGTATCCGATGTCAATACCACAGAGCTACCATCGCCTTAAAATTTAATTAGGTATGCATATTTATTTAAGTCTGACGGTTCACAAGCATACGGATGGCACACCTGATAGTAAGTGGCCACTGGCCACCACATGGCAATACCCTAACCTAACTGATTGGCAGTTTTCTTAAAAGTATCCAAACTACAGTTGCTTGCAGTCAAACAGAATACAGTCCGTCTATGTACATATAATTGACGCTCGTCTCCACTCACCGTTTATTACCGTCAAAGTCTTCTAGCTCAACTCTCAGCATGTAGTCATCGTTGTTGGTGAGCATGTATATGTTCTCATTTCCTAGCCAGAACTCCTTGCTAGGGTCACCGAAGCCGTTCTTGTAGTCGCTCCAGTCTCGGTTGAAATTCTCGGCGGGTATGCCGTAGTCATCTCGACGGTGTATCACCTAATACATGAGTTATTAGTCTTTATTATTTAATCGGCTGTATGTAGGTAAGTTAATGATTACTGGGGAGTATATGGTTTTAGAGATAACGGCACAACTTTTCAGGCGCGGATCCAGGATGTGGTTTAGGGAGGGGCAATCTTGGCTCATTCCACCTGCTTAAGCTTCTAGAAAATCTCGGCGAGTGATAAATGAGTTAATAATGAACGAACAAAGAATTGATGATCGATATGACGTTTTCTATCATTTGAAGAATTGGTCGTAACTAGGGGTGTATTGATTTTTTCTTATCGGTATGCTTTCCCCTTTTTCTATGATTATTTTTATTGGCTTGATCGAAAGAACAGTTATTTTTCGGTAGTGGTTTGAGTAATCTCTCTAAACAGTAGGGAAATATGGTAAAAATTTAGTTTTAATTTCCGAAGTACCTACGTACCTACTTAGGTAGGTATATGTATATTACCAAGCAAAATAAATTAATTTGACGAGAGGTAGTCCTCCTTGGTCATTCCAAAATGCTGTCTGTGGATTTAGATTACGATGGTCGAAATATCTATGGACGCGGTAGCGAAACTATTAATCTATAGCTGTAATAATAAATAACTAAAACTTACAGTCCAACCGCCATCGGCGACATTTTGTTCGCAAAACACTTTGAGGAACCAATACGTGGTCCCCCTTATCTGTAGATAGTACACTCCAGATTCACGCATGCCAGCATTCAGTAAGTCAACACACGAGTATCCCTGCAAAATTAAAATTATTGTAGACAGTAGAACACATTAGCAAAAAAACATACATTCGCGATTATATCGATGTCTCAAGGCATTGAAAGAATCACACTGAAAGTTGCAAATAAAATGGGTCACCATATCATTAATATCATAATGTGGCCAAGTGAACTGTCTTAGGCAGGGTTCGGCAAACCGCGGCTCGCGAGCCGCTTGCGGCTCTTTGAAAGGTCAGTAGCGGCTCTTCAAGTTCTCCTCAAAATCATTTTTTTTTGGGTGCATATGAGAGAAGGCGATGATAGCTCAGTGGTAAGTGACGTCGGATACCGCGGCGAAGGTCGTGGGTTCGAATCCTTACAATGAGCTTGAGCTTTCGGTGAAGGAAAACATCGTGAGGAAACCACAGCACGGTGGTAGGGTACTTTCTAGTACTCGACTGGCTGGCTACCACCCTCAAGTTGAAAATCTGTCGCCAAGCACCTGTTGGTGTGTTCCGGCAATTGCACTTGAGAGCCAGTTCGCCTTTAAGGCATTGTAATAAGGTGTACAACACATTAGCAATCCCCTGGTATTGCCAATGTCTATAGGCGACGGTTGTCACTTACCATCAGGTGACCCGCCTGCCTTCGTTGTCACTTGTGACATAAAAAAAAACAAAAATCAAATATGGTAAATACCGCGAGCCAAATAATTGTCTTTCGAGCCCATACAAATTTTACTACATTTTACTTCCTATTAAAATTTGGAATAACAGTGAAAAACTTAAAACAGAAAACTGCGGCTCTTTGAGCTTCCGAGAAGTCGATATTTTTCTGGAATCTGGCTCTTTGTCTAAAAAGTTTGCCGACCCCTGGTCTAAGGTATACTTATAACTTTGCAATGTAAAATGAAGACGATACCTAAGTATTCCTGCGTGATATTTAAAATTCTAACCGGCTTTATTAAACATTCGCAATTCGCACAACGGTCATATTATAACGCAAACCGTGTTTTAACTCAAAATTATAATGCACAGTCAAACTTACATCACTGCTATAGTTGCAGTTCAATAAATATGACTACGAATTATAATACTGACAAATATACTCGTACTTAAGCAATTACTTTGAAGCTGTACCAAAAGTTACGTAATAGGTTCTTTGCCATAAGTTAGCGTTTGTATCCTATATACTATCTCAAGAGAAGCGTGTAACGGACGGATAAGAGGTAGGTTAATAATCGGTAGATCTATACTAATTAAAATGGCATGGAGACACACATTTTGAAAGCGTAATTAATCATTGATTAGTTCTGGAAACAATGTCACCATGTGTTTTGATATCTATACAAAAGTAACCAACCTTGAAACCACAAAATTTTCTATTTTCTTTTCGTAGAATGTGATAATATAGCCAAAGGTAAAGAAGAGAAGAGAGAACCGAATATTTTAAATTATCTACAATTCTATCTACTCATGGTATCCTAAAAATTAAGTGCTATACGGCTAAAGCTTGGTTTTTATGGGCCATTTTCTGGCAGACACTGATTGACTGAGTGAGCCCGTGAGCTTGTTAGGTTTTCGGTAAGTTTAGCGGCGGACAGTCACAGTCCGTCCAACTGTTCGATCAACAGTAAACCCTTTGAAGACCGTAACACTACAAAAAAATGCATGAAAGTGAATCTATTGAGTGATTTTTAAATATGCTCCCAATTTTATAATATCAGTCTTTATCCTATATTTTTAATGGTAGGTACATTACATACGTAAGGCGATGATAGCTCAGTTGTAGTGACATCGGATACTGCGGCGAAGGTCGTTGGTTCGAATCGTAATAAGCTTGAGCTTTCGGTGAAGGAAAACATCGTGAGGAAACCATAGCACGGTGGTAGGGTACTTTGTAGTACCCGACTGGCTGGCTACCACCCTCAAGTTGAAAATCTGTCGCCAAGCACCTATCGGTGTGTTCCGACAGCTGCACTTGAGAGCCAGTTCCCATCTAGGCTTTGGGTGCTTACATCATCACTTGCCAGCGTAAGATTGTGGTCAAACACAAGCTTATGCAGAATAAAAAAAAAACGGATTTAGTTCATATATCATATCGCGAGATTATATTTCCGCTTTCACATTAACGTGGTATGTGGTATTTGTCGGAGATGGATCGTCACGCACATTGGTCTCGCTTGAATGTCAGTTTTATTGGCAATCTTACTCGAGAAAATTCATTGTACAAATACATTTGTTTCACGTCAGCTTCCGTCGAGGTAATAAAATTTAACTGTCGAAATAGCAGACAAAACCTCAAACTTATTTGAACTGTAATTTAGGTTGTTGAATTTACCTATATTGAACTAGATTTCAATAACATAGTTTATGAAAAAAATTGAGTCACACATGCTAAATTCTAGCAGCAAATTACTGTCTGAAATTTAACAACAATAATAGAAAAAAATATTCAATGGTACAAAGCGGGCCAAAAAGAAATTAAGTGCTTTTCTAGGTCGATATTAAAATAATAATAGACCTTATCAAGTCAGTCAAGGCAAATTTAAGTTAGTGTAATTTATTATCTGGTACCTACTATACAATATCTATGTTATTATTGGTCTCTTTCGCATTCCCAGAATAAAAAAAAGGTCCATCCAAAAGGTCCAACGGTTTCCATCTTTCCTCTCTGCCAAAAGTTATCATAATCTTTTTGACTTCATCACTTTGGGGTTGAAAGTTAGTAAATCCTTTTTTACTAGGTACACACCTCATTTTATTACCCAAATATGTACCGTCTTTTTTTACATTAGGTTTATATACCTAAGACCGTAGGTATACCTTTATGATATTTACACTGGATTTTGAATCACAAAAAATGGCATGGCCTTTAGTGGGTTTAACAATAAAGAATAATAGGACTTTCAAGTTGACCTAGATAACTACTACACTCTTTTTTCCTTTGGGTATTATTGTAGGTAAGTCTACCTAATTTAGCCACAAGGGTTTTGTTTTTCCTTCTGTAATATATTTACATACTTTCAAACACAAAAGCATTTGTTTTAGAAAGTCATGCAAAATGGAATTGTGAAGTGAAAAAGATGAATGAACCATTAAAGACGATTAATTTGTAAAAATATCTTTTGAGGTTACTTTCTTTCACTCAACACTCATGTGCCAATTACTATTTTGCGTCTCTAAGTTTGGACCATTAATATCTCTTTAGTTGGTATGTGTTGGTAAATAGTCTATGTGCTGTCCAAGTCCGTCGCTGTTTTTGTCTTTGACGCGAGAAAATAATTATTCTTTCGCTAGTCGCACATTGCGTAAGTTATGTTTGTGGACACGTTCCACCGTATCTGGCAGTGGTTCACACGGCTTGCTTTATATAGACATAGAAAGAAAGTTCCTGCAGGACCTTTTTGTATTCAAGTGACTTTTATTTGGTCGGTGTGAGAAACTAATATTTTTTTAAAAATAAGGTTGCTAAGTACGTATTAGATGAATTGCAATATTATTAACATGACGTAGATCTGCACGCGGTCTCCATTTTGACCTCCGTGTGACCTTGTGATGATTATCACAATCAAAATATATACCTATAAGGTTACCTGAATTAAATCATTACATGTAAAAATATTGTACTGACTGAACTATCAACAAACAGCAGCACAGGTCAGAAACTTTGAAATTTTTAACACAGGCTTCACTTATTATAACGTAAGAAAGGGTCATTTAAAATTAGAGCCATGAGTAAAACGATCCTAATCTATTTAATTTTTAAACGAATTTTTTTGGTCAGAGGTCTGACAATCTAGCGGGTTATCTGATGATATGTGACTATCATCGCCTATAGCCATTATATTGTTGGCCATTTATAATGAAGAAGAAGTTGCCTAGAAGGCAACTTGCCCTCAAGAGCAACTCCCGGAATCCACCGATTAGGTTTCTATCCCTCACGATGTTTTCCTTCACCGAAAGCTTAAGCTACCACCGCCTTAAAGTTATCAACAATGGTTCAATACATGATGGGTACAAATGTTATAAGTAAACTGTTGCATCATGTCACTCCACGTAACTGGTAGTCTTACGTTAAGAACAATAACCCGCTATGATCATTAGTTATTGTAGTTCGGTGAGAACAAGCGGTTTTTGCGCGCGCTCAAGCCGCGGAAAGCGCTGCTTGAACACAACACAACTACATATACGTAGTTGAACCAGATTTACGTAATATTAACGACGCAACTTTCCTTGAGCGGAAATCTTGTCGTGACTACTTTTGTAGGCGCTTTTTTTAACTCTCGAATACAACGAGCCGAGCCCCCGGCGAAATAATGTAATACAGGAAACATGCCTGTTGATATTAACTCACATCAACTATAGGCAGGTAGGTATCATATTAAGAATTATGAAATCACTAATCCCACTTTTGATTTACTTAACTAATAAGTCGAATTATCGAGTCGAACCATTTCAAAAATTCCAAAAACTTTAAAGGTTTATTAAGAACACTTAATTTTGATAAATAATTTATACACCGGGGAACACGTTGAATATTGCGCAGTGAGTGTGATACCTACCAGTTCCTTATTGCTCAAGTAGAAGATATAAATGGTAGTGCAATTTATAGAAAGATTACGTCTTTATACACATTTTACCAGAACCAAAATACCGACAATCGTACACAACATAAACTACCTACCTATATACAAATGGTAAGTACGAGTACCTTAGCACCACTGTGACTACTGCCTACACACATCAAAAAAATTTAGCGATCACTTTGAAAAATCGAAATCATCATTATGATTAATTAACTACAATTTTTTTTTATAATAAATAAAAAGAGTTTTATTTCTATATAAAGAAAACAAAGATTTTTTCTTGATTAAGTTCAATCTAAGAAATTGTATCAGCTTATGCTAGTGATCACAAACTTTTTTTGATGTGTGTATCTTGACTGAATCGCAATTTCAATTCGCTTAATTTGATAAGAATTTATTATTCTCAAACAGTCACTCTGTATAAAATAAAATATATTTTGGAATGCTCTCAACTCCTCGGATATAATTGAATATATATTTTATCACATAAATAATACGATACATTATTAATTAGCAATGCACTAGTTACTAAAGTGACATAATATTTTTATTTTATTTGCCATATTTTAGTCGCACAACAGAAGCAGTCACAAAGTTTCAATGATGAGCGGCAAATACAACTTTAATGATTATACATTACCTTTTCATGTGAAATGTTACTCGTATAAGTATTGAGATTGATTCAACGATAACGATAGGCGTGTGTATTAATAAACTTTATATAACTATGACTCACTTTCACGTCTTTATAGTTGGCGACGATTTCTGAGGCGAAAGTGTTATTGCCGATGATGGGTTTGTTCTTGACGCTCGGGAAGATGATGCCGCCCTTGCGGCTGGCGGGGCGCGGGCTGGCGGTGGCGGTGCCGACAGTGCCGCCTGAACTGGCCGGCGTCACTGTCACCGTAGCGCCCGCGTTGGACGTGGAGCTCGAGCTGGGGCTGCTCGGGCTGCACGTGTCATAACCATTAGTCACTGAACAACCCTACATCGTATCACAACACACACAATCGAGCGCCTAAATTAATCATTCGCTTGGCAGCACGCAAAGCGCTCGCAGCATATAATATAAAATCGCAATAGCATTGTTAGATATAGAAGGATGTCACCTGTTGTTGATTGCGGAGGACGGTGGAAGGGTCGTGACGGCTGCGGTACTCGTGCTGGGATCCGTCGTGAGCTCGTCTACCCGGTACCTATTCGGTGCATACTCTACGAGCCTGTCGATTGTGGGATCCAACAATAGTTCAGCTGGCACCGGCCGCTGCGCCAGTGTCGCTACGTCATCTTCCTGCTTCTTTAACCTTTTTTCAACCATATCCAGATTCTCTATAATTAGATTAGTTTTAAGTCTCAAATCGTTATGAATTTGTCCTATTGCACGCTCCTGTCTCTGTGTTTGTGTCAGTAATTCATCTGATTTTGGGACCAAATCGTCAACAGAGCTCTTAGTACCAACGACTACATCCCACACTTCGTCCATCTTTTCGGATACGCTCATCATAGGAATTATTTTATTGACAAGTTTGTCGATTTTGCTGCCTTTCGTCACAGGGCTCTGTGTGCTGGTGGTTGTTCGATTTTTAAATAGACTGTTGACGTTTATTGATGCTGCTTCCGGTTCTACTATTGCCGAGTGAACGTCGGCCATCATATACAACACTTTACCCAAGTTTTCGGAGACAAGATTAATATGAAATTGTAATTTACGATCGACCGTCGACATCGATGTGCGCAGTTGATCGACTTCTTTCGTGATTTCATTGACTATTTCGGAATTTAATCCTTTGGCGATTTCTATAACGTTTAGATTGATGGGTTTCTTTTCGCTGGCTTCAGCGTTGATATCATCAACCGGCAAGAAGTTATTGTCTATTTGGTTTTTGAGACCGACTAATGTTGTGTCGATATTTGAAACTTTTTGATCTAGAGATTCTAGCTTTCTATCAAGTAGTTGAGCGTCACTGATCTTGTTAGCGGTTTTTTTTGTTGTATGCTCATTGATTCCCCCGACATCATCTTGACTTAAATGACTGAACAATTTCAAGTCAAGGTTCCCTAATTTCGATATTATTGCATCTGTTTTGTGTATGTTGTCATTAACTCTGGAATCGAGCGCTTCCACTCTCCGCATCAAGTGTTCTACAGCTTTATCTAGATTTTCTATTCTTTGCAGTTTTGTTTCTAGTGTACTCACTATGACCTCGAATACGTTGAATATGTATTGCTCCCTGGAACAAAAAAAATTTAAATTATTTCTACTATTTTTAAATATTTTTAATATAGATTAGGTACTCTAATATAATTGGTTTAATGGTATCTTGACCCATAGAATATCTTTGTTTCTATCTTGAGATCGTTATTTTCATCGGGTATATAATCCTATGGCATATCCTATTACACAAACATTACGCACTCATTACAAACACACAGAGGCATAGACTTGTTAGGTTAGTTAGCCTATCATGCCACAGGTCATTAGTTCGATTCCCATCCAGGGACCTTTGGATAATAAACATGTCTATCTGTCCTGAGTCTGGATGTAATGAATATGAGGATATCCATAGATTATTAATAGGTCCTACCTTCTCAGAGCGGCGCGATAACCTATAATAATTATTAATCTATAAGGATATCTTTAAAAAGTCGTATAAACTGTAGGGACCATGTCCCAGGATATTAATAGTTAGATAATTGTGGTATGCTTTAAATCACTCTACATGTTCGTTATCATGTGTACCACAGGTACACACTTTATAAAATCAGAGAAGTATCGGAGTACCTACATTTTATGAGGTACCAATGTGATTGCACCCATAAAGACAGTGAAATTGACATATCTGTCATTGTAGTTATGCAACTAAAGAAATAGAAACCTTAAATACGTACGACCTACGTGCGTGCCACATACCTAATGGTCGCGGCACGGCGTTCTCGCAGACATTGTTTCCCGATGTTGATAAATATAGTTTACCAGCTGTCTCTGCGGTTTCACCCGCGTTCCCGAGGGATCGTATCCTTTCTCGGGATAAAAAGTATCCTATGTATTATTCCAGGATATGATCTACCTGTGTACCAAGTTTCATCAAAATCCGTTCAGCCGTTTTTGCGTGAAAGAGTAACAAACATCTATCCATCCATCTATCCAAACTTTCACATTTATAATACTAGCTGTCCTCCGCGGTTTCACCCGCGTTCCCGTGGGATCTTATCTTTTCCCGGGATAAAAAAGTAGCATATGTGCTATTCCAAACTATAATCTATCTCTATGCCAAGTTAAGTTTCATGTAGATCCGTTCAGCCGTTCTGGCGTAAATGAGTAACAAACTACATCCATCCATCCAAACTTTCACATTTATAATATTAGTAGGATTAGTGGGATTAGAGTAGAAGATATTATGTTAATCCTACTAACCAATACCGTTGCATGTTGTAAACCGACCGAAGAAGTATGACTACCACGAATGCAGCTCAGAATTTTTAGGGACTTGTGTAAGTTGTTGAATATAAAGACTTCGATGTGCCAATACTACGTGTAAGATGGGTCAGATCGTCTGATTAATTTATAATTAGAACTAATTTAAATTTATATTTTTATCTTCAAAATTGATTGAGGCCTCGGGAGACCTCCTTTTCTTCAAGTGGCTATCCTTATGTTTATTTTAGTGGAAGAGTTTCAATAAAATACCTTAGGTACATCCCTACCTAATTAATTACGATTAGTAGGATTACTGATGCAATTACTATTGCAACCTATTTTATAAAAAAATGCGCCCTCAGATTACTCCGCAAGACGTCGTCGTCCGCAGGTTAAATTCCTACAATAGGTAATTGTAGGACTAATTAAGTATTGGATTCAGTCCCAATATTGGTCAAATATCCAGCGAGTGAATGAGGCCGGCTGTCAAGCATACCTAACTATATAGGTACAGATAATACTTTTAGTCAATCCGTATGATTCTTCAACTATCACTTCAAAGGACAATTTAATTTTGTAATCTCTAAAGCTCCATCTTATTATTTGATGTAAGTATGAAATAACATTAGAGTAGAAAGTTACAAGATATAGCCAGATTATTCAAGATAATTGTTGGTGACATGATGTAGGCTATCTATTGGGAGTCATTAATATGTAAATTACGTAGAGATGCGACTTATAATTTTTATGTAATAAACACGTGTTGGTTTATGATTGCGAGATTGTCAATTAATGTGTTATTTAAAGAGTTTTACGCCGACTTTCTTACAGCTGTCAAGTATCACTAGATATATAATTATATACCTATTTCTATGCAAGTACCTGCATACCTATACGATTCGTACTTACTTTCAATGTTAACAACAAATTAATACTTGTTTTTCAAGCTTAAGCTATTATTGGTGCTTATATTTTATGACTGATCTATTTTAATACATAATGTGGTCGTGATTTAAAATGGCGATGGTAATATGTATTTATTTGTTAATTCATACCAAACCAATACGTATATATGATTTAGAATAGGATCTCAATAATAATGGACGAAAATGTTAAGTAAGTAAAAAACATGCGTTATATACACTTCTCATCAGAAAAATCGAAACACCTTGCAAGTTTATGTTATGTAAGGATTATCAGAAAAATGTGTATATTTAAAAACGGAAGTGTTTCGATTTATCTGATGAGAAGTATATTTCCCCAGTGCCTCTGTGTGTCTATGGATCAGCCTTAATCATATCGCTCATAAAAAAATAAGTTCATTGTCTCTAAGTATTGACTGAGAGCGTGGTCTTTGGCATACTCACCCCGCCAGTTCGAATTAATTGTTGCCCGATTCAAAGGTATCAGTTCACTTCTTCAACTAACTATTTTGATCTGATGTTGTCAAATATCTATCGTACCTAACAAATACTGTTACTAGATTAGAATATAGCTCAAATAACACTCGCAATTTATTTGTTGGTATTGACAAACTAGCAACTAAAATCATTATTTATTCCCATTATTTTATGAATTTGTTCCTATACAGCAAGTGCAGTCAGTATTGTATTAATTGTGATTGAATTCACGATAAATCGATCAAGCTAGCTCTCATTAAACGTCTTTTACGAACCGATTGTTAAAATAAAGGCAATTTATATTTTAGTCACGGACAAAATAAGCATTCAACACTGTTATTTATTATTTACAAATCCAGGTTTAAATTTCCTGAATTGTAACACCTTCGCTACAATCTCCTTTTATTATTTCATAATCAAAGACAACAGATAAATTTTATTCACCTGTAGATCGGTCCTTCCTATAAGTGAGAGGAAATAACGAGCAGAACAAGTTGCTTTGAATCAGTGTTTAGCAAATATTAATTTCGAAATGCTCTTATAACTGCACCTACAGATTATGGTACTTGCTGTCTAACGAGAAGAGAAGCGTGTGTAACCTGAACTCGTTATTATGCAAATTGTAAAATGGCACTGTCTTTAAACTGGGCGGTCTGATACAGTTCTCATAATTATATCAAGAGTTTGCAACAACCGAACGGCTCAAACCATAGGCGCGTCTCTTCCTGGCTTCCAATTCAACGTCTATTGCACTAAGCATGTTCTAAATAGTAAAGTATGGTTGTTCTGAGTTTATTTGTACCTAGTGGCTGGTCGATGCAATTCTAAATGTAATATACGGACCTGTCGACACAGAAACTATTGTTTGGCTTTATTATAACGCGTTCAATTTGAGTGCCTTTTAAGTACTGCTTGATATAATACCACGAATTGTGTAGGTATCTCGTTATTTCTACCATTGTTACAATTTTACAACAACCAGTTTAATGGCAAGTGATTTGATTTAAATGAGAAATATGGCAGCTACACTTGGGAGTTTCCTTCTTCTTTAATCTCAAAAGTTTAGTGTTTTCAAACTCGTAGTAGGTGTGTTCGCTTCTAAATCAATAATTAAACCCATTTTTTCATCTCTCTCGTTTTGTAACTTCAAGCCTAAACAGTATCTACGGAATGTTGAAATTTATATTAAATATTAACTAGTAACATTTCGGTCTTAATATTTTTTACTTATTTATTTTTCTTAACTCTAGCCATTAACTAGTTTCTATATATGTATTAATACATTTGATCTATATCCGTTATGGGCTGTGCAACACTAACAGATCAAAATTTGGCGGCCAACAACGCCAGAGTATGCATGATTCTGTCGCCTTGAATTACTTCTACATTAATTAATGCAAGCTTGTTAGGCTTTAACCTAATACAGTACCAACAGCCTAGTTACTAAGTAGATTTGTTTTTGAAATATATTGGACTATGATCGCGGATTGTCGCTTCAGCGTGCGAAAGCAAGTCTTATAACTAAGTGCATATTAGTGATCGGTTAACCTCTTGTTTGTTTGTTCATATGTGGCTCAGGGTCCTACATTGTGTGGCCAAGCTTCTATTGCGCCCGCGCAGTCTGTAACGCCCGCCTGACTAAATAGTAATACGTACATACTCGTAATTATATGAACTCAGACGAATGTTAGCGCTTTATATGTAGGTAATCTAATGCGCTTTGTCTCCGATATATATCTGACTAAAGATCACTATACAACCTACGCATGACTATTTAGCTTATTATGGATATAGCCCTACTATTTAGTGAGAAGTTACGTATTCGTAAGCAATATACATCTATTGTTGTTTAGAATAAAGCAAAGTGAAGTTATGATAAAAATAGATAATGGTATGAAATACCCTTTTTGATTATGGTTTAATAATATTAATCGCTGTATTACCGTGGTAAGTGATGAAGTGGTTATGTAGTAACGATGATTTTCTTTTCACAGTAGGATTCGAGCCTCACAGAATTTTACGTCACTACCATTGACCCATAATTACATCAAAAAGCTCTGTTGTAATTCGTCTTCCACAAATTTGTTTTTCAACTGATTTAAATACATTCTTATCATAAAGGAGGCTTGCAGTCTTGCTGATAGATTAAGTTTATTATTAATAAAAACATGGAAGAAAATGTACCGGATTTTGAATAAAGAAGTTCGGAGGTGTAGAGACTTAGGGTTATTTGGGTTGTATTTTCTAGATACTCGATACAATCTTAAGTTTTCAATAGTATGAAATTGTTTAGGAAATATGTTATGCTGAATCCTCTACACCTACATAGTTAGTACTTTATTAAATATTTTACTTGTAAGCATACCGATCTCAAAATGTCTAGATATGTACCTATAATCTCTATTTTTACGAAAGATTATATCAACGAGACGAAAAATCTCTGAAGTAGTGCACGTTCTATTTACAAGGTTTCTTCACATTACAGTTAAATTGTTCGTCAAATCGTGAACGCTATTTATCCGCATGAAGGCGACGGAGTCCACGACACACGTATTATATATCGGATACACGATTTTGACAGATGGCTGCCCAAGATTAGATACCATTGAGCCGTTCGTTTATCACTCTTCTAGCTCACCAAGGACTTTAAAAGAATCTAGGGTAATACTCCATTGGATCATAATCGTGTCGCCGCCATGCTTATTGACAATGGCATATGCGACACAAAAGTATTTCTATTATAGCAAAAAGTGCAAATATTTTCATGGGAATAATAAGTCATGTGTAGGTCACAAACAAGCACGCATTCCGTACGATAAAACCTCACCGAAACAATAAGAATAGATACTTTAGTTAAAACGTGACACTGTCGTTATCTGTAAACTGTGCTATTTTAGAGGTATATAAGACAAGATACAGGTATGTGGAAGGGCAAACCGCAATCTCACCATGGTAAGCGATGTGGCCAAAAGTGGTAAGCACACAAAGCCTAAATGGGAGGTGGCTCTAAAGTGCAGCTGTCAGAACACACCGATAGGTGCTTGGCAACAGGTTTTCAACTTGAGGGTGGTGACCTGCCAGTTGGGTACTACAAAGTACCACCGTGCTATGGTTTCCTCACGATGTTTTCCTTCACCGAAAGCTCATACTTTCACCGCGGTATCCGACGTCACTATCACCGCGCTATCATCGCCCTTATAAGTATATGTATGCGATAATTTTATCATGGTATTCTTAGTGCTTATAGCGTTATTGGCAAAGCGCCCTAATACTTAAGCGTTTTATTTAAAGTAACAAGTACAAGTCAAGTAATTATGTCATAATATAATGAACCTGTAATAATACTTGATAACAATAGTGAAAATACCAGAGATAAAGTAAAAATTCAGGGGACAAGCTTTTGTGTGAGAATATTTGAGCAAAACAAATGCATAATGAGAATTAGTGAAATTTTAGCATTGTGTGCAAGTGAAATATTTTTATTGACCTCAAACATAACATAATACACATAATAGTAGTAATAACGACGCCCATTAGGATTTACGAGTTAGTAATTATGAGCTTGGGACTTTAATAATGCACATAAAATGCAAATTTACCTGTAGTGATCTATATTTTATGGATAATGATCTATACACGCGTCATACTTGTGAACAGGTGCTGCTTGTGGGGGCTGGTCTGCTTGATTTTTTATTTTATTAAGTCAGCCATAGTTAAATTCTATTTATTATTTTGTTTTGCCGCCATAACTCGCAAATATAAATCAATGAGACCAGATAGATAAATTACTGAATGTAATAAGTGTAAGTTGTTGAAAAGAGTAATTGCTGAGTTTATTACGGGCTCTTCTCAGCAAAAGCAATCATCCGAACCGTGCTTTAGAGTCTAGACTATTTATAAGTGCTTGAAAAGGCTTATTTGAATAAAATATTTTTCATTTCATTACAGTGATATTATTTAGTCGATTTTTAGTGAGTCTGAAATCATACAAGCTGGCTGGCGGGTCACCAAATGATAAGTTATACATGACTATAATAGATATAGTGTTAATGCCCTTCATTTCTCAATTCAATTGATAATTGTGGTGTGTTTATATAACCAGATGATTCTTTGATATGATGATTGCGAAAAGCATTTTGTATAAAGTAACGGATCAACAGTTACATAATGTTTTTACCAAAAATATGCATTTCCTGTTTTAACAACACATTAAGATCGTGAAAAACGCATTCAGATAGCAAGTATAAGGAAATATTCAAGCGAAAATATTTAGATCATATTCATGCGATTTTATTGCATCATACTTATGAGTATCAAGTAAGTATGTACACATTATATCCACAGAATGAATTTCAGACATTCAAAAAGTTGCTTAAAGTTGCAGTTACTAAAGTTTAATTGCTCAAGTTTCATCACACCGATCCATAATTCCACCTGTTTCAAATATCATCCATACGTAATGCATCACGCATCACAGATATTGTATGGAAACCAAGCACCATGACCAAGTAAGTACGCTGCCACCTAACTAGTTAAATTGCATTTTGATATTTGGTATTGTCCGGATTAGTTAATCTTGCTCACCTAATCTCAACGAAAGCAATTACAATATTTGTAAGTGCCCAAAAATAGATTAACTTTTGATTAGGTACATTGCGTTTTACATAGCTTTTTTTGCATTTTGTTTTTAATGGATATGAAATTAGTTATTTACATCGTACTTGTTTATTAATAAGCTTTGTATTAAAGTTCACAGAAAGCGGAATTATCATGATTTGAATCTGCTGGTTCAGTTTTCAGGGCATTCCAGGGATTGCCAAAATGTGGCCGATTTTTACACTGCCTAAATGGGAACTGGCTCTCGTGTATAAATGCCGGCACACTATTTTGGCAGATGTGGCATTTCTGAGAAATTAAATTCGTAGTAAAACCTGATCTCGACTTGACTATATAAAATTAATAGATAATTTCTAGAGGAAATTAAAGCAATTCTGTACGCTGTATGATTTCAGGTTTAGCGCACAGGAGTTTTGACAATTTGTGACGTTATCAGTATCCGATTATCGTGGCACCAATCTCACAGCACACGCCTAAAATGAGACACATGATGGATTGGACAAGTCTCATATCTTTTGCAATAGTGTGGTTGAGAGACGCGAGTCACACCCGCCGGTTATACTTATAGGTAGTCGCGTTCCGCAATGGAAAGTACCCACCAGCTTTTGATCAATGTATGTTGCATTATTATAACACCTATTAATATGAAACTCGTCGTCCTTTCGACTCTACTAAAATTAATTTCTCTATTATATATATTTCTGCATATTACTTATTATCAAGGTGGATGCATGCTGGTTTTCAGCGGGAGGTCCAATTTAATTTGTATTAATGTTTATTATGATTATCATCGAGAGAAAAACACCGTTATAGTATTTATTTACGCTGTATAATATAGGTAACTTATGGTATAAAAGTAGACTTACACATATTATATTTAAAGGAGCAAATATAAATATTTAACATAAAATACGCTTTCACAACAGTTACGCTATACAAAGGCAGAACGAAACGACTGTTTATTTTTCATACTTAGTGAACAATTTCTCCTCACGGCATGCTACATTACGTTCATACATGACATATGCCGCACCTAATGACCAGACTATATCTGTTTTCATGTAAGAATACGGTTCAACGCTTAACTAGCATAACGCTTTGTCGAGATGCAAGCTGCCGTATGTGATACCTATAGAGGTGAGTGTTATTGGCGTGCTATGAAGTTATAACGCACCGTGCAGTGCGCAAACGCATTAGTTATGTAACTTGTAATTAAAAATACTTGTAATGAGTTTATTTAATAAAGATATATTTGAGTTGAGTTGAGTTTTAGTTCTCGGATTAAGTCGTTTTAATTGATAATAAATAGACACTCATTAAAATGTAGAATTTCAATAGTTTGGATATAACTATAGGTAAAACTATAGCAACCAGGCTAGATCAGGCTGTAGCGATAGTAACGGGTAACATTCTATGATTGACAGCTCGCGTACACTAAGGAAAAGTGATTAGATAATGTATTAATTACGTGTGATTCAAGCTGATGGTAACGATACCAAGCTGGGCACCAACTGTGACACGGCGGGAAGCTGATGGCTTGTGTTTTTATTAGAAGCCTCTCGTCACGGATTCGGAATTCATCAATCGATGATACTGTTTTTATGTCAACTTAGTAGTGAGAAAAGCTGGCAGACGGGTCACCTGATGTTAAGTGAGTACCGTCGTCTATAGACATTAGCAATACCTGGTATTGCCAGTTGTTTTCGACCTTTACAATGCCTACGAGGCAACTGGCTCTTTGCAACTGCCCTACAGTGATAACTGCGTTTCCGTGAAATCTGTTGTTTCACCGGGAAACAATAACAACAACATATGGAATGGTAAAATGTTTAAAAAATGTTTAGACTTAGATTTAGACTCTGTCATAATTGAACTGACTCTACCACTACCGGTCCGGAAATATATAAATAGATAGACTAAGAAATATTAATCGTGGTGGAAAGTCAGTGGGATTTTATAAGCCTCTCTTAGAACCTTAGTTTCAGTACAGTTTATGACAGAAATGAAATGAAATTGTTTATTCATCCAAATAGGCCTTCACAGGCACTTATGAAAAGTCAGACTCTAAATGACAGATTTATCATGTCCGTTGATTGAACAATTTAACGGAATCTGCGACTTTAAAAATCTTTTTCTTAATAGATGCTTAGGTATGTTCAGACAGTTAAGACAAATCTTTTTTATGGATGTAGGTAAGCAAATTCCCACGTTTTTTGTTGAAGTTTGCGTTTTATTCATATAAAATAATAGTAATTTTATTACATGATATACAGTTAATCTAGAACTCAATTTCCCTAACGGTTGTAATGGCAGGAATTATAATGGACGATGAGTAGAAAGTAGGCAATGTCAACTTACTTTAACGCCACATGTATGAAGTGACGACAATGTATAATGAAACAAATGTATAATTGGAAATATTATATGAACGGTGAAAGTCTTAGTTACTGGAAAGAGGTCATTGAACAAAACTTATAAAATTTCACAAAAAATTTATAAGAGAACATAATATTAGGTATCGCAAAGGTGCTAATCAAGATATGGCCTTAGGTTGACTTACATTCGAGTTGCAATTTTTTTATGTTTCAACTGTGCTTTTTATCACCTTGTTGTGCCATTTATAATTTAATTTATAACTATTTTGCAATATCTAAAGACACGTCCGGCTTTTATTACGGTCGGTAAGTACGTGTTCTATTATTTTTACGTCAAACTTCAAAGTTATTTCATAATGTCGTGAGGCCTTGGCGGAATATCTGAAGTGGAGTGCTCATTGTAATTGGTCGGATTATCGGTAGGTCTATACTACAAACACGTCGTTATGGTTTTTAAAATTATTTAATTCACATATCATTTTTAATACGAACTACGAACCACGAAAGTTGGTCTGCATGACACCGTGATTGATTGTGATTTTGATGAAACTTGGTATACAGGTAGATCATATTCTGGAATAAACATAGGATAGTCTTTATCAGGAACGCGGTTGAAACCGCGGGGCGGAAGCTAGTACAACCAATAATGAGAAGCTAGTTACTAGCCACAACACTAGACGTGGTTATTATGTGAGTGGCCATTGTGTATTACAATGTAAGAAGGAAGATTATTTTAACATAATTAAAGATTCACGCTACGCAATACAATTAAGACGGTTAATTGCATGTCTTAGAATTTTGATTAAAGACTTGATATTCATCCTACGCCCCTATTGCAAGGGGTCAAGCCTCCTCTAGCTACGAAGAAATTAAGATCAAAATGTGGAATCGCATTCTCCTTATTGATAACGACTGTGTCTGGAAGAAATGGTAACTTATTCTAATTTAAATAATAAAACGTACCACTGTCAAATACGTCCATCTTGTCTATTACCTGCAAATAATAATATTATTATTAGATTTTCATATGTGTTAAGCATAACCAACTACTGCTTAAAATGCTGCACGGCGGTAGGGTACTTTGTAGTACCTGACTGGCTGGCTACCACCATCAAGTTGAAAATTTGTCGCCAAGCACCTATCAATGTGTTCCGACAGCTGCACTTGAGAGCCAGTTCCCATCTAGGCTTTGTTTGATTACCACCTTCGGCCATATTATCACTTACTATTGTGAGATTGCGGTCAAACATAAGCTTATACGAAAGTTTAAAAAAATGGTTTTTCTTCATGGCTTCTTTCACTAAAAGTTTTATGTGTACCTAAATAGGTATTCTAATTGTTTATGTATTTAACTTAACCCAAGAATTTGACATAAACTATTTCTGAGACACTTTAAACTTGCAACGGACCACGTAAGAATGTTAAAAGTACGATTTTTAACAAGGTAGGTTAGGTACCTATACCTATTTAATGATTACGCTGATATTAATTAAACATTTCAACTTCATTATGCGACACTGTTTCACTACACTGCGTAAGGTTATTTAAGACTTTTGTGAGTGTTTCCCAAACTTTTACGGTCGCTAGTACTCCATACAATTTTTTTTAACGCAAAATTCAGATTTAGTCTTGCGACTGCACGGAGGTATCTTTAGAGTCTAATTTGGTGCTAATAAAATGGTGCTCAGTATCTTTATAGTCAAAGATACTTAGCAATTAGGTTCAATAATTTTCCTAATTAGCCAAGTTTGAGTTTTATTAGTATAACTCTTTCATTGTCAATTCCCTTATAAGTATCTTCAAAGGGCAACACGTACCTACAGTTCGAGTGCCAGTGTTCGACACACACTTGTCTCCCACGTAGATCAAACAATTTGTCATAATGATGAGTTATGAATGTCGCAAAACAGGTATTTTGGTGACATCTAATTTTGAGATGATATCAGAGTTGTAATGTTGTAAAGGTCAGTTTGATCTTCTGTACATGACAACCTATTTGTAGATGATGAATATTTGCAAGCTAATTAAATTAAATTGTTGATAAAGTTTGGAAATCCTTATTTACTTATGAATAAGGGCTCAGCTAAAATAGACCTGCTTCTGTCACAAATATATTTTTTACCGCAGATTTAAAGTTCAAATTATTGGTCGGAAAGGAGTTTTTCCTTAAAAGTGTCATTTTTAGTAACTTCACCGGGCAAACTATGTTAGCCACCGAATTTGGTAATAGCAATACTTTATAATATTTCTACTATTATTATAAAAATTGGCGGGTCTCCTTTAAACAAAAACACTTTTACAATAGAGATTTATATCAGTATCGCCATTGGATTTCAATGTTTACCTTCGATACACAATTAATGTGTCATTATTCTGGCATTATTTACACAATTTTTACTTCTTCTTTATAACAACAACATTCATTACAGTTTATAATAATCTTATCGCAATTCTTTTGCGAAACGTTATTCATGTTATTTTAAACACATAGTATTGTGACAAATAGAAAACGAGAGCTCGTTAATTAGTGTTGTAAGTGAGACATGTCGTACACGTTTCGTCCAAACGATATGATAACAATCATCTGACGCATTAGTGCATACCGATTGTATAATCAACGGGTATTAGTGTTTACGCCTGATATGAGTCCAGTGTAACCAGTTCAGGCATTATATCGTAGAATGATCTATTTATTTATAATAAGACATTGGTCTGACTGGTTATTAATATTAGTAGTGAATTTATTTTTCCTTCGTCCGCAGTCTATTGTTTATACAGGATTTTCTTAAGGTGATGATAGCTCAGTGGCAATGACGTCTGACGTAGGTTCTAATTCTATAATGACTAGTGTACTGTGTATATTTAATAGATTTCTACATAGTTATACTAAATAGAAACAGGTACCTAATAAATGATAATTATACTTATTAATGTATTTGAAGGCCAAAGTAATATTTCGGTTGCTTTGTATGAACTGTACCTCTTTAACCTTAACATATACAAGCATCTATACCTACCTATATATACTTACAGGAAGATGTATGTTTTTCACAAGTAAGCATACCACCATGGTGACATTTAAATGCCACATAGTGGGACACTATTTTGAGCATCTAATGACATTATAATTCTCAACTAAATATATATAATCATTAATCAGTTACGTTATTCAAAATAAAAAACATATAATATACCTACAGCCTTTAGGTAACATTGTTGAATATTCAGTAGGTATTGTTATTAAGTAGGTATGGTAATCCATATTAGCATGAATATAGGCATAACAAAAGAACTACTTACTGCAACTCACGATATTATTTACGAACACAATTTTGTTGATCATAACGCAAAATAAAAATATACCTATGGTAATTCAACGAGCAATAATTCCAAATAATTCGTGTGAACTGGGCTTAACTGAAAAGGCCGTGGTTAGGTCGTATCACGTAACACTTACTGTACCAATGCAATAACAGTTTGATCACGAACTGTAAACAAAAAAACGTCTGCGCCTCCGTGAGACACTGGGATTATCGTTGCAACCTTATTCAATAATTTCTGTCCCGTGAAATATTACGTCACGCGTTTATCGTTTGTAATTCCATCTAATTAGAACACTTTTTGAACTCCGCCGCACATCTTTATACGAGTAGGTATGTATAATTCTTCTTTACCTACGTGTCACTGAACTCCTTCTAAATTGTTGGACGGATGAGTGGTTTCCTTGATGGTTTAGATTCACAATTAGACCCAGTAGGTGACGCTGCCATTGGGTTCTAGGTTACTTTTATTTCCAGGGCAAGACTACGTGTGACAGGTCAGTTAGTCTATAATAATAATTATTAACATTACCGTTAATGTAATTCTCTTATGTAGGGATTGTTTCATTGCATCGTGCGAATTGCTACGTAATCAATTGAGTTTGACCCAAGAAAACTTGCAATGTATCCGAAATGTCGCGACATTTAGCGCTTTGTGAAAGCCATGTTGGTAGTTTACTCGGTTAGTTTTTTCGCTTCATATACCTACTGCAGCTACTGTCTCGTCATGTCTCTGACGTAACACGGAACCTTTCGTTGTTTCAGAACTTATTTACCGATATTTGATTATAATTATATTAATACGAATAGAAAAGACTTCTAAACCGTTCCCCCCCCCCCTTTTTCTTTTTTTAGTGTTAGTTATCAATAAAAAAATTGAAAAAGTTCGTTTTTTTTCCATATATTTTAGTGCATATAACGATAAGGTAAATCTTGGATACCTTGAAATGAATTAGATCTGTAGTTGTCGCTGTAAAATTGGATAAATGTTTAACCCTGGAGGTTGTTCGTGTGCAGCGATACCTAATGCTCCGACTTGCCGTGATAATTGCTTATACAAATAAACAGCTGAGGAAACGATGTCAATTGTGTGTTAACTAAAATCAGGATATTTACGTACATAAATAACAAACGTTTTCAATAACACCGTATTATCATCCCCTTGCTCGCGGATGGGACGGTCGACTTAAAATTCGATACAAACAAGGAAACTGAAACCTTTATACTAATCTCATACTAAATGTATGGGAGTGTTTAATGTCAAAATTTTGGATACTTCTCGTTCGATTTTTAAAATGTTATTGATTTCATTTTACTGATTAGGTAACGTATTTTCGATATAATTTAAATTTTTCTTGATATCTGTACTTCTTCTTGTTATTCGGACACTCTTGACAGAGTGGTCGTGGTTACGGTAAGTCTCGAGTGACGGCTCTAGCGATGCATCTCCATTTGGCTCCATTGCGAGAACATGCGGTCATGGTGCAGTGTGTGGTGGACTGTATGAGATCGGACCATCTAGTCGGGGACTGACCACGTGGTCTCTTGCCATCCATTCTGCCTTGCACTACCAGAAGTTCGATTGAACCGCTTTGCGGGTAACATGTCCAAAAAACTTTAGGTGTAAACTAAAACTTTAGATATCTGTGCAGATGCATTCGCATCTCATTGTCTGTAATAGTAACGGAATATACGCCTGGTCACACTTAACAATTACACCTGTATACATTTTATAGGATATGATCTACCTGTGTGACAAGTTTCATCAAAATCCGTTCAACCGTTTTCCAGTATTTTTTCTGCGTTAGTCCAGTATTTCGTCAGATGATACAATATTTACACTTTTGGAAAAACAAACTTGACCAATATTGTCATTTTATAATTGAAGTCTAATATGATAAGTAAATGAGTAGGTTGGGTGGAGCTAGAGCGCCGAGCCGAGCACGCTGCGGCCGCGGGCGTTGCGCGGTGGAGGTCACTCACAGCGAGCGGTGTTTATGGGCCGTTTATCAAATGCGCTCGCGCAAGGTCTCCAGCTCTTACACTACTCGCCTCGCTTGTACTTAATGTAGATACAACCATTCTTAAATTACACATCTCTTAACCGTGTATGGACTGTACCAGTCAATATCTCAATCAAAACGTTTCGTTGTGAATGATGGCCACCAAGCAAAAACCTGTTTGTAGGTATATTCCAAAATTATTTCACATTGTATGAATGTTACAGAAGTAGTTTGAATTTGTTTCTGTAAAGAAACCATATAACATTACACATAACATTATGGGTTCCGATTCTTTAATACGCTATAACACGATGGTAGTATTTTGTATGTAACCTCCTAGAATCTGTTACTAAAACCAGTATATTTTCTGACTATACTTGAATAAGAACTACCTTCTAGGTATTGTGTGCTTACCACCATGAGCATCACTTACACCTCATCATATGTATGACAGTGGTCAAAAAACTAAATTACCCCACAATCTGTAAATGGAATGAAACACATGCTATAGAGTTAAATGATAGTAACATTGTCAAGACGCGAAATGGAAAGTGTTCAATACAACGCTTGTATAATCGTCGATCATTTCATCAGATATAACCTGACTCGTCCGGGATGGTGGTGTCGAATGCCGTTTTACTCACGATGTTGTGGAAAGAACAATGGTCCTCAAATAGAGCTCGATCAAGAGAGAGAGCAAAAGTATGATTATAACTAGCGAGGCATTACTTGTTATTAAGTAACGTTGTATTGACTTGAGATGAATTTGTTGGAATGGGGTTTGGTCGTTTCGGATTAAATACTAGTTATTACTCATTAAACTGAAAAAATCTCCATAGACTTTTCATAATTACTATTGTAGTGATTTATGGGTGTTTGAAATCGGCCCAGTAGTTTTTGAGTTAATTCGTTACATACACTGACTAATACTATGATATTTACAAAACAAAAATAAAATTAAAAACCTAAATAAAAATATATTCACAGTAAAAGATTTTCTAAATGTTCCATAGTACCCATGATACTAGCGGCGTTACCCCGCTGAACGGTTAAGCTTAGCCTCTGGGCGAAAAAGTCTTTAGCTTTCAAGTCCCCAGAGACCAAGACCAAACGTTTGCCTATGTCTTCATTAAACTACATATATGTACCTATTTCTTTTAATATATAAAATTCATCTATGTTGGTCCTCGATGAAGTCCGAAACCATTGGACCGATCTTGATGAAACGGCATACAAATAGATTATAATATCCTGGAATAAGGGATAGGTTTATCAAGGGAAAAGATAATATCCCACGGGAACGCGGGTGAAACCGCGGGGGACAGCTGGTATGTTTATAAATTTTATGTAGAAATCAAAACAATACGAAAAATTTTTACTTTAATAAGCACTAATTAAATTAAGAATTTGAAATTTAAAATGAATAATTTAGTCGTTTTGTTAAAAATTACGTTCTTTTGACCGCCCATTTGTCCGTAATTCACCCGAGGCTTCAGCTGAAAATCAGCGCTGTTATTCAGCAGCACATGCTGAGCCGAGGCCTTTTAGACCACAACCTATTTATATCACTTGAACTATCTTATATGTATAGTATTTGTTGTTGTGTTGTGTTCTAATAAACGATTTTCTTTCTTTCTTTCATAATTGTTCCATTTTTCAAATTCCAAATAATTTTTTTTATAAATATCCATTAAAACGTCTATATCACTTTAATTTTTGAAACTTTTCAAACAAAATAGCACAACGCTAATCGAATGACTTTTACTAATATTACAAGGTGCGTAACTCTGCGTAAGTAAGTAATTTAAAGCTTGATATTTAAATTAGATGTCGTACCTACTGCATAGGTAGGTACCTTTCTAATGACTCTTTTCACTAAGTATGCTTAAATAAGGAGACTGCTGACGCATATCAAAATAAGAATTACGTTAATAAGCGTCAGGTGTATGTAGATGTGTTCATATCATAAATAAAAAGCTATCTGTGATTTTGAAATAAAGTGTGTTCAGGTGTTTCTTATTATTGGACGGACCTAAAACGCTTTTCTTATTATGTATAATTTTGTGTTTGTTTGTTTGTCCAGTCCTATATCTAAAACCCCTGACCTATATACTTTTGAAAAACTTGTCTGGGTGATGGAGAACTGGGTAATTACGCGGGGGACAGCTAGTTGTAAATATAAAAAGATTGAGGCAAAGATCAGAGTATAAAATAATAAAATGAAACAGGTATTTTATTATACCTAATATTATCAATGCAATAATACTTGCTGTGCGGGCTTGCTGGGTGACTATACAAAGTAAATAACGGTCAATTGTTATTGTTTTATTTCTTGTTTGAAATAGCAGATGTTTCACACCTATCGTTAATAAAAAGCATTTCGTATAAAAGTCATCGAACCGACGACCTCGGCGTGACGTAGCCGCATAATGAAAACACGCGGAAAACTGGAAACAAACTTACTGGTTTATCAACTGTGAAATAATAATTATATGTGTCAATGATAGAGGCATAATTATTTCATAAGACGGGGCGTCATTAAACGTAACGTAACTTACCGTCTCTAACGTGACTCGACTAGGCATGTCAATGTATGATAGTTGTTCATCTTTTAGTATCAAGTCCGAGTATTTAAGGCGATAGCTCAGTGGTAGTGACGTCGGATACTGCGGCAAAGGTCGTGGGTTCGAATTTTACAATGAGCTAGAGCTTTCAGTGAAGGAAAACATCGTGAAGAAACCACAGCACGGTGGTAGGGTACTTTGTAGTACCCGAATGGCTGGCTTCTACCCTCAAGTTGAATGTCTGTCGCCAAGCACCTATCGGTGTGTTCCGGCAGCTGCACTTGAGAGCCAGTTCTCATCTAGGGTTCGGCCACATTTTACAATGGTGAGATTGCGGTCAAACATAAGCATATCCAAGAGTAAAAAAAGAACTTTTAGTGGATTGGTCATGATAGTCTAAATAATCTGAATAAAATATTAAACAGTACCCTACGATTTCATTCATGTTTTCCTAGGTTGAAAAGTTTAAAGTAAATATCAGGCAGAAATGTAATAGATGTCAAAACGATAGTTTATATGGAGGTTTGTATGAAATACTTGCTTGTGACGTCATATATCGTCGTTATCAGAACTACCTCGACGTCGAGTGAGACGTGTGCGTCGTGTAAAAGACATCAACGCGCTTACATGTTATTATTTACAGAAAAATAACAAAAGCTCGAAATAACAGACCTTTATATGGTTTTCTACGTTGAGCTAATTTCAAAATCATAATGGGTTCCAATACACCATCGTCGGCACTTTTGTACAGTTCGGAACGATGCATTTGCTGAGAAGAGTCAGCAATAAATTCAGCAATTTCATTTATTCAATAAACATGCCAACTATATCTATCATGCAAATTACAATCGATATAACAACTATAATTTTGCCGTAACTTTAACCCAGTTAACACAGACTCACGGATATGCTCGCAATTATAATTACCTACTGCATTATCATAAGCTCGAGTGAAACAGCTACAGTAAGACTTATAGCAACCTCATTATGATATTATCTACTGTTTAAATATGTGTTTGAATACTCTGAAATATTTTCAGTTGAATGCAAACAAACAAAACGTTAATATTTTAGATATACTACACAAAATCGATGTAATGATAGATTGTCTGATATTAATATCTTGATTTAATATGAAGTATTTTTTATTTATTATAATTAATACAAATATGTTGTACAGTACTAAATCATACACAAACACCACAGAGGCTAAACAATAGTCCTTTACTTAAATTAAATTTTTATACATTAACAGTGCCATAGATAGCACTCATCTCCATATACCCTGGACAGGCTTTAGGCATGGCAAAATTTGATTTTACGTACCTAATCCATTCAGAGCCGTAAGAGTACTTTATAGAGATAACGTATATTCATAAATATCGCAGATATGTTGAGTGAGAGTAACAAGTAGTAAAAGACTGTTTCATTTTTAAATGTGGTGGTAAAACCAACCGTCAGTACGATTGGCTTGGTAATATACACTAATCGTCACACAACATATATTGGGTTCGATTCCCGATATTATTTTGTTAGTGATAGTGATTATCCATTTAAATATATATTATTTAAATGCTTGGTTAGAGATTAGACGACCAAGTGAAAACAGTGTCTCTGATATACCTGTCAGAAGTGAGTTTTATTGCAGTGTCATCGATCACTGTCTAATTTCCGTAGATATAGAGCAATCGAACGCTAACTCCAATAGAATTGCAAAACGTAAATATGAGTAGGCTCTAGATGTACGAGACAAGCCAATACGCAAGAACTCGACTCGTGTGCGATCGTGACGCAACACGTCCAGATGGATAAATCGATCACTATCTATCAACTGGTATGATTGTGGTGCACCAGGCCACCGTATCCAATGTAATACCCTATTAAAGTGCTAGTTCCGTTCATATCAATGCCAGTAACTATTTATAATACCTATGTATTATTACTTGCATCGTATAGCAAAACGTTGCGTTCGACGTGATGCGGTAATTCTTGTGAAATAAATATGAATGTATAAAATTGATATACCTTCCTCGAACTAATTATTATGTATAATACATAGTCGCGACACTCTATAAATTAACCTTTTCGTTTATTTATTATTTTATTCTCATTATTTAGGCCGAAGAATTGGGTATAGGCGTAAACATTGTTAATCCTTTCAGTCTCTCTGACTATACGATTGCGAGAAACTCGTAAACTACTGAACAGATTTTCATACTGTTTTCATCAATGGATGAAATGATTAATGAGAAATGTTATGGTGCTTAAATTGTTAAGGTTTTATGTATATTTGCTGAAATATGATGATTATTGTTGAAGATGTCGGAACAAATCATGCGTACTGGGAGT
The DNA here is from genome assembly GCA_951361185.1 of Ochropacha duplaris. Lineage (NCBI taxonomy): Eukaryota > Metazoa > Arthropoda > Insecta > Lepidoptera > Drepanidae > Ochropacha > Ochropacha duplaris. The sequence continues at coordinate 3,810,144 of OX592690.1, forward strand.
TATACTGGCGTGCGCTGTGTAAATCAATAGTTATATATCCTAATAAGACACTACGACACGAAGACAACAGAAAACAAGGCGAAAATGTAGGCGTATATGCTCTGCTAACCATGGGAAGTCAGGGCGGGTAGCTAGTTGTTTACTCGTATAAATAAAGTAGGTAAATGTTACGTTTAGTCTATTTCATATTCTTAAAATGTAACGTGTTGTATGAATGACATGAGCGGTAGAGTCATGTCTATTCAAGTACTAGTAAACTTATGAATATGACCCAGTAATGGAGTGAAAACAAATTAATATCTCGTTGCCGATTACATAATGTCATTGGAACAAAAAGTTCAACGTCCTATTTAATAAGAAAACCACTTTTTAAAACCAGTTCCTTAGCTCGAATCTTTGGACAAGCAGTATACAAATTAATGGTATATATTAATGTTTGTATCTACTCATACATGCTGCCTACACATTATGAATGAGATAACTTTATCTATATATATAGTTTTCGCAATCAAGTAAAATTATATGCAAAATATCAAATAATTATGCAGAAACTAAATATAATACAATCTTGCATAATAAAAGATAGCACCCCATGTAGTTATTACAAATACGTAATATCTTTTAAATTGATATCGTCTTAGATTCAATATCATTAATTTTAGAATTATATTTTTTTTAAATTAAGCAACAAATGAGGTTTATCGCCAAAAAAAAAATGCCTAGTTATGTTAGTGTGTAAGCAATTGGTTTAATATTAATAAATAGATCCCTTTCCTAATATTAAATTTGATGTATTACTGATGAAATCCTAACTATGTCGGTTAATCTTTAAATAAAAAGGGTAAAGCTTTCGAAATGACAATTAGCTCGCGAGCGATTAGTCGCGAATCGAGGCGGTTTGTTGACGCAACCTGCGCGCGCGCCTCTCGCACTCGACGTCGCCCGCTCCATGGCATGATTAATGTCCTGTCCATACTGTCACTCGCGTCGTTAATGATAGCTCAGAGGCAGAGATACAAAATTTCAAGCCTTCAGTAAGGAAAAAATTATGAACTACGGTGGTAGAGTATTTCGTAGTACATTCAAGATCCAAATCATGTCTATCTGACTGCACTTGAGAGCAGTTTATATCCTTAGTCGCATTATTTAGTACCTAAAAAGGTGAGTTTGTGGTTAAATCAAGGAACCCACACTTAAACAAGAATATGTTGCTGAATATGACCGCTTCCTTATCTTCTGAATCTAAGTAAGTAATATTGCACACCTACTCAGAAACTGCCCAAATACGTTTCGATTACAAAACAAACATTTAAGTTAACACAATTAACTGAGTAATTTACTTACTTATGCTTAAACTTTTGTAGCGACACGTGTGTTTTTACGCAATTTTAAAATGTTACTCAAGATTATGTATTTTACACGCAACATAATTAAATCAATGTTAAATTTGAATTTTATGTAAACAATCAATAATAAAGCTTTCTACAATAAGTAGAAAGAAAGGTTTGCTGTTGATAGACAATTTATTTTAATGTGTTTACAACGATACTACCTATTACATTTTAATTGCTAATGTACGAAGTACTCAATCATACTGCCGCATGCCGGGTTCGTGTTGTTAGTCTGTAAGTATCGATTGGGTATACGACTGAATTTATGTAAGCTGATATCAATGAATAGCCCTTACCTTGCGGTGAAAGTCCAAAGTGGACATTTAGCGAATCGCCCAGTTTCACAATATGCTCTCCAAGCGTTTCGTAATAATAAATACCAGGAAAGGTATTTTATCAAGTGCGGCGTAACGAGGCTAGCCGCAGTGTCTCAGCGAGACATTGCAATTTCAGTATAATTTTATTTGGATTCCATAATAATTTGTTAAATTACATGTGTTAACGAGTGCGACTCTACGTCTCATTCGGGTTTTTGCGAACCGTCCCCCTTGACCGCTTAATCTAATATACACAACACATAAAAATAAGATACTCCTCTATTGTTTGCGTGTATCGCCTCAAGGGCGCCGGGCGGGAGGTAACTAATATCGTTTGTTAGTAGTTTAATTAACATCCCGATCGGTGAGCGCTACAGCCCTTCACTACATTGTTGTTATTTTCTAACAAGCACCTGCATTGTATTCGTTCTTATTTAATGACCATATTAACAACATTTTAAATTGGTTCATGTTGCACTAAAAATAGAAGACGAGAAACAGAACATACTCGATCATAACCTATGAATAATTTTTAAGTTAGGTTAGGCATTTGAAATTGATATTATCAAATCGATTTAAATCAGCAGCTGTTCAGTGTTAAATTAAATAAACAACTTTAGCGAATGATTGACAACAAAATACGACTTATGAGATCTAGCTACATATTCATGATTATTTATTCGGTCGTCCCGATTTAATGGTCCATGCATTATGTCGGCCGCCGATCCGTAAATAGAAAGATTAGAAGTCGCGCCCGACCACCTTGTTACATTTACAACAACCGCCGCAGGCCATTCTGATAAGTGTATTTTATTTAATTGCTCAAAATATATGCCTTGTCTTGTGTTTGTCAAAGTTGACGATAGATTTAAGACATTTGAGACATGGAATTGTATACAGTCGATTTAAATAATGTTGACAAGAATTATTCAAAATATTTTAAAGATGGGACACAAAACTTTTTACACTTACTGTACTGTAAGGATTACCTACATAGGTAAACATAAAACGACCAAATGTTATAGTGATTTATTAATGATTATTTTTTTTAAAACATAAAATGACCGATTGAAAAAAAAAAACAACACTAGAATACTACGATGTAACTTTAGGCACCTATTTGATGTCAATTTTTTTTTATTTATGAAAAACGAAACACAGCGTAACGTAAACTGATTAAAACAAAAAAGGAAGATACGATTCACATTCATCGCGAGTGGAATTGTAAGCAAAGCTGTTAAATAAACAAAAATGTATATAGATAATAACAATTATTACGTTGAAAGGACCTCTCTTCAGCTTCACAGCTTCGCTACAATCTATAATAGCGACGTCGATTCCGAGTTTTCCGTTTTTTTTTAATGTAAGTTATACTTTGTGAGTATTAAATAAGATGGTATATTTTCAAAGCCTATGTCGAGTTTGTTAAACAACTCATGAAATCATGAAAATAATAAAACCAAAATCAAGTTTACTTGATCAAAATTTATGAATTTTCTTTTTCCTGATATTAAATTTGCTCCTACAGAAAAAAACTTGTAGGTACAGTATATCAAATAAAAATGGGCCATCTCCAACTACTCACCCGGTAGTATACTAACTAACGACACAGGTTGTGACTTTACATAATTTAAATTAATTGCATTTGCTTACTCCATCTCTATTTAAGGTGAGGACACACGTATGATGTGCATAAATAAATAGTGTTACATGACAAGGAACCGTGTTTCCTCGACTCTACGAGTAGACGTAAGGCGGTAGTGAGTATGAAAGTTTTCCCCTTTGACTTAGAGCGTCCTGGGACGTTAACTGAATTGTTATTATGTGACTAACAAGTTACGTTATCTATTTAATTTAGTCATTCACACTGCGATTGTGCCTACTGTGAAGTAAGACGTCGTTGAAGGTATAATATGTTTTCTTTAACTTATGTCTATCGACAATATTTTTAGTTAGCAAATTATTGACCCAAATATTTTAATGATGCATTTGATTTTGATTCCTTTTTTTTTGTCAATCAACTAGCGCCATTAAATCTCGATTCGAATCGAGCACAATAAGTTCTGGAAAAGTTATTTGATTTAATTGAAAATCGGCTATTCAAAACTGAAACATGTATTCTAATGCTTAATTTTTAAAATATATTAATTTACTACATATATAAAATCGAAATACATAGTCACAAAGTATAAATGCTATGCTATAAGGTAGGTATAGGTATCCGCTATGAAAGGATTTTTGCTAATTCGACCCCTAAAAGGTACCATCGCGGGTGGGTCAAATAGTATTCGATAAAAATCTTATGCTATCTTTGGAATATAATAAAAATAAATTCGTTTATCAGCCCTATATTTTGTGAGACTCGTCCCACGAAAGTATAAATTGTGGGAGTTCATTGTAATTGTCATTTCCAACTATAAAAAATATTAACCACAAAAATAAGTACCTACAATATAACCTCGAAATAAATTGTATACAAATTACTGTTTACAAATATGTGTAATACTTGTAAAACTCGTACATCTCGCTCGTGGTGGTATAGAGCTCAGTTGCTCTGTCATTAAACCACTCAAAATTCGATCCAATAGTGTGGGGCCAAGGCGAAACATGATTCCGATGACCGACAGATAGTATTTAAATTTGCACAATTTTCTGTGCCACATATTAGGCAACGACTAAAATATACACAATTAGTTTGCAAATTCAATCTATTATTAGAATCATAAATGTAATCACGCTTACTGAACTGGTGACTGTTAGTTACCATTGTTGAATGATCAAGTTGTAAGAATCGACAGGATTTATGTCCACCGGACGGCATAATTGCAATCAATAGCTCGATATACAGCCAGTCGCACTGGTTGCCCTACATTACCTAACCTACAATGTATCTAAGTAACAAAGTGGACACCGCTTCCGCGTGAGAGAGCTACACTTTAGTGGCCACAAGGTGCCACAAGGTGCCTCAAGGTGCCACAAGTCAGCGGCCGACCGCCGCAGCGCGCCGGTGGAAGCTTGCGTTTGCGAAACCCACAAGTATGGTATAGTTGGCAAACACTGTCAGCGGCTGTCCTGCCCACTGGATCGGCTAAAGGAAACCTAAACTGTAATTCACACGAGTATTTGTATTAAAACCGATTTAGTTTTCGCAATTTGCTATTAAATAGAAGGCTAGGTATGTCCGGTAACGAGTTGAGTAAATTAATGCGATTTAGTTAGTTAGTAGTTTAGTTATCAGTTAACGAAAATTCACAAATAATTAATGTAACTGTTAATTTCGATATATTCATGCTCAAATAACAGCAATAACTCACAAATATATATGTAGGTAAATATCCCACTAATCTATATACAGGGTTACTGGTTATTTGATACATTCCTTTAAGGGCGTGATAACAAATAGGATACTTTTTATCCCGGGAAAGGATCCCACGGGAACGCGGATGAAACCGCGGGGGACAGCTTTTATTATAAATTCAAAAGTGATTATTTCGTCTGTTACCAATCACGGCTAAACCTTTGAACCTATAACGATGAAATTAGTAACGCAAATAGCTTATGGGAACCCTCCTCACATTGGTTAGTAGAAGGTCATCTCAGAACCTAAATAATCTATACTACGGACATTGGTTGGTACACAAAAACAAAACACTATTCACCTTGCCTCGAAATAAGTTCAAACGAAACAATGTAGTATCCACTCACGCAAACATTCTTTGCGCATGTCATGACATTGATTTAATATATAATCAATTCAAAAATACATCTCGCAATATACATTGTAACGCTTAGAAGCAGGTCGGTGATAGGTGGCTTGTAGGCAAGCTATAATGTCCACTGAGCGAAAGTTCATATACATCACACAATGGCATGGGAATTCATTACCGCTTCATCTAGAGAAATCTCGCTTACCTCCGCACAAATAAACTTTTGTTTACCACGCATAGAATTAGCGGGCTAATCTTGGTAGTATTTTAATTTCGCTGACTTCTACTATCTATCTATTAAGGAATATAAATGTGCTAGGTTAACAACTGTTATATTTGGTATTGCAAATAGTAATTATATTTTAGGAGGCGATTTTACAATGAATCAAACAAATATCCTACAACTTACTGATTTTCACTACAAAGATGAAATGTAATCTCATTTTTAAACGACTTCAAAAAAGGAGGAGGTTATATGTTCGACTGTATGTATTTTTTTTTTTTTTATGTATGTTCATCGATTTTTCCGCCAATTGTCAACCGATTTTCAAAATTTTTTTTTGTTTGAAAGAGTATACTTCGGCGGTGGTCCCATTATCACCAAGTCAGGATCTGATGATGGGAACCTGGGGGAAAACGAGGGCAACCCTCAAATTTTATAAGAAATGTCAACCGATTTTCAAAATTCTTTTTTCATTTGAAAGAGTATACTTCGGCGGTAGTCCCACTGTCACCAAATCAGGATCTGATGATGAGAACCTGGAGAAAATGAGAGCAACCCTCAAATTTTATAAGAATTTACAGTATTTTTCATTCATATACGTACTTATCAAAGCTATTTCCATCTGGTAGTCATCATCTTATGTTGCAGAGCTGATGATGGAAGGTACAACTCCTTAAAGGTTAGGAGTTACGGGATATTTATTTAAATATTATATTCACGTTTAGACTCGTATCGTCGTCTCTTTGTATATTAAAATGAGCAGATGATAGAAGGTAATATCTTTATCGGTCAGGTGTTAGAATATACGTTGTCCTAGATATGAAATGAAATGAAACGCAATATCAAGTAGCTGCTGAGAAAGAAGCCTTAATCATTTAGGATATATATTCTTTATTTTCTTTAAAAGTTTATCTATTTATGTATTCCCTCATCTAATAGCGTGATGTTATTTAACTTATAGGCTTTCTCGATAAATGGGCTATCCAACACTAATATTCAAACAAACAAACAAACAAACTCTTCAGCTTTCTAATATTAGTATAGATAATGTAAATTAATAATAGGCTTAATTTGCTCGAAAACAATTAAATATTTCTTGAAAACATTGAAATATAAAAAATGGAAAAATAAAACTTTTTATAAAAAAATAAAAACGACTTCAAAGGCAAATATTGCACTAAAAACCGAAAAATAAACTGAATAAGACATTAAATAAAATGGACAAAAAATATTTCAATAACTAAATAGACCAAAAACTTTACTTATGTAAACTACCTACGCACCTATTCAAATTATTATTCTATTAATACCTTTTGATCTGTTTGAAGTCGGTGCCAAGCCCAAAAATAGAATGAAAGAAATAATAAATGCCTTCACAAGCATCGCCAGATGGCAGTTCAGCCTCCCAGGGAGGAGATTAAGTAATCCCTGGGTTCGGGAACTCACTCTATCTGCGGGCGGCCAGCGGTCAACCGTTTCACCGGATCTCCATAACCGCACGCCAACATGCTGCGCCTGCACTACTTAATAGCGACTCCATAATATCGCCGGTCCCTCCGCCGTCAGCACAGTGCCTCCTCTAAGGAGCTCTGGCAACCTTACTCACCGCAGGAACACAACACCACTTGGCAGTGTTATTTGGCTGCGATATTCTGTAAGGTGGAGGTACTTCCCCAATCAGACGGCCCCAATTATGAGCAGATGTTATGCTATGTCCTACCTCCTCAAACCGTACGAAGCCTATTAAACCTATTAGGCTTGGCACCGACTTCAAACAGATCAAAAGGTATTAATAGAATAATAATTTGAATAGGTGCGTAGGTAGTTTACATAAGTAAAGTTTTTGGTCTATTTAGTTATTGAAATATTTTTTGTCCATTTTATTTAATGTCTTATTCAGTTTATTTTTCGGTTTTTAGTGCAATATTTGCCTTTGAAGTCGTTTTTATTTTTTTATAAAAAGTTTTAGAAGAATCTCATTCGAATAAATTTCTCATTTCTTTTTTTTCATTAAACTATAAAATAAGCAGAAAAAAGTACTGTTGATCACCTTATTTCTGATTCCTATTCTGATTCTGATCTACTATTTACAGATCACCTTACCGTACTACCTACTATAATTTACTTCAGACATTGTATACGACCATAATTGAAACAAAATGTAACGTAATTGATCAGCAAAACGTAAACTGCAAACCGCAATCAATTTTCAACTTAAGCCTTCAACAATATGCCGACAAACCTGTCGATTTGATGGCAATAGTTATATAACGAGATATCAATAAAACTGTTATGACAATGCTTATGTAAGCCTTAAGCGCACTTGGCCTTAAGGTTGACGCCAGAAACAATATACAAATGAATTCTCTAGCCATGACGTTTTTAGGAAACGCTTTGTTTCCCTAATCTTGATTGAAACTCAATGGCTAATGAACATTTTTGTTTTATATCAATCTTAAGTTATTTTGCTAATTGTGACGCGATTAGATTAATATGTTTGCAATTTGACTATTGTATAAATTCTTGCGTTACAGGTTCTCACGGATGCTCTGTGTGTAAAAATAATGGTTTTAGTTGCCGTCAAAGGGGTCACTATTCTAACTAAAGTGGCAAGCTTTACAGCAGCCCTTTTTGTTACTATTTAGTGGAATGGAATCTTCCTCCAATACTTTCTGCTCAAAGCGTAACCAATATACATATGGTTCTGATAAATTGTCAATGTTATAGTTTATTATGCATTCAACTTGAACCCGATAAAACCACGCGATTTAGTTGTGATATAGAGGGGACCTCTATATAAAGATGTTTAATTAAATTTTGAAAACATTTCGATAAAGTATATTTTTTTATGATATTCAGTTATAATGTCAATAACTGTTCGCTTTTTATAACGCTCAATAGAAAACTTCCGATAATATTTTGTAATAAACGAGATGTACATAAATAACAGTTTTAAGATACCAATAAATAGATAGACGAAATACAATGCTGTTGATTGGCTCGGTTAAATGGGATCTAAATGGTCAATTAAGCCATTTAAGTAGAGGACATGTAAGTATTTTGATTTGTCTGTAGGCATTCGATTGAATAAGTAAGAGGGTTTACACAATTCGGTCGGTATCGTTTAAAATGCAACTTAAATGGTAGTCGGTGTCTTATTGGATAGACGGGGGTACGCATGCAAATGTGAAGTAAACTATTTGATCAATTTCGTTCTACTTAAGAAAATATATCGCGACCATTACATAAACGAATTAGTTGTAAAGTATTTCATAGCTATTTCAGTGCGTTTTTAGAGCTAATCTAGACATAAATAAGGTTTGATCGCGAGATATAAACAGGCGTTAAATCTTTGGCAATAATCGCATTTATGAATGTGAAGTAGTGTTTCAAAACATCGGGATTCAAGTATAGTGATTACTTGATCCTGTGCTACAGGTAGCCGCGTAATATAAATAACAATTTTGCGTGTTCTGAGTAAAGTTTCAAGTAATATTTATCTGCGCCGAACGAGATGTTGTAACACCGTCGTTATAAATGCGCTCGAATTTGTACATTTGTGACCAAAACGTCTGACGGACCATAATATGATTTATGTGTCACATTTAATGATTGCGCGGGAATTTTTCATTTACAAGTAAAACTAAATTATGTGTAGCGTGCGCGTTTAAAAAGATAAGTACCAGATTTTGTAATCACTTCAAAATATTTCCTGAGTGTCACAAATCTTAATATAATTTGTTAGGTATGTACCTACTGTAGGTTTCCTTTAACCTATTGACGTTAAAGGTTATGTATTTATCCCACTAATATTATAAATGTGAAAGTTTGGGTGGATTGATGGATGTATGTTTGTTCCTCTTTCACGCAAAAATGGCTAAACAGATTTTGATGAAACTTGGCACACAGGTAGTCCATATCCTGGAATAAAACATATGATACTTTTATTTACGGGAAAAGATAAGCTCCATCGGGTTCTTTTTTTTTTTTTATACCACTATGTGGCAAACAAGCTTACGGCCCACCTGATGGTAAGTGGTTACCGTAGCCTATGGACACTTGCAACACCAGTGGCATCACGAGCGCGTTGCCGACCTTAAAAATGCGGGAATGCAGGTAAAACCGCGGGGGACAGCTAGTAATGTACCTATATTTCTTTGACACGCTCTGTAGCCTAAACGGCTTTATGGATTTTAGCATTCGGTTTAATACCTACATTTAGTTCACTTGATAAAAAAAACCTCTGAATTATTTGACATATTACAGCGCAAGAATGAAAGCTTTCACTTGCAATAAATTTCGTGATCGAAAATAATGTGCCGACATTTTTGTATGTCATGCCATGTGATTATGGAATTAAAAGCACCAATATGTCTTACGCGATCCGCTACCAACTTTTACCAATCTAAAACAAGTGACCTTAAGCATGGAACAGAATTACTTCCTTATTCGCTGTCCTCCCAGTGAACTATAAAATATAGATTACATATAGGTAGATATGAGCCGTTGAGTGACGTTTTATATTTATCTGTCTTTTAATGCTGTTTCTGTGCTGATAATTAATTCGTAGATAAACTTGATGGATAACAGTCAATCAAAAACATGAACGACGTCGTATTTATAGCTAACTATGTAATTAATCTTTGTTAATTTGTGTTCTATTTCAACTTAGCTGTACGAGTAAAATTCATCTATCATATGCAAGTTGACATCATTAGAAAAGTTGTCATTGAACTACATGTTGCGTGCAAGCATCAACAACATAGTGATTATTGCATAGATCCATAGATCGAAGCATAGATCACGTCGATACGGCTTCGTGTCTTGTCGACATCTTGTTCAACTAAGGACTTACTTAAAGTAAAGGGCAACCTATACCAATTTCTTCGCTACCGTATATTTTGATTGCTCTAACTTCCCTAATACTCTCGATATATTTCGATTATAGGTAGTTTAGCAAGCTTAAAGATTTTGATCCAAAACGTAGAGGGAACCTTTTTTAAAGGTAGGTAAATAACTTAAGAACACCCGAGAAAAGGCCAAGGGCAGTATCTTTAAGAGGCAACTTGATTGTATCGATGAATAGTCCTGACGTAGTAAATTACAATAAAGAAAAAAATGCAAATATTTTTTATACATTTTATAGTAGATTTAAATTTTGGTGGTCTTTTATCAATAAATTGATCTCCATTCGGCCATTACTAAAATAGTAGGTAAAATAATAAAATAAATAGATTTTTCAAACTAATAAGATTACCTCATCAACAATAAGATGATGAGTCACAACCATGGCATGTGTGAATACATAACTGGATCAATATTGCGAAACTGAATTTTAAGGATAATGAGAGATGTTTGGAGGTTAGTCGAGAGGGTACTAGCATGGCGGGCGGTGCGCAGGAGTCGTGCGCGCTTTTCTTCAGCCGGATAGCAATGTTAGTGATGGGAAAGGATCGTTCGTGACTGCTGCTGCAGCATTTCAAACCGTTATTATAACAGCCACTTGCCTTACAGCCACTAACGATGCTACCCGAAGGTCGTTTCCGATTGAGTCTTATTGAATTTCGATTGCAGAATAAACCATAAGTCTAATTCATTTGGTCTTATTTTGGATTTTGCGATTGTTTGTAGAGAATATGTGTGCTTTTCAAGTACTGAGTAAATTGGATACTAATTAGTAGAATTATAAATAGACTGATAATTTTGCTTTAAACAATGATGTCGAATTGCTTGAGTGCAGATTTTTTTTTAATAAGAATATTAGGCGGAATCCACGCGCATAGATATATAGCTGAAAGTTTTTGGTATTTATTTGTTTGGTGGTTATTTATTCGGTAATGCAGGGATACCTAGAGATGTACAAAGTATCTCACCGCAGGTCAATACTTTGTAATTATTTTAATTCCAACTGAAATTTAATCTGCAGCAACAACTAGGCAGGTAGTATGTCCTATGAAACTCTAGAATCAAATGAACATACGTATGTTAGGTACCTGTTATTTTAACAAAGTTATTACTACGCAGTATCAGATAATATTTTTTATCCGTATCAATCATTTTAGACAATAACAGAGCAACATTTGCATGACATTTTCATGTTGTTTCCAATTCTAATCATAACTTAATTAAACTTTATCAGGATTCGTACAGAATACATTAATATAAATAACTATTTGATGTCAATGATGATTTAATACATCAAAGTTCGGCTAAACCACATTTTTGTCATCACATCAGATACGAACTACAAAAACTATGAATGATTAAATTATTCATATAATAATGTAGCAATAGCAATCAATATTATACTATAGTTAATAAAGTAGCAAGGTTTCATCAAAAATATTTATAGTAGGTAGTTATAAAGCTTTATTTCGTGGTCAATTATTTGAATTCAAAATCGGTCAACATAATTAATTTATTCTAATGTAACAAAAACTTTTCTGCAGAAAGCACCTAGTTATATCAATTAATGTTAAAGTCGACGAAGCTTTATATGAAAGTATCTGTTATAAAACAATACAATAAAACAAAATTACCTACATTATGTATAAAGCATTCATCATTAACATCGCAACAATCTCTACATTTCATATATTTACGTAACTATATATTAGGAAAATGACTTTTGAGATGAAGAAACCCCGAGACGTAGCTGGCGATGGCGTTATCACGCAAACGATATTGTTTAGATTCTGTTTATAGAACTGTTATTTGCACTTTTGTTAATTTAGTTTGCATTTATTCGAGCGAGAGCGCAGCGTGCAACAGCGACTTGCTCAATGGACCTTCGTCGAGATGTTGTTCCTAGCGAAATGAGGGCCTCCTTATAAAAATGTACAATAACATTCCATTAAACAAGTATTCTTGAGAATGATTAATGAGGAACTTAGAAAATTGGTTTGCTTAAACGTACACAAGTTATTGTAACTTATGCGTGGATAGTGGAAAAAACAGTTGCGTCACGTTATGGTAACCGAGGGATTTCGAAAGGTTATAAGTTCAAAGGTACGTACGTACGGCATCAGCATTTAGTTGCAGGGCTTCAAAACGAGACGTATCAGCTATACAGAGTGTTTGGAAGAACGTGTGCCAAACATCCTGTATATATAGATAAAGTACAAGATCGTATTGTTTTCATTAAAACCAAAAGAAGTTTGTTTATTTGCTTACATTACATTTGACCATGTGATATAAGAATAAGTTCACCCACTCGTGATGCCTGAGTAAAATATTTTGGATTTTACGCCAAGTGCGCACGGTTTATTTTGGTGAACTCGCACAACTAATGCATTGGTTGTAAGAAATTGGTCGTAAATTTTAATAAACGGTCCATTGCAGTTCATTTTGCGGGTGCTATCTGTGGCAACCCGACGGTGACCTTCCTCAACCAGTTAATGCAACTAAGAGTTTCCGCACGGTCCCAACTTGCTATTGTTATATTAACTTAAATACTTTACGAAAGTATTTAGAAAACCTGAAATATTGCCATAATATAGACAGGAAATATGTATTTTTAATGGCTTAAATTTCAAAACCATCAGAAATATAAAATAAGTTTTTTTTTTTTAATAAAGTTATATCCTAATTAAAACTGTATGATAAAAATATATCTACTATATGAACATCATATGTTTTTAATGAATATTTATCAAAATACTTATACTTGATCAATAAGCTGTAGTACCTATTATACCTAAGTTTACTCGTACATGGGCTTATAAGTCATGTATATCGTGCAGTACTTTTGTTATAGAAAGATTTTTCACATCCAAGCTTGAAAACAGAAATCGTAATACATTCTGTAGGTTACATACAACACAACATTCACTATAACTAGATACATATTTAACATTGATTGAAAAGTGTTTAAAGTAAAGTTATGAACGCTTAAAATGATTTAAATCTATAAAATTAACATTTTCATTTGCATTTAAAAACTATATTGATCAAAACTATAAATAGCCGAGTATCGATAAATGTATTTAGCTAAATAACCTTCTGTGAAATGTTGATTACTTTACATGTTCAATTAATATTAAGTGACCCCGTGATGTGATTAATCATAAATAAACGTAAATAAGTCAAAACTAACTTAAAACGAAGGAATTCTCAATAATTTATAGTACAGTTGATTTTATAACAACAGTTGAAAGCAAATAAATTATTGTCTGATCCATACTAATATTTTAAATATGAAAGTGTGTCTGTCTGTCTGTCTTTTACTTCACGCTTAAACCGCTGAACCGATTTAGATGAAATTTGGCATAGAGATAGATGAGATCTTGGAAAAGGACATAGGATACTTTTTATCCCGGGAAAAAATAAGATCCCTCGGGAACGCGCTAATAACCTCAGAGCGGAAAACTAGTAAATAATAAATTGTAAGCTATTATTCAAAAATACACTCGCATTTACTTGGACACTACTTAGTAATCGGTAATACCAAAGTCGATCACGGCAGAAACAGGCCTTGGTATAAAACATTCGATATAGTAAGAAACTAGTACCTTAGTTAGCTAACTGCCCTATTGCACAATTAACCATTCCACTACTTGTTTTACTCAAACGTACGGCTATTACAGCAAAGCGAAATAAATCAAACATAAAAATTAATGTAATACAGTTCTATTTTTGATTTTATGTATCTATAATCGATGTTGAGAAGGATTAGTATGCTGTGGTTTAACGTGGGACAGTATGAAGGTATTCGTGACTTGTAACGCCATAAAAAAGAGGCCAACGGGAATTTGTTTATTGCTTTTATTGAGAAAAAATCAGATGCATTCCGCTATAATACTCTGATGAAAGAAAACTAGACATGTTCTATATAGATCGCCCGCGCCCGCGTTTAAGTTGAAGAACAGGTTATAGGCAGATCCTTTTTTACATTTTAAGACTTAATTATCGAGATTCTTCGAGGTATCTTCATAAAGATAAATTGTGAATATAATTGGCGTTCTGTGCTAATAACTGAACTGTATCGAATTCTCTCTCGTAGCCAAGATTACGCAGGTATTTTTAGTTCTAAGGCGCAAAAAACGGTGGTTTCGGTATCGTAAGTTGGCGCATGGCTGGTAAAACGTAGTGTTTTTATCCTCTTTGGCAGGTACGCGAGGCGCACCGGTGGACACAGAGGTGCAGGAGAAGGCGCGCGGGCGATGTGCGGCGCGCCCCGCGGCCACAGCGTCGGTCCTCTGTCAAAGAGGATAAAAACACTACGTTTTACCTCTGTGCCGCGGCCGCCTACGCCCCGTGCTTTGTTGCTGTCGCACGCGACCATGTCTCACTAAGCTTATTTAGTAACAGCCTGTAGTTCTTACGACAGTAATTTGTAACTTACAGACGCTTTGTCTCGTTTTATTTGTTGTAAAAATTACAATGTATTATAAATGTCGTAAAATTAATGACTACTACGAAATTAGCGATAGTAGCCTACATTAAAAATATTTTTTGAATTCCGAGAATCTGGATATTATAACTGTTTAATTATTAATATAAACTTAAACACATTTTTCAATTGTAGATTTAAGTAATAAAATTGCTGCTTAGATTTTTTGGATAATTAAAATATTTGCGAATTTCAAGAAAACATGATAGCGAAATGCTGGAAAAAATTACGAGATTAACTTTCACCTCGATATAATTTTTCTTAGGTAGCAGAAAGCTAGGATACATATTTTAATTATCATTACTTATGAAAATGTTAGTGACGGGCCGACGTGTTTTTTCATAGATTGTGAACCGATACGTGTGATATATTATTTTCACTCCTCTTGCTCAAAAAGACCGTCATTGTAGCGTACCAGAGCGGTGAAAAAATAGCAATTCATCCTCTAGGGGAAAAAGTTTTTTTATTTTATTTTTGTGTGTCAAATAACAATGAGCCTACAAAAACGAAAAAGTCTTTAGTCATAAGTAGAATAATCATGAATAAAGACTCGACTTATTACTGTTTCATAAAAAAAGAACTTCATTTTAATTTTGAAAATCTCTGGTAGAATGCATGCAATGTGTTGCGGCTACAGAAGAAACAAAAAAAAAGAAATTATAAACTACATATTTCATATTGTATTGGATTGTTTTATTTTTTCGCAATCGTAGTGAAAAGTTTCGTGTAACACACGGCGCTAAAACCCATTAAAACTCGGTTTCTATTTAGTCCCTCGCTAAAGCTCGGGAGTAAAACTACCTCGTATATAATGGGTCATTTTAGCCCCTTGTATAACAATCTACTATTTCACTGCTCTTGCTCAAAAAGACCGTCATTGTAGCGTACCAGAGCGGTGAAAAAATAGCAATTCATCCTCTAGGGGAAAAAGTATTTTTTTTTGTGTGTCAAATGACAATGAGCCTACAAAAACGAAAAAGTCTTTAGTCATAAGTAGAATAATCATGAATAAAGACTCGACTTATTACTGTTTCATAAAAAAAGAACTTCATTTTAATTTTGAAAATCTCTGGTAGAATGCATGCAATGTGTTGCGGCTACAGAAGAAACAAAAAAAATGAAATTATAAACTACATATTTCATATTGTATTGGATTGTTTTATTTTTTCGCAATCGTAGTGAAAAGTTTAGTGTAACACACGGCGCTAAAACCCATTAAAACTCGGTTTCTATTTAGTCCCTCGCTAAAGCTCGGGAGTAAAAATACCTCGTATATAATGGGTCATTTTAGCCCCTTGTATAACAATCCACTATTTATCCCTCATTTCAATACAAATCATATCCTGGAATAACACATAGAAGGAGGCTATAATAACTTTATTTACAACAAATGTACAAAATATACAAACAAATGTACAACTATAATATATAAAAAAACTTCTTGGAGGCTGCCGCTGCTGCCGATCGGTAAGGTTCCCAGAAGGCTGGCAGCGTTTCCTCTTTGGTATACACATAGAATACTTTGTATCCCGGGAAAGCACATAGAATACTTTGTATCCCGGAAAAGGATAAAAATCCTTCGGGAACGCGGGTGAAACCGCGGAGGACAGTTAGTATAAAATAAATAAAATGGATACTTATTATTGACCTATTGCGTGGAACGTTGCGCCGGAGTGATTTGCTCAATCAGCAGTTATTACAGCATTAAATATTATGTTAACCGTCGATGATAGGCGCGATAATCAATAATATTGGAATATCAATAGCATTCATAACGGCCTAACGATGTACTAATTAATTGATATTGAATGCAATGTGTAATGCTGAGCGAGCGCGCCTACTGGCTGTGGGTGAGTGGGAGTCGGGTTTATGGTTTATGCTTGTCTGCGTCTGGGAGCACCCTGCTGTTTTCCTCATCGCTGTCACTGCGGGGAAGCTGTCAACAGCCTCGGGCACCACGGCTTGTCATGCAGTCGGAGTGCGGGCCGTATAGCGAGACATGCGAATTTAAATGACATTATCCGTCGTGCTCTTGTTGCCGTCGGCGTGCCAGCCATATTAGAGCCAAATGGGTTGGCACGCGACGATGGCAAGAGACCTGACGGAATGTCATTGTTTCCATGGAAGATGGGTAGGCCTCTAGTGTGGGACGCAACGTGTGTCGACACTCTTGCGCCATCCCATCTTCCTAGCACAGCGTGTCATGCCGGCGGTGCCGCTGCATCTGCTGAGAACCTCAAGCGGCGAAAATATAATAGCCTTATAGGTAATTATATTTTCGGGCCGTTTGGGGTTGAAACCCTCGGGTCGTGGGGCCCGAGTGCTCATTTCCTATTTAAGGATATTTCCAAAAGATTGATTGACGCTTCCCGTGACCAAAAGGCTGGCTTTTACTTTGGCCAAAGATTAAGCATTGCCATTCAACGTGGCAATGCTGCCAGTCTTTTGGGAACGTTACCAGTCGACGGCGATGCGGAGGAATTCTTCGACGCACTTTTATAGTTTATTTTAGGTAGTTTTTAGATTAGATTAGTTTTAATTATAGTTATAATAATGTAAATATTTAAATATACCTAACTAAGATTATGAATTTAGCTTACAAGCATGAGAATTAAGTAATAATTTTTTTTTCATAACATTACAAATTAAATGTAAGTTAGTATGTATTGGCATATCTATAAGTAGTTACAGTATCATTTTAATTAATAGATCTAGCATCCTCCCTCTCACACATCTTAATTTACTTACATCCTTTAGGTACCTCTTTGTCAAGCAAGGTCAATTAACTTATAAATGGTATTAAGTCCCTACCTTATGTGGAAACTTGTATTTTGGTGAAAACTATGCAGCTGAGGTCGTTACGATTTAGATTGTTCTAGAATCCCATACAAAATACCCATTTGAAACAGGTTAGACTTAAGTAAGGCTTTATATCGAAGAGTTTATAGCCCTTGTTATGGTTTGAACTGAATTGACGTTAACCCTGATTGTCGCAGTTTGTTATGAACTCAGTGCCAAACTAAGCCAACGTGGGGCCCGTACCCGACAAAAATAATTTATTGGAATTCCTGTAGTTAGTTAGTTTTACATTGTTGGATACTAGCATGAAATGCAATATTAAAGTCTTTCCGTTGGCCTGCTGTAGCAAAGAAAGAGGTCGGTGTATACTCTTATTAAAAAAATATGCTCCTCCCTAATGCGCGGGGCCTATAGCATTTGCTACTTTTTCTACATGGCTAATCCGGTACTGTTTCTATTGACGTTCTGATCATGTAAGAAGTTATTATTTAAAAAGTGTCCAAATCCAGAGGGAGTAGGTATACTACGGCCCAGTGGCAGATTTACCAGCTGGCAGATGTTTTAGTAGGTGGCAAAGGGGCCATTTATATTTACAAAAATTACAAATATTCATATTTATATATAGCTACATAATATTTTGGCATTTAAATATGATTCCTTCATCATTAGGTCAACAAACAATTCTACATAATAATAATATGATTATTGAAAATATGATTGTAAACTAGGGTATCGAATTGTAGAGGTTAGTAGGTGCGGCAAAATTTGAATAGTCCACTAGCAGCAAATGTGTAAATCCGCCACTGCCACACACAAGTGAATAAACAAAAACAAAACATGGACGATAATAGTTAAGAATGAATAAAACTAACAATTTTCTAACGATACAATCATAGTAACCTTCGTCAAGTATCTCGGCGAACATAATTTACGTTTTCAACAATCTCATTGTTATCGAATCTACTCGAGCTGGAACCTTCGAGGCCATGCTCCCGGTGGGCCTACACTTCACTACACTATACAGATAACTTATCTTTCCTTCAGAGATCAACGTGAAACAATAGCTATTGAGATATAAATGATATAGTATTATCTGATATAAATAATTGCCATTCACAAATCGTTTGTTACAACTAAACAGTAAGTGGTTTTAATTTCCTAAACACTTAAGTTATTTAGTGAAGAGCAACTTCTGAGAGTTCACACTTATTAGCTACGATGCATTTATTTTATCCTTGAGTTTTTTTTTGGTGGGATAATTGAGCCATAGGTGGCAAGCACACAAAGCCTAGAAGGAAATGGGCTCACAATTGTTGTCGTCACAACACGCCGATAGGTACTTAGCGATAGACTTTCAACTTAAGGGTGGTAGCCAGCCAGCCGAGTACCTACAAGCACCCTATTTTACTACGGTTTTCGCACGATGTTTTCTTGCGAAGGAATTTTAAAACAGACACTTTTTGATGATTTTCGAGCTATTATATCATGATAAATTTTGAAAATAATTGTGTAGGTATGTTTTTGTAACAATAAGAATTACCTACATTAAAAAAATCGTCCATTTTGAAGTCACGTGCATTTTCCCTCCGACGTCACTACCATTGATATCTATCTAAAGATCTAGAGATCTATTGAAGGTAAAACACAAAAACAAAACAAATACGGTGGAATCATTAAAATTAATGTAACCACAGTTTTTAAATGACGTCATTTTGTTCTTAAATCGCAATACTCGTGGGACGGAACATACATGCTTTTATTTTAATATAGTTTAATTTATGGGTATTTATTTACACCTAATGTCACAAAACAATATTGTGAATGTCTTATAAAGGACAAATGCTCAAATACTTAAGTGCACTAGAATGTGTATAACTCGCGCAAATTCTGAAGGTGCAAAATAAAGGGTCAGTATTGATATATATTAAATAGTGCCATCTACGAAGACGCGCCACTCTTTTTTCTAGTCCCTTAAAGTGCAAGTGTGCATCTTTTCACTAGTGTTGTAGTGCTATCGATATGTTTATATTATGTATTGGGTATTAATTTAGCTCCCCAAGTCCCCATAACAAGACTTCTGTAAAAAAGGTATTTGGATTGAAACCATACGAATGCTGGGTCTTCTTAATTGTTTCACGCTATGAGAAGACAGAGGCTTTGGTAGAGTGTGAAATTGTGTCAACTCTGAAGGATACTTATGCCGAAGGTATTAGTCGCTTCAATCCACCAGGCATTCTTGGTTGACAAACTTGGAGCTCTATTTATGAATGCATTTTCCTAGAACTAGTGTTATTGTAATAATAAAAGGGGATCTTAGGTTTCAACCGTTTGAACATACAATGAGCTTTTGAGTTCTCAAAGTCGCAGTTAGATCATATAGATACTAGAATAAAATATAAGATAATTTAAATACAGAAACAGATAAGATACTTCGGAAACGTGGGTGAAACCGCGAGAGTCAGATAGTATGTATACATACATATGACCCAGGATATATATATTTTTAATTATTTAGGCGATATTTAAGGCGATGATAGCTCAGTGGTAGTAATATCGGATACCGCGGCGAAGTTCGTGGGTTCGAATCCTACAATGAGCTTGAGCTTTCGGTGAAGGAAAACATCGTGAGGAAACCATAGCACGGTGGTAAGGTACTTTGTAGTACCCGACTGGCTGGCTACCACCCTCATGTTGTAAATCTGTCGCCCAGCACCTATCAGTGTATTCCGACAGCTGCACTTGAGAGCCAGTTCCCATCTAGGCTTTGTGTGCTTACCGACTTTGGCGTGATTGTGGTCTAACACAAACTTATCCAGAATAAAAAAATAATTATGACCGGTCACAAAACAAATTGACATCGATTACTTCAAATCAAAGCAGTTCATTTATTTAGACCAGTGTTTTTCAATCTTATTGATTTCGCGACCCCCTTACAGATTGAAAAATTCTGGCGACCCCTTTGTGAGACAGACAAACATTTATAATAATTAGCACAGTATAAAGATATACAGTATGGAAACTAAGCCTAAATCTGAAAATAATTACCTACACTCCATTTAAGCCATAGGGTTGTCACTTTTAATGTTTTATGATATTGTTTTTTAATTAAAACATTATATGTTCTGTAGTGATCAATTAATCGAATTGAAATAGCTAGTCTAAATATATCAAAGAAGAAACTGACTGGCTGACTGACTGGCTGACTGACTGACTGATCGATCAACGTACAGCTGAAACCACTGAACGGATTGCGCTGAAATTCAGCATGCAGATAGTTATTATGACGTAGATTTCCACTAAGAAAGGATTTTCCAAAATTCACCCCCTAAGGGGTTTTTAATTTTTTATTCTGGATAAGCTTGTGTTTGACCACAATCTCACCATGGTAAGTGATGATGTGGCCGAAGGTGGTAAGCACACAACGCCTAGATGGGAACTGGCTCTCAAGTGCAGCTGTTGGAACACACCGATAGGTGCTGGGCGACAGGTTTTCAACTTGAGGGTGGTAGCCAGGCCAGTCGGGTACGGGTTAAACGGGGGGTCTAAGGTTTGTATGAAAATCTGTAATTTTTTATTCGAAATGAATGAAATTTGGTATTTAAACTCTGAATATAAAATAATGAAACACGTTTTGTAGATTTTTTGAATTTCATCCCTTAACGGGGTTAAAAGGGGTGTTAAAATTTGTTAGATTTTTTTAATCAAAATAACTTGAAATTTAGTATCAGCTCTAGCTCTTCAATTAAATTAAAGAAACATGTATTTAAGGTTTTTTTCAATTTCACCCCGTAAAGGGGTAAAAAGGGGTGTGAAAGTTTGAATGAAAAATTAATTGTCAAAATCAAAATTAGTAGAAGCTCTTCAATAAAATTAAAAAACAACGTATTTAAGGATTATTTTAATTTCACCCCTTAATGGGATAGACAGGGGTGTTAAAGTTTGTATGAAAAATAAATTCTTTATTATCAATATTACTTGAAATTTAGTATTTATGCTGAAAGTCCAATGCTCTAGCTATTAAAACACGAAAACAGTTCATGTTATGCTAATTTTATATAAATTTCAATTAAGGTACGTACATGTATGTACGTTTATGTACGTTTATGTACTTTTATGATTCGATAAATTAATAAATTTGAGCAAATTTTGTGTTCTACGCGATAAATGGCGCGGGCGAAAGCTATGTTTGGATAATCGGAAATAACTAGTCAGAACTGTAAAAATTAATCAGCCAAAGTCGAGTAGTACACGCGGGCGAAGCTGTTAATATTAACACACAACTTGTAGATCTTTGTTTTTTTTTAGGTCACAAACTTATGACTATTGTATAAACTTTTACAAGTTTTGGCGGGAGTGTACGAAAGCCGCGGTTGAACCGTACCGCGTTTTAACCCCAAAAATGACGAAAAAGTTGATAATTTCTTGCAGCCGCCATCTTGGATTTACATTTTGACAGCACTATCGGCTTCAACACTCTCGAAAACCATGAAAACGACACCCATGACGAAAAAGTTGATAATTTCTTGCAGCCGCCATCTTAGATTTACATTTTGACACCAATATCGGTTTCAACACCCTCGAAAACCATGAAAACGACACCCATGACGAAAAAGTTGATAATTTCTTGCAGCCGCCATCTTGGATTTATATTTTGACAGCACTATCGGCTTCAACACCCTCAAAAACCATGAAAACGACACCCATGACGAAAAAGTTGATAATTTCTTGCAGCCGCCATCTTGGATTTACATTTGACACCAATATCGGCTTCAACACCCTCGAAAACCATGAAAACGACACCCATGACGAAAAAGTTGATAACTTCTTGCAGCCGCCATCTTGGATTTACATTTTGACACCAATATCGGTTTCAACACCCTCGAAAACCATGAAAACGACACCCATGACGAAAAAGTTGATAATTTCTTGCAGCCGCCATCTTGGATTTATGTTATGTTTTACGAATTTATTGTGATTGATCACACAGACGATTACAATTTTAAAACAATAAATTATTCCTTTCAAAATCAGCAGGAAGTTTAAAAAAAACGGCAATAAAATCGCGTTTGTTGTATGGAAGCCCCCATTAAATATTTATTTTATTTTAATTTTATTATTTATTATTAAAGAAAAAATACAACTGAGTATTTTGTGAATATTTCAAGTGCCTACTGTTGCCATTATTGATATCGAGCAAAAAAGGGCCAAAAAATCGCGTTTGTTGTATGGGAGCCCCCCTTAAATATTTATTTTATTTTGTTTTTAGTATTTGTTGTTATAGCGGCAACAGAAATACATAATTTGTGAAAATTTCAACTGTCTAGCTATCGCGGTTCTTGAGATACAGCCTGGTGACAGACAGACGGACAGACAGCGAAGTCTTAGTAATAGGGTCCCGTTTTTACCCTTTGGGCACGGAACCCTAAAAACAATAGCTCCGGTTTTGTTGAAGCAGAGTTCGAACAGTATACTACGCAATACGCTCGTGGCATTTTTAAAAATATCGCGGAAATAAACTTGTACGTGACCACTCGCCTTGACGCGGCACTCGCTACTGACAGCACCGCGAAACCCCCTTAGAGGTCTCGTAGATGCGCATGTTTGTGTGAGTGAGCCGTTTCGAACGTTTGTAGGCAGTTTCCATACTGTATATCTTTATACTGTGTTATTAGTCTGCAAGAAGCCGCGAGAGGTTTGCAACTAAGTAGGAGGTAACTTGGACGCCCGCTTGAAGCACCACGATTTGATACATTATTGAAAATTAAACAAGCCCATCCTTCTCACTAAAATTGTGTTTATTGTAGTCTACCTTGCCTTTTTCCTTCTGCCAGCGTCCCCCAACTAAGGTTTGATCTCACAGATTGAAAAACACTGATTTAGACCATTGCAGGACACTTACATAATTCTTAGCGAGGTTATTAATATACTTATATATTTTTTAACAATTTAACTAGGTATATTTATTGACAATATTTTTCAGTAAGTAACAATTAAAAAACAATAAGTATTCTGTATGGAAATTGAATCCACTGTCCATGGCGTAGCAGTATCCAACCCCAAAAAAACATATTACCTATAATTGACATTTGGACATAGTAAAGAGCTCAACGATTGCAGTAGGAAGCAATCCGCCGTCAGAAATCATAAATAGTGCCAAGTTATTAATCAATATCATAAGCGTAGTCATCATTTATAGTTCAATAATTCATCAATCAATTTAAATTGGTTATGACATCTCCAAATACATAAATGACAGACTATCAATTCAGAAACAACTGAACCATCTAACTGAACATTCCTACCAATTTGAGCACCCGATCTCACAACAATACACAATATTAGCAGAACGAATGGACAACAGCAGTGAATAGATGTAGAAGCCTTGTAGAAGCATTGAAGGAAAGATGCATAGCGTTCGTTGATTTCTCAAGCGGGTCAGGCATACAATGTCAACTTAATTTGCTGTAGCAGCCTCCATTCAGCCAGATGTCGGTCTCGAATGTAAAAGTTTAGATAATCTGATGCTTGAAGGTCACCAATTTTGAAATTTTATCCCCTCGAGCTTTATAAAACCTGACCGACATTCGTACAATGCAGATTCTTATAGTAAATAAGTTTAATGATTTATGCGCACATTCGAGGTGGTTTACTATTGTTCGATGATCCGTTTTGTATGTCATTCAAGCTCGTCGCCGCATCCTCGACGCAAGCGATTTTCTTCTTTCTTAACTCTATGAGAACATACACCCTTCAGATACTTCATCCAAAGATTCGGTCTGGCTGAAATATGTTACGGACAGGATTATGAAGAAATGATAAGCGTTAAACAATTGTTGGCACGATCTGTCGGGTCTGTCGTGGTCGTGTCGGGTTCCAAGCACTAATACTAGTGTCGAAATCACCTTTCGTCGAACGAACGCAATTTAAGAAATTATGTTCGACATCGTTTCAACAGTCGGACTCGCAACTCGCTTCTAACTTGTAAATATTATGCATTAGATGTTAATGACTTCGTTGATGAGAAATCAACAAAATAATGGATTATAAGTAAAATATTATTATCATTAGGATCTGATTGACTGACAGACATTCGCTCGATCTATTTCAGAACTTTAGCCAAACAAATAGTACAATCAACATTTTTTTCATTAACGATTAAATAAAATCTATATGCTACTAGATAGTATTTTATTCCAACGCCTTGTTTTCGAAGTAAATATCAAAAACAATAAAATGACAAAGGCGATGATAGCTCAGTGGTAAGTGACGTCGAATACCGCGGTGAAGGTCGTGGGTTCGAATCCTACAATGAGCTTGAGCTTTTGGTGAAGGAAAACATCGTGAGGAAACCACAGCACGGTGGTAGGGTACTGTGTAGTACTCGACTGGCTGGCTACCACCCTCAAGTTGAAAATCTGTCGCCAAGCACCTGTTGGTGTGTTCCGGCATTTGCACTTGAGAGCCAGTTCGCCTTTAAGGCATTGTAATAGGGTGTACAACACATTAGCAATCCCCTGGTATTGCCAATGTCAATAGGCGACGGTTGTCACTTACCATCAGGTGACCCGCCTGCCTCGTTGTCACTTGTGACATAAAAAAAAAAAAAAAAAATAACACAAATGGTGCCCCCATTTTTATTAATTTAATATTTTATCTGTATTGTGTGTGTCTTAATGATTATCAAATAAATAAATAAAACAACCTATCTACCGAATGACATGCCACGGCGAAACTAGAATCCCTTTTATAGATATTACTAAGTCATTTGCATTAAAATTAATTAGTAGGTAATTACTTTTTAATTACAAATTGTTTCTTGATTTGTAAAATTGCTATCATTAGATAGTATTTTAGCATCAAATCTGCATTCCATAGTTAAGCCTACAGTGAGTAACCGATGAAAGCGAGTGTAATTAAAGCGGACGCAAAAGTCGAAAGTCAAATTTGAGGGGCACACATAATTACTAATTCATTTACATATCTATGCATATTCAAATGTCTACAATTTAAATATATGCATTGGTATGAATATTAGGTAGGTTCCACACTGATGCAATAAACAACAGAGAAGAAGGAATTATTATTTACATACTTTTCATGTCGCTTAATCTGTGGACCAAGGATATGGAGGCGCAACATACTTAATATTTATCGTCGTAACGTTTTTTTTTATATTTTTTTCGTTTTTTTTTGTAACGTTGTATTTTCAAGGAATACTAGGTAGAGGTATCCATGTATGTAAGAATAATCCTCATAATGTACACGAGTATATAACAAGCCACTTTACCGCTCATAGACTTGCTTGTGTTTGACCATAATCTCACCATGGTAAGTGATGATGTGGCCGAAGATGGTAAGTACATAAAGCCTAGATGGGAACTGGCTCTCAAGTTCAGCTGTCGGAACACACTGATAGGTGCTTGGCGACACATTTTCAACTTGGGGATGGTAGCCAGGCAGTCGGGTACTACAAAGTACCCTACCACCATGTTATGGTTTCCTCACGATGTTTTCCTTCACCGAAAGCTCAAGCTCACCTTCGCCGCGGTTTTCGACATCACTACCACTGAGCTATCATCGCCTTCTTATCCCACTTTATTACTGCGTGAAAGAAGGATAACCCAACAAAAACACTTTCGCATTTATAATATTAGTATCTATGATATTATTATTATATAAAAATCTCTATGCAGGGTGGGAATTAAACCCACGACCAATATGTATCTTACCTATCACGCCACCCATCTAATTGACACTTAAATTTCGCTTACATAATCAGTCCATATTTTTATATTCTCCCAATAAAATTATACTTAGGCATATAATAGTGCTATATTCGATTGTACATACATTTATTTACTAAGCTATAGGAAAAGCACATCACTATATAAAAAGTATATCAATTTGATCTATCACAGTATGACCCCATTACGTGGTTGCGGTTAGATGTAACGTAATAAGGCATTTCTTACTAAAAGCCTTCTTGACCGATCCGACATCGACAGTTTGCTTTGCTAATTGTCGAGCATTATATTTTATTACTATTATTTTGGCTTCATTCGCGATGTAGTAAATACATGAAACTTTTACAAAATTAAAACAAAACTACTTGATTTTATCTCGTATCCTAGAGTGCGCTCGCGGGCGGACCGACATATCTCTGTTACATTTCACGGTTCAAATGCAAGTAATCGATTTATCGGGAGAGAATTTATGGTGATATGATTTATTTTCACACCATACGTACCTAATCCCTTTAGATATTATGGACATTGAGTAAAATACAGAGGACGCCCCGACAATCGAAACCTCGGACGATTTGAAACAATGGTCAAGTCGAAGGATACCTAAGTATGAAAAAACGGATTGTTCGGTTAGTGATGAAATTGTTAATATCGTCGGTACAATAGTTGCAAAGGCAATGGTAAACTACTTAAGGATATTGGCAACAAATTAAATACCTAGCTTTATTTTGTGCACATTCCCGCATTCCTTCGCGGGCACGTCAAAACACCTAAATGGCGATAATCATTTCGTGTTCAAGTTTGTAAAATGTAATAAAATAGTTGGCTATAAAGCCAGGACAGTATTCTAAAGTTTCCAGCTCTCAATATAAGTAACAGACGATAGCTGTCTTCAATTTATATGGACGGGAGTTATAAAACAAGTATTCAAATAAAAACGATTGACAAAAACCAATTGCAATTCCGAAGGCCGGCTTTATTTTTTACAGCCTCATGTTTCAATATCGACAATGGTTCAGAGCGCAGTGGCCTAGTCAATAAATGAGTCCTTAACAAGTCCACTGTTGAAATAATGCTCGTTTATTTATGTATAGTCACAACGGACTGGTTCCGGCAGCCGACGACCAATCTACGAGAATTAATTTATTAACAATTTATTAATAATTGGAGTACAGTCAGTAGACGTTTAGAGAGGTACTTAGGATATCTCTACCACAAATAGTGAAGTGTAGCGAAGGTAGTCATTTAGAATTCTACAATGAAACTTTGGTGATGAAGAACATCACGAGGAAACAGAGCACGATAGTGGGGCTGTTTGTAGGCCTGGCTGACCGCCATCGACATGTTGGAACCTATCTCAAAGCACGGTGAATACCGGAGTGTCAGATTTATGAGCTTACCACATTTGTTCACAGATACTGACAATAATGATTAATGAGACAAAAACCTATCTAAAAAGAAGGTAGCAAAGGATTGTATTGCAACTATTCGTGGAATTCGCTTTAAACTATAACGCAATGAAGGTCCGACGACCTAATTGATGTTCGACGATCATACCTAGTATCTAATTAACCATACACATGTATGCATCTAGGTAATGGTACGTCATAATTATAGGTAGCTTCTGATTTATCCAAATGATACAAGGTCAGATTCGAACGCGTTTGTTCATTGAAGTGGTACCGTTATCGAGACATTAATTTCTCATAGATCAGTCGTGTATAAACGAGATAATTCTTGAGAACTACAGCCTTTACCTCTACAGTTTCAACATGGTGTTGTATGCTACTACTCGATTATACTTACAGAGCAATCAATTACTAACACATAGGCAATATCCTTGTCACAGCTGGCGTCCTTGTTATAGATACATATAACAAGTAACCGGAGTTGGTATCGTTATACGCCCAGCCACTTCTTCCTGTATCAACTTAAGTCGACATTGACATTAAGACGGATCGGACGCGGACAGTGTGGTAGCACTGCGCATACAGGTCCGCCAACATGCACGAGGGAGACAAACTGCGCCTAAAAGGCCGTATGCACTGAAAAGTGCAATGTTAACATTTTTAAATCAGACTCAAAGTTCATGCGTGAAGTGCCATACGTTCGCTCCGAGTCCTTGGCCGGCCGACTGTCCCTTCGAAAATTGAGATGCGATCGCACGCGCTTTATGCGTTAGATAGGTATATAGGTACATGATTTATTCTCAGCTAACATTCATGTCTACGTTTAAGCACGAGATAACAGCTATTTATTGATTTTATTGGTCATAATTTAATAAAACGTTGTAGTAAAAATCTGCGTTTGAATCGAAATCTGAGGTCTGAGACTTCTTATAAGATGCGAACCGGTCCCAACTATTAGTTTAATTATTATCTGCCGGAGGTTTATTTGATTTGGAGTAACCTTGAGTTAGTTTTTCGTAGGGCTATATCGTTGTGTTAATATGTTCATAGTACGTACGCCGATCGATTTTAGAGCTAATTATTAGCATTAGATCACCTATAATACCAGCGCTTGACCTTGATCTCAATGCGAGCAGTAGCTGGCTGCGTCTCTTTCAACCACCTGTTTGTATTTAAGACTAAAAATCACTCAAGAGCGAGTTCGGTCTAGAATGGCTAGATGCAACCGAAAGTCTCCTTGGAAGAAACGGTCCAAGCGTCAAACTCTAGTCTACAATTAGTGTCTGAAGTGGACTACACTTACTTATATCTGTAGGTATTATTGGGCTATTTATTTAAAGGTGTAATCAGAGCAATTTAGTAGCGTATCTACAATCGTAGTTTCATCACGCACTCTCAAAGTTGTCTCGCCGTACAAATGGTGCATAGGAAAGGTCGGCTGGGTTGCCTTTAAAAAATAGCTACAAAAACACGAAATAAATCTTGGCGAATTCAAGTATGTAAAGTGTCACCAACAAAAAATACTGCGTCGGATATTGTGATACGGGCGGTAGTTACTATAACAAAACATAGAAAATTATTGCTTTTTTGTCGCAGTAGTTGTAGTGCAAATTAATTGCACACAATCAAATATTATTTCTTGGTTAATAGCACAAAATATTGCTGGTATAAGCATGCCAAAGTATTTACATTCGAATATAACAACTGTGGAGGAAGTGAATGTGGCCATGATTCTGTGCTTACCGCCGATCAAATAATTACCCACGTTACATGTTAATATGTCTATTGATATATAATAAAAATTAAAGAAATATGTAATGGTAACACGACACTGACAGTAAATAATTGAGTGAGCGAAGTGGAAACTTGGAAAGCGAGTCGGTACTCACGCTCATGCGTCTTCAATAAACAATGGTATGCTATAAATCTTTGCACCTGAGTATACATGCAAACAGAAATAATTTACACTAATATAATATTATAAAGCTGAATAGTTTTTTATACTTGTAAGTATGTTTGTACGCGCTAATTGAACTCAGGGACAAGTTCAATAAAGTATTCTGTATACATAATATATATTATGATGGCGATATGCAAGACGTTGCATACCATTTGGACATCAACCAAACAGTTTATAAGTAAATAAACTGTGTCATACAGACCTATAATAAATTCCTATCCACAATAAGAAGTAACTTTATATAACAATCTTATTTATTCCGACATTCGACAATATTTGCAATGGGTGCTCTTATTTTGACATACTGTATTTTGTATAAACCTGCGATATGCTATTTATGTTATAAATATAGACAAAACAAGATCTAATTTTTTATTTAACTTAAATTTTATCCTGCCTTTTAACTCTTCTAACTTATTTCTTGAATAAAATCAATTCATTTATATTTGAAAAATTAATTGAGAAAGAATATAGGACAACTGTAAGATTACATAAAAACTAACAATTCTTTTGTGGGGAAAAGTATACTTTTTTTAATAAGCAACTTCAAAAAATTACTCAATTGCCTTTTTTAAATTTTAAACGTGTCATCAAACACAAACTATGTCTAATAAACAGAATAATTATGAATCATAGCAAAGCATGGCAATGAGTTGCTCATCTTAAAAAGTCGGAATTGATATGATACAAGGTAATCCATAATTTTATATTTAAAAAAAGAAAAGAGGGACTATTGTAAAAAAAAAACGGGCGAGTTTGTTTTATCGTTTCTTCTCCAGACAGGATGTTTTGAAAATGGTGGCAACAGTAGCAGCAAAAGATACCTAGCGATAAAAATGAAGTTCAATAAGGGTCCCTTTAGTGTCCCAAAATATAATAAAACATTTTGTTTTGTATGGTAAGTAGTTACTTTCTTGTGGCTGATGTATTGTATAATCAATCTACACGCATGTGTATCAATAAAAATGAAAGAAAGTTATGTATTGGGTACCATTTCACTACGATTCCGTCGAGGTGATAACGTAGGAGATTCTAGTGTTAGGACAGCGATACCTTTCGCAGAAATCACGATTAATTATGCAGTTTTTGTCTGTGGTCTACGATTCGATATTTTAAATCCAAACTTAATTTTAGTTATGACTTTAATTTATTATGTTGCGTGGGTGATTATTTAAGGCTATCGTATTTCGTACGCTGATTTATGACAATGCAAATCAGACGTACATATTATCGTGTTAAGTATTATTTTATTTTAGTTACTTATCTGCAATAGGTAGGTACTTATAGATGTATCTATTTTAAAACGTCATATTTAAGAATAGCTGCCCCCTCGGTTTCACCCGCGTTCCCGTGGGATCTAATCTTTCCCGGAATAAAAATATAGCCTATGACACTCAAATAACGGCTCAGTAGATCCAGAGATTACCCCCTACAACGTCACAAACATACCTCTTTATAATATTATAGTACGGATAAAGAAAAATGCCTCAGTTATATAATAGTGACCAACTGTCCATGATGATCTTCCACTGAACCGGCGAATGTCGCGTGTGATTATTTCGATAACATAATCAATACAATATGAAAACCTCTCTTACAAGTTACCTGACTACATTGATACGTAATCCCACATTTAAATTGATAAGGTACTTCTACGGACATATGTACACGGATCCTACCCACGTTTTAATAACGTAAGCTCTATCATGGAAAACAAAACAATTATCTCTCTTTTATAATTAGTCTGTTGGAAATAACACCCTCATGATGGATAAGTGTAACAAATGCAACTTTATAATCAATTGAATTTTGTCCCCTGGCCATTAAAAGTCTGAATTGATTTCATTATGCTCAACTAATGAAGGAACATAGGATTAATTCTCTTAATTTAAAACTCTTGTCCCTTTTTTAAGGATTAAAATCGAGTAAGTATGTTGCAAAGAATTAAATTTATTTATGAATTAGGATAGTGCATTTCTTGATATCGTGTTAATATTCGTATCAGTGTGTGCAGTCGTTGTACTTGACAACTTTGCGCACAAAAGCTCTGAGCACACTGTTGCTTCATATGGCACGGACACTAGAATATAATAATACTCGTTCAATGCGAAACCTTTAGTAGACATCAAATTGATAAACGAAAACTTTTAGGACAAACAAGTAGATAAGAACCTATAGGTACATACATATAGTAATTCATTACATAATGCTACGTTATACTTAGCCGTAGATATGAATTAAGTACTCCTATCAGTAAAACCGCTGCATGTTAGGTTTTGTTTGCAAAACTATTAGGCACGTACTTAATTTTTGTTTTCTAGCATCTAGTATTTTTTTGTGAATTTATATGTGCGGTTTAACAGTATGTAGTACTGACCTGTTCCTTATGGAGGATCTGGTGGCCAGGGTGATGTTCCTGGGGGGCAGCCGGGGCGCCTGCGAGGCCGGGGAGGGCGCAGGGGGCGCGTGGGGCGCGGGGGGCGAGGTGCGGGGCAGGCGAGGTGCACCCGCCGCCGCCGCGCCAGTCGCAAGCAACACCACCATCCACCACTTAGACATCACGGAACGGTACGCACGAGACGCGCGAGACACGCTCAAAGACGTACTGTCACGCCAACGGCTCCACTCACAGCGTGCTATACTACGCTACCGACGACGTTCACTTTTGTTGTGGCTGCCCGCCACACTTGCCCCACTCCGATGAAAGTGTGAGCTTTCACTAGGGCGCCGCGCGCCGGCCGATCCGCAGCCGGCTTCAAGGTGCAGCGCTCGTGCCGACTGCCGACCATCGCAACTGATGAAGAGCACTGTACATATTGTTTCTATCGCTGTAGTGTATTTCTCATATTTTTATAATTTATTTCCAGAGATGTGGTCAAACGCAAACATATTTAA
Source organism: Ochropacha duplaris (assembly GCA_951361185.1). Lineage (NCBI taxonomy): Eukaryota > Metazoa > Arthropoda > Insecta > Lepidoptera > Drepanidae > Ochropacha > Ochropacha duplaris. The sequence goes on from OX592690.1 coordinate 3,842,980, forward strand.
CAATTAAAAAAGGTACATAATATAATTAAAACAGTTACACACTGGTATTAAAGCCCTTGGCTTGCAAATGGGACGGTCGTTTCAGAAATACCCACAAAAATTAAAGGACTTAAAAAATGTTAACACTTTGTTCGTTAGCTCGCATGGGAATGAATGATAGCAGTCAATTTATGCACTAATGCTGAGTAACATTAAAAATGTTATAGGATACCTACATTGCGCGAAATATTTTTAGCACATGCACATAAATACGTCCATGCTTTAACCTTAACAACTATCTACATTAGACACATTGCGTAGAAGCAGAAAGTTTAATTCTTTTTGATGGTTACCTACCTACTTACGCTATTTTAGTATACCGGCCAATTTTCAATATGATTAACACCAATTTTGGAAGGGAATTGTAGATGCAACAAACTGATTTTGAAAGTGAATATTGTTATACAGATTTATCTACCACCCATTCATTGACTGTAAGAACCGGCCAAATTATTCAGATCAGAAGGTAGAATTAAACTATTAACTCAGGTTAGTAATTATGTGTTTAAGACCTGAGGGTTTAATTTCATCACATTTAAGCAGCTTTAGATATGCTATAATATACGTACACATGAATTGAATGCGAAATATTTTATGCTATGAATTAATTCGTAAGTATTACTATTCCGGGCCATTATTCAGTCTACTTGGAGGGACCTACATCGAGACGATATATTTATGTAAGAACCATAATAATACTAGTTTTTAGGGTTCCGTACAAAAAAACCGGAACCCTTATAGAATCACTCGTGCGCCTGTCTGACCGGTCGTGTCACAGACATTTGCTTCGAATCTATTGGACCAAATTTGGTAGGATGGTATCATTCTATGACCCAAACACAGATGTGCAAAGTATATAAATATTTTTTTAAAATAAGGGTCATTTTGGGGGAACAAATTAGGAAATAAAATAGATTTGCAAACCTTAGGTACTATGTCATATATCAAATAAAAGGGATCGATATGAGGATTTCAAACATATTTTTGTTATTATTATATAAATAGTTTTGATTTTATTCATGAAAGAAGACGAAAATTGAACATTCCCCTCTCCCCCTGATCTCTGAAACTACTGAGCCTAAAATTTCGAAAAAACATACAAAATATAGTTCATTGCTTGTTGATTACAGGAAAACCTATAAGAATTCTATCAATTAAAAATAAAGTGGTAAACTCAATATAATACGTTCACTGACTTTGGCATTGTACGGAACCCTCTCCACGCGAGATCAACTCGCACTTGGCCGATTTTTTTCTTTATAATTTTGCGTCTGCAATATCAAGAGCACTCTTAGGAGGGCGATGGCTGCCAAACGCGTCATAGTTGTGAACAGGTGCTGCTTGTGGGTGCTGGTCTGCTTGAGTTGGTTGTTATTCTTTTTTTATTGCCATAACACGCGAATATTATCAGTGAGACTATATAAATAATTACCTATTATTAAATGTCTATAATTAGGTCTAAGGGCTGATTTTTCAATCACTGGATAAACCTCGGATAAGCTTTTCGTCTGATAAGTCCATACAAAAACTGTTCTATTTCAAATTAACAGCCAGATATCACTTATCTAGCACTTGAAAAATCAGGACTGATGCTTTTTTAAAAAGAAGCAACTTTCGAATCGTGCTTTAGAGTTTGCATAAATATATGACGATCAAAAATACTTGTAAAGAGTTCATTTAATAAAAGATATTTTCAATCAAAATCACTAGCGCCATCTAGTAAAGAATAGCATAAGATAACTTCGTTTCATTATTCTGATCTTAGGGGTACTCAAAGATTCGGATCGATTTGAAAAATGAAGCTATCTTAAATATCTGCTCAGTTGGTAGGTATATTGGTAGTACTCTTCTTTATTTGATTACGTCGTTGGTCATCCCTTCCTCAAGATATAGGTAGGTAGGTAGGTACCTACAGGATAATTTGTAATTCAACGTAGGTAACCCTATATCCGTCAGCAGGTTCAATTGCTGAACCTGCCATGATGTATGACCGAAATTCAATAGTTTAAGAGATATTTGAATTCTAAGGGATTTTCGATATTTACCCAAAATTTTATGTTTAATTCCAAATAAACAAAAAACGACATATTGACTTGGTACCTACCATTAAAAATGATATTGTTACACATCTTGTTAAAAAAAAACCAAAACTACGGGCACTGTTACTTGTTCGTAGTCTTACCAGTAGGACTACGGGCAATGCTAAGTGCCCATGGTCCTACTAATAGAACTACGGGCAAAATAAATTGCCCGTGGTCCTGCCAGTAGGACCACAGGCAATAGACTCTGTATACCTACCTACCCGGTTGCCATTTTGAACAAATCTACGATGGCACCTACTTTTAAAACTTTCTCGAACTAAATTCATATTCGTAGATTATACCGGGTCTACTCGTATTCGCGCGCTCGTGACCACGGTCAATGTAACTTGATCGAAACCTCGAGGTTAGTCGAAATTATATTTTGATTATTCTGTGCGCGAATACGACACCCGGGTATAATCTACGAATATAAATCTACAATGTTTTTATCAAATATAAATTTTAGATTTTTATGCGTTACTTATGTTTTCTATGAATTGGAGTAATTTTATTTGGTTGACTAACGCGGTCTAGACCGCAAGCAAGAGGCCGTGTAACTCCGAATGTGGTAACAATGAAAGAAACAAAACTCAACATACCCAAAGTTTTAATAACAAATATTATATTAGAGAATGGTTACTCACCATAAATTTATCACAATAAGTATAAAGCCATTATTACAAGAATTGATTGAGAAAAAAGCCATAAGTTTAATTGTAAGCTAGGTGTTTCACTGAGGGCAAGTGGTCATTCTTATGTATTCCTTGCCGGATGGTACTTTAACAACCTTGACACCTTGAGGGAACTCTTTGTCTATCTGCTCCTTGGGCACAGTCGGTAGGACCATGCAGTCGTCCCCTGCCTGTTGGAACAACAAACTATATAGGTACTAATATTATATTATTTAATACTAATACTATAAAGAGGTAGGTTGTAGGGAGTAATCTGTAGATCTTCTGAACCGATTTTGAAAATTCTTTTACCAATAGACACAGCCACGTTATTTGTGAATGTCATAGGCTATATTTTTATCCCGGGAAAAGATAAGATCCATGGGAACGCGGGGAATCTTTTCCCGAGATAGTTTAATGGAAATATATCATACTAGCTGTGTATGATATATTTCCATTATGTTCCATTATGTTCCCTTATCATTGTATTGTTTATAATGGTTCTGTAGCACGTATCCTATGTCCTTCTCCAAGGTTCTATTTACATCTAAATCGGTTCAGCGGTTTTCATCTAAATCAGTTCAGCGGAAGAGGTAACAGACAGACACATAGACACACTTCGGCATTTATAATATTAGTACGGATATCGGTGGCATTTTGGCCAATCAAAATTGTCGATTCCCATGCAGAAACACATTAATTGTGTGCATGAACACGTATGTTTGTCCTGAGTCGATGATAGCTCAGTGGTAAGTGACGTCGAATGCCGCGGCGAAGGTCGTGGGTTCGAATCCTACAATGAGCTTGAGCTTTCGGTGAAGGAAAACATCGTGAGGAAACCATAGCACGGTGGTAGGGTACTTTGTAGTACCCGACTGGCTGGCTACCACCCTCAAGTTGAAAATCTGTCGCCAAACACCTATCGGTGTGTTCCGACAGCTGCACTTGAGAGCCAGTTCCCATCTAGGCTTTGTGTGTTTACCATCTTCGGCCACATCATCACTTACCATGGTGAGATTGTGGTCAAACACAAGCCTATCGAATATAAAAAAAAAAAAAAAAAAAAGAGTCTGGGTGTAATTATGTATTTATGAACGTATTTACAATATAAGTAGTATATCAGTTGTCTGGGTTTCCATAGCATAAGGTCTGCTTAGTTTGGGATTAGATAGCTGTATGGGGAAAAAAATCCGAGGATGTTTTAGCTTACTAGCTTCCCAACAGTTTAGGCTTTCCGATAGAAGATCAATCAGTGAGAGTCAGGAGGTTTTTTTTAAAGATTAGTAATTAGTGAATGCTATAATTACCTTCCAGTTGACGGGTGTAGCAACTTTGGCCTTATCAGTCAACTGCAGAGAATCGATGACACGCAAGATCTCACTGAAAATAACACTACATATTAGAACGATTGCACGCTATTCATAAAAAACATGCATTTAAAGTATATATTCTTTTGACTGTCCCAGTCGGATTTAAAAGCTCGCACATCAGCTTTTCCATACAAATGTTGGAACCAGGTTTTTCTCTGGATCTCGATTAAAAATATCAAAGCCGGGCTCAAAATATGAATACGTATTTGATAATGTTCATTACCAACGAGCTAGAACGTTCAAACTCAACTCAAATTCAAAATATATTTTTTTATTAAATAAACTCATTACAATATTATAATCGTCACTTTTTTCATGAATTTTATGTTAATCTTATTTTCGCCTTGACTTGCGAAAATCTAGACTAACACACGGTGCAAGAAGATTGCTTTTACTCAGAAGAGCCGACAATAAACTCAGCAATAACTCGTATTTAAAAAGCAACTTACCTATTACATTCAATAATTATTTATCTAATCAAAAATATACATACTCGAAGTTTCTGCCAGTGGTAGCCGGGTAAAGAAAGGAAAGTCTAAACTTCTTCTTGCTGTCCACGATGAAGACAGCCCGAGCTGTCAGCGGTATTCCAGCTTTGTCCAACTCATCCTTATCAATCATGCCTAGCTTGAACGCGATATCTCTATTTTTATCCTCAATTATTGGGTATGGGAACTTGTCATCTTCGTTAACACCTGAAATAATTACATCACGTGTTCAAAAACGCTCCTTTAGTTGTTTATGAAACACATCCAAGTTACTAAACGCTCCTGTAGTCGTTTATGACACATTCAAGTTACTCGATCAACAAATTGGTCATTAACGACAGTGAAATTGTTAAAATTAGCATGCCACTCTCCATCCAGCTAGTTGACTTGACTCTTCTATGCAAAACGTCGATCAGTAAACACCAACAAACAATGCCACTCTCCATCCAGCTAGTTGACTTGACTCTTCTATGCAAAACGTCGATCAGTAAACACCAACAAACAATGCCACTCTCTATCCAGCTAGTTGACTTTTGACTCTTCTATGCAAAACGTCGATCAGTAAACACCAACAAACAATGCCACTCTCCATCCAGCTAGTTGACTTGACTCTTCTATGCAAAACGTCGATCAGTAAACACCAACAAACAATGCCACTCTCCATCCAGCTAGTTGACTTGACTCTTCTATGCAAAACGTCGATCAGTAAACACCAACAAACAATGCCACTCGCCATCCAGCTAGTTGACTTGACTCTTCTATGCAAAACGTCGATCAGTAAACACCAACAAACAATGCCACTCGCCATCCAGCTAGTTGACTTGACTCTTCTATGCAAAACGTCGATCAGTAAACACCAACAAAACACATTTCGGTATTGAACTATAGATTACTTTCTTTCGCGATATGATATAACAATTTGTTGATAGCCTGACAATCAGGCAGGCGGGTCACCTGATGGTAAGCTACTACCGTCACCTATAAGCATTAGCAATACCAGGATTGCCAATGTGTTGTTGACCCTTTACAGATTTGCCTTGAAGGCACCTACGCATATTCTTTTGATTAGAATGTTGAATGTATTTAAATAACCCAACGACGAACTTCTAAAGAGTTTTGGACAGTTTGAAGTATTTTATTAAACCTGTCTGATCAATCTCAATTCGCTGATCCACAACACGCCGAGATGTTGTTGACATACCGCTCATCTCATATAGACCACAACTTATGGCATCTTCATTTAAGGCGGTCAGCAAAGAGTGCAACTGGCTACCGCCATCTGTTACCTGTCTCTTACAATCTAAGGACTTTAAAGCCCAGGTTGAATAGGTTCTGGGCCAACATGCTTTAGCCCAGTATTCGTAACCAAACGCATTTAGTATTCAAATGCTCACATTTTAAAGGTAGATTAGGACTTTAATTCAAAATCAGCCCATGAAATATAGGCCTCACCTGCAAAACATTTGATGTCTTTGCACCACTCAAGGTGCGAGTCAATAGTGTCACATGACAGGCCTATTACTTTAACATTGCGCTTTTCGAACTCTTTCATTAAGTTTAGAACTCGTGCCAGCTCCGTGGTGCATACCGGAGTGAAGTCAGACGGGTGCGAAAATAGTACGGCCCATCTGAAATTAGAGGTAGCATTCATTCAACAAAATTGTAACATTAGCTATTGCATTCAATCTGGCATTACATTAATTACTGTATTAATTGAGTAATTGAGTGACTGACGCCTTAGTCATCTACCTTCAATGGACATAGCATATTTGAAGGAAAAGTTAGAAGCCTTATAAAAATTCGATTGCTTATCGCATTACATTTTTGATCCAAAAACAATTCCAATTATATGATATTCAACCATACATAAATATAAATAAGTACTTAATTGATTATGATTAGCATGATACATCATTGATAAATAGTTTCATGCAATCTTTGCTTATCCAAATTTTACACGTGGAGCCGAGCTCACATTATAGTTTGATTTATGAGGTTTAACTTTAGTTTGCATAGTAAATATGTAATAAAGGCAATTTAGGTATAGATAATAAATAATGTATATCCTATCATGATCTATAATCTAACTTCATCATCATCATCCGTCTGCCCTGTTGTTCCCAATTATTTGGGGTCGGCGCAATGTATACTTTTCTTCCATTCGGTCCTTCTATCCTTCATATCGGAATTCAATCCATTCTTACTTAAATCATCTGTCGCACAATCCATTCATCTCTTAAATAAATCTTAAAATAGATAAAATACAGAATACTTTGCAATACAGCTAATAAGTTATATTCTTCTAAATATTGTAGAAAAATCTACTGAACCTGGATACACAAATCCAGGTTCAATATATATCAAGGATTTGAGTTGTTTGTTTAGTTTGATTCTTAAGTGTTTTCGATGTGCTTGGAGTCTCTAGGGAGCGAGGTAGCCATAAGACTAGTTGTGTATAATTATTGTATTTATTTCTCAGTGCATAATGTTATATACTGTGTTATGAACATCACCAGTACCTCGTTCTCATGTAATGTTTATAAAATATTGTCATTGCTAATGATATACATATAAGGCCATGTTTAAATGAATAAATGCAAAACAAGTATTGTTACATACATGACCATTGTTACGCTGCACGCTGGGACTAACCTAACCTAGCAATGATTTTGAAGTTAAATAAAATCATGTTACCTAAAATGTTGTTTCATGATTGATTATAACTGAAGACGAATAGGTAATACTAGTTTTCCTCCGCTTGCGTATACTGTATGGTCATTGCGCCCCTTATGCCGCGCCTAAACTATTTAAGCTATTCGTCCAAATGTATCAATTCACTTATCATCTTTATGGTTTGCAGAAAACACATATTTATACTTTAATTTATTATATTTTATACATACAGCTGAATTGTCTGAAAGGCCTCTCGAGGATTTTGATGAAAACTAAAACAGCATTATCATTTTTCAAAATTATTTTAAAACTTTTTTGCTATTCCCTTTAGTTAAAAATATGGCCATCTACACCCACTTGAAAAATTCATTCATGTTGTATATATACTTAGGGCTCATTCACACGAGCTCTCAGTAAAATTTTTGGTTTCTATTTTAGATCGTAATTTTTTTTTTTATTTTATTTATTGATAACCAACCAAATACACGCATGATAATACAAATATGAACTTAAATATTAACTTAGGGGGTAGAAATAAAAATGTTTGTAATAACTCATAGCTGAGTTCGATCACTAAAGCTGCGAACATTTTTAGAACAATGAAAAAAAAAGTCAGATATATTATCATCATTACATATAAAATTACATAAGTGTACAATCATCAATTTGCAATTGCTAGTATCTAAACTAGGCCTAGCCTGTGTTTTAGATACTAGTGTCTTCCTTAATGTGACATAAAAAAAACAAAGTACACACTACGAACCGTTTTTAATAGTAACTGTATTGAGTAGCGTAGTAACAATTAAATAAATTGCTTATAATAAATTAATTTGGAATAAAATTTACTTATTTATGTTTTCTTACTTATACTTATTAATTCATACATAGTTTTTTATAATTTGTAACATATTTATAATTTGAATATTTTGTGTAGAAAGTGGACCCAAAACCGATTGTTAAATTAAAAATAAAATTTTCATATGGTTTTCAAAGTTTGTAGAGTTGATTTTATGTTATGTCTTAGGGCTCGTACACACGAGCAGTATGTTGCCGAGTGCAGTCGGTTGTCGGCGGTTGCTGCCGGCAACATGCTGCTTGTGTGAACGAGCCCTTATACAGAGAACCCTCTGTGTGCGAATCGGACTAGCACTTGGCTGGTTTTTATTACGTCATTTCTATACCTTAAAACGACGCAGTTGCAAAAACGATGCAATAGTTAGCATACTAAAGATTATTATAATAATAATATTAATAAAATGTACTTTATTTCTCCCACAATAAATTACAGTGGGTAACGTCACAGCCACTTAAATTGTAGGAGACTGGTGCCTAAGTTAGGCAGGTCCTGTATTTCAGGACACCAGGTCTCCCCACGGTTCACGTAACGAAAAATATAAATAACAAATCATTAACTACTACAAGGAGAATTTTATAAAATTAAATTAAAAAGGTCAAAAAAAGCCAAAAATTAAAATAGTGGGAAAACTCTGCGTGTAGATGTGTGTGTGTGCGTGAGCGTGAGTGTGGGTGTGTGTGCGTGTGTGTTTGTGTGTGCATGTTTTTAAAGTCATCTTAATCTTAATATTTAATACTACCATTAAATTTTCTGTGTCGTTATAGCTTAGCTTTTTTGCATTCATTGTTGTTAAGATTGTATAACGACAACACCTTATTTATCTTGTTGTAAAGGTAGCAACCAAGAAAACAATAAAATCGTCTTGAAAATTCGGTGGTAAAAGACGTATTGTGGAACGCAATATCTATACGCCTTCTCATAGCCAGACTACCCGTGTCAAATGGTTGAGACGTTATGTTGTCTCATAACAATGGATAGAACAAAAAGTTGACGTACAGTGAGTACTCTTGCCATACTGTATAGGTCAGACGTGGGAGACCTAAACGGAGAGAACATAACTTTCAGGATTGAACGTTGGGCTCTCTCCACCCTTAAAATGAAACTTTTATGGGCTCCACCCCAAGAAGACACACAGTAAGTGAGTAAAGATTGACATAAAGTAAAGTAGATACTTTTAAGAAGTGGAATATCAGCTATATGTCGAAGATTTCCGAAAACATAAGTTTCCGTAGTCGATCAGAAAGTAGATTAACGTGACATTCAAAATTTAGTTTACTGTCGAGTGTTACCCCCAGATATTTCAAGGTATCAACTTTATCAAGCCTTGAACATTTACAGTCAGGACAAAAAGGAAAAGAGCTCGAGTGACTTTATAAATTATAGGGTAGGACTTTGGTGACTCATTCTTAATTGTGAACTGTATGAATTTAGTTTTATCCACGTTTAAGGTTAGCATATTGTTGTGTAACCATTCAGTGACAGTATTCAGGCCCAATTGAGCTCTTGATGTGAGGCTGCATTAAATATTAAGGCTGTATGATCAGCAAAGGTAATTATTCTACCATTAGCGAGACTACACAGGTCTTTAATATGAGTAGGGCCCAGTATACTGCCTTGAGGCACTTCATAATTAAGTATGGGTAGCTCCCCACTCAATTTCCCGTCCACACAAACACACGACCAGTTAAATAGTCACGGAGAAGTTGTAGTTGCATGCCTCGTATTCCAAGTCTCTCCAGCTTATTAAATAAGATTGGAACTGAGACCGTGTCAAATGCCTTAGCGAGATCAACAAAAATACCCAGCGTCTTACGTTTACTGTCTAGGTTTTGAACTATGTAATTTGTCAATTCATGCACAGCATCAGCGGTGGATTTTCTTGAACGAAAGCCAAATTGTGCAGGTGAAAGTATGTGGTTAGTTTCGAAAAAAATTTGGAGGCGTTTATTTATTAACCGCTCAAGGACTTTTGACAGTGCTGGTAGTATTGATATAGGCCTATAGTTATTGACACGGTTCCTGTCAACCCTCTTGTAAACTGGACAGACCAGGGATTTTTTAAACGCTCTGGGAAAAATTCCTGTACTTAGAGCTAGATTACAAATATGTGTAAAAAGAATATGATGATCCATCCTCTTGGGTGGATCAGCAAATTCCTATGAGTTTTGATAAAAATACTGGAGATTTTATCCCACCTCGTAGCACAACTATGTTTCAATGATGAAATTAAAGAATTAATTTCCTCCTCATCCGTAGGCAAAGCAACCATCGAGTTGAGTAGGGGCACCGAAGCAGTAGGCACATGGACGAATTATTCGTCTCAGAGTAGACAATAAAGATTAATAACTAAGTACAATGTAGATTATTACAAAAAAGTTCTATATCTGGTAAATATAAGTTTGAAATTTACATTACGAGTATCAGGTGCCTGCTTTACTTTTTTATGTAGACTATCACGATGTCACATACATCTCAAAAGCCCAGGGGTTATCCAGGGCTTAAGGATTCTCTTTCGATTTGTGGCTCGTAGAGATATGGTATGCGACTCGATAATTTATTTTAGAGTATTAATTAGATAATCAGCAGCCGTATTTGTGTCATTCATTTTGAGTATACAGGTAAGGTCAACAGTTTTTAGCGCGCTTGTAATTCCATCGTAATCAATACGCGCGATTTCGCAGCTATGACGGATTTTAGGATATTTCTTTAGCAGGTAAAATTACACAGTTTCATGATCCGTCAGAGATGAATGTGCAACAAACGTAGAAGCTGGTAATTTTGTCTTAAGAAGCACATGATCCAAACAGTATTTTTGTCGAGTAGAAAGAATGTGAGCAGGAAACAAGCCATGAGATGCTATTCGGATGAGATATTCTGTTTTCAAATTATCATGGTTATTTTTTTCCTATATTAATATTAATATCACCAGTAAGGATGATATTCTTATAATGTTTAATTTTTGTCAAAATAGCGACAAATGAATTAAGGAAATTTGTAATATCTCTAATGGCTGGAGAACGATATATTGCAATCAAAGCTGTATCATTGTTAATTTTAAGAAGTAAACTATTTGCATCCGCGAGTTGAGCTTCTTCTATAGAAAATTTTATACATTTATTAACATACATATAATAGGTCTTTACCTATGAAATTGCCGTTTTGCAGTACTGGCCATTTCAAATCAAAATAATTTTTGTTTGGCTAAGAATTCTAATTTCAAATTAATTTTATTTTAAAAACATGGATTTTTTTTCCAAAAGTAGTCATTTGTTGATTAGTGTTACATTTTCATCGCATTTCAATCTTTTTCGTCATCATGGATACGTTAAAAATTCGAGTAATTATGGGATATGAGTACCGTCGTGGCAGCAACGCGGCACAAGCGGCACGCATCAACATCAACGACGTTTACGGAGCTAACACTACAAACCAACGCACCACCTGTTATTGGTTTGCTCGCTTCCGTTCTGGAAATTTCCATCTGAAAAATGAACCTCGCGGTCGTCCGAAGACTTTGGTCGACAATGACGAATTAAAGGCGATTGTGGAAGCTGATGATACACAATCTACGGCTGAATTAGCAGCAGCTTTCGACGTTAGCGTCAAAACAGTATTGGTCCATTTGCGTCAAATTGGCAAGGTAAAAAAGCTTGACAAATGGGTGCCCCACGAACTCAATGATCGCCAGCGCGAAGTACGCGTCGAGACGTGCCTTGCACTGCTCAACAGACACACAAATGAAGGAATTTTGAACCGCATTGTTACCTGCGATGAAAAATGGATTGTTTGATAACCGCAAGCGCTTAGCAAGTTGGTTGGATCCTGGTTCAGCACCTAAACAATGCCCTAAACGAAAACTTACCCCTGTAAAAAAGATGGTCACTGTTTGGTGGTCTAGCGCCGGTGTGATTCATCACAGCTTCTTACCAAACGGGGTGAGCATTACTGCAGATGTGTACTCTGAAGAACTGAACACAATGATGGAGAAGCTGGCACATCTCCAACCAGCATTGGTCAATCGCTCGTCTCCGCTGCTCCTGCACGACATCGCGCGACCTCATACTGCACAGCAGACGGTCTCCAAATTGCAAGAACTGGGGTTGGAAGCTCTCCGTCATCCGCCCTACTCACCAGACCTTGCGCCTACAGACTACTACTTTTTCCAGAATTTGGATAACTTCTTGGCGGGAAAAAAATTCAATACCCGAGAGGCCTTTGAAGAATTTGTTGCCTCCCGTCCAGTTGATTTCTTTAAGAAAGGCATCAATAAACTGCCACTGCGTTGGCAAAGATGCATTGATTGCATGGGTGATTACTTCGATTAATACAAATAAAAAATACATAAAAAAAATCGTTTAAATTTTTTCATACAAAACGGCAATTTCATAGGTAAAACCTAATATATAAAAATGAATCCCTATTTCACGGCATCACGCGAGAACGGCTGGACTAATTTCGCTAATTCTTTTTTTGTTGTGTTTGTTATTGTAAGGAGAAGGTTAGGTTAGGAAGGAAAAAAAATACAACCATAGCACTGAATTTTACGATCAGTCACTCTTCATGTTTTCTTTTCTTCTTTTAAAGCGGATATGCTGCCAGTGACCAATAGCGGCTGCAGCCTTTGCGGAAATATTAAATTAGCAAGCTTAAATACTATTTACACAGTAACAGGGCATTATTGTGCTCCACCATCTAGATTTGTGCGGTTTTAACACAACTTTGCGTAAAGTCATGTAATACAATACCTGCCCAACCCATCAGCCCACCACATATGCACCCCAGTACATGACATCAAAGGCTACATGCTGCCACCAGTTTGCAGCTGTTTCTTTATGGTTGTAGTTTAGATTTCTAGTGTTTTTGATAAAGGAAAACATTGTAAGGAAACTAAAGTACTGTGGTAGTGTACTTGGACAGCTACAACCCATGTTGAAAATCTCTCCAACATGTATTCTGACAAGTGCACTTAAGAGCCAGTTCAGATCTTGGATTAGTGTGGTTACTACTTTCAGCCGCTTGCTAGACATTACTAGCCAAATATATTACAAAAAATAATTTAATGTAGGAGGCAGATGGATTAACAAGCCAGAAGGATTTGCTTTTATGAAAATAATAACCTACCATTTGAAACCTAGGTTGCTCTATACAATGTGTATTTTCTTAACTTGTTCAAACGAAATGTGCGGATGTAAGACAAAAAAATTTCGATAAAAATCTAAAAAAAAGTTGCATAATCAACTGTTTTTTTTTTTTCGATTTTTATCGTTAATTTTTCGTCTTACATTCGCACATTTGATCATTACATTGATCTTTGGTGGTGATTATCAAAACAACGAAAAGAGATAAACCCATTAATATTTTATAGAATTTGTAGATTAAATCATGAAATTTAATAAAACATGCAAAAGAAGTCTACCTCAACGACCCAGTTTTAAAGATACGGATCAAATATTTTTTCAATTTATTTTTATTAGTTTTGTTATTTTCTACCATTGTATAATATAATATACAGTAGGGTGGAGTGAAACAACCAAACAATTTTTTTTTCTTTTACTTGTCCTGTTTCGTTAATCGATGACCGATAGTAATGCTTCATTCGAGCAAAAATTCAAACATCTTAGACTATATTTTCAGGTGGCATACCGTGAACATTTTTAGTTCCAAGTTGTACCCTCAAAATTGAAGTATTTTCGTAACTTTTTGACATAAACATACTACTTTTATTTTGCTCCTTAGTTTTATCACTGATATAAACGTAATATTGGTGTGGCAAATATTTGCAAATCAAGAATTTTTCTTCGTAATATCTGCGACAGAAAAGCGGCTGTAAAATTATTCTGTCATATACCTACAGCTTTAAGGAGGTTTCAAGAGAATAGTTTATAATAAGACTAGCTGTTCCGCGCGGTTTCACCCCCGTTCCCGAGGGATTTTATTTTTTCCCGGGATAAAAAGTAGTGTATGTGCTATTCCAGACTATAATCTATCTCTATGCCAAATTTCATCCAGATCCTTTCAGCCGTTCTGGCGTAAAAGAGGAACAAACATCCAAACTTTAACATTTATAATATTAGTAAGATAGTAAGATTGCCTAAAACACGAAAAGATTTGCGGTGCCCTGTGTTTGGTTATCCACTGAAGCTAAGTGGTAATATGTTGCCAACATATTGTGATTTTGTAAAACATTATGTGTGGCTTAGAAACAACGTGCTTGACTTAAACAACGGGAAAGACCCTTCAGTGAAAGAGTTGACGTAGAAAAAGTATGGATCGAAGCATCAATTCCTATAGTAAGCCATCAGGAAGTTGTCACAAGGTTAATTTTATATTATAACAAGTATAAAAGTATGACAAAATTTCGCAGTGACGGCAAAAAACAGGTGTTTTACGAAAATTCTATGCAAAAGTTGTTTAATATCGCAACATGTAAATGAACGTCTAGAGACACAATATTCTTTGGTGCTAATTGGCTGCGATGGCACCGCTGTAAATACGGGACACAAAAATGAACTCATTATTTAACAAGAAAAACACTTGAATCGACCTTTAAAATGGTTTGTGTGCTTGCTGCACGCAAATGAATTGCCACTTCGTCATTTGTTCTCCAGTCGCGCGACGGCATTACAACAGGCCCTAATATTTTTTCTGGCAGCATAGGAAAAATGTTCGACAATTGTCCCGACTTAAAAGTAGAAGCATTTGAACCCATTCCCATAGAATTGCCGGATCTAAACACTGATTTGATAAGCACCGATCAAAAATACTTGATACCTGTACCAGATGTGTTCCGCAATTTCTGCTGGTACGGTCTCATCAAACTTTGCTAACAAAGACCCAGGAAACTGGCACATTATTGATGGTTGACTTTACGGACCAGAAGCAAGATATGGATTCATTCGTACGAGGATAAAAGTCAGGCAAGCCACTTTTCGTGACTAAATCTCATTATTTTCATTAAAAAATGACGCTGCTGGAACATCAAATTGAGGACATTAAAACGTATTTTCTATGGTATTTTATACTTTTTTTCATAGCTGTTAATTCCTTTGTTATTTTAAGTATTAATATTATAATAAAAAATAGTAATAATATTCGTAAATAAAGTTCTGTTTGTAAGCCAAAAATAGTAAATTCAAACCTATTGCGCCACCTATTGACTTAGATAGCCGGAATTTTGCATGAACATTTCTAATACTATGTAACATCGATTGATAGATAGTACAGGAATCGTAAAATTTTTAAATCATTTTTTTCACTCTACCCTATAATATACAGGTTGGTCCAAATAGTGACGTCATAAAAAAGAAATTAGATTCCTCATGCCCAGGGGTATCCAAAAATACCCCATGTATTTTCTACGATTCTTGATAGTTCTCGAGATATAATTTTTTTATTAAAATTCTTGAACATTTTATGGGCACCGCTTCAAAAAATTATATCTTTATTATTAGAAGGTTTTTTCACATTCTTTTTTTGCATTTTTTATCGTTCTTATCAAATATTCTTTCAGACATAAAATAATCATCTTCCTATAATTAATTCAACATACGAACATTTTGATCGAAACAGAGAAAATCACGTTAAATTGACTCAGAGTCGTACACACGAGCAGCATGTTGCCGACTGCAGGCAGCCGCCGACACTCGCCGACGTCAGCTGCCGACGCGCGTCGGCGGCTGCCGTCGACTTGACACGAGCTCTTATGGTAGGGGAGGCAATGATGCTAAATTTGTAGTTACTCGAGCGTCTTTGGGACCTACTGGAATTTGAAGATTAGGTGGAATAAAGAAAAAAAGGTTATGTGATATTTTCCCATTCAGCGGTGGGGGGAGCGACTACAGGGTTTCAAAAATGTAAAAAAAAACAGTCACCAAGAAATACTCGAGCGCGTCAGATATTAATAGGGTAGTCGCGCCACGTCTGTCTGATAACGGAAAAATAATAATCTACCGTTTTGCGTGGTGGGGGTGGCCGTACGAAGGGGTTGAAATTATTTTTAAAAAAAATTTACTCGAGCGCGTCAGACATTGATAAGGGATGTTAAGTGAACCCTCCAGTAGCTCCTATTTTAAAGACTGACGATTTGGACGCGACCATCAGTCAGGGCCGATTTTTGAAAATGCAAAAAAAAATCGTGACCTTGATTTACTCGAGCGCGTCAGATTTTTATACAGGCGGTTCTTCTTGATGGCCTTGTTGTACTGACCCATAATCTGACAATTATGTTGAGGGACTTCCTTAATCTGACGGTTTGAAAAAAAAAATATATAAAAAATATCGAAATCTCGAAAATGGTTCAAGATATCGAAAAAATGTTTGCACAAAAGTTGTAGAGAATTTAATCTTCTACAATATTTATTATGAATAAATATGCCAAAAAAACCCATAGGAAACGAGATATTTGCAATAAATGAGTTTTTGACCTTTGACCTTGAAAAATCAGTAGTCGCGGGCACCCTATGATAAGTAGCTTTTGAGACAAGTTTTAGGGTGTCAAAATAAAGGTTTATACAAGATAATAGCTGACTATCTCTCATTCTGAGGTGAAACTCATAATATTCCTGGACTATACACTTAATAATGATTTTAGCTACTTCGGCTTGTGCAAATCGGCAGATTAAGATATTTCCGTGATTCGTGACTAATTTCCTTCAAAATAAAAACAAAACTAATCGCGCTCGAGAAAATCCAGGTGACGTTTTTTTTTTGCAACTTTGCGAGTCTCCAATTTTCTTTCGTCACGCCCAAATTGTCAGATTATTGAAATGTACACTATTTTGCATGTAACTAACTTACCTTACCTTAATCTGACGCGCTCGAGTATTTCAAACCATCGATTTTTTATTACTAATCTGACGGGCTACCCTAGGCGTTCGACACTACATAGAGGGCTCAGATTTGGTGAGAATACTTCACAAGGTGCAAGGTTGCCCCCCTTATGTTAATCTGCCGCGCTCGAGTAAATCCCGAAATCCCCTATTCGCCTCCCCTACCACATGTTATATGTATATTATGTTAGCCACCACAGTTAGCGGCGCGGCATCGTACACAAGCGTCCATAGCTATAAGTAGAAGATAGGCATGCGATGATGTGACTCGACTGCTCGCTCACAGCGCGATGCGTCAAAGTGGCGCGATGGCAGGACGATATTTTAAACCAAATACGTACATATTACAATTACTAAGCATCAACATTTTCTAATTTTGATATTAATAATATTTATTTATTTATTGGCATGTTTTAACGACTACATACCGGCTCATAACATTCACGTGCTCTTGTAATATTTTTGTTTTTTTTATGCTATATGACGAAATATTGTTATATATCACCTATAGATTCATCCCTGAAAAGGACCGTACTTGATTTTGTAGGACCTTATAATAATAATGCTACAGTTGAACCATCTTTAATTATTGTTCCCTAGTAGGTATTCTGTTAATAACTTGAGTCACGATTCCTGGATCCAGTATTTTTCGGACAAAAATCAGATCCGCGTTTCTTAAAAAGAAAATTATTATTCACATAAAAAAGAGAAAAAAAAAACTAAACTTACGATTCTCCAAGCCAGTCATGGAAATTTATTTCTCCTTCCGTGGTATTTGCTGTGAAATTGGGAAACAGATCACCCAAGAAAAACATTTTTATGATAAATAATAAAATTTGTCTTTCCAAAGTTGAGCGTCAGTTTTAGTCAACAAATTCGCGAAAATTGACACACAATTCCGAATACAAAATTCTTCGCCGGCCAGTCAGTAAAAGTTTTAGTATGAGTTTATAACCTCTTTATTTTATAGGAACAATTTATAGCTATTTTATCGTCTTTAGATAGGCACCTACTCCTTTGCTTTACAAACTTTATTTGAAATTATTTGACAACTCGCGCTGACAAATTAAATTAAAATAAAATAAATACAAAACAAACTTCATCGGCCGGCTATGCGGCATGCTACGTACGTCAGTCCACAGATTACTGATATGTAGCTAGCTACGTCAGTCAATCAAACGTACCGTACGTAACCAACAGTGCTGCCGGATCCCCCATTCATTTTACCCGCATAGATCCCCAAAATGACCCGATTTTGGTACAAAATACCCGCCAACAATATAAAAAATCCGCATCATTATTAGAGCAAAAACATATGAAAATAGTAAAAAAAAATAGGTATTTACTATTATTTCCTTATTTAGACTTAAATACAGACAAAGGGAATACCGTCAAAGAAACATAATTTTGGGTAACACTGCGCTGCGCCACGCAATTGCGTCAACTCAGTTCACTGCGCTGGATGTGTTAACTCACTTTTTCAAAAAGCTTTGGCGCAGGACCGGTACATTCGAATATCATTTTGGAACGAAGTTCCTTATCGCGCGTTGTGAAAGGGGGCTAGACGGAAAAAATTCTTACGAAATCACCGACACTTTAATGTCAGGAATTTTTTGTAGTTGTTGTGCCGTGGCGCAATTTCGAGTTAACGCAATGAGCCGGTGCAGTTATCTGCGCCTGAGTTACTGAGTTAACGCAAGGATTTTCGCTGAGTTGCCCAAGTCTAGTAAACTGAGTAAACCAGAGAGAAACTCACTACAGACCACAGATTAGGTAGAGTTAGAACTAGTGATGGAAGGCATCGATAAAAATGAGTATATCTGTACGTACTCTACTAGTTATTCGATGCCCGTTACTTTGGTTTTACTTCATGTATGATGTATAATGTAATCCACTGAAAATACCCGTCAAATACCCGCCAGTAATAAAATACCCCCCAAATTACCAGCCAGGGTCTAAAATACCCCTTTTCGGGTAATTTACCCGTCATCCGGCAACACTGGTAAGCAAAGAGAATGTAAATAGGACTTTTTGGCGGGAACTTGCGGAGTGACGTTGTGTTTTCGTTTTATATTCATTAAATTCGTGTATTTTGAGTTTTATTGAATAATTTCGGTGGTGTTTTATCCAATAAAGGTCAATCTAAGTGCACAAGTGAAGTGAAATGAAATGAAAGCGTGTATCGTGACTTTCCAGGTTGTCCCAAAAAGTCCATGAAATGTTTTAGTGGAATAGCCGCCAATTTCACTAAAATTAGACCGGACTTGTACGGACGAGGACTAGACTTTACAGTGAAAGAGACAATAAAACGTGACTAAACATAAAAGATGAATATTTAAAATAAAGAAATGGCTTAAAGGTCTCGATACCAGGCCAAAAATGTTCTCAAAAAAGAATGTAAATACAAACGTAGTGATTATATACTCTTTGGTAAATACCAGGAGGGTGACAGCTTTAGTTCCAATCTTATAGTTCTGGCGCTGCTGTAGCTTGCTACCCTCGGTTGCTACCTATTATATAATCTGTGCTCTGCTTATAGTGTCCAATTTTGTATGGACTTTTTGGCGGGAACTTGCGAAGTGACGTTGTGTTTTCGTTTTATTTTCATTAAATTCGTGTATTTTGAGTTTTATTGAATAATTTCGGTGGTGTTTTGTCCAATAAAGATCAATGTAAGTGCACAAGTGAAGTGAAATGAAATGAAAGCGTGTATCGTGACTTTCCAGGTTGTCCCAAAAAGTCCATGAAATGTTTTAGTGGAATAGCCGCCAATTTCACTAAAATTAGACCGGACTTGTACGGACGAGGACTAGACTTTACAGTGAAAGTGACAATAAAACGTGACTAAACATAAAAGATGAATATTTAAAATAAAGAAATGGCTTAAAGGTCACGCTACCAGGCCAAAAATCTTCTTAAAAAAAAAAACAATTTTGTATGGACTTTTTGGCGGGAACTTGCGAAGTGACGTTGTGTTTTCGTTTTATTTTCACTAAATTCGTGTATTTTGAGTTTCATTGAATAATTTCGGTGGTGTTTTGTCCAACAAAGATCAATCTAAGTGCACAAGTGAAGTGATATGAAATGAAAGCTACTTTCATTTCATATCACTTCACTTGACTTTTTATGTATCGTGACTTTCCAAGTTGTCCCAAGAAGTCCGTGAAAAGTTTCAGTGGAATAGCCGCCAATTTCACTAAAACTATACTAGACTTGTACGGACGAGGACTAGACTTTACAGTGAAAGTGACAATAAAACGTTACTGTAACATGAAAAATGAATATTTTAAATTAAGAAATGGCTTAAAGGTCTAGATACCAAGATTCATTAAAGGGTAAGTAGGGTTAGAAAGAGAGATTGTCCCAACGTAGTTGTTATCTTTCTCTTTTTCGCAGTTGATAGGTATTTGCTTCAAATAGGTATTTAGAGTTACCTATCCATTTAAAATATATAATTTTTTTCAGATGAAATTTTTTCTTTTACGTTATAGTCAGATTCTTACACACACGTAAAGTCTAGTTCTCGTCCGTATAAGCTTTGTCCGTACGGTCAGGTTTTAGTGAAATTGGCGGCTGTTCAACTAAAACTTTTCACGAACTTTTTGGGACAACATGAAAAGTCATGATACATGCTTTCATTTCACTTCACTTGTGCACTTAGATTGGTCTAAATTGGACAAAACACCACCGATATTATTCAATAAGACTCAAAATACGAATATAAACTACACAAACTGAATGTCTGACAACAGCACAAACTGACACAGTCAAATTGCTACAATAAATTGATGTCGTATCTCGTATTTACCGGACTTACATTACTGCACTAATTGAACCGTTTGCGGCCGAGCGGCGCGAGTACCTATAATTAGTCTATGGTATGTATGTATCTATAATTTTAATTTATAATTTATATAGTGACTTTTTGGCGGGAACTTGCGAAGTGACGTTGTGTTTTCGTTTTATTTTCATTAAATTCGTGTATTTTGAGTTTTATTGAATAATTTCGGTGGTGTTTTGTCCAATAAAGATCAATCTAAGTGCACAAGTGAAGTGAAATGAAATGAAAGCGTGTATCGTGACTTTCCAGGTTGTCCCAAAAAGTCCATGAAATGTTTTAGTGGAATAGCCACCAATTTCACTAAAATTAGACCGGACTTGTACGGACGCGGACTAGACTTTACAGTGAAAGTGACAATAAAACGTGACTAAACATAAAAGATTAATATTTAAAATAAAGAAATGGCTTAAAGGTCTCGATACCAGGTCAAAAATCTTTAAAAAAAAAAAAAAATTATATAGTCTGTGTTCAGTTTAATGGCGTCGCCGTCAATGACCTAGCCCGCTACGTGCTGATTGTAATTTTCAACTACCTAGGTTTATTTACACGTGTTGAAATTGAGTTGTTTTATTTGGATTAGATATATCATTGTTTGGTGAGTGATATATTCAATCAATTTATTATATAATATTTCATTATAACTTTATGAACGCATTGCATTTCTTGTGATCGTACCAGCCTGACACAAAATGGACGTCCAATAAATTCGTGACGTGATTATGTAAAAATTGTGAATATTGGTAATAAATGTTGCGATTTATAACATATTTTGACTGAATATTGTTCGGGTTGATATGATGTAGATTATTATTGCTAGCGACTAAAATTTTTGTGTGTTAAATGTAATCAACCATATTATCAGTAATGGTGGCAGGAAACATCGAGACATGTCGATGAATAATCGGCGCTGTCGACACTATTTATGCACCTAAACGTCGGAGCAAAGTGTGAAGCTTGTGAAATGTAGTTCTTTATTTTTGAGCTATCACTTTTGGACCAACATTGCTTTATGTAAATAATAATGACATGGTTTGAGGTCATTGTCCCCATTGGATCAGTATAAATTAGGCGCTATCGCTATCCGTTAGAATGTGCTATATTGTTTGTAACCTAATTATTTACCATGCAATATTGTTGTTGACTATTATTATGATAACATCCAAGACTTTTTTTCTTTTTAGTCATTGATTTTAAACTTCAGTTGTTAAAATCATTATTTCTTTTTGTGTATGGCAAGCTTAAAACACATATTGTAGATTGCTTTGAATATGTCTTATCATAACAAAGTGTTAATCTATGAAAAACCTGGGATGTAAATGAGTCACCATCAATTGTTGGATGTGTAATGTTAAATGTTATGTTAAAAACAAAGACAATTAATGTGTTAATGTGTGGGTTTATTAATAATCACAATATTTTCCACATACACATCACTTCACAATATCCTCATTGTGCTTCATTGATGATGTCATTTTAATTATTTCATAATCTACATGAAATAAATGTGATGCTGAATCTACTCTTTTTTTAATTGCCTGCGAATTTACTATTTATTTATTATGTTTTAAGCTTTCTAATAAAATTGTGTATTATTACTCATGTGTCTCTTTTTATTTATTAATAATATTATGATTTATTTCAATAAACTTATCATAATTGGTGTTGGTAGTTTAGAAATTTTTGCATTTTGTCATTTAAAATGAGGAAACTGTTTTATTACCTAATTAGAATGTTTATATTGCAAAATACACTCGAACTAGGGTGGAAGCACCAGTTGGAAAACCGATTAAGAGACATTTTGAAGCAAATTTTGATGCTATAACTCAATTATTGCACCAATAATTGCAAAAAAAAACCAACATACTCCTTATCTACCATAGAATCATGTTGCTTATCCCGATTTTCTTAATACCTAACAAGTTAATTTTTATTTAAAAAATAATGTGGAAAGTGTGGTCCAGAGTGTACCAGTTATAAGCCAGACATTGTGCCAATAGTGAACCAGAAAATAAAACAAATGCTTTGAATGAAGAATAATTTTATTATTGATACTAATTAACTGTTAATTAAGTTTTGCACTCAGTAATCATATCAAAGTAGTTTCTGTTACCAAACTTCTAGAAATGTTGATAGATTCCACATGAGGTGTACCTATATCTATCAGACTGGAAATCCTATTTTTATCATTGTCATTAGCCAAGTTTTAAGCAAGGATTTTTCTTGCTTTCTTATATTTAAAAAATGATTTTTACGGTGGCATTGTGTCTGTAGAAAAAAGTGTAGGTGGTCAATTTCTGGATTAAACTCATTGTATAGATGTTACCAGTAATAAATCATTGTTCTACAACGGGAACATTGTAATTTTGTTACAAGTTTATTATAATAATAATTCATTGCACTATTTTAAGTGAATATAAATGTAAATGAAAAAATTATAAATGTATCAAAAATCTCAATCACCATTTGTAGACCAAATGGAATATTACTGAAAAATCACGATATTCATGTTCCATTAGTTTACCAATGACAACAATTGACTTAAATGAACATTTTCTGATGAAATAAGAAGTAATATTATTGCTATATGCATTATACTATGCCGTTAACTGGAAAATATTTTAATACAATTGATAGAAACAAAGATATAAACCGAATAATAAAACTTACCTTTGTACGTGCTTACTTCAATGGCCGCCAGGAGCAAAGTGAACGATTTTAGTTTCGGATTATGTATTTTTTACCGATGTAGACGGCGTGTTTATCGCTTTTACCTATGATAACATGATTGGTAGAAGTACGGCAAGGCTACCAAACGTTAAAAAAGTTGCGGAAAATACAACAGAACGTTAATATTTCGGTTTAAATATTGAAATGGTGTACAACTGATTCCTGGTGTGGCACTGGTGCACCCACCCTACTGTACATCATTGTACTTTGAAAATATTTAGTAATTTTAAAAAACCATATTATTGTTAAATATCGGGAGTTTTTTTTTATCCTATAGTAGTGTTTTTGATTTTTTATCTACCTATAAAATATAAAATAAAAACTGGATTCTATGATTTAAAAAAAGTTATTTCATAGGCACTAAATCAATTAAAACAGCATTGCAAAGTGTTCCTAAAAATCTCATATTCATTTGTTTTCAATTTTATTTATGCTTACAATGTGTATACCCTTTTTTACTGCTTGATGTGATGTAATTTTATGCTAAGCGAAATATAATATGTAAAGAAGCAATGCAAGCAAATGTTGACTGTCTTTATATGCAAATAAACAATTCAAATGTGTGATATTGTTTCAGGTAACTGCAACCAGCTGAGGTTGCTATGGTCAGCAAATCACTTTGCAATTTTATAAGAAACAAATAAAAGTACTCCCCGAGATCCTAATAGTGAAAATACCAACCATTGGTAAAGATGCAGACAATCAAGTGTGTTGTAGTGGGTGACGGTGCGGTGGGTAAAACATGTCTGCTCATCAGCTACACAACTAACAAGTTCCCCTCAGAGTATGTGCCAACTGTGTTCGATAACTATGCTGTGACAGTAATGATTGGAGGAGAGCCATATACTCTAGGACTCTTTGATACAGCTGGTAATTTCATCTACTAATTAACCATAAGATATTCTAACTTTAAGCTCAATTTCTAAATGTATCTATTTAATTTTAGGACAAGAGGACTATGACAGGCTAAGACCTCTAAGTTATCCACAGACAGATGTGTTCCTCGTTTGTTTCAGCGTCGTAAGCCCTAGTTCTTTCGAAAATGTGAAAGAAAAGGTAAGTTATTTGTTTATGATTGAGAGTTGTTTAAATGTGAAATATGTTTATTTTTGTAAATGTTTCAAATAATTTAAAATATCATTATTTATTACAGTGGGTGCCAGAAATAACTCACCATCAGCAGAAGACACCATTTTTGTTAGTTGGAACGCAAATAGACCTGCGAGATGATCCTGCTACCATGGAGAAGTTGGCCAAGATTAAACAGAAGCCTGTCTCATTGGAACAAGGCGAGAAACTCGCAAAAGAACTGAAGGCCGTCAAGTATGTTGAGTGCTCTGCACTTACCCAGGTAAGTTATCACTCACTTCATCTAAAATGCTGAAGTGGGAAATATGATATTGTTCTTCATAGTTTTTTAAAAATTTAAAAATATACACATGCATATTTATTATATTCATAGGATAGATCCAAAAACCAACCATTCATGTATCTCCGTTTTACTTTTAATTTTCTTCCAAATATACCTAATGGTCTGATTGGAAGTAGCCTTTTGACAAAAAGATCTAGTTGAAAAAATAGTCTCTAGTGAATTCTGTTATTGGTTTTTACGAGATACTTGTTGCCGGTAAATCTTACTAATATAAATGTGAAAGTTTGGATGGATGGATGGATGTATATTTGTTACTCATTTACGCCGGAACGGCTGAAGGGATCTGGATGAACATTGGCATTCTGGAATAGCACATAGGCTACTTTTTATCCCGGGAAAAGATAAGTTCCCTCGGGAACGCGGGTGAAACCGCGCGGAACAGCTAGTAACTTTATAATTTTATACTAGGTTCCGCCCCACAGTTTTATTTTAAGGCCATTATAGCTCAATGGTAGTGTCGTGTGGTCGGATACGAGGCATGCCTTTTAAGTTTTGTCGTTTGAAGAAAAAAACACAACTAGAACCTTGTAGTACTTTTTATTGTTTTTCAAAGTATTCACCACGTAGCTTAATACACTTTTCCATTCGCTCAAACCAGTTACTCGTATTATAACATTTATTCCACTCTAAAGTGGGGGTGTTCAAAATGGCTGACTTGAAAGCGTCGACTGCTTCTTCACCGGGCTGGAAACATTGACCACGAAGACTTTTCTTAATTTTAGGAAATGTAAAGAAATCGTTAGGGCTTAGGTCAGGACTGTATGGAGGATGGTCAAGAATTTCTACTTTTTCCTGCTTCAAATACTCAATCGTTTGATGAGCGCTGTGTGAGCTTGCCTTGTCGTGGTGCAGAATGATGCGTCGCTTTGAGTTAGATTTTCGAAGTTCGGCGATGACTTATGGTAAACAAACTGTGGTATACCACTCTGCGTTAACCGTTTTACGATCTTCAAGTGCAATAGTCGCAACATGGCCGGTTTTTCCAACGAACGTGGCCACCATCTTTTTTGAAGTGCTTCGAGAACGAACAACTTTAGTCGTATTTGGCTCGTCTTGAAAGACCCAGATTGTAGATTGTTGTTTGGAATCAGGATCGTAGGCATAGATCCAAGATTCGTCACCACTTATGATGTCGTAGACGTGATTTGACTCTCCTCGGTTGAACCTTTGCAGAGTTTTCTTACACCATCTGACGCGGGCCGCCTTGTGATCGTCGAAAAGCAGATGCGGTATCCAACGGCAAACTAGCTTTCTCACACCAAGCGCTTCATGTAAGATATTCTGAGCGGTTGGCCCTGAGATGCCTAATAGAGCCTCTATATCTCGATACGTCACATGACGATCTTCGAGAATTAGTTGTCTCACAGCAATGATGTTATCTTCAGTGAAGGCGGATTTTGGGCGTCCTTCGCGAGATTTGTCACTAACACTAGTATGTCCACGCTGGAATTCTAAATACCAGCGTTCGACAGTCCGCAGACATGGGGCTTCATCACTGAATACTGATGTTAGCTCTTCATAACACTGAAGCTGTGTCAGGCCTCTTCTAAAGTTGTATAAAATTATTGCACGAACATTTTCCTTAGAAAGATTCATTTTCGTACGTAACCTGACAGATTCCAATCGACGCTGTGACTAAACAATAGCATTAATCCTAATACTTTCAACTGTTTTGAGATTCTAAATTTAAACACATTCGAATATAGAACAGTTCCAAATTCAAAAAGCCGGGGAATATGGAAACGACAGAACTTAAAAGGCATGACTCGTATCGCGGCTTCGATATGGCCTTGAGCTTTCTGTAAAGGAAAACATCGTGAGGAAACCATAGCACGATGGTAGGATACTTTGTAGTACCCGACTGGCTGGCTACCACCCTCAAGTGGAAAATCTGTCGCCCAGCACCTATCGGCTTTGTGTGCTTACCACCTTCAGCCACATCATCACTTACCATGGTGAGATCGCGGACAAACAAGCTTATCCACAGTAAAAAAATACTTGAGTTCCCAAGAAAAAAGTAAACTGTCACTCTAGAGCCGATAAACTATCTCTTTGCAAAAATAACGTTGACTGCTGTGTGAAAGAAGGAACCATTGTAGGATTCGAACTCACGACCTTGGCCGCGGTATCCGACGTTACTACCACTGAGCTATCATCGCCTTAGAAGGACAAACTAACAAACACTTTCCTATTAATAATATTAGTTAGGTTCGACAAAAGCACTCGCATAATATTAGTATGATTTTATCCATTGGGTATTGAGTTCTTTAATAGGTCAACTTGCATTGTTTGGAGCATCCAAAAACGATGGTTGAACAAAGTTGATGTATGTATTCATTTGTAATAGTATTGTCAGTAATGTTGGTAATTCATCATTGGCTATGTTTGATTTCAGAAAGGGTTGAAGAATGTGTTCGACGAGGCCATACTTGCAGCGCTCGAGCCCCCAGAACCACCGAAGAGAAAGAGATGCGTACTGTTGTAATGTGAGCGGGTAACTATTAACAAGGCTCATGCGCACACCACCCTTGTGCTCCTGCCCAA
Organism: Ochropacha duplaris; assembly: GCA_951361185.1. NCBI lineage: Eukaryota > Metazoa > Arthropoda > Insecta > Lepidoptera > Drepanidae > Ochropacha > Ochropacha duplaris. Next base: position 3,870,530 of record OX592690.1, read on the forward strand.
CCCACCACACCACACGGAAATTATTCTAACACTGTAATATTCAATTTATTTTTATAAACTTATAATTACTAAATATTATGCCATAACTAAAAATAATGAATATTACAGTCAACTTAAAGTTCGATCGTATGCTGTGAAAATATTATGTCCAGATCAGGGCTTCACAGTTTCAAATAAATATTATTTAATGATATAGACAATTTTATATAATGTCAATGTCTTTTATATGTATTCTTTTTTTTATTTCAATAACAATTTCGCAACAGTTTTAATCTATTACAATTATGCATTACATAATATTAATATGCTAATATGATAATATTATCAGCTTACATTCTATTGCAAACCCTTTTAATATTGAAAGGATGAATTTACATTCTTGTGAAATATTCAGTCAGTTTTTTTAATGTATTGGAATGTAAAAATTCAAACTGTTTCTGTGCATTTACTACTTTGCTGTAAAAATATTGCATCCTTACTTAGATTTCCTTTAAGCAAATAAGGTTGATCTTATTATTTTCAGAGTGTTTACCTGAGTACACATAATTAATGTCAATTTTATTGTATACAATGTTATTATTTTTTATTGAAAATATTTTGATAAAATAATAAGTTTGCAATATATTGTATAATCATCACTATCAAACATTACCCATTAAAAAGCTAACAATGAAAATTTATTGAGTAATAAATTTAATTAATATAAAATGCAAATGAAATTATCTACTGACCTTTTTAATTTTAGGAGGATTCATTTAATCTTGTAAAATATATACATTCTGTCAGAATATAATAATAAAAATACTGTTTGGATAGATTTCCACATGGGATGAGGAATGATTTAGTTCGGCAAATGGATTGCTTAATAAGTGTGAACCAAGTTTAATATGAAGTGAACCTATTCGCGAGTATAAACTCGTCTCACTAAGTATTACTGATGGAAAGACAGCATTAGCCGCGTCGACGACATTTCTCCATTTTGGTAATACTACATAGTGTGCAAATAGATCCAAGATTAAATACGTGATCAAATTGAAATGGAATTATTATGTTTATGTACAATATTTTACAAACGCATATGTGAGCTCACAGGAAATGCGTGTCATGTTCTAGTGACTAAATACCTATTACATATAATCAATTGTAGTATTTGAACATATTATGTCCATAAAGAAATAGCATTTGCTGTAAATTACATCAGTAAATTACTAATTTCAAACAAAATTTTGAGATAATATCAAATTATTATTGTGGTATAAGTCGGAATCATTAACTTCAAGCACAATATATGCTATGCACAGCGCGAACTGCATTTTGATAAGTATTAATTGATATCGTTCAATAAACCATTGTAAATCTATTAATTGTAAGCCTGTCTCGATACAGACAAGACAGGCCGTCCATGTTTGTGTGTAATTTTATTATTTTGATGTGTTCTTATTATTGCAAGGTTAATTCATTCATTTTAAACACCGACTGTTAGACAAGCTTGGATTTATTTCATCAGATATATTATTATTTATATCAATTCCAGTTAAAAATACTAAATGTTAGTATTTTTCTTGCTTTGTGCCGTTTATACAGAGTATATTATAAAAAAATACTTTAAGTATATACCGATGTCTGATAATATTGATTGAAGTGAATTAAATATTTTCATTCCATGTAACGCCTTTGCATTTAATTAATACTTATTGAGTAATTGAAATTTGAAAATGAAGCGAGGCTGGACTTCGTTCAGTTAAAATATATCTATTGCATAGCTTGTACACTGTATAAGTTAACATTGTTTCGCTATATAATACTCAGCCAAAAGATTGAAGTTTAAAATATTTATCTCCTGTCACTTATTGTGCTGGATTTGTCATTGTATTGCATCTGGTGCGATATGTAATTGAGTATGGAAATATTGTAATACTTTGTCGTTAAAGTAACAAGTTATCATATGTAACGTAATTCAAGCGGTACATTTTATAGCGTAATAATTAAATGTATGTATATATTAAAGTATTAACCGACTTTTATACGATTTAGCTGCACTATTCTGAAGTATTAATATTTATTTCGCATATTTTTATTTGTGGTAATTATTTGTCAATGATTATTATTATTATTGGATTAATTATAATTATTTTCTTGTGTCAGTAAGTAGCATTAGGTGTATATTGAATTAATAAACATAAGAACAAATAAGTGTTTTTTATTTTATAGAAATTATTAAATTGCTGTGCAACATATACGCATTGGCCTCTTGGAATTATCGGGCTTGCATTTATCAGGTGTTTTTTTTTACTATCTGTTCTGCCGCTAGAACACTTCTAACTAATGAATCCTATTTATTAATAAGGGAAATTTACGTGTTGATTCCACTCGTACTCAATCTAAATCGTACTGTCCTGGAGTGGGCTTGTACATAACCATTTTTGGTAACTTAATTTCGAGTACCTAGTTTCAAAATGTTTAGTGGAGTTACTTTGCGCATTTTAGATCGAAACGAATGATTTTTGTCTCGTAATTTTCGTTTTGAGATACTCGGCGTCCCAATTACCTTAGAAAGTAAAAGAAAATTGTCTAATTGATATAGTAGTTCAGCATTATTTTTAGTTTGTAACAAAATTCATTATCTACTCATTATTTTTTCATCAAAGTTAAAACTATATACCTACAGTGCAGGCCCTAGAAGGGCACTTATGAAGGTCCAACTACAAAAGTTACCACCGGTTTGGAAGTCAGCTTTCAACTGAGAAGAACCGGCAAGAAATTCCGCAAGGTAACATTTTTAAAATATTGAATTTTAAATCTGTGACGTCTAAGATTTTCATTGTATTTTTTATCTAAATGAAATGCACAACGTAGGTATATATCGTATTTAATTGGATAAGGATTAATACTGTATTGTTTAAAATATCTTCGTAAGCCAATATGGCTTAGTAGGTAATACGTAAAAGATTAAAATGTTTACCTACTGTGGGCTATCCTTAGAAGATTGACATAATATACCATCCGGACGGACTTTTCTGTAGACCTTTTAAGATACCTATAGGTACAATTCCGTATAGGTATCTAGTAATTAATTTTGATCTATCTGGTGAGGTTTAGCTAGCGTTAGCAATGTATCTAAGCGCCCAAAAAATATGTGTCTTACGACATCACATTAAAAATCTTTGAAATTATCGATAATGTGAAATATTTGGTGTTTTATGCCTTTAGGATATAACTAAATTTTATAAGAACCCGTTACATCCGGAAACTAATTTTTAAGTTTTTAGGCTTTTATACATACATACCTATATAAAGATACAAGTTTGTTTTTGTATGTATAACATTGTTATAAATACAAAATGCATACAAAATATGTTATCAAAATGATATCACGTCTTTTCAGTCTATCGGAGCAATTAGTTTAACTCTAGTAGGTAAAAGTAGGTAATTTATTATCTTTATTTACAACATATAATTATTTTATTTACAACAAATGTACAAAATATACAAGCAAATGTACAACTATAATATATAAAAAACATCTTCGAGGCTGCCGCTGCTGCCGATCGGCAAGGTTCCCAGAAGGCTGGCAGCGTTTCCTCTTTGGATGGCCAAGCTGATGCGTTGGCGGAAAAAGCTCCCCGCCCGCCGGTCGGCCTCGATTAATTTTTTACATAAAATATTTGCGAAACGACGAGCTTCAGAACCCCACGGACCCATGGTCTCAACCGCAAAAGGCATAAATAAAATGATAAAACTAAAAGTCGATATTTCAATTTGTGAAATGGAAATAAAATTTTACGATCGTTTCTCTCTACGTTTTCGATACTCGATGAACTATATAATTATAAAGGCTACCAGCACGTAGTCCTTATTGAAGTTTCGGCATAGTTCATAGATTTTGAAGTTTACGCCGATGCTTTTTTGTTCCTTCATGGATAGGTATTCTGACAACATTGACGTAATGATTTTTTAGTGCTTTTACTATCATAACACCATTTTTATATTTATTAACAGCCGTTGTGCTTATTTCCATAATTAATACGAATCTCCACAAATCGTATGCTATGAAAATTCTAAATTAATATGGGCGACGGTTTCAAGATATCTAAAGGTTTGGTGTTTTAATTTGTCTTGATAAATGTGAAGGGATGAGAAGAATTTATGATCTATCTGCGCTTGTTAGATTTGATTCAAATATTATTGTGCTTGATTGTTGTTTGTTTATAGGTATGTATTACTAGTTGTGCCCGGCATGCTTTGAAATTCCACTTGATATTTTGTTTTTTTGGGCCAGAAACCTTCGCGTGCATACGCATAACATCTCACGAAGTTTCATCGCAATCGGATGAACCGCATCGCATAAAATACGAACAATCAAACGTACATTGATTTTTATACATTAGATTAGATTTACCACTTAGGAGATTGTCTGGGATAAATCGCTTCAGCGACATTACCGCCTGTTTTGGCACTTCGCCTCTTTATTATCGTGTGAAGTTGGTATTATCTTATATAAATCTAAAATTTTAATGGCTGCGTCAAACCCTGGGACTAAAAACTCTGGATTATACCTAAGATGTCGTACCAAGTCATATTGTGTTGTCCACTGAATATATGGCTACGTCTAGCTATTCTAATAAGATTTATGGAACATGGGTAAAATTTCAGATAAGCGTCATAGGAGCTCCAGTAGTCTTAGAGGAGGAGCGGTAGAAGTCACACATTCTGAACGTAAACTAGAAATAAGGGGTACGTGTATTACAGCACGCATATAGGTGCTTTAATTAGATTATAGATCTGTTTATATATTTATTACATATACTAATCTTTATCATAGCTTCAATACCAGAAGTAGATGACCAGTTCGCGCTAGCAGAAGCTAGGTGCGATGATTTACAGGATAAAATCGATTTAGTTAAGGTTTTAAAAAGAAAAAGAAAAAACAAAAAGCGGAGGTATTTACAATTCAATTATATTGATTATCATAAAGTAAAAGGTTATGTGCACATGTTTAGCTTTATTTTTCTATGTTTTAGCATGACTAAGATTTCTGAGCAGATGCCGGCACTCGAAAATATGCCCCTTATTAGTGTGCGTACTCAGCCTAAAAAGAGTAAGTATGAATTGGTAAGGTGCCTTTTCCACAGGAAACCTTATTATTAAACTATGACTAGATTAGTACCTACCTACCTACTGAAGAGGGCTCTTAATGTCACGCAAATTAGAAAAATCTGATTAGTTGCAATTAGACCTCCTTTTTAGGGTTCCGAACCGCAAAAGTAAAAAAACTAAACCCTTATAGAATCACTTTGTTGTCCGTTCGTCCGTCTTAGACCCTTTATCTCGGGAATGCGTGGAGGTATCAAGTTGAAATTTATATCAAATACTCGGTCTATTGTCCCTTGGATCTGTGAAAAAGGGTTCCGTTTTTTCCTTTTGCGGTACGGAACCCTAAAAACCACAAAGTGAACGGGGATTGCCGTACCTACCTACACACACCTAATCAATCCATGTCGATTCTGAATTAGGTACTTGATTACCGACGTGCATTCAGTATTTTATATATTTCAGTATGGTTCAGGTTGAGTACACATTTCCAACAATATTCAAACTAAACAAATTGTAATGTCAGATATTTCATCTATTTTTATCACATGGTGATCCTATCGTATGAATGGCCTAAGCATCAGCCAGCGATTTCATTAAATGTCGTATTCAGGCCGATAGTTGAACGGCGACGTTTAGTAAAGAGGCTAGGCTGTTAATAGGACGGCTAATTCAGATCAACTAGCTTAATTAGATGCGACATAATATAAAATACTTAAAATCTTATACTTTGCATTTGTCAGGTCAATCCTTGATTTCGGCTGCGTAGTTTGGTGTCCTTTTTATAAACAACATATTGAAAGAATCGAAATGGTTCAAAAGAAATTTATTAAAATTCTAAATGTTCGTTATTGCAATGAGAATAATAGTTCTTATCATATTGCGCTTTGTAAACATAAACTCTTGAAGCTCAGTGATCGGCGAAAGCAATTTGATATTGCTTTCCTATATAAAATTGTTAATAGTAAGCTTGATTGCCCCACTTTGCTATCACAAAAATTTTTTTTAAGTAAAGTTCGTCTTCCTGCTCGCCCCAATCGTAAATTGCAGACATTTGTACCACCAGTTTTTCATAAAAAATATACTTGCAACTTTTTCATTTGTCGTTCATTAAATCTTTATAATAAAGAATTTACTGATTTTGATTTATTTAATAGCTCTTTAAAGGAACTTAAAAAAAATATAGTAAAAACGCTTTGTACCTATGAGCTATAAATTCTCTATTGGATACGATATTGTACCTAACTTACAGTATATTATGTTAATGTCAAGTTATATCTAAGGCATATTTAAAAATGAAGTAGGTAGGTATACACATACAGTATTTCTTTCTGTATTAATTGTTTTATATTTTTCTTCTTTATATGTATGTTTTATATTTCTTTTTTATGCATCTGTTCATATTGTAAACCGACGCACTTCTTATTTATTTTTGTTTTAAAATATGTATTTTCGGCACTCCTTGTCTATCACTTTATGTAATATTGTTATTATGTAATATCATTTGTAATGACTGTTTGCTGCCAAAATAAAGAGAAAAAAAAATACATGGGCATAAAATAATGACGACGGTTGACGATGACGAGCCGGTTGGCGTGGTTGGTTAACACACTACCTATCACGTCGCAGGTCGTGGGTTCGATTCCCATCCAGGACAGACATTTGTGTGTTTGAACATGTCTGTTTGTCCTGAGTCTGGGTGTAATTATCTATTTAAGTATGTATTTACAAAAAAAAGTTGTATATGTAGCATATTAGTCATCTGGTTTCCATATTACAAGCTCTGCTCAGTTTGGGATCTGAAAGCCGTGGGTGAAAAATGTCCGAGGATATTTAACGTGACACGTGGCGAGTTCGCATAACGGAACGGCACTAGTGCTCATGGTTACAGAGGTGACGCAGCAGACAGCGCGGCTGCGGAGGTTGGAACTACCACCGAACCCCACTCGGGGCTACCTCGACCCCGCAATGGTAGAACAACATCGCATGATAGGACAGGTGCGCGGCTACAGTCAGACATTCAAGCAACCGCAACAGCGGGAACAAAAGGTTCTTCCAATGTTATTGTTTTAGTAGAAAACATTTGAATAAAAAAAAGCCAAGACGGTCCAGTGGTAATTTCTGGACCTCGATGTTCTTAAGTGCCCTCCTAGGCCTAAACTGAATTTGGTTTTGTATTTGACTTTATCAATGAGAAAGTTAAGAAGTATGTATGTGGGTAATGATGAAATAATTGATCCGATTTAGGTAAATTAAATGTTTTCCATTCTTGGGTACCCTACTATAGGCACCTACTGCGGTAGGTAGGTATTGTATCAAATTGTGTAAAAAATTTACGGCTGGCCGAAACCTACGACCTACTACTTTCGTTACTCGACCTACTTAGTTCCATCGTAAGTAAACATTAATGGAAACAGATGGCTACGCGTGAGGAATGTCCCCGGAAATTATTATCTACATTTTTATTTGTGATCAATAATGCGTAAATGTACAAATTAAATAAAGCTTAATTATAGATGAAAGAAATTGGTGATACCTAATGATTATCTTATAATGTTAGTGGATAATTTTATGCGCAACTCGGAAACTACTAGGCTAAAGACCATCAATTGCAAAGCATGAGGTACATTAGTAAAATCGAGATTACGTGTTAATGCTGACCTCGTTTTACTTCGTAGTTGAAGTTCCCAGCATCAATCAGGGATCAGAAAGTAGCCTACACTAGAACATGTCCTCGTCGGGCTCGAGCTGATGGCGATAGTAAGTATCTTCATCTGTTTGTTATCGCTGTGATAAGTTTTAAATAAATAAATAAGATCATTAAGTAAATAAATTTACTTAATTGATATTTTGTCAGTAGATATAAATCATGGTGTTTACCGATATCAACCGATTAATGAACAACATATCCCAGATAATAATGATGTCTATTCATTATAGTAAATCCGTAGACTTGGGTGTTTTTTAGATTAGAAATACTTTGAAAAATACAAATTCAACTTTATATTTATTTTAAAACCGGTTTTTTTAAACCGCAGTGCACAATCCGTACTTCCTACGTAATATTTATTATAAATACAAGAGTAACCCTATCTGTCTCCTAGGTTTTTATAGTCAAATTACCGAATAGATTTTGATGAAATTTTATGTAATTACACCTAAGCTTAGTTTACTTAAATCCCTATAGTCCGTAAAAGGCCACGATTCCGTCATTAACGAATTCCACGTGAGGAAAAAGCTAGTATTAACTAATTTTAGTATTAACTAAATTGAGGGCGTTAAGGTGTGCAAAACATCATCATACCCAGAGAAGCACCGCTGGAGGTGGCATGTGGAGACGATGAGATCCTGACAGAGTATTTAGACCACGAGACCTTCGAACTGCCAGATGAATTGTATGTTTCATTCCATTACATTATTTGCCATGATTATATCCTAAAAAAGGATCTTGTATTGTTGAATGACATATTTTTAACTTTTTTAAAATTTTAAATGGGCTTTTGACTTTTTTCTTAAAATTCGATGATAAAACGTTTGCCCAGAAGTAATCTTTCATACATTTGCATCACTTATCTGATGCATGGCGAAGAGTTTATATTTATTTATGTTACCCGAGCTGAGAGTAGTGAAAAGCATTTAAAAACCCAGTAGTTTTTTTTTCAATATTTTACTTCACCCAATAGTTGTAGATTATTATGATGAATAGCATATTGTGGCAGTTACAAATTATGTTGAAATTTATGTTGTACTAGCTGTTCCGCGCGGTTTCACCCGCGTTCCCGTGGGGTCTTATCTTATCCCGGGATAAAATATAGCCTATGTTCATCAGGGGTAGTGTAGCTTTCCAACGGTGAAAGAATTTTTGAAATCGGTCCAGTAGTTTCGGAGCCTATTCAATGCAAACAAACAAACAAATCTTTCCTCTATAATATTAGTATAGAAAAGGAGCGTTTTACTAAATGCATACTTTGATATTATATTAGCGTAACAGAAAAGCAGCCGATGGAAAATCGACATCGAATAAAGTCGCCGATCATTAGAAAACGGCCAGGGCTTAAGAATAACCAGGTGAAAGAAGGTACCTCCCGCCAACTTATTCTCTTTACGTTGCAGGAATCGAGAAACCAGATTGATAGTTGAGATTATTTAGGTACCTAATGTAATCATGAAAATAGCGATGAAAATCTAGATGTACAATAGAGTTTCCAGAAATCTTGGCACAAATTTCAAAGATGCCAATTGATGAGTCGATAAATCTTCAAATTGTAACGTTTAGAAGCTAATTAGGCATTAGAATATATCATAATATGGAACCATGACATCGATCTGTTTTAGTACCATTGCGATCCCAGCCCGAAGATCGAACAGTGGTGGAACTATTCAAAAATCGGGGCTCTCTAATAGTTGATGAGCGACGCCAGAACATGCAGTCGGCAGGATTAGTAGCTGATAAAAGAAACAAAAAAGGTAAATACTAATACAGATAAATTCAGTTATGTGGCTAAAATAATTTCGATAATTTCTTGTTTATTTATAGTTCGAGAGCCACAGAGGTACGAAGAACAAGTTTCTGACCTACATGAAGACCCACCAGAATCGAAGGTTTGTCATTAATGTTTTCTGAACGTTAGGTATGGGATTTCCTAATGAAATCAACACGTACCTTATTAGTATGTTTTTTTTTCACTCGAAGCACGAGGCATTTTTATGTGTTGCCAGGACACAAGCCACCTCAGAGGGATTTTCAATGCGTTACCGATCTTTTACAATGCCTAGAAGGCAGACTCTGAATGGTATATTTATTGGTATGGCTTGAATACAATTACGTAAGTCAAAAGCCGTTGATGAAGGCGTTGGTTAAATAAGTGGTACCACAGAATATGACTTTTACATAAAGATCCCGATCCTTAGGTGCAGGAGCCACCGCGCCGCACTCGACGCGTGAAGTATCGAAGTCGTCGGTACGAGCTGCCGACTATCGCGTCGCAGATGAAACAGGCCAGCTTGAGATGCTACAGCGGCAGCTCCCACCTCACCAATATTCCGTTTGTGGTCAGCAAAAGTACAGCACCGTCACACAATATTGGCGTCAACATACAACAGGTTCCATATACTTACTATATTTATTCTTATATTTTACTAGTTTTCCGCGATCCCCAGGGATATTATCTTTTCCCAGGATAAAAAGTATTCAATTTTTAATCCAGGATATGATCTACTTGTGTGCCAGTTTCATGAAAATCCGTTCAGAGACGTGTTTGCGTGATTGAGTGAAAAACATAAAAAGCTTCTTAATGATAGTGTTCAGGCAGACTCCCGAGGTTGTGGAATTATAGTATTACTAGGATTGTTAGATATTATTATTTTATTGATAACTAGCTGTCCTTCGCGGTTTCACCCGCGTTCTCATGGGATCTTTTCATTATTCGGTTTAATATATTGTCTATATGACACTCACAAATAACGTGGCTTTCTATTGGTAAAAGAATTTTCTAAATCTATTCAGTAGTTTACAGATTAACGAACTTTTTTTCTGTATGCTATCCCATAGAAACCGTGCATTTTTCCGGGATAAAAATTTAAATTAGCCTATGTCATTTTCTGACCCCTGAACTACCACAGGTACCTATGCGAAAAATCATGTCGATCCTTTGCTCTATGAAAAATTAAAACAAATCTATCCCACTGGAACCATTCATTTTACGGGGATACAAGCCTATGTGCTATTCCAGACTATAATCTATCTCTGTGCCAAATTTCATCCAGATTTCTGGCGGGATTAAGTGAGAAACATCCATCCATCCATCCATTAAAAAATATACGCAATAAACGCCATCAAGAAAAAAAAACATACCTAAAGTAATTACCCTGTATATCGGCGTTCTTTATATAGGTATCCTAATTATTTTTTGTAGGTTTTGAACGGTTTGAAAATACAACAGCCGTTGTCCGGTATACCGCTCACCATCGCTCACCACATGGGTATGTTACAGCTTAGTTTTTAATATTGGCGGGTTTTGCGTTTTTGGGTGGGTAGTTGAGATTGCATCTAAGAGATGGCGCTGATTGGCTTCTACATGCTACAAAACTAGCAACACGGGATGATAACCGTTTTGCCAGCCCAATCCATCTATGTGCTAAAAAGAGACAAGCATAGCCCGTCAAAGAGAGACACCCTCTTGTCAAGGCAGCCATCACAGCGTGTCATTAGTTTAGCGTTTAGGCAGTTGTCCCACCACCGGCGAGGAAGCGACAAACTATCGGCTATTTTCTCGCTCTAGAAACGTACAATAGATATACAGTACATTCCGGGTAACAAAAGAGATGCATATTAATAGCTGATCACTGACTGTTTACACTGCCGCCGGCGAGGACACGCTCTACTAGTTTGTCGCTCACTATCAAAGATAAAACTCGCTCAGTGACACTTGCTCAGCAATGCTCGCTTGGCGACCAGAACTACCGCCGAAGACCAACCAGCACTCCTTTCTACCTAGAGTGCGGATCTGAGCGAGTAGTGCTAGCACAGAGGACGAATGTAAAAACTATTGGAACTACACACTCGCTTCTTGCTTCCTGCCTTCATCGTCAGCGGTGGGACATCTGCCTTAGTCTCGTCTTTTGTTCGCGACACCATAGTCCGCGTAAGGGCGCCTCAGGCCTCCACCTTTTTGTCCTCCCAAATAAAAATACCATAGTTTGTGCGTTTGACTATTTTTACTTCCACTGAGGTAGGGCCAACATTTGTATGACTATGTATGTCTGTTTGTTGTAACTCCAAATGTACATAAACATCGGAATAAGTATATTAATTGTGGTCTGTGTAGTTTATCAGCTTCTTAGAACAAACTTTCTTGACGAATGTTCCAGTATTTATGTAATTATTATTAAAATAAATATTATTTCAGGGCTCGGTCATATCGACACGTACGGTTCGAAGAGTGTGACTGCGGTAAATATGAATTTATTAATCAATTATCTTTATTTTAAACTCTAGTTTCACAGTGACTTGTCATAAAATATTTATAATATTCATTGCCTCTATTTTATTGTAAAGGCCTATGTATGTATGTATATGTGTGTGTGTGTCAAATCTATAGTAGTGTGTGTAATTTTTTTATTAATTTCTGATTCCTATTATATAAAAATATTAGCTTTTTCTTACACCATCCGCGTAATTTTCGTAAAGGGTACAAAGATTTATCTTCATGTAGTAATACGATGATGATATTACCTATAGAGTCACTTCAGCCAGCACTTATCCCTCGACAACCGTGCGATCAACGCTATCAAGTTAGGGCCGCGACTTCTACGGCTGCCCTCCAAATACATGTCTTACAACCGTCTACTCAGCCTGTACCGCGAGGGCGAGGGCATGGTGCCACGCTTCCTGAGATCTATCAGTCGACCGCACTACTTCTATACTTCTATGTACAAGTTAGTAGTAACTGAAACTGTTTAGTACCTCTACCATGAGTTTACTATGGTATCGTAATCGATACTCGCTAGCGTATATCGCAACAAACTTTGTATGAAAAACTGTGATGCCATAACTGTCGGCTAGAGGCGCTGCATAAATATTCATACTAAATGTTTACCGTAGTCGCTAGCGAGTATCGATTACGATACCATAGTAAACTCATGGTAGAGGTATAGAAAAGCAGATGGCATGGTAGTAAGTATGTTATTGTATCGTCTAGTTTTGTACTTCTTACAGCAAGAGTAGCGTAGCGAGTAGTCTACTCCCCGTAGAGAGTAGTAGTTTTACTTTATGTCGTAGCCAGTACATGCTCTCGTAGTTTTAGACGTCAATAATTTTAACATATAGACTCACTACCCACCTAAATTTTAGCAGAGTATTAGTAGTCGAGCTAGCTTCTTCTGATAGGCTTACAGGGTATCTAGAGTTCAATTTAACATAGGGTAGCAATGGTTTCAAATATGGCAGAGTTTTTTTTGTTTAGATGACGTCGCTAGTACTAAATGGCAAGGTAACTGTAAGGTATAATAGAATAGAAAACTATTTATTTATAATATTATTTATAGTTGATGGATATTTTTAAGGCATTGCCCCAATAATGCCCTCCCCTAGTTACGGCCGTGTAGGCATACATACGCTCTGACGTATGTCTGAAGAGCAAGCCAGGATCATGGGTTGCGACTTGACCTAGCTACGCGGTCTCGGTCGAATGGGCTATTCTCAATATTCCGTTATTGTATCAAGCAGTTTAGCAACCAATTGCGAGGACTTGGATGGAGCCACGTCGAAGGGGCGCGTGGAAAACCCAGATGCGAAACATAGCCTTGCGGAATACGCCAGTTTGTACAGAGAGTACGAACATATAGATAAGTGCATCAAAGGTGGCAACAATGAGCCGGAGTTGCAGCGACGCAAGGAGGACCTCACGAGGGAACTCGCCATCAGGGAGGAGCATATACGTAAAGTGAGTACAAACAGAATTTTATTTAAAAACCCTAAAAAAAAATTAAGTACACTAAAATACAAGTTATAGGTACCTAAATTTTATCTTACCTCTCATACTTACTTGTAAAGTATAGTATCAAAATTTAGTAATAGTAGTAATATAGGCCACAAAAATTGTTATGTTAACAATAAACTGTAAACTGTAAACGTATTTGAAATAATATTTTCATAAAACTGTAAAATGAATGTTTCAAAAGTACAATTTAGTACTGGGTGCGATTTCTAAAATTCAGATACATTCAAATACGTACATAGGTACGTACTAACATTTAGAGTAAAATAACTTCTTCTTTCTGCCCTTAATCCCACGCTAGGTGGGGTCAACTTGGTGTTTCTCTCTTCTACTTCGCTCTATTACTAGTCTTTCATACGCATATCATTCTTGACGCAGTTCATACATACCTGCTTTGGCCGTCATCTACCTAATATATTTAATGTCCCCAATCATAACAAACTCGACGGTGTTTAGTAAGTGCTTAGCAGATTCTAAATTCAAATTCTCTATAGAAAATTCTTATTAGGAATCTGCGAAGCAGTTGCAAAAAATCGTCGAAATCTTTATGAATCTTACTTCTTACTAATATTATAAATGTGAAAGTTTGGATGTATGTTTGTTCCTCTTTTACGCCAGAACGGCTGAAAGGATCTGGATTAAATTTGACATAGAGATAGATTATAGTCTGGAATAGCACATAGGCTACTTTTTATCTCGGGAAAAGATAAGATCCTTCGGGAGCGCGGGTGAAACCGCGCGGAACAGCTAGTAAGGCCATAAATAATTAATATGTGGATACCTTTTTATACAGCTAGTGCAAGATTCCAGGGTATCGACGGACATAGAGCAGTCGAACCTCCGCGCGTCAGCCTCCACCACCGAAGACAATTACCGACACTCCACGTTCAAACTCAACATGGGTAATCTGCAGCTGTAACCACTCGTTCAACTGTATACCATCTAAATTCATTGTTTCTTTGGGGAGGTAAGGATTGGGTGTTCGCAACCTTACTTATTTAAGTAGGTACCTATTTTTTTAATTGGGTTATTAAATTTTATGTAACTATTTATTACTTCAACGTCTTTTATCCCCGACCTCTCCAAACGTAAAAATCATTTGTTCTTTAAAATTAATTATTGTATGGTTCCGTTTTGTTAATTCTCACACGATGCTGATACTAAAATAAATTGATCTGGTTACTAAATGAAATCAATAATTAGTTACTAAACTTCGCACGTTTAGTTGTTATTTTGGGAAAAGGATAGAATTTACACATTTGTCAAAATAATAATAATATCGTGGGACTTAAATATATTTTATGTGTATGGGATTTAAGTGATTACAACTTAAAGAAAGAGCAAGGTATGGTTCACTCCATCCCCCTTGATATATAATGTATAACAAAAAAAAACCGTACCTCCTTCTTTTTTGTCAGTTAATAAGGCTCAAATGGTACTGTCCATTAGCAGACACTGATTATATCCTTATGAAACTTGAAATCGATAAATTGGCAGCTTCGAAATACACAAGTATCACAACAGTATCACAGCGATTTGTAAAACACTACTGGTACAGAGAATCTAGTATCTACAAACAGAGAACGCGATTGCGGTTATTTTGCTACTGCGCAGCTTATGGCATTAGCAAAGTAAAAAATCCAACAAAAATCCTTATTACTTTCACTTTTTTTTATTTTGTCATTTATATAATCCAGAAATTAAGATTTCGCAAATAAGCTTTAATGCAGATTTATTTATCTCTCTCATTTGAATTTATTTGTAGTTAATCCTCTTGAAAAATGTATCTTTTGGAATTTTAACTATAATAAAGCTAAAGTTGGTTTTGTACCAATAAAAAGTGATACACCTCTAGTCTAGCGGCTCTGATACTCGAATTGAAGATACGCTGCATTTATTCGTGTCGTATCTACCTAACTAGTCACCGATCGAGTCGCGACTCGCGTCGCCCACAAGCAATTAATTTAATCCACAACAATGTGACAGACACCCCTATCCTATACTTAATTATTATTTATTTATTTATTACACCGCACCATCCACTCCGCGATTCAAAATTATTCTTAAGTAATTTCATTGACCGTGGACGGCGGCGGGTCCAGTGGGGTCGGTGCGGGCAAGTGAGTGATCATCTTTACGAACAAGTTCCAATGTGATTTTTAGTAATAATGTGTTAAATTATTGTATTTCGAAGTAAGTATATTAATTAAGGTTACAATAAAGCTGAATACCTGCATCATAGTTTTAATTTGTCCTATGAAATAAACATGCGGTACCTAACTCTACTCAATTGAGCTGTGACCTCAACATTAGCGTTTGCTAAGCACTTTTTTCGATCGTGTCGACGATAGACGCAAACACGCCAACGAGAACGCATGCTTGAACGTTGTGTGAGGTGTCCATACCTACTTACCTGGAGGGAAAGTGCCGTGAATATTGAAGTCAGAAAATCTTACTAATATTATAAATGTGAAAGTTTGGATGGATGTATGTTTGTGACTGATTTACGCCAGAACGGCTGAATAGATCTGGATGAAATTTGGCATGGAGATAGATTATTATTGTCTCGAATAGCACATAGGCTACTTTTTATGCCGGGAAAAATAATGAAACCGCGCGGAACAGCTTTTATAAAAATTACATTCAGTAAATTTATTGTATGTTATTTTGTTTTTGTTACGTGGATATTTAGTGAGAAATGAGCTCCAAATGTCGGTACTTCTGTAACGTCACTAATTTAAATAATAATCTGAAAAAGTAGGCACTTAATAACGAAAAAAAAACGTGCTGTTGTTTACAAACTAAAGTATTTTAATCTGATTTCTCGTTTATTTTATTACCTATAACTTGAATCTGTGATTCTTGGTTGTTTTTGTAGGTAGTTTTGGCGTCGGATTAGGGTAAATGTACGAGAAATATGTCGTGATCATATTGATCGCGACTAAATTATGTTGAAGACAAGCAAGAACTAACTTACAACGACTAACATATGAATATCTACTAAGCGTGTTTGCCAGCTAGTGGTATAAAAAGATTTAAAAAAACTATAACATTGCTACTTTGTAGGTACGTACTATGGAACCCTTCATTCCGCACGTGCGTGTGTAAAATCTACTTGACCAGTTTTGACAGTAGGACTTTTATACGAAAACCGATATCAAAATAATAAAAATATTCGTATTTTATGTAAAAATAAAAATATAAATTAAATAATCAAGGCGTTTTTGGGATCAGCTGATGAAATGTCGATTATTATATATTGCAAATCTATGTATTTTTGATAATGATATTATGTACTATATCTAGTTACGCAGAAGTTAAATCGTAAACGGTCATAATATTATTATGATTTGTGTAACGTGAATTAAAATTAGATGAGACTTTTTATTTACATAAAGTTTAAACAACAACAATAAAGAGATAAGTTAGGACTACTTAGTACTTAACAATTTAGAACTAAACATATGTACCTACATACGATTACATTTAGAAGATTATAACATATTAAGTATCATCTGTATAGCTTACTCACTAAACATTAATTTAACATTAGAGTTCATAACGAATATATTATTAAAACATTTCGACAAACATATTTACACGAATTATTTATAAACAATTATGTTACCTACAAATATATTAATTTAAAAGTACCCGAAACCTCCCACATTCCCTATACTTACCCAATATTATATAGGTACCTACCTACTTACAATTCAAACGGTACGGGTAGATGGTATGCTCTTAGTAATATGACTGATTAAAACTTAGTTATTCTAAAGTGCATAAGAACCTATTTTCTATACATTTAAAAAGACATACTGATTTTCAGATCCATGCACAGTTTAAACTACTGAATATAGAAACATAAAACTTTGTTCACAGTTTTCATACTACGTAGGCATCTACTACGAGTATGAAAGAGTTTTTGCATCCCATTAGGTGGTATAAAATCACGGATGAAACTTTGGTGGTAATCTAGTAACCTAGCTACATATTTAAATATCTCCTAGGCATAGAATTATGGGAGCAGCTGCATCGTAGTCACCGTTTGTGGTTATAGTTACCATTACCTAGGCGAAACACATGGAAAAGGAAAGTTAAACAATGTTACTTTTGAAGCTAAATAAATATACATTTCGATAGTGTATAGGTATTAATATAACATTAGCGGATAGTCTTGTTCGAATTGATGATTATTATGTTAGTTACGTGAATCGGTTGAAGAGGGTAAGTTTTCGCCGTCGATCTTATGGCGGGTAGCTTGTATGTAGGCCTCGGCGGCGAGGGCCGGCCAGGCGTCAGCGGGTGGCATGGAAGACGCCTGGCCCGGCCACGGTTCCGAGGTGGACACCTCGGCCGCGGCGGGACGCTCGGCACACTCCGCCGGCTTCGTGCACTCTAGCGACAAGGGCTTCGGTGTTTCAATCCTGAAAATTTTGGGTCACATAAGACATTTATTTCGACATTTTAAAGGGTAGGTAGGTAAAAGGATAATTAATAACACCCCTGGAATGGAATGATGGCGAGAAACATATACACTTAGATTTGTACAAAAATATTTGTGTTTTGTTACTTTTTTGTTAATTAATTAGTAATTACATCTTTAATAATAATTTTATTTTCACAACTAAATGGCGCTGTATTACATTATTTTTAATAAGTTGGTAGGTACAGCCGAGTTCATTAATATATTGGCACTGTCAAGGATTCAAAATATTGTGAGCGTTGGAAAGCTCAATAAATTCTATACAACATATCGATCTAAAATATGTCCGCATGTGAACAGTTAAATAATATATGATCTGCATTAGGCAATAATATGTGATCAGTCACCCTTTTCAAAAATATCTATACTGTTTTGGCTTCAATAATATCTGAGCAGGCTAAGCTTCTTAATTATCTCTACATGCATGGGAAAGTCAATTATTTATTGGAGCAAATAAGATCTAGTTTACATTGTTACAGATATGACAGTTGTCTTCATTGTTTTCTCGCGTTTGCTTTTTAAGTTTGTATTGTGTCTTTCGATGCCGTACGCTAGGTAGGGGAGAGGGGGGTAGCCCCGGCCATTTTTTTGTTTTCGATATTATGACTATATTTACTATATTCATTTATACACGGTGAATTTTAAATGGTTGTTTTCCCGAATGGGGGTGAATTTATCCATAAATATGAACATCTTTTACTATGGAACCAACCCTGAAATATGAAAAAAAAATATCAGCTGATCCCTATACATTTTGAGCGTGTTGGTAGGTACCTTGTCATCGAGGCGATATGAAAATGATATTCATATTATGTATTGTAAATAGATAAGGTCCTTGTATATGTTATAAGAAATAAATAAATAAATTAATAGGAAATTGTTCTTATGAATCAGGAAAAATCACCAAATATTTTTTTTTCAAACCGTCAGATTAAGGAAATTCCTCAACATAATTGTCAGATTATGGGTCAGTACGACAAGGAAATCAAGAAGAACCATCTGTATAAAAATCTGACGCGCTCGGGTATTTCAAGGTCACGATTATTTTTTGCATTTTCAAATTCGGCCATGACTTTTGGTCGCGTCCAAATCGTCAGTCTTTAAAATAAGAGCTACTGGAGGGTTCACTTAACATACCTTATCATTGTCTGACGCGCTCGAGTAATTTTTTTTTATATTTTCAACCCCTTCGTACGGCCACCCCGGCAGATTATTATATTTCCGTTATCAGACAGAGGTGGCGCGACTACACTATTAATATCTGACGCGCTAGAGTATTTCTTTGTGACTTTTTTTTACATTTTTGTAAACCTGTAGACGCTCCCCCCATCGCTGAAGGGGAAAATATCACATACCTAACCTTTTTTTCTTTCTACCACCTAATCTTCAAATTCCATTAGGTCCCATAGACGCTTGAGTAATTACAAATTTAGTATCATTGCCTCCCCTAAATTTCGACTTATCAGTCAGAACTCAGTTCGTTTAATGGTTAAGCAAGTTAATTTTTGATTTACTTAATTATTAACGTATTTCTTAATTATAACTACATATTTTAAAGCTATTGCATAATTGAATTTGGATAACTTCTTGGCGGGAAAAAAATTCAATACCCGAGAGGCAGTACAAAATGCTTTTGAAGAATTTGTTGCCTCCCGTCCAGCTGATTTAAGAAGGGCATCAATAAACTGCCACTGCGTTGGCAAAGATGCATTGATTGCATGGGTGATTACTTCGATTAATACAAATAAAAAATACATAAAAAAAATCGTTAAATTTTTTCATACAAAACAGCAATTTCATAGGTAAAGACCTAATATAAAGAAAAAATTGTATTGTCGATTGTAGTAGTCTAAAGTGTGATAACTTACCATTCAGAAAAAACTATTAAAGTTATCCTACATATACTATCTTTTGATTTATTTAAAAATTCCCGTAGGTGTTCGTAATTACCCTGCCTTCCCCTACATGCGCGTCACTTATAATTTTAGAAAAGAAAAGTTTATCGTCATTTGAATTAAATCTAGCCAGTGTTAAAAAATGTAACAAACTCCTTGACCTATGCTAGTAAAATCATCTTTATGAAGTAGTAATAAGGTTGAATTTGAATTACATTAACTTGTTCAGATATTATTGTATTCTTGTGTACATACATAATTATGAATCCTACACTGTTCAGATAATTATGATCTTAATGTTGTTCATATAATAATGTGCCTTTGGCTGTATAGATGTTATTGAGAAAAAGGAGGCACATATTAATGAATCCAAATCTTGACCACAATTTAATGATGCTTATAGTTTTCAGAATGTTATGAACTTTTTTGACGCTCATATATTTTTGGAGCCTGAAAGTGCCCATATATTAATGAACTCGACTGTACATTTTTATATTAGGTAGGTAGGCACCTACCTATATAATAAAAACAAAGATGTCAATAATGCCTAAACTAGGTTATTAGGTCATCAAAATTCTTGGTTGGTACTTCTTTATACCGGGGCTAAATTAGGTACAAATGATCAATTGGAACGCAATACCAACTTCTCCCTTTATGGAATATTCTGTTGACTAATAGGACTAGAGGTCTTTATTTAACTATACCATAGATTAAGTAAATAAGTAGGTAACAAAACACAATGTAAGAGTAACAAAAATCCGCCACACGAAGACCACACGTCTACCTTAATTTCACTAACCTGTTAGATGCAAAAGACATTTAGGAGGATATATGGGTATGGGTCGGTCTCTTAGTGAAAAAATACCTCACGCGATCTGGTGACTGCATAGCGTCGTTCGTGCTGGATATCTCCAGATCTTCTGCGTAGCCCAAGTGCATCTTCTCGCTTTCGTTTCGTTGTCCTTTTTCTAGAAATAAATACTTTTATTAATAAAATAAAGAATATCAAGAAAACAGTAGATATCTACGAAGGAGGATATTTTTTAAGGATAGGTATATGTTACGTTTGCAGATCTTTTGGCGGAATATCACATAATTTAAAAACAAATATATTAAATTACCTATGTATTTTTTATTTTCATTTGATTTTCTTTCGATGTCGAGGTTTCCTGACATCGAATAGAGTTCGAATGAAAATGAGTTCTAGGACGGAGACATCACACAATATTATAATACTAATACAATCAATTATACTAAATTCTATTCCACATATAAACGTCAAATGTTCTCAACCATTTTGTTGCAACCAAAACGTCTGCTAAACGAGTTGAAAGTGTTTACAAACCATCAACGTTAATAGAAGCGTCAGGCCAGCCGAGCGAGTCTCCCTCCACGTCGACGGGCTCGTCCTCAGCATCATAGGTGCGGGGTTCTCGCGGCCGCTCCTCGCGCCTTTCTTCCTCCAGGTCATAGCCCAACATGCTCTCAACTGTGTGGTGCCGCTTACGTGTCCGCAGCTTGAGCCGCCGCTGTCGGTTCGCGCGTATTCGCTGGTACGTCTATAGGTATTACGATTTTTACCAAAGCATCGCTTAAAGTTCAGTTTGAAACAGAAAGCAGATAATTTCCGGCAAATTGCTTAACCGCGACAATACAAAGCCATTTATTAAATTAAAGTTACTGGTTGGAATATCTGCTTTCTACTAAAAAGAACAGGCGAGGCTCTCGCTTTGTTCTTTATGTATGCAGTCAGACGTCTACTCTTCAGGTCGCAATTTCTTTTATGTTAGAAAACAAAAACAACAATGTAAAATGGAGGGTCCCACCTCCCATCGCGCGTCCTCGTCCTGATGATGCATGGAATGTGAGGGTGGCGCGCCGGCGTCTCTCGGAAGTGCGCTGAGGCTGTACAGGTGCTGTAGTTCCTGCAAGAAATGTGCTTGGGCCACTCCAGGTCCCAGTCGAGCGCCGCACACGCCACATGATGACTTGCGCTCGCCGTCCGCTGTTTAAAAATATATTATGGCTCAAGAGTAACATACATAAACTACGGATGAACAAATATCATGAAAAATAGTTTTTTTTTTATTCTGGATAAGCTTGTGTTTGACCCTTAAACCAATAAACCTCTTTTTGGTCTAAGGTTTGACCACAATCTCACCATGGTAAGTGATGATGTGGCCGAAGGTGGTACACAAAGCCTAGATGGGAACTGGCTCTCAAGTGCAGCTGTCGGAACACACCGATAGGTGCTAGACGACAGATTTTCAACTTGAGGGTGGTAGCCAGCCAGTCGGGTACTACAAAGCGCCGTGCTATGGTTTCCTCACGATGTTTTCCTTCACCGAAAGCTGAATGCTGCATTGAATGAGAGTCAAAGATACTTCGATAATTTGAAACCCAACGCTTTGGCAAGGGTTTTTTTATAACATGTTTTACAAATACATTAATGTATAAATTACGTTGGCATAACTTGGATTGACTCCAAGGTTTTACATAAACTGAGTGAGGTTAAACAAATTTCTACCTTTTGTACAATTTACTTTATACTCACGTGAGAAAAAGTCGTGTGAGTCGGTACAGGTGGCGGTGTTGGCACTGTCGTCATCCTTGCAGGGCCGCGGCGACGCTGACGCAGCAGACCCTGGCGAGCTGGTATCATCTCGTGCCGTGTACCCGTGCCGGTACAGAGGCGGGGTGCTCGTGTCGTCACGGACGCTCTAAGGGTATACCCAGTAGTTAGCCCAACTATTTCATGTATGGGACTGAAATTTTAGTCTTTACTGGGGTGATGCTTTATCGTATTTTGCGACTTAATGTTCTCGCATCACGATGAAAGTAAGGGTAAATCTTTAAAATTCCGGTTTCACGATGTTGGTCATGGTGGATTAAGATTTGGAGTTAGCCTAGGTGTACAAAAATTTATCACATTCTATAATGTCAAAGAAAAATGTCTACCCAGACTTTTCAAAATTAATAATGACAGTTTCAAACCAAACTTACCCGGAGAGCCTGTCCAACACTCTGCCCAAGTGCATATTGCTCTCCAAGGTGCCTAGCAAAGGCTTTGCCTGGATACAGCGGATGAAAGGCACCACCGATAGGTCTGAATGCACCACACCCGAAGCTTTGCAGTGCAGGGTGCAGGAACTGCGGTGCCATGTGGTGAAGGAACCCCTCCATGATTACTGATACGCTCTAAATATGAAGAAGTTACTTAATAGGTAATGCTTAATAACTTTTTTCATGGAAAACGCCAGCAGCTTTTTTGTTAAGGAAACATTGCAGTTGAAATAAAATATCGACTGTTTCATGATGAGAATACTGAAAGTCCTACCTGTGTTATAGGTATATGTCGTACTAAGTCAAGAGAAGTTCAAGAATTTACTATTTAAAAAGTAAAGATATATACCGACCAAGTGCGAGTCGTACCTACTCCCGAATGGGTTTCATACAATGATAATAATGAGCATGTAAAATAATACGCGTGAAGTCGAATTTTTCTAAAACTATTCCTTAAAATTCACGTAGTAATTCATATAATTAATCTACATATTTATATAGAGGGTTATAATAAAATTACTGGACCACATAACTAGATCTTTTGTGAACGCTTTTTATGCTTACCTAAAAACTAGTAGGTAGGTTATGAACTTCTATCTATTTTTGATATAAAATTTACATACCTATACGAGTTAGGTGCTCGCTTGCTCGTTGCTACCAATTTTTTTGCTATTCAAACCTCGTTAATAAAGAAACATTGCATTTTTTGTAATCTTTTATCATAATGAGTTTTGGAATGTTTCCATTCCAGCCCTTTCATATGCACTTGAATTACTAAAAAAATATTTGTCAATCTAACTACTAGGCTTTCTGATTTCTCGACATTATTTTTTTCCCAGGAACTCGAGAAATTTCTAAAATATAATTATATGAATCCTCTACAAAATACAAAATAACGTCACGTTTATTTGGTAATCAGTCTTTAAATCTATTATTTATTGTGTATTACGCATTAATCAACACCTAAACATAAACACAAACTATTGCACAACAATTGCACGAGTAAGCGTTAGCTTGAAACACAGGTTTCACCTAGTTCAGGCAGCCCGCTAGTAGATTTTTAATTTGAGCTTACCAAACCATTTGTGTTTGTACCTATTTGTAAAATGTATGTTAGTTTCAAATCTTTGTATTATTTAGCATTAACAATATAGTTTTGTTAAATCTATTTTTAAACAACTAAATGTAACAGTCTTTTGGTAAAAATATTTAATAAAGTTTATTATTATTATTATAATATCAAACTCTTTAAAAATCAACCTATGTTTACTTAACTTATGCAAAAAAAGCTATCTTCAAGCCATCTTTTAATCTTAAGATAAGATAACACATCCAACATTAATTTCGTAAAGATAACACTCACTAACTATATGAGATGGGATCAAGAACGGTAACTTATTTTTTTTATTTAAAAGTCTCGTCAGATAGTCTGTTTCTAATTTTTGTTTTGTAAAAAAGTTTCCACTGAGGGAAAACACACGTTCATTTTCTGTCGATATTGGTTTTACAGTCATCAAACACTTGTACTCGTACAGGCTTTCTAAGTTAGAATTTCGTTTTCCTGATGTCTCAAAAAGCTGGAATTCCTTTTTTATCAAGTACTTATGTGCGAGTGACTGAAGTGAAGTGATTCGCGCTCGCGTTTGGCTCAGTGTTTTTCCAGCGCGTCCAGTGAGGGGGCAGGTGCGTAGATGAGAGGGGGCTAAGAGTCGGTGCGGAAACGTAGTATTAGTACTGCTCAGTATTGTTGCCAAAAATCTCCTTTTTATTCGACTTTTTTCAATTAAAAAAAACCTCGACTTCTCGAGTTCTCGACCCATTTTTTCTCGTCTCGAGTAGGGCTACATTTCCCGGGAATTCTCACTTCGAGAATTCTCGACCAGAAACCCTAGTAACTACTGTTGCAATATTGTTGATTAAGTAGTGGTTATTTTCTAAATTTGAAATCGCTAGCATTAGTAGTTGGTGAAATATGCCGCTATGACCAATGAATAGACAGACAGACAGCGTTGGAGTGTGACATAAGCGCTTTTTTATCTTTTATTATTACGGAACCCCAAAAACGAAGATGAATTGCTATTATTATTGCATTTTACTTAGAAAGCGATCGTTTAGGATGGCCACGAGAAAACAAATAAAATTATAACAGGCACTTAAGTCAAATGAAACCACACAAGAATAGAAAAAGTGTTTATTATGAAAGCAATCTCATTACGTAGCTGGAGATATAAGTTCAACAATGAAACGGTAGCGAGCGGTTGGTCGAGTCGGTACCAATCCGGTAGCCGTCGCACTAAGGGGCCATGCTGTTGTAACAATAAACACTAGACGTTTAGTGATCAATAAAAAATATTTTGGTTCCACAAAAATAAGTTCAAATTAGAAAATAAGAGGATATCACGTCACATCGTGTGGTCAGTCTCGTCAATAATACCTACCTATACGTTTGTAAAAGATGTTATATCATTTGATGACCATGTCAATAGGCTTAAAAATACAGAATTAAAAGTTTATTTTGTAGGTAACTTATCAAACTTTTGTCGCGGTATTTTAGGTTGGGGGCG
The DNA here is from genome assembly GCA_951361185.1 of Ochropacha duplaris. Lineage (NCBI taxonomy): Eukaryota > Metazoa > Arthropoda > Insecta > Lepidoptera > Drepanidae > Ochropacha > Ochropacha duplaris. The sequence goes on from OX592690.1 coordinate 3,896,130, forward strand.
TTATGCACGCGTCAGTTAAAAATAATAATAACATCTAATGAAAGCCACTGAAAAGATATTATAGTCAAGAACAACATAGAATGTAGGTGAGAAAAGAAAAAGTCAATTATAATCATCTGAGAATACACTACCTTTTTTTAAATATACCTTAAATTACAACCAGGTAGGCGGGTCACCTGATGGTAAGTGAATACCGTCGCCTATATTTTACGATGCCTAAGTACCTGGCTCTCAAGTGCCTGTAAACGCGGATAGATGCTTGGCGATGGATTTTTACGTTAAGGGTTGTTGTAGCTAGCCAGTCAAGTACAACAAAATACGCTAATAGTGTGCTGTGTTTTCTTCAAGATTATTTCCTTCACAAAAAGCTCAAGCTCATTGGATATGCACAACTTTTGCCGCTGTAATCTGATTTCACTACTAATGAGCTATCATCGCCCTTAAACCTACCTACACACTCTTGATCAGATCCAATACCTACTTTATAATAGCTAGAATGGCCGATATTAATGAAGGAATATCCGACACGTGAAGCGCACTTATACAGTACAGCTCCTGTTACAATCCAGATTTACGTATCAATTAAGGTAATATGGGTTTAATGCTCATTGACATATTATAGATTATTGATTATTCGCTCGGTCACGGCCATCAGTTACCCGTGCGTGGCAAGACTGGCAAGTGTCCACCGGGCTATGGCAACCTGCGGTTAACATCTGTATACATTACCGTTTGACCTGCCAATTAGTCCAGCTACATTCCTAGAATAGGACAGGTACTGCTGTAATCAAATTAAAGAGTAAACATTTCTCCTTTGAGTCTTGATCCGTTACGACACTCGCAAGACCCAATGCAATCAAATCAACTAGTTTATCTTCAACATCTGAATGGGTTTCTTGTTTAAAGATCCGTACCAAGAATATTAGTGTGTATGATAAATAAATACCTTTATAGTTTCCGTGCAATTAGCTCGCTGATTGCAAAGTTCGTATTTCTATGGGCTGTGATAAACAGTTTTTTTTACGTGAAATAGACTATGATGTGGAGAAATAATAAAGGTAATAACATAAACCACGGATAATAGCAGGATCAAGCGCACGTTATTTTCATTATTTAACTAATTAACTTTTCTAGATAATGAATTCGTCAGATTCAGTGGCATGTAATTTTTAATTTCGACTTAATTCATAATTATGTTGTCTAGGTAACCTAGTAGTTTTAATTTAATAATAATGTACTTAATGTTTGAAACAATGTCCGTTGTTTAAGCGCATTATACTTACTTAGCACCTATTTTCTTGGCGTGAACAGTTGGTCTGCGTTACTTGCAGCTATCTATTCTATTGTTGTTACGTGTAAACACTCGAAAGAATCGTTTCGCCGGAACTGTAGGCGATAAACACACTAACATAAACGTTATGAAATGATACACGCGGCGTTCTGTGTGGTAACTATGAGATTGTTTACATATAAGAATCCTTATGATATATTTTGTAGTTGATTTAAAAGTAGGAGTACACGCTCGGTATTTTAGACCGAGATAGATACTATTCAGATTGAGATTACAGAACTTATATTTTAGTTTAATCGTAGGATCATCTGTTACATACAAATAAAATTATAAAGTATTAAATTATTTATAATTCCTTATGTAGTAGCATATTTATAGATAGCTAATGGCTCTGTGAGCTGTAGACCTCGCGAAAGTTTTGTGACATAAGATATGTATTTTTTTTACGTTTTCAACAAAAAGGGTTCCCTCTGCAACGCCTCAGTGAAATACTTTAAATAAATTCATTTTTCCGTCATATGACTCCTTTATTTACAACAAATGTACAAAATATACAAACAAATGTACAACTATAATATATAAAAAAACTTTATTCATTTTTTGAAATCAGTTTATAATTATGTTTTCCCGAAGATTTTTCATTGATATTGCTGTTTCTGTATATGATCGTGGAAAATGGCATTTGCGCTTTAATTTCGAATATGAGTACGGCCATGGCACCAACGTAGGACAGAGGGCACGCAATATGGACGCTCGGTGCGTTGTTTGATTGATTGCTTCCATTCTGGAAATGTTCATCTCAACTATGCCCTATGGGCCGTGGCTAACCGGAGACGAATGTCGATAACAATGAATTGATGAAAGCCACCATTGAAGCTCATCTTAAACCACGTCAAAATTAGAAGTCTTAAGTGACAACGATACTGATTCATGTAGGTACCTACGTCAAATTGGAAAGATTATGAAAAGATAAATAAGCTCGGAAAGTTTTAGTTCGAAAATTTTTCATCATTTAATAGCTAAATTTAATCATCAAAAAGTGTCTGTTTTTAAATTCCCTCGCAAATTTCCAAAACGCCCCGTAAACAAATCGTGACGTCACTTTTACACTCAACCACAAAGTATGTAACCGTTACGCTTAAATTTATTATAATTTATAAGTTTTCTGTGCTTTTCCATGGTAATAAACTAATTTATACAAGTAACTTTGTGAACCAAACACTTCCTTTTTGACATCGAACTCGTCTAATCAAACATCACAAAATAAGCGCGACATAATGGCCGCGTTTGAATCACCCTAAAATGATAGTGATTTTAATATATATTTTTTAGCTTAATGGTTAAGATTTTGGATGTTATATTTTTTTGGTAATAACCCTTAGAAATGTTTAAAACAATAAAAGAAACGCGCATATTCCCTATTGAAGAACAGCAACAAAATAGTATCGAGTGGTATTGATTGAACAGAGGGAAGGCAGACTAAACTATGCCCAAAAAGCAAGTTGAGTCAAAAGAAGCTGCTTTTTAGTGTATGATGGAAAAGTGTACCGACAATAATGGCCAATACTTTGATTAAATTAAATATGCAAGTACTTTTCATAAAAAAAAGATCTTTTCTTATTAATTTTTCTACATAAAATTGCAGTTTCGTATGTAAGGTTTAATATAGAACTTCATAAACGAGTAACTACAGTATAAACTAAAGTAAAAAAAGTAAATATTCCTGAGAAAAAAGTACAAACAGATTTTTGTCCACTTTTGGCTTCTTATAGGTACCTACCCTTTCTTACCTAACTTGTTATTCAACTTAAATAAAAAATCATGAATTTCTTTAAGTTCGTACTTGTTATAGAAATGTAAAATTTAAACCTTGAAATTGTCACTTAACTTTGTTGAACCTAGTAATTGATACAGCAAGATTGTGTTCATAACTATGAGTGTCGCCGTTTTTAGGAAAATTTAAATATATTAAATTACCTACCTAGGCAACCGAGCTTTGCTTAAATATGAAATTTGTTTCGTAGGTGAAATCACGAAGAAGTCGAATTTTCCTTGAAATTAAACCTAGCTAGATCTATCTTTTCGCCACCGTAAACTTTATAAAGTTCAAAGAAAATATTTGCCGTTTTCAAGAACGCGAATACAAAAAAATAAAACAAAGTATTATACAAGCAATACTTATTGCTGCAACTTAATACTTATTGCTCGTATTATTCGTGTAAAATTTACAAATTACATTTTATCCTAATCTTATAACCGTATAATCAAAAACACAAGTATTGAACCTGCTCTATAATCGTAGTTATATGGCAAGATTGATTGTAATAGGCAATAAGCGGGCAATAAAGAGTAGCTAGTGGCTGTTGGAAAGAAATACAATTGCTCGTGATTTATGCACGATAGGAATTCGCTGGCCGCGCCGCGCCCGCCCCCTTTTTCAATAAGCTTCGTGATAAGAATCATTGCCTTTCGCCTCGCCACGTGATAGCCGCCGAAGTATGCAATTAAATCTCTTTTTACATACGTTTTTCCTTTCCCATTAGTTACATTGCTTCAAATATCCTATAAGTATCTACTGGTGACGCGATCCGTAGATTGCGCGTCGAACCGTATGATAATTTGAAACCGTATTATCCATGGTTGAATTTTTATTCCAGGAATTGTCATGTAATTTTTTTTTTATATTATTGGACTATATTGTATGGCTTTTATTTTTAGATATATAGAACTGAATCAATGTTTGTTACAAAGTTATAGATTAGATTTTACACCCTCCTCCGAGATTTAGAAATTAATTTTCAGCTTAAAAGCTATGTCAGCTATATTGTTGGATATAGTTTCGAACAATTCTTAAAATTAACCTCGTATTCTTTCTTAATAGATTTAATCAACGACCATGTTATAGGAAATTCTTCAATGGCACAAGCTTTGGAAAGGTATAATTTTAGAATGTATGTAATAGGTAATCATAATTTTTTGGGATGAAAGGTGTTTTTAAGTGGCTGAATGTGTAGTCTCGAAAAAAAATTTTCAATCACTGCACAAATAAATTAATAATCGTATCAGGCAGAATTCGCTTTGCAGGAGTATAATTAGTATCAAAAAATTACCATTTAATCATAATTATTCGTTATCTCCATATTTACCGGAAGAAAACTGGAAAAAATAATAAATATTAATTTAATAAAAATAGCTAGGTTTTTTTTTAGTTTATGTGTGACTGAAACGTTAACCACTTCAATTATATGAATTTTTTGAACTCCTTATCTCTCTCCAAAACTAATGGAGGTTTGTATTTTTCCGTCTTACGACTTACAACGTAAAATACATACTTATAAATTACTTTACGTAATTATCAAAAAGCTTTTAGTATAGTAACAATAAACGGATTCGATTGCCGAATTCCGAACTAATGCTTCTTTTTCTTTAATTGGCGATATGGGTAAGATCAAATTTAAATTAAAGAATTCTCTGTGCAAACGTTTTCATTTATAATTTTTAAATTATAATTTCATTGCTTGTACCCATAACTGCAGAGTACAACACGGTGCATAATTTCATAAAATTGTTCTGAATTATTGATACGTTGCTCGATAAAAATTAAACTTGCAACATTCTATCATTCATAGTGTAAAAAAGATTAAAAGATATTTTTTGACTTTTTATTGATAGACCTTTCTTATCAAATACGTAGATAACGGATTAATGGATTCATATTAAATTTAAAACATAGCCCTGTATAACATATATTACCTATATATTTTATCCCACGAAACAAAATTCTAGTTACTTATCTAATTAAGATAAATATATTAATAAAATAAAATTGTTTCTATCACTATAGCAGCCATGTATTAAACATTAAATATTTAATAAACATTACTAATGTCCTGCGATTTAAACATTATATTTTACAAATATTATTTGCTATTTTATTAAAAGTAAAACAACAACTTTACCATATTAATTTTCATTAATGAGTCCTACTCTAACAATCATTTTGGTATGTCCTGGCTCTCAATTATTCAAATTGATGTGTAAGAAAATGCTAAAAGGAACCAAAAATATTCAACAACTTTATGAATTTTAATTTATAGGATTATGAAAGTTTTATTTTAATGGAATTTTTAATTACAAAATGCAGTTACCGTCACTTAGGTGTTTTAAGATTTTCAGCTTTAGTATTACTTTAGCGAGTTCAATTTTGCTCGACGATAGACACATTTTTATTTTCTTGTTAGTTTTTTACATTACAATTTGAAGACTTAATTTTTCCCTTCTTTTATATTTTATTTAATACATTGCCTTAAATTTATTTATAAAAAAATCACATTTTAAGTGTATCAAAAAATTAGCACATTTTAAATACGGATCATACCTATTCATTAAAAAGTTGTCCCCTGAATTAATCCTAACCACCATCGATGTGAGTATTTTTTCTCATAACTACCTAAGTATAAAATTAGCAAAAAATAACATTTAAAAAATTATAATTCTTTTTCTTTAATAAACAATAAGGGAAATTTGTTTTCATGTACAAGGTCAGAATACATTTTATATTGTATAATTTGAATCAACCACGGAACTACATTTATCATCAAAGTTTTTTCAAAACTACACCAAGCATTTATTTATAACAAAATTAGTATTTTGTTTGTTTTAAAATTTAAAAAATACTTCCTTATTCAAACAAAATACTATTGTCGCAGTCACTTAAAACATTTTTAGAACACACTTATCTAGTATCCATCGTAAAATCTCAAATTTAATAAAGGTAAACTTACCGACCTTGGATCGTCACTTGTGAAAACTACGGTACGGTATTAGCGGAGGTGACTGCTCAAACCGGAGCGTGCACTTAACGCGGCGGACAGACAGACACTGGCAACGAATGCTGCATTAAATAAAAGCGCGCTGGGCGGTCGGAATGTTGACACGCCCTACCGCCTACGAACAACGAAAAGCTTAAAACATCCACACCGCACTCACTCACTACTCATGTTTTCCTTCGGGATACTCCGATCTAGAAAGTTGGATGAATACTAAACTAGATTTCTACCAGTAAAACATTTGTCTATTGTTTTGCATACGCTATAGGGCTTTGTTTGTTGCATACTACGAGTACTAATAATTTATATGGTATCTATACATACATATCTATAAGTACGTTGTCATATCTATACGTACGTACATCGCACATGTATAACAAATTTTCATGGATAATAATAGAATACTAATAGTAACGGGAAAGCTGGAAGGAAAGAAACCTAGGGGACGCAACCCAAAAACATGGACCGACCTAAAATCTCAGACGCCCTACACCACGTCAAAGACCGAAAGCAGTGGAAGCGGCTCTGTTGTGAGAAAGAGCGGGCACATCACGATGCTCAGCAGTGAGCCAACGATTAGAGGAGAAGAAATGGAAATACGAAAAACTTTTATTAGTTACGTTCGCCCTACAGTATAAGTGCTATTTTGGATTTGTGACCTTACCGTGTAAAAATGATTTTACTAGAAATGAATATTTTTTATATCGCTCTAAAAACGAGCGTGACAGAAAATTGTGTATGAGAACAGGGCGGAGCAAAACGAGGGACCACTCCCAATGGCTGGATTAAATGAGAAAACAAATTGATCCGAGGAATTGTACGTTTAACTCTTTTGACAAATACGTTGGGTAGGAATATTTTAAAAATGCATACGATAAAAAATACTGCTAAACTAAATACCCATTTTATTGTATTGCTCATTTACGTCTATGCCATTCATAAAATATATTCCTATTTTACTATTTAAAAAAAATGCAAGCATTAGGAAAAAATAGGTATTTTTTAAGAATGACATGCGAGTTTTTTATTTATCATAGAGGAAACACTGCCAGTCTGCGTCAGCCTCGAGGAAGTTTTTTTTATATATACATAGATTGTATATTTTGTGCATTTTTTGTAAATAAAAAGTAACAATTTATACAAATAAATTGACACATTTTAACAACAAAAGGCTGTTTAAAAACGAATAAATTAAATATTGAAGGTGCTACGAGAATGCTACGACATTGCTACGAATAGCTTATTCTATTTAAAAATGCGGATAAAACTAAACCATAGTTAAGTTATGTTATTAATAAATACATGCAAATTGTATAGGTACTAATATTTAAAAACATAATCATCAATAAATGTCTGATCCTACTCTTAAAAGCATAAAAGTAAAGAGAGAAAACTATTTGATCATTAAACCGTGGAACCACTGGCATAATAATATTGTACTCATTTATTACCACTACATATAAAGCTAGCAATAAAAATGAGAAATTATTTTTAATAACATGGGTGCAAGAGCGCAGGGCGGCGGCGGCACCGGGCCTACGTCGGTGACGCCGCACAATATTTTGGCGAGCCTAATACCAACCCTTATTACCGGGCATTCTTTATAGAGAACTAGTGCGTAATAATAGCTCTCGAGACTTACTTTACGACCTCCCGCAAGTTTTATGTGAGAGTAGAATGTGACCCGATGGTTTATGGTCACATAAGACATTGTAATTGTGATTCATACGTTAAGCATGCACCTGTAAAATCAAAATCAAAAAAACTCTTTATTAAGTGAACTAATTATAAGTATTTATAATCGTCTCATGTTTGATATATTTTTTTTACTCTAATACACGGTTCAAAAGGTTGCTTTTGCTGAGAAGAGCCGGTAATAAACTCAGCAATTACTCTTTTAAAAAAGCAATTATAATTTAATTATAATACTAAGAAAGCAATTAACCAAACAGTATTACCATAGATCTAGATAGCTTTGTACCACTAATGACGATGGTATCGTATGTCTTTGCATTGAATTGTTGTGGTTTCCCTATAACCACAAGCTATTGGTATAATAGGTATTATAGGCGTGTGCGTTGATGATAAGGGGAGTTATCAGTGAAGTGACAAATTGTTTCATAATGCGCATCTGGTGAATTTGATTGCTACATTATAAGCTGAATTATGGTAAGAAAGGCGATGACGGCTCAGTGTTAGTGACGTCGGATACCGCGGCGAAGGTCGTGACTGACTGGTGACTTTTAATTGCTGCATATGCAGCTGAATTATGATAAGAAATTTGTCCAGTATAAACATGAGCGGGATGTCAACTCACAAGTCACCACATGAGGTAATTTCGGGATAACAGAGATATTTTGCAGAGGGAGGACTATCCGCGTACCCGCTGACGAGGCTTGGAATGCAACGCGATTATGAAACGCCATTTGTCAAGTTTTTATTGGGCTCCCTAGAGCAGCAGCTATTGTTGTGCTCCCTCGCTCCCCAACCTCCCGCGCCCCGTCGGACCCTCGTCTCGGTGACGTTAATTCATAATTTTTATAACTTGTTAACATTTTGCGGATTATTCCGCACCGTGGAGGATCGCGGTGACCGCAACTGGCTGCGATTGCTGTTTAATTAAATCACTTGCTTGTTCATTTTGCGCGTTAAGTATCTACATTGATATCGAGGTAATACCTGTATTATTTTATGTTAAAAGGCGGGCGGGTGCTCCTCTACGTTGTACAACATGAGCAATATCAGTTGTACCAAAGTGTTGGACTTTACAATACCTTGATGGCTTACATCTTGCTGGTCATGTATTTAAACTTTTTGAGAATGGCCTAATAGATAGGGCCATTCTCAAAAACGACTTAAAATTGCAAAAAAAAATAATGTGCTGTGATATGTTTCAAAGTAGTGTCAAATTAAAGGTATCGTATCCTACGATATATCCCACTTTAGGAACCTATTTTTACTATAGTGGTACAGATCCATGTTAGTTATATATTTGTGTGTAAATTTTATGAAGTATGTAGGTAATGTAGAATTACAAGTATATTTTACTTATTATCTTTGTTTATGTAATCAGTTAAGTAGGTATATATATTGTTTTTGTATCTTTCTTAAGTAGGTATTATAACAGCTGTTGGGTGTACTGAGTGACGCGCGTCCCACTTAAACAATAAGATAACAATTGAATGCGACTTGAGTTATTAACAGAAGTGTCTAACAAATATTTTTTACTAATAATAAATAATTACAGCAATCGACATAAACAGACATAAGCATTTTAATTTTGTAAAAATAAGTTCCCTAGCCAAGAATAAGTACCTACTAGGTACGATGAATTTGAAAAAAAAAATACACAGCCTGTATTATTACACCATCCGATAATGTTCCAAAAATATTTAATAAATGTAACCTATTATATTCATCGGGTTCGATTCCGGGCTTGGAAGTATTTTTTTCGAAAATCTAATGATGCAGTTTCAGTTTTCATCAAAATCGCCCTCGAGCCTTTTTCAGCATTTTTCGTTATTCGTTATAGTTTCAGTATTAGCCCTCAACGCCCAATTGAAAAAATTCCCTGTATATACATACATATTGTGTAATACATTATAGGTATAAAGCGGATACTTTGATATATTTCCAAAATCTATCTTGGGCTTGTTAATCTGAACAACTTCTGCTATCGGACCAATTCTGAAATACAGTACAAATATTATTGACAGTTGACACCATGAGAAAAGTTACAGACACAATTACGGAGGCAAAAGAGAAATTATAGTGAAAAAAATTAAGCGGCCTTATGACTTAATGTCCTATGCCCCTGGATGGGGCAGAGGGCGTCCACAGAAGTCCACCATCACGATCGGTCTCGAACTTCACGCTTCACTTCACTCCACGTCATTCCAATGCTCGTCACTTTTGCCAACACGGTCCGGCGCCAGGTTTGGTTATATCGAGGGTATGCAACTACTACGGCAAACGAACGCGACGTTGGTTTGATATTATTTAATCAGCTGCCACATGATTTGTTTAACGCAGCAAAATCTAGGGCACAGATTAAAAGCAGAATAATTTTTCTTTTGTTAAAGGCAGAGGATCAAACTGTTGTGTATTTAAGTGTTAGTAAATGAGTATTTTTTATTGATTACTAAAAATAATGTTAAAATAAAAAACCGGCCAAGTGCGAGTCGGATTCGCACACGAAGGGTTCCGTAAAAAAGGCAAAAACATCACGTTTGTTGTATGGGAGCCCCCTTAAATATTTATTTTATATGGTCCAAATTATCAATTTATGCCTTTTGCGGTTGAGACCATGGGTCCGTGGGGGTCTGAAGCTTGTCGTTTCGCAAATATTTTATGTAAAAAATTTATCGAGGCCTCGGGTGACCGGCGGGCGGGGAGCTTTTTCCGCCAACGCATCAGCTTGGCCATCCAAAGAGGAAACGCTGCCAGCCTTCTGGGAACCTTGCCGATCGGCAGCAGCGGCAGCCTCGAAGAAGTTTTTTATGTATTATAATTGTACATTTGCTTGTATATTTTGTACATTTGTTGTTAATTATTATTGTAGTATGTTTTATTTTATTATTTATTATTAATGTAAAAATACAACTGAGTATTTTGTGAATATTTCAAGTGCCTACCTGTTGCCATTATTGATATCGAGCAAAAAAGGGCAAAAAATAGCGTTTGTTTTATGGGAGCCCCCCCTAAATATTTATTTTATTTTGTTTTTAGTATTTTTTGTTATAGCGGCAACAGAAATACATATTTTGTGAAAATTTCAACTGTCTAACTATCGCGGCTCTTGAGATACAGCCTGGTGACAGACAGACGGACGGATGACAGTGGGTTCCGTTTTTACCCTTTGGGTACGGAACCCTAAAACGGGGGCTATTCTGTCGACAAACCGCACAGCGGTTTGACGGAATTAGTATTTTTGTAAAATTTGTACAACTTTGTGGTAAATAAATTAAATATTCATATATGTAGGTAGAGGTATACATATTTAGTAACGTGGCGTCGATATTAAAGTTACGATGGGTTTGTGATTATGAGTTCCAGCGGTGCAGCCATATTTCGCGCTTCACCAGTCAAAGTGGAGCGCGGCGAGCGAGCACTCATATTGACTGCACCAATTCAGGGTTATATTGTATAATACCACACAACACCGTTAACTAATACCTTATTCAACCTAGTATTTACCAAACCATTAGTTTTTCGTTAATTCTACGATTGTTGTAGTAGATTAGATTAGATTTATGTAGAATCTCTGTCTAATTCCGTCCTACTATATTTATTTTATTTTATTTTATATGTTTATGTTTGTGATTTTGGATGTTTGTTGCTCACGCAAAAACGGCTGAACGGATTTCGATGAAACTAGGCATACAGGTAGATCATATTCTGGAATAAAACATAGGATACTCTGGGAAATATATCTTTGTCAAAAATCGGTCATTATAGAAAATATTGTTATAGCAAAAACGACGAAATAAAAAGAAACAAATCTGTATTTAACAAAGTATTTAATAGAATACGTAACATCTTATAACAATAATAAAGGGGTAAGTATTATATCTAAGTTTAGCTTATCAAAATGTTTTCAACAACATAGTGTTTCATCTCTCTTAAGGCAGTGGCAAAGATTCAATTTTTGTTCAGATATAAAGTAGGTTGGGAATTAACTTTTCACAGAGTTATCCTTCACCAAAAGGTCAAAACCATTTTTTGAATCTGTTTCTACGAGTAATTTATGATGCTGGCGTATTTTATCCACAGACATGAAATAAACTACAAAACCTATCTTAAAACCGCTTGTTCGCTAACTAAGTTATTATGTTTTAGCTCGTGGTTTCTTATGGCGATTCTGCTTATATGTCTAGATTTTATGTAACTTATATATTGAAAACTGCAATATTATACTGCAACCTACATACGCCTTATTGTTAATACGCTATATAGTAAAAAAAAATTAACCAACATATTTCTCTATACACTATACCAGTGTAACCCTGAAACGAGTAACCGTCAACATTTATTTATTGAGTAACTGGAACTAGCGTATTCTAAATAAGGTAACACATCATTGACACTTTTTACATAGGTAGGTCATCACTAAGAAAATAGTCAAACAATGAAGACAATGTTATTTAAAGTTTGCATTCAAACCATATTATTGGTACATGTCATGCTCCCTTTACACACCTGTATCAGAATTTTTCTTCATTCGTTACAAGTCCTAAAAATAATTGAAAACGTTATTGCTAACCTTAAGTAATAGGTACTTTGAAATAAATCAACACTTCTAAATATCCTGAAGCGGTTTAGACAAAGGAGACCTAATATTAACAAATGAAATTAATTAACTTTGAACAAAAAATATAAGCACAATAAGTTCCCACTAAAAAAACTGGCATTTTGCTGTCAGCAAAGTACCATACAATACAGTACTATATTACCACGGTTAGGTAAAAGTTCATAGTTCCTAAAGCTTTATAATGAAACCTATGTGCATGCAACATGTTTTAGTTTATTTTTCTTTTTTTCGCCGGAGTAGGATTTTCAGGAGCCTGTTTGAGAGATTCAATGAGAATGCTTAAAATATTAACAAGTGATCTCAGGTAATTTTGGTTGATACACGTGTGTGCAGCCATCTTCACCAAGTGCTCCCGCCGACCCTCGCCGAATACCTGGCCCGATGCCAGCACCGCGCCAGCCGTCAAATGTAACGTACGTAAACTACCTGCCAACAAAATAACCAAATCTATATAATACAAAAAACAATTGCATATAAATATTTGTATCCATTCCTAAACTATTGAACAGATTGTGATGAAACTTTGGTGGATTGTTCTGTGTAGGTTACGCTTGCGATTTATCAAGCCCTTTATGTTTTAGTTCAGTAACATTGCAAAGCATGTCGGTCGGTTAATATTATAAATTCAATAGTTTCTTGATGTTTGTAACTCATCACGCTGTTATGGCTGTACAGATTTATATAAGACTCTCATTGATATCTAATAACTAAATATAAACAATCCCAGGCAAAAGTTCTTTCTTTTTTTATTTTAAGTGGTATTCACAAAGCTATGTACAAAAGACAATAAAATTTACGACTCATACCTGCTAGCCAAAATATATCTTAAACGAGCATTGAGGCATGTTTACCGTCGGAACATTCGAATGCTACTAGATTAAAAGAGTACCCAAATGTTCGAGTTGGCACTCATTCGGTAAGGTCATTTTTTTACGCTGATTATGTATCTTTAGCTATTAGATATCAAGACGAGAAGACTCTGCACAAAAATGAGATATAAGCTAGAATATATACAATTTAATAGCGGGTAATATTAGATAGGTACTTTGAGAAAGTCTATGTAGTCTTGTTATGTTACATAATCATGACACTTGAGTTCGATAATAATGAATGAAGTAACGATCTCTTTCTTCACGCATAATAAATAGAGTTGTCCAGTTTCACCACAGTATTTCTGAAATAGCATAATGTATACATATTGGTTGAACAATTACGTAATTTAAATAAACGTAACTTACGCTCCGTTCCCTCCACCCAGTTCAATTCTTGATGAATATAATTGCGATGAAGTTCGCAAAAGTTAACTACCGCTCCAACACCCGCCAGAGAGCTGGAGGACATTTTCAAAATTGTTTTAGCCAACATCATACCCACTTCAACGCTCGTCCACAGTGGTATGGTAAATGCTGCAATAAGATTGAATTTAAATAAAACTCTACATAAATACGGTGTTAGTTGTTAAAATGTGCTAAGCAAATCAAAGCTTGCTCTGAATCACTTATTTCTTCAAAATCGTATGGCATATAGATCGATAACGTGTATTCAGACAGCTGCAGTTGCGCCAGCATACCATCTTCAGCCAGGTTTGTCTTTAATATATTTTAGGCTCGTATTTGACCAGAACCTTACTATGGATGGTTTGTGGTATGTTCAAAGCCCAGAAGGACTCAATCCAGAGAAGTCAAGCTATAAGGACACACGGATGCGTGCTTGACGACAGATTTTCGGTATATTGAATGTCATATGCGGCGATGATAGCTAAGTGGCAGTGACGTCGGATACTGCGGTGAAGGTCGTGGAATCGAATCGAGCTTGAGCTTTCGGTGAAGGAAAACATCGTGAGGAAACCATAGCACGGTGGTAGGGTACTTTGTAGTACTAGACTGGCTGGCTACCACCCTCAAATTGAAAAACTGTCGCCGAGCACCTGTTGGTGTGTTCCGGCAATTGCACTTGAGAGCCAGTTTGCATTTAAGGCATTGTAATAAGGTTTACAACACATTGGCAATCACCCTGGTATTGCTAATGTCTATAGGCAACGGTAGTCACTTACCGTCAGGCGACCCGCCTGTCTCGTTGTTACTTGTGGCATAAAAAAATAATATTAAAAATCAGTCTTGGCCAGTGAGCCGGGTACTACATATTACCTACAAAGAACAATTAGTATGACATTACTAAAACACAAGGCGTAGGTATGTAGCCATCGGTAAGTGGTTCACTGCAAAGTTAAGAGGCCTGCTCTTACTAGACATCAACATAGGTATAGTTAATGTGATGAATTTAATTGAAACTCACACAACATTTGGTAAACTTCTATTTCAGCTGAGCAAACTTGTCTTTGGGAGTATATTACTGATTTGGACTGCAGGTATGTACGGATTTTATCAGCGTTCATTTGTAGACAGCTGGTGGACATTTTTGTGGCCAACCTGATGCATGTCGCCATCAACAGAATAAACCGAGAAGTCAGCGTCTGTTTGAATGATATCCACGCTACAGCATCTATAAATATTTCATTATGTAAATATCAATTGGTTGTATTTGTACCTGTGGGGTTATTACGTAACTTGTTTTAAGGAGTTTCTTGAAAACAGCCTCCAAAAAAAGTTCCATTCACAATGAACTACTGTTTGTATATACGCATATGTATGCAAAAAACTGTTTTAATAAACCGTTTGCACGATTGAAACAGGTTACGTAATAGCCCTACTATTGTGTTGTAACTACATACTAAAAATTTAGAAAATATAGGTGTAGTGTGTGAGTCTGACCAGTAAGGTTGGCTGACCATGTTCAGGTTAGATTCTCGACCTACTCGATTCGATTCTCCAATTCGGTTTCTCGATCGAATGGCTCCTCACGGACGGACGGTTGATTGCATTCAGTTTCTATTCATGCCAATTGTGTGCCAGAGCCCGTCGTGATGGTTTCATGGTTAAATTGAGAAATCATGGCATACGACGATGACGAATTTCTACTATAATTTTCTTTCATCTTGTCACAAATATAATTGATATTAGGTACTAGAAACTAGCTGTCCAATTGGGGTTTCACCCACATTCTCGGTAAGGGTAACCAACCTTCAAATTAAATCAAAAACCGTTTATCTACATACTTAAATAGTAACAAACATACATGCACACAAACTTTCGCATTTATTAATTAGTAGTAAAGTACTTGGAGGGCCTTTGCCAAAAAAGGGCAAACAGATAATGGTGTCGATGTCTTTTAAATAAAATATGTAACATGTAAATTCTTAACTATGTAATTTATCTGAATTAAAGGCTTATATAAATAAATAAAAAAAGTAACGTACTTAGTATTTCGTAACAAAAAAGTGCACATCATTTTTACCCTCTATAAATAAGTTTGTGTATTATAGTTATTGTAGATACATTTTCATGATAATACCTACGTGTAATACGTACCTACTCGTATGGCGGACGAGAGCGCCTTCGGATACACGATTCGATTTATTTGTTAGGTTTGACCTTTTGACCCGACGCTCTCGTCATAGGTACGTTTTATACGTAGGTATTATCATGAAAATGTATCTACAATAACTATAATACACAAACTCTTTCACGCAAAAACGGCTGAACGGATTTTGATGAAACTTGGCACACAGGTTGATCATATCCTGAAATAACACAAAGGATACTTTTTATCCCGGGAAAGGATAAGATCCCTCTAGAACGCGCGTGAAACCTAGGGGGACAGCTAGTTATCTATAAATACTATCTATATCTATCTAATAAATAAAATTCTCGTGTCACAGTTTTAGTTACCATACTCCTCTGAAACGGCTTGACCGATTTTGATGAAATTTTATATGTATATTCAGTAGGCCTGAGAATAGGTTATCTATTTTTTATACCGCTAGATCTCACGGGAACGCGGGTGAAACCGCGGGGGATAGCTAGTTTTATGTATTATCTTTTATATTGATTAAATCTTTTAAGTTACGGATGGGTCAAACGTCCCAAAACTACATAGGTACCTACAAAATAAACCAGGTATCACTATTCAAGTTTGCGAGTTACGTGTAATAGTAACAGTTTGTGAGTAACATGTAACAGTAGGTATTATATATAATACTTCTGAAGTAGTAATTATTAGAATCCGATGATGAAACTTACCGGCTTGAAGATGTAAATTTTGCAGAACATATCGGGCGAGGTACATCTCCAGCATACGGCACGCCTGTCCAGGCACACCGTGCTCTCCAACTCCGAGGTCTGAGCACATGTACCACATGGCAATACGAGCTGGTTCTAGCTCCAACATTATAATAGGCCACTTTGCTTCGAACTCTCCTGTATAGATATTATGGATCAGATTGCTAGTACAATGTAACAAAAGCCAATCGAAGTCAAGAATTTTTGTATTTTTTTAAGTATCCCGCTACCATATTCTTCTTGTGAGATTGTTATTCGGATTTTGTATGCATTTACAAAGGCACCCGCGGCCATCTAGAAGTGAACGAAAAGTAGCAAACAATAAAAAAAATCACATCGACTCACCTTCTGCTTCGCATTCTTTCAGGAGTCTGTTCATCCATGGTAATCTGCATACAAAATTTGGCGCCCCGCTGCCAGACGAAGTACTTGCAACTGCCATATTCAATTAGCAACTTAAAAATAAAATGTATACACCAAACAAACTCTAATGCATACTATAATGCAATGAAGCCGTTTTAAACATGCGATATAATTTTGTTTCAATTTTATTATTATTATAGTGGGTAGATAGACTAAAATATGACAAAGGATTGACAACTCTTTAAAATTGACTGACAGTAGCGATTATTATAACAAGGTACATTTAAACGGACCAACTAAACTTACTTATGTTACAAATTCGGTTTTCTTACCTTATTTTGTTTTGTTAAGGTAATTACTTTAATGTCACAGACTGCTTTAAGTTGTTTAAATTTTCGTTGTTTTTTAAAGTATGAACAAATGAAAATTCAAATGAGTGCCCGTGTTGCCATGCTATTAATAAATGTGAATTTTTGGCGGAAACTTGCAAAGTGACGTCGCGTTTTCATTTTATTTAATGTTTATTTATGACCATAGAAAAAAAGTCTTTCAGTCGAATACATTTTGAGTTTTAATAGTTCACATTCACTGTAAAGTCTAGTCCTTGTCCGTCAAGGCCGGTCAGGTTATAGTGAAATTGGCGGCTGTTCCACTAAAACTTTTAACGAACTTTTTGGATCAACCCGAAAAGTCACGATACACGCTAACATTTCATTTCACATCACATGTGCACAGATCTTTATTGGACAAAACACCACCGATATTATTCAATAAAACTCAAAATAAATGAAAACTCAACGTCACTTCGCAAGTTCCCGTCAAAAAGTCCACATAGAAATGTCATAAAGGACGATTACCATCAAAGAAAAAAAATGATTGTTTTCTTCTTTTTTATGTTTATGTGATAAAGGCTTAATCAAAGGATAAAGGTTGCATATAAATGTATTTTTTTTATATTGAGTACTAAGCTAAATATGATCCTAAATTCGGAGGCAGATGATGGACACATTTCTGAACTCCTTTCTTTTTCGACTTTTTGGCGGGAACTTGCGGTGACGTTGCGTTTTCGTTTTATTTTCATTAAATTCGTGTATTTTTAGATATATTTAATAAAATATATTTGTCCGTAAAGCGTGTAAAGTGACTTTTCTGGTTGTCCCAAGAAGTCCGTGAAAAGTTTTAGCCAATTTCACTAAAACCTGACTGGACTTGTACGGACGAGGACTAGATATTACAGGGAATGTGACTATAACATAAAAGAAGAAATTAAAACTTAAGAAAATGTATGCGACTGAAAGACTTTGTATCTATAGTCATGAATAAACACTAATTAAAAAAAAACCTCTCTTTTTTAATAATTATAACGTCAAGTGTTAATATATTAATTATCTTTTCATTAAAATATATTATCTACTGTTTTTTTTTTATTCTCATTATTTCTAATTTTGGTTTTATTTCAAAAATGATAGTGAGTCAGTAAAAAGGGAACTGACTGAAATTTTGTGCATGCATTTTTGACTATGTTTTGTTTTTAAACATAGGTACTTAAGTTTACGTTTGAACCCAAGAGTGCGCGGTCCGTAAGAGTACGCTGTGTTGATCAGCCACTGTTGCGATCCATCCGTGCAATCGTCCCTTGTGTGTGAACGACAAACGTGCGCCAAAATAATCTGAGCAAAATAAAAAAGAATTTGACGATCAAAGGTTTCGTTAAAATGTTTTCTCAATTTAAAAATAGTTTATCATGTTAGTTTGAGTCGGAAGTTAATCTATACTTCTATTCTAATATTTAAAAAGGTAAAGTTGTGAGGTTGTAGGGGGTAATCTCTGGATTTACTGAACCGATTTTGAAAATTCATAGTGTCATTCATAGGCTATATTTATAAGATCCCAAGTAAATTAAATAACATACCAAACTGTTCACAACCTACCGCGTGATTGTTACAGCTGTATTTCCGTATTTGACGGGCCAGTTGGCGTGGTTGATCACAATACCTACCACGCCGCAGGTCGTGGGTTCGATTCCCATCCAGTACAGACATTTGTATTCATGAACATGTCATGTTTCACACACGGCTGTCTGTTTGGGATCAGATAGCCGTGTGTGAAAAATGCCCCCGATATTTATTTAAAGATGGCGTCCTTATCCCTTACAGTGCAAGTGTGCATCCTTTTGCTAGCATTATTTACGAGTATAATGTACAATACAACATAAATACTTTTGTAGGCCGAGCACAAAGCAGACATACCTATGAATCTAGGCGAGGTAGGTAGGCACTCACGAAGTACACATACATGCATAGTGAGAAGTAGGTAGATAAGTATATGTGTTACGTAATGAAATCAAAATAAATTGAATGGTCGTTTGGAAAAGCGAGACGGTGTGGGCGTGGCGTATGAAAGGCGTTGGTATTTTTCTCCCGGCTCCGCCCAGCTGAAAATATCATAGAACCGCCCTCGCTCAATGGCTCTTACGTATATATACTTTCATATGCAAACACTGAATATAACTGTTTAACATAGAGACAGATAGGTGCTACGTTATTTCCAAAAAAATCTGCTGTATAAGTCGTTATGGCGATTTTTAAAATCATAGTCACAGGCAACAATATTGAAATTTGGAATGAAATCGAAAATTGTATTAGTATTCAAATTTTAACGTCGAAGTTGAAATTAAAAACTAACTGAAAAATAATTCAAAAATCTATTCAGAAACGAATACAACCATTCATGTATCACCTAACTGGTTCAGTATACGGGACCAAAGTAAATTAGATATATTATGTCTGGATTAAAATATATTTTGTAAGTAAGTAGAACAAAAATTGTACTTTGTACCCCTTTTTAAGAAAATTACGCAGACGGAGGAGTACCTATGAAAGGCACAGTGAAAGTATATGGAAGATGTGCAGAAACCTAATATTTTTATAAAATATCTAAGTACTCATTAGAAATAAATTAAATTTATAAAAACTTAATTTAAAATGACATAATATTATTTGTTATTATTTAACAAATGTACAAAATATACAAACAAATGTACAACTATAATATATTAAAAAACTATTTCGACGTTGCCGCTGCTGCCGATCGGCAAGGTTCCCAGCAGGCTGGCAGCGTTTCCTCTTTGGCGGGCGGAAAAAGCTACCCGCCCGCCGGTCACCCGAGGCCTTGATAATTATTTTACACAAAATATTTTATATATTTTTATACATACTTATTTTTTTTATTGACAGCTATTAACAAGCTTTAGTGTTATCTATAAAAAAACATAGAAACGGCTTTTTTTCCTAAAAACTTATGGTTGAATTTCGATCAGTGGACAAACACTTTAGATATACCTACCTACCTTTACCCGCTTTCTACCCTACCCTATCCAAATCGCACTTAGCCCTAAGTGCGATTTAAGAATATTTTTATGTCCAGAACAACTGTTCCACTGTTTGACTATCTTTTTTAATATTTTGTTAATCTGGCACTAGTTCGGAAACTGTAATTTGGATCGAGTATTATTCATATCCTTTACTTTTTTAAGCAACAAATACCAAATCATTATAAATGCGATAGTTATTAATGGGCACATATTTATATTTAATACTCTATGTTTATGTATTGCTATTCTCCTCTATTTACTTAATCTATGTTCATACCTAAATAGTACTTCAGAATCTATATTTAGACAGTGTATCATTGTACCTCATAATAAACAGTCGTTACCAGTGTCACTGTTTTACTTAATATCCGAGAAGACTCTCACTCCATATTTGGTGACCCCGACGTAAAGTCTAGATGAATATTTGCCTACCTATCAAAGGTACACACACAAAGGTTTACAGATCCATAAAAAGTTGGTAAGTATAATTAGTAGTAGGAATCCTCCATATGCGAGATAGACTATAACTTACCAGAATTTTCTATTTAACTTATGTGATATGCTTAGTGTAGTTACGTAATTTTCGTAATAATCATTTGCCTTCTAGTGGGAACGGTTAGTACGTAATTATCTTCGACATCCATCACTGCTATCGAAGCTCGTACGGCCGTCGGATTTGTGATGCGACAGTTCAATTTCACAAATGGTGATAGTTTGTTCCAATAGGTATAGGTCTGAAGAACAGATTTTACCAATTACTTAAAGTTGATTGCATTAATTAATTATAATTCACCCCATTAATTTATGTGAATTTCTTTATGCTACAATATCTGCTTACTAACTTGAATCGCGATGCATTAATTTTAGTTTTTAGTTTATTTATACTGACCTGATAGACGTTTTGACCGTGAATATAATATGAAAAAAATCTAGAACACGAATGCAGGATCTCCAATCTTCCGGGTCCAATTGCAAATCTAAATCATTGCCACTCAAACATACACGAATTGGTCGCGTACAGTGCGGTTTGAGAGACATTTTCTCCCGCGCACGATCAGGTTGTGGAATGAACTCCCTGTAGAGGTGTTCCCTAAAGACTACAGTATGGGGTTCTTCAAAAGAGGAGTAAGAAGGTTTATGCAAGGTCGGCAACGCGCTCGAGACGCCTCTGGTGTTGCAAGCGTCCATAGGCTACGGTAACCGCTTACCATCAGGTGGGCCGTAAGCTTGTTTGCCACCTAGTGGTATAAAAAAAAAATACACAAAAAAAACATCATTATCGGTATAGCCGTTTAGGAGGAGATCAGTGACAACAGTGGTACAAGACGTAAAATAACTTTGCTGCCGAGAGAAACATAATTCTTCACCTCACTAAAGTTAGGAAAACAATTAGGTATAAGAAAAACAGTTAATTAACTTAAATAATATACATAGTTAATTAACATTTTCATAATTTATTTCGAATTTTACAAAAATAAACCAAAATATTGGAGAGTGCATTGAATAGAAGACAATTTTCAAGTTTTTCTCGGGTGCATTCTGAAATCCAATCATACAATAAAATTTCTTCTTTAGGAAATTCACTCACCATACATTTAAAATTATTTATAACAAATAATCTATATTTATTCAAGTTGTATTGTTATGATTTAAGGAACTAACTAAAATAATTTTATAAAACCAAGACGGAGTATTATAGTTAATTCAAAGTTATTTTAAAATAAGAATAAAATATAATTTATAAAGACTGTAGGTAACGTCGAACCGTTTCTGAACGTGTGTGTTGTTCATTGAATAGAAGGTTCAACTTTTTGTCACACTTTTGTTCAATAGATTAGAGAGTAATATAAATGGTTGTAATTTGAAAAACTCTTTTCACGCGAGCCTATAAAACGCAATTTCGCACGCCAGAATGGAATGACAAACAAAATCTTTCCGAGCGTGTAAGGTGAACATAAAATTGTTATACCTACTGCTTGAGCTTGTTGTTTACTTAAATCAGTATAATTAAATTCTTTTTTTTTTGGGTATTTTTTTTTATTCTGGATAGGCTTGTGTTTGACTACAATCTCACTATGGTAAGTGATGATGTGGCCGAAGGTGGTAAGCACACAAAGCCTAGATGGGAACTGGCTCTCAAGTGCAGTCTATAGATTACTACTATTTTTGCCGCCATAACACGCAAATATTCTCAGTTCGACAAGATAAATAATTATTGATTGTAATAGGTGTAAGTTGTTTTTGAAAAGAGTAATTGCCGAGTTTATTGCCGGCTCTTCTCAGCAAAAGCAATACTATGACCCGTGCATTAGAGTCTGACTATTCATAAGTGCCTGTAAAGGCCTATTTGGATGAATAAACATTTCATAAAGGTTTAAAGTAAAACAAAATAATTTATTTGATCTCAATTATAACAATAGAACTAAAAATTACTACTTACTTTTTACGTTACTTTTTCATAAACGAAACCGTAAAATTTCACCGGGTTTCAGTTACGAAAAGTGATATTTCCCCCCGACCCCTGACTGAACTACTATTAACTCGTGTTAGGGATTTTTCCGTCAACAACTGATATGTAAATTCCTCTGACTTAAGGGTTCGGAAAATGTTCATATTTATATTATCGTTGTTATTTATTTTCTCTGGTGAGTCGTAAAATATGGCAATATGGAAATGTGGGGATTTGCCGCGTACCATAGTTTGACAAGATGACAGTTATAGGAATGGGCTCAACTCGTCACAAGGTGCAGCCTTAGAGGGTTATACGATAGTGTATCCTAGCTTCAGATGCCTGTTAACTGGTTTATTACGACCCGAAATTTTTGCGCTCTCTTCACCCTTCCCAATTTTATTACGTTTTATTGAATAAAGTGTTTTTGTTACATTACTAAAATTCATTTTTATAACAATACTAGCTGTTCCGCGCGGTTTTACCCGCGTTCCCAAGGGATGTTATCTTTTCCCGGGATAAAAAGTAGCCTATGTGCTATTCCAGACTATAATCTATCTCCATGCCAAATTTCATCCAGATCCATTCAACCGTTCTGGCGTAAATGAGTAACAAACATACATCCATCCAAACTTTCACATTTATAAAATTAGTAAGATAAATAGATGCACATTTAATTAACTAGAGCTGATGAACAAAATTTGTTGTAAAATCCCATAGGTATCTACTTATAACTACATACATACAATGTTTTGTTGTGATAAATATTAAGTTTTCACCCGTGGAATTTTTCTATCGGTGAATCGTGAATTTCCATCCGTATTTCACCTTCTAAGACGGGCCCGTCTACTACGCGTGGTCATGGGTTCGATTCCCATTCAAGATAGACATTTGTGGGCATGAACATGTCTTCGTATGTATTATAAATGTATAGGTACATATCAGTTATCTGATTTCCATAGAACAATCTCTGGTTAGTTTGGGATCAGATGACCGTGCGCTAGCAATTTAGCCGTGAAAGCCAAGAAGTTAGAGCTACCTTCGTATTTTTACTATTAGTAAAGAAGAATTTAGTTGCATGCAGGAAATCTACTTTAAAAGAAAAAACTTGCATGTAGGTACCCAAGGTTTAAAAGGAAATCGGCCAATCCCAATATCCAACAAAGGGTGCAGCGCATGATGTGAGTGAATAGTTTTCTTTGTTCTTTCAAGCGTGTAATCAGATGCGAAACGATATGAGCAGCGCATTTCACGTAGGCAAGGTCCCTCTCTCATGCTAACGTTAAATTTACTTTTTGATAATAATTAAGAAAAAATAAACTTTAGGTACATTGAGATTACAATACAAGCGATAAAATATAAAAGAAAATCGTAAGTTAAATTGTTTAAAACTTTATTTGCAGAATTATTTTCTTATTTCAATCCTGTTGGTTCTGAAGTGGTACGGTCGCCCCACTTAAACAATAAGATAACAATTGAATCAAAAGTTTCGCGAGCCAACTTATTGACGAGTGTAGACAGTTATTATTATTTGCATAAAATAGGTACCTATTTAAAACCTTAAAAGTTGGTTACAGTGACAATACAAACACTATACAGTCTAGTGTAAAACAAACGATAAAGAACTGTCACTTACCACACGTTGTCCAACAACATCTGATAACATACCTACGTGTTACCAATGACATATGCTAAAAGTAATTTCACACATTCTAAATTCACCCTTATAATATGCACGATAAAGTGCATAGTACATTATACTGGCTCACATTTACACACGTATGAATTGCACATTTAGTTGAGAGGGTGCGAAAACTTGTTGTTATCTTGAACGAGACCAATTTCGGCAAATGGATACTAAGTCCTAACTCTCGTATCTTTTTTTACGGCGTGTAAAGCTCGCGTTCTTTTAAAATATCGACAAACGACATATCGAGCCGACGTGTAAATGCAATTTAGAAAGGATTTGCTTTACTGTCGCAGGGTTAACTCTGGCGTGTAAGCGAGGTAGATGGCACGGTACCTTTGAACATTAAACACGTTCTCTTTAATGGTTATAGCCAATGTAATATGATATAGAATGTAAATCATCATTATAGACTAACAACCGTTTCTTTTTCGTAAACTTGCTTCTTGCATTTAATTTAGCATCGTTCTAATATAAATCTGCATAATCACACACCTTTGTAATCCAGAATACTTGTTACAAATTAAAATTAACGCAAGTTATATTTAATATTACAACGATTATAAACTAGTTATTCCCCGCGGCTCACCCGCGTTCCCGAAAGATCTTATCTTATCGTGTGCCATGTTTCATCAAAATCCGTTCAGCAGTTCTTGAGTAACTGAACGGTTAAAATGGTGTAACTAACCCGACTTTCTTTATAATATGTAATTGATGTGAAAGTTTGTGAGGATGTGAAGATGTTTGTTATTCTTTGGCATATGTAGATGCCAAATTCCATCATAAACTACTGAACAGATTTTGATGGAATTTGGCGTACTTTTGAAGTAATATAAAGAAGTTTACTTTTTTGAGCAGATAACTTGATTTATTTTGATTGATGAACAATTCAATTGATAATAAGTTGGTAGGTACCTTGGTCAGTACAGTAGCAGTAATATATAATCATATTATACTACTCATAAAGAACGAAAAAATAATGTATATATTTAGGTCATCAAAGCGGTAAAATATAAAGGTGTTTTTTAATTATCATTTCAATGAGAAGGCGCAAATAGTAAATGTGACGTGTGCTATAATTTGTTTTGGCGTGTCGTCGACAGTCGACAGCGCGGCGCGGGCGGTGCTCGGTGGCGAGGGTATGCGTTATGCGTGTGGCTCGCTGCCCGCCCTTTGACGCGTAACCATGCGAGAAGTCATCCACTTATCGTCAGCGAGATCTAATGTCGACATTTTTCTCGTTTTTCCCCATCTTTTCACCCGGGCGGCTGTGTTCCAAGCGTGACGTAATTGAATCAGCCAACCCGATTCCGTTTCGCGTAAATTATTTCAAATTAATTCGGACAGGAGTTAAATAAATATATTTGATTGGAATAAATGAGAGATACATTCAAAGATATATTCAGAATTTGGATAACTTCTTGGCGGGAAAAAAATTCAATACCCGAGAGGCAGTACAAAATGCCTTTGAAGAATTTTTTGCCACCCGTCCAGCTGATTTCTTTATGAAGGGCATCAATAAACTGGTTCCGTACCTCAAAAGGTAAAAAAAGGAACCTTTATAAGATCACTCTCTTGTCCGTCTGTCTGTCTGTCCGTGTGTCACCACCAATTATCTCAGAAACGGGTGGACCTAGCAAGTTGAAATTTATAACAGATACTGAAGTCTATAGTCCCTATTAGGTGTATAAAAATCAAGTTCCTGAGTCGACACGATAAAAAGATATGGACATATTTAGATTTTCGCGAAAACTTGTAAGTACCAAAAATTACCTTAATTTTCAACTTTTTTTATTTTTCGGAATTTTCCCTTTACTTGTTCTGTAAGACCTCACTGTTAAACAAAATTGACAATTCTAGGTCAACCGGAAGTACCCTATAGGTTTTGGGTTGGAAACCTATATGGTAGTTCCCGTTGACCTAGAATCACGAAATTTGGTAAAAAGCAAGCACAAACAAAGGAAAAATTCCAAAAAATAAAAAAGTTGAAAATTAAAGGGTGTCCCGATACATGCATACATTGCATAATAACCACCAATTAAGATAGACCTCTGAGTTGTATCGGCGCTCATACAATTTAGAGGTCTAACTTAATTGGCACTTACCTCAAATAAGATAATCGAAAACGTAATCTATTTACAAGTTTTACGGAACCCTCGGTGCGCGAGTCCGACTCGCAATTAACCGGTTTTTATTTAAAAAGTAGACTGTATTTGTCCGGTCCATAAACTATATGTATGGTACAACCTCGATCCAGTAGCGGAGTCCAGGGGCCTAAGGAGCTGCCCCCCCATAAAGCATTTAGCAATACCTATTACACTACAACATAGTACAAATTTAAAATAGTGTTTGAGCCCCTCCCAAACCAAAATTGAGATTTATTCAGATCCTCTAAATGAAAATACGTTTTCTGGGAACTATATACTTTAAGTTCAGTCTGAGTACCTATGGAATGAAAGGAAGCCCAGGATATGTTAAGGGCAAGGAGTGACAAAAAAGTTGTGAAATATGAGAATTATAAACAAGTTTCAACTTGTTGAACTTTTTCTATTGCCCTCTATTACTTTGGTTTCTTGTCATTAAAACTTTAATTGAATTTCAATTCTATAGGTAGAGTTTATAACTTTTGCAAAGGTTCTAGTGCTTCTTTTGCGATCGACATTTTTATTGCATAACAGGGCTTGTGATTTCAAGCAACATTTTGCCATTAAGTATTTTTTCTGGAAATATGACGCAAACGAAATATTCATTGCCTGTTCGCCAACGAGATTTCCTTCTTAGTCAAAGTCAAAACCATTTATTCAGTTTAGGCTCTAGAAGGGCACTTATGAAGGTCGAATTACAGAAGTTACCACCGGTTCGGAAGTCAGCCTTCCTATAATTATAAACGTGAAAGATTTTTGTTTGTTACTCAATTACGCAAAATACAATATTAATAATTAAAAAACTAAAATAATTCACAACGCAGTATTAATAATTCAAAACTATATAAACTATCGTTTGACTGTTATTAAAAAGAATTATCATCTCAACCACTAGTAGTGGTAGTGATTATAGTTATTTGAATAAAAGGTCGGATTCAACAGAGTATACTAAAGTAGGTAAATTCAGCTTGTGAAGGCCTATTTGGATGAATAAACATTTCATTTCATTAAATGTATATCTTATAAACAAAAAGCTTAACTACATAGCAATAGAGATAATTTCAACTCGCTCGCAGAGATGTAAAAAGCATTGCAGAAAATAAAACCATTTCCATGCCAGTTTCAACTGTAATTACCTACAAACAAGTACTTGAAATAAAAATGAAACAGTTTCATCGGGAGGAAAAGGACTTTGAGGCGCTCGTTTCACGCCAAGTGTAATGCAATTTGATGTGAGAATCAAAGCAATGTTCCACCCTGTCTGTCTCGTACAGCAAAGAATAACGTAATTTGTAGTACGATCTATACCTATATCCATTGCTTACATTAAATAACCTTGTGAACTACATTAAACTGATCTACCGTTAATACTTGATACAATTACTATTTACTAGTATCTTAAGTAAGTTTTTAAATATTTTGCTAGATCTACATATCGATCAACCGAGTCCAAACGACTGATTAGCCATTGAGGAGTTCTATCCTGACTGCAGTATCAGGTCATGGTCTCCAAAAGTATGTACCGTTTGAGTTACTGGACGCGTATACAATATTCAATTTCAATTATGTACGGGAAAGTGGTCCAAAACTGACTAGCAAGTTTTGTCTGAAACAATAAGTAGGTACCAAGTGAAGATAATTTCAGTAATTTGCTATAAATGTATTTAGAGTCTTTCAGTGCCCTAAATACCTCGGTTAAGTGAAGTGTAAAGTATTAAGTGTGTAGTTAACTACCACTATGAAAATATCTGGATATAGGTATACGTTCAAACCTACATTCAAACTCAACACATATTTATTCAGTGCATAAATAGTTATGCAAAACTCAGCATACAGTAGATTTTTCTACTAACAAAAACATTAAAATGATTCAGATATTCATTATAAAAGTTTTTTTTTATGTTTACCACAATAACCGTGTTAAATAATTATGCCCGTGAGTGTATGGCGTCAGGTGCAGTTTGCGGCAAAATAGTGCAGCGGCGAGCCGCCAGACCACCGTCACGTTTTGCTGAAGGTTTTTCCAGCAGTGACCGGTCATATCAGTGGAGAGTCGCCCCTGACCGCGCCGTTTGTTTGCATCAGTTTTAGTGATGCGCTATGTCGATTTAAATTGGTTTGATCAGGATGCGTATCGATGTTTTAAATCTAAACAAAATTGTAAGCAACCTTACAAAGACTTCAATGCAAAAAAATCTTATAAGTGTAATAAAATAAGAATAACAAATTTATATTGAAGTAGCTATGTAGGTTGATAATAACCTTTATAAAAATATCGTCTACAAATGTTTCGAGTAAGAGTTTCACTGATTAAATACTAGGTAAGTATATTATATACTAGCTATCCCTCGCGGTTTCATCCGCGTTCCCGTGGATTTTTTTATTTTATACAAACCTTGTCCTAGCAATAACAAATACATAAAACAAAGAATCATCCAATTTGGTGCAGCCATTCGAAAGTTATGAGCGTACGTACATTTCGAAGACCCATTTTTATTTATATAGATAGATTTGTAACTATTAAAAAATATATGGTTTAGATATTTTGCTACATCATTTAAATTAATCGAGGCCTCGGGTGACCGGCGGGCGGGGAGCTTTTTCCGCCAACGCATCAGCTTGGCCATCCAAAGAGGAAACGCTGCCAGCCTTCTGGGCTGGTGCTGATGCGTTGGCGGAAAAAGCTCCCCGCCCGCCGGTCACCCGAGGCCTCGATTAATTTTTTACATAAAATATTTGCGAAACGACGAGCTTCAGACCCCCACGGACCCATGGTCTCAACCGCAAAAGGCATAAATTGATAATTTGGACCAATACAGGCGTACTTTTTGAATTTTCCGCACCTTTCGCAGCCGCTCCCGCGGCTTTACAAGTCACCGGTTAGTGAGATGACGCAAGTGTATCGACACAAGTGGCATCCCACACCAACGGCTTGCCGACACTCCACGGGATCAAAGTCATACCATCCGGCCTCTTGTATATTTTGTACATTTGTTGTATATTTATCTTGTATGTATTGCTAAAATTAATCATCTACAAATGACCCTTAATTTTATGTAATAAAACAAAGTAATTAAGTATTCTAAGCAAGTACGACCAATGGCAAAGGCTATTAAATGCCTTCTATGTCGTACTTAACCACAGAACAAACAAAAAAGGTAGAAGAAGCGTACGTAAACAACAGTCTCCAATTAAGTGAAACAACGTGCACGAAGTTGTGTGCGTGACCTGCACGTACGTTATCCCACGTCACTCACGTCGCACAAGAACACGATCGGCTTCCTTTACTATGCTTCACTTTAAGTGCGCGTGGCTCTGTCAAACTTTTACATTTGGTCTGAGGTTGTAACATTAAAAAATTACGCTCATCCTTTAATCATAGGTGCCACCACTTCCGATTTATTAGCGGTTAACCAATATCGTGATATATTGAATACCGACATCGATACAGAAATTTGTGATCGATGACAGCGCTAATGCCTAGTTTGGGTGCAGCGGGTGTCGACATGTTTTGCGCTTTGTGAGTGTGACACGTGACGGTGTAATTAGTGCGTGACCAAACACCACCCCGTCCGTCCACCCAACGCCGACGACCAAACGACACCCGCCAAACGACCTTTGATGATCGCGACGTGTTTACAACAAACACACAAACATGCATAGCTAAAATCACCAATGCAGATATAGGTATTAACACCACAAAGAATATTATCGTTTACAGCGGAAAGTGAGAGGGTTTCAGATACCTACAACTCACAATCAATTCGCGGTAAATTATATAAAAAATACATTTCAAGCTTCAGCTGACTGCGAGATGGTTTCTTTATTAGTTTTCCCGAAGGCGCCCGCACACAGGATCGCGGGGGACGCGTGAAAAAATCTTGCCAGGATTAAGCTCCCGTTTATCGAGCTCCAAGGCGGACTTATTGCCGTAATACAATCTCTGTTATGTCGCGCTCGGATTATCCACAGTGAGTTTTACAAGAAAATGTTTACCTACACGAACGTGCATACATATGTGCGGTATAATAGAGCCGCGTATGAATTACTATGATGATATTTTGTACATTTGTTGTAAATAAATTCTTCAGTATCAGTTATAGGTACTATGATGAATGTTTAAATAATATTTGAAACAATATTATTTAAACATTCATTTAAATTATAAATAAATAACAGAGTATACTCAATTGATCCTTCTTTTTAAAATATAGTAGAGTCCTGCTTTTGAGATAAAATAAATCAAAATTTATTTTATAAAACTTTTCTGTTTCTTACAATCTATTTCTATGTTGTATGATTAATCTCATGTTTTTTTTATTCTACACCTCAACAATAATACGTTATTTTTTGTAATATGTGGGTAACGTATTTGGTGTGACATTAACCCTTTTTTTTTATTCTTCTACTGTTTGTATATTTATTATTGTCATACTGTTTGTTGTCCTAAATAAAATAATATCCGTCAAAATAAATCACTGGTGCCCAAAAATGTCTGCTCAAAGCTCAAGTTGCAAATCCTCGCAAATTGAAAACGCCATTATCGAGTCTAAGCAATTTGCACGCAGCTGGTGCTACGGCCTCTACGAGAATAGCCGCTGTGGTTACACCGTAGCCGCGTAGTCTCGTAGTCTCGTAGCAAACACAGGATTTTAGATCTCTTTATCAACATTATATTTAAAAAGTAGTATGACTAAGAAACAATTTATAGAAAATTGAATTATTAATCCATTTTTTGTGAAAAAGTTTTTCTATCTACGTAATATGTGAAGTCGTTGTTCACCAGCTGTGATCGTTAGGGGGCGAATCTCGTAAATAAGTGAGATGTTGACGAGCGGGCCGCGAGAAGAATTGAAAGTAGGTCTCCGACATGTTCGCGTGTGGTCTTCTTAAGAAGTTTTTTATGTATTGTAATTGTACATTTGCATGTATATTTCATACATACATTATGTTATTTAAAAACGTGTGCTATTTTATATAAAACCATTTATTCTAAGACTCATTGGTGTCGAATTAATAAGATACCAAATTATTAATTCATTGTTGTGGGAAATTATGGTAAGTGTTTTTATCGCAAATATTTATTAATAAAACATTTATGTTTCGCCGCAAATCGCAGTCCAGCATGTGTAACACCAGACTG
This sequence comes from Ochropacha duplaris, assembly GCA_951361185.1. NCBI lineage: Eukaryota > Metazoa > Arthropoda > Insecta > Lepidoptera > Drepanidae > Ochropacha > Ochropacha duplaris. Next base: position 3,927,897 of record OX592690.1, read on the forward strand.
CTATCAATTTATCATTTCAACTCTATAATTAGAGTTGAAATGATAAAACCTGAATGATATAATTATCAAAAAGAGGAAAGTTTTCATCATTTCCTAATCGATTTGATAATTATATATTACATTTGCATCGTTTTTTTACCTCTGTAGGTATTATGTAATTAGAAACAAGCCTTTTAGAAACGATCCGCGAGTTTATCTCAAATACATTGTTGAAGTGGTCGTTAAGAAAACTTCCCCCAATAAACGATATTGCCGCCTTTCTGTCCAATTACACCCTTCAATGATTCAAGTCGACCGAGCTTAATTGAAAACATTAAGAGACAACCGTTTTACCATTTCATACTGCAATTATTGAAAATGTATTTTATTTAACTTTTATTCCTGATTAATTTGGTTGAATTTTTCAACACACATTTAGAATTCGTTTTACAAATGATGTCCCTGAAAAAATCCCTGAAATCACGTATTAGATATATGTTGTACGAGTAGTACCTATTGTTATACAAAGTTTTAACTCAAGTAGGTACAAGAAATGAGTTAGCGGCTTACCCCGAGCCTCGAGCCGGTTAATATCTGGATAACATCTGTAAAACGAGCAGATTGACTTAATGGTGTTGGCAAACTTTCGCGGAGAAAATTTTAGTTTCCCGCGAAGCCCACTAATGCAAGGGAGTAGACGGAGGGCGGGAGGCGCGCGCGGGCACGATTAGCAGCAGCTGTCATACCTCGCGAATACGTTATTTATCGACCACATGAAGGCATGAAAACTATATATACATTTTAAATATGTATATAACAAAAAAAAGTTAACAGACTTATTTAGTTTGTGAATACTTATATATTATTTTATGCAGCAGTTGTAGTTAAATATTTATTTTGATGCTAAATCAGTTATGATTTATTCTTCTTCTTTTTTATGACAGAAGTCTGACAATCAGGCATGTGATCAAGGAAATAGGCTCTGAATTGGCGGAGCATACTGGTAGGTGAATGGCGACAGATTTTCAACTAGAAAGCCAGCCAGCCAGTTGAATACTACAAGTTAAGCCACGATGTTTTCCTTCACCGAAAACTAGCGCGTTACAAAGAGCCTTCTCCAAGCCAAGTTCAGTGAAAAGCATGCGAGCACACAACCGCACCTGTCAGAATATTAGATTGGCGACATTAATCTGCCGCCCACGCACATCACCCGCAGGCGCCGCGCGCCGTCCGTCGACGCAAGCGAGCAATCAAAAAGCTAATTCTAGGCCAAAGTCGCGGTTTACCAACGTTTTCATCTCAATGTCCGGCCCCTGACTGACATCCGGCGACGTTCTATGCTGAATGAAACAATCGTACCCAAGTATATTTCATAAAAAACGTTGAAGAAAAAAATCGGTAGGTATTGTTTTTCATTAGAATTTTACGTTTTAAAGCTATTCGGTTTTGGATTTGAATTCTTTAACATCAACCAATAGGTACCATCTTTATGTTGAAAATCCGGCGCCAATCACTTATCAGGGTCTGCAACTTGGCAGCCAATAAAACATATCATTATGCGCATCATCACATTTTCAAAGTGATATGGTAGTATAAATAAGGCATCTACTCTAGTTACGTGCATTTCATGTCGGCATGTAGGTTATTACAAGTTTTATTGTAATATGCACATCACAATATTCAAAAAGAGAAAGAATTTTGCAAATGGCCTTCTGAAACGAGTAACGCGCAATATAATGCTTCTTTGTTATTTTGTGGGGTCGAAACTTATTCATCCCGCAAATCCGCTCATGTATGAACCAAATCCCGCCCGGTCACCGCTGATTGCATTGTCATGTCTACCGGACTAGGGTTCTACGTAACATTTTGGATCGTATCTCAATGTAAATAAGTGTTATTATTTCTTAAATTTTACGACCAAGTCACCGGAACCCACGTCGTATCGGTTTGTAAAACAAGCGAGCCAACGTGATTGGAATGTTTTATTCGACCCTCAGAACATATGAGACCATTATGATGTATGTTTTTCCTTTTGATGTTCAATTTATCGCGTATAGTCGAGGTGACAATGTAATTAAAACATATGACATCCGTTTGAACGTTTTACGTATGTCGTGGATTCGATTGGGGTTGCAAAAAGTTTTTATGTTCAGTTGACGATCATGTAACAATTTCGGGACGACGCGAGCGGACGTGTTGTCGAACTAATGCAATAAGCGAAGTCTTACCCCCGCGCACTCACATTCAGTTACAGCCATAGTACCTATGTATATACATAACTAGCTTTTTGATACGCCGCTGTTTGATCCGCGATCCAGGGGTTGAATTTTAAATAATCCTTTCTTAGTGGATGCTTGCGCTAAAATTACAAGTTTAATTCTTACCCCAGTGGTTTAGGCTGTTTTTTGTATGTGTAGATTATTTGCATTATGTACCTAGTTAGTAACATAATGAGTCAAATGTCGCGACAAAGATTGTGTATTCGATAGCAAGATTCAAATCTTGGCTTGAACGTTCGGAGTAAATAAAACATCGTGTTAATATAAGAAAGTTTATCTAAGCCGAATATACATCACCTTGCCAATTACTGCGTTTAACTTAAAAAATTGTCACCAAGCAAATTTCGGTGTTCTAGCACTTGAGAGAAAGTTCCTTTCTATGATTTGTGTGCTTTGTCACCGTGGGCCACATAATCACATACCACGGTGATATTGTGGTATAAATAAGTATATTCTAGTAAAATCCAACCAATATAGACATAAGATGCAAAATTTATACACATAATAATCTATACATGTAATTAATTACCCAAACGTTGCCTGGAAGAGATCGCTAAGGCTCGATTTTATTTGTGTGATGTACTTATTTAGTTTTAAAGTGCTTAAAAAAGAATATTTCATTAATTCAATCATTCATATAATTCATACATACATAGGTATTATCTATACAATGCCCAGTGTGAGTGTCATAATTGGATTGTGGATTCTGTGTTTAAAAACGAAAGTAAAGAAACAAAGAAAATGTCACTAGAATTTAAGTCATATTCAATTAATTATATTATTGTTAATATACTCAAGTCGCGATTATACAGAGTGAGACATTAATTTAAACCACATATTGGGAACCGCGTTAGTAGTTCGTACACCAACTACCTATTAGGTGTCAAATTACATTGAACGGTATAGCCACAGGAAATTATTTTCACTTTAATAATTTTAACACATGCTGTGATTACATAACGATTTCGCAAGGCTAGATACTTTATTAAGTCATTCACCTAGCTAGACGGAACAAAATTTTGATTTACCTACATGCGTAAAACACAAACAAATAAAATGTACGACTCAGAAATCGTCGGTTGATAAAATTTAGACCTTATACCATAGCGTTAAAATCCTTATTAGCGTGGTGCTCGGGCGTCGATGCCTACTTGCATGAATGAAACAGTACACATACAAAGGTGTACAAAGGAACCGCACTTGTAAACGGTCTTGCCCGTAGTGCCTACAGGTCATTTGAGGTCAATAGATAATATTATTAAAGAGTGTTGTGTTTCGTTTAGATTATTTTCGGAATGATTTGTTTGAAAATTTCGCTTTTTGTTTGTTGATGTTTTAACCGATTTAATTATTAAAAAGCATTTTGATTGACTAGTAGTGATCGTGTTTTAATTTAATGTCGTTATGTCGTCACCACTCTGTATTACTAATTTTATAGCTTTAAATATTCTCTACCCTTTTTCAATAAAATTTGTAAGAAAGGGATATAAGCGAGCTTTAAATTTGCTTAGTTTGTAAACAAATTAAGAATAATTTCGTAACAACTCACCAAAAAATCGCAATCGCGTGTATAAACAAGCATTTGATTTTAATTACATGAGCTCGATATATCGTAAATCAAAATTAAGCAATGATTTTCAGGTCTCTAAATTCGAGTGAGTACCGATTGTGAACCACAGAGTGTGATGTCTCATCGGGAGGCAGCATATAAACAAAAGGGAGCAAGAGTTTTAAGTCCGATAGACGTGTTAACACCATTATCAGCCGGTCGGCTTAACCACCGCTAAGCCTACCAGACAGCGGGTTCGATTTATGCCTACACATGCAATTTGCTCATCCTGATCATTTATTGACCGCGATACCTCTTGTACCATTGAAACCCAAGTCAATGTTACATAGAAACTATTTTACTAATTATTTTGAAAAAACAGCAAAAATAAATGTCATTTTTTAAAATGGTAATTGGATAATGACATCAATTTTTAAAAAGTATGTCACTGGTAAAATTCGATTTTATTTTAATTTATCATTGAACAATCAATAAAAAAATAACTAAACGCACACTGCACAGCTAGCTAGCTACGCCGTAGCAGTGGCTACGAACATACTACGAACCGCTACGCTAATCCCCCGATCCGCGAAAGCCGTGTATTTCACGCCTCTTTATTACATTAATTTAAATGTTTGCGCGGCGGATCCCGACCGATCCTCTCCCTCCAACATGGCATAAATAAATTCCGACATACTAATCACGTTGTGTAGGTTAAATAGGTACACGATTAAATATAGGGAACGCATCATATTTAACTCGACAGGTCTCAATATTAGAGAATTGTGCTACGGTTTACCTTTATCACTTCATGAAATCTTATCTTATACTAGCTGTCCCTCGCGGTTTCACCTGTGTTCCCGTGGGATTTTATCCTTTCCCGGGATAAAAAGTATCCTATGTGTTATTCCAGGGTATGATATACCTGTTGTTTTTGCATGAAAGAGTAACAAACATCCATCCATCCATCCTTCCATCCAAACTTTCATATTTATAATATTAGTGGGACATACAATTCACAACTTATAGTTTAAAATAGTTTGTACTTTTTAATTTAATGTTTATAATTTTAATTTGAAATATTTTTGGGTTCCTTTTATGTATTAGGTAGGTATGTTATGTGCTTGTAATTTAGCGAGTGTTTAGAGGAATTTGCTTCATCGTGTTAGTTTACATTCTCGGCACTCCGTAGGTACCGCAGGGATTAAGTGTTGTCAACGCACCTGGATTCGCACAATAAACGGTGGTAATTAGTCACACTAAGCCATCGGGATGCTAACGAAAATATTTACTAGAGTTGGCAGCGATAAGTTATTGCGACATAATCCGATAAAGAGAGATCGCTCGCTCGAAAATTGTGTTATCGTCGCTGTAAAGTGTTCACAAGTCGCCGCTTTACGAGGGCAGGCGCCGGGGGCATGCAAACATAAAAATTCTCTATCGGGACTAATAGGAACGAAACAAATAAAAGGATACGTAAATAGAAGCGTTGGATAAATTCCAGTGGGGCTCGAGTGCGCGTAAATCCGCGCGATTTGTATCTGTGACAGGGAGAGCAGGGCCGTGCCCCCACAACCGCGCCCGCACCGTCTGCGATCTCCCACCTACTCCTGACAATTAATTTGACTGATAACATTTTTGTGTAATATCACTCGCACAATTATGACACCCATGATCTATGTTATCCTGTGATTTCATTAATCCCTTTAAATGCCACAACAAGATGAAACCGTTGCTATTATGTTTTGTAATGGTTGATCTATATAATTTTTATGTAATCTACATAGAATATACATTCTCCAATAACTGTCGATTACAAACAAGTTAAATATATTACGTATCAATTTGTATTCAAAAGCTCATAACCATTTAAATGTCATAATGTGTAATATTTTATGTCGTAAAAACCGACCGTGCGCTGTATCATGCCTCAGGTCACGTCTATGCAAATGATATTAAATTAGAAACGCTTAATAACAACTGTGCCGCGCTGTTACACTAAAGAGATGCAATTACACCAATCAAATTGAAATTCTAACACTAATTGCACTCGACGTCACTTGAGCTTTAATCCGACCGCAATAGAGTGACATTCGCATAACTTTTCAGTGGTTACCTTCGAATTGACCCTCCGATTTGAATACGTTTGATTTATGACTTTAAAACCGTAGCCGTATTTCTGTATTTAAATATAAATTAGAGCGGCTAAATGGTTACCCGAATAAATTCTAATACTTTTAGAAGTCACAAAACAAATGGGAAGCAGCTACTAAATAAGTTCCATTACGAGATTTCCATATGCAAAGTACTAATTCCAATGCTGACTTATCGATAAGCCATAACATTTGTGACCGTGTCGATGGGATGTTGTAAATCACGTCAAGCAAGGAGGGTCTACATAAGCCCTGCCCGCAGCGCACCTGTGACCGCAATGCTCGGGACTTAGCCCACAACTTAACACCCTACCTTCCCCGCGCACACACAAAATCACTTATGAATGTGGCATGACGAAGCAAGTGAAAGATTCCGATAAAATTCCAAGATTTTCGTGTAATTACTATTAACAATGCCGATTTATAATCTAGAAAAAAATACATACCAACAATTAATACCATATTTAAAACATAAAACTGATTACAAAAACCTCTAAGACGTCGTTTTATCTAATAAAAAGTGTCATTACTCTTAAAAAACAAAGACGAACTCTTGCAAACTCATCGCGGTGGAGTGGAAAGCGGGCAATTTAAAAGCCAAATAAGCGTCGTATCACGGAGTTTTTCTTAAAGAAGTCTGCTCGCAAACTACGTTAAAATGATTTAATTCCCCCCAGATAGCGTTACGGCAACGCTATTATTGAGATCGCTGGCCCGGGGCCACCCGGCTAATAAACGCTTATCAACGCCCTCATTATCACACCCTTAACATCGCTTTAATGTCTTGCTCTTGAACAAAACATATTTAATCACATTTTTCTCCGACGGAGAGAACTTTTAAATTTCATAAATTCGCTGCGGCGGAAAAAGTCTAGGGGCTAAGTGGGATCTTGTACTAAAGTTGAGTGTTTAGGTGATAATTTGGATGTCAGTTGTATTTTGTTCTTGGAATAATAACATTTTAATAGGATTATTACTATTTTAAACTGCATTGCACTGCAAATTTGATCAACCTAAAGAGTACATGATCTAGACCATAATAGACAATGCATACAACATACAGACGCAAAAAAATAATAATAATGTTGTAATAGCTCAAAATATGAAAAGGACCGGACCCCTGCCGGTCCCGCGCCCGCGCGTCCTCTCCGCCACTATCAGCCACCCTGATCTTTTAAGCCTGACTTTACTGCTAGTTCGCGATACTAAATTATAATATAACACATCGTAAATTTCTCCAACTATCCTTCTTGACATTTGAGACTTTAGGACCTTTCTACGATGCTATAATAATGACCAGAGTAAAATATTAAGTTCATACGTAGGTATATAAATTAGAATACTAGAACTACCCTTAGATGATGAATAATATACAGGTACGTATTATAATAGGCATGATGACTGATTTTGAAATACTATAGGTACTATCCTTGCGCCATCTCACTTACCGGTGACTTGTAAAGCCACGGGAGCGGCTGCGAATGGTGAGGAAAATTCAAAATTCAAAAAGTACGCCTGTATTGGTCCAAATTATCAATTTATGCCTTTTGCGGTTGAGACCATGGGTCCGTGGGGGTCTGAAGCTCGTCGTTTCGCAAATATTTTATGTAAAAAATTAATCGAGGCCTCGGGTGAACGGCGGGCGGGGAGCTTTTTCCGCCAACGCATTAGCTTGGCCGTCCAAAGAGGAAACGCTGCCAGCCTTCTGGGAACCTTGCTGATCGGCAGCAGCGGCAGCCTCGAAGAAGTTTTTTATATATTATAGTTGTACATTTGTTTGTATATTTTGTACATTTGTTGTAAATAAAATTATAATCTATATAGCTATCCTATTATATCCTAAAGTATCTACTATTTCCAAAAAATATATTATTTCTGCAGGAAACTATGTTTTATTAGGAAGTTAATGCTATTTAAATTTAAAATTTTAAACTCGCTCCAAAACGACCCCTGCTGTCAAGGCGTCCGTCGTGACGTCACGGTCATAAAGATTGAAAGAAATGCTAGGGAGCTAAAGCAAAATATCTGTTATTTTCCATATTAAATATGAAATTCAAAGTAAATAAGTGTTGTGTGGGCAATTGTAGTCCCTTAGTGCGTTATTACGTCAATAAAAACTCCTAACATAATATATTTACTGATATTAGCTGTGAAAATCATTTGGACGAAAGTTTGTTTTTACTTTATTTCATACTTATTCTAATATTATGTGCTACTTTAACTAGATTTAATATCCTTGTTGAGTTTAGAATTCGTCTCTTGAATATATTCAACACATTTTATCATAATGGTTAAGTATTTAATTAATTTTTCAGTTGCCAACTGAAATGGACAATATTTGGAGGAAGTAATGGATTTTTTTATTTTCAGTTTTGAAATACATGCATAGATAATCATCACCATTATCATTATCTATTCAAATGAGATTTAAACTTCAGTTTTGCAGCAAGTTGATGCAAGATGATAAAAAACAAGAGGCACCCAACCTTAGCATGAACAAATCAACTCTGGGCAAATTATACCAATTTTGCCTTGGTAAATCCTTGTTCCAGGTTTTGAGAACACAAAACTGAGCAATTGATCTATAGAAATCACGAAATACTTTATAAACGCAGGTAAAAACAATAAAAAAGTGCAAAGATCGTCGAAGTACGTACGAAATAAAGTGACTTTTACAATACCTATCAGATCGTGACGTAATTCACTCTGATTGGTGTTCAACTTAAAATGGCGGACTGCTGTATTTTGTGGTTTTATTTTATTTAATAAATTATTTATCTCGCCCCAAATTTGAAAATAAATACGTTTTTCAAAATCTATTAATACTACTTCACTAGATAAAAACATTATTTTTGTGATTTTTAGTTACTGTCATCATGCCTATTGTATAAATTCTAGCATATTATTTATTATATTAGCATTCTAGTTATCATGAAATATTTTATTAACCTATCACAAATTATTTTTTTAAGAGTGATTTAAAAATCAGATAGGTTAGTCTATCTGATTTTTAATGAAGATCTAAAAATTCAAATACTAAACTAAATATGACATACCTACGCATAGATTGATCTTGCGAAAAATAATAATAGATACGGAGAATAAATAATAGGAAAAGACCTATTATAGGTACCTACTAACTGCTAAAGGCTCGGTTACAGATCATCATAAGAAACACTGTTACCAGCAGCGACAGCAACAGATTGTCTGAATTCATCATTCTATAAGCTGAATTAAATAAATTTTCATTTACGATCAACATTTATCTCAGTCAATATTTCTCATAGAAACAGTGTAAAAGCAAAGAAATTTAAAAACAAGTCTTCAAAAATATTTTTATTTTATTTATTTTGGCAACAAACAGACATACAAGATGATATATTAGACATTGACAAAATAGGAAATAGAATAGATAATATATTACATAAAAATATACGCATATCGTAGTAAACAAATGTTTAGAGCAGGATGATCATCACTAAAGTTGCTCACCGAGCTTAGGCCTACCCATTAACAAGATGAGAAGAACTAAAAAGGTTTTATTAAAGAGTTCTATTACATATAAAATAATTCGTAACATAATGTTTACATCAATGTTTGTTATTGTCAAAGTATAGGCACCAGGTGTATTCGTGTGCTTAGCTTAGGATTTGTAGAGTGTTCTTTTGAGCGTATCTCCCTCCCCCATATTTAAACTCAAAATTAAGAGCCTGCAAGTAAACAGTATCGTTGGCAGGAAAAATATAAAAAGGGTGTCGACGCCAAAGTAGCTATCTACTCGTTACGCGTAGGTAATATTCGAAGCAAACGGTGAAAGAACGGAATTGAATATTAAATGAAATAATTTATGCCATATTTATCATTTTGCAAATGAACAGTCTCACCTTAATGAAAACGTTGAGTCTTTTTTACTTCAACGCTGTGAAGAGCTTTGTTTCAGAAATACAATATTTAAAAGACAGGTGCTCGTTTCACAAATTAAATGTAAAAACGCCGCAATTTTAAACGCTACGAACAATTTAATTTCACATTGTATCATTTATGCTGGACTTCGCGGATACCCAGGTATAGCCGGCCAACGCGGGTTGTCCTATATAATAGATATATAGATAGATAACAGTTCATTGTTGTAATACATGAAAAAATTTACAACAAAATAACAGAAATGTCACAATGAGATCAGTAATAGTGATCTCTACCAGGCAACCTTTGCGTATGTATGTAGGTACAGTACATACGTACCTCTCACGTCCACGGTTCACCCGCGATTTCCTATTTTACCTCCTCAATAGTATAGTTTGTCCGTATTTGATGTCAATCCATACTAATTTAGAACTGAACTAATTTATTTTTGTCTGTCTGTTACTTCTTCACGCCCGAACCGAATTAGATTAAATTTGGTATAAGGATAGTTTGGATTGCGGGAAAAAACATAGGATAGTTATTATCCCAGAAATCACCCTTTCATGGGGTGAAAAGGGGGGGTGGATGTTTGTATGGGAAATCAATTACCGCCGAACTAATTTCTGTCTGTCTGTTACCTCTTCACGCTTAAACCGCCGAACCGAATTAGATGAAATTCGGTAGTGGGATAGTTTGAATAAAATCAAAACTATTTATTTTACAATAATAACAAAAATATATTTAAGGTTAAGGTCAAGAAAACGAGCCTTTTCATTTGATATATGACACAGTAAGGTTTGCAAAACATTTTTTTTAAATTTCCTAATTTGTCTAAAAAAAATACCCCGAAAATTAACCTTATTTAAAAAAAAAAAAAAAATTCTATGACCCAAAAATTTTTTTGGGTCATAGAATTACACCATCCTACCAAATTTCACCTGATTTGGTCCAGTAGATTCGGAGCAAATGTATGTGACATGTCTGGATAGACAGACGTACGAGTGGTCCTATAAAGGTCCGTTTTTTGTACGGAACCCTAAAAAGCACATTGGATAAAAAATAAGCTACGCAAATTACTAGTTCCACGCGGACGGAGTCGCTGGCAAAAGCTAGTACGTTATAAAAGGAACCTGTAAGCAAAATTTCATGTTTCTAAGCTCAGCTGTTTAAGATATGTGTTTATAGGTCAGTCTGTTATCCTACTATCCTATCCCTCCTATTAATGTTATAAATGACAATGTTTGTATGTTTATTCCTCAATCACGCCAAACGGCTAAACGGATGAAACTTGGCACACAGGTAGATCATAATCCTGGAATAAAACATAGGATCCCGAGATAAGATAAGATCCCTCGGGAACGCGGGTGAAGCCGTAGGACGAAAACTAGTTATAACTAAGTAAGTAGGATTACATCTTGGAATAAGAGATAGGATACTTTTTATCCCGTAAAAGGAAAACATCCGCCAGGAATGCGGGTGAAACTGTGAGGGATAGCTAGTAAAACATAAGTTAAGTAGCATATCTTCATTGTTTAGAATTCTTATGTAGTTAGTGTAAATAATGATTTCGCCTGGTGAGGTATTTATAGATAAACGAATGCACACCATATCAGTAATCTGCGACTGAATATTTAATTGTATTTAACTGTATTTATAGTTTACTAGTAAACTGTAAATACTGCCTACTGCAATTTTTTAAGGATACAAACCACTTGAGCACTGCCTCTATAGAAGTGGTATCAGAGTTATTTTCGTCAATAGGTACCAAATTATTTCCTAGTTCCTTTTTAGCTGCTGTTTTTCTCTCAACGACTGTTAGACAAAAAGCATTTTATATCAAAAGGGTGTGTGTGATGCTTGCCCTAAAGCTGTGACCACATTAGCGGTCCGAGATCGGCATAAATCACCTGGGATCACGCGGGCTATCAGTGACACGAGCCCGCATCACAGCATGGTACGTCACATCTGTCCTCGTGATAATCTATCTAGGTATTACGTTATCTACATCATAATTGGTTTAACATCAAGATGGATAAATCAACGTTCTTTATTTTGTTTGAATAATTAAAAGCTTTGGTTTTGTTTACGTATAGTGGTTGAATACAGATAAAAAAATAAAATATAATACTGCAGGTTCAAAGGTGACAAGGGGGAGCGGGGAGTGGGGAGCTTCGTTAAGGTTTAATTAAATCGTCGTCGCGCGGCCTCTTGCGCTTTAATTCCACCGTTATTAACGCTGTTAAAAAGTGAGTAGCCTGAACACGAATATCATGGAGCTGTTTTAGATCATAATTATTTTATAATAATGTATTTTATAATAAGGTAATTGTGTTTTTAAATAATATTTGATTTGGACAGTAAAGTTTTAACCTAATAGCTAATATAAGCATATTATTTATTATCTGCCTGTTTGTCAACCTAATGGCATAAAGAAAACTGCATAGATTAAGAATTGGAGCGAGGCGCGACGATTTATTCATCTATGGACAACTGTAAATGTATTAAAATAATACCTAAATATTCACATTTGTCATTACGTATTGAAATATTATCCAAGAAAAACGAACATATTTTTTGGTATTTTTTTGTGAAAATCCTAGTATTTATAGCTGTAGGTATTATTATATTTAATACACTTTCAATATTTTGTTCCATACGTAATTACCCATTAATTTGTAGGCATATAGTTTTATTGGAACTAATAATGTTTCTTCCTTACTACTTACGAGTGACAGTAACTTAAAATACAAAGTAATTAAACAATAATCCATCCATTTTTTTGTGCTAAAGCAGCAGGCGAGTGGTCTCGGGGTTTCCGCAGAGAAACACTCGCGATAAGACAGCACTCACCTCTGTGTTGAGCCCCTCCTAACCGCACCCCGCATACAACCCTAGTCTCCGAACCATTTTGATTTTAATATTACCTACTCTTAAGTGTTGTTTCTACTAAAGACGTCTCGTCCAAGTACTAATTTGCTTTTGTCCGTTCAAATGCTCCTTAATTGTTAATGAAATCGTTTTCAAATATGGTTCCAGATATAGATAGAACGGCTAAATAGATTTGATTGGAATAGAAGATAGATTAAATAAAATTCGGGTACGTGAATTCATACCTACCACCCCACTCTTAAATACTCTTAAATTAAAAGGTATAAACGATTAAAAAGTCGCTTGAGAGTTTGATTGATACTTATCTAATAATAATAATATTTTTATTGACCAAAGTGTACACAGATTTTACACATTATAAGCTGGTAAATAAACAAGAAAAACATGTGTTTGATGTTGCCTGGCCCCCAAACCAGGCTAACCTGTGCTATGGGTGGCCATCTTATTGATCATTTGTTTGTATTCAGGACAGCCCTAGGAATTACATAAATTGAATGAACATCCACCCATTGCGCCCTAATAACTAACTCATTGCTGTTGGATAAATTGAATGGTACATTTACAGAAACATTAACTTACCTATTTCAGTAATTACCCCCCGGCTGGTCCAGACTATATTGCACGCAACTTGATGACTTGTTGGTGAATGTTGGACAATGATGACATCACCTGCAGGTGCGTGGATGTCAACCGCAATGGCTAAATTGCATCCCGTATGTGCCTCATCTGGCGTTTGTTATTAAAATCTGTCTGCAACATTAGCTGGTTATGTGCTATGGTAACATACCTAGCATTCAACATTACTTTAATAATTACCGTTTGTTATGTACCTAAACTAAACATTTGGCATAGATATTTTGAAATCAGTTATGTATAATGATTGTGAGTATTATGAGTATATGTATGTGAGTGGCTTCATGTCTTCTTCATAAAACAAGCTTCTGCACGGTGGTACGTAGGTAGGTAGTGTCCGTTTCGATTGCTAGGACACAGTATCGTAGAAGAAAAAAGACTACGTCAACATTACGTAGGAATTTGTAAAACACTAATAATGAAAGTCGCAAATTCGTAGATCCAATATTCAGAAAGTTATAAAGGTTTAACCATGGCCGCGCGGTCGAAACACAGAGAACCGCGCGGCCATACAGTTCTCTTAAAAAAAAGAATGGGACTTCTACTAAGCTCCGTTTAAGAGAAATGCGTCGCCGAAACATGAAGAACCGCGCGGCCATACAGTTCTCTTAAAAAAAAGAATGGGACCTCTATTAAGCTCCGTTTAAGAGAAATGCGTGGTCGAAACATGAAGAACCGCGCGGCCATACAGTTCTCTTAAAAAAAAGAATGGGACCTCTACTAAGCTCCGTTTAAGAGAAATGCGTGGTCGAAACATGAAGAACCGCGCGGCCATACAGTTCTCTTAAAAAAAAGAATGGGACCTCTATTAAGCTCCGTTTAAGAGAAATGCGTGCATGGCCTCGCGGTTCTCCTTGTTTCGACGCTTGTTTGAGATATTAGGTCATAATATTTAAACTTATGTCGGGTTTGTCATACATTGTATTTGATCGAGCAAAGTTCACATTTCATACTGAAAAGATTGATCCAATTACAATTGGCTATTTGACAGTTGTAATGAAAAAACATGAACTATATTAGATATGGTAGTTTATAAGTTAAGAACAATTATACAATATGTTTTTTGCATAAAAACAATTTGTAAATATTTCATTTTTGAAAAATAAACTTGAGTTTTTTTATCTGTGAATTACAAGAACCGAAACACGGGCGGCCATGATTCTTTAAAATTTGACGTCACATTACACCAAATCTCGGAACAATTATTGTTCCGAGACACCAAATAAACAAAACGTCGTGTCTTTTTCGTTTGCGATAATTTATCAGGATATTTAATTAAGCACGGCACACGTCTTGTAGTTTGTTATTTTCAAAAATCTAGTGAAAAAACTAAATTTTCCACTCAAAATATGCTGAAGAGTTAGAGCGATCGTCGTTACTTTTGTTTATTTATTGGGGTATGACGTCACAGTACCATATGTCACGTGACCGGCTGTTTTCGTGCGAGTTTCAAATTAATAAATAAAAAATCAATTTTTTATCCAATAAATAAGGGTTTTTTGAAAAAAAAAATGAATGTAAGAGGTTTAAAATAAGCCTACGCAATTTTTTTAATACTTTTCCGAAAACTGTCAAGTAGCCAATTCAACATTTTAAGTAAAATATGTAGCTTTCTAACATCTATTTTTTTATAGAAACCACAAGTGACAACGAGGCAGGCGGGTCATCTGATGGTAAGTGACTATCGTCGCCTACAGACATTCGCAATACCGGTGTTATAAACCTTATTACAATGTCTTAAAGGCAAACTGGCTCTCAAGTGCACTATCTTATAACGGGTCTATGATATGGGGTAAACAGTGTGAAACATTTCGTCGGATTGTAAATTTTTGTTCAAAATTTTTAAACATTTTTAGCAGTATTGTAAAACGTTTCGCAATTTCAATCCAGCTTGATGTTGTTCAGGTGTTTTACATAATGGAGCTGTTTTGTAAAACAGCCAGCGGTTATGTAAAACATCAATCCAACTGTGACATATCTAATCCGTAAAGGTAAAGGAATAACAGAAACGGGCCATGCAAATATCATTGAAACTTAAAAATATATTGTCAATAGATTAGAAATGCTATTATAAAATATTTTTTTAGGTCTGTGTTTATTATTATTTATTCAAAACGTTAAGTTTCCATTGCTCTGAGGAACCAACTGGTAAATACTAGACTAAGTAGGTACCGAACCGAAATACAAATCTAATACGATGCTAAGTATGATATGTATGATGCTTTGTATGATGTTATGAAACAATGAAAACCACTAAGAACTTTAACTCGTAGCGCCATCTACTTTTTTTCCATAGCGTACATAAAATAAACTCCTTATAGTTTTCTGTTTTTGTAGCAAAGCATGAAACCATGGGTACAGGTAGTAGGCAAAGAGAATATAAATACTACGTAGTAGTTGTGTAGTACAGTTAAGTATGACTGTTACAAGATGGCGCTATACTGTTGGGTTCATTCTGTATACTATACAAACCTATAAACATTTAATTTCATTATTATTTTATGGAGGACTTTTTGAGGGAACTTGAGAAGTGACGTTGTGTTTATATAAAATCCTTTATTTTGAATTTTATTGAATAACATCAGTGGTAATTTGTCCAATAAAGATCAATCTAAGTGCACCAGTGAAATGAAATGAAATGTAAGAGTGTATCGTAACTTATCATGTTGTCCCAAAACTTCCGCGAAATATTTTAGTGGAATAGCCGTCAATTTCACTAAAACTTGACCTGACTGTACGGACGAGGACCTGAAGAAATGAATACGCAAGACTAGGCAGTATGATCAATAGACTATAGCTTGTATTCATGAAGGGGCGAAAAAATAAATTGTCACAAACGTCAAACATATCTGTCAAAATTGCGTGGTTGTGTGTGGTTGATGTAATACTTTTTGTGGTGTGGTGATCCGGTATCCTAAAATCCTCAGTGCGTAGTGGATGGGATATTGCAGCATGTCTATAAATGATGCAAAATATCCAAGTGAAAGGGTTCACTGTTGCAAGATTAGTGGTAGTAAAAGTTTGGATATGTGGAGTAAAACTGTCTAAATAAACACTACCACAAGTTTTGGCTCTAACGTGAATTATCGTGAAATGGTTTTTCCAGTTTCCCAAACGCAGTTTCATAGGCAGTGTTAGAGGTGATCATTAAAATAGAATAATGGCAGGGAGCACTCTACCGGAGAGGGTGGCGCAGATCTATTATACATACGGATTATTTTGTTCATCGTATCCTATTGCTGCAATTACATTAGCGGTGTCGGTTGTATTATTATGTTGGTGAGTCCAATTTCTTGCATTTGACACGTTTATGAATGTGTAGCACATTTAGTTTATTCCTATTTAAATGGCTTGTTACAGTTATCCTTTATTGAATGTGCCTCTGCCAGGCAATATACCAACAGTTGTCAATATGAACCTAAATACAGATAATGTCAAGCAAATGACAATGCCAGGATGCATTGGCGCTAAATGTTCTCATGGTAAGTACACCTCCACTACACAAATTGATGTTTACTAATTTTAACTTTTCAAGATATTGAAATTACTGTTTGAACCTTCTAATTTTAGTCCACATCCAATCCATTTAACTCCATTTACATAATTTTTATAATGTGCTACTCTATACTTATGTTATTTCAAATATTCCACAAAAATCTGTTGTAGTTGTTCTAATTGCTTTTGTTCTACATTAAATTAAAATGACATTGAATTAAATGGAATTTAATAGTTTTGAAAGCTTACTGCGGGTTGGCTTTTGAATCCAAGCGCAGGAATTCGGAGTTAGTAATGATTGTAATTTGTAGAGATTAGTTCCTCTTTCATTTGTGATATATCTCGGCCCACGGCGATGCTTGTCTTTTTTAAATAATTATTTTAGTGTGCGTGAAAAGGAACATAATTTTGTTCCAAGAAAAAGAGTTTTTGATTGATACATAATTTGTAGATGTGAAATGGAACGTATTCAGCCATTTCGATTTCAAGTATAACATTTAAAACTACCCTCATTCCGTTTTGATAGTTGTAATTCATCGATATTTAATTTTTTTTGAAACTTCATCATATGACCATATCTGAACTGAACAAGATTTTAATCTAAGTTACTAGGATAGGCAGTGTCTTTTTGCCTATATGGAGCGCACTGGGCTGAAGTGAACATTTGTCCATAACAACGTTAAATCTAAAGTCCCTTAAATATAAAGCATACTTTAGTACAAAATATATCACTATGGCAACTTTGGATGTAACACAGAGTTCGGGTGTACCTAGCGACTGTTAACTTGAATTGCTACAAAATAGATTCTATTGTTATCTTATTGTTTTCCTGGCACTTTTGTCCCTTTGATAGCCAAGGGTTGAATAAATTGTAACAAATTCTTAGAAATCCCATGCAGATATTGTGTGACCCACCCAAGTCGGCCGCCAAAGACAAAAAGAGCTTTCTTATCTTTTTTTACATCCACACAGATAATCAGCAAGTTGGTGTGGTGTCCTTTACTTTATGACATTTTGGAGTTAAATTTATGGTTCAGTCAGTTTCAAATTGACATCCTGTACTTGGATTTTTAAACATTATGGAGAAGAAAGAACCATTTGCAATACTTAAAACAAACAATGCATTTATTATTGTTATTTTATTTAACTATTCTAAAAAAAAAGAATTATTTTTTCAATCTAAACTAATATTAAAACAATATTTTATTTTGGTGAATTTAGAAAGGAAGGTAAGAATTTTGAATCCGTTTTCTGCCAATAACATCACTATATTTTATCTATCTATTAGGAAAACTATACACAGATAAGCAGTATAAATAGTAGGTATGTTCTTCCTTGCCTTATTTGTGGGGCTTATTTATAACATGCAATGCAGTTACATCCTTCGGAGAATCATGTTACCATTAGTGCTTTGAAAGTTAGAATAAATATTTCAGCCATGTTAAATCAAGTACCTACTGTGTTAATAAAGCTTCGGCATGGTAAGTATGCTTGTTGCAACAGGACCTGAAAGGGTACCACCAACGTCAATGTCAAGCCAAGCAATTTAATGTCACTATTTTCCATACATTCTGCCTTCCTGACATAAAAACTATTTAGGTCCGACCTAGTTGAATAGCAAGGTGATTTGGTGCTACCCTGCCTGAACATACACAATTGCCCACAATTTTCTATTCATAATTGGTTAATATCTTACTCCCTGGCTCTGAAGTCACACATGTGTAAAATTATTATTTTGTCAACATTAGAGCTCACTCGTGTGAATGAGCTCTTACTGTTTCATAATAGTCTTGCAACGTTTTTTTTTTGTTTCAGATACATCATCACAATTGGATACCATATTTAATGAAACACAGAGGCTTCCATACATTTGGGTAAAAGATAAACCAATATTTTATGTACATCAGATAATTATGAAAATAGGTAACTATTATTTATTGATTTGTACATTTGCAGAATTTTTTTAAATTGTATTAAAAGAAAGTAAAACTTTATTTTTATGTAATAGGGGGCAAGAGAGCATGCCATGCAATAATTATTGATATGCATGGTGGAAATGTTTATGAAATACAATCAATCCTAATTTATTTACATGCAATATAAAATGCTTTAAGTACTGCTGATTTCCTATAAATTGTATGTTACATTACTGATTTTGGAATATATCATAATTTCTTAAGCAATGAGCAATTGCAATGAGAATAATACTATTTTTCTTAGCTTAAAATATCAATAACTATATTTTAAGCCAGCTATTATAGTAAGTCCAGTGGGTACTACAAAGTTAACTACCGCATACCAGGCAAAGACAATAAGAGAGATATGTCTGACTACATTACAAATACTATTTAACTGTGGGAGTGTGAAAATGTTGTTATATTAAAAATATTTTTATTTCAAGGTGTTTCCCCTTGGAATTACAACCTTAAAATGTGGGACGCATTCAGAGCACCGCTTCAAGAGGTGTTCCGATTGCTGGAAACTATAAGAAACCATGAGGATTCAGAAATGTAAGTGTGAAGGGCTTAATATTACTTATGAGATTCAACCCTCAGCTATATTATATTGATACAATTGCAAGAAAATTATTATTACTATTTGATAAAGTCTACATAAGCAAAATTGTAACGATTTTCATACAAATATTTTAACAAATAAGTTTTAACCTTTTTGCTTTGCGAATTAATAAAATAAAATGCTCTTGCGCTATCTGTAATTATAGTTAATTTATATTAAATAGCGATTTATTGTTGTTGTTATAGTATAACTATATGCATACACAAGTACATGTATAAAAATCAATTTTATACTTACGGCGTAACAAGTAGACATTATAATTTATGGTATCACTTGTAGGTGTGTGTGACCATTGAAGTGGAATGAGTGAACTAGTAACATCAAATTGTTCGAAACTTTATATTGAATTAAGGTGAAGGAAATCATCTAAGAGCTCGTTCACACCAGCAGCATGTTGCCGACTGCTGCCGTCGACGCGCCGACGGCAGCCGACGGCAGCCGACGGCTGCCGCCGACACACCCCGACGGCAGTCGCCGACGAGCGTCGGCGGCTGCAGTCGGCAACATGCTGCTCGTGTGAACGAGCTGTTAAAGTACATTATAGTAGCTGCCTGCTAAGCTACCACCCTTAAGATGATAGCTCAGTGGTAAGTGACGTCGAATACCGCGGCGAAGGTCGTGGGTTCGAATCCTACAATGAGCTTGAGCTTTCGGTGAAGGAAAACATCGTGAGGAAACCATAGCACGGTGGTAGGGTACTTTGTAGTACCCGACTGGCTGGCTACCACCCTCAAGTTGAAAATCTGTCGCCAAACACCTCTCGGTGTGTTCTGACAGCTGCACTTGAGAGCCAGTTCCCATCTAGGCTTTGTGTGCTTACCATCTTCGGCCACATCATCACTTAACATGGTGAGATTGTAGTCAAACACAAGCCTATCCAGAATTAAAAAAAAAAAAAGATCACTAAAAATCTGTCAAAGACCTGTTGAGTCCGGCAAAGTGGAAATGCAGTTCCTTTCTAAACTTATCCTTGGTCACCAATTCTGAAGGTGGAGATTATGGTCAAACACAAGGATATTCACAATGAAAATGCGAATTAATTCATATGAACAACTAAAATACGGTAAAATTATTCTGAATCTTCGGGAAAGCAATAAATTTTATACTAGGGTTTTACTCAACACAGAATACTTTTTGGGTGTCTATGTGTGGAGTGAAGTCATGTATTTGAACCATTCATCATAACAAATCTATTTAGGCTGGGCGTTTATGTGTCAGTTATACATTGTAAGTTTTGTTTATGGAGATTGCGCGCCCATTTAGTGATAAACTAAAAATTTCTCCTTACTCTCAGGATAAATCTGGATATGTCAAAACCGCATCAAAATTTGTGCAGCGGTTTTCGTGTTTTAAGAATACTAACGAATAGTCTTAACATGTTGCTTTTGTAATATAAATAGAATACATTACAACATCATATGGATCATTCTACAAAATAATCATCTTTACAGTAAAAGTACTCTATTGCAACACTGCTACCAGATAGGTGGTATCAAAAGAAAGGATAGTAAAGCAAGCAAGGAAAGACTGCTTCCAGAATACAGTTGTCTCCTTCTATCCCCTGCTAATCTATGGCAACAGAATCTTCAGTCCTTTTCACTCGACGCCAACATTGTTAACACCGTCTATAATTATCAGGTTTGTTTGTTCTATTCAAAATAAATGCTTTAATTCTTATCACTAATCATTCGACAAATGTCGTGAACTAATTAGTTTACTCTATTTAAATAACCTTATTTGTAAAAAGCAATGAGGAAAAGAAAATGTTTATAACTACTAAGTATATGTAAAAATATTTTATGTTTTATAATTTAAACAGAATTTACAAGAGGGTAAAGCGTCTATAGCAGAGATGGCATTTGGTATGCAACTACGTGACACAGGCATTAAGCGATACCCTTTGCGTACTCGTCCTAGAGTCCTGCAATACGCCATCACTATCTTCTACCAATACCCCGACCAGAGGTAATTATCAAACTAAGTACATATTAATACGTGAAGAAAAGACTTTGTACCACATTTTATGAAAATTACGCGGACTGAGGAGTATGAAAGGCACAGTTATAGAAAAGGAGTGCAGAAAGCTAATATTTTTATATAATATTTATTAGAATTAATAACAAAACATTACACACACTATCATGCGTTTGACACACACATATATACATATTATTAACCTCCCTGTTTAACCGAATCTTTTTTTTTATTGACTATTATTGGTCGCGTCATGTAAAAAGAACGCTGGGGTTCCAAGTGAGCTATAGGCGATTTATCGGTCTATTTGGTGGTATGAGGTGCGGCGTGGGGCGGGCGAGTCACGCACTGCATGCTTGCCGATGCTTGATTGGTTCGTCAGTCGAGTTTTGCTCAAAATACCATCTCGCACAAAAGTTTTTAATTACGAAATGGTTTTACATAGAAAAGTGAGAAAATTATTTATGACGTATATTGTTTTATGAAGAGAGAGGCTAATAATAATGCAGTTGATAATTTAAAACAATGTATGAAACGGAATATATAATATTGTTTTGTAATTAGATTAAAAATTCTACACTAAATCAAACATGTTTTAATTCTATTTAATGATACTCTGTCTATGTAATATATTTTTCAATGTAATAATAACCAATATACGAACCCGCGAGTGAAAGGCTAGATCAAAAATAAAACAATAGGTACTTTCGTGCGCGAGTGTACCTACCCATGCGCAAACATACCCCCTCCACATTTTTCCAGCGTTCTCTTTTTACATGACGTGACCTATACTAGCTATAAGCTAGCTATTGACGAGCTTTAGTGATATTAATTTTAAAAAAAACTGGAATCAGACTTTTTCCTAAAAAAGTTTTTATAGCCGAATTTTTAAAAGCCAATGCTAGTTTATATAAATACGTTATCTCTTTATCTGTCACTAACTTATCTGTTTCAGATTTGTTCAATCTCTGACAAAAAAGTTGAAAGAAATGTATCCGTTGTACCAAGATTCGCCGCAAGCGTCGGTCAATGAATTCACACTCATATACTACCCTGGCCAATTCAACTATCGTGAACTAGTGCCCCTAATGATCACATTTGTTGGGATCTTCCTCTACGTTTATTTCTCTGTGCGGAAGATAGAATTCATAAAATCTAAACTAAGCTTGGCGGCGTGCGCCGTGCTCACTATTGCCGGCAGTCTGTCCATGTCGATGGGAATTTGTTTCTATTTCGGGTTTTCTCTCAGCCTCCAGGGAAAAGAGATCTTTCCTTACCTGGTGATCATAGTAGGACTCGAGAACGTGTTAGTACTCACCAAGAGTGTCACCTCGACTGACTCCCGACTGGATGTTAAAATTCGACTCGCTCAAGGTCTCAGTAAAGAAGGCTGGTCGATAACGAAAAACTTTCTCACCGAAATCACAATTTTTACCGTGAGCTTCTTCACGTTCGTCCCTTTCATACAGGAATTCTCGATATTCATGATAGTGAGTTTGATATCCGACTACTTCATACAGATGGTGTTCTTTGCCACGATACTCGGCATCGACGTGCGCCATATGGAGTATTTGCAAGATAAACACAACAAATTGCACCTGAAGGAATACTTTAATGCCAATTATGCTTTGAACTTTAACAAGCGTTACACAGAGGAGAATCACTTCTCGCCGCAGAGAATGACTAAGTCAAAGTCACATCCGAGGTTGAATGGTTTGGCGCACAATAGCCCTACAGACGTGGTCGCCAAGAGAAACGCTAGTCCAGGCCACCAAGACCATCGTGTGCCTAAACGCATTCGCTTGGTGAATATGTGGGCTAGGACACGGTTCTTTCAACGCGCCTTCATGTTATGGATGCTTGTATGGATATCGATGATTGTGTATAACTCGGGCGTTGTGGAATATTTCATCAGTAACACTGACAAAACGGAAAATGTTGAAGCTAACAAAAGATATGAAAGAACAGAGCCTAAAGAGTCAGTGTTTACATTTTACAACGACAGCAATAAGACTCCGTTGGTGTTCCCACCGCTACTTGATATGTCGCAGACTAATAAAACTGTTGTAAATACTAACGAAACAATTATGTTCAAACATTCACCTCACTCCCGGCCTTGGTCCAGGTAACTACCGCATTATTTTCTCTTTTAAACGGCCTAAAACACGCAATGTCTTTCATCACGCAACAATTGCCCATGTGTGATGCCCATGTTCTAGCATGATAATTAATATGGTTGTCACTGTAGATATAAATTCTAAAAAAATGTGCAAACCAGAATCTTTGTATTATGTTTTTAAGGCGATAATAGCTCAGTGGTAGTGATGTCGGATACCGCGGTGTAAGTCGTGGGTTCGAATCCTACAATGACTGTACCCTACCCCGACTGGCTGACTACCACCCTCAAGTTTATCCAAAAGTAAAAATAAAAACCTTCACTATGTACTAATACCGATACCGATATTTTTTTCAAAAACACGTAGAAATTTTATAATAACTACTTCTTGAGATTTTATGAGATATCCTGAATAGTCACGATACACGCTTTCATTTCACTTCACTGGTGCATGTAGACTGAATATCATTGAACAAAACGCCACCGATATTATTCAATAAAACTCAAAATGCACGATTTTATGAAAATAAAACGAAAACGCAGCATTTTTTGGTGGGAATTTGCGTAGTGACGTTGCGTTTTCATTTTATTTTCATTAAACTCATGTATTTTGAGTTTTACTGAATAATATCGGTGGCGTTTTGTCCAATAAAGATCAATCTAAGTGCACAAGTGGAGTGAAATGAAATGAAAGCGTGTATCGTGACTTTTCAGGTTGTCCCAAAAAGTCCGTGCATGTTTTAGTGAAACAGCCGCCAATTTCACTAAAACTTGATCGGACTTGTACGGACAAGTACTATTAGACTTTACTGTGAATGTGGAACATATAAGAAGAACATTATATACCTACTTAATACTGGCGAAACACAAAAACGAAAAAAAAAAAACAAAAACACAACGTCACTTCGCAAGTTCTCGCTAAAAAGTATTATACTATGCTTTGTTTTAAGGATGTCTCCATCCCACTGGTCAGCTATACTGGCACATTATAACGAGTCACTGACGGGTCGGTACGCGGTGATACTGCCCCCAACATTGCTCAGCCATCGTGTGAGCCCTGAATTGGCAGTGGGAGTTCGTAACCCAGACGAACGGGATCCGCCGCCGCTTCGATGGCAAGCGTTGGCGGCCGCTTTAGACCCCCTAGATATATTACCAGGTGAGACTTCTTTTTCTTTACTGGCAATCGTTTAGAATATTTCTGCCAATGTCAAGTTATACATATTTTATGTTTGACCACTATCTCACTTGAACTTTACTCTATCACGTAATATAGTAAAGTTAGTAATTGTGAGTCAGGTCAGGTTTTAGTGAAATTGGTGGCCGTTTAACTGAAAATGTTCCCATACACGTTTTCATTTCATTTCACTTCACTGGTGCACTTAGATTGAACGATGTTTTTTTTTTTATTCTGGATAGTCTTGTGTTTGACCACAATCTCACCATGGTAAGTGATGATGTGGCCGAAGATGGTAAGCACACAAAGCCTAGATGGGAACTGGCTCCCAAGTGCAGCTGTCGGAACACACCGATAGGTGTTTTGGCGACAGATTTTCAACTTGAGGGTGGTAGCCAGCCAGTCAGGTACTACAAAGTACCCTACCACCGTGCTATGGTTTCCTCACGATGTTTTCCTTCACCGAAAGCTCAATCCCATTGTAGGATTCGAACCCACGACATTTGCCGCGGTATTCGACGTCACTTACCACTGAGCTATCATCGCCTTAAATTGTTGATGTTATTCAGTAAAACAAAAAAAAAAAACGATTTTTATTAAAATAAAACTAAAACGCAACGAAACATTGTAGAATTCCAACCTTCGCCGCGGTATCCGACGTCACTACCACTGAGCTATCAACTCCCTAAAATTACAGATACTGTCCTTGCTACCTGTATAATAGTAAATACTATAGATTCAACCCTATGGATGGATGGAGTACTCAAACTTAGTATAAACAATATGTTCATAGAACTAAATGTAGCGCTATGCTACTAAAAAAATATTAAATGTAGTGCTATGTACTTTATATTAACCCAAAAAAAATATCAGAGACTCTTGGGTACACATTATGTTAGTACAAACAATTAATTGCTTCTTAATTATACTTGTTTACATTCTAATAGCGTTATCTACCCATTCTATTTATATTCTATTCACCGGGGCATCATAATTTATATACATAATTTCCTTACTTATTGAAACAGAATTATGTTGTTGTTGTTGGGATGTTGCAAGGATGGTTGCCTATATTCAAAGAAATAATATCAAACACTAACTAGTGTATAAAACACCTAAAAATATTCTGAAACATTAAACATGTCATAAAGTTCATCTTTTTAGTATTTGTTGTTATAGCGGCAACATAAATACATAATTTGTGAAAATTTCAACTGTCTAGCTATCGCGGTTCTTGAGATACAGCCTGGTGATGATATCGAGCAAAAAAGGGCAAAAAAATAGCGTTTTTTGTATGGGAGCCCCCCTTAAATATATATTTTATTTTGTTTTTAGTATTTGTTGTTATAGCGGCAACATAAATACATAATTTGTGAAAATGTCAACTGTCTAGCTATCGCGGTTCTTGAGATACAGCCTGGTAACAGACAGACGGACGGACAGACAGCGAAGTCTTAGTAATAGGGTCCCGTTTTTACCCTTTGGTTACGGAACCCTAAAAAAGTAGATCTTTACGTGGAGAACATGACGTAAGCTACTATTTCATACAAAACTCCATATAAACTATCGTGTTGACATTTAATAAAAAGATGCAAATTTGATAAGTCAGTTAACATCCCTATTAAAACATTAATTATTAATCTATATATATATATAAAAGGATAAGTCCTGACTGACTCATCAACGCCCAGCCTAAACCCTTAGACCTAGGAAGCTGATTTTTTTCACAGGTGTTGTTTTTAAGACGTGACCGAGGAATAAGAACGGATTTTTCGAAAGGTCGGTCATTTATGAAGCTGAAAGCAATGATGAAGAATCATGAAACTTTGTTTTTAAGCTAACAATAAAAAATAAAGAAACACGTGTCTTAGAGTAGTATGGTAGAGTCAATTGTAACGTTCATGAGTGCCTTACCAGGGCCTAAACTGAATAAATGAGTTTTGAGTTTGAGTTTGAGTTTTTTTTAATTCCACCCCTCAGGGGTTGAAACGGGGGTTGAAAGTTTGTATGGAAGTCCGCCATTTATGAAGCTAGAAGCATGAAACTGTGTTTTAAGCTAATAATCAAAAATAAAGTAACACGTGTTTTAAAGTTTTCTAAAACTCCAGCCCTGAAGTGGGAAAATGGGTGTTGAAAGTTTGTATGAAAAATGAGAAGGCTTGACTCACTGACTCATCAACGCCCTGTCTACACCCTTGGACCTAGAAAGCTGAATTTTTGCTCAGGTATTGTTTTTAAGATGTAGACGAAGAATAAGATAGGATTTTTCGAAATTCAATCTCTAAATGGATATAAAAGAGATACGTGGGTGAAACCGCGGGGCGGAAAGCTAGTTTAATTATAATACACAAATTTTTTAATGTAAAATTTTTCTCACAATATTATGACTGTAGTCGAGAGACGAGAAACTTTTAAAAACAATTTGCCCACAGAATTCGATCTAACAGATGGTAAAACTCAACCGCATCAATGGGGCAAAGGATCCGAATTGCCCATCTTGCCAACCACACCAATGGAAATATTGCTGCTTACCATTCTCTGCATTATAAGTGTTATTGTCATAGCTTATATGATGGTAGTTTTATACAGGTAATTACAAATTTTTGCCATTATCAAAAAACCTCTCACTGCGATGAACTGAAATATGACACTATTGGTCACATTTGCATCTTCATTTTTGGTTTATAGTAACAGGGCTTGCTGGGATAATCTAAAGTAGCAAACGATGCCTTTCTGGTACAAATTATTGGTGATACAAGATCTGTTTCGTGGTTTTCTTCTTTACTTGTGTGTTTGTACATATATGTATAAAACTAGCTTATTCTATTTTTTCACGGGATAAAAATATAGCCTATGTTACTCATAGATTATGTAGCTTTCTAATGGTGAAAGAAATTTTAAAATCGGTCCAGTAGTTTTTGAGTTTATTCGTTACATACAAAAATACAAATCTTTCCTCTTTATAAGATTACTGTAGATTAATTTAAAATAGAAAATTTTATTTGAGAATAAATCACACACATTAAATAATTTGTTGACGGTAAAACTTTATTTAAGTATTAAAGTTTGTTTGGATGTGTGTGAAGATGTTTGTTACTCTTTCACAAAAACTACTTAACGGATTTTGATGGAACTTAGCACACAGATAGATCATATCCTGGAATAAAACATAGGATACTTTTTATCCCGGGAAAAGATAAGATCCCATGGAAACGCGGGTGAAACCGCGATACACGCGATACTCGTACAAGATCTGTTTCGTGGTTTTCTTCTTTACTTGTGTGTTTGTACATATATAAAACTAGCTTATTCTTATTTTTCACGGGATAAAAATATAACCTATGTTACTCAGGGATAATGTAGCTTTCTAATTGTGAAAGAAATTTTAAAATCGGTCCAGTAGTTATTGAGTTTATTCGTTACATACCTACAAAAATACAAATGTTTCCTCTTTATAAGATTAGTGTAGATTAATTTGAAATAGAAAATTTTATTTGAGAATAAATCACACACATTAAATAATTTGTTGACGGTAAAACTTTATTTAAGTATTAAAGTTAGTTTGGATGTGTGTGAAGATGTTTGTTACTCTCTCACAAAGACTACTTAACGGATTTTGATGAAACATAGCACACAGATAGATCATATCCTGGAATAAAACATAGAATACTTTTTATCCCGGGAAAAGAAAAGATCCCACGGAAACGCGGGTGAAACCGCGATACACATTTGCTAAATTCCAGTTCTGTCTGATTGGTAAATACGTTAGAAATATTCTAATTTTCTAGTTTTAATATACATTATAAGTGTCCTGGAAATTCGTCCACGTCAGATCAAACTTAAACTCAAAATATATTTATTAAATTAAATCATTACAAGTATTCGCTACGGAAGGTTGCTTTTGCTGAGAAGAGCCGGCAATAAACACAGCAATTACGCAATTTAGACCTATTCACAAAATATGCAACTTATATAAAACAGCTTGGTTTTAAAAACACCCTACTTATTTCAGATGTGTTTGTTCGCGGCACTACGCTGAATGGCGCGCCTCGTGGAATGATTCCGAGGAGTACAAAAAAATTATGTCGAATCAACCTTCTGTACAAGTGAGTCTATTAAACATTTTTATATCAGAAGTGTGACAACCATGCAGTGGTAGTGACGTCGGATACAGCGGTGAAGGTCGTGGGTTCCAATCCAACAATGAGCTTGAGCTTTCGGTGAAGGAAAAACATCGTGAGGCAACCAGAGCGCGGTGGTAGGGTTCTTTGTAGTACTCGACTGGCTGGCTACCACCCTCAAGTTAGAAATCTGTCGCCAAGCACCTATTGGTGTGTTCCGACAGCTGCACTTTAGAGCCAGTTCCCATCTAGGCTTTTTGTGCTTACCACCTCAGGCACATTATCACTTACCATCATGAGATTGTGGTCAAACTCAAGCTTATCCAGAATAAATAATAAAAACAGAGTCACCTGACGGTAAGTGAATACCACGGAGATTCCTTATGTGTTGCCGACCTTTTTCGATGCCTAGAAGGCTCTCAAGAGCAACTACCGTACCACTCTAATAGGTGCTGCTAATTTCAACTTGTGGGCGGATACTACAAAGTGTTCTAACATTGCTATGGTTTCCACGCGATGTTTTCCTTCACCGAAAGCTCATCATTGTAGGATTCGAAACCACGACCTTCGTCACGGTATCCAACACTACCACTAAGCGATCAACGATATCCTACGAATATTATAAATGTGAAAGTTTGGATGTTTGTTGCTCAATCACGCAAAAACGGCTTAATGGATTTCGATGAAACTTGGCACACAGGTAGATATCCTGGAATAAAACATAGGACTTTTTATTCCGGAAAAAGATATGATGCGTCGGGAACGCAGGTGAAACCGCGGGGCGGAAAACTAGTATAATATAAAATCTCATTCAAAAATAATCTGGATAAAAAACAGTTGTAAATTCTACATTCATTTTATTTCCCTCAATATGTAGCTTTACCTAAATCAGACGCAGCGTTTGTAACAAATTGTAATTTTGTTGCTGAAGGGTCACAATTAATATTTTCAAGTTGGTGATGGAAGCGGTGCCGCTTGTGGTCGCTGGTCACAGTCAGGAGGTCGAGTGTCTAGTCACTGATGGTGAGAAAGTAGTCAGCTCCTGTCTCCAAGGCAACATCAAGGTGTGGGATTCGCAGAATGGAGAGATCATTACAAATATTGACCGCAGTTCGTGAGTATCGATTTAACATACTGAGATAAAATTACCTATATGAACCCCTCGTATTTATAACTAGCTGTCCCCGGCGTTCCCGTGAAATTTTGACGTTATTATAGCCTTCCTCGATAAATGAGCAGTTCCTGAGATGAGCGCGTTCAAACAAACAAACTCTTCAGCTTTATAATATTATAGTATAGATTCTCGTGTTACGATTTTGGTCCGCAATTAACTCCAAACTTAACCGATCTCTATGAAACTCGACACAATGTATAATGTCCTTGAATAAGAGATGGGATACTTTTTATCCTGGTAAAAGATAAGGGGGAAAACGCGAGGAACAGCAATAGATAGAGATAAGTGGAGAAAAATGGAGGAGGCCTTTACTCGGTAGAGAGGTCCTTAATAATAATGATTTAAATTGCATGCAATAATGATAATGATTTTTTTGTTTTTTATTGATTTTAATTCGTGTTTTTTAAAATTTTTATTATTTTAATTTAAAATTTAATTTAATTGAAATTTATTTGAAATTCCCGAATTGTTTAAATATATATGATGTAATTTAATTTATTTATATAAGGAATAAACAAGGCTTTATTGTTATATTATTTATCCCACTAATAATATGAATGTGAAAGTTTGGATGAATGGATGGATGGATGTTTGTTACTCTTTCACGCAAAAACTTGGCACACAGGTAGGCCATATCCTGGAATAACACATAAGATACTTTTTATCCCGGGAAAGGATAAGATCTCACGGCGACAAGGGTGAAACCGCGGGGGACAGCTAGTGAATTTAAGAATATGTTCTAAAAACTTAACACGGTTGTTTTAGGTTCTTCAAATTACAAAAGGAGCTTTACGAAAAAAGAGGTTTCAAAAAAAGTATTCAGAGTGAGAGTTTAGAAGGTAACTTTGAAAAACAAATATAATATTTTGTTGTAATTTTCAAATCAGGTATAAAATTGTTTCCGTTCATTTTCAGCACCAGTATACTCGGAAACTCCACCCAAATCTGAGGTAAATTATTAATTTTTGTTTTAAATTCTGCACAATATACTGTATTTTTTATTGCTGTCTAACTTGTTTTGTATTGACATATTATCAACAAATAAAAATAATAACTGTACATCAATTACAGAATGTGCATACGCTACGGAAAGGGCTGAGCAATTATTTAAAAGGTCTCAAATTCCGCTCCATTAGACGGGATACATCCGCTCATGTCTCTGTCGCTGACACTACCAAGTATGACTTCGCTAAGAATTACAGGTATGTTACTAGTAATAAGGTACATATTTTTTGACAAAGATGATTTTTTTTCTATATTTTTCTCTTACATTTAGAAGACACAAGAACACTATATAATTGATTATTCGTATACTATACACTGTATAGTATACATAATGAATCATAAAGAGTGAGATATATTAGGTCTTTACCTATGAAATTGCCGTTTTGTATGAAAAAATTTAAACGATTCTTTTTCATGTATTTTTTATTTGTATTAATCGAAGTAATCACCCATGCAATCAATGCATCTTTGCCAACGCAGTGGCAGTTTATTGATGCCCTTCATAAAGAAATGAGCTGGACGGTTGGCAGCAAATTCTTCAAAGGCATTTTGTACTGCCTCTCGGGTATTGAATTTTTTTCCCGCCAAGAAGTTTACAAAATCTGGTGAGTAGGGAGGATGACGGAGAGCTTCCAACCCCAGTTCTTACAACTTAGAGACCGTCTGCTGTGCAGTATGAGGTCGCGCGTTGCAGGAGCAGCGGAGACGAGCGATTGACCAATTCTTCTCCATCATTGTGTTCAGTTCTTCACAGTACACATCTGCAGTAATGCTCAATCCCGTTTGGTAAGAAGCTGTGATGAATCACACCGGCGCTAGACCACCAAACAGTGACCATCACTTTTCTACTTCAGCCGTAGATTGTGTATCACCTTTAATTCCACGGAAGCGAGCAAACCAATAACAGGTGGTGCGTTGGTTTGTAGTGTTAGCTCCGTAAACGACGTTGATGTTGCGTGCCGCTTTGCTGCCACGACGGTACTCATATTCCATAATTACTCGAATTTTTAACGTATCCATGATGACGAAAAAGATTGAAATGCGATGAAAATGTAACACTAATCAATAAACAAATGACTACTTTTGGAAAAAAAACCATGTTTTTAAAATAAAATTAATTTGGAATTAGAATTCTTAGCCAAACAAAAATTATTTTGATTTGAAATGGCCAGTACTGCAGAACGGCAATTTCATAGGTAAAGTCCTATTATAATTTTTTTAAATTATTCGGTGCGCGAGTCCGACTCGCACTTGACCGGTTCTTTTTATTTTAGCTCTCAAAATGGCTTCTACCTTCTATATTCCATCTTCAGTAAAAGTATTATTTTAATATTTCACTTTTGGTAATTCCAGAGACCTATATCGCACCAATCAAAATGACGAGCTTTTCAATAGTTACGAAGCTAAGGAAAATGTAGATATAAGTAATATTAACTTAAGCAAAAGTGACTTAAATACATCAAATAAAGATAGTGAACTTTACGACGAGAACATTTTAGTTTTCAATGACACAACAGTGAACAGTTTAAGAAATAGAAGTAAGAATAAGTTTATGTGTAGTAATAGTAGTTTGAGGACTGAGGAGTGCCAAGTGCAACCAGTGCCTAATTTAGACTGGAAGAGTAAAGCGACCGACGAATCTCCAGTTTGGTGCATGGATTTTTGTAATGATCTCATTATACTGGGCTGTGCCGATGGCAGGCTCGAATTCTGGGAGGCTGACTCTGGGAAATTAATGGTATGTATTTTTACATTAAATCTAAAATAGTTTGATCATAAAAATATACAGCATTCCCGTTAGTAGTATAACAGTTAAGTGAAAGGTAGTTGGTCGGCGGATTACCTACTAAATATGCAAAAATGACATCAATAAAAATGTTTTCGAGATTTTTATATATTGATTTTTGAATTTTACATATTGAATATCTCGAAAATGGATGACCCGCCCACCTATGTTTTCCTTAAGTTTGTCGCACTCCTTACCGGATAGCCTGTATAAAAGTTGAGATCAAAAAATGGCCGGCTCTTCTCAGTTGAAGGTTGACTTCCGAACCGGTGGTAACTTTAGTCATTTGTGCATGCTATTATACAGTGAAGTATGTAGGTAGATACTTTTTAATTACCTACCATCATTTGTACGACATTTCTGGCGCAATATACTATTTCAAAGCACTTTAGAGCCAGTTAGTTGCCTTTGAGGCATTGTAATAAGGTGTATAATGTTTAAAGGCGGTATTCACTTACCATCAGAACCGCGTGACTTATTATCATATTGTTTGTGTAGTGCGTGTGGTGGAGTTTAGAAGCACGCATGGGAGCGTGTTCGTCTGCGGGCGTGACGCACGTGCGTGCACTGTCAGGCGCTAGGCGCGTGGCGGTCGCCAGTCTTGCGGGACACCTTACCTTACTACGTCTGGACGCGTACAATGCCGCCTCGGGTGCACACGTCGACTGGCAGTTCAGCACTGCGCATAGACGCAGTAAGTGTCACGCAATTTACTACTAAGACGTAATGCACTTGATACACGAGGTATTTTTAGGGTTCGGTACCCAAAGGCTAAAAACGGAAACCCTATTACTAAGACTACTGTCCGTCAGTCTGTCTGTCACCAGGCTGTATCTCATGAACCGTGATAGCTAGACAGTTGAAATTTTATGATGTATTTCTGTTGCCGCTACTAACA
Organism: Ochropacha duplaris; assembly: GCA_951361185.1. Classification (NCBI taxonomy): domain Eukaryota; kingdom Metazoa; phylum Arthropoda; class Insecta; order Lepidoptera; family Drepanidae; genus Ochropacha; species Ochropacha duplaris. The sequence continues at coordinate 3,961,605 of OX592690.1, forward strand.
ACAAATACTAAAAAAATAAAAAATCTAAAACTGTAACCTATATGTACAAACATAAACTAAAAAGTTAAAAATTATATTTTAATTTCAAAGCTAGAGCCTTAAAAGACAATCAACAAAATTATTGATATTTATATATCTATTTAATATTTATAAACAGTTCTTTTTGGAGTCGGTGCCAGCCAAGAAGAAGAACAGTTTTGAACTGGACACGAAGTGTTCATACGAGAAAATGTCTTACGAGAGAGGTCTAAGGCGAGGTCTCCTTACGGTAATGTTCCTTAGGTCTGCGCCGTCGCTCCCCAACCTTTCGAAAGTTTGTTACAAAGGCAGAATTAACCTGCCCTTCTTGGCTGGCACCGACTCCAAAAAGAACTGTTTATAAATATTAAATAGATATATAAATATGATTTATAAACACGGTTCGCGATGTTATCCGTTTATATGAAAATAACTGCACTTTTTTTTAGCTCACAAACGCACCGGTTCTGCTGGCTCCATTCGAACAGCGCATGGCACGGACGAGTCAAATCGAGCTCGAATGAGCTTCTCTTACGAGTCCGACCTCAGTGATGGAGAAGGTACGCCTCTTAAAGATCGAAAAATATTGATATCCACGAAGACGCGCCCCACTCTTTTTCGTAATCCCTTACAATGCAACTGTAAATCCATTCGCTAGTGTTGTAGTGCTCTCGATATGTCTATATGTATATGTCGATAAGCAGCACTAGCAATAGGATGTACACTTGCACTGTAAAGGATTAGGAAAAATAGTGGGGCGCTTCTTCGTGGATGGCACCAAGAATTATATATTCTAAATGGATAGGTAACTTTAAATACTTACTTGAAGCAAATACCTATCAATTGCGAAAAAGAGAAAGATAACAACTACGTTGGGACAATCTCTCTTTCTTTCATTAAGGGTAAGTAGGGTTAGAAAGAGAGATTGTCCCTACGTAGTTGGTGCCTCTTTCTTTAGAGCATTAAAGTCATCAGTGTGCGCATTTGCATAAAGTGTAATAGTGTGTTATTGTATTATTTTTTTATTGTAGAGGTAGTATGCGTTAGGATAGCGCAGTGCCGGCCACATCAGCAACCCATCACAGAGATGCACTCGGAGGGAGGACGGATCCTCACAGGCGGACAGGACCATGTGCTTAAGGTTCGGTTAATATCTTTGTAACTGTGTTTATGATAGTTATATGAGTGCTGGATCCAGGCGCGGATCTACTGGGGGGAAATTGACGCCCCTGAGCTACGACCAATTACTTAAATAATTGAAATCGTCATAGCGACATCATATGTTTTTCACTTCCCGAAATTTTCTGTAAGATAAAGCAGGTGAAAGGAAAAATTATACCTAAAAAAACCAATTGCCCTTCTCTATACCAAATCCTGGAACCGCGCCTGGCCGGATCTCTCAATTAGTAAAAAACTATGATCCAAATAACACATGTGATATACCAAAATTAAGGTGCGTACAGACTATGTAACTTGTTATACAGGATGTCCGGTAAGTAATATGACAAACTTAAGGGGGAGGTAGTTGGTTGGGTCTCCTACCAAATATACAAAAATCAATTCAGTAAAAAGTTCACAATTTTCGAGATATTTCGATATTTTTATGTATTGATTTTTGAATTTTATATCTTAAATATCTCTAAAATGGTGACACATTTACTAAGGTCATTTTCATATATTTGGTAGGTGACCAGCTCACCTATCTCCCCCTTAAGTTTGTCGTACTCCTTACCGGACAACCTGTATAACTTGTGTTTTATAACACGTCCACATTATGTAACCTTGTTATTCACATTGCAACATGAAACAATACTGTACACATTAGAATACTGTGTTATATAACAATTATCGTAAACGCAGATGCTGGTATAACATTGTTGTAGATATTAATAACATGTTCTATAATATTCGGTGTCCACATTATCTGAAACATGTTATATAACAATGTTGTATAACATGTTATGTTACATAGTCTGTACGCACCTTTACATTAGGTCATATTATCGGTCTATATTAGAGGTCTATATTATAGAAAGTCAATAAAATATACATTAAAATAATTGAATTTGGACATAATAGGCACATCACCTTTTATTAAATAAGAGTTGACTATAGATTCTTTAATGCGGGGCCTAAATATATTGATTTCAGGTGTTCTCAAGTGCGGAGCTAACACCGTTGTTCACGCTACACGGCCATTGCGGGCCGATAACTAGCTGTTTTATAGACCATGCCACGCCGACTATAGCCGGCAGCGGCTCGCAAGATGGTCTACTCTGCGTTTGGGACTTGCATACTGGTAATAAAGGCTATGTTTTTATTATAATTTTTGATTGTCCATAAATAATTACCTTAAAACAATTCGCACCTTTAAAGGCAAACCGTTATTAAACGAAAATATTATATAATAATATATATATACAGAGGAGCAAACAAAAAAAGAACGGCTTTTCCGCGATGAAATTGAGCAACTTTTTTAAAGTCAAACGATAGATAATTACAAATTACACTATAACGTATAATTCTAAAAGTTTAAGCGAATTATTCTTACAATCGACGATGCTATGACGATAATGATAAATAAATAAAACAAAATAAATAAATATCCTCGGACATTTACTAGCTGTCCCCCGCGGTTTTACCCGCGTTCCCGTGGAATTTAGTGGTATGAAATATACTTTACAACCTATTCTCAGACCTCCCGAATATACCTACACAAAAAATTTCATAAGAATCGGTTAAGACTTTTCGGAGGAGTTCGGTAACTAAAACTGAGGGAGGAACTTAAGGGGGGGATAGGTGGGCGGGTCACCTCCCAAATATATAAAACTCACCTCAGTAAAAAGTTCACCATTTTCGAGATATTCTGATATTTCAGTATGTATCGATTTTTGAATTTTAGATCTTTAATATCTCGAAAATGGTGACACTTTTACAAAGGTCATTTTTATATATTTAGTAGGTGACCCGCCCACCTATCTCCCCCTTAAGTTTGTCGTACTACTTACCGGACACCCTGTATATCTATAAAATTCTCAGTTTCAGTTTTAGTGTAGATGTAAGTAATGTCTGTGTATTTTCAGGCGCGTGTTTATATAGTATGCAAGCCCACGATGGCGCGGTGACGTCACTAGCGTATACAGCGTCGTACGTGGTGTCGGCGGGGGCTGACGAACGACTCTGCATATGGGACCGATTTCAAGGACATATGCTTAACTCAATACATATCGTAAGTTATTTGACATTCATTTTAAAGTCCCTTTCTTAAAAAAATATAAGAAAAGCTTATAATACGAGTATATTAGTTTTACGCCCCGCGGTTTCACCCGCGTTCCCGAGGGATCTTATCTTTTTCCGGGATAAAAAGTATCCTATGTCCTTCTCTGAGGTTCCATCTACTTTTATACCAAATTTCATCTAAATCGGTTCAGCGGTTTAAGCGGGAAGAGGTAACACAGACACACTTTCGCATTTATAATATGTATTAGTATGGATTTAGTTCTTTATTACTATTTTTTATCAGGCATCGAATTTTGGCACATAAATATTTAATAAGCATATTATGGATCGGACGGTCTCATTGGGCTGATAAACAACATTCTACCTGGTTCAATCATCCTTGTAATTTAACGTCAAGGTTATTTCATGTATAGAAAGCTACACTATCCCTCGGGGACGCGTGTGAAATCGCCGGGCGGAGAGTATAGATGTTGGTTTTATTTGTTTCAGGGTTTAAACTACATGAGTCGTATGCTACCTTTAACGCATACATTGCTCGTGATGGGTGACCGTAGTGGGCTCACCGCATACGACCTAAGCAGCGGAGATATTATACGGAGGGTTTTGCTCGGTATGTGATGTTCCTATCTTATTACCTATTTTTGTAATGTCATAAGTCTATATATAGGATTTGGCCATCCACGCCCACTTGAAAAATTCACCCTGTATACTAGCTGTCCCGCGCGGTTTCACCTGCAATCCTGATTCTCGATATAAACTTTAGATCCCCGTGTTTCCATACGAACTTATGGGGTGAATTTTGTGAAATCTTTTCATATTGGATACCTACGTCATAATAACTATCTCCGTGCCGAATTTCAGCGCAATCCATTCAGTGGTTTGAGCTGTGTTGATAGATCAGTCAGTCACGCCATAACTTGAGAACGGCTGGACCGATTTAGCTATTTTTGGGGAATTTTTAAAATTGGGGAAAACTGAAAGTGCTTTTTCTAGGGGATTTTTATTGGACAGGACAACGTCTGTTGGGTCAGCTAGTAAAAAATGTTTCAAAATCGTACTGGTCCGCTCGAAATGACCTTGTGTCACTGATATCTATAGGAGGAACGGATGTGGTGACGTCACATAAATAACCTCGATCCGAAACTTAAATGCTTTTATAATATTAGAATAAATATTCTTGCAGTTGCATAATTACTTAAAAAACATTTTTATTTCATCTTTTTCTAGGCGATGATAGCTCAGTGGTATTTCGGATACCGCGGCGAAGGCCGTGGGTTCGAATCCTACAATGAGCTTGAGCTTTCGGTGAAGGAAAACATCCTGAGGAAACCATAGCATAGCCAGACGGGTACTACAAACGTACGTACTTTGTAGTATCCGTCTGGCTGGCTACCATCCTCAAGTTGAAAACCTGTCGCCAAGCACCTATCGGTGTGTTCCGAGAGCTGCACTTGAGAGCCAGTTCCCATCTAGGGTTTGTGTGCTTACCACCTTAGGTACGAGTTGAAGGTACAACGTCCAATGGTTCTGTAGTCAAAATGGGGGTACCTCAAGGTTCCATACTTGGGCCATTTCTATTTCTAGTATATATTAATGACTTACCGTCGGTCGTAAATGGTCTCTCAGATGTAGTCTTGTTTGCTGACGATACCTCATTCATTTTTAAAGTAGATAGAAAAGACAAAGAACTTACTAGAGTAAATGATACTTTGTCAATAGTTTCTAAATGGTTTGCTGTAAATAATCTTTTATTAAACTCTAAGAAAACAAAATGTTTAAGATTCGCTCTTCCAAACGTACCGCAAGTAGACAGTAGGGTATTCATGATTTATTGATCAAAACATTTTTACAAGAATAGTTACATAGATACATTCATCACCAAAACGAAAGCCTGAGAGGCTTATGCTTATGCTCGGTGAGAGTTCAAGTTTTTAAAAAAAATATATATAATAGATGACAGCAGCCTGGGGCTAGTTGATAAAACTGTATTTTTGGGTATAACACTTGATAATAAACTACAGTGGGGTTCTCATGTACAATCTTTAGCTAGTAAATTGAGTTCTGCTGTATTTGCTGTTAAAAAAATTAGACAATTGACGAATGTTGAGACGGCCAGATTAGTTTATTTTGCATATTTCCATAGTCTTTTATCATATTGCGATTTACTGTGGGGAGCTGCTGCAGATATTGAAACAATTTTTGTATTACAAAAAAGAGCCATTCGTGCAATCTACAATATGGGTCCACGTGAATCATTAAAGGAAATATTTAAGGAAATAAACGTAATGACTTAACCTTCACTGTATATATATGAAAATATTATGTTCATTCGAAAAAATGTAGACTTGTATAAATCAAATGTAGAGATTCATAATTTCGATACAAGACAAAAAGATAAATAAGTTGTTCCGTATTTTAGATTAGCTAGAGCTAAAAAGTAATTTCTTGGGAATAGTGTTCGCTTTTATAATAAATTACCAGCACCTGTTACCAAGATGACTGATTCTAGATTCAAATCGTACATAAAAAAAGTTTTGAAAGAAAAAGCTTATTACAAGGTAGCCCAATATATTGAGGATAAAGATGACCTACACATTGTTTTTTTTTTACTGTTAATTACCTTTTTTTTTAAAACGCTGTTATTAGCTGGGTATTTTTTGTTTCAGTTTACTATGTAGGTAACTAATGCGGGTTATAATTTTTTATGTATTTTTGTATTACTTTAAGAATAAAATTGTTAAACATTTGAAAATAAATGCCAATATAGTCAGATGGTCCAAAATATTTAAAAAAATGTAACCTTGCTGAGTTTCTTGCCGGTTCTTCTCAGTTGAAGGCTGACTTCCGAACCGGTGGTAACTTCTGTAATTCGACCTTCATAAGTGCCCTTCTAGGGCCTAAACTGAATAAATGGTTTTGACTTGACTTTGACTTTGGCCACATCATCACTTACCATGATGAGATTGCAGTCAAACACAAGCTTATCCAGAAAAAAAAACTTCCTCATCGCGTAGTAATTAAATTGTAATGTCTTTTTGTTTCAGGTCAAAGTGATGGCTGCATTTTCGTGAGGCAAATATTGCCATTAAAAGACGCTATTGTATGCGATTACGCAAATCAACTGCGAATTGTGCGGTTCCCACTAGTGTCCAGGCTATCGGATGTTAAGAATGAATGACACGAACAATTAGTGATAAATATAAAAAAACTATGAAATTATAGACTTTCGATGTGACTTAATAATATTTATAATACGAATAATATTGAGGCTTGTGCAATTTAACTAATTGAAATTAATACACGGGGCGTCACACAATAGACTAGTATCGAAACAACTTTATTTAATTTAATAAATAATAAGTCTTTAAGTATATCGTTATGTCCCGAAATTCTACGTCAAGCGGGTACCGGGAGAGAGGCCAATCCATGCGTGTTTTGGTAAAAATAAGTATTTTTTTATTATTTTGAAATCGACTCCGTAGATCACACCTTTAGGTTCTATGGTCAGAAATCAATATTAAAATCTAAATTATTAAAAAATCGCTATTAAATTTCGAAGATCCACGGAGTCGATTTTAACATTTAAAACTAAATAAACGTTTGTCTTACTTTTCTTATCTATAAAAAATCGCTATTATAAATTCGAAGATTAAGATGTGATTTACGGAGTCGATTTTAATATTTAAAAAAAAAACCTATTTTACCAGAACAGGTATGGGTGGGCCTCTCGCCGGTACCCGCTTGACGTTGTGATTCATGACACCTGTATATACAATTAATCTGTTCGTGTGTATGTAACTGAACTCCTCCTAAACGGTTGGATGGATTTTGATGAAATTTTGTATGTGTGATCAAGTTGTTTCGACAATGGTTTAGATTTACAATTAGATCCGGTAGGGGGTGCTGCAATTGGGTTATAGGTTTTTTTTTTCAGGACAGGACGTGTCCTTTCGGATAGTATTTATATAAATATGTAGTTAAATTCGTAGTATTCTATTTTATTCGACGTACAAAGATGCGAATAATTTCATCTGTATTTTTGTAGTCCAAATTCGTTACAGGAATTTATCTGAAACAGTTATATCTAGTAATCATCTAATATTAAATTTTTCTAGCTTTCCGCCCCGCGGTTTCACCCGCGTATCCCTTTTTTACCCCTTTTGAGGTTAAATTTCATAAAATCCTTTCTTTTTCCACGTCTACATCTCAAAAACAATACTTGTGGAAAAAAATAGCTTCCTAGGTCCAAGGGGGTGGAGTTGATGAGTCAATGAGTCAGGCCTTCTCTTTTTATACATATATAGATAGGAAACGTAAAGGTATAATATTGTGACGCCGATGCTGGCCTACTATGCAATGGCAATTAATATGGCCGATTGGGTGATATTACAATAAATTGTATTTTGTTAATACATATTCAAATAATAATAGTGTCAGCTACGATTTACTTGTGGCTAAAATTAATTTATGTGTTTTACAAGCCGCCTTGATAGGTTACGATTTATAACTTAAAATCTTATATTGTATAAATTCTGATACAATTATATTATTTAATTCAATGTCATTAAATATTAGAATGCAATGTTATATCAGAATGTAATTTATTGGTCTTGTTTGTTATTTATCTGTACATACTAAGGATTTTTTTTATTTGTGGTTTTACTTACGTTTAAAAGTAAAAAAAGTTATACATGTTCAATGTACAGTCCGGTAAGTGATACGAAAAACTTAAATGGGAGATAGGTGGGCGGGTCACCTACCAAATATACAAAAATGAGCTCAATACGAAATATTTTTATGTATTGATTTTTAAATTTTAGATATTAAATATCTCGAAAATGGTGACACTTTTACTACATTTTATAGTTGGTAGGTAACCCGTCCACCTATCTCCTCTTGAGTTTGTCGTACTACTTACCAGGACATCCGATATAAGTAACTATACATAGGATTATGATTGAATGAAGTCTCACATTGGTAAGTGATGTTGCGGCATTAGGTAAATGAACAATGAACTTTCAGTGAAGGAAATCATCGTGAGTAAACCACAGCATAGTGGCAGGGTACTTTGTAGTACTCGACTGGCTGGATATCACCCTCAAGTTAAAAATCTGTCGCCAAGCACCTGTTGGTGTGTTCCGGCAGTTGTACTTGAGAGCCAGTTGCACGGAATTGTAATAAGGTGTACAACACATTGGCAATCCCCATGATGGTATTGCTAATGTAGTCACTTACCATCAGGTGACCCGCTAGCCTGATTGTCATTTGACATCACTATTACTGAGCTAGCATCACTATGCTGGACATAAATACCAATGTGTAGAAAACGTAAATATATTTTCATTTAAGATCTATTTACATGGGTGAAGAAGTCGTCTCTATCCAGTGTGTGCCAGGTCTAAGTATTAACACCCTATAATATTATCATGTAATATTTCTTATTACTATTATAAATTTTAAAGTTTGTTAAGATGGATGTGAAGATGTTTGTTGCTCTTAGGGATCATCCATAAATTACGTCACATTAATTACATTTTTTACCCCCCCGACCAGTACCAGTAGTTCTTTTTTTATAAAATCAAACAAACATTTGAAAAATAAACAAGATGATTAATTATATTATGAAAGATACAAACTTAATCATCTTCAGTCCATGGGCTTTGAACGCAGTCCTTTAAATATTAGATTTTGAACTCTTGTCACACAATGTCACACCCACCCGCGTGACATAATTTATGGATGGCCCCTTATACGCAAAAACTACTGAACGGATTTCGAAACTTGGCACAGGTATATCATAAACTGGAATAAATCATAGAATACCTACTTTTATCCCGGGAAGATAGGGGGGACTACTAGTAATATGCTAGACTGCTGCAATTCGAATATCTTTTTCAGTTATTATAAAATCCAAACATCACAATATCTATTTGTTAAACCAAATTAACATAATATAGTTGATTACAAAGTAATGTGTTGTTGTTTTTTTATGTGAAATGTATTTTTTTACTTTCTTTATTAAACTGTTCTAAATAATTGAGACATAGTTTGACGTTGAAAAACATATCGACATTTTTAACGGTCTTCAAAAATAAAAGCAATTGCTGGAGGTTCTTAATTTGTCACTATGTTATAGATACACCTACATACAGAATTCCTCAATGGTAAAGAAAACCAATAATTTAATTGATACTTTGATATTTAATAACTAAAGATACACAATCAGCGAAAAAAAAAAGACCTTACCGAAGGAGTGCCTAATCGAACAACAACACCCAACTCTTTTAATCAAGTAGCATTCGAACGCTCCGACGGTAAACATGCCTCAGTGCTCTGCTCGTTTAAGATATATTATGGCTAGCCTTGTCACCGAGGGTTCCGTACAAACTTGGAAATAGTTCGTTCATCACGGTAATGGAATTTTTTAATTTTTTTTTTTTGATTACCTTATTTGAGGTTAGTGTCAATTAAGATAGACCTCTAAATTGTATGAGCGCCCATACAACTCGGAGGTATATCTTAATTGGTGGTAACTATGTATGTATGGGGACCGCTTTAATTTCCAACTTTTTTTATTTTATGAATTTTTCCTTTGTTTGCGCTGTAAGTTCTTGCTTTTTGCCAAATTTCGTGATTCTAGGTCAACGGGAACTACCATATAGGTTTTCGACCCAAAAGCTATAGGGTACTTCCGGTTGACCTAGAATTGTCAATTTTGGTTAAAAGCAAGATCTTATAGCACAAGTAAAGGGAAAATTCCGAAAAATAAAAAAAGTTGAAAATTAAGGTAAATTTTGATACTTACAAGTTTTCGCGAAAATCAAAATTTGCCCATAGCTTTTTATTGTGTTGACTCAGGACCTTGATTTTTATACACCTAATAGGGACTATAGACTTCAGTATTTGGTATACATTTCAACTTGCTAGGTCTACCCGTTCCTGAGATAATCGGTGGTGACACACGGACAGACGGACAAGAAAGTTATCTTATAAGGGTTCCTTTTTTTACCTTTTGAGGTACGGAACCCTAAAAACCTAGTAGTTTAGTAGGTAACACAATTTGAGACAGTTTTGAGAGAACTTTTGCTTGGGATTGTTTATCTTTAGTTATTAGATATCACTGAATTGATATATTATTACAGTCAACATTAGAGATGTTTCAAATCAGCTTATCATTAAATTCATATGATTTGTACGAAATAGGTACTGCGTTGTTACGTCATAGTGTAATCAAAATATTAACAGTTATAAAATTTTCCGGTATTTGAGGTCTTTTATACAATGGTAATTGTTTGATAATTTTTGATGGCGGTGATGGTTTACAAATTAAAAATATTTGTTAATATTCTAAGTTTACCACACTCATCTGCAAACGTGGAACGAATATTTTCGTCAATTAATCTAATGAAAATTAAACAGCGCAACAAACTATCCACTGAATCAATTTTTGGTCTTCTCCACACAAAAAGATGTATCGGAGTAAATAACCAAATGTTATAATTTTAAGATGAATAAATCGTCGCGCCCGGAGCGACGACCAATTCTTAATCTATAGCTGTTGCATTTTTTATGTGGTTGTTAATTTATAATTTATTTATAAGGGAAATCAACAGCTTATTACAGAACAAAATAATACAGTTATAGAATTAACATAATTGTTAAGCCAATTACAGATTTACGAATGATACTTAAATATTATGATAAAGGATTCATCAGTCAGATAATTTCATTTTGTAAAGTACATTATCGACGCAAGAAAACGTATTTGCTGTAAGTAGTCAAAACCCAACTTTTCACCAGAGACTTTAAAAAGTTTGAAAAAAAATTAATATCTTTTTAATTATCAGTGACAGAAAGATGATTTTTGGAACACAGTTTTGTTAAAATAATACTCATGAACAGCAATGAAAATATTTTGGTTAAAGTTATTACCAGTAGGCTTTTACAGCAATTGACTTTCATTGAAGAACGTCGTAAGTAGTTAATAACTTCAATGAAGATGGCTTAATTCCGTATATTTCAAGAAATTTAAAATACTGAAAATATTGAAATATTTTCAGTAAAAATTACTGATAGCATTCTAAAAATTACTGATAGCATTTAATTGGTATAAATCCATATGAATGCTTTAAGCAAAGACTTTTAACTTATACTAATAGACAGGACATTGCGAACAAAATCGTAATCCGATATTTATGTCCAGTGGACAAAAGTAGCTCAGTCTGGTCTAGTTTATTCAAAGATAGATGGCATTACTGAGGCATGGAATGGGATCACTGTTTTTCTATGACTTTTCTTCTGATAGCCGCTATATTGTATGTATCTATCTTTTGTAATCTCTAAAAACAATGACACAATTGCCCCAAGTTTCCTAGAATTAAGACTTTGTTAAACTATGAATTTTAAATTTTCTAAATTCGTTGACTTTGAAAGGCCCTCATTTAAAAGTTGGCGCATTTAATCAGGATTGTAAAATGATACAATACTTGTTAGTTTCGTACTAAAAAAAACGAGTAAAAAAATAAAAACCTCAAGTAACCCGATTTTTGCTAACCCATTTTACTCGGTTAAAATGTTTTTTTTTTCGCACAAGCTCTTGGTAGGTTCTAAATTTTACGGCAAAATGATGAGAGAGATGGATAGTGGACTTGTTTGCCATGACTGAGAGAGACAGATAGTGACGCCACGTTTACCAAAGTCAACAAAAGTAAGTAATTAATAAAATAATGAAAAATCTTGACCTAGTTTAGTTTAGGTTTATTGGAATAAAAGTCAGATAGAAAAATAACATTTTTTATTACAACAAATGATCAAATTGTTTACCATCAGCCTCAATACACACCCTACATCTTCTTTAAAAAGATCTACATGATGTCCTCAGCAGCTTGAGAAATTCGTTCACGCAGCTCGGCTACGCTCTCAATGGGCTTTGAATAAACTTTTTCTTTGAGAACGCCCCAATAAAAAAAAATCCAGGGGATTTAAATTTGGGGAACGGGCTGGCCACGAGATAGTGCCTGAACGTCCAATCCACCTTCCCGGATATTCCTGGTCAAGGAAACCTCTTACTTGCACTGCGTAAAGCGCTGGGCAGCCATCTTGTTGATACCACATGTGGCGAAGATCTGAAAAATGTAGGTAATTCGTGCCATTCAAGTTCTCAGGCAGCTCAAAAGGCCCAACAATTCTGCCGTTTAAAATTCCGGTCCACAGGTTTATTTTAAAGCGGTATTGGAATCTGTCTTCTCGCATTAAATGTGTATTCTCCACATGCCACTCGTGAAAATTGTGTAAGTTTATGTAACCATCTTTTTTAAATGTAGATTCATCTGACCCAGAGATTTTTTTGGATGAATTGGGGATTTTCATTATGCCTCTGTAGCATTGTTCTGCAAAATGAAATCCTTTCAGGCTAATCTCGAGGGAGAAGACTTTGAAATCGTACGTGAAACGGATGCATTTCGGCTCTTTGTAAAATACGATGTGCTGTGCTTTTGGGTATTCACGTTCTTTCTTCAATTCCACGAACGGAAATACTTGGGTCATCTGCGACCTCTACGCGAAAGCGAGGTCTACCTCCAGCCCGTATTTGATTCAGGAAATGGCCGCTCCCCGTGAGTGAACGGTGCACATTAACAAACACGCGGTGATCCGGATAGCGCTCTAAATTTGGATATCTTTCACGATAAAGTCTAGCTGCGGCACTTGCGTTGCATCTGCATTCCCCATAAATGAGGTGCATGTTCGCATATTCTTGTGAAGTGTAGCGCGTAGGCATGGTAGATAACAAGGATGCCAACACAAAAGTCCAATTCCAAAAGAGAGAAGCTAAAGTTGCCGGTATGTAATCAACAAGTTCAATTCACAAAAATCCAAGTCCAAAAAGAGAAGCCAACGTTGTCAGGACTAAATCAACACAAGCGAATACGGAAAGGTGCGCAGTAGACGAATGAGCGAAGCATAACTGGTGTCAGACTGGTAGCGTAGCCATTTGCTTGGTATGGCGTCTGTATCTGTTTCATTCGCACTCGTTTAAACGACGCATCTTCGTCTCATTGCGTGGCGTCAGTATCTGTCTCTCTCACTCATTGCAAACATGTCCACTATCCATCTCTCTCATCATTTTGCCGTAAAATTAAGAACCTACCAAGAGCTTGTGCGAATAAAAAACATTTTAACCGAGTAAAATGGGTTAGCAAAAATCGGGTTACTTTAGGTTTTTATCTTTTTACTCGTTTTTTTTAGAATGAAACTAACAAATATTGTATCATTTTACAATCCTGATTAAAAGCGCCAACTTTTAATGGCACTTGCCAAGGCACTCTAGGTACATTTTTTTTAAAGGAAGGCCTTTTAAAGTCAACAAATTTAGAAAATTTTAAATTCATAGTTTAACAAAGTCTCAATTCTAGGAAACTTGGGGCAATTGTGTCATTATTTTTGACTGTGATTCTTAGAATATTATTTAGGGTTACCGTTCCAAAGTTTAAATGAACAAAAATAATAAAAATTAACCACAATAACCGAAAAATGGTTACAGATTGACCAAATTTTTAGGTTTTTCTTAAATGCCCATAATTTTCAAACTGCATGGGATAGATTTTTATTCCGATTTTTCTCATGATGTTTACAATCAATCCTGTCGCCCCGTTTCGGCTTGACGTTGAGTTCTGGGACATCCTGTATACCGGATGTTTTTTTTTACCGTCTTGATAATAACATGGTGTGTTATATTTGTGGAATAGAATCTATGGACGTTAATATTTGTGTACTAGCATTTCGGTTATTAAAGTTCAGAAAATCCAATAAAATACATAAAAAGATAACATTCTACACGGCGCGGCGGCGCGTGCGTAATAGTAAATAAAATAGGTGCCTACACTGCCTATTACTACCAAGAACGCGATCGCGCATGAATGAAAAGTGCGAGCGAAATAGATAGCGTCAGTACCTACGCATTTCTACCGTTGCGGTTTATTTTAGAGATTTCGATCTTCCCTTCATACTTTTAAGGGCTTAGGACCATCTAACATGCTGTAGTTGTGTTACATGTTAAACTTTATCATTACTCATAACATTATTTGTCAGACAGAACTAATAAAATAGTTGATACCTACATGATTATACGTTAACTACAACTGCAACATACTAGGCGTATTTAAAAGATTGAAATCAACTTATTTACAAATTACACTGATTAATGACAAAATAATTAAGTACCTTTTAGCGATATCGCAGTAATTGTTCAAAGTGTCCACCGTTTCTCTCGTTTGTTAAACTACGAAGGGTGTTTCTATCACTTTTTAAAATATTAAAAGCGTCTATTATGCGCTGTTTTAACACACTGACACTGCGAGCTTCTTCAGTGTACACCAACCGTTTTAGTTCGGCCCACAAATAAGTCCAAAGGGGTTAGGTCTGGCAGTTCACAGGTCCCCCGCGACCTATCCACCTGCCACTGAACTGACTGTCTAGATACTCGCGCACCGATCTTTTGTAAAGGGCTGGACAGCTGATACGTATTCAAAATCAAAGTAGTGCTGGGAATTTGCGGATCCGGAATAACCTGCCGGCGAAGAGATTGAAGATGTTGTGGTTCTGTATACATTCGCCTTGCACCATCTAAGCTTTCACCAGACATGATATAACACTGCACCATTGCTAAATACTCTACATTGTTGTATTCCTACATGTTTACGGTATTATCACAGCGAGCGCGAGCGACCGAAGGTAATGTAAACAATGCGAATAGATGACGTAGGTAACACGTCACAAACACGACGTCACGGAATGCCTAATCGCAGGCGACTGCGCGGGCGGCGGGCGGTGGATGGTTGGCGGGCGGCCGGGCGGGAGGTGGGGAATGGCGGAATTCGGGATGCCTGTGCCTGCCTGCGCCGACGGCGGCCGGCGAGAAGGGGCGCCCGGCGGGTGCGAGTGTGCTTGAGAGAGAGAGTTGTAGGCATTTGTAGCGAAATCATTCATAAAATTTGTCGCGCGTCTATTAGGGTAACTATGTTTACGGTTTTGGATTATTTTAATTTTTTTTTTCGAATTTATATTTTAAATCTTTTAATGTGCAAAATAGAGTGTAAATGAGTAGTGTATATTGGTAGAATAATTTCAGACTATGTTAGTAAAATAATTAAATAAATAAAGTAACTATGCCATAGGCTTCTATTCCATTTACCTATCACGCCCAATTTTTTTCAAGACGGTAAAAAAAGTCATCCGGTATACAAGAATTGCTCGTTTAAAGGTATTAGATATGAATGAAGTAACGCACAGATCCATGCTATCCTATCCTACTAATATTATAAATGTGAAAGTATCTTTGGATGTGTGTGAAGATGTATGTGAAGATGTTTGTTACTCTTTCACGCAAAACGGCTGAACGGATTTTGATGAAACTTGGCACCCAGGTAGGTTTTTATCCTGGGAAATGAGAAAACTAGTAATATTATAGTAACTGTTACCGCTTCACGTTTAAACCGCTGAACCGATTTAGATGAAATTTGGTATAGAGATAGATGGGACCTTGGAGAAGGACATAGTATACTTTTCATCCCGGGAAAAGGTAACCTCACTCGGGAACGCGGGTGAAACCGCGGGGCAGAACAGGAATCTAAACAATATGGCGGACAGCGCTTTCGTCAGGTTCAATCAATTATAAAAATAAAGTATTCAGTTTTCTAGCTGTAAGAAAAATAAAGTACCTAATATTTTATTTGGTCTAATAGAATAATTCTTTGACTTGATATCAAATCTAAATGGCATAGATTAATAATAGGTCATCGCGCGAGGGCCTATTATTAATCTATGTCTAAATGGGTTGTTAAAACAACAAGCAGTGATTAAATCTTACTTTTAGCTTTTATGTAAAGTAAAACAGTAGGTATTATTAATTAGTAAGTTGTAAAAAGTTTAATCAAAATAATCTTACATTTATAACAGGCATTTGAGATATTGTATTCATTTTATAAAATTACGTGGATACAGGTTTTATCTATGTATAGGTAGATACTAAATTTATTTGGAACTTATAGCTCTCACAACAAACAGACAGACCGAATAGGTATGTAAAGAAATACCTAAATTAGTAACAAACATCAAAAACCGACATGGGCACATTCTGTTATTAATTTAGTTTCTCAGGTTCATCCGTAACATAAATATCAAGTGTAGACTTGAGGCCAATACTTAAATATTTACGGCTTGAATGCCGGCTGTGATCAAGAATAATATATTCTAACTAAATGGATAGGTAACTCTAAATACCAATTTGAAGCAAATTCGCAATTGATAGGTATTTGCTTCAAATACGTATTTGGAGTTACCTCTCCATTTAGAATATATAATTCTGGCTGTGATACCATTCGCAGTAAAATGGAAAAAGATAAGGAAAACTATCACAGATCTTGACGTGACAAGACTACCTACCTATCCTACAATGAGGTGCTGGACAATATGCTTCACATGGCCACCTTTATATTATCTCCTATGCCAGAATTATGTATACTACCTGGATAAGACTCTCTCCATACCTACTTGAAGCAAATACCTATCAATTGCGAAAAAGAGTAAGATAACAACTACATTGGGACAACTTCTCTTTCTTTCATTTAGGGTAACCCTACTTAGACCGCGTTTCAGCATACGCCATAGATTACACTATTGGCATACGCTTACAGGCATCTATTGGCGGGTTCGGACCCGTGTCCCCCTACTCAACATCCTGGGGGAGCCATGGAAATTTTGAAATATTTCGAAGTACTCGCGCGGGGATGTACGAGTATGACTTACGCCATTTAAAATATAAAAACCGGCCAAGTGCAAGTCGGACTCGCGCACGAAGGGTTCCGTAAAAAAGGCAAAAAAATCACGTTTGTTGTATGGGAGCCCCTCTTAAATATTTATTTTATTTTTATTATTTATTATTAAAGTAAAAATACAACTGAGTATTTTGTAAATATTTCAAGTGCCTACCTGTTGCCATTATTGATATCGAACAAAAAAGGGCAAAAAATAGCGTTTGTTGTATGGGAGCCCCCTTAAATATTTATTTTATTTTGTTTTTAGTATTTGTTGTTATAGCGGCAACAGAAATACATAATTTGTGAAAATTTCAACTGTCTAGCTATCGCGGTTCTGATAAGGTACTTGACCCTACAGTTTAGCGCCAGTTTTATCATATATTTGTACATATGTAGGTACTCTGTTTTCATTAGGTCTAACAAGCACATGAACCAACTACAAAAATTACACCGTGGATGAATCTGAGAAGCCATAATGCATTAGGGCAATTTACTGGCTTATGCCGTTTACAATCATCGAGTCTAATTACTTAATAAAACAATAAGGCGTTATGTATTGCATGTGAAAAATTATGTCAGTGGTAAAATTCAGGCACCTTTCGATGTACGTACATACTAATATTATTGCATTTAAAGCTCGTACAACTAAAAGGCCGACCTAATAGAAAAAAAATTGATGACTTAAATGTATAGAAATCCTCACACTTATTTCACTAAATATACTTAACAATAAAAACATCCATAGCACTTCTACACCACTATAATGTCCAAGCTCGTCCGAAGGCGATATCCAGATACTGAAAATAAAAATGAAGGATCCGTTTATTAACAAGTAGGTAATAGTATTGAATGGTAATAAAGAATAGACGCAATGCAATAAATACAAATGTTTCATTTACCTTCGCTTTACAGCGGCACGCATAGCAAGCAGTAAAAATCCAATTGGCTTGGCAATAATACTAATGATCATTGTAGATCACCGCACAGCTATTTTTAACCAATTATTAAATAAAAAATCACAAGTCATCGCACATCTCAATTAGGGCCACGGCGCACACAGGTAAATATTTTCGCTCGTTGCAGATATTTAAAACTATTAAAGTAGATTTTTTATATTATAATCTAAAAGTTACAACTTAGAATATGTCGATTTTATTAGGTTTTGTAGAGAATGAAATAAAACGCAGCATTAAAATCACATTAACTTTACTTATACACGTAAATCAGTTTTTGGAAATCATATTAATATTGCTGAGCATAATATATATAAAATTCAAAGGCCCTATGTGGACAAAAATATCTGCTATAATTTACGAAAATATATAAGACGAGATAACACACTAGTCTAGGGTTTGCAATCCCGCATTGCGAGTTCCCAGATGTCAATGAGACTAATACAACATGAATTATAAAAATAAGCAACATTTATTTACATGATTTGTGATATTTCGTTTAGAATTTTAACACAATGTAATGTAAAATACAATAATAAGTTCGTTAAGTATTTATAGTTTGATAAAATAATAACATGTCGGTTGAATTAATCTATTTTATTAATAAATTTTGTAGTTTAATTGGAAGTACATTGTATTTCTATAGAGACATAATAATCTATGTATAAGTAACATAAGCAATATGTTAGTGACGTGCTGATTTCGGTTGATTATGGACGAAATGGTTACCCGTTTGATATTTCAATGACTAGAAGTATTTATATTTCCTTTATAATATTTTTTGTATTATTTTCATATGGGAAATTTACCGCTGGATTGGAAACCCTTTACACGACCCATCTTTGGATAGATTTGTGACGATCTATTCACGTGACATGTTTGGCACAATGAGTAATTATATTTTTTAAATACATCTAAGTTATCACAGTACTTTGAGTAATTATTATTAAATTTTATGTTACAAGCACTTATTACCCTGTATGCCTGTTACATGTTTACAGGTAGATGACGGTTGATTACATTTCAATTCAGTAAATAAAAAAATATATTGTCTTATATTAATAACATCACAGAATAAGTATTAGACTATCGTTATTTAATCTTGTATAAGGAGATCATAGAAATACTACTGACTTAACTGCGTAAAAAAGTTGTTAAATTCAAGGCTTGACTTACAGTTTAATATTCTACATGTAATAATTTGACAAGAGGGTGGTATCGTGACCCTTTAACACATGGTTTATCAAATACTGTAATACTAATATAAAAATATCAAAATAGGTAAGTACCCTTGATCAATGGTAATTTATTTAAAGCTCCTACTATGTACCAGCTACAGACACATTTAGCCATTAATTTTATTTATATATATTGGTATATAATTTATTT
Organism: Ochropacha duplaris; assembly: GCA_951361185.1. NCBI lineage: Eukaryota > Metazoa > Arthropoda > Insecta > Lepidoptera > Drepanidae > Ochropacha > Ochropacha duplaris. Next base: position 3,981,019 of record OX592690.1, read on the forward strand.
TATAACCAGAAATGTATAAAATTACTTGAATGCCATATTTTAGAGCATAGTATTCTAGCACAGTTTTAAAGTATGAGAGAAAGTGACTGAAAGAAGATTAAGAGAGGAAAGTGAGATCATCCCAAACCAATTCGGATTACCAGGTCAAGGAACAGTGGACGTCATATTTACTCTTTGCATTTTGCGTGAAAAATATAAGCGTGCACATAAAAACCTGCACATGGCGTTTAACGACATTGAGATGAGAAGGCATCGAGTTTCTCGAGAGGTTTTGTTGGGAATTGAAAGATAAAGGATTGCCTGGGAAATATCTGCGGCAATGTGTATAAATTCTATTTGCGAATTCAAGGTATGTATGCTAGGTGCAGTATCTACATACGGACGTATCTGGTATGTTGCCGGCTCTACTGACAAATTGAATGTCGGATTACACCAAGGGTCGATTTTGAGCCACCTTATCTCTTCCTATTGATAATGGTGTTTGCTTTCTGCCGATGACGTTGTTGTCGTGAAAATGGATCCGAGTTTCAAAGCTTGCTCAATGGCAGCGAAAGTTGGAAGGTGTTGGCTTGAAAATAAGGCGGACAGCCACTTTATGTCTATTTTAATTGATGGAGCACCACTATCAGTGTGCTGTGACTTTATATACCTCGGATGACTCACGCAGAGCGATGGCAATATTGACCGTGACGAGAATCAAATCAATCAAGTTGAATGAAGTAGCGACAGATCACAGGAATGAAAGAAAGAAAGATTTTGGTGCGAATTCATGCCCGTTTATCTACCACGTTCATTTGAAATCATTTGTCTGGCGCCATTTCTATTACTTGTATATCGGGGTCAGATAGCACGGCGAAGTTTCTATTTCTATCAGGTAGGAACTCCAGACGACTGTATGGTAGTTATCGAGACAAATGCTACGTTTTGTGTGCTCATGACAGATATAGTAATTTCGCTGTGATTCGTCAAAAATATAAAAAAAACATTAATATGAAAATCGCAAGCAATGTTAAAAACATTAACATTCGTCGTCAATACAAGGTGTAACATCATTAAACCGGAAAGAAGAAAAACTTCTTGGCGTGAAATCATAATTCATTTAAAATACAAAATTACTAAAAAAAAAAAGACTATAAATATGCATACAATAACTACGTTGTTAGTAAAAAAAATTGGAGTATTCTCTTTCTGATATTTATCATGTTACACGAAGTTTTAATTCTAGGAAGAATGATACGGATGCCGCCATACCTACAGTTACTTCACATATGTTTATGATTACGTCAATGGCTGGCTTCAGTGCAAGCAAGAAAAAATAGTATAAAATTAATCATAAATGTTAGTCACTTATAAGAAATACGTTACTACATCCCTGGAATACACTATTTCCCACTGTAAAGCGGATAAACAGCAGGGAAAAGGCTTTAGAGTAAAAAAAATAACTTTTCATAAATATCAAACATGCCGACGATTAAAAATACTTGTGATCAAAGATTGGACGTAAAGTTATTTTGAAATTTGAATTGAATTTTGAAAGCTAATATTACTATTATATTATGTCAAAGGCAAATGGCATGTTGGTCACCAGAGATGTAGTCTAGCTTATCTATAACTTAGAAACTAAAACACGTTATGAGGGAAACGGATCCCAACACATTGTCATAGGGCATTTTGGCGACTAATTGAAAATTTATCAAATTAGCGCTAGCATTAGAAAAAAAATTATAAAAATAATCATAAAATGACGCTTATAAGAAATACGGTACTACATCCCTGGAAGACCTTTGTTCCCATTGCGAAGCGGATGAAACTGCAGATATTATAAGCTAATATAATATAATATGTCAAGGGCATATGGCAGGTTGGTCACCAGAGATGTAGACTAGCTTATCTATAACTTAGAAACTAAAACACATTATTAGCGAAACGGATCCCAACACTTTGTCATAGGGCAAAGTGGCCACTAATTTAAAATTTATCAAATTAGCGCCAGCATTAGAAAAAGAAATATCAAAATAATCATAAAATGACGCTTATAAGAAATACGGTACTACATCCCTGGAAGACCTTTGTTCCCATTGGGAAGCGGATGAAACTGCAGATATTATAAGCTAATATAATATGTCAAGGGCATATGGCAGGTTGGTCACCAGAGATGTAGACTAGCTATCTATAACTTAGAAACTAAAACACATTATTAGCGAAACGGATCCCAACACTTTGTCATAGGGCAAAGTGGTCACTAATTTAAAATTTATCAAATTAGCGCCAGCATTAGAAAAAAAATTATAAAAATAATCATAAAATGACGCTTATAAGAAAAAAGTACTACATCCCTGGAAGACCTTTGTTCCCATTGTGAAACGGATGAAACTGCAGATATTATAAGCTTATATAATATGTCAAGGGCATATAAATAAATAATAATAATAAATAAATATCCTCGGACATTTTTCACACACGGCTATCTGATCCCAAACTAAGCAGAGCTTGTAATATGGAAACCAGATGACTGATATACTACATAGACTACTTTTTTTTTGTAAATACATACTTAAATAGATAATTACACCCAGACTCAGGACAAACAGACATGTTCATGCACACAAATGTCTGTCCTGGATGGGAATCGAACCCATGACCTGCGGCGTGATAGGCAATGTATTAACCAACCACGCCAACCGGCCCGTATCAAACCGCAGGTAAAGCTAATATTACTATAAGCTAGCATAATATTTTATGTCAAGGGTATATGGCAGGTTGGTCACCAGAGATGTAGACTAGCTTATCTATAACTTAGAAACTAAAACACATTATTAGGGAAACGGATCCCAACACTTTGTCATAGGGAAATTTGGCCACTAATTTAAAATTTATCAAATTAGCGCCAGAATTAGAAAAAAATATATAAAAATAATCATAAAATGACGCTTATAAGAAATACGGTACTACTTCCCTGGAAGACCTTTGTTCCCATTGCGAAGCGGATGAAACTGCAGATATTATAAGCTAATATAATATAATATGTCAAGGGCATATGGCAGGTTGGTCACCAGAGATGTAGACTAGCTTATCTATAACTTAGAAACTAAAACACATTATTAGGGAAATGGATCCCAACACTTTGTCATAGGGAAATTTGGCCACTAATATAAAATCAATGAAATTAGCGCAAGCAATAGAAAAAATGGTATAAAATTTATCATAAATGTCAATCAAGTAATACGTCACTACATCCCTGGAATACACTATTTCCCACTGTAAAGCGTATCAAACCGCAGGTAAAGCTAATATTACTATAAGCTAGCATAATATTTTATGTCAAGGGTATATGGCAGGTTGGTCACCAGAGATGTAGTCTAGCTTATCTATAACTTAGAAACTAAAACACATTATTAGGGAAACACATCCCAACACATTGTCATAGGCCAATTAGGCCACCAATATAAAAAAAATCATCGCAAGCATAAGCAAAATTAGAATAAAAATAATCATAAGTGGTGGTCACTTATAAAAAAAATGTTGCTACATCCCTGGAATACACTAATTCCCACTGTAAAGCGCAGGGAAAGCTAGTGTTATTATAAAAATAATTGACTACTTACTTATATTGGCCAATATTATCTTTCAAATAGTCAAACATCGTGAGAAATCTATACCAAACATTATAATATATCGAAGCCAGCGGTTAAAACAGAGAGTTGATTAGGCGTCTAGCCTGTTCTTTTAATGAAAGCCTAAGCTGACCGTTAACCAAACGAGTTAGTTGATAGACAGCGTAGGCTTTAGGGGAAAGGCCCTTTAGGGGAAAGGCCTTAGGGAGTGCTAAACTTAAAGTAGCCAAAGATACAAATTTAGTTGAGTTTTGCAGTCACCAAATAAATATCCTGGGACATTCCTAACAAACAAGTATAGCATTAGCAGATCGAAAAGGTATGTAGTACATCAGTTGTGTGAAGAAACGTCCCAGGTTATTTATTATTTATTAATGAACTGGGTGGTTTTACCAGTTGGCTACGATATATCTAATCTGAACTCTCTGCCTGCCTGCCCACAATTATATAAAACGACACCAAAAAAATAACGAGCGTTTCAATAACAAGTCAGGAGTAGGACGACATTACGCGAAAAAAAGACAGTTCTAAGCAAGGTTACGGGAGCATGGGAACATAGCAACATATACAAATACACAAAAGTTACATGTTTGTCCAGTGAGACAATATCATTACGACGAATGGTCAACTTTGGAATAAAAAAGATAATTAAAAACGGTCTAATGGTATGTACCAGGTGTGCAGGACCGAAAATGTGACCTGGTAAAGCTAGACAGAGACTGAAATAGGCAATGAAAATAATGATGAGACAGCAAAATATAATAAACATCACGTAGTTATATTTTCATTTGTTGTAAAAACAAACATGCATCGTCTAATAACGATTGAAAAGGCATTACATATTAGTAAAAATGAGACATAATACTACATTAATGTAAAATATTGACTAAGTGTATGTAAGATGGACGGAAAGGACACTGAGGATTCCTTTTCTGACTTTGGAACGTCTTAAGAGATTATTAAGAAACAAATAATACAACATTTTACTACACTATTAAAATTCTTGGAATGTCTTGCTATAAAAAACACCTAATAATTAGCACCCTGATAATTTTGTGAACTATTCAAGTAATATTCAAATCGTATTATAACGAACATAATTAATGATTTAGGAATATGTCAAGAGAAATACCAATCATCACGCTCGTAGTCCTCTTGAAACCATGGCAACATTTCGAACATTAGTCGAAATTATAAAAAACACTTATAAACATAGTTATCAAAAATACAATTTTCTATATTTAACAACAATTTTTAGGAACATTATTATGCTATTGCTAATGCAAAAAATCAGTCTTTACGTTAAATTAATCTAGTCTGAGTGTAAAATATTCTGTCTCTTCCGGCTTCAGTGGTCCAGGTGGGATTCGGTACATACCTCGCGTGAGCGAGTTGCGCTCACTACTGTGCAGGCGGGTAGTAGCGCGACTGTGCAGGGTGACGCCACGGAGCCGGCGGGTATTGGTACTGAGCGGGCACAGGCACGCGCGCAGCCGCAGGGGCAGCGGGTGGAGCGGCCACCCGAGATGGGTATACCCCCGACGGACCAGGTATAGCTGCCGGATAGTAAGGCGTTAGTGTTGGGGTCATAGGGCGCCTGCGGGTACGAGGGCGAGTGGGGTAGATCACACTAACCGGTGGCGGCGACGTTGGTATGGTAGTGGGTGTAGTAGGGCCGCGCCGGCGGCGGTACTGCGGGCTGGAAGGGCGGATAGAGGGGCGCGGGGTGCGGCGCCGGTGGTGCGGCGTAGCTCTGCGCCGGCACACCGTGCGACGTGGACGCGTAGCGCGTGACTGGAACAGGCGGCGGCGGCACACTCTCCGGCTTCTGTCCGTTCACGAAGCGCGGATAGACAGCCGAGGGGCCGGCGGAAGGGCCAGCGGAGGGGCCGGCTTGGGGTACAACGGAGGAGCCGGCGCGCTCCACGGGCGGTTCCACGAGCTCCTGGGATGCGCCCGACGCCGCGGCTATAACACGATACACATACTTCATAGGAGCTACTCGGTGGGACTCTGCCACTATCGGCACATACTTTACTTACAGTTGCGCATCGCCTCCAGGATCGTACTGAGTACATCGGATGGTGACCGAGTCGGGACGGTCGGCCTGCGTCTAAGGGCGATTATTCTTTGCACCAACGCCGCCTCATCCACGTCTAGTATGGGTGCAGCTGGTGGCTGAAACAAAAATTACCTACTATAAAGACTTACTTGAGTAGAGTCGAAGTAGGTATGGTTAAACATAGAATTTGGTATTGCCGAATTTTTAAGCGAATACTGAATTACTGTTGTTCGCATGCAACTTCCCAAGCTACATTCGTGTTATTAAAGTAGGCAGATAAAATTTATATTTTTTCATAATTCAGAAATCTACAGATTGGAAACCTTGCTGAACGGAATTTTACAAGTTTAACAATAATTAGATCATGGCGATTTGGTAGTTTGCTAAACGGAATTTTGGAATATTCGGCCTAGCGTAAAACTAGTGATAAACATACTGATGTAATGTGAAATCCCAGTGATATAAATTCTACCCAAATTATATATAAAATAATAACTATCAATTAATATGTTGAACTTACGGAATCAACCATGTTTCTCTTCAGCAGGCATTCCATCAATTGGAGCAATAGCTGATTTGAAACAGGGGGTGCCACCTGTCAAAATAAAATATTTTATATCTATAGAAAATACATGACATATTTCAGAAATTAAAATAAAATTATAATTTTTATTGTTTTCAGAATTTTCTACAATTTTTAGGGTATTTATTTACATTTTACCACGGGTTTTAGAACAAACGAATTTTTTTTGAGAGAAATGTAGAGATTATTAAGTGAAGAAGTACATAGCTACATCATTGGCCGTGAGCGTGTCCGCAAGTGCAGTAGTTTGTGTGAATCATTATTATTCCATTTATTTATTTCTCTTTTACTTATTTATTACAATTTCAAATATAGATATAAAAAAAAAACAATATTTATATTTAAAACTATAAAAAACAGCATCCAACCGGCATCGGGAACTAGGTCCAAGTTACCGGTGGTCAAGGCTCCAGAGAGAGGAACTTCCTCACAATGCGTGCCGTTTCCAAGAGTACTGCCTTCTGAATCTGGCCCTTGATCCAGCCACCTAACGTGAGCCTCTTAAGGTGTTTGTCGAGGCTCTTTGCCAATAGGCCATGGGCGGAAACGACTATTGGTACAATGACTGCCGTGTCAATGTCCCACATGTCGACAACCTCGTGGACCAGATCAAGATACTTGATTTCTTTATCTTTCTCCGCCTTCACAAGGTTGTCGTCATGAGGGACAGTAACATCGACAATCATTGCACGACGCTCTTGGCGATCTATCAATACAATGTCAGGTCTATTGGCTACAATAGTCCTGTCAGTGATGATAGATCTATCCCAGTATAGTGTGATATGACCATCTTCAAGAACAGATTCTGGTACATACCTGTAGTACGGCACCTCAGATGTCACAAGATGGTATTTCAGGGCAAGTTGCTGGTGGATTATGCTGGCTACTTGGTTGTGCCTGTGCAAGTATTCACCATTTGCGAGACGCGAACAACCGGAGATTATATGCCTGAGGGATTCACCAGGGCGATGATGTCATCGCCGAGCATGTGCTCGACATATGTCAACGGTGCCATCCCGCAGGATAAATCTCCGGTAGTTGTTCGTCATCACAACCTCGTCCATAATTGCACAAACAAAACCTTCGGTTTCCCCGAAAAGATCTCCAAACTGTAGCCAGGCCACGGAGGCTGTAAGGTCCACATCGGGACCGTGAAGTGCCCGATAGTACCTTCCATGTAACTCCTTGTCCTGCCATACCTGCCTGCGATCGTCCAATGTGAGCACCACAGGCCTGCGCCAATTCTGTCTAGCTAAAGATAGAGGAGTCAACCCTTTGTCCACTGCTACAACAACCGCATGCATTCCCTCATCGGCTTGGAGAAAATACTCCCTGAGGTTATACACCTCGCGGTTATGGAGGGTCTTAGCATTTAAAAAGCCTCGACCACCACATTTCCGCGGGATATATAACCTCATCACCGAGGATCGTGGGTGATGCATACGGTAAGCAGTCAGCAATGTACGGACTTTTCTATCCAGGGCGTCCAATTCAGTCTGAGTCCACTTGAGTATGCCAAAAGAGTACATCAAGACCGGCATGACCCAACCGTTGTAGGCTCGCACCTTGTTTCCGCCTGCCAAAAGACTTTTCAGTACTTTTTTCAGGCGCCCCAAGAAGCGTTCCCGCAACGACTGTTTCATGTCAGTCTCATTGATGCCAAGCGCCTGAGACATACCCAAGTATTTATAGTTCTCGGTTTCAGAGAGCGATCTTAGTTGTGTGGAATCTGACAGCTGGATACCATCAGATTCCACCATCCTTCCCCGCTTTACATGCATGACCGCACATTTGTCAACACCAAACTCCATCCTGATACAGTTGCTGAAAGCTTCGGTAACATTCAGTAAGCTTCTCAGTTGGAGTTCAGTGGGGGCAAACAGTTTAAGGTCATCCATGTAGAGTAGGTGGGATATTACCAGACCTCCTCTCTGCAACCGAAAGCCCAGCTCAGACCCCTCTAAGAGCGTACTTAGAGGATTCAGGGCCAGACAAAACCACAATGGACTCAGGCTATCACCCTGGAAAATGCCTCGCTCTATCTTTATTGGATCGCCGTTACCAAGAATCTGTCGAGATCCTGGACAGAGAAGCACTGTTCTCCATTGCCTCATACATGACAACAGGAAGGTGCGTAGAGTTACATCAACTTTATATAACTCCAGCACCCTCATGAGCCATGATTGTGGCACAGAGTCGTAGGCCTTCTTGTAATCTATCCAACATGTCGACAGATCCCTTCGGTTACGGCGAGCCTGCTGACAGATGGTCATATCTATGAGGAGTAACTCCTTTGTACCACGGGCCCCACTCTTACATCCATTCTGAGAAACAGACATGATTGAATTCTCTTTAATTATTATTGTTATTATTATGCTCTTTATTTCTCACAAATCTTAGAAAATATTTTTTATAACATTATCCTAAAAATTTAAACTATTATAAAAACCTAACCCAATAAAAAAAAGATTACATTTTATATAATGTTTTAAAACTTAAAAATAAAATAATGTTACAAAATCTATTCCTAGTATACCGCCGGCAGCGGGGCAGGGCCCAAACAACCGGTGGTTAGGGCTGCAGAGTAAGGAACTTCCTAACAATCCTAGCTGTGGCCAGAATAACTGCCTTCTGCATTTGACCCTTGATCCAACCGCCGAGCGAGAGCCTCTCGAGGTGTTTGTCGAGGCTCTTCGCTACATTGACAGTTGATTCAAGGGCCCGAAACAGAGGCAGCATCCGGTCACGATAGGCAGTCAGGTTAATTCCCCCCTCTGTAGCCCCATAATAGGCCCGCATGCAATTCTCATTAATGGTTTGAGTCCATCGCATGCGGCGCACTACACCACCGGTAGCGGGAACCGGGTGCAGAGCAGACTGCCCTGCAGGCCCCAAGCGTGCCGGCAGCGGAGATCTCGATCTTGTTATCATGTTATTTTATTTTGTTCAATCCAAATTCCAAATTTCTCGTTTATTATTATTGTTCTTCTATTATCATCTTTCGTCGGTCACAAAATATAAGTCAAAAACTTTATATTGCATATAAACCTACTGCGTGAAAATATTTATGTATGTGCAACAAAAGCAATGAGCAAATGAAATTCATTCATTGCTTGCTAAAAAATATCAACAAAGGCGCGTTTTTGAGCTATTGACGTGAAAATATAATAAACAATAAAAAAACAACCTCAATGAAAAAATTATACTTAAAATAAATTATTTGAAAACTTACCTGCTTAACAGCCGGAGTTTGGTTGAACTGCGCTAAGATGTCCTGCGTCTGACTAGATGGTGATTTTCCCTAAACAATTAATATAATTTTAAAAATGGTTTTCGGTTAATATTCCGAAATATTTTGTAAGTTCATTATAATAAGACTAAACACATTATCTCAGTACAATGAAATAAGCCCCATTGCATAATTGTATTATGATCTTTCCCTGAATCATTTGGAACAATTATTTTTGTGGATTTCATAAATCAGTAGCCAAGGGAATTTGCAAAACTAAAACTTAAATATGCGGGTGTATATGCTATATACCCGTGCGAAGCCGGGGCGGAGCGCTAGTTAATGTATATTTTGCTACTTAGTACATGCCATGGCTTTAATTGTCTTTTTACTGATTCCAAAAATATGTAAGAATGTAATGCAAAACCACAGACTGTATAGTATCTTTTAGAAATTACTAATGGCAATGATGCTAAATTTGTAGTTACTCGAGCGTCTTTGGGACCTACTGGAATTTGAAGATTAGGTGGAATAAAGAAAAAAAGGTCATGTGATATTTTCCCCTTCAGCGGTGGGGGGAGCGTCTACAGGGTTTCAAAAATGTAAAAAAAAACAGTCACCAAGAAATACTCGAGCGCGTCAGATTTTAATAGGGTAGTCGGAAAAATGATAATCTGCCGTTTTGCGTGGTAGGGGTGGCCGTATGAAGGGGTCGAAAATATTAAAAAAAAAAATTACTCGAGCGCGTCAGACATTGATAAGGGATGTTAAGTGAACCCTCCAGTAGCTCCTATTTTAAAGACTGACGATTTGGACGCGACCATCATTCAGGGCCTATTTTTGAAAATGCAAAAAAAAATCGTGACCTTGATTTACTCGAGCGCGTCAGATTTTTATACAGGCGGTTCTTCTTGGTGGCCTTGTTGTACTGACCCATAATCTGACAATTGATTTCCTTAATCTGACGGTTTGAAAAAAAAATATATAAAAAATATCGATATCTCGAAAATGGTTCAAGATATCGAAAAAATGTTTGTACAAAAGTTGTAGAGAATTTAATCTTCTACAATATTTATTATGAATACATATACCAAAAAACCCATAGGAAACGATATATTTGCAATAAATGATTTTTTGACCTTTGACCTTGAAAAATCAGTAGTCGCGGGCACCCTAAGATAAGTAGCTTTTGAGACAAGTTTTAGGGTGTCAAAATAAAGGTTTATACAAGTTAATAGCTGACTATCTCTCATTCTGAGGTGAAACTCATAATATTCTTGGACCTATACACTTCATAATGATTTTAGCTACTTCGGCTTGTGCAAATCGGCAGATTAAGATATTTTCGTGATTCGTGACTAATTTCCTTCAAAATAAAAAAAAAAACTAATCACGCTCGAGAAAATCCAGGTGGCGTTTTTTTTTGCAACTTTGCGAGTCTCCAATTTTCTTTCGTCACGCCCAAATTGTCAGATTATTGAAATGTACACTATTTTGCATGTAACTAACTTACCTTACCTTAATCTGACGCGCTCGAGTATTTCAAACCATCAATTTTTTTTTACTAATCTGACGTCCCTAGGCGTTCGACACTACATAGTGGGCTCAGATTTGGTGAGAGTACTTCACAAGGTGCAAGGTTATGTTAATCTGCCGCGCTCGAGTAAATCCCGAAATCCCCTATTCGCATCCCTACCATAATACTATAAAGAAGATTTGATTTCTTGTTTGGACTACTGGGCCGGGAAAACAAGATCCAACGGGAACGCGGGTGAAAACGCGTGAACAGGACAGCGGAGGACAGCTAGTGAAATAAAAAAAATCACCTCTATCTCCTCATCCAATATACGAAACAGTTCAGGACCAATCGCGGCTTTTAATACAGATCGGCCGGTTTCGTATTCCTCTAAAGTTTTTTTATATATCAGGCTTTGGTACTCTTCCTCACAATGCATTTTTTGCATTTTTTGTCTGTAAAACTCGATCCTAAAATATAGAATATTCATTAGCATTATTATTCAATATTATGCACATTGTGACACTAGGGAGCAAGGAAATGAAGCCAAAACTTTAAATACCATAGAAACTGAATATTTTTAACTTAAAAACGTCATCCCAGCAAATTTTATATTAATAAAATTTGGGTCAAGTATCAGAGGCGACTAAATACAACTATAAGGCTCCATTTTTTTGCACCCAGTTGTATTTAAGTATTTCAATTTAAATAATATAAAAATGATGATATTGTGTATTATAAATAGGATTACCGGAGCGTTAATGTGGACACCGAGAGCTGCGATCTAAATTATAAGTAATCGCTGGGCAGGCTTACCGTTTGTGCATCGCTTTACGTACATATAGGTATTTCAGGAAAAACTATTTCAGCTGTACTATGTTTAGAGATATTCATGTGGGAACATGATAGTGACAATTAATGTATACTTTTTAAGAAAACAATATTATTTGAAACCTATCCAAATGTATTCTTTAAGCTTGTATCGCACAGCAATATAAATCTTGGGAAATTGATACCTGTTATTGATAATTGATACGACATCAATTTGTAAATAAACCCGACTCCATTTAGGTATATTTAAACTTACTTAATAAACTGATTCCATTTAGGTACTTTAGTAGATAAAAAAATGCTTGAGTTGTTAATAATGCGACACAACAAGGGAGCTGTGTGACGTTGAATTTAGAAATTCGCTCCTTTATTCAAATGTATTAAAATGCTTGGCTCGATAACACTCGCAAAATCACGAGCACACGCTATTCACAATCGAACATATCTGGATTCGAGTTTCACATCAGCAATAATTTTAACATACATTTTTTTATCAGCATAATTTTAAAATACCTTCTTTTAAAATCATGCATATAAATATTATGTTAATCTTAAGGTTTGATACCTTTTTTCCCTCTGGATGCAGTTTTCACATGGACCATCAATTATTTTTGAAACATCTGCTTTCCTCATTTTACTCGGTCCAGCTGGGAACAAAGTCAATGAGCGCAAAGCCACACAAAAATTAGCTGTTACAATTCTTATACTAAAACTAGATTAAAACACTGATTATACTTGTGCAAAAGTTGCATAAAAACATAAAATATAATAAAAAGCAATATTATTATCAATTTGCGCTGATTCAACATGAGAATATAATATAAAGGTTTCCATTTTGGCATTCACTAAGCAGCTGTAATGTGCGTGCAGTTAATTACGTTTTTTCCACTTAAAAAATCACGATTAATCCAAAATATTGATTATTTATTTAGATGGGGTTGGATTTAGTAGGGGTTTATTTGTTAATTATATTACTAATATATCAACTGGCTTAGTGGTAGTGACGTAGAATTCTGTGTCTAAAGTTATGAGCTACATTGAGCTATCACCCTACATTGAGCTTGAGCTTTTTGGGAAGGGAAATGTCTTTAGGAAACTATAGGTAAACCACCCTAAGTTGAAAATCTGTCAAAGTATAATCCAAATGCTGTAATTGAGGATCTGCAGTTCCCTTCTAAGCTATATTTAATTTAATTGTATTTTAGGTAGGATAGGCGGGTATAACCCACGTCATTAATAAATTTGTTGGTATTCTTTGACTCACTCATTTCTGTGAAGTCACACAATCAAAGGAATCTACTCACTCATTGTGCTACGAAGATTTAATTTAAAAAAAAGGAAACAATGTGGCTTGTGCACATCATTTAGTGAATGACATAATGGAAAACCTTATTATGTACGTATTACTATTTCAAATTTGACCTCAGAGGGCTACAAATGTATTATTTTATTTAATACTAAATATACATACATATATAGCATAAAGTTAACATAACACGCGATTGTAATCTGATTATTATACATATATCATAATATTATGCTATGAAATTAAGGTTAATTAATAGGTAAAGGTATAATAATATACTTGAGTTTTGTTTTATTTGCGAAGTAATAGTAATATTATAGAATTTCTACGAAAATGATGTTAGGTGTGTTGTCTATAAAGAAGTATTTTTTATTGTGTCGTCTGTTTCATTTTATAATTAGTTCCATTATTTTTTTAATATACTAGTAAAAGATAAGTTTTCCAAATGTCCGTAAGAAGTAAAAAAATCGTCAGTAGGTATTTATGAAAAATTAGAGAACAGTGAATATATTTTATTTTATTCTTATGTAACTATGACGCGTATTACCTATCATCTGACCGTGATGGTATGATGACACATACATGAGGTAAATAAACTCTTTATTTAAAGAATAATTTGATTTTGATAAAATTAACAGGTAGTTTATTACAAAATTGGAAACTAACATACATAACTGAAAGATGTGAATGGTTCAAGTAAACTATATCGAATTTAACGGTTAAGGAGTTTCGACACTTGCTTTAACTGTCGAGAAGAAGGCCATGGCTACCTGGTCATCGTTTTCAGAAATGTTATCATGGGACCGGAATATGTGTACAAAATTTCAAGTCAATAGGTCAAGGGGAAATAAAAGCAAACAATAAATTATGAGACTGCAAAAACATAGCAATGGCCCAGCTGAAGATCTCCAAAATTAGCATATCTTATAAAAGGTAACATACACCAAACAAATACTATTATTGCAAAAATCTACCCGAAAAATTAGTAGAAAAAAAATCTCTGGGTACTGCCATAATTTATTATCCCTTAAGCGTGCATTAATTAAGATATCTAATATGAAAAGAAAATATTCTAACATAAAATAATTCAACCGATATTTATTTTTATTGCTTAATTATTGCTTAACACACTATTATTATTGTCAGTAAGTACTATAAAATTTATGTTTGTATTTGTAAAATTTAATATTGGATACATATGCCATTCTCATATCGCTGAGCAATAGTGATTTGTGTATTCATAACAGTGTACAAGTTCTATTAGCAATTTCGATATAAATTTCACACTTATAATGTATAATGCAACTGACTTAGTATATCATATTTTAATAAAGCAACAAATACGAGATCAAACTTACCTTCACATGGTTCCACTGCAATGGATCTTTTGACAGCAATACTTTTTTTTTTTATTGCTTGCCCGGGGAGTGGTGGTGGCGGTCTACTTGCATCAAACCTAAATAAACAGTTTTATAAGTTTTTAAATGTACTCAAGAGTCAACTCATTCAGCAGTCAAAGAACCTTGATTTATCCCACTAATATTATAAATGTGAAAGTTTGGATGGATGGATGTTTGTTATTCAATCGCGCCAGAATGGATGTGGATGAAATTTGGCACACAGATTATAGTCTGGAATAGCACATAGGCTACTTTTTATTCTGGGAAAAGATAAGATCTCTCAGGAACGCAGGTGAAACAACAGGGGACAGCTAGTATTACATAAAGTAGATGTAACAATGTAATTTGTTTAACATACATCACTGCAAAAGAAACACCCTCTTGCACCTTCTTAAAAACTATAAAGACCTATGGCCACAGAAAGCTTGAGATTGTTTATAGTATATTATGGGCAAATATCTATTTGCACATGTGGCTATCTAGACATAAAGTGTGGATGGTACCTAGGTGGCAGATATGAGTAATTAACAAGCACAACAGAAATAAAGATTTGTTTGTCAATATACCTATTAATATAAAGTTGTATATTATAAATAAATGATACTTACATTGGAGGAAGTGGTGGTGGTGGTTGATTCACAGAATAAACCATAACAGGATTAAGCGGAGGTGGACCTGATCAAAAAAATAATAATTTTATATTAAGTAGGTACAATATACTTATTCAGTTATAAAACTATGCGATTGATAAAAAAACAACTTCATCAGATTAACTAAGTACCCACCCAGGTACCTTCATACAGTTTATATGTAATGTAAACAATTATGTTCTGCTTTTATGTTACACTTATTTTAATTATGATTTTCAAAGAAAACTCTTATTTCTAAACATTGATCACTAAGAAAAAAAAATCTGAACTTGTGAAGCAAATAATTCCTACCCTCTAAGTGGCACGGAAAGTCAATTGATGGTAATCGGTCAAACAAATGTGGGTTAAATGCAGGTATTACATAGTTTTACATCTACCTATAAAAAATTTGGACTGAATGTTACAATACACAACAGATAATTTTTTTATGTCACTTCAACTGGCTAATTCCTTGCATAAGTGGACATGAAACTTTTTAGTATAGTGAGAAAAAATAAACCCTACCTTCAAAACCTTTCCTACAATCATGCAAACACACACGTACAGGACAATTTATTCCTGAAACTTTGCTTTAAAGTAGCAACTTTACAAACAACATATTGATCTCACTCACCTGAAAACATGGGCGTAGTCATCTGAAGTGAAGTGGTGCTGGCTGTAGGAGGAGGTGGCGGTGGTGGCGGAGGTGGTAGCGCTGATGCGCTAAGTGGTGGCGGCGGAGGCGGCGGCGGAGCAGCCACGCCATGCATCATGGCCGGCAGAGGAGGCCGCGGCGGCGGGTGAGACATGTACGACTCAGGCACATACATCATTTGGGGTACACTCTCAGATGCTACTAAACCCGTTGGAGCAAAGGACATAGCTGTGTGACGTTCGGCCAAAGCACGTGGTATTTGACCCGCGGACAAAAACAAATTCTCTTCCTCTCTCGACGAATGTAAATAGGTGCAATCAGCTCTGGTACAACCTGTTCTATTTTGGAAATCGTGACAAAATTTTACAATACTTTTCATAGCCTCCGGGTCTAGTTCATGTCGAAATTTGCACTGCGAGCCTTTAGTGCAAATACCCCACACGAAATCACGACAAATTTTAATTTGTTGTTCTGTCACGTTTCTGTTTCGCGGATCTGTTGGTGGCGCTGTTTGAAGCGGCACAGGCGGCTGGCGGCCATTTTGATGACCACTGTTACTCATGAACTGAAAGAGAATAATATACCGTCATTTATGAAGATAAAAATAAGGTAGGTAGGTATTTTCTCAGCGTGTTTTCAAACTTTACTCACCGTTGCGTTTCCGATGTCCCGCTCAAAACTGGTATTAAAACAGCACCCGTTTTAATACCATTAATATATCACCACCAATTCCACGTTTTCCAGCACACATTGATCAAGATGATCTCATTTTTTTTTATAAACTTAACCCCATATCTTCTGTTTCAGCAATGACTGAAGCAGACAACCCAGCTGAGCCAGCTAGCTAGCCACCTAGCTTGCACCGAACCTGAATTCACCAAAGCACGCACGAACTTTTGTACATAGACAATACATACCATAGAACACTATTACCACAGTATAAAGATATATACTCTAGCGACATTGGACCAAGGACGTTATAATATAAATAAGGATAGCGTCTGAGCCCTTAAAAACGGCCGGGGCGAGAAAGCGCAATCATGGATTGCATCTTTATCTACTAGGGTGACCATGTGGCGTGGATTTTTTTTGGTCAAAATATTAATAATTGATATTTCTATGAGAAGATAAAAAGTACTCTGAATTATGATTTTGAATTTACCACATTCATGGCTACGAATAAGTAATAAGTCAGGAAATGTAACCCCGTCAAAAAAATGACCCAACAAAAGTCGTGTATATGGGCGGGGCTTAAAAGTCGTGTTTATTGCGCCATCACTCCGACATTTACTTTGACAGCGAGCACAAATCAAATTTTCGCGTAAATTCATTGTAAATCATCATTGTGAAGTGGTGCAGGAGCAATACAAGATTAAAATGTTCAGGGATCACTTTTCACTAGTAAGTAGTAGCAAAATTATAAACATATTCAAAGATAATAGGTTATCAAACCGAGATGGTCAATACTATGCAAAATGAAATCAGACAATTTTTTACCAAATTTAATTTTTTTTTTCTTTTAGTTTCCCCTAAATTAATTAATCAAATTAATCATTTGCCTTAAACGGATTCTTCTCAGTTTAAGTGTATTCCGAACCGGTAGTTGAGTCAATTTTAACGTTTATAAGTGCCTTATCAGGGCCTAAACTGAATAAATGA
Source organism: Ochropacha duplaris (assembly GCA_951361185.1). Classification (NCBI taxonomy): domain Eukaryota; kingdom Metazoa; phylum Arthropoda; class Insecta; order Lepidoptera; family Drepanidae; genus Ochropacha; species Ochropacha duplaris. The sequence goes on from OX592690.1 coordinate 3,998,503, forward strand.
GTTCTAATTTTGATTACCCTTTGGGTACGGAACCCTAATATTTCAAGTTTCTACGTGATGTCGTTTTTATTCTGCTCAGGGGCTTTCAGGGCCTCATGAGAGCCCATATTATATTATATCAATATTTATTTTATTTTAATTGAATTATTTATTTTTAAAGTGAATATACAACTAAATATTCTGTGAATATTTCAAGCGTCTACCTGTTGTCGTTATTAAGATCGAGCAAATAACGGAAATAAAATCACGTTTGTTGTACTAAAAACAGAATAATATAAATATTTAAGTGGGGCTCCCTTAAATATTTATATTATTCTGTTTTTAGTATTTGTTGTTATAGCAACAATAGAAAGAAATATATCATCTGTGAAAATTTCTACTTTCTAGCTATCACGGCTCATGAGATACAGCCTGGTGACAGACAGACAGACAAACAGACGGACGGACAGCTGAGTCTTAGTAATAGGGTTTCCGTTTTTACCCTTTGGGTACGGAACCCTAAAAAGTAACAAAAAAATATAATCTATACTTAATATTATAAAGAGGAAAGATTTGTATGTAAGTATGTTTGTAACGAATTGGCTCAAAAAGTACTGGACCGATTTTAAAAAATCTTTCACCAAATGAATGCTACATTATTCCAGATTAACATAGGCTATATTTTATCCCGGGATAAGATAAAATCCCACGAGAACGTTGGTGAAACCGCGCGGAACAGCTAATTATATAATAAAAAAAACGTTGTACAATAATATTATTTTATTATTGACTTGGTCCGGTTCATTTATTGCATGACATCATCCATGCCAGGCGCGGTTCGCGCGTGCGTGCTGCAATACGCGCAGCAATAAACCAGGTAGTATACATAAAAGGCATGATGACTGGTTTTGAAATACTATTCTATTATATCCTAAAGTATCTACTATTTCCAAAAAATATATTATTTCTGCAGGAAACTATGTTTTATTAGGAAAATAATGCTATTTAAATTTGAAATTTAAAATTCGCATCAAAACGACTCCTGCTGTCATGGCGTCCGTCGTGACGTCACACGTCATAAAGATTGAAAATAGTAGGGAGCTATAGCAAAAAATCTGTTATTTTGCGTATTAAATATGAAATCCAAAGTAAATAAGTGGTGTGTGGGCAACTGTAGTCTCTTAGTGCGTTATTACGTCAATAAAAACTCCACACAAAATATATTTACTGATATTAGCTGCGAAAATCATTTGGACGTAAGTTTGTCTTTACTTTATTTCATACTTATTCTAATATTATGTGCTACTTTAACTAAATTAAAAATCCTTTTTGAGCTTAGAATTCGTCTCTTGAATATATTCAACACTTTTTATCATAATGGTTAGGTATTTTATTATTTTTTCTGTTGCCAAATGATAATAAAATATATTTATTTCTCTTCATAAAAAGTAGGTTAACTAAGCATCAAAACTAAGCATCAAAACTATGAAAATCACGAAATACTTTATAAACGCAGGTAAAAACAATAAAAAAGTGCAGAGATCGTCGAAGTACGTACGAAACAAAGTGACTTTTACAATACCTATCAGATCGTGACGTAATTCACTCTGATTGGGTGCTGATTGGTGTTCAACTTAAAATGGCGGACTGCTGTATTTTGTGGTTTTGTTTTATTAAATAAATTATTAATCTCGCCCCAAATTCGAAAATAAATACATTTTTCAAAATCTATTCTACCTCACTAGATAAAAACATTAGTGATTTTTAGTTACTGTCAACATGCCTCAGATGGCGGTTCTCTTGGTAGTTTGTGCTTATCAATCTTTGAGTATTAGGCTGGATTAATAATCAAAGTTATCAATCAAAGTGAATGTAATCGCTAGCTGTGTTTAAATATAATCTGTCCAGTCAGTCATTTGATCCCCCTTATTGTTTACACTCTACACGAGTGACATCCCAAAAACTAGCAAAGCGCAGCTAGCTCTATTCGCGGACGATACCGCAATATATTATTCTGGCAGGAGCCCCACGGCAATTGCCAAAGTTCTCCAAGCCGCGACTCACACCCTAGGTCCCTGGTTTCGGAAATGGAGAATCGAAATTAACCCCACCAAGAGTCAGGCGGTGCTTTTCTTCAGTCCCGCCAAGAAACTCATCCCCACTCCCCCCCCTCCAGTCACCATGTTCGGCGAGCCGATCCCTTGGGAGAGGCGAGCCAAATATCTCGGTGTTACCCTGGATGATCGTTTGTCCTTTGCCGACCACATAAAACAGGTACGTGCACGCGCCTGTTTTGTGTCCGGTCGCCTTCATTTCTTGTTAAATAAAAAGTCTAAACTTGCCCTAAAAAGCAAGGTGAGACTCTACACCGCGTGCATCCGCCCCGTTATGCTATATGCATGCACTGTGTTCGCACATGCATCTCCCAAGCTGATCCATAGACTCCAAGTGGTTCAAAACCGCTTCATGCGCAAAGCCACGGGCGCCCCGTGGTACATGCGCAACTTAGACCTCCACATAGACCTCAATCTGCCCACGGTTAAGCAATTCATTAAGCGCGCTTCACGCCGCTATTACGATCGTGCCCTAAACCACGCGAACCCATTAATTGTAAACACTGCAAACTATACTCCTTCAGAGATTTCAAAAATCCGTAGGCCTAAACTCGCCCTCAGCGAGCCGGATGACCCTACAACTCTAGCTCAGATTAAGGATAGGGAGGCTCGCGCAGCTCTGAAAAAACAAATACAACACCGCCCGCGTTTCCGCCCTCGCCGGAGAGGCCCGTCGCGACGTCCCACTCAGTCAGTCTCGTCCCCAGTAGTTGGCCCGAGCCGTACCAGTAATCCGACCGTCCCTTAAAACTCCTCTAAATCGCTTATGCGAAGTCCGTCCCACTATTTTGTGCCCCCCGACGACGCCCTGAGCCGAGGTTCGTGCCCCAACTGGGGCGCCCTCAGCGGTCAGTCATCTAAAATTTGTAAACTCGGTTGAGAGCCCTAAGCGCTCACCGAAAAGTCCGCGTAAGGGTGTCTATGGTCCCTCAGACCTCCACCTTTAAGCCCTCCCCAAAAAAAAAAAAAAAAAACAGTCATTTGACTAGTTAATGGTCATTGTTCCGAGTTTGACACATACAAACTCTTTGACATTCGCATACTCTTTGACATTCGCTTTCGCTTCAGCATGCGCCGCGTGCGAGTAGTATTTATATTCTCTTTGCGTGCGAGTGCGAGTGCGAGCACATGCGAGCATCACTACTAGCATCAGCTCAGCAGAACGTTAGTTCTCTTGGTAGTTTGTGATCAGCAGCAATCCAGATTTCAGTTTAGTTACAGATATAAGTTGAATTTGGTTCGACCGTCACAATATCGTACAAGTTTCGTGTTGTGCTATCAGTACTTCACTTAATTTACATTTTATTTCAAGTAAAATGGCACAGTAAGTAAATTCATTAGTACATTTTTTAGCCACATAGCATGACTTTCAGTTTTCCTCTTTAGTTGTAATTATTTAATTACAATGCCTTTCTATAATTTTATTCCTAATAGTTACTAATTATTATATCAATGTGTGCTACTTGGTGCAAGAAACTTCATTTTCCTGTGTAAAGTAGTACCTATTTCAGATTCTGTGAGTATTGAATAAAATATTTTATTTCAGTACAAAACTTTTAAAGTTTTATTATGTTGTTAAGTATATAAGTTGTAGGTTTTATAATTACGATTATTATAGCTATAATAACATTCTAGTATGACCTATAAAAAAACAATAAACCCCAACAGGTAAACCTTATAAAAACCTATATGAGTATTTAGCCTAATCAGCCTGTCTAAGGATAACTTTACTAGTAATTTATCATTATGATCAAATTTAATTATCAATGATAATTTTGAAGTAACAAGTCCCCATAAATGCTATAGTGAATGAGCATATTTTGTTTTCTAATTCTGAAAAACATTGAAATACATTGCAAATTAATTAGATAATTATTAATTGATAATAGCAATAAAAACACCTTAAGGGAAATTGTTGAGTGTTGCATTAGAAGGGCAACTTGATATCAAGGTTATTTGAAGGTGACTGATAGTATGAAAATGATTGTATGACATTATTAAGCCTGTATTGAGTTCTACAGTATTTTATGTTCTATACTTAGATATAATTATACCATTTTTTCTCAATTCAAAAATACTTGATATATTAGTATGAGATTATGTCTACCCAATAAAGTATTTAACAAAGGATAAATAAATTCTATGTTAGAACCCAACTAACCAAATAAATGATTCAGCATATTTTGAGGCTATGATATCTATTGAGATATCATATCTTATCAGCAAAGATTGTGGTTTCAAATCCTACAATGAGCAGCTTTCAGTGTCAAAAGACAATGAGGAAACCATAGCATGGTGGTGATTTTACCAATAACTATGTTTAGTTAAGTTAAGATGATGTAGGACAATGTATTAAGTTGATTTGAGGTCAATAATCTTACTTTTTATGCAGTTTGAAAAGGTAGACATCTAACAGATGTAGCTACAACAAAAAATCACACAAACACATTTAAGCTGTCTTATGGCACTTCACTCTTGACAAAGCTGTTGATACATTATGTTTTCAGGACACCTGTAATAAATTTTATTGTTTGAAAGAGTTCTCATTAAAAGCAAAAAATATATTTAATTATTTTACTATGACATTGTTTCAGACCAAAAGCTGACATTGCCCTCATAGGCTTGGCTGTTATGGGCCAGAATCTGATTCTTAACATGGACTCGAAAGGTTTTGTGGTCTGTGCATACAACAGAACTGTTGCCAAGGTAATTATACAACCATTTATATCTATTCCAGCATTTTTTTCAAGAGATTTCATCATATTTGTCTTAAATTTATCAGTCAAGAATAAGTTATGTCTGAAGTCAAGACTTATCATATTTAAATTAACATAAACTTAACTTATGTTAGTATGTTTTAAAATAACATAAGCTGAACTTAAATATGTAGGTACTCTATTAGTAATTTTCATTTAGAATAAATTATTATTTTATTTAAAAATTATATAAATAAAATATTTTTTTCATATTAGGTGGATCAGTTCCTTCAAAATGAAGCTAAAGGTACAAATATCATAGGCGCCAAATCTTTAGAAGATATGGTTGCAAAACTCAAGAAGCCTAGGAAAGTGATGCTGTTGGTAAAAGGTTTGTTAATTAAATCTATACTAATATTATAAAGAGGCGAAGTTTATAAGGTTGTAGGGGGTAATCTTTGAATCTACTGAACCGATTATGAATATTCTTTTACCAATAGAAAGCCATGTTATTGGAGAGTGTCATATTAAAATACCACAAAATACCCATAGCATTACCTATACATGAAATCAACAACTCTCACACACACAGTAGGTACACTACACACATTTTATTTAATTAAATTAAATTAAATTTTTTTTTATACATAAGATAATATTTTATTTTTGCTTTTCTTTTCTTGTTTTTTCTTTTTCTCTTTTGTTAATCCTACTGTTGTGTTGTGATGAGATGATTAAATATATTATTAAAATTAAAAGATCCCACGGGAATGCAGGTGAAAACCGCAAGGGACAGCTAGTCTTTTTAAATAGGTCTCAGACAAAACCATTCACAAAAAAAATGCATTAACTCAATTAGTGAGTGTGTATTACTGACTGATAACCATGTCAAGGTCAAATGAAGTCAAGGTTTTATGACAACTAGTTTTTCAAGTGTGGTTCAAATGCTAACTGTATTTTTAGTAGTATAATAAGTTAGTAGTTACTAATAACTGCTTCTCACACATGACACAATAAAGGGTAAAAAACCGGCCAAGTGCGAGTCGGACTCGCGCACGAAGGGTTCCGTAAAAATGGCAAAAAAATCACGTTTGTTGTATGGCAGCCCCCATTAAATATTTGTTTTATTTTAATTTTATATTTATTATTAAAGTAAAAATACAACTGAGTATATTGTGAATATTTCAAGTGCCTACCTGTTGCCATTATTGATATCGAGCAAAAAAGGTTACAAAAATAGCGTTTGTTGTATGGGAGCCCCCCTTAATGATTTAATTTTATTGTGTTTTTAGTATTTGTTGTTATAGTGGCAACAGAAATACATAATTTGTGAAAATTTGAACTGTCTAGCTATCGCGGTTCTTGCGATACAGCCTGGTGACAGACAGACGGACAGACAGACAGACAGCGAAGTCTTAGTAATAGGGTCCCGTTTTTACCCTTACCCTAAAAAAGGTGTCTTTTAATTTGGATTTAAGATAAATTTATCATGTTAAAAGTTAGATAACTGATGTTTTCTTGTAATAATTAAATATTAATCATTTGTTATTAGCTGGTTCGGCGGTTGATGAGTTTGTGAAGAAGCTATTGCCTCTGCTCGAGAAAGGGGACATCATTATTGACGGTGGCAACTCGCAGTATACGGATACGGAGCGCTGGTGCAAGGAGTTAGCATCAACTGGCATTCTGTACATTGGCATGGGTGTAAGGAATTTTCTAGAGTTTTAGGACCTCTCTCATGGTTTAGCAATAAGTGCCTTATTTGGTAGATCTTTACAGGTATAATTCGTTCTTAACATTTTGAAGGTGCATTACTGATTATATCTATCAGATAAACTAGCAGTATCTTATTGGCAACAAGCAAATAACCTACGGAACCTACTGAATTCATTTTGTGTGGCCTAACCATTTGATTTTCAAATATATCTATTAGGGATGTTGACCGACATATCAAATCAGCTTCTTTTCATGAAATGTCAAAACAATACATTAAATGGAGTTTTGTATGAAATACTTGCTTGTGACGTTATAAATATACACCATCAAAAGATCTACTCTTTGTCGTTAAATTGGTAATTAATTAGAAATCATAAAATGGTTGAATTTTATAAAGTGTTAGCTATTTACGAGTTTTAGATGTAATATTTAACTTAAATATTTTTGATTGAATATAGGCAACATCCCTATTATGTAATGTTCATAATGCATGCAAGCATTTTTGATAAAAAAAAATATATTCTTTCATTTTAAAATCTGTCCTTTATAGGTACAATATGTTACCAGCAAAATTAATAATAATAATAATCTTTATTATCTTCAAAGCTTAACCTATTACAAATTGAGATATATTAATTGTAACACAAATAAATGTAGGTTGTGCAACAATAAAGGTTGAAGCTGAGTCTACAATAGCCTGTGTTGTAGACAACAGCTCATTCTTCCGCATAACCTTTTACTGTATAGTAGAAATAATAGTTTTCTTTACCTGAATAGGTGAGTGGCGGTGAAGATGGTGCTCGTTACGGTCCATCTCTAATGCCTGGAGGTCACCCAGCCGCATGGCCTCATGTCAAGCCCATCTTCCAGGTATTGTAACATACAATTTTTCATTTAAGTATTTTGGGATCTGAATCTATGCTAATAAGCTTTTTTTTTTTAAATTTTATAACAATGAAAATAAAAGTACAGTTGTAATATGCTATGAATGCTGATTGACGATAATGAAGGCCCATCTAGCCAAAATAAACATTTAAATGTTATAGTAAACTTGCATTTCAATTGTGTAACTTGTAATCCTAGGCAATATGCGCTAAGGCAAATAATGAGCCTTGCTGTGATTGGGTGGGCGAAGACGGTGCTGGACACTTCGTCAAAATGGTCCACAATGGCATTGAATATGGAGATATGCAGCTTATTTGCGAAGCCTATAATCTCATGAAAGATGTTCTTGGTATGTTAACTATCATATTTAGTAGAGTACATTGAATTTATCTAAACTAATATAAACGGGGTTTGTAAGTTTTCTAATCTAATATGAACCTACAGGTGAAACGGCGGGGCGGAACATAGTTATTAATAAAGTTGGAAACATAATTTATCTTTAGTGTATAAAACACTTATTACCGCTCGCATAGATGACTTGTTAATTTTCTGATAAATATTACTCAGTTAAGCATGAGTAATCAATATTGTTGGGGAAATACTGATTTTTAAATTATAATGCACGTTTTTGTGAGACTGAGATTTTAGAAATATTTGCTAATGATTGCGTGCCTTATTTATGTTGTAATTTTAGGTATGGAGCAAGGGGAAATGGCGCAGGTGTTTGACGAATGGAATAAAGGAGACTTGGACTCTTTCCTCATAGAGATTACTAGGGATATATTGAAGTACAAAGAAACCGATGGTAAGCATTGTTCATTACATTTTGGGTATTGAGGGACGATTCCAGGTAAAGGAGCAGGTAATTGGATGGTCTATAACACAGGTGCACAAGTAAAGTATTTGTAAAAACTATTTTGATTCCAGGTAAATACTTATTGCCGAAAATTCGTGATACCGCTGGACAAAAGGGTACTGGAAAATGGACGGGTATTAGCGCCTTAGAATATGGTGTGCCTGTCACGCTAATAGGCGAAGCAGTATTCGCCCGCTGTCTATCTGCCTTGAAAGGTAACCAATGCTCATTTTAATCTTCTTTGTTTCTCTTGTCCTTATACCACGCTAGGTGTGGTCGGCACAACATGTTTTCCTCTTCCACTCCGCTCTATCACTAGTCGTCTCAATACTCACACCTTTAATTAATATATCATGCTTCACACAGTCCATCCATACCTTCTTCGGCCTTCCTCTACCTCTATATCCATCCACACTCATGCTCAATACTCTTTTCGTTAAATGTTTTTCATCCCTCCTCATCACATTTAATCATTACAAACATGTTTTCGACATTGGTTTTCAGCCACGATCTTGTGTGGATTCGGGCATATCATATCTTTATATCTGATATTGATCACGTCAGGTATTTTAATGATTGTAAAAAAGTTAATGTTTTATATAATTCAAATCATTGCCTAGTTGATGAATTAACAAATATATAATTACTGTTCGCTCCATAGATTTTCATTAATTCTTTTTTTCATTGAATTTCGATTGTTTCAATACCGTGGAATTAAAAAAAAATTGTTAGAACAATATGGTGACTTCTGAATTCTTAATGATAATGAAATTTCTTACTAGGCGCAAACTTTAAATAAGAAATCAATAAGGTTTCCATGTGCAATATTTATCGTACCTAAGTCTAGGTGCATAGATTAATTGTTAAACTCGTCATCCTGTCACTGTGTTATAATAACAAAGATAAATAAATATCTATACCTAAATATGATCCTTAACTAAGCAGAGCTTGTGCTATGACGACACCTGCTCGTAAACGAACTTTTAGTTGTCAAAATATCGTACGTAACGTAATATACTAGATCTTTCATAACTTTACTGTTTCCATTTTGCTGTTTACAACGGCACCCTAATAGGTGTTTAATTATGTTTTTAAGAAATAAAGAGGACAAAATGAGGCTTGTACTACATGAAATGTGCAAAGTTTTGTCATCTTGTATTCCAACATCATATTCAAGTAAATAAATGTATTTGTATGAAATGCTAATAAAATATGCCTCTTGTTCACAGATGAGCGTGTGAAAGCGAGCAAGGTCCTGCCTGGCTCCTCGACTAAGTTCACAGGCGACAAGAAAGTGTTTCTAGAACATTTGAGCAAAGCGTTGTACGCTAGCAAGCTCATATCATACGCTCAAGGTTTCATGCTGCTTCGAGAAGCCGCCAAGGTTTGTTCTTTAACATTCTTTTTTTCTACGAACTTGTGCTAATTGTTTCATTTCTTTTCCTCTGTCTGTCAATAAATATTTTGTTGAGGAGCTATTGAGGAGCTTTAGTGTTATAATTTGGAAACATTTTTTTATGCTAGAATAGGGATGTTGACTGACTGACATCATACTTGCTTGTGACGTCATAAATATACACCATCAAAAGATCTACTCTTTATTGTTAAATTGGTAATTAAAATCATAAAATAATTGAATTTTACATAATGTTCGCTATTTACGAGTGTTTTTAGATGTTTTGTTAACCTGGTTAGTATTAGATATTTTTTATTGAATATAGGCAACATCCCTATTTCGACTAGAGCGCGAACTCTAATATAATTATATAGTGCCATCCACAAAGACGCATCCCACTCTTTTTAGATGTTTTGTTAACCTGGTTAGTATTAGATATTTTTTATTGAATATAGGCAACATCCCTATTTCGACTAGAGCGCGAACTCTAATATAATTATATAGTGCCATCCACAAAGACGCATCCCACTCTTTTTAGATGTTTTGTTAACCTGGTTAGTATTAGATATTTTTTATTGAATATAGGCAACATCCCTATTTCGACTAGAGCGCGAACTCTAATATAATTATATAGTGCCATCCACAAAGACGCATCCCACTCTTTTTAGATGTTTTGTTAACCTGGTTAGTATTAGATATTTTTTATTGAATATAGGCAACATCCCTATTTCGACTAGAGCGCGAACTCTAATATAATTATATAGTGCCATCCACAAAGACGCATCCCACTCTTTTTAGATGTTTTGTTAACCTGGTTAGTATTAGATATTTTTTATTGAATATAGGCAACATCCTTATTTCGACTAGAGCGCGAACTCTAATATAATTATATAGTGCCATCCACAAAGACGCATCCCACTCTTTTTAGATGTTTTGTTAACCTGGTTAGTATTAGATATTTTTTATTGAATATAGGCAACATCCCTATTTCGACTAGAGCGCGAACTCTAATATAATTATATAGTGCCATCCACAAAGACGCATCCCACTCTTTTTAGATGTTTTGTTAACCTGGTTAGTATTAGATATTTTTTATTGAATATAGGCAACATCCCTATTTCGACTAGAGCGCGAACTCTAATATAATTATATAGTGCCATCCACAAAGACGCATCCCACTCTTTTTAGATGTTTTGTTAACCTGGTTAGTATTAGATATTTTTTATTGAATATAGGCAACATCCTTATTTCGACTAGAGCGCGAACTCTAATATAATTATATAGTGCCATCCACAAAGACGCATCCCACTCTTTTTAGATGTTTTGTTAACCTGGTTAGTATTAGATATTTTTTATTGAATATAGGCAACATCCCTATTTCGACTAGAGCGCGAACTCTAATATAATTATATAGTGCCATCCACAAAGACGCATCCCACTCTTTTTAGATGTTTTGTTAACCTGGTTAGTATTAGATATTTTTTATTGAATATAGGCAACATCCCTATTTCGACTAGAGCGCGAACTCTAATATAATTATATAGTGCCATCCACAAAGACGCATCCCACTCTTTTTCCTTATCCTATAAGGATTTTTATGCACCTGTTTTTTTTTTATTTTATTCACCTGTTTATTACCTTAATAATTTCAGGTACACAAATGGAACTTAAACTATGGCAGTATTGCGTTGATGTGGCGCGGCGGTTGCATAATTAGAAGCGCATTCCTTGGGAACATCAAGGTAACCTTCCAGTATTCGCGGTACAGCGATAATACATGACATTCATTCACTTACAATGTCAGGAGTTGACCTCGTGTTTATTACTTACGTCATTTGCTATCGGTACTTTTTTGACAGTGGATATTACGTGATTCATTGATATTATGTTGAAGATGTGGCCTCTCGCGACGTTTAGCTATAGCACTTCTAGATTTTTCGATATAACACAAAATAACACGACAGTACAATTTGTTTATGTTTAATTAATTTTATATGTAACTAGCTGTTCCGCGCGGTTTCACCCGCGTTCCCGTGGGATCTTATCTTATCCCGGGATAAAATATAGCCTATGTTCATCAGGGATATTGTAGCTTTCCAACGGTGAAAGAATTCGGTTCATTAGTTTCGGAGCCTATTCAATGCAAACAAACAAATCTTTCCTCTTTATAATATTAGTATAGATAATAAAAAATAATTTTTAGCTATAATAATACTAAATTACTTTTAAAAATTCGTTAAATGCTGCCCAGTGAAAGCGTGCCAAGATGGCAATGCCACTTTTGGAAAAGTACTTACAGTCAATTAGAGAATTATTCGATCGAAAATATTATTAATAATAATAAATTTAATTATCAAGCAGGCAGTTGATTCAACTGATAAGTGCATATATCCTGTTGTTCTCTGCTAGTTCTTCTTTTTGAGATGCTTGTCGAGTTGGTTTTTAAATTGATTTACATTTTGGGCTGTTACAACGTCTTCTGGGAGATTGTTACACGGTCTGACCGCTCTGTTGTTTAGGGAATATTTGTGAGGGTTTATGAGAAACTAGTGCTCAAGCACGTAAGACAGCGGCCCCTTAGACGGTCACACACAAGTTAGAAAGACAACACACAAGTTAGAAAACATCCAAATGTATACTTTTACATTTATAATATAACTAGCTGTCCACCGCGAGTCACCCGCGTTCGCGTAGGATCTTATCTTTTCCCGTGATAAAAATATAACCCATGACACTCACAAATAACGTGGCTTTCTATGAGTACAAGAAATTTCTAAATCGGTTCAGTTGTTCCAGAGATAACCCCCTACAACCTCACAAACTTTACCTCTTTATAATATTATATTAGTATAGATAGTAGAATGATCATTATGATAACATTTTTATTGGTAAGGTGGTATTAGTCTATGTTTAAATATTTTTATATTAAATTAAAATATAACGTGTATACCCACAGGATGCGTTCACAAAGAACTCGCAGCTGACCAACTTACTGCTAGACCCGTACTTTAGCGAGCGTATAAGCGGGTCCCAGCAGTCGCTGCGGCAGGTGGTGGCTCAAGCTGCGCTGGTCGGGGTACCCGCCCCGGCATTCTCTGCAGCACTTGCCTTCTATGACGGCTACCGGTCTGAGGTTCTGCCCGCTAACTTGCTACAGGTACGATTGTTTTCCGGGATCTCAAACTAAACAGACCTTGTTCCATTAAAATACTATAATTCTTTTTAAAGGTTTTTGGCTTGGTATCTAGACCTTTAAGCCATTTCTTTATATTTAATATTCTTTTATGTTTTAGTCACGTTTTCTTGTCACATTCACTGTAAAGCCTAGTCCTCGTCCGTACAAGTCCGGTCAGGTTTAGTGAAATTTCCACTAAAACTTTTCACTGAGTTTTTGGGACAACCTGAAAAGTCACGATACACGCTTTTATTTCGTTTCCCTTCAATTGTGCATTTAGATTGATCTTTCTTGACAAAACGCCACCGATATTATTCAATAAAACTCAAAATACACGAATTTCATGAAAATAAAACGAAAACGGAACGCCACTTCGCAAGTTCCCGCCAAAAAGTCCAATCCGATAAATGATATAGATACTACTTACTTACATTGTATCAAACAACTAGGAGCTTTCTGCGTCTGTCTGTTTATGCTAACTCCTATACGGATTTTGATACGGTTTTCACTATCATTTAGAGAATTCCTTTCAGTAGGTTTATTATGTATAATACATGCATGTTATAGTAGAGAAAAGCCGAGAATTGCAATGATTTGTAATATGATGTGATTCAGCGAAGCAAACATACATCATTCACATTTATAATATTAGTAGGATGATTTTAGTTAATAGTAAACCTTATTTACAGGCTCAAAGGGACTACTTCGGTGCGCATACTTACGAATTGATCTCGAAGCCGGGTGATTTCGTGCACACTAATTGGACCGGGCATGGCGGCAACGTCTCGGCATCAACTTACAATAACTAACATTAAATAAGCGAACAAAATAGGGTTGTGTCCTGGGACAATAAAAAATAATTCTAATTAGACCGTCGGTAAGATTATCAAAAAATATTGGATAAGAATTTTTTGCTTTATCAAATCAATAAAAATATACAAAGTTATAGCGCATCAAAGTATAGGAGTGGGGCTCGTGACGTCACTTCGTAGTAAAATTTGCACCACGGCGTAACGTCACGCTAAATTTCAACGCACTGTATCCTCGTAATTTTTCGTTTACGGAACAAAATAAAAAATATGCGTCCAAATTTTTTGGTGATCTAACTGACGGACTAAATATAATTTTTTAGGACACTAACCTATTATTGACAAAATATTGTATTTATAAAACTCATCTATGACTTACATTCTCTACAAAGTATATCTTTTTATTGACTTTTTGATAGATTTTACAAACTACTACATTTTACTACTACTATTATTACATATGCTTGTTGGGATTTTTTAATGTTATTATTGTAAGTGGTTTCTAAGAAACAGCGTATTCTGTGTAGCGTGTCAGGGTGCTGGTAGTGGTAACAATAAGATAATATTGTGTGCATTTATGGGAATAATAAAATACATTATGAATTTATGTTCTATATAGGTAAATAGATATATATCTCTAAACAGATGTTTCCTACTATTATTCCTGAAGCGCAGAACTATGACTACAGTATATTAGTTACGCATTTATTCTTTGATTGTGATTAACGAAGTTTATAAACATTCCTATTTACCATTGCACTATTTCGGTGGTTGGTAACTTTTAATAAATTGTATTTGTGAGCGTGCTTAGGGTCAAAGTGACAACAGTGGGTCACTTTTTTTTCAGTAATGAACACTTGATTTAGATGAGTGTTGGAAAGATGTAAAAGGATTAGTATTATAGTGTAAAAAGGTGATATTTTGGAAAATAAACAGTATTGAAAAATAAAACTTATTGGAGCCACAGTTCACAGTGAATCATCTATAATATAACCCAAATAATAATGCAATTTTTGGCTTTTTTTATTGAGTTAACCAAACAATCAATGTCACATTGAGCCTGTCGCAAGCGAACTGGTTGTAACCTTTATCTATTGGGAGACCTTCCGAGGAGTCGGCGAGATAGAAAACTATCTATAATACTTTTGAAACAATGGTCAGTGCGCCACTGTTGTCGCTATAGCCACTGTTGCCGCCTTGACTCTACACAATTAGTATATGAAGGGTGCTTATTTATTGACAGATGTTTATGAGAAATAAATGTTAATTATTTTAGCTTCTGCAGTTTTATTGGTTAACTAGCTTCTCATGCTATGTAGCCACTTATTAAAATGCCCTGATTATTATTGAATGTATATTATAACATTGTTATAATATACCCTTTTATGAAAATTACACGGACGTAGGAGTATGAATATATGGAGCATCCAGAATGCAGCCCATTATATAGGTACTTTTTCTTAAAATTGTCTATGGAAATGTCATTTTCATAATGATCCTTCTACTCTATTTTGACAGTAAGTGCCTACTTGGTACAAATGGTTACAAGATTATGAAATCAACACCTCTTTAACTTTAAAAATAATGAAATACGCCATAAACTTACATTGGCTACGATGATTATTTATTTTGTATCTTGTAGTCATCACTAATTTTGGGTATGTATCTTAGTATTATTATACATTCAAAGCAAGTGTGGAGACCACGCACGATCATTTGAACATCAATCGGATTTATCATTCATCTACAAAATATCACTTAATTTAATTGAAACGAGCTAATCCGATAGGCGTAGTTCTGTCCAAAAAACCTTTTACCTAAGACTTTCCTACTTACTAACGAAATGAAATGTTTATTCATCCAAATAGGCCTTCACAGGCGCTTATGAATTGTCAGATTCTAATGACTAGTGCTCGGTTCGGAAGGTTGCTTTTGCTGAACCTATAGACAGGATATTGCGAACAAAATCGTAATCCGATATTTACGTCCAGTGGACAAAAGTCGCTCAGTCTAGTCTAGTTTATTCATAGATAGATGGCGTTACTGAGGCATGGAATGGGATTACTGTTTTTCTATGACTTTTCTTCTGATAGCCGCTATATTGTATCTATCTTTAAATCTCTTTGTTTTTTTACAGATATCAACGTAACAGTTAATTGATAATGGTTTATGGCATAATTTTAATAACAGCTTTACTAATGATGTGGGGCCCATGTTTGAAACGAGGTTTTTGGGCAGACACCGGACCAGTGTATGCCAGAGATCGTAAGAAACGCATGTTCGAAATTACACCTACAGGAGAGTGTTGTAACAATAAATAAACTGAGTGTTCAACTTGTATATAAATTGTAACTTGTCGTGTACATAGATAATTTGTTTTTCTATTTGTAAAAGAACATTAAAATATTTCGTTTTGTTCTCAATAATCAATTTTATTTATAACTATCTCTTATTTTAGTTGTATTAATAGAAACTCAATTGGCACTTACCCCTTCATGCTCTAGGTCTAGACTAGAACGTCTTGATTCGTTGATTGCTTTGAAGTGTTTTATATACCCGGGTACGCTACCATACCACCCTCAAGTTGAACATATGTCGCCAAGCACCAAGGTGATGTTCGTGTGTTCCGGTAGTTACACACATTGTAAATAAAATTTAATGAAACCCCGACAGAAATAAACCTCAAAAAAAGGAAAAAATAATAACTTTACGTTTAATAACAAAAAAATAATTGATATGCTAAAGACTGAGATAAAGTCTCTAATACAGGAAGAAATTAATAATGCCATGAATAACCTTAGCTTGGAATTCACCCGTCGACTAGACACCATGAATACTGAACAAAACAGGCTAAAAACTGATATAAACTGCCTGACAGAAAAAATAAACATCCTAGAAAAAGAGTACGATCACCTTAAAAGGGAAATAAAAGGCTTGCAAAGTCAGCCCAAGCTAACCAGCAAAGAGTTGCAAACCGGCAATGACAACTGCAAGAAACTAGTCTTATATGGACTAGAAGAAAACAATTGGGAGACCGAAGACCAACTCCATGATCATGTCATTAATGTTTTCTTTGATACTGTTAATGTGAATCTAGATGGATATATTGAAGGGCTTATGCGACTTGGAAAACAAGGTTACCGCAGGCCGATAATGATTGAACTAATTAGTAAAAAGATGACTAAATATCTTCTGCAAAACAAACGATTCTTCATGAACACTGGAATTGCGATTGGTGATTTTTTGGAAAACGAAGCACTAAAGGAACATAACTACTTGCGAAAGATACTTTACGAAGCAAGAAGAGAAGGTCATCATGCAGTGATAAGAAACTATAAGTTATATATTAATGGTCGAGAATTTATCAACAATAAAAACAAAAGTGAAAATCATAGCCTACCACCACCATGTGATCAACTACCTTTGGGGAAGTCTGATGATGATGACAGTAAGAGAAAAGCGAATAGTTATATTAACAATAATAACGACTCCAGAAACGCTCATGATACAATAAACCACTCCTTTCGAAACTAAATTTAATATTGGTATACAAAATGTACAAAGTATAAAAAACAAAGTCCACATACTTGAAAACATACTGCAAGAAAATAAATACCAGGCCCTATGCCTTTCCGAAACATGGATTACTGAAACTCAACGTCCCTACGTACAAGTCAATGGCTATGAGTTTGCCGCAGCCTACTGCCGTCGGCAGCGCAGGGGAGGTGGCGTCGCTATTCTGTTGCCAACTGGAACAAAATATACAGAAAGGAGAGATCTAACGGATTTGACTCAAGAATACGTAATTGAATGCTGCGCGATAGAAATAAAACCTAATATACTATTAATAAGTGTGTATAGGGTAGACCGAGAGATAGAACAATTTTTTCAGTTTCTTGAGATTCTTCTCACAAAACTAAAATCACAGCATTATCAAAAGCATGTAATTATAGGAGGCGACTTTAACATAAATGCATTTGAAAACTCGAATAATTACAAAAAACTATTAGCAATAATGCTAGAATATAACCTGCATCAAATAGTCAAAATAGCAACAAGAGAAACGCCTACGAGTTCAACGTGTATAGATCTATTATTTACAAACAATAAAAACTTCACTTTATCTGTTGATGACCATGGAATCTCCGACCATAAATGTATATCCTACAACTTTGAACTAAAATCAAAGACTAAACATAAATCTCATTATAAAAATGTACGCAAAATAAATAACCCAAAAAATATTTCCTCCTTTAAAATAAAACTTAGTAAAACTGTTTGGAACAATATGCTCCTACCAGAAAATAATGTAAATGTAAACTATAACATATTTGATGATCAACTACGCAATATTATGGATACTAATATTCCCTTAAATCGCATTAAACTTACGAGCAAGGAAAATAATAATTATCTAACCAAAGGATTAAAAATTTCATGTAAACATAAAAGGCTTCTAAGAGTACTTGTAAACCAATCAAAAAACGAATTGCTCAAAAACCATTTTAAACTTTATTCAAAAATCCTAAAAAAGTGCGTAAAACTATCAAAAAAATCTATTTATGTACAAGAGATGAAAAAATCAAAAAACAAAACAAACAAAATGTGGAACATAATAAAATGTATTACTCAAAAATCTAAGAAAATACATAAAGAAAATCTAAAAATAAACTCGAATAACATATTAATAGAATGCCCATATTCTGTTACGAATACTTTCAATAAGTATTTTGCGTCAGTTGGAAGTCCACTAACACAAAGCGCCAGCAGTACCCCCGCACCCCATGGCCACCCAGTTATCACGCCTACAATTAACTCTATGTTTCTTCAGCCTGTTACTCAAGATGAGGTACTTAAAATCATTAAAAAGCTCCCTAACAAACGTAGTTGTGGTATGGATGAGATACCCTCTTCACTAATAAAAGCATGTGCTGATGAATTAACTCCCCCGATAACTTATTTAATTAACCAATCATTCTCCGAAAGAACGTTTCCTTGCAAACTAAAAATTGCTATCATTAAACCTATACTTAAGAAAGGCGGTAAATCGAGAGACCCGTGCCAATACAGACCAATAGTACTTCTTCCAGCGTTTTCAAAAATCTTTGAGAAGGCTATGGCAAACCGCATATGTCGGTTCATGGAAAAATATAATATACTTAACGCAAATCAATTTGGCTTCCGAGAGAAACGATCAACAACCCTGGCAGTTTATAAATACGTACAAGAAATTCTCAATTATATTAGAGACAAAAACTACGCGATAGGAATAATGCTTGACATGACTAAAGCGTACGATAGGGTATCTCATAATATTCTGCTTAGTAAACTAAACGGAGTCGGGATCAGAGGAGACGCACACGAGTGGATGCGTTCCTACCTCACTGATAGGAAGCAATGCGTACAAATAGAACACCTGGATGACGACACCTGCGAGTTAAAAAATGTGCGTTCGGATACCTTAACCACAAATTGGTCTATACCTCAAGGAAGTGTGCTAGGATGCATTCTCTTCCTCATCTACATCAATGATCTTCCCAAAATATGCAATCCACTCTGTGTGTTATTTGCTGATGATATATCCCTTTTATTCAAAAGCCCGACAAACAATTTAGATAATGACTACCTTATAATAGAAACATTTAATACTATCAAATCCTGGCTACAGAACCATAACCTAGAAGTGAACAATAAAAAAACAAAAATAATGCAATTCAAACCCTACCAAAAACAAAAAGTAAATCTAACAACACTATCCACTCAAATAAATATAGAGGAAGTAGACAGTTTTAACCTACTAGGACTAACACTAGATACCCATTTAAATTGGAAAAAACACGTTGAAAAAATAAAACTAAAAATATCGCAGTTTCTTTACGGGCTTAATGTACTAAAAACTAACACAAACACCGAGTGTGCTTTATCTGCATACTACGCTTACGCGTACGCGTGGTTCCGATACGGAATCATCATGTGGGGTCATAGCACTGATGCGGACGACCTATTTGTTGCCCAAAAGAAATGCTTACGCATTTTGGTAAACATACGGCCTAGAGATAGTTGCAAACCTCATTTTATCCAACAGAAAGTACTAACCCTACCCTCCATATATATATTAGAAACTGTCATGTTTGTTAGGAAAAATATTAACTTATTTAGTTTTGATAAAAATAAACGGCGTAAGAATAAATTGGTCCTCTCAGCACCCAGATTAGAAATGTTTAGGAATAGCCCCCAGTACCGATGCATCCAAATATATAATAAATTACCGGATAACCTAAAAGACATAATAAAGGATAGTCACTTCAAAATTAAACTTAAACAAATTTTATTACAAAAAAGCTATTACAACATAAAAGATTTTATGGAAGATAAATGGTAGCCAACATGATATACATACATAATAATTATATAGTCATTAAATTACCAATATTATGATGCATAGAAATAAGGTTCAATTTTATTTCAATATTTATTATAATTTTAATGATAGTTATAAGTTTACCTGTACTATTGTTATTTTTGTGTACATTGTGCAATGTATAAATAAATAAATAAATAATATAAGTAGAACATTTTTAATACAAGTGTCGTTGCATCGGAGCACCGCTAAGTTTATAAAAAAGTTGAAAAAATACCGGTGAAGTGCGAGTCGGACTCGCGCACCGAGGGTTCTCGAGGAGTTTTTTTCAATTTTTTTTTTCGATTACGTTTTTAATTACCTTATTTGAGGTTTGCGCCAATTAAGCTAGACCTCTAAATTGTATTAGTGCCGATACAACTCAAAGATCAACTTAATTGGTGGTAACTATGTATGTATGGGGACATCCTTTAATTTTCAACTTTTTCTATTTTTTAGAATTTTTCCATTATCTGTGCTATAAGACGTTGCTTTGTACCAAATTTCAAGATTCTGAGTTCAAAGTCAAAGTCAAAACCATTTATTCACTTTAGGCCCTAGAAGGGCACTTATGAAGGTAATTTATTATAAAAGTGAACACTATTCCCAAGAAATGACTTTTTAACTCTAGCTAATCTAAAATACGGAACAACTAATCATTTATCTTTTTGTCTTGTATTGAAATTATGAATCTCTACATTTGATTTACTCGTATACAAGTCTACATTTTTTCGTATGAACATTATATTTTCATATACGCGTATGTATATACAGTGAAGGTAAAGTCATAATGTTTATTTCCTTAAATATTTCCTTTAATGATTCACGTGGACCCATACTGTAGATTGCACGAATGGCTCTTTTTTGTAATGCAAAGATTGTTTCAATATCTGCAGCAGCTCCCCACAGTAAAACGCAATACGATAAAAGACTATGGAAATATGCAAAATAAACTAATTTGGCCGTCTCAACATTCGTCAATTGTCTGATTTTTCTAACAGCAAATACAGCAGAACTCAATTTACTAGCTAAAGATTGTACAAGAGAACCCCATTGTGGTTTATTATCAAGTGTTATACCCAAAAATACAGTTTTGTCAACTAGTCCCAGGCTGCTGTCATCTATTGCTGTCTACTTGCGCTACGTTTGGAAGAGAAAATCTTATACATTTTGTTTTCTTAGAGTTTAATAAAAGATTATTTACAGCAAACCATTTAGAAACTATTGACAAAGTATCATTTACTCTAGTAAGTTCTTTGTCTTTTCTATCTACTTTAAAAATGAATGAGGTATTGTCAGCAAACAAGACTACATCTGAGAGACCATTTACGAGCGATGGTAAGTCATTAATATATACTAGAAATAGAAATGGCCCAAGTATTGAACCTTGAGGTACCCCCATTTTGACTAAAAAACCGTTGGACGTTGTATCTTCAACTCGTACCTTTTGTTGGCGATTAGTTAAATAAGACAAAACAAGTTCATGAGCAGTTCCACGAATACCATAATAATTAAGCTTTAGGAGCAGAGTACGGTGGTCGACGCAGTCAAACGCCTTTGATAGATCACAAAAAATGCCTATGGCATCCTGTGAGTTTTCTCAGGATTCATAGATGTGCTTCAATAATTTTACTGCCGCATCTGATGTAGATCTCCCCTTCGTGAAACCGAACTGATGGCCATGCAGTATCTCACAACTATTGAAATGACCTAACATTTGATTAAGCAACAGTTTTTCAAAGATTCTACTAAGTGCAGGAAGCACAGATACCGGTCTATAATCAGAAGGATTATCTTTACAGCCTGATTTAAATATTGGCACTATTTTACTATACTTCATTAGGTCAGGAAAAGAACCCTGATCAATACATTCATTGAAAATATCCGAAAGCCTAGATGGGAACTGGCTCTCAAGTGCAGCTGTCGGAACACACCGATAGGTGCTTGGCGACAGGTTTTCAACTTGAGGGCCAGCCAGTCGGGTACTACAAAGTAACCTACCACCGTGCTATGGTTTCCTCACGATGTTTTCCTTCACCGAAAGCTCAAGCTCATTGTAGGATTCGAACCCACGACCTTCGTCGTGGTATTCGACGTCACTTACCACTGAGCTATCATCGCCTTTTTTTTGTTAATTTTACCATATTCCGTATTTATGACATTCCAAACAGCCTTAATTTTATTGGTAGCTTTACCTATTTTGTTACTTAAGTATATTGATTTTGCTCTATGACATACTAATTTAAATAATTTTGAAAAATTTATAACACATATATGGAATGCCTCGTCACGAGTGAATGATCTTAAATGATAAAGTTCATACAACTTATCTCTGCTTTTTCGAATTCCTTTAGTGGCCCAATCGCTAAACTCTAGTTTACTGTTTACCTTAACTTTTTTGATGGGACAGGTTTTATTTAGTTCATCGCAAATACTAGTTAATAAATTTTCCATATAAAACATTGGGCTCATTACTATTTTTTGTCTTACAGTTTAGTCTGAACTCTAAGTTATTTTTTAAGTGATCTAATCGCACCTTTGTAATAGGTCGAATTTCCTTTACTTTCTTAGAAACATTTAGTTTATAGGGTAATTTGACTATTGCAGCCATATGATCAGAGCGAACACCACTTATAATTGATTTACCTAATATACTGCTATTAGTTATTATATTATCTATGCAAGTAGACGAAGTGGGCGTTGACCGTGTTGGCTCATTGAACAACAAATCTAAGTTAAATGATATTAATAAAGCAATAAAGTTACATTTTTCATTTGAGTTGGTTAGAATATCAATATTAAAATCTCCGCATAAAACTATCGAATTCATAATTTGTGAAGAATATCTTCCATGATATTAAAGAAAAGTGTAAAATTTGATGCTGGAGGTCTACACACAAACAATTATATAGCTATCCAACTCTGCACAAGACACCTCACAAACGCGCTCAACCGAGATACTACAAATATCTTTTCGTTCTTTAAATTTAATATTATTATTCAAAAGAATAATTGAGCCACCGCCTACCACGGATAATCTGTTGAATACACTAGCTACTACAAAGTTTTTATATTAAAAAGCATAGTTTCTGGTTTGAGCCATGTCTCCGTAAAACATACAATATCTAGATTAATTTTATCTAATAATAAATCTATATCAAGAATTTTGCCAAAGAAGCGATTATTATTCTGATGCTTCTCTGTTGTAGAAACTAACCGTTAAAATTATTATTTACATTAATGGAAATCGTATTATTAATTAATACTGTAACATTCCTTAACCTATTAATATAATATGCTACAAAGGTAGCAATAAGTTTTTTACATTTTTTAGGAATTATTAAAGTACTAGCGCCGGTCCTACCGGCATTGGTCAATCGCTCGTCTCCGCTGCTCCTGCACGACAACGCGCGACCTTATACTGCACAGCAGACGGTCTCCAAGTTGCAAGAACTGGGGTTGGAAGCTCTCCGTCATCCGCCCTACTCACCAGACCTTGCGCCTACAGACTACTACTTTTTCTAGAATTTGGATAACTTCTTGGCGGGAAAAAAAATCCCGAGAGGCAGTACAAAATGCCTTTGAAGAATTTGTTGCCTCCCGTCCAGCTCATTTCTTTAAGAAGGGCATCAATAAACTGCCACTGCGTTGGCAAAGATGCATTGATTGCATGGATGATTACTTCGATTAATACAAATAAAAAATACATGACCAAAAATCGTTTAATTTTTTTTTATACAAAACGGCAATTTCATAGGTAAAGACCAATATAATTATTCTCTCTTTTAGAGTATTTAGAACAGTATGGAAAAGCACATAACATTACATTCATTACCCCTAGTTTCATTAAGGAATTGTTACTATTAATTAATTCTTTCTTACTTGTATTTATTACATTAATAGTTTGCGTATCAAATTTAGTTTCTATTATTTTATTTATTTGTAAAAGAATGGTTGAGGTGATTAGATATAATTGAGCCAAATGGTTACAGTCCCTATTTCATCTGAAAACACCACGGTATTTACAATTGGTGGAGAAGAGCAATTTGATTTGTCACTGTCACTGCCACCCCGCTCTGCACCCTGACCACAAGAAGACACTGGAAGCGACCCACAAGCAGACAAATGGTTACAGTCACATATCTTGTGATTGTTTGTCATAGCAACAAGTCTTTCCTCGTTGTACTTACATATGTCAACAAGTTGGGTCGCTGCCAGACTCTACTCATTGATTTCTTTTTGAACATTTTCATATCGGGAAAATAAGTCCTTAAGACATTTTTCTTTGTCAAGGTCAGAGAGCAGTTGCTGAGTGTCAGTTTCATGCTTGTTTTGGGTATTTTTTAAGTTTTTATTACCGTCCTTTAATTTTCCTAGAAGATTTTCCAAACGCTCTTTTCTCAATCCAAAATTTTTATTAAGACATTTTTGTTTTTTAATGTAATTTTTTGTTTTCTTAATAAACTTATTGAGTTTTAGGTATTTTTTTATTTTATTATGGCTTGATAATTTATTCTTTATTTGCTCTGGTATCAAGCTTTCATTTGTTAAATCAATAGTAACCAAAGAAGAACGGGAAGTACCCTGTAGGTTTTGATTCCCTTGCGAGTTTCAAAAATTTGCGGCATAAACGGCTGTATCCTTTGATTGCGTTGGCTTGGAAGTATGATTTTTTCACAGCTCCAAGGGACAGTAGATTTGAGTATTTGATATAAATTTCAGCTTGATACCTCCACGCATTCCTGAGAAAAAGGGTCTTGACACACGGACGGACGGGCGGGCGGACGGATAAGGGTTCCGTTTATTCCTTTCGAGGTACGGAACCCTAAAAAGCAGGTCCATACAGCATTAGGTATTCTTGCTGTGTGTAGCCTCATCTGTTTGGCGTCATCCCTTCTAATTGAATACTTGCATGTAGATTTCATCCATTATCATTTTAAATAGTACCTAGGCCTATTCTGTTTTTATTGCATGACTGCATGTGCCTACTTAGTGTTTTTTTAGTAGGTAGGTTACCTTCTTAATAGAAATAAAATACAAAAATATTTTATTACATATAGTCATTTATTAAAATTTCAAAACTACTAGTAAAACAGTTTCTGCTATTTATGTGCTGATAGTGATAGATGCGTAGAAAAAATATAAGATCAGACACTCAGAGATAATATTTCCAGTTGTAAGTATTTCATTGCATTCATAGGTTCAGTGGGGATATTATTACGTTACTTGTTTCAATCAGTTTAAATCTCTAAATCAATAGAAATATTACAATTGCAAAAATAGTTTTATTCGCAATGAACTACTGTTTGTATATGCATGCCATGCACGTATGTGCAAAAACTGTTTTAATAAACCGTTTTTACGATTGAAACTGATTCAAACAACTTACGTAATAGCCCCACAGATTTATTATCTAATCTACAGTGCCTTAGTCATCAATACAACACCCAGTTAATGCATTGTTACTCAGTTTAACTGCACTGTCTGTCTCGTGAGCAAAATCTTGCTGTTTAACATTAAACATAATTATTGTCCACAAAATTCACTCCTGACAATTCCGCTAACAGCCGAGGAACAGTGCGTCAGCTAGACGTAGTATAGGCACAGAGTAAGTATAGTAATAATAATAAATAAATCATTATAAAGACCAAAAAAAACGAGCAAAGCTCGGCCAGGTACCACATAATAATATACGCTAAGTACAATAGAAAAAGATTTTATTTCACTATTAGGTAGCAATTATATTTTCTATACCATTGAAGTCTAAATCCTCCATAGCTGTATTTTATTTTTAATTTGGTAGTTAGATAGACGTTTGGTTTTATAAACTAAATTAAGTTTGTTATACAAATAATACAAAGGTACGACGAAGTACAGTAGGTACAGTAGACAGTAAACAGGGCCAGTAGTGAGGTAAGTCCGAGGCGCGACAGACAACTCTGTGTCTGGCTATATCACGAGATCAAAGGCGTCGTTCTACTGTATCTCCTTATACTGTGGAATAGGTATTGTTGTTCTACATGCTGTAAGTAGGCTAAATATCTTGTCATCTATGTAAGTAGTTTTGTATTATACCTAAAGGGTTAAAGGCATGAAAAATTGACCCAATCATAAAATATTATTAATTGAAAGAATAATTAATAATCAGTTGCAGACGGAAATAGTGATCCTCAAATTTTACGAGCACAAAGTTTCAAGAAAAAATTAGCGCTCGCGCTGTGACATCAAAATATACTACGACATTCAACATCAATAAACAAGTTTTTTTATCTTGCTGTTTAAACATCTACTTCTACACATTGATGATTGTAAATGTTATAATTGTAATGTAAATATTTGAAGAGGTTTGTGAGTAGGGTAGGCTACCGAACACGTTTCTTATACATATAAATATATATATTTTTTTTGTTATTTTTTAATTTTTTTTTATAATATCTAAACGATACAACGATAAAATTTATCTTCTATTTCAATTCTATAATTTCATTGCAGTTGATCTGCACTCTTACAGTATGTATAATTTTAATAAATTTCCATTAACAAAATTTAAACATTTATACATAAAATTTTTATTATTTATTTCTGAATTCTGAATATGAATAATATTTGAATAATGTTGACTTGCAACTACATCTGATTGCTAAATAGGTTAATAAAGACTGATTAATTCTAACGGCCGCACTCAGACACGTCAATTTAGTGTAATAACTGATTATTTTTAGGCCTATCACTTTCTATAGCTAGTCAATAGACAAAGATGGATACACTTTTAATAGTCATTAAATCCTGATTGACGTTTCTGAGTACGGGTAGTTAGTGTTAGGTTTTTATTTAATATAAGCATCATCAATAATTGTCGACATCCGTCTTGTCTACCACTGCTTGAGCTATCTCTCTCTTCTTCCTGCCCTTATCCCACGTGGTGGGTAATTTTATACAACTGAAGATCGAACACGTGTTTCGGGCGCTGTGATAACAGGTACCATGAATAGATAAAAGTTACATTAAATTGGCCCTACTACACAAAACACAGGGTAACGGCGGTACTGATTGTTCATAACACAACGCGGCAATAATATACGAACACTTTGTAATCGTCTAAGCCGCCACTTGTATCTTCTGGGAAGTAGTAACACACGAAAACAATCCTTTATCACTGTCACTGGCATATCATAGCAGAGTCAAGGCCATTAGTAGCACTGTCGTCTAAAACCTATAAGAGTTATGGTATTCCAATCCAACAGCTATGGTACCTAACACGTTACACTATGTATGAAGTAGGTAGGTACAGAAATGGATTGTAGTACCTATTACATTGTTACCTTCTAAGATTTGCAAAGATCTTATTTTATTTTATTAGAGGCTATAGACTCATTCTAATTTTTAGCTAATAACCATCCGGAGATATTATGATTATATATTTAGAAAGAAACAATGTTTACATACACTTTTGCATGCAGAAAATATTGTATTTTACTAAAATCACATAAGTAGGTAGGCACCTAAGTCCCCATTTTAAAAGTCCGGGTACGATCCCAAGTGACATTGTTTTTAAATATATAATATGTACATATGCAGTTTTAGTCTACAATTTAAGCTATTAACTTCCCCAAGGGAACTACTCCGTCTTGGTGGACCATGCTGTTTAAGTATTTATGGATAATATTATATAAGTGTTCAAAATAGAAACAGCAATTAGTACATCATTGATATCTACTTAAACAATAAGGCGTTGATAGCTCAGTGGTAGTGACGTCGGATACCGCGGCGAAGGTCGTGGGTTCGAATCCTACAATGAGCTTGAGCTTTCGGTGAAGGAAAACATCGTGAGGAAACCATAGCACGGTTGTAGGGTACTATGTGGTACTCGACTGGCTGGCTACCACCCTCAAGTTGAAAATCTGTCGCCAAGCACCTGTTGGTGTGTTCCGGCAGTTGCACTTGAGAGCCAGTTGCCCTTGCCATTAAGGCATTGTAGTAAGTTGTACAACACATTGGCAATCCCCCTGGTATTGCTAATGTCTATAGGCGACGGTAGTCACTTACCATCAGGTGACCCGCCTGCCTCGTTGTCACTAGTGACATAAAAAAAAAAAACCAACCACCAAACCAGAATTCACACTGGTCATACTACTACAGAGTAAGGATAGGTAATATAGAGGACAACCTATACCAGTAGTATGGGACGATCATATCATTAGATCAAGTGCATCGTTCCACTGTATCTCCTTACACTGTGATACTACGATTATTAACGTGATATTTTGTGCGCCAATAGCGGCTCTCTTATTCTATATACATATTATATTCTTATCATAAATATTACAGTACAAAATACTATGTCTTTTACATAGCAAAGTAAATTAATAACTATTAAAAGAGCAAGTTTAAAGAAATACCTGACCATATTACCTTACTACGTAAAAAACATGATTAAAAAGATGTAAGAATATTTTTTTCATACTTATACAATTTAATATAACAATAACATGCATTTCTTCTAAGCAGTAAAATACCCAATAAATAACCAACATATTTTATGTTCACTGTAGAAATGATCTAGAATGCAAAAGATTATAGAATGTTATGTTACCTATTCAATACAATATTTCTATGTGATAAATATCTTATTTTCATTAGGAAAATAGTGTTTGTTTCTAAATAAGTATATGCACGATAAATTACAAGACGTTAGCCGTAATACCTGCTTGGATTTTTGTTTTCTATATAATATATTTTTAATTGTATAGTTAAGCCTCTAGCTAGTTGGTCTGCAAAACCCCTCCTGAGTGAAGGCCTACTCCAAAAATAGCTCGCCATATCCTGACCTATTTGAATTACCTACGTAATTATTTAAATTACTAGAAGGTATACTCGTAGTTACTACGAATAATAGAATATTGAATCACTTTCGAAGGCCATTCAATTGATTTAATTACTTTTATCTAAACAATAACAATGTTAGAGTTTTAAAGTTAAACCTACGTTTTAAATCTTGAAGATTACTTACAAATAATGTATTCTATTAAATGTATATTTTTCTAAAATGTTAAAGTCTAAAATGTTAAGGTTACTTACCTATATGTAATAGGCGAGTTTTTATACAATAATTATGCCCAAGGCTTTTGGGGGTTAACCTCCATTCTTAGACTGTATGGTACAGTATTTCCTATAGTATTATTATTTAAATTTTTCGATACCCACGGAATAAGATGGTAACCTATTCTGTTCTATTCAAGTCGGAAATCACACTTAGGTATTATTACCAATCTTATTAGGGAGCATGAATAATGTCATATGATTTGGACATTATATTCCATTTAGACCCTGTTGACGAATTTCAAAAATACCACTTGAATCTTTCCCAAGTGTTTTCCTTTAATATTATATAAGCATGACGTATGTCATGGTACTATATTTATATAGGTAACTATTGATAAAACTTTCTAAAACTTTAGTCAACATTCATAATACATTTTTTTTTATCACCAATCATTAAAACTCTCGTTTATTAATCTATATACCTATATAAAATAGTTTCACATTCCATGACAGAAATATGTAAGTAAGTATTTCTTGTCTTAATTTAAAAATTAGATAAGTATAAATATTTATTATACCTACATATAAAATTTTCGCACTTTGCCAAAATATCGCTTCTTTATTATACTTAATTCATATACCTTTTAATTAGAATAACAACCTTTAAAATCTCAATACATTCCAAACGACGTTATACTTTATAGAAATTTCAAATAGAAATAGTATAGACTAATAGTGGTATAACATGAATTCAATAAATAGTTCATTTTTGGAAATAGTAAAAGCACTACGAGCACCAACAGAACAGCCTGCTAAGGCCCGTCTTCTTCTCATTTCATTCCCGCGACGAGCGCCAGCACTGGCGTCATTCGTTATTGTTCTCCTTGCGAGTGGGGCTCAAGTCACCCTCATCTGTATGCCTGTTTAATATAACATAAGCAAATAGCTATTAAAAGTATATTATTAAATATTTAAAGTTATTCGAAGCTACGCAACATGAAAACACGGTAAATAGATGAGATCACGGTCAGGGGTGTCTTTAGGCTGTGAGATATAGCTCACACATCGGTAGGTACTTAATTGATAGATTGAAAATCTAAAAACAACACGCTTGAATGAGATACGTAATGGAATATTTATAGATTTATGCCGGCATTGCACCGAATGTATCCTTACCTGCTGCCGACATTGTTATCAGCTTCATTGCAGAGTGATGTGCTCGGCCCATCCTGCATCATTAATATCAATTTTAATAGCTGTTTAATTGAAATAAAAAAATATATGTATTTTTATTATTCAGGCCATATACCAAGCTTGGTTGAGTTGTCACAGGTCCCGCTTCAGACTGCAGTTGAGACTGGCTATTTACGTGGCCCATCTTTGAAAGTGGTGGGTTACAAGAGTTGGAGATTGCTTGGCCACGTTGCAAAGATGCTCTGGAATTAACAATGAAACAAACCTATATAATAGATATGTTTATACAGTAGATAAGTATTTGTTTATAGATGCAAATGTTTTGTTTTATCTTCAAAATTATTAGAGGTCTCGGGAGACCGGCGGGTGAGGAGCTATTTCCGCCAACTCATCAGCCTGGCCATTCAAAGAGGAAAGGATTAAATAAATAATTTTCAAAGTAAGTATATGTTATGTATATAAACTCAAATAGATACCCTACTGATATTTGTACGTTGCAGTTAGCCTATTTTTCTTATAAAAAACTGGCGGTGAAAAAAAAAATGAAACGACAATTGTTCTTCATCTAATTCCGTAATATACTATATATTACCTTGTTGGGCTCGGTGGTGGATGGCTGTTACCGTATTCATCAGGTTTTAATAGGTGGTGTTGCCCAGTAGCAGGATCATGGCTATCCTGCCGTAGTTCCTGATGTGACAGGGATCGCTTATCTAATGTTGAGTGAGGGCTAAGACTAAAGAAAAAAGATTTGGTTCAATTTAAGATCAAAATACAAAATTCCTATAAGACCTAAATGTATAGGTAAACAAGAAACGGCATTTGGTCCTCATCTCATTATGAATTATATTACCTTTTTGAGCAATGTGGTAAATGGCTGGTGGCGAGATGATCAGGGGTCAAAAACTGGCGGTGCTGAGTAGCAGACTCACGGTTCTCCTGCAGTAGTTCCTGACTACACAAATAAAAAATATTTGGTTCAAAATTAAGGACGCGTTCCCAAAATTGATAGGTACAAAATCGAACTACTACATTGACACGGGCCGTGCACACAAGTGTACGCACGACTAACTGCGAGAATAGTAGTCAAGTGAACTCATTTTGATACTTTGAAAGATTCATTTTTTTTACGTATTTCTTTGTAATAAAATTATGGTACCAAACAACCTAATGGTGAACCTCGGCTCAGGGCGTCGTCTGGGGACACAAATAGTGGGACGGACTTCGCCTAAGCGATTTAGATGAGTTTTAAGGGACGGTCGGATTACTGGTACGGCTCGGGCTAACTACCGGGGACGAGACTGACTGAGTGGGACGTCGCGACGGGCCTCTTCGGCGAGGGCGAAAACGCGGGCGGTGTTGTGTTTGTTTCTTCAGGGCTGCGCGAGCCTCCCTATCCTTAATCTGAGCTAGAGTTGTGAGGTCATCCGGCTCGCTGAGGGCGAGTTTAGGCATACGGATTTTTGAAATCTCTGAAGGAGTATAGTTTGCTGTGTTTACAATTAATGGGTTCGCGTGGTTTAGGGCACGATCGTAATAGCGGCGTGATGCGCGCTTAATGAATTGTTTAACCGTGGGCAGATTGAGGTCTATGTGGAGGTCTAAGTTGCGCATGTACCACGGGGCGCCCGTGGCTTTGCGCATGAAGCGGTTTTGAACCACTTGGAGTCTATGGATCAGCTTGGGAGATGCCTGTGCGAACACAGTGCATACATATAGCATAACGGGGCGGATGCACGCGGTCTAGAGTCTCACCTTGCTTTTTAGGGCAAGTTTAGACTTGGAATTTAACAAGAAATGAAGGCGACCGGACACAAAACAGGCGCGTGCACGAACCTGCTTTATGTGGTAGGCAAAGGACAAACGATCATCCAGGGTAACACCGAGGTATTTGGCTCGCTTCTCCCAAGGGATCGGCTCGCTGAACATGGTGACTAGAGGGGGGAGAGTGGGGGTGAGTCTCTTGGCGGGACTGTAGAACAGCACCGCCTGACTCTTGGTAGGGTTAATTTCGATTCTCCATTTCCGAAACCAGGGACCTAGGGTGTGAGTCGCGGCTTGGAGAACTAAAGTTTCATTCAAAATACTTGTGCTATATATCAAGACGATATCAATACTAAAATAACCCTTATTGCAATATGTTAAGATTCATCAAGAATAGCAAAAAATGAGAAAAAATAAGTTTCGGTTTTCAAAAAAAGTGATGTAATTAAGGATTGAATATGTTTGCCTACATACAGTATTTTTAGAAATAGTAAAATATGTCAATAATAGCACAAAAAATGAACCTAACTCAACCCGGTATCGATAATTTTGTAGAAAATGGCAACGACAGATTTTCAATAATAAAGTAATTCTTATTTGAAAATGAAGAACCAATCTATACGAGGTAGTTATTAGTTATATTGGATTTTGTTTGGTTATGCCATAAAATGTACCGAAAAACAGCTTAATTTTGCCTGATATGCGAACGCGCCCTTAATATTAAAATACAAGTCTAATTTTGTGAGTATGCGAAAAATACGCATCGTAGAGGTATAATAATATACCTATAATATTTATGGATTTAAAAGAATACTATTTTATTTTATTTAAGCAACTAAGTATTCAAATATAGTTGCTTGCTTCGAGTTTTGCTGTTTTATCTATGACTAATAAATAGGTACCTACTCTAACTACTAGATACTATTTGATAGGAGCTAGCAGAGCTCCGGTTTACTCTCTCGGGACAAAAATTCACTCACAAACATGAGGCAATGCTCAATTTTGACTTTATCAAAATTAAGAGACATCATGTATCAAGCTTTAAATATTCAGCAGTATCTGAAAAATGCCCCATATTTTTAATAAGAAAATGACAGCAAATTAATGATTCCTCTTGCTTTCACATCGGTGGAATCGGAGGTAGTCAAACACAAGCTTATAATAAAAAGAAAAAAGTGGGCATACAGTGTCGATCACATGTCAAGGGATATGTAAAGATTTTTTTAATAACAAATGGTCTACCTTTGTTGACGTGGCCTCAATGGTTCCACGGTGAGGTCTGGTAAGCTGTGAATCAGCGCTGAAACTCCGCTCTTTGGGTGGATGAGCAAAGTGTTGTGGTTGGAACAAGTGCTGCCGACGCACGTTGATATGAACGGGTGTGAAGAGGGTTGCTGCAAGAAAGCCATGAACCGGTGAATAAATTCGTTAATGAAAAAAATTACAAAAGAAATAATTGTGGATTCAATGAGCTTGAGCTTTCGATCAAAGAAAACATCACGAGGAAACCATTAACACGGTGGGCTCGCCTAGCTACGACCCTCAAGTTAAAAATATGTCGCCAAGCCACTGCATTTGAGTGTAGGGTTACCAGATGTCAGGATATTAACCTGACATGCCAGGAATTATGGCCATGTATCTGAAATGCGACCGGAATACGAAAATATCAAGAAAGTTTTAATGTTTTTTTTCCTAACGTACTTATACCTTTTTTAATAGGGTTCCGTACCCAAAGTGTAAATACGGAAACCCTATTACTAAAATTATGCTGTCCGTCTGTCTGTCTGTCTATCTGTCTGTCACCAGGCTGTATCTCGAAAATGTAGTTGAAATTTTCACAGATGATATATTTCTGTTGCCGTTACAAATATGTAAAGTCAAAGTCAAAGTCAAAGTCAAAACCATTTATTCAGTTTAGGCCCTAGAAGGGCACTTATGAAGGTCGAATTACAGAAGTTACCACCGGTTCGGAAGTCAGCCTTCAACTGAGAAGAACCGGCAAGAAACTCAGCAAGGTTACATTTTTTAAATATTTTTGGACCATCTGACTATATTGGCTTTTTTTTTCAAATGTTTAACAATTTTATTCTTAAAGTAATACAAAAATACATAAAAAATTATAACCCGCATTAGTTACCTACATAGTAAACTAAAACAAAAAATAGATAAAAAAACTAGAACTACAAAATTTGCACGGAACCCTCGGTGCGCGAGTCCTACTCGCACTTGACCGGTTTTTTACATTAATACAAAACAAATCAAAACACCTGTTCTATTTCTTAACACTTACATTTGGAGCTTCAAGGTAGATAATGATACGATAATGAAACGTAATAATCCAAGAACATAATCTGTGTTTTTTAAAGAAAATCTCGAAATCTCCTAGACTCCTGTTATTAACGTTACTATTTAATAGGTATAATTTAGCAATGAATATAGTATATTATCTCAACTTTTTTAGCAAGTGAATGTTGAACCTAATACACGGAAAAGCGGTGCTTTTCAGAAAGACTGTATTCGTTTTATACTATGAAATGTGGTATGAATATGATACCATTGATGTGGGCTTCAAAAATAGCCAGAATAAACAGCTCGTTTAGAAGGATCAAAGCGAATGAATAATAGAAATACATTCATCAAAAGATTTGTGGAATAAGAAATACCTGCTGTCATGGAATATTGTTCGATTTGACTTTGTTTTATAAAAATTGTTGACGGCTATTACTTGAATAGGTAGGTTAGTGTTGGAGAACTGGACGAAATGCAATCCAAGGTTCTAAATTTACAAAATAAAATAAATAACTGCAGATTTTTTTAATTGTTAACACTGAAGATCGTCAATAGCTAAACTAAAAAAGAAACAAAAAGAAAATTGGTTGAAAAACAGGAGAAAACGGTGTAGGTCTTTTCTTCACATTTTTCAAAATACAACAGAGCGATACATCAGTAATTATTACTATTGTAAATTGATTCAGTAGAAGCAAAGGAATATCGATAGGTCACCAGTAACCAGACCACCAAACAAATATAAATAATAATAAATCCTCGGACATTTTTCACACATGGCTATCTGATCCCAAACTAAGCAGAGCTTGTAATATGGAAACCAGATGACTGATATACTACAAATACTACTTTTTTTTTGTAAATACATACTTAAATAGATAATTACACCCAGACTCAGGACAAACAGATATGTTCATGCACACAAATGTGTGTCCTGGATGGGTATCGAACCCACGACCTGCGGCGTGATAGGCAGTATGTTAACCAACCACGCCAACCGGCCCGTCAAACCAAATCCTTGATAAGGATTGTTAACTATGCACGGGGTACTTACTTATGTACGTACTTACCGTTGTTAGCCGAGCTGCCGCTACGTCATTTGTTTCAGGTTCGCATTCGCCTTCAACTTTTACTGTTATTGAAGTTGGAACTGTAAATAAAATGTTATTACATATTTTTTGAGCGTGCGTTACTAAATTCAATCCAGCATACTAGCCACTCTGACCAGCACCTACGGTGTGACGTAATCAACTGACAGATATTGTACTGATGACTTTTAGTTCATCAACACTCGCCACACTGCTGAACTGTTCCGAAATAGACTCGTCAGTGAAATAGCCATTTTTTTTAATACGCTTTTATTAGTTTGGTATGTTCTATCAATGTAACGAATCTTTGAACGTGATTTTCACACCTTTCTAAACGACGGATTGATTTGAATCTTTGCACCGATGACAATGCAATTATCTGGGGGCACGGCAGTGCCCCAACCAAAACACGAGCAAAAAAGCGGCACCGGCCGTACCATCCATTTCTCGAAGCAGTTCAGGCCATTTTCGACCTCCTATAACTTCGTTGTGGATTTAATTAAACCCTGCATCGCTGGCGCATTAAAAGGGGAGAATGTGCCGAATTGAACCAATTTTTATAAAACACGCTTTTGAAAATAACCAAACTACAAAGTAGAAAATTAAAATTAATAGTTTAAAAAAAAAACTTTTAGTTTTTATTTGTGAATTTGTCAATTTTACTGGACAGATGACACTGATAAACCACAGTTATTAGAATCTAATCATGATAAAATATTGTAAGTATTGAAATTAAGATAGTGAAAGTATATTTGCGTATGGTAATTCTAATATTTAAAACTTACTAAATAATCCTACTATCCTACTTTAGTGTCTTACTTATTCAAGGTTTTAGTTTCATTCTATACCTACTACGATCCTACTATCCTGCGTGGGTGTGTGTGTGTGTGTGTATGAAAAAATTAAAAACAGATTAAAAAATACGCATGTAATACCTATTTATACATGCATACAAGTTTAAAAAATAAGGACAACTCACCATCGTC
The DNA here is from genome assembly GCA_951361185.1 of Ochropacha duplaris. Taxonomy (NCBI): domain Eukaryota; kingdom Metazoa; phylum Arthropoda; class Insecta; order Lepidoptera; family Drepanidae; genus Ochropacha; species Ochropacha duplaris. The sequence goes on from OX592690.1 coordinate 4,034,889, forward strand.
AGGATTCTGAGGTGGTATGACATGTTCCACAGAAGTGCCGGCTCTATAGAGATGGCTGGGCCCGGGTTCCTGGTCGTCATGCGACGTCGCACTGATAACAAAATCATTAATAGCTAATTTAAAACTAACATTTATTTATATTTATTATTTAATTAAAGTAAGGGTTGAAGAGATGCCAAAATATCAATTTATAACTTTCTACATTTTAGCTCTTTATAAAATAATCTTCAATTTGTAGTTCAAGTTCGAATCAAAGAAACACTCAGACAAATATTAACTGTTGTAGGTAATATAAAATAAAATATATTACTTTCTACTGCTCATAACATAACCAAGACTTACAAGCTAATGTAATAATGCTTATCAGATCTCATGTAGGGCCAACCGCCTAACTCCAGAAGACTCAATTCTACAAACCCTGCATATTGGTCAAATATATTGATTTAGCCGTTTCGCGGCTATCGCACATACACTCCTATAGATTTATGATAACAAAATAAGGCACTTAATATATCGTTGTGTCATGTAATATAATTAATTAAATAGGAAAGCCATAATTATTGAACAAAAAGAATGTTATATTCCTTATCCGATCCGGTTCACTTTTATTAATTTTCTTTCATTATTATTTAAATTTATTTGTTTCAAAGGCTAGTTTATAAGTAAATTATTGTTTTCTACTTTTTTTTGTGTGTTTTAATAGGTCCGTACGTCACCAAAGGCATGAGCTGAAAATCAGCGTTGTGGTTTTAACGCAGCATTATGCTGAGCTCAGGCCTTTTCTGACATCACTGCGCGCTGGCTATCTGCATATTATACTATTATTCTCATTGTGTGTTATTTTCTTGTCATTGTCTTGTTTTCGATGTGTATATTATGTTTGTTGTTGTGTGCAGTTGTGTCAGAATAAATATTTTCATTGTTTCTTTCTTATAGAGGAACATGGAAAAGCACATACCTGGTTGATTTTTGGTAACTAGACAAGCGCGAGTCTCCAGTGGTTCCCTCCGTAGAGGTTCGCGTAAAGGCTTGCGCGATTCGCGGACGTCGCAAACCCTTATTGGACCAATCACCTGTCAGCAACATTAACATTTAGTAACCTACTAAGAACATTTTATGTACCTAGGTAATTTTGTTTATAAAATTATCTAGGCATCATGTGATCAATATTGCCTCTTATTCAAAAAAGAAATATCCTGCAATCATATGATGAACATACCTTTAGGTCGAAATATTTCTGAATTCAAATTTTTCTTGTGCATCATGGTGGCCACACGATCTCGGGATTGTTGATCAATTGCAGCTTCTTCGGTGGTCATCGTGCCCTAAGTAATGAAAAATTATATTTAAATCTTGCAGAGTTTCTTGCCGGCTCTCATAAGTAGGGCTAAACTTAATAAATGATTTAAACTTTGACTACACAACGTGGTATATCTAGTCGCGTTACATGTGCAATATATAAACGAGCACCAATTAAGTTTCTTTATTTCACCGGGTTTAATAAAAAACCTCCCACCGGTGTTTCAATATCCTTAACATTATACTTATCTGCCAAACTCGATGTAATTACATCTTGACTATTATGATATACATTTATCGAAAGTATATACATATATATTTTAAACAGTAAAGTATGTTGTGCCGACCCCATTTAGCGTGGGATAAGGCCAGGAAGAAGTATTATTTTTTTCCAAATCTTTCAAACGAAAGCGATTACATATCTCTCTTACATTACAGGCAGGCATGATTGTATTTATAGAAATATATATAATTATTACAACATCTTACTTTTAATTTGTTAAAATGTCGTTCACGTAAATCTTCCTACAATCTATCTATACATATAACACCCATTATATTATTTAAAATTTTTATTAATTATTTACTTTCAAATTAATTAATATTTAATATCTTTTCAATGTAAAATGTAATACTTTTTATGTATATAATGTAATACTGGTAGTACATACTTTTTAGAATACTTTTTTTTGCTTAGCACTGTCAGTTTTTTTTAAAGAATGAACTGTCATATTTTCACTATGGAAAATTATGATGTCTTTGAATGTCTACGTAAAAAAGATATAAAATAATTTAAATAAAAAGTGATCTGAAATTGTGAACAGACATGTGAAATAATAAACTTTAAATGTCGTTTCTTTATTCACAGGTAAGAGTTTAATTAATTGTTATTCTATGAGTGTATAATTTAGTTATAAAAATGTTAAAATTAATAAATCTTTATTCACAGAGCAACACATGTTTATTATTTTACTAAGCCTCATTTTCTGAGTGAAATAATCTTATATGTATATATAATGAGAAGTCCTGACTGACTCATCAACGCCCAGCCTAAAGTCTTAGACCCAGAAAGCTATTTTTTTTCACAGATTTTGTTTTTAAGGCTTGTTTTGGGCAAACACTGTAAAATTAGGTATCTTTGTAACCGGTTTTTACGTTACCCGTAGTGCTAATAAATCAGAAAAAAATAAGCAATAATCTACAAGATATGAAAAATGGGGTGACTTTCTTTGAATTCTATTTTAATTTATAGATCTGAAGAAAAAAAAACTAAAGTTACCCCATTTTTCTACTATATTACTGCTGCATACACTTCTTAAAAAAAATATATGACAGGATAATGGTTTCCTTACTTTTTGAAAAATCTGTATATATTATTTTCAATATACCTACTAGTCTAGTCAACAAGTTCAAAAACGTGAAAAATAGAGATAAAGGTCCTAAAAATATGAGCGATGGCTCATTCGATTCGGAATCACCTCTAGAAAAATGTTTTTGAAGGATTTTGGTGGTGAAAAATTAAAAATCCAAAAAAAATTTTTTTTTTTTCAATCAATATTTAGCTACAGGCATAGCTAAATATTAATTGAAAAAAAAATTATCAACATTTTTTAGATTTTTAATTTTTCAATAGTTATAAAAAATCATAATTAACAAATTGATTAACTTTAATGAAATTTATTTATAATTTATTAACATTATAAAAGGCCAATTATTTATACCTTTCATTCCATTGTTTATGCCAATGGAGATTGGGAAAAAATATGTTAGTTAACAATTGAATAACTTTTTGAAAAATGATGATTAAACTTTTTTTTCTTCAGGGCTCGATTCTTTCAAGTGTTAAGAAGATACTAGAATTTTTTCAAATTTTTAAAATCACATTTTATGTTATAAAAAAAATATTTTTATTGCTGAACTCTCTTTAGCGGCGGCGCGCGCATGCTGTAACAGCCGCGCGGAGCCCTATTTTTAACGTCTCGTTAAAATTATAAATAATGGAGATAGAGTTCCGGGAGTTAGGACTTTTTTATTGGAAATTTTTTCCTCTTTAACGAACTTTTTTCAAAATTGCTTAAATGTTAATGTTTTTCAAGTTATTAACAAAAAACGAAATATCATTTTTTTTTTCATCTTATTTTGTTAATAACAATTGCAATTTTTAACCAGTCGAGGCGAGGACATAGCATTATTTTTGATTTAATAATAGGTAATTTAATTGTTTTAGACTCCGGTAGTTTCAGTGTTTTCATAGACTAATTTATAGTATGTAGCCGAGGGTCGATAACTTTTGAAACAAAAAAACAGTATACTAGGATGAAACCAATTGGAAAAGGAAGAGACTTTAACAAAAATGAAAGAAATTAAATTAAATTTCGATGAATTTTTCAATGTTAGAGACTCTCAGCCTTGTTAGTTTATTTATATACATATAGCACTATATTCCGCCCATGTGAAAGAGTAACAAACATCTTCACAAATCATATATGTACTCACATCCATACAAACTAACAAGATCTCGACCCCGCGAGACGGGTAAAGTTTGGCATTACTGGTCAGCAGATTGATACGGACTGCGGGAGTTCTATTCATCCTACCCATGGAGGCAGCTTTGTTTCTCGTAGGATGATCCGGACAGCTGCGCAGACTCGGTCACCGATGTCATACTACAGGGCATAGAATGTTACATCCCAAGCTCTGTAGTGCCCAATGGTGGTCCTAGTCAGCCCTGGTTCGTCGGGCCCAGTGCTAAGCCTTAAGCAAGATACCTACCAAGCCTGGACAAAAGCGCATGCACAAAATTATCCGGAGCAATCCAAATTGAGAAAATTATACAATTCTGCCTCTTGGTCCAGCAAAAAGCAAATTGCCAGAGCGAAGTTCCAGCACATCGGCAGAATTGGCGATCGACTTGCAAGCTTCCCTTCTGGAAGTCGAGAAATCTGGTCGCTCGCCAAAGCTGTCGAGGGAAACTTCTGTCGGTCGTCGCTCCCACCGTTACGCACACCGGATGATTCCCTGGCCCACACTGCATAAGAGATAGCCGACCTATTGGCAGCTCTCTTTGCAGATAACTCGACACTTGACGACGGAGTCACAAAGCCTACCATTCCGCATTGTGGCAGCTCAATGCCGGATGTTCGCTTCACGCAAACTTCGGTTCGGCGAGCTCTATTTTCCCTTGACGTCTGAAAGTCGAGTGGGCCAGATGGTATCCCCGCCATTGTGCTAAGAATGTGTGCTCCAGAGGCTATTCAGGCTTTCCTATACCACCGGACGTGTTCCTTCTTCGTGGAAGACTGCCCTTATCCACCTGATTCCCAAAAAGGGGGACCGAACAGATCCGTCCTACTACAGGCCTATAGCGATAACCTCCCTTCTCTCTAAGGTGATGGAGCGAGTCATCAACACTCAGCTCGTCAGGTATTTGGAGGAGCACCAGCTGATTAGCGACCGCCAGTACGGCTTCCGTAATGGTCGTTCAGCTGGTGATCTTCTTGTATACCTGTCGCACCGATGGGCTGAAGCCACAGAGAGTAAAGGCGAGGCATTGGCAGTTAGCCTAGATGTCGCTAAGGCCTTCAACCGGGTCTGGCATGGGGCACTTCTATCGAAGCTACCGTCATACGGACTTCCCGAGGGATTATGCACTTGGGTGTCCAGCTTTCTTGCTAATCGCAGCATCCAGGTCGTCGATGACTGATGCTGCTCCGATATCAAGAATATTAATGCTGGAGTACCGCAAGGCTGCGTGCTATCACCCACGCTGTTTATCCTGCATATCAATGATATATTGGATATTGCCAGCATTCATTGCTATGCGGATGACAGCACCGGTGATGCTCAATATATCGGCCGCGCTAACACCCCTCGGCCCGTGGTGGAAGAAAGCCGAATACGACTTGTGTCTGAAGTCGAGACCTCTTTGGAGCGGGTCTCGGAATGGGGGAGACGTGATTTAGTACGTTTTAACCCCTCGAAGACACAGGTCTGCGCGTTCTCCACGAAGAAAACCCCATACATAGCAGCACCAAAGTTTGAAAACACTCCTCTCACCATCTCTAAGAGTATCGGGATCCTCGGTGTGGACATTGCGAGTGATGTCCAGTTTTGAAGTCATTTGTAGAGCAAAGCCAAACTGGCTTCAAAAAAGCCGGGTGTGCTAAATAGGTCCAAGCATTATTTCTCACCACTCCAGCTGCTGCAGCTCTATAAAGCGCAGGTTAGGCCGCATATGGAATACTGCTCACATCTCTGGGCTGGCGCACCCACATACCAGCTCGATCCACTTGCCTCGGTGCAAAGACGGGCCACTCGTATCGTTGATGATCCCGAACTCACCAGCGGTATAGAATCTCTCAGCCTTCGGAGAGATATTGGCTCTCTCTCTGTGTGTTCTATCGTCTGTATAACGGGGAGTGTTCTCAAGAACTTTTTGACTTAGTGCCATCGTCCGTCACCATTCTACCATCGCACTGCTCGCCGGCGATATGGAGCTCATCCTCATATCCTCGAGCCGCCTCGTTTGTCTACTGAACGATTCAGCCGGACGTTCCTTCTGCGGTCCATTAGGATGTGGAATGAGCTCTCCATTACGGTATTCCCTCCGCGCTATGATATCGGGTTCTTCAAAAAGGGCGTAAAGAGAGCTCTTCAAGGTCGGCAACACATCGGCAATCACCTTGGTATTGCAAATGTCTATAGGTGGCGGTGACCACTTACCATCAGGTGGACCGTCTGCCTGTTTGTCAACCTAATGACATTTATAATTCTAGTTTTGCGCCCCGCGGTTTCACCTGTATTCCCAATGGATCTTATTTTTTCCCGGGATCAAAAGTATCCTATGTTTTACTCTAGGATATAATCTACCTGTGTACCAAGTTTCAACAAAATCCGTCCAGCCGTTTACGTGATTGTGGAACAAACATCCAAACATACAAACTTTCACATTTATAATATTAGTAGGATAATATAATATAATACCTAGCTATAGCATAAGTTTTTTTTACATCGAATGAGGCTAAAAATAACAAAATATACCATGTACGAGTAAGTATCTCAAACATTTTTAGGTAGGTACATCACAATAAGTTTTGCCTAAAATGATTTTATCTCTATTGTTTCACAAAAAATAACATAATACAATATTACTAGTACAGTACCTGTGTACTATAATATTATAGTTTTACTGCACAAAAATATAGGTAGTGCCTACTATTGTAGTGTAGTAGTGCCTAATAATTTTAGGAGAAACTTATTGTGATGATATATTGTAAAAGAACTTGAGAGGTGTCAAGGGACACCCGGATGGAACGAAGTTATATAAGTCGAGAGAGTATATATGTATATAAAAAAAAACATTTCTATTTATATATATGTATATAGTCAAGTCGGTATATATATAGTAGACAAAAGTCACCGACCGCACCGTGACTTTTGTCACCCACACAAAAAATCACCGACAGTTTTATGTCGGGGGTGTTTTTTCCGTCTAGCCCCCTTTCATATTTCATAACGCGCGATAAGGAACTTCGTTCCAACAAGTTAGAGTTATAGCAATAGTGATCTCTCTGTAACTTGACTATTCTATGACAGCAGCGTGTATTATCGCTACGCAATGGCTATCTTGTTCACTGATGTAACGAGTGCACCGTGCGCGATGTTTAGGTGAGGGTGGTGCGGGGTACGGTACAGAGCTTCGCCCAAACGCTCTAGGTTGTTGGCGCCGGTGCAAGCCCTAAGGCGTGATTGTTTCTCATGCCTGTTCCAGATTCAGTAATAATACCTAATCCCACCAGAACTGGAAAAAACGAATTAGCTAAAATCGTGTAGTCCACGCCAGCAAAGTTACGGGTGGAAAGCTATAATCAAAGTAAATTAAATCACCGCTTTGACAGCTGCATCCATTATAGATTGCATCCCATCTAAGTCAAGACTTGGATTCCTAGCGAACCAGACGGCATAGTCGTATGCTAGTTTTGCCTCACGATACTTAGCTTCCCATGCCTGTAAAAAAAATCGACATTTACTTACTTGTCAATATTACCAGTAGGATACATATACGTACCAATTATTTCTACCAGTAGATAGGATTTCTATCAGGAATTTTGATGATTCCGAGCCTTTGGCGTACTAGAATTTGTTCTATTAACAGTAATATTATGAATACTTACAGTGATTTCAAGATTCATGGTTCGAAACGATTGAGTAGTAGAAAGATGTAGAAAGCGCTCCATTGTTCAAAAAAGCCATAAAACGTAACAAACATCCAACCAAACTTTCATAAAATATTAGTAGGATTTTAACCTTTGTAGTTTCCAAGGAAATGTATATAATATAGGCGATGATAGCTCAGTGGTAAGTGACGTCGAATACCGCGGCGAAGGTCGTGGGTTCGAATCCTACAATGAGCTTGAGCTTTCGGTGAAGGAAAACATCGTGAGGAAACCATAGCACGGTGGTAGGGTACTTTGTATTACCCGACTGGCTGGCTACCACCCTCAAGTTGAAAATCTGTCGCCAAAACACCTATCGGTGTGTTCCGACAGCTGCACTTGAGAGCCAGTTCCCATCTAGGCTTTGTGTGCTTACCATCTTCGGCCACATCATCACTTACCATGGTGAGATTGTGGTCAAACACAAGCCTATCCAGAATAAAAAAACAATATATATATATATATATATACTTGCCTTGATCGTATGCAGAGGATTGGTGTCTTTCGATGTCTCGAGCTGCCTAATACTGAAGCACTGAAGTGCCGTTTCGTACTCATCTATCAATACATACGCAATTGATACGAGCTCATCATTCTTCCCAAACTTCGGGAACGACAACAAATTGTCCAACACATACTTGGGCCTAAAATAGGTATTAGATTTTTAGTGCTTTTTGCTGAAAATCTAAAATGACATCACTATTCGCAAAGCTATGGAGAAACTACATTGATTTGGAAAATATCTATCGCATTGTACTAAATACATAAACCCTATTTCAATATTAATTCGTTAGGTACGCATATAACAAAAATTTACACTATGTGCGTAAAATGATAATAATCTAATATCGACGGTTGAAAGGTAAGGTAAGCGACAAAAAGAAAATTTTTCAAGAGAGCAGTTCAAATATTGAAATTGCAGTAATAATAATAATAATATTTATTGTTCTTTCGCAGAGGTAGTGTTTAATAACGAATTAAATTAAATAAAATATACAGTTTTCAGGTTGCATTCCTTTGTGAGAGACTGGTAACTGTACTAGGAAGACATAACTTTTTTATTTATTGTCATATCGTGAAAATGGAAAAAGTAATTAAGCAGATTTTAAGGGTTCCGTACCCAAAGGGTAAAATCTAAAACTCTGCTGTTCGTCTGTCTGGTTATCACCAGCTTGTATCTCATGTACGGTGATAGCTAGACAGTTGAAATTTTCACAGGTAATGTATCTCTGTTGCCGCTATAACAACGAAACTACAAAATTATTACGAAACCCTCGGTGCGCCAGCCAACTCGCCCATGACCGGTTTTTTTAATTCCCTTTTAACCGTCGTTAGGTAGATTTAAAAAACTCGATAAAAGTGTGTATAATTGTAAAACGATAGTTAGCTAGCTATATTATTCACTTATTTTACTTTTAAAAACAATGAAGTTTAATACACGTAATGTACTATCATATTGTTAAATAAAAATAGTAGATGAAAGTAGTAGGTACATGTTATGATTTTTTTTTTTAATATAGGTAATATTACTGTTGATATTTTTGTGACGTATAATAATGTAATACGCACCTTATTAGTTTGTATGGATATAGGGTGCCCCTACCCTGCTTCTTGCAAATTAATAACATATCCGTCAATAAAAATGCCCGAGCCTCCATCTGTAAATAAAAACCTTTATTGAAGTCATTCACAACAAAATAACTTCTCAAACGCATGTTTTGTTAGCGTGTTAAATTATATTCATGTCAAAATGTTTGAGTTTTTATTAAAATTGGAATTGAGGACAAAACATTCGCATAGCTTAATGCATAGTTGCTGTACGTTTATATTAAAAAAAGTCGCCTTAGTTAATTAATAGCTTAAAATATGGACGCATCCACACAGTAATATCGCTAGCAAAAATGTTTCTTGCCTCCTTCAAGTTATCTTTAAATCGGACGTCCACTTCATGTACCACGGTTCTGCGGTTTTCCCTATGGCAGTGCAACATCGGCGACTGTAGGTTGAACATAGAATGAATCCTAAACAATCTATCTAGTTCCTCATCCTTGAACTCCTGTCAACAAAATAAATTGGCTATAAATAATTATACTACTAGCTGACCCCTGCGGTTTAAGCCGCGTTCTCGAGGGAACGATTGTGTGTTCCCACAAATCTAAAATTTTGATACCTCAATTTTAACTTTAATATATTTCAAATAGGTACATAATTTTAAAAGGAACGGTATACTTTTATACATTTATTTACACACTTTCTTATACTCTGGCCACTTTGTTGTGGGTTATTTTGCCAAAGTTGATTTAATTTAAATTAAATTTATTAATTTGATGTGATAGTTTTAACATAAATACTCGTATCGAAAGGTCCAACCACACTGCGATCATTGCGAACGACAGTGACAAGTTTAATGTCAATAAACAATGGACTAATGGATCGTCGCTTTTTAGGTAGGTACTGGTTACATCTCTGTGACCATTTAAATTCATAATTATTTTGATGATTTCATGGTTATCTTATTTGTTTGACCTTTTGTTTAAAATAGTATGCAGGTAGGTACTTACAATTTCAAACGCTTCAATATTTCTAGCAAGCGCATCTATTCTTTCGAGCTCCTCGCGTTGCCGGATTATGCGATTTACATCCGATAAATAGTTTTTCGAAATAGCCGACTGTAAATAATTATAAGTTTTGAATATGCTGGTATATATTTATAAATAATATGAACTATGGCTAATAAAACAGACAATATTGAATTTATATTAGGTATATTGTTTTCACTCAATATTATTGTCTTTTAAGATTCAAAACTAATAATTGTCTCGAACATGTAGATTGACATCTTATTGAAAGCACAAACATTTCTAAAATTAGTAACTGTCCAATGTAATAAGATAACCGATTATTTATGTATATAGGGTACGTCAATTACAATTTATACCTTTTGTCTAAATAATAAATGAATACCTTTAGGTAAAGGTATTATAATAAGAAACTTTTAACGTTGAAATAATAATATATATATACTAAAACGAACTATAAATAATAAAAGACGGCGTAAATGACAGATACATAGACTTACCATAGTAATAAGTGCAGCACGTTTACTGTCGGAAACGGTATACGAAGCAATCCGATCTATTATTAGATTATATTTGGTAAGCCTTTGCAAGGGCTTTGCTATAATGTCCAGCAGTTGTAATCTAAACAAAATAAATTAAATCAATCAATTCACATAATCTCCCATCACATCATATAAAATTAAAGACAAGCAAGTATTTAAAGCAAAGGTTACGTACCTGTTACATATTTCCTGGCTATGACACCAAGTTATATATAAAACGAAGTCGGGATTACTTGCAGTTAATGAACGTAAGTAATCGAGTGCTTTATTTTGTTGGGTGAGGAATACTTCGTAAGGTTGGAGTAGTCGGGGAAAATGTTGAAACGCCAGGTACATTAAATTTGTGTTGAACCTGAAAAAAAAAATGACTAACTGACATATCAAATAAGCTTATTTTTGTAAAATGTGAAATCGGTAGTTTGTATGGAGTTTTGTATGAAATACTGGCTTCTGACGTCATAAATATACACGGCCAATAGATCTACTCTTTGTCGTCAAATTGGTATAAGTACTTACGGTGCTCTTCGCTCAATGGCATCTTTAATCATAGGACATAGGACAATCTGCCAGAATTGCAAGTTGGCGCTTAAGACGGCTGGGAAGTTTAAAAACAGGTCATCGGTGCGGACATCTGTAAGGAATCCCCTTTGTTGCAATACAGCCGCCGAGTTTATGAATACATGCTGAAACACGAGTAAAAATATTAAATAATAATGCATTTTATATGTATGCAGGTGGTATACAGGATGTAATCGTTAAGTGTGACCAGGCGTAAGTATACATATATTATGTTACGATAAATGTATCTAATTAAGTGATTAATATTGAGTTTAGTAATTTTAGTATACAAAAAGTTAAAGTTATTTTTTTATAAATGACTAGCTTTCCGCCCGCAGCTTTGCCTACGTGGACTATACGATTTTGGCTGATTCGTTTGAACATACATACATACTAACATAAATTGCGACACCCTATCAGGCAAATTTCATCCAGATCCATTCAGTGATCGTCTGAATGGATGGCGTAAATGAGTAACAAACATACATACATCCATCCATCCAAACATTCACATTTATAATATTAGTAAGATAAGATATAGATAGATTATAAAAAGATCCCGGGAAAAGATAAGATCCCTCGGGGACGCGGGTGAAACAGCGTGGAACAGCTAGTTTTTATATATATACCTAGATCGACGGGCCGGTTGGCGTGGTTGGTTAATACACTGCCTATCACGCCGCAGGTCGTGGGTTCGATTCCCATCCAGGACACACATTTGTACGGTGGTACGGTACTTTGTAGTACCCGACTGGCTGGCTACCACCCTCAAGTTGAAAATCTGTCGCCAAGCACCTATCGGTGTGTTCCGACAGCTGCACTTGAGAGCCAGTTCCCATCTAGGCTTTGTGTGCTTACCACCTTCGGCCACATCATCACTTACCATGGTGAGATTGTGGTCAAGCACAAGCTTATCCAGAATAAAAAAAAAATAAAAAACAAAAACTGACTTCAAAACTGTAACCTATACCTATGTACAAACATAAACTAAAAAGTAAAAGAATAATATTTTAATTTCAAAGCAAGAGCCTTAAAGGACAATCAACAAAATTATTGATATTTATATATCTATTTAATATTTATAAACAGTTCTTTTTGGAGTCGGTGCCAGCCAAGAAGAAGGACAGTTCTGAACTGGACACGAAGTGTTCATACGAGAAAACGTCTTACGACACCTCTCCTTACGGTAATGTTCCTTAGGTCTGCGCCGTCGCTCCCCTACCTTTCGAAAGTTTGTTACAAAGGCAGAATTAAACTGTCCTTCTTGGCTGGCACCGACTCCAAAAAGAACTGTTTATAAATATTAAATAGATATATAAATATCAATAATTTTGTTGTAAAAAAAAACATACAGTCGAATTGAGAACCTCCTCCTTTTTTGAAGTCGGTTAAAAATGTGTTTATTGTGAATACTCCGCACACTCAGCGGTTAGCTGTATGTACATGAGTAAATACGAGTAGGTACTTACAGGTATAATAATATAGGTACTATATGCCCAACTCCACGTTTTTAAAAACCTTCATACATTATCATAATGCGCTCGAAAGTCCCAAATCTATTACCGAAAGATGTATAATCCTCTAAAATACGGGATCGTTTGGTGAAACGTCAATTTTGGATTGGAAATTGTTTTTGCCCAAGTACGTACTTACGAGCTCCCATTCATTTTGGTCAATAGCCCATGAAATATGATTTGAATCTACTTTTTTTTGTGCGATTAGGCATTTTATTTGGGTTTTGTAGGTATGATTCGTCGTCGTCGTCAAAAATATTTTTAATACAGTGATTTTAAATTATTATTTCGAATTAAAATTAAGCATAAGGTACCAAAACCAACCTCTACCGACACTACTCCTTTAGTACATCTATTACTTATTCAGCCGGAGTCCAAACAAAGCTGGATGGAACAGCTCGAACAGGATGAGTGTAAGACGTAAGCATGTGGTTAGGCAAATAGGTACAAACTGACGCAAAGTTACAACCTACGGGTGCTGTATTCGACATATTCATTGGACTGCAATGTTTGACTGTGCTCTCTCGGACGAGACACGCAAACATCACCCAGTCGCAAACATATTGTGTAAACTGAAACCAAGAGTCAACCCTCTGTATGGTGCGGTATCATGGTACATGCATGTTTCATTGCATATAGGTATACAGTAGGGTCAATATACCTAGGTATTTACACAATATGCATGTATATTGGGTTTGGTTTTTCATGACACGAACATTACAAATTTTCATGTATTATATTCTATCTGATATTATTTTTATATAAGTATTCTTAATTTATATCGCTCAGTCATTTCCTGAGTAGCGGAAGAGTGCCGGAGTGCGGTCGTTTTCTGAACGTTACTATTTCCAAGACACCCTATGATTTTATTACACAGAAACTCAATTTTACAACGGACGAGCGCTCAAATTGGAAAAGATGTTTATTAAGGGGCAGCTCTCGAAGAAATCTTGAAAATGTTAAAAATCGCTTAATTCCAATCTAAGCAATTTACTGTTGACTTCTGTGTACCTACTTAGTTATCTTAATTAAATGTCAGTGAGCATTAGATACTGTTGTTTCAGCTAGTGGCTAAAGATTTACTAACTTTAAATATATTTCACGATATAAGTGTAACAACAAATGTGTTATTTTCCCATTCTATTTAAGAAATTATAACGATATATAAATCCCATCAAAGCACTGAATTCGAAGGATGTCAACAAGAACATCCGGTTGTGAGGGCGAAACGGCGTATTATTTCTGGAATTTCTGTCCCTTAAACTCTAAAATGCTTTACTCGTTACCGAGGCAAACGGAGATATCCTTCTATTATTTGCGCGTAACATAACTATTTATTACATTGGATGTCGTAGCATATCAATAAAACATTTTTACTGCTAAGTCTATTCTAAGAATCAATTACGTGAAAATATTATTTATAGAAATCCAGGAGATAAAAGTATTCGTACCTAAGATGAAAGAGTAACATTATGCGACATGTACCTAAAGAACATAATACAAGTACCTAAGTACCTAAGTTAATGTATGTTCTTAGTAGATAACGTATCGTAGTTTACAATTAATTATTAACTAGCTGTCCCCCGCGGTTTCACCCGCGTTCCCGTGTCATATATATGTAAAGATATGGTCATGAATTCTAGGTATATCCTTATTTAACATTTTTAAGTAACCGATGCTCACTTAACGTGCGCGCACTAACAGGTATCGTATGGCTTCGCGTTTACGCATTGCGGTGTACCTCGCTCCTTTTTGCCCACGACAAAGGGAACTGTTTGCCACACACGGTACGAAAACATAGTTTAGAATTCGAACAAAACTAAACACTACGTGTAAGAATTTTGTAATGAGCTGATTAGCGATGTTTTATACATATAAACATAATTTGAATTAAATTATAAATCCTTACCTGGACGCTGGTTACAAGATAGCGAATGTAATCTGCTTCAGTGCAAATAAGTTCTAGTATGGCAGATTGTCTTGCTTCATCGGTTGAGTTCAAAGCTAAAAAAAAAACAATGATTAAATAATCAGCATTTCAGTTATGGATGCGTTTTCTTCCGAAGGAGTATTATCTAGTAGGGTTCTAGAGTCAGCCAATATCGTAGTAATCCTCTATACTTACTTCAAGGGCAATAAGTTCAACAAACAATTAATTTTAAGTTATATTACAACGAACACTATCAGAAGTTTAGTTTGGTAGGTCATATCATTATAAATTGTCTACTTAAAACTTGGTCAATAGATAAATTCCACGGTAAACGAAATGAAAGGTCTACGTAATAAATTAACCTATTTGATTAAATTAGCGGAATGTGGAATATACGATCCGTTTACGACGTAAGAAATATTGATGGTCAGTAATAAAAATTAAGAGAACATCATCTGCCGACAGTCTGGAATAGTTGTTACCTTTAAAACTAGAGAAAATATAAATGGCTCAACCGATAGAGAAATATATTTTTAAGTAAAACGGTGGTCAAAATATAAGGGTCCTTCCACTGGGGAGTACCCTTTCAATAAGATCAGTACTAATAACACATCTGCTCATAGTCCAAGACTGATCGCAGATTAGTACAAAACAAAAAAAAAAAAAAGTAAAAAAGCCACAGCTACAATAATTTCAATATTTTATTGTGGATTTAATAATATATTTACTATTGACAGCTAAATATAGAATTTATTAACAACGAAATATAATCTATTTAAAAACAATTTCCTCAAGGTAGACGTTGTTACCAGTCGGCAAGGCTTTCAGTAGATTGCGATGTTTACACTTTAAATTTTCCATCAAATCCGACAATATTAGTTCAAAATATTTTAAAGAGAGGCGAGTCAGTATTCAACTGATGACATAATTTACAATGTCACCAGCGTTCCACTTAGAAGAATTTACATTCAAATTAATTTCTTCTCAAACAAAAGTTTAAATAAATAAAAATAAATCTCTTCTCTTTAAAAACCATGTATCTAAAGCCAGGTGAGCGTATAAAAATGAATGGTAGCGACTAGGTATATTTGTACCGGCTGTTCCCTAAATATTATGATTAATGTTTCAGAAGAGGCTCCGGTAGGTGAGGGACAGATTGTAACAGCTGAGGTCCCTAACCGACTATCTAACAGGTTCGTAAAAACGGGGTTCCCTGGAACGCTTTACAATTTTACGACCATTTTTGCATATTACAAGTATTAGTACAATGTTTGATAAATAATTTGGGTGTAGATATTTTTAAAAAGTATACTGCGCTGGCTATGGTCTAAAAAATAACGACGACATAATTAAAAATAATTAAGTTAAGGACCATTTATTCAACGACGTACGTAGGTAAGTTTCTGGTCTATTTAGTAAATTTTTTTTGTCCATTTTAATTAAATTTTAATTTTTTTCATTAAAAATTTTTTTTCGGTTTTTAGTGCTACATAATTATTTGTCTTTGAAGTCGTTTTTATTTTTTTATAAAAAGTTTTTTAATAATAACTTACGATAATACGATGTTATGTTTGAAGACGATAAATATTTTTTGTGAATCTGATGTCAATATTTGTAAAAATATTACATAACATATGATATCTATCCGTCTGTAAAATCTTTCATTTTTAGGGTTCCGTACCCAAAGGGTAAAAACGGGACCCTATTAATAACACTTCACTGTCTGTCCGTCTGTCTGTCACCAGGCTGTATCGATAGCTAGACAGTTGAAATTTTCACAAATTATGTATTTCTGTTGCCGCTATAACAACAAATACTAAAAATAAAATAAATATTTAAGGGGCCCCCCATACAACAAACGCGTTTTTTGCCCTTTTTTGCTCGATATCAATAATGGCAACAGGTAGGCACTTGAAATATTCACAAAATACTCAATTGTATTTTTACATTAATAATAAATAATAAAATTAAAATAAAATAAACATCTAAGGGGGGCTCCCATACAACAAACGTGAATTTTTTGCCGTTTTTACGGAACCCTTCGTGCGCGAGTCTGATTCGCACTTGGCCGGTTTTTATAATATAATATGAGTAGGATAAGTGGGAGTCAAACGCACGACCTGCTGCGTGGCGTAAGATCTAATAATCACGCCAATGGCTTAATAAAATGTATATTTTTAAATGATTGCACACTAACATACCGTCTCTTCTTAGCATAGTATACCTGCAGTGGGGCTACAAGTTTCCCACGGTTGCTGTACTTCATTTGTAAAGTGCAAGAATGATAGAATATGGTTGGCAGCAAGTCACGTCGCGTGCCAGACGCCTCGCGTGTTCTTTATCGACTATATCTTTATACTGTGACATGATCGATGCCAACTTACAAATATTGCTCATTCCGATAAATATAGCATCGTCCACTACAACGTTTTTTCACATCAGCCAAATTTTATGCTGTGACTTTACAGTTATATTCTGTAAGTCACAGCATAAAATTGGCTTATAATGTAAATATATATAAAATAATATAACTTATAGTTATAAAAATTATTATATTAAAACTAAAAAATATGTGTGCACAACAGAATCGACAGTCATGTTAGCTAAACTAAAAATAACTTGACAGGACTATGGATATTATGTCTGTCTCTTTCCCACTATATACGAATAATAGAAATGACACAATTATTTTCGTCTTTTAAGCGTATGAGCGTATGTATTTAATTGAAGTCCAGCTTCTACCGGGATATTAGGCTTTACAAAGCTTTTTCACAAAATTCATGTGTGTCTTTCTATTTAAATTATAAAGATATGCCCATGGTAAAAATCACATTATACATCGCGCGTGACAAAAGGAGAATATTACAAAGATAACATGTTACAAGAGTGATCGACGTCGAAATCTTCCTATATTCGGAGACCAGCGGATCAAGTTGTAGTTCAACGTAGTTTAGCGAGGCTGCCAGCCGCTCCCAAACTTTCCCGCCCAAGGCAATTTCTCCCTCGCAATCCCTTTGCTACCCGCCATCATGGTAGGGGAGGCAATGATGCTAAATTTGTAGTTACTCGAGCGTCTTTGGGACCTACTGGAATTTGAAGATTAGGTGGAATAAAGAAAAAAAGGTTATGTGATATTTTCCCCTTGAGCGGTGGGGGAAGCGTCTACAGGGTTTCAAAAATGTAAAAAAAAACAGTCACCAAGAAATACTCGAGCGCGTCAGATATTAATAGGGTAGTCGCGCCACGTCTGTCTGATAACGGAAATATAATAATCTGCCGTTTTGCGTGGTGGGGGTGGCCGTACGAAGGGGTCGAAAATATTTAAAAAAAAAATTTACTCGAGCGCGTCAGACATTGATAAGGGATGTTAAGTGAACCCTCCAGTAGCTCCTATTTTAAAGACTGACGATTTGGACGCGACCATCAGTCAGGGCCGATTTTTGAAAATGCAAAAAAAAATCGTGACCTCGATTTACTCGAGCGCGTCAGATTTTTATACAGGCGGTTCTTCTTGATGGCCTTGTGGTACTGACCCATAATCTGACAACTATGTTGAGGGATTTCCTTAATCTGACGGTTTGAAAAAAAATATATATAAAAAATATCGAAATCTCGAAAATGGTTCAAGATATCGAAAATATATTTGTACAAAAGTTGTAGAGAATTTAATTTTCTACAATATTTATTATGAATACATATACCAAAAAACCCATAGGAAACGAGATATTTGCAATAAATCATTTTTTGCCTTTGACCTTGAAAAATCAGTATTCGCGGGCACAGTTTTAGGTATAAGCAGTTTTAGGGTATCAAAATAAAGGTCTATACAAGTTAATAGGTGACAAAATCTCTCATTCTGAGGTGAAACTCATAATATTCCTGGACTTTACACTTAATAATGATTTTAGCTACTTCGGCTTGTGCAAATCGGCAGATTAAGATATTTCCGTGATTCGTGACTAATTTCCTTCAAAATAAAAAAAAAACTAATCGCGCTCGAGAAAATCCAGGTGACGTCTTTTTTTTGCAACTTTGCGAGTCTCCAATTTTCTTTCGTCACGCCCAATTTGTCAGATTATTGAAATGTACACTATTTTGCATGTAACTAACTTACCTTACCTTAATCTGACGCGCTCGAGTATTTCAAACCATCGATTTTTTTTTACTAATCTGACGGGCTACCCTAGGCTTTCGACACTACATAGAGGGCTCAGATTTGGTGAGAGTACTTCACAAGGTGCAAGGTTGCCCCCTTATGTTAATCTGCCGCGCTCGAGTAAATCCCGAAATCCCCTATTCGCCTCCCCTACCATCAGGCTATTGCATAAAAATCGTAAAACAAAAATCCACTTCGATCACAGTACGAGTACCTACCTACACATTCGAGTAGTACAAGCTGGTGGGTGCATGTTTTTTAGAATGCAAATGTCGTACTATTTTTCGAATTGTCCCTGGTGTGTTTAGGCCTTAATAATTCATTCATATAATTTGGTTCTGCAGAAAGTTTTAGTATATCCTAATAAAAAAACAAATTTGCATAAGAGTTATTACGGGTTTCTAATTAGGTTTTTCATTTCAATTAAAGGAGATGTTTCATTTTTGGACTGCACATTGTACACATATTAAAAATAAGCTAAATAATTATTCAAACCGATAAAAAATATCTCATTTTATTTTTGTTGTCGATAAACGCTGTACAAAAATATTTTTTATTACTAACAAATATTTCACAGGGCAACATAAACCGCCATATTGCACAAACGCAAGTATTATGTATTCTACCTGGATAGGAACCTATCCATACCAATCTATCAATTGCGAAAAAGAGAAAGATAACAACAACGTTAGGACAAATCTCTCTTTCTAACCCTACTTCCCTTAATGAAAGAAAGAGAGATTGTCCCAAGGCAGTTGTTTTCTTTCCCTTTTTCGCAATTGATAGGTATTTGCTTTAAGTATGTATATAGAGTTACCTATCCATTTAGTATACATATTTCTTGGATGTGACAGAAAGCTCAGCGCGAAACTCGAAAGCCACAATTATTGCTCTCATTTATTCTAGCTTGTATTTGTTGCTTGTATTTGTTTTTAAAATATATAAATGATCTTCCAAAAATTACTAGACATAAAATGGTTCTCTTTGCAGATGACAGCACACCTATTATAGAATGCAATAATCCAATTAATTATCAAAATGACATTAATAATTCTCTCTTGGACATCATAAAATGGCTCGACAATAATAATCTAGTAATTAATTTAAATAAAACAAAAGATAGATAGATAGATAGATAATTCTTTATTGGTACACCACACAATAAAAATAACAAAACAAAATAAAAAGATAACATTAAAAGTGTCACAAAAGTTATGCATTTCCACCTAAGGCGTGTTAGTTCAAGTAGATATAAATATTACCTATAAAGATTGCAAAATAGAAGAAGCAAGTAGTATTAAATTCTTGGGTATCATAATAGATAATAGACTCACTTGGAAACCTCACGTTGAAGAGATGTGTAAGCGATTGAGTAAATCTGCATACCTACTTTCTCAACTGTCCAAAAAAGTAAATATTGAGACTCTACTAACAGCGTATCATGGACTAGTAGCTTCAGTTCTGAGGTATGGTGTTGTTTTTTGGGGACAGTCAACAGATAGGAAGCTGGTGTTTAGGTTGCAAAAAAGTTGCATAAGGTCAATGTGTGGTTTAAAAATAACAGATAGTTATATGCCATATTTTAAATCATTAAAAATATTAACCCTTCCAGCGTTGCATATCCTGGAAACGGCATTGTTTGTCAAAACAAATCCACAACTCTTTGAAAAAGTCTCAGATTCAAAGAAAAAAATCAATTCGTGCTCAATATGTGAATCAACTGTGCCATGTAAAGTGTAAAACGGCTTTAATGCATAAGAGCTTTTTTGGTATAGCTCCTAGAATATTTAATAAGATACCTGACATTATAAAATGTATGCCCTTACAAAAATTCAAAAAGGAATTGACTAAGTTATTATTAGATAAATGTTATTACGATATTGATGAATTTTATATATAATTATGTATAATTTCTATTTCCTTTTTTTTGACATATTTTTAATTTCATGATTTTATTATAATACTATTTTAATTTTCATCAATATACCTCTCTTATCAAACCATATTTTGTATGCCTTTCATGGCAAAACATAGCGCACACATTACTTATTTAAGATCTTTTTACCTATGTTTCACAAAATAAATGTTTCTATTTCTATTTCTTGTATTTTGATGCGTTTGAGTTCTAGATTGCACAAGAAACGAGTATTTGAATTCGGACTTTGTGTCCAGCAAGATGTACAAAACAGATTCGCCTTTCACATAATAATAACTTAATGCAATTTCTTCTCAAAATCAATAATTTAAAGATTTAATTCAGTAACTTGGTAGTATAGTGTTTATTATAAAAGTAAAACTGGGTGGTGAATCGGTTGTATGGATAAGTCAATAAATCAATTGTACCTATTGTAAATATGTTCCTTGCTATTGTCAGTCAATCAATTTATCTATCAAAGAGGATAAAATTATCTATTTAATATTATCAATGTTGTATTTCATGTCAGTTTGACAGTTTGACGTAATTGTAATCGTCGTCGTCATTTAAAAAACATGCAATGAAATTGCCATTAAAAATGTCGAAACATGCCTTGTACATGAAAACAACGTAAAATTATTAGAAATAAGTATTTTTCTCATGTTTGATTTATTTTTCCACGACTTTTAGTCAAGTGTACAATGTGCAGTCCAAGACTCCATACAAATCTGAAACATCTCCTTTATTATAAAGATACCATTAGCTTAGCCACTGGATGCGAGTAGTGCAAGACCGACCATCGTGGAGATCCGTGGGGAAGGCCTTTGTCCAGCAGTGGACTACTTCTGGCTGACGTGATGATGATTAGTTTAAAAAAGAACGGGATTTAATACTCCATTTCTTGCTCGAAAAATATTACACTAACATTTTATGTAAGGTAAATTTAATGCTATCGGTCTTCCGACATTCTTTGTGAGAAAATACAAGTACTTTCGGCGTCTAATCGTCGTTTTGTAACTGCAGTGATAATTCACAGTTATTATGGTTATCGGTCATAACGAACCATGAACAATTTGGGGCGAGACGCGGTGCCGGATACCACCCGAGTGGGTGGGGGTAAGGTGGCGCGATGGCGTAGCATGCCCATATAAAATATGAAATCGAAACCGAAAGGGTCAATCATAAGGCTCAAATCTCTCTGATAAATTGCATCTTAAATTTAAGGATGCTCATGCAATCTAAGTAGGACATAGGGTTGATAATCGAAAAGTATAATTTACGGGACTCAGGTTACCTAGCTTTTAACGTACATATCATATGAAAGCGAGAATATTATAATAAATCAGATTTATTTTTCATATTTCACACAATTTTATTAATGATTTGTCACTTTGGCATACAAGCTGTGTGACGCTTCCTCTCTCTCTAAGGCTCTAGAAAAAGGACGGATGTCCCGGCTCTCGCGGGATGGTTGGCGCCCCTTTACAATTCTGTTTCAAAATCACGCCGTAAAACAAAATGTTTGAAATTATTTACATATTCTTTATACTCCGTCATAATGAATACTTTGCTGATATCCATTTTTAATGGTTTTGTTTTCAACGTATAAAGGTTTCAGTGTAACGTTACCACGTAGAAGCCAGGTTAGTTGTTATGAAACTTTATGCTTTTAACAAAAGGTCCTGACTACAACAAACTTTGCTATATTGTAAAGTGATTCTGGTAACTACTTTGTATATCCACAGTGCTATAGGAGTACTGTGGAAAATATATGTGACACTTTTACTAAGGTATTTTTTTAATATTTGGTTCCCACCCTCCTGTACAGAACTAAAATGTCAGTCATTAATTTACACCCAATAATTATATTAAGTCAATTGACACTATTAACCATTATTTATACCAATATAATTTTCCAAAACTTTAAAATCTGTATAGTTTTCCGAAATACAGTAAGTAACATAAAGTCATCAAGCTAAACAACTTTTGATCTACGATTTAAGAGATAGATATTTCCGTCGAGCCGCCGACATTCCCAGGGCACGGCACAACGGCCGTACGATTCAACCGATAAGGCTGAATCTAGCTTCCATATCGGAAAAACGTGTATATGCATATTTTTCCACACTCTTTATGATGAAAAGTTCACTGTATATATATCACTGTGACCTAAATCGAATCATAAAGAGTGTCTAGTTATACCTCAGTACGCTTCAAATGATCCAATGTTACCTCACCTATACTAAAATGTTCAAATTGTAATAAATATACGGCAAAGCTAATCTATATATATAAAAGGATAAGTCCTGACTGATCTATCAACGCCCAGCCTAAACCCTTAGACCTAGAAAGCTTCCCAGGTGTTGTTTTTAAAATTTGACCGAGGAATAAGAACGGATTATTCGAAATTCAACCTTTAAGGGGGTGAAAAAGGGGTTGAAAGTTTGTATGAAAGTCAGTCATTTTTGAAGCTAGAATCAACTTTGTTTTTAAACTATCAATTAAAAATAAAGAAAAACTTGTATCAGCGTTATTTAAATTTATTACCCTGAGGGGGTGAAATGGGGGTTGAAAGTGTGTATGGAAGTCCGCGGTTTTTTTAAGCTAGAACAATGAAACTTTGTTTTTAGGCT
Organism: Ochropacha duplaris; assembly: GCA_951361185.1. Taxonomy (NCBI): domain Eukaryota; kingdom Metazoa; phylum Arthropoda; class Insecta; order Lepidoptera; family Drepanidae; genus Ochropacha; species Ochropacha duplaris. The sequence continues at coordinate 4,058,230 of OX592690.1, forward strand.
AACAACTAAAAATAAAGAAACACGTATTTTAGCGTTTTCTAAAATTCTACCCTTAAAAGGGTGAAAAAGGGGTTGAAAGTTTGTAGGGAAGTCGCATCATTTTTGAAGCTAGATCCATGAAACTTTGTTTTTAGACTAACATTTAAAAATAAAGAAACACGTGTTTTAGCGTTTTCTAAAATTCAACCTTTAAGGGGGTGAAAAAGGGGTTGAAAGTTTGTACGGAAGTCAGTCATTTTTGAAGCTAGAACCATGAAACTTTGTTTTGAGGCTAACAAATAAAAATAAAGAAATACGTGTTTTAGCGTTTCCTGTAATTCTATCTCTGAAGGGGTGAAACAGGGGTTCAAAGTTAGGAGTTATTTCCGTTACTTGGTATGAAAAATGAGAAGGACTGACTCATCAACGCCCAGTGATGGACCTAGAAAGCTGTTTTTTTTTTCACAGGTAATGTTTGTAAGATGTAGACGAGGATTAAGAAAGATTTTTTGAAATTCAATCTCAAAGGATACGCGGGTGAAACCGCGGGGCGGAAAGCTAGTGTAATAATAATACTCTTTTAACGTAGGTTTGTAAAAACACGATGAAATATGACAACATTTTCTGGATAAAATAAAAATATTATCATTACAAAATATATATAATCAAATTGAATCGCTAAGTAAAATTGGAGTGCTGTTGATATACGCGCAATATTCTGTTTTATTTCGTTTCTACGAGTAATTGCCACTATAATTTTAGTCGTCAATTGCCATTTACAAGATTTTATCAATTCTTTCCTATTAGATAACAAATAATGAGAATCACAATAATGGCTTAATTTATAAAACGCATTAACACAAAATTTTAAAGTACCTATTCAAAAGTTTATTGGCCATCTTCCTGTCATTTTTAAACAACGTTAGCGAGTGTTCGAATTTTAGTTAAATGCCATTTTGTGAGTAACGAACGATGTAAGCACTTAGCGGTAAAAAAATTGCTTCGCACTCTTCAGTGGGTAGATGATGCGATTTATGACTACGCCAGTCGCATTAAAGGTGTAGCCATTTAATTAGAAGCTTTCGTTTTATGGTTTCGGTGCGAGTTTCAGTGCCCAATATTTTTAATGATTCATTTGTTTACCCTCGCATTAATTATTTCTGTTAGTGACACGGTATTGAAATGCTGAGGCTTTTGTGTATAAATTATTTCATTATATTTCAAAGAATTTACATTACATCGATGTTTGAATTATTCATATAAATAGACGCCTTAAATAAATGTATAATAAGTACATAAATTGATGATGTATACCTACACATCTCCATCAAAACACTAGTACCTATTTATTTAGAATTAGTACAGCGCCTCTCACGGAATATATCTAAATGGAACTAATTCTTCTGATAAATATTTTAGTGAACATAAACTCTACAATAAAGTTGTCTAATGTCAAATCTCAAATTTAGCAATAATAACGCCTATACTATCGAATCTATTTAGATTTATATCCTGAGAAAGTGGGAGTAGTTGCGGTTGCGGTAATATTATTGTTCAATATATGTAGGCAAAGGCTATCAATTACTCAGCATGTTATTTTGACAGTTTATATTATGCACAAGTACATCTTGTTTTTTACTGACATAAAAACCAGTTTTCTTGTTTTAATTTTTTGTTTTAGTTTACTATGTAACTATAATTTTTTATGTACTTTTTTTTATTTTAGTTTAAGATTAAACATTTGAATTAAAAAACCGGCCAAGTGCGAGTCGGACTCGCGCACGAAGGGTTCCGTAAAAATGGCAAAAAAATCACGTTTGTTGTATGGGAGCCCCCCTTAAATATTTATTTTATTCTGTTTTTAGTATTTATTGTTATAGCGGCAACAGAAATACAATCATCATCTGTGAAAATTTCAACTGTCTAGCTATCGTGGTTCTTGAGATACAGCCTGGTGACAAACAGACGGACGGACGGACGGACAGTCAGCGAAGTCTTAGTAATAGGGTCCCGTTTTTTACCCTTTGGATACGGAACCCTAAAAAGCCAATATAGTCAGATGGTCCAAAAATATTATAAAAATGTAACCTGAATGTGCTGAGTTTCTTGCCGGTTCTTCTCAGTTGAAGGCTGACTTCCGAGCTGGTAATTTCTGTAATTCGACCTTCATAAGTGCCCTTTTAGGGCCTAAACTGAATAAATGGTTTTGACATTGACTTTGATGCATACAGCTAATTTGTGTTGCGAGTTTTGAAGAAAGTCTTAAACAATTAGTATCTATATGTTGAGATATAAATCACTCACCCACGTTCAAGTATTTGACGAGGTTTTCTGGGTTCTCTATCCAAATGAGGTATGAGAATGCTTCTTCAGATAAATTCACCGTATATGATCTCAATGACGGGTTATATGGCCGCGCCAATTCAGCAAGAATTTTCGATATTTCGTAGTTTGCCTAAAATCAAGAATAATGTTATTTACATTGGTTTGTCTACCTACTAATGATCCATGTAACTGCAGGAAGCTTGTTTAAAGGCTATCCATGTGTGTACCTACATGAAAATATCTGAGTGAAAATCAAAATAGCTTAAACGTATTTTAAAAATCTTACCACATATTTTTAAAGTGACTGTCGTTGTATATGGACATTAGCAATTCTAGGGGTTGCCAATATGTTGTCGACCTTTTATAATGCCTAGAAGGCAACTTGTTTTCAAGTTTAACGGGAGGATCAATCCGTTAGGTACAGGAGACAGATTTTAACTTGAGAGGGTGGTCAGCCAGTCGTGCACTATAAATTACCATACCACTGTGCTATGGTATATGTTTTCCTTCGTCGAAAGCTCAAGCTCATTATAGGATACGAGCCTTGATCTTGGTCACGGTACACGACGTCACTACCGCAGAGTTATTTATATTGCATTGCACATAATATAGATGAAATTAATGTAGAATACTCCCTCTGGAACACCGATCAGGGAGCGGATGTTTGTAAACATATCATGCATTATATAGACATGAAGTAATAAGAAGCGAAACAGTTGGTGAATAAAAACAATTGGTAAGATTTGTCCCTGTGTAAACAAAATCTCTAAAAATATGGAATCGGAACGCAATACAAACGGCCTAGATGTAGTCACCAAAATAATAGGAGAAACAGTAAGGAAAATGCATGAAAATAATATCATTCATGATCCAACAATCTTTGAACTAGTCATGATTGATTTTTAAATAACTTCAAATAAAAGGAGGAGGTTCTATGATCGACTATCTCGTATATTAAGTATGTAGGTATATTGTTTTTTTTGGTTTATTATTTATTGATTCAAATACTGAAGATAAAGGTATATATGTACTAGAGAGCGCATTAGGTATTAAGTACCCATAATTATATCCCTGAATTATTTGATAAGATTTAAGAGTAATGTAAAAGAAGTATTTAAGTAAGTTTGAAGAAGTCAGAGCTCCGTGAAGGAAGATAACTATGGTTGGATAGTTCTATGAGAAATAATAAAAAATGAGTAGGTAGATATGGGTAGATAAGACACAAAATGAATAGAATGAATAACAACAAAAATGCCTGGCCTTTGCTACAACTAGATGCAAGATTGATCATGACCTGCATAATTCTACTAGTCCCTAAAATTATGCATTAAGCAAGTTATTATTTTAAATTGCTACTACAATATGTATATATACCTACTCAAATAAGTGGTTTAAAGTTTACAATTCTATCAAAAGTTTAAACAGTTCGGAAGTCGGCTTCATCTTGTCTACACCCAAGTTTATGATGAGCAATTGCATAAAGTTTGGTTGTAACATAAATATATGTATATGTATGTATTTGCATAAACGTTATTCACCCGCATACTCGAGGGATCTTAACTTATACCGGGATAAAATCAACTTTTTGTTTTATTCGAGGATATGATATACTTGTGTCCCAAGTTTCATCGAAATCCTTTAAGCCGTTTTTCTGTGATTGAGCAATAAACATACATAAAAACTTTCACATTTATAATTTTAGTAGAATTAGTTCATTGTTACGTAATATGAAAAGACCCCAATTTTTATACTCGACGTCATAAAATAAAGTCGGTTTGTAATAGTAACTGTAAACAATATCAGGAGAAGACCACCCATTCGTAGAACTTCAACAAACAACAAAGCAGCTACGTGAAAATCAAACCGTTTCAATATAATTACATAAACTTTACTGAAGCTAAAACTAGCGATATAACGGGTTGAATTTTGAACTAATCAAGTTACTAAACTATGAGTCATTAAAGAGAGATCATAATTAATTTAAGCAGGATATTTTCAACCTTACAGAAGCAAATTCGACGAAGCCACACAATTTATGACTTAACTACTAAACTAGATATCAAATAAAGTACCTGGAGTCTTGGGTAGGTATATCTTAACCAAAATTACCGAAATCTAATGGAACATCAAAATTTATCACACACCTAAGGTTAATAGGTTGGGGAGGAACTTATCAGAACCATTTCGTTATAATATCTATATGTAACTTCAACACTGCAGCAACCAATCTCCACAACTAAACAAGTTAATGTAACTTCAAGACCGGCTTTAATATAATACAATCTAGGCGGGAATCCATAGAAAATATCCATTAGGCCAAGGTATTCACTACAGGAAAAGAATAAGGATTATGAAGCAAAATCCCATCCTTTGGGAGCACGTTTATGATTGGTTAAAGGAAGATAACTCGTATATATATTATTAGGTCTTTACCTATGAAATTGCCGTTTTGTATGAAAAAATTTAAACGATTTCTTTTCATGTATTTTTATTTGTATTAATCGAAGTAATCACCCATGCAATCAATGCATCTTTGCCAACGCAGTGGCAGTTTATTGATGCCCTTCTTAAATAAATCAGCTGGACGGGAGGCAACAAATTCTTCAAAGGCATTTTGTACTGCCTCTCGGGTGTTGAACTTTTTTCCCGCCAAGATGTTATCCAAATTCTGGAAAAAGTAGTAGTCTGTAGGCGCAAGGTCTGGTGAGTAGGGCGGATGACGGAGAGCTTCCAACCCCAGTTCTAGCAACTTGGAGACCGTCTGCTGTGCAGTATGAGGTCGCGCGTTGTCATGCAGGAGCAGCGGAGACGAGCGATTGACCAATGCTGGTTGGAGATGTGCCAGCTTCTCCATCATTGTGTTCAGTTCTTCACAGTACACATCTGCGGTAATGCTCACCCCGTTTGGTAAGAAGCTGTGATGAATGACACCGGCGCTAGACCACCAAACAGTGACCAACACTTTTCTAGGGGTAAGTTTTCGTTTAGGGCATTGTTTAGGTGCTGAACCAGGATTCAACCAACTTGCTGAGCGCTTGCGGTTATCAAACAGAATCGATTTTTCGTCGCAGGTAACAATGCAGTTCAAAATTCCTTCATTTGTGTGTCTGTTGAGCAGTGTAAGGCACGTCTCGATGCGTACTTCGCGCTGGCGATCATTGAGTTCGTGGGGCACCCATTTGTCAAGCTTTTTTACCTTGCCAGTTTGACGCAAATGGACCAATATTGTTTTGACGCTAACGTCGAAAGCTGCTGCTAATTTAGCCGTATATTGTGTATCATCAGCTTCCACAATCGCCTTTAATTCGTCATTGTCGACCAAAGTCTTCGGACGACCGCGAGGTTCATTTTTCAGGTCGAAATTTCCAGAACGGAAGCGAGCAAACCAATAACAGGTGGTGCGTTGGTTTGTAGTGTTAGCTCCGTAAACGTCGTTGATGTTGCGTGCCGCTTGTGCCGCGTTGCGGCCACGACGGTACTCATATTCCATAATTACTCGAATTTTTAACGTATCCATGATGACGAAAAAGATTGAAATGCGATGAAAATGTAGCACTAATCAATAAACAAATGACAACTTTTGGAAAAAAAATCCATGTTTTTAAAATAAAATTGCAAATTAGAATTCTTAGCCAAACAAAAATTATTTTGATTTGAAATGGCCAGTACTGCAGATGGGCAATTTCATAGGTAAAGACCCATTATATATGTATAGGTGACACAAAAAAATTAAACATCTTATAACGAGAAAACAACGCCCGATTCTAATCGATCACAATATATTATTTAGAGATTTATTTTATGAGATGATCTCAGAAACTCAAAAAATTATTTCCGAAACTGTAAACAAACTCCTCGATGCATTGATATAGACATACATATATCTGTAGAGTCAAATCATAACATGAAATTGTTCAGAACGAAATATTCGCATCAACTTGATTGCATTGCCGGCATTACACAAACAAGTTCAACATTACCTAATAAGAACAGATATGGAACGAACATTCATACAGCTACCTACCTACTGTTTGAAATAAGCATACCGTTGTTATGGGATGACCATTATATCACAGTTTCCCTAGACAACACGTGAATAATCAATGTCAAGCGATAGTGATAGCAACAAAGTATATTGGGGTGGAATTTGAAAAGAAAACATGTACACAGGAGGACATCCTGTGTACATGTTTTCTTTTCAAATTCCACCCCCCTATATACTTTGTTGCTATCACTAAGCAGCACGACAAGGGGGAGATAGGTGGGTGGGTCACTCATTTATTCAGTTTAGGCTCTGGTAAGGCACTTATGAACGTTACGATTGACTCTACCACCGGTTCAACACTAAAATACATACATACACTTAAACTGAGAAGACTCCGGCAAGAAACTCAGCAAGGCAATTTTTTTTTCAACAGTAGATATTTCTTAAATGTATCTACATTTTCAAATATTTCACACTACGCCAGGGAGATGCAAGTGCAGAGAGAAGCTACTACAACCATATTATATTTCTCTGTTCCATATAATGAGCCTTAGAGATATTGTATTACTTGCACTGATGGTTAGACTTGTTTGAAAAGTAAATAACTGCGTAAAAACGAGAGCACCTACCGACTTATCTATCCAAGACTACACGATAACACTTTGCTGGGAAAAAATGCCGACTAGAGGTAAAAAAATCTCTAGCCACGTGCAAAGGACTTAGTACCACGAATAAAACTTCTATAGAGAATCGAGAGACGAAAAAAACGTGGCACTAAAGGAGATTGCAACTTAAGTACGTTGAAATTAAAATATGAAACACTAGCTTTTGCCCGCGACTCCGTCCGCGTGGAATTAGTAATTTCTGTAGCTTATTTTTTATCCAATCTGCTTTTTAGGGTTCCGTACAAAAAAAACGGACCTTTATAGGACCACTCGTGCGTCTGTCTATCCGGTCATGTCACAGACATTTGCTCCGAATCTACAGGACCAAATCAGGTGAAATTTGGTAGGATGGTGTAGTTCTATGACCCAAACACAGATGTGCAAAGTATTTTTTTTTTAAATAAGGTTGATTTTCCGGGGACAAATTAGGAAATTAAAAAAAAATGATTTGCAAACCTTACTGTGTCATATATCAAATGAAAAGGCTAGTTTTCTTAACCTTAACCTTAAATATATTTTTGTTATTATTGTAAAATAAATAGTTTTGAATTTATTCATGAAAGAATAAGAAAATTGACCATTCAAAAAATACAAGGTCTGAATTGTGATTTGTGTGTTTATTAACATAAATAAATAATTATTAAAATAAAGAATTTTTTCAATAATTTAATGTTCAATCATGTTTCACTTTTTTTTATATTTTTTGGACTCTTTATTTGTATTTAGTAATTCTTTGCGGATCTTTTTTCAAATCTATTTTATAAATATATTAAATACATTCCTAAAGTATTTAGATCATTCAGTATTATAATTGATACCGAATATTATCAATATAGATGATTTAATTTATTATTATAGATATCTGATTTTTAAACTAACATAGATATTTACATTATTATAACTACAATAAAAAAAACGAATCTAATCTAAAAACTACCTAAAATAAACTATTGTTTCACTTATCTAAGTAAAACAATACTTTTTGAAAACCATTCGAGATCTCGAAAATGCCGAGATCGAATTTCTAATCCCTCGAGATCTCGACTTGGCGATCTCGTCTCGAGATTGCATTCCCTACTAAGACTTCGCTGTCTGTCCGTCTGTCCATCTGTCTGTCACCAGGCTGTATCTCAAGAACCGCGATAGCTAGACAGTTGAAGTTTTTACAAATTATGTATTTCTGTTGCTGCTATAACAACAAATACTAAAAACTAAATAAAATAAATATTTAAGGGGGGCTCCCATACAAAAAAAACGCTATTTTTTTGCCCTTTTTTGCTCGATAGCCTACCTGTTGCCATTATTGATATCGAGCATAATCACAAAATACTCAGTTGTATAACTTTACTTTAATAATAAATTTAGAAATTAAAATAAAATAAATATTTATTTCCCATACAACAAACGTGATTTTTTTTGCCTTTTTTACGGAACCCTTCGTGCGCGAGTCCCACTCGCACTTGGCCGGTTTCTTATAATAATATCATTAAAAATAATTAAAACGGTTAACGTAAATGCTTAACTTTGCTATTCATTTGTTTTAATACGTTTTACGACATCGGTAAAGCTTACAAAATCGTGTTCATACATTTCTGATAAAATACCTACAATCTACATAAAAAGGTACTCTAAAGCTGTCAACAGTAACTAAAAGGAGTGTTTGATCGATGGATGTGAATTCAATGATCATCTATTTTCCGCATATCTACTGTAAAATTCAGTTTATATTTGTGCTAGTTGAAGGCTTCTTGTTGGTTGGTTCCGTTTTCTGTAGTTTCAGATATATATTATAAGATCAATACTTTGAGTAATACTGGCCACTAGGGGCATTCATCATGAGATGGATTTCATTATTTATTTGTCTGAATATTTTATAGCTATTCGAACGAAGCCCCTGTAATATTTACTCGTTGCGAAACGCATGATAAAAATATTATAAAATATAACTTACTACATCACTAACAAAGTCGTTAATGTCGTAGCAAGTGCTACGGATGTTACAGACAGTGTGTGCTACGCCGTAGCACATACTACGCTGTAGCACGGAATACATTGTGTATGTATATACGAATTACATAGTACAGTTGCGTTTTGGCACTGGCTAAGGTATTTCTTTACGTTTCTCATTCTTTATTACATTTCATAATATTACTAGGTATTATCTGTAAGTAAATATTTAAAGGTAATATATTTTTTTACATTTAGTATAATTTACTTAAAACTTTGCAGGTTGGAGGAAGTGTGATATGTTTAGGGAATAAATGGTAAGGCCAATGTCTACATATATATGGAGAGGGAGTTCATGCTATAACTGGATAATATGGCGTAACGGCGTCTTGAGGTATATAACAAAGAAGTCCGCTTTTGCGTATAATATTAGAAAATTGTTATTGATTGCTGAAAAATAAATGTTTTTCATATCGTTCTTTAATCAAGCCATTTTTCTATACATAGGTACATATAAACAGCAGATTTTCAACCCCATAATGTTTCGGAAGTATCAAACCTTAGACTCTTTCGTACTGGTGTTGACTACTTACCGATGACCTTCTTTCCTAGTGGCCTTTACGTTTGACATTTGCCGTTTTTGAAGGAAATAATATACCTACCCCCTACCTACCCCTTTCTGAATACAATACCTACTAATATTATAAATTTGAATGTGTGTTTATGGTATGTTCTAAATTCACGCGCAACGGATCGACATGATTTTACAAGCTTTTATTTAACTTGCAATGTACATATTATAACAAAAATAAAGTTTTGTATTTGAATACACAGTTTATAAGCCGGCGAGTCACGTAACAGAGTTTAGAAACACGTGATGGAATCTAGTATTTACACATTACCCCAAATTTTTTGGAAAATAGTTATTTTTCAGCTCGATACATGAAAGGCCATAGATGTGATATGGCGTCATCTTAACAGGAAATAGCAATGAGTTGTTTCCATCACAACATCCTGAATATAACTCAATTATATCACGAAAGTGGCTGTTCGAGCATGGACGAGGGAAAACTTACATGCTATATTTAATATACTCGTAGTAACAAAATTATATGTAGATACTCATAATACAGTACGGAATATCATGAGGTCAGTAAAACATGCATCTATAATATAATTACATATGCATTAGTGTCGAAGTGCTAGCCGGGTAGGTACTATCTATCTATCTAATACCTTTAAACGAGAAACTCTTGTATTACAAATATATGTATATAATATTTATATTTTTTTTAAATAAGGGTCATTTTCGGGGAACAAATTAGGAAATAAAAAAAACACGTTTTGCAAACCTTACTGTGTCATATATCAAATGAAAGGGCTCATTATGAGGATCTCAAATATATTGTTATTATTTTAAAATTTGACCTTTCTCCCCCCCCCCTGATCTCCGAAACTGCTGAGCTTAAAATTTTGAAAAAAAAATACAAAATTTAGTTCATTGCTTGAAAATTACAGGAAAACCTATAAGAATTCTATCAATTGAAAATAAAATGGTAAACTCAATATACCTAATACGTTCACTGACACTTGGCTGGTTTAGATAGGAGTATAATTTTCTTACTTATTGTATGTACTCCGAGGAACACTAACGCGCACCACTTGGATAATGTGACGAAACCAATTTCATCACATCAAGAGAAACTCAAAAAAGAGAAAAGGATTTTTGGAATGTACTGTAGGTATACTGTATGTAATGTATTGAATGTACCTAACGCAACATTGGCAATTAAAAGAGTACTTCGGTAGCCTACTCTAAAACAAGGTGTAACCTTTTTTACGCATTTTTTTTTATTAAATTCTACAGTGAATTTAATAAAAAAAATGCGCAATATGAAAACGTCAAAATATTTGTTTTTGTTGCTCCTAACTTTATATATCAAGCTAAAGGTCATAATGGATGATCATTATAAAATCGATAGATAACCAGAAACAAAATGATAGCTTGTCGCATTAGAAATATAAATAATTAAGTACCTAGGGTATTATGTATTTCATGCCGGGAAATTTTGAAGTCGCCGGTTTTACTCGCAGGTGGCTTACGAACAACTTTTATTATATGCAACTGAAATCGCGAAAACATAAACATTTTGTTCGACTAGGTATTAAAACAAACTAACGTCAGAGTTAAACGAATTTAAACCCACCCCTGTAGACTTAATTAAAAACACGTCATTGTGTTTTAAGTCTTAAAGCGTGAATTGTTTCATGAGTTACGGACGTACCTCTTTACCACCACTTCTTAAAACAAAAAACTGTTTATACCTTTTACTTATAAATCTTTGCACCTGCACTGCACCTCACCCTGGGAGGTGCATTGTTAACAATTCATTGCCTGCACAATTAAACTCCGTAAAGAACCGTTGTACGGTACCATTACAAGGGACTCTATAATAGGTTTGTTATAAAGTAGTTGGTTGAATATATTTTAATTTTGTCTCACGCTATACTCAGACTGATCAGTATAAAAACTTAATTACCAATGGTATAAAATACATATAAGATATATCTAAACTACTTAAAACTATTTAAAAGTATGTTTACATCACATTAGCATTAAATATTTCCTAAGATTCAAAGGAAATTGAATACGAATAGATAATTAATTTATGTACTTGGTCAACAGACGGGTACAAATGCAATGGCTATTGGTCAGCTAAATCTAAATAACATATCCATGTCGTCATAGAATTACTGTTTAAAATACCATCATCATTCCTTTTTAATCCTTTTTCTGTAAATTATAATAACACTTAAATCGGTGCTTATAAGTACATGCAATGGTATGGATTCTACGTGCTTATGAACATGCTCTCTTTGTCTAACACTGTACAATTTGTCAAACTTTGATAGCTACTGAAACAGTGAAACTAAATCAGTGTCAATTACACTTGCATACAACTAAAGAGTAATGTACCAACAATCATGCAGTCAAGTCGACTTACTGGATTTCTTCTCGAGTTGGGGTTCGAAGGTGAATGCGTCTTAGACATTATTAGACATTGACGATCTACAATTCAAAATGATACAAAAATTTTCCACTCGTTTCCAAACGTCAATAAAAACTAGATACTTATTTTTCCGAAGCATTAAACTCGGTCGGCTCATTCTTCTATTTAGACCTGTGTAAAATATAAAATTGGTTAATCTCTTACAGTTACTTATCATCTAGATCATAAGTATCGCAATGAGGTAGTTATACTAATGGTAGGGGAGGCAATGATGCTAAATTTGTAGTTACTCGAGCGTCTTTGGGACCTACTGGAATTTGAAGATTAGGTGGAATAAAGAAAAAAAGGTTATGTGATATTTTCCCCTTCAGCGGTGGGGGGAGCGTCTTCACACTTTCTACAGCGTTTCAAAAATGTAAAAAAAAAAACAGTCATCAAAAATATCGAAATCTCGAAAATGGTTCAAGATATCGAAAAAATGTTCGTACAAAAGTTGTATAGAATTTAATTTTCTACAATATTTATTATGAATACATATGCCAAAAAACCCACAGGAAACGAGATATTTGCAATAAATCATTTTTTGACCTTTGACCTTGAAAAATCAGTAGTCGCGGGCACCCTATGATAAGTAGCTTTTGAGACAAGTTTTAGGGTGTCAAAATAAAGGTTTATGCAAGTTAATAGGTGACTATCTCTCATTCTGAGGTGAAACTCATAATATTCTTGGACTATACACTTAATAATGATTTTAGCTACTTCGGCTTGTGCAAATATTTCCGTGATTCGTGACTAATTTCCTTCAAAATAAGAAAAAAACTAATCGCGCTCGAGAAAACCCAGGTGACGTTTTTTTTGCAACTTTGCGAGTCTCCAATTTTCTTTCGTCACGCCCAAATTGTCAGATTATTGAAATGTACACTATTTTGCATGTAACTAACTTACCTTACCTTAATCTGACGCGCGCGAGTATTTCAAACCATCGATTTTTTTTTACTAATCTGACGGGCCACCCTAGACGTTCGACACTATATAGAGGGCTCAGATTTGGTGAGAGTACTTCACAAGGTGCAAGGTTGCCCCCCTTATGTTAATCTGCCGCGCTCGAGTAAATCCCGAAATCCCCTATTCGCCTCCCCTACCATAATGAAAATGTTTAAAAAACTGAGAATACTTAACTCAATTTTACATTCCACCTTATAGGTTGAAGCATAAACTTGGCTAATAAGAAGTATATGTACATGTACGTACGTACGCAAATACGTGGTAGTTCCATTTTGATTGACGGATCACGTTTGTCTGTCGCTGATCGTGTTTTAGAGGAATGCGTCTAGATCCATTAACTAAAACTCGCTCTACTCTAGTTGGAATTCGAAAAAAACAGCTATGGGTTTAGGTACCTATCGGGTAACGGTGTACCGAGCTAATGTATTTTTTTTTATTAAAAGCGGATTTTATGTACAGCGCAACTGTAATTGGCTACTTAAACTGGCAGTTGCATCTGTTATCACCGGATATTATAAAATATGAGGAAACTTGAATGTAACCATGATAGTAAATGTTTAAATAATTCCAATCAGGCCGGAGAAAGTCTATAAAATGTATTTAACTACATTACATAATTATCAGAAAGGTCAGGCATCAATTAATTTCACTGAAATATTCATGGACTAGGATTTGTTTGTCGAAACCTACAGCTTAATCGATATTTCATCGAATCCGATATTTCAGATTTTTAAGTACTGATTTTTGAATTTTAAATCTTAAATATCTCGAAAATGGTGACACTTTTACAAAGGTCATTATTATATATGTTGGTAGGTGACCCGCCCACCTATCTCCCCCTTAAGTTTGTCGTACTACTTACCGGACACCCAAGAATTCAAAAAGTAAAAGTCAATTATTTTACAGGTTTCCTAATATTTACAAGTATTATAAAAAATATGTGCTTTGATAAATTTGTTTAGATTATTTACGTAATTGAATAAATAGCTCGTATTACGTGCTATTTATTCCAATATAAAAAAACAGGGAGTATTTTATTCCTATTTAATTTGTTTTAAAAGTTCATCTAAAAAGCCGTAACTAGTATATGGTTTAAAATAAAAATAAAAACATGTAAATTTTTACCAATCCTTTCGGTGCAATTAGATTTTACGTGAACACGTACGGAATTTTTTGTTGCATTGCAATTTCCCACATTCCGGTAAAAAATTCATGGTTTCACGAGCCTTCAAACGTTTTCCAGGAAATAAAGGTTTCAACATGAATTTCATTTGAACCTTTAAGCCTATAAGCACCTATAAGCCTATAGCTATTGTTTGAGTGTTGTATGAGTTTTTTATTTTAAGTCTGACATGCATGCACGCATGCACCTGATAGTAAGTGACTACCGTGCCTATACATAGACATTAGCAATACCAGGGGGAATGCTAATGTGTTGTCGATTTTTACCGTGAAAGCGATAGGATTGCAAGTGCAATTGCCGGAACAAACTTTCTCACATATTAAATAAACTTTGGGCAGATTTGTCCATAAGCAGAAGCTTTCAACTATCAATGTAGCCGATAAGGTTTAGCGTTCGGTATTTTCTATAATACAGATTTATTGGAAATTATATTTTGTTGTAATTTATCAACGTCTGCTCGCTCTATGGTCGTTATTGTTATTTTAAAGAACAATAAGATATTATAATACTTAAATAAGCTTTTTCATATCTTTCAATACAAATATTATTATTTATTATTTATTATTTATTATTTATTATTTATTATTTATTATTTATTATTTATTATTTATTATTTATTATTTATTATTTATTATTTATTATTTATTATTTATTATTTATTATTTATTATTTATTATTTATTATTTATTATTTATTATTTATTATTTATTATTTATTATTTATTATTTATTATTTATTATTTATTATTTATTATTTATTATTTATTATTTATTATTTATTATTTATTATTTATTATTTATTATTTATTATTTATTATTTATTATTTATTATTTATTATTTATTATTTATTATTTATTATTTATTATTTATTATTTATTATTTATTATTTATTATTTATTATTTATTATTTATTATTTATTATTTATTATTTATTATTTATTATTTATTATTTATTATTTATTATTTATTATTTATTATTTATTATTTATTATTTATTATTTATTATTTATTATTTATTATTTATTATTTATTAATATTGGAAATCAAAGTTTTTTTTTTTTTTATTTAAATCAAATTATTAGCTTTACATCTAAACATATAAAAATAATTGCGAATGAAATTATTTTTTCTAGGAGTTTCATAATGATACAACGTATTCGAACTCAGGCTACTGTCACTTTACCTGTGTCTCAAACAAACAGAAGTGCATAATTTAAGTTTATTAATTATCCTGAGTTTACAAGTTAGGAATGAGTTTATGAAGGCTTTTGTTTGGGACCGGTACTCTTCATTAATTGTTATCTTATCTTTTCCTGGGATAAAAGTATCTTATATTTTATTCCGGGTTAAACAGCGAAGGCTTTTAAATACACTCGCCCACAAAAATAAAGGGTCAGTTTTGAAAACAGCAATATCTTCAAGAAATGATCAAGATAACTTCTTTTGCTTATGACATGAAACCAAAAGAGGATAATATGCGGACTGTATGCGACCCTTCATTTAACATTTTTACTGTAATGGCGTAAAAAATGCTTTATCTTAAGTAAAAACGACCTGTTTTCAAATTGTGATTCTTTTTTCAATTTCGACTTCTTTAATTTTGTTTTTCAATTTTGTATAAATATGGGACTTGAAATTTATTTTCCTTATTGAATTCGAGTAATTTATGTATTTTTTTTATAATAATTTGTTTGTCAATTTAAGTTTTCTTTTCATTTTCAAATTAATAAATGGTTATTTTGAATCATATAATAGTTTATTTTATGCGTAATTAAATGTTTTTTCAGATACTTTTAAATTTGAAGAGCAGGCTTGTGTGGTTTCAAAGTTATTTGTAGTTACCTAAGTGACCCTTTATTTTTGCAGGTGAGTGTATATAAATTCAGGGCCTCTCAAGTATTTTTATATCGCATTATCTTGCTATTTGCTTAATGGAATATCATCTTATACTCGTATGTAAAAACATAATAATATGTAGTTAATGATAATCTATTTTATACAATCTTGGAACACTTGGAAAGAATTATCTAACAATAAAAAATCCGCCTTCATTATGGAGAGAGAAAATAATTAAAACGTTACACTGCAATGATTTATCTACAAAATTGATTTTACGTGTTTCAGTACAGTAGACTGCACAAAAAGGAAATTGAAAAGACTAAATTCTATGTACGATTGTACTTGGGAGGAATAGCAATAGATTAGCATTTTTATGTTGCAATTAAATCTTGATTCGGTGTGAAGAAGTCACACCGAATCAAGATTTAATTTAATTTAAATACTTTATTCTGAAAATAAGCATATGTAGTTCGTTAACTTTAATTTACTTATTCTTCGTTCAATATTTTAATGGTAATTTTGGTAGCTTGGTAAGTATGTACAGTCAAAACTTTGACTTTCAATACACGTTATAATGTTAGCGGTAAATCAAGCGAAATGCATGCAATTTTCACCGAAATGATAGGCCTTTGTTTATGAACATTAAATCTGACTAAATACCAACACTGTTACATTGTTGTCCTAGTAAGCTAGGTTTGATACTGGAGTGTTATTCCTAGAGAGATTACTTGAAATCATTTTGGCTCAGCTGGTACTGAATTAATTCTTTAAATAAGATATGGAAACTTTCCAATGAAGGTATGGATGGACTTCATGAAGAATGATATGTTTATGAAAGGTGTGAGTACTGAGACGACTAAGTGATAGAGCGGAGTGGAAGAGGAAAATATTGTGCTGACCACACCTGGCGTGGGATTAGGACAAGAAAGGAGAGAGGGTATGGAATCTTTGACAACCGTAATCGCTTTGATTAGCTCCTATGGCTCACGGGCTTCCATGAAAGTACGGTTAAAACTTACACGCATTTGAATATAACGAGTATCAGGGAAAAAGATATAAAGTTGGTTATCCGATTCAAAATACTACATCGATATGCTATTTTTGAGCTAAATAAAATGTGTCAAAGTTTGGACACTATTGAATAACGAATGGTGCATATTTTTTGCGCTGCAATTGCTCCGAGTCTTTTTATTCATTTTGACAGTTCGTATCTCATAAAATCCTACTAAATGTAATCGTAACGGACATTTCATTTCACGCGTGAATAGTTATTTGTATTTATCAAAAGAGTCCAGACATAATAAATATGTGACTGTGAATTTTCGTTGCTGAGCTATGATAGTCACCAAATTCGAGAGTTTGAAGACAATTTAGTCATACTCGTATTATTTAATTGCATAAAAACCGGTATTTTAAATATTTTTGTAATTATTATTTATATATTAAGTCATAATTGGACTTTTACCAAAGCTATAGTACAAAAAATAAACGTGTTCCAGAAAGAAGCATGCTAAATATTAAGAAAAAAGAAAGAAAGAGAAATAAAGATATAAGAAAGGTAACGAAAGTAACCGACGCCGTTGAACTTGTTTGTAGACTGAAATGGAAATGGGCCGGACATGTGGCAAGAATGACTGACAACCGATGGAGCGAGAGGATCTTGTACTGGTACCCGCGAGAGGCCACGAGACCACGCGGACGACCTAATCGTCGTTGGGCCGATGACATAGCTCAATTAGCTGGACCAACATGGACCCGCCAAGCCAAAGATAGAGATCATTGGAAGGGGTTGGAGGAGGCCTATGCCCAAAAATGGGTACCTCACTTACCAGAATAATATTTTGTACAATAATTTTCTAACATTTAAATTTATTTTTATATTATTTTTTGCAATTTTATTTTAACTAATTTATTTGATTTATATAAATATAATATACAGATTAATTGATATAATTTATAAACTATTAATGAAATTAGTGTAAAGTATTAATGAAATTTGTGAGCAATAAAGGCTTTATTATTATTATTCCATTTATTTATTTTACTTTAACTTATTAATTACAATTTCAAATATATACATAAAAAATACAATATTTATATTTAAAATTATAAAAAACAACATCCAACCGGCATCGGGAACAAGGTCCAAGTTACCGGTGGTCAAGACTCCAGAGAGAGGAACTTCCTCACAATGCGTGCCGTCTCCAGGGGTACTGCCTTCTGAATCTGGCCCTTGATCCAGCCACCTAACGTGAGCCTCTTAAGGTGTTTGTCGAGGCTCTTTGCCAATAGGCCATGGGCGGAAACGACTATTGGTACAATGACTGCCGTGTCAATATCCCACATGTCGACAACCTCGTGGACCAGATCAAGATACTTGATTTCTTTATCTTTCTCCGCCTTCACAAGGTTGTCGTCATGAGGGACAGTTACATCTACAATCATTGCACGACGTTCTTGGCGATCTATCAATACAATGTCAGGTCTATTGGCTACAATAGTCCTGTCAGTGATGATAGATCTATCCCAGTATAGTGTGATATGACCATCTTCAAGAACAGATTCTGGTACATACCTGTAGTACGGTACCTCAGACGTCACAAGATGGTATTTCAGGGCAAGTTGCTGATGGATATTATTATTATTATTATTATTAAGTCATAATTGGTTTGGTACTGAATGAAAGAATAATATAACCAAGTTTATAAAAAAAAATCTAAACATAAAAAAAAACTTTAAAAAAATCGACTTCAACAATGATTTCAATTGATTATTGAAATAATTTTTGTCCATTTTATTTAATGTCTTTTTAGTTTATTTTTCGGTTTTTAGTGCTACTTATTTGTTTTTGAAGTCGTTTTTTTTATAAATAGTTTTATTTTTCCATTTTTTTTATTTCAATGTTTTCAAGAAATATTTAATTGTTTTCGAGCATATCAAGAGTGTTATTAATTTACATTATCTCTATTAATATAAGAAAGCTGAAGAGTTTGTTTATTTGTTTGAACGCGCTAATCTCAGGAACTATATAAAATATTTTAGTGTTGGATAGCCCATTTAACGAGAAAGCCTATAGGGTATATAACATCACGTTATGAATCATAACGTGATGTTTATATAGCCTTATGATCAATAGGAGCAGAGCATCAATTGAAAATGTTGAAAAATCTGTGAAAATTTGCTTCCGTTGCGTGCACTGCGTAAGATTGTGATGAAACTTGGCACAAAAATAGTTTATATGATACTTTTTATCCCAGGATAAATCATCAGCTCAGCAACATGAGATCGTGGCTACTATACCCAAATATCTGAAAAGCTTTAAAAAGTATATGAATTAAAAACATTAGCCTGTTTAAAGAATTATCCCCTAACTCCTAACCGTTAAGGAGTTGGACCTTCCATCATCAGCTCAGCAATATAAGGTGATGACTGCTAGTCGCAAATATAAAGTTTATGAAGATCCGTTTAAGAGTTCGACCTTCCATCATCAGCTCAGCAACATGAGATGGTGGCTACCATACGCTAATGCTTCATCATAAATCCAAACAGCTTTAGACAGTATATGAATTAAAACCATTGGTTTGTTTAAAAAATACCCCCTAACTCCTAACCGTTAAGGAGTTGGACCCACCATCATCAGCTCAGCAACATGAGATGATGACTACCAGATGTAAATATCTGAATAGCTATAGAAAGTAAGTATGTGAATTACAAATATTAGCCTATAATATTTACAGAATTACCCCCCTAATCCTAACCTTTAAAGAGTAGTACCTTCCATCATCAGCTCGGCAACATGAGATGACGACTACCAGATGGAAATAGCTTTGATAAGTAGGTACGTATATGAATGAAAAATACTGTAATTCTTATAAAATTTTAGGGTTGCCCTTGTTTTCCCCAGGATCCCATCATCAGATCCTGACTTGGTGACGATGGTATACACACCGCCAAAGTATACTCTTTCAAATAAAAAAATAATTTTGAAAATAAATCGAAGAACATACATAAAAAAAATACATACATTCGAAATACGTGCTTACCATCTTCGGCCACATCATCACTTACCATGGTGAGATTGTGGTCAAACACAAGCCTATCCAGAATAAAAAAAAAAAACATAACCTTTTATGAAGCCGTTTAATAAAGGGTCCTTAAAGTCAAATTAATAATTATCAAGAATCGCTGTATGTCCAATGTAAATATAAACTTTCTAATAATATGTAGATACGCCAGTGTTTGTTCATCAATCGAAAAAAATGCACAACCATGGAATGCAATTGAAAAGGTCATGGCGCTATTAGTAATTGTAATGTAAATATATATATCCACACTTTCCTACGTGCGCGTAGTTTACCGATGCACTAATTGCATTCGTTTTGCGTGTTTAATAGATTGCAGTACCTATACAGTGGCTCCGACTACGGATTGGATGCCAAACTGACGACTACCAAAGATATTGCAAAAAATCGAAACGTTTGCAAAGAACATGATGTTATTGTCATTCTAAAGATATATCCATACTTTTCTACGAGGTATTGGTTTAGGCCTATCGGGTAACTTCTGCCGTCGGAATGTTTTTTGTCGATACGCAGTTTGAATTCGTTTGGCGCGATATGTAGCCAATATGCAGTGCCTCCGACGGAGGATGCCGGCCTACAGACAATTGGTTGCCAGCGCAGCCTGCACGTTCCAAGTCATTTGTAATTCTAAAATCGATCTAAAGTTTTCTACGTGGCTTAGGCTTATTGGTTCCTTTTTTTTATTGCCTTTGTTTACTCTATTTTTATCTATAAGGTCTTATTTTACTACTTTTATTTACTATTGGTTGCTTGAACTTCGGCCGTCGGCAAAAAGTTTGCCAATCTACACGAAAATATTTTTGAAGGAGCGTGACGTACGATGGGATACGTGGGAATATAGATACACTCAACTCGTAAACCTTTAGGAAATATTTGTAGCGATACATTAAGTACATTGGTAGCAATGTCAGCATATAATTGTAAGTCTGTTGCCTCCCCGTTGCCCTCTACGGGAAGTGCATTCAGTCGTCTCTAGGGCTTACTCGTGCGCCCACTGTTTTGTAGAACGTAAATAAATGCGGTTAACTTTCGTGCCTAAATAATACTTACTTATATAGTGAATCCTATGAAGTGACAACTTAAAGTATTTACATATTCATGAAAATTCAATCAAACTTTTAACTAATATCTGATATTTAAAATAATGAGACTCCATGGATAAATAACTAACCACGGATACGATATTTATGAAGTGTTAATTAGTGGTTTGTCGTTTTAAAACTCTTTTTATGATTTCATTTCTTTCACAGTTACAGTAACATTGGTTGGGTACATTGAATGCCTTTATGAACTTCTCCCTGAAAACATAGAGTGTTACGTGTGTATTAGGTGACTGTTTGAGTCCAAGTCATTGTCTCTGGTAATTATTTATGATTATTTATGATAATGTGTAGCAGCTGACACTGGTTGCATTTTAATTAAATAGTGATATTAAACTATTCTAAGCACATTCTACTTATATGGAAAGTTAGTTTTTCGCAGTCTACTATCGCGACATCCTTTGAATTGATAAACCTTCTTTAAAATACCGTTTTATTTTGCCCGTTGTATTTTGACTAATCCGATAATGATGATAAAGTTGATGTTTTCATTTATTTCATGTTTTTAAGTTAGTAATTTGATTTTAATATTCATAAATTGTAATTGCTTTCATGTTAAGCAACTATTCATTTATTTTACAAACGCACAGCATATATTACAATGCTTTATAGTCTAAACTGATAATAGCTGGAATATAACAATAATAATTTCAACAATTTGCTTGCACTAAACCGCATAAAATAACGGATGTTGGAACTTTTACCTGACTGTCAAGCTGATTGTATTTAGAAGTCATCAAAACTTTACGATATGGATACAATTTGGATATTTTTTTAAAGAAACGAGCTAATCCTTCTTCTTAAAAAAGCCTGATAAGAGTTTCTATATCGTTTTTAGGTAGGTAATATGTGTTTAATAATTAGGCTCGCGTGGAATTTTTATTCAATTGTTATGTCATTGCTTGAATGGTACGGCCATACCACTTAAGAACCAACAGGCAGCGGCGGCCTTACCCATTGCAAGGCTGCGGGCGGCAGGTCTTTGCGAGGCCCTTTGTCCTTCGTGAAAAGTATGTGATGCGAAAGTAGGTCTGGTTGTTTGGTTTAGGTATTTGTCATATTTGAAGAGAAATGCTAAAGTTATACAAATAAATAAAATTTTACATTGAAAGATTTACAAAATTAACAAATAAAGAGATTATAAATTTTAAAATTGATGTTTGCGGCTTTTCCTAAGATTAAAATGACGAAACACAGGGATTCCCCGAGCGATAGAGGAACAGAACCTAGTAGAACATTATGTCCCGACTCCCGAGCTGCTATGCGATTAAAAAACGGATCATCAAGTGTTTCGAGGCGCGATATTCAAGCCTACTACATAATTAATTTTTCAATTATGTTTTGAATGAATGAATTAGTTAACTAACTTTATTTTAATTTACCGCTGTGTTATAACCTGAATAAACAATTAAGGATCAAAATCTAAAATAAAAAAATATTGTAATTTTTTTTTATTTGTTTGGTTTGTTGCGCGTGGCCCCTGCAAGAGCGAGGCCCCGGGCGATTGCCCTGTTCGCCACCCCTTAAAGCCGCCGCTGCCAACACGTTAAGGGTAAACTCGCCGTCAGTTTAATATTTCAACTTTGAGTTTCTTGCGTACGTTGACTAGTAAGAATACAAGTAAAACATTCGTGGAACATTTCGGTGCGTATAGGTAGATTTTATCGCCGGCCACAAAACTTTTTTCGTGACCTCTAGTAAAATGTCGTGACTAAGAAAATGAAATAGAAAATAACACCACATTCGAAAATCAAAAAGTTTATAATAAAGTACAAATAATGAAATAAACATATAATAATAAAGCTTAAAATCCTAATACGATACATACCTGAACGATCGTCTGGGGTTTCACCGACACAAGTTAAGAGTCTTTAAAGTTCAAACCAAAGTTTATCTTAGTCGCGAAAGATAGAAAACATGAGGTTTAAATTAAACTACAATAAAAAGTCACTCACACATACACGTAATGAACTTCTTAAGTCGGAAAAAAAAATTAATTCAATTGGAAATAAAATAATTATTTTAACTTCGGAGTATAGTCAATATGTTCGGTTTAGGAGGGCTATTTAGGCGCCTGAGCTTTTCAGCGAACTCTCCTTAACTGGTGATGAGGGTTTGAGCCCTCAGACCTTTTATATTGCTTCCGCCAGTGTAGTGCGCGGTGGTACCTGCGCATAACGTGAACTTCACCTTTGCCGCCCCTATTTCAAGGTTACGGGCACAACCAATGCCAACAGCCGACGCATATCAATGCATTTTCCCCCGGAACTGTTTTGGTCAGCCATTTTGGATTGCGATTTACGGTTTTCATTTAAATTTTGAAGAGAAATAGTTTAAATTTTGTACTAATGTTACGTAAGTTTCCGTTGTTAATGAACAAAACAGACTATAGGTATATTTTATGGAAATTTGAAAGTATTTGTACTTTTATTTTCGGGTTTCATTGACATATATAATTACCCGGAACAGACATTTGTGTCCATGAATATGTCTATTAGTCTCAAGTTAGAGTATAATTATCTAATTAAGTAGGTATGTTTAAAAAAGGTATCCATTACAAGTACTGCTTAGTTACGTATCTGTACTTGAAGCTGCGGGATTAATCATTGATAAATCATGATTTTATTTTGTTATTTTTTTATGGTTTTAAATATAATTTGTTTTGCGTTCGATATTTGTGTTTGATTGTAATGAATGGATAAACTGAAAAAAAGCTTTTTAAAATTATTTTTCCTATAGGAAGCAAAATTATAAGCCAGTAAGTAATAATAATAATTATGGTACACCATGGCTAGTAATTACATTAATAGATATGTATGAGTCAACGCAATTATAACAAGATAGACTGGTAGAACGGCATTAAAATATTAAGTATAGATAATTTATCACAACATTAATCGCATTTTTAATGTTATTTTCCGACATGTAACTGATATTAGATTGATTTTAGTAGGTAATATTTTTTATAATTTGTCAACTAACGCGCCGACGGCATTTAGTGTTGGCGCGTTAGTTAGTTAGTTAGTTAGTTTGGGCAGTGATTTCATTGTTAATCTGCTAAAAGTAGAAGTATGTAATCCTTGTAGCTACTTACGCTTATATAATTTGCACTTATGCTTATTCATGCCATCTTTTTGATGTTCCGTAAATCTGTCTAGCTCGTTTTTAAATCATATACCCAAATAGAATAAATTGAGTTATACTGAAACATTTTTTTATGTCTGACATGCACCTGATGTTATGTATTGTGACAGTGAAATCAAGACTCACACACGAATTTTCTAGATATAGCAATTAAGGTGAAATATTTAATCAAACCAGAACTGTAATTTGCCGGAATGTTTTTGCGGATAATTTTAGCAATACTCTGCTACTAATAAAAAATTTAATAATAATTTTAACTGATAAGTCAACAATTTGACTAACAAAGAGACAGGTGTCTATAAGGGCTAGAAAAAAAAGCTTAAGAACCATTATTTAATGCAATTATAGGTCATAATGACGTCAGATACCATGGCGAAAGTTGATGAGCTTGAGTAAAATAAAGGAAAACACTGTGAGTAAACTATAATACGGTTGTAAAGTACTTTTCAACACACTTGCTCATAAAGTGGCTCTAATTTCACCGCAATTAGGCACGTAATGACACCTACAATCAAACTGTGACTTTTTCATTACTATTATTCACAACGGGAGTTATAATAGTAGATTGTATCATAAGGGAGCAAAATAATATTTTTAAGTGAGGAATTCTAGAGTAGAATCCCGAGCGTCACGAGGGATTCAAAGTACGTCACCCGAGCCAAAAAAAAAAGTCTATCCGATTTGAAATGGCCGATCCGATATTTTTTTGTATTATTTTCTTCACAAGTGTGTTGAAAAACGTCGTATGATACTCGTGTGTATTGATGATTACCGTCCTCGGCTCTCTTATGACCCTTACCTAGCGGCTCGCATCTCAACTGCGCCTCAGCCGTAATGACCAACTTTACACACTAATACCATAATCTACTATTTCAACACACTTGTTCATAAAGTGACTCTAATTTCAACGCAATTAGGCACGTAATGACACCTATAATCAAACTGTGACGTTTTCATTACTATTATTCACAACGTGAGTTATAATAGTAGATAGTACCTATCATAAGGGAGCAAAATTATATTTTTGCGGCGAGGGGTACTTGCAAAATAAAAAAAAACTTCACAAGTGTGTTGAAAAACGTCGTATGATACTCGTGTGTATATATCGATGATTACCATCCTCGGCTCTCTTATGACCCTCACCTAGCGGCTCGTGTCTCAATTGCGCCTCAGCCGTAATGACCAACTTTACACACTTAATACCATAATCTACTATTACAAGGACTTCTGGTGAGTTTTGGCGCTGTAACTTCTTGTGAGTCAGATCGGCATTGTGTACTTACTGTTTTTGGCTCATTTATCATTGTGGGGTATTGTTGTTTAATTTATTTGCCACTTTTGGTATTTATAGTTTAGAGATGTAATTTTTTATTGATTGTTCATAAATGTTCATTTGCAACATATTTACATGTTACAAGTATTGATAAAAATATATCAACGTGAAATAAGATAAAAACAACTTGTAATATATACCTATGTAATAACGATTCCGTCGGCACCGCTGCCGCTGCGTGCTACACGCAATCATGACATTAAACAATGTTCGATTCTACATCCGAACAACCTAACGAAATCTTATATTATACATAATACACTATTGTGAACTATTAAAGTCCCGGCGGATGGTTGTTTGCTATTTCTGTAGTAGGTATAATAAGACAAATTCATTAAAGATATTTCAAGGGTCCTTTTGTGTTCTACTTAACATCATTTTGTCCTCGATGCATTCACAAAAGTAGGTTTCTGTAATTCATTGGAAATGTGTAAACTTAACCAGAAATAGATATTGTTTAGGTTGAAAATGCTTTTTCTTATTCCAATGACTCAGGCCGCATGTAGCAATCATTTTATTATTTTTGTGTAAAAAGCCTACTCGTTCAAAAGATTATATTAGTGACTATAACGACAGTTAAGTGAATTTAGGAGAATATAAGTGGATGAATATAAGAAGATAAGTGGTATAATAGCAATATAAATAATTTCATATTAATTTACTCAATGCATAAATAAACTGAACAAGGTATTGTTTAGAACGTAATACAAATAAATTAGACAACACAATGCAAAATGACTTACCACGTGATGTTCTGGTATATTAGGCTTCCTCCGCAACGTATCCTGATACTTCATAGGTTTGACGGGATCTTCTCCTGATACGGCACGCTGATACGATAATCTCCGCCCCTTGGAGTCAAGTTTTGGCCCGTATAGGGCCTCGGGAATTGTCGAGAAGTCTTGATATGAGTAGCATGCTTGCATGTCCCTAATTTTCTCTTCTTGTCGTCTAAAATAGTTGGTTAACCCTTCGCTCGCCAACCATGTAACTCTAAAAGAAAATTCATTCGTTTTTACAAGCTTTATATTAACTTGCAATGTATGTATGTTTTTCCGGGGTGAATCTTGCAATGCAACTCAATTTTGAAGCAGATATATTTAAGCGATTGAGCTGAAATTTTATATACACGTTTAGTTTAGATGATAATGCATGGTTAGCTATGTGATGTCATTCTAAATCCAACATGGCGGAACACCTAAGATAGCGGACTATTATTTTTTAATGCAATCCTACAATATGAGTATCAAATGAAAGGGCTTGCTGAGAATAACTCAAAAATAAAGTGACGTCACTGTGACTGAATCCAAAGCTTGTTTTTAAAAAGTTTTTTATTATTATTGTTTCATTTTGGAAAACGATTACCTTTAATTGTCTCATACAAATAAATTTCTTAATTTTGTAATTCTTTCTTGTCAAACCAATCATTTTTTCCTATTAGCTTAGAGATTATAATTGGAGTGAGCAATAAATTATATGGGAAAACATATTTTTTCATTGTAAAGAGTATATTACGGCTGATTTTATTATTGTATGCTCAGGCATACAATAATAAAATCAGCCATATAACGTTGGTATTGGAGCTAAAATGACTTTACAAGCTGAATGTTTATGTTATATTTTAATATAACATTCTAGTTAATATCTTCTTATTAAAGGCATTAATTGAATACAATTGATGTTGAAGTTCCTCATTTCTTATTAATTGAAAAATCTTATCTCAGCTCCTGGAAAAGTTAGATATTAAAAAGTGAAGCAGACCTTTTCTTTTTCAGTTCTTAGTTGTGTTGCTGAATATTACAAGTTGCTTTTGAATGGATATAAAGGAAGGGTAAAGATCTTTTACGAGATTCACTCTTTCTTCCTAAATTAGGGTACCCTAAATGTAAATTTTAAACTAAAGTGAGGGTTCGTCCTTAACCCAAACCCCTTGAGCAGATATTTTTGTGGTTTAAGCAATGAATATCACTAAGATAACTTGTTGTTGTAAGCTGCAAAGGGTTGGGCGAAGATTTTGTTATGGGGATGTAGTGATGTGACTAAAAGTGGTAGGCATAGCATTTTTATGGAATCCGTAGCCAAATGGCAAAAATCTAAAACCTTATATTTTCATCCCGTACTATGCCCGTCAAATTATTCTGTCATATACCTACAGCTTTAAGGAGGTTTCAAGAGAATAGTTTATAATAAGACTAGCTGTTCAGCGCGGCTTCACCCGCGTTCCCGAGGAATCTTATCTTTTCCCGGGATAAAAAGTAGCGTATGTGCTATTCCAGACTATAATATATCTCCATGCCAAATTTCATCCAGATCCGTTCAGCCGTTCTGGCGTAAATGAGTAACAAACATACATCCAAACTTTCACATTTATAATATTAGTAAGATATACATTACTAAAGAGGTAAAAGTAGGTTCTCCTCCGGTATCTGTTGATCTTTGGGATGGAAAATTCAGAAAAAAATTCAAACTTCAAATACTTATCCTTCATTCCTAAATAAATCTTGATCCCTTATCATCGGATCTTTGTACGTTTGACTTCAGTTGCAGAGAAACTTGTTTGCGATAAAAATACGAGTGGGAGTTAAGCGATATCAAAAATTCTTTTATTTGAAAAATACTATAAAACACAAACTTATTTATTTTCTGCTGATTAAATAAACGATGACTTGCCACTTCCTACATGTTATGGAACCCTACACAGCGCGTGGTCCGACACACTCTTGGTTGTTTTTTTAACTTGTTGAGGGAGGCTTTTGCTTTAATTCCTTTTCACTGCTATAGTTTTATAGAAATATTTTCTTCACTGAAAGCCCTTTAGAATTCGTTTCCTTTGACGTATTAAGTCATACTCTATTGAAGTCTTTTCTAAATAAATTAGCAGGTACTGTAATATGCATTCGTATTATTCGAATTATAAATTCGGCTTATAAATTAACGTATCAAAACAAGTGAATATCAAGAATATTTGATATATATTATTTTAGTCAGTATAATCATTTATTTATTTTAGACCGTACAATGTCGGTCAATATAAAGGTAAAATATACAGAAGTGTATACCCGTTCGAGAGTCACCAGTCTACCGAGACGTATAGGAAAGGGTAAGAAGTATCTAGGTAACATTTTATTTAAACAAATTACTTTCACGATGTTACCTATAGTGTTCACGTTCCTGATTTATCATCCAAGCGCTTCATCGCCTACGCAATTATCAGGCGCTAGGCGATAGATATGTATAGGCAATCTAATTTAATTTAGTTTTTTTTACAACCACCACCATTTTGTTGGTTTTCTCAACGTGAAACATACTGCTCTGTACAAAAAAATTTAACATATTGATTTGGCACAAATACATTGCAATCATCAAAAGATATTTGGGAGTTTCATTACACAATGTGAAGCCCCGACATTATATGTCGTTTGTGTGATAAATATAATTTATTGTTTCGGCTTACGATGCTGCCCGTAATTGCCTACAATAATGATTCAGATGAAATTACACTGATTTTTTTTTGGGAAATTTAAATTTAAATTCAATTGAATTAATTTATATGTCGTGTAACATTTGTGATCAACAACCAACCCATGCATACACTTATAAACTAATAACATAAACAAACATACTGAATTCAAATTCACAATTTAAGATACAATATTATTACGTTGAAATCTGCTATTCATTCATTGAAATCAAATAGTGTAAGGTAACTTTGTTCCAAATTAAATACTTGTGATGAATAACGTATTATATTTATTTGCAAATGATGCATTATTTTAGAACAGATTTGATTACCTACCATTAAAAAGGTTATAGTGAGCCAAACTAAATTAATTTTTTAAAAGTAACAATTCCGTCATACATGTTTGTTGCGTAACTTTAACCGTTTACGCAGCGCACGCAACGAAATCTCTCAAAAGTAATAAATTTTCCCCGTTTTTGCAAAATACACGAGAAATGGAGAGGAATGCTTTATTTTGTATCGCCTTAAAGTTACACCAACCCTTTCTGTTCCTTTGATTGCCAATATATTTCGCTAGATACCGAAGGCGCAGGTACGCTTAGATCATTGTAAGATTTAAATTCTAATGAAATACATGTTAGATATAACATTTAGCATTAAATATTCTAATACACAATCTAGTGGAACTTCAGAATTCCTGCGCTTCTGTAATTTGGTAAATATTTTATTGACGCTTCTCTCACGAGTCAGCCACGTACGGTGTCTGTAGATGTAAATAAACCTTAAACCCGAGAGAGACGTCTGCTTTCACACGGACTTGGTGATTTTCTCGTTACATTGGGCTTTGGCCAGTGCCGGATTAGCCACGTAGCATTAGTAGCAAATGCTACGTGGGGGTCTCGCGCATCCACGCCCGACTGATATAAATTTTTTATTAGTATACATTGGAACATTTTTAAATAAGATAGGTATATAGGTACCACTTAATGCTACAATAGGGAAAGACGTACTTACGTCTTTCCGTTGCCCTATTGTAGCAATGCATTGTGCACCAGTTGGCACCACCGTAAAACTAACAGAAAAAAATAATTTTTGGCGGGAACTTGCGAAGTGACGTTGCGTTTTCGTTTTATTTTCATTTGTGTATTTTGAGTTTTATTGAATAATATCGGTGGCGTTTTGTCCAATAAAGATCAATCTAAGTGCACAATGCACAAGTGAAGTGAAGTGAAATGGAAGCGTGTATCGTGACTTTTCAGGTTGTCCCAAAAAGCCCGTGAATGTTTTAGTGGAACAGCCGCCAATTTCACTAAAACCTGACTGGACATGTACCGACAAGGACTAGACATTATAGTGAATGTGAGAATGATACTATAACATAAAACTGAAGAAAATGTATGCATCTGAAAGACTGAAGATTGTATCTATGGTCATGACTAAAAAATATTTTATAAAAAACAATTAATTCTAATAAATATTTTTGATGGTATATTTGGCTTAATCCAGCACTGGGTGTGGGCAATCTGTATGACATATTTGCAATTCGAGGATTTCAGAATGGGTGAAGTAAGGAAGGTGGCTAGACGCTCTGGGCGGAAGCAGGTGTTTAAGATTTAAACAAGCCTCGATCGAGACTAGGTACCTACCTACGTAAACATGTATTGTAGTGGTTGACTTAGCGTCGCGGTATAAAAATAACATACAATAAAGATTTTTACCGCTGAGAGACCTTTGCTGGGAACGCGTGCTTATGTATAGTGATTGCGTTATACAAAATATTATGTTGTATCCTTAGTAAATAAAAGCTATATACTTAATACACGCGTTTTATATTCCTACTCTGGATTTTTCGTGTAAATTATATTAGTACTTAGTAATAAATAATTATTCCTAGTTATAACAAAGGCGTTCAGGAAAAACAAGATTTTACAAAGAAACTCAACTGAAACAGTTTTTGACTTAAAGCATACGTGTCAAAACCAAATCAATTAATTTAAGAGTCATGTGAGTTACCTTCACTAATTTAAATACTTTTTAGGGTTCCGGACAAAAAAAAAAACGAAACCCTTATAGGATCACTCGTGCGTCTGTCTGTCCGGTCATGTCACAGCAGCGACCATTGTCACAGACATTTGCTCCGAATCTACTTAGCCAAATCAGGTGAAAGGTATCCTAGGTATCATAGGTGTCATCCTATGATCAAACACAGATGTGCAAAGTAAATAAATATTTTTGTAAATAAGGGTCATTTTTGGGGGACAAATTAGGAAATTTTAAAAAAATACATTACTGTGTCATTTATCAAATAAAACGGCTCGTAATGAGAATATTTAAATATATTTTTGTTATTATTATAAAATAAATAGTTTTGATTTTATTCATGTAAGAAGACGAAAATTTACCATTCCCCCCGCCTGTTCGCCGAAACTACTGAGCCTAAAATTTTGGTTTACAGGATTACAGGAAAACCTATAAGAATTCTATCAATTGAAAATAAAGTGGTAAAGTCAATATAATACGTTCACTGACTTTGGCATTGAACGGAACCCTCTCCACGCGAGATCAACTCGCACATGACCGGTTTTTGTATTATGATAGACTATCTCCGAAATTATAGGGTAAAGTTCAAATACAGAACGTTCTAAGTAACGAAATTAATCAAATTGATAGCAGAAACGGTTAATTTCGTTAATTCAATTTTATGTTGCCTAACAGACTGGAAGTGGGTTAAGGGCAGAGATAATTAGCTATTATTGAGGCTCACCTGTTAGACCTGGAAGCCTTTCGCCGACCGTTCCCGTGTGCTGAGTCAAGGCCAGAACTCATGGATATTGCTCGAGAGTTCATCAGCGATTCTTGCATATATATTTCATTTAAACCTGTTGGAAACACACAAAATCCATAAAATATATGAATGGTAACGAAAAACTATATGGCCGCTATGAAAAAAAAAACAGTTAAATATAGCTTTGTACAACATGATGATGTTAAATAAAGGGAAATTAATATCTTTATCTATACTAATATTATAAAGAGGAAAGGTTTGTATTTTTGTATGTAACGAATAAACTTAAAAACTACTGGACCGATATTAAAAATTCTTTCACCATTAGAAAGCTACATTATCCCTGAGTAACATATATTTTTATCCCGGGAAAAAATAAGATTCCACGGGATCGCGGGTGAAACCGGACAGGTAGTTATTTTATAACACTGGAACCGATGCGCTCAAAACTACATCATCGAGGTTTCGAAAATATATTACACTAGCTGTTCCGCGCGGTTTCACCCGCGTTTCCGATGGATCTTATCTTTTCCCGGGATAAAAAGCCTATGTGCTATTCCAGACTATAATCTATCTCCATGCCAAATTTCATCTTGATCTATTCAGCCGTTCTGGCGTAAATGAGTAACAAACATACATCCATCCATCCAAACTTTCACATTTATAATATTAGTAGGATTTCTTCTGTAAACCACACTGAGAGACACCAAGTTCAATAAGTTTGTAGGTATGTAGTATACTATACGGTGGTACACTACTTGCACAGTGTTATATTACATCTTGCAATGATTACGGATATCAAATATTTAGTTTTCGTTATATTGCAAATGTATTCTTTGATTTAAAAGTATATTACTTATTGTTTTTTCTACAAATTGTTTTATAACACCTATTATGCTTCGTCTCGCTAGTTCGGTTCCCGAATCAAATAAGTGATTTGAAGGAAAATATAACTGCAGTAAAATAAAAGCCGGTCCGGAAATACTGCTAGTTGGTAAGCGCATAATTTGAGAATGGCTGGACCGATTTGGCTATTTTTGGTAATAAAATGTTTGCAATAGCCCGAATTATATATATACATAAGACTGAGGGTCTTATGTAAAAAATAATGGAAGCATGTCCGGTAAAATGGAAAATTTGGGAAAAACTGAACGTGCGTTTTCTATGGTTATTTTTTAACATATTAACGCCTTTCGATTATCTAGTTAAAAGCAAAATATTGAATTATGTATTAGGAACTTTTCCGCTATGCTCCATTTATTTGACCCGCTCTATGCGATACTCGTTATGATGAAAAGTATAACAATAAGTAAAAATTGACTTTATCCATAGTTAGTAAAATAAAATTGAAGCAATTATTCCAGGTTTTACTTACTATTTACTCTGTTCGAAGATATGTCTCCAATGGGTTGGCTACCGGTAAGAACAGGCTGGCTACCAGCTAAGCTGTCTTCTTCTGTGTCTGGTGCAAGTCCAAGCCGTGATAGGCTCGAGTTACTAGGCCCCGTGGTTAGCGATGATTGCAAACTTGACACGCTACCTTGTGTTTCCTAAAATAATTATCAACATTTAATAAAAATGTTAATTTAACATTACCAGCAATAAATACTTAACTACTTTAAACTACATTTTATATGTTTCAATAGGTACAAGAACTTATATCACAACTTATTAACTTTTTTAAAAGTGAATTACTTTAGCCTGAGGCTAGGACGAGCTTTGGGTTCGCAAAGGGGTTGAGTAGAGCGGCTGAGTCCAATTTGAGCACAAAATTGAAATGCATAGGTATAGTGAGAGCGTCTACTACAAAATAGGAATACACAAGAAGTATTGTCATAGATAATATCAGGAGTTAAAAATAAAACGTTGCACGCCTACAACGACCTGCTATCTCAAAGATGCTTATTCTTACCAGTGAATGTTTTATCTTTGTAGAGAGTAAAACAATTAATTCGGATGCTAATGAATGTAGCTCGGTGTTGACAATAAATTACTATGAACCTTACTGAAGCCACGTGTAGGAGACTAAAATTATATTTGAACTGTACTTGGACGAGGTTTATTAGTCCAAGGAACTGTATCATAGCGATATTAAGTAATATTTGTGTTGCATGTGAGTTCTATACTTTTTTAACTAAATACAAATCCATACCTACCAATATTATAAATGCGAAAATGTGTCTGTCTATATGTCTGTCGGATACCTCTTCTCGCTTAAACGCCTGAACCGATTTAGATGGTATTAGTTAAAATGGTACCTATAGAGACAGATGGAACGATAAGATCCCTCGATAACGGGGGGGAAACTGGGGGGCGACAAACTAGTATGGTTAAATTTCATATTGTTTTTCGTACTGAAAAAAGTTGTTTTGTGTAGGACAAACTAAACTTCTCTTTTAACCGTGTGCACATCTACATCTACGACGAGCTTTTTTTGCTAACACAAGTACTTCTGATTCATTGCTATTTGGTGGTTCGGTCGACGACTCAAGGATAGAAGCATTTAAATTACTATCCCCACAAATTGGAGGTAACGGCTTCAACTTGTTTATTCATATAATGGATGTTGGTTTAGCAACGAGTTAACTAACCCTTAACTCCCGACGTGGCACCCACACTATTTCCAGATTATGAATGATGACAGAAATGCCTGGATTGGCACCAAATTCTTGGTAACATTAAGGAGACAGTCTAAAGTTACGTTTCAGATAATTTGTTATCAAGGTTCCTTAGTCTAACAATAGTTTGGAAATTCCGGAACTAAGACATTTTATATAGTTATATGAACCAATATGGCATACATTTATGCATTCAGAGTAAAAAAATAAAATAAAAAGCCGGTCAAGTGCGAGTCAAACTCGCGCACCGAGGGTTCCGTACAAAATTGTAGGTGTATAGATAGTTCGTTCATCACGAGAATCGATCGGGATTTTTTATTCAGATTTGTTGTTTTTTTTCTGATGTCAGTAAAAAATAACGGATTTGGGATTTATTCCTATACTTAGTCTTGTAATACTTGATATTGCTTCTTGCCAAATTTCAGGGTTCTAGGCCGGCTGGGCTTAATACCCAAATTTTAGCTGTCCATCAATATAGGTAGTCAACCTACTCAATGAATCAACGCATTCGTTCAATATTCATTCATTTTTAAAAAATCTAGTCTGTTAACTATACGTCAACGATAATGCGTTTTATATTTTAAATTAGTATTATGTTTACAAAGAATAATGGTGAAAGGTAATTTCAGTTTAATAAGAAATTTAAGTATTGTTAATTCTTATTAAATAATAAACATCAATTAATTATTTGCAACAAAATTGTTTAATATCGAAAACGTTAACATAAATTCAACAAATTGAAGCTAAACGCTAACGATTATATATATCCTGGGACATTTTTTACACACGGCTATCTATCTGATCCCAAACTAAGCAGAGCTTGTAATATGGAAACCAGATGACTGATATACTACATATACTACTTTTTTGTAAATATATACATACTTAAATAGATAATTACACCCAGACTCAGGACAAACAGACATGTTCATGAACACAAATGTTTGTCCTGGATGGGAACCGAACCCACGACCTGCGGCGTGATAGGCAATGTGTTAACCAACCACGTCAACCGGCCCGTCGAATTGTCGAATTAAATATTAAAAACCTGTAAACTAATATTACGGTTAAGTTATAATAATTTAAGAAGTTTATTCAAGTTGAATTAATTTAAATTACATTAACCAAAAAACCTTCACATAGCCCTGAACGAATAAACACAAGCACATACGTAATTAAAATAGTAACACATATCCTATTCCCTTTTTGTACCTACGGAATGTATTTGGTCAGATTTAGTAGTAAAACAAAATAAATATTGCATACACGCAAACAAATAAATATTGCATACGCACTTCAAATCTAACGTAGAGAAGCATACAAATTTAACGAGGGATTCTGGGATTCGCGAAATGGATACCCGAGGTAACAAACTAGGGTCTAATAATACTTAGATGGGTTTCTAGAACTCAGATGAAACTCAAACAAGCCGTGTTTTCTGCTACAGACTAATGCAAGCGTCCACGATTAGTTTACCTGTAGTAAGATTCTAGTACTTTAACAAACCAACTTTATTTATATTATTATTATTGTTAAAATGTTCAATTTTGGAAATATACATTTTGAATATAGGTAAATAAGTTGGCTTTTTCGATAAAATTCTGGGCAAGTAAAACATTGAAATAGATATTATATTCTTTTAAAATTCGAACATAATTGTTATAAAAAAACAAAATGTACAAGCCAATATATTTAATTCGGCTGACAATGGAGAGATGCGATGATCCGAGGGAATTCCAGTAATGGTCGCGCTTATAATCTAAAAGGTAGTAATATCCTGTCTAATATTTATAGAGCGGGCGGTACCTATTATATATACCTAGCATCAAGCAGAATTAGTCAGTACAACGTACAACCACGTACAACCCAGGAGCGCACCCAATTCCCACTAAACGGAATCGCCTGTATTGTATTCTGTTCATTATTTTCAATGTGCTGCATACATTGCGAAGGATTTGTTTTTATAAGTGTGCCTTATTTTGAATTTTGAACTAATTAAAAACGAGCTACTTCGTGGACTGCACCCGTGTAGAACCTATATATTTGTCTCTGGCATGTTTATGAAATCAGCTACCATTATTAACCGGCAGCGCTCTAATACGTAGTCTAAATCCGACTCCAAGGTAGTCAAAATAAGTAGTTCTCGAATTTATAATGAGCTAAAATATAAAAAATCGACATTGACCGTTATATGAGTAGGTAAATCCGCTTTATTCTACCTACTGGTTGCTTTTATAATAGGAAATTTTTATAAAATTGTTGAGACTGTTACATTTATTTTAGATTTCATAATGAATCTCAATTATTTTGTATGATGACTAGAAAACAGTGTTTTTTTACAAAATACGATGCAGTAGGTACATAGTACTTCTAAAACTTTCGCGAACTAAATTCATTATAGTAGATTATACCGGGTCTATTCGCGCACATAATAATCAAAATATAATTTCGACTAACCTCGACAGTAGGTACATATGTTTATAGTTGAATAGGCAGTGTAGCAGAAACTCAATGTCTAATCCCCGGTGAGATTAGTGTTGCAATAAATGATTTACACTAAACGCAAACAAATACCTACACCCAATCTGGACCACTTGCGTGTACCTGACAATAATCCCGATTATAATATCTACTTACTTGATTTTTGTTTAATGTTTGTACAGTGCAGTCTCCATTATATGTAGTTTTCTCATTCAAGGACTGCAAGGATACTGACATAGAACCTCGTCTGTGAATTGTCTGACTCTTACTGCCATACGACTGCTTTTTGAATATCTCTGTAGTATTTTTGAAAAAACTGTCCATTTTCTTTCTGAAAAATGATGATTTCCTTTCGAGTGGCGACTTTCCTATTGAATGCAAATCCAATTCAGACTGTGACAAACCTTCACGTCTACTTAGCATAGTTTGATCCAAAGACAATTTTCTATCGCGGTTTTTGATTTGTGGTAAATCACTGGGTGCTAGTAATGTACTACTAGACAAACTTGTCTCACTTTCATTATTGATTTGTGACATAATTGTTGAGCTCTCGGAGAAACTATTTGATTTATGTATAGTTGGCGCCTCGACATCCAACTTTGCATACTCAGCCGTCTTGTTATTAACATTAGTGTCGATGGGTACCACGTCAACGTCGGTTTCCTCATTATTAGTGTTATTCCCACTAGGTTCTTCGTTTGTACTATCTTGAGGAGCGTCAGCGATAATTACATTCGTGTTAGTGGCACTTGGAGGTTCAGATGAACAGTCGTCTTCAATAGCTACCTCTTCGAAATCCTCATTATCGTTGAAATCTTTATTCTGCATCACTTTACTGCCTCGCGGAGCCTTGATACGCATACTGCTATTCATTTTCACAGTGCGTAATATTTCCTTAATTTTAAGATTCTCCTTTATCGCCTTAACATCTGTTATAAATGACGGGGATTTTTCTTTGTCAACATTCTTCTTGGGCTTATCTTTATTCGATTTTTGACGCATTTTATCCATTATAGCACAATTTCACTGCAAATTTTCCACTAGAAGATAATATTTTAAACACTTTAGATCACATATGTAGGTAAAATAGTATAATCAGCAGTCTGCGTACCACGTTACACTTGTACAAATCGTTTAAACATAGTGAAGGTATGACGTAACAGTTTTAGCGATAAATTTGAAATGGATATCCAAATCGAATAAGTATAACACTATGCGGAGAAAAATGTCCTGTGAATCACTATCGTGTGTTACGATCTTTTAAATAAATTGATGATAATGCTGGCTAAATAACAGTATACCGCACTCAAATAGTTCTTGTTCGTGTTTATCGATGTCACAACAAAATGATCGACGTCACCAGAGAGTAAACACTAGCGTATTGCAGAACGAGCCCAGTCTCGTTCTTTACCTACCTACATAATAACGTTATATTACTGATAAAAATAAACATTATTACACACTGACATCATTAACTACGAAAAATATTATTCAATATTTACAACAATAAAAAATAGTAGGTATTCAAATAAATTCAAATAAAACTTCACAGGTACTTGTTTCTTGACAAACTCTAACGCATGTTTCGGAACATTTGTTAAAGAATATTTATTAATTATCTTTATCGGCCGTGTAATTGAGTATGTCAGTGTGAATGTGGCACTTCCAAATATTTGTTCATACATAAACTGTGTTTCATAACAATGTATAGAATATAGCACACAATGTATAAGTAAGTATACGTATAGTACACCTATTGGGCGCTAGGAGATATAAAGTTATCATGCATGCGCGATAGCCGAAGACTTCAGATAATCTTTGATAATGTATTGCGTATCTTTGTATCATATTTTCCTTTATCTTTAGTCGAAGTTAAGCGCACTCATTTACCTCGCGCGTGCTTGGTTTATAATATTTTTATGTCATCATAAAAAACTATCAAAAACTTATTTTATAGGTATAATGATGATGAATTTCTCCTTAATAACTCCCTTAAACTCTTCTAAACTTTTCTTCAGTCTTTCACTGTGCAAGCTGTCCGCCTCTGAAACTCATTACCTCAAACCATTAGACAAGCTCAGACTATAGAATCTTTTAAGTCTCAAATATATTCCTACTACCTCTCACTTTAATTCTTTTATAAAAATTACAGGTAGGTGTATATTTTTTGTGCTAATATTAAATTTTAGTTTTATTAATTTATGTGTAATATTTATAATGTAATATTAATTAATTTGTGTGTGTATGTATGGGGAGTATTTGTTTTTTTTATTATATATAGGTATCGCGTATGTTTA
This sequence comes from Ochropacha duplaris, assembly GCA_951361185.1. Lineage (NCBI taxonomy): Eukaryota > Metazoa > Arthropoda > Insecta > Lepidoptera > Drepanidae > Ochropacha > Ochropacha duplaris. The sequence continues at coordinate 4,097,469 of OX592690.1, forward strand.
TATTATGTAAGTATATTATACTAGCTTTCCGCCCGCAGCTTCGCTTACGTGGACTACACAATTTTGGCTGATTCGTTTTTCCAGTTCTGGCGGGATATTTTATATGATCCAAAAATTGCCTTTTTATTTTTCATACAAATGTTAACACCCCTTTTACACCTTTATAGGGTGAAATTCAAATATACGTGTTTCTTTGATTTTACTGTAGAGGATAAATACAAAATTTTGAATAATTTTGATAATAAAAAATTTATTTTTCATACAAACTTCAACCCCCCTTTTTACCCCCTTAAGGGTTGAAATTTGAAAAATCCTTATATGCGTATTTTTTTGATTTTATTGAAGAGCATGAATACAAAATTTCAAGTAGTTTTGATAATAAACAATTTATTTTTTATATAGACTTTAACACCCCATTTAACCCCTTTAAGGGGTCAAATTCAAATAATCCTTAAATACGTGTTTCTTTAATTTTATTGAAGCGATTATGCGGTATTTATATACCTACTAAATTTCAAGTAATTTTGATGATACACAATTTATTTTTCATACAAACTTTAACACCCCTTTTTACCCCTTTAAGGGTTGATATTAAAAAAATCCATACTATATCTTAAAATTGATTGAAGAGCATACATTTTTAGGGGTTATTGCATATAGAGTTGATAGCTCTATGATGGGGAGGTTTACCGAACTTCATCTAAAAGGTGCGTTTCGGTGATGTCTCCTCATGTCATGTCATGTAATGTCAGAAATGTTATTTTGTTACTAACATAGTTATGTAAGGTGTGTAATTTACTAACAATAATATGGATTTTAGTTGTCCGAAATAAATGGATTTTATTTTATTTTTATTTTATTTATTTTTATTATAAATACTACATTTTGAGTAATTCTGATAATAAACATTTTTTTTTCATACAAACTTTAACCCCCCTTATTGCCCCTTTAAGGGTTGAAATTAAAAAAATCCATACTATTGTATCTTAAAATTGATTGAAGAGCATAAATACTACATTTTGAGTAATTCTGTACTAATTCTGTATAAATACTTCGCTGTCTGTCCGTCTGTTCGTCTGTCTGTCACCAGGCTGTATCTTAAGAACGGCGACAGCTAGACAGTTGAAATTTGCACAAATTATGTATTTCTGTTCCCACTATAACAACAATTACTAAAAACAAAATAAAATTAATATTTAAGGGGGGCTCCCATACAAAAAACGCTTTCTTTGTCTTGTCTAATCTTTTTGCCCTTTTTTGCTCGATATCAATAATGGCAACAGGTAGGCACTTGAAATATTCACAAAATACTCAGTTGTATTTTTACTTTAATAATAAATAATAAAAAAAAAAAAAAAAAAATATTTTATTTTATTTTGAAACGTGATTATTTGCCTTTTTTACGGAACCCTTCGTGCGCGAGTCCGACTCGCACTTGGCCGGTTTTTTATTTAATGGTACACCTTATTATTGCAATGCCTTAGAGGCAAATTGGCTCTCGAGTGCAATTGTCGGAACACACCAACAGGTGCTTGGTGACAGATTTTCAACTTGAGGGTGGTAGCCAGCCAGTCTACTACAAAGCTACAACTCTACCACAGTGCTGTGGTTTCCTCACAATGTTTGCCTTCACCGAAAGCTCAAGTTCATTGTAGGATATCAAGTTACCAAATACAACGTTTTTTATTCCTTTTATGTTGATGGGAAAAATCTCAAGAAAACCTTTGGTATTAGAACGTTTAGGTTTATAGGTAGGTACCTACATTTCACCAATATTCAAAGAAAACTTATCTACGTGGATGCAAAGGGTTACAGTTTTTGTGATTAAAGTTTTTATGAAAAAAAAATCGAGACTACGGCTCCAACTTAAAATAGAAAGTTTTAGTTTCATCTTCATCCGTTTTTTTTAAATTCTGGATAAGCTTGTGTTTGACCACAATCTCACCATGGTAAGTGATGATGTGGCCGAAGGTGGTAAGCACACAAAGCCTAGATGGGAACTGGCTCTCAAGTGCAGCTGTCGGAATACACCGATAGGTGCTTGGCGACAGATTTTCAACTTGAGGATGCTAGCCAGCCAGTCGGGTACTAGAAAGCACCCTACCACCGTGCTATGGTTTCCTCAAGATGTTTTCCTTCACCGAAAGCTCAAGCTCATTGTATGATTCGAACCCACGACCTTCGCCGCGGTAATCGTCACTACCACTGAGCCATCATCGCCTTTTCCCGGGACAAAAATATAGCCTGTGTTACTCAGGGATAATGTATCTTTCTAATGGTGGAAGAATTGTTAAAATTGGTCCAGTAGTTTTTGAGTTAATTCGTTACAAACATACAATTAATTCCTCTTTATAGTATAGATTATAGTATTAGATTGTTGACAAAGATTCTATTTTATTAATCTATGTGGCTTGGTGATGATGTTGTCTTTGTTAGTTGATTGAACTTTTTTTGGCAGGTGATGAATAAATAATATAAGAGTAGGTACCTACCTGTATAGTCTTGTTGGTACCTACCTGTATAGTCAACAGTATTCTTAGGTATTACTTAAGACTCAAAACTTCAATGGGGCACCCACATATCAAATCTTGCGAGGAAGCTTAGCTCGGCTGCTTTTGCAGTTAGAAAAATTAGACAGCTTACAGATGTAGATACAGCTCGATTAGTTTATTTTAGCTATTTTCATAGTGTTATGTCCTATGGCATTTTGCTTTGGGGCAAAGGCGCTGATATCGAAACTATTTTTATTTTACAAAAACAAGCAGTGCGAGCTATTTATAATTTGAGCTCTCGAGCTTCTCTCAGAGATAAGTTTAAACAAATTAGTATCCTCACAGTGGCTTCACAGTATATTTATGCAAACATATTATTTGTACATCAAAATATTAGTAATTTTGTAAAGAAATGTGACATGCACTCAATCAATACTAGAAATAAGCACAAACTTGTGACCTCAGCTTATAGACTCCATAAAGTGCAGGACACATTTTTAGGACTGGGTGCACGCTTCTATAATAAGATACCACCTACACTATTAAATTTGCCTATACATAAATTTAAGGAACGTGTTAAGAATGTTTTAATACAGAAGGCGTACTACCATATTAACGAATATTTAAATGACGACAAGGCTTGGGTGTAGCGCTCGCTCTTGCAGGACATACATTTATGTAATAATTCTAAGATTGTTTTGAAAAGAGTAATTGTTGAGTTTATTGCCGGCTCTTCTCAGCAAAAGCAACCTTCCGAACCGTGCACTAGAGTCATAGAGTCATTAGAATCTGACAATTCATAAGCGCCTGTGAAGGCCTATTTGGATGAATAAACATTTCATTTCATTTCATCCTACTATCCTACTAATATTATAAATGTGAAAGTTTGAAGTGTATGAAGTGTAACTTAATGATAAATAATGAATCTCTCAGTCTTGTTGAGTCAACAGTGTTCTTAGGTATTACTTTAGACTCAAAACTTCAATGGGGCACCCACATATCAAGTCTTGCGAGGAAGCTTAGCTCGGCTGCTTTTGCAGTTAGAAAAATTAGACAGCTTACAGATGTAGATACAGCTCGATTAGTTTATTTTAGCTATTTTCATAGTGTTATGTCCTATGGCATTTTGCTTTGTGGCAAAGCCGCTGATATCGAAACTATTTTTATTTTACAAAAACAAGCAGTGCGAGCTATTTATAATTTGAGCTCTCGAGCTTCTCTCAGAGATAAGTTTAAACAAATTAGTATCCTCACAGTGGCTTCACAGTATATTTATGCAAACATATTATTTGTACATCAAAATATTAGTAATTTTGTAAAGAAATGTGACATGCACTCAATCAATACTAGAAATAAGCACAAACTTGTGACCTCAGCTTATAGACTCCATAAAGTGCAGGACACATTTTTAGGACTGGGTGCACGCTTCTATAATAAGATACCACCTACACTGTTAAATATGCCTATACATAAATTTAAGGAACGTGTTAAGAATATTTTAATACAGAAGGCGTTAGTACGCCATATTAACGAATATTTAAATGACGACAATGCTTGGGTGTAGCGCTCGCTCTTGCAGGACATACATTTATGTAATAATTCTAAGATTGTTTTGAAAAGAGTAATTGCTGAGTTTATTTCCGGCTCTTCTCAGCAAAAGCAACCTTCCGAACCGTGCACTAGAGTCATTAGAGTAATTAGAATCTGACAATTCATAAGCGCCTGTGAAGGCCTATTTGGATGAATAAACATTTCATTTCATTTATATTTATTGTTAATACACCAAAAACTTATAAGTAGTTCCCTTTACAAAACGTTAATATTTTAAAATAAAATTGGAGACAGGCTGGGTGCAGCTGCACTTGAGAGCCAGTTCTCATCTAGGCTTTGTGTGCTTATCACCTTAAACCACATCATCACTTACCATGGTGAGATTGTGGTCATAGGAGCTTAGATATTGATTGACTAATTATTTTGCACAAACATAGACGGATGCAGATGTGAAGGACATATGTCATGCGATGTTACATACCCACTCATAATTTACCAACACGATGGTAGGTACGGTCGGTCAAGAAAGTGGTGTGCCAGTTTTGATTTAGTTTCCTAGTCATCGAAAATTACAACAAGGTTCAAACTAAAAAGATATCACTTGAAAGAGATGCATAATAATGACGTTGTCATAAGTTGTCAGATTGATCTGCAAGCGAAACTAATCTTTATCACCTATGAATCTGCAAGCGGCATTCAACCTTAGGGTGGTACACCATTTTCTTGGCCGACCGTACCTCGTTTAGACAGCCGCCTGTGAACGTTCATTACTGCCATTAGACGTGCATCCGATAAATTGATTCCCGCTCCAAACACTCGAGTAGGATACATACTAACATATGTACGTGTAACTTAGAGAATGACGGATTTAGCTAATGTTAGCGATGTCGCAAACCTGCAATTTTAGTATCTTTGCAGAAAAATGTTTTGTCACATAGCTTGAATATAGCAGTTCTAGGGTTCCGTACCGCAAAAGGAAAAAACGGAACCCTTATTATCACTTTGTTGTCCGTCCGTCCGTCTGCCTGTCTGTCAAGACCCTTTATAGTTATCGAGTTGAAATTAGAACGAAATACTTAAGTCTACAAACAGTCCCTTGAAGCTGTGAAAAAAAACAAACTTCTTAGTTAACGTAAAAAAAGATACGGCCGTTTATACCGCCGGCCGTTTATACCGCAATAAATGTATATTTCGACGCTCTCAAGCGAATCTAAATTTATAGGGTATAATCTTGTCTACAAAAATCTGAAAACTTAACATTTGTTACGAAATCATAAAAAAATTACATACATAAAAATTTGTACGGAACCCTCGGTGGGCGACGCCGACTCGAACTAGTCCGGTTTTTTTTTTATTCGTTTTACCTATGATGGTATTTCATCAAGAACGTAGGCTATTATGAGCTCGTACACACGAGCAGCATGTTGCCGACTGCAGCCGCCAACACGCGCCGACCGCATGCTTCAAAATCAGTTAGAGCGTCTCTGAAGCCGTGATTCAATACAATATTCCATATATACAATAAGCTGTTCCGCGCGGTTTCACCCGTTTTCCTGAGGGATCTTATCTTTTCCCGGGATAAAAAGTAGCCTATGTGCTTGCTATTCCAGACTATAATCTATCAAAAGCACCGTACATCATTTTGTGGGACCAATTCTTGTATATAATCTGAATATCGGAAACGGCTCCCACGATTTTCATGACTATGCATGGGGTTTCGGGAGCGATAAATTGATCTAGCTAGGTTGCTTTTTTAGAAAACCTCGTTTCATCAGAGTTTTCAGGCAATGAAAAATTGCTACAATATCGTTAGAATACGGAGGAAAATAGGGTTATAAATTTTAATAGCACAGGTGGGAAATCGGGCAAAACCCCGGTCCGAGTCCAGATGTTTATTTTTTCCCTTTTGGAAACGGCTCCCACGATTTTCATGACTATTCATGGGGTTTCGGGAGCGATAAATCGATCTAGCTAGGTTTCTTTTTTAGAAAACCTCGTTTCATCAGAGTTTTCAGGCAATGAAAAATTGCTACAATATCATTAGAATACGGAGGTAAATACGGTTATAAATTTTAATAGCACAGGTGGGAAATCGGGCAAAACCCCGGTCCGAGTCCAGATGTTTATTTTTTCCCTTTTTGTTTTCAAGATCCTTCTTTTGTGAGAAAAACTATTATAATTTTACCAAATATAAAATCGAGCAAAGCTCCGTCATCCAGGTTTGAGTGTGCATTACCCGCCGCGGGCGGACGGAGCGGCCTTGGGCACAGCTGCTTTCTTACTAATAGCTAGCAATGTTTTTAAATTGTGTTTTTAATTCAACTATTTGTAACACAGATTAGATAGTTTTATATTTTTTGATGTTAAGTTAAATTCCGGAATCCTACTAATATTATAAATGTGTAAGTATGTATGTTTGGAAGTTTGTTCCTCAATCACGCAAAAACAGCTTAACGGATTTTGATGAAACTTGGCATACCTGTGGATTATATCCTGGAAAAAAACATAGGATACTGTTTGTCCCGGGAAAAGATAAGATCCCTCGGGAACGCGTTTTTGACGAATTAATTGTGACATTCATGAAAATTGAAAGACCAAAAATAGCCAAATCAGTCCAGCCGTTCCGGAGTTTTGCGCTTAGCAACACATTTAGGCATTCATTTATGTAGATTTGTGTTTTTACAAGTTTAACATTGTAGGTACCTACATAAATCTACCTACGCGTTGAAAACGGTTCAAACGATATCGATAAAATGCACAATATCCAGGTTTATAGGAGCACAAAATCAATTTCTGAGTAAATTCGTTCTCTCCGTATTTTCACGCTCACAGTAACTGTGGACTGTGTATCCACGCCTACGTCTGTCCTGAGCAAATCTCGGTCGCCCATGCAGGTAGGTAGGTACTAAAAACAATGAAGATTCCCACATCCTACCTACACTATGTGCCTAATAATATAAAAATATTTCATTTTTGCAAAGGTGTTTTATATTTGACTTGAAACTGAAACACTACATACGAGTGAATATTTAGGTACAACTATGGATAACGTGACCAAGGTCGCGGATTGCCCAGAAGATAAGGCAAGTTGTTGCCAGCAAGGTAGGTACTGCAACCCACCTGTATTCCAACAGATGGAACTTACCTAATTTTCTGGGCAATGCCTCTTACAGACAAATGGCATTTGAGATAAAAATAAATAACATAATGATATCTATACTAATATTATATAGGTAAAGTTTTTATGTTTAGATCTCCGAAACCGGATCCGTTTTTCAATATTATTTCACTATAATAGGAAGCTACGTTATCTCTGACTTAATGATATAGACTTTTATATTTTGAAAACGCGGATGTATAAATATACAGAAGCTAGTATTATTATAAAAGACAAGCCATTAATTCATATTTCTTGTATTTATACATCAAGTTCGAGATAATTTTAAATTTATAAACTATTTGGACAGACTCATAAAGGTTGGTATGTATGTGTTAGTTGGTTGGTATTCCAACAATATTAATATGACTAGAATATTATAAAATACACAAACAATATAAAATACAAATTTTGTATCAAGCTTTTAATCGCAAGTTACGGAAACGTTGTGTTTATAAAACATGTAAAATAAATTTATGGTTAAAAAGTTCTCGATGCAAATAACAAATGTCAAGCATTCAAATTTCATAAAAATATATTTCCCATAGCATTAGATATAGTACGTTTTATTTCTTGACATTATCTGGTACGTCGAACTCGCTGACCTGAGCATCCACCAGTTGTTTACTTCTCAGTTTCACTATTGCATGACTGGGCACGTTCGGATCTTCCATCTCGAACTCAATCAACCCTGGAAATAAAATTATGATATAAATATTAGTTGCCTTTTTCACTATGGCAAGCGATGCTGTGACCGAAAGTGGTAAGCCCACCACACTAAAATGGCAACAGGCTTTCAATATTAGGGTCGATTTTGGTGGAAACTTGCGAAGTGACGTTGCGTTTCATTTTTAAATTTTCATTAGACTCGTATATTTTGAGTTGTATTGAATAATATCGGTGGCGTTTTGTGCAATAAAGTGTATCATGACTTTTCAAAAAAACATTCGTGTGGTATGGTAGCCAGCCAGGTGGGTACTACAAAATACTGTACCACCGTGATATGGTTTCCTCGCGTTGATTTTATTCACGAAAGCTCTATACTGATTTTAGGATTTGATTTTAATTCAAATTCATTAACTACCTACGGACCTAATATTATTATTCTTTGACTGCAGTGTGAAAAAGCACACTATGGCTGCTATCATGATAGCGCCCGTCGACGCGTGTGAACGAGCAACATGCTGCTCGTGTGTACGAGCACGAGCTCTAATTATTACATACATATTAGCTGCCCCGTTTATGATTTCCGAACGCGACACTGCAGGAGTTCTGCATTAAATCTTGTAATAATATGCAGAGAGTCAATTAGATAAGCCTCAATAATTCATATTTTAAAATCGTTAGTCTTCTATTTTTAGGTAAAGGCAGGTGCACTAGGTTTGTGTGGGATGAGTCGCAACCACCCAGTTCCCACTGTTAATGCGCATGACGACTTTTAATCATTCACAAGCGGATCGCGATTTTTTCAGATTTAATTATGTAGTATGTAAGCAGAGTCAACTAAAATAAACATTTATCCCTCATTGGGCTATAGAATTTTGCCACTGATTAGGTTTTAGCGAATGAGAAATTACTAATGGTGTGCCTACATGTTTCTAATTAGTTAGAATATTAAAATTGACTTAAGTAATAGTTAGCTAGACCAGCTGCTTTTGCATACGAAGTATCTGACAATACTATAGACTTTTGGTGTTTCCCGAGGTTTTTGCCGCGTTCTTGAGGGTACACTTTCAGGCGCGGCCCGTTCACAGGGGACATGGTTTATAGGGCTATCTCACATGGCGAAAACAGTGCCGCCATTAAAAAATACTATAGTCCAATAAATTTAAAAACCTTGTAGTTGCTGCGTACAAAAAACGTTTGTCAGAAAAAGTAATGTTATGATGCTCTTCCTTAAGTAGAATAATTGCCGTGAGACGGTTATGTCCTGAGCAGATGTCGCTTAGTAACCTTCAACACAACATGTAAAGTCAAAGTCAGAGCCCTTTATTCAGTTTAGGTATTTATTCACTCATGGAACTACAGAAGTTACCACCAATCGAATAAAATACTTTGTACCCCTTTTTCTCCTCAGTTAGTCAACAGATTTTCTCTTTTGTTTTTTTGTGTAGTACCCTTTGACGATTTTCTTTTTTATTGACATGTCTTGACGATATTTAGTGTTATCAATACAAAAAATCATTTTTGTTAAATTTTTTTTTAAATAAAGTTAACTTGTTGAAATGTTTAACAATATTATACTTATGCTTAAAATAGGTCAAAAATAAATAAAGTGATTCTTTGAAACTAATTTATTGATTAACATGAATGTTACCAAATTATTAACACAAAGGCTGAAGGCTGTGCATTGATTGTCAAAGGATACCTAGTATTAGTAATATTGCATGTGAATTCCATCTGATGATGAATCGTACCTAATGGCATGAATTATAGTCGTTATATTTACGTAGGATAATAGCATTGACTTATAATAAATAACTGTGTTCGCACACTAAATATCGTCAAGACATGTCAATAAAAAAGAAAATCGGTCTATCGATCGTCTGTCGAACAGAGACGGGTAGTTTGATTATTCTTTCAACGGGATAATTATTATGTACACATTATATGTGTGTGTGCGTCAAACGCACCAGGTGTTCCCATGTCAAAGGCAATGTTAAGGCGATGATAGCTCAGTGGTAGTGACGTCGGATACCGCAGCGAAGGTCGTGAGTTCGAATCCTACAATGAGCTTTCGGTGAAGTAAAACATCGTGAGGAAACCACAGCACGGTGGCAAGGTAAGTACTTTGTACCTAATCGACTGGCTTGCTATCACCATCAAATTGAAAATCTGTCGCCAAGCACCTGTTGGTATGCAGTTGCATTTGAGAGCCAGTTGCCAATAAGATGTCGAACACATTAGCAATCCCCCTGGTATTGCTAATGCTTTAGGCGACGGTATTCACTTAACTTCAACAGTAGCCTGCTTAATACGTGATATAATAATAAAACAAGTCAAGTGCGAGTCGGACTCGCGCACCGAGGGTTCCGTACAAATAACGTAGTTGTTTTTGTTGAAATTATTATTATTCTGTTTTTAGTATTTGTGGTTATAACAGAAATACACCATCTGTGAAAATTACAACTGTCTAGCTATCACGGTTCATGAGATACAGTCTGGTGACAGACAGACGGACAGTAGACTGTGCGGAACCCTAAAAACACAGTTTCTGGATCTCTATAGAAGATTTTTGTACATAAACGCAACACCTATGTAGGTATGTGAAGCTTTTGTGACATGCAATGATGTTAGTGATATGTAACTGAATTTCAAACATAGATACCTACGACACGTGGACAGACACGTCCTAATGGATTAGCCTCTGGTTTAGCAAACATAGACATGCCAAATGTATTTGTAACATGAATATTGCAATGCACTTTATTAAACAGTTTACAGCAGGATATTTGTGTCAAAGCTTCATCCTACTAATACAAACGCAAACGCTTTTGTGTGTGTATGTTTGGCACCGGTCAGTTTAGTAAAATTACTCAAAGATATTTTTAATAAAACCTCGTTATTTGAAATCCATTTCAATTGGGAATATGCACGTATTTTTTTTATTGTTTTAAACGTTTCTACGGGTTATTATATTACCAAAAAATATATAACACATCCAAAATCTTAACCATTAACTAAAAAAAAATATATTAAAACACTATAATTTCCGGGTGATTCAAACGCGGCCATTATGGCGCGCTTATTTGTGATGTGAGATTAGACGAGTTCGATGTCAAAAATGAAGTGTTTGGTTCACAAAGTTACTAAAATCAGTTTAGTACCATGGAAAAGCACAGAAAACTTATGAAATATAATAAATGTAAGCGTGGCGGTAAACTCTGTGGTCGAGTGTAAAAGTGACGTCACGATTACTCACGATTTGTTCACGGGGCGTTTAGGAAATTTGCGAGGGAATTTAAAATCCGACACTTTTTGATGACTAAATTTAGCTATTAAATCATGAAAATATTTATGTAGGTATGTTTTTGTAACAATATGAATTACATAAAGAAAATACGTCCATTTTGAAGTCACGTGCATATTCCCTTTTGTAATATAACGCTGTACATGTAGTTAGTTCATCCGTGAATAGCAAACTGAATTCGACGGCACGTGTACATTGTTTGATCGGACTTCCCAATAGCATCGCATCGCATCGCATCGATTCGTGAGTTGAGACTACAGTTCATAATATCGACTACTGTAACATGCCAAGGTTCATTTAATTAGGTACCATCCATTTTTTCACCTTTGACCTAAATCTCTCAAATACTGGGGTACAGGCAGCAACATAATGTTAACCTACCTTTCACTAACTAAGTACTTACTGTAATTATTAAATTATTTATTAGGTATGTAAATTTTGGACCACACGCATTTACAAAACACCTCTTTAATTTATTGTTCCATATTATAGTTCGAATAATCAGATGTTTTGTTAATCGAAATTATGTTCAGGTAAGTAGGTACACATCTTGCTGACCATATCCATTACTAGCGTTCCCGTGCGATCCTATCTTTTTCGGGGTTAAAAATGTAGCTCAAATCGGTCTAGTACCTAGTTTCAGAGCCTATTCAATGCAAACAAACAATCAAATATTTCCTATGATATTAGTATAGATTGGTTAATGAAAGATCAACTTTTCATCAATGTTTGATATATTTCTGCGATATAGACTACATCCCTATTTCGCAGTAAAATGTATGTTTTAAATCGTCATTTAGTTCAATTATAAAACGTTATTACCTATTCACACATGAGCGCTATTCACGATGGGGTGCCAAATTGGCTTTAATTGATCGGAGTGGTTTTGTTCGTGGCATGGCATCAATGAAAAGCTCTTTAGGTGGTTCTAATGAGCTTTTCACTGATAGCTTTTTATGTGCCGGTTAATTCCAGATGTTCTGAACAGAACTTCGATCGAACGTCCCTACCGCACTGGCCGGAAGTTTAATATCGTCTGACCTTCACAACGCAACAGCGCTTCATGTTAGAGTTTAATGTAGAAATGAAACCTGAAAATTGCCAATATATATTCTATTTCCGATTTGAAAAATTCTTTCACCATTAGAAAGCTACGTTATCCCTGATGAACATACACACACACACACACACCCAATGTGAAACTTTGTTTGGATGTGAACTCTTCTATGTTTGTATACTCTTTCACGCAAAAAATACTGTCATATCTACTACGATCATATCCTGGAATAAAACATAGGTTACTTTTTATCCTGAAAAAGATAAGATCCTTCGGGAACGTGTTTGTAGCCGCGGGGGACACCTAGTCTATTATAGATAACCTAGGTAGGTAGTAGGTAGGTACTTGCCTCCTTCGACGATGACATCTTCTTTGTAGTTTTCACGCATCACCCTCACGAGAATATTGTGGTAAAACGTTTTGGCGTGGGCTTTCACTTCGTCAGTCACTTCCATCTTAGAAACAGCTTGGATAAGCACCATTAACTTCTGTTTCGCCGTCAAAATCAATTTGTCAACTGTACAAACATAGATATTTCTATACAATCAAATTGATTCCTTAAATAAATTTAGGGAATTGTGGATTTGATCTGAGAATTATAATTTGAGGAAGAAAAACATAGTGAGGTAACCAAGGAGCTTTGTATAAGGATTATTAAATATTTTTTCCACATTTACCATTAAGTGTATTCTAGTAGCTGCACTTAACACTAGCCTGTCCGTTTATCCTACTTCCTACTAATATTATAAATGTGAAAGTCTGTAGTTTGGATGTTTGTTACTCATCACGCAAAACCTACTGAACGGATTTCGATGAAACTAGGCACACGGGTAGTTCCTATCCTGGTTTAAAGCAAAAAATACTTTTTATCCAGGGAAAATATAAAATCCCTCGGGAACGCGGGTGAAACGTCGGGGTAAAGTTCGTAGTAAAAAAAACCTAACAACGAAGAAATATTTAAATGCGTGGACATAAACAATTGGTATCAAATACCATTGCAGATTTGATGAGCATAATCAATAATAAATGAGTTCAAACGAAGTAATATTTAGACTCAAAATATTGAAAGAAAACAATATTAATCATCAACCACTGCAATTAAAATGAAATCGCACGATTGCACATTACCCATTTTAATATTTGCTGTTTGTAATTGAAATATAATTATTTCTAGTAGAACGTTTGTGAAATAATGATACATTTTAATTTCAATGGGTAAAATGAACCAATCAAATAGGTAACATTTATGCGTGGGCATCCACTGAAGGATGGAAGGTATCTAAAGAGAAGTATTTATCCTATCGCTTTGCGTAAGTGCAAATACTAATAATTAAGAAGTAAGGGGCCGTCCATTAATCACGTGATGTTTTTTGTTACCATTTTTAACCCCCCTTGGTGATATGTGGTGAGGTTTAAGACTAACCCCCCCTCCCCCACCCAAAATCACGTGTATTTTTTAGTACCTACAAATAATCTTTTTTTTTTACTTCGTCCGTTGCCTGGCAAGCGAGTCAAGGTCACACTACACGTCGTTGCTTTTTGGTTTAGAAATAGCGCGTTTGACGAAACAATGAATACACGTAATATCTTACTACACCCCCCTCACCCTTGTGATATTTCGTGATTTTTGCCGAACCCCCTCCCCCTCGTGCCTCACGTGATTAATGGACGGCCCCTAATACGTACGATCATCCTCAACTACAGGGACCTCTTGCAAAACGTCGTCCAGAGCATACTGTATTGCCGGAGGTACATCTGCCTGTGGTCTGGGAACATTGGGTGCACCTGCAAATTTATTTTATAAGTTCAAAAACATTTCACATACTTAAAGGGCAGGCTTTCCCAGGCACGGTTCCGGTTCAGCTGCTTAGTTAGGTTCACAGCTTCATGACGAGATTGCAAACCACTCTAAGTCAACCAATCAGTTAAATCTTGGTAATCGTTAAGTGTGTCCAGGCGATTATTCCGTAACTATTACAGATTTTTTTTTAACTGATATCGAAAGTACGTTACCTAATCAGTAAAATGACATCAATAATTTTAAATCAAACGAGAAGTATCCAAAATTTTGACATTAAACACTTTTGAACAATTTTGAAAGGTTATTTTAGCTTAGTACTGATATACAGATTCATAAGAAGTAGGATAAAATCCCTACTCAAACACAATTGCAAAAAGTAGACGACAAGAAATGTCACCGGTTTACTTTAAAGTTTCTAAGTATTTTCATTTCATTGAGTTGCGGGTAAACGTGCAGGTTTGAAAAGGCTTTCATGATATCCGTAAGACATGCAATCTTTAAAGGCTTTCTTGTCCTACACATACGCACGTTATTATGTTGATTTATAAACATAGTTTAAAGCAAATCTTTTAACTTCAAATGCTGTTTTATATTTGAGGAGACAATATACCTAATGCTTGAGTCAAAGTAAACGATATGAAGTCTCAATAACAAGAAAGGCCCTATTTCTCAGGAACGCATGGAGGTATCAAGTTAAAATTAATATCAAATAGGTACTCAAGTCCGAAAACCCTAGGAGCAGTAAAAAACAACAAATGTTTAAGTTAACACAATCAAAAGATACGGCCGTTTATATTCCGTTTATGCCGCATTTTTTGCCAAATTAGTATAAAATTGTTAAATCACCTTTAATAATTTCCTATCCTTTTTAATAGATAAGTAAGAAAGAGATGTGAAACATGTTCGTTCAGTGTAATTTGCAACAAATCAGCACCATTCACTCACCTACGCTAGAAAGAAGTTCATTGATCTGCTGCAAAGATGTCTTTATTTCAATTATGAGTTTGCCATTATCGTCCAATGCCTTTGCAATGTTACTTGCCTCCCGCTCCTCAGCTTCAAGTTGAGACTGAACGTACTTTTTCTCTTGCAAATACCTGTAATAATCAATTTTATGACTAATGTGGCTTGAAATAAAGTTATTTATTGGGGTGAGTCATATGTTCTTGCGGTTACGCACTAGTCACTTCAACAAGTCTAAACTCGTTTAAGAACTAAATAAATCACAAACAGGGAAGAACGATGTGCAGGTTATATCTTGTAGTATATATGTACGTAGCACACATTTCTTTTGCATTCGTAAATAAAAATGTGCGAAATAAAGAAAATGGAAGAGAAGCTAGTAATTCGAGGACTTTTTCCATTTAAAAAAAAGGTCTTGAAAACGGTCTTCGCGTCTAAAACAAAAGACTGGTATCGTCAAGGGATAATAATAGAACTGGCTGCGCTTTGGGTATTGACTATTGAACACAACGGTTTATATTTTGAATATTAAATTGAATGTATGACATATGACAGACTTTCCTTGTATTATGTGGTGAAAACCGCAAGAACTTATGACACCCTTATATTATTATTATCATTATACATTGTCACATTTAATATTTTGTGAAGTTACTAAATCTGACGGTGAAGTGTGAAAGAACAATACATCAAGATATACATCAAGGCCCGTGGGTCGATGCTTTTGTGCTGCGAACTCAAAGGGGTAGGTGTGATCATGTTAATGGGCTTCCTTTTAAAATAGTTTATTATTGCGAGCTCTTTGACTTTATTATCTCGCTCATTTAATAAAAAATATGTTACCTTATCAACTTTCTAAATCAGTATATTAATACACGAAGAAAATACTTTGTACCCCTTTTCGTTTAGTAGCTATAGACGAGTTTAGTTTTAGTGGAAATGGATACTAAGTATTTATTTCCTAAAAAATATGTGGTCTTTCGACCAGTGGACGACAATGTTCACTAGAAATGATAATCTGTACCTACAGGTTGTAATTCAAATGTCCTGTATCGTTTACGTTACAGCTTACATAAGCATTGCTTTTTTAATACAAAAAGTGCACTCGCATAAAATAGATTTTAGTAGACACACATTTCACAATAAACATGTTATTAATAGGTACCTATACTAAACAATATCAAACTTGGTCTTGAATGAACGGCTTAGAAAATTGTAAGAAACTAAAATGGAAATGGGCTGGTCACTTTGGGCGCATGAATAAAAATAAATGGACATATAGATAGAGTAACAACATAGGCAGGACCGCTCAATAAAAGAAATAAAGGAAGACCAAGAGAGAGATAGATAGATGAGATAAATAAAGTGGCCGGCAAATACTGGATTTACAAGGCAAGCAACAGTGACGCATGGAATGAAATGGAAGATGCCTTTGCTTGTAGAGAATCCTTAATAAACAAGAATGATTTTTAGTAATATAATAATTTTGGATAAATGTTAATAATTGAATGTTATAAATATAATAAGAAAATATAATTATTAAATTAAAAATAATGTTCTATGGTTTATAATAATGCATGTTAATCATTCTAATGTTAAATCAGTGGATAACTACGGAATCAATACAAAGAAATTTAAACTTTCCAGTAGCAGGAGGTATGCACTTGACATTGGAAAATCGATTTTACCGATGTCAAGTGCATACATTCTATATACAAGATATTCCAGAGATTTTCTCTAAACGGAAATTTTGAAGTAAGTTTCCTATTTCACCTACACAATAATATCCTACGTAAAGTTACAAAATATGATCAACAATTTGTCATATCTTGAGTATAAAACTTAGCGTAATAGACAAGTACCAGAATACAATAGTAGATTGTATCATAAGGTAGCAAAATAATATTTTTACGGCGAGGGCGCTTTTTTGAATCCAGATCGAAGTGAGTGAAAAACCTAAAATGAGTGGTTCTAGCGACGTGGAAGTTTATTTGAAGCCAACACCACCATGCAACACCACCATGTGCATGTGTGTAACTATAGCCATGAGCAACACATAAATGTTTATTACAAGTGCGATACCTCTATTGCACTGTCAAAGGTTCAAAAGTTCAAATATAACTATATAAACATCCCTATAAATACCTTACTGTCATGAATTATATTAGTCCATCGCAACGTAGGTAAACTTTTGTAAAACTTCTAACTCGAAGAATACTTTGTGTTTTTTATACCACATGTGATAACGAGGCAGGCGGGTCACCCGATGGTAAGTGACAACCGTCGCCTGTTGACATTAGTAATACCAGGGGATTGCCAATCTGTTGTACACCTTATTACAATGCCTTAAAAGCAACTGGCTCTCAAGTGCCGGAATACAACAACAGGTGCTTGGCGACAGATTTTTAACTTGAGGGTGAGCCAGCCAGTCGAGTACTACAAAGTATTCTACCACCATGTTGTGGTTTCCTCACAATGTTTTCCTTCACCGAAAGCTCAAGCTCATTGTAGGATTCGAACACACGACCTTCACCCACCACTGGGTAGTGACGTCGGATACCGCGGTGAAGGTAGCTAGATCATCGCAATTGGTTTGGTTTCCTCCTAGAGATGCAATCGTATGACAATACTTATAAAAACCAGCCAAGTGGTCGGACTCGCCACGAAGGGTACCGTAAAAACGGCAAAAAAATTACGATTGTTGTATGGGAGCTCCCCTTAAATATTAATTTATTTTGTTTTTAGTATTTGTTGTCATA
The DNA here is from genome assembly GCA_951361185.1 of Ochropacha duplaris. Classification (NCBI taxonomy): domain Eukaryota; kingdom Metazoa; phylum Arthropoda; class Insecta; order Lepidoptera; family Drepanidae; genus Ochropacha; species Ochropacha duplaris. The sequence continues at coordinate 4,115,219 of OX592690.1, forward strand.
GCGGCAACAACAATACATAATTTGTGAAAATTTCAACTGTCTAGCTACCGTGGTTCTTGAGATACAGGTGACAGAAAGACGGACAGACAGCGAAGTCATAGTAATAGGGTCCCGTTTTTACCCTTTGGGTACGGAACCCTAAAAAACGAAGTTACGTTTCTATGAAAAGGTTCTGCAAATAATTAAATATTTGCTTTGAGTACACGTTCGCGATGCGCGATGCGAATGCGACCAGATGCAGCTCTATAGTCTTATTGAGAATGTAATACATTCTACAAAGGAATGTGCTACGCAAAGAATGCGCTACGCCAAGAATACGTTACGCCAAGAATACGCTACGCCAAGAATGCGCTACGAGAATTATGGGAAATAAATATATTTCGTAGACCGAGTGCAGTAAAGAAAGCATTCAATATTATGTACCAAAATATCGAAGGTATTCAGTTAAATATACGAATTAACTTTTCAAAGTAAAAAAATTATGCTGCACGACATAGCCCTTTTAAAATAATCAGAGATTGTTCTATGAAGTATTCAGTATCAATTTTATTGAAAACTAGCCTCAATTGTCCACTTACGATAATGGGGATAAACTAGAGTGGATAATTTGCATACGTAGGTAACTTTCTAGCGCTCTCATCAGTATGTTCGAATAGGTTCGAATATTATGATGAGATAGAGCTTTTTCTGACTTAAAACATCGTGAGTAAACCACATCAATGTTCTTCGTAGTGTGACGTGCTACTACTGTCTAGTTGGAAATTAATTGTCATGCACCTATCAGTGTCTTTGAAAGCATATTTGCTTCTCAAACTTCATTCTCATAAGATTTTCCAACTTTCACTAATTAATTAATAATTATCGCACATTAAGTTGCCCACTCTACAATCCAGGCATAGGATCTCTGAGTGCTCCACTATACAATATAATTAACAGTAAATGGGACACAAGCGATTTGTTAACCCACTTTTCTTTCAAAATAGCAAACGTAAGCAAACACTTTTCTCGCTTCCCCCATGTTCCAACAATGTAGTTACAATGATCTAGTCTTACTAACGTGCAGGGCTTACAACGATTACTGCAAGGATTTAGACCCTTTTTTTTCAGAGTCATTCGACATACAAAGAAATGTAAAGAAATTATTATGTCGTTATAAATATTATTTAGGTTTATTTAATTTTATGTTGCTTTTGTTAAATTACTATAAATTGAATGCTGTGCTCAGCTGTTATCGGAGAGCAAAATCGCTCCGCTCCCGCATTATTTACTCAATTTTCACGCATTTCAATTACTCAAATCACACGACCCGATAGCCATCTTTACATTATTCATTGTTCACACATTCTCAATTCACAAATCTAAATGTATCTAATTACCACGCATTACTTCCTTAAAAAACGCATTAATTATAATTATTTTAGGCATAAACCTTTCATATTTTAATAATATTTCAAATCGCAAACGTTCTTTAGATTCTCAGATTTCAATTTGTATTTACGTAAAATTTATATTTTATACGTATTTGATACCCATCTCACGCAATAAATACTCAACCCACACTATACGATTTCATATCATTAACGCATTTACTAAACATAAATCATTTTACATAATTTGTTGTATGTAAGTAGATATCTGGACAAAGCATTCATTCGCCTATCGAGCGCTTCATTCCCGATCGCATCGGTTGATTGTCATCTACCTACATACAGCTCGCGATTTGTACGCACCTACCTACACGCTTATTACATTAATTACAACTGACTTCCAGTACAATTGTACTAAATTATCCTCAAGTTAAATATTAGTTGAGAGCTCTGTGTTAAAAAGAAATTACTACAGGAAGTCGACGATACAAATCAAGGTTTCGCGCGCGATTCTAAATTATCGATTTTACAATCTTAAAAGAATGTCTTTTCCAAATCGCTCAGAACATGTAGGATCTCAGTCTAAAGGTTTCCGATCCTCTTTTACGAACTCAATTCTTAGCGCGACTAGTACTATAGACAAAATACGATCTAACTTCATGGAAACTCTCGACGCATGGAATATTGCTCAGTTAGAAATAAATCCACCGAGAAAACCGAACTATGCGGATCTAATTTCATTCGATGAAATGTATGGGCATATTAAATATACTGAATCTCAATCACTCAAACAATATAATAACTCAGAGTTATTGAATCGTAAACTACCATTGCTTCAACTCGTTTCTTTCGATGGATCACAAAAATTCGCAACTGACAGAGGCCGAAAAAAGTACAATTCTTAATAGGTTGTTTGTCAGGAAGGGCATTATCTGTTTGCTCTGGTGTAACCGCTACTGCTAATAACTATTTTAAAAATCGATTTATCCATTTGTATACTAGATGTTACTGATCTCTTTTTACACAAAGAACACGCTGCAATTCGGCATTTTTAGGTTTAACGTTTCGCATACATTGTGATTTTGCTGAATGAGACGTGATCGCACGGCAACAACTAGTTTTATACAACCTGTATGATTGGTAATCACGCCTTTTGGCAGAGAGGAACGCCTGTCAGTGCCCACTCCCGGCGGGCTTAATGCTCTAAGAGTCTATCTACTTAAAAACAACAAAGTGCAAAGTGCAAAGCGCAAACTACAAAGTGTCTTTAAGTTCAGAGTCAGACACAGCATACATACAACTAAATTAAGCTTCAGTTTTAAACATTTGGCTTCAAAATCTCAAAAAAGTGACTCTTTTACCTTTGTATTCAACTCTTACTTACAACTACAACTTATAAAAGATAAAAACATTTTTTTATGTCACACACAACAAATAACAAATCACCTTCATAGGAAACGAGGGTTTATTACATTGTCAATAGAATTATCTAGTAGCTATAATAAACGCTTCAATAATTTTAGCGTATCGGTGCGGCACTAATGAGGAGCTAAAATTAATATGAGATTAGGTCGCATTCATTTTTCTGCCATGCTCGTGCACTCGCGCCAATATTGCAATTTATGTCAGTAACATTGAACTCGTGTATTTTGAAAATAACTACAACTTGATTTAAAGGTATTTATTCATTGCCATTTGTTGGCAAAATAATTAACTGGTACAGACAATTATATTATCGTTTACTTACTTTCTTAAAATTTTTCAGCAATTGTTGTATTGGTGTTTTTTTTACTAATAGATAGGTATATCTGTATGTACGAATTAGCAAAAATAGTCAAAAGAACCACAGGGCTTATTATGATAAAAATAAAACTATAAGAACCTAGAAAGATACAACATTACTTTTAGAATATGCTAAATCTGAAACAAGTTTGTATAGAAATAAAAACCAAATCGATTGTAATAGTTTTAAAACCATGGCGTACAGATTATGTTATATAACTTGTGTTTTATAAGACGTCCACATTATGTAACCTTGTTATACAACATTGCAACATAAAACACTACTGTATACATTAGATGTTTTAGAACATTCAGTGTCCACATTATCTGAAACATGTTATATAACAATGTTTTATAACATGTAATGTTACATAGTCTGTACGCACCTTTAAAGCTCCAAAATTAGTTAAGTCATCCATAACGGTGATAATGTAGGTATTAGCGTTAAATAGGGTTCGATTCCCATCAAGGCCATACATTTGTGTGCTTGCACATGTGTGTTGTCTTGAGTCTGGTTGTATGTTATTATCGATTTAAGTATGTACGATGTATTTAAAAAAAGTTGTATATGTAGTTATACACAGAACAAATAAAAAAGTTAGAAGGAGCGTACGTAAACAATAGTCTCAAATGAAGTGAAGCATCGTGCACGAAGTTGTGTGAGTGATCTGCACGTACGTTATCCCGCGTTACTCGCGTCGCACAGGAAAGCGATCGGCTTCCTGTTTCAAATTCAGCTTCCTTTACTGTGCTTCCCTTTAAGTTCGCGGTGCTCTGTCTATCTTTTTTATTTGGTCTAGGTCTAGTATATTAGTTATTAGGTTACCATAGCACAAGCTCCGCTTAGTTTGGGGTGTGTGAATAATGTCCCAGGATATTTATAACTTACTAGTGGGACCGGCGGACGTTGTCCTGCCCTAAAAATAAAACTTAGAACCCGATTCCAACGCCACCAATTGTGAAACTAAACCATCTGTCAGTCCGATCTCGAGACATGTCAACAAGTTGTTCTATACAAAATGTATGACAAAAATAATTGTCTTCATTATCACGGGACTGGGATAAAAAGTATCCTATGTCCGTCTCCTGGTTGTTCTAAGCTACCTCCCCACCAATTTTCAGCCAAATCGGTTCAGCCGTTCTTGATTTATAAGTAGTGTAACTAACACGACTTTCTTTTATATAAGATTCACATATAGATGATATGGAATGAAGCTGCAAGCGTGTCAGACATTTATTTTTAACCGACTTCAAAAAAGGAGGAGGTTCTCAATTCGACTGTATGTTTTTGTATGTTTGTTATGCGATTACTCTGCCAATTATGAATAGATTTTGATGATTCTTTTTTTGTTTGGTAGATCATGCTTCAGAGGCGGTCCCATATAAATTTAATCGAAATTGATTCAGCATTTTTTGAGAAAAACAACAAAAACAAAAATTTTAATATCTCGTTTGATAAACCTTAGTGAATCAAACTGAGTCGTTGAGCATGACTTTTCGGATTTGGATGAAATTTTGTGTGTATACTTCAATGGGTTCTTCGATGGTTTTAAAATACAATTGGACCCGGTAGGTGGCGCTGGAATAGAGTTCCAAGATTTGTTTTAATTTCAGGGCAGGACGACGTCTGCCGGGCCCGCTAGTTATATATTATATTTTACCGGCCAGACCCGATTTCAGGACAAACTAGTTTTGCCTAGGATAACATATATAAGGAATAAACTTTAAAAATTGAAAAATAAAAATATATTTAAAAATAAAAAATTAAAACCGACTTCAAAACTGTAACCTAAACCTATGTACAAACATAAACTAAAAAGTAAAGAATAATATTTTAATTTCAAAGCAAGAGCCTTAAAGGACAATCAACAAAATTATTGATATTTATATATCTATTTAATATTTATAAACAGTTCTTTTTGGAGTCGGTGCCAGCCAAGAAGGACAGTTTAATTCTGCCTTTGTAACAAACTTTCGAAAAGTAGGGGAGCGACGGCGCAGACCTAAGGAACATTACCGTAAGGAGAGGTGTCGTAAGACGTTTTCTCGTATGAACACATCGTGTCTAGTTCAAAACTGTCCTTCTTCTTGGCTGGCAATAGAGAATTTACAGGTTACAAAAAAATTACATTAACGAATCAATATAGTCAGATGGTCCAAAAATACCATTCAATGATACCAACCAGCCAGATACAAATAGTATAGCCAAAGAGATTTTATTACAAGTTCATACATACTATAATGCGAAAAGACTTTTTCCCCAACCTAATATATAGATTATTTATTCATATTTTTTACAAGTCATAGTTTTGTATACTAATATTACATTGATAAACAAACTTGCACTCAGTTCAGTAATTAGAAATGAAACGGATAGCTGTCTAGAATACCGCACACCGGATATCCGGTGAACATTGAAGATTGAAGATTGGCTATTTAGCTAGTGTGAGTGAGTTGAGTACTACATCGTATCGGTGTAAGTAGTGTAAGTGATCTAGCTCTTTTATATCACTCGCTAAGGAGCTACACACACAATCCTAAATTACAGACGTAATGTTTTGTTGACAATATCACACGCCCTTGAAAAAGGAGAATGGGACCTAACTAAAAAAAAATTGAACTGATTCAGAATCCTTCATATAAAATGCATTGGCGAATAGCGCAATCAATTTTATAGTAAGTATATAGCAAAATAATTTTCAATCTAGATTTTATAATAAAATATACAGTGTGATTTGCTTTGCCTGACTGAACGTCCCGATCAAATATCGTTACCGTACAAATCCGATTAAGTACTCGTGTAAAAGCAATTAGCTGCTACCTTGACGACAGACGCTCTCCCTTGAGTCGGGTGAAAATGAAGGTATAACATATTAAATGTAATAAATCAAACAGAAGGTGTAGGCAAATGTTAAATAAAATAAAATTACTTATATAATTAGCTCAGATAATATTTTTTCCCTTTTTGTATGTCATCAATGAGGAGTATAAATTTCAATGCCACATTCATAACTTTATGCATGCTTCATAACTGGATTTCAATAATAAAAATTCTTTGAAAATTTCAGTGAACGGTTGCTGAAACCGCGGGCGGAAAACTGGTATAATAGATAATTTTGTAATTAAGTTAAAATTGGAATAACAAACATTTTATACATTCTAGTTACGATGTTCTTATAAATGAAATCCTGCAGGTTTAATCAAATAGAAAGATATTGCATTTTTCTTTAAGCGGGCTAATTCCGTAATACCTTTTTTTAGCATTGGAATAGTGAATATACGAAAGTGCTTTTAATGGATTTTGTAAATGTTTATTGCTCATTCACGCCGTATCAACTTATCGGATTTGAATGAGTGCATGTTAATCCGTACAAAGCATTAAATATTTAGAGATAAAAGTTATTAGAGAAACAATTTAACTGTGGGACCACATTTGAGGCGATAATAACTCAGTGGTAGTGACGTCGGATACCGCGGCAATGGCCGTGGGTTCGAATCCTACAATGAGCTTGAGCTTTCGGTGAAGGAAAACGTCGTGAGGAAACCACTACACAGTGATTGGGTACTTTGTAGTACTCGACTGGCTGGCTACCACCCTAAAGTTGAAAATCTATCGCCAAGCACCTGTTGGTTTGTTCCGGCAGTTGCGCTTGAGAGCCGGTTGCCTTTAAGGTTTGTAATAAGGTGTACAACATATTGGCAATCCCGCTGGTATTGGTAATGTTTATAGGCGACGGTATTCACTTACCTACCATCAGATGACCCGCCTGCCTGATTTTCAATTGAGGTATAAAAATAAAAATATTCTTTCCATATTTTGGTAGAGCAAGTTATTTAAACAAGTTATTTGAGTAAGGTTTCGACAGTACTTTTGTAGGAAAAATGTCACAACTCACAAGCTTGCTATTTATAGGTATATAATACAATTATATACTCGCGCTCCCTGCCGCCAATACGTTCGTTGGCGAGACGTTTCAATTTACGTCTATCTATTAACAGAGTCAGGATTTTATCTCGTCCATTTACCCGATTCAATTGAAGAGCTCTTCAGCGGGAGCTAGAGTTTCTATCAAATATTTCAAGCTTATTACATAACAGAACAGAAAAATAGTTCTAAAAGGACTATCTAAATGAGCAAAAATCTAAGTTTTTTCCTGAAAAATTGGGATTTAGTGAAGGGTTGTTTCTGCTGTTTTGAGAATTGAATTTAATTACCAATATTGCTCTAGTTGTATTTTAGACACCCAGGTGCCCAGGGATAAGGTGATAGCTTAGTGGTAGTCACTTCAGATACCGTGATGTAAGTCGTGAGTTTGATGCTACCAAATCTTACATAGTGAATGAGTTCATTTAATAAAGATATTTTTGAATTTGAATTTACAATGAGCGTGAGCTTTAGGTGAAGGAGAACATCACGTGGATGATTTAAATTAAGTATGTCAATAAAGTGCAATAAAAACCGAAATAAATTAAAATAAAGACCCTATAAAATACATTTCAATGCCAACTGTAGTCACCATTTAAATAGAAATTCTATACAGTTTAAAAAGAGAAAATGCTGTTGTAAAATAGTTAAATATTATTTTTACAGTTGGAAGATGGAAAATCCCTATTTACAATAGAAAATGTGAACCATCCTTGCGAGGCGACTTCAGGAGTGTGAATTTCTTAAACCCTATACTTATGTTACATATACATACATACATAGGTATACCAAGACTTGCAGCTTACATTATATTATTTAACGACTTAACAATATTATTTTCTGAAGTTTTTTAATATTCGAAAATAGTTTTATTATACTTTAAATACCTAATGTAATGTAAATGATTTAGGTAAAAAAAACAAAAAAATTAACAATATTGTGCTTTTTGGTAAGAACTTAATTTACTAAAAATTTATAACAAAAAAAGATACAAAAATATATTAAACAATAACTCAACAGAAATCAACAATATAATAGCCAATGCTAGTTTTATTTGGTAATTTATATTAGTCGCGCATGATACATAGATAGATAGATTCGCCTTTGTTCACACAAAATCTTTAAAACATCTATTTTACCAGAAATTCTTAGTTTCAAAAACGACATGAACCAATAATCGATATAATTAAAATAAACTAGCATCTATATCAAATTTGTATAATAATCGAATTGAGAAACTCCTCCTTTTTTGAAGTCAAGTAATTTTTTTTTTAATAATAAATAGTCAATTATCAGAGTAGATTTTGTTCGTGCACAAACAAAAGCTAATCTATCTGTCTGAATTGTGACTGAAATGGTACAGCTTTTGTATATACATACAAATACCCTTGTATATTATGGCCGTCCACTTCTTTATATACTCACATTTTTTACTATTATCTTTAGTTTAACTAGTTCATTAGGCCCTATTGATTAATAATATGAAGAAGAATTTGGCTTCAAAACCAAAATGTATTACTCATAATAAATGTCATGCCGTATTTTTACCAGTCTACTTAGTTAAAGTATAAGAACTGAGTGGTAATTTCAATTGTAACGTTCTTAGGCCATATAAGGGTTTAAATCTGATGAATTAAATGTATGTTTCATTACATTTGCCGTGGCGCCAGTTGGCGTGGTTGGTTAACACACTGCCTATCACGCAGGTCGTGGGTTCGATTCCCATCCAGGACAGATATTTGTGTGCATGAACCTGTCTGTTTGTCCTGAGTCTGGGTGTATTATCTATTTAAGTATTTATTTACAAAAAAAAAGTAGTATATGTAGTATATCAGTCATCTGGTTTCCATATTACAAGCTCTGCTTAGTTTGGGATCAGATAGCCGTGTGTAAAAAAAAATGTCCCGGGATATTTATTTATTTATTAGAAGAAACTTCTGCGTTCCCGAAGTTTTAATAGTTTCCCGGGATAAACATATTATATTTATTTATTCAATAGTTATTGCAGCTTTACAGTATAGACCAAAACGCCGCAAAAACAATGCATTCGTCATTCTAACATACTTTTCCGTTCAATCATCAATCATGCCATCCCTGTCGTAAACAAATCACAGGGTGGTGCACCCTTAAGCAGGGAGTTATGTTTACATTTTTTACAATTTGCATAATAACGAGTTCAGGTTACACACGCTTCTCTTCTCGTTAGACAGCAAGTACCATAATCTGTAGGTGCAGTTATAAGAGCATTTCGAAATGAATATTTGCTAAACACTGATTCAAAGCAACTTGTTCTGCTCGTTATTTCCTCTCACTTATAGGAAGGACCTATGTTTCAATCCAGGATATTATCTCTCTACAGAGATCTCTACAGATATATTTACTGAATTGAGAGGTAATAAATAATAGTAGGAAATTTTCAGTGAAATAAAATAGCTAAGGAATAAAATCGAAAGAATCCAAATCAGAAAGCTTTTACTCCTCAGCAAAGACGCAGCGTAGCAAACCGAATTTGTGGTGTAGAGTGCTACAGTCAGTCGTAAAGTGGTGCAAATTCTGTACGCTTCTATATGTAATAATAGAAGAACATTTTAGTTACCTAACAATACCTTGGGAGTATACGGAGTAAATAGCATGATTGCGACGAGCTTGACACTGGTCAACCACAATCAAGATATATACAAGATAGATATACAGGATGTCCGGTAAGTAGTACGACAAACTTAAAGGAGAGATAGGTGGGCGGGTAACCTACCAAACATACAAAAATTAGCTCAGTAAAAGTGTCACCATTTTCAAGATATTTCAGATTTTTATGTATTGATTTTTGAATTATAGATATTAAATATATCAAAAACGGTGGTATTTACCCCTTAAGTTTGTTTGTTGTTTATGTTTGTTTTAATTAACCGCCCAAACTGAAGTAGTTTTTTTTAATCTGTTGACTCGCGACATTAACCTGTCAAACAACTCGCGCACAGTTTTAAAAATTTCAAAATTCGCGCCCAATTTTCAAGTAAATGTCATCGTTCCGATTGTCCCATTTGAGAACTAAGTGGTGCGGACTCTGAAACCCCGACTGTCTCAAGAAAGCACTGACAGTTTGTATACATACATACATTATATAATCTATACAAGACTTACAGTGAATTATTTTTACACTTACCTAAATGTACTTCTTTCTTTTTTCACTTTTAGACAAATTTACACTCAAATAAATAATTATGTTTATAATTTTTATTTTCTTGTTCACCAAATTAATTACAATTTATTGGTTCTACACACTTATTATGTTGTGCATGTACTTTGTGCTCCAGCCACTTAATATTTAACGCCACAATATCATAGTTATCAAAAAAATTCGGTGACGCTCCCAAAATCCTAAATACAAAGGAGTAGATAGTAAGAGTAAATATTTAATACTATAGGTACTAATACTACATGAACGCCCGCCTAGCCGCACAGTTCGCGTAAATTAAATATAAGATTATTATCAGCGAGCATTCGTGGTTCAAGCATGATCTGATCCAGAGAGAAAATTTATGCTTCAGCACTCCGAACCACTTCGTAAGATTAGTGCTTCTCTTTTAAAATGTTAAGCATCAATTGCCTTGTGTCGCCAGGTATTACTTGTCTACCTATGTCATAAGTTTCACTTTCTATGTGATACTTATACAGAATATAGGTTACTGGCTATTCACTGTACCCATATTTATTATGCGTAGGTATTCATTGTTTTAGGTTTCATAGGTACTGTAGTGTCTTTGCTTACGTACTGGCCACTAATAGTTCTATTTCATTTTAATTATAATTATTATAAAAAAAGTAAATTTATAAAGAAAATCAACTTCAGTACGGAGACACGGATGGACGTGTCGTCAGTCATGAACTTGTAATATTAAAAAAAAGTATATTAATAAATATCTATTAAACTTAAAGGAATCACCTTTGTTTGGATAGCTTATATTGGTGGAGGCGTCGTGTCGAAACGCCCACCGATATCTTTCGCGATCTCGGGTAGGATTTCCGTAAAAATTCAGTAAAAAAAATCTGGAAACAATCCGAAGAAAAATTAAACTTAAGAGAATAATAATCTGAAATTTCCTCTCGCAAAAAGTCGAAGCGCGAGTGAGTTTTGCAGGGCCGGATTTAGAGAAGAAAATAATTGTATGTGGAGTGTTATATTATAAAGTGGAAAAATCCTCAATAATTGAGACGGAAAATAACAGGAAATATAAATTATCCTCATCATTGTAGAATCGAATAATATTTGCAAAATGAGTGAAGTATCTAGTTATGAGTTTCGGCGAATCGGTAAAGGAAGGTTTGGAGCAACTCCAGAATTTTCCAAGCAGAAAATGTGGTTTAGTGGATAAAGAGCTAGCATATCGGCAGCAAGCAGCAGGCTTGATACGGGACATGGGCCGGAGACTTCAAGTCTCTCAGCTATGTAGTAACATAGCAATAGTATATGTGTCACAATAATATGTTTGTATACCATGTTGTATAACATTTTATATTTATTATAATTTACTCAAATTTGTGTGTCTATTTTTCATATTGTACGCGACAAACGAGAAAATGATGTAACAGAAAAAAAGAAAAAAAACTTCGGGAATTCAAGAATTTTATGTAGTTTGATTTATAAATGATTTATGTTTTGTTGATAAACGTGAGATAGATTTATTAACATGTTGATAATGTCGAATATTAGTAAAGTCTGTAGTTTTGGATAGTAATAGTAGGATTGTTTTATGATGATTATGGGATAGATATGGGTTAGGTAATGGAAAGGAGAATAATGAGGGAATTGGATAATGAGTTAGGATGGTTTGATAGTTATAATAATCGACTAAAACTCGTACCGAGTACCAAATAATAGAATTAGTCGATTATTATAACATAATAAGACAATAACCCATTTATTATGGATACGGTACGGTTTCAGAAGGGCGATATAATATCAGGATGGTAAATGATTTGTTAATATTGATGGTTAATTGGGTTAATGGGTTGAGTATTTAATAGTCGAAGGGCTATTCTCATAAACATTCGGTATTACTTAGTAGAAAATCTACCCAATCAATTATTTATGATTGGGATTTTGGGGATCGTCTTTTCTTGTTTGTAATTAGTCGATAATTCCCTGATTCTATAAATAATGCGGGTTTGTTTTTATGTTACTAGTGACAACGAGTCAGGCGGGTCACCTGATGGTAAGTGACTACCGTCGCCTATAGGCATTAGCAATACCAGGTGGACTGCCAACGTGTTGTACACCTTATTACAATGCCTTAAGGGCAAGGGCAACTGGCTCTCAAGTGCAACTGCCCCAACACACCAACACGTGCTTGGCGACAGATTTTCAACTTGAGGGTGGTAGCCAGCCAGTCGAGTACCACATAGTACCTTACCACCGTGCAAATAAGAATATTGTATTCTTGAACATCGGGTCATAAAGTGGATCGGTTGGATCGGTTATATCTCTGACTTTATACTTGAGCCTCTTGAATTCATGAGAGTTTTGATTATTACGGTATAGAATATTTCTCCTATTGATAAAGTTAGATATCTTCTTTGTAACTTTTAATTTTAAATATGACTGCCACACCCTTATAAAGTTTGAAAATTTATCTTCATTGACTGACTGTTTTATGAATTTTAAATTTAAATATTTAATTATGAAGGGTGATGCTATTAGTCATATGTAGTAAATTGTTCTGAGAGAGGCTTGAATTAGGTATGTGATTTTGGGTTGGTTTTACACCTACCAAGTTATTAATAGCTTAAACCTAGCAGGATTTATTTTGAGCTATTATTTTATCCAACCTTAGGTAGGATGTGCAAATCTATATATATATAAAAGAAAGTCGTGTTAGTTACACTATTTATAACTCGAGAACGGCTGGACCGATTTCATGGTTTTTGATTTGTTAGATTCGTCTCCGCCCGGAATAGCAGAATAACTATTAAAAAATAAGAAAAATGCACAAAAAAAAAGAATAATGAAGACAATTATTTTTGTCATACATTTTGTATAGAACGACTTTTTGACATGTCTCGAGATCGGGCTGACAGATGACAGATGGTTTAGATTCACAAATTGGACACGGTAGGTGTCGCTGGAATCGGGTTCTATGTTTTGTTTTAATTTCAGGGCAGGACAACGTCTGCTGGGCCCACTAGTATTGTATAAAAAAAATATCCACCACATCGGGAGGAATATAGTGTCTGTGTTTGCGTACTGGCCACTAATAGTTCTATTTCATTTGAATTATAATTATTATAAAAAAAGTAAATTTATAAAGACAATCAACTTCAGTACGGAGACATGGATGGACGTGTCGTCTGTCATGAACTTGTAATATTAAAAAAGTCTACCAATAAATATCTATTTAAACTTAAAGGAATCACTTTTATTTGAATTCCTTATAGTACCTATACTAGAGAATATTTGTGTCGGTAAAAAAAAGGACGACTCTCCGTTGGACATCTTATTGCAAAATCATTTATGATCCAAAGGCGTAATAGTTAAACTTATTTAAAACTGTCTCAAATAATGAATCAATCATATGTTTTTATTTAGGAACGTGTACGTATTGCTATAATGTTTCTTGAAGCAACAAAAGAGTATGTACCTACATGTTATGTGTCTAACAATCCCAGAGCGGAAAGGCTGTTAACTGTTTAGATAACACCGCACCATATCCGGAAAAGCTCATTCGATATGAACCTTACACGTACGCTACGGTGAGCTCGGACCGCTACTATACTGTTGTTTGTTACAAACAACTTTATTTCGATACGCTTAAGTTCTAAACTACGGGCACTTTCTGATGGCCGATATGATAAGAGGGTGTCTATTTGTAACTCGCTATGCTTGTGTGTCTCTTTTTTCACGTAGGAAGGATAACGTTGTCAAATAGTACGTGCTTCTAGTTGAAAATTGAATGATAAGAAGTGTTTTAATAAATAATTACAATTTAATACCAAGACGGAGGCGTACTGAGACCGCACTACATAGAAATTTAAGCCAGGTTTTATCTGACACTAATTTCACCTGGAGTTGTTATCATCATTATATATAGGTACTAATGTGTTATAAAGAGGAAAGATTTGATTGTTTGTTTGCATTGTATAGGCTCCGAAACTACTGGACCGATTTGAAAAATTATTTCACCATTAAATTCATTATCCCTGATGCTCCAAAGCTACATTATCCCTGATGAACAAAAGCTATATTTTGTCCCGGGAAAAATAAGATCCAACGGGAACGTGGGTGAAACTGCGGGGGACAGCTAGTATTAAATAAATACGTGAAGCAAAATCTTTGTAGATATTTTTAATAAAATAAAGAAGATATATCCGACTCGTCGGAGTGACTTACGTAAAAAATGATTTATAAAATAATGTGGAATTTCTAATTCATTAGGTTAGTCACTGAAAAACAAACACGTGATCCATGTTTTCAAATTGTACACTGTGTCGCCGCAGATTTATTTTTACTCAAACAATACATTTTTTACGTGATAGATGAACAAAGGACATCATAATATTTGTTGAAAGTGCTGGCCAAATAAAAATAATGTTAGAATTTGTACTGAGAAAAATAATCTTACATAACGCCTCTAGTAGATATGTATTTCAAATTTCTTATATTTTCTTGTCTCTAATTGTTTATTTTTATCTATAACAATGATTAGTCGCCCACCTCTACATTTATATAATAAATATTTTACAGGCAAGCTCTACTCAATAATACCATACCTACCTATACATTACATAATGATTTATCAGTTTCAGTGGGTGTTTCTAGAACTTAGTGTTCAATGTACCGAATTAGTAATAATATTTATTACTAGTTATATCCCGTAGTATTAATACAAATATTTATCAATTTAACTTGTAATTCCTGAAATTAATGAGGAAAAACATACATACTTTTCATTTTAATAACATGAATATGAAATATACCTGTGAATTTGCCGTTTTATATAAATAAATCAAACATTCATTTATTGTGTGGGTGCTCACCTGGCAAGTTAAGGCAAGCTTCGACGTGATTTTGTTGCTTTTGTTAAGTGAATTATTACGGTACCCACTATTTGAGCTATTTAAAATTTAAATTTTCCATGTTTACAGCGATAACAAAGAAAATTCGACCGGCGGAAAAAACGTTCAGGTTATATTTTTTATTTATTAGTTTTAGTTTAAACAAGAAATATAAAAAAATGTTACCTTGCTGAGTTTCTTGCCAGTTCTTCTCAGTTGAAGGCTGACTTCCGAACCGGTAGTGACTTCTGTAGCTAGACCTTTATAAGTGAATTCCTAGGGCTTAAACTGAATTAAGTACCTACTGGTTTTGAATTTGAATTTCAAATCAAAATTCACACAGATAACATTATCACTAGTAGAAATGGATGAAAATTCTCATGGATCGCTCAAGGGGGTAGCTGGCCGGGTTATGTCAGACTGCTAAAACCCTATGGTGTTTCAACCTACCTATCGCTGCTGGAGCTGGGTATACGGGGGCGCCGAGACAATATGTTTAAACAACTGGTCTAAAGTATACAATCACTTTTAATTTTGTAATTCTAATGTCTACTATACTTAATCCCACCAAAAACATAAATGTAAAAAAGGAGAGCCAAGTTCAAAACAAAAATTATTCTCTGCTGTGGGCTTCGCCGCAAAAAGAATGGAGATCTGAGATTGAGTGCCAAGTTCTATGCAAAATCCAAATATGTAGTCTAAGGGCTGACTTGGCTGGTTTTCCCATACGAATTATTATTAAGAACCTACGTTTACACAGTCATGGAAGAGCCTTATGTTCGATGGGTAGTTTCTACCAGCAAGCCAAATTTTCGGAATAATAAAATAAGAACCGAAAGGTAACAGGTTTAGAACATGCGAAGGCTATATAATTCGTATGGGAAAACCACCAAGTTAGCCCTTAGACTACATATTTGGATTTTGCATAGAACTTGGCACTCAATCTCAGACCTCCATTCTTTTTGCGGCGAAGCCCACAGCAGAGAATAATTTTTGTATTGAACTTGGCTCTCCTTTTTTACATTTATGTTTTTGGTGGGATATCATTACTTTTTGTAGGTAAGTTCGCTCGGCCACGTTCGCGTCAACGGTTCGATTCGGTTGTCACAGCGCCAGACCCACCCCGCCCGCGCCGCTCCGGCGTCACTCGGCGCGCGCGCGTCGTGTATATACCGAAAATCTAAATGCCTATTATTTTATCATTATTTATGAGTAGATAATGATTTTACACTATTGATGTGCGCTAAATATAAAAATAATAATTAATCCCAGTTACAATATTGTAACTATATCCTAATAAGGGGGGGGGGGAGCCAGGAGACTCATAGCACAGGGAAACCTAGTTTGAGCTCCTGACTCCCACATTAAAAATGTATTCCTTAATTAAAATTCATAATAATAATGTTCAACCATTGTGGGAGCAAATAAATAATTTTTGAATTTTTTTGAATTTTGAATAACGTAGGTACCCTAATTAATATTAGGTATTTATGTTAAGCGTTCATAATAGAATCTAATTATTTAAAAATTGCCAGTTTTTTATTTATTCCTTTGTATTTATCTAATTACCTATCTGCATACCAAATTTTATGGAGGTTAGGTCGCGCCCTAGTATGGGACGTGACATGTGTAGATACATTGGCACCCTCACATATCCCATACACGCGCAACGGAGCAGGTGCGGCAGCAGAAAAGGCGCAGACCCTCAAGCGTCGCAAATATTCGCGTCTAACTGAGGACTATGAATTTGCGGCGCTCGCGGTAGAAACCATGGGCCCGTGGTCATCTGATACCAAAGTTGTTATCGAAGACATAGGCAAACGTTTGGTCTTGGTCTCTGGGGACTTGAAAGCTAAAGACTTTTTCGCCCAGAGGCTAAGCTTAACCGTTCAGCGGGGTAACGCCGCTAGTATCATGGGTACCATGGAACATTTAGAAAATCTTTTACTGTGAATATATATTTTTATTTAGATTAAAATTACTTATAATGATTTTTAAGTTATTTAGGTTTTAGTTTTATTGCTTTGTTATTTGGATATAAGATAGTTACTATTAATTATAACATAGGACTCTCAAGGTCATCTGGAACTGGGTTAGAGTTTTGGTCTATAGGTCAGTCAATGATAAAAATGAGGAATTTTGGACATTAATATCTAAATAACCGTTTGAGATAAGCTTATGAAAGGGCATTGTCCACCTTGTATGGGGGTTTTGGCCTGGAGTGAACAGTCACTGAGAATAAAAACAATATGTAGAATTAGTAGCTTTACCCTGTAGGAATATGAAAAATAATAAGGTTTTGTATCCAGGTGTTTCTAATAGTTTTTTAGGAAACATTTATAAGATGGTTTTTGAAATAAAATATTTTTTTCCTCATCTTATTTTTTAATCAGATTCATAACTTAAAAAAGCTCAGCATATAGCACACATGTCTGAAGATTTAGTCCATTATTAGATTGGATTAACAAAATCTCAATCCCAACAATTGATTTTATATCTGCCTATATTAACCAACATGCGTAAGGGGACTTTAGCATTAGCTGCATATTTAATTAAATTACATACAGGAGGTAGAGATCAAATAATTTCTACATTATTTAATGTGCCTAGAACAACATTAATGAGATCAATTAATAAAACTTGTGATTTTCATAAACAAGACTTTGTACCAAGGAACTTGGGAATAAATAAAATAACTAGGGCTGAAATTGCCTCAAGGAATTCATTGTACCAAATAGACTTTTTTGTGCCGAAAATAGAAAACTGATTGTAATCATGGATGGTACCTACCTACCTATACAAAAGATTTATAACTATAAGTACCAAAAATATACCTACTCTTATAAATGTAAGAGCCTTTTCTAATAGTGTGTTGTGATGGGTACACTGTAGATGTATAAGGCCCCTATCCAGCTACAACATCAGATGCTAATATCATATCAAATTAATTAATGATGAATCAAAGCCGTTACACAATATTTTCAGTCTAGAGACATTTTAATACTTGATAAAGCTTCAGAGACTGTGTGCAATTGTTGGAACAGAGCAATTATTAATTGCAAATCTATGCATCTTTGCAAGAACACCAGTTCACATTTTGTATCAATACGTAGACGTGAGATCTTGTTCTGAATAAAGAACATTTATAGCTAACACAAACACGACGTTGGCAACCACTACTAGTAGAATACTCTTCATTAGCCACAGTCGAAACGTTCAAAGCCAGAGTCCAGCAAGAATGGCATACTACAGAGCTATTAGTCACCTGTTGACAAAGCAAATATACCACACTATAAAAAATTATGGTGCACGGGGACATGATACTATTCAAAGATTTGTTGGGTAACGAATAGCGAATTAAACACTTACCACTTGGGGTGAGATCCACTGTATTACCGACATCACCTCCACCAGATCAAGGTTATGCCTTTTCCTTTGATTAAAGTCGGAACAATTGGTCGGATATAATTGTTGCATCTCAATTCCATAGCATCGGACGTACCTTCCAAAGGTATTACATCATGGTAGGAAATAGTAGGAATCAAGGCAACATTTGGGCTTGGAACAGTATCGGTAGGAATCAAAGAGGATATAATCACCACGTTCTAGTAGGAATGCCAGTGTTGTCGTAAATAGCGTCATCGGTGTCTATTATGATTAGCAAAGTTCGAGGTATAAAACGGAAAAACAACAAATAAATGATAACAAAACAAGAGATTACGATAACTTGAAATGACAGAGAAGTCAAATCAAACTCCAGTCAATCAAACTCTGTCAAAGTTGTCAAACTGCTTATACCAGGGCTGCCATAAAAATCTTTACCACTGAATAATAATTATATCGATTATCATGAATAATCGAAATGCAATAATTCAATAGTAACATTACTTCCTTACTTGTATATGTATATTAATGCAGTACCACGTGATTTCACGATTTTAATGCCTTTGATAAATGTTTTGAATAATTAAACATCTTTTTTATGAAGTTAAATAATATAGTATTATTGTAATCGATATAAAATAAATATTTTTAAATCGATTTCCATTAGTTGTAATTATTATATTTATGCTGGCAATGTAACGCAGTCATAATGCCGACAGGAAAAAGTAATTATGATTTAAAATACTCATTTATTTGATGTTTTATCAGTGTAAATCTACACAACGAGAAATCACCAATATTCATGTTTTAATTAAAGATATTTTTTGGTATAAATGTTTTTCTCTAACAATTCTGTTCACGCCAAGCCGAAAATGAACAATGCCCTTTAGAACACATATGTATCTCGCAAGTCGGGTTTTAGGAAAAATAAATCGATTAATATGGCTGTTTATGATTTTCTGTATAAAATAATGATCAGTATCGATAACAGAGTTCCAGCCGTGGCTCTGTATATGGATATGACCAAAGCATTTGACCATGTAGACCATAAAACTCTATTACATAAATTATACACTTGCGGGATCAGAGGAAATGTACATAAATTACTCGAATCATATCTAACGGAGAGACAGCAAATTACTCAAATCAGTAGAATATGTCGGAAAACTAACACCGTAACTACTTACTCCTCCGATCCACGATACACCCACTATGGTGTACCCCAAGGCAGTATATTAGGTCCGTTACTCTTTCTCATTTACATTAATGATTTGCCAAAAGTAACGAATCATCACATGACCTTATTTGCAGATGACAGCACGGTGCTGTTTCTGGGCAATAACTTGACTACTTACGAAAAAGATATCAATATGACATTAGAATCAATAATAAAATGGTTAGTAAGTAATAATCTTAAAATTAATTTAGATAAAACAACAATTATGAATTTTAATCAGCGATGTAATAAGTTACAAAATCTAAATATACACTTCTCCGGCAAACAAATAAATGAAACAGATGTTACAAAGTTTTTAGGTATTTATATAGATAAAAAAGTCACTTGGAAACCGCATGTTCAATCTGTGTGTAAAAAGCTCAGTCAATTCTCCTATGCACTGAGTAGGCTCAGACCAGTTGTCAATCTATCTTCTCTACTCACAGCATATCACGGTCATGTGGCTTCCATTATCAGGTATGGAATTATATTTTGGGGCAACTCTACAGATAAGGAATTAGTATTTAGATCCCAAAAGAAATGTGTCAGGGCAATGCTCCAGTTACGCCAAACAGATACTTGTAAGCCACACTTCAGGTCGCTTCAACTTCTAACCTGTCCAAGCATGTATATTTATGAATGCGCTGTATTTGTGAAATGTAATCAACACTTATTTGTTCAGCGTAATAGATCTCGCCAACGTAATGCTTTATGTCTATTGCCTTCAAAAACAACACTTCTGCATAAAAGTTTGTTCTGTAGGGCACCGAAAATATTTAATAAAATACCGATTGCTCTGCGCAATGAGTCATCCATCAAATTTAAACGACTCCATGGTTTTTTTGGTGGAGAAGGCGTATTACGACGTCAATGATTTTTTAAACGATACCATCATACTGGGATAATCTGACATTATTATTATTCTTATTATTGCTTACTGAAATTATTATTGGTGGAATTATTTATTTATTTTATTACTGTAAATTGTTAATAATTAATTATTATAAATAAGTATTAGATGTGTACCTACCTATAAATTAGCTATACCTAAAAGGTCTCTAAGTTTTTAAGTACCTATGTAATGTTATAAGATCCATGTATGACACTTAGTAGCAGAATAAATGAATATGAATATGAATATGAAAAGTCTCAATATATGAGCCAAATTTGATACGTTTATGTAAAATAGTTTTTGATTTATGAGGGGGTCAAATGTGGCTCCAAATGGTTCGTGTAATATTACACACGGTGCGGCTCGCCAGTTCTGTTTCTTGAACTCGGCTTGACACGCTCCCGCGTGTCTAGATACTTTAATTCAAGCATTAGGTAGGTATACTGTTTTTATTGTCTCGTAGTAGGTGTGAAAAGTAGAGTATTCTCCTCGGGGATATAGGAGTCTTTGTCTTGGATTCACTTTCGAGCGCAGCGAGGTAGTTTAGTATCCTGAGTGCAGCGAATGCAGAGAGCTTAGATACTGCGTGATTAATAAGCTACTACCTACTTATTAAATGTTTTATATTAGCTTTATTTCACTCACACTCAGTTCTATCCAGTTATATCCACAGGCTTTATGATTCTCCCCATATAACAGACAGTATTATATTTGCTCCAGAATAACACTACACAGTAGTACACAGTCGACTCTCAAAGTCAAAGCCACTAATGTAATTGATTGAAATACGTTCTAGGTATGTTCTATGGTTTTATATAAAAGGAATCACATACAATTTCACAATTATTTGAGAGATACCTATAGCTTATAGAGCTAGATTTATTGTATCATATTTCATGAAGTTACATCTTGGCATTTCAAGTGTTTAAGGATTTCGACTACTTACCCAAATACAAATTTTAATTATGTTTAGATGAAGAAGGCAATTACTGATCTGATTTAGAAAATTATTTCATTTATAAGAAGTTTCATAATCCCTGAGTGATATAAAATACTTTTAAATAGAACACGGGGCTCCGCATTCGGAAGCTAGTAGGCACAATCATTTCCATACGTCACGCCTCGAAATCATATTCTTTAATGCAATTATTTACGCACGTGCCTCCCTTATTCTTTGCGACGCGATCCAAGCGAAGGGTTTGCTCCCGCATACGCGCTTAAACCACGGGTCTAGAACCTCGTTATATAAATCTAGTGACAGTTCACGAGTGATAAAGAAAATATACAACTTGTAATGAAATGTCTCCTCCAATACATCGACATATCGAATGGAAGAAAAAAACGCAACAAATCAAGGTAAATTCTATACATCACATATAAAGTAGGTAAATGCGTCATATAAATAACTTACCTCTATATTTTAAGCTAGTTACTTGCCCATAATGTATAACAGTATATTTAACACTTACTGAGCAGTCCTCTCCTGGCCGACGTTCTTCAATGTATCCAACATCAGGACGGCATGCTTTCTGTTTTCGATAAGTGCATCCCGCTTTTCACTGTTCAGTTTCAACTTCATAATAAAACTCTCCCTTTGATACTGCTGTTCTTTTAACCTGCACATTCAATAAGATTATTGTATTTAACCACAATCTTATGTGTTAAGTGGCTAAAGATGGAACGCACTTTAAGCCTCGAAGATAACTGACGTAGCTGACGTAGATGTTGAGAATCTCTCTTCCGAATGTTCCTAAGAGCGGCACCAACGTATTGTTTTTTTTGTTTTTATTTGTGTATCCAATAAATGCTTTTTTATCTTTATCTTTACTTGAACTAGTAGATAAGACAGTTTTCCTTGGTATAACTTTGGATAGTAAATTACAATGGGGTCCTCATTTAGAAAATTTTGCTAGCAAATTGAGTTCGGCTGCTTTTGCGGTAAAGAAAATTAGACAAATAACAGATATTGCTACAGCTAGGTTAGTTTACTTTGCATATTTTCATAGTCTGATGTCCTATAACCTCCTCCTGTGGGGTTCAGGGACTGATTTGGATACTATTTTTATTTTACAGAAAAGGGCGATTCGCGCGATCTATGATTTGGGTCCTCGCGAGTCACTGAGAAATCAATTTAAGGAATTTAAGATATTAACGTTGCCCTCTCTGTACATTTATGAAAATATTATGTTTGTCCGAAAAATTTTCAATTTGTTTGAAGTAAACAGTAATCATCATAATTTTAATACAAGACACAAAGATAAAATTGTGACCCCTAGATTCAGGCTAGCTAAAGTTAATAAATCTTTTCTCGGGAATTGTGTTCGTTTTTACAATAGGATCCCACGAGAGGTAGCTGGAATGTCTTATTTTAAATTTAATTTTTTTATTAAACTTAGGTTAATGAACAAAGCCTACTATAAGGTGGCTCATTATATGGAAGACAGAAATATATGGTTGTAGTAGCTTATCTCTGCACCTGCATCCCCCTGGCGTAGTGTAAAGTATTTGAAAATGTATCTAAATGTACTTATAATACTTTCCTTAATTTTGCAATCCTATGAAATTTCGTAACTTTGTTGGTATAAACTTTTTTTTTTCCAAGCGTTCATTATATAACATGCAAGATGACGCAAATCATGACGCAGAGGCAAGTCCTAAGTCCTTATTTTTCCATTTATAGATCGAGTTTTTGTTTGTTATGTTATAATAATAATAATAATCTTTTATTTTCAGACCATTTGATCCACATTATTAGTAATGACACAATAAAACATTGTTAGTAAAAAGCCCTACCCAGTGTCTCACGATATTTCCATCACAACGGTCGGCCAACATCCTTAAAATCCCGTTACGGCTGCCCCGCATCCTACTCATCAGGGAATGCACATTTTTACGCATTATCGCGAAGAAATCATCGGTGTGTGCTTCAGCAAACATCCCCGATGCGCTACAAAAGCGAGGCAGCCCCAACAGGGCCCTGAAAATATTATTGTAGAGGACGCGAAGATCACTGTAGGCGCGTTTTGTATACGAAGTCCATAAGCTACTCGTATAAAATGATTGACAGTAGGCCTTAAAGAGTGTAATTTTCACCTGTTTACTGCAGTGACCACTGCAAACCTACGGACCAACATATTGCCACGCACCGCCAATGCCCTTCGCTCCCTCTCAATATCTGTGTCATCTTTACAATTTTCAGTCAAAAAGTGACCCAGATATTTAAATTCCTTTACACGTGTGAGGACCGATCCATTCAGTGTAATAGGTGGCACGTAGGTTATGAGCGTGGATCTCTATTTTCGAGAATATATATAACACGGTGGTAGGTTACTTTGTAGTAGGTACTCGACTGGCTGGCTACCACCCTCAAGTTGAAAATCTGTCGCCAAGCACCTATCGGTGTGTTCCAACAGCTGCACTTGAGAGCCAGTTCCCATCTAAGTTTTGTGTGCTTACCACCTTCAGCCACATCATCACTTACCATGGTGAGATTGCGGTCAAACACAAGCTTACCCAGAAGTAAAAAAAAAATCTTTTAGAACCAACATGTAGTGTGTTACGCTTCCCTTGAAGGAAAAAGGATGAGCTCGCCCACATCATCCACTCACATCCATCCCTATATAGTTCCAGAGATCATCCAGAACTAACATTGGACACTAATGTGGTCTTCTGTAGATCTCGCCCTATTATATCTCCAAAGACGAAGCCTATATTAAGCTTGATAATAGGTCTTTACCTATGAAATTGCCGTTCTGCAGTACTGGCCATTTCAAATCAAAATAATTTTTGTTTGGCTAAGAATTCTAATTTCAAATTAATTTTATTTTAAAAACATGGATTTCTTTTTCCAAAAGTTGTCATTTGTTTATTGATTAGTGTTACATTTTCATCGCATTTCAATCTTTTTCGTCATCATGGATACGTTAAAAATTCGAGTAATTATGGAATATGAGTACCGTCGTGGCAGCAACGCGGCACAAACGGCACGCAACATCAATGACGTTTACGGAGCTAACACTACAAACCAACGCACCACCTGTTATTGGTTTGCTCGCTTCCGTTCTGGAAATTTCGACCTGAAAAATGAACCTCGCGGTCGTCCGAAGACTTTGGTCGACAATGACGAATTAAAGGCGATTGTGGAAGCTGATGATACACAATCTACGGCTGAATTAGCAGCAGCTTTCGACGTTAGCGTCAAAACAATATTGGTCCATTTGCGTCAAACTGGCAAGGTAAAAAAGCTTGACAAATGGGTGCCCCACGAACTCAATGATCGCCAACTCACCGATCGAAGTACGCGTCGAGACGTGCCTTGCACTGCTCAACAGACACACAAATGAAGGAATTTTGAACCGCATTGTTACCTGCGATGAAAAATCGATTCTGTTTGATAACCGCAAGCGCTCAGCAAGTTAGTTGGATTCTGGTTCAGCACCTAAACAATGCCCTAAACGAAAACTTACCCCTAGAAAAGTGATGGTCACTGTTTGGTGGTCTAGCGCCGGTGTGATTCATCACAGCGGCTTACCAAACGGGTTGAGCATTACTGCAGATGTGTACTGTGAAGAACTGAACACAATGATGGATAAGCTGGCACATCTCCAACCAGCATTGGTCAATCGCTCGTCTCCGCTGCTCCTGCATGACAACGCGCGACCTCATACTGCACAGCAGACGGTCTCCAAGTTGCAAGAACTAGGGTTGGATGCTCTCCATCATCCGCCCTACTCACCAGACCTTGCGCTTACAGACTACTACTTTTTCCAGAATTTGGATAACTTCTTGGCCGGAAAAAAAATCAATACCCGAGAGGCAGTACAAAATGCCTTTGAAGAATTTGTTGCCTCCCGTCCAGCTGATTTCTTTAAGAAGGGCATCAATAAACTGCCACTGCGTTGGCAAAGATGCATTGATTGCACGGGTGATTACTTCGATTAATACAAATAAAAAATACATGAAAAATATCGTTTAAATTTTGGCAATTTCATAGGTAAAGACCTAATATTTTGCGGTACTCCAAACTTTTTTTTTTTTTAATAATAAAATATATTTATTTCCCTTCACAAAAGGTAGGTTACTAACTAAGAGCTTATTTCTTAATACATTTACTAACCTAAACTTCATACATTTAAGTAAAATAATTGTCAGAGATAAAGTCATTTTCTACATTTTTCCCTCTTTTCGGGTTTTGTGCAGCATTAAAAATATGACCAGAAATTTTGTGATGATGATCTATGAGTTCACCTTCAGCATGTCACCAGATCGAGAATCTCACACAATCCCTGTTGGATAGACGACACGATATCTCTGATACTGTGTTCGACAAAATTTAATAAAAACACAAGTAGGTATAACTTAAATTCATACTTTGTTGTGAAACAGTTAAACATTTTATGCAACAGTAGACATGTTCTGTAACATAGTTTGAAAGGTCAGTATGTGCTCGCTAAACGTTAAATGAATCATTTTGAATACATACGCACCTATGTACAGTCAGCAACAGAAGTTGTTGAACACAATAAAGTTCCAAAACACCTTCACATTACTACTTACCATAAATTACTGATCAAAGTTAACAAAATAACCTTGTCATGTCAGCATAGAAATATAAAAGCCGCTTAGATCTGTTATGCCATAAATAGCTGAACATTACTAACGACAAAAATATGTTATCAATATAAAATACAAAAGTCGCTTAACAATAATAGTTTGTTACTCGACGAGGCCAATACTCTGTTTGTCATAAGTTGCTAAACATTACTAGCGACAAAAATAAATTATCAATATAAAATTCAAAAGTCGCTGAACACATATTATGTTTAGCAACTTGGACACTTTAGGGTTGAATTTCAAAAAATCTTTCTTAACGGATACCTACCTACCTACTTCCTATGAGGAATCTACCTGCCAAATTTCAGTCTCAATCAATCAAAGTCAATGTCAAAATGTCATTTTCTTAAATTTATTTCAAATTTTGAAGTCAGAAAATTTAAACCCACTTTTACACCTTTTCCCCCTTTAGGGGTTGAAAAAATCTGTTCTTAGCTGATGTCTACTCGCCATGAGGAATCTACCTGCCAAATTTCATTTATACTTTCTGAGATATCGTGAGTGTATTTCAGTGGTATTTCACGTTTATACAGAGTGTCCCATAAATAACATGCCAGAGTGACACTGGAGCTAGATTGGCTTCAGGTCAATCAGATAACATTAACATGACTTTAGTAAAAGTTTTCTGGGTTTCGAGATATTGCCACATTTAAACTTTTAAAAAAATCTCTGTGAGTAATTTGGCGACAAAAGACGCCTGCACCATTTATTAAGTATTATTTTCTAATTGTAGTATTTCCCAAGTAGCACGACTTAAATGACAAAAAATTGAATTTATAACTTTTGGCAAAAAAAAACTACGAATGTTATGCCATTTTCGAAATAATATTAAAAAGGTTTATTTTCATTAGTTTTCAAGATAATTTTGCTGATTCACTCCAGTACAATTTTTTTTTCACAGTTATTACTCTTGAGAAACGTATTGTGCCTCAAAATGATAATTAGTATACCAAAGCTAAATTAAAAATATATTTTTTAAACAAGACTTAATTCATATTAACGATGGGAGAATTTATTGAATAATAATAATTAGTACTTTTATGTTTCCAGCCTTAAAGTCCTACGCCATCTTAATCGGTTGTCAATGTTAGGTATGTCCATTTATCCATTGCTTACTTACATCGATGATATCAATTCCGAGTTGATTATTTGATTTATTACTGTTTATTAATAGAAAGTGTATGAAAATCTTAAAATATCGATAGATGACTTAGTTTCGAGAACCCAACTGAACTAGATAGAAACACGACCTCTTTTTGCGTGCAGGTCGTGGGTACGATTCCCATCCAGGACAGACATGTGTGTATGAAGATGTCTGTTTGTCCTGTGACTGGGTTGTAGGTAATATTAGCACCCTGAGAAATCAGATATATTATTATTATGTATATTATTATTGTGTACCAGATAGTATTTCTATGGCCTTTTTTTATTATATCACTAGGTGGCAAACAGGCTTACGGTCCACCTGATGGTAAGCGGTTACCATAGCTTAAGATCGCTCTCAACATCAGAGGCGTCACGAGTGCGTTGCCGACTTTGACCTATATAGATAAAAGTCGCAGGCCTCGTTGTTAGCTTTATTTTTATTTATTGTTGATCAAGATGGTTTCAAGCTCCATAAAGAATTAAAATAAATATGAAATTAAAGTATAAGACCTAGGTAGATAATAAAATATCAAGAAAGATTATAATCAGTATTAATCGAAGAAAAATTCGATGCATTCGTATTTTTATCGGCATGGGTACAACCCTATTTGACATTTATTTTCCGGCTGTCATATATTTTTACAGGTCAGACAGATAATGTTTATAAATTCTATTGGTCTTTATTATTTAATTAAAAATAATTATTTAATTAAATTAAAACCTCATCTTTTGGTATTTTCATTGTTTCTTTTAAAGTAATCTATGTATTTTCTTCAAAATAGAGTTATTAGAAAGTTAAAAAGTCCACCTAGCTGACAAGATAAAAATAAATTTCTATATCGAACAGAAACCTGGTACAAAATAACTATTAATAATTTGTAAAAAAAACTGTTTTTTTTTTTTATTGATCCGTATCTTGAAAACTGAGTCGATGAGGTAATTTTTTTTGCATGTTTTATTAAATTTCATGATTTATTCTACAAACTCTCCAACATAACTATGGGACTATCTCTTTTCGTTGTCTTGATATTCATCTTGGAAGAAAATACATAATTTACTTTAAAAGAAAAAAATGAAAAAACCAAAAGCTGAAGTTTTCATTTAAAAATAAACTAAGTGGTTTTCAGATTACTAACATAATCAACATCTGTTTCCGATTTTTATCGATAATTTTTGGTCTTACATCCGCACTTTTCGTTTGATCAAGTTTGGCAAATACACATTGTATAGATAAAAATATACTTTTAAAATTATATGAAACTAAATTATTTTAATAAATGCTATAAAAATATGTGTATAATCGATTTTTTCAGTATTTTATATTAAAAATAAGTACCTAGAGGCACAATTTAAATAATAATAAAATTATTTGATTCGAAGGACAATTGAAATGGATTCTATTGAATTTACCCACGAAGTAAAGAAGTATGTTTGTTTATTTTTTAACATCATAATTAAAAAAAAGTTTTTTTTTTGGTTTGGAATATCGTAGATAGATCATACAAATATTGTATTAAGTTTAATAATATTGCTAAAAAAAACAAAAAAAATTGAAAAAAAAATTCTTTTAAGTTCTCGAAAGTGATACTTTTATACCTACCCAATGATTGTGTAACACTAATATTCAGACAAATTAACTAGACTTGACTAATAATTTTGATTTAGTGTTGAGCGACTTATTGCATATTAGTGTTCAGCTTCTTATTGCGAGTTAGAGCAACTTAAGGGATATTTACTAGACTGTATTGGTAATCAGCCTTTTTTGTAACTTCGAAATGACAACCTTGTTTTGTACTCTACTGTGGTTAGTGATTTATGACAGTTTTAGTGCTCAGTGGTTTTGTAAATTTGAATCTGTTCGTGGACTTTCGATGCTGACTGTACGTTGAAATCTATTAGATCGAAGTTCGATATTGGGAGGTCTTCGTAAGTTGGTTAGTTGCGACGATTTCGTAGAAACATGAGTTCCATCCAGTGTAACTAGAACTCCAATTATTCGTATGCAGTAATTATTGTTATCTCTGTGAGAGACCTCTGTTCACTGTATATATCAAATTTCCCCCAATGCATAATCCTTTATATGTAGGTGTATTGGTATATTTTGTTATTGTTTTTGGATTTATCGAAAGCTTTTCACAGACATGGTTTCTCTCACATTTTACTTCCCAAAATAAAAATGAATACGCGGTACACAATTACAGCTGGTGATGAACCAGCAATGACAATGAACGGTTTATTCACCTTATCAGGATTCGGTCGAAAGAGGAAACGAGCGTAGCTTTTTGAAGACGTTTGCAGATCCCCATTACTTCTTCAAGTTCCCAGTGCACTGAATGATGGCTCCCTGCATCCTCATCTTCATACAGATCATCCAGATTTGCTACTTCCTGACATAACATATTTTCAAGTAAAGTTATCAATATTTAATGACGTCAGAGCGTCATCTGACTGTGAAATTAGATACCGTTAAGAAGAGTTTACCTGCAAATGTGAGGCAACTACTAAGATTTAATGGGAAGGAACTTACAATTCACCGAAGTTAGTCCCGAGTGACATTATGGTAGGTATCTCTGCAGATGATGATATAGATGATCATTTTTAAAAAAATAAGACGATTGTAGACCTGACTGACATTTTTTCCTCTTCCACTCCGCTCTATCACTAGTCGTCTCAGTACTCACACCTTTCATATGCATAAAATATCATTCTTCACACCTAGTTACTATAATTTAATATTTTATTCTTGCTTCAACGCCTTCAACTTTGTAATAAATTAAAAAAAATGTTTCCTTCAATCGTTAAAACGATCACTGTCAATAAATAATTTCACCTTGCAACAAACACAGTATAAAGAGGAGTACCTATAGACTTACTTCTTTCCGAATAAGATCTGGAAAAGATTCGGTCAAATACGCGATCTCCCGCCGAGCCAACTTCAGCGTTCTCTCCCTCTCTTTCATGTTAGCTTTGATCTCTTTCTCCAACTTGTTGAACTCGAACTTTCTGTCGTCCAAATACTCCATCGCAAGTTGACCCATCTCCGTGGCTCCCATTAAACATTTACCTTGAGCTCGACAGTCCAACTTTAAAGCTTCCAGCACTACCGTAAAATAAGATGAATCCTGGAAATTATATTAAT
Organism: Ochropacha duplaris; assembly: GCA_951361185.1. NCBI lineage: Eukaryota > Metazoa > Arthropoda > Insecta > Lepidoptera > Drepanidae > Ochropacha > Ochropacha duplaris. The sequence goes on from OX592690.1 coordinate 4,145,732, forward strand.
CAGAGAGTCTTTAATCATTTGAATTTCATTGCACCATATGTTTACATTATACACAAGCTATTTTTGACTCCTAAATAACCCAAAGTTTAAAAGAGTTGAGATCTATACAGGTGCCAAAATCTATAATAGTTCCTTAAATCAAAGGCATTCTAAATAAATTATAATAAAATATTCTTCTATATTATAACATGGCAAGTATTATATCCAACTAATCCATTTGTACAAAGAATATAACAAAGTAAAATTTTAAAAATAATAATGTATTGAATATTAAAACTTGCCGAGTTATGTATTCAATATCAAAGAACATAACTAATTTTCTTTTAATTATTTTGAATGATGTACATTCCTATAGCTATAACACCTATAACAGAATGTAAAATGTAATACATAACTTCTCAGCGCAAATTAAGATATAAATTTTTGATTAGTTGATTGATCGACCAACATTTTATTTGATGCGACATGTTACCTTCTTAAGTATGTCCAATATCTTCTTATACATAACTTTGATGGCAAGAGCAGCATTTTTCTTGATATTAGCTCGTTGAACGTAATTAGCCACTGCCTGTTCCTTCTTCTCAGCAGGTAGCTTCCCACCCACTTCATAAATCAGGCGGTCCCGTAACTCCGCGGATTCCAACTTTAAAAATAAATAAATTTTATCCATTAACTGCTTGTGAAAGTTAACCGTAATATAAATGAGCATGACAATACTGCTTGTACCAAATTTCTCGACAGTTCCTACCACGACTATAAGTAGACACAAGCAGTTCATATTTTCGTTATTTGTAAAACAACTGGTTTTATTACAAAACGGCTGTGTGCATAAAGTTGCGGTTTACACAGCCAGACGATGAGTTTAGGTTTAAATGAAAGCTTGGAGCTAACACATCTGCGAACCCACCTCACATTGCATGATGCCGAAGGCAAGTGTTTAGAGAATTGTCCTACTAATTAATTCACTCAGTGGCTTACAAAGTAATAACTTATTTTTCCTTTAATTTACATAACGTGCTTTCAGCCCAGTAGGTTATTTACAAAGACTTTATATTTATTTCAAACTTGTGTAACGTACATACTATGAAACATTGTCTTAACATTTAATATTCTTTTTTCAACTCCACATCACTATATAGGGGAAAGTCGGGTATATTCTACTGCTTGATTAATTGTACCACCTCAAAATTTCCTACTAAGCAGTGTTGGATTTTGTACTATAATTATAGTATTTATACTATAATTTCATACTTTGTACTATACTTATACTATCCAAATCTAAGTATAGTACGCTAAAATGCTTAGTTTTACGTCATATTCAATCAAAGTTATAACAATCGCTTGTGAATTTTTGTGTAAAATAATACGTTTATTCCGACTGCGAACGAATATTCAGTAAAGTGAACCTTACCAAGACTAAGATACGAAACAAACTGGCAACACAATCCATAGATGCCATTTTATTGTCTTGTGACGCTATCAACAAAAGCGGTAGCAAAAGTGAGAATTGTACTGTTTTTTTTCCTACTGAGGATATGGTGATGAGATTAAATGCCAAGGATGAAGATAGAACTAATAGTTATATTCAAGAACTGATAAACTTTGAAGAGGAGTAAATTTTGCCTCAACAGGTGTTGATTTTAATGACTATTATGCTAAATAAAAAAAAAGAGTGTACTATAATTTTTTTACAAATACTATCCTTTTCATATTTTTGTGCTATCTCTTTCAACGTACCTAAATCCAACCCTGCTACTAAGTAATTGTCACTATTTTTCTTTCCTGGGAACACGAAACTAAGCGATGACAGCGCACTCAACTACTTTTCATTTTGTAATGGCGTCCGGCAAGTGCATTCAGTTTGAGAGACAAAAAACGTTTTTACTAATATTTGATGGAAGTTTTGACGCATGTACCTAGAGACACATTACTCAGTGGAAAGGTAAGTTAGAATTTTGCTATATTTTTTATTGGACATGTCTATAATCATCTTTCAATCTATAAAGTAACGAGCTCTTAATTGTGCTGATTCAATTTACCGAACCAGATGCGTGTATTTTTCCAGATAGACTGGATGGATTTATAGTATTTTCATTAATCACCATAATATGAAAAATATATTATAAATGGAAGAAAGAAGACTCGGAAAGGTCGTTGTCGGAGATTGTTGTTGTCGGAACCAGATATCTGCGAGATATTCTGTTCAAAACCCAACTATCTTCATGCTAGAAAACGAAATAGGATTGTCAACGATTTCATTATGCATAAAGGGAGACCCACTACATTCGATTTGCATAACAAGGAAAATATGCTAGTCAATCACATTTTAGATTTTGAACAATGTTTTTTGTTTGGTCTTGATTATTTTTTTTCATTAAATATAATTGTTACATATTGAATAAATATTAATTAATTATTTTGTTAGCACATTCAATAATAATTAAAATATTATCATGAAGATTGTTGTGTATTATTAAAACCATTTTTTTTAATAAATTAATAAGTTATCATGCTTGGAAGGCCCTTAACTCTTAGCGGTACAATTTACCTAACCTGTGGTACAATTAAACCGACTGGTCCGATAATTTTTTCCAAAGGAAAGCCTTTACAAAAACGCATATTTTGAGAAATCGGTAAAGAGGTATGGTGTTGAGTTTGTGGTATAAGTTGAACGAGCTTCTAAACTATGTGCTATTGGATAAATAGTTTGTTTTAATTAATATCAAAAGAATATATCCGACGATTATTTTCAATTGTCTGCTATGTTTGAAAATGAACTCTTTAGCTAAATTGTAAGCAATTTATTTTTCTTTTTTTACCCAACTACGGCGAATCAAAAAGGAGGGTTATGATTTTAACCGGTATTTATGTATGTATTAGCACAAATCAAAAATATATATAGGTGATCGCGGTTTTGCTTGGATGCACACAATAATTACTCCAAACTTATATAATAAATACGAATTTCATTATGGCTCGTACCTATACCCATACATGTAAAACAATAAAACCTAAACAAAAAAAATGTTAAACGTATGTAAATACTGCATCACGCTATACATCTAGAGGACGCAATATGAACATATAATAATATGAAGTGTTATTAAAAAACAAATGCAAAAAAATTTATACTAGAATTCATTTAATTTACCTGGACCAGTTTAAATTTTTCCATCTTCCTCTTCTTGGTGTATCTAATTCTATCAAGCTGTTTTCTTTTATTGAAGTTCTCCTGATGAATACTCTCCAAGACTTTCTGTAACAGGGTACCTTATTTTTATTTTAAGTGGTTCGGTGGTTTAATTAATTAATTCGGTTAATATCTATAATGCTCGAAATATTCTAGGAAATAAATAACGTTAGCGCCCGTCACTTAAAGACGGGATGTCCCCATTCAAGGTGTCATAGACTTATTTTGGTCGTGCGCAGTCAGCCAATGGGATCACAGGGCGAGTTTAAATAATGGGTACTCGCCTTTTCACTTAGGTACATTTTATAATTGGGGATTTTTACAATAACTCTCGGTTATCATCAATAATTTAATACTACTGTGTATAACATCTATAATATGTTGCCGGTACTACAAAACTATTGCCTCTTGAAAGAATTAAAGACGAAGAAAATAAATTCAGGATGAGTGAGATTCAGGTGGCAGTAACATGGCTTGCAGCCAATTGTAAGGCAGCCGAGGTATTGTCACGGTACTAAACAAGACTTGATGTAGTTTAAACTCGCAGCTTCTAGAAGGTGCCCTAACTACTTGGTAATTTCATTAAAACGTAGTGAAAGATTTATAAAACGGTCGGCTTTTTAGATAATATAAAAGGAAAGTAGTAGGTAGGTATCTATCTACATGTAATTTTATTATAATAATACGAGTAATAAATTTTATAAAACATATATTTAATTGTATCACTATTATTTATCATTATCATTTCCTTAATTCTGCTAGATCATTTATGTTTGTGGGCTAGAGTATTTAAATAGACATAGATATTTATTCGTACAATATTTATAGAAAGTACGATTCACAATAATCTTTTATGGAACCCTGTCCGTGAAAATTCCAGTTGAAATATTAATGGCTGACCTTTCTGATAGGTAGACCGAACTGTATCTCGGTCATTCTTAGACGGCTCAAATAGGCGTGTCCAGGTCATAATCCAGTACGAAATGGATTACTAACAACTTGATATTTTTTTCTATAACAGGTATGATTAAAATATTAGGAGGGGCCTGTATTATTTTTTAAATTAATTAAATATAAGTTGCTTTAAAAAAATAAAAACCTCGAAAATATTGACCTCGGTGCCGCGTCCGGCCCCGTATTGCGGCGGAAATCATATTTTATCTTTTTTTCTCCTATATATGGCGCTATTTAGCATGTGTTCACAAATAACTATATAGTTATTACTTCAATTTATTATATAACTAAGCCATAATACACCTAAGTAGACAAGTTACAACTGGTTGTCTTCGCGTCCGACGTTTAGCATTGATATCAGTGGCGCGCACCGATCCGTTCATATATCCTGTACTCTAGCCGCTGCGAGAATGGTTGTTTGAGTAATACAAACTGTCAGTCGCACCGCATCGGTGGTGAGGATAACACGTCAGGGAGTTTCGGCGCTACTCTTTTATTAAGGTACGTAATGGTATTCGGTGGCTTGGTACACCCCTAAAATTGATTTCGGTGAATTCATTTTATCCACAACTATTTGAATTAATATTTTTAAATTATAATAAAAGTATGCCTTATGTGTATAAGATTTCAATAAAAAGGATTAATATTTAGAATTCGGGGTACTTCTGAAAATATCTAGGATTTTGCTAAATATTTTGATTTCAGTGGCATTGATTTCGGTGTTTTCGGTGGAAATAGTTGCACCGAAATCAATTTTAAAATCACCGAAATCAATCAATAGTTATTTATTGACATTTTAAGATCACAAATTTAACTTTCTCATAACCTCTCATGTTCTTTCAGTATTGTGATTATGGGAGATGCAAAAGAAGATCGGTTGATCAAAAAAAGATTGGCTGAACGACGTCGGAAAGCTCGCATCAAAAGTGATCCAGAGCCTACCAATGTTGATTTTTGTAAAGTTTTAAAACTTAATAAATGGTACATAAGTCTTAATAAAATAAAATGTTTTATTGTAAAATTAACATGCCATTCCTTACAGACCATAATTATGTTTATATTAAAAATATTCTTTGAAATATATCAATTATTTTATATATTTGATTTCGGTGATAAGAATATTGATTTCGGTGGACACATTTTTTTTTAAATTTTATCCCTTCATAACCATTTGGTCTACATGATTCCCTCTTCTACTAATATGTTTTAAATTTATTCTAGACTTGATAATTCATGTAAGTAATCCCAAAATTAAAAAAAAAATATTGTCACCGAAGTCAACCAAATAATGAGTCGCCTGATAATGACCCATCTCTATTTAGTGCTGTCTATCAATTCCAATTCAATTCCAAGTTACATCATATTTTAAAATATTCGGTTATTGATTTGGGGTTGAATTCTCAAATCTTTTCTTAAAAGGTACACCTATCATAATTAATCTACACTACATAAATATGTCCTAATTGGCCAGTGCAATTTCTATACAAACGTTAACTCCCCCCATAAAGACAAAGCAAAAAAATGACGATTTTTTTTTAATAATAATAACAATTTACTTCAAGTTTCGTATTGCAATAAGAATAAAATAAGTGAGTGTGATAATAGAGTCTCCCAACATGTGGGCCTTACAATTAATATGGCGAAACGATCATGTCAAACGTCCATATCGTGCCCACCCCATTATCAGTTGGGAACTCTACTCTCGAATTTGTCGACGAATACGTCTATCTGGGGCAAACCGTCGAACTTCGAGAGAGAGGTTAATCGTCGAATACAACTCGGCTGGACAGCGTTCGATAAGATACACAACGTTTTCTCGTCCAAATTACCAGACGAAAACTTAACCAATGTGGAATAACTTATGGTACTGAAACGTGGTCGCGAAAGCTCAAGGTCACTCAGAGAGCTATGGAGAGCTAAGCTCGGAGTTTCGCTATGAGATCGAATACGAAATGAAGAGATCCGTAGACGAACAAAAGTCAGCGATATAGCCCTACGGATTAGTAGACTGAAGTGGCAGTGGGCTGGGCACATAGTCTGAAGAACCGATAGCCGATGGGGCCGAAAGGTTCTGGAGTGGCGACCACGCACCGGAAGACGCAGCGTGAGCAGGCCCCCCATAAGGTGGACCGATGATGTTAAGACACGATTCTGCGATAATCAAATTGCACGCGGGCGTAGTCACAGGTAAAAGCAATCAAATATTACTATGTAATGTAGGTAGCTTCGGTATGGTTACATTATCTACATATACATATCACATATGTCGCACGGCTATGATGAAATAGGATTTTTGATACCTCAAAGGGTTTACCTACACTATGGTTTCGGTTATTGTGTAGTTGACATAACTGCATCTAAACTGCTATCGTCTGCCGTAGAGCGGTATGCTAGCTGCTCGTGGGCTGCGAAGATTAAATAAAAAAGGTATTTCTATACCCCGCCCTACGCCATACATTTAATACGTAAGACAATTTAGGGGGGAGCGGGTTGACCATGACTTATTTTTTCTTAACCTTCTTGATAGATCTTACGTAGTTAAGATTTTACTTTGAAAAAGCGTGATACGTGTTTTCATATTGTTTTTAGATTCTTATGCCGAGTTGGCTGGCTCTTCTCAGCAAAAGCAACCTACCGAACCGTGGCTATTTTAATAAAAATATTTTCATTTTCATTCATTTCATTACTACCTGTTTATTAATATGTCCAGGCAGTACCGCTTGGCAACCAATTTCTATAAATGATCACTGCACCCGATGAGATTGGAGTAAATATTCACTTGTGATATACCATAAGATGGATGCCCATACTAACATCAGCCTGACTATTCATATACGTAAGTTGCAGTCTTTTATGCTCCTGGAAGGCATTCCGCAGGAACTGCTTATCACCGTAAACAGCGACTCCCAACTCATCACGTTTCGTCGTGATGTCCTTGCGCAACTGACGGATATCACGCGAGTACCGCTTCTTTTGTTTTGCCAAGTCACCCTCATGGATGTTGCGGTCGCGTTCTAATAAATTATCAATATCAAGCTCAATTATAGTACCTACTTATTGATAAACATGAACTAACAAACAGTAGGTACTAGATAGGTACCTATAAAATTGCTGGATAAGGTTTGGAGCATCTGGTACTATCGTATCGTACTTCAAGGCGATGATAGCTCAGTGGTAGTAACGTGGGATACCGCAGCGAAGGTGGTGGGTTCGAATCCTACAATGAACTTGCGCTTTCGGTGATGGAAAACATCGTGAGGAAACCATAGCACGGTGGTAGGATACTTTGTAGTACCCGACTGGTTGGCTACCACCCGCAAGTTGAAAATATGTCGCCAAGCACCTATACGCGGCGTGTTCCGACAGCTGCACTTGAGAGCCAGTTCCTATCTAGGCTTTGTGTGCTTACCACCTTCAGCCACATTATCCCTAACCATGGTGAGATTGTGGTCAAACACAAGCTTATCAAAAATAAAAAATAAACCCTTGAGGGTTGAATTTACAAAAAGCGTAGCGTATAGGTACCTATTCCTTATTAGGACTCTACTTGCCAAACAAGTTTGTAGCATAAATACTTTGAGATTTCGTGATTAACAGCGAGTGGTATTTCATTAGGTATCCCCCGATTTCACCCGCGTTAACCCTTTAGGGGTTGAATTTTCAAAAATCCTTTCATAGCGGATACCCTAGGAACGCATGAGGAATCTACCTGCCGAATTTCAAGTCTGTAGCAAATATACTTTTTGAAATTCAAATAGAAATTTGTGATAGTACCTATATTACAGAATAAAATAGGAAAAGCGATAGGTATGAATAAAACCTCCAAATCATACCGTAAAGTTTGATGAGTCCACGATATTGGTTGATCTTGTCCCTTATTACCCAGTTGTCATCTTGCATTCCATGTATACGTACTTTAGCCGCGGAGAGCATCTTGGCTTAATGGCTTAAAATAATCTTTGATTGACTTGTACTCTTGTAAAATAAACAACAAAATCGTTGAACCTACATATATTCAATACATGAATTCAATAATACAAAAATGGATTTTAGAACGTCAAAATAACAAACGTCATAAAATTAATAATAAAGTTTTTAATTGCCAAGGTTTCATTTCATTCTCATGATAGAGAAAAACTTTAATTATTAAAGGAGAAAAACAAAGAAGCACTTCTTACAGGGCCGAATTTAGAGGTGTGGAGGCCCTGGGACAACAAAGGCACGGAGACCCCTAATTATTTAAAGAAAAGGAAAAATAATATTTTTCTTACAAGTGTTGAAATCATTATTTGTGAGATTAATCTTTTTCTATTATTTGTAACATTGATATCTGATATTTAGTTCTTAAGGCTTGTTTTAATATGGTATTTTTAAATAAGTACAATTTATGTGGGAGCCCCTCTATTGTGGAGGCCCCGGGAAATAGTCCCGTTTGCCCTCCCTTAAATGCGGCCCTGACTTCTTAAATGAATAAAACGTCGCGCCGGAGCGAGGACTAATTCTTAATCTACTTATGCCCGGTTTCTGAGGCACTTTTGACGGTGGTTTATCTATTCATTAGCGCTATTGGTTCGATAACTTGTAAAAGTGCGTTTCCGAACACCGCGATGTAAGGTAAACTCCGTTTAAACTGAGTTCAACTTAACTGACCAATATGCGGCGTTTATCGGTTCCATAACTATTTGACGTTTCCATAAGAAGCATCTTCTCTCTTCCAGTAAAATATTTACTGCGTTTTCTAGATTCCATTATGATATAAAGAATCGATTATATAACCCTATGCGTTTGAAAGGCGATGATAGCTGTGGTAGTGTCGTCGGATACCGCGGCGAAGGTTGTGGGTTCGAATCCTACAATGGGCTTGAGCTTTCAATGTAGGAAAACATCGTGAGGAAACTATAGCACAGTGGTAGTGTACTTTGTAGTACTCGACTGGCTGGCTACCACCATCAAGTTGAAAATCGGTCGCAAAGCACCTGTTGGTGTGTTCTGGCAGGTGCACTTGAGAGCCAGTTGCCTTTAAGGCATTGTAATAAGGTGTACAACACATTGGCAACCCCCTTGGTATTGCTAATGTCTATAGGCGATGGTGATTCACCAGGAGACCCGTCAGCTTCGTTGTCAAAAAAAAAACTGAACCACGATTGACATTGACAATGCTCACAGATAAAGTCGACAATGATGTCGTTCATAACTAATGAATAACTAATCATATTTTTTGAACTAAAACAGTCTTAAGCCATTTATTTGTTCTCGAAAAAAATATTCTAGTAAATAAAACTAGTATTAAAGACGAATTAAACGAATAAAATCAATTTTAGAGACAAACTCTTAAACAGAGCCATCTAGCGGCAAATAAGAAACTAGTTATCAGTTAGATAGAATGGCTTGTTTGCGTATTCAGAAACGCAGTGACAGTTAACCGACGTTTATCTTACGCTTAACTTTAATGAATCCTTACGCTTAACTTTAATGAATCAATAGTTATTGAGAAGTTATCTGTTGACTTCAGAAACCGGGCAATAGAGCAAGCGAGGTTATCCATCATCTTTCTTCACCAGCTCTAGTCCGTTTCTATTACAAGCTATATTGAAATGGTGAATTTGGTGAAGAAGGCGTAAGTCAAGATGATAGTCGTAGATTTGAATCCTTAAATCTTGCCAGTGGCCAACGATCATTGGCCTACTTGGTTTGATTAACTTTGGGTTCTGTATACCCTATATGTCACGTGAAAAAGCTAGTGTGGAGTACTGTGGAGGAGTGAGGCGTTAGACTCCTCCTACTACTAAAAGGGAAGATCTTCCGCCAGGCTAGGTCATCGTGCCTGGGGCCCGCGGTCCAGCTTTTGTTGTTGGAATCTTGTGGAATATGGAGATGGCATGGAAAATTTCGTAAGCGCGATGTAGGTTATTGGAGCGCCATCTATCTAGGAGTCGTGCGAACTATATCTATGTGTAGATAGATGTCGCTACACGAATATAAAGTTTTACTTCGTTCCTTAAGTTCATTGCGTAATCAAGCATTCGTCTATATTGTATCTACATAGGTAATTGACTAGTATACCTACCTACCCCCAAATAAAAAAATCGGCTAGACTAATTTACAAAATATAATATCTAATATATAAAATTCTCGTGTCACAGTTTTCGTTGCCATACTCCTCCGAAACGGCTTAACCGATTTTGGTGAAATTTTTTGTGCTTATCCGGTATCTATGAGAATCAGCCAACATCTATTTTTCATCGCCCTAAATGTTAGGGGTAGTCCACCCCAAATTTTATTTTTTTATTTTTGAGACAAAATTTCTAATTTCTATTTTTTTATGATACAACATACAAAAATACATACAATCCCCAATTTTCACCCTTCTACGATCAACCCTTATTTTTTAATAGCCATTTTAGTAATTTGAGTAATCGGTCAAGCCGTTTCGGAGGAGTATGGTAACAGGACCGATTTGGATGAAATTTTGTGTGTGTATTTCAATGGGTTCCTCGATGATTTGAAAACAAAATTGGACCCGGTAGATGGCGCTGGAATCGGGTTCTAAGTTTTGTTTTAATTTCAGGGCAGGACAACGTCTGCCGGGTCCACTAGTAATTATATAAAATTATAACAATTAAAAAAGCATTTACATTACAAAATAAATAAAACGCCTTTTATCTCACGGCGAATACAATAAAATAAATACATTCTCAGAAATATATTAAAAATAATCAAATCAGTAGTGATAGCTCGCAACAATAAACAAAAGAATAAAATTAAAATGATATCTATTTTAGTTAAGTGGCATTCTTACGCCATCTAGCGAACGTTATGGACCAATTTATGAAGGCTTACCATGTACCTTACAGAAAGAAATACGTTACAAAAATCGGGGAAGATAGTCCAATGAATTTCCAATAGAGGACGCCTGGGTCTGAATTGTCAGGTTGTTCGTACCAAGTTATTGATAAACAGATATACAGAGAATATATAAAATAATAACAATTAAAAAAAGCTTTTCCATAAAAAAATTAATAAAACGCCTTTTAATTCACGGCGTTTACAATAAGAAAAATACATTCTCAGAAATAAATTAAAAATAATCAAATCAGTAGTGATTGTTTGCAATAATAAACAAAAGAATAAAATTAAAATAATATCTAGGTAGGTATATGAAACTGGTAAAGTGGCATTCTTACGCCATCTAGCGAACGTTATGGACCAATTTATGAAGGCTTACCATGTCGTCCCCTACAGAAAAACGTTACAACAATCGGGGAAGATAGTCCAATGAACTTCCAATAGAGGACGCCTGGGTCTTTTAGCTAGTCATTTTCAAAAATCAAGTGAAAAAAATAAATTTTCCACTCAAAATAGGCTGAAGATAGCTATCGTACTTAGTTACTTTTATTTATTTATTTACTAGTATTTATTAATTATTTAGCGGTATGACGTCACAGTAGCAAATTTCACGTGACCGGCTAGTTTCGCGCGAGTTTCAAATTAATGAATAAAAAATCTATTTGTTATATCTATCCAAGAAATAAGGGTTTCTTGAGAAAAAAATTAATAAATAAAATAAAATATCCTCGGACATTTTTCACACACGGTTATCTGATCCCAAAGCTTGTACTATGGAAACCAGATGACTGATATACTACATATACTACTTTTTTTTTGTATATTGATGGGAATCGAACCCACGACCTGCGGATGCCAACCGGCCCGATGTAAGAGTGTAATGTAAGAGGTATAAAATAAGCCTACGCAATTTTTTAAATACTTTTCCGGAAACTGTCAAATAGCCATGTTCGTACCTCGGAACAATAACTAACATGGAAGCCGGGCTAAAATAAGAAATGAAATGCATATACTTTACCTTTTTTTACTTTCGACGTTAATAATGCGTGGGAAAGAGATATATAATACCGTTCTGTTTCGTTATGGTAGGGGAGGCGAATAGGGGATTTCGGGATTTACTCGAGCGCGTCAGATTAACATAAGGGGGGCAACCTTGCACCTTGTGAAGTACTCTCACCAAATCTGAGCCTTCTATGTAGTGTCGAACGCCTAGGGTAGCCCGTCAGATTAGTAAAAAAAAATCGATGGTTTGAAATACTCGAGCGCGTCAGATTAAGGTAAGGTAAGTTAGTTACATGCAAAATAGTGTACATTTCAATAATCTGACAAATTGGGCGTGACGAAAGAAAATTGGAGACTCGCAAAGTTGCAAAAAAAAAACGTCACCTGGATTTTCTCGAGCGCGATTGGTTTTTTTTTTATTTTGAAGGAAATTAGTCACGAATCACGGAAATATCTTAATCTGCCGATTTGCACAAGCCGAAGTGGCTAAAATCATTATTAAGTGTATAGTCCAGGAATATTATGAGTTTCACCTCAGAATGAGAAATAGTCAGCTATTAACTTGTATAAACCTTTATTTTGACACCCTAAAACTTGTCTCAAAAGCTACTTATCTTAGGGTGCCCGCGACTACTGATTTTTCAAGGTCAAAGGTCAAAAAATCATTTATTGCAAATATCTCGTTTCCTATGGGTTTTTTGGTATGTGTATTCATAATAAATATTGTAGAAGGTTAAATTCTCTACAACTTTTGTACAAACATTTTTTCGATATCTTGAACCATTTTCGAGATTTCGATGTTTTTTACATATTTTTTTTTTCAAACCGTCAGATTAAGGAAATCCCTCAACATAATTGTCAGATTATGGGTCAGTACAACAAGGCCATCAAGAAGAACCGCCTGTATAAAAATCTGACGCGCTCGAGTAAATCAAGGTCACGATTTTTTTTTGCATTTTCAAAAATCGGCCCTGACTGATGGTCGCGTCCAAATCGTCAGTCTTTAAAATAGGAGCTACTGGAGGGTTCACTTAACATCCCTTATTAATGTCTGACGCGCTCGAGTAAATTTTTTTTTTAAATATTTTCGACCCCTTCGTACGGCCACCCCCACCACGCAAAACGGCAGATTATTATATTTCCGTTATCAGACAGACGTGGCGCGACTACCCTATTAATATCTGACGCGCTCGAGTATTTCTTGGTGACTGTTTTTTTTTACATTTTTGAAACCCTGTAGACGCTCCCCCCACCGCTGAAGGGGAAAATATCACATAACCTTTTTTTCTTTATTCCACCTAATCTTCAAATTCCAGTAGGTCCCAAAGACGCTCGAGTAACTACAAATTTAGCATCAATGCCTCCCCTACCATTATTATGCAGGTTGTCACAAGTAATTTTTTGGCTAGTGATGGGCTTATCATCGACATTGTCGTGTCGATATAAGTCATCAAAAAGCAAATAAGTAAATATAGTTAGTACTAGCTGTGCCCGCGACTTCGTCCGCGTTGAATAGTGGCTATTTTAGATTAACAAATGTTCGACGTGATTCTTTAAAATGACATAACTTTTTTATTTAAGAACCGATTGACATGAAACAAACACTAAATGTTAAGTAAAGCTTACCACAATATAGTAGTGAAAACCACATCTGAATAAGCCGTTTCTGAGATTAGATTGCACAAACAGACAAAATTCTAACAATCATTGTTTTGGGTGCTATTGCGTTGATAAAGGACCCAATCATATTTTTTCTCATATATCTTCCATGTACAGATAGCGATCCGTAAAATTTTTATTATATGTACCTATAGACAGAATAGTTTTCTATTATATATTTTTTAATTCATATAGTTTATCCTTTTCATAACATTCCCATGTTATTGTTAATTTATTTGAGAACGGGTTTAATCAGTTGCACGGTATGGCGATGCACCGATTTCGATGTAATCGAGTGACTGCACTGGAAGCCTCGTGTTGTAGGGTAGCGGGATCCGAAGCACGGTTCTCCGCTGGCCGACCGCAGGTTGTAGGGGGCCCAACTAGTAGGCTAGCCACCTATGAAAGGCTGCCCCGCCGCCTGTGAAAAATCCCAAAATGCTCCGTCGTGCCGGTTGGCGACCGCATGAGAGGACCCGACGGCCATTCTTGGGGGGGTTCGGGCGTCCCCGCAGTCTCCAAACGAGTCGACTGTTATGTTAGCGTAGTTGCTTAAGATTTTATCACCAGGTGGGCTGTACTGTGCCTCGATCAACTGCCGTTCTCATCATCATCATCATCAGCCTGTGTTAATCCACTGCTGGACATAGGCCTCTCCCAAGGCGCGCCACTGAGCCCGGTTTTCGGCTATTCCTTTCCAACCGCCACCAGCCACCCACTGCGTATGTAGTCGCTCCACCTAGCTGGAGGGCGCCCTACACTACGTTTACCGAGTCGCGGTCTCCACTCAAGAACACGTCTAGCCCAACGGTTATCGGTTCTACGGCAGATATGACCAGCCCACTGCCACTTAAGCTTACTAATCCTTTGGGCTATGTCGATAACTTTAGTTCTGTGTCGGATCACATCATTTCGGATACGGTCCTTCAGAGAGACTCCGAGCATAGCCCTCTCCATAGCTCACTGAGCGACCTTAAACTGGTGGACTAGTCGCACTGTGAGTGTCCACGTCTCGGCTCCGTATGTCATGACAGGTAGGACGCACTCATGAAAGACTTTTGTCTTTAGGCTTTGCGGTATTGGCGACGAAAAGACTCGACTGAGTTTCCGAAATGCTGCCCAGCCCAGCTGTATTCTTCTGCGAGCCTCTCTCTCGAAGTTGTTTTTACCTAATTTTAGCGTTTGCCCGAGGTAAGTATACTCTTGAACAACTTCAAGAAGGACTCCATTAAGAGCAATCGGTTCCGGAACAACATATTCATTGAACATAACCTTAGTTTTGTCCAGATTCATCCGGAGAAAACCATCGATGCAGGGAGATATGTTCAGACTGCTGATTCTAAACTTGCACGGTCATGGTTGCGGCTTCATACAGACTTCTCAGCACTTGGATATATCGCCAATCGACTTGGCAACGCTGCAAGGACTCCAAAACAGACCAGGTTTCAATAGAGTCAAAGGCCTTCTCATAGTCCACAAACGCCATGCACAGGGGCCGATTATACTCCTCGGTCTTCTGTATAATCTGCCGCACTGTGTGTATGTGGTCTATGGTGCCATATCCTCCTCGAAACCCGGCCTGTTCCGGGGGCTGGAATTCGTCGAGTCTACGCGCGAGACGATTCGTGATAACTCTTGAAAACAGCTTATAGATATGGCTCAGGAGGGAAATGGGTCGATAGTTCTCCAAGAGAGTTTTATCTCCCTTCTTGAAGAACAAAACGACCATACTCCTGCTCCACGTCTCTGGAGTTCTCCCTGAGAAGAGAACGGAATTAAATATGCGCTGCAGTTGTATAAGCATAGGGGTGCCTCCGGCTTTCAGGAGTTCCGTCGTAATTCAGTCCTCACCAGGGGCTTTTCCATTCTTAAGCTGGCTCTTAGCCATCACGATTTCGTCTAGGCTGACTTCTGCCAGTTTTTCGGTATAGTGGCGCATAAGGGTGGCTCTGCCATCCTCCGTGTCGGGCACGGGACGAGATGCGCGTGACGTATATAGGCGACAGTAGAAATCTTCAACTTCCGCAAGAATCTCGGGCTTAGAAACTACTACTCTTCCGCTTGATGTGGTCAACTTCGTCAGATGACTTCGACCAAGTGTCTGTACGAAGACTTTGGACCCTCGGTTTTGCTCTATCGCTTGCTGTATGCAGCGTGTGTTAGAGCTTCGAAGGTCCCGTCTTATAAGCTTCGTAATCTTTTTATTTAAAGTCCGCTGTTCTGACGAAGTGACTGCGGGGTCTTCGCGTCGTTTCTGTATAAGATCCTGTAGAGATTCTTCGTTCCGTTCTCATGCCTACAATCAATCTAAATATGCCGAGGAAAAAAATGAAAAAGAAGTTTGCACAGCGGAAGCACTTCCTCTCATTTAAAGTGCACCTTTCAAATATTCGAGGATTGCACTCCAATCTCAACTCTGTCCATCACCTTCTTGAGACTGATAAGCCGCACCTTCTTTTCCTCACCAAGACGCAGATCAGATGTCCAGCTGACGCAGCATACCTACATTACCCAGGATACTGCCTGGAGCACAATTTTAAACAACGTGCCGGCGTCTGTGTCTATGCTCGCGATGACATCTGTTATCAGCGTCTCCGAAACCTCGAAGACCCCAGTTTCTCTGTCCTCTGGGTACTCGTTGACACCGGTCTGGAGCAAACACTATATGCCGGTGTTTATCGATCGCACAATGGCGATCAGGAGACAACCAGGCTCTTCGATTACCTTATGCATACGGCGGACACTGCTCAACAGAGGTATCCTTCTGCGCAGTTGGTTTTTCTAGGGGACTTTAATGCCCATCATCAAAAGTGGCTATTCCCGTTTCGGAAATCTGACCATGCTGGGAGAGAGGCGCGCAAATTTGCTCTATCGCTAGATCTCACCCAGTTGGTCGACCAACCTACGCATATACCTGATACTGCTGGCCACGTGTCTAATTGCTTGGACCTGCTGCTGACAACTGATCCAGACCGCTACTCTGTGTCGGTATCGGCCCCCTTGGGGAGCTCAGACCACTGTCTGGTGAAATTAGTATCGAACTATTCACCCCCTGATGCCAGTCACACCGGGACCAGGAGAGTGTGGAAATACAAGTCAGCGGACTGGGATGAGATGCGGCACTTCTTTGCGTCTTATCTTTGGCGGCCAGTTTGCTTCACCGGAAAAGATCCGTCGAGCTCTGCTGATGCCATAACTAATGTGATCCGTCAGGCAATGGAGTATTTCATTCCATATTCTGACGTGTCACTTCAAGCCAAAGCCCGACCTTGGTATAATGCGGATTGTGCTCAAGTAGACGCACTAAAGCAGGCAGCGTACCAGGCTTGGGCTGAAGCTCATTGTCATAAAGCTCCGGATCTCCACTCTAAAAAGGTAGCCTTTAACAATGCCGCCAAGTCCTGCAAAAAGACCCTACGCAAAGCTCGCTTTAATCATATTGGCCGACTAGGAGCCAAGATTGCTTCATATCCGTCAGGAAGTAAGGCGTTCTGGTCACTCGCCAAATCGGTACAAGCGAACTTTTGCCGTCCGTCATTGCCTCCTCTGCTGAAACCCGATGGCTCACTGGCTCACTCGGCGTTGGATAAGGCGAATTTGTTTGCCTCAATCTTCGCGAGCAACTCACGTCTCGTTGCTGGTAGGCATTTACCACCTTCAATACCTCATTGCGGATCTCGGATGCCTGAGATCCGCATTCACCAAAAAGAGGTACTTCTGACGTTACGCACTTTAGACGTGAATAAGGCCAGTGGCCCTGACGGTATCCCAGCAATTGTGCTTAGGACCTGTGCACCTGAGTTGTCTCCTATTCTGACACGCTTGTATCGCCTCTCCATTAAATGTGGCCAAGTCCCCAAATCTTGGAATTTTGCCAACGTACAACCTGTACCAAAAAAAGGCAGCCGTGCTGACCCTGCCAATTATCGACCAGTGTCAATCACTTCCATGCTTTGTAAATGTATGGAACGTGTTTTGAACAATAAGCTCCTTGCATATCTTGAGAGTAATGATATTCTCAGTGATCGCCAATACGGTTTGCGTCCTGGGCGATCCACTGGAGATCTTCTCATATATGCAACGCATTTGTGGAGTGAAGCCATTGAAAACCACGGTGAAGCTCTTGCCGTGTCATTGGATATATCCAAGGCTTTTGACAGGGTCTGGCATGTAAGTCTGTTAGGCAAGCTTCTGAGTTATGGGATTCCCGACGGTCTATGTACTTGGATACAAGACTTCCTGAGTGAACGATCGATTCGTGTAGTTCTTGATGGCTACTCGTCTGATCTATTGGCCATTAATGCCGGGGTACCTCAGGGGTCAGTACTATCTGCAACACTCTTTCTGCTGCATATAAACGATCTGCTTGTACCCGGATTGTTTGGGTACGCAGACGACAGCACAGTGTCAGATAGATACCTATCCAGTACTCGAGTTACCAGGGATGAGACTCAGACACTTAGAGAGGCTTTAGTTGAGCGGATAAATTTGCTGCTCCAGAATGTCTCCAAGTGGGGCGATGCCAATCTGGTTGAATTTAACGCCAACAAAACACAAGCGTGTCTATTTAGCGCCAAACGGAGTCCTTTCGAACTGACTCCGACTTTCCGAGGTGCACCTGTACCGATTGGTGATCACCTTGATCTCCTTGGGATAGAGCTGACGCCTGACCTCAACTTCGGTCGTTCTATTGAGTCTAAAGCAAAAACTGCCGCAAAAAAACTGGGAATCCTGTCTAGGGTGAGGCGGTACTTCACACCGGGACAGCTTCTCAGTATATATAAGGCACAAGTCCGTTCATGTATGGAGTACTGCAGCCACCTTTGGGACGGATCTGCTAAATACCAGCTGGCAGCTTTGGACTCAATAGAGCACCGAGCAATGCGAATGATTGGTGACGAATCGCTAGTTGAGGGCGGGCTTCAAAGCTTGGAACACCGACGCAAGGTGGCTTGCTTGTCGGTATTCTATCGATTGCACTTCGGAGAGTGTGCCCAGGAGTTGCACGATTTAGTGCCTCCCTCCCCATTTCTCCATCGAACTACACGACGCCGGGAGGGCTTCCACCCTTATGTTGTTGACACCCAGTGTGTGCGAACAGCTGTGTTGTGGAACAGCCTTCCGGCGTCTGTTTTTCCTAGACGATACAATCTGGGTGCCTTTAAGGCTAAAGTAAATAGGCATCTACTGACTGCGCGTGCTTCATCTTCGTCCTCATTACCGCTTTCCATCAGGCGTAATTGAGGACAAACGGTCAGTGTAATATAAAAAAAAAAAACGAAATCGCGTCGCCAGACTTTACCAGGCCTACGCCACACTTGACGGATGTTCCGTCGCGGATTGTTTCAAAACGGGCACACTAAGCGGAAAATCGGTCGTTCTGTCGCGGACTGCTCGCACTCAGCGTCTGCTCAGCGGCTACAACGTATTTCGTGTATTTATATGTATCGAGGCATTTTCGGCGGATAACACGCAGCGACGGATCCATTACGAACACACCGTATACGCGCTGGCTGTCGACGGATAATCTGCCAAGTGTGGCTGTGGTTTATTAACGGATTTACCACGACGCAACATCGGCGTCGGAATATCCGTCAAGTGTGGTAGGAAAGAGACGATAAGAATTTGACACAAGTATAAATGAAACTACAATTATTTTAATGTCTTTATTTAATTTATATAAACGGAGGTCGTTCGAGGATCGAGGCCTATTACGTTAACAATACCTGTGGAATTGTACTATTTGCTGACGATACCTCACTGATTTTTGGTGTTGATAGACTGAAATCCAATTATGACGACGTAAATGGTGCATTAGCTAAGGTATTAAATTGGTTTACAGTAAATAATTTAGTTTTAAATGCAAAGAAAACTAAGTGTAAAATTTGCATTACCAAATGTAAAAAAAAGTAGGTAGTAATTTAATGTTAAATAATGAAGTTCTCAATCTTGTCGAATCAAACAAATTTCTAGGGATCACTTTAGACTCGAAACTTCAATGGGGGACCCAAATATCATCTGTAGCAGGGAAACTCAGTTCGGCGGCTTATTGGAAAATTAGACAGCTTACTGATGTAGATACAGCTAGAATTGTATATTTTAGTTATTTTCATAGTGTTATGTCTTATGGCATCTTGCTTCGGGGTAAAGCTGCTGATATAGAAACAATTTTTGTTTTGCAAAAGAGGGCTGTGCTATTTATAACTTGGGGGCTCGAACTTCTCTCAGAGATAAGTTTAAAGAAACTGGCATACTCACGGTTGCATCTCAATATATTTATGCAAATATATTATTTGTGGATCAAAATATTAATCTTTTTGTAAAAAAAAAGTGATATACACTCGATCAATACTAGAAATAAGCACCAACTTGTGACCTCTGCTTATAGACTTCAGAAAGTGCAAGGATAATTTTTAGGACTGGGTGCACGCTTCTATAACAGAATCCCAACTGCAATTTTAGATATGCCTTTGCAAAAATTTAAGGATTGTATTAAAACTGTTTTGGTAAAAAAAGGCTTATTAATGAATATTTTAATGATGATAATGCTTGGTAAATTTGTAACATTTGTGCGTTTGAATATTGTTATGTCGCGGAATGTTAGATACACTATTATATTACCTAATTTTACAAACCGTGTTAGTAGTAACAGTGATAACATATTGTGTGTTTTAATTCGTTTGCTTTTAGTTTAATGTTTCTTTTTGTTTGGAGCAAGCTGAAGTTAGTCATGCTCGCTGGCCTTTGCTTGCGGCGGCGTCGTGTGGCGGGTCGCTCACTTCCCTATAAAATGTGCAAGGAGGGCGATGGCTGCCAGACGCGTCATACTTGTGAACAGGTGCTGCTTGTGGGGGCTGGTCTGCTTGAGTTTGTTGTTTATTAAGTCAGTCATAATTAAATTCTATAGAATACTATTCTTGCCGCCATAACACGCAAATATTGTCAGTGAGACTAGATAAATAATAATTATTGAATGTAATAGGTGTAAGTTGTTTTTGAAAAGAGTAATTGCTGAGTTTATTGCCGGCTCTTCTCAGCAAAAACAACCTTCCGAACCGAGCATTTTGACTATTCATAAGTGCCTGTGAAGGCCTATTTGGATGAATAAACAATTTCATTTCATTTCATATCATATTAATCATTAAAATCCATATCCATATTATAAATGCGAAAGTTTGTCTGTCTGTCTGTTACCTCTTCACGCTTAAACCGCCGAACGGATTTAGATGAAATTTGGTATAGGGATTGTTGGAGTCCCGGGAAAAGATATAGAATAGTTTTTATCCCAGAAATCACCCTTTAAGGGGGTGTGAAAAGGGGGGTGGAAGTTTGTATAAACTTTTTTTATGTTTCTAAACAATTATTTAAGTTTGAAAGTCTTTATTTGATGAATATTGGTTGACAGACTCAAATTACTGGCAGCATACCAGTAATTTGAGGCTGAGGCTTTCGAGGATCGCATTTCTCAGCTATTAAAAGACAGTGGACTTTGATTTTGGTCAGCAAAATGTTCCTTTTTGTTTTTTTTTACATTTTTGTGCTAATGTATAATTTAAATAAGTAATATATATTTTTTGCGCAACAAAGAATACTAACGAAATAATGTAATAACACGAACTAGGTGCCCTTCACCTTAGTATGTAATAAAATGGTATAGTAGTGTACCTACCTACTCCATAGTGAGGAATAAGTAGAAAATCTTTTTTTTTTTTTGTCACAAGTGACAACGAGGCAGGCGGGTCACCTGATGGTAAGTGACAATCGTCGCCTATTGACATTGGCAATACCAGGGGATTGCTAATGTGTTGTACACCCTATTACAATGCCTTAAAGGCGAACTGAATCTCAAGTGCAAATGCCGGAACACACCAACAGGTGCTTGGCGACAGATTTTCTACTTGAGGGTGGTAGCCAGCCAGTCGAGTACTACAAAGTACCCTACCACTGTGCTGTGGTTTCCTCACGATGTTTTCCTTCACCGAAAGCTCAAGCTCATTGTAGGATGTCACTTACCACTGAGCTATCATCGCCTTCCCGATAAATATAAATTAGGTTCCACCCAACCCACGTTGGGTTGGATGCAATCCTACAATGAGCTTGAGGTTTCGGTGCAGTAAAACATCGTGAGGAAACCACAGCCAGTCGAGTACTTTTTAGTAGGCTCGATCGATTGGCTGGCTACCACCCTCAAGTTGAAAATCTGTTGTTGGTGTGTTTCGCCAGTTGCCTTTATGCCATCGTAATAAGGTGTACAGTACAATCCCCTGGCAATCCCCTGGTATTACTAATGTCTATAGGCGATGGTAGTCACTTACCAACGGACCCACCTGGCTGGTTGTCACTTGTGGTATAAAAAATGTTAGTATTATGTTTACATTGCAGTTCTCAAAAATCGTCGGTCCTTGGCTCAAGTTTGTAAAGATTGGGACATCTGAGTATATCAAGAACTAGAACATAATATTTATTTTTACACATCTTTATTTATTTCAGGGTCGCCTACAACGGAACACAACGCTCTGTGGTTCTTGTCGCCGCAACGAGTTCCTTGTGGACAGTTGCTGCATGTTGTTCCAGCTTCGTATATCGGGAAGCCTTCAATATTACCCGCAGGACCATAATTACAAAATGTAAAAGCCATGATATGTGGCTCCCTGCGTTTCTTATTATCTTTTTTCTTTTCATCTACATAACCACGATGTAAAAGCGATTCTACCGTACTCTGTTTATTTGTTGTAGCGAATTCCTCGAGACGTATCAATTCAGCTGTCGTCATATACTTTGTTCGTCTCAGTATATTTTCTCCGCTCGATGTGGTTCTAGTCACGTTGGGAGATACATAATCAAACTCTGTTTCTTCAGATACTTTTCGTGACTTTCGAAATGGGATACAGGAACGCTTTTTAGCGGTACAAAGTGCTTGCGAGCAGCCAATCCGCCAAGTTGATGCCCACGCGGCGGCCGCATACCAGTGAGCGTTACAGCCGCCCGGGGCGCTACAGTTGCTGAGCCTGAAAGACCAAACCAGTTCGCCGGGCAACACCCTTGCTCCAGAGAACCAAGCACCGACAGCATCGGTCAGCAATTGCGCTTCGGTCACTCTCGACACCACCGGGCGAACGTCCATATTTTGCAGAACATTGAATCTAATGGTATTTCTACATTCATCGTGACGCTTCTGACACTGTCGTGCCCATAGCTCTGCCGTACTTTCAAGTTCATAATCCCAATACATCTTGCGCATGTTGGTAGCGGGTGGCTGACCGGCCTCGAGGCCCATGGCGATGTTGTCCCTGTGTCTGTTATGCAATAAAAGTATCTGGTATCTCATCCATGGGGTCATACCGGACGCATACAGCCTCGGACTTTGTATATTTGCAGCTACGCAAATAGTATGCTGATTTTTCAAAGAGCAGTCGGGGTGTGAACAATAATCAAATTTTAATTTTGTCTCATTGTTACCCTCACAATATATTTGCCCGAAAAGAAAACTCCACAATAGTGTATAAAAAATACGCATATTTAAATGTTTGTAGGCACATTAAATATAATGAAAACTCATGTCAGTGATAAATAGCATCTTATGTCATAGTATATGTCAGCATTTTATATTAAGTCTAACAGTGTCTTCTCTATGATCGAGAAGGTCTGAAGAAGGTCCGAAGTTATTTTATAAGTTCTTACAGTTTTTTTTTAATATAAGTATTATGTATATAATATAATATAGTATGTATATTATTAATCTGTTGACTCGCGACATTAACCTGTCAAACCAATCGTCAACTCGCGCGCAGTTTTAAAATTTTCAAGTAAATGTCATTGTCCCGATTGTCCCATTCCAGAACCCTGTGGTGCGGACTCTGAAACCCCTACTTTCCCAAGAAAGACCTGACAGAGTTAATCAAGAATTTAATAAACCGTTAACAGAATCAGACGACGAAATGCACGCTAGTAGGGTTTAAGTCGAAACTCAGTCCCAAACCTGTTGGTGTGTTCTGGGCTCCGGCAGTTGCACTTGAGAGCCAGTCGCCTTTACTCACTCACGGAGCGAAGCAAGCATTCAATCAATAAAAGCGTGTCATTTTTAATCATGACACTTTCACTTCACTTTCCTTTGTTTGATTTTAGTTTGGTATCACATTGGTATCGTGCTACTTTAGAACATTGAAGTTGGTTTACAGTAAAGATAGTCATCGTCCGTAGGTAGGTACAAACTAAAACATAAACTTTTCACAGACTTTTTGAGACAACCTGTAAAGTCCCGATACACTTTATGATTTCATTTCAATGTACCTACTGGTGAATTTAGATTATATTACTGGACAAAACGCAACCGATATTAGGTATTCAAAATTATTCAAAATACAAGATTTAACCCATTGAAAATATTACGAAAACGCAGCGTCACTTCGCAAGTTCCCGCCAAAAAGTCCCCGTAACCAAATTGAATTGAAGAGTGCTACCAGCATTTTACAGAAATAAAAAGAATGAACGAGTGAAATGAGTATTATTGAAAAACTTTTTATTTAATATTTAATTATCATTATAAAAAAAATATTACGACGATTAATCTGAAAAGATTATTCTTTTGTTATTTTACCCAATAGGCATGATGACAGTAACTAAGAATCACTAAAATAATGTTTTTATCTAGTGAGGTAGGATTAATAGATTTTGGAAAATGTATTTATTTTCTTTAGGGCGAGATTAATAGTTTATTTAATAAAATAAAACCACAAAATACAGCAGTCCGCCATTTTAAGTCAAACACCAATCAGAGCGAGATACGTCACGAGTAAGATAGCAGAAGTAAAAGTCACTTGTTTTGTACGTACTTCGACGATCTCTGCACATTTTTATTGCTTTTACCTGCGCTTATAAACTATTTCGTGATTTCCATAAATCAATTACTTAGTTTTGTGTTCTCAAAACCTGGAACAAGTATTTACCAAGGCAAAAGTTCAGAACCCGTAAAATCTGTTTTATTAAAATGTACTTCTTTACAGATTAGTATTAGAGGTTATTTTACTAAAATATTGTTTTTATGAACTATAAGAAGATTATAACAGATGCTGACATATTTATTTCATTGTTTTAGATCCTCCAAGCCATTTTAAGCTGATAGCACTGTAAACATACGTTCAGCCTAAACTTGATGGCAATCTGTGCAAAAAGATGCTCTGTTAAAACATAATTATCATGATAGCAGGATCGCTTGATGGGATCTGTGTAACCAGCATCATTGAAATCAAGTGTCCAATAAGTGTAAAGGCTTAAAAATTATGTACTAAATGAGGAACTGACTCAGAAGTGTTGTGCAGATGCAGTTATAAATGTATTTGACAGATTTTCACAATAGTTAACTATTCATGTGTAGCTGATTGTGTGTGTAGATATAGGTCTGTAATAAGTTTTACATTTGATGATAAAAGTTTAAGTCTCTTCATGGAAAGATAATGTGTACCCATTATTGTATGTGTTTTTTTGTGAGTAAATAAAACACATACCTTTGTTATAGTAAAATTGTAGTTTTATTACATAAAGAATCTTGCAAATTTATTAAACCACAGGCCATGATAATAACATCATGAAGTACCTACTTTCGATATACAATACATATTTTACCTACTGTAATAATAGCAATAATAAAAATACATTTTAAAACTAAAACTAATAACTAAAATAAATTAAAAAACTTTCGATTAGATTATTTAAAAAAGACATAAGTACCTATATGAAGACGAAATTTCGACACTGATTCTTTTGTCAGTATAGGCATATTCAATCTATATATCTTCTATATATATAAAAGCATAAGTACTGACTGATTTATCAACGCCCAGCTTAAACCCTTAGACCTAGAAAGCTGATTTTTTTCCCAGGTGTTGTTTTTAAAACTTGACCGAGGAATGAGAACGGATTTTTCGAAATTCAACCTTTAAAGGGGTGAAAAAGGGGTTGAAAGTTTGTATGAAAGTCGGTCATTTTTGAAGCTAGAATCATGAAACTTTGTTTTTAGACTATCAATTAAAAATAAAGAAACACGGGTATCAGCGTTATTTAATATTATACCCCTGAGGGAGTGAAACGGGCGTTGAAAGTTTGTATGGAAGTCCGCGATTTTTTTAAGCTAGAACCATGAAACTTTGTTTTTAGGCTAACAATTAAAAATAAAGAAACACATATTTTAGCGTTTTCTAAAATTCAACCCTTAAAAGGGTGAAAAAGGGGTTGAAAGTTTGTAGGGAAGTCGCATCATTTTTGAAGCTAGAACCATGATTGATGAATGGTTGGTATGAATCTTTGTTTTTAGACTAACATTTAAAAATAAAGAAACACGTGTTTTAGCGTTTTCTAAAATTCTACCCTTAAGGGGGTGAAAAAGGGGTTGAAAGTTTGTACGGAAGTTAGTCATTTTTGAAGCTAGAACAATGAAACTTTGTTTTTAGGCTAACAAATAAAAATAAAGAAATACGTGTTTTAGCGTTTCCTATAATTCCACCTCTGAAGGGGTGAAACGGGGGTTCAAAGTTAGGAGTTATTTCCGTTTCTTGGTATGAAAAATGAGAGGGACTGATTCATCAACGCCCAGTGTTAGACCTAGAAAGCTATTTTTTTTCACAGGTAATGTTTTTAAGATGTAGACGAGGATTAAGAAAGATTTTTTGAAATTCAATGTCAAAGGATACGCGGGTGAAACCGCGGGGCGGAAAGCTAGTCATATTATAAAGCCATTCGGTATATCAACAAAATCATGTGCATCATGTAAATGTAAGTAAATACTACATACCTACATTCACAGATCCTTCATTATTCTGACTATCCCTTGACAATCCATACAAAATAAAATTAAAAAATTAAATAACTAAATAAAAAATGTTAAATATAGTATTTATAAGGTACTCAATTCTATTTATGAATAAACAATTATTTTGATTTTGATTTTAATTATTAATAGTAGGTATGTAAGTATTTTCGTAAAAAATAATGACTATTTAAATCAAAAATCATTAGATTTTTTTTTCTTTAATTACATATTAACTTTAATAAATTTGATAAAATATTATTTACACAATACATTGAAGTATAAAATAAAAAATAAATTACCATAAATTCCAAGTTTAAAATTATCGTTATTGAAAATTTTAGTTTCTAAATCGTAATGACCGACCGAACACTAATATATCCTAAAATTTACTTTTACTAATCCTACGCTTTATGGTGGAGAATTATAAAAAAAAATACATTAGAGAAACAAAAATGTGACTTTTGTCTGACTTATGTTCATCGTAATAAAAAAAATGGAGAAAATATGTAAAGGATTTGTTTGTAAAATAATAATTAATTTTATGTGATAGTTATTTCATTTTTGTTCAATAAAATTAGCACATTTTTTTTGGAAAACCATAGACCATCGTTTAGCACCACCACTAGTGGTAGGTATCGAGTTGGCAACCAAGTTTGTCTATGTTTACAGTAGTACAGTCTCACCAAAGAGTATGTAACCGCTACGCTTAAGAGGCGAAACTTCCATAGAGAAAAATTTTATATGAAACGTGAGCTCCGCTCGTATTCTTTTTTTCTGTATTATATTCAAATTAAAATTCATTCGGTGACATCTGCCAGTCCGGACAACATGACAATTCAACAATAGTGTTATGCGATGATCACAGTGCGACTATATCGATGTTGTCGATATTTTCTATACTTTACCGACCTACGATGCAATGCGTTTTATACTAAGCAGACTTGTACAAGATTGACTAAACATAACTTTTCTTAGGAATGTATATTTTATATACATGTATAGAATAAAACAAGTAATGTATTTGAATCTGCACTGCATTGCACGAATGGATAAACAGGGTAAATACATCATATCGGTATGTAACTATGGTTATGTTTAGGAATTAAAAATGAATGGACTTGTATTGTGTGAATTATTTATTTAATCTCATTTCGTATACCTTGTTCAGCCTTTTTTACGGAATCTGCATTTTTTTCTTTCGGCAAAGCCTATATTCTATTCATTGTTTTACATTCGTTTCTTATTAATAACAAACACAAACGCTGTGTCATGTCATTCATGATTTTGCTTTAATGGGTCTTACATTGCACCCAACTAAAATCCATGTTGGACAGCATCACGCATTTTGAAATGCAGCTTTTCTATAGGAACTGATGCTAAGTCTTTTTTTCCCACTGCTTGAACCCAAAGTTTACATCTGTAAATTTATCGGCCTCATATGGTTATTAATATTATTGATGAAATGAGGACAAGATTGTAACGTCATGTACGAATATAAAATATGCAGAAAAAAAATGTCGATATCTGTGAGTACTGGCCATCCAGTATCAATAGACACTGCATTGTCATTACAATTTATACCCTAGTAACCATATAACAAGTGTGTCAACTAAATAAATATTTTCGGTCAAACGTATATCTTATTGTAAATTAATCCTCACAATATCGATATGGATTTATGTTGGTCGACAGAACAACACTAGTATGCAAATCTTTAAGAAACAAAATCGTTTATAACTAATTTAAAATAGTAATACGACACCAAAATATAGTAATTTTAGTAGAAATACAATGTACCTTGCCTCGTCTAGTGGAAATTTTACCATAAATATTCGTTTTCTATGTTCATTTCCTCAGACTTAATCCCGCATACTTCACAACTTTTATAATGCATATTTAATTACTGCCTTTACTGGTACAAAGTAACACACACATTTACACTCTAGACAGAAGTGGTTTTTGATATAGAATGCACTTTTTTAACATGAAATTAAACCTGTGCCTCCTGTGAAAAGTGATCTAAATCGAGTTGTACCCTTTTTGTGATTTTTACATAGAAATGATAAGAAAATAAATGGTATTTTTTTGGTCTAACTCACGTTCTTTTATCTACTATAGTTTCGTAGATAATTTTGTGTGAAGTGATATAACTGGCAGGTTTTTTGCAAAAATGTCGTGAATATAGATATATTTCAAGTTGTAACCTGTATTTAAGTAATTGCTACACACATTATTTTTCGTGCTTCGTGGTATAAGTGCAATTATATTCATTTTCACATTTTATTTTTAAGCGTAAAATAATATAACTGTACTTGTATCATTTATCACGGAATTTTTGTATGTATTAGAAATAATAACAGGTTCAATTCAAAGGGTTTTCAGGAATAACTTTGAAACTATTATATTTAGCAGAAGAATTTAAATGCACAGTGAAAGTGAATGTTTTTACCTACAAAAAAAGTATTGAAGTTTATCCTAGCCCACTTAGATCGTGAACTAGTTTTTTTTAAATCTTGTTTTTGCTCTCCTCTAAAGTGTTGGTTTTTGACTTGTATAACTTTTCACAGGAGTCACAGAAACTATATTCTTCCTCTAATACACCGGCGCCGGCGAAACAAACAATAATGGCGGACTCTTCTAAGAAAGAGACAAGTTTATATGTTAGAGTAGTTCAGAAAACGTTGCCATCTTGTTTCGCGCCTGTTTCAAACATTTAAAAGTTTATATGGGAGTTGCGTAAGACTGAGTCTCACGACGGACTCATCACTCTGTCTGTGTCTCTTGTTTATGGTTCGTATTGTAAAACCGCAAAACGCTACTTTCGTGAAATTTACTGGTGACTTACTACATTGATTTCTTCTAAGTTTCCTAGTTTCCATGAAGTGCATAAAATCAAAATTGTGATTTATTAATCATAAAAGTAATGAGCGATAATTGGACTCGCATTTGGACCTCCCTCCAACATTTTCACTGACACATTTTATAGACGCCATGTTTGTCACGTTTTCGCCAGTTGTGAATATATTTAGCCAAAAAGGCAATTTGCAGTAGCGTCACCGCGTGTTAAAGTTATTCAGTTCCAAATATCTAATCGACAATGAGTTCTGATTCCTCCAAAAACAAGGGGAAAAGATCCCGTTCATCAAGTGAAGCGAATAACGTAAGTTGTCATAAATTCCCGCTCCCGGTTGAGAGAAGTCAATATCGTTACGATTTTGTGCTCTAATGTGGTCTCACGCGTAGATGTTTATTTTTACCTCCAACGGGTAATGCTTGACATTGCGACTGTATTATTATGTTTACTGTTCATGACGGGATAGTTCGTTCATAAAACTAACTATGTGAGGTCATTTGCGACAAAATATTGTGCTTTGCGATAAATTTCACCTAGTCAAAGTCCATGCTGAGACAGACAGATTAGCTTGTAAAACCTTACAGATTTTCTTTATATTCTCTCATGACGATGGTTATACGATGATTCTAAAAAATATATTATTGTGTGTAAACTAAGGTATTTTAGATTTCTTTAACCTGTTGCCCAACCAACAGGTTATAGAAGAAATCTAAAATACCTTAGTGGGTTACTTGTTGGTTTTTTAAATGTATTTAAATTTGTTAATAAGATGCACTATAATACAAGATGATAGATATAATTGTGTACTACTTAGTTTCCACCTCACAGTCTCGCTATGAAGATATTAACTTTTGTACTCCAACCTGTCAATCCTCGATGCTTTTTTTCTCTCTATGTGTATGTCTGTAACCATCTAGCTAAAGTCGTTATCCTATGTATATGGCTTACCCCATTTTTCATGGAGCTCAATATCCTCATGGTCTTCCTAAATACCCTTTAATACCTTTGTAATACATTAAATCTAAACTAATATTATAAAGAGAAAAGATTTGATCTTTTGTTTGTTACGATTTAACTTAATGAAAATTACTCGAACAATTAAAAAAAAAACTTTCACCATTAGAAAGCTACATTATCCCTGAGTAAAATTGACTATGTTTTTATCCCGGGAACATGGGTTAAATCATGGAGGACAGCTAGTTTGTCTTCTTCCTGTCCTTATACCACACTAGGTGGGGTCGGCACATGTTTCTCTTTAACTCCGCTCTATCACTATTGTCTCAGTACCCACCTTTCATGCATATCATTCTTCAACTATTTGGTTGGATGAAGTACAAAAGCTGCTGCTTAGAACTCTTTTGTCTAATCTCGCTTGTAGATTCATGCATGTAGCTTTTATCATACTGTATGACTTTTTCCATATTTATTATTACAAGTCATCTTTATTTCATAGCGAGCTATGATAGCTCAGTGGTAGTGACGTTGGATACTGTGGCGAAGGTTGTGGGTTCGATCCTACAATGAGCTTTAGGTGAAGGAAAACATCATGAGAAAACCATAGCACGGTGGTAGCTTGGTGATATACTAGGTCAGCGAGTACTGCTGTTGAAAGTTGTTTAATATTGAGGTGTCAATTTATCAATGCTTCTATTCTTTTTTCATTTGTAATTAGTGAATGAATCGCAGTCATGGAGTAGGAGTCTAGTGATCTGTGGTAAAAGTATTTTTAGTACTGACAACCAGATTCTAAATTTCAATGCTAAAATGCTCAATCATATGTTAATTGAAGTGTTTTGTTGAAAGAGATTGAATAATATGAATTATTAAGCACTTGACTATTATGCATTTGAAACTTTGTTTGAGTTAAACTTTCTTTCATTATTGCCTTATTTACCTTTTTTGACTATGTGTGAACAAAAGGTTCACACATTTTCCATCATGCACCATGCAGAACTGCACTGACAATTTAGCTTTTGGTAGAAGAAAATATTGCGAGGGTACTATGCCACTATGTTAAAGTACTTTGCACCAGCATCAATGTGAAAAACTTATTGCTAGGCACTTACAGAAGCTGCACTTGAAAGCTAGATCTCTTCTAAGATTTATGTGCTTATCACCTTCAGGTAAATCATCATGAGAATGTATGTGGTCAAGAGGCAAGCCTTTAGAATATCAAGATGCCTTATTTTCCAAATTGAAGTATGCATTATATATTATATAAAGTTTTACTTTCTTCAATTAGAAGCAATGGTCAATTAATTAGCACAGCATACAGTTACATTAGTGTTACATTAATCTTAAAGTTATATTGAGTCTATTCAGATGATTTACTGGCATGATAAAACTTGGTTTCCTTGTACTACTGTGGCAAATCTGATCTGACCAAATTTATGGTTATTAAATATTCTATTATATAATTGGCTGGCGCTTATTAATTGTATTATACTTTAAATATTGTATATATTTAGAGTTTTTGCTATTTGTGCTAGAATATTTATTTGCCTAAAGCTAATGAATTTTATGATTTTGGACTGAATTGGACATGTTGTAAATGAAATCTGTACTGTTTATGTGCATAAAGCATGGTAATTAATTGTGTACATCCAGGGGTCTATTATGGCAGCTACACTTGATTGCCAGTTCCTTTCTCAACTAGGTGTGAATACCAATCTATCTATATAATACTAGCGGACCCGGCAAACGTCCTGCTCTGAAATTAAAACAAATCTTTGAATCCGATTCCAGCGCCACCTACCGGGTCCAATTTTGTTTTCAAATCATCGAGGAATCCATTGAAATACACACACCAAATTTCATCCAAATCGGTCCTTTGTTACCGTACTCCTCCGAAACGGCATGACCGATTTTGATGAAATTTTATATGTATATTTAGTAGGTCTGAGAGTAAGTTGTTATCTATTTTTTATACCGCTAAATCCCACGGGAACGCGCATCCCATGGGAACGCGGGAGAAACGGCGGTAAAGCTAGTAAAAAATAGATAACAACCTATTATCAGACCTACTGAATATAAATATAAAGTTTCATCAAAATCAGTCAAGCCGTTTCGGAGGAGTACGGTAACTAAAACTGTGACACGAGAATTTGAGGCTTCCGGCGACTGGGACCGCGGTCCAAGCCAAAAACTGTACAGTCAAACGAAAAAATGTTTAGTAAGTAATTCAAGAAAATAAAATACGGACATGTGCTATTCGGTCTCGCGTGAAGACGGTTCCGTACTATGCCAAAGTCAAATGGTTTTATTCAATTGTGGTATGTTTTTTACAATAGGAACTCCTGAATGTGAACTATTTTCGGAGATCAGGGGGGGGGGGGGGGGGATGGTCAAAACTATTTATTTTACATCAGTCGCCTGATTTGGTCCTGTAGATTTAGAGCAAATGTCTGTGACCAGATAGACGCACGAGTATTAGGGTTCCGTTTTTTTGTACGGAACCCCAAAAAACTAATTGATTCAAAAATATCATTTATTTATATAACATAAAAAACAGACTACGATTACCATTCTTATTATTTAAAATTGAAATTACTACGCCGACGAACATACTATTACACATAATCACATAAATTATGCTAACAATAATCAACAATTAACAATAAGTAATTAGAAAGGGATAGCAATATACAATGTTATCCCTCTGTACTTACCTGCACGATTGAATTACGTGAAAGCGGGCTGGTTTAATTTATTACTAAGCGCATGGAATAAGTTCATGTCTAGGATAAGTAAATAATATTATTTTTATAAATAAATGATATCTTTATTAGACTTTACACATTTATTCGTATGACTGTACTGTTTTGACTTGAACAATAGATTTTACTATTAATTTATGGGTGGTCCCAGACGCCGGAAGAAAAATATTGAAATTAAATGGATCCGGCAACTGGGACCGCGGTCCCAGTCGCCGGAAGCCTCGAGAATTTTATATATAAGAAGATATCTTAGATATAAAAACAAAATACCACTCACTGATAAATCACTAAATCTCTGAATGTATAAATGTTACAAACTTGATATTTAGCAGGTAGTTTTCTAATAGGTAGTAGGTATCCATTAAAAAAGCATGAAAATACAACCCCTAATGGGTTCCCTGGGAACATGAGTGGAACAGTGAAACTGTGGGGGACAGCTAGTACATAATTTGTATGATATGGTGTGTTTACTTGCGTTCTGTAAGTTTTGTGTGACATGTGTAACTAAGCTAGCGTTTGGTAAGTATTATATGGTATTTTAGCTTGCGTTTGGTATGATATGGCTAGAACCAAAGGTGTTCTGATGACAGTTTACAAACATTCGTGGAAAAGATACCTACATACCTACTTAAAATATTCTATGCATACAATTTTGCCTCTTCCTCATTGCCTTACTGTTACAATTTGTGATGTTAGAAAATTTATATTAAATATTGATATAAAGGAAATTTAATATCTTCCAACATTATGTAAGGATATTGAACAAAATATTTTTGATAATTTATGATTTTTTCGAGAAATTCAATATTGGCTTATGAAACTTATGTATTTTTGTATTACTTTAAGAATAAAATTGTTAAACATTTGAAAAAAAGCCAATATAGTCAGATGGTACAAAAATATTAAAAAAAATGTAACCTTGCTGAGTTTCTTGCCGGTTCTGCTCAGTTGAAGGCTGACTTCCGAACCGGTGGTAACATCTGTAATTCGACCTTCATAAGTGCCCTTCTAGGGCCTAAACTGAATAAATGGTTTTGACTTTGACTTGACTTAGACTTTGAAACATGTGTATGTACATAATGTTCATTTATTTATAGTAGACATTTTTTTTCAGTCATTTGTTAAGAATGTGACATCAAGAGTGTCAGGGTTGCTGCCAACTACAATCACGAAATGGTTCAGTAGTCCGAGCTCCTCAAATGCAAATGGGTCAGCTCCGACTGCCGACTCCACAGATTCTTCCACTGAAGACGAAACGCCTGATAATGTTATTACTCATTCAGCAGCTAAGAGAATGCGCTTCAACTCACCTACAGGGAAAATCAATCACTCAGAAAATGTTAAAAAACTTATAGATGAATATCTGGTAACATTTTTGATTATTATTTATTGAATACTTTGCTAAAAAAAATATACCTATTTTTATGCATGAGCAACCTTCCTAAACCTGTGTTAGAGTCTTTTTACAAGTTCCTGTGAAGGTATATTTTAATACTTTTTTGTACTTTGAGTTTATAATATTAGTAAGCAGTATGAATGGCATACAGATATATAAGACAGCAGACACAAAAAAATATTTCATGTATTTTTTTTTAAATTAATGTTCTCTTTTCATTAAAATATTACCTACATTAAATTTAGAACTTAATCTGTTTTACAGATTTTTTGTAGATATTCTATTTCTGCTAAAAGTCAACCAAATTACAAAAATACTTGTATTCAAATATGTCTTCACAGGTGATGTCAATGCTCTTAAATGAGTACATTTGACATCAGTCAATTACCTTGTTATTTTATTATATGATCAGTGTCTGAGAGAGAACACTGCAAGACGGGTGCTGGTTCTATTGTTTAAAAACTAAACTAATTTAATCTACATCTCCTACCATTAATCATAACCGAAGGATTTAAGAAATTTTGTCCAGTCAAATTAGTCCAATTGCTTGTTTTCAAAGTAAATATACAGTCACAGCCCACTCTTTTTCCCTTTTATGACTTTCAGATACTTCTTGTCCTTATCCCACGCTAGGTGTGGTCGGCACAAGTTTTCATCTTCCACACCACTCTATCACTAGTCGTCTCAGTACTCACACCTCTCATAAAAATATCATTCTTCACACCTTTGACCTTTCTCTACCTCTATATCCACCCACAATCATGCCATTTTCCTTAATATGGTTTTCATCCCTCCTCATGATACGACCATGCCAAGCCAATCTATCTATTCTACTATTAAATGTAATAGTCTTAGTTGCATTTTTAAAAAGAGTTAATGCTAAGTTTATTGACGGCTCTTCTCAGCAAAAGCAAACTTCCGAACCGTGCATTAGAGTAAAAAAATATATTTTCATAATATTTCAACATGT
The DNA here is from genome assembly GCA_951361185.1 of Ochropacha duplaris. Taxonomy (NCBI): domain Eukaryota; kingdom Metazoa; phylum Arthropoda; class Insecta; order Lepidoptera; family Drepanidae; genus Ochropacha; species Ochropacha duplaris. The sequence goes on from OX592690.1 coordinate 4,181,124, forward strand.
GACAATTAAAAATACTTGTAATCAGTTCATTTAATAAAGATATATTTGAATTGATTGCCTTTCAACTTTTCAGTCACTAATTGTAAGATAAAAAACTTTTTTTTCCTTATGCTGTATTTTGTTAGAAAATAATATGAGATTAAATTAGTTTCTATTTGAAAAAGAACATAAACAAACAGTGCTAATGTCTTATAAAATATTTCTTTGGATTATGATCGTGTAGATAAATATTTTTTTTCCTAGATCTCATATGAAGTTTTCTGGTCCTGGTTTCTTCTAGTGTTTTTTTTTGTAACTATTAACTTGTTTTAATTTCAGTAGTGTAGAGGTTTATGTACTGGTTCTTTATATTATTTTAACCATCATAATATTTTCAGAATGATTCGGAAACAACCAGTAATGATACACCTAAACTGTCTAATCCATATAGTACAGTTCAGTCTCCACCTGGCAGAAATACCTTCAGGAGAGAGACTAACTTTGTTTCAACACCGATAAACTCCTCAAATAAAGAGATCAAAATAGAAAGGAATGAGAGAGACGGCTCTATGTTCAAGTCGCAACCAAGCATTGCTGCAACAGGCCAATCTATCTCATCAAAAAGGAAATCGATTTTTGATACAACTAGTAAGGAAGCATCAACCAGAGCTACTGGTAAGTATTTATTTCGATTATGCATGTTATTTGTGACAAAATAGTGATTTATTGTTAACTAGTGGGCCCATTAGACATTGTCTTGCCTGAATTTAGAATAAAAGTAAGGACCCCATTCCAGCGCTACCTACCGTTTGTGAAAGCATCAGAAAATTCATTCTAAACAAAATGTATTACAAAAAGGATTTTCTTCATAATTTCCTTCTCGTGAATATATCCTATTTTTTATGGTTGTTCTGCTAGTGCTACATAGTGCATCTGCTATAAAAATATAAAGTTAATTAAAATCCGTTCAGCCGTTCTCGAGTCCATAACTGTGTAACTAACCTGACTTTTTGAATGTTCTTGTATTAACAAATTTGATGTTGTTTATGATCATCAATTATAATATGAACTTATTGTTATAGTGAAATCTCCCGACAAGGCAGTAAAAGCACCATATTTCAAACCAACATTACTTGGTTCCCCTTTCTATCCGGGTAGAACCACATATGGTGGTGCAGCAACCTCATACATGAATGAGCCTAATATCAAACAAACAAAAGTCACATATGTGAAGGAAGCAAACAGTAGCATAAACAGCACTATGAGTAATTCAACCAAGCGTATCATGGATCTATTGGAAGAATATTCTTCGCCATTGGCTGAAGCAAAGAGGATACAACAATACATAGACAATTCAAGCAACAGCAGTATGTTACCATATACTTCCAAAGCTGCATGTAAGTATATGTTTTCCTGATATTTTATTTGATGTATATGGTAAGCTTATATGATCTCCTTAAATTTATATTTCTGTACATTTTAGCATATAAAACACGGGAACTACTTGTGCCAAGTGTGGCATCTATCTTTCGATTGAGACAGAAATCTCGACTGATGGACACAACCAACGCCGCTCGTCAAATCATCGCATCGCACAGTAGCGCATCAACCAAGAAACAAAGGTATTTCTTTGATCATCATATAAAAAATTATATCAAATCATAGATTTTAAATTAATTTAATATTCTTTTTGAAAAATTTACTTACAGTGATCAAAATCCAGAATCTGAGTATGTGAGCTTAAAAGCAGTAAATAAAATGAAAACACACATAACAAGAACTAATCGTGGAGGAGATTTGGAAGAGCCCAGCATCCCACTTAACTTGCCTAACGCGCTTTTGACTATTGATCAGAATAATTTGCCCAAATTCTCATTTGCATCAACATCAACACCAGTGCCCATTTCCAAGAATACATTTTCCAAACCACAATTATCTGAAAAAACTGCTACCATTACTAAATCAACTGCAGCCTTGAAGGCGGAAACTGCATCCAGTGATGAATCATTCAGATTCACTAGTCCTGTGAGGATATCAAGTGATTCAGAAGCGATAAACTGTACCACATCACAGCATTTCACATTTGGCAGTCCAGATAAATCTATAGATAAGGTTGATGGCAAAAATGTTAATGATTCTACTTCAAGTGCAGGTGTTTCAGCCAAATCTGATAAACTAATTAGTAGCTCAAAAGATTGGCAATGCAATGATTGCTGGGTAAATAATAAATCTAACTCAGATAAGTGTATATGCTGTGGAGGAAAGAAACCAGTGATGCATGTTATGTCTGATAAGTGCTCAGTTTGTAAGCTCAATCACAGCCAACCAACTATCGGCAAGTGTATTAGCTGTGAAGGTAGTGAAACACGTGATGGGAAAAAACTGTCTACAGTGAATAGTACAGATGTGTCTAAATGGAAATGCGGAGATTGCTGGGTCGACAATATAGTAAGTGATTCAAAATGCATCTGTTGTGGAGCTAAAAAACCTGATAAGTCGTGTGCAGAGACACCAAAACTAGCCACAGAAGCAACTGAAAAGGATTGGAAATGTAAAGAGTGCTGGGTCAATAACCTTATGAGTAATAAAAAATGTATTTGTTGTGGAGCTAAACATGATCAGATTTCTTATGGAGATACACCAGAACTAGTCACTAAGGCTACTGTAAAAGATTGGAAATGTGAAGGATGTTGGGTCAGTAATCTTAAAAGTGATCCGAAATGCATCTGTTGTGGAGCTAATAACCCTAAAAAATCATGTACAAAACCAGCTACAAAGGCTATTGAAAAGGAATGGAAGTGTAAAGATTGTTGGGTCTACAACCACAGTTCCTTGGCAGAATGTATGGATTGTGGTGGGGCCAAGCACAGGCCAGAGGGAAGCTCCAGTACTGTGGTTTCAAATAATAAAATTGAATTAAATACCTCATTTAAGCCAGTAGATAAGTCATTTAACAATATTGTGAAAGCCCAGTCAGATATGTGGGAATGTTCTAGTTGCTTAGTAAGAAATGAAAGCAACAAATCTAAATGTGTGTGCTGTGAAACGGATAGAGACAGTGAGAAAAAGAGTTCCGAAAGCAATTACAATTTCAACTTTGGTGTAAATTCAAACAATACTTTTAAATTTGGTATTGACAGCAAGGCTAAGCAAGAGTCTAGCACAACTAACCAAATTGATCCAAAGTCAAATCAAGAAAGCCAGCCAAAGATTGAAGAATCTGAAACAAATAACAATGTTTTAGAAAAATCTCCTTCATTCAAATTTACGTCACCTGTTAAAAATAATACAGATCCAGTTGATACTACTAAAGGCACCGCAACTAATACTCCACTAAAAATGAACTTTATGTTTGGTATGCCTAAACAGCTTCCTAATAACAAATCTGATTCAACTATAAATGCCAATGACCAAAATGAGAAACCCCAAGAACTGCCAAAGATAGATTTTGCAAAGGATAACCTAAAACCTTTAGGAAACATTTTTAATCCTCCATTGGCTTCGAAAGAATCCACGACATCAACACCAGTGGTAAGTGCCAGTGACAACAATGAAACAAAAGAGACGGCATCAGAGCCATTGTCGCAACCGTCAGTTGCAATTACTACAGTGACACCATCGGAAAGTACGTTCTCTTTTGCCACTGGTGGCTTAAAAGTGAGGCAAAATTTGTTTATGACGCCGGCGTCGACCACAGCGGTCCCGAGTGTGTCGTTCATGGTGTCACAACAGAATTCACCTATAAAGTCGGTAGTAGCATCTTCAACACCAGTCAAATCGTTATTCCAAAAGCCTGAAACCGCAACTACTTCTGCTTTATCTGTATTCCAAAGCAGTCCAAATATCACATCTAGCGTATCCTTATTCCAAAAGAGTGATACAAGTACTACAGCAGTACTACCCCCGGCTACTACAGCACCTATGTTTAGTTTTGGGAACAATCTTTCTGGCACTACACCTGTTACAGCGGAAAAGCCAAAGTTCAACTTTTCTTTCGGAAGCACCAATAAAACCGAAACGTCGTCAATGTTCAAACCTGTTACTTTTGGATCTGATAATGCTGAGACGCCTAACAAGTTTACCGTCACTTCTGGGAATGGAATTGGCACTAGTAAACCAGTGTCTGGTAATACGTTAGGTGGCACTGTCGGACTGCCTTCTGGGAACTCATTGATAAGCAGTGGCCTCATGGGCAGAAGCAAAGCATTATCCACAGGCAGCCCTTTGAGCGGACGCCATGAAATACCGACCGATACATCCAGCGGGAGCGGCTTGCAGACTAGTAGCGCGCTGCCAAATACTGCACCCGGGCTAATATTCGGCGGATCGATTCAAAAGGAGAATTTGTGGTCATCTAATAACAATACATCTACTAATCTGTTCGCATCAAATTCGACTACAGCTCCAAGTGGCTTGCAAAAGCCTTCGGCGTTTACGTTCGGCTCATCGGCACCTTTTAACACGAACAACACTCCTACACCTGCATACGGTGGCAACACACAGGCTGCGCCTGTCGTCTTCGGGGTGTCGAATCAGAACAATAATTCAGTATCGTTGTTTTCGACTGCTGTGCGGAATCAAACGGCTCCTTCTAATATATTCGGCTCAGCACAGTCGCCGAGTAATGCTGTGCCTACTATGGGCATGTTCGGAACACCAAATGTTGGCTCTGCGCCCTCCTTCGGCTCGCACAACCAGTCTATACCGTCGTTTGAAGCGCCATCACTGACACCTGCGCCGGCGCCAGCGTTTGGTTTCGGCTCTCCACAGGCTAGCCCGTTTGGATTCGGACAGGTAAGATTATATATTATTTAATCAGAGAGTTATGATTCTTTTCCACTAGATACATGAATAAAAATCTATTAAGGATACACTGAAACTATGATAAGCTAAGCTATGAAGTAACCTGGTGAAAAGGATTATAACAATCACACCAATATTAGAAATTTTGCTTTTATTTTATCCAAATACTTATTCCAATTTCTAATTTCTCTTTTAATCTTTAACTATCGATTTACCTATAACAATGATTATACTAAGAAAAATGCTCATTTTATCCTAAATAATTTTATTAAAACCTCATAATTTAGATAATAATTTTATAGTATGTTTCTTATGTTTATGAAATAGTTATTTGTTATACAAGAGTGTAAAGTTGTAAGAGTGAAAAGTTGTTTATTAACCGCGTGCTCAATTTTGATGACCGAGCAAGCGAAGGATTCTAAAATTGAATCACGAGCGCAGCGAGGGATTCAACAATTAGAATCCTGAGCGTAAGCGAGGGAATCAAAAGAGCACGAAGTGAAAAATCTTTGCACTCGAGTGCAACACGTAATTTTTCATCCCACCTCAGCGAAGAAATGACTGAATGCAAAAAATGAAAATGGCGCGCGCAAAGCAAATTAAAAAAAAGTACACTAAGAAGTTCCCGAGTCTTGAGTTTTTAAAAAAATAAAAAAGGATGTATGATAAATTCGGCACCATGAAGGGAGAAGTAAATAGGTTTAATGATGTTTTGAATTCACAAACATAGTGCACACGATATTCTATTTACTTTATCCTCTAGAGGATAATAACGGCTCTTACACTCAGATATCGAAGAGCAAAAATACTCTTTCCGAGATGGGGGGATGAAAATAATATTGTATTGAATAAAGTAGTGAAAGAAAATTTATTGTCAATTCATAAGATTTAATACAATTCTATGGCAGTCAACCTTAATCATCTTTTTTATTGCTTACCACCTTCAGCCAAATCATTAGTTACCATGTTGAGATTGTGGTTATTTTAAACAGAAGCTTATAAAGAAGTGTTTCTTTTTTCTCTAAAAATAAAGAAATACCGTCACTCTAATAGTCGAAAGCTAACCACGGCTTTAGATCATTATTATTATGGGGTCTATCATAAAAACTAAACTAATTTGGATTTTTTAAACAAATACTGAAATTGACCATTCATAATGTAGTAGTTTGTAAGCTGTGACAAATCATTATAAGGAACCTGGACCATTTTATAAAAAGAAATGCGTAATAACTCAATATTATTGAGTAGAGGCCCATTATTAAGTTGAAATAAAATCAATTATCACAAATTACAGGTAAGAATAAATATTGTTTGGGTTGTAGGTATATTACGTGAACGTCCAGTATTTAGTGAGCCAATTAAAGCATGCAAAATTACACAATTAACAACACAAAAACATCAAATTAAAACAATTAACTCACAATTCACAATTTAATAATAATTCGATTTTTTACTAACCAACAAAATACTATAGACATCTTAATTTTAATTGGTGTTATTGTTATTATTCTTGAACGGAAACCCACGTGCGCGAATCCCAATTGCACTCATTTACATTGATGTAAATATACAATCCTACTAATATTATAAATGTGAAAGTTTGGATAGATGGATGTATGTTTGTTACTCATTTACGCCAGAACAGCTGAATGGATCTGGATGACATTTGGCATGGAGATAGATTATAGTCTGGAATACATAGGCTACTTTTTATCCCGGGAAAAGATAAGATCCCTCGGGAACGCGGGCGAAACCGCGGGGGACAGCTAGTATATAGTATTATGTAGTACAATATTATTATTATGAAATTACCAAAATTGCATTTTTAATTAGTGAAGTAATTTGACGTTTGAAGTTGTTATAAAAGAATTAATGAGATTACGTGTAATCGCTGAAATTATATTAACTATTATTGATATAGTCAATCCATCAGTCATCTGAATCACATTGCTCCAGCTAATAAAAAAATCGACTTTATCTATCCCCCGTGGATTCACAAAAAATATCCTATGAGTATCCTAGAGTGTAGCTGTCGGAATTTAGTCCAGAACATTCTGGACTAAATTCCGACAGCTGCACTTGAGAACTTTAAGGCATCGTAATAAGGTGTATAATACATTGGCAATCCCCCTGTGTTGCTAATGTCTAAAGGCGACGGTCAGGTGACCCAACTGCCTGGAAAATGTGAGCCAAGTTTCATCACGATCCGTTCAGTAGTTTCTCACAACACACATCTAAGCATTCAAACATTCACATTTAATATTGGTGGGATAAAAATAGCATGGGTTGCACTTTTATTAGATGGGAGAGTGTTGAATCTGTATATAAACTGAATGTATTAAATTGTAACACTAACATGTGGTGTTGTTCGTTTTAGCCACAGCAACAAGGTCAACAACAACAACAACAGCAACAGCAGTCGGGGCCGCAAGCTGGCGTGTACAGTTTCGGCGGAGCGCCGGTTGGTTCGCCTCATGTACAGTTCAACATGGGCAGCGCACCTAACACGACTATGCGACGCGTTAGAAAAGCAGTCCGTAGAAATCCACCACGATGAATTTAAACACTTGTGGTAACCACGTCAAAGTATCTTTACCATCAACGGATTATATCCCGATACGCCCTGTAAGTGTCCTATTAATAGTTAGTTAAAAATCTATGTGAACCTGTAAGGATGTGAATACTTGATTGATCGCGTACATCCTTTATGGTAGAATTAAATTATAAGTTTAGCAAATAATTTGGTAGGTGTACATTTCATTAATGATTATGTTGCGGTTTTAAATAATATGACACATTTAAATTTCAATTACCGAGTTTGTGATTTTTAGTGTAGTGACTTTACTTTATTACGTATTTGTAATTGTTTTTGGGTAAGTTTTTGACATATGTAACCCTTTTGCATTGTGAGTTATTATTTTAATTTACTCAAAAGAGTTGGCTTATGAATATCAGAACTATTATTTTAAAGATTGATCATGTGATGGCGTACTTTTAAATTCGACGGGTGTAAAGTAAGAACACAGTTTAAAAACGATACTATTATTTAGGAAGTCAATTTAATTAATTGTTTATTAAGAAATTAAATACTTATTATAATTATTAAATACAATTTTATTCTTATACAATATTTTAAAAATGCCTCGATTATTTTTACTAATACTGCTGTGTCTGGTTTACTTTGTATCACAAAGTAATTATCTGATTTCTTTTGCATTTTTAATTTTAGCATGGATAATAATAGATATTAATACACATGATATTCAATATATTACAATCATTTTCATAGCTTGATGTAGAATTGACTGCGTTGAACAGGTCCTAAATATCTTCTAGATTGCTCCTTCTTGATTTTCCCTACTTATACAATATTTTCAATAACTTTATAATTTTATTGTACAGTTAACAGATAGCACTCGTTTTACAATTAATATGTTTACAGTGTACATAACAGATATGTACAGTCAGCCCCAAAAGTAGATGATTCCAAAACTAACACCGTATCATAAAAGACTAGCGCCAGAATTGGATGCCCGTCGTAAATATTCAAAATTACCTGAACACCAGCAACATAACATCTTCATTAGTTACGTATCCCAGGGCCTAAACTGTATTTAACGGCGTAATCGGTGGACGTATTTGAAATGAAAAAATAATTTTAAAAGAGTTGTTAAAAAAATATATCAAGTATTGTAAAAATAAACATTTGTCGAGATTTTAACCATTCGTATGATACTGATTTTAACATTTTTTTAAAATAATATTCTTTTTTCTATTTTTCGACAATCTGTGATGTTAGATTCAGGCGCTAGTCTTGTTAGCCAGGTGCTAATTTACAAGAGTTATCGAAATTCTCACCTACTTTTTGTGCTGAACAAACTACATAAGTCTTTTAAAAGATAGATAATTACTAGTTTTCCGCCCCGCGTTCCCGAAGTCTCTTATCTTTTCCCAGGATAAAAAGTATCCTATGTTTTATTCCATTTTAGAAATCATCCATAACACAAAATGTCATCGGCGTCTTTAAATAATATTCAAAAATTGTTGCAGTGTTTTGTAAGCTCGGCCGTTGCTCGAAGTATTTTGCTAAGACGTTTTTTCCCCGTTGAAAAAAAGCAAACGTGTCACAGTAAAAGAATGCACCGACGCACAAATGCACATACATTGTGTGCATACAACCGTCACGGTTATAAGCACACAAAGCCTAGATGGGAACTGGCTCTCAAGTGCATTTGTTGAAACAACTTTTAATTAACATTTTTATTGATTCGTGTTATGTTACATGACATTACACGATAAGTAGTACCTACCTCCGCTTTGGCGAGAATGTAAAACCACAAAAAGGCCAATGTTATTTGTTTCTAAAGTCAATTTAAAATCACGGTGTGTAAAAATTTGTGGTACCCTTTACTTGTACGTGACGTCCTTCCCATTTCAATAGTAAATTTCATTTAACTATAAAATTTGTTTATCATTCCGAATATCTGTCAAAAATAGAAAGCTGGTCTTTCAAATTATTCGCTGGTCTATGATATAAAACATGAATGTATTTTTTATAATATATATGTAGTTTTATTACTTATATTTACTCATTGATTCACCTAGAACTTCTAAGAAAATACCCTAATTTATGCAAATGTCTGTGCTTAAATGGGGAATATGCACGTATTTTTTTTAATGTTTTAAACGTTTACACGAGTTATTACATTACCAAAAAAAAATATAACATCCAAAATCTTAACCATTATGAGTGGGCATAAAGCTAGCAAAAATCGGCATTTCACCCGCGCGTCTTGCGACTGATGGATGAAACGTAAAACGTATGCCTAATGTTCGCGAGACATGAGACGGACGATAGCGCTTGTAGGAATGTTTTTGTAACCATATGAATTACATTTAAAAAAAAAAACGTCCATTTTGAAGTCACGTGCATATTCCCTATTACGCTATCTATTATATTTATGTTCTAATAGGCTGGCGCCCACCGACAAATCTGCAAAGCATTTTTGGAGCTGAAATCCAATTTTATATCTTCCACATTAGTACTTACTTGTGTTTTGTTGATATCGTTACTTTAAGTATAATGTCCCAGGGTATATTTATTTATTATTAATAACAAGTCTCAATTCCTGGAATTCTACTGTTTTTGCGGGTAGTTTAGGAACGATTGTCTGTTCCGCGAGCCAAAGGGCGTTTTTGGCCGGTGCCGTGCCGGGTAATGGAAAAACGCCCAATGGGTTAATATACAAGAAACCATCTTGATGAAATTTAAATTATCATTTCGAGTTCTGACTAATTATCCTAAAATCAATGACAAAAAATCATTTGTAGTGCCATTCTGTAGGTGAGCGCAGGCATTTAGAATTTTAAACATTTTAAATATTTTTTAGTTTATATGTATGCTTACTACGTTAATCATATTACCTACTTTTTAAATTTTTGATATTGTGTTATATTAATATTGACAAGTGTACGTATACACGCTGAACTGGTTTGAATTTTTTAAACAAACTTTTGTATTGGCGTCTCGACCTCGTTCAGGCCAATATATTTTTTTCTGCAGTTTGAAAATATTCTTTCCAGTAGGAACAGAAAAAAATATTTTTTTCAGTAATTTTGGCGAATAATTTATAATGAACGAAAATAAATTGTATTGACATATTATGTTTAAGGCCCCAACTCTCCATAAATAATATCGTTTAATGTTTGTTGGCACCCTGGTACGCTCCATTCGCATTTCAATAGATTTCGAAATAATAACACAAAATTCCTCATTCGTAGGTACACCAAATTCCTCTTGCCTACATCATATTTATGGTTCCCACCATACATCTGTCTGTCTTAAAATATACCAGTTAAAAGTACTTACAAGTTAATACGTGTCTAGTAAATTTGATAAAATGTAGTCTGGTTTACAATATATGTTAGAGGCGTATCAGTTATACGATATATTGTATATCCCGACTTTCTAGATCTCACTCAAAGTCCACGTCACGATCTATTTATGTGATATTATTTCTTCCTCGTGTCTAAAATGATATGCAAAAAAATATGTTATCACAAAGTGAAACATGTTATGTTGACTTTTTTTTTATCGGTTGTAGCTTTTCAATCGGTATTCAAACCCAAGTGCCGAAATTATTAGTTGAATGAATTCGATGGCATATCCCGCCTTGTTAGGTTTAATTTAGATACAAACTGTTTGATTGTTTAGTGCATAACGTAAACTTAAATATTTGCTGAAAACTAGGATTATTATAGGTTATTAATACGCAACATGCATAGTTATTAATTTTTAATTTTAAGTTTAGATATTGTTGTCACTGTAAAGCAATTTTTGCTATATATATTTGTCGCATGTACGATTTTGAAGATACATTTTGTTAAAGTTGTATTTTAAAAATTATATGTAATAGAGTACCTACAGGCAGAAAATCTTAGTCACTTTATCATTGTAAGTGCGACGTTTTGCTTAAATTGCTTTATTTTTTTAACACTTCCATTTATTTGTATCTCATCAATTGCCTTCAATATGATATTAAAAAAGTATGTATTTACCTAGGTAGCTCCGCGGGGCCACTACGGATTTCGCTGTGTTTTGCACCGAACCTAATAAGTTTCTAAACTGAGCCAGTGTATTCTTTCGAATAGAAAACGTATATATAAATATTTGTAATTTTTTTTTAACTAAAAATGACTAAAGTATCTATGTATCTATCTTCCATTTGATGACAGAATTTACACTAATTGAATCCGTATTAAATATAGAATAGTCATACAGCTATGTTACTGATACAATATTGCTACTAGTTTTTTGGTTACGTATGTATATAGTGAAAGTTATTTTTATCTGCTGTGAGGTGTAGTCTTCGCATTTGGAGCTCATTAATCAATTATTTTATTTAAAGTCACGGAAATTATATGTATTGGTATCCAAATGCGTTACTACACGTAACATAGTCATTATGTACTTGTAAAAATAATGTACCTAATTATATTATCAATAAAATTTTAACAATAAAGGATTAATACGATTGGGGAGCAAAACTAATTGATACAATGTATGACTGTATACTTTAGGCACTTTTTGTCATTAATTATTTAAACGTTGATATGAGTAAATGTTACAGTGTCGCTGGTTGTATTCGTACAATGTTTTCTTTAGATTTGTTCCTCAATTAAAACGGCCATGAAAATGATATCAATTGTTTTTTTTTATTTACCTTAAACTCTACACCTAGACACGCGGGAGCCTGTCAAGCCAAAGTTCAAGCTGACAGATGGTGAGCAGCTGCGTGTGTAATATTACACGAACCATTTGGAGCCACTTTTGACCACCTCATAACTCTAAAAACTATTTCACATAAACATGTCAAATTTGGCTCATACACACATCAACATGGTCTAGGGATATTTCAATTAAACCTAAATAACTAAAATTCTACTAACTTTTTGTTAAGACACCTACACATTAAAATAAACCTTGTTTAATAGCCTATCTAATCTGATAAACTTTTAGATAAAGTTAAATTTAAAAAAAACTTAGAAGAAGAGGAAAAACTCAGACAAAATTTCAATCTTAACTTTATTTTTGAAACATCAAAACCTAAACAAAAAAACTATTATTTTTATAAAAATTGTTGATAACTTAAAATTAATAATCCGTGGATCCACCTAAGACTCTCCTGACACATCTGCAGCGGTTAAGTTAGTAGAATTTTAGTTATTTAGGTTTAATTGAAATATCCCTAGACCATGTTGATGTGTGTATATTGAGACTTGCAAGATCAATAAGTGCTTCTTTCATAAACACACCTCAAACGGTTATTTAGTTATTATAGTCCAAAAATCGTTATTTTTATATCCGACCAGATAGGTAGTTGGTTGAATACAAAGGAATAAATCTGAAAGCAGTAAATTTTTATCATTTTATTATAATTTTTCAATTAATTTATTCTCTATTAGGAACGTGCCTGTAATGTAAAATTTAGATAAGAGATGGCGTTACTAGTCGCGATATGGTTTCGTTCTCACGCAAACTCTATACAGGCTTCTGGATAAGCTTGTGTTTGACCACAATCTCACCATGGTAAGTGATGATGTGGCCGAAGATGGTAAGCACACAAAGCTTAGATGGGAACTTGATCTTTTAATTTTAGATACCCAAATATTGTAATTAAATCTCTTTAATTAATACCGTCTCTCAAATGGCCCCTTAATTTAGTATCGCTTATTTCGCGAGATTTTTTATTATATTATTTCTTATTATTTTTTATTATATAAAAAGACGTATACAGGTAGACCAGACTAAAAAAAATTCGTAGAATTTTCATGTGTTAAGTTAGTAGATCTACGTACTCTTTTTTGCACATTTTAAATCACATTTACATTCGTTGCAGAAAAAATAGTATTCCCCTTTGCTGCTTTTTTTAACCCAACCCGAATAGTTTTTGTTATTTTCCCACAAGTGAGAATATTTTTGATCGCAGTGCAGCTTTCTTTTTATAATAGGAGTAAGAGCTCGTTCACACGAGCAGCATGTTGCCGACTGCAGCCGCCGACACGCGCCGTCGGCGCGCGTTGACTTTTTGCGACTTTTTGCGCGTCGAGTTAATTTTATTCTATATATTCTGTTCTACGTTGAAAAAATCGAAAATGTTTTTAGATCCCACCCCAACAGTGATAAAAGAATACAAAGAGGGATAAAAGATAATAACAAGTCAACGGAATAAAATGAATAATAGTTATTTGTTATACAAGAGTGTAAAGTTGCATTTTGATGACCGAGCAAGCGAAGGATTCTAAAGCGTATGCGAGTGAATCAAAAGAGGACGAGGTGAAAAATCTTTGCACCTCAGCGACGAAATGACTAAATATGCAAAAAAAAAAGAAAATGGCGCGCGCTAAGCAAATAAAAAAAAGTCCACCAAGAAGGTTCCGAGTCTGAAATAAAATTTAAAAAGTATGTAGGTATGATAAATTCGGCACCATGGAGGGAGAAGTAATGTTTTGAATTCACAAACTTAGTGCACACGATGTTCTATTTACTTTATCCTCTAGTGGATAAAAACGGCTTTTACACTCAGATATCGAAGAGCAAAAATACTCTTTCCGAGATGGGGGATGAAAAAATTGTTTACTTTTTAGACATCACATTTTATAAAATTTACATACTTAAGTACAGGCAAAAAACTGAATTTTCAGAAAATCGTATGTTTTTTTCAGTCTCACCGTATGCTGTGCTCCTCCAAATACATCCCTCTGGCTCTGATGGAAAAGCAGACACCACACGTGACGGAAAATTCTTACATTTTATACATAGGTACGTGATAAGAAAAGGCCCCTATCTGTACAAAGTGTACCTTCATACTTGATTCCATAAAAACATATAGCGATAGTGACGTCGAATAACACGGCAGCCGTGGGTTCGAATCCTATAATGAGTGAGCTTTCGGTGAAGGAAAACATCGTGAGGAAACCATAGCACGGTGGTAGGGTAAGCTTTGTAGTATCCTGTACCCTGCACTTTGTAGTAGGCTGGCTACCACCCTCAAGTTGAAAATCAGTCGCCAAGCACCTATTGGTGTGTTCTGTCCGACAACTGCACTTGAGAGCCAGTTCCATCTAGGCTTTGTGTGCTTACCACCACTTACTTTTTTTACATACCTATCTTTCTAAAATTAATAAAAAGGAAAGATTTGTATGTAACGAATAACCTCAAAAACTACTGGGCCGTTTTCAAAAAATCTTTCACCTATATTATACAGGCTATATTTTTATCCCGGGATAAGATAAGATCCCACTGGAACGCGGGTGAAACTGCGGAGGACAGCTAGTAAATAGATACAACTTCTGCACTGCTTGTGACCTTGAAGATTTTAATTATATTTTAATTTTAATAAAGAATCATAACAAGTTTTAAGTAGATTTGACCACAGTAAAATTCCTTTACAAACTTTGTCATTCCTAAGTTGGCTCGCGGAATTTTTGATTTAATAGTTATCTTATTGGTTAAGTGGGTGGGACGATCTTACACCTTCAGAACCAACCGGTTATGGTAGGGGAGGCAAATAGGGGATTTCGGGATTTACTCGAGCGCGGCAGATTAACATAAGGGGGGCAACCTCTCACCTTGTGAAGTACTCTCACCAAATCTGAGCCCTCTATATTATTATAGTGTCGAACGTCTAGGGTAGCCCGTCAGATTAGTAAAAAAAATTCGATGGTTTGAAATACTCGAGCGCGTCAGATTAAGGTAAGGTAAGTTAGTTACATGCAAAATAGTGTACATTTCAATAACCTGACAATTTGGGCGTGACGAAAGAAAATTGGAGACTCGCAAAGTTGCAAAAAAAAAACGTCACCTGGATTTTCTCGAGCGCGATTAATTTTTTTTTTATTTTGAAGGAAATTAGTCACGAATCACGGAAATATATTAATCTGCCGATTTGCACAAGCCGAAGTAGCTAAAATCATTATTAAGTGTATAGTCCAGGAATATTATGAGTTTCACCTCAGAATGAGAGCTATTAACTTGTATAAACCTTTATTTTGACACCCTAAAACTTGTCTCAAAAGCTACGTATCTTAGGGTGCCCGCGACTATTGATTTTTCAAGGTCAAAGGTCAAAAAATCATTTATTGCAAATATCTCGTTTCCTATGGGTTTTTTGGTATATGTATTCATAATAAATATTGTAGAAGATTAAATTCTCTACAACTTTTGAACAAACATTTTTTCGATATCTTGAACCATTTTCGAGATTTCGATATTTTTTTTTTTTTCAAACCGTCAGATTAAGGAAATTCCTCTACAAAATTGTCTGATTATGAGTCAGTACAACAAGGCCATCAAGAAGAACCGCCTGTATAAAAATCTGACGCGCTCGAGTAAATCAAGGTCACGATTTTTTTTTGCATTTTCAAAAATCGGCCCTGACTGATGGTCGCGTCCAAATCGTCAGTCTTTAAAATAGGAGCTACTGGAGGGTTCACTTAACATCCCTTATCAATGTCTGACGCGCTCGAGTAAATTTTATTTAAAAAATATTTTCGACCCCTTCGTACGGCCACCCCCACCACGCAAAACGGCAGATTATTATTTTTCCGTTATCAGACAGACGTGGCGCGACTACCCTATTAATATCTGACGCGCTCGAGTTATTTCTTGGTGACTGAACCGCTGAAGGGGAAAATATCACATAACCTTTTTTTCTTTAGTCCACCTAATCTTCAAATTCCAGTAGGTCCCAAAGACGCTCGAGTAACTACAAATTTAGCATCATTGCCTCCCCTACTATTAAGGGAAAGGCGCGACAAATTTCGTGTTCTTGCTCAGTAGTTTGTGACTGATAATATATCAATCGAACCCTCAGATTTTACAAATTTAAACGTAGATTAAAATAAATTTCAAGTTAAAAAAACGTATATAAAAACAAGCTTTGGACTTAGAGTGACGTCATTTATTTTGCGAGTTATTTCATTCAAGCCCTTTCATTTGATACCCATATTGTAGGAGTGCATTAAAAATAATAGTCCGCTATCTTAGGTATTCCGCCTTTATAGGAAGAAGTTAGAATGACGTCACACAGCTAACCATGCATTGGCATCCAAACTAAACGTGTATACAAAATTTCAGTTCAATCGGTAAAAGATATCTGCTTCAAAATTGAGTTGCAAGATTCAACAACAACCGAACAAACATGGTTACATACCTACATACATTGCAAGTTGAATACACTTCAAGTAGGTATGTCGAGGACTATTCATTTTCAACAGATGTCGCTAGTTAGGACAGTACAAAATCTGCTGTCTACTTAAATTAGGTACAACCTTGATACTTGATATTACAATTATTACAAAATATCCTCCAAATATAAGTTACGTACCTATAGTTATAAAAAAAAACGTATTTACGTTGTAGGTCAGTAGTAGGTAATAGGCATTAATATAATTATTGTGAACAAATTACTATTAGGTAACTTATGTTTGAATGCTAAGCTCGCTGTTGATCAGCCAACGGTGGTAGGCTACTTAAAAGTAAATTTCTTTAATTTAGGAATCTGAATAACTACCATCTAGATCAGTTTTTTTTCAACCTTTTTGAATACACGCACGACCCCTTTGCAAGTTGAAAGATTTTGGCGACGGCGACGCCGACGAAAATTATGTCAGCGATTTGATTTTATGCCCTATCAAAAATAGAACCAAGTTTCGATAAATTATTTTAAAAAACAGTCAGACTTAGGGTTCCGTACCAAATATAATTAAATGAGGGAATTTCAAAGAAATTTATTGGTAGGTAATGTTTTAGTAAAATATATGTAACAATAAATATATCACAAAATTTTAAGTTTTAATTTTAAGTCAATACGAACGAAACAAAATGGTGTGGCTTTGGGTTAAAAAGTTGCTTATACTGTGAAAATTTTAAGACTGTAGCTCCAACAGTTTGGTTGTAATACTTGTGTGTGTAATAGACGGACACGTCAGTGACAGCAATAGGGTTCCGTTTGAACCCTTCTGGTACGGGACCCTAATAAACAGGCACAAGCTTCGTACTAAATTGTAGTTTTTCATTGTAGTAGATACATACCTACCTATAGAACCTAGAAATTCTTTAGTTTTTGAAAAACAGTGATTTATATTATTATGATACTGAACTGAATTTCTAGGATTCATTGGACACCTTTGCTATCTTCTTCAAACTATTCGAATCATCTAACGCTGTGCTGAGAAAGATCGCTCATCTTGGAATTATCTACAAATATTTTAAAGAGGTAAGGATATTTTTTTTTTTTTCGTAAGTATCCTCTGTGTATCTTTGGAAACTAAACGGAATCTAAAAAAATCACCAATGGAAAGCTCAGCGTCATCACTGTCTAACATAGGCTATATTTTACTCAGGAATATTTATATTTAGAAACTTGGGTGAAACCATACGGCGAAGCTAGTTAAGTATTAAAAGTAATTCAGTTATCACTAAATATTTGATAACTAGCTTTTGCCCGCGACTCCATCCGCGTGTAATTAGTACCTAATTTGCGTAGCTTATTTTTTTATCCAATCTGCTTTTCAGGGATCCGTACAAAAAAACGGACCTTTATAGGACCACTCGTGCGTCTGTCTATCCGGTCATGTCACAGACATTTGCTCCGAATCTACTGGACCAAATCAGGTGTTCAAGATGGTAGGATGGTGTAATTCTATGACCCAAACACAGATGTGCAAAGTAAATTTTTGTTTTTTTAAATAAGGTTCATTTTTGGGGGACAAATTAGGAAATAAAAAAAAATGTTTTGCAAACCTTACTGTGTCATATATCAAATGAAAAGGCTCGTTTCCTTAACCTTAACCTTAAATATATTTTTGTTATTATTGTAAAATAAATAGTTTTGATTTTATTCATGAAAGAAGACAAAAATTTACCGTCCCCCCCCTGATCTCCGAAACTACCGAGCCTAAAATTTTGAAAAAAAATACAAAATATAGTTCATTGCTTGTAGATTACAGGAAAACCTATGAAAATTCTATCAATCAATTGAAAATAAAGTTGTAAACTCAATAAAATACGATACGATACAATAGTACGGAACCCTGTCCACGCGAGTTCTTGCACTTGGCCGGTTTTTTCATAAATCTCCAGGCAGACAGTCATAAATCAGTTCAGTGGTTATTGATTCCCCATACAAACTTTCACCCCCCTTTTAGGGATGATTTCTAGGATAAAAACTATCCTTTGTTTTTTCCCGGGACTCCAACAATCCCTATACCGAATTTCATCTAAATCGGTTCGCCGGTTTAAGCGTGAAGAGGTAACAGACAGACAGACACACTTTCGCATTTATAATATTAAAGGATATAGTATATATAATAAATAGTAAGTATACTAGTTTTCCAGCCCGCGGTTTCACCCGCGTTCCCAAGGGATCTTATATTTTCCCGGGATAAAATGTCCCGGGAAAATATACATCCTATATGTTATTCCAGTATATGATCTGTGTGCAGTTTCATTAAAATCCATCCAGTAGTTTTTGCATGAAAGAGTAACAAACATCTTCACATCTTACATCTTCACACACATCCAAACATACTTTCGCATTTATAATGTTAGTAGGATAGTATATCGATACTTCTTTAATTGAATTAGCCTAACTGGTTTTCTCGACACGACACGACACGAAATTCTTGGAAAAATTAAATAGTGTGGCTATATACTGGGTATCTCTGATTTAAAATTTTGTACCTAGCCTGAGTAATTAACTGATGTTGGTTAATAAAATTGATGTAAATCATAATATAGATAGATAGATACCAACATCATGACACAGGAATTTCAGGTATATTAAATTGACTTGGCTAAGCTTTAAGCCAATTTTAAGCCAACGTTGTGTTTTTGAACTGTTAGTAAAAATACTAAGGTTGTGTAGTTTTTGAGATTATAATTATTAAGATTCTTTCGGATATGATGATTTAGAAGGAGGTATTAAATTGCTACACAATTGCTGTATTACACAACATCAGCAAAAGTTGAAATCGTTCCTACCGATCGGAATTAGCGCCCAAACTAGTGTGAATAGGTGATACCTAATAATGAAGCGGTCTAAAAGATGTCTTTATTCAGGTGTAGAGTGTTATGACCACAGGTTATGACCATTGTATTGTTGTGTCGGCATTTCCGCAAACATCAAAGGCGTTGGCCCACTGTATGGTTTTTACATTGTGGTAATACTTTAGTGTAGTGTGCCAGTGCCCCCTGTGCCCCCATGTAAATTTCCCCATTTAATTTTATTTTATTCAGGGCTTTTTTACTTTTAATCTAATCGGATAGGGTTATCTTAACATATTGTATACATAATATAGGATATATTTATTAGATAATTTAATTGGATAAATGGTTAGGTTATGAATTGCAATTAAGTACCTACTGTAATAGAAAAAAGGACAGATTAGAAGGTATTCATAGGTTGTGGTATTACTGCACCGATTGTTCTACCTAATTTACTCAAAAATACGTGCTTATGACCGTGGCCAGGTAGACC
This sequence comes from Ochropacha duplaris, assembly GCA_951361185.1. NCBI lineage: Eukaryota > Metazoa > Arthropoda > Insecta > Lepidoptera > Drepanidae > Ochropacha > Ochropacha duplaris. The sequence continues at coordinate 4,200,947 of OX592690.1, forward strand.
GCAGGTAACTTTTTTGTCTTTGTATCTTCCAACTCCTGGCCACACAATGGTGCGTTGGTATCCGGGCGGTCTATCGTAAGAACTATTGAAGCCATTTTTATTTTGCACAAAGACTTTGGGCTTATATACATCATAGGTATATGGACAGGGGTCGTCAGGTTTACGTACACACATAGATAAATCTGTGATTGCACTTCTGCCGCGATATGGTAAACTTCTGTTGGTTTTATTCATTACACCTAAGTGTGACTTTTTATATGTCTCTAAACATCCTTTAAACGCAAGAGGCCATGTAGCAGCAGAACATTTCAGAGACGTATTAAAGTGATTTTTTATCGTACTACCATCTCTTTTACCTGTAAAGAGATCGTATGGACCTCTCAACGACACTATCTTTTTAGGCCTTTGCTCGATACAATCCTTATCGATGATCCTATATCGGTCTGGAGCAAGGGACCAGTTAGGTGTTGTATCTTTAAATCTGCATGGTTCTTCTCTTTCGAATGTCTGTCTTTTGGAGTGAGGCCCATATGGTTGTTTAAATGGGATAGCTTTATAATAAGTACCGGGACCAGGTACTGAAATCTTTGAAGGTCTTGTCCGACGTGTTCTTCCGAACCCAACGTTCTTGCACGCGGGTTCGTATCTTGGTGGTTCTGGCACCGAGTGCCATGCCGGACCCAGTATGGAACTGAACCATTTGCGTCTTTGAAGTATATTTTGATTTCTGTAGCCTAAATTCTGCGCCCATTCTTCTAGTTCTTTTTTATATCTCCACGGGTTCTTGTCAAGATTTCGATTTTTATTAACTTCGAATATTTTATTTAATGACTGTGGGTGGTAGAAGCAGGGGTCGCAGGCGTCAGGCCTTTTGGAGAAAAGTCCACTGGGGTCTAAATTAGGGTGCGCAGTAAATTTACCAAATCTCTTGTCACTTGAATTGAAAGGGGGTTTGTTCTTTGATGTAACCATTTTCGTTTACCTAATAAAAAAATAATATTTTATGAAAGATATCAAGAAAACCAAAATTGTATTTGGGACATACAGAGCAAGCTATGTTACAATAATTTTTCTTTAGTGTCATGTTTGGCATGTGTTTGACGTTAAGTACATTTGTAGAGACCACTGGTACCTACTCTCTTTTTAAAAAGTTCGTATGCTTTTTTTTACAATTTCTTTAATCAATTTGATTATTAAACTAGCTTAATGCTCTTAAGTTTAATCAATTATTTTCCTGTCCAGGCAAAACAGAAACGTATTGTTTACTCGTGTACCTATAAAAAGAATAGTTACACATGGGTCCTAGTTTTTATCCAATAAACTAAAAACTAGGCGTGTGCCACTAGATACACTACATACATGATTTCGTTTTCCTCATTCTATGATATGCAGCGGCGGGAAATAATAAATCTGCTTATTTTGATAGGTATTTACCTACTAAAAACGATGCTTGCTTAATTCAATGTGTCTACATTGCCCGAGGCCGAAGTTCATAAGACGAGATAAATTCCAATATTTATATGCAACCACTGATATTATGAACATAATATTCCTGATCAAAATGAGTCGCTGTACGTTCATGTAGTCTAAAAAACTACTAGAGTCATATTGCTGAAAACAATTTATTTTCCATTAAGGTACGTATTCCAATATTTCTTAAAATTACATTAAAATTTCACATAATTTTTTTTAAAATAGCGTTTGCTATAATTCGAGAAATGAATTCTTCCATAAATTTTTCGTAACGTCATGGCCGATTTTGATGAAATTTTATATGTATATTCAGTAGGTCTGAGAGTAGGTTGTTATCTATTTTTTATACCGCTAGATCTCACGGGAACGCGGATCCCACAGGAATGCGAGTGATACCGCGGGGGACAGCTAGTAAATAGACAACAACCTATTCTCAGACCGACTGAATATAAATATAAAGTTTCATCAAAATAGGTCAAGTCGTTTCGGAGGAATACGATAACTAAAACTGTAACACGAGAATTTTATACAGGGTGTAACGGAAAGGGTATAGCAACCCGAATGGAGCGAAGAGTATATCAGGTATAGAATCTCCACGCAAAGTTTCAGCTCAATACCGAATCATAATAATATCTACATACCGAATTTCAGGTTTCTAAGTTTATTTTATTAAAATCATAACAAACGTGTCACCGCACTATTCTAGCTTTATTTAGTAAATTAAATACATTTTTAAAGATGACGAAGATTCGTGGTGTCCTTGGTATTGTATGCACAAAGCCACTCGCTTGTTCATGGACACCTGGACGTTTTTAATGTAACCTCACAAAAAATCTAAGGGAATTAGGTCAGCGGATCGCGACGGCCAAGCTATACTCCTGCTTCCACTGAGGGAAGCGCGCGCGCGCATCCAAATGATTACGCACATCGCGCGCAAAGTATGCCGTCGTGTTAAAATCTATCAAAAAAAATATCTTTGTATTAATCTGTTGACTCGCGACATTAACCTGTCAAACAACTCGTCAACTCACGCAGTTTTCAAAATTCGCGCCCAATTTTCAAGTAAATGTCATCGTCCCGATTGTCCCATTTGAGAATCAAGTGGTGCGGACTCTGAAACCCCGATTGTCCCAAGAAAGAACTGACAGGTTAATAACTAATAATATTATGACATCAATGACATGTCTACTATTTAGTAGTAAGTAATAAGTACCTACATAAGCAATTAATTTAAGGCGATGATAGCTCAGTGGTAGTGACGTCGGATACCGCGGCGAAGGTCGTGGGTTCGAATCCTACAATGAGCTTGAGCTTTCGGTGAAGGAAAACATCGCGAGGAAACCATAGCACGGTGGCAGGGTACTTTGTAGTACGAAGTACCCGACTGGCTGGCTACCACCCTTAAGGTTTGTCCTGGGCAAAACACTGTAAAATTAGGTATCTATGCAACCGGTTTTTACGTTACCCGTAGTGTTAATTAATCAGAAAAAATAAGCAATAATCTACAATCAATATAATAAAAATAATCTACAAGATATGAGAAATTATGTGGTTTTCTTTGAATTCTATTTTAATTTATAGAACTCAAGAAAAAAAATACTAGAGTTACCCCCCTATTTTTTCTAGTTGAAACCAAATTACTGCTGCATTTTTTTATCGAAACTGTATGAAAATTTACACACTTATTTAAAAAACAATACTACATTATGTGGTTAACTTACTTTTTTTTTTAAATCAGTACATATTCATTTATATAAATAAACAAAGCATTTCAATCGAAATTTTGCACCGTACCCCGCTCTCGTCCATAAAGTCAGTGCGGGGCGAGTCGTGTTGCTAGACGGACCTGTGCTGCGTTGTGGAAGGAGCTTATCAGTTTGCCGAAATAATTCTTAGTCTTTTGCGTGTATTTAGAGTAAACAGATACATTTCGACGGGCCGGTTGGCGTGACCAGACCCAGACTCCCAGACACCCAGACTCAGGACAAACATGTCTGTTTGTCCTGAGTCTGGGTGTAATTATCTATTTAAGTATGTATTTACAAAAAAAAAGTAGTATATGTAGTATATCAGTTAACTGGTTTCCATATTACAAGCTTTGCTTAGTTTGGGATCAGATAGCCGTGTGTGAAAAATGTCCGAGGATATTTATTTATTTATAGGCGTCATAACATTTCATGAACATAATCATATTTTAGATTGGTATTATAAGTGTTTATTATTACGAGTAGTGTAGTCATTCGAGGCGAGGACGTAGCATTATTTTAGATTTAATAATAGTATATAATTTTATGTTTTTTTATGAATATGGGATATATATAATTTAAATATTGCTTTTTCACAAAATACAATGAAAATATTACATACATACTAAATTAGAAATAAAACTAAAATACCTATAAATAAAACTAAATTATAAATAAAACACAGAATTTAGATCGCTGTCTATGGGTAACGTGCCATAAGACTGGCTACGTTACCTCGCTGTATAGCAAGGCTTATTCGTTGTCCAAAGTACGAGCCAGCCCTTTGGTCGCCGGAAGTTTCTATTAGGCGCGCCGATAGCTCTTTAAATAATTAAATAGTTAATTTAATATTTTTAGTTTCCTGTAGTTACAGTGTTTTCATAGACAGACATTTATTGGCTACAGACTAGGGTCGATAATTTTTGAAACAAAAAATAATAATAGTAAGTAGGATGAAACCAATTAGAAAAGGAATGAACCGAAAAATAAAATGAAAGGAAAAATAAATTAAATTTCGATGAATTTTATCATGTTGCTCTCAGCCTTATTAGTTTATTTATTTATATACCTAGTATGTACTATATTCCGCCCGGCTCTTTCATCCGTGTTCCCCAAGTATAATTTGATGTCCCGGCATAAAAAATCCTATCAGGGTCCCAAAATTCATCCAAATCCATTCAGTAGTTTTGTGTGAAAGAGTAACAAACATCTTCACAAATCATTTATGTACTCACATCCTTACAGACTAACACATTTAAAATTCTAGTTTTGCGCCCCGAGGTTTCACCCGCTTTCCCAAGGGATCTTATTTTTCCCCGGGATAAAAAAGTATCTGTTTTATTCTAGGATATATTCTACCTGTGTGCCAAGTTTCATGAAAATCTGTCCAGCCGTTTACGTGATTGAGGAACAAACATCCAAACATACAATCTTTCACAACTATAATATTAGTAGGATAATATAATATAATAATAATAATATATAATTAGCAGGTATAGTAAGATATTAATAGGTCGGCCGTAGTTCCAATTTTCTCCATTTCACAGATAAGTTGGTAGGAGTGTAAAATACAGTTTATACTATATATTTATACTAAAGGTTTTTCATAAAAGTTTTTAGATGAACCTAAAAGTACAGTACTTACAAGAACAATAAGTAGATGAAGCCTAAAAAACAACGACAATTTGAAAGGAGCTTGTGAAGTTGTAAACAAGTTAGAAACTTTGCAGAAGCCTTATCCATTGGAACATTTATCGATGCGCCTTTTTACTTTGGAGCAAAATTTTTGACGAACATGATTTTTTATTACATAATAAAGTGTTGCATTCAACTATACATACCTAAATTATGGTAATAAGATTAATAACACCACCGAAGCCTTCCCCGCGACTATTTATTCTTCTCATTTCACGTTTATTTATTACTAGCTGACCCGCGCGATTTCACCCGCGATATCTATCTAGAGAACAGTTGAATGTTCAAAAATCCTTTCTTAGCGGCCTTTCCTACCTGCCTTTCAACTACTGACGGAACGGCTACTACGGAACAGCTGCTCAATTTATACCAAGCGCAAGTTCCGTCGTGTGTGGAGTACCTACTGCTCTCATCTTTGAGATGGTTCGGCCAAATATCAGCTTGATGCACTGGAGTCAATTGAGAGACGAGCCAAGAGAAAGAACATTGAGAACGACGCATCGGTCGAGGCAAAGCTTCAGAGCCTTGAGCATCGACGCAGAGTTGCTAGCCTATCGGTATTCTATCGAATAAATTACGGCGAGTGTGCGAGGGAATCACATAACTTGATTCCGCCAAGTCCGTTCCATTATCGAACAACCAGACGTACTGCGATGCGCCACCGTTACATGGTGGAAATTCCATCTTTATGCACGAGGCGATTTGCTTCATCTTTCATTCCTTGCCAGGCTCCTTGCCTGAGTCTGTGTTTCCCGATAATTACAACCTGGGAATCTTTAAGGCTCGAGTGAATAGGTTGTTTCTAGGTAAGCGTGCACCACCGTAGACAACATCATCACCTAGATCAAGTGAGATTGTGGTCAAACGCAAACCTATTTGGATATTATTAAAAAAACTTATATAATACTACGGATTTTGTTTACAATTTAATAGGTTTTAATTTATTTTGCACTGTACCCTAATTATAATTTAAACAAAAGTAAAAAGTTCTACCGGTGAAAGTCCCGCCCGTCAAAATAGGTGCACACGTTTTGGAAATTACCCGCCACAAATAGACAGTCACCTATCTTCCCCTTAAGTTTGTCGTAGGATACCCTGGATAATATTGAGTAAGTTTAAAGTGTCACCTCAATTTTACATAGGAATTAACCACTTTTTTTAAATAATGATGTTTCATTCCTAAAAGTTTATTTATGTTTACCACCAGCAGCAAGTCTAAAAAGTAATATTTTTCCAAAAACTTTGAATGATAATTCATATTTACTTAGTTCTTAGAAAATTTTCAAAGAAAATCCAAAATTTTGATCTCAAAAAATTTCAACCCCTATTTTACACCTTTTAACCCCTTCAGGGTTGAATTTTCAAAAAATCTTTCTTAGCGGATCTACCTACTTCCTTTGAGGAATCTATCTGCCAAATGTCAAGAGTTTATGCTACACTGATATTCCTTTTTTTTTCATTTTCCTAAAATTGAACCGAAATTCAGATTTTGAGGACAAAAAATTTAAACCCACTTTTTACCCGCTTTTCCCCCCTTTCCGGTTTGAATCCGGTTGAATTTTCAAAAATCCAGCGGATGTCTACTCGCCATGAGACATCTACCTGCCACAAGTTTGTAGCATTTATACTTTCTGAGATTTTGTGATTAATCAGTGAGTTGTATTTCACGCTTACGTTTTATATAAACGTAAGCGTGAAATACAACGAGTATTACCAGCGTCTGTTACCAAGATGACTGATTCTAGATTCAAATCGTACATAAAAAAAGTTTTGAAAGAAAAAGTTTATTACAAGGTAGCCCAATATATTGAGGATAAAGATGTCTGGAAGTAGCTGCATTCTGTACAAGTACCTACACATTGTTTTTTTTTTACTGTTAATTACCATTATCTTTTTTAATACGCTGTTATTAGCTTAGTATTTTTTGTTTTAGTTTACTATGTAGATAACTAATGCGGGTTATATTTTTTAATGTATTTTTGTATTACTATTTAATAAAATTGTTAAACATTTGAAAAATAAAGCCTATATTTAAAAAATGTTACCTTGCTGAGTTTCATGCCGGTTCTTCTCAGTTGAAGGCTGACTTCCGAACCGGTGGTAACTTCTGTAATTCGACCTTCATAAGAGCCCTTCTAGGGCCTAAACTGAATGGTTTTTTTTTACTTTATTTTTAACTTTTTACTAATCCCCACTTCCCAGTATCTAACATGATTCTAGTAAGACCTATTAATTTTCCGAGTTATGTATGAGTCCTATTCATGAGTTCTCTTTTTTGTAAAATTCCCGCGGCAGTGCCTTCGAAACTTCTAAATTTGGATATTTTTTATAAGTAGCCCGTACCTATCTCAATAAACTAATTTCTTTTCAAAGTAAAGTGTCGTCCATGTAGACTAGTTTTAGCTAAGTTCGTGATATCGATCATAATTGTGTTGCGGCGCGGCTCGCTCAAGCATCGGCATTTTCCGTCCGTTCTATCTGCGTTATGGGACAGCCTTTCCTCTGAAATACTCTGAATTAAGGAAAAGTATAATGAAAAGGAACCAACTCGGCAGTTCTCTGCATTAGTATACCGCGCCTTTAGGTGGCGTACTTCGAAAATCGATGGGGGAGGGGTTATGGTCGCGCTTGCGTCGGGCGCACGCTCGCCGCGTGTTGCCGCCAGGCCGCCGCAGCCGTCGCACGCTCGTGCACGCTCGCGACCTGTGGAACGCACCGCTCGACTTGTTGCGAACGCCACCTGTTAACACATGGAAATATCGTGAATCGCAGGTAAGTTTGCCACATCAATTTTCTCGTTAGAGCTCGCTGCGAATTATGCCAATTAATTTGTGTGTCAAAAAAGTCCGATATATGTTTTACAAAGTAGTCCAAACTTTTAAAAGTTCGGTTTCCGCAATGCATATTTGTGTGATTATTTGGCGTGCGCTACCCTTTTTTGAATTTGTAAACGTAAGTACCGTAAAGCGAAATTTTTATTACCATTTTATCGAGTAATATTTAACTTTTAACAATATGTAATAAAATAAATTAAATATTTTTTAAAGGTAGGTAACCTTTAAAAAATATTTAATTTATTTCAATATTATTTGAACATTTAACGAGGATATGTTGTACGTCGACCAGAGACGTTTACTTAAAATTTCCGGCGTTTTTGGAGTTTCTCCTTAGACTCCAGAACGTCATATTTTGGTGGTCCGGAGTTTTTCACTATAGTTCATACACCAAGCGATATCTTTATTGATTTTTAAACTAACATAGATATTTACATTATTATAACTACATTTAAAAAAACTAATCTAGTTAGTTTAGTTAATTTATTCATAGTTTGAATACCTAAGTGTTTTGTTTAAAACATTCAAATATCAATATAAATGTTTTAATTTCTATCAGCCTAATAGCATAGGTAGCCTACTTATATTCTTCTCAATAATAACTAACCTTATTCAACAAACTTTTACTTTTTAGCCCCTTAACTATTAGTATATTTATTATATGACCCTTTTTTGTTGTGTTAATTATATTTTTTATTTTATTTATTTATTAAGTTCGCCAACGTATATTACACAGTATCTTAGAAACTAAACTTGTTACTTATTAATATATACAGTGGAGTACTACGATGTTTTCCGTCACCGAAAGCTCAAGCGTAATTGTAGGATTCGAAATCACGACCCTCGCCGCGGTATCCGACGTCGTTAGGTATCACTGAAATATCTCTAAACAATTTTAATCCATCGCTCAGTTACTGCGTGCGACAAATCTTTCATAATTTTATATTAGTACTAGCTGATCCGCGCGGTTTTACCCGCGTTCTCGAGGGAACAGTTGAATGTTCTAAAATCCTTTATTAGTGGATAATTACTCTCTATAAGGAATCTATCTGCCTTTCAAGAACTATAATACCTACTACGGATTTTGTTTACAATTTCAAGGGTTAAAATTCTTTCGCGGCACCCTAATTATTTTTCTACCCTAAAAAGTTCTGCTAGTGAAAGTCCCGTCAAAATTGGTGCAGACGTTTCGGAGATTAGGCGGCACAAATAGCCAGACATACAGACAACCTGTTTTAGAATAGTTTTATTAATGTCAGCTTTTAAATATTTCGAAAATGAGACATTTTGACTATGGTTATTTTCATAAATTTGGTCGTTTCGTACGCCCTACAAAATATTGAGTGAGTTTAAAGTATTTTATTCCAAATTAAAAAAATATTATTTATGTTTAATACCAGCAGCGATAGAATTTCTAGAAAGATTAGTTACGATTTTTTTTCCAAAACTTATTTACCTCTTTTTGTATCTTCTTCTTTTTAATAAAATTTCCAAAAACCTTTTTTATCGCGGATACCCTATGAGAAAATCTAGCTGCTAAATGTCAAGTGTGTAGCACTGAAAATCCAAAATTTGATCCCAAAAAATTTCAACCCGTTTTTTACACGTTTTTATCCCTTTAGGCATGAATTTTTAAAAATAGTAGCGGATACCTTCCTACTTCCTATGAGGAATCTACCTGCCAAATGTGTTGCATTTATAATTTCTGATACGAGTATTTGTATTTCATTTTCATTTTTCTAAAATTGTTCGAAAATTTCAATTTTGAGGTCAAAAAATTTAAACCCACTTTGAATTTTGAAAAATCTTTTCTTAGCTGACGTTTACTCGCCAAGAGGAATCCTGCCAAATTTCAAGTTTGTAGCATTTATAGTTTCTAAGATTTCGTGATTAATCAGTCGGTGGTATTTCACGTTTATACAGGGTTACAGGGAAAGTCGTACTGAATATTATTCAGCTCATTTTTGATGGATTTGGTTCCGTAATATGGTGTCCGAATCTTAACCTTTACGGAGATATTCAACTTTAAAGATTATTTAAAAATAACCTTTATTTTTTGCTTTATTATGCGATTTTTTTGGGATTAGAGCGGTTAGGGTTCAATTTTTTGATGTTTTACGTTAGAAGGCATGTTTAAGCTAAAGAGAAAGCTAAAGAGACTTAGAAGGTTTTAAAATCATCTGCCGAATAAGATCCATACATTTTTTTTTTAAATGCGCTTCAAAGTTATAAAGACACTTAGTTCAAATTATTTAATTCTAACCGTTCTCGGGCAGTATTTTTAAGCTGTTAGTAGTAGGTTCAGTTTTTGTTAATCATTTCTATTAATTGACTTGAAAATTAAAACATCAAAAAATCGGACCCTTACGTAGGGACATGATACCATTGCTATAGATTTTTTGGGACTTCTGATCAAAATACCGCGACAAGTGGTTTTTATCGCCGATACAAGTGTTACAGCCCAAAGGTGGGCGGGTCACCTACCTACAAAACACTTTCAAATGACCTTAGTGTAAGTGTTACCATTTTCAAGATTAGGGTTGCTAGGTCGCCAAACCTAATAGCCGGACAGACCAGCCAGGACATTTGGGAAAAAAGGTCGGACACACATTATTGTGGTGTGGTGCTCAGTATTAATCGGTAGCTTTTTTGATTATTACCATAAATCTTGTTAAATTCTAAATAGCCTGCGCACGCCCACGCTCGGCGCTCGCTCGCTCGACAAGCCGAACACCGTTTATTTTGGCCGGACACGCAATCAAAAAGCCTAACTATGTCCGGCTTTATCCGGACGCCTGGCAACGCTATTCGAGATATTTATATTATCAGAAATTAAAAAATCTGAAATTGTTGAGTTTCTTGCCGGAGTCTTCTCAGTTTAAGTGTATTCCGAACCGGTGGTAGAGTCAATTGTAACGTTCATAAGTGCCTTACCAGGGCCTAAACTGATTAAATGAGTTTTTGAGTTTGAGTTTGAAATATCGACATATCTCGAAAATTGTGACACTAGACTCGCGAGGAATTTCTAATCAATAATCTGAGGTCATTTTTGTATATTTGGTATTACTCACCTACCTCCCCCTTAAGTTTGTTGTACTACTTACCGGACACCTGTATATACCTAAATGTTGGGGCAAGGTAATGATTAATATTTGCTTTGAATCTATGCATATATAGCGCCGAGAGCCGGCAGCAGTAGTGGTACTTTACGCACTTGATAATTCGGGTAATAGGGATCTAAAACGGGGTTTAACTGGAGGTTCTTGTCTAGGTGTGGTGAATCGACGTCCGGTAGTAGTTCATTAGCAATTCTGATGCAAATTTAAGCTGACATGACCCATTATATCCATCCATGTCTACCTTGACGTACATGCTTTTATAGAATTTCCATACATGAGGAGTAAATGTAACAAACGAACGTTTCTTATAATAATACCTATGTATCACCATTTCTCATACTTAGTTTAAGTTTTCTTGTCATAGTCATAAAAATATCTACACTTATATAACATAAAAGATTTGATTTTTTTTTATAATGGGCTATATTTTATTTTAATTCCCCCTGGAATATGAGTGAAACCGTATTTATTACATGCCGTATTATGTGACGGGTAAGATAACTAACTAGTTGCACATTACGTAGGTATGTAGTGAACGCGCAGTCAGGATATAGCTAAAGTGACATGTTACTTTCACTACCACACTTTTGATAGCATCGCTGTGTGTAGGTATATTATGAATAGTTTGTGTTTCACGATTTCGTGGGCCGTGCGTAGGTCCTTGTTTCTGAGGATATAAGCGACGGTTTTAAGTTAACAGGCAACCTGTTGATTAAGTTTCATTTATTCAGTACCTTTGCGCTATCGTACGCCCCGCCCTAGACGGTAGGTATATAAATAACTTGGCCTGAGATGACATGTTTGACATAAAAACAATGCGATGGTTCAGGAACATTTCCTAAGGTTCGGTTAGTTGATTTTTAAACGAATATTTTCGTGTAGTCGGTCAACTGACGTTCTGTAGGAAGGCCGCCCTCCCTAATTAGTACACCTAATTATAAATGAGTATGTTGTAAGCTATTTTCTTCTCACATGCGACCAACATGATCATTTAGTATGGATTTAATCGTTTACAAAACGCGTGGTGACATTGATATGGTCATTAGTGCTATTGTGTTAAAATATTATGTCTTCATAAGTCCCGACTTCCCAATTCCGCTCCTGATGTATTACCCTATTCATCTCTTAAGCAAGAAGAAATATTCGTATGAAATGGTATGGAAATGGAAATGGCATGAGTAAACAATAGTTAAGTCGATGAAAAGCGTCAGAGGGTTCGACTTAATTTTGATGCTGTAAACAAATAAAGCAGAGAGGCGAGTTAACTTTGTTTATAAAAATTAATATATTTTTACCACCACTTTCCGTTGGAGGTTCTCAAGTAAATTTTAATAGGTGTTGTTTTTTCTGTTCAGTGGAGATAAGGGGCGTATCCACGGATTTTTGTTTTGTGTAAATGAAAAGGGTTGGCACATCTAGCGCCTTTAGTTGTAGTGGCTTCTCACTCAAACATTAGAGAACATTTTTATAAGTTCAAGATATTCGAGATATGCTTATGAGTTGGTATGATTTTTCAACAGTAAGTTTGCAAACGCAGATAGTTTATATTCATCTAAGTAGTTATGTATGAAATGATTGGAATAATGTGCATTGTATAACGTGGGACTTATCACGTGGGTTCAGAGTGGAGAGGACATTGAAGTGTAAATTAATAGGCAATTATAGTTCCTTCAAAAAACATGTTTTCTTTTTCGTAAGTCGAGAACATAATGGAACGAAATCGATTTATTTACGTAAGTATCTCCTTATATTTCCAGTAACTTCCAATATCAGACAGCTCAGGGAAGTCACCATGCCCATTATTTTTAATGTTTAATAAAATTACATTTATAAAATACATTTGAACACGAAATCCTATTACTTTAGCTCATTATTAATTCTCGACCGCTATTTTTTTTATTGTAGGTAATGTGCCGATTCATGGATATTGTATTTAATATGAAAATGCAATAATGATTGAATATACTTCATTTATACTGTCATGAAAATAGGTAGGTATTCTAATGTACATTTTAAAAAAGCTTAAATATTTTTTATTAAGAAAATAAAATATTGATGTTTTATAAGTTAATTTTTATATATTTTTTTTATTTTATTTAATCAATCAAAGTATGTACCGTACCGTTGTGATCTATGCAGTTTTGCCATTTTATAGGGAGTTCATTGAAAAAATTGCGGGAACGAGAATCAACAAAATCTTTGATGGTGTTTTGGACTGCATCATCTGAATTGTTTTTTTTTTCCTATTAAGAAATTATCCAAATTCCGAAAAATTGGTAATCGGTCGGAGCAAGGTCCGGGGTTCGGTACGCCAGTCTGTGTGTCTGTCTGTGGCTTCATAGCTACTAAGCGGTCTTTTACCTTTTATGGGATCGTTTTAGGTGTCGGAATATTATTTTTATTTTTAAGGTTTATCTAACATGAGGGGTGACTTTTGAAACTTAATTGAATATATAAAATTGTGGTCAGGATAATGACGATGCATTGGTCGTCATCGGGCATACATAAGTATGTAAAATTTCTGTTCAATCTGAAGTTTTTAAGTGGGTGAAAATCATGTTCAGAAATTCCGTTACAAACAAACATACCTACATTAATATAGGTATAGGTAAAATTCTTATGTTCTGCTCTCTCCGTACGAGCTACATACTTGCTTTCTAGACATTAAAAAGGTCGGGAACGCATTGAACATTTTCCTGGTTTTACGGAGACGGTAGTCCGTACTATCACATGGCTTATCTGTCTGCATGTCAGTGTACTGACATTAAGGAAGCCTTACAGGATCTTGCAATACGGATGTGATGTCGGAAATATCAGAGAATGTCCATTAGCGGGGTGTCCCGATACCTCGAATCTGTCTACTGTCTATAAATAAAATTACTACGAGATGTATTTATTCTATGAAACAAAATGTTTCATATAAAATATGCAAATCTCGCGACAAGCTTTTATATCATTTAATAAATTGTGTAATACGTGTACTAAATTGATTGGTTTAATTTAATTTAAAGTATATTTTCTTCTTTTTAGGGCAATTAAATAAAAGCTTGTTTTTAAAAAGGTTTTTTTAACAGTAATTATTTTTTTACTTTTTAGTTATCGCTGGACAGGTTTCTCAGTCCGTTCATCTCATAGCAAGTCCTTTCATTTGATACCCATATTGTAGGAAAGCATATAAACCGAGTCTACCATCTTTAGAAGTCCGCCACATTGGATTTACAGTGACGTCTCTTTATTTTTCGAGTTATTCGAGCCCTTTTATTTGATACCCATATTGTAGTATTGCATTAAAAAATAATAGTCCGCTATCTTAGGTGTTCCGCCATTTTGGATTAAGAATGACATCACATAGCTTACCATGCATTATCATCTAAACTAAACGTGTATACAAAATTTCAGCTCAATCGCTTAAATATATCTGCTTCAAAATTGAGTTGCAAGTTTCCCCCCGGAAAAACATACCTACATTGCAAGTTAATTAAAAGCTTTTAAAAAAGAGAGTTCCATCAAATTCACTGCCTAGCAAGCGAAGATTCCAAATTTTGAATTCGGATTCTGTTTTAGAGAGATTCGCGCAATGCAATTGGAAAAATGGGGCATTTTGACGCATGGACGTTCGCTTTCGATGTTTTTTTTTTATTTGGTTGGGGTAGATAAAGGCCTGTATAACACGGAGGGCGGTGCACGAAATTGCGCAATCGAATGGTTCATTCATTCATTTAGTACACACTTGCTCTGTTGGAAATTCATCTAGTCTTAGCACTTAGGTTCGGTTCAAAAGTTGGCACCGGTGCCGAAATATAACAGTAGGTATAGTATGAGAAATACACAAAATGTATATTTTTTTTTGGTAAATTTGTCCTACAGGCTCAATATTGAGCGAGCTAGTTCTGTATATCATCTTTCCCAAAACTTTCCAATTTAATGTGAGTTCAAGATGCCGTCTGCATATAATCTAAACTAAATGATTTTATCTTTTGTATGTTTGTTTGTATCTCAAATAATATCATTTATCTGACTAGCTTTCCACCTCGCGGTTTCACCCGCGTACCTACCCCTTTTTTTGAGATTTCGTTGAGGGTTTGAATTTCGCAAAAATCCTTTCTTATTCTTCGTCTTAGTCTTAAAAACAACAAATATGAGAAAATTCAGCTTTCTAAGTCCAAAGTTTTAGGCCTTCTCGTTTTATATGACCTATATAAATTTTATATAATTTTTATAGAAATTATATAAAGCTACATTATCAGTGAGTAACATGGGCTATATGTTATTTTAACACCCTTGGAATGCGTATGAAACCGCGGAATGAAAAGCTAGTGTTATAAAAAAATTCCAACCTAAATTGCTTCACTTACACGAAAACATTTTTTACTGGAATAATTATCTCGAAAACAGTTTATTAAAGCCTGCATTTGCAATTTACATCAGAGATCCGCTTTTGTGAGCGTAAAGCGGAATACATGTAGGTATTTAAAACTAAACGAACCCCACTATACAGCCGTTAGAAATTTAATCAAGCTCCTCGACAGCCTAAATGCTAATCGGACCAGTAGAGTACTTCAACTCACCTAAGTAACCATATCACATGTCCATGTGAAAAAAGTATCGGTAAATTGCCTAGTACAGTTATTGGCTTTAACTAAGTCCAATCCTCCCTTTCATACATCTAGATTAGTGTTTTTCAACCTTTTTGAATACGCGAACCCTTTGCAAGTTCAAAAATTCTGGAGACCGCCCGGCGCCTTAAAATTATGCCAGTGATTTGATTGTTGAAAATTTTGTATAAAAAAACCGGTCAAGTGCGAGTCGGACTCGCGCACCGAGGGTACCGTAATGGAGTCTCAAGGATTTTTCGATTTTTTTTCGATAACGTTTTCGATTTCCTCATTTGAGGTTGGTGCCAATTAAGCAAGACCTCAAAATTGTATGAGCGCCGATACAACTCAGAGGTCTATCTTAATTGGTGATAACTATGACATAGTTATCGTAAATTGCGGTTTACGACGGTTTACGATTGACGTATTAAAAAAAAACTTTTTACTACATCTCGTTCAAACCAATTTTCGTTGGAAGTTTGCATGGTAATGTACATCATATATTTTTTATTAGATGATATTAGAAACCTCAATATCATTTTTAAAGACCTATCCATAGATACGCCACACGTATGGGATTGATGATTTTTTTGTTTTTTTCAGTTCTAAGTATGGGGACCCCCCAAAATTTATTGTTTTTTTTATTTTTGTGTAAAAATCTTAATGCGGTTCACAAAATACATTTTTTCAAACAAGTTTCAACAGTATAATTCTTATAGTTTCGGAAAAAAGTGGCTGTGACATACGGACGGACGATTTATGACGTATTAAAAAAAACTTCTTACTAGATCTCGTTCAAACCATTTTTCGCTGGAAGTTTGCATGGTAATGTACATCATATATTTTTTTTAGTTTTATCATTCTCTTATATTAGAAGTTACAGGGGGGACACACACATTTTACCACTTTGGAAGTGTCTCTCGCGCAAACTATTCAGTTTATAAAAAAATGATATTAGACCTATCCATAGATCCCATCCCCACACGTATGGGATTGTTGAAAACATTTTTTTTGAATTTCAGTTCTAAGTATGGAGAACCCCCAAAATTTGTTTTTTTTTTTCTATTTTTGTGAGAAAATCTTAATGCGGTTCACAAAATACATCTACCTACTTACCATGTTTCAACAGTATAGTTCTTATAGTTTCGGAAATAAGTGGCTGTGACATACGGACGGACAGACAGGCAGACAGACATGACGAATCTATAAGGGTCCCGTTGTTTGCCATTTGGCTACGGAACCCTAAAAATAAGCTGACTTTGGTGGCTTCACAGTACTTCCTACAGTATTTATCTACTCATCGAGCGAGCTCTAAACAACAATACCCCATTCGATGGGGTAGGTTAAATGTTTTTTTGTCGCGCCCCCTTTTAGCTGTTGTAACGGAGCCCCCCTTAGAAGAATTTAAACATATTTTTTTCTCAATTTGTATGTCTTTGGGTCAACACATCTTGTTGACCCTTATACTGTGAAAAAGCTCTAACCGTTTGGTTGTAATACTTGAGTGACAGCACTAGGGCCCCGTTTGGACCGTTCGGGTACGGAACTCTAATAAACAAAACAGGCACAACCTTCGCACTAAATTGTACTTAGCTTTCAGTGTAATATAGAACCTAGAAATAATTTTAATTTCCTTTTATCCGCGACCCCCCGAATAAGGCTTCGCGACCCATAGGTTGAAAACCACTGATCTAGATAGATAGTTTTCACACGCAGCATCAATTTATCACATGTGTTTCAAAGCCGATCGTATAAAACGGCATGTTACAAACAATACTATCAATCATCACAAACATTGTTGGAGTTCAAATTCATAGACAGGTTCAGTTATCGATTTAAAAACAAAACAATACCATTACCTACTATATAGATAATAATACATTGGTTATGTCATAATAGGTATAGCCACAGTCTCGCTACCGTTTAACACATTTTGCAAAACCATTTCAGTCGTTAGGGAAACGGAGGAATAAAATACATTCAAACACTTTCCGATGAATTGTTTGATTTGAAATTGGGCGCAAAAGTTAGCCAATGCATTCCATATAGGCAGGGGTATTTCTGAAAACGTCAAAGCATAGGTGTTGAGTTTAAACTTCCTGCACGCCAGGCAACCCAAAGTAACCCTGCAATGGATCAAAGGACATAGCAACTCACTAGGCAATGACGCAGCCGATGAACTGGCCAAAAGAGGATCGGAGACAATAGTATATGGACCGGAACCATTACTACCCATACCTAAGGCCCAAATAAAATCATGGCTACGTCAAAAAACTGAAGAAACCCACTTGACGCAATGGAAAAACAAAGAAGGGTGCAGACAAACAAAGAATGCAGTTCCGGTAGCATCAAAAAAGTTTTCTCGCAACCTCATCAGATTAAAAAGGGACAGAATCCGCAAAGTTATAGGAGTTATAACCGGCCACTGTCTACTGAACAAACACCTATTTACCATAGGCGTGACAGACAGCCCCCTATGCAGAGGATGCATGGAGGCGGAAGAAACGCCACAGCACGTGCTTATGGAATGCAGGAGCGTGGCAGACAAACGGGCACAAATCCTCCTCTCACCAGCGTCACTTCCGGAAGCCTTCGGCAGTCTACAAAGGCTGCTAGCCTTCTGGGATGACCTGGGCTGGTTGGAGTGAGAAGTCACAAGCTTAAATACGTACAATGGCCCAATCAAGAGGCTAAGTGCGGAAACAGCCCTGCCAAAACAAACAAACAAACAAACGCCAGGCAACCGGTGGAAAGTTGTTCATAGGCAGTTCTGTGTCGACGTCTATTAAATTTTACTCGATATAGTAGGTATGCTATGTTCGAAATTTGACGACCGCCATCATTCTTTTACTGTTATTTGGGGAAGATTCCTATTTCGTAGTAGGTAACTATACCTAATTGCGTCCAGGTAAATTCCCTTCTTTTTCAAATTCGGCTTCCTTTACTGTGGTTCACTTTAAGTGCGTGGGGTTATTTCTCCTTTTTTACCACACTAGGCAAAACCTGTATCGCTGTAAGTATTATAGTTATAAAATGTGTGGCCACGAAAATTGCACTTCGTAAGCGATTTTATACCACACAACAAATATTAATACATAGACATTTATACACACACATATTACACCATTAACATTATTTAAATATTGTATTTATAAAAATAAATAGATATTTTATTAGATTTTGTTTAAAACAATACGACACACTCATATATTCTAAATACTTTGTTCTAGTCAAAAACATGTAGAATATAATAAATACACTAAAATAAAATGAATACAATGCTTATAGTTTTAATTTTAGTCTGTGGATTTAGTAGGTAAGAGATGGCCCCTTACATCGATTTTCAAAACCGGTTATAATTCCATATTTGGGAATAATCTGTTGACTCGCCTGCCTCGTTGTCACTTGTGACATTAAAAAATAAAAAAAATAAATTAACCTGTCAAACAATTAGTCAACTCGCGCACAGTTTTCAAAATTTCAAAATTCGCGCCCAATTTTCAAGTAAACGTCATCGTCCCGATTGTCCCATTTGAGAACCAAGTGGTGCGGACTCTGAAACCCCGATTGTCCTAAGAAAGAACTGACAGGTTAAAATAACGTTCAAATTAATAATAACAACAATATTTTAATTAATTTTGCGATTGATTTCATTCAATTGTACATAATATCTATTTTGATTGATTATACGTAAATACCTAATTATATAAAAAAAACGGTAAAACAGTTTACTGGAACGTAACAAAACATCGCTGTTATTTAGTTATCTTTTTTTTATTTGGTCCACTAAACTTGACATTACACACAAACCTTAAGAATACAAACAAAAATATACAGACATAAGTATGTGTAAGTCCTACTTAGAAGTGAACACAACATGCTTATATAGTTATTACTTACTAATAATGAATTAATAATTCCTAAACGAGATTCTTGAAAAATGCTAATAGTACTAATAAGTATCAATACATAGTTAATATGGACATAGTTAAAATATAAATAAATACTAAGTTGACTGACAGGCTAAGTGGGTACTATGACGTGAGTAGGTTTATATCATTCAATCAAACATAGGCAAAAGTATATATATTTTATTCAGCAGCCTCATTAATGAAAAAATGGAACGATATATAATGTATTTTCGATATATGAAAACAAGCTTATTAAAAAAAAGCAAAATTATAGGTATCATGTTTTCTTACCCAGTGTCATACAAAAAAATAATACATACTAGTGGCCCGGGCAGACGTTGTCCTACTCTGAAATTTAAACAAAACTTAGAACCCAATTCCAACGCTACCTACCGGGTTCAATTGTGAATCTAAACCTTTGATTATATCTAAACCATCACGAAAATAATGACATTCGCTGTCATTCCGGCGATTTCCGTAGAAAATTACCAATTTAGAGTTATTAAATTTTTCAACATGTTTTATGGGTTTTCCCTATTTTTTTTTCATTTAAACTAACCCTGCATTTCAGCGAACAAAACAAAAAAAAATATTCGAATCGGTCAAGCCGTTTTTGAGTTTTAGCGAGACTAACGAACAGCAATAAATTTTTATATTTAAGTTTTTAAAATCATCTGCCGAATAAGTTCCATACATTATTTTTATGACAGCTTATGACAATAAAAAGCGAGGATCGATAGAGTTATACTCAAAATACACCAAATTAAAATAAAACAAAAACGAAACGTCACTTCGCAAGTTCCTGCCAAAAAGTCTCCACATTGGCTATCCCTCTGGTACTCGTATTGCTAGTGTCCAAAAGCGAATAAGTGGTTCGACTGAGTATCGACCTGCCGCTTGCCTGCTTGACAGTGTTCTTATTTCGAAAGAATATCTATTTCATGTCCTTTATTACGAGTTTTGTGTAGATATAGAATTGAATATGTGTGTGGTTATAGTTTAAATATAAACATGTATATAGTGATGGACCTATTAGTTGATTGAGGTGTGTTTCCTGATTTACTGCATAACAGTTTGTTGGCAGTTGAAGCTCTCTATACAAATATAACTTACTTTATTATAACATACACAGCATGTGTGCATCATGAATTACTAATCAGGAAATTACACTACTATAGCATTAGAGGCATTTCACATAAATTACTAAGTTCTTACTTGAATGATAGGATTCAGAGGGTTAATGTTAAGGCCAGGTAGACCCATTTTACATCACTTTGATTCAATTTTTAACAAACAAAGAGTTATTGTTTAAAGCCAAAAAAAAATACATATCATAGTTCACTATATGTACTTAGATAATTATCGGTTCAAAACATGATATCGAAAACTTCACTCGATAAAAAAAAATCCGAAGAGGGGTAATTCGATTATTTTTCTTATTTTACTTGAAGCATATGAAAGTTTAACTTCAAAAAAAAATCTAAGCAAAGTTAAAAACATATAGAACAATAATCCTCGGTTACATTTAGCAAAATAGTTGAATTATTTAATAATAAATTATTATATAATACAGCGGCTTGCGGACGTGGCTTCAGTCGCCCGCCGGGCCTTGACGAGGTAGGACCTGTGTTCCTTTTGCTCTCGCACGGCTGTCCCGTTGCAGCCGCCATCTTAGATTTAGATTTTGACAGCACTATCGGCTTCAACACCCTCGAAAACCATGAAAACGACATCCATGACGAAAAAGTTGATAATTTCGTGCAGCCGCCATCTTGGATTTAGATTTTGACAGCACTATCGGCTTCAGCACCCTCAAAAACCATGAAAACGACATCCATGACGAAAAAGTTGATAATTTCTTGCAGCCGCCATCTTGGATTTACATCTTCGATGCAAGTAAAGAGAATCGAATCCACGACCCCTTTTTGTGTTTGTTAGCCCTCCGCAACGCCCCATAAGGAACTTCGTTCCAAAACAATGTAAGAAACTTAAATCTCAAATAAATTAATTATCACTCACAACATTTTTCATTCACAACATCTATTCAAAATTACATATAAATGTTAGGTTTTCCCGATGACTACATATTATAATAAAACAAGCAGACAATTTATTAATAAAATAAGTTGACCTTCTGCCTACACGACACGTTTACTTATAATGTGACAGATTTGGGTTCATGTGAGTTCACGCCGGCAACGTCTGCGCTCGGCTCGCCTCGCGTAAAGGATGGTAGCGTTAAATATCTACTTTGCTCGGTCTACCTGGCCTTAATGGTGAAGTTTCCTCTGGATCACCTGTTACAATGGGCGTACCACAAGGTTCCATCCTTGGACCATTTATTTTTCTTATTTATATCAACGAAATACCTTACCTTGTCGAAAAAAAACATGAAATTGTATTGTTTGCTGATGACACTTCACTTGTTTACAAAGTGAATAGACATGATTATAATTTTGACGATGTGAACAATGCTCTTTCAGCTGTCGTTGATTGGTTTACGGTTAATAATTTAATACTTAATGAAAAAAAAACAAATGTATAAAATTCAGTCTAACCAATGTAAGACAATTAGATTCAGCCATTGTTATTAAAGGCGAAAACTGAATCTTACTGAAACAACCGTATTTCTAGGCATAACTTTAGATGATAAGCTACAGTGGGGCCCTCATATAAATAATTTGCCGAATAGACTTAGTTCTGCAGCTTATGCAGTGAGGAAAATTCGTTTTCTCACCGACGAAAGTACGGCAAAATTTTTTTTATTTTAGTTATTTTCACAGCTTGATGTCCTACGGCATTCTCCTCTGGGGCCACTAACCCACTGCCGACATCAATAGAATTTTTATTTTGCAGAAGGCTTTTCGTACAATTTATAACTTAAGACCAAAATACTCTCTTAGAGATGTGTTCAAATCTATAAATGTTATGACAGTGTCGTCACAGTACATATATGAAAATTTAAATTATGCTCGGAAAAACATCCAGAACTTTTCTAAGAACAGTGACACTCATAGCCTGAACACTAGAAATAAGGACAATCTTACCAAAAACTCGGCTCAGCAAAATTAGGGACTCTTTCAAGGGGCAATGTATACGTTTCTATAACAAGGTACCCAAAGAAATTCAAGAACTATCTGTGTATAGATTTAAAAAGTTAGTTAAACTAAAGTTATGTTTGAAAGGGTACTATAAAGTTTCTGATATTGTAGATGACAAGAATGCATTCAAATGAATTGCTCGCTTCACAAGCTATTTTATGAGTTTCATATTTTGTACTATGTGAAACTATTTTGAAGAATTAAGTGTAAGTTGCTTTTTTAAGTAATTTCTGAGTTTATTGCCGGCTCTCCTCAGCAAAAGCAACCTTAAGAACCGTGCATTAGAGTAAAAAATATTTTGTAATATATCAAACATGTGACGATTAAAAATACTTATAATGAGTTTACTTAATAAAGAAATTTTTGAGTTTGAGTTTTGAGAGTCATTTGGAGTAACTGTGCGTGGTGGGTAAGTGAGCGCAGTGCACGTAACTTTGGAAAGGGGACCGGGGGAGGGCTAGATTGTTTGGGTCAAATAAAGCCACCTGAGTGACGAGCACGGTGCCATAGCTTAGAACAAAAGTGTCGACAGCATAACCGACCAGTTTGGGTAGGCTTCTGCTCTTGGAGATACACTATTTAGTTCAATAGATTTTAAAATTTTCCGTACTGATGTATCAAAGTTTAATTCCAAGTATTGATAGATGCCGCTGTTCTCAAAATGCGCGGGGAAAAGTGATCAAGAAAAAAAATCTACGGTAAGTTGATTTTTTTTAAGCAAATATATAGCTTGATTTATTACTATAATTTTGGGGTTATATTTGATTTCAAATATTTTATGATAGTTTATTTGGAAGTTGGTGTACTGGGGAAAGTTCCGCGAGTAAGTGTGCACATGCGTACACTTACCTCTAAGAGACTTACTATTAAGAGTTATTTTATTCGAATTTCTTTCGTAAATCGTAAAAGTACCATCATTTCCGTTTATTTTATTGTTAAAATTTTGAGATTAATAATTTATGTTTTATTTCTGAGACTCTAATCCTAACTCTTATATGTTAGGCGTGGTGAGCCTTTATTTACTTAAGTGCGCGCACTTGAGCCGAATGACTCTACTGATGTACCTATGCATCTCTAACTATAGTGTGCATTCATTTTAATTGTATTTGTTGAGCTCTTTCATGATATTCTATTCCGCAAACAGTTTTATTTTTTATCTGTTTAAGTATATGATTTATTTTTAATTTTTTTACTGCACAGCATATATGCAAAATTAACCCTGTAGGTATTGTATTGTATATATCATCATAATAGCAAAAAAAACTTCGGTTAATCGAGTAAAAAAATAATATTTCGATTCGAATCTTTTTGCGAATATTCACGATTTTTGGACCTCTTCTCGACTGCCGCATCGAAATTTAGTGTTGCTTTAAAAAAAACAAACTTTAAAGTAGAAAACAAATAATGGTTTAAACAAAAACTAAAAATTCACGCTTTTATAGAAAATCAAACTAAAAGGTAAAAAATATTTGTATGTTTTAATATTGTAGGTATAGATTTTTATTTTTAATAAGTTGTGCATTACATATGTATTTCATTAAAACATAAATAGGAATTCTTTTTAAAAATTTTCGCAACATCATACTGAGAAAAAGTCGTCACTAAATACAGTCTCATTTAATTTATTTATTATATTTAAATACTAGTTGACCCTACCCTATTGTCATATTCATTTCATAACTTCATGAATATTTTTAGAAAATTATTTAATTAATTTAAGGAAGACAATTGTTTTAATGATAAACGTGTTTCTTATTTATAGATTAAAAAAAAACATAGATACGTCGTTTGTTACTCAATTTAGTGGTCAATTATCTGATGGTAGTAAATTACGGGTACAACCTACCAATAAATTACTATTGGACAGAACATAATTGATTCGTAGAACTGCTGCGAATTTTGTAGCAGCTCTACGAATTAACTGAAGCTAATTTAATATAACGTTGTTATCAATTAAAATATGACTAAAGTTATTAACACAAATATAATATGTTTTGACTTGAATGAATATTTAATGTATTTTAGTAATATTGTTTGGAGAAGATAATTAAATAATATCGTTTGGTTTTTTGTCAATGGCCTAAGTAGGTAGAATGGGGAGCTAATGTTTGAAAAATAAATATTTGATACAAATAAGGGGTAAAATATAAAGGGTACCTAAGGGAGCTTGTATCACGGAGACACCTAGGATATTTTTTATTCCGGGAAGCTACTAATAATATAAGTGACCACGACCTTATAACATTCTGAGGTTTGGATAGAGAATTATAACAATGTCTCTTTTATGGTTTTCCATAGAAGGCGGCGTTTTATGTTTATAAACCGTCCGCCTTCTTTTTCTACGCTTTTGATAATATTTCTTTTACTCACAGCTCTTGCTAGAGTAAAAGTATTATGTGATACATACGAAATATTTGCGTCAACCATGTCTAACATGGAGATTGACTTAATTTTTTGGTAATTACCACAAAGCCCAATTCACACATAAAAAGTACATTTCAATAATAATCTATATTTTTAATGAATGTAGTTGAAAGCAATTCTTTTTTATTTCATTCTGTTTATAGTTTACAGTCTAATATTGAAATATACGAAAGAAAGTCATTAGTTAAGACATGGTATAGACTTACGCCCTTACTCATAAAATGCCTGTTTAACTGTCAACTGTTAAGTTGACACACACCTATGCATTATATCGATCTATTTTCCAGTCATTGTGAAACAATGTGACGTTATTTATACGTGAAAAGTTAAACAGTAGTACTAACTTCTAATTAAGGCGTTGTCTGACTAATACATTATACACGGGATTAACTTGAGTTAACTAGTCTAGTTAAATTGGAAACGACGGGAATATCAAACAGTTAACAGTGTTTGATGCAATCATTGAGATTCGATTGCAAAGGGATTGTAGTCAAAGTCACAAAAATGTGTAATGAAATTGTCAGAATTTCGAGCAGTATTGGGACAGGAATTGGAACCTTGTATCAGACTAAAGTGCTCGAATTCCGCAGCTAACTTGCAATTCACTTTGCAATAAAGTAAAGAACATCGATGTCATTGTCATACAAAGTTACGAGTGTCACATACCTACACACCAAGTGCCCGTACTTACCACTAGTGATTATAGTAATTTAAGAAAAGCAGACACTTTTTAAAATAGTTTGTTTTAGCTAACATACTTAGCTTAGTTCACGAAGCTGCGACGTCTTTCCATGTTTTAGTTTGTAGTTGGCGATGATAATGTAACATTACATAGATAGTCTTTTGTTTTACTTCAATAAATTCTGAACAAACATAAATATTACTAGTGTTCGCCCACGTGTCGAAAGAACATAAAACTAACTGATTCCAAATTTATTTTTATTTATAACATTAAGGTGAAATAAAAGAAATCTTATCGAACTGTTTTGTCTTTACATATTTATGAAGATAATGTATAGTACGTATATGACGATATTTCATGATACGGGCATTGTTTCGAACTGTTTGACTAGCTATCTGCTTGCTGGCTTGCTACTACGGTATCTACCTACGTGTAATGTATGAATAAAATAACATATTTAATGAAGCAATAGTATATTTAATGAAGACTCTTGGAACTTCAGTTCTTAGTGACCAAGGCTTGGAAGTAATATTTTCCATTAAAAAAAATATGTACAATATACCTACTCAAACGCGATATAAGCATTTTAACGTCAAATATTTTCTCAGAATACTAGTTAAACTTCCATTTACTAGAAGCCTGATCAACGTAAATATATGGTGGCAATGTCGTCAATAGTTTACAAGGGGAAACTTATAATAGGCTTTCAGACACTTTTGTTAAATAGTTATATTATCAGCCATCGTAGAGTGATCGTAGAGTGATTTTGGCAAGAAATAAGCAGCTTATTTCTTGCCAAAAGGCTTTTCTCATTTAATGTTATTAAGTCACAAACATAAATTAATTTGGTTTCCTTAGACTTTGACTGACTGCAGTTCTTACTACATATATGTAAGTACCTACTATCAAAGTTTAGGCAACTTGTATTGAAGTCAGTTTGGATAATTAACAATGACGAGTGAAACTCGAATTCTACGATATACGAATATTATTTTATCATCTTGGTCATAACAGTTAGAAAATAAATTGACTAGCTGATAATCATTATAGATGTTAAGAAATTGGGGATATTGTACTAACAATATTAATAACGCTATGTTAAATGTTCAAATATAAAATCAACTGTACTAAAACAATTTGGACTATGCATGTGATTCAAATAAAGGTAAAATATTTTTTTAATTTAATTTATCATTTCAGAATTATGCCTCCATTAATATTTTTACTTTATTTTTAAGTTTTTGTTTGTAAAGTGCAAAATATCTCTTTGAAATTCACATATTTGAAATGCGTCGCAGTTAATCAGTCAGAGTGAAAATGACGACAGTCTGTGACAACAAATAAATGTCAAAGCTACCGAACATAACGTAACTCTTTTGTCGTTGAATTAAGTTGGATTGTGGTGTATAATGTAAAAATGCATGCATATTCCCTATTACAATGATACTAAGATGTTTGAATTTTTTTCAGTACATAAAGAATATTAATATAATTAGTTTATAATTTAATCATGATTTTTGTATGTCAAATCCGCATACACATTTATTACGATGCGTTTTAGTAACAAAAATACTCAAATCCTTTCGCATTGTGAAACAGGTGAAATCTATTTTATTGAATTATAATTTTATTAGTAATAGCTTTCGCCTGCGATTTTTTGACCAAGGGTTAAAAAATCGCAAAAAAATTGTAGTCTATGTTTCATATTCTACCCCAATCAGGTTCAAACTTCATAATAAAAGAAAAAAAAAAACCTTTTTTTTTTCGGAAGACAAAAAGAGTTACTATATGAATAAATATAACAGCAATTTTGAAACCGCTTTAGTAATTTGCTTGGAATTTGCCTTTAAGGCATTGTAACTAAGTGTATAACACATTGCCAATCCCCCTGGTACTGCTAATGTCTATAGGCGACGTTATTCACATACTATCAGGTGACCCGACTAAAGTCATAAACTGCTTCTAGAATCAGAAGTAGGTACCTTTGATGGTTTAAATGGTTAGGTAAGCTTGTATCGTAAGCGCATTTAAACTACATGATTTAACGGCATTTTTCTCGATGAATTTGTGCGCTCTAGAATAATGGCTGATTAATCCGTAATCCACACAGGGCCCGCATCGTGCACGCTTATGTGATTCGTTATCAGAACCGCAACGTCCCGCTGTAAGGAGATTTCAGCTTATTGCGAACATATGAAGGCTGGTTTAGGAGATTTAACGTTAAAAATAACTAAGCCAAAACCACATGTTGATATTATATAACTTGTATTCCCTAAGCTGTCCAACCTCAAATATATAATAACCAAAATAAATATAAATAAAATAAAAAATATATCGGGCACCATGAGTTAAAAGTTGCAGTCAATACTTTAGTTGCGTAACTTGTGGCTCGGATAGTTTGTGAAAGTTATAATTTCAGTTCACTAGAAACAATAGTGAAGTTTAGACAAATTCAAACCGGGACGAAATGAGGTACGGGTATTTGTAGAAAATAGAGAGCTTTATTATTGTATTGACAATTCAGTGTATTTGCGGACGCTTACATCGGCGTGGGTATTCGCTTTATAGAAAGGTTAATTATCTAGTGGTTTTTGCATAACACAAAACAAGCATTTTTATTTTTGTTAGGATATTTTTAGGTTTGGTAATATAATTATGGTGGTGATAGAAACGAGTTCAACGCTTACTATGAACTTTAACCATATCTCACTTGCCACGGAATAATAGGGTTACTAAAGGAACGTTATCCCGGGGAAATTATAATACGGTGGAAAGATACTGGCTGGCTACCACCCTTAAATTGAAATTCTATCGACAAGCAACATTAGTGTTATTGTGGTTCCAGCAGTTGCACTTGAGAACTTTGTAGTTGCATTCTAGGATATGTGTGACCTGACATCAACAAAAGTAAAATTAATAACTATAAAAATCGGTTGACAATTGGCGGAGAAATTGAAGAACATACCTACTTAAAAAAATAAACATACCTACATACAGTCGAACATATAACCTCCTCCTTTTTTGAAGTCGTTTAAAAATACTCTCAGATCTTACCTTGTAAATGTAAAACATTTGTTGGTAAAATAGTTTTGTACATTACAGTGATTTTACAAAGAGTCTACGAACGAATATTATTAATAATGTTGTCACATTCATAATAAATAGTTTAACCTCACAAGTCCAGTTTCTGTCTGATACAATTTTAATTTGATTTGACTTACAGTAGACATAAAATATTCACTCAAAGCAGTTTAACTTGCGGAAAAGATAAATAAATTTCTGTTTCGAACAATATGAATAATTTTTTTATCAATATTCTTAGATGTAAGCAATAAAGATCATAAAGAAATAATGTAATTAACATTTTCGGCACTGTGACTAATTTATCATAAACTAGCTAAACGCTAACTAGCTAACCCCCGTGTTTTCATCCTCAGGAATCTTAT
Organism: Ochropacha duplaris; assembly: GCA_951361185.1. Lineage (NCBI taxonomy): Eukaryota > Metazoa > Arthropoda > Insecta > Lepidoptera > Drepanidae > Ochropacha > Ochropacha duplaris. The sequence continues at coordinate 4,229,972 of OX592690.1, forward strand.
CTTTTCTCGGGATAAAATCCGTATCCCTAGCTAAAAATCCCCTTAGGCTGAAAATCTATAACCACTACTTGTATTCCGGCAACTATATAGTCAGATTAAAACAAGCAAAACAATATTTATTGAATAATAAACGATTTTGGCCAACCACATGCGTTAAGCCTTCGATGTTGCAAAAGTAAAAAATCGCAATTTAAATCCTTTTACGCTTATAAAGCCTACGTGCATACAGTGTACTACATTTACCTACATACTCTCGTGAACAATGGAGGTGCAACCCTAAAACCCATTAAAATTTGGCCCTAACACATTTCAGCGCAAATAACTCCCACGCTCTTTGTGTGCTATTTGAAAAATTTTCAGCGAGATCAAAAATGTTTCTGTGCACTAACAAAGGCTTGCATCGCACTGGGGACTTGTTGCGCAAACCGCAGTTATTGGAAGCTTCCAGGCATACTTTGTTCGACCAAGTTAAAGGGTCTGCGCCAAAGATATGTCGACTGCTTTTATGTTAGAATGAATCTTTTTAAATCATAGTGCTTCTCACAATTGTGATTTTATTATTTGACAAATAGGATGAAGTTACTAAATAGGTAATTACGTACTGTAATTTCCTGTTTTGATGTCTGTGTCTTTTTTCGTATGTCAAGCAGGTAATGTTATTTCTGAAAATTTACGTGAGAGTTATGAGACAATTAATGCATTTACCGTCTATATACCGTGTATAGTTCCTATGTTGGACGACACTACTTTCCACCTCGCTGCTTGTCTTCGTCTGGGAGCACCCTGCTGGTCTCCTCATCGCTGTCACTGCGGGGAAGCTGTCAACAGTTTCGGGAACCCCGGCTTGTCATGCAGTCGGAGTGCCGGCCGTATAGCGAGACATGCGAATTTAAATGACATTATCCGTCGTGCTCTTGTTGCCGTCGGCGTTCCAGCCATATTAGAGCCAAATGGTTTGGCACGCGACGATGGCAAGAGACCTGACGGAATGTCATTGTTTCCATGGAAGATGGGTAGGCCTCTAGTGTGGCACGCAACGTGTGTCGACACTCTTGCGCCATCCCATCTTCCTAGCACAGCGTGTCATGCCGGCGGTGCCGCTGCATCCGCTGAGAACCTCAAGCGGCGAAAATATAATAGCCTTATAGGTAATTATATTTTCGAGCCATTTGGGGTTGAAACCCTCGGGTGGTGGGGCAAATTTCCAAAAGATAGGTTGATGCTTCCCGTGACCAAAAGGCTGGCTTTTACTTTGGCCAAAGATTAAGCATTGCCATTCAACGTGGCAATGCTGCCAGTCTTTTGGGAACGTTACCAGTCGACGGCGATGCGGAGGAATTCTTCGACGCACTTTTATAGTTTATTTTAGGTAGTTTTTAGATTAGATTAGTTTTAATTGTAGTTATAATAATGTAAATATCTATGTTAGTTTAAAAATCATATAATATTAATTTGTTTTTAAAGGAAATTTATCAATTTTATCTCCTAAACTCTTCTCAAAAACTGTTTAAAACAATTCGTAATTTAATTTAAAAAATTAGGACACAATTTTTAATATTTCTTTCCTTTAAAATCATTTTTCGTAATATTACTAACATTTAATAAAAAATATTTATATAGACATCATGCAATTGTATGTAAATAAATGTCAGTCTACTGAATTGATTATTTTAACTGTGGTTCACCAATAATTGATCAGTGGCCTGTATTATGTACGGCGTAATTAGTACTATTGTTAAACTAGGTAACTGCCATCAGTCTCAACACTGATCGCATATTAATCGGATCATTAAACAGACTATTGTAAGGCAGGGCCACGATTTGCTTATTAAACTAATTCTAGTTACGTTCGTATATCCTACTATATAGTATTGAATAGTATCATTTGCTGTACTATACATATACCTATATTTAAGCTTTTGCATATGTTGGTAGGTGACCCGCCCACCTATCTTCCCCTTATATTTGTGGTACTACTTACCGGACATCCTGTATATGTATAAACATTAAAGTGAAATACCACACACTGATTATTCAGAAAGCACAAATCGTGGAGTAAATATAAATCTACAAATAAATTTGGCAGGTAGATTGCTCATAGGGAGTAGGTATCCACCAAGAATGGATTTTTGAAAACTCAACCCTTAAGGGTTCTCTGGGGAACGCGCGTTAAAGCGGGGGACACCTTGAACAAGGTTTGTAAACATTATGCGATGTTTGATACTATATGCACCAAGACTGTGTATTACATTTCTGTGAAGCGTTCGGTTTAAGCCGCTCGAACGCTCGTGAAAGGGTCGTAGTGGCGCGTGGGCGTTCCTCCCGCGCTGTCTGTAAGTGCACTTACATTGTATTAAAGTTTGAATTGTTATGCATTGTCCTGGCGTGTCTTGTCACACGAATAAAAAAAACAAAAGCCACTAAACTTACTTTCGAAGAAAACACTCTTTAAAACATCAGTTTCTAATAAATCACTCCAATGCATTTTATGAGGAAACATTTCCACTGTATAATTAAATTGAAGGTAAATAAACATGGGAAAATCAAACAATTTACTATTTGATTGGACGGGTGGTGCTGCGGCGATCGTTTAAAATAAAACTCCTCTGAAATTCCCCTTCCATGGTGGCTTAATGTTACTGCATCGACATATCCACGGAATATTGGTGAAAATTTACCTCTGAATGTTGGAATGAAACACCAGTAGTAGATTTTCTGTTTTCGAAATAGTTTCGGCTATTATATTGTAGATACAAATGGTGTAATGAAAAAAATTATTTATCTTGAGATTTTTATCTGTTTTTTAACACATACATTTTTTTACTTATATTTAAACTAGCGACCCGCCCCGGCTTCACACAGGTATACGGCAACTTTTTTTCTATGGTAGGGTCGTATCAATCAGGATATTGGAATTGGTTTACTTGGCGCATGTCAGCATAGCTCTCAATCAATCCAATTTACACAAAACCTTAATGAATGACTCCGTCCATTGGTGAAAAACATATGAAAAACCGTTAAGTAGTTTCTGAGTTTATCGCGTTCAGATGCGGGGGGGACATTTTTTACATAATACTAGCTGTCCCCCGCGGTTTCACCCGTGTTCCCGGTAGATCTAATGTTTTATTGTATTCCAGGATATGTTATACCTATTTGTTATGTTCATCGAAATCCCTTTAGCCGTTCTTGAGTTATAAATGGTATAAATAACGAACCCGACATTGTTTGTGATAGATGATTACACCCAAACTAAGGAAACACAGACATGACATACATATGGTACACAAATGTTTGTCAAATGTAACCAACCATGCACGGCAACTGGCCGGCAATAATGATGACCAATAATAGGCATGATGACAGTAACTAAAAATCACTAAAATAATGTTTAAATCTAGTGAGGTAGTATTACTAGATTTTGAAAAACGTATTTATTTTCAAATTTGGGGCGAGATTAATAATTTATTTAATAATATAAAACCACAAAATACAGCAGTCCGCCATTTTAAGTTGTACACCAGTCAGAGTGAATTACGTCACGATCTGATAGGTATTGTAAAAGTCACTTTGTTTCGTACGTACTTCGACGATCTCTGCACTTTTTTACTGTTTTTACCTGCGTTTATAAAGTATTTCGTGATTTCCATAGATCAGTTGCTTAGTTTTGTGTTCTCAAAACCTAGAACAAGGATTTACCAAGGCAAAATTAGTATAATTTGCCCAGAGCTAATTTGTTCATGCTAGGGTTGGGGTGCCTCTTGTTTTTTATCATCTTGCATCAACTTGCTGCAAAACTGAACATAAAATCTCATTTGAATAGATAATGATAATGGTGATGATTATCTATGCATGTATTTCAAGACTGAAAATAAAAAACCCATTACTTCCTCCAAATGTTGTCCATATCATTTGGCAACTGAAAAAATTATAAAATACCTACCCATTATGATAAAAAGTGTTAAATATATTCAAGAGACGAATTCTAAACTCAAAAAGGATATTAAATCTAGTTAAAGTAGCATGTAATATTAGAATAAGTATGAAATAAAGTAAAAACAAACTTTCGTCCAAATGATTTTCACAGCTAATATCAGTAAATATATTATGTTAGGAGTTTTTATTGACGTAATAACGCACTAAGGGACTACAATTGCCCACACAACACTTATTTACTTTGGATTTCATATTTAATAAGCAAAATAACAGTTTATTTGCTTTAGATCCCTAGTATTTCTTTCAATCTTTATGACCGTGACGTCTCGACGGACGCCATGAAAGCAGGGGTCGTTTTGGAGCGAGTTTAAATTTTTAAATTTAAATAGCATTATTTTCCTAATAAAACATAGTTTCCTGCAGAAATAATATATTTTTTGGAAATAGTAGATACTTTAGGATATAATAGGATAGAGTTTCAAAATCAGTCATCATGCCTATTGGTATATTTGATTGCAGCGTGGGCGCGATGCCGCGCTGTTACATGGTGAAGAAAGGTAACCAGCGGAACGAAGGAGCGCCGCCGCCCCGCAGTCCCACGGAAGCGAGCGTAGCACCACCTTGCTGTTCCGAAGATCATTCAGTGCACATAGGTAGATACCATTTCACTTTTATATCATACAATATATTTATTATATTATTTAGGTATTATACTAGTTTGATTGCAGGTATCTAATAGCTTTTGTTCCATTAAATATCTATGCAAAAAATCACATCCATCCGTTGGTCCGTTTGCTCCGTTCTAGAGTGAGCCGTAAAAATTAAATGCCGTAAATAGTATGAAGAAGTAAAAATAATAAAACTATTTAAGTTTTTCTTCTTGAGTATGAATCCATAATAGATATAATAAGATAACCACAAATAAATATAATATGCAATTCATCATCAGACATGCAATTATTAGCGGAATGCATGCTGCACAAGCCAGAGTGGAATATTTTATTCCTTTTGACTATTATAGTAATTGCTCATCATTTTCTGTACCTTTTGTAATTGATTGGTTATTTTGCAATCGTTTTCTTTTTCGTTATCCACAATCATTTTATGTGTTTAATATTCATTCAGAGTAAAAACCGCTATTTCATATTCCTCCGTTTATTATGAAATTTAATTAAGAGAAACTACAATAAATACTTTCCATTGAAATGAGCAAATTTATACTGCTTTAGTTTATTGTTTTTACCAAAAAAAACATATAAATGCAGTTTCATGAAACTCCGCGATGTCCGATCCGAACGTTGAAAACAAAGTTTCAATTTAATTGAACTTTCCGTTAAATTTTGCGAAATGTATTTAATCTCACCATACTTTGGTACTTTGTGCAGCAGATTTTATTTTTATACTATTTCCAGATATTGATTTTATAAAAATAGAGGAAAGTTGTTCTAGAAATCGTAGACAAGGCACGGAGTGTATCACGGCCATAGGACACGGAAGGAAAGTACTTTAAATACTGATTGATGAAGCAATAAATTGCAAGAACACGATCTTTTTGTTATAAAACTACTAAATAAGTAACTAATAAATCTTATTGTAGTCTAATAGTAAGATAGTTTGAACAGATTAAAATATTATCACAGGGTAATATAAATTTATATCTGATACGTAATTTAATTTATAATTACATTAATATCGTAATAATTAATGAGTGGTCTTTACTCAAACCACAATTGAATTTATTGAAATCGTTATTCACAGGACGCACATACAATTCTACGAACAAGTAGTTCAATTGCATCCGTTAACAATTTGTAGATATTAATAATAATTGTTACTATTAAAATTTGTGAAGATTAAGCTTTTAATTTGTGTGAACGTATAGTAAAAATATATCATGTCAGCTAGAAGACGTCCACTACTGGGCAAAGGCCTCCCCCAAGGATATCCACGATGGCTGGTCATGCGATACCCGCAAGAAACAAATCACACGTGGCGGCCTCCCACACGGTGACGCGGTGGACCGACGATCTTGTTAGGGTCGCGGGAATCCACTGGATGCGAGTAGCGCAAAAATATATAATGAGCTTAATCAAAGAAATATATTTTATGAAAATATATGTTTATCTGAATAAAAACATTAAAACGTTTTAATTGTTCACTTTATGTTTTTTATGAAAATAAGCTCCAGATTTAAATTTAATTTAACTGAGAAAGTGTTTTGATATTTTTTTTTCCAAAATATGGGTATGTATATAAATTATTTGAGGACTCGGTATGCAGTACTATCTTCTCTAATAATGTTCTATAAGCAAACATCTAGTCTGTCGGTTTATTTATGTAACTACCACAAAATATTAATTAGTTAATATTTCCGTCTTCAGTGAAATAAAGGCAGTATAATAAGGGTGGAAAATAGGTTTGAACTATTTAAAAGCACTCATCCAATTAATTCATCATCTCGCTTTATCGTCTTTGTCTACTATGCTAATGCTTGATTTTCTTTGAAATGATAATATTTATCGAATGGAATTTATTAAAGTGCAGTGGTGTAATAATAAAAATAACAAAGAGTGCGGAATACGAAACACTAGATCTACTTATACAACAATAAAAAACAAACTTGTCGGACTGTTTTTTTTTAAATTTATTTTCCATATTAAAAATTACAAAAAAAGATTACAAACTAAAGAGCCTGCACGGAAGACTCGTGGGCGGTCGGTTATCTGTGTAGGCGGTCGTCGCTCACAACTACAATAATATTACTACGCCACATTTAAATAAAACTACAGTATGGTAACAAACAATAAAAATATTGATTCGCTAGTTTGAAATGAAACTAAATGTTTATTCATCTAAATTGTCCTTCACAGGCACTTATGAATTGTCAGCACGCTAATGCACGGTTTAAAAGGTGACTTTTGGTGAGAAGAGCCGGCAATAAACTCAGCAATTACTCTTTTCGAATCAAACTTAGAATGATTACATAAGATACGTACTGTAAGAGCGACCGCTACAGGCGAGCACTGTCGTCATTTAAATAGTACGCCTTCTGCACTAAAAAGTTCTTAACACGTTCCTTAAATTTATGTATAGGCAAACTCTAAAGAGTAGATGGTCGGTATCTTGTTATAGAAACGTGCATCCAGTCCTAAGACAAAAAGTATCCTATGTGTTATTCCAGGATGAATCTACCTGTGTGCCAAGTTTCATCAAAATCCGTTCAGCCGTTTTTGCGTGAAAGAGTAACAAACATCCATCCATCTTCCATCCATCTTCCATCCAGTTTCCATATTATAATAGGAATATGCTTTCTAAATGGTTGGCTTTTACTCACTCTGTTTTGCCTGATATCTCAATAACTGCTTTTATAACTAATATACATCAGCGGCAGGGGTACTGCGTGCCTTTTTTTACTGAAATAACTTGAGTAATTATGGGTCAGAACTCGAATCACAAAAGTACACAAAAGGTGAAAGTAAAATACAAAATGTCACACAGTGTGTTAGGTATGTATGTACCTATATCAAGACAAGCTAAAGGTAAAACTAAATCAAGTTCACAAACAAGTACGTAGGTACTTCACCTAGTAGCCCGGTACAAATATTCAAGCTTTCCCTGAAGAAATTGTTTATTTTACATCATTTTAGTTTAGTCTCCGTGGATCTACCCACTTGAGTGCCTTTGCGAGTATCGAGTAGGCAATAAAGCGTCTTCGTACTTCACGAACAAAAGTCAATTTCGCACTGAGGTGCCGCAATTTAATGCAATATCGGGTAGCCACTTGAAAACATGTAGTTCGATCAAGATTGTACTCGTAACTTTATACTTTTTGACTTCAACGTTTGTTTTGTTAAAAATACAAACATTTTCATAAGAAATGTAGATACGATTTATGCTTTTTCTTTCGAGTTTGTATGTGCCTAAATATATCATAAACAATAAATATATTCTGACATTCTCACGCTGCCATCTGAACCCAAACTAAACAGAGCTTGTACTATGGAAGCCAAATACCTAACGGATATACTAAATACATAGGTACACTTAATCTATATAAACGTAAGCGTGAAATACAACTCACTGATTAATCACGAAATCTCAGAAAGTATAAATGTGACAAACTTGAAATTTGGCAGGTAGATTCCTCATGGTGAGTAGACGTCAGCTAAGAACGGATTACATAAAATACTTTAAACTCACTCAATATTTTCTAGGGCGTCCTACCAAATTACTAGTCATAAATTGATAATTTTGACTAATACAGGCGTTCTAATATTATTATTTTACTACAGAAATGTATCTTTCCTATCACGCCGCAGGTCGTGGGTTCGATTCCCATCCAGGACAGACATTTGTGTGCATGAACATGTCTGTTTGTCCTGAGTCTGGGTGTAATTATCTATTTAAGTATGCATTTACAAAAAAAAAGTAGTCTATGTATTATATCAGTCATCTGGTTTCCATATTACAAGCTCTGCTTAGTTTGGGATCAGATAGCCGTGTATGAAAAATGTCCAAGAATATTTATTTATTTTTTTTATTTTATTTTTTATCTATTGTCTATCGCGATGAAACGCGAGTTTAAGGTCAATGATAGCTCAAGGATAGGACCTTGAAAGTATCTGCTAGCTATCATCTTCAAGTTGAAGAAGAAACTAAACTAAACCTATATGTATGATCCTGCAATTGCCTTCTAGTCCCCCCCTATAGGCGACGGTAGTCAGTAAGTTAGTCAGACATCTATACATATAATAAAAATGTAACGGATCGCTGTCTGTACATGGAAGATAAATAAAAAAAAAATATTGGAACCTTTATCAACGCGAATAGAACCCAAACCAATGATTTTTAGAATTTTTGTCTGTTTGTCGGTTTGTCTGTGCGTTTGTTAACGCTAATCTCAGAGACGGCTTATCCGATTTAGATGTGGTTTTCACTAATATATTGTGGTAAGCTTCACTTAACATTCAGTGTTTGTTTTATGTCAATCGGTTAATAAATAAAAAAGTTATGCCAATTTAAAGAATCCCGTCGAACATTTGTTAATATCACACTAATATTATAAACGTGAAAGTTTGGGTGGATGGATGTTTGTTACTCTTTCACGAAAAACAGCTGAACGGATTTTGATGAAAATTGGCACACAGGTAATCCTGGAATAACACATAGGTAGGATACTTTTTATCCCGGGAAAGGATCAGATCCCACGGGAACGCGGGTGAATACGCGGGGGACAGCTATATAATAATACGTGAAAGTTTGGGTAGATGGATGTTTGTTGGTACTCTTTCACGCATAAACGGCAGAACGGATTTTGATGAAACTTGGCACACAGGTAGATCATATTCTGGAATAACACATATAATAAAGTTTTATCCCGGGAAAGGATAAGATCGGTATAGAGAAAGGATTGGTATAGAGACAGATGGAATCTTTGAAAAGGACATAGGATAATTTTTATCTCAGAAATCATCTTTTAAGGGGGTGAAAAGGGGGTGAAATTTTGTAAAGGGAATCAATAAAAGATGACTATAAGACTTTTATCATGTAAATTTTCGTTAGAATCAAAGAATATTTATGCAATTTTTACCAATTAGTTATCCCTTCAGGGGTTTAAAAGAGGGGTGGAAGTTTGTATGGGGAATCTCAATAATCCATAATTTCTTAGTAGAGTATTCTTAAGTAAGCTTAAGCTTCGTGATGAAAAAACAAATTGGATAAAAAATAAGCTACCTACCCAAATTACTAATTCCACGCGGACGAAGTCGCGGGCAAAAGCTATTCTGACATAAAAATCATGCTTTTCAGTACAGAATCTGTTAAAACATATGTTGCGAAAATATCCACCAGATATATTTAATGATAGAGTATAAGCATAACAAAACCTCCCACGTAAATATCTGATAAATCGTATTTGTAACAAGTTTCCATATCTTAGCGAAGGCGGACAGAGCCACCTGACGCCTGTTGCAGATATATTAGATATACTTCACAAGTTTTACATCTACAGCGAGTTATCAAATTGAACTGGATGTAGATAGCTCAGCGACGCCGGAATTGCTATGTAACTTAGAAAATTGAAAATATTTTTTTACTGCGTTCTTATTGGAAGCGCTTAAGGTCCAATACATTTTATCAAGTCTTAGCTTTTGCTCGTCTTCGTTGCGAGGAATTTGCTTATTGTGTAATCGTGAGTTTTCACACAGTTTGAGGTTGTTTAAAAAAAATGCCTATATTGAGGTGTTTAGCATTTTAATCGTGAAAACCAAGCAGACTGGTAGACGTTTACGCATTTACGCTATGGATAGTACTAGGGCTTTGTAAAAACTCTTCAAGTAGAGGTGAACATTAACTACCTAATTTAATAACTCAACGTATAGTAAAAAACTACAAGTAAAATATTAATTAATATTAGTATCGACTCAGTCGACTCGACTGTACAACTATTTCTACCTTCTAGCGATTTTAACTAAATACATACGTAATAGATATATACCAACTTTATGTAAGTTCAATTTCTTCAATTTGATACACAAATGAGTACCTATCCAATTTGGCATCACAAAGCAAAGGATATTTGCTGCCCACGCTAACGCCGGTTTTAATACAATTCATTTGTAAATGGAACTCAAGATACATTTCAAATACACCAAAATAGATGTGATAATTTCAAAGAAAAACCTGAATTAGCATCGTAGATAGAAACAATAACGCGAGACAATTAATTAATTAGATGAATGCTTTTAAATAGCTTTCAATCCTTATTCATCTGCCTTAATCTTACTGATGTCGGAAATATTATCTAATTAATATTACGTGGTAAGTAAATAAAAAAGATGAGCGAGTCCAATAGTCGTGATAATGTAATATGATGTGTAACATCTAACATTTATCATTGTAATACCATACTAGTATCAACCCTTCGGAAAATGGGTTGGTACGGTATCATCTGACAGACAACTCTACCACCGCGCGCGCTCGTTGGTCAATAAATGAGTTTGAGTTTAAGTTTGAGGATGTATAGGTTAAAATCCTGCACTACAATAGAAGAAATCCGGCCCTGACAGACAATTTTACTACCGTTACCTTTTCACGAAATCACTCCCACAGTTACAGGAAAGTGACAGGAAAGATGTTAAACATCAAATAATATTTTCGATTGGCCAACTAATTGTTATCAAGATAAATAGCACCTTTTCATAATAATAGTAGATTGTTATACAAGGAGCTAAAATGACCCATTATATACGAGGTAGTTTTACTCCCAAGCTTTAGCGAGGGAGTAAATAGAAACCGAGTTTTAATGGGTTTTAGCGCCGTGTGTTACACTATACTTTTCACTACGATTGCGAGAAAATAAAACAATCCAATACAATATGAAATATGTAGTTTATAATGTCTTTTTTTGTTTCTTCTGTAGCCGCAACACTTTGCATGCATTCTACCAGAGATCGCCGATTTTAGTTCCATTTTCAAAATTAAAATGAAGTTATTTTTTTATGAAAAAGTAATAAGTCGAGTCTTTATTCATGATTATTCTACTTATGACTAAAGACTTTTTCGTTTTTGTAGGCTCATTGTCATTTGACACACAAAAATTAAAAAAAAAACTTTTTCCCCTAGAGGAAGAATTGCTATTTTTTCTTCGCTCTGGTACGCCACAATGACGGTCTTTTTGAGCGAGAGGAGTGAAACAGCCATTTATTTCAAGTTACTTGATCTTAGTTTCGTATTTTAATATTTGCGTAAATAGACTAAATGATATTTCAACATTTAGATACAGTCAAAGCCCACACAGATTCTCAATAGGTAGGTACGTAGGTATTGATTCATTTCGCTTGTTTGCTTTTAGTACGTCACGAGATACCGATGATGTACTTTACAAAGGAGCTTTGGATAGTTTGTGATTTACTTTGGTATACCGCACTGACATTACCAAACTAATATGGGAAAGTCTTAGAGCAGCCGGACTTTACACACGACGCTAGTTAGTTCTATGGATGTAGGGATGTAGGTACGGCTTTATAATTTTACTACATAGAATCAATGCATATTTCACAAAAAGAAAATATTCATGATAAATTTTATTTGCTTAACACACGGTAGTAAAAGATACGTTGTTATAGGTAAGCATATATTTTACCCTGTTTTAATTGATACTATCTATATAACACTTACCATCATGTGGACCGTATCCCTGTTTGTCAATCTAATGACATGAAAAATCTATCGAATCAAGTTCTTCAAGTAATCAGTTGAATAAATTTTGGTTTTGGAAAGTTTATTCGAGCTTATTGAATACTATTTTAATTACTTATTCTGTGCAGAAATATAGGTACTTATTTTATTGCTGAGTGTCTGTATAATTATGATATTGCGACATGTAAGCTCGATTACACAGTGCACATTACATATTTCGATGTTAATTTTATGTCAAAGGTTTTTATATTGGCAATTTTCTTTACCAATTTCGCAATTGTGTATTGGTAGTCATAAAAGTGACGAGTTTAAAACTCAGGAAAACTTTTAGCTGAAGTTTTGATGGTTTTAATTGAAAGTATTTCCGTATTTTCTTCGTCTTTGTCCATGTAAAAATGTTGTGAAATATTCTTTGAAACTTTACCCTTACTAAGGTAAAGTTTCAATAAGGGTAAAGTTTCAAAGAATATTTCACAACTGTACGGTTCAGATACCGTAGTAACTACCAAGTAACGGTTTCAACACAAGCAGTTGGTACTTACTAACAATAACAATAATACTTTTACTTTATAGAATGGTTTATAAAAATATAATTCTACCGAATAACATGAGCAGTGTCTTTAGCATTACATATTGTTCAGGGTATGTGATGTAACTTTTTTTATTTCCTATCAAATGAATGTGTTTGTTCTCAGAACCGAGTGCGGCCGAGTATGCAGTTCTCGGCAGCGGACCTATTTCGGGACGGTCAGCTGCCGAAACTGAAGCTGCGCATGAGTTGCTCTCACTCGCGCATAGCCTACCCCCACTGCCTCCCGCCGCCGTGGTGACTGTTCGCGATCCCGCGCCGCTTCTGCCAGTCTACACATACACCATACAACCAACCAATATCTATATACTCGCCGAACAATCGCCAGAGCCCATCTACCACACAGTTCAGACAGTTGCCCCCGTTCAGCACTTAGAGTACGTCGAGCCACAATATAATTATGTCGCCTACCAATCGCCCCCGCCCATCATCCAGTTCCAATCTGAGTATTCCAATCTGGGAATGCGAGAATCCGCACCAGTGCAGGTATTGGAATCTGTGCAAGTACTCGAACCGGTACACGACCTCGAGCAATCTCACCGAGAAACTGTCGTGGAACCAGATTCGAAATTCGAATCATTATCGAGCCCAGATTCAGAACCGGAACTTGAAATCGACGAATCAGCAGACGGATCATATGCGGGCTCGGGCCCGGAACTTGAGGACGACACCAATCTATCATCACGACAAAAGTTGGCGAAATATGATTGCAAAGAATGTGGTAAGCGATACGCCACGTCTTCGAACCTCTCGCGTCACAAGCAGACGCATCGAAGCCTTGACTCGGTGGAGGCGAAGAAGTGCGGCGAATGCGGAAAGGCGTATGTGTCGATGCCGGCGCTTGCGATGCACGTGCTCACGCACCGCATGGGGCACGTGTGCGGCGTGTGTGGCAAGCAGTTCTCGCGCCCATGGCTCCTCCGCGGCCACCTGCGCTCACACACCGGTGAGAAGCCATACATATGCGCAGTGTGCCGGAAAGCGTTCGCGGACCGTTCTAACTTACGAGCGCACTTCCAAACGCACTCCTCCGACAAAAAGTACGAGTGCGGGCGGTGCAGTAAAATGTTCGCGCTCAAAAGCTACCTGAACAAGCACCAAGAGTCGGCGTGCGTGCGCTCCGACGACGAGTAGCCGCTCCAGTCGACGAACGATTGCAACGAACGATTTCTCTATGAACTTCTTTACACCTTTATAATTAATCGAATGAAGAAATATTTTATAGCGTGGTCGCTCGTAGTTTCGAGCGCGTTGAAGGAATAATAAGCAATAATAATGTACCTAATGTCGTTATGGTTCTTTCCATTATCTAAAATTTAAAGAAATAACACATATAAATCAGAAATATATTTCAATTAAGAGTCCGGCATCGACGGCAGCAATCGTGTCAATTTATGGCGATAGCCTGCCATGTTACAGCGTAGGGTAATGTTTACATAGTAACGTTAGGTTAGTTAGTTAGCGCCGCACGGGTGTTGTGTGACGACGTTAGATTGTAGTTACGGTGATACGTAGAGACTTATTGAAACCGTCGAGCTGTGGTACAAAGAGAGCAATAAAGTAACGAGCGTAGGATGACAGTGATAGGCGCACGACTAGCGTGTGACGCGTAGCGAGTAGCTTAGCGAGGAGCGTCTCGAGAGGACCAAACTGTTGCTCGGGCGCTGTCGCCCGCTTCGGCGCCGCGCCGGCCGCAGCCGCACTTGTAGCCGGCACGTCGCGCGTCGCCGCAGCCTCCAAGCATTCGCACCTGCCGGCATCGCGTCGCGGACTATTGTCACGTCACATTATGGTTTTCTACTTGGAATATAGAAATGTTTTACTATTCAGAACAGTTCAAAACATCTAGACACCGGCACCGTTTGATTCGTAGGTATTTTATTGTGAACTTCACTATACATATAGCCCATATAGGGTGCCTCGTCTCTATCGTCTCGCGGCTGCTTTTTCATGCGGGCTGGTTGGTTACTTACAGTAATAGCTGTACTTATACTATATACGATTTGGATACGCTTTTAACTACATAATTAAACATGTATGTATAATACTGTGGTAATAAAATCAGTACTAGGTGTTTTACACAATCTCTGGCCGGATTTAATCTCAACTGTGCGGTTAAACTTGAATTAGTAGGAACATTATTATGAAGATAATTTTTAGGGTTTATTTAGACTGTAAATACGTTTGTCATAGTTAAGTATATAAACTTTAGTAGTTCTGGTTCAATGTTATGACAGAAAGGTTTCATTGAGCTAGTATTTGTTTAAACATTAATTGGCAACAAAAGAGAGTAACACTTTTTGTTTCCCTGTCTGCAGTGAAATTGGAGAGAGTCAAAGTTCATGATCAGCCCATCGATCTTTGAATAAACTTAAAAAGAAATTGCATTGGTACCTTCGTACTACGTATGGTGTATATTGAGAATGAAAAGTATTTTTATAGAGTTACATTTTTATGTGAATATTTTATATTTCACAATTTCTCTATGTTAATAATAGTTTAGTGTAGATAGTTAAGTTATATTAGTCGTTACTACTCTACTTTCATTTAAAATACAAAACTAAATTCAAAGTAAAGAAAAAATTATTAGCATAGATTAAAAAATGCTTTCTACCGAACCGTCTGTAAATCTATAGGTTCCCTCTATCAAAAAACTTATTTGTCGAAATGAGTTTTTTTAATGTTTTCCAAAATATTTGAATAGGGTAAACGTATCGAAGTAAGGTAGAAGTGGTTTTACATGCCTCTTGTCACAGATAACTAATGATCTCATCTGTCTACTAGAAGTTTAATTAATGGTATAAGGCAACACGTGATATTAATTTGATACTCGTCATAACTATTTATATTCGCTGCACAAAAACAAATAGATTAAGTTTGTGCAATCAAAATATAGTTAAGTACCTATTACAAAATCTTGAGCAAAAACAAAATCAACAAAATATTTAAAACAAAAGTACGACAATTCAACGAATCTCTTGTGTAGGTAATTGAGAAACAATTTATTCACGTTATCCACATTTTTGATAGAGTTACATAATAGATATTAAATATTCCGATTATTTTTAACTATTGCATTTAAATATTTCGAATATTATGTTGCTCAATAGTACCTAATATTTAAGAATATGTAATTAATTTAAAATGTTGTAGGCCTAAGTATCGCGAAAATGATATTACAGCAGCGATCACATCATATTTATACTGCAAATTAAAAGGTATTGCGACATGACTATTGCAATTATACAACTGCCCTCTGAGCTAATTGAGCTTATAAAGGGTCACGGAATAATTAATCTTTTAAACGGAATGTCAATTTTCATGATTTTGTCAATTTTATATCGTAGTTTTAAGATTTACTCTGGCTTATTGATCTCTACATATTTCCAAATACCTACTTTAAATGTCTCCATTCCATTAAGAACTAAGCCCATTTTAGTTTGAGTTTCAGGTTTGAACTGTTTGGAATAAGACTGATAAGATGAAAGTGATTTGGAAATACTATGATAATCGTAAATGATTCATCGGGAAAAGTACTTCCAGAGTAAAACTGTATATCGCAAATTATATTGGGGTTGACAAAGAAAATTAAGTCTTGGTCGTATTAAATAAAGACTAAGTACATAAATTTATGAGATAAAGTTGGTTTAATCAAGTATTTTTAATGGATCTTGTGATGGATTAAATTAAACAAATGTGCTCTCTTTATTTGATAACAACGAGCAAGACGTGTCGCGAATGCAATATATGCAGTTTCAATACTTTTAGCTTCGTAAATAATACAATCTAAAATTTAAATTCCAAATTCAAACTAGGTACATATTTTACGATAAAAATATGCATTACGAATCTCGTCGCGCTGAGGATCAAGATTGACACATAAAGTGGCAACATGTGACGCCCCTTGCGAGTTATCACTTCAAAGGTTTCGCTAAATACGTGTCCTATGTGAGAGATATAGTGGGAAATATATGTTATGTTTAATATTTTATAGTTTATTCGTATTGAGTAACGTTTACCGTATACAAACTAAAAATGGCATTTTAATGATCTCATTTTTATATTTAGTTGAAATCAACACATTAATTCATTCATTAAACTATGTACTTATTTTTCATAACATGTTCTTATTGACTAGGTGAAATATAACGATGGAAGATATCAGGTGATAATGATTCGAGATTTCGTAACACAATTCAAATAATATTGGTAACTAAATTGATTTATTGAACGTTTGATGTTCCCAGTTAGGTAGTATTTGTGGTTTAGTTAAATTTGTATTATTCTATATTAAATTATTGTCTATTTGATATTATCAATAAACGATACAAGTAATTTCATTTCATTTAGAATAACGGCGATGCTTTTACAAATATATTTGATTTAAAAATAAAGTCGAATATAATTTTGAATTATTTACCTAATATTATGTTTATTGTGAAAGAGGCATCACTAGTCAGGTATAAAACAGTTTTGAAGATAGTTTCAAAAATCTTGTACTAAATTTGAATTCTAAAATTACATAACTCATATTTTTATGTTCAACGTCATTCCTAAAAATTCAATCTGTGCCCATTCATACGAAAATATTATGTAGATTGGCATCTATTAAAATGTGATTGAATTCTTTGTAAGAATTCCTCCGACTGTTAACATATACTATATTTAAGTAAGTACGTTAGATAATACGAATTTCAATGAGTAGGTACTGTCCCCGAACCGTATTTGACGGTAACAAAACTGCTCCAGTGCTTCTTCTCTTGTTCATCAAGTCTTGTCTTCGAGCAAAATCCGTCTCAAGATAATCTGTACACGTACAGGATGATTTAAAGTTGTTGGCATTTTAACAGTGGAAGCCTCATGATAAACTTTCACTAGGTATGGGAACAACTATGAAATCGAGGTGTTTCTTACCAACTCAAACCACTTTATTTTTATTGTTTTCATTGTGAAATTGTTGATGCCGATTAGTATGTCCACCCTTGCAAGTGATGCCAAAAACTTCTAAATCAACCTGTATAAGTTGTATAAAATATAAATATCGTAATATCCCGTACAAACTTCTATGCATATTTTACTTGATATTATGTGGCAATCATGGAACGCAAGAATTATTGGAGGGCGTGTCCCATTTCCCCCTTTTCGAGGAGATCTAGCGGAATGAGGCACAGCCTATCGTGATTTGCAGTATTTTATACTTAGACAGAGTTGCCAAAGTTTTTTTTTAATTTTCGCACCATATGACGCAGTATTTATTGTATTTTTATTGATATGAATAAAATAATTAACCGTAGCAAGCAGTTTTCTGCGAGTACAGCATAGCTCCCTCGCTACAGTGAAGCTTGGGGTTACTCTCTGTATACCTTATGTCTGAGGATATTTATTATTAATAACTATTTCAATATTACATATTTATGGGATTTGCGCTATTCGTACCTTTCAATTTCCAATAAGTAATTATATATAGCTATGTGTAATTGAAAAAGTATTGGTTGATGTCCCAAATATATTTAAAGGTATATCATGTGACAAACAATGAAAAAATAATCTTTAACTATACTAAATTTAATACTCTAAATATGTTTAAATATGTAAGATCAAAAATATTCTGTAACTTTACTAGTCATGATTTATAATAATTAATATATTAGAAAAAGGGTTAATAAAAATTGAAACCAAAAAGCAATACAATTGTACAACCAATTTAGATGATAATTGGATACAAATTTTCTAAACCAAAACTTTTATCTACCTTATAATATTAACTGTAATATTTATACGAAATTATATTTACCAAACACAGTGTAAAAAATAGACATAATTCGTTTTAGTAGTGTATTCAGTCCGGTGGGGTTAATATAGTAAATTAAATGACTAAGGTAGCCATTTCTAAACATACTAACATAAGAAACGTTTCATACTCATAATTACCTGATATACCTACATTTAAATATACTCGAAATGGTACTTGTTCATACGCTAATTCATTTTACTCGTCCTGTGTAAAACCTGTTCAAATAAACATGCATTCGACAATATAAAACCTATTTTGAAAAAGATGTCACGCCATCATAAAGGCACATTAATTACATAATTTTTATGATTTTTTAAGGGTTCTTCTATGTATCTATTCGAATCTACACTTCAAAAGCGCTAACAGATTTAACATTAGTTTCGCAAAATTATTCAGAACCTTAGGTTACGTTAACGAACTGGCATTCATTAGGGATTATCATTCACCTTTTACTATTACCCTTATTAAGTGTCATTCTCAAAACGATTATAAACTTGAGTTGTTGTATATATACAAGTATAATTTCTAAAGATTTTATAGAAATTAAAAAATATTTGTTTGTTCATATAACTAAATAGTTTCCCGAGACGTCTGATAAAAATAAATAGAACATAAATCTCCTCGTAAAAATACACGCTTAGTTTGTTACATTATTATAAAACTCGCTACAATAATAAAATTAATAACTTTACTTGATTTTAACTCTTTCAGTCACATCCGGTAAATATTGATAAATTTTCAAAAATTATGCTAACGCTATTACAAAAACATAAAAAAAGGTTAATGTTATCTAAAAAACTTTTACAGTTATTCCAGGACAATTTCAATATAATAATATAATATACATCCTAAAACATTATTGAGGTCTTCTGTACTCGTTAAAACTAGGTTTATTTTGCTACATTCAGGTACAGCTTGAAAACATTAATCTACAGGTTCGTTGTTTTTTTGTTTACTACTGTTTAATAGAAGTTTTACCGGCTTTTTATTCAACTGGATATGAAGTTTCAATTCTGCAAATATGGCGAAATTAAACCCCTACATATAACTTTAGTCACTAGATTTGTCTATCGAGTATAATTTAATTTACTTACACCAATTAAACAACGAATAATATAATATATATTTTTTAGTATGTCATAATAATTATATCACAGTTTATTAAAACAAAAGTAAATTCCTATTACCTAATTAAAAAAGATAAAACTAATTTATGATTAGATTTAGTGATCCCAAAATTTTTGGCGAATTTAAATTACAACGACTGTAAAATAGAAATAATATACTGTATTATACAAAAATCTTTTTAAATGTGTTTCATTACTTATTATTAGTAATAGTTTTAGTATTGTTAAAATATTATGTCAAAAATAGTCAAAGAGTCTATTTACCGGTCGGCACTTGCATGTAGTATATATAATAACTTAATTTGAATAAGTCATCGAAGTATTTTTAAGTTATGTGAATTAATTGCATGCATATAATATAAATTTCATTAGGCTTTAAGTATTTAAGATTTTTTGTAACGCTTTTGTTAAGATGCCGGTTGACGATACGACTTCATAAAAACCACTATCGGAATATTAGATAACAGAATATATATAAGTAACGCAAATGTCAAATGCCTACTTTATTCAATCAAAATTATAAATATATTTTGTCGTAGACACTTTAATCGGTTGCAATACTTATGTGATCAATACAATCTGTGAAGATTTCGTTGTTAATTGAACCAATGTAATAGTGATCTATTAATATAAAATTTGATGTAGGAGCTGTATTTATTGTAAAGGTTTATTGTTTTTCTTACTTATTTTTTTGCATTAATTATATTGATAGGATGTATTGTATTTTCAAGATGTTTATAAAATGATAAGGCTACTCCATAAAATGAATTATATTTTTTTTTTACCCCAATACAGTTTTCAATTGAGTCAGTTTTTAAGGGCTTGACTTCATATTCTGATCCGAGTAAAATAATAGCAATGAGATTATTATTTTAAAAAAATACAAAAATATTTTATATTTTCCCCTATTATTTATTAAAAAATATATTGCCAAAGATTATTATTGACTTAATAACCTTTGATAAATATCTAGATTGCTATATTCTTAGGAAATTTCAAAATAAAAGCAGAAGTTGAACTGAAAAACTAGGCTATTATTGTTTGCTGGCTAAAAAATTGTAGCGCACTTGTCGTTTATGGTTATAAATCTTGTTGGATGTTTCAATCAAAGAAAGAGTAAACCAAAAAGCTAAGTGTTTTGTTATTTTATGATTTATTTTATTATTATATAATAGGGGTTAAAGTATGAAACTGCCGTTTTATTGTAATAGATAGGTACTCCGAATTGACATAGATCCTTCATGGTTTGAGATTTTTGAGTGAAACTTTTTTCACCTTTGATTCTTTAAAAAAATGTGCAACATTCGATATCGACTTTCAGTTGTTTTTTATTCAGCTTAGACAAGAAAGATGGATACTTCAAAAATTCGAGTGATTTTTGAGTACAAGTTCCAACGCGGAGCTAACGCGGCAGAAACAGCTCGCAATATCAATGTTGCGTTTGGAGAGAGGACTGCTAATGAACGCACCGTGCGATTTTGGTTTAAACGCTTTCGTGATGGAAACTTTGATTTGAACAAAGAGATTTAAACATAGATACAATAGAGCGGCTATCAGAAGAAATGTCATAGAAAAACTGTGATCCCATTCCATGCCTCAGTAACGTCATCTATCTATGAATAAACTAGACTAGACTGAGCTACTTTTGTCCACGACATAAATATCGGATTACGATTTTGTTCGCAATGTCCTGTCTATTAGTATAAGTTAAAAGTCTTTGGATTTGAAGAACGAACCACGTGGAAGACCGCCCACACAGCTGAATAACAATGAATTGAAAGAGATGGTGGAAGCCAATCCGAGCCAAACTACCCAGGAATTTGCGGCATGGTTTAACGTTACCTTACCTACAATATTGACTCATATGCGTCAAATCAATAAAATAAAAAAATATGAAAAATGGGTGCCTTATTTGACTGATCTGCGGAAAGAAACGCGTGTTGAAACTTGTGTTGCTTTGTTGAATCGATACAGAAATGAAGGAATATTGGATCGAATTGTCACATGTAATGAAGAGTGGTTTTTTTACGATAACCGTAAGCGAAAAATGCAATGGCTGACCCCAGGTCAAACGCCACAAGTGTCCTAAAGCAAAGCTTACCAATAAAAAGGTAATGGTAACTGTTTGGTGGTCTCAGCATGGTATTATTCACCATAGTTTTCTCCGATCTGGTCAAGCAATAACGGCAGATGCCTACTGTGCCAAACTCCAAACAATGATAGCAAAACTAGCAGTGAGACAGCCCCGACTCATGAATCGATCTTCACCATTATTGCTCCATGATAACGCGAGACCTCATACAGCACGAGAAACCGTTTTAACTCTACAGGAACTGCAATTAGAAACCAATCGTCACCCTCCATATTCGCCAGACCTTGCTCCAACGGACTAACATTTTTTTCGTGATTTGGACAATTTTCTACGTGACAAAAAGTTTTCTTCTCAGGAGGCAGTACAAAATACTTTCACACAGTTTGTCGAATCTAGATCACCAGAGTTCTATCGCAAAGGCATAAATGACCTTCCTATTTGATGGCAGCAATGTATAGATATTAATGGTAATTATTTTGATTAAATAAATATTTTAAATTAAAAAAAAAACGAATTTACTTTTTCCAGTACAAATCGGCAATTTCATACTTTAACCCCTAATACTTGCTTAATATTTTTGTCATTAGTTTCTGCCATAGTAAGTATTTTATGTGTGTTCAGAGACATTATTGGCCTTATTCATAATAAAATCGACGGTATTTAATAAGTGCTTAGCAGATTCTAAATTCAAATTCTCTATAGAAAATTTGAATTAAGAATCTGCTAAGCAATTGCTATACATCTTCGATTTCATTATGAATAAGGCCATATGTGTTTTAAATAAAATCCATATTACCTAAATAAAACTAATTATTGATTTATTTTATTATTATATAAGTAATTATTATTTTTGTCATTAGTTTCTGCCATGTATTTATTATGTGTGTTCAGAGATATGTGTTTTAAATAAAATCTGGTTAGTTTTATATGGTATAGTTAATATCGCAAACCTTTTAATGATGTAATTCAATGATTATATAAATACAACTAAATAGACGTGTTCCATAGATCCTTTATTTGATTGTGTGAAACTTATTTTAAATATATACCACACCCTTCTCTTCAGGTGAAATAGTGTAGTTAATGTAATTTCAGCACTAATAAATAGAAGAAGCACTTTAGAAGGTTCACGCGATTGTACAATAACATTGTCTTAGCAACAATATATGAACTGCTTATAAATTAATTATTACCTATAATTTAGAGGGTAAATTCAGGAAATAAAGCTGTAGTACATAATAATGGTTCTTTGTATTTTGACCCCTATATAAACATTTTTAAAGTTATTTTTTGCTAACCTAACATTTGCTTTACGTCGACATGTTTAATCTGACAACTTGTTTGATTTTCAGCTTTGCGAAAAATAATGTATGAATGAAACTGGAGCGTTCGGAAATGTTGACGCTGACAACATGTCGCATCGTTGGCAAACGGAAATGAAATTAGTGACGTTTTGCTCGTGGTAGAGATCTGGCTGTGAAATAAACAGACAACTAACGTAGCGTGATGATTTTTGCATTGCATTTGTAAATTATGTTTTAATCTGATAATTTATCTTTATAAAATAAATACAAAAATTAATTAAAGTTCTCCAGTTTAGGCAAAAATATATTCCATTTTTATTGGAGTTGTTAATTTATTAAATATACTTACGTGCACAGTTTATTCCTTATAAGAGCTTTCTACCAAGAACTATTTATAATTCATGAAAGTACTCGTATTTTAAATATAAAGCATAGGGAATTGTCTAGAGAAAATCGGCGCATTTTATAGATTATAATGAAGTATCATAATTAATGGAGAGACCGCGACACGCCGCCTTCGGGGCAGCCATACCTATCTCTCTCTCTACATAAATGTATAAATAATATAAATGTGAAAGTTTGGATGGATGTTTGTTACTCTTTCACGCAAAAATGAATGAACGGATTTTGATGAAACTTGGCACACAGGTAGTCCATAACCTGGAATAAAACATAGGATACTTTTTATCCCGGGAAAAGATAGGATCCCTCGGGAATGCGAGTGAAACCGCGGGGGACAGCTAGTACATAATAATATTGTATAAATACATCTACCTATACAAAAATGTAAATAATATGTTAGGAAATGAAATATTTTAAAACATATGTATTTATAACATAAATGTTTAAAACTAAAGAGCATTTATCAAGAAGAACATTTTATGTGCCATGGACAAAATTGTGAATTAAAAATCCTAGACAGGGTTTCGCCTCAATATTTTAATAAGACTGTAATTTTAATTTAAGTTTGACCGTCTGAATATATTTTAAGCACAGTTCATTCAATAAAGGGATTCCTGTGTAGTGCTAGGGATATATTTAGATAAATAAATCTAGCACGCCGTAATTTACGCACCGCATGAAAAAGTTACACTGAAGGTACCTATAGGTTATAATAGGTAACTGTGTCAATCGGGCATTGGACGCATCGTATCTATAGGTATCTACCAACCGTACTATCTAATATGGGCTAGATACCTACTTTTGATCTAGACATAATACCTACTTACAGTGGTAGCAAATCTTATGAATAAAGTGCGTATTGTATCCCTTATAATATAGGCCATGTTGTTTTTTCGTAATTATGTACATAAAAATTGTGGGTTAAGTATCATACCTATATACCATTTTTTTATATGAGGATTTTTTTTGGACACGTGCTATTTTTTCACTGGCTTCAAAACAGTAAGTAGGTACTTAATTTTGCGGTGAGATCAGGTAGAGTTTCTACATCATTATTTTATACTTTTTAATGCAGTCACATTTTGTAGTTTTTTTTTTACTTAATTATTTTATTGCTAACAGCTGATTTATCTCCGCTCTGTTAGGAAACGAGTCTCCCTATAAAATGGTTTGTTTATTTTATTCAATAACAAATAAAGATATATAAAAATATGTATGTTCTATATAGTTTGTTATACGTCTAGTAGATTATGGTTGGTTGTTTTCCTATCTAAATCCCTGGGGGCGAGCGCTGGCCGACTCGGCTTAGTTTGATTCCTCCGAGTTCCATGTCATGTGTGCAGAACCGATTACTTTATACGAGTATGAGAGGATTATATTATTACTTCACACAGTCTCGTATGAATGTTGACTTACATATCATTTATGTTTATCAATAATAATAACATTACAATGAAATCTTTGAATTAAAATCTACATATCTTTAAAACAAAATGTAGGTAAGTTTATATTCAGTATTCGTTTCATACTTCAAAGAATACGTAAGTATAAATGAAACCAGTGCGACTCGATCGCCCTTACATTTCGCCTCGTTCAGCATGCTTAAGTACATGTAGGTAGGTGCGACTGGTGTGAGTAGTGCGTGAGGGTAACGCGGTCGCGTGTGCACAAGTTGGGTTCGCTCGCATCCACTGGTTGATCGTGAGCGGGGTTCGGCGCTCGCTCCGTCAAGTGTCGCTCAACTCAAAGTTGGCGCGACGGGTAAAGTTTTAGCAGCGTGGTGCTCCCGCCTGCGCTAACCACCCTCCACCCACATGGATCGAAGTGGCAGCGCGCGCACCATACTGCTTCCAATATATACAGCGAGTCCCACACCCGATCCTCACAACCGCAAGAGGACGCGTGCGATCGCCCGCTACGCCGCTCGCCCGGGGTGCCGCTCTTTCTCTTTTCTCTCTTTTTCTCTGTTCGTCTGTCTCTCGCTGATGCGGCCGCGCTGAGGCCGAATGCGGGCGCCGCCATGCCGCGTTGCCTCATGGCCAAGAAGTGGAAGGTGGCCCCGGCGGCGGAGCTGGTCGAAGAGTCCGACGAGGAGATCGACGTGGTCGGCGAGGGGCGCGGCCAGAGCCCCGCGCCTGCCGCCACCGCTCCTGGGCCTTCACCTCGTGATCCTGAGCCCACGCTCCTCTACAACGGTGAGTTCCACGAACAAGTTCACACTTGAGCAATATTCCCGCAGGACTACGGTAGCGATGGAGATCCCAGGATGCCGGTGACGACTCTTCTACACTTCCAGACTTTCGTTCCACAGCCACCGTCTCCTAGCACACAAAACCCGCAAACTTGTTCCATAATATCGACATCCATATCCCAAGCTTAAGCATTAACTTAGTTTACGCATTAGTTTTAAGCTTGCCGTAATGCGAGAGCCTCAAACATTGCGAATTCGTTTTAACTATGTAATGCGCATGCGAATTTTTAAATTCAAATAAATAAAAATAACAAGAAAGCTTTATAAACTTCAATCGACAAGTTTATAAGTCACGAGTAAATAACAATAGTCTCTTGACAACTGCTACATGAAAATATCTAAATGAATATCATGCAGTTCAGCCCTGAATGCTGATAAATGTTAAGCAACAGTTACTTGTCTACTGCTCGTCAGTAGAGTGCTATTTGGAACGTTGCCATCATGTATATAGCTATGCTGGCTATACGTCGATGATTCCAGTATCGGACACTAGGGTCAATTCACCACTATCGTAGCACATCGTAGCCTTCGGCTTTATTTGCCGTTTGTATCAAGTTAATTAAAAGCGGTGCCTGATGAACAGGCTTGTTATATGAGTCAACATCATTCGGTTTCGATTGACATTTAGGCTTGCAGTAACCGACGGGTGCAATGCAGAGATGCGTAATTCAAAATTCGGTTACTTTTGCGGTAAATGTAGATACGAATAGATAGATATTAAGAATGAAGTAAAAGATATAATACTTATGATTGCATATATTCCTACGATATTCACCGAATTAAATATTATTAATGTACAAATTCAATAATTAAAAATATATTGATTTAAACGATATCTTTATCTCACTGATTAATTACGAAATCTCAGATAGTATAAATGCTACAAACTTTAAATTTGGCGTAGGTATAATTTAGAGTAGGTAGCGTTTCCTCTTTAAATATATTATTATTTAGTATATATACTAAACTTGTAATACATTGAAATATGGATTCATTATTTTTATTTATAGAGAAATACAAAAAGTGTGTGTGCAGTAGGAAATTAACAAATACAAAATGTGTCATAATAATCAGGGGTGTTTTATAATACTAATAGCTTTTTCATTACTATTATTAGGAATATTACAATACATCAGTAATAACTGGATAATAAGAGATAACACAAATGAAAAATATGGACTCAAAAAGAGAAATAAAGCAAAATTTTAATCAACCTAAGTGACCTACAGCACCTATCCAGAGAACTGATAAAAAGTAGGAGTAATCTATTATCTGGAAAAACGCAAAATCATTCGCCTTTCTACAAAATTACGCACAAATTGTGAACGCCTCATTCGTAGTCCTTATTTCTTTAAATCAAGTATGTATTAATAGTTAGTGATTGAATCTTACAATTTTAGTTGAGCATAATTAAATATTCCACCATAATTAATTCCACTGAAATTAAATAAATATATAAGTTTTTGAACATATTCTTGTGCAATGAAAAGTATAAGGTTTTAAAAACTTGAAATAACTAAATAGCATTAAAGAGCTAAATCATTATACAAAAAAATGTATCGCTTTCATCTTAAAATAAAGTAAAACGTTATACTTACGAGAACTTTATCAAGTATTTGAAATAAATATAAAAAATAAAATGCTTCAGCATGAAAGAGTGGAAATTCTGAAACAGAAATAATGTTAAAAAGACACTTAAAAAGCAGAGTGTAAACGGTACATGTAGAGGGATGCTTTGTTAATTAACACACCCTGTGAGGTCGTTGTAAACACGGGATGTAAGTACCGACAAATTGATCGAGCGAGTTTTGTGAAAAAGAAACACCATGAAAGTGTCATAACATTTTGCGATGGAATATGGAGTAGATTCACCCAAACAAACTCGCAATGCTATTTTTAACTACTCGCATTCAATTCAAAATCATAGGCATTTATTCAGTTTAGCCCACAGAAGGGCACTTATGAAGTTCGAATCTATAGAAAAGAACTTAATTTAAACTTAACTTTCATAAAAAAATCGGCATTAAATTCAGCAAAGTGGTATTTTACATATCTATACTAATATTATAAAGGGGAAAGATTTGATTGTTTGCATTGAATAGACTCCGAAACTACTGGACCGATTTCAAAAATTCTTTCACCGTTGGGAAGCTACACTTAAAAAAGTTCACTCTAGTTATTTTAAAAATTTAATTGAAATGTCGGCGCTAGAAAACGTTCTTTATTTGTCCCTTGGTATTAATCCTTATCAAAATAAATTAATGCATATTCAAGACTGCTTCAATAGCTCTATATAACTTTTTGAATTATTCAATTCGGGCATTCCATTCGAAAGATATCACGAGTTTAAAAATGTTTGTAAGTATTAGAAAATAGTAGCGTGGTCGCCGCTCAGTCGGCTACCTACGAGTATGTGCGATGTAGGCGTCACGGGAGGGTAGACAAATAAAGTGTTGTTTTTAAGACGAAGACGAGGAATAAGAATGGATTATTCGAAATTCAACCCCTAAAGGGATAAAAAAGGGGTACGCGGGTGAAACCGCGGGCCGGACAGCTAGTATTTTATAATTAGTTTTTAATAAAAAAAAATACAGAAAAAATCCAATCTATTCATATATTAAACTAAAGTCAGGATAACTCATAGTTATGTAGAAATAGAATGAAATAAATGTCCGTTTGTAATTTCAAAATAATACCTTTTTAATAAATGGTATATACCTATATTGTAAATACTTTCATAATATGCACTTTAATTTTTTTATTTGAGGGACTGTTAGTATCTCAATAAAGTTATACAACCAATTAACAGAGACGCAATCACTCCGTAATCACGCCTATTTATTATAAGCTAATACTTAAATTATTATATAGATAAAATTACAGCTTTTACCAAATCAACCTAGCATGTCCTAATCTTTTATCTAATTGAAACTAGCCGTTATAAGATTTACAGCCAAACATTATAGAAGATATAGATTGTAAATCCCTCATAAATCGTCGACACCATGATAAAATCTGTAAACGTTGTTTCTAGTTTATGATATCCTATTAACATTTTTATGGCATAGCAAGTCGTTATAGTTCATACGATTCATGTATCTTATACCCCAAACGCTCCAAATATGTATAAGGGCGTACAATATAATACGCAGTACCCAAATGTTTGTTACATATTTTGCATTACGATGAATATCTTCATAGAGACTCCAAACATTGAATTCATCCAAAGCTAGTAACCTACATTAATCTAAAAAGTTACACAAATTTATTAGATTGTTAATTAAAACAACTTAAAAAACATTGAATAGAATATAGGTAGCAATTCATTATCAGTGGCTTTGTCGTATCTAATGAAAATACAACCTTATATCTGTACACAAAAGATTGTTATTATGTAGGTATCCCATGGATAGAGACTTTAATGAAAAACAAATATCTATTTCACAGTACGATCATACCAATTCTCCTAGTTGTTGTTTGAAAGTATAAAGTTCTGGCTGTACAGTTGGTTGGATAACCAAGATATGGAAAGTATTACTCAAGCGAAACTTCGCTCAAGAATGCAATGATGTGCGTTCTTCTTGCTATTGTAACTTTCACGTCTGTTAAAAGCAGGGGTACGAGTAGGTCGCTATGATCTAAATATTATTTATTGTATTTATTTATTTTGCAGCAGCGGCAGCCTCGAAGATGTTTTTTATGTATTGTAATTGTACATTTGCATGTATATTTTGTACATTTGTTGTATTTATACACTTAAACTAGAACAAAAAATATATAAGAAACCACTATAAATATACTAAATTATATATAAAACTTTAATTTGTATATTTAAAATATTGGTGTCTATCTTGGAGCGTGTGTCTATTGGTGATTTGCCCAAAAGACTGGCTTTTATCTTTTTATAGCAAGATTAAACTTTTCAAATTAACATTTTATTTTATTGTAAAAATAAAACATATTTTCGTTTTTAATCGAACAGTGTTTGAATGAGCCCATCATTCAATTTTCCTGTAAATGAAAACAACGTGTTGTATTGAAATAACCTTTAATTAATTGTATCAATTTACTGGCGCTGTAAAAGCGCAGAGCTTAAATTTGGATAGAGAATTTAAATATTGATGCAAGGTAAATATTATTTTACGCCTGTAATATTAATAAGTTATTTTCATGTATTAGCATCATCATGTCAGCCAGATAACGTCCGCTGCTGGATTCACGCATGTATATTTATGTAAAAATAGATAATTGAAACTGGAGAAATAATTCATAACTTTATATGCAGGCTAAGGAAATATTTATTATAAGCTTAGTTATTTATCTTCGAATAGTTACCGAAAAATATTGGAACAGTGAAATACTAAAATAGCTTATTTAAACCACTGTGTACGTTGCTACTAGAGTATATTATACTCGTACATATAATAATTAGTCAAACATTCACATAACTTAGCTACATGTGAAATTTCCTTATTAAAGAAAGTATAAAGTAATTTAGGTCAAAAATGGTGAGATTATTTCGTAGCAATCGTAGCTACCGTAGCCACCGGCTACGAGCTACGAAATTCATAACGATTGTAGAATCTTCCATTCAATGTTTCATTGTAGAAGCATGTAGTATACTTACATGTTCAGTTATATTTTATATCGGCCGGCTGGTGGCGGCCGGCGGCCGGCGGCGGGATCGTCGGTACACGAGTTTCAAAGGTGTATAAATAAATGACGATACTGCGCTATTTGGGACATACGTGCCGAACCACTTTATTGAAATAAAATTAAATTATGTCAATTTTGTCCGTAGAAATGATGTTTAATTAAAAATTAATTATTCAGTTTTCTCTTCATATTTCATTAAATTTATAATTCGCTGTGCAATATTAACCACTAAACCAGTAACTCTTTCAACACAAAAAGTGAAATGAGATACAAATGCAATTTGTCAAAAATATTGGATTTTAATTCTCCACACAAGTTGTTTTGTTGAAGTTAAACATAGTGAATACATCCATAGAAAAGAAGTTAGGTACTATAAACTATCTGTCCGACTATCGCCCCTAGAAGATGGTAATGATCGAAGTACCTGTCGTCGTATATATTTCGATAGCCACGAAATCTATCTCGGTACAACTACATTTGAGAGCGAGTTTTTATGTGCGAGAATTGAGGGCAAATTTTTAAATTGCCGTAGTTCATTCGCTTTATTTTTTTTCCATTATTAATTCATTCGGTGATCCCACAATCAACCCTCTCATTTTATCAGCCAATAACATGCTTATTTGAATTTCAGTAAATCTGATTCCAAAACAATCTAAAATAATTATGGATGTTCAGGATGTTCACTAAATCATAAGTAATATCTATTTTGAAAAGATTAAAAACAAATCTCTCACGACACATACATTATTTTTAATCTTTCTATTATTTCCCACTCTTGGCCTAGCACTTATTAACCGTGAGATGGTGTCAGCCAGGCTTATCTTTTGAAATATCATACATTATTTATCAATGAACTCTCTTAAAAATTACTGCTACAACTACTTTAAGACTAAAATCACTAGCTATAAGTTACTTAATTAAAGAAAAATAAGAAAATATAAAATAAATTATTATTATATAGTCAACTAGTCATGAGTTTAATAATTGTGAATAACATTAACTCTATGTAGCTGGACAATCTCAAACAGTATCTACTAAGTTAACACAAAAATAAATCAACGGTTTCAAAATAGACTCGCATCTGCAAAAAATAAACAGTAAATCGATTTAAAAAACATGTTGGGTTCGTAAAAACAAATAAAGCGGTTAAAATCGTTTTCATACAATTTCCGATCAATTAAAATCGAGCGAGTATCTGCGGCGCGCGGCCGCGGTGGCGTCTATCTATTCCAATTAATTTCGATCGAGTTTTGACCATCGCGAACCAATAAACGAAATGTTTTTCTAAATCGTTGTGCATTTTACTAGCAACGGTTTATCACTTTATTTGATTTTTTATACGTTTTAAAACTCTTTGTGTGTTTTAAACACTATGTATAAATGTTCCTAGATTCACTAAGTAAATAATTATAATTTGATCTAAATCTCGATTTATTTACAAGACTATCAGCCTAACTATATAATACTCGTAATTAACTATTTATTTACAACAAACGTTTACAAACTATATTAAATAAAATCCTATAAAAACCGCTTCTGCCAATCGGCATGGTTCCTAGCAGGCTGGTAACGTTTCCTCTTTGGATGGCCAGGCTGATGTGTTGGCGGAAAAAGCTCCCCGACCACCGGTATCCCGACCTCCATTTTGGTATTTTATTTTGAAATTGAAAATCATTTGAATATACAATTAGTCAATCAACTGGCCTGCTGGGAACCTTGCCAATCGGCAGCAGCGGCAGCCTCGAAGAAGTTTTTTTATATATAGTTTTTTTTTTCTAATTTAGTATATTTATTTATATTGTATTTTTTATTATTTTCCTTTTTGTTATAGTTTTAAGTACCTGTGTATGAAAAAAAAACAAATTAATTTTATAGTTGTACATTTGTTTGTATATTTTGTACATAAATATCTTTTTATTAGCCAATATTATAGTCAATTTTACTTTGCTGTATTTCTAGACGGTTTTAGTCAGTTGAAGGCTGACTTTAGGGCCGGTGGAAAATTCCGCAGCGTCAACCTTCCTAGGGTCGAACTGAATGAGTTCCTTTAGTTTGAATATAGTTCTGGTTTGATTAAATTTTGTCTAGTGTAGTGATATAAAAAAGTAATATTGTATTTATAACTGGATCACAAATAATATCAGCCGCAAGACATCCACTGCTGGACAAAGGCCTCCCCCAAGGATCTCCACGATTATTATTTACTGGATTGTAATCAGGCCATTTCTTAAAACTATTTTTAATTACTTTGATCACGAACAAATCAATGAACACGGGATGACTAAAATGCGAATATACCAAGAATGAAAATGGAATATGACGTAACTGAAAGACGAAAAATAATATACCTACTTGTATATCGAGTAGAGAATCACAGTGTATATTGAAACTGAGTACCTAATGAACTCTGTGGGCGGAAATCTGATTATGCTTATATTGTGATAGAGCCTGCGATATAAGGTTGAATAATATATTGTAAATAAAATTCGGATTAGTAGAATTATCTTACAGCCAATACCCGCTTCCCACCTTTATTAGCATTCATTACGTTCTAGGAAGTTTTTTTGTCTGAAACCTGACAAACAATCTGACGTTCCACTTTGTGGCGGCCACCATAGTATGTACTTTAACAGTGCTAAGGAGATTGCTATTATATTGCCAAACTCTTCAACCTATTAATAAGCTTCTAACTTTTAAGTGCAAGTGTTGGAACAGCATGTAAATCCTTTGTTAATTTTCAACTAGATCAATAATCCTCAACAAAGTGAGTGGATTCGTGCCCTTCCGCTTTGTAGCTATGGTTTCCTTATAATACTTTCCATTAGCATATTCTCTAGTTTATTGTAGGATGTGAACCTTCATCGCGGCATGTCCCTACTAGCAAGCCCCCTAGACAAGTTACGTCGACAATTATTATCTTCACTGGACGATCAACCCTTGTATCGATCTGATATAAGAGAACGATAAAAACTACTTGACAATTCAATCTCAAATGTAAATCCGAAACAAACATTTATCGCCTAAATATAATTGAAAATTTTCGACATTCATCTTGCCCTGGCCCGCTGAGGTATCGCTTAAAAAAGACAAATTTAATCAAAAAAGTATGCGGGGTTATATCCACTAAGGGCTTGTAAAGCTTTCCTTGAGAAACATTGAAGCCTCGATTGAATTTCAGAGGCGAATTTCAAAGGGACAGCCGGCGATAGTCCCGGTTTGGATCCCGAATCTCTCCCGACCTTTACTAATTTATTTAAATTTGTCTTACTCTAGTAAGACCTTCGGTTTTTTACAATTGTATCTAGAACATATAGTACCAATATTGGAATAATAAAATAATAATGTAAAGTGTTTGGTTATATCTAGGTAATTAGGTATTATATTTTGTATTTGGTCGGATAAAATGCATTGGCTATAAAACAACATCGCTATCGCATTGCTGCATGGAGTCAACGATATAAAGCGCATAATCATAACAATAAATTAAATGCAATAGGACACCACAAAAAACGTACATGGCGCTATCGAAGCTATCTTGGCACTTTGAATATATGTACGACTTCTCAACAACGAATGTTCGACTGTATTATCTGGGGCATTGACATCTTGCCATAAGATCTTTTCATTTTGCCGCATCCACGACATATCCAACAGATAGCCTAAACTATATACATCTAGATATTCTTTCTGAGACCTTCATCTACTTCCCCCTTAAGTTTGCCGTACTCCTTACCGGACCACCCTGTATATAAACGTGAAATACCACTGTCACGAAATCTCAGAAAATATAAATGCTACAAACGTAGTACGTACGCAGATTTCTGATAGGGAGTAGTTATCCGCTAAGAGATGATTTTTGAAACTTCATCCCCTAAAGTGTTCCTTCAGTAAGGCGAGTAAAAATACGGGGCTCAACTAGTTTTTAATAAAACCATTTAAAAAATCTAACGAATAGGTCCCGGTCGGTTAAAATAAAGACTAGCGTAGTATTTATATACGTCATTTTATTTCCTAAAGCAATGAAACATTGCAGTAGATTAACAAAAAGTAAAAAAGGCAAAAATATTTCAAACTTAATGTTAAGCTATTTATTACAACTGTTAAAGGAGTTTAACTTTGCTCTTAAGTTGTTGTGAGTTGTTACATTAATCTTAGTACAACGAAGTAAAGGGGATCTATCCACTGTAAATAATAAATTCTACAACGTCGTTTCATATTTTTCAACTTAGTCAACGTGTTATATTAATAAAAACGAGCATTTTATTTAATCTTCATGAAACAAAATGAAAAAATTCTAGTGAAGATTTCCTCATTAAATTCAAGACGACATTGTTCAAATTACATTCGTAGAGGTGCTACGACTACGACGTAGCTTGTTCACAGTGCCCTCGCTGGCACTTCTCGTAACGTAGCGTAATACCTACTTCAGTAACTATTGCGTAGTAAAGTCGTTAAAGTTAGGGACAGGTACTTTGTACATATTAGGCTACCAGTTTTTCGCCCCGCGGTTTCACCCGCGGTCCCGAGGGAACTTATCTTTTCCCGGGATAAAACGTAGCCTATGCGCTACGTTTATTTTATTTAATAAGGTATATGTTATATATGTCGCAGGTATATTGTCAATGCCGTTATATTACAATTTAACTAGTGATATTATATTATTCACCGCGTTTATCGTCTCATCGCGAAACGCCTCATCGAAGCGTCACGTGACCGGAGGGCTGGCGAATACTTTGCCCAACGTATTAGCATTGCCATCCAAAGAGGCAATGCTGCCAGTGTTCTGGGCACGCTACCACCTGACAGCGATCTGGACCAGTTGGCCTATTTAGTGTAGTAAAATTTTAAGTTTTTTATTTTTATTTGTGTAATTAGATTATCTGTAATATATTAGTTAGTCTTAGTTTATAAT
The DNA here is from genome assembly GCA_951361185.1 of Ochropacha duplaris. Lineage (NCBI taxonomy): Eukaryota > Metazoa > Arthropoda > Insecta > Lepidoptera > Drepanidae > Ochropacha > Ochropacha duplaris. The sequence continues at coordinate 4,265,231 of OX592690.1, forward strand.
TTAATTGTATATACCAAAAATATTGTAATTAAATGAAATGTACTATTATAATTAAACGGTAGATCATAAATCGACTTCATTTCTTACAATTTAACGTATTGGTTTTAGTGACATTATAAAAAAAATAACCACGAAAAGAACTTCTAACCTAATCAAGCCATGTCGATCTTGAATAGAAAAGATTACATTTTGGAAAAATAATGCGTTAAATTTGTAAGCAGTAGTTGTGTTACGGTTCACAATCTTTCGACAGTTCACAATCTCGTGAGATAGATTATAATCAAAAAAAGGTATTTACAATTTTACGGTGACATATATATAACATGGTAAACATAGATTTATAAGTATATGAAGGTTTAAATGCATTTAGACAGAATCAGTTGAGCAGTAAGTTAGTTAACCGCACGACTAAAGGCTGAAATGAGAGGTGAATTAGTGGCTCAATTAGAGGAACTACGGCGGGCTTTCAAATGCTTTTGACTGGACTGCGGACTGACTAACTGCGACAACTGGAAACAATTAACATAGGCAAATTACTTGATTTAAATTGTGCTTGAAATTTGGTAGCCATTATAAAATGTTACGGTGGAACATACCTACATAATTTAATAACGAATAATAATAATTCCTAATTAGCCTTTTTACAGCACGTGGACGTCTTCTGACTGACATAATGATGATAGTATATTTATTGAAACGAGACGTGAAATAACGTACATTTACAATCTAGTATATATACATACATTCTTATCCACAAACATACATATTTTCGGAAAAACTCTAACTTTATTTCGCCAAAAGCCAAATTAAATATAAAAAAATACATATGAATTCAAACTCAAAACTCATTTATTCAGTTTAGGCCCTGGTAAGGCACTAATGAACATTACAATTGACTCTACCATCACTGAGAAAAAAATATTGCTGTTGCGACAATAAAACTTTAATAGGAGTGAGTCAAGCAAAGAGCATAGTCTGTAAGACAATGTTTATTTTGTTACGTAGTAAGTTGTTGGTACAACAATGTTTTTAACAACAGCATGCCTTGATATGACAACAATTTAATGTTGTCAGTGGAACTAATGTCAGTTAATAGTTCATTGACTTAATTTTGCCAAATTAACTATTCTGCCTTTGTAACCTATCATACTTTTTTACATCCCATTCCTGAAAAATAAAATTACAAACATTATTCTACATAACCAGCTTGTGACGTCATTATCCAGGTCATTGGATTAACTGAGGTACGGATGGATTTTGTACTAAAAACATATAATGTCAGTCTTTAGCCATAGTTACAAAATATACTTTACTATACAATAAAATTCTTTTAAAAACTAATCAAGAAAATGTGGCTAGTCAACCCAGTGAAATGAAAAAAAAAGCTTAATAATTACGTACTTACCTAATATTAAAATGGCAGGATGTATGCTACCTGGTTAGATACATTTGACTCTTGTGGACAGATTCCAGTTCTAACAGTATCAAGTCCAGGTGATGCTGGTATTAAAATGAAATCCTGAAAATTAAGCCTATTATTAGTTAAATTAATAGTTTTCAATGTGCTGAATTCACAGTAGGTATTTGTTTATCATATTCAAATAAGAAGAAAAATACAATCTAAAAATTGAGTACTATTTAATCCTTATTATACATACGAGTATAAGTAAAAATAGTAGATTACCTGGGTTGGCTCATTTGACTTGGGTGGATTGATTTCAGTTCTAGCAGGATACTGAACTTGATAAAGTTCGGGCAATGCAAGTTGTGTTGTTGCTAGCCCACCAAATATTGTGTTAATTTCCTGAAAAAGTATTGATGACATTACCTATATACATTGTTATAAAATAGTGTTTATTTATCCATCGCGCATCGTGTCGACTATGTTTCTGTCAATGTCAAGGTTAGATAAAACGCAATATTAATGTAATTATTATTATGATTTATAGCCATTGATCACAAACGCATCACAATCACAAATTTTCAAAATATCCCTCTAAAATTGCGTATACAGCTCCCAACTGCGACCGGCGTTGCTCGGGGCGGCGTGCGTGTGTTATGCCCGCCACCCCTTCCAGCCTTCCGATCCCCGAGCGGCGAGCAATGTTAGCCGTAGTTATCACATCAAAGTAACATAAATACCTTGACAACTTTGATAATGCTAAATAATTGCGTTGTTTATTTGACAAAAGGTATTTAAACACCACAGCTATAGTTATTTTGTTTACAATAACAATTTACACCTAAATACAAAAACAATTTATACTTTTATACCTCTACAACATTTCATTTGGCTATGGTGACATGACACATAACAATTGTCCCACGACTGCGACAAGGGGTTAAATAAATTAAAAATTCTTCTTACTAAGCTTATTTAGTTTCATTCATTTAATCCCTAATGCATATTAATATCGATGGCATCACACCACATCGTCATCACAATGTTGTGTGTAATTAAAAACACGATCACGTGGCCATATTTTCCTTCACTGAGAACTCTAGCTTATTGTAGCCATCATTATGGTTTTTGACGTCATTGCCGCTATCAAAACCTATAGTTTTCTGACCATATGTCCTTCACCGAAATGTCAAGTTCATTAATAATCTGAAACATCGACCTTTGACGCGCCCTCTAGCGTACCTAACATTAAAGTCTAATAAGGCAATACGTGTCTATTTTATAATGGAAAAAAGGGTAGATTAAGAATTCAAGTTCATGCTTCAAGTTCGTAACATTAGAAGAACTTCATCCTTTTGCAAAAGTTGAAAACAAACTTTATCTGTTTTCCGCAATCCTTTTTTGTGATTGCACTTTTTTTTTATTGAACCAATTCCCAATAAACCTTATTGGAACTAACTATAATGGTTTAAATTGGAATGGTTTTAGGATAGTATCCTACAACAGACTTGTACTTTTGGAAAATGAAAACATAGACAGGAAACCAAGCACAGTGCTAGGGTAGCACGGAGTAGGTCAGCTTTTTTACAATACTGTATTTAAAATAGTATTATAAAATAATACTATTTTAACGTATTAATTTGTTAATAATCTATGCGCATCGTTGATCTGATTGAGATCAAACATCAAATTATGATTATATAATTTAAGTATTTAAACTAATCAATTTATTAATTAGTGTAGTCAATTTAATTTCCTTTAAATTAGGAGTAATCCAGTCTATACTTTAAATTCAGATAAACGCTTCGGTGCTATTCAACCTATATTTACCAATGTCTAAACAATCCATTTACAAAAAGGCTAAAACTAAGGAGATTTTGAAAGGTGGAATAGAAAAAAGATTTCTGAAAATTTTGTCGCGATTCCTGGAATTCTATTTTTTATGTAGATAGTTTTCGGACGGCCGTCCGATCGGCGATCGGCGATCAAAGGGTTATGATTTCGTCATTTACATTTAGACTTAAGAGTGGCATTTTTTAGAGCATGTTTTATATCGGAAAAACCTTTTTTATATTTTGATACAATAATACAAAAAAAAACATACATTCGAACACCTCCTCCTAATAGAGCAAAATAGGAAAACGCTGGTAAAATTGCGGACGGAGAGCTAGTCTATCTTAATTATACAAACATTGATGCATTAGCCTATAATTGCAAAGGTAATTAACTCACCTTTGATTGAATAGCCGGTTTGCAAAACAGTTACGTTAGTGCCAGTTTGCTAATTCGTGAAACCTTGACACATGTCAGGTTTGTTCAATATCTAACCGTATCGTGATTGATGATGTCTGAAATTCGTTTACATAATTATTATACTGTATGTTATAGCAACATGTGTCAAAGTCAAACCATTTATTCAGTTAAGACGCTAGAAGGGCACTTATGAAGGTCGAGCTACAAAATATTCCACCGGTTCGGAAGTCGGCCTTCAACTGAAAAGAACTGGCAAAGAAACTCAGCAAAGTTACATTTTTAAAATATGTTTGGACCTTCTGATTATTTTCTTTTCCATTCAAATATTCAACAATTTTACACTTAAACTAAAACAAACGTAAATAAACTATTTATTTTATTTGCAACAGATTTTAAATATCTTTTGAAATGAAGAATAATATATCAATTAAGTTTTCCGGCCCGCGATTTCCTCTTGTACCTCTTTTTTAGCTTTCCTGTTCTTCGTCTACCTCTTAAAAACCATAGGTACTTAAAAAATGTCAGCTTAATAGGTCCCAGAGTTTAGGCTGGGTGTTGATGAGTCAGTGAGTCAGACTTGTTGAATAAACATAACAAAACATATCAACTTTTGTGTCCGAGTTTCCATTTATTCTTTAATGTTATGTCCCGGAGCACTTTTAACGGTAAAACCCTTTTTTCATGGTAACACGGAGTTGAATGATGCGTTAAAATGTTAAGGCTTTGTTGCGGTTTTCTTGTGCGTGGGCATCAAATAGCCAGCATTCTTTGTTTCAAACAGTCCTTTTACTATTTTCCGACCCTCTTTTACACAAGCTGGAATTTTATACGTTAACGGCTACCTACCTTTTACACTGTTTATATGGCTTCTTAGTTTTAATCCTTTAAGAACTTTTTTTAATATTAAAAATTAAGCATTTTAGTTGTTAACATATAAATGAGAATTATACACACTCTGATACGATTTATACATACACACAATAGTTTATTTATAGGAAAAAAATTATTAACAATTCGGTATTTGTAGGTACTCAATGGTGTAAGATTAAAAATCACTTTCTTTAATACTGCCACATTAACATATTGAAGCCTTGTAATATTAAATTATAGGACATTGGACCGAGACAGACACTAATATTTCAAGAATAATAGCTGCTAATATCTTAAAAGGTTTTCTCGTGAAGTCTCGAGTACTCGATTGAATTACAGCGACCCTCACTGCTGAAATATGCAAAGACATCCGAGAGAAGCCTTGGCCTTTTAATTTAAATTATGACTTCTATACTCTCTTTTTATAACTTTGTTACAACGATCCTAATAAATCGTTGTACAGTTAGTAAGGTCCTAGGTCAGCAGTTAAAGCGCACTGTGTCTGCGAGAAATTGGTACGCCAATAACCCTTTGTAGGAACCAATTTAGTAATACAATACGGGCGATCAGAGGCCAGTTTGGCTTCAATTTGAAGCTTGGCTTTGTGTGTTAAAGCTGTTAATAGTTTCTCTTCTGAAAGCAAATACGAAACCACTAAATTGGTAAATAGTTAATATGCACAAACAGAAATTACATTTAAGCGTTAATTCAATAAGATGTGTTTATCTTTTTGTTATCCAATTAATCTTTGTCCATTTCTTTTTGGCTTGCAGGTTAAAAAACACGGTATTCTGACGAGTTAATTGAGTTAAAAATGTATTTTTTATTTAACAGAGATACCCCTGGTAATGCTAGCGTCCCATAGACTACGGTAAACTTTTCACCAGCCAGGCCGCATATTTGTTGGGCACTACACTCTTAGTACTCGTACTAATTAGGTATAAAATAACTACTATATCTACTGGCCATTAACCATCAATTCCCCTTGAAGCTCGGGTGAAGCTTTTTGTTGTTGTTGTGTGCGTGTGCTTTACCACACTCTCAGCATGATAGTGATGATAGTACACAATGGAAGTAACTGCATTTCAACTGCAGCGCCATTTATGTGCTTGCAGATGTTCAGATTGTTTTACAGTTAGCCAGGCGGATAATGTATCCTTTCACCAGAATGTGCTCTACTTACTGATTCTATTACATTACCTAAACTAATTTGTTTTATCAGCACAAAACCAAGCAGAAAATATAAACTGGATTAACTCTAGTCCGCACAGCTCACATAAAACGTACGGGCTAAAACTTGGGATTGAAACATGAAACTCCAGCGTGTATGCATAAAGAATCGATAAAAGAAATGGAATATTGGCACAGAGCCCCGTTTCGTTGTGCGACCACGAGAAAACAAGCAACAATGGCCAAAAACATACCTACATGTTGCTAACCTCACGTAACCTCAAAAATACATGCCACTGGGGGTAGAAATTTACTTATGTCATTTACTAAAACACTAAAGATTTGTATTAAAAATATTATGCTTAATCGTTGAAGTTTGTTATTGTCTAAAGTCTCTTGTCCAATAATGAGCGTAATGGTAAGTTAAATTACATTTTCCTAAAATATCAATTTCATAGGTAATCAATATTTTGTATCTTAGTGACGTAAATAAATGGGTAGCCGTTATGTAGATATAGACATAAAAACCTTACCATGTTACAGAATAATTAATAGCAACGTTTACTTAGCTATAACTAAGTTTTGCCAGTGTCTGGTATGCGTTAAAGTCACAAAGGGTCAAATTCCTAAGCGACAGTTTATCTTGTCAACTCTCAAGCTATTTTAGATGGTGTTTGTGGTGGTATATTTAACTTTTTAGTACGGTCTATGTGATAATTAACATGCATTACTTAATTAACTATACAATATTAAATCAATGAATATAATGGTGGTATTAATATATACTCTTGTTAGAAAAAATCTAGATAAAGTAATATGATATAAAATGTCTAGTCATTTTATTAATAGGATTAAATAAAAGTATTCGTGGTAAAAGTTTGCTTCTGTGAGAAAATACCTAGAATTAATTATTAGGTTCGACGAAACGAGATAAACCGCTGAAAAGCAATCAAATCACACCATCTGGCGTAAAATACAAAGAATTTTAGAAACTGAAATGTGACTATGAAGATATTTGTAAAGTCAAAAGTCATTTAACATGTAGCATTATTTACATATTTGACTATTCCTTAGAAATAATTGTCTTTATTTTAGCGCCTGTAAAAGATTATTTAATTTAGCAGTCGATGTTACATTTACTTAACGAGATGAAAATTAACTGAGTTGTTTATAATCAAATTAATTGTTGTATAATCCGGTTGGCATACATCAGCTAAAGCCTGCCTTGAATCAAGATAAATACTGTATCCAAATTAAATGCATGGTATGGTATTTGCCATTAAGCTACGGATCCGTGATTTTATTTTCCCGTTTCGTTATCTCATTTTGTCCGCTGAATTACCATTACCAAGAGGCGGATCGCGGGCAAGCAATGTTTCCCGAGATTAATTCGTATACTGGGTAGATAGATTCTAGTAGGTACCTTCTGAACAATTGTTACTGCAGGACTAACTCAAAAGTATGAAAACAAAACATTATATCAAAATTAAATTTTTTGTCGCTCTGTAAATATTCTTCAGCTATCTATTTTAAAGATAAAAAGTTAATAATATTAGGTACATACATACTCGTAGACCTTACCTATTTTATTTATTTTTAGGGCCTTTTTAGGGCCGGGTATCCTAGTACGGGTACCAGTCTCTCATAAAGCAAGTTTATCTTAGGGAACTGTTGAATGTAAATTTTAAGTACTAGATCTTAAGAACACCTTCGTGAAAATATTTTTTTTATTTTTATCTGACAAAAATTGTTGAAAAAGGGCAAAGCCAGTGTAAAAATGTCACACCCAATCTCTTATTACGAGTAATATTTTAGTGTTCTCAGTGAGACCGTGCATGTAAGACGAACATGCCTTTATGTAAGGGTGGTGAAAGTTGTCTACAGCCGTATATAAGTGTGTGTTTGTGTAGGAAGGCGTGTTATATTTACGTAAGCTTTCTTTTCTTTATCGTTGCGAACAGATGTCGTCAAATTATCATTTTTCATACAATGAGTTTATCTTTACATAGGAAACGTTTAGATACTCTTTAATATTACTGAACCTTTGCTTAATAACAATAAATAGTATATAACACAACTCACTTAGATACTAAATTCAATTGTTATATTATTGTTTAAGTGGGACAGCTGTCCCTCAGTGTACCAAACAGGTTAATAACTCGGATATTTATGAAAAATTACCAGAATTATAGATATTTATTTATTTACAACAAATGTACAAAATATACAAACAAATGTACATCTCTATAATCGTGGTGAGATTGTGGTCAAATACAAGCTTATGCATAGTAAAAAAAAACATACATTTTCACATTTATTTTTCCGCTCTCTTTTAACTATTTTCATTTCGAATTTACTTTTACTTCAATCACATGAAAGCAATATTTGTATTTTTAGTCAATAAATATACGTGATACGAGTAAGAGTGAGCAAACTGGTTACTACGGTTAAATATGTACATGTACATTTAATAATAAATATCGGTCGATGTGGAAAACTTTGGGGGGGGGGGGGGGGGGGTAAAAATATGTCCAGCAGTGGACGTCTTTCGGCTGAAATGATGATGATGATGACAACATTTATATATTATTTGCTGTACTTTTTGTAGATTTGTTTGGAACCTTAATAGATTATCATTTGTAAAATATATATCGGTTCCAATAATACGTTTCCTCCTTTTTAAAGTCGTTTAAAAAGAAACTAACTCTCAAGTTATTAAATAATATATATTACTCATAACATTTCCCACATTTAACATTTTCGTAATTATTTTATAAGTTAAAATAAAACAATTTTAAATTTAAATACATTTTACGTTGCAGAAATAAATTGGCACTCGAATAACTTATTAATTATCGGTCAATTGACGGCTGACTTCACAATGCGCAGTAAACGGCCTTTGAAGGCATAATGCCCTATCATATCGTACCGGTTCCACTGAAATATTGCGCTGGAATGGCAGATTACCGGTTGTCATTCTTTTCAACTATAATTTCCATATTGAAAATGCAACATGTTCGCAGTTCTACTGTAGGTATTTCACTTCCTATCATTCCTTCCTATTACATTTAAACGATTCAATCAGAATGTTGAGAAAATTATTACTTACGTAAGTATTTTGTATTGATAAAGATGGATGTGAATGGAGAGATTCTTTTGCCTTGTAAAAAAATAAGAAGAAGGGAATATGCTTTGATGGCGAAAAATGGAACATGATATATTTAATGGAGAAAAACAATTATCGAGTAAGTCATAAGAGATAATTGGATAATAGTAATATTACTATTAAAATTTATTTACAACAAATGTACAAAATAGAGATAAACTTCCTCGAGGCTGCCGCTGCTGCCGATCTCCTTTAATCTGAAATGTTTTGTACAGTTTTATTAGAAGAATTATTAATTATAGGTTATTCTAGCGTTTGAATAATGTAGCCTATAAAATGATAATTTTGAAGGCCAGTTTCAAACTTTTACTACGACTAGTTTTCGCGATACACTCGCGTAGAAACTTTTCAAAACTATGCAAACTTCTGTTCTAGAATTTACAGGTTTCATAACAACGTTGTTATTGTTAACTTAATATAAACTGGCGCCATTTAAAACGTTTAAATTTCTAGGTATGCTCGAAAAAGTAGCTTTCGGTGTAAAAATATATTTTTAGAACATTACCCGGCGCTCGGTACTTTTTATTCGAGATGTAATCTATTCATTACTAAAACAAAATGCCTTTTGGGGTTTTAGGTACATCATTTGTCTATTTATCACGAAGTTATATAACGGTTTTACACACAATCATATCGATTTCAGCTTAGTCAGGTACCATTAACGGCTTGTATTTAAGGAAAAAGGTTGGTTATAGGAGATCGTGAGAACTGGCCAGTTTCCAGACAGGTGCAGCTTTGTTGAACTACACTGGAACCTACTTTCAGCTAGTGCGCTCCGGCGTCCATACTGACGTTCATATATGCTGGATTATACACTTTTATAATACGAATAGAGGTAAATAAAATTGATATTTAAAATAATAGTATTTATTGTTGTACGTAAATTTCGTATTTTATTTTATTTTATCATAGTATAGATAGACAACTTATATAATTTAAACTAGAAATGTACTGCAAGAACCTAAAGTATATCAAACTACATAATAGAACTTTAAAACTTCAAATATTATTTTCGAGTTAAAATCCTTGATACTGATAGCAGTATTAAGGTTGCATACAGGTTGAGTGGCTATTGAATTCGAGTGCTCTGGCCAACGTACCACGTTCAGCTTAGAATAATTTATAGTGCGTGTGTTCGATTCTATCGTCGCGTGTTAGACTATTCATGAGCTTCAGGGCTGTGCAGACCCACAATTATATATATGTAGGCACTTGTTCGGTCACCCCTGTTTTCGGCAGCTGACGAGTTCCGAACACTGTTCAGAGAGCCTTACTGTGGGCACTATTTATTTCAGCTCCATAGGTCCTTTGTTAAAAGGATTCAACATTATATTATTCAGTGTAACAGTGTCAAGCATTTTTATTGTTTATTCCGTTTAGACCAAAGGAGGTCATAGCTTCTGAAGCTAGTTCTAGTTCGGGAATCAACTCGGAGAAAAATGTACACTGCAAGTCATTTCAGGACATTCAATCTTTGTTAGTATGTGATTCTCAATTCTGAGATCTCTCCATGCCTCTTCAGACAAATATATTTCTATATCATACGAGTACCTACATATGTTAGATTAACTGGCAGTTAGTTCTAGGAATCAATCCCGGCGGATATTACATGTAATAGTATAATTACACGAAAGCTACGTATACATTACTTATCTATTTAAAAACATTAAATTCAATTCAACTCAAAATCACTGATATTTGCTTAGGGGTGAAAAGTTCTATTTGACTGAAAAATAATATTGGAATAATTGCTAATTTTGAATTAAATATCAAATATATTTCAGTCTACATTTTCAATCATTTATAACGTCGTGTTGTTTAATTTTAATCGGCTTACGCATGTGCCTCGATCGTTTAATTAACGTCAGAACAGTCACATAGTGAGGATTGCGGAGTGCAATCCTGCTGTGTTAATTAAAAGGTAGAATATATTTTTTATAAAATTTTATGTCATGGTGATTTATTATGTTTGTTGTATCTCTTGACAAGTTCACGTCATATTAAATCTTTAGTTAAGGCAACAACAAGCTTGAGAGGAGCTTCTGAAAATCAAAATCTCTTTTCACGATGTTGTTCCGCAATTAACTCCGAAACTACTAAACTGATCTTGATGAAACTTGGCACACAAATAGATTATATCCTGGAATGAGATAGGACACTTTTTATCCCGCGAAAAGATAAGATGCGGGAAACCACGGATAACCACGGGAATGCGGGTGAAACTGCTGGGGAAGGCTAGTCCACTGTAAATTATTACATTTAAAACTCAAATACCGAGAAATTTTGTTGGGGAACAATGATTGATTGAATGTCCTGAAATGACTTGTGGTGTAAATTTTTCTCCGAGTTAATTCCCGAACTAGTTAGTGGTAGCTTCAAAGTCAAAGTTAAAACCATTTATTCAGTTTAGGCCCTAGAAGGGCACTTATGAAGGTCGAATTACAGAAGTTACCACAGGTTCGGAATTCAGTCTTCAACTGAGAAGAACTGGCAAGAAACTCAGCACATTTTTTAAAATATTTTTGGACCATCTGACTATATTGGCTTTTTTTTCAAATGAATAACAATTATATTATTAAACTAATACAAAAAGAAGCTATGACCTTCATCAGTGCCCTCCTTTGATCTAAACTGAAGAAACTGCTTTGACCTTGACTTGACATTGCCGCTCGGGCAAGGAAAGTTATCACATTAAGTAGTTTAATATCTTTGTGATCGGCACCAAGAAACAAGCAGAAGGTAATTGATTGCACAAATTGAGTATGTAGTAACATAATCCAAAATCGTAGCCTATATTCATAACAAATATACAAAACATTTCCAATTTATCTTCTGGTGAGTTAGGGTATTTTGGACCCATATAAAACGATATAGTTTTTTAGGGTTCCGTACCCAAAGGGTAAAACGGGACCCTATTACTAAGACTTGGCTATCTGTTACCATGCTGTATCTCAAGAACCACGATAGCCAGACAGTTGAAATTTTCACAAATTATGTATTTCTGTTGCCGCTATAACAACAAATACTAAAAACAAAATAAAATAAATATTTAAGGGGGGCTCCCATACAACAAACGTAATTTTTTTGCCGTTTTTATAATAACTCAAATTTCAATTTAGCAAGTTTACACCCATTTTGGCCACATATTAATATGATTAAGTACTGAAATGTCCTTAGGGCGGCAGCTTAGAGAACTAATGACTAGCTATGGCGACGAATTCGATCAAGTTACATTCTGAAACCTGTGCTCAGTGTGTGGAAGCATTTAGTTAGCGATTGTCTGTCGATGTATTCAACGAACATAATTGTACTAGATGTCTAGTAACAATGGGCAGGTAGGATAGGGACCACGAACCTAGACCGAGCCTTTGTGAAAAGCTTAGTGTCCTGCACTGGCCGCATTGCAAATGCTTTGAATATTACACATAATAATATATCTGTTCCATCCATGGTAGGTACCTATATACGTATGTATGTGGGTAACAAGATCACTATTTAGTTAGGGTTGAAACTTTAGTTACCTTGTTGATGTTTACATTTATCTTCGTAGCCTATAAATCACTTGATTTTCTCTGTTTGATCCCTACAATAAGTTGAGGAAAACACTTATTTGAAATATTACATAGCTATCTTAAGTATTGTAATACTTTTCATCACTCATATTGTCTCTGTTGATCGTATTTCTATTGCGATGATAGCTCAGTGGTAGTGACGTCGGATACCGCGGCGAAGGTCTTGGGTTCGAATCCTACAATGAGCTTGAGCTTTCGGTGAAGGAAAACACCGCGAGGAAACTCTAGCACGGTGGTAGGGTACTTTGTAGTACCCGACTGGCTGGCTACCACCCTGAAATTGAAAATCTGTCGCCAAGCACTTATCGGTGTGTTCCGACAGCTGCACTTGAGAGCCAGTTCCCATCTAGGATTTGTGGGCTTCAAACACAAGCTTACCCGAATAAAAATAAAAAAAAACATACTAAAATAAATATTAAATATTTATCGATAGAGATCGCAGGCAGCATAACAGTATTTTTGTGGGCAACCATTGCGTAGCCCAAATTATTGGAATACGCAATACGCATCCAGATTCTATATTATAAACGAGCGTCAACAAGTACCTCCCGTCCCCTCTTCTCCGGTCTTGCGGGGGAAGAAGGGGAAGTACCCTTGGGGTGTGTAGGGGTAGATTCAACTGGTGCAATGCGGCGTACCCCTCTGCTCATCCCACTGGCGAGTTGTTTTTGCCATTGTATTCGCGCCACGGCATTCAGTTGGCACATTTAGCGTTGATTTTGTTAAGTTTGTTTTGTGCAGCCTTAAATGAGGGCGGACGGGCTCTTATACCGAACACTTTTTACCCCGGTATCCTCATTTTACTTAATTGTAATTGGCCGTATTTAGAAAATGCTTTCTTTTTACTTTGATTTAATTACTTTACCTATCAAGCTACTAACTACTATTAATCAGAACATTTATTACACCATCTATATTTACGATATAAGTAAATTTTCACTATAAAAATTACTCTAATTTACGTAAAGAAATATACCAATAAAGATAGGTAACTTGTTTGAAACTAAACCTATCGATATAAGTTCTAAGGTAAAGGTACGGAATATTTTAAATACCTTGTCGTTAAAATAGCTTGTTCATTATTCTCCGCTTTAAAAAATTCCTCCCATTATTGCATTTTCATCGCGATCTCACCTGGTGCTTTATTTGCATTCTCCCTTAACTCAATTTCATTATAAAACTTCGTGCAGAGAGCGCAACAGTGTCAAAGGGATTTTTTATACCTACTTTTTTTCTAAGTACTGTAGCGGAGTTGGTTATTAAAATAAACACTTTATCTCTTTTAAATACAATTCTGTTTATTCCGATTTAAATACTTTTAACATTTTTATTCTACCCGTGTTTCCGTACTGATTTTGATTCCTTTTATAAATTTACTTTTTTAATCAAATTATTTATTCAAACCAAAAAGAACTATTAGTGGCCAGTACGAAGCACATACTACATTCCTCCCGACGTGAGAGATAAGAGCTCCGACTTCAACAAAAGAAGTCAAACAATTACTTGGGTTATTTTCTAATTAATAGGAAGTTTATTCCAGATTTAGCAAAAATAACTACTTACGAAATTATTAAAGAAAGGTATAAAATTTTATTGGAATAGTGAACTTCATGATTCATTTAATTATATGAAGGAGTTGATGTGTAGTTCACCAATTTTAACATATTTTTCAGCAGATAAATCTCTTACCACAAGGTTAGATATATGTAGATGCGTCAAATGAAGCAATAGGTGCCGTAATTTTTAGTTTAAATTTATAGGTGGAGATTTTTAATGGCATTGAACAAAATTTTACATGTCTACCTATATCAATAATTTGGCTGTAAATCTTCCTAAAAGAAAATAAATAAATAAATAATCATGCAAGGAAGTAATGTCATGTATCCTATTGCTTATGCTTCTAGAAAGTTATCTGATGCTGAGAAAAAATATTTTACAACCGAGAAGGAATGTTTATCTTTAGTCGTTTAGCACGATGGGCATTGGCTATTCAAGAATGGGATTTTGATATAGTTCATTGCTCAGGAAAGAGTAACGTTATAGCAGATTTTTTAAGTAGGAATCCGTTGGTAGAGATTGCAGATGAACAGATGGAACCTCGATTAGAATCTTCTGATGGTTTAGAAGTATTTAGTATTGTTGTAGATTCGTTAACAGAAGATCAAGCAAATGATCCTTTTTGTCAGAGATGGATTTTACGGATACGTGAACGTTTGGACGTTTGGAGTGTGCGTAGGAATGGTAGAATATGTGATGTATTAGTGTTACCTAGGAATTTGTTTCAGAATGTAATGTGTGAATTACATGATGAAGCATGGACTGGAGGTCATATGGGGCTTTCAAAAACATTGAGAAGATTTCGTTCTAGATATTTTATGCAGCACGCAGATAAGGAAATAGAGCGATATGTAGGTTCGTGTGTGCCTTGTCAAGAAAGAAAAATAGTTAAAACTGTAGCGGAGTTGGTTATTAAGATAAACACTTTATCTCTTTTTAATATGATTCTGTTTATTCTGATCTAAATGCTTTTTACATATTTATTTATTTTGTGCCGGACGACTTTTATTTTACTTTTTAATCAAATTATTTATTCAAACCAAAAAGAACTACCCAATTAAATATTGCAATATTGAATATTAGATTGTGTTTCCAAACATCGAAGTTTATACCAAGATGTCTTAATTGGAAGCATGCATTATTTTGCATGGAAATGGCTCGGTAACGACCTCTTAATCTAATGTGCAATCTACTCGTACCTATGTATCAAATACGATCAAAGTGTTGATTTGTAACTGTTGAACAACCAAACAATTGCGGTTTCCTATTTATATATTTCCAATTTCTCCCGCGTTTTCAAAGTAAAAATTAATGTATGACCTTCACCAATAACCAGGCTATACATCAGTTATACCAATATACCTTTAGGTATATATATATATATATATTGGAATGGAAATATAAGAGCAGCGTATTTGTTACATTTACCAAGTACATCTATAAATAAATATACATGCCTGATATTGATAATCTATACCTATATAAAATATAAATCCCCCTGATATTGATAATTTATATATAAAACAAATCAAATCAAAATATCTTTAATAAATGAACTCTTTACAAGTATTTTTAATCGTCGCATGTTTGATATTATGAGAAGTTTGTTTTTTACTCTAACGTACAAGTCGGGTTAGTTACACCATTCACAAGTAGATTATATCCTGAAATAAAACATAGGTCATCGTCAGAATACAAAGAAACCTCAAAATTAATCCCTATTTCTAACCGCTGTGAAGTGTTTTTTACTTTACAACGCATTCATATTTACCTCACGCAAAAATACTGAAGGCTGTTAAATCAACTTTAACGTTCTATTTTGGACAGTCGGTATTAGAGACCCAGGTGAAACTTCCGGAGCAACAAAACTGCGGTCTTTTGTGCTCATGCCTTTCATGTAGGAATGTGTTGTTTTCGTAGGGCTGTCAACATGGTTCAAGTTTTATATCTACAACATAGATATAGTTCGCACGACTCCTAGGTAGATGGCGCAACAATTAATTACATCGCGCTAACGAAGTTTTTCAAGCGATCTAACAAACGTTAAATATGGCAAAGGTGGCCTTATACATATACTCCCTTACCTGACCTGGCTACCACTCTCAAATTGAGCATCGCTAAGTACTTCTAGCAGTGTGCTACAGCTACACTTGACGGCCAGTTCCTTTCTAGGCCTTATTTGCAATGGTAATTGTGTTCAAACAAAAGCCAAATAACCATCTATATATAATAATCTTCACTATTAAAATGACTGGTATCACTAAATTTAACAAAGCAATTTATGTATACCAACGTGAAATTCTAAAACCTACAGTTACTGCATGTTTCTCATATTTTTTTCTGTGAATCACTTTTGATATTTTTTATTGTGATAGATTGGCGACAGCCCTATTCAAACAGTCAGATGAATTGAGGCCGGGCGCTGTCGGTTGTCAGGAATAAAACCCCGAGAATGGTAAAGCTTTATATTTTACTTCAACAATTTTTAGGATTTGGTTTAGTAAAACTGTTATTATTCTAGTGATAATTGTGCATTTTAATAAACACATTCTTTACAATTTACGTATTACGATTTGTTATTAAATAATAGTGTGGTTGGATTTTGGATTTGCTGATAATTCAGATGTAATAGAAATAGATTTATACCTTTATGCCAAACCCGTTTATTCAAGCGAATTTATGATGTACTTACAGCATAAAATATAAATAATAATATCAAAGGCTCTGCTCGTGAAAAGAGCTCGTTCCTCGTGAAACTACGAACTGTAAGCATCTTCAAACTGCACTATTCTTATTTCAACAACTATCTAAAGGACTATCGACTTTCTCTAATTGATTTTATACGGTAAAATGATCATAAAAAGTTTAAGAAACAAACATGTCCTTATTACTCAGACGTGAGTGGCTGAACTTTCAATATACATAATTAGAATTACGGTAGATACATGTTTTTATACTGCATACCCATAGGCCACCCCGCGACAAATTGCATTGTAATAAATGAGCTACTATCAGCTCTCCCCTAAATAACGCGATCAATGGTTTAGCCACACGAAGCGAACAAATTACAAAAGTGACAGCTAAAGTGATTAAAAACGCGGCGTAGTGTATGAGGCTTGTTTCATATAAGGCTTGTTAAATGTTTTATATGTTATAATTTTTATAGACAGAGATGGAGGTACCGCAAAATATTAAGGAGAAGTACTTAACCTGTTGGCCCGTACGGCCGTCCCACTTAAACAATCCTAAACAATCTTGTAACAATTTAAAAATAAATAACCAAGCCAACTAATTAATTAATTAAGAGGTCCTTAAGTATGTGGAGATACCTTATTATATCTACCACGGCAATTCAAAGGCCCCTTATTAGTCTGGCCAGATAGTTAACATATTACGTGAGACAGTATCAGAATAACAGCAACAAACATCGCTATCTTGGTGTTATAACGACCCATCTTGTACAGTTCCCCTCGCAGGGTTGCTATATCTCGGCGCCTATCTTTCACACCTGGCAACTCCGTGCAAACTGACGTTAACTAGTTATAATAGTGAACCGCTTTGATGATTTGCTGCTTATTTATGTGATAGGTACACAAGTTATACGACTTGTTACTTTCTGAATGTACACACATCAAAAAAAAGTTTGCGATCACTTTGAAAAAATCGAAATCATCGTTATGATTAATTACTCAATTTAAAAAATATATATTTTTAAATTTGAAACAAGGTAGGTACCTATTTCTATTTAAAGAATACACACAACAAAGATTTTTTCTTGATAAAGTTCAATCTAAGAAGTTATATCAGCTTATGCTAGTGATCACAAACTTTTTTTGATGTGTGTATACAATACATCTTGGAATACAGTCAGATACCTAGTAAGTATTGCAACGAAAGCAGAAATGTACTAATCAGTATGTTTAAATTTTAACAACTGAACTTTAAGGCGATGATACCTCAGTGGTAGTGACGTCGGATACCGCGGCGAAGGTCGTGGGTTCGAATCCTACAATGAGCTTGAGCTTTCGGTGAAGGAAAAAATCGTGAGGAAACCGCAGCACGGTGGTAGTGTACTTTGTAGTACTCGATTGGTTGGCTACCACCCTCATGTTGAAAATCTGTCACCAAGCACCTGTTGGTGTGTTCGGGCAATTACACTTGAGTGCGAGTTTGCCTTGCCTTTATGGCATTGTAATAAGGTGTACCTACAACACATTGCTGGTATTGCTAATGTCTATAATAAGCGACTGTAGTCACTTACGATCAGGTGACCCGCCTGCTTCATTGTAACTTGTGGTATAAAAAAAAATAAAAAATACAATTCGATCAATCAACTTAGGTCTGACAACAGTAATTACAAACAGAAACTAGTATTTATAATTTTTATATTACTACTAGCTATCCCGCGGTTTCATCTGCATTCCCGTGGGATCTTATCTTTAGTAGTTTCGGAGTTAATCGCGGACCAACATCGTGACACGTTACAATTAAGATTGAATTAAGAATCCATGATTAACCTCTCTGGCCATATAGCTATGTGGGGGTTCAGTACAGAACCGCAAGCGGCAGCCCATAGCTCTATGGTGAACTTTACCACGGAATGTTGCCACTCCACAACGCACCATTTTAATAGCGGTGCAGTGAACCTTACCTAAAAACTTACCACTTAACCGAATCTGAGTAATACCAGGTTGGGGTGAGGAAGGAGAAATATATCGAATTAAACAAGACAAGTTATTTGATCGAGAACTAATTACTTGTGAGGTATTAAAAAATGATAAATACTGAATACACGGCTAGTCTATAAAGCTTAAACAGGACTAGAGCGAACGTAAGCAATCACAATAAACTATAATTCTTAAACGCAACTAATATCTAGCAAATACTTAATTTAACGCGCCTACTTGTAGGAATTACAAACTACAACTGTGACCGTCACTGTGCAATTCACTTTTATCATTTTCAGAGTGGGATCCAACAATACAAATCATTTATTTCTTTCTCTGTCTTAAAATCTAATATGCACAAATTCGCTTATTATCTAAATTAACCTATGCCTTATTCTACCATTCTACATCTAGCTATATGTAATTTGCCTTAATCTGTTGACTCGCGACATTAACCTGTCAAACTCGTCAACTCGCGCAGTTTTAAAAATTCGCGCCCAATTTCTAGTAAACGTCATCGTCCCGATTGTCCCATTTGAGAACCAAGTGGTGCGGACTCTGAAACCCCGATTGTCCTAAGAAAGAACTGACAGGTTAAAACTTTTTAATTTAGTAGACAAATCACTTACAGTTCACTAACTGACATACATTGGTTTTGGGTCTCCCTTTTGTTTAGGAGCTTATACACGCGTCGTAAGTCGTAGGAGACCTTTGATCTCCACGTGTCATTTCTGACATCGATTCAAGGTTTGCTGAGTCGTGGGAACCATTCTCCATATAAGCTACACGTGTGATCTGATTTGGACCTTAATGAGGCATGTATGCTTTGTCAGATATTTTAATTTTTATTCTATCGGTTCTTCAATTAAACTAAAACCCAAAATAACGTTTATTACTTATTACAATAATATCAACAGAAACTAATGTTTATATAATTCCTTATAAAGTTTTCGCTCACAGTGGTTAAACACATGTGGACTTAGCGCGTAGTTTTTAAAGTTTACTTGTGACTTCATTCTGCGTTTAATTTATATTATATACCATGTATATATTATTATGACGAATTATTTCTGTGCCCATAATAACATATACAAGAATAAGCATTACATACTACTTAACAACTGTAAAATCTTACGTACCAAAGTACTTTGAGATACAAAATAGTGGAATATCTATGTAATCGGATTTATAATTTTAAATATCTGCAAAGATGATATGAAATAAAGGAAACAAAAAATAACGTCGTAGTAGGTAGTGTAGAAATTACAAGTCTTGCTCGGGACCCATTTTATTTGCGTCCGTGTATTAAATCTATTTACGGTCTCATGCTCCATCTTAACAATGTATTAAATTAATTTCAAGCGAAGACAAGAGAAAATCAGAAAGTTATTGAATATTAAGTTTAACTCTGGCATGAATAGCAATTTAAACCTTAACGTTAACGTCTAGCTTATTCTGGTCAAAATAGTGAACGAGAAGTAAACAAACATTCCTCAAAATATGCTGAACAGAATGAGCGCTCCAACGATAAAAAACCACAAAGCCTTCCCGGACGGCACGTTGCAATTTAGTTGTTTTTTAAATTGGCGTCAAAGGTTCAACCGCTTAACCAAGGATTAAATTCACAATTCCCTATATACTGTGCTCTGTTCGTGAATTGAAAACAATTTTTCGTATTGGATATGAAATTTTATTTTTTTCACGTATCGGTATTCAGATCGAACGTCAAATGAATAATACTTTTTTTAAACCGAAATGTTACGTTACCTGACGTTATATTCACACATAACGTCAGGTAACGTTACATTTCGGTTTTGTGCTTGGTTTCGGTGCAATACTAGTCCGCCTGCTAGTAAGTGATCAATTAGGGTTACGTATCAATCAATTACGTAGTTTAAAGGCGATGATAGCTCAGTGGTAGTGACGTCGGATACTGCGGCAAAGGTCGTAGGTTCGAATCCTACAACGAGCTTGAGTTTTCGGTGAAGAAAAACATCGTGAGGAAACCATAGCACGGTGGTAGGGTACTTAGTAGTACCCGACTGGCTGGCTACCACCCTCAAGTTGAAAATCTGTCGCCAAGTACCTATGGATGTGTTCCGACAGCTGCACATGAGAGCTAGTTTGTGTGCTTACCACCTTCGGACACATCATCACTTACCATGGTGAGATTGTGGTCAAACACAAGCTTATTCAGAATAAATAAAAGAAAAAAAAAGTTACTCAAACTCAAACTCAAAACTCATTTATTCAGTTTAGGCCCTGGTAAGGCACTCATGAACGTTACAATTGACTCTACCACCGGTTCGGAATACACTTAAACTGAGAAGACTCCGGCAAGAAACTCAGCAAGGCAATTTTTTTTTATCAGTGGATCTTTCTTACATTTTTATAAGTACATTTAGATACATTTTCAAATATTTTACACTAAGCCAGGGGGATGCAGGTGCAGAGAGAAGCTACTACAACCATATATTTCTGTCTTCCATGTAATGAGCCACCTTATAGTAGGCTTTGTTCATTAACCTAAGTTTAATAAAATTTTTGAATTTAAAGTAAGACATTCCAGCTACCTCACGTGGGATCCTATTGTAAAAACGAACACAATTCCCGAGAAAAGATTTATTAACTTTCGCTAGCCTGAATCTAGGGGTCACAATTTTATCTTTGTGTCTTGTATTAAAATTATGATGATTACTGTTTACTTCAAACAAATTTAAATTTTTTCGAACATACATTATATTTTCATATATGTACAGCGAGGGCAACGTTAATATCTTAAATTCCTTAAATTGATTTCTCAGTGACTCGCGAGGACCCAAACAATAGATCGCGCGAATCGCCCTTTTCTGTAAAATAAAAACAGTATCCAAATCAGTCCCTGAACCCCACAGCAAGAGGTTATAGGACATCAGACTATGAAAATATGCAAAGTAAACTAACCTAGCTGTAGCAATATCTGTTATTTGTCTAATTTTCTTTACCGCAAAAGCAGCCGAGAAATAGAAAATAGTTTCTACAGTATCTGGCTACAAGACTAATAAGTTTAGTAGGACTTGCTTTCAAGTTAACAAGAAATGAGATACATATTTATGTATTATAATATAAAAGCAAGAAAAGGAAAATAAATAACAAAAACGGCCAATCGTATCCTTTTTAAAAGATAACTCATCTATGTGCCACCAAGTTAATCTAAATCCATCGAGTTATATCGGCGTAGCTTAGAAAGAAAGGAAGAAAAGAAAGAAATTACATTACAAAGAATAACAATATATCTAGTCTAAGTCAAAGTCAAAACCATTTATTCAGTTTAGGCCCTAGAAGGGCACTTATGAAGGTCGAATTATAGAAGTTACCACCGGTTCGGAAGTCAGCCTTAAACTGAGAAGAACCGGCAAGAAACTCAGCAAGGTTACATTTTTTTTATATTTTTGGCCTTCTATATCGGCTTTTTTTCAAATGTTTAACAATTTTATTAATAGTAATGAACGTTTCAACGTAAGTAACCCGAGAATTATAAATTTACAGAAATATGATAAAAAAATTAAAAAATACTTTTAAATTGTATTGAATCGATTGCCGAGCTATGATTTTCTGTTTACAAATATTAAGTCATAATTTTATTATTATGTATCCATCCTACCTATAACAGGACGGATACATTAAAATTAAAGCCTATACCCAACTCACATAGGGTGTAATGTGGAATGGAATTCAATAACTTATCTTATTGAATTCCATTCACGAAGGCTTAGTTACTTAGCTTATAGACCTCTGAAAACGTTCATTTGATGGTATGCAATCTTGAATGTTTTCCTACGGAGCTAAGTAAATAGTAATATCCGCAAGTTCGGCAAGCTCCTTTACACAATGTTTATACACCGTTAATATAACTTGCTTTACAACTCATTTTCTTCGTAAATAACTGGTAGCATATTCGCTGTTTAATAATCAACACTACTTTTTTGAAACGCGGGCTTATGAAAATTTTTTTTAGTTTTCAATATACTATTGAACATCGAACAAGTTTCCAGTTGCGAATAACCGTATTAATAACTTCTCTTTCAACTTTATAATTAAGCCATAAATACCATCTAGGTCTCGGTATATAAAAATGCTTGTTCTGACTGATTGACAGACATATCAAAGTACAATTAAAATCACTGGGGTTATATACTTGAAAATTCGCACAAAAGTTTTTTTTATTAAGCCTAACCAAGTAAGGCTATTATTCATTGGTTTTAAGCATACTCGTAGGTAAATTGGACAATTTGTTGGACAACCTGAATATATTGGCTTCTTTTTAATAACAAATTTAACAATTTACCTATGCTTAAAAATAAAATAACCCTCTTTTCACGAGAGGCAAAAGTTGGTGTGATACCTCCTTAAAGAATTAATAGTAGATTGTTATACAAGGAGCTAAAATGACCCATTATACACGAGCGAGTTTTAATGGGTTTTAGCGCCGCGTGTTACACTATACTTTTCACTACGATTGCGAGAAAATAAAACAATCCAATACAATATGAAATATTGTATATGTTTATAATGTCTTTTTTTGTTTCTTCTGTAGCCGCAACACATTGCATGCATGAATGAATCCATTGCCTACGGTAGCAATTTAGCGTTTGCGGGGCAGCAGCGTCACCAGCCGTCACTGAAGTGTACACAGAGATAATCCGACCGATCGTGTTTTTTCATATCTGCTGATGCCGACCAAGTGTACCCACTGTAACCCAGGGATTAAGTGTAAAGCTACACTGCCTTTTTGCACCGGGCTGTCAAAAATAAACAATATCGTATAATATCTCGTAAATAAATCCGACTGTTTCATTACATCGCATTGTTGTCGTAAGGACCGCAACAGTGAGTGCTCGTTACATTATTTATATGCATAAAATCAATATTTTCATGCCGCTTCTGTTATTTTAATTACGCAAACTATACGGTATTTGTTTGTTCATTTCGTTTGTTTTCTGTTTAACAATTAATATAACACGTGGTTCTTGTTTTATGTATTAATATAAGAGCTGTTTTTAATTGATATTTTGATATATTTCCAAATAAATTGATGAGATTTTTTTTCCAATATCTGGTACTTAATTCAAATTAATATATGTAAGTATCTAAATAAAATTGTATTCTTAAGTCGCCTATCTCACTCTCTAGCTCATTAACTACGTATAGATAGTAAAAAAACACATAATTCCGTTGCTAGGAGAAAAAAGGACAAACAAAGCTAAAAACACACATTCGCATTTATAATATTAGAGCTCGTACACACGAGCCCTTACTGTCATTCATTAATATCTTATTCCTTACGTTAATTTAATAGGTATCTAATGAATGGATAATAACAATCAAGTATGTAAAAATAAATCACGCTTCGACAGTAAATCACATAAGTTTTGTGTAGTAAATGCAGATATTTTAAAAATTCGGAAGTAAGGCACCTAACGACTAAGAAATCTTGTATTTCCCTTTCCAAGTTTATCTAGATCCAATTAGATAGGGGAAGATCAACTTAAAAGACTCCGACCGAAGCTTGGTCATCCAGAGTTTTAAACAAGCAATTTTAATATTTATTTTAAAAACTTGATATTGAAACTGAAATAGTTTTGTTTATGAACTCACCTAGTAATTACTAGGTACTTACTTCTCTTTTATTTTGATTATCTGAAGAGAACATTTTACCTACTGTTACTTACAAGGAACGCCATCTTAGATTACCTATTTACAATCATTGTACATTAGCGATTAGTTTATTATGTAGAGGGCGCTGATCTAATAGTAGGTATATAAGAACGAGTGCATTAAAGCCCTTCTTTTTTCTTCCAGATTTTTAGGGGATGACCACAATCAGTAATCCGACCATTCCCTAAAAATCCTCTAAATCGCTTATGCGAAGTCCGTCTCACTTTTTGAGTCCCTTCGACGACGCCCTGAGCCGAGGTTTGTGCCCCAACTGGGGCGCCATCAGCCGTCAGTCGTCTAAACATTTGCATCCCGGTTGAGAGCTCTTAGCGCTCGCCGAACAGTCCGCGTAAGGGTGTCTGTGGTCCCTCAGACCTTCACCTTTTAGTCCGCCCAAAAAAAAAGCCTTTCTTTCTAACACGGAGCCTAACAAAATCTCAAGCCTTTCATTTTAACCCTTCTCTAAACGTTAAGTTTTTTTAAATGGTAACTATGGTAAATGATGATGTGGCCGAAGGTGGTAAGCACACAAAGCCTAGATGGGAATCTACACTTACATTAATATGTTTTTTTCTCTATATTTATAAGATGCGTTAGAATTCTTAAGTTAACTAATACGAGTATGATGTCTAATAATTAACTTAATATTGATTCAATTAGTTACAATACAAAGGTACTTGTACATTTTTAGTTTACCGACTCTTCAAAGAAAACACACGCACGTAGAAGAAAAGTACACACAAAATCATCTTGAAATGCAATTTGCTTTTTTTATAGCACTAGTTGCTTTATCAGTTTATCAGAGTTCTTTTGGTGCCAGGAGCAATGTTTTTTAGATGTCGAGTTAGCGCCACAGGTTGGTCGTAGCCACAGGTTGCTCCTGCAAGTTATTAACGGTCCCGAAATAACTCTTGCTGGGTACAGTCGTCCCCCTGCTCCCTTTGCACCACTCAACCCACTCAGTCTTTCCATTGATGTTAAATTTACGTGCGCATTTCACAACTCCTAGTTATGCTTTAATTTGCTGGTATGTATTTAAGCGCTTCATGAACTTATTATGCTTTGGAAAACATTTTCATAATTCGCCGGCTATTTGTCTTAAATAATATTTAACGCTAAACGTTGGTTGTTCGGTGTCTTTTTTTATTTTCGGTGTCTTGAACGCGATGATTCAATTTTATCTCACAAGTAGATAATAGCAATATTTATATATCGCATTCTCGAAAACGTCTTTAATGTTTCCGATATTGGTGGTTTACGGGAGCGAAAAATTAAACGAGCTAGGTTTCATTTCTAGGAAGATTCGTTTTCTCCGTGTTTTCACGCATAAACCAACAATTTTTACTTGCCAGCTCCTATATCTGTCCTAAGTAAAGCAGGACTTCTGTAGGGGAGACCGAGGGGATTTGTAACAAAGGTGATTTGAAACAGTACCGACTTCTCGGAACTTAAAATCGTCAGCGAGTTGGCAACGTTGCTTTTCAAGCACTTTCCTCCTCCCGCTGACGTGTAAGTTCGCTTGGGTGGCGTAAGTCGCGTGGTTGTGGAGTTCTGCGTGCCATGTGACAAAAATCGTGAAAAGTAAGTTTTTAACGTTTTTTTACGATGCCTATATTTTGATAAGGGTTTTGTATTTTGGTTTAAGTTATATATGTTTCAAAAGCTCATTAACTAAAAATTTGTTAAATATATATTTGTTACAATTAATTTCTGTGTATTTGCTTCTAGATAGTGGATTAAATAAAAATTGGGAGGTTTTTTCTTACTGAGGAGATTTGAAACAGGCTGTTTCAACTCTCCTCGTTTTCAATTTTATATCTACAGCAGTCAATAAATAATGGGCACAAAAAAAGATTTTTTTTTTGTCGATTTCATTTGCTTATTTTGTTTCAGCATGCCTACTGATTATAAAAGAAAGATTGTCAGAGGTATGGCGAGTCGCGAAATATTTTATTTTTATATTTTAACTACTTAAGGAGTTGATTATTATTTGTATTAGATCTGTAGTTACCTACTAACTAATATATCAGTACAAAATATTAATAAAAAAGATTGTTTCGAACTTGAAAAGTTTTATTTTAATAAATGCCTTTAAATTATATCATTATTTTTATTGTTCAGCCCTTAATACTTCTCAATAATCATATGTTTCAAATCTCCTCGATCCCTGTTTCATCTTACCTCGGTATGAGGGGAGTTGAAACAAGTTGACTTGTTACGGTTAAGTCGATTTTTCACCACAATATTTAACGCTTACAATTTCTTTATGTTAGCCATTCGCAAGCGTAAAGAATGACCTATCGATTGGTACTAACATACAATTTCTATCTATAGTATTTGGTGTATGAAACAAAATGTCAATATTGTTTCAACTCCCCTCAGTCTCCCCTATTATAGGAGCACAAACTTAATATTCATCCATCACAATGGAAAAGTCAACATATAGGCGATCGACGTCGAACTTTCTTCAACTTGTTACTTCAACGTTGGCTTTGAAAAGTTACTAGTTCTATACAGTCTAGTTTCAACTTATCCGTATATTTTGCAGGATAGATAGGTAGTTTGAAGTATGTTGGTAAAGAAGAATCGACAAATTGTATTGTGATTTTCGATTTTGCATTTATTAGTAAGTAAAGAGTTTTAAAACGAAATACGCGACTTATAAATTAATCGTATATTTAGTGTTTTATTAATCTAAGGTGGTAACTTCACTTTGAGTTTATTAGCACTTAAGGGCCTAAAACTGAATAAATAGTTATTTTTCTTTTAAATTTATTTCAAATATCTTACATTCGAATTTAGAAAGAAGCCTCTCAATAAGGAAATTATTATTAAGTTGCGCTAGCGAAAATACATATATACCTACCTACTCATTTAATGAAAAGGTACTTAGGCTTTGAAAATAATTTAAATATTCACAATTAATTTGATTGTGGACAGTTTTAGTTGCTAAAATGTATTATCATATTTAGAAACATCTTAAAATCACAATGTTTGAAGGTACAATGCATTCTCCTATTAAAAATGTTTCAGTGTGGTAACTATTACCTAATAAAAAGTTATTTTGGCGGCAGGTTACACCGAGGAGCAGCCTTCCACGCAGTTCACCG
Source organism: Ochropacha duplaris (assembly GCA_951361185.1). Taxonomy (NCBI): domain Eukaryota; kingdom Metazoa; phylum Arthropoda; class Insecta; order Lepidoptera; family Drepanidae; genus Ochropacha; species Ochropacha duplaris. The sequence continues at coordinate 4,292,695 of OX592690.1, forward strand.
CCCAGCTGCCGAGCGAGGTGAGCCCGGCCCCCGCCGGCACCAGCCCCGTCCCTCAGCCGGCGACTCAGCCTGTCTCCTACGCCCTTCTGCAACTTTCCGCCTCCGACTCGACAGAATCACCTTTTCTCCAAGTACAACTCCAGTCTTCGCCTGTCTCTCCCCCTCCGCCACCGGCGAGCGGCAAGTCCATCTCTATGTGCTACACGAGCACCGGCACGCTTTTATCTCTACCGCCTAAGAAAAAGGACATCTACCGTCCGTACTGCCTGGAGAACCGCGCCGCGCACCTCCACCGAGCCGAGGAAGACCTCAATGCGGCTCACGCGATCCTCGACTTGAGTCAACATGCCGTGTTTCTGACGACACCACCACGCGTTGAGCCCTTGCCACCGGATCCGCCACCACCGCCAGCTCCCGAGTCACCCTCTCCAGATTCCAATGGGGAACGGACGCGGGAGACTGTCGCCTATACCTACGACGCGTTCTTCGTAAGCGACGGTCGATCCAAACGACGCAATTACGCGAACGCACCTGTGGAGTGCGCCCAGCAACCCGAACCAAAGTCCAAATATACGTGTAGCGAATGCGGTAAGCGTTACGCGACGTCCTCTAACTTGTCGCGGCATAAGCAGACCCATCGCAGCTTAGACTCAGTGGCGGCCAAGCGGTGCGGTGAGTGCGGCAAGGCGTACGTGTCGATGCCAGCGCTGGCGATGCACGTGCTAACACATCAACTGTCACACGTGTGCGGCGTGTGCGGGAAACTGTTCTCACGCCCGTGGCTTCTGCAGGGACATCTGCGCTCGCACACCGGGGAGAAACCTTATGGGTGTGCACATTGCGGTAAAGCTTTCGCAGATCGGTCAAACCTACGCGCACACATGCAAACTCACTCGTCGGATAAAAATTTTGAATGCCTGCGCTGCCATAAAACATTCGCTCTCAAGAGCTACCTTAACAAGCACCAGGAGTCAGCGTGCGTGCGCGACGAGGACTCGCCAACCGAACCCGACTTTGAGGCCGAGCCCGACGACGACGTCGCGTCCGGTTAGATAACACCAACACCAACTATACAAACACCGACACGCAACCAGGGACCGTAACTACCGCCGAAAGGTTTACACTTAAACGTAAAGTATTAATATGAATTTAGCTTGTTAGCATAATGAATAATATAAATTTACAAATTGAAATAAGGAGCGCGCGCGTCGGCGAGCCCCGAGACACGTAGACCGCGGGCGTCGCCGGCGACGCGCAACAATCGAGCAACGTTTCGGAAACAACGAATCAAGTACTACCCCGTAGCACCGCGGCCGCCGCGGCTGTAGGCCGCAGCGACAATGTCCCGATAAAATATAAACATTTAAGTACGTATGTAAATACTAGTCGATAAATTATACCCTATATACATAGAAGTATCGAAATATGAATGAAACTAATATCTTTTGTAGGTGATTTTTACAACCGCAAAGTAGGTTTAGAGAGTATTACGGTGTAAGTTTAGCGTCGAGATGCGAGAGTCGAGCGCAGAGCTCGTCGGTGGACGGACGCCCGCGTCGTCCCTCTCGGTGAGGAACTTGCCAAAACTTTCCGTCCGAAGCTCCGCACACACGTGACGTGACCCGCAGCGCCACCGCGCCACTGCGTCACCACGCCGCCGCACCACGCACGCGCCACACACACGCCGACCCAACACAGTGCCTTAGCGGCGACCGCGCGCCGCATCCGCACCGCCCGCCCAACACACATCAAGCTCCAAGGCTAGCCATTATGTTCACTTTACAAATAAGAAAAGCTATTGTTTGTTACATGATGTAAGTACCTACTTATGTAATTACTAAAAGTATTTATTTTATATTCTTAGCCTTAAAAATAATTTATAGCAAAAACATGCAAAGCAATATGATTTTGTTGGCATAGATGGCAGGTTTGGCTTGAATATCCTGGTAATTGTATAAAACCTACCCCTCAAATATAGTCCTAAAGTCAATTATTAAAAAATACATATAATTTGATTAAGACATCAAGCCGTTTTGTTATGCTACTTACATACAATACAGTAGGGCAATGCAAAGTTGGGCGGCGAGCGCGCCCTGTGGCGGCGACAGGGCCGGGCCGCGCGACTTACAGCGAGCATGCCTTTAGTTTGAGCGTGTGTTATTAGGTAACAAGTCAAACGTAACTGGCAATAAACTAATGTAGGTTAAGGTAGATTAACTGTAGGTTAATGGTGAGCACGAGGTGTTCGGTGAGAAATGGGTATTCGAAAAGCAATAATAAAGTAGGCACTAATAAAGTCGCGCACCGCTGTCTTGTAGACGCAGCAGACTTGTTAATAACCCTCTAGCGTTCCGTTTGTAAGGACTCGTATGTACTCGTAGTGCACCCGAGCGCGTCGGCATCTAGGATCGGGAACCGCCGACACGACACGACGCGACGCAATACGATAAATCGCCATATCCACGAGACGAATAGATAGTACGTAGTGGCTAACTGTAGGAAAACGCAATTTATCAGCGGTTTATCGGCGGTTCCCGGCGCAAGGCCGACACCACCCCTAGTCTATTAGTTAGTGCCTCGAGTCAATTCATCGTCGCCGTCGGTGAGTTCGTTTAATGCTGTCAATTAAATTATATTTTTTTAAAACATAGTTCCTGTATTTATTAAAATTACACCTTATCCTAGTAACGATATGTTACGTTTGAATGAAATTTGAATTTATCCCATCGACTAGTAATCGTCGTCAATGTTTGTCATAGAAAGCTAATGAATAATATTTTATTTTTCTATCGACACTCGTTCGTTTATGTGAGTCCGACACTCCGACCGCCACAAGAGGCACTCGTATCTTAGCGATTATATTCCTAAATCCAAATATTCCTACCTATCGTAGATGTAGTGCCACATTTTAACATTTATAACTTCCTAGTTGTTAAATAGTTCTCATCGTATTCACGTTTAAAAAGTAATTATTTTTACAAAATTAGCTTTACCAGACAAAGGTCGCGCGTAAAAAGCAATATGATGTAAACGTATAAGCAATATTACATTAGATTTTACTGTTTATTGAGGTTTTTGTAGAATTTTAGATGTTTTTGGTGCTTTGGAGTACTATATTAAACAATTTTAATGAAACGAATATTACATCGAATATTGTGTAATTTATTGTGATTGAGATCTTTACAGTTTCTTACACCAATCCTTGCTTCCTCTCCTGGATTTATTCCTTCCTCGTATTCCAAACTAACCGTCAGTTCAGTTTCATTCATGTATCCCTTCTCATATTTCCTTCTACGCATATTTAAATAAATAACTAGCTATGACATCGTAGGATGTCTTTAGTAGAAAAAAAAAACAAAAATAGTGGCTTTTAAAAAAAATATAAAACAAGATATTTTATTCAAATATTTATATTAACGTTATTATAATTGTAGTGGTTATATACAAATAAGTAATAACTAAACGATTAAAACTAACGAAACCAACTTATATACAAAATATAAAATATATACATCATAACTAATGTAAATAATAATTATGTCCCTGTGTACCAAATTTCCCTTCTTTACAATTTTTGTAGTTGTAGTAATATAATTAAATAAATATTATAATAGCGAAGGAAAATTATGTAGATATTAGGTACATTTTGTAAGCCTCCGTTATAGACACAAATCTGTTGAAATATCTACCTGTTAAAATGCGCACTGTTCATTTGAACGACACGAATTAACATATTATGACAATTCAATTCAGTTTGTAACATGGCCGATATTCTAGATATACTCACACTACGTTAAAATTTGGTATCAGAATCAATACGGGAGCGTAGTTCGGTGTAAAGTGGCTAGTTATTACAAAGCTTGCTCAAGTTCATACAAACATTTTATAAGGAATACTATAATAATACTGTTAAAGCGATTATGACTTGCATAAATATAAAATGATAGTATATTTATACATTTTTCATAAAATAAAGGAAACAAGAGATGTGCGTTAAAAGCAATATACTATGGTAAATAAATAAGCAACATTAAAGTAATTTATTATTATACATTCACATAGAATTATAGCCACATTATATATTTATAGTGCTTTATTTAATGTCTATAAATAATAAATGCTAGTTATTAGTTGCAAAAACATATTTTTTACGAGCGATTCAAAAGTTCATATTTATTTGACATACTTAGGTACCTACATGCCTTATAAGTGACAATTAAAATAAAAGGGCCTTTACCCTTTTCACATATAGCTAGCCACTTTAGACCGATGCAAAACTCTACAATGGCACCTTCATAGCCTTATCGATTGTTTAGTAACATTACAAATAGAGACATAATACTTAAACGCCTAAATTTAAGAACACTCTTTCCAACCACGACGACCGGTCCACAGAAATAAGATACGAAATGCAGTGATATACCTAATTCAAAATGTCCAAATTAGCAATACATTACGTAAGCAATAAATACATTAGAAATTAATTAATAGACTAAATATGTTAACATTAGGTATATAGCAATATTTGATTACAGTTATAAGAAACGCAATACTTGAAGCAATATTGTTTATTAGTATCTAGGTTTACGAGTAGTTAAGGGTGGTGTGAATCGAATGAAAATAATTACATAACCAAACTTGGTTAAAGAGTAGACTGCAACCAGGTGATATGATATTTTTAAAATTAATATTTCGTTATGAATTTATTGCTTAGGATTAAAGTATTAAACGACATTTTAATTTAATTTTCCATGTTATTAGTCATAGGAATGTAATTGGTATTTTTGGTAAACAACTTTTTTGGAAAAATGTAGGTAATTAAAAATACATCATCTTTTTCAATGAAGTTAACGTAATATTGAGAAGAAAGCATCAAGAAATATGCTAAATGAGAGTTTCATTAAAGTTAGAATAATTAACCGTAAATAATTACAATAGCCCAGAGATGATGAAGAAATGAAAGCATAGGACTGTTTATAATTCAATGACATGATAAACGGCGCGGCGCCCCGTAGCAAAACTCTACGAAACAACGAATTGCTACAAGCGGCGTAGCTGAGGCTCAGTCATAGATTGAATAGCTATATAACTACTTAATAGATGCCTAATAGACATTTAACTTGTTTTGAATATACATACTCAAAAGCAATGTTGAATATTCAATAAAAATACCAAAGAGAAATGTTTTATAGTTTACTAAGCGAATTGAAGCATAATAATATACGTATAAAGTTTTGGTGTGTAAAATTGTTGTTTTATGTTGTGTAAAATGGATGCAATTTTAAAATCGAGGTAAGCAATAAATCGAAAATTTGACAACGAATTGTTTTAATTAAAAATTTATTTGCACAACGAATATGTTTAGGGATGAGACTTAATTAATACGCTAGAAAGTAGTGTTGGGGGGATATTTGTGACATTAGACGGGAAACTGTATTCTAGTTGTAGATTATGATAGTACCTACGTGTAGAATGTCACTGATATCTATTTTGTGTATTTAGGTGAATATTGGATATTAAATGTCCGATTTATAATTATTTACTTTAGTTATATTTAAATGTTACTGTACTAATAAACTTTTTGTCAAAGAATAAAATACGTTTTGTATATTTCTTGTATAACATTGCAGTAATTATTCGTTTTATTTTTAAATAAAATATCAGGTTATAATTTATAATTGCATCGAAATAATTGGGACAGACCCATGTCCTGTAATATATATATATATATATATATATATATATATATATAATTACGAGCTAGATGTAGCGTAGCCAGTAGATAATATACCTAGTCATTTGATTTATATAATATAACATTAGAAGTAGAAAGAAAGGTGATTATTAAATATGTGATGCATTGAGTAGTATGTGAGAGTGAGTAGGAAGTATTATTAGAATGGTAAAGGTATAGATTAGACATAAAGATATTTGGAGATGGTATATTAAAAGTTTGCCTTACGAATTTTTGTAAAAGTGAGTTTCGACGCAACAATGTGCAAGAGCGCGATAAAATTTAATTTTGTATCACCAAATTTACGTACCAGCAAACTCACTTATACAAAATCTGTAATATACCTATTGCTGAGATTGAACGAAACTAAGTTATTTCTTGGATCAAACAAAATAAGTTAACTTCCATGTGGTTCCAAATTTTGGACAACAAATCGGTAAGTATACTTAAGTATTTTTGCTTAGGATATTAAATAATCCACTAAGTATTGCGATGACCAAATATATTGGTAACTAATGTCACTTTTGTACTTCAAAGTAGTTTTTGTCGAACTACAGTGACCAATATTCAATTGAACATTACGGCTTCCTTAACTTACGTAACCTACCTCCTTAGTTGATCCACAAAATAATAATAACGACATGATAATTAAAACTACTAGAACTGATTGTAGCATTTTTTTTTAAACTAACAACATATAATGTAGGTACCCCGGTATAGCGTAGAATGTCAATTTTTCAATTCACTTATTCCTTCCTAATATGCAATTATTATAAACCAAAAGTACCTACAGAGTTAGTAAATAACATTGCATGAATTATATTATTATTAAAAATAGTATAATAGGATAATAGTTAACATGTAATTAGTAAGTGTACTGAAAAATATTATTCCTACTGTTTGAAAATAAACGTCGAATTTATTTTTAATTTACTATTATGCATTTTTTACTCTACATAATATACGTAATAAAATATTGTGAATACAATAAAAATAATTTTTCGTTTTTGCTTAACAATAATTAATTTCATAAATGCACTTTAAACAACGTGTTACAAAAAAATGGTAAAAATACATTGGCTTTTATCGTTAACTGAATTTATTTTCATATTGTATAAAGTTAAAGACTTTCACACAATTTGGTAATAAACTTTGTTTAGAGCGCAGTTTCGTTCAAACAGACTACTAGCTATGATACAGAGAGATTTGAAATAACTTGTGTTTTATTTTACTTATAAACTTTAATTGGGTTTTATGAGCTCTACTTAATAATGATACACGTTGTAGGTAATAATCGCGGAAAAAAACAGCTACAATCTAAAAGTAAAAACTAAAATGAAACAAAGAAATAGAAGTATTATTTTAAAATTTGTGCAAAATACTTAACTATAATTTACTATGTAATTGACATTTAAGTAAATATTAAGTACCTAGGGGTCCACTGCGTTATTTCATAATGTAGGTGTTGCCTAGATAGTATCATTGTAGATATTTGGATGGAAAAATAATTTTATCACGGTTTATATATTTTTATCTGCTTAAAATGTATTTTCACGTCATCGGGTATCATTAATATACCTACATTTAATTTAAATAAGTATAACAAAACAATGAATATTTCTGTTTAAACGTCAAAAAGAATATCATATTTTGTTTATGCCATTATATACATACAGGTAGGTACATACATTTTAGGTTCTGATAATAAATTATTAATATGAATCTGTATAATTTATTATCACTCCATTCTATTTTGAGTTTAAATATAATAAGTAAGTACCTACCATATTAATTATATTTTCAAACTTTAAAGCAAAATGTCTACCAGATAGAAATAATGTGAAAGAGATGTCAACCATACGCAACAAGCAAAGGCAAATATTCCATAGGTATTTGGACAACGTACTTACCTAAGAAAATTATTGTATTTATAAAATAATAATTGTCAATTATTGTCACTATTTATTGAATACCTACTAACAAGAAAATATTGTTGCATAAACTGTAAAATCAAGTAACCTGGCCTAGGAAGTGGTATTTTATTGATACAATAACTTACTGGTAATATAGGTACCGAATCTTAGGTACTACAAATAAAGGTCATACGAGTTTCCACCAAAAATCTTGCAATAATAAAACAGCATTCATACAGAGCCAGGGCAGGTTGTTCCGTAGGAAAAATACGATTTCAACAGTTAAAAATAATTACTTATTACGACACTGTTTTATATAATAACATTAATTATTATTTAAAACAGTGTCGTAATAAGTGACACAGTGTCATTGATGTTTTATTGATTGATATGTTCTTGATTTTTATTTAATGTATTTTTTCATGCTAAGTAAAGTTATTAGGTGTGACCTATTTTTGTGATCAAAGTCATAAACCTACTAGACTTACTATCGCGAATCTACTGCATTGAATTTAATTGTATAGTATTAATTGCCTTTTGTCCACAATGTTTACAAGTAGATTATCTAAACTTTAAGAATAATGCCACGCACAAGAGTTAAATTATTTTGGAAGTGTGGTTATTTGAATCCAATTGTATCTACTTACTTAAGTAATGTTTTAATTCTGTTTGATCATTTGAACAGGCTAACGTTTACCTTCTTTCCTAGTTAAATTAAGTGTTTTGTGTTTGTACTATTGTTTTCTTTACTTAATAAAAATAAACAGTATTGTATAACAATGATGGTTTTCTTATTGCTCGCCCAACCTTAGATAGATTTTTACTTCAAGATAATGCAAAAATTCAGCGAAAACGTAAATAGCAGCGAGTTCGAAAGTTTGATAATTAGTTTTGAATACTTTTGAAACGCCGCCGGGCCCTGTTACTTTTACTTTCGTAAAGCAACTACTAGATGGCATTGTTGATGCTTAATTCGATTATACCGCCATCTATTATCGCATTTGTGAAGTTGTTTGAGATTGAAGTGAAGGCACACTGCCAATTCTTATCACTAGATGTCGCATTGTCGTTGGTTCTCAGCTAGCAGTAATAGTGTTCCGTGTTCATTGCAATAATGTAATAATAGAAAGCACAGTTTTCATTCTGATGACACAATAATGTTGCTTTGCTATACCTATAGGTGGCAAACAAACTTACGGCCCATCTGATATAAGCTTCACACCTAAAATGTGAGGGTCTATCAACCAACTTTATTAACCGATAAAGATTAATATGGACATTAATCTCAAATCAATGACAAGTACCTCGCGCCTTGCCTGTCCCCTTGATCAAGTGGCACGAATAGGTATCACTGAATGTATTTACTTAGGAACTCAAGATAAATTATTCCATTTCACCCATTAACTACTAGTTTTGGGCAGAATAGCTACTTGCTACGGCTGCTGCATCACTAAGAACTGATACGAGAAACTGCTTATATGTGGGCTTAAGAGCTCATGTTAAAGAATTTAAATAAAACAAACCAGTCTCCAGCATTCTTTTATTTAATTGCATATTATAAACACGAAAAATATACAAGGATCACTAAGCATTTCGAACAAAAATGACTGATATATCTACATTAAATAGATTTAAGTTATCTATCACAGTTGTAAAGAAATACATGGATTCTTGGTTCAAACCTGTGTGAAGATACATACTGTCATTTTACTAGGATCACTAATAATTAATTATATGTAGTTGATCCCAGCCTCTGAATTACCTTCATCCAGCCTTAATCAAGTAAAATTTTATTTTTAAGTAGTAATCAAATAAATATTACATTTCATTTACGAATTTTCATACTTGTTATTTTCAATGCAGTTACTGGTCTTACCGTATGAGAGCATGGAGAGTCCATCGTATTCGTATAAGTACTTACATAAATGTCTATGTACCCAACCGAACTTATTATTTTCTGCCACAACTTTATTGCAGTCGGTTTCGCATGACGACTTTAGCCGATGGACACTCACGACTTCAAACTTGTAAGATTATTACAAACACATTTACACAAATTGACAATGTGATAATCTTATAAACAACTGTGAATATTGCCAGTTACAATAATATAATATTAAAAAAATCTCAAAAAAATTAGTTTATAATTTATTTAAAAAAAAATCATTAGTATATCAAATCTAAGTACAAATAAATAGAATTCATAAAAAATATTTAGAATAAACAAAATAAAAATAAATACTGTGATTGGTACCATATAGTTGCTTATAATTTACTTTGACGAAAGCTAGTTATTAATTTTGTTTATATCGAGTACCAAGCACTAACATTGTGATTTGATTATTACATATTTTTATGCAAGTATCAGTCATATTATATTACATTTGATTTTGCCTGCTATATATACTTAATGCCTGTGTTATAGGCGCCAATTTGTATTAATGCAAAATACTGACGTCTAGTGTAAGGCAAAAAAAAAGTCACAGTCCCTTATTTTCTATTTAGCAAAACAACTATAAGCCTAGCTATGTGTACATCACTACGTCGATTTATTTTGACTAGGGCTTACAACGAGCGCTGGTTACAAGGATTCAGAATGCTTACAAACGGTAAAATCAGTCAAACAAAACAATTAATAAAAAAAACGTATTACAATATTTCCTAAAATAAAATATTGCTCTATTATCCAGGTCCCGTAACTGTTTTGTTTTTTGATTGTACGTTAGCGCCCTATTTAAACTGGCCGTATATAGTCCATTCCATATGGATTAGCAATAAAGGTCATTGACTGTCCTCTGACTGAACTGACTACAGTTGTATCAAGTGTCTTGTTACGTGATATGATTTAAAGCAAGGTTTAAAATAATTAAAATTTCTCTGATTTAAATCATCTGCTTTAAACACACACGGAATGAGAGCGTAATATATTTCATATTAAAAAAGCCCTTAAAAGAAAACAATAACTAAGATATTTTTTTATATGCTTAATTTCATTTTAGTTAAAATACATGAAATATTTACTTATGTACCTAAAAACACTTAATATGAAATTATAAAAAAATCATAACATACAATAATAATCATTTTTATAATAATATTGTTGCCAATAAAAGCCTATGGAACTTATAGAGTATAGGCAAAGAATAATTCATTTTTAAAAGTGTTCGAATTATTTTATATTACTTTTAACTTCATGAATTTAAAAGTAATTCATTAATCCGTCCAATGTAGATTTCGTCAAAATTAAATTTTAATAAATAAATTGAACTAAACTAGTAAAAATTCAGAATAAATAATGATCACTTTTAACCAGCGCTTTATGTTACAGTTGATTAACTAATCCACACTTCACATAACATTTGATGATAATTATAATCATATGAACTTAAATTAATTAATTGAATCATTTAGTCAAGTTACATATATACTTAATGTCTTAACAGAACTGATTCCGATGTCAAAAGATAATAATCAATATAGCCATTACGTGTCATCAAATACGAATACTTCAAGTGTTACCGAAGTCTTTACAATGTTATCTATAGTGTTAGGACTTCGTTTAACCTTAAAATATTTTTGCACCATTAGTTATTATTGATAAATTATATAAAAACAACACCAAACGATTCATTACGAGGTTATTATTGTTATATTTTGAACAATGTCATTTAACGGACGTAAAATAAAATTCATTAACAACAACACAAAAAAAAAATTGAAATGGACGCGTACGACAAACACTCGTGTTAGTATTTCTATAAGTAATAAAAACTAACAACTTTTTTTTTCAATCAGCATTTATAATTATGTTGATTAAATTGCGGGAGATGTTCGCACATCAGTGTTTGTTGTACGTCTGAAATAAAACACAAATAAACCTCGCTATTGAATAAAAATAATATAAACACTTAAAATAAATTAAAGTTATTAAATTGTGATGCAGATGACAACCACAGCCCGAGTTAACGATCAGAAACATCACATTTATACCATATGAGAAATTTCATAATATCTACATATTTTATAATTATTATTATAAAAATCTTCAATTCAATAGTTATTATTTTTTTTACTAACTACTAACTCTACTAAAATGTATTATTTGGTGGTTACATCTTGTACATTAATTCTAAATGAGATTAAGCTTAGACCGAGGTCGGTAAAAATAACATAAAGAGCCCCGACAAGGTCGATCATTCGGATTCGAAGTTGAACACGATGTTTAATGTATGGAAGGTCCGACGATTGCTAGCACTGTCCGCTTGTTTGTATATTGGAAAGAAATAACAATCACCGAATGTTCCGTTTTTTTGTATTCAACTTCGAATTTGAGAAAGTTACACAATGGACCTGCGGGTACCGCGAAGTAAATAGCTTGACGTGAGCAATATTTTAAATAACCTAAGCGCCAAGTAATATTTCAGCTAAACAATAAGCACACAGTAACGATATAATGATTAAGTGCCATAAAGAAGTCCATGTTGTGCCGTGCACAGCTTCTATTCCGAATTCAGTAAAACGTTTGTGATGACGTGCGTCGTTTTTATGAACGTGATAGTGATGGACAACACACTGTTCTAAAAAAATTGACTTAATTTTACGGTGGGTGCGGTTATTGTGCACTCAACTTTAATGTGTACATAATGGAGTCGCTGAATTTACCGTAAAATTAAAGTCATTAATGTGAATAGGTAAATAATGGATTTCGAAGAACCAACTTTATCTTAAACCAAATCAAATCCTAAATTGCCAAACGCAACCGAATTCTAATTTTATATTAGAAAATACTGATCATACACTTCGGTAAAATCCTTTTATGTACGTCAGGTTTTTGGGGATGTATTTTAACATTAAACTTTAAAATGGCCGACATTCAAAACGTCATCGACATATTATCTCTGGTCAACAATTTTTTTTAAGCTAGTGTTGTGCAAAGCTGGAATTATCTGGTGAAGTAGAATTGTTAAGATATTTTAAACCCTAGAACACGAAATGCATAAACCTGAGAAATACTGACTCCATTTATTAGCGAAGTTAGAAAAACGCTTCCATTGATCATAGAGTATTTAATTTTTCAGAATATTGACAATATTTTAAGTATATCATATTTGAAAGACGTTTAAAGCATCAGTTTTTTTTTAAATCTAGCTACATATTTGTTTTTTCAACCCGTACTATATAAATACTTATTTTGAATATTACAAACAGGCGGATTTATTAAAGAAAATGCACACAAATTACTACCAGTCTAATAATGTCTATACAAATACCAATATATTGAGCTGCGTACATTCAACACTGAACGTAAAGAATACACCCCCAAATCCCTGACATCCTATTCACAAGGTAAGTATCAACTTACGGGTTGACAAGTGCCTCCGGTTTGGTCGACATACACACATATACGTAATCTGATTCGGAGTCGATGCGGGCGCGGCTGGCTTTACGTTAGGCAGTTGCCACTTGCCACACTATCAGGTGGCTTTTAGTTGCACGCTCGGCAAGCGAACTATGGCCGCTGGACGATCCGTCCTCCGCGACCACCACGCTGTCTTCCATTCCAGAATCGGCTGTAAAAATTTACATGAGCGCTCAGCAAGTTATAATTCGAACTTACTTAATGTGGGTTTTTTGATCGAGAACGTCGAGCGAAAGTGGTAATAATACCCGCAGATATACATTGAAGCCGAAAGCACGAACCAAGTCCTTAAAGCATCGGCGGTTTCGAGAAAACAATTTTACAAAAGGTAAGATATCAAGACTTTCGTAGGCGATGAGCATTTTTACTTTACCCAATGTTTGGTGCCTAAAAAAAGGCTTTATTGCTAACTAGCTATCTCTCAAGGTTCCCCACATTTTCGAGGTATCTCTTTTCTCGGGATAAAAACTATTCTCTGTTACATCAAAATCCATTCAGCAGTTAATAATAAAAAAAAATACATTAAATAGTTAAAAAATGGTACAAAAAATTACTCAAAAAGAACATTATGGAGAAACTTAACATTATTATTTCACTGAAAATTGTTTAAAGAAAAAAGCTATGTAATAGAATAATTGGTCAGACCTATAAAATAAGAGAAGAAACATCAAACAATAAAAGTATTAACTTTTAAATGCAAAATACAAATAACATAACAGAGTTAATATTTACATTTACTGTAAATACTTGATTAGCAATATACACGTTAGCGATTCTATCGTTACAAATATATTCAATTACAATTATAATTTACAATTCCGTGCTAACCTCAGTTAATGTATTAGTGATTTGATTAGTAATGTACCGACATCCGAAACAATTATTGATATCGAATAAGAATGAGTGAGTGTTTTGTTTTTGTGAAATTATGAGTAAAAATGCACTTTTAATAGATGTTGGTCCAATGCTCTATAGGCAGACTTTTTAACTGCAAAGGTATCAAGCGATTTTGCGTGGTGCATGAAGATGGCTGAATAATGCTAGGAATACGATCAAAAGAGCACTATATTAGGAAAAGAGAAGAAATGTCTTCATTTATCTCTTTTACTAATATCGATATCTTCAGATGCGCTGTATGTAAAAAGAACGTTCACGCGACACCGCTGCAGACTTTTTACTTAAACGATACGTCTACGGCATTATTATTTTTTAAATAATTCGATATCTAATCTATTACAAGTACACTTTTAACATCAACTATAACGACATGTTTTAGTGATTGGCTACATGCAAATTAGTGAATCGTACATTAGCATATGTTATTCCCGATAAGTGTTAGTGATGTTAAGTGTATCACCAAGCATTAAACACATGCTTTCTGATTTAAATACCAACGTACCGGTTCATTTAATAGTTTATTATATTTGCTTATATTCTATCAGGTACGTTCAGCAATCTTTAAATATCTGCCATATAATGAGGTGGGAGGCTGTGTCTCGTACGTCATCGGCATGCTCTTCTAAATTGGCAAAAAAGAAAAGAATAATCGGGGAAATTAAATTAGGAACGATTGCCTATTTCAATCTGTCTTTCCTCTAAAATATTGATGAGTGTCATGGAGATTTTGTTACGCTGAGGCTGCAGTACTCTTATGATGAACTTGCAATGATATGTACTTGAGGTCACTGTCAGAAATATCTTTCACTGTAGACATGCAAGGCTATCAAATTGAAGCGAGAACGTGCTCCGGAGATTCGCCACATACGCGCTTTTAAAAGCATTTTTTTTTGTTTACTTTCCTTTATTGGTATTCAATGTTTCTAACCGTGCATTACTTAATAAGTAACGGAGCCACGGCCTTGTTTAATACATCGCCCGTAATGCTGCTGCGATACTAAGCCATCAATTGTGAATACGATTATCAGCTTTGAAACATTGAAATGTGAACTCTTTACTTATATATTTTAGGTTTATTGAAGATTTTTTTGTGTTTGATCAGTCTCACTAGCATGGTAGCAGTTAGTTTCTAGACAAATGGTACGTTAACCTTTCAAAATAACTATTAAATGAAATAAAGTACACCATACCCCAGTTAAGATGCACATTAACAATTTACGAGACAGCAAAGCGGGCGAATTCATAAACAGTATTGAAATTAACTATTACTATTCCACATCAAATTTTAGTAAAAAAAACCGAATATAAACCTGAAATTCAAATCAAACAATAGGCACAAATAAAGAAATTATACTTACCAAGTAAGTTTGATAAACATAACAAAATCAACTGAAGTCTAAGCGTAATAAAATAAGCATATAAAGCAACGAAAAACTACAAAACAAACGCTTATATTAAAAGCGTAAAGCTGCTATTCCTTTACGGCACATGGCCACGAATAAAGTTCCAAATTCGTTCATACCCGTAGGCCGTGGTGGAATCGAAACTTAGGGTGGATAATGAACCTTAAATTACCTACACTAACGTGCATATTGCTTGTTTTGAAGTTATTATTAATGAACAATTAATTTTTACCTAATGTTTGGTGAAATTAATGAATGATAACCATGATAAGTGTATTTATATTTGAAATGTGATCATGTCCAACATATTAAGTTTGTAGAATATTTGTTTGTATTAGGTAAGAGTAAGAGGTCTTTTTTTTACGTAGTATTTAACTTATTGTTATTTTTATGATGTTATTCATAAATTCTTTACAGACCACACCTTCTGTGACACTGTCACTAAGCTCAAGAATACGAGTGTTTTGTCAGACTGAACTTATGTTTAGAAAATCTATAAGTATAGCAGAAGTATCCGAACGCCGTCTACTGGGCGCAGTCCTAGACCCGTAGCGTGTATTCAAACGCCACTATGCGCATGCGCGCTGCGCAACCAATCACAGCGCACTCAGCTGCGAGTTTGTTCATTATTTAATTTGTGATGGGCTGTTGATATTTTGTTAATAATTTTAGACAGATTTGAGTAATGGCCGCGATGCGAGTTAAACTGTTGGTAGTTTTTTGTGCTAATTAAAGTTTGTACCGTGTACTTAAAGCTCTTTCACTTGAACCTGACCCACCCCGACTATAATAGATAGCACCTATCATCATTATGGCCCTATCATTATCATAGAGCGCCTCAGAACTAGCGGTGTATAAAGGTACAATTAAACAGCGTAACTTATACAATGATTTTGAGTAGGATGTTATGTAAAACTTATATAACATTTTATTATCAAATCTTACTAATTATTAACAGAAGACATCCAAATACCATTATAAGTAACTAGTTTTCCGCCCCGCGGTTTCACCCGCGTTTCCGAGGGATTTTATCTTTTCCCGTGATAAAAAGTGTCCTATATGACATTCCAGGATACGCTCTACCTGAATGCCAATTTTCATTGAAATCCATTCAGTAGTTTTTGCGTGAAAGAGTAACAAACATCCATACATCCATACAAACTTTCGCGTTTATTATATTAGTAGAATAGGATTACAACAAAGAAAGTTAGCGAAGTATTTGTGTTACTACCATTTTCCATAACTCTCGTGGTTATCAGACATATGAGATTGAAGCAAAATCACACATTTCAACTTCAAAATATAACGTTACAAATATAATTATTTCGACAATAATAAAAACCGATCACTTTAATTAGTAAGGACAATCACAGAGTCATGCTGTACGAATATTTACGATGATCATTTATAATAGCTGTAATTATGTAAATTTAAAACTTACCTATTCTAAAGTCGATGTATCCTTCACCCCCCGATATGACCAGCATGGGGGGTAGTGATGGGGTGTGCCGCCGCGGCGAGTCCGGGGTATGTGCTGGTGATCCCGCGATCCCGGGAACAGCTACAAAGAACGTGACAGCGTCCCGGTGGCCGTGGAAGCTAAGTTGCGCTTGTGCCATAGAGCACCACGGGATCGTGCCAGTGGGACTGGCTGAGCGAGCCCGCACTAGTGTTGCATGACCTATGACATTAGTACATTTTTCATTGACCGAAAGTAATACTAACCTAGATTATTTTTATACTTATACTTTATACAAGTGACAACGAAGCTGACGGGTCACCTGTATAAAGTGGTAAGTGACTACCGTCGCCTATAATAGGCATTAGAATACCAAGGGGATTGCCAATGTGTTGTACACCTTATTACAATGCCTTAAAGGCAACTGGCTCTCAAGTGCAACTGCCTGAACACACCAACAGGTGCTTAGCCACAGATTTTTAACTCGAGGGTGGGAGCCAGCCAGTCGAGTACTACAAAGTACCTTACCACCGTGCTATTGTTTCCTCACGATGTTAAACTGCCGTAACTTTTTTGGCATACAGGTCAAAATACCTTGTCAAATTTAAGACAATTCATTTTTCCAATTCAGTGGCTATACGCAACAGAATGAGGAACGCCATATTTTTTTGGGGATGTCTTTAGGTCGTGTGATTTTTATAATGGCTATCTCTGCAAAATGCTATTTTATATCAATTGTAATTATGGTCTCTAACAACACTTACCAGACGCATTCCTTGTCGGAACTGGCGGCAGAGATCCGGTGATAGAATCCCGGCTGGAACCTTCGGACAGTGGAACAGATATCACCACACCGTTGCTCGTGCCGATCCACAATCTGCCCGAACTGATCAGTAAAGCAGTGATCCGTACGAGCGAGAAGCCAAGCTTGCCTGTTCCGAGCATTTTGCTTACATATGGCTCTATGTCAACGTCTTTCAGGTGTTGGTAGGTGTGTGCGTGATATAGTCGGAGAGTTGAGTCCATTTTGATTGATACCTGTCGGATTTCATCATATTAGGTACGTAGTTTTCTTTACTTATTGGATAAGCTTGTGTTTGACCGCAATGTCACCATGGTAAGTGATGATGTAGCAACAAAGCCTAGATGGGAACTGGCGCTCAAGTGCAGCTGCTCAGCCATCCAGTCGGCTACTGCAAAGTACCCTACTACCATGCTATGGTTTCCTCACGATGTTTTCCTTCACCGGAAGCTCAAGTTCATTGTAGGATTCGAACCCACCTTCACCGCGGTATCCAACGTCATTACCACTGAGTTATCATCGCCTTAAATATATGATAATAGCATAAAGATCAAGAAGAGTTTGTATGTATATTGGAACGCGCGAATCTCTGTAACTATCGTTCTACGTCGGTTTTTGTAGAGCACGGGTGAAATAGGAGATACAACTAGTCTATCTCGAAGGGTAAAAACGGGACCCTATTACTAAGACTTCGCTGTCTGTCCGTCCGTCTGTCTGTTACCAGGCTGTATCTCAAGAACCGCGATAGCTAGACAGGAAATTTTCACAAATTATGTATTTCTGTTGCCGCTATAACAACAAATACTAAAAACAAAATAAAATAAATATTTAAAGGGGGCTGTCATACAAAAAAACGCTATTTTTTGCCCTTTTTTGCTCGATATCATCACCAGGCTGTATCTCAAGAACCGCGATAGCTAGACAGTTGAAATTTTCACAAATTATGTATTTCTGTTGCCGCTATAACAACAAAATAAAATAAATATTTAAGGGGGGCTCCCATACAAATCACGCTATTTTTTTTCCTTTTTTGCTCGATATCATCACCAGGCTGTATCTCAAGAACCGCAAAAGCTAGACAGTTGAACTTTCACAAATTATGTATTTCTGTTGCCCCTATAACAACAAATACTAAAAATAAAATAAAATTAAGGGGGGCTCCCATACAACAAACGTGATTTTTTTGCCATTTTTACGGAACCCTTCGTGCACGAGTCCGACTCGTACTTGGCCGGTTTTTGTATATTTGGTAGGCAACCCGCCCACCTATCTCCCCTTTCAGTATGTAGCACTACTCACCGGACATCCTGTATATAAAAGCGAAATACCACTTACTGATTAATTACGAAATCACAGGAATTATAAATGGTACAAACATGAAATTCTACCTAACCTGTCTTTTATAATAAAAAAGATTGAGAGATACCTTTATCGCATAGATTAATAATAGGTCCTCGCGCACCGCTCGGACTGCCTCGGACTAGATGGCGCCGTCATACTTGAAAAATGCGGCAACAACTACGCCTAAATCGAACCCGAATCGTACCCGAGCCAAACCAAGCCCAGACTCGTTGCAAGAAATGACACCATTCAGTTGTCGCGACACAATTTTTCACGCACACTAGCATCATTACAAATACCTACACACTAAAATATTATGTTACCGCATTCTCGGAGCAACTTTTTTTTTATTCTGGATAGGCTTGTGTTTAACTACAATCTCACTATGGTAAGTGATGATGTGGCCGAAGGTGGTAAGCACACAAAGCCTAGATGGGAACTGGCTCTCAAGTGCAGCTGTCAGAACACACCGACAGGTGTTTGGCGAGAGATTTTCAACTTGAGGGTGGTAGCCAGCCAGTTGGGTACCACAAAGTACCCTACCACCGTGCTATGGTTTCCTCACGATGTTTTCCTTCACCGAAAGCTCAAACTCATTGTAGGATTCGAACCCACGACCTTTGCGGTATTCGACGTCACTAGCTGTCATCGCCTTAAAGCGAAAGCTATCACGGAAAGGGAGCACGGCATCTATGTCAGAGCGGCGCGATGATTTATTATTAATCTATGCCTATTGGTTCGATGCTTACCCAAACTCCATCGCCATCGCAGGCCATCTGTCGCACCTGACTCTCCTGACGCGGGTGTGCCTCGAGCGAGTACAGCACGTGCCGGGAGCGAGGGTCGATCACGTACACCTTGTTGCGGTAACCACACCATACTGTGCACCCGACGGCGCTTAGGCAACGCACTGCAATAGGGATATTGCCTATATTCAATAACTAACACTAACCACACCGCATAAAACACCTGAAAATACTCAAAAAAATTGAACTTTGTAATAACAAGGAGTTAATTTTGTGATGGTGTATATTTATGACGTCAAGCAAGTTTCATACAAATCTCCATATAAACTATAGTTTGACATTTGATATTTCGTAAAAATAAGCTGATCACAATTTTATTTAATAGACAGCATTTTGTGGTAACTTTTGTCACTTGGTAGTTAAATTAATTTTACTCAAACTCAAAGGCAAGTTTCATCAAGATTTTTATGCAAATCAAAAAATATTATTAGTATATTTTTCTAGATACTAATAGAATATTTTTCTAGATTTGTTTATCTATCTATTAAAATTACATGTTGATGCAAGCAATTATCATCTCTATTATTTGCTTCGTCCTGCAATACGTAGGTTACATAGATTCTGCAAATTATAGTGCTTATAAATCTAAAAATATGGTCCTAATATTTTCATCATCATGTCAGCCGGCAGACGTCCACTGCTGGACAAAGCCCCAAGAATCTCCACGATGGCCGATCTTAATTAATATTTAATTTTGTTTTTTCTAATGTTTTTAAAATAATGGAAAGTCCCTTTATTGTAAAAAGAAACACTCAAGCAGCATTGGTGAAATATGATGTGCACTTACCCGAACACTTTGGATCTCCGAGTGTCAGCAACCAGTACTGATTGAAGTCCCACTGTCCGTCGGCCAATCTTGCAAATATTGCCACCGTACCGTCGGCGAGGGCAACGATCGAGCGAGATGCGCACGCAACTATCGCGAGTATTGCGTCGTTTAGCTTTACTCTGGGAATAACATTTTAATTTAACGTTAATAAATAAATATCCTGGGACATTTTTCACACTCGGCTATCTGAGCCCAAACTAAGCAGAGCTTGTAATATGGAAACCAGATAACTGATATACTACATATACTACTTTATTTTTTGTAAATACATACTTAAAAAGATAATTAGTTTGTTTGTTTGTTTGAACGCGATCGAATTGTTAAAATATTTTAGTGTTGGACAGCCCATTTATCGAGGAAGGCTATAGGCTATATAACATCAAGCCATGTTTCGAAAATCTCACGGGAAAGCGTCAAATATATGATACTAGCTGTCCTCCGCGGTTTCACCCGCGTTCCCGAGGGATCTTATCCTTTCCCGGGATAAAAAGTATCTTATGTGTTATGCCAGACTATAATCTATCTCAGAGCCAAATTTCGTCCAGATCCCTTCAGCCGTTCTAGCGTAAATTAGTAACAAACATACATCCATCCATCCAAACTTTCACATTTATAATATTAGTGGGATAAGTATCAAAATTAAAAAGAAACAATGTATTTTTTTTTAAATAGTATTAACAACCTCCGCAGATAGACGCGAACACAAACCCACAAGCTACAAAAGGGTGTAACTTGCAGTAGCTCACGTGATTAAAATAGACTCTATAGTAGTAAGATATAGACTCAATATTGACTCACCTGGCTAAGCACTTGCTGTAGTTCCCCATAGCGGAGTGCACGTACAGATTGCCGTTCTTAGTTCCGAGCCACATGGTAGCCATGACGGTGGACATCTTGCGTTCTTGAGCTGGTTGGTCGTTGGTCTCGGTGGACTGTTCTTGGGCAAACGCGTCTAAGCCCGGCTCGGGGGACCCTAGATGTGCTTCAGAGGGCAATAATAACACTGTATTAACTATTATAAATATGAGAAATTATCTGTTAAACCACAATTAATGAATGGACAAGCCTATTTATGTCTAAAGCTTGGAGTTCATTCAATCGGATATAAAAAACGAGTCCGGAAGAGCCCGAATTCAATCTGTCGCGCAAGCTTTCTGTATGCATCGAATTCATACGATCCGGGAAAATCAGATCCTGAATATCGTCCGGAAGCAGCCGGATCATGTTCGTGTTTCTTCAGACAAGGGATCTAACTTTATACAACGCAAATAATTACCCAAAAATAAATTCCCAACAGGAGAAAGGAATGAGCCCAGGAGGTATCTTTTGAATATCCTTTTATTTTTATTCATGACCACATCTAAGCATAAAATCCCAACTACAGTTTACATTTCCGTTTTAAAAATTAACTACGTTTGTAAGTGAGTAAATTTCTATTAAAAAAAGAAGAAAGTAAAACATATTATTCATAACATTTATTTGGATTCAAACGGATAGCTTGTATGCGATATTATGCCGATGTCATATTTTTTTCGACCGTGGAAATTCCGATTGCATTAGTCCGAGCTTAAAGGTTCTCCATATTGAATGAGGTAACTGGAATGTCTTATTTTAAATTATGAAACTTAGGTTAGTGAACAAGGCCTACTATAAGGTGGTTCATTATATGGAAGACAGAAATATATGGTTGTAGTAGCTTCTCTCTGCACTTGCATCCCCCTGGCGAAGTGCAAAATATTAGAAAATGTATCTAGAGACAGATCCACTGCAGAATAAAAAAGTGTCGCTGATTCTCTTGCCGGAGTCTTCTCAGTTTAAGTTTAACTGGTGGTAGAGTTAATTGTTAACGTTCATAAGTGCTTAACCAGGGCCTAAACTGAATAAATGAGTTTTGATTTCTTCAACAATACATTTGTACTACATTATTTACCAACAATAGGTGTGGAGCTAAGCGGTGGACTGCCATGAGGACCGTTATCGGCTTCCTCTATGTCTTTGACTGTAGATTCTTTGGGCACTTCATCGTCTGCTGGCGGTACAGGCTCCTTCACTGGCGTGCTTGGTGGAGTTAAGAGGGTTGCTTGCACCTGATAAACAAAGTTATATAAAGCTATACAAAGAGCAGCAAGTTTTATACTACAATGTCAAAATGGCAAATGTTTTCTATCTATCTATTTCTAGAAAACACAAAGCCTTTTTTTTTTTTTTTTTATTCTAGATAGGCTTGTGTTTGACCACAATCTCACCATGGTAAGTGATGATGTGGCCGAAGATGGTAAGCACACAAAGCCTAGATGGGAACTGGCTATCAAGTGCAGCTGTCGGAACACACCGATAGGTGTTTTGGCGACAGATTTTCAACTTGAGGGTGGTAGCCAGCCAGTCGGGTACTACAAAGTACCCTACCACCGTGCTATCCTCCGTTTCCTCACGATGTTTTCCTTCACCGAAAGCTCAAGCTCATTGTAGGATTCGAACCCACGACCTTCGTCGCGGTATTCGACGTCACTTACCACTGAGCTATCATCGCCTTGAATAGATCTGGCTCATAAGTAATGCGGCATAGCGGACTTCACTTTATTTTTTTTGGCATTAGTGACGAGCCCGGCCTGTCACCTGGTAAGTGACTACCGTCGCCTATAGACATTAGCAATACCAGGGTGATTGCCAATTTATTGTACACCTTATTACAATGCCTTACACCAACAGGTCAGGCAACAGATTTTCAACTTGAGGGTGGTAGCCAGCTAGTCGAGTACTACAAAGTACCCTACCAACGTGCTGTTGTTTCCTCACGATGTTTTCCTTCACCGAAAGCTCAAGCTCATTTGTAGAATTCGAACCTACGACCTTCGCCGCGGTATGTCAAGTGATGTCAACATACTTAGCCGTCAGATCATGTTCGGCTAAAAACAAACAAAATTACCAATCGAGTACTGCCAACGATTTGATCTTTTTCCCCATTTTCACCATTGCTGTCGACTCCAGTTAGTCCATTAGGCTGGCTCTCCACGGAGTCACTCTTGCCCATGCAGAAGAGGGATTGCTGTAAACCCACCTTATTTTTTAGCTTATACTTATAGTTTAAAAATATCAAAATCAGTTCAGGAGCTATGATGCCACAGACAGAGACAAGAAACACACTACAAACATATATATAACACCCGTATTTTTCGTCGGGGTAACAAAATAGCCTATATCGACGTTGGAACCAGAGCGATCAAAGTGTAATTTTTACCAATAATGAGTTTATTACAGAATGAATTGTTTAATAAAATATATTGTTAAAACTTATTCCTTATTTATTTAAAACTCATCAGAATTTCATATAACTACGAAATAATAATAAAAACATAGATTTCTAACAGCAACGCTTGTCGCTTTTAATTAGTTTTCTTGTACAAAAGGCAATAAAACTTTACGATTCATAGCTGCTAGCCAAAATATATCTTAAACGAGCACTGAGGCATGTTCGAATGCTACTAGATTAATGGAGTATCCAAATGTTCGAGTAGACACTCATTCGGTAAGGTTATTTTATGTCGCTGATTGTGTATCTTTAGTTATCAGATATCAAAGCAGTAGAATTCTAGCTCATTGAAGTCCCTTAAAATTACAATATCTAAGTCACTATATAAACTTACTGAATGCCGCTTCGTCTCTGTTTCACCAGAAATCCTCTCTTCATACTCTTGGTAGTCATCTTCGACGGCACCCGGCACCGAGGCAACACATAAAATGTGCTTATCACACACTGGGAACGACTCTATTACCTCCGCGGGATTGTTTGCATCTATTATCTGGTGGCAAGTTATATGGAATAAGTAGGTGGGGCCATTTCTACAATCCAAATGGTCAGTTGTCCAAGTTTACCTTTTATAGGTTTCATGTGTATTTTCAAGATTAATAATCTACAGTACTCAGGAATTATGTAGCTTCCTAGAATTTTTGGCGGGAACTTGCGCAGTGACATTGCGTTTTCAGGTTGTCCCAAAAAGCCCATGAAAAGTTTTAGTGGAACAGCCGCCAATTTCACTAAAACCTGACTGGACTTTTACGGATGAGGTCTAGTCCTCGTCCGTAAAAGTCCAGTACAGTGAATGTAACAATAAACCGTGACTATAACATAAAAGAAGAATAATACAATAAATAAATGGCTTAAAGGTCAGATACCAAGCCAAAAACCTATAAAAAGAACTTCCTATTAGAATTTGCGAAATTTATTGTGTCGATTTATGGTTTTATGTCACTCCGGCCTAATAGTAGCCAATATCACTCCAGCCAAACATAAATCATATCGATCCGAGCAAAACTGCGGGCGACAGCTAGTAGTATATTAGTTCAATAACGATGCTTACCATAACAACACCTTTGGTCTGAGTGTTAGAACAGATCCAGACAAGCGAAGACAGGTTTTTCTCAATAAACTCGACACTCTTCGTAGATTGAATCTGTCTGTTTATTTGTTCCACCTCTGGCGAATGAACTGATTGCACCTTGCTCATCTCGAAGGCTGTAATAAGACAGTTAAACTATAAACAATTACATTCTGTGTTGATGTAGGTACAACGTTTGGCTTGTGAATAGCATTTTTGTATTGAAATTTGCAGTGTCAATTTTTTATGAAAGCATTTTTAACATTATAAAGCTTGCAGTGTACATTTTATGTTAATTTCACGTAATTACTTAAACCAAAGCTTTGTGGAGAATTATCTTTGACATCTAGAATAAAAACGCGGTGGTAGTAGGTATATTAGACTTTATATCTAACGTGCCCAATAAGCTCGTGCTGTACAATCCACCGGTACCAAACTATCCATAATTTTAAAGAAGGAACTATGATTAAACCAGATATCTCATGACTTGTTACGGACATGGTGCTAAAGCTGTTAAAAACTCATTGATAATTACTTTAAAATTGTTGATAAAAAGTCCCAATAGAGGCAACAGTGATAGCATACTCATAGTGTATTCCTGTTTGTCGTCTTCTTTTGCGTAAAACACGCTCTCACCAATCATGCATCCTCCGTCCGGGGTTCGTCCACCATTCAAGTTGACGGCCGCAGCACACAGCAACGTCATACGAGGCTCACTCTCTGCTATTGGTCTGTCATAAAATATTTACTATTACAATCACCACTAGATTTTTATAGCTCACGAAAAAATATCTTGGGTGGATTTTAAGGACATATATGATTTAGTGTCATTATAGACTGAATAAAAGAGGTAAAGTTTGTGAGGTCGTAGGGGGTAATCTCTAGATTTACTGAACCGATTTTGAATATACATATGTTTTACCAATAGAAAGTCACGTTATTTGTAAGTGTCATAGGCTATATATTACCCCCAGAATGAAATGATCCCACGGGAACGCGAGTGAAACCGCGGGGGACAGCTAGTATTCTATAAGACCCTAAACTAAAATACCGTTTCTTTTTGTCTTGAGTACGAATCATATTTTTTATGCCTAATTTAAGAGAAAAGTATAATAATTGCCAATAGTAAAAGTGAGGTCATTGCTTAAAATCAAATAAATTAAAAATATATTATGTAAAATAGAAAAAATACTAATCGTACTTAACAAGCATGCCAGCTATTTGTTTATTTGTAATTTTGACATTCATTTATAATGATTCTGTCAAACAGCAAAGGCAGCCCTAAAAATGCGATTACATCTATATTATTTTGAAATGAATGAAATAAAAGAAATCTATAATAGATGAAAACACATTAATTCGCAAAAAATGTGGATAACTTATTTTCAAGAAAATTACATGTTGTCAAATAGAATTTATTGAATATAGGCATTCAAGAAAAAATATCTAACACCAACCAGTGCAACAATAAAACATCTAAAAATACTAGAAAATAGCAAATAGATAGTAAAGTTCATACATTTTATAATTTTTAATTACCAAAACGACACAGAGCAGATCTTTTGATGGTGTATAATATATTTATGACGTCGCAAGCCAGTATTTCATACAAAACTCCTTAGAAACTATCTATATTTAAAAAACTGAATCCCTATTTCCCTTGGTCACGGCATCACGCGTGAACGGCTGAACCAATTTCGCAAATTCTTTTTTGGTTGTGTTTGTTATTTTAAGGAGAAGGTTCTTTTGAAAGAAAAAAGTATGAAAGAACATTAGAAAACTTAACGACCATATTTTTAAAATTTTCTAACCTTAATATAAACATGGTGTTTGACATAACTGCCAGTTGTGTGACAGTTGGCGCAATTGACAGAATACGCGCCGAAAATATTGTTTAAAACTGATGGTTCCAAGTTTCTTTTTATTTTCATTTCATGGCAGGACGACGTCTGCCGGGCCCACTAGTAATTAATAAAAGAAGCTG
The DNA here is from genome assembly GCA_951361185.1 of Ochropacha duplaris. Classification (NCBI taxonomy): domain Eukaryota; kingdom Metazoa; phylum Arthropoda; class Insecta; order Lepidoptera; family Drepanidae; genus Ochropacha; species Ochropacha duplaris. The sequence goes on from OX592690.1 coordinate 4,319,658, forward strand.
AATTGATATGTCAATCAACATACCTACTGTGATACCAACCTGCAGAATACAGGAACGGGGACCGGTACTCCGCCGGAGGAGAGCGAGGTGCACGGACTTGGTCCCTTTTGTCCCTGTCCACTCTTTCCGGGTAGACTCCATCCGTAAGCCTGCGTGCGACCGTCTTCTTTCCGTACGTGAGCCCGCACCTAAACGTACGACGTAGGATTTCACATATTTAATTCATAATCTTACTAGTTTTCCGCCCCATCTTATCTTTTCCCGGGATAAAAAGTATCCTATGTTTTATTTCAGGATATGTTCTACCTGTGTGCTAAGTTTCATTAAAATCCGTTCAGCCGTTTTTCCGTGATTGAGCAACAAAACATCCAAGCATACAAACTTTCACGTTTATAATGTTAGTAGGATTGATAAGATGACCAAATGAAGCGAAAAACAGGTAAACAAACTAATATTTTTTTATAAATAAATAGTAAGTATAAACAACACTGCACTAAAATAACACTTCTCAACATTACACTAATATCACTGTTCTTTAGAAGTTAAAATTATCATATAAAATTAACGAGCTTTCAACTGAAAACAAAAGAAAAGCATAAGGAATTAGGTATGGCCTATGGGATATGGATAGAAAACAAATCACAAAAACAACAAACCTCTATAATGATTTTTAACACTTGAACATGACGCTTATATGCGAAAATCCCGCAGGAACGCGGGTGAAACTGTGGGGGACAGCTGGTATAAAACTTAGTAGTGAGCTAACCTGTCGAAACTGCTCGCTTCTCTCGTGCCGTCTGTGATGGTGATCCGATAATTGTGTCTCTAGGAAGTCCGCTTGAGTACGGGAATGACGCATCGCAGGTTGCGGCGCCGCTACAGCTCGTAGATGCGGCGTCGACAATGGCCGCTGTGGACGCTCTCCAGAGCTACTAGAAACGTCACAAAATAATTATTTAACTTACACTTAACATTTATAAGGGATCTGAGAAATCATAGTCACTTTTGCAGTGAAACAGTAAATAGTAAAAATTAGAATATTCACTGATGCGGATATCGCATTAATATGTAATGTGTGCGCTAGGCCGCACTTACACTTGTAAGTTTTACTGACGTAAGTAACTTACGATAAATTTTCAAATGTAAACACGCTTTGTAAGTCGCTTACCGTATTTTCTTAATACTTTTAAATGCAGCCGTAAGTTACTTACATAAAACTTACGAAAGCAACTTACAAGCGTAAGTTCGGCCTTAGAGTGCCATTTTTTAAGATCTAATATTGTGTAGGAAACCCTAGACCCTATTAGTAAGGAGACAACTTAGCTTATTCACCTTAAATACTAAATTAGGTGACATATTTTCAACTTGAGTTTGGTAACCAGCTATATATCTTTTCACAACGTTTTTCCTTCAGGGAAAGATGAAGCGCTTTCTAGCATTCGAAACCGCGACCTTCCACGAAATTCGACGCCACTACCACTGATTGTCTTTATTTAAAGCAATTCATAGTTTTTTTTTAAATATACCATAACTGACAACCAGGTAGGCGTGTCACCTGATGGTAAGTGACTACCGTCGCCTATAGACATTAGAAACACCAGGGGCATTGCCAATGTGTTGTATACCTTATTAAAAAGCTCATATTATTATACGTTCTCACTGTAAGGAAGGTTTCAGACCATACCACCATGCACGCAATAACTTTTGGCAAAATATATGTGATGTGTCATTTTTATAATGTCCTTCATTATTATAAGGCTGCAATTGCATACGCATCGTAAAATGTGTATATAAGCTCAATTTCGCATTGCGCTGTCAAAGATATGTTAACGTATTATAAATTAAAATGCGACATAATAAGCAAAGCAAAAAATATTCATACTATCGCATTGTATAAGTAAGTACATGAAGGCAAGTGCAGTACAGTGATAGAATAACATTTTTAGCCATCCTGTTTTTGACAATCTTTCACAATCAAAATACTTTCTTATAACTATAATCTAACATAAAATATTATAAATATTTATAAAATCATACATAAAATAATTCGCTAACGATAAATGTTTATTTAATGATAGCTCAAATAGGCTGGGAACGCGAAAATCGTGTATTTGAATCCATCTGAGCTTCGTAAGGTACATTATAGTACCAACGGACTGTCCACAGAAATGACTTGTAATTCAGAGTCAGTTCTCATTTAGGCGTTATGTGCTTCCTAGTTACGGCTACATGAACACTGAACTTTAAGGCGATGATAGCTCAGTGGTAGTGACGTCGGATACCGCGGCGAAAGTCGTGGGTTCGAATACTACAATGAGCTTAAGCTTTCGGTGAACGAAAACATGGTGAGGAAACCATAGCGCGGTGGTACCAACCTCAATTTGAAAATCTGTCGCCAAGCACCTATCGGTGTGTTCCGACTGCTGCACTTGAGTCAGTTCCTATCTAGGCTTTGTGTGCTTACCACATTCGGCCACATCATCACTTACCATGGTGAGACTGTAGTCATACACAAGCTTATTCAGAATAAAAAAGCAGCTGCTTAAACGTGACGATGAGAGGGCGTATTCGCTTCTGATTTTTGTAACTAAATGTAAATGGGCATGTAATATTTTACGCAAGTAAAACTCATAAAACTTATGTAAGCATTATTTACTGTAAGTTTATTTATTAGTGTAAATGCAGCCGTAAGTTACTTACATAAATCTTACGAAAGCAACTTACAAGTGTAATCGCGGCCATATAGCACATAATAATATGTATGAGGCGTGGGATCTTATATTTTCCCGGGATAAAAATATAGCCAATGTTACTCAGGGATAATGTAGCTTTCTAATGGTGAAATAGTTTTTAAAATCGATCGAGTTTTTGATTTAAATCGTAACAAACAAACAAAATATAAAATCTTTCGTCTTTCTCATATTAGTTTAGACAAATAAACATACAAAATTACAAATATTTCCTCATTATTTTACAGTTAAGTTTAGATGATATCTTCTTCATTCGCATGTTCTTCTAATAAAAATAAATGCATCACAAATAAAAAAATCGCAATAGCAGGTACCTACGTATAAAAACTTTCGCGATGCAATCAATTCCAAGCCTTAGTTAAGTAAGTACAGGTGGCAGTGCATTTTAAAAAATAAATAAATTATAAGAACATAACATAAAACTAACAATTACCAACTACTACTAACTACAAGGCTATGATAGCTCAGTAGTAGTGACGTCGGATACCGCGGCGAAGGTCGTGGGTTCGAATCCTACAATGAGCTTGAGCTTTCGGTGAAGGAAAACATCGTGAGGAAACCACAGCGCACGGTGGTAGGGTACTTTGTTGTACCCGACTGGCTGGCTGAAATTGCTGGTGATGTTACAACCGCAGCAACTTTTTTGTAGATAGCAAATAATTTAAATGAACGAATATCTTATTTTGACGTAACATATCAATTTCAATTGCAAATGCAATATTAAAATAAGAGTGTAAGCCTGTAGTTTATCAGTAACGCAGTAAATCATTTTTGAATCAAGCTAAAAACCACCTATTTTTAAACCAGATCACTTAAAAACTACAGCACGGTGGTAGGGTACTTTGTAGTACTCGACTGGCTGGCTACCAACCTCAAGTTGAAAATCTGTCGCCAAGCACCTGTTGGTGTGTTCCGGCAGCTGCACTTAAGAGCTGCCTTTAAGGCATTGTAATAAGGTGTACAACATCGCAATCTCTCTGGTGTTGTCTATAGGCAACGGTAGTCACTTACCATCAGGTGACCCGACTGCCTCTTTGTCACTTGTGACATAAAAAAAACAAGTGTTTTTTTTTCTCCACGATGCAGCGTGGTCATTCAGCCACACAATTCGGCCCGACAAACATAATTTCAAAAATATGGTATTACCTAAATAGGTTACTAAAAAACTTCCAAATGCTCTGTTTGTTCTTCTTATCCATAGTTGAGTCGACGCGACTCGCTCGAACCATCTCTGTCCAACGCACTGCGTCTTGCAGCTCCATAAAACGTTCCTGGAAAGGAGATGTTGCGCATTATCTTCAAGTTAGGACATAATATATTCTATAATTGGTGACATGCGCGGGGCACATAGCCCGAAGAACGGATAGCCGATGGGGCGGAAAGGTTCTGGAGTGGCGACCACGCACCGGGAGACGCAGCATGGGCAAGCCCCCCACAATGTGGACCGACGACCTAGTGAGGGTCGCGGGAAACCGCTGGATGCGAGCAGCTCGATGTGGAAAACTTTGGGGAGGCCTATGTCCAGCAGTGGACGTCTTTCGGCTGAAATGATGATGATAATGATTCTGTGATTGATAATGGTATACTTAGAAGACACTCACTTAGATAACATTTACAAATTGAAAATTAGAATCCCGATAACTATTGTTCTCTTACACTTAATGACGTCATTAAGTTAAGGGACTCTGAATTATTTAAGTTCTGTCAAGTATTACCAATTCATAACAAAATAAGATTAGGTATTCTTAAAGATGAACATCATAATGTCAACTTAAAAATGTATGAAAGAAATCAAAATTTAAGATCTATCAAGGATACTAAAACCCGGCACGGGTTGCAAAGCATATTCGTGCAATCCATAAGATAATCCGTTTAGTAGTTTTTGAGTCTATCGCGAACATGTCGACAGACAGACGCTATGGGTACCGTCTAATATTACCGTTTCATGGGCACATTGAAAATATTGGGATTTTTCACGATATCAAAATCAAAACTCATTTATACAGTTTAGGCCCTGGTAAGGCACTTATGAACGTTAACAAATTGACTTTACCACCGGTTCGGAGTACACTTAAACAGCGGCAAGAAACTCAGCAAGGTATAACTTATAGAAGTTAATGCAAAAAGGTGTAAATCTATCAGCTATCGTTCATATGTTTTAGTTGAACACAAACCAACCTTATACTGATTCCTTTCCATCAACACCCGAGCCATCTCAACGCGGGTGAACCGCCTTCTTTGCGCCATTGGCACATCGGCCTCGTCTTCATTTTCACCACCCCCTGCGTTATTGCTCACCGTATCCTTGGAAAATGTTTTATTATTATAATTTAGATCTTGTTTATTTCGAGTATTTTTTTATCTTTGGACTAGTTGCACACAAAGCCTAGAAGGAAACTGGCTCTCAAATGTAGTTGTCGGAACACACTGATAGGTGCTTGACGAAAGATTTTCAACTTGAAGGTGGTAGCCTCCTAAGGATTCCTGCACCGAAAGCTCAAGCTTATTCCCCACGACCTTCGCCGGTTTAAAATAGCTTACTTTCAAATGCCTGAGCTCCTCTTCTAACTGAGTGACGCGCTCCCTCAGTTTCTCCCTCGCCGTGCTAAGATTCGATACCTCCTCCCTAAGAATCTCCTGTTCGCCGGTCAACTCGTCTACTTTCACTATCAAATCATCCTTAACGACATTCAACGCGTTCTTTGTTGCCAACAGTTCGTTGTTTTCTAGGATTAGGTTCTCCACCTCTTTACCCATTCCTGTCGACAGAAACATCTATATATATGTCGGGTTAGTTACTATATCTATAACTCGAGAACGGCTGAACGAATTTCAATGATCTTTGATTTGTTGGATTCATCTCCGCCCCGAATAGCCGAAAAATTATTAAAAAAAAAACACGGGAAAAAATATGAAGATTTTTTTTGTATAGAACGACTTTTTGATAATACATTACATATCTCGAGATCGGATTGACTGATGATTGAGATTCATAATTGGAATTGGACTCTAAGTTTTTTTTACATTTTCAGGGCAGGACAAAGTTTAACGGGCCTTAAAAAATTACAAGCTCGAACACTAATTTAAATAAATTGTGAGGCTGATATAAGAAGATATTTCCAACCCAAAACGTAGTTATAAAGTTAGTGAGGCGAAACATTTTTTATTTGTTACGTATGATAATATATTTGTATAATTAATTGACCTATCGACATGTTAGTTTTAAAATATAATGAGGCATTAAAGATGCAAATTAAAACATATTTGGGCACCAACACACAAAATCGCACACATCGCACACTAGGCAACAAAGTTGCTTCAAATAAAAAAATAATTGAAATAGCTAAATGTAGCGGCGATATGTGTGAGAGGTTTAATGCAAATAAGAATATTTCATTACATAATTAACAAATAATATTTCTCAGTTCTTAGTTTATGAATGTTGTAATATATAAAATAAATGGTATTACAAGTTACTTACCGAAGTAGTTATCGTTAACTGCAATGCGTTGATGCAACATTTTGTTAGAACGCATGGAAATAGAACGGACACAATATTAGTGTGTTGATACGTTAATGCATATTCAAGATTTTACAAGTAAGTTAATAAACCGATCACACACTACGCCGTTATGTTGATTTTAATATGATTAATAATTATTTTAACCAATCCTTATTTCATTTGGAAATAATAAAAACATGGATATGACAGTGTCAATAATATACAAAACGAGTACAATGCTACCCTATAAATAACATGCTATTAAGCATTGTTAAATTATAAGAGCCAAGCACACAAAAAAATTGGTTGCGTAGTATGTGAACAGACTTAAGTTATAGTAATGTTAAATAGGCAAAAGCGAGAAATAAACATTAATTTATACTAGGTATATCAATATAGTGGTTAAAAGTAAATTTATTGACTGTTTCGAAGATGACAAGGAAATGATGAAAATGGCTTTTTAAGTTACTAAATCATATAGAATTTAAGATATGTACAAATACTAGCAATTATTATTTATTATAAACTTACATACATGCTTATTAGTCAAACATATTTAATTTATATGCGACGGCCAAAACCAAACGCTCTAATACAAGAAATAAGCGAGCTCCTGCATGGTCACTCATCTCATTTTTTATTTCGATTACCTAAGTTCGAAAATTAGAGGCATATATCAACATAACATGATAAATACGCCCTACCACAGCTCAACCTGCATAAGAAGCACACATTAACTCACCCGAGGAAGCATATTCACCAGGATGTACCCAGCTTCCTGCACAACAAAGAAGACACTATAAGACAAGTAATTTCACATAATAGTTGATATATGAGGTAAGTATATCATATAGTATACCTGTAATATCAGCACCTTCCTCGCATTCGACCATACTGGCATCAGTGTCATGGAATGCTAGCTCTTGGTACAAAGTATTCGCGCTTCGTTTCTCACTCTTCGTCTGCGATTTGCCCATATTTGAGCTTTGTGGCGTGACCGGTGATGTCGCCTGAAGGTTTAAAATTATTAATTACTACTGTCCCCCGCGGTTTGACCCACGTTCCCGTGGGATCTTATTTTATCCCGGGATAAAAATATAGCCTATGTTAATCTGGAATAATGTAGCATTCAAATGGTGAAAGATTTTTGTAAATCGACCCAGTAGTTTTTAAGTTTATTCGTTACATACATACAAATCTTTCCTCTTTCTAATATTAGAAAGAAGAAAGATACTATCAGCACGGTATGATGGCCGTTTTGACAGCCCATCCATCTGTGCCAAAAATAGACAAGCATAGCGCGTCACAGAGAAATATACTGTCAAAATGACCGCCGTAACGTGCCTCTAGTTTTTGTATGAAATAAACCTTATATGCATAACATTTGTGGTAAATACAAGAGGAAACGTGAGGAAGGTCTTGGTGTCTAATCATCAAAGAGATCTAACGTTCGGTGATGAAATGGGATGGCTACCACCATCAAGATGAAACCTACCAGTGGGTGGCATGTACACTTTAAAACCATTGCGGTTCCTTTTAAGGTTTGTACGATTACCTCTTACTACTAAATGCAGTTCTAATAATAATACCATGGGTAAAGCAAGTTTTCTCCTCTAATTATCAACAGGTTTTTTTTTATTTCGAATATTTACGAGCTTAGTGTTTGTTATCAATAAATTAATTGTTAACAGTCGTTTTCTTTTTCCTAAATATTTTATGGTCGAATTTCGAGCAGTGGGCGAACACTGTTTAAATTCAGAAACGTCAAACGTCACAACCATAAATCAGAATAAAGTTGAGTGATATAAACCTTTATATAAACACATGGTGTCATCCATATTATGAAATGAAGTGAAATAATTACTTCAATCAAAAACAAGTATAAATCGCACTAAGGATTATCTTTATTATATGTATAATTAATTTAAGTGATTTGTGTTATTAGTAATGAGATTGTGAAATAAAATTAGATGTTCCTCAATTTATTGCTGCAAACAACCATATTTTTCGCAATCGCGATGTGCCGACAGGCAGCCGCCATAAAATGTTATCAGTGCTCGACGACAAATCACCATGGCTGTTTCCCATATAACTTGAACAGAGGGTACTTGAGGGAGTGTAAGAATGTCAGTACATACGACCAGTTGCCAGTGTGTCGGTCTCTATCGCAGATACATTACTTCACACCAGGCCAGGATATTACTATCGTGAGAGAATGTGCCTATATCTACACGAAGCCTTTACAGTGCGTTCAATCCGTATTTGAAAACGTACATTACTCACTATCTTGTGAATGCGATGAAGATGGATGTAACTCGGCCTTCAGTGAAAAAATGAATGTGGAAATGTTTATGTTAGTTGTATTATTACGGGCAATATGTTAATAATATATTTTAGTTGTATATAATTTTATTATTGTATTTAAATGTAATGTACCTATATCTCCAAATAGTATACGACAAAGTCATTAATTGTGTTTGTGTATTTAAGCCCATTTCTAATTCTTGAAACCACGCATTTTTTGTGTTTATGGCTACACCAGAATTTTGTTTCAAAGTATAATATAGGTATAACCAGGGTACAGCAGGGCACTAATAGGTATATAAGTTACTAGCTGTTCCCCGCGTTCCAGTGGGATATTATCTTTTCCCGGGATAAAAGGAGCTCTTATTCCAGGATAAAATCTATTCGTGTGCCAAATATCATCAAGATCGGTTTAGTAGTTTTGGAATTCGGGAATTTTATGTATGTATTATGATTTCAATAAATTAGTTATTCCTATCTGAATATTTTTTTTACCTCTAAATATTTTTTTTTATATTGGATTAATTTAAGAAAATTATAAGAATGCTAGCATAGCATTTCTATAATTATGTAAACTAGTTCAGATTTCTATATTTTATTATATTGATTTGAAATAAATGCCCACATAGTCAGATAGTTAAAAAAATATTTTTAACTTGTTTCTTTAGTTACTTCTCTGTTAAAAGCTATCTTCCAAATAGCTCAGTAGTTACTAATAAATCTTCGATTCTCAAGTTTCTCTAAGAGTTTTAAACCTAAAAACTAGCCTAACGAATCGCTATTTACCGCAGTTTCACTCGCTTTCCCGAGGGATTTCATATTTTCCTGGGATAAAAGTATTCTATATTTTATTCCACGATATGATCTAGCTGTGTGCCGAGTTACATCAAAATCCGTTCAGTAGTTTTTGCGTGAAAAAGTATCAAACATCTTCACATCCATCAACACATGTATTTGAATAGTACTAATGTAGTAAGATAATATTTACCTTTGAATAGTTCACGTGGGGCGCGACTTCGTAAATGGCACTATCTACATTTTTTTATTTAAAACCAATAAAATTTTATAGTCAAAATCGAATTGAAATAATAACTTTATTCAATTTTATACAAAAACAATGAAATCATTATGAAAATACATAAAATATAGAAAACCAACTGTGACCACATAATATAGTCCGTTTTTCTGATTTTAAGTACTGGTGCACTGTATAGTGTATACGTCATCGGCCGAACCAATAAGAGCTGAATGTGTTTCTAAAGGATTTCCTTGACTTTCCATTTATCGATCTGATAAAGAAACTTCAATGACAAATTATACACAACTTTCACATGTAATTACCGTGCATAATTACTATGCACATGGGTGACCGAGGTACTAAGACTGATGGTCATTTGTCGTCTTTATTCCGGAATGATTTATTTGTGTTGTGTATTATACCAAATAGATGTTCCCCGCGGTTTCGCCCGCGTTCCCGTGGGATCTTATCTTTTCCCGGGATAAAATTATAGCCTATGACACGCACAAATAACGTGGCTTTCTACTGGTAAAAGAATTATCAAAATCGGTTCAGTAGATCCAGAGATTACCCCCTAGAACCTCACAAACTTTACTTTAGAATATTAGTATAGATATGTTTTACTTTGGTAAATTATGTGAATATTAATAAGCTTTAACATTTCATAGCAACACACAATTCAATCGCACGATCATAACTATAAAATTTAATTATGAAAATTCTATATTTTGCATTAGCTGACCCGACAGACTACCAAAAACAACACAAAGAAGAAATATTAGAAATTTCTATTTATTATACCTAAAAACCTGTGCTAGAAACATAACTCATTCAACAAGTATCAATCAAACAGTTTAAAAAAATTACAAATCTGTAGTCAAAGTTTTCAAGTGATACGCTAACCAAAGAACATAATTTAATTTTTATTTAAATATATTTATAACGACAAGAATTAAAAAGAATATATAATATATCAGCCAAAAAACATTGCTAACTTGAAAATTGAAAGCGATTTCAATTGATCTTCTATAATTTAGAACTAATTCTTGTTTCTTAACGATAGAAATTAGTAATCGTTAAGCTATCTAGGGTGATATCTGACTGAATACAATAAATGATCCACCAATAAGTGCATTTTGTATGTATAATAAAATATATATTAAGCAAATACTTGTATTTCATACCAACCTGACTTTGTTGTGTGATGAGGTCAGTTTGGTGGGCACGTTCCATGGTCCTGACAGCTGCCAGCTCGGAACCGATAGGCGGAGACGGTGGTGACGAAGATAAGCTCACTGGACTACCAGGCATACTTTCCGTGTGTTCTACTACATTCACCGAGCTCTCGAGCGATGCGAAGCCGAATGATATTGGGCCTGGATGAGCAATCAGTGTATTAGTTATTATTATCTATAAAAATAAGTTTTAAAAAACAAGTCGGGTTAGTTACACTATTTATAACTTGACCGATGTTTATTTTTTGTTTTTTTTTTTGGTATTGTCTCCTTCCCGAATAGCAGAATAACTATAAAAAATAGGAAAAGTTCACGAGAAAGAAATTATGAAGAAAATTATTTTTGTCATTAATTTTGTGTAGAATGACTTTTTTTGATATTTGATGGCGTATCTCGAGATCGAATTGACTGATGGTTTAGATTCACAAAGGGACCCGATAGGTGGCGATTTAAATTCACATACCACTTGATCTGCCGATAGGATTGAGGCCAAGTCGGCCGCGCACTTCACTCCTTTCACTCGCGGTGCTGAGTAGCAACTTCGTACGTTCCATGTAATCCATGTGTGTCTTGAACAGCTCCGTGTACCTCTCATGGAGTTTGGCATATTCCTGGCAAACATTTGGACCGATGAATACATTGGGAGTTATGACACATACTAATTTAATCCTTTCACATTTTCGCGTATGATCCAGCTAGAGCAATTATCTTATTTTTTGGTTTTGGTGACCTAATAAAGTGCTCCACGTTAAGAAAATAATACATATATAGTGAGACGACTTATACAAATAATTTAAAAAATACAAAAGTTTTTTTTAATAATTAAAAAAATACAAAAGCTTTTTTTAAAATTCTTTATAAGCTTGAGTTTGACCACAATCTCACCATGGTAAGTGATGATGTGGCCGAAGTGGGTAAGCCACACACACAAAGCCTAGATGGGAACTGGCTCTCAAGTGCGACAGATTTTCAACTTGAGGGTGGTAGCCAGCCAGTCGGGTACTACAAAGTACCCTACCACCGTGCTATGGTTTCCTCGCGATGTTTTCCTTCACCGAAAGCTCAAGCTCATTGTAGGATTCGAACCCACGACCTTCGCCACGGTATCCGACGTCACTACCACTGAGCTATCATCGCCTAAATTGAGTCAATTACGATTCGAAGCCCCATGCGTGGTTTAAATATTGTAACATTTCAGATGATACAACCATAGCAGGGTAGGGTACCTTGTAGTACACGCTTATCTAGCTGCCCTTTCTAGTTGAAAATGGGTTGCCAAGCACCTAAAGATCCAGATTCTTGAGAGCCAGATTCTTTTCTAGGCTTTGAGTCCTTACCAACCTTGGCCACATCCTTACAGTATGTTTTAAGATTTTTTAATGTTGAAAAAAAAAAACATTTCTATTGGGTAATTGATGATTGCGGGAGCGTTCCTCTAAAATTATATTGTCAGACATGTTATGGAAAATAAATATGTACTTATTTTTTATTTATTCAATTTAGCTAAGAATGTACTGGTACTTAAAGCCGAAGCTATTATTGCATGAATGTAAAACAATAAGTGAATATATTTTATTGGATTAGAACATGAGGATTAACAAAGTCAGCAGAAATACTCATCACTTCAGTTACTGTCAACCTACTTTTCAATACATTAGTATATTGCTATCTTGTAGATTGTTTTATAAGTTTACAATTAATTTCTGAGTATTATCATAAATCTAGATAGATTCATCAACCAATGTTATAAAACATAAGCAAGCATGGCAATGAGCAAGTAATAGATAACCTTATTAATCATCACAAATCTAAATGTGTTTTTTTATCAATCTGTTTTAAATCTAATACAATAAAAAATATTTTTTAATGTAAATTAATTAGGCCTTTGCAGCAATCTCATACAACCAGAATTCTAATTCCTTTGAATTCTGAAAAAATCAAAACATGTTGTAGGCAATAAATGAACATTTTGCATTGAAATTATTAATTAATAAACATAAATATTTGATATGTTGCAACTTACCTTTTTAAGCTCATTTTCCCGCTCTTCAAGTCTGCTGGCGTGGTCCAAAGAGTTCTTGTGCTTTAGTTCAAGCATGCGCACAATACTATCTAGAGCTTCTAACCGGCCTGTTAAGTCTTTTCTATCACCTTCATAGTGGTCTTCAGCTTCCAGCAACTGTTAATTAAAAATAAAATATTTTGCAGTTTTACACACATTTGCTTTAAACCTTTTTGTGGAAATAAATGCTCAAAATGATGCATACCCATAGTATAGGGGTCACTCACATACATAAAATAATCTATCAAAGATATCTGTTAGGACTATAATCTAAGATTACAACAAATGTCAAGTGTGGTGGATATGTCATAGCTAGCCTAATTAGTCGTTCAATTAACAGCCTAGCCTCTTTACGAAATGGTGCCGTTCAACTAGCTGCCTGAATGATGAACACAGTCTAATACAACATTTAATGAACTGGCTGGCTATTGCTTAGGCCATTTGTACAATAGGATGACCATGCAACAAAAATAGATGAAATACTACAAGACATTAGAAATTGTTTATTGTTTTGTATATACAGTGGAATCCTGGGCAGTGTCAGACTATCGAATTTGTCGGATTATAGAGTAATGCCTAAAACTATAGTCTGGATTTTTTTATACAAACGAGTACCTTGTAATCTGACAAATTACAGATCCAATGAGACTTTATATGTTATACTCTGAAGTACAAATCATACTTCACTATATATGTAAAATTTAGTAAATTAAACATCACAATAGAGAGCTTACATAAATGTCATTAATGCTATAGATAGACCTTACAAAAAATAATAACTTTACATTAGGAAATAATTGTGTACAAAAAATGTACATACTATGCTGCCATATTCACTTGCTAAACTACTGGCCGCACCGCCATCACATATATATCTAACTACATTAGCGAAGATTGTCAAAAAAATATTCAATAATAATATTAATGGGGCGCCGGATTACCAGGGTTCCACTGTATGTCACTAGAAAAGTGTGAAATGGAGATATTCTATATAATTCCTAGGCAATGTATAAATACCGAACGCATATTAGTAATGTTATCCTTTCCATTTAGAATCAACATGATTGATTAGGTTAGATAGAAGTGTTCAGAATGTAGTAATGAGGTTCACACAAAATAATGAATACATGTATGTCAGTATAATAATATTTTTAAGCTAATTCACAAGGGGTGTTGTGTTATAAGTGCATTGCATGCTTGAATACTGATACAGACTATCTATATAAGTAATGCTCAGCTAGATTTGTATTTGAAGCATGTTTCTTTATCATGAGTAAACAAGAGCTTTGTTCAACTGAATATTATTATCAGCTATGTTTACTCACATGATATTTATAATAATGTAGTGATAAATAACATAACTGAATATATCATAAACAATAACATAAATTCACAGGTTACTAATAGAACAGTTAATAAAAGTATAGTATGAAGTTTTAACTTCACATATTCAATTACCTACATCATGAGATTAGAGTAAAAATAATTACTGTTATGTTAATAATAAATCTACAAAATATATCAGTTCCAATAAGGTCAATAAATATAATGAAATGTACATATTGATGAGTTACACAATCCTTGTTATCATTATTTGAGGGCTAAAACTTAATTATTCACAAATTATGCAAGAATCATTAAAGCACCATGCTTGCCTTGACGTTGAATCGACAGAATGGATGGCACATTCCACTTCAAAAAAAATGTACAAACAAACTACTTTTAATTAAATAATGCAGTAACATAGAGAACAATAATTATGACTCGCAAAACGTGTATGTTATTTGAAGTTAAGTAATTTACTGAGTACATTCTACTAAATAGCCTTGTGATGCAAAACAAAGGAAAATTGAACCAAGGTCTACTTCCTTGCAATAACTATTGTTTGAGTGCTTTAGTACCTTCTGTTCTGAGTGCTTCCTTGCCGCCTTCTCGCGCTCGTACTGCGTAACTAGCTGTTCGTTGTCTTCTCTGAGTAGCTCCAACTCCACTTCATGCTCTTGGTTAGTCTGGTACGCGGAGTCCAGGCATTCCAGGACGTTTACCAATAATGGCATCAGTGTCTTTACCACGTCCTCATCATACCGCGCTATCAGTCGCTCGAACTCCTGGTAAATACTCCCCGCCAACGTCTGAACCTTCTCAGACATCACGACGTGCGAGTCTTCGTGAGTACCATAAATGGTTTCCGTCGTGACATACCCGCTACTTGAACTATCGTCGAAATTCATGATTGCACACGAATATCACTCTTCAAGGTACAAGGAAATTACGTCTCTCCTTTACAAGGACATTAATGAATTTTACGCGAAAACATGATTAGTAATTTTGAGTGAAATATTCCTCGATGACGCGATCGATTGTATGACTTTAAAAAAAATATGTTTTGTAAGCTCTGGGCATTTCGATCAGTAAAGTAATAGCACGCAAATGATTAGTAAATATTGCAGAGGAAGATCGAAAGAGATAAACTACGTTTACATCACACCATTTGTTTGATTGACGTATTTTTACTACCTACACCATCGAAAAAGTGATATTGACAATATATGTAGGTTGGTACATAGTTGCGGATGTTCCGGATATTGATAATATGGTTGACATAGTTTTATACACTTCTTTCACTAATCGACTAAACTTAGTAAACGTAGTAGTAGTAAACAGTAAATTTTCTCAAACAAAAACATTCTCAGCTCACGATTATTTCGAAAATGATTGATGGTAGTAAGTACCCGTAGTAGTTTTTCTTATATTTGACTTGCTATTCACAGCTCCTCCATTTAAAAAAATTACCTTTGATTAATAAAAAAAATGTCGCGACGCTCGTTAGCAGAGCGAGTGAAGACCAAGAATTAATATGATTCTTGGTGAAGACCATATCTTAATCTACTACGGAAATTACAAAGAACCGATAAATAAATACATAACACACAGAGTTAATGCGCTAGGCCAAAATGAGTTTCTGAACGAACTATCGGCCATTGTCTTTTCAAAAGTTGGTGTTCGACTTACGCTCGCAGCCTTAGACGAATAATCCAACGTCTAAGCTCGCAGCAAAATGCGATTTTGATATAGAAACTAGAATATTTATTATGAACTTATTTTGAATTAGATTAGACATTGCAACAAAAGATACCACGGCTTCCTATGGTTCATTTAATGAAATAATAAAATACCAACAATAAATCTTAACAATCCTTAAAAAAAACAGGTCATCTAGCTACGTAATATTGTTAGAGAGCTAGCTACTACGAGGTTTGTAGTATATAATATAATAGTTATCTGTAATGTACAGATCTGTGTCTGTGAGTTGGCAATAGTAGTCTAATCAAATCAAAGCGTGTATCGCAACTATTCAGGTTGTCCCTAAAAGCCCGTGAAAGTTTTAGTGGAATAGCCGCCAATTTCACTAAAACCTGACCTGACTTGTACGGACGAGGAGTAGACTTTATAGTGAATGTGATATAAGGTGACGAAAAAAGAATAATATTGAAAATAAAGAATATGTAAGACTAGGCAGTATGGTCAATAGTATATAGCCTGCTCTTAAGGGGCGAAAAAAAATTAATCACACGTCATTTTTTACTTGTGTCCCAAATAAAACCTGTAAGATTTGAAATTCAATTCAAATAATACCCAATTCATTATTTTCCCAACCAATACTGTAAATAGCCAATATAGCTAGCTACATATCAGTAATCTGTGGCCAATATTGAAGAAACTTTAATTTATGCAACGTTTCAATACGATTAGTAGTTGCTAGTTGGTATATGAATATTTTGTTTTTCATGAATGCAAATTCCGTTTAGGTTTCATTAATTTGTATACGAGAAAATGAGTGTAAAAGGGGACAGTATGCCAGGTAAAAAGTCTGTAATTGTAGCTTACGTATTGTGGCTGATTGGAGGGATATTTGGCTTGCATCAGTTTTACTTACGACGTGATAGACATGCGTTTGTGCTTTGGTCTACTCTTGGTGGGTTCTTCGTGGGATGGTTTGGTGAGGTGTTCCGCATTCCTCGGTACGTGAAGGATGCTAATGAAGACCCGACGTACATGTCTGGGCTGGTCACTAGAATGGCCAAGAACAAGACGGTGAGTTTCAATTCATTATAGTTTGTAATGAGGTCAATACCACTGATTCTATAAAATCATGTTCATTATATTTATTAGGGTTATATCAGATAGAAATTAATATTCAATTAAATATCTGAGTGTGTGCATTATAAATGTTATTACTTACACTCTCCTGTGCATCGAGTAGCACTTGGAATTATATGGATTGTCACTTATATGCTTATTTAGCACTGAATGTGTTAATAACCCTACAAACCAATGATGTGGTAACCCTTAACCGATTGGTTCTTAAGTCGGATGCACTTACCAATCAAACAATAGCATAACAATTGATTAGAAATTCCTTGCGATTCCAGTTATTAAACCAAGCTACTTACCAATGAAGTGGCAACTGTGATTGGATGGAAAACTCATAATATGCAATTTTTTTATAATTGTGGATCATGTACTAAAAATGTATAGAAGACTTACTTGAGTTACTTGTATTATTTCAGAATAATATTCAACTACCTAATAGTAATATGTCTGTATCATTGTTATAGCCACCATTTTCCATGAATCGTTTTACTGGAATGCTGATGGTGGGCTACTCCTGGGCACAAATGATGATGCTGGCTGTCCCTCCTGATGAGTTCTGGGGTTTTAACTTGAAGTATCTCAATCTGCTGATACCGCTTGTTGCTGCGCTTGGTAAGCTTACTGTAGAGTTCACCATTCCATACTTGTCATAGTAAACTACGTCGATACCTTTGATGTTAGGGAATCTCAAGATCAAGCATTCAAGATGTATTTTATATGAAGTGTTTGATTTATTGATGGCTTCTAGTACCTGAATTTATCTTTACTTTTAAATACTAAAATTATAAAGAGGTAAGGTTTGTTTTTTTGGCTGTGTCTTTGGAACTACTGTACAGATTATAAAAGGTACATTATCACTACATACATTTATAATGTAAAATATGCCAATGACCTGATGTTGCAATTTATCAAATATTGGATGAAATGGATCATGAACACTTAAAAAAACTGTAATGGTTATAATGATTATCTTCTTTATTTCAAATCATTCCCATATTTTGAGTAAATATTGAATGTGTATGTAGGTACACGGGTGAATTTTTCAAGTGGGTGTGGAAGGCCAAATTCAGCCAAATGTAAAATTGCTTAAAGCAGCCTCATGGCCAATTTTAATGATAACTAAAACTGCATCACTTGATTTAAAAAGAAATAATTTCCCGAGCCAGGAATTGAACATGATGAATTTGAAAAAAATACACAGTTATTTTGTTACACCAACCAATAATGTTAATAAGTACCAAATTCTCAGAAGTAATGACATGGGAAACTAAAAGAAAGTGCTCTTTTTTAATAGACTGATTAACACATGAAAACAATCTCCCTGTGTTTATTTATTTAGTTCAAAATTTTATACTGTAATCATAAATCTATGTAGTGTCCTGAAATAAACATTAATGTCGTCATTCAGGGCTAGTAATTCCAGTTTGTATGACTCAGTGCCTAGAAGTAAAATACCTAGGCATGTGAAAGTCTGTCAGTCCCCATTGACTCTTCGAATAGAAATGGCCTTGTCATAATGTATATCAGCCAATTAACAATGATGTCAGTTGAAAATCAACTAAGCCTAAATATTATTTTTATCTATTATTTAGGTGTATGGACAGTTGGTAATATCGGCCGGGAACAAGGCACACTGAAGTGGCCGTTGCTGGCAGCGTATGCTGTATATCCTGTTCGCTACTACATCTATGATGAAACAGTTTGGTTTACGCTCATGGTGCTTGCTGCAGCACTGGCCTTCGATTCCTTCTCGAAGGAATGGCGTAGGACCACCAAGAAACGTCATATTATGAAGTGAGTAATTTTGGGGTGTATCTGTTATTTTCTATGCTTTTTAGGATTGCATAGCCATCACCATATCTTTGTTGAAACAATAACTACATATAAAGGATGACATAAAATACATTCCTTGCTAAGCTAAGGGGTTAAAGTAGAGCCTTTTTGCAGCAAATTTTGTTATATGATCTACATATGTCTGAATCATGTTTATTTCTGAGTTATATTTTACCTCTATTGCTCTTTTGGAGACCTTGAGGCTTCTAAGGAGGCCCACAGTAAGCAACCACGTTTCTGTTCTCTGTAAGTCATCACAGTAGATAAGACTAATCGTCGTGGAGATCCTTGGGGAGGCCGCCATTGTTCTGGCTGACATGATGATGATGATGATATTTTACCTACTGTACAAAGTGCAACCAACCAAAATGAATAAACTTATGTTTTCTCACAGACGTGTAGCTATCCTGGGATTATGTACTTGCCTGTACATGTCGCTCTGGTGTAGCTACCTGTACTTCCATGGTACTATCACTGACAGCGAAGGAGACGAAGTTCCCGTGTACGAGGCTTTGCATCATTTCTTCACGAGCCCTTGGTAAGATTTTGCTATAACCATTACTATTCCAACTCTAATTTCTACCATTTAATCACCAATAACTAACACTTGATGACTGAAAAGCAGTGCCAGTAAATTTCTGATGTTGGCTATGCCTATTCATTTATATATACTAATGATTGTGATGTCCTAACATATTTAGGACTGCTACAACTACGCCTTTACATGCCACTGAATGAAATAAAAATAAGTGGTGATGTAAATTTTATAACTAACTATAAAAGATAATTAATAAATGCTCTTTGGAGTAACATAAGCATAAAAAGTTTTTATCCAACAGTAATTTAAATCTAAGATTACTTCACTACATTCCTTCAATATTCTCAATTTCTTTAAAACACATTTAAATTTTGAAGATATTATGGCCTTGTTTATATAGGCACATAGTGATGTGGCAAACATTCTGCTACATAAAAGTTATGGTTGCATTTTATTCAGTGTATTGGGATTGGAATGTTCCACGCAGACAGTTTCCAATTACAAGATGGACAGTGGTGATCCAGTGTCGACTATTCATTTGCAAATAATATCTGACACCCCTGTAATTATTGCAATTAATTGAGAATGTTTCCACATTATTATTTCTTATTATTATTATATTTTATTTATTTCTCTGCTTAGTTTGGGATCAGATAGCCGTGTGTGAAAAATGACTCAGATTTTCACCTCTGATACCATTTATATTTCAAATTCAACCTGTATATTAATTACATCCATACCATACATCATTCCAAAATTACTTTTATAAATCAGCATCATTAAATCCGGGCACCATACTTTTGATGGTTTCATGTATCTTTTAACCTGACGTTAGCATTGTTGCTTCCAAAAGATTCTAAAACAAAACTATAATATCATATAAACAATATTGATCTAAAAATAATATGTTTGTGTATATAAAATCAGATCGTCACAAGATTCAGCACTCTTTTCCAGACAATGGCCATAAATAATGTTATGATAAGACCAGTGCAGTGTAGACATCTATCATCTCATTAGAGTAGCTTTTTTACCCGACTGCGCCAGAATAAGGGTTATGTTTTTCGAGTGTATGTATGTATATTTCTTTGACACGCTCTGTAGGCTAAACTGCCCAACCGATTTTGATGATTGATATGTTGTTAGATTCGTCTTCAGACGCCATATTGTGAAAAAGAAAAAAACATTCGACGTATGTCAAGTGAGGTATCATTGGATAGGTCTTTGAAAATCATTATTATCTATACTAATATTATAAAGCGAAAATATTTGATTGTTTGTTTGCATTGAATAGGCTTTGAAACTACTGGACCGATTTGAAAAATTCTTTCACCATTAAAAAGCTACATTATCCCTGATGTACATATGCTATATTTTGTCCCGGGAAAAGAGATCCCACGGGAACGCGTGTGAAACCGCGGGGAACAGCTAGTGTGAAATATTTTAAAGCAAGTCTATTAAAACCACTACTCTCTTATGTCCTACTTTCTCAGATCAAAAGAGTTACCATGTTCATTTCCAGGTGGTTGGACGTAAAGCAATGCCTCCTTGACACCTACCAATACGCTCAGCACCACGGCTGGTACGAGGTATGGAAACAGATTATTGACTTATCCGATCCCCATGGCGAACAAAACGCTTATAGGGTGCTTGGACTTGGCCTTGACGCGAGCCAACAGGAGATCACATCTACTTGGAGACGCCTCTCTCGCGAAAACCACCCGGACAAAGTCAAGGATATACAACGACGCAGAGCTGCCCAAGAACGCTTCATGGAGATCCAACAAGCATACGAAATACTTTCTAACAGCAAGCACAGGAGGAATAGGCGTAATAAAAAGGATAATTCAGAGCCAAGGGGCGCTGGACGCGATGAGATGTAATGTGCCAAATGTTTGTTTCATGTTGGTGTCGAAATTCAAGAATAGAGTTTGTTGATAAAAATATTTGCGTTAGATTTTTACGCCGATTATTGGCTTTTTAAGACAAAGTCTCGGGTTTTTTTTATCTTAATATAAAGTAGCATAGCTAG
The DNA here is from genome assembly GCA_951361185.1 of Ochropacha duplaris. Classification (NCBI taxonomy): domain Eukaryota; kingdom Metazoa; phylum Arthropoda; class Insecta; order Lepidoptera; family Drepanidae; genus Ochropacha; species Ochropacha duplaris. The sequence continues at coordinate 4,341,087 of OX592690.1, forward strand.
TAATTTTGTATCTAGGAAGGAAAAAATATCACTCATTTTTAAATGCACAAATACATGATGCAATACTTAAACTTATTATATTAATATCTTAAATGAAACTAATAGTTCACTTCAATACATACTTAATTCATGATGAGACGATCTTTGTGTTTAAATTATAAAATTTATTTATTGATCTAGTGTGTACTCCACTATACTATAGGTTGTTTAAAAGCGATCATTCCATTTATGTTTTTATCTCGAATATTTTACGGTTAGTGTTAAGCTTTTTTAAAATTTATTTTATCATATTTAAGATGGAAGTTTATTATGTTGTCACGTTTTATTTAACATTTTTGATATTTTACTATGCAGGCTGGCATACCGCAATCGATTGAAGACTTCAGTGTAAAAAAGATTCAGTAGTATAACATCAACAAATCAAAAGCTAAAGTATAATAATCTAGTACCTATTGATGTTTTTTGTATTGGTTTTTATGTTTTGTTAAAAGATTTTCAAGCATAGGTATATAAATACTAGATTTTTGTAAGATGACATATTATAGAAAAAATACTCGCACTCCGGGAGTATCGACAGAAATGAAAACTCTATATTCACAAAATACTGACTGACAGAGACATCTATATTCAATTTACTTATAGATATATTACTTTCTACGAAGATGTTCTTATTTTGTGCAGTAGATGGCGCTTTGACAAATATACTTTAACATGAAAGCGTTCGGTGACGATGACGCGAGTTCCATGTTTTTTATTCACCCATTCACATTTGAAGTTATATTATAAAGAATGTTTGATCTTTACTGCGTTGTCAAGAAAAAAAGGGCGGTATGCTGTCAGGGATTGATGGCATTTAGGTTATGTTGTTTGCATTTATTATGCCAAATGTAGGTACTTAATTAATTTAGAATTTAAAATTTTATGAGGGTTTTTTTACATTTCTACATTATTTATTAATCATTAAATAAAATTAGGTGCACAGTTGTATGGAAAAAAAATGCAATACAAAAGTATTAATGTAAAAAAAATATCTTTATACATATACATGACTATACTGTAATTAATTATAGATATAAATATTTAATTAAAAAAATATTATAAAGTATTGTTGGTAGCCAAAAATATGCATAAATTTGAGAAGTTATATAATATTTATGATCATTCAACCGGTGTATGTAGCCATTAATGTATTTATTTCATAGTTAGATTTTATGACTAAGTCATAGTTCTTTTAATTCCGTCCTTTTTTCTAGTTTTAATATGAGGCTCTATCTATGTGTTCACTTATTATTATTGTTATGTTATGCTTTCGAACGTAACGTCACAATGGATGTGAGCAGAGTATAAAACAATTATATATTTATTTCAAATTAAATGCACTTGGGTTGTGGTATTTATTAAATTTTCTCAATTTATCTGGATACTATTTTCCACCCGCGGTTTCACCCGCATTTTTGGAATGCAAAGTAGTATGCACTAGAAATAATGTAGCTTCAAACATTCTATACCCAATGTACACTACTATTATAAAGAGGAAAGATTTGTATGTTTGTAAATAATAAACTCAAAAACTGGACCGATTCAAAAAATTACTACATTATCCCTGAGTAACATAGGGTATATTTTTTATCTGAAGGAGTCTGGAGGCCGATTTTGATTAAAACTAAAACTGCGTCATTAGATTATCGATTTCAGCATTTTTCGCTATTCCCTTTAGTTTAGGATTTGGCCATCCACGCCCACTTGAAAAATTCTCCCTGTTTATGTAATGTTTTTATAGTGTATGTTTCTTTCTTTGACACGCTCTATAGTCCAAACGGTTTGTAGGATTTTAGTTTCCGAGTAATTAGATTTGTCTTAACATGATAGTAACAAAGGATGTAAAATTTTAATACGGTGTCCACGAATAAAAAGTTTTTCTTATGAACACGCGCCGTTTGTTGGTAGAGATAGAATTATGTGATAGTGTCAGAATATTTGTTCTGTTCGGTGTAGTCTAATACTACTAATCATTTATAGGGCGTCGGCTTAATTAATAATGTACTTACCAATTTATTTACGGGTCCATTTTTCTATCGGGTACATTCTATCTAAATCAAAAGATTATTGTAATTTAAAAGTTTTATTTATTAATTCTCAAGTAACATACTACTACTGCTTAGTTTCTTGCTCCGAATTATCTGTCTTACTGTTGATTTATATTAATAAGAATACATACACGTAGATGAGGTCGTCAGAGATTTTCTATTTTTGTATTACTTGAAATTTTATTATTCTCATAGATATGCAGTATGTCCGTTAAGTAATACGACAAACTTAAGGTGGAGATAAGTGGGGGGGTCACCCACCAAGTATAAAAAAATACCTTATGAAAGACACCATTTTCGAAAAATCTGAAATATTGAAATATCTCGAAAGTAGTAAACCTTTTTTAAACGACTTCAAAAAAGGACGACTGTATGTTTTTTTTAGCGTGGGATAAGAAAGAGAAGAAGAAGAAGAACAAGAGCTCATTTGTTTGTCGCACTACTTACCGGACACCCTGTGTATCAAGTGTAAGAATGACAAACTTATATTTTTCTCGAATGAATGAATCTACCACTTTTAGATATTTGTATAGGTAGGTACTTGTTATATTTATAAAGAAAAGTATTTTTAATTGATATTGTATTTCTGATATTTATGTAAAAGTATTATATTAAAATAAAACTTATATTGATGATCACTTGTTTTTATGATCTTACTAGCTGACCCCGCGGTTTCACCCGCGTTCCCGAGGATCTTATCTTTTCCCAGGATAAAAATCCTATGTTATGATCTACCTGTGTGCCAAATTTCATCAAAATCTGTTCAGCCGTTCTTGAGTTATAAATGGTGTAACTAACTCGACTTTGTTTTATGTAGATAGATTAGTATTCAGATTGGGGATAATCGTTCTGAAAGAAAATCGCCTTTTAGGGTTAATATCTACAAATTCAGTTTCTTATCTAAACTAAATTACATATAGGTAAATATAATTTGAACTCCCTAGTTATTATTGTCGAGAACCCATCGAATTCAGTACTGTTACATGTGGAAATCTATGCTCCTTACGTGAAAAAATAGGTATTTTATTGGGAAGCATCAATTGAGACAACTCATGTAATGACAGCACAACATATGCTCAAAAGATCGGTGCAATTGAAATCAAACAGCGGACTATTTTAAGTTTTGTAAACTATTTTACGGTGTTAATAAAATCTTACCACTAGGGTCGCGTGCGATGGTACTCCGCTAGTGGTAAGTTAAAACCGGGCTAATTAGCCACCTGTATCGCATAGCCAGTGTCAACGGATCACTTCACATACCGCCTACTATTAAAATTAAAAGTGACTGTAAACACCCAAAACTGCCGTCGTGTTTTATGGGATGTCCTAATGTACCTACCTATAATATCACAATATTAAGTTATTTATGTGTGTCTAACTTACCTAAGTTTGTGTACAATTATTGAATGAACGACTGTTGTGTAGATGAACTATCTACCATTTCACTTATAGGCTGGTTTGCCTTATGTCTTTAGGCGACGGTATTCACTTACCATCAGGTGAATCGCCTGCCTAGTTGCCACTTGTAGTATAAATAGAATAAAATCTATGGCGCATATTCAATGACGTGGCTTGACGTTTAGGTATGAGATGAATAAATTATACAACACATTGTTTTATTTAAAATTTCATTTATCAAGGTAAAAGTACCTACATTCGATTTGTTTGTTTATCTTATGGAGAAAACAAATTATGTTAGCCATGCAAAACTTATTTATTTATACACACTGATTATGATTTATAATGAAGTTCCTTCTTTTAAGTTTTCTTTTAAATGAAAATGCTCACACATATCTGTAAAATAGATAGCTAGAGTAGAGAGTAACAAAAGTAAACGATACACAATAATATTAAACTATACGGAAAATATATGGATTCATGTGAGCACGCTCATTAGTAAGTACCTAAACAATTTATGATTCTTAGGGCCGATTTTTCAATCACTTGAACAAGCTATTCGTCTGATAAGTTCGCACGAAAACTGTTCGCACGTTGAAAAATCAGGTCTTATTCTCATTAATTTGAAAATAATTATTAATAATATTATATGTGTAATGGCACGATACATTTTAGAGCTCCTCCAGCACAGATGAACATTACAAATTCATACAATAGTAATAAAATAATTAAAAAAAAAACAATAATTACAATTTAGTATTTCGTATGTGAATAGTAACTAGTAACATACAAATATACTTGTTGCACCTAGCTAGACCGTTATTTTATTTACAATAGGTATTTTATTATTTACATGTTACATGGCAAACGAAGGTTTCATCTAAATATAAAATATATACAGGGAGGTCCGTAAAGGATAAATTATCATTAATAGATAATTATTGTAGACCCAATATTTGTTTTTAGTGTAAAACATTTTTTTTGGAAAAATTTAATTGGTTTCTTTTTCGCAACTGTAAAAAAGTATTATTACGAAAATTCAGTACCTGTAGTAAGTTTTGGGGCCATTTTTGACTATTGAAAACCCTTTAGGGACCATCTTATATAGTAGTCTTAACACTAACGAGGAAGTATGTATTTTAGGTTTTTGTGCTATACGACAGCGCTAGAATAAACTACATATTAACTGTTTTATTACTATAAATACAAAATTAAAAAAAAATGTATGTAACGTAATATACACGAAGTAAATATCTGTTGGTGTTTATTAGGCAAGTGAAAATGGCCATTTTACAGCATGTTGGTCCCGTAAATGGCAAGATCTTGCTGCTATGTTAAAGGATTTTAAAAAATCCAATAAAAAAACGTGTGACAGAAGAAAACTACAATTAAATATTTGTTTTTAGTGATGTTTGTGAAATAAATGCTATAACGAATTAGTTTGATGGGTCCAAAACTTACACACAAGTATTAGGTACCTACGTGTACCTACACTATTCATTAAATGGCAAAACATTAATTCTCTAATTTATTCAAAAAGGGCACGATTAAACCTCTATCTATACTTAATTAATTTATCTGATCTCCGTTACATAAAATTAATCTAATTATCACAGCTTTAACATAAAAATAACACTCCCTTAGCTACCTACAACTACAGCAATCGAGAAACGTAAACATAGCCTTTCTTAGTCTACATGAATAAATAACTTATATTTTGTTATATGCATCGTACGGGCACGAGATAAAAAAACATTATATTATATTTTTACAAACTACTAGCTATTTTATAACAGTTCCTTTACAAAAATTCATGAATAAAAAATTTATAACAAAATGGTCCGTTTGTAACTAATATAAAATTCATTGTTGATGTTTCGTCAACAAGCTAACACTTAGCCATCACACCAATGGCACGAGGAGCGCACTTGAGCGTGCGCACTATATAGTAAAATAGTAAATTGACGCGAGAGATCAGTCTATAAACAAATCGTATCGTCACTGCGACACGGGTGAATTCACACTGTGGTCTCGTTTCTGCGGAGCGGCTGGAGTTCGCGTTGCAGGTCGTTGTAGTATTCGTGGTCGGACATGGACTCCTCCTCGACGGAGCGCTGCGGCAAGTACTTACTGGTGCCAGGCCGCGGCGTCGACTCGCTGCCGCTGCCCTCGCTCGTGCATAGTGACTCCAGCGGCACTGGCTCCGTGGGGATCCCCAAAGTCTGCGGCGGTACGTTCTCCTCTGACATCAAGTACTCTGGGTTATCCACGCACCTCTTCGACCCGACGAAACCACTAAATCGCAAGTCTTTCACATCTTGGCCTTCGCCGTTTTCACCTATTAAATCCATGTACACAGACACTTCTTGGTTGTGCTGAGGAGACGGCATCAGGTAATCGTCTTCGTCTAATGGCAAGTTCAGTTTCAGGTTTCCTACTTGGGCTTCTTTTATCTTGGACATGCTATCAAATTTGTCCTCTATGGAACCATCAGGTCTAGTTTTCATAGGGTCGCTGCAGTATCTTGAACTCGAACTGTCAGAAGCGCAGACCCCGTTGTTGTAGTAGTGCCTTAACTCAGACCCATCAGGATTTACTTGGTGATTATATCTAAGAAGTTCGTGGTCCCACGTTTCAGGTTTGTTGGATCCGTCGGTAGTGGCACATTCTGGGCTGGTAACGTTGTTTGCCCACGAAGAAGAGGTGCATGGTTTCAAGGAACTGGTTTGTGTTTCAACTCCTCCACTGACGGCAGAATTTGATGTGGCTGTGCCGGGTGCAGTATTGAATTTTGGTTGCAGATATTCATCTGCCTCCACTAGTGATTCTGGTCCTTCTATTGCTGATGAAAGATTTCTTATCATTTCCTTTTCATCCTGAAACGTGAACAGAAGCATGTTTAATTATTATGGACTCGTCTTCTCGCAAGTTGTAATTAATATACGTATAGTTAGGTCATTTAAATTGGGTAACATAATTTACTAGAAAGCTCTAGACTAGACTGCTTAGGCATGCGCAGTGTCCCATAATTTTTATCGAAATTTAAACTTTCTAAAAAGGTAATAAATATAATAATAATATAAAATGCTGCTCTAAGACGTAAAATAAACAAACATGTACCTGTGTTGAATAGGACGGCAGACGCATGAATTTGTCCCCCGGAATGACAAGGTATCTGCCAGGATCTCTCGCCATTTCCGCGAAAGTATCAGCCAGCTGCTTAAATGTTGGTCTGCTGTCTGCGTCTAACATCCAACATGAGACCATTATACAGTAGATATCTAAGGTACAAATGCTAGGTTGCGGCAACTTTAGCCCATTCTCGATCAATTCCGGGACGTTTCTCGCCGAGATATTTTCGTATGGACGCGCCCCGTAACTTAAGATTTCCCATATGGTCACACCGAATGCCCATACGTCACTCTTGTGTGTAAATATTCTGTGTTGTATGCACTCTAACGCCAACCATTTTATCGGCATCTTGCCCCCGGCTGCTTTGTACTCGTCCTCATTAATATCTAATAGTTTTGCTAAACCAAAGTCGGTTATTTTAACACAGTTTGGAGTTTGTACTAAAACGTTTCGTGCAGCTAAATCTCTGTGCACCAATCTTTTCTCCTCTAAGTAAGACATACCTCGTGCGATTTGTGTACACCAATTTAGGAATGCTTTTGATCCTATTTTCTCTTTATGCGTTCTCACATAGTCTAATAAGCATCCGAGAGGCATTAGTTGTGTGATGAGCATCATTTGGTTCGTCATACAAACAGCTAATAATTGGAGAAGATTAGGGTGCTCTACACTCGCCATTATGTAGGCTTCTTCTAAGAACTCTTTACTGCTATTAGCGCCCGTCTCTTCCTTTAAAACTTTGATAGCTACAGGAATTTTTACGTTTTCTCCTTCGGGTACCCAAACGCCTTTATAAACTTTACCAAAAGCACCAAATCCAAGCATACCACCTCTGCGAAGTTCAGCTTCTTTTACAATTCTCAACTTGGCTAGATTGGGTTTAACGTTAGTTGGTCGAAGAGGCTCATTATCCTCACAACCCGTCATCACCATAGTCATTTTTACAGCTTCTTTGTTAGCTTTTGCTTTTTGCCTGCAGGTGTAACCGATAATTCCAAATATCACCAATAGCAAGCATGCTAATACCAATATTATCATTAAGACTGTGGGTGTTCTTGCCGTTGTTATTCGACCATCGGCTAGATCTGAGCAAAATGGTTCATCTATTTGATTTTGTAATTGTTCATCAAAATATATCTTATGAGGGAAATTTGTTGGACAAGCAGCGGTGCAATTAAAATGTGGTTTGAGATCAATCGAGTTCGTTTCAGTAAAAAATAATTTAAGATTTTGACATTTAATGCAATCTGTCGAAGATGGACCCGTACATCCTCGGCATTCGTGATGACAAGGGGTGCAAGTTCGGCTTACTTCATCTGTGAAATGATCTGTAGGGCATTCATCTTCACATTGGTCTCCTCTTTTGAAGCCATTGCAGACTTGACACACTCGTTCATGAATACCAAAGCCGGTGCATTTAATACATAACGGATGGCACTTTCTGCAGGCAATATTTACTTTTCCTTCAAGTGGTTTCACATTTCCGACCCATTCATTATAGTAGCCATCTGGGCAAGGTTCATTTTCTTTAAGACAACTCTGGACAGTAGCTTCAACACTGATGATAGCTTTTTTACAAGAGTTGCAACCTCCTTTTCCAACTGTATTTTCTGGCCCAGTGCATCCACTAATGCAGTTATAGTGGCATGGTTGGCATGTGCCGTTCTCAGATGAAAACCTTGAATTTGGGCATGCGGCGACACAGTACAGTCCGTCACGGACATTTTTGCATTTAGTACAGTTAGCACGGCTAGGACCTGTGCACCCGTCTGCGCACTCGGAATGACATTGTTTGCAAATCTTCGGCCCAGCATTGTACAACCTGAAAATTAAAACAAATATTCTGTCAAAATATATTCACACAAATATTAAAATCACAATAAACAACTGTTACTGTCTGAGACCAAACAATGAGAACGAAAAGTCGTTCGGACGTCGAACCGGTAAGAGTTTACTACCCACGTAATTTGGTTTTGTTATGATAATCAGTCTGCCAGATTCAACGAAAGCTGGCACTAGGTGTAAAATGAAAATTACTACAGCGTTTCGGGAAGTTAAAAATGTTGATAATTGGATATTACTTAGGAGAAATCACTAGTAAGTAAAAATTCATGTTACAACACCGTTATGTATTGTTTCTTTTTTATAAGCCTAACGAGTAAACCCTATGATAATTCTACGCCATAATGTGACTTTAAAATTCTACGGCAGATTCAGTTTATTCTACGGCATTATACCTAATAACAATATACAGTTATAAGATATTAATAAACTTTCGCAGTGCAAGAGGGTTAGTACCTATGACATTTAATGTAGATATTGTGCAGAATAAACCGATAAAAATCTTTCAAATACCCACCCAGGATGTACGCTGCAATTCTGAATACAGGTCTCGCCGAATTTGTAGTTTTGACATGAGAGGCACTGATATGGCCCCGGCCCCCAGCAGCCATCCGGTGAACATTGTGGATCGCACACCAAATTTTCCCTTTCTGTTAAATTCATAATCGTTACATAATACATGTAGTGACATAAAAAACTAAGAAAAGGTCGTAGTAAATTGATTTCCGGGATCGCGCAGCAATATGGAGCATTGCTGTTAATTTGGTTAGCTGTGTGTTTTGTTTTGAAATGTTCACGAAGGGTAGTTATGCAATATGCAATTAAATACAATAAAAATTCGCTGATGAAATATAAAAAGGCAAATCGCATTGGCAAAAGCTATAACTAAATCTAAATCAACTATGAGGATCCTCATCAAATAAACACAAGTAAACTCACCACAGGTCCTTTGGTCGGCGTTCTTCTGAATAGCTAGTTTGTGTTCTTTTGATTTCAAGAGCTTATTCCATGCGATTTTATCGGCAAAACATAGATTTTTGTTCTCCATAATTCCTATGGATCCGGAATTTACTCTTTTCAACGATTTTAAGCCCAATGATTTTAATGATGTCTTCACAATGTAAAGGGAAGCAAATAGGTTCTCCACCACTTGTCGTCCTCCTATCACTTCCAAGTTTCGGAAGTACGAGAGACTGGTAAAATCGGGATGATGAGCCTGAACATTAAGGTATCCAGTAACTTCGCGCACTGTGCTAAACACTTCCAAACTATCGGGTTCCATTCTCGCATAACGTTCCCCGAATGAGTAATCTGCATTGACATGTTGGAATCCCGTAAATGTCATTTCTAATATCTCTATTGAACCATCTATTATAGTGCAGTCTCTAAAACTTTCAATATTTCCAGAATGTATGGGCTTCTCCGCACGGCATGTCTTAGGGCAAGTAACATTGCAAGGTATGCATTCACCGTTCACGGCAGTCTTGTTCGGCGGGCAACTCTTCACACAAGCTCCATTATCTTTCAAAAGGTGCTCAGGGCAGTTTCTTACACATGTTGCACCATATGCATATTTCCCATTTGGATTCGGTTCCCATGAATATGTAGTGGGGTTGTATATTTGCATCGGTGGGCATTCTTGGGAACACGTGCCTTCATCGTAAAAGTTTCGACAAGCGAGACATTGGCTCGGAAGCGGACCGGTACAACCTCCGGCGCAGAATGTGTTGCAACAGTCTCGTGGGTTTGGCCCAAAACAGCGGCCTTGATCGCATTGAGGACTGCAGTTCGTCTTGGAGAACTTTTGACAATTCTCAGGACCATCCCCCCAGCATCCCGCCTCACAACTGGGATCGCATCGAGGACACGATCGCTCAGGTGCAGTGAAATCGTACACAAAGACGTATGTCGCGTTCACTCCTGTTATTATCTCATCCCAGTTAATCGTCTTCACGTGGCAGAGATTGTAATTATTGTAAATACCGACGCTACCTCGGAGGACATCCCGCAGTGCTGGCAGTTCCAACGTGAACGCCGAGGACATGGTGACCATAAGGGCGAATTCTTCTTCTCTCACTTTTAACTTGAAGAGTGTTCTACCGCGGATAATCTGCAACTGAGGTAAGATAATCTTTGCCACATTAACGTGCGAAATGAGCACATAGCCGGTAACCTCTCTTATGTACTTGAGGAAGGATAGGTCCATGGTTTCATTTTGCAGCCACGTCAACTCGAGGTTACCGTCGACGTATGTACAATTGGTGAAGCGGTCTCGAAGATTCCGGTAGTGAGTGTCGCGATTCGACGGAACCGACATCCGACCGTTTGTCCCGATGCATACTGTAACAAAAAAAAACACACAGTTATATATAAAAACACAACATTGAAATAAGACTAGTACCTATTACTTAATTAGGTCCTCGTCAATACATCTTATAATATAAACAATTTATTTATATTAGGTCGACGTTCGACAAGTTAGGAACTGAGCGCGACTAACGAAGAGGCGTTGCCGTGTGGGCGGGCTCAAAAGCCAGTTTCTTCTACTACGCTACACGTAACACCGCTATTTGTGTTTTAACGATGAAAATAGTTTACAATACCATGTTACTTCGTCCTACAGAGCTGATATGTGAAACTATACCGGGAATGTCAAACGAAGTGAGGAAACTAGTCGAAATTGTGTTAAATCTATACCGGTACTGTTATTATGTTTATTTCTACACCGCACAAAAATATACGATTGTTGCTGTTTAGGCGCAGAATAAACGTTAACGTGTGATTGTGTTTAAAAATAAAGTCTTAATAGAGCGTGAATAGTTACATATAGGTTATTTTATTGTCTAACTTTAGTCAACAAGGAATAGTATTGTTTTTCTTGACATAAAAAAATTATTGTTTTATTTAAATTTTCGTATTATTAAGTATATTCAGTCTCTATTTTCAATAACATATAGGTAGGTGTTGTTTATTGTTCTACGCTCAAGTGAACATGGGTCTTATGCGCTGAATTTAAGGCTCAACTCCTTTATCTGGGAATGCTGCGCCTAAACACAAGAATAGATCTTGTGACAAAACTCTATTGAATTTTTAAAAGCATTCAAGTCGCAAGGTAATTCTTACCTGCCCGAACAAATAATAGAATTTTTTCTCCTCAAGTATGCATACAGAAGTGCAATGTTACCGTCATATGATACGTTTTCAACATTGGAATCTTCCAGTTTGGGATTAAATATTATTTGCTTTCTACTTTACTAAATATTAAGTTAAATTGATTAACAAACATACTACGAACAATTAACTGTACCTAATGAATATGTAATAAATAGTTATATCTCCCTAATTGTTTTGTGAATAAAACAATGATAATTTTAACCTTTCTTTATGTTTTATGCATCTGTAGAATCGATAGAAAACATGTATAATTTTAACTGTACCTTAATTATGAATCTATTCTCTGTAGAACCGTTAGTTGAGCTCGTTTTAGCGATGAGGCGCTAATTCAAGAGATTCATACGATAGATATATCATTATAGACACTTCGAAGGATCAAGCATTTTATCATTATGCATCAAATATTTAGTGCCATTGTTGTGTAATAGATAATTACGCATTATTTAAATCAAATTAAGTTAAAACTTTCCAAAATACCAGTCGCATTGTGTGGGAGCAACCGACCAGATGAAAAAGTATTTTGAGTAATTTCAGTGCAGTACAAAACTGTAGCTTTACAATTCGGCTGGGGTTCCACCTACGCTTATACGACGAATTGTAGATGTCGCCGAATAGTTTAAAGCGTGCTCGTGATTTACGCACTTTTGAATTTGGTTGTTTATTGTGTGGGTAGTAGAAATCTGGTGTCCGGTCGACCCAGTTGCAAGTCCGATTATTTACGAGATAGTATTGATGTGTGTTTGTCGCGCTCACTGATTCTGAACTGATATGAAAATGCCATATTATTATACGAAGGGAACTAAAACAGTGTACCGGTTACCACTTATCATAGAATGTAGCGATGAAAACAAATATATAAACACATGGCCTAGGGCATCGACGACAACATACCACGCGCTTACATATTCATATCATTATTAATAGCCTGTTTGTTTACCGAGTAATTAAGAACAGATGTCAATTACAAAAAAAATATTCATACGCTTTGATCAGGTTAGAATAAGTAAATACTTTGTTATTTGTGTCTGTCTACCCACAGTAGCAGAAGTACATCATCTTCGTATAAGAACGTCAGTTCGAGAATCAATCTCTTAGGCCTAAAGTGTGTTCGCCCAACGACTGGTTTGTCTCGGGGCAATGTTTTTATCCAGTTACTTGCATTCTGAAGTATTGGAACAGGTTTTACACCTCAGCCATTTCGTTCTTGTAACGCGACCTTTCACTACAATACTCCAATGTAGACTATAGCTTGCCGCGTCAGTATTATTTCGTCATACATACAACCAACTAATGAGGCATTGGACGCGTAATAAAACGATCAACTAATGTAAATCGTTGTGTACAATTTCGAAAACCGAACCATAATTTTCCATGAAAGTTAAATAAGTTTAATTTAGGTACCTACTTTGTTTAATTTAATTGAGGCATAAATTAATATTGCTTCAATGACACGAATTGTATTCGTTTAATGAACTGTATTAATAATAATATATTATATTGTATTTAAATGGATTATTTCGACCAAAGAACAACATTGACGGCATAATCCAATTAATGATGGATGATATGGAAAAAAATCGTAATTTAATTAATTCTCACAGTTCTGGATTTATTTAGCCATTTATATTTTATATAAATATAATTTAGATATAAAACTCGAAAGAACATTATTATAATATTACTTTTTAAATATCTAAACTCGTTGAACTCTTTCCTTAGCAATAAAGTATTCTCCGACTAGCGTCACGAAATCGAATACCATTTTCTAAAACTGATAGAAAAAACGTTTAACTCAGTAAACTAATGAGTCATAAATTCCGGTTATATTACATTTTCGAGGTATTTTCATATCGGATATAATGTATAATCCGTGGGTCAAGAAACTAATGTTTTCGGCTTGCATATCATTATAAGTTGATTAATTTAAACGTTGTCGTTAATGCGTAGTTTTAAACTTACAAAAATGTTTATTTAGTAAATGTATATAATATTTATACATATACAAGATATATATTGAATAGGTATCTTATATAAACACAATATATATATTGAATATCTCATATATACATAATATATACATTGAATATCTTCGATCAGGTAATTAACAAGTAGTCAAATCTATAATACTAGCTCCCGTTCGCGGGTTTAGTCGCTTTCCTAGGGATTTTACAGATCTTATAGGTATCTAATCGCCAACCCGTTCCCCCGTTACAGAGCAGAGTTGTAACAAACATACAGGTTGGAATTTACAATATTATAATCAAAAGTATTATTTTACAAAGATATTTGCAAGTTAAACTAAAAAGAAGAGCATCGAACTACAGAAGTCACTGCAATGAAATATGTGCAGTGTCTTCGACGCCTGGAACAAACACCGCAAAATACTGATAATAAACCTTAAATCTATACAAATAATAATGAAAACATATAAAGTTATGGCTAGTTTTTCGATAATTTACATTTTATAAAATAATCCAATACAGTTTATTACATTACATTTTAGTTACAATAGGGTTTACATATTTTGTTGTAAATATAACAAGCTTAGAAACGATTACAATCGATTCAGTTACTGTATCTTAATAAACTATAGTTACTGTCAAATTTTGTATTATGATGAGATGATTTTGTATAAGGAAAAATTACAAACAATATTTTAAGTCTTGCCAATAACGCCTACTTATAACGAGGCAGTCAGGTGTTTAATATGAAAAGTGGACTTTATGTGTATTATTCCATGGAATGCGTTGGCGCGTTATTATTTCCTCGTATAAAATAAAATCACCATTTAAAACCTTGTGTGAGCCTACATATTATAATATAATCTATATTCGATTTGCGGAATCGCTGCATATACGTACAGTAGGTACACCAGTAAGTTGTGCACGTATTATAGAGAGCTTAGTTATGACGCGTTTTGGTAAACTTCTTAGAATTGTAACAGTCGGAACGTGGTAAAAATATTAACTTTGTGCAATGGTTTATATTATTGATAAGGGTTCCGAATTGATTGAGACTGCATCCTCATACCCATACCTAATTGATTCATTTTCTACCATACTTGCGCACCACAAAATTGCTTTATTTACACAAAATTACATGGACTCGTATATATATAAGTATATATTTTATTCTGGATAAGCTTGTGTTGCCAACAATCTCACCATGGTAAGTGACGATGTCTAAGCCTAGATGGGAACTGGCTCTCAAGTGCAGCTATCGGAACACACCGATAGGTGCTTGGTGACAGATTTCCAACTTAAGGGTACAAAGTACCCTACCACCGTACTATGGTTGCCTCACAATGTTTTCATTCACCGAAAGCTCAAGCTCATTGTAGGATTCGAAGCCACGACCTTCGCCGCGGTATGAGCTATCATCGCCTTGAAAATGGTAGTGTACGTACATAATTCTATAGCAAATATTAATTATAAGTTTAATTGATGGATGATGTGCGTAAAAAATGATCATACAGCCTTGTTTTATACTCATCGAGTTTATGACTGACAGTACTGATTGAACGAGGCTCTCTATCATCGCAAATGTAAAAGAAAGAGACAGTGCGATTAAGTTGCCCTGTGTGGGGCGAGCACAATACGAGTTTTCCTTGGCCAATACCATATTAATATGTGTAATGACCGTGTAATACAGACATATTTTCCTGGACCATTATGTTTTTCTGGTAAGCATGTATCTGTTTTTTTAAACGGTTTTTACTTTTGGTACTAATATAAAATTGCGAATTACACAAATCCTTAGTAACAATTTAGTTACTGATACTCAATTTTAAGCGATTTGACTTCCATAAAATTAATTAAAATACGTTTAATATTTTTCAAAGATAGAATCGTTATTTTTATCTTATTGTCAATCATAATTCAAATCCTTAATAACTCGTTTATTGGTTGGAAATCCGATATTTGTGATTCTAAATCAAATCTAATTAATTTAACCGAATTTATGTAGGTACCGGTTCCAGCTACAGATCTAACAAACGATTAATGCTTTCCGGCATTTTTTTATGTTTTCCAACAGGTATTTATGAATGTCACTCTGTGTATGAAATTAGAAGAAAAGCAATAGTGACACTTTATCTATGTAGAAAGAAAGCTAATGTTTATTTCAAAACTTCATTAAGTCACAAGAAGTAATGAATTCATTAAAATATTTATTTGATTATCCTATATCATAGTTGCAGAATTTAAATTTATTTCCATCTCAACTTCATTCATGTTTAATACGGACTTAAGCCACATTTTGAAGTGCTTCTTTTCTTTTGTTTAAATTAAATTATCTATATTGGCTAAGGCATAATAACTAACACCCAAATCAATAGGTATCTAATACTACAATAACGTCATCAGAAAAAATAACACTCTTTCTCTATATAGTTTTGTAGAATAAATTTTAAACAATGGTCCTCTTAAACACTTGGTAATAAAGGAACACAGTTTCATAACAATCGGTCAAAATAAGTTTTGAGTTACGAGCCGTTAAATTTAAGTCTAATCCTTGAAAGGTGCTTGACGCTCTGATAGTGCTTTGTCCTTCTGTTTGGAGTTAACTAATTTTGTATATAATTTTATGACCCACTAAAACTGGTAAATTGGACTGGACAGGGTCAGCTCCAAAGGTCAGACCTTGGACATACTAAAGCAGCTTGAGAAATCGAAGTTTTCTGTAGAAACAATAGATTATGTAGAACGTATTTTCCATCTTTACTTTATCCAATGATGATTATGATAATCGCACATAGCCACGTTTTAATATGAACATACTTTTTTTTATTAAACGAACTTGTAAGTGAAGTTCTATCACAATTATGTGAAATGTTTCGTTTGAAGAGATTAAAACAGTCTTCAACACCGATAGAACAAAATGATCTCAAAATCCGGGAGAAACGATTTTATAGTTATAAAGTATGGGGGGTATGGGTATGGGATATTATTGTATCAAAGTTAAAAACAACAATTCACACAATATAAAAATATACAGATTACAAAATACAGTTTGAGGGTACGCTCAAAACTGTAGGTGATTTGTATTTTCACAATACGGAATATTTCGTATTTTGAAAAAAGGAGGTACAAAAAGAATCACAACTGGAAAGGTGAAATTTACCGAACCTTGCTTGATCGAGCAAGTCCTTTCATCCCAAAGGACATTGTCTCGCGTCCTTTTCACGAACTCTCGTCAAATATAGTCACCGACAAAATGAGATTTAATTGTTTCGTGCTCGCAACAGGCAATAGGTATACTCGGTGCCTCTTACGGCCAGTTCAGCGTACCGTCAAGCAGCTTTCCGAGCTATATAAGGCTACGTTTGTTGCCTCAAGATAAGCTTTGTTTATTTTATTCCAGCGATTAGCTCGTACCCGGTCTTTATTTCTACAGTTTTATGGAGGTATTTTATGGTCACTGCGCGTCTAATTTATATTGTTTGATTGAGGCCACATAACTTTTTCAGCACGATAATAGCGTATGCGTAACAGCGTAACATATAGGCTGAACACTTATGAAGTGCGTCAAAGTTCAAAAGTCGTATCTTACTATCACAGTGAGCACATTCGAAAACTAAATTGGAAAACATGTCACAAGAGTACCAAATGGGTGGCACTTACTCTTTCCTTTAACGAATTCCGAATGTTTGTGACGGGCTGGGACGACGTGGTGTAAGCGGTACCCGCGGGCAGCGGTCGCGACCGTCCCAAGAGCGGTCAGGCACAGGCACCACAACAAGGCACGCGCAGCAGTCATGCTGCGACATCACTCGCGACGTTGCACTAGACACAACCGTCCGGCACTAACTTCCATCGTGTACTGGCCCGCCCGGTTTGTGGAGCCTCGCGGTGCGTCTGCGCACCCACAGACCTAGTGCTTTTGAGACCCAGCAAATTCTTACGATGTGTTAGGGCGGGAAATGTATTTTTTAATTTTATATAAATTGACGGTTCTATTAAATGATATTCAATTAATCCAAAAAGGATAAGAATTTACATCATCACTATTTGATAAATTGAACTATTTTAGTGTATTGTTTACGTCAACATACGTCCTTAGAAAAATAATAATAA
The DNA here is from genome assembly GCA_951361185.1 of Ochropacha duplaris. Classification (NCBI taxonomy): domain Eukaryota; kingdom Metazoa; phylum Arthropoda; class Insecta; order Lepidoptera; family Drepanidae; genus Ochropacha; species Ochropacha duplaris. The sequence continues at coordinate 4,358,794 of OX592690.1, forward strand.
AATACGGCGGTATTCCTTAACAAACCGAATTGAATTTTAAATATTAATATAACTGTTTTTATAAATAAATATTTTATTGAATTCATTACTTCTTGTGTCTTATAATACCAGTCTATTAAATGTGAACGAAGGCTTGTCTTCACAATCGTAAATCTATGGTCCTCGTCTGTGCCCTCTCTCGAGCACAGGTAAACGTCGACAAGAAGGACGCAGGTACGCGCTGAGACGGTACGCGGGATAAAAAAAAGCCACGCTAGTAACAAAAGTTTAATAACTACGCGTTGTGGCCCGTGCTTGTACTAATACAAATGATTTGGACCCAGCAACTGGATTGGACCTAAAATACTTGTAGTTTTTGTCGGTGCCGCGTATCTCGTCCGAGATGATCTAATAGCACGCCAAACCAATTAATTCTCTATTGAATAGGGATAATACTTTCAGTCAATTGCGGCCAAGGAGGTTCTGTTTATAAATATATTAAGTAATTATGTTGGAGTCACGAATGGAGCTATTTCAGTTACTTAAAATGTAGGTACCTACGCTGTGATCAGAAGAATAAGTTTACTCAAATATGCACTGTAGATATTTTTTAACTTCCTGTTACCCTACCTGTGTAGCTAAATTAGAAATATATAAATTATATAGAAGAAGTATAATTGAACTGTATTTTAAATCAAATAAATAAATTAACCATAGGAATTAGTATGATAAATCAGTAAGAAGGTAATTGTATTATTATTATAATAAACTTGAAGCGGGTATTAGCAGATAACTTTATAGTTTTTTTTTCTCTTCATTTAAAAGGGGTTTGATCACGCAGTGATCATGTCACCCCCATAGGAAAATCTGGTACCTAATAGTATTATATTTAATTTTGACAATGTAGTACAATTATTCAAGTAAGAATCTCGTGTTAGCCAAAATTCTAAAGAGAGCAATTTAACAGCTTCTTAAATATTCTACATTTCACTATTGACCATCCACATTGAATATTATAATCAATGTTATATTCCACGCAGCATTTTATATCGTGCTCCACTGAATTGAAGGTTTCCTATTTGAGGAATGTGATGTGAAGTCACTACAAAGTTTACGACTGACCAAACACTAATTCCGCAAGTCCATTAGACATTCAAACTTATATGTAAACCATGCAATACCCTTTGACGTCCGAGTTACCTACCAAACTTTAATAATAAGCGATCAATGTGCATTGAATATATCGCTATGGTCGAAAGGCGTTGCTGGCGACTTTAACGTAGTACCGGCTAGAACTCGACTTTCGTAAAGAGTTCAACGCGCGCTGCACTTCTAAGTACACAAATTTATCTCCACTTATCTATACTAATATAATAAAAGGGAATATAAACATGTTAGTAAGTTTGTATTACCACCTTTACTTATCTACTTCACATACTCGTTATATTAAAACATATAGAAGATTAACTATAATCTGTCAATTATCTTGAAAACAGAATGTAAAACATCGTAATGTTAAGTAATCCTTAATAATCCCCTGACAATATTATAATATGTATTTGTGTATGAAAATTTCTGATTGTCCAGAGTAAATATTTAATTGTAAGTCAAAGTTAAAACCATTTATTCAGTTCAGACCCTAGAAAGGCACTTATGAAGGTCGAATTACAGAAGTTACCACCGGTTCGGAAGTCAGCCTTCAACTGAGAAGAACCGGCAAGAAACTCAGAATGGTTACATTTTTTAAATATTTTTGGACCATCTGGCTGTGTTGGTTTTTTTTTTACTAAAACAAAAATACATAGACTTATTAGTTATCTGGTTTCCATAATATAGGTAAGCTCTGCTTAGGTTGCAATCAGAAGTCTATCCTTATCAACAAAGTAACAAAGATGTAAGTAAGTTGTTACTTTAAGTTTGAATGTTATAGTGGATTACTACGCCTACAGTTTTCACTTCAATAACCTGCTATAGTTATTCAGGTAGATGATATTTATAAAGTTTAGTAATAAGTTAATCGCAGATGTGTTTAATATAGTACGGTATCCTTAAACAATACACTTTAACATTAATTTCTATAATCCAGAATTACATTCTTAAGAATATATACTTTCATTACAGATTTTCAATACTTTCCTATACAAAAAGTGATCCTATAAGGGTTCCGTTTTTTCTTTTGAGTTTTGGAACCCAAAAAAATCTGCACACTATCTATGTTTATTTAAATAATAATGATATGCTTTCCGTTGATAATTGGCTGACTTGAGAACGGCTGGACCGATTTAGCTATATTTTTTGGTCTTGTCATATTTTTAACTCTTTATTACGGAACAAAAATTTGATACGATGCCCGTAAAATGGAATGTAGAATAGTATAAGTATAACATTTATTGAAATGTGCTTTGATTTATTTGGTATCTAAGTTTTGAACTAATCATTCAACAGCGGATGGTTATTAAATATTACATTGAAAAATCATCACACTGAAGAACTTTAAATAATGTAAATTATATAATCAGTTACCATTAATTAATAATACCATGCATTTGTTTATTAACTTATAGGTATTGTTACTATATATTATTATTATCCTCAGATTGTAATTTGGATTATTTTTACATAGTAAGTACGTAAACATACCTACATATTATGTCAGTGTAATAAAATCTGAATGGCTTACCAGGGCAACATTACAAACTTACAATTTGCTTGATTATCAAATTTAAATAATAGACCACACATACATAATGACTATTTAAACAATGCGGTGCTTCCCCTCCAATAATAAAGAATTGTTCAAGGAATACAAAACAGATACCGTTTAAATAAATTCCGGCTGCGTGTTAACATGTATAAGCGACAAGGGTCTTACAAAGAATTGATTTACTTCACTTTTGTCGTAAATATCAACATTTTAGTTATTCAATGTATGTATTGAGTATAGTTACTTGGGGTTTAATTTGAGTTTATATAAAAACATAAGTTTCAGAACTGCGATTCTACTACTTCTACACGATTTTAAGTTCCTTCATACCTACATAATACAAGATGAATTTTCCAAGTGGGCGTGGATGGCCAAATCTATAACCAAAGAGAATAGTGAAAAATACTGAGAGGATACCCGAGGTAGATTTTGGTGTAAACTAAACTTATATAAATAAAATATTTTTATGAAAAATACACTGTTTGTTATCTAAACTAATATTATAAAGAAGAAAGATTTGATTTTTTGTTACGATTTAACTCACAAACTACTAGACCGGCGATGATAGCTCAGTGGTAAGTGACGTCGGATACCGCGGCGAAGGTCGTGGCTTCGAATCATTACAATGAGCTTGAGCTTTCGGTGAAGGAAAACATCGTGAGGAAACCACAGCACGGTGGTAGGGTACTTTGTAGTACTCGACTGGCTGGCTACCACACTCAAGTTGAAAATCTGTCGCCAAGCACCTGTTGGTGTGTTCCGGCAATTGCACTTGAGAGCCAGTTCGCCTTAATAAGGTGTACAACACATTAGCAATCCCCTGGTATTGCCAATGTCTATAGGCGACGGTTGTCACTTACCATCAGGTGACCAGCCTGCCTCGTTGTCACTTGTGACATAAAAAAAAAGACCGATTTTTAAAAAAAAATCGCCATTAGAAAGCTACATTATTCCTGAGTAGCACAGGCTATATTTTTATCTCGTGAAAAGATAAGATCCAACGGGAACGCGGGTGAAACCGCGGAGGACAGTAACTACTTAAATAAAGAAACACCAATCGCACTATACATGGAAATCAAACCGAATCTCTAGACCATCTAGCCTCTAGTCGAACATATGCGTACTGTAAAATCTTCAAAAACCCGAGTTTCAAATGCGTCCAGTTACCATCAGACGCACGAGGCGTCACTGAGACGGGTGAGTGTATAACAAAAACCTTCGAACCACTTGACTGTATTGTGCTTATACAATGGCCCTTTGATTTCGTCTTTTGTATAACAGGTACTGGCTACTTACGCCGCCCTTACTCCACCAGTAGGTATAGTGTTGTATAATCCGAATTTTTATTATTATAAGAGGACTGGTATCTATAGATTTCAGAGTAATTATGGATATAAACGGATTATGTGTTCTCTGTCACACTCTTTATATATGCTTCAAAATAAATACACTTTTGTTTTGTTCAGCTCTTTTATCTAAAATTAAGTGTTTATATTAAATAACTAGTTTTCCGCCTCGCGTTTTCACCCGCGTTCCCGATGGATCTTATTTTTTCCCGGGATAAAAAGTATCCTATGTCCTTCTCTAAGGTTTCATCTATCTCTATACCAAATTTAATCTAAATCGGTTCAGCGGTCTAAGCGTGAAGAGGTAACAGACAGATAGACAGACAGACACGCTTTCGCATTTATAATTAATGGTATTAGTATGGATGGTATTTTTTATGTAAAACTAGCTGTCCCTCGCGGTTTCAGTACCTACCCGCGTGCCAAGTTTCATCAGTTCTTGAGTTATAAATGTTGTATGTAACTAACCCGATCTTTACTATATAGATTTCTGTACAACTAACTAAGTTATATATGTTTTCTATAGTTATACGAAATATTCATGGTAATACATATTATCCTACTTGAATCACAATTGCGCGCGGAATTCTATTTGTTATTATATTTTTGGACGTCTGTCTTATTTGCGAGCCTATTTGGTTTATTCCTCTGAGAAACTATTGTGAGTGAACTATTTTATTCTAATGATTATTAAAAATCCTAGTTTGATTTGATTATTGACATTACTAACTAGATTTTTACATATAAATTGGTCTAATATTATAATAACATACAACATAAACTAGTTATAAGAGGGCTTGTTTATAACTTGTTTTAATTTATTAACGAACAATAATTATACTTTAAAAGGTTTACCTTTGCAAAATATAATTAATCTTATTATAAAAATACCATTTTAATATTCAGGTATGATTCTTATATTTTATTATTATTTAACAATTACTTAAAACTTGAGGTCATAAAATTTAAAGGCCCATAATATAACAGTTCCAGGATTTCGGAGATAGGTACCTTAGCCTGGTGTTGTCAGTAAAGAAAAATAAACGAGCCGGCGACGGAGGCAACAAACGTAGCCGTCCCACCGATAGACATTAAAAAATATGTATCTGATCATTAATACTGAATGTAGAAACTGTTAATAATTGCGGCAGATTATAAATATGTTTTGTCGTAAAAAAAAACGCATTCTTGGGTTCCACTCAGAACCCCACTGTGACGGGGTTGAAGATTCAGACTTTATGATAGACGGTATTTTATTTAAACAATCCATTCTGAACTTAAACTATCTTCAAATAGGAATTAATTTCAAAAGATATCTACGATTTATATATTTTAAACTATGCCGTGTTAATAATAAAGCATACATTTGAATGCTATGCAATAAGAAATCAAAGGAAGAGGCATCTGCCACCCCCGACTGGTCGTCGTAATCATATCATAACAAAGTTATTCGATATAACATCGATTATATAAATCTATCAAAATGTCTTACGGACGCGAACGATACAATCGGTTTTATTTTTTAAACGCTTATTGTTTTCGTGTTTTTAATAACGAGATTCTATTTAATATAGATTTTAATTATAGGTAAGTTTGGTCATCTGTAATTGTAAATTCATGTCTGTACTAATGAAACAAATATATTGTCGTCTCAAATCAAATTAATTCGGGATAATAAAAATAATTATATATAGTTCAAATGTGGGCGAAATTATTTTAAGAAATTAACTAAACTAGCTAAAGGTTTAGGACCGGTTAGTGTTCATCTACATGAAGATACACATAACATGCAAAAGCGAGTGATACTAGCCTAAGGAGGTATTCTGATAGCGATGCCAGGTATCCGTGGCATGAACGCCTGAAGCTTACGACTACGAATATACGGGACTGGAGGTAATAAAAACGGACTAAAACGAACGCAAAATAAATTTATGTGTATAAAATTTTATTTAAATCTGAACTCGGTCTTTAATATAGGCTATTTGTGGAATAATTCAGGATAAAATTAAAACTTTTCGCATATGATTTGAAATACATATCTACAGTTTTGGTTGCTTTTATTTAGATGGTTATTATATATCTTTTATATTTTTCAAAAGGATTCATGATAGCTGAAACTACGACAGCGTGTCACTCGTACAAACGGTGCGGTGTATACATATAATTATTCAGTTTCAACTCTGAGGTTCTGAAAGTATAATGATTTTGACAGATGCACTTGTGACGCACGTAGCGAACAAAGGGCTTGGCTTCCCTTGACTGTGTTCGCACGCTCTCGACAAAAGATATTTTTTGCCCTCAGAGATTCCTAACGAAATCTAAACGCGAATCACATTGTGGGAGCGAGTCTTCTTATTTCAAAATTTTGGTTTTTTATTCAGCTTGTTAGAAATGTTGGCAGCGTCTTAGTCTTAATTTCCAAGACATGAAGTGAATGATTTAGCTTTGACTAATGAACATGCGGAGATGCTACAGCGACCGGTACACCTATACATGGGAACCAGTTAGCTCTTTATTGATTTCTAAGGAAGCGATCATCATTCCCCAGTGACAGATTGAATGATCGAGAGCTTTGTATTACATTACGATGTAATTTATAAATCAGCAAAATTGCCTTGTTTATGGTTGATTTCATTGAAATATATTAATCAACAAAAAAATTATGTTAAAGACAATTTACAAAGACCACTATAAATTTTACATACGATAAAATTTATCGAAATTACAATCGACAGCCTTATATCAAACTATATTATTATACATAGGTCTTTTTAGGGTTCCGTACCCAAAAGGTAAAAACGGGACCCTATTACTAAGACTTCGCTGTGTGTCCGTCTGTCCGTCCGTCTGTCTGTTACCAGGCTGTATCTCAAGAACCGCGATAGCTAGACAGTTGAAATTTTCACAAATTATGTATTTCTGTTGCCGCTATAACAACAAATACTAAAAACAAAATAAAATAAATATTTAAGGGGGGCTCCCATACAAAAAACGTTCTTTTTTTGCCCTTTTTTTGCTCGATATCATCACCAGGCTGTATCTCAAGAACCGCGATAGCTAGATAGTTGAAATTTTCACAAATTATGTAATAAAATAAATATTTAAGGGGCTCCCATACAACAAACGCATTTTTTTGCCTTTTTTTGCCCTTTTTTGCTCGATATCAATAATGGCAATAGGTAGGCACTTGAAATATTCACAAAATACTCAGTTGTATTTTCACTTTAATAATAAATAATAAAATTAAAATAAAATAAATATTTAAGGGGGGCTCCTTTCGTGCGCGAGTCCGACTCGCACTTGGCCGGTTTTTATATTTAGTACTAGCTGTCCCTCGCAGTTTCACCCGCGATCCCGTGGGATCTTTTCTTTTCCCGGGATAAAAAGTAATCTATATGCTATTTGAGACTATAGTCTATCCCTGTGCTAACTTTCATCCAGATCAGTTCAGCCGTTCTGGCGTGATTGAGTAACAAACATCCATCCCTCCAAACTTTCACATTTATAATATTAGTGGGATAACTCTACCTAATTATTTCAGTATTTACATCAAATATATGATCAAAATATAAAAAATAATCCTCAAAGCTGGCGCTGCTAATGATCGGTGATGCTCCTAACAGGCTAATAAACCCTCTTTGGGTGACCAAACTAATAAATGCATTTTCGAAAACAGCTCCTATTGCTATTACAAAGCATAATACAAAATAAAATAATAAAATAAAATATTTTTCTTTCTTTTCTTTCTTTCTTTCTTTCAAATACTGTCCGGCGGCCTTTAGCAGTACATATTATTTATTCTATGCCCTTGATTTAAATTGATTTGAAAGGGGTAAATGAATCCGACTCCATCCATGAGTAACTATTGTCTAGCTAGCCAATCTTCGTTAACATTTACTAAGCCAGGGCTCTTATTGAGGGAGTTATGATACTAATAAAGCGACCGATAAATATTTCGAGTGTAGTAGAGAGTGCGAACGTAACCACACGATCTGCCCTATTTATGGAAACAGACAAGAAAGTGCAAAGTGCGGTGATAAAACCACAAGGAACCATAATCGACGTGACTGACTGACTGACGGCTATAAATCTTTGAAATAAAAACCTTGCTCTGCCACACCACCGGAGGACCAAAATGGACGATTAAAATCAAAAATAAAACTACAACACGACTTGCTTTTGTCTTACTCGTGTCTACAACAGGCTTTTATCTGTTGAACGCCAGGACTCAACTCGGCCCTTATAATAAAAAAAATACATATAGTATCCCAAAGGTAGAGTGGCGCGCGCAGGTAACTTCGGCCATTTTGTTTCACCTTTTTGTGGTTAAACTTTTTCAATAATCCGCATGTTTTATTGGTTGTTAGGCAGTTTGTTACGATGCCAGATTACTAATTAAGTAACGGGAACACCAGTAGCAGGAAATATTCATTATTGAGACTACCTCTTTAATTATCACAGAATGCAATAAATATAGAGTACATTACATTTGAGAGATAAATTATAGTGATTTTCAATTATAAATAATTGTAATCATGTTAAACAGGTTCTTTATAATCTAATGTGTCGATCGTTGGTTACCTAAAACGCGTCAGTCTCATTGGACAGGAAATATTAATGTTTACCTGAAGTTATTAGTTGATATAAAACACGTAGGTTAGAAATATCTCGGTTACATTATTTCCGTATTTAATTGATAATATCCTGTGCAGCAGGGACAAAGACCCATTTACAATATCTACATGTAATGGAATTTATAGGTCACTATGTTTTTACGACATTAGACAGATCGGCAAGTTCCTCTTGATGGTATGTGGCCACCGTCGCCTATGGATTGCCGATTCGTTATAAAGCCTATATAGCAACACGCTCTCTAGTGCAACTGATGAAATACACGGGTAGTTTCTTGGTAGCAGATTGGTACCAAAGTGCAAAAGTGAACGTCATGTTGAATAGTTAAGAAAAACATTGAAATGAGGTCTTTGTGGTATATTTTAGACTGCAGTGTGATTAGCTCTTCAGTTCTCTGGGCTATCAAAGGTGTTAACTGTAAGAAGATTAGCTTGGGCTCTAAGTACTTATCCTGTTTTTTTGGAGGGGGCAAAAAGGTGTAGGCCTGATGGGCCATAGACACTTACGCGGACTGTTCGATGAGCGCTTAGGGATCTCAACCGGTATGTAAAACTATAGACTGACCGCTGAGGGCGCCCCAGTTGGGACACGAATCTCATCGCAAAAAGTGGGGACGGACTTCGCATAAGCGATTTAGAGGAGTTTTAGGAGATGGTCGGACTACTGAATGCGGCTCGGGCCGTTAATTACAGGGAGACGTTAAGACTAAATGTGAGTGGGACGTGGCAACGGACCTCAGCATATTTGAACCTATTAAATACATTTATAAATAAATAATTACACCCAGACTCAGGATAAACAGACATGTTCATGCACACAAAAGTCTGTTCTGGACGGGAATCAGACCCACGACCTGTTGCTGTGTTTAACTAACTATGCCAACTGGCCTATATGTACGAATGGATATTTACGAGTATGACTTTGATTTATTTTACAAAATATTTACATCAACACACATTACGTGTAACATTGTATCGAAGTTACCTATCCTATTTTTTGTGCGGACTATCTACATGGCTATTATGTATGGCACTTCTGGTATTTCTTAAGATATTGTAATATACCTACGTCACGTTATAATGTAACTTGTTTCCTTTACATTCTTGAACCATTAGAATAAGTGTTTTATACATCGACATAAATGTTGTTTATAGATTAATAAGTATCTATACTTTGTGGTTATAAACTTTGTTTCTAAGTACAAAAATAACCTAGTTAAATTCACGTGTTCTTCAACTGCGCTTGAAAAACTATCATCACTTATCAGTTTAAGGTTCTGGTCAAACGCACCCCTATTAATAAAAATTCCGCCAAGACCATGCGTGCCACTTTTCGTTGTACTTTTCATCTATATATATAAAAAGAGAAGTCCCGACTGACTCATCAATGCCCAATCATATTTTTCACAGGTGTTGTTTTTAAGACGTGACCGAGGAATAAGAACGGATTTTTCGAAATTCAACCCTTAAGGGGGTGAAAAAGGGGTTGAAAGTTTGTATGAAAGTCGGTCATTTTTGAAGTTAGAATAATGAAACTATTTTAAGCTAATAATTAGAAGAAACACGTGTTTTAGCGTTTTTTTTAATTCTACTCCTGAGGGGGTCAAACGTGGTTTGAAAGTTTGTTTGGAATACCGCCATTTTTGAAGCTAGAAGAATGAAACTGTGTTTTTAAGCTAATACTTAGAAATAAAAAAAACACATGTTTTGGCGTTTTTAAAATTCCACCCCTGAGAGGGTGAAACGGGGGTTCAAAGTTGGTATGAAAAATGAGAAGGCCTGACTCACTGACTCATCAACGCCCAGTCTACAGTCTACAACCTTGGACCTAGAAAGCTGAATATTTTCACATGTATTGTTTTCAGTAACGCCGTCAATATTTTCAGAATTACATTTTCTTTTACAGGGACTCGTCACTCATTTTACCATTTTAGCCCTTTAAACCACTTTAGCCCTTGAAAGTTCGTAAATGATATCGAAATATTATTCAAAGAAACTGTCAAATTATCAATTTATGCCTTTTGCGGTTGAGACCATGGGTCCGTGGGGGTATGAAGCTCGTCGTTTCGCAAATATTTTATGTAAAAAATTAATCGAGGCCTCGGGGACCGGCGGGCGGGGAGCTTTTTCCGCCAACGCATCAGCTTGGCCATCCAAAGAGGAAACGCTGCCAGCCTTCTGGGAACCTTGCCGATCGGCAGCAGCGGCAGCCTCGAAGAAGTTTTTTATGTATTGTAATTGTACATTTGCATGTATATTTTGTACATTTGATGATTAAGACTTTTCATCGATCATTTTATTTGGCATGGCATTGTGGCGTATCTTTTTGATTGGCATGTTCAACTCGTACGTGTTCATTAATACGTTTTTGTTCATAATTTTGTAATATATCTACTCTATAGTATATATCTACTCGTATGTAATAAATTCAAATAACTTAAGCAGAATGGGTTAGATATCATAGTACATATGATACAGACAAACGGACGGACAAAATTGTTTGTCTACAAAATATAATGGAAAACACCATCAACATATCATAAAATCGCATAAATCGTTACAAGAAATTCTATAATTATTAGCTTTCTTGGTAATTATTGTTGAGTGCAAACTACATGCGAACAAAAGTATTTAAAGTCGATGATTTTCTTTTTCACATTACTTGTTACATCATGAATTGATGGTAATTCCGTACAGAGCTGCTGGTTAATGTGGAATTATCTTTAGTACCCGCTGTTAGGGAACTGGGGGTAATCACAATAAATGGCGCTACCATGCATGAGCAAAAGAGGCCGACACCAATCCTAAAGTACCTATCGATGTTTACTATCGATATTTTGCACTTAATAATTACTTTATGTAAATTACTTTTTTTATAATTATACGAAATATTTTTTAAACGCAGACCATTTGCCCTTGTTATAGTCACATCTAAATTGGCGACACACCGGCAATCCCCCTGTTATTTGAAATGGCCATAGGTAGAGTCAGGTAGACCGTCTTTCTCTCAATCTGTTGTAATACAAATATTTGCTAAATCGATAACGTAACTCCTATTTTGAATGACAAAAAATATTTTTATAGATACACTTCACCGTCAAAGCTATTTTATAAAACATTAGCTGTCCTCCGCAGTTTCACTCGCGTTTCCGTGGGATGTTATCTTATCCCGGGATAAAAATATAGCCAATCCATATATAATCTGGAATAATGTAGCAATCAAATGGTAAAAGATTTTTTTAAATTGACCTAGTCGTTTTTGAGTTTATTCGTTACATACATACATACAAATCTTTCCTCTTTATTATATTAGAAGATGTGTTTCGACATAATAATACATCGTAAATGAACATCACTGTTATCGAATAAAAAGGAGAATAAAACCTAAACACAGACTACTTAGTTCCCATCGACTTAGCATTGATTCGCAAGCACAGGATTTCTTTTCCCGCATGAGTCTCTCTTCATCTACTTTTAATAAGTATGTATTTCTTTTTCATCACCCTTAATAATTATCCATAAAAATGTCATACTATACTTATTTGCCATGTTTTTAATGCGACCAAGGGAAAATATTCATTTTTTTTTTTTTTTTTGGGGAGGACTTAAAGGTGGAGGTCTGAGGGACCATAGACACCCTTACGCGGACTTTTCGGTGAGCGCTTAGGGCTCTCAACCGAGTTAATTTTAGACGACTGACCGCTGAGGGCGCCCCAGTTGGGGCACGAACCTCGGCTCAGGGCGTCGTCGAGGTGACACAAAAGTGGGACGGACTTCGCCTAAGCGATTTAGAGGAGTTTTAGGGGACAGTCGGATTACTGGTGCGGCTCGGGCCGCCGTTAGTTACGGGGGACGAGACTGACTGAGTGGGACGTCGCGACGGGCCTCTCCGGCGAGGGCGGAAACGCGGGCGGTGTTGTTGTTGTTTCTTCAGGGCTGCGCGAGCCTCCCTATCCTTAATCTGAGCTAGTGTTATTGGGTCATCCGGCTCGCTGAGGGCGAGTTTAGGCCTACGGATTTTTGAAATCTCTGAAGGAGTATAATTGGCTGATTTTACTATTAATGGGTTCGCGTGGTTTAGGGCACGATCGTAATAGTGGCGTGAAGCGCGCTTAATGAATTGTTTAACTGTGGGCAGATTGAGGTCTATGTGTAGATCTAGGTTGCGCATGTACCACGGGGCGCCCGTGGCTTTGCGCATGAAGCGGTTCTGAACCACTTGGAGGCTATGGATCAGCCTAGGGGATGCATGTGCGAACACAGTGCATGCATATAGCATAATGGGGCGGATGCACGCGGTGTATAATCTCACCTTGCTTTTAAGAGCAAGTTTGGACTTTGGGTTAAGCAGGAAATGAAGGCGACCAGACACAAAGAGGGCGCGTGCGCGTACCTTCTTAATGTGGCTGGAGAAGGTCAATCGATCATCCAGGGTTACACCGAGGTATTTGGCTTGCTTTTCCCAGGGGATCGGCTCGCCGAACATAGTGACTGGAGAGGGGAGAGTGGGGCCAAATTTCTTGTCGGTCCTGTAGAACAGGACCGCTTGACTTTTGGTGGGGTTGATTTCGATTCTCCATTTCCTAAACCAAGCACCTAGAGTGTTGGTCGCGGTTTGGAGAACTTTAGCAATGGCCGAGGGGCATAGGCCTGAGTAGTAGATTGCGGTGTCGTCCGCGAATAGAGCTAGCTGCGCTTTGCTAGTTTTAGGGATGTCACTCGTATAGAGTGTAAACAACAGGGGGGACAGCACAGAGCCTTGGGGGACTCCGGCTAGAATGGGGTGGGAGGAGGATAGCGCTCCTATTATTCGGTAGCAAAATTGGCGGTTCGACAAAAAGTCTCGTATGATGGTCACGAGTCTGTCAGGCACTCCGAGTTTGTACAGCTTATATATTAAGCCGTTGTGCCAGACTTTGTCGAAGGCTTTAGCTACATCAAAGAAGAGGACTCCGGTTATTAGATTTTTTTGATATTTGGCTGAGATGTGTTCAACAATACGATGGACTTGTTGAACGCACGAGTGTTTAGTTCGAAAACCAAACTGCTCGTCGGGAATGAGTTTATTAGCGTCGGCATACGCTTTGAGACGGAGATAAATTAATCTTTCATACATCTTGCCCATGACATTGAGCAAGCTGATGGGACGGTAACTAGAGGGCTCGGATTTAGGTTTGCCGGGTTTGGGGATCCCAATTACTTGAGCTTTTTTCCACTGGTGTGGGAAAATGTTATTGGAGAGGGCAGCGTTAAAGATAGCTGTCAGGAGCGTGATGAGGGTAGCCGGGAACAGCTTGACCACTCTATTTGTGATTTTATCCGAGCCCGGGGCTTTCCTAAGGCGGAGGTCCCGGATGATCTGCTTGACCTCGTCCGTGGTCACGGGAGGTAGGGGGTCTTCCTCTTCGTTGAGAGGGGGTGGGGGTAACGGGAGAGAAGCTCGCCGTTCTACTTCGGAATTGACTTCCTCCAGATGGACAGGGTCGATAGGGAGGGAACTGGGTGTACATTGGAGCTCTAGGCTTTCGGCCAGGCATTCGGCCTTTTCTTCGTCTTCGAAAGCGGGTGGAAGGTTGGGCCTTTTTAGAGGTGGAATAGGGGCAACCGTGTCCTTGGTTAGGGCACGTGAGAGTTGCCAAAAGGCTAGGTGGGAGGGTTTGATGTCGATCATGGTCTGGTTCCAGTTGTTTTCGCGTGCCTCAGCCACTCGTTCCTTGACGGCGCGGTGGAGAGTACGCAGACGGACGCGGTTGTTTTCGGTTGGACGACGATCGTAAGCGCGCATGGCTACGTTCTTTTCCCTAATCAGGTCACGTACGTCGTCGGGCAAGCGCCAGCGTCGATTGCTCTCCACTGGTACTGTCCGAGAGCAATCGCTAATGAGCGATTGCACGTGGCTGGTTAGGGAATCGATTGCGCCGACAGCTTCATCAGCGGTGACTATGCTGCTGGGGATTTGATCGAGGTGGACGGATGAGGCAGACTTGAGGCTTTCGCCCAGTTTGTCCCAGTTCGTCACTACCTTGGTAATAGGGGACTGACCTGAATCGGGGGGGCCTGCGTTCGGTGTAAGCTCTAAGATTACAGGTCGGTGGTCGGAGACTAACTCGTGGTGCACTGTCACATCGTGTATGCTTAGGCTCACATTTTGCAACAGTGCTACATCTAGGATGTCAGGTCTGTGGTTAAGTACGTCAGGAAAATGAGTTGGTTCTGTGGGCGCAACTAAGTCGATATTTAGCGGCCCTAGTAGGGATTCTAGAACAATACCTCTGGAGTTAGTCGTATGACAGTTCCAGAGGCGGTGTTTCGCGTTTAGGTCGCCCGCCACTATGACAGAGCTTCCCAAGTCGAAAAGGATTTTCAAGTCTCTTCTGAGTGATAGTTGGATGTCGCTAGACTCGCGGGAGGGGGAAACGTAGGCTGAAACCAGAATGATTGACTCGTGGCCAGTCATGCCGAGCCTGCAGACCGAGGCTTCAATGTACTCGAGAGAGGGCTGATCCATGGGGGAGCAGTACAAGGACTTTTTGTAGTAAATGAGGGTTCCACCGAGGCGGGAGTTGAGCCTATCGTTGCGAACTATCTGATAGTTGGCAATCTTTGGGTCCCTGTTAAAGGGTTTGAGGAAAGTCTCTTGCACTAGGAGTACGTCAACGTCATGATCTCTCAGGAAGTCTGCGATTTCGTCACGTTGACCACCAATGCCGTTGGCATTGAAAAAGCCGATTTTTACGGAGCGGGGTTTTATTCTGCACACAGTTGTACAATCCATTATGGGTTAACTTGGAATTGAGCTAATGACGAGAAGAGGCGCTCGAACCTCATGGCGATTGTAGCGAGGGCACGACCGTTGCCTTCGTTCATCCTAATCTGGTGGGCTAGTTCCCTAACTTCGCTGGGGTTGAAAGCTTCAGCGAATCGTTCCACCAGGGCGAGATCCGGATCAACGCCGAGGGGGGGGTTTTGTTCCAGCATGGGCTGGTTTACGCGACGAGGTGCCATTTGCACCGGTTTAGAGACAGCGCGAGGGGCGGATGGTAAGGGAGGGGAGTTAGGCCCAGCTGAGGGCTGGGGCTGTGGGGAGCTGCCAGTTGGAGCTGCAGGTGCGGTCTGAGCCGCGAAAGGGGGAAGGGGGAAGTGCCTGCTATTATAGTCAAACACGCCCCAGGGGGAAGGGCGCTGCGGGGCCAGATGGGCCTGAGCAGCGGCTTCAAGGGGTGGTGGGCGGCGTGTGGCGTGCTGAGTCGCGTTGTAAGATGGGCGGGGACGAGGAGCTTTTGGGCACCCGCGGTAGTTGGCGGTGTGACCCAGCTGTTGACACAGCACGCAACCTGGTGGTTCCGTTGTTTCTGAGGGGTTCTTGGGACGGTCGCATTCCTTTGTGGCGTGCGGCTTAAGGCACTTTACGCACCTGGCGGGTGCGAAGCAGTTTCGGGCAGAATGGCCATAGAGCTGGCAATTATGGCACTGGGACGGGAAGCGTCCCTTTTTGGGAGCCTCAACGGATATGCCGGTGAGGTCGCAAACGTGCCGGATCTTAAAGATGGCCTTGCCGGCAACGCCACGGTCAAGGGTGACGAATACCATTTGGTAGGGTGCGTGACCACGCCCCTTATACATGCGGTGTACGCTTTGTACAGGGAGGTTTTGCTCTATGAGCGAGGCCTTGATGTGCTCGACATCAATCTCAATGGGTATGTTTTTGATGACGACCCGAAGGGATCGTTCATCAGGGAGAGTGTAGGTGTGGAAGGCCACCTTTCTCTCCCGAAGCATTTTGGTTAAGGCTCTGTGGTCGTCTGAGTTGGCCACTGTCACCTTGATCCCGTGTTCGACGGGGCGAGCGGACAAATAATTGACTCGGTGCGACTTGCACCACGAGGAGACATCCGTCCACTTCCCCTTATCCTGAATGAATAGGGGGGGTGGGGAGTCCTTTTTGGCGGGGACTTGGGACTGGGAGGATGAAGCTCCCGGCGTGGGGGTTGGTGGGCTCACCGGGGTGAGTGGGGCTACCTCGCGTAGAGAGGTAGGGGTTGGGGTCGGGGAGGAGGGTTTAGCTGCTTTTGCAACTGCTGCCTCTTCTAAGGGCTTCTTAGCGCGCTTGCGCTTGCCCCGTTTGCCGACTACGGCAAACTCACCTTCATCCTCTTGCGAGGGAGGGGGTGCCGCGTTTGCCGAGGCAGGGGGGGTCTTGGTAGGAGTGGGAGGCTTGTCGTCTGGCTCAGATTGAGCTGACATCGCGGACGGAGGGCGAGATGGAGATGGGGGCCGGCTAGAAGGGCGGCTCGGAGGGCGGCTTCCGGAAGGGAGGCTACCATACCTCTTCATGAGGTAATCGACTATGGCTTGATCCTGGAGGAGGTCCTCCAGGGTCTCGGGTTTAGTCTGGCTGGCCATAGTGGCCAGCCAGGGGGACCTACTTTTAAAACCTAAATTTTAACTCCCAGGTGGGTGTTCCTGGGGTGAGTAGTACACTCCTGACCGGGGATAGGCCAGGAGGTGTGTGACGACGGGGTGTGCCCTAAGCTAGTGCTTCCGCTGTTGAAGCTTTATTAGCAGCGGAGTTCCTAAGTCCCTGCCTAGCGATAGCTGGGGTCGACTAGGGAAGCCCCCAAGGCCGACTGGTCCAGCCCCGTCCGGGTTTGCGTTTGCCAGAAGGGCAACCGCGAGCGGCCGGGTCACGCTCGAACTAGCTTCGTTAGCACCGTTAGGTATCCGCTAGCCCACCACTAAAATGCGTGGATTTCGCAAGTGGTTTGTGTCGTTCCAGTCAAGGCCGCCTCGAGTAAAAATACAGAAGTATTAATTACTTTCAGCAGCGGCAGTGACCAAAACGGCACGGGTGGGTGGTAATGAAAATTACCGTTTGGGTGTCGTTTTGGACAGTGAGCCTCCTCCGGTAAAATACGAGAAGTATTAATTACCGGAATTGGTCCAATGAACAATTCGACGATGTGTCGATTTAGTCAGAGTTGCCCTCAGTGATATACGTGAAGTATAACTCACTGAGTAGTGGCGACAGAGACCAAACCAACGGAATGGCGAGGTAATGAAAATTACCGGACCGAATAAAAATTCGTGAAGGAGGCGGAGTAGAGCGCAGAAACACGTCCGCACGGTACGACGGCTCGAACAGGAAAATGGAAAATATTCACTGTTTTGTCACCTCTTAAACGGTGTTCAAAAATAAGTATTTATTTATTCCCATGTTACAATGCAAGATAATTACATATAGGTATTTGTCGTAATATCCTTCATTGGTAATATTGGCAATGAAGGTGAATACCATGAAAATGATCACAGATAGGTACATCATTTTGTTGCACACATAATTTACCTATTAGGTACATATGAGTTTTGTTGACAGAGATTAAATAGAACGGTATAGAAATGTTATGTATTTGTTATGTGATTACGTAATTGTCATGATAAAATACATAGTGTAAATAGTAATTACTTAAGATGTGTAATATTTAACACTTGAATGAAATGCTTTACTTTTTAATTCATATTTTATTATTTACTCGAGTAATATGAAAACCGTCTTTACCTAAACATTTTACGCAACGTTGTTTTTTTTTGGTAGCAACCTTCCAATACTTAGACCTGATATACCTACCTCTAAGAATAATCTATAATCATTATCCTAAACAATATATAGAACGACTTATACATAACTCACGCCTCATGTTTCTGGAGATGTAAGTACATGTACACAAAAACACCGCGTAATAAAATGATGTTGTAATAAATAAAATAAAATAAAAGATATAATTATAATACAGAAAGTGTATGAAATGAGGAGTGGCAGCATTAGCTAAGTCTTGACCGCGTCGGAGTCCGTCGGCGTTTCGTGATAGTCGAGATGGTTCGTTCTAGATTTATAGGTAAAGATATTAACCACGTCCGCCCTATGTGGTTCATCCCATCACAGACATGCAAGTATGTGCTATACAATTTGTACATATAGTCCATAATGGAATTATTGAAATGAAAAATATGTATAAGGCAAATAAGAATTTATATTTAGTCGAAAAACATATTCAATTATCAAAAAGATTATAACTGAAATCAATATTTATACATACATTATAAAATTAGATGCCATTTACTTTCACCAATGTTAACAGTGAGATAAAACAAGACAATTTAATCTTCGTTGGTGTTTGATCAAGGAGAACATAAATATGATAGGAGAACTAACTAATTTTAGTCTAATTTAGAACTAGCAGCATGGTTCACATAACGTTAGCAGGAGTTTCGAAGCATTTGACTGAGTCTGTAATTAATGAAACTTATAAACTGAAAACCGGTAGTGATGACAGCATTAAATCAATAGAACTGAGCAGGGCTGCTCCACCCGGTGAGGGCCTACTTAGTGCAGTGTACCGAATCCATGTCTCCGGCACAAAGTTTAATACATCCTTCGTAGTTAAAGGACTCATAACCGACCCATTGCTGCGAAAATCAATCGACTGCCCAACATTCTTCAACAGAGAAGGGTTATTCTTTTCCAAAATATTGCCTTTACTAATCGATGTACAAAAATCTACCGGGGCAAAGGAAAATATTAGAAATATTATACCAATATGTTACGGATTACATCTCGATGGCAACAATGACTACATACTAATGGAAGATTTGAGCGAGAGCCTCTGTAAACCCATGTCCAAAATTCCAACAATTAAGGAAAGGAACTTAACCCTGAAAGCTTTATCGCATTTGCATGCGGTTTCCCTCGTTTTACGAATCAAGCGGCCAAATGATTTTAATACACTTGTGAAAGACCTTCCTGAGATTTACTATAATGAAAAGAATCGCAAATGGTATACTGAATATCTACAAAGAGCCATGAATATGGACAAGGACGTTATTCGCGAAATTGAGGGCACCTCCAGTCTATATTACAAGAAATTTGCTGAACTATCTGATGGTGATGTGTATGGAAAATTTGTTGAATTAGCATCTAAATGGGGTAACTACCCGGTGTTAAATCACGGTGATGCCTGGAGCCCCAACTTCCTATGTTCCAAAGACAAGGTGGTCATTATAGATTTCCAATTATTCAGATGTGCATCTCCAGCAACTGACTTAGCTTTCTTCACAATATTATGCTGCAGCGAAGGTGGTACCAAAATCGATTTTCGAAATGCTATGGAAATTTATTACACTTCCTTAGAATATTATTTACATGATATGGGATTTGATGCAAGTCAAGTATTCCCCCGGGAAGCATTAAATGAGGAACTAAAAACTTATGGAAAATTTGGTATATTGGCTGCTGCCACAACTATCCCACTATTAGGCAGTGAACGATGTGATGTATTACAGTCTGTAGTTGGAGTAAAATTTTCTGGCTTGGAGAAAGTGCCACTGGTGGACTTGTGGCCTCTATCACCGATGGACACTGAAGAGCGGAAGATGAGTCTGGTAAATGCTGTGCGAGTAGCTGTAGACGTTGGTCTCCTCTGAATTTGTGATCCAAATAATAAACCAATTAAAATAGTTTTGCTAACGTTTTTTGCAATCGACTGATGACATGGCTTATCTTTATCTCGTCTCGGCGTGCACGTGAATCACCATAGTGTAACCGAATTGTTGAAGCTAAAATCATTTTAAAGCCACGGCACGGCAAACTGATTTGTATAGAGATTCTATACAAAAACACCTGTATCTGCTGTGTACAGATCAGCCTACAGATGAGTCGGCGGTACATTGGAATGTTCCAACTCGTGACCGCTAGAGAGCCGAAAACTAATTATCGCAGTGATGTCGGAGTGTTAACCCGACCACTTTGTATCGCCGTCCGAAGGCTACGGACCTTGTGTTATTGAATAGCCACATACATCGGTACGTATATTCAGTTTGTTTTTAATTCGAACGTGTGAATAGCGCATTTACAATACCTCCTACATTTTGTGTAGCATTTAAAATAACTGCCAATTGTCACATACAGCACAGATCTCTTACCAATCGATATAGGCATAGAAAGTATGTAACAGTGTAAATTGATGAGTTCTAAAAGTTTAGATGCTTTTAGTATGAATATGTTATTTTTATGATCAATTACTAGATCCACAGTTTCTACATAGATTAGCATTCTAGTATGTATCATGCGGCATCGTGATTTGTTAAAATATTGTTTCTACAAGATTATTACTTTTCGTATGGGCATAGCGTTAAAACAGGTATATTTTGTAGGAATTCACGAAAACATGTGAATCTTGTATTCAAGTCACAAAGTTTCGCAAAAAAAAAAACTGAATAATTCCAGCGACTTACTCTTCTAAAATTGATAGCAAATAGGTAACAACGCAGAATATAAATGTGACGTTTTCTTTGAATTTTACACATGTTTAAACACTATTCTCGTCTTCTGGGCGAATTACCAAAATTACGTGGAATAAATCAGTACATATCACACAAACAAATGCGTTGTAATTTTTTATAAGTTGAAGCGTTAAATATAGGTACGCTAGTATTTAAATATATGACGTCGGTCGGTTGTAAAGAATTGCTTAAATTGAGCGTGGATACCGAGACTGGAGACTCAAAGGAAATAAGCTTGTATGTCGGTCTACTTTATCGAATATTCTAGTACTGACAGGAAATGCATAGTCTATATTGAAGGAAGGTCAATATTGTGCTTAACGATATAACAATCTGTAGGTATTTTGCAAACAATCCTCTCATACAAATTTTAGTTATGACTTCAAATGCACAATGAACAACGATTCAATCAGTATTGCGAGCAATTAAGATAACTTTGAGAATATATATTGTAAGGAATTATTATATTTATATACACGTAGAGTATTTATGAGCGCTGCACTTAAGAGCAGTTCCCTCCAGCCTTCGGATTACGTCACTTTTTATTATACCACAAGTGACAACCATAGGTAGGCGAGTCACCTGATGTATGTAAGTGACTACCGTCGTCGCCTATATACATTTCTTTTTAACGTAAATAAGTTGACATTTGACCATCAACTCGCCTGTTGGCGACGATGTGGTCGAAGATGAAGCACGCAAACTTATAAGATACCTGTTCACTCTCACCTTGAATAGAGCCAGATTGTATCTCACAGAAATAAGGAAGCCGGCAGTTTGTTCCATTCCTTGGCAGTACGGATCAGGAACGTGGAGTCGAACCGTTTAGTACGTATCCAAGGAAAATCCACAATGTAGGGGTGGTAGTAGGCCTACTTTTGCAATACCAGGAGGATTGCCAATGTGTCTTACACCTTATTAAATGCCTTACATGCAACTGACTCTCAAGTGCAACTGCTGGAACACACAAACAGGTGCTTCGACAGATTTATACCTGAGGGTGGTAGCTGGCCACTAGTGCACACATATATTTTAGGTAATATTATTGAAATTACATTCTATTGCATACAATGCTTAGTTTTGCTTACTCCTCTTACTCAATAATATATTAGTTTCACTTCATGTTAATTGTCAAGACAATAAGGGTCAAATGGTAAAGGTCTCAAGAAATAATACATGGGTATGTTTACTAAAATACAACTTCGAGTCGACTGTATGTTAAATATTAAAATTAAACTCTACGTACTTTAATACGATGTTAGAATATAGCTTTTCAATAGTGTATTTTGCTCAAACAAGGCTTCTTTCGAAAATTAAACATGCAGATTTTGTGATGAAAAGTACCCTTTCTTTTATTAGACTCTTAAATGTCCTACGAAATATTTTTTTCTTAACACCACATCTCACAAAGCTAATCTAGATGTAGATGTAAAAAATTGGATGACCAAGCCATAGATTCTTCAACAACAAAGTCAAAACTCTGAACACAATTTTACAACATTCTTTTATCGTTTACGATCTTTTCCAAACGGTAAAGTTAAAAACAATAATTATAAAATTGTTATTGCACGACATAACATTAACGGTCGTTTCACATTCGAGTCCGTACGGATCAAAATAATATAACGCGTGTAGAATAATGTTGGAGTGGCGATGGCGCCGACATTCGATTAGCATTTAGCATTAATTTGTTTAGAATTAAAGTTTTTGCTTTTATTTTATTGTTGCATTCAAGCTAATCTACATCAGGTTATCACCTCTCATGTTAATTCGGTGTTCAATTGCAATCACGTGATATAGGTATGTTGGGCTTTTGAAAATGGAGGCGGTAATTATTAATAATTTAACAAGACCCATTAGTCCAGTGTCCAAGCGGCGCGGGCGGCGTGTGTCCAAAAGAAGAAGTAAAAAAAGCAAAGCACGACTCATCCGACGGAGGTCTTAAAATTGTCAGAGGGCACTTCTAAAAAGCGATAACGCTTTTAACATTAAAAAAAGTTGAGTCCATTTTGTAAACAGGTTGTAAACGATCTTGTACGCGGTGTTCAACCGAAAAATGTTATAACACTTGGAATATTCACAAGATGTCCTTAATTTAAATTAGGCACGTTGGCGGTATTCATGTCTTTTATATTGAACTCAATGTAGCCGCGACTTTGCTTGGAATTTCAAGTAATTAATATAAAACATCTGAATATTCGAAAACATAAACAGCTCAGTACCAACATTATTAGGTTTGAATAAATCTAAAGAAAAGTTTACAAATACATAATATTAAATACATATAATGATAAGAAGACCATTACGGCTTCATATGTATTTTTAAAACATTACGAAAACCTGGTTCATTCTAAAATTGGTAAAAGCGAGAATAAAAACAAGAGTAAAAGATACATGGACTTATAAATAAAATCCTACCTACATTAAAATCATTCACAATTGTCACACGCCTACATTTTAAGCCTTATGAATCATTAGAAACCTAAACAATATTTATTAGCGGTCTCAAGGGTTTTTATTATCGCAAAACATATTAAAAAAAAACTTTTTAAAAGAATCGTTTTACATAATGTTTATTGGTTACAATGAAAATAACCAAAGGATCTAATTATATATTTTTACTAGTAGGTACCTAATGTGATAAACAATTTGTTTTAGCAAAAGACAGGCTTCTGGAAAAAAAAATGTTTTTTTTTCAGTACACTACAATATTTCATTTTATCACCTACAAATATAATCTTAAGAGCTATTTTATAAAAGAGGACCTAAAGTTAGAAGAAACTATGTCAAACCACTCCAACATTTCAAAAGGCTTTTAGACTCAATGCCTACCTGTACAGGAATACGTACGAACAATCGTCCAAGCCTCATATCTACACCTATTAAAATTATTTACGCTATTCTAAGCCTTAAGTAGGCGTAATATGTTCTAAAACAGTATACGCGACATGTAATATATCGTGTATCCTTTACGGGCCGACCGTGAAATCGGAAAGCGAAAGAACGTTGTAAATCAAATGGATGGTCTCTACATTTTTTACTGTCCTGTTTGTAGGGAGGCCATGGTGCTTATGTCAAGTGAAATATTACGTATTCTGTCACATCTGCGGACAAAGTACTGTCCGCAGATGTAACAGAATACGGAAAATGAATTGCAAAGTTTATTTTGAATATAAAATATATTTTAAAATCTAATCTTGTAGAATTAAATTATCAAGTCTTGCAATAAAAAACACTTACTCATGCATAGACTTGGATACTAAAAGTCTTCAAATCAAATTGAACTACACATATAATTATATTTATGTTGTAAATTACTGACGTACTGCGAGTAGCATAAGTGTTTAAATGTTTAGACTAGTACCTACATTATTCATTTGAAAAACATCTCATGTTTACTTCTGATTTTGAAACATTATTTATTAATATATTTGACTATTTGACCTATTTTGATTATTTATCTACAATCGTATTTTGGTTGATATTCATATACCGAAACAAAAACAAAATGTCCTCCAAAAACATCAAAATAAGGTAACAATAGTGACATCTCGAATCTCTTAACATTTATCTAAAAGGCTGGCAACGCAGAGCTTGTTTGTAAGCACTCCGCTCAAAAGTCGGGAACAAAACATTAGAGCCTTTAGGCGAGGGACTTATGCAAACCGGTGCGCGGGCGCAGTGAAGAGACCGATGAGGAATGCCTTGCCTTCTCATTTGTTTTACGAATTAGTAAAATTGTTGAGATTCTTCTGAGATAGAGTTTTAGTCACAGGGACTTTGCGAAATTCAGAATGATTTCATGATTTGTCGGTGATTTGAAATTGCCTGATTGAAAATAATTATAACCTTGAATTGCCTAAATCGAAGGCTAAAAAGAATAAGGTATCCTGGAGCCCCAAAAGAACCATAGAGCTATGTAGTTGCAGGGATAGATTGGGGCATACCCCAATTACCAAGCAACTTCTTTTTTTACTTTGGATAGGCTTATGTTGGTAACCGCAATCTCACCATTATAAGTTACTAGCATAAGGTTTAGAAGGAACTTGCTTTCAAGTGCAGCTTACAGAACACACTATTAAGTAATTGGCGATAGATTTTCAAATTGAGGTTGGTGCTACCCTCAATTTTCACAACGGCATAAAGGTCGTAGCTCACTTACACGACTCCGCTCCCACCCGACAAATAAAATATCATTCAAATATGGTCTTCAGTCAGGTTGTGCTCTTTAGATATAGTTTATATTGGCAACATAAATTAGCAGACAGCTCGCTACCGCCTCGCTAGCAGACTGCTCGGTAGTTGACTTTTAGTATAGGGCGGTGTTGGGTGGGAGCGGTGTTGGAGCAGAGTCGTTTAAATGGGCTTATGACTTTTAGCCGTCACTACCACCGAGCTATCATATTAAGGTATGTTTTTACGAAGATGTGGTCGATTATTCAATGGATATACCTAAGCGCGTATTTATCGTCATACTGAATTACAAGCGATTGTATCTCGTGTCGTTCACGTATATACTCGTACCTTAGTCTCAATGAGATAATCATCGGAAAACCTGATATTTTAAATTAAATATGGCAAAAGATGGTAAGATAAAGCAAGCAACATATAGCAAGACTGTGTTAGAAAATTAAATGAGCTTCCTTTTTGCGATATTTTAGGTAGGTACTCTTGTTATAAAATCCAATTGCTAACGTCCTTATGCCAAAAAGATTTGGATAAAATATCAGATCCCTCAATAACGCGGTTGACACCGCGGGACAGAATCTAGTATGTTATATAACGTACTAGCTGTCCCCCGCAGTTTCACCCGCGTTCCCGGTGGTTTTTATCTTTTCCCAGAAGATAGGTATGCTATCGCGGACTTTGTTTGAACTTTTTAAGAGAAACAATCCATCATACATTATTGTTGCGTAACTTTAACCGCTTACGCAGCGCACGCAACAGAAGCTCTCAAAAGGAATAAATTTTCCCCGTTTTTGCAACATTTTTCATTGATGCTCCACTCCTATTGGTCATAGCGTGATGTCTATAACCTTTCTCGATAAATGGACTACTACACCCTGTATATATTAGGATATGGATAAAGGGAATTATTTATTACTGGTACAGATAAAATAGTATTAAATACGTACGTCATTTAATTTAAGATTTTATTTACAACAAATGTACAAAATATACAAGCAAATGTACAATTATAATACATAAAAAACTTCTTCGAGGCTGCCGCTGCTGCCGATCGGCAAGGTTCCCAGAAGGCTGGCAGCGTTTCCTCTTTGGATGGCCAAGCTGATGCGTTGGCGGAAAAAGCTCCCCACCCGCCAGTCACCCGAGGCCTCGATTAATTTTTTACATAAAATATTTGCGAAACGACGAGCTTCAGACCCCCACGGACCCATGGTCTCAACCGCAAAAGGCATAAATTGATAATTTGGACCAATACAAGCGTACTTTTTGAATTTTGAATTTTCCGCACCTTAATAAGTAAATACGTACTAAGTAGGTAGGTACTTAATACGGTAAGTCGTGAACTTTTTCTGATTCTAGGAGTTACCAAAGTAGTATTACACCGTACATTGGATTCTAGAAAGTATTGAAAGACTTTTAAAACTCGATAGGTACAGCATAATTGTGCACATGTAAGCCAGTTATACCTCCCGGACCGCTTATCACTTTCTTGGCCACATTACTTTCCATGGTAAAAATATGAACACTAGCTTTCATCTTGAAAAACCATCAAAATTACTGCCCGCACCGAAATTATGGTGGAGGCAGTTAGATAGCCTGGGGCTCTGAAGACATTATCATTTTGGTAAAACAATCTATAATGGTATTGATAAATTTCTACTTTATCACTCAGTCGACTTTACAACTTGTTTTAAGTTTCTAAGAAACTTGAAGCTTAAACAAGTTAATTATTTACAAATATGTCATATACAACCCCACATTGATACACGCGCCGAAGGTCGTGGGTTCGAATCATGCTTCGAGCTTGAGCTTTCGTTGAAGGAAAACATCGTGGGGAAACCACAGCACGGTGGTAGGGTACTTTGTAGTGCTCGAATGGCTGGCTACCACCCTCAAGTTGAAAATATGTCGCCAAGCACCTGTTATTGTGTTCCAGGAGTAGCGCTTGAGACCTTTAAGGCATTGTAACAACACATTAGCTATAGGCGAATGTATTCTCTTAACATCCGGACAAACACAACAGAAAGGTTCCGAATGTGAGAAGATCCCTTTAGTCACTTATTCGAATACAGAGTAACGACTGATCCATAAACAATGTCATTCTGCCTATATTTCACATAGACAAAGGGAAATAGTAAGTAAGGTATACTCGTAAAACCTACTTTATCAATGATCATCGTCAGTGGGTGTTCATTAGATATAAGTAGTTAACTGATCAGTCCCCAGCCCACGTCCTCTGTTACTCAACAATCTATTAGATGACGGTATTATGTAAAATTATATATTTGTTTTTGCCTCAATATCACCTGATAATTATGTGGGTATTATGCCTACGCATGTAAGGTGAGGGGCAAAGTTGCTTACTTGATTCTTAAGTGCTTATTTTGCAATTCGGTCCTTACCTGAAACAAAAAGGATTTTATTAGAATAAATTTAATTTTAGAACAAAATACTTAAAACTATTGTTTTTTTAATATTGATGCAGACTTAAGACTCACGAAAATTAACGGTGACAGTTTCAAAAGAGTTAGCAATTAAAAACCAAATGTACCGGTCTGATGGAGAGTCGGAGAGCTCATTTAGGCCTTTAGGCGCAAGCGCAAGTATTAAGCAACGAAACTCGCCTGACTGGTCATTAAAATTCCCCGTAATTCGTCCCGGGGAAGGCGGTTTTAACACTGTGTTTTACACTTTTGTACTAACATGAAATACATGAATATAAAAGATTTATTAAGTGTAAGATTTTCGAGATGCAGTGAAACTTAAAAAGTACCTATCTATGTTTAAATCATATCTCTTTGGAAAAGGATTCATGTTTCAGAATGGTAATAAATGTTTATTTTTTATGTGGCAACAATGTGTTTATCCGTCCGAGTTAGACGGATACGCCAATGGTTTTTATTTCTGCACCAATTATGTTATTGTAGCGTTACGATCCATCCCAAAGCAGACTGCAGGTTTGCCCTTCAGAAATACATATCGTTGAAAAAAAAGTGGGGTTTCATCCATTTTTAGGCAAAGCAATACTTAATAAATATATTTTTTTTAATTTAAACTAGGAGACAACATGTTGAGCTACTTATTATATTTATTGTTTTCAATAGCAAAGCGAAAGCAACTATCCTTCGCTTTAATTGCGAAATAAAAAGTTTTAGAGGGGTGCGTGGGTTCGCCATATTGAAAACAACATAGATTCTAGCAAGTGTTACCCAATAAACAGAATCTAAGCCTTATTACCTGCACATACGGCTCAACAACTATGTAAATAGATTAGCTAGATGATATTTACAACTAGCCCACGTTATTTTTTCAACACCACACGATGCAAAGGTAAGTGTGGGCGCAGCCTACATGAGATATAAAATATAACCAACCTAGCCTAGCCGCGAATTCGGCCCTGACGTAACATTCGAAATTCAAAAGCATAATGCATTCCAAAGACAACGAGATTTACTTTGTATTTAATCAAGGCAAGCAATCGATGTCAGTTTTTTGTTTGAGATTTCAATGAGAGGTTAGAACAAACGATTAATTGATATACTAATGTACAACCACCTGTAAACTCATTAAGTAGGTAGGGAGGTACTGTGATGGTATTATGCCAACCAATGTCAATGCTAGTGTATTATTTATTCTAACTTTTGTTTTTCGACGCACATCTATACGTAGGAGGACGTAAAAGCTCTGCAACTATACATAGATCCGATTTTAATGTTTTTCGCTAATGTAGCTACTATCTTTGACTGCTATAGACTGCATTTCATCTCGAATCCGCGGGGCGGAAACCAGTAGAATATAAGTTAAACTGTACCAATAATACTTATTTCCATGTTAGCCGTCTTCGGTTAAAAGGTTCATGTTAATCAATATTTACTCTGGCCACTCTGACCTTAAAATTTCCCGTGTTCTATTTATTTAATAAATATTATCGTGATATTCGGCCAAGGTCGAAGCTCACAGATATCTTCAAGGATCCACAAAAAGGGAGTCTTTGTACATGAAGTATGTCGTGAGATTTTATTCGGATAATTATGCGTGGCTTATCGTGCCAAGGAGAGTCAACATGGCGAAGTATTTGCTTTGAACTGCATATCGTAAAAATATTATTGATACACTTTATCGATGTTGTACTTTAGGTTAGATTTTATTTTATTTCTGACTATCTGACCCAAGAGACGTTGGAACGCTCTTTCATTTTAACCCAATTTTTTTCATATCACCTCGTTTGGACTACTATGAATATTTTAAGACCAAAAATAGCCAAATCGGTAGAGCCGTTCTCAAGTGATACGATTACCAAGAACGAGCATTTCATTTTTACCCGACTACGGCGAAGCAAAAGGGAGGGTTATGTTTTTATTTATATACGAGACGAGTAAGTAGACATAGTCAAGAATATAATTTTTCAAGAATACATAGTCACTTGGTTCGCTTGTTCGCATTTTTGACACTCGACTTCCACATTGATATTTTAAATCTGTAACTAAATAAACTAAGTACCTACTATTTACCAAATTGTTAAAGGAAAGAGAATTCTCATTTATCCGCTGACAGATTCCATCCAGCAGAAAACACAGTGTTCCTAGTTACGCAAGCTTTACCGGGTGTTAGAGTAAATAAACGAGTTAAACAACTGATAAGTGTTACCATGTCAACATTACTCGAGGGAATTTAAAACTTTACATTATAAAAATAAAACCTTATTTCCATTAATAACGCTTATGAGCGATCTACAAGTAAAACCCTACACTTGCAAAGATAACTGACATGGAACATTTCACTTATAAGGAAAGTTATGTGAATAAAATCCTCGTGCTCAGACCTTAGAAAACATCATCATCCGTCGTAAGATGTTTGATGAGATTATGATCTAATATAAAATAGTACGCATTTGTTTTTGTTACTAATTTACATCATATAAAATTTTGTTGAAGTTACCAATTATCACGAAAAATCACCACTAACAAGTTCCTTATTAATTATTACCTAATTGTACAAACATACGTTGGTATAAGTGTCATCTTAAAAACCTTCGAGCCAGTGTCTGATGTACATAATCCAGTAGTATTCAGATGTCAACGGGTCAAACGTATAGTCTCGCTGGGAGGTTCACATAATGCGCCGCGAACGAGCAATAACCGCCTATAACTTTGGTGTCGAGCGCTATGGGCACACTTTCGACCTGCGTAGGCGAACGCCCGCTTTTGTTTGGGCATTAAACGTGTTGTTGAAGCGATTGGTTTTGGATTTTTGTATATAATATAGGCTGATTGTGCAATTGCTATCAACCATGTGCACGTATTTCACTACATGTTAGCGTTAATATGAGTCTTTTCAATCTATCCACTATACGAAATGTCCTGTCCAATTAAAATTTGCCTAAGCGTCTGAATTCAGCTGTTTTTCTGCTACTGAAAATTAAGTTTTCTGTACTCTATATACCAACCAAATCTGAACATGTAAGGATAACAATGAAAACATCGCTTTCCGCAGGTCACTCAAACCACAACATAACATAATCCCTGATTGGGGGTCATGGGGGGTCGGATTATAAATTTTCTAAAGAAAGTATCACGTGGGCCGTGCGCGCGTGCCGTATAACGAAATGCCCGTACCAAATGGGCGCTTAAGATAAATATACAAAAAGAAATAACAAACACGATGTGTTGTCATCGGCGCGGTCGCACAATCCCGTAAACATTAATTGTGTATTTTGAAAGGGATATAGGTACCTATATTGTTCGGACATACCTAACATGTTTAGGAATATAATTATATCATACTGTTTCATAATATCAAAACAGAAAAAGTATAAATATTACGTAGTAACATTGAAGAAACGTACATAGTATAACCTCTTTTATTTTACGATCCAGTAGAACTTTATAACAAAATAAGCTCTTGTAGCTAAAATATATACACATCACAACCTATCATCAATCTAACTTCCAACATGTCATAAAATACTGGTTAAATTGTATAACACTTTTGTTCTAGCCATTAATATCTTGTTTGGCAATATAAAGACCGGATGTATCTTTATAGCCCGAGCATCGAGCCAGCCTTTGACACAGTTGCATTATCAAAGCTTCATCGCCCCCGCACGACACTCAAAAAGCCTTTAAATATTGAATAAATACACCTACAAACCGCCATTGCAATGTCATGTAACCCTACCAAAAATATGTACCCTGCTACGTGCATACAGCCGAACAGTTTCGAAGCTTTATAATTGTGCCAGTTGGCTGTGCAGTTGCCTAATATCATGTAGGCTGCCCCTGTCACTAGGCGATCCTCACAACTCGCAACTAGTTTCCATACACTTTTAACATTCAAAATCGAAACTTAACACTAAATAATTAAAGTCATCTTTCGAAAGACATCGCCCTGATGTACCGTTTTGAAAATGGAATTACGACGTCACCGCTCCACGCTGTCGCAATCGACGCGTGCCTCGTTATTCGTTTACTACCGATTATAACAATATAGCAATTGTATTTCGAGCCTTATTACATTGCCTATTAGGTATAATTTAATGAGCGATTCTAGTTCCATCATTCGTTTTAACAGAGGTAAATTGTTTGTATGTAAGTGTGCGGCAAAAGGTAAATTTGTTACCAAGTGGGAAGAGGGCTGACGTCATTTTAAGAAACGAGTCCCATAAAACCTCCTGTCAACTAAGGTTCACGTATGATAAGAGTGATTAAGTAATCAGAAGGTATAATTAGACGGTAAACACTATGTGATAAAACAGATTATTAGGCAACATCAGTATAAAGCATTATGATGACGACATGTACCTAGGTATCGATCAGCGTTTCTGAGAATAAAAGCAAATGGCTCTCAAGTGCAACTGCCGGAACACACCAACAGTTGCTTAGCGACAGATTTTCAACATGAGGGTGGTAGCTAGCCAGTCGAGTACTACAAAGTACCCTACCACCGCGCTATGGTTTCCTCACGATGTTTTCCTTCACCGAAAGCTCAAGCCCATTGTAGGATTCAAACCCACAACCATCGCCGCGGTATCCGACGTCACTACCACTGAGCTATCATCGCCTTGTTTCTAAACTATGGGTCAAGAGCAACAACAGTATCAACTAAAGCAGAAATTACATAAACGCCCGTAGATTTAGAATCCGTCTAAAAAATATAAACTTGCAATGCTTAAATAACACTAATGTACAAGACTGGGGTCGTGAAGGCAATCCACTTAATCACCCGTACTACTCTCATGCACTCGTTCCATATATCGCTGACTCACTCTGGCGCAGGCGCAGCCTCCGACTGTGATTCTAAGAACTCTCGACGTTCCCTAGATAGATGATTATCAGCTTTGTTGTGAGTTTGTTTTCTGTGTAAAAGCAACGTTTTAAGGCTTTACTTTTATATCAGATTACATTTCTTTTTTAGTCAAGTTTGAGTTTCTCTTTACTCTAAGCCATTCCTGTAACTAGTTTGATGCAGCATAGCTTTTTGGCAACCATTGCATTCAAACGGCATATGATGTGTTTTACCGTCCACATTATCAGTGGGTAACCACTTAGTTATCAGTGTCAACGACTTTCTGTAATCTTAGTCCAGTTAATATTATCTAGTAAACTCGTAGCACAAACACTGTTTAAATTACTTTTTGGGTCATTACGGTATGTTTACATTCTAATGTAGAGTACTGTTTGCAAGATTTCAATTTATCTACTCAATTGTTACGTATTAGTAAATATATACATCATTTACATTAAAGCTGATATCTCTGTAGCAGAAGATCAGTGTTTCCTCGCCTCCAATAACTATTAATCCGATTAGACGATCATTAAGGTCACAGTTTTCACAATGTCAAAATACCAAATAAACTGTCTGAATTCATCCAGCGGACCCTTAGCTGTCTTATTATTATAATTATATTATGAATTTTGAAGATGAAGAGTAACATTTTTTGCATTTCAAATGATCGCGTGTAAGTAATTGGAAATTTTTACACGACATATGGTTAGATTAGACTCGTGCTAAATCGGGGCCCTATAATTATATGGGTCCCAACGCTAAAGAGCCTGCACGTCACATAACTTTATAGTTTTGTTTGTATCGCAATCGTGTGTTTCATTGTTCATAGCACTTTTTAAGTGTCTTAGAAATCTGGCAAAATTTACTATTGAAAATGTTGCAGAGTTTCGGACAAACACGAAATATTATCGCAAGAGCCATCTTTATATGTCACATAGTTTGTACAAATATGAAATGTAACTTATACATTATTTTTCATCCCCCCATCTCGGAAAGAGTATTTTTGCTCTTCGATATCTGAGTGTAAAAGCCGTTATTATCCTCTAGAGGGTAAAGTAAATAGAACATCGTGTGCACTATGTTTGTGAATTCAAAACATCATTAAACCTATTTACTTCTCCCTCCATGGTGCCGAATTTATCATACATCCTTTTTAATTTTTTTAAAAACTCAGACTCGGGATCTTCTTGGTGTACTTTTTTTTAATTTGCTTTGGGCGCGCCATTTTCTTGTTTTACATTTAGTCATTTCCTCGCTGAGGTGGGATGAAAAATTACGTGTTGCACTCGAGTGCAAAGATTTTTCACCTCGTGCTCTTTTGATTCCCTCGCTTACGCTCAGGATTCTAATTGTGGAATCCCTCGCTGCGCTCGTGATTCCATTTTAGAATCCTTCGCTTGCTCGGTCTTCAAAATTGAGCACGCGGTTAATAAACAACTTTGCACTCTTGTATAAAAAATAACTATTAAATCAGAACCTTATTCTATTTGCGTGATTTTTATGGTAACTATGCTGCTGCAGTCATCAACCATTTCTTATATTTTAATGAACTCCTACAGAAAATGACGTATTATGAACTCTTACCACTAAATGCAGAAAATACATGTACTTTGATTTGTTTACAGGGCTCATTTGAAAACATGTTTAGTCAAACGCGTAAAATGTTTCCTACAATTCCTCGAAACGTTTAACTTAGACCATTTCTGTGGAAGCAGTCTCGTCGGCTAGCAACACTCGTTTAGTCTAACAACACCGCTTTCAGATTTATCCTCGTAAATTTAAATCGATTAATCGACGAGAATTCACAATCGAATTTAACACTCGACCACCGCGAATTCAATTACACTTTGCGTTAAATATTTGTCAATTATACTGTAGCTACTATCATAAATCGATTTATGTAATAGCTAAAATACTAATCAAAAAAAATAAATAACTATTTCTTGTTTTGCGCGTAGTTAGAATTCCGATCATTAGTAAGGAACCAGTCTGTGTAATCTAATACTATTAATATCGTATTATAGCGTGTTGTTGAACTATCGATCTTATTTTGTGATGGATAAAAAACAATTTCGTATATGCAATAGTGAATATCATTTTCGTCGTTTCTGTATAGGTAGTAGGTACTTACTTAGACTACACATTTTACGTAACGGCAAAGCTAACAACCCGAAATATATTCAAGTTAAAATAAAACGTAGTAGGTACCTAAGTGATGAATGAGTTAGTAATAAAAAAGTACGCAGATATTTTTAACAGGGCCTATATTATTTTCAAGGCGATAGCTTCGGATATTGCGCCAAAAGTCGTGGGTTCGAATCAATGAGCTTGAGCTTTCGGTGGAGGAAAACATCGTGAGGAAATGAGAGTACCTACGGTGGCAGAGTACTTTGAAAATCTGTTGTCAAGCACCAGTTGGTGTGTTCCGGCAATTGCACTTGAGAGCCAGTCGCCTTTAAGACACTGCAATAAGGTGTACAGCACATTGTACGACAGCACTTACCATCAAGTGACTGGTTATCACTGTAATATAAAAAATAAGGCAACCTTATTAATTGCTACATTAAAATATCACAATCAATCAGTTAAAGATACAAACCTGTTCTTACCTAAATTCCTTTAAAATTAATTAATTTATATCTTCGAAATTGGTGTAATATAAATACAAAGTTTTTTTACAATTCCTACTAGAGCGTTTATTTGTATAAAGTGTAACCAGACGCGATCGTCCGCTGCCGTGAGCGATGTTTGCATTTTGATAAATAGATGACCAAAAATGTACATAATCTAATACCGATACGTAGATACGATACACGACCGATCACTCGTTTATCGTGAATAACATATTTTAAGTAGATTCTAATAATTTTAGCTTTATTGATAAAGGCGCCAGTTGCAAAGTCGTCTATCCACTGGAAGCAGATATGAAGCTACGAGAGTGAAGCGTCTTCCACATGTACCATGTCTATTTTTCAAGTATATTACACTACCAATTAATTATTAAATGTAATAGGTCTAAAAAGCAAAGGTTCAAGGCGATGATAGCTCAGTGGTAAGTGACGTCGACTACCGCGGCGAAGGTCGTGTGTTCGAATCCTACAATGAGCTTCAGCTTTCGGTGAAGGAAAATCATCGTGAGGAAACCATAGCACGGCGGTAGGTTACTTTGTAGTACCCGACTGGCTGGCTACCACCCTCAAGTTGAAAATCTGTCGCCAAACACCTATCGGTGTGTTCCGACAGCTGCACTTGAGAGCCAGTTCCCATCTAGGCTTTGTGTGCTTACGTTCCCATCTAGGCTTGTGTTTGACCACAATCTCCACCATGGTGAGATTGTGGTCAAACACAAGCCTATACAGAATAAAAAAAAAGCTCTTCTCAACAAAAGCAACCTTCCGAACCGTGCGTTAGAATTTTTTCATAAATCAAACATATAATTAATATATTTAGAAATCTTGAGATATAAACTCAAAACCTATAATAGTTTAAAGTATTTAATTATTTAGTCATTAATTTAGACAAAGACTTGATATAGATTAGAATACAAGTACTACTAGAGTACAGGGTAATTGCCTTGGCTGGCTTTTACTCCCCACAGACAAGATTTTTGGTAATTCTCAATTAAAGAAATACAGGTAAAAAAACTTCAATTATAGAACATTATTATGAATAAAGTATAGCTATAGACAGGTGTCCAGGCTACCGATCTCGAGGTTCTCCTTATTTGCATAGGCTAAGTGATACCTGAATATTTATCTACAGATAAAAATGTCGACTGCGCGGAAAACACGATTCAATAAACACTTGATTTACATAAATACGGTTTTTATATATTATACTGATATTTCATGTATGTAGGTATACGACATTAGGTACATTTATAAACAGACGTACGCAGGTAATTGGGGTGATGTATGTATATAATATATTCAAGAAAAAATAGCTAATACATTTAAAAATACTCGAAAAAAGTGAACACTTTGTAAAATTCCGCCTTTTTATGATTTTTAATGATCAAGAGTAGGTCTTTTGCAGGTGTATAGGTATTTATGACGTCACAAGTATGTATTTCAAATAAAACTCCATATAAACTAACGTTTTGACATTTAATAAAAAGAAGCTGATTTGATATGTCGGTCGTCATCCCTATTATAATAGTGCCATTATTAATTAATTATTTAGAAATCGAGGCCCAAATAATCTGTAAACTAAAATCAAACATTGATGCTATTTACTTAACATAATATACAGGATGTATTGCTGAATATAAGTCCAGTGTGTTGGATTGGACACATAATACACAGGAAGTTCACGGTCGTACAAGAGAGCGGGGCTCACTTGGAGCCAAACGAGTTCTTTCACTTTCTATCCGTTAGGCTGCCACAACGAATATCAATAAAACTGAAACTGTCTTTTTATTGATATTGAAGTAGCTCCGAGTCACAGTTTCATGATTAGTTAACTTGATAACCTCCTCCTTTTTTGAAGTCGTTTAAAAATACAAATACAATAAAACTGTTCTCCGCGGTTTCTCCCGCGTTCCCGAGGGATCTGTTCTTTTCCCGGGATAAAAGTATCCCATCTCTTATTTCATGATATAATTAATTTGTGTGCCAAGTTTTGTCAATATTGGTTTAATAGTTTTAGGATTTAATCGTGGACAACAACAACATAGGGTCACGGGAATTTTATATATTATCATATCTATACTACTAATATTATGAAGAGGAAATATAAGATTGTTTGTTTGCATTGAATAGGCTCTGAAACTACTGGATCGATTTGAAAAATTCTTTCACCATTAGAAAGCTACATTATGCCTGATGAACATAGGCTATATTTTGTCCCGAGAAAATATAAGATCCCACGGGAACGAGAGTAAAACCGCGGGGGACAGCTATAGGTAATATTTTTATTTAGTTAAAATATAATAAATCCCAAAAATTAGGATGTAGAATGAATTATTTGCTCAGTAACGCTGTGTGTGACATAGCTTATTCAAAAGGGCGTGAAAAGAGTTCTTTATGATCGACTACATAGCTTATTTCCTTGGTATCTATTACAAATACTTTCTAACTATTTCTAACATCTCAATCAAGAAAAAGATAATATTCTTCAGCAACACACCTACCTATAGATAAATAGTTTTAAGCAATTTACTCTTAATTTTTTTTAACCTAACGAAAGTGCCTTGATAGTCCTACATCTACCGCTACTCTACTACAATTTTTTTTGTGTAATTTCATGCTGGGAAAATCTTTTTAAAGATAAACATACAAACGTTTCCCTGCATCGTATAATACCGTTATCAACATAGCCTAGAACTCTAGATAAGTAACTGTTTAGGATATACATACATCTTCAAAGCCAAAGCTTGTTAAAAGCAGCAATGACGATAAGATCGCAACAGCGCAGCGCGGGCGCCTCAGATGCAGTTAGGGCTGCTACCCGTTTGTATTTCTCCTGGACAATTTTCGATTGTTGAACGAGTTATTGAAAAACTACTAACGAATTCTTTACCTTGCTTGTTGACGAGGCTTATTCTTTCACGTACGACAGCATCTTAGCCTCCGGAATAGTCCGAAGATTTGAAATAATAAAAAAAAAGCTGTTTTAGTTGTACCTAACTATGGAATATACATTTTAATAACGAAATTGTAAAAAAAATCGTAGCTAAAAGATGTTAAATTCTTTTTTTATTTTTTATTCTGGATAGTCTTGTGTTTGACCACAATCTCACCATGGTAAGTGATGATGTGGCCGAAGATGGTAAGCACACAAAGCCTAGATAGGAACTGGCTCTCAAGTGCAGCTGTCGGAACACACCGATAGGTGTTTGGCGACAGATTTTTAACTTGAGGGTGGTAGCCAGCCAGTCGGGTACTACAAAGTACCCTACCACCGTGCTATGGTTTCCTCACGATGTTTTCCTTCACCGAAAGCTCAAGCTCATTGTAGGATTCGAACCCACGACCTTCGCCGCGGTATTCGACGTCACTTACCACTGAGCTATCATCGCTAAAATCATGGAAAATTGAGTGGAAATTTGCTTTTAGTAAATATAAGTGACTATATTCTGCCCCCCCGGTTTTAACCGCGTTCCCGAGATAATAACTAACTTATGTCAATCTATCGATTTCATGATAAGCTATAATAATTGTAGAAAGTCAGGGTATTTTTTGAGCGGTGTTATATATTCCACAAATGTCAACCCTAGATGTGGTCATCCTTATTGTAACAATATAACCTCTAGTCACCGTCGATATTAGATTCGAAAACAAAATCAAGGCATCGGCACTATAAAGGCCATATATCAAATTTTAAAAAAGGAACTGTGTGAGCGAGACGTCAGATAGTTGAGATAACTCGGTCGTGGCCGGCCGTCGCTCGTGCACGCAGTATCTGCTCATCTCGCTCGGTTGCCGCTCACGACACGACTCAAACAAAACTGCGAAGGATTATTCAAATCAGAATACTAGAAGAATGTGGTTTCTATTCTAAAATTAAAAACCATTAATAAAATCAAAGTCCATCATCATTTATTTAGAGGCTTCACAGGGTTACAGTAGGTATGCATGCTGTGTCGAACGAAACGCAATTCATAAATCAACATAGTTTTTTGTAAAACCTGGAATGGATTATTGAACTATGTACATATCGAATCTAATATAATGTAATTTAATTTACAACAGGATGTTGTATTTAATTTCATCCCTTTCGCGAGGCAATGGGTTCATTCTACCTTTGCAGAGGTTAGGTGCGAAAATAACTGCCCTAAGACTGTCCACGAAAATTCCTACAAAATCTCTCTTGTCTACAGTGGTACCTCTTAAATCTGAGCAGGCCTTTAGATAAAATCTCGATGCTAGTGAGTGATGTATTGATCAAACAGCATGTTTTTACTGCCAAACCAATATCGAAATTCCATCTTTCTTTGTACAAGACTTCACACTAACTTGGTAATTCTATTAGCTCTTGACCGTTTTTAAAACACACTATTTACAATTTTACAAAGGACCATCACGCTTTTGCCTTCAAGTTTTTACTCATGACCAAAATGCCAGTGATTTAAACTGCCCTGGGTGCCAAAAGTAGGTTAGTTTTAAAAAAGAATTTAGTCACCAAGTTATTTCATCTATACTTATATTATAAAGAAGATTTGATTGTTTGTTTGCATTGAATAGGCTCTACTGGACCGATTTGAATAATTCTTTCACCATTAGAAAGCTACATTATCCCTGATGAACATAGGCTATATTTCGTCCCGGGAAAAGCTAAGATCCCGGGGGAACGCAGGTGAAACCGCGGGGGACAGCAGTATACCATGAAGTTATAAAACTACTTAGTGGAGAAGACTATAAGAATGCATTAATCCTACCTCTGTAACCAACTTAGACAAATAAGATGACGTACGGTAATAGCTTGCGTCAAGATTGTGAATCTTATGGTATCCGCAGTAATCATATATTGAATTGAAAGACAATGTCGCAAAGAAACCATAGGACCGTACCCTATAGTACCATAGCTAGGGTATCGGTCAGCATAAGAAATACATAACACTCACGATAGTGAATTACAGATTTAATAGCAATAACAACACAAGCAATTCGTGCAATCCAAGTTTATATTGAACTTTGCCAACAACAAACGCTGCAGTCCCCAGACACCAAGCCCGGCGGTAGATCTTCCCTTTTTAAATAGAGTACCACCTCGGTAATGTAAAAATATAATTTTTTTTGCCAAGCCCCTACCAGCCAGTTACTTCTAGGATTTGTGTTAGAAAAAGATTGTTAAAAGTTGGATAGTTTGGTTAAATATACGACATATTTCTAAACAGTGCTAACGTGGGTTTTCTATTCCTGATTCTTACGAGTATGTGTGTAGGTGTCTACCTAGCACCCTCTACGCAGTAATATTATATAGTCTTCTCTAGGCCTGCCTCATTACTCGTTCAATTAGGCTTCTCATACTAAAAGGCCGCGTCTTTGTTTCATACCTACAAGTGTGTGTGTTGAGTGAGTTAGGGAAAGTCACACAGATCACACGAATTCAATATTAATTGAGCTTTTGTAATAATTGTAAAATGAGTTATTAAATATATCTGGAACAAAAATAATTCCTATACTTTGGAAATAGACTTCAAACAGGATGCTTTACAGATTAGTTAATGGTGGGATTAAGGCCCGAAATAATTTGTAATTTAGTTACTTAAGTGTTTTGTTATTTTGAAGCATTACGGAGGTGACATTTTCTAATTGAAAATACCTCCAAAAAATAAAGATATAAATAAAAAATAAAAAAAAAATTGTGGAAAAATTACAGATGGAGTACGATAAGGGGCCATCCATCAATTACGTCACACGTAAAGGGAGGGGGTCGATGAAGTGTGACAAGTGGTGGGAGGGGTCCAAAGTTTCGTGACGTCACATTTCAAAATCAAATATTTAAAGGAGTGGGTTCAAAGTCCCTGGACTGGTGATTAAGGTTGTATCTTTTCTATGAAAAACTAACTTTGGAACTGATGTTTTTATTTCAATGTAAAAGTGCAAAAGTGCTAATTATGTGATACCTATGTATCACAGTGGGAGTCTCAAAATGTTACTAGCTCCGTGACCAGGACGGGTCAAAAATCAAGAATGCATATCTTCAACCTAATCTTCTTTGTTCCTAATCAATGATATTGTAAAAAGGTGTAGAGAGGTTATAAGCACTCCGTAAGCGGGAGGCTAAAAAGTGGCTAATTTGCCTAACTTAACCTGTGTAGCGTCGCCGGCATCAACAGGATCTTCACGTATGGAGTGCAATTAAAAGTAAATGTGACCTAATACAACCAAAAATGCAATATTAAGTTATTTATTTGTGCGTTAGAGTAAATACAATTTCTCAGCCATTTTTTTAAGATCGAATGTTGTGTAGGTAGCCTAACCTATCTACACCTTTTTACTGTTATATTATTGTTCCTAATGGTTCGATCCACCCTACCCCACCTTGCAGTACCTATATTCATTTGGCGAGCGCGTGCAGAGTTCGTTAGCTACAATACATTTGTGATGCCTCTGGTTTTGTTAACGTTTAAAGGTAGTCACTAGCCATCAGGCGACCCGGCTGCCTCTTTGTCACACTTCTGACTTAAAAAAGAATATTATCTTTCCTTTGTTCTCTATAAAATAAATACATACAGTCGAATATATAACCTTCTCCTTTTTTAAAGTCGTTTAATAAAATAATAATCAGTTTATTAAAAAAGAGCACTTTCCTTTAGTTTGCCGTATGTCATTACTTCTGAGAATTTGATTCTTATTAGCAACATTATCGGATGGTGTATCCATGGCCATCCACATTCCACGCCCTCTTGAAAAATTCAGCCTGTATGTGTATTTATATTTCCTTCAGTAAGGATCGTAGATATTCTGTTGACTATCATTTCGTAGTTAGTAGGATATCAATGCCTCTAGGCTGAGACTTAGTATTTTCACTAAACTCGTATATATATCATTTAAACACACCGTAACAAATATAATAAACTTATTATTATCTTGATAATAGGTCCTTGAAAGATATCTGTTAATAACACACTTTGGGTGATCATTCCGATCCCTTGTAGAAGACTACAAAGTTATTGATATCTCACAAAAATCGTTATAAACCATACCAGTGTTAGATTAAAGACTATTTTTGAAGCAATCTCGAGTTTATAGTCAGCAAATAAGGATGTAATAAAAGCCTATTCTTTGTACGTGCCGCTATAGTAATTACAAATGTTGCATTTGAAAGAATCGAAGGATTGTAGTGAAACAAATATAAAATCTATAATTTAGTAATGTGAAATTGTTACTTACATTTCTTTGGAATTTCAAAAGAAAGAATATTATGTCTAGGATTGTGGAATGAAGTTTCATGAGATGTAAACAACGTTAGGTTCATATTAGATTTTAAATATTGACTATGAATTGTTTGATGAATGGAGCCGAGACTGCACTCAAAAACTTAGAAAGGAATTGGGGCCCAAGTGCAGATCCTGGAAAACACCGGCGTGTGTTGTTGTTGTGTGTGACAGATTGTCAACTTGAAGGTGCCCAACCAAGCGGGTCGGTAACTACTAGAATATATTGTACTCTCGGAAAGCTCAAGCTCTTGGTAGGATCCGAGAGCAGCTTCTTGCACAATGCTCGAAGTCAGTTCTACTGAACTATGATCGCTCCCAAGTATTTTTTTTTAAACTGTAGAAAGGTAAAATGTTTTTTTCTTGATTAAAATATGAAAATGAAACTAAGTAAGCTCTAATTATAATTGAAAATTACGTACTTTTTTCTTTTTCATCCGTAGGATTCATCATTGCATCGACTTGAAAACAAATAAAAATACCACTTTTAAAACTTATTTGCACATTATTTAAGTTTTTATTAATATTTGTTTTTCCCAGATTTTTCTAAAACAATAAATCTACTATAAATTCGTACTGATAGATAAAATAATATTAATCTTAGTTGAATACATATAATGAACAATTAAAGATATTGTTTTTTTTTATTTTGTTTGAAATGTGTAAAAGCAAAGGGCTCTCTGGGTTGGTACACCGTCAAGTAAAATGTAAGAGGAAAGGATAGTGGTCAATATAAATCTGTACCTTTTATTTTTACCGGGCACCGGCCAACTACAAATTGTTAAGGGCCAGCGCGGTCTTGGTTCACGCACGATTCTGTCTCGTTTTTTATTATTTTTGATATATGATTCGTTTTGTAACGACCTCGGTGAAGTACGAAGGTCGCTCTGCGCTTGTTGTTTGGTCGATAGGAGCTCTTTTTTTTTAATTTATTATTTCAAATTAGAAAATAGAATATCTGGCTGAATCAGTACAACGAATCGCGTCAAACGATGTTATATGGGTTTTATTCACACACAGTAGGAGGTTTTTTTTTGACGTTTTATCATGATGGATTTCAAATTAATGAAGCCTCGGTTTGTGGCATATGTTTGTACAATTAATTAAAAAAATGTAGTGATCATGGTAAGTGACGTCGAATGCCGCGGCGAAGGTCGTGGGTTCGAATCCTACAATGAGCTTGAGCTTTCGGTGAAGGAAAACATCGTGAGGAAACCATAGCACGGTGGTAGGGTACTTTGTAGTACCCGACTGGCTGGCTACCACCCTCAAGTTGAAAATCTGTCGCCAAACACCTATCGGTGTGTTCCGACAGCTGCACTTGAGAGCCAGTTCCCATCTAGGCTTTGTGTGCTTACCATTTTCGGCCACATCATCACTTACCATGGTGAGATTGTGGTCAAACACAAGCCTATCGAATATAAAAAAAAAAAAAAAAAAAAAAAGTGAGTAAAATAGCTACTATTTTAATAATTAATACTGTCAAAGTGAAAGAACGATTAAAACTAATTACACATGAATTTTTGATTTTTGAACGCCACTTTTATATTTAGCTTACGTATCGCCTGGATTGATCATTCATTTTAAATTGATGCACAGCCAATCAAAATCATTATTTACCAACAAGATGTGCATATAGATACTTCTAAGAATTTAGAGAAAGTTTCTGCGGCAAGACCAAGACCACGCACGCCACTCTTTCGTCACGTCACGACCAATGCCTGTGTGGTCAACTTAACCAGGTTAATATGATCCGCGTCATCTCAACAACATATTCCATAGCGTTGTTACTTGTTGCACTTACATACCACACGAGGTATCTTGGTACATTGGACACGTATACTGTCTATATGAGAAAATTATAGACTTAGAACAGGAAAATACTATTTAGGGTAACGTTCATAGCTGAATGTTGTGGGAAAATA
Source organism: Ochropacha duplaris (assembly GCA_951361185.1). NCBI lineage: Eukaryota > Metazoa > Arthropoda > Insecta > Lepidoptera > Drepanidae > Ochropacha > Ochropacha duplaris. Next base: position 4,403,070 of record OX592690.1, read on the forward strand.
AATTGTGTATTATTTTAAAAGTAGACCACCTCGAAGTATTTTTTCTGAACTAGTTAAAGTAGAATAGTAACAAACCAAATCACGCGGACTCGCGATTTCGACATCGATGTCGCTATAGGAATGTGTGTCCCGGGAAGTGTATGTACATTTTGGTTAGGTAGGTAGTGTATAAATTCCTTGACATTTTGACAGATACCTGCCATGTTTTTTGTCAAATGTCAGAGGACGACATAATTATCATCAAGGACATCAATATTGAAAATGTGTAATTGGATCATACTATTATGATGACAAAATTAACACAAGACACAAAATATAATGATGGATATAATCAGGTCAATATAATATTGTTAGTTATTTTGCTGACAAAAACTTTAAACATAACCGCCGCGGAAAGTTTCGCGCCAAAGCAATCCGCGCGGTGGAAAATTGCAGGCGCTATCTTGAAAATCGGGTTATAGCGCATGCGCCCTCGACACGTTTAGAAGAAATAAAACCTACGTGGCATACGATAGCCGCGTACAAAACTTATTTGATCGGTCGTTCAACCATGTCGTTGTGGCTTCTCTTTCTGGTGTATAGGTTCGTCCCGTTCGCTCGTACCGTTAAGGTGGTATGCCTGAGTTATGGCATTCCGATGTTGCCACCACCACTTCGGGAGGCTGCGCTGCGCACTGGCCTGCACGTAATAGCGTAAGTTACATGTGGTTTTGCCTTCCTTATTTCTTCGAATATGTTCATTCTAAGTGTTAACGCCCTCTAGGATTAGAAAATCAATCGAAGAGCTAATAATGTGCTTCATTGTTACTTAAATTTTAGGGATCCATGTTTTTTCTTGCAATTAGATCTTTTGTTAGGGATTTCGCTATCGGTTGTTCCTAATTTTTATCTATTGTTGTATTCTTATTCTATGTTAAAAGCTTTTTTTAGAAAGATTACAAGATAGACATTAGATTAATGTTCTTACATTGCACTTTATACTAGATACAATATCATACCTACAGACATCTAAATCTCATTATTTATACCTCCATGATGATTATAAATATCTAAACTAGAAACGGATATAAGCAACGACATTAGGTCATATGCTTTATTTAGCGTCATAACACAAATCTACCTACATTTTAGATTATAACCAATTTTGGCACTGAGTTGAGCAAGCTCTTTCGAAGAATTGTCGTAGACTTGTGTTAGTTAGTTAGTGAAAACCTGTATAAACAATATATTGATTTCATAAAACTCTTATTACCACGAACAAACAATATTTGGCGACATTGAAAGTAAAAGTTCCATTCGATAAAAATATGGTCAAAATATAGGTTTAATTAAGGAACATTAGCACACAACGTGCTTCTTAAAAACTAACCGTGAAAAATGTATTTATCGATTATTAATAATCTATACTAAAATTCTAGTTCAACTTCCCCAAGAATTAAAATATCAAATATGCAATCAAAACGTGCAAACTTATCGAGCCAAATAAGGACAATCGATGTTTCGTATGACGTGATCATTCGATTCCTTTCGCTCTGTTGTTGGTACTTATACATAGATCAACTCCTTATTTAGAAACGCCTCAGTATCCATTGGTTACTAAACACATAAAAAATGTATAACTATTTAAAACTTTATAACACTATAAATAAGGTTCAAAGAATAACAAGCTTTTAGATTAAATGCACAATCTAGCAATAGGTCGAAGCTTGCACTAACATGATGTCATCGATTTTACAGTAGGTACACTAAAAGGGTATTAATAAACATGATAATAATTTATTTATCATAAACCTACGTACCATTGTGGTACATTTATAATAACAGCTACTTGCTCACAAAAATCTACAAACATAAATAAACGACACCATTTCGGAATAATATATCTTCTCAATATGAAAAAAATTATATTGATGCTGTTTGTAAAGTAAAATGTTCGAATCCGTACACTGCACGACATCTAGTGTTTGGATCGGACAAAAAGGTACATGGTGCTGCCGCCATCTAGCTTCACTAAACTAATTTCTACCAACATAGCGGCGTTGTTGTCATAGTTTACAAGTGTATTACTAGATGGCGCTGTTTACTGATGCGATTTAGCGGTGAATGTAATTTATAAACCTTTCACTAGGTGACGCTAGCTTATTTTTATAAGAAAGTTATGATATTTTACACACTTATTTCACGGGAAAAAAACGTCACGGTGTTGTTTTGTTTTCGTAACAAAATATTAAATGTGAATCATATTGAGAACAATGTTTCAATTAGTCGTTGTGTATACTTTTGAAATTACGAAAAATATTCACAGTGACGTTTTGACGTAGGAGGTAGGTACCTACCTTCTTATCATAAGTAGGTACCTACTTACCTAGTATTTTTTATACCGTCAGACGTCTCATAATCGAGACAGGGTTTAATCCCTTAATAATAATCCTAGGTTTAAAATATTCGGTTAGTATAGGTAAACTTAATAGGAATAAATACCACACAAATAAAAACTTAATACCTTTCCTAAATAAACAAAAAAACATTATGTACTAACATAAATTATGTTCCTTGGTACTTACATATTTTATATAATATACATATAAGTACAAAATGACAGAGTTTCACACAAACTTTGGATCCCCGTTTCATCCCCTTAGGAGGTGAATTTTGGGAAATCCTTTCTTAGCGGAAACCTAGGTCACAATCACTATCTGCATGCCTAATTTCAGCGCAATCCGTTCAGTGGTTTCAGCTGTGCTTCTGTCATCAGTTTCTGCTTTTATAGTACAATTATTAAGTAGAATATTCAAGAAATTGCTCATTGCATACCTTAAAAATGTTATTTGATATTGAATGAAAAATAAATAGAATAACTACCAGCACCACTTATTTTTTTATACTTGCCACACCATGTACAAACGTAGGTATAATTAAACGAACACGTATCGTACGTAGATTTTAAATAACAAAGTTCGCAGTAGGTTAGGTACCTAGCCGAGATGGCCTGTAATCAAATATCTGATTCTGTCAAGTGATGCATGAAATTGTAAGCCAGCCAGCGGCACAGAGCCGGCCGTTGCCCCCCGGCGTGAGCTAACATCTATGGAGACTTCATGAGGATCTAATTGGAATTTCTATCGAGGAGCCATTTTACTTTTGCTGAAACACTTTGATTTTTAAATATTAAAAAAACACAAAATACAGATGCTTCATATTATAAGTTACCTACTAAAAAATAAAACATTAAATAAAGTACTTATTTACTACCAAATCGATATCATAATCGATTATCGAATTAAAAATAAAATGCATTGATTTTTATTAAAAATAATTTGAAGGGTTCATTCCTGTGGTTTTGAAATATGAAATTAGCCTACTCTTATTTATTAACTAAAAAGTTAGCCTTATTTTTAAAGTAGGTAGGTACTTATTGATCAATAATAAATTCATCTCGCCCTATAGTTATTTTATCCATGATCTCACTCAATGTCCGCAAACTCTATAGGCAACATTCACTTTTTATTGAAGATCGACCAACGCATCCAACTTGCATTTACTAAATACAACTAAGCAATTATAAATATTTAATCGGTCAGTCGGGGCCCCTATGTATCTATAGAGTTGCTCATTTAATTAGGACGGCCCCCAATGTCAAGTTAAGCAATGTGGGCTACGCTGTTATAATCATCAATTGGGTTTGGGTAAAGTTTTGTTTACATCGTCTTACCATAGTCTTGAAATTTGAAGGGAACCCAAAAACATTTACAGGGTGTCCGGTAAGGGTGACGGGTCGCCTATCAAATACTTATACTAAAATGACCTCAGTAAAAGTGTCACCTAAAATTACAAAATCAATACTTACATAGGTAAAAATATCGAAATATCTCGAAAATGGTGATCATTTTACTGAGATTTTTGTATACATATTTGGTAGCCTTGTTAGTAAGTTTGTCGTACTACTTGCCGGACAACTTGTATATGTATATGATGTGTTTTATTCACTTATCAAGTTGTTATCTTACTCATTTTCGCAATTGATAGGTATTAGATTCAAGTAGGTATGGAGAGTGTGCTATCCAGTTAGTATTTAGTTTCGTGGTTGTAGCAACCCGCCCGACTTCGCACGGGTGGCAGAGCATATAGGTACGCCAACTTTTTTCTGTCACATTGTTATATTAGGATGTATAACTCAATTGCTTTAGCCGGCACACGCCAGTAAAGCTCCCAGTCGGCATGATTTGTTCCGACATATTCAATAATCATCGCCATATTTCAGCCAATACAAACAAAACTTGAAACCTTCCTCGATATTAAGGAATATTTGAAAATACCTAAAATTAGGTAGGTACCTTTATTTAGTATTCACAAGGAGTGTCAGTGTAAAAACAATGCCAAACAGCGATAAAATGTATTTTGAATTCTAAAACACCACATTACTTTAATATTGATTTCAATTTTGGTAAATCCAGTCACGTCCGATTGAATTTATAGTTGTACAAATCACGTATAGTCCCATGTTTGTTTCAGGTATAAAATAAGTCGAACAATAGATCAGGTATATATTTATTGGTTGGTGTAGATACCTAATGTACGAGTAGCAGCAAGGTCGAAGGAAGTAGCCTTAGAGAAAAAAGCCAGATACATTTAATAGTGAAATATGGATTCACAGGAATTTAATTATGAATGAATTTTGGATGTTCGCTACTACTGCCACATAATAGAAGAATATATCAACATTTTAAATAAAAACAAAAGGATGACATTGAACGCAGTTGTGTCCGATTGAATGTGTGCGTATTGGTTTGTATGTATTTGGGGGTCTTGTTTTATCATGAAACAATGCAAACATGCACTACTGTTACTGGTAGCCCAGAGCCCAGCCTGGGCAATATACAAACATATAAATACATATTATCTTGAGTGGATTTAATTAGTCGAAAAATCTCTAAAATTTATATCGATTAAATTTACGATAAAAACTTAAACTGAAGAAATAATGTAACACACCACAACCAAAGGACACGCAACACTAAAATGTAATACGTGAGTACACACACGTCCCTCGCCTCGTGGACTTAAAAAGCAGGTTTTCCACTTTTTTAACGACTGGTTATGTTCACATGAATGAACTAAATTGTAAAAGCTCCGCATTGGTTATGAAAATAAGACCTAAACGACAAGAACACGACGTCGACTTGTTTTATTTGCAGAGAATAGTGATGGGGATCAGGTTGTATAACCGAGTAGCAACTTGTAGGTTACAATTGGTATTTATGTCATGTACCTACTGCTCTACCTTAGTAAGTATCTACCTAGGACTACAGTAGTGATGTGACATAATAGATAGGTAATGGAACATGTATTCGTTTTTAAAGAGGTAAATGTTATACAATCTACTTTTAAATAATTATTTAATTTTGTGACTGTAACTATTAATACTGTAGGGTCACATTGGAAGGCCATTGTTAATGGCGAAAGGTTTTGAATTTGTTTATCATCGGCCTGTACGAGGGCGGCACTTAAAACTTTCGGGAATCAAGGAAGTGACACAAAATTACTATTTAAAAATGTATTTGACAGGAACAGTGGAAATATTCCATTCCCGATACTTTTAGTGCAGCCCTCGTATTAGTCCACTGCTGGACATAGGCTTCTCCTAAGGCGCGCTACTGAGCCCGGTCTTCGGCTATTCTTTTCCACCAACCACTGTTATTTCTCTGTCAGATCACATAATTTCGGATGTGATCCTTAAGAGAGATTCCGAGCATAGCCCTCTCCATAGCTCGCTGAGCGACTTTAAACTGGTGTTCTAGTCGAACTATGAGTGTCCACGTCTCAGCTCCGTATGTCATGACAGGCAAGGACGCACTCATTAAAGACTTTTGCCTTAAGGCTTTGCGGTATTGGAGACTAAAAGACTCGACGAAATTTCCGAAATGCTGCCCAGCTTTGTTTTTACCTAGTTTCAGCGTTTGCCTGAGCCTTACTCTTTACGCCTTTACACTTGAACAATTTCAAGTTTCATACTAACTTTTTCAGATAGTTATCATCGCTAACTTTAATATGCATTTTTTTTTACTTGATATAGAAATAAGTAAATTTACCTTCATACAGATTTCGAATTAGGTATATTAGGTAATTATTTAAAATATGTATCTACCTATTAAGGAATACGAATTGTGTCGCATCACTGGCGCAAAAACCTGTTTATTAAAGGTTCTTGGCGGATTAAAACCGCGTCCAAAAAGAGATAGACATATTGAAATGGTGCGTTTGTGAACGGGATGGTGTACTTTGTAGTAATTTGTTTTATTAAGTTTGCAAAAGAATTTCGCCAATTAGGTACACGTTGGAAAGTTCGCGTGTATTACGAGTAATATACGTTTTTTAATGATGCGACTCAATTTTATAGTCTTTTAAGTACTTTTTAATGTTTCTGTAAAAATGTTTGTAATGTACTTCCACATAAAATGAAACAGAATAAAATATTCAAAATATCTCCAGGAGAAAATTTAATAACTTACGAGTACCTTATCATGTAGCTTGAGTGTTTTTTATTCAACCTATAATATACCTAGGTACCTACCTACCTATAGGTATGCAACAAACATAATTTTCAGGATGTGAAAGAAACATCACTTGAAAAAGCTCGGATATCCTTTGGGATGAGCTTCGCAACATGTGTTTAATGCTATGAAAGCTTGGGAGCAAAACGTCTTATTTTTTCCATAAATTCAGAGAGCACAGCATCTGTCCGGGTATTGGGTGACCTGTGCGATCTCATGAGTCGAACGTGTATCTATACGAGGGAAAAACATTTTTGATCCTTGAAAATTATGTTAAGGCTTAGGTAACAGTTACCACTATGCATTATTGTTACAAAACTCTGTATTTTTTTTTAAGAGGACCTGGGGACCATATATACACCCTTACGCGGACTGTCCGGCAAGCGCTTAAGATTCTCAACTGAGATGCAATATTTTAGACGACTGACCGCTGAGGGCGCCCCAGTTGGGGCACGAACCTCGGCTCAGAGAGTCGTCGAGGGGACACAAAAAGTGGAACGGACTTCAAGACTGTTGATTTTTCCGCAGCAAAATAATGATCAAGTATCGCGCGGAGGGCGCGGTAGTGAGGTAGTTCAGCGATATACTGGAATAAGGATACTTTTTTATCCCGGGAAAAGATAAAAACCCACGAGAACGCGGGTGAAACCGCGGGGGACAGCTATTATAATATATGTAGACAATAATCCCTTACAGTGCAAGAATACTTTTGCTAGTGTTGTAGTGCTGCATATGGACACATACATATCGATATAAGTATGTATATTATGTAAGATGACTTTTGACAGTTTTTGACCCCCTATATGTTAGAAAGAATAAGAAATCCCCTCTCACCTGTTTAATATGTATTACGTAAGAATCTAAAGGAAAAACTGAATACACGTTTGGTTTCTTAAAATTTTTATTTTTCAAAGAAACAATTTTTAGGAAGATTTGTTTTGTTATTTGATGATTTAATATTTTTGGTAATAATCAACTTTGGTTTTCGTAAAATCGTTTCCTCAATGCATCAGAGCGCGATCCTTCGCGTGCGCGTGCGCGCTTTTTTCAAAGTATATTCTTAACTTTGCGCATTTTTGTGATCTTATGTAAGAACTATCAAGACTACCTCCCACCTCTTTGTAAGAAAAAATAAGAACTAATCGACCCCCCCCCCCCCCTAAATCGTCTTACGTACCTAATAAATGAATAGGCACCTTATATGTACCTACTTATCTCGAAAATACAGATAGAATTCTTAAGATTGCTTAAATACTTACTATGAAATTAAGTTAACGACATGAATAGCGATTCCTAATCTTCTAGATTTTTATTTAGTTTTGGGACGACCGTCCCATCTGCATGCCTAGGGGTTAAGGTGTTTATGTCATACCTGAAACAAGAAAACATTTTATGAATATAAATGAACGTAGACATAATACACATGTAGGTTTAAACTACAATATCTTCAAGTATCAAAACTTGTTGCACATTATATAACAACGAGCATCGGTTCACACACTCACCTTCCACTTCAGTATAATTTTTTAACCTGTTAATTGTCGATGTGTGTGTGCATCAGACATGATATAAGACAGTGGTCTCAGTGAGTGCGTGTGGGAGTGCCTTTGCTGCTTATATGTATTTGGCGGTCGGGTCAGGCAGAATGCAAGTTTTATGAATGAAAGAATCTATGGTTATGTCACACATCGGAATGTTAAATATTTCTTAGTTTTAGAAACTGGACTTAGTTGAAACTAATTTGTTGAAACGTCTGACTGAGATACTCTGTTTTAAGATAGATAAGTAAGTTTAATAGGTATATAAATTAAAAAAAACATTTATATAATCATGAGCATTCTATAAAATCATAACTCTTGCTCGTTTCATTATTATTCACATAATAATGAAACGAGCAAGAGACTTTATTCAGTTCTTATTATTTTAACTCTCTCATCTGAGAGTTGAGTAGATCTATATTATACAAACGGGCTCCCAAAAATTTTTACATCAATATTTTACCACCTCAGTCTTTGAACATGATGGTAAATGGATATGCCATGCCATAGGTACGCGGCGGTGATATCAAATCTCGTCAAGCTGCTATACACAATGATATTCTAAGTAAAAAAGGTATAGATAGGTTATAAGCAATCCGAAAGCGGAAGGCTAAAGAGTGGCTAATTAGCCTAACTTGACCTGTATCGCTTCGCTGGCATCAAGGGATGCCCTTCACGTACCGAATGCAATTAAAAAGAAAAAATGCCATCGTGTGTTATGATGAGATATCGTAGGATTCGTAGATAATGTAGTATTAAGTTATTTACGTATGCGTTAGTTAGAGTGCCATTTCTCGGCCATTTTTTAAGATCGAATGTTGTTTCGGTAACATATCTACACGTTTTTACTTTATAATATCATTGGCTGTATCTACATATTAACCACAAATACTTTATTTATAAATAGCGATAGAAACCTTGCACACAAGTTGAAGGTTGAATGTTATTCTGACTGAGGCACCTGATCGTGTACGTCACCTACCATATGTGGAGTGGATCTTTACAAATCTTACTACGTTAAGTTACAACTCCGTGGGAGTTATAGTAAGTGAGTGTGGGCAGCAACATATTGCGGTTATACATTGGTTTAACGCCACTGTTGTGGTTTTAATGAGATGCTTTTTTAGGGTTCCGTACCTAAAAAAGCATCGTCGCTGTCTGTCCGTCTGTTTGTCACCAGGCTGTATCTCAAGAACCGCGATAGCTAGACAGTTGAAATTTTCACAAATTATGTATTTCTGTTGCCGCTATAACAACAAATACAAAAACAAAATAACATAAATTAAGGGGGGCTCCCATACAACAAACGTGATTTTGCTGTCTTTTTTACGGAACCCTTCGTGCGCGAGTCCGACTCGCACTTGGCCGGTTTTATTTATTTCACTATTAGTTTTGCAGCAGAAGTGCTAATACAGTATTGCGAGATCAATTTGCAAGTACAGTACCTCTACCATGGGTTTACTATGTTATCGTAATCGATGAACATTTTCGAGATAATTCGATATTACTGAAGATCTCGAAAATGGGGACACTTTTACTAAGGTATATCATTAAGATATATAATTTTACCTTCCCCTAGTATAAAATACTAGACTATGTTGTTATTAAAAGTAAATCTTCGGTTACACAAAAACGTCGGTGTCAACTCGATAGCGCATAATAAAAACAGTCTCGTGCTCTCGTGTTACGCTCATGAAGATATGAAAACAATGCTGAAGCTAATGTCCACGTAGTGCTCGGTAAGTATTCATTCATCGTCTACTTTATTTTTATTATAACTATAACATCCATAGGTAGGTTAGGTACTAATATTTTAATGCGATGGTAACTCTGTATCACTGCTTAAACCAATACACTCTACCATGAGTTTGCTCTATTAACGTATTCGATACTCGGTTGCGACTACAGCAAAAATTTATAATGAAGATTTGTGCAGCGCCTCTAACCGATCGTTGTGGCATCACAGATTTCATACAATAGGGATGGTGATTGACATATCAAATCAGCTTCTTTTTATTAAATGTCAAAATGATAGTTTATATGGAGGTTTGTATGAAATACATACTTGTGACGTCATAAGTAATAATACTAGATACGATTAGCCATCTAAATCTGAGAGTAGAATATCCTAGTCTAAAAACTTGAGAGGTGTCAAGGGTCACCCGGATGGAACGAAGTTATATAAGTCGAGAGAGTATATATATATATATATCTGGCTGAAATGAAAATATCTGGCTTGCTTTCTATAAGAGAGAGAGAGAGAGAGACAGGTCAACGCACTTTTGACACTAAAAGTGTCGTGACAAATTTTTCGTAAGATTTTTTTCCGTCTAGCCCCCTTTTACAACGCGCGATAAGGAACTTCGTTCCAATAATAACACACTTATTTATTACATATACCTACAACCGTAAAAAAACGTTCGTGTGTGCTCGACATAAAATCATACACTATGGTAGGTGACGATGAAAATAATAATTTCATATTTACAAAAGACACCAGTCTTTTGTAAATATGAAATTATTATTTTTTTAATTCAAATATGCCTTTACGCTTGTAAGTACTTACTTATGAATAGTCTAGACTCTAATGCACGGTTCGGAAGGTTGCTTTTGCTGAGAAGAGCCGGCAATAAACTCAGAAATTATTCTTTTCAAAAACAACTTACCAACCATTATTTATCTAGTCTCACTGATAATATTGGAGTGTTAAGGCGGCAAAATAATAATAAAGAGAATTTAATTATGACTGAATAAGTAAATAACAAACTCAAGCAGACCAATAAAAATAATACCTACTTATGATCATGATAACTTTCTTGCATAGCTTTGAAATGACCCGTAACGTTAGCCTTTCCTTAGAAACAGTTTATACCACCTCCGTGTATTTAATGGGTGAACACGTTGTGTGTGTGGTGTTTCTAGGAAATTGTTATGGTCGGTCGAAGAACAATATTGTGAGCAGTGTCGCTGTTTACAGTGCTTTGTCACAGTTTCATTCACCATTTGCCGTTGACTTTCATAGAATTGGTTAAGTCTTGGTAATGTGTTGAATGGGTATATGTTTTACTTTTATCTAAATTGCTTAGGGTACCTATACCCTAAACCGGGGAGTTTGTTACGCCGTTTCTTCTCCTGACAGGTCTTTACTTGGAAATGGTGGTAACAATAGCATTAAAACATAGCAATAAGATGACGTTCAATAAGTGTTCCTTAAGTGTTCAAAATTGAATAAAACATTTTGAATTTGAATACACTTTAAGATGATAATTGGTACCTCGAGGTACCGCTAGGTATTGGATTATAGAAGGATAAACTCAAATAATGCTTAACCGATTTAAAAAAATCTTTCACTTATACATAGATACATAATCAGAGAGTACATTTCTAATCGCGGCTAGGGTCGTATAATATAAATAAGAAACAGAATCACATTTATGGTCTTTTAAATCTGCGTACAACATTGTGAATTAAGTTGAATTTGATAAAAAAAAGCAACATGATGCGAACACAACGTGAATCTAATATTCTATTTTGAAAAGGGAATCGAACAGACAGGCTGTGCCTTTTTTACACGCATTCTAATCTTTAGTAACGGTGGTGACAAGGACAACGTATATACAAACGTCCACAGAATTGACAGAGATAGACGACGCAAAGTATTTTTTGCTATAAAGCTTTCAAAAGACCATGTACGGGAAGAGTGTACCAAGAAAACTGAACTGATGATATAATATACATTTTATTTCCTGCAAATGGGTATTGCTATTAGAGTATAATAATTAAATGTTTTGTAGTTGAAGTGTTTTACATTTACATATACGAATACTTGTTTTTACTTTGACTTGATTTTTGACTAAGGTGTAGAGTTTGTGAAGTTAGGGCGTGTAATGTTAGAAGCTTGGGTCTACATGACATTTGATAACTTTTTGACAGTGCGAACCATATGGTCTCGTGTTGGCAACATTTTACATGACAACGTTTTGTTGGTAAATGGTTGGAACGCGTTGCTAGAAAAAACCTATTCACTATAACTGCTATTTTTCCGATCTCCAAAGATGTTCTTCTTAGTTTTTAAATTAACGTACGTTTTTGACACTGGCTTTTTAATAGGTCTACTGATAAGTGAAATGTAGTTAATGAATATAGGTATGTATACACGTATACATAGTTCCTCACCCACTAAGGTTTGCATCATAAATAACGTATAATCGCTTAAGAACATTAGATTCGACTGCCCGGAGCAGATGTTCTATAAAACCATGTGTTACATTAAATACAATTATAATGCTAATTAAGTACTTATTTATTACTGGTAGATGACATGTAGTGGCACTATATAAAAACAATATTACTATACATATATTATTTAATGAACACAGCTTACTATAAGGTGGCTCATTATATGGAAGACAGAAATATATGGCGTAGTGTAAAATATTTGAAAATGTATCTAAATGTACTTTTGAATATGTAAATAAATTTAAGAAAAATCCACTGCTGAAAAAAAATTGCCTTTCCGAGTTTCTTGCCGGAGTCTCCTCGTCAATTGTAAACGTTCATTCGTTTCTTACCTGGGCTTGAACTGAATAAATGAGTTTTTGATTTAGATTTTGGTTTAGACAATCATCCATAGACCCAGGGCTCAGCCCTTAACGCCAGGCATTATGACGATTTTAAGTTCGCATTCGACATTGACTTTCCAGTATAAGAAAATATCGTTAAAATCATGTACCTAACATAGTCTCTGGTGGGAGACGGTGTAAGAGTATCGACGCAAGTTGCGTCCCATACTAATGGCCGTCCCATCCTTCAGGGCTTGATGCCACTCCATCAGGTCTTTTACCATCGTCCCGCATCAAACCACTCGGTTCGCGAATAGCTGACACATGGACGCTGGCAAAAGCCCCGGCAGATGATTAAAGGAATATGATTATATACATTATCTATTTTTAAATGATAAACTCATTTATTAAGTTTAGGCCCTGCTAAGGCACTTCTGAACGTTACAATTGGCTCTACCACTGGTTCGATTAAACTGAGAAGACTCCGGCAAGAAACAGAACGGCATTTTTTTTCTGCAGTGGATCTTTATTTAATAATTAATTAATTCAAAAATACATTTTACATTTCGCCAGGGGTATGCTAGTGCAGAGAGAAGCTAGTACAACTGTCTTTCACATAATGAGCCAGCCACCTCCTAAGTTTAATTATAAAATGTATAATCTATACTACAGTTGCATTCAAATGTATGTGAAGTTCATTGGATAAAGGCGTTAATTTAAGTAACGGGATAGTAACAGGCACAGTTTCAAATGGTATAAAGTATTTTATTGCCTACTAAAAAGTTTACACGTATATTGTACATAGTATGGTAGTCCACTTAAAGATTCCATGATATTGTATAGGACGTGACAATTTTATCAATAAATGCGTAGTTACAATAGTTTATGACGCATTGATATATTTGCCTAAGTACTCGTAGATAATGTGTTCTTTATTAATTTCTACGACTCAGCTTAAAGGAATTCTGCATATTGAATAAAAGGTTTTACGTTATAATATTACAAAGAGTATAATAACTCAATAACTTTTGTTGGCCTAATTTAAATTTGAGTCATTTATATTAAAAACTTTCATTTATAGTGGGCCCGGCAAATGAAAATACTATACAAAATGTATGACTAAAATAATTTTCTGAATAGGTAATTAAGCTTGGGCGGAGACAACAACCGCATGAAAAGAATTCATTCAGGTTATTTGGAAGATTCCCGTAGAAAAGTACCTTTTTTTAAATTTAAAACCACCTGTGTATTTGAGCGAACAATACAAAAAAAAATTATTCGAATCGGTCCAGTCGTTTTTGAGTTTTAGCGAGACTAACGAACAGCAATTCATAAATCTGCAAACTGATGCCTTGATAAAATATGTAATAGTTACCTAGGACGAATAGGTTAGACACCCAAGCCTACTGTTAGTAAAATATTAATTGATAATATAAATACTATATATGACACATTAAAGTTCCTTTGTGAATGTTGACACACTTCTACTTTGTAACAAGAGATGTAACAATGAAGTTATGTTTTGTAAATCCAGCGCGTCCATCCAATATTTAAACATGTTTGGCATTCGGGCGGCGCGGCGTCGCGTCGCGTCGCATCGCATCGACTACATGTTGTTAATGTTTTTCATAACAACCACCAAGTTTACTGTGCTGCCTACGAAATGGATCGAAAAATTGGCGAATTTTAATAATTATTTTATAATTATGATAATGCAACATTTGTTTCAATAGAAAAAAATACATATCGAGATTACCAAACTTAGCCATTTTATTTATACCACAAGTCTGACAAGCCAGCAGGCAGATCACCTGGAGTGAATGGTAAGTGACTACCGTCGCCTATAGACATTAGAAATACCAACCAGGGGTTTTTATACCTTTTTATAATCTCTAGATACAAAAAATATATGTACAAACAAATATTTAAGTACAACTATAATATTATAAAAATGTATACAGTAATTAAAATCAGGATTTTCAATAATACCATATCAAAATATAGAACTAAAAAATAATATAAATACCTATGATAGAAAAAAAGCTTGTGCATTTGATTTTATTGTTATTATAAAAGAGGCACCCTGAAAGAGAAGAGGAAAATTTATAATTAAGCATGTAAAATCCTGCCCCATTGGGTTCTGAAGATGGGTAACGTAGGTACCTTACCGTTACTTACTTAGGTACATTACCAATCTCGGTTTAGTTCACTTGTTTCATACTCGACAGTATGGACTGACATAATAAAGACAACTTACAGTAAGACAAGCTCAACATTTAAATTGTGAGTTTGTGAGGTTGTAGGGGGTAATCCCTGAATCTACTGAACTGATTTTGAATATTCTTTTACCAATAGAAAGCCACGTTATTTGTGAGTGTCATAGGCTATATTTTTATCCTGGGAAAATATAAAATCCCACGGGAACGCGGGTGAAACCGCGGGGGACAGCTAGTTTTAAATATTTGTCAATGAAGATGTATTGTTTTAATAAGAAAGCAATTAAAGTAAGTATAGTATAACAGGTTATTATTTATTTTTATTTATTGGAAGATTTACAGCTTTACTTAAGTATAGATAACGTTAACGGAACATGTTTCCCTCTTCTCACTATCGTCTCAGTACTCATATAAGCATACGTATAGCATTCTTCACGCAGTCCACCCATCACTTCTTTGGCTTCTACCTCAATGTCTTACATGTCTTTTATCCCCAGAAAATATTTTTCTTAAAAAAAAACAGTCACCACTTGCACCGACTCAAATGAATGGGTATAAATATTAAGGCAGGTAAATAATAACGATGATAGTTATATACATATATGTAAACAAGAATGTATACTTACGTACGTAGTTTTTCAATATTGTTAATATGCTAAAATGGCTAACACGTGTTGATAAGAGGTAATTACACTTGGCAGCATATTAATCGCTATACTTGTAAAGGGACTTGTTACAAAATATAGTCTAGGGTAATTAGTTTGTGTATCGGATGACAGAAATTCAATTACCTTGCTTGGCTTAATTTGATAACAATGTCTACTCCTCCTATATCAGTGAGAGACGGCCGGTGGTAATATAATAATAGTTTAATACAAGCTGTGCTTTTGCATTCTATACCTAGAGTTATCATCCTTTAGATAGGTACTTATATTTAGTTTGATATATCTTTTTTTTTTTGTTTTTATTCTCGATAGGCTTGTGTTTGACCACAATCTCACCATGGTAAGTGATGATGTGGCCGAAGATGGTAAGCACACAAAGCCTAGATGGGAACTGGCTCTCAAGTGCAGCTGTCGGAACACACCGATAAGTGTTTGGCGACAGATTTTCAACTTGAGGGTGGTAGCCAGCCAGTCGGGTACTACAAAGTACCCTACCACCGTGCTATGGTTTCCTCACGATGTTTTCCTTTACCGAAAGCTCAAGCTCATTGTAGGATTCGAACCCACGACCTTCGCCGCGGTATTCGACGTCACTTACCACTGAACTATCATCGCCTTATCTGTTTTTAATTAATTTCTTTTTGTTTCGTGTAATTCGTTGAAATAGTCTGATACTAAAAAAGTTATGCCATTTACAACATAATGTATTGTCATCTTTAAAACATATCGTTTCCTTCTTATATTTTTTTTATGTATATATTTCATTTTTGTATATGTTGGTAGGTGACCCGCCTAGTACCTACCTATCTCCCGCTTAAGTTTGTCGTACTACTTACCGGACCTATATATCTATTTGAAACGGATTTTTTTTTAATGAAAAATCAATAATGCGCGGTGGGGATTACTTAACATCAGGTGTCCCGCATGCTCTCTTGCCCCCTACCTATTAAATAATAAAAAAATTGGAAAAACAGAAAAAAATATGGGTACCTTATGTTTAAACCTAATTGTAATGTTGTCAACTGTCCGCTTATTGATAATTCGTGAATACAACACGAAATAGATATTTCGTGTGGTACCTATTGTTTACCATTTGATAAATTTCAAGATAAATACTTAATTCTTAGTAGTAGTTAACTATCATACAACAATAATCATATCCGTTATGTCAATGGACAAGGTAAACATCGATACATCTATATATATATATTATATAAAAATGAATATAACCATGGCGTTTGACATAGCTGCCAGTTGTGTGACAGTTGGCGCAAATATTGTTTCTTTTTATTTTGATTTCATGGCAGGACAACGTCTACCGGACCCACTAGTTAAAAATAAATAAAACCACTTTTTGCCGATAACAGACCTCCATTCCACTTCAATTTATCGCATTTATATACTAGCAATACAGGCCAGAGACTTGGCACCGTTCATTTTTATAAAAACTAGAGCCTGTACCTATGCCTGAAACGGTATATCTGGCCCTATTCGGTTATATGTCCACGTTCCTTAGAAAAGCACTGAGCAGTAGTGACCGGACCGGCCCCTTCTAGGGTAGGCTACTCAGAACGGGTGTATCTATCAATTTTATCCTACGCATTGGTATTCTTGTAGGTTTTCTTTTCCTAGAACATATTGTACTTGTATTGATAGCAGATCTTTAACTACCTATTTAAAAATTCATCGTTAGTTATTTGATGAAAAAACTCTTTCCGGAGCAGTCAGGTAAATAATTGCCAATATCCAGATGAATGAGTCGGCAGCTTTTTTAGAGCTACTGATAGATGGTGGAATAAATTTAAGTATGTATACGAAAAAAAATATCAATGCAGCAGCGTATATTCATCTATAGTATTCTATAGGATTCATTTCTTTCGGCGTCCACTTAATTTTATGCTAATTTATAAGCTACAGTAAAAAATGCTACATAATAAAAATATATTACATATTATACGCTCTTGGTAAGTCATATTATAGTATAAGTTTTTTGATGAAGAATGTCCAAGAGTATTTATTGATATCCTTTTATTTCCAAGTATAATGTTGATTTCCTATTCTGTTGTTAGTAAATTAAAAAAAACTTAATCACACTATTTGTAACAAAAAAAAACAAATTAAAAATGTAGTTTTATTGAATCCTGTAAAATTATTATGCCGACATTTAGAAAACGAGTAATTGGACTATAACAGGACTAAAATACTTTGAATTAGTGACAGCATTGAACAATACTTTTAAATTATTTGCAGTTTGAGCAACAGTTATAAGTAAAGTACCTGCTAGCCTCCGAAACATTAAAGTTCAATGACATCTAGATTATTAATGTTTGACACACTTCTTAGTGAGATTTTGTCGCTTGATTTGTCAAAGGCCGTGGTGCCAAACGATTCGCTATCGACAGTATACACTTTCACTGCCACAAGTCTTTGCGCAACCCCGCCTTTGTTACCGAATTTACAGTCTTCTAGTAGGTAAAACACAATTTACACCTTATTACAATTCGTGGCCCAAGTATTTAAAAAATATCTCGACAGCGTTTGACCTGCATGATAGCTTTACTGTTACAACGATTGCAATTTGTATTTCAAAAGGTTAATTTGTTTCTATTGAATTGTAAAACAGCACAATAGTTGTACATGCTAGTTTTTAAACATTCTTGAGTTTTTATTCAAAGATTTCTCATTGGTGGTGAATAGGAACCGCTAAGCTAATGCTGTTAACATTGTACAATTCGCTACGCCACGTGATTCATAGAAGGTAGGTAGGTACATAAGGTCAGCCGGTTCAACTTAAGTTCAAGAGACATAGAGACAGTTTACACTATCTATAAGTCTGCCGATAGTGCTTCGGTTGGTGATGGGTGCAGAGATGGCAGCGGAAAATAACCGAAAATGTTCGTACTGTAGCTAAGGATGAACTGAGAGTATTGCACTCGACAAAATGCAAACTATCGACCGCCTACGGTGTGCTGGTTTCTATGTCTGTTGGATTAATTAAATTGCAATAGGAGATGTTATCAAAAAGGTGTAATCGTCATGTATCGAGTGCCTTCAACGGGACCAATCGCGTGGGAGTGTGCGACAATCTATTTAAAAACGTAATAAGAAGTGAGCGAGAGCATGTGAAGTAAGTCGAGCTGAGATAACGGCAAAGCGGTGTTATATCGGCAACGTGAAAGGTTACTTACTGCCATTAAAGTTTTTTAATGGGCTTCCGATGGCGACTGAATAAAAAATCTTTTTCACATCGCAAATACGACGCAAATACTTTGAACGTTAAGTTGAAATTGGAATGAATATTCTTTCTTTCACTTTGAAATTGGTACCAACCTGTAGTCGGTTCATGAATATTCGAATTTGGAGCTTTTTTGAATTGATTATTAATCAGTTTTAAATTAGGAACATAACATGAATGTTGTTCCAACAATGATTAAATATAGAACATTCGCTAAAAGTCATTATTTTATAATATTGAATGTAACAACAACTTCTCTGCAAAGCTGCTCTGTAGTACGTATGTACTTTATTATCTCTGGTATCTATTTTATCTATAATGAAAGGCAATAATACTACTTGGAAATTTGTTGTTGACTCCACTAATGTGAATTTGCATCACCCATCGTCATTTACATAATGGTCGACGATTTCCCGAAGATGTTTCAAGGCTCTAACAAACACAATAGGTCAATAAAGTCGTTTATTTATAAATAACTAGAGAATAAGACACTCAACGAGTATTTATGAAACGTAATGCCAAACAACACTGAACCACTGAACAGAGAATTTCTATTTAAATATAAACAGAATAAATATTACGAGATAAGATACCAAACACTTAATAACATGGGATATACCTTTTATATTGAAGGGGAAGTCCCGTTAAACCTTGAGCGTTTGTCGTCTGTTATTTACACAGGCTAGATTCCACTCTTTCGTAGAAATATCTACATGTGTCAAAATCAACTATTAAATTATTGTAATAAATTATATTAAAAGTATTCTTTTCTGTGAGGATCATGATGTTTTTTATACGGCAAATTTACTTTATTCAAGATTCATTAACCGTTACATACAAATTGAACACAAACATTTCGAAACGACTTCACTTCAACTTGCACATCCTTATTCGAGTTGCTCGTAAAACGTCATTGCAACTCACGCTCAGCTATTTACGTAATCAAGATGCGGACCTTAAAGAATAAGGCACGTTATTCGTGAAGAGGGATATACGGCTTACGTGTGTGATGCGACAAACAAAGTAGATCTATAGTTTGAATGAGAAGGGGTAAGCTTGTGACACTGCACTTTGGCTGGCAATTCACTTGTGAGCGGTTATGTTGCAGCTCTACCCATGGTTTGTTTGGTAGAGGCGCAACATTATCGGTTTAGAATGCTGTGTCAAACATTTTTGGCAACTATGATATATAAGTGCAGTATGGGGATCACTTAACATCAGGTGACCCGCATGCTCTCTTGCCCCCTATTAAATTTAAAAAAGAGTATACAAACTAAAATGTTTTTTTCACAAAGGCGAGTAACAGTGGCCAGTTTTGGGTTGGCAACTCGCGGTCAAAACAAAGCTCTGTCGTATCTTGATTCGCTCGAATCAATTAAATGAACGTAAAACTAAAATAGCTTTTCCATCTTCAGCGATAAAACATAGAATAAGTACTATACAATGAGCACCATTTACGTCCAGGTTCTAAAATAAGTAAAACCATCTAAATGCAGACCATAAAGGGCCTTTACCCAACGATATCGTATTCTATAAGGCACACGATACATGCGATCGTGCGCGTGCAACGAATTCCATACCAAATTCAGAGAACGACTAGAAACACCAACGATTAACATATTCTTTCGCTATCAATCTTATTGCGTCTGAATAAAGTCTGCATTCGAATAAGTTTTCGGAACGTAAATGGTTGAGACGGTGAGATGTCACCTATGGTATCAAGGATAGGAGAAATTACAGCCAATAGCGTTGCATGCGCAGAATTTTCTACCTATAGCGTTTAAAGGGATAATTTTATGTTATCTGGTATTGAGAACTATTGAGACAGTCGGTCTCTGTCCGTTCACTGCATACCGATATTTGCATATCATGAACACGATGGCATTTACATAAGACTGAGAATGCTCGTAAGTTATGCTGAGGTTAAGCGTTTAAACATTATTTTCGTTTGAATTGAAAGAAAGATGTTGCTACAGCTATCAATACGGCAATTAAAACGATGCCCGAGAAACTTTCCATGTAAAAATGTATAGATAATTGATTGCATTTGATTAAACTTTTCTAATATGTGTATTTGTGTCATAAACATTATTTTATTTATCTACAGTATAATTTCCTCAATCACAAATCAACTCACTCGCATGTATGAAGCATTCGGCAATCAATAATGTACCCCGAGTGAACATTTGCATAACGAAAGATTTGCATAATTTCGAATTTTATATGTAGGACGATGTCCATGAGTAAGTATTCCTCTAGAAGAAAGGTAGGTACTCGTCCAATTCCTATAAAGACATGTTGTAAATGCAAACACGATTGATACAAACATATTACAACACGTAATTGGGTAGTACTAGTTTAATTATTTAAGCTCGCGAAGCAAAGTAAAATCTCTCTCTCTCACACACACATACACACACACAAAATAAGAACAAATTTGCTCCACTTATGAATAACCGACGTTACCAATAGATACCGAAGTCTAAGATATAACGGTTGCGTTTTTGCATATTGGTATTGTACCCTAAAATAATCTTTTAGAGAAAAAAATATAACAACCTGGAACATTTTTCCCACACGGTCTTCTGATCCCAAACTGATGCCACACTTTTAAGTACTACTTTTAAATAATTACATACTTAAATAGGTACTTATGTAGATTATACTTATTATTTTAAATAATACCTAACGACATACGCGGACCTTTCACAATAATATAAAGCCGTCGATGCTGTCGATGTCTAGCCGGCCAGCGCCGGATGCATAACCGGCTGACTAAGAAAGTGGGCTAGTGTAGACATCCCTTTAGATTAGCGCAAGTTTTGAAAGAGCTGCAAATTGCAATAATTCTGCAACATAACCGTTATATCATCAATGTTGCGATAACGGAATAAACAGCAGGGTATGCGATTATAACAGGACCTGAAAACGATATTGAGGACTATGTTTAGATCAGAAGGTAAAAGAAAGCCTTCGAATTTACTGATTAAAGCCATAAACCAAACTTAAAAGAAAAACGAATGAATATAAAAAAATAATGTTGTGTGCAGTGATCGTCAATTACTTGGGCCATCCTCTAATAGCGTGCGCGGGAGTGGTCTCACAAGATTATAGTGCGTTGCCTTCTATTGAAAACTTCGTCAGGACATGAATGAAAGTGCAGTGTTGCAGTCGATTCAATAAGTGAGCGCGTGAGAGTTACGTACGACACGGCTCGGAAGTTGAGCTTTGTGAGTAACCCTCCCAGCGGATATCCGTAACCTCTAATAAAATACTAGATCTCACAACGGTTGATTCTATTAATTAAATTAAAGACGGTCAGGGATTTGACATTTAAAATCCTTTTATAGCTGTTAAAAAAACGACATCTATTAGAACCGTTTAATTTAAAAGACAGTCAATTAAATTGACGCGTATTGGATGGAACCAAATTGGCTGTAACTCATATTGACACGTTCAATAAAAACATATAGCATAAAGTGCTTGGGATCTCAGACATAAATAAATCATTATGAGGATGTAGGTACCTATCTCATACATACACAGTGTTATTATTACAATTTTCGCTTGGCAGCTATGTTTTACTGTCATTATTTACATTTATAAAAATTAAATTGTGAGAGAATGTATTAAAGGGGATCAATTTTATGTCGTCGAGTGCCTTTTACAGAACAAAAACGTATTGCGTTCCGCTGAAAAACGCCCTCGAGGCAAGATGGCGCGCGTGTTTCCCACGCAAGCGCAATGGGAACCCGCCGCGGCCATGTCGCGCGCACATGTGCCAGTTTACGCGGGAAAAGTCGCCATCAGTTTGTGAGGCTTTTTTTAATTTAGAATTCATGTCAAGCTCATGCGTGTACTCACAAGCCGTGAGTAAACAAACAAAAAGATGATAAGTTGTTATAACATTCTTATTGTTGTAGTTGCACGTTGCGTTGACTTTGTTGCGGACCTCACCGGAGCTTACACGTGTGTAATATTTTCTACCTACCTAGGACCAACTTACATAATAACATGATAATCTACAATGTAGTACATATCTATAGTTTATTTTTATCAAGTACTAGTGGCCCGGGCAGACGTTGTCCTACTCTGAAATTTAAACAAAACTTAGAACCCAATTCCAACGCTACCTACCGGGTTCAATTGTGAATCTAAACAAACCAACACGAAAATAATGACAGTCGCTGTCATTCCGGCGATTTCCGTAGAAAATTACCAATATAGAAATATAAAATTTTTTCAACATATTTTATGGGTTTTCCTTATTTTTTTTTTAATTCGATAGGCTTGTGTTTGACCACAATCTCACCATGGTAAGTGATGATGTGGCCGAAGATGGTAAGCACACAAACCCTAGATGGGAACTGGCTCTCAAGTGCAGCTGTCGGAACACACCGATAGGTGTTTGGCGACAGATTTTCAACTTGAGGGTGGTAGCCAGCCAGTCGGGTACTACAAAGTACCCTACCATCGTGCTATGGTTTCCTCACGATGTTTTCCTTCACCGAAAGCTCAAGCTCATTGTAGGATTCGAACCCACGACCTTCGCCGCGGTATTCGACGTCACTTACCACTGAGTTATCATCACCATAAATTCATTTAAACCAACCCTGTAATTGAGCGAATAAAACAAAAAAAAAATATCGAATCGGTCAAGCCGTTTTTGAGTTTTAGCGAGACTTACGAACAGCAATAAATTTTTATATATATAGATATAGACAGATATAAATTACTTTTATAAGGTAAGCATAACACAACAACTGTAATAAAATAATGTAGTGAGAACAACTGCCACAGTTTAGCAGAAGACTTATGTAAACATTTTTAGTAAAAAACAAACTCTTACGCGTTCTTTCGTCAACATATTAACTGTAGGTTTTGTAAGATTCGGATACGCTCTGCCCCAAGTTACTACCACTGAGCATTTTTTTCTTAATGATACCTATGTAAGATGTATAGTCATTTATCGTTAAACATAGGGGATGTAAGTTCAATGTAAGTTCTCCTAAGTAGTTTTGTTATCATAACCATGTTTAGCTTATTATTTATGTGTCCAGTTAGCGAATTTTGATACATCCTTTGTTATTATTTTAAACTTGGGATTGGCATGTCCATGCCAACATGTCTATACATAAATTTAAGTAACGTGTTAAACGCCACCATACTACCCCTTAATTTGGTACCAAAGGGTATTTTCCTTAATTGCATGCGTTCCATTCAAACTTTCAAACCGAAGAGGTTACCATGGAGGTACCTACTTCAACCAGCATACATACATTTATGTGCATACTAGACTTAGTAGTTATATCTATTATCTGTTCATCACAGTACAGGTCATGGTCGAATGTGAAGATATTTATAAAGAAGATGGATCAGCCTTTGTTGTCCTTTATTGGTCCGAGATAGCAGAAGACCGGCTATTGTGGAGATTCTTGGAAGAGGCCTTTGTCCAGCAGTGAACGTCTTCCAGCTGACATGATTAGATGATAATGATTGGTCCGAGAATGATCTGGGAAATCGAATACCAAAAATCGTCGGAAATCTGTAAACTGTGGAAGAAAAGTCGTAAGAACAGAAAAAATAAGTTCCAGTATTTGCTGCATTTGATGCTTACAAACTTCTTCTTTCTCTTGTCCTTATCCCACACTAGGTGTGGTCGGCACAACATGTTTTCCACTTACACTTCGCTCTATCACTAGTCGTCTCAATACTCACACCTTCCATTATTCTTATTCCTTCCATCATTATCCAATACGCCATAAACATATCATTCTTCATGCAGTCCATCCATACCTTATTCGGCCTTCCTCTACCTCTATATTCATTCACACTCATACTCAGTACTCTTTTCGTTAAATGTTTTTCATCCCTCCTCATAATTGATGCTTACAAACGTATTTGCTGAAATATGATACTAGTTTGTCATAAAACCACGTTTAGTTTAAAGATCTCGCCAATACCCGGGCATCGAACCTACACCGTTATAAGCTACGTCGTATCCTAACCTGTTCTTGCTCATTAGCTCCCGTCGAGTCTCCACAAAGAAACAGTGCTATTTATCATCAGAGTAATTACTACCCGTACCGCAATCATATACTGTTTAATAATAGATACATAGTTTTTTTTAAATTTATTGACAAGCCCCGACTTTGTTCAGGTGTGTGTGATTCTTAAATGGGACGTCGCGTCGCGCGTGATTTTTCAACTGTGATGTCTGTCTAGGTACCTACGCGAACATTTTCCCTAAATCTGTATATACCTAATAATATATTCGTTACTGACCTACTGACTGATCTATAAACACACAGCTCAAACCACTGAACAGATTGCGCTGAAATTCGGCAAGCAGATAGTTATTATGACGTAGGTATGTGCTATGAAAGGAATTTCCTTAAATTCTGCATTCACACGGAATGAAACGGGGGTACAAAGTTTGTATGGAGAAACGGAATCGCGGGTGAAACCGCGGGGCACAAAGCTAAGTAGTTATAAGTATATTTAGGTGCAAATTTTCTCTAATACTTACAAAAGTGTCTGAGATTACCGCAGATAGTACTAACTCAGGACGTAGTCATTGCTAATCATTGATTGTAGCAAAGATATTACGGGCATAAATGAAATATTGATTAAAATAATCTAATTTTATTCCGTGGGAAAGATGAACCGAACAACAGATAACATCTTTTAGAAGTCAAGTAGGATTCAGCCGAACCACCATATAAAAACGGATATTTTATATGGCGAAAAAAATCCTAAGGGATTCAAAGCAAGAACATAATGGGGCTCGCCCATTTACAAAAGGCTGAGCTTCAAACACGTGGTTGCCCGCATATGGTTCCAGTTGGGTGATATAATAATACGCATCTGTATCTCCGGGCGGGTCCAACCCGACTATGGTGTAAAACAATCAACCGCCTTATTCTGAAGTACTTCGAAACAACTACTTCATTTTGCCGATTAAACTTATGCCTGCGTGAGACATTCAAGACGGTACGCGCGTTTAACTTGTCGACTGGAAAAGACAACTCGCTTAGACTGTTTGCGGGGACGTATGGTGTATTTTAAATTGGTCAGGTTGTAACGTTAGGGTCAGTTCCAATTGACCCTACGCAGCTGTCGCTCGAGGCGAACCGTTTTCTTGAGCCTCGATACAAATACTTGTAATATTGTTATGTTAGATAATATTCAAAACAGATATTTTGATATTACAACTAAGACTTAAATTATTATGTTGTTGACTTTATTTTTATAAGATTTAGTTTTAACTACATTACTCTTTTAAATATTTCTTATTTATAATTTTATTCTCAATTCTTGTTATCTATTCTAGATACTCTATTTTTTGTTATTTTAATAGTGCGATCAGAAGACAAGTATTTTTGTCCTGTATTCCTTTTAATGTATGCAATAATAAAAACAAACCTTACCCTCACCATCAAGTTGTATCTGAATATCTCGCTTACCTGCAAAACAAAAATTAATATCATTAATCAACAATCTTATTCGACGAAGAACAAGTAGAATATTTCAGTCAATTTTCTGAGACAATCAGTTTACCTAGGTGTTATCTTTTTATTAATTAAGCAGCCACATCCCACGGTTTGCCAAGTATAAAAAATACAGTCGAATTGAGAACCTCCTCCATTTCTGAAGTCGGTTAAAAATAATTACTATCCAGTTCATAAACAATATCTTAGCTAAAATTAATCACTTTGAAATTTGATCCATTACTGCGTGAAAAAAGGACAAACCAAAAACACTATCGCATTTTATAATTTATAAATTTTATAATACCTAATGTAAAATCCTTAACTATGTATTTAAAATCTTTAAACTTGTAGTCAACTACGTAATTGTAACCAGATAGAACCACATTGGTTCAGAACAACAAATACCAATAAGAATGTGTCAATGTTTTTGAATCATCATCATCTAAATTGATGGAATTTGCGCTTGCTGTGCGTCATACAGAAGATGATGTTGCTTGTGGATAATTTTCTGTATTCTATATTATGAGACATGTTCGTTCATGTCCTACTTCTAAACTATCATACCATCTATAGGGTTTGTACAATTTTGAATTTTATAATAAATAGATAGAGCTGATATTTAAAACAGCATTAAATCTTCAAATGAGAAAAAATCAATACATACTGTCGAATCTTCACTCAATCTTGAATAACTTATGAATGAGTGATGCAAAATTGTTCAATAGAACACGACACATGCCTTGAACCCTCTTTGTTATGGAGGTTAACAGGAAAGAAGGAAAACTAATATCTAGTTATTTAATATTCACATAAAATACTAGACTTGCATAAATAAAACATTATTTTAGCGTTGTCTTAGAGGTCATCCATTAAATACGTGAGGCATTTAAGGGGAGGGAGTCAATCCGAACCTCACCCCATCTCACGTGAGGAAAAGGTGGGGACCTTATTATAAATATCACATATTTATTCTTCAAGAACATGTTTACTCGATCCATCCACTTTCCGGGTTGCATCATGTCTTCGTCTTGGTGCAAATATTTATGTTTCACATTGCTGCCAGTGTGGTTCTGTTGTTGACCAGCTTGGTCGCCTCGGGCTATCTTGCGTAAAAAGTGCAGGCAGAATTCCGCGCCACTCCGACCTCAATGAAATTATCCGCCGGGCTTTTGTCAGCGCCCATGTGTCAGCTATTCGTGAACCGAGTGGTCTGATGCGGGACGATGGTAAAAGACCCGACGGAATGACTTTGATGCCCTGGAAGATGGGACGGCCTTTAGTATGGGACGCAACTTGCGTCGATACTCTTGCACCGTCCCACCCACGGACCCACCGTTCCAGAGACTGTAAAGAGAGCCGGTGGCGCGGCTGACTGTGCTGAGAACCTCAAACGGCGCAAATATGGAAACCTCGACAAGGCCTTCATAATTGATAGGTTTGTGTTTGACCACAATCTCACCATGGTAAGTGATGATGTGGCCGAAAATGGTAAGCACACAAAGCCTAGATGGGAACTGGCTCTCAAGTGCAGCTGTCGGAACACACCGATAGGTGTTTGGCGACAGATTTTCAACTTGAGGGTGGTAGCCAGCCAGACGGGTACTACAAAGTACCCTACCACCGTGCTATGGTTTCCTCACGATGTTTTCCTTCACCGAACTTTAAGTCCATTAAGATATATTATTATTTTCTCGAAAACTGTCTGTTACTAAGGTATTTTTGTATAATTGGTAGGGTTTGTCGTACTATTAACCGGACTTTCTGTATAATACGTCATCAAATACAGGTGTAGGGGTGTCGAATACCTAACTAGACAAAGCTTATGTTTTCTCTGGAATACCTCAGAGCTCTCTTTTATGATATAGAGATAATATTGATCATGGTACTATGAAAATCATAGTTTCTCAGAAAGTCTATCACAATTGAAACCTTAAAGTCAAGTGGTAGCGCAGAAATATCCACAGTTGATAATGCAATACAGGAAGTCATGATAATTTAACGACTATAAATGTTTACTGCATAATAATATGTAACTATATATTTACTTAGCAATTAGCAGTTCCGTTCCAAATGGAGTCTTAAGCAACATAACTTTTAAAATTAAGACTTTTTAACAGCCCCAAAAGTAGGTAGACATCACTTTTTTGCCCGTTTATAAATTACTAGTTTGCTGCCCCGCGGTTTCACTCGCGTTCCCGAGGGATCTTATCTTTTCCCGGGATAAAAAGTATCCTATGTCCTTTTCTAAGGTTCCATCTATCTCTATACCAAATTTCATCTAAATCGGTTCAGGGGTTTAAGCGTGAAGAGGTTATTACCTCAGGCAAACAGGCAGACACTTTCGCATTTATAATATTAGTATGGATGCATTTTATCGTCATTGTGAGGCTGGAAAAGGGGGAGGAGGTTGAGCTTGAACCCACGACCTTCACCGCTACTACCACTAAGCTATTAAGTATCGCCCCAAAAGTTGTTTTTTACGTATTCTTACGTCTATAAGTTTTTAGCACAGGAAATATACTATCCATCATAAAATTAACTTCAAAGCCTTGACAGTATGGTGTCTATTAGTACAAAATAGCATCTTAATGTTTTAGTAATTTATGTCATTTTTAAATTAGGTACTTAACTCCAAGATTGCGAAGACTTGCATGCAGGTATAATTTATAATAAACAATCAGTAGGAATAGACGTAAACTCACAAGCTAGGTAGTTATTTATTTAGAAGCACGTTTAACGTAAGGTAGGTACAAAAAAAAATACGTTAAGTCAAGGCTACTTTAAACAAGTAATTTACTTTTTTTTATCATTATATACGTGTAAAAAAAATACTATTACGTTGTTAAAATAGTACAGTCACTGTGATCTTAAATGATTGTAAATTCACTTATGAAAACACACTGGCTTTTGTTCAAAATAGCAAATATCTCGCAGAATCGATGAAAAAAAAAATAAGTAATAATCTTTCCATAAACGATTTTATGCATATTATTGAACATATATACATTAAATTTATTATTAATTATTATTTATTTTAATCCCGAAATCTAGTTGAATATATAATATATTATTAGAACTGAAATAAATAATAATATTATTTCATCAACTAGGTATATTAAAACCAAACATATTATTTATTAATAACTAGTTTTTCGATGCGGGGTTACACCCTCGTACCCTCGGGTAGCTTATCTTTTCCCGGGATAAAAAGTATCCCATGTTTTATTCCACAGGATATGATCTACCTGTGTGCCAAGTTTCGTCAAAATCCCATTAACCGTTTTTGCGTTATTGAGGAACAAACATCCAGACATACAAAGTTTAATATTTGTTGGATTAGTAGGATATGATAGTAATAGAAACATTTAGGTATATAATACATTAGTTTAGTTAGGAAGTACGAGTATGTGTTACCGTACCGTGTTACACATGGTAGTAATTATATACCAATACCTATACCAATTTTTATGCTCTTTCACTTTATATGAAATAAATAATAGAAATGATAACACAATCAAGAATATAAAATGAGCCCTTGCAAAACACTATTTGAGAAAAAAACATAACGTTGAGGCCATCTCCTAGTGAGGCAGGCGAGCGTGAAGTACAATGGGGCCGCGCGAACTGATATGTACCTAGTTACTGATCACAGTACAGCGGGTCGAGACTCCCGCGCCGCGCCGGTAGGCGGTGCACCGCTAGTAGTACTTCCAGTCTAATATCACTTCTTGGAACCGCAATGGTAAGGTGGATATTTGTGGAATTTCTCAGATTAACATGGAATAGAAGAGACCTAGATTCCAAGTGATATTTTGTACCATTAACAGGTATATTTTATAAAAAAGAATATGCTCCGTGAATCCGTTTTTCAAGCATTTAATAATGTTATGAAGTAATATTGCAACCATCCCATATATTAGTCTTGATTTGGTGCACATCATCAGTCGCCATTAATTCGTGTTCTGTTATAAATTGTTAAACTAATCGACTTTGCAGCGCATTTTAAACTCTGATGTCATACGATAAGCTACCGAATGCTTTGATAGTACAGTTTGGCCTCAAAAGGTGTAGCGTTTAATTAACTTCGTTAAAAATCTTCGGGCAAAAACGTTGCAATAATAATTATATATAGAATAAAAAATTAGCTCTGGTTAAAAATCAAAATTACAACGCATATATTAAAATTAGGCACATAATTAAAAATTGACTGTACCACCGGTTTGTAATAAAGTTAAACGGGTAATAAACTTAGATTAAAAAATAATCTATTTCGTTCATGAGTATTGGCAACTTTACACACGCGCCGAGACGACAGCCGCCGACGCCGACTGCAGTCGACGGCTGCCGTCGGCGCGTGTCGTCGGCTGCAGTCGGCAACATGCTGCTCGTGTGTACGAGCCCTTAGCCACAACTTCACCCTACCTCGTGGCGATGTTCATCGTATTTAGCGTATCCGCGCCGTTGAATAAAACGGCAATTATAACTGAATTTAATGAACACCACCATGGTGACGGCCTAACTAGATAATCACATGCCTTTTGTTGGACATTGCCAAGTATTCACGCAGTTCATACTCAATAATTACTATACAAGGTACTGGATGAATGATGGTAAAATAAATTACGGGCGATCTGAGGTCGGGAAGTGGAAGGGGGGGGGGGGGGGGGGCTTAAGGGTAAAAAAATCGTTAGTCTCAATTTCCGGCAAAACTACAAGTTCTATGGAAAAAGTTAAATAGCAGAGTTGTAGGTGTAATAAAAAGATCTACAACTTTTGTATGTACACTTTTTTCACATAACCTCAAAATTTTTTAACACTATCTTTTTTAAGTAGAATAGATATATATATTTTTCATGACTATTTGGTTTACATATTTATTTCTTATTTGACCACACGTCTACCGGTGTCCCCGTCTCGGAACAATATGCTAGTTATTGTTCCGAGGTCCCCGTACTGATTTCCATTCTTTTTATAAATTTACTTTTTAATCTAATTATTTATTCAAACCAAAAAGAACTATTAATGGCCAGTACGAAGCGCAGACACTACAGTACTATACATACATTAAAACGCATAAGAGATGATATGATTTCATGATGGGTGTCTATGAGAATCAATTTACTTTGGCACTTCAGTTTAGAATAAACATTAGCTGTATGTGTATAAAATATGTATAAGATATGAAAGAAGTATGAGATAATCGTATTTTACAAAACTAATTTACATATATGCCCAAAGTTATTGAGTTGAATAACTTATAGTAATCTATTAGTTAAATAACGTGAGAAACTATGTTGAATTTGGTTAATATGTACACCTAATTATACAATGTTTCCGATGTAGAATAAATTATTGGCAAGTATTCAATATATAGCAGTGGTGTGGTTGAATAATAAACAGGTTTTCAAGCAGCCATTTTGACAATGTACCTACCTACTGTGATAACATTATGACATGCACAGAAGCACAGTCAAGTCGTAGACAAGGGTTGCATTTTTGAGTGCAAATTTTTAACTCAAACTAAACCCATTTATTCAGTTTAGGCCCTGATTTTCGGAATATACTTCAACTTAGAAGACTCCGGCAAGATTATGTTCTACAGTGGACCTTTATTTTAAAATTTACATTTAACAGGATGCAAGTGCAGAGAGAAAATATTATAACGAATATATTTTTGTCTACCATATTATGTAGATCTTATAGCGACCAAGTAGAATCTTTTCTTGTACTCTACATGTATTAAAAATTCCGTTGTAAATTCAAATCTTCAGCCCAAGTTTGTTTTCAACAAATATTATTTGGAGTGTGACCATTTCATCTTTCTCCCGAAAACTATGCGGAGCTCGATACATGCTGATAAACCCGCGAAAGTTAAATATAAAAAAATCCTGTATTTATTTAAGTTTTCAACAATAGACAGTCGAGTCGAGTCGAGCGAGCATCGCTTTGATTGAATGTTGGTCATGGCGTTCGCCTCAGCGTGATGAGGCCTCACTTTTTGTTCTTTATAATCATTAACCTCATTTATGACAGCACGCGAACGTCCGACGGACATTTTTATTAACGAACTATTAAATTCAATGTTTTATTTATATATAAATTATACACTAAATCAATCATGACAATATCTATAAAAATACATCGATGCCATATATTTTAAAAAACACGACTGTCTTTCACACAATGAGACAAGTTCATTTTCCGAAAAATACTAGACGTGGAAATGATGCAATGTCCGTATTAAATAATAATTATGTACATGGAAGAAACGTATAAGCATGTATCTCCCAAGCATGCTATTATTGATATTATACGTTGCGGGATCATAGGATCGCACCATGTGCGTATTGAGGCTCGAAG
Organism: Ochropacha duplaris; assembly: GCA_951361185.1. NCBI lineage: Eukaryota > Metazoa > Arthropoda > Insecta > Lepidoptera > Drepanidae > Ochropacha > Ochropacha duplaris. Next base: position 4,435,690 of record OX592690.1, read on the forward strand.
TGACTACACGCTTCGCTGACCAGAGGCGATACGGGCTGTCGAACTCCCCCATCTTCGCCTTCGGGAATTCTCGGAAATCTTCGGACGGGTTCGGCAGGCACCCAGATCCCAATTCCTTAGGTGCACGCTGGGTGACTCAACTAATTATTGAGATCTATGAGTGTAATGATATCACTGGGCTTTTGTTGTTTTATTTTATAGTTTGCTGTTATTTGTACCTACGATTCGTCACTCCTCAAGACTTTTAATAACGCCATCACAATTATTTTTATACATAAAAGTTACTATAGAAATCGGAGTTAACCACAGGCGCCACGTTACTGTTATCCGAACGTAAACTATTTATTTATATTTAGTTAGGAGCCCTCATTGTTTAGGTACTATTGCGATTTAACAATGTCATTCCGTTGAATAACTAGGTAGGTATCATTTGCGGTGTTAGTATTTTATGCAAAACAAAGCGTATGATGTAAAATAACGGATATTTTACATTATACAATTTATACAAATACAGAAGAATATGTTCCCATTAGAAAATTCGAAAATATGGAAGGGCCTCTATGGTTGGGTGGTTGGAACTTTCAAACATGCTCGTCCTTGCTACCAACATGAAGTAACCAATTCGTATAAATAAACAATAATAATATTCAAGGTTAAGTGTATGTCACTTGAGTAAGCTACAAAACTTCACGATCATCCAAATGAAGGAATTTATGCGGATGTAATTTGTTATACGATTACGCTGCAATAGAAAAATGGATTTGAATGTAATTTAAAACGTTTCTTAATGACTAGTTTTCCGTCCCGAGGTTTCACTGCTATCCCGGGGATCTTATCCTCTACCGGGATAAAATGTATCCTCTGTTTTATTCTAGGATATAATCTACACGTGCGTCAAGTTTCACATGTATAATATTCGTATAGCTAACGATGCATTCTAAAGAAGATATGCGGTTTATTTATTGCTAAAAATACCAATCCTCAACTTTGTTAATATAAATAGCACCTTATTCTAACTTATTTTAAATGCGAATTTAAATGATTTTAGACAAATCATACTACTTCAAGTTAATCGTGCAAAAAGGTGTAATAATATTCACAACTTAAGAAAAAACCTTCTTAGATAATTAATCAATATAATATATGAATACATAAAATACTATTTCAAGCTTCGATAGCAAATAAATAATAATTCCTAACTATTCCTTATACAAAATAATTCATAATAGCTATGTTACTTACATAATGGAATATAGCCTATATTATTATATGAGATTCGTATTGGATCCCAAAACTAGGTTTTTTCGAAGCGATGATAGCTCAGTGGTATTGACGTCGGATACCGCGGCGAAGGTCGTGGTTTCGAATCCTACGATGAGCTTGAGCTTTCGGTGAAGGAAAACATCGTGAGCAAACCACAGCACGGTGGTAGGGTACTTTGTAGTACTCGACTAGCTGGCTATTGGCTTCTTTTGTGAGAAAAACTATTAAGGTTTCATCCAGGTACTAGTTAATTATTCATAAAAAATACAAAAACAACTGTTGTTAACTATTGCTCACTTTGAATCTTTCTAAACAGAATGTTTCACAAACGTCATAATGATTTACAAAATAATATATTATCACATGGCTACATATCCGTTATCATGACATACAACCAAGCAAATACATATAATAATAACATTCAATATATGTAATAGTAGATTATTTATTTACAGCAAGATATACGTATTATATCCACAGCCATTTTTATTTTAGTCGAAGTTACTAGTTTTACAATTTTGTGTTTCTTATTTTATTTTGGTTTGTGTTTAAATATAATTATACTAGTTTACCTGCGTTCCCGAGGGATCTTATCTTTTCCTGGGATAAAAAGCATCCTATGATTTATTCCAGGATATGTTGTACCTGTGTGCCAATTCATTCAAAATCCATTCAGCCGTTTTTGCGTGTACCTCATACAAACATCCAAACTTTTGAATTTAAAGCAATAAAAATTGCCAATATAGTCAGATCGCCCAAAAATATATTTAATTTGTATTTTCCGAGTTGATGATGGTAGCTTATGTAGTTCGACCTTCGTAATTGGACCTAAATTGAATAAATGGTTTTGACTTTGACACACTAATATGATTAAATGCAAAAGAAACGCTGTCTGTCTGCTTGTGTTTCCACGGCTAAACAGATTTTGATAACATTACATATTAGAATACCTTGAAACAAGGCACAATTTAGGGAAAACCTAATTCAACCCGGAATTAGTCGCAGGTCAAAGCCAGTAAGTATATGGGGAGTTTATAAAATGATTTAGAGACGTTTTGTGTACCAATCAATGTTCCCGCTATATATTATTAATTTCAAGTAAAATCTATCGACGGTGTACACACTTATTGAGCTAAAATGAATCCTCTAAGAAAACGGTCACGTAGTGTTAAGTGTGAAATGCACAACACTGCTTCACTACGCGCATAAGGAAGTTCAAAATCAAAGCGGAATTTAACGACCAAAATTACTTGAGAATTGTATTCTTGGTAAGGTAAAAGTTTACTAAAATGTATTACATATTTAAATACAAAACCAATATTGATTTACCTATGTAATTTATTTTGTGTTTTAATTACATTTTGCGAAATAAATACTTGCCGATTAATATTACAGATTGTCATATACCGTAATAATAAAATATATTTCGTCAATATGCGGTTACAGAATCGGCGAGCAGCTAGCTAGGACAGCTGGCGTACCAACTGGCGTGGTGATACCAATAGTTTAATTGATATGGCCATGGGAACAAAACACTACTAATACTCAGTTACGTTATCGCAATTTGTTAGTTAGGTAACTTATAAAATTTCAATTTCACGAATTCGACCTACTAGCCATTGTAACAAGTCTTCGCCTTCCAACATTATGGTAAATAAGCTGTCCTCCGCGGTTTCACCCGCGTTCCCGAGAGATCTTATCTTTTCTCATGATAAATAAAAAGTATCCTATGTCCTTCTCGAAGACACTGTATACTATCTCTATACAGTAGTTTAGGTGTTAAAAATGTATTATAATATTAGTAGGTTGAGAAAAGTTACCCCAAATATTATTGAACTATTACAAACTTGATAATCAACACGATGATGTACAAAAAAGAAGATAGATTTTGGCACAAAAATAAAGTTTCTCGTAAAGTTCATCAAGATCCCAGATAGGTAAATAATGTTATTTATGAGTAAAAATAAAGGAATAATTAAATTTCAATTAATTAATAATCTGTCATTATAACATAATTTAATATAATAGGTACATGTGACTGATCTATTTAATAGTTCTGAGAAACAAGAACAATAAACACTTAAGTAAGGTCGACTTGAGTCAATACTTTTCGCATTTAATTATGTACTACATTAAGATAACCAAGCAAAAGCAACAGTTCACAAAAGTACTTAAAATGGTCACAGAATATTATTTTTATTTATCTGCAAATGTTTGCGCAGGCGCAGTTTTTGCTACAGAGTAGGAGAGGTCCAATGCAGAAACTATAAAATCAAATATTTTCCTGATGACAGTTGTAATTCCAATCAGTTTAGATTATAAACTTCAAAAGGCTTCACAAAATCAGTTTGATACATCAATTTGAATACCATTCAGAGATAGGTACTCAAAGTACATACCTTCTTATCTATGTATATCAAAAGTAACTCTTTATAACGATTAAAATAATACTTATTCTTCTTCTTCCCGTCCTTATCTCACGCTAGGTGTGGTGAGCACAACATGTTTTTCTCTTCCACTCCGCTCTATCACTCTATCACTCCGCTCTATCACTAGTCATACGCATATTATTCTTCACGCAGTGCACCCATACCTTCTTCGGCCTTCCTTTACCTCTATATCCATTCACACTCAGGCTCAATAATATTTTCTTTACATGTCTTTCATGTCTCCTCATGACATGACCAAGCCAATCTAAATAAAAAGGAAATTTCATCTTTTTTCTTTCATCTTTTCGGTGCTACTTTCCAGCTTCGTCTGAAAATGATACTCAAATACGTATTATAAATGCATAAGACAACACAATGGCCGTATGGTCATCGCCTTATTTGCAAGGGACCTGTGTAAGACAAGTTTTTGCCCTTGCGCTCGGACTTCAGCATCACATTGTTTATAAACCGTTAAACCGATGTTATCTTATGAGAACTGCAACACTTATACCAAGTTACGTTACAAACCTTGAAAGTTACCTTAATAATAAAAATACAATGAGCTACAATCTCTTAACAAGTAAACATATAATTAAATGTCAATGTTTCATTAATTTCTGAGTATTTTCGTTTAAGAAGGAAAATCTAAAAGCATTCGTGTTTTCTCAGAAGCATTTTCTTCGGTTAATATCGCAGAGCCAAACGACTGGCTGCTGTTTTAGACTAAGTCGAATGTTTTTGTATCTACCTATAGTTAGGTAATATTACTTTATTTTTATTTTTATTGACAATTAAAGAAAATATACAAAAAATGTTTGTTCACTCCCTTAAACCAGTGCTGGTTTGTGGTATGTAGAGTTATATAATAAACAACGAATGACTGGATTACTTTGAGTATAATTCGATTTATTTATTTGCTCTCGCAGATCATATTGTTCTCATTTTCGAATATAAAAAGCACAGACAAAATGGCTATTGCCTGATATTTACCATATATTTTCAATCATTCGTTATACTGAAGAAACATAAGATTATAAGCTACATAAGATGCTTAAACTATGCATGCAAATCCATAATATCTATAAAAATTATGATATGAAGTGATCAAAAAAGAATATTATTATAATTTAATTCTGTTTTCTCTTGTCAACGATAACCAAGAAGCCGTTGTTTCAGATGTTTGTAAAATTGACAACCCTTATCAGTTAGCTATTGATTCTGAAAAAGTACACCCAACCCTTTGTACTAAAAAAGCCTTTCAATTTTTTTTTGAAACAACAACGCAGTAAAAAATATTTTAGGTTAAATAGCATATACAATAAGAAATGAAAGAAATATTTGCAAACGTATAAAATGTAATCTGCTCTCTGATAACGCACTAAGTATTTGTTTTCATAGCAAGCAAAATAATAACTGCAGCAAAAAGATTATCATTACAATTATCATTTGATAATGTATTTCGATGAACAGTCTGTGTTTGTCGATGACACGCAAGTCATTCAGTAGGTATTGTGCGTGCATAAGGCAGAATGGAAACGGAGTTGGCGAGTTCGACAATACCCATTAATTAAGATGTTCAATTGATATTATCATCGAACGAAGAGGGAACGGATGTTTGTATTGTTTATATAAATGTATTTCTTTTTATTGATAGAAAATTACATCGCAAAACCACAGCGCTATCCATCCATTCTATTTACTGTAATATTTTACTAAGTATATCAGTAAAGAGAGTTATTAAATATGTGAATATAATAAATTATTATTATATTCACATCTTACACACATTAGAGTTATTAAATAATATGTGAATATAATAAATTATTATATTCACATATTTAATAACTCTCTTTACTTGTTACTCATGGCTAAACAGAATTTAATATTTGAACTCAAACTCATTTATCCACTTCTAGCTCGGGTAACGCACTTATGAACGTTAAAATAAATCTACCATTTGCTATGGGAATACCTTGATCTGTCGGGAATATAATATCCTGGAATATTCTTTATTCACAACCATCTGATCCCAAACTAAGTAGAGCTTGTACTACGGAAACCAGATAACTTACTTTATAAAATACATAATTACACCGAGACACTGTACAAATAGACATATTTATGCACACAAATGTTTTACTTGAATGGGAATCGAATCAACCACGCCAACGGGACCGTCTCGTTTAATGGAGCAAAGCACATAATATTTTGGTTTTATAAAAAAGTTCTAATTTCTTAGAAACAATTAATTTAACATACTTTATATCAAAATATAGACTCGGCAAAAACATTGTTACTCTCAAGCATTTCTTTGAAAAACTCAAAATGATATTTCATATCGCGGTATAAAATAATCTCACACATAATACTAGGTACGTACGTACCGTAGGTAGGTACATTGTTCATTCACCGACGTAGTTTATACAAGGCCACCACTAGTTCATAGATATGTATCATTGGTGACTGACTACATATAATAATTATTTTAACAACGACTGAAGTTATTTAAATATCTTTTAATTTAGAACGCAGACCGGAAACAATGAAACTTAAATGTTACGATGACGGCGTATTTATTTAAAGTTATCAACACATTTGTGCTTCAGCAAAGGGAAAATAAAAGTCATAACAGAACAATCGGTTAATCGACGATATTTTGTCAACAAGCCGCATTTTCAGTACTCATTATTGTTCTCATGTGAAAAAAAGCGCGATGACCTGCACAGTGCATACTTGTATTGGTACTGTGGTTAATTACTTATTTATTTGATGGTATTGATGTATTCGCAGATACAGTTGTACCTACTGGTAATCAATTTCAGGCGCTTTCCTGGTTATATTCTAGTATAGGATCTTTTTTCCGATCTTTCAATGTTTCTACAGGTTTTTTTTAATCCAAAATAGATTTTATTTATATCTATTAACCAAACTGGCGTTTGCAATGTAATGTATGTTTATAAATAGTATAAAAATTCCTGATGTTTATTTATTTAATTGAAAAAAGAACATAAAAGCGTTAAACTAGAATTAAACAAACCTAATAATTATAAACCTAATCATAAAGTAGTATTTAATGCTAAGTAAGTAAATTCTTAATTAATCACATGTATTTTTGTGAATTTTGAAGGTAATTTAGTTCATTCTACGTTTAAAAAACAATCGATATAAAAACCGAAACGGATGTTACCCCCGTTTTTGTACCATACAATTTATTGCCCAAAAAGCCCAAACCTTTCAGAAAATTAATTACCATAGAGGATAGTAATAGTATTTTATAGATAGTTTTATATATATTAATTAATAAATACTACACAAAAAGTATTTACTGCTTGGAAGGGTCCTTCGAGGTGCTAATATACAATGATGAGATTTCATTAATGTTTATTATTCACAGTTAGAAATAAATACTAGTATTGTATTATGCACTGCTTTTGCAAGAAATTATTCCGGAGTCAGTGACTCATTTACGTCAGTTAAAATTACTTATTTTACTACAGATATTTCAATACCCACCTACCAGAGACTGTAAAGAGAGCCGGTGGCGCGGCTGACTGTGCTGAAAACCTCAAACGGCGCAAATATGGAAACCTCAAGGCCTTCATTTTTAAGCCGTTTGGGGTAGAAATGCTGGGCCCGTGGGGGCCAGGAGCCCATCGATTGTTTCGGGATATTTCAATTTATGGTTGACGCTACCCGTGACCAGAGGGCTGGCGAATACCTTGGCCAAAGAATAAGCATTGCCATACAGCGCGTGGCAATGCCGCCAGCATTCTGGGCACGCTACCAACTGGCAGCATTTTTGACCAGCTGTCTCTTTTTTAATTAGTTATTATAATATACTTATACCACAACATAATTAAATTTAAACTAGCAAAAATATTTTGGTTTAATGTTAATCAAATAAATATTTTATATAGGGTTGAGCGTGGCATATACATCATTCTCAAACATTGATGACGTCACACGTCTCCGCGATAAAAATTAAGTGTGTGTTTGCTCTCTCGTGAAATCATCGAGCCTCGAAACAATCTAAAATATACTTTAATCAGAATGGGACAAGATTTGATTTCATTCAAACGAATCATGTGTAACAAAGCATTATGTTTACACATCAGTCGTGATTGTGATGTGAAGCTAACTACAAAAAACTCTGGAGAGTAATTACTTTTATCAAACAAGAGCACAGCCCGTGATCGGTTCGGGCGGTGGTCGGATAAATCAACAGGTATAAGCACACAAAGCTCAAAAAGGCCAACATGCGAGCTAGTTTTTTATCAAGTGCAGTTTCCGGAACATCTCATAGGTAGGTAGTGGATTTTCAATTTGAAATGATTAGCTAACCACTCGGTAGGCTGCCGCTGTTGCCGATCGGCAAGGTTCCTAGCAGGCTGGTAGCGTTTCCTCTTTGGATAGCCAGGCTGATGAGTTGACTATCGGTTATTATTATTATTATTTAATTTATTTGATCATAATTTCCTGCACCGAAAGCTCTAAGTCATCATCATCTGACTGCCCTGTTCTTTATTTTTTACTTTTACGTTTTTTTACTTGTATCATTTCTCACACAATCCATCCATCTCTTTTTCGGTTTTCCTCTACCGTGTAGCCATCCAGTTTCATATTCATAGTTCTTTTGGCTACATGACTATCCTCCCTCCTCATAACCTGCCCATACCACGACAAAAGGCTTCCTCGCAAGCCCTAACGAAAGCTCTAACTCATTATAGGATATTAAACCACAACCAAGCACCGGTAGTGCGGGCCAAGTAAAATCCCCTTCATATTAAGGAGAGGTTTATATTTTGTACTTCATATCATACCATAGATATTATAAAAATAACTGAGCCTTGCAGCGCCGGATCTACAATTTTTTCGAACCGGGACAAAATCTTGACTTGAGCGCCCCCTCATCAGCGTTTAGATATATTGGAGAAATTTTGTGAACAGGTTCGATAATTATATAGGTTTTGGATTTTTTTCAAAATGGCGGAGCAACGGTGCTTGAAAACGTATAAAATGCGAAAAAAAATCAACAATGTTACAAAACTTTCGTGAGGTCTACAGCTCTGTAGTGCAGAGCCATTAATTTAAGCAATAAAAAATATATTAAATCTCCTATATTTTATTTCAAATAACGTTATAACGGCTTCCACTTACAAGGAGGGACTGGCCATATGTGAGTAGGTAGTATGATAGATAGATCCCCCTAGATCCGGGGGCCTGGAGCCTTCCTTTAGAATAGAAAGTATAAGAAGCGGATCTTTTAAAAAACATATTAAGTGGTAGTTCTCCCCGTATCCGTTTTGTACTGTAATGAGAATCGAACCCCAAAAAGTTCTCGAACACTTGTGCACGGACGCGGGATGTGCACTAAGGGGTGTCATTTAATTTTTTTCCAGCTTTACTTGGTTAGCTTCCGTTTTATTGAAATAGCGGAAGACGGGAAGTGCCCTTTTTTTGTGATATTAAACTGTTCTTTGGTAAAAGCATCACTTGAAACGGCTGGACCTATTTGGATTTTTTTAATGATCGTATAAGTCCAATTAAGGTTTATATAGGAAATTAAATATTGATAAAGTTACCCGTAATATTTGGGAAAAACAGAAATTGTTTGCTGTGTATGCTTTGGCTTACCATCAGTCAAACGCATTATTTTACCACGATGAGACATCATGCAAGAAAGTTAAAAAACAATATAATAAGTTAAAGTTAAATATAGTTTCTTTTCTCATTTCTGAAGTTAGTTAACTTGGCGTAATTTGTACTAACATAGTTAAACCTGTACAGAAAATAGCCAGTTTTTCCAGATTTCTCTTCCGGCGATGGTCAATTAACTTAGTACCAATGAATAGACGATGGGGTCTGGTCGGGTAACACCTGTTTAAAAACATGTTTGAGGGTATTGCTATGTTTTCTCCGCAGAGATGATAGGACGGAATTTTTGTGAGAAATGTTATCATTAGCAGGGAGATTGCCAATATGTTGACAACCTTTTACAATCCCACGAAGGTAACTGGCTCTCAAGTGTAATTATCGGAACGCCAATGATTTTATGATCATCCAAGAAATAAATGGTTTAAAACTTAAATAAACAGGAAAACGTATGGCAATTGGCATTATATAACATTCCTTCACTGTTCTAGTTCGTTCGTAAGGTCATCAGTAGATCTTTGTCTTAAAACACCATCACATAATAGTACTTTTTATGATGGATCATTTACGGTACGAGCTGTTCGCCTATGGAATGCGTTACCTATTTCAATTAGACGACCGCCGTCTCTGAACATCTTTAAAGACCGTGTAAAAAAGTATTACCTCTGCATTTAATTGTGCTCTGCTTCTATTTCATTTGGTTACCCCTGTATATATTTATATGATTATGTATGTATCTATGTATGTATATATATATATATATATATATATATATATATATATATATATATATATATATATATATGTAAAGAGCATACCTATACGAGCTCTTTTCTTCTATTAGTTATTTTCCTTTGATTTTACTAGATGTCACGAATGACAAATGTGTGCTGTATAAGTACTTAGGAATGTGAATTAATTAGACTCAATTGCGTTTCTGTTTTATTTACTAAATAGAAACAACATTTAAAGCCTTTAATACAAAATTAATTCTACAATAAAATCTGTCACATTTGTCATTCGTGACATCTAGTAAAATCAAAGGAAAATAACTAATAGAAGAAAAGAGCTCGTATAGGTATGCTCTTTACATATATATGTATCTATGTATGAGTAGTGTATTTAAATGTGCAAAATATGTATTTATTCCTATTGTTTTAAGCATGCTCAGCCATCTTTTATTGTCAATTAAATCCTCTCCATCCAAAGGTTGCCTGGTAGAGATCGCTGTTAGTAAGGCCGCCCATTGTGACACTGACTATGCTATGACTGTCTTCTATTTTGTTGTTTATCTTGTACTAATGGTGTACCAATAAAGAGTTATATCTATCTATATCTATCTACTGCCTATGAAGAATCTACGTGCCAAATTTCAAAGTTATAAAGAATTTATGCTGGTATTCGATATATACATAGTAGTCTTAACTTAAATGTAGTATTGAATTAATTGTGCTAATTGTACAATCTATTTAAGGTAAACACCACTTGCATTTAAAATAGTTCTTAATCAAGTTATAAATAAATTAACTTAATTGACACCGACAAGATTACGTGAAATTATTATTTAAGTGGGGATACTATCAAGCAGAAACTTACGAAAACCATGTAAAGAAACAGCAAAGACATCGACCGATTGACTGTAGGTATTCATTAATCTGCTTAATCTAAAAATTGGGGAGTTCGTGTCATCATATTGTGTCCAGCCTAACTGGTTGTTATTCGTTTTGACATTAAAAAAAACTTTAAAGTTAGCTCGACGATAAGGATTTCAGAACTGAAATTCAGGCCTAGAATCGACTTCATGTATGGCGGGTACGTGAAGTACCTATCATAAAAGTCCGTTCAGTAGTTTTTGCGTGAAAGAGTAAAAAACATCTTTACAAACTCTTACATTTATTTGATTCCAAATTAATAATTTTGGGCTGGTGATTGTCGATACGTAGGTGGGTATATAATACTCTGTAGGATCACAATATCAATAATATCTTTGACACTTATTTTCCCCTTCATGTCTAGGAAAGAGATTATACCAATTAGAGATGTCAATAAAACGTAAAATCAAGAGTCTTTAGGGCTGACTGACACCTACGCAGTTTTAGTTTATATTTTTTCTCGAATTTCTATTTGGGTATAAGTACCTTATATTTTAAAAATAACACATCTTTATTGTACGTAGGTCGCTTGATGTTGTAAGTATACAGATACTGTGTAACAGGCTACTTTTAATACATATCTATTAACCTTATGTAAGTAGGCGGAATACGTATAACGGTAAATCACCGACTCCTTTTTTCGATTCGGCGCATCACCAATAAGTATACAGATAAAAATGTGACCGGCTACGTATACGAGTAATACGTATCTATCAAGCTTAGGTTAGTAGGCGCAATACGTACAGGGAAGGATTCAGTAGCCAGATGCTTTAATGTGTACCGCATATTGATATAATGTAGTCGGTTACTTATTCTAAGTAGCTAGCCACCTTATGCACTAAGTAGGTAGAATCGATAACATTTTGTAAATATTGCAGCTACTTAAAATACGTAACTATCAACAGCTCGTTGGTAATAAAGATGAAATACGTATGTAACAACATTATACGTACATTTCTGCAATGCCATTATGGAACATGGCCCGGCTTACAAACACGTTTATAAGATTCACCGTTAATAGATAAACGGAACAATTATTACGTAAGCTACAATCGTAGTCAATAGCAAATTGCATACACATTACAAAATCGGGTCATGTACGTAGCATTTTTTTCTCAGTGTATGTATATTCATAATAGCACATACCTATGCTTCTGAACTACAGATTTACTCTAGTTTATTTCTGGTCATAAGTTTATTAGCCAAGTGTAATGGATCTTCGCTTGTAAGAAAATTAAAAATTACTAAATGCAATATAATATAATTATGAATATGATCTCATAAAGCAATCAATCACATGGAAAATAACATTATATCCACTATAGTTCTTGGTAAATATACTATTATTTATTCTGTGATTTGACATATTTATTTGTTATTTGGCTATTAACCCTATCATTCACAATTTAAAATCAAAATTCAACGTGGGGTATTTGGACGACGGAACCCTAGGAGGCGATGTAGATACCGTTTTTCAGACCTCTTGACAATTCAATCAAAATTCAAAAATATTGGTTTAGAATTAAATTTCAGCAAATGCGAGCTTTATATTCAAAATTCAGTAATCAATCCTTTTGACATTATTGCAAAATTTTAGACAAAAGTTCCCTTCACCTTCTAGGGGCCCCAATTTTTGAAGATTATTTTCCCCTCTACATACTAAATATTACTTCTAAGTTTAAAGAATACGCAGACCGTCTTATCAAAATAAGCCTTCATTATGCCCTGTCAATAATTAAATTCTGCCTTTTCGTTCCTAAATTAACATATGCGCTCCGTTGTTGCAACTTCTGCAAATACCAAAATTTGTTATCACCATTGGACGGTATAATCAGTGGGGCTATTACGTAACTTGCCTCTAAATCAATAGAAACATTACAATGGCAATATTGGTTCCATTTGCAATGAACTACTGTTTGTATATGCACGCATGAGTAAGCAAAAAAGTAAACCGTTTTCACGATTGAAACTGATTGAAACAAGTTACGTAATAGCCCTGCAGGTCTCTTTTGGAATCTATTTTAAATATACAGCTCAGTGACAAATCTTGGACTCAGGCATCCCTCCCCATTCATTATGGTGGATTAGGGATCCGTAAAATTTCTAGTGTTTCTTTACCAGCTTTTTTGTCTTCCGCCTTTAGCTCAGCCAGTCTCATAGGTAAAATCCTAAGGGCTTTCCCCTCAAACTATGAGATTGCTGGTTTGGAGGAGGCCAAAAAAGCTTGGTCAATTGCTTGCCCGGGACAGGATGTCCCTGGCCACCCAAATTCACAAAGGAGCTGGGACGATGTCATTTCTAAATTAACTTTTAATTCTCTTTTAAGCCGCAGCATGGGACCGGAACGGGCCAGATTACTGGCGTCGGCCACCAGGGAAGCCGGTGATTGGTTACATGCATACCCGTCACCGAACATCGGCACTTTTTTGGTGCCATACACTTTTCGCCTTGCAACTTGTCTACGACTAGGGAGTTCGTGTATGCTTTCCTCACAGGTGTCCCTGTGGCAGCGAGGTCGACCCACTGAGACACCATGGGCTGTCGTGCCAAAAAAGTGCCGGTCGCTTCTCTAGGCATGCCACGCTGCATTTCCAGAGACGACGGCAAGAGACCGGACGGGATGACCCTGGTTCCATGGAGCTTGGGAAGGGCACTGGTATGGGATGCTACCTGTGTGGACACATTGGCCCCTTCTCATCTTCGCGGAACCAGCATTCAAGCAGGCGCGGCAGCTGAAGCGGCAGAAAAATTAAAAAGACAAAAATATAGGGGTGTCAATATAGGGCAATGAATATAATTTTATTCCTTTCGGTGTTGAGACCCTTGGTCCGTGGGATTCCGGAGCTCGCCAGCTCTTTAAAGAGCTGGCTAATAGGTTAAGGTTTTGTACTGGGGACCGAAGAGCTGGTAGTTTCCTCGCACAACGTATCAGCATTGCGATACAGCGAGGAAATGCTGCCAGCATCTTCGGAACCATGCCGAGGGGGCCTAACTTTTTTAATTTATTTTAGGTATTAGTTTATGTTTTAAAATGTATTTATTTAATTATTATTAGTATATTAGGTTGTTGAGCAAGATGAGTTATTAAATTTTATTCCTATGAAACACTAATGAGGCCGCGCGTGGGATTTTCCATGCTTCATTGAAAATATTATTGTATTTTTCGACGTCGATGGAAAATAAAATATTATATAAGTCAATAACATTTCATTTCTTTGTCTTCTCAAGTTTTATAGGCACCAGACCGTGCTTCCTTTCCAGATTTCTAGTTATAAAACAATATTGCAATAAATATATTTTTCATATAGTAAGTAATGTGTAAAAATAATTACTTACTAATTGTTATTAAATTATGGAAGTAATAAAATTGTACTAAAAAGCATTGCATTATCTTCGACCGAAGTAGGTACCTATTTTAACCTAGAGATACGGTACATCGCACCTCTTATAGAGAGTGATAAACATTTTCTTGTAAATTCATACTTATCTATACTAATGTTTACTAATAGCCGAAGAGTTTGAATGCATGTTTGAACGCGCTAATCTCAAAAACGACCAACGTACAACGCGGATGAAACCGTACGGCACAGCTAGTTTGAAATAAAAGCGTTAATAAACTTATTGCTAAATTAAAACATTGATAACTATACCTGTGGTGACATTTATTTTTAGGGTCAAATCATATCGGTTACTTGAAAATTTGTGGGAAAATACTGTTATAAAAAATAACAGGATAAACAAAATGTTAATTAATCGACAGTCGATAGAAGAGTTCAAGCCACTCTCAATCTGTGGTTCAAGCTTTTGATTATATCAACACTGTAATTATAATTGTTTGTATGCCTGATCATTATAGGGAATAATAGTTGAAATAACTTAAAATAGAATGAAAGTATTGATCTGATTCTATACTTCAAATGTATTTTTGAAAATGTCATTTAAAGAAAGATCCACTGCAGAAAAAAACATGCCTTGCTGAGTTTCTTGGCGGAGTCTTCTCAGTTTAAGTGTATTCCGAACCGGTGGTAACGTCAATTGTAACGTTCAGGCCTAGTTTAGGCCTTTCCAGGGCCTAAACTGAATAGAAGAGTTTTGGGTTTTTAAAATACAACCGACGCAGATATAGTAGTGACATAAATTAACAAAAAATCATTGGATATTTAGCTTTATAAGCCATATTGTAATGCCTGGCTGGATATCGCTCTAAAGTTGGAAATATATCGGCGTGCGCATAGGTGTCCCAGCAGTTGCATTTGAGAGCCAAGTTCCTTCTAACCAGCCAATCTCTTTTTTTTTACTATTTTTTTTTATTCGATAGGCTTGCGTTTGACCACAATCTCACAATGGTAAGTGATGATGTGGCCGAAGATGGTAAGCACACAAAGCCTAGATGGGAACTGGCTCTCAAGTGCAGCTGTCGGAACACACCGATAGGTGTTTGGCGACAGAATTCTCTTACATCTACATGGTGATATTGTGTTTAAATTGGACCCTATTTATATAAATGTATGTTGTTTTTCTTATTTTGAAGTCTACAAAGATAGTTATCCAGCAAGCCAGTAGCCAGTAGCGGATTTTGGTTTGGGAAGGGCTTGACCTCGCTGATGGTAAGTTTTATCAAGGTAAACACTTAACAATACAATTCGTACTTTAGGTAGTGTTGCTAAAAGCTTTAATGTGAATAATATCATCTCAGATGATTTCGATGCGCGGATTCAGGGGTGGGCTTGATACTGCAGCGAACTATGTGAAGCTATGTTATCAAGTTTCTTATTAAAATAATGAAAAATAATCTACTACCAATCTCATCTAAAGTAAAAAAAGTTAGAAATAAATATCTAAAATGTATTATTATAAAATATGTCTATGCCTGATACTTAAACTATCTGTTCTGACGTGACAGACCAGGCCACTGTTAAAGAAAATAATAAGTGGACAGTATCAATAGACATCATTTTCATGTTAATCGGTTCGTCATGTTGAACAACTATCAACTCTGAATCAATCATTTGTAAATGATGATGATTATACCAATTGTGTCCTAGTAGTGCCCAAGACATGATGTTTCAAGCATAAACCCTAAAAATGTTATATTTATTTTATATTAATGTATGTATATATTAATGTATTATTTATTTATGTAGAGGAAATAGTGATGATCTTGTGAACGCTGCCAGTAATATGAAAAGACACCAAACTCTGCAGTAGGTACTGGTCGTCTCAATGGTCGGTGAACTATTCAGCAAAAAAGAAATATTTAATAGACGAGATAGGTTTTGATATCAAAAATATTTCTAATGTCGTTGAAGGGTAAATAATAAACCGATTGCATCGATATTTAAGACCGTAATAACAATGCATACCTATATTAATCACAACATCGCAAGAATTTAAAAATGTCATTAAAATCCTTATTTTTTTTAAATAAGTTAGTGATCCGCTACATATTTAAAAAAAATAAACCAAGCTCCACGAAATCGTATTGTTATTTCAACAACAACTGTTTTTATCAACCAATGTTGGGCGTTGATAAAAACCTGAAATCCAACTATGTAAATCGTAAAACCACAATTAAAACAAGAGACTAACAAAATATTTACGCTAACACAACGCCACATAGCGAAAACAAGTGGTAACTAACCACGTTTCACACAATTTCTTTGATTTTATGTGTTTAACTTGAGTTAAGATTAAGTTAGTAGTTACCTCTCTCTTGGATCTCAGCCCGGCAGCCGAGGGCGGCTAACACCACGAGCAGGAAAAGGTTCCACATAATGTCACATTCACATAAACACTCCGGTAAACATACTAACAGTCACAAATTGTCAAACTCAACATAGGTAACGTCTTTTTACGTCAACACAGGCACACGCGTCCGCTCGGCTCGCAAGCGCAGCCTGTCTGTATGGAATGACGATGACGGTACGTTTGTGTAACTTCGGCTTGGAGCGCTTACGCGCCGCTACTGTCTAAGCCTCCGCAAAGAATAATGTTCGTTCGCAGATGCGATGTAACTTAATCGCTTGGTTTCAATCGCCTTTTCAAACTCAGCGCTTTTGCGATGATAATAATTAACCGGTGAGGCATTATCCCAAGCTTTTTTTTTGATAGCGCATTATTATCGTTAATTTGATTGGTTTTTAATGAATACTAAATTATTAATTTAGTACACAGAACATTAATGAATCTTCGACATTTGAAAGATGAATAACTTAATTTCTAATCACTTTTATTTAGAATACCTATATTCATTATTCTTTGAGGATAATACAATTATGTTAACAATAAGCTATCATATTGGTATAAAACTAAAAAACACACTATTTATAAATATAAATATAAAAATTGCCCCAATTGCCCAACGGAAGCGTCCAAAGAATGCTAAAATTAAAAAAAAGTTTAGATACCTAGCACCTAGGTATATTTATATACAATTTACAGATTTCATATTATTTCCGTCCATATGTGGATTTCAAAGTTATTAGAATCTCGTTACATTAAGTATAACTTAAAGTCATGTAATATTTTTTCTAAGTACCTACCTACTCTTCAATCTTTACGGGACTTTTTAGAAACTATAACAACTCAACCAACAATCTTACTTTTCTTTAGCGGCTCTTGCATAAATCTTCTAAGAAGTGGCACATCTAGATTTCATCTTTGCAGTGTTACTAGCGGTTCTCAGAGGCTCGTCGCATGCGCAGGTAAGCCTCCACGGGACGCAGATTGTCTCACGAAGGGGCGGAGGGGTTAAGAGGCGCAGAGGGGCGTGGGGGAATGCTCAATGCACTTGCACCTCAAACGAGATGAAAGCACCAAGAGAGAATTCACGTATAGACGCGCTCAGTCATTCCCATTCAACGGAGTGTTAGACAGTAGACAGAATATTATTCAGTTGAAGTACGGCGAGATGTAAGCTTCAAGATAAAGATTTGATCGTGTTGATAATTTAAATATGTATCGAAAATGTACTCATTTCATAACTACTTTATTGCGGACTGCATTGCGTTGCATCATAAACCACTGCGGCCGTGTCAATACTACCTAAAACATTCTCTACCACTATTATTTTATGAATTTAAACATCTCAGAGAAAAACGGGTAGGTACAAATATTGTTATGGGATTACATTAACTTTATTTGCAAACTACGGAATTATTTTTGGTAACTTAGAAAGAAAGAAATGCAGAAAGTTGGTCGATATTATAAATGGGAAAGTTACCTAATGTTGTTTTTAAATGCCCCCTAATCATAGGGTGTTCTGTTACCAGCTGTAAGGTCACAAACAAGGCTGCGGTGATGGGGCTCATGAATATGACCTGACAACTATAATATGTACTCAACAGCTGGAACCGGTGACGAACTACGTTTTTAAGACGTCCGGACAGGATTTATACAGGATAAACAAAGAGAACGACGGGATAGAGTTGCAATATAATAAAAACATGATTTGCATTACTTTCTTACATACAAGTAGCTTACATATCCTTCGAAGTCAAAGTCAAAACCATTTATTCAGTTTAGGCCCTTACAGATGTTACCACCGGTTCGGAAGTCAGCCTTCAACTGAGAAGAACCGGCAAGAAACTCAGCAAGATTACATTTTTAAAATATTTTTGGACCATCTTGGACTATATTGGCTTTTATATTGCATTCCATCTGTCAGCGTCGCGATATGAAAATAGTCATATTTGTATTGTAAATAGATAAATAAGGTCCTTGTATATAATAAATAAAGAATTAGTTAGGAAATAGGTAAGATAGGTAACAATCTCAGGATGTTCGGCACCAAAACAAGGCATTACCTTATCGAAAGCCGTTTCATGTTTTTTAACGACAATTCTCAGATTAATTAAGATATTATCATAATTCTTTTTACATAATATGTAGAAATGTGTTACCTATACAGTAAATTGGGTCTTTTGTAATAGGAAAGCCATTACCCGAGAAAATCAGTAAAAACCGTTAAGCGCTACAGAATAGATTGTCAGAAAGAGACAAAGAACGAGAACGAAAGAGACGAAGAAAAGGAAGTTCAAACGGTAGCCGCAACGAGATCCGTTGAAGAAGATCGGCCGAATCCAGAGAACTTCTCAAGCTGGACGCGTCTACTCAGAGTAACAGCACGCGTCTTCCAGTTCGCGGATCTTCTGAAGGAGAAGATTAAAGCTAAGAAAAAGGTCAGCATCGCACGCAACAAAGAATAAGTCTGGAAACCACAGAAGCGTGTCGTCAAGAAGAAGATGAAGAAAATCCAGTCACGCGAAGAAGAGGTCAAAAGAAAATACATCCCATAGGAAGATATCCAACTGAGGAAAGCCGAAGAAGCTTTGATAAAGAAGAGTCAAAAGGAAAACTTCAACAAAGAAATACTTTGCCTGAAGAATGAGAAACCACTGGAGAACTCAAACCGATTGAAAAGGATCGACGTGTATCTAAATCGCCAGGACGTCATCAAGTTCAGAAGTCGTACAAGAAAGATTGATACAAGAGAAAGAAGAACGAACCCTGCGATATTAGATGGAAGACACAAGATCACCCGGCTCATCGTCGAAGACTACCACCGAAGATTTCTCCATGGGAACACGGCAAGAGTAATGAACGCAATCCGACAAAAGTATTGGATTTTGGGTCTGCGAAAAACGGTGAAGAAGATCATCCACGAGTGTCAATGGTGCAGAGTGAAGAAGAGTACACCGCAAATACCACCTACGGGAGACTTACCCATCGAGCGTCTACGTCATCACCAACATCCCTTCACGTGCACTGCCGTTGATTACTTTTGACCGATGCACGTCACCGTCGGGAGAAGAACGGAGAAGCGCTGGGGAGCCCTTTTCACATGTCTCACCACAAGAGCTGTCCACGTGGAATTGGTGAACTCACTCAACACCAGCTCTATGATCATGGCACTTCGAAGAATGACAGCACGAAGAGGAACTCCCAAGACGATCTTCAGCGACAACGGCACGAACTTCGTCGGAGCCAACAGGGAGTTAGAAGAAGCAGCAGCCAAGGAGGGAATACGAAGTTCATTCCCCCCGGATGTCCCAACATGGGCGGCGCATGGGAGAGACTGGTTCGATCAGTCAAGACGGCGCTAGCAAACATGCCTGTTTGACCGGGGTCTAGGTACAATTATCTATTTATGTATTTATCTAAAAAAAATCGAGGCCTCGGGAGACGGTCAAGCGGTGAGCTTTTTCCGCCAACGCATCAGCCTGGCCATCCAAAGAGGAAACGCTGCCAGCCTGCTAGGAACCTTGCCAATCGGCAGAAGCGGCAGCCTCGAAGAAGTGTTTTATATATTATAGCTTGTATATTTTGTACATTTGTTGTAAATGTGAATAAATTATCTGGTTTCCATAATACAAGCTCTTTGACGTATGCCCTAGGATACATTTATTTATATTTATAAAACAAGTTCTTAGATAGTATTTATCACCTCTCACTTGAGGGGTACATTATAGGTATCTACGAACACGCAATAAACATGTGTATTATTAGAGGAATCTTTTTAAATTAGTGCCATCGTCACCATTCCACCATCGCACTGCTCGCCGGCGATGTGGAGCTCATCCTCATATCCTCGAGCCGCCTCGTTCGTCCACTGAACGATTCAGCCGGACGTTCGGTACGGTATTCCCTCCGCGCTATGATATGGGGTTCTTCAAAAAGGGCGTAAAGAAAGCTCTTCAAGGTCGGCAACACATTGGCAATCACCTTGGTATTGCAAATGTCCATAGGCGGCGGTGACCACTTACCATCAGGTGGACCGTCTGCACGTTTATCAACCTATTGACATAAAAAAAAACATGACTTTGGAAAGTTCTATCTCGAGCAGACAGACTATCTAACGGGTTTACAAGACAAAAATATGATATAGAAGTAGATTACGGAAACCAGATTCTGAAAGCTTCTGAATCTCACTCTATCTAAGTACCTACATAGATTATGCGCTCTATTTTCACGCCAATGCATTCTCCCGATTATGACATCCACAGTTGTGTGATATCAATGGCTAGCTACGATCATCGATTGGCTACATTAGAGCATCGTGATATGCAAAGCAAAGTTTTGCTTAGAATATTCGACGATATAAAAGGTACAAAGGTAATCGACGAAGCAACTAAAATTATCAAGTGGCTGTGATGAGGCCAGAGCTATCGAGGGAGCTAACTCTCCTTTTGACAGAAGAAGAGCGACGCCGGCAGGGCAGGCGAAGAAAGCAAGCCTGATCTCATAGTCCCGCCACTAAGGCAAGAGGTGGGACACCGTGGGGTTTTAGTCAGTAGGAATCTGACATAACCCAGCCGTCTCCTCCAGGACTCGCTGGGTATCTAAGCCGGATTTCCCCACGTTAAAAAATAAATCATCGCCCTTTGGCACAGTGGGCAGACATTTTCATATTCAACTCGTATATCATGCCGTGTCTTACATATGGGAACTAACTCAGAAACTCCTTTTAAAACTAAGAATTTGCCAGAGGGGAATTGAAAAAAATATATAGGCGTCACGTTAAAAGACCGCAAAAGAGCAGAAGAAATTCAACGAAGATCTAGAACAAAGTTGGAAGACATAATAAAAAAAAAAGACAGTTGAAATGGCGATGAACAGGACTGAAATAAAAACAGAACAAAGTGGACGAAAATTATAACAGAGTTGCATGCAACCGCGGGATGCAAAGACAAAAAGAGGCAGACTAAAAGTTAAATGATTGATAGACGATATCATAATTTTTTTTGGGGCAATCTGGTTAAGAAAAGCAAAGAACAGAAACTAACGGAAATGGTGTCACAGGACATGCTGAACACTAAACCGGGAAATCTAATAAATTTGAGTTAGAATGTACGATTAAAACTTTTAATTGATTTATTTAGTAGTACTAGCAATAAATGCTATACAAAAAAAGTGTATTTTCGTCTTGAGTTTTGCTTAGGTATACCTACATAGGTGTACATAATTTGGCATGTTATGGTGAATTTTTATCACTTGCGCATTCGTACATCACTCTATTCTAGTTAACAATGCATTATAATTCACTACGAATACGTATTTGTATTTTATTTTTGATATTTTGGTTTGATAATAAATTATGATTCACAAAAGTATTATCTTCCCTGTAATTTGTTCTTATTATAATAATAATAGAGATAATAAGACTCAAACATAAATTCTCACTCAAAAAAAAATTTTAAGATCGGTTGAGTACTTTTTGAGTTAAATCGTAGGTTATAAGTAAACAAAAAATCTAATCATTCCTCTTTATAATATTTGTTTAAAAGTTTAAATTATTGTCATATGGCGCCATCTATGAAGTCAAAATAAAAACTCCAAAATGAACATGGCGTACTAGGATGACAGTGGAACCGTGCCTACACACTGCGCGAGCGCACGCCTATTAAGCTCAAGGATTTAATTATTACATGTGGGAATCAACAGATGGCGGTGCATGAAATAATTTCCATTTATTTTATTCTTTTTTTATAACTAGATGACACTTAAGTATTTTAACTTAGAAGTAACTAGTAAAAAAAAACTGTGGTGTAAAATTGTATCGATTACGCAGATCAATTGTAAATAGTGATTAGTAGTAAGCAATTCACGTTGTGGTCAGCCTGTGGGTAAATTCATAGTTTAATTGGTAGTAAATAAACTCTGATAGGTACCTTAAATGTGTTGACGATGTCGTTAACAAGGATTTTTTCTTTTAACCTTATCGCGAGCCATGTTCCAAGCTTGATATAAAACATAGTATTATGTTTCTATTGTAGTTCCACAATATGCAAAAAGCAACGAAATTTTGTAACACACCGTAACAAGGTATATTATTATTATATGGAACACCTTGTTTTTTAAACCGATAAAGATTCAATTTTAAAAAAATTTTGGGGCTCAAAAAAAATCTTGAAGAGCTATTTTTACGCCCTTTTTGAAGAACCCATTTCTGATTGTTTGATAATTAAATTAATGATTGTGATTTTTTTTTCATGAATAAATTATAATATTTTTTTATTTACCTAGTGCTAAGGAAATATAAAAAATACATTTAAGAGCTTTATTTTCAATATCTATCTATCTATCTATCATGTTTTGTTACTAAACAGAAAAATAAAATATTTTTGTAACCTACCTAGGCGCCGCGCGATTCAAATTGAAATAATATTAGGTAGGTACCTATTTAATATTAAAAAACGCTCGGGGACGGTTTGAGGATATGCACTGGCAAATAATAGGCGAGAATCGGCTGAGAAATGGAACAAGGAGAACAGCCGGGCAAACATACGAAAGCGTTTTAAGTGAACCTCTGCCTACATTGAGAGATTTTTTGGTTACACTACGAAACATTTGTTTCTTACGATTCAATAAAATAATAAAATAGCATGTTTGTTTGTCCTCAGTCTGTGTAAATAACATAATGTAGGTAAATGTACAAAAGACGGGGGTCTTTAGGACCCGTTTAGGAGAAGAATCTCGAAAAATCCTTTATTTCTCGTCTACATCTTAAAAACTACACCTGTGAAAAAAACAGCTTTCTAGGTCCAAGGCTTTATGCTGGACGTTGACGAGCCAGGCCTCCTCTTTTTATATATAGAAGATATTATGGTCTCCGTACTACAAGCATTGCTTGGTTTGGAAACATGTGCCCATGTGTGGAAAATGTCCTGTAATTTCTATTTATACTATAAACCTAACTATAATTGAAAGTAAATTATTCATATCATACATACCGTAATCTATTTCGGTTGCACTTCAGTAAAAATGGCCGCGTTACACGAATAAAGTCTATTTTTATTCGTATCTATACCCTAGCCTAGGTGATTAACTTCAGTACGCTATGACAGAGAGGAACCATTTGGCACTTGCGCTGAGTGCATTATCAAATTCATCAGATAATAAGCAAAACTACATGCTCATCTGTAATTTGCTTTGAGGATTTAAGGATGAGCATGTAGAGTATACAACATATAACAAAAATATGTTTTGATATGGATATAATTGAAGGATAGATAAATGGTGGCGAATTGCTGCATGCACCCTATCCTAAGTAATATACATATAACGCGTCGTCTGTGTGTCTATCTCTCCATCACTCAGTTCTTTCACCTGACTCGAAAATGAGTTTAATTGGCCATAGTTTTTTTTTATAACCGGAAACAGTCAATAAAGCTTGTAATATATATCTAATACTCTCATTGTACGTAATAGTTTTCCTGTAACTTCAGTCAAAATTTTCAGAACTAGATTTCTAAAAATCTTTGAGAAGTTCAGTACCAAACTAGAGTAAAACGGTAAATTCCGTATACTTCGAGTGAATGGTATAGAAATTTTTAAATACCAGAGCAAAATTGGCCTAATACATGTAAATTAAAGAAACTATAAAGGTCCTTAGTCATATTCCTGTTTGACTACCGAACCCTAACAAGTTTTTGTTACAAGATAAAATCTCTTCATATACTCCTACAAATACTTATTTTTTTGTAAAACCTTCAAATAACTATTTGAATTGTTACTGCCACGTCATAACAAACCCGATACAAAATATTTGGCGGTTATTGCCAGAAATGAGCCGAGTACAAAGACAAGTAAATACTCTAGAGTGGTCAATTATAAAGCGAATTGTTTGATTTTAATTAATATTCACATGACAATAACATACTTATAAGTAAATATACGAGTAAAGAATTATAGATATCACTATTATCTTGATAACCATCAATACAGATAATATTCATAATATTAAAAACCGCAGAATGGTTCTGGAGTGGCGACCACGGACCGGAAAACGCAGCGTGGGCAGGCCTCCAACACGGTGGACAGACGATCTTGTGAGGGTCGCAGGAAGCCACTGGATGCGGATAGCGCAGACTGGCCATTGTGGAGATCCTTGGGGGAAAGGCCTCCCCAAGGAGGCCTGTCGAGCAGTGGACGTCTTCCGACTGACATGATGATGATGATGACGATGAAGATGATTAAAAACCAAAGTGGCGGTTTGATGTTCGTATTATAGATATTTGTATGTTTTGATGTTTGTTGCTCAATCACACAAACACGGCCGAACGAATTATGATGAAACTTAGCACACAGACATATCATATCCTGAAATATTTTTATTTATTTATTTATTTAAGGACAGCCAACAAAACACACACACAAGAAATAATACAATGAATCACAAATAGTACTTAAAGCTAAGTGCTGTTTCAATTACAGGATATCACAATATTGTTAAAAGACTAAAAAAAGAACATGTAAATTTTGAAAATTTAAATTAACTAGTTAAATTGTATAAAATAAGAATTAATAGAAAAAATAAAAAATAACAAGATTTAGTACTACGAGTACCATATAAGACATGATCATCCGGCTAAGATTATTTGAGAAGAAGGCCCAAAAGAAGCTAAAACGGCATGTTTAAATTTATGTTGTTTGTTTGAGAAGATGTCAATGACATGGTTATTCTTATAGAAGATGTTATACATAGGATACTTTTTATCCTGGGAAAAGATAAGATCCACTTGTTAACCACTAAGGTGGTTAATAAGCATAAAGCACGCCTGATGGTAATCGATTACGGTAGCCTATTAGATGCTTGCACCATCAGGGTATTATCTTTGATATGTAAAAAGAACGCGGGCCCCGTTTTCAGCTATCCACTGAGGCTCTGCGTGCGAGTGTATCACCACACCAACCACAAGCGTTTCACACCCTTTATTATTTCCCGTAGAAGTAGAGCAATGTACGTTACAGCCGATATCGTAAAGCACTGTCTGTTTTTACACCTGTTTTGTTGTTTATCTATGGCAGCAAGGCCGGTCGGCGCTTGCGGCTTGCGTTGCGAAACTCTGTTCGGATGTGGAGCGATCTAAATATAAGCGGGTCTCGTGCGTTGGAGCACCGGAGCACCGTTCCCTTTCGATTGTTTCCTATTACTTAGCATACCGATTATCTGTAAATAAAGATCCTATTTTTACCTGTAAAATATTTACGGGGGGTTTGGGTTTCATTCTCTTTTCATTCGTCAATTTCTATCTTCTGTATTAATGTTTTTCTATTCATAATTGTAAATCTATAATAGGGTATTACATGAATAGTGTAGGTAATTAAACTGAATTTGTTATTTCAACTGTTAAACAAAAACATGATAATAATTAATTATGTAATAGCATAATCTAGTTATTCAGTCTCTATCTCCGCTAAGTTTGTGACATATATAGACAAGATCTAGAGGTAAGTAGATATTATTATCTTGATATTTTCTAACCGTTGAATTTTCAGGTGTTAAGTATTTTTGTTTTCAATGGAGAGAGAAGATTTTACAGGAGAAAAAAGGCTGCAAAGTTTTATCTTCATGTACTAATTTAATATAATGATTACTTTAATCATCAATACATGATGATGATAAAATCATTGGGAGTTCTTGCTTGGAAATTATCAGGCAAGCTATCGTATTAACATTCCACCCATTGCAAAGCCACTGTCCATTTTCATTCTGCCACATCAACACCATGTTGCTATTGCCAAACTCAATCTGATGGTTTCCTCACGATGTTTTGCTTCACCAAAAGCTTCCCGCAGTATCCGACGTCACTACTAAGATGGTAATTTTTGAAACAAGTGATCAGATGTTGAAAATTATTTCATAAAGAGCTACATAATTCTGAGTGATGTAGACTTCTTTTCATCTCAGAAACGTGAGTGAAATTGCGGGGTGGATGATTTATAGTATATTTCTTACGAAACGTTTTACTTTAAACTACTATCGGTTACGCCGATGTATTCTTGGCAGTTTTGTAATTCAATGGACGACATTCCGAATAAAGGTAAAAGTGTTCGGTACAAAACAGAAGCAAATACCACAAGATAATGAAAACGGTTGGCACGGCGCTTGATAATGCTGTTGCGGGTGCAGGCACAAACAGTCAATATTCATTTGCAATGTTTACATAAAGACAAATATATATATATATAAACAGGGCTGTATTCAAGGGAGGGTAAACGGGGCAACTGCCCGGAGCCTCCACAAGAGAGGGGCCCCTACATAAATTATACTTAGGTATTATGAAAAAAATATACCAAATCGTAAAAAAATCCTAAACAACTAAATACCATATATAAATATCACAAATAATAAAAAAAAAGATTTATCTTTGCAATAAAAGAATAAAACAGTTGCAAAAAAATATAATTTATCTTATTTGCAAAATAATTTGTTGGCACTCCTTTGTTGGCCCGGGACATCTAAATCTGGCCCTACATTTAAGCAACCTATGGAGATCATTAAAATTCTTCCGCAGACTTGGTGGTACGGAAGTATTTAATGTACGTGACGTGAGGTACGGATGGGTAATCGGGCTTGAATGAAAGAGAGAGAAGCGTAGAGGAATCAATTTTGAAGGTAAGAATCTTGTGCAGCCAAATCAAATTGTTTACGGCGGTTTTCGAGTGAGAGTAGATTGTGCTCCATCAGGGATTCGTCATAGGACGCGTTTATTTTGTGGTATCGATAGGTATTAAAGTATCTTGGTTTAATACTTTCCCGCATAGAACTACATGAACTACTTTCCAACATGAACTTTATATTCAGGATTCCATATAGAACAACCAAAGACTAATATGGATCGAACACAGCCCAAAATACATATTTTTTAAAGTTATCACTCTTTTAAATTGTTTGTTATTTGGTTTCAAGTAAAACTGAGCTTATTTTCGTATCAGATCGTGGTGTGTGAAGGTTTTAAGTATATTATAGGTTATCTATCCACTATTTTTACGAACAATTTATACCCAAGTCCCTAATACTTACTTTTGAAGGTCGAACATCTATAGCCTGTTGTAAGTTTGTATGTTGGGATCATCGATATAGGTATAGACTAGATTCTGGGTCACATACAAAATCCAAGCTAAATGCTATCCGCGTGAGTATATACTTTTACAGCTACATTTGTTTATTAACAAAGGGAGAGAAATGTTTTAAAACAGTTTTAAGTTCAACCTAATTACAACCATAGCACCCAGTAATAAAGTCACAAATCTTCAAAATATTATCTAATACTTACGATCATTAGTCACATAAAACGAGCAAAGCAATAAACTACTCCTGTCACTTAAAAGAAATAGACATAAGTTAAAGAACATTTAGTGTGAAATCAACCTTAATATGCAACGAATAAAGTATGTTTTCCCGTTCTCGCCTTGAGAGCTACATCGTTTTGTTTCGTTTATTTTTTCTTCTTCGAAGTTTGTGCGTGTGTTGGCGAGTTTGGCCAAACATTTGTAGCGTTGGTAGCGTGGTTTAAAATATGTAATTTTGTTCAAAATTTTATATTATTTGTTACTTTAAAGCTTAAAATATCTCTTATTCTTTATGTTCTTACCGAAAGTAAGATACTCCGACCGTTAAATTGCTTTTTCGAGCATTATTTTTGCAACTTTTGAATACACACTGCGGCATTGTGAGACGTGTTTATATTGGCTGTGTTCAAACGAAACTAAACAAAATAAGAGCTCACTTTTCAAATGCGCTCTTATTTACCGAGACGTATTTTTGCGCCGACCCTAAATCTAGTCTATACCTATATCGATGGTTGGGATGTTATTGGCTCAATCACGCGTAAACACCACAACAGATTTGGATGATACTTGGCACAATTATTTTTATAACGATTGAAACCAAACAAATATAGTTGATACATAAAGAATGTTCTAGAAGAGTTAAAATATGGTATCTTAGTTTCACCTTACATTAGTGAAATTGTGCATTTGTGATTCTTGTAAAATATGAGTAAAGCTTGTGAAGAAGTGATTAAATAGTAATGAACAAAATTAAGCACACGTTTTGCTTCTGTAAATGAATGTTACTTACATCAAGTGACGTCACAGCTTAGTTTAATAAATAAAGGCCCTCGCAATGAAGTTTAAATTAAACGTCATTGATTGAGGCCCTTGAAAATTCTTCGCACACTGCAACATGATCCCAAATTAAGCGAAGCTTGTACAATGGAAACCAGATAGCTGATATTAATAAAAACTTTTTTTAATTGGTGATTCCACCGACTCAGACAGATAAATAGACATGCACACAAACGTCAGTCGTGCATGGGAATCGAACCCACAACCTATGGCGAGATAGGTTACAGGCTCTATCATTATGACCCAAACCAATTTTTGTTTTTATTCATTATTATTCTAATGCAAATAAAGTTATTGACTATCATAGATGTCAGGATCTACGCTGAGCCCGTTATTTCATTATCGTCGAATTATTCTCAGTTATTAATTAACATGAATGCAGATATCATGAGTAAATGGCTATTCTTGTTGATTGCAACC
The DNA here is from genome assembly GCA_951361185.1 of Ochropacha duplaris. Lineage (NCBI taxonomy): Eukaryota > Metazoa > Arthropoda > Insecta > Lepidoptera > Drepanidae > Ochropacha > Ochropacha duplaris. Next base: position 4,465,019 of record OX592690.1, read on the forward strand.
GTAAGTTCCTTTTAAATATTTTTTTATACCACATGTCATGCCACCAGGTAGGCGGGTGACCTGATGGCAAATGTGTCGTACACCTTATTACAAGTATTAGGATTATTCATGATGTCTTAGATACTGAGACGATTGATATCGCGAATCAATAATTTTGTTTATTTCAATGTATTTATAATATAACGTTAACTTTTAGGTCTACCTCTGGCCTACATCTGGTGCATCGTATTTGAAGAACTCCACTGTATTGTTTTTAATTTTTAATATAAAACGTAATCCCGGGTTTTAACGCGGGAATGTGGGTGAAGTCGCGGAGTTGACGCTACCTCAAAATATACATGTAAAACATTCTCTCTGAACACCCGATGTGTTGTGAGTCACGTTGGATGAAAATAAAGCCGTCACCCAGTTAATCAAACAGATTAACATTTCATCTCGCTTTTTGGCTCAAGTAAGCTCTATGAAATCGCAAATTTACAACCATATTTATGATTGATTAATATGTAGGTGGCTATGTATTATTTTTAGGTATGTAGAATCTATCAATCAAATCAAATAAAAGGTATGTAGGCGATGATAGCTCAGTGGTAGTGACGTCGGATACCGCGGCGAAGGTCGTGGGTTCGAATCCTACAGTGAGCTTGAGCTTTCGGTGAAGGAAAACACCGTGAGGAAACCATAGCACGGTGGTACTTTGTAGTACCCGACTGGCTGGCTACCACCCTCAAGTTGAAAATCTGTCGCCAAACACCTCGACAGCTTCACTAGAGAGCCAGTTCCCATCTAGTGAGATTGTAGTCAAACACAAGCTTATCTAGAATAAAATAAATAAATAATAATCATACATGTTTCCCATAATGGAGGAACTATCTATAATTATGTATAGATAGTGCTATCCACGAAGTCGCGCCGCACTCTTTTTCCTAATCCTTTACAGTTCAAGTGTACATCCTTTTGCTAGTGTTGTAGTGCTGCTTATCGACATATACGTATCGATATATAAATAATTATAGACATATCGACAGCACTACAACACTGGTGAAACGATGCACGCATTTTCCTGTCCTGAACAATAATATTGGGGTTATAAAAGTTGAATCGTTATGATATAATTAAGGTACCCCAATATACGAAACCTTATAAGTGTGGAATATCCTGCCAGCAGGCTTAGTTCACTGCCAACAATTTAATAATTACATAACTACCTTCTGTATAAAAAAATACTGTATGTATAGTTAAATATATCGTGTTGAATTTAAAATTACCCGTTTCTTTTTTTGACATAACTGATGATATTATTTTCCAAATATTTGCGCGGAGCATTTTTCTTTTCAGATTAAGCGGTGAGCGCAGACTTCCATTTGCTTTGTTTCTTTCACACGCCGCAACATAAGATAGTATTATCCGCTGAGCTTTTTGCTCTAAAATTTTTGTTTATGGTTATTGCGTGTTTATATATAAGGAATTACATACACCCTATAATCATTTATTCATGGGAAGCGATGATAGTGGTTTGGCAATATGCTGGATCTTTCAGTAATGGATAACATTGCGAGGACATTCCGCTTCGCTATCTACCACCCTCAAGTTAAAAATGTATCACGAAGCACAGACCTACCATGATGCACCTTCACACATTGAAATTTCCCCTGATTTTAATAATTTTTAAATGTAACTCTTCTAAAAAAGACGTTCTTATTAAACTACTTCAAAAAAGGAGATGGTTATATATTCGACTGTATGTATTTTTTATACATACAATTTCTTCAAAAAGAAGCGCATAGATATTAACAGTTAATTTGTCATGAATTCATTGATTTGAAGAGAGAAGGTAAGAAGAATACAATACTGTAGGTATTTTGTCTAGCTAACACATAATTCGTAGCGTGGCGTGGATACTGAGCAGTTTTCAGTTTTCTAAATAACAGAATTGTTGGAGGTGATCGCCGCCTACGCGGTGCTATTTCTGACAAATACACGGAATGTACACACCTTTGCTGTAGGTGCGCACAGATACTAATGTTTCATAACTTCTTATTAATTATAATTTGCTTTTGAGTTATTCATTATATTCTTACAAAAACATGTAAATTATCGTGAGCGTCAAGATGAAGGGACCAAGTCTCCAATGTCTGTCATACATATATAAAAAATAATGCCATTAACCTACTATTTCCTACCTTTGCTATAATTTTAGCTACCTCATGATTTACATAATATTTTAACAAAATGCTTGGTCCCTCCATCATGATATCAAGATGGAGGGACCAAACTGATAGACTACTCCCTGGAATGTTCTACCTACTCGAAATGAAATGAAATGAAATCGTTTATTCATCCACATAGGCCTTCACAGGCACTTATGAATAGTCTGTGTTATAATACCTTAATTCTACCTTAGTATTATTTTGGCTGCCCGAAACATACGAGTATATCGTTTTAAAGATATCGATTACATAAGTTGGTCCCTCCAAATTGACGATTTAATTGTATTGTGCTACATCAAAATGGGCGGTTTATAAGAATAAATATTTAATACCTACACGTATTTACTACCTTCAAATCCATGAAAAATTTCTTAGGTTAAAGTATTTTTCGAGCCAAAAAACATGAAAATAAAAATTAGGTACAACGTAGAAAATTTAATCGTAGTAGCATTAATGAGGGTGTTCTTTTTCAAATAAGAATAACACACGAAAATATCTTGCATTAACTTTGATTGTCCTAGTAATAACATAAGAAGGAAATGTGGGTTTATTCCTTTGGATTTAAACATCATTCAGAAACAAGGCATTGGAGCGCTAAATGCTTCTGCTACTATTTTGAGTGATAATTTGGCTCCCTGTGGAATAATCGGTTGCAATGGTGTATAATTTTTAATTAAAAAAACCGACTTCACAAGGAAACTAAAAAAAGTAAAAAATAAATTTACTTAGCACAAAGTATTTTGATTTAGTTCATCAAATCAAATCAAATAGTTTATTCAATAAATCTCAGGTATTACAAATACTTATGTTAAAATATCAGAGTAACCTATTCAAATTATTATTCTATAAATACCTATTGATCTGTTTGAACCATAGTGGTACTTTTTTGAAATTGAAAACGAATTATCAAAATCGGTTCAAAAACGACGAAGTTATCCGAACAAACATAAAAAAATATATATACGATCGAATTGAGAAACTCCTCCTTTTTTGAAGTCGTTTAAAAAATAGAGATTCACTCTCTTACCAACATCATTTTTTTTAACTGTCTTCGGATGACAAAATCAACCAATACGAAATTCATAATCAGTTAAAACTAGGAGATAAATATTACAGAATTATTTCAGTCATTGATTTTATCCCGCCAATATGTGGAGATGTTGGCCACGACGATATTCTTGACGATTTTGTAATTGATTAAAAGTTTTCTTATAATGGCAATAATTTCGGAGATAAGCGTTTCCCCTGTTTTATCTACCGTGGATAGTTTATCCACCCATGTCGCCATGCTCGGAGGGTGGATAAAACTGAGAGAGGGAAATAGCATTTTGTCCTCTCCCCGTGGATCATTTCTTAGTTGACGTCACTTAATTATAATCTAATTAGATTAAGTACCTATATGTGTAATTTTGTTAGTTGCAGCAATAAATATAACTGGAATAATAATACAAATATTTATTATTATATTTCAAAAAATAACTACGATTATAATTTCTACGTTGTACCTAATTTTTATTTTCATTTTTTTTGGCTCGACAAATACTTTAACTTAAGAAATTTTGCATGGATTTGAAGGTAGTAAATATGTATTAAATATTTATCCTTCGAAGATCTTAAATAAACCACCCATTTTGATGTTGCACAAAAAAATTTAAGCGCCGATTTGGAGGTACCAACTTATGTAATTGATATCTTAAAAACGAAATATGTATCTTTTAATACCTTCCTTTAGATATTTTTTTTTCAAGTTTGGGCGCTTATAGGTATTTATTTTAGAAATGCTAAACGTTTAATTCAAGCTTAAAATAAACACCAATTCTTAATATAAACTCAAATTTTTTAAATTAATTAGAATGTCGATTAGGTTCATAATCGTCCTGCTGGTTTGAAATGAAAATATAGTGACAACAACTCCGACGTAAAGTCAGACTCTCGATTTCAGTTTTCAGGACGCTTACCTACATACCTACTTCTCAGTTGATATGAAGCAGCCGAAAGTGAGTCACATAATGTTTATTTCTGAATGATTCATGTTTACGCAAGCGCTGATTTTACTTTATGAATAATTTAATGAATTCTCACTACAGTTGGGATATTTTTTCTGTAACACTTACACGTACCAGTTTACTTGAAGAAAATACTATAGCATTCACAAAAATAAATTGGATCTTCATTGAAAAGTATTCATATTTTTCACTTGAGCGATCGAATTATAATATTTGTTGTGTTTTTAGATTCCAGTGTTGGTCCCGTATACAAAAGGATCATGTTACCTTGTATTTCGAATATACGCCTACTCAGAGGCGTGTATTTTTAAACTCACCCTGTGTATATATTTTATTGATTATTGATGTCTTTTTCATCGATGGCACACTTGGCACCAAATGGGAAATGTAGTGAACACTGTCATACACGTCGTTTTGAATCTATTTTTCTAATATACATATATTTTATTCATAACGGTACTATATCAGTTACCTAGTTGCCGCTTATTTTGACACTAACAAATAAACCAAACCAAAAATCAAGAATCAAGCATCAAGATTCATAAGAAGAATATGATTTTGTATTACATATTTGATGCATTTTGTGGTCCGAGCTCCCCAAAATTCGAAATAAATTGATGATCTATTTGAAATGATTCCATGGTACATTTGAAAATCTGTCGCCAAACACCTATCTGTTTGTTCCGGCAGCTGCAGTTAAGAGCCAGTTCCCATCTAGGCTTTGTGTGCTTACCACCTTCGGCCACATCATCACTTACCATGGTGAGATTGTGGTCCAACACAAGCTAATCCAATATAAAAAAAAATTCTCCATAATTCCCAACATAGCACAAAATGAGTAGGTACATTGAACTAATCAATTATAATTTTAACTTAGGATGTGATATTTAAAACCACTAGTCATTTGGATTTCAAACCATATTCTGAACTAGGTTCAGACTTGTAGATAATTCCGGTTTGAACTTAGAAAAACTTTTTATTTAGCTTTTTTTTTAATGTCACTAGTGACAACGAGGCAGGCGGGTCACCTGATGATAAGTGACTACCGTCGCCTATAGACATTAGCAATACCAGGAGGACTGCCAACGTGTTGTACACCTTATTACAATGCCTTAAGGGCAACGGCAACTGGCTCTCAAGTGCAACTGCCGGAACACACCAACAGATGCTTGGCGACAGATTTTCAACTTGGGTGGTAGCCAGCCAGTCGAGTACCACATAGTACCCTACCACCGTGCAAACTACACTGTGCAGCTACACTGCTACGCTATAAGAATAATCTATTTTCAAATTCTCGCTCATTTATCAATCAATTCTTTTATTTGGCAATTACCGTGGTAATTCTTTCTAAAACTTGCAAGTTTATATTTAGCGTAATTCGGTCAAAGTATTGATACCTTGAAAGTATCGCTGTTTCGTTCGAATAAGCTATTATAAACACTTAACCTTTTAACTGTACGCTGTGGCATACCACATTAGAGTATCGAGAATATTATATATTAGAAATAAACAACAGATAGGTATAAGTTTTATAGATAAGTATGTAGATATTAGGTTAGTACCTAAAAATTTTGTAGAAACCAATAACTTAAATAACCTTTTGTATTTCGAGTGTTGTAGCAATAAAGCGAAGTGATATTGGAGATCCAGTATCACTTCGCTTGAAGGTAGCAAGGCTTTTAAGGCGATGAAAGCACAGTTTGTAGTAAAGTAGATAATATCGTGGGATTCAATCCCAAAAATGTCCGCTTTCATACAGGGTGAGAAACCCACGGCAATATGGTAGTTAGAGGTAGAAAAAAGAAACAAAAATGCAAATCCGCTGATCGCTGGCAGACTCAAAATCGGATTTGAATCTACTGTATTGATTTCTAATATTATAAAGAGGTAAAGTTTGTGAGTTTGTGAGGTTGTAGGGGGTAATCTCTGGATCTACTGAATCGTGTGTCATAGGCTATATTTTTATTCCAGGAAAAGACAACATCCCACGGGAACGTGGCTGAAACCGCGGGGGACAGCTAGTGGTTTACAAACTTTGACACGCTATTTTCTTCAAGTTCGTCTGACAATCTGTTTCAGGATTTTTCTCGCGAGAGAATTCGGGAAAAGTAGATTTTTCCTATAGGTGCTTTTTATCTAACAGCATGTAGCTAGCATGCACCTAACTCTACATTAAATGTAGGCATTTTTACGTCACGTAAATAAAACTGACTGGATTGTTGGCAGCGGCCGACGGTGAGTCGTTTATGACCGTTACGGGCGTAAAGATCAAAATAAACTTTATCGGGTGCGAAGCCGACGACTGTATGACATATGGTTTGGTAACACGTTTAGTGTAGCTGAGAGTGTACGAGATCATTCTACTTATCGCAGCTTGATCTTAAGGCTGCCGAATTTATTATGATTGATTTGTGAGGTACAGAAAGAAAAATTACATAGGTGCAGATATATTTTTATTTCTTTATACGATTTTCTCATGCTAAATACCTATATGCAATAGTAGAGAAAAATTTATTTATATTTGTAAAGCTGTTAATATAATCTTATTTCCTGGACTGTTAACATGTGAATACCTACCTGATGAATATCAGTAAAATTACCAAAAGCAAGCGAATAAACAGGAGAATAATTAAATTAAAAACTTGGTATGGAATAAAATGTCTTTTAATTAATACGACACAAATTTTAAATAAATCCACTCGACAAACGTTCTTGCATCAAAAAAATTCCACGATTGTCCAAAAATAATCGTCATTAACTGTACCTATTCGTAGAGTCGCAAAGAAAACATAAAACCCAATACTGACACATAAACACGTTGGAAAATACTTCGGCATTAATAATTTCAGCGTGTTCAGTGGCCGCTGACTCACAGCAAGCGGGGCTAAGGGTGAGGGGGGATACACGCGGAAAGCTCTCGGCCCACTTCGTGCAGGTACGAATATAACCGAATATTTTCCCACCTGCGCCGGCGCAGGAAATCGGGACACGGTACAGTCAGCCACATATTACTATGACTAAATAGTAGTATAATAATATGCTTATAATAATAATCTAATCTTATGATTTCGTAAATTGATAAAATTAGACTGTAGGTACTTTTCATTACATACTTAGTTAAATAACAGGCTTTACTATACTCCTTTTATAATTACTTTTTATATAGTTCACCAAATCTAGAACTGTATATTGATTTGAATGTCTGTCTGTCTGTTACCTCTTCACGCTTAAACCGCTGAACCGTTTTAGATAAAATTTGATATGAAGATAGGAGAAGATCTTGGAGAAGGACATAGGATACTTTTTAACCCAGGAAAAAGAAGAGATCCCTCGGGAACGCGGGTGAAACCGCGGGGCGGAAAACTAGTAATATTATAGATTATAAGTAAATCTACTTAAATAGATACATATTTAAAAAATAAATTCTCTATATTTTATTCGGAAGAACAAAAGCACTTTTCTTATAATTAACAATACTAAGTTCTAGAAACAAAAGGTTAATCATATGTTTTCACATAAAAATATGTCGCATACATTGTATATTCATACATAACAATACTATAGTTAGTTAGTATATTTGAATATATACTATTGAGTATATAACTAAATTCTAAGTAATACGCCTATATTGGTCAAAATTATCAATCTATGTCTTTTGCGGTCCGTGGGGGTCTGAAGCTCGTCGTTTCACAAGTATTTTATCTAAAAAAATAATCGAGACCGGCGGGCGGGAAGCTTTATCCGCCAACGCATCAGCCTGGCCATCCGAAGAGGAAACGATGCCAGCCTGCTGGGAACCTTGCCGATCGGCAGCAGCGGCAGCCTCGAGGAACTTTTTTTACACATAGATAGTATATATTGTACATTTGTTGTAAACAAATTAGAAAAGGATGTAAATATTTATTTTAATTTAAATATTTCAAGATGTTTATATCGAACTGTACCAAGCCGTTCTGAAATAAAACTATGATAAATATGCTCCACATGATAGGTCTTAGGAGAAAATATCTTGACATTTCACATATGAGTGTGACACATTAGTTTATTCCAGAAACAAATACAGGTGCATCAAGTTTCGTAACTATTCATGCTATGTTTTGCCCATGGATTTCCTCAATATGGGGAAAATATTAAAAGAAATACATTTTTTTTTTCACAACATCAATCAAATATTTATTCCAGATCGTTTTGTATTTAAAACCTGAAACGTACACGGACTTCCTTCATAAAATATCTTAATGTATTGTATACTTATCAACGAATCAGCATTGCCATCCAACGTGGCAATGCTGCCAGCATTCTGGGTACGTTGCCTACTGACAACGACTTTTTTATTTAGATTTATTTATCCTTTAATTGGGTTAATGTACAAAATATATATTGTATGTTGTATTTAGGTTTAGAATTTGGTTTTTTCTTATATGTGTACAGGTTCAACTACTTTATGAGAAGAAAACTAACCGCTCCTCTAAATTCCTTAGAGTAGTGGTTTAGTTTAATAAGAACTTTAAAAACGGGACGAATTTTCTAAATTTGTATAAATTTTGAAAAATGCTGATACACCAGTATTTACATTGTTGATTTATTGTATAGTAAATCATAAAGATCTTCGTAAGTACCTAATAGATTTTTATCAACAATTTATATTTGAAAAGGTTGCCTGGGAGACATCGCTTAAGCGATAAGGCCCCCTATATTGTATTCACTTCCTTTATTTTTATGAAGTAGGTACTTCTCTTGTTTTATTCATTCATAATTTTTTTATCATATCGACACTAAACCAAATTAGTTGATAGCGTAAAGTAAAATATTATTAATAGATACAACTGAGAAATGGTAACACAATATTTTAGGCACTTTTTTAATGCTAATTTGGTTGTCTCCATTGACTTTGATTGTGCCATACTGAATGTGCCTTTGTAAATAAAAAAATAAAAAATAAAAAAATGTAAACAACATCGTTGTTATCAAGCTATAAATTTAGTTCACTGCAATTGGCAAAAGAACCGACTCTCGTCTCAATTGACTTTACAATAAGACCAGACAGGAATAGGTACAAATATTTAATATCCTACTTATCCCACTAAAATTATAAATGTGAAAGTATGTTTGGATGTGAAGATGTTTGTTATTCATTCACGCAAGAACTGTTGAACGGATTTTGATGAAGCTTGGCACTCAGGTAGATAATAACCTGGAATAAAACATAGGATACTTTTTATCCCGGAGAAGAGAAGATCCCTCGGGAACGTGGAAACAACTAGTATTAAAAATATTTTACAACCAAAATCTCTAAAGAAGTTAAATAAACACATCGGCATTGGTCGCTTATTCGAGTAATAAAATCGCTATGATGCGTCATCACTACGTTTCTTTACAATAACATTCTAATTGCTACAACTTCGTAATTGCTCAGATTGATATTTTGTACAATAATTATTATAGATGTACACTCACTCAAACACGTAACGAAAACCAGCCTTTATCAATGCTAATACTATTAATGCGATAGTATGTTTGTTGGTTTTCCCTTTCCACGCAGGAATGGAGACGAGAGTTTTTGTATAGAGATGGGCCGGAAAGTTACTTTAAGTACTATTAGTTACTTTTTCCTCCAGGAGAACGAATAAAATTGCGGGTAGAACCTCCTAATTATATATACAGATAAGTATTTAAATGCTTAAACCCTCTACAGACTGATCGCACCACCCTAAAAGTTATTAGAGAATAAATAAAAGAAGTGTACATTCCAGTTATCAAAACCAATTTTTGATAAATCATGGAAGAAGTCTCGTACTTCTTATTCTTATTACTAGTAATTATTATTTCATCTTTTAAAACTATAGAAATTATGTTATTGTAGCTTTCGTAGCAATGAGCATGTTCCAACATTAAAGCTTAATATGCTCTACGCTTTGGCTACGAAGAGCTACGAACATCAATTTATCACAAGTGATAATTGTATCGCCTATACATCTTTACTTCAGTAACATCGCACAGTCTAAGTAAGTAGGTCATAAATGTATAGGTATTACATTGTCATAGGTAACTAAGTACTAGGTACATTATATTAAATCTCTTTCTAAATCTAAGGTGACATCTAATAAATCCATCTCCTATTAATTCCATGTGATGTGATCATTTCTCATATTTGCATGTAAACTCCATTAACTATAAATACAAATATCTATCTATTTATTTCAAATTTTCGCTAAAATTATTGAATTATTTAAAAGCAAGTCTTGCGGAGACGAACTGGTAAAATTAGATTTAATTAATGTTTGTAAACACACAGTAGACATCAGCTGCTGGGGGTTAATTTAAAGAGTACAAGAAGTTCATTGTTAAGTTCAGACGAATGGCGACATTTAAGAGTGGGCCGGCTTGCGGCCGCCTGCCAGGGACCGACAGGAATCCACCAGGAAGCGCCTGGACCCGCCGATCCGCCCACGCCGCCATCGCTGCAGTCACGCTTGACGACCGCTCTCCTTCTGCGCATCGACGCCAATTTTTTAGGACTAAAAGGGTTTCGCCAATTTTTTGGGCAAAACAAATAAAAGTGAACGACGACGGCGTTAAGACGGGCGTGTCTATAAAAGGCTGAGAGGGGGGTGCGCGGGGGTGGTAACACGATCCGCGAGCTCCAGCCGGCCGGCCGCCCGCGCCCTGGAGCGGCGCGCGGGTGCAGGGGGCGTGCGGGGGGCGCCGGGGCCGCGGGGGGCGCCGGGCGGCGGTTGGTGCGCGCGCGCCACCCGCTCCCGCTCTCACTAGTCGAACGGTGCCCGACCGGTAACGTAGCGCCGACTGCCGACCGAGAGACGAACCAGCGACAATGTCCGCCGTGGCGAAGACTTCCAAGTACACCTACCGCAGCAGCGGTGGCGGCACCACCGACGTCAACATCGAGTACAGCGCCGACCTGAGTGCTCTCTCCAGGCTGGAGGTACCGGCCTCGATAAATCAGTGCAGTGTTTGTGAAGTGTTCGCGGAAACATGATAGAGTATGTTGTATTTTTCAGGACAAGATCCGTCTCCTCCATGATGATCTGGAATCCGAAAGAGAGCTGCGTCAGAGGGTAAGCTCCTCGAGCATGCGAAATGTGATATGCGCGGGCGCTGCGCCCATAGCGGGCATGGGCGCGCGCGTACCGCAGGTGTAGGCGGGGCGCGGCGCGGCGCGGCGCACTCGAGCACACCTCTATTAATACCGCCCGCCCTCCATAATCGCTTCTTTTCACGCCCTCATTGTGAAAATTTGCTTTTAACAATTTTTCCGACTTTATGTCTATATAATTATGTAATCTATTTATTCATCAGTTCTCATAACAAAAAAAAATTGAGATTGTGTGATCCTAATAATGCTGATCAAGTTTTAATATAGAAAAGTGAGGGGTAATCCTAGAGAGTGAATAATTTTTCAAGATCAAGTTTAAGTAATCTTACAAACTATATACTAATTTGAGGTGTCTAAAAATAGTAGTTGGAGTGACCTCTGTGATAGTTAGTTACTTATCACCCGTGATGTGATGACGAGTCATAAAGTTCAATATCATGATAGACAATATGACTATGATATAGATCGAGTCATCTGATTGAGTTTGCATATTCTATTTTTGTGCGATGCACTGTACGTCGCGCACTGCACACTCGCAGGAGCGTCGAGCGGCACCGACGCACAGCAAAGACTCTCCACTGCCATGCCGGAGCGCACACTCTTAGCGATATATTTAGCCACGTAGCGAAAGCTTTCTCTGAAATCTCAACTTCTCGCTCTCCGGTCTCACTTTTGAAACTGGGCCAAATGATGCTCGTTCCCGTTGAGAATGCCACAATATTGAAATATAATAATAGACTGTGGTATGAGTGGCGAAAATATCCGAGTTAGTCAGAGCCACCGTGAGACATAAACCGATTCTTATTTTAGATAGGTACAATACTGAAATATGCGAAGGACGGGTTACCGCATTGCATAATAGGCTATATAACATTATACATATTATACATACCGTACCCAGAGAAGCTTTTATGATATAATGATACCTTCAAATTTGTAGATTGTCTAAATATTTTACATAGACAATAAAAACCTAGGTATTTCATTGAATTAACCGTCCTTTTTATTTATAATTTGATAGTCACGCATAGCATGTTCATCAATAATCTTTTAACTATGAACTGATATTTTATCAAAACAATATAATTTAAATTAATGTTGTCGTGCAGATCGAGAGGGAGAAGGCAGATTTGAGCGTGCAAGTAATCCAACTATCTGAGAGGCTGGAGGAAGCTGAAGGTGGAGCTGAGAGTCAGGTAATAGCAACAATCAATATAATTTTTTATTTTTTATTTAAAAAAAAAACTAAATCATAGCAAATATAAGAACACCGAAAATCAGCAAAACCAAGAAAAATAAGAATATATTGGAAATGAAAACAAATATGAAGAAGTGGAAGAATTACCGATACCATATCGCAATCAAACAAAACATATGAAAGTGAAAGTAATTGATAACAGTAAGAACATTGATCATAATTTCCCATTGTTAACTGAATACTGTTAAGATTCAAAATTACACTAGACGCCAGTTATGAAAGGATTGCATTCCAGTTGATAAAGAAAAAGGAAGAAGGAAAGATTGAAAAACAAGAATAATTCTTATCAATTCCTTATTAGTGGCTATGCGAATTTATTCTTATTTTACATTGCGAATTTATGGCTGAGCGAAATTTATTTGTGTGTGTATTTGTTTTACAGAGGTCTTTTTCAGGATAATCGTTGTAATGAAATGAAACTGAAATTCAACACAGGTTATTTTTAAATTATAAATTATATAATTGAATCCACATTTTCTATATATTCTTTTACGAAATGACAAATGAAAACATTTATGAAAATAATAATATAAACAGACAGGTTATCATAGTTAAATGATAGCAATTAAAAAGTAAAGGAAACTTATGCACAGAAGTTGTTTTCTTCTCCAATTTTCTTCTCCAATAGTGCATACACTCATTATCTTGAATATCAAATGTATTTAAAAAAGCAAAATCTTTTGTGTTTATTTTTAAATTAACAATATTTCTAACAGATTGTATATGCAATCTACATTATTATTTCAAATGTGCGTCTCAAAATTCTAAATGGAGACGTGTTTTGAAATGATGACATACATTTTTCAGTTCGAGATCAACAGAAAGCGCGATACCGAACTTCTCAAGCTTCGCAAACTATTGGAAGATGTTCACCTGGAGTCCGAAGAGACCGCTCACTTACTCAAGAAGAAGCACCAGGAGATCGTGGTTGACTTCCAGGACCAAATCGACCAGCTTTCCAAAAGCAGAGCCAGGTGAGATCACCCTACTCTCATAAAGCCCTAAACATTATGTACTAACAGAATGGTGTGATGAAATTGTTTAGAATTAAGAACCGCTATGCGAACAAAGTGCGAATTATCAAGCTGTGCATTTAAATATTGTGTCACAAAACATCACATGAATAATTTCATCTATGTACATCATTCATCTCTTTTATCCACAATTGCAATATGTTTCTTTGTTGTCAGGAGTGAGAAGGAAAAGTCCAAGTTCCAAGCTGAAGTATACGAGCTTTTGGCCCAAGTGGAGAACGTGACCAAGGAGAAGATTACCATCTCAAAGACATGTGAGAAACTTGATATCACCATTAGTGAACTTCACATCAAGATTGAGGAGCTGAACCGCACTATTGTGGACATCACCTCGCACAAGCAGCGTTTGTCCCAGGAGAATATTGAGCTCATCAAAGAAGTTCAGGATCTTAAGGTGTGTAGTTCAGATAAATTTTACCAATATCGTTCTATAAATATGCAAGATACACGCCTAAAGCAATTGACCGAATCAGACAACAACTGTTTTAATAACTAAATCTGATACGATTTCAGGTGAACATCGAGAACGTAGTATACCTTAAGAGTCAGATTGTCAGCCAGCTCGAAGACTCTCGTCGCAGGCTCGAAGATGAAGACAGGAGGCGCTCTCTGCTTGAGGCTAGCTTGCACCAGGTATGTTATTTCAAAGAAAATATTAAATGACCAGTAAATAAGATTTCAATGTTGTGTTTCGAAAATTTGCATTCTTAATATATTAGCACAAATATACCACTTTTTCATAGGTCGAAATTGACTTGGAGTCCATCCGCGTGCAACTGGAAGAGGAATCTGAAGCTCGCCTGGACCTCGAACGTCAACTGGTCAAGTCGAACGGCGAGGTCTCTCACTGGCGATCCAAGTTTGAAGCTGAAGCTTCCGCCAGGGCTGAAGAGATTGAGGAGATCCGCCGCAAGTACTCCTGCCGTATTCAGGAACAGGAGGAACAGATCGAGACCCTCATTGTCAAGATCAACAACGTTGAGAAGCAGAAGTCTCGTCTGCAGAGCGAGGTAATATATTCATGTCGATAAGACTCGATACAGAATTGTTTTTGAGAGACAGTAGCTTTAAATATAAACCCATTTTCTAGGTTGAGATCCTTATCATCGATCTCGAAAAGGCCAATGGAACAGCTAGGGAGCTCCAGAAGAGAACTGAGCAATTGGAACGTGTCAACATCGAGATCAAGTCGCGTCTGGAGGAGACAGTGCAGTTGTATGAGGTATCACAGCGTGACCTCCGCATTAAGCAGACCGAACTCCAACGTGTCTCCCACGAGCTTGACAAGACCCGTGAACAGAAAGACGCCCTTGGCCGCGAAAACAAGAAAATGGGTGGTAAGTACTGATTGAAAGTAATATCTAAGCAATTAATGCTAGTTTAAATACTTTTTATTATATTAGACGTAGTATTTAACAGATACCTGCTTGATCTTATTTGCCTCAATGTTTCTGATCATTACTATGTTGCAGATGAGTTGCACGATGCCCGCGCCACCCTCACGGAGTTGACCCGCCGTCTTCACGAGCTCGAGATCGAGCTGCGCCGTCTTGAGAACGAGCGAGAGGAACTCACCGCCGCTTACAAGGAAGCTGAGGCTGTAAGTCTAAATAACTTCAATTATAACCGATACAGGAAAAATACATCAAAAAAGATGCTACTGAAAACAATAAAATTATCAAGTTTATATTTTGTTTGAAATATTATAAATTATATCTTACATAATAACGTTAAGTGATATGACATCGAAAAGCTTGCTTAGTCTAATAAACTGCATGAAAATATTATGGCCTAAGGTATAGTAGAGTCCAAAAAATTATATATGTATAATAGATTATAATTTAAACACGCAAATCTAGGGCATTCCAGAGTGGAAGATTATTATTATTATTGTTTTCATGTATGGTTAAAATTACACCTCAAATTTATATATATACATACCTACATTTTATAAGATGTTAAAGATAAACTTAATAAATATTAAAAATTTATATAAAATTAATTCTGTCTCTACAAACATGAATTGTAATAAATGTCAAGCCGAAAAGGTCGTAGATTGCAAGTAAGATCTGAAACTACCTAAAGTCATATAAAAGATCGCGTCAGATTGTAACTAATACCTTGGCAACATTTCAGACAGTAAATAAGTCACAAGTACCTAGCCAGAGTTCCGCACCTAATACTACTTATAGATTTTATTTATAGAATCGAGGGCAACGGTCAATTTTAATAAGATTTATATACATAAGAATACGCTATTTTGTTTCATATCTGGTTATTTTAAAACAGTTAAATACATCTGCAACACATGCTTTCTAACAATAAGAAGTCAGGGAATAGTTTCATAACGTTTCATTTGTTTCATCAATCTAAAATTTAGTAGTTCGAAATATAATTATTATCATTCGCAATTAGTCATTCGCGATTGCCAGAGACACGCCGTAAACATTTGGTTAGAGAGCCTTAACTCTATGCTACTTGTTTGTATTCCTAGGGTCGCAAAGCTGAGGAGCAGCGCTCACAGAGGCTGACCGCTGAATTCGGCCAGTTCCGTCATGAAGCTGAACGTCGTCTCCAAGAGAAGGAAGAAGAAATTGAAGCCATCCGGTAAGTAGTTGAAATTAAAACACTGTAACTAATATCTTTTTATTATAAAATCTAATCTATTTAGAAATCTAATCGTTTTTCTGTGATTTCAAGATTAGGTAAATCTAAGGGTATAACTTAACTTAAAATATTCTAACTAACTACTATACCTAATATGAAAAGAATAATATCAGATGAAAAATCTTACCCTTGAAGAACTGCCCTAGTGTTTACACAGGAAAATATCGTTATAGACTGACTAAACATCACACACTACACAGAACGATCGCCAACTCGGAACTGAGTACTAGTCTTTCAACACCAGACTCCCCACTCCCCCCCACTGAATGATTACTGTCATCAAAACATGCAACCGACAAGCTTGTGAATTACAACCATGACACACTTCCATCATGGATCAAAGCCAATTAATGATTGACGTAAAGTATCTAAAATCAATTGCACTTTTTAAAAACAATTGTGTTTCCTAATTATTTTCTTCGCTCTTATTCATTCATATACATTCAGCGAAACTGAAATGGATACCGCATACGTCTGGTTGAAAAACATGAAGGGAAACAAATTATATACCTACATATTTAGTAGATTTCGGTTTTATTGGCACGAATTCTATTTATATTTAACCGCTCATCTGATTGGTGAATATTAACGATGATCGCGTACGCATATTGGCACATATATGCATTTGAAAATGTACAAAAGTCGACGTCCATTTTCTCGTGGCTCCAATTACGCAAGTTCAACCCCCGGCGATACACGTCGGGGTAAACGATATCGAAACGATTAATTGATAGACATACATTCTAAAGTATCCTAACATGCCTCCGGTCAAAGTTCCAACATATAAGTGGAGTAGGCCTCCGACGAGTGTTTACGAAGACAACTATGGCTATGGAATAAATTTTTACCAGCCTATGATCGATTATATTAGTGCAAAAGAGCAAGGTGTAACTGCAAAACCTCCACATTTGCCGTGGAATAATGAAAGAGGATTAGACAAGTACAGATTTGATAAGCCCATACAGTCATATTCGGAGGAAGACGTGTCACGTATTTCACGAGAAATCTCTAATCAAGCTAAACGAGATCTTAACACATTCAAAGTTGTGAAAAGATCCCCGTTTTCAGTAGTTGCAACCGCTGCTGCTGCAAACGTAACAAAACATGTTGGAGTGGAAAGTGTTACAGTGAAATCTAAGAAAAAAAAAGTGGATAGAGAAAAGTACAAAGTCGAGAGGCAGAAGAAGAGATTAGATGAAATCGAAAAAGAATTAGAGTTATATGAGAAGGAAGTTAATGTTGGCGCAGAACTAAAAGGAAAAGCAAAAATGTATAGAGGGAAATCAGCACAAGCCATAGCCCAAACTCTTTTAGAAGAAAGTAGAAGAAACGTTGCAGAAGGAAGATTGAGGAAAATGGATTTCCAGGCGAAAAAAGACCTTATTGATCGAAATTATAGCAAAATATCTGAAAACATAATGTGTAAAGCATTGGCGGAGACCAAACTTTCAAGCACATCTCAAACTCGTTTATCGGAGGCAATAACTGAAACTGTTAGGACTATACGTGAAGCGTCGCCTTCTACGTGTGTTGTGAGGATCAGAACCGAAATACCTATTTCTCCCGTGATAGACGACTCATATGTTTATAAGTTAAACGCATTAAAGGAAACTGTAAAACAATTTGATCAATTAAGTACAAGCCTCATGTTTGACTCAAGGTGAATTCATTACAAAATTTTTAGAGCAATGTCTTTTATATTCATCGGATATGCATACATATTTGGCATTTTGCCAAATTTTATTAGTAATTGTTAAAGTGTCTAAGTGAGTCACTGTTTAATTATATTTAAATAATCGACAGCAAGCAGACCAGCATCGAGATCGAGCAGTTGAGCGCTCGTGTGGTCGAAGCTGAGACCAAGTTGAAGACCGAGGTGACTCGCATCAAGAAGAAGCTCCAAATCCACATCACTGAGCTTGAACTATCTCTTGACGTCGCTAACAAGACCAACATCGATCTGCAGAAAACCATTAAGAAACAGTCTCTGCAGGTAAAGAAATCTTTACTTCATTTCACTGAAACTACTTTCAATACTTACAGTATAATTTTGAAAGTCATTTTAAAATATTTTGTTTCAACAGCTCACCGAGATCCAAACTCACTACGATGAGGTCCAGAGGCAGCTCCAAGTGACGCTTGACCAGTACGGCGTCGCTCAGCGCAGGATACAGTCTCTCACCGGCGAAGTCGAAGAGATCCGTGGCAACTACGAGCAGGTCAGATATCAGATATTTTGAACAGGAAACTAGTAATATTAATATGTAGCATAATATTTCCATGATTATCATTTTTAGAGTAACTAGTTGGTCTAATTGAAATACGTGTTTTACCGTTAATCACCATTTAGTAACATTGGTAAAATATTAAATTCCAGTTCCTTATATTAAATTTATATATAATCCAGGCCCTTCGCGCTAAGCGCACCATCGAACAATCGTACGAGGAGGCAACGACCCGCATCAATGAGCTGACAGTCATCAACGTGAACCTGTCGAGCAGCAAGGCCAAGATTGAGCAGGAGCTCGGTGCCGTCGCTGCCGACTACGATGAGATCACCAAGGAGCTGCGCGTGGCTGACGAGAGATTCCAGCGCGTCCAGGTATTATATTGCCTAGTCTAAAAGTTATCTAATTAATTACATGTCTTGCTCCCAATAAACTGTAAGTGGCACATGACATTTTATGAAATACCACTATATAATTTTACAGACTGAATTGAAACACACCGTCGAGCACTTGCACGAGGAGCAAGAGAGGATTGTTAAAATTGAAGCCGTCAAGAAGTCCCTCGAGATCGAAGTCAAGGTAACCATTGAAAATGAATATATTGCTAATCCGATTGTGTCTTCAAAATTCAATTTTTGATTCACTCCTTTTTCTTGCAGAACATTTCCGTGCGTTTGGAAGAAGTGGAGGCCAATGCCATTGTCGGAGGTAAGCGCATCATCAGCAAACTGGAGGCCCGCATTAAGGACATGGAACTGGAACTCGATGAGGAGAAGAGGAGGCACGCGGAGACCATCAAGATCCTCCGCAAGAAGGAACGCTCTTTCAAGGAGGTTATCATCCAATGTGAAGAGGACCAGAAGAACATCGCTCTCCTCCAGGACTCCCTGGAAAAGACTGTCCAGAAGGTTAACATCTACAAGAGGCAGTTGTCGGAACAGGTATGTTACACTTAACTATGCCATTGATCATCAATAGACTACATTTCGGACGCTAAAATCTTTAAACGTTTCCTGTCCATAATTAATCATTTTTCCATTAAACAGGAGGGTGTATCCCAGCAGAGCGTGACGCGAGTACGACGATTCCAGCGTGAGCTTGAAGCCGCTGAGGACCGCGCTGACGTCGCCGAGAGCAACCTCTCCCTCATTCGTGCCAAGCACCGCACTTTCGTCACCACCTCCACGGTGCCCGGCTCTCAGGTCTACTTGGTGCAGGAATCCCGTGCCCTCAGCACAGAGCGCATTTGAGCGCCCCTGCCTTCGCCCCAAAACAACAGCATTTCTCTCCACCAGTCGATGAAGGGGCGTAATTCCGGTCGGGTATAAGCCTAGTCGTTCGTTAAGTGATTATAAAGCGGCAGGGGGCGCTAGTGTGTCACGGCGCACTAGCGCTACCTGCCGCCAGGCTGCCGCCCCGGGACGGGCGCTCGGCGCTCCGGCTCGCCCTAACGTTGCCGTGTCTCCACACTACTCTGCGCCGAATGCCGACCGTTCGTCCCGTGAATTTTTAAATGTAATGCTACATAATTCAACCAAATAAAGGAACCAACAATTTCTAAGCTTTTTTTTCAATATTTTTCTATTTTAAGTACACCGGCGCTATAGAATACAATGTCGTTATGTACCAATTTAGGTGCAGTAGTTTAAAAATAAAAGAATTATTTTATATTATTATTTATTAATTGTGCAATGCATATTGTACGTTTGTAACTGTAACTTTTAATATTTTAAAATAAATGCTATTTATGTTAAAGAAACAAAAAAAGCAATAAAACTTCAAAAGTAAACTGGATTTTTTATTTTAAAAGACCCTACAATTTGTAAAATATTGGTATTAAATACTTGCATACTTATTGATTCCTAAACCTTGATTACTCTTTATAAAATTAGTATTGGATCTGACGGCGACGACACCACAACCTGAGGTAATTTGACGAGCCAATTAAGATGTTCGAGAAAACATATCTATCTAATAGGTACTAACCAGTGTATAAAACATCTAAAAATAGCGAATACGATGTACAAATCCTTTTTATGATTTTTAAATACCAATAACGAAGACAAAGAGTTAGATCAATTGATGATGTACACTATATTATGACAACACAAGCCAGTATTTCAAAATTTGATAAGAAGAAACTGAATTGATAGATATAAGTATCAGTCAACATCCCTATTGGCGTGGTTGGTAGGTAATTACCAATACCTGTCACGCCACATGTCGTTAGATTGATTCCCATCCATAACATTATGTTGGATTTGTATGTACGAAAATTATATAAATAGCCAGCCAAGAAGGACAGTTTAATTCTGCCTTTGTAACAAACTTTCGAAAGGTAGGGGAGCGACGGCGCAGACCTAAGGAACATTACCGTATGGGGAGGTGTCGTAAGACGTTTTCTCGTATGAACACTTCGTGTCCAGTTCAAAACTGTCCTTCTTCTTGGCTGGCACCGACTCCAAAAAGAACTGTTTATAAATATTAAACAGATATATAAATATCAATAATTTTGTTGATTGTCCTTTAAGGCTCTTGCTTTGAAATTAAAATATTATTCTTTACTTTTTAGTTTATGTTTGTACATAGGTATAGGTTACAGTTTTGAAGTCGGTTTTTGTTTTTTTCTAGAATGTAATTATACTAGCTATCCCCCGCGGTTTTACCATAGCTATTATCTTACTAATCTCACCAATATTATAATGTGTAAGTTTGGATAGATGGATGGATGGATGTATTGTTACTCATTTACCAGAACGGCTGAACGGATCTGGATGAAATTTGGCACAGAGATAGACTATAGTCTAGATTAGCACATAGGCTACTTTTTATCCCGGGAAAAGATAAAACCCCTAGGGAACGCGGGTGAAACCGCGCGGAACAGTAGTATTATAAATGTGAAAGTTTGGATGGATGGATGGATGTATGTTTGTTACTCATTTACGTCAGAACGGCTGAATTGATCTGTATGAAATTTTGCATGGAGATTGTAGTCTGGAATAGCACATAGGCTACTTTTTACTCCGGGAAAAAATAAAATCCTTCGGGAACGCGGGTGAAACCGCGCGGAACAGCTAGTATTATTTAGTTTTTTTATCTTTTTCCGGGATAAAATTAGCCTATGACACTCACAAATAAAGTGGCTTTCTCTTGGTAAAAGAATTTTCGAAATCGGTCCTGTAGATCCAGAGATTATCCCCTACAACCTCACAAACTTACAAACTTTACCTCTTTATAATATTAGTATGTACCTGTAGATGTATATGAAATTTGAAAGCGCCTTACAAATGGTGGATAGCTATTATTGCCTTGGCGTCTATCGAACGTTGAAAACCTATAATCATAACAGGGGCTGTGTAGTAAAATGGTATCCTGTATACTTAATTAAATTAGCCTCTATTTTTCTAGAATGTAATGTATTATTAGCTATCCCCCGCGGTTTTACCATAGCTTTTATATTATATAGTTTTTTTTTGTATAATGGAAAAAAACAAATTAGAATCCTGAGCGTAAGCGAGGGAATCAAAAGAGCCCGAGGTGAATAATCTTTGCACTCGAGTGCAACACGTAATTTTTCATCCCACCTCAGCGAGAAAATGACTAAATGCAAAAAAAAATGGCGTGCGCAAACCAAATAAAAAAAAAGAAGGTTCCGAGTCTGAGTTTTTGAAAAATTAAAAAATGATTCTTTAATTTGTCAAAATTATATTTTTTTGTATTAGTTTAAGAATAAATTTGTTAAACTTTTGAAAAAATCGTCAATCTAGTCAGATGGTCCAAAAATATTCAAAAAATGTTACCTTGCTGCGTTTCTTGCCGGTTCTTCTCAGTTGAAGGCTGACTTCCGAACCGGTGGTAACTTCTGTAATTCGACCTTCATAAGTGCCCTTCTAGGGCCTAAACTGAATAAATGGTTTTGTCTTTGGCTTTGACTTTGGCTTTGACTTTAGCTTTGACTTTGATGTATGATAAATTCGGCACCATGGAGGGAGAAGTAAATAGATTTAATGATGATTTGAATTCATAAACATAGTGCACACGATGTTCTATTTACTTTATCCTCTAGAGGATAATAACGGCTTTTACACTCAGATATAGAAGAGCAAAAATACTCTTTCCGAGATGGGGGGATGAAATAGTAGATTGTTATACAAGGAGCTAAAATGACCCATTATATACGAGGTAGTTTTACTCCCGAGCTTTAGCGAAGGAGTAAATAGAAACCGAGTTTTAATGGGTTTTAGCGCCGTGTGTTACACTATACTTTTCACTACGATTGCGAGAAAATAAAACAATCCAATACAATATGAAATATGTAGTTTATAATGTCTTTTTTTTTTTTTCTTCTGTAGCCGCAACACATTGCATGCATTCTACCAGAGATCGCCGATTTTAGTTCCATTTTCAAAATTAAAATGAAGTTCTTTTTTTATGAAACAGTATTAAGTCGAGTCTTTATTCATGATTATTTTACTTATGACTAAAGACTTTTTCGTTTTTGTAGGCTCATTGTCATTTGACACACAAAAATTTAAAAAAAAAACTTTTTCCCCTAGAGGAAGAATTGCTGTTTTTTCTTCGCTCTGGTACGCCACAATGACGGTCTTTTTGAGCAAGAGGAGTGAAAAAGAATTTTCTTAATCGGTTCAGTAGATCCAAAGATTACCCCCTACAACCTCACAAACTCACACACTTTACTTCTTTATAATATTAGTATAGATATAGATTTTGGATAGGGATTTATTTAATCAAATTTCCTTTGCATCGTTAGGGTTGATCCTAAATTTAGTGTGATTATTTACTAAATATTATATAGTTTAAAATAAAATTCTAATTTCAAATGATTAAATTACTAGTTCTTTCTAAGCGGACAGGTGCTTACTCCCTATGAGGAATCTACCTGCCAAATTTCATGTTTGCAGCATTTATACTTTCAGAGATTACGTGATTAATCAGTGAGTGGTATTTTGCTTTCATATGTAAATTAGATAGTACCTCATAAGTAAAGATCTTGTAATAAAATTATCATAAAATTATCAAAGCCGTCGCGTATCCGTCACGGGTGCGTTCCGTAGAATCTAAATGCCATATCTCCCGGCGGAGTTGCGCGCACGCCGCCCGCCCAGTCGTCGCCCGCCCGCCCATCAGCGCACGCGCGTCTACACGTCACAATCATCAGGTTAGTGTAACAACCACATTTTTCACTAAAACATCTTTATTTACAGTTCTACAAACATGCCCACGACTGTACAAACAATTTCACAAGTGTATCACATAAAAATGTCACAGTTTTATTTCTGTACTGCAGTATACCCAATGCATGTCGGCCGGGCCGCATATGTGTAATTAACCAAAACGGTACTTTGTAGCATTTGCAATTTTTTGATTGTATAGGATAAATTAAAGTGACATGTTTTCTACTGTCCATAAAGAATTGCGAAGGTTCGATAGATCACATGTGTAATATTATTTATTTTGTTTATTTATTCTGTAAGGTTTACCTTGAAAATTAATTAAGCAAATTTATTTGATTTAAGTAATTGCATTAAATACAAGAAATATATATTATTATTCATATTGCATTCATAATTAGTCATAGATAACGATAATGTTATGTGCACATTTGATTTTTTTCGTAACATTCGCGCGATAAGCTAAAGTGATAAAATAACTGAAAATGTTTCGAAAAGGTAAACATACCGCAGTAATGTTTACAGCGGTGAGCGAGTGCGGTATACCTAAATTGTTTTTTGATACATTTTACGTTTATAGAATAAACTCTTATAAATGCGAAAGGTGTTTCGTATGACAAGCTAATTATGGTAAATCACGGCCTCTAAAACTATATCGTATTTTATAAAAAATACATTGGAACACTTATTACTTTTATATTTTACCATAGATGTAGGGAATTAAGCTATACGTTTTACAAGTCACGTAATATTTATTTAGATACCTAATAAGTAGGTTACTTTTGATTTGTTTATAATATTCTAACTACAATCATTCAAAAAGCCTCTTAAATGGTTTAAATTAAAATATCAATTTCATATAATGGAAAATAAATTACATTAGGTACAGATTGTAAAATACCCGTTGCTCTTTTTATTGACATGATTTTTATTTTTTAAATTATAAGTATACATTTACATGTAGGTAATTGTTGAGTTTATTGCCGGCTCTTCTCAGCAGAAGCAACCTTCCAAGCATTAGAGTCAGACTATTCACAAATGCCTGTCAAGGCCTATTTGGATGAATAAACATTTCATTTCATTTACAAATAATTATTAAATGATGCAAAATTATGTTGGGTAGCTATAGCAAATAAAAACAAATATTTGAATACAATAATATATATGAAGAATATTTAATACAACGAATTAAATAGGCACATACATAGATAACATACAAACCAACAATAGATAGGAAAGTCAAACACAAAGAATAATAAGACAGACAGTCCATGAAATAACTAAATACCTACTACCACTATTTTAAAACTTGAATTGCGATTACTGTGTTTTTTTTAATATGAAGGTTTTAAAATTCAAGAACTGCATCAATACACTACTGCTATTATTTTTCAATATCTTAAATTATTAAATACTAGCTGTCTTCCGCAGTTTCACCCGCGTTCCCGTGGGATCTTATCTTATCCCGGCATAAAAATATAGCCTATGTTAAGTAATAAGTAATCTGGAGTAATGTAGCATTCAAATGGTGAAAGAATAATTGAAATCGGCCCAGTCGTTTTTGAGTTTATTCGTTACATACATTCATACAAATCTTTCCTCTTTTAAATATTAGAAAGATAACTTTGTCAGTGATATCTCGTAAAGGTAAAGTTCTAAGTAAATAAGTAAGTAGTCTGTGTTTCTATCTACATATTTTAGTATGTATTTAGTAGTTTTGGGAAATATCTATTCCACAGAATATTTTTCAGTATCAAATTTTCTTTATATTCACTCATTTTAGTCCAAGCGAGAAAATGTATTGCGTTTTATAGCCGACAGTGAAACCAAAGCCTAAAACAAACGCCTGATGCTTTCAAAAAATTGGCTCTAATCTATGTCAAGTTCATTTGTTGTAATTTATTATGATATGCGCGCGCACCGGATTTATGTAGCCATGTTCCTCTTTTTTGCAACCGTCCGAGCTATTTATTATCTCTGCTGGATCTTCAACGGAAAACGCAATTTTATAGCAGTATATAAATTGCGCAAGAGTTTCAAGGGTGCGATATCAGATAAATACAATGGAACTTTACTTTAAAAATACAACTATGTTATTCATATTGATGGGTGAGTGCTTTTGATTTTATCCCCATAAAACTATAAGGCAGTAACCCGAAAAGGACGATATTTTACATTCTATGAAATAAATAAAAGTCTTTTTTTAAAGTACGTAGGGATAATCTAATCAGCACATTTTTTTTAAATTAATCTGCTAAGTAGATCATACATTTATCTACATTTAATTGAAATATAATAATATTATGAAAGTATGAAACAAATGCGCTTGAATTAGATTTTTTTATGAAGTGTATCGTATCAGTGAACATAATCTAGTGGTAATAGGGATATTGACTGACATATAAAAAAATCAGCTTCTTTTTTTCCAAATATCAAAACGATAGTTTATATGGAGTTTGTATAAAATAAATAGTTATATGACCCTCTCTGCCCTTAAATTGATAATTAAAAATCATATAAAGGATGTTTTTATAGCGTATTCGCTATTTTCGAGTATTATAGATGTTTTAAACACTGGTTAATGTAATTTTTAATATAGGCAACATCCCTATTATAACACTAGTTTGTTACGTTACCGTGATCACTAGATACTAAAAAATATATAAAAACTAGTTTTCCACCCCGCGGTTTCACCGGCGTTCCCGAGGGATCTTATCTTTTCCCGGGATAAAAAGTATTCCATGTTGTATTCCAGGATATAATCTACCAGTGTGCCAAGTTTCATCAACATCCGTTCGGCTGTTTTTGCGTGATTGAGGAATAAACATCCAAACATACAAACTTTCACATTTATACTATTAGTAGGATACAAAGTTACCTGAAATGCAATACTTATTTTCATGTAACTGTACTTTTAACCATTTAGAAATACTCTGGCATCATTAAGCTTGACGGTGAATTTTATAACCATTTAATTTAGTTTTAAATTGGATTAATTCGGAAAATTATTTTAGTTTGGTTGTACCTGAAGTTGAAAGACATCATGGCCCCACTCCAATACCTAGCGCAAACCTAGCTACGAAATTCGTATTGCCCTCATAATTTTGTGATATTTATAGATTTAACTAGATTTCCACACGATGCCCCCATTTTACCCCTGTAGGTATTAAACTTCGGAAAATAGATCATAATTTATAACCAGTGATTTAACCCTGTCTATCTCTATCAGGCATTGGACTGTTCATTTGTAGGAAGGGGTTAATTTTCAATTACCAACCAAACTTTCCAACCAACAATCCATATAAATTACGTTCAGGAGGGATGCCCCGCCGAGTAAGAGGGCATTTATCTCGCAAAATATTTGATCGCACCTTGCCTTCCCAAGTAATCGCATAGAGTCCTGCAACACGGTCAACTTAGTGGTATTTATAAAGACTCTCGATAGATAAATAAAATAACTTGTGATTCCACGAAACTAGAGTAATTACAATCGAGGCATACCCCTGGGGAAACTATCCTGGTTTTACAGTATATAAAAAATATTATTAGACTTTGAACGGCCCAATTATTTTTTTATATTAATTATAAGAATTTAACTGTTTTACGCATGTTTTCTTTAGAATGTTATTTTTAATCTACCGACAGTCAAACATCTTCAAGTATTTTACACTGTTTTCAAAAGACCCAAATCTAGTTCTAATAGTTTCGATTTAAAACGCAATAAATGTGCTCACTAACCCCAAATAGTTTTCACCGAGGTCAGTGAGCAAAAACAAACCGGCAATATTTACGTTGCAACATAAAGGCTTGTACAGACGGATGGAATAGAGTTGTAGAATATTAAATCTGAATCATGAAAATAGCATAGCTTTAAACTCGAACTTTCAATAACTATTAGTTGTATTGTTATTTGAAAGTATCCTGTATAGAAATACTTTTATTAATTCCTTTCGTATCAGAAATAGCTAATCGGCACATTAACTTATTCTTTGAGCATATTAGTAAATTTAAAGTTTTTCTAGATTTATCAACCGAATTTCGATTGTTATTCTATCCATCTGTTGCCAGCCTTAATGCGTTTGACTCCAAGCATAAAATAGATGTAATTAATGTACACAGTTTGTTTACATCTTAGTTAGAATAGTGAAATGAAACGCTGAAATTATGCATCCTCTACTTAGTAAAGCTCATAATGTTAGGAGCATGTTGTTTATTTTTGTACTTTAGCACCTGCTTCGCACCTTTATTAATGTAGGTGTGATTAACCTATGTGATGACTTGTTGGTATTTTATTTCCAAAATTTTGATTTTATTGCATATCTGTATATTATATGAGTGTCTTATTGTACTCTATTATGTATTAAAACAATCTTAGTAGGTATATTTTATGTTTGAACGAAAAAATTTTTCCCGCATTCCCTAGGTAGCAGTTTAGAGGTTGAATTATCAAAAATAATTTCTTACAATTAGGAATTTACCTGCCAAATTTCATGTTTGTAACATTTATACTTTCTGAGATTTCGTGATTAATCTGTGAGTGATATTTCGCTTTTATATGTGTACCTATAGATTTACATATTTATTAAATATCATAGGTACTATAACTATAAATTCAAGTGTTTTTGTTTGGTTGGTTTGTCCGTCGTTCACACAGCAACGGATCGAAGTGATTTTTTTGCATAGAGACAGTTTATGGGTCGGAAAATGACTACTACTAGGCTACTTTTTGTACCGATAACGCAGATATTACCGTGGGTGGTAATTATTATTGAAATAAATACTTTGTACTGTTTATTAAACTCTATCTAAATCTCAACAATAATATTGATAGGTAAGCGAAATTATAATGTACCACATAGAGACCTCCCAGACGCAACTTCTCTCGAATCTTTTTTTTACACAAACGAAACTCAATGTTATCTAAAAATATGTCCCCTATAAACAATTAAATGTAAGTTGTGCGAGGGGATAGCTTCTAGCAAACGGATATACCCGTAGGTACAAACGGGGATATATAAAAATAATTTGTCAGGATATCCCATTGCATCGCTTTGGCTATTTTTAGGTAACCTCTTTGTGGACTGTGTGCCTACGACTGTATACCTACTGTAGCGTGCTCGTACAACATAATTATACATTCATATATTACTGCGCATACGGCTTTATATTGACGATATTATTGTTATGTTCTTACCGCTTACGTTCCATTAAAAAGACAAGTAATGATTCTGCAAAAGAAACAAGATTCTCAATTTATAAGTGGACTTACTCGTATTTTTATCAATAAATATTATAGCGTTCGTTACCAAATTATCAAAATAACTTATTTGGTGTTGTTCACCAAACCAAAGATAATTATTTTATACTGGCTGCGGTTTCACCCGTGTTCTCGAGGGATCTTATCCTTTCCCGGGATAAAAGTATTCTATGTGTTAATCCAGGATATGATCTACCTGTGTGCCAATTTTAATCAAAATCCGTTCAGCCGTTTTAGCGTGAAATACTCTTTCCAAACATCCATCCATCCAAACTTTCACATTTATAACCTGCACATTTATCTTCATTTTTAGAGGTCCGTACCCAAAGGGTAAAAACGGAATCCTTATTAGGTACTAAGACTCTACTGTCCGTCTGGCACCAGGCAGTATCTCATGAACCGTGATAGCTATACAGTTGAAATTTTCACAGATGATATCACAACAAATACTAAAAACATTTTAAAAAAATACAAAATTTGTACGGAGCCCTCCGTTTTAAATACCATCCAAACAATTTCACATTATCGTAGGGTCACTTTGAGTTTACTTTCGGCTCCATCGTCACTTTTCATGGTAAAATAGATGTACCTACGGATTGTAAAACTTATTAGAGCGAACACAGTTAAAACGTATTGTAGAGGTCAGATTCATACATAGGTTACATTGTGAAAAGCGCCCTTGATATGTTTATAAAATAACTAAAACAGTAACTACCAAGTGGGCTAGTTCTACGGCGTCAGTCAACACAAACATGCACACGAGATTAATAATGGATTTCGCTAAAAATATAAAGCAACTGCGGCAGCCTCAAGGAAATTTTATATATTTATCTATACTAATATTATAAAGAGGTAAAGTTTGTGAGGTTGTAATCTCTGGATCTACTGAACCGATTTTGAAAATTATTTCACCAATAAATTAACCCGAAAAATGAAAGGATCCTACGGGAACGCGAGTGAAACCGCGGGAACAGCTATTATAAAATATAGCGTACAAATTTTACACAATAATTAGTTGGCTTGGCCAAATTTTTCTACATACAAATCTTATCTCTCATTAAAAACAAGTATTTTTTTAAATAACCCAAACTAATTTTAAACAAGACAGTAGAATGCAATTGGCACAAAATCAGTTTGTAAATTACAGCCATTTACGGTTTCTCCTAAGTATGTCTTTTCTATATTTAGGTCAATAAATTATCTAAGGTTATTTTCAATAAATACCTCTACCTACTAAATATATTAGCAACCTTTTTTAGGGTTCCGTAGCTCCTCAAAAGGTAAAAAAAAGAAACCCTTATAAGATCACTTTCTTGTCCGTCTGTCTGTCCGTGTGTCACCACCGATTATCTCAGGAACGGGTGGACCTAGTAAGTTGAAATTTATACCAGATACTGAGGTGTATAGTCCCTATTAGGTGTATAAAATAAGATCCTGGGTCAACACCATAAAAAGATACGATAGAAATTTAGATTTTCGCAAAAACTTGTAAGTACCAAAATTTTCCTTAATTTTCAATTTTTTTTATTTTTCGGAATTTTCCCTTTACTTGTGCTGTACGACCTTGCTTTAAACCAAAATTTACAATTCTAGGTCAACCGGAAGTACCCTATAGGTTTTGGGTCGAAAACCTGTATGGTAGTTCCCGTTGACCAAGAATCAAGAAATTTGGCAAAAAGCAAGGTCTTACAGCACAAATAAAGGAAAAATTCTAAAAAATAAAAAAAGTTGAAAATTAAGGTAAGTTATACATACATAGTTACCACCAATTAAGATAGTCCTCTGAGTTGTATCGGCGCTTATACAATTTAGAGGTCTAGCTTAATTGGCAATAACCTCAAATAAGGTAATCGAAAAAAAATTAAAATAATCCTTGAGGCTCTATAACGGAACCCTCGGTGCGCGAGTCCGACTCGCACTTGACCGGTTTTATTTTAATAGTAGAAGTCAGATAGGCAGCCCGGCGGGTCCCCTCAGGGGACTCCCCTGATAAAGTCAGTTCCATATGGATTGGCAATAAAGGTCATTGACTGTCCTTTACCATGTTCACCTAAAGCAGTCGCTCGCCATACAAACTTACCTAAAGTAACATACCGAAACCTGTACCATGATAATCAAGCGATAGCAGTTTTGTGACAAGTTTGTATGGCGAGCGATATATAATCTAGGGGTAGATTGCCAATGTGCTGACGATATTTTTATAATTATATTTAAGGCAACTTAAAGGCTCTCAAATGCAACTGCATTTACAAACTGATAGTGCTTGGCGGCTATAGTTATAAAATCGCATATTACAGATATTTACTTTGACTTTAAAAGGCTTGTGTATGACAAAAACACAATGACAGTGATGATATGGCCGGAGATAATAACACTAAAAGGGAACTGGGTCTTTATTAAAACAAAAAATATTTTCTGCCGCCTTACCTTTTTATTGGATAGATAGACAAATATTTGCTGCTATATTAACCTTAATTATTTGCAAATAACATAAATTTAAAAACAGAGCAAAAAGTATTTTTGGATGTTTTTACTTTAAAATTACCTGCGTACCTAAATAGGCCACTCGGATAACAAACAGGTCGCAGCCACTTGAGATCCCATCTACATTTCAACAACTTACAAGATATAGGTATATCATTTAGTTTATATTATTTAGCAAAATCGTTAATCATTACGTTGGCTTTCGTCCATATGCCAGCACTTGTTACGGCGAAAAAACCATTAACAGGTATGAACACGTTTCAAAGTATAAAGGAGTAACTAGACAAACAAGTTGTAACGTTGGTGTGTTTGTAGGTTACCTGATCATATATAAATACATTATACATATACTTATAAGGTTGGGGTTTATATTGAAAAGGTTATTTATTGTAATGAAAACAAAGTGAAACAAGATCCAGTGAAACATATATTCAAGGGTCCATACTCCAAAGACAAGATAAAAATATGTAGTTAGTATTTTAAAATCCATAGAATCTATCAGTCCTTGCACGGACATGGACCACCAATACTTACTCGTATAAAACTGGAATTACTTTGGTTTACTCGAAGTCTTCTAAAAAGGTTATTTTGATGCGTTATTTTACAAAACAACTGAACGTTATTAAAAAAACTATTTTTTATCTATGAAAATAGTACCTACATGGTTATAGAATTCATAATTCGATCTTCTCGAGATTAGCTAATATGAGAGTAAGTACAATCGCCTAATTTTAAAGTCTAAACAATACTTGGTTCAAATTGTTTTTCTGATCAAAATAAGCATTTATTTAAGCTTTCCTACAACTAAAGAAAACACAGATTTACACAAGACATGGTAAAAGCCGTTGCAAATCAAGGTTAAAGTTCATGCTTTAGTTGTGTGCCGAACACACACATGTAAGAACATTTTTCTGTAGTAAACTCATTACTACGTAATATTCCCACGTGGCTGTTTTCCAAATGTGTATGACTGTCGTATGCGTGTGTCACACATTCGTCGTCACGAAGTAAGTCATTCTCTTGAGTTTTGATAAAATTAGAGCGCTGTGTTGAGATCCGAAAGGAATTTCGTATAACATCATCCGCCGCAGCTAAGTTTCCTTCTAGGATTTGTATTTTTGACCTAATCGTCACGTTCCTCAGTGAGTTAATCTTTAAACACGATACTATCCAAATTAAAAACCAAGCTATTGCTCTATCCTAATTGTTTAGCACATAAACGCGCCTACTACCTCAGAAAGCTTCGAATTAAATAAATATTGTATCTATTACGATACCAGAGTAAACCCATGGTAGAGGTACTGGTAATAATAAGATAAAAAAAAAATTAAAAAATTCGAGTAACATAGACACATAATTAGATTATTGTACATCATTGACCCACATTAGATTAAAATAATTAGACTAATACAACACAAAAAAAGAAACAAGACACGTTTTATAAAAAAAAAACAAGCACACACACACTTTGGCCACTTTACCCGACGTTACAAGACGCCCGCAGCAGTGCCGGATATAGGGACAATCTAGCCTATTGGCAACAAGGGATGTATGAATATATGAACGCAAATAAGAAGATTAATAGAAATAGAAAGAAAACGGAATATTAAAAACGGTATAAGGGAATAAATGAAGAAAAATATGAAAGGTATGAGAAGAAAGATAGAAAGACGGAATGGAAAACGATAAAGTGAGATTAAAAGTTAAAATAAAATATAGTGAGATTAAAAGTATAAATAACAGATTTTTTAAGAAAAAACCAAAATCGAAAGTAGACAAATGTAAAACAAAAACGGATAAAAGAATAGTCTAATTAAATGGAAATTACAATAAACAGAACAACTAGAAGAAATTAAGAGACAGTAAAATATAAAATGAACAACATCCGGTAAATGATAATAACTCTCCCCCAACTCCCAAAATTAGATGGACGCAAAAACCTAAATATGTTGAAAAATGCCTCTGATTACGTTAGAGGAGCTAGCGGGCCGGGCCAAAAAGCGCCCGGACCAAATAAAAAAAAAAAAAAAAAAACATCGCTCTGAACGCGTTGTTAAACTGGTTAATGCCAACGAATTAAATACCACCGTTATCTTCATCTTCTTACTATATGAAATTCCCGTATCACGATGTTGGTCGGCGATGGACTCCAAAAATACTAAACCGATCTTGAGGAAACTTGGCACACAAATAGATTATATCCTGGAATAAGAGATATGATACTTTTTATCCCGGGAAAAGATAAGATCGGAAGGAACCGCAGGGGACAGATAGTATCAGTATAAATGGCAGCCAGTCCCCTCTAATTGAAACACTAAGCAGGTGCAGGTAATATAAGAGTATACAGGTTGTCCCTGGAAGTATGGATCAAATCGAACAGGGCCATGGGCAAGGTCAT
The DNA here is from genome assembly GCA_951361185.1 of Ochropacha duplaris. NCBI lineage: Eukaryota > Metazoa > Arthropoda > Insecta > Lepidoptera > Drepanidae > Ochropacha > Ochropacha duplaris. Next base: position 4,498,864 of record OX592690.1, read on the forward strand.
TTCCAAACTTTCTTAATCTGTGAATGTCGGTCCAATTTTTTACGATTCAAAAGTTATGGCCAATTTTTGTTTTATTAAATATTGTGGTTTTTCTAATTAGTGGTCAAATTTGGCTAGTGTAACTTTTTCCCATGAATATCGTTCGAAAATTGAGTAATTTTTTTGCAAGACAGGGAATGTTATTTCAAATTAAACACGTGTTTTATAGCAGCGTAAAAATATTACCACGGGAAAGGCCAACTCTTCTACAACGTCCTGATATTTTTTTATTGATAGCTCTAATAGTTTCTGTTGTGTTTTTATTTTTGACCACCATGCGAAATATTGAATAAAACAAAAATTGGCCATAACTTTTGAACCGTAAAAATTTGGACCGACATTCAGAAAATGGCCTTGCCCACGCCCCTGTTCGATTTGATCCATACTTCCAGGGACACCCTGTATAGATAGATAATTCATTGAATCGATCGGAGAATAGATCATGTGGTAAAAGCGACATATGTTAGGGTTCCTAAACAGAATATAGAAGTAGCAAGAAGTGGTCATTAGGTTCTCCGCGTTACATACCTACTAATTTTCTAATACGCAGTACCTACCTACCTATATATAATTTATTGATTTTACCAATAAGACCACCTTCATAGAACTTTGTCATATTTAAACGTATGATTTTTTATAACCTAATATTTAGTTGAATTATCACAGAGCGCATGAAGTTTTAGTTTTAGAAGCCATTTCATTTAAAAACCATTCCATTTTAAACCTTAAATTAAACCGTAATTTAGTTATTTCAAATACAAATATCTTTCATTAAGGTGACCACCTATTACAGTGTTTATGTGTAAATGTTCCTTATATTTACGAATATTCTCTGTGTTGTGAAGTAACCGATTCGACTTTCTGAAATCAAAACACTGTACGAGGGTTGACTTTTCGTATCAGCCCGTATCAGTCAACAGCTGGACATAGGCCTCTCCCAAGGCGCGCCACTGAGCCCGGTCTTTGGCTATTCTTCTTCAACTGGAAGGCGTCCTACACTACGTTTGCCGAGTCGCGGTATTCACTCAAGAACACGTCTACCCCAACGCGATAACCGTTGGGGTAGACGTATTCTACGGCAGATATGACCAGCCACTGCCACTTCATACTTAAAAATACTTATAAAGAGATTTATTTGAATTTACCAATCCCTTGGGCTACGTCTAGTACTTTTTACTTCTCTGTCGAATCACATAATTTGGGATGTGATCCTTAAGATACTCGGAGCATAGCCTTTCCATAGCTCGCTGAGGGACATTAAACTAGTCAATCTGTGAGCGTCTAAGTCTCGGCTCCGAAACCTTTTGCACTGACCATATTTTTTTTCCCTCCCATAAAGTAATATCTTGACGTAGATATCGTACTACTTAGACATTTACAAATAAATTTCGTATTGACCAATCTTTATGTGGATCCTTTGATAATATCTGTGAAGTACCTCAATAACATAAATTAATTTATTTTCGCATGAACTTAGATTGTACATATAGGTTTTTTTTGCAATCCTATTAAGAGACAATCAAACTGCAAGGTTTTGAGGCAATTTCAATCGATAACTTTAGGTATTGGTTGTCTAACGCCCGAAATTAATAACCTATCCACAGTTAAAGGTAGAGCTATCTGAGATCATTAATAAAGTCTAAGGCTCGTTCACACGAGTAGCATGTTGCCGACTGCAGCCGCCGACGTGTGAACGGCTGCAGTCGGTGTCGGTGGCAGCCGCCGACTGCAGTCGGTGTTGGCGGCAGCCGTCGACAACATGCTGCTCGTGTGAACGAGTGAGAGACTGCAGTCGGTGTTGCTGGCTACCGTCGGCAACATGCTGCTCGTGTGAACGAGTGAGAGACTGCAGTCGGTGTTGGTGGCTGCCGTCGGCAACATGCTGCTCGTGTGAACGAGCCCTTAGGGACAAGCTGAATGTATCATAGAACTTTATTAATGATCTCAGATAGCTCTACGTTTAAGTGTGGATAGGTTATTAATTTCGGGCGTAAATCCACATAATACTAATAGTGGTACAATAAGTAATTAACTAACTCTATGTCATCAATTGACTCCGAAATATGGTTCGTATTAGTCCATAAGACTGATATTTTTCCTGTATATTTTCCATATTTTCGAACTATTCTTCCCTTGACTCGCAGTTGGGACAATCGCCCTAATCGCGGTTCGAGTTATTAGTAATTTACTTTTATATAATAAACAACCACACGATATTGTTGGCACAGTAAGTTTGTGACTTGTGGTAGTGATGACATAACGTTGTCGAAAAGAAAGTGATAAGTAACGCATCGATCACAATGGTCACGAGAACGACGCGTCCCCTATGTAAAGACGAAATAAGGACAATAATTTATCAATGGGTGACGCTTTAAAAAACAATTTGAGAATCATCAGTTCAATTGGAAGTTTTGAAGATTCGTAAACTGACCTCTACTTAAAATAAGAAAATTACTTTGTTTTTCGAGAAGTAATTAATTCCATCGCGTTTAATGATTTCTCCCAATTAGATGATTCTAATTATGACTATTTACTTTTTAAACATAAGATTTAAAAGAAAGCCGGATAACAACAGCTAACAATTTTCTTTTTGAAACTTATGCCAAGATTTCATTCATTGAACTGTTTCACCGTGTATTCATATTCATGCGGAATACTAGAAATCATATTATTGAAAGGAGCCGGTCATAGCTCTCCGGTCCAGTCATCAGTTCAACAGACCAACAGGGCTAGTCCCCACGCACTGCAGACGAAAACATGTGAACTTCCAAGAGTTGAGTTGGCACTGAGGTGTTGGCTGCCGCCACCTTCGGGAAGCCGGCCCGACCCAATTTTGTCCGAGGCAACAACCCGGGCGGAACCCAAGTCTTTGACACTTGTATCTGGGAGTAGGCCATTTATTTTCGTAATGTACTTTCGACAGAAATAAATCTAACGGTTTCCTATGATGCGTTTGTTTGCTTTCTACCCAATGCATGTTTGTGAACAAATAAATGGGTGATATGTCTTATCACACGGCGTTTTCAAATGCTTTTACAAATTCTCTTATGAGAATATGATACTTACGTAGTGAAAACTTAGACAGCTTTGTGAAAATACTGAAATACCTACTTACGACATACTAAACAGTTAGGTACGAAGTAGTATTTCATTGGAAGTACTTGGTACACGTTAGTAGCCACTAATTTACTTGGATATACCCATACTAAGGTTAATAAATAAACATAGAAATTTTTACCTGCCTGCGCGCCACCAAAGGCGGAGACATGTTTTTCATGCGTATCAATGAATCTTTAATAATTATAATGAATTTAATAATGCGTAACATTTATTTTGTATAATTTTGTTAATATGCGTTAGAAATAAAAATAAAAAAAACATTACAGACACATGACAAACATTGCATTTGACACACACACACACAATATCAATAAAAAAAATGGAAATTGACGTCATTTCCTAGACACTTTAAGGTCTAATTTCGATCAGTGGACAAACACTAGTTATTATAAATGAAAGAAAGAAAGAAGAAAGAAAATAAATTTATTTATGGCAAAAACAATACGAGTTTGTTTACGACCATTTTGCCACAAAACGGTCCCAGCTCAGCATAATGCTGGTTGTTTATAAACCAGCGCTGGTCTTCCGTTAGGAAAATGTGCCATGGGCACATTAACAACTCACAACATTTATGATTACCTACTTAGTTTTTGTAACTTTCATATTTGTTGTTTAATAATATCATATAGTACAACTTTACGGAATAGGTAATAGATATTTGGTGGACCTATTAAATTTACCATGTAGGCATGAAAATTTACTAAAGCTTAATTACCGGACAGTAAGTACACTAACTACCTAACAGCCAATCACAAAGACACAGGTAGGTAAACGTAGACAATAAGTCGCCGTAAAGCTCCGGGGACACAAATAGCAGAAGTTCTCACAACCACATTGAATTATTACATAATTACAGTTGATCCTCGTGCATTAATTCCGGCCATGATGAACGTCTATTGTCTCTAAGTCCACCGTGTGAGTTGCTTTATTGCCTTGCTGAGTTCTAAATTGCTCTAGTATATTCTTATTAAACACAATTATTAGGTATAGCATGCGGAAATTAGTTTTCATGTTGGCGCGGATCACATGGCGCATGTCCAATTTACCTAATATTTTGCTGTGAACCAGGGTGTTTCAAGTTTTTTGATCATCTACATTTATTTATTTTATTATTGTATTCTAGAGTCGAAATTTAAAGTGGATCGTTCATGTAACGTTTGATTGTTATTTCAGTGAATCTTTCCATCACACATCACATCACAAACATAGACAGACTCGCATATTTATTTACTCCACGTTTCTTAATGGACTTAACTTTATCCCACAATCAATTTTGAATGAAACATGCTAACACTCATTCACATTTATAATAATGGTAAAGGTTTTCTTTGACTATATATTTTGCGTGTCAAAATAAAGAGAAATAAGTGTATTAATTAGCGACGCGACATGTACCAAGACAAGTAGAAATAGTATAAATAAAGACTTAACGTTTTTCTTTCAGATTAGTAGTTTCTGTCAAAATATTATCAAAACGCTAAATTGTTGTTGACTCGTTGCAAAATTAAACCTAGAATATCGCTCAGTGATTACTTTATATTTAAATTAATTGAGCTATTCTGAATTGTAACTCACAAAGATTTTAATCCACATTTAACTGTGTATATAACCCTGTTACTGAAACATGTGTTATCACTGCACACATGCCTGACTGATTTATCTGCCTTAAACGCGAGGCATCGGCCAGAATAGTTAGATAAATACATTAAAGTTTAAAACGTATGCAATAGAAACTAAAATCTATATTTGTACACAAGAGCGATGCGCGAAAGAAAAACTTGACCATCCATCTTTTGTCCATTGACTCGATCGATATAGGTCAGTCCGGAAACACTATTTGAAATCGTTTCTATTCTGAAACCAAAAATAAATCTGTTATTGCATGCAAACAGTATTTCGACGAGATGATTTTGCATTAACTCCTGATACTTCAAAACTAAAAAAAAAACTTGAAGATCATAAATATTATAGTATCAAATACATATATGTATATATCGATAACTCTAACAGTACCGCTTATTATTACGTATTACATAGGATCATTGTATTAGCCTATTTATCCAGTATATACAATTACGTATTTTACGTATATAAAATTAATTCATCTGCTTTTAATTTAATTTTTCTTTTTGTTCGGAGCAAGCTTAAGTTAGTCATGCTCCCTTTAAGGCCTTTGCTTGCGGCGCGGCGCCGTGTGGCGGGTCGCTCGCTCACTTCCCTATAATATGTGCGAGGAGGGCGGTGGCTGCCACACGCGTCATACTTGTGAACAGGTGCTGCTTGTGGGGGCTGGTCTGCTTGAGTTTGTTGTTTCTATAGATTACTATTTTTGCCGCCATAACACGCAAATATTATCTTATCTCAGCAAAAGCAACCTTTCGAACCGAGCGCTTAGAGTCTGACTATTCATAAGTGCCTGTGAAGGCCTATTTGGATAAATAAACAATTTCATTTCATTTCGTATATCGTTCTCACAAAAGTCATACAAGAATAATATAAGAAATTGAGACGTAGCAAATATTGTTTTTTAAAACCGCCATCAAAACGGTCACGATTATCTTCTCGTAATTCCTTTGACGTAGATAGACCAATTTGACAGCATGACATATTTTCTATGAATTTTTTAATGATGTCTGTAACAAAATATTGTGAGTTTAGTTTGTAAACAACAGAAATAGTACCTAAATGTATTGATAAGATTCACAATCCACATTCAACTATCACAAATATAAAACTAGTTCATAAATAACTGAGTAAAACCTGATAAAAGCACCTCTCTATAGGTACATCAGTCTTATACTCGATATTTATACTATCAGAACTCTTAATAATAACAATTGTTCATATGTATAAACTATAGTTACAGTAGGTATTACGTTTCAAAACGTTCTTATATGTATTTGAAAAATCGCTAGAAGATCCTATTTGCCACACTTAAAAGTTGTCTTAATAATAGTAATACGCTTGCAGTTTTGTTCTCTCCCATACAAGTGGATCCTGTTTTTCCTGATCCCTATAATTGAAGCGACTTAATGTGCAATTTAATCAGAAAAATAAACAGTTTAAACTCATCCCGTGGGAACTACAATGTTCTTGCACTCGCAAATGGAGAGTTCCAAATATCTTGTAGACAAGGCTTTAACACTGTAGGTATCGTTTGTTGTGGGATTAGTATTAAAGACATTCTTAGAAACTATTTACTTTTCTATAATGAGAACAGAAGTAGGTATAATTATTTCGCATAAATTTTGGCTTAAATTAACTAAAAAGAAACAAAAAAGCTAGTGCACACTATTTTCCTTGTTTTGGCGTCACTCGTTTACGTCATTTTCTAAATAGGAACGGAAACATGATAGCCAACGAAGCCAAGTGATGAAAATCTTTTGATGACAAAGAATTATAATAATTCTAATCTCTAATCTCTAGTTGGTAGGTCACATCACAAGTCACAACAGCTCGGCAATGATAATAATAATATTTATGAACTACCTACAACTCAATGTCAGACTATTAGGGTAGTACTATTATCTATTCTTGGCATCGCACTTTTTTTTCGACCATTCAGCAAGATGAAGGTAAATAAATTAAATTACTCAAATTAATTATTATTAATTAATTTCAGAATTCACGGAGGAGTTGCATCTAAATTAACAACTTGACTAATGGAAACCAGCTAATAATTTGGCAAGATGTCTTTTAGAAATTATGTGAGTATACTTTTATGACATACTTAAAATTTCCGATGCGAAAAGAAGAGGCATTTAGGTCCTTTTGATTATAAGTACTAAAGTTATTAATAGAACTCACTTTGCTTAGTAAATATGTAATACTACTGCACAAACGCTATAATAATTTAAAAATACTTTCCAAAATACTTAAAAGAAAACTGTTTCTTTTAAGTATTTTGGAACGAAGTGCTATCATCACTTTTAGAATTTCGACTGCGAAATAGCTAAAAGCGATTATAGCTCAGTGATAGAGCGGAAACCGCGGCGAAGGTCATGGGTTCGAATCCTACAATGAGCTTGAGCTTTCGGTGAAGGAAAACATCGTGAGGAAACCATAACACTTTGGTAGGGTACTTTGTAGTACCCGTCTGGCTGGCTACCACCCTCAAGTTGTCTCTGTCGCCAAGCACCTATCGGTGTGTTCCGACAGCTGCACTTGAGAGACAGTTCCCATCTAAGCTTTGTGTGCTTACCACCTTCGGCCACATCATCACTTACTATGGTGAGATTGCGGCCAAACACAAACTAAACCAGAATATAAAAAAAAAGTCCACAGGACACCATCAAGCCCTTCAATGCCGTCACACCTGTATGACAGCAGCTGTCACGCTTAGGTCTATTTTTTTGCCACACCGTACTAACCATACTGACCAGTATACATATACTCGTAATATCTTCTTTATTTATAAGAGAAATTATTTGTCATTTTATATCAACTCGAATGCTTTACAATGTGGAACGCGGTATAAAAATAATCATTTATGAACATTTATAGATACAACATTTTCTTATTCCATTTTCACTTCCGGTGATGCATTTAGTTATCATAAAATCTTCGTTTGTACCAATAAAAATATTAATCTTTCATGACATGACATATATGTACCTACTCAAACAATGACATATGTGTACAAATATGAATATTTTGAGATATTCACACTCGTAAAGCATTTATTTGCATTATTTTACACGAAATTTAATCATGGTGAACTGACTGTAAATTCCTTATTTGAGCCCACTATTAATCAGTCTGTTCCAAGCCCTTCGCGGCTCAATAAAATCTCTCCCCGTTATCTGTATGTGCGCATACGCATTCCCTTCGCTATTTATAAGCAGTGAAAGGAACAACTTTATGTGATAGTGTTGAACGAAGAATATGGATCCCATGTTATGCTTGTTGGATGTATCTTAATGCAATTAAATCCCTATTAATAATACACTACTTTTATATTGTGATTTTACCCGTTCTCATTAAAAAAAAGCATTTTGGGGTGCTGTATTTGTCGGTCTGTCTGTCCGTCACTTACTATTTTTTCTGTATTTAGCAACCGAGAAAAGTTTAAAATTGGCACAAAAATAGAATTTGATTAATGAATTATAGTCGTTTTTTAATCTACCATTCTCCTTCTCTAAACTAATGATCAGAAAAAAATTCAAACTATAAGTAGATAATTTAGGGCCTTACTCAAAAATCACAGGAAAACTTACACAAGTAGATCTCACACATTTTTTTTTATTTCAGTATGAAACCCCGACCTACGGTCGATCAAGAGACACAGGCAGGAGTACATCAAGCATATCAACTGAAAGACCGACTTCTGTTACAGCAAAATACCTAAATACCACACCTTCATATAAGTCATCAAGCATTCCCATTCTAAGCCCCGAACGCCCGACTGTAAAAGATGAAACCCCCATCTCAACTATTGCAAGTCGATACGCAAACTACAACAAATCAGACAAACCCACCTCAAACCCTTCCAAATATGAAAAGAAAGATTACTCAAAGCTCACAGTACCGTCCATCAGCACCAACAAAAGTAGAGATGTCAGCCCCGTATCGACAGCATCAAAATATAGTCTCAGTCGACCATCTAGGCATCTGAGCCCAGAAAGGAGAACTACAAAAAGTTACAAAGAAAAATCCCATGATCCTAGTTCTTGTGATCGCGATAAAGACATTCCAAGCAAGACTGACAAGTCTACAGGCTATAACAGTCTGTCGAGCTATAAATTGTACCCGCGAACTACAAATTATACGCGACCTGCTACGAGAGCAGAAGTAAAACCCGAAATAACCGTAAACCGATACGCTATAGCCAATCGTTTGGCTTCTTCGAATTACTTAAGAAGTCCCCCTACAGTAGGTAAGAGAACTTCAGTATCACCTGTAAACAGTAGTGAAACAAGTAAAATGGATATTGAAAAATCTGTGTCTCCTACGATCGTAATACAGAAAGTAGAAGCACCAAAAGAGTTCATCAATGACAATAATCCAAAAAATATAATTTCAAAAACTGAGGAAAATGAAATTGAAACTATAACAATAGTAACTCGCCATACCTCACCAACTCCCCCCGGATCATCAGCATATGTAAGAAGTAGGAGGGCAGACATGGCAAAAACGATAGAAAAAATTGTTACACGTATGAAAAGAAGACCTGAAATGATAGACAAAGAAATACAATCAGATAGGTTGGATGACCCAACACGAAATAGTAGATTTGGTAGCACCGCGAGAACCAGTATGACTAATTGGTCTTATTTTTCCCCAAATGCTAGTTACACTGGATATGCGGGCAGATACTCAACCCAATACCCTAATTTAAGGGATAACTCATCTAGTAACTCTTATAATGACAGGAGTAGTAGAAGTCACAGTACAGAACCACAACCTAAAGAAAACACAAATGTGGCAGTATATTCCGAAAACAATACAGATAATATTATGCCAAATAATACCGTAGCTGAATCGAATCAAGATATTGTCACGGTTTTCGAACAAAACAAAGGTGATGATACGTCAGAAATAATTATAAATGTAAATCTAAAGTTAAAACGAGCTAAGAGCCCAGCGGTATCTGGTGAGCTAGTGTCACCAGAAATAACGATTACAAATTGTCAATTACCACCACAGGCACCAAAATCAGAAAGTACAACGAAAGTTAAAAAGACTAAAGTTCGTAAAACGAGTACAGATTCATCCTCTGATACAACTTCTAAAAAAAAAGTTATCAAAAAAAGGAGTAAATCTGTCAGTTCAACTGACTCAGATCAAGGTAGTGAAGTGGCTGATAAGGTAACTACACCGTCAGCGAAAAGTATACAGAAAAACTCTTCAAATTCTAATTTACAAAATGGTCCAACGAAGTTAAAACATTCCAAATCACGGGAAAGCAACAGTCCAGAATCGAGCATTACTCTCTCAACTCAGTCTTCTATAAGTGAAGATGATACTGCTTCAAAATCGAAATCAAATGATGTGGCAAGAACTTCTGCTGATGAATTATCAATTCCAACAGACAGGTCAGCAAGACAATCATCACCAATCGCAACTCAAAAAAATGAAGGTACTGAAGATGCAAAATCCTTCTTGATAAGAGCATTGGCACCTGTTACTAATCTATTTAAGATGCGACATCAAGATACAAGTGACAACAGTCGCTGGCTAGAAAATTCTACTTCTGAATCGACGGGTAAAGACGTATCTAACCTGACAACAGAAAGTGATAGAAGTAGCAAAAATAAAAATACCTCCAATATTATTGCTTCAAATGACGATAATCTAGTTAAACTCAAAGCTATTAGACCAATTGAATCTGGAGAACGAGCGTGGTGGATGGAATCTGAATCAGATAAGAAATCCAACACTCAAAATGGTGAAAGTCAAAATTCGTCATCAGATAAGAGTGTTCCCAAGAAAATAAGACACACAGAATCTGGTGAGAAATCTTGGTGGCAAGAATCCAATAGCAAACATAAAAATGATAACCACACACCACAGTCAAATTCAATTGATATTTCGGACCCCAATAAACCATCTAAAAAGTGCAAATTTACTGATGAGGAAAAGCCATGGTGGCTTGATAGTTGTGCAAATATTCCAGAAGGAATTGAGCGTTTGACGCCGCCTAGAAAATCTTCTAGTGATAGTGAGAAAAGTGATAAATATAACTTTTTTAAAGTGCGTCGCATAGATTCTGATGATCAAAAAGATTGGTGGGTTACAAGTAATGAGAATTCTTCAAGTGGAAATAAGCCTGAAGCTCAAAGTCTAAGCAAATCCGGATCTGAAAGAAATTTTCCACTGAGGAGAATACGGCATGTTGAATCAGGTGAGCGACCTTGGTGGTTATCTAGTAATAAAAACATTCCAGAAGGTATCGAGAAGCTGCCTACTCCTCCTCCGGGGCCTGAAGAAAGTGACGACTCAGACTCAGAAGAGGTTCAGGTTTATATGCCAACATCACATATCCCACCATTTCCATTACATTTAGACGAAGAACCCTTGGGTGACAGAAGGAGTCCTGAAGGGCTGGAAACTCCAAAGCAAAATGAATACTATAGAGGTCGTTCATCACCATATGAAAATCACCGACAGTATAGAAGAAGAAGTTCAGCGAACATGTATCAGAAAGGCATAGACAAGTATATTTCACGTTATACAGATATAGACGATATTTTGGGCACATCGGGACAAATATACAGTCCTTTTATGGATTCCATATTGGCAAGGCGTACTGGTCAGATACCCTTCGATGATGATGATGATGAGTGTGAAGAGATTGATCCTACGCAAGTGAGAATCCATGACAGTACAGCGCAGAGGCCGGTGATCAAGAAACTTCGATGTAGGTAAGTTATATTTTCCTCATAATTTTTGTCATTACGTTGACAAACAGGCAGACGGTCCACATGATGGTAGGTGGTCACCGCCTTTGAAATATCAGGCTGATTGCTGATGTGTTGCCGTCCTTGAAGAGCTCTGTTTACGCCCTCATGAAGACTGCCAAAACAAAAAAATCTTTGTTAAGAAATCTTACCGAGACTTTAGAAAAGGCGACTACATTGTCACCTGAAAGTCCTTACATTTTATCTACAGTTACATATCATTCATTGTACACATATGAGTGGGTAATATCACATAATATGTCAGTGACGTTATTAATGGTTAAATAGTAAAACATTTAAATTATCTTTGAGACCGTTAAACTATATGTTGCCACGCATCCATAATATGCATACTACCAATTTGTCCCATAATTAACCCAAACTAATTATCTGTATTCCAAAGAGTTTTTTTTAATATATTTGTTTGTAATGGCTAAACACAAAAATACTTGACGGATTCTAAAAATTCTTTCACCTATAGAAATGTACGTTATCAGCGTGGCATGGACCATATTTAATTTTGAATCCATCAGGAACGCCGGTTAAACCACGGGGCAGAAGCTAGTTCTTATATAAAGTTATTATAGGTACATATGCAATTATGCATTATGTTTTAAAGTAGGTACATACTTTCAAAGTGCTTCTGGGTATTCTCACAGGGTTCGAAGCCATCGCACGACCAAATTCCATAATCTTACACAAAGTGCTTTCCAACTAAGGAAATGCACGCGCCGAATGCTACGTGATTTGAGGCTCAAACTTTCACAGCCACTCGAGTTTTCTTGAGACAGTTTACTGCGATACTTGTATTTACTAAGTAATTTCTCTTCTTCATTCCAGAAGCGAAATCATTGACTACATAGATGAAGATCAGGTACGTACAATACTAATAATTTAAAATATATTTTATTTTTATTAACTAAGACATTTTTATTAAATACGTTCACATTACGTCAACGTAACGATTAATTATCGCTGTAAAGGGTGCACCTAATTCCTCTCAAATGGGTACAAATATTTACTCAGTCCATTAAAATAAATGGCGGGTACAGCCAATAACATCAGCTGTCTGTATAAAAACTTGTCGATGCGCCGATACCGAGATAAAAAGAAAAAAAATAGTGAGCCCAGTAAAGTTGTTTAGCGGTCTTACAGCGAGACAACTCTACCTTAGTGACAGTTTTTCTAACAATACTTTAATAATAATAATTAACTTTCGTTACATTGTTAGCTAAACTTGCGAAATCGTAAAAATATCATAAATCGTATTAGAAAGAGTTCGCTGTTATAAATATTGCTTTAAAATTATTGTTGATACTCCTCTACATAGTACCTATACTGTGAGGCTTTGGGTAGGCTTCAAAGCTACCCACAGAGGGAGCAGTGAACTGAAGAGTGCACTGTATCCTTGAATTAGTCCCCTACGGGAGAACGGGGCCAGAATGAGATGGCAGTATGCCGCGCGTTGCTGACATTTCAAAACGGTGACGTCAGAAAGGGGCAAAGAGATGTAAATACACGTGTAGACGGTCCAGCTTCATATAATTACTAGCCTTAAAACTTTCTCCTTTAAGGAATCACTTAACTGTAAAGCAATATGAATACTAAAAATGTTTCGAAATAAATTGCAGTGTTAATTACCAAGAATTTAACTGGATAAGCAATAATTTAACATGATATATTGCTCAGTCACAAACCAATTTTTGCTATAAATATATTTTTAAGATGCCATTAAATGCAAATAGTTAATATGACTTCACCATTAATTTAATTTTCTTAAAATATAAAATCCCCTTAAAAATATGGTGTCAACACTCCACATAAACTTGACTATTCTTTGTGAAGTTTTGCAGTCATTCACTGTCCATCTCTCTCTTCCGCACTGGCTGCCTGCCTGCACGATATGATACAATGTTCTTTTCGATGCAACCTGACCGGACGCGGTGGCAGCCTTACAACAAGGCACTTATCAACAAAGTGAATCTCTTACACTCCGCCGGTTAATACAGACGTGAAAATTGTACCTGAGGCGACTTGTCTTGCAACAGGCTCTTCAGTCAGTAGTACTTATGACTTTGTAGGTACCGGTATCTACTGGAAACGTGGTGTCACCGTACCGCGCTCATACAAAAAAGTTGAATAAAAATAATGCAGTGATTTTGTGATTTTAAGACTGTCCTGATCTCAGAGAGGTACCTAGTGTTTATAACATCGAATTTATTTTCATTCAACATAATTTAATTCGCAACTTTGGTACGTGGAGCCGGTTTTTTAAATTTTTTATTCTTATTTTTATGCACGAGCTTTCTGATGGTTGAGCGTGGTAAAATATTTTGTTATTGTTTAGGTATTACTGTTGTTATTCAATGTCGTTCAGGTAAATTCGACATAATACGCTAGTAGCTATCAACATTTTTGTTCAAATTTAGAAACTCTTGTGTTAAAGAAAATTAAGGACGTGAATCACATTTAATCTTTAGTAAAGTAATCATTGAGATGTGAAATGATTTTATTGTGATTTTGTATGATTCAAAATAAATATTTCAAGTTATTCTTTATGCACCGAGAATCAATTAGGTATAGGATCAACAATCGAAATTTGGTAAACAACAACTAAAGTTATGATGAAATCCTAATTAAATTTTACAAAATATACATATCTAACTATCTATTATTTTCTTAAATATTTCTCACAGATAATTATAATTTTAAATAATAAGACTTGCGATTGATGAAAATATTATTATAATAAAAAAAAACATCTTTTCACTCAGAAACGAAATAATACAAACTTAAATGAAAAGAACTTGTAATAATCCACAAAATTAAGCAAAACAATGACCCCTTATACCTAAACCAATTTGTATTAAATTGTTGTGAATTGATAAAGTCATGATTCTAATCACTTATAAATCACTTATGTCTGTGGTATTTTTTTAATAAAATTTATTAATCTATACATAGTAATGACGAAACCTCAGAAAGTATAAATAACTGCTACAAACTTGATACTTGGCAGGTAGATTCCAACTGCGGAGTAAGTATTCGCTAAAAAAGGGTTTTTGAAAATTCATCCCCTCCAAAAGGCTCCCTCGGGACGGCGCGGCGGGTGAAACCGCGGGGACAATGCAATAATTTTATTATTTCACGTAGGTACCTATTAAAGATGCTAATGGGCGTACCAATACTATATCTTATGCGCTATTTTATTGTTATCTCTGAAGTGATAACAAACAAGTTTTAAGACAGTCGACAGTCTATATACCTTTGGGTTTTAAACAATGCAACGCCTCATTGAATTATTTTTTAACATCCGGACCCTGTCGAACGAAACAGATAACCATTTTATTGCTTTTAACACCTTTCGAGAAGTGATAAAAGGAAAAATCCTTTCACAAAAAGATCCAATTGTGTTCCGACCTAGGTGTAACGATTATATGTTCCTTTGCCACCGTGTAAAACCCAGCTACAGAATAACACAAAGATAATGGAATCTACGTAATGTAAAACTAAAATTTTATCTAGAAATATCGGTGTGTCCGGTGTAATCCTTCTGTTTTTGTGCTATTTAGTATTCTGTGGCTAAACTAAGCTATTACCTAAAAGCTATTAATATTGACGCATGTTTTGGTCTTATTCCAAAGTTATTGTTGCTTCTTCTAATTAAAAAAATAATTTATAAGTAACCTGTTTGTAGAGTTCAATCTCTGCTTAGTTTCGAATCAGATCGGTCACAGGACATTTTTTTAAATTGTTTATACGTATAGATAGTTATTAAATTAGATTAAAATAAAAATAATCGAAAACTAAATTCATTTGTTTTTTATTCGCGTAATTCAACCCATGCAATTTGGAAACTTGATTCAAGATTTCAAATCAATTCATTCATGTTACCTATGTAAAACGGGCACATCATACGGGCACCTCTAAATTCTCAAAACACTATCATATACTTATGCATAGGTGCACATTTGGCGAATTCTTTACGTAAGTTATACTTACCATTTGCAATAAATATGTACCAACATGTGTCCAAATACGACTGTGTAATGCAAACTTAGTATTTATGATTTTCAGACAATATTTTTTTACATATTATAATTGGACAATTTTGAAAAACAGTACGCCTTAAAATTGCGAGAAAATAATCTAACCTATGGTCTGGCAAATATTTTGTGAATTTTAAAAACTGTAATCACTCAGAAAACCAAGAAACATTTTCATGCAGTATTGGATTACTCCATTGAAGTTGAAATGTAAATACATGCATACTAGGAATTATAACAACTGATCTCAAAACATTATTTGAAATGGTAGTGAATTCAAGGCTCCCAATTGCAAAACACGTGTATGTTGCGCGTGGTTACTATTTATAAGTTTTAAATAAAATAAAATAAAAATATCACAATTTAAACATCGAAACTTCCAACGACCGGAACCAAGTGGTCGATCCCGAAATGGACGGGTTTTCCGCATCACTAACCGGTTACTAGAAATTAAGGTGATCGTACGATTACAGCTGGCTAATATCGTTTAAAACATATACCTACATGTCTCTTTTGTACCGGGACCTGAAAAGATTTTAATAATCTAAACCATAACTAATTCGCTAAACTCTCTCTCTCTTCGCTAAATTCGCTCTTTACACCACTGATAACTTTAAAAAGTATGAAATGATTACCAGCACTAATCGCCACACTGATAAAAAAAAACTCTTTGTATACAATCAATGTATCATAGGTGCAGTTATTTTAAAATACGAAACGGAACGCTATTTCTTCATACACTTTTTCATTTTGTTTGTTTCTTTTTTTTAATAACTGAGATGTAATAAATTTCAAATTACAATTACATCTTTTTGAATAGCTCAAACCACATAACTAAGTATTATTTTTCCACTATGTAGATTCGTGCGAAACGTTTTATTAGTTGGTCATCATTGAGTGTTCAGATTCACCACCTGTCAATGATAAGCCAGTTTTTTTGTATCCTCATTTGGCCATATGTAATTTGATTCCCTGATCAATAACTCGATTGAATGTAAAATCAGTTGAACGCTCCTCGAGCCTTATGGTGACTCGGACGGAACTTCACCGACAAGACATCGTTGCGATCCGCAAATAAATTACTAATTGCTTTCCTAATGAATTAACAAAAGATTAGAAAGGTTTATTTAATTTAAACGTGGTTTCACCCGCCAGCGTGCCGTCGCCCGTGGAAAGTTACAAGGATCAATTAAAATAAAAGTGACTTGACTCTCCTATAGAGAGATTACCATCTTAACCTCTGTTTGCTAAAGGAAAAGCTTGAACTCGGCTTTACATAGTACTTGGTAACACTAATCTGGCTTTATTTTGCTACTAGCTTTCCGCCCCGCGGTTTCACCCGCGTATCCTTTGAGATTTAATTTCAAAAAATCTTTCTTAATCCTCGTCTACATCTTAAAAACATTACCTGTGAAAATAACCAGCTTTCTAGGCTAACACTGGGCGTTGATGAGTCAGTCCTTCTCATTTTTCATACCAAGAAACGGAAATAACTCCTAACTTTGAACCTCCGTTTCACCCCTTCAAAGGTGGAATTATAGGAAACGCTAAAACACGTATTTCTTCATTTTTATTTGTTAGCCTAAAAACAAATTTTCATGGTTCTAGCTTCAAAAATGACGGACTTCCGTACAAACTTTCAACCCCTTTTTCACCCCCTTAAGGGTTGAATTTTAGAAAACGCTAAAACACGTTTTTCTTTATTTTTAATTGTTAGCCTAAAAACAAAGTTTCATGGTTCTAGCTTCAAAAATTATGCGACTTTCATACAAACTTTCAACCCCTTTTTCACCCTCTTAAAGGTTGAATTTCGAAAAATCCGTTCTTATTCCTCGGTCAAGTTTTAAAAACAACACCTGGGAATAAAAACAGCTTTCTAGGTCTAAGGGTTTAAGCTGGGCGTTGATAGATCAGTCAGGACTTAGCCTTTTATATATATAGATAAACCTAGTGTAGGTTTCATAAACAGTCGCATTATACAATACCCTCTCAAAATTCTTAATCTAATTGGCAAGTAAATAAAATCTTTATTGACTCATGTTCTATAATAATATGATAAAATTCACGAATCAATTTATTGGCTATCGAAGCTACGTATCGGACGCATAATAATAGAGTTTTAGATGTGAACGGCGAAGACAAACTGGCAGTGCCAGCCGTTGACCCCACAATTGCTGAATTTATATACCCTGGTGCGATGTAATCAAATGCTCACATCACTTTATTATTTTTTACACTTTTAATACGAGAGCTGAAATCAAAACACAATTTTTTATTTATAAAACAGTTACTATATAGGTTATAGATTTGTTTGTATATTATCTTCAACAAAACTGACATGTGTATTAATTGGTTATTTATAATTTTGGATTAATTCTAATAGACTGTGTGTCGCCTCGTAGATCTTTTAAAAAACTGACAGTCAGTGACATCGCCAAATATAATTCCTACGAATATAATGATAAGAATATGTGGATTTTAATACAAACAAATTACGTTTCCTCTCTGAAGTTACCTACGTACATGGTAAATACGACCATTATTTTCTCTGTAGATGTCACATAAATTCTAAAAAATCTCGTAATTACTATCCACAGAAACTTTAAGCAATTTATCGAATAAGTACTCGTTTTATTTCTTTATAGAAATGTGTTTTATTGAGCTCAGTAGAAATAAAAATACCTAAATACTTTACACATAAACATTATACAATGAGATGTAATACATATCAGCAAAATTTTACATTACATTAGATTAAAGAAGCTCTAAAGAAAACATCATAAAAAAACCAGAGCACGGTGGTAGAGCACTTTGTAGTACATATTCGAATTGGTTGGCTGCGTCAAGTAGAATATCCACAGAATGTCAGTCGCCAATCACATATCGGAGAATACAAGCTGCACTTGAGAGCCAGTTGCCTTCAAGGCATTATAAAAAGGTCGGCAACACATTGGCAATCCCCCTGGTATATGTATAGGCGAAGGTAGACACTTAACATTCATATGTCATACCAGATTTGTGACTTAAAAAAGTATTGTAGACAGCAGTTGTATTTTATTTTATATTATTAAACAGTGTCTATGAAAGCGTTATTCATTATGCACATTTAAAATACATGGATACAAGTTTTGGCTAATAGGTTCATTGACCAGTCAGCTGTAATAGCTATCGTGATCACATAAGAGCTACATTGACACTTGCCGATTCGTGAAAGTATAATATAATTTGTGTAACGGTCTTGTCCATACCCGGGTTATAAAAATCCTTACCTATATTCGGTTTCCATTTTTTTATCTATCAGTTACCAAGGAAAATAACAATAAGTATTTAAAACTAAATGAATGTCAGTTTTGTGATCAATATTTAAATTAATCTTGATGTCTCTAATTCAGATTAGTTCCATTATAAATTAACAATTATCATTAAAAATAATATTAAATTAAATTACATGCTACTTCTTCTTCTTCTTCTCTTCCTTATCCCACGCTAGGTGTGGTCGGCACAACATGTTTTCCTCTCCGCTCTATCACTAGTCGTCTCCGTACTCACACCTTTCATATCATTCTTCACGCAGTCCATCCATACCTGCATAATCAAAAATATCGTATCTTCCAATTACTCTTCCATCGTTTCCTAGTATATAGTGTATTATCTATGATCGTTTCTTTCCATCCATTTGAAATTTGGTACGATAAAAAACCTATAGACAACAATAATGAGGTTGACATTTGCGGTGAAATGGTAAGTAAGTATAGTGCGGTTAATGGTTTGTAGGTACTGTAAAACTGTAACACAGTAAATCATTCCGAGTGCATTGTATAAGTTGACCTTCATAAAAACTTACAAGGTCGATAGTTTGATAAGAATATTCGATAAATGGCATGTCGATTGCACTCCATTTTATTATGTATTTCCTATTGAAAGTTCTCCTATAGATTATTTATTCATGAACACATTGCATAAATTTTACGCAATAGACTATTTTTAAATAATTGATATTCTCAGTTGACTTTTTTACAAAAATAAACCGTTTATTTCAATTTGACTTCTATGTTCTTCGAGGATTGTAATTCGTTATTTTTTTTTATGTTGAGGCGAAGGTTGTGCTTTCAAATCCTACAATGAGCGCGAGGAAACTATAGCATATTAGATAGTCCACACAAACATTAGATTTAGAGAATACGGAAACAGGCAACTTATTTATTTATCTTTTTTATCAATTAACATTTCAGTAAAATTTGTGTCAGAAAATTTTGGATACAGAATAATTTTCAAATGGCGCCGTCATCGAGTCATGAGTAAAATAGTCACGTAATGATGTAATTCTTGGTGGGTTTTTGAGCCCACGTTACAAGAAAATTACTCATGTGCCTATAAACAAAACAGAATGCACGGAAAAAACTAACATAGGCTGAGTAATTATAATATTAATATTCATAGAATCGTACCTTTCTATCGTATGACACTAGTTTCTTTGGGCTCTTCCGCGTAATTCATTCGATACGATAATGGATCCGACTTCTATTCGAAGATTTAAGTAGGTACAGTATATCTACTTCAATATGTTACAGTCCTATATGAAACAATTTATTATGAATGACAATATACGACAGCGGCATTATAATTCGCCCTTTATATGACCTAAAAGCTAAAACATCCATTTTAAATACAATTTATCTTCGTTTGAAGTATTGTGGTCATAACAAAATGCTCAGTGAGTCCTAAAGGATTGTTCGCGCATACAAAAGCGGGACACGTCCGAAAAATACACAAAACTATTGCCGTCTCGTTTTTTATAGGGTAATAAGCAGGACAGTCCTATATTAGTGGGATGCCTATGCATAAATAGGCAAACGTGGGAAAATAAGTCACGAAGTGACGCGTACGTGGGCGACTGACTGCGCTTTGGGCTCGAGTTATCGTTGTATTCAATTTAACTTAGATTAGAAAAAATAAATTTTAGTAACCCGAGATACTTTCTTTTTATTATATAAAATTTATCATTATGAATATAATTATATTGTAATAATTCCCAGCCTTCTGGGAACCTTGCCGATCGGCAGCAGCGGCAGCCTCGAAGCCTTTTTTTATATATTATAGGTGTACATTTGTTTGTATATTATATTGTAGATATATGTTTTACACTTGTTTTCAGTTATCCAAACAAATAGTCTGTAGTTAAGTGGAAAGAAATTTAGTATGGTGTAGTCTAGTTTTAGTTCAAAGTACAGTCTCAGTTTAAAACAAGTAATTTAAAAAATTCCCACGGAAAGCCTGATATTTTTATCGATTAAAAGTATCTTTAAAAAGGTGATTTATGACGTCGGATACCGCGGCGAAGGTCGTGGGTTCGAATCCTACAATGAGCTTGAGCTTGCGGTGCATAGCACGGTGGTAGGGTACTTTGTAGTACCCGACTGGCTGGCTACCACCCTCAAGTTGAAAATCTGTCGCCAAGCACCTATCGGTGTGTTCCGGCAGTTGCACTTGAGAGCCAGTTCCCATCTAGGCTTTGTGTGCTTACCACCTTCGGCCACATCATCACTTACCATAGTGAGATTGTAGTCAAACACAAGCCCCAGCTAAAGGATGCACACTGTAAGGGACTGTAAGCTTTGACAAAGACTGTAAGGGATTAGGAAAAAGAGTGGGACGCGTTCTTCGTGGATGGCACTAGGGCACTAGGTATCTATAATTGGGTATCTATTATAATATTTTTATCTACAATTCCAGCAATATATTAAAGTTCGTACCATCTTTAAAAATTATAACACGTACATCTAGTCAATTAACACACTTGGAGATGTCAATCATCATCATGATTCCGACCTTGTTCTAATTATTTTAAGAACCAAATATAAGTGTTACTTCCTATAAACAATGAATTAATTTTCAATTGAATCATCAAACGTTTTTACTTTTATGAATCTTATACTACTACCGAAAAACGCTAGTATTTTTTTCCAGAGTATCTATGCACCGCCGCGCTGACTTTAGTCGAAACAGTTCGACGGGTTTTAATAATTATAATGATAGAGTGTCATTAGATACGTTTTCATTGTGGGAGTCACATGATACTTTAAATAAAACATGATTTTTAAAAAAATGCTTAAATGTGGATTAACAAAAATCTATGAAATGCTATTTCGTTTTTGCCCCACCCACATTTTGGGTTTCTTTTTAATAATTTAATTTACTGCCTCCTAATAGTATTAATATCTATTAATTAACGGAATAACATACGTCAGTAATATTTCATTATTTTTTTAGTATGTACATATTATGTTTATTTCTCTTTTATGTTTATTATTATTACTGTTTCCAATCTCAGACCAAATAAAAAAAGGTAGACTGAGGTCCGCGGACTTATAGTGAATCACAGACAAGGAAACCGTGTACTTTGCACGCGAGTCACGCGAGATAACGTACGTGCAGGTCACGCACACAACTTCGTGCACGTTGCTTCACTTCATTGGAGACTATTGTTTACGTACGCTCCTTCTACCTTTTTTATTTGTTCTGTGTTTCCAATTAAACAAATAAATTGACCCAATACTCCTTGACAATATACGTACATACGTTGTTAAACAAACGGAGCGGAAAAGAAAAGTTGCCTATTTTAGAATTATTACCGCTATTCTAAATCAAATTATATGTTCAGTACAAATTAACCCTTGCATACGAATCCCATTTGACATCCCATAATTTACAGAAGACAGTAGCATAGCCACATTGAATATTGTAGAGACACGCCCGCCCTATGATTACAACCTGTCATTGGTCCTACACAAAATGTTATTTGAAAAGTAAATGCCATTTCATTTTCAACCCTAAAGCTTTAACATTATGTTGAGTCTATATTTAAAGACCGGTAAAACGAATACGGCTTGTAATTCTTAAATATCGGTTTACTGACGAGCTCGAGACATTGTCTCCCCACATTCTAAAGACGTAGTAAGAATGGTCACGGGAAATGCACACGGTAATAAGGTAAAACGAAGCTCGTGGAATAAAAGAATATCTACCGAAGAAATGAAAATGAGTCAGTCATCATCAATAAATATATTATTTGAAATCCTTTGCAAATATAAAACAAACTTATATTCGAAAACAGTGCTTTTAACAGTATCGTGTACTTTTTCGGTTACAGTAATTATACTCGTAAATATGTATTTATTGCATAATCGCTTATCCTAACAGATCAAAGCATTTATAGTCTTGAAATTATACATTTGAATGAGTTTGCACTCATCATTTTTTACAATAAAGGGGGCGTAACACATTAAGCAATGATAGTGTAATAAATCAAAATGTAATTTGCTATCGCGCCTACTTGCCCCACAAATTCCGTAATTATAATGTTTAGTAATCCATGCAAAAATATTGTAAACTTGGCTGCCCATTGCGTCACAAATGGTATTATCATAATTAACTCCGCACGTAGATATTATACTGTTTCCATTATTAATAATATATGCGATGCGGTGATTACGATATTTCGCGAACAATGCTTTCAAAATAATTATGGAGATATAACATTTTTAAATATGCTATTAATTAAACTGAAGTTTTATCAAATTAAAAATATTAAGCTCTGCATTATTATAGGTAAGTTATAATAAAGTCCACCTCAATTAATTCTTTGTATTTTTTAAATTGACCTGATCCCCGAGTTTCTATAAGTATAAAATCGATTGTAGAAGATGACAAAATATTTGGTCCAAAAAAGTCATTGAATTCAAAATGATGAATGAAAAACTATTTATCGAATAACGTCTATATAACCCTTTGGCTCGCTTATGGGACGTTAGTTCCAAAACTATCAATAAAAAACAGAATTTCAGGTATCGCGATTCAAGTTATCATATTAAAAGTAATAATTTAATTAAAATAATAATGAAAGTAATGTATCATTAAATACTATATTATATTTGAATTTGAATTAGTGGGTATTAATTGTCACAAAAAGTAAAGCATGATAAGGAGGACCCTATTCTCCTAGACCTAGCAGTGGGCAGAAAAGGTGACAACAAAATATTTGGGTAAAAATGCTCATTATTTGAATTTTGTCAGTAAAATTTTCATGTTTGACGTATATTAATTGTAAATAGGAATTAATTGTTTGACTACGGAACCCAAACTAGGTTAGCAGATTATGAATTAGGGTTCTATTATCAAAAAAAATAGTAAAGTTAAGTACCACTACTTTTTGCTATATCCCACGCTGAGTAATCCTTTTTTTTTCTTTTTTATACGAGACTAAAACACACAGTTTAATCTGCCAATTAAACGAATGATGTCACTGACAGCGAACGTTTTAATTGTAATCGATTGTATGTACTAGTATTGCGCTATTGTTTTCAGTTTCCCATCGCATGGAATCGGTACCGGTTAAGTCTGATACCGGTTATTACCAGACGATGGTTTTTAGCATATTCCGCGAAGTGAAGAATAGCCTATGGGGTCGTGTCTCGTTAAAGGTGTCACTGTACGGGATCTAGACGCCATGATGTCTTCGCGATATGTACTTATTAAGGGAATGCAGTTGTTTATGTTCAATTGAATCGAGATATTAGAAACGTTTGTTGATTGTTTTACTTTATTGAACATTAAAAATCGATACTATGATGGTTATCGATAAATCCAATGAAATGCACTAATAGGTACATGAATAAAACTAAATACGAACTTAAATATGAATTATATTTGAAATAATAGTAGGTTGTAGAATATCCTCTACTTGCCTATATTTGATTGTTGAAATAAGCACTGGATTTTTATTTTTAATAACATAATAAAGTACTTTGACAATAATTAAAAAATATATATAAAATCTTTAAACGGATATTAGAGATTGGTATTCGATATCTATCAATAAAATGATTTAGGTAACAAACATATTCTGTTCTGTACTTCTGTGTTCAGTTTATTTCATTGAATATACTGAGTTTCTCAGTTCAAACTGATATAATTGCGCGCTGTAAATCCGGCTTACACAATGACCTATGACCTTGCCGAGAGTAAACCTGTACTCCCATTCATAAGCGAATGGGAATTATATATTTATGCAATGCTCTAAAAACACTTGTCAATTCGAGTCCGACTCGCGCTCTGAGGGCTCCGTTATAATGTTTGTCCCCTGGGGCTCATTTTGGGTACGGTACCCTAAAAACTATACTCTATCCTGACATTCTTCGAATGTTTATTTGAGATATATTAGGAATTGGAATTTTGATTCGGTCCGATTCTTTGAAGAACTATTTTTGTCGATGTTGTCGGGGCTGTCCAACCTACATAGCTATTAAATGACTAGCTGACGAAATAATAAAATGCTAAAGGAAAAATACATAAAAATATTTGATGATATTTTCAAAACGAACTCCAATTCACATATCGTATGACTTATACCACACACACGTACAGTCACGGCCAATCTCGTTAGTTCAGTACATCATATGCACGTGCACGTGGTTTGGTTTAGTGACGTTAGGAATCCTTTTTGTTGTTGCCATTACTTACTTACACAAAAGCAACTTGCGTCAAAACCTAAATCTAGATTTAGTATTTATAACTAATATTATTATAAGTTTTGTATGGTAAAGCCGAGTTTAATTTGTTCAGAAATCATAAACATTTTGCCTACAATTATGGTTAAAAATTAAAATCTCATCTCGAATTCACAAGATATCATGTGGTGGATACAATGACAAGCGCCTTCAAGGAAGTCCCTGAATTAATAACATGAATCACTAAAAACGCACCGCACCGATTGGTGCTTTTCATAATAATTATTAACATAATGTTGGAGTATAGAAATACATATTGGGAAGGTTAATACAAAGCTTTGTGAATTCCGGGTTTTATAGATGATTTCTAAATTCCCTGAAACAGACCTGATCCTAGGCCAAGCAGTACAAGTATAGAATCCAGATAAATATTAAATTACATTATGCTACTAGTGAAATATTTTGCTGGGTTTCCACAGATATAATAAGGCTGAATAGATTTTAATAAAATTTGGAGATCATATACAACCCTTAAGTAGGTAAAAAGGGGTGTAAGGGGACGTCGACACAAAAATTCTGATTCACAACAGTTCTTGCACATAGTCACGTGAAGAAATCGAAGTCATGACCAGTGACGTCAGAGTATCTAACCACGTCAACCGGGCCATCAATAAAATAACATTGCGTTTTTTTGAAATGCCATGACTTGAAATAAAGAACCAATATTTTTCCTATTATATAATTTGTGATGATGTAAACTTGGGGGACAGTTGTGTAACGGTCAAATGTAGTTCAAACGATAAATATATAATTTCGATTAATGTCTTTTTAAACTGAAGCACAATTATCATAAAGTGATCCTCTTAATTAACTATTGAATTTTGCCATCAGAATGTCAACGTATATTACGTAGATAGACCTATAATTGTAGGTATGTATTCACAATGTTAGAAGGTTTTTGTTGAAAGTCAAAATGATCAGTCGTGAGTGACATAGCAGTCTTGAAACTGGGTAGATGGATATCTCGGTCAAGGGGTCGTCTCCTCAACCACAATAGGATTAAAATTTGTTTGAACAAGTTCGTACATACTTAGCCTACATTTTTCGTGTAATTCCAGTGGCTACGATGTTAGATTAGGCGTAATATCTAATTCTGTGACTCAGAAATCTAAGAAAGCTATCAGATTTTGCGGGAACTGTCATAAAACTGAGTAAGTGCGGTACTACGCTTTGGAAAGAACTGTGATGTTTCATTTTATAGACATGTCACATTGTCTTTCGCCACGTTATTATACTATATCATAATGGGCTTATGTTTTGAGATACTTCATTGTTATGCGTAGGTACTCGTATAGCTAACTGAAACAATAGGAAGTTTAAAGACATATTAGAAGCTTAATTTTTTTCATCACAATGCTGTTGTACTTAGCATGATCAAATTTCATAGTTCTTCGCCAGATGTAAACACATTCGTGCTCGGTATACCTGAAAACGCTTCACAAAGACCTGGAGCCTAAAAGGAATAAATATTTCTCAACACACCAGGATCCTACGTAATGTTTCATTTTTGTTTAGATTTTTTTTTATTTAATTCATTAATAAACTAGATTTGCTTTACGAATTTGGAATTATGCTGTAAATTTTAAAATAAATAGGCAGTATCCAGCATTGCTCAAGTGGCTTTTATAGACTCCCAGATAACTCTTTATAACCTAAACAATAATATCGAGTTGATGTATCAACTAAATTATTGGACATGACGGAATTCTTGCAAAAAACAATCCCACCAAAAACATTATCATGTAAAGAGTGCTGCCAAGACACCACATGGCTCGCACTGTCAAAAAGTAATCAGATCTCATGTTGATCCAAGCTTCTAACTCTACACGCCCTAACTCTACAAGCTCTAACTTCACAAACTCTTATTAGTGAAAATATATAACTTGGCCATTTCGCTACATTCACATGGGCTTAAGGTGAATTTATTCACTGTTCATTACGTTTCTGATTTTGTAGTAACGAAATGGCCAAGTTACATATTTTCACTAATAAGAGTTTGTGAAGTTAGAGCTTGTAGAGTTAGGGCGTGTAGAGTTAGAAGCTTGGATCAACATGAGATCTGATTACTTTTTGACAGTGCGAGCCATGTGGTGTCTTGGCAGCACTCTTTACATGATAATGTTTTTGGTGGGATTTCACTTCTTTTTGTACATTGCTTGTGACAATATTTTCGTTTCAATTCGAAACAACGCCATATACCTAGTTTTTGAAGTGAAAACTGAAGTCTCATACAAACTGCCATCCCCTAGTAGGTAGTGCCCTTGCGCTTTGCTTCCTTTGGCTTGTAGTTCATCACAGTGGTCTACAACATATCGCACGATAGCAGTCCTGACTTGCGACGTGACCTCAACGTCTATTTCTTCATACATTAAGTATGTCAAGAAATAGAAGAGGCAGGAACTATCTCCCGGCATATGAAACATACGATGACGGCGAGGTCCCAGCTCTACTTCAAGTGAAACTATTTCACAATCCATGCTAACTTTTAAATCAGTTGGAAAATCGACTATGTTCAAACAAACTAACGAAACTTTATAAAATAAAACTTTTTGCCTATATAAATCTCTAAGAATGAAACCATAGCTCGTTTCAATTAGAGACAACGCCATCTAGTTTTTGAAGTGAAAACTTATTTGGACTGCCTCTGTATTTTTGTTGTTTATTAGTATTAGAAAGGGTTGTATTATTATTTTATTACATTATTTTTTGGATTCCGTACCTCAAAAGGTAAAAAAAGAAACACTAAGATCACTCTCTTGTCCGTCTGTCAGTGCCACACCACCGATTTTCTCAGGAACGGGCGAACGGGTGGACCTGGCAAGTTGAAATTTATACCAAATACTGAGGTCTATAGTCCCTATTTGGTGTATAAAAATCCGGTCAAATGCGAGTCGGACTCGCGCACCGAGTGTTCCGAACAAACTTGTAAATAGTTTGTTCATCACGGTAATGGAGTCTTGAGGATTTATTTCAATTTTTTTTCGATTAAGTTTTCAATTACCTTATTGGAGATATGTGCCAATTAAGCTAGACCTCAAAATTGTATGAGCTCCGATACAACTCAGAGGTCTATCTTAATTGGTGGTACTATGTATGTATGGGGACCCCCTTTAATTTTAAACTTTTTTTACTTTTTGGAATTTTCCCTTTATTTGTGCTGTAAGACCTTGCTTTTTGCCAAATTTCGTGATTCTAGGACAACGGGAACTACCATATAGGTTTTCGACCCAAAACCTATAGGGTACTTCCGGTTGACCTAGATTTATCAATTTTGGTTTAAAGCAAGGTCTTACAGCACAAGTAAAGGGAAAATTCCGAAAAATAAAAAATGTTGAATATTAAGTTAAATTTTGGTACTTACAAATTTTAGCGAAAATCAAAATTTGCCCATATATTTTTCTCGTGTTCACTCAAGACCTTGATTTTTATACACCTAATAGGGACTATTAGACTTCAGTATCTGGTATAAATTTTAACTTGCTAGGTCTACCCGTTCCTGGGATAAAACCGTCGAAAACCTATAGGGTAGTTCCCATCGACCTAGAATCACAAAATTTAGCAAAAGGCAAGGTCTTACAGCACAAACTAAGGAAAAAATTTAAAAAATAAAAAAAGTTGAAAATTAAAGGGTGTCCCCATACATACATAGTTGACGCATTCCCTATTTAAGGGGTTCGGGGATAAAAGTTTCAAGTTTTAAATTTTTTTTGTTGTTTGTGTACTAATATTAGCCTAAATACCAAATTTCAGCTTTCTAGAACTTCAGGAAGTACCATTTATGAATTTTGATGATCATCAGTCAGTGACGAAATCGGGGGTTTTTAGATATCAATAAAATCTAAAGTATAACAGCTACGCAAATGAAACTTTATATGTTTAATAAGTTTGCTATAGGCATCATATCCTGAGAATTTTGTTTATCTGGTATAATCCAAAGCGAAGTTATGAGGGTTCAAAAATACGACGAAGCGCTTCGAGAAAAGGTAGGTAGTGCCCCTGCGTTTTCGCTTCGCTGGCTTGTCTTGGCGGGGCACTGCCGTGCCCCCAGATTGTCTTGGCGGGGCACTGCCGTGCCCCCAGATTTATATCAAAAATAGGAAGCACTACTGTCATTTATGACGTAATAGCCATCAGCTCCTAAAATAGCCAGTGTGACGTCATTCGATGAAGAGTTATAGCGGAAGTCGCAGGTTCGATGTCTGGCAAGACATGTCGCGAACGACCGAAAGTGTGATCTAAACATTCCGATCACACGATCACTATTATACACTTTTGTCACTATGTACTACGTCATTCTTATTAAAATAGTGATACACCTAGAACTTCTATCAAACAATATGTTTAAAAAGTACAAATGATAGAGTTTTTAATCTGTTTTGTACAAAATAATATATGTCATTTTTATAAGTATGAAAATAGACTAAATAAAATAATAAATTGTAAACAGCTATACTATAGGTACTTGTTATTTGTTCAAATTAAAACTATTTAACGTGGGTATTACGTAATGTATCTTCAATCATTCGTAATCATTGAAAATGCAACGAGGAGGAATCTAATACATTATCATAATGAATAATAATGCACAAAATCCATTGACTGATAATGTAATATTGAGCTCACATAGAGAGGTGCGCGTGATTCGACAATAGAACGATGCTTAATAGTGCATGCCTCAAATTGTGCAATACTTAAGAACACACAACACTTATTTGAATACATGATGCGATACGAGTGAAATCAACGTAAATATGTTAGATAAAACCTAACTGGGTATCCTTATCGATATTCGTAATAGAATATGTTGAGTAATATTTTATTTTTAGCGAGTTTTTAAATAAAGAAACAATATTAAATACGTAATAGGTACGATTAAATGTTATATATGACACTTATAATAGAATAAAATTACCGTTTTATACAAAAATGTTTGAGTCAACTTTTCTTTGCTTTCTTTTTCGATTAATTGAAGTATTCACCCATGTCATCGATGTGTTTTCCAGCGCAGTAGCAATTTAGCCTTTCTCTAAGAAGTCATTTGGACTGGAGACTCTTTATAGGCATTTTGTACTGGCTCTCGAGTATTGAATTTTTTCCTGCCAAGTAGTTGTTCAAATTCCGGAAAATGTAGCAATCTGTCGGCGCAAGATCTGGACGGTAACTAAATGGAGAACTTCCAACCCTAGCTCTTGTATCGAGACCGTCTGTTATCTTTCAAAATCACAAATCTTTACTTTTTTTATAAACAGTTAGTATTTTTAAAGCAGTCGGGGATTTTGTTCTATTAAATAAATTATTTTATATAAATAAGATATTAGAAGATTTTTCACGAATAACCGCTTATCTCTACTAGACTCGTGACTAAAATTATAAAGGCTTTTGTTTTGCCGTCTGTTTTGTATTGTATACATAATATAAGAATTATTCTGTTTTATTAGCAAAGTTTCATCCTTAGTCACTATAGTACCTATACGAAATAGTAATTCGAGGTTTATAAATAATAATAAAATAATTAATATACTATAGTAATATATAATAATAATATAAGGTACCAATACCTTTAGATAAATATAAATCAGTTCTGAAGAAAAAAAATATATATATAAAAAAATATCGTTTGTTTCCTGGTTTTTCCATTAAAAATTAAAATATTTATAGCTCTATGAAATTGGTAAAAATCCTCACGAATATACAAATCAGTTTGCCGGCGTGGGATTCTTAAGAGGCCAAGATTAATTAATATCGCATACCTTACTGACTCACCTTGGACTTACGAGACATAAAAAAACAATGAAAATTAGTCCAATAAATCTTATACCTGTAAACGAGCAATTCTTGTATATATGTAGATATACATATATAATCTGAATCTCGGAAACGGCTTCGACGATTTTCATGAAATTTTGTATGAAGGGGTTTTCGGGGACGATAAATTGATCTAGTTATCCGTTTTTTTCAGGCAATGAAAAACTGCTACAATATCGTTAGAATACCTAGGTAAATTTCGTTTTTGTCTGACAGGTTATACTAGCACAGGGGGAAGTAAATGTAGTCCTTTTAAGTAAGAATAACTATTAAAATTTTACCAAAAATAAACGAGCAAAGCTCGGTCACCCAGGGACTTTTATTTTAATAGTTACAAAGATGTGTCTTTAGCATACATTTTATCTATTGCATTACATTTCGGATATTGCGCTTACGAGTACTGTTTAAATACTAGCTGTCCCCGTGATTTCACACACGTTCTATACTGTAGTCTACATATTATTATGTAATTATAAATTTAATAGAAGGATCAACAGTAGTAAAAAGGCCTTGTCGAGTTCTTACCTACTCTTTCTTCTGAGTTGAGTGTACATATTCCTAACCGGTGGTAATGTCAACATAATAATAAACAATTACTTTAATGGATACCTAATAATAATTTGTTATCTTAATAAAGATTCAATTCTTACATTATATCAATTGCTAATCATCTCATAAAATTATATTCTCGTTCTGTTTCACAAGTTAAATGTTATGTTATGTTATATAAACCTTTCTCTATAAATAGTAATAGTATAGCATCGCATCCTACATTTAAAGGTTAAAATGTTAAAATCGCTGTATTTACGAATTCAAACTTTGCCAATTATGTTAATTTTTCAACAATTGAATAAGAAACTTTCGTATCCACTTCATAGAAGGATATAAATATTAATTTTGCGCTTGTCAGTACAGTCGTCCACAATTTCGCATGTTGCACAACTTACCTACATTCGCCGATCCGCTCCGAAGCGATGCCCACGCGCAACGTTACGTAACCACGATTTAAAATTAGAATAGAATACCGCCTAATGACGGCTCTGAGTTACTTGTCAATATAATTAAACCTGTCAAATATTCCATCGAAACGTCAAAATAGGCGTTAATATTGACATTACTCACTGACGTTTCATTTTTGATTCGGACGTCATAATAATTTTATTACATTACGGCATTTTTTTTAACTTAAAATTAAAAACAAACCGCTGTATTTATCGAAGCGAATAATTAATTTATTTATTCATAATCATTTAATTGTTAAATGTCGTGGTTAATTTAATATGGATTACTTTGTTAAATCCACTTAAAACATATTATTAAATCACGATATTCCCAATAGATGGACTATTATCAGTTGAGCATATACATTAATAATATGTAGGTATATAAGTACTTACAACATTATAACCACATAATAATTAAAACGCGAATGTTCTTTCACCATTAAATAAGCTAATAAATATGATGTCAGCTAAATTTTACTCTCATTTAGCAACTGAACTTGCTACTTCAGCCACGTCACAAATAACTGCATATATAAAAATACACTTTACCAATACTGTTAAATCTTCTTAAATAAATACTGCTTATTACGTTTTTGTATGAATCGACATTGCTCGTAAGTTTAACTATATAAGTAATTGTGCTGATAGCTTAAAGACGCTTAAGCATTCGATGAAAGAAAATATCGTGAGTAAACCACAGCACGGTGGTAGGGTACTTTGTAGTACTCGAATGGCTGGCTACCACCCTCAACTTGAAAATCTGTCGCCAAGCACCTGTTGGTGTGTTTCGGCAGTTGCACTTGAGAGTCAATTGCCTTTTTGTACACGACTCTGACAGTCCCCCTGGTATTGCTAATGCTTATAGGCGACGGTATTCACTTACAATCAGGTGACCCGTCTGCATAAAGAAGCATACCCCGTTAAATATTAATGGACAAAATTATATGTACGACATCCTAATCATTAGGGTATTATTGACAACAATACAGAAGAGCGCTCAAAGATTTTGCGCATAACAAAATACCACTCTATTTACAAGTTAACATTGATCGTGGTCGCTTTTAACACGACTGGTCGCTAAGTTCAAGTCGCCAGGTCGCATCGACCATCACGACCTCACAAATGGTCAATGAACATTCACCGAACTTATTGTAATTATGTTAAGTATATTTTAAATCGAGCATTGAGGCCTTCATAAAAATATCTTTGACCCCCATACGGACTCGTGTGCTTTTACTGCAATCACATTATCACCTTTTAGCCAGAAACAATACTTATACATATACTTATTTAGGTACCGATGAAGGGAAATTTAAAGAAAATTTTACGAAATAATAAACACTGTATTAATTATATAGCTACACGACTGATAGTGAATGAGCCAAGGTCTAACTATGACCAAAATCAGCATGGCCCTTCTCACCCCATACTTTAGGGGATGCTATTGGTGTTTGGTACTATAGGTAATAAATAAAACGTTTCATGAATCATAGGTTAAATCGATCAGATTAGTTTCCTGGGGGAGAGATGGCAGGGAGGATTGCCATACAACAGAAATAGTAGTTATTGTTTTGAAACGAATTTTATTGAAACGAAGTTTAATTAATGTGTCCTTTTCAATACGTGTCCTTTTCATGCTAGCTCTCCCCTAACACTTTTCAAAAACGGTCATTTAAAAAATGGTTGCCGTATTCGAATTTTTGAAGTTTCTTTTTTTTAGCTGTGTCCCCAATCACCAGCGTGATGAATCGTAGAAACAGAGCGAGTGCCGGCGCGTGCGCTGGGTTTGACGACCCCACGAGGAACGATCTCCCGACCAGAAAGTTGGGAGGACCTGACGCTCATATTTTTTTGTCAGTAAATACTTTTGTGTTTTAACGCGAAGGCTTTTTTCTGGAATGTAACGTTGAATCTGGCCAATTCTAATAGATTGACATCTTAAAAATATATAAGCAACCTCATATTATTCTTAGAAACTTGATTGATCTTTGCAATGGAATACAATATAAAGTTTCATGCACGATATATCTTGATAATATCAATAAAACATCCACATGTTAGGTACCTAACCTACTCATGCACTGACAGCTAGTCACAAAAATTTACTTGAAAATATATAAATATCCTAACTACAAACTACAAATAAGATTTAAAAATTAACTGTTTATATTCCTCAAACTTACAGGTCTAGTGTAATATTAAACTAAACGTTCCACTTCGCCGCATCCTCGCTATGTCCTATTAGTTTTTCTGGTAAATAAGTACTACAGATAACTAGGTATTTTTTATGCTTAACAAGTAACTGAAGAGGAGGTCTCTTCAGTTACTTGTTCAAGACTACACTAAAGCTTAACGCAATGTGATATTCATATGGCCTTCAGCTGAAAATCTGAAGTTAATTGTATAGATAATATATCTATAATTTCAATGATGTAGCCCAAATAGGCCAATCAACAAACTGTAATGTGAATTAAATTGGCACATTTGCTTTATTGGTATTGTTTTGAATTTGTAGAAGAGCGACTCTCGCGCAGCTGTTAGATCGCGCAAGTGTTTCTGTGACATATGCTCTCTTCAATATTAGTTATTTGATGACTGGGAAATGGACGCCTCTAATAACGTTATTTTGTTTTTTAATCATTGTTCGGAGTTAACGAGCACCGAAAAGAAAATACATATACTTAGGTACATACAGACATACATACATACATACAGAAAGCGATGATAGGTCAGTGGTAAGTGACGTCGGATACCGCGGCGAAGGTCGTGGGTTCGAATCCTTACAATGAGCTTGAGCTTTCGGTGAAGGAAAACATCGTGAGGAAACCACAGCACGGTGGTAGGGTACTTTGTAGTACTCGACTGGCTGGCTACCACCCTCAAGTTGAAAATCTGTCGCCAAGCACCTGTTGGTGTATTCCGGCAATTGCGCTTGAGAGCCAGTTCGCCTTTAAGGCATTGTAATAAGGTGTACAACACATTAGCAATCCCTGGTATTGCCAATGTCTATAGGCGACGGTTGTCACTTACCATCAGGTGACCCGCCTGCCTCGTTGTCACTTGTGACATAAAAAAAAAAAAAAAAAAAAAACATATTTCTTGATTTAATACCAAAATTAAAATCTGTAAAATGTAATTACCATCTCAGTATACCTCTATGCAAATGATTAAATACCACTAACGCTATTTTTTTACGTTTTTGAATTAACAAAATCGGTACCTATGTACACAGTATAAAGATATAGTATGTAGGTAGATACGTTCATTGTTTTGTTAGCTTTCGGGAAGTCCCAAAGAATTAGTTAACGCACAGATTGAATGAAGTTATAAAGTTAGAATACAGCCAATAGAAATCGTATGTTTTCTTTCACCGCATCAGGTACCTAGCAAAATAAGCAAAACAAAAAGCAAATAACCTTATTTTATACTAATATACCTACAACCACAGTAGGTACAAATAAAAAAGGTAGAAGGAGCGTACGAAACAATAGTCTCCAATGAAGTGAAGCAACGTGCACAAAGTTGTGTGCGTGACCTGCACGTACGGTCGGCCAAGAAAGTGGTGTGCCAGTTTTGATTTAGTTTCCTAGTCATCGAAAATTACAACAAGGTTCAAACTAAAAAGATATCACTGAAAGAGATGCATAATAATGACGTTGTCATAAGTTGTCAGATTGATCTGCAAGCGAAACTAATCTTTATCACCTATGAATCTGCAAGCGGCATTCAACCTTAGGGTGGTACACCACTTTCTTGGCCGACCGTACGTTATCCCGCGTGACTCGCGTCGCACAGGAACGCGTTGGCTTTATTTTTCAAATTTGGCTTCCTTTCAACCTTTTTTATTTTGTCTGATTATACAGCTCATAACCCTGTAGAATGCAACACGTTTTGATAAATGTGTGTTCTAAACTCATGATAGAAAAAATAGGAAAATAAGGCCGGCCACACATGGACAGTTTGAAGCAGCCAGTATCAACTGCTTGAAGCTGCGACTGCATATATACGGAACCGCTTGAGCAGTCGCGACTACTTGGCAGTCGGCAGGGTAGTGAAATTTAATCGTGCGGTCAAGCAGTCGCCAGAAAAAGTGACTGCTCGAGCTGTCGATAGCTCTCGCTTCCTCCGCCCGCGCTCTTCATCTCACGCGGCGCGGGCCTCCCACTAGCGCTTCTTGTTTTGTTTATTCTTCAAAACAAAACATTGTAAAATATATTTTTTTAAACTTTGCTTTATCACTTTTTAGTTTAAAAAAAAAGTGATTAATTCTTCAATATTGGATGAACCCACAATTTTCTATTTCTACGCCCGCCGGCTAGTGCCCCTTCCTCAAAATCCACGTTGCTACAGATTTGAAATTGTGAGTGGTTGAGCAGTTGCTACCCACTGATGCAGCAGCAAGCAGGGAGGTATCAGTGGCAAGTTCAAGCGGTTGAATTTCACTGAGCAGTCCGTGTATGTTGATCACTGGCTAACTGCTCGAGCAGTTCATGTATGGCCAGCCTAAGTAACTACTTACTAACGTTACTCGCGATAACTAACGGCACTTGGTAAAACACAAGTTCTTATTTCTCAAAAGCATCACAAAAATATATTGGCTTACTTTCCTTAATTCCTTTTAGTTACTCAAGGTAGAATTACCTCAACTTGCAAACTGAAAAAGTGAGGTTATGAACACAATACCGAGGTACTTACGAGCTAGACTACCTTCAATGACTGCCAAAGTGCAATCCTACCGCGGAACGTTATAGGTAAATACCTATAAATATAGCTTACCTTTCATCATTTACGAACTAAAAGTTTGCGGTAATGTGTAATGGTTTCCTTTGACATCGACTAA
Source organism: Ochropacha duplaris (assembly GCA_951361185.1). Lineage (NCBI taxonomy): Eukaryota > Metazoa > Arthropoda > Insecta > Lepidoptera > Drepanidae > Ochropacha > Ochropacha duplaris. Next base: position 4,535,683 of record OX592690.1, read on the forward strand.
TATTAATTTACGAATAGGTACTACAACATACTTCTCAGGAATCTCAGAAATATTTATATTATAATGAGGTAAAGTTTGTGAGATTGTGAGATTGTTGGGGATAATCTACTGAATGGTTGAGAATAATAAGATCATTTTCGATCTTATCTTATGGAACAGTTTTATATAATGTAGGTAATACCGGTTTATATACATTCATCTGATATTTGGGTACCTACTTAAACTTTAATACACCGGTGAGTCGTCCCAAAACTAGCTACCTAAAAAAATATCCCAAGTATCTCGATTCAAGTTATTTAACAATTCTAATACGATTGACGAAACGATTTAAAAAAATATACAATTAAGTACAGGTTTTGAAATTATGAAATGATAATTATGGATCAAACGAGAGTCATCTGAAAGTTTAAGAAAGCATTAACTACCTGTTTTCACAACATCTCGAACCGTAATGTAGCGGTATTTTTTTTAAATATTATGTTTCGATCAATCCAAGCTCGTTAGTGCTTGCAATGCGGACTGAATCCTTTCATTTCCTTTCGGGGCGAGAAAATAACCTAATCATAACAAATCTTTGCGCGCTTATCGTAAAACAACGATCGGCCAAGAACGTGCGCTACGCTAAACATGAGACAGTGTTCCTTCAGTCGGCTCGCGGATCGCGGTCGCCATTACACATAAACACTGACCGAAACCGATAAAAACTTTGCGAAAAAAAACAAAACCGGCTCCAATAAATAATGTATGGTCCCAAATTCAATTTGGCGATCATGCTCCATTATTTTATGATTAGTTTCCTTAAAAGTTTGACTAGTGTAAAATGTGATAATTAAAATTAATGCACGGACTGTGATTTTATGCGATAATTGATATTGTGTTGGTAAATATGATCGAATTGTTGAAAGTGAGTGAAAATAACAGGGTAAATGGAACAATGAGGGATATCGGGGCGGATTCATTTGTGTGCAGAGTTCAATATCTGAATGATTTGGACCCATTCATGGAGTACAATGTGAGGGAACCTCCCAGACCGCTGTACCACTCTTTCAATACGACAATACCCCTATCGTACCAAATAGCGGCGGTGCATCGCTTGCTACAGGCCCCACACACGGTAAGTGATACTAACGTACCTATGCCATTTACTATAAGTAATCATTATTCAAACTCATATTTGATGATAATAATTAATTTAATAGAAATTAGAAAAACTTGGAATCTCGATATTATTTACTTTAGTCACGTACCTAGAGATAAAGTAGATTCTCAGCAACGATATGTATCTCCTGCTCACTTACAAAACTCCTAATATACGAGTAGGCATATGCCGTAAAAAAATCATACACACGAAGTCCTAGAATTGGAACCAAATTTTGTAATAATTGGCACAAAGATATGAATGGCAATGCCCTATCTTACACATGACTCGTGGAGATTATTTCGTTATTTTTTACCATTTACGCACTGTCATTTGGTGAGCAATTTTGCCGCCATTTCATGCAATAAATTGCACAAATTGTATTTACAGATTTAGGCACCGGCGATGCTAAATGTAGTGCAGTATAAATGAAATAGCAGTAAACTCAATTACAAATAGCATGTGTTACTCATCACAGTATTCTGCTAAAATTATCCGTTCTAAATATTTTCCACGTCTACCTACCTCAGGTGAGCAATATGACATAATGTTGCCATTTAAAATAATAGATTCTGGCACAATAACTACGTATGATGTGTTGATGTACAACGCTGCTGAATCACATTCGAATATTTTATGAGTTTCGAAGAAAGAAGAAGAATATGAAGAATGAACAGTTATAGAAATAGAATAGGAATGAGTGGGGTTATATTCTTCTTCTTCTTTGGGTTAACGGCGACTGTGTAGGAATCCAATAACAATCTGTGGAATTTAATGACAGTATTTTCATATACAGGGTGTCCGGTAAGTAGTACGACATACTTAAAGGGGAGATAGGTGAGCAAGTCACCTACCAAATATAGATACACAAATCACCTCAGCAAAAAGTTCACCATTTTCGAGATATTTCAGATTTTTATGTATTGATTTTTGAATTTTAGATCTTAAACATCTCGAAAATGGTGACACTTTTACTGAGATCATTTTTACATATTTGGTAGGTGACCCGTCCATCTATCTCCCCTTAAGTTTGTCGTACAACTTCCCGGACATCCTGTATTATAATCAACTAACAAAAATAATGCTCAAGAATATTTATGGCAACAATTTTTTTTCCTACTTCCGTTGTTGTGAATTGGGTACTCTCAAAATTCCCGGCAAAATAATTGAAATTACTTAATATTTGGTACATATAGGTATGTGGACCTTATTAAATTATAACAAGATTAGTGCTTGTCTGTAGGTTTCAGTAATTGAGAAGTAAAGGCGCGTTGAGTAAGGCAAGTAACATGACAATAGAAACTGGTTTCTTCTTCGAGGGTTGAGTTGATACTTTAGTAATATAGACGTTCTAATGACAGCATTACTGTGCCTCTAGGTATATTGAGAATTTTAAGTACTAAATTTTTATAGTATTTAAATAACATCTTGACCTTCTGATGATTGTTCGTTCATACACTATTAATACAGGAACAGTCAAAATATACATTGGAAGGATACCTATTATCTTAAATAAATGTATCGGTACTTATTGGTTTTTCGCCACTATGTGTAATAGGTACGTTTATAGCGTAATCGTCTTTCACCCCTTTTTGACTTAATTTGAGGTTAAAATCAAAGATATTTTAAATGTAGCCTGAATCTTGCCCACTGAGGTATCAAGATATTCCCATATTAGTAGATCTCGATAAAGTATTGAATAAAACACATTTGTATTGCAAATCGCATTCCTTGCGTCTTCAAATACAAGCTCTGATTATTTTGGGACTCGATGTAAAGCTATTTTAGTATTATGCATATCAAGTAATATTGTATTAATTTACACCTGTAATTCTTAAAAGAGTTAAACTTAACTAACTGTGTAGCAAAATCTAGTATCATAAACTTCTGGATAGTTGAAATACCAACTATCGAAACAATTCTACAGGAATTTCAGTCTCAACAGCCAAATATTCTTCCATAACGTAATCTAAACATAGTAATACTTAAGTGTTACGCGTGTTTATATATTAAATGTATTTACAACTTCTTACCTTCGTATTACCTTCTATCTAATATATAAAATTCTCGTGTCACAGTTTTCGTTGCCATACTCCTCCGAAACGGCTTAACCGATTTTGATGAAATTTTTTGTGCTTATCCGGTATCTATGAGAATCGGCCAACATCTATTTTTCATCCCCCTAAATGTTAGGGGTAGTCCAACCCTAAATTTTTTTTTTTTTTTTTGAGACAAAATTTCTAATTTCAATTTTTTTATGGTACAACATACAAAAATACATACAATCCCCAATTTTCACCCTTCTACGATCAACCCTTATTTTTTAATAGCCATTTTAGTAATTTGAGTAATCGGTCAAGCCGTTTCGGAGGAGTATGGTAACAGGACCGATTTGGATGACATTTTGTGTGTGTATTTCAATGGGTTCCTCGATGATTTGAAAACAAAATTGGACCCGGTAGATGGCGCTGGAATCGGGTTCTAAGTTTTGTTTTAATTTCAGGGCAGGACAACGTCTGCCGGGTCCACTAGTTTATTTATAAACATCTTCCATTTCATGAATCACCAACGGTTGTCCATTAAAGTAAATAATCTCATGCAGTTGTATTGATCATTCTCCCAGCAGAACTGCTCTCAGGTATTCGTGAGATGGGATTTATAGCAAAATATCTGCCGGATACAAAACGTCTGCTAATTGCCTTTTTGCAATAACATATCAAATGAGCTTTTTTTTATTAAATGTCAAAACGATAGTTTATATGGGGTTTTGTATGAAGTACTTGTTTGTGACGTCACAAAAATACACCATCAAAAGATCTACCTACTCTTTGTCGTTGAATTGGTAATTATGATTTTTAATTATCAAGAAGAATACATTTTATAACATATTCGTAGTTAGATTTTTTTTCTTAAATATATGCAACATATTGTCGTTCACAAAATGCGGTTTCTCAAATTTTAACAGAATATAGCTTAGCTAAAATTGTTGTTGTAAATTATTTTTTATCTTTATTATAATCCTATCCTCGACCTTTCGAGAAGTGACAAGCGTCTTTGAAATATATCTTCTATTTTTACATGTCTTGTTTACGTTTATTTCTGCTCAATACACGCGAATGACATCAGCCAATCCACAAGATTTCTGAGTATGGTGACATCACATGCACTTAGCAAGTAATTATCGAATTGCCTGACAATGGATACGGAAAACATAGTTGTAATTGAATGTACAAATATTCATATAATGGAGTGTATGCACGGGTGTAAGAACACGTATGGTAGCTACTATTTTCAACAACTTTTCTTTATTAGCTAATCTATATTTTAAGTAAGGTATAACAGGCGTTGAAATAAAAACGGCAGACATCGTAATGTAAACCAGGATAGTTTATATTACACATGTTAACAAAATAATCGTAGCTTTGCGTAATTCATGCATCGTTCTTATCTATGGTTACTCACGCATGCGTATTTATCTTCTTTTTTGCTTTTCTTTTAAATCATTAATCACAGTGTTACTAAAATAATCTTGCGGAATAAACCATTTCGTCGTATGATATTTTTCGAAGTATTGTCTGATAACGTTCCAATTTTAAATCAACAGTCAAACATAGCCTATCCGAAAACACAGTCAGTTTTAATTGTAATACGATCCCTCATACAGATGTTTTCAACTGTTTTAAGTTCTGTGCGCTCACGCACGCTCATATCTGTGAAATGATTGAACAATTAATTGTGTACCTAATAAATAAATTGCAATGGGAATAAAGATGCGTTTCATCAAAGCATTGGGGGCGTTTAGTCTAAAAATAAAATGTATCTATGATTCTGGGATGTCAGAACCGTGAGACACGACCATCATTTACTTTGTACTTGGGTACATCATCACGTGAAACACGTAGACCCTTTGTTGTGATCGTCACACACGAGTCACGGCTAACTTCACATGTTTGCAATAATGTTATCATTAATTGAATTTGTCATAATACACATAGAAGAAAATAATATTTTAAGTCCTAGCAAATTACTTACTACTAAATTCAGCTGTGTGAGATCTGCATTTATAGTTGTAGTTAATGTATTTTGTGTTTTTACTCTATCAGACGATCTATAATAGGGAATATGCACATGACTTCAAAATGGACGATTTTTTCAATGTTATTCATATTGTTACAAAAACGTACCAACATAATTATTTTCAAAAAATTTCATTTGATTTAATAGCAAAATTTTAAAATAAATTAAATTCCTTTACAAATTTCCAAAACGCCCCGTGAACAAATCGTGAGTAATCGTGACGTCACTTTTACACTCGGCCACAGAGTTTTCTGTGCTTTTCCATGGTAATAAACAGATTTTAGTAACTTTGTGAACCAAATAAGCGCGCAATAATGGCCGCGTTTGAATCACCCGGAAATGATCGTGATTTTAATATATTTTAGCTTAATGGTTAAGATTTTGGATGTGTTATATTTTTTTGGTAATGTAATAACCCGTAGAAACGTTTAAAACAATAAAAAAAATACGTGCATATTCCCTGTTGGTTCCTCATATTCTAACACTGGTATTAGAATTTCTCATATTTTATGTCTAATTTATTTTTATTTCAGTTAATTTTCGGTTCTGTTGTCTGTCTTTTTTATATTGAATGCGGTCGTCAACTCTAATTGGGGCACCATTTATATTTAATTTTGTGTCTGTATTTTTAATGTATAATAGTTTGATTCTTGTTGGTGATCTAATAAATAAATAAACGGTTCTGTCGCTTTTTTACGAGTAGTGCTTTGTGTTAGAAATCATGTGAATAAGTTTACAAACAACAGCATAAAAAAGCATCATCACAGAATCAGCACCACTAATTAATTACACTAAGGTCTGATTTTTCAATCACTGGATAAATCTCGGATAAGCTATTTGTCTGATAAGTCCATACAAAAACTGCTTTAATTTCAAATTAACAGCCAGATATCGCTATCGCTTATCTAGCCATTGAAAAATCTGGCCTAAATTCGCTGTTTAAATTTACCTGCTGAACTAAACAGTTGTTTGAATATGCCACGACTCTATTGTAGTTCCTAGCTGATTACTGTATTGGAGAAGTGAGCATGAAGTAAATAAACTTCGTACACAATATTAACAGCCTTGACTTTGACCTGCCTTTGTACTTAACAATAAAAACATTCATATATAAAATACGTAACTACATTTATACTTTTTTTTTAAATTCTGGATAGGCTGTTAACGTGTTTATATCGTTGCAGCATTTGTAAAATTTTTCATCGGTTTCCAAAGAGATGAGACTATTTTCATATCCCGCTCCAATTTCCAGTATTTCCCGTATTGGCATAAGGCCAAGTCTGCGCAGGTTAAATGCACTTGCTTGTAGACTACGGTGTGTAGTGCCGCCGTTATTTTCAAAATATATTATTCCTTTTCTTAAAAAAAAAATACAACTGCATGTAATAATAACACCTTGACGCATCTAAGAGAGTTAGGTAAACGATTTATCTACTTTTTATTTCATGAAAATTATCGAAATACATTTTATTAATTTATATTGCTGATTGATAGATCTTTGTCTCCTTTGTTATTATTTTATCGGACACTTGGTTATCGATAGATAAATTAGCCTCCTCATTAGGTATTATTTATTTCTGTCATCGTACTTGATTGAACCTCAGAACAAGGATTTAGTTCTGAGTATTGAACAAGCAAGCACACGGATATCAGTACCGCTACCATGAGTTTACTATGGTATCGTAATCGATACTCGCTAGCGAATATCGTAACAAACTTTGTATGAATAACTGTGATGCCATAACTGTCCGCTAGAGGCGCTGCACAAATCTTCATAATAAATGTTTACTGTAGTCGCTAGCGAGTGTCTATTACGTTACTAGAGCAAATTCTTGGTAGAGGTACAGAATAAGGATACAGATTTTCAACATGACTGATTTGCCAGCCAGGCGAGCAGCAAAATACTATTCGCTCTATTCTCCAAGCGCAGATCCAGCTTCCAATCAGAGAAGGATCATATAGTCGAGGACTAGTCAAAATAGGCTCAAATTCGATCACAATAATAATTGTCATTATAATGACATTGTAATAACAGCATATAAAATTTTGACCTAGCCCGGGGGGTTGGACATGATCCTCATGTACCCCTGGATCTGCCCTTGCAGTTATCAATAATAACGGTAATTGCTTGAACGAATTATAAGTACCTACTTACTGATAAATTAGAATTGGTTTTGTGCCAGTTCAAACAGTGATGAAATCTCGTCATTTTAAAAGATCTCCATTTCTTACACAAATAGATTTATTTCTTATGTTCCTTAAATTTACAACTTGGTATTATAGTCTTTTTTTACCATAAATTAACTCGGGGCTTAATATTAAACACTGCTTTGCCATCTAGCGGACATATCTGATCATCTGAGAGTTCATTATGAAACACTACACTCCACTTGTCTATATAGTATATAAGAATATTAATAGATGGCGCATTGAAAATGAAAAATATTTTCATTTGCATGTGGAAATCAAAAGTTACGAAATTGTTTATTTCATTATTTTTATTCTTTGAAAATACATTCAAAGAAGTGTTTTTGTAAATAGTTCTAAAAAGTGTTATACATATAAACAAAAAGCTAGGTCATAAAAGTTAAAATTTAATTAGGTATGTCGCCATTTCTCAAAAAAACGGTTCCTCTCCCATTTTCAAGTACTAAAATCAGATATTGTTTTTGTTGCAGTTGGATGATGCAACCCTACAGGTGTTCAAAGATGGCGACTACGGGCCGTACCTTGATCTGGACTCCACCCTGGGCGAGCAAGATGAGGAACTCGAAGGTTTACAAGACAGGTAAATAAATTATTTGTATTCTCCGATTTTCGTGGACCCATAAGGTACTTGTTCGTTTTTGTTAAATAGGTACCTCTCCCAGATAAGTAAGTTTTAAAAAACGAATCTATATCTACAAATAAATAAAATTGAACAAAAAAAATTGTGTGTCTGTTTGTCTGTCAAGCCCAAGCTTTTTACTAAGTGCCTGACTGTCTGTCTGGCTGTTTATTTGTTCCGGTTAATCTCCGAAACGGCTGTTATAAGGAGTAACATAGGCTAATTTTTATATTAGAAAAAAAAACATGAAATTGTGAACAATATCCGATTGAAATAGGAAACTCAGGGGACAGCTAGTCCATAATAATCTCTAAATGGATGTGCGTAGTGGTCCCCTCATGGCCCTCATTCGTAACACGTGACGGATGTTTCGGAAGTTCCTCTCCCTCATAGCATTCAAACGCATTAGTTGGAATGAATATTACATGCACCATCTGTAAGGATAAAAAGATTGAAAATATAAATATACACTTAAAGAGGTAAAGTTTGTGAGCTTGTGATGTTGTAGGGGGTAAAGCTCTGGATCTACTGAACAGATTTTGAAAATTCTTTTACCAATAAAAAGCCACGTTATTTGCGAGTGTCATCTATATTTAAAATATTGGAGCAATCGTTTTTACGCTTAAGAGTAACCCAGAAGTTTCCTTTATTTATTCCCTTACGGATTTACGGATATTCTTCTGCATTTTAAATCTGTTGAATCACATGTATTTACTATCGTATAAATGGCTGAGCTATTGCCATTGTAATCAAAATGATAATCGCTGCAATCTGCAAGGAAGGGTTCCTGTCTGAATCATAATAAATTATTCTCGACGGATGCCTGATTTATCACCTATACACAGGATGATTTCCAAGTCATTTTTATTACAATGAAAAATCAGCTGCAAAATCTTCAATTTATTCCATGAATTCACAAATACAAAGTGGCTATAATGGAAAAATCCTAAGCTGTAAAACATAGAGGAAAATGATTTGAAGAATCAAAAAATAAACTCATAATTGTAGATGATCTTAGCCAAAACTCATAATGATACTATTCGATTGCTAGTGTTTTGTTTATGTTAATTAAATACGAACAATTTCTTGGTAACAATTCAATTAATCATTTATTCCCTAATTTGAAGCAAATTTCAGTATGTAAAAGTATCAAACAACCAACGCATACCTTATTTATTTTCTGACAATTCATAAGTGCTTGTGAAGGCTTCTTCTTCTTGATAATAATATAGGTATATGTAGCTACATATGTTCATGGAATTGATGCAAGTAATGTAAATGGTTTGGGTGATAAGTGTTCTGTGACTGTTACATCATCCTAATGATCTGATTCCCATGGTGTTATTCCAGTCTGTGAAGCGACAGATGATAAAAAACCCAAAGGTCGTCGCACTGATTTTCCATACAACCTAAAATAGATCAGGAGCCGGATTCGACACATGTATATTTATTTGGGTTACCGTTACACCGGTAACCGGGTGAAACATCTGGTACCTATCGTGGTTTTTCAACACGCAAATCTTTAGTCACAGTTAGGTTTATTGATATAAACAACGAAGGCTGTATTGAAAGATTTTCTTGTCATAAAATGTACTTATTATGATTATTTTATATATCACGAGTGACATCTAGGTAGGCAGATCACGGGTAGAATAATCAAAACTGTCAATCCAACCATCAAAGTGTACCTGTCTGTCTATTATCTGTTCACGCTTAAACCGCTGAACCGATTTAGATGAAATTTGCTATAGAGATAGATATAATCTTGGAGAAGGACATAGAATACCTACTTTTTATTCCGGGAAAAGATAAGATCCCTCGGGAACGCGGGTCAAACCGCGGGGCCCAAATCTAGTAGGAAATAAACTTAAATTTTGAAATAATTCCAAAGGAGTAATTCCACGTAATCCTATCCTACTAATACTCGTATTATAATTGTGAAAGTTTGGATGGATGGATGGATGTTTGTTACTATTTCACGTAAAAATGGCTGAACGGATTTTGTTGAAACTTGGCACACAGGTAGTTCATATCCTGGAATAAAACATAGTATACCTTTTATCCCGAAAAAAGATAAGATCCCTCAGGAAGGCGGGTTAAGCCGCGAGGGACAGCTAGTATTTATTCAAGTATTTAGTCAAGCAGCGTCTACCATATAGAAAGTCTAGAAATACCAGCAAGCGAAACCGTGAGTGTTTAGTATAATATACTTTTTTGGCGCCAGTTTCCATCGCGATGAAGTCAAATGCTTAGTAAAAACTAGCACTCCGTTTAAACAATGAACTTACACTGCGAAAATTACTATACATCGTGTTTATTTCCTATCGGTTATTCTCTGTGGTTATATAGTACCTTAGTTTACTAATAATCAAATTTTGTGAATTATTTTCCTCATATTAACCAAATTCAAATTTTACGTATGAACACAAAGATTGTTTTGAATGCGTTTCGAAGCTGATTTAATGAAGGAAGGCAATACGAAAAACTTCCATTCAAACCAATAATTACAAGAATACATTTTAAATCTATATAATTATTATTTTAAATCGATTTAATTTCAAAAACCCCCAAGATTCTCAAGCAGGCAGGGTGTAGGTATGCTCATTACTTATTAACTTGAATAATGTTAGATTAAATTAATCACATGGTTGAAAATATTTAAAGAAAATAATAAAAGTAAAATTTCAACCTTTTGATGCTGTAGATAGTACCAGTAGATAATTAAAGTAAGTAGGTAGGTACCTATATAAGTAAATCAAACTGACCCTATGTTCAACTTTATAAAACATCCTGTATTCAATTAGAGGTTCGAGGGGAAAATGAACAAGCAATCATCGGGATCAAAAATTTCACACGCAGATTCTCGCTCGAAGCATCTATACACTTGGCTTGTTACGATTTTTATTCGACTAATATCGGAGTGTTTCCACATGTTATCTTATGGTTTTGCCATAAATTTATGGATAAGACTTAAGTGCCGGTAAACATTTACGCGACTTTGGATTCGGAAGATGATAATATGTCAGAGGAGGAGGAAAACGATGAGTTCTTGGATGATGAGAACTTATACGGCACGTGAGTTAGGTTTCTAATAATATTCAGATGATATTACCATATTTTCAGTGTGTCATAGGTAGATAAATAGATTTATAGAATGAGCCGCCTAAAATATAGCAACCATACATAATACACCTATAAATATTTTATTTAAACTACTATCGATCAATTTAATCTAAATTAGGCCAAAATCTCCTGTTCATGATTATTAGTTAACAACTAACGTGTCATATAGTTTTGCCAAAATATTTAATAAACTTCATACATTTTCTACAAAAACGCGAATAAAAAGGTATTTATCCAGTAATAAATTTAACTGGCAAAACTTTGAACAAACAGAACTCTGGCTGAAGTCATTATTATAATATTCTGGGGCATTCTTCACACACGGCTTTCTGATCACAAACGAACAGAGCACAATCAGATAACTGATAAACTACATTTAAAATACTTACGTCCAACTTACTCTTATGATAATCTATATATATAAAAGGATATTAACAATAAAGTATCTGGATGACCGAGATTCTCCGAGTTTTTTTTTAATTTTAATCGTTATTCTCACAAGGCTACGGTAACCGCTTACCATCAGGTGGGCCGTAAGCTTGTTTGCCACCTAGTGGTATAAAAAAAAAGAACTTGAAAGAAAAATTGGGAAAAAATCATCATCTGGACTAGAACCAGGGTCTTCTCCGTCCGCTCGATTTCTCTTGGAGCTATAATAACCTCGTAGATGGTAGTGAAATTTACCTTCGTATTCTAATGATATTGTATCAGTTTTTCATAGCATGAAAAAACGGATTAAACGGGGTTTTCTAAAAATAAAACCTAGCTAGATCGATTTATCGTCCCCGAAACCCCCTGCATACAAAATTTCATGAAAATCGTTAGAGCCGTTTCCGAGATTCAGATTATATATTTATATACAAAAATTGCTCGTTTAAAGGTACAATATTATATTAGATAGATATCTTTTTTCTCTTTTCAGCCGGAAAAATGCAATCGTCCTACGCACCCAACTATCGGTTCGTGTGCACGCCATCATTGGTATGTTATAAAACATTTACTTAATAAAGTTAGTTTTATTTATATTATTAATAAATATTTAGGTACTTACCCGGAATGTTACGGTAATGGAATAATCATATGTTATTCCAGTGTAAATCCGTTAATGATGCGTGACTGAGTTTGCATAATTCCAAAAATTTTCGATTTAATTTATTGTTCGGAAACCTATGTGCGAGTTCTTGCACTAACAGAATGATAAAATAATATGAACTGTTGATGACAGTTATAATAATGTTCACAGAGAGGCTGCTCCATTCTCAAGGGCGTGAGCTCCGCAGAGCCCTATTCACTCTTAAACAGATCCTTCAATCCGACAAGGATCTGGTTCATGAGTTTGTGGCCAACAAGGGTCTGGATTGCCTCATGCAGGTCAGCAGCACTGCTGATCACAACTACCTCGACTACATTTTAAGAGCACTTGGACAGGTAAGGAGATTATTTTTATGATTTTGAAATACCGATTTGTAATATAGTTAATTTGACTGAATTGTACCAAAAATTTTGATATTCATCCTCAAATTAATATAAGTTACTAGCTATCCCCCGCGATGTCCACCCGCGTTACCGAAGGATGTTATCTTATCCCGGGTTTTATTCCAAGATCTACCTGTGTGCCAAGTTTCACCAAAATTTGTTCAGCCGTTGATGCGGGATTGAGCAAATATCCAAAAATAAAAACATTCACATTTATGATATTAGTAGTTAGGATTAGAAAAGTTACACTGAGAATTCGCGCCGACAGTAAAATAAGTTTATTTTTCTTCAGATACTTCTCTATGTGGATGGCATGCATGGTGTGATGGCTCATAAACATTGCATCCAATGGCTTTACTCTCTAATCTCCAGCAAGTTCAGACATGTCGTCAAAACTGCACTCAAACTTCTTCTAGTGTTTGTCGAATACACAGAAAACAACTGCCTCCTCCTTATCGATGCTCTCTGCGCCGTAGATGGTTCTAACGGTAGACAACCCTGGTATAATGTCATGAAGATCCTTCAAGACTTTGACGCTTCTGACACTGAACTTCTCATATATGTTACAACATTAATAAACAGATGTTTAAACAATGTGCCAGATAGAGACACATATTACGATCAAGTGGATGCTTTACAAGACCAGGGCATGGATGATATTATTCAACTGTATATGTCCAAACAAGGCACAGACTTAGATCTTCTGAGGCAACTTCAAATATTTGAAGCTGTATTATTGTATGAGGACGGTGATGAAACTGGAACCGCACTGAAGTGAGTACCATTTGTCCGACGAGGTTTAATAGATATTGGTATTATTGTAGCTAACACTTATTTGAATTTCAGGCAGTTGGATGAATCCGTAATAAGTTCAGTTCGTCGGAGAAGCCTCAACTTAAGTACCACTGAAAGAAGAAAATCCAAAAAACAACAAATGAAGGAGAAAGGTAAAAATAAATCTTCAGTGAAGTGTGTAATTGTTGTTTTCCGAAAACCTATGCATTAATTCTGAAACTCATACTTTTTTAAAACCATTCCTCTAATATGTTTGATGAATGCTATTTACCATTAATGAGTACCATGTGTTTCGCTTTAACATTTTAGCATATTTACTAACAACTACAGCTATCACGCACGCCGAGCCTGAACCTAAGATCCCAAATAATCACCGATCACATTATCTACCGTCGATCATAGACAAAGAGAACAAGGACCTAAGTACTGCTCTTAGGAGGAGAAGAGATAGGTATGCAAGACAGGCTCACCACAACATACAACAACAGGAGATGCTTAATACCAACGGAATATACAACGGTATATTCGGTCATCAGAATGGAAACCATACAAGTGTTAATGGAAATTCCAACTCTATAAGCTTACCAAATATAAATGGAAACATTATTAGTCCTAATGGAACGTATGGAACATACATTAATAATAAAAGTTACTCAAATATCAACGGTAATGTAAACGGATCAAATCATTACGCAAATGGCGTCAATGGTCACCAAGAAGAAGATGAAGCGTACCTGAACAGGACAGCAAAGAACATTAACTTGGCTGATGTTTTGAAAAATGGTTTGTTAATCGCTAACCCACTAAATAATTCACCGGCTTTTTCATGAGCTTTTGTTTGGTTTATCAATGACTTTATGACATAGTTGATTTCTTATTGCTCTTAAGAAGAAAGATTTTTAACATCTACTTACGGTTACTTAGTTTTAATGTAACGTTTACTTTAATCAAGAACCAGCTAATAATTTGATGAAGTACCCTACTTACTTTAAACGAAATGTAACATACCTACAGACTGACAAACAACAAAGTCTTATCAAAAGGGTTTCGTTATTACCTAAGTTGTGTATAAAATATTGCAACTTTGCACATAGACTTATTTTAAGGTCACACAAGTCTTAATTTTTATTGTATTTTTAGGAAACCAAAGATACACTTCTGGTCTAAAACAAAGAATCCAAAATGGAACCCTAGGTCATAGCGTCAATGCTGTGGATACGATAACTGTGATTCGACAAAAACAGTTGGATGTCACGCCCGAGTCAAAAGATGATCGAGGGTTCCTACTGAATAGGGAACACAGTATCAAGGACCTGGCTCAAAGATTAACGAGCCCATTGAGCCCCACGACTGAAGATAAACCATTGAGAGTATCTGATATGGCAGGAATTGTATCAAAAGCCAAAGAAGAATTAGCTAAGTCACAATCTAAAGGTAAAATTCTTTAATTTCGGTTTCTATGTTCTCTATAAGGACACCAGCCTCTTAAAACAAATAAAATATTTACAAGATACTATAAACTAAAAATAATAATATTATTTGGTATAATGTTACAGAAGTAATAAAAAGTCCAACAATAGAAAAGTCATCTAAAGTACATGAGATTAAAGTATCAGAGAATGACTTACACTGGGAGGAGCTAAAAAAAGGATGTCTTAACAGAGAGTTCCATCTCTGTGACTTAGATTTTTCCGATTTACGGCAAGACTCAGACGATGAAATGTCCTCACCAGCAGTGAGTGCTGCCAGTGGACCTCCCCCTCCTCCTCCAGGAATGTTTCCGCCAGTTGGATTCCCTCCTCCTTTACCAGGTTGTTTTCCAATCTTACCCAAAAATAACGTGCCGGCACCACCTAGACCATCACTCTCATCTGAGCTTTCAAACGATTCTGACAGTTCAACTATCAAGAAAAATAAGAAAACAGTTAAATTGTTCTGGAGGGAAATACAAGAGAATCCAGTGCCGATACCTGTTAGGTCTAAAGTGGGTGGATTTATTTGGGACGATCTCCCCGAAATTAGCTTAGATACTAAAATGCTGGAACATCTCTTCGAGTCTAGGACCAATGATTTGATAATTAAGGTGAGTTCTTACTGGATAAAGTTAACTTATCTTCTCTCTTCGTTGCACTGTATCTTAAGGCAATGATAGCTCAGTGGTACAAACGCCAAGCCGAAGGTCGTGAGTTAGAATCCTTTAGTGAGCTTGAGCTTTTGGTGAAGGAGAACAATTAAATAAGAAGAAACAGGGTAAGTCGTAGTATCCGTATATCGAGCTACTATTATTTGATGTGTTCTCTATTGGAAGGAACTGAACTACTAGACTCTGTGTATTTAACACTTTCGGCCGCATCGTCACTTACCATAATGAGAATGTAGTCAAACACAAGCCTATTCACAGTAAATAAACTTTCTAACCATATTTTTCTTTTCATGATCATGTCGGAATTGTCCTGAATGCATCAATCTACAGGAAGTAAGTGAACTTTATAAACTTATACAGATACAACGACTTAACTTTATCATGCAAGTAACTCTACAAATCATTACAATTTAATCTTACAGAAATTGATGGAGCCAAAGAGAAACTTGATACTAGATGCTAAACGTTCCAATGCAATAAATATCGCTATGAAGAAGCTGCCCACACCGCAGACTATAAAAGCAGCCATTATGAAAATGGACGCAACCGTTATTGGCAGAGAGGGCATAGAGAAACTTTTAACTATGCTGCCTACAGAAGAAGAAAAAGTTAAAATTCAAGAAGCTCAGGTAATAAAACTATACATCATGCCGGCTTAGCATCATTTAATCTTCTAAACAAAGGAAAAATTACCCTTTCCCAATAAATGTATAGGTACGTGGTGGACTTTTTTATCCCATTCCATTATCAGAGTTATTGAAACCCTCATAGACCATTAGCTTAACAAAAACAAGGGTTTCTTAGTCATCAAATTATATTTTGAAAGCTTATTTTTTTGATTCCAGTACGCAAACCCGGATTTGCCACTTGGCAGTGCTGAACAGTTTCTCCTGACACTGGCTTCTATTAACGAACTATCGTCTCGGCTCAAGCTTTGGGTCTTCAAATTAGACTTTGATAATTTAGAGGTATGATGCGGATCATGGTTTAATCTTCCATTTATCTATAAATGTGTTAGAGCTCAGATGAAACAAATGACGGTGCAAGAGTCATGAAAATGTATCTTTAGGCGCTGGCTTTAGTTATCATGGATAAATAGATATGACGTATTGCCCTGCAATAAATTGAACCATGTACTAATCTGGTACAAGCCAAAACTACACATGAAGATAAACGGACTTTGTGAAATAGAACAAAGTATAAGAAAGATGTAAGAAAGTACGAACATACTCGTACATATATTATTAATCAATGAAATCCATTTATATTCCAGAAAGAAATAGCAGAACCACTGATGGACTTAAAGCAGGGTATAGAACTGTTGAAAGTGAACAAGACCTTTAAAGTGATTCTGTCAACATTGAGGTCTGTTGGTAGCTTCTTGAATGGAAGTCACGTGAAGGGATTCCGGTTGGAGTACCTATCTAAGGTGATGGAAGTCAAAGACACCGTTCATAAGCATCCTCTGCTCTACCACATCTGTGAGATGATCATTGAGAAGTTCCCGGATAGCACCGACTTTTTCAGTGAAGTAAGTATTTTAAAATGTTGACATACCTCACTATATCGATAACTATAGTGCCCAACCCACCAGGTCATCCGATGACCTAGGATTGTGCTTCGTGAAATTTAAAAGGTCGGCCTATATAAGTAAGTAGGTAAGTTGTGGACAGTGGTTGTGTGTGTTAGGATGATTATAGTTATGGTGAAGTTATTCTTGACTCAAAATAGAACGATAAGCTATAATGTCCAGCAGCGTCCACCTGAGCACTACCATTGGGTGTACATGGACGTGTGCAGTTTCATAGCTCACGAGATCACGATATCAGTGACAACAGAACAACCTTTATTTGATTAACTTACGAACAAGTAAACGCATAGGTATATGTATACGCGGGCAAAAAGTAAAGTTGATTATCCCAAAAACAAATAGGTTGGTCCAGTGATCCGGGCTTCGAAAGTTGACTTTGACATCCTCAACGCCAACTTAATGAAATTGGAATCCGACTGCAAGGCCTCCTGGGATCATATGAAGAGAGTCGCCAAGCACGACAGCTCGCAGATATTCAAGACCAAAATCAATGAGTTCCTCACTGATGCTGCAGAAAGGATAATTCTACTTTCACTTATTAAGAAACGGGTCATGAGCAGGTAATGCTACGGTTTGTTTTATTTTTTTGTGATAGTATAATTAAATTGGTAATCGTATCCTTCATAAACTCGGATGACTTAGCGAGAGACCATTGATAAGCTGACGTCTTTAAATGAATTGTTATCTTCATTATAATGGGGAATTAAATCAACTGAAACCGACTCTTTTTGTCGAGACAGGACTTGTATACCTATGTATAAATTTAAGCAAATCATATTTATAAAACTGGTTACAAGAATACAACAGCTACGCTCATTAAACTTTGTGTTCATTTATACAGCTTTGCGAAATTTCGTTGCCATGCATTTGCTATTGTTACAATTTAGTGTTTTACCTGCGAATGTTTTTATCACATTGCTAAAATTCCTAGACGATTAATTAGATGCTAATTAATCGTTTACGTATCAAGTTTAATTTTAAATAAATGATCATGTTGGAAACCAGGAGAGCAATGTTATTCCGTTGTTACAGATACAACAAGTTCTTATTATACCTCGGTGTGCCTCCTCCAGACATCATGAAGACGAAACCCTCCGAATTCCTTAAGGTCATCGCGGAATTTGCTCTTGAGTACCGCACCACTAGGGAGAGGGTACTGCAGCAACTAGAGAAAAGGGCCAACCACAGGGAGAGGAACAAGACTAGGGGCAAGATGATCATAGATGTAAGTACATGGAACGAGTATATTTTTAGAATCTAGAAGAGGCTTGACATCGATAAAAGCGGAAAGCACAGTATCGATTACTACACATCTCAATTCAAAGAAGCCGTCGCTGAGCAATGTGGAAGTATATGTCGTACAAGTAATTATGGTGATAACTGATGACCGTTTACGTTTTTATAATATTTATAATCAAGCAATTATTGGGAGGGAATTCAAACTTGTTCAGTAAGTAGCTTTGATCTTCGTGCTTTGTTAAAGCTTGATCACGAAAATTGTGTGTATTCCATCCTTAAAAAAGTGTATGCAAGACGCGTATAGAATGCAACATGCGTATAGAAATTTGACTATAAGTTTTAAATCTGTAAAAACAATCCCATTTACAAATCTTGCAATGGTGTAGGAATTATTTCTTTTTCGTTTAATGTTTTTTTAGATACTAATTTATAGATCTAACTAAACTAATATTACATTGACATAAGGTTTGATTTTTGGTACGTTTGTTTGTAATGGATAAACACAAAATTTCTTAACCGATTTTGTAAATTCGATGTAATATAATTATAGAGTTATATAACTATCTATACCCAAACTTATTTATGTTTTACTAACGAAATTTTCTCGTAATTTTTATCAGGTTGGTAATTACTCCAATAAAAATGGCGATCATACAGCAGACAGTGCTCTGAAGGAACTACTTAAGACTGATCCTGAAAACGACAGCCTAACTGAAGGCAGGCGGAAGTCACAACCATCAGCTAACACCAGAAGGATATTGGTCAAGTATGTTAAGATTTAAAGTCCGATGATAAAGCTTATCTGTAGATACACTGTACAAATCAGTAGTGGATTCAAGATTTTGGTTTGGGAGTGGCTTGACCCCGCTGAGGGTAGGTTTTATCAAGGTAAACATTAAAATACCCAAAATTAAATTAAATTGTGCGTAGGTAATGTAATAACTTTTAAACAATAATTTTATTTGCTTAAAAGTTTACTTCTAATAGTATTAACGTTAATTTACTATAAGATTTGTCACGGGAGGTATAATGATTGTAATTATCTTACAGCGGTGACTTATCGGCCGATGATGAAATCATTGAGAGCCTGGTGAGGTCAGCCACCTCTAAGAGGAGACCAGTGCCGAGGGAACGGAGGAGGAACAGGATCTCAGATAGAAAGAGCTGTAAGATCACTTTGTTAATTGCTTTATGCTATATATAATCCATGTCCATTCTATACGTGGGAACTCATCATAGTTCCTACACAAATTAGTACAAAAACATGACGGCTCTATTGTAGACATTATTTATTGTCGTATATCCGTTATCTATCTTATACATGCGATACGATAAGTGAAAGCCCAGCGAAGTTTCTAGTTGTAAATAATTGAATGAGTGACCACGGTGAGATTTTGGTTAAATCTTCGGTTTTATCTTAGAGGACAAACAAACATTCAGGTAGAAGTACAAATTACACATACGACAGAGTTAATTTATAATTTGTGGATATATTTTGTATTAGGTACTACCAATTATAAGTGCTTGCGATTAAAAAAATAGACGAGCTTTTGTGCTTCAACCCAATTTTGCTTGAAAAGTTTGAAAATGCTGGAGCAACGTTAGCTTATTAATAAACGTAGGTAGTTACATGCTCGTTTTCTACTTATCTGGAAAAATACATTTGGTTAGATGTAGGCATCGGGTTCTGTGGCGAAGTTAGCCGATGGGCACTATACTATAACCTGTGGTATTTACTGACTCAAGATAAATTATGAAGACCTTACCATACCTTATCTATATCTATTTCAACCGCTCTTGGCTCGTTGCCAAATATATGTTTAGTGCTATGCGAATTGTATTTTGGTCTTTTCTTTGTGTAGGTACATTTTTTTTGATTATTTCTTATATTGTATTTTTGATAACTTTACAGTAAACAGAACCCTCGATGGTCATCAGTCCTGGCCCGGCAGAGAGAGCACTACGGGGTAAGTATAGTAACTACATCCTGTTCCAAAATGTCTCTCTCTCAACTTTTCCGTCACTACTTTAAAACTTTTCTAATTCTATCCATTCTTCACCTTTATTCATTTCTATCATTTTATCTATCTGATCACATAGTTTTTCCAACATTCGTCAAGTGATCTGAGCTTGTTCTTTCTCGTAGACAGGATTCTAATGACCAAGTCAAGCAGAAAATCTACCTTAGACTATCAGCGTCGTACTGTTCGGGCCATATTGTGGGTTATTAGATGCTGATTCCTTTTTTCAAACCAAATTTAACCACGAGGTTGTAGGCATTTTTAAAGTAAATATCTTATTATTTAAATATTTATGTATATAAATGTGTAATTAATTTCAGGTCTCCAGCAGAAGTTCAGAACAGATAGATAATAGATAGATTACTGGGTAATCTAATAAATTCTACGAGTGTGTGTGCACGTTCAGCCACGTCATTACTAATTTTATCATTTGAAATTTTAATCACAATTCTAGCCGTATCAGATTTAAATTTAAATGCAATTAGTATAGTCTTTTCAATGTAATATTTATTGAAAGTTAGTATACCTAAGCCAAACCCGATATCAAGATTGGGCATACAAAAATGTAGGTCTATCGACCTACGAGTTATTGTAGGTAAAATAACTGCCGTTATTTTGGTTCAAAATAAAAATAATGTTGCTATTAAAAGCAAGTATTTCTCATTTCGGTAATGTTTGTATGTAATAAATTATTAATAATTGTGAACGTTTGCTTCTCTTACCTTGAATTTGATGCTTGAGAACCTAAAAACAAGAATTAAATAATTACGCTAATGACATCGGAAATTGTAATAATGTCAATTAGCACACACAAAATTATGTAGGTATTAATAATAATTTAAATCAAATATAATTTTCGTATTTAGTTACACGAATTAGTAGAAATGTAAAATCACGAATTCTATGATCATACGTGATTGAATAAAATAATGGGTAACTACCAACTATTTACTAATTTATAAGTAAAATTTCAAGACTTATTCTATGACATTTATTGCGTTATGTTTCCTAATATCATTTTAAGTATTTATGTAAATAACTTTGTGTAAATAGCTTTGATGTCTTTCTTTTTGTGGTTGATTCCTATTATACAAACAGTGTGTTTTAATTTGACCGGGCCATAGGTGTTACGGCGAACTTTTGCCTTAATTGGCTGAACCGTTTATATTCAATTTGTAAAAGGATATATTGGGACCTAAATTAATCGGTACTCTATATGAGTAACGAGACGTCTGCTTATTATTTAAAAGGTTTTTTTATTTCATTCATAATTTTCAGCAATACAAATACCCTCAAAGAAATCCTTATCTAACGCCTTTTATTTGAATTTCCGCACATTGTCTCGGACAAATAAAACACATTTGTATGTACATATTTATATTTCAATCGTAAATGTAACACTTTGCTATTGATATTTTAACCGTAGGTATAAATAAATATCCTGGGACATTTATTACACGGCTATCGGATCCCAAAGTAAGCAGAGCTTGTAATATGGAAACCAGATGACTGATAATACTACATAATACTTTTTTGTTGTTGTAAATAATTACTTAAATAGATAATTACACCCAGAGTCAGGACAAACAGACATGTTCATGCACACAAATGTCTGTCCGGGAATCTACACGACATGCTGCGTTATAGGTCAACCGGCCCGTCATGTATATACCTACTGCCTGCACCAGAAAACCCACGGATTTAATTCTAAATAGGATTTCATAGTAGCCAAATTATATAAAACATCGTTCACTCTACTACCTAGGTACCTACTATGCTAGTAGCAACTATTCGTGATGTCTTGATTTGAAGATATAATTTATGATCTCCATCATTACCTACTATTTAGATCGTATATACAAACAATAGCATTACTATCACTGCCACTGTGAGGCAGCTGTACGGTGTGGTGTACCTATGTCCAGTTGTTACAACTCTGAGTGACGTTGTGGCGAGTAGGTACCTACAGATCACCGTGTCTTGTTTCATATACTTACTTCATGTAATAAAATATCTATGTTAAATAAATTACCTACAGTTTAATTGTGTTTAATTGTCTGTCCATCCTCATTAATTAAGCTTTTTACCGACACACTTTTACCCCTTTTCTGAAGAAGCCTACGGTAAACATGCGGGTAACAGTTATTAGGAGAGCTAATTTGTACATTTTTATCGGTATATACGAGGGAGGCGTGTAGAGGATATTAGAATTGTAAACGAGTCAAAAAGTTCCTTACTCAGAGTAGCTCTCTACTTCCCATTATATAGGTTTTAAGACGAGATCAATATCGGAATCTTTTACGTTTCAAATGAAGAACTCAAAGCACAGAATTGTGATTTCGTGCCGTCGGATTTACCGACCAAATTAAATTACATTCCAAGTAACGCTCCAAAGAGCTCTTCTTTCAAAAAATTACTTCTAAAATTTTTCTTCGCCTGGGGCCGAGTGCTGATTGCATAAAGCATATCCAGTTATTCTCATAGCCGATATGCTAGCATTTAAATTCTTGATATTGGAGCAGCTGCCCTGAACACCCGACCTGGAGACGACCATGTAAGTAAACTATTTAATTCGCCGGTCAAAGATCCTAGAACCTAAGTATTTAATGTAACTTTACTGGAGGCAGGTCTCCGTCACTCGCGCAGCGTCTAAGTGCCTACCAGGAGTACCAGGTAAAATCTTTGTAGGCTAATATAATGTACTTAGGTATTTTAGCTTTTTTATAGGAGTGATGTATCTGTTAGGTACGTAGTAACTATTATCTAATCTGTGCTGGAGGTCGCTTATTAGAGAATGCTCCTCCTTGTTTCTACTGCAGACCATAGGCACATAGGGATGTGGAGTGAGTATTCCTTTCCTACGGCTAAACCTTTCCGGAACAGACCACCCCTAAGCTCTCGTTGATTGAATAGCCCGCACTCCTTGTCCATCATAGAAAAAAACAAGTTGTAGGTACCTCAGAGATAAACTATTATTCAATACTAAGACAGTGTTGTAGAAAAAACCAAGAACGGATCAGATACTTGCCTACCTGGGTCCATAATTTATTGATGAAACCACGGAAAACATTTAGCCCTTTGTTGGAATTACCGATCTGAAAAATTACTTGGTATTTTTGACGGATTCTTATTTACAAGTAGTATGAAATGAAATGAAATGAAATGAAATTGTTTATTCATCCAAATAGGCCTTCACAGGCACTTATGAATAGTCAGACTCTAAATGCTCGGTTCGGAAGGTTGTTTTTGCTGAGAAGAGCCGGCAATAAACTCAGCAATTACTCTTTTCAAAAACAACTTACACCTATTACATTCAATAATTATTATTTATCTAGTCTCACTGACAATATTTGCGTGTTATGGCGGCAAAAATAGTAATCTATAGAATTTAATTATGACTGACTTAATAAACAACAAACTCAAGCAGACCAGCCCCCACAAGCAGCACCTGTTCACAAGTATGACGCGCGTGGCAGCCATCGCCCTCCTCGCACATTTTATAGGGAAGTGAGCGACCCGCCACACGACGCCGCCGCAAGCAAAGGCCTTAAAGCGAGCATGACTAACTTAAGCTTGCTCCAAACAAAAAGAAACAAAACGAATTAAAACACACAATATGTTATCACTGTAATGTTACTACTAACACGGTTTGTAAAATCAGGTAATATAATAATGTATCTAACATTCCGCGACATAACAATATTCAAACGCACAAATGTTACAAATTTACCAAGCATTATCATCATTAAAATATTCATTTATATTATAGTAAGCCTTTTTTACCAAAACAGTTTTAATACAATCCTTAAATTTTTGCAAAGGCATATCTAAAATTGCAGTTGGGATTTTGTTATAGAAGCGTGCACCCAGTCCTAAAAATGATCCTTGCACTTTCTGAAGTCTATAAGCAGAGGTCACAAGTTGGTGCTTATTTCTAGTATTGATCGAGTGCATATCACTTCACTACGTACAAGTAGTAGGTACCTACCTACCCTACAGTACCTAATTTATATCAAATCTTGCAAAATATAACAATTTAAACTCATTAATAAGTATTTCTTTAGTCATGTTGCGAAAGGAAACTAAGTACCTACCTATGTATACATGTGGGTAGGTATACATTATAGGTACATAATAACAATAACATTCATTGGATCCAAATCCCATTGCACTTCCCCAAACATAGCTTAGGGACCTACATACGATCCGAAAGTACGAATAGTATTTAGTTTCATAACGACCGAAAGGTGCCGAACCTTTCGGTCGTTGTTACGTTACGTTAACCGTTCGGGTCGAATCCGAACCTTCGGTCGGACACTAACTGAAAATGTTTGACGGTTTTTTAACGGAATTTCTTTTTTTTACATTTTCAGGCTAAAATCTATTGACCATATTGCCTAGTCTTACGTAGCATTTCTTCCGTTCAGGTAGACACATTCGCAGTACAGTCTAGTCCTTGTACGTACAAGTCGGGTTTTAGTAAAATTGGCGGCTGTTCCACTAAAACTTTTCACGGACAACCTGGAAAGTCACGATAAGTTGTATCGGTTACATTATCTTAATTTCTGTTGGGTTATGTTGACGGAATTAAAAAAAAATGTTGGAAACACTGATTATTAATTACAGTTATCGGAACTTTTTGGCGGGAACTTGTGAAAACATGAGAAGTGACGTTACGTTTTCGTTTTATGTTTATTAAATTCGTGTATTTTGAGTTTTATTGAATAAAATCGGTGGTGTTTTGTCCAATAAAGATCAATAAGTGTACAAGTGAAATGAAATGAAAGCTTGTATCGTGACTGTTTTTAAGGTTATCCCAAAAAAATCCGTGAAGAATTTTAGTGAAACAGCCGCCTATTTCAACCTAACCGGACTTGTATGGACGAGGACTAGACTTTACAGTGAATGTGACTTTAACATAAAATAATATTAAAACTGAAGAAAATGTATGCGACTGAAAGACTTTGTATCTATGGTCAGGCAGGACTAAAGTAAAAAAAAATATAGTTTTGGACGCGTCGTACTTATTAGTTTGAAAAATACTTCTTATTTTCTATTTTATTTACATTTTTATTAATTACCGCCTCTACTTAAGATAACAGTGAATTGTAAAATCCAAAATACTGATATTGTAAGTACATTTCCTACCACTGTAATTAGAAGCACCACGCCCCACTTCTAAGCGAGCAACAACTTTTAAAAAGTAGGTGCGGTTACAACTTGAGTAAAATCGATAAATAAATACCTATTTCGTGAATTAAATTTAAGATCTTGACATAAGTTTTTTCTTCGACAGGTTGGGTTTATATGAATCGACATCTACAACTTGTAGAAAATGTCGACATTTGAAACTGAAACTTACTTTACAGGGAATGGGACTTACCAAGCTATAAATCCTATAGTGTCGAGAATCGGCGATTTTACACCATTCTATATTGCAATAGCGATCTGCTCTGTGATTTTGGGGCTTCTCCTTATTCTAAACATTGTTTGCTGTTGTTCAAGATACTCTGATTACTGGTTGGATAGACACACAGGTTTGTTCAATTCACTTTTTTTATTTCTTATTAGAAGTACATAATACAGAAATTTGTCCATTGAAAACCATATATTTTCATATTATTAGACCTAATAGATGTTAATGTTGCTTATTAAAAATCTGTCATTTGTTTCACAGGAAATCGCTGGATAGTATCTATTTGGTCAGCAACTCCACACAAGCAGCCTCCTCTTGATTTCACAGAGCTGGAAAGCCAAACAGTCTACTACGTCCACCCAAATAGTGAAGAGTACCATAATATTCATAAGTACGGCTCTGAAGTGCCACCTTCCATCTCCCAACAACCCCTAACTTCATCCCAAGAATACTTAGAACTGCATAAGCGAGAGAGTGATATTTAAAAATGGCATTCCTAATGATTTATCCAGCTGTGGCTGTTCTATCTTTGTTTGTATTAATGGTTATTATATTGATATTGCGTTTTGGAAGTCGCTGGTGTAAGTTGCGACACACAACATTCTCTGATCAAGAATATTGGAATGAGGATGAAGCATATGAACAGAAAGTATCATATGCTTAAGATTCTAATAATCACTTTGCATTTATTATTTTCTTAATTTAACTTTGTCTAATTAAAAGTAATTTCTCATATTATGAACAAGTATAATCCCACAGTTTCACCTACATTCCTGGGATAAAAACATTGCCTATTTCTACATAACAAATCATGTTTTTTGGGCTGCCAAGGCATCAAGACGTAATAAGCAAACAATTTAACTCACTTTCATGTTTATAATATTTAATAATAACCACTTTTTGTGGCATCTCTAAAGAAATTAATTGTGAAATTTAAATAACTTTGTCATCATGAGTATTTTGTGTAAGTGTAGCTAAGGTGATAAATTAGATAGCATATATTTAGTAAGTACATTATGTATGATAAGTATTGAAATATATTTTAATACCTGCTGTTTGTATTGAAATATAAACAGCAGCCATTAAAATATTTGACTGCCTCAGAGTAATGCAATAAAATTGACTTTAAATTTAGATGGTTATGATTTTTGTAATACATCCACATAATATAAGATTCTTCTATGCTAGCACACATGAAAATTGTAGTCATCATTTATGTATATTGACTTAATACAAGTAATGATAATGCTATGTTACTGTCTTGATTAGTGCCTTAAATTGAATCTGACTCAATGAAAACTTATTCCGTCCATTATAGTTTTAATTCATGAATTGTATTTTTTACTAATAATAGATTTTAAGTTATCATAGAATTGACTAATAAAATATTTCATAATCATCATGACTATTTTTTATATGCCCATATAATGATTGTGCTGATGTCTGTTCATTATGACCACAATTGATAAAATTAATAAGGAATTAAAATATAAGTTAGAAATCTCAGACTTGATATATTTATAACTAAGTAGGATATATTAATATTATCATAACATTTTTACGTTATTAGGTAAATGAATGTCACAAGTTTTTTCTATTTCATCATGATCAGCCGAAATACGCTTTTCTTATTTATTTTCCTTGTAACTGCATTTCTTTTTCTAATTAATAAACGAATTAGGGTCGATCTTTAATCGCTGAATAACGTATGAATTTCTCTGATAATAAATATGGCCTAAACATAGTACCTAATCTTAAACCCATTCCCATCATATACTTTTTAATTTGGCCTTTGATAAATCTCTATCCATAATCGCCATTAAATTGATTTAGATTGCCATAGGTTTATGCTGAAAATAATAAAAATACAGTTTTATTTTTATAAAAAACACTTGTTCTCATTTATTTATATTAAAGTAATTAGTCCACTCCATAAACAATTATTAAAACTTATACAAATGGATAATTAAAAAAAATTATTTACAAATAAGTTATTCTTATTTGGAATAAATCATTGAATTCGAACTATCTCCTGACATGATGCTGCATTTGTCCTCGACAGATCATTACGCGTCATTTCAGTATCACTTGTACTCTTTTGGTATTGCTCATCAAACTTTTCGAACCAATAGGTTGACGCTTGTACATTGTTTATTTGTAAGTATGACATTAATTTGAACTTTATGACTAACACTAAAAATACTAAAATATCTCATTATAATTAATTTACGCGAGAAAAATAAGGTAAACTCTGAACATTTTCGTCAACATGGTTGTGTAGTATATTGCTTGACCATTTTAGTATAATTACTGAATTACAACTGGTATTTTTTGTTTATTACATTATGATAATAACATTACGAAACACTATATATATTACTTTAATCTAATCTTCTAACATTAAGACTTTTACACCTAATGTGAAGCATAACTCACAAAACGCTGTTAAAGTGAGACTAATTAAAAAGTCTATTGTATTGAAATGTTGCCAGGAAGATTAACGGTAAATATGTTACCAATATTTATACTAAGTTTAAACTCGTATTTAATTTGAAAATGCGTTTTGTGAGTAAGGCTGCCGTCAACACAATATCAATCACTCAATCAACTAACTTTTCACATACATGTTGTGCAAACATTTTAGCGAAACTCTATTTTATTAACGATCAAAACCGGAAGATTTATGTGATATTTTGATATAGATGCCATGACCGTATACAGGAAGCTGTATCAATTGACAATGTTGTAAAGTTCTTGTGTGCCCAAGTTTAACAAAAGTTATGACTGAGGTATGGTGGATGGATGGTACTCACTGGATATAAAATTTTGAATAAGTAGAACAAATATCAAGTCATTTCTTTTTTCAAGCATAGCTGGATAAGACGGTTCCTTGTATGAAGAGCCCAGAAACTCTAACTGAACCTAGATGTGGATATATTTTTCTAAAGGTTGACATTTATCTTTGCTAAAATATTTCTTTAAAAAAGTTGGCCATCACGGGTCTCCCGACAGATGTGAAACGTCTATGTTAATATTAGAATTCATAATTAATTAAAACCTGTAACGAAATATGGTGTGAAATAAAGAAAACATAGGTAATTTCCTTAATAAAATCTTTTTTGTTACTTGATCGTCACTGTTACTCATATTTCGATTGAATAATATTATGTAACTGATTCGCAATCTTTAAGCCCTGTTAAAACAAAAGATGGGAGTCGGTTTTACTACCAAGGCGCGCCAATAGATGTTTCACATCAAAAATAACAGTTTTAGTCCGAAGTGAACTTCATCCACATACCATATCAAATAATCGATACATCATAGTATCTGTGCATCACTCACTCTAACATTAACCTTATTTTAAATCTTAATGTCAAAAGCGTGCAATCGCTTGCAAACCAATAATAGATTATAAATGACAATCATCTGGTAATCTAGATAATTTAAATAGATAATAATTAAATTGCATTTTATTCGTAAAAGCATCATTTGAGAACGGCTGGACCAAAGTGGCAAAATAAAATTATTAAGAAAAAAATTACCCAGTAAAACCAGTTCGGGACAACTTAAAGTGCCTTTTCTATGGTCATTTTTAGTCAAAACCGTCGGTGAATTGACGTGATCGATGTTGGAATTATTGTGATATTCCATAGGGTCGACCTTATGGAATATCACATAATCTCTCAGCTCTAATTGTAACTCCAGAGGCATCTCTGGCAGGGTAACTGCGAACTAAAAATAACGTTTATTTATGTTCAAAATATCTACTTAAACCCTCAATGATACTCCAACGAATGATACATACCTAGGTGTTTATATTTTAATTATAATAATATATTTTATAACAGCACGCATAAATATTTAAAATAGTATTGCTTTTTTAAGAGGTAATCTTTATCATAATAATATTAAAAATACAATTGCTACACGCAATATAAACATTAAATTTTTATATAATGAATAAATACTTTAATTAATATTGCTGTATGCAAGCGACGCACGATCCTAAATCTAATATTACATTAATAATACACACAACATTCAAATAGGTACGCCAACAAAGCTATAAGAGTGTACATAAATATACGTCGCAGACGTAGTCACAACCAAACAGGGCTGAAATGTAACGACAGTATAACTGTTCGTCACTCAGTCAGGCCGAGGATTATGATAAGGTGATAGCTCACCTAGCCGCACCGCTACTATGTGTGCTTCACCAAATTTCCTGAACTACGTATGTATATTGGAAGAATATAAACGCGCCTCGTACGACGCTGACAGGAGTGTTATACAGAATGTCCGATACGTACTACGACAAACTTAAGGGGGAGATAGGTGCGCGGGTCACCTACCAAATATACAAAAAAAAAATAGATTTTTGAATTTCTTCAAATTGAGAGAATTGAATTCAAAAATCAATAAATTCAAAACAGAAATATCTCGAAAATGATGACACTTTTACTGAGGTCATTTTTGTATATCTCCCGGACACCCTGTACAAGACCATTAGTCTGAGGTTTGCGATCATTATATTATGTTGTCACCTGTAATGACAACACACATATCACTTTTAGTATAACAGCGTACGTTGATATATCATCAACCCTCATTATTGCCTGTTTCATCATCTCTTGTACAACAAGATATATTTTGAGGTAGATTTCTCTATGCAATTCATAAATTGAATAGCTTAGCCAATTACAAGAGATTGACAAAATAAGGCTTACAATTTTATTACATTGAACAATCATATCGTCCTGGCACACACATTATTTGCTACAAATAGTTAATGTATATATAAATAATATGACTGCCTCGATACATCATTTTTTTTTTCAATATATTCTTAGTCGACAAAATCACCGTCTGACTAATGTTTCGTTAATTTGAGATAAGTTGTTTTCTACTTATCTCAAATTAACGAAACATTATTTCTCAAATATAAATAAATAAAGTACTTATAAATATAGACGTAGGTGAATTAAAGAACAGGGTTTATATGTATAAAGCAAAAAATATGCATACGTCAGTCAGCATTCTTTCTTAGTCAAAACTATTTTTAACTGATTTCTGTAGTAAAAATATGAATTAATGTAAAGTTTTTAGTGTAGGTTGTATTGTTTCCTTTTTTAACACGTGAAATTCCCAATGAACGTAAGACACCCTTAAACGACGACAATATTATAATTAAATCATTAACATTATAGCTGATAGCAATGGAAGTTAATTATAAAATGTAGTAGTGAAAATAATATTTCATTTTCACTTAAAACTATTATGTAGAAAGTATGTAAAATATGTAGATGTCTTTTTCTATTTTTGTACACTGCATAGAAACATAACACGATGTTTGTATAGTAATTATCAAGTATAGTAAGTATTCAATAATCGTAAAACTCATGAATAGACCCAACACAAAGATACACAAGTTTCAGGACCGAGTACTGAATAGGGATGTTGCCTATGTTCAATAAAAAAATTCTAACACTAACCAGAAACACCTTAAAATACTCGTAAATAGTGAAAACTTTGTAAAATTCAAACTTTTTATGATTTTAATTAGCAATTCAACAACAAAGAGTAGGTCTTTTGATGGTGTATATTTATGACGTCATAAGCAAGTATTTCATACAAATACTCCATATAAACTATCGTTTTGACATTTCATAAAAAGAAGCTGATTTTATATATTAGTCACCATCTCATGTTCTCAGTTTTCATTCCGATTTCTCATCCGTGATGTATAAAAAGGATTCAGGGATAAATAATTTTGGCCAGTTAAGAGTTCTGACTGTAACATAATAGATTACCTTAAGAAGATAAGACATTAATTTTGGCAAATTTGCATGGTTACTGACAAAAATATAACTTTGGGCTTAGATCGAGTTTTGTAGGATATTAAAATATTTAAACTATTAAGCACAGATTAAAATAGCAAAGTAATGAAGTTTATATTCAAGTGTGACTACATCCCTTGGCTTTGAATCCAACGTACCTACTCCATAATTAGGAATAAAGTTGAAATTCACAAAAGTGTTTTCTTTATTATTTTTCACGAGATTAAGGCGCTTTTGAAATCATGGATACTATGGGATGGTATCAATACATTTTCCGATTGTTTTGAATATTATGGATATAAGGAATGTATTTTCCAAATTCAGAACGACGCGAGAACTAAACAAAGAATTATCTACAAGCGAAAAACAAATTCACCTTTTAGAATGACGTGTAAAAGTGTAATAACGCGTCAAAACAATCAAATATTAATATGTCCATAGACATGAACTATACATCCATTTTCTATTACAAATGCTACATTGTATCGATAAAACATCACTAAGATTTATTATAGAACTATTTCAATAAAAAAAAGTTGATTGAAACAATTAAATTTAGAACCTGGGCCTATACGCGTTAGGTTTATTTACGATTAAAATAATATGTTGTCGAGTTTTGTGTAGCTATTTAAAATCTCAATCTTAGCCTTTGCCTTGTTGTTAACGCAAAATGCACATGTATATAGGAGCTGGAGGTAATCAATTCTTATTTTAACCAATATATCAGTCTCCAAAGTTATCTGTCGGCTAATGTTATCTAAGAAGTATATACCTACTGTCCGGTAAGTAGTACTAAAAGCTTAAAGGGGAGATAAGTGGGCGGGTCACCTACCAAATATACAAAAATGAGCTTTACTAAGTTTATTTTGGTATATGGTGGTAGGCGACCCGCCCACCTATCTTTCCTCTTAAGCTTGTCGTACTACTTACGACTGTTACTTATAAATGTTGATCACAACACGGTTGAATTTGCTCACTGAAATTATTACCACCGCTATTTGTTACAGTATTACAATCGATGTTTGAATAACAACTAGAAGTTTTATAATTTCAGAGAACTATTTCAATCTTCTGATACCGCCCTAAGGGAAGCAACCCTTACCACGAAATAAATAATTAACTCATGTTCTAAAACTGTATGTTTTAGGCGAAGGCTTCAAACGACTTTTTATTATTCTGGTAGAAAAATTGTCATAAACCACACGCGAAAAATATATTCCAGATTTTTTTTAAGCAAATTAAGCCTCTGCCTAAAAAAAATTACAAACATCAAACAATTTTATAAAATACCACTAATTTATCAAATAGAGTAACAAAAAAATATTATTTTTGTACGTAATTTTAATTGAAGTACGCAATTGTACGATCGTAATCCAGGGCGATGACTATAAGTCATAATATTAAAATAAATAAACCTTTAAAACTACGAATATAAAAAGTTACATAGATGTATGAAATCTACGTGCTTATCAAAATCCTTAATGCATATTATAATTATATAGTTCGTAGGTCAGAGGGTCCTTATAACTACAGTTAAACATTATATACAAACTCCGAATACAATTCAACATTCAAGAATTACAAGTTTTAGAACAAATATGAAAATAGGTACAATTTAATGACGTAATTAATAATTTGTTTTCCTATAATTTTATTTTTCTCGAATTCTAAACCTAGCGTGCCGCATGCGTGCCTCGTCCCATAAATATAATATATATCTACCAAAACAGTAAACATCTCGTGTTTAAATGACCATATTACATTTATGAATAGGATATGAGCTATGCAATAAAATATGAACATAAAATTACCGAAAATGTATGAGGTACAGATAATTTAATTATTATTAATTAACAATTCAAAGGTACAGAAATTCTCATGTTAGGAAGGTGTGCGCTGGCTGCTGCGCGGATATTTAACTTACCACTAAAGTATAATATATGCATATAGTTACTCCGCAGAAACGGTTATTAAAATTTCAATAATCATGCACCATACTTTCCTATGTCGAGCGCATTATAATATGTATAGGAATAGATTTGGTATATATTCAAGGGTAAAGAAGTTAAATAATAACATATTATAACAAACAAACTGCACATATTAAATGACCTGACGTCCTTCGCACTTAAAATAATAGAATTAGATCGAACAACACAAAATAAAGCTAACACTAGCTGCGATCGCGTTCCGTATCACAGAAAAAAAATTACAAAAATATTTTAAACAAATAATGTTTGTTCTATGTTTCTCGTTTCGGAAATCAAACCCCTAACAAAAGTTAAAACTTACGTACTTGGTAACGAAAAAATATCACTACAACTGGAAGTGTATATATATAACATTTGTTAGTGTAATAAATGCTCCTTCTGATATTGCACGAGTATAATCTAAGAGGTAGGGCTTGGAGACACGTTCCAGTGGCGTCTACACTAGATACACCGTACGTAACACTACGAAACATATAAAGCACCCTTATTTCAATAAAATCTTAACAAAACCAACTTATTTTAATATCCGCGTTTGCCCTAAAGTACTATTTGATTGAACATCGAAATGAGTTACTCTAGTATCTATATACTATATTATATTTGTACATTACATAAATAGTCGACTTTTAAACATAGTTTGAAAATTTTCCAACACTTTTGTACTAATTTGAAAGATTTTAGTGAAGCAAGGGTATACGATGTTTCTTGTGATGTCCATTTCGAATATAAATCGTTTACAACTTTATGTAGTCGGCTGTACCGATATTGGCAAGCGTTTTTTTGATGCGAAGCGCGGTCAGCCTCGCGGCCGGGTTCTGATACCAGCACTCTTTCATTACCTTTGATATCCCTGACAGCACCTGTAATAATATTAACTTTTGCAACGGGTTTACAAAAATAACCAGTTATTAAATGTCACCGATAGATCATTATGGAAAACCAATGAAAGTGACCTAACTCAAAATTTATAAATTGTCCTTATAAAGCCTACTCTAAACTCTTGTGGAGAAAGAGACGGAACTCTAAGTAAAACGAGACAGTCTATACATCGGTATCCTTTCGTTGATCGCGCTAATAGCCAATGCATTTTGTATGAAAGAGGTCGAATCATTTCAAATTCATTTTTTGAGTTAGATCACATTCATTCTGAGGTTGCGAATTTAACTATACGTAATACATCTAAAATATGCAGTACTAGTATAGTATAGGCAGTTTCTTTTTTACTTTAG
Organism: Ochropacha duplaris; assembly: GCA_951361185.1. Lineage (NCBI taxonomy): Eukaryota > Metazoa > Arthropoda > Insecta > Lepidoptera > Drepanidae > Ochropacha > Ochropacha duplaris. The sequence goes on from OX592690.1 coordinate 4,570,586, forward strand.
GATAAGCTTGTGTTTGACCGTAATCTCACCATGGTAAGTGATGATGTGGCCGAAGGTGGTATCCACACAAAGCCTAGATGGGACCTGGCTCTCAAGTGCAGCTATCGGAACACACCGATAGGTGCTTGGTAACAGATTTTCAACTTGAGGGTGGTAGCCAGCCAGTCGGGTACTACAAAGTACCTTACCACCGTGCTATGGTGTCCTCACAATATTTTCCTTCACCGAAAGCTCAAGCTGATTGTAGGATTCGGAGACACGACCTTCGCTGCGGTATCCGACGTCACTACCCCTGAGCTATCATCGCCTCAAAAACTTTGTGTTAGGATAACAGTACCCAGCTAAAGTATTACTTCTTTACAAAGCATTACTTAGCAATCTTTAATGGCGTGCATTATTAACTAGCTTTCACCCGTGTTCCCGAGGGATCTTTGCCTTTCCCGGGATAAAAAGTATACTATTTGTTATTCCAGAATATGATCTACCTGTGTGCCAAATTTCATCCAGATCCGTTCAAACTTTCAACCTTTCACATTCATAATATTATTGGGATCAAAAAAAGGGTTGAACAACGTACCGCATCAGAATGCCACCTGTTTGGTACATTCGGCCTTCGGTTATCGATGCACACGACCCGGCGCATATCCTCCAATGCCGGATCGGGTGGCACACAGTCATAGTACGGCGGCTGGTAGTCGTCCGGCATAGTTCCACAGCGACGCGCTATCTCCCACAGTACCAGACCAAACGAGTACACGTCCGAACGCTTGTAAGGGTCGAATTGCCGCGTGTCCATTGATTCATCAAGCACCTTCAATTTAATTATTGACGTTATCTATATGGTCTCCTTTTATATTATTTTTTATACCACCAGTGACAACTAAGCTGGCGGGTCACCTGATGGTAAGTGACTACCGTCGCCTATAGACAATACCAGAGGGATTGCCAATGTATTGTACACCTTATTACAATGCCTTAAAGACAACTGGATCTCAAGTACAGCTGTCGGAACACACCGATAGGTGCTTGACGATAGATTTTCAACTTGGGGTGGCAGCCAGCCAGTCGGGTACTACAAAGTACCCTACCACCGTACTATGCTTCCTCACAATGTTTTCCTTCACCGAAAGCTCAAGCTCATGGTAGGATTCGAACCCACGACCTTTGCCGCGGTATCCGACGTCACTTACCAAGTCTTACCACTGAGCTATCATCGCCTTGAGGGTATACACAGAATGTCGAATAGTAATTAAAGTATTTTACCTCTGGCGCCATATACCGTTTGGTACCAACTCGGTTAGTGGATGGCACGTCCACAGAGTCGCTGGCCACATTGTGTCGCACAGCTAGCCCCAGGTCACCGATCACACACGTCAGGTTACTCTTCACCAGGATGTTCTTCGACTTGAGGTCCCTGTGAGCTATCGCTGGCTTTCCTGTGTTACACATATTTGAGCTGAACATTAACATTGGTTTTATAATCAAATATTTTATTTGACTTATCAAATCAGCTTCTTTTTATGAAATGTCAAAACGACAGTTTATATGGAGACTTGTATGAAATACTTGCTTGTGACGTCATAAAAAAACATTGAGCTGGACATAAAACACTGGTTTTTATAATCAAATAGTTTATTTGACATATCAAATCAGCTTCTTTTTTTGAAATGACAAAACGTCAGTTTATGTGGAGATTTGTATGAAATGCTTGTGACGTCATAAATATACACCACCAATAGATCTACTCTTTGTTGTTAAATTGATAATTAAAAATCATGAAATGGTTTTACAAAGTGTTCGCTATTTACGAGTACTTTTAGATGTTTAATACACTGGTTAGTGTTAGATAAGTTTTATTGAATATAGGCAACATCTAGGGATAATCTTGTAATATGTTGAAGATACCTTTAGTGCCAACAATATCCATGTGCAAGTGTGCAAGTCCGGTGGCTATAGACAGAGCCATCTTGACGAGGGTGTCCGAGTCTACCGTCCGGCCGGTGAGGAAGTCAAAAAGCGACCCGTTCTCATGGTAGTCGGTGATCAGCCACAACTGGGTCCATGTACCATTATCTGTACAAACAGATTTAGTTGACGTCAATGGTGTTGAAAATCTGTCGCCAATTATATTGGTGTGTTCTGACAGCTGCACTTGACCACCAGTTCTCATCTAGGCTTACCACCTTCGGCCACATCATTACTTACCATGCTGAGATTTCGGTCAATCACAAGCTTATTCAAAAGTAAAAACAAAGTAAACAGTAAAGCTAGCTTTATTTTATCGAGCCTTTAAAACATTGTGATAAGGTGTACAACACATTGGCAATCCCCCTGGTATTGCTAATGTCTAGGCTACTGTGTTCACTTACCATCACATGACCCACCCGTCTATAATTTATGGTATTAATAAAATGATTTTGACCAACTGTCAAAAGCTTCCAAGGTCTAATAGAAGGAGTGATTCTTAAGTGTAGTGACAGGAATACTACAGTGTTACAACTACTAAATATAATTAAAATAATTTGTTCAAATAAATTATTAATAACATCAAAGGGTAATAATCTGTATTCGAAGTCCCACTCTCTTCAAAATAGATTATAAAGCCGACCGACGTTCGGAGTCAGCAAATATAAACTTTAACCTCAACCGGGTAATTTATAAAAGCCTGCACTTGTATAGACGAGCTGGGTCAATTGTTAATCTACTATTTTAAAATCCAATCGATCGATCATGCTGCAAATAGTGCTAATCCGTAACAAAGCAATCAGGTTTATAATTGGCTTTGATAAATACTAAACCAACTTTTAAGGCTTATTTGGACCCAGGTTGATTGACATGCGGTTTTTTCCGGCTTCTCGATGCAAGTAATATTTTCCTGGATTTCGTATGAATATTTTTTGTAGGATCCAAATATATTACTTTAATCTCTAGACAAAAATAAGGAATAAGTATATAAAAAATATCGTTCACCCGAAACAATTTTAAAATTCAATTTCACAAAAATGTTGGACTGCTATAAATCACGTTACCAATGCAATAATAGCTTTGTTACAGTATCAACAAGGTATAATTTAGGTATGCAGCATGTCCACAAAATATTACTGGCGTACCTTTATTATCAGCAGCGATAAAGCCGAGAATGTTCTCGTGGCGTAACATGACCGTCTGATAAATTTCAGCTTCACGAAACCAGGAGCTCTCCTCGCGAGATGAGAATATCTTGACAGCAACATTCTCGCCTCGCCAGCGTCCGCGCCACACTTCACCGAACCGACCCTTGCCGATGATGTCCACAAGTTGAATTTGACGAGCTATGGAACGCTGCACCAGAAGCGGTAGACCTGTCATGGAATAATAACCCTTGTAGTAGACTTTCTCGGCCCATTAACTAGTCACGGTGAAAGGACCAGCCACTCATATCGTCTTAGCGGTTTAGAACTTAGCCTACGAACATACATAATCTCAATCCGTATTGGAGGGCTCCGAGGAACTACTTGACCTGGTGCATTGGTATTATATCCTCGAGCTTTAGATTATACTAAGCCATAGGATGTTAAATGGCCTTTCCGGTCTTGCAGCGCTACAATATGGTGTACAAAAGGAGCGTAAAGAACCCCTCAAGGTCGGCAACACATACGCAATGGTTTCAAATGGTATTAGCGGCGTTGACCGCTTACCATCAGGTGGATCGTCTGCCGTACTATCTGTTTTCCTGTTGACATAAAAAAGACACTAGCATAAAAAAGGAATTACATATACCTACTTACGTACCAAAACTAATAAAATTATCATCGTGTAATTTACGCCATTGTTTTATTTAACTGGGACGCTATCGGAATACGTAATTTTGCTTTTTTTTTAATGAAAAATAATTTATGAAATAGTTTTTTTTACTTCTAGTTCGTGGAGAAGATTAAAGTTAAAATAATACCTGCTCAATCCGGCACCGATGAATTACGACCTAAATCTATTAATAGAGTAAAGCTAGGCTGTCTAACGAAAAACCTTGAACAATGTCACTTTGATATCGACTTTGTTAATCGATTCTCAACTATGAATAGGTACCTATCATCCAACTAACTTTGTTACCACCCAATTAAATAGAGTGCTCGCACTTAATAACTTATTTTGGGAAATTTAAAGGAATAGTTTAACAATTATTATACAATAGATAATTTTTAAGTTTAAGGTATTTATTATGTAAATCATCAGCAAGTTATTGCAGTGGTTGAGTTCATCAAAAATTTAATTGTGATCAGAAAACAAATTATAAAGTTAAAAAATAAGTATTAAATGATTATCATCCTATAATATTATATGAACATTTGTAATCGCGTTCTCAAAAAGGGCTCTAACGATTTGGTTAAAATTTACAACATTACGGGGACTAAAACTAGATATATTTCTGGGGAAAATACACACGTTTTATTCTCCACGTTTTCACGCCAACAATTCTTAACTCATTTATTCAGTTTAAGCCCTATAATAAGACACGTATGAACGTTACAATTTACTATCTAATTCGAGGAACCACGCCTTATAGCTGTCCTGAGCAAAGCTCGGTCGCTCAGTTACTAGTGATTAATAGTCAAAACAAAAATATCCGTGAATAACATACAAGTTGAATTTCACGCGCTGTAGAGTTAAATACATAAATCAGAAGATTTGTGAAAGTATTAATTAACTTCTTGATACTTTGTAACAGCCGCCTAGTTGGCAGGTAGCCCCCCCCCCCTCCCCCCCAGTTGAAAATCAGACGTCAAGCACCACTTGCGTATTCCAGTTTCCGCATAGGTTTTCCTTATAAACTTCTAACAATCAAAATAAAAATATGTTGTAGTTATAATGTACTATAACCAAATGACTTACCGGACCCTGATCCTGAAGTGGTCAGCTCGATCATATCGCGTATAGTTGCTGTCCCCATAATCGGAATTCTGGTCTCACACGAGTCCTCGGTGGGAAATCTATCCCTGGGCTTCATATTTTTTCTGTTTCTCCTCCTTGCCAACCAGATACTCAGGGCGGCGCAAACACCAAACACCATGAAACCCAACAACCACGGCACCACTTGCCATGCAGTCGACGAAGGACTCGATTCTTTGATTTAGAATAATACATGTGTTTCGATTAAAGGAAAACGAGTGTTTTTTACCGATTAACTTGCAATTATGTAAAAGCTAGTAATATTTTTTTTAAATTATTTATTGGCCATTAATAAAGAGATTATGTACACGCAGTCTTTTCAGTTACTAATGAAACAAAAATGTAAGGCAATCAGTAAAAATATACATCACCTTAGTCGTAAACGGCTTCTAAAATAATTAAAAATATTACTACAGCAAGGTTCATAGACAAAATAATAAATTCTAAACTGTATTTACAGATATTGTTTGACATTCCCAACAAATACAAGGTTATTTTTACTTTATACAAAAGCCTATATGTAACAAGAAACAAAAAAAACAAACGATTATTTCCATAACCTATATAGGTACACCCAAATAAATCATTAAAGTAATGAAATTAAAATAAAATATGAATAGATACAGAAAAGATGAATTTAAACTTCTATTGCGGTAATCGTATAAAAAAAACACTCAATTTACTGAAGTCCATATAAACCTTGAATTAAAAAAAACACTACATGATACATAGATATAGGTACAGAAATATTACTAATACACTGTACTTCATTTGTAACAAACATTTTTGATGGTATACAAATAATAATATCAACATCCGATAATACCTACCATCTCGTATAATTAAAAGTTAGTATTGAAGATGGTTATAAATAAATATAAATTCTTCACAAACAGCCGTCTGATCCTAAACTAAGTAGGCTTGTAATGAAACCAGATACAAAAGTACATAAATACTAATTGAATAATTTTATTTCATACAGATAATTGTATGTATAGGCAAATGGGACATAATAATAACATAATCACTATATACCCTATAGAATTCTACGAAGTCATTACGGCAATTGATTTATCGTTTCAATACGACAAATAAACATCAATATGTCTCGTTAGTCCAATTAATAAGGTCCGACCCGTGCCATACACTACAATACTTCTTCAACAAACGGATGAAAAATAACTGACGACATTAATGGATAAAGGTGATAAGTCGCAAAATTGTAATTTCGTGAAAATTTTATGCAAAGATTCGCATAAACATTTATCGAATGAATTACGTGTAGACATTTATCCAAAAAAAGTGCCATGCGGCGTACACCATTTTATAATAGGAGAGAAATCAATTTTTAATCGACACATTACCATTTTTTCTTTCCACACATCAACACGCGACACCCTTTTTTATGTATACCAACTTGAAAAGGGTCATTTCGTCGGATTCTTTGTATAAATATGAACCGTATTCATTTTTTTGATCCGTTTCAATGCCCATACACATAATACACAACTCTATGAAGGTTCTAAAATGGCAACATCATCCGTGCATAGAATGGTGAAAATATGAAAATGCTACATAAATCACCTACATCCATCCATTCATGTCTTTGACTATCCAAATAAAAAAAGCGTATTAATATTTTGCTGTGCTGTTTTCTAAGTCAAAACAGTAAGTTAAACGCATTTAAATGTGTTTTATCTAAACTAATATTATAAAGAGATATTCGTAGATCTTTTGTATGTTTGTTTGTAATGGATAAACTCAAAAAAATATTTAACCATTTTAAATATTCTTTCACCTAAGTAAGAAGCAAGCTATATCAGAGAGTAACATGTGCTATATTTTATTTTATTTCGCTCGAGAACGAGGGTGAAAATTTATAAATAAAACTGGTTATATTGGTTCATCGTACGGGAACATTCACAGAAATTTTGATTAAAATTGTATACAAAGCGAACAGCAAAGACCACACAGAGGTATGCTCGTAATTATATTAATTTAAGGCGATGATAGCTCAGTGGTAAGTGACGTCGGATACCGCGGCGAAGGTCGTGGGTTCGAATCCTTACAATGAGCTTGAGCTTTCGGTAAAGGAAAACATCGTGAGGAAACCACAGCACGGTGGTAGGGTACTTTGTAGTACTCGACTGGCTGGCTACCACCCTCAAGTTGAAAATCTGTCGTCAAGCACCTGTTGGTGTGTTCCAGCAATTGCACTTGAGAGCCAGTTCGCCTTTAAGGCATTGTAATAAGGTGTACAACACATTAGCAATCCCCTGGTATTGCCAATGTCTATAGGCGACGGTTGTCACTTACCATCAAGTGACCCGCCTGCCTTCGTTGTCACTTGTGACATAAAAAAAATATATATATATATATATAGCTAATAACTACATTATTAGATACGTAAGACATTGCTTGATGAACGAAGCGAAGTGTAAAAAATTACTTTGTGGTTACATGTTTAATGAGATGAAAAAATGGCGCTGTCTTTACAATTTATTATCTATTATAAACAATTTAGGTAACAAACTTATTGCCAACAGCACGAATATAATAAAATTATTCAATTTATTTATTTAGAAGCTCGAAACATTTGTTTAATTCTATTGCATAAGCACCTATTTTCTTAAATAAGGAAAGCGGGTTATTTGGATGTTAGGTAACTATTATACAAAATCTACGCATAATTTATATAGCCAATTTTTAAATCTACTCCGTGCAAAGATGCAGCCATTACCAACTATTAAATAAGTGTTATAAGATCAATATTACCAATGGAATTAAAAATATTAGTTGCCTAGACCAGATATAAAAAGTTCACATGCGATTAGTAAAAATTATGTGGGAATACATCATGCTAAAACAAGTGGAAAATAACCGGCTCATGATCACTTACGCTTATGTTCCGTAAATTAGCTGAGTAATTCTCGTAATGATCTTACAGACATCCGGTCATTCAAGGCGCATTCTATGTCACCATATGACTTCTCTTGATAACCCATTCATGCCTCCTCTATAAGTGCAACGGAACCCACATTTTTTTACGTGTAGTTTACACAAACCGCATTCTTCAAATGGTTCCTCTTACAATAAATGCGGCTGTAAATAATTTTTCCTCTATCTCTCGAACATGTTTTTAATTGAGTTTAAAAGAAAATCCGGACATATTAAATTATGTGAATATTTCAGTTGAATGCATTCACATGCAATATTAATACCGATAAATTAATGCTGAGATTTTCGTATGATGTATCGACGTGAATGCAACGATACGGACAATATAATTGATGTGGACATCACAATAAAGCTTCCCAGTTGCCCTGATGGCACATTCCGACATGATACTGTACCTGCGAAGATCCCACGGTTACAGTAGTCGTAGGAGCAGCAAGATATATCGGGTCGCTCTGCTTCACGACACCATATAGGTATGTCCCCGGGAGGAAATATCGTTTCTCGATGCCAACATCTACATCCACAAATAGTCATATTAGTCAAACGAAAACAAATACTGTTATAGTCCTAATCGGTGATCAGTGCCGGTCTATGAAAAAAAAACTTAGTTAGAAATATTAGAACAAAAACATATAAAATTAAAATCGTATAGCCATGCAGTCTCGCACCGAACACCCAAGCCTTCGCACTTCGCCAATGCATGGCCGGCGAGTGCGGGCGTCGATATTACTGGCGAGTGAAGGGGCTGGTAGTGGCAGAAGCTAAGGTGCAGCGGTTAGCGAGGCACATCAAGGAACTACCTCCACGTCGCTCCTACCTGACGGCTTCGGTTCCAGGACCAGGCTCAGCGCTCGATTGCACATGTCAGGTGCGGTACAACATTTTATTACCACCGATGAGTTTTTAGTTTTCGTTGTGGAGCAACTGAAGGGATGCTCGATGGGTAACAGTGATTTCAGCTCGATACAGCTGCGCCGCAAGTGGAACCACCATACATTATGTTTAGTATGTTAAAGCAAAACCATCGCACACTTGGAAAATAGAGTTTGTTAAGAGGTACGGCACATCATTCAAAACATTCTAATCATCTGTAGGCGGAGAAGCCTGGCAGCTTCGACTGTTCGCTTAGTAGGTACATATTCAAATCACTAATTCAGAAGCAATATTGTTAGGATATTGGCATCTCAACACAAAACTTATAGGAAACCGCAATGCAATTATGATTCTAATAGTACATCAAACAAACTCAAAATTTGCATTGTCAAAGTAGGTATCACACGCCTACAAGTGCATATAGCAGCTTACCCATGGCTGAGTCGTGAAGCACTTTTGACAATCTTTCTCGGGAAATCTCATCATTATTGCAGAAAGCACTTTGACAGCAATACATTGTTGAGTTTTTGCAATACATTGGTCTCTCAGGTGGGAAGGATTCTTTCAATCTCAAACAGCCTAAGGCCACCTTGCTACACATTTAAACCATTTGATACAAACATATTAGAATTATAAATTTTTAAGCCACAAAAATAACAGAATCACAGACAATTTGTGTTGAATTGAGTTTGCCAATTATTAGTACACAGTACGGGAATCGAAATATGTACCTTTATTTTTATTATTCAAATAATATACTATTCATTATATATTTGATATGATAGAGGAAAAATTTTGAAAATGTTTCTCATAAATAAATTGTCCAAAGTCGAAAAATAAGTTTGTACTCACTGGTAGGTAAACTTTTGTACGCCACTTTCTAGGCTGGTGGAAGCAAAGCAGAACCCGTCTGTCTCACATGTTGAATTGGGACATGTTTCACTGTTGCAGTAACATTTTAATCCTTAAAATGAAATAAAATTTAAAAATATATTCAACTTATCTGTAGCCACTCTTAGTATGCGATCCTGATGGGTCCTGATCGAACGGACGACATAACTTTAATGTGGCGATGTATTTAAGATTAAAAATAAAACAATCGTTTATCTGCCATACTAACGAATAATTATCTTTTAATAGTTATTTGTTATACAAGAGTGGAAAGTTGTTTATTAACCGCGTGCTCAATTTTGATGACCGAGCAAGCGAAGGATCCTTAAACGAATAACATTTTTAAGGGAAGCGAAAAACATCGGTGACTGGCATAACGTCCACTGCAAAAAAAAATGCCTAGCTGAGGTTCTTGCCGAAATCTTCTCAGTTTAAGTGTTTTCCGAATCGGTGGTAGAGTCAATTGTAAACGTTCATAAGTGCCTTACCAGCAGGGACTAAACTGAATAAATGGGTTTTGATTTGATTCCATTTTGAACGTCGCATTCATTGAGGAGACATGGCTAATCGCCAATCACGCGCTTTCCCGTTCTTGGAGAGATGATACACAGCGTCTACGTCAGAAGTACCAATAGATAAACGGGCCCGGCATTGCAAAACGCTGGTTTTGCAAAATACGGTTTCATAGAAAACGGCTTACTGCCATTTGAATCAAAAATCACTACTGATTACCGCGAAGAAATGAACGCCGCAACATTTAAAGAGTGGTTCCAGAAATTAGTTAAAGACAACAAGCCGGCAAAAGTTCGTTATGAAATAGATGAATTGGCTCTGGAATACGGTCATTGCGTTCACAGAATCCCTCCTTATCATTGCCAGTATAATGCGATTAAGTTAATCTGGGCTGAAATAAAAGGTTACGTAGCCCGCCACAACACTTCTCCGCCATTCGGCACAAAAAAGGTGATGAACCTAATAACCTATTTTAAAAGAAGCAAAAACGAAAAATCGTATTTTAGAAAACTTTGACCGAGATATCAAAATCGATAGTATCATTGATAATGTGATATAGTTATACATGTAGGCGAAGATGATGACGAAGACAGCACCTCCTCAAGCAAATCGGAATCGACTTAAATTTGTTGGTTTGACAGTCGCAACTCTTTTTCATGATATTTTTATATTTTTTTTTGTATAGGTACATATAAAATGACAAATTCTGAATATTTTTATCGCATTTTGTATTGTAATGAAACTTAGGTAACTTTTTATTGGGTCAGTTAAAAAGTAAATCTAATAAATAAGTACTTTTTAACTGTTAATTATTTCTCATCACTAGTCATGACCAACTGACAGACGTCATGATCGCATTCTAAGAGTGGCTAGAGTTTAACATTTTTTATTCCTCTAGAAGTTACAGGGGGGGGGACACATTTTACCACTTTGGAAGTGTCTCTCGCGTAAACTAAGCAGTTTAGAAAAAAATTATATTAGAAATCTCAATATCACTTTTGAAGACCTATCCATGGATACCCAAGACGTACGAGTAAAAAAAAATTTGAGTTTCAGTTCTATGTATGGGGAACCCCCAAAATTTATTGATTTTTTTTCTATTTTTGTGTGAAAATATTAATGCGGTTCACAGAATACACCTACTTATTAAGTTTCAACAGTATAGTTCTTATAGTTTCGAAATAAGTAGCTGTGACATACGGACGGACGGACAGACAGACAGACAGACAGACAGACAAGACGAAACTATAAGGGTTCCGTTTTTGCCATTTGGCTACGGAACCCTAACAACAATGACTTTTGGGTAGATTTTACTATAATGGATTAGTTTTTGCATGTAAATATTGTACAAGTTCTTTCTCAAAAAGTGTTTAGTGGTAAAAGAAAGTTATTATATTAATTAATATTTTTTGTATCTGTTACTAATATAAAGCTGCAGAGTTAGTTTGTTTGAATGCGCTAATCTCAGGAAGTACTAGTTCGAATTGAAAAAATCTTTCTGTGTTGGATAGCCCATTTGTCGAAGAAGGTTATAGGATATACATATAAAGTTATGCAAAACAAAATTTTAATATAATAAAAAAGAAAAAAACCTATTTAAATAATATAAATATAATACTAGAAATAATATAATAGGAAGCACTGTACATTTGGGGCTTCACTTATGTTTTTTCGTGTAGTACTCTTCGTAGTAAGAACTTTCACCAAAACCAAGTTCTTGTAAGAACTTTTGCAAAGTTAGTACAAAATTTGCCAGCGTAAAAGTTTACAGTTGTTCAAAAAAGTTAATGTATGTTCTTTTGATAAAGTTTATTAATGAATTGTATAGAAGTAGTAAAACTTTCCAGATTGTTTTTATTTTTGTACAGTAAGCTAAATATGACTGATACATTTTAGTAAAAATTCTTGTATTTTGGCTAATTCAGGCCAAAACAAAACACAAGTAGATTCGACCTTTGCAGACCATGTCTTCGCTTTTAAGAATTGACTTTATTACCGTGATGCAATAAAGATAAACATATTATTGAGTTCCCTACAGACTGAACCCACCAATTTAGCAAATTGTATACATAATAAGACTTTCTAGTTGAGCAAGTGACGAAAAGCACTTACTTACCATCAACTGTGTCAAATCTTCGATAAACAGCGAAGATTAGTAAAATAAACCATTTTCGCCATCGAAAAGTATTCATGATCACATTCTTTGATTGAAACATTGTAATTTATAGTTCCAGAAAAGCAAAACACATACTAAAGGAATAGTACGGCCATTGAAAGATTCTACGAACATAATATGATATTCTCATCACATTTAAAAAAGATTACAACTTTATCACTATTTTAATAATCACTTATATTATTAGAAACACTGGCGATTGATTATTAAAATATTAAAAGGCAGTACAATGTTAGAAAATATAAAATCTTCTTTGGAAGGTAAATATTTCGCGTGAGTGAAAGAAACAGGCTGCAGGCAGCCACAGACTTCCTAAAAAATATTAGCAAAGCAAAACGTAGTAAGCACAGGTTACCTAGAAGTTCACGTACTAGTGTTGCTGAACTATCGATAGTTTTACTATCATTGGTTTTCAATTGAAAAAGGCCATATTATCGATTAGTCTATCGATACTATCGATAGTATTCGCAAAGGATAAACTATCGATAGTATTATTGCTAATACATAGAAACCTATTGATACTATCGATTGTTTTAGACTATCGATAATATGCCAATTTATAATAGTATTGGATATGTTTCAACTGTAATGTAAGTATACAGGGTGAATTTTTCAAGTGGGCGTGGATGGCCAAATCCTAAACTAAAGGGAATATCGAAAAATGCTGAAAGGAGTCTCGAGGTCGATTTTGATTAAAACTAAAACTTCATCATTCGATTTACGAAAAAATGTTTTCCCAAGCCAGGAATCGAACCCGATGAATTTGAAAAAAAATACACAGCCTCGAGACTCCTTTCAGCATTTTTCGATATTACCTTTAGTTTAGGATCTGGCCATCCACGCCCAGTTGAAAAATTCACCCTGCATGGTTTGCCAATTTAGAAAAACAAAATGCAACTGAGTAAACGATTTTGACATTGAAGATCCTTAACGTTGGAACGATTGACCATAATACCTGAATAATGTAAACAATACTATTGCAAATTGGCAGACAATCAATAGTCTAAAAAAATTGATAGTACCGATACTATCGATAGTATCAATAGTTTTTTATTTATCAAGAACAATACTATCGATAGTTTATCCTTTGCGAGTAATTATACTATCGATAGTATTGAACTCATTCAATATTATCGCCTGATTCTGAGCTATCGATAGTATCGATACCATCGATAGGCAACACTATCACGTACCTACATGAGTGAATGAGTAACATGGATGGACCCAAGAATTATGTATTCTAAATGGATAGGTAACTCTAAATACCTACTTTAAGCAAATACCTATCAATAGTGAAAAAGAGAAAGACTCTCTTTCTAACCCTACTTACCCTTGATGAAAGAAAGAGAGATTGTTCCAACGTAGTTGTTATCTTTCTCTTTATCGCAATTGATAGGTATTTGCTTCAAGTAGGTATGTAGAGTTGCCTATCCATTTAGAATACATAATTCTTGGATGGACCATGGAGATTGAGTGGATGTTTTAGTAGTCCATCACTCGGAACAATAACTGACTAGTTGTTCCGAGGTCCATCACGTCCTTATAAAATCCAATCCTAACATGACCTTAGTAAAAGTTTTCTGGTTTTCGAGATATTGCCATTTTAAAAAAAATACACGATTTTTGGGTCTTTTTTTCGCCTGTTTTGGCTATAAATAACTTCTAACTTATAGTTTTTCTTCCTAGTTGGTTGAGACAATCAAGTAATGATTTCATTTGAAACTAGTACGCTATGCTCAAAAAATAACTAAGTTGTTTCATTTTAAGTCTTTGAGTATTAATTTTAAGTCAATGCGGAAACCTTAACTAAAGTATGACTAATTACTGTGAAAAAAAATTACATTGGACTGAATCAGCAAAATGAGCTTGCCAAAAGTTTAGAAAATTCTAATTTTTGTCATTTCACTCGTGCTACTTGGGAAATACTACAATTAAAAATAATGTGTATATAAAAAAAACCTTCTGAACTGTCCACGAACTCGCATTTTGCTTTCAGAGCTATCCGAAGATTTCGATGTCGTCACTGGTTTAAAGCAAGGAGATGCCCTGTCACCCATGCTATTCAACTTAGTCCTCGAGTACATTATACGAAGGGTAATGCAACTTGGGGGTGGCGTCGAATTGAACGGTAAGCATAAGGTGATAGGATATACGGATGATCTGGCTTTGTTAGGACAAACATCAGAAGAAGTGTGCCAGTCAGCTAAAGTGCTAGAGACAGAAGCGGCAAAAGCAGGTCTCAAAATCAGCCATGAGAAGTCCGAATATCTCCACATGAAGCGATATAAAGATACTAGGGTGGATCGCAGATGTCTCTTAGTAGAAGATGTATCCTATAAGGGGGTAGCAAAGTTTAAGTACTTGGGATGCACCATCACAGACACCAATACGAGAGAGGACGAGAACGACATCCGTATTCAAAACGCCCTGAGATGTAGCGCGGCTTTACACAAAGTGTTTGTGTCCAAGCTACTAAGCAGAAAAGCCAAGTTCCAAATATATAAGTCTGTAATAAGACCGATCTTGATGTAGGGCTGTGAAGCTTGGACACTAACGCTTAAGGAGGAAAACAGGCTTATGACTGCTGAAAGAAGAGTTCTTCGGAAGATCTTGGGGCCGACAATACAAGAAGATGGCACGTGGAGAATCCGGAAGAATCAGGAGACAGAAGATCTATTTAAGGAGCCTAACATATTAGGAGAGTTAAAAGCCTATAGACTCCGCTGGCTCGGACACGTCGAAAGGATGAGTGAGGATCGAGGGGCGAAGAGAGCGTATCTGGGGCGGCCGACCGGCCGAAGGCCTGTTGGACGTCCTGGGTGGATAGAGTGCAGCAGGACCTGCGCGAGCTATCAGTTGACGACAGTTGGCGAGAGCTCGCGCAGGACAGGGAAAAGTGGCGCTCTCTTGTGTCGGAGGCCAAGACTCACTTCGGGTCACTGAGCCATCGAAGTAAGTATAAAAATCAATGCCACTTTTCGTTGTAATTTTATATCTCAAGAACGGGATCACCTATCCAAACCAAATGTTTAGGCTTTGTTCGGACTATTTAGTAGATGGTTTATGTGAAGTTTGATTTTTATTGCACAAAATCGGTCGAGCGGTTCTTCATTTATCACATTTTTATTATTTCACTTTATACGTAGTGAAGCACGTACCGGTCCGCTAGTACTTAATAAATGGTGCGGGCGTCTTTTGTCACCAAATTACTCATAGAGATTTTTTTAAAAGCATAAAAGTGGCAATATCTCGAAAACCAGAAAACTTTTACAAAGGTTATGTTGATGCTTTGATTATTGGCTTAATACTCAAAGTGTTGATGTTATCAGATTGGCCTGAAGCCAATCTAGCTCCAGTGTCACTTTGGCGTGTTATTTATGGGACACCCTGTATATTGTTGAAGATAAATATAGGATTTTTTTAAGAGCGAGAAAAAAAATTTTTTTTTTGCGTAAATGTCTTAGATTAAAGCTAGTTTTTGATTTTCATTTTTATTCGTCTTCACTGTTAATTAGTAGGACCATTGTCCATACAAAATAATGATGTTTTTGTTGCAGTCCTACTAATAGAACTTCGGACAAAAAATATGCGAATGAAACGAATGGTTTTCGTTACTTTTTTTTAATTGTTTATTTTGATTTTTATTGAATAATATAAATAAATATCTAATCTAAAGTTGGATTTTTAATTACTACTTAACGACAGCCCGTCTGCTATATGTCAAGTGCAATTCGAGGACATTCAATTCAATAGATCACTATTAGCCGAGCTTTTTTTTCCATCCGGAACTCCGAAATCTGACAAGTAGGCAGGCGGGTCACCAATGGTAATAGTCGTACTATCACCAGATAAAAGCAATAGGTACCAGGAGAATTGCCATTATATTGTCGACAAATTTACAATGCCTTGAAGGCAACTGGCTCTCGAGTGCAACTGCCGGAAAACTGAACTATCATCGCCTAAACTGCAACGTAGCGCTTACATATTATACAGGTGTCCGGTAAGTAGTACGCGACAAACTTAAGGGGGAGATAGGTGGATTTTTGTATATTTGGTAGGTGACCCGCCCACCTATCTCCCCCTTTAGTTTGTCGCGTGCTACTTACCGGACAGCCGGAAACCCGGTATATATAAGCGGAATACAACTCGCTTGGGCAGGTAGATTCCAAATAGGGAGTTTTGCTGAAACTCGACATTACCGGTAGATCATATCCTAGAATTAAACATACACATTATTCTTACTGACTTACTTTTTATCCCAGTAAAAGATAAGATTCCTCGGGAACGCCGTTGGAACGGCGATAGACAACTAGTCTTTTATAAGGCATATGAAAACAAAAAAGTAAAACTCAGTTAAGTATACATACATATAATATAGCATAATTTATTCATAAATATTCGATTGTTCACAATTTCAACATCATTGCTATTCTATGGATTCACAGCAATTTATGTAAGTAAATTCAATTAAATGGGTCATCATTTAATACTACACGCCAAAATAGTTAGGTATTATAAATACTCAACAATTTATAGTAAACATAATAATAGTAATAATATTGGAAAATAGTTCGCTAGTTACTAGAAAATATTCGATAATAATGTAGGTATTACAAATAATAGGTATTTTATATATAAAGTTGCTGTTCTCCATAACTGGGCGTTTGAAATGTTTTTTTTTATGGCAACTGGCAATGAATTCTAAATTCATATGAATTTTATTTTATCCACCGCGGAGTGAGCCAGTTAGCCATCGAATTTCAGAGGAGGCAATGAAAGCCGGTCGCTTGGACCGACTTGACGAGGGACCAGCATGCCTTGCTTTCTGACGGATATTCAGCAATCATGGATCCTAGTCGATTAATATGGTCAAAGCGAGCCTTGCGTGGTGTCTTTTTGCAGGATTTGGCGCCCTTGTTAAAGACTACCTTTCTAAAGTGGAGATCCGAAGGCTTTGCGATTGCGAGCGTCAGCCCATGCCTGGTATGCTGCCTGCTTAAGTGCATCTGCGTGAGCACAATCCGCATTATTCCAAGGCTGATTGTGTGGTTGAAGTGGTTTGAAGTGACACGTCAAAATTTGGAATGAAATATTCCATAGCCTGACGGACCACGTCAGTTATGGCGTCTGCAGAGCTCGACAGATCTTTACCAGTGAAGCAAACTGACCGCCAAGGATAAGATGCAAAGAAGTGCCGCATCTTATCCCAGTCCGCTGACTTGTATTTCCACACTCTCCTGGCTCCGGTGTGACTGGCATCAGGGGGTGAATAATTAGAAATAGATTTCACCAGACAGTGGTCGGAGCATATCCCTAAGGAAGCCGACACCGACACAGAGTAGCGGTCTGGTCAGCAGAAGGTCCAAGCAATTAGACACGTGGCCAGCAGTGTCAGGTAGGTATGTGCGTAAGTTGGTCAACCAGCTGGGTAAGATCTAGCGATAGTGCAAATTTGCGCGCCTCTCTCCCAGCATGATCCAATTTCTGAAATGGGATAACCACTCTTAATGATGGGCATTAAAGTCCCCTAAAAAAACCAACTGCGCAGAAGGATACCTCTGTTGAGCAGTGTACACTGTCCGCCATATGTGTAAGGTGGTCGAAGAGCTTGGTTGGCTCCTGATCACCATTGTGCGATCGATAAACACCGGCATAGAGTATTTGCTCTAGACCGGTATCAACGACTGAGAAACTGGGGTCTTCGGGGTTTCGGAGACGCTGAAAACAGATGTTATCGCGAGCATACATGCAGACACCAGCGCGTTGTTTGAAATTGTGCTTCAGGGTGTATCCTGGGTAATGTAGGTATGATGCGTCGGCTGGACATATTTCCAAAAAAACTGAGAACGCAAAAACAGACGCGGAAATATTTAAATTAGCTAAATTTCAAAATAATCAAACAAAGGATATCAAACGTAACAAATATATTGAAGATTTTTCCGACAAATTATTAAACACAAACAAGGAAATTAAAAAGAGGTGGCAGGACTCTACCTGCTGTTAGCGGTTGCTGTGGAAACTCTCTACTTCTCATCGAAGGACCAGTTAATGCAAACCCACCCGAGAAAGTCAAAGCAGCCCCCGACATTAAAAATAGGAATGCCACGGGACCGGGCGAGATTCCAGCAAAGCTATGAAAAAAACTGGGAAATACTGGTTTGGTATGGTTGACTTAGTTGTTCAAATAAATTCTTATATCCACCAAGGTATATATGTGAAGAGTGAGAGAACCAGTATCTTGATACCTTTCTATAATAATAAAGAGGATGTTGCGCTCTGTGGAAATTATAGAGGAATCAAGCTAACCTCTCACACCTGAGTATTTGATAATTTCAATTTCAACACGTTCCTGAGCAAAAGAGTATTGTAGAAGGACAAGAACGTGATTCCTTGTGTGGTATGGAACACGAAACATGCTGTTATTGGTAACTGCATCACTTGAGAACGGCTGGCCGATTTGGCTTATTTTTGGTCTTAATATGGCCAAATTCGTTGTCAAGAGTAGTAGGGATCTCTTTAGACTCAAAACTTTAAAGGAGCACTCAAATAATTGTAGCAGAGAACAGCAGTTTGGCAACTTATACATGTAATGTTCTTATCAAAAACATTGTATAGATATCGCTATGAAATACTGTTAACTACTTTACCTTATTTTGTTTTCCAACAACACTTTCAAGAGTTTTCTTTACTAATGAGTCCATGACATGTATTTTTATTGATAATATTGAGTTACGCCTATATATAAGAGTTATATACAAATATTTAGTTTGCGATAACATTATTAATTTCAGGTGATTCATTTCAATAAATAAAAAATAGTTTAATTATGTGAATTATCAAGTATTATACATTTTTTGCTACCAAACCGAAGACGGCTTTCATGAAAATTATTTATACTACCTAAAACATAGGTAGTAAATATAATAGTACTAATTAGAATCAAGTCTGTAATGACTACAATCGAATCTTATTATGCGGGTAAATTTATCTAATGTTTGCATATTTACTTTACGTATATAATACATTATTAATATTATTATCAATGGTCTAATTCACTAGTTTAAAATATAATCTTCAACCAGGTAAGTAACACTAATTAATTTAATAAAAAAAAAAACACGAAAATTAAATCGTATCATAATGGCCGACATTCAAAATGGTGTCATTAGTCGGCATTTTCCTCAACTTTATAGATATGTTCATAGGGCTGTACATATGTTTAAAAATATTTGCATTTCTATTGACCCATTTTAAATAATCTGATAACATCGATATGTCAAAATAGAGTCTAGATGATAATATAATAATTAAATTAGACATTGATTTATTTATATTAATCAGGCACAAGGTTTTCTTACTGTATAAATTACATACGATAGACAGGTTTTGATTGATTGAAAAGGTAT
Organism: Ochropacha duplaris; assembly: GCA_951361185.1. NCBI lineage: Eukaryota > Metazoa > Arthropoda > Insecta > Lepidoptera > Drepanidae > Ochropacha > Ochropacha duplaris. The sequence continues at coordinate 4,590,329 of OX592690.1, forward strand.
AATATAATTATATACCAATCTCTAACCACTCTTAGAATGCGATCCTGATGGGTCCTGGTCGAACGGACGACATAACTTTAATGTGGCGTTGTATTTAAGATTAAAAATAAAACAATCGTTTATCTGTCATACTAACGAATAATTATCTTTTAAAATATATCATTGTCAAGTTAAAATAAATGTTATATTTTTGCGCTAAATTTAATGTTAAATAAATAGGAAAACTATTATTTTATACAACCATACTACGCCGTTACAAAGATAGATTAACTGTTGATTTTTGTAGTGATGTGCCAAAAATAGCTGGTAAAAGTAACGTTGTCGTTATACTATACAATAATTAGTTTTGGTTATGATATAATTTTTAAACGAATAACATTTTTAATGGAAGCGAAAACCATCGACGACTGGGATAACGTCCACTGCAAAAAAAAATTGCCTTGCTGAGGTTCTTGCCGAAATCTTCTCAGTTTAAGTGTTTTCCGAACCGGTGGTAAAGTCAATTGTAAACGTTCATAAGTGCCTTACCAGCAGGGACTAAACTGAATAAATGGGTTTTGATTTTGATTCCATTTTGAACGTCGCATTCATTGAGTCAATCTTGCGCTTTCCCGATCTTGGACACAAGCGTCTACGTCAAAAGTACCAATAGGTAAAGGGGCCCTGCATTGCAAAACGCTGGTTTTGCAAAATACCTACGGTTTCATAGAAAACGGCTTACTGCCATTTGAATCAAAAACCACTACTGATTACCAGGAAGAAATGAACGCCGCGACATTTACAAAGTGGTTCTGAAAAGCCTGCAAAAGTGCATTATGAAATAGATAAATTGGCTCTGGAATACGGTCATCGCGTTCACAGAATCCCTCCTTATCATTGCCAGTATAATGCGATTAAACTAATCTGGGCTCAAATAAAAGATTACGCAGCCCGCCACAACACTTCTCCGCCATTCGGCACAAAAAAGGTGATGAACCTAATAAAAGTATATGTGTATCCTATAATAATATATATCCTAGTATCCTATAATGAATAACCTATTAAAAGAAGCCTGCGGGAACAAAAGATAAATGGCCGAAGGTTGTCGCAAAAACGAAAAATCTTATTTTAGAAAACTTTGACCGAGATATCAAAATTGATAGTATCATTGATAATGTGATATAGTTATACATGTAGGCGAAGATGATGACGAAGACAGCACCTCCTCAAGCAAATCGGAATCGACTTAAATTTGTTTGTTTGACAGTCGCATCTCTTTTTCATGATATTGTAATATTATTTTGTACACATATAAATATTCTGAATATTTTTATCGCATTTTTATTTAATTTATTACTCAAGTTAGGTACATTCAGAAATTAGAATCCAGACAAACAAGTAGGTAATGAAACCTTAGGTAACTTTTTATTGGGTCAGTTAAAAAGTTAATCTACTATTTATACTTTTAACTGTTAATTATTTCCATCACTAGTCATGACCAACTGACAGACGTCAGGATCGCATTCTAAGAGTGGCTAGAGATTAACTACCAACATTTATAATATAATGTATGTATCATTAATAGTACTTAAATTAAACAATTATACCTATTAAAATATCTAAGAGCATTTACACGAACAAAAATGAAGAAAATCTATACTGTATTGTATAAATATTATGTATATGGTATTCTATAATACTACATAAAAAATAAAGCACGCATTACAAATTTGTAACACCATTAAACAATGGAAAAGAGAAGGGAAAAGAGTTCTCAAAAGTGAAAATCACATTCACAAAACATATCAATTGACTACATAGTATCAGACTATTTCGTCGCAGAGGTTTTGTTGAAAGCATATAAATATTATGAGATTAAATAATGCACTATACCTGGAATGTACTTTATATACCCAGATAGTCGGTCAATAGTCATTCTAATCTAGTGAAAATTGTGTATACCTAGTCTTTTATCTTAATATTTTATTTATAAATTACATATATTATGTGTATATTTGGAACAACGATAATTATACTATTTTTGTAAAACGAATCATCAACAATACTCTTGAAAATACGAGAGATGTTTGGTTCGACACCAGTCCATTTTTTTATATTGTAACATTTATAATAATAATAATATCCTGAGTCATTCTTTACACACAGCCATCTGATCCGAATCAAGCAGAGCTCGTTCTATCGAATACAGATAACTGTTTTTTTTTAATACTAACTTAAATAGATAACTATACCGAGACCGAGGATAAACAGACATGTTCATGCACACAAATATGAATCGAACCTAATAAAACCACGCCCGTAATTGTATAATGTTCACTCATAATCATTTGAATAAGTTAGTTATCTATATCCATCATCATTACTGTAAAAAGTACATATATTGCCCACAATAAATACAATGTCAATTTTATTGAAACAAAATAGCTTACAGCAAATATTCAACTTCAAAGTGCCTAGCAGGATAAGGTGGGGTCAACGGCCCCAAAGAGATATTTTCGAAATAATTTATGGTATCACATTGGTGAGATGTAAAGTTGACGTTGACACAAATTCAGCCTCTCATCTCACTGCATTACCGAGATAATTGACCAAACTAGTGCTCACACTCTGATCGAAAATCGACCAAAATTTTTTTAGGAAAAAAGTCTTGATAACACTAAAGCTCTACAATAACTGTCAATAAAAAAAAGTTTATCGGTTGTCAAATAGAGGAGGATAATGATATATGTGTGTGTGTGTGTCAAACGTATGTGTGCGTAATGATTTTTATATTATTTCCAGACCATATATTTTTTAATATTAGCTTTCTGCACTCTATCTCCATATAAACTTTAACTGTGCCAAATTTCATACTCCTAAGTCCGGGTAATTTTCGTTGAAAGGGGTACAAAGTTTTTTGCTTCACGTATTATTGACCAAATAGACTCTAGAGCGGGTATTTTTGAAAACTTACAGCAACTAAAAATATATAACATAGAACATTTTTTTGTCTAACAAATAGTTTTGGTTTCAATAGTGTAGGTGTAGGTAATAGATTTCGAAAAAAATAATTTTGGAAAATACCCGCGCTAGTGTCTATTTGGTCAATTATCTCTATAACGCAGTGAGATGAGAGGCTGAATTTGTGTTAACGGCAACTTTATATCTCACCAATGTGATACCATAAATTATTTCGAAAATATCTCTTTGGGGCCGTTGACCGTACCAACCTTATCCTGCTAGACCCTTTTAATAAGCGCCATAAGCCCGAGAGTAATACCATAAGGTATTTGACTACAGTGAATATATAAATTAAACTGTTGTTAGCTTAACAGTAAACATTTTTCTAAACAAATTTCGTCATGGTCATATTTTTTTTTACAATTATTGGGCTTGCGTTTGGCCACTGACCCGTCCATGAAGGACGAAGACGAGGCCTAAGAGGAGCACGCTTGCCCAGAAGGTACCTATTCACTCTGGCCTTGAAGATCCCCAGATTTTAGGAGTCTGGAAACACAGACGCCGGAAGCAAGTTCCACTCCCTTGCCGTTCGCACCAAAAAAGAAGACGCAAAATGCTGTGTCCGCATGGTCGGCATGTCAACGGGTGGAAATTCTCCCGGCGCCTTGTTCGGTGTAAAAATGGGGGTGGTGGAATTAATTTGAATTATTTTAAAATATGTATGATGTTTATAAAAAATTATAAATAAAATGATTATTTTTTCATGTTTGACCACGTGAAACGTGGATTATGGCGTCTTAGCGTTTTGGTAGCTTTTTTATTAATATAAACTTTGATGGTACACAATTTTCAAACAAAATAGATCAATTCACAAAGAATTAAGCAAATTGCAAATGTAATTATGCTATAATAAACAATTTTAGATACTTTTCTAAAATCTGTCAGTCAAATACCCTATTAGATGGATTTTTTTTATTTATTTATAACAAATAACTAGTCATCACGATTGTAAATATTAAATATTATGCAAGAAAATTGCAAATAAATAGTGTATTTAATATCTGTATGTGCACTTACAGATATAATTAAAATTTTAGATACTTTTCTAAAACCTGTCAGTCAAATACCCTATTAGACGGTTTTTATTTATTTATTTAAAACAAATAACTAAACTCACGATTGTAAATATTAAATATTATGCAAGAAAATTGCAGATAAATAGTGTACCTATTTAATATCTGTGTGTGCACTTACAGATATCGAAAAATAGAGCCGTCGTAATTATTGTAAAATTAAGTGTCTTAACTATAGAGTAGTGTAGCCAGGCTTCTGTAAAGTTTTCTTTTCTAAGGATTCTGCATAAACGATATATGTACGAGTAGAGATGAGAGTTCCAGCTCTTCAGAATAGCTATTCATGAGTGTGATACTCCGGTATCCAGTACGGAGGCATTTGAAGGGATACGTCGCCTGACCAATGAAATTAGGGTCTCCAAACATATCCTCATCTTGAACTAGGAAACGAATCAACGCGAGGTCCGGATTCGCAACTTCGAACTCACATATGTCGTTCCATATGGGATTTAGCCCATTGTCAGCTGAAACGAGACATATATCATTACATTATAGACTAATCATGCTATACTTTTATCAAAAATTGATTATCACATCACAAAACTTGCTGAATGAAAGAGTTGATGTATCCCTGCAATCTATATAGGTATATACTACGTATAAATAAGACTTATTACTTATTCGTAGGGTATATACAAAGTCGGGTTAGTTACACTTTTTATAACTCGAGAACGGCTAAACGGATTTCAATGATCTTTGATTTGTTGGATTCGTCTCCGCCCCGAATAGCAGAATAAGAAAAAGATATATAAAAAAAGGAATAAAAATAATTGTGTAGAAAATTATTTTTGTCATACATTTAGTATAGATAGAGATCGGATTGACAGATTGTTTAGTTTCACAATTAGTAGGCGAATCGGGTTCTAAGTTTTATTTATTTTTTCAGGCCAGGTTAACTTCTGCCATTGTCCTGGCGGGCCCACTGGTGGTACATAAATCTGATTTGAAAATAATACATACCAACAGTCTTGGTGACCAATTTGATACCGCTGTCATATTCAGAGCCAAGGATTTCGACCTCGACGAAGGGGCTGGCCGTCCCGCGGCCACACTTGCTAAGGTGTCGAGCTCCAATCACCCGCAACATCACTGTCACAGGACTCATCTTCTTCTCTATACTCTTCTTATCAAAAGGATTGTACCCTTCGTCGAACATAAAGTCAGGCTTGAGTACAAAACCGCATCCACCGTTCTCTTTAAACTTGCCCGTGTTCAGTTGCATCGGCTTGTCCGGGGTCTGGTAGTTCAAAGCCACCATTTGTGAACCGGCGTTCCAGAACGGAACTGGATTATAGTTTGACGAATCTATTCTCTGTCCTTTCGGATATATACGGCTCAATTGAATAGTGTGATATTTCGAAAAGAAAGCGCTCTCTTGTTGGCACATGAGTTTTTCAGCTTTTGTTTCTGGGAAGGACGACATCTCGTTGAATATGAAGCCTTTGCTGCGTATCCGTTCTTGGTTGAAGGTGACGGAGCGGCAGTATACTATGAGATCGGACATCTCTTTGGCAATTCTCCATGTGCGTTCCATTTTTCTGTGTTGGATAGACCTAGCGCTTGCGCTGTGAGCAGCTTCTTTAATTGCTGATAGCCATTCAAGGGCTATTTCTCTGGTGGGTGCAGCCATGTCAAATGGCGCCAACATTGAAGGGCTCTGTATGCGGACGAGCCACCTGGCGGATCCGCTCTCTTCTCCTACAACCAACTCGACGACAGCACCCAAAACATCTACCACGCCTTTTTGAAGCGAACCGAGAGCTGCGGTCTCATTTTCCAAACCCTGTAAAATGATTTAGATAAAAAATAAAATTTAAGCTATATTTTAGTTCTTTTCCCAAATAATTATCATTCGCCATCATGTTTATAGTCATAACATTGGCAGATATTGATCACATAATTGAGATTGGAAGTTGCATTATATTTATAGTGTATCTTATAAACACAATATGGCTACTACCAGGGATGCCGGCTGAAACCGACTGTCAACTAACAATGGTTAGGACCTTACTTGATTAGGATCAAGTAACGAAACGAAATACTAACAGTGATATCCGGCATTGGAGGCACCTCAATCTCCTGCACGTAGTTGGCTGGGAACCAGTGGTGCTTCTTACCACCGTAGTCACCCCGCCACCAACCTTCATCCGGCTTGTCCACGTTCGTTATAATAGCGTGTTTGCAGAAAGATAATTCGTCGTCTTGTCGCGCGCGGTAGTCGTATAGAGCTTTCACTGTTACCTGAAAAAAAAAATTGTATCGTTGTCATTTTTTAATAATATATTTTTGTACAAATATGACACAAAATATTTTACTAATATTTAACTTTCGCTCAGCCAAAAGGTATAAGTACAAATTAGCTACATTGCATAGCCCTTGTAGATAAACGCCTTAAGAATAAATTAATTGTATACAGTAAAACAAACGGAATACTTATCTAATTTGCTCTTACCACCTTCATATTGAGATTGATAGTAAATTGAAATCTGTATTTATATACGAGTACATACAATCAATTATGTGTGCTTATGTGCGAAATAAAACATAGCTAGATATAATACTTCATTGACAGATATACGATATAAGCAAAGCATAATATTTACAATATCATTTAATTTATACGACATTCGCACGCTGCGCCAAAAACTACACTACGAGAAGACAAAAAGTCACGTTGAATTTATCGCGTACAAAGTTAAACAAACATACGCTGGATCAAACGTTCAATATAATTTCAAGTAAATGTTGCAACATTTGTTCCAAATTTCCGCAGACCGCAAGACTACATGTCTCTATGAAATTGATTCCAAGCGTGCCGCAGACGCATGCTGCAATGTCAACGCATTTTCATAGAAAGTAGTGTAGCTTGCAGTTTGCGGTCCGTCTCGGACTTACACCTTAAGGAATTAAATCAGTCTCGGATACTGATAGCACTAAAAATCAGAGCACGGAAAAACAACATGTAAAAAACCAGCAGTCGCCAAATAAGATTATGTGGTTTTAATTAAATTTCCACTCTTATGAATTCGCATTAATGACATGAGAGCCAGCAGCATAAATGAACAAACTTCAATATTATTTAAATAATGAAGATCTTAAAATATAAAAGTTTTTGTAAATAATTAAGGATGCACCCTTTTAAACACCGCCACAATTTTCTGGTGGCTGCACTTGAAAGCCAGTTATTTAAACCTATCTAACCACCCATATTAAAATAAAAAGTGATCAGGCACGAGGAAATCCCAAGAAATTGAAATGTAAAATTTAATTCTACGCAAGCTGTGCAATGGATGTGTATTAACTATAGAAACCTATTAAAATCTATTACAAGTAAAGCAAGCATGATCTAAGCAATATTTGTACAAAGTTTTAACTTATACATAGTATGTATGTATAAATACATTCTAAATACGTACGGTTAAATACTAAATAAATCAACTACTGCATATTCTTTTACTAATGCATATTATTTTACTACCTTCTGCATATTCTTTTTCTAAAAACTCATTTCCTACACACGTTACTAGTAACTGAATCTTACCAGTTAGTCATCTTTCGTAAATTCAGTTTCAGTTATTTGTTCTGACTATAAATTAAAAATATAAGCATTTTAATTCGTTAAATGAAAAATCCCTTGTTAATAAACGATTAATCTGTCACATATTATCAAGTGATATTTATGATGTAGTAATGTCTAAAGATTTACCTTGGATGTGAAACACGTGGGATCCATGTATCCAGGAGTTCCGTACACAGAACTATCATCTGGTTCCTGTAATCCAATAGAATAGCTGTATTTGAATCGTCGCACTTATGTATCGCCATAATATACATATGTAAAACTGAGACGGTCTCTGCGATGGCGCGAAGCTAATTTATAGACCAAACACACCTTATGAAATGCATAGTAGCTCCTTACATTCAAACATGGTGAGCATTGAGGTTAAAATTCATAATTTAAGGCTGAATGGAAGTTTGTATGGAAGATCGTGATTTTGGAAATAACAGAAATGGAAATTGGGGATAAGGCTTCTGTTTATAAAAAGTCAGTTATGTCCATATTTTAGAAAATTCTCACAGGTTTTGTTTGACATGGATAGTTTTTATTTGTTCACGCAAAACAAATACTCTGGCGAAACTAAAGGGCAAAAAAGAGGCGTGAGTAAAGCAGGTTAACCAAAAACTATAGCATCTGAAAAATGTTGGAAGGTAAAAAGATTTGATTTTTGTGTTTTGTTTTTTTAAATGATTTTCAAAATGTCTCATCTATAGAAAGTTATATTAACAGCAAGTAACTTGGGCTATATTTTAATTAGCTCGGGAGCGGTTGTGAAACCTGCGGGCGGAATGCTAGGGTTAGATAAAATATATGTTACAGTGTAGATACTCACAGATATGATCCTCCGAACCATTTCATCGCTCATTGGAAACCAAAGCTTCACTTTTTTGTACAGGGGATGTATCTCGTAATACGAAACCAGCTCGATCAAACTCTCGAACTTAACGGTGCCAATAGTGTACAGTCTGCCATCAAGTTTAATTCTGCAATGCTTTATTTCCTTCTCAGTTCTGAAAAGAATTCCATGGGAGTTGGAAATTACAATATATTGTTTTCTATTCTACATCAGCTATTTCTCTCATAGATTTCACATTTAGTGTTTTTTTTTCTTTATTTATGGGTTTAATCGTAAAGGATTATTGCACCCCATGACAATACATGAAATTATTGCTTTTTAATTTAGCGTTAGTGAGAGAAAAAGTCCTATACAGAAAATAAATTGATAATATTCTTATCAGTTTTCTCACTTCAAGGTTCTTATACAATCATTTATGAATATTAAGAGACACAATAGTTATAAGTACCAAAATTATATGAATCCGATATAGACAACCGAAACGTAAGTATAGTATCAATTCGACAAAAGCAACTAATAAATTGAATGATGTAACATTGCATCTTGAAATAAAAACAAATCTGGTCACCTGAAACTAATAGCAAAAGAGCCTTGGTCTTTCTCACTTGGACGAACGAGGAATGCGCCGTCAGTATTAGTTTTCCTCAACAACTCCTCGGCCTGTGATCTGCTGCAATGTGGATGGAACCAATCCCTGTCTTCGTGCTTATTTGGTTGCGGTACCGGCTCTTTTAATGTTATAAGAAACTCCTGCAATCAATATTTTATATCAGTACTTTGAAACATTTTAAATTTAAAAAAAGTTATCAGTAAAAAAAATTTACTTGACTCCGTAGCGGGTGTTGTCTGTAATGCGTGATTAGGCTATAAAGGCTATCGAAGCACATCGAGTCAATCAGATAATATTTGGTGATACCTCTGTCTAATTTCAGCTTGATGCGACAATGATTCACTTTTCCCTGACGCCAGAACGACAGACAATAATCGCCAACAAAAGTAACACTCTCTCGGACGAGAAACGTGCCGTCTCCAAGGTGAGAATGAGCTCTGAGCAGCTCTTCAGCTTCTTGTCTGTTCCCAGCTAGTTTACCATGAAACCAACATTCACCAAAATGTAATTCATCTTGAGGTATACTTGACGTGCTTCCATCCGGCTCTCCGTCGCTCTCAGTATCAGTCTCTCCTTGTGTACTGTAGTTTTCTGTATAATAAAGCTTATTTTCCGTCAATACAAATGCGTGAGGATTCCATTCCTTGTCTACCGGATCTTCCAAAAGAAGAATACCATTCTTTATTGAATTTCGTAAGTCTAGATCCTTGCCTTCTTCTTGACGTACATCAAATATATTTTCCTCTGCGCCTTCTGGAAGCTTCTTGTGTTTCAGAATGATCTTTCGTCGTAGTTCGTGAGGAGACGGCAGAGTTGTCTCATTCTTTTCATGTGGTAGTATTAGGAGCATATCGCCAAAGACATCCTGAAAAGCGCTCGCCATACGCCTCTGCTGTGGTAATGAGCAATTATCCTCAATTGAAAGAATCAAGGGGTAATCTGATGTGACGAAGGCGTGTTCCTTTATAGTGCGTAGAACGTCCATAAATCTTATTTTAGTTGTCAACGTGTGGCCATGGTAAATGAATGGGGTGCCATCAGGACCATCCCAGCAGTCCAGCTCAATGCAACGACAACCTAATCTCAAACACCTAACATATGCTTCTAAAGAAGATTCACTTGAAAACTGATCACCAGTTAGATACCTATAACAAGACTAAAATGAATACAAAAGGCTTTGATAATAAAAATACTTTTAATAATTTTTAACTGTGTACAAAGTACTTACGTGTTATGTGATGATGATATCCAATAATGTGAGAGTGCCCTGGTCATGTCCTGAGTTACCTTGTTGTGTTGACTATCCCAGATTGTGTTTTGTTTTGAGAATAACATTTCAACAAACTGCAATATGAAAACGAAAAATTAATCGTAATGAAAATGGTTAATATTAAATTTATTATCAGTGCATTTACCTCATTCAAAGTAAAATATGGCTCATAAATGTCTCTCTGTGGATCCTTCAAGTAGTCCCTTATGAATTGTGAAACGTGAACTTCTTCATCGCAGAATCGATCGTTTTGCTCGATACGGAGAAAGCTTTGGAACTCCCGCAGGGTGATCATGGTGCCATTTGTGCAGTATAAGGAGTGCTTATCAAATATATCGTGTACATTCTAAGGAATAAATTAATTGTATGTATATATGTACTATGGTATTACAAGGTCAAGTTGAAAATCTGTCATACATCATCTATTGGTGTGTTCCGACAGCTGCACTTGCCAGTTCCCATCTAGGCTTTGTGTGCTTGCCACCTTTGGCCACATCATCACTTACCATGGTGACATTGTGGTCAAACAAAAGCTTATCCAAATTATTCTTACTATCCTGCATCTTTTCTACCCCACAGTTCAAAAGTCAGGTGATACACTTACAAAATTTACAACTTTAGAAGCATATGTATCTTTTCAACAGATGGTTTAAATAAAAAAGTCACTATAGTACATTACGATACGCGTGACCTAAGTAGGCTATTTATCCTCGCTGCGCTCGGGCGCTAACTTCACGCCGTGCAATAATAGACAACTTCGGTCACAAGTATCGTATACTATTTTATAGCAAGTGTGACATAAACCCGCCCCGGACCGGCGCGGGCGGGGGGGTTCGCCCCCACCGGTTCAGATTACTATTTTAAAAGAAATAAATCAAATACTACTTATTACAACAGAATAAAATTTCAAAGTATCCATGAATGTTTAATTCTTGATTGGCATAACAATAGATTAGACAACGGGAATGAGCTTTATTTTTTTATACTCATATAATTGAAACAAGAATCCAGCTACCACACTAATTCAGCAATCGCTTTCCTCAGTCTGCACACTTTTATGACAGCCTGTTCGCAGCAAATTCCCTTCGAAAATCGAAGGAAAAATCAATCGTTGGCACAATTTTGGGGTCTTCTTTGCATGTACTTCCAGCAGAAGTGATACAGCTCATTTGTAATCGTGAACAAATTCAATGTCATCGGCTTCTTTTATTGTTCTCATATTCACTAATATAAGCTTTGATAATATAAGTTCACTATCCGAATTCCATTCATTCATATCATCAGCCATTTTCGACCGAAAGATACGATTTTCGCGAAAGGAATTATAGCTAACCATTTCTCTTTGTTTTGGCTGTCACTGAAAATCGCTAACCTACCCCCAATTTGTCATTTGTTTGCTGTGAATTTTCAAGCTTCAATATGTTTTCTACATGAGTGAAGTTCGTCAATTCATTTACGCACCGTGCAGAAATAAGCAATTTAGGTCACGGTAAAGCGTGCGTAAAGTGCGGGTTTAGGTCACACTGTGCTATAAATGATTTTTTAGCGTTCGGGATGTGGGCTATTACATACTAGTGCTTTTTTTTTACCTTTACCGAACTCGTGCGTTCTCTTTCCCAACTGTCAAAATAATGTCTATTAAAAAGAAAAACCAACCATGAAGTTTTTACTAAAGAGTTTTTGTGATTCATACAAATACGTATATTTCTAAAAAGAAGCTACTAATTTATTTCAATATCAGATTTAATGATTTAATTGAATGAGTTAGGTTAGGTTTCATTTCATCTCATTAAATTTCATTTTCATTTCATATCAATAAAAAAAATATACTGAAGACCAAGCTGTATGGATAGTTCCCTTGGGTGAAGAAAAAAAAAACTCTGCTTATATTCTACGGTTGGCGCCATTTTCCAGAAATTTTCTTTGCGAGTTTAGTTGTTTGTTGCACAAAATGAGTAATTTCGACCCAATTTTTTTTAAATTATCACCACCGGAATCACTATAATTGCACAAACATTGTATGACAAATATACATGAACAATCATACGAAATTAATAATAGTTTGTCTCAAACATTAAATATGCAACCTAAAACTTCCCCAGTAAGTTTAAAAAACTGTACCAATTTCAATGTACATGTGTACTATAACTTTTATAATAAATAAATTATTAGTTAGTTGAGTTTATTGTGTTTTTATTATTTTATTAAATTGCTTCATTTTTTCGCAACTGTATTAAAAATAGTCGTTCAGTACACTTGCGGAACCGTCATTGCAACTTGTTCCGACTGTCAACACTCGCCTTCGGCTGCGCACAGCCTTTCCGCACTTGTAATGAAATATACTATTACGTAAAACAAACTCACAAGTATTATTGTCTATTATTAACTTACATTTTCATCAAATATTAACTTTTGATACAATGAAGAAAAGTCATCAAATCCAATTTCTCCACGCTTGCTCTTGTCTACATCTTGAAATATATCCCTCAGTTTACTTGTTGAAATTTTGCAGTTAATTTTTGGTAGGAATGCTTTCACTTCTTTTAATGTTATCCTGTCAAGAACAAAAACAATTGCAAATCCTATTTACATACAATAAAATAATAGTAAAAGTATGTGAGTATGTATAGTCACAGAATTATCTCAGTAACCAAATTACAATCACTTACATCTCATGAGAATTCTCAAGGGTATAGAACTCTTTACGCAGCCATCTCTCTATTTGCAAAGGGTATGATGCACCAACTGCTTCTTCTACAAGAAACCTAACACCCTTCACCCAGGCATCACATTCTTTGTCTGTTTGAGCTGAAAGCAAACAGGTTTAATAAACTCCTAATTAAAATAATTTAAAGAACTTCATTAGAAAAGACAAGCACAAACTTTTGAGTTTACAAGTACAGGCTTCTGAAAATCAATGTTACGTAAATAAAAATAAAAACCCGACAAATATACTTCAGATTGATCATGGATTCCAATTTGTGTTTTATGGCTCCATCGTATCATCGATGACTCTGCCAATGTCAAGGTTAGAAAAAACAATAGTTATAATAGAATAGAGTAGTGAAGAAAGAGTTAAAAGTAAAGGAATTGATGCAATATAAGAAATAATTCAGAGAGGCTGATGAGCATATTAAAATAGACAGAATTATGCAGTAAACAGAGGTTAGTAAGGTGAGTGACTACACAATTTTACACAAATAACAATTTTATTTACAGCTGGATATTATTGCGTAAAAGGAATTTAGTTAGAACTTTGATTAATAGGGAAGGAATGCACAGTTGTTAGTAGAACATTGACATGGCGACGAAATTCAGATGGAAGGAAATCCTATAATGGGGTGGATATTTTTAGACAATTAAAAAATATATGTTCCAAAGTTCACACAAAGAGTGATCTCTTACTCTGATTTTAGCAAGGAATACAGGGGAGCATATATGACCTAAGCGAGGGTGGATAATCGTGGAAGTAATGAGCTTAGAATATCTACGAGATTTGATAAACCAAGGTTTGGTAGGTATTGATGGCTGAAGATTCCGTATTATTAGATTAGATTAGTGTTTACCCTTGGTCAATCTTGAAGACTGCCATTGGTTGTTCCAGGCTTTCAGGAGAATGGTTAATACAATAACAATATAAGCAACAAAAAACATGGAATCTAGTTACTCGATACTCAGTTACAATATGGAAAAATGAAATTATAGTGGCCAGTGATGAAACATGAAATATTTAAAATGTATCGACTTTCTCTATTGATAAACAGACATTTGACTTTGTCCAGGTAGAATAATTATATCTTTCTCTATCGATTGCAGACATTTGACTTTTTATAATAATTATCTATCTAAGTAGATACATAAATATAGGCTTTTTTCATCTGGAATAATGTACCTAATAAATAGTGAAAGAATCTTTCAAATAGGTGTAGTGGTTTTGAAGAATACAAAGTATAGATGTGATTTTTTTAAACAAGTAAGTAATATTATTTATTAAATATTTATATCCAAATTGATTATTTTTAATTTTTCAATTACTCGAATTCAGTATTTTCTAATAAGTTGGCTCGCAGAATTTTTGTACCAACAGGTAAATATGTCTGTCTGGACATTCAAGAGGTTAATGAAATTTTGGGACTAAGTCCCATCAGCAAAGGGTTTTTTTTTTTTAAATGTGTGATACTAGTGACAACGAGGCAGGCGGGTCACCCGATGGTAAGTGACTACTCGTACCATTGCCTATAGACATTAGCAAGACCAGGTGGACTGCCAACGTGTTGTACACCATATTACAATGCCTTAAGGGCAAGGGCAACTGGCTCTCAAGTGCAACTGCCAGAACACACCAACAGGTGCTTGGCGACAGATTTTCAACTTGAGGGTGGTAGCCAGCCAGTCGAGTACCACACAGTACCCTACCACCGTGCTGTGGTTTCCTCACAATGTTTTCCTTCACCAAAAGCTCAAGCAATTGTAGGATTCGAACCCACGACCTTCGCCGCAGTATCCGACGTCACTTACCACTGAGCTATCATCGCTTTTAGGTCAGTAATACTTGTTAGTCATGACAAAATATTGCTCAAAAAAGAATAAAATTTTGTGATCAAATAGAAATGTTTCCTAAGTGTTTTCATATATTCCATTCAAGAACTTGAATTGCAGTTCTGGTAATTAAATTTAACATATTTATGTCTTTTTGAAAGTATGGACTCCAGATCTGAAAGGCATATTCCAATAGTGGGCTTAGATATGTCTTATAGATTCTCAAAAATAATGCCTTGTCAATGTAATTGAAAGTTTTTCTAATCATGTACATCATATTTAGTTAGCCTTTTTGGTTATTTTGAGAATGTTAACATCCCACTTCAAGACGGATGATCACATATCAACGGCGAAGTGCCAATATCTATGAACTGACAAGAACACAACTTCACAGGAACTTTTTTTTTTTCCATAAATCACATACCTACTTACGCTTTAGTTTGTTGGTATTTTCACAATTATTTATTTCTTGTTGTAGTTAAAAATGGAGATTTGTGGTTATGCCAAAGTAAGCGGAAATCGACTTTATAGTCATAGAAATAAAACAAGTTAATTTTGAAAAAGATGTAAGGAGATATTGGCACTTTGCCGTCAATATTATAAATTACTTAATTGTTTTTAAGCTTAGGAATTCAAACTCAAACTCATTCATTCAGTTTAGGCCCTGGTAAGGCACTTATGAACGTTACAATTGACTCTACCACCGGTTCGAAATACACTTGATATGATATACACGAATGAAAGCCTTAGAAGCCTGAGACAGATAAACTAGTTATTGTTGCCCCAACAATAAGGGTCTATCTAATTTAGGTATATTCAAAAAGAAAGAAAATGAACAGCACAGTGGGCACATAACAACATTGGGTAAATAAATATTTAGAAAATGATTTGGGTTTAAAGACCATTCAGCTGAATTTATAACACAAATCATAACATCACTTTGGCACTGGGAACCAAAATGTATTAACTCACAACACAGCTATTTACAAGTCAACTAATGCTATTTATAACTGCTAACATAACAAACCTGCAAAGGATACAGAGCGCAGTTTAAACTCTGTCCCATAGTAAATGGTGAAACATTTGGAATTTTCGAGTCTCTTGGATTCCTCGGGCCATCTCTCGAAGTCTTTGGAGGACTTGCCTACACGCACTTCCTTCACTTCCCTTATATCTAGAGCACCGTCGTAGGCTCTACGCAGCACAGAGTTAGTCCTGGTCCAGATAACCTGGTGAGTCTCCCGCCTCACCGACAACGAACGGCGCTCCGGCCTCTTTCGAGGGAAAAATTTGAGCACCGTGGATCCTCGCTCTATGTGTGATATTAGCTGGTCAGCTTCGTGAATAAGTCTACCGTTGGCACCGTTGTAACAAATCAAACTCATTGCATGCACTTCCGTTGTCGCCGCCGGATGTAACAAAACTGCGACAATTGTACGCACCACATGTAATATATAGTCTCAAATGCAGCTATAATTATACTTCACTGAATAACAATATAGTGTATTTGTGATATAAGTAGTGTGGGCTAGAATTAACTTTTTCTTTGCTTGCGTTATTTTGTTTGTTTGACTGATTGACTGACATTAACACTTTATTGATTGACTGACATTAACACTTTATTGATTGACTGACATTAACATCTTTTTTTTTTTGAGAACATTTTTGGCCTGGTATCGAGACCTTTAAGCCATTTCTTTATTTTAAATATTCATCTTTTATGTTTAGTCACGTTTTATTGTCACTTTCACTGTAAAGTCTAGTCCTCGTCCGTACAAGTCCGGTCTAATTTTAGTGAAATTGGCGGCTATTCCACTAAAACATTTCATGGACTTTTTGGGACAACCTGGAAAGTCACGATACACGCTTTCATTTCATTTCACTTCACTTGTGCACTTAGATTGACCTTTATTGGATAAAACGCCACCGAAATTATTCAATAAAACTCAAAATACACGAATTTAATGAATATAAAACGAAAACACAACGTCACTCCGCAAGTTCCCGCCAAAAAGTCTCGACATTAACATCGATGTTATGGATGCAATTAGGGATGTTAAAAAATAATCGATTTTTAATTAATCATTAATCAATTTTTAATAAATCGATTATATAATTTACGCGTTTAAATCGATTTTCATAAATAGCGCCATCTATAAGACGGATAAAAATTAAAAACGGGTTGCACTCCGGAAGTGCCTGCAGAAGTGAATATTTTGGAATGGTTAGGGAATAATTTCGCACAAATTGCTTTATTTATCAGTAAAAAAGTACTATCACATATGTGGTAAAATATAATATTCATTTATTGCGCCCTCGTAAACAAACATGACAATTTATATTACATTAGACCACGCGCCCGGCGCGGTAGAAAGAGAGGTGGATATTACTTTCTCTCCTACGCCGCGCCGGCGGTCTACTCTCACTCCGTCTGACGAAATTTCGATCAGGTCACGTGTCCTGACGCGAATTCCTGACGCGAGTTTAACATTTATTACCCATCCCAAAAAAGTGCACAACGCCGCTAAATAAATTTTCACTTCAAAAAAACTTGAAGTAAGTTTCAATTTCATAAACAGCGCCATCTATACGGCGGATGAAAAAACTTGAAATAAGTTCATTATTACTTACCTATCTAAATTATTGTTTTTAAACTGCTTACCTGAAAATTTATGGTGATAATTATTCTAATCATATGTAAAATTTAAAAAAAAAATGTGGCAATAAGTTAACGTTCTCATTTAGCTTTTTCACTTATCGTTTAATTTTATTTTAATACTATTCTTACGTAAAACGAGACTGAAAATTTGTGCCAATAATAATTTTGCGTCTTTTGATTTTTTAAACTTAAAGATTTGTTTTATATTATAGTTTTTGGGACCACAACGTAGTCGTTTAGATTTTTAATTCTCGCTTCATGTATTTTATTTTAAAACAAGTCAAATGTAAAATACTACTGAACATTTATGGCAAGTTTTCATTTGATTTATATTTTAGTTTTTGAGACAATAATAATTGTGTTTTATTTAATTGGTGGTAATTTTTTTGAGATGCTAAATCTCAAAAAAAATATTTTACTAATTAAACCACCTTATTGTCTCAATTTAATTTTTATTATAATAAATGACTTTCTTTCTTTCTATATCATTTTACTTTATTTTTAATCTGATAAATTATGGCTTAGGTTTATTACTGGAATATGATAAGCATGTAGATATTCAAATAATAAAAAAAAACGATTTTTTCGTAAAAATCTATTATTTATTTTTAATAAAATAGATTTTTGACAAATCTATTAATATTGAATGAAGAAAAATCGATTTTTATTTAATCGATTATTTTCCATCAATCTCACATCCCTAGATGCAATGACATGCGTCAGATACATCAAAACGTATATAAAATCCGATTTCAGTCACATATCATATTGTATCGATAATCCGAACTAGACAAACCGATTTTACAAAACAACAGCGAAATCTAAATAGACCTCAAGCGATAACACTTTTAGCGCGCTCATCTTGAATGAAGAATCAGAGACACCTTCAAGTCGCGCATATTATGCGTTTATTGATACGGCCACATTATCGGGATTCGGCGAAGTTCTCTTTTAGACTTATTGGCGGGAACTTGCGAATGACGTTGCCTTTTTGTTTTATTTTCATTAAATTCGTGTATTTTGAGATTTATTGAATAATTTCGGTGGTGTTTTGTCCAATATATATCAATCTAAGTGCACAAGTGACTTTCCAGGTTGTCCCAAAAAGTCCGTGAATGTTTTAGTGTTTGGGGCACGGATCGTCGTAGGTATAAAAGTACCAAATAAAACTCGTACATAGATTTATATGATCTAATCACGTCCCACAAGTCATAGACGATTATCCTAATAATTTAAGATCTAATGTAATATAATAATGGAAACTTCAATAAAGTCGGATTAACGGTTTTCGGGGAAGTTTTTGTCTCGCAGAGACTAGAGTAGTGTTGCCACACCCCGGACCACAGACCGTTAATAATAGTGCGGCGTGTAGACGCCACATGTTGAACTGCCGCCAATTAATTTCACTAAAACCTAACTGGACATGTACGGACGACGACTAGACATTACAGTGAATGTGAGAATGTGACTAGAACATAAAAGAAGAAACTAAAACTGATTTAAGGCGATGATAGCTCAGTGGTAAGTGACGTCGGATACTGCGACGAAGGTCGTGGGTTCGAATCCTACAATGAGCTTGAGCTTTCGGTGAAGGAAAACATCGTGAGGAAACCATAGCACGGTGGTAGGGTACTTTGTAGTACCCGACTGGTTGGCTACCACCATCAAGTTGAAAATCTGTCGCCAAGCACCTATCGGTGTGTTCCGACAGCTGCACTTGAGAGCCAGTTCCCATCTAGGCTTTGAGTCCACCTTCCGCCACATCATCACTTACCATGGTGAGACTGTGGTCAACACAAGCTTAACCAGAATAAAAGTAAATTTGATTTTGTTTAAACTTACCTGATTTTTCTGCAAGTTGGCAAAAAAATGCTGAGTCATTTTCGTACTTGTATTTCTTATTCATTTAGTATAGGATCAAATAAAACCAAAAAATCACATGGTTTAACTGTGACTTTCACTGTAAATAATTAGTTTTACATCGAAAAAGCAAGGTATTTAGAAATTTACGTAAAATGCTCAATTAAAAGTATCATTTTTTTCGAACAACGATGAAATGAAATGTTTATTATTAATCAAAAGCCTGTAGTGTTACATTGCCATTTTACATACATGGATAACAGGCTGGTAATACTTTTGTGAACTCCTGGCTCCCAAACTAAGTAGTAAGTGGTAGTAACTTGTGTCTTGGGAAACAGTGGTCCTCTGACATTATACATATAACGTTAGCCATTTACATTTTATAAGGCGTATATGGAAGGCAGAATCAAATTAAATAAATTAAATAATAACCTATTAAAAAAAAATTGAAAATTAATTAAAAATTAAATAATAAACGTTATTTCCAATAAGATTGTGTTCCGGTCTTATTAGAATGTTACAGTTGGTAGCGTAGCATTGTTCCCACAGGAAATTTATCTATGGTTCTAATGATATCTTTTGTTTTTGAAGCGGATTAGTGCTCGGAAGATTAGTGGATTGGGAGCGCGAAACGAAAATTTCAAAGTAGGCGCGCGTTAAATTATATACTCTTTGGCGCGCGAGTTCGTTTGACAGTTCAAATTCGGGTAGGAACCTGGGTTTTACGACAGGTGTTTCGCTATTCAACAGGTTAATCTGTTGACTCGCGACATTAACCTGTGAAACAAGTCGTCAACTCGCGCAGTTTTCAAAATTCGCGCCTAATTTTCAAGTAAATGTCATCGTCCCGATTGTCCCATTTGAGAACCAAGTGGTGCGGACTCTGAAACCACGATTGTCCAAAGAAAGAACTGACAGGTTAACTTAGTTAATCCTAGTTCTATATTATTTGACGTTTATTTTTTTGACACAACATAAGGTCCTAGTATGTTTTTAGTCCTTATCTAAATACAGGTTTCCGGTAAGTAGTAAGACAAAAAATAAGGGTGAGTTAGGTGGGAGGGTCACCTTCCAAATATACAAAAATGTACTCAGTAAAAAGGCCACTATTTTCAAAACATTTCGATATTTCAAATTTTTATATTAATTTTGGATATCTCGAAAATGTTGACACTTTTACTGAGGTCATTTTTGTATATTTGGTAGGAGACATGCCCAATCTTTCCCTTAAGTTTGTCGTACTACTTACCGGACATGCTGTATATATATTTTTTCTTATTCTTCTGAAATGTGGAACAGACAGTTGTCTAAAACTTACTTGTGGAAAATATGATAATTATTATTTACGTCATCTTTATTATTTAAGTATCATCTATTGTAGATTAAGAATTGAAGGAGCGGGGCGCGACGATTTATTAATCTATGATTGTACTATATTCTGTTTGCAGTGAGGTTCTCCACTGTCTAACTTATACTAATAGACAGGACATTGCGAACAGACTAGTCTAGTTTATTCATAGATAAATGGCGTTACTGAGGCATGGAATGGGATCACTGTTTTTCTATGACATTTCTTCTGATAGTCGCTCTATTGTATCTATCTTTAAATCTCTTGGTCCACTGTAGATCACGCAGTCATGTTTTCTATTATACGTACTTCAATACTTACCTCAAGCTTTCATACATTCGCAATCTTCTGAAATATGGAACCAAATATTCTATAGAATACGATACAATATTAGCTACCTATATCGTTTCATACAAAGAAGTAATTTATTGAACTGAATGAAACAAATTGCAATTTTAAACATTTTATTTGTTAGAAAAAAATATACACTTACAATTATCTCAAAATATTTTATCTCAAGGTCATCAGTGTCCATCTTTACATAGATCGGAATTTGCAACATCAATAATATGATGGCTTCATTCTTAAACTAAAAATAAATATAAGAATAGTCTCACCTACAGCTATGAAAACATGTATTGCAAAATGCATTGCAATTGTTGGAGGGCTGATTCAATTTATTTGGTAACCTAATGGTTTCCATAGGTCAATAAATAATTGAGTTCTCAATAATAGTCGAGTGTCAACTAGACAACAATGATCAACGATGTCAATAGACGCATATAAGAGTCATTTTGTTTTTTTTAAAGTGACGATGAATGTTCATTTTACAAAATTATTTTGAGTTAGTAAGTTCAATATTGGGAACTTTTCATAATAGACTATCTGACCGAAGCTATGTGTTAAGGAAACGTCGTTCACCGGGCTCCAGTGGCCGGCGGTTTTAGCAGGACACCTTTTTTTTAGTAACCCTTAAACCATGGACGATTTGTTATTTTGTATGGGTGGGAATCAAGAATTATGTATTCTAAATGGATAGGTAACTCTAAATACCTACTTGAAGCAAATACCTATCAATTGCGAAAAAGAGAAAGATAACAACTACGTTGGGACAATCTCTCTATCTTTCATTAAGGGTAAGTAGGGTTAGAAAGAGAGATTGTCCCAACGTAGTTTAAATAAGGATGATTTAAATTAGTATAAATAAACATTGTGATTGTGGCAATAGGTAGTTGATAGTGATGGCTAATTTATACGAGATGGAAATACAGTTTGTATGAAATATTTGGGTGCTTAGGGAATGAATACGAAACTAGCCCATATATTGCATTATTATTGACTAAAGATTTGTATGGAATAACTATTGCACTGCCCGGTTGTATCAAAAGAGTTTTTACAGCTCATAAGGTATCGATAAGTACATGAATAAATCGTATCACAGATTCACAGCCGGCCGAGCGAATATAAATCTTAGCTACGTATGTAGTTATTATGTATCGACCTATAGAAACATAAAGTAGTATTAATGTCACAGGCCGATTTTTCATAAGCCGCCTAGCCTAGGCCATTTACGAAACTGTTTATTTTATAGTTAGCAGCCATTATCTACGCAAGGAATGCACCAAGTCGAATCACTACGCATTCGCCAGCTTGAGTAAAAATGTATAGCCGATGCGCGATTGCATTGATTCGGTTGGTACAGGCAGATGATCGCCACATTTGAATTGTATTCGTTATTTCTTTTTTAACTGAATCGTATAAATACAGTGTGTCCGATAAGATGTCCGACAAATTTAAGGGGGAGATAGGTGTGCGGAAATATAAAAAAATGACCACAGTAAAAGTGTCACCATTTTCGAGATATTTAATATCTAGAATTCAAATATCAGAAATATCTCGAAAATGGTGACCTTTTTACTGGGAGATTTTTGTATATTTGGTAAGTGACCTGCCCACCTATCTCCCCCTGTTTGTCGTTCTACATACCGAACACCCTGTTGTATATGAATTTTAACAATACCGTTCCATTCGTTTTTAAAGCAATTCAAGAATTAAGCTAAAATGGAGCTGAAAGAGTCGCGAAATTAACCGTCCAAGCTTTAAAATAATTTAACACTAAGCATCTTTTTGCGAGGATTTGGGTCCAGCTTAGGCCATTTGTAAGCGTTATCTGCTTAAAATTGGCCTGCGACATAAGTATAAATAGCGTGGACGCGACAGTAACAATCGTTGGCAAAATAAGTACATTATAAAACTGCAACAACACTCTTAAGTAAAAACATAGAGGCAGGAAGGCAGAGGGGCGTGAGTTATAGATTCCCATAATAATTGTTAATCGCGATGATCTCTCAATTCTGACAGCGATCTCACGAGCCGCCTCGTCACACCCTGCCCCAAAATATACAAATTCAGATCTACGGGATGTTTCGGCAAGCAAGTAGATCTCTCTAAACGTATGGTCGTTTCGATCGTCATGTATGTGATGTAATACGACCAGTTAAGCCCATCATTATCGGATTAATTAGAAAAAGTAGCGAAAGTACACTCCGCGACAAAAGTATAACCCACCCCCTAATTTTGTAATATTCAATATAAAATTATATATATCTCGACATATTACCTTTGCACTGACATTGTTTATTTGTTAATAGTATTTTAATATATTTATAATAACACTCTTATTAGATTTGTTATGTAGAGGCGGGATTTTTAGTTCGACAGTGTGACAAAAGTATAACCCATGCGTCATATTGGCTCAAGCTGCTTCATGTGTTAGACGTGTCCGAACCTGTTTACACTTATGCTGTCCTCCTTGTTGATTATTACGTATTAGAAAATTATTTTGAATGGTATTAATTTATTTCTAATATAAAATGCCACGTGGCAAACATTTAAACGAAAGTGAAATTAATTTAATTAAGAAATTGTATTCTGAAAATTGGTCAAAGGCCAGAATTGCAAAATTTATCAATAGAAGTCGTCGTGTTGTGCGAAATTTTTTAAAAGATCCCGAAATTTATGGCAAAAGAAAGAGGAGTGGCCGACCAAGAGCAATAACACCACGTGAAAGAAGGTCAATTTTGAGAGTCGCATCCAATTCGGCTCTTACAGCAAGACAAGTTGCAGTGGAGGCTGGTGTTAGTACTAATTTACGAAATGTTCAACGTATTATACACGAGTGTCAATATCTAAAACGTAAAAAAATACAAAGAAAACCAGTGTTATCTGAAAAACATAAATTAGATAGATTTAAATTTGCAAAAGATCATGTTCAATGGAAGAAGAAATGGAAAAAAGTTATTTTTACAGATGAAAAAAAAGTTTAATTTAGATGGACCTGATGGTTTTAATTACTATTTTCACGATTTAAGGAAAGAAAAATGTGTATTGTGTCGACGTCAAGCCGGGGGTGGTAGTGTAATGATATGGTCTGGAATTGGATACTTAGGAAAAATGGATATCAAGTTCTGTACTGGAAAAATTAATAGTAATCGGTACATAGACATAATAAATGAACAGATTACTTCTCATGCAACACAAATTGCTGGTCCTGATTTTATATTTCAGCAAGATAATGCCAGTATTCACCGTGCTCAAATAGTGAAAAAAAAAATTCGGTAAAATATATTCAAGTTCTTGAATGGCCAGCTTATTCTCCTGATTTAAATATAATTGAAAATTGTTGGGGAAATTTATCACGAGCTGTCTATCAAGGATCGAGACAGTTTACCACAGTTGAAGAGTTGAAAACGGTAATAATTGACGAATGGCAAAATATGAATCAAGACACAATTAAAAAGTTATATGATAGTTTACCAGATCGAATGATTGAAGTAATAAGTAAGAGTGGTGGATCTACTAAATATTAAATTAAATAAATAATTGAACTATGTTGTATATCTTTTGAGTTTTATTTATATTAATTATCTGGGTTATACTTTTGTCACACCACAAAACATCATATCATCCGTATTTGGTTAATTTTGCATTTAATAAATAATGCATTGATTGTAAAATACACTTACAAATTCCTCAATTTTGTGTATTAGTATTCATCAATATAACTATAATTTTATATTGGATATTACAAAATTAAGGGGGTGGGTTATACTTTTGTCGCGCAGTGTATGTCGTTACTATTGCTTATTTGTCACTTGTCAGTATCGCGTATTTTTTTATTTGTTGCCAACATGTACATGTCAGTTAAAAAAAAAACTATTACAAAAAGCATTTTATTAATTAAGATCAAGATTTCTTGCCGGTAATTGTAATTTGAGAGACGCGCAGATTTGTTGCATTTTTTCTTCATTAGACTGAGAAGTTTTATGTGGTCTACCAATAAGCTGGTAAGTGACGACTTTCTTCCGCTACCTTTTAAGAATCCGGAGTAAGGACCTAGCAACACTCAATATGGTTTTGTAGACAATATTGATTATTGCTAGAATATAAGTGGTGTATTATCGACCAGATCAGAAAGGCGCACGTCACCTAGACGCACACGGCGCAATGTATAAAACAAATCATAATGTGATCATTGTACTTCAATTAGTTGGTGTTAGTTTGGAATGTTTGTGGCGTTTTGTTTAGGCGGCTGTTCGTAGCGGTACATCGATAAGGCGCTATACAAAACTATAATTGGACACTTAAAGCTTTACGTGGGCGCACGTAGATTCGTTTGGATTCCAAACGACCTGTCGCCCACACATTATAAAAATATCGTAACATTTGTAACGTGGTGCCGTTATTTCAAGAAGCTGAAGGCTGTCGGAATCCTATTCGCTTCTAAAAATGAGATCGCGTTACAATTCAGTTCTGGTTTTCAGCCTGGATGGCGAAGCTGACACTCGGCTCTCTGCTGTCGACAATGTAATGTATCATCACTATCATTGTCGTATCATGTCAAGAGCGTAGATGAGTTGATGTAATCCCCAAGTATGTTGCAGTCAACTCCGTCAACATACCTCGAGTATTGGACGCAGATGACAAGACAAGACCATAGAGTGTTCACGGCAGCTGCACATTACAATATTTCCCACTATACTAACATAAGACATTGAAAATCTACACGTAGATCACGATAAACTTTCATTACAACAGTAACAATTGGGATCATTATCCACGATCATTCAGACTATACAAGGCAAAATATTAAGGCAAAGGCAAGTATATTGCTTAATGTTGCTTCTGTTTATAAAATTACAATATTGTATTAGCAATATAACAATTAAGAAAAACGCAATGGAGTGTGTGTATCGGTAGTGATAAAAATCTAATAGTCCTTACATAACTACGTTTTATGATTAAGATAGACGTCCGTCGTCACCATCGTGGAGAATGTCACCCGGTTTATTCACACAACTAAGGCAGTTGTTGTCGCGTATATTTAGAAGAATTTGACTTATTGTAATGTATAATTGCCGAAAGGTGGCGAGGCCCACAGTTAGGGCTCGCTGGAGGCCGCTTGCATTACTTCCTCGAAGGCCTGCTCGAGACAGTGTTTGAGTTCGGCATACGAAACCACTAGCACGCTCTGTTCGTCGCGTGACATCAACTCCACCTAAACATATAACAGCTATTAGTAGGCAGTTTTTTTAAAAGGTTTTTGGCTAGGTATCTAGCAATTTTTAAGCCATTTCTTTATTTTTATAACATCCTTCTTAATTTTATGTTATAGTCACGTTATATTGTAAAGTCTAGTCTAATATTCACTGTAAAGTCTAGTCCTCGTCCGTATAATTCCGGTCAGGTTTTAGTGAAATTGGCGGCTGTTCCACCAAAACTTTTCACGGACTTTTCGGGAGAACCTGAAAAGCCACGATACACGCTGTCATTTAATTTCACTTCACTTGTGCACTTAGATCTTCAATTAACAAAACACCACCGATATTATTCAATAAAACTCAAAATACACGAACGAAACGAAAACGCAACGTCACTTTGCAAGTTGCCACCAAAAAGTCTCTGTCTGTAGTATATGTTACTAATAGCAGATAAAAAAGTAAAAGTAATACAAACCCTAGCCGTACTGCCGCCGTCAAGTTGATTGAGACAGTGCGTGAGGTGAGCCTGGTCCAGCCAGGGTCGTCCGTCGGCAGACACTGCGTGGAACAAATAGTCGCGGAACAGTTTCAGCATGTACCTATCACCTGTCTCCGACCATGACGGATCCATGTTGAGCCTACGGCATGGTAACATATTATTAGACAACACGATTTAGATCCTTTCTACGAGTTTTTTTTTGTAAAATAGTACAGTGTTGGTAAAAAGTAAAGCAATTGTTATATTATTTGTTTTATATCTGTATAGACTAGAATAGAAGAAAGTAATAACTATATCTACGTTGAATTATGTCATAATTATTCAATCTATATACTACTAGCTCTCCCCCGCGGTTTCTACCGCGTTCCCGAGGGATCATATCCTTTCCCGGGATAAAAAGTATCCTATGTGTTATTCCAGGATATGGTCTACCTGTGTGCCAAGTTTCATCAAAATCCGTTCAGCCGTTTTAGCGTGAAAGAGTAACAAACATACATCCACCCATCCAAACTTTCACATTTATAATATTAGTGGGATTAGGCTAGCAATTATCCGTGTAGACAGGTTACTGATTTATATTTATATGTTCCGCGCGGTTTCACCCACGTTCCCGAGGGTTTATTTATGGGTATATCACATTCCAGACTATAATCTATCTCCATGCCAAATTTCATCCAGATCCATTCAGCCGTTCTGGCGTAAATGAGTAACAAACATACATCCATCCAAACTTTCACATTTATAATATTAGTAGGATTATTAGTCTGTAAGAGAACCAACTGTTGGTCTTTTCAAAATAAATCCTACTAATCCCACTAATTATATTAATGTGAAAGTTTGGATGGATGGATGGATGTCAATACGAGCAGACTGGTGGTGTTCTTTTTAACCGACTTCAAAAAAAAGGAGGAGGTTCTCAATTCGTCTGTATGTTTTTTTTTTTTTTTTTTTGTATGTTTGTTACTCGATTTCTCTGCCAATTATGAATAGATTTTGATGATTCTTTTTTTGTTTGGTAGATCTTACTTCAGAGGTGGTCCCATTTAAATTTTGTCGAAATTGATTAAGCACTTTTTGAGAAAATCAACAAAAACGAAAAAAAATCTATCTCGTTTGATAAACCTTAGTGAATCAAACTGAGTCGTTGAGCGTGACTTTTTGGATTTGGATGAAATTTCGTGTGTATACTTCAATGGGTTCTTCGATGGTTTTAAAATACAATTGGACCCGGTAGGTGGCGCTGGAATCGAGTTCCAAGATTTGTTTTAATTTCAGGGCAGGACGACGTCTGCCGGGCCCGCTAGTTATATATTATATTTTACCGGCCAGACCCGATTTCAGGACAAACTAGTTTTGCCTAGGATAACATATAATAAGGAATAAACTTTAAAAATTAAAAAATAAAATTATTTTTAAAAATAAAAAACAAAAACCGACTTCAAAACTGTAACCTATAAACATACTTATAATATATATATAAACAGTTCTTTTTGGAGTCGGTGCCAGCCAAGAAGGACAGTTTAATTCTGCCTTTGTAACAAACTTTCGAAAAGTAGGGGAGCGACGGCGCAGACCTAAGGAACATTACCGTAAGGAGAGGTGTCGTAAGCCGTTTTCTCGTATGAACACTTCGTGTCCAGTTCAAAACTGTCCTTCTTCTTGGCTGGCACCGACTCCAAAAAGAACTGTTTATAAATATTAAATGGATATATAAATATCAATAATTTTGTTGATTGTCCTTTAAGGCTCTTGCTTTGAAATTAAAATATTATTCTTTACTTTTTAGTTTATGTTTGTACATAGGTATAGGTTACAGTTTTGAAGTCGGTTTTTGTTTTTTATTTTTTTGAGCATATTTTCGGTGCACACATTAATGGTTAATCTGATACTCACTCGGGACGTTCGTTGACGACTCCTAGCTTGATCAATATCCGCAATAGTCTTCCGTTATCGATCTCGTGAGCCAATTGTTCTTCAAAGGCGTCGGCGCGCCTTTCTAGCGCCTCCACCTATTTTGTACATACATATTCGATCTTATTAATGTGAAATCAGTTCTGCTACTTAATATTTACCACAATAAAAGTCACTATCTTAAACATATCGCACACAATCACTTTTCTGAATATACAATTTGGATATATCTATAAAATAGAGGTACAGAAGGACAGTTTCATAAAAGCTTAACACCCTTACGCACTCATACAGACCTGCTCCAAGCAGTCGAGTAAAATTTGATAAAGTTTAGTTTAGGCAGCCTGATACCTTATACATTTCTTAAACTATCTTGTTTAGACTAGTTTTTAATAAATTATAACAATTACCTGTGTATAAAATCTAGCTCCTATCATCGGCATGAGATCAGTGACGGAGCGTCTTGCGGTCGAGTTCGATAATAAATACCTAAAATTAAGCATGTGTGAATAAAGAGAATTGACTAGACAAAATAGATACATTCGACAGAAAAGAGTAGATATTATAGTTTCTTAAGTATAGATTTATTTTAAGGATATCGTTAAATTAAACCAAACCGTGTGCTAGAAATATAAGATAGCCTAATTTGCAGCGACGATCTCTTAACAAACAAACAATTTAATACCTACATGCAGTAAATTCACAAAATATCGCTTATTGCGTTTCATAAAACAAATTGCTGTCCGGGGGTACATCACGAATATGAACGGTCCCTAAATGGTGACCTTTTTATTAAGCTCATTTTTGTATATTTTCTCATTTAAGTTAATCGTACTACTTAACGGACATCCTGTATAAAATTAAATATAAATACTATTGAAGACTTATTTTATAATGGAGGCCACCAAATTACGGCACAATATTTTTGGGGAATTAAACGTAATCAAGGGTAAGCTCAAGCCAGATAAACGCTTAAAAAGAATTAAAAAATAAGTTCATCATACAATATAACGTTCTTAAGATCCGCAGAGTATGTCCTGGCGACGAGTTCCATGGATGCGGATAGGTTGTCGCAGTGTATCGTGCGGCAAGCGAGCGACAGGGCAAGCCGTCCTAGCGCTGTCAGATCATCTTGTTGCGCCTGTTGTGAAATATCAAATATCATCATTTGATACCGGGATAAAAAATATCATTTGTATTAACAATTTGTGGCGGTATATCTCAGTTTTATCTATACTAATATTATAAAGAGGAAGTTTGTGACGTTGTAGGGGGTATTCTCTGGATCTACTGAACCGATATTGAAAATTATTTTACCAATAGAAAGCCACTTTATTTGTGAGTGTCATATTATGCTATATTTTTTATCCCGGGAAAGGATAAGATCGCACGGGATCGCGGGTATAACCGCGGGAGACAGCTAGTAGAATATAACTAAACGTAATATTCAAGGGTATACAGTATTAATTTTTATCCTACTTTGTCGCTTATTTTTGTTTATATATCTCTTGGTGGCAAACAAGCTTACGGCCCACCTGATAGTAAGCGGTTACCGTAGCCTACGGACGCTTGCAACACTAATGGCGTTACGATATTTATCAGGGGACTTTAATGTTTTACCAATATAGGGGCTGCTAGCACGGTCAGTAGTAAATTAATTTATTTTCTATATTCATAGTAGGTATTGTTTAATCCCATGTTAATTAAAACCCATCTAGGCTTTCTGCGCTTACTATCTTCGGCCACACCATCACTTGCAATGGTGAGATTGTGGTCTAACACAAGCTTATCCAGAAAAAAATGTATAAATCCGCGGGGCACGGTTAGTATTAGACTATGGCTATCACAATAAACATACCTGATTAATATCATTCGTGTTTTGGTGCAGTGCGTCTGCGATGCCGCACCATGCTATCCGGATACGACAACCAATCATGACCACTTTAGTGGGGTCCAGGCTCCTAAACATATTTGTATAACTGCATAATATATTGTATCTATAATATGTAATTACATAAAAAATAATGAAATAACACACCTTTAAAGACAAACAGTTACTAAACTATTTTTTAGTTAATAATGCCACATTACTTAAAATTAAAACGTTGCACTTGAACAACTTTTTCTTTAAAAGAGCTACTTTTAGACGTAGATGGCAATCAATTTACCGTACCAACTAAACAAGATTTGCTTAATAAATGCAGCAGGCAATCGATTTTATAGTAATTAATCATAATCGAAAAAATATAAATGGAAAAGTGTTACTATACAAATAA
The DNA here is from genome assembly GCA_951361185.1 of Ochropacha duplaris. NCBI lineage: Eukaryota > Metazoa > Arthropoda > Insecta > Lepidoptera > Drepanidae > Ochropacha > Ochropacha duplaris. The sequence goes on from OX592690.1 coordinate 4,621,329, forward strand.
AAGTCTAACCTAATATTATAAAGAGGAACGATTTGTTTTTTTTTTGTTTGTTACGATTTAACTCAAAAACTACTCGACTGATTTTAAAAATTCTTTCATCATTAGAAAGTTACATTTCGAATTTGAATTTTCGAATTAGCTTGTCGCGATGTTTGCATATTTTATTGGAAATATTTTCTTTCATAGAATTACTTATAATAGGTATGTCAGACTAGTTAGTTAGTACACAGGTAAATCGCGCGACAAGCTGTTATATCATTTAATAAATTGTGTAATACATGTACTAAATTGATTGGTTTGATTTAATTAATTTAATGTTTTTTTATTCTTCTTTTCAGGGCAATTAAATAAAAGCTTGTTTTTAAAAAGATTTTTTACCATTAATTTATTTTTTACTTTTATTTATCGCTGGACAGGTTTCTCAGTCCGTTCATCTCATAGCAAGTCCTTTCATTTGATATCCATATTGTAGGAAAAACTTAGTCCGCCTCACATTGGATTTAGAGTGACGTCACTTTATTTTTCGTGTTATTCTCAGCAAGCCCTTTTATTTGATACCCATATTGTAGTATTGCATTAAAAATAATAGTCCACTATCTTAGGTGTTCCGCCATGTTGGATTTAGAATGACGTCACACACCTAACCATGCATTGTCATCTAAACTAAACGTGTATACAAAATTTCAGCTTAATCGGTTAAAGATATCTGCTTCAAAATTGAGTTGCAAGATTCACCCCAGAAAAACATACATACATTGCAAGCTTGCATTTAAAGCTTGTAAAATACAAAAAGTTTATGCACATACTCACATCTTTACATAAGCTGTAAAAAAAAAACTTGAAATGCACTAACGGTGTCCACTCTACAAATAGTTAAAGATTTGAAGTTGATTTCTCCAAGAACATTCGTGATAAATGTATAAAGGTTATTTTTTGTTAATTAGATCGTTCAATTAATATGTTTGAATGAGAACAGGACTCACCTGTGCGTTTATACACTGCGTACCTGCAAGCGAGTCCCGAAGTGTGTATAGCGCGCAACGCCGCCGTCAACTGCACTAGCAGACTCCACAGCACGGCTTCGGGAAGCAAAGCGCCACACGCCACCGCTCGCAGCATCGCGTTTTTCTTTAGAATAAAAAAAAAGTTAAAGGCAAAGTTGAAATGTCATTACACATTACATTAACCAGTTGCCTCACTTGACTCGACAAGCTGACTTAAAGTTTAATTAACTAAAGCGATTTGACAGTTGAAATATTTCGTTGTTCAGAAATTATTATGTACAAACTGTTCTCTGCGGTTTCACCCGCGTTCCCGTGGGATCTTATCTTTTACCGGTATTAAAAGCCTATGTTACTCAGGGATAATGTAGCTTTCTAATGGTGATAGAATTTTTAAAATTGGTCGAGTAGTTTTTGATTTAAATCGTAACAAAGAAACAAAAAATCTTCCTCTTTATAAGATTACGATACTAAAACAACGCTTAATTTATGCACTTGATTTTTAATACAGTAAATTCATTTATTTAGCTCAGGCCTAGGTAATCTTATGAAAATCGAGCGACAAAAGTTAAAGCCTGCTATTGAAAAAGGCGATCATAGCTCAGTGGTAGTGACATCGGGTACCGCTTAATAGGCTTGAGCATTCGAAAGAAATGTAAATAAAATATATCTTCTAAGCATTTAGTTTCAACTACTGCCAACAAAATGGGACAGCAAAACGAAAATATAGTAAGAACCTGGTGAGTGTAAGGTCTCGGTGCGTCCGGGTCTGAAGAGAATGGGTCGTGGAAAGCTCCATTACCATCGGTGACCGCGCCACCGCCGCCACCAGATAGGTACTTGCTCATGAGAGTCACGGACGACGGGTGATATTCGTACACTAAAACCATCGCTGCGAAACAACATGTTATTATTGGTTTAATTATACTCACGTTACCAACACGTTAAATTAATAATAATACTATAATATAATTAATTATAACTAGTAACATTTCATTATTTAACACAGCCTAGTTATTCTCCTGTAAAAATTATACCTAACCAAAATTCTGTACCTATTTATTAATTTTATCTTATTAAGATATTTTTTAATAAATTTGAATCAACACCAATCTTTACTCAGTATTGTTAAATAGGTATCTCCAAAGTAGGACCACCCATTTTGAGAAATTTCATCAAAATCGATTCGGTAGTTTCGACGTAAGTTAAGACGAGTGGCGATGGTAGTGACGTCGGGTATGATGGGTGTTGGTACGAATCCTACGATGAGCTTGAGCTCTAAAGTTGAAAATTTGCCAAGCGCCTGTTGTGTTCCGTTAGTAGCACTTGAGAGCCAGTTGCCTTGAAGGCATTGTAATAAGGTGTACAACACATTAGCAATCCCCCTGGTATTATTGCTAATGCCTATAGGCGACGGTAGTCACTTAAAAAGACCGCAACGGGTATACTATAAAGTAGAAACGAATCTCCAATGAAGTTACGCAAAGCTAACAAAAATAGGTTCCGTATGTCATCAGTGTAAATAAAAATAATTATAGTGTTGTTGTCTGGTAATTAACTAAATAACATTTGGCTGTTTACTAATCACCCTGGTATTGCAAGTGTCCACTTGTTGACCACTTACCATCAGGTGGACCGTCTGCGTGCTTGTAAAAAATACAGATAATGTACTTACAGTGATCCCCAAAAGCATTGGTAGTGAAGCATTCGTGCAATTTAACGAGATTGGGATGGTCGATTTGCTTCCAAATATCGAGGCGTTTAGTCCCGACGGAAGAGTACGAGTGAAGCCGACGCAAAGCGTAATGTTCACCGCTCTGTCTGTGCGTCACGCGATACGACGACGCCAAAGCGTGGGGCGAAGCGTTTTCTAGTGGCGTCAACTCAGAGTACATTTCTACGTTCTCTGGCAGGTCTAGAAAAGTTACAGATATTTAACTTTATGGCGGAAACTGGCGAAGTGATTTTGCGTTTTATTTTCATTAAATAATGTATTTAGAGTTTTATTGATTAATATCGTGGCGATTTGTCCAATAATGTTTAGTCTAAGTGAAGTGAAATGAAATGAATGCGTATATCGTGACTTTTCAGGATGTCTCAAAAAGTCAGTGAAAAGTTTTAGTGGAATGGCCACCAATTTCATTAAAACCTGACCTGACTTGAAAATCAACGGAATCACTCATTGAGAATATATTGGGTTGACAGACTTCTTTGAAATTTACATCTCCAGTATGCAGATTTCCTCAAGATGGTTTTCTTTAGCAAAATCCAGAGGGGAAATACTCAGAGAAACGACTCAGCGATTTGAGCTTTCATCCTTCTAAAAATGGGTCAGCTTAAAATATATCACCTGGATACTGATGTAGGTCAACCTGCAGGAAGACCTCCTCATTCCTTTGGTATATCTCCGATCTGATGGTCTCTGGCATGTAGAATGAAGCTGCCAGCCCTTCGCACAACGAAAAATATATTATAAGTACATATTCACGTTTTAACTTGTACACTAAAGTTTGATTAATTAATTACACTAGTTTACAAAATATAAAAAAAATTATGTCCTTCCAGTGAATTTAGTTTTAATAACTAAACGCAATCATTTATTTGTTTTATTTTTATAACGTCAAAGAATCAAGTTATCAACACATTTTATTTTAAGACTACCCACAAGTTGGTTCTGAATTCATCCTAAAATTTTAAGCATTTGTGCTAAATTTTTCGTAATCTTTCTGAGGCGAAACTGAAAGAAGGTATTTTTATTGGACCACAGATCAAAAAAATGTTGAAAGATGAGGTATTTGAAAACAGTCTTTCGGATACTGAAAGATCTGCATGGAATTCACTACGACTTGTTATAAAAGAGTTTTTGGGCAACAAAAAAAAAAACATTTTTTGAAGTCGTTTAAAAATTACAGACAGTTCAACAAATGGGTGTCAGCATGTCTCTGAAAATTCATTTCCTTCATTCGCACCTTGATTTCTTCCCTGAAAACCTCGGAAAAGTCACCGACGAACATGGAGAGCGTTTTCATCAGGATTTGAATTTTTTTGAACAAAATTATCAAGGGTACTGGGACCAAGCCATGTTAGGTGATTATTGCTGGTCTGTTATAAGAGACACAGACTCAAATAAATACAAGAAAAAAGCTAAGGCAATTCATTTTTAATATTTTTGGAGACATTTTTTTGTAAATCAAAAATAATAAATATCTTGGAAATGTGACGTGTTGGATTTTTTTCAATTTTTTTTCTTATCAAATGATAAGAAAACCACTTTTCATTGCAAGGACAAAAACCATGTAAACTAGTGTTATTTGACCAAATAAACAGATTATTATAAAGTACATTTAACAAAACGATTATGCATGATATAAAAGCTGAATAAATCATAATTTAATTAGCACAGCACATAGAGTAAGACAATGTTTTCAGTAAATACGAGCATCAATATCAGGGATTGCATTTCACTGGAGAAAGAACTGATTGTAGGCTCTTTATTCAATGCCACTGATCATGATTTTTTGTTTACACACTAAACATATAGGCTACGGAAACCGCTTACCATCAGGTGGGGCGTAAGCTTGTTCGCCAACTAGTAATATAAAAATTAACATGATCATCACTTTAAGAATCGTGTAAACACTCGCTCATAAGTCAGGCGCTGTATCAAAGCGATGATATCTTGTTTTGAGATCGAAGAGTTTGTAAACTGCATGCACTTAACGTCTTGCTACATCAGAAAAGAAATGGAAAAACACATTCGCATATTTTACACCTCGCTACAGCCATCAAATAATAATAGAATTAAATTAAATTTCGCATGAGATATCACCTGCTAAATAAATAATCAATAAGTACAGATAAAAATACCGAGGATTTTTTTTTCACACATTGCTATTTGATCCCAAACTAAGCAAAGCTTTTACAATAGATACAAGTTAACTGATATACCTACTACTCTTTAAATACAAACTTATATATATAACTAGCCGTCTTCGGCAAGCTTCGCTGAACGACATCACATTACAAATCATAAAAAATCGCATTTCTCTACTATAATATGCATGTAGAAGAAATTTTCTAAATGATAATGAAAACCTGGTTTCATCAACTGTACTTGAGGTAGTTCAATTAAGGCTTTGTTGTCTTACACTCGCGTTCCGAGGGATATTATCTATTCCCGGAGATAAAAAGTATCCTGTTTTATTTCAGAGGCTACCTTTGCCAAGATTGATCAAAATCTGTTCAGCTGTTTTTGTGTGATTGAGCAACAAACATACAAACTTTCACATTTATAATTTTAATTAGACTAGCTTGCGTTTTTACCACCTTTTATTTAGATAAGCAGCATTCATCATTCTCCCTTTCAATGTTTCCCTGTAACAAATTTCATCCAAATCTATTTGGCCGTGAACGCAAGTAGACACGAGTTACATTCGCATTTATAACATTAGTATAGATATCGCTGCATAAAAAAACTTAATGTCAAGGTTTTAGTTATAGGTAAGTATTGAAGATATATTTCACTAGGACAGATATATTCATCAAACACTTTCAAATAGTACCTACATAGTTGAATAATAATATGGTAGCATTTCATTTAAGAGATCAGAAACTATATGACTACGTTAGTTATCGCGGAGCTCGCCAAAATAATAAAAATAAATAAATATTCACTAATTTGACATCAAGGAACATAATGCAGTAATTATTATATGTATTATACTACTGTCCTCGGCGGTTTAACCCGCGTTCTCGAGGGATCTTTTCCCTTCCCGGGATACAATGTTTCCTTTGTGTTATTCCAGGATATGATCTTTCACATTTATAATATTAGTCGAACTGTGGGAAGTAAAATTTTCCGCAAGCTCACACTAGTTCAGAGCGTGGTGTTCAGGTGGTAGGGTACTTTGTAGTCCCCGACTAGCTGGCTACCACCCTCATGTTGAAAATCTGTTGCCAAGCTGTTGTGTTCCGGCTGCTGCACTTGAGAGCCAGTTTCCTTTAATGCATTGCATATATCTTAATACAACACATTGGCAATCCCCCTGGTATTGTTAATGTCTATGGGCGAAGGTAGTCACTTACCATCAGGTGACTCGCCTACCTGGTTGTCATTTGTATGGTATAAAAATAAAAACACAGATAGTTTAATGTTAATTGCTATTAGAAATATAATGAATATAGGTTTTTAAATAATCTGTACGTAAACGACAAAATGAGAGTACTCCTGTGTAGCTAAGAGTACTTTTGTGTCTTGTGCAGGTAACCCAGGCACTGAACTTCAGCGAGGCATATTTATTGCCAATTAAGCGTAGCAGACTGAAGGTGAATTTATATTCTACGTGCAGAGCATTATCTATGCAAAACCATAGTCAAGTCGGCTACATGGAAACAGTATCTAGTCGCATACTACGATATAGTATTTTTGAGATTAAAAAAAAGTACCTGGTTTAGATGTCATAGGCCCCCCCATGTGCGTAGGTGTTCCTGTATATATCTGTGAGGCGTACGGCGATGCAACCGCGCCTGGTCCACCGGCGAGACATGACTCTGATCCACCTATCACATAGATATTTAAAGTACTATAAACAATCTATAAAGTTAAATTAAATTGCTAATATTGCTACTGTAAGTCAGTTTTCATTAATAATAAATCATTATAGCATAAACTGTAAGTACTAAATTTAACTGTAATTTCATATAAAGGGCACTGGGGCTGTTATTCCTTAATACAAGTTATAAAATATTGAGGCCCTATCTAGGTATACAAATTAACCAAATTGATGTGTCTTTTTGAAAATATATTCGGTAATTATAACAAAATACAATTATTAAATTTTTTGTCTAGTCTGTTTATTACGGCTAATCTCCGAAACGGCTGCTGATGTTATAAGGAGTAACTTAAGCTCAATATAAAAACAGCTGAAAACAGGCGTTTTTTTTATAGAGGCTGCCTAGCCCTACGGTAGCTACGCCACTGATAATAAACTAGCTAGGAAAACAGTTGCAAAATCCACTTGATTGTAGACAATAGTAGAAACTTTGTAATTATTAATGTATCTACTGCAGTAATTGTTTATGAATAAAGTTATTATTATTATATAGATAAGCGAAAAAACACACACTAAACAATACATTTCGGGCAGTATGAACTGATGGATAATGTTAGAATATAGTTTATTGTTTAGGTACCTGATATAAACAAAGGAAGAGAATACTAACTAGGTGGGCTTGTCGTTTAAGTGATCTCTTGCACTCAACATTGGGTTACAGGTAATACATAATGACAGTAGCGGCACGTAAAGCATCTACCAATATGTTCTACATAGTATGTGTGTATATAGGACATATACTAAATAAATAATACATCAAATAAACTAATACTATACACAAAATACTTCGGATTATGGTCAACATACATTAAAATAAAAGCAGAAATATTGAATAATAATACTAAATAATATCAATAAACAAAAAAACAAAATGAGAATTGAAGAGTGAATCGTTTGGGAAATGTTTAAGTTGATTTCCGAAGGGTATTCGAATTGGTCATTAATTATTAAGAATATCATATAAAAGTCATAATACTTATGTTAGTATTCTATCGAAGGCAAATTCCATTTCAATTCAAATGCCTCCAGCACGTATTGGAAATGAAACTGGCAGACATGGTCATATTTTGCATAAGAAAAAAAAGGAATTTACGTAAAAATGTTAGTGATGCTACAGTTTATTTAACTGCTCTTTTATCAGTTACTAGCTTTTGCCCGCGACTCCATCCGCGTGGAATAAGTAAATTGCGTAGCTTATTGTTTATCAAATCGGATTTTTAGGGTTCCGTACAAAAAAAACGGACCTTTATAGGACCACTCGTGCGTCTGTCGATCCGGTCATGTCACAGACATTTGCTCCGAATCTACAGGACCAATTCAGGTGAAATTTGGTAGGATGGTGTAGTTCTATGGCCCATATATGTGTAAACACAGATGTGCAAAGTATTTTTTTTTTTAAATAAGGTTAATTTTCGGGGGACACATTAGGAAATTTAAAAAAATGTTTTGCAAACCTTACTGTGTGATATTATATCCAATGAAAAGGCTCGTTTAATTAATTAAAAACCTTAACCTTAAATATATTTTTGTTATTATTGTGAAATAAATAGTTTTGATTTTATTCATGAAAGAAGACGAAAATTGACCATTCCCCCCCCCCCTGATCTCAGAAACTACTGAGCTACAAAATATAGTTCATTGCTTATAAACCTATGAGAATTCTATCAATCAATTGAAAATAAAGTGGTGAACTCAATATAATACGATACGATACAATATAGTACGGAACCCTGTCAACGCGAGTGAGGGGTGAATTTTGGGATAAAATCTATCCTATGTTCTTTCCCGGGACTCAAACTATCTCTATACCAAATTTCATCTAAATCGGTTCGGCGGTTTAAGCGTGAAGAAGTAACAGACAGACAAAAAGAAATTAGTTCAGCGGTAATTGATTTCCCAAACAAACATCCACCCCCCTTTTCACCCCCTTAATTTCTAGGATAATAACTATCCCATGTTTTTTCCCGGGACTCCAACAATCCCTATACCGAATTTCATCTAAATCGGTTCGGCGGTTTAAGCGTGAAGAGGTAACAGACAGACAGACAGACACACTTTTGCATTTATAATATTATTAGTAATTAGTAATTAATAGTATGGATGGATGAAATGAAAAGTGGAGAAAGGACGCAACCTTGAAAGAACGTCACCTTGAACGAACGCCGGCGTTGTTATCACACCATGCGGCAAGGTTATATTATATAACAACGCGATGTTGTCGGATTCCGTAACAGTAACTAGCTGACATGTTAAGAGTACTATATAGCAAGTAACAGTGAGCTGTTTGTTTTCCATCTTAGAGTGAATATCATGTATTATTTTGACTAACAATATGCCAAAATGAAACTAAAAATACATTGAACATTTAAAAAGTGCTATACTATGAGGTAATGGCCAAATAAGAACAGCAAGTAAATTTAAGAAGTATTTATAAGTTTATTCAAATATATAAAAATATATTTTGCATTCAAATTTAAAATGTCTACTCCAGTAATGATGGAATTGATTTCAGTATAATAGTTTGAACAGATAGAATAAACATATCAACAGCAATGTGTTGAATATACAAGAAAAAAAAAGTTTATTGTTATATAGCCTTACCTATAACTGATGAATTGAGAGCACCAGATGTATTAATGCCATCATTTGTAGCATAAAAATAAGTTGTTCCACCAACATTTTCCTACAATAATACAACATTGACTTAAAATGTAACAATAGAAAAGTAAATAAAGCTGTAAACATGGAACTTTTTTGCTTTACAGGGTTTCAATTTGAAAATAAACTTCCAAGACAAAAGACTAGCAAGTTGAAAAAGCAGCATTCTTTAGGAAATATTTCATAATAACCTGGTGAACTTGTGATGTATTTTGAGGCATTGTTGACATTGGAGAGGAACTTTCTGGAGAGTCTGGTAACAAGTTTGGAGGGTTGAAGTAGTTCATAGGGACAAACTCGCTGATCAGTACCTGTAATGAGTTACTTCATTTATTAAATAATAATAACAATACAAGTTTTTTTATAAATTCAAGATACATAAACATTATATGAGAATAAAAAAAAACCGGTCAAGTGCTAGTCGGACTCGCGAACTGAGGGTTCCGCGAGTTTTCGCGAAAATCGAAATTTGTCAATATCTTTTTATTGTGTTGACTCAGGACCTTTTTTTTTATACACCTAATAGGGACTATAGACTTTAGTATTTCGTATAAATTTCAAGTTGCTTGATCCACCCGTTCTTGAGATAATCGGTGGTGACACACGGACAGACATACGGACAAGAGAGTGATCTTATAAGGGTTCCTTTTTTTATTTTTTGAGGTACGGAACCCTAAAAACCTCACAATGTAGTACCAACTACCTAACCTAGGACAAACGTGTATTCTAAATAGCAGACGCTAAAAGTTCAAAGTTTGTCACATGTTAATGTATTAGTTACTTTAGACTTACCCATTACTATCTAAAAGTAACATTACAGATTATGAGAATGAAGCTTTCACATAAATTTACTTTGAAAGACTAGATATAGGACTCAGTCTCACCTTTTTGATGGAAGTAGGTGATGACTCCATGCTAAGCTTCCCCAAAGCCTGATTCAGAGATTGTGTTGGAGTTGAAGTGGATAGGCTCTGAAACATGTAACAGATAAGTCTTCTCACCGCCATCAATAACAATCACAACCATTCAACTTATAAATAAAACAGTCATAGTTACCATGTAAGTAGCCAACTTTGACTCCTGTGGTAGCCCGTTGGGCGGCATCCCGCTGGGTGGCGAGTATTGCAAAAATATGGAGGGATCCATCGCTGATCACGAAGAGGACAGCTAGCGCATCACAAAATAACTTTCTTAGAACACGTACGATGAGTAAAGTTTTGTTGGACTCTCCGTGCCCAAGTTGATTTAAACGGGAACATAAGCTACTAAGCTACGTGTAAATCGCATTCAATATTCACCTGCATTCACATTAATATTGTATCCATCTGTCCCTATAGTTTATATACAATTACTCATCACAGAAGATAACGGAGGGTCCGGTCATTTTTTGCTTTCTTTTTTTGTAAAAGTAACACCTGTGACAATCAAGCCTCACACAAATTTTATCAGAAAGTTGATAATCTCATTGTCACTAGAGATTAGTGTAAAGATTTGCCAATTACACGACGGATTCATTCATAATCCAATCAAAATTGTAGGTAAAAGTAAAAAAAATAACAGAGGATAGGGGACACGAAGACAAATACCACAAACCACAAGAGGAGAACTAACACAAATACCAACAAATACACACACAGACACAGTAATTATTTATGTAGGTAGGTATCAAAGAGTATGTAACCGCTACGCTTAAGAGGCGGGACTTCCAGAGAAAGAATTTATATATGAAACGTGAGCTACGCTCGTACAACCAATATAGAAAAAAAAATCCGTGACATCCGCCAGTCCGGACAACATGACAATTCAACAATAGTGTTGTACCATGATCATAGTGCGACTATATCGATGTTGTCGATATTTTCTGTACGTTACCGACCTACGATGCAATGCGTTTTATACCAAGCACACTTGTACAAGATTGACCAAACATTTTTCGTAGGAATGTATATTTTATATACATGTATAGAATAAAACAAGTAATGTATTTGAATCTGCACTGCATCGCACGAATGGGTAAACAAGGTAAATACATCAAGTCGGTATGTAACTGGTTATGTATAGGAATTTAAAAAGAATGGACTTGTATTGTGTGAACTATTTATTTAAACTCATTTCGTATACCTTGTTCAGCCTTTTTTACGGAATCTGCATTTTTTTCTTCCGACAAAGCATATTTTCTATTCATTGGTTTACATTCGTTTCTTATTTATAACAAACACAAACGCTGTCATGTCATTCATGATTTTGCTTTAATGGGTCTTATATTGCACCCAGCTAAAATCAAGCTATAGAAATGCTGTTTTTCTATAGGAACTAATGCTAAGTCTTTTATTCCCATTGCCTGAACCCAAAGTTTACATCTGTAAAAAATATTTAATTTTAAAATAATTTTATCAGTCTCATATGGTTAATAATAATAGGTCTTTACCTATGAAATTGCCATTCTGCAGTACTGGCCATTTCAAATCAAAAAAAAATTGTTTGGCTAAGAATTCAAATTAATTTTATTTTAATAACATGGATTTTTTTTTCCAAAAGTAGTCATTTGTTTATTGATTAGTGTTACATTTTCATCGCATTTCAAGCTTTTTCGTCATCATGGATACGTTAAAAATTCGAGTAATTATGGAATATGAATACCAACGATCAACGACGTTTACGTAGCTAACACTACAAACTAACGCACCACCTGTTCTTGGTTTGCTCGCTTCCGTTCTAGAAATTACGACCTGAAAAATGAACCTCGCGGTCGTCCGAAGACTTTGGTCGACAATGACAAATTAAAGGCGGTTGTGGAAGCTGATGATACACAATCTACGGCTGAATTAGTAGCAGCTTTCGACGTTAGCGTCAAAACAATATTGGTTCATTTGCGTCAAATTGGCAAGGTAAAAAAGCTTGACAAATGGGTGCCCCACGAACTCTATGATCGCCAGCGCGAAGTACGCGTCGAGACGTGCCTTGCACTGCTCAACAGACACACAAATGAAGGAATTTTGAACCGCATTGAAATTTGCGATGACAAATGGAATCTGTTTGATAACCACAACTACTGCATCACTACTGCACATGTGTACTGTGAAGAACTGAACACAATGATGGAGAAACTGGCACATAACTACTAACAGGAGGAAAAAATAACATGTTTTACCTAAATAGAAAACTTTGCGTGTTAATAAGGTTGAATGAATAGAGTAGGTATGTGGGGTTTCGCCTTCTCATTCAATAAAACTCCTTTCCAATGTGATAACAGTGGACTGTATTTCTTTTTTCTTAATTGGTATTTTACAACTGGTGACGTATGTTACTATGCTAATACTTAAAAGTACGATTACAATATTCTAGTTGAATGTAGCACGTAGATCAGGAGGAATTCGAGGAGTGATTTTACAAAACAAACATGCCTTCTTATGTGGAATTTTACGCCTCGCAAACGTGTACTATTACAGTAAGCTCAACTGCGCTGTGATTGGTTGATCGACTTGTTTACAATTAAAAGATACTTAATTTCTACGTCATCGATATACATTCATGATGTCATTTTGGTTAGGAAATAACTAATTTAGGTACATAACATCTATTTTACATGGTTCTATGTGTTTCTAAACAGTAATTCGACTGAATTCACATAGTTTGATGAACTACGTTCTGGTATACATTATTTACTAAAAATACATGTTTTATATACAATACGACTTGGTTACCTATTTAGTCATTTTTTGCAATTATTCTCGTGTGGTTTACGATAGTACATAACGTATCCACTTGATGTATATAGGGAAAATAAGCATATTTCAAGTTTTATAACAAAATTTCGTCAGCGACGTGATATGAGAATAGCGATTCATTCCATATCATATTATTGTAAATAGACCTCATCAGGTACTTGTACATAACAAATACATAAGGAATTAGCCAAGAAATATCAAAATATTCGACAACGTCACAAGGCAATACCTTATCGAGAGCCATTTCATGGTTTTTAGCATAATTCCTTTTATTTACTTTGCTTATTTACTACATAACTTCCTATATGCAATGATTACGTTGTGGTTGGCAACGGTATACGTTTTCGCCACTTAATACCACGTAATACAAGTAAGTATAGCCAAATTCATTTTACTTTAAATCACCTCATAATTCTATGCGATACAGGTAGGTTCGCATAGCAGACTTTATTTACTTTATTTTTAATACATAACATTTTGTTTTGCAGAGGCCAGTTTACGGCTTTCAACAGTATGTGATTTCGCTACTAAAGGAAAAATAACATAACATTCAAATTTCTTTATTGAACTGTCCCATTGTCCGTAACAAGGTATGTTTGAATCACCTATTTAAGTTATCTTTAGCTAGATATAACCATACACACCTTTACCTACAAACATTAGTAATGTTACATTACCAATAAATAACAACATTTAACATACATTTGCCTATTTATTTACTGCACTGTTTATTATCAAGAATTGACAAGTTAGGTAATTAATTCCAATTAACATAATATTAAATAAGTACCTAAATAAAATTGATCATTGACATCTTAGATTTTAGACGTAACTCACACTCAACTTACAGATTAAGACCAAGAGACCTCAATGAGGATCAGTAAAGTTATAGCAAATTCAATAGAACTAGTTACCACGTTATTCTTTATGACTTAAGAATGATGTATCTCTTTGAATTATCCAAATTGGACCATTACTTACGAAGATATTAAGTAATAAAATAATTCGGTCATAACTTCGTAAATTTTTGTCGTAGAACAAAAATTTTTGCACTGTATTTTAAATATTTCTTAGCTCTATAAATCTGCATTCTTAACTAAAAACGTTACGGATCCTCATTATAGACCCTTCAATAATGGCGGACGGACGACAATGACATTCTTCTAAGAAAGAGACAAGTTTATATGTTAGAGTAGTTCAGAAAACGCTGCCATCTTGTTTCGCGCCTGTTTCAAACATTTAAAAGTTTATATGGGAGTTGCGTAAGACTGGTAGGTATTATAGAACTGTTAGTTATTGTTCCGAGTATAGAACGGTTTGTACCAGTGTTGCCAAATGAGATCAAAGAATGTCAGAGAAGCAACAGAAAAATTTATTTTTTATCAGTAGACTAAGGGAAAAATTGGTTTAATACTCAAAGGAAATATCAGTGGATTTTATATATGATTATTTACATGTGCCTACTCACTCACTAAGTTTGAGTTATTTAATTGATAAGAACAAAAATATCAAAACAATGTACATACACCTTTCACCTTCAAAAAACTAACCTGATTATGACCATTTCTTGTACAAGAAATGTTCATTATAATCATTTAATGTACGACAACTTTAGCCTATGACAACTCTGTGGTTAATACAGTAAAATACTGATTTCCGTTTTATTTTCATGAAATTCTAATTGATTACTGTCGGTGACGTTTTGTCCAATAAAGATCAATCTAAGTGCACAAGTGAAGTGAAAAAATTAAAGCGTGTATCGTAACTTTTCAGGTTGTTCTAAAAGTCCGTATTTTTTTTAGTAAATTGTAGATATTTATAATATCCTATTCTGTTTTATTTTAAGTACTAGGAGCTAGGCATTTTTTTGAATTTCAAATTCCGTTTCGCAGTTTTTAATACTTAGACTTTGGCAGAAATATCCTACTAGGATGATTGTTGATTGCCAGAAAAAAAAGAACGACAAGAATATTTTTAAGTCGTTTACATTTTTGTACAGTCTGCCGAAACTAGGAACAAAAACTTTTCTATGGACTTTACATGGCAAATGATGGCGGTTTTTTTTGTGTCGGATATTGCTATCACTCTCCTACTCCTGCAATAATTGACAAATACCTACCTATGTAGGTAGGCTATCAAATGGGCCTACCTAGGCTTATACTTTAGAACGTGGTTGGTATAAAATGTTCTCAGTCCAAAGCCCAAAGTGCGTTGGAAACTTTTGAGCCACATAATTTCTTCCCCGAAACTATTAACAATAACAACTTAGGTACCCAAATGTTAAGTGGTCATTCAACACCGGCTTGAGCGATAGACCCGAGCGTGCTACACGCGTAGGTACTTACACTCATCGGCGATAGTGTATGAATGTCAAGTGTAGTGCTATGAATTGGTTAGAATAAGTCAAAAGCTAAAGATTGCAAATATCTATTACAATATTTGATGAGAATAAACAATTACTCATAATATCATCTTATTGCATTAAAAATAAGTTGAGGTGTCTGAGGTTTTCAGTTATTTCAGTAATATTTTTAGTAATATTAATGGTCACAAATGCAATTATCTTCTTTGATCTTCGGTATCTATTATGATTTTGACCAAGAAGGATCCGTCCCGTCCAAAGAGGATAAATCACTACGTTTTAAGAGTTGGCACTTTCTTACAAGCCATTGAACGGAATTAGGAACGTACTTTGTACCAACCTGGTAACATAAAAGTAATACCAACATTGTAAAATCCAATTCGTTATTAGGGCTTGACAAATACGAATCATGCTTTTCTATCGATATCGATAAATAATCGATTTGCTACCTACGTTTCATTAAGTGCTGGTCGTACGAAAATAAATACATATACGCCATAAAAATAGTTTTTTTATTGTATAATATAACCTGTAGATACAGTCGGCACCAGAAGTATTTATGCGGCTAGGATAATCAACTATCTATACAAAGTTTTATGATTCCCACATACGAATTTATTTTCGTTTAATCGTGGAATAGGTAAGTAAGCCAAGTCCTCATTTCCTGTCAACTTCACCCATAAACGGCACATACAATAAAACAAAAAAGTTAATCGATAAATTGTTCCATCACTTTTTGTACCTATTCGCGTAAGTATGATTTTTATGAAACTGCTACAAATATGAATAAAAACAACTAACAAACACAATCTGTAAAGTAAATTGACATTGCAATACACCAAGTATTACCTGGCCGGGTCATTTGGAAATCGGGCTAAAATATCCCAGAATATCTTCTTCTGACACGCTAATGCCACAGACTTCACATTTTCTAAGAGATTTCCCTCCCATAATGCATAAAACACTCGAAACCGGAGATAAAACACTGTATAACATAATAATTTCACCACGACAAAAAACCTAAACTGTTTATCCAAACATAGATTATAATACCTCAACAATTCTACCAACAGTAAAAATTGTATAATGCGTCTAAATCAAATAGACGTTAAGACACCTGCTACCCAAAGGAATCAGTACTCGTTTTAATTTAGTAGGATTATTTTTATATTACAATGTTGGTATAAAGTACGGTCCTAATTCAGCTTGTAAGGCAGTGTCGATGGACTGGTCCCGTCTATTAAACGTAGTGAGTGAGTGATTTATATAGTGTATTATCTATGGTGATTACTGATTACATTACATTCTGACTTTTTGGCGGGAACTTGCGATGTGACGTTGTGTTTTCGTTTTATTTTAATTAAATTCGTGTATTTTGAGTTTTATTGAATAATTTCGGTGGTGTTTTGTCCAATAAAGATCAATCTAAGTGCACAAGTGAAGTGAAATGAAATGAAAGCGTGTATCGTGACTTTCCAGGTTGTCCCAAAAAGTCCATGAAATGTTTTAGTGGAATAGCCGCCAATTTCACTAAAATTAGACCGGACTTGTACGGACGAGGACTAGACTTTACAGTGAAAGTGACAATAAAACGTGACTAAACATAAAAGATTAATATCTAAAAAAAAGAAATGGCTTAAAGGTCTCGATACTAAGCCAAAAATCTTCTTAAAAAAAACATTACATTCTCTCTGTTCATCTCTGTTTTTATCTCGGAGTTAGTTATTGTTCCGAGGTTTTTATAGATGAAAGTGATGAAACTGCTATTGAGCAGTTCTCAACGATTATTAGTAGTGAGTGCAGAATAGAGATATATTATAGACATTATTTATAACAGTGCTTTTTAAATAAAATTTCGATTGAAATCGTGGTAGGTAAATACGTCACAATAAATTTTCGGCTAACTTGATTAAAGGAATCCAGGCAAAGAGCATACTACGCTATTACAGGTAATATATTGGATTGTCTTGAAATATAAGTGTTTGCTTTGGCTTATTATCTATAAGTAACTATAATTTATGATAATTATTTTGTTCAGAAACCAGAATGGCTACTTCATACCAAGGAGGTGTCACTATCGAAGAAAGGGGCGATAATTTCCAACGCCTCTCGCAAACAATAGCGAGTAACATAAAGAAAATATCACAAAATGGTATGTTATCTCTTAGTTGTATCAATATCTCAATACCTACTAATAAGTAATCATATTTATAACTAGTAAAAAAAAATAACATATAAGTATAGAAACATGGAAAGATTTATGGCCTGAAAGATTTGACATTGTTCTACCATGTATTGATGGGAGCATTGGCAGAAAACGTTTGAAATCTTTATCACCGCACAACAGTCAACATGATCAGATTGGAGTAAGATCAAAAATCGACTTTAAATAAACCACATTTCACCGGACTTATACCTACTCAAATTTATGAATCACAAATACTTATAGAAAACTTTGCCCTGGCACTAGATCAAGCATACAATCAAGCAGTTTCTCTAGAAATGTCTGAAGAAAATTCTTTAAAGTTCAACAATATAATCGGTTAACGCTGTGCTAAATGAACCATTGCCAGGAAGTTCAATGATATGAAATAATTCAAACAACAATAATAATACAGTTGGTACTTTTAATCGGCACAAATGCTTCTTTTACGGAGGTCAAGTACGTCCCCGAAGTACTCTCCAGCTGTAGAAGAAATGTGTCACAAAAAGGGGTACATTGCTACTGTTTGTCAAAACTCTTCTGAGTCTTCTTCTAAACCTATGATGACATTGCGTAATAAAAATTGTTCACCTGCCATCATAGCAGATTCACCATCGCCTTTAAAAAAAGTGACTGGGTCCATATATATAGGTGGAATCTTAACCGAATCACTTTTAGATTCCTTTTCCACTTTTTCACGCCAGCCTTTGCCATAGTTGGCTAGTGATTTTCATCAAGTAGTACCACTGGCAAGTAGACCACCTCATGAATGGTCTAACTCTCTTTCTTTTTGTTTTGTATCGAATTATAATAATTAGCTTGTTGATGAAATAAAATGTTGTGAATTTTTCTACACCATTGTTTAGCAGGTCATAGAATAAAATTTTATCTGTGTAGTGTCAATAGTTTCCATGTATAAAGACTGTGGCCCATATAGGTACATCATCATCATATCAGCCTCCCTTTCTTACCATTTAGCTAGAATCATTGTTTATTTACACTAACCTAACTACACTACTAACCTAAAGCTTGGAGGTTTTTTTGTTTTTTGTTTAAAGTATTTCCAGTACAATAATAATCAGTTTTATCAGTGTTGTGTGAATAATAGATTTTATCACAATGGGAAATCAATATAGAGGTGATTGTTTTGTGTTGTCATTGTGGGTAATAAATATTTTTCAGTTCATGTCATTGTTTTGACTTGAAATTTTTATTCATCCAAATAGGCCAGGCGCATATGAATTGTCTGTCTCTAATGCACGGTTCGGAAGGTTGCTATTGCTGAGAAGAGCTGGCAATAAACTCAACAATTATATATTTTCAGTTTCATCTTATCAGAAACTAAGCAGAGCTTGTGCTATGGAAACTGAATAACTGATATCTTCTATATAAATAAAAATACTGGCCAAGTGCGAGTCCGACTCGCGCACGAAGGGTTCCGTAAAAAAGGCAAAAAAATCACGTTTGCTGTATAGGAGCCTCCCTTAAATATTTATTTTATTTTAATTTTATTATTTATTATTAAAGTAAAAATACAACTGAGTATTTTGTGAATATTTCAAGTGCCATTCATACACATATTCTGTTGCCATTATTGATATCGAGCAAAAAAGGGCAAAAAATAGCGTTTGTTGTATGGGAGCACCCCTTAAATATTTATTTTATTTTTAGTATTTGTTGTTATAGCTGCAACAGAAATACATAATTTGTGAAATTTTCAACTGTCTAGCTATCGCGGTTCTTGAGATACAGCCTGGTGATGATATCGAGCAAAAAATAGCGTTTTTTTGTATGGGAGCCCCCCTAAAATATATTTTTTTTTGTATTTGTTGTTATAGCGGCAACAAATACATAATTTGTGAAAATTTCAACTGTCTAGCTATCGCGGTTCTTGAGATACCTACAGCCTGGTGACAGACAGACGGACAGACAGCGAAGTCTTAGTAATAGGGTCCCGTTTTTACCCTTTGGGTACGGAACCCTAAAAATGGATCTTCGCAATGTAATATACGCTCATAACTTTCGAATGACTGCACCAAATTGGATGATTTATGTATTCGTTATTGTTAGGACAAGGTTTGTATAAAATAAAAACAATCCACGGGAACGCGGGTGAAACCGCGGGGGACAGCTAGTAATACATAATATACATACATAAAGTGATGTTTAAGCTGAAGAGTATATCAGTTGGAACTCTGGATATACCAGAACAATTTAAGGCGATACCAAAAAAATAATTGAGATTTTTTGAAATAGTTTTATTTCACTATGGCATAATTAATAGATATTTTTTTTTGATAATATGCTTATTGACTATTTGATTAATGTTCTGGTAGACGTGAAAACACGATTGGATTATATTGCCTCGATAGAATTTAATTCCGAAAAGACCTCTTCTTTCTTTTATTTTTGCATTTTATTCTAAAATCATAACGAATTTCATAGCTTAACTCCATTCAAAATATGGGTATTAGGTATTTGAAAATTCTGGTCGAAAATCTTTTTGATAAATAGCGTAATTAATTTTTAGTCAATTTTTATTTGGTTTGGCGCTTACGTTGCTTTATTTTGGGAGCGAGCGCATTGTTGCGCTCTCTTTCTTCGCATATGGAAGTAAATACTCTATCACTTTCGTAGTCCGCCCAGTCGGCCTGCCATCAAGCTTTTTTACGTTTTTTACGTATCACCTTAATAAAAAAAAACCGGTCAAGGGCGAGTCGGACTCGCGCACCGAGGGTTCCGTACAAACTTATAAATAGTTCGTTCATCACGGTAATAAAGTCTCGAGGATTTTTTTCGATTACCTTATTTGAGGTTTTAATTGTATGAGCGCCGATACATCTCAGATGTCTATCTTAATTGGTGGTAACTATGTATGTATGGGGACACCCTTTAATGTTCAACTTTTTTTAATTTTTGGATTTTTTCCTTTATTTGTGCTGTAAGACCTTTAACTATAGACCTCAGTATCTGGTATAAATTTCAACTTGCTAGGTCCACTCATTCCTGAGATAATCGGTGGTGACACACGGACAGACAGACAGACAGACAGACAGACGGACAAAAAAGTGATCTTATAAGGGTTACTTTTTTATCTTTTGAGGTACGGAACCCTAATTAACTGTGGCACTCGAGGACTGCCGCGGTAAAGCTATTGCATAGCGACGGGGGAGTCCCGCCGCCGAATAATAGCTGAATAATAATATTAAAAAAAGTGTGTTGTCTTTAGATTTTTTTAAAATCTTTAATGCCGTCGACGCGCCCACGCTTGCCGCCGACTGCCGTCGGCAAACATCAACGTTGTCGACGACGACAAAGATATCTAGGTGCCTAAGGACATGACTGTTGTCATGGTTACGGTGTCAGGTTATTTCGTTACGAATTTTTTTGATTCGGTCGCCATCAAAGCCCGCGATAAAAGCTATACAATAACTTAAAAACATTAGATGGTTCCTTTGTTGATAATGGTCATGCTATATAACACCATGTGGGTGAAAATGCAAAGGACAGCTTGTGTACTTACTAAACTCAAACTCAAAAATATCTTTATTAAAAAAACTCTTACTTACAAGTATTTTAATCGTCACATATTTGATTTATGAAAAATTCTAACGCGGTTGCTTTTACTGAGAAGAGCCGGCAATAAACTCAGCAATTACTCTTTAAAAAAAAAAAGCAACTTAGACCAATAGGACCATCTCTGCTAATGTAATAACATTTAATTATTATTTATATAGTCTCACTGATAATACATGTGTGTTATGGCAGCAAAAAAGGAATTGGAACTCTATGGAGAAGTACTATAGAGTTGGTATTGTACTAACTGTTATTTATATGCGACTTTATTTCCAGTGTCTTCAATGTCAAAGATGGTGAATCAACTCCAAACTCCTCAGGATTCTCAAGAGTTAAGAAACCAATTGTAAGTCATTTATTACAAGTCTTGTATGTGTATGCATTTCACACATCAATTTTTGGTACTCCACAAAATATTCGATTATATTTTTATGCAAACTTTAGGCATGCAACTTGCAACATATTTGAACAGTCCTGAAAAATATAGGTACCTCTGTATTTTGGCAAAGAATAGCTTTTATTTCTCATAAAAATGTAAAAATATGTATTGACGGGCCGGTTGGTGTGGTTGGTTTACACACTACCTATCACGCCGTAGGTCGTGGGTTCGATTCCCATTCAAGACAGACAATTGTGTGCATGAACATGTCTGTTTGTCCTGTGTCTGGGTGTAATTATCTATTTAAATAATGGAACAGATTTTTATGAAACTTGGCACACAGATACATTATGTGCTGGAATAAAAAATAGGATACTTTTTATCCCCATAAGAGATCCCTTAGAAACGCGGGTGAAGCCGCGGGGGACAACTAGTTTCTCCATATATACATCTCAAAGTCTAGTATGTCGAGCTCAAACGATCAAATAGTTAATGTAATACTATCTTTACCCACAGACGTCAAATCCAGAACTACACACAGAAACTGGCGAAGGACACGTCATCTCTGCTAATGGAGCTGATGAAACTGCCCACTGTCCAGCCAGCCAACAAGCTGACCAGGGATCGACTCAGCGATGAGTACATGACTACACTAAACGCTTTCCAGGTAAGTGATGATTATGTTCTTTAGAATTAACATTAATTTTACCCTACTATATCTATGTACAGGGTGACATGAAATGCGAGACCTACATTCCTTGCAAGGGATTGAAGTAGAGCTTATTTATAGCTAATTTATTTCTTAGTTGATCAAGATAATATTATTATAAAAAGTCTTCAAGTTAAGATATACCCTTGTAGTGACTAATAAGGAATTTAGTTTATTCTTTTGTTGTTTTCTGCTAAGTACATAACAAGAAAGTAATTTGAATATTAAAATTTCTTAGAACAATTTTAAATCTCGATACATTATTAAAAAAAATATTAAAAAATAAATGAATTAGTAACATCCAGTGATAGTTTATGTAACATTATATCCTCCCACTGAATTCATATACATATTATTCTATGTGACATGGGGATATAAATTCAACAATTGCATTTTTTCTAGTGTTATACTCTACCAAAGTTACAGTGAAATACCCTGGCATTACCAATGACGTAATACCACAAGTTCATTTCGTATCAGAAATTAATACGCCAGTTGTTGATTTCGATACTATTTTCTAAAAAAGTTTCGATTATTATTATTATGTAGAAAGCTTTCCACATGAGCTACTTTGGGTACTGTATTCATTAACACTTACCATAGTTAATCCCTACATTTTAAGCCCTATTAATAAAAATGGTATGAGTTGAATAGGTAAATTAATTTATTAAACTTCATACAATAACTAGTTAATACCCCGCAGTTTCGCATGCCGCATTCCCGAGGGAATAAAATTATTGAGTTTATCCATCACTAGCTGTCCCATGCGGTTTCACCCGCGGTCCTGTGGGAATTTATCTTTTTCCCGGGACAAAATATAACCATTGTTAATCAGGGATAATGTAGCTTTCTAATGGTGAAAGATTTTTTTAAATCGGTCCCGTAGTTTCAGAGCCTATTCAATGCAAACAAACAATCAAATCTCTCATCTTTATTATATTAGTATAGACAAACAAATATACAAAAAATCAGATCTTTCCTCTTTATAAGTTTCAATTACATATTCCTAAGACCATAATCAAGATGCTAAATACACAAAGCTTAAACTCAACAAGATCTCACGGATATGTGAGATCTATATGTGAATTAGTAATTAATATTATCGTTTTTTTTATATTATATTATTTTAAACAATACAATCGTACACATGTATTTTATGATTAAACATCGCAACTATTAATAATTCGTATTTGTATATGCTAACGATTACTGATAAGTACCTGCTGATAAAATGAATTTTATATCAATATAGCCCGTTATGTACCTATTAGTTGTTTAGAGGAAATATTTTTTTATGAATTGATATGAAAGCATATTTGCTTAATTCCAATACTATTTTATGAGCATTTAAAATATCGAATTCTAACTCTTTTGTCTTCAAATACCGTATTCTAATTTTTACATCCTAACCGTACATTATATGTTTCAAACATTTTAGCTCTGTAATGGTTTACCTTCGATAAACTCTTTATAGCGCAGCAGCCATTCTCTATTACGAAGAAATGTGTTCATATTTAGGCACATTAAATATTCATTATCTGTATTATTGTTTATGTTATCTTATCAGGTTACAAAAGACGCTGACTAAACCTTTGAGGCTCCGAAATTTCTGAGGTCGTAAACAGCCTTCTTGCTTTTGTTATTGTTAATTACCTTGAACACGTGCATCATTGCGCTTAGTTTGCTTGGAAATGATGGTCTCGAACTAAACACACCAGGTTCCTATCGTATTATCAGTCGTAATCCAACTTTGAAACTGTTAAAATGACCAGTAAAAGAAAAGCGTTACGTGTTGACGTAAATATTCGAAAAAGTTTTTATCGTTATCTCTCTATAACGATAAAAAATGCTCGGTCCCTTGAGTTTCATTATAAAGAGTTTACACTGTATTTTTCAAACGTTCTAATATATGTTCAATAATGGAAATATCTACATACTAGTTTTCCGCCCCGCGGTTTCGCTCGCGTTCCTGAGAGATCTTATATTTTTCCGGGATAAAAAGTATCCTATATGTTATTCCAGTATATGATCTACCTCTGTACCAAGTTTCATCAAAATCCATCCAGTAGTTTTTGCGTGAAAGAGTAACAAACATCTTCACACACATCCAAACATACTTTCGCATTTATAATATTAGTAGGATATACACAATTTAAAAAATGTATTTTCATTAAATTTTAACTTGTGCAGTCAACACAACGGATGGCAGCGCAGAAGTCCAAGGAAGACGTCAAGAAAGTGAAGGCCCAAAACATTAACATTGGCGATCCATTTGCGATTGGAGGTAAATATCCTTACTTATATTACAAACGCGTATGTCAGTCTGTCTGTTTCCAACGTTTTCATGGCGCACCAAGTTGGGCCGCATTATGGTGATATCTTTATTTTACTTAAAAAATTTGGATGTTTGCAATGCGTATACATAAAAAAAGAACCTAATTTATACTATCACAATAAAGTTTTCATCAACATTTTCTTATGATTTTTAATGTCTCTCTTCTCAATACGATAGTCTATTTTTGGCTTTTTAAATTATAGTTTAATTAAAAATAATAATAACCGTTTAGACGAGGATAAATAGGAAAACATGTCAGTGAGAATTGTATAGACACAACGACCTAGACATTCATTTTATATCATCATCAGCTGATATTAGTCCACTGCTGGACATAGGCCTCTCCTAAGGCGCGCCACTAAGCCTTTTTTCTTCAGCATGGTAGTTCCAATCTAGTAATAACACTGTTATGCGTTAAGATCAAGTAAATCATAATATCTACGCGCTTATGTAACCAACTTCAATCCAACCATTTTTTCCTTGTAAAAATCTACAACCCAATCTTTATTTTGTCTACATTAAGAGTATAATATAGGTGTGTTAAGATGACTACTCTACTTGTCGAAAATAACGCGGAATCGGACGCTTCCTACGTTAGTTTCTACACTGTATCAGATGATTCATATGTAACAGGAAAAAGGCTAATACCGCTGTATGTACGGTTGACTTCTCTTAATTGTGATGGGTATTTCATTAGTGATAGTTGTGTTAAAACTTAATAGTTAATATGAAACTAGGTGACAGCGGCAACAAGGATTTAGTAGAGATGGGTGACAGCTACTTGCGCAAGCAGGAGCAACTCACGGCCCAGCCTGAACGCACCTTGATTGAACTCGAAGAACGGGAGAGGGACATAAGACAGATTGAGGTGAGCGCGATCATTTCCGTCCCGCGATTTCACCCGCGTTCCCGAGGGATCTTATCTTTTCTTGGGATAAAAAGTATTTTAAGTTTTATTCTAGAATATTATCTATAAGTTTCTTCAAAATCTATTGAGTCATTCTTGCGCGATTGAGCAACAAACATACAAACTTTCACATAATATTAGTAGGATATTCATTGATTACGTAGATAGTAGACCGACTGGTATTCATTTAGTAAGATACATAAACCTTTATTGTACATCAAATAGCTTCGCATCTCAGCAGCGATCTCCGAGACGCCCTTTTGATGGAAGGGAATTTAGATACTGTAATAGTTTAACTTCTATTGATTAGATTACCTAACATAGCGCGCTAGGTTTTTGGTCCTTCATTGTACGATCAGCAACATAAGTAGGTATATTAAATAAAATTATAAAAAAACAGGTGCTTTGTAAGTGTCGACTATGATTATCTCATTCTATATGTATCTCTACCTACACCTATCTATCCCATTCTCTCATCTCTGTAATCTGTCTATATCATTGACTTTTAGTGTGATATAAATGTTTAATATCGGTTCTGTTACTTATGTTGCTGACCGTACGTTATATAATAAGTTATTAAAGGAAACTTTGAATAATAATGTTTATTTATGAATACATCT
Organism: Ochropacha duplaris; assembly: GCA_951361185.1. Classification (NCBI taxonomy): domain Eukaryota; kingdom Metazoa; phylum Arthropoda; class Insecta; order Lepidoptera; family Drepanidae; genus Ochropacha; species Ochropacha duplaris. Next base: position 4,647,419 of record OX592690.1, read on the forward strand.
TTGTTTCCATTGTTCAGGAAAAACCCTTTAGGGTGTCAGCACTGAAAATTATTTTATAATCCATTAGTAAACATTGTCAGTAGGTACCTACATAATTTAAAATTAATCCCACTTGTATGGAATTGTAAACAAACATAACTTATAGATGTTGTTTACCCTGTCATATTCGGTTGCCATTTAAAACAATTTAATTTATTTTGCGCCGATGCCTCAGATCTATTGGAAGTGTAAAATGCCATGCAATTTGGTAGGATACCCAATCGTTTAGTCATCCGAATCATTTCCGCAAGAGCTTTGAACTACAACGATTGGCGATGTAGCGGCTTTGAGTTAGATAAAAAAAAAATCTGAACTTGATTTCGAGTCAAAACATAATGAATTTATCTTAAAAAATTGGATAAAAAAGGGGGATTAAGTTTGTATGAAAATTACATATTTTCACTCCTAATAAGGTTTAACTTCCAAAGAACCCTTATTACTGCACTACAACATTAAAAAAGGAATCTTTGGCAAATTCAAGATCGAACTACTAGTTCGGGCTGTACGCGTCATAATAATATCAGTCAGTTTTTCCTTTTATAATGTGTATATTTAGGATATTTATTTTTATGGTTTGAATAAATATTGAAACAAAGTTAAAAATGAGTTCTGGGAAAACACGAAAAAAACCAATGCAAATATCCTTCAATATAGATTTAATAATACGTTTATCAGTTATCTTGAGGTATTAACAATAATGTAGTCGTCATAATCAAAATTAAATCTTTAAACCATCAGCTATGCCATTATGGTAAAACGATCTAAATGTGTAGAGATTATTTGCTTTTTAGGGTTCCGTACCCAATGGGTAAAAACGGGACCCTATTACTAAGACTTCGCTGTCTGTCACCAGGCTGTATCTCAAGAACCGCGATAGCTAGACAGTTGAAATTTTCACAAATTATGTATTTCTGTTGCCGCTATAACAACAAATACTAAAAACAAAATAAAATAAATATTTAAGGGGGCTTCCATACAACAAACGTGATTATTTTGCCGTTTTTACGGAACCCTTCGTGCGCGTGTAATTTAAATTTACCTGCACATCACAAAAGGGAACATACATTTAAAAAAAATGACACTACGAATAACAATAAATAATTACATTTTTGAAAGTACATAACCCATTACTTAAAATGTCGACAGTGTCGGTAGTTCTTGTCGTCGAGTTTATCCTTTTCTGGAATTAAAAGCAATCTATGTATATATAATTTCAGAATGATATAATGGATGTGAACACCATCTTCAAGGATTTGGGCACTATGATACACGCTCAGGGCGAGACGGTTGACACTATTGAGTCTAACGTGGAGTTCACTGTGCGGAACGTAGAGAGCGGTGTTATTCAATTGGGTGAAGCTTCTAATTATAAGGTAAATAATACTTATTTATCCTATCCTAGTCAGTTGTCAAGTAAGACAATCTAAGGCCCAGTGCTATCAACTGAAAATAATGGTAAACGAAAAAGCTAGCGGTAATTTTATATTGAAACTAAATAGCGTGCTAGCGAAAAAGTTAATAAAAAATATTTGTTCTCTATTACTCTCTAGAGTCTAGAACTAGTGGGTCCCCTTAATAAACGGGTGAAAGTTATATAGCTAAGTCGATATGTGTATTTGATGAGGCTAGCTGAATGTTGCATGATCTAAGCTAAGCCTCAGGACAGTTTTTTTATTCTGCATAGTTTCGTAGTAGTGACTTCGGATACCGCGGCAAAGGTCATGGATTCGAAACCTACAGTGAGCTTGAGCTTTCGGTGAAGGAAAACATCGTGAGGAAACCACAGCACGGTGGTAGGGTAGTTTGTAGTACTCGACTGGCTGGCTACCACCCTCAAATTGAAAATCTGTCGCCAAGCACCTGTTGGTGTGTTTCGGCAATTTCACTTGAGAGCCAACTGTACAATACATTAGCGATCCCCTGGTATTGCTAATGTCCATAGGCGACGGTTGTCACTTACCATCAGGTGACCCGCCTGGCTCGTTGTCACATGTGACATAAAAAAAGGGAACTATATTTATCTACACTCGCTTGTTGAATTGAGACGTTAGAAGTGAATAATTGACTTTTGAATCCTATGTTGCTTGCGAATTATACCTTATATTCGACGTGTCCTACAAAGAATATGTATGGCTGTTTCTATTGCAAATGTCGTAGTTTTTATAACACTTGTCGCATTGCGTTTGAAAATCTTACCGAGGTCAGTGATGATAAGGCCGAAAGTGGAGAGCAGAGCCTTGAATAAATTTGCCCTAAAGTGCAGCTGGCGTGATATCGAGGTGCTAACTGACAAAATATTATAATAAGCGCATGTGCGATAATACAGAATGCAATCGCGAATGTGCAAAAACTATAACTTTATATTTACTTCCATTTTGATTCCTGAAAAGCGAGTGTCTTCATATAATTTATGATTAAGCCTCCAGAAATGCGCTTTGTATTAGATAAATCAGAATAATGATGTCAATGTAACAAAGCTTATTGCAATTGATCTTATCGGTTTAGTATTTAAAATGCATTTTACTATCACAATTTCGTGGCACAACAATGTCAGCGAATGTGGTAAGATTGGCTTTGGATACCGCGGCGAAGGTCGTGGGTTCGAATCCCACCCATTTGTGAGGAAACCATAGCACGGTGGTAGGGTACTTTGTAGTACCCGACTGGCTGGCTACCACCCTCAAGTTGAAAATCTGTCGCCTAGAACCTATCGGTGTGTTCCGACAGCTGCACTTGGGAGCCAGTTCCCATCTAGGCTTTGTGTGGTTACCACCTTCGGCCGCATCATCACTTACCATGGTGAGATTGTGGTCAAACACAAGCTTATCGAGAATAAAAAAAAGATCGCCATTCTACAAAGAAAGTTTGATTCAAATAATATGTAGATTTTAAATTCTGCATGACAGCTGACTGGACAAGTGTTTTTTTAATTAGCAAATTTAATGATTTATTGTATTTTAATAAAATGAAAGGTCATGTTGAAACAAGCTTGACTGCTGCGCCTTCGTCAATGTATATGTTGTAACTATTATTCTTATCACACTAGATCACTTTATATGATGTAACCTACTCATATTTAAAAGCATATAAATTTTTTTTACAGACCAAACTGAGGAAGAAGAAAATCTACCTGGCGATAATACTTATCATTATTATTTCTGTAATATTATACTTTATTTTTAGAGAGTAAGACTGTTAATGTATTAACGATACACCGCGAGAAAATAATTACCATTGTATAAACATCAATATTAGGGTGCGTCCTGCTCATAAAAACGACATATATACCTCAATATGTCAATAAACATGAACTTACTGCTAAATATACGGCACTAAGTTTTTGGGAATGGTTTGGAAATCCCCGAAGTCGCGTCCCTCTCTTTTTCATAATCCCTTACAGTGTGTATGCATTCGCTATGGTAGGGGAGGCGAATAGGGGATTTCGGGATTTACTTGAGCGCGGCAGATTAACATAAGGGGGGCAACTTTGCACCTTGTGAAGTACTCTCACCAAATCTGAGCCCTCTATGTACTGTCGAACGCCTAGGGTAGCCCGTCAGATTAGTAAAAAAAATCGATGGTTTGAAATACTCGAGCGCGTCAGATTAAGGTAAGGTAAGTTAGTTACATGCAAAATAGTGTACATTTCAATAATCTGACAAATTGGGCGTGCCGAAAGAAAATTGGAGACTCGCAAAGTTGCAAAAAAAAAACGTCACCTGGATTTTCTCGAGCGCGATTGGTTTTTTTTTTATTTTGAAGGAAATTAGTCACGAATCACGGAAATATCTTAATCTGCCGATTTGCACAAGCCGAATTGGCTAAAATCATTATTAAGTGTATAGTCCAGGAATATTATGAGTTTCACCTCAGAATGAGAAATAGTCAGCTTTTAACTTTTAAATTTATTTAATTGTATAGTCTATAGAAAAGTGACATTTTATTAAAGTTACAAATATAGAATTTTAGGATATTAACAATAAATAAAGTCTACTATGCTATTTTTACAAAAGTAAATCAAAGAAAAAAAAAATAATCTAATTAAATACCTAAATAAAAATATATTTACAATAAAAGATTTACTTGTATAAACCTTTATTTTGACACCCTAAAACTTGTCTCAAAAGCTACTTATCTTAGGGTGCCCGCGACTACTGATTTTTCAAGGTCAAAGGTCAAAAAATCATTTATTGCAAATATCTCGTTTCCTATGGGTTTTTTGGTATATGTATTCATAATAAATATTGTAGAAGATTAAATTCTCTACAACTTTTGTGCAAACATTTTTTCGATATCTTGAACCATTTTCGAGATTTCGATATTTTTTATAATTTTTTTTTTTCAAACCGTCAGATTAAGGAAATCCCTCAACATAATTGTCAGATTATTGGTCAGTACAACAAGGCCATCAAGAAGAACCGCCTGTATAAAAATCTGACGGGCTCGAGTAAATCAAGGTCACGATTTTTTTTTGCATTTTCAAAAATCGGCCCTGACTGATGGTCGCGTCCAAATCGTCAGTCTTTAAAATAGGAGCTCCTGGAGGGTTCACTTAACATCCCTTATCAATGTCTGACGCGCTCGAGTAAATTTTTTTTAAAATTATTTTCGACCCCTTCGTACGGCCACCCCCACCACGCAAAACGGCAGATTATTATTTTTCCGTTATCAGACAGACGTGGCGCGACTACCCTATTAATATCTGACGCGCTCGAGTATTTCTTGGTGACTTTTTTTTACATTTTTGAAACCCTGTAGACGCTCCCCACACCGCTGAAGGGGAAAATATCACATAACCTTTTTTTCTTTATTCCACCTAATCTTCAAATTCCAGTAGGTCTCAAAGACGCTCGAGTAACTACAAATTTAGCATAATTGCCTCCCCTACCACTAGTGTTGCAGTGCTGTCGATATATCTATATGTATATGTCGATATACACTACATATAGCAAAAGGAATGAAACTTGCTCTGTAAGGGATGGGAAAAAGTGGGGCGCGACTACATTGTGGGTTTAAGATGTAAAGTTTTGTTGCTATGGACGCCGCTGTCGCTTTTTCCTTCATTCTAACTGGGAAGCTGCACTTAGCGAAGCCCGTTATAGTATACCCTCGTCTATATTGTTGTCGATATTCAATACCGTGCTCATTTTTATTAATAGTGTTTATAAACAGACCCTGACTGCGATGTTATCGGCAATAATATATACGTGCCTTAACTTAGTTAAAAGTAGTATTAAAAGTTAATTATGTAATCAATCTTAATTCCAGATTATGTGCCTGTTTTACATATACTATACTTACGTGAATATTATTATGTAAATATTTAATTCCTATGATAACATTCTAAAATTTATAGAAGCAATATTACTTTAGTATATTTATTTGTGTTCTGTATAAGATATGCACTAGGTATATCAAAAAGCACATAAATATTTAAGTCAGGTTGGTATTAATATGTTTTTTATAAGACATAATATGTATTGTAATATGTACTGTAATAGAGCGACAGCAGAAGTTTTTAGCGTGTATTTATTATAATCATGTTCGTCATCACACATTCTTAATGTATCGGTATTTAATCTATAATAATAATTCTAGTGTACTCAGCAACTGTACTGTTCTACTGTACCTGGTTCGATTTCGGTGTTTATATTTAGAATGGATTTATCATGGATGATGTAAAACTCAGTTTGCAATAATATAGATTTAGTAGAAGCAATCTAACATATACGTCTCTACAATTAGTCGATGTTCGAGACTTCGTTGCCGCGTATTTTATCTCACGATTTGTGCTTTATTATTAATAATACTTTTTTTTTAAATTCTGGTTAAGCTTGTGTTTGACTACAATCTCACCATGGTAAGTGATGATGTGGCCGAAAGTGGTAAGCACACAAAGCCTACATGAGAACGGCTATCAAGTGCAGCTGTCGGAACACACCGATAGGTTCTTGGCGACAGATTTACAATTTGAGGGTGGTAGCCAACCAGTTGGGTACTACAAAGTACCCTACCACTGTGCTATGGTTTCCTCACGATGTTTTCCTTCACCGAAAGCTCAAGCTCATTGTAGGATTGTCCGACGTCACTACCACTGAGCTATCATCGCCTTAAACTGAAGAATATATATTATAAATAATTTAATTATTTACTAATTGTCGACTATGGTTTTATACAAATTGTGCAGTATGTACAGTACCTATGTATATAAATACCTATTATATGTTACTGTAAAATGCAAGCTTGTAAATCTTAGGATTTATTCATATTTTGGTAAATGGTTTTGGATAAATAAAATATTGAATATCAAATAAGTATTGTATTTTTAAGCGTTTCATCATCACCATGTCAGCCGGAAGACGTCCACTGCTGGACAAAGGCCTCCCTCAAGGATCTTCACAATGGCCGGTCTTGCGCTACATAAGCATTTATTATAATATAATAAGTAATTAAGCTACTCAAAACTTTATATTTCTAATAATTTAATTATTATTTGGTATAGACGGTTATGCGAGCAGCTTAGGATCGATCGATGTGGAAAAATATTGGGGAAGGCCTATGTCGAGCAGTGGATGTCTTTCGGTTGAAATGATGATGATTGACGGTGAAGAGTGATTTTTCTACATTAACCGTATCTCCAAAATCACGGAACAAATTTTACCATTAAAGGTTGGTAAATCTTAGGATTTATTGTATTTCAGGCTTTTAACGTAACATATACATATATCCATAACGCGTATTATGTACCATGTTTGTCACATCCAACTAAACCCTGTCTCGAACTTCAAACTCACACGTATGCTGCATAAATGTGTCATTAGTTAGACTGTAGACAAAATTGATTTTTAACTAGTACTAAATTGAGCTTAATTAGATTGGCATGTGTCCTTAATTATCAAAACCTCGGACCTGAGCAAGTATATCTTACAATTTTCTATGTATGCTATTAATTTATCTCAGTATAGTTAAAGTACTTACTTGGCGCCACGCATTCTACGTAGTATTATAATACTCCCAATATGTTCTTATATCTCACAATTATTTCGTGGTCTCTACATATGCCCGCGTTTATTAAACGATTGTTGTAGTTTCAGGTAACTTTTTTATATCATATTTATTAACAGAATGGATGTTTTAATTAGTAAAAGGGATTATTATCACCGAGTGCGAGTTTAAAAACTTAGGCATAAGCGAGGTTTTTAATACTATCACACGAGTGATTTATTTATTTATTTAGGTATTTATGTGAACTTTCATACACTACTTTATTTTAACTCATGTAATAAGTACGTAAATAAAGTACTTGATAATACACTAACTTGTTTAACTAATATGGCGCCCAAAACAATCGGTCCCCGGGCATGCGCCGTTTAAATTGAATCGAAATCTCCGAAGTGTACTTTGATAGAAATAAACATATTTTTCACTCCTCTTGCTCAAAAAGACCGTCATTGTAGCGTACCAGAGCGGTGAAAAAATAGCAATTCATCCTCTAGGGGAAAAAGTATTTATTTTTTATTTTTGTGTGTCAAATGAAAATGAGCCTACAAAAACGAAAAAGTCTTTAGTCATAAGTAGAATAATCATGAATAAAGACTCGACTTATTATGTTTCATAAAAAAAGAACTTCATTTTAATTTTGAAAATCTCTGGCAGAATGCATGCAATGTGTTACGGCTACAGAAGAAACAAAAAAAAGAAATTATAAACTACATATTTCATATTGTATTGGATTGTTTTATTTTTTCGCAATCGTAGTGAAAAGTTTAGTGTAACACACGGCGCTAAAACCCATTAAAACTCGGTTTCTATTTAGTCCCTCGCTAAAGCTCGGGAGTAAAACTACCTCGTATATAATGGGTCATTTTAGCCCCTTGTATAACAATCTACTATTAACACGTTGATTCCTAAGTTTTAAGCCGTATAATTCCAAGTGCTACTTGACGCGTCTGTGCATTATAAATTTTATTTATTACACACACATCGAGTAGCATATGACATTATATGGGACTGACGCTTATACGCGTTTTTAGCACTGAACGTGTGGTAAATGAAACTGTAATATAAATAAATAAACTTTGTTTTATTATAGATGCACCTGAATAAAGTGTATCACTATGGTATTTGAATTCATAGTCGAAATATTGCTTTACAATTACAATAACTTATCAAATCATACATATCTCACAGATGTACCTACTTAGTTGCAAATGCCAAATGCATTGAAGGACACCAATTTCTTTTTGATAATGTCACATAGACCAATAAAAACCTACGTTTTTTTTATCTTGACATTAAACTTCAACTTAACTGTTTCTTTTTCTCATGAGATCTAATTCAACTATATGAAGTTATAGACAAAAGGCGTTCCGCTAGGTCCCCTCAATCACGGTTAGGTTTATATATCGAGGGTATAGTGCTCAAACCCAATAAGTACGAAATTGACACTTTTGAGATATTCAATATTTAAGTTTTAAGGACAAAAATACCTATGTTATTCAAATAATGTCGTTATAATGAGTATTTGTGGTAAAAGTGGATACGTTGAATTAGTATAAAACAGTATTTTTGAGTTTCTGAGGTAGTCCATTTTGTCATAATAAAAATATAAATAACAAAGGGCACCGACTTATTGGGTTTTAGATCTAGAGAAATTAAACATATTATGTACTTTAATAAATGGTTTATTTAAAGAATCACAAAAAAAAAACAAGATAATTCACTCTTCGTCACTTTCGAAAGCTGTAGGTTTGGTGTACGTCTTCATACCACGTATCCATGGATGAAGTTCCTCTGGTATGATAAGTTTTTCGCACATATTGAGGAGATCCTTTTTTTTAGCAAGGCTAATTGGTAATTGAGTGGAATATAAGTGATCTATTTCGTTTGGTAATTGAACATTAACTGAAGGCGGGTTTGAATTTCTTTTAGCTCTAGTTTTTGGTGTATTAACGGCCATTTTACAGACATCAATGCTACGAAAGTTCTCGGACATGTCATAATTAAAATATATTTTTAAGTCTCCTTTAACATATTTAATCCTTTTTATTTTAAGCCAGTTAACCGTTTCCTTTAAGTTATCTTTATTTTTGTTTCTAATTATTGCAGCGCTAAGATTTTTTAAGTCTAACATGTCATTAAATTTAAATTCTCTCACTTTATAATTATCAATCTCTATTGTTTCCTTCACATCCTCTTTCGTAATAGTTTTGGCCCTCTTCTTTCTAGCTGCTTTAAAAACGTTTTTCCACTCACTTACGCTACTTATTGTTTTATTTTTAGACGCTGATTCAATAGCAGCGTGCATGGAATCCACTTCCATGTGAGTGTGGCCACTTTCTAAGAATTTCTGTTCGATTATATCTAAATGATCGATTTTTTGAACTGTCCAGAGCAGAAGTGCTGAGATGTACTGATTCCTGTTTTGTCCGCTACAGGTGTCAGAAAAAATACTTATTTCTTTGATGGATTGGGGTAATTCTTTCGATAAAAAGTAATAGAGGCACGTACCTATTTCAGAACTCCCTTTTTTACCATTTAGTTCGCTCCAACAGAGACAGTATGCATTATTTGGAAATTTTGCTTCGTAAATAGTAAAATTATACAATACTAACTTCCTCATATAGTATAATATACTTTCCCCTCCACTTGGTATTTGCAACACAGCTTGTAAATCCATAGTAATAGACATAAATGAGTCATCTGTATTAGCCCGAATTTTGTCAGCATCTTTTTCTGCTTGACATATTTTTTTACGCTGTAAATGCTCCCGATACTCTTCTTCCAAATTTTCTTTCGAGTCAGCTTTTTCGTATTTTGAACAAATGTTACATAAGTCTTTTTTTGGATGAAAAAAACTCAAATTAAATTTATCATTAAATATTTCACGGTACTTAAATGCTGAAACTGCTACCCTTTCGGATTCTCTGCAAATGTCCTGATACAATCTATACATATTATTAATAGATTTTACGTCTGGAGCCAAATATTTCTTTTTGCTATCTTTACGACAGTAATGGGACTCCATCACAGGAAAAGATTCAATATGTTGTTGGACAAATGCAACGTCTTCAGGGCTTGTTTTATTAGGTGGTTCTTTTTTGCCGCGTTGATCATCGCTATTGTAAACCCCGAAAGAATCAGCTTTAATCACAGCATCAGTTATAACATCCACACTAATACATAAAGTTGCTTTGAAAAAATTGAGGCAGACTTGAATTTGTTCGTTGTTCTTTCTGAAAAAGTATTTTTTGCTGACTGTGCGATCCTTTTTATTTGATGTTTTCTGTAGTTTCCTAGTTTTTACAGGCTGAATCTTTAGGCATGAGAGAATAAAATTTTTTTGTGATACGAAGTTCATATTGTAATAATTACGACACAAAACGTTTCGTTCGTCAGGAGAAAACTTTTGAGTACATTTAAATATGCATTTATCACATTGAATGGGTTTTGGCACTTTGGCCGATCTAGCAACACCTTTTGTAATGTAAGATAATCCCTCGGCTTTTCTCGCCTTACTAATGTTTCGTTTCCACTCTCTTGGTTGAGCTCTTTTTCGTCTCGTTATGGGTTTGACGGATAACCAAACTCTATCCAAAAGATTTTCAAGAATCAACGTAACGAATTCTTTGCCTGTATCGTTTTGACATTCCTCAGGAATTATCACAATACAGTCAGAACCACTATCGTTTTGAATATTTTCATCTGAATCTGGCACGTAAGTAGGATCTTTATCTGAAAAGTCGCTGCCAAATAGGTTTTCTTTCTCACTTGATTCATCTGACGCATAACAACAAATTATCTGACTTGTAGACGCAATTGCCTCAGGAGATTGACCTGCGTAAATAATAAAAAAAATTAAAAATGCTATTATAGTATTGATAACACAGAACTCAAAAGTTAATTGTACCTATTAATACAGACAATCGTGTCACCTAAACGCCGCCCACTGCAGGACATAGGCCTCTCCAAAGGATCGCCACAATGCCCTGTCTAGCGCCGCCCACATACTACACGGATAAAGTAAGATAGAATTGGAAAAAATATAAGTACCGGTATTCATGAAATTATCCTCGAGAAGATCCTTCATCTTTAAAACAGTATCCATTTGTGTAAGGTTCAGATCTGATGAACTATTCGAAATTACATCAACATCGTTTGGTGACATCAAAGGCACAGCTATATCTAAAATCAATTTAATGAGTATAATCAACACAAAATATCGAACAGTTATAGTAGATAAAGTAATAACATCATTTGAGAAGTACATAGCTACGTACCATGAGTATCGTGTACATTACTGGCTGGATCTAGATTCTTCAAATTAGCGCTGCCTTTTTCCAAATTGGAATTTGTACCATCTAAAAACAAAATAACATTAATTATAAATTGTAATGTTTGTGTTGTGTAATTATTCTGTAAAAATGTAAGTAAATAACAACTTACTTACACCTAATTATTTAATAAAAATAACAAATAAGTCGGAGAATACATGGTATGAAACTTCACATAAAACTTACCACAAGCATCTAGTAAAGTACTTGCAGGATTTCGATTTTCCAAAGGCAGTTCCACTTTCATGATACCATCATCGGAAATATCTAAAACCAACATTAAGTTCTATAATAATAAATAATTATAAGAGAAAAATAAGTTAGTGAAAAAAAAAACAGATAAAAACATTATTTTATTACTGTAGAATCCGTTTTAAAAACAGTAAAAGTTGTTAGTGGTAAAACCGCATAATTCGGAAGTCCGCCGACAGTGCACCGTGTTTGATAATAGAAATTCGTGAACCGCGAGTGATTATTATGCTCTCCCGCTCACTCACAGCGCATCGAATGAAACAGCGGCGCAATTCGCTCGACGCCGCGCGCCGCGCCGGTCTCGTTACTTTGGCTGGTATGACTTACCAAATTAATAATTATATTTATAACACAAATAATTAGTTATAGTAGACTGATTGCCTTGCAACTATAGCTAAAGTGCTTAATCAAAGTTTAGTATAAGAATTGAACGATACAACTTGGTTAGGTTACTTTCATTCTTCATTCAAAAATATCTATAAAGTGAGAATTTACCTGATATCAACGGCTTAATGCAAGCTAGTTGCACTAATTTTCTTCCTCGATCACCCATCGTAGCATTAGCGTAGTAAATATTAGAGTATTATCGCACTAAATAGAAGAATTTCGATAACAATACGCGCGGACGACGCGACGACGCGTGCGCTTTGCAAATGCACCTCGCAAACTGACAACAGTACCTAATGCTAGAAGTTCGTAGGTCAAATTGATTTATTGGGTTCTTCTTCGAACAAAGTGTGAAGAAAGTTAGTTGACGAAGAGAGCTAATACCATATAACTAAACATAACTTGTTACTTTTGAAACATAATCGAACAGTAAAACCCGACAAATACATTTGTTTTGATTTAACTTTTGGTTTTGTTTGTTTTTTTATCTACGTATTTAAAGATAAAACCCGATAAATACAAATAGTGCTTATTGCCTCTAAACCGTTGGATAATTTTAATTAAAATTATTGAACACTCAATACCAATAATAAGCTTTATGTGGTATAAGCGTGAAATAAAAATATTATGTAACAAGATAACACGCTTTATAGGGTATCAGTTTTTAAGTCTTGGCTAAACGTGGTGACTTTATTGGGTTATTACCTTAAGTTATTTTCTTTCTACTGCGAATTCCACTTATTGGATTAGACCACTGGAAAGAGCGTCAAAAATGCTTTAAAATGTACTAATAAAACGATTTTTTATTTTTCGACACTTATTGGGTTTGAACACTATACCCTCGATATATGTAATTATGGTTTCACATCACAGGTGCAGCGGCGCTATTCATCTAAGAACGTGAACCAAAAACTTACTAATACTTACTCTGATGTTGGGTTTGTTTTAGTATAATATTTTGATATATTTGTGTGTCTTGTTGTAAAGTTTCGACAGTCAATTTAACCTGACTATCAAATAGGCATTTTCTAGCTACGAGTCGTGCGCAGTATGGAATGGAGTATTTGGAAATGTTTCTTGAACAAATAGATTTTTGATTTATTTACACGTAAGCAGCGTGGGCAGGCCTCCAACGCGGTGGACTGACGATCTTGTGAGGGTCGCAGGAAGGGGGGGTCCTTGGGGGAGGCCTTTGTCGAGCAGTGGACGTCTTCCGGCTGACATGATGATGATGAAGCAGTAATTTACATACTTATGTACAGCCACAGATTAGATAATAGTGGTACAGCTATTATTATTAATTCTCAAAAATGATTTATTCGAATCTAGTTTCACTTGCAATTTGTTTTCTTCACATTACTTTTATTTAATGCATTACAGCCAGAATAGGAATGGTGACTGACATATCAAATCAGATTATTTTTATTAAATGTCAAAACGATAATTTACATGGAGTTTTGTATGAAATACATACTTGTGACGTCATAAATATACACCATCAAAAGACCTACTCTTTGTCGTTAAATTGGTGGCAGAATTTTATGACGTTTTCGATATTTCCGAGTATTTATAGATGTTTTTTAGATACTTTTTCTTAAATATAGGTATCATCCTAATTATCCTTTATTGATTTGAACACAATATTGTTATTTTATTCCTTCATATTCAACTAGCATTTATGTTATAAGTTCTATGTAACCATAACTATTAAAATAAAATAACGATAGTAAAGTTTTTTTTTAAACCACAAGTGACATCCACAAGGCAAGCGATTTACCTGATGGTAAGTGGCTATCGTCGCCTATAGACATTAGCACTACCAGGGGGATTGGGATTGTCAATGTATCGTCGTCCTTTTTATTCAACTGGCTCTTAAGTGCAACTGCCGGCACAACCCAACAGGTGATTGGCGACCGATTTTTAACTTGAGTGTAGTAGCCAGCCTACAACAAAGTACCCTACCAACGTGCTATGGTTTACTCACGATGTTTTCCTTTACCGAAAGCTCAAGCTCATTTTAGATTCGAACCTTCGCCGCGATATCCCACGTCACTACCACTGACGTATTTAATTAGTACTGGGCAAGCGTGCTCCATCTTAGGCCTCGTCTTCGTCCTTCATGGACGGGTCAGTGGCCAAACGCAAGCCCATAAAATATTTAAAAAAAAAAACTTACTACTATATTGACTACATATTACAATATCCCCCGCGGTTTCACCCGCGTTCCCGTGGGATCTTATCTTTTCCAGGATAAAGAGTATCCTGTTTTATTCCAGGATATGGACTACCTGTGTGCCAAGTTTCATCAAAATCCGTACAGCAATTTTTGCGTGAAAGAGTAACAAACATCCTCTGTATCATCATCCCATAATATCCATCCATAAAAGTAGTGGGTTATATATCCTACTAGCTGTTCCGCGCGGTTTCACCCGCGTTCCCGAGGGATCTTATCTTTACCCGGGATAAAAAGTAAACTATGTATTATTCCAGACTATAAAATTCCAATGCCTTATAATAGTAGGTACGGTCGGTCAAGAAAGTGGTGTACCAGTTTTGATTTAGTTTTCCAGTCATCGAAAATTACAACAAGGTTCATACTAAAAAGATATCACTGAAAGAGATGCATAATAATGACGTTGTCATAAGTTGTCAGATTGATCTGCAAGCGAAACTAATCTTTATCACCTATGAATCTGAAAGCGGCATTCAACCTTAGGGTGGTACACCACTTTCTTGGCCGACCGTACCTACCTATATAATTTTGTACCTATTGACTTGAATATCTCAGTAAGATAGTCTCTTCGTGGCAATCATACTGTGCTACTAGTTTGTACTTGACATTAAATCATGATCCACTGAATATCTTAATTTATTTAGGTATTTTAAATTTTTTTATAATCCACATACATCAATTTTTTAGAGGCATTGTTTATATTTTGACATTGCACGGATACGTGAGTAAGATCACAAGAGTTACGAAATGAAAAGCGTAATCTTTATAAAATCACCTTTTATTAGATCCAGGTCTTCACACAAATGATGATCTACTTAATTAATAAAACATCCGCTATATAACTTAGATTGAAGAATTCTGATAAAACGTTACAACTTATGATTGTTTATTATTTTATTGTACTCTAAGAAGCATTAACTTTGGTAGGTACCTTATGGCTTTAGGCCATATTTATGAAAATGCAACAATAAGAAAGGTTTATTGGGTTTATTACACCACTAAACCATTCCTGACTACATTGAACCAGCTACAGATCAAATGCTATTAATATCTTCAATTGAAATTGTAACCGTTAACACCGAATTAAAATAGCGAATTTTGTAAGTAAAGTTAAGTGTACACTGGGTACATACTATCATAGCAGCAAGTAGCAATGATTTAAAATAATCATAATAAAAGTAGGTAACAAACATGTTCGTTTCATAAATCGTTACAAAATAATGATCAGTGATGTTCTCGCTTCTTACCAAGCGGAACATAAATATAATATAGCAAGGCATACATCGTGGGCCACATCAACTACACCCAATAAATACTTAAATCTAATTTCCATATGATTATATCGCCTATTATAAGCTGCACGTACATATATAATTTATTTAATCTAATATTACACTGAGATAAAAGCAGTGACAGATTTCTAAGGCTTATTAGAATTATGTACTTATAAAAATAAATGACTTTATTACTGAAATAAAAGTAATGTAATAATAAATAATACTGATTTCCGACTAAAATAAAGAAAAAACGCCATATGAATATACAACAACGATTCGATATATAAATCAGACTTTAATATTAAACTGTAATGATCATGCGCCGACACAAGACGACATAGCAAACCAAAAATATACTTTCATAACCTCCTTTTACCTAACGATCAACTTGGAAACACTTAACTTGGTCTTAGCTTAGCACCCAGCGACGTCCTATCGTGCAGACTCGGAGCTTGCACGCAGCACAGCGCACACTATAGAGGCATTATTGTCGATGCATTTAATGCGACATTAGCGTGTACGACGCTGAGACCGCCCCTGCGCTCGTACCGCACCCTCCGTATATCGAATATATCACTAAAATTTACAAAACAATCATGCAAAATTACCGCTTAAAAAGTCGCGAAAATTATTTAAACAATATGTGACGTTAGCCTAACTGATATATATTAGACGCTTATTGTGATATTATATAAATATTTTAGCAATATCAGTGGGTTCTAATACAATTTTCTTAAATTATATAATGATATAAGTTCAACAGTGCGACTCACCGACGCGTCGGCGCCGGTGAGGAACCTAGCTAGATTTCAGCGTCGCCCGATCAGCCCGCGTTACACACGTTTGCACCCGAAACATTAGTTTATTGATCAAAATTTATCGTTAACAGTAGACAAACAATTAGTCTTTGGTACATTAAACATTCCCAGGCATATTTAAAATCAAATTTTATGTAAGTATTCTATTATGCTCAAATATCCTTATCCAAAAATAGGTTACACTCGCACCGTATCGGTACGTTAATGTATACCAATTCTCAACCACGCAGATTATCGAGTACCTTACTTAACTGTTAATTTATTAGTCTACATTACACTCAAGTCAGGAGTAAACAATATTAAATATTTAGATGCGGATCAACGACTGACGGTACAATATTTCACAACAGCACGTCGACAGTGTAATTATAAAAGTGTTGTTCCGCGTCCAACTCCCTGTTTCGACCGTACGCGAGCCCGGGCAACGAGTGGGGTAAAGCGTTTAGCACACGACCGCCTCCGAGATGGGATTCTCGGTGATGCGGATGACGGGCGAGTGGCGGCAAACGCGCGGGCGCCGCTGCTCCGCGTCTGACAAACGACGGTAGGCTACGATCTTCGTCGGCGATAGGGGTGCCACTGTAACATACACTAAGTATTAGATTTAACGCTATCATGTTCAGTGCTAAGCGTTAAGCCTTAATATCCCAGTACACAACAACATAAACAAATTTTATTAATTACACTCATCTACGCGTTATTTTGAATTATATGGCTTGACGCTTATACTCATTGAACATCTTTATTTGTTTTTTTTTATTTAAATAGTGTTTTTGAAAAAGGCCTGGAATAAAAGGGTTAGAGGTGTTTTTGTTTTATTTTACTGTTGTAAAATTGGGAGTCCTCTTTCCTTTTTTATGATACAAATGGTACAACCAGTAAATGCATGCTGATTAATTCTGGTTTATTGTCAAAATATTAAAGTAAAATCTCTGCGCTTCAATATTGCAATTAGGCTATATGTTTGCGCTGATTTCGTTACATTAGGATATATATATCAGCACACATACTATGTATATATTTGCAGTTAATTCTTGCCGTAGCATTGATAGAAGTAGGTACTATTCTATAAAACAAGAAACATATTTGACTCTGAAAATAAAACTTAATTTTACATTGATATGTGCGAGGGATCTAAATAAGTAACTCTAGGGATAAAGAAGTATTCAACACTATTGAAATCGAATGGGCGTTTTTCTATTAGCACCGGCGTCGGCGGCCGGAGCCGGTGCCGGGGACGCAAAACTGTATGAAATAGTATATGGTCCGATTTTCCACTCACCGGTGCCCGGTGGCGTACATTCCCACCGGCGCTGGTGCCAGGCCGGTTAATGGAAAATCGGTCAATAGGTGTTAAAAAGTTTAAGTTTTAACGTATATATATAAAGCGTTTAAAAGGTATATTTTTCTAGATATTTTTAAAAGATTTCTATAACTATTCGAGTTCGATAGCGTTCAATTAACTTCGCTCAATGTTGTAGTTTTAGAGTAATTTAGTATACTTAGTTTTTGACGTATCAGTCAGAATCAAATAACATCAACTTTGTAGAGCGTTATCTCTGACAATTTTATTCGCGAGGCATTTATTTGTCGCTTATTCTGGCAATTAGCGACTTGTTAGTGCCTAATTCTATAGACATAAACCGACAACGCTATATGATGCCACTCTTTGGCATTATGCATATATAGTGGCATTTAGAGACATTTTCTGGTGGCATGGTTGGTTCATTGATGGACTCACGAACAATTCACAACCAAATTTACATCATAAGGCTTAATTTACATTGCCGTGGAACGGAATGAAAGCGAATTTTTGTATTGTGTAGCCGCCAACGGTAATTAGGGGAATTCTCGAGAATGCGGATTCCCCGGAAGACGCGCGACCTCTTTTTTGGCTCGCATCTAGTTAGTACGTTACACAATTGACATTAAGTTTATTTTGCTATGTACAATTTCTTCGCTTCCATTCCGTTCGGCGGCAATGTAAATTGAGCCTAATTATGCTTAAAAAAATACGTGGGCGTCAAAACCGTACTCTACTAATAATCGTACTCTCAAACTACAAAATTGCAGCGTAAGTATAAAAATTAATAAAATGACTTACTTTTCTACTAAAGCTCCTTAACAATACAGTGACTAGTCCAAGACCAAGCTCTGCTTTGATACAGAACTAAGGCGGCGGGTGACTATTTTTTGCAGTGTCAACACAGCTACAGGGGTGATAATAAAAAAACAATAAAACAAAATTATAAAGATTTATGGATCTGTTTCGTTTTCGCTGTTATTAATGTACTTTAAAAAACATCATGTCCGGTAGAGAACAAACAGGTCGCAAGATAAAGTACAGCCGAAGGTGATAGATTCGAATATACAGGGTGTCCGGTAAGTAGTACGACAAAGACAAAGATTTGGATCACCAACCAAATATACAAAAATCACCTCAGAAAAATGTTCACCATTTTCGAGATATTTCAGATTTTTATGTATTGATTTTTGAATTTGAGATCTTATATATCTCGAAAATGGTGACACTTTTACTGAGATCATTTTTTATATTTGGTAGGTAACCCGGCCACCTATCTCGCCCTTAAGTTTGTCGTACTACTTACCGGACAGCCTGTATAATCAAGATTTTTTTGAAATTTAATTAAAATACCTGGAATTGTATCCATCTCAGTAAGTCCACAATTTTAAAGCAGAAAGGGAAGCAGATCCAAATAGCACTGTTTAATTTAGATTGAATATAAATTTAAACATTGCTATTGATGAAACTAAAGACTACATATACCTAAGTTGCATGTGTAGGCATTTTTTTAAATCAATCATTATGTTTTGATAAATTAGCGACATTTTGTGATACCATAAATTCTAATATAAGTACAGCAATAAGGATAGTGAAATAAACAAACATCTAATGTAGCTTAAATAGATTCAAATCTATTAGATATATAACACAGATAAGTTAGACGATAATTTTAGCTTTAACCAAATGTACAGTAAATAATTTTAATCACCATTTTCGCTACTTTAACATTAATATTTCAATAAATTTAGTAATTTGAAGCTTTAATCAAACACTTTCTACGCTAGAGACGCGAAGGGCGATTGTGTAAATCGATTATTTAAAACTTACAGTTGAAATTGAGCATTTGGGTCAATTGATAATTTGACATCAAACAAATCATTAGAATTTTTTTAAATCATTTCGCCCTACTGGTGATTAAATATTCTCACTGCACGCTTTTAAAGTCTACATAGTAAAAAAAAAGCCGCCAAATACATACCATCTCATTATCGGTTGTCGCATAGCGCTAACGCATATCCCGGCTCAAATTATATAAGGAAACAAAATAAACGGGCCTTCAGATGCATATATATTACTTATTTACGCTTGTTAAATGTACCACAGCCTACATGTCATGCTTTTATATAATTCATTTAAAAATATGACTTTAAATTATAATTTATTATTCATCCTTGTCATAATTAAGTACCTACCTAACGCAACAGTTTTCGTTTTAATATTCAATTAATTCTCAATTAGAACATACTGTCACTAGACGAAGATTGTCGACAGTTGGTACAAAATCTTTACAGTAATTAAATAATATAGCTTTTTTATATATTTCGATAACAATAAAATAGTTTCTATTATTTTAAAGTGAGTTATGTTTAACACGATTTTTAATTTTTGTCTGTATCCAGGATGTCCGGTAAGTAGTACGACAAGCTTCAGGGAGATATGTGGGTGGGTCACACCAAATATACAGAAATTACCTCATTAAAGTGTAACCATTTTCGAAATATTTCTTTCAAAAAATATTCCCCTTTAAGTTTATCGTACTATTTACCGGACATCCTGCATACAGTGAAATGTGTCAAAGGTAGCTTGTTTGACGCTTAGCGAAGGTCTTTCAACATAATATTGATCAAGGAATAATATACCTCTGGATTTGAAGTAGGGGGTGAACAAGGGTAACACTTGATAAAAACTGTTGCGTTAAATTTAGAAACAAGCTTTTGCCTGCAGTTTCTTCGCTCTAAAATGACGTATCTATTGAGGTGTTATATACATTTATAAAAGAATAAAATGCAATGCAAAGCTTTTAAAGCTTGCGATCTTTATCTAGTGTAAGATATAAGAGAAGCGGTAAACATTGTAACAAGTGTTGAGTTAAAGCGTAGAATAAAATCACATTAAAATCAGATCAATTTTGTGTAATTCATTAGTATTAGTCCAATTTTAGTGTCGGATTAGAACATATTCTAACGTGGAACGGAGATGTGCAGTGCAAACTTATCTTGCAAGAAACCAGTTTTATTGCTTACTCTGACTTTTTTTAAATTAATATCTTCGTGAATTAGTTGCTTATGAGCTAGCTATGCTCTATTTCAGTTTATTTGCAGTTAATAAAGTCAGATGTTTGTTTAATTAAAAAAGTTAATATTAAATGTTTGAAGGTAATCTCGATTACTTACCGTAGCCTTCGCCTTGCAAGAAGAGACGGAAGGCTTCAGATATCTTGCCTGGTTGCTCTTCTAGAACCATACCGCAATCTGAGATCTGGAATGTTACGAGAAATATGTCAGATTTTTGTTTATAATATATTATATTGCGATAATAGTAATCTTAAAATGGTAAGTTATGATGTGGTAAGCGGCAAGCACACAAATTATTTTAGGAAACTAGCACCAGGGCCGGATTTAGAGGTGTGGAGGCCCTGGGGCAACAAAAGAGTGGAGGCCCCAAATTATTTTGCGAATATTATAAAGAATACATATTTTTCATGCAAGTGTTTCAACTTATATAGCGGAGGAGGAACCTTAGTTCCAACCGCGTGTCAGACGACACTTCTGGAATATATAGAATTTCCTACCCCGGGGCAGCTGCCCCGATTGCCCTCCCTTAAATAAATAAATATAATAATAAATATCCTCGGACATTTTTCACACACGGCTATCTGATCCCAAACTAAGCACAGCTTGTAATATGGAAACCAGATGACTGATATAATACATATACTATTTTGTTTTTTGTAAGTAAAAAGGTATAGATAGATAATAAGCGCTCCGAACGCGGGAGGCTAATGACTACTTTGACCTATGTCGCATCGCATCGCCGGCATCAACGGATGCACTTCACGTACCGAGTGCAATTAAAAGTAAAAGTGATCCAAAACAACCAAAAAATGCCATCGTGTGTTGAGATAGTGAGAGTAATGTAGTGTGTATATCGCAATATTAAGTTATTTATGTGTGACACCTATCTAAACCTTTATAGTTATTTATAACACTAGTTTTCCACCTCGCGGTTTCGCCCACGTTCCCGAGGGATCTTATCTTTTCCCGGATAAAAGTATCGTATGTTTTATGCTAGGATATGATGATCTATCTATGTGCCAAGTTTCATTAAAATCCGTTCAGCCGTTTTTGCGTGAAAGAGTAACAAACATCCATCCAAACTTTCACATTTATAATATTAGTGGGATGTGAAAGTTTGTATGTTTGATTGTTTGTTGCTCATTCACACAAAAACGGATGAATGGATTTTAATGAAACTAAATAAAACATAAGATACTTTTATCCGGGAAAAGATAAGATCCCTGGGGAACGCGGGTGAAACCGCGGGGGACAGCTAGTTTATAATACTAGTAAGATTGCCTTGAAGTCATTTGTTATGTACCCAAGTCCGAGTTCCCTCTAGGCATTATAAACCAAGAGGTGGTTGTACTAACCTTCATCCATGTAGAGTTATTGGGGTTGAGCCTGCCGTTGAAGGTGACAGTATCGTCGACATGCGGCGACATTGCCCCGGTGATGTTAAGCACGGGCACCTTGATGGTGTGCGAGTCGCGGCCGATGGCCAGGTCCGAGCGGCACACGTACGAGTCGATCAGCATCGACAAGTTTGTCGGGTTCACGTTACGCGTGAAGTACATGCGGTACATGTGAGTCAGGTCGTGGTTACGCTCCTCGGGGTACTATCGAATTAGTAAATATTAATAATAAAAACATTTATTTCAATAATATATTTTATAGGTGGAGATTTCTAATGGCAATTATTTGGCTGTAAATCTTCCTAAAACAAAAACTTATGACTAGTATATATCTGGTTTAGGAATCCCCCTTTAAGCAATAGTTTCCTTGTGATAGGAGATGCCGCTCTTCTATAGCCATTGATTTTAGTAAGTAATAAGTAAATATCTTAGACCAATAAACCACACATATACCTATGCATTTAAAATATGTACCTCTTCTAAAACATGTTTTTACTCTTGGATGTGGCCTCTGGTAAGCGCACAAAGCTTAGAAGGAATCTGGCTCTCAATTGCAACGGCCAGAACACACCGATAAGTGCTTGGCGACAGACTTTCAACTTGAGGGTGGTAGCCAGCCAGTCTGGTACAACAAAGTACCCTACCACCTTGCTATAATTTCCTCAGGTGTTTTCCTATACCGGATGCTTAAGCTATATCCATAAATAAAATTTTAGTTAATAAAGCGTAGACTTTGGAATAACCTTACGGTAGAGAACGTAGTCAGTAACCCTTCGAAAGAAAAATAAATATGGGACGCGTAACGGAATAAACTGAATAATATGAGGCATCAAACTTGTTTATTTATTGGATATCAATCAACACCAATGAACCAATGTTCATATTTACGCAACCTATATTACCAGGGCAGTCATAAAAAAAGTAGATCACGATGCGATCTTATCGTTTTAGAAATATTCTTCGATCTACGTAACTACTTCGAGAATTGTCTAAATTCCAAGATATCGTGTCATTTCAAGTTCCTGATATAAACGCCGCAGCATAAAACAAAAAATAAACAATCGCATGCATAATTTTTGTAAATATTACAAATACAAAGAGTTTAAAGTCCCATTATCTTACTATATCAACCGCTACATGCTTATTTATAGTTGTTGAATAAATGAAGATCTAACAAACTAATGTGAAGAATGTAGTTTGGGCAGAGGTTTCACCCTACTATTGTTAACTTCAGCTGCCGGAGTTAGAATGCCGAGCTACGGCTCTGCTATCCATTCGCTAAAACGCTCCCCCTTCCATCGCCATCTTTCCTTCTTTTTTCATCACTACTTTATGGAATACTTTTAATGACGGTGTTGCCATTTTTGAAATTGATACTTTTATTTAATTTAATCAATAAATTATTATTTTAAGATAAAGTAGCTCTAAAATCATACGATAAACATAAAAATCATGACATTCGGCCATCCGCCATCGTACAGCCTCCGGCGTACGATCAAACAACACAAAAACTGGGGTAAATGAAATGCAATAAGATATAAGTACTTAAGAATATTTTAAAAACTTTGTTTCAATTATTATTAATAATAAATATAATAAAAAGATACAATTTTATCGAATCATAATCATGACATTCGGTCTGCATAAAAATATATTTTAATAATCTGACTCTGTAAGTAGGCGAATCACTGGCACTGGAACTAAATCAGATCAAATAAGTTATAACATCAGAATCATGGCGATATGTGAAGTCAAACGAAAATCTCGCTCACTGTGCCAGCAGAGGTACATCGGCAACACAGCTTCAAGATCATTTGCTGTGGTGGAATAGGCCCATTTGGCTCTCAAGATTTAACATTAACTTTGATACTGAGTAACCAGAATATTTCACAAATCAAGAGACGAAAAAAAAATCAAAGGCAGTTAATGTCGTCACAAATCAAGAAAGAAACGACATTATAGAAACGCTGATTACAAGATTCAGTATTTTAAATCGTAGTAGCATGGCTACGTCAGAGTAGTCACTCTTAAATCAAAGAATGGCTTCATAAAACGTCCTATTAATCAACGATCTATTTTACCTACAGGGTGAGAAAATCATCAACAAACGCAATCAAATCAGTGCACTGAGCCAAAACGGCGTTACTCATTTAAATCCGCTATGATGGCGTTGCTCTTTTGAAAATAGTTTCAAATGCATCATGTTTGAATAATATGTCAGAGTTCAAAGATAGTCAAGTGATGTACTTTGATAAAATTTACAGCATGGGACTGATAAAAGATAACTGGAAAATACTTGCATATTACAACATGAACTCCAAGCAAGGCATAGCTGCATTGAATAAGACTAAGTATATAAAGCATCTAGATGAACAAAATATTCAATGCGAAGTCCTATGGTTTCAGTTACGTCATGGCTGTTCAGAGCTCGACTACTACGATCATAATATGTTGCAAAGTCAACATTCCGACGGCTCCTCCGGCGACCTCACCGGGGCCTTATCGACGGTGTTGGTTACGTCGCCAACCGCCTGTTCGGTTTATTTGATCAGAGTTTTGCGGAACCGTATGAAATGGATGTCGAACTGCTTCGAACTAATCATACATCTATTATAGATCAGAATACAATGTCTTAAAAATAACTGAAAGGTTAATCGATAAGCAAACAAAGCTTAACAATCAGCATTTGATGAATTTAGATGCTACAACAAATGTTTTAAACAGGAACTTCAATAAAACTTCGACATGGATCTGTTTACATTAACAGCAAACAATATGCTACAAAACCTAAAGAGTACACAGAAGATGCTAGCAGATACCATCATTGACCTCTATCATGGTCGATTCAAACCTCATTTATTGTCTCCTGAACAACTAAAAAGAGAGCTAAGTACTATTGTTAAACATTTAGCACTGCCTATAGATGACATACAAAACAATCTCAGAAACATCTATCAGCTATTAACAGTGTAAACAACGACTTCAGAACAGTACCTACTGTCTTTTTGATATCAGGGTCCCTCTCGTGAGCCAGAATCGAATCGAACTTTATAGGTTTATACCTATACCTCAACAATCAGGAAATAACAAGATCAGAATTGTGGCAAGAACAGACTTCGTTGGTTTTAATTTACGGAAAGACTTCTATGTAATAATGATAAAATTCGATCTGGAGTCGTGTTTAGACAGCAGAGTTCAGGAACAGCTTTGTGCCGTTTACAGAAACCAACATACCACCTTAGAGAAGATAAAGATCTTTTTGAAATGAACTATCAAACCAATCAAAGTGTGAAACCAAGGTGGAGACATGTACTAATCAATGGATTAGAATGAGCAATACAAAGAATTAATAGTAATAAATGTTTGCTGTAATCAGTGTCAAGGTTGAATCATGTGCGAGGATCAAGTTTCCGCACAACAATTGACTTTATCATTTCAAAAACATTCAATATACCTTGCTGGTACAGGCACACATAATTTTACCCATAGATATAGGTATAGCCATAGATATCGAGTCACGTACAAAATCCAAGCTAAATGCTATCCGCGTGAGTATACTTTTACAGCTACATTTGTTTAATAACAAAGGGAGAGAAATGTTTTAAAACAGTTTTAAGTTCAACCTAATTACAACCATAGCACCCAGTATTATAGTCACAAATCTTCAAAATATTCTCTAATACTTTCGATCATTAGTCACATAAAACGAGCAAAGCAATAAACTACTCCTGTCACTTAATAGAAAAAGACATAAGTTAAAGAACATTTAGTGTGAAATCAACCTTAAAGAGCAACAAATAAAGTATGTTTTCCGTTATGTTGCCTTGAGAGCTACATCGTTTTGTTTCGTTTATTTTTTTCTTCTTCGAAGTTTGTGCGTGTGTTGGCGAGTTTGGCCAATCATTTGTAGCGTTGGTAGCGTGGTATAAAATATGTAATTTTGTTCAAAATTGTATATTATTTGTTAGTTTAAAGCTTAAAATATATCTTATTCTTTATGTTCTTACCGAAAGTAAGATACCCCGGCCGTTAAATTGCTTTTTCGATTTTTGCAACTTTTGAATACACACTGCTGCATTGTGAGACGTGTTTATATTGGCTGTGTTCAAGCAAACTAAACAAAATAAGAGCTCACTTTTCAAGTGCGCTCTTATTTACCGAGACGTATATTTTTGTGCCGACCCTAAATCTATAGCTATTGTGGATCGAAGATTTTACCTCATACTTATAATATAAGTCTATACTAAAACTGAATGTATAACAAATAATACATTATCTCTTACTTCATTATTCATGCGTGTCGCTCATTCTAATCTTAATCTCAAATTACAATCAATTTCTTCACAGTTTGTGATTATACCTATCATCATTATTACATTTATTTTTATTAAAAATCAAAACTCACTCAATCAGTCTAGGGTCCGGCATGGCACCAATGAACGTTTACAATTGACTCCACGTTCATTTTTTTTTATTCATTCGCAATTTCAAAAATATATAAGAAACATTTCCCAAATACAAAACAAAACATTCCAGTCACCCCACGTGGGATCCCATTGCAGAAACGAACACAGTTCCCGAGAAAGACCTTTTTCGACTTTAGCTAGCCTGAATTCGGGTGATGAGGATTGCTATTGACCTCAAACAACTTCAAATACCTTCGAACAAACACAATGTTTTAAAATAATAGATCCACTGCTCATGGTAGACACCCTGTGGTAGGCACTGGCAACCGTAAATTATTTACATTGAAAACTATAGTGTCAGGCTTTAACCACGTTTCAGTATAACATAAAACATCAACTTTCATCACAGTATAAAGATATATTATACTGTGCTTTCATTTTGTTCAACAAGTTCAACATCATATATTTTGCCAGAGAAGCGATTTATATTCTGATGCAATAAGGTGATATTCTGCCTATAGGCTTCTCTATTGTCAAAACTATATATTTAAATAATTAACCACGATAATATTATTAGTATGACTAAATAATAGGCTGGGTCACTTCACCTACTGTTTGTTATACTCACTATAACCATATCAATATGATATGCTATCAATGTAGCCATCAAGTTAAAAAAAAATCTTCTTTAGCGGCGTTGCGCACTTTTGGGATGGATAAAAAATGTTAAACTCGCATCACCGTCATTTTTAGGGATTTAATTCCACTAAAAAACTTATTAGTGTCGAAAGGTATAAAACTGGCATTAAGACAGGTCAACTTATTAATGTGTTATTTAAATACATAATATAACTATATTGTTTGTCAGTATAGTCAACTGACGCGGGGAAAGCACACAATATAACTTTCATTACCTCCAATTTTTTTTTTTTTTTTAGGGACTCATAAACTATTAACTAGGTCTTTCCTATGTGTATTTATGCCTTGACCAACTAATATAAAAATATTGGTATACCTACTTGTCCAATTTCATTTGAATAATTATAACAATCTGTATGAATGAAGCACCTGGCATACAATAATTAACCACTGGTTGTTTGGAATGGTTATTTAGAATTGAACCAAAATGAATAGGTATCTATTTTATCCGTAATAACTACTGTTTTATATTCAATTGAGAAAGAGCATACTTCAACAATGGCAAAGATTCCTCAGTAGGTAGTAATGTGTACTACAGCTACAAGTATGGTTATTAGAGAGTGACTCAAATCTATCCTCATTATATTTACAAAGATCTAATAATTGAGTCGCAGCCAATATATGCTCTTTTATTTCTTTTTGTGAACTCGCATACTTGATTACCAAATCATTTAAGTAAAGCTCTTTATGCTGTAAGTCAGAGAGCAACCGCCGTGCACTCCACAATAAACCTTCAAACGCACACAATCCAGCAAGTCTAACCAGTTTCACATAGGCTTTTATGTCTCAAACCTCAACGAATGTACACAATCACAATTAATTTCAACAGTGTCTCAATTGTGTCACGTACATTTATTTAAAAGAAAAACAACACACACATATATTTAAATAAGTTATAAGTTTAAAAAAAACTTTTTATAAAAACAAGCTTTGGATTCAGAGTGACGTCACTTAATTTTTTTTTTGAGTCATTCTCAGCAAGCTCTTTCATTTGATACCCATTTTGTAGTATTGCATTAAAAAAATAATAGTCCACTATCTTAGGTGTTCCGCCATGTTGGATTTAGAATGATGTCACAAGCTAACCATGCATTGTCATCTAAACTAAACGTGTATACAAAATTTCAGCTCAATCGGTTAAAGATATCTGCTTCAAAATTGAGTTGCAAGATTCACCCCGGAAAAACACACATACATTGCAAGCTAATATAAAGCTTGTAAAAAGAAACACGAGACGTGCTCTCGCGTCTACCGATTCTCAACAAAACCACATTAACGCAGAGCGACCACATTTATCGAATAACACAAATCTGATTACCACACAGGCTATTACCATACAGGATAGACAACACAAAAGCTATTGCCACACAGGCTATTGCCACACAGGCTATTGCCACACAGGCTATTGCGCCACACAGGCTATTGCGCCACACAGGCTATTACGCCACACAGGCTATTACGCCACACAGGCTATTACGCCACACAGGCTATTACGCCACACAGGCTATTACGCCACACAGGCTATTACGCCACACAGGCTATTGCGCCACACAGGCTATTACGCCACACAGGCTATTACGCCACACAGGCTATTACGCCACACAGGCTATTACGCCACACAGGCTATTACGCCACACAGGCTATTACGCCACACAGGCTATTACGCCACACAGGCTATTACGCCACACAGGCTATTGCGCCACACAGGCTATTGCGCCACACAGGCTATTGCGCCACACAGGCTATTGCGCCACACAGGCTATTGCGCCACACAGGCTATTGCGCCACACAGGCTATTGCGCCACACAGGCTATTGCTACACAGGCTATTGCCACACAGGCTAGCCACACAGGCTGGTGCCACACGGGCCGGTGCCACACAGGCTTTTCTCACACATGGTTAATTTTACTACGAGCTTTCACACTAAACAAGTTAATCTAGCTGCACAACTCACGTCTACAACAGCACCACGCTCGCTCACGTGTGCGAAACCACCAGACGCGCTCTCACGTCAACAAGATAGTACAAAATAAAAAAAAAATATCACTAGCAAGATATTAAAATGATGATAAAAGCTTAAAAATTCTTTCAGTTGCCAAATATTGGGTTTAAGTATGAAATTGCCCATTTGTATGTGGAATTAAATAAAAAAACCATTTCCAATGTGTTGAACAAATAAAATTATTCAACACTAAACTCACTCACTAAATGCCACATGTTTAAAATAAAAGTTATGATTAGTTATAAATGGCAAATTTTGCTAACAAAAACAAGGAATCACTTATTAGAACCGTTTCAACCATGTAACGTTCTAGGAAGTTTTTCGTCATCACTTTTGTATTTTTCACAGGATTCGAACCAGCGAATAAAATGGTTGTACTATTTAAGATAATTAATTCTCTAATTCTCCTCGTGAAAGGGTTCACTAAACAATACATTATTCCACCCACCATTACGTTGCTGCTTTTTTTTTAATTATTTTAAATAAAAAAATAATTTCAGCATATTGTTAAACGACAGTATTAAGATTATACAATATTGAAATAATTATAAGCGAAAGTAACGATTGACACCACATAGCAACGCGGTTTATTTCCAAGCATATGGCGGTACCTTTTAACTTTGGTCGTAACTATATTTGCAAGTTCTTGATATTATCGACGATGTAAAAGAATCTAACGCAATTTGTAAAATATCAATATATCGTTCATCAATTTGAGTGGAATAGTCTACATTGAACTTCAATTAACATTCTAACACATTTATATTTAAAAATAAGGAGGGTAGTGAAACTTACATGAAATAATTCTTGATGTGGGAGTAGATTACGAACACTTCTGATATGTTGAATAAATGAAGATCTAACAAACTAATGTGAAGAATGTAGTTTGGGCAGAGGTTTCACCCTACTATTGTTAACTTCAGCTGCCGGAGTTAGAATGCCGAGCTACGGCTCTGCTATCCATTCGCTAAAACGCTCCCCCTTCCATCGCCATCTTTCCTTCTTTTTTCATCACTACTTTATGGAATACTTTTAATGACGGTGTTGCCATTTTTGAAATTGATACTTTTATTTAATTTAATCAATAAATTATTATTTTAAGATAAAGTAGCTCTAAAATCATACGATAAACATAAAAATCATGACATTGTTATAATAAAAAATATTAACTAGACCCCCAATAAATAAAAAGACGAGCCGTCAACTAGCTACGAGAGTCAGCAACCAATCGAGTCATATGCAGCATCGTGTAGTTCTAAATATCCACTCCAAAATATACATTCAAAATATCCTAATACATATTTATTCATAGAACTTGCTTACACCAAGTGACCTATATTGGATAGTTTTTATGATACAAACTAATATCAAAAAGCGACCCAATAACGTCTACAGTAGAGTTTATATTTCAAGTTACGACGTACTGTACGTACTGTGATATTCACGCACATAGTATGACACGAGAGTGCGCAAATGCGTCGTAAAATTAGTCCGTTTACAGTCGCGTAATGTTTGCGTAGCCTTGAGATTCCGCTACCTTGTAAAAGATAGAATCGATATGAATTCATAGCTAAAATATAAGAGAGGTAATATGGAAATTTAAGTATATGTATTCCTATAGTACCTACTTATAATTATTTCACGACTGCTAGGCGCAAGCGATCCGCCTTTTCAATGTAAATTTTATTCACCGATAATAACTAACTACAGTCCTAAGGAAAATCATGTCCCGTAAATCCTTTATTAATTCGCTTCAGCTCGCATATTGTGCAAAATATTATAAATATATTTTTTGCTGGTAATTCTTGTCGAGTAGCCGACAAATTCATACAAATATCACCCGTATGTTTCTATATTCTTACATAGGTTTTACGAACACTATTTTAGATTTGTATGATATACTATCTCAAGTTGTAAAATAGAGTACTCATTGACGTCAAATGCAATTGAATGCCAAAACTCTTATTGCGATTCAACTCTGCCTGAATTGAAAGTGGCAAAATACCTAAGAACAATCAAATACTTTTTTCTCAGAAGACACTTACCCTGCCGAAGTGATGCCACATCAGGTAGTCGAGTACACCCTGTGTCATGCCCTTGGAGCGAAGGGAGCGGGTGTTCATCTTCTGGTACGCCCACTCGATCCACCCGGCTTGGTTGGACGTGCAGTTGATCAAAGCGAGAGCGTCCACCTGAATCGTACCATTGTTACACTGCATTTGGTGACTGTTGTATTTATCAAGGAGGGCTTCGCAAATTATGTGTAGTATGCGACGATATACGTGAAATGACGATTTTCGATACAAGATTTCTCTGCATTCTTTATTGCAAGTGATTTATAAAAAATATATGTTAAACTAGAGAATACACGACATAAAATGATTTTTTTCAAATTTTAATTTTATCATCGAGAACATCAGAAAAAAATCGCGAATATGAGCCTTTTTGAAATTTCAAACATATTTCTCTCCTATATTACGGATTCAAATAACATGAAATTAATTACAGATATTCTTACACCTAAAACAAATAGAACTGTCTTGTTGTTTTTTCAAAAAAAGTTACTGTTATTTTTTAATTAAATTTATACTCGATTTTTAACTCGGTGACAGCTTTGGTCCCCTCGTTCGCCCGTCATTTCAGTGCGGGACGGGACGTTGTGCTGATCGGACCTGTGCTACTTTTTTCTCCACTCGATACAATATCATAAATAGTGTAATTAAAGCAGTGTTGTATATTTTAGCTATACATCGCGATGCGGTTGCTAGGGTTCGTCCATTAATTAAGCGATGTTTTTTAGAAACTTTTAAAAATGTTTCATGGTATTTTAGCTGAGGCGTCGAAAGTTCGTTAGTTTGTAGAACTACTCATATAGTTGATTATAGTATTAGTACGTAACTACCTTTAGAAAAAATATGAATTCATCAAGTTACACAACTTACTTGTTTTTTGCAGTATTCGACCATCCACACGGATGAAAACATATTATAGCGAATGCTAATAATTAAAAAAACCTATATATTACATAATAAAAATAAATAAAGACATTTTTTAAATTATTACTTCGAAAAATATTATACATATACTAGCGGGACCGGCAGACGTCCTGCCCTGAAATTAAAACAAAACTTAGAACCCGTTTCCAGCGCCACCTACCGGGTCCAATTGTCAGACCATCGAGAAACCCATTGAAATATACACACAAAATTTCATCCATATCGGTCCAGCCCTTAGGTGACAAACACACGTACAGAAGAATTATATATTTATATATTATAGAATTATATTTAATAAGATAATAAAAATAGATTTTTTGATAACCAACAAACTTGAAATTGTTGTTGGACTCACCCTAAGTTTTATGCGGCACTGGAGTAACCATAGCTTGTACAATTCGTCAAATATACTTTGAAACCTGTGATAGTTGAAATTGGACCTTATCTTATAGAAATAAGGTTGATTGTCACGTAACTCCTATAACTATTACGTTTCAAGCTGTATTATGAACTTTTAAAATATCTGTTTTGTCTCGATTCGAGTTGCGAGGGAGAGCGTTGCGCGTTCATTCTGAGGGCGCGCGGGGGGTGCAGCGCCAATCGAGCCTAATAGTGAATAGGCATTGGAAGGATTTTTGAAAATTCAACACCATAAGGGAACGTGGGGATATCTATCATCCTCACACCTTAGAACCAAATTGGTCGCGTACAGTGCGTTTTGAGAGACATTTTCTCCCGCGTACGATCAGGCTGTGGAATGAGCTCCCTGTAGAGGTTTTCCCTAGAGACTACAGCATGGGGTTCTTCAAAAGAGGAGTAAGAAGGTTTATGCAAGGTCGGCAACGCGCTCGTGACGCCACTGGTGTTGCAAGCGTCCATAGGCTACGGTAACCACTTACCATCAGGTGGGCCGTAAGCTTGTTTGCCACCTAGTTGTATAAAAAAAATAATCTAGTAAGAGATTAGTATTAATTCATAGCTTCTATCTACCTTCTAAACTCATTAAGTAGGGCAATACCTATTTATGGAAAGCGTCTAAATTAGTTGGTATTACTACACTCCATAAATCGGTGATTGATTCATTAAACCTAAAATTATTTCGGAAACACGTGAATATAATTTGCATTATTTATACAACAGAATTATATCTAGCAGGAGTTTACGTTTACGTGAGCCATTCTCTGTCTAACTGGAAAGTACAGCAGTTGACCTCATTACGAAGCACGAAGACGTGTTAAACGAAGTACGAGATTACTATCATTTCAACATTGTTCTACAATTATTAGAGCACTTTCAACTGATAATTTCTATTCGTTGCAATGACCTATTTATTATCCAGATTAAGGAAACCTAAACACATATAATTTTTGACATTTCATCACGTTTTATTTGTATAAATTGATGAAATCTGCAAAAGTTTTATACGTCAATGGACCTGTCGGGTATCTGATGTTGACATTAAAGCAGTATCCAATCATCATCATCATCATGTCAGCCGGAAGACGTCCACTGCTGGACAAAGGCCTCCCCCAAGGATCTCCAACACGGTAGTCTGATGATCATGTGAGGTTGCGGGAAGCCACTGGATGCGAATAGCGCAAATATCCAATATTGCTCGGAAAATATTCCAGAATTCATATGAGTATTTGTTCGCCAATTAAGGTATTTAACAAAGGTTACATCCAATAAAATTCACATGTCAATCGCAGTTAGTTCCCGTCAGCTTTTTTCTTTTGGTGAAACTGTTTTGGTATTCCCCACCTTTGCCACCAAAATTTCTTTCGAATTCTTTTCATTTTTATATTACGCTTACCTTCTGCGGGTGAAGGAGAGCAAATCTAGCGAGAATGTTTGCGCCAGCGCCGACCCCGAACCCTATGAACGACTTGATGCCAAAGTGACCCAGAACGTAATTTAATTGGTTGGCTAGCTCATCCATTGTCGGGTAGATGTAGCTGAAACAAATAATACTTTTATTGAACCACTTTTTTCAACACGACTAAGGCATTTTCTAAATTATTTTGAAAAGTTAAAATGCGTTGCTGAGTTACACAGATGGTTTTCTAAATTAGTGGTATAATCATAAAGGACTTTACAATATCGTAAGTGTAGACCTTCTGAAGCGATAAATGAAAATGTGGGATTTATGTGAAAAACATTTTATTAATTTAAACAAAAAGGCGGAAAAACAGAAGCATAATTAGATAATTATTTGACAAACGTCACAGATAAAAATACACTTTTTCACAGATTACCTACATACAATCTGTTGGAAACTATTAATCTTAGTAAGAATTTAAAATAGCCAGGTCCGCGATTAACTCCGAAACTACTAATCCGATTTTAATTAAACTTGGCACACAAATAGATTATATCCTGGATTAAAAGAGAGATACTTTTTATCCCGGGAAAAGATAAGATGCCACGGAAACGCGGGGGACAGCAAGATGTTATATAAAAAATGGAAATCAAATGAACGTGTCTTTTAACTTCCCTATTAAACAAATTTAACCTATAAAATTTTATTTCATGGAAATTGACCTACAAGCTTCATGTTTTCTTTACATAGAACTATATGTAAGTACATCTTGTACTTACCAGAATTGGTAACAGGAGTGATATTGATAAGGGTTAAAATGCTTTGTTTGAATTACATTAGTGGATATCAAAATGGATGTCGCACATTGAACCAAGTTACATAATACTGCGGCGTCGAATAAATTATGTATCGAGCAACTAAACTATTAAATTAATACAAGTTCCACGAAATTATAACTGACAAAGGAAAGGTTTTACCTATTGTTAATATAATAACACAAAATTCGATGGATGGATGAATAACCCATAGCTGTGTAACCTTTCAAGGATGTCTTCATTGAAATGATTATAATAGTAACAATAAATTAAGAAAAAACACTATCGATTGAAAATTGAAATATATTAATAATATTATAAATAGTAAGTCCTTATTCAAACCAAGGTTCTGTTTGTACTGGTTTAATGAAATGAACTGTAATATTTTAAGTGCTTCTTTTTGCTTCAGCAACCATATCAAAAGCCTATTTGTAGGCCTATCTAAATCACTCAATTAACGTATCCATAATATTCGATTCAAAGCATTGATATTGTCACTAGCTGAATGTTTTCATGTTTTAAAGCTCGTTTCAAAGGCCTCATGATCGTGGCTTGTTATAGTAAATACGTTCTATTTCACGAAATGTTGATGTTATAGAAACAAGCATGTTATTTTTAGTAAGAATATGGAAACAAAGTAATATAGCCCAAATCAAATTGCCTTTGTATACTACAAGAGTTTCGATATAATAGCGTACAAGGATCGTGCGTTACCTACGCGAACTACGTAGCGGAGTCCACGCAAAAATGTCACGACACGACAACATCGTGGTAAACCAATTTTCTGGTGAATGATTTTCAAAGTCTCCGAGGACATTAAGCGGTGACCAGACGTCGTCGGTCGGGTTTCCCTAGCCCTCGCGCCGCCCCAACATGTAGGTATTACGAGTAGGTAGTCTATATCGAGCGGCAGTCTGTTACATAACACTGCGGTACCAGACCCGCTGACGATTTCATTCCGTCTTCCGAAATAACTGAACGTTATTCAATCTAGTTTAGAATATTTATCATGACAAGTTCACGCAAATCAGCAAAAATAGAAAGATAAATCATCTAATAGATAACTGCAGTGAAAACTTTTAGACTTAGGTACAAAGTTTTTCAAGTAGCGGGCGATGGTTTTCCATTGCAGGTGCATAAATTATCTTACATAATGAACACTTTGTAGGAATCTTAATTAGTTTCAACATTGTTCTGCCAAAGGGAGTATCTTGACAAGGTAAAGTAAAATAACTTTGAACCATCGCCTTATGTAAATCTTAATTTTGGGCGCCAATGCTACATAATATATTAGGACAAAATAGAGCTAGAATGCGTTATTGTAATTTTACAGTAGGATAGTTTTTTATTAACCCTTGGTCGTTGCCCTACCTATTATTATCTACGACAGCCTGACGTATACGTCATGACTAGACTTCAAAGAAAAACTTATAACCATTTGACATGCGCGTAGTCGCCGCCAATTTGTCGCGACGTCGCCCTGTTAATGCAGTTTATTCACCTACCCTACGCTAGAAACCCCCGCTTGTTTTAGTTTTCATTATTCATACCCACCAGACACGAAGGAACCAATATTGTCCATCGTACGGTCGATTGACTTCAATTAGTGAAAACAGGGACAATGCATGGAGTATTGGAGTATGATATTGAGTATTAAAGATATATGTATACTTTAAATGAAAGGCAACGGTTTTTTTTCCTATATTATGATAATATTGATTATAATGAGCAAATCAAATCAAATAAAGATGTTTTATTCAATTTTGGGACACTTAAGGAACATTTATTGAACGTCATCTTATTGCTATCTTTTAATGCTATTGTTACCACCATTTTCAAATAAAGACCAGTCAGGAGAAGAAGAATGCACGAAACGATAACTCGAATCGTATTGCATTTTCGAACGTTTTTAGAGATTTTTCGATTTTTTATTGAGATACTGTTTACCGGCCGCCGGAGAAACTGAGTTCAGTTTAAGGGCCTGTCCATGACGAGTAAGTTTACTCGTATTACTGTTTTATTAGCTGTCAATACGTTTTCGATGTGACTTTAGTTACCTACTCATATTTTTGGGAAAATGTTTATCGTTTCAAATATTAGGTTATATTTACATTTAAGTATCTATATATTAATTAGGAGAAATGAGAGATACAAAAGAGGGGGAATGCATTTTTAAAAATAAGTAAATTTTTGTCCTAAAGGCGAGATATTTAACATGAATACCTACCTAATAATAATTTGCTGCGTCCATTAATATTTTTATTACTTTTTTAAAACTTATGACAATAAACACATAATACACTTTAGTAGTATAATAGAATAGGTACCTATACAAACTGTTATAAAAAAATACATTTGTTTCTTAGCAACAATAATGTAAACACAATCGTGACGGAGTGTAGAGTGTGATTCAAACCGTATTATTTGCGTGCGGATTGTGGTACCTATATGAAATTAAGTGTTTGAACATCTACACTAATATTATAAAGAGAATACATTTTGTACATTTGTATGTTCATTTGTAATGGATAAACTCAAAAAACATCTTCACTGATATAAATCAAAACACCTACAGAAAGTATTATATGTATACATTATCAGCGAGCATTATTTTATTTCAGTTCCTTCGGGAATGCGGGCGAAACCGCTGGCCGTAATTAAAGTCGATGATAGGTCAGTGGTATATTGTCGGATATCGCGGCAAAGGTGCTGGGTTCGAATCCTACAATGAGCTAGAGCTTTCAGTGAAGGAAAACGTCGTGAAGAATATCACGGTGGTGGGATACTTTTTAGTACCTACTCGACTGGCTGGCTACCATCCTAATGTTGAAAATTTGTCGCCAAGCACGGTGTGTGTTCCGAGAATATGTGAGCCCACATTGGGAATCCTCCTGGTATTTCTAATGTCTATAGGCGACGGTAATCACTTACTATAGGTGACCGACCCGTCTGCCTGATTGTAACTTGCGGTATAAAAATAATACCTATTAGGTATATGGTGACTTACGTTTCAGCGGTAGGTAATATGCGTAATTTACCTATTGTTTTGGATAAAACATAACAATACCCGGTATAATTTTATAAATTCATATGCAAATTCGACCTGTATCCCGATCAAAGCCGTCACTCAGTGGAAGGTCTTATGTAAATATATGTACGAGTATGGCTATTCTTTCGGGCCGATAATAATGAAAAATGGGCGGTGAAAATACCAAATATTGGGTCTGTAAAAGATTAATAAAAACTTCGACGAGATGGCAGTACCCGATCGATTTACCAGGCGACTAACAGCCCTATTAGAGTAACTGAGCCTTGATCCTCCGGGAAATCAGGCACCGGGTTCTATCACGAACTTTCATGTTTCCTCATTTTTAAGGAATATTTACAAATACGCAATCATATTAAATTGTTTAAAGTTAATGATACTAAATTTAAATCCCACTAATATTGTAAATGTGAACGTTTAGATGGATGGACGTTTGTTACTCAATCACGCCAGAACGGCTGAACGGAACTGGATGAAATTTGGCACAGATGTAGATTATAGTCTGGAATAGCACATAGGCTTTTTATCTCGGTAAAAGATAAGATCCCTCGGGAACGCGGGTGAAACCGCGGGGGACAGATAGCAGGTAATACTTTCAAACACTGTTTTTTTTATATCACAAGTGATATGTCAAGAATGAGCTATTAAAGGAGAGTTATAAATAATAAAAGGGAGTGGATAAAAATTCAAGAGTAGGTATTTTTTATAATGGTGGAATATTAAATTTTAAGTGGTGATTTGTCCTGTAACGAATGCCCTTAACGAGGGGGGACGCTCGTGGGTACTGAGATTGTATCGCTAACAGATGCTTCGCCTCGGGTGCAGAT
This sequence comes from Ochropacha duplaris, assembly GCA_951361185.1. Lineage (NCBI taxonomy): Eukaryota > Metazoa > Arthropoda > Insecta > Lepidoptera > Drepanidae > Ochropacha > Ochropacha duplaris. The sequence continues at coordinate 4,686,145 of OX592690.1, forward strand.
TTAATGATTGTCCATCAAGCGATAGAATAATAAGAATTATATTCATTAAACACGGGATTTTAATTAATGTAAATCTTATTAGTTTTACAAAACAGTTTCTTTACAAAACATGATATTTGTAAAAAACTTTATCTATACAAATAAATTAAATTAAAGTGCCTTTTTGTAATGTCAACCTTAATCAACCCTTTATTGTTGATGAGGGTCATTTTTGTAAGGACAAATTAATTATTAATTGACCGGCATATTTTTTTAATAATCTCAATGATTCAACATTCTGCAGGTACATGGAAGACAGCTTATGAAGGTTTTTTTAAAATAACGTTTTTCTTTCTTTGTCTTCACTGGTAGCAATTAAGGTTGATTTTTGACGTTGGTATTTCTATCCTTTTAGTTAATTCGTATACAACAGTAACATATATATATATATGTGTTACTTCTGGCCTGTGGTTTCAAGAGCGTTCCTAAGGGAATTAAAAAAAATACAGTTTTTTATATATTTTTTTCGCCTGTGAAACAATATCACGCATGAGCAACAACATAATTAAATTTTATCTAAACTACGGTCTGCCTCTACATTATGAAACTTAAAAGCAACGATCTTATTAATCAGGACGTTAGTAGCTCTCAGTTTAGTTTATGTTTATGCCATAAGCAGTTATAAGTAAGTATTTCTAACTAAATACAATGTCTAATAAGCACATTGCACACGCTATAAATAAATGAGATAGAATTGATTGTGTGATAACACCAGCGAGGTGTTAGAATGAGAATTTAGGCCCCTGGATCTCTGTGTAAGTAATGGTTGGGCCATTAGTTGCTCAAGGATACAAGGGTGTTACGTTATTTGTACGTGAATCATTGCAGCGCATCAGTATAACAACCAGTTCTAATACTTTGTTATCTGTATGTAAAACGATCATATAATTTAACTGTATTAATTGTAAGGTATTTATTATTTTCTATTAAGTTGCGTAAAATAATAACCGTACCTCTTTGGCTCTTATGATAAATAACACAGCAACATAATGCATTAAACGAGGCATTTTAATTTAAATATAGTACAGTTATATATTATTATAGTATAGTGATCTACAAAGGTATGTCTATCATTTTTGGATCATGCTGTGAACAAACTCAAGCGAATACCTGTTCATGTTTGCCAGCCATGTCGGGCTGTGAAACATTTTTGTCACGTTTTTGTCACGGGCGTGAAGATTTTTTAATATGTTTTTACAATTTATCATAGCTAAAATTTTCTCATGCATTTATAGGTGCACACCCAAAATATTTTTACAGATATGTCTATGACATATAAACTACCATTGTAGTGTACATTATTGAAGCAAGAACTGTTAACATACATCTGCTATTCTAATATGAAATATTATGGGTAGGATGAAGGGGAAAGAGTAGTAATAAATTTTATAAAAATATCTTTATACACAGTTGAAATCACTGTTATTATAAATATAATTCCTACTGGACCGCATAATTTCGATAAATTTGCTGTATTATTATGGAACACCTTTTTTGACCGACTTTAAATCACAGGGGACGATGGGGATGATACAATGTTTTAGCTTTTAATAACACAATCACGTCTATCCGTGAATGTAATAACATCTTTAATCTGAATATTCATGAGACCAAGTTTAAATACAATTGTGACTGTATGAATCGGGGGAACTGATATTACCGTGTACCAACTCGGGATAGCAATCAGCTGTGTGGTGAAAATGCCAAGTTCATTTATGTTACAACCAAAATTTCTTAATATAAAACATAAAAACCACAAATGAAGAACTATAATTTTTATGTAAAAAATCTAGCGGTCACGATAACCTCATGGGAAGTGACCGACGTCGCCAACATAAGTAAGAAATACCAAGCGAATTGAAAATGTTTTTCTGACGTTTCATAAAGTCTAGAAGGCAACTAACTAGCTCTCAAGTGGAACTGACTGTACAAACTAATAGGTGTATAGTACGTTTCTAAAAAAATACATCGTAAATATTTTCTTTATTTCTTTACTACAAAGTACCCAACCACCAAATAACTTTAGAAAATATCACTACAATATATTTTGGTATATAAATACTCAATTACAACAAATACTTTCTATCAATGGAACTCATTTAACGAGGTTATATAAACAAAAGCAAATCTAAAAATAAAAACTTTTTTTTTATAGGCCGGTATATGGAGCGTCACCGGTACTGTCATCCGCATAGCAATGAATGTTGGAAATGTCCAACAAATCATTGATATGCAGGATGAACAGCGTGGGTGATAGCACGCAGCCTTGCGGTACGCCAGCATTAATGTTCTTGATATCGGAGCAGCATCCGTCAACGACGACCTTGATGATCCGATTAGCAAGAAAGCGCATAATTCCTCGGGAACTCCGTATGACGGTAGCTTCGATAGAAGTGCCCTATGCCAGACCCGTTCGAAGGCCTTAGCGACATCTAGGCTAACTGTCAATGCCTCGCCTTTACTCTCTATGGCTTCAGCCCATTGATGCGTCAGGTATACAAGAAGATCACCAGCTGAACGACCATTATGGAAGCCATACTCGCGGTCGCTAATCGGCTGGTGCTCCTCTAGATACCCGAGGAGCTGAGTGTTGATGACTCGCTCCATCACCTTAGAGAGATGGGAGGTTAGTCCTATAGGCCTGTAGTTGGACGGATCAGTTCGGTCCCCCTTTTTGGGGATCGGTTAGATAAGGGCAGTCTTCCACGAGGAAGGAACACGTCCGGTGGTATAGGAAAGTTTGAATAGGCGCGTCAACACTGGAGACAAGTCTGGAGCACACGTTCTTAGCACAATGGCGGGGATTCCGTCTGGCCCACTCGACTTTCAAACGTCAAGGGAAAACAGAGCTCGCCGAACCGTAGTTGGCGTGAAGCGAACATCCGGCATTGAGCTGCCACAATGCGGAATGGTAGGCGTTGTGGCTCCCCTGTCGTCACCGGGTTTCCCTGGCCCCCACGTCAATCCAACACGTCACACACAGGAAGACCAACGGAAACACGTCACAGGACCCCGCCAACACACGGACTGCACACTTCGGAATTACATGCGAACGAACTCCACGGTGGTAAAAACTTGTGAACTCATTTTCGAGTTAAGCGACAATCAAAATTTTTAAACACGGCCATTAATAAATGGAGGAGATTTAAAAAAACTCCTGGTAATGAGGATTTCTCCACCTCGATATATCTAACAAAATTTTGGGCTTTAATGTTAGTTATGTGTTTACTTCGAACGTTGTAAATTATTCACAGTATACCGCAGGGTCGCCTCTCGTCCCTGAAATGTTTACATTGTTATTGTTCTAATTAGAACAATAAACCTGGCACACACATTGTAAGAGCCGAGCTTGCAGACCACCTACGAAATCTTTCCCTGAAACTTTGTGGAGAATCCACCGTGCCAGGAATACCTAGACGTGGTTTCTATTAGATTATTCGTAGTTACATTATACAAATCGCAAGCAACGCTATTGCGCAAGTAAAAACACTTTTATAGAAATCCAAGCTTTTGAGATGTGGGCGGGAATACTGACGCATGCTGAAAATATTGTGGGCAGATAAGGTGCGAAATGTCACAGTTTTACATAACTTTACATAACAAATATCGAGTACTGCAACGAATCATTCACAAAGAAAAATTCAGCGATGCCAACAATCAGGCAGACGAATGTCAACTTGGCTCAAAAAACTCAGTCAGTGGTACGGAATGAGTACGAGGTTTTTATTTAGAGTGGCGTATAAGGTGAACTAGTCATCATGACCGCCAACGTCGGGTAGGAGATGGCATCTTAATAAGAATACATTTTAGTAATCCGAAATATGGTCGCACTACTCCTCAAACAGATTTTGTTCAACTGCATTGCGGGGCATTGATTATTCTAAGGTTTCCTGTAAGTATGTAACTAATATAATTTATAATAATATTTTTATGTACCTATATTATAGACACCTCAGTCGACCAGTTAAGTTAGGAAAACCTGCAATGGCTATTATGTTTGCACACTGTTATTTAGCAGAGCTGAATCAAGTCGTTTGAGTTCAATACTGGCCGGATTGTGCAAATAGACGCGTTAATAAGAGTGTAAAATGGGTCGAATATCCGGCACGGTCGGCTGGTGTTGTGTGGTCAACACAGGCAACCGCGGCGCTCTTTGGTAAGGGGAGCCGCATTGTTTTACTACCTACGTCAATACAGTTATAGGTAATAATGTTACATAGGCATAAAAGAACATAAAGGGTAATAATCCAATCTTCTAACGCGTAGGTGTGTAGCTATTACTGACCATTAGGACGAATTTACTGAGTTGTAGAACCATGTAGTGCATATTTACTTTTGAAGTAGAATAAAGTAATTTTATTTGTTCTTTTTTATGTATATTTCATTGAGTCACAAATTAATCGTAGGGTTTCTAACTGACTGACTAATCTATTAACACATAGCTCAAACCGCTGAAAGGATTGCGCTCATAATCGGCACGCAGATACTCGTAGTTATTATGACGTAGGTATCCGCTAAGAAAGAACTTTCCAAAATGCACCTAAGGGGATGAAACAGGGATAAAAATAATTTGTATGGAGAGGTAATAAAATCGTTGTTTCAGTTCTTTGGCAGAATAAAATATTTGCTCTATTTTTTAATATCGCTTTTGTGTATGGATTTCCTTACTCAAAAGAAGCAATATTGAGGTAAGACGTTATTATTCAAATGGTATTAGGTACTCGGACGTAGACGGAGGCGCGTGCCTTTCAAAAAAATCAATACAACCCGCACGCCCCGACTCGCTCGCGCTCACAAGGACACAGAACAAACGGTTAACCAGCTAAATGTACCAAAAAATTTAACCGCGCTTCGTAATTAAAACACAACAAAATTATAACATATTTTTTTAAGAGAGATCCAATTATTGGACATTTAAAATCAGTTATTTACTGCGTGATGTTACACTCAAATTATTTGGTGTTCAATGAAAAACATTCGATCTAATCGCAAAAAAAATGCTTCTGTAAACACCATAATTGTATCGAGGTTATACTATATATGTTGAGTAATAAATCGTTGTGTCGACAACTTGACAGAACCGAAGGCATGTGGGCGTAACGACAATTTATAGGTTACGTTCGATTGTTTAAATACGTTTATATTGCTTTGGAATAACAGGGAATTAACAAATTATAGTCGTGCTTATAAGTAGGTTTTTATTTAGGTACTACTTTAACATAATTATCAGCTTGGACTATGAGGTTGTAAAGCCAGATTGTTATTTTATTTTTTTATACCACTTGGTGGCAAACAATTTTGCGGCCCATCTGATGGTAAGCGGTTACCGTAGCCTATAGACACTTGCAACAAAAAAATCTTTTAGATTATCTAAAACACTTATGAAAATAATACTTATAGCTGTTTTAAGTACTTATTAATTTGAATAAATAACATTCAGGAATTAATACATAGCCAATCAGTTTTTTTGTTTCGGTAACAATCGTTGAAAATATACCGACCAATCTAGAATGATTGGTTCATTTCAAATTTTTATATTTATATTAGTATGCTTTTGTGAGTATGTGCTTACGCCTATACAATGACTTAATCCTGATAACTAACAGAGTTAAAACGATTTATAGCAAAATAATATCCATAAATGGTGATTCAACAGCTTTGATACAGTCCAATGTTTACCAATGTTTAACTCCTTGTGCCCACACATATGCGGTGAGTCAACAAAACGTATGAATAATTATTGTACGACTACGACTGTGTGGCTGGCTGACTTCTAGCGGCTATAACTGGCATATATGTGGCAAAGCTTACAAGCGAGGGCTGTTCCCGTGAATGTCATTAAACGAACCTTTAAATTTACATATGAAAATGAATGAAATATGTGGTTTACAACGAATATAAATCAAACCTTGTGTGATTTATTGAGATACTTGCTGTCCCCGTGGTTTCACCCGCATTCGCGAGTGTTAATTTTCCCGGGATGAAAAATATCCTGTATTATTCCGAGGTATGATACCTGTGTGCCAAGTTTCATCAAAATCCGTTTAGCAGATTTTGCGTGATTGTGCAACTAACATACACATTTTTAATATTACATAGTAGGATTTCACTCAAGATATTATGGATGCTCACCAAATTAAATATTTATTTTATTTTTTTGGGATAACAAACAGTCTTACATTGCAATTTACAAAACTAGTAATGAGTATATTACATTAAATAAATGCCAGACCAACAACATCATCCACAGATTAAATTTAAAATAGTACATCAGAAATTGTGAAGCAAGTTTACAAGCAGGTGTGCATACTGCTTAGATACAAGTTAAAAATACTAAATAATATCACTTGATTAATGATACAACATAATCAAGTTTTTAAATTGGCAATTATGCTCTTTTTGAACTTTTGAACGGACAGATCGGAAACATCTTCTAATAGTTCATTGTAAGTATAAACTGCTTAATTTTTACTATCAAATTTATCAGCTATTACATCCTCATTTTCTATATGAAAAATAATCAGATTGGAATTAAATATTAGATGAATTTAGCAATCACGTGTCAGTAAATCAAGCACAGAAAACGGGGAGCAATGTTCGAGCGTTAGAATTTAATTGTACCTATATTGAAAACTAATTATAATTAAGTAGTTCTTTAGCGACCGCTTTCGTACAGTGGGTAAGCAATGCAAAATGGGGTCAATTATAGAGTAAAATGCAATTAAAATTTTAATTACCATTTCCATTTTTAGGGTTCCGTACCTCAAAAGGTAAAAAAAGGAACCCTTATAAGATCACTTTCATGTCCGTCTGTCTGTCTTTCTGTCCGTGTGTCACCACCGATTATCTCAGGAATGAGTGGACCTAGCAATTTGAAATTAATACCAGATAGTGAGGTCTATAGTCCCTATTAGGTGTATAAAAATCAAGGTTCTGAGTCAACACGATAAAAAGATATGGAGAGTTAGTTTTTCGCGAAAACTTGTAAGTACCAATATTTACCTAACTTGGTAATAATAATAATAACTTAATTTAAAATTAACGGGTTTCCCCATACATACATAGTAACCACCAATTAAGATAGACCTCTGAGATGTATCGGTGCTCATACAATTTAGAGGTCTAGCTTAATTGGCAAAAACCTCAAATGGTAATCGAAAAAAATCCTCGAGACTTTATTACCGTGATGAACGAACTATTTACAAGTTTGTACGGAACCCTCGGTGCGCGAGTCCTATTCGCACTTGACCGGTTTTTTTTAATTATGTTGTATGTTTTAGAAAATTTATGATTTCCATCTTTGTAAGATGTACATAATATATTATACCAGTAAGTAGTAATACCTACTCGGTCGTAGCAGAGCGAAAATAATGACTTTAGTATTAATAAAGCTCACATCTATTTCTCTACGACGATTTGTCCAGCCAGACAGGCGCTGGCATATGCCAGAGTGGATGTGATATTCACAAAGTTTGTGAAATCCTCGCAAGTGATGAAACAAGTAAACGTCTTTAAATATTATAGCGCCTCCTTTGATATTTATGCGTCTGAAATTCCGATTTGAATAAATGTTTGTCAATAGGTTTAACAAACATGTGAATCAAAAAGAGAACTGGAAACATACAATAAGTGTTTATGGTAGGTAGGTACGTACAAATAAAACCGCTTCGCGAAATGAGATTTTACAATTTACAAAAAGCTGTATTTCTGTTCATGGCTCTGGAAAATATTTTACCGTCGTTACATTTGAGAAATACGTCGAAACTGAACCGAAGAACAACTAAATACTGATATGACTACAAAGAACTAAGACTTCTTAATATTTTAAGGAAAAAAATAAAAGTTAGATTGTTAGGTAACCTATTGAAGAAAGTATTTGAATGCAATATGGGAATGGAGTATTCCTATGTATAGAAAATTAATATCTATAAATGTAGTTTGAGCGGTACTATAACAGCTCCCGGCCTGCAACCGCTATCGCCAGCTGGCGGGAATGCCCTGGATTCTCGACCTGTTTCAAGTTATTGCATTCGTTAACGCTCACGGCGGTACAGCGAGCGAAATTAAATGCTCGCTCAATAGAAAACGAAAGAAAAGCTTTCAGGGGGGTGGGTGATGGTCGTTATTAGATTAAAAGATTTGAACAGAATGGTTGCATAATTTATCATATGACCAAACTGAAAATGTTATTCTTGTTAATTGTTAATTCTAAGTGTAGAGATTTTCAATTGTCATGTAACTATTATATCGATTTGATATTACGATCTTAGTCGCTCATGTATCGTTTTATTTTTACCGAGTCTTATATAGAGTTGTTAATAGAGGAATAACGTCGACTACTACGACACAGGTTAATTTTTAACCTACTGTAGTCGCCCGCTGTATTTTTTTGTCTAACGTCAACTGTTTTGTACAACTTATGACAAATAACTTTGTAACTTATAATATATATTCAATGTATATTTGTGAGTACAAATAAAAAAATGTTTGAAATAAGTAGCATAGTTGGTAAAATTATTCCTGCTTATAAGGTTGCTTATCAATAACATCGTTAAGGACCTTGTAGCATACTAAAATTATTATTGCTGGAGGTATTTGAGTACTGGAATATTTAACTACCTACAGGTAAGTTTTACCACATTGCCACACGAAACCAATCTCCCCATAGTTAGGAAGTGCACCTATTACCTAAGGGAAGCTCTATAGCAACAAACAATTTAAAGTGTCACGATCTATATAATACCTGGGTGATATTACACCACTACAGCCGCGCGTCGGTAACTTTATAACAAACTAATTGTCCTCCGCGGTTTCACCCGCCTTCCCGTGGGATCTTATCTTTTCCCGGGATAGACCATATAGCCTATGTTACTCCTAATGTATCATTCAAATAGTGTCAGAATTTTGGAAATCGGTCCAACAGTTTTTAAGTTTATTTGTGTAACAAAAATATAAATCTTTCCTCTTTACAATATTAGTGTAGATGTAAGGTCATGTGCACATTTATGGTAAAGATAGATTAGTTAATAACGTGAAATGTCATAACAACCGTCGTTGAGATGAATCAAATCGAAGAGAAGAGCACTTATGAAGGTCGAAGCTACAGTCACAGAATCGGAAGACAGCTTTTCAAATATAAAAATATGCATGTTATTTGAAGTGTCCCTCCTATTTTTCTTACGTATGAACATTAGTTGTATCATTATACAAGAAAAAGCTTTGTACCCCTTTTCCTCCTCTGTTTGTAAACCGATTTTTTTTTGTGTTTTAGCTATTTTTTGTTAGGAAACTTAACTTTTTCGTAAAAACACTTGGGCGAACACAATTTTGTCGCAGTCAAATACTGAATGAGGGACAAAAATTCGATTCGATTTTAAAATAATACTCATACTCAACCGCGATAGATCGTAGGCACCCTACGATCTAACGTTAGCCTGAAAATTATTAAGTAACTAGCTTTTGTAGCGGGATCGACTACAAGCTCAAGGAACAAACGACACAATATTCAACGTTAAAGATTATTACTCCTTCTCGACTAACTAACAAGGTCTCATGTTACCCAAGCAGATTTTCCAAACAGAACGGGTCGCATTTTAACTGATTTAACAAATATAGAATAGTAGTTTTTCACCACGCGGTTTCACTCGCGTTCCCGAGGAAACTTATCTTTTCCCGGTAAAAAAGTATCACATGTATCAGCTTCATCAAAATCTGTTAAGCCATTTTTGCGTGATTGAGGAACAAACATACAAACTTTCACATATATAATATTAGTAGGACGATACATGATATTATAGCTGAAGAGTACTTCTCATTATTTTAACTTCTGATAATATGACTGTAATTATTCAACTTTTGAGATAAACATTTATTAAGTCACTTTCCGCAGCCGTTCTCCATAATGAGAAGGGCACCTCCGCGCGAAGACATACTTCACCGTAACTTTACCTCTTTGGATTATTCTCATATTAAAACAAAAGGAGCAAGGGAAGAAGTATTAAAGTAACAATATTAACAATGAGCGCTATGTCGCTTGTATTCAATAAACTCATGCACATTCTTGGAAAAAGTATAGTGATAAAGGTTGACAAATATAAAAACGTTTTTTAATAAACTGCACTAAACGGTAGGGTGTAGAGACACCCGCCGGGTATATGGATACTTACTTAACTAATTAAATTAAAAGGAATGTGTTGAAAGCATCGGTACGAAGAAAACTCTTTGCTAATAGATGAAACGATTTCTAAATGCACTTTTCATTAGATATATTTAATTCTATCGCACGAAGCTCCTCTGTCTTTCAATTTATTTTTAATATAAAAATACCAAGGTTTTGTTCGTTACTTCTACGTGGCGTCTGTTAATTGAGAAAGAAATCTAATATATATCTCAAATTAACTTGAATGAAATAAAGGATGGAACGGCTAAAAAATATTTTTTTAAAATTTTGTTTGCAAAATTAATTCTATAAAAACGACCAAGTGCGCCTCGGGTAAACGGCAAACACTTGAAACTATCGAGTTTTTGTTTTAGACCTAGATGTAAATTATGTTTATATGCAACCCCATTAACGGCACGCGGATTAAGCCTTATTGAATTAGTAAGTTGCAACTATCTTGTTTGCACGTGAAAGTGGGATTGCACTTGAGTATCAAATATCCTAACTATAAGTACGAGGTAACGTTCGGGTTCCTATTCGCATGTTTGAGATTGTAGTGTTACTTGACTCAGTTTATGTGAATAGGAATTTAATAATAAAACAAGTCACGAGCGAGATGGACTCGCACAGAGAGTTTCCGTACAAATATTACAATGTGTAGCCAATATACCTAATACGTTTTTATTAATAAAACCTATTGAGCTAGCCTGCGTAAGTAAATTATTGCGCATAATTTACTTACCTTCTAAAATATGAATCTAAACTGATCTTTATTTTATGCACACAGGTAAAAAACATTAATTTATTTTTTAATTTTGGATAAGCTTGTGTTTGACCGCAATCTCATGGTAAGTGATAATGCGGCCGAAGTTGGTAAGCACATAAATCCTAGAAGGGATTTTATTTGAAAACACAGGTCAAAACGCCTTCGCTAGAACTTATATAACTACCTATTTATTTAAGTATTTTTCTTCAAACAACTAATAACATGATAAAAATACGTAAGGGTCAAATAGCCTATTACTCTTAAGCATCTAAACATCGGTTCGCTACTATCTTACCAGATATTCTAAGTATACTAATGCATTATTTACTTTGGATAGTCTTGTCTCATATATAGGTGGCCAGACCCTAAGTATTATGACAATTGAAAGGGGGAGATAAGTGGGCGGGTCACCTACCAAATAAACAAAAACATAACATATACCTGCTTCGATTTCGAGCAGTATAGCCTAGAGGGGATATGGCTCGCATGTACAGCTCTATCGGAACACAGATATAAGTAAAATATGAGTATTCAGGTATCGAAACAAGTAAGCTAGGCCAGTATATAATTTGTTATGGAATTCCAACAAACAGTTGGTCATGAAAATAAGAGCAAAGGTGTACACGTTCATGAACTAACTTAGTAAAGCAGGTACTCACTCGTCTGGAAAGCTTGGCGCGCCCTCCTCTTGGCCGGGGGCGTTCACGTGGTACACGCAGAAATTCTCCAACAGAGCTCTCATGTCCACGAAGTTGAAGAACGGTTGGAAGCACACATCTGCGGATATATTACACGTTAATCGCAAAGTTAAAAACTATATTATTCATTTGTTAAAAGTTTACCGATCAGGCGCGGAACCAGGATTTGGTTTAGGGGGGAGCAATTTTAGCTCATATCACTTGGTTACCTTTCAGAAAATATCGGGGAGTGATGAGTGAATTAATAACGATTCTTCGTAAACGGGACCCGTTGTCTATGGTAGGGGAGGCATTGATGCTAAATTTGTAGTTACTCGAGCGTCTTTGGGACCTACTGGAATTTGAAGATTAGGTGGAATAAAGAAAAAAAGGTTATGTGATATTTTCCCCTTCAGCGGTGGGGGGAGCGTCTACAGGGTTTCAAAAATGTAAAAAAAAACAGTCACCAAGAAATACTCGAGCGCGTCAGATATTAATAGGGTAGTCGCGCCACGTCTGTCTGATAACGGAAAAATAATAATCTGCCGTTTTGCGTGGTGGGGGTGGCCGTACGAAGGGGTCGAAAATATTAAAAAAAAAAATTTGCTCGAGCGCGTCAGACATTGATAAGGGATGTTAAGTGAACCCTCCAGTAGCTCCTATTTTAAAGACTGACGATTTGGACGCGACCATCAGTCAGGGCCGATTTTTGAAAATGCAAAAAAAAATCGTGACCTTGATTTACTCGAGCGCGTCAGATTTTTATACAGGCGGTTCTTCTTGATGGCCTTGTTGTACTGACCCATAATCTGACAATTATGTTGAGGGATTTCAGCCACTTCGGCTTGTGCAAATCGGCAGATTAAGATATTTCCGTGATTCGTGACTAATTTCCTTCAAAATAAAAAAAAAACCAATCGCGCTCGAGAAAATCCAGGTGACGTTTTTTTTTTGCAACTTTGCGAGTCTCCAATTTTCTTTCGTCACGCCCAATTTGTCAGATTATTGAAATGTACACTATTTTGCATGTAACTAACTTACCTTACCTTAATCTGACGCGCTCGAGTATTTCAAACCATCGATTTTTTTTTACTAATCTGACGGGCTACCCTAGGCGTTCGACACTACATAGAAGGCTCAGATTTGGTGAGAGTACTTCACAAGGTGCAAGGTTGCCCCCTTATGTTAATCTGACGCGCTCGAGTAAATCCCGAAATCCCCTATTCGCCTCCCCTACCACTATCACTATGACAATTTCAATCTTTTGAAGAAGTGGATCCGCGCCTGTTATCGATAAAATATGGAAGACAACCCTCCAACGGTTGTAGAGTGAATTAATAGACGCTAGCTTACTTAATATTCTAGCTGTTCTACGCGGTTTCATCCGAGAAAAAGTATCTAAAACTAAAAAGTATCCTATCTCTTATTCTAGGACATAGTCTATTTATTTATGTGTCAAGTTTTTAAAATACCTATAAGTATTATGATAAATAAGTAAAAATAATAAGCATCAAACAAAGAAAATATTTTCGCAATGCAGTATTCGTGAACTCGCCAAATGTCACATATTCAGTTCGCAGTGCATGGCAGGTCGCAGTGCTGAGTGGCGGGCACACAATTTCTAACAAAAGTGTCACAATAAGGGCCAGCTATTGTGTTTCTAGTAACAACCCTACATAAAGCGCGGACAGCACCTAACCTCATAAGTAGGTAGGTACTGCAGAGAAGTTTAGCATATTATTTATACACAAGGGAATTGAATTATTGAATACAATTATATTGTTTGCATGAATGTTTATTGAATATTCCTCACTGTGGTACAGAGATTGTCACAAGGTACATAAACATGACACTGATGTGTGGCCGTCTGCCTCGGACGGCACCGACCGAGCGCTTCGATGCTCGCTGGAATCGGATTACATCGTTAGCCTTCGTATACACTGCAATTTATTGGATTTTACCACAGATTGAGATTATTATTCATTTTAAGTAGTTTACTATCGTTTAATATGTTTCCTTTACACAATCTAAAGCTATCTACCTTCATAACATTGAGTAACACTTGGATAAGATTTGATTTTAAATTAGATATTGAAGATGAGTAGGTAACGTAAATCTATCTTGGTAGCGTAAATTACAAGTCAAGCTATTTAAAATACTCGGTTAACGTCTACACTTTTTATAATTTGACTTAAAATAACATTCCTTCTACGCTAAATATTGACGATGAAAATATCAAGTCGGATATTTCATAAAAATATACGCCTATAACCTACATTTTATTTTGATTCCTTAGGGAATTCGGATGAAACCGCGGGCGGTAAGCTCAAACTCAAAACTCATTTATTCAGTTTAGGCCCTGGTAAGGCACTTATGAACGTTACATTTGACTCTACCACCGGTTCGGAATACACTTAAACTGAGAAGACTCCGGCAAGAAACTCAGCAAGGCCATTTTAAACTAGTATGTATAGTTAGTTATGTATTATATATTTACTACTCGACCGAATACTACGTTGAACAATAATTGATCGACGAGCAAACGAGGCCTAAGTGACACCTGTCTGTGTCTACATGACCATTCTTATTTCTTCTTAGGGTTACATAATTAATTGATCACGTGGGAAGTGTGGATTAGATTTTTTTCAATATTACTAGGGCTAATTTACATCGGTGCTACGAGCAATTCGATGTTTCTTACTCAATGCCCATTATGCAGTACTGAAAGACAATATGGATCATCAAATCTTCATTCATGAAAAGTACCTGCTCATTTTGTGAAAACCTTTTAATATATTTAGTTCAATATGGAGTGTGAATTTTAACCACATGATGAAAGATAAGCCAGTACACTAATGATTAAATATATATTTTATTATTAAATATCTTTAAGTAATAGTATGTCGTGACATATTCAAAATTAGATTAATGCTGATTTATCACACGATAAATATGAGCTTGTTTACATTACGTAGGTACTTTAATACTATGCTCAGGTCACTAATCAAATGAATACTAAATTGTGAACTGTCAAAGCTGTTAAACTTTACGAGGGGTACCTCTCGCAAAGCTCTGTTAGCTCTTTATTGCGGGTTTTAACGTAACCTCATTAAGTTGTTGATTCGAGCGTAAATTAAAAATTAAAAGTGGCAAATACGAAGGCCAGACTAACTTTTTAATACGAGCCGAAATATATTATAAATTACTGGGAATGGCATCTCATGGAAATGAAATGGAACGCTTAGTTAGACTACATAGACTTTACTAGAGTTATAGAAAATGTTAATTAACAGGAATAAAAACGTATTAAAAGTAAGGATTTTTTTAATACGTTTTTTTATAGTAAACTAACTGTCCCCCGCGGTTTCACCTGCGTTCCAGTGGGATCTAGGATCTAGATCCCGTGGATCGGTATAAAAAATAGGTAACAACCTATTCACAGACCTTCCTGAAAATACACAAAAAATATAAAAAAATCGGTCAAGCCGTTTCGGAGGAGTTCGGTTACTAGCACTGTGACTCGAATTTTTTTAAATATGTAGATAGGAATAATTTTAATGAATAAATTAAGGTTTATTCATGATGATACATAAAATAAAAAACGCTGTTATAAAACAGAATGCATGAAACACACAGCTAGAATCTACATATTTTTGTGCATATATTATATGTTAAATTTACTTCTCTATTTTGTATGCATACCTATGTAGGTACGTGAAATAGTATGCAGCGGTGAGTGGTCACCATTGTTCGCCGGCGATATCGGGACACTAACATGAGAGGAAAATACACTAGGTACATGCACTATCCATTATCAAGAATACAAATACAATCCATCACACGTCCGTCAGGCCAATTTAGGCTGTTTCTTTCCTTCTCTCACCATTCTTACACAACTTACGCGTTTGCATGACAACTAATAGTTAAATGGGACTAGTGATACGAGACTCACGGCATACATTATTTACACTGAGAGTCTTTCTTCGAGGCGCCTTAGACTATAAAGACGTGAATGACTGAAAAGAAACCATTCACAACCAGGTGAGCAAATGTCCTAGAATACATGCTAGACACGAAACGAACATAAAAGTATTCGTAAGTACCTATGGTACTCGATT
This sequence comes from Ochropacha duplaris, assembly GCA_951361185.1. Taxonomy (NCBI): domain Eukaryota; kingdom Metazoa; phylum Arthropoda; class Insecta; order Lepidoptera; family Drepanidae; genus Ochropacha; species Ochropacha duplaris. The sequence goes on from OX592690.1 coordinate 4,701,904, forward strand.
ATCTAGCTCTCACTCCTATATTATAATCGAAATATAGTAGTAGTAAACAATCAATTAATTGTTCCCTAATTTAGGACCTTTGAATCACGCAATGCGTGAATTTGTCTAGCATACCGTCATTCACCGTCACTTTCGTAGCAATAAATACATTAGGTATTATTAATAAGATAGCCATAGTAGATTCGCTTAATTCAAGAGACTCATTTATTCATTGTTAGGAACTGGAACGTTGATTCAGATCTTGCTTCAAAAACACACATCTATAGACAGATAAATTCTACTATAAAGTAGCAGATGATATTGAAACGTGCTTTGTTCGATTAACAAACGAGTGTGGGTACCATAGAACACAAGAGGATATATTAAATCCAAGATATAGATACACCTGTCCGTATTATACAACTGCACGCGTACAATGCTCGCTATGCTTCCTTTTTCGCAGTAACTATGTAGTATAAAAGGACCGATGTAAAAAAACGAGTCTGGCTCAGTTTAGATGAGGGATTCACGCGGCGCGCGAGGTCGAGGTCGCAGTAAAGGAAACTTACGTAACGCGCAGACTGGATTCCAAATGAAAATGAAACTCGGATGGGAAATGTGGCTTCTCTATTCCGACCTCATCATTTATATATATAAGTTTTCATATTTAGAAAATCATAGCCCAAATGAAAAAACTTTTAAATTAAAATCTGTAGTTTCTTCATATCTTACAACAATATTTTTTATTTCTAATAATAACATAAATATTCCACACAACTAAGATCGCTCTCTGAAACTGAGACCTATAAATACTTGGGTATGTCTCAGGCGCTCGGCATCAATGAGACTTACATGAAACAGTCGTTGCGGGAACGCTACCTGGGTCGCCTGAAAAAAGTACTGAAAAGTCTATTGTCAGGCGGAAACAAGGTGCGAGCCTACAACGGTTGGGTCATGCCGGTCTTGATGTACTCTTTTGGCATACTCAATATATTCAAATCTAACCCTAATTATTGAATACCACACCTAAACCACATAGGTAGGTATGACAGCTAATCGCCGTTGTAGTTCACTTTTACTATTGATTTATCAGCTTTAACTTTGTTAAGTGTCCTGACTGTGACATGAATAAGAAACCACATAATTATTTTGTTAGAAATTACTTGAAGCCAGATCAGCATTGAGCCCAAGATAATTATTATATTATAAAAAAAATTATTAGGCACCATAGAATTTTGTTTATTTAGACCTAACAGAAAACATAAGATAACAATATTTACACGTATTTATAAAATGGCTATTTATATAAAAGGAGAAGTCCTGACTGATCTATCAACGCCCAGCCTAAACCCTTAGACCTACAAAGCTGTGTTTTTTCAGGTGTTGTTTTTAAAACTTGACCGAGGAATAAGAACGGATTTTTCGAAATTCAACCTTTAAGGGGGTGAAAAAGGGGTTGAAAGTTTGTATGGAAGTTCGCGATTTTTTTAAGCTAGAACCATGAAACTTTGTACAATTAAAAATAAAGAAACACGAATTTTAGCGTTTTCGAAAATTCTACCCTTAAGGGGGTGAAAAAGGGGTTGAAAGTTTGTATCGAAGTCCGTCATTTTTGTAGCTAGAACCATGAAACTTTGTTTATTGGCTAACAAATAAAAATAAAGAAATACGTGTTTTAGCGTTTCCTATAATTCCACCTCTGAAGGGGTGAAACGGGGGTTCAAAGTTAGGAGTTATTTCCGTTTCTTGGTATGAAAAATGAGAAGGACTGACTCATCAACGCCCAGTGTTAGATCTAGAAAGCTGATATTTTTCACAGGTAATGTTTTTAAGATGTAGACGAGGATTAAGAAATAATTTTTGATATTCAATCTCAAAGGATACGCGGGTGAAACCGCGGGGCGGAAAGCTAGTGGCTATATAAAATCATAAATTCCACGAAAAATGATAATCTATTTTGTAAAAAAAATTACTGTGGACAATTACCGAGTGGATAAAGCAATCTAAAAACTAAAATCAATGATGTGACCTTTACCTATAAAATTAAGGATATATTTGAATAAATATTAAACCTTTAATTATACCTTTAGTTAATAACAAAAAGGCGTTTCATTCTGGAATCTAAATTCAGTTATGAAAAGTTTAATTAATTTTCTTTATTAAATTATACTTGTAGATCGCTGATTCTTTCGAAAAGCGCAAATTCCCTTTTCAACCCTAATACTTATTTATTATTGCTGTAGCCATCATCATCTACATTTTATTAATCCACTTTTGCCAGTGAACCACAAAGCATCTTCTCGGTGTGAAATCAATACATTTGTACCGTGTCTTCCAAAATGTATGTTTCCAAGGTTACAAACAATTATAGCTGCATTACCAAAAGGCAGACAAAACATAAGATCAACTATAGGGAACATGATAGGATTGGCACACGTTTTAGTAGCTTGTTTTTTACTCGTTGGATCCCAGAACAGGGCAGCCAACCTCTATATAATAGAACGTGGGTGATGCAGCGGCGCGGCGGCGGGGTAACTAACTCTAACATTCACGTGTAAGTTTCGTGACAGAACTAACACGACACAAAGCGCGGGGCGTGAAGCTACTCCACCGGCAAGATCCAAAATCACCAGCCTGCTGAATTTCAGGTAAAATCAGGCTACTTGGATCCTACTCTAAAACTATTATTAATATTAAACGCCATTCAAACTACCGAAATGCTTTTTGAATCCGACATTTTCAAAATAGATTCCAGAAGCTTTATAAAATGTTGTGATGTGACCCTCCCTTCTAGTCACCGATAAATGTCTGACAAACGTGAAGAGATAAACGTTTTTAAAACGTCGCGTCGGTCGCTAACTAATTACGACTATTTGTAGAATTATCGTGACAAATGTAATGGCATAAACATTGTCTCTCATTGGTCAGTCAATCAATAGCGAAGCTACAATACTTTACTGTCATTAACTTTATGGAATTGCAACTTGAGTAGGAACAGTAGACTTGATCCGTACCTATACGTATTCTTTAATCTGACTAAGCTACTAACAAAACAAAGGAAAATAATGCACATTTAAAAACAAACTGTACCAATTTTTTTTAAGACACTAAAAATGTGAGTCGTTGGACAGACAGAGATACTGCCAAGTCTCACGTCAAACAAAATTATGATGCATAAATCAAAACATTCAGTGCGAAAACACCAACGTCACATAAAGAAAACGCAACATGTAATGTACGTATGTAAACATTTTAAGCACTTACAACCAGATGTACTGTACCTACTACACGACCCTAAAATCTTTTAATCATCGTAGGCAAAATAGCGAAACATGCTTGTTCGTCAGTTGATCGATTAACAAAAAATATAAATCGGATGATAAACATAGGAGAAAAGGGGGTACAAAGTTTTTTCTTCGCTATTATACCTACGTTTAATATGCGTTCATATTGATTTCTATGCACGTGTTTTTCTACTCTCCAGCTTTCGATATTACACTGCACATCCAATTTCCCATCATGATTGGATGCAAGGATGCCGACTGATAGTGATAGACATACTATGAATAATTAATACAAGCTGCATTTGAATAATCTGAACCAGTCACTACGGGCTATTAATGTCAATTTCACTGTTGGTGGAGCTGTGAACCTGCGGTTTGAGTGATATCCATTTGGATTCATTGCTACCAACCCAACCGCACTAATTAATTGTCCAATTATGGGACTGCTCGTGGCAACTATAACCTAGGAGTATGTTTACGTTTAGACTGGAATGGTGGTAACATTATCCGATCCTGTTCACAGCAACCAAATGCACGATGAAAAATTGTTAGGCACTTAGCTATTTTAGCGCTTATTCCTCTATCTCATTAAAGTACTCGTCTATTGTATCAAGACCTTATGTGCCATGCCGTGCCATACCGCGCTACAGTAAATTATAATAGCGACCATAGTGCCGCGGAGTTAAAAATAGAACATCCGCAAAAAGGCTGTTTGACCTATTCAAATTAATATCAGTAACGCCAAGTAATTTATGGCTATAATTGCATTATTGATTTCTGATACAATGAAATTAATTCACTTACCTACAAATTCATTCATTGTACCATAATGGTACACATCAGCTATCCAATTTACTGCGAGTCAACTCGAAGCACTTCAAAGATAGTATAACTTAAGACAATTAACCGTAAATAAGGATTCTAAAGGAAAATATTTTACGTAACAATTGCTTTACAATAATGCTCCAGCCATTGTTGCACAGGTTAAGAAAATAGAATTTACTTTATTTATTAAATGGGAATGGGTACCTTTCTCTTGATATTTCTTCTCTTAGCAAGCAATGAGAAAATGAAAGAATTGTTGCTTTGTTTGTGTTTAAATTGTGCTCAAGAAATATAACTTAATATCTTATTACATTCCATGGACTACAATAACAGAAATCTTGTTAAAATGCACAGTTATTTGCAGCGAATAAACCAACAGAAATCGTATCGGACTGTCAGCAAGGATTTTTTACACTAAGGAAAAAGGAAGGCAGGAAGGGTTTAGCAAGTTATTGTGGTACCTACTACTACCTACGCATTGGAAATATAATGTAATTTGAATTCCGAAGCGACTCACCTGCCTCATTTACTTAGCGCGTATTACTTTCGAGAACTTAGATTATTTAGCAAATATTTATATTAGGTATGTAAGTATTTATTACAATTTCTGTATTTTTCTTTTTTTTATTCTGGATAAGCTTATGTTTGACCACAATCTCACCATGGTAAGTGATGACGTGGCCGTAGGTGGTAAGCACACAAAGCCTAGATGGGAACTGGCTCTCAAGTGCAGCTGTCGGAACACACCGATTTTTTTTTATAACATACTAGCGACCCGCCCGCGGCTTCGCCCGCGTGGACTACACGTTATATCGCGCAAGTGGGGGTGGTGGAGGGGGGATAAAAGATAGCCTATGTTCTCTCCCAAGATCTACTCTATATCTGTGCCAAATTTAATCTAAATCGGTTGAGAGGTTTAAGCGGGAATAGTATATTTCATTAAAATTAAATTAAAAATTTGTTTATTCACTCCCACACAAAATTAGTACAACAATTTTCGTTTTCTATTATCTAGGTAAATACATTTTAATGTGGGAGACAGGAGCCCAAACTAGGTTACCCTGTGCTATGAGTCTCCTGGCACGCTCCTGGCATTACAAGTGCGGAAAGGCTGTCATTGCAAAGAGTTCCGACAAATGTCTACCCGAGCCGACGCACAGCCGAAGGCGAGGGTTGACAGTCGGAACAAGTTGCAATGACGGTTCCGCAAGTGTACTGAACGACTATTTTTAATACAGTTGCGAAAAAATGAAGCAATTTAATAAAATAATAAAAACACAATAAACTCAACTAACTAATCATTTATTTCTTATAAAAGTTATAGTACACATGTACATTGAAATTGGTACAGTTTTTTAAACTTACTGAGGAAGTTTTAGGTTGCATATTTACTGTTTGAGACAAACTATTATTGATTTCGTATGATTGTTCATGTATATTTGTCATACAATGTTTGTGCAATTATAGTGATTCCGGTGGTGTTAATTAAAAAAAAATAGGGTCGAAATTACTCATTTTGTGCAACAAACAACTAAACTCGCAAAGAAAATTTCTGGAAAATGGCGCCAACCGTAGAATATAAGCAGAGTTTTTTTTTTCTTCACCCAAAGGGAACTCAAGGGAAATCCATACAGCTTAGTCTTCATTATATTTTTTTTATTGATATGAAATAAAAATGAAATTTAATGAGATGAAATGAAACCTAACCTAACTCATTCAATTAAATAATTAAATCTGATATTAAAATAAATTAGTAGCTTCTTTTTAGAAATATACGTATTTGTATGAATCACAAAAACTCTTTAGTAAAAACTTCATGGTTGGTTTTTCTTTTTAATAGACATTATTTTGACAGTTGGGAAAGAGAACGCACGAGTTCGGTAAAGGTAAAAAAAAAGCACTAGTATGTAATAGCCCACATCCCGAACGCTATACGTCCCTGTAATACACCAGTTTTTGAGCAACTGTATTAAAAAGGTTTAAACACTTCGTAAATAATCACTTTTTAGTAAAGGATAAAGAATGGTTATGGTGGGTTATCCCTAAGAGATAGACATATACCATCGCGGACTTTTTTGTTGAACTTTTTAAGGTGGACTATACTGTAGTACATTATTTTGGTCTATCTCGTAGGGTTCAGCCAGCATTTGCAATATAAGCGCAAAAAAATGCTTAATTACGACATCACATTAGAAACCTCTAAATTTATCAGTGTTTCGCTACTATATTATGCATGTATTATACATATAAACCTTCCTTAAGAATCACTCTATCTATTAAAAAACCGCATCAAAATCCGTTGCGTAGTTTTAAAGATTTAAGCATACATAGGGACAGACAGCGCAAGCGACTTTGTTTTATACTATGTAGTGATTAGTTTACGTTTGACCACCAACTCGCCTGTTGATAGGTTCTTGGCGACAGATTTCCAACTTGAGGGTGGTAGTCAGCCAGTCGGGTACTACAAAGTACCCTACCACCATGCTATGGTTTCCTCACGATGTTTTCCTTCACCGAAAGCTCAAGCTCATTGTAGGATTCGAACCCACGACCTTCGCCGCGGTATCCACCGTCACTACCACTGAGCTATCATCGCCTTAAAATTATTATTTTTTATATAGTTATAGTGTATACAGTCATTTTGTTGACTGTTACATTTGTAACTTTGTAGCAGATTTACAAAAGATAATTATATTTCTAGAATAATCTCGTAACAGGAAACAACGTCTGCATTTCCGTATTTTTGTAAATCTTACACAAAATCCCCGTTTATATTAGTGATAAAAATTGCATCAAAATGGCGAGAGCAAGATAAGGGGATAACGACGTCAGTTGGCCGACGAGGAATTAGATTGTGGGCTTTGCGGTATGACTGCCATTTGGTTGCGCAACTTGCTTCTTACTCCAACCGCAGACAGACATAGAGTGCCTACAGAACACTCATCAACATCATCACATTAATATTTGATTGATTACGAGTTCAGGAATATTTAATATAACTCGTTAAATCAATGTCCGCCTTTTACTAGCTCCTTTTTAATTCATAGTTAACATACATAGTGTCCATCTATTTGGTTTGTAATTACCAATAATAATTACTTAAATGGTACCTAGGGCTTTTGAATCAACAACCGCAGTTTACGCTGCGATCCAATTGAGGCCGGAATAAAGTCCGGATGTCTTCTACTCAGAGTCGACAGTTCACTAAGTGTCTGTATGTAATTGGGACGAGGTCGCAATGTAAAAATATCTGTTTTCTCAGGCGTCTTTGACAAGAGCCTTTTGCCGACCGTCAGCAAAACTAAAGATGCGCTGTTTCAAAAAATTTTGTACCTACCTACTAAATTCACTGTGAAAACAACCGCAAGAGTAGCCGTCCAAAACGAAACGATAATGAGCTTTTAAAAACATAACTATACAAATTCATATTATAGGATCATTCGAGCTGATTCAGTCAGAAATCAGTAGGTACCTACTACAACATGTATTGTTTCACTCAAATTATTATTTTAAAGTTGAATGCTTGCAAAGGGTATAAAATTGGCATCCTGTTTTTAGTAAGTTATAAATAATTCAAAGATTTGTGCTGTTGGTCTACCGAACAAAATAAAATAGGAGATAAATTCATTGCGCTTGTAACTGAGAAAAGTCAACGCACTATATTGTTAGCCGATGACGATGGGGTAATTAGACAGTTAAGTTCTCGATAATAATATCAATGAATCGCTTTCACAGTACGAATCAAGATACAAATAATTCTAAAACTCATGCGATTCAAACTTGACATTCACGGGAATGGTCAAAATGAGCAGCTCGTATAATTTAGAGTCAAAATGGATTAAGGACATGAACGAACATGTTTCGTGACTGTAAAGCGGCACGCAAGTTACATAACATTGTCGTACGGCGGGGAATCAATAGAGAGCACATTACAAAGAGGACAGAGATTTTTATATCTACTGCTAAACGTTGCTCAGTTCTCACTCTGATAATGATTCATACGAATGTTTTTAACTAAACATTTTAAATAATTATCTGTGAGGTAGAAATATTTCAAGTGCAGCACGAAAGCAGTGAACCTAAAAAATAAATTAATGCACTTCAAATAGTTCAAGGTCATATGATTGCATTGAAAAAATAACTTGATTACATTTGAGTTGAAAATATTCTGAATGTAACAGAATTTGCGACAAATACCTTTATGTAATATATCAAGTGATATTATTTTACCAATGTTTTGGATAGGCTCTACTCTTCATGTAATTACGTAATTATAAAGATGTTATTTTTTTTTCTAAGCTGAACACAGATGATTCCATAGCCTGCGTTAATTTAAGTAACTATTATTTTATACCTAAAATGGCATTGCGTAATAGCATCGGTTCGCGAGTAGCTTATAATATTAATATCATTTAATAAAAGAGCAAGGCTTGACTGTTTGAAATTAGTCATTCTTATCTTCTTATACAACGTTTGCTTCTTATCTATCTAATATATAAAATTCTCGTGTCACAGTTTTAGTTGCCATACTCCTCCGAAACGGCTTAACCGATTTTGATGAAATTTTTTGTGCTTATCCGGTATCTATGAGAATCGGCCAACATCTATTTTTCATCCCCCTAAATGTTAGGGGTAGTCCACCCCTAAATTTTATTTTTTATTTTTGAGACAAATTTTCTAATTTCTATTTTTTTATGATACAACATACAAAAATACATACAATCCCCAATTTTCACCCTTCTACGATCAACCCTTATTTTTTAATAGCCATTTTAGTAATTTGAGTAATCGGTCAAGCCGTTTCGGAGGAGTATGGTAACAGGACCGATTTGGATGAAATTTTGTGTGTGTATTTCAATGGGTTCCTCGATGATTTGAAAACAAAATTGGACCCGGTAGATGGCGCTGGAATCGGGTTCTAAGTTTTGTTTTAATTTCAGGGCAGGACAACGTCTGCCGGGTCCACTAGTACATAATATATAATTACCTGTCCTGACTGACTAATTTTACCCCTACAATAAGGGAAGAACGGTTGTATAGAAGTCCGTCATTTGCAAAATAAGAAACACGAAATTTCATATATCTAATTATTATATTTTGATGTGTTATATATAAGGTTATAACAAAGACCAAAGCAGTCAACTAATTATAATAATTAGCACCTAATATACATAGCTGCATGTGTGATGAGCAGAGATCGGATAATCGGGCGCATATTTACCTAAACTTCTTTCCACGAAATAATATTATAGATGTCCTTTCTGAATCAATAAGTAATCCCAGTTTCCTGGAATTGAACAATTTTGTAAAAACAACTAGAAACTTAAATAAATTATACCAGTGGTTGTTTTGATTTAGTATCTTTATTTTATTCAAAATAAATGGAATATCATTAAAAAAGTGAGAAAATACGAGTAAGTATGTAAAGATTATTTCAATGAAAATTTATCATTTTCACAACGAGCTCTAACTATATTTTGTATGCAGGTAACATTTTAAACAATCTCAGGAATTTCAAACGATTCCGAGATCAGGGATTCTGAATGGCATGTTTGTATTATTCTTTCGTGGGAATAAAAGTGAAGTTTAGGTATATATGCGCCCGATTATCCGATCTCTGGTGATGATAGAGCAGATTACCCACATTGCAATTTTAATTAGATTATTATTAATAGCAACAAGTATTTTTCTTTTTATAATATAAATGCATTCATAAATCCACGATATTGGGTATATTATATTTGAGAAGTATTCTCTTTACATTATCAACTAGTTGTCAGCTTGTATGTTACCCGATGGAAACGGCAATATTTTCTCCAGGGAAAATCCTATCCATAAATAATGTCACATAAAGGAACAGACGTTTCCGTTGATATGTACGGAGGATTTCACCGGAATAAAGGTTGAAATGGAAATAAATCCTTGTCCTTAAACTAATATTATTATTAATGTAAATTGAGTCTGTCGGTCTGTTAGAAAGGTCCATTTTAAAGGCGAATAAATTAAAATCATTATTAGTAGACTTTTATCGCAAGAATAGCTTAGAACCCGGAGGCCAATGGATAGTTTATATCCCATAAATGCAGGTGATAAATTATCACCTGCAGTGAGACAATTATGTAGGGTTGTGATTCGTATTATATTATAGTAATACCTACTGTATTTCGAGCCAATGCTGATAACTAAAAAAATATATTGCACGCAAAAAATACTATATTAAAAGCCAAACGGACTTTAGGTTACATACATCATTCTCATTTAGGGTACCTTACCTTCGGGTTTCCATAAGTCTCTCTGTGTTGCTTGTTGAGAGCACAATATATAGAGCGTATTATTTTAAACATTTAACATAATTTAACATTTTTAACATAATCGGAATACTGAAAAAATCTTCAAGGCTCGATTCCTGTGATAAACGTAATATTTACATACCTACAAGTTTGTACGGAACCCTTGGGTTATTTTTATTAAAAATTTCGGCAAAACTTTGCGCAAATTTTCAATATTGATCAAAATATGTAGATACTACCTAGAATTTTGTTATATGAAAAATTTCGCTGAGCGGCCAATAGGTATTTTGTGTCAAAACGAAGATAGATTTTAACAGTTTTCATTGCCTAGAGAAGAAATGATACCAACCTCTTGTCATTGGTAGCTACGCCATTGGAAGGTGTGCGAGTAAAATAATAATAATTCATGTTGTAAGGTTACTTAACGTTTCTTTCACCTTGTCCTAAAAATTATTCACTTTCGTTTAGTGTACAATATTTTTGTATAGGCCTGAGCAATAGGTACTAAGTATATTTTTCCCGAAACAAATTACCACCGTTCAACGGTGTAAAATATTAATATTGAGTCGCATCTAATTTAAAGGAGAGATTGTTAATACTGTACCAAAGATTAAACGTACAAAAGGTGCAGTGCTGTGCAAAGTTAGATACCAAGTCAAAGCCTTATTCAAACGCTAGGTTCTTGACCCGATACTATCAGCAGTGAGCAGTCCATTATTGTTCTAATACTTCATTACGCGGTATTTAGCATTGTAAACAAACTTCAATGCTTTCTCAAGACGGCTATCATAAGACGTTCAAGACATCGACGGTACAAATTTAAATTATATGATGCACTGAAATGCGCCAAATTGTTTTATATAAAATAATTTAAAGAGTAACTAAGCGAAGTAGCACAAATAATGGAAATCTACTGTTGAATTGACGTTGAAAAATGGCAAAACCAAATTATTTTATAATGAGATATAAAAGTGCAGTGCAACATTGAGGGGAACAGGAGAGTCGTAATTTATAAAAACCAGTATCTAGTAATATAGATTTTGAGCTTTCTCATAAATTCATGTTTATTAATGCGATTTCAATTACAGCCATTTTCATGTGAAATATTAGGATACAAGCTAATCGTGGCATTTTGTTCAACAAATTTACCCGTCGCACTCATATCTTCATCGTGTGTCAAGAAATTTGCCGCAACGAGCGTTCTTTAACCTATAGAGATAAAAGTATACAACTTACAGTTCAGGCCGAGATCGTGGTATGTGAATATAGCTGGTTTGGAGCGGTCTCCTTGCACAGCAACGACAATGTCCCCGCGGTCGGTGCGCACGCGCACCTCCGTGCACGCAATCTCACCGCTGAAGCGACGCGTGTTCGGGAACTGAAGCTGGATGTTCTTCAACTCTATGTCATCCATACTGTCCATGGGCATCAAGGCGCAACTGTTGGGATAGTTCACTCGAGTTAAAACAAAAATAAATTACACATTAAAAATCAAACAAATCAAACAAAAACGCACACACCAACGCGATTATTTCGTGTTCACTACTTCTTTTCTAGTTTTTGATGGGCTTTATGAAATCAACTGTTTCAAAATTCATAAAATATTTATGAAGAGACTTTTAAAAAACAAAATAAGTATTTAAGCCGCTATCGAAGTTTGAATTTGCTACCGTTCAAAAGACTGGAGAAATAAAGTCAAACATCCTACGGATAATGTGATTCAAGCGTAGAAAAGTAAAATCCGAATGGCAAGCAGACTTCATTGATTGAAGTGGGCGAGCTAAAGTTTTTATGAGTACGAGAGACATCCAACCGGCGGCGGCGACGTTACTAAACGACGTTCGCTACGAAGACTGTCCAAACACCGGATACATGCTCTTTTATGGTATATCAGAGATTTTCGTGGATATACTAAGGCGCTGTCATTTAAGTATAACGCAACTGATCATAATTTTAAAATTGCAAAAGACAGGTATATCACTCAAGTTAACATATCAATATTCTTCATAAATACGTAATATCAAAAAGCATTTCACTTATTTGTATACGAACAGTGCCACTTAATTACCTGTTTATTTTCTACTTTTATTAACAGACGATAAAATTATGTAAGTATTCGTATTTAACTAAGGAAGGAAAAATTAAAAAAATTCAGAGAGTCTAAATAATTACAAAGAGAGAGAAAACAAAGGGAAAACACATAGATGTGAAATAGCGATTGATTGGTTGCGACAAGTTTCTGTCCCTCGAAAAATACCATATGGAGCAATATTGCTGAAATGAAAATACATTTCCCGAATTCATGGCAGATTCTATGTAATTCGTTTAAAATAGTTTCTCGTTTCACGCATAGATTCGGATTTGATTGTGATGTTACAGCGCAACAAAATTAAACCCGTGTAATAATTTTACTCAATACTAGCTGTCACGGTCTCACCCGCGTTCCCGTGGGATTTTCGCAACATAGCATGATGTTATATAGCCAGTCTTCCTCGATAAATGGGCTATCCAACACTAAAATAACTTTTCAATTCGAAACGGTATTTCCTGAGCTCAAATAAACAAAGTATGTTTTTTTTGTTTATTTCAGCTTTATGATATTAAGAGTAGATGAAAAGACTTTGAATAGAAAGCTGAGGATTTGAAAGAACAAAGGAGATCAAATTGATTAAATATATGTTCTTTACAACGTTTCTAGTTTTTAGGATTCCGTACCCAAAGGGTAAAAACGGGACCCTATTACTAAGACTTCGCTGTCTGTCCGTCCGTCTGTCTGTTACCAGACTATATCTCAAGAACCGCGATAGCTAGACAGTTGAAATTTTCACAAATTATGTATTTCTGTTGCCGGTATAACAACAAATACTAAAAACAAAATAAAATAAATATTTAAGGGGGGCTCCCATACAACAAACGCGATTGATTTTTTTGCCATTTTTTTGATATCAATAATGGCAACAGTTAGGCTCTTGAAATATTCACAAAATATTGAGTTGTATTTTTACTTTAATAATAAATGGTGTCTTTGTAAGTAAATATAAGGATTCCATAAAATGGAAAAATTGCGTTAAAAACTTCGAATCTCTATAGTTGATGCTCCTTGCTCTATCTTACATATTTTTGATCCAATGTAAGAATATTAAAGAAACACACAAAACACTGAATAATATATTCTCTTCATAAGTAACATTGGTTTAGAAAAATAATGTTCAACATTCCAACTGATCATAGATTTTTTTTACGGCCAATGCACTCACTCTCATTACTTACCTTGTACTCGCACCAAAGGTTTCCATCAATGTACATAGATGGATTAGGTCACTAGCTTTAAAAGTTTTATGTACTTGTATCACCTAGGAATAATCGAACACTTACGAATAGCCCTAGATGCGAAATCAGTGAAATAATGGTTAAACGCGAACAAATTAAATAAAAAAAATTACACTGCCTTTGACCCACTTTAGAAAACAATGCAAATTATTTTTATGAAATGAAATCTGACGGACGATACTACGCAGACATATACGCTTGGATATACGTTAGTGAGTGACCATTCCTTTTTAACCGGTTCTTTAATTTTATTCACTCAGACATGAACGGAATATTTAAGTTACATTGTAAAAAAAACGCACGTAATAGTTAATAATAGAATACAAAGTCGAATGAAGATTACAATCATATTGACATTATAAGGTGAATGTTTTTTTTTGTTTATATTACCTACGTTATTTTGAGAGATGGACATCATTATTTTTCAAGAATTGAGATGGACATAATTATTTTTCAAGAATTGAAATGGACATCATTATTTTTCCTGGAAACTAAACGTATCCACGCGGTATAAAAGCCTTCTGACTTCTGAGGCTAAAACCTTTTAATGAATATACTTACTAGACTATAAACTGAAGTCCATTCAAAAACAAAAGCTGAGACGGTGCTGTAATAATAACCCACCAAAAACATAAATGTAAAAAAGGAGAGCCAAGTTCAATACAATAATTATTCTCTGCTGTGGGTTTCGCCGCAAAAAGAATGGAGATCTGAGATTGAGTGCCAAGTTCTATGCAAAATCCAAATATGTAGTCTAAGGGCTGACTTGGCTGGTTTTCCTATACGAATTATATAGCCTTCGCATGTTCTAAACCTTTCGGTTCTTATTTTATTATTCCGAAAATTTGGCTTGCTGGTAGAAACTACCCATCGAACATAAGACTCTTTCATGACTGTGTAAAAGTAGGTACTTAATAATAATTCGTATGGGAAAACCAGCCAAGTCAGCCCTTAGACTACATATTTGGATTTTGCATAGAACTTGGCACTCAATCTCAGATCTCCATTCTTTTTGCGGCGAAACCCACAGCAGAGTATAATTTTTGTATTGGCTCTCCTTTTTTACATTTATGTTTTTGGTGGGATATCATTAGTTTTTGTAGGTAAGTACATATCCTCGTAACGCCGTGGGTCCTTTTAAAAGGACAAATTCAAAACTAAAAGTAGACTTTATAAATATAAAACAATTGCATTGCCAAGCCCACAGCAGAGAATAATTTTTGTATTGAACTTGGCTCTCCTTTTTTACATTTATGTTTTTGGTGGTAAGTATATACACCTACCTACTTATAACTATAAAATTATTATTTATTTAAACTATTGCCTATACTATAATACTATACGTACGTACCTACTTATTAAAGAAATTGTAATAATAATATTACTACAAATTATAAGTTTTCCTTAAGAAAATTTAGCAATTTCGCAGCACAAATCGCAACCTTATAGGTCAGATATCGAGAGACAACCGGACAGCAAGACGGCGCTCGCGCTTATGAGCTCGGCTGCCGCTCGCTCGGCCACGTTCGCGTCAACGGTTCGATTCGGTTGTCACAGCAAATTATTTAAAAATTGCCAGTTTTTTATTTATTCCTTTGTATTCATCTAATTACCTATCTGCATACCAAATTTTAACTCTCTAGGTCATCTGGAACTGGGTTAGAGTTTTGGTCTATAGGTCAGTCAATGATAAAAATGAGGAATTTTGGACATTAATATCTAAATAACTGTTTGAGATAAGCTTATGAAATTTAGAACACATATGTATCTCGCAAGTCTCAATATATGAGCCAAATTTGATACGTTTATGTAAAACAGTTTTTGATTTATGAGGGGGTCAAAAGTGGCTCCAAATGGTTCGTGTAATATTACACACGGTGCGGCTCGCCAGTTCTGTTTCTTGAACTTGGCTTGACACGCTCCCGCGTGTCTAGATTGGCAGCGAAACAAACTGTAGATTATCGAACCCATATAGGAAACTTGAATTAACAACATTGCGCATAACGAGTGAACCCCAATCGATAATGGTTATTTGTTGACATTCATAAATCTAGGAATAACTACCTGAATCGAGTTGTCTATCTTTTAATTCAATTAGAGTACAAAGTGTGGCCGCCCACACTGTGGCTGGATGGCCCTTGAGCCTTTCTCGGAACGTTTTCTGAGCGCCACTCATATCTCGACCGTTTCTACATCAAAATATTTTTATATCTAAAAATAGTTTGCAGAGATGATATTAATAAACATTTCCAACAAAAAATTCCAAGATATACGAGTACATACCTACGTGTGGTGTGGTTTATCGAATCGAACGTGATACGTCAGTCTCATATTAAAATTAAGCTAAACCTCAGCAAGGAAAATAATGTAGACAGATACCTATGTGTAAATATAATTTAAGTAAAGATTCGCATTGAAACGTTTATAAAAAATAATGTAGCATCTACGTCCTTTCCTATGGTTCAAGATAAACCCATCAAATACCAAATATCATCATAATCTGCTCCAAAATTTTGCCGTGAAAACTAAGGGGACAGACAGATAGACATAGTTACTTTCGCATTTATAACATAAGAATTTTATTAAAACCAAGGTGACAAGAAATTAATAAATGAAAACCGTACGGGCTCGAAACCGTTTCCAGTCATCTGTATAATAGGAAAGTACACACAATGCGTGCCTCAATAATACTCAATATTAGCCCCGCACCAACCTTGCGCCATCTTCTACTACATGACTAGAACCTGAAGCAGCATTGTGTGACAAATTGCACGACCTAGTTCCTCAAGGACCAACATATTTGGATTAGGTACCAACATAATTTTTATTTTGACAGTTGGCACTGATGTTAGAAATCTGACTCCCATACTACAGATCCTGGACTCGATTCCAATTGCCTATATACATTAGGAATACCAGGGGGATTGCAGATTGTTAACCTTTTTACAATGCCTTAATATATTGGCAACTAAGGGACAGGGAAAGGACAACAATTAAAAGCGAAAGAAAGACAAATCAGTAACTATTTAAAAATAAGTTCGGAACTTCGGAACATAGGAACCGTTTGGAATTCTTATACCCAGTCGATATGCTCACCCCCACAAGGCGGCGGAGGGTACGGAATCGACCGTGCCTATTGGCAAAGCGCCATGACGTGAGTTAAAGCCCTGTTACACGGGTGTTTTCAACTACATTACACTAGTTTCTAACGTTATTTTTTCAATAAAAACTAATTAATTCTAATAGGCCTTTACGAAAAGGAAATGGAAGAGAAAAACATGTTGTGCCGACTAAGGAATAAGGACAAAAAAAAGCACAAAATCGGATTTTAACGCACAGTTTGAAGGAAGGGTTTGCTGCTTTTACTGAGGAGAACCGGAATTAAACTCAGCAATCACTCTTTCAAAATCAACATCTCAGACCAACTTGATGCAATTATCGTTAATATCGTGGAATGGTGCCTTTTACTAAATAAAAAATATATCTTATGCCCTTGCTTCCGTGTCTAATTTTATCAAAATCTAATCAGCCGTGACACAAGTAGAACGACGACTGTGCCGCGTGAGAACAGCTCTTCTTCAAACTTGATACTCTACATACTTACTTTAGTTTGACATAAAGCTGCATTCTTTTGAACAGAGGGGTAGTTAGATGTCATTAAAGGAATTCCTTTTCATAAATAGTTACGTACTAACTATCATCTTCTACCATTAAGTTAGGGGTTCGCACCTACCACCTGATGGTAAGCGGTCGAGGTCATAATTCTACAATAATACGAATACTAGTTTATCCCCCGCAGTTTCACCTACGTTCCCGAGGGACTCCTTTAGAGGTTGAATTTACAAAAATCCCTTCTTAGCAGCTACCTACTCCCTATGAGGAATCTACCTGCCAAACAAGTTTGTATTTATACATTCAGGCCTTTGTCTAGCAGTGGACGTCTTCCGTCTGACATGATGATGATGAAACACAAAAAACACTAAGCTTTTAAAAAAGCATTTTAAAAAATCTTTCAGTTAAAAGTTATTATCTGCGAGTAACATGAGGCTATATGAATTTTATTTTAATTCCCTCGGGAACGCGAGAGAAACCGCGGGGCGGAAAGCTAGTTTAAAATATAATTAACATTATAGAAAAAGAAAACACTAATAAATCTATGCTTACGTAAGATATTGTGTACCTACCTATAACCTGTTACACAGCATGTGTGAATTCGAATGTGAACCTTAGAGGGTTCAATCAAGGGGATAATTTTATGGGTTGGTATGTCGGGAAGCCTAATAGAGATTCAACGCAGCATCACTTAAATACATACAGGTGACATGTGGAGTGTCACGTACCGGGTACCTGA
Source organism: Ochropacha duplaris (assembly GCA_951361185.1). Classification (NCBI taxonomy): domain Eukaryota; kingdom Metazoa; phylum Arthropoda; class Insecta; order Lepidoptera; family Drepanidae; genus Ochropacha; species Ochropacha duplaris. Next base: position 4,719,963 of record OX592690.1, read on the forward strand.
ACTTAATATAAGACGGAGCGGAGAATCGACGCCGCGACAGTTCTTTATAGAATATACAAACAGGGCAAGCTAAATAAAACCGTTTAAAAATACAATAATTGTCAGTCTTCAGGTAGGAACGGCGCGCGACGGCGCAATACAGATTATTGAAACGACATATCCTCGGACTACTGACTTACTTCCAGCCGCCTTACTGAATAAAGAACTTGATCATTAATTAGTAAATGTATGATACTAAATAGGTCACCGAAGCGTCCGAAAGCGTACCTAGTTAGCCGTTTTACTAGGCTGTAGCTTTAATCTGTAACGTTTATAAAAAAACTAGCTGCTATTCCAGACTATAATCTATCTCTGTGCCAAATTTCATCCAGATCCGTTCAGCCGTTCTGGCGTGATTGAGTAACAAACATCCATCCATCCAAACTTTCACATTTATAATAATACTAGCTGTCCCCCGCGGTTTCACCCGCGTTACCGAGGGATCTTATCTTTTCCCGGGATAAAAAGTAGCCTATGTGCTATTCCAGACTATAATCTATCTCCATGCCTAATTTCATCCAGATCCATTCAGACGTTCTGGCGTAAATGAGTAACAAACATACATCCATCCAAACATTCACATTTATAATATTAGTAGGATAGTAGGATTAGTAGGATATACGAGGGGTTAAAGTATGAAATTGCCCATTTTTGTAATAGGTAGGTACTTCGAATTGACATAGAACCTTCTTGGTTTGAGATTTTTAAGTGAAACTTTTTTCACATAGCACCTATGTAAATGTGTAACATTGGATTATCGACATTCAGTTGTTTTTTTTATTTAGCTTAGACAAGAAAGATGGATACTTCGAAAATTCGAGTGATTTTTGAATACGAGTTCAGACGCGGAACTAACACGGCAGGAACAGCTCGCAATATCAATGTTGCGTCTGGAGAGGGGACTGCTAATGAACGCACCGTGCGATTGTGTTTTCGTGATGGAAACTTTGATTTGAAGAACGAACCACTGCCTTTAACTCTACAGGAACTGCAATTAGAAACCATTCGTCACCCTCCGTATTCACCAGACCTTGCTCCAACGGACTACCATTTTTTTCGTGATTTGGTCAATTTTCTACGAGATAAAAAGTTTTCTTCTCAGGAGGCAATACAAAATGCTTTCACACAGTTTGTCGAATCTAGATCTAGATCTTATTAGATGGCAGCAATGCATAGATAATAATGGTAATTATTTTTATTAAATAAAATGTTAAATTAAAAAAAAAACAATTTCAATTTTTCAGTACAAATCGGCAATTTTATACTTTAACCCCTAATATTAGTGGGATGTTCCGTGTATCAAAACAAACGACAGAAGATATCCAAAGCCACGAACTATCAACTGTTTTGGCTATTTTTAGTGAAATTAAAGGAGGATTTTGTTTTGATTAGTTCCTAGATAGACATTCATTTTCATCAAGTGCGTATAGTTTGATCGCCAGATCTAACAGTCATGCATTAAATTCCATTTAATTTTCCATCCGTAATAGGTATACAATATTAATATGATAAATTCCGTGGGGGTCTGAAGCTTGTCCTTTCACCGGCGCGGGCGGGGAGCTTTTTTCGCCAACGCATCAACCTGGCTACCCAAAGAGGAAACGCTGCTAGCCTGCTAAGAACCATGCCGATCCGCAGCAGCGGCAGCCTCGAGGAAGTGTTTATATATATATACATTTGTTGTAAATATATTATAAGAAATTTAATCTAAAATATACTGGAAAAACAATTTCATAATATTTCACGTATATTCTCAATCAATAATTTCCGGAAATTATTGATACCTACTGAAAGCTTTACAAAGAGATGTTACAGAAGTATTATTGTATTAAGAAAATAGGAATTCGTGAAAGCGCACAGCGCATCAAACCTCCATTCGGAGGTACTTATATATATAACACACATGATATTAGTATAGATACGTATTTCTATTTTGATTTACTGAACAGAGAAAAATACGTAGACTAGAGGAAACATTGATTCATAAGACCTTAAGCCCCTCGTTAGCTCCAACATAATCTAGTCCAACAGAAAATGTAGGTATGTTGTCGAACTAACGCAGGGCCGGAATTAAGGGAGGGCAACCGGGGCCTCCACAAGAGATCCACTCATACAGTTCTAGAAATGTCGTCGGACACGCGGTTGGAACGAAGGTTCCTTCCGTTATATAAGGTGAAACACTTGCAAGAAAAATATGTAGGTATTATTTATAATATTTGCAAAATAATTTGGGAACTATTTTGTTGCCACGGGGCCTCCACACCTCTAAATCCGGCCCTGACATGGGTTGGAAGCCGAAGGATAAGCCAGTAACAATGATTACATACGAACGAGAAGTATCTATAGAAAAATATTTACTTTTTTTACTGAGGTTTTTACAGGTTTACAGCTGGCTGATTTCATACACATAACTGTATTACCCACATGTGTACATTTAATGTAAAACATTGTCATAATAATAATATGATGATATATATCGCCACATTTTATAACATGACTATTCAAGAGCAATGATATATATAACTTACTAGTGGACCCGGCAGACGTTGTCCTGCCCTGAAATTAAAACAAAACTTAGAACCCGATTCCAGCGCCATCTACCGGGTCCAATTTTGTTTTCAAATCATCGAGGAACCCATTGAAATACACACACAAAATTTCATCCAAATCGGTCCTGTTACCATACTCCTCCGAAACGGCTTGACCGATTACTCAAATTACTAAAATGGCTATTAAAAAATAAGGGTTGATCGTAGAAGGGTGAAAATTGGGGATTGTATGTATTTTTGTATGTTGTATCATAAAAAAATAGAAATTAGCTATTTTGTCTCAAAAAAAAAAAATTAATTTAGGGGTGGACTACCCCTAACATTTAGGGGGATGAAAAATAGATGTTGGCCGATTCTCATAGATACCGGATAAGCACAAAAAATTTCATCAAAATCGGTTAAGCCGTTTCGGAGGAGTATGGCAACGAAAACTGTGACACGAGAATTTTATATATTAGATATAATAATTGCTCCTTGAATGATCAAGATAATGTATTTATCTAATTACTAGATAAATACTTATTAATATGCATATTCAAACGATTATACATTTAGGTTTTACATAATAAATTGTTACTTTAACTCTAGATATTAAAGCTATTGAGAACCTAAAACTTCAGTTACAGGAATGATAAACTCGTCAAAATTTAGAAAGTTGCCAGTGCTTTTACTGTGAAACCATCTGAAACCATATCAATATTTATTTCTTTACGCGCGATTCGTAAACTAAAAAATAATTATATCTCTACCTAATTTTGTTGATAATATTTTGTTTTCTTTTTAAATAGGTAACTTTTAATATGTTGTACAAATGGAGAGGGTTAGTCTAAATTCTAAAACCTCACCACGTAGTCCACGCATCGTACCTAGGGGTGGGGCCAGGGGGGAAGGTTAAAGAGTTGCTAAAACATCACGTGATTATTGAACAACCCCTTACCGATCTGAGTTAAAGACATAAAATATTTACATAACATAGTACCTAGTAAAATTTATGTATCACAACTTTTTGACTTCTAAACGAATGAGACATAGAAGTCATTAAACTTATTAATCAATCAAAGTAAGAAATTTAATAGTAACTTCTAAACTAATGAGAGATATAAGTCGCAAAACGATCAGTAAGCGCGGTTTTACCTTAAAAAAAACGCGCCCAAATGCACAGCATCAAATTCAAGTTTTATTGGATTTTTATGTTACGTAACGACCTAATTAAAACTAATTGATTTGACTTTTCTAAAAACAATTATGCATTTACTTCATAATGATATATGGGCACTGTTCCCGCTTGCATTTAACGTAATATCATAGAGTTTGCAGGATATAAGCGCTAATTTGATTAGCGGCTTAGTGTTAACAACCAACTAGGTATGTTGAAACGTTCGCGAGTGGAAGTACACATACGCCGTAAACTTGTGTCTCATACTTAGCCGGAGCAGGGTTACTGCAAGACCCAAAATATGTTACATAACACGACAACCTACAAACACTCTCAAAATACCTTGTAATAGATGAGATAGCTCAAAGGGAAATGTTAACACATCAGTAAATTTAATAATTAAAGAAAATAAAGTACGCTACGTACGTAGGCGATATAATTCTCGCTATCTACAGCTCCAGCAAATATCGCATATATCTGAATAGGCTTTTAAAAAAGGAAAATCAAATTTGTGTCACAAATTAATAACAATATCATATTATAACAATACGTAACAAGGCGTAACAACAGGTTGGCTCCCACCCTCCGACTGGCCCGAGAGTCAGTAGCTTTGTTTGTTTCATTTGACAAAAAAAAGAAAAAGTAAATTGTATGTCAATAGATACATACTCATAATAAACACGTGTTGTACTTACCCCAGCAGAGCGGTCTCTTCAGGTTTGACTGTAGGCATGTTTGAAATTTCCTTGTTAACTCCAAGTGTAACAACCCTGAAATAGTGCAGTGATGGTAGCTTACTCAACGTGGGCAATGAGTGGTTCTATATATAGTAACTAATGATCTAATATTTAATGGCAGACTATTAATTTACCACCCCCATATAAAACATTCTGGGAAAATCAATTAAGGTCCAAAATTTCCGAAATATTTAATAAAAATTCGCGTTGGTAAACGCACTGTATATGGTTCCATTGCATATATAGGGTGTCCGGTAGGTAGTACGATAAACTTAAGGGGGAGATAGGTGAGTGGATCACCTATCAAATATACAAAAATTACCTTAGTAAAAGTGTCACCTTTTGAGATATTTAATCAATACAATATTGAAATATCTCGAAAATGGTAACACTTGTATTGAGCTCATTTTTGTATATTTGATAGGTGATCCACTCACCTATCACCCCCTTAAGTTTATCGTACTACTTACCGGACACCATGTATACAGAATGAATTTTTCAAGGGGGGTGGACGGCCAAATCTGAAACTATAGGGAAAAGCGAAAAATGCTGAAAGGAGTCTCGAGGCCTGACATATGAACCGACGGACAGGACAAAATGAATGACGACGAAAGGGTTTAGTTCCTTGCAATTTATCTATGGAACCCTAAAACACTCCTATAGATATTTTACCTACTAAAGATTAAAATGTGTACAGTAGTCTGCCAATATGCTATACATATATCAGATAAATATTGGTGTGCAACAATTTGCAAATCTTCTGATGAAATGTGTAGTAAATGATTTAGAATCTTAGTTCATTCAAGGGCTTCATAAAACTAACCCTTATTATTGGGGGGATGCAATATGAAAAGGTATTAACTCACTCAACATAATCATTGCTAGTAAATACATACATTGTAGCTTGCATAAATAAAAGCCTACTAGACATTGAAATATGAGATTGATTCATTTAAAAACCTATGCTTGAATCAAAGACGATCATGCTGATCAACTTTGATAATGGAACCAATTCTGAAATCTCGAAAAATTACAATTTAACATAGGTTAGCTACCAAAGTTGACCTTTCTCAATAAAAAGGTATGCAATTTCATTAAATTTGAGAAGCTCCTCCTTTTTTTGAAGTCATTTAAAAATTAAATTAGTTACATAATGTAAATGAAGACTCAATAAACAAGGGTTTAGAATTTTTCTACTGAGAAAATTTATTATTATGTGCAATACAGCAGTAAACTACTACTACCTATAAATAAATGCCACACAGGTCTAAAAATTGTCAAGCTACTGATGTTTTGGATAAAGCCTTTTTCTAGCAAGTAATATATTATATAAGTCTGTATAATCTGTAATATACTTTGTGAACATTTTTGAAAGTAATCTTGAATACTTTTTTCGGTTTATTCAGATAGCAAATGTCCAAGGATATGTTATTGTTAATATTTATAAATCTACAAGTAAATGTTTATTTTTCATATTGCATCTCACCTATTGCCTATGCCATTTATACCTGTTGGCTTATAATTCATCACTTAGGTAACAATACCGAATAAGTTGAATATTGGCCATGTGATGTTTTATTTATTTATTGGATAGATTTTGTCAAATGATGTTATTAAAATGTTAAAATTATCAAATCTCAGCGTGTTATCAAATAGTTGTGGCACTGTGAGAATTGTTTGAAGTCAAAGTTGTTATCAGTTTTTTACCTCTCCTCAAACCTTGACAAATTTAACTTGCTTTGGTTTTGTTACCTAAGTTACGAATTGGGATGCCCAAACTACAGAGATAAAAAAAGTTATTCTAGGAATTGCTATTAAACTTATAAATCAATCAAAGTAAGAAAGTTTAGCAGTACCTATATAGCAACTAAGCATTAACATGCAAACATTACTCACTCTGTTAACATTTTTCTCTTATTAGAAAATCTTTGACTAAAGAATGGTTCTAATTTCTTCCTAGCAAGCCCTCCCAAGCGAAGTATGTTCAAATTTTTCTTTTTCTTTGGTGCCATAAGGGCAGTTGTCTTCTGGTACACCTCACTCAGGGAGGTGTAAGAATCCCCATTCAGCGATCTCCGAGACATGCTCACTTTTTACACCACCAAAAAAAATATTGTACCTACACAAAAATAAATAAAAGATGCTCAAAGTTAACATGCAGAAATAAAAAAATATTATACACATAGTAAAAATGAATGTTTATGGATTTATTTTTAGTTCTGATAGTACAAACATATTTTGAAAAGTTGCATCTTACCAAACACTAAATTAGTTGCATAGCATAAGCCCAGTAGTGAGTAATAAATATAATAAAAGTACCTACAAAAATCTAGATAAAAATGCTCACCTTAGATCTTGAAGCACAATTTATTTTTGTTTATCTGAAGCTATCGTAGGCCAGATTGACAACTCACTCTCAGGATGCGGCTAACTCGATCAACCCTAAAGTATGTACCGATCTCACAAACTGCCTGCAGCTAAGTAACCAACCAACCAGACAGAAGTCGGCTGTCTGGAGACTCCTCGTTGCGAACAGTAGCGGCCGGAACTTATACGCCGTACGTAGCTCACTTCGCGTCGCACTGAGCCGCATGCGTGAACACTCTGAATACCCGTCAAATTATTCAATCTACGAATCTTCGTACAGCCCGGGGCCCTAGTATATAGTGTATTTTCTATGCCGGGACCATTCAATCAACGTGTTGATTTGCATTCTTACAAATTATTAAATATTTATTTGTGAGAAAGAGTATATTTGACGACCATGTTCATAAGTTTTACAACAAAATGTTACCTTCAGTTTATATTATCTTCGAAAACAGTTCACAATATTCGGTGATATTAGTTCTTCAATAAATACTTTACGTACAACTATATCTACGGCTAGTATGTTCCTGGGAGGTATGGACGATTTACCTATATTTTATATAAACAAAATTAGACCTAACTAAACAACCAACATAGATATATACTATATAGTATAGGTATCATAGCACAAACTAACTACCAAGAGAACTATATTATAGGTAGGTACTAGGGTTGTAACGGATCTTCGCCTCCGCCTCCGTTACTGCGGAAGTTCCGCACAAAATCGTATCTTCGCTTCCGCCTCCGCACAATTATTGCGGAGTCGTAACGGAGGTTTAATCACAACGAATCCTAGAACAATAACGCGCGTGCAGCGACGCTCGACGGCGACTCAGCCGTCCGGCCGCGTGCCGTGTGTTACGTGCGAAATGGTCAAGAATCAACGAGTGCGCGGCGGGAACACGGTTGCGGTGGGGGCGGGCTTATGTCATTTGTCAAATGATGCACAACAGGAATCAACCTGTCGAAACTACTTAAATGAAAATGTTTTTATTCAAATAGGCACAAGCACTTATGAATAGTCTAGACTGTAATGCTCGGTTCGGAAGGTTGCTTTTGCTGAGAAGAGCCGGCAATAATCTCAGCAATTACTCTTTTCAAAAACAACCTATTACATTTAATCATTATTTATTTATCCCGGTATAACTATCTACGAATATATTTTTTTCGTTTTAATATGTGTTTTTTTAAATATGAATTTAGTTCACGAAAGTTTTGAAAGATTTTGTACTTTTAATGAACCACAAATTACTATTTTTTCTACATCCACTTTCATCTCCGCCTCCGCCTCCGTTAATCTCCGCATCCGCCTCCGCTAAGAACATAGAACACTATACTCTAGCGAGGCTAAGAAGGCCTCCGTTACAACCCTAAGTAGGTACTAACAATTTAGAAAATTACCATAATTTTACTTTTTTTTTATTAATTTTTGTTCATGACCATAGTTACAAAGTCTTTCAGTCGTATACATTTTCAGTTTTAATATTCTTATTTTATGTTACACTTAGTCACGTTATATCACATTCACTGTTAAGTCTAGTCCTCGTCCATACAAGTCTGTTAGGTTTTTGTGAAATTGGCGGCTGTTCCACTAAAACGGTCATTTTGGGACAACCTGAAAAATCACGATACACGCTTTCATTTCATTTCACTTCACTTGTGCCATAGATAATACACTATGTACTTGTGCGCTTAGATTATTGGACGAAACACTGATAAAACTGTAAATAAATTGAAAACGTAACGTCACTTCGGAAGTTGTCGCCAAAAAGTCCAATGAAAAGTTTTGAATAATATTGTACCATAATTTTACCGACTAGAAGTATTGCCAACAATAATTTTTCAATTTGAAAAATCCGACAAACATTTTCAGTACTGGCAAAAAGACAAAACTTTTCCAGCTATTTTTTTTTCACAGCTAATAGGCTAATCCAAGAATTATATATTCTAAATGGATAGGTAACTCTAAATACCAATTTGAAGCAAATACCTATCAATTGTGAAAAAGAGAAAGATAACAACTACGTTGGGACAATCTCTCTTTCTTTCATTAAGGGTGAGTAGGGTTAGACCTCTCTTACCTGATTGGTAAGATGTGGTAAGTTAATTCAAAACTGTATATAAGCTATTTTACGGATTTAGATCAAATGAATGTTATTATTGCATATGTACGTAAATTTCTAATTTGCCAACTAAATTAAACTCGACTAAATATTGGACTAGCTGTCCTACGCAGTTTCACCCGCGTTCCCGTGGGATCTTATCTTATCCCCGGATAAAAATATAGCCCATGTTAAATCTGAAATAATGTAGCATTCAAATGGTAAAATAATGTTTGTAATCGGCCCAGTAGTTTTTGAGTTTATTCGTTACACACATACACCCATACAAATCTTTCCTCTTTATAATATTATCTACCTATATATAAGTATATATATATATATAGAATAGAATAGTTTTTTATTGACAGTATTATAATAAAATTTTAAATCTATTACATGTTCATACTATAATTGTTTATATACTTACTGCCAACAAAAGTCAACCGCTCAGCAATATGGTTGCGGAATAAACCGACAACGCAGATTTTCAGCGACAACCTTTTTGACCACTTAAAATAATTGAAAAGCTTTTGAGTTTTGTGTTAAAATTCCACTACAAATTCGCAAAATTAAAAAGATGAAACTAAGATTTTATATTTCGATTTAAAGCTTGACATCTTTTGAAAAAGCGTCTTTAGCATTTAGGGTCTGACTTTTCATAAGTGCCTGTGAAGGCCTATTTGGATGAATAAACAATTTCATTTCATTAAGACGTGACCGAGGAATAAGAACGAATATTTCGAAATTCAATCCTTAAGGGGGTGAAAAAGGGGTTGAAAGTTTGCATGAAAGTCGGTCATTTTTGAAGCTAGAATTAGACTAACAATTAAAAATAAAGAAACACGTGTTTAAGCGTTTTTTTTTAAATTCTACTCTTGAGGGAGTGAAACGGGGTTTGAAAATTTGTTTGGAAGTCCGGCCCAGCATAGATACACGTATGGGATTGATGAGGTTCCGTTTATTGCCATTTCGCTACGGATCCCTAAAAAGATCAAAGACAACACTATGATCCTTTATGTATGTCGCTACACTGTTTAGTATTTTTACTGTTTTTTTATTTCGTTGAATCGCCGCGCTGAATCGAAATTAAAACATAAATATATTTTAAAAAAGATTTTGACTTTGAACCCTTTAAAAATAAGTTTTAGTAAATTAAAAACTGGAAGTAATGCTCATGACCAATCTTTATAAGTAAAATATTACCATTAAATACCATTCAAATTAATAGATACTCTCATTTCCAATAAATGATTACTAGTTCAGAAGAAGACAATAATTTTTCATTTTACCTTACCATCTAATTATGACGATGATTTTTCTTCCCCCTTACCCATCAGTTGCTATTGGTCACTGCTTTATAATATCCTTGATTGTTCATTGCACAGTGCCATCTATGATTTTTTGTAGAGTCTGGCCGTTTGTAACAAGTACCTATTATTTGAATAAATAGTGACTTATAGATGACTGCATAGTTGATAAAATCTTATAAAAATAAAATAAATAAGAAATATGAAGGTGACTGAATTCCCTGTATGAAAATGAAGTAAGTAGTATCACACTATAAATATATCTTTATACTGTGGTAGTATGTTAACTTGACTGGAATTATTACAAGAAGTATAGTAGGTATTATAATTATACTTATCAACTGTACAACTGCCTCAGAATAAATATTAAATTACGTATACAAACATAAAACCTATTGAAGAAGTTAGCCAGCCTGCGTAGACTGTTTCATGACCCACAACGCCATCTAGGTTATAAAAACTATTATAATTACCAGATTTTTAAACAAAGCTATTGAAGTGTAATTTGTCGCGATATTATGACATGATAATATAATATTAGCCGATAAAAAAAATGATTTTATTTATCCAATCTGCTGGAGAGACACCTGTGCTGTGGAAACATACACTAAGTACCTCATATAAATTTAGGATAGGTTATATTTTAAATACAATGTAGTACAGATAGATGGCGCTTTTATATTTCATGTAGGAAAATTTAAAACTAGATGGAGATGGCGTTACAGCAACGTGTATGGATTGAACTCAACCTAGTGAGACAGATAAGACAAGTATAATAACTAGCAGCTGCTAAATGAGTTTGTGGTTTACAAATCTATATATAACTAGCGGACCCGGCAGATGTTGTCCTGCTCTGAAATTAAAACAAAACTTAGAACCCGATTCCTGCGCCACCTACCGGGTCCAATTTTGTTTTCAAATCATCGAGGAACCCATTGAAATACACACACAAAATTTCATCCAAATCGGTCCTTTGTTACCGTACTCCTCCGAAACGGCTTGACCGATTTTGATGAAATTCTATATTATGTATATTAAGTAGGTCTGAGAGTAAGTTGTTAGCTATTTTTGGTACCGCTAGATCCCATGGGAACGCGGATCCTACGGGAACGCGGGGGAAACCGCGGGGTACAGCTAGTAAAAAATAGATAACAACCTATTCTCAGACCTACTGAATGTAAATATAAAGTTTCATCAAAGTCGGTCATGCCGTTTCAGAGGAGTACGGTAACTAAAACTGTGACACGAGAATCTTATTATATACACACATCAAAAAAAGTTTGCGATCACTAGCATAAGCTAAAGCAAAAAATCTTAAAGGTTGAGGTCCTCGGTCAAGTTTTAAAAACAACACCTGGGAAAAAAATCAGCTTTCTAGGTCTAAGGGTTTAGGCTGGGCGTTGATAGATCAGTCAGGACTTATCCTTTTATATATATAGATATAGACTATCAATTAAAAATAAAGAAAAACGTGTATTAGCGTTTTTTAAATTTCTACCCCTGAGGGGTAGAAATGTGAAACGGGGGTTGAAAGTTTGTATGGAAGTCCGCCATTTTTTGTAGCTCGAAGCATGAAACTTTGTTTTTAAGCTAATAATCAAAAATAAAGAAGCATGTGTTTTAGCGTTTATTTAAATTCCACCCCTGAGGGGTAAAACGGGGGTTGAAAGTTTGTATGGAAGTCCGCCATTTTTTAAGCTCAGCATGAAACTGTGTTTATAAGCTTACAATTAGAAATAAAGTAACACGTGTTTTAAAGTTTTCTAAAACTCCATCCCTGAAGGGGTAAAACGGGTGTTCAAAGTTGGTATGAAAAATGAGAAGGCCTGACTCGCTGACTCATCTACGCCCAGTCTATACCCTTGGACCTAGAAAGCTGAATTTTTTGACAGTTATTGTTTTTAAGATGTAGACGAAGAATAAGCTAGCATTTTTCGAAATTCAATCTCTAAATGGATAAAAAAGGGATACGTGCGTGAAACGCTAGTTTATTAATAAAAGGTTTATATTCAATATAATATAACTCCTCCCCTGGCTCGAACACATGCGTAGATCCTCCTAGGCATGCTGAGAATCAAGTTATCCAGTATTTCTTGGGGTAACCTGTCCCATTCTTGAATAGCGGCTTCCCTGAGCTCTGGCACTGTCTGCGGACGTGGCTGACGGTTCCAAACAGCTCGCTTAAGAGCATCCCACGCATGCTCTATTGGGTTTTAGTCAGGCAAGCCAGTCTAACCTTGTTGTATTCTCGGAGAGCAGCATTAACTCGTTGAGCTCGATGGCCGGGCGCATTATCATCGACTAGTACAAGTTGGTGCCCATGGTTTACTCGGAATGGTCTGACATTATACATCAATAGCAACTGCTTATACATGTCTGCTGTTATGAAGCCTCGGATCAAAGACGTTCCAGTTATAATACCACCCGATCCAAAAGGACACCGATTTTCCGACTAGCTGAACTGTTCCAGGGGCAGTTTTTTGCCTTTCACGGTGTCCTGGGGTTCTCCAGATATGGACACATCGGTTATCTGGATGATTACTGATTCGCGATTCGTCAACGAAGAGACAGTTTTGCCAAATGTTTTCTTCTTCATCTTCTAAATTGTGCCGAAGCCTAGCCCACTGCAATTTCCGTCGTAGACGTTGCTGGGAATTCACAAGACCTCCGTGTTCGTAATCCAGCCTGGTGCAAGCAATTTCGAATGGTCCGAGTGCTAACTTCAAGCCCAGAAGCGGCCCAAACTTCTGCTTTTATTTTAGTAGCGTTGATTGTTGGTTCTAGAGCTGCCAGCAATCTAATATAGCGCTTTTGGGCAGCAGTCAAAACAGTCGGGCGACCACTGCGGGGTCGGTCAGCTAAATTACCCATCTCGCGGTACCTCTGCAACGTGGTCACGACACAGGATTGGGATGTAGCAACTCTGCGTGCTATTTCTCTCGTGGTGTATCCTTCTTCCCTCAAAGTTACTATTCTTGCTCGTAAAACTTCTGATAATCCTCTTGGCATTTTTTCAATCACAACTTTCCGCGAAAAGTACTTTATATCAGTTAAAATTGACTAAATCAGGTTTCTGAATGAGCGTAAGCTAGGACCGAAGGCCTTTTTATATGAGAAATCAATTGAATTTTTTTATTGTTCTATATTCTAATTCAACTTTTTTTTAATAAATAATCTAAAAAGAAGAAGAAATCATAATATAATTTTTTTGATGTGTGTATATAGATAGAGATAGATATAGATATATAAAAGGAGAAGTCCTGACTGACTCATCAACGCCCAGCCTAAACCTATATACGTCACCTGGTGGTTCATATGACCCACCCATTTTTGGACATGGGCCTGTAGTCTATTAGACCTAGACAGCTGATTATTTTCACAGGTGTTGCTTTTAAGACGTGACCGAGGTATAAGAACGGATTTTTCGAAATTCAACACTTAAGGGGGTGAAACGGGGGTTGAAAGTTTTTATGGATTTCCGCCATTTTTGAAGCTAGAAGCATGAAGGCGATGATAGCTCAGTGGTAAGTGACGTCGGATACCGCGGCGAAGGTCGTGGGTTCGAATCCTTACAATGAGCTTGAGCTTTCGGTGAAGGAAAACATCGTGAGGAAAGCACAGCACGGTGGTAGGGTACTTTGTAGTACTCGACTGGGTGGCTACCACCCTCAAGTTGAAAATCTGTCGCCAAGCACCTGTTGGTGTGTTCCGGCAATTGCACTTGAGAGCCAGTTCGCCTTAATAAGGTGTACAACACATTAGCAATCCCCTGGTATTGCCAATATCTATAGGCGACGGTTGTCACTTACCATCAGGTGACCTGCCTGCCTCGTTGTCACTTGTGACATAAAAAAAAATGAAAATGTGTTTAAAGCTAATTATTAGAAATAAAGAAACACGTGTTTTAGAGTTTTTTTAAATTCCACCCCTGAGGGGGTGAAACCGGGGTTGAAAGTTGGCATGAAAAATGAGAAGGCCTCACTCACTGACTCATCATCGCCCAGTCTACAGTCCACAACCTTGGACCTAGAAAGCTGTTTCTTTTAACACGATTTTATTAGGTTCACTTGTATGTAACTATGTAATGGAATCTAAGGTAGCTTATTTAACCATCTTCCAAGGATCGTAGCGTCATGAAAATTGGCAGCTGTATGTATTTCTGCTTTTTTTATAATAAAATTAATTTTTATGCTAATCACACTATCCTTATTTTCCCACAGTTAGTTTTTATGATGTAGACGAAGAATAAGATAGGATTTTTCTAAATTCAATCTCTAAATGGGTAAAAAAGGGATTAGCGGGTGAAACCGCCGGGCGTAAAGCTAGTCTAATATAATGTTAGGGCCTAACGTTACGGCCCACCAAGCAGATTAAGATGACAGCACAAAACCTGACGTCCGTGGGTCGTGAAGTTCAAACATTAGGGCTTTGTTCATACAGTCTACATTTTCTTCAAAATCGTATCAGTAGTTAGCAAAAAGAATGGGACCTCTTCAAAGCTCCGTTTATGAGAACTGCGTGGCCGCGCGGTTCTCCATGTTTGTAACTTTGTAACTTTCGGAATATTGGATCTACGAATTTGCGACTTTCATGTAGTGTTTTACAAATTCCTTCGTAATGTTGACGTAGTCGTTTTTCTTCTACGACACTGTGTCCGAGCAATTGAAACGGACACATGCAATTACAGTTGAACGAGTGAGAGAATGGCTTGAGAATAGCCTCAGGGTAAAAAATATGTATCGCAGAACATGTTTCAAGCTGACATCCTTTCTTGGTTAGATTTTTTTTTCACACACGGCTATCTGATCCCAAACTAATCAGAGCTTGTAATATGGAAACCAGATGACTGATATACCACTTACATTTACAACTTTTTTTTGTAAATACCTACATACTTAAATAGATAATTACACCCAGACTCAGGACAAACAGACATGTTCATGCACACAAATGTTTGTCCTGGATGGGAATCGAACCCACGACCTGCGGCGTGATAGGCAGTGTGTTAACCAACCACGCCAACCGGTCCGTCAAGATAAAAGTGAGTTACAATATTCTCAGAAAATATTGACTATGATATAAAAAATATTCAGGCATAAAATCAAAATTATAAAAATAGGTTACATAAAAATATTATTACAAATTTCACCATTCCATTCTTTTACCATTTTTTTCTCTCAACGAAATTGAAAATATAAAATTGAATGAATAATAAAACAACTAACTACCTAACATACCTACCTAGTTACACTAACATTTTTTTTATAATATAATTATCAGTGTCTTTGTACGATTTTTAAGTAGTTTTGAGCCGACAAGCGACTAACTAACCCATTCGAAAGCAAAGAGGGTAAAAAATATGATAGAGCGAGATACACCACTCAATTAAAAAGTGAAACTTCCCCTCCCACCTAGGGTTGCCGTCCGGGTTTCCCCGAATTTGTCCTAGTTTAGAGAGTCCGAGCGGAATGTCATTTGTAGTCCGGCTTTAATGACAAACTAACTTATATCTGCCGCTGTCCATCATTTGAAAATCTGTCACCAAGCACCTGTTGGTGTGTTCCGGAAGTTGCACTTAAGTGCCAGATGCCTTTGAGGCATTGTAATACGGTGTACGTACGTACAAAAGATTGGCAAACACCTGGTATTGATAATGTCTATAAGCGACGGATGGTAAGATCAGGGGACCCGTCGCCCTGGTTGTCGTGGTATATAAAAATCCTAACGACTTCTATTTTGCACGTTTGTTCGAGCGAGCAAAAAAGCTAGTCGCTTATGTCCATGTCCGGGTTCAAAGATGCAAAATCCGGGGTTTACACACTTCTAGTCCTGATTGCTAGATTTTAGAGATGGCAACCCTACTGTCCGTCTGTCCCATCGGGCGATAGGTACCAATGTTGGTTTAATGCTCTAAGGTACCAATGCCCGGGGACTGTAGTTCAACAAAACTTCTTGCTTAGGAGTCCCAAGGATATTATAAAGAGTGAGTTCTATGGAAACTTGAAAAGTGAGATGCAGGTTATGACCTCTGTTATCCGTCGTAGGGATGTACGGAGGTGGTTTTATCAGTACCGAATTCGGAATCGGAGATTTTAAATTATGTTAGGATTTTTGAACCAGAACCGGAATCGGAGGCGGAGGCAGAAAAGAGATGTGTTAAGGGCCGGTCTAATAAAATAAAATTATAAACATTCAGTTTTTGACGGGATCCTTGCGAAGTGACGTTGCGTTTTCATTTTATATTTAGATTTTTATTGAATAATATCGGTGGTGTTTTGTCCTTTTAATATATATCAATCTAAGTGCACAAGTGAAATGAAATGAAAGCGTGTATTGTGACTTTTCAGGTTGTCCTAAAAAGTCCATGAAAAGTTTTAGTGGAACAGCCGCTATTTCACTAAAACCTGACCGGACTTGTACGGAACAAACGTTACTATAACATAAAAGAAGAATATTTAAAATAAAGAAATGACTTATAGATACCAAGCCACAAACCTTTTAAAAAATAACATATTTCTGTTTTTGGCGGGAACTTGCCTTGAAGTGAGGTTATGTTGTCGCTTTATTTTCATTTCAATCGTGTATTTTAGTTTTATTGAATAATATGCGGGGGCGTTTTTTCCAATTCAGATCAATCTAAGTGCACCAGTGAAGTGAAATAAAAATGAAAACGTATATCGTGACTTTTCAAGTTGTCCTAAAAAGTCAGTGAAAAGTTTTAGCTGACGGAGGACGACTCACATCTTAATCGCGCCATGGAGTTGGCGTTGTCGCTTGAGGCCGCGGTTCGAGACTCGAAGCCGGTAGCGGAGGCCGGCAGCGATTAGTCCTCCAGCGAGGCGGGGACTGTGTTCGCCGTGAGCGCGGGCTCGCGATGCAGGCGCGATGCCAGATGTCGTTTGCGGGACGCGCGTCACCCAGGCCCAGGCCCCCGGTTCGAGAATATGGTGGAACCTCGCGCGGGGCTCCAGCTTCCGTTGTTATCTGTGCGATGGCTATCATCAGCCTCATAGGTGCAGTTTCATCAATAGTGAGTGTTATGTGTTCGGTCCTTGGACGAATAAACCACTCGTCCATGGTTCGGTCATATTGATAAAATTTGTCGATTACGTAAACAAAACTACGTTATTTTTCGGACCGATGATGATGTTTCTGACAATTATTGTGAAAATAAATCGAGTGGGATGAAAGTAATTATTCGCAATTAAGTTACTTAATGTTTTTTTACGGGTGGATGTAGAATCTCTTAGTAGGTAGGGTTTTTGAAAACGAAGATTTTCGTCGTCGGCGCTCACCGCTTTGGTCATCTGTTCGAGCTGGTGCTATTTTTCTAGCGTGCTTCTTTTGACATGATTTCGATTAACGTCAATATACAAATACATAACGGGCCTGTTCAATTTAAAACAAAAGATAGGTAGGTATATAACTTACATTCCATAAACTGGGACCACAGTGCCAGCATGACACCCATTAGCGTTGCACAGACATATTATCCCAGCTTCTTCATCACCACCGCGACTTCTATACACCGCCACACATTTATCGTTATGTTCCACTTTCACATCAGCAATCACTGCTAGATTCTCCTCTGTTTCAAAACCAATGTTATCCATCTTCTAAATAAAATTTAATTTCTTGAGTAATTTTTTCGTTATTTTAATCTGTATTTTTTTGTTAGGAGCCAGGCAGGCAGTCCATCTGATGGTAAGTACGTGGCTGCCGTAATTCCTGTTACTAATAAACGTCCGAAACGATTGAATAACTTGGCATTGATGACCAAAAGGAGTGGCACACAGTAGCCTTTAGTTTGTCAGTCAAGTGGAAAATGTGTTCACTATATAGGTACCTACTTATTTGATTCGCAAATACCCGTAACACAATAAAATTTACCAAGTGTTATCGCCGCAGTATGATTTTATATTATGTAATCTTGAGAACCTACTCTATAAGCCATAACTGGGTGAAAAGGACCGCGTACATGTTTGTTTTAGGTATTTATACCTTTAAATAAAATGTTTTAGGTTAAATGTTGGTTGGCTTAATGTTTTTATTATCAGCGTAAAAAATGTGCAGTCTCCAGATAAGCATATTTTTATAGGGACTTTCCTTATTAAGATTCTTTGAAATACCTATATCTATATGTACGTATTGGTTGGTTTTATTACTACCAAACGAACCAACAAATCATCGCGAAAATTTTACTTCATAAGGTCGTCAAACCAAGACACTGCCGTTTACCTATGTTTGATACACGAGAATCCTTTTTACTCATTGATTTATAAGTGCTTTAAGGCAAAGTAGGTCACTCCATATAATATTTACATTACGTAGGATATATGAAATGAAATGAAATGAAATTGTTTATTCCCAAATAGGCCTTCACAGGCACTTATGAATAGTCAGACTCTAAATGCTCGGTTCGGAAGGTTGTTTTTGCTGAGAAGAGCCGGCAATAAACTCAGCAATTACTCTTTTCAAAAACAACTTACACCTATTACATTCAATAATTATTATTTATCTAGTCTCACTGACAATATTTGCGTGTTATGGCGGCAAAAATAGTAATCTATAGAATTTAATTATGACTGACATAATAAACAACAAACTCAAGCAGACCAGCCCCCACAAGCAGCACCTGTTCACAAGTATGAGGCGTGTGGCAGCCATCGCCCTCCTCCTTATAGGGAAGTGAGCGACCCGCCACACGACGCCGCCGCAAGCAAAGGCCTTAAAGCGAGCATGACTAACTGAAGCTTTCTCCAAACAAAAAGAAACATTAAACTAAAAGCAAACGAATTAAAACACACAATATGTTATCACTGTTACTACTAACACGGTTTGTAAAATTAGGTACCTAATATAAATTAATAGTGTATCTAACATTCCGCGACATAACAATTAATATTCAAACGCACAAATGTTACAAAACCAAGCATTATCATCATTAAAATATTCATTTATATTATAGTAAACCTTTTTTACCAAAACAGTTTTAATACAATCCTTAAATTTTTGCAAAGGCATATCTAAAATTGCAGTTGGGATTCTGTTATAGAAGCGTGCACCCAGTCCTAAAAATGATCCTTTTTTTTTTATTCTGGATAGGCTTGTGTTTGACCACAATCTCACCATGGTAAGTGATGATGTGGCCGAAGATGGTAAGCACACAAAGCCTAGATGGGAACTGGCTCTCAAGTGCAGCTGTCGGAATACACCGATAGGTGTTTTGGCGACAGATTTTCAACTTGAGGGTGGTAGCCAGCCAGTCGGGTACTACAAAGTACCCTACCACCGTGCTATGGTTTCCTCACGATGTTTTCCTTCACCGAAAGCTCAAGCTCATTGAAGGATTCGAACCCACGACCTTCGCCGCGGTATTCGACGTCACTTACCACTGAGCTATCATCGCCTTAGATCCTTGCACTTTTTGAAGTCTATAAGCAGAGGTCACAAGTTGGTGCTTATTTCTAGTATTGATCGAGTGCATATCACTTTTTTTTACAAAAAGATTAATATTTTGATGCACAAATAATATATTTGCATAAATATATTGAGATGCAACCGTGAGTATGCCAGTTTCTTTAAACTTATCTCTGAGAGAAGTTCGAGCCCCCAAGTTATAAATAGCTCGCACAGCCCTCTTTTGCAAAACAAAAATTGTTTCTATATCAGCAGCTATAAAAGGATAGTTAGGTATTTCTAGGAGCTGCTGCACCGTTCCATTACAGAGGCGGCATACTTATTTATTACTAGCTGTTCTGCGCGGTTTCACCCGCGTTCCCGAGGGATCTTATCTTTCCCGGGATATAAAGTAGCCTATGTGCTATCCCAGACTATAATCTATCTCTGTGCCAAATTTCATCCCGATCCATTCAGCCGTTCTGGCGTAAATGAGTAACAAACATACATCCATCCATCCATCCATCCAAACTTTAACATTTATAATACTAGCTGTTCCGCGCGGTTAAACCCGCGTTCCCGATGTATCTTATCTTTTCCCGGGATAAAAAGTACCCTATGTGCTATTCCAGACTATAATCTATCTCTATGCCAAATTTCATCCAGATCCCTTCAGCCGTTCTGGCGTAAATTTTCTTTTAGCCGTAACTAACCATAATGGATATGGGTTTATAATTAAATAATAATAAATTTTCTTTTTACACTTCCGAGTGCCTTTCGGTTTTTGTCTCAAATCTGAATAACAAAGTTGCAAATTTTCGCAATTCTAACAACCGATATAAGACCTGCGTTTTTTAGCGCGACTAAAACTATTTCAAACTCTAGGTACATTTACTTAATTGGCATCCCAAATTCCCATATTTCTTTTGGAGTGCACCATTGAAATCCCTGATCACGTGTAGGTCGAGCATTTCGTTACACCTAGAGGAAGGGTGCAGTGTACCTATTGCGGAGCAAAGTGATTGAAGTTTATCCGACGACGCTCTCGTAACTGGTGCACGGTTTTGGCCATAAGAGCCTGTCGGATATCTTATGTATCTACCATTCTTGGTTTCGTTTCGTTTTTGGATAAATAAGTTTTATTATAATCTATTAGTTACCTCTTATGGGCTCATTGGACATATTTATTGATGATTTTTGATCCGTTGCAAAGCATTTCGCTTGGGAATGTAGATAGCGTTTTGTGCGAGCTAACTAACTAAACCGTGTCCTATGTTCGTGTGAATTTATGTGCAATAGATATGATAGTTGCAAGCGTTGTTTAAGATCTTCCAGGCTCAACAATATTTAAAAACAAAGCAATCATTACAATTGCAGTGCAACGGGGTGCTTGTACACGAGCTCTACCTATATTATTATGTATGGGTGGACCGTGGAACCGCTGAGTGAAAGCTAATTAGTTTCAATATAAAGTATCATAGAAAGTCTCAACACTTGTACCAAGCACCGGTTAGATCTGCTATCCGGCCCTTCGAGCAGTTTGATCCATTTCATAAATTTGTTTCATGAACTTTCCTCTTTGCCTATTTACTGGATATGTTATGGTGAAATATTGTTGCAACACTAGTTTTGAATGTAGGTACCTGTCAATTTATTTCGTTACCCTCTTATTTTATTTTTAGTTCACATTGAGGGTTACCCACGTAAAGAAAAACAGTCACAGGCAGAGGAATAAATGTATTTACTTACAATTTGAAATACTTATGCAGTTGCGTAAGAATTATTTCATTTATCAGGTTATTAACTAGATTTATTAGGGTTGAACTACTTTATTTAGGATACTTTCATTTTGAAAGATTTCGTTGCACAAAGTTCTTAGTTTTTAGACAGTTGCATTTGGACTGCACAAGTACTGTATACTACGATTTGTTTCTTTTTAAATGAACTAAAATAGTAATTTTGGCAATTCAACTCCAAAGAGGGTTCAATAGAGGATTACAAAGGAAACCGCGGGGTATAAAGCTATTAATCAAATCGTCAAAAACCTACCTGCAAACTAGACCTGATAAATAATCTTATGTTCTTATTAATACCGAAGTCAAACAATAAATCTTTATTTAGTACCTAGCTGTAATATTAATTATTATTGTTCAATTTACTAGGACTAAATATAGACACAAATATTAATTGGAAAACTCACATAGAAAAATCTAATCAAACCTATCAAAATTTACATATGCCCTCTTTGAGATCAAATACTGCACAAACACGGAAACCGCACTATCAGCCTATTATGCGTACGCATACTCTTGGTTAAAATACGGAATCATGTTGTGGGGAAATAGTGTACATTCTAACGAACTATTCCTCCTACAAAAGAAGTGTGCCCGAATAATTGCACAAATAAATAATTCACAAAGCTGCAAACCATACTTCAAAAAGTTCCAGTTACAAACATTGCCATCAATATATATACAAGACATTTGTACATTTGTATTTAAGAATAGCAATTTATTTACTAAAATTAAAGAAACCCACAATTTTAATACACGCCATAAAGACAGATTACACCTACCACCTTCAAGAATAAAAATGCTTAACTGCAGTCCTTACTACATGGCAGTAAAAATATATAATAAGTTACCCTCAAACATCAAATCTGAATCAAAATATAACCAATTTACAAAAAAAAATAAACAGTTTTTAGTTAATAAATGTTTTTATACAATAGAAGAATATCTTAACGATTAGGTTTGTTTATGTTTTATTTGTTCTTAAAATTATTATTATTATTACTTACTGGAATTATTATTAGTAGAATTATTTATTTAAATATTGTAAATTCTTAAAAAAATATTAGTATAAATTTGCTATACCTGAAAAAGGTCGCTAAGTTTTTAAGTACTGTGTAATATTATAAGATCTATGTATGAGACACTTAGTAGCAGAATAAATAAATGAAATGAAATGAAATAATTATAGTCACAGCCGATTTCTTCATTTTTATTTATTTTTGTATTTTTAAAATACAGGTTACTCAGGTTGAATATAATATTCAAGTGTCACTTTATATTCTGTATTTCTGTCTGGATCTTGATGTTGATGTAAAATAAACTTACCTACATATTTTAAGTTCCCATCACAATTTGGAGTGATAAGTAAATCTAAACGTTGTCAATGACATTAAAGTAGGTAGGTAGGTACTACTTTTTCCCATAATCCCTATCCACACTTCCATGCTATATACTGTACATACGAATATTATAAATGCGAAAGTGTGTCTGTCTGTCTGTTACCTAGTCACGCTTAAACCGCTGAACCGATTTAGATGAAATTTAGTATAGAGATAGATGGAACCTTGGAGAATGACATAGGATACTTTTGATTACTAAAAAACATAAGATCCCTCAGGAATGCGGGTGAAACCGCTGGAGAAGCTAGCAAAAAATATTTAAACAAAAATAGTAACTGTAAAACCACATCGTAATTAAATAAATAAAGCAGCGAGAAGGCACGTCTGTCTCAAGGCAAATTAACGCTTTCCTAGTCCCACAACATCAAGTGTCACTCTTAGCACCCCTTCGTAATTTTATTAGCTGCGGTATTTTTCCAGTAAGCTTTGTAATTGCATCTGTTTCCTTTTCCAGCTTTATTTTCATGAAAGACTTTTTTTTCTGACAGTAAAAAAATACTTATTGGGCACAGATAATCCATACTGGGTCATCGTATAGTCTCTTTCAAATTAACTATATAGCATGGTCATTGGCGTGGACATTGGCGTGATCACAGATCGTAGGTTCGATTCTCATCCAGTACAGTTATTTGTTTGTGTGCATGAACGTCTGTTTTCACAAAAACCACAGACAAAAACCAACCAACGTCTGTCGGCCCTACTAGCTTTACATAAGTCTATTGTCTATTCTGAGGTTTGACTACGGAATCCTAAATAGCTCGTTAAAAAATAATTTGGATCAATCGTGACAAAGTTCGCGTGGAATTCAGAATAAGGTAAAACGGCTTGTGCATAAAATATGGTGTAATTGTTACCACCCACCACAGTCGTGAGACCGTAAAGCCGTGGTGTACCTACTTGACACCAACGAATAACCTGTAGGTATGCTCGAGGGCTAAGAGCAATCATCCACAGATAAAATGGTTAGTAATATGTGGTCATTTCATTTAATTGTTTAATTTCATTATTTGCTCTGTTAACAGTAATTTACACAAAAATTCTCATACCTCAACCACATAAAGAAAAAATGAATTTAAATTCAAATACAAAACAATATAACAAAATCGAATTTTGTGGTCAGTCAATATTTACGAGAAAATATTTTAGGGATAGGTACCTGGTAGGTGTACAAGATGGGTGCACTAGCAAGGACTTTATTACTTACTGCACAAGACACCATGTCGACGTGTCGCAATAAAATAAGTTTGAAGTTAACGTGTCTTAGAGTTGAGCCTGGAGACGTTTGCTCGTCGTCACTGCGCCGGCTAACACCAACAAAACCCACTTCTAAACAATTTATGATTCCATAAAAGTTCTGTTATAAGTGGGGGAGGCGTTAGTGGTTGTAATTTCATGGAGGGGCTTTTAGAACGGGTGCAGAGAGTGTTAGGTGCAACTTGTAGTCCATCGAGCGGGCTTATTTCTTTTACCTAATAGGTACAGAATTTTTTTAAAAGTGTTAAGCCCACAAAGCTTAGAAGGGAACTGGCTCTCATGTGCAATTGCCGAATACATAATTAGGTGCTTCTGGCAATTTCAACTTAAGGGAGGTGGTAGTCAGGCGAATACTATAAAGTTTTAACTGTCGTGTCTTTATTCAACTTTTTTTAAATAATAAATTAATGAAATTATCATTATTAAAAGTGAACCACATATAACTTTGAGCTGGGTTTTCTCGTGGTGACCTCATAACCTTGAATAATAGAAGTTCAAAGGTAGACAAAGTTCCTTTATCTACTTAATGTAAATAATTCCGCTAGTCGTCCACTGGAGCCCGACCCGAACGATGCAAGTGGAATGCCAGCTGAGCGAACAAGCGATGCTTCTTCTATTATTCAAATATTAGTCTTCAGGCACGGTTTTATTTTACACGAGTACCTATAATGCTTTACTCATCACCATTGATGGTCTAGGCACGAGATAGGGACACAGCGTACACCTAACTAAATACCTATACTTATTAACCGACTTTAAATCTTTTCAGAACTTAGAATTTATGGATAAATTAGTAATGGTGTTAGTGAGATTCTCAGTTCTTGTGTCTATTCTCCTATATCATATCAAAATACTATTCAATAGTATTTTGTAATATACATAATTAAGTACGACTACAAATAAAGCACGGTGGGATCTACCGCCTAAGGAAATCATACTAATAATAGGTCTTTACCTATGAAATTGTCGTTCTGCAGTAGGTACTGGCTATTTCAAATCTACGATTTCTCTATTGTTTTCAGGAGCGGTTCCAGTGGTTGCTAACTTCTTGAAATTATTGAAATAGTCATATCTAATTCTTCGTACCGATTCTTGGTAAAAGTGACTAACAAGTTTACGAAGAATCGTTATTAAGTCACTCATCACTCCTCGAGATTTACTTAA
Organism: Ochropacha duplaris; assembly: GCA_951361185.1. NCBI lineage: Eukaryota > Metazoa > Arthropoda > Insecta > Lepidoptera > Drepanidae > Ochropacha > Ochropacha duplaris. The sequence continues at coordinate 4,745,230 of OX592690.1, forward strand.
GATTTAGCAGGTGAAATGAGTGAATGTTTTAAGGTACGTGAGAACCAAATTACCGAAGTTACTACAATACAATATAGGTACTTACTTAGTGGCAAAACGAAACACCCCAAATCTCCGCATTGAAATCTCTATCTGCCCCATATGGACACAATTTTATCAATGCTATTTATTGATAGCAAACTACAGTTTTGCATACGCGAAACATATTTGGGGGTAGAAAGTTGTATTGTATATTATGTTACTGAATAAACTTCAGTACTTTAATACAGATTATGAATGATGATTTATTTGATCTAGACACGCGGGAGCGTGTCAAGCCAAGTTTAAGAAACAGAACTGGCGAGCCGCACCGTGTGTAATATTACACGAACCATTTGGAGCCACTTTTGACCCCCTCATAAATCAAAAACTGTTTTACAGAAACGAATCAAATTTGACTCATATATTGAGACTTGCGAGATACCTATGTGTTCTAAATTTCATAAGCTTATCTCAAACGGTTATTTAGATATTAATGTCCAAAATTCCTCATTTTTATCATTGACTGACCTATAGACCAAAACTCTAACCCAGTTCCAGATGACCTAGAGAGTTAAAATTTGGTATGCAGATAGGTAATTAGATGAATACAAAGGAATAAATAAAAAACTGGCAATTTTTAAATAATTTGCTGTGACAACCGAATCGAACCGTTGACGCGAACGTGGCCGAGCGAGCGGCAGCCGAGCTCATAAGCGCGAGCGCCGTCTTGCTGTCCGGTTGTCTCTCGATATCTGACCTATAAGGTTGCGATTTGTGCTGCGAAATTGCTAAATTTTCTTAAGGAAAACTTATAATTTGTAGTAATATTATTATTACAATTTCTTTAATAAGTAGGTACGTACGTATAGTATTATAGTATAGGCAATAGTTTAAATAAATAATAATTTTATAGTTATAAGTAGGTAGGTGTATATACTTACCACCAAAAACATAAATGTAAAAAAGGAGAGCCAAGTTCAATACAAAAATTATTCTCTGCTGTGGGCTTGGCAATGCAATTGTTTTATATTTATAAAGTCTACTTTTAGTTTTGAATTTGTCCTTTTAAAAGGACCCACGGCGTTACGAGGATATGTACTTACCTACAAAAAGTAATGATATCCCACCAAAAACATAAATGTAAAAAAGGAGAGCCAAGTTCAATACAAAAATTATTCTCTGCTGTGGGCTTCGCCGCAAAAAGAATGGAGATCTGAGATTGAGTGCCAAGTTCTATGCAAAATCCAAATATGTAGTCTAAGGGCTGACTTGGCTGGTTTTCCAATACGAATTATTATTAAGTACCTACTTTTACACAGTCATGGAAGAGCCTTATGTTCGATGGGTAGTTTCTACCAGCAAGCCAAATTTTCGGAATAATAAAATAAGAACCGAAAGGTAACAGGTTTAGAACATGCGAAGAATATTAAATATATATAATTCGTATGGGAAAACCAGCCAAGTCAGCCCTTAGACTACATATTTGGATTTTGCATAGAACTTGGCACTCAATCTCAGATCTCCATTCTTTTTGCGGCGAAGCCCACAGCAGAGAATAATTTTTGTATTGAACTTGGCTCTCCTTTTTTACATTTATGTTTTTGGTGAGATTCTCATTACAGCAGCCTACACGGACGTTTGAACATTGCAGTTTCATCTGAATAAATAATGTGTAGTTGGCCGATTGATATCATTCATAATCATTTAATACGTGTCTTTTAACAAATGATACGCTTGCATGTTTTTATGCGGTTTTATTTAACTTCATTTCTAACTAGCTTTCCGCCCCCCGGTTTCACCCGCCTTCTTTAGGGGATTGAATAAAATATAGCCACCTAGTGATTTTTTTTAATCGGTTAAGTATTTGTTAAGTAAGTATACCTATAGGTGAATTTTTCAAGTGGGCATGGATGGCCAAATCGTAAACTAAAGGGAATCGGCTGATTTTCATTAAAACTAAAACTGCATCATTAGATTTTCGAAAAAATATTTTCCTAAGCCAGGAATCGAACCCGATTTTGTATATGGGTATAATTTTTTAATCATTACAAATAAACATGCAAATAATCAAATATTTTCTCTTATAATATGTATTAATTTAGCATAACCCCCGGACAAGCGTATGGAGGAGCGAGGTGTTAGACTCCTTCCAATGAAAAGGAAAGATCTTCCGCCAGGCTAGGTCATCGTTCCTGGGGACCGCGGTCCAACTGTTGATGTTGGAATCTTGTATATATGCAGATCGCATGGAAAACTTCGTAAGCGCGATGTAGGTTATTGAAGCGCCATCTATCTAGGAGTCGTGCGAACTATATCTATGTGTAGATAGATGTCGCTACAAGCGCATGTTCATATCTAACATAGGGTACCGAAATACTTTAACATAAGACGATAATAGTTTTCGATCGCTAAGTTGATCGCACAGAGCTCGTGGTTTGAGAATAAAAATAGGTAAATGAAGACTGCATCGTGACTAGGTATGCAATACCTACGTAGTGCAGTCGTATTAGGTGTCAGGGCCACTGACTGGTTATCCGAAACTAGAACGTTTGCATTGCCCGGCCACCTCTGCACTAGTTAACACGAAAACTGCATTTACGCTTCGCCCGCAATTGCCTATTCTACATTTTTGTAAACAACGGTAAAGACATGCTATTTTTATTTCATGATAAAAACAAGTTCAAGCTTATTTTGAAGTGGTTTATCACACGGAGTCGCGAATTGAGATGACTCAAGTACAGCTTGACTGTGGGAATTGTTCCTCAATTTTTCTAAAATGATAATTACTTACTGCACCGTAGGTATATGAATGAAAATTAAATTATTTATTTGTAGCACATACGTAAAATATATCTAACAAAGTTACAAATCAGACCTAACTCAACTTATTGCAGATTATAAACCAAACGCTGATCTTCCGTTGAAGATAGTTGGTCATGTTACGGTGCGGATACATATTAAGTATGTATAATAAACCCAGGATATTTATCTAAACTAAACTTTTGTTTGTTACGATTTAACTCAATAACTACTCGACCGATTTATAAAATTATTTTACCATTAGAAAGCTACATTATCAGTAGTAACCACAGTAGTAACATATATTTTTATCCCGGGAAAAGATAGTTTATATTTATATATATTAAAAAAAAATACAATAATCCTGGTAATACTTACTATGAGTAAGTATTACCAGGATTATTGTATTTTTTTTTACCTAGATGTAGAAGTTTCCAAAACGTAAACCAAGACCCGATATAAAAATAGTCTACTTACAATATTTAAGGTAAGCTGCTCTAATTACAAATACTTACTGTTTGTCTTCAGGTCGTATCTATAGACGTGAGCAGTGTGTCATGCTCATAAATACGGCCATCAATTACAACTTTCTTTGTTAAAGTAAGCATAGAAAGTGAATGGCTGTCCATGCCACTATTGATCGCCTACATTTACATCCGTGTGACCTTAACGGAATATACTGACTTAGGTTTGATATTGTGACATTAACGGCACGCGGCCGCTGGTCGTGTCTTATTGCGGTTTAGGACATTGACTTACACGTATGCAACATGTTGGTACTTTACATATAGTCAAAGTATCATCAAATCACCTCAACTTTAGCGGGATGATTTCGTAATGAACCGCAATTAGGTGATGATTGTTCAGTGGTAGTAGCGTCGGATACCGCGGCGAAGGTCGTGGGTTCGAATCCTACATTTAGTTGAGCTTATATAATAGCTGGTAAAAATCGTGAGGAAACCACAGCACGGTGGTAGGTAGGGTACTTTGTAGTACTCGACTAGCTGGCTACCACCCTCAAGTTGAAAGTCTGTCGCCAAGCACATGTTGATGTGTTCCAGCAATTATACTTGTGAGAGCCTGTTAGCCTTTAAGGCTTTGTAATAAGGTGTGCAACTAGGGAATGCAATATCGAGCGAGGGATATCGCCTCATTTTTCGAGATCAATCTCGAAGCATAAAATTACGAGATCTCGGCCGAGATTAACGAGATCGAGCGCCAGTAGAGAAGAGACTTTGAAAGCATGCAAAAGTCCATTCACGCGGGTTACTACGACTACAGACAGGCTCTAGCCTGGTCTAGCCCGTAGAGATCCATCTCTTTTTTAATCACGGACTTGAGTGTGGAGGATCGAGGGTTATTTTTTGTAATTTGCTTACAACAGCTTGCTCACGCTGGTACCAACTAGTGTTGAAGCTGAGAGGGCGTCTTCAGCCGTTGGCTACATAGCGACTGACATAAGATAGCCGTTCATCCGACAGCAATTTAAGCTCTATTTGTTTTTAAAGGAGCTATTTCCAAAATCACTCCACTCCTAAAACCATTTGTTTCTTGTTTGTTTCACTTTCATTATTTTTACGGGTCTGAATTGTGATTTGTCTGTTCATTATAAATAATCATAAAAATAAAGACTATTTTCGATAATTTAATGTTTTATCTTACTCGCACCATAATCACATCTAAGTAGTTTCAATCATGTTTCACTTATCTAAGTAAAACAATACTTTTTGAAAACCATTCGAGATCTCGAAAATGCTGAGATCTCGCCGAGATCGAATTTCTAATACCTCGACACCTCGACTTGGCGATCTCGTCTCGAGATTGCATTCCCTATGTGCAACACATTGGCAATCCCCTTGGTATTGCTAATGTCTATTAGGCGACGAGTGACTTACCATCAGGTAACCCGCCTGCCTGGTTGTCACGTGTGGTACCTATAAAAAAAACTTTTAATTGGTGGCAAATACCTAGTAGGATAATATTAGTTCATTGTAAAATAATAAAATGAGAAGGCCTGACTCACTGACTCATCAATGCCCAGCCTAAACCCTTGGACCTAGGAAGCTGATTTTTTTCACAGGTATTGTTTTTGAGATGTAGACGAGGAATGAGAAAGGATTTTTTGAAATTCAACCTCTAACCGGCTTTCCGCCCCGCGGATTCACCCGCGTATCCCTAACACGCGGGTGAATCCGTAAAGCTTGTTGTAAAATAAATAATCTTTAAAGTCATGAGATGATAATAGCTGATTTATCCTAGAGACCACAAAATAAAACGGTTACCAACAACAGATCGATTGTTGCAAATGCTAACAATCAAAAACCTATAGTTTTTTTAGGTACACGTGTAGTTAGTAAAATTAGTTAGCTACTATGTATAAAATTAAATAATAACAATCAATTTTATTGTTTTCCCTCTGACCATGACGGAGGTGTTTTTCGAATGACAATTTGATTCATATTGTATTTTAAAGCTTGGATGAGAAACGGCAGCACACAGCTGCAAAAACAGCATAACGAATTTTGATGAAAATTGGCACACAGGTAGATCATATCCTGGATAACACATAGGATACTTTTTATCCCGGGAAAGGATAAGATCCCTCGGGAACGCGGGTGAAACCGCGGGAGACAGCTAGTGTTAAATAATTAAGACGTGTATTGTATAGAAATAACCTACAGTATGTTTTGGAAATCTCTTGTCACATTTCATCATCCAAACTGTACAAGGCGATACAAAAGCAAATATTTAACTATGATTGTGATCAGAAACAATCGTACAAACAATGGCATAGATTACAATACGTTAGTAATAAGTATCAATATTGTTAAGTGTTGCCTTTGACCGTTTACTATTGTTAGAGTTTAATCTTCATCTATTGCTTATAGTTTCTGAAAAATTTAAAGTGTTACAGTAATGTAATTCCACATTTACCACTTGATTTGGTGCTTGATTCAAATGTCCAACTCATTAATTGAATAAACCACTAAATAACAGCTGAAAAATTTTGCAACCTGAAAAAATAAAATTAACCCCTTGAATAAAATAAGCTCGCTAAAGCAACCTATATATATCTAATAAAACATAATTCCAGGAATTGCCATTTAAGTTATTAAGTACCTACATGATGATATAGTCTTAGCTTGACCATTGTCTCATCAGCATGATGTGGCCCAAAACCTTGATGAACTGGCATTCGAGTTCACCTGCCGGAACACATCGGACGGACAGGCGCTAGTATTAGGTATCAGCCTATTTCGTTGTTCGTACTCTACAGTAAAATAATTAGTGGAATAAAAAAAGCTCCGCGCACATTGTCGTGTTACTAAGCGACTTATTTATTTAGTTGAGTAGGTAGGTACCTATTTGGTGACTGCTGAGAGGCGATAACAATTATTACCTCGGATTACCTCCCTCACGAACATTCCGACAGTCATGTGTCAAAATAATCTGAAATCGTCTTTTTTTTAAAAAACAGTGTAGCTTTATCTGTTATTGCAAAATTATTTTTCATGTCTTTAAGATTTTGAAATGCGAACGCAAGTTATATAAGATTCGTTTTGTATAATTAAAAATTAAATTAATTATAATATGTAGCCGATAAAAAAATATTTAGATTTAACAACCGGCTAAGTACGTGTCGGGCAAACGCAGTGTAGGATTCCGTACCTCCGTAGTTTCCTATATTTCTATTATTACTTTCGTAAACTTATACTTACTTACTACCTGTTTTACACAACTAACAACTTCATCTAAGTAATTTTCATTGGAATTTGTACTAAATTTTCCTCCTACTAGGAAATAGGTTCTTCTATTACATACACATTATTGTAATAACCTAGGGGCCCTTTGTAAAAAGATGTAGATAGGTTATAAGCGCTCTGAAAGCGGGAGGCTAAAGAGTGGCTAATTAGCATAACTTGACATGTGACGCGTTGCCGGGATCAACGGATGCACTTCGCGTGCCGAGTGCAAAGTGACCCAAAACAACAAAAAATGCCATATTATTATGTATTATGTATGTAGTGTCGATATGTCGTTTGTGTGCATTAGAATTTAGAGTGCCATTTCCTATGAAATAATTTGTGATTTGGGGAAATCAACTACCTACTTAACTATTTGAAAAAATCTTATTAGATTTCATAGCTTCAACCGCCAAACGATTTTTTACAATGTAGGTAAGTACTTATACATGAATGAGAGTGAATTATTGTGTTACGTTTCAGACGTCCCTATGGCAGTATTTATAAGCGGTTAAAAAAGTTTCGTATTCGGTTGGCTGGTACCTAGGAATCTACCGGTATCTACCTACTGGAAAGTTTAATTTTGTATTTGAACTTCATTTCAAAAAATTGTTAGCGATTATAAAATTGAGGTACCTAACAATAATGTTATCTAATTTTAATTGGTAAAAAGCTGAAACTGATGATTTCGCACCAAAAATACTCTCTTTATAAAAAGGTATACCAAATATCAAAATATTTATTTTTAAATGCATGGTAATAATCCCAGTGAATCCCAAAGTTTGGCTATTGTCCGTTTATAAAGTTGGCAATGTTTGGTAAAAGTGGAACACACTGCAAATGATGATCACGTCATCGGTCGCGTCGCGTGGCAAGCTTTGGTGGCAAGCGCGAAGAGGGGCGACTCGGCCGCGTCACCTGTATCGCCTCACGCCAACGCGGTTGATCCCAATATACCTATCCCTCTCTATCGTACCGCACTCGATTAACTGAAGCTAGACAGACAATCGGCTCGCTGGTACAGTAGCCGCGAACGGCCAACTACAGCCAGATTTCAACTTGGCGGAACTCGCTCAGTTGTTTCACAGCCGCACCTGATAGTGAACGTGTATTCCATATCCAACGAATAACTTTTCGTAAGTTCGTCATGTCGCTGCGCTGTTTAATCGCGGTGTTGGCTTTAGCTGGAGCCACGTTCGCCGGCCAGGAGGTTACCGAACTTCAAACAGAGGTGGTCAGCGTTCCTGAAGGGTGCACTACCAAGTCGAAGAGCGGCGATGTGCTCACTATGCATTACACAGGAACCTTAGACGATGGCAGCAAGTTCGATTCCAGGTATGTAAATATTAACTAGAACTTTTGAAACGCGACTGCGACTTCAATAAGTGTCTGACTTTTTATCTGATCAAAGAAACAAAGAGCTGAGTTAACAACTTTCGACTTGAGTCGAGCGTAGTTCCACGCGACCGTGACTTTTAAGTCCGAAATCAGGTCAGTGAATAAAATCGTTCTTTTAATTCACATGTTTTTTTAGTTTACATACCTACTAACAATAGGGTTTAAGAATTAATTTAGTAAATACATACCTGTATCACGTAGGTACAAAGTACTATGGGAAAAAGAACGCTAGGTTTCAATCGTTCTACTAGCGAGCGGCCGGTGCGGCGGTTCCGGTTAGTAATAAACTAGCTTATTATTAGTTTCATGTGATAACGAACGTGTGATGTACAATTTTCATTATTACAACGAAAAAGCAATCAAGATAAAGCGCGCAGCTGACCCACTTGCACCGAACTCTGTAATGACATAAGGTGCGATCGTAAAATTGCCATTTATTGACCGATAAATAATAAGTAAATTGACTTTTAATTTAGTCAGCTTGATACCAAAATTAATCTAGTAATTAGTTTCCTAATATTTGCAACCAAACGGTTTATACCGACCACTCCAAAAGTGTTGAATATTAAGACTGTTCTAGTGGACATGGGTCATTCGCCGTTATCTGGAATAGGGTGGTGGCACCAATTATCGGCCATGTCAACTTTTTTTGACCTGTGACTGCTTGTAATTTTTACGTTAATAGCTTTTGCTTTCTTGCAATGGCTTTTTTGGGTAGAGGGATAGTGAATCTCCATTACTACATTCGCAAAATTACGAATCCTTTGTTATTTTTGATAAAATAGATGTTTTTTTTTCGAGTTTGCCGATTTCCCTTAATATCGGCCTCAAACACCCTAATGTCTGCCGCCTTTAACCCTAACATCGGCATACCTTTTCTAAGGTAAAGTAAGGTCAATAAAACTACCAAAGTAAAAAATGATAACGTTTTATATTCCAACTCAGGTACAAATCACTTTTTTTTAACTCTTATCTATCATTAATTAGTATTTTCTTTACATCTCAGTCTTAAAAATTTAAATAATTTCTGTTATTATAAACTAACTAGCTGTTCTCCGCGGTTTCAACTGCGTTCCCGTGGGATCTTATCTTTTCCCGGGATAAAAAGTAGCCAATGTGCTATTCCAGACTATATCCATTTCATATCATCCATTCCAGTCTATCTCTCTGCCAAATTTTATCTAGATCCGTTCAGCCGTTCTGGCGTGAATGAGTAACAAACATCCATCCATCCATCCATCCAAATTTTCACATTTATAATATAACTTGCGGTCCCCCGCGGTTTCACCCGCATTCCCGAGGGATCTTATCTTTTCCCGAGATAAAAAGTAGCCTATGTGCTAGTCCAGACTATAATCTATCTCTATGCCAAATTTCATCCAGATCCGTTCAGCCGTTCTGGCGTAAATGAGTAACAAACATACATCCATCCATCCAAACTTTCACATTTATAATACTAGCTGTTCCGCGCGGTTTCACCCGCGTTCCCGAGGGATCTTATCTTTTCCCGGGATAAACATTTGCCTATGTGGTATTCCAGATTATAATCTATCTCCATGCCAAATTTCATCCAGAACCATTCAGCCGTTCTGGCAAACATCAAAACTTTCACATTTATAATACTATTAAGATTAGTAGAATTAGGAAGATCACAATTTTTCAACTTTCTTAAAACAATTATAGACCAGTGCAGAAGCCTTTAAAATGGTAAAAATTAAAAGTAAATTATAGTAGGATGAAACCCATTGTAAAAGGAAGAGAATATAACGAAAATGAAAGGAAAAATAAATTACGGTCGATCTGAGGTCGGGAAGTGGAAGAGGGGGGGGGGGGGTTTAGGGTAAAAAAACTGTTTATACGGTTTAATTATTTAACGGTAATAAAAAGATCTACAACTTTTGTATTTACACTTTTTCACTTATCCTCAATATTTATGTGAAAAATTATCTACCCAAGGCTAATAAAGAAAGGAACTCCAAAAATAAATTATTATAAATAAAAATAATTACCAAATAAAGTCAACAGAAAACTTAACTTTACTTAAAGGATCTTCAATTTAAATGCACTAAACAGTGATGAGTGAGCAAGTAAAATCTTCTTTAGCCACTTCAATATAAAGGTGGCCGTTATTACGCATCGATTCCCTTTATATTGGCCGTAGCTGATTTGGCTGGCTCGTTTTTAGGCGGCCGAAGTTAAGATCTAGTGATCAAAATGAGTTGTTGTTTCATTTTTAACCTTATTAATGTTACTGCTAACATATAAAATTGCGAAATATGTTGTTTAACGTTTTCATTCATTTCCCCAAAATCGGCCACCCGGTCGAAAATTCAAATGTTGAGGCACCCGCGCAAAATATGGGAGGTTAAGCGTATGGATATAGAGTCGCTTTTTGCATAAAAACTATTATGATTTTAGGGCAATTTTTATAGTTATGTTCCATTTTCTCGAAAAGGCCGATATTAGGAGGAGGCCGATACTAGGATACTCCACCCTACCTACTTTATCTCCTACATTAGCTTGTTCATTTTTTACTTGTATTAGGTACTATTTTATCGCTACAACAAACTTAAAACAAACCATGGTAAGAAGGTAGACATTACAACTACAAGACTCCAAGGGATAAAAAATATTCTACCCAAGGGCAACAGTTTTCTATGAATAAAACAGATAGGTACATAGGTAGTTGGCCGGAGCAGTTTGCCGTAACAATCGCTATCAGATTCTATAATTTTATTAAACCTGTTAAATACTTAGAACTTTAGAAATTTTGCTGCATATTAGTTGCGTTACAGCTCGTAACTGGATCGTATTTGTTATTTCTACGTAAGCCGATGTTTAAGGTGATAATAGCTCAGTGGTAAGTGACGTCGGATACCGCGGCGAAGGTCGTGGGTTCGAATCCTTACAATGAGCTTGAGCTTTCGGTGAAGGAAAACATCGTGAGGAAATCACAGCACGGTGGTAGGGTACTATGTGGTACTCGACTGGCTGGCTACCACCCTCAAGTTGAAAATCTGTCGCCAAGCACCTGTTGGTGTGTTCCGGCAATTGCACTTGAGAGCCAGTTCGCCTTTAAGGCATTGTAATAAGGTGTACAACACATTAGCAATCCCCTGGTATTGCCAATGTCTATAGGCGACGGTTGTCACTTACCATCAGGTGACCCGCCTGCCTCGTTGTCTCTTGTGACATAAAAAAAAACCCATAATATAGCATAAACGGATGGTAAAAAATTCCTGTCTATGTGTCACTGCACACAATAATTGTTGCAACATGCCAGAACTAAAACTGAACTGACTGATACCGTGCTGGGAGTACCCTCTAATTCTGCTGTTTACCTACTAACTAAACTAATTTATAATCTCATTTTTTATAAACGCCAGAAAATTGTGACGTGACTAATTCTGGTGACCGACTAAATTGACGTTGTAAAAAAGCAGTTGGTTTAATTTGATAGACAAGGTGCCATTTGTTAATTTTCATGTCTTTTTAGAAAGAGATTTAATAAGATATAATTAGTTTAGTTTGTTAACAAAAGAATCACATATTATCTCGATAATTTTAACTTTTACTATCTGGTTTTCAATAACTTTAACTTCTAGGGCTTAACACAAGCAAATATGGAAAATATACTTGAAAACAGTGTTACTGCACAATTCCCAAAAAGGCAGCGCACGAATACGTAATTCCAGACGAAGACGTGTGATTAGCCAACAAAAGTTTGGCTTGTATCATAAACATAGGGCAAACTTTTGTTATTACCGTTTATGTGTGCGCGAGAAAATTTACCGTTTAATTATCTACATTCTTAACTTAGCAGTGGCGTTTGTTTTGAAGATTTTACTTATTTCAATTTGTAGTCGCTTCGGTCTGCGGGGACGTAGGTATGTGGCTTTTCTTTATTGCCTCTCCGTTTCCGGTCGGTGCAGCACTTGTTTATTGCGACAGTCTCTATGTGACCGACTAGTGAAAGTCCTGCTTGAAATTATGCTTTAGATATTTCAAAACTTTCTACTTAAATTGTTCACTTGAATAAAGCGCTCTTTATTTCGAATCACTTATCAATTATGTATCCACTCCACCATTTATTTATAGAAAGTGTTAAGGAAAGGAGGTTTTTCGGATTTTATTAATAATGAACTTAAAGCACTTGAAACGTACCTAATGAAAGAATTTTGTATCAGATTCAATATTCTGTAAAATTTATATTATGTTAGGAGTTGTTCCTCGCTCTAACTGCTAACTTAACCTTCGGAAAAATATCCATATAGATAGTCTCTCGCTGTTTTATTGTTATCTATAATACAGACGACGTGTGACCGTATATGTATAGGTATTTATTATGATTATGTGTGCGATCGACTGCTCCTCTTCGATTCAAGACAGTTGCATTCAACGTATTACCTAGTTTACAACTCTAGAACAACACAAATTGGTTCAAGTTACATGCCTTGAACAAATTCTCTATTTCATTGTATTGGGTTGGTATAAATAAACCCACTGACAACTTGAATGTTTTGTACAATCAGGTGTGTTGTTAATTGAAGCTGAATAACAATGCACTTCATTTACAGTAATCTATCCATTAATCACAGACTTGCCGTATTGTTTCAATAATTGCATGTAAATTGGCGAATATAATTAAGTAAGTACCTATTATCTACAACATGATTAGCTGGAGGTATGTTTGATGATACTTAGTAAAAGGCCACGGGATATTATACGAGCACCGTCCCACCTCCTAACAGATACAAAAATGTTATCAGCGTGTTTACAACTAGTCGCAATAGTTATATCTCTGTTAGTGATGAATGTTGTGATAAAATAGCCGTTTGTTTTGTCTTATTTTGGTTACAATGAAAATATAAAAAACTGTTCTTACTTGAATATACGCAACGTAGATTTGAAAAAATCCAATTTTCTCCGGATTTATTTGTATAGGTAGTAATTAATTGCATACACTTTACCCCGTACCAAGGTACACACACATTTACACCATGTTAAGTGATTATGTGGCCGTAGGTGGCACACAAAGCCTAGAAGGAAACTGGATCTCAAGTGCTGCTGTCGAAACACACCGATAGGTGCTTGGCGACAGACTTTCAACTTGAGGGTGGTAGCCAGCCAGTCGAGTACTACAATCTACCGTGCTATGGTTTCCTCACGATGTTATTTTTCACCGGAAGCTTAAGCTCACTGTATGCTTCAAACCCACGACCTTCGCCGTGGTATTCGACATCAATACCACTAAGCTATCATCGCCAATAATATGTTTTCAAACTATTTATAATCACACCATTACAAAATTTGGCAGAAATGCTAAATTGTCTCACGACTTTTTGTCAAATTTTGATAAATGAAGACCTTTATATATTCTAAGTAAAAACCCTAAGCTTTAGTGAGTGACTGTAGAAAATAAAAGATAGAATTTTTCTTAAGAATTTTATAAATGAAACTTTCAAAGAATTTCAGTGAATAGAGTGCCTAAAAGCAAACTTATGCTTCAATTAGTGTCTCCTGCCTATAAAGACGTGTGGTGGCTGTGGTGCGGTAGATTGATCCAGAGTGCTCAGTGAGTTATGGACAGAACTATCATCAATGCTTGGCGTATTTATATAGTATATATAATATATAATATATAATAATAGGCATACGCAGTAATGAGATCTGGTAGAGAATATTGATTTAACTCTGATTGCTAATTTGTATATTTGTTGTACCTAAATATTATATTGTTCTCTAGATTTGCAAACTAAATTGGCTATCGGAATTATGCTGTGTATCAGAACTAACATATTGGTGCCGATTATATCGTTCACAAACTAAAAACTAATTTAATCCCACTCTTCTATCCTATTCTTATGTTTTTTTTAGAAAGAGATATTATAGTGTGATGAAGTTAGTTTAGATTGTAAGCAACATAATCGGCATCATTGTTGGGGTAAAAATAATTCTCGTCCAGACGCAGCGTGAGATAATCCATATTTTTATTTATAAAAACGGTGTAAGTATAAGAAAATGATATCTAGTCCAGTAAACAAGTATTCCCTGCTAGTTGCAGCTCTTGTAGCTATTTTCAATTAAATTTTCCTTGAAAACTCTGTATATTTAACTGATGATGTTATAGTAGATATCTATAAAATGAGTAAGATCTTTCGACTGAGATACTCGATCGTTGCAAGTCCGTTAGCGTGCGGGAGACACTTCGCCTATTAACGGAAGTCCTTTCGCTACACCATCACATATTTCAAATTGTGAACTTTCAGTATTTTTATGGTAGTAAATATTATAGAATTCTTGAGAACTACGGGTAATTTATTTCGGTACGAGAATTTTAGGACCTAAAGTTTAGTAAAAACTTACGACTTTCTCTCGGATTATAATACAATAAGTATACGTATTCTTGTGTTTTGGGCGCGGCTTAGAGCGAGGTTTCGTGATAACTTTTTTAATTGTCTCTATGGACCGTCCTGCCCCGGCTCACCCGCCAACTAACGCTAATCGCCGCTTTCATTTTTCGCAGTGGCTGCAAAACGACCGTTTGAATATAAATAAATCTTGTATCTCGTGAGCGTTATGTAGTGAGTGAGTATTATCACACCATTGTAAGACTTGACATCAATTTCAGAGAAAGTCGAGTGTGTTAGTACCTATCTACATTTTGTTAAACAATGGCACCCAGCAATGCATCAGCTCGTTATGTTATGGAATTTACACAACATCACGTATCAGTGATTTATGTATTCTCTAATTATTAGAAAGGAATTTAAGATTTTTGAGTTCCTAGATGTGAAATTATTTATTAATTACCTAGTGAGTCATTCATATGTCTGCATATTTTTGATAGAGTACGTTTAAAAGCTATTTCATTTGCAGGTTTAATAATCTTACCACAATAATCGTATTATGTTGTGATTTAAGTTACTTGCTCGTAACCGCGTTAAGTTTCGGTCGACACGCTGCAAGTTGGTCGTACCTACTTGAGTAGGTATGTTAGGTTGTTTAGCTCCTGCCTCCTGGGACTAGCTTCGAACACAACTATCAGTGTTTAATGACACGTCATGTGTTAAATGAAGTGTTAAATGTCTTCAACTTAAACATTGTTCAATAAAAATAGTTGTTCTCGAACTTGTTTCAAATTACAAAAACTAAAAAGCGAGGGAAAATAAATCCATTAAGTATTATAGTTTCCTAATCTTCCTCTATTTGTTAATAAATAATAAATACCTGGGACATTCTTCACACACGGTCATCTAACCCCAAATTAAGCTTTGCTTGTACTATGGAAATTAAATAACTAAATACATGACGAATTAATTATCTATAATTACATCCAGATTTTTGTTATATTTGCCTTGAATATTTTCATATTTACAAAAAAGCATTTCTTAATGCCGGGGGAATAACAATGGAAACTTTGAGAATCATTGCCCGATCCTTGAGTCGCCGTGCACAAACAGGACAGATCTCTAGACTGCTCCGGACCAGCTACGAACACCGATCAATTCTCAACAAGCAGTTCATTAACAATTTTGATTACTTTGTATTTGTGTTGTCGGACGATCGCCGTATGGCGCTACGATAGAAATTTAATGAGAAACTTGCCAAACGACCAAAAGAAAATTAAGTTTCAAATGTGGAGATGAGATTGCCCAAAACGTACCTACCAAGTAATTACTTAAATAAACACGAGTAGTCCGCCACTTAATCCTGCCGTTATTATGAGAAACGAATAATGTAGTAGTGTGTATTAGAAGTAGTACCTACTCACTGCATAAGTACTGTTTTAGACTTTGAAGCAATCACTAGACTTAGCTACCGTCCGCTCATTGTTCAAAAAGCACTGTGTGTGTTTCAGGTCACCGTTTAGTATTACATTATACCTACCTAGAATAATCTAGGTAGGTATAATGTAATACTAAACGGTGACGGTTTATTGATATAAATCAATAAACATGTTCATATTTTCACTTTGTTCCATATTCAGAGGAAAGAGCCTCAAAAACGTCTCAAACGTAAACTACGAATCTATCAAATTTCTCTAGTTTTTTTTTGTAATGTAGAAATTTTGTTAAAAAACCTATATACGATACTCCTCGACTACTAATTATGACATGATGTTCTTCAATTAGGTATTGTGGTAGGGGAAGCATTGATGCTAAATTTGTAGTTACTCGAGCGTCTTTGGGACCTACTGGAATTTGAAGATTAGGTGGAATAAAGAAAAAAAGGTTATGTGATATTTTCCCCTTCAGCGGTGGGGGGAGCGTCTACAGGGTTTCAAAAATGTAAAAAAAAACAGTCACCAAGAAATACTCGAGCGCGTCAGATATTAATAGGGTAGTCGCGCCACGTCTGTCTGATAACGGAAAAATAATAATCTGCCGTTTTGCGTGGTGGGGGTGGCCGTACGAAGGGGTCGAAAATATTTAAAAAAAAAATTTACTCGAGCGCGTCAGACATTGATAAGGGATGTTAAGTGAACCCTCCAGTAGCTCCTATTTTAAAGACTGACGATTTGGACGCGACCATCAGTCAGGGCCGATTTTTGAAAATGCAAAAAAAAATCGTGACCTTGATTTACTCGAGCGCGTCAGATTTTTATACAGGCGGTTCTTCTTGATGGCCTTGTTGTACTGACCCATAATCTGACAATTATGTTGAGGGATTTCCTTAATCTGACGGTTTGAAAAAAAAAATATGTAAAAAATATCGAAATCTCGAAAATGGTTCAAGATATCGAAAAAATGTTTGTACAAAAGTTGTAGAGAATTTAACCTTCTACAATATTTATTATGAATACATATACCAAAAAACCCATAGGAAACGAGATATTTGCAATAAATGATTTTTTGACCTTTGACCTTGAAAAATCAGTAGTCGCGGGCACCCTAAGATAAGTAGCTTTTGAGACAAGTTTTAGGGTGTCAAAATAAAGGTTTATACAAGTTAATAGCTGACTATTTCTCATTCTGAGGTGAAACTCATAATATTCCTGGACTATACACTTAATAATGATTTTAGCCACTTCGGCTTGTGCAAATCGGCAGATTAAGATATTTCCGTGATTCGTGACTAATTTCCTTCAAAATAAAAAAAAAACCAATCGCGCTCGAGAAAATCCAGGTGACGTTTTTTTTTTGCAACTTTGCGAGTCTCCAATTTTCTTTCGTCACGCCCAATTTGTCAGATTATTGAAATGTACACTATTTTGCATGTAACTAACTTACCTTACCTTAATCTGACGCGCTCGAGTATTTCAAACCATCGATTTTTTTTTACTAATCTGACGGGCTACCCTAGGCGTTCGACACTACATAGAAGGCTCAGATTTGGTGAGAGTACTTCACAAGGTGCAAGGTTGCCCCCCTTATGTTAATCTGACGCGCTCGAGTAAATCCCGAAATCCCCTATTCGCCTCCCCTACCATTGTAATCATTATTCTATATGTACAAAATAATCTTAGTTTTCTTTCATTCCTTTATTATGTACGTAGGCTCAGTCAAACCAAATCGACCTATTCAGAAAATTGTAACATTTGATTTTGTACTGAATTAAATACTTTATATACGCTATTATCCAAAAGAACAATAGGAAATATTAGATACTTATAATAATTACTCCAATATCTGATTTCTAGTAGAGCTCTATCAACTAGGTAGTCAATTGATAAACTGATTAGTATAGTTATTATTTGATTAGTAAACTAATTAAAAAAATTGTCCGCCACGTTGTACGTATCACATCATAATAGTTTTAACTACATAGATATCCTTAGCAAAATATTAAAACGGCATTACACAGACACGGCACTACATAGATATCCTTTAATTAAGCAGAGATTCGCACGCATTCAAAAATAATAAAAATAATCCTGTGTTTTTGCAGTGTCTACATTCTTAGCAATTTTCATCAGAATTTCGGTTACTATTTGATAACGTAGCTATTACACAGGCATCATTAATTTATTGAAAATAAATTAAAAGTAAAAAGTTTTTAAAAACAAACTTTTTCACTAACTTACTAACAAACATGCATTGCAAGTTGAAAATTGAACTCATCGGTATTTTAAGGCTTTTCCAATTTGGACAAATGATTCGACCCCTAATAAATTTATTTAAAAAGAAGGAAGAATTAAAAAGAAAAATATCAATTGATCTTCAAGCTTTTTGAAAATACATATATATATATATCCTACAGACTATACAGCTATAATATATACAAATAAGTGATTAAGTATTAAAATATATATATATAAGTTAAACTAAATATTTGCAGAGCTGATATTTCAGCATCAGATACATGAAATCTGTATGTAGGTAATTATAAACTTACATTACAATCGGCCGTGTGAAATAATGTCTCCATTACAAATGCAGGTATCCTAAGTAGGAAACGTTAATGAAATTAATCATGTGATTTGTATTGTTGAATACGCTCATTATGCTTACGTGTACTAATCGTATTTCAGCCTTTATTTTAAATCTTTATTCGGTTGCATTGTGCTGTGCCGAGGAGTTTATTACTGTCGTCCATTGTTGGTCTAACAAAAGGCTGTACTGTACCTACATAAACTCTCAAGGTTTTTATAAATGCAATTATTATTTCGCATATTAATAGTGTATATGATTCGCCATAACCGTGTTACTGATTGATAGAAATCAACAGCTTTTGTTTACAGCCTAGGTAGTTACATACATGAGCTCGTTATATTAAACAATTTGAGCAGGCTAATTAGCAATTAAAAAAGCACTTGACTGATTCCAGTTATTTATAACAACTACCTACAATATGTACAGATAGTGTTGTACACGAATTGTGTGTAGGTAAATACCATTAATAATAATTAACTAAACAAATGCGGTTATGTTTTCTATGCTAAGATAATCAGATTCGTGATGAATTACTTTTCAATCTTAGTCTAACTAAATGTTTACATAAAAATGAAAATGTTTTGTCAGGGTCAGCGCTTCAGCGTCGCTACGGAGGCACTCTGAGTGCTTCGGCCTATTTCCTACAATAATTTATTGAAGAAACCATGTTGCCTTTTATATACGTAATACTTATACCGGATTGTTACATGCGGAACAAATACTCATTTTAATTTCAATATAAAAGAAATACATACAGAAATAAGTAATTAAAGTAATACGTGGCCGTAATATATCGAGTCGACCGCATAATCGATTTGTCGCAGTACCATGCCATTTGATAAGTTGAAACTGCGTGTCCGAATGATTAACGTTACTGTGCGAATCTGACGTCTCTCATGGGAAGTATATACCTACCTAATATTGTGCAAGGAGAAACTCTCTTTTGATGTACGTATGAGTAGGTAGGTACATGCCTAGCATGTTATAGGTGCCTACGGCAGGCATTACGGCATGCCAGACATCAGGTAGGTTTATAATTAACTGTATAGAAGTGCTTCATATTTTCACTGTTTAATTTTGAAAAACGGTGTATATTATCCGTATAAGTGGATTATTTTTAATGTTTCTAGGGTAGATATACATATAGATGATAATTAATTATAATTCTTCATGCTGAGTCATATATAATATGAGTATCATACGACAAACCTCTTAATTTTTAGGGTCCCGAAACCAAATGCCATAAATCGGAACCCTTATAATTTCGTCCTGTCACAACCGCTTTACTTGGAGACTATTGGCACATACTCGTAGATATGGAACGGTGTACTATAAGATCCGTTAGTTGTTAAGATGCACGCTTCTAAAGTAGTAAAAATTGACCCCCCACCCCTTTTCACCTATGAGGTAAAAAAATCGGAAAATATATGATAGTAAATACAAAAACCAAAACTTTCCTTAAAAAAATTTTTGAATACGAATATGTAGATGTATTTTTGAGATAGGTACCTATAGGTATTTGAAAAAAACCGTCCTTTTCGGTTAACGCTATTGAGAGAAGCGATCGCAAAAATTACTTTAATTTTCATTGTGTCTTTAATTTGTGAACCCTACAATCTGTTCGTAGTCAGACAAACATACATGACCGGGTTTTTAAAAGTCCTTTTCAATTATTTTTAGGTGATCCATAAGTACCTAGTGATGAAACCGATATGTTAGTATGCGTTTAGATATTAGTAATATTACATGTATTCATGTATTAGTAATCCGACCAACTTTGATACACTAATACGACTAATACACTAATACGTCTAATATGCCATATTCACTTTGTATGAACACTGATATTTATCGTATCTATCGCTCATAGATCTTATATTAACTTAATAATCCGACGACGAATTCTACCAAGTTCATATTGTAGGTATCTTCATACAGGTCTTTTAACATTGCATCGGTTGGATATAATTTCACAAATAAAATTAATAAAGCCATATTAGATTAAAATAACGCTAGGTGCTAGATATTAGAGCACAAATATACCTAACACAAACGCGACAAATATCGGTATTAACGCATCTTTATACATAAGCGAGTAAATAATTACCACATGTGGGAGGTCATACCTAACAAAAATCTAAGATTGTATTCAAACGGAAACTATCATCTGTCGATCAATATTTTTGTAGGAAACTCGAGGCGGACTCGGTGGCGGAGCGCGACTCAAGCACTAGCGGCGCGGCCGATAAGTTGTTATCGCTAAGCTATAATAATTGACGAGTCCTACATCTGGACGGCCACGTATGAACTAATCGAGCAAGATACGTGGACTCAAACACGTGTTACCTGACGTGGTATTGATATCAATGTCACATACACATTTAGCGAGAAACAACTGAACCTGAACCAAGGAAATTAGAATTTTGTTTTTATCACTAGCTTTTAGCATGATGATTTGATAAGAAATTTTGCTTATTGAAGACATATTGAATCAATATCGAATTTTAGGTGGACTATACATCTTACTAATCTTACTAATATTATAAATGTGATAGTTTGGATGTTTGTTACTCATTTCCGCCAAAACGGCTGAATGGATCTGGATGAAATTTGACATGGAGATAGATAGATCCCGGGAAAAGATAAGATCCCTCGGGAACGCGGGTGAAACCGCGAGGAACAGCTAGTTTATTTATAAATAAAATATGGAGATCGTTATGAGCTCCATAACGATGTAAGCATTCATGTGAGATGCTTTAAGTGCTTCGTCGAAAACACTTTTAACGGTAAAGGTATGTAACCAATGTATGCAATGCATATTTGCAATAGGGTTGTATAAAATAACTTATTACTGAGAAAAGCATTTCCATGACATAAAACAAACAAGTTTCTACGAAGCACAGGTAGCAATAAAACAGAACCCATTTAAATATAATTAGAAACATAGCGAATATTAATGGAATTTATATTAATCTCGCCGAGTTTGAGTTAGTAATACTTTCAAATGTATCTACATGATTTACATTATGGCCTTTAGGTAACCTTTGGTTTATGATTTTTAAATATGGCGCACTTGGCGTACTAAAAGGCATTCATAATTTTAAATAACAATAAGTAATCAATAGGTCAATGTTGATAACGATGTAGATAACTTTTTCGTCATTGATGCTTAATTTTGCCTTTGAAGAATGTTATGCAATAACCCGAAGATAACATTTTTATCTGATTATTATTACTTACTTTTAACATTATTGGCGACCAACGTTTCCATTACGAAGTTATTTAAAAAGTTTTGGAATGCATAGCGACAACATAGGTCGTAACCTGAACAAGTGAAATGAGAACAGTTTCTGTGTTAAGTAAGATTCAGTTGTTTCAACTTCACTGGAACTTTATATGACAGCTTTGTGGATGGTGTTTTATAAAGTTACTATTCTAATTACGAATAGTCATGATAAGCTTTATTAGCAAAGCGATTTCTAATCCAATTCACAAGTTTATTAGATAGCAAATCACTGCACTTGCGTTATTCGTATTTTATTTCAATGCCTCTATCAAAAAGCATACACTGTTTACGCTGGCGCTGGCGAAATTCTGCAACTGCGAATGAAAAGGCTGTGCATTTTGATGTTAAATAAAATTCAGATGTATGCTTTTTGTTAGATGGCGTCGGTCGGCTGCCGTCCGCCGCGGATCAAGCTGAGAATAGTCCCTCTACCGTTAGACAAGGTAGGTGAAACTACACGTGGAATGTGCAAGATGTCACTGGGTTTTTGAATTTGATTCATCATAGTACGTATTATTTTACTTTAAACGGCTTCAGCCAGTGTATTTTTCAGATTCCGACAAGTTTATTTTGTCCGCGACTGCATCCGCGTGGAATCCGTTCTATTTTTCTACAAATATTGTGTAGCCTATATCCATTAATCCCTTCACACATTCTTCACACATGGCCATCTGATCCCAAACCAAGCAGAGCTTGTACTATGGAGACCAGATAGCTGATGTAACTATATACCTACTGCTTTTTTAAATACATATCTACTTGAGTTGATAATTACACCCAGACGCAGGAAAAACAGTTCATGCACACAAATCTCTGTCCAAGGCGGGATTCGAACCCACGATCTATGTCGTATTATTGTCGATTGTGTGTTTACACCACGTCCACGCCAGCAGATCCTTCAAGGTATCATTATTATTATTATCAAGGATTATTTAGCCCCATATCATTTCATTAAAATCTGCTCAGCTGTTAAGGCGTGAAAAGCAGGCAGACAGACATACAGGGTTACTTTTACATTATAATATTACTGTGGATTTAGTTACCAACCTAAACATGATTTTTTGTAGAAGATCTTGAAATGCGATACATTCCTTGCAAGAGCCAATTCTCCGTGATCTTAACTTTATTGCAAAATGTCGTTGAAATCCAAAGTAGGTACGAGTACCAGATGAAAATGTTTATTACCAATGTCAGATCAAAATAACGTTTTGAATATGAACACCGTTTTATGTATGTGCACTTGGACACTCAATTTACCGGCGTAGTAACGTATCTAACCGCATCAAAAAATAACATAGAACATCTTATAATTATTATTTATTGATGCTCCGCTGACAGGATATTGTGAAAGTGGTTCCAAATTTGTTGTACGTCAGGTTTATCCAAGTGAAACCAATTGTGACTAGTCGTGGTCACTCTCTCTTGCCAACTATTTAAACGTGCATTTAATCACACTTATCTATTATTATTTATGCCATATACGATTGATACTCACATTCCAATGCATGCTAAAATTATCGTGTTGTAGTTAAATATGAATACTAATAAAATAAACAACGCTTAATTGCTTTCGAAGGATCTAATTGAAATGAAAACAACATGACGTGTGAATATAAGCCTTCCAAAAGTTAAACTATTCATGATTAGCCGCTGCAGTGGCTATTTCCATTCTTTTATTATAGTAGAATGTATAATTTATTAATAGTGCCGAGACATATTGATGAAACTGTCTTTCTATAATAATATCGAAATCAATGTTTGTTTGTTTGTTCGTATTTTTTCATCCGATTGCCGAACTAGCCGACTATGTCAACTATGTAGGTACAGCGTTATTTGGGTGTAACATTGTCAATAAAGTCGAGAACGACGAACAGTCGGTTCTACAATTTTCATTATTAAGTCTGACCTAACAGTCAAAACTCTTGCAATCAAAACTATACCTTATGTTATCGTAGGTATTTTCGATTTGCCCCCTATAAGGCTTATTAAACGTCGTATCTAGTACCAGTTCAAAGAAAACCATCAACCTGAAATAGTGGGAATTAGAAAAATAGATACGAGTTAAATCCATTAGTATTTAAGAGTTGCAATTCCGGGAGATTCTGTTAAGTTCGTTGGAGAAAGTGGTGATTCCGGATGAACGGGTCCTAATAACCAGCGTGGACGAGATTCCTGTCCTACCTACTCAAGTAGGTACACATAATTATCTTCCATGCGCCGTGAATGCTTTTTAACTAGGGATTCGCTTCTGATATAAAATATTTATGAAGTGGCAGTGCTATTTTCAACATTAAAGTTGCCTTTACAGTTTTTACAACTGTCTTTTGATATTTTTTAAATGGCGTAACCATCATACAATATTGTGGTGTACAAATCCTAGTTATAGATGGAAACAAGCGAAAATAAGCCCCCTGGAATTACATGATTCTGTAGAGCACTTACACCTGTTACAAGCTTTAAAGCGTACTTGTTATATGTGAGTGCAAAAACTATAAAGATCATTTTCTTGTTGAGTAAGACATTTTCTCAATCCTATTGTGCCTCTTAACATTAAGTGGGGCTCAGTCCCCATAACACTTAAGTCCACATTTCGTAGACCTTTGGCGACAAGGTGTCTGATAGTTTCTGCTACTACCTACGTCGTTTTGTAAAGTATATAACTTTCTACTGATATACTTACTTCTACAAGCGCTTAATTTCGAAACCATCAGTAAGGTTAGTGTTTATCGAACTCAAACTCAAAATAATATTTATTGAAGGAACTCATTATGTACAACTATTTTTATCATTAGGTACATATAATGTAAATTTCCACAAAGGTAATTCAAGTATGTACATGGAATAAGTAAAACTAGCTTTGCTATTGAGCCATTTTTACAAGCTTTATATTAGCTTGCAATGTATGTATGTTTTTCCGGGGTGAATCTTGCAACTCAATTTTGAAGCAGATATCTTTAACCGATTGAGCTGAAATTTAGTATACACGTTTAGTTTAGATGACAATGCATGGTTAGCAGTGTGACGTTATTCTAAATCCAACATGGCGCAACAACTAAGATAGCGGACTATTATTTTTAATACAATACTACAATTTGGGTATCAAATGAAAGGGCTTGCTGAGAATAACTCGAAAAATAAAGTGACGTCACTCTAAATCCAATGGGACGGACTTCTAAAGATGGCGGTCTAAGTTTTTTATGTTTTCCTACAATATGGGTATCAAATGAAAGGACTTGCTATGAGATAAACGGACTGAGAAACCTGTCCAGCGATAACTAAAAAGTAAAAAATAAATTGATGGTAAAAAAACTTTTTAAAAACAAGCTTTTATTTAATGGCCCTGAAAAGAAGAACATAAACTCTTAATTAAATCAAACCAATCAATTTAGTACATGTATTACACAATTTATTAAACGCAAAGCAAAGAAATTTAAATATAGATAAGTTTAAAGTCTTTGTATAAAAGCTTGTCGCGAGATTTGCATATTTTATAGGAAACATTTTCTTTCATAGAATTACTTACCTACGAGTATAATAATGTCAGACTAGGTAAATCTCGCGACAACCTGTACTCTACATCCAATATGTGTTATCCTCGGAATAATCCTAGTATTTCGTCAAACGTGAATATTCCGAGTTGATTCGGTTGCAGAGGTACAGTTTCAAATTTCCAATGAACTGTACAGGATTGCATTCGGAATAAACCAAATATGGCCCAGTTGTGATTTTGAAGTTCGGGACCATCCAAGTGGCCTGAAGATTTGATCACAACGAGTATCTGGCATTCTGCCACTGTCCATAGTTCGTTTTTCGATAAACAGTTTTGGTACATTACACTCAAAAGTGTGTTATATATTCATAGGGTTATAATAAATAAGTACATAGGTATATACACTCAACACTTATCGCTAAAGTTGACAGAAGTGTAAGTAACTACTCTTAAATGTTTGAAATGGGACGGAGCATAAAAATACATGTTAAAGAAGCCTATACCGCGTCCTGCACGAAAGCGACCGAAACGCGGCTGGCTGTGTTGAATTTTTCACACCCCCACACCGCGCCGCCCCACCCCAGTACTTAATAAAATATTATCAGGCCAGACTTCGTCACATTTCAAAATATAAACTTTACTTTTTCTACTACACGCTTACGACAAAATGAGCAGATAAAACGACGGTCACGCTCCGCGTCAGCCCCGATGCTGAAGTTTACGACAGTTTGGTGAGATACCCCAATTCCACTGCATAGTGATAAATAAAGGTCTCATCAATCCTCGTGATTAAATATATATTTAGAAATTACTACCTTTACCAACACATTTATGTTTAGAACGTTACAATGTGGACTGAGAT
The DNA here is from genome assembly GCA_951361185.1 of Ochropacha duplaris. Classification (NCBI taxonomy): domain Eukaryota; kingdom Metazoa; phylum Arthropoda; class Insecta; order Lepidoptera; family Drepanidae; genus Ochropacha; species Ochropacha duplaris. The sequence continues at coordinate 4,771,205 of OX592690.1, forward strand.
TTATTTCGTCAAACGAGGTTGATATACTACAACTGATAATATGATTTGGATTTCCTGATACATGCAAGTGATAATCGATAACAATATTGTCTAATTTTTGATAATATAATTATAATTCAAGGATTGCCGCAGCGTTATTCAAAAAGTCAATACGAACAGCATTTATTAAAACTGCAATTAGAAAATTTTATAGTAAATTACATAGATAAACGAATCTAAAATAATTTTTCTGGCCTTTATGCTTTTCTAAGTGCTCAGGAGTAGGTAATTCCTGTGACCACATACCTAACCACATGGTGTCCTATACACTAGTAACACGATTTACTTTATTTTTGTTCTTTTCGGGCGATTTTTACGGCACTCTAAATTTTCAGGACAAACATAAGCGCACGAACAATTGAACATGTCTATTTTGTTCCTTGTCTGTCTGGGAGTAAATCAAGTGCAGTTTAATATGTAGATAGGATCAGATTTATTTTCAGTGTTAAACTAAAAATTCCATGAGAAAAGATTAGATTTTGATGTTATGTGTACCTATATGCTATGTTTCTTTGTTATGGATAAACTCAAAAATACTTATCCGATTTAAAAAATATCTTTGACCTATAGAAAACTGGGTACATTATAAGCCAGTAACATGGTAGTAATTTAATAAATGAATTATTAATATAAAAACCAATGGCCTGATATATTTTGCGAGTCAGCACAATGGACACCTGTTTACGAACTGTATTTGTTTGGGCGCTATAAATATCAATCAGATGAGTGTTATATTGATATAATTTATGAGGAAAAACGAAGCGCGAGACCTCACAATATCCGTGAAAAATATCGTTATAATGAGTGTTTATAGATAGTCGAAGAAGCGCCCCACGTTTTTCCTAATCCCTTTACATCAGTTTACTAGTGTTGTAATGCAGCATATAGACATATACATTATACATATCGACAGCACCACAGTCTTCGTGGATGGCACTATCACTGGGGGCATAACGCTTTTTCTTACGTGACGATTTCTGCCAGTTAACCCTACTGTAAGTAAGCCGCGTAAAAGAACTTCGTTCCAAATGAAAACATTGGAAAACCCGTTAAAATAATACAAAGATACATAAGTACTACTACTATAAATAAATAAATTAGAATATATACTATAATTTGACATTTCGTACGGGAACTTTCATCCTTCACATGACCAAAGAGTATTTAATAATAATATTTGTACGTCGTGTCACGTTCGGCTTTCGATCTTGTGCTCAATGACTCACTCAGGACTTTCTACTAGCTGTAACCCCGATAAATAACTACCGCTGCTTACTCTCAAGCTCATGAACATACGAGTATGTAGGTGTAGGTACTTATTATTAATTGCGATATTAGCTATTTACTAACTTTGTATTTATGTATGTAGTTAGGTATGTATTTGGATATAATCAATACACGAAATCTCAGGAAATACAGTAATACCAACTTACAATTTGGCAGCAGGTAGGTATTCCTCAAAAGAAGTAGGTATCCACTAATAAAGGATTTTTAAAATCCAACCCCTAAAGTAAAGGGTACTATTGGGAACGCGGGTGAAACTGCTAGTGTAATACACGAACAAGATATCCCCCGCGGTTTCACCCTGATTTCGCAAGTATTCTTATCTTTTCCCGGGATAAAAAGTATATGCTTTACCTACGTGCCAAGTTTCATGAAAGAGTAACAAAACATCTTCACATGGTAATACATTTTCACATTTATAATTTGTAAGTAAAATGATAATTTACGCCACAGTCAGAACACATAACAAATTGTCGGCAGAGGCACAAGGTACGCCATCATCCGACATCAGGCAACAAAACTTGTCTGAATGCGATGCGCGCCACCACTCTTCGCCAGCAGAAAGTTGTGAATAGTAAATCTAAAATGTCGAGGGTTAATAATTTCAACAGAATACCAACTTCGTTTTCATATGGAAATTTACTTAGCATTGGGAAAAAATATAAACAAAAATTCGTCAGAAATTATATTTGAAATGAAGTTAAATAAACTTTATCTACATCTACATGGCATGTTCGTCATGTTTGTTGGTGAATGTTGTGTAAGTTAAGTGTATTATTTTTTTTTGACATCAAATCTTCAATTGTTTAATTGTTAATGGTTCAATTGTTATATTCTACAGCAGAGTGGAAATAATAATACATTATGCAAAGAAATTATTAGATAGCTTCTGGTATTAGTAGGTATACTTAATGTGAAAGTGTTTATTTCATTTATAAACTGACATTGAATACTTCATTTCTATCAGTCCCCTTAGTGGTTAGACCAAGCAGTATGACAATGCGCCCTAAAAATTAACGCAGTGTTAAACGATATGACAATAAATACTAAATAACTATTAACCTACTACCATAAGGTCCATTTTAGCGTTCCGTACCCAAAGGGCTCCCGACGATTCCGTTATCATGTGACACTCTATTTCAAAACTACTTCATAATGTCAAGCTGTAATCTGAATGTAATATTATTCATATCCTGTTTTCAACAATACGTAATAATAACACTATTATTGTAATATTTTACTATTTTGGACTATTATTTATCAATTTATGCCTTTTGCGGTTGAGACCATGGGTCCGTGGCAATCCGTGGTGGTCTGAAACTCGTCGTTTCACAAGTATTTTATCTAAAAAAAATAATCGAGGCCTCGGAAGACCGGCGGGCGTGGAGCTTTTTCCGCCAACGCATCAGCCTGGACATCCAAAGAGGAAACGCTGCCAGCGTGCTAGGAACCTTGCCGATCGGCAGCAGCGGCAGCCTCGAAGAGGTTTTTTTTATATATTATAGTTTGTATATTTTGTCCATTTGTTGTTATAAAAGTTATAATTTTATTTATCACTAATAAATAATTACGTAATTATTTGGTAGTCATAAAATTATAGGAAATAGTTAATATTTCAGACTACATAACAAAATTAACACTTTACTCAAACAGAGCCAAAATTAATTTATTATTATTTTTGTACGGAACCCTCTGGGCCTGATTCCAGTTCACACTTGGACACATTTTATACATGACGTTGGTTGGTACTGAAGTATAATTCAGATCATCTCGATAATTCAATGCTCCCAAGAGAGTCATTATAAAGTCACCGCTGGAAAAGCCCTGTTGATGCATATGCCCTGTGAATGCACTACGTATGCAAAAATAACAAACATGATAAAAAAATTGGACAATAAATGTGGTCATGACACATGATTTGATTGGGTGAATGAGATGTAAAAAAATTAAAAAGAACGACACAGTCAAAGGAATTCGTAAAAGGACAGAAAACCTGCGCTGAAACGATTTCCAAAAGTTTTAATTAAAACAGTTTTCCGATCAAGCAGGACTAGTGCTGGTGCGACTATAACGTATCGTTGAATTTTTAACACCATGGTTAGTGCAGGATACCAGATGTAGCAGACAAACTCAGAATACGGAAAATTTAATATTTATAGCCGGCAACACACCTTGTTTTTGCCAACGTTATGAGACATTGTGGGATTGGGCAACCATTTTCGCGGGACATCTTTGTTTGATAGGTTTCTATTTCGCACTGTAATCGGCCACAGTCACAATGTAATTGAATTCTCTAGCAATGTTGTTTACTCCATGATGCATTTACCTTATTTACCGGGTTAAGCCAGACATTTATTAAATAAAACATCATTTTTATAGATTCCTAGTCCTATCGAAAACTGAAAGCGGTTTTATAAAAATTAAAAATCCGTAAGAGGAAATGTTTTTATAATTTAAGGAAAATTATTTATCCGACTTACTTCAAGAAAAAGCTTATTAATTGGAATTTATCAGTTTACGTGATTCTTTTTCAAGCCCTCTATATTTTCTTATATTATATTCACCATAAAACATTGCTATTCGGTCGGATGATATTGCAATATTTTGCGGAGACAGCAAATACCCGTGAAATGAACGCTTCTTTAGAAAATTGAAATCAGTTTTAGACCGAAATTGGAATTTCCTGGAAAAGACAAAAGAAAAACAATAACAACAAAGCAAGTTCCAAAATAAACAATATGATACAGTTTATTTTTTTTCATTCTTGAATAGAGTAGAATTAAAATGAAGACGGCGTTTTATCACAAGTCCACTGTTTCATTCAAATTCAATATCTAAAACTGAACTTGGTAACGCAGAGTATTCTGAAACTACTTGGTAGCTATATAATGTATATTTATACCAATTTAGTAACACCTAAAATAGCGGAGACCTGCCGGCCGAAGAAGACTTACTGAAGAAAGCCAATAAATTGCCACAACGTACCAACATGCAACTATTTACGTTCATCCCCCAGCCTTTGTGTGCCTCACACATGTCCATCCATGCAGTCGGTAACAGTCATCGAGGAAAAGTCCCTTTGTTCAATGGTAACAGTATTACAAAGGGCGACATTACAAAGGTTTTATAATGGAAAAATGGAAACTCCAAACAAGATGGAGAGAAATTACTGTAAATAGGTATATTACCAAATTCCCATCTAGGCTTTGTGTGCTTAACACCTTCGGCCACATTATCACTTACGATAGTGAGATTGTAGTCAAAGTCTATCCAGAATAAAAGAAAACCTTCACGAATCGAAAAAGATAAATTTCCATATCAGTTTTTTAATTGTGCTTACCATCTTCAGTCAATCATAGAGACTTTTTGTATCGTCTATTAGAGTGTGGCGATGGTTAGATATAGTAGATATACCTACTCTACTGAAGCTAAGCTAAGCTTTTAAGCTAGAACCATCTCTCCAAAGCGATGTATTTGAATTTTCTTTACAATTTCAAACATATTAGATTTTGTCGTCGACGTACCCACTCTCTATGCCAAGATGGGATAATATGATTTTGTTAGCTATGTCCTACATGATAAAATAATGTTAGTGGACATATTACGTGTTGTTATATAAATAAACACATATATTTTCGTATGTTTGGTGCATATTCACTTTATAAGTTTTCTAAAGAACTTGAGTTAAGGTCAACCAAAAGGAATACTCAACATAATTTATCAATGTTTTCATTACAACGATGGTGATTGATGAATTTATTTAAAACATATCCGGGCTTACCCTCGTAACCAAATAAATATGTAGGTATTTTTGAATTGTTGAGAATGCGAAGTGTTTCGGTCCTATCTCCGAAGTTCCCCAAGGGTCATTATCACGTGCGCTTAAAGATATAACATGGAACAGCGATTCATCTTCCCACTGAATTAATATATCATTTCATCGTACGTAACTAAGTGAGTCCGACAAATTGTAGTTTATTTAATATTTATCGGACAGACGGGTACCCGATCAATCAACTACCAGAGGGTTTCTACTATACGAGAAAATTGAAGTTTTAACTCTCTACAAAAAATATCAACGAGCTACTTAGATACTTTATATATTAAATCGTTTTTATTTTTAAAAACTAAAATCTGTAGCAATATTTCGAGCTTACAATTAAAGTTTTGTGTTATTTGGTCATTATGTAAAGTCAATAGATAAACATACAATATTATATTTTTGTTGGGTTTATAAGCAACAGTAGGTAACGTAGACTTATGTAGGTACATACAATATAGAGCGGCGCTGAGGCTTGGCTAATAATTTGTAGTCTAACGGTGTCCTGGGTGTATTATTGGGACGGCTAAGTCTAGGCTTTAAGGCTCGGATACAGTCCTTGTGGTCAGACTTTTAAATCGGCTGAAAATGGTATCTTGTCTGTTGACATTTTCTCCGTAAATATTTTTACGAAGCTAACTATAATAATATAAGTTTAGCTTTTAATAAAAATATTTTTTTAAACTTGTTGCATTAAGCTGATAATATATATCTAAATCAATTTCCTGTTTAAGATCAGGACACGGGAATTTCATCATCCATCAATTTGGTTGCTCTGTAGATACAGACTCAACGTTTCTGGGCAATTTTGCTATGAAGTTAGTAGATTTTTTTATGTTAATATTATTTTATTAGTTATTTTACTATACCTACTTATATAATAAAATGACACCAACTACGACTCGTGTGTGTATAACTAATTTTAGAACGAAGCTGGAAAAAAAAAAGATATTTTTTCATTGTCAGAGTTTAGTTTGATTTTTCAATCTTTTCAAAACGCAATTACTTAATAAAACGTTTTCTGTCAATATTTTAACTAGCTATAGGTACACACTAAAAACGAAACAGTAAAAATAGAAGAATCATCATGAGATATTGTCAGCCATTCTGCGTACACAGGTCGGTACGCTAACATCATATATCTTTTTATCTTTCTTAAGGGCCAAACATATTTTTGTAAAAATAACATGCATAACATAAAACAGTGTGCAAAATAACCGTTCATCTTAAACATTTGTCAAGAGAGGCTTACGTTAACTTAGTAGGGAAATGCGTGGGGATGAAAAAATGCCGACCCTCACCTGGCGTGTACGTTTGAGATATTTACCTGTAATAATATGCATATTTTTTATGAAGCCACAAACAAGTTGTTTACTTAGAGTGAAGGCAGTATCTACATAATGTCAAGTTTTGGTACTCAATATTTGAACAGAGTAGGTAAGTATTGACGTCCTATGGATACATCGTGCAGGACTTGTACAAATGAGAGTAGGTCTGTGCTTATATTGATGGCTTATTTGATGCTTATTTGATGACGCTAGTTATCCCGATAAGCAAAAAGGGGATCTTCTGCTGCCCTGCCGCCGCCGTCTTCATAAGCATAATATTATGTGTGGTGAGGTAAGAGGCTTATTATCTGGGAGCATAGTCAACCGCGATTATGATAGAATCCATCGGTCTCTAAAAAGACCGCATCTACGTCGGCGTCGTTATGAGTTTAAAACATACTAAATTCAATACATTTGATGTACTCGAAAATTGGATTTCTTTTAGAATAATGGCACCTCCGATTTAGCTATATCGTGTTTGCGGAGTGCGATGTGTTGTCGCGCCGCCTGCAAACTCAAAGCCGCGCCACGTGGAAAAGTGCTTTTAATTATTTACACTTCGTAAACGCGCCCTAGCTTACGAAACCGGATAACTTCTCAAGCTAAAAGCCGCAGTTTGAATGAAAAATACCTTCGACGGTGGTATATGGTTCATTTTGGTTGGTACTGTTATTAAATTGTGGCCTTTGATGGCGCCAAAAAACAGCACTGCTATAGCCAATCATCCGCAATAAAACAGGCGAAGATCGCAGGCACGACCAACGTTCGTGTATTATTCAAAGAGGGTGGAGTTGGGCACACATGTGCCCATGCACGGACAATTCACGACCGTGTGTTCGAAATGCGATTGTTTCATGTTTTAGGTCTTTTAGCTTTTGTTTTACTGTTGCGTTAGTTATCAATGAAGGGCTTAACCAGCTTAATAACGTTGAATCGAAGTCCTATTGTATTTGAAATATCGAATATCGGAGTGCAGTGAGCGTGGACCGGGTGCGGTGTGCGTGAATATTGGGAACTTTTTTATTTATTATCATCCCGGGCCGAATCGTGTTTCATGAAGCAGTAGAAAATAAGCGAGTTAGGTTTCAAGATAAAACCAACGATTAGTTGAGTAATAATAAGTACGGTTATCGATGTATTTCGTTGCGCTATATAATTATTCGTAATGGAGCACAATAAAGAATATCTACGTCCCATCCTATAACTAGGGTTGCCATCCGTCCTGTTTTCCCAGGACAAGTCCTGCTTTTTGTGGTGTCCTGGGCTGTCCTAGATAGTTTTTAAGCATCGTCATCGAGTTTTGAAAGAGTCCTAATAAGCACCTATGGTTTAAAATTCGCGCGCCACTACTTTCTCCAATCGTCTTGTCAGGCTCGCGCCGCGCATGTAATGTAAAGGTCGTTGATTCTTTTTAACCCGGCGTCATGGGGGTGGAAAAGTGTTACACGGACGTTGGGGTGGGTCTCACCGACCCGCTCATTAATGTCACATTTATTCCAATAGTTTATAAATAATTTTTTTTTTTTTCGATTTCAGTTTTTTAGGTATTTATGTAAAAAAATGAAACACAAATATCATATTATATTATGTTTTTATTATATTTAATAGAAATTTTTAAAAAGAACGAAAAATGGTAACAAAAAATTTCTCTTCGACTTAAATGCAATTATATTAACAATTAACAATCAGTCTTCATGTTTTAATTAAACTTTTTAATAGGAAACTAAATTAACTTTAAAATATAATATAAAATATATAAATAAATTAATTAAAATTTCAAGAACATGACGTCGTAGTACCTCTTCTCGATCCATTATATACTAAATACATGCAAAAATACAAATAAAATACATTAAACTGTATATTAACAATTACAATCAAAACCCATACCAAAAAAACAAATATTAAAGGATAAAAAGGCAGATAATAATGAAAACAATATCTATACATAATGGCGCGAAATTGTTACACTGACTGCGGGGTTGGGTCTCACATACCTTATTCAATGTTATGCACGTGTAACTCCTACTGCGGCTGTCACACAACTAACGTGTTGGTAGCGATGCATAGAACAACTCAACAGCTCCAGCTATTAAGAAGAGCGGCAACGTCGCACGCATAGTAACAGAACTAGAAGGAAAATAAAATGTGACGGGTCGCACAGACCCAACCCCCATGACGCCGGGTTAAAACAAAATAGCAACGTGCACACTGATGGTTGTTGTTTCTTACTGTTTTTTTTTTATACATATTATATACAATGTGTATTTTCTTAACTTGATCAAACGAAATGTGCCTCAACGACTCAGTTTTAAAGATACGGATCAAAAATAAAACAGATTTAATTTAAATTTTTTTAAAGTTTAGTTTTCTGTTCGATATAGTAATTTATTTTTATCTTGTCAGCTAGGTGAACTTTCTAATGACACTACTTTGACGAAAATACATACCTAGTTTACTTAAAACTAAACAATGAAAAAACCAAAAGTTGAGGTTTTCATTATTTTAATTTTGCTTTGGTTTTTGAGATTGGTAACATAATCAACTTCTTTTTTTCGATTTTTATCGATAATTTCTTGCCTTACATTTTGTGTGATCAAGATAAGAAAAAACACATTGTATAGTCCTGGTTTCAAACCGAAATGTAATGGTATTTCTACGTTCAAGTCCTGGATTTCAATGTTTGGAGATGGCAACCCTACTATAACCGCACTTGATGTTTATAAAAATTACCTACTTACCCACAACCAGCTGAAATAGTTAGGAGTCAGTATGTTTTAATTCAGTCGATTCAACTTCTTGGATGGCACGTGTTAATAATTCAGAGACGGGAGGGAAGACCGCATCGTTACCGGTACGCTAGGAGGCTACGGTTTTACGAGACTTACAAACATACTGGAAACACTAATCAAATCCTGCACATTTTTACACAGATTGTTAGAAATTTAAATAAACAATGATAATTTAAATAGATAGGTACCTAATTAATAAATTGTTACTTAATGGAAAATAAATTGCCTAAAAGATTATTTTAGGTAATAGTTCATATAAAATATGAACAAATTAGCCTGGAACTTTAACTACCGGTAGCTAGGGCCGGTTCCTGATGCCAGTATTCGAGTATGTTTTAATTTAAATAATAAAATTGTATATACTACTGATTTTATATAATACTAACTACCGGAACATTTGTTATATTACATATTGTTTTACAGCATTCACTTATCAATATGGAATTTAAATAAAAGATATAACTAAATGTACGATGCCTAAAGACTGTAATTACAAGTAACGAAGGCCTTATGGTAGGTTGTACAATACGCGATATTAATTTATTGCTAAACAAAACCAAAATTAACAATACCTATATCCGATTCCTCTTGGCTCTGCTGACGCCAGCAGCAGTTGTTTTGTTACTTGGTAACATAACAAACTGCACCGGCATGCTAAAGTGTATTATAAGCATAGTAATTGTGGTGAGCCAGCACGTAAGTTACTGGAACATACCTATTGGAGACCACTGTGAAACAGTGAAATGACAAAACGATAATGTTTAAGAGGCGACTTGAGGTTTTTTCAAACAATATAGTGGCTCATCTAGTATATATATACTGTTGAAAGCACTTGCTGTATACGGCACGGTTTACGACTGTTGCTCGCAAGTTGTAGAGTGAAGTCATGTACAAAATCGCACGTGTAGCCTTAAATCGATTACCTAACTCGTTTTCTTGTAAATATGGAAAAGACCACCAATATGCTATTTCAATACCATGTACCTACTGAACCGTGCCAGTGATTTGTTAATATGTATTGGCATATTATGTTGGTATTATATTGCTTTGGTACAAGCACTCTATCTAACTATACCACTTTGCTTGCTTTTACGTTCTAAATATCTATTAAGTACTGGTACATTTTCAATATCTAATAAGCTCTGAGGAAATAATAGAGAAAATAGACGTGTTATTAATATATTACTACCTATAAAATTACCTCTGAGCTCGATCGTAAAATCGCAAGGCAAAATTAAAAATGCTGCTACATTTCTCTAATCATATTTTCAATATACAGCATATATTTTAAACATCGTATAGCATACATCTAAAATATTTTTACAACAAATGTACAAAATATATAATCTATATATAAAAAAAACTTCGGCAAGGTTCCTAGCAGGCTGGCAGCGTTTCCTCTTTGGATGTCCAGGCTGATGCGTTAGCGAAAATAGCTGCGCCGGTCTCCCGAGGCCTCGATTAATTTTTTAGACAAAATACGACGAGTTGTTAGTAAACTTAAGGTAGGTAGGTCGGTACCAACAGTCAGTAAAACATTATTTCCTACATAACATAGGTACCTACTACAATCACTAATAATATTACACACTAAACGTAAGTTTACATGAGAAAATGTCTTTGTAGTATGTATACAGAACTTGAAACGGGTCAACTATCAGACTTATGTACCTATACAATTGGTTAGTCAATAAATCCCGAAACAGGCCATTATGGCATTTGTGCGGGTGATAATTATGCCTTATAAAGAACTACCTCTATTTATATAATTTCATAAAAACTGTTGAGCCGATACCAGAGCTGAGAGATAAAAGCGGTGGAACCAATAGTGCGAAGGAAAGTGGTGTATTTAGATATGCGGAAACATTTCTCGCGCACTGATCTTGTATTCCAAGAGTTTATACTTGATAATATACCTACATCGAGTGCAGGCAGACATGCCCTCTTGCTACGTACCTACGCCAATAAACAAGTTTCGATTCGAGACCGCGATGGATAGCTTGTTTTTTTTTCAATATTAAATATTAAAGGGCGGGAAACCTCGCCCGAGCTATAAAGTTGGGCCCCTATGTATCACCTGGGCCTCAGTATCTACCCGCAACCGACAATCTTATTTTATTGGCTAGTGTTGCGCTTAACATCAATAATATATCGATGAAATCGGGTATCCTATAGGGTTGGATCGACTTTATCGCTATACCAAATTGAAATACATTTGCATTTAAATTCATTTATATGTAAATCATGAATTTTTTACCTACCTGACTACTAGTTACAAGAATTTAATTTGTAATTTCAAGACCAGAGATACTTCTATAACGAAGAATTCAAATAGGAAGTTAACAGCAGCTACCCTCCACACATATTTCGAAAAAAAAATAGCCAAATGCAGATCGACCAGACTTGAGTTACTTAACTAAAGGTAGAGTAAGATTTGTTGTACAAAAAGTGTACAGCATCAAGTGCTCTTGACTGTCCCTTTAACTCATACTTTACGCATAGGATCAACTTGTCCTAGACCATCGGCTGGCGATGCTCTTGATTATGCTACAATACAGGCAAAAAAGTGTAACATCACTGAACAGAGAGCAAACGATACAATTCGGCACCCATTGCCTTCAATCCTGGATGTGTGCAATCCGTAAAAAAAACTCTATTTACCCAGGTAAAGGTAACGTAACGCAATTCACGCGTACGCCGAAACCTTAGGCTTTTCGTGCCGAACTGGCGAGAAAGTGTTCGCATAAATCGGAGCCAATCTGTACCACTACGCTCTCTACTCTCTATGCTCGTACATACTCGTCTCGACTCGAGTCTTGGAATCCTATTCAAGTGCGAGACCGCGATGTAATCTCACTGAAATACTTTCCATGAATCACTCTAATTCAAAATATAAAATGCATTTCATTATAGGATAGTATCTAAACAAATTCGTTGCTCCAGATGCGCGTTTTTTCCTATTTTTCCTAAGTTTCTTGTTAAACAGTAAAGTAAAATTAAAAGCATGAAAATATTACATAATTTCTTTTCTAGCATGCAAGTAAAAAATTAAATACATCGTTCTAAATTTCCATTAATTTATATTCAGAACTAGCTGTCCCGGCAGACCTTGTTCTGCCCTATTTCTCTAAAACAAAGTAACATTGATTTTTTACAAGCTTTATATTGAGCTGAAATTTTGTATACACGTTTAGTTTAGATGACAATGCATTCTAAATCAAACATGGCGGAACACCTAAGATAGTGGACTATTATTTTTAATGCAACAATACTATAATATGGGTATCAAATGAAAGGGCTTGCTGAGAATAACTCGAAAAATAAAGTGACGTCACTCTAAATCCAATGTGGCGGACTTCTAAAGATAGCGGACTAAGTTTTCCTACAATATGGGTATCAAATGAAAGGACTTGCTATGAGATGAACAGACTGAGAAACCTGTCCAGCGATAAATAAAAAGTAAAAAATAAATTAATGCTTCAATGATATAAAAGCTTGTCGCGAGATTTGCATATTTTATAGGAAACATTTTCTTTCATAGAATTACTTATGTGTCAGACTAGTTACACAGTACACAGGTAAATCGCGCGACAAGCTGTTATATCATTTAATAAATTGTGTAATACATGTACTAAATTGATTGGTGTAATTTAATTTAAAGTTTATTTTCTTCTCTTCAGGGCAATTAAATAAAAAGCTTGTTTTTAAAATGTTTTTTTTTACCATTAGTTTATTTATGTTAATAGCTCTACTGCCCCGACAGATTATGTCTGTCAAAAGTTATTGGCCTGTCACATAAATAAAATATTACTAATTATCATTAAGTAAAATAACACAATGTTTTACACAATAAAAATGTCGATAAAACAAATTTCAGGGAACACGTTATATTATTTTCATTAATGACATGCAACCTCTAATCAATTTGAAGGCATACCAAAGATAATCCTAACGCGCCTTAGTATTGTTTTGATTGACGTCAAATGTTTGACAGCTAGGGGCAGAGTGATTTGTATGCGAAAAGAAAATTGTTGTAAACTGTTTTCCTCGTATTTTTTACGTTTTTTCTCTCCATAAGAATCTTCCTCAAACTTCATCAAAATCAACAAAAGAGAAATCAACCAAATCGGTTCAGCCGTTCTCGAGTTTTGCGCTTAGCAACACATTTAGTGATTCATTTTTATTTATATTCAGAAAAATGAAGTTCATATTTTCATGCTTATGGAAACGATCCAACAATGACAAATACTAATACTTTATGAATTGTGAAATATACCTACTTAATAAAAACAAATGTACAATTATAATACATAAAAAACTTCTTCGAGGCTGCCGCTGCTGCCGATCGGCAAGGTTCCCAGAAGACTGGCAGCGTTTCCTCTTTGGATGGCCAAGCTGATGCGTTGGCGGAAAAAGCTCCCCACCCGCCGGTCACCCGAGGCCTCGATTAATTTTTTACATAAAATATTTGCGAAACGACGAGCTTCAGACCCCCACGGACCCATGGTCTCAACCGCAAAAGGCATAAATTGATAATTTGGACCAATACAGGCGTACTTTTTGTATTTTGAATTTTCCGCACTTTTCGCAGCCGCTCCCGCGGCTTTACAAGTCACCGGTAAGTGAGATGGCGCAAGTGTATCGACACAAGTGGCATCCCACACCAACGGGTTGCCGACACTCCACGGGATCAAAGTCATACCATCCGGCCTCTTGCCGTCGCCACGCGAAATACCGACTGGTTCGAGTACAGAAGGCACGCCGGCGACAACAAGAGCCCTACGGATAATATCATTAAGAGCCACGTGGCGTGAAATACGACCGGCGCTTTGAGAACACGAAAGCCCATGATGGCCGAGCTCATTGACAAGATCCCCACAGCGGCAGCGATGAGGATGATTGGACCTGGAACCAAGACGAAGACAAATGCACAAGCTTAATGTTATGCGGTCTAACAAAGTCCCGATATTACTAGATGGAATGGCTTGCAACCAGTGACCTGATTCACTCTGAGAGACAGCTAACAAACGTGCCCGGTCCGAATCAGTAGAAAAATCAGAAAATAAAATTTGCCAAGTTTTTTCGCAAAGAGGTTTGTCCCATTCTCTCTGAGAGTGACTCAAAGTCGGAATATTTGTGCCTGGACAAGCTACCTGCCAAGCATTTCTGGCATCGGATAGGTAAGAAACCTCAACAGATCCAATAGTTGGTTCCAAAACAGATCTGACGAGGTCACTCACACTGTATACCGAGGACAGAAATGCCGGCAGTGATACGCTAGAAATTTTACGCACTCCTAGGCCACCATATCGTACGGGTAGGATGGCTTGAGACCACACTTTGTTGTCGTCTAGGCAACAATTTAGGATTTTAGAAAGAGAAATTTTGATCATGTTGTCCAAAGTTTCTAATAATTGATCGAATTTGAATAAGTGGGTGCAGCGGAGTAAATACGTAAACTTCGGCACAAAAAGACATAGTCGTACAATAAAAAATGCATAATGCGCATTTATGTCATAAAGTCGATTAGAGGATTCATTAAAATTTTGTATCTTTTGCTCAAAAAACCCAAGAATGGATTCATCTAAGACGGGGGCTCCGAGAAGAAGAAGCGAATCCCTTGAGATTAATTTAATATTTGGTGCCAAATCATTAAAATCTTGAATAATTTTGGATTTCTCCAGATTCAGGAACAGAATCTGATACTAGGATCTCGCATTTGGAGCAGTTAAAATCAAGACCAATTTTTTTAAATATTTCAGTTAGAGATTTTAAATCTCTGATAACAGAAGTCGCATCACCTCCAAAAGTTCCATCGTCTAGATACCAAACATTAAATTTAGACTGTAATTTAGATATGATTGGTTGAATGGCCAAACTAAAAATGGCAGGACCGAGAGGCTCGCCCTGCTGACAACCTACACCGAAAATGATCGGTTGTGTTTTATAAAAAAGTTTTGTAGGATGGCCATAACATTGCCACAAGTAAGAATATATGTCAGGACAAATATCCCTAATTTGTGTCAACATAGCGGCCCTATCGACAGAGTTAAATGCAATTTTTATGTCAACCTTAAGCAGAACATCACCTCCGTTATTTAAAAGAAAGGTCCGAGCCGCATGTACCGCTGCCTCACAACGTCCCTTTGAGCCAATTGGTTGAAATAAATCAGTAGCTATCGGGAGAATGTGACGACAGCAAATTTTGGAAGCCATACGACGGATAGTATTACCCACCGCGATCGGTCTTATACCACCGTCTTTTTTGGAAAGGGCGCAAAGGTTGGCCCCATAAATGATCTCGGTGATGGGGCCGTTTCCTTTCCTTTCCTGCCAACATAAAATTTATAAGAGTACAATTTAGTGCCAGCGTCCCCGGCGGCACCACAAACAAGATCTTTGTAATGCTGTGGTGTAAAACCGTCGACGCCGCCAGCAGAGCCAGGTTTAAAGGATAAAATTACATTTAGAAGATCTTTGGAGGTACAATTTAGGTTTGGTCAGATGAAGGGGGATCCGGAAAAATTATATTTGGGAGCGGAGGTGGATGTTTAGACCTTAAAGCACAGAGGGTTTCAGGTGTGTCTGCAGCGACAACATCGCTTGAAAATAAAAGCTGTGCTGCTCCCTTGAAATCGCCGTCGTTGGCTTTATTTTCAATTTTTCTAATAGGGTTTGCCTGATTAATAAATTGACTTTTCGAATATTTTGGAATTGAGGCCAATTCTGGATGTGAATTTATTATTTTTTGAGTTAGAGAGATCTCATTTTGCTGGCGATTAGGAACAAGCAGCACCCTGTAAGAAAATGTGAGCAGTTCTTCCCAAGCACTCTGCGAATTCTGGCTAAGAATTTTGTCTATAGATAGACATAATGCTGAAGCCACACAGAAACGTGCTCCGCGAGGTATTCGCTTTAATACTGGAACATTATTTTTTAAAAAACAAATCCTTTGCCAAAACGGTTGCTCAGAAGTATTTGAATTTGTGGTCGAATTTAAAATGCCAGAATTAGCAGAGCTAGTCTGATTGATTAATACTGAAACAGGTGTATGTACCTTTCCAATATGAATTTTCAGACCACGGTTTCCACGAAAATAGCGAGGATGGAGGAGAACACTGCCCACATCTCAGCAAATTTTCATGCGATGTACCACTAACCTGGCTGCAAGGTTGTGGGTCAGAATTGGTGCCAGGACCAACATGTATGCCCAAAGGGAGCATTTATAAAACTAAAACATAGCACTAAAATTATCTTGAGACCGGGTGTGTTGATGGCCGCCTATGCCGATTGTGCAGAAAGAGATGCAGCCCTGGAGGCGGCAGATCACCTCCCGGCAGGATACGAGAAGCGCACACCAACCACCGATCTGAAACAAAACGATAAAATTAATATTAAAATAATAAAATATTTATGCCGAGAAATTTTGATGCGTCAAGTTTGACGCTGTCAAAAATAATAATACTTAATATACTTACCTACAGATTGGTAACAAATAAATAACAATGAAGATTATTGTAAATTGCTGGAGAAGATTTTTTTTGAATGGTAAAACTTTAAAGTTAAATACAAACAATAATGTAAGGCTACGTTTCAATTACTACCAGTTTCCAAATCAAACTTGGATCCACTTCGCCTCAAATTTTTTGGTGAAATAATTTATTAATTAAGTATCTACGTTTTACGATTTATTAGATCGATGTAGTATTTATTCTGTAATTACAACAAATATATGTATAGTCTAAATGTAGAAAGTTTCCACAAGACTGCCGCTCGGCAAGGTTCTATTGAATTGGTACAAAAGTATTTAAACGAAAACTGTTTGAAAAATAATTATAAAAAAAACTTTTTATAAAAAAAATAAAAACGCCTTCAAAGGCAAATGTTGCACTAAAAACCGAAAAATAAACTGAATAAGAGATTAAATAAAATGGGAAAAAAATATTTCAATAACTAAATAGACCAAAAACTTTACTTATGTAAACTACCTACGCACCTATTCAAATTATTATTCTATAAATACCTTTTGATCTGTTTGAAGTCGGTGCCAAGCCTAATAGGTTTAATAGGCTTCGTACGGTTTGAGGAGGTAGGACATAGCATAACATCTGCTCATAATTGGGGCCGTCTGATTGGGGAAGTACCTCCACCTTACAGAATATCGCAGTCAAATAACACTGCCAAGTGTTGTGTTCCTGCGGTGAGTAAGGTTGCCAGAGCTCCTTAGAGGATTCACTGTGCTGACGGCGGAGGGACCGGCGATATTATGGAGTCGCTATTGAGTAGTGCAGGCGCAGCATGTTGGCGTGCGGTTAGGGAGATCCGGTGAAACGGTTGACCGCTGGCCGCCCGCAGATAGAGTGAGTTCCCGAACCCAGGGATTACTTAATCTCCACCCTGGGAGGCTGAACTGCCATCTGGCGATGCTTGTGAAGGCATTTATTATTTCTTTCATTGTATTTTTGGGCTTGGCACCGACTTCAAACAGATCAAAAGGTATTTATAGAATAATAATTTGAATAGGTGCGTAGGTAGTACATAAGTAAAGTTTTTGGTCTGAAATATTTTTTTCCCATTTTATTTAATCTCTTATTCAGTTTATTTTTCGGTTTTTAGTGCAACATTTGCCTTTGAAGGCGTTTTTTTTTTTTTATAAAAAGTTTTATTTTTCCATTTTTTATATTTCAATGTTTTCAAGAAATATTTAATTGTTTTCGAGCAAATTAAGCCTATTATTAATTTACATTATCTATACTAATATTAGAAAGCTGAAGAGTTTGTTTGTTTGTCTGTTTGAACGCACTAATCTCAGGAACTACATAAAATATATTAGTGTTGGATAGCCCATTTATCGAGAAAGCCTATAAGTTAAATAACATCACGCTATTAGGGAATACATAAATAGATAAACTTTTAAAGAAAATAAAGCATATATATCCTAAATGATTAAGGCTTCTTTCTCAGCAGCTACTTGATATTGCGTTTCATTTCATATCTAGGACAACGTATATTCTAACTCCTAACCGATAAAGATATTACCTTCTATCATTAGCTCATTTTAATATACAAAGAGACGACGATACGAGTCTAAACGTGACTATAATATTTAAAGAAATATCCCCTAACTCCTAAACTTTAAGGATTGCCCTCTTTGAGGGTTGCCCTCGTTTTCCCCCAGGATCCCATCATCAGATCCTGACTTGGTGATAATGGGACCACCGCCGAAGTATACTCTTTCAAACAAAACAAAAATTTTGAAAATCGGTTGACAATTGGCGGAAAAATCGATGAACATACATAAAAAAAAAAAAAAAACATACAGTCGAACATATAACCTCCACCTTTTTTGAAGTCGTTTAATGAATCGAGTGCTTGATGCGTCTCCCACGACTTTCCCGCCAACATTGTTGTGCAGACTTTCGTGGGAAATCAAGAATAGTTAAACCTAAGCAACAGGTACCTGCCCATAAAGTGTACAATTATTATTGATATTACAAAGACAATCGATGGAGATGCTCTCGACTGCAACGTGACTAGCCGCGTGACTGATTCTTAACTAACAATATTGTTTAGATTCCATTTTAGATAGAATATATGTATACAATATAATATCTGTGTTTACATTCAGTTCAGTATTTGTATATTATTCTGTCTATGGTACTGACGTTGTAATTGTAGGGATGTTGTAGGGTAATAAGTAGGTAGTAATATAGGTACTATTCCATAAGACACTGTCGTCTTCTAATCAAAACGCACATTTTAATAGTTTAATAGAATGCATGTAGTCACCACACCACATGTATTATTCAAATAGTGGAAGGGTCATGCATAGACTAATATATATAAACTGGGGTCATGTACATTTTATTATCTAGCTTTTGTTTAGATAATATCTCAACCAAAATAATAAAATCGGGGCGATATTATTTTTGCAACAAACTGAAAGGAAAATTTTATTACTTATGATTGTTTTCACTCGATCGTCTTCTTTTCTAGTATAGTAAACCTCGCGTTGTATTAATTGTTGTCATAATATTTGCTTTCTTTGGCTGGTTCCAAATTCCAATGAAATTTATTTTATAATTTTGCCAATAATCAAATTTTGATGTGCATTGGTTTGTTAACTTTCATATCCGCATCAAGCTGCATGATGCAATAATTGTTTATAATATTGCCAATATGTTTAAAATAAAACGGAAAGTTTGTAGTGGAAAGTCGGTACAGTTACATCACACTGTGAGATTACGTAATTAACAGTTCATCGAGGAGTCATCTTGAGTATAAAATTGTTATTTAACCTAGGATTGGCAAGTCGGTATGTGAACTTTGTGCAGTGAAAGTAGAAGTTTACTTACACACATGTTGTATGCAGGTAATGTTTCCTATTATCTAACTATTCTCTTCATTTTTTTTTATGTCACTAGTGACAACGAGTCAGGCGGGTCACCTGATGGTAAGTGACTACCGTCGCCTATAGACATTAGCAATACCAGGGGAACTGCCAACGTGTTGTACACCTTATTACAATGCCCTAAGGGCAAGGGCAACTGGCTCTCAAGTGCAACTGCCGGAACACACCAATAGGTGTTTGGCGACAGATTTTCAACTTGAGGGTGGTAGCCAGCCAGTCGAGTACCACATAGTACCCTACCACCTCCTCCTCACGATGTTTTCCTTCACCGAAAGCTCAAGCTCATTGTAGAATTCGAAACCACGATCTTCGCCCCGGTATCCGACGTCACTTACCACTGAGCTATCATCGCCTTATCATTCTTCTTCGTTTTCCTTTGTTTCATGTGGTGCACAAGTATATTCTATTTTATTTTGCTATCTTTGTTGCAATTCATTCAATGTATGCCCATAATGTTATTCGTATAAATTCGGACATTGTAATTATTGAGGAAATTACGATTGTGGTTAATTTGGAGCTCTAATAATTTAAACCGTCTTCAAAAAAGGAGGATATTGTAATATGTATTATACATTATCACAATTTAGTACAAATTACTACTGACCTAACTTAGGACAATCCTGCATTCTTGGTGGCGGCCCCCTTAGCTGAAGGTATCAACGTATCTATCTTTTGGCTTAAATAATGTGTAACATTTTTTTAGGGTTCTGTACCCAAAGGGTAAAAACGGGACCCTATTACTAAGATTTCGCTGTCTGTCCGTCCGTCTGTCTGTCACCAGGCTGTATCTCCATAACCGCGATAGCTAGACAGTTGAAATTTTCACAGATGATGTATTTCAAAAACAGAATAAAATAAATATTTAAGGGCTTAAAATAATAAATAAAAATGGCAAATAAATTACGTTTGTTGTATGGGAGCCATACAACAAACGTAATTTATTTGCCATTTTTACGGAATCCTTCGTGCGCGAGTCCGGCTCGCACTTGGCCGGTTTTTTCGTGTACTATTTTATGTTAGACGCGTATTTTAATTTATAGAAATTATAAAAAATAAATATTTTATTTAGGTATAGGTACGTTAAATCTGAAACAATATTTCATAAATCTTGTTTCAGATTTAGGTCATGCCGTTTAACTTTTACTAAGCGAACCATTCTGATATTGATATCCTTACGAGAGATACGATATAAAATTGTGAGTAGGTACTTTCTATCAAATAGAAAAAAGTATTTCTAATTTTTCTCAATATCAGAGTGTTTTCATGTCAGAATTCTGAGAAGCAGACAGGTGGATAAGTGACTAGAGTCGCCTTTAGACAATAGAAATACCAGGGAGATTGCCAACATGTTTTTGTGAAAGTTATTCGGCATAAAAATATGCCATATCAAAGTGTCCATCCAGTAAATTATAAAACATAAGGTATGTATGTATATATAAACAAAGATTTTGTGCAACATTACCTACCTTCTGCAACATTACCACTTACCATTTTGATTAAGCATATATACACACAGTTAAACGTGTTGACCCATCGTAATTTAACTTTTTGATACCGATTTTCCGTCATGAAAACGGAAAAAAATGTATATTATTTTATTATGATAATTCGTCGGATTCTTATCCATATGAACTGGAATCATAACTGCATCACTGGAATCCTGAATAACATTTATTAATAATTCTTGAGTACACAAATTATTGTCATACGCTTTAGATTTTGACGCAATTTCTTTGTTAAGCTGATGGTTTTTTTTTTGTCAGCAACACTGAAATCTGTGCGAGCATTGACATTTGTGTCGCACGGCACGTTCGGTAGCATACGCAGTTCTTAGCTCGGAACAATAACTAACTATTGTTCCGAGGTTCTTAGTACTTTCATACATTACTAAATCTGTCGTCTGCCGCCTGTGTCACCTGTCTGTCAGCATACGCCGACACTTAGCCCTCAGATCAGAGTTAACAAGAGATGTATATTGCACGCGAACGTGCGAACACGCCTCCCTGATAGGTATATCCTTCATGACGACCCATAAAGCAATCAACTAGATGATCCCACATAATGGTATCATTAGTGAGGAAATATACTTACCCACACGTATGACACGTAAACGAATGTATATATATATATCTTATAACGCGAGGGCACTAAACCACCATCGAAGAATTCGTGCATAAACACGCCATATTCGAGGTTTTCACGACGTTGATTTTTGAGAAAACACATAATCGTCCCTTTAGATCTTTAGATAAGAAATTAGAAATTATGCATGTAAACAAAAATAGTGTGTGTGTAGTGTATCAATCAGCATTTTAGAAATCGTCAAAGGGGGTAAATGCGTGACAAAAGCATTTTTTTTTCATTGCAGGGCTACATGACTAGTGTCTCATTAGCTTTATTTGTTTATATGTGCAAATAATTGCACGTTTAATAATGGTACAGGTAGAGCTGGTGTCTAAGAATGGCTGAATATAATTCAAGACGCTAGTTGAACGGCGCCCCGTTTAGTAGAGGCTCTGTTGATTTAGTTGGCTGCGACATATATGTACATGTAATATGCATTTATTGTAGGAGTATTAAATTGCCAAACTTCAGCACGTCAAAAGATGCTTTATAAAGCTACAAGCGTCGCTTGTGATAAACCGTAATGGTTTCGCCAAACTGTACTTCCGAACAAAGGCCTATGTAATAGTGTTGTTCTATGGCTCGATTTATCAGATTCACCGGTCACATTGTGCAAATATATGGACAGTACGCCTCGGCGTCGTTAAATATAACGCATACACGAATTTGTATCGCGTCTGTTGTCTTGCTTGCTATGTTAATGAATGTTACGTACAATCGTTAGGTAATAGGTACTCGCTAGCCATCAAAGAAAATACTTTTAAAATAGGTATATCGTCGATCGCTAGTAAATCGATTTTCTTTGTTGGTTATTAATTGATAGGTTGGCTGGCAGGGTATGGAGATTAGATGCCCGGACTACCTATTACGCCACAGGCCGTGGGTTCGATTTCTATTCAGGACAAATATCTGTGTACATGTACATGCCACTTCTATTATGTTTATATTTTCAAGTTGCATATAAAGTACATATATCTTTTTTTAATCGTTTTTAACTTTCATCGAGGAGTGTGAACACAAAATAATTTTATTATTGTTTGTATTTTATTTTTATATTCGATATCTATGTATGTATTTGGTTTCTCCAGTACGAGCTCTTCTTTGAATTAAAAATAACCTAAGATTTTAAGTTGTACATTTGTTTGTATATTTTGTACATTTGTTGTAAATAAAATTATAATCGTCCAACAAACAATAATATCATTTATTGATTCATTACACCTAAGATAATACTTATTTATTACTTTTAATTTTCGATATCTACACATTGTTCCTTTTACTAAAACGTAGGGGTGGGCGTAAAAAATCCAAATGCTTAGGGAATTTTAACTACATAAATGTAGAATTAAGGAACTGTTTCCTGGTTAGATTATCTAACTACAGACGATATCATTAGAGGAGCAACCTTCAGTCAATTAATATGATACATTTGATTGTTTCAGCTATGACCGCGATCAACCCTTCACCTTCCAGATTGGCGTGGGACAGGTGATCAAGGGCTGGGACCAAGGATTACTCGACATGTGTGTTGGTGAGTTCATTATTAAATTAATATACACGCTTATATGTTTGAGTCACGATCACAGCGTGGAACTCGTTTGTCACGCAATCTGAACTTACGGAACATTAAAAAATAGCCACGGCAGATATGTATAATGACTTTCGGAATTATAATAGAACCTATGTATGACAGTCAAATTAATTCATGACTAAGTGCCAGCTTTTGTATCTAACTGACTGTACAAATATACAACTTATACAACTCACAAATAATAAATATATCGTCAGATATGTGCCATGCTAGTATCGTGGAGATAATTAAGTAGGTACATATTAGGTAGTAGGTATGAAATAAACTGTTTTCTGTCTTCACCTACCTATTCGCGAATACTGTGAAGTAGCTCCTTGAAAGTAAGATGGTATCGATAGAAACGGATCAATTAACCTAAAAATACTTCGGCAGTACCTACATACTTTATTATTATATATTTTGTCAGTAAAGAAGTGAGGTTTTTCTCTTACATAAATATAAGTTCCATTAGTGAAAGATAAATCAAATTTAATTTATTTTCAATCAAGTAAACTAATATTGTAATGTTAGGATTGATTTAAAAAAATAACCTTAATTTTTAGGCGAAAAGCGTAAGCTGGTGATCCCATCTTCTCTGGGTTACGGTGAGCGTGGGGCCGGAAACGTGATCCCTGCCCATGCAACACTGAGGTTCGAAGTGGAGCTCATCAACATCGGAGACTCACAGCCTACCACCAACGTGTTCAAGGAAATTGACGACGACCGTGATGGCCTGCTTTCCAGAGAAGAAGTGAGTATAGAGTTAGCATTCAAAGCCATGGATGCTGACGGGGACAAAGAACTGTCACGCGAGGAGGTCAGTTTTCTTGGGTAGCCTGGGTGATGGGACGAGAGGTGTATAACTAGACGATCCTAGTAACTTGTCATTGAAATGTAGGTCGGTTTTATTGATTGACAATTTTGTATGTTTTCTTTTAATATTTTTGTCGCTTACGTACATAGAGACTAATACACTGTCTCTGTACTGTCAACCATCGGTTGACACCAAAAATGCTTAATTGGAATCTGCAAATTAACACATAAGTAAGTAATCCCGAAATAATCACGGCGAGATATTGATTTGTACAATAATCTAGAGGGTACAAATTAATGTCGTCAAATATTGAGATTACTCGCAAGCAACTCGAAAATATTTTACAATTTGAATAGTTACGTTTTTATTGATATTGACGATTATTTTCAAGATTGTTAAGTTTAATCCGTGATAATTATCTGATCTACCAAAAAATGTTTCTGTGTCATAGTTAGTACGAGGTATCATTATTTGAGCTTCTAATTTTGGAGGTCATAGACAAACAATATCCGCGATAGGTACGAGAATCGGTTTTACATAGTATAAAGGAATGTAGGTCGCACACAAGTTATTGGGATCGGACGCTGTTATTTTAACTTAGATCTCACATGTACACACAATGCCACAATTAATTGCACCATTTGCACCCCTAAAAATCTATTGTTAACATTTTCCAGCTTATTATATTATTAATTCACGATTAACACTAATTATAATAAATCGCTATTTTATTTTTCAGTAAAATACCTTATAAGTAAGGTAAAATTAAAAAGTAAAACTTTATTTAAATAAAAATGTTTATCCAAATCGTTAGAGCCGTTTCAGAGATACACAAAATATATTTATATATATTTATATAACATGTATACAAGAATTGCTAGTATATAGTATAAGACAAGTAGGTACCAAAGTTATTTAAGATTAAGCCTAAGCCATAACTACAGATTATCTCTAAATATCAGATAAATAGTAAATCATTTACATAATAAGTCACCACGGTTTGTCATGCAGTCGGAGTGCGGGCCGTACGCGAATTTAAACGACATTATCCGTCGTGCTCTTGTTAGAGCCAAATGGGTTGGCACGCGACGATGGCAAGAGACCTGACGGAATGTCATTATTTCCATGGAAGATAGATAGGGTAGGCCTCTAGTGTGGGACGCAACATGTTTCGACACTCTTGCGCCATCCCATCTTCCTAGCACAGCGTGTCATGCTGGCGGTGCCGCTGCTACTGCTGAGAACCTCAAGCGGCGAAAGTATAATAGCCTTATAGTTAATTATATTTTCGAGCCGTTTGGGGTTGAAACCCTCGGGTCGTGGGGCCCGATTGGTTGAGGCTTCCCGTGACCAAAAGGCTGGCTTTTACTTTGGCCAATGATTAAGCATTGCCATTCAACGTGGCAATGCTGCCAGTATTTTGGGAACGTTACCAGTTGACGGCGATGCGAAGGAATTCTTCGACGTACTTCTATAGTTTATTTTAGATATGTTTTACATTCGATTAGATTTTTAATTGTAGCTATATAATGTAAATATTTTTTTTATGAATTCATTAATAAAAACTAATAGGATATATAGTAGGATTTCTGCAATAAATAAACGTTATAAATATTGAAAAAAAAATGTATGTTAGGTACATACAAAATCTCCTGAAAAGGTATCGTTTGCTTTAGAACTTGATTCTGCTCGCGGCCTTGCTGGTATGAAATTGATTGAATTATGTAATTAATGTTATATCGACTTGTTATACGTGGTCGAACTATTTATTTTACCAAAGACCTAATAAAATAATCCTCCATGGAAAAAGCGCTCTAAACTTTTCCCGGTAACGTGTCCTTATTTAAACTGTTACGAACATTTAAAGACCAAGATTAGTCAAATCGGTCAAGCCATTCTAAAATTTTGCGCTGAGCAACACTTGCCATTTATAGGTACGAGTATAAGTACTTATTGATATTTGATAATTAACAATTAACTTTCATCATGTAAAGAGAATATTAAGAAGATACTTAATAAGATAATAATTATATATTTTTTTCTATTGTAGAATACTTATAAAGAAAGTGCGTTATCACTTTTTGATATAAACTAATTTAATGGTTTACAATGACCATGGTATCAAACAAAGCAATCTCAAAATAGATCCATCATGTATTAGCTTTCGTACTACTTAGTCATAATTATAAATTTTTGGCATTCCTTGTCTTAGGTGAGCGAGTACTTAAAGAAGCAAATGGTGCCGCAAGACGGCGTTGAAATGAGCGAAGAAGTCAAGCAAATGTTCGAGGGACACGACAAGCTTGTGGAGGAGATCTTCCAACATGAAGACAAGGACAAGAACGGCTTCATCAGCCACGAAGAGTTCTCCGGCCCCAAGCACGATGAGCTCTAAACACTTAACCATTAAATTAATAGATATACCTACCGCTCCTTAACTCAAGTAACTATATAGCTCAAAATACAGTAGACGTAAGGTTTTGTGCAAGACTTAAAGTGCAAGTGTTCACTTTTATAAACATCAGATTTCTAATCTATATTCTGTTGTAGAAGATCCCATTAAAACCTTGCATTCCACTTGAATCGATTACTTAGAAATAGTTTGTAGTACTTATTTTATTTATAGTTTATATGAGTCATTTTTTATTCTATCATGTTTTGTTGAGTCTTTTAGTACTTAGTGTATTGCGGCGTTGTTGATTATAACGATGTTTGTTATATTTAGGTTACTTTAAATTATAAATAGGTAAGGAGTATGTATATCTACCTATACTATGTTTTATTGGTGCATAATATTTTTACCCTTCTATCATATTTTTTATTGGTGAGCCAAACTAATCTTTATTATAGTATTTAAGACAACCTTAAACATTTCCATGACATTTCAACAGAATTGGTTAATCCTGACAGTATGTAACTTAATTTTCGCATTATCTTGTAATACCTTACACATATTGTGTTATAATAATTTTCGTTGATGTTATACAATATACAACTACTATACTACACAGTTAAATGATTATAATCCTACGTACCTATTAGAATTAATACAATAAATAATGGGCAAACATTAAATTAATTAAACATTAGAAACTATGCAACATAATGCTTTGATTGAGGTGATATTCATTCCACTGTGGTTTTAATAAAGTGTATTTATAACCATTTTGTTTTTCGTTTTATTTCGTAAGTATTATTTAACTTTGGTACCGTCAAAATAGCTTAAGAAATCAGCAAATCCTACCTTTTCTTGAAGCGTTTTATCGTAATTTCGAACCCTCGTAGGTTTGGTCTGGATAATACATAGAGCCTAAATCCTCTGAATAAGATGTAGTTCGTAGACTAATGAACTCACAAAGTTTCGTTTGACTAGTTTTTATACTTTAGAATTTAGATTTTATTAATTCTTAGAACCTACAGAGAGCGATATTGAAAGTTATGCGATGTTATCGTATCTGCTTACCTTAAGTTTGAAGAATTGTCTTGATTGTCTGCCGTCTTTCCTGGTTATTCTTCATCCACTGATCGAAACTCGACCATAAGGCTAAACGTATGCTGAGACGCAGATCACGCAGGCGCAGTAGGTACAGGACAGGGCAGGCGAGGCAGACATAGCCCGCGAGCGCATGCTGCAACGCAGCTATAATATAGATAGGTACACAGACACATTCGCGTCCTAGCTTATTCAAAGAATAGACGAACAAAATGAGTTCAGAGTCAGATTATGATTATGAATATACTTACCGCCCTAGCTTGCAGTTTAATTTCTTTGGAATTCTTACCCATAACAACTCTTTTAATGTATTTTTTTAATACCTACTTAGTCTTACTTACCTTGGATGTGTAAACAAAGTTCATAAGGAACCATTCAATTAAATGTTCGGTCATTGCAACAAAATCATGAATTAGTAGTAAAAAAAAAATTGTGTCGACATACACGCGTCGCGCAGTCCGCGCAGAAATCTGTGCGGGCCCTACAACGAGGCGCTTAGCGCTACAACTATTTTTTTACAAGAAATAAAATAGGTATATTGAGTTCGTAGAAAAATCTATAACTCATACCTACTGTTTTTAAAGGTACAGTTGGAAACCCTAGGGCTAGGAGGGTCTTGGACACAAAGTACTTTTTTATATACCGAGATAGAGATTTTCTGAGAACATTTATCATAGTAATATATATTACCTATATATTTTTTATACCCTCAGATTTTTCAAAGAACAAAGAACCCGCAGAGTTTAAAAAAAAGAGATATTTTGACGTGAGAATTTTCGATTGAAAAGCACCCTAACTTTTTCGATATTAAGTCAAATAAGGTAAAAAAATTAATATTTTGAATCAAAAAAATTACAATGTGTTTGGGATATAAATAGGTAAGTTTTCACGAAATTTCGTGAAAAACAAAATCAAAAACTTGGTTATTTGATTTTTTCACATAAATTTTGAGGTAATTTATTTTTCCTTTCATTTTTAGGGTTCCGTACCCAAAGGGTGAAAATGGGACCCTATTACTAAGACTTCGCTGTCCGTCCGTCTGTCCGTCTGTCTGTCACCAGGCTGTATCTCAAGAACCGCGATAGCTAGACAGTTGAAATTTTCACATATTGTGTATTTCTGTTGCCGCTATAACAACAAATACTAAAAACAAAATAAAATAAATATTTAAGGGGGGCTCCCATACAAAATACGCATTTTTTGCTCGATATCATCACCAGGCTGTATCTCAAGAACTGCGATTGCTAGATAGTTGAAATTTTCACAAATTATGTATTTCTGTTGCCGCTATAACAACAAATACTAAAAACAAAATAAAATAAATATTTAAGGGGGGCTCCCATACAACACGCTATTTTTTTGTCCTTTTTTGCTCGATATCAATAATGGCAATAGGTAGGCACTTGAAATATTCACAAAATACTCAATTGTATTTTTACTTTAATAATAAATAATATAATTAAAATAAAATAAATATTTAAAGGGGGCTCCCATACAAAAAAAGGTGATTTTTTTGCCTTTTTTACGGAACCCTTCGTGCGCGAGTCCGACTCGCACTTGGCCGGTTTTGTTATATCTCTTCCTTTTACAATGGGTTTCATCTTACTATAAATTACTTTTACTTTTTACCATTTTCAAAGGCTTCTGCACTGGTCTAATATGAATTGAAACGCAATATCAAATAGCAGCTGAGAAAGAAGCCTTAATCATTTAGGGTAGACGTTCTTCATTTTCTTTAAAAGTTTATCTATTTCTGTATTCCTTTCATTCATCTACTGTGCTACTTAACTGTGACTTTATAAATATTTATTTCATCCGCGTTCCCGTGGGATTTTATTTTATCTCGGGGTAAAAAGTATCTTTATACCAGCATATAAACTATTTGTTCATCACGATCTTACGCAGCGCACGGAATGGAAGCTTTCAAAAGAAATAAATTTTCCCCGATTTTTCATTTTTTTAATTTTTATTCTGCTCCTATTTTTTTTATGTCAATAGGTTGACAAACAGGCAGACGATGGTAAGTGGTTACCGCCGCCTATGGACATTTGCAATACCAGGGTGATTGCCGATGTGCTGCCGACCTCGAAGAGCTCGGTTTTACGCCCTTTTTGAAGAACCACATATAGCGGTGAGGGAATACCGTAATGAGGAGCTCATTCCACATCCTAATTGTCCGCAGAAGGAACGTCCGACTGAATCGTTCGGTGGACGATCGAGGTGGCTCGAGGATGTGAGGATGAGCTCCACATCGCCGGCGAGCAGTGCGATGGTAGAATGGTGACGGTGGCACCATTCAAAAAGTTCTTGAGAGCACCCCCATTATACAGACGGTAGAACACACACAGAGAGCCAATATCTCTACGAAGGCTGAGAGGTTCTATACCGCTGCTGAGTTCGGGATCGTCAACTATACGAGTGGCCCGCCTTTGTACCGAGGCAAGTGGATCAAGCTGGTAAGCGGGTGCGCCCGCGCTTTGTAAAGCTGCAGCCGCTGAGGTGGTAGTAGTAGTTGGACTGCTTGGACTTATTTAGCACACCCAGCTACATATGCAGGATAAACAGTGTGGGTGATAGCACGCAGCCTTGCGGTACGCCAGCATTAATGTTCTTGATATCGGAGCAGCATCCGTCAACGACGACCTTGATGCTCCGATTAGCAAGAAAGTTGGACACCCAAGTGCATAATCCCCGGGAAGTCCGTATGACGGTAGCTTCGATAGAAGTGCCCTATGCCAGACCCGGTCGAAGGCCTTAGCGACATCTAGGTTAACTGCCAATGCCTCGCCCTTACTCTCTATGGCTTCAGCCCATCGATGCGTCAGGTATACAAGAAGATCACCAGCTGAACGACCATTACAGAAGCCATACTGGCGGTTACTTATCAGCTGGTGCTCCTCTAGATACCTGAGGAGCTGTGTTGATGACTCGCTCCATCACCTTAGAGAGAAGGGAGGTTATCGCTATAGGCCATTATTGGACGGATTTGTTAGGTCCCCCTTATTGGGGGAACAGATGGATAAGGGCAGTCTTCCACGAAGAAGGAACACGTCCGGTGGTATAGGAAAGCCTGAATAGGCGCGTCAACACTGGAGACAACTCTGGAGCACACGTTCTTAACACAATGGCGGGGATTCCATCTGGCCCACTCGACTTTCGGACGTCAAGGGAAACATACAGAAACAGAGCTCGCCGAACCGTAGTTTGCGTGAAGCGAACATCCGGCATTGAGCTGCCACAATGCGGAATGGTAGGCGTTGTGGCTCCCCCGTCGTCAAGTGTCGAGTTGTCTGCAAAGAGAGCTGCCAGAATGCTCGACTTCCAGAAGGGAAGCTTGCAATTCTGCCGATGTGCTGCAACTTCACTCTGGCAATTTGCTTCTTGCTGGACCAAGAGGCAGAGTTGTATATTTTTCTCAATTTGGATTCCTCCGGATCATTTTGAGCATTCGCTTTTATCCAAGCTCGGTAGGCATCTTGCTTAAGGCTAGTAGCCATAGCACTCGGCCTATCGAATCAGGGCTGACTGGGATCACCAATGGACACTACAGAGCTTGGAATGTAACATTCCATGCCCTGCATTGGCGACCTAGTCTGCGCAGCTGTCCGAATCATCCAACGAGAAACAAAGCTGCCTCCATGGGTAGGACGAGTAGAACGACTTCAAAGACAAATATGTAGCACTAAAAACCGAAAAATAAACTGAATAAGACATTAAATAAAATGGACAAAAATTATTTGAATAACTAAATAGACCAAAAACTTTACTGAATGTAAACTACCTACGTACCTATTCAAATTATTATTCTATAAATACCTTTTGATCTGTTTGAAGTCGGTGTCAAGCCCAAAAATACGATGAAAGAAATGTTTATTCATCCAAATAGGCCTTCACAGGTACGAATAGTAAGATTACCTATTTAGCAAATAATAAATAGGTTAAAATAACAAAAGATAATCCCTCATACGCATTCCGTTGCACGCAAGAGGTAATGTGGTGTGGCGGGGGCGGACGTACGAAGCATATCAAACCTATTGCTTGGTAGAGACTTCAAACAAATCTGTAGGTATTTATAGAATAATAATTTGAATGGGTACGTAGGTAGTCTACATTCAGTTAAGTTTTTGGTTTATTTAGTTATTCAAATAATTTTTTGTCCATTTTATGTCTTATTCAGTTTATACTTCGGTTTTTAGTGCTACATATTTGTCTTCGAAGTCGTTTTAATTTTTTTGTAAAAAGGTTTTCTTTTAAACAATTTATCTCAAATGCAGGAGAGAGGGGCGCCACTATCAAGGTTTTGCCCCCGTTCGAAAAAATCGTAGACCCGGGGATAACGTTAACTATATAAGTTTAGTTTTTGTAAAACCTAATAAGAATAACTAAGCTCTCGTACTACTACCTATTAAAAAAATAAAGAAGTTGTAAATAGGTAAGAAGTTTATCCGTTACGATGACCTCTACCAGGAGCTAGTTGCTTCATTAAATACTTACAAAGGTTTTCAAACCAGGGAACTTTGCATCTTTCGCTAGATGACGCTTTGACTTACTGACTTAATGTCCTATGTCCCCAGAGGGCGTCCACAGTATTCCTCGATCGAAAAATAAAATTATTTTTAAAAATAAAAAACAAAAACCGACTTCAAAACTGTAACCTACACCTATGTACAAACTAAAAAGTAAATAATAATATTTTAATTTCAAAGTAAGAGCCTTAAAGGACAATCAACAAAATTATTGATATTTATAAACAGTTCTTTTTGGAGTCGGTGCCAGCCAAGAAGAAGGACAGTTTTGAACTGGAAGTGTTCATACGAGAAAACGTCTTACGACACCTCTCCTTACGGTAATGTTCCTTAGGTCTGCGCCGTCGCTCCCCTACTTTTCGAAGTTTGTTACAAAGGCAGAATTAAACTGTCCTTCTTGGCTGGCACCGACTGATATAGGTGAGGAAGTTTTGGTACATTTTGTACACTTCTAACTCCATCACTTTTTTTTTTATTGGCATTTTAATCTTTAAGAATACAGAGAAATAATTCAAGTGACACGAGTAAAAAGATATTGTGTCGAAGCCATTGCAAAATTTCATCATTTTATTGATTTAAAAAAAGTATTTACATGTTGTCTGAGTACCAGAAACAAAAAAAGTAAAAAATGTTTCGTACTTTTTTTTAAATTTGATTTTGAAGTTGTAATTCGGGATTTTTTCGAGAAAATACTAAATTCCCAAATATCTCAGTAACGGTCAACATTTGTATCATGCAATATAGGGTTCATTTCGTAGCTTACAGTGTATACTATCACGCCCTTAAAGGAATGTATCGAATAACCAGTAACCCTGTATACAAGATTCCAACATCAACAGTTGGACCGCGGTCCCCAGGCACGATGACCTAGCCTGGCGGAAGATCTTCCCTTTTCAATGGAGGAGTCTAATACCTCGCTCCTCCATAGATGGATGGATGGATGGATGTGTGTTTGTTACTCATATACGCCAGAATGGCTAAATGGATCTGGATGAAATTTGGGATGGAGATAGATTAGAGTCTGGAATAGCACATAGGCTACTTTTAATCCCGGGAAAAGATAAGATCCCTCGGGAACGCGGGTGAAACCACGTGGCGGAAAGCTAGTTGAAAAATATGGGTAAAAAAATTTGTATAATAAAATATTATGCAAATAATGAAATGATTACAATAAAAATAAGATATTTTTTTTAGCAAAGGTGAAAAACGAAACACAATTTCTGGAGTCATGTAAATAATGCTATGACATTATATTGTCATTCATCAAATTCGTTGTTAATATTTTTGAGATCTATTATTTTTATCAAACTACACACCACAATCGACATGGCTTGATTAGGTTATAAGTGTACGTCGTTCACTTCGTGATTGTTTTATAAATACTTTCCGACCAATTCCCACACAAAAAATCACATTCACAGTAAAGTCTAGGCCTCATCCTTATCAGTCCAGTCAGGTTTTAGTGAATTTGGTGATCGTTCCACTAAAACTTCACGGACTTTTTGGGACAACCTAAAAAGTCACGAATTGACGTTGCGTTTTCGTGTTTAAAATACATTTATTTAAATAATATGTTTATTAATAATAAGAAGTTTTATTGAATAATATCGGTGGTTTTTTTGTCTAATTTAACGATCAGTCTAAGTGCAAAAGTGAAGTGAAAAGAAATGAAAATGTGTATCGTGACTTTTCAGGTTGTCCCAAAAAGTTCGTGAAAAGTTTTAGTGTCACATTGTGATAATATAATGTGACTCATAAAATAAGAATATTGAAAAATGGTTTATAACTTTGAGTATTTAATAATCAAACGTTAATAAAGTTATTTTCATGGTTAGGCTGATAGTCATTATAACTAAAGCCATTAAATAAATTTTAAAAAAAAATCTTCTCTCTCAACTTGGTTCTCCTCTCTCTCATAAATATCAAACTAATAAAAGTTTGTTTGTGTAAAATGATGATAAATTATGAGTGGTGATCTTTGAGTATTCAGGTGGTGATGTTCGACTGATCGATCACTCAGACAACTAACTAGTAACTACGCGTGTGTAATGTAAAATAAAAGAAATGTTGTCCAATAAACGTTTGGTCGCTATTTGTGCCATCATTTTCTGCTGTAATATAAGTTTATTGGTTTTGTTTGTGATATTAAACGCAAGTGAAAAATGCTATGTTACAATTAACGAACACCAAGAGGTAATTTCAATACTTCCAGATGACTTCCTTAGCATTGGAATTGACGCTTCAGAAATACAAGATTATAATAAAATAGACTTCTCGAAGGCGAGGTTTCAGCAGCTCGCTGCGGCACTGGCGCCTGCGCGGTTACGCCTTGGCGGCACTATGTCCGAGCGTCTCATATTCAGCAAGGATGATATGCCTATTTCTTGTGAGTGTCATGTCAATGAGCACCCTAAAAACTTTTGCTCTGCTATCAAATATGTCTGCAAACATAAATTTCTTCCTTTTTTTGTCATGACTGGAAGTAAGTGGACTGAGATCAATGAATTTTGTATAGCAACTAAAATTAAATTATTATTCACATTAAATGTTCTTCTGCGATATAATGACAATGAATGGAATTACCAAAATGCAAAGGAGCTCCTGGACTATTCTAAAAATAAAAACTTTAATATTGATTGGCAGCTAGGGAATGAACCAAATTCATTCCACCATGTTTTCAATGTATCTATCACACCTCAAATATTGGCACACGATTTCAAAAAGCTACGTAATATATTGAATGATTCAGGATACAGGCATTCCTTGCTGGTGGGTCCAGATACTACTCGACCTCAACCCAACCGTCCTGATTGTCTTGCATATATGGTGGATTTTTTAGGAAATGTTTCTAATCATATCAATGTGAGATCATGGCACCAGTATTATTTGAATAGTAGAACTGCTACATTAGAAGATTTTTGGAATCCTGATACTTTTAATTTACTTAAGAAGCAAATAGTAACTATGAAGAATCACACAAGAAAATACAATCATATACCAATGTGGTTGACTGAAACAAGCAGTTCATATGGTGGTGGAGCTGCAGGATTGTCGAATTCTTATGCTGCCAGTCCACTCTGGCTTGACAAATTGGGACTTTCTGCAAAACATAACATTACTACAGTTATTAGGCAGAGCTTTTACGGTGGCCATTATAGTTTGATAGATGAGAATCTAGAGCCGTTGCCAGATTGGTGGTTGAGTTTCTTATATAAAAATCTTGTTGGAAATAAAGTATTGCATGTTAAATGCCATTGTTCACGTTTTCAAAGGATGTATGCTCACTGTGTCAATAAAAAATATTCTAATGATCCAACTGCTATCACTATTTATGCAGTCAATTTGGAGATGAAGACGGTAAGATTTTTACTGAATGGCACTGCTCTCCATGGAAATAATTTATTGATGGATGAATATATTATAAGGGCACCATCAAACAACAGAATGACCAAAAAAGTATTATTAAATGGCCAACCGTTGCACTATACATCTGCATTACCAGTCTTACGACCTCAAATCCTTAAATATGGAAATCATATCTCAATGCCTCCATTCTCTATTGGGTTTTGGGTTATAAAAAATACCTCCATAAAAGTGTGCAGAAATAAAAACTAATTTCTTCCGCTATATCTAAAAATCACCTTAGTACTTAAAAAAACATTCCAGTGATATTAATTTATTCACCAAAAGAGATCTGTATTCTTTAAAAAAAAATAAGCTTACTGGTTGGATCTGAGTTAGCTATTCTTCTTCAGCTATTTAATACTTTTGTAAAATGTTTGTTTTCCTTATAATAATAACATCAATATGTAGGTAATAAATAGTAATAGGTAATGTATGTAAAATCAGTTGATTGTAGTTCTAATTTTAGACAAGTTATTGGTGACATTTGAAAGAGGTAACATATTTGAAAACAATGAATAGTTTATATCAATATTCAATTTAACATGTTTTCATTATACCTACATAATTGGATATCGGAAGCAGGAACCTGCCGAAATTTAGTGATAATTTAAAAATATTAACAATTTGGTGCCTTTATATATAAGAACAATATTGAAGATTTACTGTACTAAATATACACATATATGTTATATTTGCACAATAATATAAGAGATCAATATAAATGGTTTATATTATATTATATACTATGTCTGTATCAAATGTCAAATTAATCTTGTTTTCCCTTCCATAAATCTTCAACCTTGTCCAACATTCAAGGAATATTGATCTTCATTTGACTTTGAACGAGTCTCAAGTCTGATAAAGTTATCAATAATATAAAGATGTAGGTAATTTTGTTTTGTACATTTGCTCTACATAAATATGTTACAGATACTTAATTTGTTTGTGTATTTCGAATTTAATATTTATTAGTTATTTGAAATATGACAGTTTTTACACTTTTTGCTTTGCGGCTTTGTCAAATTAAAGCAAGAGCTAAATTTGTATTACAAAATATTATATTCATTTCCAACCATTTGGTTGTGGTCAAAATAGCAAAGCACTTATATTATGATACTTTAAAGACGTAGAAGAAGTTATTAACTATCATATATCTCAATATCTCTGTATCTTTAAATGGACACACTCCAAGGATGTTGTTAAATGAATGACTTCTATTATCTCCATTTGGCTCTTCATTCTACAAATTGCCTTAAAGTAGACATGACAAAGTCTATTGGCCTTTATGATGTCATTTTGTGTTATGATAGCTTGTGACATGTTATCTTATATGAAAGAAATATAAAGTGCATATAAAGGAATGTAATATTTAAGCATATGTTTTTGTTAACTATAGTAAATGTGTACAATACAATCAATCAGTTGGGTGGGTGATATCAAAGGATTGTTTAGTTAAGTATTCAACTGCTTAATTACAATGCATAGTTTCATCACATAAAAAAAACAAAGAACTGTCTTCTTAAAGAAATTAACAACCCACCTAGCTACTACCCTTGCTCAGGATTTTTTTTAAATTGTTTGTTTGAGATTTTCTAATATTGCCAATATAATATCTATAGGTAATATGTATAACTAACATAATTTCCAAAATCATCAATCAATCATTTGTTTTGTAAAAACTATTTTGTAAGTAATTATTATTTAAATATTCAGTTCTAAATATTGCTTCATACTGGATAATTGATAGGTGATAGTGACCTAGGTTGATTGTATTGTACTGTACTTACATAATAAACTTATTTTTAAATAACCAAACTTTAAACTAATTATATTTAATCGTACTTTGGTACCTACATAATTATTTAGTTTATTGATGGATATTTCTCAAGTAGTTTGTGTAGTGAGTATTCAACATGCTTTGCTATACCTAACTGATGTCCTACTACCATGACGTTCATGACAGATGTTATTTAATTGTGTTGAATCACAGAATAGTTAATATTATACCTATAGGTACATTACATGTGCCTCTACATTGGAAATTAATTGAGGCATTTAGTACAGAAGTCTACGCTTACATGATACATGTACCTAGTATTAATAGAGAAGTCTTTATAAATTACATACTTGCACACGCGTTAACGAGGTAGCGTTAATTATATCCATAAGAATAAGAGATGGGATACTTCTCTCCGGAAAAGATAATATCCCACCGGAACGCGGGCCACGGGAGACAGCTAGTACAAATTATAATTTAACTTATCAAGTTATTGGTACCTAGTCGTACAAATTTTCAACCACTATTTTACCCCGTTAGGAGTTTAATTTTGACAAACCGTTCCTTAGTAGATGCCTTTTGTTATCTACATGGTGTCCCATAAATAACACGCTACAGTGACACTGGAGCTAGATTGGCTTCAGGTCAATCAGATAACATCAACTGACCTTAGTAAAAGTTTTCTGGTTTTCGAGATATTGCCACTTTTATGCTTTTAAAAAAATCTCTGAGTAATTTGGCGACAAAAGACGCCTGCACCATTTATTAAGTATTATTTTTTAAATGTAGTATTTCCCAGGTAGCACGACTTAAATGACAAAAATTTGAATTTTAAACTTTTGGCAAAAAAAGCTACGAATATTTTACCATTTTCGAAAGAACATTAAATAGGCTAGTTTTTAAGATCATTTGGCAGTTCAGTACAAATTTTTTTCACAGTAATTATTCAAGTTTTAGTTAAGGTTTTCGCATTGACTTACAATGAAACAACTTAGTTAATTTTTGAGCATAGCGTACTAGTTTCAAATGTAATGATTACTTGATTATTTCAACCAACGAGGAAAAAAAACTATAAGTTAGAAGTTATTTATAGCCCAAAACAGGCGAAAAAAAAACCAAAAAATATTTTAAATGGCCATATCTCGAAAACCAGAAAACTTTTACTAAGGTCATGTTGATATTATCTGATAGACCTGAAGCCAATCTAGCTCCAGTGTCACTGTGGCGTGTTATTTTTGGGACACCGTGTATAAGTAACCTAAGTTGTAGGTATGTATAATTTACGACTCAATCTCCAGCTGATATCTGTGCTCATAATAGGTGTCAAGATCACGATCTGCATTGCGTGGACATACAATTTTCCGAGTCAATCAACTAAAATATTCCTTTGCCTTTATCGAATATTAAAATTACTTGTTTATACCTTACATATTCTTGTTTGAACTACGTGTTTGCTCAAATGCTAAATTAGTGCCGTGTAGACCTAGTTAAGAAAAATGTCTATGGTCATATTTATTAATTTATACCTACCTACTTCCCTTATTAGCGACCTTAATTTATTACCGAGCATTAATTGTAATTTAAAATTTAATCCATTTTAAAAAAAGGATCTAACCTGTAGAACCTAAACAGCAAAAACCAAATTTTTCAGGTTTCACTAACGAATACAGTAGAATTTACATTCTCTTTGACAGTAGCGATTATTGTTTTGGGAGCTTTAAGATTCTCCTGCTATTTAGATTGTAAGTACTTAATTATTTTGCAAGATGGGCTTGCTTGCATTTAACTGCACCGTGGAAATCCACGTAGCTGATGTAGGTTATAACAAAATGTTTTATTCTTTCCGTTATCATTTTTAGGGTTCCGTACTTCATAAAGTAAAAAAAGATCACTTTCTTGTCCGTCTGTCTGTCCGTGTGTCACCACCGATTAACTCAGGAACGGGTAAACCTAGCAAGTTGAAATTTATAGGTACCATATAGTCCCAATTAGGTGTATAAAAATCAAGGGCCTGAGTCAATACGATAAAAAGATATGGGCAAATTTAGATTTTCGCGAAAACTTGTAAGTACCAAAATTTACCTTAATTTTCAACTTTTTTTAGAATGTTCCCTTTACTTGTGCTGTAAGACCTTACTTTTAACCAAAATTGACAGTTCTAGGTCAACCGGAAGTACCCTATAGGTTTTGGGTCGAAAACGTATATGGTAGTTCCCGTTCACCAACCTCAAATAAGGTGTAAAAGAAAAAAATCCTCGAGACTCTATTACGGAACCCTCGGTGCGCGTGTTCGACTCGCACTTGCCCGGTTTTTTGTGCTTAATTATCCTTTATTATCTCATTCACGTCCAAAAACCACAAATATACCTACGTGATCGTTGCCTTCGTGAAACTAAAACATTTGATTCGTACAAACGTTTCGTTTTAAATATATGTACTTAGGTACGTACAGTACATGGATATAATCTCCTTCATGTGCTCAATGCAAAGAATGTATTTATTTTGAATTTTTACTTTACGTCGTAAATTTTGACAAATCTTTATAGACAAGAACTTTATTGTATTAAAGAGCAACAACATTGACCTACATTATTTTCACCTACTTAGATATTAGTAACTTTTTACGCAGCGCACGCGAAAATGCCTCTGACTCTCTTTTTTTGCAGATTTCATGGAAGTTAGATAATTAAAATGTTATAATACCTACATGAAAATTACAATAAATTCAAACCTATTGAAATACTATTTATGAGTAAAAATACCTTGGAGAAAATCGAATATATTTTTATACGTTTTGGATTGTGAAATTCGATGTTAAGTAGGTATAATACCTAAATAAGATGAGCGAGAACTATGTCCCTATTTTGTTTGTAACGGCATATTTTTACATAGGTAAGTCACGTCACGTCTTAAATCTATGAATATTTATTGTTGTGAACTTGTGGTGCCTATTATGTAAGACTGATTACGATTATAAACATTATTTACCCTACTTGTGGTCTGTGAATGTTAAGAATCCTCTTTAATATTTTATGCTGTTTGGTATCATGGAGTATCCGTGGCTACAATATTGTATAGTAAATCTACTTTTTATCTTTTAGTAACCTCGATACCTCTAGCTCCCTAATAACTAATTTATTGTTATATAATTAAGAAATTATTTGACATGAATGGTGAATGAACGCTGAATAATTTTGTGTTGTAGGTGCACCCCACACCGTAACCATCTGCATCACTACATGCTTCATTCCAAAAATAAAAATGCTATACACATACCACTTAAATAATAATTTTGGTATGGGATGCACCTTCACACGGCAACCATTAGCATATTTCTAGACCTACCCGTCTTATTGTATATGTCTTATTACCCGTATTTTATGTTATGTGTAGGTACATGGTCTTTCCTCAAAGATATGGAATATGTGACTTTACCATTGTCGGGAAGTACCGAAGTGTCATGCTTTAAAATATAATAGGTATAATATAAAAAAAAACTTTTATTATATATGATTGTGGATAGATAAATGCCTGCCTTCCAAAATATTTTCTTATCCTTACTGATTAGAATTTTTAAAATATAAGCTTACCCGCAGTGCTTTAGTATAGGTACCTATTCGTAAGTGTTGTTGTTATTTGCTACAAAGATTTGTAAGTAAGATTGCAATTTGCAAGATTACATATACCTTTTTTATAATATTTACAACATTTTCTAAATGTATAACAAAAATACTTAACTTCTTGTACCGAATGTATTTATTAGACTTAATTATTGTATCTACCTACTATAAATTATGTTATTAATGTTTCAATATTGCTTTGATTCTGTGAGATACATATTCAATTTACTACCACTTAGGTAAGTACCTATATACCAATCTCGTGCGTGTCATACCATAGATCATAAATAAATATATAAAAGTTCAACTGTATTGTTAATTTATCCTAAAGTCATACTCTTCAAACGAAACACTTCACATAATTATGATGTAAGTATGTAGGTATAACTTCACTTACAGGAAGGTTCGTTTAAGACTGTAGAGTTTGTTCCATAGGTAGGTATATACGGCAACACAGGGGGATACCTACCCTTTGGAAAAATTTATCAGCAATTCATTTCATAATAGTAGATTGTTATACTAGGAGCTAAAATGACCCATTATATACGAGGTAGTGTAAATAGAAACCGAGAGGGAATAAATAGAAACTATACTTTTCACTACGATTGCGAGAAAATAAAACAATCCAATACAATATGAAATAATTGTAGTTTATAATGTCTTTTTTTTGTTTCTTCTGTAGCAACACATTGCATGCATTCTACCAGAGATCGCCGATATTAGTTCCATTTTCAAAAAAAAAACCGACTTCAAAACTGCAACCTATACCTATACAAACATAAACTAAAAAGTAAAGAATAATATTTTAATTTCAAAGCAAGAGCCTTAAAGGGCAATCAACAAAATTATTGATATTTATATATCTATTTAATATTTATAAACAGTTCTTTTTGGAGTCGGTGCCAGCCAAGAAGGACAGTTTAATTCTGTCTTTGTAACAAACTTTCGAAAAGTAGGGGAGCGACGGCGCAGACCTAAGGAACATTAAGTAAGGAGAGGTGTCGTAAGACGTTTTCTCGTATGAACACTTCGTGTCCAGTTCAAAACTGTCCTTCTTCTTGGCTGGCACCGACTCCAAAAAGAACTGTTTATAAATATCAATAATTTTGTTGATTGTCCTTTAAGGCTCTTGCTTTGAAATTAAAATATTATTCTTTACTTTTTAGTTTATGTTTGTACATAGGTATAGGTTACAGTTTTGAAGTCGGTTTTTGTTTTTTATTTTTCAATTTTTAAAGTTTATTCCTTATTATATGTTATTCTAGGCAAAACTAGTTTGTCCTGAAATCGGGTCTGGCCGGTAAAATATAATATATAACTAGCGGGCCCGGCAGACGTCGTCCTGCCCTGAAATTAAATCAAATCTTGGAACTCGATTCCAATACCTACCGGGTCCAATTGTATTTTAAAACCATCGAAGAACCCATTGAAGTATACACACAAAATTTCATCCTAATCCAAAAAGTCATGCTCAACGACTCAGTTTGATTCACTAAGGTTTATCAAACGAGATATATATATTTTTTGTTTTTGTTGATTTTCTCAAAAAGTGCTTAATCAATTTCGATAAAATTTATATGGGACCACCTCTGAAGTATGATCTACCAAACAAAAAAAGAATCATCAAAATCTATTCATAATTGGCAGAGAAATCGCGTAACAAACATACAAAAAAAAACATACAGTCGAATTGAGAACCTCCTCCTTTTTTGAAGTCGGTTAATTAAAATTATTTTTAAAAATAAAAAACAAAAACCGACTTCAAAACTGTAACCTATACCTATGTACAAACATAAACTAAAAAGTAAAGAATAATATTTTAATTTCAAAGCAAGAGCCTTAAAGGACAATCAACAAAATTATTGATATTTATATATCTATTTAATATTTATAAACAGTTCTTTTTGGAGTCGGTGCCAGCCAAGAAGGACAGTTTAATTCTGCCTTTGTAACAAACTTTCGAAAAGTAGGGGAGCGACGGCGCAGACCTAAGGAACATTACCGTAAGGAGAGGTGTCGTAAGACGTTTTCTCGTATGAACACTTCGTGTCCAGTTCAAAACTGTCCTTCTTGGCTGGCACCGACTCCAAAAAGAACTGTTTATAAATATTAAATAGATATATAAATATCAATAATTTTGTTGATTGTCCTTTAAGGCTCTTGCTTTGAAATTAAAATATTATTCTTTACTTTTTAGTTTATGTTTGTACATAGGTATAGGTTACAGTTTTGAAGTCGGTTTTTGTTTTTTATTTTTAAAAATAATTTTATTTTTTAATTTTTAAAGTTTATTCCTTATTATATGTTATCCTAGGCAAAACTAGTTTGTCCTGAAATCGGGTCTGGCCGGTAAAATATAATATATAACTAGCGGGCCCGGCAGACGTCGTCCTGCCCTGAAATTAAAACAAATCTTGGAACTCGATTCCAGCGCCACCTACCGGGTCCAATTGTATTTTAAAACCATCGAAGAACCCATTGAAGTATACACACGAAATTTCATCCAAATCCAAAAAGTCACGCTCAACGACTCAGTTTGATTCACTAAGGTTTATCAAACGAGATAGAATTTTTTTCGTTTTTGTTGATTTTCTCAAAAAGTGCTTAATCAATTTCGACAAAATTTAAATGGGACCACCTCTGAAGTAAGATCTACCAAACAAAAAAAGAATC
The DNA here is from genome assembly GCA_951361185.1 of Ochropacha duplaris. Lineage (NCBI taxonomy): Eukaryota > Metazoa > Arthropoda > Insecta > Lepidoptera > Drepanidae > Ochropacha > Ochropacha duplaris. The sequence goes on from OX592690.1 coordinate 4,814,881, forward strand.
ATCAAAATCTATTCATAATTGGCAGAGAAATCGAGTAACAAACATACAAAAAAAAAAAAAAAAAAAAAAACATACAGACGAATTGAGAACCTCCTCCTTTTTTTTGAAGTCGGTTAAAAATGAAGTTCTTTTTTTATGAAACAGTAATAAGTCGAATCTTTATTCATGATTATTCTACTTATGACTAAAGACTTTTTCGTTTTTGTAGGCTCATTGTCATTTGACACACAAAAATTAAAAAAAAAAAACTTTTTCCCTTAGAGGAAGAATTGCTATTTTTTCTTCGCTCTGGTACGCCACAATGTCGGTCTTTTTGAGCAAGAGGAGTGAAAAATACATTTCTAAGTACCAATGTATTTAAAATAATACTTTTTCCCCGCGTTCCCGAGGTACCTCAAAAATTCTTTCACCATTAGAATGAGACATTATCTCCGAGTAAGAGGTAGGTAAGATCCCATGGGGACGCGGGGGACAGCTAGTACCTACCTAATAACTATCATTGGGACATAAGTGCCAGGAAAACAATAGGATAACAATAGAATCTATTTTCTAGCAATTCAAGTTATTAACCTTTCGTTTAAATTTCGTTGCTCAGAAAATGTCTCGTTAGTAGTTTTTTCTAACTATGACGTTGGCAAAGTCCTCGTAAGCATGATAGATAAATAACAAATTGGCATTAATCATTGAATGTCAACACAAATAAATATCTAATAGGGCTGGTTGGTAAGAACACTACCATTCACGTCACAGGTCGTGAGTTCAATTTCTAACAAAGACAAACATTTGTCTGTATGATCATATTTGACGGGCCGGTTGGCGTGGTTGGTTAACACACTACCTATCACGCCGCAGGTCGTGGTTTCGATTCCCATCCAAGACAGACATTTGTGTGCATGAACAACTGCTTGTCCTGAGTATGGGTGTAATTATCTATTTAAGTAGGTACCTATGTATTTACAAAAAAAGGAGTAGGTATATCAGTCATCTGGTTTCCATATTACAAGCTCTGCTTAGTTTGGGATTGGCCGTGTGTGAAAAATGTCCCAGGATATTTATTTATTTGTTTGTATTGCGTCTAGGTATATTTATCTATTAAATACGTAAGTAGGTAGGTACCTACTACGAATGTTAACATTTGTTTATTTGGGTCTTTGCTTCTTGTGTCAAGGTCTCGTAACCTATATTAGTATTCAGTACACAACCTGGATAGTTTGTCTAAAATTGCTCCCCCAATAAACGCAGCGTGCGTGCGTCGCCTTACACCGAATGCAACCTTATTGGCGATGCACAAAAATCAATAAAGCATCGGCCGTCCGGGCTCGTAATTTCTAGGTACCGTAATAGCTCACGGCATTTCTAGTCCTACCTATCTGTCGAGAGGTCGCGTCCTTGCTGTCTGTTGTATCAGCATAACAGCATCTAAACTTTTGGTATGTACCTACTACATAATTATTTTTGGTCTTCCTAATAGCATCGCTGATTGTGATCACCACAAGTTTCCCGAAGCATTCATGATGGATGCACTGGAAGGTGACCTGACCAGCCTAAAGTAGGTAGGTATACCTACGTGAAGACACCAGCACCGCTCTTCATATCTGCATCAGGTAAGGTATTATCACTCCATTATATGAGTGGTAGGTACACATATGAGTTTGGCATAAAAAGCGATTAATATTGTAATAATTTAATTTTCTTTGTGTAAATACAAAAGCGCGCGGCCGTTGTGCTCGCTGCGAATTTGAGTTCAACCGTTGGACATTGGGGCCGTTAGACTCCAACGGGCCCCTATCGTAAGAAACTGGAAGGAAGTTAACTTAAATGAATCCGGCTCCCATATTTTGGAATTCTGTTTTATTTAGGTAATATTAAACGAATCAATTGATCCGGTGCCGGTGTAATTATCATAGGATTCCAAATAGTTGTAGTCGTATTCAATTTAGTTTATTACTACTTTCATATACCTACGGTAGCCCCACGGAATATATGAAATGTTTCAATTACATCATTATTTTTTAAATGCTCCGGTCGCGCACCTATCTCTTTGTTCTATCATATGGGCCATAATATGCACCTTCCGATAATCTGGCATCGGCATTAATTAACGAGTAGGTACCTAAAGCTCATCATCCTAAACATTACATTGCGCTTCCGATTTCATTCGAATGCATCATTGTCTGGAAGTAATTACTTCAGCGATAACTTATTAAATTTTTTACCTATGTTTAATGTTTGTAGCTTTCTCTTTTATTTATTAGATATATGTGTTTCGAATGTGCCAATAAATATATGACAGCGATTTAAAGGCAGTTCTGTTTTTCCTTATATAGGTAGTGGCCGTACCTAACTACCTATTGTATTTAATGTTAAATTATAATAGTTAACATTTCTGAAAGTTTTGCTTATGTGAATATGTGTTTATTTACTTATAAATGTTACTTATAAATGTTACTTATTCCAATATTGTTGTAAAAATATATGTGGGTATTTATCAAGAAAAATATGATGTGCTTTTTAAATCCAATGTATGTCGCCTATAGTGTCTTGTTTGTTATATGTCTTTGTTACGTTATATGTATGTTCTTATAGCATATTATGCGCGCTTTTTACTCTTCCGTGTGAAATATTTACCTTAGTACTTATATACACCCACTAAATTTTCATATTCTTCAGATACTAACCTTTCGCAAAGGAAAGTAAATTACCTAGTACTTATTGTTTTTTTGAGAATAATGAATAGTTCGGTAAGTAGTAGGTACCTACGACAACCTTAAGGGGGAGATAGGTGGGCGGGTCACGTACCAAATATACAAAAAATTACCTCCCTAAAAGTGTCACCATTTTCGAGATATTCAATTAATAAAAAATAGAAAGAAATTAATAAAAAAATTAAATATCGAAATATCATCCTGTATGGCTCTTATTTATTCATTTTATAATAAGTAAGTATCTATCAGTATCTAACTACATAAAATATTGCTTTATCTGACTAAAATAGGGTTTCATTTTTTTCATCATCCTTTTTATGAATTTTTACTAGCAATTTAACGATAAAGATTAGATGGTGTATATATTTATTTATGACTTCACACACAAGTCAATATTTCATACGAAACTGAATATACAAACAATCGTATTTAAAAATGTGAGACAACATCCCCATATGTTTGCCAATTAAGTACTGCATGGAATTACGACATAAGATTTTTTGAAAATCCGTCCAGTAGGTATTTTCTACCCTGGCTACCTTTCAACTATCTAATCTACTTATGTGTAAAAACCAGGTGGCAACCATTTGTAGATGTTGTTTAAACCACAATTAACTTGAATGTAGGTATATTTGTAGAAAGCACGCATCTTAACGGTTTTTGACATTATAAATGTTGATGAGTTCTGTTATGTTAATTTAATGCTACCTATTTCCAATTCTGTATGATATTGGGACCTCTTATTCGTAAGATAGGCAATAATAAATTGATTTTTCCATACAGTAACTGTTTACTGTCACTAAAAACATTGAAAACTGTGGTTATTCTGTTATATACAACTCGGCAGGAATTTCTGTGATACAGCATTAGAAATATTTTTAAACAATTTATGTTGCATGACTTGTGAAGTTATGACTATAAATGTAAAATAAACATAATGATTTAGTCAGGTAGTATTTTTTTATTTTTAGGCTTCAACACTTTGTGAAAAGCTTTGAAGACCATGAATCGACAGAATTTTGTTGATCAAGAAAAGCAGAGATGCTTTAACTGCCTCATACTGCAGGAAGAAATCAGATTGAGAGATCACTTTATAGAAAAGTTTCTTACAACACATCGTAAGTTGATGATGTCATTGTATGCCCAGCTCTGGCCTCACCTTAACTATGGTCTGGCTTTTGATCCATCCACCAAGCCACAATGTGACTGCCAAAAGTGTCGGCAACAATAAGTGGACTCCTTGAAAATGTAAACATGATTCCATCGAAATGTAACAAAAATGTCACCCTTAAATCTCTAAATATGTTTGTAACCCTTAGTTCTATATTTAATAAAGCATGCAAAATGAAAGTACCTAGTAACACACCACATCATCATCCATTCAAACTCAACATCCAGTGAGTGGAAACTAATGTCTACAGCTTTGTAATGATAACTTATTAGTTATTTGTTCAGGACCAATAAATAAAACTTTCAACTCATTACTTAAACTGACTTTAATTTAATATAGCGGATATCCTGAGACTAAATGATAAAGAATTTTAATAACAGCAATAAGCATCCGGTCTTTCATTATTTTCGAACCGGGGCATAAACTTTATAAGTTTCGCCTCCTTTCCAGCATTTGAGATAAATTGGTGCCCCGGTGTTTGTGAGCAGGGTCTATAATTAAAAATAAGCGAGCAGCGAGTTGAGGTAGAAACTAGTACTTACACATAGACTTTTAACTTATACTAATAGACAGGACATTGCGAACAGAATTATAATCATAAATATCAGATTACGATGTCCAGTGGACATAAGTCGCTCAGTCTGTCTAGTCTAGTTTATTCATATATAGATGACGTTATGAGGTCCATTCCATGGAATGGGATCACAGTTTTTCTATGACATTTTTTCTGATAGCCGCTCTATTGTATCTATCTTTAAATCTGAGTGAGAGAACCTACATGAGTTGTCAACTCATGTAGGTTCTCTCACTCAGATTTAAAATGCTAGAAAAAAAATGCTACCTTGCTGAGTGACCATTTTTATTACCAGTTTCATAAGTGCCTGGCTACTAGACGCGAATGTGTGATAGTTTTATTTATTTTTTATTTTTTTGCAAAGAGTAATTTACTGGGCTGAGTGAAGGTGATTATTCTCACGACTGCCCAATAACTTGCTAGCTTATAAGCGAATTTCTCCCGATCAGCCAGTGGTTTTTGGTGTTACTCATCATCTTTGATGGCTATTGTAGCTGTATTCATTTGTTAAATACCATTTAACAACCTTGCTTATTGAAAAAAGGGATTTTAAGCGAAGAAAAAACTTTCACTAAGCTTTCACTTCACTTCTTGTTAGATCACAAATTACTGATAAGTAGCTGTGTTACATTGGCATCGATGCGTTTTTTACACAATTCCGCCAATGTCTACATACTCTTTGGCCAATGTCAGGGTGTTTGAAGCTTTCACTTCACTTCTTGTTTAACTGTCACGTTTTTTTTTTCAAGGTTCTTGGCTTGGTATCTAGACCTTTAAGCCATTTCTTAATTTAAAATATTCATTTTTTGTGTTATAGTCACATTTTATTGTCACTTTCACTATAAAGTCTAGTCCTCGTCCGTACAGTCTAGTTTTAGTGAAATTAGCGGCGATTCCACCAAAACTTTTCACGGACTTCTTGGGATAACCTGGAAAGTCACGATACACGCTTTCATTTCATTTAACTTCACTTGTGCACTTAGATTGATATTTATTGGACAAAACACCACCGAAATTATTCAACAAAACACAAAATACACGAATTTAATGAAAATGAAACGAAAAAACAACGTCACTTCGCAAGTTCCCGCCAAAAAGTCGTCAGTGTCAGGGTGTTGTGGGTAGGTAGCTCGGAACAATAACTAACATGGAAGCCGGGCTAAAATAAGAAATGAAATGCATATACTTTACCTTTTTTTACTTTCGACGTTAATAATGCGTGGAAAAGAGACATATAATACCGTTCTCTTTCGTTATTATGCAGGTTGTCACAAGCTATTTTTTGGCTAGTGATGGGCTTATCATCGACATTGTCGTGTCGATATAAGTCATCAAAGCAAACAAGTAAATATAGTTAGTACTAGCTGTGCCCGCGACTTCGTCCGCGTGGAATAGTGACTTTGGGCATATCTTTTAGTTTATTTTGGATTAACAAATGTTCGACGTGATTCTTTAAATTGACATAACTTTTTTATTTAAGAACCGATTGACATGAAACAAACACTAAATGTTAAGTGAAGTTTACCACAATATATTAGTGAAAACCACATCCGAATACGCCGTTTCTGAGATTAGCTTGCACAAACAGACAAAATTCTAACAATCATTGTTTTGGGTGCTATTGCGTTGATAAAGGACCCAATAATATTTTTTCTCATATATCTTCCATGTACAGATAGCGATCCGTTACATTTTTATTATGTGTACCTATAGATAGAATAGTTTTCTATTATATATTTTTTAATTAATATAGTTTATCCTTTTCTTAACATTCCCATGTTATTATAATTTAGTATAGGCGCTGGCTGTCGACGGATAATCTGCCAAGTGTGGCTGTGGTTTACTAACGGATTTACTACGACGGAACTTCGGCGTCGGAATATCCGTCAAGTGTGGTAGGAAAGAGACGATAAGAATTTGACACAAGTATAAATGAAACTACAATTATTAATTTAATGTCTTTATTAATCATTAAAATCCATACTAATACTAATTTACTAATTAATATTATAATTATAAAATATTATAAATGTGAAAGTGTGTCTGTCTGTCTGTTACCTCTTCACGCTTAAACCGCCGAACCGACTTAGATGAAATTCGGATAGGGATTGTTGGAGTCCCGGGAAAAAACATAGGATAGTTTTTATCCTAGAAATCACCCTTTAAGGGGGTGAATAGGGGGTGGAAGTTTGTATGAGAAAAACCTATTGATGCACTGACTCCATTTCATTTTCATTTCACCATCATTAGGAAATCTGCAACAGTATTGAAATGATTATCGATAACCATTTTTACATCACTAGTTATATATACTTGCGACAATTTTATTTTTCAGAAAAATGATAAAATAAAGGAAACAATAACTAGCATGGAAGCCGGGCTAAAATAAAAACCGAGTACTATACAGTTTATTCATTTATGTCAATTAGCATATCGTAATGTGGGAATGAAACAAAACATGGCTGTTTGTTTTTATTATTTTTGAACGTGTCACAAGCAAAATGTCAAATGGTCCTCTTTGGCCCTCTTATAATGTTAACAAATACAAAAGTTCTATCCAAGACGTCAAAATACTTACGTTGGCTATCAACTTAATTTTGTAGTTTTATATTTTGTTGATACGAGTCGGGAGTTTGACGAATTTACTAAGTGAAAAAAGCGAGTTAATTATTAATTTCTGTCTGAGAACGTGGCCAGAAAGTATATACGAGAGGTGTACAGTGCCCTGGACAAGATGTCTTGTGTTGTTGAAGGGTGTAAAGCCCATAGTTCGAGAAAAGAAAATGAGAACGAAACGTTAACATTTCATCGGTGAGTTTAGAGATATATTTTACAATATTGGAAATAAAAAAAGTGATAGACGATAAATAAAAATAGTACTTTATGCCTATCTACTCAAAAGAATTCACGTATTTGCTTTATTTTATGATTTTTCTGAAAAATAAAATTGTCGCAAGTATAGGTTACTAGTGATGTAAAAATGGTTATCGATAATCATTTCAATACTGTTGCAGATTTCCTAATGATGGTGAAATGAAAATGAAATGGAGTCAGTGCATCAATAAGTTTTTGTCATACAAACTTCCACCCCCTTTTCACCCCCTTTAAGGGTGATTTCTAGGTTTCTCCCTATGTTTTTTCCCGGGACTCCAACAATCCCTATCCGAATTTCATCTAAATCGGTTCGGCGGTTTAAGCGTGAAGAGGTAACAGACAGACAGACAGACAGGCAGACAGTCACACTTTCGCATTTATAATATTTTATAATTATAATATTATAATATTAATTAGTATTAGTATGGATTTTAATGATTAATAAAGACATTAAATTAATAATTGTAGTTTCATTTATACTTGTGTCAAATTCTTATCGTCTCTTTCTTTTATTATCAGCCATAATATGATAATAAATTATAATAACATGGGAATGTTAAGAAAAGGATAAACTATATTAATATAGGATTCGGGCGAAAAATAAAAGCGTATTTCACACTTACACACTGTTTATTACTCTTTTTATGATGATTAATGCTGTGAGATGAAACCGTCGTTCGGCTCGATTCTTTGCCTATGTCATTCTACACCTAGACCAAAAACTCCTTCCTCCATAGACAAATATAATGACGGCTACACATTACATTTAAATCCGACAAAAGGTCGCCTCTACACTCCCACATTAATTAAAAAATATATAATAGAAAACTATTCTATCTATAGGTACACATAATAAAAATGTAACGGATCGCAATCTGTACATGGAAGATATATGAGAAAAAATATTATTGGGTCCTTTATCAACGCAATAGCACACAAAACAATGATTGTTAGAATTTTGTCTGTTTGTGCAAGCTAATCTCAGAAACGGCGTATTCGGATGTGGTTTTCACTAATATATTGTGGTAAGCTTCACTTAACATTTAGTGTTTGTTTCATGTCAATCGGTTCTTAAATAAAAAAGTTATGTCAATTTAAAGAATTACGTCGAACATTTGTTAATCCAAAATAAACCAAAAGATATGCCCAAAGTCCTTATTCCACGCGGACGAAGTCGCGGGCACAGCTAGTACTAACTATATTTACTTGTTTGCTTTGATGACTTATATCGACACGACAATGTCGATGATAAGCCCATCACTAGCCAAAAAATAGCTTGTGACAACCTGCATAATAACGAAACAGAACGGTATTATATGTCTCTTTCCCACGCATTATTAACGTCGAAAGTAAAAAAGGTAAAGTATATGCATTTCATTTCTTATTTTAGCCCGGCTTCCATGTTAGCTATTGTTCCGAGGACATTTTGCTTGTGACACGTTCAAAAATAATAAAAACAAACAGCCATGTTTTGTTTCATTCCCACATTACGATATGCTAATTGACATAAATGAATAAACTGTATAGTACTCGGTTTTTATTTTAGCCCGACTTTTTTTTTTTTTATGTCAGTAGGTTGACAAACAGGCAGACGGTCCACATGATGGTAAGTGGTCACCGCCGCCTATAGACATTTGCAATACCAGGGGCCCGATTGCGTAACTTTACTGAAACATTGCAATACGAATCCACTGATGAGGACTGAAATATACTTCTATCGATAATTTGCGATTGCGTAACTTAGGTTGCAGTGATCCTCATCGACAACTTGCGGAGTGAAGTTGCTGCAAATCATAAGCTTATCCGACCAATTTAAAAAGTACTTTTTATGTATGAAATTTCTCAAAACGAAATGCATTTTATAATCAAACGTATAAATGAATTTATGTGATTGCAATCGTCATTTTTATATACTTAGGTACCTACCTATAGTTATTTGTTTTTATTGAAGTCAAATTGTATTTGCTAGTAATTTCACGCATTTTTGTTGGCTTTAAAATAGCTTTAGTACCTAATTGCGAAAGTGAGAACCAATACCTATTGATGTGAAATGAATTCATGAATTACATTGTAGGTGTGCGAGTGACTCATGGTGGGACTCCTGCTATTTCTAATAGTGTTATTTTGTTTCAACCATCCCATACAACATGCACAAATAGGTCCTTCTATGTCATGATATGTACAAGTAAGTTTTACAAAATATCTTATATTATCCTGACATAAAGTGTGGATATGATATCGCAAATCCGCCATTTTATTCGGTTTCAAGTGACTTCAATGATAATTTGATTGTATCAAGAGATACGCAATAGCCCTGCAGATATAACAAAGGTACTCTGTGGTTGGTTGATGTGAAGGAAGAAAGAAACAGACTTTTTGGCGGGAACTTGCGAAGTGACGTTGAGTTTTCGTTTTATTTTCATTTAATTGGTGTATTTTGAGTTTTATTGAATAATATTGGTGGCGTTTTGTCCAATAAAGATCAATCTAAGTGCACAAGTGAAGGGAAGTGAAATGAAAGCGTGTATCGTGACTTTTCAGGTTGTCCCAAAAAGTCCGTGAATGTTTTGTGGAATGTGGAACTGCCGCCAATTTCACTAAAACCTGACTGGACAGTATGGACGAGGACTAGATATTACAGTGAATGTGGGAATGTGACTATAACATAAAAAAACAAATTAAAACTGTAGAAAAAATCTGATTTGGCACCATTATTGTAATTTATTTATGATGATATTACCAAGATTATAGTAACTATCCATAAATATATTATATTTATCTGGTAATTAATATTCATGTGAAAATTAATTTACAATAATATACATAACATATATATAAAATACTAACTAAAAATATAGTGAAGGAAGGCTATGTTTACTAGTTTGTTGTTATTTAGCTTAGTTTAGTTGGCAAGAAATAATAAAATTACATCCACTAGGTACGTTCATTTTAGGCATCTTAGTGATAACAAATTGGAATATCAATAGCAGCGTAAATTAAATTATCAGTTTCAGTTTCTCCAAAATTTTTGTGTGAGTCCCCTTCGCGTATCTTGATTTATTTAACGTTAGTTCTCTTGGTAGTTTGTGATTTATATACTAGATTTCCTCCCGCCCTGCGGTTTCACCCGCGTTCCCGATGAATTTTTCTATTTCCGGGATAAAATCCTGTTTATTCCGAGATCTGATCTACCTGTGTGCATTTTTAACCTGTCAGTTCTTTCTTGGGACAATCGGGGTTTCAGAGTCCGCACCACTTGGTTCTCAAATGGGACAATCGGGACGATGACATTTACTAGAAAATTGGGCGCGAATTTTGATTTCTTTAAAACTGTTGACGAGTTGTTTGACAGGTTAATCTCGCGAGTCAACAGATTCGAAATCCATTCTGCGGTTTTTAAGCCACAAACATACAAATTTTCATATTTAGATTTCAGTTTCAATACATTACTATAAAATGTTGAATCGTAATAATTTTATATCCATATCATCTGTTTGTACACTATTAATTTTATTATTATTTCACCATCTGATGTGTTTGTTCAGTATTGTCCTGTATTTTTTAGGTCATTTCAGCATAAATACACTGATCACCTTCAAAAACTGCGTGCTACTGGCCCGGCCACAGTCTGTATTTAACACAAAGAAGTAAGAAAACTAATGTGAAATTTGGAGATATTGTGTTACATTCGCATTAAATCAAAAAAGAAGAATTGTCTGTGATTCATCTGCATCAAAGAGTTAAGAGCACATATTTATCCATGAAAAATATAATACTAAAACAAAGTTAAAAAAATGCTTGTTTCTCTAATTGTTATTCTGTTTTCACCACTGGTATTTTGTGAGCAGGATGATAATGTGACTTTTTCCCAAGGTAAGCACTGAGTTCATAATCTCTCAAAAAAAAATTTCCTCTGTCATTTGCTGTAATTTGACTTGTTTCACCACATTCTTACCATGGCATGTGATGATGTCACCAACAGTAGTAAGCACATGAAACTTACGAGGGAATTGGCTCTTAAATGCGGCTGCTGGAACATGCTAGTAAGTTAGCAACAGCTTTGAAACTTGTGGGTGGTAGATTTGATTTGATTTGATTTAGTTGTAGTATACAAACCCATCTATATAATGGGAGGCCTATGCCGACTGGCAAACAGATCTACAAAAAACAAGTAAAAAGCAAATACTAGAATTATAAGACTAATGTGAAAATGTAAAATCCTGGATCTGAATAAACGGCTATATTATTATTATATACAAACCCATCAACGTTATCGTAGCATTCAAATTCTCTACCACTCATCATTGCATTAATTTACTTCATCCTTTTTTCAGATGAATTCAAATGCACTTTACCCGATGTTACCAGTATTGATGCCAACCTAGACATAACACGATTTAGATTGGACTTCTCTAAAATATCTGAGGTATGTATCAAATTGTACAGGTTGTTGTTGCAATCTCTGCCTATTGTGTGTGTTCATATATTATTTATTTTCTGTGACTGACTGGGTAAATATTTTAGCTTGGATTAGAAAATTGTCAGTGCTTAATATCACAGTGGCTATCTGATATTGGACAATCTATTCTAATCTTAAGATTCCATGCATACAGAACCCATAGCATAGAGTAAGGATAGTAATACACGTCTAGACAGGGCAATCGTGAAGTATGTGATGGCGGCTTTTATTATGAGATCAAAGACTTTGTTCTACTGTATCTCTTAATAGTTATAGTGCACTGCTGTATTTCAATATTTTGTTATAGGTGAAATTTCCCGGTTTAATTGGTCCATTAAATGAGAGGTTAATTTGCAAGATCAAATGTATTGATGGAAATTGGGTAGGGCCATTATGTTCCAGTACACCAGGTAAATTACAATTATAAATCTTTGTTAACTAACATTCATAATTTCTTAGTAGGTACACTCGAGTTCATTAATATATTGGCCCTTTCAGGCACCAAAAATATATGAACGTCAAAAAAGTTCATAATGTTGTGAAAACTATAAGCATCAATAAATTGTGGTCAAGATTTGGATTCATTAATATGTCCTTCCTTTTTCTCTGTAACATGTATAACAGCCAAAGGCACATTATTATATGAACAAAGTTAAGATCATATTATCTGAACAGTGTAGGATTCACAATTATGTATGCACACAAGAATATTATTGTATATCTAAACAAGTTAATGTAATTCAAATTCAATCTTATTACTACCTACATCATAAAGATGATTTATTTAGGTTGGGGAAAAAGTTTCTTCGCATTTTTTAATATAGTTTATTTACATTTAACTAAAGTATGTAGGTACCATTTTGTTCGATAACTTTTTGCCATCTTGTAGGTAGGGACATGATACCATTGCTATAGAAATTTTGGGACTTCTGATCAAAATACCGCGACAAGTGGTTTTGGCAGTCCTCTCGTGATGTTAACCTGACACTGCCTAAAGAATTCTGAAGAGACCGAAACAGGTGGAAATCTGAAGGTGCAAGGTCAGGATTATACGGCGGATGCATTAACACCTCCCAGCCAAACTCTCTTAATTTTTGCTGAGTGGCTAAAGATGTGTGAGGTCTAGCGATATCATGATGAAAAACCACACCCTTCTGTTGATTCATTCCGGCCGCTTTCTCTCAACTTCTTGCTTTAATCTCATCAGTTGTTCGCAGTAGAGTTCAGAATCGATGGTCCTGTCTGGTGGTAACAGCTCATAATGAATAATGCCCTTCCAATCCCACCACACACACAGCATCACCTTGTTGCGAGTTAACCCGGGTTTTGCCACAGTCTGTGAAGCCTGACCGGCCTTTGACCACGACCTTTTTCGCACGTTCTTGTCGTACGTGATCCACTTTTCATCACCAGTTATCAGGCTTCAGGTCAATCAGATAACATTAACATGACCTTAGTAAAAGTTTTCTGGTTTTCGAGATATTGCCACTTTTATGCTTTAAAAAATCTCTGTGAGTAATTTGGCGACAAATGACGCCTGCACCATTTATTAAGTATTATTTTTTTATTGTAGTATTTCCCAAGTAGCACGACTTAAATGACAAAAATTGGAATTTATAACTTTTGGCAAAAAATAACTACGAATGTTATGCCATTTTCGAAATAACATTAAATAGGCTGATTCAGTCGAGTGCAATTTTTTTTCACAGTCAAACTTTAGTTACGATTGACTTAAAATGAAACAACTTAGTTATTTTTTGAGCATAGCGTACTAGTTTCAAATGAAATGATTACTGGACTGTCTCAACCAACTAGGAAAAAAACCTATAAGTTAGAAGTTATTTATAGCCAAAACAGGCTAAAAAAAAACAAAAATAGTGTATTTTATTTAAAGTGGCAATATCTCGAAAACCAGAAAACTTTTACTAAGGTCTTGTTGATATTATGTGATAGACCTAAAGCCAATCTAGCTCCAGTGTCACTCTGGCGTGCTATTTTTGGGACACCGTGTATATGGTCTATAGAATTTATTGAGCTTTCCAACGCTCACAATATTTTGAATCCTTGACAGTGCCAATATATTAATGAACTCGACTGTACATAAATGATAAATTGGGATATTCCTGATGCCAAACTAAACAGAGCCTGTGCTATGGAAACCAGATAACTGATATACTAATAATTACAACTTTTTCATGTACTCAAGTGTTTGACCTGATCAGGAATCGAACTCAGATCTACTTTGTAATAAAATAATCTTCTTGTAGATGGCCGATTTCAACCAATTCTCCGAGAATGCCTTTATCGTAATGATCATCCGTTATTGGCTATATCATTCAAGAATTCGTCAATTCATGTGAGTTATGGAATCAGATTATTATTAATTGGAGATCCTTGGGGGAGGCTTGTGCAGCAGTGGACAAAGGTCACCGGCTGACATGATGATGATAGACATAGCTAGGTTACTTACGTTCCCTTCAAAGGTACGCTACAAAATTTGTTTCTGTGCTTACCTCAATCAGCCACTTAACGTTACCATTGTTAGGTTACCGTAAACCTAACCTTTGGACGTCTTACACTGTGCTTGGCTTGTCAGTAGGTCAACACATCAAGATTCAACAATGTGGCCGTTTCCGTGGGATCTTATCTTTTCCCGGGACAAAAATATAGCCTAACGTGGCTTTATATTGGTAAAAGAATTTTCAAAAATGGGACCCACCTAAGGTTGAATATCGTGTAGCAAACTGACGTTATTTAGTGCTAATATTCTAATGCAGTGTCATCCTACTATCCTACTAATCTTACTAATATTATAAATGTGAAAGTTTGGATGGATGGATGGATGGATGTATGTTTATTACTCATTTACGCCAGAACGGCTAAATGGATCTGGATGAAATTTGGCATGAAGATAGATTATAGTCTAGAAAATTTTATCTCTTAGTAGTAGTCTAGTTTTTATCCCGGGAATAGATAACATCCCTCGGGAACGCGGGTGAAACCGCGCGGAACAGCTAGTACGTCATAATGTTTACCATCGTACATGTAACTGAAAAAAAGGTAGGTAAGTATATTTTCATTGCGTCTGTGCTTCCTTACTTTGGCATAAAAAAAAAGGGACCCATATATTAATTAAAAATTTTACATATTCTTCATCCATCTGTTAAAATTAAATAATCAATGAAGATCCAGAATGAGTCAGAATCTAGTATAATATATTTTTTTACAGAAGGATACTCATTTCCCTCATGGATCAATAATAGTAGCACGATGCAAGCACTTTGGTCAATACAAAATGAAAGGTGACAATATGCTCCGATGTGAAAATGGAGAGTGGAGTCCCAAACTTCCGGAATGTGTACCAACAACTGTTATCACCAATTTTACAGGTATGCTTTGCTTTATAGTTTAGCTATACCTCTTCTAATTAAATAAATACTAGAATAACAGGAATATAAAACTGATAACAGTTTAAAATAATAATTGAAACATAAACTCTACAAAGCCTCAATTTGTAAATTTAATCAGATGTACATTTCTACATTCGTACATCGGACACTGGGGTGGTGGTAATGATTTACAGGTTAAGCGTAGTATCATAATTGGTGACAATGAAAACCTCTTAAGGCTTGGATTAATTATCAGATTCGAAGTTGTAGTATAGCATACGACGTCTAATTATAAGTAACTAGTTGTAATCCTTAGCAGATACCTATTCCCTATTAGGAATCTACCTGCCAAATTTCAAGTAGCTGAGTAGACTAGCTGACCCGCGGCTTCATCAACGTTCCCGAGGGATCTTACAAGTATGCTATGTCTTTCTCCAAGGTCCCATCTACCAAAATTCATAAAAAATAGTTCTGCAGTTTAAGCGTGAAAAGGTAACAGACAGATAAACTGACAGAGTTACTTTCGCATTCATAATACTAGTAAGGATATCTAAGCTTGCTAAAATGTTTATTGTTTTTTTTTTTAAATATATCTCAGGTGACTAGGCAGGCGGGTCACCTGATGGTAAGTGACTACAAGGTATTAGCAATACCAGGAGGATTGCCAATGTGTTGTACACCTTATTACAATGCTTAAAAGCAACTGGCTCTCAAGTGTAATTCCGGAACACACTAACCTATGCTTAGTGACAGATAATCAAATTGAGGATGGTCAGCCAGTCGAGTACTACAAAGTACCCTACCACCGTGCTGTGGTTTCCTCACTATGTTTTCGTTGAAGATCAAAGCTTTCTTCAAGCTCATTGTAGGATTCGAACCCACGACCTTCGCCGCGGTATCCGACGTCACTCACTACCACTGAGTTATCATCGCGTCCATGATTTAAGGGGATGCGCCACCAACTATTGAGTATACGGTAGCAACTGGATCAGCGGTGGTGCATCACACCGGTGAACTGTTTGTGTACCCTGAGAGCATGTTGCACCTCGACTGCATATCTCCGAAAGCGCTTGGTGACCCTGACTGGAGTTGGACACATGCCTTGGGACACCATAACGCTGGTGAGGGTTCACATACTAATATTGCCTTTAGGGATGCCAACATTTATTTTTTATAATAACGTGTCAAATCTTTTGAGAAAAACCGGCCAAGTGCGGATCGGACTCGCGCACGAAGGGTTCCGTAAAAAAGGCCAAAAAAAACACGTTTGTTGTATGGGAGTCCCCCTTAAATATTTATTTTAATTTTATTTTTATTATTAAAGTAAAAATACAACTGAGTATTTTGTGAATATTTCAAGTGCCTACCAGTTGCCATTATTGATATCGAGCAAAAAAGGGCAAAAAAAATAGCGTTTGCTGTATGGGAGCCCCCCTTAAATATTTTTTTTTATTTTGTTTTTAGTATTTGTTGTTATAGCGGCAACAGAAATACATAATTTGTGAAAATTTCAACTGTCTAGCTATCGCGGTTCTTGAGATACAGCCTGGTGACAGACAGACGGACGGACAATAAAGTATTTTGACATACTTTTTTTTATTCAAATGTATATTTATTGAAAATACGTTATTAATTATACAGTAGATATGGTTAGCAACCCTAACGTGCTTAGTCTGCACTGTTATTAGATGTATATTTAGGGTCCTAATACTCCATTCCTGATAATACATTATTCTCACTTTATTGTCTCGTAATCCATATCATTGTCAGAATACGTAACCATAGTCTAGCTCAAGTTTATCTCAAGTGATTCACTATTAACTAAAAAGCTGCAGAAGAGTTAATGCCCATAACGCTTTGATATCTAATAACTAAAGATACACAATCAGCGACAAAAAATGACCTTACCTCATGAGTGCCCTCTCACACATTTGGGTACTCCTTTAATCTAGTAGCAATCGAAGGATCCGTCGGTAAACAGCCTCAATGCTCGTTTATGATATATTTTGGCTAGTAGATACGAGTCGTGAAATTTTATTGCCTTTTGTACATAACTTAAGAAAATACTAGTATTACCCAACACAATTTGAGACAGTTTTGAGAGAACTTTTGCTTGGGATTGTTTATCTTTAGTTATTAGATATCAATGCCATAATGCTATATGTTTTCAGCCTGGTGTACAGATGAAGGCGAGAAAGAAACTCACTACCGATTAACTCTCAGCAAGATGTCAGCAAGGCACAGCGATCAGTACACGTGTACATCTCCTGGAGGCCACACCAACACCATCCTCATTAAAGTTGTTAGTGAGTTTTAGATAGTGACATTGTATTGTAGCATTTACCCTCAAAATGTGACGACTAGCTCAACTTCGTGTTAAGGCGATGATAGCTCAGTGGTAGTGACGTTGGATACCGTGACTATGCCGTGGATTCGACTCCTATAATGAGCTTGAGCGGTGAAGGAAAACATCGTGAGGAAACTATAGCACGGTGGTAGTATACCCGAATGACTATCGGTGTGTTCCGACATCTGCACTTGAGAGCCAGTTCCCATTTAGTTGTGGTGGTTTTGTGCGCTTACCACCTTCGGCCGCATCATCACTTACCATGGTGATGTTGCTTATCCTCAGCGTCATAGTCGTGAACAGGTGCTGCTTATGGGGGCTGGTCTGCTAGAGTTTGTTGTTTACTAAGTCAGTTACAATTAAATTCTATAGATTACTATTTTTGCCGCCATAACACGCAAATAGTCAGTGAGACTAGATAGATAATTGTTGAATGTAAATAGTTGTAAGTTGTTTTTGAAAAGAGTAATTGCTTAGTTTATTGCGGGCTCTTCTCAGCAAAAGCAACCTTCTGAACCGAGATTTAGACTCCGACTATTCATAAGTGCGAGTGAAGGCTTATTTGGATGAATAAACATTTCATTTTCAAAAGTAAAATAAGTATGTTTTGTGATGTAATGATGCAGTAAGTTTTCCCACAAACTACTATACACAAAAAGGTTTCCAGGTTATACCAAAAGTATATGTTGGCAGGTGTGACGTGTCCACCAATAAACGTGTCATCATTGCGCGTGCGTCAGTTTGCTCAGGGCTCGAGGCTCGGTCACACGGTGCACTTCAGCTGCCAGCCAGGGTTTCATCTCAACGGGTCTGCAATCATCACTTGTATGGGTGATGGTAATATTTATTTTACTACCTGATCCCAACGGAAACAAAGTCCTGTTCAAAAATGTTCCATAGAAAAAGAGCTTTCGTATTTTCCTAAATTTTCCATTCTTCCATAATAACCTCATTGGTATTACGAACATTTTAAGACCAAAAATAGCCAAATCGCTGCAATCGAGTGATACGCTTACCAAAAAACAACATTTAATATGTTTGTGACTAATTTAGGTTTGTGGTCGTACAAACCACCGACGTGTGTGGAGACCCTGTGCCCTGCTCTGCGGGCGCTTGGGGCCCACTTGAGCGTGGTTGAGTATAACTCGTCGTTTGGGGGTCGCGCGGTGTTCCAGTGCGCTTGGGGCTACCGGCTCGTAGGGCCGCCGGGACTCGAGTGCGAGCTCGATGGCACCTGGTCTGGCGACGTACCTCTATGTATACGTGAGTATGCGTCTTAAAACAACCTTTAAATATAATGTTTATTTATATAATACCACGCAGATATTGTCCTGGCCTGGATTTTTAGGGTTCTGTACCCAAAGTGTAAAAACGGAAACCCTATCACTAAGACTCTACTGTCCGTCTGTCTGTCTGTCTGTCTGTCACCAGGCTGTATCTCATGAACCCTGATAGTACCTAAGTTAGTTGAAATTTTCACAGATGTATTTCTGTTGCCGCAATAACAACAAATACTAAAAAAAATGTTTCATTTTAATCAGCTTTCAGCCCCAGGGCTTTATTTATGTAGATCTAATGTTAAGCTAAAATACGTTGAGAGTGCACATCCTGTGATGTCATCTCTTATTTTCTACATTTTGTTGAGTGCTCAGATTGAGGCTAGTCGCATTCTAGCCGAAATATGCGTTACGAGTTAATCCAAGACAATATGGTATTGTTAGGCCTTAGTAATATATAAGTACCTATTTATTTATTTTTACGATCGATCTCTATCTAGCTCTTGAACGTGTGAACAGTAGCTTTTTACAATGCCTTAAAGGAGTCTGGCTCTCAAGGTAGACGAATACTACAAAGTACCCTACCACTGATCTGTCACCGCCTCTTGAAAATACCATTATAGTGTAAATACAATTAAAGCTATTTAAAAAACACATACTTTAACTAATCCTACTAATATTACTAATATTATACATAAATGTGAAAGTTTGTATGTTTGTTCCTCAATCACGCAAAAACGGCTGAACGGATTTTGATTAAACTTGGCACACAGGTGGATCATATCCTGGAAAAACAGTATAACATTTTATCCCGGGAAAAGATAAGATCCCTTGGGAACGCGGCTGCATCTGCGGGGCGAAAAACTAGTGTAATAATAACGATGCAAAGTATTATATGGTAAGTATGATCATTGCGGCTTGTGTATTTTGTAAACAAAATAAAAGCACAACTCAAATCTAATCCTCCTTTTCCGTAGCAATATACTGCCCGGACCCACTGATACCTGAAAAAGGTAGACTTCTAACGGAACCTTCGTCATCTCTCGGCAAATATCCAGTGGGAGATCTTATGATATACGCTTGTGATGACGGCTTTGAAATTGTTGGGGAAACTTCCATAGTGTGTACAGAAAACGGGTTCTGGTCACACCCGCCGCCCTTCTGTCTACTACCGTCCCAGATTAAAAAAACGGACACTATATTCATTGAAAATACAACTCTTGTTCATTTTGAGGAGTAGACCAGTTTCATAACCGTTGAATTAGTTAATCCGTCTCTCCTGTTACCAAATACTGCATGAAGTGATAAATAAATTTTGGTTAATGTTATACTTATGTATGTTTATTGACAGAATAGTGATTCATAATATCCTTTTATTATTATTTAGTTTTATTGGTATATAAGTATAATAATTATAAGTAATGATGTGTCATCATAAATATTGCCAAAGATGTATAATTAGTATAATAATGTATTTATTGTTAGTATTTACTTAATAAATATATTAAAACAAAATAACTCTGGATAAACAGACATATTCATTAGTACATAAGTATAATAGCTTTATGGTAGGGGAGGCAATGATGCTAAATTTGTAGTTACTCGAGCGTCTTTGGGACCTACTGGAATTTGAAGATTAGGTGGAATAAAGAAAAAAAGGTTATGTGATATTTTCCCCTTCAGCGGTGGGGGGAGCGTCTACAGGGTTTCAAAAATGTAAAAAAAAACAGTCACCAAGAAATACTCGAGCGCGTCAGATATTAATAGGGTAGTCGCGCCACGTCTGTCTGATAACGGAAATATAATAATCTGCCGTTTTGCGTGGTGGGGGTGGCCGTACGAAAAGGTCGAAAATATTTTTAAAAAAAAATTTACTCGAGCGCGTCAGACATTGATAAGGGATGTTAAGTGAACCCTCCAGTAGCTCCTATTTTAAAGACTGACGATTTGGACGCGACCATCAGTCAGGGCCGATTTTTGAAAATGCAAAAAAAAATCGTGACCTTGATTTACTCGAGCGCGTCAGATTTTTATACAGGTGGTTCTTCTTGATGGCCTTGTTGTACTGACCCATAATCTGACAATTATGTTGAGGGATTTCCTTAATCTGACGGTTTGAAAAAAAAAATATATAAAAAATATCGAAATCTCGAAAATGGTTCAAGATATCGAAAAAATTTTTGCACAAAAGTTGTAGAGAATTTAATTTTCTACAATATTTATTACGAATACATTACCAAAAAAACCCATAGGAAACGAGATATTTGCAATAAATGATTTTTTTACCTTTGACCTTGAAAAATCAGTAGTCGCGGGCACCCTAAGATAAGTAGCTTTTGAGACAAGTTTTAGGTTGTCAAAATAAAGGTTTATACAAGTTAATAGCTGACTATCTCTCTGAAACGGTGAAACTCATAATATTCCTGGACTATACACTTAATAATGATTTTAGCTACTTCGGCTTGTGCAAATCGGCAGATTAAGATATTTCCGTGATTCGTGACTAATTTCCTTCAAAATAAAAATAAAAAACTAATCGCGCTCGAGAAAATCCAGGTGACGTTTTTTTTTTGCTACTTTGCGAGTCTCCAATTTTCTTTCGTCACGCCCAAATTGTCAGATTATTGAAATGTAGACTATTTTGCATGTAACTTAACTTACCTTACCTTAATCTGACGCGCTCGAGTATTTCAAACCATCGATTTTTTTTACTAATCTGACGGGCTACCCT
The DNA here is from genome assembly GCA_951361185.1 of Ochropacha duplaris. NCBI lineage: Eukaryota > Metazoa > Arthropoda > Insecta > Lepidoptera > Drepanidae > Ochropacha > Ochropacha duplaris. The sequence continues at coordinate 4,836,408 of OX592690.1, forward strand.
AGACGTTCGACACTATATAGAGGGCTCAGATTTGGTGAGAGTACTTCACAAGGTGCAAGGTTGCCCCCTTATGTTAATCTGCCGCGCTCGAGTAAATCCCGAAATCCCCTATTCGCCTCCCCTACCATTAGGTAGGTATGTACCTCGGAACAATAACTAACATGGAAGCCGGGCTAAAATAAGAAATGAAATGCATATACTTTACCTTTTTTTACTTTCGACGTTAATAATGCGTGGGAAAGAGACATATAATACCGTTCTGTTTCGTTATTATGCAGGTTGTCACAAGCTATTTTTTGGCTAGTGATGGGCTTATCATCGACATTGTCGTGTCGATATAAGTCATCAAAGCAAACAAGTAAATATAGTTAGTACTAGCTGTGCCCGCGACTTAGTCCGCGTGGAATAGTGACTTTGGGCATATCTTTTAGTTTATTTTGGATTAACAAATGTTCGACGTGATTCTTTAAATTGACATAACTTTTTTATTTAAGAACCGATTGACATGAAACAAACACTAAATGTTAAGTGAAGCTTACCACAATATATTAGTGAAAACCACATCCGAATACGCCGTTTCTGAGATTAGCTTGCACAAACAGACAAAATTCTAACAATCATTGTTTTGGGTGCTATTGCGTTGGTAAAGGACCCAATAATATTTTTTCTCATATATCTTCCATGTACAGATAGCGATCCGTTACATTTTTATTATGTGTACCTATAGATAGAATAGTTTTCTATTATATATTTTTTAATTAATATAGTTTATCCTTTTCTTAACATTCCCATGTTATTATAATTTAGTACAGGCGCTGGCTGTCGACGGATAATCTGCCAAGTGTGGCTGTGGTTTACTAACGGATTTACCACGACGGAACTTCGGCGTCGGAATATCAGTCAAGTGTGGTAGGAAAGAGACGATAAGAATTTGACACAAGTATAAATGAAACTACAATTATTAATTTAATATCTTTATTAATCATTAAAATCCATACTAATACTAATTAATATTATAATTATAAAATATTATAAATGTGAAAGTGTGTCTGTCTGTCTGTTACCTCTTCACGCTTAAACCGCCGAACCGATTTAGATGAAATTCGGATAGGGATTGTTGGAGTCCCGGGAAAAAACATAGGATAGTTTTTATCCTAGCAATCACCCTTTAAGGAGGTGAATAGGGGGTGGAAGTTTGTATGAGAAAAACCTATTGATGCACTGACTCCATTTCATTTTCATTTCACCATCATTAGGAAATCTGCAACAGTATTGAAATGATTATCGATAACCATTTTTACATCACTAGTTATATATACTTGCGACAATTTTATTTTTCAGAAAAATCATAAAATAAAGCAAATACGTGAATTCTTTTGAGTAGATAGGCATAAAGTACTATTTTTATTTATCGTCTATCACTTTTTTTATTTCCAATATTGAAAAATATATCTCTAAACTCACCGATGAAATGTTAACGTTTCGTTCTCATTTTCTTTTCTCGAACTATGGGCTTTACACCCTTCAACAACACAAGACATCTTGTCCAGGGCACTGTACACCTCTCGTATATACTTTCTGGCCACGTTCTCAGACAGAAATTAATAATTAACTCGCTTTTTTCACTTAGTAAATTCGTACATTCGTACGTAAATCGTACATAAAACTACAAAATTAAGTTGATAGCCAACGCAAGTATTTTGACGTCTTGGATAGAACTTTTGTATTTGTTAGCATTATAAGAGGGCCAAAGAGGACCATTTGACATTTTGCTTGTGACACGTTCAAAAATAATAAAAACAAACAGCCATGTTTTGTTTCATTCCCACATTACGATATGCTAATTGACATAAATGAATAAACTTGTGGCGTTCGTGTTTCCGAACGCACTGTTCAATTACCTAACAGTTGGTAACTGTGCTGTTATTTGCTTTTCCCGCGATTCAGCCCGTCATGTTGTTAGCACCACTTTTTTACTAGAGCCTTTTTCAATAACTGTCGACTTTATGTTATTATTGTATAATAATGATATTTAATATCGGTTTCAATCTAGTGGATAGTCTTTGTATAGCAATAGTTTTGTAATATCACGACGTCGTGAAATAAACCCTTTGATTCTACGAATACCCAAGGACTATCATTTGCTTCGACTTCCACTACCCCGATATTGGTGACCCCGACTACGCACGTACCTTCGGGCTGGCTGGAACACCCATTCCTTAATAATTGGAAGTCTAGTGGGACAAAACATTATTCGCCGTTTGTGCGTTTTGTTGCATGTGCCCAATTCATGCAGTCAAATAGACACATTTCCTCAGAAGTTCGATAAATCTACATGCCAGAAACCGCCGACTTGTGCTTAGTGCTTAGTGCAGTGCTATTATATATTTAACAATAGTGATCGTGTAGTAATTAAAGTGCATATATCAAGAATTATTTCATCAAATAGGCAGAAAAAAGAAAGGTCATGGAAGGTGGATATGGGAACATAATAAAGTAGTCAAAAATTGGCGGCATTCAGCGTAAGTGAGTGGTAGTGCCAACCTGACTACCTACATACATTCAACCACAGATAAACGTAAAATTCGCTTGCTCGGCCGAGTAAGTAGCAAAAAGTTAACGTGAGTAACTCCACCTATCGGACCAACAGGTACATTTTTTTTATTATTTTTTTTTTTTAAAGGTGAAAAATTTGTGGACAAATGAGACTGAACGTTTCAAAAGCAAAATATGTGCATTTTTTTTTTTTTTTTAATTATTAAATGGTCATAAGATATAGTTCCAGTATCATAGCCACAGTTTTTATTGATTTTAATTTATTCAATATTTGTTCGTTATATGAATAAATTGTTTTTGTCATAAATATGATATGCATATAAAATTTTTTTTTTTTTTAAAGAAAATGTATATTATTATTCTTTTCTCCATATTTGTGTTGTCGTGTAACTTTTATATTTATTTGTGCTCACTTTAATGGGATGCTTATGTTCATTAAGTGACAGATTGATTTTGTGATTTTTAATATAATTTTTTGTGTATTTCCTATTTTGTCGTTGTAGTATTTTATTGATTACGCAGAATTGTTACAAAAGTTTTGTACATTACGGAAACAAGAGCTATCACACCATAACCTTCGCTTGATATACGCTTGACATACATATTTCTTCTTTTTTTTTTTTCTTTTTTTTTTAAAGATTTTTTCAATATTTTAGTTGCGATGGATGATAAAATGTCTATGTTACCTGAAGACCATAGCGGAGAAGAACAAGGTTCGAGCCACGTGGCAGTGAATAGAGTGTCTCTCCGTGTGTCTCCTTTCTGGCGTGACCGCCCTGCCCTCTGGTTTGTCAGCCTTGAAGCACAGTTCCATATTAACAAAATAACACGAGAGCAAACAAAATTTCACTATGCAGTTGCTCAATTGGATGCTTCAAGTGCTGGTGAAGTAGAAGAAATATTACTTCAACCGCCGGAAACAGAACCATACACAAAACTAAAAGCGGCACTTATCAAAAGATTCTCCGAGTCATATGAAGAAAATGTACGTAGGTTACTGGAAAAAGAAGAGATAGGGGATAGGAAACCTTCTTCGTTTCTGCGTCATCTTAAAACGCTGGCTGCAGGCGGCGTACCTGAGCGCTTACTTCAGACTATTTGGTCTAGCCGACTGCCTCGGCAGACACAGTCTATTCTGGTTACCCAGCCTAATGCAAGTCTGGAAGAACTTGGTGATCTCGCAGACAAACTACATGATATAACGGCTATCAGCGCGCCTAATGTGCACTTGGTGAGCAACACTCGCACCGATGAAACAGAGTCAAGCAAAATTTTACAGCAACTGCAGCAGGATGTGTCTTACCTTACTAGTCAGGTGGCCAGTTTATCAGCCTTTACAAGTGCTGGTCGCAATAGAAACCGCGAACGCTCTCGTTCTCGCTCTCGGACCCGGCAAAGTGGATTATGCTGGTACCACAGCCGTTTCGCTCACAAGGCTTTGAAGTGCATCACTCCATGTGAATGGCGTAGCACATCTTATACGGAAAACCAATCGAGCAATCAGTAGCGGCGACAGCTGATTGCACCCAGGTAAGCCGTCGCCTCTTTGTTACTGATAAGGAAACTAAATGTCAATTCCTAATCGACACTGGCTCCGATATTTGTTGTTACCCAAATCGATACTGTAGGAACAGGCGCACATGTACTACATACCAGCTTAACGCTGCTAATGGTAGCATAATTAACACCTATGGTAACATACAGTTAACACTAAATTTTGGCCTTAGGCGAGATTTTCAGTGGAGTTTCGTAGTGGCAGATGTAGATGTCCCTATAATTGGCGCAGATTTCCTAGCTTACTATCACTTATTGCCAGATTGTGCGACTAAGCGCCTCGTTGACGGCATCACTGGGCTAGTTGCTTGCGTCCAACTTTCACCTACCAGCCAACCGAGTATTCGTGTAATAACATCTGCTGGTTCACCATATGACGATATACTGTCTTCATTTCCAGATGTAATCCGTCCACCTGGCATAGACAGGCATATCAAACACAGCACAGTGCACTATATTGACACCACCGAAGGTCCTCCAATCAGTTGTAGACTTTACCGCCATGGTGCAAACAGGTACAGCACGACCATCCCAAAGTTCATGGTCCTCACCTCTCCATCTCGCGCCCAAGAAGGATGCAACTTGGCGCCCGTGTGGTGATTATAGAGCTCTTAATGCCCGTACCATACCAGATAGATATCCAGTACGTCACATAGGAGATTTTGGCCACAACCTGGCTGGTGCCACAATTTTTAGCACTCTTGATCTGGTAAAGGCCTACCAGCAGATTCCCGTCCATAAGAATGACGTGTGCAAAACTGCCATCATAACACCATTCGGCCTGTATGAATTTCCTTATATGACCTTCGGCCTAAGGAATGCTGGACAGACGTTCCAGCGGTTTATAGACGAGATTCTCAGAGGGCTAGAATTTTGTTTTCCGTATGTCGATGACATATTAATTTTTTCCTCTGATCCTATCCTTCACTCAGAACACCTGCGCACAGTCCTGCAACGGTTGGCTAACTACGGTGTAGTAGTCAACCCGGCTAAATGTGTTCTAGGGGCGTCAGAGGTTCGATTTCTTGGATATATAGTGTCTAAAGAGGGAATTAGTCCTCCAAAGGACAAGATAACTGCCCTCCAGGAATTTCCACTCCCAAAAACTGCGCAAGGCTTGAGGAGGTTCCTAGGAATGATAAATTACTATCGGCAATTTCTTCTAAATGCTGCCGAAGATCAGGCTCCTCTTGTAGATTTCCTAACGTCCACTAAACTTAAAGGTTCCAAGCCAATGCCTTGGTCTCCAGACCTGGAGCAGGCATTTTACAAGTGCCGCGATAGTTTGTCTCGTGCCACACAATTGTCACACCCTGTAGCAAACGCTGAGTTAAGACTTTACACAGACGCTTCCAGCACACAAGTTGGGGCCTGTCTCCAGCAGAAGACATGCATAGGTTGGCAACCCCTGGCCTTCTTTAGTAAAAAGCTATCTGAGAAGCAGAGCACCTGGCCAGCCTACTACCGCGAATTGCTCGCAGTCTACGCCTCAGTTCAACATTTCCGCCATATATTAGAAGCACAACATACTGTGATATACACGGATCACAAGCCATTGTTATACGCTTTTTCTCAAAAGCGTGAGAAACTGCCACCAATGCAACTGAGTCAGCTAAGTTTCATTTCACAATTTACAACCGACATCAGACATGTCAGTGGCGAATCTAATGTCGTCGCGGACACTATGTCACGTATAGAGGCGATCACTTTTTCTGACGATGAATACAGCGAATTAGTCAGATCCCAAAACTCAGACGAGGAACTGCGTACACTTCGTGCCAGTTCCTCAATGAAATTGGTCCCAACTTTTCTTCCCGGAACAGATGTCACTGTCCTTTGCGACGTTTCAACTGGCAAACCGAGACCTTATCTCCCGCTTTCTCATCGCCGCCCAGCATTTGATCGACTCCATAACCTGAGCCACCCCGGAGCACGAGCCTCCGCGAGGCTTATCTCTGAACGTTTTGTGTGGCCCGGTGTCGCGAAGGACTGTCGCGCATGGGCACGCGCCTGTCTTGCCTGCCAAAGGTGCAAGGTTACGCGCCATGTCTCAGCTCCGCTCACCGAATTTCCAACTCCCACTGGAAGGTTCAGACATATCCATCTCGACATTATCGGCCCCCTACCTTCCTCTGATGGTAAATTCTATTGCTTGACGGCAATAGACCGTTTTACGAGGTGGCCCGAAGTATGGCCTATGACAACTATTACCGCTGTCGAGGTGGCAGACTGTTTCATACGTGGTTGGGTTGCGCGGTTTGGCATGCCCATTACCGTCACTACTGACCAGGGCCGCCAATTTGAGTCTGTCTTATTCAATAAACTCTTAGATCTAGGCGCAACTAAGCGCGTGCGAACTACGGCTTACCATCCACAGGCAAATGGCATGGTAGAGCGTTTTCATCGCCATCTCAAGGCGGCACTGATGTGCCATCAAGAGTCGTGGAACAAGGCTCTGCCACTGGTGCTTCTCGGTATCAGGTCAGCACTCAAAGAAGATATGAAGTGTTCTGTAGCAGACCTGGTATATGGAGAGCCGCTGCGTTTGCCGGGTGAACTCTTGACACCAAGTGCCTCCACAGAGAGCGTAAGTGATGAGTTCGTGGCACAGCTACACCGCACGATGGCGAACATACGACCCATTCCAGCGTCGCGCCACGCAAAACCAAAGTCATTCGTTTTTATAGAACTTGCAAATGCTTCTCATGTCTTTCTACGTGACGACTCCATAAGACGTTCTCTACAGCCACCATTCACCGGGCCCTACAAAGTAATCAATCGCACTGCTAAAACGATGGTTTTGGACGTTTCAGGCAGGAGGGTCGAGGTGAGCATCGATAGAACAAAACCAGCGTTTATTGCGGTTGACGAGAAAGATACATGTTCGCCTCCAGCAAGTGTCTCTAGACCTGCGGTGACTAAAGCTTCGCCCACCTCAGCTTTGCCTAGCGTTGAACCACAAGCAAAACCTCAGTCACCTGCTTCACTTACAGTTCCACTGCCCGGTCCTTGTTCTGAACCGCTGAAGCCTTCTGTTACTACTCGCTCCGGTCGGCAAGTTCGTTTTAAAATACCTTTTGACCTGTAGCTTCGTTTCTCCGTAGGGGGGTGGTGTGGCGTTCGTGTTTCCGAACGCACTGTTCAATTACCTAACAGTTGGTAACTGTGCTGTTATTTGCTTTTCCCGCGATTCAGCCCGTCATGTTGTTAGCACCACTTTTTTACTAGAGCCTTTTTCAATAACTGTCGACTTTATGTTATTATTGTATAATAATGATATTTAATATCGGTTTCAATCTAGTGGATAGTCTTTGTATAGCAATAGTTTTGTAATATCACGACGTCGTGAAATAAACCCTTTGATTCTACGAATACCCAAGGACTATCATTTGCTTCGACTTCCACTACCCCGATAAACTGTATAGTACTCGGTTTTTATTTTAGCCCGGCTTCCATGCTAGTTATTGTTCCGAGACTTTGAGTATTAAGCTTTGATTATTAAACCAGGGTATGTCAAATTCATGACCATTATCTTTCTGCTTACACTCCTACCAACTTATCGAAAATTGTAACTACGGCCGTCGTGAACATAACTATATACTAGTAACTTTTAAGGCGATGATAGCTCAGTGGTAAGTGACGTCGAATACCGCGACGAAGGTCGTGGGTTCGAATCCTACAATGAGCTTGAGCTTTCGGTGAAGGAAAACATCGTGAGGAAACCATAGCATGGTGGTAGGGTACTTTGTAGTACCCGACTGGCTGGCTACCACCCTCAAGTTGAAAACCTGTCGCCAAGCACCTATCGGTGTGTTCCGACAGCTGCACTTGTGTATATTATAATTAGTAAGTATTATAATTTAGTACAGGCGCTGGCTGTCGACGGATAATCTGCCAAGTGTGGCTGTGGTTTACTAACGGATTTACCACGACGGAACTTCGGCGTCGGAATATCAGTCAAGTGTGGTAGGAAAGAGACGATAAGAATTTGACACAAGTATAAATGAAACTACAATTATTAATTTAATATCTTTATTAATCATTAAAATCCATACTAATACTAATTAATATTATAATTATAAAATATTATAAATGTGAAAGTGTGTCTGTCTGTCTGTTACCTCTTCACGCTTAAACCGCCGAACCGATTTAGATGAAATTCGGATAGGGATTGTTGGAGTCCCGGGAAAAAACATAGGATAGTTTTTATCCTAGCAATCACCCTTTAAGGAGGTGAATAGGGGGTGGAAGTTTGTATGAGAAAAACCTATTGATGCACTGACTCCATTTCATTTTCATTTCACCATCATTAGGAAATCTGCAACAGTATTGAAATGATTATCGATAACCATTTTTACATCACTAGTTATATATACTTGCGACAATTTTATTTTTCAGAAAAATCATAAAATAAAGCAAATACGTGAATTCTTTTGAGTAGATAGGCATAAAGTACTATTTTTATTTATCGTCTATCACTTTTTTTATTTCCAATATTGAAAAATATATCTCTAAACTCACCGATGAAATGTTAACGTTTCGTTCTCATTTTCTTTTCTCGAACTATGGGCTTTACACCCTTCAACAACACAAGACATCTTGTCCAGGGCACTGTACACCTCTCGTATATACTTTCTGGCCACGTTCTCAGACAGAAATTAATAATTAACTCGCTTTTTTCACTTAGTAAATTCGTACATTCGTACGTAAATCGTACATAAAACTACAAAATTAAGTTGATAGCCAACGCAAGTATTTTGACGTCTTGGATAGAACTTTTGTATTTGTTAGCATTATAAGAGGGCCAAAGAGGACCATTTGACATTTTGCTTGTGACACGTTCAAAAATAATAAAAACAAACAGCCATGTTTTGTTTCATTCCCACATTACGATATGCTAATTGACATAAATGAATAAACTTGTGGCGTTCGTGTTTCCGAACGCACTGTTCAATTACCTAACAGTTGGTAACTGTGCTGTTATTTGCTTTTCCCGCGATTCAGCCCGTCATGTTGTTAGCACCACTTTTTTACTAGAGCCTTTTTCAATAACTGTCGACTTTATGTTATTATTGTATAATAATGATATTTAATATCGGTTTCAATCTAGTGGATAGTCTTTGTATAGCAATAGTTTTGTAATATCACGACGTCGTGAAATAAACCCTTTGATTCTACGAATACCCAAGGACTATCATTTGCTTCGACTTCCACTACCCCGATATTGGTGACCCCGACTACGCACGTACCTTCGGGCTGGCTGGAACACCCATTCCTTAATAATTGGAAGTCTAGTGGGACAAAACATTATTCGCCGTTTGTGCGTTTTGTTGCATGTGCCCAATTCATGCAGTCAAATAGACACATTTCCTCAGAAGTTCGATAAATCTACATGCCAGAAACCGCCGACTTGTGCTTAGTGCTTAGTGCAGTGCTATTATATATTTAACAATAGTGATCGTGTAGTAATTAAAGTGCATATATCAAGAATTATTTCATCAAATAGGCAGAAAAAAGAAAGGTCATGGAAGGTGGATATGGGAACATAATAAAGTAGTCAAAAATTGGCGGCATTCAGCGTAAGTGAGTGGTAGTGCCAACCTGACTACCTACATACATTCAACCACAGATAAACGTAAAATTCGCTTGCTCGGCCGAGTAAGTAGCAAAAAGTTAACGTGAGTAACTCCACCTATCGGACCAACAGGTACATTTTTTTTATTATTTTTTTTTTTTAAAGGTGAAAAATTTGTGGACAAATGAGACTGAACGTTTCAAAAGCAAAATATGTGCATTTTTTTTTTTTTTTTAATTATTAAATGGTCATAAGATATAGTTCCAGTATCATAGCCACAGTTTTTATTGATTTTAATTTATTCAATATTTGTTCGTTATATGAATAAATTGTTTTTGTCATAAATATGATATGCATATAAAATTTTTTTTTTTTTTAAAGAAAATGTATATTATTATTCTTTTCTCCATATTTGTGTTGTCGTGTAACTTTTATATTTATTTGTGCTCACTTTAATGGGATGCTTATGTTCATTAAGTGACAGATTGATTTTGTGATTTTTAATATAATTTTTTGTGTATTTCCTATTTTGTCGTTGTAGTATTTTATTGATTACGCAGAATTGTTACAAAAGTTTTGTACATTACGGAAACAAGAGCTATCACACCATAACCTTCGCTTGATATACGCTTGACATACATATTTCTTCTTTTTTTTTTTTCTTTTTTTTTTAAAGATTTTTTCAATATTTTAGTTGCGATGGATGATAAAATGTCTATGTTACCTGAAGACCATAGCGGAGAAGAACAAGGTTCGAGCCACGTGGCAGTGAATAGAGTGTCTCTCCGTGTGTCTCCTTTCTGGCGTGACCGCCCTGCCCTCTGGTTTGTCAGCCTTGAAGCACAGTTCCATATTAACAAAATAACACGAGAGCAAACAAAATTTCACTATGCAGTTGCTCAATTGGATGCTTCAAGTGCTGGTGAAGTAGAAGAAATATTACTTCAACCGCCGGAAACAGAACCATACACAAAACTAAAAGCGGCACTTATCAAAAGATTCTCCGAGTCATATGAAGAAAATGTACGTAGGTTACTGGAAAAAGAAGAGATAGGGGATAGGAAACCTTCTTCGTTTCTGCGTCATCTTAAAACGCTGGCTGCAGGCGGCGTACCTGAGCGCTTACTTCAGACTATTTGGTCTAGCCGACTGCCTCGGCAGACACAGTCTATTCTGGTTACCCAGCCTAATGCAAGTCTGGAAGAACTTGGTGATCTCGCAGACAAACTACATGATATAACGGCTATCAGCGCGCCTAATGTGCACTTGGTGAGCAACACTCGCACCGATGAAACAGAGTCAAGCAAAATTTTACAGCAACTGCAGCAGGATGTGTCTTACCTTACTAGTCAGGTGGCCAGTTTATCAGCCTTTACAAGTGCTGGTCGCAATAGAAACCGCGAACGCTCTCGTTCTCGCTCTCGGACCCGGCAAAGTGGATTATGCTGGTACCACAGCCGTTTCGCTCACAAGGCTTTGAAGTGCATCACTCCATGTGAATGGCGTAGCACATCTTATACGGAAAACCAATCGAGCAATCAGTAGCGGCGACAGCTGATTGCACCCAGGTAAGCCGTCGCCTCTTTGTTACTGATAAGGAAACTAAATGTCAATTCCTAATCGACACTGGCTCCGATATTTGTTGTTACCCAAATCGATACTGTAGGAACAGGCGCACATGTACTACATACCAGCTTAACGCTGCTAATGGTAGCATAATTAACACCTATGGTAACATACAGTTAACACTAAATTTTGGCCTTAGGCGAGATTTTCAGTGGAGTTTCGTAGTGGCAGATGTAGATGTCCCTATAATTGGCGCAGATTTCCTAGCTTACTATCACTTATTGCCAGATTGTGCGACTAAGCGCCTCGTTGACGGCATCACTGGGCTAGTTGCTTGCGTCCAACTTTCACCTACCAGCCAACCGAGTATTCGTGTAATAACATCTGCTGGTTCACCATATGACGATATACTGTCTTCATTTCCAGATGTAATCCGTCCACCTGGCATAGACAGGCATATCAAACACAGCACAGTGCACTATATTGACACCACCGAAGGTCCTCCAATCAGTTGTAGACTTTACCGCCATGGTGCAAACAGGTACAGCACGACCATCCCAAAGTTCATGGTCCTCACCTCTCCATCTCGCGCCCAAGAAGGATGCAACTTGGCGCCCGTGTGGTGATTATAGAGCTCTTAATGCCCGTACCATACCAGATAGATATCCAGTACGTCACATAGGAGATTTTGGCCACAACCTGGCTGGTGCCACAATTTTTAGCACTCTTGATCTGGTAAAGGCCTACCAGCAGATTCCCGTCCATAAGAATGACGTGTGCAAAACTGCCATCATAACACCATTCGGCCTGTATGAATTTCCTTATATGACCTTCGGCCTAAGGAATGCTGGACAGACGTTCCAGCGGTTTATAGACGAGATTCTCAGAGGGCTAGAATTTTGTTTTCCGTATGTCGATGACATATTAATTTTTTCCTCTGATCCTATCCTCCAAGGTCCCATCTACCAAAATTCATAAAAAATAGTTCTGCAGTTTAAGCGTGAAAAGGTAACAGACAGATAAACTGACAGAGTTACTTTCGCATTCATAATACTAGTAAGGATATCTAAGCTTGCTAAAATGTTTATTGTTTTTTTTTTTAAATATATCTCAGGTGACTAGGCAGGCGGGTCACCTGATGGTAAGTGACTACAAGGTATTAGCAATACCAGGAGGATTGCCAATGTGTTGTACACCTTATTACAATGCTTAAAAGCAACTGGCTCTCAAGTGTAATTCCGGAACACACTAACCTATGCTTAGTGACAGATAATCAAATTGAGGATGGTCAGCCAGTCGAGTACTACAAAGTACCCTACCACCGTGCTGTGGTTTCCTCACTATGTTTTCGTTGAAGATCAAAGCTTTCTTCAAGCTCATTGTAGGATTCGAACCCACGACCTTCGCCGCGGTATCCGACGTCACTCACTACCACTGAGTTATCATCGCGTCCATGATTTAAGGGGATGCGCCACCAACTATTGAGTATACGGTAGCAACTGGATCAGCGGTGGTGCATCACACCGGTGAACTGTTTGTGTACCCTGAGAGCATGTTGCACCTCGACTGCATATCTCCGAAAGCGCTTGGTGACCCTGACTGGAGTTGGACACATGCCTTGGGACACCATAACGCTGGTGAGGGTTCACATACTAATATTGCCTTTAGGGATGCCAACATTTATTTTTTATAATAACGTGTCAAATCTTTTGAGAAAAACCGGCCAAGTGCGGATCGGACTCGCGCACGAAGGGTTCCGTAAAAAAGGCCAAAAAAAACACGTTTGTTGTATGGGAGTCCCCCTTAAATATTTATTTTAATTTTATTTTTATTATTAAAGTAAAAATACAACTGAGTATTTTGTGAATATTTCAAGTGCCTACCAGTTGCCATTATTGATATCGAGCAAAAAAGGGCAAAAAAAATAGCGTTTGCTGTATGGGAGCCCCCCTTAAATATTTTTTTTTATTTTGTTTTTAGTATTTGTTGTTATAGCGGCAACAGAAATACATAATTTGTGAAAATTTCAACTGTCTAGCTATCGCGGTTCTTGAGATACAGCCTGGTGACAGACAGACGGACGGACAATAAAGTATTTTGACATACTTTTTTTTATTCAAATGTATATTTATTGAAAATACGTTATTAATTATACAGTAGATATGGTTAGCAACCCTAACGTGCTTAGTCTGCACTGTTATTAGATGTATATTTAGGGTCCTAATACTCCATTCCTGATAATACATTATTCTCACTTTATTGTCTCGTAATCCATATCATTGTCAGAATACGTAACCATAGTCTAGCTCAAGTTTATCTCAAGTGATTCACTATTAACTAAAAAGCTGCAGAAGAGTTAATGCCCATAACGCTTTGATATCTAATAACTAAAGATACACAATCAGCGACAAAAAATGACCTTACCTCATGAGTGCCCTCTCACACATTTGGGTACTCCTTTAATCTAGTAGCAATCGAAGGATCCGTCGGTAAACAGCCTCAATGCTCGTTTATGATATATTTTGGCTAGTAGATACGAGTCGTGAAATTTTATTGCCTTTTGTACATAACTTAAGAAAATACTAGTATTACCCAACACAATTTGAGACAGTTTTGAGAGAACTTTTGCTTGGGATTGTTTATCTTTAGTTATTAGATATCAATGCCATAATGCTATATGTTTTCAGCCTGGTGTACAGATGAAGGCGAGAAAGAAACTCACTACCGATTAACTCTCAGCAAGATGTCAGCAAGGCACAGCGATCAGTACACGTGTACATCTCCTGGAGGCCACACCAACACCATCCTCATTAAAGTTGTTAGTGAGTTTTAGATAGTGACATTGTATTGTAGCATTTACCCTCAAAATGTGACGACTAGCTCAACTTCGTGTTAAGGCGATGATAGCTCAGTGGTAGTGACGTTGGATACCGTGACTATGCCGTGGATTCGACTCCTATAATGAGCTTGAGCGGTGAAGGAAAACATCGTGAGGAAACTATAGCACGGTGGTAGTATACCCGAATGACTATCGGTGTGTTCCGACATCTGCACTTGAGAGCCAGTTCCCATTTAGTTGTGGTGGTTTTGTGCGCTTACCACCTTCGGCCGCATCATCACTTACCATGGTGATGTTGCTTATCCTCAGCGTCATAGTCGTGAACAGGTGCTGCTTATGGGGGCTGGTCTGCTAGAGTTTGTTGTTTACTAAGTCAGTTACAATTAAATTCTATAGATTACTATTTTTGCCGCCATAACACGCAAATAGTCAGTGAGACTAGATAGATAATTGTTGAATGTAAATAGTTGTAAGTTGTTTTTGAAAAGAGTAATTGCTTAGTTTATTGCGGGCTCTTCTCAGCAAAAGCAACCTTCTGAACCGAGATTTAGACTCCGACTATTCATAAGTGCGAGTGAAGGCTTATTTGGATGAATAAACATTTCATTTTCAAAAGTAAAATAAGTATGTTTTGTGATGTAATGATGCAGTAAGTTTTCCCACAAACTACTATACACAAAAAGGTTTCCAGGTTATACCAAAAGTATATGTTGGCAGGTGTGACGTGTCCACCAATAAACGTGTCATCATTGCGCGTGCGTCAGTTTGCTCAGGGCTCGAGGCTCGGTCACACGGTGCACTTCAGCTGCCAGCCAGGGTTTCATCTCAACGGGTCTGCAATCATCACTTGTATGGGTGATGGTAATATTTATTTTACTACCTGATCCCAACGGAAACAAAGTCCTGTTCAAAAATGTTCCATAGAAAAAGAGCTTTCGTATTTTCCTAAATTTTCCATTCTTCCATAATAACCTCATTGGTATTACGAACATTTTAAGACCAAAAATAGCCAAATCGCTGCAATCGAGTGATACGCTTACCAAAAAACAACATTTAATATGTTTGTGACTAATTTAGGTTTGTGGTCGTACAAACCACCGACGTGTGTGGAGACCCTGTGCCCTGCTCTGCGGGCGCTTGGGGCCCACTTGAGCGTGGTTGAGTATAACTCGTCGTTTGGGGGTCGCGCGGTGTTCCAGTGCGCTTGGGGCTACCGGCTCGTAGGGCCGCCGGGACTCGAGTGCGAGCTCGATGGCACCTGGTCTGGCGACGTACCTCTATGTATACGTGAGTATGCGTCTTAAAACAACCTTTAAATATAATGTTTATTTATATAATACCACGCAGATATTGTCCTGGCCTGGATTTTTAGGGTTCTGTACCCAAAGTGTAAAAACGGAAACCCTATCACTAAGACTCTACTGTCCGTCTGTCTGTCTGTCTGTCTGTCACCAGGCTGTATCTCATGAACCCTGATAGTACCTAAGTTAGTTGAAATTTTCACAGATGTATTTCTGTTGCCGCAATAACAACAAATACTAAAAAAAATGTTTCATTTTAATCAGCTTTCAGCCCCAGGGCTTTATTTATGTAGATCTAATGTTAAGCTAAAATACGTTGAGAGTGCACATCCTGTGATGTCATCTCTTATTTTCTACATTTTGTTGAGTGCTCAGATTGAGGCTAGTCGCATTCTAGCCGAAATATGCGTTACGAGTTAATCCAAGACAATATGGTATTGTTAGGCCTTAGTAATATATAAGTACCTATTTATTTATTTTTACGATCGATCTCTATCTAGCTCTTGAACGTGTGAACAGTAGCTTTTTACAATGCCTTAAAGGAGTCTGGCTCTCAAGGTAGACGAATACTACAAAGTACCCTACCACTGATCTGTCACCGCCTCTTGAAAATACCATTATAGTGTAAATACAATTAAAGCTATTTAAAAAACACATACTTTAACTAATCCTACTAATATTACTAATATTATACATAAATGTGAAAGTTTGTATGTTTGTTCCTCAATCACGCAAAAACGGCTGAACGGATTTTGATTAAACTTGGCACACAGGTGGATCATATCCTGGAAAAACAGTATAACATTTTATCCCGGGAAAAGATAAGATCCCTTGGGAACGCGGCTGCATCTGCGGGGCGAAAAACTAGTGTAATAATAACGATGCAAAGTATTATATGGTAAGTATGATCATTGCGGCTTGTGTATTTTGTAAACAAAATAAAAGCACAACTCAAATCTAATCCTCCTTTTCCGTAGCAATATACTGCCCGGACCCACTGATACCTGAAAAAGGTAGACTTCTAACGGAACCTTCGTCATCTCTCGGCAAATATCCAGTGGGAGATCTTATGATATACGCTTGTGATGACGGCTTTGAAATTGTTGGGGAAACTTCCATAGTGTGTACAGAAAACGGGTTCTGGTCACACCCGCCGCCCTTCTGTCTACTACCGTCCCAGATTAAAAAAACGGACACTATATTCATTGAAAATACAACTCTTGTTCATTTTGAGGAGTAGACCAGTTTCATAACCGTTGAATTAGTTAATCCGTCTCTCCTGTTACCAAATACTGCATGAAGTGATAAATAAATTTTGGTTAATGTTATACTTATGTATGTTTATTGACAGAATAGTGATTCATAATATCCTTTTATTATTATTTAGTTTTATTGGTATATAAGTATAATAATTATAAGTAATGATGTGTCATCATAAATATTGCCAAAGATGTATAATTAGTATAATAATGTATTTATTGTTAGTATTTACTTAATAAATATATTAAAACAAAATAACTCTGGATAAACAGACATATTCATTAGTACATAAGTATAATAGCTTTATGGTAGGGGAGGCAATGATGCTAAATTTGTAGTTACTCGAGCGTCTTTGGGACCTACTGGAATTTGAAGATTAGGTGGAATAAAGAAAAAAAGGTTATGTGATATTTTCCCCTTCAGCGGTGGGGGGAGCGTCTACAGGGTTTCAAAAATGTAAAAAAAAACAGTCACCAAGAAATACTCGAGCGCGTCAGATATTAATAGGGTAGTCGCGCCACGTCTGTCTGATAACGGAAATATAATAATCTGCCGTTTTGCGTGGTGGGGGTGGCCGTACGAAAAGGTCGAAAATATTTTTAAAAAAAAATTTACTCGAGCGCGTCAGACATTGATAAGGGATGTTAAGTGAACCCTCCAGTAGCTCCTATTTTAAAGACTGACGATTTGGACGCGACCATCAGTCAGGGCCGATTTTTGAAAATGCAAAAAAAAATCGTGACCTTGATTTACTCGAGCGCGTCAGATTTTTATACAGGTGGTTCTTCTTGATGGCCTTGTTGTACTGACCCATAATCTGACAATTATGTTGAGGGATTTCCTTAATCTGACGGTTTGAAAAAAAAAATATATAAATAATATCGAAATCTCGAAAATGGTTCAAGATATCGAAAAAATTTTTGCACAAAAGTTGTAGAGAATTTAATTTTCTACAATATTTATTACGAATACATTACCAAAAAAACCCATAGGAAACGAGATATTTGCAATAAATGATTTTTTTACCTTTGACCTTGAAAAATCAGTAGTCGCGGGCACCCTAAGATAAGTAGCTTTTGAGACAAGTTTTAGGTTGTCAAAATAAAGGTTTATACAAGTTAATAGCTGACTATCTCTCTGAAACGGTGAAACTCATAATATTCCTGGACTATACACTTAATAATGATTTTAGCTACTTCGGCTTGTGCAAATCGGCAGATTAAGATATTTCCGTGATTCGTGACTAATTTCCTTCAAAATAAAAATAAAAAACTAATCGCGCTCGAGAAAATCCAGGTGACGTTTTTTTTTTGCTACTTTGCGAGTCTCCAATTTTCTTTCGTCACGCCCAAATTGTCAGATTATTGAAATGTAGACTATTTTGCATGTAACTTAACTTACCTTACCTTAATCTGACGCGCTCGAGTATTTCAAACCATCGATTTTTTTTACTAATCTGACGGGCTACCCTAGACGTTCGACACTATATAGAGGGCTCAGATTTGGTGAGAGTACTTCACAAGGTGCAAGGTTGCCCCCTTATGTTAATCTGCCGCGCTCGAGTAAATCCCGAAATCCCCTATTCGCCTCCCCTACCATTAGGTAGGTATGTACCTCGGAACAATAACTAACATGGAAGCCGGGCTAAAATAAGAAATGAAATGCATATACTTTACCTTTTTTTACTTTCGACGTTAATAATGCGTGGGAAAGAGACATATAATACCGTTCTGTTTCGTTATTATGCAGGTTGTCACAAGCTATTTTTTGGCTAGTGATGGGCTTATCATCGACATTGTCGTGTCGATATAAGTCATCAAAGCAAACAAGTAAATATAGTTAGTACTAGCTGTGCCCGCGACTTAGTCCGCGTGGAATAGTGACTTTGGGCATATCTTTTAGTTTATTTTGGATTAACAAATGTTCGACGTGATTCTTTAAATTGACATAACTTTTTTATTTAAGAACCGATTGACATGAAACAAACACTAAATGTTAAGTGAAGCTTACCACAATATATTAGTGAAAACCACATCCGAATACGCCGTTTCTGAGATTAGCTTGCACAAACAGACAAAATTCTAACAATCATTGTTTTGGGTGCTATTGCGTTGGTAAAGGACCCAATAATATTTTTTCTCATATATCTTCCATGTACAGATAGCGATCCGTTACATTTTTATTATGTGTACCTATAGATAGAATAGTTTTCTATTATATATTTTTTAATTAATATAGTTTATCCTTTTCTTAACATTCCCATGTTATTATAATTTAGTACAGGCGCTGGCTGTCGACGGATAATCTGCCAAGTGTGGCTGTGGTTTACTAACGGATTTACCACGACGGAACTTCGGCGTCGGAATATCAGTCAAGTGTGGTAGGAAAGAGACGATAAGAATTTGACACAAGTATAAATGAAACTACAATTATTAATTTAATATCTTTATTAATCATTAAAATCCATACTAATACTAATTAATATTATAATTATAAAATATTATAAATGTGAAAGTGTGTCTGTCTGTCTGTTACCTCTTCACGCTTAAACCGCCGAACCGATTTAGATGAAATTCGGATAGGGATTGTTGGAGTCCCGGGAAAAAACATAGGATAGTTTTTATCCTAGCAATCACCCTTTAAGGAGGTGAATAGGGGGTGGAAGTTTGTATGAGAAAAACCTATTGATGCACTGACTCCATTTCATTTTCATTTCACCATCATTAGGAAATCTGCAACAGTATTGAAATGATTATCGATAACCATTTTTACATCACTAGTTATATATACTTGCGACAATTTTATTTTTCAGAAAAATCATAAAATAAAGCAAATACGTGAATTCTTTTGAGTAGATAGGCATAAAGTACTATTTTTATTTATCGTCTATCACTTTTTTTATTTCCAATATTGAAAAATATATCTCTAAACTCACCGATGAAATGTTAACGTTTCGTTCTCATTTTCTTTTCTCGAACTATGGGCTTTACACCCTTCAACAACACAAGACATCTTGTCCAGGGCACTGTACACCTCTCGTATATACTTTCTGGCCACGTTCTCAGACAGAAATTAATAATTAACTCGCTTTTTTCACTTAGTAAATTCGTACATTCGTACGTAAATCGTACATAAAACTACAAAATTAAGTTGATAGCCAACGCAAGTATTTTGACGTCTTGGATAGAACTTTTGTATTTGTTAGCATTATAAGAGGGCCAAAGAGGACCATTTGACATTTTGCTTGTGACACGTTCAAAAATAATAAAAACAAACAGCCATGTTTTGTTTCATTCCCACATTACGATATGCTAATTGACATAAATGAATAAACTTGTGGCGTTCGTGTTTCCGAACGCACTGTTCAATTACCTAACAGTTGGTAACTGTGCTGTTATTTGCTTTTCCCGCGATTCAGCCCGTCATGTTGTTAGCACCACTTTTTTACTAGAGCCTTTTTCAATAACTGTCGACTTTATGTTATTATTGTATAATAATGATATTTAATATCGGTTTCAATCTAGTGGATAGTCTTTGTATAGCAATAGTTTTGTAATATCACGACGTCGTGAAATAAACCCTTTGATTCTACGAATACCCAAGGACTATCATTTGCTTCGACTTCCACTACCCCGATATTGGTGACCCCGACTACGCACGTACCTTCGGGCTGGCTGGAACACCCATTCCTTAATAATTGGAAGTCTAGTGGGACAAAACATTATTCGCCGTTTGTGCGTTTTGTTGCATGTGCCCAATTCATGCAGTCAAATAGACACATTTCCTCAGAAGTTCGATAAATCTACATGCCAGAAACCGCCGACTTGTGCTTAGTGCTTAGTGCAGTGCTATTATATATTTAACAATAGTGATCGTGTAGTAATTAAAGTGCATATATCAAGAATTATTTCATCAAATAGGCAGAAAAAAGAAAGGTCATGGAAGGTGGATATGGGAACATAATAAAGTAGTCAAAAATTGGCGGCATTCAGCGTAAGTGAGTGGTAGTGCCAACCTGACTACCTACATACATTCAACCACAGATAAACGTAAAATTCGCTTGCTCGGCCGAGTAAGTAGCAAAAAGTTAACGTGAGTAACTCCACCTATCGGACCAACAGGTACATTTTTTTTATTATTTTTTTTTTTTAAAGGTGAAAAATTTGTGGACAAATGAGACTGAACGTTTCAAAAGCAAAATATGTGCATTTTTTTTTTTTTTTTAATTATTAAATGGTCATAAGATATAGTTCCAGTATCATAGCCACAGTTTTTATTGATTTTAATTTATTCAATATTTGTTCGTTATATGAATAAATTGTTTTTGTCATAAATATGATATGCATATAAAATTTTTTTTTTTTTTAAAGAAAATGTATATTATTATTCTTTTCTCCATATTTGTGTTGTCGTGTAACTTTTATATTTATTTGTGCTCACTTTAATGGGATGCTTATGTTCATTAAGTGACAGATTGATTTTGTGATTTTTAATATAATTTTTTGTGTATTTCCTATTTTGTCGTTGTAGTATTTTATTGATTACGCAGAATTGTTACAAAAGTTTTGTACATTACGGAAACAAGAGCTATCACACCATAACCTTCGCTTGATATACGCTTGACATACATATTTCTTCTTTTTTTTTTTTCTTTTTTTTTTAAAGATTTTTTCAATATTTTAGTTGCGATGGATGATAAAATGTCTATGTTACCTGAAGACCATAGCGGAGAAGAACAAGGTTCGAGCCACGTGGCAGTGAATAGAGTGTCTCTCCGTGTGTCTCCTTTCTGGCGTGACCGCCCTGCCCTCTGGTTTGTCAGCCTTGAAGCACAGTTCCATATTAACAAAATAACACGAGAGCAAACAAAATTTCACTATGCAGTTGCTCAATTGGATGCTTCAAGTGCTGGTGAAGTAGAAGAAATATTACTTCAACCGCCGGAAACAGAACCATACACAAAACTAAAAGCGGCACTTATCAAAAGATTCTCCGAGTCATATGAAGAAAATGTACGTAGGTTACTGGAAAAAGAAGAGATAGGGGATAGGAAACCTTCTTCGTTTCTGCGTCATCTTAAAACGCTGGCTGCAGGCGGCGTACCTGAGCGCTTACTTCAGACTATTTGGTCTAGCCGACTGCCTCGGCAGACACAGTCTATTCTGGTTACCCAGCCTAATGCAAGTCTGGAAGAACTTGGTGATCTCGCAGACAAACTACATGATATAACGGCTATCAGCGCGCCTAATGTGCACTTGGTGAGCAACACTCGCACCGATGAAACAGAGTCAAGCAAAATTTTACAGCAACTGCAGCAGGATGTGTCTTACCTTACTAGTCAGGTGGCCAGTTTATCAGCCTTTACAAGTGCTGGTCGCAATAGAAACCGCGAACGCTCTCGTTCTCGCTCTCGGACCCGGCAAAGTGGATTATGCTGGTACCACAGCCGTTTCGCTCACAAGGCTTTGAAGTGCATCACTCCATGTGAATGGCGTAGCACATCTTATACGGAAAACCAATCGAGCAATCAGTAGCGGCGACAGCTGATTGCACCCAGGTAAGCCGTCGCCTCTTTGTTACTGATAAGGAAACTAAATGTCAATTCCTAATCGACACTGGCTCCGATATTTGTTGTTACCCAAATCGATACTGTAGGAACAGGCGCACATGTACTACATACCAGCTTAACGCTGCTAATGGTAGCATAATTAACACCTATGGTAACATACAGTTAACACTAAATTTTGGCCTTAGGCGAGATTTTCAGTGGAGTTTCGTAGTGGCAGATGTAGATGTCCCTATAATTGGCGCAGATTTCCTAGCTTACTATCACTTATTGCCAGATTGTGCGACTAAGCGCCTCGTTGACGGCATCACTGGGCTAGTTGCTTGCGTCCAACTTTCACCTACCAGCCAACCGAGTATTCGTGTAATAACATCTGCTGGTTCACCATATGACGATATACTGTCTTCATTTCCAGATGTAATCCGTCCACCTGGCATAGACAGGCATATCAAACACAGCACAGTGCACTATATTGACACCACCGAAGGTCCTCCAATCAGTTGTAGACTTTACCGCCATGGTGCAAACAGGTACAGCACGACCATCCCAAAGTTCATGGTCCTCACCTCTCCATCTCGCGCCCAAGAAGGATGCAACTTGGCGCCCGTGTGGTGATTATAGAGCTCTTAATGCCCGTACCATACCAGATAGATATCCAGTACGTCACATAGGAGATTTTGGCCACAACCTGGCTGGTGCCACAATTTTTAGCACTCTTGATCTGGTAAAGGCCTACCAGCAGATTCCCGTCCATAAGAATGACGTGTGCAAAACTGCCATCATAACACCATTCGGCCTGTATGAATTTCCTTATATGACCTTCGGCCTAAGGAATGCTGGACAGACGTTCCAGCGGTTTATAGACGAGATTCTCAGAGGGCTAGAATTTTGTTTTCCGTATGTCGATGACATATTAATTTTTTCCTCTGATCCTATCCTTCACTCAGAACACCTGCGCACAGTCCTGCAACGGTTGGCTAACTACGGTGTAGTAGTCAACCCGGCTAAATGTGTTCTAGGGGCGTCAGAGGTTCGATTTCTTGGATATATAGTGTCTAAAGAGGGAATTAGTCCTCCAAAGGACAAGATAACTGCCCTCCAGGAATTTCCACTCCCAAAAACTGCGCAAGGCTTGAGGAGGTTCCTAGGAATGATAAATTACTATCGGCAATTTCTTCTAAATGCTGCCGAAGATCAGGCTCCTCTTGTAGATTTCCTAACGTCCACTAAACTTAAAGGTTCCAAGCCAATGCCTTGGTCTCCAGACCTGGAGCAGGCATTTTACAAGTGCCGCGATAGTTTGTCTCGTGCCACACAATTGTCACACCCTGTAGCAAACGCTGAGTTAAGACTTTACACAGACGCTTCCAGCACACAAGTTGGGGCCTGTCTCCAGCAGAAGACATGCATAGGTTGGCAACCCCTGGCCTTCTTTAGTAAAAAGCTATCTGAGAAGCAGAGCACCTGGCCAGCCTACTACCGCGAATTGCTCGCAGTCTACGCCTCAGTTCAACATTTCCGCCATATATTAGAAGCACAACATACTGTGATATACACGGATCACAAGCCATTGTTATACGCTTTTTCTCAAAAGCGTGAGAAACTGCCACCAATGCAACTGAGTCAGCTAAGTTTCATTTCACAATTTACAACCGACATCAGACATGTCAGTGGCGAATCTAATGTCGTCGCGGACACTATGTCACGTATAGAGGCGATCACTTTTTCTGACGATGAATACAGCGAATTAGTCAGATCCCAAAACTCAGACGAGGAACTGCGTACACTTCGTGCCAGTTCCTCAATGAAATTGGTCCCAACTTTTCTTCCCGGAACAGATGTCACTGTCCTTTGCGACGTTTCAACTGGCAAACCGAGACCTTATCTCCCGCTTTCTCATCGCCGCCCAGCATTTGATCGACTCCATAACCTGAGCCACCCCGGAGCACGAGCCTCCGCGAGGCTTATCTCTGAACGTTTTGTGTGGCCCGGTGTCGCGAAGGACTGTCGCGCATGGGCACGCGCCTGTCTTGCCTGCCAAAGGTGCAAGGTTACGCGCCATGTCTCAGCTCCGCTCACCGAATTTCCAACTCCCACTGGAAGGTTCAGACATATCCATCTCGACATTATCGGCCCCCTACCTTCCTCTGATGGTAAATTCTATTGCTTGACGGCAATAGACCGTTTTACGAGGTGGCCCGAAGTATGGCCTATGACAACTATTACCGCTGTCGAGGTGGCAGACTGTTTCATACGTGGTTGGGTTGCGCGGTTTGGCATGCCCATTACCGTCACTACTGACCAGGGCCGCCAATTTGAGTCTGTCTTATTCAATAAACTCTTAGATCTAGGCGCAACTAAGCGCGTGCGAACTACGGCTTACCATCCACAGGCAAATGGCATGGTAGAGCGTTTTCATCGCCATCTCAAGGCGGCACTGATGTGCCATCAAGAGTCGTGGAACAAGGCTCTGCCACTGGTGCTTCTCGGTATCAGGTCAGCACTCAAAGAAGATATGAAGTGTTCTGTAGCAGACCTGGTATATGGAGAGCCGCTGCGTTTGCCGGGTGAACTCTTGACACCAAGTGCCTCCACAGAGAGCGTAAGTGATGAGTTCGTGGCACAGCTACACCGCACGATGGCGAACATACGACCCATTCCAGCGTCGCGCCACGCAAAACCAAAGTCATTCGTTTTTATAGAACTTGCAAATGCTTCTCATGTCTTTCTACGTGACGACTCCATAAGACGTTCTCTACAGCCACCATTCACCGGGCCCTACAAAGTAATCAATCGCACTGCTAAAACGATGGTTTTGGACGTTTCAGGCAGGAGGGTCGAGGTGAGCATCGATAGAACAAAACCAGCGTTTATTGCGGTTGACGAGAAAGATACATGTTCGCCTCCAGCAAGTGTCTCTAGACCTGCGGTGACTAAAGCTTCGCCCACCTCAGCTTTGCCTAGCGTTGAACCACAAGCAAAACCTCAGTCACCTGCTTCACTTACAGTTCCACTGCCCGGTCCTTGTTCTGAACCGCTGAAGCCTTCTGTTACTACTCGCTCCGGTCGGCAAGTTCGTTTTAAAATACCTTTTGACCTGTAGCTTCGTTTCTCCGTAGGGGGGTGGTGTGGCGTTCGTGTTTCCGAACGCACTGTTCAATTACCTAACAGTTGGTAACTGTGCTGTTATTTGCTTTTCCCGCGATTCAGCCCGTCATGTTGTTAGCACCACTTTTTTACTAGAGCCTTTTTCAATAACTGTCGACTTTATGTTATTATTGTATAATAATGATATTTAATATCGGTTTCAATCTAGTGGATAGTCTTTGTATAGCAATAGTTTTGTAATATCACGACGTCGTGAAATAAACCCTTTGATTCTACGAATACCCAAGGACTATCATTTGCTTCGACTTCCACTACCCCGATAAACTGTATAGTACTCGGTTTTTATTTTAGCCCGGCTTCCATGCTAGTTATTGTTCCGAGACTTTGAGTATTAAGCTTTGATTATTAAACCAGGGTATGTCAAATTCATGACCATTATCTTTCTGCTTACACTCCTACCAACTTATCGAAAATTGTAACTACGGCCGTCGTGAACATAACTATATACTAGTAACTTTTAAGGCGATGATAGCTCAGTGGTAAGTGACGTCGAATACCGCGACGAAGGTCGTGGGTTCGAATCCTACAATGAGCTTGAGCTTTCGGTGAAGGAAAACATCGTGAGGAAACCATAGCATGGTGGTAGGGTACTTTGTAGTACCCGACTGGCTGGCTACCACCCTCAAGTTGAAAACCTGTCGCCAAGCACCTATCGGTGTGTTCCGACAGCTGCACTTGTGTATATTATAATTAGTAAGTATTATAATTTAGTACAGGCGCTGGCTGTCGACGGATAATCTGCCAAGTGTGGCTGTGGTTTACTAACGGATTTACCACGACGGAACTTCGGCGTCGGAATATCAGTCAAGTGTGGTAGGAAAGAGACGATAAGAATTTGACACAAGTATAAATGAAACTACAATTATTAATTTAATATCTTTATTAATCATTAAAATCCATACTAATACTAATTAATATTATAATTATAAAATATTATAAATGTGAAAGTGTGTCTGTCTGTCTGTTACCTCTTCACGCTTAAACCGCCGAACCGATTTAGATGAAATTCGGATAGGGATTGTTGGAGTCCCGGGAAAAAACATAGGATAGTTTTTATCCTAGCAATCACCCTTTAAGGAGGTGAATAGGGGGTGGAAGTTTGTATGAGAAAAACCTATTGATGCACTGACTCCATTTCATTTTCATTTCACCATCATTAGGAAATCTGCAACAGTATTGAAATGATTATCGATAACCATTTTTACATCACTAGTTATATATACTTGCGACAATTTTATTTTTCAGAAAAATCATAAAATAAAGCAAATACGTGAATTCTTTTGAGTAGATAGGCATAAAGTACTATTTTTATTTATCGTCTATCACTTTTTTTATTTCCAATATTGAAAAATATATCTCTAAACTCACCGATGAAATGTTAACGTTTCGTTCTCATTTTCTTTTCTCGAACTATGGGCTTTACACCCTTCAACAACACAAGACATCTTGTCCAGGGCACTGTACACCTCTCGTATATACTTTCTGGCCACGTTCTCAGACAGAAATTAATAATTAACTCGCTTTTTTCACTTAGTAAATTCGTACATTCGTACGTAAATCGTACATAAAACTACAAAATTAAGTTGATAGCCAACGCAAGTATTTTGACGTCTTGGATAGAACTTTTGTATTTGTTAGCATTATAAGAGGGCCAAAGAGGACCATTTGACATTTTGCTTGTGACACGTTCAAAAATAATAAAAACAAACAGCCATGTTTTGTTTCATTCCCACATTACGATATGCTAATTGACATAAATGAATAAACTTGTGGCGTTCGTGTTTCCGAACGCACTGTTCAATTACCTAACAGTTGGTAACTGTGCTGTTATTTGCTTTTCCCGCGATTCAGCCCGTCATGTTGTTAGCACCACTTTTTTACTAGAGCCTTTTTCAATAACTGTCGACTTTATGTTATTATTGTATAATAATGATATTTAATATCGGTTTCAATCTAGTGGATAGTCTTTGTATAGCAATAGTTTTGTAATATCACGACGTCGTGAAATAAACCCTTTGATTCTACGAATACCCAAGGACTATCATTTGCTTCGACTTCCACTACCCCGATATTGGTGACCCCGACTACGCACGTACCTTCGGGCTGGCTGGAACACCCATTCCTTAATAATTGGAAGTCTAGTGGGACAAAACATTATTCGCCGTTTGTGCGTTTTGTTGCATGTGCCCAATTCATGCAGTCAAATAGACACATTTCCTCAGAAGTTCGATAAATCTACATGCCAGAAACCGCCGACTTGTGCTTAGTGCTTAGTGCAGTGCTATTATATATTTAACAATAGTGATCGTGTAGTAATTAAAGTGCATATATCAAGAATTATTTCATCAAATAGGCAGAAAAAAGAAAGGTCATGGAAGGTGGATATGGGAACATAATAAAGTAGTCAAAAATTGGCGGCATTCAGCGTAAGTGAGTGGTAGTGCCAACCTGACTACCTACATACATTCAACCACAGATAAACGTAAAATTCGCTTGCTCGGCCGAGTAAGTAGCAAAAAGTTAACGTGAGTAACTCCACCTATCGGACCAACAGGTACATTTTTTTTATTATTTTTTTTTTTTAAAGGTGAAAAATTTGTGGACAAATGAGACTGAACGTTTCAAAAGCAAAATATGTGCATTTTTTTTTTTTTTTTAATTATTAAATGGTCATAAGATATAGTTCCAGTATCATAGCCACAGTTTTTATTGATTTTAATTTATTCAATATTTGTTCGTTATATGAATAAATTGTTTTTGTCATAAATATGATATGCATATAAAATTTTTTTTTTTTTTAAAGAAAATGTATATTATTATTCTTTTCTCCATATTTGTGTTGTCGTGTAACTTTTATATTTATTTGTGCTCACTTTAATGGGATGCTTATGTTCATTAAGTGACAGATTGATTTTGTGATTTTTAATATAATTTTTTGTGTATTTCCTATTTTGTCGTTGTAGTATTTTATTGATTACGCAGAATTGTTACAAAAGTTTTGTACA
The DNA here is from genome assembly GCA_951361185.1 of Ochropacha duplaris. Lineage (NCBI taxonomy): Eukaryota > Metazoa > Arthropoda > Insecta > Lepidoptera > Drepanidae > Ochropacha > Ochropacha duplaris. The sequence continues at coordinate 4,864,798 of OX592690.1, forward strand.
TTACGGAAACAAGAGCTATCACACCATAACCTTCGCTTGATATACGCTTGACATACATATTTCTTCTTTTTTTTTTTTCTTTTTTTTTTAAAGATTTTTTCAATATTTTAGTTGCGATGGATGATAAAATGTCTATGTTACCTGAAGACCATAGCGGAGAAGAACAAGGTTCGAGCCACGTGGCAGTGAATAGAGTGTCTCTCCGTGTGTCTCCTTTCTGGCGTGACCGCCCTGCCCTCTGGTTTGTCAGCCTTGAAGCACAGTTCCATATTAACAAAATAACACGAGAGCAAACAAAATTTCACTATGCAGTTGCTCAATTGGATGCTTCAAGTGCTGGTGAAGTAGAAGAAATATTACTTCAACCGCCGGAAACAGAACCATACACAAAACTAAAAGCGGCACTTATCAAAAGATTCTCCGAGTCATATGAAGAAAATGTACGTAGGTTACTGGAAAAAGAAGAGATAGGGGATAGGAAACCTTCTTCGTTTCTGCGTCATCTTAAAACGCTGGCTGCAGGCGGCGTACCTGAGCGCTTACTTCAGACTATTTGGTCTAGCCGACTGCCTCGGCAGACACAGTCTATTCTGGTTACCCAGCCTAATGCAAGTCTGGAAGAACTTGGTGATCTCGCAGACAAACTACATGATATAACGGCTATCAGCGCGCCTAATGTGCACTTGGTGAGCAACACTCGCACCGATGAAACAGAGTCAAGCAAAATTTTACAGCAACTGCAGCAGGATGTGTCTTACCTTACTAGTCAGGTGGCCAGTTTATCAGCCTTTACAAGTGCTGGTCGCAATAGAAACCGCGAACGCTCTCGTTCTCGCTCTCGGACCCGGCAAAGTGGATTATGCTGGTACCACAGCCGTTTCGCTCACAAGGCTTTGAAGTGCATCACTCCATGTGAATGGCGTAGCACATCTTATACGGAAAACCAATCGAGCAATCAGTAGCGGCGACAGCTGATTGCACCCAGGTAAGCCGTCGCCTCTTTGTTACTGATAAGGAAACTAAATGTCAATTCCTAATCGACACTGGCTCCGATATTTGTTGTTACCCAAATCGATACTGTAGGAACAGGCGCACATGTACTACATACCAGCTTAACGCTGCTAATGGTAGCATAATTAACACCTATGGTAACATACAGTTAACACTAAATTTTGGCCTTAGGCGAGATTTTCAGTGGAGTTTCGTAGTGGCAGATGTAGATGTCCCTATAATTGGCGCAGATTTCCTAGCTTACTATCACTTATTGCCAGATTGTGCGACTAAGCGCCTCGTTGACGGCATCACTGGGCTAGTTGCTTGCGTCCAACTTTCACCTACCAGCCAACCGAGTATTCGTGTAATAACATCTGCTGGTTCACCATATGACGATATACTGTCTTCATTTCCAGATGTAATCCGTCCACCTGGCATAGACAGGCATATCAAACACAGCACAGTGCACTATATTGACACCACCGAAGGTCCTCCAATCAGTTGTAGACTTTACCGCCATGGTGCAAACAGGTACAGCACGACCATCCCAAAGTTCATGGTCCTCACCTCTCCATCTCGCGCCCAAGAAGGATGCAACTTGGCGCCCGTGTGGTGATTATAGAGCTCTTAATGCCCGTACCATACCAGATAGATATCCAGTACGTCACATAGGAGATTTTGGCCACAACCTGGCTGGTGCCACAATTTTTAGCACTCTTGATCTGGTAAAGGCCTACCAGCAGATTCCCGTCCATAAGAATGACGTGTGCAAAACTGCCATCATAACACCATTCGGCCTGTATGAATTTCCTTATATGACCTTCGGCCTAAGGAATGCTGGACAGACGTTCCAGCGGTTTATAGACGAGATTCTCAGAGGGCTAGAATTTTGTTTTCCGTATGTCGATGACATATTAATTTTTTCCTCTGATCCTATCCTTCACTCAGAACACCTGCGCACAGTCCTGCAACGGTTGGCTAACTACGGTGTAGTAGTCAACCCGGCTAAATGTGTTCTAGGGGCGTCAGAGGTTCGATTTCTTGGATATATAGTGTCTAAAGAGGGAATTAGTCCTCCAAAGGACAAGATAACTGCCCTCCAGGAATTTCCACTCCCAAAAACTGCGCAAGGCTTGAGGAGGTTCCTAGGAATGATAAATTACTATCGGCAATTTCTTCTAAATGCTGCCGAAGATCAGGCTCCTCTTGTAGATTTCCTAACGTCCACTAAACTTAAAGGTTCCAAGCCAATGCCTTGGTCTCCAGACCTGGAGCAGGCATTTTACAAGTGCCGCGATAGTTTGTCTCGTGCCACACAATTGTCACACCCTGTAGCAAACGCTGAGTTAAGACTTTACACAGACGCTTCCAGCACACAAGTTGGGGCCTGTCTCCAGCAGAAGACATGCATAGGTTGGCAACCCCTGGCCTTCTTTAGTAAAAAGCTATCTGAGAAGCAGCGCACCTGGCCAGCCTACTACCGCGAATTGCTCGCAGTCTACGCCTCAGTTCAACATTTCCGCCATATATTAGAAGCACAACATACTGTGATATACACGGATCACAAGCCATTGTTATACGCTTTTTCTCAAAAGCGTGAGAAACTGCCACCAATGCAACTGAGTCAGCTAAGTTTCATTTCACAATTTACAACCGACATCAGACATGTCAGTGGCGAATCTAATGTCGTCGCGGACACTATGTCACGTATAGAGGCGATCACTTTTTCTGACGATGAATACAGCGAATTAGTCAGATCCCAAAACTCAGACGAGGAACTGCGTACACTTCGTGCCAGTTCCTCAATGAAATTGGTCCCAACTTTTCTTCCCGGAACAGATGTCACTGTCCTTTGCGACGTTTCAACTGGCAAACCGAGACCTTATCTCCCGCTTTCTCATCGCCGCCCAGCATTTGATCGACTCCATAACCTGAGCCACCCCGGAGCACGAGCCTCCGCGAGGCTTATCTCTGAACGTTTTGTGTGGCCCGGTGTCGCGAAGGACTGTCGCGCATGGGCACGCGCCTGTCTTGCCTGCCAAAGGTGCAAGGTTACGCGCCATGTCTCAGCTCCGCTCACCGAATTTCCAACTCCCACTGGAAGGTTCAGACATATCCATCTCGACATTATCGGCCCCCTACCTTCCTCTGATGGTAAATTCTATTGCTTGACGGCAATAGACCGTTTTACGAGGTGGCCCGAAGTATGGCCTATGACAACTATTACCGCTGTCGAGGTGGCAGACTGTTTCATACGTGGTTGGGTTGCGCGGTTTGGCATGCCCATTACCGTCACTACTGACCAGGGCCGCCAATTTGAGTCTGTCTTATTCAATAAACTCTTAGATCTAGGCGCAACTAAGCGCGTGCGAACTACGGCTTACCATCCACAGGCAAATGGCATGGTAGAGCGTTTTCATCGCCATCTCAAGGCGGCACTGATGTGCCATCAAGAGTCGTGGAACAAGGCTCTGCCACTGGTGCTTCTCGGTATCAGGTCAGCACTCAAAGAAGATATGAAGTGTTCTGTAGCAGACCTGGTATATGGAGAGCCGCTGCGTTTGCCGGGTGAACTCTTGACACCAAGTGCCTCCACAGAGAGCGTAAGTGATGAGTTCGTGGCACAGCTACACCGCACGATGGCGAACATACGACCCATTCCAGCGTCGCGCCACGCAAAACCAAAGTCATTCGTTTTTATAGAACTTGCAAATGCTTCTCATGTCTTTCTACGTGACGACTCCATAAGACGTTCTCTACAGCCACCATTCACCGGGCCCTACAAAGTAATCAATCGCACTGCTAAAACGATGGTTTTGGACGTTTCAGGCAGGAGGGTCGAGGTGAGCATCGATAGAACAAAACCAGCGTTTATTGCGGTTGACGAGAAAGATACATGTTCGCCTCCAGCAAGTGTCTCTAGACCTGCGGTGACTAAAGCTTCGCCCACCTCAGCTTTGCCTAGCGTTGAACCACAAGCAAAACCTCAGTCACCTGCTTCACTTACAGTTCCACTGCCCGGTCCTTGTTCTGAACCGCTGAAGCCTTCTGTTACTACTCGCTCCGGTCGGCAAGTTCGTTTTAAAATACCTTTTGACCTGTAGCTTCGTTTCTCCGTAGGGGGGTGGTGTGGCGTTCGTGTTTCCGAACGCACTGTTCAATTACCTAACAGTTGGTAACTGTGCTGTTATTTGCTTTTCCCGCGATTCAGCCCGTCATGTTGTTAGCACCACTTTTTTACTAGAGCCTTTTTCAATAACTGTCGACTTTATGTTATTATTGTATAATAATGATATTTAATATCGGTTTCAATCTAGTGGATAGTCTTTGTATAGCAATAGTTTTGTAATATCACGACGTCGTGAAATAAACCCTTTGATTCTACGAATACCCAAGGACTATCATTTGCTTCGACTTCCACTACCCCGATAAACTGTATAGTACTCGGTTTTTATTTTAGCCCGGCTTCCATGCTAGTTATTGTTCCGAGACTTTGAGTATTAAGCTTTGATTATTAAACCAGGGTATGTCAAATTCATGACCATTATCTTTCTGCTTACACTCCTACCAACTTATCGAAAATTGTAACTACGGCCGTCGTGAACATAACTATATACTAGTAACTTTTAAGGCGATGATAGCTCAGTGGTAAGTGACGTCGAATACCGCGACGAAGGTCGTGGGTTCGAATCCTACAATGAGCTTGAGCTTTCGGTGAAGGAAAACATCGTGAGGAAACCATAGCATGGTGGTAGGGTACTTTGTAGTACCCGACTGGCTGGCTACCACCCTCAAGTTGAAAACCTGTCGCCAAGCACCTATCGGTGTGTTCCGACAGCTGCACTTGAGAGCCAGTTCCCATCTAGGCTTTGTGTGCTTACCACCTTCGGCCACATCATCACTTACCATGGTGAGATTGTGGTCAAACACAAGCTTATCCAGAATAATAAAAAAAAAACTATATACTCTTTGGTCACAACTGTCAGTTGTATTCATTTCAGTGACCACTAGCGCCACCCTTCAGTTCACAGATAAGTTGGTGGCACTGTACTTTTACTTTGTACCTGTTAAACCTAACCTCTTTAGTGTTATCCATAAAATATGTTAACGTAGTTTAAAAAGAAATAAAGACGTCATGTCTGTCTATTTGAAAAAGCTTGTGTGGTTTCATTTATGATCCCTATAATAATTATGGAAAATAATATCTAGATAGATATATAAAACTCTACAGTACCTACTTTATAAAATTAGACAGCGCTGTCAATAAAAATTATATATTTATTGGAAGATTTACAGCTTTACTATATCTATAGATAATATTATTATTAACTAAGAAATGTAACTTTAGGAACCCCAATGAAAATTTTTACTTGAGCGCACTGTCAAGCAAGGTTGCGCTTGAATTGTCATGTCATGGGACTTTTTGGCGGAAACTTGCGATGTGACGTTGCATTTCTATTTTATTTTCATTAAATTCATGTATTTTGAGTTTTATTGTACAATATCGGTGGTGTTTTGTCCAATAAAGATCAATCTAAGTGCACAAGTGAAATGAGATGAAAGCGTGAATCGTGACTTTTCAGGTTGTCCCAAAAAGTACATGAAAAGATTTAGTGGACCAGCCGCCTATTTCACTGTGCCTGTTTCATTTCACACAAACCTGACTGGAGTTGTACGGACGAAGACTAGACTTTACAGTGAATGTTATGTAACGTAACTGTTATAACATAAAATAAACTGAAAATGTATACGACTGAAAGACTTTGTATCTATAGTCATGAATAAACATAAAACAATGTCATGTCATGTCAATGTCATTCTCTAAAAATTAAAATAACCTCAAATGAAAACAAACAAGCGTTGATTTTATCGTCATGCGTGTGTGTGAGTTTGTTTGAATACCGATTTTAAAACAAGCGTAATGTATTAAATTTATTACGTAACGAAAGAGCACAACAAAGCTGCTTTCAATTATCAGTTGGCGATAAGAACTAGCTAGTGCAAAGGTTGCCACAGTTCGTTCGCTTTTAGTTTGAGTTGTTCGAACACAATTTCACGTCTTGCTGAAATAAACTACTTTTTAACTGAAAATGTTCAAGGTATATCATACAAGCTTTACTTTTCGATTAGATTTGCTTGCTGCATCGCATCAACATTGTTGATGTTTATGTAATAAGCAGTAAATCATAAAATCCTTTTCAGGTCAATAACCCAAACTCTTAATCTTGTTGATAATTCCCAGGGTCTAGTTGGTCTCGTCACTGGCGGTGCCTCGGGTCTTGGCAGGGCGACTGTCGAACACCTACTGAAGCAAGGAGGCAGGATCGTCATCTGTGATCTACCTTCTAGCCCTGGTCAAGATGAAGCCAAGCAACTTGGCGAAAATGTTACATTTGTGCCAGTTGATGTATGTATGCATAATTGTTTTGCTTTTAAAATTATAAATAAATATAGAAGTAAAGTGAAAGTATAATAGGAATAGAAGTTTTCAGTGGATTAGCTATAAAAGGTTCATGGTTATCCCACTAATATTATAAATTAATGTGAAAGTTTGGATGGATGGATGTTTGTTACTCTTTCACACAAAAACGGCTGAACGGATTTTGATGAAACTTGGCACACAGGTAGATCATATCCTGGAATAACACATAGGATACTTTTTATCCTGGGAAAGGATAAGATCCTTTAGGTTAGGAATGTGGGGTATAATAAATAAATCTGAAATAAGAGGCTTTCTAGTATAATTAGGTTCCCTTTCAGCATGAAATAGTTTATTATAGCATAAGCTCATAGTAGGATTCAAATCTACTATGTATATACCTAAACCCTGCTGCAGTGTATTATAAAATATCACAGGTATTTTTTTGTCCAGGTAACATCGGAACAAGATGTCAGAAATGCCCTGCAGACAACTATTGACAAGTTTGGACGCCTTGATGTTGCTGTAAACTGTGCAGGAATCAGTACAGCATCAAGAATATACAACTTCAAAAAAAATCAACCATTTGATTTGAAATCTTTTCAAAAAACAATTGAGGTTTGTAAAATTAAAATTAACAACTCTTGGATATCAAAAGGACAAAATTGCCAGGAAAACAAGATAACAATGGAATCTATTTTTTAGCAATTCAAGTTATAATATAATTACAAAACCTTACAACATATTTTGTATACTACACAGATGATGTCATATTGGTGCTACAGTTATCATTTGTAATTTATATTACATCTGTGTGAGTTTCTGTGATAGCTACCTAACTAATTAACCTTGATTTTGTTTATCATAGAACAGATTATAATTTAATCAATGTACCTATTATTATTAGGTTTATGTTTATGAAAACATTAGAAAGGAAAGTTCTTCTAAAGATATCCTAAATGAAAGTGAAAGTAGCATGCCTTAAAAGGTGACATATTAGTGAACCTGGATCTGAGAACTTTAAACTGAAACAGATTTCAATCATGCTGGATAATAAAGATAAGATAAATATACAATAGTAGCCATCATCTCCCACCCACTTTGCTGATCACATTACAAATCATAAAAGTTCTCCGCTTTTTCTTTACTATAATATACATATAAACATTCCAGAAGAAATCTCTAAATGATATTGAAAACTGTGTTTTTTTATACCACTAGGTGGCAAACAAGCTTACGGGGCCCACCTGAATCAAAATAATCAAAGTCAAAATCGTAGTATCTTGAATAACTAATTGATAAATATTCCTCTAATGTATTTGTTTTAACAGGTCATTGACAAACTCTATTATTCTTATTTATAATTGAAGTAACCTGTATGTAAATTTTTGTGGTTTCCATTGATAACAAAAGGTTGAAGTGTTAATGAAGTCAGATTTTGGTTGTAGTAAAACATTTTTGTAACTATACATTACACACAATTGGGATGGTGACTGACATATCAAATCAGCTTCTTTTTATTAATGTCGATGATTTATATGGAGATTTGTATGAAATACATACTTGTGACGTCTTAAATATGCAACATCAAAAGACCTACTCTGTGTCCTTAGATTGGTAATTAAAAATCATAGACAGACGGAATTTTAGAAGTGTTTGCTATTTTCGAGTATTTTTAAATGTTTTATATACAGTTCTAGTTAGTGTTAGGTATTTTTTTTTATATAGGCATCATCCCTATTGATTATACATATATTTTCATAGATAAGTAGTATCCTATGAAATATTCATCAAAATTGATTTTGTATTTTCATTGTGAAACATAATTAACTTAATGAAATCTCTGCTGTTTTTTGTTATAAAATTATTGTGTATGACTTGCAGGTAAACCTGGTAGGCACATTCAACGTGATTAGGCTGGCAGCAGGCACGATAGGCAAGAATGCTCCTGATGCAGATGGGCAACGTGGTGTCATCATTAACACTGCCAGCGTCGCCGCCTTTGATGGACAGGTGAGTTGGAACGAACATTTCTTGGGCTTGTATTGATTATTTTTTCACGAATTCTTTGTTATTTCCATAGTAAACTCAATATAGTTTTTAAGAATAAACTTTTGTTTGTCCACTTTATCATCATGGTAAGTAATGATGTGGTGAAAGTAGTAAGCACAGAAGACCTAGAAGGAAACTGGCTTTCAAGTGCAGTTGTTGGAACACACAGGCAACTGCTACAAAATATCCTACAGTGGTTTTATCACGATTTTATCTTTCACCAAATAGAAAGCGTAATGTAAGATTAGAACACATGACATGGCATTGGATGTTTTATCCCACTGATTTAGTCTTAAAATTGATCTGTCATATTAACTGTATTAAAAACTATCAGTCCCCCGCGGTTTCACATGCGTTCCCGTGGGATCTTATCTTTTCCCGGGATAAAAATATAGATTATGACACACGAAATAACATGGCTTTCTATTGGTAAAAGAATTTTCGAAATCGGTTCAGTAGATATAGAGATTACCCCCTACAACTTCACAAACATTACCTCTTTATAATATTGTATAGATATGTGAATGTCTATACAATATTATAAACTACTACTATCATTTGGGCAATCATAGCACATGTTAGTCTAGTTTGGAAGCCAGGAAATAATGTACACTGTGTTCATAGAATATAATAATACATAGGTACGAATAAGAAACAGAAAGGCAAAATAAATGGTTTTTATTTTTATTTTATAGATTGGTCAAGCTGCTTACTCCGCCTCTAAGGCTGGTATAGTTGGCATGACGTTGCCAATCGCACGAGATCTCGCCAAGCAAGGAATTCGGGTAGTCACCATAGCTCCAGGTAAATAAATATTATTTTTATTATCTGTTCTGAGTAATATTCTTATTATTGATAAAGTAATTATTATAATAATAGTAATATAGTATTTTATGTACAATGAGGTGAAGATTTTTATATGATTTTTGAATCCACTCACAATACGAATGCTGTCTATATTCATTAAAAAATATAAATCTTCTGTACGTTTGTTTGTCACCTAACTCCTCCTAAACGGCTGAACCGATTAGGATGAAATTTTGTGTGTATATTTAAATGGGTTCCTCGATGGTTTGAAAACACAATTACCGGTAGGTGGCGCTGGAACCGGGTTCTAGCTTTTATTTTGAAAAAGAAGAAAACATGTTGTGCCCACCACCTAGCGTGGGATAAAGACAGCAAGAAGAATATCTATAAAATAAGTTAAGATCGCAAAATTGATCGAATATAGCTTTTGAAGTATAAGTCTCATTCTTGGAGAGATGTTGTTTATTTGTCCAAGGTCTCATTGTATAGTTGTCCTAATAACTACAGTCCGTAATCTAGCGTTGTAGATTTTTCAGAATAACAGTTTTAGCTTACTTTAAATGTAACTAATCAAATTTCATGGAAATAATTCAGTTGTGACGGAGCCAAGGGGTAAAACACACACAATGACCACTGATAATCTTAGGTAGATGAATAACGCGCTTCCCATTGAAATGCGCTATATGATATTTTGACTATTTATTTAATAAATTTCAGGTTTATTCCGCACGCCAATGATGCAGATGTTGCCAGAGCCAATTATCAAGAGTCTCGAAGATTCAGTACCATTTCCACCGAGACTGGGTCATCCACATGAGTTCGGGCTTCTTGTCCAGAGTATCATTCAGAATCCCATGCTTAATGGAGAGACGATTCGCTTAGATGGCTCCATTAGGATGCAACCTTAGGTAACTGTGATATAATTTTTATGTAGTAGTAGATAGTTGTATAATATTATATATGTAAATAATTGTATCAATAAATTGTATACTGTTTTGTATATTAATTTAATTACTCGTAGTTTTATTTTAACATAGACGATAGTTGTAGTTAAATAGTTCGTTAATTTTCTGGGATAAAAAGTATCCTTACTCCTGGATATAATAAACTGTACATATATGTATAACTTTTTAAGATGAACAATTCCATCATACAAGATTGTTGCGTAACTTTAACCGTTTCCGCAGCGCACGGAAGCTCTCAAAAGGAATAAATTTCCCCGTTTTTGTAACATTTTTCATTGATGCTCTGCTCCTATTGGTCATAGCGTGATGTTATATAACCTATAACCTTCCTCAATAAATGGGCTATCCAACACTAAAACAGTTATTCAATTCGAATCACTAGTTCCTGAGATAATTGCGTTGAAACAAACAAACAAACTCTTCATCTTTTTAATAATAGGTCTTTACCTATGAAATTGCCGTTCTGCAGTACTGGCCATTTCAAATCAAAATAATTTTTGTTTGGCTAAGAATTCTAATTTCAAATTAATTTTATTTTAAAAACATGGAATTTGTTCTCCAAAAGTAGTCATTTGTTTATTGATTAGTGTTACATTTTCATCGCATTTCAATCTTTATCGTCATCATGGATACGTTAAAAAATCGAGTAATTATGGAATATGAGTACAATAAATGGAAAATAGTACAACGCGCGACCTCATACTGCACAGCAGACGGTCTCCAAGTTGCAAGAACTGGGTTGGAAGCTCTCCGTCATCCACCCTACTCACCAGACCTTGCGCCTACAGACTACTACTTTTTCCAGAATTTGGATAACTTCTTGGCGGGAAAATATTCAATACCCGAGAGGCAGTACAAAATGCCTTTGAAGAATTTGTTGCTTCCCGTCCAGCTGATTTCTTTAAGAAGGGCATCAATAAACTGCCACTGCGTGCAATTTTTTCATACAAAACGGCAATTTCATAGGTAAAGACCTAATATTAACTATAGATCTTCAACAACTTGGGTAGAACAACCAAAGTTTTTGTAATGAGATGTAAAGTAATATTTTGTTTAAATATTAATTAATATCCTATGTGTTATTCCATGTTATGAGCTACCTGTGTGCCAAGTTTCATCAAAATCCGTTCAGCCGTTTTTGCGTGAAAGAGTAACAAACGTCCATCCATCCATCCAAACTTTCACATTTATAATATTATGGGATTATATACTGGGACATTTTACACACATCCGAAACGAAGGAATCTAAACCGCACACAAACAATCACGACATTTGAATACTACAATAATAACATTGCAATATAATACATTATTTAGCCCAGCTTGATATAAATATAGTTATTTATTCAAACGCTTTGTCACGTTCTGATATCACGAAGGGTCGGAGATTCGCCTGAACAGAATGAGGTTATCAGGTGAATTAGATTATAAACTGTAACTAGGGTATTCTTTAATGTTACAATATCACGCGAATAATACTGAACTGATTTTATCAAGGTTTTGCAGTGTACAGTAATGAAACATGCCGATTATGTAATCAACTAGCTATCCCCCGCGGTTTCACCCGCATTCCCGAGGGATCTTATCTTTTCCCGGGATAAAAAGTATCCTGTTTTATTCCAGGATATGAACTACCTGTGTGCCAAGTTTCATTCAAATCCGTTCAACCGTGTTTGCGTGAAAGAGTAAGAAACATCCATCCATTCAAACTCTGGCGTTTATAATATTAGTAGGATAGTACACTACATTTTCGTTTCTGGCTTTACCTGCTGCAGCTTTCGTGTTACGGGTCACCCATTTTGCTCCAATATGCAGAGGTTAATGTTGGCCGCCACACGCGATTACATTGGTACTTGAAAAAATGTAGTATAAGCATACAATTGTTAAACTTTCGAATAAAAATAAACGAATATATTCAGATGGTCCAATATTTTAAAAAAATTACCTTGCTGAGTTTCTTGCCGGTTCTTCTCAGTTGAAGGCTGACTTCCGAACCGGTGGTTACTTTTGTAATTCAATTTTCATAAGAGATAGGGTATAATCCAAATAAATGGTCTTGACGTTGGCTTTATTGCCGGATCTCCTCAGCAAATACAATACCTTAAGTTACAATAAAGTAATTAAAAAATCCTACGATTTGTATAAAACAATTGGTTGTAATACCATAATAACTATTAGATTATGTATCTATATTTAGTTAGTCTATCCTCCAAGCAATATCTTAAAAAAATGATTTCCTTCAATTTGTAAAATGTTCCCAGTTTCCATAAAAATGGCACCATTACTCGCAATAATACGTATTCTAACTTACTAAATTTTCACTGCAGCAATGCTATGATAGTGTTATTGTCAGAGCAATATAAAATATTATTTATTTAATTTAGTATAAGTATAGATTCTATATGTTTGTGTATATAATACATAATTTACAATTGGATTAAAAATAAGAGCAGAGGAATTATTAATGGAACTATACAGGAGTTAAAGAGCATCAATACAGTTGTATCGCGTAATAAATAAAGACACAATGTATTAAACGAAAATATCATTTATTTCTACAATAACGGGCGGCGGCGTGCGGCGGGCGGCGAGCACACTTCGCAGCCGCATTTAAATCACCACGAAATAAATACATTGACGATTCACGGGCACATCTCACACCGTACATGTATCCATGTTGCCATCTTAATATACAACATCTTGTTTACAGATTTAAACATAATGAAACCTCTAAACAATATTGACAATAAAAATAAGTTTAAAAATTTAGCGACAACAATAACTATCATTTACAACGTATATAAGATGTAATGTGAGGTAATGACACGGTCCAAATCTGGCTATGGTAGATAGTGAGCGACGCACCGTTCTAACTGAACCTACCACAGTTCAATAACTTTCAGTATACCTACAATTAACATTAAATACAAAATACTATATTTAGATATTTTTTCCGTGACATTTTAATGTGATCTTTTTTTTTATATTCGAACACATGTTGTGAAAGTGAAAGGTTAAAATTCAATAGCTATTTGAAGCAGTAATTGGGTGATGTCGGGCGTGATGTAGCGTTTCCGATATATAAATTATGATGAGTTCAGTTACATTCGGTGCATTCTCACATGAAGCCTTCGTGGCTAAACTTATCGGGTGTACTTATGTATAATTTAATTAATATTATTAGATAAATATAACGCGAGGTTAGTGTTCCTCCCGTGGCGACGGCGTGGGTTGGGTGCACCTGATTATAGTTACAACTTTCAAGTATTAGCCACTGTTTCACGAGTCGTGACCTCACCACGGTCTAAAACATAAATAGACAAACATCTATGGTCACCAATAAAACATTTATTAAAATGTTATCAACAGCAAAATGCGATTTTGCATTGGTATTTGCCCACATTTTTAAATTCAACCATAACCATTAAGACTGATTGATTGAAAACTCTGTATACATCGCCCTATCTACATATATGTACAATTGATAAAATAGAACTAACACGGCTCGCAAAATAAAGTTAGGTGCAACTGAAATAATTGCTTAGGTACTTAAGATATACAGCTAGTATGAACCCTTTAGGCTGTTGCCTGTCGATTCGCTCAAATTCACATCCTCACATAAACTTAACCGAGAGAATACTATACACAGACTAAAGTTAAACGACATCGACTGAGATTAAACCTAACTTATCGTTAATGAACAACAAAGTGGTTAACATACAAGTTGTAACGCATCGATGGAGGCGCGTCACTTAGCGTTACAAGTAGCGTTATTTTGGAATGTGTGCGACGCGTACGTACCCCTCCCAACCCAGCGATCGATCACCCTAAATAATGTAATGTAGTAATGTACCAAGCATGTGTTGATGACATGTAATGCCGTACGTACGGCTACGAGCTGTGTCCGCGGCAATATTAGATCTAGGTAACACTGCGCGAGCGAATCTGAGCGAAGAAACAGTGCCCCAGTATTCGATCGATCAGAGAACGCGCTCGGCTCTCGCCCGCCCGCGCCTCTACTCCGGCTTGCTAGAGGCGGTTCGTCTCTAACTACCTATCAATTACTATCTAATTGAACTCAAAATGTACATTTACAAAGAACATTAAATCGTGTAGCTTACATTTAAAAATACTTATCATTTTAATTCATAAATATAGTTATATTACTTACATAAAAGCTAAATTACAACATTACGCTGTACCTATTTTACAACCTAACATAGACGTAAATAGTAGGTTTAGATTTAAATACGAATAATTTTATATATTCAATTAATTTTAATGATTTTTAAATGAAAATGTTTGTTGATTAAAATAGGAGTGAAGTGATGATAACGAAATCAGACCAACGAAACGAAAACTATCAACACAGGCACCTTATAAAGTCGAATGTTATAACCATTATATTGTCTAGTTTAATAAGAATTGGTATAAAACCTGTTTCATTTGGAGCTAAAACTGAAGCGTTGTACTTTAAGGTTGACCTAGCCTCATGGACCAGGGTCACATAGAATAACTCGCCACGCCCACTCTTTACATCAACTGAGGACTGTTACGAACCCTGTACGATCACTTAATTAATGGCACACATCTATGTACCTTGCTCTGTACCACCACAGACGTGATGGGCGACTACATATCACAATGTTACACACTAGACAACTGACACGATTATATGAATACAAACTTGCGTGATACACTTGTGTAATATATTAAAATATATACTTATATATATTCAAATAGGTAATCATATATTTTAATAATCCTTATATATACCTATATATATATATATATAATATGCATTCAATAAATATATATTACATGATATGAATATTTAAAATAAAATGACTAATAAAGTAGCCATAAATAAACAATTATTTTGTTACATATATACAAATCATTTCGTTTTTTTTTATATTAGTAATATGCAAATAACCGTCAAATAAAATGAAAGTCAAAATTATAAAGAATACTGTAGCATGTTATCACCGCTTCATTTTAGCAGATTCATGGATTTGATGTCGTATCATACAGTGTTTAGTATTATTTGAATTACATAAGATATACATAAACATAAAATAAATAGGAATCAATAAAAATATCGTATAAAATGTATGCATGTAGTCACTATATAGAGGCAGTCTAACTTGATTCCTCATATTAGAAATGTGATACAAAATTGATTAATATAAGTATAAAAATAATACTGTATACATTTCAAGTGAAATTTTATTGAAGTGATGTAAAAAACTCATTATGAAAAATGGTAACATGTTTGGTAAAATAATATAAGCACAAAACTAATGAAAGGAATCGAAAGTTGAGGTATAAACGGCTTCCGAACTAGTGGTGCGGTGCTAATGTTTTTAATCATTATATTTTGCATATAATCATTAATCAACTATCTATTAGATCTATTTTGTTGCGGACAAAAGGCTATTTACTTTTTATTGGTCACAAATCTAAAGAAGCGCAGTAATGTACCGACAAAATATATAGTGATACACAGCTTAATGTACCTAACTATGTCATACCATCACAGATCAGCTTTGCTTTCGAATAAAAGCGCCTAAATGTGAAGCTACGAGTGATTTCAATTCCTTTTGAACTCACAACATTCTATTCAAAACAACACTGATAAAATTAAATTGAAATTGTCAAAGGAATATATAAGTCCTTAGGTTAAGGATGCCATGTTAAAAAAAGATGATTTCATGTTGAAAATGACAAAGATATTATAAAAGCAAATGAATCCTACTAAATCGCAGCTTCACAAATAATGAGCTACATACTTTTTTTAAAAATATTATTATTTAAAACAAGACATACATGTGGGGTTCCTGAATGATAAAAGTTGCCTATTTACACAGAAGTTAATGGTCATTTATAGCAAAATAGTACTTGCCTAATACGAAAATAATTAGAGATAAGATACGGCAGAAAGCTTAAAAAAACATGAACTATCAGTTAATGTAAATTTTTATAAAATCACTCATAATGCGATCGAACAAATTCGAGTTATTTCATATATATAAATTGTACCACAACAACATTTTCAGGAACTTTTTTAGGTTGATCGTTATTTAATGCATGATTTTTACACGTAGCAGGTACCTGTTGCTCTTTATTCTATTGTCGATGTTAACATAGGTAAACTAAACACTTTATCTATCTCTTGTTAGTAGAATACATTTTTGAAAATGATATTTTATCCCATTGATATCTGAATTCAGAAAATGAGACTCGATCTAAAAAAACGTTAATGTCATGCATGATAATAAAATTACTGTGTTCACTGGACGGTATAATATATAAAAACGTGGTGCTAAAATGTTTGTACACATACGAGCTAAGAAAAGAACCACTAAGCCGAAATTAAAAGGGAACACGTCACTTGTAACTATATTATAATATACTACTTCTCGTTGATGCAGCCTACTATCTATACATTCGCACTTGGTGCTATGATATTATGATAAAAAAATATTTAATAAGTATAAACATACATTCACTTTTAAACACAAACCGTCAATCACATTTTCGATTAACTAAAAATAATTTTGTCATACCCTAGTGTAACCTCTACGCCCCTAAAATACAATTTTGAACTCCTGATTACATGTTGTCCCAAGCTTTAAAATATTGTCTGATGCTATTTGCAAATGAGCTGTCTACCACACAAAATCACCGCAAACATTATTAAAATAAAACGCTTTCAAATTAAATTTGTAACGTCATTATGTAAGAATCTACGTACAATGATAACATTAATTTCAATATTATGTATAATCATATCCACTTTTCAAGTAGATTGTTACACTTGACCTCATACGCTATATTTATTTGTTAGAAAAATACGAAATCATGTACTTTCAGTTAACATATTATATATGTTAATAAAGAACAATATGCTTTATAAAAATACATCATCTTCCTCGGCCCTCAGCCGGTAGACGCTAGTACCCATATCTTTTTAAAAATCTATGATTTTTAAGGCTTCTTGCACGTATGTTGTGAAATATTTTACATAATTACATTATAATTAGGATAAATCACTGTTTTCCACTATTTTTATTTACAAGGGTAGATTTTGTACTGGTATGGCCAATAAAAATAAAATTGATTAATTTTATGCAACATTCAGATAAATATATAATATGTATCTCTAACGAACAACTGTAAACTTTAAACACGATTTTAGCTCACCAATCAATCATTCACATTCCTCCATACATAATAATCATAGATGCTTTGAATGGTCAACTATTCATAAAATTTAGAAACTTTTCAATCAAGCCAAATATCTATTTGATAAAACGCATCGCGTCGTGTGCACGTATCATACATAATATGCGTTAGCGATCGAATCACAAACACTGCAAGGTATGAAAGCTTTAAAGATAGGTAGGTATAACACAATTCATATAATATATCAGTGAAGACATACAAAACGATTTTTAAGTGCTTTTAAGTCTTAAAAATAAGATAAATCGTAATGTTTAATAAGTAACATCGAAAGGCGGGCATCGCCTGCTGCTGCGTCCTGCTCGCGTCTAGAGCACAAGAACCGACACTAGATACATATTACGGGTACTGCAATAAATCTAACAATAATTATATTATTTTACATAATGATACATCATCTCAACTAACATTTAAACGGTTCCAATTTTTTCGTTTATAATCACAGACGCTTTCCTAAAATATGTATTGTAATATTTCCCTTCGCTTACGCACCGGAGTTAAGAGAACCTAGTTTATTTATATAATATACTTAGTAAATTTTGAAGTAACGTGACATAGACTGCTAAATAAATAAACCGTAGCTACACAAGAGAGGTGTACAATAATTGTATAATATGTTATAGACATTAGGTAGATAAATATTTGTTTTATCTGTATTCGGACTAGGCACGCGCGGCACCGCCGGCCGGCGCTCGGCGTAATAACTTATTAAATTTAATCACACACCAAGTAATAAACTAAAGCTAATTATAAGTAATATTTGTTGCATAATATTCTATCTGATGTGGTGTCGGGAGCGCTTGGCGCATTATGCGGATTCACTTTACTTGTTCTGCTACTGGAACTTCAACATCTGGAAATAAATATTCACCATTATTAATTATAATGTGAAAAAAAAAGGATTTTCAACTAAATTATCAATAAAATTTCAAATGCAAAACAATAAATAGGCTATACCAAAATAATTATCCTTTTATCAAAAATAATAAGATACATATAAATATTTATAATTGGTTGAGAAACGGTATATTAATGCACTTTCCATTGCCAATGAAACTGTCACAAACTTATTGACCACAACCACCAACACCACATTTGGTTTTAGTTACTTTTTAAGTATATAATACAATTGATTTCAATGGATGTCTAATATTTAGTATAATTTATTAGTATCAATATTATTTAGTACCTAGTTTTATTGTATGTGTAAAGAATACTTAATTAAATATTGTAATAGGTATAAATTATAAATAAATATGGCTGGTTTAGTAATTAAGGCGATACCAAAAAAATAATTGAGCTTTTTGAAATAGTTTTATTTCACTATGGCATAATTAATAGATATTTTTTTTGGATAATATGCTTATTGACTATTTTTATGCTTATTCAGTTTTTTATTTGTAGTTTAGTTTTTATTTATTTTAAATTTATTTAAGTTTTTAGTTTTAATAAATAAATTAATTCTATGTAAATAAATAAATGAAAAATACTAAAACAAAGAAACTATTTTTTTTACTATTTGATTAACGTTCTGGTAGACGTGAAAACACGATTGGATTATATTGCCTCGATAGAATTTAATTCCGAAAAGACCTCTTCTTTCTTTTATTTTTGCATTTTATTCTAAAATCATAACGAATTTCATCGCTTAACTCCATTCAAAATATGGGTATTAGGTATTTGAAAATTCTGGTCGAAAATGTTTTTGATAAATAGCGTAATTAATTTTTAATCCATTTTTATTTGGTTTGGCGCTTACGTTGTTTTATTTTGGGAGCGAGCGCATTGTTGCGCTCTCTTTCTTCGCATATGGAAGTAAATAACTCTGTCACTTTCGTAGTTTTTTACGTATCACCTTAATATGAAATTGGAGTCTATTTACAAGAAGACTGTTTAGAGTAGGTATGGAAAAAATTACACGTTGTCACGTACACTACACAAAATTACCGAACCGATTTTGAAGATGTGTAGACGAGTTCAATCGAGATAGAACTTTCTCTGTTTCATAAATTATAGAGGTTAACGAAGATAATCTATTTCCTATTTTTTTTATTAAATAACTCAAACCTATTACCGCTTAAATATTGTATAAATACGTTTAATAAATAAAAGAAAAAATATATGAAGAATCCAAAAATGATTATGTTATTGTCTATTTTAAAATAACAGTTTATTCGAAATTTTAAAACAGATTGATAGAATACTATCACGTAACACCAATAATTTGTCAGTTAATATGATATTCTAATTTTGTTGTTGATTGAAAAAAAAATTTGCAACTCCATAAATTATGACATTGTCTTGCGGCCAATAATTTTGACCGATTAAGCCACATTCCCAATTCCAATTACTATGTAGTTAAATGGTTGAAAAGAAGTTCTTGTTATCAGACATGGAGAATATGGGTCAGTTTCAAGTAGGTAGGTATAAATAAGGTCATACTTGGGTGCCAGTGCAAAATAATGTGAGCAAAAGGATTGAACTAAAGAAGTGCAAGTAGGCCGTGCTTGTGGTTCACAAAGTACATATTGTTTCAATGCTTACTCTATATGGGCGAATGCGGCTCAATCGTGTCGCTTGGCAGGAAACCGCACCTGACACACAAAGAGCAACTTCTTTTAATAAAGGTCATGCATTACTTCATTCTGGACGAAGATTCACTTTTCCTACCTCCTACACGTTTTAATAATGAATTCATTTTTTTTTTCGCAATATAAAGACGTAAGGCCGTTTAGTAGTAAATTTGCAAAAAAAAAACTATAAGTTAGAAGTTATTTATAGCCAAAACAGGCGAAAAAAAGACCAAAAAATATTTTAATTGGCAATATCTCGAAAACCAGAAAACTTTTACTAAGGTCATATTGATGTTATCTGATTGACCTGAAGCCAATCTAGCTACAGTGTCACTCTGGCGTGTTATTTATGGGATATGGTTTGGATGTATATGGTTTGCTAGTTATGGTCAAAGGTGATTATTCAAAAATAAAAACGAACTGCCTGATATAATTACTGATTTCTCATTCCAGTCCAGAACTTATAACAACCAACTTTATTTACAAAATATATTGAAGTTACATCGCACTTATACGTTATTAAAATAAAATAAATAATAGTAAGTGCTGATGACAACTACGTACGTAAATATAACTGCATAAAAACAATTGGGGCAATAATCTTTACAATTATTAAAAATACGAAAAAAGGCACAAACAAAAAACCAAAGCAAAATTAACTTTAACGTTGAAACTACTATATATAAAATATCCGAATACTTCAAATTTAATGGAAAAAATAATTATGTGTGAAATGGTAGAACAGCTTTTTGGAGAGCAAAAGATGATAGCTGAAATAGGTAAAGGTATATTTTATGGGTTACTAATCCTACCATAGGTACATATTTAATCTTATTTTTTTCTTTTTGCTTGAAATTTAATATCTTGAAGTAGCACGTTAGGTATATAATCTTTTATCAACCAACAATTATGACATAATAAAAATTTATTTAGTTTAAATGTTTTCCATTACATTGTTTGCCTATTCTAACAGCGAAATTAAAAAGAAAAGGTTATATTAACCAATAACATTCATCTATACACGGTGATCCTTTAAAGTGTTTAGTAAGCCGAGCGGTGGTTACACAACTCATTTATGTTTTTATACGGGTGTTTATTCTAATTCAATCAACATTTTGTAGAACAAAAGTTGTTCAGTTGGCTGATTTGTGTCATATTTTAAATTATTTTATGATTGACTCTTTATGAAGCACCTTGTATACAACACAATTTTCATTTATTTTAAAGTACTTGTGTATATATTGTACTTATGTACCTACGTTAGTTCACCTTTCCAATATGAATAATGTACGTTTAGTGCGTATACAATCTCTAGATGTGTCAACCCATATATATTTCAATTTTAAATTATTACTTTGGTAAGCCTTTAGAAGGCATTTAAAGATTTTTAACCCATTAGAATTCAATTTATATAAGTATCAGTTTTCAGGTGAAAAATATAATCTCTGGCTAATTCCAGTTTTACAGGGGTAATCAATCCTGTTTACATAAAATCACTTATTTGCGGTACGTGAAACACGTTTCATCAATATATTTTACGAGGAAATATATCAATATAGAAGAGACTATTAGGGTCATGTATGTGATAAATTTTTATGTACCTACATTATGCAATACAATTGAGTATTGACCCCTCGTAGAAAACAGATATTATCGATTTTTAGAATGTTGAAGTCTCAATTTTTTTTAATTTATTTGTTCAATTTACATCTAAAACACTTCATACAAATAACTGACGCACATCGAATACCTCTCAGGGTTTATTTGGAACGAGAATGCACATTCTTACTGTGGTTAAACACAAGCCACATTGTGACTGGCTAAATACAAGGCAATGTAAAAGAAAAACTCACTAAATGATTAGGGACGCGATATGTAATTTAATGTAATTTTTACTTAGCGGTTTATTTTCTAGGATAGGATATAAAAAGTAAAAAGGCCTCAAAACTAGGTCAGTTTTGATTAATTTAATTTATCTGTTACAATCATATCTTGTTGAAGATAAGATATGGTGGAAACAAACCCAATGCGTAAAATATTTACTTGTGCGATGGCAATTATTGTTATAATTTTAATGGGGTTATTATTTTTTAACCTTTTAGTATAAGATTTGTCTATTTATAGTAATTTGGACAGAGAAAGTCCTACTCTAAGCTGTTTGTTTCACGAAACTAAAGGTTGAAGCCATGATTCTATGTTCTCCATTCATATATATAATGGGATTGATCGATTTACTTGCAGCGTTTGGTGATTAGCTGATAGATAGAAAGATGTTTGAAGTACATTCATCATCAAACATTCATTCATATCATACAACACATATGTATATACAAGATGGCTATCGTTTCTCTTATATTTTAGGTTACAAGTCTTAAGTAAAATTTTGGCTATATTTTAGTATATAAAAATCCCATTGGATGTATTTTTATAGACATGGGTATAATCAATGATGAAAGTTTATAATGTTATTTTCCGAAAGTAAAAGTTCATTTGTGTAATAAAATAGTAATGGTCAGACCCTTCTTGTTTTGAGGAAAGTGTATTTTTACACAAGATATTCTTGCACAAAAAAGCCACAAAATTAGCCACAAATTTACTATAAGACCGGAATACTTTATATGAGAAATGAAGCTAGAAATATTTACAGCCACTCTGTTTAAAATTTGGCATCAGCAAAAAAATACATTAAATAAAAAGGTGATCAAAAAAGCAATGTGCTTTTGCAATTCACTAAAGCTGCCAGAAATAGTTTATAAACATGTGTTATTCAACATATTCAATGAAGACAATAATTATTTAAATGTGCTGTGAATTAAGTTATATATAATACTACAACTAAAACTGGCAACTCTTGATATTGGTGAGTTATGATGATGGTAATACATGTGAATGATAGCATTAATATATTAAATAAATTCATATTATATAGAATAACATACAATCTGTCAAGAGTCGATGCGTTCTCGGCACTCCGGTTAACCATTTCACCTCCGTTCGGCCTAAAACGAGACATATTGATGCATTCCTCAATATTTTGAAATATTACTATCAATATATCACATAGGTCACCTTGTTTATGTGACACACAAAATTTTTGTAATTGATGCGCCTGCCATTAATCCAAATAAACATTAGTTACTTACTTGCGCTTAGCGTGGAGCATTTCCATGAGAAGGGTCTGCGTAGGCGCCTGTCCAGCACAATGCCGTTGGTACAGGTGTTCTTCACCTCGCGCTGCTAAAGCATGGATCTCTGGCACCACCATCACCAATTTGCCAAATTTATCCTAAAAAGTTAAAAAATAATCATAAACATGGTTAAACAAGAAAGATACCTAACTTTAATGGTCATATCAATCATTGATAATGTGATTTGTGATTTTAACTAGTATAAACTCATATCAAGGATACAATATTTTGAGTAATATATACGAATAGAGATTGGTGTCATTTTTTTTGCCAATACTTACCTGTATCGTAGGATAACATGTGAGGGTGTAGTCAAGAAGCGCAGCTTGCACCGTCTGGTAGCCGTCACGGACGCACTTCACATTTACGATGCCCCTCACCTCTGAAACCCCAAGATAACTCTTCAAAACAAAAACAAAATGCATAGAATAATGCTGTAATATAAAAAATACACATTCATATTTAAATACTTAAATAATAAGTAAATGAAAAATGACAAAAAAACAAGCACAAAAGATATTCGCATGGGGCAACAGACATGATCAATATAGTTCCAAAACGAATGCACAGCATAATAATCAATAGTCCAAATGTATACTGACCGGGATTAAGTAGGAGTAAGAATTTGACGCAGATGTAGTCTGGGACGTCAAATTTGAGCTCTGCTAGTTTGTTCTGGAGATCGTTGAAATGATCAGCAAGGGATGGAACGCCAAGCAGACCCAAACATAGCAAGTCGAACTTCTGTCCGTTATGAAGAGTAGTTTCGTCAGGCAGGCCATTGTGCATTCTCTGGTGGAGGTGATCTAACACCAACATGTCAGACCACGAATGCTGAAGGAGTTTCATCTGATCGTCAACCTGAAATAAACAACAGCCGCATTGCTACATGTGCCATAGCACACAAAAATGGAGTACCTTGTCAATATTCTGATGCGAGATACAGCTTCTGCAGTCATTGATAAATAAACAAGCAGTCGTTTGAACGATATTTTAATATTTTTTTAGATTGAGCATAATACCTTAAAACACTCATTTTGTGACTTAGTAAGTATTCGCTTAATGCATTGCATTTAAATGTCCATGGACTGCCCGGTTACTTAATTAAAGGTATAGCTTTAAATACCAATATTGTGATAAAGAGAAATCCATAAAACTCAATGACTGCAAGAAATTGGGACAGACAGATATATATTATGATGTGTTTTGTGATAAATACAGAGCACCGTGTGACGCAATCACTGTATTCTACAGCTTACAAATTGGGTTAGATTTTTTGCACCAACATCTATGACTAACAGCTTGAATATTAATTGTTTATTGTTTACCTACATCTTATTGCTTGCTAGTAAAAAATATTGTAATGTTTAGGTGTATAACCAAGCTATCTGACAAGTCGCGACTGGCGTAGTTCCGTGACCTACATTTTATTCAGTTGCATTAGAAAACATGAGGCGGTGTGCGAGCGCGTTAAATTTGCCGTTTACAAAACGTTATAACTGAATTTTAGAGCTCAAAGATATTGCCTCACCGCACGGCGCTTGCTCAATGCAAATAGAGATTGGACCGTCGAAATCTAACTATATCTATAGAATCAATCTTTCAGAACTCATTGCAATGAATATTGATGTGACTTCATAATAATTTGTAGATGTATTCGACGTGTGCGAGTAACCGAAAGGCGGGTTATGTTATCCTTTAAATCCCGAAAACGCAGGTGAAACAGCGGGCGGATACTAGTTATGAAGTAATAAAGCTAAAAAATATACCAAAAAATAAAACTTGAATTTTATAACGAGAATTTTCATATTTTTTTCATTACGTTTCAGTTTTATGTTATTGTTAAACACAAGGTATAGAATAAAATAAATAGGACGTGGAATATAGAACATTTTGTAACTAGCATTCCCTATAGCGGCGGCCATCTTGGACTGAGTTGCTCGGTAGCACGCGAAGTGGGTCAAAGTCGCGTCGACTTGCCTCGTGCTCGAAACTTTGCGTTTAGACAGCCAGGTTTTACTATGTTTCGAAGATTATTTCGTTCAATAAAGATCAATTATTATAAATCATGCTTTTAATTTTAGTAGAAATTTAGCAATTTCGCCCGAAAAAATCCAATTCAGATCTAAGTTTAATGTGCTAGAGTTAGATAATATGGAGATGTAATCAAAATTAATTTCTTAATCAATGAAATGTGTAATACTTAATAAGTTATATAGAGCGTAAATTTAAGAGTTGTCGTTATTGTTAAGTGTCGAAACTATAGCTTGGCTAATGTAATGTCTAGCTAGCTAGGCCACAGACATTATGATGAAAGTGAAAGGCGAAATGCCAAATTGGTATTTTATACCGATTCAGATCCCTTTACTAATAATTTTTGTTTTGATATTGAAATCATCTTGTTGGAACCTATATAAGATTTATCACAGTTGCCTGAATTTAATAGGCAACCGTTTCGAATATTTTATTTCTTATAAAATAAAACAACGTAAAAAGTTAAAGCCTACTAGTACCTACCATAACAGAATTCCCCAAACTTGATTTTCATAAAAGTATATCTTAAATATTGGTGCATAATAACCAACAATTCTACCCATAAGTATACCTACTATTAAAATTTAATGAAAAAGTTATATTTCCTCCTTTTATTTATGTTTGTAAAATATTTCATGTCACCAAGCCCGCCGTCATAATGATTATACATATATTTATACGCAATTTAAGGTTAATCGGTATCTATCTAATAAACATCGAGAAAAATATTTTACAAATACACCGCGAACAAGCATACATGTGCGATGCATGATCAAAACACAACGTCATCGACCGCTCAAGTTCATCGCGCTGTTATATGACTAATCGTAATTGGTAAGATATTACGCAAGAGAAAGCAAAGAAATGCCGAACAACTCGTTACGTCTCGGTTACCGGCGGTTACGCGTCTCGGTCGCGGTAAAAAGTACTTTCTCGCGGCAACTCGGCCACGGGCAGTGTGTCAAGTGCAGCGACGAAAGTCGGCGTTGCCGTCCCGCGTACCCGCATCGTTACATCACGTCTGGAGAAAGCTCCGGTCATCAACATCTCTCTGTTCGCCCTGGGAGCCTTCACCATTATTACGCTATTGCGATTAGTTTTGAAACAACATTTAGTATAGGTTCAGCTCTCTGACATTTCTCTACAGATTTCAGTGCTTTTTTAACCATGACTAGGTTCGAAACTATGAATAGTGAAAAAAAGGCGTGAAATTCTGGTTGAATCTTTAACTCTAGATTGACCCCATATATTTATTTCTAGAAATTTCGTTTTCTGTGATTATCTTTTATTTGTTTCTTTGAATATATCCTAAATAAATCGCTACATTTGAGAACTAACGAAAAATGTAATGTTATTTATAATACTTATGAAGTAGTGTGTCGGATGGAGTGAGATGTAGCGATATACGCGAAGCGGCAACGTCGCGCGCCCACGTGACCGGTTGTGGCACTCGCGTAAGCGTACGACGACCACGGTGCGATCACCACCGACCGCCGCGCCATCGCTCCCGCTCCTACTCGATTGACTCTCGCTGATTAATTCAACTAAAGCGCGACACGCACAATTGACCACCGAGCAATATCTGCTCTATTGTTACATTTGCTACTATCGTGGTATTTGCTCTGTGTAATCTTCAGAACCTCAATTCAAAAACTCCCGCATTATTAGTCTACTGCTTGATTATTAGACCTTACTGTTAATTATCCCAGTCAACAATTTGTAGTTAGCTTTTAAAATTTTTATTTAGGCACGTTTCTATAAATGTATGATAGGAGCGCTACAGCGGCAGTGGCTGCCGGCACGGCACGGTTGTCGTGGGAACTTGACCTAGTTGGTGCGGAGCGACGCGGCGCGGGCGGCGGCGGCGGCGGCGCGGGGTATCGATTGCGAGAGGCACCGCATCGCCTGCTGCGTCACACGCGCCCCTTACTCACACAAACACATCACCAATATAAGGTACTCCATATTTTAGTACGTAAAATTATTTAAAACATTCGCAATGCTTAATTTTATCAACCAGAAAAACAAAAATTGCATAGCATGGCAATGCGTCAAGATCGCTAGCAAATTGGTGTACACCAGGATGGGTTCTAGGGAATCGGGACAGGATTTTATACTCATCTGGAAATTCACCTTTAAATACTTAAAGAACACGGTGTTTCTCGCCCAGTCGACTTGAGAAAATAGATTTTGGTCCAGCACTTTACACATTAACTCGAAGAGATCGACCTCGCACTGATTGTACGTTTGGCTCTGCAAGAGTCCGAAGAGCGAATTCTGCCACTCGCGGTCGTCTATAGTTTGAACGAATTCGCGGATCATAGGCGAGACTCTGAGGGTTTCTGTGCTCGAAGGTTCGGTGCTTGAGGGTGTGGCGGCAGTGTTGGTGGGCGCATCGAATGCGAACGCATCCGGTGACGCCGAGTGTGGTGAGTGCGCCTCCCACTTGTCGTGGACCGGTGGCGGAGGAGGCTGCGGGGGCTGCGGTTGCGCCGCCAGGAGAGCTGGCCCCGGCGACGACTCGGGAGACGACGTCAGAGACGACACTTGTGGAATCTGGATCTCCTGCTTGACAGGCACTGCCGCGTACGGTGAACCGAAGCCGAGAACTAGACCACCGTCGCCGAGGGAACCTCGCAACGTCTGCACCGCGATCTGCCGCTGGCGCATCATTTGTAGCTTGCGGGCCCGGTCTCGTTTGTACATAGGTCCGAATTTGTTACGTCCACCACGCATACGGTCCGCTCGCACGGCTGAAACAAACAATTCAATATTAATACATTAATTACAAATTACAGCGCCTGCGTATTTAATGCGTTTAATAAATCGAAAGTCTAGTATGCTTCATAGTATTGGTTTTCAAAATATCTAAACAAAAATAACATTGCTGCCCATGTGGCTGACCCATATAGTTCAAAGTTTCAGGTACTACTCAAACATCAAGAATGAAATGTACCTTACATAAATTCTTCATGTATTTACAAACAAGTGTGTACGTACTTTCAATAACTTAATAAAACATTGTATATGTAACGAGTGAGATAACTCGGTCACAAAGAGCCACTGACATCATTCATGAACCTAGAAAATATGATCATTGTAGGCCAGAGATTTACTCCTGAAAACCGCTCCTAAATATTATACGTACAAAAATAACCAATAATCATGTACTCGAAACATTATTATAAACACAACGTTCAATATTTAATTTGTCGGTTTCATCTGGAATTATACGTAATAATTCCAGATTGGTATTTTTAATACGTTACGATTTTACTAATTAATAATTTCGAGGTAAGGCACAATCAGGTAATATGAGCTTTATTCATTATGAATCGGGCCATTGGCTTCAAAATTTGTATGTTATAGAAACCGTACCCGCATATTTAAATATATTATACAATCTTTTCGAATATCTAAGTAAACACGAACGGGAACGTCCGCTTATCATTTAACTCCGTGATATATAGTTAATGTAAGTGTGGGTAAATTAGTTAGTTACTTGTTTGGAGTAGGTAGAAAGGTACCATTCAATAAATATGTATTATAATAAATTAAGTTCGAATTTAGGACAGAGGCCTCATAAAGATCGCGTATTCGACTGCTCTTTATGCTTTTGGCCAGATTCCAAAATTTGAGCAGCTTTCCTGACGAATGGCAGCAATTATATGTGTTCCGATTCTTTAGGGTACGAAATTGACATAATAATAAATCCGACTATACAATGGTAGGTTTCTAATAAATAGCACTAAATCTGGAACGGAAGAGGGCTTTCAGTGAGTTGCCGGCTCGCCCAACCCATGAGATAAAAATAACAACCAGTTTTTATTGTAGTCAACGCGCCTATGTGCGATAAGGACAGAAGTACAGGGCTTGGTAAAGGGTTCAAGAGAGATAGTGAGCGTAACGGATTTAAGCATTGCTGTGTGCATTTCCATGAGTTTCAAATTGCAAAACCAGGTTATTTCTCGAAAGGAAACTATTATTTCATAAAATAATAGTAAAAAGCAAACTTAGTTATAGTAACACGTATTATTTTGAGGTAGGTAACCGCTGAAATTATGGAGTAGTTCCTTAATAATTCCATTTTAGGTAGACACTCAAGATCAGTAAATATAGTATTGAATAAGCGATTTGGTGTTGAAAGATGTTTTAAAGATGTCAACTTCTATGAATAATAAAACTGTATACATTTTATCTTGATCTACGGCTAGGTATTTAATATTTCTAATCGGTCATATAAACGACGGAATATAACGAAAAAGGAAATAGTTAAACGCTTTTATTTAGTTTTTAACAATACATAATACCAATAAGTCGCTATGTTGGGGTATCAGAAAAGTGCTTAATAGTTGGCTAAAAATAGATGGAAGCCATGTATGTGCACGGCGTTCTCGGAACTTCCCTGCGCCGCCGCTCAGTTCTCTGTGCGTACCTACGTACTCACGTACCCTTTAGAGCATTTTACATTCTATGAAATATATTCTGCTATGTTTAGATCAATAATCATTAGATATACCTTTAACTTAACATTGTAGAGGTAGGTAGCTAGAGGTTGTCTGGAGCCTAGAATAAATATAAGCCATTTAAATATACCTAGCCATTTTGAACTTAGTTCATTTAATCATTATGTCATGAACGTTTAGTTCGTAAAGTATTATTAAATTATTATTTAGTTTTATTTTTTAAATTGTGTCTGAAAGCTGGGAAAATATCTTCTGTTTCCTTACGTCATAAAGTCGCTTGTATGAAAAACTGTGATACCACAAGTAAGCTGTCCATTAAAGAAGCTGAAGCACAAATCTTCATACTAATGGCCTTATAAGTTTGCCGTTGTCGCTAACGAGTTTACGTTTACTAGAGCAAACTCATGGTAGAGGTACTACAGGTCTCGAATATTTTCAAATAAATGATTTACGTGGAATTGAAAGATGTAAATATAAGAGCCGACACGTGCCGACTGTAGTCGACTTCTAATAGCGACACTAGCACTCGACTGCAAATAGTTCAAGAGTGCGCTCTCTTTTAATACTAATTTAATCCATACTATATACTATACTTACTATAATATTATAATATACATATATACGAATAGGTCCCAAAGAAATAGAAAAGCTTAGTAAGTACCATCTTTTAAAAACAGAGGTCAGTCGTCTGTGGAGTACCCAAACGACTGTCATTCCAATAGTAATAGGAGTTAAGTTAGAAACCACAATAGATATCAGCATCCTACAGAAACAAGCAGCCATACATACATCAACTATTCTCAGTTAAGTCACAGGTAAAGTGCTAGGAGATACAGTATGTATTTGTAAATAAAACAGAATAGTGACTAGATATCTGCCTACCTTAGTAATTTAAATATTTTATTAATTTGCGTAGAGATTTATATATATGTATGTACTTTATTTTCAATTTAATATATGAATACTTTTATAAATAACATAAACATATATATAGGTATGTCTATAAAATATTTATACTTAATAAGGAAATAATTGGGGATATAAATACTTCTTTTCCTGTGTTTTACGGGACGGGGTATTTATTAAAAAAACCGTCTAAGTCTTGAAAAAAGCATTATATGTCCTATACTACTGACAACGGCTGCCGCTGATATTCGAAATTGAAATGCCGTCGGCAACATGCTGCTCGTGTGTACGCGCCCTAAGCTACACTATAATATCGTGACACTTAATATCGGTTGCATAAAAATATCTTGTTTGGCTTTCATAAAAATGTCTAGCTGTGCGGTTTCCAAACGTACCATCTAAAAAATATTATATGACGAAATGGCGGTAATAATTTTTTTTCAGTATTAGGTTGTTTGAATACTACATAATGAAGAATGTTACCTAATTTTGAATATTAGCTCTCCATATAATCTGTCAAAAATAAAAATACAAGTGTAAGAATTACTTCGATACGTAAATTAGTTTCCGATTTATAGAAGTAAACGTGCGATGCGGACTCGTACTCGATGTGCCATACTTGTGTGACGGTGTGACGTCAATGTGCAACGCTCCGCTATGAGCGAGTGTTGCACATTGACGTCAAATGCGGTCACGTGACTGTTACCGGGACTCGATTTTATCGTAAGTTTAAATGCCTGTAAAATCAAAACTAATAGGTATTTTTGAATACAACAAAAACTAGTGTATTTTTATACATACAAGCTTTACTGTAACAAACTTTCAACCGATTTGGCATACCTAGTAACATTCTCCATTGTGTTTTTGTGATATATTGTTACCTTGTACATTTTATAATTTTTGAGGGTTTGTTTTTTTTTACCTGTAAGTTGTAACCTATAACCCCTACCACTTTTCTCGGTGGTAGGGGTGAAAAGTTGAATGTTTCACACAAGAGCAAATTTGTTTGACGTCTCGTGAATTTTAATCACTCAATGTACTCAGTAGTCTTTATAAGAATCCCTCGCGTATACTTGTGATTTGAAGTCTGCACTCGCAGCTAAAAATGACTTTGCTCACTTGTTGAACAAATAACTATTATCAACTTGCAATTTGAAATATGTTTTTTTTGTTTTTATTGTTTAATTATTAATAAATTATTGTTACTATAACTTCCATACCAAGTTCAAGATTTATGAAAATTGCGATATTCTGTATCGGCCAGCTGACAAACTCACTCATTCTTTGTACCGATGATGACATGACCCCATTCCATAAAGTTATTGTATCCGTTTAGTTAGGCAGTATATTGCAATGAAAGTCATTGCTTTGCACTTAGCCTTTGATACTTTCTTTAAGATTTTTTTTCACGTAGCACATGCTAACAGGAAATTTTCAAGTTAAAATAATATAATCAGCATTTTCTTAGTTTATTTGCTCATTTTGGTCCGGTAATATGGATAATACTAATAATATTGTTCAGCAGCATTCGTGAGTCTTGAATGAGTGAAACGTTTTTTTGTACGCATCGGAGTACAGTCGCGGTTTTTGTTGACCTTACAGAGTAATCACACATTTAAACTAAGGCAAAGAAAAATGTGATAAATAGGAATCGAATATACATAGATCCATCAAGCCATCTATGTTAGATATAATGAGCACGGAATAGTAGTCGATAATGCGGTAAACGAGGTCAGTCGTTTATTACACGACTAAAGTAGATCAAGGTCAAGGTCATTTTTACAAATCAAAAACATACGTATCTGTGACAAACAGCCGGTGTGCAGAAATAGACACATACGTCCGAGTTCACCTCGCATTCTGATGCTATTTGTGGTTGTGGCCCAGTTGTTAGAGAGATGGGTCAAGGTCGACCTTGACAAAGAGGTCAGGGAATTGTAACAATATTCCGATTATGTCTCCCGGAGTTTACAAAAGTCAAAATTTTGAAAATCCGTTGCGTATAAAATAACAGTCTAAAAAGCTTCCAATTCGACCTTGGCATAAGCATCTCGACCGTCAAATAAAATAATCGTGTCAACGAGATAAAAAATAGTAAATATGTACCGAAAGGACGGGAAGAGTGGGGATCGCTCCTTGTACCGACGAGTCGGTGAAACTTGGTCAAGGCTGACAGCGCTCCCGCCACCTCCCTCCCCCTCTGGACCGAGTGCTACCGGAGCTGGCCGACTGCGACCGAACACTCGCACGCACTCGATCGCGCGCCCAGATAGCGGCAACGGCGATCGTTACACAACCGAGATAAATCATCATCAACTATGATCCGCTGAATTGTGTCAAGATCTCGAGTAAGCTTCTTAGTTTGTTAACTACCGATATGATTTACATAGATCTATTCAGACACTGCTTAAATAATTTTAAATGATGCTATCTATAATTAGCTTCATTAAGTTTTCTGCCTTCGAGACCGCATCAGTGCGTTTGTCTGAGCTTAACATGGCTATTACTATGAAAATCGAGGAATTAATTAAGTTCGCTTGTAAGAGCGCTAGCGACCTCAGCATGGAATAATAGATTTTACGCACTGGAACCGGTTTTTGCGCCACGGAGGCGGGCCTGAAGCCCCTGCGCACCAAAATCCTTCCAAGATGGCGGCACTCGTAGAACTGTCGTAATAATACGACAGGTAATGCCTAAAAAATAGAAAGGCCCGGTGTGCGAGGCCGTTCTGTCGAAACACTCGATTCGGGTCAAGGCAGCTCACCGAAATAGTCGGCTGGCGCGCGCGTTTTTATTGTGATCTAACATCTGTCGCGGCCCGCGGCGCCTGACCTCCACGTATTCGCCTGCGCCTGTACGTACCAAAACTTCTGCATGCACCTATGCAAGGCAGCTAACAACGCAACGTCTTATTCGAGGCTATGCCCTAATACCAGCATTCTGTTCTTCTAAATGCAGTAGCAGTATTAGCACAGTTTATTAATATGTATAATCGTTTGTAAAATTGAAATAAATATGTTGGTCATCATTAGGAGGCAGCTAATATGTCCGCGTTTAAGATGATTTTCAATGGTAATATTGACTTTGCTTTAAAACGAATTTTAAAAACACCACGAAACCACGTGCGTTAACATTGTCCATTCGGAAAACGCTGGGCGCCGGTAAGGAAGTGATTCAAATAAACAAAATAATTTGAGATTATTGCCCAAGGCCCACGAATCCATCCATACACATACCTAGTCGAGAACGTGCATCGATTTGTGCAAAATTGTATAAGACGAAATTACGGCTTATTTGATTCTTAGCTGATTCTTGTCGGAATAGTAGATGTATATTCAAGTAATACATGTTTCTCGTATGTGGTAATGTATGGCTCATCGCACTTTCATTGGACGTTTTGCCTTCCAACAGTGCTGAACATTTTATTCTCGTGTGACAATTGGTGATATTTCGTAAAAGCATTTAAAATTTTGTTAAAAATACATTGAATTATCAAATGTTTAAAATGTTCCTAATTCTTCTATCCCTTTATCCTGCTTAGTAACTGTTCAGTAATGAAATAATTTAAGCGATTTATTTCGATTAAGTTTTTTTTTATCTAAGCCTATATGAGATTTTTTATTTATTATATTGACCAGAATTGACGGTGGTGGTGTGTATCGCGATGGTGTTTGATTACGTAGCGTGCACATTGCAAGCAGCCGTCCGTGTAACTATGTATGTACTATCATTATTTGTCGAACACGATTCGTCGGATTGCATTGCACCGCACCGCACCGCACCACTGCGGCCGTATATAGTTTTTAGCTGCTTGCATGAGGGAACACCATTACTATTTCAGGATTATTGCTGTAACCTCAATAACATCTATCAAATGAAGTTACTTATCAAACTCTATTTTAATCAATAGTTTGTAGCTAAATGTAAGATATAGGTATACAACCATTGGAATTGTAAAGATAATATAAGCACACACGTAAGACTGCACAATCATACTTTTATACATTGTGTGAGAAAATGTTGCAAGTTTTGTTCCTTTGTTATTGGTATTGTTAGGGTACTTCTCTCTATCTATTAGGTACAGGCATCATCATTTTTAGTTACTGGAAAAGAATCAAAAGCAAAAAGTGCGAAAGGACTATTCCGATTCAGTATAATATTAGGTACTTATTATTAATTTAATCTTAAATCTATTAAAACGTGTTCTGGTTTACCAAACGCATTTTGGAAAATTCAGTTAACATGAGTATGTATATATGTATGAAATAAACTAGACGAATTATGACCAACAGAACCGTTCTGCTTTTGGAAATTGTTTTCAATATTAAAGTATTAGACGAAATAATAACGTTATATCTACCCAAGTATATACAGAGGATTTTATATTGACTGCAACTTGAGTATGTCCATAATATTCACGGGACAGCAAAGTGATACGTGTTCAGGTCACATTTGGGTAGTCTATTACGACAGGTCGACCGAGCTTCTTGTGAAACAGCGCTTGCGCAGCACACCCCACCGACGAGACGCAGTGTGTCGAAACGCACGATACAGTCGTCGCGTCCGTCGGCGCGGGCCGGATTCACAACCCCACTCACTTGTTATCATCACAATAACATTTATCAAATCTGAAAACCCAGGTTGAAATCTATGTATGTACTATAGGTACCATTAGGAACAAATTAATTATCGGGACTTTTTTTGTAAAGTTTTGTTCACAATAGATATTATGGCGCATTGGAAGGAAAATGACAATTGACAACTGAAATTTTGGCCGACAGCGCTCAGTAATTAAACATGAGTTTAGTTTTTGTAAACACCTGTTTACAAAACTTTGACACGTTCGCCGGCGAAGTTCATCTATGCCGTAACTATAATTATATTACCTACATCCATGGGTTGAATCTGCTTATCTTTAATTTAAATACTTATTTGGAAGTCTAGCAATGATCTAAAAATTCTCTCTGCAAAGCAAAATTATTTATTTATGAGTTTCTGACATGTTTGGAATTATATATATTTATGGATTAAGGGCCGTTCAAATATTACGTAATCAAAGCTCTTACCCCCTCCCCCCATGCTTACGTAAACATTTTTCAATAATAAATGTTTTTTTTATATTATAACTATAATGTTATAATTATAATTTAAAAAAAATATTAAGAAAATTGATTTAGGATAGAGATTAGATTTTACTGATAATTCCCCTAATCGTTTCGTTTTCAAGCATAGCAATGTGAGGGTTGCCATTCGTGTAAAAAAGTAAATAACTACCGATGACATAATCATCATCTAGACTCCCCCCTACCGGGGCGATCCAAATAAGTCGTGTCAGTAATTAGCAAAACAAAGACCCTCCCACCCCCGGCCTACTTGAACGGCCCCTTATGTATGAGAATTTTTGTTTTTCGGATAAAGATACAATTTAAATTTTTATAACACTATAATATAGGTACTAGCCTACGTGTTATTCTTGT
Source organism: Ochropacha duplaris (assembly GCA_951361185.1). NCBI lineage: Eukaryota > Metazoa > Arthropoda > Insecta > Lepidoptera > Drepanidae > Ochropacha > Ochropacha duplaris. The sequence goes on from OX592690.1 coordinate 4,900,923, forward strand.
ATATGCTTTACTTTAATTCATTTATAAGAAGAAACCTCGGGATTACTTATTGTAATGAATTAGATTGTCATGCTATGCATCATTATACAACAAACATAAAATAGGGTCCACATGCTTGTTGTAGAGGTAGGCCAGAGGCAGGCTTGGTGGTGCCATGCCGCCCGCGCCGCGCGCGCCGGTGGCATTGCACAAGGCTTGCAGGTCGAGCAAGCGCTAGGCGGCGCGCGAGGCTCTCGCAACCGCCGCTATTCGGGTCAGGCAACGATTTGTGTGAATTGTGTCATCTGACATATGCTGGCGATAAACGCAACTTGAATACATTTTTGTTACTTTGAGATATTGGTCTAGCTCCAAGCGTATACAATCCACGTTTTTAAAAGAACCCTTCAAAGGGCAATCATATATTTTTACTATAGGAGAACAAAATAGTACCATAATTTTGTCGGTGCAATCAGTACTTTGTATCTGTAGTATCTGGCTACATTGGATTTTGCGATGATGACTAATAAAATAAATTTTATTTAATCATATTTCATGAATTATATTTATTAAGTAATAAGTTACGAATATGTCTCTCTCAGATAAGAGCTCACCATCATCGTGCGAATGCTGCAAAATCCATAATAATATTTTGTTAAATGTTGGATTGATATAATGAAAACATCCGTTCATTTAACTCATTCTCCATACAAGTTATTGAATTACTTTCTGTGGATATTTCATTAAAGAAAAATAACCTAACAATATGTAAGGAGCTAAGACCTGTTCTAAATGTTTTGACACTTGTCGGCGCTTGTTATACGGTTGTTATATGTTTGTACGTCTGTACTACAATATCCAAGTACGCTTCTTTATTCAAATTTCAGAGTACTAGATGTTGCAAACATCACAGCATCTGGCGAAACGCGGAATGGCGAGCGGCTCACACACACAACTGTAATGTTACGTACGTAGTGTATGTAGGTACACAAGTACGAACAAACGAGCAGCGCGCGCGCCGCATCGCGGCCCCGCTCGCAAGTAGGTCAGGGCGGTCTGCGGCCGCGCGCGTTTTAAATTTAGAACGATCCACGCTTCAAGCTCCGCCCGCCCGACACGATCTCCTAACTACAAGTTAATGTATTTACACCATTAAACATACACCTGTAACCGCACCCTTGTTTATTCACTTATCTATTAACTATATGCACGCGTTTTCGTTATACCAAACAGCCTATTTGTCTGACTCTATTTTTAGACAAGTGTGTAATTGGCGTGTTCTAGTTAACACAACAGCCAAAGGGCAATCACGTAAGAACACCAGCTATAAGCTATATAAACAATACCGAATAACATAAACAATTTTTTGTCTAGTTTCCTTTGCTGACCTTTTATTTATTTTTTACTCGATGCAGTCGTACTTGGAATAATGTAGATTTTCAGATATTTAAGCAGATTAGTTATTTATTACGCTCAATAAAAAGGAGATTGAAAATTTAGTTTCTTATAGTAATTAAAGACCAATTTTGTTAACGAAAATAGTATACAATTTTTGACAGAAATTTAAAAATAATCGACGCACAACACGTTCGATGTTTTCTGTGTTGTTGTTTGTTTGTTTCATCCTGAACTTTTTGTTATGATAAATACTTAAGTGTGAAATTAGTTAATGTAAGTGATTTGTGAATTCTTAGGAAAGAAGTCTTAATTTTCTTCTTTTTTTAGGCACTATTGCGATTTCGATCTATTCCGAATAATCCTGTGACTATTTAGTTTTTCAATTATCATAAACGATGAGATGATTTAATGTAGAACGTTGCTTGATTAAGTAAACCCTTATGGTGTAATATTTAAAATTTGCTTTCAATAAATTAGCATTTGTTAAAAAACCCGATACAACAGAGAAAAGTACGATTGTCGCGGCCGTATATTTCTGATAAGACGCAGTCCCGTAGAGTCGGGTAAATAAGCAAATATCGCATTAAATAAGGCAAAGTTCGGGAAACACAATAATATGTTATATATAATTGTAAAAAAATACAATGTCAGTTATCGTAATGAAGGTTATATTAGTTGGGCCAGTAGGAGTACATTACCATTTAATTTTAAGAAATCTTAATGTAGCAAAGAGATGTGCTATAAAGCTATACAGTATTGATTGAGCATGATAATTCTAAGGCATGATAGGAAGGAAAAGTCAGTCCGCAGTCGGATAGGACGTTTAAGTTCAAACCTAGTAATAGACAATCTAATTATTTCATTCTTGATATTTTAGTAAATTAACGTATGATTTATAATTATACATATTGGGATGCTGTAACAATAAGCGTACCGCACCCTCAATATATGGAGATTGCTACATTGAGCACAGAAATGGTCAAACAACAGTCACGATGCGCCGGCCCTGTTATAAAGTGGGTGAAGGTCGACGAAGAATCGCAGCTGCTTTTCCTGTACATTTGTCTCGCACGATAACCGGCTCTCCGAAGCTGTGACAAACTTTCAATTTCGATGAAATTTGTTGCCGCTGGATGATGATGTAACCCTACCTGGACCGCAAGTGGCAACTGCTCGACCTACGCGACAACTGGAGTCGCAACTTGACTTACAATTTATCAAGGGAAACTACATGTAAGCGTCAGTTTTACCGTGCAGTGAAATATAAAACAACAGATAGAGCTGGCACTCACCTTCAAGTTTCATGCCGACGTCGAGGCATTTTTGAAAACGACAAAACGGGCAGCGTTTCCTTTGCGTTTTGTCAATGTGGCAAGCTCGCTCAGCGACGCATGTGTAAACCTTCTTGTTTTGAACGGTCCTCTTGAAGAAACCCTTGCATGATTCGCAGGTGAGCAGGCCATAATGGTAACCGCTGACTTTGTCCCCGCAGACGGGACATAACTCCTCAATCACATCCTTAGTGTCGGTTTGGTCACAGACAGTTCCGGCAGCCGGCAGATATGCGCCCGGCTCGCCGCCAGCGCCTGTTGGAAACAGATATGAAGCATCCAGATTGGCGTAACCGAAGGTTTGCTGCTCTGGCGCGCATTGGTACGCGGCACCTTGCGGCACGTACTGCTGTGAGGCACCAGAGGGTCCAACGCCTGAACCAGATCCTTCAGGACCCGGACTTAAATCAAACGGGGACATGTTGAGGGACATGAGGCCTGTCTGCTGGTCCATCGTCATGCTCGGCCGCACGGGGCGGCTGTTTACAATAAATCCCTACAGCGGTGTTCAACCGCAACAACGTTCACACAGTCACCGAGTTCACTAGCGGTCTGGCCGCAACACTAGCTGCCGCTCGCGGGCTGCACTTGTTCAAGCACTATCGTAGGAGACACATAAATCCAGCACATTTTGTTCTGAGTGTGATGTGAGAAAACTAGAGGCGATAGACGCCGCTATCTGTCACCAACGATAGGGGCGACGACTATGTTCGTACGAATGTAGACGGCGCGCGTTTTATTACGATCGCGTAAGTATTGTTAATGACAGCGGCAGCACACGTACCGCTCGGTAGACGTTTCGCGATCGACTGGCAGCCGGCCGGCGACAACGGCGCGCGTGCCGGCGCCTCCCGCATGCGCGCCCCGCCGCCACCCGCGAGCCCCCGCCCGCTCGCACAATGGAAAACGATTAGGAGCCCATGTAATAAGTGAAAGTGAGTCGGTGACCCACTTTCCCGCGATCCAGGTCTATGTTAGTGCGCGTTCGCGCGGTTGCGCCACCGCGCGGACGGAGGACGGCGCGGGGGGCGGCCCACTGACCCAGTTGCGCGCAGTGCCGCAGCAGGGCAGGGTTGCCGCGAATACTGAGCTCATGTTTATGTTCGCACGCCATTCGCATGTCAGTAGCGTTCGCTCTATGTACACGTATTAATTGTAGCATTTGAAGCCGATATCGACTTTTCCTATGCCTGTCAATAGATATCCAAAAAAAATCTTTACGATTCAACAAGTTATTTACAAACAATACTTAAGAATTCATTGTTTTTAAGTAGTGTATTGAGTTTTGTTAACATTTATAACAAAAAGGAAAATAAAACGTTGTATTTAGCGGCGATCTCAAAGAAAGCCCAGCCTAGCTTTCTCCAACACTGTTGTAAAAACACCATAAATGAGCGCTATTCAAACAAGTCCCGTTACATAAGCTTAGGTGGGGAGCGACCAGACAACAATATGTCCAAATAGGAATATCCTAGAGTATAAAAAAATATATACTACAACAGCAAAGGCATGCAGTGCAGACATAGGTAATTTTAAATCAATGAATTATTTCAGGATTGGTATTACAGTAATATATTTATAGAAATACCTGATGATAATAATGATTTAAAGAAAATTTTCAACGGCGCTCTACAATAGATTGGAAATTCTAATACAGGATGTGTGGAATATAAATATCTGTATAATATAAATACCTCATCTTTTCCGAACCGGACCGTTGGATCGGTCGAAATGAGACCAGAAGCAATAGCTGCTTGCATTTATTGTGAAATATTTTAATTATGTGGTAAAAACCCCACTATTTAATATAGGTAAGCGTGTTGGTGGTATTGTAATCACAAAAAGAAAGACATAACCCTCTAAAACATTTTTAAGCCAACCAGATTATCGATATGGTTATTATTTTACAGCGTTGTTTAAAGTATACTTGTACTATGTCGCAGCATAACCTGAAGCAGCAGTGATTCAATTAAGATTCAACTTTTGACCACTCAAATCGAGCCGAGTCATAGTTGCTATTTGCTATATAAATAATACAGCGGGAAACATCTGTTCCACAATGAATGCAAGTCATAGAAGAACATTTTTAATCAGAAAACACTGCAAATGTGATCGTACTACTTCTCACAAAACGAGATTTAAACTGTCATCGGTAGGCTGCCCCTGCTTAATTAACAGATAGAAACCCAAATTAATAAAAGTATAATTGGATGAATTTCGTGTTATATGCAAGAACCATTCAATATCAAAAGCGATTTAAAGATCTTGACCTGGTTTTTGTTAAAATCAGTCAACGGGTCACGAACGAGTGACTGTGACAGCCTTGTGATCGCAATGCAAACGGTATGAGGTGTTCTAAGCACTAAACATATAACAATGCGTGGGTTAAAATTATAATACCAACATAAAACATATATACCTATCAATGCTCATCCTTTGGGAAAGGAATAAAGAAAAAAAACATACTTATCAATGCTCATCATTTGGGAAAGGAAAGAATAAAATAGCTAAATAGTAATTGGTCGTAAAAATGTTGACCGTTTTAGAAATAAATGAGATATAGTAGGTATTCTAGGTATACTCAAAAAATAAAAACATTTTAACCATAAATAAACCGCTAGGTCAGTAAGTAACACCTCAAGATATCTATAATATAATACTAGTCTGCTCTTATTTTTCTTATTCGTGACAATATGAAAGAAAGCACTGCTCATAATAAGTAACAATGACTCAATAGTTTCGATTTCATAATCAAGACCTGAATACCGGATGAAAAAGCGCCAGCAGTGTAGGCATACCCGAAGTATGTCGTTTTCGCTATCGCACAGACGCCTCGACCTCCAACGAAAGCAAGAGTGCTCGCAGTCGCACGCGCAATTCTGCTTTCTTTGCATGCGCGACTGACGTCACACTTTCTCTAACACTGATGAATGACGCGTGTTGATGTAACGTATTGTAATAGTGTAGTAATAGGCGCACCGATACGTACGCACCTATTGTATCAACATGTACGATAGTTTCGATTATAAATCAATAATGTATTGCGGTGCCGTATGGTGGTAAACGATCACATAGGCCCTGTCCTGTCTTCTAAATAATACGTGATATTCTCTATGGAAATATTGATGACCTAATATTTATTGAGAAAGGCTTGCCGGTTTCTAGTATTTCAAGAAATTTCAGAGCAAACGACTCCTGAGATATTAATATTCCTAAAAGCGGTAACGAATCTCGAAAAATCAGAGCTCAAGGAACCGCGATCTCTATTTCGTTTATGGAGGTTTCTCACTAACACGATTGAGAAATGCTTGCTGGGTAGCATATAGAGGTACAGGAGTGAACTTTCTCACTATACAGTTTAATAAACGATACACCAAAATGTAATGCGTGTATTGTATAGGTTTACAAATTCATTAGAATTTGACATAAATTGTATTCACAAAAAGAAAACCAAAAAATCTTACTAAAAATCTGTAAGTTTTTTCTGTTTTTACATTTTGTTGGTACATACATGTTTTTTTTAATTTATAAATATTATCGAATATTGTCTTTTATCAACAACCGCAAAGATTCAAAAAACGTGTGGATTTTTATTTTAGACATGTTGTAGGTACGCGCACTTACGAACCTTTCTTCGCTATTGGTAATTATCAACTGAGGTAATGTAGTAACATTGGATAATAATAAGTTCCCCGAAATTTTAGAAAACAAACAATACAGCTGCTATTTATGACTCAAAAGAATTTAACAATCTATCTATCTATATCCATATAAAAATGAATCCTTATCTCCCTTGGTCATGCCATAACTTGAGAACAACTTTACTGCTAATACTTTGTAGAAGGTTCTGGAAAGAAAATATGCACTACTATAATAGATTAGATTATAGATAAGTAGCTGTTTCGATTATAGAAGTCCACACAGATATCTGAGGATCCACAAATTAAAACAATTGATATAAATCTGGGGGCTCGGCAGTGCCCCCCCAAGTCTCGAGCAAAAAAGCGGCACGGCCGTACCATACTTTTCTCGAAGCAGTTCATGCCATTTTCGTTGTGGATAAAACTAGAAGCTTGATTTTTCTGTTACCAAGCAGGCATTATATAAACACGGTATATTTCAAATTTCATTCAATTCGAACCAGTAGTTTACTATAATATATATAGTTTATTATAATTATAACTAGTCAAAGTTCTTAATTTTGTCACTCACTGACCGATGTGGATATAGTGACCATATGGTAGGGGAGGCAATGATGCTAAATTTGTAGTTACTCGAGCGTCTTTGGGACCTACTGGAATTTGAAGATTAGGTGGAATAAAGAAAAAAAGGTTATGTGATATTTTCCCCTTCAGCGGCGGGGGGAGCGTCTACAGGGTTTCAAAAATGTAAAAAAAAAACAGTCACCAAGAATTTTATTAATAGGGTAGTCGCGCCACGTCTGTCTGATAACGGAAAAATAATAATCTGCCGTTTTGCGTGGTGGGGGTGGCCGTACGAAGGGGTCGAAAATGTTAAAAAATAAATTTACTCGAGCGCGTCAGACATTGATAAGGGATGTTAAGTGAACCCTCCAGTAGCTCCTATTTTAAAGACTGACGATTTGGACGCGACCATCAGTCAAGGCCGATTTTCGAAAATGCAAAAAAAAATCGTGACCTTGATTTACTCGAGCGCATCAGATTTTTATAAAGGCGGTTCTTCTTGATGGCCTTGTTGTACTGACCCATAATCTGACAATTATGTTGAGGAATTTCCTTAATCTGACGGTTTGAAAAAAAATATATATAAAAAATATCGAAATCTCGAAAATGGTTCAAGATATCGAAAAAATATTTGTACAAAAGTTGTAGAGAATTTAATCTTCTACAATATTTATCTGTATACATATACCAAATAACCCATAGGAAACGAGATATTTGCAATAAATGATTTTTTGACCTTTGACCTTGAAAAATCAGTAGTCGCGGGCACCCTATGATAAGTAGCTTTTGAGACAAGTTTTAGGGTGTCAAAATAAAGGTTTATACAAGATAATAGCTGACTATCTCTCATTCTGAGGTGAAACTCATAATATTCCTGGACTATACACTTAATAATGATTTTAGCTACTTCGGCTTGTGCAAATCGTCAGATTAAGATATTTCCGTGATTCGTGACTAATTTCCTTCAAAATAAAAATAAAAACTAATCGCGCTCGAGAAAATCCAGGTGACGTTTTTTTTTGCAACTTTGCGAGGCTCCAATTTTCTTTCGTCACGCCCAAATTGTCAGATTATTGAAATGTACACTATTTTGCATGTAACTAACTTACCTTACCTTAATCTGACACGCTCGAGTATTTCAAACCATTGTTTTTTTTTTACTAATCTGACGGGCTACCCTTGGCGTTCGACACTATATAGAGGGCTCAGATTTGGTGAGAGTACTTCACAAGGTGCAAGGTTGCCCCCCTTATGTTAATCTGCCGCGCTCGAGTAAATCCCGAAATCCCCTATTCGCCTCCCCTACCACTATAAGATGTTGTTAGGTTAGCTAATTACGTAATAACATAAGACAGAAGGACCCTTAAGTAGGGACTGAATAAATTGATGGCATAGCTTATACATTTATTTATTACAGAATTTTTTTCATCGTGTTATAATAGGTATAACGTGGCATTTGGCAAAAGTTAGTTTAACAGAAAACGGCCAGTTGCATGTAGGATTACTTGCATACCATAGAATTCCAGTAGGGACTTTTTGCTACGAAAAAAAAGGTTTCTATTGTTAATAACAGTAACTTTACCACTTCAAATTCCGTAAAGCAAATGATGTTGTTCATATTCAACGACACCTAACTTAAATAAAAAACTATTTTTTTGTAAGCTTCCTTTTTTGTAAGCTTCCTTTTTCATAACCTTGACTTAGTAGTCATGTATCTAGTTAAGTGTAACATTTTGAGCGACAAATACCTACCCAGATGTTTACGAACGGCCATTTTTATTTGTTTCTTAAAAGATTTACAGCTTTAAAACAAGTATTATATAAGAATGAAAAAACAAAGAATAATCGTAGGAAAAAATAAGTCCTACAACAATGCATTTCATGCTCATGAATGAAAACATTAGCTAACGAAACATGACGATACTATAGTTTGGTGTGCTATTTATAATAATATTATATATGAGCTCATATTATGAGCTCTAAAGCTTCCTTCAGATATAAGTTATACAAAATAAAAACGACAAAGATATACAGATATGTATATGTATAGGTAGGAACATAATGTTTAAACATTCAAATATAAGACTTTTTGTAGGAAATGGCGATGAAAACTCATTCTAATTCTATTCTATTAGTACTTAACTTACTTTTTTTACATCTTTACATACTATAAAATGAAGTCGCTTTCCGCTGTCTGTTCGCTTAGATTGTTTTAACTACTTAACGGATTTTAATGCAAATAGATAAGAGTGATTCAAGAGGAAGGTTTATATGTATACTAGCTTTCGCCCCGCGGTTTCACCCGCGTATCCCTTTTTACACCTTTAGAGACTGATTTTAGAAAAATCCATTCTTGTTCCTCGTCGCTACATTTTAATAACAGTACCTGTGAAAAAATTCAGCTTTCTAGGTCCAAGGCTGGGCGTTGATTTTCTTCTTATTTCTCATACCAACTTTGAAACCCCATTTCACCCCATCAGGGATAGCATTAAAAATGCAAAAACACGTGTTTCTTTATTAACCTAAAAACGAAGTTTCATGATTCTAGCTTAAAAAATGGCGGACTTCCATACAAACTTTCAACCCCTTTTTCACCCCCCACGTCTTAAAAACAACATCTGTGAAAAAAAATTAGGTTTCTAGGTCTAAGGGTTTAGGCTGGGCGTTGATGAGTCAGTCAGGCCTTCTCATTTTATATATATACATGGTGTAACGGAAAGGGTATACTCATATCGATTACACGGCTTCATAGGATGATAACGAACTACGCGGCATGGTTTTTTTAATTTTATCTCTACGCGTTAGGAAGATAATGAGAAATACAAATACAAGAAACCTAAAAACCGAACATTCCATACCAAAATGAGCACATCCCTAGCACCTAGTCAGCTGTGAGTGTCAATCAACTATGTCAATGTCAATTTTCTAGGTCAAGGTTTCTATTTTCTAGCTCTCACTCCTGGTACTTTTATTTTATTAATGGAAGGGTTCCGGATGATTATTTTTCTTTGCAAAATAATATGACTGACTTTTTCTAGCAAGAACTAAGATTATGTTTGTGATCAAGCCAAAATTGAAATATTCATTTTGTAACTTGAAAATATTTTTTAAACATAAAATATAAATGATATAATATAACATAAACAATCTAATAACAAACGTAATCGAGTTTATAATTATGTAAATGTAAAAACAAACAATTATCTTTTACCACAAAATGTGGGTACAACATAGGTAGTAACTACCTAATAACAGTATTCCTGTAAATTTCATCACATAATCCTTTTTTTATATCGATGACGATTTGCCAACGTACTGCAACACAAATTAATTGCTTATGTAGGTACTTATTACTTACTACTAAATATGGATTATTATAATGCAATTTAAGTTAAAATTAACCCTTAACATCACTCACAGTCTCTCGAAACTAGGAACAAAAAAAAAATGTATGGACTTTACGTGGCAAATAATGGCGGATGATATTCCTTGCAATATGTCAAGTGTCAGCCATTTTGTTTGTCAAAACTTCATTTCGTGTCGTGTGTTTTTTAGGGTTACATACATACTCAAGGGTAAAAACGGGACCCTATTACTAAGACTAGGGCTGTCTATCCGTCCGTCTGTCCGTCTGTCTGTCACCAGGCTGTATCTCAAGGGGGCTCCCATCCAACAAACGTGATTTTTTTACCGTTTTTACGTAACTCTTCGTGCGCGAGTCCGATTTGCACTTGGCTGGTTTTCTCATCAAAATTTGTGAAGGATGATCGAGGTGTACTTCGAATCAAAATGCCACCGAAATGACGGTTTATTACTTGTGAAATTTGTGGAAATCGATCAAGTCGTTTGAATAATGAAAAAGGGATGTTTATGGCGAGATTTCCTTTAGATGTAGCCCGAGAGGCACTTAAATATGATAGTTTTCAGCCATATGTAAGTAGAACAGGCTGGGAACAAATAAAATTTACAAATTTGACTCATTTAAATTGTGTGCTAGTGATGTGCTGCATGCAACTGCAATATCCACATATCGATAACAATATTATTGTTTATCACTGAAAAAAAAAGAATTATTATGTTGCGTGAAAGAGGAGGGGCACATTGATTTACATAATTTGAATGGCGTGCCTACATAAATGAGCAAGGATCAGAATTGGTTGTGCAATTTTGCAGGATTTAGAAACATAATCTTTATAATATTGATATGCCACACAATTGATTTCGTGTGCCGAGTACGCAAGAAAAACTTTGTAAGCTCTACGCAAAGCCTGGCAATTATGTGTTTGTGTCTAACGCTCCTGATACCAACAAAGTGGCGATGATGAGCCTACAAAAATTATGAGAAACAGTTTTTTATTACATTTTGAGGCTGCATTTAAGTCCAATCTTGTATTAGTACCAAATATTGACTCATTAACATTGGACTCATAAATACGAATTCGATACTTACTAATTAATAAAAACCTAGGTTTCTACTCTGCATATTTTATCGATATCGATGAAAAGCTGTTTGTTAAGCACTATTTGGTTCGGGTACTTCTGTTGTTTTACATCTTTGTGGTATCGGTTGGTATTGGAATGCTACGTAAATTGATTCTATTGGCTACAATGGGAGTCATGTCTCTGAAAACGTAGTGATTACATACTCGTTGATCACTATTTCATTCATATTTTTTTTTAATAAACTTTAGTCATGACAAAGTCATTCAGATTTTCATTCACCGTGCGCAGTGATGCCAATTTAGTGAATTTTCCACTAAAACTGGTGGTTTCTACCTCCCTTTTAGTGGCATAATATTTATTTTAGTGGCTGGTGGATTTTTCTTGTGGTTTAGTAGAATTCAGATAAAATAACAGAAAAGGTAATTAATTTGATTGTTATTGAATAATTTTAATGTTCCAGCAGGGCTAGCATGGCCGGAAATATTTTATCCACGGGGAGAGGACAAAATGCTATATCCCCCTGTCAGTTTTATCCACCCTCCCGAGCATGGCGACATGGGTGGATAAACTATCCCCGGGGAGAGGACAAAATGCTATTTCCCTCGGTATTGTCAGTTTTATCCACCCTCCGAGCATGTCGATATGGGTGGATAAACGACTGCCATCGGCGGCAGCCGTCGACTGCAGTCGGTGTCTGACTGCTGTAGGAGCACGTCGCCGTCAGCCGTCGACTGCAGTCGGTGTCGGCGGCTGCCGTCGGCGCGTCGACGGCTGCCGCCGACTGCCGTAGAAGCACGTTGGCGTCAGCCGTCGACTGCAGTCGGTGTCGGCGGCTACCGTCGGCGCGTCGACGGCTGCCGCCGACTGGCGTAGAAGCACGTTGGCGTCAGCCGTCGACTGCCGTCGGTTCGTCGACGGCAGCCGCCGACGCGCGTCTTCGGCTGACGTCGCCGAGTGTCGGCGGAATTCTGTGTCGGGTAATTCAAATGGATTGCTCGAATCGCGAATCGAACGCCGGTGCCGTTTTCGCTAGATTTTTTCCCTTTCCGACGACAACACTAAGCTCCAGTAAGCACGAGACGTTTTTAAAATATGTTTTTGTTCAAAGTTTTGTACAAAACCACTCGCTTGGATTTTATTTTCCAAAAGTAGTCATTTGTTTATTGATTAGTGTTACATTTTCATCGCATTTCAATCTTTATCGTCATCATGGATACGTTAAAAATGAAATGAACCTTGCGGTCGTCCGAAGACTTTGGTCGACAATGACGAATTAAGGGCGATTGTGGAAGCTGATGATACACAATCTACGGCTGAATTAGCAGCAGCTTTCGACGTTAGCGTCAAAACAATATTGATCCATTTGCGTCAAATTGGCAAGATGGTTGGATCCTGGTTCAGCACCTAAACAATGCCCTAAACGAAAACTTACCCCTAGAAAAGTGATGGTCACTGTTTGGTGGTCTAGCGCCGGTGTCATTCAGCACAGCTTCTTACCAAACGGGGTGAGCATTACTGCAGATGTGTACTGTGAAGAACTGAACACAATGATGGAGAAGCTGGCACATCTCCAACCAGCATTGGTCAATCGCTCGTCAACGCTGCTCCTGCACGACAACGCGCGACCTCATACTGCACAGCAGACGGTCTCCAAGTTGCAAGAACTGGGGTTGGAAGCTCTCCGTCATCCGCCCTACTCACCAGACCTTGCGCCTACAGACTACTACTTTTTCCAGAATTTGTATAACTTCTTGGCGGGAAAAAAATTCAATACCCGAGAGGCAGTACAAAATGCTTTTGAAGAATTTGTTGCCTCCCGTCCAGCTGATTTCTTTAAGAAGGGCATCAATAAACTGCCACTGCGTTGGCAAAGATGCATTGATTGCATGGGTGATTACTTCGATTAATACAAATAAAAAATACATGAAAAAAAATCGTTTAAATTTTTTCACACACAACGGCAATTTCATATGTAAAGACCTAATACATGTACAGTCACAGAATGAAAAGGTTCGTCACCTTAGAGTCGCTTTTCGCTTGCACTAGTAGGTACTGCAAGAATCAATTATGATATTTTGCAATGATGACATTGACCGCTTGACAATAGTTTTAACTGAAATAATAATGGCAGGTTGAACCAACAAAAAGGTTATAGTTTATCAAAAATAATAATCTTGTTGACAAGTTAATAGTCAAACAACTTTGATCTGAATAATTTTGAGCTTTATTAACGAAGAGTTAAACATTATTTTCTCTAACTTGAGTCTATTCTAGTTCAATATACTACTATACTATAGTTTCAAAAGGTAATATGTGCTCGCGATACGTTGAACGAATCAATTTGAAAATCGACGAACCTTTTCATTCCGTCACTGTACATATTATAGTACAGAAAAGCAGAGTATTTCAATTATTTGTAATGTGATGTCGTTCAGCGAAGCGGGCGGGGGACGGCTAGTGTAGTATAAATAATTAAGATGATAGCCTAGTGAAATATTCCTATTCCGTGGGAATACCTTACATAACTATTGGTAAACGCGCTAGTATATTTACGTAGAAAAACATATTTTGTACAACCGCAGCAGCAATCGATATAAGCAAATAATTAACATTTGTTGTAAAGAAATTAAATATTAATATTTTATTTTTACTTCGAAAATTTGTTTCACGTTTTATGTATCCCTCTACGTGAGAGTTAGATTCGCAATTGTCCAATTGCCCAATTTGAGCCAGGGTGCTTTTTAAGGATTGACAACGCCCACTTCAGGCAAGACAAGGGCAGTAGGTCAGTAGGTCAACAATCGCGTTTCAGTCAAGTGGTGCTTCATATTAAATTTCGGAAAAATATCAAACTCGAAGTAAATTTATTCAGGCCCTGATAAAGCACTTATAACTTTAGATAATTCTACATAAACCAGTCTTGTTATATATATTATAAAATATCTATCTAAAACTATAACTGAAGACAAATACTTATAATATTTCGAAGTTTTAATTTTGCAGCAAAAGCATTTTCTCAAAGTTACTTAAAATATTTTATATATTGATCTGCGGTCTGTGTATTTATGTAGGAAATCATATAAATATTGCCACCACACTCGTTCGTCCGAACTCGAGTTGTAGAACCCTTTGGTTTTATGCTATTAATATTTGCTTCCTTGTCTAGTCGCTTATAACTCTATTTTCATTTGCATAATCTTAAAATAAATACCAAGTTCCAACGTACTTAAAAGGAAATCGGGCTGCATAATTTAAGCATTACCTTTAACATTTTTAATATTGAATGATTAACTAAGATTAGACTTGATGGAGCCTAGAAGGATAGTCCGACCTAGTAGTCATACATACCTTACATTTTAACCCTAGATAGCTTATGCATACTCTAAGCTTCACTTATACATTAAGCTCGTATTCAAGTTTTGTAAAATAACTAGAACAAGTTATTTTTACTTCAATTGGAAAAATAGGGTTCATCAATTTCAGCCCTATGTGACCTGATTGTTGTGAATCGAAACTGACCTACATGCGGAAAGCTTCTTATGTAGCAAGTTCTTCATATGCTTTTTTATTCCGCGAGTGATAAGTTAAGTACCTTACCTAAGAGTACGTATTAAAAAGTATGAAAACTTTAAACTCATAACATCCGTCATTTAAAATAACAGGCGCAACTCATTAATCAAACACATTCATTATCCAGCATAATATTGTATTAATTTTATTCTTCCACAATGGTCCTAAACTTTTAAGTAGTTAGTGCAGCCTTACCACGACAAATATTTTTTGTTAGTTGTTGAACTATAGACCAGGTTTATTTTTATTAATAGGCTCTATTAAATGAATGCCGATTCGATCGCTGATTAATATTAGAATAGAGTAGACTATTACTTTGAAAATATACATGCAAAACCATGTTCAATTTAAAATTGACGATCTGCCTACAACGTATATGAGTGCTTAACATCTACCAAATAAATTATTTTCATGCCCAGAACTCTGAACCTCTTATTATTAACCTCCGATTATCGAATGATAAAATTTAGGTCAGCTCCTGGCTCCAGCATATTCAACAGGTCAGTCGGAGAATTTATGTCTCAACTGCCCGTTTGTGACGAGATGCAAAACACATTGCGACCTAGAACCATTGCATTTAAGCCGGCAACATCATATTTTCTGTTCATATTGTAGTTGTAAACTAGAAATTAATTACTTATCACCTTTGATGTATACTAATAATATGAACGAGTAGACTAAATGACTTGTGTAACAATATTTATAGTATTAGATTGGTTAGCTACTTGTAAGGCCATGTCACCATGATTGATGTCGAAAATGGTGAGCAAACCCAAAAACTATAAGGGAATCGGCTCTCCAATGCTCCAAGTAACTCGAACACAATACGAAAGTTGATTGACATCAACTTATGAGGGTAATGGTAGCCAGCCAGGGTACTGTTTATTTTTTATGTTAGGTTGACAAACAGGCTGACGGTCCACATAATGGTAAGTGGGCACCGCTGCCTATGGAAATTTGCAATACCAGGGTGATTGCCGATGTGTTGCCGACCTTGAAGAGCTCTTTTTACGTCTTTTTTGAAGAACCCCATATCCATAGCGGGGTAAGGGTTTAAGTGTAATTACAAAACAGATTGTAGTCAATGCTTCGTTTTAGAAAAGTTGCGATGAAGATCTCTAAAACTATTTATGATTTTCGGAAATAACAGTTTGTCGTAAATATTTCTTAAGACGAACATCAGACAACACAAAAAGATTTTCATACATTCAATTTGTTGCTATAACAAGTGCCAGTATTTTTGATCCTAAAAAAATAGGCTGTAGGTGTAGAGATTAACTAACTAACTAAATAAATGTGTAGTTACGTTCCTTGTAATAAGGTGTACAGCACAATCCCGCTGGTGTTGCTAATGTCTATTAGGCGACGGTATTTACTTACCATCAGGTGACGCCTGCCTAGTTGTCACTTGTGCTGTGACATACAAATTAAATGCCTTAAATTTCAAGGAACTCAATTTCTCTTGAGCTCCACGCGCGATCCTTTGTTCTAAATTTGGCGTGTACTGTTATAATTATTTTGAATGCAGCGAGTTATTTCTTCATCATTTCTTCGAGTTGGCTTTCTGTATAATGCAATGTTGATGAATATGTCGCAGGGATATGAGGTTATCAGGAACTTCACGAAATCCCTAGGGATATCACGAAATTTTGGTAGATGTCGAATATTCTTGTTTATTACGTCTTTTTACTCGCGACGGAACGAAGACGGTATATGCGTTTGGGGTGAGAGGATGTTTGTTTGTTTGTGCAACTCCATGTTGCCATGTTTCTCTCTTCTCTTTCAAAACTACTTGACCAATTTTTTATTAAACGTATCTAGTGATATGACATAATACTAATACAAAGTTAGAGATATGTCATTTCACTAAACTAAATGTAGTGAAGTAAAGAATACTGTTGATGAGTAAAGTAATAAAACAAAATTACATAAAAAAATAACCACAAAATACACTTTTAACCTAATCAAGACTTGTCTGATTTTTATTCGGCAGTATAAATATTTTTAACTATAGATATGTAATTTATTATTCCATGCAAGTTCATCAAAAAGTAGTAAGCCCACGTTTTGTATTTTTTTCTTTGATGACCAAAATTACTACATTAGGTTAAAATTAATCGAATGCAACCATTGTGATTTTTAAACTTCAAAGAAAATCTTCTTAATTAGAAAGCACATCGATTGATATACTTAGGTACATTTTTGCAAAGTTCTTCAAGTGTTGTCAATTTAAAAATAAATATAGGTCTAAATCCCTTGCATTGGCTAAGTGATAGATTTGCATCTTGAAGGTGGTAGCCGGTCAGGCGAATACTACTAAGTACCCTACCACCGTGCTATGGTTTCTTCACGATGATTTCCTTTACCGAGAGATCAAGCTCATTATAGGTACTAATAATTTAATGGTATTTGTGCTTGCTGTTTTCAGAATTCCACGCGGACGATGTCGCGGTCAGAAGCCAGTATCTAATATGCTGCTCGGGGGGCACTAAAACGTAGTAAAAGCATGGTTTGTGAAATAGTTCTTTGACATTTTTTTAAACCGTCTGTTGTATATCGTGTTATGAATAATTAATCTTAAGATTAGAATAAATTGTTTTGAAAGGGCTCGTATGCCAATCGCACAGCAGTAGGTATGCATTAGCATTAATCCATCAGAAGCGATATGCATAGCTTGGCACAACATTAAACATAATTAGGCGATGACCTAGATTTTTTATCAAAGCTCGCGTCGATACGCGGCGCGGGCGCATGTGGTGCACACACCCACAATATGCCTATACTATATCTAGCACACTAGTAATACATACATGGTATGACGCACACCTGAATACTTACCAATATTATATCATAGGTAATAAGTAAGTACTTTTATTATGCTTCTTAATCATAATTATCGTGTCTACGATAATGCTGTTTTTATATTTCTGTTACAAATGATATTTCATAACTTATTTAACCTTAAACAGCCACACATAACCTACTACATAACTTAGTGGATCCTACACCATGCCAGTTTTGGGAAATTTCATGTAATTATTATGTACGCATTATTCGCTATCTTGCATGTATGTTAGGTACATACTTATATATTTATTACTCTATGAATTTCATTTGATTTTCATTTTATTGTAACTTATTTAGGTTTTACATTGTTACAGATAGTGCCATCCACGAAGACGCGGCCCCTCTTTTTGCTAATTCCAATAAACAGTGCAAAACTGTATCTTCATGGATGGTACTATTTATATCCTGCAACCATACATTAAGTATAGGTCCTCGCGCAGCTTGGACTAGATACCATCGTAACGCCTAAATCGAACCCAAAGCATATCCGAGCCGAACCGAGCCCAGTCTCGTTGCAAGAAATGACACTATTCAGTTGTCGCGACGCAATTTTTCACGGACACTAGCATTCTTGCAAATACACACAAAAATATTGAGTTGCCGCATTTTCGGAGCTGTCACGGAAAGGGAGTGCTCCATCTACGAAAGAGCGGCGCGACGTTTTATAAATCTATGCCAGTAACCTTATTTGGTGTAGCCAGTAAGTAATTTGTTACACTCAGGTCCTGTTTCAAAATTGCTGAAAGAATAAATATGTCAGTTTGGCACTCATTCAATGAATTAAATAGTTGAAACTGTCATATTTATCATAGGACATTTTTGGCGGAAAACTTGCCAAGTGAAGTTGCGACTTCGTTTTATTTTCATTAAAATCATGAATTTGATTTTAATATAATATCGGTGGAGTTTTGTCCAATAATGTTCAATCTAACTGCATCAGTGAAATTAAATAAAATGAAAAAGCGTATCGGGACTTAATTGTCTCGTCTGTGAAAAGTTTTAGTGGAACAGCCACCAATTTCACTAAAACCTGACCTGAATTGACTTGACTGACGATGGATAAGTCCTGACTGATCTATCAACGCCCAGCCTAAACACTTAAACCTAGAAAGCTGTTTTTTTTCCAAAATGTTGTTTTTAAAACTTGATCGAGGAATAAGAACGGATTTTTCGAAATTCAACCTTTAAGGGGGTGAATAGGTGGTTGCAAGTTTGTATGAAAATCGGTCATTTTTGAAGCTAGAATCATGAACTTTGTTTTTAGGCTAACAATTAAAAATAAAGAAACACTTATTTTAGCGTTTTCTAATATTCAACCCTTAAAGTGGTGAAAAAGGGGTTGAAAGTTTGTAGGGAAGTCGCATCATTTTTGAAGCTAGAACCATGAACCTTTGTTTTTAGGCTAACAAATAAAAATAAAGAAATACGTGTTTTAGCGTTTCCTATAATTCCACCTCTGAAGGGGTGAAACGGGGGTTTAAAGTTAGGAGTTATTTCCGTTTCTTGGTATGAAAAATGAGAAGGACTGACTCATCAACGCCCAGTGTTAGACCTAGAAAGCTGATTTTTTTCACAGGTCATGTTTTTAAGATGTAGCCGAGGATTAAGAAAGATTTTTAGAAATTCAATCTCAAAGGATACGCGGGTGAAACCGCGGGGCGGAAAGCTAGTATAATATAAAATAAGTATAATAATAACTTGACATTGAAAACAAAAACAAACGTGATATTGAAACTGTAGTAATAATTGTTGGATGATGTAATAAATAAACAGTAAATGTATTTAATATCTGTATTTATTTGCCATATCAAAGATACAAGGAACGCCCACGCAGCAAACCCAACCCCACGCCTACATGTAACTAGCTGCTTTCACTTGCTTTGATAATAAAATTGAATTTTTCTTCTTTTTGAAGGTCTAGACGAAATCAATATTTGAAGGTTCTTAGAAATAAAAGTATTTAAATGTATAAAGTGCATCTAACTAATGCAAACTGATTTTCTTCTTATCAGGGAACTTAAATATTTAGATACTGTGGGATTATGGATAACATTTGTATGTAGACCATACTTTTTTTGTACCGTTTCATACATAACTTATTTTAGGTTTTTCTACTTAGCTTACTTGGATTTTGGTTTACTTGCATTATGGTGACGGAAAACGACCTTCAAACAGAAGTTCACCCTCCGGTTTTCAATTTGATGAAATTACCTGGCAGGGACGTCTACTTCATTTAACATATGTATTATATTATTCTACTATTAGGGTATTATAAATCAAATACTTGTGTACGTAGGTCTTATACATATGTTTGTTATCGCTCATCCTCGTAACAGCTGAGTGGATTTTAATAAAGTTGGAATATAGTTACTATTTATGGGACATAAGGCATGAATTAGCCGCGACGAATGGCTAGAAAATGAATGAAATACTTAATAGAAAAACTAATTCAGTAGGTTACTATATGGAATCATTTAGTAGATACTCAAACGTATATCGTGAACGCTATTTCTCACGTACATGTAAATAAGCTGAGCCTTGGCCTGGTTACCACGATTTTAGCGGTATTACAAAATACTCGAGTGATGCGGCGCGGGCGGCTCGCGAGCTCCTGCGCAGCTATAGAGTGGGGCTACGCACACGGGCAAACAATTTTCACAACAGCGCGATAAAAAATTGCTCACCCGATTTCATCAATTATAATTATATTATGTAGTGCAACAAAATGTTATATTTTCTACTTGTCTATTAATACAATTTCCTATACTTACGCTAATTTTACACATAATGAGTATTTTATACAATGCATGTTTTTAGATTATCTTTAATTTCAGCGCGTGAATTACCAGGGCGGCTGAAAAGTTCGCGGCCTAGAGTACTTAACGATGAGTAATTAGCTTGTTACTCATGTCACTAGTTGTGACACTCAGTAGTATTATAAAAGCAATCACTAATTAAGTTTGCACTCATAGTTCAATTATTTATCGAACAAAAAACATCACCATGTCAGCCGAATCTGGAAATTCTCGGAATTATTAACACCGCGCCGTCATAAAATTTCCCGTAAAGGAGGGAAATACACCGAAAGATATTTTTGAAGAGATGTCATCGGTTCTTCAGGATTCTGCGCATTCATATAGGATGGTGAAAAAATGGGCCCCGCTTATTTCAATAAGGACGAGAGAGCTGTGAAGACGACCTTGGCCCGGGCCGCCCTGTCTCGATACTGACATAAAAAAACATCTGAAAACGAGGGAATTTTCTTATTGTCTACCTACCCAGGGAAACTACGATTAATGGAAAAATATTACGCCTATTTATTGACTCAGGTTCGCGAGGCTAATTGTACAGAAACGAAGTGGGAAACTAACGCGCGGAGTGCTCTTTCTGCAAAACAACGCGCCCGTTCACACCGCACGTGTTGCGTGCGAGGCAAGCCCTGAAAGACACAGGGTTCTCAGAGATTGACCACTCTCCATATAGCCCAGACCTAACCTAGCGATTTCTTCCTGTTTTCCAATTTGAAAAAGGACTTACGGGCCGGAGATTTACAGATGACAACAAAATTAAAGAAGAAGAAGATCGTCATTATGAAGAGAAATATACAGAATATTTTTTGTGTAGGTTAAAGGCATTGTTTGCGAGATGTGAGAAATGTATTTCACTCGAGGAGATTATATTGAAAATAAAAAAAAGAAACCATATATTTTATTTTATTAAGTACCTTAGTACCTTAGTAGATACGTACACGTACCTTATCCTCTATGTACCTACCTACTATATACTACACAGCTACACGTAGCCTTGCTTTCGACAAGGCGTACCTATAGTTCTAATACCTATAAGTTTTTTTATTCATACGTTGTATTAACATAGTTAATTATAGAGAATTTCTGTTTCAACCATAGTACACCAGAGTGTAGCAAGTAGAAAGCTGTGGCTTCTGTTCCTCCAACCCAATGGGACAACGGAATATAGGCGTAGGTAACGACGTGCATGTATGGGATCTTGGGAAGGATAGAATAAAATATTATACATTTTACAGAAACTCTGATCCTCATTCGGATTAAAAAATAACCAAACACAATTTGATGCTGTTTCTACGTACGTATGAACCTACTACTGATTTTTATTTATTTTTGGTACATGAAAGATATGATTGCTTCAAGCTTGCAAAGCTTGCTTAAACAGCTGTCGGAGATTCTGAATCAAAATGAGTTTATAGGTTGTAGGTAGGTACTATACCTACTATGTTTGCTCTGTGATGTAGTTATATAAATTACATTATTTATTTTTTATTTTAGAATTAACTAATCAGTAAGTTATTCAGTTACCTAATATAAACGTAAACTGCTTTTTTACACATCAACTGTAATATTAGTATGCAACCAGACACAAATATACAACACTTGAAGAAGTGGCACAAGGTTCTAGAAACGGCAGCGCGGGCTCGCGAGGATGCATCGGAATCTGATAATTTGCCAAAAAGCCGCCCATTTTGGAAGAATTGATATTCGATTTAAAACGATTTAACTTAGCGAAGTAGATTATACTCGTACATAGATATCAGTATAGGTACATAACAAATAAATACATACATACAATAAGAGGCAATAAATTGTTAAATTTGGCTAAGTTAATTCTATTTGGTTTAAAACATCACCACCTTCAGACGTATTGACGTGGTATTGAAAAAATAGCTTCCACAGAATATTTAAGTGTCGTAGGTATAATCTGGCATTTAACAATTTGCCCAGCTTAGTATTAGCTGTTTGTATGCAGATACTGCTTAGTTGGATGCGAATGCGAGGTAATCGTCGTCCGATAATACGTTGTATGCTTACATTGGATGTATATCAAGTTAAAGAAAAATAATCCGCTTACATGAATGAAAAAACGATCGGTGTTTGTTATTTCGGCAATATTTCAGGTTTTAGTAGATAAGCTTTTATCTTGGTGAAATAAATAATTTTAAACAGTTTAATTTTCCTAATTCAAAATATGTTTTTGGGGCTAAGGATGACCTTGGACCACGCCATCGTCTACACTGCTAGTTACTACGACACATACGGATATCCGCTACATACAACGCGTGGGGTTCCCCATATTAGTATATCATAGCATTATGTTTTTATTACCTAATCGCTATTAGAACCGGATTAATTGGATTTTATTTGTACAATGACAAATTAATGATTTATTAAAATTATTTTTTGTCCGGGGATCTTGTTTCATTATTATTCCAGGGTATGCTCTATCTAAGTACCAAGTTACAGCGAAATCCGTTCAGCGTGATTGAAAAATCCGCAAACATTTGCATTTAACATATTGGTAGGATGCAGCGATCCACTCGTTACGTCACCATACATGCCGCCATAGTAATTTCTTTGACGTGAGCTCGACCTTTTCCACGTAGAATGATGTCATTCTGTTCTAATGTAATCTGTAACTATATGTAGCTTTTACAAATTAAAAAAAAAAACTTTTTTATGTCGGAGCGTGATGATGATACTATCCTATAAACCTTCTTTTATAAACTACTAACTCTCTATTCGGACTATCTAACGCAAATATATTTAAAAAAAAACCGGCCAAGTGCGAGTCGGACTCGCGCACGAAGGGTTCCGTACTATTGACTAGGTAAACAAAAGTAGGTACACAAATTTATAGTAAAAGTAAATATACAATCAAGTATTTTGTGAATATTTCAAGTGCCTACCTGTTACCATTTGTTGACATCGAGCAAAAAGTCGCAAAAAATGGCGCCCCCCTAAAATATTTATTTTATTTTTAGTATTTGTTGTTATAGCGGCAACAGAAATACATAATTTGTGAAAATTTCAACTGTCTAGCTATCCCAGGGCCGGATTTAAAGGAGGGCAAACGGGGCAACTGCCCGTGGCCTCCACAATACAGGGGCCCCCAAATAAGTTATACCAAATTATAAAAAAAATCTAAACAACTAAATACCACGTATACTTATATAAAAAAGAAGATTTATCTTTGCAATAAAAGATTAAAACACTTGCAAAATAATTGTTGGCACTCCTTTGATGCCCCAGGGCCTTCACACCTCTAAAGCCGTTCCTGGCTATCGTGGTTCTTGAGATACAGCCTAGTGACAGACAGACGGACGGACAGAGAGAGAAGTCCCGTTTTTACCCTTCGGGTACGGAACCCTAATTAAGACTCCTAGTTCCTATTAAGCGCGCTCAAATATCATACAAACTCTTCAGATTCCTTTATAAGAATGTACTTAGGTACCTGTAGATTATGTATTTTCCAATATAAAACATAATCAAAATACTTTGTGAGTCATAGGCCCTACTGGCAGAGATAAGTGCACGTTTTTGTAGATTTATTTCTACCGGTAGGGATAGGTGCACTGCCCATTTCTACTATTCGCTAATGCTATTTAGGTAATTTCCGATTCGACAGATTTTCGTTTCGTCAGATTTCGTTACGTTTCTAACAAAAAAAAATTACCACAAAGTGTACCTACGGCAATCGCTCGCTGCGCTTCACGATCGCCTTAGAGCTCGTACACACGAGCAGCATGTTGCCGATTGCAGCCGCCGACACGCACCAACGGCTGCCGTCGGCAACATGCTGCTCTTGTGTACGAGCCCTTACACTTCTATCCTAATCAATCCTTTTTTTTGTTAGAAACGAAACGAAACTGTCGAATCGGAAATAATCTTAATAGCAGTAGCGAATAGTGGAAATGGGCAGTGCACCTATCCCTAAACCACCTATACCGGTAGAAATAAATCTACAAAAACGTGCACTTATCCCTACCAGTAGGGATAAGTGCACCACTCTGAAGATAATAGCGTGAGGTCTAAGGAACGATTCTGTAAATAAACTAACGAAACTTAATAAACATAACATCAGTTCGAATAGTTCCCATTAATAAATTATCATACATTAAAGAGAACTGTGTCGCAGCAAAAGTATACTATACTAGATAATAAATTTATTGCCCGCGGGCGGTGCTATTTGCGAAACTACGAATAATTTTGCTCCTCATGTACCTATGTATTTTCGTAGAGGTAGTTATGTGGTAATAATAAAGAACACAAAGGATTTTCTTCACGTTAACCAGTGTGATGTCTCCGCGAAACACATTCATTGGTACGCGTATTGCAACATGCGCGCGCGCCGTGTCCCACTTATAAAGATAAATTGAAATTCAATTTCGCCAAAGGGCAACGTTGTTGTAAACACAGGGACAGAATACAAAATGTTGCTAACTTTATTTATTTAGTAGATCCTATTAGGAAAGCACGTACCTACCTACTGATAATGTAGCGAGTGATATTACTAAAGTTAAAGAACCTGGAATCAGATGATTTATAAGTAGTAGTAATGAGTTGTAAACAATTAAATGGTTAAATTGTGTTGCGCTAAAATTAAGAACTGTCCGGAATGAATATGGATTTAGAAAACATATTCATATAGGTAAAGCAAAAACCTTTGTTCTTTTGATATTCTGCTCGCACAGTCTAAGTCAATTGTTGCACAACTGTTATAACCTTCGAAATGGAAAAGAAACGCACGCGCAACCCACGCCGACCGCCATATTGGAAGCGAGAATCGTCAAAAGTTTTGAACCATTTTTCATAGCAGTGGCTAACAATCATGACGACGCCGCTCGTCGCCGTCGTAGGCATTGATGCAATGCCATTTGCCAATCTGCAGGAACTGTTACGGATGTGGTGCTTGCTTCACTTTAAAATAACGATGTTTCTTTTGATAAAACAAAATATATTTAGTAACCTACATAGTTATTTACACTGACTTCATTATTTTTTAACAAGTAAGTACCTGTCTATGCATATAAAAATACTTGTCCTGACTGATTGACTGATCTATCAACGCACAGCCTTAACAGCTTGAAATTATGTAATTTGCATGTGCATACATACATACCTACAGGTTCCTTTTATAACCTAGGCATCAACTAAGAAAGGGTTTCTGGAAATTTTATCCCTAAGGGGATAAAACAAGGGATGAACGGTTACATGGAAATCAGTCATTTTAAAAGTAAGGAACACAAAATTTCTTATATAGAAATAGATATAATTTACCCTTAAGAGAGTGAATTAGGACTTAACAGTAGGTACTTATATCAAATTAAAAATATCAATCACGAAATCTCATAAAGTATGAATACTACAAACTTGAAATTTGGCAGGGCAACCGCAATTTTTTTAAATAAATCGTTTTCAAGCGATTTTGTTTTCACCGTTTTCAAAGTAGAAAAAGACACTTGAAAAGAAATATCAAATCGATATTGAATGGCACTTATATAAATAATAAATTAAGTAGCGGAAAATGTAGTAATTTAATGTCTGCGGAACTTCGCAAAATTATATGTTAGGGCTACGTCAGGTGGAATACAGGTAAGCTATTCCCACCATTTATGAGTGGGTAGGATAAGTTTTAACAATAATGAATGTGTTTAATAATTTAAACCTAGGTTCAGCCCAATTAGAAGGTGGATATACAGATAGGGTAGGATAAGAAGAAGTAGGTAGGAGAGAAAAAGACATGCCAGCTTTATTTAGCGAGAAGAAAAGAAGTTATTCATATAATCACAAAACAAATTAGCGCAGTTGGCTGTTTCAAACCTTATTATTTAGTGTTTTTTTTTTTCAAATATACCTACCATGTGGGTTTCCATTGATAGCGTTGTTTCACGTTTAAAATGATTCGTCATTTTTATCTTCGTTGGTTATATTCTTCTCGATGGAGTAAAATTTTTCTATGTACGGGACTTTTTTATGAGTTGTTTTTTATTAGATAGTCTTGTTTGACCACGAACTCAACTCAACTCCGTGTTTGAAAATAAAAATTACTTTTTGCAAAAGAGCCAAAATCTCAGTTCACCATATAATTTTGTAGTTACAAGGTTGACAAAGAAAAAAAACAGTGTCAGAATTTATAACACCACTTCAGAAGTGGTGTTATAAATTCTCCGTGTTTTTTTTTCTTTTAATCTAGAGACTACTAGCTGTGTGTGTGTGTGTCAAACGCATAGTAGTGTGTGTGTGTTGTTTTGTTATTAATTTAATTTATTTCTAAAGCATATTTTATAAAAATACTAGCGGACCCGGCAGACGTTGTCCTGCTCTGAAATTAAAATAAAACTTAGAACCCGATTCCAGCGCCACCTACCGGGTCCAATTTTGTTTTCAAATCATCGAGGAACCGATTGAAATACACACACAAAATTTCATCCAAATCGGTCCTTTGTTACCATACTTTTAAGGCGATGATAGCTCAGTGGTAAGTGACGTCGAATACCGCGGCGAAGGTCGTGGGTTCGAATCCTACAATGAGCTTGAGCTTTCGGTGAAGGAAAACATCGTGAGGAAACCATAGCACGGTGGTAGGGTACTTTGTAGTACCCGACTGGCTGGCTACCACCCTCAAGTTGAAAATCTGTCGCCAAAACACCTATCGGTGTGTTCCGACAGCTGCACTTGAGAGCCAGTTCCCATCTAGGCTTTGTGTGCTTACCATCTTCGGCCACATCATCACTTACCATGGTGAGATTGTGGTCAAACACAAGCCTATCTAGAATTTAAAAAAAAAAAAAATACTCCTCCGAAACGGCTTGACCGATTTTGATGAAATATTATATTTATATTCAGTAGGTCTGAGGTCTGAGGTCTGAGGTTGTTATCTATTTTTGGTACCGCTAAATCCCACGGGAACGCGGGTGAAACCGCGGGGGACAGCTAGTTAATAATAGATAACAACCTATTCTCAGACCTACTGAATACCTACACATATAAAATTTTATCAAAATCGGTCAAGCCGTTTCGGTAATAATTTGTTACCATACTCATCCGAAACGGCTTGACAGATTTTGATGAAATTTTGAATGTATATTCAGTAGGTCTGAGAGTAAATTTCGGCACGTTGGTAGGGTACTTTGTAGTACCCGACCGGCTGGCTACCCCCCTCAAGTTTAAGGTCTGTCGGTAGATGCACTTGAGAGCCAATTTCCCTCTAGGCTTTGTGTGCTTACCACCTTCGGCCACATCATCACTTAGCATGGTGAGATTGCGGTCAAACGCAAGCTTATCCAAGATTTAAAATTAAAAACAACTACACAGAGAAACATTATATTTAAAGCCGATTTCGAAACATAATTTATTTTTTAAAGTGCGCAATTTTCTTTGTTTCATTATGGAACAACAGGATTTGAGCATTCTAATTTCGCCCAGTGTTAACCCCTTGGATTTATTTTTTCATCAATCTGTACAAAACTAGTATTCATTGGCGTTTCATGAAATGCCGAGTAATTTCATGATTGGCCAATAATACGATCAGAACACGACATAATACTCGTACAAGGAGCCTAGCTTAGTAGGTATTCATAGGATTTATATTTCTGATAAAACTAATCCGAAATATTCTTTCGGAATTCTAAATAGATTTCAAATATTGTACATATAAATAAATATTTTACATACTATGATATGAAAATTGAGGAATATTTTTTTAAAACATCAATTACTATCAAAAATATTACTGCGATAACAATGTATGATCGTAAATATCTTAAAATTTTATGATTTTTACTCTCTGTAAAAATCATAAAATTTCAAGATATTTACGATAATCCAGGATACTTTTTTCTAGAACTCAAATAAAATGGCAGGGCACAGTTAGTAAACAACAAATTCAAGCAGAAACCCATATAAATACTTAAAAATGAACCAT
The DNA here is from genome assembly GCA_951361185.1 of Ochropacha duplaris. Lineage (NCBI taxonomy): Eukaryota > Metazoa > Arthropoda > Insecta > Lepidoptera > Drepanidae > Ochropacha > Ochropacha duplaris. The sequence continues at coordinate 4,929,433 of OX592690.1, forward strand.
ACATTTTTGCTTTGATTATTTAAATTACTCAATTTTTGTTATTCATTTCATGCGTATAGCACAAGCACAGCACACTATTGTATGTAACCTATAATTAAGTACCTATAGTTAAACTGCTAAAAGCTAGAAAGTTAGTTTGTTTGAACGCGCTAATCTCAGGAACTACTGGTTCGAAAATAATTTCTTTTTAATATTGCATAGCCTATTTATGGAAGGATGCCATATAACACCACTCTTGTTACGTAAATCCCACGGTAACGCGGTTGAAACCGCGGGGGAAAGCTAGTAAGCTTATAAAATAACTAACAAGAATTTATAGGTGTTCAATTACTTGTGGATTGTAAGTTTTCGAATAGTTTGGCTTTTCTAAGGAACAATTCACTACACACACAGGTACCTGAGATATTTTCGTTTAATTGATTCATTGAACTTGAAAGGAAGCAGGGTATTTTTGTTACAATACATATTAAAAAAATCTTCTGTTATAAGCTGCAGAAGGTAAGGTGTCCTACGAGGCTTGTTACATCCTACTGATATTATAAATGTGAAAGTTTGGATGGATGGATGGATGGATGTACCTATGTTTGTTACTCAGTCACGCCAGAACCGCTGAACGGATCTGGATGACATTTGGCACAGAGATAGATTATAGTCTGGAATAGCACATAGGCTACTTTTTATCCCGGGAAAAGATCCCTCGGGAACGCGAGTGAAATCGCGGGGGACAGCTAGTTGAAAATAAATATAAGACTAGTGTCACATACACTAGTCTTCTAGTCCTTTACTTCTAATAAGGTGTTAAAAAGCAACTTGTAGAAAATTTGTACTTGATACATACCTATTGCGCATCCAACGATAGAGTTGAGTGGATTTCTTTTGGACTTTTCGTTCTCCATCATATAAGTACTTACTCCATAGTTCCATACTAATCTGAATTAACTAACAAAATTCATAAAATATCGATGCAACGATTTAGGCGTGAAAAGGTTACAGACAGACAGACCAAGTTACTTTCGCATTTATAATGTTAAGTAGGTATGGATAAGTCCTAAATTGTGTTGGAGGCTTGTGGCATTGTTGTATATTTTCGATGACGTTAACGCGGAACGAACTGTGTAAGGTAGAGATATTTGTATTTAATGGCTGAGAAAAACTCACGAACCGTATCCGCGTTCGTTTACTTGGTATTAATCATCACATCACAACGTTCCCGGTACTTACCGCACTTCTACTAAACATTAACTTTCCGTTTCATGAATGTGCATGACTTTATTTCCATTCAGGCAACGCACCTTGCGTTTAAATTCATCATATTTTTATGCCTGATGGTAGTCACCGCCGGCTATAGAAATTTGCAATAGATACCAATCCATACTCCATACTAATATTATAAATGCGTAAGTGTGTCTATCTGTCTGTTACCTCTTCACGCTTAAACAGCTGAACCGATTTAGATGAAATTTGGTATGGAAATAGATGGAACTTTAGAGAAGGACATAGGATACTTTTTATCCCGGGAAAAGATAAGATTCCTCGGGAACGCGGGAGAAACCGCGGGGAAGGAAACTAGTAATCTACCTAGTAAGCAAAATATATACACTGATTAATATCGAAATCTCAGAAACTTGTAATTTGGTAGGTAGATTCCTAAGGGAGTAAGGCGGAGTCCGCTAAGATAGTAGGTATTTTGAATATTCAATGCCTTAACGGTTCTCTCGAGAATGCGGTTGAAACCGAGGAGATAACTAGATAGTAAGCAATAATTTTGGCTGTATCCTTTTAGCACTGTTTCCAGTATTCTCTTCCTATCAATAAACCTATCTATCTCTCCGAGTCTTCATGTAGGTACTTAATAGTCTTTATTGACTATGATACATAATTGCCCTTCTGTATGATTGGCAGAGGCGGCGACAGTACCTAAGTCCTGCCTTTTTATAATCAGGATGTACGTAAACGGTCTCGATCGCACTTACTACGCAATTCATTGACGTCACACGTGCGATAGATGACAGTGTCGGGTATAATACTAGTTCAAGATTGATATTTTTCGGATGTTAATCCATAATAATACCCTGATTGTTCGTAAACTCCTATCAAGGTACACATCTATGCTCTCGCGAAAAATGAATATGTAATAAATTGTAACGCGATGATGCAATTCTATAGAACAGCAGATACGAATATCAATGGCGAAATCGTAGTCGTTTAGCTCTTGTCACGTGCATCTGGTAGACCATAGAGGCAATTTGATGCTATGTTGATTTAGTTTCGAAATCTATGATCAACATACTCGTAGAATTATGTATATTCGATATTCGTCCATGTTATCGGAATAATTATTGTTTTATTTGATCATTAGGACATGAATGTGGCCTGACCTTAGTTACATACATTCGGAAATACCTACTGTTAATAATCCTCCGTCTGGCGCAGTCGGGTATGCCTATTTCATGAAAACGTTAAACCTACTTGTTCCTTTATGGCATTAATAACAATCAAGATAAATATCGAATTTACGTGGTCTATTAACAATAATGTTCACAAGACCTGGTTTAGATTAGTTTGGATATAATGTTGCGAAAGGAAAGATCGTCGATGACTCGTTCAAGTCTTAAATCCAGCGCAATGTGTTTTTTTTATTACGACATCACGCAAAAAGCCGCGGTTGAGATCTATGGAACTTTCACCTAGATAAACTATATTAAATGTTGAAACATGTGACGTCACGTTATTTCCACGGGAAACGGAGGCCAATTTATGGTGTAGTTCAAAACAGTTTCATTATATTGGTAATAGTTAACAAAAAAGTAGGACTTAAACCCTAGGCAATACAGTCACAGTTCAAAAGTTAGAGACAAGCTAACACTATTAGCTTAAATAAAAATAAAAAAATTTAAGAGCTATTAAAGACACAGAGTGCTTCCAAAAACTGGTTACAAGATTTAATAGAAAAAAAAATGTTATTACTAAATCTCTGATTATGTATATTATGGATTTTGAATGCCAATTTTGAGCCATTGATAGCCTTCAAGATTCGTGAAGGTTGGTAAAACAGTGGTAATATCCCTGGTATCAGGTGCTAATCTATATAAGGGACTGTAGCTCCATTTTTAGCTTCAGTCAGATGTACCACTGCCTTCTTCTTGTCACATAAAAGGACTTACCCACAGCTCCGCACATTGGGTCTATTATTTTTATTTTTTTATTTATGTGAGAACTGAATCGTTTTCATGTTTGATCCATTCAAAATCTGTATTCCACGCGCCATAGCAGATAATCACCATGTAATTTGACTTTCATGTTAGTGTTTCTCAGATCGTTCGGGAACGGAACATTATTTCACCCCTACTTCATTATCCACGCGCGATGCTCATTTCCAGACCGTGACGGTGGCTGCCTCTAGGTAATTGAAATGATTGATGTTGATGACTCTTAATATGAGCTTGTTGGTGTTATACCTATACAAATGTTTCTATTTCAAATCATTTGCTAGGTACCATGAGAAAATATTTCCTTGGAATTATTCCAGTCAGTCTCTAGTGGTGCCAACTACGATATATTTGGTGTGCACGGTGAGATGTGGTCTCAAGAAACCCAGTCACATATAAAACAAAAATGTTTTCAAAATATGTATGACAAATGGTTTGTATTCAATGGAATTTATATGGTTATAGAAGTAAAGGCTATTCGCAATCAGCATTGTGTAAATCAACACACATGGTACGTAGGTAGTATTACTCGTATACCTATATGTATAAATCAACTGTACAAATAAAAGAGTAAACAAAGACGCCATGAATACCCAGCTTTATTAAAATATCTACTTTAGACGGGCTGTAAAACCAGGAACCTACAACTTGTTTTGTAAATATATACCTATACATACTTTACACCCAGACTGAGGACAAACAGACATGTCCATGCACATAAATGTCTGTCCTGGGTGGGAATCGAACCCACGACCTGTGGCGTTACAGGTAGCGTGTAAAGCAAGTCGGAAGTCACCCTACAACCACAGTGTAATAAAAACAACGTTTATATAGACTGTGCTACAACTGAGAAGAAACGGCAAAAACCCCAGAAAGTAGAATGTAAACCAACTACCTAGTTACAACCAATTAAGTTTCGAAAAAGCAAAGATCTTCCAAATTTAACGAAATATACCTATATAAATACAAATTATATTTCCCTTCGCTAAGACTGCACCCCGAAGGAATCAAGAATATGCACGTAATATTATCGCGATTCTATCATTAGGTAGAAATAAGCTCCTCCATAATCCAGTAAGTAGTACCTACCTACCAACAGGAAGTACCAAAATTCTCGTTATTGCATATAGCCGGATTAAAATGAGTTTAGGTATATGGAACTATTTATGTAAAAAAAACATTGAAAATTATTTGAAACAGTTAGATTATTCAAATACTGAGAACCTAATATTGGTACAAAAATAAGAAATATAAAGATGGTAAGTAGTGATATGTTGTCAATTTGTTGTCCTTTTATTTTTTTTATGTCACAAGTGACAACGAGGCAGGCGGGTCACCTGATGGTAAGTGACAACCGTCGCCTATAGACATTGGCAATACCAGGGGATTGCTAATGTGTTGTACACCTTATTACAATGCCTTAAAGGCGAACTGGCTCTCAAGTGCAATTGCCGGAACACACCAACAGGTGCTTGACGACAGATTTTCAACTTGAGGGTAGCCAGCCAGTCGAGTATTACAAAGTACCCTACCACCGTGCTGTGGTTTCCTCACGATGTTTTCCTTCACCGAAAGCTCAAGCACATTGTAAGGATTCGAACCCACGACCTTCGCCGCGGTATCCGACGTCACTTACCACTGAGCTATCATCGCCTTCTAGCATAACGACATGTACAGGCATCCAGACACTTACACACACACACACACACACACACACACACACACACACACCTGTATATATATAGATAGATAGGTATATACACACATACATATGTACGCACATACACACCCCAACACGTACTAAACTAGTACATACCTAATATTTTTATTTAATTTTTTTGTTCTTAATTATTATTTTTAAATACATAGTTGATTTGTTTTTAGTACCAAAACTCAATCTTTACACTCTAATAAATGTCATCACTAGACTTAAATGTTTCATCGTAAAATTTGCATATACTACATATTAGTAATATTAACAAATTGTGTAGAACGATAGAGGAGGAATACCCTACCGTCATACAGTGAGAACTAGTACGGAGGGTATGATAATTTTTTTTACCAAATATCTACCAATAACGAAATAAAATAAAATATTTTTATTCTAACAGGCACATACTATGAATTTTTAGATTCTTATCGCACGATTCAGAAGTTGCTTTTTACCGCACAAGAGACTTTTACCGAGAATAGCCGGCAATCAATGTATGTACATATGTAATACGTATGTATTCACTTTGATATCATTTACTTGACTATGTCACAAGTGAGAGAGTAAGAACTATAAATGGAGGCAAGTCGAGGAAAGACCAAACAAGCCGATGCACTTCATTGGAAAATGAAAAGCGCATTTATGATGAAGAAGCAAAGATCTGCTGTATGAATTTCTCGCACAAAATCAGTAGTCTCCTGTATGTAATATTTGGTCTAATATTAAATTAGTATAAGCCTGTAAATGCATGCAGATATTTTTAAGTCCCAGTAGATACAACGTTTTAGGTATTTTCGAATATATATCTGAACGTTGAACGTGCTTTATTGTGAATTTCTATTGGAAATGCGGATAAAATAAGATTCAATGCTGCCCCTATGTTTACAACTGTTTGAAAATGGCGGACAGGAAATCTCATAATTTGAATTTCGTAAAATCACCTGGTTACGAAGAATTATTCACAGATTTTCTTCCATTAGTTGGAAAATGTTTTAATATGATCAGCTGCAGTCTCAGGACCTTGGTGCGTCGGGAGAGGGGCGATCGCGACGGGAGGAGGGGGGAGGCATGGTCGCGGATGACGCGTGCCCTACTGGCATACTGACACACTTACCCAGTGACAGTGGTACTGCTTTTGGTCCGACGAGGTCGACACGATGCGTCCTACCTACCTACATGAATTATGTACGTATCGTAGAAGGAATAGTAGGTAGGTCCAGTTCGATACTGACCTACTTACATAAAAAAACATCCAATGAGAAACATAAATAAAACCAAAATAGGCAGTAATTATTAAAGGATAAAGTTAGTGTGTCTTCGTGTGATATGGACACGTAACTTTGTCCCCGAACTTACCACGGATTATGTTTATAAAAGTATTTTTTTTTGTCATGGATACAAGCACAAACAGTATTTGTAGATCATCTCCTAAAAGCTAGTGTTAATTAATTTTATCAATCGGGAATGATTTATCCAGTGCAAATAAATTATTCTGTTCGTTATAAAATTATTATTAACTCATCAATTTATAATTCCTATGTAGGAGACTATCGAATAACATTACACACAAATTAATCGCACCAACAAAAATATTATTAATTTCTATTGATTGACGAAACATTTATGTGTCAAGGCCCCACGTATTGCGTAGAGTTGAAAGGTAAATCTACATAGTGCTTCAACCTTGCTGAATATATATTTAGCAATTTATTTTAAATAAAGAAATCGTTAGTCGGTTGACTAGTTTGATGGATAATATTGCAAATGCAATATTTGGACGTAACAATATATAACATTGCATTTATTCAATACCTTTCCATGATCATTTAGGGTTTCTGTAGAGGTAATTTATTTCCACCGTGTGACTATTGGCAGTTGCTATGACTTGTCAATATCGACCTTTAGCATAACTCTCAGGTACACTGTATTATTTCTCCAACATGGATTTCATATCTAAACGAAAGCCTTCTAAGTATATTAACAGTGATATATTATGTTCTTTCGTAGGCTTTTATTCTCTACGGCAATATGCTTGTTATTGATCGAACTTTCCGTACGGTCGCAATTCCTCCACTTCAAGGAGTTAAGTTTGCAGAAAATTAGTAATAAAACAATTTAATTCGACGTACCTACGTTTAATATGACTGATATGGAATATAAATATTATAAAGAGTAAAGATTTGTACGAATAAACACAATAACAACTGGGCCGATTTCAAAAATTCTTTCACATTTGAATGCTTCATTATTCCAGATTAACATACTTCTCTTCTTCTTCTCTTCCTTATCCCACGCTAGGTGGGGTCGGCACAACATGTTTTCCTCTTCCACTCCGCTCTATCACTAGTCGTCTCCGTACTCACACCTTTCATATGCATATCATTCTTCACGCAGTCCATCCATACCTTCTTCGGCCTTCCTTTACCTCTATATCCATCCACACTCATGCTCAATACTCTTTTTGTTACATGCCTTTCATCCCTCCTTATGATATGCCCATACCAAGCCAATCTATTTCCTTTCATCTTTTCAGTCACTGGTGCTACTTTCAAGCTTCCTCTGATATACTCATTCCTTATCTTATCCATTCTAGTAACGCCACACATCCACCTCAGCATTCGCATCTCAGCCACATGCACTCTTCTCTCATTCACCTCTTTCATTGCCCAACATTCAGAACCATACATTACGACAGGTCTTATGACGGTTTTATAAATTTTCCCTTTAAGTTTCATGGGCATTCGTCGGTCACATGTGGTCCCAGAAACCTGCCGCAATTTCATCCATCCTGCATTAATCCTGTTCCAGATTAACATACTAGTTTATATAAATAAAAATGAAATTTGGTAAGCGCATAACTCAATGGCTGGACCAATTCGGCTTTATTTTTAATTTTTTTTTGTATATTCCTTAAGTTCCACGGAAGGTTTTAATACTATAAAAAAATTGCATGGACAATAGTAAAAACATTTATTTATTTTTTACTATTAACTTTTGACAGAACGAAGTCTGTCCGGGCTGCTAGTAGAATAGAAAAACGTAGGAATTGTGAATTGCAATTACGTATGTTTCGATGACTTACGAGCAGGTAGGTATCCAACGGCTAGCTCACACTTATATTCGGAGCACCAATCTAAGTAATAGATAATAATAATATTTATTTATTTTCTCCTCAGTAATAAACTACATACAAACAATAAGACCAAAAAATATAGTCAAGAGAGTAGCTGGTGTCTATTATACGTGCAAACCTGTATTACAGATCACCAGGTCCGCCCCCACGGAAGCTAACTAAGTAGGTACATAGTTTGAGATTACATAAAATGTTCACTTATTATATAATTTAAATACAAAAGTTCTTAATTAAGTAATTAGTGTGTGTATGTATTTTTGTGTGTGTGTGTGTGTGTGTAAGCTACGCCAGTAGGTAGTAATCTTTCTGTTTCATCATAGGATAGCTGTAACAACCATTGTTAATCATATACCTATAAAAATAATCCCATGAATAACCAATACACCAGATATCCCGCAATATCGTCGTATATACATTCCAATTATCTAGAATCTTTCGGGAATATTGGTTAAGAGCTTATACAGCTTGTTAATTTTATATTGTCATTGGCGTAGCCTGCATCTTTGGCACGCCAATTAACAATTTAAGTACAATTACCTACAGCATTATTGTTTCGCCTACTACTTTATGATTAATTTCGTACGGGTCACAAAAAAAATAGACCACGTAATATGCAGTTATTTTTCTAAAACCGTGAATCTGTTAATAACAGTACAGATAGAGATATCACTACCGACAAGGAAGTACGCGTTTAAATCAACCGCCCGTATAACTACTGGCTACTCGCATTATAATAATCCCTCAAGGAAATCTGCTTTCTTTATTGGCCTTGACATGGGCTGGTAGCAGAAATTTCGAGATTATTTATTTATTGTGTAATATATCCAATCTATAAGATGCTAAGAATTACACTATTAAATTTTACCTAACTAACTACTTTTTAACAATGAATTATTGAGATAACATAATATTAATATTATTCTGTATGAATTTTAATTAATCCGGTCTTATTAATAACTATATAATACTAAGTCTTAAATAAATAATCATGAACTACCATGCATCGATCCATTTTCAAGAAGGCAAAGACCTCGACACTACTTGTTACTCAATTTCTGCGGAACTTTTCCGTACTCTGATGTGTTATATTGTTTTTCATTTTGTAAATAAGATTATTTTCTGCTTGTTCGTAACTACCACGTTTTTAGCCACGTTCCCAAGGGTTCTAATGTTTTCCTGGGATTCGTTTATTTGATTCCAGGCATCATATATTAATATAAAAATCTAATCTGCATTTACAGCTTAACTGAGAAACAAAGATTCACACAAACGAACACTTATATTTATTGGTAAACTAGGGAATACTATCGTCATCATTTAATAAGCTAGTATATATACATTTTATTATATATATTGTTTACTGTAGACAAGCGATGTCAGCAAACCAAGGTCCAAGTAGCTTTATAACAACGCAAGGTTTATTCGTTATCTCACTTTTCTATTGTGAGATAAAATTTCTTCGCAGTACCGAGTACTTCCCTTGCATTATGTATTGCAGGAAACTGTGTCAAGGGCTCTTCTACGTCTTATTAAATACCCATGAAACAATTTATTAAATAGTCTCTATTTAAGTAATTGTTTTACTATTGTTTTGTAAGCTGACCTTTTGCGTAAGGTTAAACTAGATTAGTTTGTTATCATTGGTTGATTAAATAATTCAACTAAATCTCACATCGTACTTTTATAACAATATCCTAATCCAATATGATCATCGATATCCAGCATTATATCAGATGAGCGGTCTAGGCAGGCGCTTCTCAGACTTTTGATATAAAGAATTTTTAAAATCCTCAGTACTTACATTTACTACTATCAAAAAGAATTTACTGACCGATAAGAAGCTAAACCAAACTATGAAGTTAATGATAAATTTTATACGTGTGTTCTGGTTCCGAAACCTACTCAACAACGGGGTTGTGTAAGTACTGTAACTTCGTATTTTTCAGAGGTGTTTTATTATAATACCGGTATGCGCATCGCATCGTCTGGGGTCGACATGAATATAGGCCAAGTTTAAACTGTAAGTAGGTCAGGGGGATTTAAACTGATAGTCGGAAGATCGTTACTGAACGGATATTTCTATAGCTTGCATTTCGAAACTGTGGATGACTTATGTGCGATTAATATCAATAATGTTGAACTAAATACTTAATGATGATATTATAAAGTTAAATTCTATTTAAAAGAGAAATCTTCGATTCAAAATTTCAATTTGAAATATTTGTACCTTTAAAAATAGTAAAACTACTGTGGTTTTACGAGTAGATATTTCTTTTTTGAATCATTATAATATTTATCAAAATATAAAAGTAATCATATTATTAATGAACAGTATGTAACTCTTCCTCTGACGCGTTCGGAGAACTGGGTCGAGTATGTCAAGACCAAGAGGAGCATTGGAGGAGGTGTGAGAATCGTTTCCATGCCACCGGCCACCCCTCGCCCGGAGGGTGTGAGGCACCCGATGCCCTTGCTCTATCATACATAATATATGTTCCTTTTTACCGGCAGAGTTGACTTTTAAATGGCAATTTAATACCCACCTATGCTACGTTTGACATATAAAGTTTCGAGTTGCAACGTAAATTTCATTATTATATCAGGCCCATTTGACTTGTGGCTCGTTTAGTTGCAAGCTCCTGTTTCCTCGGGTGGAATAAATAATAAAGTGCAAGGGTGCAATACGTTTATTTCAAGTGACTTTTTGATTGCCATAGCTAAGTTTGCCGACGCGCCGACTTTCGGTAACCATGACAACAGTCATGTCCTTAGGCACCTAAGGTACTGCGCCGACGGCAGCCGCCGACAACGCGGTTGAAAAAAAAATCTAAAGAAAAAAAAAACTAAAGACAACACACTTTTTTTAATATTATTATTCAGCTATTATTCGGCGGCAGGACTCCCTCGTCGCTATGTAATAGCTTTACCGCGGCAGTCCCCGAGTGCCACAGTAAATTTTTTACTTTTAAGAGTCCCTAATCACTATACGGAATGTTACGATGCCGAAATTAATCGGTGGGTTCAAAATTTATGTTTTGTTCTAGGACGCTAGTAGAAATGCTCATTATATTTTGATACGTAAGAAAATAGTTAATACTGAAATGGGGTTATTTCGTAATAATGTAATTCATTCCTAATGTGATCAGGCATATTTTTTACCAAACCTTTGTACTTTTACTTTGGATTATATAATTGTTAATATTATTATAGGACTAGCTTTCCGCCCGCAGCTTCGCCTACGTGGACTACACGATTTTGGCTGATTCTTTTTTTCCAGTTCTGGCTATTCAAATTATCCAAAAATAATCTTTTTATTTTTCATACAAACTTTAACCCCCCTTTTTAAGGAGCGAAATTGAAAAAAATCCTTAAATACGTGGATATTTTATTTTTAATGAAGAGCATAAATACATTTTTTTTAGTAAGTCAGATAATAAACAATATTTTTTTAATACAAACTTGAACCCCCCTTTTTACCCCTTTAAGGGTTGAAATTCAAAAAATCCTTATATGCGTATTTCTTTGATTTTATTGAAGAGCATAAATACCTACTAAATTTCAAGTAATTTTGATGATAAACAATTTATTTTTCATACAAACTTTAACACCCCTTTTTACCACTTTAAGGGTTGAAATTCAAAAAGTCCGTACATTTGTGTCTTTAATTTGATTGAAGAGTATAAATACAAAATTTTAATAATTCTGATAATAAACATTTTTTTTTCATACAAACTTAAACCTCCTTTTTACCCCTTTAAAGGGTTGAAATTCAAAAAATCCTTAAATACGTGTTTTATTATTTAACATTTAGAGGCTAAATACCAAATTTCATTCATTTCAAATCAAAAATGACAGAGTTTCATACAAACTATGGACCCCCGTTTCATCCCCTTGGGGGGTGAATTTTGGAAAATCCTTTCTTAGCGGAACCTTACGTCATAATATCTATCTGTGTGCCAAATTTCAACGCAATCCGTTCAGTGGTTTTATATATATATAAAAGTCAAAGCTGACTGGCTGACTGACTGACTCACTGACTGACTGACTGATCTATCAACGCACAGCTGAAACCACTGAACGGATTGCGTTGAAATTTGGCACACAGATATATATATATATATATATATTGAAGATAAATCAATGTAGTTTATGGCCACTGTTAGAATGTCTACTTATGTATTGTGTTGTGGTTATGCATCTCTTGATGCACTATGAATGCAACTCATGTACTTTGTATTGCATACGATAATCATGTTTCTACCAGTTAGTAGTTCGTTCATGTAGACTTTACATGTACTATATAAGTTCAATTTTATACATATAATGCCACAAGTGGGTCAAGTTTACATAAACCAGGACAGAGGATAACAGAAATGCAGTTGACACCGTAATGTAGGACACGGATCTGTAGGTACGTATTAATAAATAGTTATAAGTACACTGTTATTTACACACGCTACGCGAGAAACATTAATAAATTATATTATTTATTTATCATCACATTATTAAAATAAATATGGTAACATATCCTTTTACATTGGATTTTTACCTATATAACTTTTTTGATAATTTATTCCGATGTGTATGTCAGCTTCGGTTTAATTGTCTTGATCATAGGTTACGGGAAGCACAGTGGTTTATGTCTAGAGATTATATTATGTTTTATAACTGTAGAAATATAGTTTTTCAGCGTATGGTATAACACTTATCTCTCTAAAAAGACAAAATGTGAGAGAGAAAAATAAAATAAAAATTGGGTGGCAACAACAGCGAGGGAAAAGAAGAGCAAGGGGTTGGGAGAAAACCTGTATTGCCTCTTAAATACTAGGGTCTTCCTTCGAGCTCAAAAGTAGTATATATCATTCGAGGATAATATAGCTTCCTATAGTGAAAGAATTATCAAATCGGGTCAGAAGTTTGAGAGCTTACCGCCACATCCAAACTTTACCTCTTCATTTGACCGAGCGAGCGCGATGCGTCTCCGTTTCAGCTTGGGCAAAAATGCTTGCATATGTCTGTCCAGCTGTTCTCCTCGACAGGTCGCATTTCTCAACGGATTCTCGTGTTTGTGAGCAGGTTCGATCATAGGGTAGTGTCCTAAAAAAGTCTATTTAGTCCGTCAGTTAGATTACCAAAAAATATTGGACACGTATTTTTTATTTTGTTCCGTAAACGAAAAATGAAAGGACAGTGCGTTGAAATTTCGTGTGACGTCACGCCGTGGTACAAATTTAACCACGAAGTGATGTCACAAGTTCCACTCCTATACTATGATGCGCTATAACTTTGTATATTTTTATTGATTTGATAAAGAAAAAAATAACGTGTCCAATATTTTTTGATAATCATAGCGACGTACTAATTAGAATTAATTTTTATTGACCCAGGCAGGACACTACCCTATTAAATTGAATTTTTTGCTGATCCAGTTTTTGGAAATTTGACAAAATAGGGGTTTAGAACTCAAAAAATATCATATTTCAGCCATTTAGAAAGCCATTGCGAGCCATAGCGATTCCACAGCTCACAGAGCCACTACAATAGTAATACATATATGTGTTGATACTAACATTATGTGCCTCAATTTAAGTTTTTAATGATCGTTATTTCCGTTTCTGAAATAGACGATTGCATGGCTCATGAAATATTGAAGCACCTTTGGAACTGAAAATTACGTAGTATTTAATAGGTATGTTGCCCAGCCTTCACCTATACCAAGGTTCGTTCGTACATTCGTCGTAACTTACCCGCACCCCATAGTTCAATAATTTAGATTGGCACCCCTGTGCATTTATACTATTTGCTAATAGTTATGGTATGTTTTTTTCTATATTCTATTATTTAGATTCCCTGATATTTCAGATGAATACTTATTGTGCATGGACGTCTCTTAGGAATGATTTTAGAGTATGATAGGTTCAGGCTAGCTTAAGTAAATAAATATTTTCTCGGGAATAGTTTCTATAATAAGATCTCACATAAGGTAACTGGAATGTCTTATTTTAAATTTAAAAGTCATATTAAACTTAGGTTAGTGAACAAGCCTCATTATATGGAACAAGGTTCATTATATGACAGACAGAAATATAAATAAATAAATAAATATCCTCGGACATTATTCACACACGGCTATCTGATCTCAAACTAAGCAGAGCTTGTAATATGGAAACCAGATGACTGATATAATACATAGACTACTTTTTTTGTTGTAAATACATACTTAAATAGATAATTACACCCAGACTCAGGACAAACAGACATGTTCATGCACACAAATGTGTGTCCTGGATGGGAATCGAACCCACGACCTGCGGCCTGATAGGTAGTGTCTTAATCAACCACGCCAACCGGCCCGTCTAATATATGGTTGTAGTAGCTTCACTCTGCACTAGCATCCCCAGGCGAAGTTCCACTGCAGAAAAAAATGCGTTGCTGAGTTTCTTGCCGGAGGCTTCTCAGTTTAAGTGTATTCCGAACCGGTGGTAGAGTTACCAGGGCCTGAACAGAATAAATGAGTTTTCTTACACGGCAGCAAAATTAATATAAATTATGAGTATTATGAGGCTTAGCTCTCGAATGCTGCTTATATACGGTTTTCCTGATACACGTTTCTGAATTCGTTTTCCGTATATAGGCACCCGAATGCACGCATTTCATACAAAATGTTTTACATTGCGCACATGTTCGTTTATTTTCTGAACGGAAATAATTCCTGACGAATGTTTCGGCTTGCTCGTGCACTGGGAATAACGAACGTCTGAGCTAAGACCACGGCATTCCGATTTTAAATCCTTATGAGAAACCAGGCAATGACATCTCAGCCGTGATGAAGTTCGTGAGTTCGTATCCTGCAATGAACTTGTGCTTTTGGTGAAGGAAAGCATCTTGAGGAAACCATAGCACTGGCGACCATCCTCAAGTTGAGGATCTGTCGCCAAGGACCTGTCGATGTATTCCAGCAGGTGCACATAAGTCTATAGGCGATGGTAGTCACTTAGTGTTAGGTGTTAGGTGACCTTCCTGCCTACTTCCTGCGAGGCACGGTTCGGACGATCGTCCGAAAACTACCTACATAGAAATAGAATTCCAGGAATCGCTACTCATGTTTAAGTCTGTGAAACAAAACACTGCCCGCCGCGACAGTGTTTATAAATCCCGAATCCCCCGCCCGCCGCCGCTAGCGCAACTTACTTGCCGAAAAAGGTAGGAAAGCAAACAGTTGCCCGTAGACCGTGACCTAATTAAGTTATCTAACGCGAAATTAGTGCAATCTTGATTCGTCACGTTATTAGGTTATGCAATAATCGTGTGTGATCATCTTGGATTGCAGTGTTAGAGATAGGAGGTACTTAAACAGTTAAGGGTATCGAAGATGCCTTACGCAAACCGACAGTTATTTGGTGAGTAATTATTGTCAAACTCAGAGTTTGTACAAAATATTAAGATCGGCTAAAAAAATTATGGATTGCGGCTAATACCAGCGCATGCACAGCCTGGAGGAAAAGTCAAAACGATAGTTTATATGGAGGTTTATATGAAATACTGGCTTGTGACGTCATAAAAATCATAGAATGGTTGAATTTTATAAAAGTGTTCGCTATATTTTTAGAATATTTTTAGGTGTTTTATACATTGCTTTGCATTACATATTTTTTATTGAATATAGTCAACATCCCTAATGCACAGCCTTGCCAAAGTAGCTATCTGTTATCAATTATCCAACACATCATTATTCTGGGTGGGAATACCCTATTTTTTTACCTAGTTTTCATTTTTATGATATAAATATAATACCCGGCGATAATTATTTACTGTATGTATGTTACATTAAAATAGTACAGATATTTGCGACAAAATGTTATGAGCTAAAAGTGAAAATCCTGCCAACCGTAAATCTTTTTGTATGTTAATTTTCCATCCTCAACATTAAAAGCCTAACGCTTTCACTATTTCTAAGTACAAATTGCTATTATTACACCAGCATTACATAAGATAATTTTTCAGACACGTTTTCATGTACGCAAACCCGTATACTGCTTGCTGGTCGAGTACAATTCGTTCTAGCTGAAAGCTCACAATACAATAAAAGCCTCTTTGAAATTAGTGAAATGAATATTAGGTAATCAGTTTCGAAATACCAGGACACCATAAATCGTAACAAGGTACATGGTTTCGACAGTACATTTTAATGCGTAGGTAATGAACGTTTGGTCACACAGCCAATGTGAGTAACGGACATGAGATGTGCCTCAGTTATTCGGTCGGATCGCTGAAGTTGAATTGACAGTAAAAGAACAGAAATAAAGATCATACTGAAAGTGAAGGATAATAAATACTTGATAACAATAATAATTAAGAACTACAATCTATCGAATAATAAGTATGTACGTCGCACACTCATTGCGGTCAGTGTTATCTATACCGATAGGTACTATAGTTGGTTTTCTTTCCCGATTTCCACTACAAAGGCACCAAAAACTTCAGGCTTAAAATATTTAACGATTTTCGTGAAATCTAACCTTCTGTTTTGAAACATTAAAGTTACTCACGTCACGACGCGTGAACCATCGGCACATTGTGTTTTGTAACATAACTGATTTAAAAACGAGTGAGAGGGATAGATATAAATGTTTTGAAAAGATTCGTCGAGTGGCACGATCCGAACGAGCGAATAAGTAGGCGAAGGTCAGACGCCATTGTAGTCAGCGTGAATATAGTGACGTTACACCTCTAGACTAGAGATAAGCTGGTGCTGGTTGGTATATAGTTGCGTATGTACTTACTTACCCACGCAGCCAAAACAGCAGAAATTATATTAGACTTAGTTCAACTAGCGTCAGACACATAACAGGTTCTCTGTTTAGTCATCTAATTGGTGCAAACTAATAAAGCCGATTTCAGTACCATTTGAAGGTACATTTATTTATATCATAGTCTTTACTTCAACCATTGTTATCAGTGGCAAATATACTTCTTCATCATCATCATATCAGCCGCAAGAAGTCCACATCTGGACAAAGGCCTTCCCCAAGTATCTCCACGATCTTGCGCTACCTTTATAACTAATAGGTATATTAATTACCTTTCGCGTTGCACCATGTAATAGCTTTATTTCAATTATGACTTGAAATTCCAAAAAAGATAACAAAATTGAGTAAAAAAATATTAATTTTATTTAGTACAGACAGACACCCGCCGAAGTCTCTTGGTGACAGAAAATCGTTCAAGAAAAATTGTTGGCGTGGAAAGCCTGCATATTATAAGAACTATAGTCAGAAAATAATCGGGCCGGTTTTGGTCAAATAATTTTATATTATTACGAACAGATGTCAATTGTATCAAGTTTACGATACTCGTAGTCTGAATAGTCCACGACCTATTTGAACGTGTGGTGTTCCTATTTTTGACTTACTCGGTTGCTATTCAAATCGATACTATTTTAAATGTAAGTGTTAGTCGCATCTAAATTTGAATTTGGAAAATAGAAGCCACCCGATTCAGTTCACACGGTGGTCCCTCCAATCGGCGTAGGGCCGAACGGTGGTTTTGAATTTTGTATTTTCATTACAAATTATTCAGTTTCAATTTCAACTTCAAAAAGCTTCGATTAGCTTCAATTCAAAACAATATTTGATGCCATAAATCTATTTTTAAATTACTATGTCGATTATAGGTTAAAATGTCGTTCTGCGGGTTTGTACCCGATAAATTCTATTTTGTACAACTTCTCGTAGATCGATCCTGATTATCGTAGGTACGCTCAGAATACTAATTTTATAATTTCAATTAACCTACATTCATGGTTTTAAGATAATATCTAATATGATGTGGGTAAAAAAAACAGATGAAAATATAAATTTTCACAGCAGTTTTGTCCTCATACATAATAGGTCTTTACCTATGAAATTGCCGTTCTGCAGTACTGGCCATTTCAAATCAAAATAATTTTTGTTCGGCTATGAATTCTAATTTCAAATTAATTTTATTTTAAAAACATGGTTTTTTTTTTTTTAAAAGTAGGTAGTCATTTGTTTATTGATTAGTGTCATATTTTCATCGCATTTCAATGTTTATCGTCATCATGGATACGTTAAAAGTTCGAGTAATTATGGAACATGAGTACCTACCGTCGTGGCAGCAACGCGGCACAAAACATCAACGACGTTTACGGAGCTAACACTACAAACCAACGCACCACTTGTTATTGGTTTGCTCGCTTCCGTTCTGGAAATTTCGACCTGAAAAATGAACCTCGCGGTCGTCCGAAGACTTTGGTCGACAATGACGAATCAAAGGCGATTGTGGAAGCTGATGATACACAATCTACGGCTGAATTAGCAGGTGCTTTCGACGTTAGCGTCAAAACAATATTGGTCCATTTGCGTCAAATTGGCAAGGTAAAAAAGCTTGACAAATGGTTGCCCCACGAACTCAATGATCGCCAGCGCGAAGTACGCGTCGAGACGTGCCTTACACTGCTCAACAGACACACAAATGAAGGAATTTTGAACCGCATTGTTACCTGCGATGAAAAATGGATTCTGTTTGATAACCGCAAGCGCTCAGCAAGTTGGTTGGATCCTGGTTCAGCACCTAGACAATGCTCTAATCGAAAACTTACCCCTAGAAAAGTGATGGTCACTGTTTGGTGGTTTAGCACCGGTGTGATTCATCACAGCTTCTTACCAAACGGGGTGAGCATTACTGCAGATGTGTACTGTGAAGAACTGAACACAATGATGGAGAAGCTGGCACACCTCCAACCAGCATTGGTTAATCGCTCGTCTCCGCTGCTCCTGCACGACAACGCGCGACCTCATACTGCACAGCAGACGGTCTCCAAGTTGCAAGAACTGGGGTTGGAAGCTCTCCGTCATCCGCCCTACTCACCAGACCTTACGCCTACAGACTACTACTTTTTCCAGAATGTGGATAACTTCTTGGCGGGAAAAAAATTCAATACCCGAGAGGCAGTACAAAATGCCTTTGAAGAATTTGTTGCCTCCCGTCCAGCTGATTTCTTTAAGAAGGGCATCAGTAAACTGCCACTGCGTTGGCAAAGATGCATTGATTGCATGGGTGATTACTTCGATTAATACAAATAAAAAATACATGAATTTTTTTCATACAAAACGGCAATTTCATACGTAAAGACATTAGGTCTTATGGTCATATGTATACAAATATTTCATAAAACCTAATGAAAAAAAATAAGAACACCTCAATGAATATGGTAGAGCTAGAAGATATCTACGTATTTTGGTAGAATTAAAAACCTCGCTACTAACCTAAGTAGTGTCTATTAAAAATATTCTTAATTAGACTTAAATTTGAGAACCAATTGCTCGACTGTACTTATAAAAAAGGGTAATTCAATCATGAATAATAAGGCATGTTCATTATTACTCAAATAATTTATTCCTAACGCTACAATGAGTGCCATCTAGCGGATGTAGGCAAAACCGACGCAATTATGGTACGTTCTCAAGCATAGAATAGCTCTTACATACATATTTAAATAAATTGACCACCTATATTAATATACTTTGGTAAGTAATTTTGTCATAGCTTGAAATAACGTACAATCTCATGACTACCTAGTGAATAGAACATTTTATTTTAACCCGCAATCAGCTTTTATCAGCGAACCTATAGTCAGGGATGTATTATTCCGCCCATAGAGTCGTTTAATTGGAACTAAGCGGACAGTCTAAGCGATCCTATCGGCTAATGCGTCATTGAATAAAATATAAAGACAAAAATAAATATCAACCCAGCAAGCAGTGCGAATAAGGTTTGTCGATTGGTGTGCTTTAATATTCGGATCTTGAAATCTTTCGAAATACGTTAGATACGTTAATAGTTTAGGCAATGATAGCTCAGTGGTAAGTGACGTCGGATACCGCGGCGAAGGTCATGTTTTCGAATCCTACAATGAGCTTGAGCTTTCGGTGAAGGTAAACATCGTGAGGAAACCACAGCACGGTGGTAGGGCACTTTGTAGTAGGGGAGACCGAGGAGATTTGTAACAAACGTACGTTGTACGGATTTCTCGGAACTTAAGATCGTCAGCGAGTTGGCAACGTTGCTTTTCAAGCACTTTCCTCCTCCCGCTGACCTGTAAGTTCGCTTCGGTAGCGTAAGTCGCGTGGTTGTGGAGTTCCATGTGACAAAAATCGTGAAAAGTAAGTTTTTAAAGTTTTTTTACGATGCCTATATTTTGATAGGGATTACCCATTTCGAGATAAAATTTCAAAAAATCCTTTCTTTTTCCTCGTCTACATCTTAAAAACAATACCTGTGAAAAAAATGCTGGGCGTCGATGAGTCAGTCCTCATTTTTCGTAACAAGAAACGGAAATAACTTATTCAAATTCAAAAATCTCCTTCCGTACAAACTTTCAATCCCTTTTTCACCCCCTTAAGGGTTAAATTTCGAAAAATCCGTTCTTATTCCTCGGTTACGTCTTAAAAACAACATCTGTGAAAAAAATCAGCTTTCTAGGTCTAAGGGTTTAGGCTGGGCGTTGATGAGTCAGTCAGGACTTCTCCCTTTTATATATATAGACTAGCGGTTTCACCCGCGTTTGTCTAGAGAACAGTTGAATGTTCAAATATCCTTTCTTAGCGGCCTTTTCTACCTGCCTGTCAACTACTGATGGAACGGCTACTACGGAACAGCTGAAATTTATACCAAGCGCAAGTTCGGTCTTGTTACTGCTCTCATCTTTGGGATGGTTCGGCCAAATATCAGCTTGATTCACTGGAGTCAATTGAGAGGCGAGCCAAGAGGCTTATTGACAACGACGCATTGGTCGAGGCAAGCCTTGAGCATCGACGCAGAGTTGCTAGCCTATCGGTATTCTATCGGATACATTTTGGCGAGTGTGCGACGGAATTACATAACTTGATTCCATAGCTAATAAAATGAACTAGAAACGATCTTACGGCGAGTAGTCGCATATTTTATTTTCAATATGGGATTAGGAGGTAAACTAAAATAAAAACGATATTAATTTTCAAAAAAATATCTCTCCGCTGAACCATCTTACGTGAACATGTATCGATGCGAAATCCATGTATTTATACTAATATTATAAAGAGGAATGATTTGTATTTTTGTATGTAACGAATAAACTGAAAAACGACTGGGCCGATATAAAAAAAACTTTCACCAATAGAAAGCTACATTATCCCTGAGTAACATAGGCTTTATTTTTATCCCGGGAAAAGATAAGATCCCACGGGAACGCGGGTGAAACCGCGGAGGACAGCTAGTCGATTATAATGTAATTTTCAGGATTTAGGAATGTGGTCCAACTTTAAACATGTAGTAAACAAGCAATTACGTTTTTATATTATCTACTTATAGTAAAAGGTCATTATTTCTTGTATTTTTTATTGTTCCTGTACGAGTTCCTAACCCCGGCTGATCCGTGTTTGATATTTTAAAAAATATTTTAAATACCTATTTGTTTCTACCAACCCTTCCGAAGGCTGTGTTTCCCTGATATTTTATTTCAAAGGATTTCGGAAATCCTACTCTTCAAAAAGTATTTTTTAATTATACAAATTGACACGAGCTAGTTACATAGGAAACTAATATAATATTGTAGGCAAGCGATGCGATGTGCTGTCGAAATAATCAAGATGATTAACTTTACTGGTATGCTACTTTTGGGCACCTTGAGGAGTGAGGCCATCCACACAAACAACCAATTGTTAACAAACATACTACGTATGTATGCAATATACGGCTGACCACACAACTCAACCGATACCACAACGTCACTTAGCCATGGCATGTACACGATCATTTCTTTTTAGCTCTATCCATATCCGCTTTGCTTTAACATAATTGAAACGAAATGCAAATAACACAGCAATGTATATTTAACTGCGAATGGATCTATATAGTTGCTTATGTTATGACACTGACATCGTAGTTGTTCTCCTCGACCTAGTCTGCTGCTGAGCCATCTAAGGAGAGCTATCGAGAGCAGGGCCATCGGCTCTTAAGGGGACATTGTCGGCTGGTTTAATTTTATTTCTTAAACACCTTTGAAACTGAAAAACTTTTTTTTTCATGTTTTGTAGGTTCAGTCGTTAAGACTGTAAACTTTGGTGAGGTCATCTCTAGTTCCTATTACCTTAGGTAGATAAATGGGCTCATTATGAGAACGTTTGCAGTATTAAGACTGTCAGAGCTGAAGTTGGAATACCACATTCCTCGAAAAATCGTTAATCGACAGGAAATAAAGGGAAAACATGATCACTAAAGTAGCACAAACATCTTTAGGTAATAAACGAATCAATTAATCAATCAATCAATAAAGGCAATTATGCGATGTAAGTGAGCACTGGCTAAATGCTGCCTGCACATTCCACGTACCTACCTTAATCGTTCAGGGTATTAGATAGGTACTGTGTAAGTCAGAGTATACACTTAACAAGAATTAAAATTTGTCAGCAACCGTGCCAATATCCATACGTATATACCTAGATTATAAATTACGCTAATCTTACTAATATTATAAATGTGAAAGTTTGGATGGATGTATGTTTGTTACTCATTTACGCCCGAACGCCTGAATGGATCTGGATGAAATTTGGCATGGAGATAGATTATAGTCTGGAATAGCACATAGGCTACTTTTTATCCCGGGAAAGATAAGATCCCTCAGGACCGCGGGTGAAACCGCACGGAACAGCTAGTAAGTAATAAATGTAATGGCAAGGTACGAACAAGCTTCGCGTTCAGGCGTACAGAACGCATGTATCAAGCCGATCGCAACTGATGTCATAGCATGATATTGTCACAACGAAGGTGGGTAGGCTACTTATGACATCAGATGGCTGAGTAATATACAAAAATTTTAACGAACAGTACTGGCAAATTCATGCAATTGTGTATTGATATTTTTATTTCAAAAACCTGAACTTCTTTTAAAATAACAAATATAATACTTAAAATACACGAAAACTACAAGTATCGCTCGTTGCGACACTTTGAATCGAATTAATTACCTCGCAACCGGGCGTAGTATTAAAAAACGGTTTGCGCAAGAGTCGATCCGCACCTTGACACAGATAACACTCGAATTGTCGTTTTGAATACACAAAAACCGGACGCGGTCTCTACTATTTTAATGTTATATGTAGTTACAGCCATTCCCTTAGTTTTAAAAACGCTAAGGTAATTGATAATAAATTAATAAGATGATCATTGATATCCTACAATGGGAGGATAATCCTATTTATGGGACGAATTTCGAAAAACCCCTCCTTAATGTTTGGGCTGTGAGCTGATATGTCAGTCACTTGACTTCATTTGTAGTTTTATTCATTCTAATTGCCTTTAATTCTGGCATGCCAATAATTATAATTAACGTAAACCTAACTTTATTTAATAGTAGAGTAGAGACTACAGCATGGGATTCTTAAAAACAGGAAAACAGTATGAGCCCAATATAAGATATTATGTAGTATCTAATTTCCAGAGATCATAGCTTTTTCTTTTATTTAAACAACTTTTAAACAGTTAACATTATAACTGCTGTACCAATTTAGAGTTACAAAGTAAGTTTAATTTTTTGTCCATAAGGCACGATTCATCTTTCATCAAAGGATCGTCATCTCTATCTCAGGGTGTGCTAAATATTGTCTCCAATTTGGCAGGTTCATTCAGGCGTATCTTTAGTTGATCGTAAGAGACATTTTAGACAAATATCAAATATTGAGGTGATGTGTAAAAGTTATCCAAAATACACATTACAATAGGATTATATATCTTTTTTTGAAGATAATTAAACCAAGTTTTTAGGATGATCTATTAAAACTGGACCTACATGAGCGTAACCTTTCCCCAAAATTTCTAATAATGATGGTTTCCCGAATGTAACTCATCATTTATTGCATCATGTATTATAGTTTAATAGCCTCTTTAGTTAAGGTATACCTATTATCAACGTAGTAACGTGACGTCGAAGTAAAATCGTTGCTGTCTGTTAGATGTAATACTAGAAATCGGCTATAGGCTTTGCTATTCAAATGTTTTTGACAACCTACTTACAGCTACAGCAGACAAAGAGGCTCATTCAAAACGATCGCACACGTGTACGTATCTACATGTAACTAGTTACGCAAAACTGTGTGCAAACCTCGGCGAACCCGCATCACTTCAGCTTATCGCCATCAGTGGAAGTGGCCAGGGATTCATAGAAACAAAAAAGATTCTATAAAGACATTTTAATTATTCAAACACTAATTGGAAAAATCGTGAAAGCCAATGTTTTCTTTCCTTTCACCGATGGTTATTGTGTATTGCGAACAAGTAACCATAACCAAGGACTTTTATAGATGCATCTTGTAGGTACGACTTATTTAATTATGGTATGAGGTGTGCAGTAAGTTTAGCTTTTGTACGTCTTCTTGATGGGCGTAACCAAACCAGCCCAAATAAAAATTATTTAAATAAATTTAATTGAATTCACAATGTAATTAACTCAAAATTATGAAATAATACAAGAAAGCCATAATATATAAAAAGAGAAGGCCTGACTCACTGACTCATCAACGCCCACACTAAACCCTTGGACCAAGAAAGTTGTTTTTTTCCACAGCTGTTGTTTTTAAGACGTAGACGAGGAATAAGAAAGGATATTTCTAAAGTCATCTGTTCGAAGTCGGCGCCAAACCAAACTCGGGCAGACGTCTCGTTGACAATCGTCTCGAATGATATTGATTTTTTGATGCGTTATAACGTTGTTGATATACTTACATATTTGCGTAATTACAATAAATTTAGAAACCTCTTTGGCTCGGCACCGATGTCGAATCGTATTTGAGGATAAAACGATACCAATTAGACATTAATATTTTTCATACAATTCATAGTTATGAGTTAATTTCTTTTTGAAGATAAAGATAAAATACTAATAATAATTAAATAAAGAAATTAATAATTTATAAATATAATATTATTTCCACCCAATTGGAGCCCAGCGGCCTCTCCAGGGATGACGGCAAGAGACCAGATTGTGTTACTTTGGTGCCGTGGAGATTAGGCCGCGCCCTAGTGTGGGATGTGACATGTGTGGATACTTTGGCACCCTCTCACATCCCAAGCACGCGCAACAGAGCAGGAGCGGCAGCAGTAAATGCGCAGACCCTCAAGCGTCGCAAATATTCACGTATAACTGATAACTACGAATTTGCGGCGCTTGCGGTAGAAACCATGGGCCCATGGTCATCTGAAAAAGTGTAGTTGAAGACATAGGCAAACACATGGTGTTGGCCTCTGGGGACTTGAAAGCTAGGGACTTTTTCGCCCAGAGGCTAAGCTTAATCATTCAGCGGGGCAACGCTGCTAGCATTATGGGTACCATGGACCATTTGGAAAATCTTTTATTGTAAATATATTTTTATTTAGGTATTTAATTTGTTATTTTTTTTCTTTGATTTACTTTTGTATAAATAGCATAGTATACTTTATTTATTGTTAATATCCTTAAATTTTATACTTATCAAGAATTAATATATATTATATATTTTATATATAATTTTTTTTAAATTTATTTTTGAAGTCATTTTTAAATTATTTTTTAGGTTTATGTAAAAAACGGTTAATTGACAAATGTTGTGAGATGTTTTTATCCGACTTCATTTCCCTTTGACACCACATCTGTAGCTCCGTATCAATTAGCCAGAACGTCATACTTGCGTATTATTCCATCTTTAAAACTACACAACCGATTTTTGTCACTGAAGTTGAAGTAAATATAAGCCAATAAAAAAAGATTGGTCACAATCCTAGAGAAATGCGTGGACAAACGTAAACATACATACATTAATAAAAAATATGTTTGGTAGCTTGCTCGAAATAGATCTATCAAAGGCTTTTATGTATGGAAAATCCATAATATCCGTAGCCCTACTAACCAAATGTCCGTCTTTTGCAATTGCTATGTCCAGTCTAAAGAAAATATCATCTAACAGTGATTGAAAAATGATGGTAAATATGTAAGCTAAAACTAATTATGATTTTTAATAATACTAAACTCTCGCTTTTAGTCGGTTATTTATAGGTAGAATCTTTAAATTATGTGCAGTAAAGTTCTTTCCCCAATATGTAACCAAATAGCTAATAAAAATTGGAAAATAATAGGGTTTTTAGGAATAGCAAACTAGAGCTAAAATACTTAAATATATATTAATTGTGCCTAATTTGACCACATGCGTTGAATTTATATCATGCATAATAAATAGGGCAATTGGTCTGTGTCGCTTCAAGTGATAACATTGATGGGTGTAATGTTGGCGCATATACTCGTAGGTGGGAGTACCTGCCTTCTAGAGTCATATATTTTAGGTCTAGTTTCGCCCTCTTTCGGGATTGCACTTTATCGAGGGCCGCACTGTATAATAAATAAAATTCTCGTGTCGCAGTTTTAGTTAACATACTCCCTCTGCAACGGCTCGACAGATCTTGATGAAATTTTATATGTATATTCAGTAGGTCTGAGTCTGAATAGTTTGTTATCTATTTTTTATACCGCTAGATCCCACGAGGACGCGGATACCACGGGAAGGCGGGTGAAACCGCGGGGGACAGCTAGTATATACATATAAACACTTTCCTTTATTATTCCGTATGTTATTACTTTACTTCCCAAAATTTGATCCTTATTAGCAAAATTATATTATTTGGAAGGTCAAGAGATCGAATTAACGGGTCATCCACCGTACACCTCCGACTTGGCACCCAACGACTTCTATTTATTCCCAACCGTGAAGAATAAATTACGTGGTCAACGTTTTTCGAGGCATGAAGAGGCCGTTGATGCGTTAAAACGTGCATTACGTTTTGGAGATAACTCAACCCGAATGGAAAAATTGCTTTGAAAATTGGTTCTAATGTATGCAAAAATGCATCGATCATCTTAGCGAATATTTTGAAAAGCAATAAAACCATAATAAATGCTATAATATGTTTGTTTCACTTTGTTATTCCGAATACATGAATAGCAGCCCTCGTATTTTCATTTCTCCGCAGTTTATTTTTGTTATTTATAAAATAAATGGGAGAAATATAAACAGTGGATGTATAACGTCACATTAAAAGAAACGTTCAACATGAGTGCTAGCTAACGGTAAAATAAAGCTTTGTTAATAATCTTGGAAAAACAATCTGAAATAAACGAACCCGAATGTTTTTCGGAATTTTTCATGTAAAAAGTCAAGCTTTCTTAAACTCTCAAGGTTGCTTAAAAAAATTCCATGAAAACAAAATATCAAGGACTTGTTAGTACAACAATCTTGTAGCAGAAAGCCATATAAATTGTTAACTTTTCACCAGTGTCGGCAGAATATTTAGAATTGTTTTTATGGTTTAGTGGTGGGTACATTATATAAACTAATACTAGCTGTTCCGCGCGGTTTCATCCGCGTTCCCGAGGGATCTTATCTTTTCCCGGGATTAAAGCAGCCTATGTGCTATTCCAGACTATAATCTATCTCCATGCCAAATTTCATCCAGATCCATTCAGCCGTTCTGGCGTAAATGAGTAACAAACATACATCCATCCAAACTTTCACATTTATAATATTAGTAAGATAGTAAGATACCCATATAAGATTTTTCAAGTGTTCCTTAATTAAGATGCTAAGCGATCTAATATTATCAGTAAGTCATCAGTGGCGGAGAGATATTCTTGTGATATTTTTTTGTCATGCATGTCAGGTATCCCTGAGGCGGACTACCATCGCCTACATAGCCCTTAGCAGGGAGATTGCAAATGTGTTGTCTACCTTTTTATAATCCTTTAAAAGCAACTGAGTCTGAAGTGCAACTGCCGAAACACAACAACTACTGTTCTTAGCGACAGATTTTTAAGAATGGTAGACAGCCAGTCACGATACTACTACAAAGTACCCTACCACCGTGCTGTGATTCCTCGCAATGTTTTCTTTCACCGTAAACTCAAGTTAGCTGGCCAGTTAACTACTTGGAAGCCTTCAAATAAACTCAGAATTCAGATACCAATTGCAGCCAACGTGTTTGTGATGCACATTGAGACTTAGGTAGTCGGTCTTTTTATAGTGTTCTGAAATCTTTTTTCATGTTCGTCAGCTTATTTACTAGTAAACTTTATAAGGCCGATGTTGCTGAAATTTGGCATATTATAAATAACTAGTTATCCCCGCGGATTCAACCGCTTTCCCGACGAAACGTAATCAAAAATGTAAAATTTTAAGTTTGTAGCATTTATACTTTTCAAGATTTCGTGATTAATTAATAAGAGGTATTTCGCGTTTATATACAGTTAATAATTTTAGAAGGACCTACATCCAGTTGCATGTACTGGATGTATTTTTGCCCCCAATATATCGTTGATTAGGTCTTGAAAATAAATTGACAGGTTCCTTCAACAGGATTTCTATGTAACTGTTTACGAAATTTGAAGGGTTATAAAATGGCCGTTCTTAAACTTTTCGAATTATTCTTATTCTCATTTTCGAATTAGGCATAAATACTTTGCATAATATGCATGCACTTGACCGGGTTTATTAATAAGAGGGCGCAACCAATTTAACACAAGTGGTGTAACTACAATGGTCACTTTGTGTATGGAATATGGAAACATGAGCCCTGTTCAATAATCAAGTATCATTCAAATGTGTTTTAAAAAATCGTCTATAATAATTCCGAAAGACTTGATAAAAAATTACCAAAATATCTTGTTTTTAACTGTGTAAAAAAAGGGTTATTTATTATAATATAATCATAAAATTTTGCACGGTGGTAGGGTACTTTGTAGTAGGTACCCGACTGGCTGGCTACTACCCTCAAGTTGAAAATCTGTCGCCAAACACCTATCGGTGTGTTCCGACAGCTGCACTTGAGAGCCAGTTCCCATCTAGGCATTGTGTGCTTACCATCTTCGGCCACATCATCACTTAGCATGGTGAGATTGTGGTCAAACACAAGCCTATTCAGAATAAAAAAAATATAAGATGTTAGACTTAGGTATAAATCTATATCGTCAATACATCTATTTTCTATATCTTTATAAATTTTAAAAGATATAGAAATATTTAATTTTGACTTAATAAAACACTGTATTATTCAATTTGGCCTATATATACCAGTTTGAGACAATATATATTCTGTTCGAAATATATTAAATTCTTAGGCATATTGACCATTCGTTGCCCGTGGTCGTACTGCGTGGTCCTACTGGTAGGACCACGGGAAATTATTTTTGCCCGTAGTTCTATTAGTAGGACTGCAACAAAAACATCATTATTTTGTACTAACAGCGAAGACGAAAAAAATGTAAATGAAAAATAAAAAACTAGCTTTAATCTAAGACATTTACACAAAAAATCAGATTTTTTTCGATCTTGAGGTAGGATGACGAAAAAAAAACCAAAACTACGTACAGTGCACGTACTTTACTTGTCCGTAGTCTTACCAGTAGGACTACGGGTAATGCTAAGTGCCCATGGTCCTACTAATAGAACTACGGGCAAAATAAATTGCCCGTGGTCCTACCAGTAGGACCACGGGCAATAGACTATATTGACATACTAGCTGTCCCGTGCCGTGCGGCTTTACTCGCGCCCGATGGATACCTTTAGGTGTTCAATTTTCAAAAATCCATTCTTAGCGGATACATAAGTAATTAATCTACCAAAGGGCATTGTTCATTTTCGGCTTGGCGTTTACAGAATTCTTAGAGAAAAACGTTTATACCAAAAAATATCTATAATCAAAACATTAATATTTGTGATTTTTGGTTGTGTAGATTTACACTAATAAAAATATCAAATAAATAAGTATTTTAAATCATAATTACTTTTTCCTGTCGGCATTACGACTGCGTCATATTGCCAGCATAAAAAAATCAATTACAACTAATAAAAATCGATTTTAAAATATATATTTTATATCGATTAAAATAATACTATTCTATTTAACTTCATAAAAAGGATATTTAATTATTCAAAACATTTAACAAAGCCATTAAAATTGCGAAATCTCGTGGTACTGCATTAATATACATATAAGGATATATAAGGATGTAATGTTACAATTGAATTATTGCATTTCGATTATTCAAGATAATCGATATAATTATTAGGTATTATTTAGGTTTAAGCAGTTTGACAACTTTGACAGAGTTTGACTGGGTTTTGACTTGACTTGTCTGTCATTTCGAGTTATAAAACGTAGTGTTTATATTCTCTTTGATCGTAATCTATTGTTTCTTTTTTTTTTAAGTCACAAGTGACAACGAGGCAGGCGGGTCACCTGATGGTAAGTGACAACCGTCGCCTATAGACATTGGCAATACCAGGGGATTGCTAATGTGTTGTACACCTTATTAAGGCGAACTGGCTCTCAAGTGCAATTGCCGGAACACACCAACAGGTGCTTGGCGACAGATTTTCAACTTGAGGGTGGTAGCCAGCCAGTCGAGTACTACAAAGTACCCTACCACCGTGCTGTGGTTTCCTCACGATGTTTTCCTTCACCGAAAGCTCATTGTTTTGTTATCATTAATGTTTGTTGTTTTTCCGTTTTATACCGCGAACTTTGCTAATCATAATAGACACCGATGACGCTATTTACGACATAGCAGTTCTAGCATTCCTACTAGAACGTAGTGGTTATATCCTCTTTGATTACTACCGATACTGATCGAAGCCCAAATGTTAGCCCCGGATTGATTCCTACCATGGATGTAATACCTATGGAAGGTACGTCCGATGCTATGGAATTGAGATGCAACAATTGTAGTTTCGACTTTAATCAAAGGAATAGGCATAACCTTGATCTGGTGGAGGTGATGTTGGTAATACAGTGGATCTCACCCCAAGTGGTAAGTGCTTAATTCGCTATTTGTTACCCAACAAATCTTTGAATAGTATCATGTCACCGTGCACCATTATTTTTTATAGTGTGGTATGTTTTCTTTGTCAACAGGTGACTAATAGCACTGTAGTATGCCATTCTTGCTGGACTCTGGCTTTGAACCTTTCGTCTGTGGCTAATGAAGAGTCTTCTACTAGTAGTGGTCGCTACAAAGTCTAGTTTAAGAACATCAAGAGCTTTATTAATTAGTCTCATTAATGTTGTTCTAGGCACATTAAATAATGTAGATAATCTTTGATCACTATGTTCAGTATGTAATTAAATTAATATGCATCTAATGCTAAAGTCCTCTTACGCATGTTGCTCAATATAGCCAGATCTAAAATCAATTGTCGGTATAGGGATTTTGTTAATCCAATCCAATAATGGACTAAATAAGAGTCAGACATGTCTGCTATATGCTGAGCTTTTGTAAGTTATGAATCTCATTAAAAAATAAAATGAGAAAAAAAGTATTTTATTTCAAAAACCATTTTATGAATGTTTCCTAAAAATCTATTTGAACCACCTGGATACAAAACATTGTTATTTTTCATATTCCTACTGGATAAAGCTACTAAATCTACATATTGTTTTTATTCTCAGTGACTGTTCACTCCAGGCCAAAACCCCCATACAAAGTGGATAATGCCCTTTCAAGTTTGTATTATGTATTTATACTTTCTGAGGTTTCGTGAATAATCAGTGACTGGTGTTTCGCTTTTATATAATTATGTATATTACCAGTAGGATTGTTTGAAAAATAACTCTTGCCTATTTCTGTAAAACGCCACAGAAGTAGGTAATTAATTCGTCTTAATAAACACAAAGATAAAGTACACTTAATGAAGGCTCTCTTTCCAAAAAAGTAAATTCCTTTAATTGATCAGTTCAAGGCACGGCTTGAATAATTATATAAATACGAAGATTGTGGTTGTACCCTCTTACAGACTTCAATCAAAATTATGTCATGTCATGTTGCTTATATTTTTTTACTTATGTAACGCATGACATGCTACACACTTGAATAACGTATAACGTAACTAAATCAATTATTAAAATGGTAAGTAGGTATTTGTTAATGTATAGATCTGAGGTAAGCGCTTGATATGACAATTTTAACAACGTTTAAGTAGCAACTATAATAACAAGATTTTCTATTATTTTTATTGAAGACGCTCTATTTACGAATTAATTTCAATTTGAAATGATATTATTCATACCGAGACTTTTCTGAGAAGTACCAAATAAATTTTATCAAGATATTTATTCAAAAACTTTATCTACAAGTATTGTATTTACAAAAGATAAAATAGTAGTTTGTTATACAAGGAGCTAAAATGACCCATTATATACGAGGTAGTTTTCGTTTTTTTTAGTAAATAGAAACCGAGTTTACACTATACTTTTCACTACGATTGCGAGAAAATAAAACAATCCAATACAATATGAAATATGTAGTTTATAATGTTTTTTTTTGTTTCTTCTGTAGCCGCAACACATTGCATGCATTCTACCAGAGATCGCCGATTTTAGTTCTATTTTCAAAATTAAAATGAAGTTCTTTTTTTATGAAACAGTAATAAGTCGACTCTTTATTCATGATTATTCTACTTATGACTAAAGACTTTTTCGTTTTTGTAGGCTCTTGTCATTTGACACACAAAAATAAAAAAGGAAGAATTGCAATTTTTTCTTCGCTCTGGTACGCCACAATGACTGTCTTTTTGAACAAGAGGCACTCCTCTTGCTCAAAAAGACAGTGTTTCACTAAAAATGTTTTATACCATGCCGCTGTCAATAGAAAATATGCTTTGTGCTTCGTTTTTTTAACCTTTATTTTAGTATGAGTCCGTAGGCTTAGTGTTGAGAATTTTTGATTATATATCAGATACTTGATATTAAAACGAAGTTTAAAAAACACACTCTTCATGAGAAAGAATTAAATTATCAATTTTTAAGCAATTGTATAGTTTTTATCGCGGGCTTTGAGCGCGGCGTCCGAAGCAAGAAATTCCGTAACGAAAATAAAACCTAACACCCCCCTACGATGTAGCTCGGTCGAGTCGGAATCGGACGAATACGTAGGGCTCGTTCACACGAGCAGCATGTTGCCGACTGCAGCCGCCGACACTCGCCGACGTCAGCCGCCGACTCGCGTCGGCGGCTTAAACCAGGGCGGCCATGAAAATCTTCACCACTGAATAATAATTATATCGATTATCTTGAATAAAATTTTGCCACCGACTGCCGTCGACTGCAGTCGGCGTCGGACGTCGACGTGCCGACGGCAGACGCCGCGGCGGCGCGACTATGGGCCGTCGTACCAGCCAGTCTTTATTCAAACAATTTTTGCGTTCGATTTCTTTGGCGCTGAACACTAAGATGTTCCAAATTCAATAAGTGCGCGGCAAAGATAATTGCGGCGCACTTATAAAATAAAGAGGATTAAAAACTCATTACTGCCCGCTAAAAGTTTCTTATAGAAAACACCATCTTTGGGTGCACTTAAATGCGAACCAAGTCGTCAAGATGGTGATGAAAAGTATAATGCTATGCAATAGCTTTACCGCGGCAGTCCCCGAGTGCCACAGATTTTTTTTTGTTAGGTACCTATTATAGTTATTTCTACTACCCAAAGATGTTCTAGTTGATATTTAGTGTTGTGGATAAATTTGGAAATTTTCAACATGAAACTATGTCGCAGTTGTTGGCGCCAACTTATGTATGTCAGGTCACGGGGCTGGGCTTCATCCGAATTATTTTTATTGGCCCATCAGATGTTGCCAGACCTAAAATACATTTTATTTATTTTGTGCAGTCGTCCCCTAGTCCTTATTATGTATAATTGTATGTTTTATTGAATTAGTTTAATTTTACGCATCTCACTGCGCTGAAATGTATGTTAAACGTGTCCTCATTCTTATTAATAGGTTGGTAGTAAGTCATCATTAAATTGCGCAAGCGTTACGTAGCGTCAATTATAAACTTAGGTACCATCAAAATTACTAAGGAAATAGGACAAATAGTGATAAATGATATAAAGCTACGTACTTACAGATACATTTATTTATTTCGAAACGCCTTAAACTATCATTACAGGTGGGTACCTAATGCGTCAGAAGGACTCTTATAATTACAATTTTGATAAACAACTAACAACAAATATTCCGTAACCTACCTACGTAAATTTTTTTATGTCATTAGCGACAACGAGGCAGGTGGGTCACCTGATGGTAAGTGACAACCTTCGCCTATAGGGGGCAATACCAGGGGATTGCTAATGTGTTGTACACGTTATTACAATGCCTTAAAGGCGAACTGGCTCTCAAGTGCAATTGCCGGAATACGCCAACAGGTGCTTGGCGACAGATTTTCAACTTGAGGGTGGTAGCCAGCCAGTCGAGTACTACAAAGTACCCTACCACCGTGCTGTGGTTTCCTCACGATGTTTTCCTTCACCGAAAGCTCAAGCTCATTGTAGGATTCGAATCCACGACCTTCGCCGCGGTATCCGACGTCACTTACCACTGAGCTATCACACAAAATATACAATATGCATTATACATGGAACTACGCGTTTCAGAACTGCCCAGCTTTTATAATATCTGAATCTACGAGTACATTATTACTCAAATCAAGTCAGGAGCGGTTAGGTTCGGAACGTTAAGACACTAGTTTTCCTTTTTAACAAATTTAGCAAATAGTAGCTAGATTTTTGCTAACTTTAACGTAAGTATCGTTAAAAATAAGTGAAACTTTTACCACTTTAGTTACTTTTAAGGCGATGATAGCTCAGTGGTAAGTGTCGTCGGATACCGCGGCGAAGGTCGTGGGTTCGAATCCTACAATGAGCTGAGCTTTCGATGAAGGAAAACATCGTGAGGAAACCACAGCACGGTGGTAGGGTACTATGTGGTACTCGACTGGCTGGCTACCACCCTCAATTTGAAATCTGTCGCCAAGCACCTGTTGGTGTGTTCCGGCAGTTGCACTTGAGAGCCAGTTGCCCTTGCCCTTAAGGCATTGTAATAAGGTGTACAACACGTTGGCATTCCCCCTGGTATTGCTAATGTCTATAGGCGACGGTAGTCACTTACCGTCAGGTGACCCGCCTGCCTCGTAGTCATTAGTGACATAAAAAAATTAAATAAAAAAACTTACATATAATGAGGAAAAAGTATAGATAAATCAGATAATTATGCTGTTCGGGATGCATGCATTGATGCCACCTATGAAGATACATCACGATATATTATTTTTATTTATAAATAGTTTCGATTCTAACCAATTCAAGGCATCATAAAATTAAGGTATGATCTCATCTTCACGCCCGTATTATCCCATTCAGTTGGGGTCGGCACACGTTTTTAGCGCTATTTTTGCATAGTGCATCCGTCGGAGAGAGACATCTCTCTGATCTCCCTCTTTTTTCATCATCGGTTCCTTGTTATAAGAACCTCCAACATTTCTGTTATCGGTGCTGCTTAGTTTGAAACTTCTACCGTATTTACTGATCCCTTTTACCCTCTTTAGTAACTCCACACATTAATCTTAATAATCGTATTTGTTGCATGTGCTATTTTGCCGGTGCTTTGTTGGTCTAATCGAACATTACAATACATTTCATGTAACGACACCCATTTATGATAGACTAGTTTTCCGCCCCGCGATTACATCCGCGTTCCCGAGGGATCTTATCATTTCCCGGGGTGTGTATCCTATGTTTTATTTCAGGATATGATCTACCTATGTGCTAAGATTAATCAAAACCAGTTCGGCCGCTTTTGCGTGATTGAGTAACAAACATCCAAACATTCAAACTTTCGCATTTATAATATTAGTAGGATATTATTGCAACTGTGCTATAGGCAAATCAGGTAACTTCTGTAAAGCTAGAAAGGTCAAGTCGGCAGAATCACTCGTTTTATATCTCAAAATTTAGTGCTCATTTAGTGCTAATTTAGTGCTGAAAACAGATATTTGGTGCTGTGATAGGGGACTGACTGAAATATATGACTGATAAAATTATTTTAAAAAATAAAAAACAAAAACCGACTTCAAAACTGTAACCTATACCTACGAGTACAAACATAAACTAAAAAGTAAAGAATAATATTTTAATTTCAAAGCAAGAGCCTTAAAGGGCAATCAACAAAATTATTGATATTTATATATCTATTTAATATTTATAAACAGTTCTTTTTGGAGTCGGTGCCAGCCAAGAAGAAGGACAGTTTTGAACGTCCAGTTCAAAACTGTCCTTCTTCTTGGCTGGCATACGAGAAAACGTCTTACGACACCTCTCCTTACGGTAATGTTCCTTAGGTCTGCGCCGTCGCTCACCTACTTTTCGAAGTTTGTTACAAAGGCAGAATTAAAGTGTCCTTCTTGGCTGGCACCGACTCCAAAAAGAACTGTTTATAAATATTAAATAGATATATAAATATCAATAATTTTGTTGATTGTCCTTTAAGGCTCTTGCTTTGAAATTAAAATATTATTCTTTACTTTTTAGTTTATGTTTGTACTCGTAGGTATAGGTTACAGTTTTGAAGTCGGTTTTTGTTTTTTATTTTTAAAAATAATTTTATTTTTCAATTTTTAAAGTTTATTCCTTATTATATATTATCCTAGGCAAAACTAGTTTGTCCTGAAATCGGGTCTGGCCGGTAAAATATAATATATGACTAGCGGGCCCGGCAGACGTCGTCCTGCCCTGAAATTAAAACAAATCTTGGAACTCGATTTCAGCGCCACCTACCGGGTCCAATTATATTTTAAAACCATCGAAGAACCCATTGAAGTATACACACAAAATTTCATCCAAATCCAAAAAGTCATGCTCAACGACTCAGTTTGATTCACTAAGGTTTATCAAACGAGATATAATTTTTTACGTTTTTGTTGATTTTCTCAAAAAGTGCTTAATCAATTTCGACAAAATTTAAATGGGACCACTTCTGAAGTATGATCTATCAAACAAAAAAAGAATCATCAAAATCTATTCATAATTGGCAGAGAAATCGAGTAACAAACATAAAAAAATAAAAAAAAACATACAGACGAATTGAGAACCTCCTCCTTTTTTTGAAGTCGGTTAAAAATGAGAACACTGCTAACTTTTCATTAAGCTAGCAGTGTACCATTCGTGACCGCGCTATGATACAGTTGGAGCGAGAGGCACATCAGCTAATAATTTAGTGCTCAATTAGTGCTGCCTGTACAAGCAAACAGATTTTTCAAAAAATCATTTTTTCAATTTTTAAGTATAGATAACTGCTGACATAACGATACGAGCAATCATAGAGCTGAAAGATGACTTAAAAATCGGCATTGGTGAAATTGAAAAGAGTTACTAATTAGTGCTAAATTAATGCTACCGGTGAACCCAGAATTTTTTTTAGGAAAAACATTTTTCAACTGCCCGCTAGAAAAATCGAAGATTTTCAATAATCGAAAAGTTATTCTGTATTGCAAATATCGAGTTTTCATCAGATCTCAACGTTATAAGATCACAGGAAACGACCCTGACTCCCCTAGCGATGTAGCCGCTGTGTGTGTGTGTTAAAAAAAAAATATTTTTCAAATCAACAACTGCTAGTATAACGACGCCAGCAGTCTTAAGAGCTAGAAGAAGACTCTAAAACGGAAACTAATGTAATCAAATGACGTCACCATTTAGTGCTCAATTAGTGCTGTCAGTACAGCAAAAGATTAAAAAAAAGACTGCTGGAGTCGTTATACTAGCAGTAGCTGCTTTGAAAAAAAAAATTGACTGTCTAAAACTCCTTTACTACAACGACAGCACTATTTCAACACTAAATAGTGACGTCTTTCAATTCCATGTGTTACCCTTTTAGAGTCTCCTTCTAGCTTTTAAGACAGTGACGTCATTGTATTAGTAGTAGTTGCTTTGAAAAAAAATAAAAAACAATTTATTTTTCAAAAATCTTTTGCTGTACTGACAGCACTAATTGAGCACTAAATGGTGACGTCTTTCAATTCCATTAGTTTCCGTTTTCGAGTCTTCTTCTAGCTCTTAAGGCTGCTAGCGTCGTTATACTAGCAGTAGTTGATTTGAAAAAAAATAAAAAATAAATATCTTTAAAAAATCTTTTGCTGTACTGGCAGCACTAATTGAGCACTAAATAGTGACGCCTATCAATTCCATTAGTTTCCGTTTTC
Source organism: Ochropacha duplaris (assembly GCA_951361185.1). Taxonomy (NCBI): domain Eukaryota; kingdom Metazoa; phylum Arthropoda; class Insecta; order Lepidoptera; family Drepanidae; genus Ochropacha; species Ochropacha duplaris. The sequence continues at coordinate 4,967,591 of OX592690.1, forward strand.
GAGTCTTCTTCTAGCTCTTAAGGCTGCTAGCGTCGTTATACTAGCAGTAGGGATTTGAAAAAAAAATGTTTTTTTTTAATCTTTTGCTGTACTGACAGCACTAATTGAGCACTAAATGGTGACGTCATTTGATTACATTAGTTTCCGTTTTCGAGTCTTCTTCTTGCTCTTAAGACTGCTGGCGTCGTTATATCAGCAGTAGTTGATTTGAAAAAAAAAATAATAACAAATTTATTTTTCAAAAATCTTTCGCTGTACTGGCAGCACGAATTGAGCACTAAATGGTGACGTCTTTCAATTCCATTAGTTCCCGTTTTAGAGTCTTCTTCTAGCTCTTAAGACTGCTGTCGTCGTTATACTAGCAGTTGTTGATTTGAAAAAAAAAAAAAAAATTTTTTAACCCACACACACAGCGGCTACATCGCTAGGGGAGTCAGGGTTGTTTCCTGTGATCTTATAACGTTGAGATCTGATGAAAACTCGATATTTGCAATACAGAATAATGCCTATAACTTTTCGATTATTGAAAATCTTCGATTTTTCTAGCGGGCAGTTGAAAAATGATTTTCCTAAAAAAATTTCTGGGTTCAACGGTAGCATTAATTTAGCACTAATTAGTAACTCTTTTCAATTTCACCAATGCCGATTTTAAAGTCATCTTTCAGCTCTATGATTGCTCGTATCGTTATGTCAGCAGTTATCTATACTTAAAAATTGAAAAAATGTTTTTTTGAAAAATCTGTTTGCTTGTACAGGCAGCACTAATTGAGCACTAAATTATTAGCTGATGTGCCTCTCGCTCCAACTGTATCATAGCGCGGTCACGAATGGTACACTGCTAGCTTAATGAAAAGTTAGCAGTGTTCTCATTTTCAGTCCCCCTATCACAGCACCAAATATCTGTTTTCAGCACTAAATTTTGAGATATAAAACGAGTGATACTGCCGACTTGACCTTTCTAGCTTTACAGACGTAATCAGGTAGGAACTACATTACATTTCTTTATAGCAGTAACAAACCAGTTTCGAAGATAACATATTTCATTAGAATGAACGAAGATTTAAGAAAATTCCACAAATATATAATATTTTTCGAAGTAATAATTTAAAAAATGTCTTTATTTATTTTTATTATGTAATATATAGGTTTTTTTAATTATTAGCATTCGCTATAATATGTTTTCATCCGTGTGGATGTCGAATACTGCAAAAAAAAAGTAAGTTGTGTAACTTGATGAATTCATATTTTTTCTAAAGGTAGTTACGTACTAATACTATAATCAACTATATGAGTAGTTCTACAAACTAACGAACTTTCGACGCCTCAGCTAAAATACCATGAAACATTTTTAAAAGTTTCTAAAAAACATCGCTTAATTAATGGACGAGCCCTAGCAACCGCATCGCGATGTATAGCTAAAATATACAACACTGCTTTAATAACACCATTTATGATATTGTATCGAATGGAGAAAAAAGTAGCACAGGTCCGATCAGCACAACGTCCCGTCCCGCACTGAAATGACGGGCGAACGAGGGGACCAAAGCTGTCACCGAGTTAAAAATCGAGTATAAATTTAATTAAAAAATAACAGTAACTTTTTTTGAAAAAACAACAAGACAGTGCTATTTGTTTTAGGTGTAAGAATATCTGTAATTAATTTCATGTTATTTGAATCCGTAATATAGGAGAGAAATATGTTTGAAATTTCAAAAAGGCTCATATTCGCGATTTTTTTCTGATGTTCTCGATGATAAAATTAAAATTTGAAAAAAGTCATTTTATGTCGTGTATCCTCTAGTTTAACATATATTTTTAAAAAATCACTTGCAATAAAGAATGCAGAGAAATATTGTATCGAAAATCGTCATTTCACGTATATCGTCGCCTTAATACTTTTAGTCTGGTGTTGTTAAATTTTATAAATCTATTATTTATTTATATGGATGTTTATTTGTAATTCTTATTTGTATGAGTGGCTATATATACTCTTTGACCGCTTTTTGTATGTATTGGAACGCTACCGACTGTTAAATACCTACCTACCTACGCGCTTATGGACGGTACAACCGATTGCTACTCTGACGCGTAACTGGGTCACTAGGTCACAGACGAGGTCCACTGATAGTAAAGAGCTGTTGTTTCCCAAACTAAACATAGTTCTCTAGAAACAGATAAATTCAGTATGGAGTTTGGTCTGAATTTTTCCTATCCTCATTATACGGTTTATGATTAAGTTACACATCTACCGCTTATTATTAAATTTATCAGAGGAAAACACACAAATTCATGTTCCAATGAAGTCCAATCTCTTACAGAATACTTACAAAAATATCGGATACTTAGTAAAATTTTGTTTACATATTTTAAATAGAATCATTAGTAGGGTGCTCAGTTGTTTTATTGCTCCACAACGTTACAATAAATAAATGTGGGATGAAGGGTAGACAATGAGACGGCTTTCGACAGAGTCCACCTTTATAATTATCCTTTAATTGTAAAGAAAGTTTTTCTAATTATAATACATTCAGCTCATTTTTTTAATCGAACGACTTATTTGTTTTTTTTTTTCATTTTTAATTTAAAAATTCATGCAATCATGGAGTTTTTAATCCTACAACTCGGCCATCCTGCATAAGTCTGGCCTCAGACTCTAATATCTTTAAAACAGAATTACTTTAAACATCAACAATAAACAATGCAAACTTAACTTTAGATACTTAAATTAGACTAACAAACAAAAACTTGTAGGACAACACCTAAGACTTAGTCTAGACATGACATCAAATACTCAATTAACAAAAAGAAAACAATTTCATCATAAAATAGAGATACAACCCCTTTGCAACACTATTATGGTAGGTACAAAAAAAAAAGAAAAACAACTATCCGAAAATGTATAAGGAAACGAAACTGCAACAAAAAACTTCAAATCAACAAACCCTCTATTCGGGCCAGGGCTTCATGTAATCTGCAATCTTGCCTCGTTTTGCCAACTCCTTCACCGACAACATGTACTCATAATAAGACTCGCCTTTGTGTTTTTTACGAGCTGCTAGGAGTTCGTGAGCCTCTTTAGGGTTGATCGCATCAGGAAACTCCTTCGCCAATGCCACCTTTAGTTCATCAAAAGATTTATGAATTTTCTGTCATCAACCATAATGCTGCTACACCTGACAGCGAACGCCTTGCCACCATAAGAGTTTGCAGCGGTGTCCACTGCAGAACCTCCGAATATACTTCTACGTCTTGTCTTAACCATCAAATTAGTGTATACGCGTAATACCATCATAGTAACACGACGACGACGAAGCCGCAGCCGCCGACTTTTCCGCCATATTATCTATTTTTGGTGGCATCGTAATTTCGTCTTTGCACCTCACCTCAGAAATTCGCAACAATGCGAACACCTTAACACCTCCGGCACAGAAAATAAACCCGGTTTTGTGCCTCCGGTTACACCACTAACGCCACAGCACCTCAACAAACGTACACCTCCAGTTTTCAAAACAGCGTGCTTCATATCTGAACCAAACACGCCAACAGCCGCCTTTAGTCCGCTTTCATCCCGGACGAGCCCCCAAAATTTGTTGGATGAAGGGTAGACAGTGAGACGGCTTTCGACAGAGTCCACTTTTATAATTATCCTATATTTAGCATCACAATTTCAACTTACATTTTTTTTCTAGTTATAATACCATAGATTAAGAAGGGGCGCGACGATTTATTCATCCATGTATAATACATTCAGCTCATTTTTTTAATCGAACGACTCATTTGATATTTTTTGGTTTTTAATTTAAAAATTCATGCAATCATGGAGTTTTAAATCCTACATAAATTAAGTATTTTACTGAACTTTCAGTATTTTATTCATTTTCGCTGTAGGTATGTACCTACTAGTAATTTTTTTGTCTTATATATTATATCAATTATATGGATGGATATTCTTATTTTTCCGTCTAGCCTAGGTATATCCAGTGTTATTTTTGTTTCTAATCATGTTCATAATACGAGTATGATCCGGATCAGATATTATTTATTATAACTGTATTAATCGAACACATTATTATATTAAATCGAATATTTTTTTAAATTTCGTGATATAATGCACGTTTTGATATAGTTAATTACATGTAAAATAAGTAGTACGACAACGCTTGGTATACATACAATATACATATATGTATATTTAAAAGTGTGCGTGCCTCAAGTTATTTGTTCTATTTTAATGTTAGTCGAACGCACCAACCTTGCTCTACATTCAAGATTACAATTAAATAAAAACCAACCAAGTTCGAGTTGATTATTTCGTCAGGTTACGTTCTGTCGTGACAATATTTTTTTGTAAATAAATACTATGTCATTTTCAGGGGCTCCCCCGATAAATGGAATATAATATATTAGGCATTATGCACTTTTGCTATGTAGGTTCGAGTTTTTTTTTGGTATTTATATAATTTAAAATGGATTTATTTAATCATTTAATACCGCCTTCCTTTTGTTTGTACTCACTTATTTCTATATTACATAGCTTTCATTTCAGAAAGAAAATCTAAACTAATAACTATTATAAAGATGAACGATTTGTTTTTTTACCTCTAATGGTTAAATTCAAGTAGGTACTTTACCGATATTCAGTAAATTTTACAAATCAGCGAGTAAAACGAGCTATATTTTATTTTATTCCCGCAAGAATGCAGGAGAAAGCGCGGGACGGAAAGCAATGAGTAATGAACTTAAATGCATTTCGTTCCTGTTTTTTTATTGTGTTCTTAGAAATGAGTTCCAAACACAGTCATGCGATTATCTTATTGAAGATGCATTTTAGACATCGACAACTGAGTCTACTGAGGTAATTTCGTCATTCGCGTCATCTTTCGCGACGCCGCGGCCGTCCTGGTTGCTGGTGCACGTACCTATGTAGTGCTTGACACCATTTTTCAATAAATTAATTATCCTTTCGTTAAATAAATCAAACTGATAAATTACTAACGTTGCTCTAACCTAGACCAAATAAGAAGATACCACATCACACTTGTAGATTTTGGAATTTATATTACATTTATATTCTTTTTCAGCATTTATATTTAAAAGAAAAAACTACAAAATATGCATTTGCCTTTGAAGGCGTACCGTAAATTGCTATTTATTTTTTATCCTAATTTATACTGTACAAGGAGAAAAGCGATGCAGGAATCATTGGGAGACGCTAGGTCCGCCAACACGCTAGCCGTGCCAGATCGTTATGTTCAACAGTGGACCTTTCGGAACTGAATGATAATGTTGGTTATAAGATGATAACTCTCTAAATTGTCTGTGCTCTCTAAGTACTAAATATAAATTACATGTCAGATGCCTGCAGTTCTAATAATTGCTTCTTCAATCGATCAATGACGAGGTTGTGCCCAACTGTTGAGTGAGACGTTTTGGGATTAATTCTTTAACAGATGATGATGTATTGGATAGGAAATCTACATTATGAATTCCTGGGATATGAAGGCCTTTAGGTTTAGGTGGCCTTTTCCATCTCAGCAGTAACGAATCTCAAAGAATCTCACCTTAGTGAGCCGAGAGTCTATTTGGGACGGGGCAGTAATGGGTGTAAACCTGAGTTCACAGATTGTGATTAAAATGTACAGTCAACTAGAAACTAGGATATTTTACACAAAAAGTATTTAATACCAATTGATCCTGCATCTTATATCTTATATCTTACCAATCATACCGGTTATATAAAACTAGTTGCCGCGCGATCACGTCTCATTCAGAAATATCACAATGTATGCGAAACGTCAAACCTAAAAATGCCGAATTGCAGCGTCTTTTTTGTGTTAAAAGAGATCAGAAACATCTAGTTTACAAAAGGATAACGTTATTTTCCATCTGTTGTATTATTTTGTCTAAATATTATCAAATAATGCACAAAATTTGCAAAAAACTTAAAAATAACGTCAACCAAAGAGTGTTGCCACTAAATCGTACAAGTTCTAATTTAGGGTAATTTTTAAAGTCAGATGTACCAACATTTAATTAATACTTATCTCACGTTAGTTATTGTTAATACCATTTATTACTGTAGATACATTATGAATAATTGACAATTTAGTGTTAGCAAAATCATATATTTTTTCGACGCCGTGTGCGAAGGGCCTGAGTCACACTGGCGTGCTCACGAGTCCTCATAGAAGATACTTAACTAATGTTACTTATGATGTCCGTGATAAGTCAGAGGGAATATGAAGAGCAACTGGCGCAAAGCGTATCCAGCAATATAATGTATTATGTATATGCCTGAAATATATTAAAAAATTTGCTTTGCTCTACCTCAATGTATCATTAATTATTAAGTAAAGTATTAAAACATCTCGTCAATATAAACATTGATTAATTGTGTGTGACCCGCTATTGAAACAACAACCCTCGACCGACTTCGAGATCGGTCGATATTGATAATTTTGCTACGGGAATAGCTTGTAGTTGTGGATGTATACGAAGCATCTAGGTATTATATCAATCAGCCATCATGGTCGTGCCGTGCGAGATCTCTGACGTTGCCTATGAACTACGGTCTACCTTTCTGGAATCGGTTATTTTCTGAAGTTCCAAAATGTTGTGGTTATATATTTATTGATTCATAATAATTATCTATACTAATATACAAATTTTCTATCTAATTTTAATATTTATAAATATCCATTAAACTTTTCAACTCTATACTTATATATCTAATACTAAAAAAGAGGTAAAGTTTGTGAGTTTATGAGGTAGTAGGGGGTAATCTTTGATCTACGGTACCGATTTTGAAAATTATTTTACCAATAGTAAGCCACATTATTTGTGAGTGTCATAGGCTATATTTTTATCCCGAGAAAAGATAAGATCCCACGGGAAAGCGGGTGAAACCGCGGGGAGCTAGTTACTAATAATGAAACATTAAGCGCTTAGGTTAAATTGAATTTTATATTGATTAATGTTGAGCTCCTCTGATAGGGAGCAGTCAACCTATGTGTCTAACGTGTGGTAATTATATTTAAAATTTCTTTGCTTTGTAGCAATGAGTGACAATAAGTACTATAAACTTTACCAAGGTCTATGGGCGATTTTCCATTAGCCGAAAATCGCCCTGTCTCCGATACACTATCGCGATAGCATATGTAGGTTTGTGTGAATTCACTTCATCGTTCTTTTGTGGACGAAATACCCTTTTTTCAGATAGGTTAGGAATGTATAGTGAGAGTCTGTTAGAAAACTTAGAAACGGTTAATAATTAAATGCAATAGGTGCCTAAGGTACACTTTCTGATTTTGAACATAGAAACGAAAACTACTATTGACACACAAGAGTGCAATTTTTTTCTCACAAATCCAATTTCTTACGTTTGCGTTGTTCGTAAAATACAACCAGGTACATATAAAAATATGTAGATTATATAGTAATAATGCCATATTTTGTATTTTGTAATTCATAAATAAACCTTTGTTGAGCCCGAAATCCGGGATACTTTTTATGTTGTGTTGGGGCTTAAGATGATAATGGGAATAAGATAAGTAAGTAATAATAAGTAAGTGTCATGACGATAAAACCCGTAAGTAATTATTATGTTTGAATGCATTATAACTGAATTGGTTCCGGAGCCAGTTACTCTGTTCTTATAAGGCAAGTGTAACAAAATTGAAAGTCTTCTACGTCACAAAGCATAACTAACTAAACTACAATATAATGAGTTGCTGAGATCTGTCGATGAGTAACGCGCCAGGCCTGAGTTGCAAAAATAATTATTTTTCTAGTTTTGTATAATAATATGTAGGTACCTAGGTAGGCTAGGCGTGTGGACAAATGAAAGTGGAAGTGTTTTGAAACTACGCCTATAAGTAGGTCCCTTCATACTCATTATTGTTTTTGAAAAATAAACTTTTTTGCATAACTGAAATGTTTGTAGAGCAATTTGAAAGGTGCTCTAAAGCAGTGAGAAAACTGAAACATTATTCTATTTAACGTTTCTTGAGATCTTTCCAATAGGCACTTGTCAGTTTCCTAACAGAAATTCATTAATTTTTGCCCTTCTAAAAATAAATACAAACCCAAAACAAATGCAGTAGCAGGTAACGAGTTATTATGACAGAGAGGCAGTCTGTGAACTATCAAAACGTGTATAAGCGAGTTTGAAAGGATCAGCACGGCAGCTCTACAATGTGCTTTACAGTGCCTCACGACAGACGGTTATTTCATATGGTGTAACCAACCGAGTGCGGCGCGGCCGCGGGCGCAGCGTGTTCGTTTCGTAGGTACCCACTGCAACCCGCACTCGAGCGAACGTGCCCTACTGACACCGAATGAAATCAAAATGCTTCGTCGCGTCATCCACAGAATACAAATCGACTTCACTCGTTGACAATCAATACCTACCTACTTAAGTACAGTCATTCAGTGATATGTGGTTGCTAATTATAAAATCAAACTATTCTCGAAACACGTTCCGTGAGCCGCAGCAACTACTATTCAGTAACTCATTTAAAAGACTGTTCTCAGTTCAACAGCCAACTATCGCGGGATAGCGCGAAAAACACCAATGCGGCGTTGCCACACCGTGCGACCGAGCGTACATGAGCAGGTAGCCTCCACAATGCACACAACATAATGTATCAAATCTATGTATGTATGGATTATTATACAACACTTGTCTTCTTTGAATAACTAATGATATTCATGCTTTTCTCACAGGCCTCATGTTCCTCAAACGTTGCTGTTGATATCAAAAAGATTCCAATTTGATTTGAATATAAATAGAACACATAACAAAAACAAATCCATTCGGCTTAGAAATAGCTATTAGGTGACTAGGTACCTATCAAGTTATTATAAGAAATTACTGCAAAACAATTAAATGATAGCCATGATCTATTTCGAAAGACCAATGGTCTCAATTTAAAATTAACTACGCACCTAGGTAATTAAAAAGAAAACAAATGTTGAACTTATATAAATACTTACCGCTTGTGGGCTCTACATAGGTAATTTTTATGTCCAAATCAATAGTTTCCGTCGTTTTCGCCTCTGCGGAGTTCATTTCGTAATCCACGGGGATATCCGTCACGATCTCACTCTTCGCCTGACTCGTGGAGGCGGCTAGACTCTGCGCTACACTCATTTTTGGAGCGTCTTCATGCATCATACACAAATAAACGAACGAGAGTATTGTAATTTTTCGGCCACAAAATATATAATATATCACCTATGCCGGCTAGTGATATATAACATTTCAAAAATCGTCCATGAAATGTGATTACAAGTTTTAAAAACAAAATGTAGGTCTCTAGGCCACTTCACTTACACTTTGATATTCCGACCGACATAACTCGGGCTCAATGGAGCTACCGTACTCATGACTGACATTGAAATAAGTCGGTAAAGGGCAGTGAGAATAACCCAATTTGTAAGAAAACTGTGTCACGACCTAATTAGTTTAAAAAAATCTATAATAAAACACAACATTATTTTTAATTTCTGATTAATGAATGCGGATAAATGATGAAAATCACCAATAGGTGAAGAAAAATAATTGAGAGTACTTTTATGTCTTTATTAGCTTCCAAGCTTGCTAGCTCTAAAAAATCATGTGAATTATGCAAAATTACTGAGTTTGCTTATGAATACGCTGTGTTGTGTAATAAATGACCGTTTCTATTGCACAATCCTTTCACAAGGGCTTCGAATGTAGGTCAATCTTTATGAGTATGATTACAACGTTGTCTTTGCAGTCAAATACAGAAAAGAAATATTAGAGAAACTATCTCACTGTCTTTTTATAATTTTAGTATGCTCATTTGTGTGAAGAAAGTGATTTTGAAATAATAATTAAACATTTAGATACTATAAATATGGTGTTATCACTTCCGGTGCACAGGAGCGCTACCTAGTTGAAAATAACTTTATTAAAGTTGATAAGAACATGATTGAGCTTGTGAATGTATCAGAGAGATGGCGCTTTGAAATGATTAGATTTGTAAAGTACACCTCGTTCTACATTATTTTGCTATTATTATTCATCTGAATTTATGGAACTTTATTATCATGAAATCATTAATAATACTTAGCATTATTATTGTTGAAAACAAATTAAAATTGAATATTATGATGTATTGTTATTCTAATGAAGTGTTTTATACTAACAAACAAGTAAATAAAAAAGTATGGAGTATACAGGTATACTCACTACTCGTTGGTATTATAGAGAATCCAGGCCATGGTAAGTGTGACCCGTGATCTATCGCTAAATATCAGATTTTGACGTAGGCGACTTCTCAAGAATTAGTTAACTTACTGATTTATATCCAAAGCTCGTAAGCTATTTTTTTGATATTGTGATACATTCGACTCTGTTATAGAGCCTATGGTATTTTAGGAACGGTAGGAACGGCGTAAACAATAAACGTTTTCTCAGGTATATAAATTGATTTAATATATTTGTATAAGAAGTTAACATTATTTTAGACGTGTATAAGTTTCTGAATTACCGTGTTAATCTAAGAACGGTTTATGATTGTCATCTTTATCATCTTATAACTAATTAATAGTGATAGGTTTGCTTTATATTCAATTGATCCCGATTCTAGAATCTGGGAATAAACCTTGTACACACAATTAAAATCCATCCACCTAATCTTTATAATCAATTTACACAAATCCTCATAATAATTATAAAACAATAAATTATAAAAGTGAAGATTAGTTAGTCTGGCTGGCGGTGGTCAGGATCTCCCTCGAAATAATAAGTCTCTGGATTTGCGATGTACCCTCGTAGATCTGGTAAATTTTTGCATCCCTCATGAGTTTCTCGACGGGGTATTCCGTGTTGAAACCGTTACCTCCGAACACCTGAACAGCGTCCGAAGCAGCTTTGTTGGCGATCTCAGAAGCATGGCATTTAGCGACCGAAGCGAGAATGGTATTTTTTTGTCCTATAAAAATACAAAGTTCATTGAAATAGGTTTAAAATACAATTATTTGGTTCAGGCGGACAATAAAATATCAAAAATTTTAAAAGTATGGTTATTCAGCTTCACATTCACTCTGCTTGTAATTGTAAAAGAAATCAGGTAACAAGAGACATTTTTTTTTAAATGCCTAGAGGGTGGCTGGCCTTATTGTCCATTGTACCCTTACGCGGACTGTTCGGCGAGCGCTTAGGGCTTTCAACCGAATTGAAAAACGAACCTCGGCCCAGGGCGTCGCCGGGGGACACAAAAGAAGGGACGGACTTGGTATTTGCGATTTAGATGAGTTTAGGGCCACAATTTTTTTTAATGAAATTAGTTTTGAGTTTGAGCACAATCTCACTTGATCAGGTGGGGTCTACGATGGTGCACGCTTACCTATTCACTCGAGACTTGAAGACTCTCAGGTTAAATTGAAGAATTACCAGACTGAAACTTAGTGGGAAGAGAGTAAAGTTCTTACCATGATCTACCAACCAGGCAGCCTTCTGCCAGGCCAGTCGGGCGGTCTCAACGCCCATGGCCATGTCTGCCAACATGAATGCTACGGCCTGGTGCCTCGCGATCGGGACTCCGAACGTCTTACGTTCTAGGGAGTACTTCGTCGCTTCGTGGAGAGCTCGCTGGGCTAGCCCAGTGGCGCCAGCAGCCACCTGATAAATAGTATATTAGTATTGAAACAAACTCTTCAGCTTTATAATATTATTAGTAAAGATATTTGAGTACCTAAATTGTTATCCGTCAAATGACACAATGAAATTGAATTTTCAAATTAATTACTGTATTATTCTTCCTGATATTCCTATCATGGTCCTAAAACGGTAGAAGTGGTGCAACTCAAACTTTTCGCACGATCAATAACGGCGCCATCTTCACAATCATGGCTAATTTGAGGTATATGCTGTCGTGGGTAATAGGGATGGTGACTGACATACCAAATCAGCTTCTTTTTATTAAATGTCAAAGCGATGATTTACTAGTTTCCCGTGGTATCTTATCTTTTCCGGGATAAAAAGTATCCTATGTTTTATTCCAGGATATGAACTACCTGGATGTTAAGTTTCATCAAAATACGTTGAGCCGTTTTTGCGTGAAAGAGTAACAAACATCCATCCAAATATACTTTCACATTTATAATATTACTAGCTGTTCCGCGCGGTTTCACCCGCGTTCCCGAGGGATATTATCTTTTCCCGGGATAAAAAGTAGCCTATGTGCTATTCCAGACTACAATCTATCTCCATGCCAAATTTCATCCAGATCCATTCAGCCGTTCTGGCGTAAATGAGTAACAAACATACATCCATCCAAACATTCACATTTATAATATTAGTAGGATAGTAGGAGGATATGAAGTTTTGTATGAAATATATACTTGTGACGTCATAAAAAGGCGGAATCTTACAACGTGTTCGCAATTTTTGAGTATTTTTAGATGTTTTATTAACTAGTCAGTGTTAGGTATTTTTCTTGAATATAATGTAGGCATCATCCCTATTGTACTCACAGGTGGGCGGGTCTTATCGAAGGCTCCCATGGCGATCTTGAAGCCAGCGCCTTCGCCAATGAGCACGTTTTCCTTGGGAATACGAACGTCTTCGAACGTGATGCCTCGTGTATCTGAAGCACGTTGACCCATATTTTGTTCCTGAAAAATTGAATATATTGATTTTATTTAAAATTGTTTTCAGATATCCTGTATGATGAAATAATATCCTTTGTGACCAGTAGGTTTCACCTAGAAATCTTAGTTTCCTATTTCCTTCCAGGACATAATCTATTTGTAAGTTTCATCAAAATCGGTTTAGTAGTTTCGGAGTTCATCGCGGACCAACACGAGAATTTTATATAATATTAAAAAGATAGTACGTCACTTAACTTTTTTTTAAATGGTTAGCTAGTCGTGCGCGTAAGGGTGCAATACTTGCCCCCCGCAAAAAGTCGTTAGTTCGTTATACAGGTTATCCGGTAAGCAGTAGGAGCAATTTAAGGGGGAGATAGAAGGGTGAGGTGGATATTTCAATATATCAGATTTTTTAGTATTGATTGATTTTATAATTTTAGATATCAAATATCTCTATATCTAATATAAATGGTGACATTTTGACTGAGGTCATTATTGTGTATTTGGTAGGTGACCCGCCCCTATCTTCCTCTTATATTAGTTGTACTACTTACAACAGGACACCTGTATACAAATGAATAACAAATACCTTGCGACCGGGGGTGACGCCGGGCCAGTCTCTCTCGACAATGAACCCGGTGAAGGCCTTGCTGGCAGGGCACTTAGGGTCAGGGTTGGTGCGAGCCAGTACGAAATACCTGTGTAGGGTTGAACATTAACAAATACTACCAGCTGTTACGGTAAGACAAATGCAGTGAATTTACTGTGTTTATTGAACATCGTGTATTTAACGAGCTTTTTGGAAAATATACATAGAATGAGACACGTAATACTACTACAGATGCTGTGATATTATTTAGAACATTTTTATTTTATTTTATTAGCGTTTTAATAATGATAATGAAAGTATTTTATTACCACAAAAAAGGAAAATACAATAAGTTAAAAAAAGAACAAGAGTAAAACGCCAAATACAACCTAGATATAGCAATTAAGCACATTAATTGATAGTACATAAAATTTGTTACATTATTTAATTCGTACTTATGTATAAATTACCAAATAAAAAAAAAGTAAGTAATACATTATCGTAAATGGCAATAGGAGAAACTCAGCGATTGCAGCGTTCATTAACATGAGAGATAGTAGGGTAAAAAAAAACAGTATTTACCAGTTGGCAACTCCGCCGTTGGTGATCCACATTTTCTGTCCGTTGAGGATCCATTCGTCTCCTTTCTTCTCGGCCTTGGTTTTAATGCCAGCTACGTCTGAGCCCGCGCCTGGTTCAGTTACGCCGTAAGCCTGGTTAATATAATTATTTTATTACAACTAATCAATCAAATATCCACAAAGTAGGTATTATTCTAAATTATATCTTACTAGCTTTCCGACCCGCGGTTTCACCCGCAATCCCAGTTTCTCCATACAAACTTTGGAACCCCGTTTCATCCCCTTAGGGGGGGATTTTGGAAAATACTTTCTTAGCGGATACCTACGTCATTCATAATAACTATCTGCGTGCCTAATTTCACCGCAATCCGGTCAGTGGTTTGATCTGTGTGTTGATAGGTCAGTCAATCAGTCAGTCAGTAACGATTGCCTTTTATATACCTACAGATTTTGTTCGTATACTTTACAAAAAATGCTATAATAACATCACTATTCAATTACTGTATTGTGTGACCATGAAACAAAACAATAGTTTTTAGGTTTACAATTATTTAGTAATACATTTAGTATTACATTGAAATCCCAATAGTATGACGGGAAGAAAACTTAGCTGCAGACTTACAGCAACTAAAGGTTCGTCGACCAATCTGCCGAGGTACTTTTTCTGTTGCTCCTTATTGCCAGCAATGATCACAGGGGTTTGCTGGAAAAAACACACTCGCTGTAATAATTCGTCTGTACGGTCATGAAATATGCACAGTTAACCATATTTTTCAAAATTATATAAGGTGATATTTCCAAGCAGTACATTGAGTCGAAGCATAAAATAGCGCAACAAACAATTTGATGCAGACCACACAAAGCTATGTATATATAATACACAAATATAAAAACAATGTTAATGGGGTAAGCTAATGTATGTGAGATATGTTTTTATTACTATTTGTTAGGTTTAAAAACAACTACCATATTAAATACTTTTGGTTAGTATAAAGAACACTTCAATCAAAAAATTTAATATTGAACAAACATGAAATGATTTATATATTATAAAGGTGAAAACGGATACTCCAATTTGGCAGAAGAAATCGAGTGGTGATAACTATGTACACCATAAATCTATGGAGCTGTAGCTAAGCTGTAGTGATACGGTGTAGCACTAAGGTGGGGTCGCACTTGATATCTCAAAACATCACCGCTGTCTTGTCTGACCGGGTTTCAAATTGTTTAAGATAATAATCTATTTAACTTTTGGGTGCTCATTCGACTTAAAGATAATCTGAATCGAGGAGTCCCGAGCCTGCTTTCTAATGCAACATAAAATATTTGAAATCTAATCCGCCTAAACAAAAGTCCTATAATATTTCACTAGTTGATAAGTCGCCTATAAGAATCAAATTCTGGGAAGTCATGTCAAACTAAAAACTATTAGGTATCTTCCTATCATGTATTTTAAATACAGTATATAATAGCTTAAGTGTTTATTCATTTGTTTCGAGAATAGTATTATTATACCCCTATATTAGTACGCCTTATCAACAAGCAACTGAATAATCCTTTTTCGATATGGACCTAAACTTCGTATTAACTGGGTATTTCTTTATATTTAGATAGTCAGTATTATTTTCTTTTGGATATCTATATTAATATATAAAGATGAAGAGTTTGTTTGTTTGTTTGAACGCTCTAATCTCAGGAACTACTGGTTCGAATTGAAAACTCTTTCAGTGTTGGATAGCCCATTTATCGAGGGAGGCTATAGGCTGTATAACATCACGCCATGTTGCGAAAATCCCACGAGAACGCGGGTGAAACCGCGGGGGACTAGTGTATTATATGTAATTAATTAGTAAGTAGTTAATAAGTTTTAGTCGTGTACAACAAACTCATAGAAGGCGTGCATCATATCTACAGAGTTCAAACTACAAAAAGTGCATTTAAGAATCTGGGGATGAAACGGGATTCTAGGTACTACACTATACTCTATAAATGTTCATTTGGAGGCTACATGCAACTCACGCCTAAGCCACTCGCTTCCATTGCTGTCATGATACCAGTGCACCCATATGCCAATTCCTCGGCGACCATACATCCATCAAATATGCCCATGTCCATTCCACCTGTGAAAGAGACAATTGGCATTGCAGGCAGCTCCTAATATCCAAAAAACGGGATCTAGCCGTCCCGCCCTAAGCGTGATGAATGTCTAGTATCTATTTCAAACTAGTTTTTAAGATTTTTTTAAAATAAAAACTAGTTTCTAACACTATACTTGATGAAACCAGATCATAGTATTAAAAAAAAATAAACAGTAGCTGTAATAAAATTGGACGTCTTAACATAATTTATTTGGAAATACAATCAAATCATCCAGTATCTATATCATAATTATTTATCAATATTTGTTCACACATTTGGGCGTTTGTAATCAAATTATTCCTTTACAGTTAACCGTCATTTTTAAGCGCCAGATGTACAATTGATGAAATGCTTGTCATTTGCCAACCGAAACAGACCATAGGATTCGGTTTCAGATAATGGTTCGTAATTCCTATCCATATCTCTTGAGGCCCAAACAATGAAGAACACTAGGTCATCTTTCAACTAACTAAATCTTGGCTAACTATAGACATTTTATTTTAATAAAATGTTTAAGAAAACAAATCTCGAGGAAATTTTCTAGAAGAGAGCTAGACCCTAATTAAATGAATGAGAAAATTATTTCCGAACTAAAAAAATGAAATCATGAAGAAAACATTATTTCAAAATAATTGTACAAACATATGTGATGGAGGTAAGAAATCCCGGCCGACTCAAAAATATATAATATACAGAAATACTTAGTGCATAAAATATATTTTTCAGCCCATCAATTCGAAAATGACGACTTTGTTCGCCTTTAAGTGCACCCAAAGGTGGTGTTTTCTATAAACACCACCTTTGGGTGCACAACATCTTAGTGTTCAGCGCCAAAAAAGTCGAACGTAAATATTGTAATAGTCGCGCCGCCGAATAATAGCCGAATAATAAATAATAGTAGATTGTATCATAAGGGAGCAACATAATATTTTTACGGCGAGGGCGCTTTTTTGAATCCAGAACGAAGTGAGGGTAAAGTACGTCGCCCGAGCCAAAAATATATTTGCACCCGAGTGGTAGACTCTACTTTACGTGTACGTACGTGTACTTCATGACTGGGTGTACTTGCAAAAAAAAAAAACTTATCCCGTGTCCAACGAAAATTGTGTAAAATTTGGCGTTGGCATTGGCGCTGAACACTAAGATGAGATGTTCCAAATTCAATAAGTGCGCGGCAAAGATAATTCCGGCGCACTTATAAAATAAAGAGAATTAAAAACTCCATTACTGCCCGCTAAAAGTTTCTTATAGAAATCACCACCTTTGGGTACACTTAAAGGCGAACCAACTCGTCCTTTTCGAATAGATGGGATGAAAAAAAATAAACGTGTGGTGTTGTTGGACACGGGTTTTTTTTTTGCAACTTCACCCAGTCACGAAGTACACTCAAAACCTTCTATTTTCTTTCTATTAAGCGGCTTCTATTTTCTCATAGAGGGTGATGAAAAGTAGAGTGTATCACTCGGGTGCAAATATATTTTTGGCTCCGGCGACGTACTTTGAATCCCTCGCTACGTTCAGGATTCTACTAAAGAATCCCTCGCCACGCTCGGGATTCTACTCTAGAATCCCTCACTTCGATCTGGATTCAAAAAAGCGCCCTCGCCGTAAAATATTGTTTTGCTCCCTTATGATACAATCTACTATTTCATTCCCCCATCTCGGAACGAGTATTTTTGCGCTTCTGAGTGCAATAGCCGTTTTTATCTGCTAGACGATAAATAATATAGAACATCGTGTGCACTAAGTTTGTGAATTCAAAACATCATTAAACCTATTTACTTCTCCCTCCATGGTGCCGAATTTATCATACAACCTTTTTTAATATGTTAAAAACTCAGACTCGGAACCTTCTTGATGAACTTTTATTTTTATTTGCTTTGCGCGCGCCATGTTCTTTTCACGTCATATTGTTAAAACCTCGGAACAATAACTATTAGTTATTGTTCCGAGGTTAAAACCTTTGGTTGTAACCAAATAATTTTAACTTATACTAACTTTAAATCTCTTTGGTTGTAACTGTGTTTTTTTGCATTTAGTCATTTCCTCGCTAACGTGGGATGAAAGTTACGTGTTGCACTCGAGTGCAAAGATTTATACTTTGCACTCTTGTATAACAAATAACTATTTCATAGATTAATAATTATAATAGGTCATGTTCGCTCTGGCGCGCGAGGACCTATTTATTATTGATCTATGGTATAAGTATTATGTACATTGTAAGTTTTACCCAGACATTATAATACGTAGGACTTTTTGGCGGGAACTTGCAGAGTGACGTTGCGTTTTCATTTTATTTTCATTAAATTCGTGTATTTTGAGTTTTATTGAATAATTTCGGTGGTGTTTTATCCAATAATGATCAATCTAAGTGCACAAGTGAAGTGTAATGAAATGAAAGCGTGTATCGTGACTTTCCAGGTTGTCCCAAAAAGTCCGTGAATGTTTTAGTGGAACAATCGCCAATTTCACTAAAGCTTGACTGGACATGTATGGACGAGGACTGGACATTACAGTGAGTTTGAGAATGTGACTATAACATAAAAGAAGAAATTAAAACTGAAGAAAATATATGCGATTGAAAGACTTTGTATTGACTACATACTTAAACTTATGTAAAAAAAACATTGTGACAAATAGACCAAGACCATTTTAAATACTTTGACATTGCCAGAAATATCCTAAAAGGATGATGGCCAGCAACAAAAAAAAAATACGTACCGAGCCATTTTTCCACACCGATTACATGTCATGAAATGAACAATAAGCACGAAAATAACACAATAAAATGCTGTTCCAGAACAATCTAGAACGCATAATTGAATCAAAGAGTGCCAGAAAAATCACAGGTCGATTGTGACGTAGCTTATCCAAACAAGATTCATAAAAAAAGGTAGTAAATTACCAACATCTACTGAACTTGCATTTTAATTTTGCTATCAACTCCTATTACTGTGCAAAAAGCAATACCGGATGATTGTGAATCTAACTCGCCAGCAGAGGGATCGTAGCACGCAATAAACATTGCGCATTCGCGTATCGTATAAAATATTTTCAAAATCCCTTGTAAGTAAAGTAAAATCTTTGTAAAAAGTACAAGTGCTGCTTAGTTAGAGTTCAGATTCTGTGAGTGAACATAACTATTACAAGATATTACTATTTATTTATAATTTTCCAATTTTCCAGTAAATGTCATCGTCCCGATTGTCCCATTTGAGAACCAAGTGGTGCGGACTCTGAAACCCCGATTGTACCAAGAAAGAACTGACAGGTTAATGGTATTTTTGGACTTTACTATGAATTGAATTTTTATAAGTATACTTATAAAAATGTAAAAAGCGACCCGTTGTATTTTAATATACTTGTTAATGATTACAAAAGCACTTTAATACCAATAAGCTAAATTTTTAACTCAACAAACATACATGTCAAGATGAAGGTAGGTATTAATTATTGCAATAAAATAGTAGTACGAGTTGAATAAATGTCTCAAAAATGTACTGAGATAACTATCGACTCACTCCTAAGTTTGTGCCGCCAACTGCAGTGGTAATGCCTGTGCAGCCGAATGCAAACTCTTCCGAAAGGATACACTCTTCGAACACTCCCATTCCACCCATGCCCCCTGAAATATCTCACATCTCAAAGACTGACTAACGGCCACATTTCAGAGCTCTAAAAGTAAGATATATTTTATTCAATGAGCTGTGAAATGTGAAAACTGTTTATAAAGATTACGATTGTGATACCCGATGCATTTAAGTCTGCATCGTCTAGGTATATTTAATTGGGTATTATGTACAAATCCAACACTTTTGAAACACCGACTTCCATGAGTTAAAAAGATGATATTTGCAGCGGAGTCAAACTGAATAATCCCCATGCTATACCCATCACGCAAATCATTAACATCGTGCTCACTCCAACGTCAGTGATGAATATTGCCGCCATTATTCCGGAGCAACCAAATGAAAACTCTTCACAGAGAAGGCAACTCTCGAACACACCTAGACCTACGCCCCCTGTGAATTTATTGTAAATGAAGCCGGTTAAATATTATTGCTAAATTTCCTCCGGAAAAATAGATTGTTATCGGTTCACTAAGGAATCTTTCTAAATATTTATTATCTAAATAGATTCCATTGTGGAATGTAAATATGTGCTACTTACAATAGGTACGCAACCTGCATTAACATATTTTAATATGGGGTAGGTATTCTCGTTCTGTTAGCTCATCTATTTTTAAAACTTGACTTTGTGAAATAAAAAGGAATAAAATTATATTGGCAGGATGACGTTACCGCAGTGTTCGGGGATGTGTCCGTTCATTAGACCCACTTCCCAGGCCTTCTTGACGATGGGCCACGGGTACTCCCCGGATTTGTCATATTGAGCAGCTACTGGAATAATTTCTTCTTTGGTGAACTTGCGGGCGAGATCCTGTAGCGCCTTTTGTTCATCGTTTAGCTCTGTAAGTGTATTTGTTTGAGTAAGATTTGGTTTATTTGTGTAGTTTCATCAACACTAAAATTGGGGTAATACGAAGAATAATGAAATTAAATCTAATTTATATTAACCCCTAAGATTGAGGATAGGACAGGCTTCACAAAAGAAATCCTTTAGTGGAAAGGTTTCTTGAAGTTATTGCTGGTCTGGTCGCTAGCAAATACATGATATCAGTCAGCCAACAATAATAGTAGCGATGATGTAGTCCAATTTGTTTACTATTAAAGTGTACATTGTTTACTGTCAAAATCAAAACATGCATATTACCACCACCAAATTGCACTAATCTTATCCTGTATTATTTACGAGCATGTTAAAAAAAGATAGAAAACGCCTCTATTTTTATGTGTTGGTAAATATGTGGGTTTACGGGATAAAAAATGTTTACGCTATTTGAGTCTTGAGCAAAGCAATGTCGCTTTATCACATAAAAATTACTAATACAATTATTTCCTATCTGCTAAGATAAGGTGCGGCAGTCTAATGAAATTACTAATTCTTTGGCTACAAAGGTGAACTCATATCTAATCAATGATTGTTGATCGAGTCGACTTACTTTAAAACTTTGTACCTACAAAGTACCTACTAGTTTTTTTCTGCGTCATTTCAAACAGGTTGCGGTAGTACTTAGTAACCTTTTTTGTACTTTGAATTTTGCATATGAAATGAAAAGAATATATTTTTCTTCAAATAGGCCTTTACAAATACTTATTCATACGGACTAGAGATGCTCACGGCAATGTTAGATCATAGAGAATGCCGGAAAGACCTCAATAAGTTTGGTAAAATGCCACAATAGTGAGGAGTATTATATTCAGCAGTGGTGACTAATATGATAATGTATGAGGAAATATAATGATTACCAAAACAAAATCCAGTATTAGGGATTGGTTTCACAGCAGAAGCGACCGATGTGGAGGTTGATAACTTTCTATAAATAGGCAGAGTGGCCCGGACGAACTGAAAACAAAATAAGGATTATTATTGGTGCAATGAGATAAATAAACATACATAGTGAGCCCGAACAAGAATTAAAGCTGTAACCTTATTGTTATATCCTACTAAATTTAATAATTTTACAAAATGTCTATAAGTGACAGTATTCATTTATCATCAGGTTATCTGCTTATCTGGTCGTCACTTGTGGTATAAAAAACCTGATTTAAATAATATGCATCCATCGGAAAAATACTATTATATTATATGCATTTTGCACTACTAACTAACTAATATATTACAGTTAATCTAATTACACAAATAAAAATAAATAACAAAAATATAAAAACTTGACTACACTAAATAGGCCAACTGGTCCAGATCGATGTCAGGTGGTAGCGTGCCCAGAACACTGGCAGCATTGCCTCTTTGGATGGCAATGCTAATACGGTGGGCAAAGTATTCGCCAGCCCTCCGGTCACGTGACGCTTCGATGTGGCGTTTAGTAAATTAGTTGTGACACACAAATGGAGGGAATGAAATTTCTTATAAAGGTATGAATTTAGTAATGTCTCGATTTAGTCCCATCAAATCATCGAAAGTTAACAGTTACGTTAGAGTTTATTGAACTTTGGACTTTGGATGTCCGAAGAAATAATATGTCCCGCACGATTTCATTTAGATTAAAATTTACGCTAGAAGTATCAAATTTCGAATAATAAAAGAAAACTTTAATTATTTTATACTTATAGTACCTACCTCCTTATAATTTGCCCTATATGTAAAAGAAGGTTCAACTTACCTGTGTTAGCGGGTTCATTGTGAATTCGTGATGTGTTCTGCAAGAAATAAGATATTTACAGGTTTAAAAATGTTTAGACTTTGAACTCTACAACAAAGAGTATGTAATATATTCTCTACAATTGGTTGGCGCGCCTGTTTGAGCACTAATTCTAACTCGTAGTTCGTACTTGGTCCGTATCTTCTTACGCCCAGATAACTATATACTAGTCGGAGATTCTTACGTGAAAGAACACAATAAAGACAAAACAATAATTTTATGCAAATTCTCTCGTGATCCTAGAATATATTACATACTCTTTGCTAGCAAATTCTCAAAACTATATATTTTTTTTTAATTAATGTTTATTCCTAACCATAGATACAAAGTCTTTCAGTCGCATTTTCAGTTTTAATATAATTTAATGTTACAGTCACATTATATCACATTCACTGTAAAGTCTAGTCCTCGTCTGTACAAGTCCGGTCAGGTTTTAGTGAAATTGGCGGCTATTCCACTAAAACTTTTCACGGACATTTTAGGCCAACCTGAAGAATCACGCACGACTTTCGAAAACGCAACGTCACTAAAAATGAAATTGTTAGGCTGATGGTCTTGTAACTAAAGCCAATAAATCAACTTAAAAGCGAAATATGACAGCACGCGGCACAGAGTATGCACTGTTAGTTATTATTCCGAGGTATGCACGCAGCAAGCAAGCAAGCGCAAGCACGTCAGTCAAGCAAGTCAATCAAAATCCGTCAGTCAAACAGTCTCTTCACATTCAAGTAATACAAAAAGGGCGTGATGTTTGCAAAATTAATAATTGTATTCTTCTATAGGATTACATTATAATTGTTTAATTTATATGAAGTGTGTGCATTTATATTAAAATAATTTTCTCGACGAATATAAGGGTTGTAGGTCTTGTAGATAGGTATTTCGGTATGTGGTATAGTCAGGCCGTGTTATGAATGAGGAGGCACTGTTGGCGAGGGCTTCCGAGGAGCGGGAGAGAATCTTTCAGAGGTACGAGAGAGGGCGAGAAAACCTCGCGGGACAGATAGACCCCTGGGAAGACCCTGAATTTGAGGAGTACCACAAAACTGATAGGTATCTATGTCCTTGTTTTATGTTTTAGTGATGAATAACTAAAATATTACCTGCTAAGCTACAATAATACTACAGCTGTATGCTATGCGATCGTACATGATTTGCTTGGATTGTGTAAAGTATACAATTTTTTTCCAGAGCATACTTGATTGATAAATTATTGCCATATTGAATAGACTGGTAGAATGAACCTTTAGTCTTCCTTGATCCACAAGGACACTTAGTTGTTAGTATGTTATGTATTTATTTTCTATTGTCACCTAGTTGTGCCTAAAAATCCATTTTGTGATTTGGATAATTTTGGCATAGAATTGTCATAGTATACTAAGTTGCATTGTTGCCTTTTTTTAGAACAATAATACTTTTCTTATTTAAAAAAAAAACAAATTGTGTATGATTGATGATGAATAATACTTAGTTTTAACATCATACTTTATCCTGTATAACTTAATAAGGGAATGTTTAATAATATTGGTTAGTGGTTGACACATCAGCATAACATTATTATATTTTAGCAGGTAGGTACTAAAAGCACATGATCAGACATCAAATGTTTTGGTATTCACTCACCATGGTTAATGAAGATGTCACCAAATTAGAATGTAAACGTACATGTAGAACCAATCTATGAATTTAGTTATATTTGCAGTATGAAATATTGAATATATGAAACACTAGTTTTGCAGCCCCGCATATTCACCCGCGTCCCCAAGAGATTTATCTTTTCCCGGGATAAAAAAATTACTATGTTTTATACCAAGATATGATCTACCTGTGTGCCAAGTTTCATCAAAATCCGTTCAGTGGTTTTTGTGTCAAAGAGTAACAAACATCAGTACATCCATGCATCCAAACATACCTTCGCATTTATAATAGTAGGATTCTCAGTCAAATAAGACGTTTTTTGATATTATCAAACAACTGTAATTAATTGTTACATGATGAAACATTATACCTACTTACTAATTGATTCTAATATTATATATATTTATCTATATTGGATGAATGATGATCATCATTACTCAATCAAATTGTATTAGCCGGAATACATACATTAAAAAAGACCTGACAGAATGTTGGGCAGTAAAAGGGACAGATGAAAGATGATAGCATGCTGCTTATAAATATAAGAAACGTTAAGTAGTGTGTGAAAAAAAATGTCAATACACATGTTGTGCCAACCCCAAAAACCGGTCAAGTGCGAGTCGGACTCGCGCACCGAGGGTTCCGTAATGGAGTCTCAAGGATTATTTAAATTTCGATTATGTTTTCGATTTCCTCATTTGAGGAAATGAAATGAAATGAAATTGTTAATTCATCCAAATAGGCCTTCACAGGCACTTATGAATAGTCAGACTCAAAATGCTCGGTTCGGAAGGTTGTTTTTGCTGAGAAGAGCCGGCAATAAACTCAGCAATTACTCTTTTCAAAAACAACTTACACCTATTACATTCAATAATTATTATTTATCTAGTCTCACTGACAATATTTGCGTGTTATGGCGGCAAAAATAGTAATCTATAGAATTTAATTATGACTGACTTAATAAATAAACAACAAACTCAAGCAGACCAGCCCCCACAAGCAGCACCTGTTCACAAGTATGACGAGGTTAGGTCCAATTAAGCAAGACCTCAGAGGTCTATCTTAATTGGTGATAACTATGTAAATTGCGGTTTACGATTTATGACGTATTAAAAAAAAACTACTTACTAGATCTCGTTCAAACCAATTTTTGTTTGAAGTTTGCATGGTAATGTACATCATATTTTTTTTGTTTTGGGGGGGGGGGGGGACGGGACACACACATTTTACCACTTTGGAAGTGTCTCCCACCTCAATATCATTTTTGAAGACCCCACACGTATGGGATAGGGAGCGTTCAAGTATTACGTAACGAATTTGGGGGGGAGGGGGGGTTTTGTAAAACGTTACGATGCGTTATGTAACATGTTCTTTTTACATTTCCAGTACTTTACACCACATAATTGTGACTTTTAGGTATAGATGCTCACTTGGTTGCGTAACGTTTTACTAGAGGGCGGGGGGGTACAGAAAAACGTGACGGCGCGTTACTTGGGGGGAGGGGGGTGTAAAATATCTCCAAAAATTGCGTTACGTTATACTTGAACGCTCCCATAGTTGAAAAAAAAAAAGATTGAATTTCAGTTCTAAGTATGGAGAACCCCCAAAATTTGTTGTTTTTTTTCTATTTTTGTGTGAAAATCTTAATGCGTTTCACAAAATACATCTACTTACCAAGTTTCAACAGTATAGTTCTTAAAGTTTCGGAAATAAGTGGCTGTGACATACGGACGAAAAGACAGACAGACAGACAGACATGACGAATCTATAAGGGTCCCGTTTTTTGCCATTTGGCTACGGAACCCTAAAAACTGGGGTTGATATGGTAATGTGTTCAAAGAATAAGATCCTCTATCACTTTGCTATGACTTTATGACATGTTATTTTTTACCGAACACTGAATTCAAGTCCTTTCTGTATTGTTTCTGTCTCCATATCTATACTTGTTAATGTTTTCTCTAAAAAAAGAAACTGCATACTGATGCCAGTATGTCAATTTTGGTTGGGTATGTTTGCCCAAACACTGCAGATATTGTATATTATTATTAATGATCCTACAAAATATGACAAGCCTGAAAACTACCGATATGAAATTAGTAGGTATTGGTATGATAATTAGAAGTATAATATAATAATAACAATAAAATATTTATTTATCACCACAAATTACACATGGTTACGAAATAAAGTTTTTATACAGATAAATGGTTACAATATGGAAATGTAGTTTGTTGGAGATCTAGAGCTTGAACTAAGCCGCAGCCTGTATTTCAGAACACTAGGTCCCCTAAAATAAATTAGATACTTGCTAAAAAAGCTACTATAGTATAACACAACACCTCTAGTAAATGCCCTAAATTTCTAATCATAATTATAGGGAATGATAGCAATTTAAGATACTTCAAGTCCTATAAAATACATCTTTCAATGCACTTTATTCTATTCTACTATACCCAACCAAAATTACCATGTATAATTCCACATTATTAGAACCTACAATTAGCTTCACTATACTACCTAATAAACAATATTTGCTATATCCAACTGACCTTAGTAAAAGTGTCACCATTTTCGAGATAAATACGAGTAATATCTAAAATTCAAAATCAGAAATATCGAAATATCTCAAAAATTGTGACCTTTTTACTAAAGTCATTTTTGTATATACTGTCAATATGGCAGGTAGATTTCTTATATGGAGTATATATAAGAGAGCTAATGATTATTGAAAGTTTTACCCCTAAAGGGTTTCATTGGGAATGCGGATTAAAACGCAGCTATTCTTAAATATGTACATAGGTACATCCTTTGTTTTACTTTTGATACATGATGGGACTGAATATTGTTAGCACAAAACCCTAGCACCAAGCCATAATAGCTGCTAGGGTGCATAGTTAGTGCATGCAATAATATGTTTGTTATTCACAAGTTTTAAAGATTGTTGCGAATTTTAAATAATATTTTCTAATCATGTGATAATGCTATTACTAAAATAAGTAAAGGATAGTGGTCCTATCCTAAAAATACTTGCGAATTTTAAATATAATTTTCTAATCTCCTGTTAAATGCTATAGCTAAAATAAAGAATAGCGAAAAAAAAAATTACTGTCTAATATGTACATTTATGACTAAGTACTCTTTAAATCAACTTTCATTAAATTTACTTACTGAAAGATCTTAATTACAGATATGGCTTCATTCACGATGAAAGGTTGCCGCAAAAGACGGCGCCTCAAAAAATTAACATTGAAGTGGAAAGGGAGAAAAAGTGGGTCAAAATGCTAGGCAACTGGGACACATCAGCCACTAAGGAGAAACTTCACAGGCGGATATACAAAGGCATTCCAAACTCACTTCGTATTAAGATATGGTGCAAGCTTCTAGATGTCAACCGAATAAAGTCAGATAATATTGGAAAATATCAAGAAATGTTAAAATTAGCCAAGGTGTGGTCGACAGATGTGAGACAAGTAGATTCAGATGTGAACCGCCAGTTTCGCGAACATCAGTTTTACAGAGAGCGATATTCTGAAAAACAATGCTCTCTATTTAATGTGCTATGTGCGTATAGCATGTATAACTCGGAAGTTGGCTATTGTCAGGGCATGTCAGGCCTGGCTGGTGTTCTCTTGATGTATATGGATGAGGAGGATGCCTTTTGGGCTTTGGCAATACTTTTATCTGACAAAAAGTATGCCATGCACGGACTGTATATAGAAGGTTTTCCTAAGCTCACAAGATTCTTGGAACACCATGATAAAATACTCAATAAGTTTATGCCGAAGCTGAAGCAACATTTTGATAAATTTGGTTTAGATGCAATACTCTATTCACTCAAGTGGTTTTTTGTTTGTTTTGTTGAAAGAGTTCCGTTTAGTCTTTGTTTGAGGGTGTGGGATATATATTTGTTAGATGGTGAACGAGTAGTTACTGCTATGGCTTATACAATACTCAAACTACATAAGAAAGCAATTATGAAATTAAATGATATGGATCTTATTGTTAATTATATACAGGTTTGTCTGTTTATGTATGAAAATATATATTAAGATATACTTGTACAAGTTCATGGTATATTTTGATCTTCGTCTATTTTAGGTTAAACTCCACAAAGACTTTGGTTACGATGATGACATAGTCATATATAATTTAGAACGATCAATGGAGGAGCTAAAACGTGCCAAGATCGACTATCCTGGCCCACCACTGCCAAGTGAGCTACCAAAGAGAGCACTTGGCAAATTCATAGAGCCGGATAAAAAATCTAAAATTGGGCAGAGAGCAGAAAATTTTTCCGAGACTGAGAAACAGGCTAGAGCAAATGTGATATTAAGGTAAGACAAGAGTTTACTAACTTTTATAATCTTGTACCTATACATGTAAAGCTTAGATATTTTTTAATATTAATATTCTCGGACATTTGTCACACACAGCTATCTGATCCCAAACTAAGCAGAGCTTGTAATATGGAAACCAGATGACTGATATACTACTTTTTTTTTGTTGTAAATAAATACATACTTAAATAGATAATTACACCCAGACTCAGGTCAAACAGACATGTTCATGCACACAAATGTCTGTCCTGGATGGGAACCGAACCCACGACCTGCGGCGTGAAAATATGAAATACAGTAGGCTTATATTATAATAGTGATAACAAAGATTCCATCTTTCATGTATTGGTCTTATTTCTCATTTAAATCAATTGTTACAGACGAGAGAAAGCTGCTATTGAGCTGCAGGAGCTTCGGGTGTCACAGAGCGATACAGTTTCAGGTAATTTGGAAGTCTCTTCATCCATATCTCAGACCTCTTCGGAGGAGAGCATTGACTCAGACATTTTCACTCATCTGTAATTTCATGGCTAGCTGAACAGAGCGTTACGCAAAATCAATATTGTTTACCTATTAAGCAGGGTAGGACACAAAGTGATATTTTAAAGCCTAATCGTATATAATTAGGAAAGTATATGGTATGCGCCTCAAGTTAAAACTGTTTGTTAGGCTGAAAAATATCATTCTGTGCAGTAATATGCAACTCAATGTCCAGCTTGGATAAAACGTCGTTTTATATATTTGCACCTCATCAAGCTTTTATAATTTGCCAATAAAACCCGAGGATTTGGGCGATGCGATTTATAGACGGTTGGAACATGTATTCTGTTATACCATTTCAGACTATCGCCTATGGTAAATTAATTGATATTAGCTTTCTGCCCCGGCGTTTCACAATGTAGCTTGCTATAAGTGTTTTTTTTTTAAATGGGTTAATTATATTGTGCGTTGATTCATTAAAAACAAATGTAAAAAGAATCTTTTTCTACTCTAATACTAGTTTAGATTAAATGGTGTGCTTATACCGTATATTACCATCCATCAACCTTCATTGGTATATCTCCTATTATCTCAGCGCACATCTCATACAGTAGGGTCCACAAACTTGACATGATGCTCATAGGTTTCTTATACCCCTTAAGGCGTAATCTCATACCCCTATGGTTGATACCGCTGGGTCGATAGCTAGTATAACATAAGTGTCGGAAGAATTATGAAATTAATCTTAGTGTTATATACATCATATAATCAATCGTTTATGCCGGTCGTTTATGTTACGGTTTTAAATTTCAATTAACACAAATAAATACCTATCTACTTAATGTTTGATTGATATAATTTTTTTTATCGGTCATCACTTATAATTTGCATGTTGTTATGCACTTTTGTTATAGTTGACGATTTATATGCATGCATGTTTAATAATTCAAATATCACGATCTTGTTTTGTGAGCCGTTATCTACATTATATTAACACTAGAGTATAACTAGTGTTGTAGAATAATTTAAACATTTGTTAGAAAGACAATATAATTTACTTTACACTAGAATTGAATTAGTGTATTATGATTATTCAATTATATATTCATGATAATGTAAATATTTACCTTTATTTAATTTAGTGAGTACAAATTAATGAAAACTGCCCATAATTAATTATTTATAATAATACAATGTTTAAATGTCACAAATATAGATTTTATGAGTAATATAATTGTTTTATGTTAAAAAAGGAATACTAACTATAAAATAATACCGATGGTTTCTAATTAAAACAATATTCGTGTGGTGGCGTTGAATGTAATACAAATTATTAAAATTAACTAAAATTTTTGACACAATTTAAGTATGGCTTACTTAATATCCTACTTATACCATCACTTAAGTTACTCCAGTTATAGTTTCCACAAATAATTATGAGATGTCAACTACTCCACACTTGAACATAATTTTGGCTTAGACTTCGTTTATTGTTAATATTGTAGGTATAATACGATACTTAGGTATTTTTTCTTTAATGGTCACATCTCCCAACTATTAATACTTATAACTTTAAGTATTGCAATACATAAATGTCATTTACCCCCATAATTTAAATAATAAAGTTGGTTTAATACTATGTTTAGTATATTTATTA
Organism: Ochropacha duplaris; assembly: GCA_951361185.1. Lineage (NCBI taxonomy): Eukaryota > Metazoa > Arthropoda > Insecta > Lepidoptera > Drepanidae > Ochropacha > Ochropacha duplaris. Next base: position 4,997,916 of record OX592690.1, read on the forward strand.
AGTAGGTATAGTTATAGAAAATGTAGTATTTTTTGATATTTTTTCGGAATTAATAATTATGATAACTGTTCTGAAATACCTTTAAAATACTTTAGAAGCAAAAACGAATCGCTAGAAATATATTATTAGACAATTTATTTTGACAAGACATCGAAGGTGATCTAAATTTATATTTAATATATACTTTGTAGTGTTTTATGTGTTTAATGCTTTTAAAAGTCAAATAGCTTATTAATGCCACTCGGTCATCTATTAATATTTGGTTGAAAGTCATATCTATGGTTGTAAATGAAGGCGAGCATGACACTACCGATTAGCATTATTAAGTTTCAATGTAAAGTATTGTATTTCAAATGAGACTTCATTTGTTTATTTGAATGCTATTTACCTACATATTATTTCATAACTCATTTTCATTGGCATTAAACTGTTGAGGCAAGTATGAAATAAATATTGAAAGCATAGCATAATTTGTGCACTAGCATGTCTTATGGTGGTATGGCGGTGGGTTTATGTTATATACATAATTAACACGAATGGACTCCGCATTTAACACGCCTTTTCTGAAGGTTTGAGGAGATCAAATATTTCCGTATTCGTGATTTGCTCCTCCGATCTTGAGATGAATCCTTAGCTTTCCGCATTGTTTGTGCTAATCTCTGATATGATAATGCTCTTGAACGTTCACCGTTAATTACCCACGCTCATACAAATATTGTCATTTTCTACGTCACATGCTATATATTGAAACGCACATTTTTAAGTAATTGTTACAGCCACCGTACTTATATTATAAGTACTTACCTCATTCAAATCATGTATTTGTAATGTGAATGGATCTCTGCTCAGTGTTCCTTCGCGATTTTGTGATTGTTCATCTTTTTATATATTTCCTAAACCCACCCCTATCATTAGACGTAGATAATTTATTGTAATAGCTTGCAGTAGTTATTGTTTCTCTTATTTTTGTTAGTATGTAAGAACTTTGTATAGTTACACACGATTAATGGAACGCTATACGAAAAAGTTCAAATAAACAAGTCAATAGCAAAGCACTGCCCTTTTTAATTTTATATATTCACGTCTTATTCCAATGCTCACTTAAAATAATAATTAATAAATATAATGTACTTATTTACATATAATATAGATACACGAACGATGGCAATTTGGAAAACATCCAGCGCGGACAAGTATAAATCAATCATACCTTACTTAAAAGTTCCAAAATTCTTTTTTATACTGATTACCCAGGATCGTGATAAAACAATAATGATACGGAAATAACTCTTTGGCATTAGAATCACTAATGTCCATCAGGTAACTTAGTTAAGAATATAATGTTTATGTTTAAATTGTAAATGCCTGGAAGGTATCTCCTAACAACAGTATACAACTATATATATACATCATATTTTTTTAAATATACCTCACACTTATTTCCCGGCCATGATTGGTTTGTGTCCGCCCTGTGTCATATTTGCAAACGATGCCTTAAAAAACTTAAACTTATTTTTTAGTTTTGCCGCCCGTGGTGGTATGAAGAATGACATACATAAACATTCAAACACAAATAATTAAAATGTGTAAATTATGGTACGTTTTAGTTGTACTTCATCTAGATCACATGTGCGTATTTAGGCAATACACATATTTGCGTGCTACTTATAAATATCGCTTTTAAATGTATTTGAAACTGGCACGTAATTATTATTAAGGCCATTTAAAAAATATTTTAGCAGCCATCAATTTGGGCAATATCAAAAAATCACAGCAGTAAAAGTTGCTGAAATGAAAAGTAAAATAAATTCTTATACTACAATGTCTTATATTCGACTAAATATCTTAATAAATCCCGCTACCGTAGCAATGCTTCGATAGAATTCTACTTTAGTTCAATTTCTTCAGAACCCTATGCACGGCCTAACATGTCCATGGACATATTATGTTGATTAATGTATGTGTCAATAAAAACCACATATTTTATATTGCTTATTAAGTTTTAATAACTGTTAGTATTTCATCAGTCATGCATAAAGGGCTGGAAGTACTTAAACAACAGGGACCAATCCAAACCCCATACACAAAATCACCATTGCTCGGATTAAAAGATATGAAAAGTTCTCACCTCATAAAACCTTCCTGGTGAGTTTAAAGGTTATTCGTATTTCAAAAATAACCTTTTATTTCACCAGCAGTGCTAAGATGAAGTACTTTTCAATATTAACAACTTTTACTATGGTACAAAACCTTTTGATCGGACACAGTTAATTTTTTATAGGGGTGATGACTGACGTATCGTTATCTTTTTTTATATCAAATACGACGAATTTAAATACGACACTTTATATAGAGTTTTGTATGAATGGTAGCTTGTGACGTCATATGTTTTCACCATCAAAAAAAAGATCTACTTTTTGTCGTTAGATTGGAAATAAAAAATCATCAGCAAGATTAATTTTATAACATGTTCGATGTTTTAGAGTATTTAGATGTCCTTTACACTAGTTAGTGTTTCATATTTTTTCTTTAAAATATATAGGCAGGATGTATTAATGACAAACATAGTTAACTCGGCGTTATTTACAAATATAAAGTTCTTTACAGCTATTTGTTAGACCGAAAAATATATTATTAGTAAAATGTTTTACTACAGACGGATTCCCTCACTTCGCAGTCCCTCTCCGCACCTCCCACGCCTCTATGGACATCCACTTAGATTCTGACCTCACCTCGCTTCCTGCATATGTCGAACCCATAAACTATCTTGTAAATACAAGAAAAAATAGAAAGATAAGAAAACGGAAGAGTTGAAGATTATTATGAACGTCATTCTAGTGTAAATACGCAATAACTAAGAATTATTATTTCGTTACATTATATTATTTGTTATATGAGCAGAGATTTTTATTTTTCAAAAACATTATAAATACATGAGTTTGTGTCGAATATTTTACAATACATTCCCTTAAGAATGTGTGTTTGAGTCACTGGAGGCATAAAAACGACTACAGCACTGTATTAGCTAGTTATATCACCAGTAGCTGCTAAACTTCTAAAGTTTCACTGACCTATAATTTATGGACATCCATGTGTCAGTTGAAGCCACCTCTAGAGTTTTATCTGTTATTAGTACGTAAAGATGAATGGTAAGTTGTGTTAAAGATTTTTTATTTCGCATGTTGTATTATTTTGATTTTACGCTTACGCTGCTAAATGTTTAACGTGATACTTAATCACGCTACTAATTAGTGTTTATTTGACAGAGCACAGCGGTCTAACTGGCGGCGTTCGTTGCGATGACTCTGTGTCTGCATTAGGCTCGCGCCGCTCACTCGCAGACACAAGCGTGACGAGCACAGCCGACTTGAGCGTATTCTCAAGCGGACGATCGCATGCGCCTGATAACTCCCTGGACACTCATAGCAACGTCAGCGACGACGGCACTGGGTCAGATGGGTGAGATGTTTTCTGTAGATGTAGATACGCGATCTAGTCCCCATTTGTGCCAATAAACTTTAGGCTTTACGCATTGTTTTAAAAGCTGGCTTAACTCTATGACATATATTTGAACGTATTCACCATATGTTCAGACTTATCTAATATAATATGTATGTTTAGTTTCGGTTTTAAACAATACGTTATATTATTATTAACTCAGTATACTTCTAGCTTGCGTATTTAGGTTATAAATGCACCTAAAGTGAATATTTTGGTCAAATAATGTTTATTTATGATAAAATGGGGACAGATCGCGTATACTTATTTTATATATAAAGTAAATTATATATAAAACGCTAGCTAGATCAAAGCGTGAATGTCATGAGTAATTAGGGCGGACGGCTCGCATATTTTTTTTACTGTGGAGATAAAGCATACTGCCCGCCTGATGGTAAGCGTAGTTACCGTAGCCTGTAGACGCTTGCAACACTATTGTAATCACTACCGGCTTGTCGACCCTAAAATTTGAAAAATAAATCGGTCATGATGCATTAACCACCTTGCTGTTCCATACAAAGCGTCAACTGAACCATGTACTGCCTGATCTAGTTAAGTTAATGTTGCGCATTGGTAGTGAAGTCGAATACCGCGGCGAAGGTTGTGGGATCGAATCCTATAAGCTTGAGCTTTCGGTGAAGGATGAAATCGTGAGGAAACTATAGTACGGTGGTAGGGTATATTGTAGTACTTGAATGGCCTGGCTACCAACTTGTTACGAGTTGAAAATCTGTCGCCAAGCACCTGTTGGTGTGTTCCGGCAGTTGCACTTGAGAGCCAGTTGCCTTTAAGGCATTGTAATAAGATGTACAACACATTACCCCTGGTATTGCTAATGTCTATAGGCGACGGTATTCACTGACCATTAGGTGACCTGCCTGGCTGGTTGTCACTTGTGGTATAAAAAAAGGCCTGAATTTAGAACTACTAATATTATAAACGCGAAAGTTTGTATGTTTGGATGTTTTTTACTCTTTCACGCAAAAACGGCTTAACGGATTTTGATGAAACTTGGCACACATGTTGTTCATATCCTGGAATAAAACATAGGATACTTTTTATCCCGGGAAAAGATCTCTAAGATCCCTCGGGAATGCGTGTGAAACCGCCTGGTGTCTACATGTTTTAACTTAATAAAACAACGTCGTCATTTTAGCTAGTCGAACAAATATAGTCCTTTGCATTTTGAATCAAAATCCAGATGAAAATAAAGGCTGGCGAGTGAGTACCTTGGCCAAAGAATAAGCATTGCCATACAGCGTGGCAATTCCGTTAGCATTCTGGGCACACTAGAACTACACAACTGGCAGCAATTTTACTTAATCACATGTTTTTTTAATATATGTAGTGTACAGTTTATTTAGACTTTGTAGTCGTTGTAAAACGTTCATATTTAAAGCGACACACTTAAAGGCTTTGTGAATTGGTTAAGTATGTTGGATAGTACGATATTTTTCTTTTAATAACTCTTGATTGTACACCACAAAAGTAATGAACCAAAACCAAGCAATACTTAATCATAAATAAGTATTTGATTGTTATCACAATTTAAAGTTAAATTGTGATAACAATCAAATTACATTGATGGACCTACCTTGAATTTATCGTAAATCTTAGCACATCCAGTTAATTGTTAATTTATTATTCCAGGTCGGGTATATGTGGGCTAAGCATACAAAGAGCTCCGTCGACTAACCACTCCACACCGAGAGCGACACCCCATCCACCTTCAGTATCACCTCTCTCGGATGACGTGGTTCGTATCCACGTGACTTATAACCCACTAGGGGCCAGCCCCTCGCATTTACACCCAGTCGGCCCCAAGTACAAAACTTACTCCGAAGAAAACCACAAGCCGGTCACGTTAGGTTTCTACGCCAGTAACGGAGCCAACAATCTCCCATCTGACAATAGAATCCGCATACAAGTACCGTCCGAGGAACTTCTCACGCCAGTCGTGGATTCTGGCAGAATTATAACCCAGCGCTATATCGAATCTCATCCAAAACTTTATGATCTGAAATAAAGTTAATGTTGTTATTTTCAATGTGACATCTCTTTTTAATGCCTTAGGTTTGGCCAGTTTATTTAAATGTATCAAAATTGTATATACCTCGTAAGTAATGGTTCTTACGAGAATGAGTAATTTTTCATCTTATTAAGTAAATGTTTGACGTGAAACTGTTGTTTTGGTTTGTATAGTAGAAACAGCAGCTAGATGTATAGCCTAATGATTATCTCAAGCCGTAATGTATATTTGGTAACTTATGTGTTTTTAACATAAGGTTTTAAGAAAGGCTCCGAGTTTTACGCGTGTTAGTTTTATTTAAAATGACGTTATTTATATAGATGAGTATAGCAAATGGGATCTGGAGTTAAAAGTACATAGATACAGGTCCGGTAAGTAGTAGGAAAAACTTAAGGGGGAGATCTGTAGGCGGGTCGGGTCACCTACCAAATTTACAAAAATTTTCTCAATAAAAACGTCACCATTTTTGAGACTTTCGATATTTCAGATGTTTATGTATTCATAATATAATAGACGGTGTTTAGTAAGTGCTTAGCAGATTCTAAATTCAAATTCTCTATATTCTATAGAAAATCTGAATTAAGAATCTGCTAAGCAGTTGCTAAACATTGTCGATTTTATTATGAATAAGGCCATAAATATCTTGAAAACGGTGACCACTTTTACCAAGGTCATTTTGATGTATTTGGTAGGTGCCTCGCCCACCTATCTCCGCCTTAAGTATGAAGTACTACTTACCCAACACCTGTATATTATGTAGAGAGTATAATAATTATTATCGATAATCTTTTTTCAAAATTTCCACTATACATGATATATAATATTAATTTATTCATAACCGCGCCCTATCATGAACAATCTACCTTTTAAGCTCATTACGTTATGTTCACTGCTGTGGTGCTGCCATGTATCTACGCACAGCGGGTAGCTAAGATTATTTTACCGAACAGTGAAACAGTTAAATAAATAACAGTTAAGTAATAATAAAACAGTAAAACAGTTGCTAGAGTAAAATGTAAAGCGTTTGATTGCACGGTCGTCCTTTAACTTAACACAATGTTCATTCTGATCTCATTGTCATTCCTCTAACGATTCAGATAATAAAAAGACTGTGTGATATATTATTGGATTTGCAATGCCCAAGTGATGGTAAACAAGAGATTTCAAATTTCTTTACCTGTACTACTTTCCTCCGGGCTTATTCCTATGACTCATTTGATAAAATTGAAAACAGAATCAAGGCCACATTTTTGCTGTTTAAATTATAATTCAGTTGGTAGGAATTAAAAATAGGTTGTTGTCTTACAAAGGTAATGTAGTTATTTTTTATGACAATATTTAAATGATTAGATACTATTCATATTATGAAGATGGATCATGTATCATGAGGGCGAGCCGCCATCTTGAACGAAAGGTGCAAACAATACGTATTCTTAGAATGTCTCTATAACGGTCCCTTTTTCTGAGAAAAAATGTTACAAGTCAAAGATTTAGATATGAACCATTGTTATATTTATTAGTTTCTTTGATAGGGATTGAGATATCGTATATATATACCTGTACATCATGTATATACCTATACATAATGTATAGGTATATACATGGGGTCCGGTAAGTATTACGACAAACTTTAGGAGGAAATAGGTGGGTAGGTCTCCTACCAAATATACAAAAACGCTGCATTAAGTACAGACGTATCTAAAGGCCTAGCTTTCAGTCAGTTAACTCGTTAAACGTCGAGTAATTCTTTCCTAATTCAGTCAGCGACCGACCTTGGTATTCCACTGAATGGCAACATTTAATGAACGGGCTACCCGCCTAATCAACTGGCTGATTTGACCACTTGACTGAGACTTTTAGATATAAGTATAACAACAATATCCTTTATTGACGATTCGGTGTTATTCATTATACAAATTAATATTATACAAAATAAAAAAGACGAATATTTTTTATCAGATGATTTCAAATTGCCATAGTTAATTTAATTTTAATGGCTAAGGAAGAAATTACTTTTTGAGAATCAAAAAAATAAAATAAAAGAAAAACATTTAAGTAGTAAATTTGATTGTAGTATTTGTTACTTCTATCACTCCTTCATTCAAGCTGAATCTGATGCACTTGTATTTGTTTTTTTCATATGTTACTTCGCTGTCTACATTTATCATTAAACCCTCTACTCGCAGGAAAAATTAGAAGTCCCTTTTTACTCTTGTCTTTTTTTAAACTAATCCTTTTTAAAATGTCTTTAAAAAATAGGAGTTACATTTAAAATCAGAAACGTTAAGGCATCTGAATCTCTATGGAACAACTTTATTATACCCAAATTCACGATAGTCATTTAGTATTTTTTAAGTAATAGGCATATTGAAAATCGAATCACCATTTATTTGATTAGACAAATAATGTATACATTATTAAAACTGTATTATTAATATTCAATTACAAAATAAGTGTATTCTTAATTCAATTCAATATCATCAAGTAATAATTGGTGTCAATTAGTTGAATAAAAACATACTCAAAAACTGCAAAAAAACATAATTCAGTATATCATTTTTTGGGACATATTATAATGTATGATTCTTTTAATGTGAGATTTCATTCGGAGATAATTTGATCTCGTAAAAGTAACAAGATTATCAAGAAATTGTTTGATAATAATGTATTTCTGAAATTATTATTATAAATATTCGTCTACGACCCTGATGTTATTGTAATAAACACCAATTTTCTTTCATAAAAATAGTTATAAAATTAAATCCATTCAAATGTATGACTCTAGATATTCAGATAAAACAGGATTTCGGTAGCCATGATGTAAATAACGCTGTACATACCTATTATGCACTACACATTCTAGGACTACGGAATCGTAACAGATAGTATTTAAAAACCAGATCACTAGCTCATAGGCCGGCCACGTTGATAAATTATGATAACAATAGGTATTTCAAAAATATTTCTATTATAGATATATAAATAGCTATAATAATCATTTCACGTATACATAATTACATATTCTAGGAATAAATACCTAAATATACGATACACGAGCATGTTTATACCTACTATGTTACTTTGGCTATGGGTAGGTAATCTTTAGGCATTATTTTATTATTCTTACAAGCTTTCACCAGCAGCTTCGCTCGCTCAGACATAAAATTATCTTTCCTTTCCCGACAGCCGATCCCATAAAACTGAAATAACTAACTATTAAGAATAATTTACTTGTGAAAACCCCGTTAAAATAAGTTCAGTACTTTTAGAAATAGATTTGCATTCAGATACTCCTACATCATACGAATATGTTTTTAGTAAATATATTTTATAGCACAGTGGACCTAAACCCGCACTTTACGCACGCTTTTCCGTGACCTAAGTTTGCCTATTTCTGCACGGAGAAGCATGCGTAAAGTGCGGGTTTATGTCACACTTGCTATAAAATAGTATACGATACATTTGCCCGAAGTTGTCTATTATTGCACGGCGTTTAGCATCCTCGCTGCGCTCGGGCGCTAACTTCACACCGTGCAATAATAGCCTACTTAGGTCACGCGTATCGTAATGTACTATTATGTATACAAGATTATATCCTCTTTCAGTACCGTCATCATTGTGATGTATTATATTCTATAGGTATCCTATTTGTTTATATTCTGAAACTTTTATTGGAATTATCTATTGATTTTAAAATGTATATAATTAATTAAAAATTAATAATTATTTATGTTTCTAAAATCTTCTACGACAAAAATTGGCACATAGTTTTTGTTTTCAATTTATGACTGTATATTATATTGCATTTTTTTAAATAAAATAAATTCTATCTTGTACTTCTCTTCTCTGTCGTATAAGAAATTAATTTGATAACTATCAGATAATTTATAAGTAAATAGGCATAAAGGTGTATTGCATTTCAAATGTGGTTCATTCCTAAATGTTCAAAAGTTAGTTGATTGCTAGATGTCATTTTGTAGTCAAACTATAATTATTTATTGTTCAATATGAGACGATCAAAAGATATTATGAAATTCCTAAATCAGTAGTAATAAGATTTCAATGAATAATTATTAAGTCTGTCCATATATTAATATTATCCATATTTTAAGGAAAAATAGTTTGAGTTTGAATTAATACTTTTTTTAATGTAAAAATCTTTAAAGATTGCGGTGACTCGCGTGAAGTATACTTTTACAGGAGCTATTACTAACTGCCCTTAAATGGCAAGCAAAGGTTTTATTCTGACTACTTAAATATATATTTCATTTGTAAAATATTCCTGCAAAGGAAAAGACATAATATAGTAGAATTAGAATAAGGATTTGGATCTTGTTATGTAATTATTTATAGAATATTTTTAAAATTTACTGAAAACACAGTGAGAATTGCAATAATGTCCGTTGAACTGTCTTACATGGGAATATCATTAGTATTAAGGAGTACATTTACGTCTAACGTCGTTGATTTGCATTCGTTTATCATCATATTCACGGAATAAAATTAAAATTAATTATCTATGGATAAATTCGAACCTAGTGGACATCTGCTCGCGTATGCTTGAGCAATTCAATTTTTATATAGAGTTGATGCAAAGAGCACGCGTCTCGTTTGTTTCTTATTATGATTTACATGCTCTTAGTCTGAATTCACGCTTAGCCTACTAAGACGAGTGTTGCCCATGAAAAAATATTTGCTGTAATATTAAAATAAACAAGAAACTATCTTTTTTACTTTATTTATTCTGTATTCTGCTCATTTATTATTTTCAAATATCGCAAAAATATATCTCAGCTGGTTATCCTCTACATACTTACAAATGATTGATAAAAGCGATTATTTTGTAAGGTCTCATGTTATTGTTGACCTCATATTTTCCTAAAGGAACTAAGAACATGCTTTATACCTACGTGTGGCTTAGCCACGTTTCAACTAATCAGAATTGCACGTTTAAATGATATTAATAAAAAAGTCCGATTATGTATTAAGTCAGTTTTTTTTAAAAGCAACAAAATAATATATAATCAGAAAATTGATGAAAGTAGACTTAGAATAACGAATAAAAAAAATAAACTACCTAACTTATCTTTGATTTTGTGTCATGAAATGGTGGCTTATTTGGTGTTACTTAAGTATATTCTGCTGAAGTGATACTTATTGACATGCACCTCCTCCCCCCTCTTATACGTATAATAAGCGTTTCTTGATTTATTGACGCTCCGAGAATTTTATCATTTAGATAGCACCATATATAGAATAGATAATCTTGCTAAATTCAATTCAATAAAATTATCTATTCATATTAAAATAATCGACACATTAAAGTAGCTACTCAGAATCAAGCTTAAGTTATAGTTGTTATTGGTGGTTGGCGTTTATATTTTAATTATAAGTGTATACCTCATTAACGCCTTAATTATTATCATTCATTGTACAATTAATAAATGTGAAATATAAATTATATTTTTTAATTATACAAAATTGGATACGAAACAGTTGTTTTAAGTTGTTTAGCGCTATTATTGAAAACTTACTTATTTGCTTAATAAAAACATATTCGCTTGTACATATAATACCTCGACTTAGCGTCGATACAATATTTCAGTAACTAAGTATAAAAGTACACTTAGAAATTGTTGCACTATATGCTCCACACTGCGCACTTAATGAACATGCTGAGGGATTATCGTGCTTATGTTGGTGCACATACGGTACATCATAGTACACATGTGCGTATCGTCATAGTGTTGAGCAAAAATTCATAAAATATATTACTAGATATTGATAGCCACTACAGTTAGCTTAATAACCAATGCGTCAGAATCCTAAACCAAAACATTAAAAGTATCTAAATACTTAGCCTACACATTCAATGCTAAGTTTTGAGCCTTATTGCTAAGCGTTAAGCCTTATAATCCCAAGTGCTACTTGACGCGTATGTGAGTTCGTGCATTATACATTTTATTGCTTACACTCACCTATGCGTTGAGTAGCACTTGGATTATATTGATTGACCCTCTTTCGCGTATTTAGCACTGAACGTAAAGAGCAATCGTGTAGTTAGTCAAGTTGTTTTAAATCATCAAAGTTTTAAAATCAATATCTGATGTTTTTTTTTAAATGCTCTTTTAATAAATTGTTGAGTATTATGCGTTTGATTATTGGTCGTAAAATTAAAGTTCAATTGAAATTGTGCCATTTCTAAACTAAGGAATTTGACTCATTATTATATTATAATTTGAAGTCACTATGTCTTTTATTATAGGGAATAATGTGTGTGCTAAAATTAAAATTATTTTGAACAATATGATAGTATGTATGGTAGGTTACGTGCTGTTACGTGTAATAATTTGTATGAAAATACAAAAATAGTTTTCAGTTTATTAAAAAATAGCATTTTATTTTACATTGTCGTATGTCATTATCTGAGAATTTGATCGTTATTAATAACATTATCGGATGGTGTCCGATAATGATCAATAATCCGATGATGTGAAAATCAACGGCTTCGATTCATGGCATGGGTTTTTTTTTTTCAAAATACTAATGATGCAGTTTTAGATTTCATCAATTTCAGTATTTTTCGCTATACCCTATAGTTTCAGATGTGGCCATCCACGCCCACTTGAAAAAATGTGCCTGTATAGGTAATTGTCGCCGATAACGGTTGTTTTAACAATGAGAACAATCACATATTTATATTAGCTATAGCGATTTCACACGGGTTTTCGTGATATAATATAAGCCTATCTAACTCAAAAATAATTGGTCTGGTAGGATCTATATAAACTCAAATTAATTCCTATGCATATTACATATTAGCATATTATTGTAAAGATTTATTATTTCTGACTAATAAATGATTTTCAATAAACGTAAGTATTATTTATAAAAAAATTACCTATGAAATAAGTGTTTGTGCTATTTCGAGTTACTCAGTTGGTAGCTTTAAGGTTCTTCATAAAGAATTAGATCAATTAAATTTATCTTATTTTATGATAACGGTTGTTGCATGAAGTATACTCACAAACCAATTATAACAAATAGAAAAGCTTCAATAAACATTATCTAAAACGTTAGCGTAATATGCATCCTTAAAACAGTATGTATTATTTTTTTTACTAAAATGTGTGATAGAATTAAGTATCTACTTAGAAAATAATTATTGAAAAAAGAAAATATTGAATCATAAAAAATATGTAGTGTTTTGCGATATCTCATATAGGTAATCGTGAAAACAATCCTTTTTTAGGCGACTACCATATTTTCAAAAACTAAAAACATACTATATCAAAAATATTGATAGTCTCCTGTAGGTTGTACCTACCTGTTCTGTAACTTCAAAGGTTATTTACTTCGTTTAAGTTGACGAAAGTAACCAAATAAGTATGTGAAACCAGGACGATTGATTGACATGATGAAATGAAATGTTTATGAGCACTTTCGAATACTCAGACTAAAACGCCAGGCGTGCACAGAGTTTGAACCATATTACCTACGTACCATTACGATATAATCTATTTTCATAATATAAGTATAAATTATGTAGGTATGCTTCAAGCCGTTCATCAGTTATTTCGATAAAGCTACCCACCATCTAATGGTAAATTGTGTACTAAGTATTTTCAAAGTAGAAAATAAGCATTGAAGTTAATGTATCTACCATTCGTTTCAAACTGTATTAGAACTAGTGAAGGGATCTTGGTTACGGAATAAAGTTTTGGTACCTATACGTACCTAATACCACAGATAATATTAGTAATAGATGCCTATTGTCAATTTATTGTAAGGTACTAGAATGTTTATTGTTCTATATATAATATTTTTGTATGTGTCTTTGTAAACAAAATATTCAATTTAAATGCTGAATGTTACCCTGATTTATTCTTACGTTCAATACTTTAATTTTTAACGAGACATTTATGACAATATATTGTTGCTACGTTTGTTTAGCAAAGACATATCAGAAATAAACATCGATGGTTCAATTATAATTTCATTTACACTCTGGCTGAAGTTTGAGATTTCAAATGCCTTAGTTTTTACTCCAACTTTTTTATAGGCTTAAATAAATGTAAGTAATATGTGCAATAAATTGCAGTAAACTTATAAGATACCTACGTATTTCTTTCACAACCATTTAAACAATAAAAGCATACAGTCAAACATATAAACTCCTCCTTTTTTGAAGTCGTTTAAAATGTTAAGTAAGGCATGGGATATAAATTTTAAGTTAAATAAATTTTAACTTGAAATTATTTTTGATTACGTCCTCTATTTCAGTACCCTATCCAGTAATCATATTTTAGTAGGTATACATTAAGTAAGACTGATTTGTCCGTTGCTTCATGTGTAATCGCTAAATTTTATAATGTTGCTAGGTACCTTAAAAGTTCCCATGACCTTGCTATGCTTAATAAAAAAAAATGTTGGCTGTATGAATAATGTCCCAAAAAGTTTATTATTATTAAAAAAAAATAACAGTCATCAAGTCATTACAGAGTTAGAGAGAGTCGTCTAAACTTGATTATAATACCCGCAAACCCCATCAGCAAACAGCGTACCTATCGACTGACATCTGTAATGTGTTACTGTACCGACAGAGAGATAAAGCTCGCTCTGATCCTGGATAGATGGCGCTAATATGAAATATAGTTGCAAGACATAATTAATTCTACATTACTCTACCGAATTTCTACCAGCGATTTGAAGATATAAACGATACTATCTCCAGATACGATGACCTAGCTCTTGATTTTGAATCTCGGAATTCAAATTCATGATATAATTCCTTCGTGGTATTGGAGGGGAAGGTAAATTGTCTAGGATGGAGAATATTTATTCATCATCATCATATCAGCCGGAAGACGTCCAATAGTGAACAAAGGCTTCCCCCAAGGATCTGCACGAATATTTATTGCCTGTATAAAATCCCCAACCAAGGAATAAGGGTAATAAGGGTAGTAAAAAGTTACTTGGGCTTGTACGTTTTGTATTCAAGACAAATTCATTTCATCATTTTCATTACATGCAGTATCAAATTATGAGATAATATAATTGGTACTTACCTAATTATCTAAATAAAACAAATCTTAAAATGAATTAGAATGAAGTGCTTGGCTAATGAATACAAAATAATAACTAATAATATTTTCTTTACAATTAACCGCAAATAGGAACTATCATAAATTTAATTGTAAATTATTTATGTCTATAAATGTTGTAAAGGGTAGATAATACATGTCACCTCAATAAAAGGTATGGTAATTCAAATCCACAGTAAAATATGGAGTTCATCAACTATTGCTTCGAAATAAAGTGGAATCCAACAAAAACTAATTTTTACATTTAGGTAATTACTCTTGCAAACAGTTCTTGAAAATATCCCAGTCATATCATGAAACCCAGTTACATATTTGTACGGTGATATTTTTTAACTTTAAATTCGTTAGGTACCTATTGTATAATTTGTAAATATAATTATTTGTTTACTTATGTTTAATACAAGGCCCCATAAATACAATTTATGATTTATCCATCTTTAATATCACACGTTCGATTTAGCTCTTGTGAAATACTATCTAATAATATTGGTATTTCGGTGCTGGAATAATTTAAAATTAATTTAACATTAACATATAGAAATAATAAACTTGCTACTTACATAACTATACCAAATACATATAAATATACAAAACCTTAATAAAACTAAATGCAACACCAGGCTAAATAATATAACCAATGTTTATTAAAGATTGATCGAATAATCCGTTTGTAAAAATTCCTCTATCTGCCTAAATATAAAAACATTACATAGGTATTATATTATGTTTAATAAAATAGTCCCACTTAATTAGGTAGGAAGGACTGCATGTCGAAGTACACTGTAATAAATAAGTATCTACATGACTACCTAATCATTTAAATTACCTAATAAAATAAACGCGCACTCATCGTTTTTAAAATCTTCAACTAATAAATAGCAAATGCGAACAAGTTATTATGATATCCAATAATCTTATACTTAACGTAATATAGGTACACATATTCATCCTGGGAAGAAATTCTCTAAATGATGGTAAAAATCTAAAATGGTAAAAAGTTTAAAATATCTTAGTGCACAAAGACATTAACGACTTTGTTTTATAGTAGAATTTGAAAGTCAAATATGACGTTACAAAGCCCGTTCGTCCCACATCGATCATGGGTATTGCGATGATCATTATAAGCGGCCAAGCGCGATACCTCGTTAGGCTTAAAAATTGTAAAAATTCAGTTTTAAGATATCACATTACACATATTTTTCTTCATTTATTTTAGATAGTAATATTATGGCAAATACATTTTTAAAAATATATTCATACAAAACATGAATCGAATGAAATGTAACTTTACGCTTATTCAATGATTTCTTTTTTTTTTCCTCCAGTCTGGGTTGGGAATGTATACGTAATTTCAAATATTTTTTAATGTACACCTTGCATGGTTATATGAAATATCCTATAACACGGAGAAATAGCTTATAGTACGCAAGACAGCAATGCAATAAATGTAATCCATTCCGAGTTGAAACAACACAAACTACCCTCTGATACTTTACATATATTTGTCGCAAAATCAGTAGTTACGGCTCTTCAATAGGTATATCGATGATGATGGCTTTAATCACAATTTTAGTTTTATGAAAAAAAGACTATGAAGTTGCATTATTTTAAAACATCGCATGCGGATGGCATAAGTTATCCAAAAATCATTGCTTAGTACTATATTCAAATAACACATAAATTTAAACAACATTGTGTTTTAGACAAGTTAAACTTTAGGTGGTTTTTGTAGCTCCACAATTAAACCTCTAACAGCGTTGTCAGTACCATATACGAGTGCGAAAAGTCCAAAGATTAGTACTAATACATTTTTCCATATGAGGTATTTGCCTGGACCGAAGCCGATATTCCAGTAAGTGATCACTTCAATGAAGGCAGGTGCTATTAGTCCTAGGATGGAGAAACAGAAAGCTCCGATAACACCCATAAGTGGACCGATGGTAGGAAAAGCCACAGCTAAGAGAACACACATAGTGACCATGATAGTTCTCATCACGTAGTCTGCGAGGTCGGGTCTTGTCGTGAATTTGTCTTTGATAGCGTTCCACATAATTTCAACGCAGACGAAAAATTGAAGACCGAAAGTGCAGTATACAGCGACGGCAATGGAGACTTTGACGATTTGAGCAGGACTGAAAAAGAAAATTACACAAATAACTTTGTGCCCATTTAAATGACTGTTGTGTGAGGTTTTATTAATTTAAAGGTTTATTTATATATTTAGGACTATCTACCTATATGCTATTATAGGTACTTTTTACCTAATTTATCGTTTGGGTTTTTCACAGTATGGTGAGTACACGTATATAGATTGAACTTTTGGTTTGATTGGAATATTGTCCCACTTTGTAAGTAATACGACTAGAGGATATCGACAATGTATTATATTAAGTACCTAGTATTATTTATGGTAATACTCACATATCAGTTGGTTCTAGATTAAGGGTGATTGAAGCCATGGCTTCTTCACCATAACGAAGATAGCCGAGAAACCCGAGAATAATGTAGACCACAGTCACGCCAGACATGCCTTTGTTGAGCACTCCGCAAAAACCAAGCATAGAACGTGGGGTCTTCATGGCATTTTCTAAAGGCATCACAACTCCAATAGCTTCCATGGCGAAAATGCTCAGAGAAAAGAATTGTGGCCACTCAGCTGGTAGTTTGAAGAGCATGTTTGAGATGTTGTCGGTCATTAATTTGCCCGTGCCTACGATGTAGTAGAACGTAATCCCAAGTCCGACGCCCATTAATACGTTGGCAATCATCGACACCGGAGCCAGGTACTTGAGGTTCCTAATCCACGACATGAATATCAGAGGTGGGAGAAGGATAATTATGAAAATTCTGATATCAATTTCACTTTTGTCCTCATTGGCTTCATTTATATGCAAATTGCTTGCATTTGCTAGCATGTCTGTAGTATTTGCTAGCATGATTGTATCATTAAGGGTATTGCTTACATTCGTAAGCATGTTGGTTGTATTATTGAGTACAGTTTCATTTGTATGCAAAATGGTTCCATTCAGAAGCATGTTGGTTCCAGTCGCACGCATGTTGGTTGTGACGACCTGAAAATAATAGAGCATTTTTTACCCACTCTATGAAATTTTTCAAATAGATAGATACCTAATATCGTCAAATGGAATGTCTTTAAAAACTATTTCAATTACACTGGTAAACATTGTTTTTGTCACATGAACTTTGTTATGATTTTTATTTATGTTCTCTCATTAAAAATACTTATATAACAGTTTTGTTTCTATCGCATCCAGTTTTCTTGTGACAGCTACATATTCATTTCTAACCTCATATACGTTTCTTTGATTACATAACTACATTTAGTCGACTGTGTAACTATTGTGTTAAATCAAAGAGGGAATATTTGTAGGCCCACAAATACGGCAATTGATGAAGGATAATAGCTTTGAAGAAAAACTGAATGATCAGGAAAAACTCGCCTAGAAATGTTTCGTGAATGTTGTTCAAAATTTTCTAGGTAACCATAAAGCGGAAAATTACAAAGATGTAATAAATGAACTTATGATATCATTTAAAGCTTTGGGGTGTAATATGTCCTTGAAAATACATATGCTGGACTCTCATCTGGATTTCTTTCCGGCAAATTTGGGTGCTGTGAGTGACGAACAAGGTGAGAGGTTCCATCAAGACATTTCCTTAATGGAGAAGCCTTATCAAGGGAAATGGAGTCCAGGAATGCTAGCAGACTATTGTTGGAGACTTAAAAGGGACCTACCGGAAGCCAAATATTCAAGAAAATCATAAGTATCTATTAGATATTAGGAAATAATTCTGTAAGTGTGGCTGAATTTTGTACTTTTTACGAAAATATATGTATAAAAAAATGTACACATCATGTTTTCTTGTGACATCAACACAAGAAAACATGATGTGTACATTTTTTTTTCATTGATATATTATTGTTTGGTGGCCCTAGTATATTCAAAATTTGATATAAATTTTCATGTGACAAAAAAAAATGTTATTAGATACTTTGACTTTTATAAATGAAACTCCTAATGATTTTAAAAAAAAGTTATAGAATAAATATATAAATGAAGTGATAGATTTCATGAAAATCGTTGGAACCGTTTCCGAGTTTTAGATTATTATATTATACTAGCTTTCCGCCCGCAGCTTCGCCTACGTGGACTACACGATTTTGGTCGATTCGTTTTTTCCAGTTCTGGAGGGATATATCAAATTATCCAAAAATACTTAGTCCTTTTATTTTTCATACAAACGTTAACATACCTTTTTACCCCTTTAAGGGGTGAAATTCAAATAATCCTTGAATACATGTTTCTTTAATTTTATTGAAGAGCACAAATACAATATTTCAAGTAATATAAGTAATATATAATAGTAAGTATAATAAACAATTTATTTTTCATACAGACTTTCACAACCCTTTTTACCCCTTTACGGAGTGAAATTGAAAAAATCCTTAAATACCTGTTTCTTTGATTTTAATGAAGAGCATAAATACAATTTTTTTAGTAATTGTGATAATAAACTATTTATTTTTCATACAAACTTTAACACCCCTTTTTACCCCTTTAAGGGTTGAAAGTCAAAAAATATTTAAATATATATTTTATTATTTAACATTTAGAGGCTAAATACCAATTTTCATTCATTTAAAATAAAAAATGACAGAGTTTCATACAAACTTTGGATCCCCATTTCATCCCCTTGGGGGGTGAGTTTTGGAAAATCCTTTCTTAGCGGAATCCTACGTCATAATAACTATCTGCTTGCCAAATTTCAGCGCAATCCGTTCAGCGGTTTCATCTGTGCGTTGATAGATCAGTCAGTCAGTCAGCCAGTTAGCTTTGACTTTTATATATATAGATAGATAGAAGATATACAAGAATTGCTCGTTTAAAGGTATTATATTAAACAAGGGGAGAGGGGTCGGTTAATTCTTCTTTTTTCTTACATAGGGGCGGGAGGGGTTCAAACTGGCAAAAATCGTCTTACGTAATAAATGAATGGCGCCCAAAGTGCATGTAGGGCCGCCATGCGTGCCATTTTAATGTACCGAATTCAAAAATTAGCTTGTAACTTCAATCCTTAACTTAATGCTGTAGATTTTTTCACATTTTTCAGAACTATAGTTTTAGTTGTAGGGGGGACTCGGTAACTTATGGAAAGCGGCCCCTTTAACCCATCCAATTTTATAAACAGCCTAATTAAATCCAAATATTGTTGAAGGAAAAAGAAAATGACTGTTCAAGAACTTTTCAACGATACCCTACTTGGGGTTGGTACTAAATGAAAATTTTAAGTGTAGTAAAAATGCGAATGAGATACCTATTTAGTTTTGAATCGTTATTCAAGATACATTCCCAGTGATTACTAAAATATTACCTGCTTAATATTCTCGGCTATGATGACTGTATACACGGAGCAAGTTCCGAAATAAGTGCCGAATAGACTGATGACTATGAACAATCTAAAAAAAGAAATAAAATGTGTATCAAAGAAAAAATTTAAGACAGAATAGCGAACGAATAAATCGACCAGGGTGCGCTTCCCTTGAGTTGGAGACGAGTGGGCAAGATAATCAGTGAGAAGTCACAGAAATACAAAGAATGATAAAATCAGTTAAATTCATGATCTCGTTATTATTTTAAAATCAACTTGAAGCAATCTATATTATGAAAGAAAGTACCTATTGATCACTACGAATAAATAATAAGTCTACTTATTCGTAGATTGATCATGACCAAAAGTAAGTGAGTAGCATTTAGGTAAGTGGAAGTGTGTCAGCCAATATAACAATAAGAGTTGATATTGTAAATTTACCTAAAAGCATTTGCCCATCTTCTCAGTGGTACCGGCCCGTTTTCTAAAGCTGCTTCGCCTACTTCTGGAAATGTCATATTTGTTCTTCTTGTTTTCTTGTATAATACGTGGGCGCATTTGATCTATGAAATAATTAAATACGTTATTTACTTATCATGGTAATATTGAGAACGAGGAAAAACATCATTAAAAATGGTTTCGCATGGCTGTTTAATAAATTAATTCGCTGTGCATACATTTTTTGTAAGATAAACTTAAGCCTACCAGTGTAAATTTGCAGTAGGTCTATGGTATAAATTATTGTTTCATTCGCTTGTATTAGGTACTATATGGACTTCCGACTAATTATATGAGCTAAAGATACAGTAAAATAATATTAGAGAAGAGTTCAAAAAAAGTATATTTGAGGGACTTTATAAACGTTATTGAACTTGTTTTGAGCGTGCAGTTTGACGTAAGTAATTCGATACACTTGGCGACAATACGACTTACGAGAAGTGATTGCGTGTAAATGACACCAGTGGACGAACACCATGAGACACCATGCTATGGATTTTTTTAGTCAGTTTTTATCTTCCGACACAATTCATTATAAGACCGCAGGTTTTACTTATTGTTACAGGTTCTATAAACAAATCATGCTACTTTGTTTAAAAGCAACTTAAGAAGTCGTTAGACGAATTGTTAAAGTAGAGAGAGAAAAGCATTTTGAGTTGCGTCTATTCACATAAATAAATTTTGGATATTACTGCTCCTTCGCTGAAAGCGTTATCACACTCATATAAACAATATAATCGCAAAGCATACCAATTCATTGGAAGACAACTTACAAGGATATATGAGCAGTGGGTGCATACAACGGCGACCAGCACCGTGAACAGGATACCAGTCACAAGGCCGGCACACTTGAAGGCCAAAGGCATAGCCAAAATACCAGTTCCCAGTGACGCCTTTAGAAGGTGAGTGAGTGTGTCCATGTCTCTGAAAGCATACATTTAGTTCCAAATAACAAATATTTTATAGTTCTATATTTAAATAGCTCTCGCAATCTGATCTCACGTTAGCCACGGCCATGTTTAGATATGGTAAGATCCTTGTTAGATCTCTCTCGCATTATTCGTCAGTCGGCTGAAAAAGCTTTTTTTTTTAAAACAAGAGCAATCGATGTGTCATCATCATCGAATATAAAGAAGAATATGCTATGGAAAACTTGTATCTATTTATTACTTGGGTATTTAATTATCGGTGAACTGTAACAACACATGCAATTCTTAAATAAATGGTTATTTTTTAAATATAGTTATAAAAATATGGTTTGTAAGTAGGTAGTGGTTTGAATATTAGTTCGGTACCTACATGTTTTGTAGAACTTTTTGAAGTTGCTACCTTTTATTAAGGCCACCTCATTATGTATATATCTATTAAAATACCAAAGCATATCGTCACTTGCCACTATGGTATGATTATGATAAAGCGCAAGCAAAGATTAAAAAAAAATAGGTACCTAGGTTCAAGAATCAAAAGACACACAGTATTAATCTATGTGTGGTTTTATGTTTGAAAACGCTCTAATATAAAGATTTATTTTCGTTAGGTAGCCCATTCGTTCAGGTAGGTTAGGTATATAGGCTTCATTTAACATCACAGGTGTAACCAACAGTGCAGTGAATATATTATTATAAAACTAAATAATATAAAATCATTGTTTTAAAATCTTGAACATAAATTTATTGACCGCTTTAAATAAGGTTTTTCCTTCGGAATAAACGAAATAAATATGTTTGTATATCAGATAAGGTAAATATGGATTATTTCTAAAACCAATTAACCATCACGATGCGCGATGTACCTATAGGTATGCAATACATATAATAATATCAAAACGTCTCTCTCCACTCGCTCAGCTGTTCTACAAACGCATATAAGTACCTATACCTATCGATTCCATAATCTAACAAAGCAGGATAATTAATACCTAACCAATTCGCAGAGCATATACTTAGGTAGGTATGTTTTCTTATTGTGAACTAGCTGTCTCCTACGATTTTGCCGTTTTGCGTTTACAGGATACAAGATGATTTTCTCCTGGCGCATATAGCTATATCGCAAGAGATAGGATATATCTTATAGCCAATGTATGGGATAGGCTAAATTTCATTGCGTTGTGCCTTTGAGGCGTCAAGAGAACACAAAAAACATTGCTCAAAGTCAAAAATTCAAGTGTTTTTTAGACCCCACTACCCTTCAGTAACATAATCGATTTTGTATTCAGACATTATAAAATAAAATAAAAAAGGATCTTCGAAATGTATATACGCTCATAACTTTCGAATGACTGCACCAAATTGGACGATTCTTTGTTTTATGTAGGTATTCGTTATTGTTAGGATTTATATAAAATAAAAATTTCCACGGGAACGCGGGTGGAACCGCGGGGGACAGCTAGTTGTACTTATTTTTGCGATGCCTCGAATACCAATATTTTTAACCGACTTCAAAAAAGGAGGAGGTATTCCATCAGTTCTTCACGTTGTTTCCTTCACAAAAGTTCAAGCTCATTGTAATCATCGAACAGACGAGATTCGGCACGGGGCGCATTCAACGTCCGTCTATGTGGTATGTAAAAATAATAATACCTATAGCCTTAATAATGTTTCAAGATTAAATAATATTATGCTAGCTAGTTAGTTATAACTTCAAGTTATTAAAATACTTGTTATTGTTATAAAAAAAAAGTTACTCACGAGGTTGGATTCTCCAAATTCCTAGCGGTAAATGGGTCGAATTCTCCAGACTCGGCATCTTTGGTCAATTTGTATCTGAGGAATAAACAAATAAGGTAAATCATAAAGTTCTGTGACAAGATAATAGGAGATCGCGTCTACCTTTCATTTGGACCACCTCGGTAATAAGTAATAGGTACTTAATAAATAAAAAAACTTACAATACCTCAGAAAATAAAATGCTTACAAACTTTATTTGACAGTAGGTTCCTTAAGGGTTTATGTATGCGCTAAGAAAGGATTTTTCCGAAATACAGCACCTAAAAGGTTAAAATGTAGGTAGTACGTAATAGGTCGCAATAGTTATCAAAAATTTACTCACTTGCTGACAATTATTTCTTTTTTTTTCTCTTCGGGAGACAGGAAGGTTTCCAGCTCCTGAGCCGCTGGCACGACTCCATTTGATTCCTATTTAGACAAAGAACACTCATTTTTATTAGTCTCTAAATATAGTCAAGAGTTCATAATTATTTTCGAAATATGTGTATATTGGCATGGAAATCGGTACAATATTTCAGATATAATTAATTTAATTGGCGACACTAACACCAGTCGTTGATAAATAAAATTCGTTAAATGACTTGGTTAGCTATTATTCAAATCAGGATGTTAAAATTAAAACACAAATGGGTGGCATATTTTAGATCCAGCATAAGTATTGCTGTAATAGTGATAAATAAAAAAAAGTTATAAATGAATATGTAGCAACAGGAATAGAAATAATTTATAAATGTTTGTATTCCTGAATTCGTTCTTCCTATTTACTATTCTTGCGGATAACGGTAATCTGCATATTGTATGGATCATATGATACTTAAATGAGTATATTCTACGATATTACCGGCGTAAGTTTCTGCTCTTGGTTTTACCTGAGTTCCAGAGGATCTAAATTTGCGGGGATTAAAAACGATGCCAAGATTGAACCAAATCTTGCTTTTAGCGTGTCTACAATATCCACACGAATACTTATAGCTTAGCAGTTATATTATTAACTATATTTGTAGAATATTTATTAAGTACTTACATTAACCATGTTGTTGTTTTAACAGCCTTGTAGTTGTAAAGTTTGTAAATCTGCAAATAAAGAATTTGCAAGTCAATATACTTATCGATCATTTCTTTCCAGAACTAGCGCTGCATTGTGGTATTTTAAGATGACGGAATTAAATTAAATGAAATTTAATTTACCGCTGGTATCTTAAATATACCTACATGTAGGTATATTTAAGATACCAGCGTAAGCATAAGACGCGCGCGGTGCCTGCCCGAGCGCACGCATACTAAGCAGCTCCGTAGAAGAAATAATATTTAAAATAGTAGATTACCGAATTTTAAATGTATGTACGCTCATAACTTTCGAATGACTGCACCAAATTGGATGATTCTTTGTTTTATGTATTCGTTATTGTTAGGACAAGTTTATATAAAATAAAAATTTCCACGGGAACGCGGATCCAACATATAGATAATTCAACATATAGTTACATCAATAGAAGTTTGTTTCCCCATCTACCTACCTAACGTAATGTACCAATAGAGCTATTTATAAATATATGTACGTACTTCCATTAGCAGGAAGGAAACTCGTTTAGTTTGACAGTATGTACGTGTAAGGAGCCATCAAAGAGGGAGTGCAAGTCTTCATCTTTTATCTATATAGGTATATTTTTTTTACTTCTGGATAAACTTGTGTTTGACCGCAATCTCACCATGGTAAGTGATGATGTGGCTGAAGGTGGTAAGCACACTAAGCCTAGATGGGAACCGACTCTCAAGTCAGGCGCGGTCGCATCCTCAAATTTTGGAGGGGGTCACTTATAATAAAATATGTCGAGTAAATGCATCGCAGATAGTGGTAGGGGAGGGGAATAGGGGATATCGGGATTTACTCGAGCGCGGCAGATTAACATAAGGGGGGCAACCTTGCACCTTGTGAAGTACTCTCACCAAATCTGAGCCCTCTATGTAGTGTCGAACGCCTAGGGTAGCCCGTCAGATTAGCACAGGGGACATGACCCCACCCTTCGGACCGCGCCTGTCTCAAGTGCAGCTACTGGAATAGGTACACCGATAGATGCTTGGCGACAAAATATATATAATAATATAAAATATATACCTATTATAAAACTCAAAACTAATCTATTTAGTTTAGGCCCTGGTAAAGCACTTATAAACGTAACACATTACTCTACCGGTTCGGAATACCTACTGTGAAGACTCCAGCAAAGGATTTTTGAAATTGAACCGCTAATAGGTTCTTTCGTGAACGCGGTTCAATGGAAAAAGTCACGTTGATTCGTTGCTCCTTTGCTGGGTGAAACAAGTACCAATACCTACATTCGCATTAAGTATACTACTATACTTACCTACCTACTATAATATAATACACCTCAATTATATCAAGTGCTTAATGGGTTTATTGAAATAAGTCACCTAGTTGATAGGTACTCGTATGTATTTTCTCCATACTTGATGTTTTTTGAAAATTTTTCTACTTTTTCTAAGATTATTTCGAACAAATTCTTATTTCCATGGTAGGTATGCCTACTATTATAGATAATGAAGAGAATTTATAGTTTACATTCGTACACGACAAGTTGTAAAAGTAATTGGCTAATTACCTGTATATTATTATGTTGCATGGCAACAAAATGCTTCATGCAATGAAACAAATTAGTCATAGTCAGGAAATTTTTCTATAGTTAGCCTACCTATCTAATATAGGTAGGTAACTATAAT
Source organism: Ochropacha duplaris (assembly GCA_951361185.1). Classification (NCBI taxonomy): domain Eukaryota; kingdom Metazoa; phylum Arthropoda; class Insecta; order Lepidoptera; family Drepanidae; genus Ochropacha; species Ochropacha duplaris. The sequence goes on from OX592690.1 coordinate 5,023,901, forward strand.
ATTTTTAATTTTAAAATATATTTATTTACTCAAAAATATATTAAAATTTTAAACATAAAAGAGATGATTAGATAAATACTAAATCACCATTAATGTGATTTAGCATAACTTGAAATAAGTAGTTATTAAAATATTAAAAATTAAATTATTATCATCTTAGTAATCATTATTAGAAAAACCTATCTACATAGGTGGTACTTACCCTTTTTCTCCTATTTGAGTCAACCGATCAAATAGTGAAAACAGTTTCTTTAGTCCTAAACATTGATGGTCGACCAGTGGGCGTGCTCTATTAAATCCTATATAAATCGATTGAGTATGTAAGTATTACAAACTTAACGATAGATATAGATTAATAAATATATTTTTGCTCGTATTTACCTATATTTTATCACTTTTACAGATCTTAACGACAATTGCACGTTCACGACTGATTATTATTGATTTGGTATTTACGTGAACGGTCTACATCTACACTTACCTAAGAATTTTCAGAGATTAGACGCCTATCTACCTACTACATAATCTTGTTGTAACTAAATAGATTGATTGACCTAAGTATTTGATTTTCATGCTACCTCAACCTACTACATAATCTTGTTGTAACTAAATAGATTGATTGACCTAAGTATTTGATTTTCATGCTACCTCAATTTTCAGACATAATACCTATATATTAGTAACCTATTGGCATAGATATAATATATTATGTTATGATTTTATTATTTAGTATCGCATGTTACCGGCAGTCTGTATAATACGGTTTTGTATAGATTCTATACTATACCTGATTAGGTATACAGATTGCATTCTATATACCTAATGCCTAAAACGTTCAGGTAATCTATGAAATATTGTTTATACCGAATGCACGTCAGGTAATGTAAGCCTTTCTATTCAGAATCGACATGGATTGATTAGGTTATATTTCTTTTTTATAAAAGTTGTTTTTGAGTAATCAATACGTGTTTGTTTTGTGTGTAGCGTATCATCCTATTGCATACATTACCGATCGTTTAATACCTAGGAATTCTATACAATCCCTGGGCACTACATATTATGTTGGTAAAGTATGTAATAGATAAAGAAATTCATAATATTTCATACACAGCCTAAACGGCTCTGGTATTTTACACCTGGATTATACACATTGCCGGTAACGTAGAAAAGTAATAAGAAATGAAATCGGAAAAGGATTGTGCGTGAAGATAACATGAGAAGAGAATAAGAGTATTTTGTTATTATTTTGCTTGTTCTAGGTACCTGTTTTGTTTTAAAGAGAATGTGAGATGCGGAGAAGCAATTAAACGGCAATGAGTTTATATTTAGAGATGAAGGTCCATTCCGACTAAATTGTAATGTGAATCATACTGCTCTTGCAACCTAACTTGAGTTGATGAGTAGGTTTGATATGTATAATAACTGAATCTTTCAAAATAGAATAATGCGTGTACCTACCTAAGTTGGGACTTACCCCTATAGTCCCTAGGTACGTTTGGTAAAATTTTGTTTTTTGATGTTAATTATTTTCCTATTATTAATTTGTTACTGGTAGCTATTTACTGATTCAATCTAGGTAAGTACATAATATCAGGTATAAGCTGTTTGAATAAATCTCGCTTACTATTGGAATAATCGCGATTCTTGGAATTCTAATTTTTGTAGGTAGGTTTGGACAATCGACTCACCGGCGAGTCAAAGAATAAGTAAGTTGTCGACATTTGTCTATTCCAAAAACCATTAGTTATATCATAATTACACTAGCTGTCCCCCGCAGTTTCACCCGCGATCCCGTGCGATTTTCGCAACATAGCGTGATTTTATATAACCTTATAGCCTTCTTCGATAAATGGGCTATCCAACACCAAAATATTTTTGTAAATTCGAACCAGGGGTTCCTGAGATTAACGCGTTCAAACTCTTCAGCTTTATTTTATTATCAAGTATAGATAGATACACAAATAGAAGGTTAGCGCAAGTTTTTATTTATATTTAATATAGCGGAGTGAGGTATGAGATAGGCAATAAGAGCAGCACTTTGATCGAAGCAGTTGCAGGAACATGTTTTATACCTAATTTTATTTTTTACTCCACATTTCCCGTGCCAATGGAGAAAGGAATTTTGCAATAGTAAATATTGACGCTTATAATTAGCTAGCCCCGATACAAAAGCCTTAAAATAGCTTAGAATAGATTGAAAGGTTAATGAGTCAGGTAAATGTGCGATTAGGCGGCACTGAATCATGACAATAAATTTATTGCTAAGTGGTTAAAATTTCACCTCTAGTGAACCGTATATTTTTGTTATGCAAAACACGTAGATAAGCGATTGTCTGTCGCGATAGTAGGCCATTCAATCGACTTGTTCTATACACGTGCCGGATTCTAGCAAGATAATTATTTATATATTCCGCGAAAATTTATGGCGAGGCGCGAATCGGCGACGATGTGAAGGTAGTCGTGTCGTTCTTATTTTCTATCGACAATTGCATATTACAAATAACGTGTGTATTTCGTCACTTCTTTTACTCACGTAAAAAGTACCTAATAGTAAAAATAAAATAAAACGAAAACCTTTCAAAAAATGATGCGATATTTACTTCCCTTTTCTTTCTATTGTCGGTACAAAATAAGAATGACCCAGGTACCATGTCCTTTGTATGCAATTTTTTATCCTTACGGTCTTGAATTTCTAGTCTTCTACATACTATCTACTAAAATAATAATGCAGTGCATAACTTTCACATTTTGAAACATTGCATCGCTAATTTTGAGCTCACTTTACGTACACTTTCACCTAAGATCATACCTATACCTAATACAAAACAACTTAAAATCACTATCGCGTTATTTGTGAAATCTATTTAATATTAAAAAGCTGAAGAGTTTGTTTGAACACGCTAATCTGAGAAACTAATGGTTCGGATTGAAAAAAATATTTTAGTTTTAGATAACCCATTTATCAAGGAAGGCTATATAACATCACGCTATGACCAATAGGAGCAGAGCATCAATGAAAAATGTAGCAAAAACGCGGAAAATTAATTCCTTTTGTGAGCTTCCGTTCCGTGCGCTGCGTTCGATTGTGATGAAACTGTGCGCATTAAGAGTTTCCTGAGAGATCCTGGAATAAGGATACTGTTATCTCGGGAAAAGATAAAATCCCACGGGAACAGCTAGAAAAATGCTTCGTAAAATAAATTGTGAAAATATTAATAAAACTGGGTTATTTCGAGACTGGCTAAATGCTAAAACCAAACTAGTGCAGAGTAAGGTTCCATGTAACGTAAAGCAGGTAATAATTCGCACAGACAAAACTATTTATAAACATTATAAACGTTTAGTTCTTGAACTAATTCATTCAAAGAGAAAGATGGTCAATTGGGTTTCATAACCGTGACGGTAGTTACATCCATTATCTTAGTTAAGACCTATAAAGACTGAGTTTCATTATTAGGGAATAAAAGAGGCAATGTGTCGAATACATACAACAAAATACTATTGTTAACATCACGCCCGCTCGCACAAAGCTCTAGCTATTTGTGTCACACTAATGAACTGCAGCTTGTCAATAATTAGTTGGGAGACATACTGAACTCATAGATACCTATCTCTGGAAAGGTCAGGCACATCCACACGCGTGGCTGTCGGATGAGGATTATGAAACTACCAACTTCATTTTAATGTCCGTAAAACATAATAACTAAACTTTTAAGCCTTTGATATCAATTTTATTGGTAACCATTTATACCAATCATTTATACTTAGTTAGCAGCCCCGGATCTACAATTTTTTCGAACCGGGGCAAAATCTTCATTGTAGCGCCCTCTCAAGGTTTGAAATAAATAGGATTTTTTTTATGAGCAGGTTCGATAATAATTTTTTTACGATTCCGTAGATGGAAACTTTTCAAAATGGCGGAGCCGATGCTATGCAATTTTATACAATGACACAAAAATTTCGCGACATCTACAGCTCTCAGAGCTACTAGTTTAATCAATTAAATAATTTATTATAGCACCTACTTATATTTTATTTCAAATAACGTCGGAACGGCTTCTACTTACAGGGACTGGCCATATTATTTATATGAGTAAGTAGGTATTACATTATTATGATTTTTCGCCCTATTAACCTGGTGCCCCGGCCAGCCCCCCACTAGATCCGGGCCTGATTGATAGCTAAAATCACTACATCCTAAAAAAAGTGTAACCTCTAAAAATGTAACTAGCGGTAAGACGACGACGGCAACACGGCAACTAACCTTTGTATAGACAATAAAGTATAATTATATGTGTCAGTCCATTGGTTGCAACCGCTTCTTTAGTCATTTAAATGAATTACATACATAAACTAGGTCTACGTTAGTATTGTACCTAAATGCTATAAATAACCACTGATTCAATGTTTTAGTTAGAGTAGTTAGACCAACATATATAAGGGGTTGTCCATTAATCTCGTGATATTTTTTTGCAACTTAACCCTCCGCTCTAGTTGATACTAGTGAAGGGACTAACCCTCCCCCCTAACCAAAATCACGTAATATTTTGTTAATAAAGTATCTTTAAAAAATAACTGAAAATTTACTTTAATAATTGTTGGTATATTTGTACATATTAAATTTAATATCTTAATTACATTTAAAAATAAGCTTTGGCCCGCATGGGACAAACAACCCATTCCTACTCCTTTCCTTGCCAACCGTTTTTCATAAGAGGACTGACCGATCCCCATACTGAATTAAATCTCTTCAGCCATTTAGTTGTGGTCAATCAGACTGAGAGTTCCGCATTTATGACATTAGTACGAGTATGTACATTAACGCACCATCTGAATATCTCATCTCATATCTTATATAAATAATCTTTTGATTATTGATTTATCATTGTGCAGAATAAATATGTAGTAACGTTGCTACTACGCGTGCTAAGTGACACGTCATATGTATGTTATGTAACATGTATTAAACACGTGCGTCCGTTTCCTTATTTAAGCGTAAACTGTCATTGGAACCACTTAATTAACTGTTTTACATTTGGCGTCACGATTATCTATTATCACTGCGCCTAGTACCTACCTATGAATATAATTATTAACCCCCGGTGAAATAAGGGGTAGGTATTATAAGTTTGTAGTGTGTATCTGTATCTGTCTGTGTCATCTTAGCTGCGGAATGGATGAACCTATTTTTTTTAAATTATTTGTAAGGTGTCTTAATAATTGTATTTTTGATTTTATTTTTTTTATGTCACAAGTGACAACGAGGCAGGCGGGTCACCTGATGGTAAGTGACAACCGTCGCCTATAGACATTGGCAATACCAGGGGATTGCTAATGTGTTGTACACCTTATTAAGGCGAACTGAAATAAACCGACTATAGATAGTGCCATCGGCGCCGCACTCTTTTACCTAATCTCTTGCAGTGCAAGTGTACCCTTTGTAATTGCTGTCGATATGTCTATATGTATATGTCCATGCAGCACTACAACTATCTATACAATGGCTTTGAAATAATGACAATGGAACTCTATGGTAGGGGAGGCAATGATGCTAAATTTGTAGTTACTCGAGCGTCTTTGGGACCTACTGGAATTTGAAGATTAGGTGGAATAAAGAAAAAAAGGTTATGTGATATTTTCCCATTCAGCGGTGGGGGGAGCGTCTACAGGGTTTCAAAAATGTAAAAAAAAACAGTCACCAAGAAATACTCGAGCGCGTCAGATATTAATAGGGTAGTCGCGCCACATCTGTCTGATAACGGAAAAATAATAATCTGCCGTTTTGCGTGGTGGGGGTGGCCGTACGAAGGGGTTGAAATTATTTAAAAAAAAAATTTACTCGAGCGCGTCAGACATTGATAAGGGATGTTAAGTGAACCCTCCAGTAGCTCCTATTTTAAAGACTGACGATTTGGACGCGACCATCAGTCAGGGCCGATTTTTGAAAATGCAAAAAAAAATCGTGACCTTGATTTACTCGAGCGCGTCAGATTTTTATACAGGCGGTTCTTCTTGATGGCCTTGTTGTACTGACCCATAATCTGACAATTATGTTGAGGGACTTCCTTAATCTGACGGTTTTAAAAAAAAAATATATAAAAAATATCGAAATCTCGAAAATGGTTCAAGATATCGAAAAAATGTTTGCACAAAAGTTGTAGAGAATTTAATCTTCTACAATATTTATTACGAATACATATACCTACCAAAAAACCCATAGGAAACGAGATATTTGCAATAAATGATTTTTTGACCTTTGACCTTGAAAAATCAGTAGTCGCGGGCACCCTATGATAAGTAGCTTTTGAGACAAGTTTTAGGGTGTCAAAATAAAGGTTTATACAAGATAATAGCTGACTATCTCTCATTCTGAGGTGAAACTCATAATATTCCTGGACTATACACTTAATAATGATTTTAGCTACTTCGGCTTGTGCAAATCGGCAGATTAAGATATTTCCGTGATTCGTGACTAATTTCCTTCAAAATAAAAAAAAAAAAAATCGCGCTCGAGAAAATCCAGGTGACGTTTTTTTTTTGCAACTTTGCGAGTCTCCAATTTTCTTTCGTCACGCCCAAATTGTCAGATTATTGAAATGTACACTATTTTGCATGTAACTAACTTACCTTACCTTAATCTGACGCGCTCGAGTATTTCAAACCATCGATTTTTTTTTACTAATCTGACGGGCTACCCTAGGCGTTCGACACTATATAGAGGGCTCAGATTTGGTGAGAATACTTCACAAGGTGCAAGGTTGCCCCCCTTATGTTAATCTGCCGCGCTCGAGTAAATCCCGAAATCCCCTATTCGCCTCCCCTACCACTAATCTCACTGTGTCATACGTAAAAGAACACAAAAGCTCAGCAAAAAAAAGTCTTCATTTTTTGTGTGACAGTGTATAAGTAGTTGACTAGGTACTTAGGCAGAACGAAACGTTGAAAGCTGAAGCCGGCAATGAGTCATATTACAACGCAGTGCTGTCGAAGAAGCCTTCCATGTATTAGTGCCACAGTTAAGTCTTTACTCATACAGTAGCATAACATTAAAATCTGTTAGCTACATTTAGGATAATAGCTGAAATTTATTTACCATCAGTAAGAAATTATACATAACTCATTTTTGCTAGTTATTTCAGCTATAGAAATATATAGATATTTAGAAAGATGGTCGCCGACATCCGTTAGGATATGGCACAAGAAGAAAATGATTTCAGCTATAGGAGTTAATGAAAATATTATCTATACAAGACTTGAAATATACGAGTACGCATATTTTTACTCTACAATTTGACTACAATCTTAACCATGATTATGAGGAGGTTGTACCTACTGCAAGAGATTAGAAAAAGATTGGGGCGCGTCTTTCTGGATGGCACTGTCTATTACAGTAAATAAATGTTATTAAAAAAATGTCTAAGCGTCTATTTAAATCGTGAATTATAGAATTATTATTTATATGAAATTTTGATCTCAATCCCACCGAAGTAGGACACAGTAGGTACCTAAATTATTGCGATACTGTAGTTGACTATGCTGGTTACATAGATCACATTGAGCATACTTGAGTAGTAACAATAAACCGTTACACCTACTTGATATACGGTTTAATGTAGGCTTTATAATGTGTTGAATATAAATATAAAATACTGGGTGGGCTATGGGCTTGTTATATTATGTATATAAATAAATATAGATAGTTACATAGTCAATTTGATGCTGCAGCGAATTCGACTAAGTACAGTCAATATCTCTGAAAGACGAATATAATATATTGCATATATTTAGATTGATAAGAGATAATGCTTTACAAGTGTGCAAATTACCTTCATAATTTTGCATGACAGTACAGTGTTAAAAAAGACAAGAAAGGGAGGCTTTAGTTGCTGCGTCATTACTACGCAATTAGAAGTCTATTGTTATGATACAATTTATACATTATTCTATTTTTTAACGTAATTTCAATAACATTCATACATAACAGATGTTGTGGTAAACATTTGTGACGTACAAATTTGATAAGAAAATATAGTATTTATAAATACTATATTTTATCATTCAGAATCAAGGTTACAGTATAATTTGAGATAAGAGTTCACTACTGGTGAAACTCGGCAATGGTATTTACTCGAGATATTAATTGTTATTTATATTTATGTTTACTTATAATTTAATTAATATCTTTTTAATTTTAAGCACGAGTTAATAAAATATCTTTGTTCAAAAAGAAAATGGATCTGTTTTGAACGAAACACAATGCATGTAGGTATGGTACCAAAGGACAAAGAGCGCATGTTTTTAAATTTAATATTATAACGGGCGATATGCCAAAACAGACCCAAGCGTAAGTATATCACGATAACGTGCGTAATAAAAGTGAAAAATATACTGTCCCTTAATATAGGTACTTTTATTTAATTCTACTTTCTTTTTAAATATGCATTTAAATAAATACTTTCCATTCGCACTTGTTTGGCAAAATATCGTGGTTTTTTTTGGCAAACAAGTGCATCTCGGGACGGATTCACGTGTGTGTAATAAAAAAAACTTAAATAGATTTAGTAATATAGAATAATATGGTTAGTTTGGGCGTAGCAAGGTTTTTTTCAGATTTCGACCCCCCATTATTACTTATTTACGTTACCTTATAATGGTGCGGGCGGATGAGTAAGTTTTACTCTAATTAAACTCAATTAGATTCGTAGTTTTTAAAATATTATACTAAACTAGCAGTCCCCCGCGGTTTCACCCGCGTTCCCGTGGGATCTAGCGGTATGAATACACAAAAAAAATCATAAGAATCGGTCAAGCTGTTTCGGAGGAGTTCGGTAGCTAAAACTGTGACACGAGAATTTTATATATTAGATAAAGACTGTTTATTCACATAAATGTGATTAGCTTTTGTATGATACTCTACTCCTAGTTATCTACCGTTTCACTACTATCTATCTAGCTAGGTGATCATAATCGCTGCTTCCGTTGTTTCGTTAAAGTTCATCTAAGGAGATAGAAGCGGTCCATTTCAGTCCTAATTTACTGGAACGTTTTACTAATCCAATTTTATTACTCCATTGGTGGCCTTCCTAAACGCCACATCCTATCCTAGGTTGGCTGAGTAAAATATTGAACATCGAAAAAAACAAATGGATGCATTATCTTTCAACTAAGTTTATAATATATTACCCAGTTTTCCCGCCGTATATATATCTACGTCTATTCTTTGAAATCGCTGTTTCCCTTTCGTTATGTTCTGGTGTTTTTATCTCAACATTGAGCTCCGTGACTGACCAGAATTAATAAATTTTTGCTATCAAAAAGTTTAGATAATAATATTCCAGAAATCACTTTTCTCCGTATCATCGACATAATCGATACTTCGTGGTTTCACCCGCGTTCCCGGATCTTATGTTTTATTTCAGTACATATATGATCTACCTGTGTGTCAAGTTTCTTCCAAAAACTGTTCAGCCATTTTTGCATAATGGGGTTACAAACATCCAAACATACAAACTTTCACATTTATAATATAGGTTGGTAACCTACACGCTAATAGGATTCCAAATGTCTGGTTTGGCCTCCAAAAACGTTATTGCGAGGCCGAGGATGAGCTCGCGCACCCAGAAAATGCTTTTTTACAATGGCCTTGGTCGGATCCAAAATAATTCTTAGCGCACAATTTTATTTGCACCAAAAATACAGCTAAGTAATTCAAAGGTTCTTTGAACTGTAATTTAAATTAAGTAGGTACATTATATTCAGTTTAAACAGTATGTCCATCAGCAACTTAAGAAAAAGGTTTACGGTCACTGTTTCTTTGTCTATGTTTTCTAAATCTTTGTAGGTATTACAAAATCATAAAATTTAAAATATGGAATTTAAAATATACATATAGGTATACATCATACATATATCTATTCAAATATGGTATAGGCGGAAAATTGTGGCGTGCGTGAGAAATACAATATGATAGCAATAATAAATCTAATAATAAGTGCAAGTCCTAGAATGTTCGTCGTACACTTTTATCAATGCCTACCAACATTCTGCTAATCTAAATAACATACTTATTGCATTTTATTTCATATATTTTATAGATAAAAAGTGCTGCGTACATTATAATGAAATGAAATAAGTTACTGCATCATAAACTCGTAACTTCTTACATAACTGGTTTACCAATATAACACATCATATCTCGACTTATAATAACGCATCAAGCAAGGCAGCAAGATTTATTAATTGTTGGTTATAGATACGGAATGAAATTTTAAATCCTATAATATGATAGTATCGTTTCGCGCCCAAAGTACGCGATAGGGTTATACTAAGCTATCTGTCCCCCGCGGTTTCACCCACGTTCCCGTGGGATCTTATCTTTTACCGGGATTAAAATATAGCCCATTACAATCACAAATAACGTGGCTTTCTATTGGTAAAAGATTTTTTAAAATCGGTTCAGTAGATCCAGAGATTACCTACCTACCCCCTACAACCTCACAAACATACCTAGTTCCGTAATCAGTTTATTTAAGATACCTAATTAGGTATTACGAATTCTTGCAAGTGTTTCGTGTTTTTTTATATTGTTATGACATAAAAAAATACTGTTCTATAAATGTTGTATTTATTTTGTCGTCGAAAATATTTGTTTGCATTGATGAAAAATGCAACAAGCATTTTGTCTTTTATTTTTACAATTTAAACACGTTTTTTCTTCCAGAAATATCTATGTACGAACTACGAGTACCTATATTTATTCCTACCTACTAAGCATACTTGGTGTGTGCGGAATACCATTGGCAATTGAATAACTTGAAAATACTAGATGGTAAAGGGCTATGGAATAAAGAAAGGTTTAGGTAGGTACCTACGTCACCCGCCACGATGTTTTCGATGGTTCCCAACTGCGTCCAGAATTGAAAAGAAGGTTCCACAATTAGAAGAATCGGTGGGTCGTGCGTAAATACTTATTGCAGTCTAAGGCTGCTTTTCCACCAGAGATGTGCTATGCAGCTATGATGCGAAGATGTGAAAGCTAAGCTACGAAACTATATGACCGTTTCCACTGATGCTAAGCTATATAGCGGAGCGAGTATGATGATCTCTACTCTGCACATAGCTACACCACTCGCGACCAACCATAGCACTCATTCATCCATATAAAACTTAGCTTAGTAGAAACTGTTTCCACCAGTGCTATGGTATGTAGACTATGATTATGATTGGTGGATATCCACCGCATCCGTAGCAACGTAGCATAGCAGATCTCCCGTGGCAAGGCAGCCTAAACCTGCGTTAAAGTCGCTTCGTTTCCACATTATAGCACGTCATAGAAATAAGGAAGCGATCCTAATGGCGTGTTAAAAACACATCCTTCGCTACTTATCTGCGGTGAAAACGCAGCCTAAGACCGACTGAATAGCTACACTTATGTATAGCAAACTAAGAAATTATACAAAATTCCTTTTCAGTTTCCGTGTTCAGTGTACTGTTTATTTGTACTTATCTATATGTGATATTCAATGAAATTAGATCAAATTACACAAATCACCAATTAACCTTTCATAAATCACCATGAAAAAATCATTATCTATAAACACATAAGAAAGATTGTTGACACACATAAGTAGATAAGACGAGCGGTACTAATTATAATTAAATAGGACCGCTTCGAACCGCTTCTAACCGCTTATTGATGTAGGTACCTACTATAAAAGTACATTGATGAAAGTAGTGAATGACTTGTAGGAATTAGTGCCTTGGCCCGTGTCAGGAAGTCAATGGACGCCGGTAACGTATAAGTAATTAGTAACTAGACTGCAGAAAGTTAGACAATAGACGCTGGTAAACGGCATATACCGGAGACGTAGAAATATAAGTGTCTTCATAGAATTCTATAAAATATACTCCGTACTTTCGAATATGAAAAGAAAAAGAGAGATTTTGTCTCAGCGACCATACAGCTTTGTCTCCTTACGTATGTTCTACCGCTTGTACATTTGTAGATTGTGTTGTGAAGCGTTGACTTAATGCCGACATGTACCATCGCATTTGTCGCCATCGACAGGACGTTCATCTCGCCATCAACATTGGAACCAAATGGTCTCGCTCTGTTCATAAGAGCTTCTACCATGGACGCTCAAGTTGTGGAATGAGCTCCCTGTCCTGGTTTTCCCTAGGGAGTACAAGCCTGAAGCATGTGAAGAGATTATTACATAGATTACGGTAACCACTTGCATCAAAGTCAAAACCATTTATTCAGTTTAGGCCCTAAAAGGGCACTTATGAAGGTCGAATTACAGAAGTTACCACCGGTTCAGAAGTCAGACTTCAACTGAGAAAAACAGGCCAGAAACTCAGCAAGGTCAGGCGGGCTTATGCTTGTTTGTCACCTTAGCGTATGTAAAAAGGAGTGAAGTTTGTTGATAGAAAACTATGAAAGAAATACTGGTTCGCTTCTCCCATCAAAAGTATTACACGCTAAAATTATATTCAACACTAGCTGCCCCCCGCGGGGTCACCCGCGTTCCCAAGGGATCTTAATTATCCTTTCCCGGGATAAAAAGTATCCTATGCGTTATTCCAGGATATGATCTACCTGTGCCAAGTTTCATCAAAAGCCGTTTTTGCGTGAAAGAGTAACAAACATCCATCCATCCACACTTTTATTAGTGGGAACTGGGAAGAGTAAAGAGTACGTATCTAGATACCAACCTCGTACCTACAACAAGATAAATTCGCATTTTAATGTCAAGTAGGTACCTATCTATAAGAGTTTTGCCTACTACAAACTGTTTACGTAGCTTTTAAACTTGAGTACCTATCTACGTTATTATCATGATCAATTAAGTAGCTTACCACTCAAGACTTCACTCTAACAGTTTTATTAAGTAACTAGGTACCATCGAATTTTGTACAAATGGGATCCCCGGGTGAAATATAATTTATGGGTAACTCGTAGTTCCTGAACCGGCCAAGCAGCAAAAAAATGTTATTGTCACAGTCATTTACATAGCAATGAATACAATTTGCATTGTTTGACAAGGGTGCGGGTAACAGCTGCTGTCTCCTCGGATCCATGATTTGGACTTGCTATACCTACTAGCTATATTATATATTCAGCCAACTATTTAGGATCTATATTAAACTTCAGGGCTTGATGAAACACTTATAAATTGTGTCTATAAACCGAGAATTAATGGAACGAATATTATGCGCGGTTTGTAGCATGCGCTAGTGGTGCGTTGACATAATTATTTGTTATAGATAAGAAAAACTCGCCCAGCGCATCCATTACTGTTAATTACGAGTATCGATTCGTTTTCATATATGTGATTTACCTTATAAATTTGTAATATTCATGCTTCACCGAATCGAACCACATTTTCATTGATTAAATCCCGCTAAATTGTTTTAATAACCACTTTAATTGTCAGGTACATAATATTCATTTTACTATGGACGGCTCAATGATTTCACATTACAATGCCTGTCTCCATAAAAAGCTCTAACACTTCGATCTAAAACTTAACCGGCGACGTGTCGCGTCAACGTTTACCAAACGAACATATTTGTTGAAAGAATACTAAAATATTGGCACGAATCACTTACCTCACTCGAACTGTCGGAACAGGTAGAAAGCACTGCAGCCCCTCGCTTTATAGGTTATAGTGAGAGCGGAACACCGAGCCAAGTCTGAACGAGCCACGTGCTTTAAATATAGCGAGAAATACGCGAGCGCACCAGCTGCGAGTTCAAATCGAAATGGACGATGCCGGCTTGTCGGCGAGACGGCGCACTCGGAACAAGCGTACGCAATACACATGGAGGGCAAGTAAGCCACGGGCCACGGTTGGCACGAGTGTTAACAATCTACAACACCTCGATAGTCAGACTATTCGATGGTATCATTAACTTTTTCCCACTAAATCTTCTTTAACTTCCTAAACTTCATTAGTGTTATTTTGTCAAAAGTATCTCTCCATTCAGCCTGTTTATTAATAAAAAATGCTAACACAAGCACAATATGACACAAGACTGAATATTTCGTCATCGAAGAGGTAGCTATTGTATTTTTACCGTACATTCGGGTTTGATTAATTGTAATGCGTCCGAATATGATCGCGTTATATGTTAGTAGGTAGGTAGGTATATGTGGAAATCGTGGTGTTTTGCGGATACGTTAATGACGAAACTGACGACTCAGTCCGCCAACGACTTTACTTATCTAAACGTGTTTTATAGTTTATATACCTTTGTGTTAGTGTAAAGTACGTAATCGTTGTTGAACTTGATTGATAAAATGTAGTAGTTTTAAACGCTTCGATTTGTTGACATCGTGTCGTTATGGAAACGGCACAGTTTTAGAGAGATATGAATCATACTCTCCAATATATAGTTGGCACAGTTTTTAGTGGGACCCAAATAAAACTTTGGTGAATGACACTAGTAATGAAAATAGATGCAAGATTCTTTCGAACCATAAGTCTTAGGAATCAGCTAGTAACTAATTAGGTGGTTAACATTTTATCGCGAAGGTAGATACGAATGTAATTTTAAAACTAAAGCGTAGCTAATATCTACTAATAATATAACATCATTCCACTGCCTGTGATCACTGAGTCAAACCTTCAAGAGTAGAGTAGAGAACATAACTTAAAATAGGTACCTTAGTAAGAATTTTAAATGTAATTTGGGGCACGGATCGTCGTAGGTATATAAGTACCAAATGAAACTCGTACATAGATTTGTATGATATAATCACGTCCCACAAGTCATAGACTTAATTATTAAGATTATACTTCGGGCTTCGTCCTCAAGATTAGCAGGATAATAGACACTTGTAGTTACGCACAGAACTACCAATCTCACACTTTAGTTAAAATACCCTCGTTATTTTTATACACAATAAAAATATAAAAAAGAGAGGGTACTTGTATTTTACTTGTCCGATACTTCGACTCTGTTAGTCATTTTCACGTTTCAGTGCCTGGCCAGTCCACACGTTCTACTTAATAACATCTTATAATATTGTAAAAGTATTTATAAAACTAATTAAATTATGTCTAAAAGACAGTGTTCTATAAAAATTACTAAGGAAAAAAGACGCCGACGCTCCGTGGTTCCAGATTCTTCAAGTTATTTCGACAATACTTTAGAAGGTATGTTAAGTTATTTATTGGTGTGCTCATGCTATTATTAGCAAAAAATATCACCTTACTTACTCAGGTGGTACCCAATATTTTTAGATAATTGCCATAAAAATTAAATCCGATTTATCTGGCTTACGTCATAACGACATCTGAGGTATGACATGCCTATATTAAGATAAATTATTATGCACACTAAACAGTGTTTGATGGTAATTCGCATCTCTCTCTATGGGGCTCATTGGTTCAATTTCTTGGAGGTAACGGGATTAGACAACTTACATAACAATAGGGCTCACGTCACAAAGGTTTTTGAGGTGTGACTTACATTGCTTATCAATATCGATTGAAAGAGTTCACGTTACACCGATTGGAGGGTAACTTACTCTTATGATGCTGGGTTAACAGTGCTACCCTATTGAGTTTTACTTTACCCCTTGCTAAATCTTATGTCATTTTCAATATCGATTGAAAGAGTTCACGTTACACCGATTTGAGGGTAACTTACTCATGTAAATTTCAATATCGATTGGAAAGAGTTCACGTTACACCGATTTGAGGGTAACTTACTCTTATGATGCTGGGGTTAACAGTACTACGCTATTGAGTTTTACTTTACCCTTTACTGAATCATAATGTCATTTCGGATGACAAATCTTCAGAACCAAAATGGATACGCAGAATCAAGATACATTGGGATCTTATAATTCACCAACACCTGGGTGACCCACTCCACCGATTCGAACTGAAGGGGTGTTATCACCGCCAATTTCAGCCAATCAGGTACAGTCTCATCCGACTCCAGCCGCTATTCGCCTTCATCTTTAGCTTTGGCTGAAAGGGAGCTATCACCTTAGCCTGGAGCATCGGAGATCACCTGTTACGTTCCGTACCAGAAGGTATGGAAGTTATTGTAACAACAGAAGTTCAGCCGGCAAGTGTTGTTGAATTGGATAATTTTACACTAGCTATGAATAACATTATCCATCAGCTATGAAATCTGTTCAAAAGAACATCCAAAAAGACCTTGCCGTGCAATTTGAATCTATTCACTACGGTTATAAAAAAAAAAACTTCGTTAAGAAATTATAAGCAAATACCTTCCTCCTGAGAATTGTATACCTACATTTATGATGCACCTACCCTCAATACAGAGGTACAAGCTGCTGTCTCAGAAATTGTAATCAAGAAGGTTAAAGGTTTATTTTATAAACAGAAACAGATCGCCCAAACATGATATAGCACTATATCATAAATGGGCGAAATTATGACATCACTTTTATCCACAGAAGAAAAGGATATCGCCCTGTTTAAGCTACTTATGGATATAGGACGCATTTTATGCGATTCCCAACATGATGGTTCCACTACAAGGCGTTCATTAATCCTGACGCTCATAAATAAGAAAATGAAGCCACCTCCACCCCGGAGTTTTAACTGAAGGGCGCCTCCTCCGATTCGCAGAACTATGACATCCGACGGACCGCGGTCGAAGATAGACGAGGTAATCTATGCTGATAGATTAGCTTACCTAGTTTTATGATCAGTGGATACAAATTACGTCTGATCAGAAAGTACTTTCTTGGGTTTGAGGCTATGAAACCCCATTCTCACGTCCTGTGGTACAAAATATTATTCCACAACCTAAACATTATTCTAATCTCGAAGGTATGCAGTTCAATCAAGCTATTAATAAGCTTACATCAATCAGTGCGATTACTAAATGTGAACCCCGTCAGGGACAATATAAGCCAATGGCAAAAACCAAATGGCGAATCTAGATTAATATTAAATCTGAAAGTCTTAATAAATTTGTAATTACTAATCATTTCAAATTAAAAGACCTACGTACGTACTGCTATTAAAGTTACATGTGTAATTTAGAGCTAAAAGACGGGTATTTTTTTTTGTTGTAAAAATAGGTGAAAATTCAAAAAGATTTTTACGTTTCACTTGGAAAGATGAAATGAACTATTGCCATTCCTTTGGTTTCTAGTACTTACTTAAAGAAGTTGCCAAGAAAATGCTTCTATGGCAAGAGAGCTGCTGCTTTCTTCAGTTTTCATAATCAAAAATCAGAGAAGTGATATGATCCCAAACACATGCTGCAAGTTTTTAGGTAATTTTATGAAAAAAAAAAAATACATCGATTAGCTTCCTAATAAGAGAACTAAAATAAAATCTGAACTAATTAAGTTTAGTAGGAAAACTAATTGTAAAATTGGATCATTTGCTTGACTGACTGAGATGATAACATCTACATGCACAACAATAATATGCTTGGTTGTACCTACACCAAATAATTCGAAAGAGATAAACATTTGAATAACTTGAATCGCTTATATACCAGATTCTATTGTTATCATATTGTTTTTCCTTGGACATCTGTCCCTATTAACTTATGACCTTACCCTCATCTCTATCATCTGACTTTAAATGATGGATTCGATAGGCGATTGATAAGTCAGTTAGTACAATCAAACTTGATAAATATTCAATTGAATAATTTTTTTTCTAACGCCTCAACTGGGGGTAAGACTGCTAGTGGTGTCACTCCAGACAGCAGGGGAAATCTCAACATATAAATTTATTAGAGATTATGGCAGCTTTCATCGGTATAAAAATATTCACTCATGATTTATCACGGCTATCTCATATGTTAATTGTATGGATGGGCTGAAGTGTCCCCCCCCCCCCCCCCCCCCCCCCCAACTCAATAAAGTAACCAAAGACCTTTGGCAATGGTGTAAAAAAAAAACAATTATGAGATTGCATTATACATTAGATCATCCGATAATACCTACAATTTCGGTCCGACAATACCTACATCCCGATATTGAGTGAAAATTATCAGATCATGCATATCAGGAAATTATTCATGAGTTATTACTATGATTGAATTATTCACAAGCCGGATTAATAAAAAATGTTTCATGTTTATCTCATGGTAAAGAGACCCAGACGCATATGCTATCAATGCATTCTTCGTTTCTTGGTCAACATATTTTTTTTGTTTGTTTTTTCTCTATGTTTTCCACCTTTCACAGTTATACTTAAAACTTTAAGAAAGGTTATTTCAGTCAAGGGTAGAGAAATTATTGTTGTTCGATTTTGGCCAACTCAACCTTGGTACCCCTTATTTTTTAAGACATCTAGAATATTGATTCTAAATAGGTATTGACCTATTTTTTTGCAACCTAATGCAAATTTAATTACAATTATCTCATTCTAGCAACCAAAACATGCACTTTGCAGATTTCCCTGGCTGCAGATATAGTATCCAGACAGATTTACTGAGGAAAGGTGTACCACCATCTCCACCATTCCGATCATGGTGGCGTCGCTCTCTGCGAATTCTCTAAAGCACTCAGTATGAGTGCTGTCAGAGATAATGGTATATTTTCTGTTTTCATAATAATATTGATGTGTTTGAGGCATCGATACGTAATATATATATTATATTTATATTTACCAGTTGTTTTTAAGAAGGTGCCCAGTATGGTACCCTTAATAGTTGTAGGTCAGCAGAGCTCTCTCTTTAATAATATGACATAGAATTGGTACGGATGACAGAGTTATGCGTCTCTTCGTTTGCGGCCGCCGTTACCACGATACGATTCTACATGGGACATTTCTGTAGTTTCAGATAGATTATCACTTTGGTTTCCCAATGAAGATCTATCGAACGATAGATTAACCAAGTAGTTAATCACCTTGTTGGCTATAGATACAGCCCATAGAGTGGGTACAGACATTTTCAAAAATAAGAGTACAAAATATAGTTTTCTTTTTTCTCGTACTGAGATTTCTACTAAACCCCAGACCTCATTAAAACGTAAAAAATTGGAAACAAGCGATTCTTAGTTTACCCTTTTATGAAGGTTGCAAGAGCGTTAAATATTTATTTAAAAAAAAAAAAAACTGTTCATAACTTTAAAGAAACCATATAAAAACGTGACATGTCAAACTCTGAGTAGTTAGATCAAATCCACTTTAAACATATGCGGTATTGACGTCTCTAAATTATCTGCACATAGCACAACACATGCTAGTACCTACTAAACATTAGGAGGACTACATTAGGAGTCAGCTCGGATTTAATTAGAAAAACTGCAGGTTGGGGCGGTTCTTCACTGACATTCGGAAGATTTTATAATAGAGTTGTTGCAGTTAATTCAAATCGACACTCTTTTGTTAGCAATTATTTTTTGAAAATCATTAAGGCTATTTATATCTCAATTGAGATTCACAAATGTTATAATTGCAAGGTATTGCATATTATGTTATTTCAGGGTATTGTTAAAGTACCTAAAGTAAATAAGTGATTAAAACTAAATACTATTTTTAATGATACCTACTTCTTTCAACGCTAATTATTTCACGATGTCTCTCAATATCTACAAGTGTCTATTATCCTGCTAATCTTGAGGACGAAGCCCGAAGTATAATTAGTGATTAAACTAACTTACCTGTAAGTGAAGTTCTATCATAATTATACGAAGGGCTTCGTCCGAAAAGATTAGCAACCCTCCCTACCCAGCTTTAATTGCTACCCTATCTAATCGTGAAATACTATAAGCGTTTGTTTCAGCTCTGAACTAAATGACTAACAGAGTCGAAGTATCGGACAAGTAAAATACAAGTACCCTCTCTTTTTTATATTTTTATTGTGTATAAAAATAACGAGGGTATTTTAACTAAAGTGTGAGATTGGTAGTTCTGTGCGTAACTACAAGTGTCTATTATCCTGCTAATCTTTTCGTACGAAGCCCTTCGTATAATTATGATAGAACTTCACTTACAGGTAAGTTCGTTTAATCACTAATTATCCTAATAATATTAAGATCTAATGTAATATAATAATATTCTCTTTGATAATAATGGAAACTTCAGTAAAGTCGGATTAACGGTTTTCGGGGAAGTTTTTGTCTCGCAGAGACTAGAGTAGTGTTGCCACACCCCGGACCACAGACCGGTAATAATAGTGCGGCTTGTAGACGCCACAGTAATATAAAGTATATAATGGTTTTTTAGATGCCATCCGACAGGGATGAATTGGAGATGTAAAACTGTATGTTGCCAAGCTAGCAAACTTTGTAAAGAAAATGGCAATTTTTTTCTATGGTAGGGGAGGCATTGATGTTAAATTTGTAGTTACTCGAGCGTCTTTGGGACCTACTGGAATTTGAAGATTAGGTGGAATAAAAAAAAAAAGGTTATGTGATATTTTCCCCTTCAGCGGTGGGGGGAGCGTCTACAGGGTTTCAAAAATGTAAAAAAAAACAGTCACCAAGAAATACTCGAGCGCGTCAGATATTAATAGGGTAGTCGCGCCACGTCTGTCTGATAACGGAAAAATAATAATCTGCCGTTTTGCGTGGTGGGGGTGGCCGTACGAAGGGGTCGAAAATATTTAAAAAAAAAATTTACTCGAGCGCGTCAGACATTGATAAGGGATGTTAAGTGAACCCTCCAGTAGCTCCTATTTTAAAGACTGACGATTTGGACGCGACCATCAGTCAGGGCCGATTTTTGAAAATGCAAAAAAAAATCGTGACCTTGATTTACTCGAGCGCGTCAGATTTTTATACAGGCGGTTCTTCTTGATGGCCTTGTTGTACTGACCCATAATCTGACAATTATGTTGAGGGATTTCCTTAATCTGACGGTTTGAAAAAAAAAATATGTAAAAAATATCGAAATCTCGAAAATGGTTCAAGATATCGAAAAAATGTTTGTACAAAAGTTGTAGAGAATTTAACCTTCTACAATATTTATTATGAATACATATACCAAAAAACCCATAGGAAACGAGATATTTGCAATAAATTATTTTTTGACCTTTGACCTTGAAAAATCAGTAGTCGCGGGCAGCCTAAGATAAGTAGCTTTTGAGACAAGTTTTAGGGTGTCAAAATAAAGGTTTATACAAGTTAATAGCTGACTATTTCTCATTCTGAGGTGAAACTCATAATATTCCTGGACTATACACTTAATAATGATTTTAGCCACTTCGGCTTGTGCAAATCGGCAGATTAAGATATTTCCGTGATTCGTGACTAATTTCCTTCAAAATAAAAAAAAAACCAATCGCGCTCGAGAAAATCCAGGTGACGTTTATTTTTGCAACTTTGCGAGTCTCCAATTTTCTTTCGTCACGCCCAATTTGTCAGATTATTGAAATGTACACTATTTTGCATGTAACTAACTTACCTTACCTTAATCTGACGCGCTCGAGTATTTCAAACCATCGATTTTTTTTTTACTAATCTGACGGGCTACCCTAGGCGTTCGACACTACATAGAAGGCTCAGATTTGGTGAGAGTACTTCACAAGGTGCAAGGTTGCCCCCCTTATGTTAATCTGACGCGCTCGAGTAAATCCCGAAATCCCCTATTCGCCTCCCCTACCACTATGGTTGCACTGGGTGATCACCATTACCCCTATGTTAGTGTAATGGGAGTGAAATCTGTTTTTTTAAATTCTCATAACTTCCAAAGTTGAATGCCAAAGTGACTGAAATTGATCTCTAATGATAGTTCGATAAGTAAATTATGTTTAAAGGCGGTTTCAATAAATACTTAACTTTTAATTAAAATTTTATTTGAGTTCTCGCTTAAGTGACTCCCATTACCCCCTTTTCCCCTAAGATTACCTACTTAGTAAATACTGACTACAACGATACAATAAGATGACGTCTAATAAGTGTTCCTTAAGTGTCCCAAATTTGAATAAAACATTTTGAATTTGACTGGTAAATGGGGTTAAAATAACAACGCAAGGGGTGATGTGGCGAGGGTGGACGTGCGAAGCCTATCAAACCTATTAGGCTTGGCACCGACTTCAAACAGATCAAAAGGTATTTATAGAATAATTATTATTTCTATGTACCTACGTAGGTAGTTTTGTTTTTGTAATAATTTTATTGTCCAATTTATTTAATGTCTTATTCAGTTTATTTTTCGGTTTTTAGTGCTACATATTTTTCTTTGAAGTCGTTTTTATTTTTTTATTAAACATAGGTATAGGTACATATACGCATTCATTTATGGTAGGGGAGGCGAATAGGGGATTTCGGGATTTACTCGAGCGCGGCAGATTAACATAAGGGGGGCAACCTTGCACCTTGTGAAGTACTCTCACCAAATCTGAGCCCTCTATGTAGTGTCGAACGTCTAGGGTAGCCCGTCAGATTAGTAAAAAAAAAATCGATGGTTTGAAATACTCGAGCGCGTCAGATTAAGGTAAGGTAAGTTAGTTACATGCAAAATAGTGTACATTTCAATAATCTGACAAATTGGGCGTGACGAAAGAAAATGGGGGGCTCGCAAAGTTGCAAAAAAAAACGTCACCTGGATTTTCTCGAGCGCGATTAGTTTATTTTTTATTTTGAAGGAAATTAGTCACGAATCACGGAAATATCTTAATCTGCCGATTTGCACAAGCCGAAGTAGCTAAAATCATTATTAAGTGTATAGTCCAGGAATATTATGAGTTTCACCTCAGAATGAGAGATAGTCACCTATTAACTTGTATAAACCTTTATTTTGACACCCTAAAACTTGTCTCAAAAGCTAATTATCTTAGGGTGCCCGCGACTACTGATTTTTCAAGGTCAAAGGTCAAAAAATCATTTATTGCAAATATCTCGTTTCCTATGGGTTTTTTGGTATATGTATTCATAATAAATATTGTAGAACATTAAATTCTCTACAACTTTTGTACAAACATTTTTTCGATATCTTGAACCATTTTCGAGATTTCGATATTTTTTATATATTTTTTTTTTCAAACCGTCAGATTAAGGAAATCCCTCAACATAATTGTCAGATTATGGGTCAGTACAACAAGGCCATCAAGAAGAACCGCCTGTATAAAAATCTGACGCGCTCGAGTAAATCAAGGTCACGATTTTTTTTTGCATTTTCAAAAATCGGCCCTGACTGATGGTCGCGTCCAAATCGTCAGTCTTTAAAATAGGAGCTACTGGAGGGTTCACTTAACATCCCTTATCAATGTCTGACGCGCTCGAGTAATTTTTTTTTAAAAATATTTTCGACCCCTTCGTACGGCCACCCCCACCACGCAAAACGGCAGATTATTATTTTTCCGTTATCAGACAGACGTGGCGCGACTACCCTATTAATATCTGACGCGCTCGAGTATTTCTTGGTGACTGTTTTTTTTTACATTTTTGAAACCCTGTAGACGCTCCCCCCACCGCTGAAGGGGAAAATATCACATAACCTTTTTTTCTTTATTCCACCTAATCTTCAAATTCCAGTAGGTCCCAAAGACGCTCGAGTAACTACAAATTTAGCATCATTGCCTCCCCTACCATTAATTTTGTCGATGCTTTTATAGTAGAATATTTTATAACAAAAACAGACATAACAATATGTAGTGCGGCCTCCTTCTTTATAATAATTGCGTTGTAATGCTGTAATAATAAAAAACTCAACTATTTTCCGCCCAAGTGCGTCTACTCTGTGTGTGATTTAAACCTAAAGATATCTGATTGAAATTATGTGAAAGTATTGCATCATAAAGTACGTTTTTCAGCCAGAGTTTCCACTCAACACTATTCAAAATTTTGGAATACACATTGTCATCGATTTTGCATTTGTTTTCATGAATTAATTCTGGAAATACTTAATTAATCACTGACAATAACCTAGTCTGTGTTATTAATTTTATTTACCTAACGATTGGTCTTGAGTTGAACCAAAAATACAAAAAACGACTAGAAAATGGATATATCTCTTCCATCGCAACAAGAGACCACATTCTATTACAGGTACAGGCCCAGAAAGAATTCCTTCGCCGAAAAGCTACAATATTTGTCGAATAAATACACCTTGGTGACTACCACGAATCAGTTATACTCACTCAACCAGTAGTTACATGTATGAAGAACATGATTTCTTATATTATTTAGTTTTGTTTTTAGCGAATACTTAAAACACGAGTGCGAGGAATTAAGAAACGTTTTACGTTTTAATAAGATAACAGGTAGTTACTGGCTACAGGTATCAGGTAAGGTATGCAAGTTAAAAGTCTCTGATCTAATGGATAGAGCCAGTTGCTTGTGAAGTGAAGTGTGAAGGACTGTTACTGTACGACGATCAGCCAGGAGCCGATCAGTTGTAGTAGGTACCTATGTAGAATCCGTTTTTGCTGCTTAGGTAGGTACTTATATACCGTGCACGATCTTTTGAGTTCATTTATTAATAAATCTTACTATAGTCGGATTTTTAATTAGCTGGACTAAACTGACAGTTACGAGCGCAATATGATTAAAATTACTGTTTCATGGTTTGACCATATCACTTTTTATCAATAAAAGTCAATCTAATATTAGTGATTACATGAAGGTATTCCCATTCATTCTTTTAAGAAATAATTTCTGAGTAACGAAATATTTATTACGACAACTGTCAAATCAGTCCACCTAATTAAAAATCCAACTATAGCTTCCGCCATGTTAATTGAAATAAATGATAATCGAATTATTCGGAAATTTGTCTTTTCGCAGTATCTACAGTAAATTATATATTTAATCTCTAAGTGCAACTGCCAGAACACACCAACAGGGAGACAGCCAGTCGAGTATTACAAAGTACCCTACCACTGTGCGGTTTCCTCACGATGTTTTCCTTCACCGAGAGCTCAAGCTCATTGTAGCCGAAAACACAACCATCGTCGCGGTATCCGACGTCACTACCACTGACTTGATGAAGTCAAGAAGTGCATATTTCTAGAATAGATTATAAAATAGCCTGTTAAAATAATATATACTTTTTCTATAGTATCATTTATTTATTACAATTTTATGGGAACCCTATAAAAAGATTGTGCCTCAGGAGCTCCATATACAATTTTATAAACAACAATATAACGTATTTATTTATAATACTGAAGTACCTACTTATTACGTTTGGTTTGCTTGAATAATTTATTACTCACTCTGGTGACCCTCTCTATTTATAATATATCAGCTTTCTAGGTCTAACACTGGGCGTTGATGAGTCAGTCATTCTCATTTTTCATACCAAGAAACGGAAATAACTCCTAACTTTGAACCCCCTTCAGAGGTGGAATTATAGGAAACGCTAAAACACGTATTTCTTTATTTTTAATTGATAGTCTAAAAACAAAGTTTCATGATTCTAGCTTCAAAAATGACCGACTTTCATACAAACTTTCAACCCCTTTTTCACCCCCTTGAAGGTTGAATTTCGAAAAATCCGTTCTTATTTCTCGGTCAAGTATTTAAAAAAACACCTGGGAATAAAATCAGCTTTCAAGGTCTAAGGGTTTAGGCTGGGCGTTGATAGATCAGTCAGGATTTATCCTTTTATAAATATAGATTTTTGTTTTAACGCGAACTTTATGTTTCCTCGGAATGAAATCTGTACTTATATCAGAGAGAAGTCGTCTGTAACAAATAAAAGAAATTAAACAAACACACACACACACACTCACATGCACTTTTGGTTTGTGAGGTGTTGTTTGTTTTGTGTTGTGACCCAGTCTATTCGGTTTGCACAGCTATGACTGGACAGTTTTAAATGAAATTCGGTATTGAACTTTGTGGAAGGACATAGGCTATAAATGAAATGTTTGAAATGAAATGTTTATTCATCCAAATAGGCCTTCACAGGCGCTTATGAATTGTCAGATTCTAATTACTCTAATGACTCTAGTGCACGGTTTATATTTTATTACAATCAACTTAAAGGGACATCCACGCAGAAGTACTGTGGGAAATTCTTGCCCTTCTTATAAACTTTTAATTTAATTGCATACAATGGTAGGTAATATGTAGTAATTACAAAATATTTGAAAGTGCAACATGATACTCTGTCTATTATATCCCAAAAAAATAGGGGATTTCTTTGTTATATTATTATGGAGAACATTAGTTCTTTCATAGATATTATTCTTACCTGCAAAGAAATCATCCCCAACAGAACATTCTAGAAGTTCCATGCTATGTATCCCAATTGGTGGGGGTGTTTTGGGTGGTAAGACTTCCTTCATGATCTCCAGCTCAGGTAATGGGAGATAGTCCGAAAAATCTCCTTGGTAATTATCTGAAGACATTAAATTATGTTAAGAGACTATAGAGAGCATGAAATATTTCATTTGTTAGCTGAAAAAGTTGCTTGATAAGATACTGAAGTATAGCAGCACCCTCAGCTTTTTCTTTGCTATCTGCACTGTATCTGACCCGTTTTTACACCATCAAATTTTATTGCATTATGTAATGTACATACATATATATTATGTGACCCTAATAGGATAGCCTTGATATAGGTGCAGCCATACTGGATATAGTCCAGTATAGCTGCAGCTATATCACTCCCATAACTGGTTGGTTCTTAAGTGGGACGGCCGTACCATTCAAACAATGACATAAAAATTGATTAAAATTCCACACAAGCCTAATTAATATTGTAGCCAGATATAGAAATAATATTAAAAAGGTAAGTTTGATGTGGAAAGCTATGGAGAGGCCTGTGTCCAGCAGTGGAAATATTTCGGCTGAGATGATGATGATGAAGGTAATCTTCTTACTTATATTATGATATTTTGTCTGCTTTATGAGTATTTTCTTAATGGAACAGACATGTAGACTTCCTGTCTAAAACAGGACAACTAGCAACTAAAAAAATATACTACAATTTTATTTATAATGTAACTAAATAAAATAATTACCATATCTATATGGAGGTCTAGTGAATTCAATGTCTTCATAGCAGAAACTTTTATCCCCACCATCCTTATCATCAGTGTGGATCATGGAGCTGACTTTCTTCGCTCGGGGAGTCAAGACTAGCCTCGATGGAGTGCTCAGGAGGGATTTGCCAGAGTTTGATAAAAATGATTTCTTCGATTCTCCGAGTTTTTTAACAGGTTCGTTAGGCTTATTGGGACCGGTTGAGTTTTTTTTTCCCATGTTCTCTGAAATTTAATTATTATATAAGGTATTTCGTTCATTGTATGCTTATATAACGGTATTTTAGTATACCTAACTTGATTAGAAGTTCGAACATGATTGTAACTTACCGATGTTCGGCAAAGGTTGCCGCGAGACATTTTTCATAGATTGTTTTGTTAAATGGTCACCGAATATATTAAATAATGAGTCCGCCATGGCGTAAAATCTCAAAAAATATATTTAATTTGTGAAATTTATTTATTTAGAGATCGAACCTGATCGAACCCAAGCACAACATAAGTCATTAAAAAAGTTAAGATAAATATGTCATAAATGTGTGCGTTATTTTTTGAAATTTAAAATTGATCGTAGCTGTAGATAATAAAGGGGTGAACGATTTTTTTTAAAGGTTTTTGGCTTGGTCTCTAGACCTTAAATATTCTTTTTTTTTATATTATAGTACCGAACGTTATAATCACTGCAAAAGACTTTTTGGCGGGAACTTGCGAAGTGACGTTGTTTTCGTTTTATTTTCATTAAATTCGTGTATTTTGAGTTTTATTGAATAATATCGGTGGTGTTTTATCCAATAATGACCAATCTAAGTGCACAAATGAAGTGAAATGAAATGAAAGCGTGTATCGTGACTTTCCAGGTTGTCCCAAAAAGTCCGTGAATGTTTTAGTGGAACAACCGCCAATTTCACTAAAGCCTGACTGGACATGCACGGACGAGGACTAGACATTACAGTGAATTTGAAAATGTGACTATAAATATGAAATTAAAACCGAATAAATGTATGCGACTGAAAGACTTTGTATTGACTAAAAATTATTAAAAATAATATTAAAGGAGTGACAAATAGACCAAGACCATTTCAAATACTTTGACATTGGCAGAAATATCCTAAAAGGACTATTGTCAGTAACAAAATAAAAAAACGCTCGGGACCAACGGCTTGAACACCGTGAAAATATATTACATACTCTTTGACCGTGAACACCGACCCGCTGCAGAGATAGGCGTCTATCATATCAAGCCATCGCGAGATTTGTCCCTTGGTGGTATCAAACCTAATAAAAAAGTTAGTTAACTTATTATTTATTTATGTTTAACTTTTTTACGTTATTTTTATGTTTATTTCTACTCTTACGTTAATTGTATAAGAAAAAAATCTTAAAGCATTAAGCCAGCTTTAATAATCAAAGAAAAAAATTTGGTGTGTACTCGTAGATGAACTTTTTTTGACCTTTCGTATGTAATCGTTATTAGGCAATAAACTAGGTACCACACTGATTTAATTTGCATGTTTCATGAGTAGGTAGGTACATATTATTTACATAATACATTACGCATATATTATATTTTAAGATATCTAGTACCGACAGAATTTTCATGAAAGGAAGGATTAAACTTTTTTTTATTTCGGTGTTTATTTGTTTATTGATACAATTTATATTATTGTACTGAATAGGAATGCGTGCTAGTCACAGACATGGGGAAGGGGGGGGGGGGGGATATGTGGGAAGGACACACATTTTCGAGATATTTCGATATTTCAAATTTTTATGTTATTGATTATTCAATTGTATATATCGAAAATATATACATATTATATTATACAGGCATAAGTACATACATATATAATTATATATTGTATATAATATACTTAATAACATTTGTAAAACTAATAAACAATTTAAGTGGATGTTGATTGTCCTATTTTTTTAAAATGGATATGAAAGTATGCTTTATAACAAGTAGGTACTACGTAAATAATACTACGTACCCAAAGAAATTTAAATATAGATATATGTTTAAAGTCTTTGTACCTATTCGTAGGTACCTACCTATGTAAATGTAATCAAAAGATGTCATGTGTAACTTCTTTCGTTTGTTGGTAACTAACATTTTTTATGGTCTTTTCACATTTTCTATGGAGTACAATATTTTTAAACGATTTTGGATAGTTACGATATATTTAGATATAGGTATGTACGGTAATATGTATTATGCAAAGAAATTATTGTTAGATATAACTGGTTACACTCTGTACATTCCAATCACATTGCGTTTTAAATGTAACCGAGAGACATAAAACTATCAGTTCCGACTACAGCGTTGCACAAGCAAATTACCTATGTACCTATTGCATGAGAATCAAGAACTCTTGTGTGAAAATTAGCGTCATGATATAGATTTGATAAATCGTAATCTATTTTTCTCGCGAAATAAAACTGTCAAGATATTTATTAAAATGATACCGTAAGATCGTAAGCCATTGAGAGGTCATAGTAGATATAGTACATTAATAGGTACTACTACGTACCTACAGTTCGTGATTATCAGAATAGGGCTCATTTTATATTGAGGACGTCGCGTTTGTTCTACAGTAATAAAATGTTATGTTAGAGGTAACTTATATTAAATATTGCGATTATTATTATTCCATAGTAAATTGGTCATGAGTTTTTAGTCGTGACTGATTAGTCTATATTCGTAAAATACTTAATGACATCGGTTTTTCTCAAGGAAAGATAAATGAAAAATTGATAAAATTCATGATTCCTATAGGTAATCCTCGAATCCAATAATAGAGGCTATTATGATTAAATATATCTAGCTCTGTTACAGACCGACTGACTGATGGAAGCCTAAGGCATTGTAACAAGGTGTACAACACATTGGCAATCCCGCTGGTATTGCTGCCTATAGGTGACGTTATTCACTAACCATCACTTTTTGTAGCACCGATATTGAGGAGCGAGTTATTAGACCTGTGTTCCTCCATTGAAAAGGGAAGATCTTCCGCCAGACCACGTCATCAGGCCTGGGAACCGCGGTCCAAAACCGCGGAACCGAGGTGTGCAGCGGTGAACAGTACGGCGAGGAGTGCTATCGCTGGGTGAGCCTTGCATGACCAGGAAGCCCGGAGAGTCGGCTGCGTTGGACCTGAAGAAGGCGGAGCGGGCTTGCAGCAGTCACACAGACTGCTGCTGAGGCCTGGTGCGGAGTGCTGAGAGTGAAGGTGCATACTGCCGACATTCCGGACATTCAGGATTTAACGTCGGGGAACGAACCCGCGACGACCGTGCTTAGGTTATTTGGAAGCTTGACAAAGAACTAAACCGACTGAGTGAGAATGTAACAGAATTGAGTTCATATTTCGTAGGTGACCAGGCGAAAAGACAGCCAATAGGTACATGATCGGATGTATAAATAAACCTGTGTTATTGGAAAATCAAGTTTTATGTCAAAGTTATGTTTTATAACTTCAATTAAAGAAATAACGAATGGTTTGACGTTCAAAGTTAGATATGACGTAGTTGGGGTAATGAAACGACTATTTTTATCACAAAGGTCAACAATTCCATCCAGGCAAACGCCTTCAGATCCTCACCATAGCCGGGTAGATATTGCGTCATCGTTGCCCACTTCAAGTTTA
The DNA here is from genome assembly GCA_951361185.1 of Ochropacha duplaris. Taxonomy (NCBI): domain Eukaryota; kingdom Metazoa; phylum Arthropoda; class Insecta; order Lepidoptera; family Drepanidae; genus Ochropacha; species Ochropacha duplaris. The sequence continues at coordinate 5,054,440 of OX592690.1, forward strand.
TTTACAGAAAATTCCTTGCTTCAGTTTATTTCTATGTATTTTCTGATACTAAGCTATTCTTTACATTTTGGGTACCTACTTAAATAGCTAATTAGTTCTATGCAAAACAATGAAAACAAATAAAGACTTATTTAGATCCATATAGGTTCCTATGTAGGTAATATGTAACCATTCTCTGAAAGAAAAATAAGAAACACGCAATATGTTTATTTTTATCGACGGAGACTTGTATTACTTAATACTTATTGCAAGTTTCGCGAAGTACCTGTACGTACCGAGAAAAATACGATATCATCAAACATTGAAACGAGAGATGCATTGTATACCTACTTAGCACCAAAAAAATTCAGAGAACCTGCTATCTATAGGAGGACATTTCGCGATACTTGCAATAAGTATTAAGTAATACAAGTCTTCGATAAAAATAAACATATTGCGTGTTTCTTATTTTTCTTTCAGAGAATGGTTACGTATTACCTACATAGGAACCTAATCTATAATATAAAAGGAGAAGTCCTGACTGATCTATCAACGCCCAGCCTAAACCTTTAGACCTAGAAAGCTGATTTTTTTCCCAGGTGTTGTTTTTAAAACTTGACCAACGAATAAGATCGGATTTTTCGAAATTCAACTTTTAAGGGGGTGAAAAAGGGGTTGAAAGTTTGTATGAAAGTCGGTCATTTTTGAAGCTAGAATCATGAAACTTTGTTTTTAGGCTAACAATTAAAAATAAAGAAACACGTGTTTAAGCGTTTTCTAAAATTCAAACCCTTAAGGGGGTAAACTTTGTTTATATGCTAACAAATAAAAATAAAGAAATACGTGTTTTAGCGTTTCCTATAATTCCACCTCTGAAGGGGTGAAACGGGGGTTCAAAGTTAGGAGTTATTTCCGTTTCTTGGTATGAAAAATGAAGAGAAGGACTGACTCATCAACGCACAGTTTTAGACCTAGAAAGCTGTGTTTTTTCACAGGTAATGTTTTTAAGATGTAGACGAGGATTAAGAAAGATTTTTTGTAATTCAATCTCAAAGGATACGCGGGTGAAACCGCGGGGCGGAAAGCTAGTAAATAAATAATTATGTTTAGATCATCTAGATGTATGTATACGGCCCTTTATTATTAACTTATAAATAGCTTATGAGTTTTACTTATCCAAGTAATTAGACTTGGATATCTAACAATTTTGGAAAAAATCAACATAGATTAACATAGGTGTAGCGACATCTATCTACACATAGATATAGTTCGCACGACTCTTAGATAGATGGCGCTTCAATAACCTACATCGCGCTTACGAAGTTTTCCATGCGATCTGCATATATACAAGATTCCAACATCAACAGTTTGCGTCCAACAAGTTCACCGTATCGTTGAACACATCGCCTCCAACTTTCAGAAAGGTCAGATGACCGGAGTCCTGTTCTTCGATGTTGCAAAGGCATTCGACAAAGTCTGGCACAACGGCTTAATTTATAAGCTGTACAAACTCGGAGTGCCAGTCAGACTCGTGACCATCCTACGAGACTTCCTGTCGAATCGCCAATTCAACTACCGAATAACAGGAGCGCTATCCTCAGCCCACCCCGTTTTAGCCGGAGTCCCTCAAGGCTCTGTGCTGTCCCCCTTATTGTTTACACTCTACACGAGTGACATCCCAAAAACTAGCAAAGCGCAGCTAGCCCTATTCGCGGACGATACCGCAATATATTATTCTGGCAGGAGCCCCACGGCAATTGCCAAAGTTCTCCAAGCCGCGACTCACACCCTAGGTCCCTGGTTTCGGAAATGGAGAATCGAAATTAACCCCACCAAGAGTCAGGCGGTGCTGTTCTTCAGTCCCGCCAAGAAACTCATCCCCACTCCCCCCCCTCCAGTCACCATGTTCGGCGAGCCGATCCCTTGGGAGAGGCGAGCCAAATATCTCGGTGTTACCCTGGATAATCGTTTGTCCTTTGCCGACCACATAAAACAGGTACGTGCACGCGCCTGTTTTGTGTCCGGTCGCCTTCATTTCTTGTTAAATAAAAAGTCTAAACTTGCCCTAAAAAGCAAGGTGAGACTCTACACCGCGTGCATCCGCCCCGTTATGCTATATGCATGCACTGTGTTCGCACATGCATCCCCCAAGCTGATCCATAGACTCCAAGTGGTTCAAAACCGCTTCATGCGCAAAGCCACGGGCGCCCCGTGGTACATGCGCAACTTAGACCTCCACATAGACCTCAATCTGCCCACGGTTAAACAATTCATTAAGCGCGCTTCACGCCGCTATTACGATCGTGCCCTAAACCACGCGAACCCATTGATTGTAAACACTGCAAACTATACTCCTTCAGAGATTTCAAAAATCCGTAGGCCTAAACTCGCCCTCAGCGAGCCGGATGACCCTACAAGTCTAGCTCAGATTAAGGATAGGGAGGCTCGCGCAGCCCTGAAGAAACAAATACAACACCGCCCGCGTTTTCGCCCTCGCCGGAGAGGCCCGTCGCGACGTCCCACTCAGTCAGTCTCGTCCCCAGTAGTTGGCCCGAGCCGTACCAGTAATCCGACCGTCCCTTAAAACTCCTCTAAATCGCTTAGGCGAAGTCCGTCCCACTATTTTGTGCCCCCCGACGACGCCCTGAGCCGAGGTTCGTGCCCCAACTGGGGCGCCCTCAGCGGTCAGTCGTCTAAAAGTTGTAAACTCGGTTGAGAGCCCTAAGCGCTCACCGAAAAGTCCGCGTAAGGGTGTCTATGGTCCCTCAGACCTCCACCTTTAAGTCCTCCCCAAAAAAAAAAAAAAAAACATCAACAGTTGGACCGCGGTCCCCAGGCACGATGACCTAGCCTGGCGGAAGATCTTCCCTTTTCAATGGAGGAGTCTAACACCTCGCTCCTCCATATAGGCTTTTAAAAAAATCATATTCGCTCCTTCATTTGGCTGCCGTTTTTATTATAATTAGGTACCTACTATACTAGCGTACCTTCTTATGTGCCGCTTGTTAGCTGACCAACAGACGAAAAACCAATAGAAAGCGCTTTCAGTTGTTCCCAAATTTTCCATTTTACCGGGCAACGATTTCCTCCGATTTTTTTTCATGAGAACTTCATTTTGACTATTAAGAACCATACAAATATAACCAAAGACTTTTAACTCACATATCTTTAAATTTCTTTGAATATTACGTTTTTAAGACCAAACAGACAAATCTGTCAAGCTGTTGTCAAGTGAAATTCATAACTGTAATTTGTTTTATTTTTATAGGCAATCCAACAGCGTACCTACATATAACAATAATAATAAAAATATGAAATCTCCTTTAATGTCTCGTTATATTTATTTTAATATTAGAACGTACTTTTAGCTGCTAAGTGTTATTGGTTGGATCCAATCTGTGGATCACGCTTCGTTACGACATGTACCTACGTATTATACGAGTAGATACACTATTCGCTTACGTAATCAGCACCACTCCCTCTACGGAATAGGTGGTCTCGTATCCGTAAATGGGTTTGTGTCATCGATCTGTTAGGTAGCGCCACGGTGGACAGAAAATAGATACAGTACCAAAAAATACAAAATCACAAACATAGGTAGGTACCTACCTATAGGTTTTTATTGAATATCGGTTCGCGTTTGACCACTATCTCACTTGATGTTAGGTGACGATATGGTCTACGATGGTGCACACTTACCTAGAAGCAACCTATTCACTCGTGACTTGAAGATTCCCAGGTTGTAACAATCGGGAAACACGAGACTCAGGCAAGGAGTTCCACTCCTTCGCAGTACGCATAATGAAACTTCGTGCGTAAAGATGGAATGTCCACCATGTAACCGATGATGGAATGTCCACCATGTAACCGATGATGGAATGGGCTTGGTGGAATTATGTCGAGTAATTCCAACGCACACTCTCGGAAATGCATCCGATACAAAACCCGATAGGCTGGCAACTTTACGTCGATGCTCAAGGCTCTGAAGCACTCTGAAGCCTTGCCTCGACCAATGCATCGTTGTCAATGAGCCTCTTGGCTCGTCTCTCAATTGACTCCAGTGCCTCAAGCTGATATTTGGCCGAACCGTCCCAAAGATGAGAGCAGTACTCCACACACGACCGAACTTGTGCTTGATACAAGTTGAGCAACTGTTCCGATGTGAAGTACCGTCTCACCTTCGAGAGGTCGCCCAGCTTTTTGGCAGCAAGTTGAGCCTTTGACTCAATGTAGAGCCAAAATTGAGGTTAGACGTTAGTTTTACACCAAGAAGATCGAGGTGGTCCTTTATCTGTAGGGATACATCACGAAAAGTAGGAGTTAGGTCGAATTCACTCCTTTAGGTTCCTACTTGCTTGCTGTAATTAAAGGAAATATTTAAGGAAATAAACATTATGACTTTACCTTCACTGTATATATATGAAAATATAATGTTCATACGAAAAAATGTAGACTTGTATAAATCAAATGTAGAGATTCATAATTTCAATACAAGACAAAAAGATAAATTAGTTGTTCCGTATTTTAGATTAGCTACAGTTAAAAAGTAATTTCTTGGGAACAGTGTTCGCTTTTATAATAAACTAGCTGTCCCGGCAGACCTTGTTCTGACCTATTTCTCTAAAACGCGTCTTTGTTTTGTTTCGATTGACGTCAAATGTTTGACAGCTGGGTGTTTGTATGGGAAAAAGAAAAGGGCTGTTTTTAGGGTATTCCCGGCAATTATTCGAATTTTTCTCGCCGTAAAAACCATCCTGGGAGTTGGCCAAAGTGGTCCAGGCGTTGTTGAGTTATGCGCTTACCAACACATTTTACGATTCATTTTTATATTATAGATTACCTGCATCTGTTACCAAGATGACTGATTCTAAATTCAAATCGTACATAAAGAAAGTTTTGAAAGAAAAAGCTTATTACAAGGTAGCCCATTATATTGAGGATAAAGATGTCTGGAGGTAGCTGCACTCTGTACAAGTACCTACACATTGTTTTTTATTGTTAATTACCAATTTTTTTTAATACCTACTCTTTTGTTATCTTGGTATTTTTTGTTTTAGTTTACTATGTAGGTAACTAATGCGGGTTATAATTTTTTATGTATTTTTGTATTAGTTTAAGAATAAAATTGTTAAACATTTGAAAAAGAAAGCCAATATAGTCAGATGGTCCAAAAATATTTAAAAAATGTAACCTTGCTGAGTTTCTTGCCGGTTCTTCTCGGTTGAAGGCTGACTTCCGAACCGGTGGTGACTTCTGTAATTCGACCTTCATAAGTGCGTTCTAGGGCCTAAACTGAATAAATGGTTTTGACTTTGACTTCGTTTTCTTTTTATATTTAGAACATTTTACAATGCCTATGGACTAGGTAATATACCTACATAGGTGCTGGCTGGGTAATATATTCTCAACTTGAGGGTGGATGCCAACCAGGCGGATACTTCAAGATTTCTTGTAGGATTCGAACCCACGACCGTGGCGGCATTCGACACCACCAATGAGCTATTATCGCTTGGAATAATATTAAAAAATACAGTAATAAATACAATAATAAGAGAATAAATACTCGTACATGTGTTCGAAACAACTGTTGGATAACTAATGTATGCATTAGCCTAAAGTAGGTATAGGCTACTAGGCCCAAGCTACACAGACTAGCATTAAAACCTGTTGAGTGACTATTCAAATATTTATTGTATCATCATAGACCATGGCCAAGGCTGCCGACTAGACTATACCTGAGACAACTTTAATAGGACAGCTTTCATTAGGTGCCCGCACGTTTTATTTATAATAACAAACTATAAAATCGAAATACACTGATTATTCGCGTAAACTCAGAAAGTATCCTCATACCGGGAACGCAGGTGATACAGCGGGGACAGTTAGTAAATATGTTTACTAACTCTCACTAACAAGCAGTCTCTCCGTGGTGTGATGATGTGGCCGAAGGTTACAAGCATACAAAGTCTAGAAAGCTCTCAAGTGCAGCTGTTGAAACATACCGATTGATGCTTGGCGACAGACTTTCAACTTGAGGGTGGTAGCCAGCCAGTCGAGTACCCCCGTGTTATCGTGTTATGGTTTCTTCACGATACTGAAATCTAAAGCTCATTGTAGGATTTGATCCTATGACCATCATCGCCTTAACTTTAATAATAAGACTGTCTAAATGCCACACCTAAACACGCAATGGCTTTTTTATTTTTATAATAGTGCTTAAAGAAAGCACTTGAAGAAAGATTTGGTAAAAAGACTCAAATGTAGCCTTTGAGTATTTTTACCAAATCTCGTATTTATATAATTTGGCCGATTTTGGACAAGTTCAATGTCATTGCGTGACAAATCCGTACGTTCAAGATACGTTCTGCTGATGCAATAGACGCTCTTGTTTGCTTTTCTGACCGTGACATCTGCAATTCTAATTTCGAACGCGTCTCAGTTACAACGATCTTATAAAAAGTTACTGTACCGAACACAGAAAAAATAATAATGTACCGAAGGTAACCGCTATAACACGCAAATATTATTGATACTAAACTACTTGATAAAAAAATATTGAATGTAATAAGTAGGTTTTCTAAGTTGGTTTTGAAATGAGTAATTGCGGAGTTTATAGCCGGGTCTACTTAGCAAAAGCAACCTATCATCCGAACCTAGAGTCTGGAACTCTAGACTTATGAATAGTCTTGCTTGACTAATCTAATATTAGGTCTTTACCTATGAAATTGCCGTTTTGTATGAAAAAATTGATCATTGAGTTCGTGGGGCACCCATTTGTCAAGCTTTTTTACCTTGCCGCTGCTGCTAATTCAGCCGCAGATTGTGTATCATCAGCTTCCACAATCGCCTTTAATTCGTCAAAATGTAACTCTAATCAATAAACAAATGACTACTTTTGGAAAAAAAAACCATATTTTTAAAATAAAATTAATTTGAAATTAGCATTCTTAGCCAAACAAAAATTATGTTGATTTGAAATGGCCAGTACTGCAGAACGGCAATTTCATAGGTAAAGACCTATTATATCCTTGAATTAACAATATTTTAATTTTCCTCTCGTACCTAGATAATGTATATTTTTTAAATTCTGGATAAGCCTGTGTTTGACCACAATCTCACCATGGTAAGTGATGATGTGGCCGAAGGTGGTAAGCACACAAAGCCTATATAGTATATTATTATCTATGGCCTAGATGGTAACTGGCTCCAGCAGCAGCTGTCAGAACACACCAATAGGTGCTTGGCGACAGATTTTCAGCTTGAGGGTGGTAGCCAGCCAGTCGGGTACTACAAAGTACCCTACCAGCGTGCTATGGTTTCCTCACGATGTTTTCCTTCACCAAAAGCTCAAGCTCATTGTGGTATCCGCGGCGAAGGTCGTGGGTTCGAATCCTACCATTGAGCTATCATCGCCGTAAAAACACAATTAATACCTACACATTATCATTAGTTCCTGGCGTAAAAACATTAGTCAAGTCAATTTTTTTTGTTAAATATATAATAATTAGGTACATTATAGATAGGAATGTCGATACTAAAGTTACTCAATGTTACATTCCTTATAATAATATCTATATATCCTTACCAAACATAACATAGGTAGGTACCTAATGCTTTTTTTAATCTTAATAATCACGTGCATGAATAATTCAAATACACCATGAATAACCTTATCGCAGTTACCGTTAGGTAGGTAATACTGTAAATTGTCTAGATGGATAATATAGTAAAATACTGGCGAAATATTATTGCAGTTTATAACGTATGAAATCTTGCTATATTTACGTTACGTTATAGGTACATCTTTGTAAAACCATTCCCAGGTTATATCTATTATGGTAAAGTGTTCGTTCGTTAATCACGAGATGTTTTTAGAGAGGTGAGGTAAGAACCCCCCCCCCTGCCCTATCCAAAATTACGTGTATTTTTATGGTAAAAAGTGTCACGCGCGCGCCCCTTTTCGGTTTAGAAATCGCGTTTACCTAATCAAAAATAAATACACCTGGTATCTCACTAAAGTTACTTGTTAGTAGGTACTTATTGCAAATATATGATGACTACCTATTAGATGGGGAAGGATCAGAAAGACGTCATTTTGTTTGTAAAATTATTTATTTTTCGTTTTTTTTCTTTAAAAATTCATAAACAATGTTATAAAAAAAACAAGGCAGACTCTAGACCTCTATAGAAAACACAGAATTTAGGTGACTATGTAAATATTATGGAATTAATAACAGCATCTAACAAAACGTTTGCATTTCTTTTTTTTAGGAATACATCCATGGCAATAGCACGGAAGGTTTTCTTCCTCACATTGGATCTGCTTGCAGCAATGAGTGGCTGGTTTCAGTTTAGCTGGGGCTCTAGGCGTCACTAGTTCCACCTAACAAATAAAAATTGGGTTATAGTAACAATTATGAACAAGCATGGCAGCCAAGGTTGTGGTATTAGAGTCATCTTACTAAATAAATAAAAAAACGCATTTTTTATATTAGCAGGTTCCTGCTCAAACTACGATAGCACGTAGTTGTGTTGTTGGGCTAATTCACGGAGTAGTGGGCTAATTTAATTACAACCGAAATGAATACACTATCAGCACATGTCACAGAACAGGAAAATCAATATTTGCCATGTGACTGTATTGGCAGTAAGAGTAGGTACCATTTAGAATGCTTAAAAATACGACTATTCTGTTCACTTGCCATAATTAGACAGTTGAAAATACTTTGGAATGCATCCCGTTTCTTGGGGACCACATTGTTTCTGTGTCAGCTCCAGATATTCGAAGGATGTTAAAAGTTGATTGTATTACGTAATAAATTAATATCTAATGAAACAACGCATTTTTTGGTGATTCCAAAAACATGATTTTCCGGTTTTAATACCGGTTGGCTGAATATGGTAATAGTATGCTATGGTAATAGTATGCTTACTTCAATATTTCCTGTACGATTAGGTTCATCAGTCTGCTTTCCTATCTTGAGTATGAAGACATCTTTATCTGGATGCAACACTTTCTGAGCGTGCACACCTTTAGGTGCATCGGCGGGAGTCACGTTGCAGACAGTACACATATTGGCATGAGCTTCTTTTTTACTATATACTAGTTCGGAATTCAATGCGGTTCTATTTGTGAGAGACTCGCAGATGTCGTCAGGAATCTATACGAATATAACGATAAGAACATCTATATTGTGATATTATAACATGTAACAAAAACATCAATTAAAATGCATCGAACAACAAATACAATTTTACATAGAATTTCCTTGAGTTATTTTTGATCCAGTATCATTCACGATTATTTCGCCAGGCAGGCGAGTACGTGCTACGGTTTCCTCAAGAGGATTTCCTTCTTCGAATATTTAAATTTATAGTTAGCTAAATAAAAGTCTATTCATAACAAATATTCTACAAACTTAGAAAAAATATTGTTCAAATGTTGTTATATGTAGATACCGTGAGTGAACCCATAGGCGACATAAAAAACTATCGCATGAGATGTATGACATGCGAACGAACTTGCGGGCTGAAGTAGGTACACGTGTATCTACTAAATAATTTGCTAAAAATTAACAGTACCTGAAAATTTAACCCGTTAGTAGGGCTTCCATCTTGATCAAACATGCCACATGTCTCTGAGCACACAGATACGTCATCTTCACACGTACACTGCTGTTGCAATTTCAGCTGTGATGGAGTCAGCTTTGGTGGTTTGGATGTACTCTTTGGAACTCTTATTTTTACCTTAGGATACATTTGGAGTTACTATAGAGGCAAAGTACGGTCGGCCAAGAAAGTGGTGTGCCAGTTTTGATTTAGTTTCCTAGTCATCGAAAATTGCAACAAGGTTCAAACTAAAAAGATATCACTGAAAAAGATGCATAATAATGACATAAATTGACAAAAGTTGTCAGATTGATCTGCAAGCGAAACTAATCTTTATCACCTATGAATCTGCAAGCGGCCTTCAACCTTAGGGTGGTACACCACTTTCTTGGCCGACCGTATCATGGAGACATATTTGGTTGGACCATAATTAAAAAGCATTATAATTTTGCTTTTTGCAAGGGAAGGTATATTTTCGGATCGGAGGTCATTTGTAGATTAAAAAATATTTCTTTAATTGTAATCCTCACTTTTAACGTCAAGAAACGTGAAACAGAAACAAGATGGGCTATCTTTAAACCTATGGGTTTGCAATTATACTGATAAACCTTGGGGTTTTCAGATATCCTCTATTTATTACTATATATTGACAAGCAGGCAGACGATCCACCTGATGGTAAGTGGTCACCGCCGCCTATGGACATTTGCAATCCATAAATCAATTAAGAATCTCCCCTTCATAGTTAGCTACTTGTTTAGATGATACGACTTTTTAAAAGTATGTTTCTGGATTAAAAAAACGACCAATTCTCTACTTAGCCTTTTATAATATTAATACCGTCACGTCAAATAAATTTGTGTTGTTGTACACCGTTGTCTGATACGACTCACGTTTGTATTGAATTACAAGAATGTAATGGATACGGAGGAATCAACTTTATTACCTCATTCCCATTGAATATCGCACCAATTTCTTCATATGGTTTCCGAGTCTTGGGTTTATCGTCTTTTCCCATTGTTTATAATAAGTGTCCACTAGAAATTTTGGTTATGAATTCCGATATGTGATTACGCTTTTTGTGACAGGTTTCATATCAAATTTTGACAAGATTATTCTTTTTATGAAAGTATTAATTTCGAACAACTTGAGTTACAAAGGATGCACATGCAGGATGCTATACAAGACCGATACAACAAGGTTACAACTATTCGTCCAAGGTTACAACGAATAATTTTATTACGAGATAGGTACCTATTACGTTTGGGAGTGATTGGCAATGTTTCAATAGGTCCAACCCACCGAGCACGGCTCGCGAGCTAAAATGTTGATTTTAAAACTTCCATATAATTTTCGTATTGATTACTGAAGCAAATCGATTATGTAGCACATCCCTAATGTAACAGGATGAGCAACCCTATGGTTGCCATGGTGTTGTAGATTCTATTCGATAACTATGTAAAATAAACGAATGTCGTTTTGGTTTTTTCAATATACAATATAAAGTTCAATTGTGTACGTTATTTCCTCATCTTCCCTGCTTGCCGCTCTCAACTCCAACAAATGGTAGCAGAGAAAGGTTGCAAGGAAAAATGAGCACCACTGCCTCATATCGTATTCAAGCTCTCTCAAAAGAAAATTATGACACGTGGAGCGTGCAGGCTGAAGCAGTTCTAATTAAAAATGGACTATGGGGATATGCCAGTGGATCAATCACCGAGCCAAAAGAGGAAACAGAAAAATGTAAGTTTCATGAAAATGACTTGCTTGCTCGATCAGAGCTATTACTGATCATCTCACCGTCAGAACTTAAACAAGTGCGGGGATGCAAGACATCCAACGAGCTATGGCTTAAGCTAAAAGGAATTTACCAAAGCAAAGGTCCTGCTCGGAAAGCAACTTTGCTAAAACAGCTAATATTAAAAAAGGCTGATAAAGATGACGTCCGAGAACATTTAAATAACTTTATTGACATCGTGGACAAGCTAGCCGATATGGGCGTTAGCTTGCATCCCGATCTACTAAGCATAATGATGCTTTACAGCCTTCCAGCTGCTTACGAGAATTTCCGTATAGCAGTGGAAACTCGAGACACCTTACCGTCTCCCGAAGAACTTAAAATAAAAATCGTTGAAGAGAGTGAGGCACGAAAAAATATTGACTGTAAAGAAAATGAAGAAGCCTTTTTCACAAAGAAAGGAAAATATTGCCAAAAGTGTAAAAAGAAAGGCCATACCACTCAGGCGTGCTGGAGCAAAACGAATAATGCCCACAGAAAAAAGTATGAGAAAACAACTGAGAAAAATTTCAATGTATGCCTAAACACAGGAAAAGAGGTTACTAATGAAAACACATGGTGTCTTGATAGCGGTTGTACATCGCACCTTTGTGGTAAAAGCGTTTTATTTAACAGCATGACGTCAGCTTCAGGAAATTTAAAGCTGGCCTCAAATAAACATACTGCAACGATTGAAGGAAAAGGAAAAGTGACAGTATTCAAAGAAAAAGAAAAAATTAATTTGAATGAAACATTGTTTATTCCTGATTTGACAACCAACCTATTGTCAGTAAGTAAAATAACTGAAAAAGGAAATAAAGTTATATTTGAAAAAGACAAGGCTTACATAATGGAAAATAATGGAACAGTAATACTGACAGCAAAGAAAAGTAATGATTTATACTACCTGGAATTTGATGAATCAAATGAGACCGCAAAATATACACGTACAACTAGAAATGATAGCAAAATCATGCAGTGGCATCAAAAACTTGGCCATATCAATGAAAGAGATTTGATAAGGATGGCAAAAGAAGAGTTGATGTATGGACTTGATGTAGGTAAAGGAAAACTTGATAATTGTGAAACCTGTATAAAAGGAAAACTGTCAAGATTGCCATTCCCACGTCATGAGGAAATATACACCACTGAACCATTGCAAATAATTCATAGTGATGTGTGTGGTCCATTGGAATATGAGTCTATAGCTGGATCAAAATATTACGTAACGTTCATTGATGATTATACCAGGTACTGTTGCATATATTTTATCGCACAGAAAAGCGAAGTATTTGAAAAATTTAAGGAATTTAAAAGTAAGGTGGAAAATTTTACTGACTTAAAGATAAAGAACTTGCAATCAGATAACGGAAGAGAATACGTAAATAAAATATTTGGCGATTATCTGAAACTGCATGGAATCCAAAGAAGGTTGAGTACACCTTATACTCCGCAACAAAACGGAATCAGCGAGCGCAAAAACAGGTCCCTGAAAGATAAAGCCAGATGCTTAATGATAGAAGCAAATACACCAAAGAAATTGTGGGCAGAAGCAGTATATACTGCTAACTATTTAATAAATAGAAGTCCATCCAAAGCACTGAAGGGAGAAACACCATTCAAGAAATGGGTTGGACGAACTCCATCAGGTAATCACCTTCATATTTTCGGAAGCAAAGCTTTTGTACTTCAGAAAAGAAGAAAGGGAAAACTAACGGCAAAAGCTACATCCGGTGTATTTATGGGTTATGCTCAAAACGCAAAAGGATTCCGAATTTACGTTCCTAAAAAGAATTCTGTAATAATCAGCAGGGATGTTAAAATCATAAACAAAATGTTTTATGAAACAGAAGAAAACTACGACAATTTTGTTGAAGAATCGGGACAAATACATGAGGAAGAAAATCAACCTAAACAAATAAAACAAAAGAAAAATCTGAGCACTGAAGTAAACATAGAAATTAATAGTAATGAAAAAGTCTCAGAAAAATCTAAGACATCTAAAGAAAACTCAAGTCCAGAGAAGTCTTCACCAAATAACATACCTGACACCAATTTTGATGAAGTATCATCAGATGAAGAACAAGAAGTTTATGTTGACGTAGCTGAAACAATGACTAGAGAAAGGCCGAAAAGAAATACAAAACATCCTACTTGGATGAAAGATTATGATATAGAAAGTGTTTCAGAAGAATGTCAGTTGTCATCTGAAATAGCTTACTCGTTTGAAGATAATAATGAAACTGAAGACTGGAGCGATGCTATCAGATCTGAAATTAGATCACACATTAAAAATGGTACGTGGAAAATCGTTAAGAAAGAAAAAGGTATGAAAATCATAGACTACAAAATGATCTTAAAAAAAGAAAGTGAGCCCAGAAAACAAAGTTACAAACAAGGCAAGACTAGTGGCTAGAGGTTTCACACAGCGTCCAGGCGTTGATTAATACGAAACGTACGCACCCGTTGCAAAACTGAGTTCTATAAGAACCATATTTGGTATTGCTGCTGAGGAAGATCTGTATTTGAACCAAATGGATGTAGTCACAGCATACCTAAATGGAAATATTGATGAGAACATTTATATGAAATTTCCTAATTACATAGAGAGATATGTAAGAGAGATATTAGTTGCTGAGTTTGAGTCTGATGATCTAACCGTCTACAATAAAGCCAAAGAGGTTCTAACAGATTTAAAAACTATAGAAGGAGAAAAAGTCTTTTTATTATTAAAGGCTCTTTATGGACTTAAGCAGGCAGGGAGGCAATGGTACATCAAACTGGACACAGAATTAAAAAATATTGGCTTTCAGGCAACGAAAGCAGAGCCCTGTGTATACACACACACAGGAGGAGTGCGTGCCATTATTGGAATATATGTCGATGATATATTACTTGCCTGCTCATGTCAAAAGAAGATGAAAGAAATAAAAGAAATGCTGAGTCAAAAGTTTGAAATGAAAGATCTGGGAAAACCAAAGTGCATACTTGGCATGGAAGTATCATACAAAAACAAGGAAATTATTATTAAACAAACAAAGAAAATAGACGAAGCTTTGAGAACATTTAAAATGGAAGAATGCAAGTCTACTACTACACCGATAGAACCAGGCATTGTACTAGAGTCAAACAAGAAGGAAATAGTAAACCTGCCTTACAAAAATTTGATTGGCACGTTAATGTTTTTGGCTGTAGCTACAAGGCCAGATATTGCATTTGCAGTAAGCTACTTATCACAATTTAATGACTGTTTTGACGAAACACATTTCAAAAGTGCAAAACGTGTTCTACGGTATCTGAAGGGTACAAAAGATATCGGTTTAAATTTCAAGAAGACCGGAACTAAACCATATGGCATGGCTGATGCCGATTGGGGGTCATGTAAGATAGACAGAAAGTCCTTTTCCGGATATTGTTTTAAATTTGCTGGAGCTCCTATCAGCTGGGGGTGTAGAAAACAAAGAAACATTGCGTTATCAACAGCAGAAGCCGAATATGTCGCTCTAGTAGAAGCTGTTAAAGAAGCAGTGTATCTACGAGCGTTGTTAAATGAAATGAATATAAAACAAGAAAATATACTAATATTTAATGATAATCAAGCGGCACTCAAGCTGTGTAAAAATCCAATAGTATCTTCGAAGTCAAAGCATATAGACCTCAAAATGCATTATATCAGAGACTGCATCAAAGAGGGAGTCGTGGAAGTCCAATATCAACCTACAGAAGATATGGAGGCAGATCTGTTGACGAAAGGATTACCAGGTCCAAGACTTGCACGTTTAAGAACAAGTATGGGTCTACATTAGGAGTGAGAAGGAGTGTTGAAGCAAATCGATTATGTAGCACATCCCTAATGTAACAGGATGAGCAACCCTATGGTTGCCATGGTGTTGTAGATTCTATTCGATAACTATGTAAAATAAACGAATGTCGTTTTGGTTTTTTCAATATACAATATAAAGTTCAATTGTGTACGTTATTTCCTCATCTTCCCTGCTTGCCGCTCTCAACTCCAACAATTACGACTTTGGTATAATTTTTTGATCCAGAGTTTTCGTTTTTGTCTTCTTTTTTTATTCCATCGTATACGGAGTGAAACTGAATGCTCAAACTGACTCGCCTTGGATCGCGAGCCCCATGTGTAACTTTCAATAATCCGTGCTCGGTCGGTCTGGACGCGGCTAATGATGCATGCTTTCGGACTTATAATCAAATTACCCGGCGTGTGTATTACATTACAGATAGAACCATATCAAAAAGTTTACTCGAGATCCGCTGAAATTAATATTATGGGTCTTTGAAATTGCCGTTTTGTATGAAAAAATTAAAACGATTTTTTTTCATGTATTTTTTATTTGTATGAATCGAAGTAATCACCCATGCAATCAATGCATCTTTGCCAACGCAGTGGCAGTTTATTGATGCCCTTCTTAAAGAAATCAGCTGGACGGGAGGCAACAAATTCTTCAATGGCATTTTGTACTGCCTCTCGGGTATTGAATTTTTTTCCCGCCAAGAAGTTATACAAATTCTGGAAAAAGTAGTAGTCTGTAGGCGCAAGGTCTGGTGAGTAGGACGGATGACGGAGAGCTTCCAACCCCAGTTCTTGCAACTTGGAGACCGTCTGCTGTGCAGTATGAGGTCGCGCGTTGTCGTGCAGGAGCAGCGGAGACGAGCGATTGACCAATGCTGGTTGGAGATGTGCCAGCTTCTCCATCATTGTGTTCTGTTCTTCACTGTACACATCTGCAGTAATGCTCACCCCGTTTGGTAAGAAGCTGTGATGAACCACACCGGCGTTAGACCACCAAACAGTGACCATCACTTTTCTAGGGGTAAGTTTTCGTTTAGGGAATTGTTTAGGTGCTGAACCAGGATCCAACCAACTTGCTGAGCGCTTGCGGTTATCAAACAGAATCCATTTTTCATCGCAGGTTCAAATAGGGTTACAAGGCGGTTCAAAATTCCTTCATTTGTGTGTCTGTTGAGCAGTGCAAGGCACGTCTCGACGCGTACTTCGCGTTGGCGATCATTGAGTTCGTGGGGCACCCATTTGTCAAGCTATTTTACCTTGCCGCTGCTGCTAATTCAGCCGTAGATTGTGTACCATCAGCTTCCACAATCGCCTTGAATTCGTCATTGTCGACCAAAGTCTTCGGACGACCGCGAGGTTCATTTTTTAGGTCGAAATTTCCAGAACGGAAGCGAGCAAACCAATAACAGGTGGTGCGTTGGTTTGTAGTGTTAGCTCCGTAAACGTCGTTGATGTTGCGTGCCGCGTTGCTGCCACGACGGTACTCATATTCCATAATTACTCGAATGACTACTATTGAAAAAAAAACATGGTTTTAAAATAAAATTAATTTGAAATTAGAATTCTTAGTCAAACAAAAATTATTTTGATTTGAAATGGCCAGTACTGTAGAACGGCAATTTCATAGGTAAAGACCTATTATAAACCAACTCTCACTTTCTCCGGCGTCCTCTTGACCTGACGAGTTTTTGGGTTAAAATCAAGCTTTGATATACCTAAACAACCTAACAAGACATCATGTTTGGCCTAAATAAATACCCGATGTAATTTGAGATTACGTTTGATATTATCTTCCTATACTTTGTCAGGCTACTAAGCTCTAACAATATTTTTAAATGTTATTTTTTGGCCTGACATGATGACAAACAAACAATGATTAGACACTAAAACAATTTTTTAATAAACGATTTTTGAAATATTTTTTTTTAATAAAAAACGTCGGCAGTTAGCAAGATGCTCAGAATGCTGGCGGCATTGCCACGTTGGATGGCAATGCTGATTCTTTGAGCGAGGTAGGTAGGTATATGCCAGCATTCTGGTCAAGAGATACGTCGACCAGGCGTTTTGACATTTCACGGAAAAGGTGGTGAGATATATTATTAGATGGGTATCTACTTCAGGTACCTACCTGATTACTTTTTCTTACTCGGTTTCATGCAACAGCAACATGGCTCAGGATCGCATTGTGTCTCCCTGGTATCTATACGACACAATGCTTTTTTTTCTGGGCCCTTAGGGGTGACAAGTTCAAGTTCCATTTTGCAGCGCCGATCGCCATTTGGTCCTATTTTTGCAACCTTTAGATATTTAGGAAAAAAATTACATCAGCAAATTTGGATGACAAAACACATAGGTACCTACTTGACTATACTAAATAATAAATAAATAAATATCCTCGGACATTTTTCACACACGGCTATCTGATCCCAAACTAAGCAGAGCTTGTACTATGGAAGCCAGATGACTGATATACTACATATACTACTTTTTTTTTGTAAATACATACTTAAATAGATACTATAAGGTATAAGGTATTATAAGGTATTGGTTAAAACTAACGACCCGTCCAGGCTTCGCACGGGTAGCAGAGCATATACGCCAACAATTTTTTTTATGTCGTAGTGTCGTAATTGCAGAGATGTGTTATATTTGAAATACACGTAGGTAGGAATTTGAAATACAAATACAAAATATTTTTATTTTGTATTTGAAATACTTTCTACGAAAACTATGTGTAAGTATTTAAAATTACTAAAAATATAGGATTTTGTGGATTTTAAAAAACAATGTCAAGGAGCCTATGGCCAGGACTGGTTGTCCTAGTTCACAAATCACGTGGGAATCTGCGATCGCTTTTTACCGAACCCGAACGTTACCATAGTTTAATAAAGTATTCAAATTGATTATGAATCCTTCGTAACAGCCTAACGGAAATGCCACAAAGCGTGACAAATAAGCCATATTAATATTTTGGCTTCAGCTTTAAAACTAAGATAGATGCAGTAAGTACCTTTAAAACGAACACGTCTTTCCTTGGATGAAGCACTGACTGAGCGGCTCCGGGTTCAGGTACATTTATAGGAACTAGGTTACACTGCCACGGGCAGATTCCACTTTTATCGGGATTTGTACCAGGTTTTTTGTTCTGAACCTGAGTTGATTTTTCAGTATTCTTGCCTTTCAACATTCTGCAAAATTTTGATATTGACCAGAATTTGGAACAAAGAGTTGTATCCTCAGAGCAAGGAATAAAGTCATGAGGTTTTGTGACATAAATGACGTTCCAAGTTTTCAATTCTATGGTTGAAATAATTTTATGATCATAAACACACGGACGAACCTAAGAAAAAGGTCTACACTTTCGAGTCACCTAAAGGCTTCGACCTTGCTTCGACAAACAAACCGCGTTCCTAGCGAGCGTCTTAGCGCTATAACACCAAATACTACTATTATAAAGCTGAAGAGTTTGTTTGTTAGTTCGTTAGATCGCACTAATCTCAGGAACGAATGGTTCGAATTAAAAAAAATGATTTAGTGTGAATGTGTGTGTTCCCATTTATCGTGGAAGGCTATGGGAACGCGGCCGGGTGAAACAGCCGGGGACAGCTAGTTGTGTATATGTCGCAGCCAACTAATCTTTCATTAAGCGCTTCCTATCTTTTAAATAAAACCAAGTGTGTGTGAGAGCACCCATAGAAGCTGAATAGAAGAAGAACGATCTTATATTCCATTGGTACATAAATTGGCATCGATAGGCCTTTAAAAAAAAATTCAATGATATCTCACACACCAAGTGTGTGTGTTTTATTTTAAGATAGGAAGCGCTTAATGCAAAACCCGTTAGTTTAATTAACCGTTCAATGAACAGTCTAGCCTCTTTACTAACCAGGTGTTGCAAGCGTCCATAGGCTACAGTAACGGCTGATCCATGTTGTTTTTTCTCTTTTAGAAGCATCCATAGTGGAGGTGGATATCGTCTGTCACTCATATCATAAGACGTTCCGCACGGTTTACCACCAGGTGGGTCGTAAACCGTAAGCATGTTTGCCACTAAGTATTTAAAAAAAATACTGTCAAACAGGCGTCAGAGAATTGAATGGCTAATAGGCTCGGAACAATAACTAACTATTCTTCCGAGCTAATAGGTGTACCCACCCAGCATAGATAGGTCCTCGCGCGATGACCTATTATTTATTAATTTATGGTATCCAGATTATTATTCATGTGCCATGTGCCTACATCATAGATTAAGAAGGAGCGGGGCGCGACGATTCATTCATCTATGGCCTACATGTTATTCTATGGCCGACCTATGAATCTCTGTATGTTCAGCATAACGCCATCTATGGGACACATGGTAATTTAATTTAACATGTACGTGTATCTGAAATTCCTAAACGGTTGGACTGATTTTGGGTTCCTCGATAGTTTAGATTGACAGTGAGACCCGGAAGGTAGCGCTGCAATCACGTTCTAGGTTTTATTCTTAGGGCAGGATGACTGTCAGGTCAGCTAATTTACGTTTGGGCATTTGACGGGGACTGGGACGGCATCTCTATGGTAGGGGAGGCGAATAGGGGATTTCGGGATTTACTCGAGCGCGGCAGATTAACATAAGGGGGGCAACCTTGCACCTTGTGAAGTACTCTCACCAAATCTGAGCCCTCTATGTAGTGTCGAACGCCTAGGGTAGCCCGTCAGATTAGTAAAAAAAAATCGATGGTTTGAAATACTCGAGCGCGTCAGATTAAGGTAAGGTAAGTTAGTTACATGCAAAATAGTGTACATTTCAATAATCTGACAATTTGGGCGTGACGAAAGAAAATTGGAGACTCGCAAAGTTGCAAAAAAAAAACGTCACCTGGATTTTCTCGAGCGCGATTAGTTTTTTTTTTATTTTGAAGGAAATTAGTCACGCATCACGGAAATATCTTAATCTGCCGATTTGCACAAGCCGAAGTAGCTAAAATCATTATTAAGTGTATAGTCCAGGAATATTATGAGTTTCACCTCAGAATGAGAGATAGTCAGCTATTAACTTGTAAAAACCTTTATTTTGACACCCTAAAACTTGTCTCAAAAGCTACTTATCTTAGGGTGCCCGCGACAACTGATTTTACAAGGTCAAAGGTCAAAAAATCATTTATTGCAAATATCTCGTTTCCTATGGTTTTTTTGGTATATGTATTTGTAATAAATATAGTAGAAGATTAAATTCTCTACAACTTTTGTACAAACATTTTTTCGATATCTTGAACCATTTTCGAGATTTCGATATTTTTTATATTTTTTTTTCAAACCGTCAGATTAGGGAAATCCCTCAACATAATTGTCAGATTATGGGTCAGTACAACAAGGCCATTAAGAAGAACCGCCTGTATAAAAATCTGACGCGCTCGAGTAAATCAAGGTCACGATTTTTTTTTGCATTTTCAAAAATCGGCCCTGACTGATGGTCGCGTCCAAATCGTCAGTCTTTAAAATAGGAGCTACTGGAGGGTTCACTTAACATCCCTTATCAATGTCTGACGCCTAAAAATATTTTCGACCCCTTCGTACGGCCACCCCCACCACGCAAAACGGCAGATTATTATTTTTCCGTTATCAGACAGACGTGGCGCGACTACCCTATTAATATCTGACGCCGTCCTACCAGTAGGACCACGGGCAATTTATTTTGCCCGTAGTTCTATTAGTAGGACCATGGGCACTTAGCATTACCCGTAGTCCTACTGGTAAGACTACGGATAAGTAACAGTGCCCGTAGTTTTGGTTTTTTTTTCGTCATCCTACTTACCTCTATTCTATTATTGTTGAAGATAAATATAGGTTATAGGGTTTTTTTTAAGAGCGAAAAAAATCTGATTTTTTGTGTAAATGTCTTAGATTAAAGCTAGTTTTTCAAAAATAATTGCCCGTGGTCCTACCAGGACCACGCAGTAGGACCACGGGCAGCGAATGGGATATTCGAACCAAATCCTTTTCTTTTTCTCCTATAGTAGGTAGGTTAGGTGGACCTAACCTACCTATGTTATAATATAATTTAAATATAAAAGTAGGTACCTACCTACCAAACATATAATTTAGCGGTATTTTCAATCACATAGTAGGTAATTATAATTTTCATTCGTTGCCCGTGGTCCTACCAGTAGGACTGCAACAAAAACATCATTATTTTGTATGGGCAATGGTCCTACTAACAGTGAAGACGAAAAAAATTTTAATGAAAAATCAAAAACTAGCTTTAATCTAAGACAGATTTTTTTCGCTCTAAAAAAAAAAAACCTATAACCCATATTTATCTTCAACAATAATAGAATAGAGGTAGGATGACGAAAAAAAAACCAAAACTACGGGCACTGTTACTTGTCCGTAGTCTTACCAGTAGGATGACGGGCAATAGACTATAATTTTGCTGTCTCAATAATTTATAACTACATCAAGAACTCCAATACGTAGTAGGTATTGCTAGCTAATTAGGATACAAGAGGATAGGAAAGAAAAACATGGAACAATGATTCTTCTGTAAATATTTATTGTAAAGAATACTGAAGTTGTTGGTTTTTTTTTATAATATTTTTATTTACAACATGAAGAACAACTATCGCAATATCTAGAAGGTGTGCAACGGAAAAATGAGGGGCTGTTCCGTGGTATGCAGACTGGAGGTAACGCTCCACAGCATACATTGCAGGGTCCTGAAACGCTTTGGCATCGTACAATTGGACATAGTGGTGAACGATTGTAGCAAGGCGATATACGCTTTCGTCGAGGTTTCATGCGAGGATGGCTGCGGGCTCTTCGTGGTCTTTTACGTCCAACGGGGCACGGGCGGAGACACGGAGAACTGCATGGGCTCGAACAAAATGGTAATGAGCAAGGCGATTTGCACGGTGATGGAAGGCAGCACGGTGATGATGGGCACGATTTGAAAGGTGCACAGGGTTTGCTGCAGCAAGGTTTAGGCTTGCATGGTCGACAGGGCTTTCGACAGGGCTTTCTACAGAGTTTCGGTTTACATGGTCGACATGGTTTACATGGTCGACATGGTGAGCCACAGGGAGACGGTTTACGTGGCCGACACGGTGAGCCACAGGGAAGTGGTTTGCATGGTCGACGACAGGGTTTACTACAAATAGGTCTGCATGGTCGACAGGGTCTGCTACAGAGAGGTTTCGGCTTACCAAGTCGACAGGGTTTGCTGCAACAAGACAATTTGCAGCATTTTTTGCATGGTGTAAATGGAATTATACCACACGGCTTTTTGCAAATCGTCTTACAACACTTAGGCTTGCATGGTGTTGGACGACATATAATCATTTTGCATTTTGATGTTCGACAGGGTGTTGGTAGTGAGCATGGTATTAAACAAGGTGCTACACATGATTGTTGCCGAAATGGCGGAGGGGTCCATTCTAACATGAGTTCATTTTTAGCAAGCGGTGCTCCATTCATTCGACGAATGACCAACTCGAAAACACCGCGCCGAGAATTGTTCATGGTTGTCACTTTGACTGGACCTTGCTCCCCTCCAGATGCAGCTTGTATACAATTTGGCCCTTGACATGGATCTCTACCATGTATAGGACAGGGCTCTCTTGGTCCTATACGAATATGCGATACTGTTGCAACCATATCTTCTTTAGCAGTTGTACCAGGACACGATGATTTTTCTGATTTCGCATTATCAGTTTTTAGATATACCGCTTTACCAGTGTTGGTACTTGATGAAGCACCCATTGATTTATTGGTTTGGGCTGATGAAGTTTTTTTTTGTGCTCCAGCCTGAACAGAAGCGGAACCTTTTGCTTTGCATGAATCTTTAGCACATTTAACCTTTTCACTTTTTAGAGATTTTCCCATCCCCGGTTCGTCTCTTTTTTTCCCAAAGAAATAAATATCAGTATGTCGTAATTGTTTTGAACCACATGTAGACATAGTTGAGGTAGAACAGTAGTTAGAGGCCTCATCGAGTGAGCTACGTTTAAAATGAGTGTTCACTTCATCACGGTTGCATACTTGTAAGCACTTGTTGACTGAAGCTGTTGCTTGAGTACCTGAAGTATGGCGGTAGCACAAGTCTTGTAAAAGAGTCATACAAACTGTAGTTTCTTGTTTTCCAAAAATGTTATCATGTTTACTGTCATCATCTTTTAAAGTGTAACAAGACACTTGGCTGTTCGTCGTGGATACACAATTTACAGTATTAGAAAACGAAACGCTGCGCCGCTTAGACCTGATTGTACTTAAGGAAGTTGTTGATTGTTCCACATTCATAATTTTATTTTCGTATAATTTCGTTGGGACATCTATACTTCCATTGAAAATTTGCAAATATTCATTGATGATAGTTGGAGTTCGAGAAGTTTGAGAGGATGATTGCGACGGCTTAAAACCAGTATACAGGTCAATAAAACTGTTTTCTGAACGATATCTCTCCAGCTTCTTGGTTGTATAATTTATTTCCATTTTTTTATCTTCAGTTAATTCTTGGTACTTCTGCAGTGCACCTACGACCAGTGTATATATTTTTAATCATGAAAAAGCACTGTAAAATTATTAAATAATATTAAAAAGAGATGACGTGGAAATATAGGGTTAGGTCCGTTTCGACAGATTTTCGTTTCGTCAGATTTTGGTTTTCGTCGGATGTTCGTTTCGTTTATAACAAAAAATAACCACAGTGTGTAAGTACGGATCTTCTAACCTAATCAATCCTTTTTTTTTTATAAACGAAACGAACATCCGACGAAAACCAGAACTGAGGAAATGAAAATCTGTCGAAACGGACATATGCCGAAATATTCATCCACATTTCCTACTGCTTTACATAGGCCTTCTCCGCATGGTTTGTGAATTTCAAAGACGAATAAATATACGTAGGTAGGTATATCATGTTGAGCCACTTTTAGTTCAGTAAAGTAAAACTATAAACTCAGGCGCTCCGGCGATGTTGTACGGATTTTGTCACGTGTGGCAGTGAAATAATAAAAACATAAATACTACTTTCACATGCATTTAATTTCATAATTAACAAAATGATTTTCTATAATTAACGTTTAGGTGATCTGGCTGAACAACAACCTGAGCATATAGGAATGCATTGTGCTGTACTTGTGTCATGCTCAGGCACAACTTTTTCCGGATTCACAACGGGCGTGAAAAATTGGTATTCAAATTTTGTTTTTCTTCCTGGCATCTCTATTGTTTTGCCAATGCGGAGTTTTATGACTTGTGACGAAAAATCGTATACCGCTCCAGGGTAATCCTCAGCAGTGGGCGCTAATAGTTGACCGGGTTCTTCTCTAGCAACATTGCCTATACCTTCAGAAGTCAAGTTGAAATGTGCTCGTTGTTTGTGACCCATGCCGCAGGAGTCCGAAGGCATTTGGAATATCACTCTGTTCCCCGGCGGGCAGCAATCTGTACAATTCGGTGATATCATCAGGATATAATTGGAGGCATACAATTTTATAACTACTAATGAAATGAACTTTATTAAGTTACAAAGCAATTTATCGAGATAACTTTATTGCTGATGCCAGTGTGTGCTTCAATTCCTTTTTTTGCCTTTAGGTTTTTTCAATCTTTTAATACAACAGTCACAGTATGGACTTGATTGTATTCTCGTATTGACTTTTTGAACCGGTGGTTTTTTATCTGGTCCTTTAGGTGTAGCGAGCTCTAATTCAAATTTACATTTTCTATCTCCTTGCATGGCAGTCTTAGCTACTTTTAATACAAAACATTCTTTATTGTTTATTTCATGTTGCTTTACGTCCCCACGCGCTAAAACACTCTGTTGTCCATGCTTAGAAGCTTGGATACAACCTTCGGTAGTACAAGAGAATTGTGTATCAGCTAACTGAGCTCCGTGGCAGCACACATCTCTGCTCGGAAGAGCTAAGCTTATTTGATTTTTTCCACAAGGAGATTCACATGGTCCGTCATCTTTACTATTTGAGTATGGATGCTGCATGGCGCAATGTGTCTGGCTTATTTTCTTTATAATAGATGCGCTAGCTGGGACTTTAATTTTAAGTTCATTTCCGTTTAAATTTGTTCCTATTTCTTCGAACTGTTTACTCCGACCTGGCCACCAACAAATTGGTTCTATGCATTCAATATACAGTACAGTTTGTTGTATAATATACGAATACTGAGAGCAGTCTACCTAAGCGGAGACTATTAATTAAAAGGGGACGGGGGATGGATTGTAACTTCTAAATACAAGATGATGATGGTGTCAATGGATCAAAATAAATAAATTTTATTTTAACAATTAAAATATATTTGATTCATATTTAAGTATACATATTATAAATTCTACATGATATATACGACTCTACTAAAATAATTATAACAGTACTAATGAGCTCACCTTTTGGTACGTGCAAACAATATTGATCTATATTTCGACAAGCCATTTTCTGTTTTTCCTGTGGTCTTGGCCCAGAACAGAAACAAGGGTCATCTGGATCTTCACAAGGCATACTATTGAATGGATCTCGGGCTGAAAACAGATAAAAAATTGCAGAAATCAGTTAAGTAGGTATTAATATATAATTAATGGCCGATTTTAATAACAATTTTCCAAAATACATATCTCAATCATTACATACCTATTGGACAGATACCCTGGGCTCCGACACCTCCGCCTGTACATGGCTGACCATTTTGACCATTTATACCACCTCTGAAACTTTCATTTCCTCGAGCTGCCCCACAAACGCATGGATCATCTTTCGTTTGAAAATCCTTATGAGGATTACAAGATCGGTCTACAATAGCGCTTCCGGCACCACCTCCTAAAGTAGGCGGTCCACCAGAACCTTGGAAGCGAGTAATTATAAGTTTGCCAAAGCAAGATATTCGAAGAAACATGACAATTTCTCCAGTCGCGTTACCGTCTGGAGCGATTAAACGAAATGAATCTTGTAAGGCTTCATAGCTGACACCGGTGGAATCGGCTAAAAACTTTTTCCGTGCTTGCACAAATTCTTTTGTCATATCTATACTCGCTTCACCCATTACAATTTTTGTTGGTAGACAGCCACAAGGTAGTGATTTGTAAACCGATATTTTTACGGGGAAACTGCTCATGGCTTTGGCAATATCAGGTTCTTTGAGTGAGAAAAGACAAGACTTGCCATTGTTGAACGTCCTTACGAATGGTCCTCCACTTTTAGCGATACAAGCCCCTGGGTCATCATCGCATATCTCCAATGGCTCTACAGCCGGGCACTCTATGTTGACACATGTTCGAAAATCCTTGTCAGAAAAACATGGACTTTTCAAGAAAACAATTTTATCAACTAGTACTTCCAGCAGAAAAAGGCCATCGTCCTGCTTTGCCATCACGGGTATGAATGGGGATGGGAATTTGTAATAATATATTTTTTATCAGATGTTTTTTATCATACTTGGAATTTTGCACTGACTGAACAAACAAACGAAGTTTGAAAGATATAGGCAGGTACTACAGAAGAATTGAAGTTTTTAATGTTTTCGTTTTTGTAATTAAACGGCCTGTTCATATCTAAAAGTCTTTATACGTCTTGTACCTACTACTTTGAGTATTAAGCTAGCCAGGGAGTGGTTTAATGCTCTAAGACCCACTACATTACAGTAGGTATTTTGTGAAACTATTTACTTAGGTGTAGATAATCATCCCAAGACGAAACGACTTGTGAACGCGTTATAGAAGAGGTGATGCAAAATGCGTGACTGAATCAGGTACCTCGGCGGAAATGGAAGGTATCAGGACCGACCGGTACGTTCTCTCACCATGGGTGCTCTCTCATATCTTTATTGATACTACATCACCCGCGAAAATATGCCAAGGACTTTGCGCGTTTCTTTGGATAAATTGTAGTTATATATTTATGTCGTCAGATTTGTAGTAAAATAACATTTATTCACTGTGAGGAGAAGAGGCAGGAACCATCTCCCGGCATATGTAACATACGATGACGGCGAGGTCCCACCCAGCTCTACTTCAAGTGAAACTATTTCACAAACAATCCATGCTAACTTTTAAATCAGTTGGATAATCGACTATGTTTAAACAAACTAACGAAGCTCAATAAAATGTAACTTTTTGCCTATATAAATCTCTAAGAATGAAACCATAGCTCGTTTCAATTAGAGACAACGCCATCTAGTTTTCGAAATGAAAACTTATTTGGACTGCCTCTATATTTTTGTTGTTTATTAGTATTATAAAGGGTTGTATTATTAATTTATTACATTATTTTTAGGATTCCGTACCTCAAAAGGTAAAATAAGGAACACTTATAAAATCACTCTCTTGTCCGTCTGTCAGTGTGTCACCACCGATTTTCTCAGGAACGTGCGAACGGGTGGACCTAGCAAGATGAAATTTATACCAGATACTGAGGTCTATAGTCCCTATTAGGTGTATAAAAATCCGGTCAAATGCGAGTCGGACTCGCACACCGAGGGTTCCGAACAAACTTGTAAATAGTTCGTTTATCACGGTAATGGAGTCTTGAGGATTTATTTCAATTTGTTTTTGATTACGTTTTCGATTACCTTATTGGAGATAGGTGCCAATTAAGCTAGACCTCAAAATTGTATGAGCTCCGATACAACTCAGAGGTCTATCTTAATTGGTGGTACTATGTATGTATGGGGACCCCCGTAGGGTACTTCCCGTCGACCTAGAATCACAAAATATGGCGAAAGGCAAGGTCTTACAGCACAAATCAAGGAAAAATTTTAAAAAGTAAAAAAAAATAAAATTAAATGGTGTCCCCATACATACATAGTTGACGCATTCCCTATTTAAGTTGGGGGATACAAGTTAAAATTTTTTTTGTTGTTTTTGTACTACTATATTAGCCTAAATACCAAATTTCAGCTTTCTAGGACTTCAGGAAGTACCATTTATGAGTTTTGATGATCATCAGTCAGTGACGAAATCGGGGGTTTTTAGATATCAATAAAATCTAAAGTATAACAGCTATGCAATTGAAACTTTATAGGTTTAATAAGTCTGCTATAGGTATCATATCCTGAGAATTTTGTTTATCTGGTATAATCCAAAGCAAAGTTATGAGGGTTCAAAAATAAGACGAAGCGCTTCGAGAAAAGGCAGGTAGTGTCCCTGCGTTTTCGCTTCGCTGGCTTTTCTTGGCGGGGCACTGCCGTGCCCTCAGATACTTGTTACTATTATTTCTTACTACCCCAAGGATTTGATATGGGTTTGACTCATCACGTGATCAAACCGAGTGGTACACTTATCCCTACCGAGCTATCCCTACTACTAGGCAGGGATAAGTGCACGTTTTTGTAGATTTATTTCTACCGGTAGGGTAGGTGCACCTATCACTGCCCATTTCTACTATTCGCTACTGCCATGTAAATTATTTCCGATTCGACAGAGTCTGGATTCGTCAGATTTTCGTGGATTTTCGTTTCGTTTCTAACAAAAAAAAGCTCGGTAGGGATAAGTGTACCACTCTGATCAAATAAGGTTGATGTATATTTAATTCACCTACCGCCAAATACATGAGTTTGTAAAGTTGACGAATACTATTGGCAAATCATATCGAAAATGACCTTTTAGAGATTTTACCTATTATTAAAGAAAAATAGAGATAGGTTTCGAACTGTTTGCATTGATGTAGGTACCTACCAGCAGTCAATACTGCAACGTGCGAAATGATCCTGTGCCACTTATAGATTATTTTTAGTTCCCTATATTAGCACGTCTACTTACTAAAATCGCCAAATAGTCGCGCACTGTACATTTTCAGATGTACTCCGGTCGCTCAGCATGTGGAATGATCTCCTGCCGTGTTTACTCAAGGGGTAGAGTAGGAGCAGAGTAGAGAGCGGGTTTTTCAAGGTGTGAACAAATTTTGTAGGGTCAACAATGTCAGTGATTAGGTACACCTTCGGTAACTATTACTAGGGCGGTTAGGCGGTATGCTTAATTCACTTCAAGTATACAGGGTGTCCGGTACCTAAGTAGTTCGACAAACCTAAGGGGCACTCCGATGTCCAGACGGCGGAACCAGATGCTGGACCACTTCAGCGTATCAAAGGCCATTTCGAAATCGACAAAGGTAAGGTAAATCTCCCTTGGCCATTCTGATGCCTGTTCTAGGATGATACGAAGGGTGTTGATCTGGTCCGTGCACGAGTGGTTCGAACGGAAACCAGCCTGCTCCTTACGTAGAAGAGGATCCACGGCTTTTGACAGCCTATCCAGGATAATCTTGCAGAAAACCTTCGAAGGAATTGTGAGCAACGTAATACCTCTCCAGTTATCGCACTGACTAAGATCTTCTTTCTTGGGTACGGTTATCAAAAGACCCTTGTTCCATTCGTCCGGAAGCTCTTTGGCAGTCCAGATCCGTTCAATGAGAGGCATCAGAACGTCGACGGCGGAAGGTAAGTCCACTTGTAGAATTTCTGCAGTTATCAAGTCGAGTCCCGGTGCTTTCCCTGCCTTCAAAGAGGCGACCGCTCTAGCAACCTCCGATGCTGACGGTGGTTCCGTGTTGATATCGAGAGGCCGGGGTGGTGTAAAACCGCCTTGCAGGGTGTCAGGTGCTGCTGCCGCTGATAGGCGGAAGACCTCTTCAAAGTGTTGACGCCAGCGTTGAAGCTGCCCTTCTGACGTCGCTATGAGCTGACCATCTTTAGATTTAAGCGGCTTCTTCTTAAACTTGCTGTTACCTGCCAAGGTTTTGGTAGCTTTATACAACTCCTTTAAGTTACCGGTATCCGCAGCTTGTTGAGCACGATCAGCTATACCATCCATCCACTGTCTCCGATCTTTCCGAGTACTGCGATAGATCTCCTTGCGTTTCCGACGGTATTGCCGGTCGAGGTCTGCTCGTATGGCGTCGTTATGGGTCTCATGCAGTCTCAGATGAAGCTTTCTTCTATCAAACTCCACGTGCGGTGTGACATCCAGTCCTTCCGAGTGTGAGCCGATTTGTACCCTAAAACAAAGGAGCTGGTCTCTGTATAGGCCACTTTGATGCGTTTCCACTCTTCGTCCAATGAGTCCATAGCTATATCTAGTCCTGAAAAGCGATTGCGTAACTCGAGCTGAAACGTTTTACGAATGCCCGAGTCACGTAGTTTGCTCACGTCGAACCTTATTCCAATCTTAGCTGGTCCTCCAGCCGCACGGACTACTGCCACCTTAAGCCGGACTTCGGCAACAACCAGATGGTGATCGCTAACAATGGGACAGGTAATAGGAAAGAATAAAAGAGATTTTCTTTTCTTCTACCTACAAATAAAAACACGTCTTGTTCCACCGACAGACCTAACCATTAACTCACTTTTGAAGGTTCCATATAGGTATTACGTTGAGGCAGCATCGTATCAGGCGCTAATGGATTATTTAAAAACGCCCAAGAGTGAAACCAATAAATGGGGTATATTGAGATGACTTGAGAATAAATTACATAAAACATAAATGTATTTAATTATCCAAAAGTAATTTATTGTGAAAATTTGCGCATAATACAATTGTATTTAACTGGTGGGTAATTCTGATAATACCAATTACACGCTTCATTGTAAAATGGTCGTCCAACTCTGAAAAAATAATTAAATATTAAGTAAATCCCGACCCTAACTGATAATTAAATGGTAAAGACTGGACGCTACTAAACGTCTCATTACTAAACTGAAGCCAGCTTTAGGGGCTGAATTTTGAAGAATCCTTTCTTATTTCTCGTACACTTTATTTCTATCCCCTCCCGTACTCCAGTGACGCCTACATCGCATAGCCGAGCGGGGTGAGCGGCGACTTTAGGCGGCGACCACGTGATTTTTTTCTAATACTTACATTTTTAAACTCGTGATATCTTTCGAATGGAATGTCCGAATTGAATAATTCAAAAAGTTATATAGAGGTATTGAAGCAGTCTTGAATATGGAGTAATTTATTTTGATAAACATTAATACCAAGCGGCAAATAAAGAGCATTTTCTAGCGCCGGCATTTCAATTTATTTTTAATAAAAGAACATTAATTGTGACATAACTATAATAGATAGACATATTCGCTTCGCTTAGCTTGTCTCGGCGGGGGTACGACGACTGTGCCCCCAGATACCATCGCGGACTTTTTTGTTGACCTTTTTAAGGTGTACAGTACTGTAGTACATTATTTTGATTAATCTCGTGGGGTTCAGCCATCGTTTGCAATGTAAGCGCAAAAAATGTGTTTATTTACGACATCACATTAGAAACCTCTAAATTAATCAGTGTTTCTCAACAATATTATGCATGTATTATACATATAAACCTTCCTATTGAATCACCCTATCTATTAAAAAAAACCGGTCAAGTGCGAGTTGGACTCGCGCACCGAGGGTTCCGTACAAACTTGTAAATAGTTCGTACATCATTTTTTTTCGATTACCTTATTTGAGGTTGGTGCCAATTAAGCTAGACCTCTAAATTGTATGAGCGCCGATACAACTCAGAGGCCTATCTTAATTGGTGGTACTATGTATGTATTTAACTTTTTTATTTTTTGGAATTTTTCCTTTATATGTGCTATACGACGGTTGCTTTGTGCCAAATTTCAAGATCTTGAGTTCACGGGAAGTACCCTGTAGGTTTTGATTCCCTTGCGAGTTTCGAAAATTTGCGTAAATTTGCGGAATAAACGGCTGTATCTTTTGATTGCGTTGGCTTAGAAGTTTGATTTTTTCACAGCTCCAAGGAACAGAAAACTTGAGTATTTGATATAAATTTCAGCTTGATACCTCCTCGCGTTCCTGACAAAAAGGGTCTTGACACACGGAGGGACGGACGGACGGAAAACAACGTGATCCTATAAGGGTTCCTTTTTTTACCTTTTGAGGTACGGAACACTAAAAAACCACTTCAAAATCTGTTGCGTAGTTTTAAAGATTTGAGCATACATAGGGACGGACAGACAGCGACAGCGACTTTGTTTTATATTATGTAGTGAGTGATATGTAGATATGCAGCACTACAACACTTGCACTGTAGGAATTTACACACTGTAACATAGTTAAATTATATACTCGGCCATCAATTCATGTATTTCCTTTGAATTCAAGTCCTTAGTTAGATCTGGATAGTATCTCCATCTCTTTTTCGCTCCCGGTTCTTTATCCGACGCCAGTTGAGATGGTGTCAATCCTGGTACATCCATCTTAGTGCAGTCACGACATTGTGGATTCGATGCCTTCTGTAATATAAATAAAGTAGGTAACAAACATGTAAATGAACATGGTGAGAAGATGCGCAGCCGCACGTAGTGTCCGTAGTAAGAATGTTGTTCGTTTAGCTGAATAGGTACCTAATTTGCTACTTCCGACTTGTTGAGCTGTGTTTGTTTCCCATTTTTTTAAAAAGAAGTAAGTTACAAGTAACTCCAAAATAATCAAAAGTCTTACTTTATTTCCAGCTTGTGCTTCCTTCACGCTATCGCACGCATGTAATCGTCTGTACTTGACGCAGTCCAGATCGTACTGGTATGAGCGGGGAAACACGTCCTGATGAGCTAAGCAGTAAACATTTATTAGTACCTAGTACTTAGCCTGTTCGAGTTTTTTGTATTGTTTTCTATGATCAATTCTTCTTTGTTCTCTTCCTTATTTAACGTAATTAACAAAATAAGGGTTAAATAGAAAGAATACGAATGTTTCGATGTGTTTCGATGCACATTCTTAGTATAGAATAAGGTACTAACAGAAGTATCGTGAACCAATTAATTTGGAAGTGGTCAAACCACGGATTAAAATAGTGCTAATTTTATAGTAAAGTAAGTGTTATGGAGCACCGGACAGAAGCAAAACCAACGTAAAATCTAATTATGCAGCGATGCAACACGCGCAGCAGCCAGCTGATGAGGTTATCTCACCTTCACACTTTTTTGTTTCTGGTCTCATAAGTAAAGAAGCTTCGCTTCACAAAGACTAAGGTTAGGTATATGGTATAAAAGTGATAACATACGCGGTTTCACCATTTCTGTTGTCATTCCGTAATTATAATAGGCGTCGTGGAGCGTGTATGCATTGGTTCCAGGCTTGTCTACCCAGAAAGCCTTGTCTTTCTGCACCATTCGGTCTATTACAGTATCCGGGAGTTCATCGATAGTTGGTCTGATAATCGAGAGAAACTGGGTATGTGATTATTGACATTTAAATATCCTATTGTAGGTACGACAATCCCTATTAGATATTATCAAGTGAAGGTATAACTTCTCTGACAATCTTAGTGAAGCACTTAGCGAGTCCGTAAAGCATTGCGTTAAACTCGAACGTGACTATTTCGTTTGAGATTGGCGCGATGTATTGAAATCGAAGGTATTTACAAATCTCGACATCAATAGGAATAAGAAGATAAAAATACTTTAGGTACCTAAGTACACAGGTTGAATTTTTCGAGGCCAAATTTGAGGAAAACTAAAAAAGCATCAATAGATTTTTGAAAAATTAATTTCCCAATCCAGGGATCAAACCCGTTGATTTTGAAAATAACAATACACAGCCTGTATTATTAACACCATCCGATAATGTCGTTAATAAGGATCAAATTCTCAGAAGTAGTGGCTTACGGCAAACTAAAAGAAAGGGCTCATTTTTAATTTAAACCTTTTAGCCACCTACCTTGGTGGAACTTCCGTCAGTTCTCGTGTGAGTGGCTGAAGAAACATCCCGATGGTCTTTTGGGTCAAACATGGCGGCCGCCCTGGTGTCAGGCTCTCATCTGTCAATACAGTTGGGGTCACTATGCTGAGGATGTATCTGCGAAAGAATAACTATTTATAGAATCTGCATATATTATTTTTAAAAAATGGTTAGATTACAAATGGTAATATTTTAAATACCTTGACGGCATGACCAAACGTGATGGAATTTGGCAATAACATGGCTACTTTTCTCCCTGGGATCTCGGGTAGATAGAAACGAGGAGGACAGTTCCCATCTAGGCTTTATGTGCTTACTACCTTCGGCCACATCATCACTTACCATGGTGAGATTGTGGTCAAACACAAGCTTATCCAGAATTAAAAAAAACACAGTTTATTCTCGCAGGCTCGGAGGTGGGACGATAGTCGTAAAAACCTAAATAAATAGATTTCTAGGAATCTCGGTCCGAGTTATAAATCTAAAATACCAAGTTTTATTTTGTATCGGAATTACTATAGATTTTTTTGGTAACTCTCAAAATCACAAAATTACGTCTCTTTGTGATTGACAAAGAAATTTAAATATAGATACAATTTAAAGTCTTTGGTGATTGAAATGTGGAACAGGGAAAGCTAATCTCAGACACATAATATACTGTGTCTCAGATGGCGCCTCCCTCGCTACATAGTAGGTATATCCTAAGTACCTACTTCTACTTACTTGTAATTGATTTAATCATATGAGAACAGACGGACACGTGAGTGGCAGCAATAGGGCTCCATTTGTACGGAACCCTAAAAACTGAATTAAATTGGTGTAAAACTATGTAATACCTAGCGGGATAAATTGGCAGGGTTACTGACCATGAACGTACCTAATATACCTACATGAAGGCGAACAGTTACATACTCTTCAACTTCAATTTGATTTTGGTAAGTACACGTGTTAAAATGAAGCTGTGGTTGAAATGAAATGAAATTGTTTATTCATCCAAATAGGCCTTTACAGGCACTTATGAATAGGGTGGAATCTCCTAGTATCGGCCGCCTCCTAATATCGGCCTTTTCGAGAAAATAGAACATAACTATAAAAATAACCCTAAAATTATAATAGTTTTTATGCAAAAAGCTACTCAATATCCATGAACAATTACAACCACTTCAGCTATGGGGGCTGCTGCCTAGAATACAGGCTTGTCCTAGATTAGGTAGTTGTTTGTACTAAATAGTGATAACAATGAAATTTGTATGTACTTCTCACTATGCTTGTGACTATATTGTGATTTTTTAATTTTTAGTACAAATAAATAAATACAAAATACAAATACGCTTAACCTCCCATATTTTGGTGCGGGTGCCTCAACATTTGAACGTTCGGTTGGCAATAAGACACGCGCAGGTACGGATGTGCATCGTTTGGTGGCATTTCTGAGTCAAATCCCTGAGTCGACGCATTGCGTGGAATTGCATTTAAATACCTATGGTACCTATGGTATTTTATTTTATTTGTTCTTGAAGAAAAACAGTCAAAGTACCGTTTTAGATAGTATCTTTTTACATTTATTTGTCTTTTTTATAAAATAATCACGGGGTCGAGATTAGGGATCTGTATTATTGATAAATCTCAATATCGACCGGGTGGCCGATATTGGGGAAATGCATGAAAACTTTAAACATCATATTTCGCTATTTTATATTTTAACAGTAATATTAATAAGGTTAAAAATGAAACAACAGCTCATTTTGATCAATAGATCCTAACGTCGGCCGCCTTTAAACGATTTTAATCAGCTACGGCCGATATAAAGGGAATCGATGCGTAATAACGGCCACCTTTATATTGATGTGGCTAAAGAAGATTTTGCTTGCTCACTCATCACTGTTTAGTGCATTTAAATTGAAGATCCTTTAAGCAAAGTTAAGTTTTCTGTTGATTTTATTTGGTAATTTATTTATAATAATTTGTTTTTGGAGTGCTTATTTGTTTTAAGAAAATTGAATCATTGTGATCTTCCTGCTAATCTTACTAATATTAAAAATGTGAACGTTTGGATGGATGGATGTATGTTTGTTACTCATTTACGCTAGAACGGCTGAATGGATCTGGCATTTGGCATGGAGATAGATTAAAGTCTGGAATAGCACATAGGCTACTTTTTATCCCGGGAAAAGATAAGATCCCACGGGAACGCGGGTGAAACCGCGCGGAACAGCTAGTATTATAAATGTGATGGATAGTTGGATGTTTGTTACTCATTCACGCCAGAACGGCTGAATGGATCTGGATGAAATTTGGCACACAGATAGACTATAGTCAGGAATAGCACATAGGCACTTTTTATCCCGAGAAAGGATAAGATCCCACGGGAACACAGGTGAAACCGCGAAGGACAGCTAGTTAGTTTATAAAAACAGAAATTATTTTAATTTTTAAGACTGAGATGTAAACAAAAGACTAATTAATGAGATACGAGTAAAAAAAAGTGATTTGTACCTGAGTGGAAATATATTTTTTAATTTTTTTTTACTTTATTAATTTTATTGACCTAACTTCACCTTAGAAAAGGTATATGCCGATATTAGGGTCACAGGCAGCAGACATTAGGGTGTTAGAGGCCGATATTAAAGGAAATCGGCAAACTCGAAATAAAACATCTATATTATCAAAAATAACAAAGGATTCGTAATTTTGCGAATGTAGTAATGGAGTTTCAGTATCCCTCTACCCAAAAAAGCCATTGCAAGAAAGCAAAAGCTATTAACGTAAAAATTACAAGCAGTCAAAGGTAAAAAAAAGTTGACATGGCCGATAATTGGTGCCACCACACTAGTCAGACTCTAAATGCTCGGTTCGGAAGGTTGCTTTTGCTGAGAAGAGCCGGCAATAAACTCGTTTAAAGAATTAATAGGTACTACCCTGAGGCCTGAGTCGATCAAATTTTAACATGGGTGAAACTAATCACTTGACCTTAGATTAATAAAACGTAGCGTCCGAGCGGAGCGAGGACCAATTCTTAATCTAAGCACTTGACCAATTATACATATAAATATAATAGGTAATGTCAGGATATTAGGTATGATAGGAAAATTACTTATCAGGATCGTAATCACTAAATTTTGAAACATTACTCCGGGGATCTGTTGGATGTGGACGGCTCTCCATATTATTTTTTTAGATTCAAATTATTTTTAATTAATTACAAACAATTCAATGACAAATGGTCAAAACATCATCCATAGTGTATTTATCTATGACATAGACGGAGTATAGGTATAAAAGGTACTCTGTGATCATCGGTGATGAAAGAAAGTCAGAGAAAGTTATGCTTTGCCCTTTGCTATGGACTTTGCTTTGCCTCAGGCCCTCGGAACAATAATGTTTATTATTGTTCCGAGCTCAGGCCAGTATATAGTGTATTATCTATGCTCAGGCCTCAGCTCTTAGACGAATAATCCGTCTAAGCCTCAGCTAAAGTTGGCCTCACTCAAAGAGAGAGAATATAAACCTTAGACGAATAATAATCTTAATCTAATTATTCGTCTAAGCTATAAACTGTGCCTCACTCAATCAATAATAATTTTATTATTTTACTTGTTTTTAGATTTTTAGCTTGGTATCTAGACCTTTGAGTCATTTCTTTGTTTTATAATTCTACTTTTACGTTAATAATAACTAGTCACGTTATATTGTCACATTCACTGTAAAGTCTAGCCCTCGTCCGTACAAGTCCGGTTAGGTTTTAGGGAAATTGGTGGCTGTTCCACTAAAACTTTTCACGGACTTTTTGGGACATCCTGAAAAATCACGATAGGTATACGCTTTCATTTCACTTCACCTGTGCACTTAGATTGATCTTTATTGGACAAACACCACCGATATTACTCAATAAATCTCAAAATACAGTAATTAATGAAAATAAAACGAAAACTCAACGTCACTTCGCAAGTTCCCTCCAAAAAGTCCCGTTGTGTAACAACGCTTCTCAGCTTCACCTGTGATTTCACCCTCTATATCAATTTAGGATTGACTTATGAGAACGTTAAAAATGACGTGACAATCGATTTCAATATTAATCCCATAAAAATGTTTATTTAGTTACTAAAACGATGACAAATTATTGTTGAGTTTCGATGTTGCATAATAGGCTTAGTCCGTGAAAAGTGTATGTGAGTGGGACGGCCACCAATTAATTTCATGGTGACTTGACTTGACTGGACCTTTGATTCGCTTAATACTCAAAGGAATGGACGGAATATCACATTCAGACTGGTTTAATATCACAGTGACTATAGATTATACCCTTGATTATTAGGCTGGCTTAATACTCAAAGACTATAGCAGACAAGAAGAAAATAAAAACTGAAGAAATGGCTAGTCCAGCCAGGTTTTAATGAAATTGCTGACACAAAAACTTCTCACGGACGGACTTTTTGGGACAACCTAAAAAGTCACGCACAAATGATCTACATAAAAAAACATAAATAGGTATCTAAATTTAAAACAAAACAATAAGCGAGGTATTAGCAAAGTTATAATATAAAGAAGGATCGAGTACTGTCAAAATTTGTTCAAAGCAAAGTAAGCTTTATGCGGTTCTCATACAGTCCATTCTCAGTTATCGTAAACCTATCAGGAAAAACGGTCTCGATGAGAGGCACCTCCCTAGGAGTGTGTCCCTCTCTAACAGATGGCCAGCCTAAAAAAACACGAGACGTGGGAAATGTTAGTATAATAAATGTAGTACTTATAGGGCTGTATTTAGTTTTACTATAGTTGAATTATGTACTTAATTAGAAAATAACTAGCTGCCAAATACGTGAAATTCTTTTATAGTATGTTAAATACATGTTTTAAAGCTAAGTAAATGCAATGGTAATATTTATGGTAGAATATTATTAAAGTAACGTATACCACACTGTACTTGTAAACAAATATGGCGAACGTTTTATTTAA
The DNA here is from genome assembly GCA_951361185.1 of Ochropacha duplaris. NCBI lineage: Eukaryota > Metazoa > Arthropoda > Insecta > Lepidoptera > Drepanidae > Ochropacha > Ochropacha duplaris. The sequence continues at coordinate 5,093,234 of OX592690.1, forward strand.
TACTTACAGCTGATATTTTGTTGTTTGGTTTATTTATTGATTATTATTGCTCAAAACGGTACTAACTTGTTGCAAAAAAAAAGGTTATCTGGAAAGTGGTGTTTCTATTCATAAATAAGTGTTATCGTTTATTGTGGTTATGTGACGCAGTAGGGTGACCATTATTTCAAATTATTAATCTGTTGACTCGCGAGATTATCCTGTCAAACAACTCGTCAACTCGCGCACAGTATTAAAAAAATCTAAATTCGCGCCCAATTTTCAAGTAAATGTCATCGTCCCGATTATCCCATTTGAGAACAAAGTGGTGCGGACTCTGAAACCCCGATTGTCAGAAAGAACTGACAGGTTAATAAATATTGCTGTTTGATTTCCCAAAAATCAGGAAATAAAAAAATATTAATATAATTCCAGGTAAAGTCTCAAAATACTCGGCAGTTTGTGGCTTACATTTTAGAGCTGAAGATTTTGCCAGTGGCCTTAGTGTACACAAGAAACGACTACCAATTGATGCTATTTCATCACTATTTTCGAGGGTAAGTACATGCCTGTTACCTGCTAAAATAATTATAATAATATATAGCTAATGAAAGGACTATGGGCGAAATCGTCCCTATCCGTCAACAGAAATGAAATGATTGAATGAATGGCTCAACTGTACATTAGCGCCCGCTGATTTGGAGCTTCAATTTTTTTTTTCGTGTAGTACTCTTCGTTGTACGAACTTTCACCAAGGCTTGAAACGAAATAACACGCAGTTTTCGAGAAAAAAATACTTGAAGTTTCAGAAATTTCTAACTAATTCACGTATAAAATAACTATTATATTTTTCTTAAATTTATTTAAAAGGCTTTGGTTGCAAGACTATCAGCCATAGTTGCAATATTATCAGCCTAATTGGTTGTTTCGTTTTACGTTCAGACAAAGTGACAGCGGATTAAATGTTTTTTTAATAAGATATTGTAGTGTTGTAACTGTGTTTTATTTTTAAAGAGATGTGATTGCAATTAAATTAAATATTATGCAAATAATGAAATTATTACAACTAAAAATAAGATAGTTTTTTTTAGCAAATTAAACGCAATTTCTGGAGTCATTTAAATAATGCTAACGTTTGACACTATTATATTCTAAATATCCACTATTTGATACATTGACATCCGTTTCATGTCTGTTGGTGACGATGACGATGATGGACGGGGCTCATACATTTTTCCCCATTGTCCTTTGTGTTTTATCTTTCATATATGATCAGCAGAGGCAACGATATAATTTGACGCCGAATGGGCCATTGTGTGAGGCATTTGTCCCAATCCTATGCCTATAAATTGTATACACCTGTTTTAAGGTCATATAATGGAGCCCATGAATATGGTAAATTCCAAAAAATCATAATTCAGAGTCCTTTTTTTCTCTCCATAGAAAAATTATTTATTAATATTTTGACCAAAAAAAATCCATATCGCATGGTCACCCTAGTAGATAAAGATGCAATCCAAGATTGCGCTTTTTCGCCCCGGCCGTTTTTAAGGGCTCAGAACGATATCCTTATTTATATTATAACGTCCTTGGCTATTAGAATTTGTTGTTACTTTAAAGAACCAGAAAGAGTAAAAAATAGTTTTCTCGTAGTGTGGCCGCCGCCGGCTGGTTGCCCAACACTTTACTACTTTTCTTTGATTAAAAGCTACTTTTACATAATAGTATTAATGTCTTACTTGTCTGTGCCTGCCACAGAGTTTCTACATTTGAAAGGCCCTGCCACAGGGCCCCAGTATATATTATAGAATTAACAGACGTTCGAACTTGGTACGGGCCGGACAGCGGACTTATACGGCGTACCAAATCCGCTAGTCACAACAGACGGCCGGATCTCGCAGTAGCCGCGTGGCGTGTACACAGTTCAGACGTCATGCCTCCGACGTTATCCAAGCGCGCTAAAATTGCGTTTGACGTTGCGGAAACAGAAATGCTGCTACAAACCTCACTAAAAAAAAAGGAGTGGGTAAAAACGTATTTAAAATACGTGTGGTGTCGTGGGACAACGGATAGGAACGAAGTTTTATAAAAAAAAAAATTTCAAGTTATATTCGATAAAGAAAATGTGCGTGTCAGCTCCTTTTTTTTTAAATACATATTTAAATAGATAATTACCTACACCCAGTCACAGGACAAACAGACATCTTCATAGACATATGTCCTGGATGGGAATCGAACCCACGACAATTTTTTTTCACCATAGTGAATTGACGCACGTGCTACCTCCAGAACGTTTCGATCGTGACTGCCGTGGGTTTGTCCGGTCCGAGCGTACAGACGCGCGGATTTGGTACGGAGCGGACGCGTAAACCATCGGACCGGACCGAACACGAAATAATAATAATTATGTTCGGAGACTTTTTGGCGGAAACTTGCAGAGTGACGTTGCGTTTTCGTTTTATTTTCATTAAATTCGTGTATTTTGAGTTTTATTGAATAATTTCGGTGGTGTTTTATCCAATAATGATCAATCTAAGTGCACAAGTGAAGTGAAGTGAAATGAAATGAAAGCGTGTATCGTGACTTTACAGGTTGTCCCAAAAAGTCCGTGAATGTTTTAGTGGAACAACCGCCAATTTCACTAAAGCTTGACTGGACATGTATGGACGAGGACTGGATATTACAGTGAGTTTGAGAATGTGACTATAACATAAAAGAAGAAATTAAAACTGAAGAAAATGTATACGATTGAAAGACTTTGTATTGACTAAAAGTACTAAAACTTATGTAAAAAAAAATTGTGACCAAATAGACCAAGACCATTTGAAATACTTTGACGTTGGCAGAAATATACTAAAAGGATGATTGCCAGCAGCAAAAAAAAAAATATTATGTTCGACAGACAACTCTCCAGACGAACGGATATTGTACGGAGCGTACCGAATCCGCTGTCCGGACCGTACCAAGTTCGAACGTCTGTTACTACCATTGCACAGGGCCCTGCCTGCTGCTTGGCCTTGTCGAGGGGTGGGAGGGAGGAGAAAAGTATGATCGGCGAGCGAAGTGCAAATATGTTTCAAAGAGTATAGTTACAATCATTACTGATAAGTTTTACTGTGACTCATTTCTAAATCATATGTTTGAAATTGTTAATTATGTCCAAAAACATTGTTTTTGAGGGCTGGTTGACCAAATCACCACCTACGAAACGTATCTGGAGAACGGTAAGTGACATTTTTATCTGAGGCTTGGCATTACCTTTGTTGTCACTCGTTATTTATTTATTGAATGTGCTAAATTTGTGTTGAGTGGTCGTTTTTTGTTTGTATTATTGCAATAAGCTTCTATACATCCTGTATCCTGTATATTTTAAACTCGTTAGAGAGATTCTTATAAATGAGGTTACATATTCGCCTTCTAGAAATGGCGGAGAAGGTGGTTTGCCTTGCGGCAATCTGGAGAGCTCCCAGGCCAGTATTTCTTGGACTACTACGCAGACCGGAATTGCAGGCGTCTCAAGGGCACTATCAATCTTGATCTATGTGAACAAGTATGTATATTTTTTCCTATACATCAACTGCATGGGATTACAATAATATTTGAAGAATAGAATTCCTAGAATCACAATACAAATTTTTTAATAATCATTCTGTGTGCATTGGCTGAATAGTGGATAACCAGTTGATTCTTAAGTGGGATGGACGGCCGTACCAATCAAACAATAGCATAACAATTGATTAGAAATTCCTCGCAAGTTTAATTATTAAAAAAACTAAACAAATTTTGTAACTACCTATAAATAAACACAATAAACAATACAAAACTGTACCAAGATTAGGTAAAGGTAATTATTATTAAAATACATATCAATAAATCAACATACTATGTGAAATCCCAAAATTCTATTGTGCTGTAAATAATTGAAATAAAATATTTTTTTCCTGTTAGATATTATTTTCCTGTTATTAATAATAGCCATCAATATGATGTGAATGTTTGTGCAATAAACAACAAAAGTAAATTATAAAATGTGGTGCTATCAATTATAAAAAATAACTTTGTGTAAACACAGTAATTTGGTTAACTTTCGGAACATTGTAGCGCTTACGTGAAATGAGCATATTCCATGAATGTGGTGAACTTGTTATAGGTGGATGCTGGTCTGCATATGGAACGCAATAGTAATGGGACTCTAGATCCAAAGTTAAGAGGTTCAGTATTTACCATCCAGACTCAATCTAGAACATATCACTTAGAAGCTGACTGTGAAGCGGAGATGGAAAAGTGGGTGGATGCTATATGCCGAGTGTGTGGTTTGAGAGCTACTGAAGACTCGCCAAATGTTATAGGTAATTATAACACATGTTTGTTACGATTTAACTTAAAACTACTTGACCGGTTTTAAAAATTTTTTTACCATTAGTAAGTTACATTATCCCTGAGTAACATAGGCTATATTTTTATCCTCGGTAAAGATAAGATCCCACCGGAACATGGGTGTAACCGCGGAGGACAGCTAGTACATAATATTCTGCTTAGTAGTTGCTTGCTTGAATATAACTTAATTCTTTCAAAGTATCCTCATAGAGGTATAATATACAACCTGTAGAATGATAGTAATTTTTGTGCATGTACATATCTGTTTGTCTTAGTTGTAATTATATATGTATATAGGAATGTATTATATGTATAAATACTGATAGGTATATGTAAAAAAGTTAAATGGTTCGGTCACTGACTAGTTTAGTAGTTTGCATAGTAAAAGCTTGGCTTAGTTTGGTATCAAAGTCCTAGGATATTTATTTAAAGATTAAAATGATTGTAGATTATTTTGCTACTGTACTGTGGTTTAATATAGATGACATAGTTATTAATGACAATGAAATAGTGACATAAATCTTTATTTGGCCTTTTAAAAAACTTTAGGCTGTAAATATTTGAAATTTAGATTAACATTGCAAAAATAATTCAGAAAAGGGTGGTTAAATTATGAGATTTTCTTTATTGTAAAAATATTACTGAATTTATCATAGTCAGTGCTGCGCCCACTTTATTAGCATCATGAATAACTTGAGTGTAGTAGTGTTTTATTGAGATTTCCTCAGTTCTGGTGTTAATTTGTACTTTTAAATATTGTGCTATGCGAAAGTAAGAAACTAAGAAAATGTTCCTGTAATGGTGTTTTTTTAATTATGTAACTGCGAGTTTTTAGAAAATCATGTCAAATATTTATTTGGCAGTGTGTTGTTGTGAGAACTGTTAGGTTCTTACTTATATTCGATGTAGGTATATTATATATCTTGTGCTATAATAATAAAAGCAAAAGTGAGTCTGTATTTTTGTTACATTTAACATTTAAACAGTTTCTAAGTTATTTCGAAAATGCATCTAAGCTTGAGCGAATGCTTACTTACGACAGAATAACTTGCTTTGCAAAAAGCCGGCTACGAAAATGTACCTAAGTGATGTCAGTGTAATTTGCGAATTATTTATTAATTTATCTATTCAAAGTAGTTGTGCATATGCAACGGGGTATATTAAGCTTAAATGAACTTAATGACAATTCTATTGTACAAACTAAATAAGTTTAAACTCACTATATCTCTTTTTAACAAAAAATTAAATAGTCAAGCCCATTATTAATTGTGACTACATATATTTATTTACGTTAAAAACAAGCATTTAGATTTTAGATTGAATTGACTGGACTAAATGTCTTCTAAGTTTTGAGAGTTTTCCTTTTCTTAAGTTTTGAGTAAGAAAGAGATATAGTGAGATTAATTTAGTTTGTGAGCAACAGAATCAGCAACAACCAATATGTTGGATCAAAAATCGTACCTATCATATTTTAACGTTAAATGACTACACATAATAATAAAAATGTTACGGATCGCTGTCTGTACATGGAAGATATGATATGAGAAACAATATTATTGGGACCTTTATCAACGCAAATACCACCCAAAACAATGATGTTAGAATTTTTCTCTGTTTGTCTGTTTATCTGTGCGTTAGTGCACGCTAATCTCAGAAACGGCATATCCGATTCAGATGTGGTTTTCACTAATATATTGTGGTAAACTTCACTTAACATTTTGTGTTTGTTTCATGTCAATCGGTTCATAAATAAAAAAGTTATGCCAATTTAAAGAATCACTTCGAACATTTGTTAATCTTATTAATCCTACTAATATTATAAATGTGAAAGATTGGATGGATGGATGGATGGATGTATGTTTGTTTGTTACTCTTTACGCCAGAATTGGATGAAATTTGCCATAGACACAGATTATAGTCTGGAATAGCACATAGGCTACTTTTTATCCCGGGAAAAGATAAGATCCCTCGGGAACGCGGGTGAAACCTCGTGGCGGAAAGCTAGTAAAGATAGGAAAGATATATAAACGAGAACGTTTGGATAGGTGTTTGTTACTCTTTCACGCAAAAACGGCTGAACGGATTTCGATGAAACTTGGCACACAGGTAGATCATATCCTGGAAAAACACATGGGATACTTTTTATCCCAGGAAAGGATAAAATCCCATGGGAAAGCGAGTGAAACCGCGGGGGACAGCTGGTTAATAATAATAATCGTTTGATAAATGACAATGACAATTCTTGTTTGGAAGTCTACACTTCTTTATGGTTACTAATATCACAATGGCAAATTAACATTTGACATTGACTTATCTAAACTTTCATGCTTAATATAGAATCTCAGTAATTATGTTTCTATAAACTTACTATCTGGCTTATTTTATATTTTACTAGCTTTTGCCCGCGACCTCGAACGCATAAAATTTGGTTGCAACTTGAAATCATGTTTTTTTAAACCATTTCACAGATGTTTAATTAAATAAACCGGCCAAGTGCGAGTCGGACTCGCGCACGAAGGGTTTCGTAAAAAAGGCAAAAAAACACGTTTGTTGTATGGGAGCCCCCCTTAAATATTTATTTTATTTTAATTTTATTATTTATTATTAAAGTAAAAATACAACTGAGTATTTTGTGAATATTTCAAGTGCCTACCTGTTGCCATTATTGATATCGAGCAAAAAAGGAAAAAAAAATGTGTTTGTTGTATGCCCCCCTTAAATATTTATTTTATTTTGTTTTTAGTATTTGTTGTTATAGCGGCAATAGAAATACATAATTTGTGAAAATTTCAACTGTCTAGCTATCGCGGTTCTTGAGATACAGCCTGGTATCAGACAGACGGACGGACAGACAGCGAAGTCTTAGTAATAGGGTCCCGTTTTTACCCTTTGGGTACGGAACCCTAAAAAAGTAGCTCATGTTTTTCTCATGGTTCAAGGTATCCTTATACCAAAAAAACATCAAAATCTGATCAGCTGCTAAGAAGTAAAAAACATGTATTCCAGAGTGTATAATACTTCCGTATTTATATGAGATATAAATTACTATAGCACTCAGGGAGTAGCTTCCTATTATTGAATCAATTTTCAAAATCGCATCTGTAGGCAATAATTTGTAACAATTATAATTAACTCTATGCAAAAAACCATAAACTACATTTAAAAGGATTGATCTTTATCAATTTTAAAATATTAATATTTTAATGTAGATCACATACCTCTAGTAATTTGATAAACCAAAGGCGGTGTAATAAGATACCTTTGATGATGCGCGTGCGGATATTTGTCAATTTATGTTTATTCTTTAATTTGAATTTAAATTTCTATGTATTCATAAACTTTTTACTACTGATAAAACTATTCTAAATATACCTTATGTTAATTTTAGCCAAATGCAAAATGACTTTTCTGCGAGGTACTTTTAGTCATTGTTATTTAAGATGCAATTTAACGGAATCAATTATGAAAACTATAGAAAATAAATGTTACTTTTAATGTTTGACGCAAATTAATGTCAGAGCAATTATTATCACCAGGCGAGAATGCAAAACCACTATTTATTTGACGTTATGACGTTCACATTCGAACTGCTATCACTTACTTGCTCTTTTCGTTGATTTCCAGAGTTGAATCAACATGCATTAAGTACTGTGTCGGCGATCAATGAACATTACGAATATGCAGACTCCACTGGTCCTTATATCCCGATATCGGAATGTATCACAGGAGTTCGTGCTCAGGTAAATTATAGTTATTATTGACTATTTATTTTATTTTATTTATTTTGGCACAAACAGTAAATATTTACAAATTTCTGATGTTGACAGTAGGTATCACATAAAGACAAAGAGTGCCCAGGAGTTGTACGTATAAATAAACCTATGAAGAACATTAAAATAAAATTAAAATAACACAACAAAAAACAAGAAAAGTAGAGCTTTGGTTAACCTGATACATGAACCCAAATTAACAATTAAATTAAAATAAAAAATGTACGATAACTCCTATGATATTAATTTAATTGGATAATTATTGGTTTGCAATAATGTAAGCGCCTAAAATGTTTTTTTTTTGTTACGGTCACATCACAAATCTTTGATATTTTCGCCTTTCTCTACTATAATATGCATGTATAGTAATATGCATATAAACCTTAAAGAAGAGTTTATCTAACTGATGGTGAAAACCACATCAAAATCCGTTCAGTAGCTTTTGAGTTAATCGTGAACATATAGACATATACAGAGAGTCAGACGCGACGAGAGACATCTACAAATTTTATTATTATTATTATATGTGTATAGTTTATATCTTGAATGTTTTCCTTTATTAAACAACACCTGAGTGTAATTAATGGATATACTAAATTTTAGGATGAACAGAAAGCATTCACATTTGATCCACAGAATATTGTGATGAGTACGAGGACCCCATATGACAGAGTTTCTGATAACAGGGCTCACCATATGTACATGAGCCAGCCGCATATAAGGCTCAATAACGCAGACTTTTCAGAAAACGAGTCTAACCCTAGTGATGAAGAGTGCAGGTCGCTGAATGCTAGTCAATCTAATATACGTATGTCATTTATTAATTTATTTGAAAAAAAAAATTGTTTTGTCTTAGAAATGAATTTAAAAGTGGCTCCAATTTCTCTCTCAATACTTATTTTTACTATTCTGCACTAAAAGTAGTAAATTCTTATTTTGCTAGTGTACCCCATAATTATAACATAGTTCTAAGTTCAAATTGTTACTAACAAATAATAAGATGGATCATATGGTCTGAAATAAATGAATTATTATTATTATAATTGGATTCATATAACTAGCTAAAATACGAAAACTGTCTACCGCGGTTTTACCTGCGTTCCTGAGAGAACTTATCCTCTGTTTTATTCCAGGATATGATCTACTTGTGTGCCAAGTTTAATCAAAATCCCTTTAGCCGTTTTTGTGTGATTGAGCAACAAAAACTTTCACATAATATTAGTGGGATTCACACAACAAGTGTTAAGGATATTGTGTCAATCCTAGATATTTCTTCAGTATTTTCGTTTCATAATAAAATCAGATTTAATCGGTACATTGGCATTTTATACAATATTCTACCATTTTTTAGGGGATTGGTCAGTTGCAAAGTCATTCACAAAATTATCTATTAGATCTAAGAAAAATGCTGTCTCCGAGGATGGTAAGTACCAACATTAAATGTTAATTAGTTTACAATAGGTATTACTTTTAGTACCTATACGACTTTAGTTTGAGATTTACCTAAAAAATACATTGTTTTGATTTCTATATTTTGTTTTAGGCCCCCCAGTGCCTCCAAGGCCTCCTAAGACATTTGCCATGAGTAAAGATTTACTGCAAAAAGAAACCTACCAAGGTCCAAGAATCCAAGAGCCCCAGGAATCGCATGACTATGTATCTGTAAGTATAATTGTTCCATTCCAGATTGATGTTTCCTAGGAAATTGAGATATATGGTAATCAAGTGTCCATTGCCTCGATCGTCCACCCAACGTCAGATGTTCCTTCTGCGGACCATTAGGATGTGGAATGAGCTCCCCATTACGGTATTCCTTCAGCGCTATGACATGGGGTTCTTCAAAAAGGGCGTAAAAAGAGCTCCCCTAGGTCAGCAACACATCGGCAATTACCCTGGTATTGCAAATGTCCTTATGCGGCGGTGACCACTTACCATCAGGTGGACCGTCAACTTATCAACCTGTTGACATAAAAATAACCCACCATTTATTAGCATACTGTTATTTTGCAGACGTATGGGTCTGGATATCCTTACCTCCATGTACCTCGTAGAAAGTCTCACGGGGCGCCACCTTCACCCAGCCGATTATTGTTGCCCCCTTCAAACGCTTTCCGCACCACTGATGATGAAGAGGAATACTCCCCTAGCCATGTAGTAAGTGAACAACACTTTTTTTTTAACTTTTGGATTTGCTTGTGTTTGACCGCAATCTCACCATGGTAAGCGATGATGTGGCCGAAGGTGGTAAGTACACAAAGCCTAAATGAGAACTGGTTCTCAAGTAATTGTGTGAGTGAGATTGTGGAAAAACAAATAAATAACCACACTATATCTACCATAGACCTTTTTGTCTTCATTGCTGGCAATCGTCCTTCAGGTGATTTCTGCCAAAGTCAAGTTATATTATACTTATTTTATGTTATATATCACGTAATATATCTTTTCAGTAAAGTTAGTCTTCATCAGTCAAGTCAGGTTAGGTTTTAGTGAAATTGGTGGCTGTTCCACTAAAACTTTTCACAGACTCTTTGAGACAACCTGAAAAGTTACATATTTTCATTTCATTTCACTTTTACGCTTTCGGTGCACTTACATTGAACAAAATGCCATCAATAACGCTTAAAAACACATACGTCTATAGGTAGTCTTTGAGTTGTTAGCGTTTTGAACGTAACAAAGATTATGAGATACTCAGTGAAATGTTATCTTCTACCAATGTTAATAAGACTCAAAATTAATTCCACAGTCAATGCAATACTGTAACCTATCGTCTCTGCCGCCGGCGGTGGACCGCGCCCTGAAGCCTCGCCATTCCAGTCACAGCATAGGCCACTTTAACAACCTTATGGGACAGGTAACTTACTGTTCTACATAATTTGTTAGCGAAGAAGCCCACTTGGCTTTTCCAAGTGATATTTTGGCCAAAATTGAGGTATGTGCATTTTTGGTATTAGGAGAATTAGGAGGATATCCAAAAAAAAACATCAAAATTCTAACTACATTGCATCTTGTAAAAATAACGTAAGTACGTAAAAAGAAAAAACGCGTTTTTTAATTAATATTGTTTACGACCAAAGTAATACATAAAGTAAGTATGCAACCAAATAGTGGTGTTAACCATTAGAAAAAGTTAGTCAAATTATTATGTTAGTTGTAGTATGTTTTCTCTATGTGAACAAATATCACGAAACTTATAAAATAGCACTTGGATCAATCACTTGGCTTCTTTGCTATCCATGTATTCAAGAATATTTTCCAAAAAAAAGTAAACCTGTATACAGGGTTACTTTTGGACCCCCCGCCAAATGTCACATCAACCTAGAGCACAGAACAAGTCAATTAATTAAATAAAAAGTAAAATAAATAAATAAAATTTTGGTGGGGCGTCCAAAAGTAACCCTGTTTGAAGAGCAGAAAATGTGTTGCAACTTGCAGTGTTCCAAGTATTAGCTAAAAAGGCCAATTAAAATTTTATTTCAGGGCGGATTCCAACTATGCCATCATGAGGACATCAAAGCGGATGTATTACAGTATTTAGATTTAGATCTACACATCACTAATCCAGTTACGGCTAAGGTAATACATAACACTCGTAAAAACAATAGGGTTGTTACCTATATTGAAGAAAAAAGTATCATATTTTTGGGTGTTTATAAAAAAAAATACACAAGTAATAAAATTCATTTTCCTGATGATTTTTTATTTCCAACCTAACCAAAAAAGGTAGATCTTTTGATGGTGCAAAATTGTATTGAATATGTGTATATTAAATACTGGTTTATGACGTCATATACGTGGAGAATCCATAATTATGTTGATATTATTCTTAATTTTTCAGCCGCAAGCGGAGCCTCGAAAGATGGTAGATATAGCGCACGGTAAATCATTGTCGAATGTCGAAATGGATTCAGCTTACAAGACAGTGGATTTCCTGAAAACCGAAGCTTTTAACATCACGCGACAGGACGCCGAAGCTTCTAGAAACAACCAACATTAAAAGTAAAGTTATTTTTGTTATATAAGTTTATTAAGTGTATAAATGTAGTTTCCTTTGATGTCTTCATACGAGGTGATCCCAAACTAAACAGAGCTTAAAGGCCCCATACAAAAGATCAAATTTACCTAATAGCTGTTTGTTCGACGACCTCGGCATTTTTCGTTTATAGCACATAAATCGAACATATCAATGTATGCGGCTTTAGACTTCACTGGCAATATATTTCAATAATCAGTGACGTCGCTCACATTATGACATTCATCAACAATATCATCATATCAGCCGAAACACGTCCACTGCTGGACAAAGGCCTACCCAAGACGTTATTAATATTGTTCTTTGTGTATTTTCGAAGTATAAATGCGCATTTGAATAGCTTTGTTATACAGGTGTCCGATAAGTAGTACGACAATCTTAAGGGGAAGTTATGTGGGCGGGTCAGATTATTTCCGATTCGACAGATTTTCGTTTCGTCAGATTTTTGTTTCGTCAGATTTTCATGGATTTTCGTTTCGTTTCTAACAAAAAAAGGATGGATTAGGTTAGAAGTGTACCTAAGTGTTTATTTTTGTTAGAAACGAAACGAAAATCTGTCGCATCGGAAATAACCCGGCGGGTCACCTATCAAATATACAATAATGACACCATTTTAAAAATGTTTTGATCTTACTGATTTTTGAATTATAGATATTAAATATCTTGAAAATGGTGACACTCTTACTGAGGATATTTTTGTATAATTTGATAGATGACCTACACACCTATCTCCCCCTTAAGTTTGTCGTACTACTTACCGGACACCCTGTATATTTATAAGGTCTTTTTAAAACAGTATAAAATATGTTGAAGAGGTACAACGGTAGGTTAAAACGATAACATTCCAAACAAAAAATGTGTCAAGTAATTTATTTCTTATATTTTTTTTGATTCAATTTACCTTTGAATTCTATGATTAGTATAACCTAATCATAAAGGTGCAAGACCGAGACAGACCGCAGACCGCAAACTGCACTAGTTTCTATGATTCTATATGAAATTGAGAAATGTGTTGATTGCAGTTTGCAGTCTGCGGTCCGTCTCCAATTTGCACCTTAAACCTCTAAAATATTGACCACTATTTTAAAAATACCGTGTAAAGGCCGTGTTAAATGTATTGTTTATAAAATTAAAATAAACAAAAATGACTATAATAGGTACCTTAATAAAGGTAGTGCTTTAAGCATAACTATGATGAGTGACATGATTTGTGTATGTATTGTGCAACAAACATTTTTATTTTTGTTGTCTAGTACTTATGTACTTAATTGCAATAATTGTTGTAAAGCACTACCTCTATTATTTTGACAGTTTGTCTTAGGTAATTTGAATGTTACCATTCTGCTCTATTTTAGGTATAAGTAAGCTATCGTATTCTTTAGGACATATTTCTATATTTGTCATTGTTCACGCAAAATATAACTGCGATAATTACGCTTTCCAAATTGTTAACTTTGCATTACTGAAACAAACTATACGTTTATTATATCCAAATAATACAAGTCATTGAAAACCACCAGACCATCGCACATATAAGAGTGTCAGTCATTTTAGGAGTACATATTGTCATTTAGTAGCCTTCGTAGATTTCGCTTCCAAAATATGATTTAAGTAATAGAACTCTTTAGTAATATTGTATTGTTTTTTTTATTATTGTATAATCTTGCTTGCCCCTGTCTAATCCACCTCCAGGTAATTACAAATTGTATCCATTATTAATAATGTAATATAATCAAATAAATACAGTATTTATACTATACATTACTTGTACAGTATTAATTGTTTACTTAAAATCTTTATACAAGTTCTGAACTAAAAAGATTATGTATAATACATATTATGACACTAAACTTTCTTATATACACCAGTGTTGACAAGTAAACGTTTGAAATTTAATTATATAAAACATTGTATATACATACATAGAGGATATTTTGAGACAGCCTTGGAAATTGAATTTGAAATATATGTTGAGTTGAATTTAAATTTTACTAAGCTGTCTCAAAAGATCCACATGGTACAAAATTAGCCAAGTGCAGTGCATTTTCACTTTGCATTTTGTCTGTGCCGTTTTATTTAGTGTATTAATTATTATAGGGAAAAAATATATAATATACTATTAACACGCCGAAATGAGAAGACGCGTCTGTAACAAATTATCATAAGGTACAAAAATGGTTCTTCTTATACATACAAAACAGACAAAGTATATGAATTAAATATAATAATCGAATATGTGGGTTTCCACGCTAAACGGGTCCAGTGGTCGGCATTTTTTCCGAGATATTCGCAGTTTTGTAAAGTTGGGTAGAAAAATGACATTTGGCGATTTCAATTGATTGTTATTTTATGTTTAACTAGAAGTCCCCCGCGTTCCCGTGATAAAAATATAGCCTATGTTACTCAGGGTCTAGGATAATGTAGCATTCTAATGGTGAAAGAATTTTTAAAATCTTTCCAGTCGTTTTTGAGTTTATTCGTTATAAACATACGAAAATACAAATCTTTCCTCTAGTGTAGATTATCTACAATTTTATATAGTAACCTACTTTATTTGATAAAAAAGAAAAGTTTAGTAAAACTTTACCAGTGGTCGGTTATGTATAAATATGTTGAATTAAATGTTATTCAATGCTGTGAACTGTTTTCTATTTAATGATTTCAATAATATTATAATGATAACGTTGAAACTGTGTAAAATTTTAATCGAGAACACCTCTTTTTGTTAACTTTGGCTACTGATACTTTTGGCTGCAAAGTTTTCCACAAAAATAGATTTTTAAGATTCAAATGTGAATGTCTAATTAAATTAATTCGTCAATTTCTAGTTATTTTTTTATCCCTATTATCAAGTGACTATTCTAAATACCAAATCTAGTCTATCCTTTTCGCGTGGGAGCCCACATATATATATTATAATATGGCTTAGCTGTATATACAGCTCATAAAATACAAAAGGACTGTAAAACTCATAACAATTTTAATTATAAGATTATCACAAATTATTTACGGTACAAAAAAACAGATATTCTTACTTCCACTTATATTAATGAGGATACCTAGAATAAGGTTTTTATGTGTGGCACTTCCTGGCAGGGACACCATTATGGATTTGGATTCTGAGTCTGTCGCTATTGGCGACAAATTTGGACAAAATAGCGACAGACTCAGAATACCTGCCATTAAGTGCCACACGGTCTTTACTTACCACAAAATGTATGAAATGTTTTGTATACCTTACTTAATATTTTCTTAATTATTACTTCCATGACTTAACCAGATGATGTAAATACTATCTCCACATAGACTATTCAATGATTAAATGAAATTACCCAAGTGAAGTTCTATCATATAAAAGTTAAATAAATAATTATACTTAGTGGCTCGTCTTCAAGATTAGTCATCATATACTTGTAGATCTTGAGAGAGAGAGAAACAGAAAATACTCATCAATAAATAATAATATTTTTTTAAACGTGTAACTACTCACCTAAATGGAGCGGTTCCACATAATGTGTAACTACAAGTTTCAATTTAAATTTTAAGAGCCCTTTTTTCGTGCAAATTTTTAGTTACGTTCTTTTTCTTTTCGTTCGATCTTGGAGTTCAGTGTCCTAGCAAAAGCCACTAACAATTTCCATAACTTTCTGTTTTTGCAACTCTTCTCTGGGCCTGATCGGAGTTTTGAGTTCGTCCTCCCATCTTTTGAGCTGTCGACTGTTTCTTTTGCCATTTCTAGGGTAGGGTACCATTCTGTCAGAATTTTGCCTCCATTTATCGCGAGGGCTCCGTAACATGAGCCGTCCATTTCAATTTCATTTGGTCTAACTTATTGAGGATATCTGTACTCTTGTTCTAGCCCTTATAGACTACAAGTCTGTAATGACTAGTGGACAAGCCACGAAGTATTAGTTTGCTAAAATGCAAATCTACTGCCTATAGTCTCTTGTATAATATAATGTTTGTCAGTAGTTTTTACAGCCTTACACACTGTTATAGTTATACAGTGAAATATACTGACCTAAGATACAAGACCTAAGATATTAGGTGCTAGCAGTGTTGGGCAAACTGCAATCAGATTACTGATTAAAGATAACGATTACATTGTGTAATCTTCAATCATGATTACAGATTACCTTAAGTAATCAAACAAGTAATCATACAAGAGATTACAGATTATTAATCTGTAATCGTAATCTTGATTACTTATTTTGATTACAATCAAAATTATAATGTACAAATAAGACATAGCTTTATAGTTTAATTTGTATTCAACCTTTGTCAAAATTACCCCAATTAATTCTAGATCAATTTTAGACTTTCAGGTATGTTTGAAATTATTCATTTATGCGACTTAAATTGGATTTCAATTGCACGTTAGAGAATGCGTGCGTGCCATGTAGTCGCGCCGTGATTGTTTTTTTTATTCCATCAATTGACAACTTAGAGTTTTGCAGTCACAAACATACAGAAAATGGTTACTTATTTAAATGGTTACTTATTTCGCCTCATGTGCTTTAATACCTACAGGCTTTTATTTGATAGCGGCATAAACTACTAGTAAACATTGAATACAAATAATCATATAATCCTGATTACTGGTTACTTTAAATCATGATTGATGATTACACAACAATCATGATCCAGATTGATATTTCAATCAGATTAAAATCTGATTACAAAAGTAATCTATTAGGCCCCATCTCTGGGTGCTAGTATAAATTGTTATGAAATTCTACTTACATAATTATCAAGATTAACTATAATTATTGTCTTCCATGATATTTTTTTTCTTGTATTTATGAGTTTTAATCCTCCGCGGTTCATGCTAATATCTGAAACTCAAATTGTGCTCTAGCATAGCACAAAAGCCATTATATGTATTGTATTACATTATTTATGTACTTAAAATTGTTTCTGAACACGGTTAAACAGGCCTATGAATTATTCTTTTAAAATTACTTTAAATCCATTTTTTCTATCTCTGACTACTGATTAATTGAGTTAGATCGCGAGTCAGTGATGTGATGTGTATGGGGTAAAACGGATGTTCGGAGATGTTTTAGATCGTATCGTAAAATCCTGCTCGCTCATTTTCGACTTAAACCGATTCAGCAAAACGGAATGTCCATAATAATGTGAATATACATTAGTATGTACTTAACTTTAATAAATGTACGCACATGAATAATAATAGTTAAGTAAATGTTTAACATTTTAGCTATCAACGACCTTGGTCAATAATTATGCTGCAGTATTTACTAATTTGAAAGTATTAATGAATAGTCATCAAAATCAGTATAGGCGCTCGCATATTAATATATTGAATAGCACATCGCCTTTATATGTTGTAGGTGGCCCCTACCAAATATACACAAATGACCTTAGTAAGTGTCACCATTTTCGAGATATTTTATATCAAAAAATCTGAAATATCTCGAAAATGCTGATCTTTTTATTGAGCTCATTTTTGTATACTTGATAGATGACCCACTGTGTAAAAATAAGTTACTTTTAATTACAATATCATAAATCAGTAAATTGATATTTGTATTCTGTGTCATGAAAAATCTATGTAATCTAAAATCAGTTGCAATTTGATCAACGCTTTATTGTGTTAAAATAGCGTTGATCTATACATATTTGCAATTCACACTTAATTAGTTTCACATCTACAAACATATTAGAAATGAGATGAATCACCATTTCGGTCGCAATATCTTGTAAAACGAATTAAGAGAAACGCCTACTACAATAAACAATCTGCCATCTGTATAATAAATTTAGTCGGAAACGTCTAGCACGCATCTAGGACGTTTCATATTTTAGTAGATAATAGCTGATGCCCTGCGTTTCCGAGGGATCGTATGCTTTCCCGGGATAAAAAGTATCCTATGTGTTATTCCAGGATATGATCTACATGTGTGCCAAGTTTCATCAAAATCCGTTCAGCCGTTTTTGCGTGTAAGAGTAACAAACATCTATCCAAACTTTCACATTTATAATATTAGTGGGATTAGTGGGGTGAACATAGGTTTATCATACCATACATTTGTAAATGAGTCTGAAAAATTCGATGATGAATGTCGAAAACAGTGTTTTTTGGACGTGTGCTATGCGCTCTACTCGAAACCAAATCTCATAACGTCTTTGGATAAGACTGAATATAAATATGCATATCTATCTCTCTTGCTAATTCATAAAACTGTTTTCTTGGATGAACTAATATATTTATTAAGGTGCGTGTCAGTGGCACTAGTGTGTAATGTGTAAATAATTATTGTCATAAATTTAAGTTATGCCTTGTATCTATGTACTGTACAATACTTATACGTGTTTGTGGCACTTTGGCCTTGCGCTACGAAAGTTTTGAGAGTCATTGCATACAGCTGCTATTGCATTTTAAACGATTCATGTTATCGGACCAGAGAATAAACTACATTTGCATATGATTAAGTTATACCCAGGTATTATTAGTTATTAGATTATAAGCGTATACATAAGTAGGAATTTGCTTTTCTTAACAAAACGCCTGGTGCAATTATGTGAATGATCACTGTAAAATAAATAATGATTATTGACGAACGAGTTTCATTTAAATAAATCACTATAGTTATCAAAAATCACTTTGGATACAATCCCGGTTTGACTCATTTGAGATAATTCAAATACAACATTTTAAAATTAACTTTAGAACCGAAAGCTTGTAAATTAATTGTTGTAGGATTGTTGCAATCCATAGGGAAAATGTACATGTTTGAATCATAGGTTAATAAATAGTAATGTTGAGGTGTTAAAAACATGCTTTAGGACGCTAGTAGATATGCCACGCCAATCTATATATGTATATAAATTCTCGTGTCACAGTGTTAGTAACCGAACTCCTCCCAAATGGCTTGACCGATTTTTGTGATACTTTTTGTGGGGGGACGCGGATCCCACGGGAACGCGGGGGACAGCTTGTAGAAGAGTAAAATATATTCATTCAAACCCTATAGATGACTGTGCCTAGTTTATAACGTAGGTAAATAAATAGTATGTCGTGATCTTGGACGAATAAACCACGTCGTGATCCGTGTGTATAGTGCGAGTAACAATACAATGGAGGATGAAATTAGTTTCATTCGTATTCCTCAAGAGGCGCTGTGCCAATTCCTACAAAGAAATTTCGTAAACGCGTGATCGTAGCGTTTAATTAATAACATCAAAAAATAGCACTCAGAACTCTGCACAGTCAAACGTCTTTTCAAAGAAGTCGTAGATCATGTTCAACTGTGCTCTACTATTCATAGCAAGTACCTACTTAGGTAATACGTATTTTCATCACAAGCTTTCAAATTCAACCATTCGTTTTTACTATCAATATCAGTTTTATTTCTCCGTGATTAGACCCATTAAATAAAAAGTGTTATCCTACAAAAATAATAAATTTGACAATATAAAAAACATCTGGTACCTACAGTTCAATATTCTATTTAGGTAACGTTTGTAGGCATATAACCGGTGTAAGTAGGTATACATATTTATTGTGTCAATGAAACTTATATAACTACGGAACTAGGGATATTCTGAGTATGATAATTTGGAGAGATTGACTGATAGTATCTGTCCCGCGTAGTTACATCCACATTCCCGGATAAAGTTATCCTATATATCCAGGCAATACTCAAAATATCACTATTTTGATAATTTCGACAATTTAGATGTGAAAACATAACTAACATTAACTATTTTTGTCAGGTAAAGGTAAATAAATAACTACGCTGCAAAGCTGTCAAGTGGCAACACTGTAGACACTGACACGATCAATACTAAATGCCCCGACGTAAACCAATAGCGCAATCTCTGCGTTAGTAAGCGTAACATTTGAGCAATATGTTGAAAAGATGGTTCGGACGGACTAATGGGTTACTGTGTAAAATTTTACAGATGGGCCTCGTGGCAGGGACTTATGATAAGAAAAACTTTTAATAAAATATTTTGACCACCTAGGAATACCTATGTAGGTAATATCGTTGATTAAAAATTACAAATATTTTATTTTATAAATATGTAGACAATATATTAGGTACCAATACCTATTTGTTATTATAATAGGTCGATTTATCATAAGAAAATCATTGTATAATTTAAATAAAAAGCTTAATATTTTTTTATAATAAACAATCAAAAGGATCGTTTCACTTAACACCACCTTATAGTACCTACTTATTTGTTTTCGTTAAAACTTTCCTTTTCAAAACCACGAAAATGGCAGTCACAGTTTCAGTTTGCATATTTCATAAATATGGAGTGCGAGCGAGGTACATAGGTTTTATTGTACACTACCGAGTGCCTGAGTCAAGGTTAGGTACATAAAGGCTTGTCTGTGAGTTGCGCTTGTTAGGTAGGCGTTAAAAAACTAAAATATATAAAATGATTTTGGTTAGGTAGGCGGTACGCTAGGCCGAATTCTGTTGATAGTGTTTATATTATATCAATAAAACTTTCCCAATATCACGAGTAAGAGCTCGACCATTACGAAGTTGTAATAAAGTTAAGCGTAAAATCTCAGGTAAATAAATACCCTAGTGAAATCGTAGCGAGGGGGGGCAAGATAGATATTTTAGTACCTTGGTCGAGTCAAGGTGCTAATGCCGCCATAGTTCATTTTAGTTCAGTTCTTTAGAGTTAGCACTTTATTTGTTTGATATGCTTAAGGCTTGGAACCTATTTTGTTCTTCCTATATAAGGTATGCTCCAATGCCTTTTGAGCCGAATGAAATTCTTGGACATTCCTAAGATACCATCAAGTGAGATAGTGGTCAAACGCGATACTTAAAATTAATAAAAAAAAGAGGTAAGTACTGGGTATCCGGTGGTAAGTAGTACCTACCCAAGTCAAACTTAAGGTGGAGATAGGTGTGTGGGTTACCTACCAATACAAAAATGACCTCAATAAAAAGGTCACCATTTTACTACCTAAGTATTTTCCAATAGTACCCTTTGCCGTTAATAGCCTCGATATACCCACTTAATGGGAATGAAAAAATAGCCCAAATTCAAAAGCCTTGGCCCGATTATGCCTTCACGGTTCAAGGGATGATTATTTACGCTGCCATTGTTGACCTCCCACTAGCAGCAAGAAATCATTAGTGGACACGCGAGTCACCTACCTATTTTATAACAGAGCGGACACATTGGTCGAGCTTCCCCTTAATTAATAATGGTCCCATTAATTTTTACTTTTTAGATATTTATTTTATTGCATTTTCATGTCTAGTCGGTCCATCTATATCTATATATTCAATGTGTATTTTCTTAACTTGTTCAAACGAAATGTGCGGATGTAAGACCAAAAATTTATTGATAAAGATCGAAAAAAGAAGTTGCATAATCAACTTTATTTTCGATTTTTATCGATAATTTTTCGTCTTACATCCGCACATTTGATCATTACATTGATCTTTGGCGGTGATAATTTATTTTATCTTGTCAGCTAGGTTTCTTCTACACTACTTAGAAGAAAATACATAGTTTACATAAAAAGAAACAATGACAAAACCAAAAGGTGAGATTTTCATTTTAAACAACTAAAGTGGGTTAGTTTTTGAGATTGCTAACATAATCAACTTTTTTTCCCGATTTTTATCGATAATTTTTTGTCTAACATTCGCACATTTCGTTTGAACAAGTTGAGAAAATACACATTGTATAAAATTCTCGTTACCGTACTCCTCTGAAACGGCTTGACTGATTTTGATGAAACTTTATATTTACATTCAGTATGTCTGAGAATAAGTTGTTATCTATTTTTTACTGGCTGTCCCCCGCCGTTTCACCCGCGTTCCCGTAGGATCCGCGTTCCCGTAGGATCCGCGTTCCCGTAGGATCCGCGTTCCCGTGGGATCTTGCGGTACCAAAAATAGATAACAACCTACTCTCAGACCTATTGAATTACAATACATATAAAATTTATGGAAACAAAGGATCGATTTGGATGAAATTTTGTGTGTGTATTTCAATGGGTTCCTCGATGATTTGAAATTGGACCCGGTAGGTGGCGCTGGAATCGGGTTCTAAGTTTTGTTTTAATTTCAGAGCAGGACGTCGTCTGTCGGGTCCGCTAGTAATTAATATATTATATCATTTTATAGCATTGGCAGGTGAGTACACACTACAAATACCTACCTGTAGATGTTTTATTTAGTTTAGTAGTATAGGTACATACCTACCTACAATGATTTTTATAATCTTACTTAGGTCCTCAACCACTCGATAGTACCTAACAAAGAAAATTCAAATAAAACTAGATACCTACCTACCTACTTATATCATACTATGGATTAAGTAAATCAGGATACCATAAGTTCCCTTTGGAACGAAGCGGAACCGTATATACCTACATACCTAGATAAAAATAAACTTGCTCCATTATTCGCGACGATTGATGCGATTAACCTCATAAGTTCTGGAATAGAGTAGGTACCTATAGATATTTTCACGGGAAAGTGGGTGAAACTGAGGCGTCAACAAGTGACCAGCAAACGATGTTAAGGAATAATTATTCAAAATTGGTGCTTGTTCTAAATAATGCTCTATGTGAGAGTAAATAAATATAAACTTTACTTATCTACATAATTTAAACGTTTTAATTGTAATAAAAGTGAGTAGAGAATAGAATACAGGTACATTTTGACATCAAGGCGTACAAATATCAGACAACATTACCCACTAATTAAACCTGTCACATACACACGGAAAATTTTCATTTGAACTATAATTTATTTATTTTTTACCCACGACGGAACGGAGACGGTATATGCGTTTGGGGTGAGTGGACGTTTGTTTGTGCAAATCTCCAAAACCACTAGTCCGATTTTGATGCGGTTTTCAGTGATAGGTTAGGCTTTGATTGGTGCATGTTCTTAGATAGGTGTTACGGTGACAACTCACCAGGGGGCGCTGCAGTAAATTTTTTTTGTGCAAATCAATGTTGCTACTTATCTCCAAAACTACTAGTCCGATTTTGATGCGGTTTTCAGTGATAGGTTAGGATTTGATTGGTGCAAGTTCTTAGATAGGTGTTACGGTGACAACTCACCAGGGAGCGCTGCAGTAAACATTTTTTGTGCAAAAAATGATGCCACTTATCTCCAAAACTACTAGTCCGTTTTGGATGCAGTTTTGGTGCATGTTTTTAGATATGTGTTACTGTGACAACTCACTAGGGGGCGCTGCATTAAACATTTATTTGTGTAAAACCAAAACTAAAAGTCCGATTTGGATTGGTTTTCAATAATGGGTTTGTCGTTGATTAAGGAGGATTCTTAAATATGTGTTACGGTAGTAACTCACTAGGTCGCGCTGCAGTTATATCTAGTCCAATGTTGATGCGGTATTCATCTACCGTAATTTTTATCTTCTCTTCTCTTTTTAGAATTCTAGAGTTCCGGCTCAATATTTTCTACATCATACCTATCAACTTATTATTTTCATTCTACGTAATGATATCGAGTAGAGTTGATGCTCTATAAAAAGTTTGAAATAAAAAGCAAAATTTAAAATTTTGAAAAAACCCACGACGGTTAAAATGTAATTGAAAAAGGATAAAATAATTAAAAATTATTCACTTTACTATAAAACTAAACATATTATATATTTTATATACCTGCTAAAATAAAATAATTATAAAATAAATATTATTATAATGACACTAATGGCAGCCACCGACGGATTTTCTTGGGTGTTTATTTCTCTAGTTACATAAATTTGTTAATGGCGGGGTTTTTTTTTAAATTATTGTATCGTTTTTCAATTACATTTTAATCGTCGTGGGTTTTTTCAAAATTTTAAATTTTGCTTTTTATAATTATAAAAACGGAATTAATTTTTTTCTTGTTTTTGCGGAGTAAAATATTTTATGGTTTAAATCGATACCAATTTAGTTAGTAGGTAGAGCTGGTCTAAGCTGCAATGACGCGCCCCCTATCACATTTACGCACACAAGCAAACTTAAAAACGCAATACACATACCTAATTGCAATTAGTCATTCAGTTGCCGGTTAGACGACGTTGCTAAGAAGTTATTGTTCTCGGGTTTGATGTTCAACTAGTCATACATAATCATCTGAACGCGCAAGAGCGCGGACCTCTTGTTCCATACAATGACCCAGCGCTCCATACAGAAAGCGTTGTTGGATTTATAGCGACTAGTCGACCGCGGTGTTCGCATACAGGATCTGATCCTAAGGATCATAGTTCACGGAACATTCGACGTCCCATACAAATAAAGTGTTTTATTTGAACTCACACAGTCATTTAAATCAACTAATCAGGTAGTCGGGCGCGTCAAAAAGTAGTATAGGTATGTATTATATCAGTAATCTGGTTTCCATATCACAAGCTCTGCTTGGTTTGGGATCAGATAGCCGTGTGTGACAAATGTCCGAGGATATTTATTATTATTATTATTTCAGCATACACGACCTCTAACTATCGATTTCGAAGTTTTTTACTTATAAAGCGTAATAACGGATTGCATGGAAGCCACGTATAACATCATACGAGATATTTTTCCAGTCATATTTTTTTGCACAAATAAGTTGTTTTTTTTTATGTCACAAGTGACAACGAGGCAGGCGGCTCACCTGATGGTAAGTGAAAACCGTCGCCTATAGACATTGGCAATACCAGGGGATTGCTAATGTGTTGTACACCTTATTACAATGCCTTAAAGGTGAACTGGCTCTCAAGTGCAATTGCCGAAACACACCAACAGGTGCTTGGCGACAGATTTTCAACTTGAGGGTGGCAGCCATCCAGTCGAGTACTACAAAGTACCCTACCACCGTGCTGTGGTTTCCTCACGATGTTTTCCTTCACTGAAAGCTCAAGCTTATTGAAAAAATTCGAACCCACGACCTTCGCCGCGGTATTCGACGTCACTTACCACTGAGCTATCATCGCCTTTAAATTTTAATTGCGGTGCGAAATAATATAGGTAAGCATTGGTAATCTTAATTGTTAAATGTGAGATTTAAAAATACTCAAAAGACAGAAAATCTCATTACAAACTTATTTGAACCGTGTAGGTATTGTTTTTTCCAATTATTGGGACGGGCCGTTGCACGTCCCAAAAGCTCGATGCCGTATTATATCAGGGAGGGCACAGATGCGAAATAGTAACTGGGGACCATACGTGGACCAAGATTGCGAATACGCTCTACAAATACCACTTGTGAGTAGATACAACTCAAAACTTCAAAACACAGCGTATCAATATCTTTCCACAAGAAACGATATCAATTCAAATAATAAATTTGGCACATTTTAGCATTTCTATATTAGGTACTGACTTAGAATTCTGGATTTAGAATTCTTTGGAAATAAGTGCGTTTTGACAAGTTGAAATAAGTAGATGAAGCATGGTTTTTTCGTGTTCCGAATCAATCCGTTGATTCTGAGTCCTCACAAAGTTTTTCTAGTAAGTTCGTAAACAAAACAAAATGTTTGAGAGTGATGAGTGGATGCTCACCACTCTCAAACTTTATTATTTAATTAAGGTTTAATGTTTAATGATTTTACTGTGGATACTAGTTACCTGATATTGATTCGTCATAAAGTCAGTCATTAGTTTCAATGCGGGCTATTGATACCTTAATTAATTTTAACGCTATTATTTTATGATTAGCAAAGTCGAGGGCCTCGAGATGTCGCAAAATATCACTGCGACTTGTTACTTACTCTGGGGTTGTACGAACATTCTTCGAATCACTTCCACAGCCTGAGGTAATGTGGTCAGTCGACTGGCTTCGGTATGCGTGGGTCTGCCTATCACTAAGGGACTGACCCTGGTACTCACAAAGTCGAGTATTATTGCCGTGTTCGATCAGCTATATTGAATATCTATGAATTTTTCTCTGCTTAAACCTTAAGGTATTTTTTTTGTTTAAAAACAGTTACTATATTTTTACCTCGCAGATATTAATACATTTTAGGGAGACAGGAAATAATATATTAGTATACGAACGGATGCCTGGTTTACGGCTGCAGCGTAAAACAAGGAGGGGTCCTAAAAACGATACACGATGATCCGATCATTGTTTAATTATTATTTGCAATGCTGGCATTCTATTGGTTCACCTTTAAAACGATTACCTATCGGACTATAGTATATCGTTTTTCGGAGTAGATCCTTATTATGTAAAACTTTTTAATGTGTAACATCGGACTCACGAGGATCATGAAAACATTGGCTTGCCTAATCCGCAGGGTGCAATCTGCGGGTAGTCGACCCGACGCTTAGCTACCAATACATAGGCAGTGGGAGCGCTTTCTGTCCTCACTACGCTATTATTATCACATTAAATCGATTAGATTAATAAACTATTATTAGATTAATATACTATGATTTTTATATTCATAAGTTTCGCCGTAAGCTAGACGAGTAGGGTCACATCACGAAGAAACTTGCATGTTAATCGCAATGCGGTTTTAAGAGGAACAGTTCCGTCATACATGATTTTTGCGTTTACGCAGCGCACGCAACAGTTTTCATTGATGCTCCGCTCCTATTGGTATAAGTATATATACCTACAGCCAACTCCAACATCCAACATTTTTTCAATTTGATTCAGTAGTTCCTGATATTAGCGCGTTCAAGCGAACGAAGAATCAAAAAAACTCTTCAGCTTTATAATATTAAATATAGTATAGATTAGTATTAGTATAGATATGACAGTGCATACAAAATGTATATGTATACAATCTATTTCTCCTTTTAGAAACTTAATTTTAGTTATTTAACACTGTTTCAGCCAAAAATCCGTCCAATAGGATATTCTCTGAGTGCTAACGGTACGAAAGGCGGGCGAGATACGGTGACAGGCGTAGCTTCACGTTCTATTAAAATATTCACTAGTGAATATTTCATTTAGAGTACCTAAGTTTTATTATTTTTAAGTAGGATATGAGTTCAGTACTCTGTTTATCACTATATCTATGACTAAGGATTTAGCTAACCTCAGTGAGACAAGGTACTATCTTTAAATAAAAACGGCAAAAAAATCACGGTTGTATGGGAGCCCCCCTTAAATATTTATTTTATTATGTTTTTAGTAGGTACCTATTTGTTGTTATAGCGGCAACAGAAATACATAATTTGTGAAAATTTCAACTGTCTAGCTATCGCGGTTCTTGAGATACAGCCTGGTGACAGACAGACGGACAGACAGCGAAGTCTTAGTAATAGGGTCCCGTGTTTAGCCTTTGGGTACGGAACCCTAAAAAAGTAAGTAGTAAAAGAAATCGCTATTCTAGTTATTAATAACAACCCCTGATAATATACATACAATACAAGTGCCTTTTTTAAGAATTCATGAATCTCACAGTCGAGGGATGCTAATATCTTCAATGGTCTGAACCATTTCGAAAAAGAAAACTATGTACCTACCAATATTATACTAGAACCGTTATCACTACTAAAAAATCGAACATAATTTAATTTTCAAACCGCTTGCTCCGTGACGTCGGCCCACTCGGTGCACCCACCTCTCTGTAAATCTCGTACAAGTATGACGTCACCGTGATTTAACGGGACCTAGCATTCTAGCGGCACGCTCTAATTGACAAAAGCTTCACATAGACTGCCTGCCTGCTTGACGAAAAAATACGGAAAATTCTAATTACATACTTAAACCGGTATTCTGGATTAACAATGTTTTCAAAAAAACATGCTGCTGGTGTTCCTCATTTTCTTTCAGTAAAAGTTGAGTCGAATATATCAACTCATAATAGGCTGTAGCCACCGATCTCAACAGTAATTGCGTGTCGACTCTCTGTTTTTGTCTGTTTACAATCATTTCTTTATTATAATCTTTATCCTAAAATTAGCGATACTCATAGTCTATGAGCTGGCTGGCAGCCACTTTGACGCACATGCAAGTTACAAAGCTTAATTTTTGTGTGTAGTTAATTTAATACCTGTACCTCCCACGTTAGTTAAAGTGGTTGCCAGCACTCCAGCTATCATAAGCGTGAACACAATTAGCACAATCTTGCCGTACCAACAACAAGGGTTAACAAAGTCAGGGACTTCTCTAAGGGACTATACATTTTAATAATAAGGTCCCCAAATAAATTCTAAAACTATCTGTGTATAGATTTTATCGTTATCTAAACAAAAATTAGGTATATAAGAAAGGTACTACAAAGCTTGTAATCTTTAAGACAAGAACGCATTTCAATTAATTATTCATCCCATGAGCTTTCTTAATAATTTTATATCTTAACTATCTGTCCCCCGCGGTTTCACCCTCATTCTCGTGGGATTATCGCAACATAGCGTGATGTTATATAGCCTTTCTCGATAAATGGGCTATCCAAACACTAAAATATTTTTCAATTCGAACCAGTTCCTGAGATTGGCGCGTTCAAACAAACACAAACAAACTCCGAAACTACTTAAGCTATGTTGTTGTAACTTCACTTTATAGTTCACATCAGAAGATTGCAAATGAACCGATTTTAATTAAATGTTTATTATTTATACACACATGTATCTATATACACGGTGTCCCAAAAATAACACGCCACAGTGACACTGGAACTAGATTGGCTTCAGGTCAATCAGATAACATTAACATGACCTTAGTAAAAGTTTTATGGTTTTCGAGATACAGACACTTTTATGCTTTTAAAAAAATATCTGTGAGTAATTTGGCGACAAAAGACGCCTACACTATTTATTAAGTATTAAGATATTATGGTAAGCTACTTACAAAGCGTGTTTACATTTGCAAATTTATCGTAAGTTAATTACGTAAGCCCACGTGAGTAAATCTTACAAGTGTATGTGCGGGGTAACGCTATGCTCGAAGGAAAACGATTGCCGGGACACCGTAAAAGCGCGATTGTTGTGACCAAAAGCAGCGTCTGCTATTTTGATTACAATATGTGTACGCCCTTTATGAAAATTAATAATTATAAAAATTATGGTCATAGCGTTTACGAAATAATATTATATGCTTACTCTTAACATGGTCACCCAGCGGGCATACAATTACACACAACACATTAGTCGGTTGATACGACATAGGAGGTACATTTATTATGAAATGCAATACAATGGAATGGCAGTACAAAGTGTCAGTTACCACTGTTCTGTTCATATACAAAGCTATGGTGACTGGTGATACCTAAAGGTGCCTAAAGTCTTTAAAATCAATCTTACAATATGTAAATAAGAGTTGAATGCATAAAAATGTTTTTTTTTAATTGTGTTTTACCACAATCTCACCATGGTAAGTGATGATGTGACCGAATGTGGTAAGCACACAAAGCCTAGATGGGAACTGGCTCTCAAGTGCAGCTGTCGGAACACACCGATAGGTGCTTGGCGACAGATATTCAACTTGAGGGTGGTAGCCAGCCAGTCGGGTACTACAAAGTACCCTACCACCCTGCTATGGTTTCCTCACGATGTTTTCCGTCACCGAAAGCTCAAGCTCATTGTATCCGACGTCACTACCACTGAGCTATCATCGCCTTAAAAAGTAGTTAAAATGTTGGATATTATCAATTAATAGCTGTTCCGTGCGGTTTCACCCGCGTTCCCGTGGGACCTTATCTTATCCCGGGATAAAATATAGCCTATGTTCATCAGGGATAGTGTAGCTTTTCAACGGTGAAATAATTTTTGAAATCGGTCCAGTAGTTTCGGAGCCTATTCAATGCAGACAAACAAACAAATCTTTTCTCTATATAATATTATTATAGTATAGAAAAATGTATATATTTTTTTACACTCGATATACTTAACAATAAAATTTTAATATTATATACTATTATATAGTGATATAACAACCACGAAGAAAAGGAAAATATTAATAAGTATTTTTAGGAGTTTAATACTAAGGTTAAATAAAACATTAATTACATGGTATACATGCACTATATTATACTAACACAAATGATAAGATTGATAAGATAACTCAACTGGGAAAACTAAAAAAAAAACACTCACTAAGTATTATTCAGGCATATATGGAGCCTGATGCTGTTGGCTGTGTTAACTGAGACGCTGTTACGATTTTCGGTGATTGTATATCTACCATTTCCTTTTTAAGCTTGGACGAATAAACCACTTTTAAGCCAGCGATATCAAGCAAAATAGCACAGGAGCAATATTATAATTATTGCTATGAACACCAAAGCGTATGTATGATTAATTATTTACTTGCTCTTCAACATGAGTACCGTTTTATTTCTATTGTAATTACTATTTATTTGAGTGTGTACCAATGAGTACTACAATCAAACCTAAAAACATCAGGGGAAGTTGGCAGCGGCCCTACTAGTATTATGTCTACATGAATATGCTCGAAACCTCCTGACTGTAGGACATTGAATCGTCGATTTTTGACAATGAACGCAAGTTTTAGTCCATAAATTAACATCTTTATTTACCTATATCTGGCCAAAACAAACGTTTGGATACTACCTAATTGTATTTATACTTGGGTGGCTAAAGTTATGAACTGAACGAAACGCTGTTATTGGATTCGCTAAGTAGTTTAGCTAAGTTAGCGTCGGTCGTTGAGTTGCGCGTTGGATAATTTTGCAAAGTCGAGTATCGTAGGACATGTTATTGTTTCTACTCGTGATAAGATGTCAGCAACTATGTTATTCTTACCGATCTTGATGGAACTTGGCATACATATTAAGATTATATCCTGGAATAAGAGATAGGATACTTTTTATCCCGGGAAAATGGGAACGCGCGTGAAAACCGCGGGGTGTCCTACTAAAACTATATTTTTGAACATTGTGAAACATGTTTTTAAAATATTTTACATTAGAAAATGATATATTAATGGAGTGACGATTAAAAATACTTGTAATGAGTTAACTAAATACTTTAAGTTTGAGTTTATATCAAACATAGTTTCTTAGAAGTAAGATTTTATACCTAAGCGAGTGAAGATAAAGTTGTTACAGGGTAAAGAGCCATCACACTGACGCGACGTAATATAAGTAGATATCTGCTGACATAACACTTCTAATGATCCTGAGTGGAGGCACTTACTGACATCCAACCAATATCAGGTAGGTACTGTATATCTAGATATTTGCTATTCTATGTACCAAACATTTAGGTAGTACGCCTGTATTTATGATCTTGCGTTTATAGTAACGTTTAACAATATTATTATACGATGTATACAACACACATTAGAAAACCGGTATTTAATTTTTCAAATTACTGTTAGAGTACGTATGTAATTTAATTTTTTTTTTCGGTGAACAAAATCGGATAAAAGTCTTTTTACATAATATTATTACTTAAAAGCCTATACACCCCGTATAGGCTTTTGTGTATAATAGAAATAATCTATACAGCATTGGCTTTCATTCAAATCTTTGTGGTTAAACATAAGTGAGGTTGAAGTTATTTTTCCTTATCTTTGTGAGAAAATATTTTTTTTTCATACAACAAACCAAGTTATGGTTCTTTGAAGAATGAAGGTTTAAATATGAATGAGACAACGTATCGTAAGATTAAATGGGTTGTTAGATTTTTCAGTTATGGTTTTCGAAAGAATCTAAATAAATAGCCATTTTTCTTCGCAAAATCACGTATTTGTTCAGATTCCGCAGCAAATCAAGGTTTTTTTTTAAATTTCTTAACAATTGAATAATTGGTTTCTCAAATAAGAACCTTAACGTTTTTTTTTTTAAATATTTAGTTAGTCGGTGTCGAACGGCGCTCGAGCGTTTTAGGACTTTTAGTGAACATCGAGTTGGGTACCTACTCGTTGCGGAGTCGGACCCTCATCGCGCATGTGCCAAAAGGCTTTATGTAACCGCGGGCCGATCTAAAACGGAGCGCGATCCATGGACTAACGTCCTTTAGGAAACTTTACTCATTCATCTTTTCCCTAAAAGCGGGACGCGGGGTCCGGGCAGCGCTGCGCTACGCCGCGGCCGCGCGTGTTACGTAACCGTTGGGGCGCCAACTGGCGACGACTTCTACTCGAGCCGCCCTCGTGAGCGGACTTGTCGCTCCCAGTCCCGGTGTTACTGTTCACAGACTCGCACCCTCTACCTCGTCGCATTTGCTAACGCGCGCGTCTGTGCCGCGTGCCGTGCCGTGCGGTGCGTACCGAGAAGCTTACCGTCGCGCCGCGGCTACTCACTCACCGACACCCGCTCACCTTCGACTTTGCCGTTAAAATTATTGTCCCGGACACTTTTCGCGAGAGCACTTTATAAACTTTAATACTTCACATTTTGTAGCTGACGCGGTAAGTTATTTGTTTACTTACTCACGTATTATTCGTTACTTTTTTGTTTTTTCATCCGCTCTTCAATCTCTTCCATTATATAACATTTTGTCATTGCTTACTTTGCTCTCATCTTTGTTACATTTAGGAATTTTGTGCTGCGTTGTCTGCTGTGCGATATATAACATTACATTTGATGTTATTTACATCTCATCTTAAGATCCGTTATAACATCCGACTGCGTTATTTAATTATTTTCGTTTCGACTTTTTAAAAATATAAAACGACAAATAAAGTATTTTAAGTCATTAATAAATTAAATATAATATAATTTGTTTCGATTAATATCCTAAATTATATAATTATTTTTATTATCAAGTAGGTACCTGTAATTTCTAATTTCCTTTTGCGACTTTAGTCACTCACCTTCTGGTGAGACATGTAAATACCTATTTATACCAGCTAAAAACTGTTTATATATTTATAATATAGAAACAAATTTATTTTATATTAATATTTTTACTTTAAGACAATCGTCACAAAGTTCATATTTCTAAAACGTTGCGGTGCTACGTAATCTCGTAGCAAGAAGGCGTGAACGCAGAAGTCAAATAAACACCCATAATTTTTTGTGGCTCTACCACGAAGGCCAAAGCTCGTGATTAATGCTTTTCGGAGACTAAAGTAGGTACGGTACTATTGTATTGTATTATCACGACTGAAATATTATGAAGATAAACTTTACGTCAAAAGGTAGATTCTATGCTACGACGTCGTAGCACCGTAGGCATTTCATGAAATGTATAAACCATTCAATATTTAATTTAAAGAAAGTAATATTAAATTAAATGGGAATATTTATCAAAAGCAAGCTACAAAAGCTGATTACAAACGGAAAAAACAATTCTTAATTAATTAAAACCAATCTTAGCCCTTACGATTGTGATGCAAATTCAAAGTATAATTCAAATTCAATTCAACATTTTCTCTTCGGGTCCCGGCAATTTTTAGGTGGCCATAAATTAAGTGCTTCAGATTACGTCGCCCATAACGATCCACTTTTTATGTTAAACAATACACCAAATGTTTATTCCATTCGAATATCGGGCATGATCTCCGGTTAAGAATTCGATTGTAAAGTCGTGAATACGCCAATTGTGCTGTGTTTTATTAGTAGTAATTTTAATTCTGTGCACAGATGTTCTCCCGTCCCGGGGCTAAGTCACGAACAAAAAGTTCCGACTGGTACACTGCATCGATTTCATTCTTATTGCCATCGTACGTGACGCTTTTATTTCTTCTGCTTCCTGAAATAATAACGTTCAGCTTCAAAATATGTTTGCGTGGTGAGTGATAACTGGTGGGTTACTTAGCTACTCATGTTGGGATTATGATAAAACAGTAAATCCTACTGAAATGTTTTCAAGTGTGTTAATGCATTGTGCTTTTAGTTATTAGAGATGAATTTATATATTTGTTTGTAGTACCTATGTTGAAGCATAGTAATAACCGAACCATACTCATTTCTCCCTCATAGTTTTCGTAGTTTCACTCGTATTAAAACGGTTCTTTTTCCGCAACGAAAAACCTTTCTACTTTCTACCGCCAACAAATAAAAATTTATAAAATCAACCCTATACTTATGTTTATAAATTTTTTACTTTCATAATGAAAGTTTGAGAAAATAACATAGTAATGAGTTAGTTTTCAAAAAGTGAAGTCGTCGTGATTGTAGGGTTTGTCGTGGAGGTGCCTTGATTGCTGGTGAGAGGTGCCGATTGTAATTTCGATTGCTTGCATTGATAATGCCTACCTCTATCAGGTACTTGCTATACGAGTATTTTGCTATTATCATGCAATTATTATTAAAAACTAGTATTTGTTTATAGGTATAAATTAAGCTTTGCTGTTCTAGGCTGTCAACCGTATTATAAATTTTCATTCGATATGAAAAGAAATTAATTTATCAGTTAAATTTATTCGTTTTTGAAATTATAACATGTCGTGGTGGCTCCCGAAAGCAGTCAAATAAGCTGCTAGCTTTCTGGGATGACCAGGGTTGGTTGGAGTGAGAATACATGAGTTTAGACGTACAATGACCCAATCAAGAGGCTAAGTAAGGAAACATCCCAGCTAAAAAAACAAGTGGCGCGACGGCCTAATCCGAATTATTATTCAAACATTATAAATATTTGAAATACGTATTTAGTAAAAATACAGTATTCATATAAACGGAATACTCACTTAACTCAAAACGTTTCAAAATCACGGGAAAATTTATTATAGAACAATTTAAAAACCAAGAATTAATTTTATGTGGAAATGAAATTATACCTACCGAGTAATTTCTATTCGTTTTATGAAAAATAGTAAGTAAAGTAGTTCTTTTTAGGCAACATAAGTTCGATGGAGTGCCCGTCTCCGATCATTTGCGAAGGTCCGGAAATATTTACTATTCGCGCCCTAGCAAACTTAGCTGAAATTTTAACTTTATTTTATAAAAGGCTACATTTTATTCTTTAATAAATTGATTTAATTGAGCAGAGTCTATGTCTTTATATATGTAGTATATGTATTATATATATGAGTATGTACCTATATAAATTGTATTTCACATAGAAATATCTCCTTCAACTTTACACAGATTTTATGCAGTTCTTTCATGCGTCACGTGAATCGCATGGTGCAGTTTAACACCACTCGTATTTATTCATAGCATGAATTTATGTTATTAATATCTATATATTAATTAATTATAGATATGCGGTAAATTTGTCATCAATAGAAAAAAATCCAGTAGGTATAGAATACAAACGATTTCTCAGAACTATTAGGTATATATATAAGGATAATGTGTGTGATATGTGAGGATGTTATAAATTAAACCATTATAAACAAGCATTATTATAAATTCTTGATATAACAATCCTAAAGCAAATACCTAATCATCATGTCGTATAAAGATTTATTTAAAAAAATATTTACGACTTCATAATTTTTTATCACTATAAAGATCATTCAAACAAAATAAAGCATGGGTAATAAACAAAGTAAAATTGTTACGTTTTTACTTTTAGGTCTTTAATAAATGTTCTTTTAGTCGATTACGTTATTTCGAATAGCTACTCAAATATTACGGGTAGATATTATGAGATGGCCATATTTTAAATCTATGTTAGGTTTGTCAAGTTGTTTAGCCATTACTATAAACTCTGAAATTTCGAAAATTGCCATTTTGCTAGCTTGTGTTGGTTCACTGGTTTGTCCATATTTTACACATGAGCCGGAGAACGGCTACATTTTAATACTTAGGTAGATACTACTTAGCAATTTCAGTGTTGCTTCCAAACTAAGATTAGTTCATATTATTGAGTGCTTCCCCATAAAAAACTGTTGGTGAATTACTAAAAAACACATGATGAAAAAGTTATAATAGACCGAGGTCTGAATGCTCGTGATAATATCGAATATTCTATTACAGTTAGATATTTTGTTTTGACCGAACGTAAGCATCGATTGCTTTAGCCATTACATTCAAAGGGTCTATGAAATCCTATCAAATACCTTGATATCGACGATATAAATGCTCTCTTGTCCCCGTATTGTATTACATAAAAAAATAAATTCTTGAGGAGATTTTGGGAATGTGATCGAAGATAGCTGATCCTTTATACATATCCTATAGTTATATGTACTAGCAGCGGCAGCCTCGAAGAAGTTTTTTATATATTATAGTTGTACATTTGTTGTAAATAAATATATGTACTTATGTTGATATAATTGCCAGCTCCAGAATATTTGGACTCTGTAATGTCCTTCGGTGAATGTAAGTATGTAAGTATGATTTCTTATTCTTATTTCTTATTCTTTATCATAGTGGAAATTGTTAACGCTTAATAATAACTTCAATCTGCATGATTGAGTAAATTTTGGATGAAAGATTTAATTAATTAATTAAATTTTGACCCAAGTGCCTGAACTATTATTGAGAATTGTCTTTTCATTGCCTCTAGCTATCCCCGCGGTTTCACTCGCATTTCGAATTTCCGAATCAAATTAGCCTCTAATCTTTCTGAATAAACGCAAAATCTATGTTTCATATCAGACTGTTAGATCCTACGGTAGTATGGAAATATAAGCGAATGATGGCTCACGTCGCGGTAATATTCTCTGCTGAAAACAATAAATCTCATTTCCTGCATGTCTTGCAACGATACAGATACCTACCTATTTCAATTTCCAGCACCTTTTTTAAACCACATTCTTCAAAACTTTAATAGATTTAAACTAATCACGACTGTGGAATAACTGAAACAATATATTTCTATATATAAAACTAGCGGACCCGGCAGACGTTGTCCTGCAAATTTTAATTAAAAGAAAACTTAGAACCCGATTTCAGCGCCACCTACCGAGTCCAATTTTGTTTTCAAATCATCGAGGAACCCATTGAAATACCTACACAACAAAATTTCATCCAAATCGGCCCTTT
The DNA here is from genome assembly GCA_951361185.1 of Ochropacha duplaris. Classification (NCBI taxonomy): domain Eukaryota; kingdom Metazoa; phylum Arthropoda; class Insecta; order Lepidoptera; family Drepanidae; genus Ochropacha; species Ochropacha duplaris. The sequence goes on from OX592690.1 coordinate 5,130,149, forward strand.
GTTACCGTACTCCTCCGACCTACATCTAACCATAACAACCTACTCTCAGACCTATATATACATATAAAATTTCATCAAAACCGGTCAAGCCCTTTCGGAGGAGTACGGTAACAAATAATTGAATTAACCGGCCGGACCGATTTGGATGAAATTTTATGTGTGTATTTCAATGGGTTCCTCAATGTTTTGGAAACAAAGTTGGACCGACGTCTGCCGGGACCGCTAGTAATTTATAAAAAAATCCGTTGTGATTTCGGCGTTGAAAGCGTGCGGTGAATTAATTATGAGGTTTTGAAGAAAAAATACAAAAAGCACTATATTTTAACTCTTCATATTTTTATGAATGGCTGACGTAATAAGGATAGGCAGGTCTGAAGGTTAGGTCCCATCAGTTCTCGGTGATGTTTTGTTTGTGAGAGTTTCACAGTCAGCAGGTGCAATAAATAGTCTTATGACGTTACCACTATGAGATCGTTTCGCACTAATAATTTTAATTATACTGCATAAACTTGGGTGAAATAAAAACTAATGTCAGTATGTCAGCTACCTGACTAAGTACAACTTTGAATTGTGTGCAGGTGTTTACTAAGCTAGGCATTTGTAAGGGTTGACACTCCAGTGTCGTGTTTATGATACCTACATAATACGTGGCACAACTTTTAGCTTAACAAATATTTACTGGAAGAAGTTTGTCCTCCACCGAGAGCAGTAAATTGCATTCCCATTGGTCTCGACAGCAACAAAGACATGATAACATAGACAGTTATTAAGGACCCCACATAAGTTTAAATTATCTTTAGCAAGTAAACGAAATTTCCCATAGTATATTATTCGTAGTAATGTAATGACTTCTGTTTTTATATATCTATATAAATATTATAAAAAGGAAAGATTTCTATTATTGTATTTTTATATATCCCGATATTAAAAATTCTTTAACCTGTCAGTTCTTTCTTGGGACAATCGGGGTTTCAGAGCCCGCACCACTTGGTTCTCAAATGGGACAATCGGGACGATGACATTTACTTGAAAATTGGGCGCGACTTTTTAAAATTTTGAAAACTGTGCGCGAGTTGACGACTTGTTTGACAGATTAATGTCGCGAGTCAACAGATTAACCATTAGAAAGTTACATTATCCCTGAGTAACATAAGTTATATATAAATAAATATTAATATTTAAGGCGATGATAGCTCAGTGGTATTGTCGTCGGATACCGCGACGAAGGTCGTGGGTTCGAATCCTACAATGAACTTGAGCTTTCGGTGAAGGAAAACATCGTGAGGAAACCATAGCACGGTTGTAGGGTACTTTGTAGTACCCGACTGGCTGGCTACCACCCTCAAGTTGAAAATCTGTCGCCAAGCACCTATGAGTGTGTTCCGACAGCTGCACTTGAGAGCCAGTTCCCATCTAGGCTTTGTGTGCTTACCACCTTCGGCCACATCATCACTTACCATGGTGAGATTGTGGTCAAACACTAGCTTATCCAGAATAAAATAAATAATTATTATAAATGTTCAAAAATAACCATTTTAGGGTTTCGTACCCAAAGGGTAAAAACGGGACCCTATTACTAAGACTTCGCTGTCTGTCCAGGCTGTATCTCAAGAACCGCGATAGCTAGACAGTTGAAATTTTCACAAATTATGTATTTCTGTTGCCGCTATAACAAAAAATACTAAAAACAAAATATATTTAAGGGGGGCTCCCATACAACAAACGCGATTTTTTTGCCGTTTTTATGGTACCCTTCGTGCGCGAGTCCGACTCGCACTTGGCCGGATTTTTTTATTTTTGTAAAGATTTTCCGGGCCGGTGGCAAGAACAGTTACCTACCTATCACACGACACAGTTGCTGCATGTTTATGTGTATGTCCTGATTCTGTGTATAATTATGTATCACATGATAAGAATTTGTTCATGTTATCTGGTTATCATGTTGTACTTTGCTTATTTTGGAATCAGATAGCCGTGTATGAAGAATATCCCAGGACATTTATTTGATTTAAATTACGAGAGATTGTAACTTCGGCTCCGTAACGGCTGAACAGATTTTGTTGAAACATGGCAAATACAGTGTGTCCGGTAAGTACCTAGTACGACAAACTTAAGGGGGAAATAGGTGGGAGGGTCACCTACCAAATATACAATAAAACGCCATATAATTCGCAATATGTAGACCATAACCTAGAATATGTATGTGGCATTTTTATCCCGGAAAACAAGAGCGTTCGGGAAAGCGGGGCGGAAGCTACTACTACGAAAAAAAAATCATTGAAATCACCCGTAGCAGCGGTCGCGTTTCTGTTTGTTTGTCAGGGGTGGGTCATTTTACGGAAACCATTCTCCAATATCTTTGTGAGTTTTCATTAAATTATTTTTTTATTCAGATTTAAAACATTTGAATAACACTCGTTTTGGGTTTAGACTGTACTGAAAATAATGTATATTTTGAATATCCACGCGGTATGAAATTCAGAGTGTATTTGAATTCGATATTTATTTTGTTAGCTATACTTAACTGATTAGTTGATGGGTAGTGTAGAGCAAGAATGGTGGCAACAAGCAGGGCCTTGTGTCCCTCGCTGGACCACTTGATATCCATTCGGTTGGAAGTGTCTGGTTCGCTACATTTTCTAAATGTTTACACAAATCATATCTACTTTCATTAAGTAACATTAATTCATCGATAATTTCTATTTTATTTGTTCAAGTATAACTCCTGGAACAAAATCTATCTATATATATATATAAAAGGATAAGTCCTGACTGATCTATCAACGCCCAGCGTAAACCCTTAGACCTAGAAAGCTGAGTTTTTTTCTCAGGTGTTGTTTTGAAAACTTGACCGAGGAATGAGAACGAATTTTTTGAAATTCAACCTTTAAAGGGGTGAAAAAGGGGTTGAAAGTTTGTATGAAAGTCAGTCATTTTTGAAGCTAGGATCATGAAACTTTGTTTTTAGACTATTAATTAAAAATAAAAAAACAGGTGTATCAGCGTTATTTAAATTTATACCCCTGAAGGGGTGAAACGGGGGTTGAAAGTTTGTATGGAAGTCCGCGATTTTTTTAAGCTGGAACCATGAAACTTTGTTTTAAGGCTAACAATTAAAAATAACGAAACACGTGTTTTAGCGTTTTCTAAAATTCCACCTCTGAAGGGGTGAAACGGGGATTCAAAGTTAGGAGTTATTTCCGTTTCTTGGTATGAAAAATGAGGAGGACTGACTCATCAATGCCCAGCCTACAACCTTAATTTTTTCACAGGTATTGTTTTTAAGATGTAGACGAGGAATAAGAAAGGTTTTTTTTGAAATTCAATGTCTAAATGGGTAATAAATGGAAGTGGGTGTGGTGAAGTGGGGTGGAAGAATGAAAAGTGGGTGAAACAGCGGGGCGGAAAGCTAGTTATATATAAAATTCTCGTGTCACAGTTTTAGTTACCGTAGTCCTCCGAAACGGCTTGACCGATTTTGATGTAACTTTATATCTGTATTCAATAGGTCTGAGAATAGGTTGTTATCTATTTTTTACTAGTTGTCCCCCGCGGCTTCACCCGCGTTCCCATAGGGTCCACGTTCCCGTGAGATCTAGCGGTATAAAAAATAGATAACAACCTACTAAATATACATATAAAATTTCATCAAAATCGGTCAAGCCGTTTCGGAGGAGTACGGTAACAAAGGGCCGATTTGGATGAAATTTTGTTGTGTAGGTATTTCAATGGGTTCCTCGATGATTTGAAAACAAAATTGGACCCGGCAGGTGGAATCGGGTTCTAAGTTTTGTTTTAATTTTAGAGCAGGACAACGTCTGCCGGGTCCGCTAGTATAATATAATAAATGAAAACGTTTCACTATTTTATTATTTACTAGCTGTCACCCGCGTTACCGAATCACAGAGATAAATTATAGTCTGGAATGGCACATAGGCTACTTTTTATCACGGGAAAAGATAAGATCCCACGGGAACGCGGGTGAAACCGCAGAGTACAGCTAGTATGTATATATAAATACAGTTTTTAATCTAGTAGACAGCCCATTCAATTACGGCACTATTCAATTGACTTTGAAAACACGAATAAAGTTGAATCGACAATGCTTTAATAAAGAGTTTTTGTGAAAAGTCAATAAGTAAACAGGGTTTTATCCTTTTAATAAACAAGCGTCGTTCAGCGCGTGGATTATCATTTAGGAAAGCGAAATGTAGCTGAGGGTATTGTTTACACAAGAATTCAGGCTTGAATAACCATTCGTCTACGGTGATTGTGATTGTTTTTTATATGCAATAGGGGTATCGAAGCAGCCTAAGTGCCTCCCTGGGATGAGGTTTAAGGGAGGGACCGTGGAAACAAACAGACTTGCATACAAATTACCCAATAACTAAGCGCCAACGATGTTCCCTCCCAGCCAAGATTCGGTGAAGCCAATCGACCTTCCGTAACATTCTTATTATTCTATGTCTGTATGGTAGCATTACTTGTATATTATGAATTTTATAGAGCTGCAATTTGATACTCCGTCAAAGCTAAATACCTACCTAATTATCATGAAAAAGTTGTGTATGATTCTTTTTTTTTTCTTTTTTTTAATATTCGATAGGCTTGTGTTTGACCACAATCTCACCATGGTAAGTGATGATGTGGCCGAAGATTAAAGCACACAAAGCCTAGATGGGAACAGGTTCTCAAGTGCAGCTGTCGGAACACACCGATAGGTGTTTGGCGACAGATTTTCAACTTGAGGGTGGTAGCCAGCCAGTCGGGTACTACAAAGTACCCTACCACTGTGCTATGGTTTCCTCACGATGTTTTCCATCACCGAAAGCTCAAGCTCATTGTAGGATTCGAATCCACGACCTTCGCCCCGGTATTCGACGTCACTTACCACTGAGCTATCATCGCCTTAAATTCGCCGATTTTGAGGAATATAGGCCCTTACAATCTTACCAAGTAGAGAAATGTGTAGTGTCTGGTTTAAAAATAGCTGAATTGTTATGACTCGATGTAATACCCTACACGTACCTACCTTCACCCACTACGCTTCTGAACGTACGTAAACAGAAAGGTGGCTGATAAATTCATTATTCATTAATATTTACAACAAATGTACAAAATATACATGCAAATGTACAATTACAATACATAAAAAACATCTTCGAGGCTGCCGCTGCTGCCGATCGGCAAGGTTCCCAGAAGGCTGGCAGCGTTTCCTCTTTGGATGGCCAAGCTGATTATTAATTATTTACGTTCACCATGCTTATTGGAAATCCTGAAGTTTTTTGTTGGTACTGTCAAATCATGATTTTGGATAAATCTTATTTACCTACGAGTGAATTTAGAATAAGGGCGTCACTAAAATTATTAACAAAATGGTGGAAAGTTTTTTGGTTTCGAAGCAACATAAAACTCAACGTGCAAAGATATAGGCTCACATTCAAATAAAATTGAATCAGAATCAATGCCCCATTATAATCAGTACCCTACCTACAGATTCATATAACTATATTCTAAACCAACGATAACCCTTTTATCCGCAGCTTCCGAATATTTCAAACTATTCGAGCTATATTTTATTCTGAAAATAAATGAATTGGAGAGGCGATAGACAGATAATTAAAAAGCTTCTCTTGTATCTCTTTTCAATTGGTATTTCCACTTAGACCTCCCGTTATTGCCTCGTTAAAAATGTATTTGAATACTGTATAAATATTGCACAATATATGTTTAAATGCAGCAGCTATCGGTGTGTTCCGGTAGCTATTGCTGAGATCCAGTACCCTTAGCACTTAGGGAAAACATGGGGAGTGTTTTACAGGGTAGAAATGTGTTAAGTATTCTTACAGTTATCTTCAACACCTTTTTATTGTTCTTGATAAAAATCTGACACAAATGAATTTAAAATTAATATTTATCCGGTTATTAAGAGTTTAAGATAAATTTCAAGAATCTACGTTACATAGCTTTCGAAATGGATGTGAACTTATTAGGGTTTGTTTTAGGGAATGAGGGTTTCTCTTAGAAGGAGGAAAAAAACGTGTTAGAATAAAAAAAAATCCTTCAGTTCCCTAGTAAATATCGAACAGCTTCATTTTGTCGCTTACCCTTTTCATGTAATAATTTTCCCTTAAAATATCCTGGGCCACCAAATCAGGGGTCAGGCACTACCATACTGTGGCAGTTTGTGAAACATATATGTGAATTTTTCACAACGGTATAATAAAATCGGTTGCCGCTTCCTCGTCTGCGTGGAATTAGTTTATCGCGGAATCGAATCTTTTCACCCTTTCTTCACAAACTAAGGAGTTGATATAGATAAAGTAGTCCTATCCCAGGGATAATCGTACATACCTAAATCAGTATAGAGTTACTTATACATTTTTAATACGGATAAAATATCATGATTTGATTTTATATCTGTTTGAACCTATGAACCGGTTCTTGTATTTAATGGCAGATAAAAATACTTGCGATATTTCTTGTTACCCGAATTTGCTTCAGAGTGTTTAGGTAGATGTTAAGATTACGCTGACATACCTAAATAAAATATCCGCGGACATTTATCACACATGGCTATCTGATCACAAACTAAGAGTAACAATAGAGCTTGTAGTTTGAAACCAGTTGACTGATATAATATCATTTCAACTTTTTATTGTAAACATTATTTAATGAGAGAAGACAGTGAGGTTACTCAGAACCAGTTCGGGTTTATGCCAGGACGAGGGACAACGGACGCCATTTTGCACTTCTCCAGCTATGCGAAAAATACAGAAGGGCGCGGAAAACCCTACATAATAATATGGTGTTCTTAGAAAAAGCATACGACCGTGTACCCCGTGAGGTTCTGTGGTGGGCTCTGAATGAAAAGAGAGTGTCTGGAAAGTACCTGCAGATTTTCCGTTTGATGTACAGCCGAGCAAGTACACACGTCCGGTCCGAAAACGATACTGGCGATACTGACAAGCTCAATGTGGCCGACCCCTTGGTTTTAAGCCCTTAATTGTTCCTCCTCATTATGGATGCGCTCACATCTGATACATACAGGAGGAGGTGTATGCTGTTTGTCGATGACAATGTTCTTGTTGGAGACATTGCAATCGAGAACAGACTGGAAAAGCGGCGGGGAAAATTGGAAAGTGTCGGACTGAGGATCAGCAGACCTGTTCTGTGCAGCGACTTCGGTGGTACATCCAGTTTTTCCCATATAGCCTTGGTGAATGGTGAATTCCTACCAGTCTGTTCCGATTTCAGGTACCTTGGTTCCCTGATCCAAAACGATGGCGACATTGACCGAGATTTGACGAACAGGATTAATGCAGGATGGATGAAATGGCGGCAGGTTTCTGGGACCACAATCATGTAACCGACGAATGTCCATGAAATTGATGAACATGAATGAAGGGAAAATTTATAAAACCATCATAAGACCTGTCGTAATGTACCTACGGATCTTAATGTTGGGCAACAAAAGAGGAGTTTGAGAGAAGAGTATATGTGGCCGTGATGCGAATACTGATGCGTGATGTGATGGATGTGTACCTCTCACATCCATCACAGCATTCGCATCACGGAATGGACAATTTCCAATTCCATTCTCGAAAAAAATTCGAGAATGGACAAGGAACGAGTATATCAGAGGAAGCTTGAAAGTAGCACCAATGACTGAAAAGATGAAAGGAAATAGATTATTAGAGGTTTAATATAGGCATGAAGAGGGATGAAATGCATGTAACAAAAAGTTTATTGAGCATGAGTGTGGATATATTATAGAGGTAGAGGAAAGCCGAAGATGGTATGGCTGGACTGCGTGAAGAATGATATGCATATGAAAGGTGTGAGTACTGAGACAACTAGTGATAGAGCGGAGTGGAAGAGGAAAACATGTTGTGTCGACCCCACCATGCCGTGGAATAAGGACAGGAAGAAGAAGAGATTATGTAAATAGATCAGTACCCGAACTCTGGACAAATAGACATGCACAAAAATGTGTGATAGCTAGTGCTAGTCAAAGTATATGACGATTGAACAAAGTATTAATTATTTTTTTATATTTAAATTTAAAAATACGATAGGTATTTGAATAAAAGATGGAACAGAGCAAGGCCTGACATCAGATGGGAAAACGTGAGCCAAATCACCGGCCTAATTACACGCTTCATAAGCGTTGGTAGAACGAAGGGGCGGGCGAGCCGGGCAGTCGGGCACCCTTCACCTCCATTCTGTGAATATCCACCGACACCCGATGTCTTCAAACCATTATTTCGATCAATAATTAGCTTAAGCCTTATACTTAACTAAAATAATATTTTTCTACTTTTTCGATATGAATCTGACTGAAATCTGTATTTTTTTATTGCAATATCATGAAAACCAATTAGTATTTTGTAATCGGAATGTGTTTGAGTTTTTGCAAAATCACCAAATAGAATGACCACAATTTGGTCTTTGATTTGACAATCTATCTATACATATATATAACGCGTTCCCGTAGGATCCGCGTTCCCGTGGGATCTTTCAAGGCGATGATAGCTCAGTGGTATGTGACGTCGGATACCGCGGCGAAGGTCGTGGGTTCGAATCCTTACAATGAGCTTGAGCTTTCGGTGAAGGAAAACATCGTGAGGAAACCACAGCACGGTGGTAGGGTACTTTGTAGTACTCGACTGGCTGGCTACCACCCTCAAGTTGAAAATCTGTCGCCAAGCACCTGTTGGTGTGTTCCGGCAATTGCACTTGAGAGCCAGTTCGCCTTAATAAGGTGTACAACACATTAGCAATCCCCTGGTATTGCCAATGTCTATAGGCGACGGTTGTCACTTACCATCAGGTGACTCGCCTGCCTCGTTGTCACTTGTGACATAAAAAAAACTAGCGGTATAAAAAATAGATACCTACTCTCAGACCTACTGAATATACATATGAAATTTCATCAAAATCGGTCTAGCCGTTTCGGAGGAGTATGGTATCAAACTAACTCCGGACCGATTTGGATGAAATTTTGTGTGTGTATTTCAATGGGTTCCTCGATGATTTGAAAATAAAATTGGACCCGGTAGGTGGCGCTGGAATCGGGTTCTAAGTTTTGTTTTAATTTCAGAGCAGGACGACGTCTGCCGGGTCCGCTAGTCTATCTATATATATATAAAAGTTAAAACTGATTGGCTGACTGTCTGACTGACTAGACTGATCTATCAACGCACAGCTGAAACCACTGAACGGATTGCGCTGAAATTCGGCATGCAGGTAGTTATCATGACGTAGGTTTCCGCTAAGATACAAAAGGATTTTTCAAAATTCACCCCCTAAGGGGATGAAACGGGTGTCCAAAGTTTGTATGAAACTCTGTCATTTTTTATTTGAAATGAATGAAATTTAATATTTAGCTTTTAGATATAAAAGAATGAAACATGTTTATATAATTTTTTTAAAGGGGAAGAAGGGGTGTTAATGTCTGTATGAAAAATAAATTGTTTATTATCAAAATTACTTGAGATTTAGTATTTATGTTCTTCATAAAATTAAAAAAAACATGTATTTAAGGAATATTTGAATTTCACACCTAAAAGGGGTGATAAAGTATGTATGAAAAATAATTTGTTTGGTATCAAAATTAATTGAAATTTAGTATTTATATGCTCTTCAATAAAATTAAAGAAACACTTATTTAAGGATAATTTGAATTTCAACCCTAAAAGGGGTAAAAAGGAGTGTTAAAGTTTATATGAAAAATAAATTGTTTAGTATCAAAATTACTTGAAATTTAGTATTTATGCTCTTCAATAAAATTAAAGAAACACGTATTTAGGGATTATTTGAAATATCCCGGGTCGTGTAGTCCACACTTAGGCGAAGCTGCGGGCGGAAAGCTAGTATGTAATATTTTTCTCATTAGGTTTATTTTTAATCTAAGTATTATGCTCATTGACACTTAAAATAAAACTTCACACATAAAGTGTGTAAATTAGGGAAACGCGGGTGAAACAATGGAGCAAACAGATAGTATAATATAAACCTAAAATTGATTTATATTCTATAACAATAAACACGCGATCAACCGCAAAAACAAGTGAAAAATATTTTTTCATCCCCCCATCTCGGAAAGAGTAATTTTGCTCTTCGATATCTGGGTGTAAAAGTCGTTATTATCCTCTAGACTTGAGGATAAAGTAAATAGAACATCGTGTGCACTATGTTTGTGAATTCAAAACATCATTAAACCTATTTACTTCTACCTCCATGGTGCCGAATTTATCATACATCCTTTTTTATTTTTTTAAAAACCCAGACTCGGGATCTTCTTGGTGTACTTTTTTTAAATTTGCTTTGCGCGCGCCATTTTCTTTTTTGCATTCATTTCCTCGCTGAGCTGGGATGAAAAATTACGTGTTGCACTCGAGTGCAAAGATTTTTCACCTCGTGCTCTTTTGATTCCGCTTACGCTCAGGATTCTAATTGTTGAATCAATTTTAGAATCCTTCGCTTGCTCGGTCATCAAAATTGAGCACGCGGTTAATAAACAACTTTACACTCTTGTATAACAAATTACTATTGTAGGCATGTCTACCTATTGTGAGGGTGAGCGTGAAATTCCGTTTGATAAAAAATATAAATAGGCACGAAAATGGAAATGATTTTGGGGTTAGTATGAGCACACACTAAGTATGTATAATGGATGAAACTAAATAAGAATAAAGTATAGTTAATTCTTATTTTTAACGATGTAACAAATTACCTGTGATAAAATCAGAAACGAAAAGGAAAAAGCTTACTATGGACATAAAAGTAAAACACCAGCGGGTTGCCGGGTGAATATAAAAAAAAACAAGTTAAAATAAGGTCAACAAGGAGAGGCTGCACTCATTGTAATTATTACCAGAGCTTTTTAAACAATAAGCATTTGATACAATGGCTTTTTAAGAAGTGCTGCTGTCAAAGTAAAATGGAGCACCAAATGCTTGAAGTCGCCATTTGTAGACGATTTATTATCACTTACATAAAAAAAAATACCCAAGTGATTAGCACTCAGCCCTCTATTTTGCTTTGTAGTTTATTTTTTTTCATCAGTAATAAAGTAGTTATATATTAAATTACTTATTTAAAAATATATTTGGGCACTTGTACCTATCCATTTTCGAATCGGTAAATCACTCGTAATATCAACACTCAGATATTCAGGTATTGATAAATAATAAGTAAAAAAGTATATTTATAACTTCTGAGACTTAGTGACTTTTTGTTTCCATTATAGAGGTATATTTCCTTTTATTTCTATACAACTAAGTTATTGGGAAACACACGTTTGTATCTTGTTTTCCTTACCTCTTACATTAACCTCTTATTAGTTCCTAAGATTACATAGTATTTATAGCTCATGTATTCGTCGATAGACGCTACAACAAGACTCAAATCTATTAACAAACGCAATCTTTGAACGGATAACTGTAGTAGTTAGAAAATTATATGGCCTTAGTTGCCCCCCACCGTATCAACTTCGTTCCCGAGGAATCTTACCTTTGATCAAAAATGAAAAATGATCCTCTATGTTTTATATCAGGGTTATGATCTACCCGTGAGCCAAGTTTCATCAAAATCGAATGAGCTGTTTTAGCGTGCAACAAACACAAACTTACAAACATACAAATTTTCAAATTAATCATATTAGTACGTTTATTGGTTTTGTTCTGAAAGTTTGTGTGTGTAAATATTTGTTATTCAATCACGTAATGGCTGAACAATCTAAACGCGGGAAAATTATATAATATAAATGAAAAAAAATTATCTCCGTTAAAAATGACCTTGTTTGGACAGATATAGACCAACAAGAAAATTTATTCTTTGTAACATATACAATTAATATTTAATTTAAGTGAAACTCATCGCAAAATAACTCTGACATAACTTGGGTAAACTACAAATATAGCTTTTGTTAATCCATAAAACCCTTAAATAGTAACCCCAGTCGCTTTTTGTACTTCTACCTACATATGTTTACGTAGAATGACGTCGTACAGCCCTTCCAATTTCATCCACGGATTCCTATCATATTATGCTTACGTTGAAATTTTACATCCCTTCTCTATATGAAATCGATATACGAAGGTTGACGTGGAATTTTGGAGAACACAGCGTAAGCAGCACGTAGTATGTAAGGTGCTCCGATAAATTTATGAGAAAGTTCCTCCAAGATAATTCATTTATTACCTAAGGTAGGTATAGCTTAATATAATATTTCTAACTAGCTTTCCGCCCCGCGGTTTGACCCGCGAACCCCTTTTTATACCTTTAGGGGTTGAATTTCGAAAAATCCTTCCTTATTCCTCGTCTACGTCTTAAAAACAAGACCAAGAATTCAGCTTTCTAGGACCAAGGGTTTAGGCTAGGCGTTGATGAGTCAGTTAGGCCTTCTATTGTTATATATATACCTAATAACTACGATAATTGTTTGAAGCTTATACAGGTACTGTATAATCGTATTTAAAAATATCTTAGGGAACTTCAACAAAGTTATTTAAAATACTAATTCCCCCGGGGCCACCGCAGCCTTTCAATGGTATTACCATAAGTAGAAAAGGCTGTATTTTATGTTTATATAGACGTTTATACATACTTAAATTGTCAGTTTATACTACTGATTAACTCTAAGGTTTGTATGGATTTATGTTTGTTTCGATGACGAAGCGATACTACCAATTTATCCCGCTAGATGCCTGTAAAATACCATATATTTTGTATGTATGCTTTATGAAATGATTTGATCCAGCCATATTATGCCTTCATGTAGTGAGTTGTAATGTAATAGCCTAGGTCCCTATCGATTTATAAATAAGCAATTATTATGAGAAAATACCATGAAAAAGTCGACTCTGAGAAGACAAAGTTGCAATAATAATCCTTATTATTTACAAATAGACTTTGTTTTTCTTTTTTTTTTTTTCAATGAAAGGCTATTTAAGTAATTTATTTCTTGATTTTATATTGTGGAACTCATTGAAGGGTATTTTTTTGTTAGCATTAACATTGTCAGAAGTTATAATACCTTTAGAATGTACCTACGCATGTTTCAAATTCTCGATTATTTTGATATTGATTATTAATGATGATCAATCATAATATAGCACAGAATAAGTCCAGACAATCTCATACGTATACGTAAAATAATATATTATTATCCTATTGACTTTTCTCCACATGTCTAGACTAGGCACATTCATAATTACCTGAATAGAACCTCATTACTATTATTTAGACAACATTAATCAACTTGACAAAACCCCTATATAGAGCTAGACCGATACCTAACATTACAGAAGCCTAGCGAGGACATCCACAAATAAATACGTAACTTAACCTTAAACTTAACTAAACTTAAATATATAGGAAAACTACCTATTATTAGATATGTTTAGAAATTAATGTTCATATCAAAATGTGTTTTCTGTATTTCTGTACTTACAGAGAAGCAATCACAAAGTGATGAATAGTGACATACTCAATACGGCTGCCTGTGCCTTCTAACTTAGGCCCTCTAGTATATTTTTTATCAGTATCTAAAATATTTTTTTAAAATCCGTTTTAGACTTTTTTATAATTTCAAATTTATTATTCGTCTTGGTTAATTTCGATGACGTTGACGAGAATCCTTATATATTATACTAGCGGAACCGGCAGACGTCGTCCTGCTCTGAAATTAAAGTCAAACTTAGAACCCGATCCCAGCACCACCTACTGGGTCCAATTTTATTTTCAAATCATCGAGGAACCCATTGAAATACACACACAAAATTTCATCCAAATGGGTCCTTTGTTACCATACTCCTCCGAAACGGCTTGACCGATTTTGATAAAATTTTATATGTGTATTCAATAGGTCTGAGAGTAGGTTGTTATCTTAACGGATTTTCATACGGTTTGGAGGCATGAGGGTTTTGGTGGATTAATTCATTAAGGTTTTGTGTATATTGGCTGAAATTTGACGATGATTGTTGAAGATGTCGGAACAAATCAGGCGTGCGCCGCGTAAACTGATATATGTAGATAGATAGCACAACCACGAAGACGCGTAGGCGTATATGCACTGCTACCCGAGCGAAGCCTGGGTGGGTTGATTTATTGTCGGTGGGTTTTAGTATTATGATTTATTTTCTGAATTTCTGTCAGTTTAATTTTTTTCATGAATAGGATATTTTATTGATTCCATATAAAATAAACTTTATGTAGAAACCGGTTCCAACAGTGCATGGACACAAAAAGCTAAACGCAATCAAGACGAGGTCCAAGATGCTATATCGATTTTCACAGGAAACTGGAAATATATCGAGGGATCCCATAAGGAAGCTTGTTGTGGATAGTGGCTATCCATGCTTACCCTATTTGTTAACACCCGCGTCATTGTGTACAGAGGCTTTGGACCGTGGAAGAAGACATATCCTTTTTTGCGCTATAAATCTTGATGGGGTATTTCGATGCAACAGTTTATCGTTTGTATATCAAGTAGGTACGTTTAAATCTTTTATATTGAGATTGATCGAATATACGATACGAATAATAGCTCCTGTATATACCTATTAAGTGACAAAAATCTACGATATTGTGATCTTTGTAGTAGGTAGCCTTCTCCCTCGCGGTTCCACGTCCCCATTTTACCACCTTAAAGAATGCAATTTGGATGCTATCTTAGGTCACCCTTAACGTAATAAGAATACACCCCAATCTGCACAAACAAAGTGTATCACCATACTCGTTGCCATGAAATATACCTAATGTATTTTTCATACAATCCCTTAGAGGAAAATAAAATTAAGTGTTTTATTTATTGCGTCAATGAGCCGTCCAGATATGTATTATAACCGATACAAATATTTCACCCCCACTTTAACCTAAAAATACGTCACATTCTCTACCTAAAAGCTAAAAATATATTTTCGTAACGTTTGCATATAAAATGACAGATTTGCATACAAACAAAATTAGGATCGAATCTACTGATGATATTGACCAAACTAATTTGCAGAATATTGTATACCTACATTGAATAGCTCTGTATAATACTGATCTTCGACATTGCAATCAACTGAAGCCGACTGAGATTGGCACTATATGTATAATAAGGTGTCAATAATTGAATACGCGATGATAGCTATCCCACATACGTAAGCAAATTCTATGCGATGATATAGCGCGTTGTGTCCCAGGTTTAGCAGCACGACACCGGAGATTGATAGGAAATGACCGAGCCAGCCTTTTCCAGCGCAACGTGTACGCTTATCATATTTCACTAGCCTTTGTTCTTTATGGGGGACCGACTTCGGTTTAAACTTATGTAGTTTCGATTTGCAGTCTCTAATAAAAAGTACAAATCTTACTTATATTATAAATGTGAAAGTTTGGATGGATGTATGTTTGTTACTCATTTACGCCAGAACGGCTGAACGGATCTGGATGATATTTGGCATAGAGATAGATTATAGTCTGGAATAGCACATATGCTACTTTTTATTCCGGGAAAGATAAGATCCAACGGGAACGCGGGTGAAATCGCGGGGAAACAGCTAGTGGGTATATATAGTAATTTATCTTGTCTGTTGTCTTTTTATTTTCCCACATTTTTCTGTAAAAGCTCTACAGACCCCAAGGGAAAAGAAGACAGAAAGACAACGTGAGGGGATAGCACACAAAATGTGAACCTTTCAGTGACATGAGAGTAGACTCGTATGTTCAGACTGTTCTAGTGGTTTTTAGATAGATGAATCGCAAGGAGTAATTCCACTTTGCCCCACCAAGCCCGCCACCCTGGTGTGGCAAAGTGGACTGCCTAAAATTTTGCAGTGGAATATGCCCCACTATTCTGATTTGATGGGGCGGATAACACTAGCATAAACACTTTGTGGATTCTGCCCCACTAGGGTTAGCACCTCAGGATTTGTGTATGAAGGTTAACATGTATTTTTACATTTGTTTGTAAAAAAAATAAATGTATACCTATATCTGTAAGTAAAACGTTATTAGTGCTGGAAGCTTAGATTTAATACGTAGCGAAGTGGTTTAAATAAAAGTAAAAAATAAATAAATAATTTTAATGTACTATTTATTTCTGGAAGGAATCGGTTTATAAATCACAGATTAATTACCTTTTACAAATAAAATTTTACTAACTAAGATAAATCTTGATAATCACAAATTAAACAATGATTTGTTCTTATGATATGTTCTTAAAACGAAACATATTTACTACATAACTATTCAAAATCACAGATTCTTCATCATTTGGTATACCTTTTACAAATAAAATCTTACTAACTAAGATAAATCTTGATAATCACAAATTAAACAATGATTTGTTCTTATGATATGTTCTTAAAACGAAACATATTTACTACATAACTATTCAAAATCACAGATTCTTCATCATTTGGTATACCTTTTACAAATAAAATCTTACTAACTAAGATAAATCTTGATAATCACAAATTAAACAATGATTTGTTCTTATGATATGTTCTTAAAACGAAACATATTTACTACATAACTATTCAAAATCACAGATTCTTCATCATTTGGTATACCTTTTACAAATAAAATCTTACTAACTAAGATAAATCTTGATAATCACAAATTTAACAATGATTTGTTCTTATGTGATATGTTCTTAAAACGAAACATATTGCATATTGCATATAAATTGTTTTTATTCATAAGGTAATACATAAGACTGTTTTACCATACCATGTCGATCAATGTGTGATTCTATAATCTGTGACTCTATAATCTGTGATTCTATTTTTTGTAACAAGTAATTTAGTGGCTGTTTGTATGTATATAGTTTAAATTTATTTTTTTTATTTATAACGTAATCAGTAAGAAAATACCTATATCTACACAAACCATACAAAATGATGACGAATCTGTGATTTTGAATAGTTATGTAGTAAATATGTTTCGTTTTAAGAACATATCATAAGAACAAATCATTGTTTAATTTGTGATTATCAAGATTTATCTTAGTTAGTAAGATTTTATTTGTAAAAGGTATACCAAATGATGAAGAATCTGTGATTTTGAATAGTTATGTAGTAAATATGTTTCGTTTTAAGAACATATCATAAGAACAAATCATTGTTTAATTTGTGATTATCAAGATTTATCTTAGTTAGTAAAATTTTATTTGTAAAAGGTAATTAATCTGTGATTTATAAACCGATTCCTTCCAGAAATAAATAGTACATTAAAATTATTTATTTATTTTTTACTTTTATTTAAACCACTTCGCTACGTATTAAATCTAAGCTTCCAGCACTAATAACGTTTTACTTACAGATATAGGTATACATTTATTTTTTTTACAAACAAATGTAAAAATACATGTTAACCTTCATACACAAATCCTGAGGTGCCAACCCTAGTGGGGCAGAATCCACAAAGTGTTTATGCTAGTGTTATCCGCCCCATCAAATCAGAATAGTGGGGCATATTCCACTGCAAAATTTTAGGCAGTCCACTTTGCCACACCAGGGTGGCGGGCTTGGTGGGGCAAAGTGGAATTACTCATCGCAAGCGTAGATACGGTAAATAAAATCGTTCCATAATGCTCACAATATAAAGTTGATTAATCGTTTGAAATAATTATAATTCAAAAGTGGATACTGTATCATGTTTTTCTTTTTTATTATACCTAACTTAAAAGCTTTTTAAAAGCCATGAAGATCTGTCATTAAAAACAGAAATAGAAACTTGTTTTCGCATCTAGGTAGGCTTAATTATTAATTAAATATGCTTAATTCGCAATCGGTTCTATGAAGAAATCAATTGATTTCAAATTAGACATAAATGATGCATAAATGTCAAAGAAAATGCCGCAATAAAGCTTTGCAGTACCTACATATCTCATACATACACATTTATCTATATTATATAGGCCTTAGTGAAGCCTTAGTGGCCAATAAAACAGTATACCTACCTATTAATTTGACTATATGTCGATATACGAGTACACATAATACTTAAAAAGACTTTCTTTTATATGTTATGCTTTTGGCTATTTAATTTTAATGTTTATTTTCTAACACCAAAAATAATCTCAATATTTTAAATTTTCTGCGGAATATTATTTGACTCTTTCTCCACACAAACAAAATAACGCTTTTCTCGTAAAGGTTACGTACAAATGCAATTAATTTCAAGAACATTTATTTGAGATCTTGCAATAAAAATTCTATATTAAGACATGAAGTTATCGTACTGATTTTATTATGTAACCCTTTGTGAAAAAAAGGTTAACATTTACGATCACTGCTCATGGTGGTCATGAGCGTACATATATCTTTCGCGATATTTTCCTGCGTCAGTAGTTTACAATTCTCAGTTTCATTCGGTAAGCTGTGGCCAATCTCCTCGAGATTTCTAGGTGGCTTTTGTGGTTGGCGGAAATTGGAAACGTTTCATATCAAATTTATTTTAGTTACGTGGATTATGTTGTAAGAAATGCAACCGTCGAATAGAGTTCGTCTACGATTTACTTTTATTTTTATATGTGTGTGCGGTGAATGAAAACGTGACAATAAACTAAATAGTACCTAGCAAGTATTTAAGACTCCGTGAATTTATTTATGAATAACCTTGTTTTACAAAGTGGATATAGGTATAATAAGGTTATACGAGTTACGTAATACTTTTATGATGAAATACAAACGAGATTTTAAGGTCCCAACGTCTGGCGGCTTTGATGGATTGGCAGAAAGTCAACAAAAACTGTACCTAGAGTTTGAAACTGAATCATATAAAAATTTGATAATTTTATATTCCTTGAGAAGCGTAAAATATTTTCGTAGTTATATCATAAATTCAATATAAATATTGAATTTAGTAAATACGCCCGGAAATTATTTGTAGAAAGCATTCAGGTAAAAAGCTATATTTATGTAGCTAATATATTATGTAAATATACCCACTTAAGATATTAGA
Source organism: Ochropacha duplaris (assembly GCA_951361185.1). Lineage (NCBI taxonomy): Eukaryota > Metazoa > Arthropoda > Insecta > Lepidoptera > Drepanidae > Ochropacha > Ochropacha duplaris. Next base: position 5,149,112 of record OX592690.1, read on the forward strand.
TTTCGAAATGGCTTCTATTATAACTAATTATTCAGGGAATTTGTTGTGAACTATTACGATTCCTTTTCAATTTAAAATGTTTTCTCAGTAGGTACATAATAATAGATGATAACGTTTATCAAATCATATTTCTCTCAATTTCAACATTTTCATACTTTACAAGACATGTTCGTGTACAAAGGTTAATTAAACCTAATCTTTTAAATTTTACGAATACAATTTAATTTTAAAGTATATCATAAAGTGTATAATGGATTCATTAAAATATGAAAAATGTATGTAATGTATAAAGTATGAGAATGTATTTAAAATTCCCCAAAAATCGTTAACTTTTAACTTATTTTACATTCAACATTTCATCTGTTCTTTCATTTCTTTTCACACAGAGAATACTTGTAAAAGATAGACATCGGCGTTTTCCGGATGCTACAGTTTTAATATATCCGTTGAAAAGATTCCCTCCCAGGGTCTTTTGAGAGTGGCTCTCGGTGTTGCGGTAAAAGGCGTCTGAGTGGAGCACGTCTTGTAAGAGAAGAATGCACAGTTAGGTGAGGAGAAACTGACATAAATTAGGCTACAGTAGTTCTTGCTTTCATATCTCCACCCACATGTGTAACTTCACAAGTGTTTGCGACAAATTGCCGACAAGTTCTCGTTAGCAATGTTTAAGTTTCACCGATTAATGAGTTGATAAAACTTATGGAAAGCAATTTAGTATGTATGTAGCATCGGCAAATATTTGTTGAATTAAGTTATGGCAGCGCAGAATCGACGATGCTCAAGGTACAGAGACTTTAGTGGATTTAACCTCTAGATTATATTGTGATATGGAATACAAAATACATGTTGGTAAACATATTTTATCTTCATGTTTACAAAATATTAAAACTGACGTAATATTTAGAAGTTATTATGGATACAAACATGCAGTGGAAACCCAAGCTGAGTACCCGGGTTAAGGAATAGCTACTACGTCTGTATATTGACAAACACTGACGGTCGTATTTCGTTCCCATTTCCAATAAAGAACATTTGAAATTTTGCCAGCGTTTGCTTTAAAACACAAGAGCATTTATTTAAATGTATCAAGTAATTTTTAGTGGAATATGATATTAATTTGCACTCATAGTAGCCTCAAACAAATTCAGCAGTTCCAAAATAAAAGAAGCAAGATATGTAAACTAAAATATGTGATATGTACGAATCGAATTATTGGCATTAGAGAAGGACTAGCTTGATAACCTGACTTGATAATATTATTATAAACAAACTAGAAACTATGAACAAGAATCAACGGTTGTACCACTTGTGTACAAGTTATAAGCAACCAACTAAACCGGAAAACTACTTTAAACTTGAGAAGTTCAGCCTTCTTCAAGCCATCTTGATGCATTAAAGATTTTTGAAAACTTAAATTTTTCACTAGTAGGTATGCTAACTAGATATGTTACATACAGCTTAGGAATTATATTTATCCAATTATCCATTGATTGGTTGCTGTAACCTGGCTTTGGTCATAAATTTAAACGTAAAGAACTTGAGCATGATTTCAAATAACAAGATAATTGATTTTGCGAACATCACGGTATCAAATTAAACTTCTAAGTCATCGCAATCATAAGATACGGCCGCTTATGCTCAGTTTATGCGCATATTTTGATTCTTGCAAGGGAATCAAAACCTATAGGGTACTTCCCGTTGACCTAGAACCATGAAATTTGGTAAGAAGCAATATCATGTATCATAAGTAAAGGAATAAATCTGAAAAGCTTAATTTTTAGTTACATCAGAATAGAAAATCAAGTAAAATCTTCCAGACTTGATTCCCGTGATGAACTTACATTTTACACACCTACAGGTTCGTACGGAACCCTCGGTTCTTCTTCTTCTTCTTCTTCTTTTTCGTGCGGGCGTTTTCCGCAATTGGGCGACGGATTGCGCCCTTTTTGCGTCGGAGGGTGTTTGGCTGGGGTTACTCCAGCCATCCTATATCCTCAAGGAAGCCTGCCAGCGCCTTGACGTTGCTGACCGCCTCCCTGAGACTACCCGGGTTGCCCAGGTAGTTTGCCCGGCATTCGGCCACCCCACCGCATTCCAGCAGGACGTGGGCGGCTGTTTCTTCTGCCCTCATGCAAGCTCTGCACAGGGGGCTGTCTGTGACACCTAGATTGAACAGATGTTTGTTAAAACTGCCGTGACCGGTTATAGCGCTAGTTACTAGTCGCAAACGTGGCTTACTCAGTTGTAGGAGTGCTCTAGAGAGCCTTGTATTAAGTTGAGGCAAAGCTAGTTTGGCCTGCCTGCACTCCTCATGGTTGTTCCAGTAGTTTTGGTGGAGGTGGTATGTGCGTTCACTTATCCTACCTTTAAACCAGCACTGTGGGAGAGGGAGAAAGGGTTCGGGTCCCACCGGTTTTGACTCCGATCCTCTCCTTGCCAGTGAGTCAGCTGCGTCATTGCCTCTGTCTCCACTATGTCCTTTAATCCATTGTATGGTTATGTTATTGTGGGTGCCTACCAAATTTACGGCCTTTTGACACTCCACTACAAGACTAGATGTCACCTTAGTACGATCCAGTGCTTGTAGTACTGATTTGCTGTCTGAGAGAATGATAATGTTATGATCTGTTACCTTTCTTGTCGCTATTGCCTGAGCCGCCAGGAGGATCCCCATGCATTCAGCCTGGAAGACTGTGCTGTGGGATCCTAGGGGTTTGACAATGTTGATGTTAAGGTCCTCCGAGAAGACGCCTGTACCAGTGCCTGCACTGGTTTTTGAGCCATCCGTGAAGATTCTGAGTGATCTGTGGACCCGGCTAGGGTCGCCGCACTCGGACAGTTCAATTTTGAATCTTTAGTTAAAGATGTGGATTGGCGCCACCTTGTCACAGGGGGCGTCTATTAGGGGTGTGTTGTTCCAGTCTAGAAAAATACTGTTAAAGTGCTTGACTTTATCAAACCTGTTTAGTTTTAGAAATTTGAGTCTTAGAGCTGCTTGAGCCGCTTCTTGTTGGATGAATAAGTGGAGCGGCGGTAGATTTAGCATGGCTTCCATGGCCGCAGTCGGAGTGGTCCTCATGCAACCTGTGATTGCACAACATGCTAGTCTTTGGAAGCTTTGGAGCTTTTTGACGCAAGTTCCTAGTTTGGTTCTTGGCCACCACACAAGGGCTCCGTAGCTTAGCATTGGTCGTATTATTACCGTGTATAGCCATTTGAATATCTTGGGGGACAGACCCCAGCGTTTACCTACCATTTTGCGGCATTGCCACAGGACTATGCTGCTTTTTTTGGTTTTTTGGTCAATGTGGCTGCTCCAGTTGAGTTTACTGTCCAACGTTAGACCAAGGTACTTAACTTCACTTGATGTCTGTAGAGCGGATCCAAATAGTTCCGGTGGGTTGTAGTTACCCACATTACGCTTGTTAGTAAACATTACCATTTCTGTTTTTGTTGGATTCACGGTGAGGTCGTGCTCGACGCACCAGTTCTCCACCAGTCTCAGCGCCGCCTGTGTAGTATCACAGACTATGCTGGCCTGACGTCCGGTCATTAGGATGGTGATATCGTCTGCATAACCTACCGTATAGAAGTATTTGGAGTTGAGCCTGGTCACAAGGTCATTTACCACGAGGTTCCACAGCAGCGGCGATAGTACGCCCCCCTGCGGACAGCCTCTAGCCACCAGTGCTCCCCTGCCGTCACCTCCAGCAACCCTTACCACTCTGTTACGTAGCATGTTGATTATCCAGTCCGTGAGAAGTGTAGGGACTTTGTGTCTTACTAGCGCTAACTCTATACTGGTGAAATTTGTTCTGTCAAAAGCTCCCTCAATATCAATGAAGGTGCCTAAACAGATCTGCTTATTTTCGATGGCCTCCTCGATTTTTCCCACCACCTGATGGAGTGCCGATTCTGTGGATTTGCCTGCACTGTATGCGTGCTGGTGTTTGTGAATAGGGGATTTGAATAAAGTTGTATCCCTAAGTTGTCTGTCGCATAGTCTTTCTAAAGTTTTTAGAACGAAAGACGTAAGACTGATGGGCCTGAAGGCTTTTGGATTTGTATAGTCTGCCTTACCTGGTTTGGGTATGAAGATTACTTTTACTTCTCTCCACGCTTGTGGAGTGTACCTGTAGGCTAGACATGCTTGAAAGATGACGGTCAGGTGAATAGCGATATTTTCCCCTCCCCATTGCAAAAGGGCTGGGAAAATGCCATCTGTGCCCGCTGATTTGAAAGGAGAGAAACTGTTGGTTGCCCATGTTACTTTTTCAGGTGTTACAATTTCACGAGCTAGCGCCCAGCATTTCTCTGTAGCTACATATACCTTGTCCTGTGTTTCAGATGTTTGCATGAAACGACAGTCCGGGAAATGTGTTTGGAGTAGGATATCATTGGCTTCACTGGCGGTTTTTGATGTGGAACCATCCGGTCGTCTCAGCTCCCCTATCTCAATGTTTCCCTGTTTCGCCAAGATTTTCCTTACCCTGTTTGCTTGAATGTTGGAAGCGATGTCCCCACTGAACTTCCTCCAGGACATCGTTCGCCAGTACCTTATACGTTTTTTGTATAGTGCTTTCGTTGTTTTGTACTCGTCCCAGTCGTTGTCCTCCCGGGTGTTGAAGGCTCGATTAAAAGTTCTTCCCACCCTTGCTCGAAGGCTTGTTAGCTCTGGACCCCACCATGGGGTTTTACCATTACTGGGTTCCTTGGGGCATGAGAGAGGGCAAGACTGGTTGTAGCAGCTTATTAAGGTGTCATTAAAAAATTTTACCTGTTTTTCTAGTTGCACGACGTCTTCTAACTTCGTGCAAGTATTATTTGGCTTCAAACCCTCTGTGATCAGTTGTTTGTAGCGTTCTCGATTGGTTTTCCTAGGCTGCCTTCTAGGAGCAACCTGTGTTGTATGTACCATGATATTGAAACGGATCCACCGGTGATCCGAACAGGAAGCTTCATTTGATACATGCCATTCAGTTATTGTACTACCTGTGGAGGGTGTAGCTAAAGTGAGGTCGATTATGGTTCTACTGCGTCTGCCGACGAAAGTTGGTTCACTACCTCTGTTTAAGATTTCTAAATTTGTTGTTAGTAAGAAGTCAACAAGTTGTATACCTCTGTTGTTGTTTTGGTCCATACCCCAAAGTTGGTGGTGGGCATTGGAGTCCGTTGCAATGATCAGCTCGAGTGTGTTTCTCTCGCAGTGTCGGACCAGGCGTATGAGTTCATCCGGGGGCGCAGGCTCACCGTCCGGCATGTACGCTGTTGTAATTAGAAGTTCACGTTGCCTGGTGTCTTGTACAGTAAGCCTTATAGTGCATAAATCTCTGGAACAGAAATCCATTAGTGGCTGTGCATCAATATTCTTAGAAATGTAAATACAGGTTCTTACGTCTTTTGTGGTGGCACTCACAAGCTTACCTCCTAAATTGGAGAGTCCACATATGGCTCCACCCCTGATCCACGGCTCCTGGATCAGGGCGACTGCTGTGTTGTTGGCCTCCAACCACTTCCGAAGCTGAGCCGTTGCGGTGATACTGTGGTGGAGGTTGCTCTGGATGAACTGGGCTTTAGAGAGGGGTGGCATCTTGGCCCTCCTCCTCGTTCAGCACCAGTTCATTGAGGCCCAGGATTTCGTCCTCTAAGAGGAGTTCAATCCCGGGTTTCTCAGTAGAGTGACCTGTCTCGATATGCTGGGACACCTTCGGGTCTGTCTTCGGCTTGGATGGCGTTGAAGTCACCCTCCCCAGATTAGCCGCCCCGTCGACGCCCCCCTGTATGGTTGGGGGGACCTCGACGTAGCGGCCTCTGTCGTCCCTGAATTTGACATAGACCGATCCGAGGCGGTAGCTCAGCCTGCGCTTCCTTGCCATTACCTCGGGAATCATGTCTTCAGGGACGCTGAGTGTTAAGAAGGTGGCTCCCACGTTCTCCTGCCTGTGCATGGCGTGGAGCAGCCAACGTTGCGCCTGTGCCCAAGGGTTGGACATGTTGAGCCGCTTCCCCACCAGTACCCTGTCAGTCTCTAAAGTTGGGAGCAGAATTCCTACCCGCACCCTGCGAGGGATATCCTCCGGGTTGAGCACGACCAGGTCTTCCACCCCCGTATAGGAGGCTAATGTGTCCTTTACCCACTGGACTGTGGCGACATCTTGGCACTGCAGTCTGAGGCAGCCCTCCAGGTATCGTGGTTTCCCACAGAACGCCGGTTTGGGGTTCGCCTTGTCGTCGCTGAGCGCGCAGATGTCGTACTGGTCCAGCAGGTGTTGTTCGATCGTTGTCGCCACTTCCCGTGCGATGAACCTACTGGTTGACTGGGTGATGGCGACTTCGATGTCTTGGTTGGTGTTTGTGTTTTTGCCCGCTGCTGCCGCGTATGAAGGGGGTTTGGGTCCGCGAGATGGGCAGAGCTTCTGCTTCTTGGGCTCACCCTTCGGAGATATCGTCTCGTCAGGCCTTGCCCGTTTGGCATTGGCTCCACCTTTCCCACTTGCCTTGCCCTTTCTCAGCGGCTCCTTGCCCAAGTCCCTGCTAGGTCCCGGTTTGGCCTGTGGCTTCTCCGTTACCCTGCAGTCACTCGAGCCAGGATTTGCAGCGGGTGTGGTTGTGGAGGGTGTGGTTACTCCCTTGTTGGTTTTCTTTTTTCTCTCCAGCTTGGCCTTGCGTCGCTGCTTCCTCGTGAGGGCCTTCCCAGGGTTGGACTGCGGCTCCCCATCGCCCTTTGCAGAGGTCTGGTTTGCCAGTGGTCTACCCTGTTCCGATCCCCACGTGGCCCAGCACGCTTCGACGGCGGAGGAGGAGCATGCCTTGGGTCTCCCATCGGTTTCTTCCTTCGGCATGTTCTGTAAAGAAAGAAGCACTGGATCAGCAGTTCTCCAGTCCTTCTTGTGTTTATCCGATGAGATCGCGGTGTTATCCGCTTTCCCACCAGTGTTTTTGGACGACGAGATGGCAGTTTTACCCGCTTTCCCGTCGGGAGTGTTAAAAACAGACGAGATGGCAGTTTTACCCGCTTTCCCGTGTGCTGTGTCTGAGCCTTCAGGTTTCCCCTCGGGCTTGTTTGTGATGTTCGTTTGCTTAGATTCCATTACTAGAAGTTAAAAATTCATCCTTAGAGCTTCCCACCCTCCACGGAGCCCGCACAATCGGGAGTGCCAGATGGGCACTAGGACTACTTTCAGGATATAGTTAGGTTGAGTGAATGAGAGGGCGCGACCGCCGGTGCTCGGTATGTGTACCCGAACTAAGTAACACATCCTCACTCCTTTGGCATGACCATCATCCGCGTACCGCCCCGGGCATCACTCCGTGACAGTACCTCCCCCCAACTCGCCACGACCCTCTGACGGGGCGCTTGACCGTTTCCCTCCACCCGGCTAGAATGAAGGGCTACCGTTTTGGCAGAAATCCGGACCAAAGGGGCGTGTTGCTTCCTAAGAGCCGCAGCTTCTTATTCCGCTCAACCTCCCAGGATTCCTTCATCCCCCCGCACGGCGCTCAACTGTGCAGGTCATGGCACAGGTAAAGCAAAAGTTAGTCTTCTTTGGCCGCCTTACTGTTTCCAAAGAAGAACCGAAGGCTCGCTTGCCTTAATAAACTACTTACACTATATAGGTAATATATAAAAATAGCAAAATATATATATTTTCATACAATATACTATGTAAACTATAATATAAGGGGAGGGGATACGCCTGGACTGTTTTAGTTGCGTCTGTATCCTAGGGATTCAGAACTTAAAAAAAAACAGGCGGAGAACCACGTGAAGGATAACAGTCCGACTTGCCTTGAGGATCTACACGACTGTTGCGCTCACCCTCAAGACCTAAATCTCCGAAGCACCCTGCGGGACAGCAGGGTGCCACAAACGAGTGAGACAGTCACGTCGTCTTACTAAAAGCGCAAATGACTGTCCCCCTCGGTTTAAGAAACATTCAATTTCAACGTTAGAACGTAGCAGTAGGAATAACCTATTATAATATTCTGAAGCACATCAATTCTTAAAAGATTGAGTAGTTATGAAGGAGGCATCAGACTTTATTGATAGGTTCCAACGCTAATCGTTCCTTTTGACTGATAAATCTGTCTAGTTCACATGTTTACGACATCAACTGCGTCATCTGCCAGGTGTATGTTATTGAAATGTGAAAACTCATGTAATTCAGGAAAAATAATAAATTATTCAAAGGTAATATATTTAAAAGAAGAGCCGGTTTTGAAAAACCTATCCATAAACCTGTGAATAAGAACTTTGGCATGAAAATAATACGCAACTAGACGAATTTTCGTGATTCATAACTGCAGAGGGGGAAAGAGGGGAATAAATGCATTTAAAACATCATATTTCACGAATTATTTCACGTTTGTCCCAGAGGTCTGTAATTTATTTTATGTAAATTTTTATTTGATAATATTATCTAGATACAAGTGCAAACGTTTCACATTTATGCCTTCGAAGACAATTTATTTAAATTATATACGTTATTCATTGTATCCGAAAATCCTTCATAGTTTTGTAAAATTAACTTTTAAGTAGATTCACAAAATTAAGAGTGAAGGTATCTCAATAGTGTTTTAAATACAAATTCAGAGTTACCTTATATAGCGGCCGTGTATGTTCGCGATACTTTCCTACGCTTGGGCAGTAGGTATCTATCTAAGAGAATGAAAACTCAAAGGTCACCTGGAAATCACTTCCATGAAAGTGGCAAGAGGATTTTTTGTATCTTTTCTTTGCAAAAATTATTTACTTACAGTAAATAATTTTTGCATTTCAAAATGGCGCAGTATCGGTAATGATCTGAACGCGAGCCAACTAGAAATGCGCTAAAGCGATGTTTTATAGTTGCAGATGCACTGTTAAATCTCCCATTGATGTCCCATTTTTGTGATGGAATTTACCTACTGATAAATTTTCTAACAGGTACTATATTTTACTATGTAACTTCTAGAACTTGACTGGCCTAAATACCTATATTAGATTTTTTCTTCACTACCGCTCAAATATAATAAACTAGTTTTCCGCCTCGCGGTTACACCCGCGTTCCCGAGTGATCTTATTTTTTCCCGGGATACACAGTATCCTAAATCCTTCTCCAAGGTTCTATCTATCTCTATACCAAATTTCATATGAATCAGTTCAGTGGATTCTCAAAATCGGTTCAGTAGATCCAGAGATTACCCCCTACAACCTCACAAACTTTATCACTTTATAATAAAAATAGATACTCGTAGAATAGTATAGATGATAAAATTAATTTTAATAGTTAAGCAATCTTCACTACACTGGCTATTAAACAAAATGGCAAATAAGATGTCAACTTAGAAAAATAACAGCTATTATACGTAATGGCGAGTCCCACCGAACGCTACGTCTATCTGAAGGTGCCTCCTAGAAAAGGGGTTTCTATTGCCTTGTAAAAAATATTATTCACTATATCGACAAGTAATGTGCCATGTGTAAAACTATCACATGTACAAAAACCTCCTATTTAAATAGTGCCGCCTACATACATGAAAGTGCTTAAAAGTATTTCAATACCAAGATATTAAAGTAAAGTAATTATCGGACGTGATGTTTCAACCATGAAATTTTAATGATGTGAGTGTGACATGATGTCACCGTAGTCTTAAGTCAAACATAATATAATATTTAAAGTCGTATATAATCGTATTAAATAGCTATTTATTAAATAACACGTTGTACTTGAGAATCAGTTCCTTAAATAGTTTATTACTTTAGGGTTAGTAAATATACGTACTACTAAATAACTTATCTGAATAAAGATAATAATATAATTTTATACTGACTATATTTATAGAACTATTAACTACACAAATTAATTTAAATAAATTAACCAAACAATTAATATATGCAGCATAAACACAAATTTTATAATACTTACACTCTATTTTAATTATAAAACAGAGTAACATAATATCTATATATACATATAAACGTAAGTGGGAAATACAACTCACTGATTAATCACTAAATCTCAGAAAGTACGAGTATAAATGCTACAAACTTGAAATTTGGCAGGTAGATTCCTCATGGCGAGTAGACATCCGCTAAGAATTTTTTTTCAAAATTCAACCCCCAAAGGTAGGAAAAGAAATTACATTAATTTGAAAATTGAACCCTAAAGGGGTAAAAAGGGGGTTGAAATTTTTTGGGATAAAATTTTGGATTTTCTTTGAAAATTTTCTAAAAACAAATTATGAATCATCATTCTAAGTTTTTGAAAAAATATCACATGCAAGCTTTTTGGAAATTCCTTGCGGCTGGTGGTACCTAAACGTAAATAAACTTTTTTTTTGAATGAAATATCTTCATTTAAAAAAGTGGTTAATTCCTATGTAAAATTGGGGTGATACTTTAAACTTAGGTAGACAGGCACTCAATATTATCCAGGGTATCCTACAACAATTTTAAGGGGGAGATTAGGTGACTGGCTATTTGTGGCGGGTAATTTCCAAAACGTGTTTTGAAGGGCGGGACTTTCACCGGCAGATTTTTAAGGCGATGATAGCTCAGTGGTGACGTTGAATACTGCGGCGAAGGTCGTGGGTTCGAATCCTACAATGAGCTTGAGCTTTCGGTGAAGGAAAACATCGTGAGGTAACCATAGCACGGTAGTAGGGTACTTTGTAGTACCCGACTTACTGGCTACCACCCTCAAGTTGAAAATCTGTCGCCAAACACCTATCGGTGTGTTCCGACAGCTTCACTTGAGAGCCAGTTCCCATCTAGGCTTTGTGTGCTTACCATCTTCGGCCACATTATCACTTACCATGGTGAGATTGTGGTCAAACACAAGCCTATCGAGAATAAAAAAAAAGAACTTTTTACTTTTATTTAAAAAAAATTGGGTACCGCGGAAAATAAATTAAAACCTATAGTACAAGCTCTGCTTAGTTTGGGATCAGATAGCCGTGAGTGAAAAATGTCCGAGGATATTATTTATTATTACCTCAATTGTGAACAAAATGCGTAGTAAGACTTATTATAGAAGTATTTTTAATAATATCTAAATAGGTTTGCGTTTGACCACAATCTCACATGATCTAGGTGATGATGTGGTCTAGTGCACGCTTACCTAGAAACAACCTATCCACTCGAGCCTTGAAGATTCCCAGGTTGTAATTATCGGGAAACACAGACTCAGGCAAGAAGTTCCACTCCTTTGCAGTACGCATAATGAAAGATGAAGCAAATCGCTTCGTGCGTAAAGATGGAATGTCCACCATGTAACGGTGGCGCATCGCCGTAAGTCTGGTTGTTCGATAGTGGAACGGACTTGGCGGAATCAGTGCATCAAGTTGATATTTGGCCGAACCATCCCAAAGATGAGAACAGTAGGTCCACACACGACGGAACTTGCGCTTGGTATAAATTGAGCCGTATAATTAGCCGTTTCGTCAGTAGTTGAAAGGCAGGTAGAAAAGACCGCTAAGAAAGGATTTATGAACATTCAACTGTTCTCTAGACAAACGCGGGTGACACCGCGCGGGTCAGCTAGTAATGTTTATAACTTTAAACATATAGCATATTTTATCTGATCCTCTTCTCCTACAAACGATCTCACTAAGCTAGAATGTAACCACCAACCACCACAAATATTGGATCATAATATCAATCTTTATGATTTATGTAGTATTTTTACCTCATTCAATTTGTAATTATTTGTAACTGTCTGTGGTGAGAAATAAACTATTTTATTTTATTTATTTTAAGCTAGAATGTCCGCAATCCCTACAAAATTTTAATTGATGCGGACGAAAGTTGATAATTAAAAAAGTACGTAAATTTTAATAGATAAGAGGAATAGGAGCTATTAATATGATCTCTATATCACAAACTAGCTGTCCCCCGTGGTTTCACCCGCATTGCCGAGGGAACCCATTATCAAAAATCCTTTTCAAGAACCTACATGCAAAATTGCAAGTTTGTAGAATATACTTTATGACATTTCATGATTCTGTGAGTGGTATTTCGATTTTATAGCATAGAGAAGATTGTATATAATATCTCTAATGGTTATAGACATGTCATTAACGGATTCTGGTTCTTTTTTACATAGTGAGGGTACAGTTATAAGCTAGCCTTCCATGAAATGCTATCTAAAATTGTTATCAAAAGGGCGTCAACCATTTTTAATAGTATTGTAGCTCTGCTCAATATCAATAACTTTTTCTTGTCAAGTCAGAAGAAAAATAGTTTTTCTACATTCATTATTACGTAATAAAAAGGGTCACTATTGTCGTCAATCACAATGTCTCGTGACTGATGAAGCTTGAGCTTTCTTCAGCAATAGCCCGTTATATGACGTATTACTATGTTGATCTATGTTGGTATGTATATGTTACAGCGAAAGTAATAAATCCAGATATTAAAGAGTATTCAGTCACTATAAACAATATCTACTCAATGTAGATAAAGTGATAATTGACACAGAATTCACCATTACAGTTTTATATACCTAATATCTTGGAAGATTTGAATAAAGTAATACGAAAATAATTAAATTTTATTCCCTTATCTGTAGACAAACTAGCCAAATCTGCATGGTTTTCGATTGTGAAACTGAAAAAATCTTCAAGACTCGATTTCCGTGATGAACGAAATATTTACAAACCTACCTATAAGTTTGTACGAACCCTCGGTGCGCGAGTCCAACAAGCACTTGATCAATTTTGGATTAGGAGTAAATTAGGTATGATTGACAATTATGTCTTATATTTTAACCAAGAAATTCCTACCTGAATCTCAATCACAGCCGCAAAACCCGAATAACCGGTCAAACCGAGATATACTTCTAAATATATGTAGACGTATATGTTCGATTTATGCAGAATAATATAAAGCTGGGCCATTCCAGTCCAACAATAGCTGACATGTTATTCAATAAGGGTAGCTGAAGAAAAGAACATCTAGCCAATCGATACCAACTCGCCCGGCAGCGAATACCTACATAACTATCCTGAGAATCATGTCACAAATCACATCTCATCACTTCATTGGTTCCACTCTGCTGATGTAACAATAAATGTTACACTATGAAATTACCCTAGTGTTCATAAGCAAATTATTTTTGTATAAAACCTCTTAATTTTTTTTGGTAATAAAATACTTATTATTGTTTTATCTATTGATTTACCCTTCTTTGCTTGATTCTATAGATTCAATCTTTACTTTTGGTATGGATATTTTGCAGGCAGCCTATTTTCCATCAGATAATCATTAGGAATGATGACGTACATATATTTTCTTTCATTCATTATTTTTTTTATGATAATGAACCATTAAAATTTCGCCTTTATGGCCTACGCGGAGTTAAAGGATCAGTTTGTTTGATAAACATCAATCTTCTTCGTCGTAAAAGTTGTAATGAAGTTTTAGTTCCTAACTGAAAATAATTATGATATCGTTAATTACTGATGTTGATAGACACATAAAACGTTTGGATTTATTAAATTACTAATTAAATATCGTTTCTAATTTTAATTCTACCGATTTCTTTTGACTTTTTTTACACCACAAATCACTAAATAACAAGGCACGCAGGTCATCTGATGGTTAGTGCATACCGTCGCCTATATAGGTAGGTACATTAGGAATACCAATACCAGTGGGATTGCCAATGTATTATACAACATCGGGCTCTCAAGTGCAATTGCCGGAACACACCAGCAGGTGCTTGGCGACAGATTTTCAACTTGAGGGTGGTAACCAGCCAGTCGAGTACTACGAAGTACCCTACCACCGTGCTGTGATTTCCTCATGATGTTTTCCTTCACCAAAAGCATAGCAAGCTAGACTAACACCAAATAATACAGGGATGACCCCATATTGCTATATCTAATAAAGTTCAAAATAGAGAAACTCTGTCGTGTGCACAACAAATTCTCAATGTAAATAATATGTCGAGCATGCATTCACACGTTTTGTTTTGTTTCATTCAAAACCATCGACATATTCAAAACCGACTGCTCTCTACTAGAAGCGCAAATATGCCTTTTGACTCAGGTGGATAATCTCGAGGATTTTTGTGTGTGCCTATTTTCAAAACAGTTCGCAATTTCCAGGCGAGATTGTAGCGCCGCGCTACCCGCTAGTTGAATTTTGTAAAATACTTTCTTCTTCTTCGTCTACGTCTTAAAAACAACACATGTGACAATAACAGCTTTCTAGGTCCAAGGGTTTACGCTGGGCGTAGACGAGTCAGTGATCACCCTTATTTTTGAATCCATAAAAGTATAATTATCACATTTTTCAAGTACGTATATTCAACAAACTTCAGAATTTTCATTTCGAGGTACCTACTTAATGTTAACTGCTAGTGAAAATGTGCCAAGCAGATGCAAATACTGCTCAGAACTAGTTTTCATTTTCAAACTGCACTTACATTAATTTTAACTTTGCAAATCGTCTGCTGTGACATTTTATTCGTTCAATTACAAATTACACGTTGCAATTTGGACGATGTGCAAATATGAGTCAGAGAGAAAGAAGTAATTGCTTCATAATTACTTTTCTGTTTTGAGCTACGATTTCTACCAAATTTTAAGCGCACGAGACTTTTTGAGTCCCGAGACATAATTTCAAATAAGTTCAACTATAGACACTTACTGACTAATCATTACATATCTGTGCTATTCCACTTGAGCTACAGTTTTGAAATTTAGTATATAGCAGGAGTAGGTGCTTATTTTTAACCGATTTCAAAAAAGGAGGAGGTTCTCAATTCGTCTGTATGTTTTTTTTTGTATGTTTGTTACGCGATCATTCTGCCAATTATGAATAGATATTGACGATTATTTTTTGTTTGGTAGATCATACTTCAGAGGTGGTCCCATATTAATTTTATCGAAATTGATTCAGCGCTTTTTGAGAAAATCAACAAAACCAAAAATTTTAATATCTCGCTTGATAAACCTTAGTGAATCAAGCTGAGTCGTTGAGCATGACTTTTTGGATTTGGATTAAATTTTGTGTGGTATATTTCAATGGGTTCTTCGATGGGTTTAAAATACAATTGGACCCGGTAGGTGGCGCTGGAATCGAGTTCCAAGATTTGATTTAATTTCAGGGCAGAACGAAGTCTGCCGGGCCCGCTAGTTATATGTGTTACCGGCCAGCCCCGATTTCAGGACAAACTATTTTTGCCTAGGCTAAACTAGTTCTTCCTACACGCGGTCGCTCACAGTCTCTTTCTATTCAAAATTGACATGGCTTGATTAGGTTTGCGCTTCGCGATCGGCGTTCACTTTGTTGTTATTTTTTTATGTTTATTAATTCTAAGATTTTTAGTGAACAAAGATGAAGTGACCGTGTATAGGAAGAACTAGTTAAGCCTAGGCAAATCTAGTTTGTCCTGAAATCGGGTTTGGCCGGTAACATATATAAGAAATAAACATGAAAAATACACTTACTTGCTACTAAAAATTTAAAAACAAAATCATTTTTAAAAATAATAAACAAAAACCGACTTCACTAAAAAATCCAAGCCAAGAAGGACAGTTTAATTCTGCCTTTGCAACAAACTTTCGGACGATAGGGGAACGACGGCGCAGACCTAACGAATCACTTAATAATAGATAGAAAAAAACTGTCCTTCTTGTTGGCTGGCACCGACTCCAAAAAGAACTGTTTATAAATATTAAATAGATATATAAATATCAATAATTTTGTTGATTGTCCTTTAAGGCTCTTGCTTTGAATTTAAAATATTATTTTTTTACTTTTTAGTTTAAGTTTGTACATATAGGTTACAGTTTTGAAGTCGGTTATATTGGTTATAGGTCGGTTGTTATTGGTATATTAAACAAAGATATAAAATTCGTCAATTTTCACTATCTTATATGCGTGTTGGTAGTCAGGTACACCTATAGAAATGGTAAAGGCTCAATATAAGAGGATTGCATTCAGCTGACAATACAATACATTCATTCGAAAATATTTTTGCCTTTCACCTCACATATAATACTGTGGGGTTTTCAAAGGTGTTTATTCGGTTGATCCATTGCCATGGCATTTTCAGGGTTGTTCTGATACAGATTTAAAGCTGGCATGACAAAGGTTTCAATATACAAATGAATGTAGATAGGTAATAATAATATTATATCTATGAATTTTGTACCTATACAAAGTTAAAACGCTACAAGAATGGACAAATTTTAATGAGGATCCTTCAGAAACATAAAAATTGTTTTGAGGTGGGTTCTAAAATAAAGATTTATATCATAAAACCCAATGCCGAATCTCTCTCTCACAATTTTGTACTCGGTAAGGCACGGCCATATGTACTAAAGATAGAGATAGTGGTGATGGATCTGTTGTATAAGACTAAATCATGCCAAAAATTTTGTCCCTTTCCAACTAAATAAAGATGAGATAACACAATTTTTGTCCCATCAAATTAAGCTTAGTTTAGTTCTGTACCTACTTCTTGCCTTCATCTACTTATGAACGTTATGATGCGGTCTGCCATAATATATGCTTACCTTTAATTTGGAATGACTTGCTCCTAAGTCACTAATCCTGGCTTAGGGCTAGGAGGTAACCACATTTTGCTAACTGTATGATATTTATTGCAAAACGTTTATTACCCGACTGCCGGCGAAGCAAAAAAAATTGGGTTATTTTGTTATTATTATTCCGTTGATTTAAATTTTAAACTTATTTTTTACAATTTTTTTAGATTATACAGGTTTTATTTACAACAAATGTACAAAATATACAAGCAAATGTACAATTATAATACATAAAAAACTTCTTCGAGGCTGCCGCTGCTGCCGATCGGCAAGGTTCCCAGAAGGCTGGCAGCGTTTCCTCTTTGGATGGCCAAGCTGATGCGTTGGCGGAAAAAGCTCCCCGCCCGCCGGTCACCCGAGGCCTCGATTAATTTTTTACATAAAATATTTGCGAAACGACGAGCTTCAGACCCCCACGGACCCATGGTCTCAACCACAAAAGGCAAAAATTGATAATTTGGACCAATACAGGCGTACTTTTTGAATTTTGAATTTTCCGCACCTTTAGCAGCCGCTCCCGCGGCTTTACAAGTCACCGGTAAGTGAGATGGCGCAAGTGTATCGACACAAGTGGCATCCCACACCAACGGCTTGCCGACACTCCACGGGATCAAAGTCATACCATCCGGCCTCTTGCCGTCGCCACGCGAAATACCGACTGGTTCGAGTACAGAAGGCACGCCGGCGACAACAAGAGCCCTACGGATAATATCATTAAGAGCCACGTGGCGTGAAATACGACCGGCGCTTTGAGAACACGAAGGCCCATGATGGCCGAGCTCATTGACAAGATCCCCACAGCGGCAGCGATGAGGATGATTGGACCTGGAACCAAGACGAAGACAAATGCACAAGCTTAATGTTATGCGGTCTAACAAAGTCCCGATATTACTAGATGGAATGGCTTGCAACCAGTGACCTGATTCACTCTGAGAGACAGCTAACAAACGTGCCCGGTCCGAATCAGTAGAAAAATCAGAAAATAAAATTTGCCAAGTTTTTTCGCAAAGAGGTTTGTCCCATTCTCTCTGAGAGTGACTCAAAGTCGGAATATTTGTGCCTGGACAAGCTACCTGCCAAGCATTTCTGGCATCAGATAGGTAAGAAACCTCAACAGATCCAATAGTTGGTTCCAAAACAGATCTGACGAGGTCACTCACACTGTATACCGAGGACAGAAATGCCGGCAGTGATACGCTAGAAATTTTACGCACTCCTAGGCCACCATATCGTACGGGTAGGGTGGCTTGAGACCACACTTTGTTGTCGTCTAGGCAACAATTTAGGATTTTAGAAAGAGAAATTTTGATCATGTTGTCCAAAGTTTCTAATAATTGATCGATTTTCAATAAGTGGGTGCAGCGGAGTAAATACGTAAACTTCGGCACAAAAAGACATAGTCGTACAATAAAAAATGCATAATGCGCATTTATGTCATAAAGTCGATTAGAGGATTCATTAAAATTTTGTATCTTTTGCTCAAAAAACCCAGGAATGGATTCATCTAAGACGGGGGCTCCGAGAAGAAGAAGCGAATCCCTTGAGATTAATTTAATATTTGGTGCCAAATCATTAAAATCTTGAATAATTTTGGATTTCTGAGATTCAGGAACAGAATCTGAAACTAGGATCTCGCATTTGGAGCAGTTAAAATCAAGACCGATTTTAAAAAAAAATTCAGTTATAGATTTTAAATCCCTGATAACAGAAGTCGCATCACCTCCAAGAGTTCCATCGTCTAGATACCAAACATTAAATTTAGACTGTAATTTAGATATGATTGGTTAAATGGCCAAACTAAAAATGGCAGGACCGAGAGGATCGCCCTGCTGACAACCTACACCGGAAATGATCGGTTGTGTTTTATAAAAAAGTTTTGTAGGATGGCCATAACATTGCCACAAGTAAGAATATATGTCAGGACAAATATCCCTAATTTGTGTCAACATAGCGGCCCTATCGAAAGAGTTAAATGCATTTTTTATGTCAACCTTAAGCAGAACATCACCTCCGTTATTTAAAAGAAAGGTCCGAGCCGCATGTACCGCTGCCTCACAACCTCCCTTTGAGCCAAAACCAAGTTGAATTGGTTGAAATAAATCAGTAGCTATCGGGAGAATGTGACGACAGCAAATTTTGGAAGCCATACGACGGATAGTATTACCCCCCGCGATCGGTCTTATACCACCGTCTTTTTTTGGAAAGGGCGCAAAGGTTGGCCCCATAAATGACCTCGGTGATGGGGCTCGGCACCTTTCTTGCCAACATAAAATTTATAAGAGAGGTTAATCTCGATAACAATTTAGTGCCAGCGTCCCCGGCGGCACCACAAATAAGATCTTTGTAATGCTGTGGTGTAAAACCGTCGAGGCCGCCAGCAGAGCCAGGTTTAAAGGATAAAATTACATTTAGAAGATCTTTGGAGGTACAATTTAGACAGGTTTGGTCAGATGAAGGGGGATCCGGAAAAATTATATTTGGGAGCGGAGGTGGATGTTTAGACCTTAAAGCACAGAGGGTTTCAGGTGTGTCTGCAGCGACAACATCGCTTGAAAATAAAAGCTGTGCTGCTCCCTTGAAATCGCCGTCGTTGGCTTTATTTACAATTTTTCTAATAGGGTTTGCCTGATTGACAAATTGACTTTTCGGATATATTGGAATTGAGGCCAATTCTGGATGTAAACAATTATTTTTTATTTTTTGAGTTAGAGAGATCTCATTTTGCTGGCGATTAGGAACATGCAGCACCCTGTAAGAAAATGTGAGCAGTTCTTCCCAAACACTCTGCGAATTCTGGCTCAGAATTTTGTCTATAGATAGACATAAAGTTGAAGCCACACAGAAACGTGCTCCGCGAGGTATTCGCTTTAATACCGGAACATTATTTTTTAAAAAACAAATCCTTTGCCAAAACGGTTGCTCAGAAGTATTTGAATTTGTGGTCGAATTTAAAATGCCAGAATTAGCAGAGCTAGTCTGATTGATTAATACTGAAACAGGTTTATGTACCTTTCCAATATGAATTTTCAGACCACGGTTTCCACGAAAATAGCGAGGATGAGAACACTGCCCACATCTCAGCAAATTTTCATGCGATGTACCACTAACCTGGCTGCAAGGTTGTGGGTCAGAATTGGTGCCAGGACCAACATGTATGCCCAAAGGGAGCATTTATAAAACTAAAACATAGCACTAAAATTATCTTGAGACCGGGTGTGTTGATGGCCGCTTATGCCGATTGTGCAGAAAGAGATGCAGCCCTGGAGGCGGCAGATCACCTCCCGGCAGGATACGAGAAGCGCACACCAACCACCGATCTGAAACAAAACGATAAAATTCATATTAAAATAATAAAATATTTATGCCGAGAAATTTTGATGCGTCAAGTTTGACGCTGTCAAAAAAAAATTTTACTTTTAAAACAGCATCGAACCAGTGTCCTAGTTACCGGTTAAGGCTCCAGAGAGAGGAACTTCCTCATAATGCGTGTCGTTCCAGCAGTAATCTGGCCCTTGATTTAGCTAACGAAGGCGAGTTTAGTTAATTAGTTTCAAATAAGCTCCGCATACTATCAGTTTACACAATGAACGTCCGTCGTACTCTCGCCATAATGCGTCCAGCTTTTAGGTACATTATCACACTATGCAGCCGTTATTATTTCCCGCAGCTCTAATGTGCACCATATAATTACTAATTATCAGCTTAACGGAATAACGTTATATAAGCGAAAGATTTGATCTAATTAGTGTAGGTAGGTACTTATAGAAGTTTATTCAAACCAAGGTTACCGGTTACTCTTTTACCTGCGTACCCTTTTACCACGACAGAAAGGGAAAATAAACGATATGTCTGTAGAATGACTTTGATGGATTGGCGTTGTCGCGTTTGTGACACGATTCACGGAGGCATAAACTTTAAATGATCTTATGATTATTTTTATGAATGTTTGTAATTTTTTTTGCATGAAAGGTAATTTGTGCTAGAAAAGCTGTGATTTAGCTTTTTGATGCGGTCTGAGTTCTTATTAACCAAAATCTACAGATCGTACCCTAGGTTTTTAGTTTTAAACTAAGTATGGTATAAGAAGTTTCATTACTGGTAGGTATCATGCTGTGCGCTGGTAGGTATTCTAAATTTCCTGATGAAAAAGAATATTAAATAATTTGTATGCTTTGCTTATTGAGCCTATTTTTTATATCCAATAAAAACTATATACAAATTGTTGGCAAAATTAACATAAACGCGTGTTACGGACATAGAATATATTATTCTCGTAACAATAGTGTCACTGAAATAACACGGACCGTTACGGGGATATACCTATTGCATTTTATTTGGGGTACTCCCCAGTATCTTTACTCTTACCTACTGTAGTACCAACCGATCGATTGGTAAGAGCCGCACGCGAGTTGCGTATTCAGAATTATTCAGAGTCGTTTGAATCGTGCCAGATAAAATTTGCAATTGCAAGGTGCAAGATATAAAATTGAATGTACATAATAGAGATTTATGTATTGAAGTTTTACCGAACGATGCATCTAGTCTGACTTTTATGAAATTTAACGAATACGGAGTATGATTTTGCATTTAGTTTGGTTACAGTTGCATGGAAATTAACATAATAATTATGTTATTTAAAATCCATCAAAATATAAGATTGTATTTTTCCAATACTTCCTTTACGAGTCATGAGGATTTTTATTATTATCAAACAGTAGTTTTAGATTAAAACAATTTTTTTAAAATATAAGTGTTTATCAAATTTCAGAAATTTATATCCATAGAAATTATATGTATTATATAATACTATAATACCTATACTATATTTGTAGAACAATATTCCATCACACCAAAGTGTTTCCCGTGTACTTATTAAACATTTCTGAGTTGCAGGTGGTGTTCGGAGCTGTGTGGTCGTCATTATCCCCCTTCTGCTCTCCCCACCCCCTAGATTATAATCGACGACCCTACTTTACTGGGCATCTAGCTATACAATCTGAGTAGGCTGTGTCTTTATCTTCAAGGCCGCCGTATTTGGGAATTCGTATAATAAAAATAGTATTGAGTCACGGAGTATAAGGAAAATAGGGAATTCCCTGCAATATATAATTGTTACTTAATTAACCACAATTTATTAAATTAACTGGTTGGTTTTCGTTGCAACTAATATAAAAAATTGATATCAAGGAATCTCAATCCACAGTAATTAAATGAATAGGTTGTAGCGACATCTATCTACCAACAGACATAGTTCGCACGACTCCTAGATAGATGGCGCTCCAACAATCTACATCGCGCTTACGAAGTTTTCTATGCGATCTGCATATATACAAGTTTCCGCGGTCCCCAGACACGATGACCTAGCCTGGCGGAAGATCTTCCCTTTTCAATGGAAGAGTCTAACACCACGCTCCTCCATAAGGTACTGGAAATGATAAAGCATTAACCTGCTTTATGCTACAACATTAAAACATAAAAAGTACTTAGTGGATATTGTTTTGATGATAACGATTATCGATGTTTAGATTCTACTAAAGGAATATCAATAGGAACAATATGAATAATTTTTACAAAAATTATTTTTAAAAATAAAAAACAAAAACCGACTTCAAAACTGTAACCTATACCTATGTACAAACATAAACTAAAAAGTAAAGAATAATATTTTAATTTCAAAGCAAGAGCCTTAAAGGACAATCAACAAAATTATTGATATTTATATATCTATTTAATATTTATAAACAGTTATTTTTGGAGTCGGTGCCAGCCAAGAAGAAGGACAGTTTTGAACTGGACACGAAGTGTACATACGAGAAAACGTCTTACGACACCTCTCCTTACGGTAATGTTCCTTAGGTCTGCGCCGTCGCTCCCCTACTTTTCGAAAGTTTGTTACAAAGGCAGAATTAAACTGTCCTTCTTGGCTGGCACCGACTCCAAAAATAACTGTTTATAAATATTAAATAGATATATAAATATCAATAATTTTGTTGATTGTCCTTTAAGGCTCTTGCTTTGAAATTAAAATATTATTCTTTACTTTTTAGTTTATGTTTGTACATAGGTATAGGTTACAGTTTTGAAGTCGGTTTTTGTTTTTTATTTTTAAAAATAATTTTATTTTTTAATTTTTAAAGTTTATTCCTTATTATATGTTATCCTAGGCTAAACTAGTTTGTCCTGAAATCGGGTCTGGCCGGTAAAATATAATATATAACTAGCGGGCCCGGCAGACGTCGTCCTGCCCTGAAATTAAAACAAATCTTGGAACTCGATTCCAGCGCCACCTACCGGGTCCAATTGTATTTTAAAACCATCGAAGAACCCATTGAAGTATACACACGAAATTTCATCCAAATCCAAAAAGTCATGCTCAACGACTCAGTTTGATTCACTAAGGTTTATCAAACGAGATATAATTTTTTTCGTTTTTGTTGATTTTCTCAAAAAGTGCTTAATCAATTTCGACAAAATTTAAATGGGACCACCTCTGAAGTAGGATCTACCAAACAAAAAAAGAATCATCAAAATCTATTCATAATTGGCAGAGAAATCGAGTAACAAACATACAAAAAAAAAAAAAAAAAAAAAAAAAAAACATACAGACGAATTGAGAACCTCCTCCATTTTTTTGAAGTCGGTTAAAAATAAAACTGAAACGCATATCAATTTTAAAATAAATTTATCTATTAGATTTTTCACCCTCACCAATCAATGTGGGAATCCCATGCAATATGTATCAGTCAATTTGAACACTCAGTACCTAACATACGACTTTATTCACCTGTCAATTACTTGTATTGAATCGCAATTCCTGAAATTCAATATTTTTATTTGTATTTTGGGAACGCACTTCCCTTTGCGAGCTGTCGTGCAAAATATTCCAATACGGGTAAATCCCAAACAAAATCAAAAATCCGTAACCTGCCAAAAAGATGCAATAACACAGGTTCATATTCAGGTTTAAAGGCGATGATAGCTCAGTGGTAGTGACGTCTAATACCGCGGCGAAGGTCGTGGGTTCGAATCCTACAATGAGCTTGAGCTTTCGGTGAAGGAAAACATCGTGAGGAAACCATAGCACGGTGGTAGGGTACTTTGTGGTATCCGACTGGCTGGCTACCACCCTCAAGTTGAAAATCTGTCGCCAAACACCTATCGGTGTGTTCCGACAGCTGCACTTGAGAGCCAGTTCCCATCTAGGCTTTGTGCGCTTACCATCTTCGGCCATATCATCACTTACCATAGTGAGATTGTAGTCAAACACAAGCCTATCCAGAATAAAAAAAAAAAAAAAAAAAAAAATATATAACTATAATAACATTGTACTGATATAAGAGACCCACAAAATTAAAACTTCCGCCTTACGTTTCATGTCATGCCTGACTTGCACACTTCACTCATAAAGAGTTTTTCAAAGGAATCAATTAATGTTCCCGTCCCGGTAGTATGAAAATATCTAAATGAAGCTGTATCCTCGAGAACCGTGCAATCAAACAGGTCTCTATCATTTTTACACGGTAACCGATGCCAGATACTATCCTGTGTGGGAAAAGCTAGGAGAGTATATTTCTTAGTTCATTTTTATATTTACTGTGAAATGCAAGTCTTTTTATAAACGAGCTCTTTGTTCATTATACGGACGCTCGTGCGTGATATTTTATTTATTATTCCCGGGTCACAATATTCTAACGATAATGTCAGTAGGTACGTGTATTCTTCAAACTTAATAGAGAATATACATGTGATTCAAATAAAGGTCAAACCTTTTTTTATAAACTTTATTAGTTCAGAATTATGCCCAAATTCAGAAATTAAAGTGCAAAATAACTGTGGGAAATTCAAATATTTGAAACGTGACGGAGCGAAGCGAGAAGCTCAAGACCGATCGCGATGGAGGACTACTGTGGACGCCCTCTGCCCCATCCAGGAGCGAAAATGATGTCAATGTCTATGACAACAAAGAAATGTCAAAGCTACCGAAACTATAACCTGTACATACTTGTTTGTTAGTTACATATTATGGATCATGACGTGTTTGGCGTCATAGTCCAATCAGCGCGGCAAAATGGCAACTGTTTAAAGTGCCCGGTTCGGGTGGCATTTTTTTTATTTTTTAACTTTTTTTAAAATCCTTTCATATTATATTTTTTTGCGTTGTTTTTGTGAAAGAGGTGTCCGTTCTGTTTTTGCATCTTGCTTCTATTAAATAAAATTATTTTTACCTTAAGAAAGTATCTAGGTAATAATATTTTCTCATCAAGAGTCTTTTGCCATACTTGTTATAAAAATGTCTAAAAGCCTGAATGTCTGGTTACGAAATTTCCTAAGGTAGTTTTTACATAAAAGATCACCATTTTCGAGATATTTCGATATTTTTGTATTGATTTTGTATTATTTATATGTATTGATTTTTGAATATTTTGATATTAAATATCTCAAAAAGGTGATACTAATACTGTGGTCATTTTTGCATATTTGGTGACCCGCCCACCTATCTTCCCCTTAAGTTTGTTGTACTACTTACCGGACACTATGTAGGTATATACTCGTGCTACTTTTTAAATACATACTTATATAGATAACAAGCTGTCCCTCGCGGTTTCAGCATGAAGCATTGTGTAGTGGTATTGTAGGTATCTCTGAAGGAAAGCATTTATGACACTAAGTCCCTAACAATGAGTTTCCACACATGAGACCAGATTTCTACTAGCCTTTGTGTTCTTACTTTAGACTACATGTTTGGATACTCAGAACATTTGTATTTTGCAGTTATACTATACATTCTGTGATAATCGCCCGGTTGCTTCATCTGTTTCGCTTGATGTACATTAGACTGTATGGGTCACCATAACATTATCTCAGTGTCTAGTGAATCGCAAAGCCCGATTAGATATTCCTGTAGATCATACGAACAACTGTGGCTGTTAATTAAAATCTCCGTGGATTCTAGAGTATTTTTTTGGAATAGTTATTTTTTTAACTATTAGTATTTTTAATGAAAATTAACTGGAATATTTATTTAATTAAATTTAAATTTATGCAACTAAGTAATGCAGCCTTCAGGCCGCGTACATTACTTTTCCTTTTCAAATATTATGTATACACGGCCTGATCTCAAACTGTAGGAAATAGCAAAAAATGAAACTGAAACAAGTTAATATAGTATTTCGTAATTTTGTTATTTTATCTTAGGTTTAGTTAATATTGCATTAGTTTAGTTTATAAATAGATTGTTGTTCCTCTTATTAAAATAATATAGGTACCTACAGGTATTTTTAGAAGTAGGTACACAAAAGGGCAGTTAATACAAATGACCAACACGCAAGTAAATAACAATATACACACTAAAGCAACTCCTAACTAAAGGTTAAATAACTCAAGACTAATACGTCTACTACCAACAAAACTTTTATTATTACCTACATAACACAAAATATAGTGTTTTCCTGCTTATTGATTGAAAATAGATTTATATATGATTTCAATAAATTATATTATAAGTTTTAGGCGCTCCGAAACCGGGAGGCTAAAAAGTGGCAAAAACTGACATCGTAACGTAATGTAATGTGGATGTTGTGTATCTACACCTATTTACTTATATATAATTGATTTCAATTGCTCATGTACCCTAGAGTCTTTGATGTGGATTTATTGATTATTTACTGAAAAACAATAATTTCATTTGACCAATGACATATCGACAATTATTGTTTTAAATTTGTTTCGTATAGGTTATTGATTTCACTAGTTTTCCGCCCCGCAGTTTCACCCTCGCCACCCAGGGATCTTATATTTTCCCGGGATGAAAAGTATTTTATATTTTAATTCAAGATATGATCTACCTGTGTGCCAAGTTTCATCAAAATTCATTCAGCCGTTTTTGCGTGATTGAGCAACAAACATCCAAATATAGGCAAACATTCATTTATAATATTAGTAGGATTCTATAAGTATCATATTATTATTTATTATACCTACATCTTTCATCCATCAACTGTCACATCGTTGACCTAAATATATTTATAGGATACGTTACAGGCAAAGACTTTAAACAACATAAGTGAAGACATAGGTGTAATTAGGTCATTTAAAAAACGCTGCCATCCAAATGAAATTCGGTGAAAGATATTTTGGTAAAATTACATGATACCATTCTACCATACATTTATTTTTCGATCAAAATATGTCACTTTTTATATTGTTAAATATGAGTATGTTAAGTACCTAAATTTTGTTAACTCTATTAAAGTAAAATAGAAATCATAAACTTTCGGGGAATTTTAGTCTACGTTCGCTCACAAACCTATATTGATCGTATGGTAAGGGTAAGCAAAGTTTCGTCGGTTTCGGTAACCCGACGTTTGGGGGCTTAGTTAAGTGATAGTTAGGTGTAAGTACAATTGTAAGGATCTGTACCTTACATTATAAATATCCTTGTATTCTGTAGCTGTCTTAGGTATATTAATGAAATGAAATAAAATGTTTATTCATCCAAATAGACCTTCACGGGTGCTTATGAATTGTAAGATTCTAATTAATCTAATGCACGGTTTGGAAGGTTGCTTTTGCTTTGAGCCGGCAATAAACTCAGCAATTACTCTTTTCATAACAAACTTAGAATTATTACATACATTTATGTCAAGAGCGAGCGCTACACCCAAGCATTGTCGTCATTTAAATATTCGTTAATAACGTTAGTAGTAGTTAATATGGTATTATTTTTAAGACATTCAAATACAAATCGAAATAATAATTTTATCACAAATATTTCTGATGTTTCACACAAAATGGAACTCTATATTCATATTTGGATATTTAGATCAACAATAGACGCGTATCTAACAAAAATCACTCAGCTTTTAGCAGAACTAGCAAACAATTGACACGAAGCTGTTTCGTACAAATACTATTTTCATTCGAAACTTGCATCGTGCCTCATAGTGTGGTATGACTCCCTCAAACCTACTGTGCTGGTTTCTAAACTACACTAATATATCAAATCATAGAACTTACTAGCTATTACTTATCTCGAAAGCAATAGCTAACTTACTTGATTATTTTAATACAATTCAAATTTTATTAGTAATTAGCGGAGACACGCAAATGAATATAAACAATTTATTTCGGTTGAACAAACAAAATATTCAGGGTGAACTTTATACGCAGCCTGTATTATTACACCATCCGATATAGTTGCTAATAAGGATCAAATTCTGGAAAGTAATGACATACGGCAAATTCAAACAAAGTGTATATTTTTATTAAATTGATTCATATTTTTTGTATTTTCATACACAATTCAGCCCTGTATTTGAGTAAGTATTCTACAATGAGTGTTTAGACTGATTCTAAAAATGATTGCATAGTTAATTAGTTTAATTACTCTATTGTACAAAAAGTTATTTGAAATAATAATATCAATGAAATTGACAATGATACTTTTTTATTTTATTAACTATCAGACATAGTTTCATTAGTATAAAATGCAAAGATAAACCTAAGAAAAGTTAACTTAATGAAAAAAAGATAGTCAAAGTGGCTTGTGGTTTCCACACTCAGTTTTGTGCGTGTCAATGCTAAGCTAGTCAGCGATATCATGTGAAAGATCTACAAACCTCGGAATGCTTATCTTCACACCAATAAACCTTGAAAAGTACAACATAAACACTTTATCTAAGGAAATATCACCATACTGATCAGACAACTCACGAAACATTGCGTTCTATTACTAAAATCACTATAAATATCGTAATTACAATCATAGATTACACAGTGTCACATTTATCGGTACCATTAAATTGGACTAAACATTCACGAATTCTCAAAATTCAACACGAATTGCACTTTACTTGCTGGTATTTGAAATTGGCTGTCTATATTGCAAGGGTTCAAAGTTAATCGAATTGCAACTGTTGTAAAGAGACGCTCGTCATGTGGCCATTCAACCTGGCGCCATGTCGGGTGTCATTCAGTATTGCGATGAACTCACACGCTCCACAGCAGAAAAGCTATTTGGACATGCTTTTAAGGGATCAACTATACTTACTGTTATGACATAGCAGAGCCTTTACACACTATTGATACTCGTTCCTCGCTAGTACAATTCAACCCATACATTTGAAGCAAAGAAAACATGAAATGAAATGAAAATATTTTTATTCAAAATAAGTAAGCCTTTCAAAGCACTTATGAATATTCTAGTCTCTAATGCTCGGTTTGGAATTATGCTTTTGCTTTTGCCGGCAATAAACTCAGCAATTACTCTTTTCAAAAAGCAAGTTAAACCTATTACTTTCAATAAATAATAACACTGACAACATTTGCGTCTTTAAGCTGCAAAAAAGGAATAAATAAATTAGTGAAGATACTATTGCACGGCGATGGATACTTAGTACTTACTCGACCGACTATACCTATTCATGTTACTGGTGTGTTCCGGCAGTTGAACCACAGAGCCGATGATATTTAAGCCAATGATAGCTCAGTGGTATTGAAGTCGGATACCGCGGTGAAGGTCTTTGGTTCCAATCTTGCAATGAGCTCGAGCTTTCGGTGAAGGAAAACATCGTGAGGAAATCATAGCACGGTGGTAGGGTACTTTGTTTGTAGTAGGTACCCGACTGGCTGGCTAACACCCTAAAATCTGTTTCCAAGCACCTATTGGTGTGTTTCGACAGCTGCACTTGAGAGTCAGTTCCCATCTAGGCTTTGTGTGCTTACCACCTTCGGCCATATCATCACTTACCACGGTAAGAATTCGGTCAAAACACAAGCATAACCAAAAAGTAAAAAAAGATGAGCTAGTTGCCTTTTAGGCGTCGTAAAAGGTCTGCAACAAATTGGCAATTTCCCTCGGAATGCTAATAATACTCGTAGGCACATCGGGTCGCCAGCCTGTTTTGCAGAATTCAAGCATAAAACAAAAACAATAAAAAAAACTACGACCAGCAACACCGCCAGCGCCTCACATCTGTTGTGCCATAACCGTTTCTTTAGCAGTGGCAGTCTCTTTTATAAATTGTATAATGAAGTTATTACATATTAAATAGCATTCAGTGTACTCCTTACTGTACTAGATTAATTATACCGCACTAAGTACGCAACAGTTTATAAAGAAAATGAGAACTGCACTGTATGTATGCAGTTATCATTTTCTTTCTATAGCACTAAGCCTTAAAAATCTGGGGTTCGCATAATGTCGATCAAAAACCTACGTCTTCTTTAGATATTTATTATGTTAATACAAAGCAAAGATAAAATATCCCTATGCTAAATATATTACAAAGGGTGCATACAGAATACATGTAGCGAGCTTTACGATGACAGTTACGTAAGAAGGTCGCACGATGAACAAAGCCGAGAATTGGGAAAATAATTCTTTAGGTAGAGATGGGACAGCAATTTTTAAAGATACTTACGAAAATATACCTACCTACTAAATAGGGTAGTACCTACTTAATCTTTTCATTCGTTACTGATAACCGATAAACTTTAAGATTTAAATGTTGAGTCAGTTCAAATAAGTAGTCTAATTATGTATTTCTATATCATCATATTATGTGTTTGTTAGTTTGTCTCTTCATACAGCAAAGGAGCAACGGTGTGATATACGACGTGATAAATAGAGTTTATGAGGCGGACAGTCATTGACTTCTTTATTCCAAGAACGCGGGTAAAACCGCGGTAAAGCTAGTACTTTATATGGTGATGATAGTAGTTACAAATAACGCAATAGCAAAAGTTGCGACCTTCGTCGCGCCTTTTGACGTCACTTCGGTTCGAATCCTACAATGAGCTTGAATTATTGGTAAAGGAAAACAAATTGAGGAACCGTGTCTAGGGTAGTATGTAGTACCTATCCGCCTGGCTGGCTGCCAACCTCAAGTTGAAAAACTTCAACACCTAACCTACCCGTATACTTCATCAGTTCACTCTGGAGAGCAGTCTTAATATCCACCTTCGGGCATTACGTCACTTGTCATTGTGATTGTTGCCAAACATGGTTAGTTTATTTAACAAAACTCATTGCCAAACCAAACATTTTTGAGTATTGTCACCATCGCCAAAAGTATGCAAAATTTCAGCTTAATCGGTTGGCTGGTTTAAAATGAAATTGTAAGATTCGACCCAAAAGCCTATAATAACAAGGAAGTGGTTGACGGAACACAATTTTTTGTGAACTTGATTTAGTAAATACAAGCACAGTGCAAATTTATACGAGTAATTGGTAAGCACCGGTGTGTTGTGGAAATAAAATGAAATGAAATATAAAAAGTTAACGAATTATAATAATATAGAATAACATCGTAAGCGTCCCAACTCATTGAGTAAACTCCATCCGAGGGGTTGAAAAAAGCTTTTACCAAATTTAAATTTTACGTCATTTAGCAATTAAATTAAGGGCAATTCTTGAAATTTCCTACTTTAGGCATTATATTTCCAACAAGACGGGCTTTTTTAATGCGGATTATAATACCAAGAGTGATAGGTCCGTGACTGAAACGTCACGAAGACTGATGGAAACGCGACGTGTTCAACCACAGAGTTATGGCCTGAGTGCAAATTGTTTTTCTAGGCGTGTGTGTGGCGTCTTGATTTACCTCTAGAGACACCAGCATTCACTTAGAAATACAAGAACTATGAAAGAGGAAGAAGGGTTGATTGAATCAACTACTTACAGAAAAACAGATAAAACTATTATTACGTGTTATACATGGCGTTCTTTTGGGATATTACACCGCTGCACGCACAACTCTCTACACTGAGGCCGTACAATTTTCACAAAGACGGGCTGCTTTTTCTACGATAAGAAGATTACGAATCCCTATTTGGCAACCGAGTCGTCCTTTGAATTTGGTTTAGTTTTGTTACGATATACTACATTCATTAGTTATTCTCCGTAAATTTGTTAGTTTTGAAGAAAAATTGTCTTAAATATTATATAATATGAGCTTGGGTTAAAGGAAAGGTACTTAAGGTTTTGTGAATAGAAGTTTTTAGAGTCACGTCGAAAATTCTGTGCGTTTGAACTACTACAAAACAAATGCGAAAGGTAAAGTCACGTAAAGTTGTTATTACTTTAAATCAAGTCAGGATTTACAGAAGTACTTTATTTTTACAAAATCCATCTTAACGTAACGCGTATCCACGTGAAAGGGTTAATCAAACTGGAAAAATAACCTAAGCCTAAAATGAATAAACCTACGTATGTATTTCCAAACAATTACACAATAATCCAGAACTTGGTACGTAAACTACTTCTCGCTAATTATTGTTTCATGTACTTTGCTAAATAGATACCTAACTATTCTGTTTTGCCAGCTTACTTAGTCGGCTGTAAGAATATAGTAAATGTTGGAGCACTCACGAAGGTGCGAGGGAGAACTCGACCAAACTTTCCGCTTTTATGAGCCACCCGCCAAATTGCCAAGTTTGTTACAAGCATAAATTATTTTTTACGGCATCATCTATCCTACCCAATGTATATGCGTAAAGAGCATCAAAACTGACAAACATATGTGGTATGTGAATGTGTATCATGTTAAATAATATATGAGTAAGCATAGATATATTTAAATAAAATATGCTGGCTAGCGCTACAGAAATGTTTACATAACATGAAATGTATTGAAATACTATAATGGTAAATAGGTGTTTTGTTTGATCTATAATAATTGATTATTGTTCATGTTATGAAATACTTTAATCAGACTGCGAGGTATGCTGTCTAACAGAAATAGGTTTCTGACATACTAATTAAGACACTATCTCTCTATATACATGCCATTATGTATCCACGTATCATATTTATTTTATTATTTATATTTAAATAACAATAATACATTATTTTATATTTTTCTGTGACTATATTTCAAATATGTATAAAATAATAATAAGTACCTAGCTTGAGCTTTAGGTGATGGAAAACATCGTGAGGAAACCACAGCACGGTGGTAGGGTGCTTTGTAGTACTCGACTGGCTGGCTACCACCCTCAAGTTGAAAATCTCTCGCCAAGCACCTGTTGGTGTGTTCCGGCAATGGCACTTGAGAGCCAGATCGCCTTTAAGGCATTGTAATAAGGTGTACAACACATTAGCAATCCCCTGGAATTGCCAATGTCTATAGGCGACGGTAGTCACTTACCATCAGGTGACCCGCCTGCCTCGTTGTCACCTGAGACATAAAAAAATAATAATAAAGAGCGTTCATATTTTTCTATACTAATATTATAAAGAGGAAAGATTTGTTTGTTTGTTTGCATTGAATAGGCTCCGAAACTACTGGACCGATTTCAAAAATTCTTTCACCGTTGGGAAGCTACACTAGCTATATTTTGTCCCGGGAAAAGATAAGCTAGTATTTGATAAATTCACTGTAGTTTTACTTCATTGCTACATAAATATCCATCATTACAGTTATTTTTCAAACTCGTGCTGATTGAAAAGCCTGTATATTTAGTATACCAATCATTTATATTCTTTGCCAATCGTAATTGTTTCTTTTTATGATGTCGTTTAGCGGACTGACTGCTGGTTGACCAACACGCATAAGGGACACTCAATCTCAATTATGTTATTGTCGGAATACTATACTAATATATGAATCCGTTAATTGTCTTAAAATCATACCGCATTGGTTACAACCACAATGCAATTTGTTATTACCCAAATTAACGTTTGTGAATTACGATAACTACGTAACTTCAATTATTTAAATTTGATTAAATTTCCTCTTTATTATAAATAATCAAGCACGTAATAATTAATATGGAGTAGGAAAACATTAATCACGAATTCAATTAAGAAATAAAATTATTTCATGCGTGTTTTTTAATTTAATTCGTCGAAGTACAGATATAACAAAATATAATCTGAAAAGCGATTCAAAAAGCGGTCTCCTGTTATTTTTCCTTTGATTTCCGCTTCCGAGAACATCGTGAACCCACTTGCTACTTATTTTATTTTCCACATTGACGCCGGGGCGGGGAATAATAAAACGTTCGAAATTAACATATAAATGGCAAAGCCCAGAGGATTTACACTGCCCGCCCTCCTACCAAACTCTATCGATGTTAAAACGACAGGGATATTAAGTGAAATACTATTCTCAATTGTTTAACCACTTCCTAAATTATCAGTTTCTTGGTAATTGATTAATGATAATCTCGAAAATCTGATTTCTTACGCTGAGTTTATCTGGACATGAGTTAAGCAAACAAGGCCTAGAAGAGAACTGACTCTTCTAGGCCTTGTTGCTTGCAGTAAGTGATGACTTACTGAGAGAAATAAAAATCAATCTGAAACATATCGTAAAATTACGATGTTTTTATAAATCGTGGTTTCGAAATGAGTAACGCGACGATTACATTTCGAAGAAAACTGGATTATCTTTTGATAATATTTTCCTGATAAATATTTTGATTATTAGGCACATTGATCCGATAGAAGTAGATTTAAACATTTCTATCTTATTTCAAGTAATTTATTACTAAAAGCGGGTAACTTCAATACCACCACAAGAATATTTGAACTATTATTTTAACACGACAAAGTTGGAATATTAGTGCATAATAAAAAAAGCAGAACCTAAAAGTCCCTTTTGCTCTCATTTTTTGGATATCTTATGGAAATCCAACGATGTGGTAGGTAATTTAACATACAAAAATGGGCGTATCTGTTACTGAAAGACACTTGAAGAAAGATGACAATTATTATTTAAGATTTATTCAACGACATCTCTTCGGTCCTAAATTAAAAAAAAACCGGCCAAATGCGAGTTGGACTCGCGCACGTAGGGTTCCGTAAAAAAGGCAAAAAAATCACGTTTGTTGTATGGGGGCTCCCCTTAAATATATATATAGAAAGCGGATTGGTAAGTTTTTATTTCACGCTGCAATGGAGAAACGTGGGTAAAACCGTGGACGGAGCCTAGTTTACATAAGTCATATTAAGTATTAGTATAGTTTATAACTGTCAGGTTTCGCCCTTCATTATGAAACACACTTTCGGAAAAACAAAGATTAGAATCTTGAACTTCGTGATATAAAGAGAGGTTTAAACCCTTAATGCAATAAAAGTAACTTGTTATTTTACTGCGTATAAAGATTAAAACTTGATGCGACTTTCATTTTATTTCTGTGATAACGTTTATTTAACTTTACAGCCGTTTCATAAAATTACAAGACGTGTTTCTTCTGAAGAATTACAAGTCATATTTATCTTGTTATTTTTGTATAACATAGAGATTTCTATTTTGGGAATTATGCCAAAATCCTAACGGTATCCATTTTTAATTAGGCCAATGAATTCCACTGCGTTATTCAGCTAAATAATACGTAGATAGTACAGTTGAATACACGTGTATACCTAAATCATAACATACCAATATAATGATGTATTCGTATTAATATGGCTAGTAGGTACCTAGTAGACGGCTGTGATATGGATGAGTTTATTACGATCATCAATTTACATCAGTTATTATAGTGCTGTTTTCAAGAAATTAAATAACACCATTGACTTTTTACTATGTTCAACAAAGGTTCAACAAAAATAAAACTATCCTTTTTCGGCATCTTAATTGTGTCCATACACTTTTTTTTATTTTCTGGGCCCTTTTTATACATACATTTTTGATGTATAGGTACTATCCTTCCGCTCTGCGTTCCTCTATTTTATCCCTACTTCAGGGTGAACCCCTTACGCAATAAAAAGAAATCACTGTTCAAACATCGTGGTACCTTATTCGACAAATATTTAAATAAAACTCCTTACATTAACTCCCTTTCACCTCTACAGAATTTTGAAAAACAATAAAATATATATTTTATTCACTGTGCCAATGAAAATTAATATCAAGTTTAACATAAATGTGATCCGAAAAATATGATATTAAGTAGGTAAGTAAAAAAATGTGTAAATCGAAAAAGCTGAATTTTGAAAAACGCATTGTCAAAAAACATTAAATTGAAAAATGTACCTACTTGCCGCGATAAAATTAGACAAAAGAGGGCATAAAGACTACTGTACCTTCTGTATTGTCGCTAAAACGGCTTGCATTGTCACTAGTTTTCCCAAAGGTTCACTAAGACCCCTTTTCCTCTCGGAGGGCAAAGAAGTGTGTCAGTGAAATCGTTACGTGTATGCTATCACGTACAACAACAACCGTTAACTTATTTCTTCTGTAGAACTATAATTATTGGTATTACACAGCATGTAATATATTCCGATTTTATCGAAGAGCTTATCAACATTTCAACGCAGAAAATTTGGGCGTCCTTTCGGTTAAAACTATAAATTGTAATGTAATTAAAATTTTATGGAATATTTCTTAAAAGTCAGGCAGGCAGGTTTATAAGATCAGAGCTTTAAATATCGGTGAGGAAGTGTCGTTTATCCTGAGGTTTATCCGTAGGTATAATATATGTAATAATTTCCAGAAAACCAAATAATATTAGATGATTCGTGCTAGATGATAATTTGCACATGAACTCAAGAGTTTGTTATTCCATTAGTGTAATTCAATTAGGGGTGTAATAATTTTAAAGAAACACAATGATTTCGAGCGTTTGTCAGAGGGCACCCGATTCACCTTTTGTTTGTGAACTGTCTGTGCGCTTTCAGACAATTTGGCGACTCCACCGATCTCGTTAGATAATACTTGATTCTTTCTCGAGTTGATATTTGTTACCAACCTGCCATCTTACTTTGCGATTACTTATATTGAAAATTACATTGGATTATAAGTCACAACATAGATAAATTTACAATCTATAGGTACTTCATCATCGTCATAATATCAGCCGGAAGATGTCCACTGCTGGACTAAGGCCTCCCCCAAGGATCTCCACGATGACCGATCTTGCGCTACCCGCGTCCAGTGGCTTCCTCACTATTAGTGGCAGATAAACGGGTACGAATCCTCGTCTCACCAGCATCACTTTCGGAAGCTTTCAGCAGGCGGCTAGCCTTCTGGGATGACCTGGGTTGGTTGGAGTGAGAAGACACAGAGGCTCAAATACGTACAATGGCCCAATCAAGAGGCTAAGTGCGGAAACAGCCCCGTCAAAACAAACAAACAGCCCATTTATCGAGGAAGGCTATTGACTATATAACATCACGCTATGTTGCGAAAATCCCACGGGAACGCGGGTGAAACCGCGGGGGACAGTTAGTAATTAATAAATTAAATTACCTTACCAATGAATTATTTGATCTCTAAATAAAAACAAAGAATAAAGGAAAAGTTTGTGTTGCCATTTTAGCAGTAATCATAAGGAATTAATTAAACATTCCTAAAATTATTTTTCCTTGTAAAATTTCGATGGAGCCGAGCTTTTGAGGTTAATATTATTTATTTTATATTTTAGGTAAGTAATACAACCTTATCAAGAAAGTTCACCCTCTTATTTAATTCCGAGTGTTTTTAATAGGGTAGGTAACAATCAGCCCATTTAATGAGCAATGGTAATTTAAAGTCTTGTTTTTGCCCCGGGGCTTTACCAAAATATGCCTATGTTAGACATTGATAATGTAGCTTTCTTTTTAAATCGGTTCAGTAGTTCCAAAGGGCGGAGGAGGAGGAGACAGGAGGGCGGTGGCTGCCACACGCGTTATACTAGTTAACAGGTGCTGCTTGTGGGGGCTGGTCTGCTTGAATTTATTGTTTACTTAGTCAGTCATAATTAAATTCTATAGGTTACTATTTTTGCCGCTATAACACGCAAATATTATCAATGAGACTAGATAAATAATTAATGAACGTGTAAGTTGTTTTTGAAAAGAGTATTTGCTGAATTTATTGCTGACTCTTCTCAGCAAAAGCAACCTTCCGAACCGTGCATTAGAGTTTGACTATTCATAAGTGCCTGTGAAAGCTTATTTGGATCCATAAACATTTTATTAAAAAAAGACAAAAGGCCATAAATCTTGCTTACCAACAATTTTGTCCTTTTTTTTGGTTTGGTCTTTATAATATTAGTACTATAGATAAGTAAACGAAATAGGGTTAACTTTTCGATGTAGACACGATCCGGTAAGCAAGGGATAAAAAAACCTATGACAAATATCTAAAAAGCAGTTTTGAATAAATTTGAAGGTACGAAGGTACAATATCATAAGTTTTCCTATGATACCAACTTGTCGCTATAAGTCTATTTTGTTGTGATTTCTCTTTTGCTATTTTAGAGCTATGATGGTCAGAATAATGACCATATTTGTTTTTATATATGACCTTACAAGTATTCGTTCCTATAGGTAAATATTTACGCGTATAATAACATTAAATAAAGCGCTATATTGTTCAGATTATTTTAATATCACACGTAACCGCATTACGGTTTTACCTCAGTTGTATCTTTTTATTGTAGGCCTCTTGGTAGCGGTGCGTGCCTAATACTAAAAATAACAAGGTGAATTATATAATGTATTCTTCTATGGTTTCACTTTTCCCTTACGTCCCTAATTGTTGTAGATTATTTACATGACGTGAGTCAACCAAATCGTTTCGCAAAAAACATGGTTTTCACGGAAACTAATAATAGCAGAAACTAATTTTCAGTAGTTTTAGTATTGTTACTATCATTCTTCATTTATTTTCTAGTCTCTTTATATCACATTCACAGTAAATATACCTAGTCGGCGTCCGTATGTACAAGTCAGGTCAGTTCTAGTGAAATTGGTGGCCGTTCCACTAAATCTTTTCAGACTACTTGAAAAGTGACGATACACGCTGTCATTTCATTTCACTTCTCTCTCTGGAGCATTTTCTTTGAACTTTATTTTACAAACCGCAACCGATTTGATTCAATCGTCACTTCGCAGGTTCCCGCCATTCCTTGTCGCCTTTTTAATGGATATAATATATATTCACCCACACTCAAGGCAACGACGAGTCAGAAAGCATCACCTAAACTAAGTAGGTAGCGGCACGTTGTGATGGCCGTTTTGACCTTTACGCGGGACAAACAAACAGCAATAGGTACATTTTTCGCGATTGGCTTCCTTTTTCAAAGTCAGCTTTCTTTACTGTGCTTCACTTTAAGTGCGAGGGGCTCCCTCTGCCTTTTTTATTTGGTCTGAAATATAGATGTTAGAAATGAAAACATGGAAGCTCCCAACCTGCAACTATTGCTCGGTGTAATTCTTTCAGTATTTAACTAAACTAACCTGCAGGATGATTGTGAACCTAATCATTTTTTTAAAGTTGAACCTACGAATAAATATAGAGTTGAACAGCATGCATAATGCATTGGTTTTAAATTCAATTTTCATATTGCGTACCTTTTACAATGCTGCAATGTATTTATTTGAGATTCCAAACTTTCGTAAAGTTTCAATTCAAACCATCGATTATGAAATCAATTTGGTTTCATAATTGCCCTGCATTCATCTAATGGTTGGCTTTTTATGGTAGGTAATTTATACGTTGTAGTATCTACGCTTAAACTAGATGCACTCAAATTTAAAATTTATCGTCAAATATCAAAACCGCTTTTGGTACATTATCATTTACCACAGTGGGCCTGTGTAAAAATACTACACACAAGTATCACTAGTAAAAATGAGTCTATTACTAGTACCTACCATAACCTTATTTTTTATTTTTACCAACGTTTTGACACGTAAATAAACCTAGCTCCCCCTAGTGACTTGGGAAGTTATAAAACGACCTTCTCAATATATAAACACGTGAAGTCGTGAAGTGTCTTTAGACAAAACCTACAAACTTAGCTCGTAGCTCGTAATTTGTAATTTTATTTGTGTATTTTCTAGGAACAAAACTATTATTAACATTGTTAAATAAAGATCGAGTGAAACAACATTTAACACATTTACATAGTTAGATACCTAATAAAATCATTGCTATTGATTCTATTTCGTGAAAAATTCAATTCAATCTTTTAATTGTGGTTTTATTTCGTTATTATTAATATAAAATTAGCTAATCGTTTTACCTTTCTATGTTTGTTTGTAATAATTAATGTTTGGAGTAATATTTAGCTGCAGCTTGTGATTTTTGTTTGCGTGTTCAAATGTTCGACGATTCGATAACTTCAGTTGCGTTATACTAGATTTACTTTTATTATGACTATTTTTATATTAGTAACTTTTTGTTATAAAAATATATTGGATAAAGTGAGCATTTTTTATTGATCAAATTATTAAATGCTGACTAATCCACATTTGTTCTTGATTATATTCAATTATTAAATTCATACAGTCTTATTTACGAGAACATATGGGATGAGATAATGGTTCTCTCAAAGTTTATTTAAAATTATCATCCGCCTCGCGGTTTCAGCTTACCTCTTTATAATCGCCCAATGGTAAAAAATTCAACCATTATTTTTTTAGGATAAAACCCTAACAAATTCCAATTTATTGATAACACTAAAGCTCGTCAATTGCTACTATACAAAACTAAAAGAAAAACGTCAGAGAAACAGTTGAAAAAGATGAAGGTACATAATTTTTTCTTCACGTATTGTACCTCATGAAAAATATCAAATGTACAAGCAACTTTTGAAATAAAGGAATGAGGAGTTCCGAAAGATCTTTCACCCTCTTTACTGAATTATTTTCATCATCACCTTTACCCACAAACTTCTGTTAAACAAATTCAATTGCAAATATAATTTATTAAACTTACGTGAATTGTAACTTTGAAGACTTTCATTATAGTCTATTATACATTTCAAGATAACAATACAATACAATAAACCACTCCATAGCAGTTTATATAAAAGTCTTTGCAAAGAAGAGGAAATTCAATTTCGTTTTAAACTTCTCACAGCTTAATGGAAAATACTTGAAGTTATTTAATTTAAAATATATTGTTATCTTGACAATTTTGTGTCGTAGTACGCATTTTATTAATTGTTTTGTGGAAAGCTTCTCGCCCATTTACTTTGATCGAACCGGGATTTTAATGAAAATAAGGATTAAAGAGATAGCTCCACAGTCTCATTATTTATGGTTTAATTAGCTAATAGAAAGGATTCTTTTTGTACTATTCTAGCTTTTTCATAGGCATATTTGCGGATTTAGGTCATTTTACTAAATAAACATCTGAGGTTATTTACAATTACTTAATTCTGGCCAAAGTTGTGCTAGATTTTATATATACTAAAATATCTCGAGGTTGGTCGTCTAGATAATTATGGAATAAATCGATATCAAGCTTAGTTTCTTATCTACGATAAAGTCAAGCAACATGCGTTTTTATGGGATGACGATTGACGACTTATCACTACTAATTCATGATACACTAAATATTTACACTTGGAAAAAACATAAAGTGAGTACTAAAATATTTGGGTAGCTCTGCAACAAATGAGAGTTTACAAATTTATTAAAATCCTTAGATTTGTTTCCAATAGACATACAAACACATCCATACATATATGCATAGCTCATAGCTCACAACCAACGCCAAATTGTTTGTTTCTTTGAACACCAACGTTCTACAGCTTCTAATGCCAAGAAAGACGTTCCGATTTAAATTCACTATTCACACAATCAAACTGCATAGAAAATAGACAATAAACTGCTTTGAATATTTTTTATGTAAAATATTATTTAAGTTCACCTAGGAAATAATAATATAAACCCATCTAGGCTTTGTGTGCTTAACACCTTCGGCCACATCATCACTTACCATGGTGAGATTGTAGTCAAACACAAGCTTATACAGTATAAAAAAAGAAAACTACATTTATTGTGTTTATATTTATTCTACGAGACGTTTACTGATTATGTGGTATTATGAAATCTATATGAATGACAAACTTTTCTAATTGTATAGACGTACTCCTATATGTATATCTGTATATTTAATGCTTGCGATTAAAATCCTTTGAAT
The DNA here is from genome assembly GCA_951361185.1 of Ochropacha duplaris. NCBI lineage: Eukaryota > Metazoa > Arthropoda > Insecta > Lepidoptera > Drepanidae > Ochropacha > Ochropacha duplaris. The sequence continues at coordinate 5,190,517 of OX592690.1, forward strand.
CTTCGTTCTTCTTAGATTCTTTTGCGTTTTTTTGTGGAACTTATGACGTTCTTATAAAGTAAGAACGCTACAGCGAATATGCTTTGCGAAGTATTCATAAGTGTGTTCTGTTCGTAAACTATTCGTATAATTGCTGTTAAAGCTGCGTGCCTCTTAAAGAGTTGGAGTCTGTATTTTTTATTATTGTAATACCAGCATATAAAACATAAATTTGTAAAAAATATTAAAAGCAATTTCTTGTTACATTGTTTTTTATTTGCGGCAAAGCAGCCATATTTTATAGTAACAAATACTGAATAGAAGTTTTCGAATGCAAATAAAAAATACATTTCATGTTGCAAAAATTTTAAAGTAACTTACTCGAAGCATTTGATAGGCTTTAGCTCTTTCTAGAAATTTATGTTGACCTTATAACTTATTTAAAAATAAAACCTATAATATTTTCTTTTGCAACTGTTTTTATGGTGAAACTTGTTACTTATTACCGAAGAAATCTTAGCACTGCGAATACTTTAAATACCAATGAATTCAGTAATAACGGCCAATTTTCTATCGTTTCAGATACCTTACGGAAACAAATTTAACAGTAAAACTAATTTATAGTGCACATTTTAGTGTAATGGAGAGTCCGAGTGCTCTATTTTTCTGGAGAATATACAATCAAACTATACTATAAAAGGTAATACAGAGTTATTTGAAAATTCACCTAAGTCAAAGTCCAAGTCAAAACCATTTATTCTGTTTAGGCCCTAGGGCCTTAGGGCGCTTATGAATGTCGAATTACAGAAGTTACCACCGGTTCGGAAGTCAGCCTTCAACTGAGAAGAACTGGCAAGAAACTCAGCAAGGTTACATTTTTTCTATCCATCTCACTATTTTAGCTTTTTTTTTCAACTGTTTATCTATGTTATACTTAAACTCATACAAAAATACATAAAAAATTATAACCCGCACCAGTATTTAGTTTCAAAATATTTATTATACAATTCAATATACTTTAATTGTAACTTGATAACCCCATGACCTGTCTCTTTAGTTTCCTTTAATTAATATATGTACATAGACTGAATTAGACTGGTAACTGTCTTCATATATGTATACAAATTCTAAATTAGTATTTTACATAGAATTCGATCTATGGTCGTTTCTACGTCTAAGTTTATATACAAAATCGTAGGTTAGGTACTAACTACTTGAGTTTGCTTGCGGCTTGCACTTAAGGAATTTTAGCTAGCTTGTTATAAAGATATTTAACTGTCTGACATATTTTTTTCTTTAGGCTAAGACTCGTCAATAGCAATCAAAAAAAGTATCAACAAACAGGGGATAAAAAAGGGTAAAAATTTTTTTATTCACGTATTTAATAATGATGATAAAAGAGTAAAATTTTTTGAGGTACCTAATCATCACTTTGTCCAAACCGCTGAACCGGCAATGTCTTTGGCATGTGCATAAATTACGTCGCTTAAACGCTAAGACGGCATTTTCCGAGATTAATACCGTAAAGCCAAGTGCAATTTTAAGAATATACATGTTTCAGGAACCGTTGATTCTGGAGACATTAAAATTCTTATGTGTTTAAAAATGTTATGAACGGGTGCGAGCGTGCACATAAACTTCACATTTTACCCTTCACAACGTTGCAAGCTCAAATGTTATAATCTCAATATTTTTTGTGTAGGTAAACTTAATATATATTTTTTACATTATGAATTGTAGAAGTTTGAATGTATAATCATGTGCTCTCCACGGCCACACTTGCTACGTAAGTAATTTTTTTGATGCTTAATAAATTTATTTTATTGATTTTCGTAATTTTTGCAATAAATTTTTGCAAGACATTTCAAATTCGGAATATAGACAATCTGGCTCTAGCAGTACAGAATTCTGTTCGGAGTTTTTCATTGCTTTTATCTCAACAAATTTTCTGAGGGAAAAGGAATATTGAATACTAGCTTTCCGCCCCGCGGTTTCACTCGCGTATCCTGATGGAATTTCGAAAAATCCTATCTCATCGTCTACATCTTAAAACAATACCTGTGAAAAAAATCAGCTTTCTAGGTCCAAGGTTGTAGACTGTAGACTGGGCGTTGATGAGTCAGTGAGTCAGGCCTTCTCATTTTTCATACCAACTTTGAACCCCCGTTTCACCCCCTCAAGGGTAGAATTTTTAAAAACGCTCAAACACGTGTTTCTTTATTTTTAATTGTTAGTCTAAAATCACAGTTTCATGCTTCTAGCTTCAAAAATGGCGGACTTCCATACAAACTTTTACCCCCCGTTTTATCCCCTCAGTGGCAGAAATTTAAAAAACACTAATACACATGTTTCTTTATTTTTAATTGTTAGTCTAAAAACAAAGTTTCATGGTTCTAGCTTCAAAAATGATGCGACTTCCCTACAAACTTTCAACCCCTTTTTCATCCCCTTTAGGGTTGAATTTTAGAAAACGCTAAAATATGTGTTTCTTTATTTTTAATTGTTAGCCTAAAAACAAAGTTTCATGGTTCCAGCTTAAAAAAATCGCGGACTTCCATACAAACTTTTACCCCCGGTTTCACCCCCTCAGGGGTATAAATTTAAATAATACTGATACACATGTTTCTTTATTTTTAATTGATAGTCTAAAAACAAAGTTTCATGATTCTAGCTTGAAAAATTACCGACTTTCATACAAATTTTCAACCCTTAAAGGTTGAATTTCGAAAAATCCGTTCTTATTCCTCGGTCAAGTTTTAACAACAACACCTGGGAAAAAAATCAGCTTTCTAATGTCTAAGGGTTTAGGCTGGGCGTTGATAGATCAGTCAGGACTTCTACTTTTATATAAATAGAAGATAGACTAGCTTTCCATGGTTCTGCCGCCATTCGGGGAAGCTTCAGCTACGCCGCTACAAAGTGTTGGAATAACTTGCCACCACCTTTGCGTACTTTAAAGACAGTCCACTTATTTCGATTAAAATTTAAATCCTACGTACTCAATCAACAATTGGATGATCAACATATGTAGCGGTTGCTGTGGCTCTCTGTTGTGTTCTATGGTTCTTTTGCTTGTTAGTTTATATTATTTAATTAAACTTTAATTTACTCTGTCTTATTGTTTTTAATATTTGTGTAATTTTTTAATTTTATTTTTATTTTATTTTGATCTGGCCAAGATATCCGTGGCGCCACTAGCTGGCCTCAGCAGAATACCAGCGCTGTAGCACAGATCTGTGCTGCCGCATAATGCTGAGCTGTGGCCATATTTGTCTTTACCTTATGTTTTTACCATTATATTATTGTGTTTGATGATTGGCAAATAAAATTTATTTCTATTTCTTTCTTTCTTTCCGCCCCGCGGTTTCATCCACGTATCCATTTTTTACGTAAATGGGTAAAAAATGGATACGTGGATGAAACCGCCTTTGACATTGAATTTCAAAAAAACCTTTCTTATTCCTCGTCCACATCTTAAAAACAACACCTGTGAAAAAAATAAGGGTGTAGGCTGGGCGTTGATGAGTCAGTCCTTCTCATTTTTCATACCAAGAAACGGAAATAACTCCTAACTTTGAATCCCCGTTTCACCCCTTCAGAGGTGGAATTTTAGAAAACGCTTAAGTAGTTGTTTCTTTATTTTTAATTGATAGCCTAAAAATAAAGTTTCATGGTTTTAGCTTCAAAAAATGGCGGACTTCCATACAAACTTTCAACCCCCGTTTCACCCCCTCAGGGGTATAAATTTAAATAAAGCTGATACACGTGTTTCTTTATTTTAATTGATAGTCTAAAAACAAAGTTTCATGATCCTAGCTTCAGAAATGATCGACTTTCATACAAACTTTCAACCCCTTTTTCACCCCCTTAAAAGTTGAATTTCGAAAAATCCGTTCTTATTTTCGGTCAAGTCTTAAAAACACAGCTTTCTAGGTCTAAGGGTTTAGGCTGGGCGTTGATAGATCAGTCAGGACTTATCCTTTTATATATATAGAAGATAGACCTGTAACACAAATGTATCGCAACATGTACCTAGTTCAGTTTTCTCAAATTTTAAATCATAGATCATTTTTAAATACAAGGAACAAAGTTATGCAAAGCAATGTTAACTTAATTTCCTGAATTAAAATTATTCCCGAATAAAGAATAGATAAGTAAATTTAGATATTATTCAACCCTTATTGTTAGATTACAAAGGAAAACAAAACAAATATTGTTTTTATTGTGTACCAGCCTCTCTCTGAATTTATCACAGATAGATAATATTATATACCTAAAAGTAAAAGTACACTTGATTTATCGCCATCTTATAAATGGCTTGTTTTCGCCGAAGCTTCGCCAAAATAAGTATTTCGTTTACGTCTCACCGCCATTCGCTACTCGCCCTACAATATTCAAGAGAAAGAAAACAGCTATAATTTATACAGAGAAGGACAGATATAGGGTATTTGTAGTATTAGATAAGGAGAGGTGGAAACGACAGAGGGAGATTGTTGATGCAGCAAGCACAGCCCAAATTGTGACAATACGTGATGATATTACATAATCGCCTGTAATGAAGGGATCACTTAATTTTATTGTAGTTTGACTGAATACTAAGATACTTTTTCTATTTTCAGGTAGACAGAGAGGTTGAGGGATCGATTAATATGTAATACGTCGCAGCATTGTGACGACTAAACCTAGAGCGAGTGGCAACCGGTGTTTTAGAGTTCAAAAGCGAAAATGGGTAAGAAGAACTCCAAGCTCAAACAAGACACGATCGACAGGCTGACTACTGCTACATACTGTAAGTACCTTTAAATCTTATTCACGAGCGCGTTTTATCTGAAGTCCAGAATACAAATTGCCGACTTTATTATGGAGACTGCTCGGATTTGCGACGCCAATTGTTTATATTCTTATATGCATACATGTCATCTAAACAACCTTTAATAATATGACAAGAACTAATAAAATATTATAAATTATATTTTTCTCAATGTAATTTAAATTCAAAGGTTTCGGACATAGTATCATATGACTAAATTAGCTGCACATAAGCTCTACTTTAACCAGTATCAGTCGGTCGTGCGGCATATTGTATCAAAGGGTTTTGAATCCGATACTTTGTTTGATGTTATAAACTTTAATGTTTCTAACATCATGTTATGGTATACTTTAAATGTGCTTAAGTTGTTCGACACTTTAGTCAGTGTAGCCACGTAAGCATATAGGCTATTTAAATAAAAGAGAAGCTGACTGACCGACTCTAATATCAGCGCTTAGCCCCAACAACCTAATGGACTAGAAACGTGAACATTTTTACAATGTAGGCGAGCATTGAGCAGAGGTTTTTGGAATTGCTGCCTTCAAGGGTGTAAAGGTGTTATGGATATTTTTTTCATATTGTTGATTAAGGAAGTATAGTTTATCTGTATATCGGGACTTCTTCTAATTACAGTTTTTTTACCATATTACAGGAGATCTTTTAGCTTTTAGCCCATTACTTACTTTAAAATTATATTTTAAAGTAATTACATTTTAAAGTAAGTAAGGTAATCAATATTTTATGGTAGGTAAGCAGCTTACACGTAATATATGATTTCATTTAGTTATTAATATCAAAAAATATTTTATGTACTCTATACGATACATTAATTTATAGAACGAACTATGTTACTAAAGCCTACATTCACAGAAACTGTTGAAACGACCGCATAAATAGAGCTTAATTGCGTTCGATGCCCGTTAATTAGATGGGATAGAACCATTGAAAATACGTCAGTATTGTCTGTATACGCTTGTTTGTTAATTAGTGAGTAGCTGTCCGAATGAGAGATAATATACTACGTCCATTGTACCTCAATGATATAGTGATACGCTGCATCATAAATTAATACAGCTAATGAACCTATCATAGAAGTTCAAGTAAACAACCGCAAATCTTAAACACACGCCGGTATCATCATCAGCATCGGTAGTGTCAACTTGCCTAACTACTGCTATGCAGTCTTTGACACAGCTGTAACTGAAGGCCACAGCCACAAAGTGGCGGATGGCGGAGACACACGCGCGACTAATTTTAGCAGTGGTATTTCGGTAATGCTTTTCTATTTGCTCTACAACTTTAGACTTAATTTACGTGGATTATTCTCGAGCTTTTATTGAAATTCTTTGCTAGTAGGAAAACTTAGTTTTTCGCCCCGTGGTTTCGCCCGTGTTCCCGAGGGATCTTATTTTTTTCCAGGATGAAAAGTATTTTATGTTTTATTTCAAGGTATGATCTACATGTGTGCCAAGTTTCATCAAAATCCGTTTAGCCATTTTTGTGTGATTGAAGAACAAACATACAAACTTTCACATTTATTAAATGACTAGCTACTCCGCGCGGTTTCACCCGCGTTCCCGAGGGATCTTATCTTTTCCCGAGATAAAAAGCCTATGTGCTATTCCAGACTATAATCTCTCTCCATGCCCAATTTCATCCAGATCCATTCAGCCGTTCTGGCGTAAATGAGTAACAAACATTCATCCATCCATCCATCAATCCATTCAAACTTTCACATTTATAATATTAGTAGGATAGTAGGATGAAATGAAATGAAATGTTTATTCATCCAAATAGGCCTTCACAGGCGCTTATGAATTGTCAGATTCTAATGACTCTATGACTCTAGTGCACGGTTCGGAAGGTTGCTTTTGCTGAGAAGAGCCGGCAATAAACTCAACAATTACTCTTTTCAAAACAATCTTAGAATTATTACATAAATGTATGTCCTGCAAGAGCGAGCGCTACACCCAAGCCTTGTCGTCATTTAAATATTCGTTAATATGGTAGTACGCCTTCTGTATTAAAACATTCTTAACACGTTCCTTAAATTTATGTATAGGCAAATTTAATAGTGTAGGTGGTATCTTATTATAGAAGCGTGCACCCAGTACTAAAAATGTGTCCTGCGCTTTATGGAGTCTATAAGCTGAGGTCACAAGTTTGTGCTTATTTCTAGTATTGATTGAGGGCATGTCACATTTTTTTACAAAATTACTAATATTTTGATGTACAAATAATATGTTTGCATAAATATACTGTGAAGCCACTGTGAGGATACTAATTTGTTTAAACTTATCTCTGAGAGAAGCTCGAGAGCTCAAATTATAAATAGCTCGCACTGCTTGTTTTTGTAAAATAAAAATAGTTTCGATATCAGCGGCTTTGCCCCAAAGCAAAATGCCATAGGACATAACACTATGAAAATAGCTAAAATAAACTAATCGAGCTGTATCTACATCTGTAAGCTGTCTAATTTTTCTAACTGCAAAAGCAGCCGAGCTAAGCTTCCTCGCAAGACTTGATATGTGGGTGCCCCATTGAAGTTTTGAGTCTAAAGTAATACCTAAGAACACTGTTGACTCAACAAGACTGAGAGATTCATTATTTATCATTAAGTTACAGTCTAATTTTTTTACATTGGGTAGTGCAAATTTAATACATTTAGTTTTCTTTGCATTTAAGACTAGATTATTTAAAGTAAACCAATTTAATACCTGGGTTAATGCACCGTTTACGTCGTCATAATTGTATTTCAGTCTATCAACACTAAATGTTAAATCTTGGTAAAGCACTTTATGAGTAAATTAATTATTATACTTATTAATTGATTCTGTCCATTTCGCAAAAAGAACGCAAATTTTGCAAGTAACTCAGAAAAAGCAATTGTTTTTAATGTCCATATCAATGTTGTTCTCGACTTCAGTTAATATCGAGTTCATACTATGTAGAAAAAGAAGTAGGTACACCTACCAAACATTTAGTTTTTTTCTGTGAATGTGATCACGTTGTGAATTATACGAGAACAAATTATCGGGTTGGTAAAGCGTTAGCTGGTAGCTATACTCAATTTTATAACTCACAATTCTGTAAGGCTGTCGCGGTCCAGAATCTTTTGTTATCGACTATAATATTTTTAATACCGAGTTACTAACAATGACTACTCATCCTGAACTTTACATAAAGGCTTCCGTTTGAATGAAGTTTCTCTCGGATATCTATAGAAAACAAGACACAAAACCTGTCCTATTAGATTTAAAAATAATAGTTCAATTGTATTTTGTTTTCCCAAGACCAACAGAAGTAACTCTTATCGTACGTTCTATTCTTCAATCGGTACCTCAAATGTAAATCGATTAATTACCGTGGATTGGAGTCAACGGTTTTATAATCCTGATAGTGGATATTACATTTGAATATTCAATTGACTGAACCAAATTACCCTGTGGTCCCAAACAGTAGATGTCGTAATAATGTTAAGTTACTTAATTAGAAATCTAAAATGTTTCTGAAATAAGTCTTGCGTGCTGATACACTTTAACGCAGCGTGTTTATTGTATCGCCTTTAGTAGTTAGTTATGGGAAAGTAAATTGAATGCGACAACCTTATGATTTATGAATAGGGTTTGCGTGGCAGAGCACTATGAAAATAAGCCACGCCTCGCACCTTCTGCTTTGCGACTTCTGCCTCACGCCTTACTTCTCTTTCGTAATCACTACGAAACATAAACAAGCATTGTAAGACTAGGTCAAGGACTTGACCTTAATCTATAGATACATTAAAAGTAAATAATTTCACTTTTCGGAATACGCCGCACATTCTAGATTTGGTTCGTACAAAAGATATAATGTTGAGCGATTAGTTAAGAGTTACAGAGGCTAACTAAAAAGGCTATTTGTCAGTATTCTTGTGTGGGTTGATTCATAACATACATTTTATTCTTAACTCTTGCCTCATAACAACTCGGGCAAATAATTAACACAGGCCTCGTTTTAGTGATATCTTTATGTATATCTATGTAAAAACTAATCCCTATTTCCTTCGGTCACGCCATAGCTTGAGAACGACTTTACTGATTTCTTTTTATTAATATTTCTATACAACATATAAATTATCTGGGAAAACGATTTAAGTTACCGAAGTTAAGTTACTTGGTGATCCTCTGCAGCAAATGACTTATTTAAAAGTACAAAATGCTTTTTGAAAAATAAATATTAATTAGATTATTGATAAAACCGGTCAAGTGGGCAATATAAGGCGATGATAGCTCAGTGGTAAGTGACGTCGGATACCGCGACGAAGGTCGTGGGTTCGAATCCTACAATGAGCTTGAGCTTTCGGTGAAGGAAAACATCGTGAGGAAACCATAGCACGGTGGTAGGGTACTTTGTAGTACCCTACCCTACCAAGCACCTATCGGTGTGTTCCGACAGCTGCACTTGAGATCCAGTTCCCATCTAGGCTTTGTGTGCTTACCTTCGGCCACATCATCACTTACCATGGTGAGATTGTGGTCAAACACTTATCCAGAATAAAAAAATAAAAAAAGTGGAGCGAGCTGGAGCTGAACTCGAGTGAAGTGGAACGATAATGCGTGATGAGCCCTTCCCTAAGGAGTCTGTTTTGTGCAAGACTCTTATCATCGAGATCAGTATTGGTTACAGCACTTTATTGAGGCAGTAATACAAAACAGTATTATAAATTAAAGTTATGTACTAAAAATAATGAAAATTTGCCTAAAAAAGTTTTTTTTTAATTCTGAGTTGTCCGTTAAAAAGCTTGTTGATAAAATTAAAAATAATAACAAGGTCAATACAGAAGGATTTTCTTTTAAAGTAGAAATCAAATTATGTATTTATATTTTTTTTCTAATTATGTAATCTGTCAAGTCCCAAATTCGAAATTCTTTAATTTACAATATCAAATTCAATTATATTAAATTCTACTAACGTATAACGGAAAGTTTAAGCATAAGTGTCGATGGATACAAAGGTAGAGGAAGGCCGAAGATGAAGATAAATAGACTGCGTGAAGAATTATAGGCGTACGTGGGAGTACTGAGACGACCAGTGATAGAGCGAAGTGGAAGAGAACATGTTATTCAAATTCAAATTCTTTATTTCAGACACAGATTGTTCATATTTAAAAGATACTAACTATGAAAAAAAAATTAAATACAATACAAACAATGAGAAATTAAAAATTTAATTATAAATGAAAATTAAATTACCTTAAATTAAAGAAAATTAAATTAGTTATGCCGACCACACCTAGCGTGGGATAAGGGTAGGAAGAAGAGAAAAGAATTTCTGCCAACATGTCTCCAGTCCCACATAGTTTTAAATTAGATGTACCTACTAACAAAACAATTTAAGATATAGCGTTCAATATTGGAGAAAAAAAAATAACTGCGCATTCGTTTATTCTCAAAAAGAATAAAAACTCGGAAATAAAACACGCCCAGTCATTTCGAGAAAAAATTACTGTATTTTATATTGGAATTGTTGGTTGTATACTAAGAATCTCTAACTGTATGCAAAAATCGACATACCAAGCTCAATCGTTTGATCAAAGCAAATGATCAAGTCAATGCAATAGGTACCTCTGCAATCTACATTTAACATCAAAGATTCTAAATAATTTACCGCTAAAACTTACTATCATTACCAGAACCTCATCATGTTTTGCAGAAGAGCTCTCTGAAAAATCTAAAATATTAAAGTCTTAAAGATAGCATTAATTCAGTAAGCAGCTCGGTCCTAGCTTATAGTAATTACAGAGTCTTTCCAATAAGCCGGGAACTTAGCTTTATGGCCGAGTTAAGTGACGAAGTTTGCCGACCGGCGCCGTTCGGGCTGCCAGAACCAAGGCGACTCAGGGCAATAGCCTCCTACAACATGTTAATCATAAACCTTTCTTGTAATTATTAGTAATTAAAATTGATATTAGTAACAATTTTAATTATTTAATCCGTGAATCCTGTTGGTATTGATTAAGGATTTCACATCAACGCGGCTGAAAAAAAAGTATCAAGGCTATTAAGGGTGTTAAAAATTACAATTAAAATAATGACGTCTTTGGACTCGGCTAGTAATAAGTATTAATTATAATATGGCGACAGTTTTAAAATTACCCTAAAAATCTACTGTAGGTAATCAAATTAACTTTTCGGTTACAAACAATTTTAATGTCAAATAGTCGGTGAGCGCTTTTAACAGAGGAAATTCTTTGAAAACTATGCATACCTATTTCAAGCTAGCTATCCACTGTAAGCGGAAAATTATACAGTGAACGTTCACAAATTAAAATCATTTACCCACAACATGTAACCGTCGCGCGTCGCATCTAGTGTCAGCAGCGTACATACCTACTTCATCACCGACACTGTTTATTACAGTTATTTTATGTTGTTACGTACTCCAGTCATTTCGGAGTTTTGATGCAGTGGGAGTCCCGCAATGCGGTTCCTTCCTAAAATTTTGTATGTAGGTACTGCAACGTTTAATGGGAAACACATCTTCAGAACGTCTTTACTTTAGTTTACTTTGTATTGTACTTTTTAGCATTGAAAAATATTGCAGTAGCTACCAACAGGACTGAGATGTTTCAAAATAAATTGTATGAGCAACAAAGTGATAGTTACTTTGCTGAGCTATTTAAAAAAGGTGATATTATCAAGTAGGTACTTATAATATACATAATATAAAAATACAGACTAATTGACCTATCAATCCACAGCCTAAGCCGCTAGGAATAGAAACTTGAAATTGTTCACTCAGGTGCCTTTTAAAAGGAAAGCATACATTAAACAAGATAAATTAATCCGCTAATGGAGTAAAATAAAGAAACGCAAATGAGAGAGAATAGTACATCAGTAGTGTCTGTGCTTCGTACTGGCCACTAATAGTTCTTTTTGGTTTGAATAAATGATTTTATTAAAAAGTAACGGCAAAAGAACACGGGGAGACGTGTCGTCCGTCAGAAATAACAATGTAAAAAACATTTAAGTCTGAATAAAAATATCTATTTAAAGTTAAAAGAATCGCTTAGAAACTACTATGAACTACCCCTGGACGTTCGCTCGATCATTTGCTTGATCTTCTGCTAACGAATCTACATCAATACTAAATACTTCTAAACCATCAGAAGATTCTAATCTAAGTTCCATCTGTTCATCTGCAATCTCTACCAACGGATTCCTACTTAAAAAATCTGCTATAACGTTACTCTTTCCTGAGCAATGAACTATATCAAAATCCCATTCTTGAATAGCCAATGCCCATCGTGCTAAACGACCATACATATCTCTTCCTTAGATATATTTTTGGAATCTGCAAAAAATGGGAGAGCACTCACTCGCGAAAGGTATTGGTGTGCGTTCCGAGGCGCCTCCACCAATATAAAGAATCCAAATAAAAGCGATTCTTTTAACTTTAAATAGATATCTTTATTCAGACTTAAATGTTTTTACATTGTTATTTCTAATAGACGTCTCCCCGTGTCTCCGTACTCATTTCGAATCCTTTTATAAATTTACTTTAATCAAACATTTAATCAAACCAAAAAGTACTATTAGTGGCCAGTACGAAGCACAGACACTACAGTACCTAATAAATATAGTTTTATTTATAAAATCTATTTCATATCATTACCTAGCTTCAATTAGCTTCAAATTATCTTGATATCGCTTTTATCGCTCTATGGGTGCAGCTTTAAGAGGTCAGCAAGGTCACTATAGGGTCAGCCAAGTCTCGCGTGCCGGCGGCTACTTCCACTGCCCTAGGTGTTGGAATTTCCCATTCCTGACACCCCAATTTGTTTAGAGAGGACGGAGGAAGGACTGCTCGTAATTATATCTTCCACTCCGACTTAGCTTTGGAATTTTACGGGCCGATTGGCTTGGTTGGTAAGCTACAAGGTAGTGAGTTCGATTCCCACAGATGACATACATTTGTGTGCATGAACATGTCTGTTTGACCTGAGTCTAGGTGTTATCAATGTAATGTACCTACCTACTTAAAAAAAACTCAGATATATGGTTTCCATAGCCAAAGCTCTGCTTAGTTTTTGGCATCAGATGGCGTTGATATTTATTTTATAAAACAACTAGTGGGCCCGGTAGACGGTGTCCTGCCATGAAACTAAAAAGAAACTTAGAACCTTCAGTTTTAAACGAAATTTTCGGCGCATATTCTGTCAATTGCGCCAACTGTCACACAACTGGCAGTTAGGTAGGGGAGACCGGGGATGGTTGACTAACTTTTGACTCAAGCTCGTATATCTCTGATGTTTAACTTAATATAACAAAAACAACAGTTGATACAGATAGAAGAACTATTCAGGTATCTAAAATACTAATCTATAACCTATATATTTATCATTATAATACTTTTTTGTCGATTTTCTAAACCCCTGACGCTTGGTCAACCTACCCCATATCCGGGGCAGGTTGTCCATAAGCATGGGGTAGGTTGACCTAGGCAGTAATTAGTGTCAATAAAGAGGATTAGTATTAAATAAAACATTAAATTTCACTAAATGATAGAACCTTATTATTTAATTATAAACAAAAACAAATCCGCTCTTCTGAGGTTTGGATTACTTTCTAGCTTTTGTTTAAGTTTAGTTACATAACGTTTTGTATAGAATTTGGTATATCTTTGATGTTGCGTTTACGCTTGGTATTATTATCGAAGATTACTGCGTTTCAAACTCTTTCTAGGATATCTTTTGGTACATCACCCCATTCAGATTTTCTTTGTACGTCCTCATTTTCTGTAAAAAATACAACTGTAATTTAGTATGTGAGAGAAGACCATAATAGTGTTTACAATGATGATACACATTAACCATTAGCTCACACTTAAAATGTTATACTTATTTCAAAGGGGTTGGTTAACTAATTAGTCTACCTACTCCGAACCAAATTTGTCAACCGACCCCTGACGCCATTTAGAATTTTATCTGCGAATCATATGCAAACTGTGGCACTAACATGGAAGCAATACTGTGTAATATAGAATAAAGCTATTATATTTACATTTGGCATAACAACAACATTGTTTCTAACAGATCCAAAGGCACAATAACAAAAAAAGTACGAACGAAACACATTACTTACCGAGACCAAAAATACAACGTGTGATGCCACTCACGAACGCAAGTTAGCGGGTCGCAGGGAAGCATCGTCGCTCGTGACTGGTTGATAAAAAACACGTGATAGTGGCGAGTTATTGTTCCTTCCTACCTGCCCCTATAGCCAACCATCCCCGGTCTCCCCTATGTCAAACGCCATGTGTATATTAAGGTTAGAAAAGTTAATATGGCCGTTAAGTTTTCCTAAATTTTCTAATGTTATGCGCAACTTTCATAGATTTTTCTTTCATAAAAACCTTCTCCTTACAATAACAAATACAACAAAAAAAGAATCAGCGAATTGGTCCAGCCGTTCACGCGTGATGCCGTGACCAAGGGAAATAGGGATTCATTTTTATATATACACATACATAGATAGATTTATTAAAAAATTACATTGGTGCAGTTTTTTTTTACTACGTTTGGAGAGATACGTCCACTTTGAAGAACGAACCTTAAATCTATCGTAATCTTAAAATTCAGAGGCAAGTCATTTGATTTCTACCTAGCCCACGTAAACAATAGTCTCCAATGAAGTGAAGCAACGTGCACGCGTCCTGCGTCACTCGCAGAACGCAACCGGCTTCCTTTTTCAAATTCGGCTTCCTTTACTGTGCTTCACTTTAAGTGCGCGGGGCTCAGTCTATCTTTTTTATTTGGTCTGAGTATAGCACCAAATGTGAAATTTCGAAAATAATTTGCTCGATCAAAATGAACGAGAATCATTATTTTTCTTAATTATAAATTAACCGGTATAGTGGTAATTCATGTACGAAGTATCTCATGACATGCTCGTGACACTTATCGATCGAAGTCATCGTGTTGCGACATCGCGGCCGCGGGCTTCTATTATATGGGTTGGTGTCCTTCTTGCGATGCTCGACGCAGGGAAAGGGTGGAAGGTAACGAGAACAATAGGCTTTACAGCCATTTCCTTGACACATCCATCATCCTTTATGTTGCTTGGTATACGAATGTCATTTTAAAACGTATTAAAATGTATGAAAGCTTGTCAGGTAGAGAAATGTAGGTTCACCTTATTATTCAAAGTATTATTAACTAGCTATCCCCGCGTTCCCGTTTTATCTTTTGGCGGAATAAAAAGTATCCATATTCCATGATACAAACTATTTGTTTGCCACGTTTCATCACGATCGGCTTAGTAGTTTCGGAACTCATCACGTCCAAAAAAAAATCACTCCGCTCCTATTGGTCATAGCGTGAAGTTATATAGCTTAGCTTAGCCTTCCTTGATAAATGGGCTATCTAAATTTTTCAATTCGTACCAGTATTTCCTGAAATTAGCGCGATCAAAAAAACAAACAAACTCTTCAGCTTTGTAATATTGGTATAGATATTATCAATTCACCCTAATTTTGGTTTTCATGTGATTTTAATTGATTGTTAATACACAATTCAATTCGAATTGTTTAAGATTGAGTAAGTCTCACTCTTTGAGAGTTTCAATTAGACGACTAAAACAAACGAAGGCAAAGTTGTTATACCGATCCGAGACTAGGAAAAAGTTAGCTGAGCATATTTATATCCTATTGCCATATAGCATACCTGGCTAGAATACTTTATGACGCTACCATCAATTTATACATACACTATATCTATGTGATTTCGAAATTAAGTTATTACGAATAGATACACAATTTGCGAATAGACACGTATGAAGGACAAAATTATTTGTTCGTCGAATCTAATTCAGCTTGAATTCCATTTGCAAAATCTCATTTCGGGTGCAGCCTGCGAAATTCGACAACAAATCAACAAATGGGCTGCATATTCGATAAGCTGCCTGTACAACGTGTAACAGAAGGTGATTAACTATATTATACATATATACAGGGTGTCCCAGAAAATAGTGTCAAGCGGAAGCCCAGAGGTAGAGCACCTTTAGAGGTACCCGTATCACTCCATGTATGTTCCGCGATTTTTCGTAATTTACGAGTTATAACGTCTTTTTTTTTACCCAATTCCGATTTTCAATACATTTTTAGTCGCAGTCACGCGAGTAGTTGAGATACAGGTCTGATTTTTTTTTCTTGATTACATGAATAATAGACCTAGTAAATGCATAAACATTTGTTACTAGAATTGTGACCATTAAGCTTTAAAAAAAAAGCAATTTGCAAGAAAGTGGTAATTCAGATTTTATCTAAAATGTTTGAGGACATTTTAATAATAAAAGTTACATAACTTTTGTCTTTCAAACCAATTTTAAAAACTTGTCCATTTTATCAGCTATTTATCCTGTAAATTTCATTGAGCTATCTTCACAACTTCCGACTCAAAATTTGATCTAAATAACACAAAGTCGAAATTTAAAATTTGAATGGGTGAAAAGATATTTAAACTTAATAATTGTTGTTTAATTTCAGACTCTACATCTTCTAAAGAAGTTCTCTTTTGATCTTATGAATGCCATTCTGTTGTTTTTCACTGTTTCCTCCGCATCTCTCAATGTCGATCTTAATTCTGTTAAATTTCTTATTTCTTTGGCGTACACTCATTCTTTATAGGAACCCCAAACGAAAAAGTCAGTAGGGTTCAGGTCTGGGGACCCTGTTGGCCACGCAATAGACCCACCGTGACCAATCCACATTTCAACCAAATCTTTAATTTAAATATTGCCTGACAATTCTAGAAAACTCAACTTTTTTCAAACTGCACGTTTTTATTCTGATTGAGTATGAAATAAATTATCTTTCTTTTTATATCATAATAACTGCCGATGGATGGTGTACGTAGCTATTGAAAGCCAAATATACAAGTTTGAACAAATAAGTAGATATTAATTTAGATTGAATGATTGTACTAGATGCGATGTATTCCATTATGAGTTAATGCTTCGATGCAAGGAATTTATAAGCACCGTGGTATTGGAAAATAAGATGAAAATAAATGGTGGTATTTAGAGGAAAGATGTTGCAACTTTATAATAATATAGTCACAGGTAAGTGAACATATATGTATTTATATCTACTTACTTTAATTAGAATATAATATTAAGTATGGTTTAATAAAGATGCACTTAGATAATACTTGTATTCGGTTGCTATGAAAATATTAATATGTTCTTTGCTAGTAAGTTAACTTGAAGCTGTTTTTATATAATTTGTATTTGAAATCAATGTCCCATTTGTTTGTTTTTTGTAATAAAAAATATTGTAAGAAACACAAAACATCTTAAACAAAAAAGAAAAAAAGAGTAACGCCTTACTTCTTTTTGGACTAACTTTGATTTAATATGAAAGTTATGGACGCACCCTGAAGGTGAAAATTTTTGATGGCAAAGTAAATGGCGTGAATTTTTGTTTTTAGGCGAATGTAATTGAAAATATTAGCTATGATGATGAGTAACAAACGTTAACGAATAATTAAATGTTTCACGGTATAAATGACGTATTGCCTATCACTACCCTACTAAAACTCATATTATGCTTCTTCTTTTGTAGAAACATCTATTTTGCAAAAATAGAATGCTTTAAAATGTTTTAATGTTTCATTTTATTTTATTTATTTTGGAATAACAAACAAGGTGCCAGCCCATGGCGCTATCCACATATAAACATCTTAGCTAATAAACTAGTATTTTTTCTTAATACATTCATAAGTTTAAATCAAAAAGGACCGAAAAAGTTGATAAATATGATAAAACAAGGAGATATAATGAATTATATAAAGTCTAGCTGTCCCCCGCATTCCCATGGAATCCACGTCCCCGTGAGATCTAGAGGTATGAAATACACTTTAAGACCTATTTTCAGACCTAATCCACAAAAAAAACATAGAAATCGGCCAAGCCGTTTCGGAGGAGTTACTAACATTGTGACACGAGAATTGTATATATAGAATTTTGTATAGATAGATAGACTAAGTCTTATCTAGGTTATTTGACTTGTTAATCAATTAAACACAGACTACGGAACATGAAAATAGCGCGATAAACTATTGCCGTCCCTCGTAGCACCCGCGAGGATGCCAAGCGCGAGAGAGATAGCGTCCGCGTCGTCGTCAGTAACATCCTCTTAAAGTCATTGGGCCTTAAAAGCTGTCGGACAGTTAAGGGTGTGACAGCCCTTAAGGCCACCACTTTCTAGGTCGTCACAAATTGTCTTATGAAAAAGTCGAGAATCAAGCGTAACTGAATCAACCTCTTTTCTTTTAATTATATCTAAAAAAACTAGATATGGAAAAACAGTGGTTAGACAGAAGGTCATTACCTGAACCCGTCGTAAAAAGAGGTCGATTCGAGTCGAAAGGTTTGTCTGGTGGAATTACGAAGATTTAGTGTAGGTACTACGAGATAATTCCACATGGTCGAACGATCACTGCCGAGATTTCTGGACAGCTGACAAGAATGTATGAGGTTTTATCGCAGATGTATCCTGGCTTAGTAAACCGTGTGCTGTCAGAACATGAGAATTCTAGACCGATGTCCCCTCAATCCCTCGCCCATCAGGGTTACAACAACAGAAATACTTATTAGACTTTTATTTTACGGGAAATTTTTAGTATCCTTTTCAATACGTGTCTAATGCCACCTCTCCCCTACTGAGAATGTGACACCGGATAAGATCGAAGAACTTGGCATTATTGAACTCCTATCATAGCCGTAATTTAGTCCGGACCTTGCACCGTTTGATTATTATATATTCAGATCTGTGGTTAAATTCCTGTGTTACATTTGTTCTCAAGATTTTCATTATATTATGGTTATTTAATAAAACGACATTATTTATGAAACATCCCTTGTCCGTTTATACTTTAAACAGTTGTGGTACAGGAGGTACGATCAATCCTATTTTTTACCCTATCAAAAAATACTAGTTTGGTTTAGAGAATTATGTTTCGTAATTTCCCTAGCGAAATTCAACCCGAAATCTGTAAACTTTTCTTCAGCTCTTATTTTTCAATCAATAATGTTTTTAGAGTTACATTATAGAAATTCAATCATCATTGAGACAATAGCAGTTGGGGAAATCAGACAGATCTTTCCAAGTACCCCGCTCTCCAATCATGGCAGTAGAATAAAACTATACATATAAGTACATAAAACAGCACACACTGACAAAAATACATACACAGTAAAGTCCACTTCCACAGTACATAACCCTTCCAAAAACCTTCGGCTCAGTGCCTAAGCCTTTTCTATCTGAGTTTAATTAATAAGCCGTATTGTAAAAGCATGAAACGAAACCTAGACTCGTCTCAATATTAAAACAATTTAATGTAAATCGTGGCACTATGGAACCATATTATTTATTATTGTAATATCATTCGTCCCAAGTATTACTTGGAAATCTTGCGGTGATTGTAATACTCCTATTTTGAATAGCAAATAAAAGAGAAACAAACTGGCCAAATAAATTTTATGAATATTTTATACTGAAGTGAAAACAGCAAAAGTTTAAAACCTATTTTCATTCTATCTACTTGATTCTTGAGGTTATAAATTGTCTAGCTTTAACTTACATCGTATTGAAAGGGTAATCGTACCTAGGTAGATTTGTAATAAAAAATACCCTATTTAGATATAAATTTAGACCTTTAACAGAAACTTTTGAATACAAAAAAAATATCAAGAAATACGGACTGATTTAAATTAATATCCTTTATATATATTAAAAGCCTTTTTGTTTGACTAAATCAGTAATAAAACTAAAAATGACTTGTGAAGTTTACATTCCATTCCATTTCGATACAAACTCAACGGATTAAACAAACTTTACGACATCTCCCTAAAATATGGACCCTACCGTCCATAGAAGGGATAAAATATTTTTATATCGATGCAGCTCTCTGGTTTCATAATAATTTAGTTGAATCACTGTAAATAACGTTACATCTTGAACGTAATCTGTGAAGATAAATATTAAACAAATAAATAAAAATGACTAAATTGTTTACAAAATTGTTTACAAAAATCTCTACATCATACTTTTAAACATGGTATCTACAACTAATCTTTCATCCTACACAAATAAAAGTAGGTGCTTTTAATATTATTATATCATTAAAAATTATATGAAATGAGTGCAAACAAATTTTATGTGTGTGGTACGAAAGAGCGGTGGATTATCCTGCTGCACGCTACCAGAACAAAGCGCACTCGTCTCACAATGAGCTGCGTCCCGCATGATACGGTAGTAGGTATTATATTTTAAGCTCAAGTACTCAAAGAACTATTAATAGCTTGTTACAAATAAAACTAAATATGATCATCTTTAACTATTTATCTTTTCTAAAGGCGATGATTGCGCAGTGGTATTGACGTCGGATACCGCGGCGAAGGTCCGGGTTTCGAATTTTAAAAAAAAGCTCGAGCTTTCATTGACTGAAAACATAGTACTTTGTAGCAGTTGATTGGCTGGCTACCGGCCTCAAATTGGTTGATGTGTTCCAACAGCTGCACCTAAGAGCCAGTTTCCTACTAAGCTTTGTGTACTTACCACCTATAGCCATATTATCACCATGGTGAGATTGCGGTCAAACACAAGCTTATACAAAAGTTAAAAAAAACAGTAATTTAAAATAATCGCCTTATTTGTTTTTCTAAATTATTTTATAGTAGGAACTATAATTCTCGCATGGCCGGGAAATAATTTTGGAGTATTTAGGTATCAGTAGAAAGTAATGAACAGTATGAAGTAATTCTAAAGAAGATTGCGGCCATGTTAAAAGTCATTTCAAATAATGAGTAGGTACTTAAATGTTTCAACACTTATTTTTACTATCAATTTATTACTTTGCGATTTGCATTGCAAACCAACTACTTATCTAGACACGTGGGAGCGTGTCAAGCCATGTTCAAGAAACAGAACTGGCGAGCCGCACCGTGTGTAATATTACACGAACCATTTGGAGCCACTTTTGACCCCCTCATAAATAAAAAAATATTTCACATAAACGTATCAAATTTGGCTCATATATTGAGACTTGCGAGATACATATGTGTTCTAAATTTCATAAGCTTATCTCAAACGGTTATTTAGATATTAATGTCCAAAATTCCTCATTTTTATCATTGACTGACCTATAGACCAAAACTCTAACCCAGTTCCAGATGACCTAGAGAGTTAAAATTTGGTATGCAGATAGGTAATTAGATGAATACAAAGGAATAAATAAAAAACTGGCAGTTTTTAAATAATTAGATTCTATTATGAACGCTTAACATAAATACCTAATATTACTTAGGGTACCTACGTTATTAACTGGGATTAATTATTATTTTTATATCTAGCGCACATCAATAGTGTAAAATCATTACCTACTCATAAATAATGATAAAATAATAGGCATTTAGATTTTCGGTATATACACGACGCGCGCGCGCCGAGTGACGCCGGAGCGGCGCGGGCGGGGTGGGTGGTGCGCTGTGACAACCGAATCGAACCGTTGACGCGAACGTGGCGGAGCGAGCGGCAGCCGAGCTCATAAGCGCGAGCGCCGTCTTGCTGTCCGGTTGTCTCTCGATATCTGACCTATAAGGTTGCGATAAGGTTTTCTTAAGGAAAACTTATAATTTGTAGTAATATTATTATTACAATTTCTTTAATAAGTAGGTACGTACTGTTATATGGGGTGTGGTAATTTGCTTTTTATGTTTATATTCGTATGGGAAAACCAGCCAAGTCAGCCCTTAGACTACATATTTGGATTTTGCATAGAACTTGGCACTCAATCTCAGATCTCCATTCTTTTTGCGGCGAAGTCCACAGCAGAGAATAATTTTTGTATTGAACTTGGCTCTCCTTTTTTACATTTATGTTTTTGGTGGGATATATTTACTTCTGGATTATTAAATAGTTATGAAATCAAATCTGTAAAACAACAGATTGGTCGTAAAATTAACAAATAAAATATTGTTAGTTAATAATGAAGCTCTTTGCGGCGTCTAATGGCACCCAGGTGCCACTTCAGTGCCCCTAGGTTAAATGAATCTAAATAAAAAAATAATAACATCTGATTTTTTACTCATTTCAAGTCTGGATCGCAAATCAATTTCCAAAAATATAATCAACTTTTTACTGAAAAGCGGTCATCAAATGAATTAAGTTTTCTAAGAATAGGATAGAAATTAAAACCTAAAATCAGTAAACAATACGACATCATAGTAAAAGCAAAACGCAATTGAAAGATTTTTAGCTTGGGAAAAGATGGAACCAGTTATTCCTAGCCAAATTCATCCAGGCGGTAATTTAACTTGTATCGTAATTTTGACAGCATAGACCTATTCAAATATGACTCTCTTGTCATTGGTAATTAGTCCAGTTGTAGGTATACATATCATATTCCGTAAACATGGTGATTACTGTAAATAAATAATTTATTTATTAGAATATAATGAAGAATTTATTTACAACAAATGTACAAAATATACAAGCAAATGTACAATTACAATACATAAAAAACTTCTTCGAGGCTGCCGCTGCTGCCGATCGGCAAGGTTCCCAGAAGGCTGGCAGCGTTTCCTCTTTGGATGGCCAAGCTGATGCATTGGCGGAAAAAGCTCCCCGCCCGCCGGTCACCCAAGACCTCGATTAATTTTTTACATAAAATATTTGCGAAACGATTATTTATTTACTTGTCTTCATTTTCAGCAAGGTCGATGGTTCATTTATAAATGAAGGCACTATGGTAATAGCCGTCTTAATCTCGAGTTTGTGAGCATCTACCAATCGTAAGTGTAAAGGATTCAATTTAATATGTATTGTAATTCGTCGCAATAAGTGCTATATTGCCAAGTCGGTGTGCTTTAATTTGAATCACCCGTACCGTCCCCTGTTAGTATTATACAATTATGGGTTTTGCGAACGGTGATTACTCGCAAGCCCCTCCAAAGGATCTCTTCAATTATATTCCACTACATCAATTCGCAGAACATGACTTTATCTAAGTTCCAATAGTTATTCCCTATGGAATAATCTTACGTCAAAATGAATTAAGTAGTCAAAATTTATACTTGACTGTCATTCAAAGTTTTAGTAGATTGCAACTTGGCTCACGTTATTAGCACTGTAGTAGTATTGTTTTCATAAGTTTGTTGTCTCATCTTTGTATTAATGGTTATAACTATTTAAATATGTGCCATATATAGATATCGTCATTATAGTTTTGAAGTAAATTAGCTATGACATAGATATGGAAGAACCTATAAGGCTTGTTATAAATTGTCTGGCTACGGAACACTAAAAACCACTATTAATTCTTCATTGGCTAAGATGCACATATTCAAAACAGATTGAATCAAAGGTAGAAATAAAGGTAGATAGGTCTCCAATATTACCAATAAACATAGAATGTGCACTTTCGATTTCTGTCTATAAATTAAGGTTCACGTCACGATTGCTATCTATAGTATGGTCACGTGTTATTGCGTGTCTACAGATGTAAATATGTATAACCAACTTCAACAAATGTATAAGGTCCAATTAGGAGAAACAAATTTACCAGCACACACTTACTGTACAGACGTGGCTCTAGCTAATGCTTCGTGACAAAAATACTCTACAAAGTTTTATAACGCCATGTTACGCGCTTCGATGAGTATGATTACGTAAAAACACGCATTAAATTTCCTCCTTATTTTCGACATAAAAAATGGATTAGAAATTCTTCAACTTTTGTGAGTTATCATTTAGTATTTTGAAATTTAGTCCCTACTATATAACTTGTTTCCAACGCTTATTGATAAAGTTTTGATTAAATATTTGGTTGACTAAAGCAATGAAATAATTAAAAATACATTTAATTTATTCAGTACGAGAAGTAATATGTATGTAGTTGTGTGCAGTGCAGGCGAGACTAGAGAATAATTTTACGCTCAAAATTCTGACTTAGCATATAAATATAAATTTAGTTTAGAGAGCACTCGTTTTGCACAACGTCTAATGACGCGATACTAGATACAGGGCAACTGTTTCACTGCGCTGCGTGAATATGACAGAAGAATATAAATTAACAACGAAGCTAGTCCAATGGGTACACAGTAATCTCAGAGAAATGGTGCAAGTACAACAAAAGACCGACAGGTGAAGTATCTTTTAGAACAAAGCCTTTTCAACACAGTTTTTTAAAGTCGCGAGATAACACAACGAGCTTTTCCAAGCGAGAATTTAAATGACTTTTCGTATAGCCACAGGTAGGTAGGTATACTATAACAAAACCATTGGAATAGATTCATGAAATTTAGACGTCTGCGTCAGCTGCCGTGCCGTTTCTTTATTGAATGAAAGATCGGAGAAAATGGAAGTTCTTATTCTATTCATGAAATCTTGCGTAACAAGAAAAAATGCTAATTGGTGTCATTAGTGTTAACTTATTTTTAATATTATTGTAATTATAAGTTTTATTATTAATTTTATTATTACATAACAAACATATTGTATTTTGAATAATTCAAATAGTACCTGATAGTTATTTTGTTGTAATAAATAAATAATATTGTCACATTAAAGACATATTACTTACATAAAAATAATAGCAGCTTTTTTGCTAATACCTTCATAGGCCGATTAGTAAATTTATTTAAAATTTATACTATAGGTAGGTAGGTATAGTTACACAGAAAACTAACAAAAAATAAAAAACTAACTAAAATAACTTTTATCTCGGAAATTCTAGTTCTACTCGAACGCGGTTTAAGTTACCAAATAAACAAGCGTGCTCTTAAACTTTTGATTACTGGTATTTTGGTTAGTCTTGTTTATATAGGTATGTATGTAGCTTGAGGTAGGTACGGATACCAAACTACCTTCGTTATTGTTACTTTATCTAACTTTAGTTCATAGAAATACTGAAATTAATATGTTATATAAGTGATTGATCATAGCTCTGAAGTGAAAAGATCTTTGACAAGTTTGGTAGAGATTTAGAGTGCTAACGGCCAGCGGAATGCAGTCTGACTTACCCAGGCCCTTGCGATACTTCTAACGATGACAAATCTAACACCAACACATTAAGTTTCCCGCGAACTTTAAAGAAAAGTTAGGATTTCGTCCCAATCGCTCATACACTGAACATATCAACTCGCTTTGGATCATTCTCGAAGAAACATCAGAATGGCAACGGGAAATTTACCAAATTTTCTATATGTAAGCTTTCGATACAGTTCAATATTCCTGTATCTGGTCATGTGTCAACCAATTGTGAGTTCCGAAATATTCTTGTAAAGTGGATCACGATGGCCTTATCTCTGAGGACATTGAGGTACAAGCAGGAGTCCGTCAGATCCCTCTCGCCCTTGTTGTTACTTACAAATCATGCGTAAAGTGAATGACGGCAAACGTCGTGGTATAGAGTGGGGGTTGACTGCACAACTGGACGACCTAGACTACGCCGATGACCTATGTTTGTTAAGTCACAAACACACTGACATGCAAGCCAAGCTGGAAAACTTACAATGAGAGGCTGCCAAGCCTGGACTCAAAATCAACTCGCAAAAGACCAAAGAAAAGTTTACGTACCTTGGTAGTGTCGTGTCGTAATCTAGAGGAACTAAATATGACATTACTTCAAGGATAGCCAAAGCCCGAGCACGCACAACTCCAAATGGCAGTCTAGGAAATTGACTCGCCGGATAAAGCTTAAAAACTTTTGCTGGAACGTGAAATCCGTACTGCTACGTGTATGGGTGTGAAGCGTGTAGGTTGACCAAAGGGTGGTGATGTACCCAGCGAGCGGTCTCAACCAATACCTCCGACAAATTTTCGGAATTATCTGACCCGAGAAAATATTGAGGCGAATATGTTGCAGTCACGACTATTATAAAGTTAAGAAGGTCGATAAAGATAACACCGCAAATTTGAAGATTTATATAACTGAATATTATAAAACGTGCGGATATTTGTAAAAAATATTAAGAACCCTTTAAATATTTTTATCGATAGAAGATATGAATTACGTACTTCTTACTTCTTCTTTGTATTGTTTGCAAACATTCGTACTGAATGATTTTGCAATATATAAATACTTCTAACCACAGATAAAGTTGCTTTTTACCAACCCGTGCAAGTAAAAGTATTACTTGTTTTTCCAGTTAAAAGTACCTTTAACATGTTAAGAGTTCTAAATTGGATAATACCCTTATTCGAACCCTGAGAAACATACTTTTTAAATGGAAAATCTCTCATAAATAAGATCAACATTTCCTTTAAACACACTGAAGAAGAAAACCGTAACTACGTTTTTCATGATTGGTTTAGTTGGTGATAGTAAATAGTGTTTTATTAACTTTACATTCAAATGCGACTCTCATTAATGCTAATTATCAAAACTTTTTGTGAACTTTTGTTTGTGTGGTTCAATGAATGTCCTGTGTAAGGCAAAAAATCATTAGAAATAAGCCTTAGCTTATGTTTTCAAAGGCTTTTTAAATAATGCCTCACTCCTACCGCTGGTTACGAAGTCGTCGTTACCTTTTGTTTGATGAAGATGACAAAGGTCTACAAAAAAGGGTCTTATATAAAGGTTAAAGGACATTTGGGACATTCTGCACCTTTTATGGTATTTTATAAACAAATAAATTTTTCTTCATCTAAAATAAGCATTTATTTTCACATTTAACCTTCATCTCTTGTTTAGGCCCAACCGTAATATTTTTATGTCTATTTAATAATGCAAGGAATAATGCCAAGTGGGCTACCAGTAGAAAATAAATGGATACCTATGTATAGAGTCGGATACCATTCGAAATGAGATTGCATTTCATTTAATTATATAGAAACTTTGTTCGGAAATGTTCCTTAGTCACTTTTAACACTTCATTTGTCGCGCCCATATTTAGGACGCTTGCTCGCGCGCTCTAATCATATAGAACAATTATGATTTGAAGCTTTCATAGGCAATAAAAAAAAACTGGAATGCATAGGTATTTTTTATTAACCGACTTCAAAAAAAGGAGGAGGTTCTCAATTCGTCTGTATGTTTTTTTTTTTTTTTTTGTATGTTTGTTACTCGATTTCTCTGCCAATTATGAATAGATTTTGATGATTCTTTTTTGTTTAGTAGATCCTACTTCAGAGGTGGTCCCATTTAAATTTTGTCGAAATTGATTAAGCACTTTTTGAGAAAATCAACAAAAACGAAAAAAAATCTATCTCATTTGATAAACCTTAGTGAATCAAACTGAGTCGTTGAGCGTGACTTTTTGGATTTGGATGAAATTTCGTGTGTATACTTCAATGGGTTCTTCGATGGTTTTAAAATACAATTGGACCCGGTAGGTGGCGCTGGAATCGAGTTCCAAGATTTGTTTTAATTTCAGGGCAGGACGACGTCTGCCGGGCCCGCTAGTTATATATTATATTTTACCGGCCAGACCCGATTTCAGGACAAACTAGTTTGGCCTAGGATAACATATAATAAGGAATAAACTTTAAAAATTGAAAAATAAAAAACAAAAACCGACTTCAAAACTGTAACCTATACCTATGTACAAACATAAACTAAAAAGTAAAGAATAATATTTTAATTTCAAAGCAAGAGCCTTAAAGGACAATCAACAAAATTATTGATATTTATATATCTATTTAATATTTATAAACATATAATAAGGAATAAACTTTAAAAATTGAAAAATAAAAAACAAAAACCGACTTCAAAACTGTAACCTATACCTATGTACAAACATAAACTAAAAAGTAAAGAATAATATTTTAATTTCAAAGCAAGAGCCTTAAAGGACAATCAACAAAATTATTGATATTTATATATCTATTTAATATTTATAAACAGTTCTTTTTGGAGTCGGTGCCAGCCGATTTAATTTAATTATATAGAAACTTTGTTCGGAAATGTTCCTTAGTCACTTTTAACACTTCATTTGTCGCGCCCATATTTAGGACGCTTGCTCGCGCGCTCTAATCATATAGAACAATTATGTTTTGAAGTTTTCATAGGCAATAAAAAAAAACTGGAATGCATAGGTATTTTTTATGTCAGTGGTCACCCGATGGTAAGGATCTGTAGGGGAATTGCTTTTGTTACAATGCCTATATGGCAACTGGTTCTTAATTACAACCGGAACTCGGAACCCATGAGGTGCTAATTGACAGATTTGTAACTTGAGGTGGTAGCCAACCAGGCGGATACAATAAAGTACTCTATCACGTTTCTATTTATGTACCTACTCATTGTAGGATTTGAACCAACGAACTTCGTCACGGATCCTCTGTGCTATCGTCGCCTTATTATACAATTTAAGATCATAACGTTATAAATTTAAGTATGAGATGGATAGAATATATCATTAACATATCTTCAATCAAGGGGCAATGTAAGTATAAACTACGTTTCTAAAACAAAGTAGGTACCTACCTATGAACATTCAACAACTACAGATTCAAAAAGATAGTAAAATAGAAATTTTGCAAGAAAACTATTGAGTTTCTGATTTTATAGATAACCACCGTTGTGCAACGTGTGCAACCGAGAACGCGTATCATATATTAAAGGAGTGTGTCCAAATGAGGGACCTAGACGACTGCTGTTCAGTGATAGTTCCGTTGGATTATGCAATACCTTTTTATCACATCCGATGTCAGAAGAAATTAAGATGATACTGGACCTAGTTAAATGTGGCTTACAAAATCGATAAGAGAATTGTCTACAGTAGGTAGATATGTTTGTTTTTGTGTGTTGATTTTTGTTGTGCTACGGAGCGGCAAATTCGCTAAGCAAAAAAGCTCCTTAAATAAAGATAAAAAAAAAGCATTTTTTTAAATTAATTGTTCGCTCACTATGAGTAAGTAAAGTAATATAACATTTAAAAAAAAAGTTAAGAATCAAAATAATCAACTTAAAGAAAGTAAGTTTGAAACGAATGACGATTAAAAGTACTATAGTAATGAGTCTTCCGAATTTGAATTTGTACCTTATTACCTATAAGTATCGTCCTTGATTTGTAAATAGTGCGTTTGAAAATGGTTTAGAATGTGCAACGGAAATAATATGTTAAAAAAAATGGTAGTAGTAAGTAATGAAATTCAATAGTAGGTAATAGCTACTTGCAATAATTTGGTTTTGGCCATTCACTTACTGAAATCCTGTGACACCTACATTAATTTATAAATGCGTTTGTTTGTTTCCTCTTAGCTCCGTAAAGGATTGTCCCCCCTCCCCCTATGTGATACGTGGTGAGGTATTAGACTACCCCCCTTGTGATGATTCGTATTTTTTTTCAAACCCTCTCACCCCCTTTCAAGCCATGATTATTGGACGATCCCTAATGACTGTATTTTGAGTATTTTGATCCCTAGAATGCTGCTGAAACTATAAAGCGGAAGCTAGTAGGTAGGCACCAATATATGTATAACTTCTCACATTTGCTACATTCAATTTACAACAATGTCAACTCTATATTGAGGCACGCTCTTCTTCATTAACCGACGCCATGTCGCGCATTTGTATCCGACATATCTGTACTTTACAACCCCGACAATTATTGTGAGTGAATCATTTGTGACATTCCTTGCCGTACAATCTGTGTTACATCTGACGGAGCGATAAAAACCCAATAATTTTCGTTAGAAACATTGTTTCCAAAACCCTTTTCTAAATTTAGCGGTCAACAATCACTGCTTGATTTATCGAAACGATCAAAAAGATTAATGATGCAGGAATTTTATTGGTGCTTGTTTATAAAAATAGATTTTATCGTGAGTTGTCGATTGCAATTTGGCTAACGAGAAAAACAAAATGGTCTTCAATATCATTAAAATTTCTGTAAATTTATTATAACTTACCTACAAAAAGTTTAGATTTGATCATAAAGAACCTAATTTAAAATACAAACAATTGAATGAAAACTCTATGTGACAGGTATTGGTCTTTCACTGTTTTATTTTACAAGAAAACTCAATTCTCGTGCACATCAAAGCTCTGCAAATGCTGAGAATGAACTTTTTTTTAGTAGGATTAACGCAATGCAGTCAGATTACGAATCTTAGTTGTATTAACGAGCTTACAAATTGCACAAAAGCTCTTTGCTTCCGCACAAGCACGTACCTACCAGAGGGACCGTTTTCTTTTAATAGTGAGGTGATAACCTTATTTTTGCGAAGTGAGAACAGTAGGTACTTCGAATAATACAAGTTTTAGTCACGACTAACATTATATTTGCAGAGCGGAAATGAAATGAACTACATAATAATTAAATAATTTGTGGGTGTGTGAACATATTATGTGTGTGTGTGTGTGTGTGTGTGTGTGTGTGTGTGTGTGTGTGTGTGTGTGTGTGCGTGCGTGTGTGTGTGTGTGTGTGTGTATGTGTGTGTGTGTGTGTGTGTGTGTGTGTGTGTGTGTGTGTGTGTGTGTGTGTGTGTGTGTGTGTGTGTGTGTGTGTGTGTGTGTGTGTGTGTGTGTGTGTGTGTGTGTGTGTGTGTGTGTGGGTGGGGAGGGAAATGAATTCAATACATACACCAAAATACTTACATATCATTACACATATAATATTTTAATCAAGCACATAAATTAACATCCACATACAAATTATCGATGATGAATTTACAAGTAGGGACGTAATCAACTCAAATCAAGATATTTGTTAAAAACGGCTATTTGTGATATTTTACAGATATTTTTAATTGATTTCCAGTGAAATCTCAAAAATATCTTGTCTATGTCAGCAATACGGGGCTTAAATTATTTCTGTATTAAGAACTCGAATAAACCTAAAGCTTTCATAGAATCTATTTAGAATTTTGGATTGGCATGAAGTGATCTAATTTTATTAATGGCACTTTGAAATGGATGATGTATAGAAATAGCAGAAAATTTATTTATACCTATACCTACAGGAAAATTTAATTTGATTACGTTGGAAATTAATTGGAAACAGCATCAATTGAGCCGTTTGTCTGTTATTGACATAGTAATATCAAAAATATATTTCCGTGGCCTAGTTACGCTGGGAGCATATGTACTTGCTTAGAACATCAATTTTATGTTATCATTACAACCTAGTGTCCAACTAAATCTTCGGCTTCGGTTTTGGCCACCTTCGGCCAAAAAAGCCACGTACGTACGGCCAACGGTCGGTTTCATTGAAATGGACCGAAGATTTGTCGAAAGCCGAAGGTTTCCAGCAAGCCTCGAATCCGAAAACGATTGTATCTTGTTGGTTGTTGGTTATTATTGTAATTATTTGTAACGCTTATTTTTTATATCCCCAAATTTCGAGATATGTTACTTTTTACTTTTACTGTACTGTACGGAACCCTCGGTGCGCGAGTCCGACTCGCACTTCACCGGTTTTTTTAAAACCATTCTTAAATAGATTATTACATACAGACTTAGGACACACAGACATTTTTCATTCACACAAATGTCTGTTCTAGGCGGGAATCGAACCCACGACCTGTGTCTTGATAAGTAGTGTGTTTGACTATCCACGCCAACGGCGCGCCGTTCATATTTTGTTTGTTACATACTGTTTTACACAGGTAGATCATATTATTATCGTGTATCTACTACTGTCTGAAGCATTGTCGGAAAAAGCTTACCGCCGCCGGTCTCCCGAGGCCTCGATTAATGAAATCATTATTTAATTAATTAATCAAAATAATTAAGTATATCTAATTAATTAATTAAAATTACTGTTTAAATTTCAATATTATGTGAAATCTCTACGAATCAGTAGAGAGAGTAATTTTGAATACCTTTGTATATGAATCTCTCTATGAATACATACCGTTATAATGTATTGAGCGTGTTAGCAAACCGCAACCAATACCATGCTTGGTTAACTTTTTGGGCAAAATGCCAACATTGAATGACATTTCTTGTCGACTTGGGAAAAGGTAGCCAAAACTTTGTAGCGAATTCACCAAAATATTGACTTTGTTTGGAAAAGCCGGCTAGGACTGCGACATTGTTGAATTTGTGAAGGTGACTGGAACCTTTCATACTAATGTACGAGTATACCTATACAAAACGTAGAATCCAAGAACGAAAATGTACCTATGAATATTTATTTGAGTGAGAAGTGGTTTTATCGAATCAATACAAATAATTAATTATTTTAAAGGCCGCCCCGGCTTCGCTCGGGTATAATTATAATAAATAAGTATAATATACGCCTACATTTCTTTATCAATTGGTTTACGCGGCGCACGTCAGTAAAGCTCCCAGTCGGCATGATTTGTTCCGAAATCTTCAACAATCATCGTCATATTTTAACCAACACTAAAACACAACATTTTAATGAATTATACACCTAAATCTTCCTCATGAATCACTCCACCAATCGGTGAAAACCTTATGAAAATCCGTTCTGTAGTTTTGAGTTTACTTTTAGATGTTTGTTACTAAACCACGCAAAAGCAGTACAAGGGATTTTGATGAAACTTGGTACACAGGTAGATCAAATACTGGAATAAAACAATATCTCGGGAAAAGATAAGTTCACAAGAGGATGAAACCGAGGGGCAGCTACTAGAATCCGCAACTTATTATTTAGTTAGAGAATGCACTTAAAGTTTATGATTCCCTGGGTGACTTATTCAGCAATATAAAAATAATTGAAGTACCTTCATTTAAACAGTTGGCTCTTGTTAGCTCAGTGACGAAGTGCGATTATTTATTTATGCAGTATATCTAGTTTATATATGTATTTATATTTGTA
Organism: Ochropacha duplaris; assembly: GCA_951361185.1. Lineage (NCBI taxonomy): Eukaryota > Metazoa > Arthropoda > Insecta > Lepidoptera > Drepanidae > Ochropacha > Ochropacha duplaris. The sequence continues at coordinate 5,223,079 of OX592690.1, forward strand.
ATCAGTACAGATTATAAATTCTTATTATATTTGTAAGTAAGAGCGTATTTATAAAGTGAAGTCTTGGCTAAAATTATCACTCCTTTGTTGCCTACCTGTTGCCAGAGTTGCGTCTATGATTGATGAGGCATAATATCCTTTTAATAAACTGATTACCTACCCTTACGCGATGTGAAATTCAGAATGTACCTATCAAACAAATTCTACCCACAGATATAAGTAACTTTAATCACCCGTGAAAGTTAAATTTAACTTTATAGTATAAGTCTATCTGTCCCCCGCGGCTTCACCCGCGTTCCCCATGTATATGATCTACCTGTGTGCCAAATCCATCTTATCATATCATCCAAACATGAAAACTTTCACTTTCATAGTAGGTATGAACATCGGCAAGAATATTATCAAAAAAAATTGTACCCCTTTGTCTCCTTAGTTTTTCAAAAAAAAATTTTTGTTTAGTTGCTATTAGCTTTAGTGTTATCAGTATTAAAAAAATGGAAACAAATCGGAAAAAAATTATGGTCGATTTCGACCAGTGGCCAAAACTAATTAATAATTTAATCCGTAAAATTATTAATAACTGGACCGAAAATAAAAGCACACAAGTAGTTTGATGTAGCCGCTCTGACGTCCACCAAACTATATATGAAAGTGTAATTTCACATAATCCATTAAAGCGGCCATTAATGAGAGCGAGGCGGCGCGGCGGCGGCAGCGCAGGCGCAGGCTTGCGTACAAGATCACCCGCACTCGCTAGCTAACCACTCGAACTTGTTACACTCCGCCTGCGCCGGATTACGTAACGACATCTTTAACATCATTATGATCATTCACAATTTCAATTTAAATCGAAGTTAATCGCACCACTAATATGAGAATGGAACCGTATAGCCCGACAACGCCCTCAGATGCGGTGGGGCAACCTTTCACGACTACTTTCGGATATGACGCAATGAACCATTCTGACCACCCGTTCCCCATTAGGTATCAAATAATCAGATTAAGCATCACATTTTGGTTTTATTAAAAAAGTAAAAAAGCTATTTTATAATACATAACATAACAGTCGCATTTAAATATCTCCTTTCGAACAACATAAACACTGTGCACTAATAACAAGTAGAGATGAGTGGCGATGATGAGACAAACGATGAGTCGTGTTATGTTGCGGTGAGCGCGCAGTCGAACACGAGGCAGGTGACTATGTACAAGGCGTTCGGCTGCAGGCTGCTGGATAAGTACGAGTAGCGAGTGCTTAGGAAGTTATTCTGAACTTTTCCGCTCCCAAAGATAGTATCTCGCAGCTAATTGCTGAAGACTTGCATTTTGTTTGCGTAGTAATAAATAACTTCATTTCACATCCTGCCACCTGAACTTATTGCTGAGACTTGGTTTAGTGACTAAGAGGACCAGCCACGTGTCCGGGGGGACCGTACTGAGTGCTGGTGGCACCACTGTGGCCACCTTCTACACCACTCTCATCGCCACCACTGGTACCGAAATCAGCGCTGATTTCAGCTCCACCGTGACCGCTAGCACCGCCACCGATACCACCGCCGATACCGGAACTGCTGCCCAAAGAGATAGCAGACAGGTCTCCACCGCCGATAGATCCACCTCCAATTGAGCCGCCGCCGATGGCACCACCACCGATAGCACCGCCGCCGATAGCACCGCCGGACTCCTTCTGGGTTTGGTATTTGATGAAGTAAACTTCGGGTTTGGCAGGCTGAGTGGGTGCCGGGGTGGGGATAATGATATCGGGCTGGTCCTCAGGTTTCTTGACGAGAACGTAGACGAGGGTCTTCTCTTCATTCTGAGGCTGCACAGGGATAATGGGAGCAATGGGAGTGGGTGGAGTCGGGGCTTTAATAAAGATGATCTTGTAGTGCTTCTGGGGAGGAGCAACGGCAGAAATGCGAGGAATTCTCTGTTCAACGGGTTCTGGGGGAGGAACGTGAACGTAGATGTGTTTTTGGACCAGAGGAGCACCAGAATATCCACCGGCGTATCCACCACCGAATCCTGAGTCTCCGCCAAAGCTCAATCCGCTACTGCTTCCTCCAAAGCTGAGTCCACTGCTGCCGCCACCGAGAGAGAGTCCACCAGAAGAGTGGCCACCGCCAAGAGAGAGTCCACCAGAGGAGTGACCACCGCCAAGAGAGATCCCACCAGACGAGTGTCCGCCACCAAGGGACAGGCTACCAGAGGAGTGTCCTCCCCCGATGGAGTAGCTACCAGATGGAGCTGAGTAACTTGAGCTTGGAGCTGAGTAGCTGTAGCCAACTGGGGGCTCAGGACGGCCGTAGGCCAGCGCCACGCAGGCGAGTACCTGTAAAGAAGAACAATATTTTTGTAACATACATAGTCTATCCAAAATATCCCATTATATGTAACTAAATGTATATCGATAGAATTGAGGCAAAGTGATCGACGTTGCTGACATAGTCTGGGATTGCGCTACCCCTAACGCTAGTATTAATATAGCTCAAGCTTTTACCGTTAAAGTAATTGACTCCAACTTTCGTAAAATGGTACCTATCTATTTTATCGAATTGCTTTTTGAGGTTTTATTTTAGGAGTAGGTCTTTTTCGTACTTTTTAAATTGTTTAATGGAATATTTTAAACGTCGATTAAGTGAAATTACGTAATTAATTAGTACAGTGTTTTATATCAGCTTTACATTGAACAGGACCGAGTGAAAGACGCATACCTTCATTTCATAAGAGGCAATAGGAGGCAAAAAAAAAAAATAATACATATACACATTATCCAACAATCAAAGTACAGTAAAAGGCGCAGCAATATCAATTCGCTAAGCATTTATAATATTCTTATTTAATTTGGTTGATCAAGTTTCACAATACAAGATTTGTAACAAAGATAAAGGTGCGTCCTCTCAAATGTAACACAAGATCGAATCTAGAGTCGGATGTGACGTAAGACGGATCGTGTGCGGTAGCCGTAAACAAGTTGGATTATTTAAAATATTATGCAATAGTAGTGAATACCGGCTTAGAATTTCTGTCTCTGACGATTTTCACTGTCAACCATTCGGAATACAAATCGAAGTTATATTTTTATACCACGTTTAAAGAGTCGCAATATGTGGAAATACTGGGCGGAATGGAGATCGCACTCCAAGTGAATAATGATAGAACGGTCCTTTCATGAGCTTTAGTAAAAATCGTGTTCCGCATACCTGAGCTAAAATTACTCATGTTTAGTATTTGGAAAAGAAAATAGGTAGGTATCTCTTATTACACGAATAAAGTTGGTTGTCTTTTCCTCACAAGTTCAAATATTTATTCCGTTAGAGCTATTGACGATACGATCTCTGGCACGAAATAGTTAATTTTATTGTAATGAAATTTGGTAATTTTTGAGTTTGACACAAATTATAGGGTAATCACAAAACACCACTTTAACACAAAAAGTTTTTCCACTATTTGGCACACTGCGAACCCATGTCGTGACAAAAATCACTGAACACTTCACTTTATTTCCATGGTAACACGCCTAAAACTGAAATTCAGTGGAAGAAATCACATCCTTACCACTCCACAGGGAGCTGAAGGGCCATTATGAAATGAATTATTTTTTAAATCGCATGTGCCAAATAGTTAATTATAAAATAAGGAAACTTTTGAATGTCCCGCGAGTGGGCTTACCACAAATGCGCGCATATTGAGCGTGGATGTAACGGCTCCGCTGTTGTTAAACTTTACTGCAGCGGCGATCGATCCGACCGATTAGACCAACTCCACGTTTTGGAGATGTTCCTGTGGCTGTGAGCTCGTGTTAACTGATGACATTCGCCATGCCGACCCGCTCTTAAATAGTAAGGTGCTCATCTCGTCAGAACACTCCATCCCTACGAACATTTCACTTGGTAACGTACAACTATCGTCATTATTTAACGAGTATACGGTCCTTTCTTTTCGCCGAGGTCCACGGCAGCCGCGTCGTGCATTCGATACGCTGCCTTAGCGACCACCGCTCGCTTCCTCGCGCCGTCTAGCCCTCTCGCCATATGCATTACAGGCTAATTTACCTCGAATACCCACACACGTTTCAAATTCTGTATTTCTTTTTATTCACAATAAGTATTCGTTTTTCAAGATCATAAGAATGTTCGTCCATTAATACATTAATAATTTGTTCGAAATCTTAGCCATCTAAGGACGTGACGAAAGCCTTCGATATTTTAAGCATAATTGTCGTAACTAAATTTAATACCAATAGATAATGTCTATAAAGTTTTACATCATCGGACTTACCTACACTGTGTCCGAGTAACGAAATTGAATCGTAAAACCTGTTTATTATGAGTTTTAAACGCAATAGTACTTTACTAGTGAAGTAAATGTAATCCTCATTAGGCTGTTTGAGATAATACCTTTGCAATACCTAATGCAACATCGTAGTCGGACAAAACTGTTCTTAACTTTAAATTAGTATATCCAACTTCAAGTCAACCCTGGCAAATATAAAGTGAACCCTGTAGGTACCCGTCGCCATAAACAAAGTTGAAACAATGAGATCAAACTTGAGTGAGATTTCTGGTAACCCACAGTCAGTTAAAGTGCAAATTTAGATCGTACATACGAGTACCTACCATTACAAACTATTACTAATTAAATTATTCTTTCAATCGCCTTGAAAATAAATGTATTTATTTATTTATAGCTTACTAGTTTTTCCCGCGACAATTGTAATTACATCCCAGAGTTTATGTAGCCTATGTTCTTTCCGATTAAAGTGTCAATTAAAATTAGCTGTTTACTTGTGAAAACTAAGCCGACGGACAGAAAGGCAGCAGTTACCTACTTTCGCATTTATAATATATAGATATAGATTAGAGGAATGTACAGATTTTCCAAAATAAATAATTATATTTGCGATGCTGTTACTAATGAAGATCAAACAACGTTCGAACACAAATTGTTGGTATTTGCAGTTTGGCTTCATTAGGAATTCGGTGTTGATTCGGTATCATAATTATTTAAGTAACATGAAACACCTAAACTGTAATACTGAATTTATGATTTAGATCAGTTTAGGTCGAATTATTTCACCTTGCATTTTTAAAACATCCGGTAGAGACAGTGAGTTGTAATTAACGCTAGTAATAATAGTTCAATGGGTAGAGTAACGTTATATAATTTTAATTGGTTTTAATTTGATATTGTTAATTTTTTTTTTAGGGTTCCGTACCCAAGGGTAAAAACGGGACCCTATTACTAATACTTCGCTGTCTGTCCGTATGTCTGTTACCAGGCTGTATCTCAGGAACCGCGATAGCTAGACAGTGTAAATTTTCACAAATTATGTATTTTTGTTCCCGCTATAACAACAAATACTGAAAACAAAACAAAATAAATATTTAAGGGGGGCTCCCATACAACAAACGCGATTTTTTTGCCCTTTTTTGCTCCGTCTGTCTGTCACCAGGCTGTATCTCAAGAACCGCGATAGATAGACAGTTGACATTTTCACAAATTATGTATTTTTGTTGCCGCTATAACAACAAATACTAAAACCAAAATAAAATAAATATTAAAGGGGGGCTCCCATACAACAAACGTGATTTTTTTGATGTTTTTACGGAACGTATCGTGCGCGAGTCCGACTCGCACTTGGCCGGTTTTTTTTAATATTAGATATTTTATGTTTTCTACAAAATATATCTATACAAAGGAAAGCTTAGTTTAAAATCCAGAGCTTTTTAAGAATTCTTGTAAAGGCTTTGTATTTAAAAAATATGTATTGCTGGGTCAAGGGTTGTACCAGCGTATTTCCAATGCTCAGAACAGCAATAATAAAGTTTTATTATGGTAAGCGATACTTGTTCGTTCGTTAGAGAAAGTTTCTCTACGTCTACAATAGAGTGAAGTCCGTTTGATTCCCGGGTCAAACAAAAAGTATGAGTTCTAAACTTAGTATACATAGTTCCAACACCCTACGGGTAAAATTAAGGGTGAGTTCACAATTAATTATATATTGTATACCTAGCGTACGAAAGGTAAACTCTTTTTAAACTAATGAGGTACATAAAGATAGAGCTTCAGTAAAGTGTTCTCTATTTATTTAAATGTTTGAACCAGCAGGGCTAGCATGGGCTGGAGATAAACATTTTATCCACCGTTTATATATCCACTGACAAGGGACAAAAATATTTTATCCACCTGTCAAAGCACGGCAACAGGGGGAAAGAGAATTATATCACTTTTTGACATTAGACGTGGATATTCACCCCCCGCCTATAGCATGGGAACTAGGGGAAGAGAAAAATTAAAGATATTTTGACATAACAAAGGGAGAAATTCATCCTCATCTTTAGGAGGTGGGTTTCTCCAAAGTAAACTTTGAAAAAAAATATTTTAAAAATGTCTCGTGCTTACTGGAGCTTAGTGTTGTCGTCGGAAAGGGAAAAAATCGAGCGAAAACTGCATCGGCGTTCAATTCGCGATTCAAGCAATCCATTTGAATTACCCGACACAGAATTCCGCCGGCTATTTCGAATGCACAAGGATTGTGTACATTATTTGTGCCAGGAATTAAATGAGGCTTTGAAAGCATCAAACACAGCAGATGGACTACCAGTGCACATCAAAGTAAGAACCTGTAATCGTATCGTATATTTACCATAAGTACCAGCTAATGCACCTTCATAGTATCTACATTAATACAACTTTATGACAATATCCAGCACAGATTATTAAAATCGAAAAAAATACTCTGGTTTACGACGATATTCTCGACGATTTTGTAATTGATTAAAAGTTTTCTTATAATGGCAATAATTTTGGGGATAAGCGTTTCCCGTTTTATCTACCGTGGATAGTTTATCCACCCATATCGCCATGCTCGCAGGGTGGATAAAACTGACAGAGGGAAATAGCATTTTGTCCTCTCCCCGTGGATAAAATGTCTCCGGCCATGCTAGCCCTGCAGTAGGTATTCGACGAGATTTAGTAGCTAAAGATCATGAGGCAACATTCATCTACAAAAAAAAACAAATGAAATAATAGTATCGTTCAAAAAGTTTCATTGATTTATATTAGAAACCTTTAGTTCTTGAAAAGAAAGAAATTGTTACAGGTTCCGGCTCAAAATAATATGGACTTCAATCATATTATTTATATTGGACACTCGTAGTAAAGAATCAGATATTTTGAAGCCCTGTAAATTATATAAACATCACCAAAAGAATCTAAAACTTTATTACAAGAGCCGGTGTTCTTTGTTTGATTTTCATCCTATCGAATGTCGGGACTTTAGTTTTATTTGACTACTCTAAGTTTAGACCGCGCCGTCAGATAAATACAAAAAAATTAGCGTATTTCGTAACACAAAATCTTTCTATTACAAAAAAAATATCATGATAACTAATGAATAAGGTTATAAAGTCAAACTAGACTGCACTCACAATTTAAGCACATTATATTATAATCTACCCAATAGTCTTAGCTCAGTAATTTAACTGTTTAATAATTTTACATTTTAATTTGGTTCAATAGAAAACCTCATAATTTTGAGAGTGTGGATGCGATTACCAAATGTATGTATACACGTTTAATTTTCTGCTAAAAGACATAATTGTAAAAGATTATGTACAAAGTTCATATCTTCGCTTGACGTTCTTACTCCAATATTACGCATTGAAATGTTTAAATTTGATTTTATTATTATTCTGACTGAGGTACGAGGTAAGTTAATGTTTTCTTTTATATTGCGGAATACTTAGAGGACAATGGCAACATAAAATTCGTCACTGCAAAAAGAAACTTACAAATAACAAAGATGTGTTGTTTTGCATAATGCATTATAGGAAAATGCAACAGCCGTTAATGTTTTGCAACTTTTTTATTTAAATAATGAAAATGCTACACCACAGAGAATGGCCAAATGTTTTTTTAAATTCAAAACTAAATGCTGCACGCTGGTCAGGAATAATAAATAAATTTTTATTATTCATTTTTACACATTTGACATTATAATTTAAAATATCCAGTGCGAGCTTGACATTTATTTATTTTTGTTTGAGGGCTTTATCAAACGCTATTATAATATTGAAATGGCCACGTAAATAACATCATATTGTTTGACATAGACAAGAAGATGATCGATAAATGTTTGACAGCTTAAACAGTGTTTTAGTTAAATAACGTTTTATGCTTGGACGAAGTAAGAGACGAAGAGTAGGTAAGAGAGTAAGTAATTCCTTCCCTTGCCTCTATTTCTCTTAATATTTAAGATTTTTATGTATTACTAGCTACCGCTCGCTGTTTTGTCCGCGTTCTCTAGAGTATAAAATATACCCAATGTTAGACAGTGATAATGTAGCATTCCAGTGGTAATTTTTTTCAGTATCGTTTTTGTAGTCCCAAAGAGAAGAAAGAGAAAGAAAGAAGAAGAACGAACAAATAAAAAATCAAATCTTAATTCTTTGTAATCCTATAAAAATGATGGACGACGTAATCTATTACGTCGTCCATCATTTTTAAACGACTTCAAAAAAGGAGGATATGTTCGACTGTATGTATTTTTTTTATGTATGTTCATTGATTTTTCCGCCAATTGGCAACCGATTTTTTTTATTAATTTTTAGTTTCCTTGTAAATGTACATATATATTTTTTTGGAAATGGTAGCTATAATATTATTTAAATATAAAGTAATCTGTATACATAGATAAAAGACCCGTCCATCTATCCCGCCCTTAAGTTTGTCGTACTACTTACCGGACAACCTGTTTAAAAGGCAAATGTTACATACTGTCTGTTTGACTAATCTATCAACACAGCTCGGATTGCGTTGATATTCGGCACGCAGATAGTTATTATGACGTAGGTATTCGCTAAGAAAGGATTTTCCAAAATTCACCCCTAAGGAGATAGTCGGGGGTCCAAAATATTGTATGGAGGTACGGGATCGCGGATGAAACCGAGGAGCGGAAGGGTAGTAATTAGATAATATCACATCATAAAATTGGAAATTAAATTGTAGTGGACAGTTATTTGGAAAAGCCTCTTTCGTGAATGATTGAAAGCCGGTAAAAATATCGAAAAGAAGTGACAAATGTCATTAGGTACATATAAATTATCACATTTGTTGAAAACACAGTGTAACGAACGTAAAATAGTTAGTACTAATATATTTTAATTACTTTATGTGTAAAATTGCATTAAATACAAAAATATTATTTACGTTTGTGGATTTTTTTACTGAAGAAGTTATATGATGATGCGTTTCAATATGGATATTAGTTAGGCCAGGATCTTACCGCTTTACCAACATCGTTACGTATTTTTCAAAACCTCGATATAATTCGATGTGTCTATTAATAATCCGTAGTCTTTATTGATATTGATCAGTTGATCACCTTAAATTCTTTAAATATCTTTTAAGCGATAATAAATCCGCTGTAATCCCATTTTGTGTTCAATCTACATAACGTAATTAATCAGTCGTAGATGATCAGCGGCCAAATGTTTGCAATCGATGAAATTCGGGACTGTGTTTAACAACTTTATTGGCACCGATATCAATTAACTTGCTATTTTAAATGTTACTGTCGTGCTTTACGAATGAATATAGTCATAAACGAAGATGATACTATACTTGTATGATATGAATATAGTTAATGAACGCTATATTTGTTCAAACAACGTATTGGAAATTGTTCAGGTTTTTTTTTATAAGGAGAAAGGAAATATTTTAAAAGTGATTGTCTTAAAGTCAATACGCATAAAATATGCTACGATAACCCGAGAAAACCTGTTTTAAAAAGTATTCCGGTTATGAGTATGAAACTGACACTTACTTAGTTAGATATCGTATGTAACAGCTTACAATCTAGATATTATTTTATTAATTACTTAAATATACAAAACTTACATATACATATAATTTTAAACACTAACTAAATTATATAATTATATATACAAAAAACAAAAAGTGATTAAGTATTAAAAAATATATATAAACTAAATTCAAAATAAATATATAAGTATTAATTTATTTTGAATATTGATACCTACGTGAAATGATATCCAAATGAATAAAATTTAATTATCTATTTGGAATGACAGCTTAAACCAAAATCGTTTAAACCCACAGTTTTTTACTAAATGCGTATTAAAGTAATACGGTAGGTACCTACTTATCATTTTTTTTGTCTTTCTATCTGTTTGTTCCAGCTAATCTCCGAGACTCCGCGGGACAGCTAGTTAATAATAAATAGCTTGAATAAAATTTAGGAGCATATACGTGGTATTCATATTATATTTAAAACTCGCTTGAATTGAAATCTCATTATCAGGTGCGGAGGTAGATATTACAAATTATAATTATCGACTGAAATAATTTACACGAACACCTATTATGATAGAGAGATTAAAATATTTGGAAATTGGAATTGAAAATTGGAATTTATTAAACAATACTGGGCAGGGATCGCGATTTATACACAACAAAACGGATATGAAAGGAAAGGCAGATTTCAATTGTTTTTTTTTCGCAACGATATAATAGTATATTCCGTAGTATATTTCATGAATGTAGGTACTAGGTACCTAACGGAACATTATTTATCATAAATTTTACATCGCTCCATTAAACACAGTACATATGTACATCCATGTAAATAGATCAAATAAATAATACCTACTGGAATTCCTGAATTTAAATAAATTCGCAGAGCAATTATATTATCAGAAAGCTTAAAAGGTAAGCACAGAAAGCAATAAAAAATCATGAAACCTTAGTGATTTCAAAAGCTTATTCGTTTCAAATATTAATTAGAGACGGTTAAGCTGCCAATCATGCGTCAGTCAATTGCTTAAAGTATATCGCACATTCGCAGTCGCCGAGCCTGTGGCTTTTCGAACGTGTCTCAAATTGATTTAACGAAATGCTCAGAGGCACCTCTCACTCCCTCGCCATCAAAAAAGTATGTGCAGTCAGTGAGGGACTTTCATTAATTTATCTTACATTCTTCTTTTACACAATTCGAATGTTTAGAATGAGACAGTCGACCTTCGTGGCAGCTCGTATTATAACAATATCTCTTAACTTTTATTTATTTATAACAAATGTACAAAATATACAAACAAATGTACAACTATAATATATAAAAAACTTCTTCGAGGCTGCCGCTGCTGCCGATCGGCAAGGTTCCCAGCAGGCTGGCAGCGTTTCCTCTTTTAACTTGAATTTATGAGCAGTCCTAAGTGCTGCAGAATCGCGTTGTGGCATAACTGCTACTACTCGACCGGCGTTCCTGAAGCGACACCAACACTCCAAAATAATCCTTTATTACACAATGGATAAAATGCCATCTCTCATTTGGTGTAGCCGACTTCATTACAAAATATTTGCCCGTTATTTGCGAAGCATACCAAAAGCAATGAGCTGGTTAGCAACGTTATTAAATTCTTCTCCTTTAAATATGTTCTGTTGTGATTTATTTAAATTGAACTTAAAGTTAGTTAAGAATTAAAGAATCTGTATCTATCTAATATATAAATTTTAAGGCGATGATAGCTCAGTGGCAGTGACGTCGGATACCGCGGCGAAGGTCGTGGGTTCGAATCCTACAATGAGCTTGAGCTTTCGGTGAAGGAAAACATCGTGAGTGAGGAAACCATAGCACGGTGGGAGGGTACTTTGTAGTACCCGACTGGCTGGCTACCACCCTCAAGTTGAAAATCTGTCGCCAAGCACCTGTTGGTGTGTTCCGGTAATTGCACTTGAGAGCCAGTTCGCCTTTAAGGCATTGTAATAAGGTGTACAACACATTAGCAATCCCCTGGTATTGCCTATGTCTATAGGCGACGGTTGTCACTTACCATCAGGTGACCCGCCTGCGACAACAAGGCAGGACTTGTGACTTAAAAAAAAAAAAGCTTCTTCAAAATCAGTGTGATTTTTTTTTCAGTTTTGGCTACGCGCTAATCACAGTATTGCATGCAACGGTTTTTCGCCTACGCCTATAAACGCTTTGGACGTATTAGAACAGCATACATTAAAGACATTCAAACTAAATTGTTAACAAAATTAAATTGTCTTCTAAACAATTCCCGTGTATATTATTTTTTAAGATACCTACCTAGTACAAAACTACGAAAAATGCGCAATAAATATCAGTAATATCTTACCATTAGCTTGAAATAAAAGCCGTGTTTTTGCAAGAATCCGCCAACGCGCTGGTAGAACAAATCGTTTTTATCGCAATTTCATTTATCAACTAACTCGGTAATAATGCTTTATATAAACTACAAAACCACACAAAAAATATAAAAACCAACCCTTTTCAGAATAATCTTTCACACTATCACACTCAATATAAACGATGGCAATAAAATAACGTGAAACTGACACAGACGTCCAAAATATTATGATCGTTCCACATAGAAAAATGATATCAAGTCTTCAGGCTGAGAAATAGGACAAGCCAATTTGAAACCAAGTGACATATTGCTCCTTTGCAAAAAACCTATATATTACTTTCGTTTTGGTATCGAAATAAATAATGATAGACCAATAATCTCACCGTGGGAAAAGATGATGTGACTAAAGGTGGGAAGCACAGACGGTCCATAGTAGTCCTTAACATAAGGCTCTGAAGCAAGCAGCCATTGAAGTACATCGGTAGAACGATTTTCAACTTTCAGGTGTAGGCCAACAAGATACAAATTACCCTACAGTGATATGTTTTCCACATGATGTTTTTCTTCACCGAAAACTCATGCACATCGTAGAATTCGAATAGGTACCTAACCTACCTACATCAAAATCGGCGCTGTATACTATGTCAATATCAATAAAAACACCGACTTAATCTAGCGTCATATAATTTCGATATTAAAATGCAATATCAAAAGCCCCGTTGATAAATACCTGAATATAATGACATGTATTGAATAATAATATTCACTAAAGCCTTTGAGCCAACTCTGCGCTCTTTGATGCATCTTGCGGCAATATTGAAAGGTATTTGCAATATCATATTTCTATAAGCCTACCCATGAAAGAATATGAAAAAGACTTGGATTCTTTGTTATTCTGATTATATACATATTTTCGAAAGCTCTTTGTCAAGCTCGTTGTGTTGTATATACAATATATATATATATATATACAGCATATGTACAAAATATACAAACAAATGTACAACTATAATATATAAAAAACCTTCTTCGAGGCTGCCGCTGCTGTCGATCGGCAAGGTTCCCAGCAAATTAAATAACATAATTTGTCAAATTATGTTTAATTATGAATTTTAGAGATTAAGGCTGTAGGTACGGTCGGCCAAGAAAGTGGTGTACCAGTTTATAATTATATACTCTTTGGTACCAGTTCTAATTTAGTTTCCTAGTCATCGAAAATTACAACAAGGTTAAACAAAAAAGACATCACTGAAAGAGATGCATAATAATGACGTTGTCATAAGTTGTCAGATTGATCTGCAAGCGAAACTAATCTTTATCACCTATGAATCTGCAAGCGGCATTTAACCTTAGGGTGGTACACCACTTTCTTGGCCGACCGTACCTATACCTAAACATATATTTAGTTAATGAAAATTATTTTCTAGAATATTAATTGTCGATCTCGAGTCTATACATTATGACGGGCTAGCGACTTATACCTTTTAATAAATAGGTATAGCGCAAAATTGATTTTATTATTATTTTTCATAAACATAAAAATTATTCCCCTAAGGCTAGGTACCTAAGCGATAACTGCTGTTAATTTGAAAATAGAACAGTTTTTGTATGAAGTTATCAGACGAATAGCTTTAAATTTTTATATTAAGTTACGACCTTCGTTGCATTATTAAACGAGGCCAAGAAGTTCCGGTAAACACATATAAAAATGACGAAGTTTTTATGAAGTTTGACGAAATAATACTGCAGTTTATAAGTGATCCGTATAATGTTACACTGAAGGGTTAGTACCTATTTGTTGGAGTCTCATATATGTAATTGAACATGAGCTACTCGTAGTATTATGAAATTCTTGTTAACATTACAAGAGCAATTAGCTGGACGATCGCCACCTTGAACTAATGGGTAGCTTCATTGACCCCTGAGTACTAATGATAAGTAAGTAATGATTTGAATAAGTTTTTCTTCGGTCGTTACTTATGACAGAATGAAGGTCATTATTTGTTACCCAACATAGACCTGATCGTCTACAAACTGTGCGCCTTGACCCGACCTTTCCAATACATTCACTACTAAATGTACTGGCAAAATGTAGGTACCTACTTACTTTAATCTATGTTTCTGCTCCCGAATATATTAGCTTAACTACTAGCAAATGCCCGCAACTTCCTACGCGTGGAGGTTATTTACCGCGGTTGTTTCTTTCCGATAAATTGTAGCCTAGGTCCTGCAAATTGACGGAATTACTTTCTAATTCATAGTATTTATTAATATAAGTATACCAAAGAATACTAACAATGAAAAATCTTGCGTTAATAATTTGGTTTCCTGATAGACTCTCTAAAGGGGTACAAAATGGGTATACCTGTCGCTCTAAAGAGAGAGGCTATGATAAAATGGTAATAAAGAAAAAGTCTCTAAATTAAGAAAAATAAACTCAGCAACAAAAAAGAAAAGAAACAAAACATTCGAAAGATTTCAGAATTACTCTGTATTTGATATTTTTCATGAGATAAAAAGTTACATTACAATCAATGTTCTTTACGACAGTTCCATGTATGTTCACTTCGTAATTGTTGTAACGTCATACAAAAATTTATGTGTTTTGTTTATCCATTCTAATCAAGGTACCGAATTGCGTAGTAAATTTTCTGCACTCCTCCACACTTCCCACTGATACTAAAATTTAACTGTGCCTTTCATACTCCTCCATGCGCGTAATTTTTGTAAAATGGGGTACAATTTTTTTCCTTCTCATATTAATATTATTACGATTTCGTAATTCAAAGATTTTGAATTGAAACGCAAAGTACCTACCTAAACGGTGTCGTCATGTAACAACAAAAAAATATTAGTAGTTTTACAAAAGTTAATTGGGAAATAAAATAGGTAGGTTTCGTTGAACAATGTAAGATGCCTTTTGTTTATAGTTTCGACTAAAGACAACTTAAGTGAAAAAATAATGGCTCTCATAATGAAATGGTCCTTGAGAGAAGCGAACTGTGAATAGGTGGGTATTCGTGATATTTTTCATGTAGCGTCGTACTCAGAAGAGCTGTCCGATTTTTATGTTTTCAGATGTTTTTTATATTGTTGATTACTTTATTATGTGATTTACTTAATTAAATTTAAAAATGTGATTATATTTTAATTATTATATGATTGTATGTTTTTGAAAGTGATCTGATTGTCGCGATTAAAAAAAACTGATTAATGATCAATGATTTAGTTATTGTTTTATTTTTATTCATTATAAGTTTTTTTGTTTTCATCCAATTTATTTAGGCACCTATGTCAAAAATTTAACACATCTGTTATTTTTTTAAATAAACAATATCAGTAGGACGTAGGTACATATATAAATGTAAATAGTAGGTAGGTACCTATATAAGGTTTCTAGACATTAAAAATGTATCTGTAAGCGGTACTAGTTGTCTAATGCTACAAAATGATTAATTCCATTTATACCATTGTGTACCATTTTACCAAGTTCGAAACTTAGATCGTTAGAAAAAAGTTTAAATTGCTTTTTTAACGATAATTAAACAATTCTTTTTGACATGCATTGTACGTTTGTTTGTTTTTGTATCATTTTTACACAACGCACTTAACACTTCATTTATCGCCAATGCTATCTATGAACTGCGAATGTCAATATATACTTCGTACTTCGTAAAATGCTTTTTAGCGTGGACCATCGTCTTGTTACTATTTCCATTTATTAACATGTACCCTGCAGGTCCAAACGTATTCGCTAGTAGTCTTTTAATTAAAATTCGCTTTTAATGAAAGATATAGGTACCTACTATTTATCTACAAACGCTGATGAATCCGTAGGTCCCAGTTAATAGAGGCACTTGAATAAATGAATTTCATTTATTTTTCCCATCACGCTCACATTCCAAAATTCCCTATTTTAAAAGGTTTTTAGGATGCCGTACCTCAAAATTAAAAAACGGAACACTCATAGGATCTGTCTGTCCGACTGTCAAGACTCTTTTGTTCATGAACACGTGGTGGTTTCAAGTTGAAATTTATATCGAAAATTCAAGTCTGCAAACCCTAGAAGCGGTGGAAAAATTAAACTTCTAATAGCAACAGTAAAAGTACGTAATTAAAAGAAAAAGCCGTTTATGCTTAGTTTGTGCCGCATATTTTGACTTTCGCTAGGGAATCAAAACCTATAGGGTACTTCCCGTTGACCTAGAACCATGAAATTAGTCAAGAAGCAATGTTATCTAGGTTATCTAGCACAAGGGATTGAATCCGAAAACCGTGAATTTGCAATTACATCAGAAATAAAAACAACATTATCGAAAAAATAATTGGAAGTAATTTTCGAGACCGTGATGATTTCCATGATGAACGAACTAGTGCTTACAAGTTTGTACGGAACCCCCGGTACGTGAGACCGACTCGCACTTGACCGGTTTTGTTACAGTAGGTATGACTGGTATAAGTGTATACCTACACAAAGACTGTAGGTATATTCTGGTAAATGTATATCTTCCAATATAACTTTATCGAAATTTTATTGCATCAACATTCGTTGTTTTTCTGCTTAGCCCAATACTTGATCGAATGCCAACGACAATTCTCATAGATAAGATACTTTATAAGACATTTTGCTTGTGCCATAAAGTCTTATATAAATAAATAAAACATAATGTATTCTTCATCTATGTTTATCATGCCAAAATAATACCAAGTAAGTAGGTATGTTTCTTTATTGCGCTGTCTACTTCAATTTACTTATCCGTTACTCGAATATAATTTTTATGCAAGTTTTTTATACTTTATGCTGAAGCCAAAAAGGCGATAGTAACCTAAAGCTTTTGAACAAAATTTTCAAATGAAAAAATAACATCTCGTAAAGTTGGCTTGCATCCCACACATTTTCACATGATGGTTTTTGAAAAACCTCGTCCCTTTCAAATGTTGCTAATAGAAATCAATGTTTTATAGTATTAGTTTAGTTAGATATGTTAAAAGATACATTTTATTATTCTTGGCGTGCAGTTTACAAGATTTTTATCGTTTGTGTTTTTATAGAGCTAAAAAATACATAATATAATGTCTTGTTTGTATACCAACTTACTACAATTTCAAATATCTTAGCATTGTATCTAGCAGAATCGACGCAATAGCAATAAACGAAAGTAATATAATAGCAAATTAGATGTTATGAATATATTACTTGGCGGTCCTCCCACTTTAAAATGTTAGCACAATTGAATAATAAATATACAAGTCTCTTTAATACCAATAATTTATTGAAAAGGTATTTATTTAATTAAAATACAGTTTTATATTTCAAATTAACTACTTAAATATACAAAACTTACATACACATTTAATTTTTTGAAAAGTAAATAATATAACGAGTATTGTAAAAGACTAACATTTTTACACTAATGTAGGCTCAGGATTAAATTTCAAATATATTCTTACACAGCTTTCAAGATATCTATGTTAACTTCACTCAATAATTGGCATTAAATTACCGGACTATGGTCTACAATGTGGCTAGCCGCCATCCAGCACGACAAAGCTCTTAAACAATTAATTGTTACATTGAGTTAACCCAAGCTACTCACTGTTATTGTGGTGATTTACCATCAAAGAGGCTAGTTCTCCATTTAGTAGATAGTAACTACATTGTGATAAATAAATAGAAACATCGTTTATTACCACGTTTTCGGCTATCATCATAGAAAATGTAAATCGCCAATGACGTATTCGCGCTCGATTTTCGCAAACCTGAGCACATGATCCGTCTCGCACACTTCTGCCTCTTAGTGTTGCCTTAACATATACAATTCTGCATACGAATTTACATATCTCACACAATGTGGGTAGTGACCGTCTAAAATCCCCTTTCAAAATAGCCGTGCACACTGCAAAGCGCGTGATATGCATTGTGATTATAAAATTTTGTTGATTAGGTAATCCCCCGACACGGCCCGTTAGAAATCTAGTCTTTTGTTGATTTGTAATTTGGTACACTACGCCAACACCAATATAAGTATGTATAAACACAATTATGAAGTTAATAAACAAAAGCCTATATCATTATAATTGAGTTTATTATTGAAACTAACATTCTTTACATATATTTACATAATTTTATGCGTGTAACGTGACGATGGCCATATAATATTACCATAAATTTATTAAACAGTTTAAAATAGCATGTCAGTTTTAGTTGATTTAATAATATTTTATTATTTGTCATTAAAGTAAACTGTAATAAGAAAATAAAATATAATATTTCGTTTTAATATTAGTACGTGGTTATCTAGTCTCATCAATGAGACCTGAGGGGACTGACAGCGTTATTTTAACAAAAGTCTTTTCTTTGTCATAATAAAATTATTTTATTTTTGTAAGATTTGCTTAAGGATTGTTCTTTAAAGGTCATGAAGTATACGTACTTTCGAGTAAATTTATTTCTACAGGCTAAGGTCACTTTACGAGATAAATCCAATATCATTATTTATCATTTTAGTTTTTTTTTATTCTATCTGTAGATAGTCCCTTTTGACCTAAAAAAACTTCTTAATAAGAAAACAGTATGTATTTTTGCAGTAGATTTTGAAAAGACATCTCGCAGAATGCACCCACAGTATAAATACATATTTAGAAAACTAGAGCGAATTTCATTTGCACTTATGGCCTGTAGATTGACTAAAGATTAGTTTCACTTCATGTTGTATAATCATTGCCACTTAAAGAAGTGCTATCGATCAAAGTGCTTTAAATGAGGCTATAGTACTTTCATTAGAATATATAATAAGCAATGATGATAATAACAATGTAGGTATGAGGTATACTTTGAATTTCATTCCCATATTCCCATGAAATCAATGAAATGTCTTGCAGTATTGAAATTTACATTCCTCCCACTAGTGTAAGTAGAGCGTGGTTTTTACAGGTCCAGCAATGATATTACTTCTCAACCGGTCAGAAGCTACCCTGTGAAAAGCCTTTAGTCATGTTAGAGGCTTATGCATGTTTGATTTCCCAGATTCGTGCATCCGTATTTACTAACGTACGGATTCAGCACTGCCTTTTCACATCAAAGGCTTTAACGTGAAGTAACCAGATATGCTTTACGGTTATTTGCTAGACTACAACCCAAATGCGTGTTATTTTGGAAGTGGGGTAGTTACGAGAAATTATTAAACATTGATGCGTATAATGGATGTTTACAAAAACAATACTAACCAACTTTTAATGATGAATTAGTTAAATGTTCTGTATAAATCTAAATATTTTACACTGACCGTGGAAATGCCGTCAATAATAATAAAAGTATAGTTCAGGGACAAAGTTTGTATCCACTAATTACATACATTATTAAATAATTCCATCATATCTTTATAGTGCATGCTCAAATTATAGTAATTTCAAACTCAAACTCAACTCAAAACTCATTTAAACATTTAAGACGCCACCGGAATAGAAACTATTTGGGAACAGAAAAATATATTCTATAGAAAACTAATTTTCAAAATCGTTTCCTATTCATACAATACAATATTCTTTACTCAATATATAGGCAAATATAATGGACAATATATATAACATGCCCGTAACTGACAAAAACATACGACCGCGAAACAAATCTACTTTCGCTCTCATCAGAGCGTCCGCGTTAGTCGTATTGTGTGTCAGACAGCTGACCGCACGCTAACCCTATTCTGGGGTTTGGCTACATTTCACTTATCGTGATACATCGAGACACATACGACGTAAAATACAGTCGCGATTACACTCGATCGCTATCACCATACTTAGTGACGCGAGTTACTCGTATTATACAACTGGAAATATAATTAAGATACAGAATAGGGCGCGGTGCTCGTAGAATTGTCGATAAAAACGTTATATAAACTTAAATAGAATTGACTGAAATCTGAAATATGTATAAACCTTGCTATAAATTTCGATAATAAAAACACAACCGCATTGAGAACATCCACCTTTTTTAAGTTGGTTAAAAAAACAGGTAACAGCATTCAGAATACAATATACAAATTGACAGTAAATATCCAGTTCCTATAACTTTTAAAAATGTTGCTATATATCTTGGTATTCTAGCTCGAGGCTCTCAAAACTAATTGTTTATATAACGTAAGTGCATTCTCTCGGTACATTTCGAAGCCAAGTACTTTGGCCCCGTTCCAATATGTCAAATTGAATAAGTCAGTCATTGTTGTCAAAGATAACAATTGCGAAGCGCGCACCTCCTTGGGATTATAAAGTATTGATGGGTTGACCTTGTCCCCTACAAGGTCAGGTTCTAAAGAAGTTATTTGAAGGTTATTAACAAATATTGTATGGCTATATTGCATGTATGTGATTTCATTAAAACATATCTGCTGTTTTATACATTCATTTATGTATATATCTTTATAGACCATGATATACCTAGAATAATAAATATTGTGTCTTTTGTAATAAGCTAGATAGATAGTTATTCGTGAATAAAACATTTAATTAAATGTTTTATTCACGTGGGGTTAGATTAGACCAGGGTTAGGCAATATTTGAATTACTTGTGTTTAAAATACGTAATTGAAATATAAATACGTATTTGGTATTTTTATTTCAATTACTTGCTTAAAATGTAATTTGTAATTCGTATTTAAAATATCTGACGCCGAGGTATTTTGTAGTTAGTATTTCAAATACTTTTGGTTTCAAAATATATTTTAGCATAAATACATTTAACTATGTTTGTGCTCATCAGAAAGATTGTTTTCTTTGGCAGGTTTTATTCATTTTCCAACAAGAGGCTGTTTATCTGACTATACATTTAAAAATCTCCGGTCCATGAAAGGACTCTGGTTTTACTGATTAATCTTCTTTTACTCTGCTTTTCAGCCCATGCTGGGATGATTACTTTTTATTCTTAATAGTATTTTATAATTTGTATTTTATATTTCAAATAAAAATAGCTAAAATACTGTATTTTGTATTTTATATTTCAAATACATTACTTACAGATATTTTGTATTTCGTATTTTAAATATTTGAGATAGTATTTTGTAATTTGTATTTCAATTAAAGCAAAGCATGTATTTTGCCCAGCCCTGGATTAGACCCGTGCGTATTGTTAGTAATAATAATATAGAATATACTTAGAATATAGCATTGGTTAGTGCCGACGTTTCTGACAAAGGTTGATTTATGGGCACAACCTCATTCGAGAACGTAACAGTGAAGTAGATTAAACTCCCAATAACTTTGAAACTGTGTCCAACCAACAAACAACTGACCCATTTTATCGTCTAAATCTAACTTTCGAAGCCATTTTCTTTATCAGACCCATCTTACTTACGCTACTCGATGTTTAGAAAAACGTTGACAAAGAAAAATAGAAATAGAATTTTTGTCATAAAATTGACATGATTAGTGAAAACCTTGGGGATACTGTATTTAAACGTCTTCATATATTACTTATATCTGTTTCGTAATTTAATATTTTCAATCCTCCTTCAAGGCCAGTCAATAAGCATACAGTGCTCTCAACCTCAAATCTGATTTATTCAGTTTAGGCCCTTGTGAGGCACTATAAGTTAGGTAGTAACTATTTAGTAATCTGTGCTATAAGCGTTAGAATTGACTCTACCAGTGTGCCTAATACTCTAATAGTGTAGATATTAAATTTTGTTTTTACTCACATAAAGTATTACAGGATACAAGTACCTTTACCATAATCTTCGTTTATGTGACATTCGTATGCTCGCAAGCTATTTGATCCATCTGTCTACAAATAACGTATGTCTACTACGAATAAGTCCTTGCGCCGCTTTCCAATGTCAAAGTAGTATTGATGAAGAGTCTTTTTATTGCTTTAAATGTGGGGGTAGACTTAAAAAGGAGCTCTCGTTATATAATTTATCCCTTAAGTTACGAGGTCATTGACCACACCGCTGAACTGCCAAAATAGTGCGCACTACCCAACTCACAGGCAAGTTTGATGAGTAAAAGTTAAAACCACCAGAAAGCGTTATTAAATAAGGTTAAATCTGGACTTCTGACATTTTAGCAATGCAGTTAGTTATATTTTCTAGCTCGTTTAACTTTAGTTGAACAGAAATACTATCCCAGGATAGATGATAGCGTTCCGCTGGAAGGCAATATAGTTTTATCTACTTTCGCTTGCGTCTTTCCACCTTTCTGCATTAACTAAAATCATTCAATCAAATGTCATAAAAAACATAATATATTTATGAATCAATTATATCCTTTACATATGTTTTAATTTGGCCCCTTACTAGATTATATAAATAAAATAATAAACTAGAGACAAATCAGGAATTTTAATTATTGTGTAAAATCATATACATACACATCATAGGTATGATAGTTACGAGTAGGTGTCTCTAGCAGAACGTTATGAAAAAATAAAGTTAGTATGCTATTTTGTTGCCCAATATAATTACCTTTTGAACGTGATTCATCATTCAAGGTGGTGTAAAAGTAACATTCTCGAACAATTGACGGTTCATAGATCTGTATTTTTTTCTTGGCATTATGATAATCTGCATCAAATGCATTGTGTCGGCAAATAGTTGCTTCATACAACTAAATCACTTTTGATTAATTTCTGGTACGGTTTTGAAATATTCGGCCTGTGTTACAGAGGTAATATATTATGTAGGTGATTTATGTATACAGAATGATTTTTTTAAATGGGCGTGGATGGCCAAATCCTTAGGATCCTTAACTAATGGGAAGGGAAATGGTGAAAGGAGTCTCAAGACCGATTTTAAAGAAAATTAAAACTGATTTTTGATAAAATAATCTCCCAAGCCAGGAATCGAGTCCGTTGATTTTGACAAAAAAGTTACAAAGCCTTGTTAGTAGTTTAAAATTTAGTAACGAAACCAATTTATGTTTTAAAATGAAGAAAGACATCAAGAATGTTAATCTGATTACTATAGGATAAAACATAAAGTCTCACAAATTATCGCGCTGATTCCAACTCGCTTAAGGAGATTATTAATTCGTCTAAATTATTTGAATACTAAAGTGAGACGTGAACCCAATGGCTGCCTTTATATACCGCAATAATTATTACTTCATAATCTTTATTAAGGCAATAATAACGTCTTATAAACCGGGAAATTTTTATGTCGGTATAACATGATAAAGTGGGTATTTAAAACGTCTTGTCTCTAAACGAGATGCACCTTTCACTTACCAATTAATATGAGAAATCAAATTCATTAACTTAAACTATATCGCGAATAAATAATATTGTTATGTTCATCGAATGACATATTTTTTTGCAATTTATTATAATATCAGGGTATACAACACGCTTTTTGAATAAAGCTGCGAGATTGTAATTATAGACGCATTATTCCATTTGCATCTTTCTACTCGCTTCCTTCAATACAAGGAAACTGCATTCATTTGATACAGGGCCGGATTTAAGGGAGCCTTCACAAGAGAGCCCCAACATAATTTGTGCGTAATAAAAAAAAGGGCAAGAGGTGACGTCGGACACGCGGTATGTAAGGTGAAACACTTGCAAGAATTCGTCCTAAATATCCTATTTGCAAAATAATGTGAGGCCTCCACTCTTTTGTTCCACACCTCTAAATCCGGCCCTGATTTGATACCTAATCATCACGTCATTACTCATATTATACAGCATTTCAAATAGCATTAAAATAATGGTAATAGGCTCATTAAGATGTGGTGCGATAAAACATTTATTTTCTCATAAAGTACCTAACTGTTCCTTTAGTCTTGCTGTCATATCTCACTGAACGTTGAAGGAGCAAAGTGTAGTCATAGCGGCTGCGGTAGGCCCGGCCCACCTACAAATTTATATATACTCCTAAATTACACATTATCGAAGTCTGGCCAAATCGAGCACTCGTTAGCTGGTTGCATAATAGTTTTCGATACGGTAACATGTTGTATCTACACCTCCAACCGAGGATATTGTGAAATCCTTTAGTCTGTAAACCAACTACAATAGATACTTGAGAAATATTACAGATGAAATTAAAAAAATATTGTTGTGCAGTGTGGCGGATGCTTTAAATTGGAAACGATTTGAAAGTGGAGCGGTGAATCATTCCTTCCTGCAATATGAGCACAGGTATGACGCTCATTTGTAAAACAATGACTGGTTTATTGTTCGCTACATCTATTACGGCTTTGGTAAACGACTAACTATACAAAAATGATTTGAATTTGTTCAGCTGTAAAGCAACCAGTAAAGGCCATTCATTAATTCTTATATGGGAATTTACCAATTCATTCGTAGAAACGAAGCCACATAATTCCACGTTGGCCAATCTTACTTTAGGTGTAACATAAAAAAAATACAAAATAAGCAATGTTGGTCATTGAACAGATTACTTTTACGTAATATTCAAAATACATAACTCGATATGTTACTCGTATTACGCAATTATTATACGCCGTGTCACTTTCATTTATTATTAAGTATAAAATGTGGAACAATAGCTATAAAAACAAGTATTTAAGTAGATTTGAGGGCAAAAGGATTCAAAATTCAAATTCAAAAATCTCTTTATTAAGTAAACTCATTATAAGTATTTTTAATCGTCACATATTTGATATATTACAAAATATTTTTTTTACTCTAATGCACAGTTCTTAAGGTTGCTTTTGCTGAAAAGAGCCGGCAATAAACTCAGCAATTACTCTTTTTAAAAAAGCAACTTAGACTTATTATACAGAGTGGTGACGACGTAGCGACATTAAATTAAAACACGGTCACTACTAGTCAATCAAAATACTTTCTGATAATTAAATCTGGTATTACATCAACAGACAAAAAGCGAAATTTTCAAACAAACTAATTCCGAAAATAATCTAAACGAAACACAACACTCTTTATTAATATTACCTATTGACCTCAAATGACCTGTAGGCACTACTGGCACAGTTTTAGGCAAAGACCGGCCGCCGCGGTTCCTTTGTAGGTGTATTGTTTCATTCATGCAAGTAGGCATCGACGCCCGCGCAGCGCGCTAATAATGATTTTAACGCTATGGTTATAAGGTCAAAATTTCATCAACCGACGATTTCTGAGCCGCACATTTTATTTGGTTGTGTTTTAAGCATGTGGGTATATCTAAATTTTGTTCCGTCTAGCTACTCTAGCTAGGTGAATGACTTCGTTGCGTAATCGTTATGAATTCACAGTATGTGTTAAAATGATTAAAGTGAAAATAATTTCCTGTGGCTATACCGTTCAATGTAATTTGATGAAACTTGGTGTACGAACTACTAACGCGGTACCCAATATGTGGTTTAAATTAATGTCGTTACGTCGTCACCACCCTGTATTTAATTCTTAAAAAAAAAATTGTTTCACATAGTACAAAATAGGAAACTCATAAAATAGCTTGTGAAGCGAGCAATTCATTCAAATGCGTTCTTGTCATCTACAAAATCAGAAAGTTTATAGTACCGTATGATATAAATTATTGTATTATTAGTGAGTAAAACAAAGTGTAATACATTCTGGAACGCAACTATGTCTGCAGAGCATTAGTTAAAAGTGTAAAAAGAGAAGCAGGGATCATACGAATATTGCTTTACCCTCGATCCGTAATCCTGTTTCAAACAGAGTAAAGGTAGATAATCAAATTTACTGCGAGGTCTAACCTAATCAGATAACGCAGGAAGCACTATTGGATTTTATCGTTATTTAGAGCTTTGTGGTTTTCCATAGCCATTTTATACTAAACTAGCACTAGATCGAGAGTTTGTATGTATGGATGTTTGTTTGTAATATTTCACGCAAAAATGGCTGAACGGATTCTGATGAAACTTGGCACAAAGGTAGTTCATAACCTGTAATAAAACATTGAATATTTTTTATCCCGAGAAAAGATAAGATCCCTCGGGAATACGGGTGAAACCGCGGGGGACAGCTAGTGGAATATAAAGTTAAACCTTCAATTAATGCCTTAAAGGCAACTAACTCTCAACACACCAACAGGCGCTTGGCGGCAGATTTTCAACTTGGTAGCCAGCCAGTCGAGTACTACAAAGTACTCTGCCACCATGCTACGGTTTCCTCACGATGTTATCCTTCACCGAAAGCTCAAGCTCATTGTATGATTCGAACCCGCGACACTACCACTGAGCTATCATCGCCTGTTTGTTTAATTTACAGCATTGCCTACAGTTTCATTCATAATCTAAAATGGAATCTACATTGCATAACCATCCACCCCCAAAAACAGCGTGACCTTATTGTTTTAGACCGTGTATACAGTCAGTTAATAAAAGTTTACTTGTAAAATAAAAATTCCAAGCAGAAATTGACGACTATTGTTCGTTAGAAATGAGAGCAACTTCTTTTTAAATCACTTTACACATCTCAAGCAGATGCTCCTCGTTGCGAACATAGGTACTTGTAACCTCATTGAAAGCGCTTTTCTGATATCCCACTGAACAAAAGCGTAGAGCTAATAATATAGAGAAAACATTATATTCCAAGCGTATATTTACTTTTTCCTTTTTTACGATTACCTTGTGTTACAAATCTTATAATATAAAATTCTCATGTCACAGTGTTAGTAACCGAACTCCTCCGAAACGGCTTGACCGATTTTTATGAAATTTTCTGTGTATATTCGGTAGGTCTGAGAATAGGTCCTAAAGTATATTTCATACCGTTAGATCCCACGGGGACGCGGATCCCACGGGAACGCGAGTCGACCGCGGGGGACCGCTAGCAATGATATAATTAACATATCGTTCTTTTACCTTCTTTCTCTCTCACCTCTCGATAATGGCTTCCGCGGCTTTCGGGTTCTGAGAATTGAGTACCTATTAGACAAAACCAACACAGCGTTGGTTTACTGGTATTGTTTTCATTCACATTCTATGGCACCTCAAAAGATTTAAATACATATCAATATAGATCACTATTCACTTAGACCTGGACAATATTGTTTATTCTTGAAGTTGGTGTCATTCACGTTACTTCTTATAAACTTTTAGAAAATGTTACTAAAATACCATGGTATGCCACGCAAACACTTTGTTACCTACTTGGTTTCGACATGTTTAAAACTAGGCTAGATTCTTGCAAAAAATCTGAATACGTTGAAATAAGAGTTTCAAGATTTGTCGAGTGCATTCGTGAATACAACCCTGTCCTCTTGTCGCAAAGTACATTTTTGTTTTTTGTTGGCAATCGTCCCTTATGACGTTTACTGCTAATTTCAAGTTATTAATATTCTTCTTTTGTTATAGTAATAAATTATTTTTCTGTGGGCGCATCGTTCACTGGTAGGTCGAGACGTTATTCATAAAGAAAAATCATTAAAAGTCAAGATACACGCTTTCATTTCATTGCACTGCACTGGTACACTTAGATAGACAAAACGCGACCGATATTATTCAATAAAACTCAAAATATACGATTTAATGGAAATAAAACGAAAACACAACGTCACTTCGTAAGTTCTCGCCACGAGCCCTAGGCTTCCGCAAAGTTATTAGTAGTGAAATTAGTAGACACGTCGCAGGCAATTTATTGATCTTAGATAATATAGGGTTATATTATTGATCTTAGATAATATATGGTTATATTATCTAAGATCAATAAATTACACTGGAACTAATATTTTTTTACATTTATCTTGTGACAGTTCCACTTTTTAGGTTTCGTACATACGATGGAAAAACTGGAACCCTTATAGGATCACTATCATAATGTTACGCAGCTTATTTCATACTTTACATGAGTCGATTGCATGCAAACGTAATTTGAACGAACGGTGGATAACTCACAAACGAGTATCGTCTCAAATATAATGTAATCTCGTACCCAGAGAAATCCTTTTCGCAAATAAAAAGTAATAGTTACAGTTCTTTGTCGTAACTTGCCAAAGAAAAACAGATTCTATCGCTTCCAGTCTAGATTTATTTTATGATAAATATTGCTAATCACGGTGGCATTGCGAACGGCTCTACTGAGTAATTTTTTCGTCTGTTAGTCTATATTATGAGTGACTAATTTTGTGCTCTGTTGAGACGCTCTGTTACACATATATATTATTCACTTTTTTTAATTTATTAAATTTCTCGTTTTATTAATGTCATTAGTTGCTTACTTTAATTAGTAAGCACTATCAGTTAGTTGTCAATGTCTAAAAATTTTGTAAGGTAATACCAACCATGAAATCCAAACTCACCTTGTACTCGACGATTAATCAAATAAACCACCCTATGCATTATTTTTACTATGTCAATAGATACCGGGTCTCGCTTATTGAATACTGGCAGTAACATGATAAGGGAACTCTCGAACTTGTTGCATCGTAGATCGAATATCATCTCTATCGAATTACACCTTTAGAAAGGATGTTACGTTTGAATAAATATTTCTTACGAATACAAACAGATTATTGGAGTGGTTTAAAAATGTTTTAAATGGTACCGGGCAATGTTTTAATAATTAATAAATAGTTATTTGTTCAACGCAAAGCATGCTGCGAGTAATGCTAACTAGCTAAGTAGTCTAGAGTTTAAATTCTAACATAGATACTAATAAATTTTTGAGTACAATGAGTGATTTAAAGGCACAAGACATAAAATACAATTTGCTCTTGTTTGAACATACAACGTATCACTTCTACCAGTAAGAAGAAGGTAATGAAAAACAATTAAAACAACATTTAAATATATAATTATAGCTAATTTCAATTAATAACACAAAAAATTGTGCCTATGAGTTTCTTCGCTGTGCCCAAAAGAGATTCTGAACGAACCATCGTCCATTGCTTTTTTTTCCGCGTCAAGTAATTCTAAAAGTTATTTTATCGTTATCATTTTATTTCCATTAAATCGTTTTTTTTTTTCATTTTATGGAACAATACCGGTGTCGTTTTGTCCAATATAGTTCAATCAAAGTGTACCCATGAAGGAGAATCAGACGAAATCGAGAATGCTTTACTGTAACGGCCACCAATTTCACTAAAACCACGGACGATAAGGTTAGGTGAAAAATGGTATTCTTGAAAATCACCCAGCTGATATAATAAAATTAATTTTATTAGAGATCCAGTATGAAAAGGAAATGTGGCAATAGAAAAACAAGACGACGTTCATAAACACAAAATATTGGAATATTCCACAAGAATATTATTAATGTATTTACAAAGACTCCTAATACCAGAAATATTAAAAGCAATGAGGATTTCTCGGGCGGCTGTAATACGGTCGGTCAACTGCCGTCGGTTTGAGGGAAAAATCTCGTAGTGTAGGTACTTCAATGAAAACTTTCCCCTAAATGAGTAAACTATTTTTTATTGTGGCGCCACTGGATTGTAAGTTAATTTAAATAAATAGGTTATGAAGCCTGTTTCTAAATATGTTTTTAGGAAATTTAACATTTCAATTAACAATGTTGAATTAACATTTGAAGTTGAGAAAATCGGGTGACAAACAGAGCAACAGAGATGTTTCGAGTACTTTTATTGCAAAATCATCATAACAATCGGTGAAAGTAATAGATAAAAGCGTGGTAATCTGCACATCGCGATCTCTGGCCATTTATTTTTCTATTTACTTTAAAGCTCATACGTTCTGCCGACAGCTGTATTTGTTGATTTTATCTCTTTGGCACTCGTTGGATTTTTGGATTATAAATTGCGGTTCTTTTATTTTTGAAATATATTTCAACGTTGTATTTATTTTACTTTAATATATTATGTATATATGAGTTTGTCAAAACACAAATGTCAGCGACATTTATATTGAACTACCTTTTGCTCGGCGGTTCCACTCGTGTTTTCGTGATAAAAAGTAGTATAGTAGCACTCAGGGATAATGTGTGAATGCTTCCTATAGTGAAATATTTTTAAAAAGGATTAGTAGTTTCGGTGATTACCTCCCACATACAAAATTTCGCTCTTTATAGTTTTTTTTTATGTAGAAAGTTCTGAAAGGCGAGTAGCCTGTTGGTAAGTGACTACCGTCGCCTAGACACATTAGCAAATAGCCAATCGTCGACTTTTTTGCAAGGCAACTGGCTCTCAAGTGCAATTGCCGGAACACACTAATAGTGCTTAGCGACAGATTTTCGACTTGAGGGTGGTAGCCAGCCTGAGTATTAAGTACTCGATCACCGTGCTATGGCTTCCTCACGAAGTTTTCCATCACCAGAAACACATGTTCATTTTAGGATTCGAACCCACGACGTACGCCGCGGCTTCCAACCTCACAACCACTAGCTATCTAGTATAGATTAGGTAACTGATGTTTGCTGCGTAAGCAATCCTGAAATAGTTGATCACAATAGGAGCTCGTATTGTAAATTTGGACTAAATATAAAAGTATATGTGAACGGTCGCTGAAATATTATTTGTCATATAAATATTTCGAATTGACAGACAAATATCGGTAAAAAAAACATGCGGTCGACAATTTCCGAATCAATTAATGAAGCTGATTCATTTTATTTAAACACACAGTACTTACGTGAAATATTATTTATTAAAATATACATTGACCATGACATTAAGTGATGCGTATTTTGATACTTCACACACCTAAGTGGTATTCTATAAAGGTTCTATATACACGAATTATGTTAAGGTGACATTGCGAAATTGTTTTGAATATTGATGAGTTTCATATACTGATACATAAACCTACGTACCTAATTAATGTAGGTACGAGACATGTTTGTTTCTGACAACTCCTACATATTTGATTTCAAAATTATTTTGTCATTTGCCCTCGTTGATTTTGCAGAATGTTTTTAAACCAGTGCAGTTTTGGCAATGACATCAAGTAAAATACGAGTTATTGCCGTTTATGAAAATGGTGCAATACGCAAATTGCAGGTCATACGCAGATTAAACTACAATCTACAAGTACACTAGACATGGTTGAGTTCCTTTGAAAGATTCATTCAATTTTAAGCTTTATCACCTAAACATTAAGATTAAAAGATGTATATATGTATGTACCTAGATACCTATTTATATATACATAATACATACAGCGTTCATAACATAGCAATCTTTTAGCACTTGTTATTTTTGCTGTAATATAGTTTTAACTAAATTATGTGTGAATAATATAAGTTTAATGTCTCTACCATCTTTGAAATTGACGAACAACTGGACTGTCTCACGAGTTTTTATGATGGCACTGAAACTCTCTGCTGAAGCTATTGCATTATCAACACAGCAATTAATGAGGAACTGGGATCGATATGAGGATATCTAAGTAGAGGGCGCATTTATGAGCTCTATAATGTTCGTTGGAAGCGTTTTGTGCGAGCGGGAAATTTTATGTCTTTTCCAACTTACTCCACACGAGAGTCGTAAAGTGTCATGCTGGCGTTAGTGACCTGATTACCAACGTCTTACCGACCACTTTCATGGTCACATTAACTGGCAATAAAGAGCAAACTACACCTCAATCAAAGAAGCTATGTTTTAAATGGACAAAACGTGTGCAGTTACCTGTTTTTCTTTAAATTGGATAACGCCCTTCGAATATCTACGCCACAACTGCATGTTACAACACCTCAAAAATAATTTGGTACCACATTATACCACAGTTGTCTCGTTTGACAGGTGTCGCTACCGTACATACATATTGAACGGAGTTAAGTAAGCAATACTTTTTTCTTGAAACTTTTTTTATGGCGTTTAGTTTATTATTTTAATAATTATCTATTTCGTCGTATTTATGATCTTTCGTTAATTATACATAATATATTTTTTGCTTATCATAAAATATCTGAGTTTATTTTGTAGCCTGATTTTACATTTAAGTATATTTGTGGTAACCCATGCACAATGCCGACGGAGGTCACTCGTGAACCATAAAATATAAATTTAACAAAACAAATTCTAGCACTAACCTTGTACGTTTTTTAAAAAATTAAATAGGCTTACCGCTAGCAAAGCGTTAAACTGAGCGTGATTCTAAAAAAAACTCTATTACTTATTTGAAAATCGCTAAGATAATAGCTAAGGTAATTAAATTGGTTTACTGTAAATGATTTAGTTTAATATTGAATAAAAATATATTTTAAATAAAATATATAATAATAATAATAAAGCTCTGTCTCTCTCTATCTTGTCAAGTCAACCAAATTTCCTTGAAACTTGAGTATGTCTATATAATATGATAGTGTTACATAAAATATTAAACAATAAACGCCAATGGAAAAAAAACAAATTATACAATTTAATAGACGTATGACTTACTTCCTGATAATACCCCAGGGTATCAAGAATAAAAATCAAAGACTATAATATACTTAGGTACTTACCATGAATACGATGATACTTTTTTACATACAATCAAGTCTGTGTTGAAAATAGAGTAACAACGATACCGCCTACTGAAAGAGATGATTACATTTATGCGTGACTTGATAACTAGGGTGATCAGTCGGTATACAGCAGGCAGCTCTGTTTTCTTTTGTTCCACAGACAGAATATATGTTTATGGAAATTGTTTTTTTTTGTATACCACATGTGACCACGAAGCTGACGGGTCACCTGGTGGTAAGTGACTATACCGTCGCCTATAGACATTATCAATACCAAGGGGATTGATAATGTGTTGTACACCTTATTACAATGCTTTAAAGGCAACTCAAGGCTCTCAAGTGCAACTGCCGGAACACACCAACAGGTGCTTAGCGACAGATTTTCAACTTGAGGGTGGTAACCAGCCAGTCGAGTACTACAAAGTACCCTACCACCGTGCTGTGGTTTCCTCACGATGTTTTCCTTCACCGAAAGCTCAAGCCCATTGTAGGATTTCCGCCCTTCGCCGCGGTATCCGACGTCACTACCACTGAGCTATCATAGCCTTAGTAGTAAAGAAGTAGGTAGAGCATTTATAAATGTTAATGTCAGTAGGTAATATATTAGAATGTACGTGCATCACAGAACAAATAAAAAAGGTAGAAGGAGCGTACGTAAACAATAGTCTCCAATGTAGTGAAGTAACCAGGACGAAGTTATGTGCGTACGTTATCCCGCGTGACTCGCGTCGCACAGGAACGTGATTTACTTTAACTGCGCGGGGCTCTGTCTACCTTTTTATTTGTTCTGAGTCAAGCATGATAACTTCAATTCCATAAAATCATATAATACATTTACTAACTTAATTAACCCTTATAACATAACCACTGTGGAATGCTGATAGAATTGCGAGAAAACATACCGTGGAAAGGATGTCTGTTTTGTTATATTAACCAAATATGTTTGGTAGAGTGCTAGCCTGTAATTTGAAGGCATATTTTTAATTTTGGAAAGAGGATCATAAGTTAAACAGTGAGGTAAAAGCTAGTGGGATAATAATGAGCAACGCCTCACATGAAAATGTAAAAGGATTTTCGTCACGACCAGGACCCTCGGACATATATTAACGAGTGAGCCCGCTGTAATTAATGGTAGGGTTAATTATGCAATGATATTTTAATACTTCCACATTAATGCTTAATTTATTTAATATTATTTTACGCTATTTATAACAACATTTATTTAACCGACATTATGTATGACAAATTATCAGTATACCTACGAGTCCTTCAAATATGAAACGTTTTGAAGTAATTTGGGAGATTACTTTTAATTACAGTCAATGCCAATATTTCATTAAAGAATCTGTATTCATATACTCACACAAAAATTCCTATTTTCCGTCATATTTACTACATTTAAGTATTAAAAACTGAACAAGTTTAAAATTGCGAAAAATTATAGATATATCCACCCATTGTAAAGGTATAATACCTATGTATATAAATAAATGGCTGTGCCTCGCGGTTTCACCCGTGTTACCGAGGGATCTTATATTATCTTGGGATAAAAAATATCCTCTGACAGGCATCAAGTGCTTGTGAAGTGCAAGCTAAAAAGGTACAATGCGTAACTTTCTACGAAGCGGCGGATCATTCAGTAGGAGGCCTTCAGGCCCGTGTAATTCCCTACTACCCACCCATGGTAGTAATTAAATGAAACATAGTTAAGTATAGCTACCTGAATTGTGCGAATGCTCGGAAATTCAGATCCTGTGAAATTTACGTTTTTATTGAGATGGTAAATGGCAAATGAAATGGTGCAGGGTTAATAGGCTAGCATTAGATAAGTGGACGATGTAGAAGTTATTGGAAATAGGTCAGGTAACGAACAATCATGAAAAACACATTATAGGTACACATTGACAAAAATTACCATGATAATAATTTTACAATGCATCCTAATAGCGGTCCACTTACAATAAAACAGACATTTGTAGCGTTAAAATTTCGCAACGAAAACAAAGACATGAGTGTGTGTACAGGAGATGATTTTCTACTCTATGTGACATAACTTCTAAATAGTAGGTATAAACAAGTATTTACCAGTCTGGTATTGTTGTAGCCTTTTCAAGAACGTTTAAGCTTAGCTTACTTTACGACTTCTAATCCATTATCCTAGTATATTCATGGAGATGAGTTCCGGCTCCTCTCACACCCTCGCTTTCGAATGGTCTCTCAGGTATATTGATTTCCAATCCTTTTAAGAAATCTTAGTGAAGTCTGTCTGCTATTATTATTCATGCAGAGAAACGGGGTAGGCTTTGAGTAACAGTCGGTTCTTCAACTGGACCGACTAAGCTCCGTAATTCAATTGGTTATTTTGAAATACTTAAAAAAATCGGTTAGTGGCACATGGTGGCCCTGAATTAAATGCAGCCTGGAATTAATATTTTTACGCATGTTAATGCGTATTTTAAGGTTAACTCCTACAAATTGTATCAATCACACGTGTGTTAAAAAAAAATGTCGTAATGCTTATATAGTAAGACAATAAATATTATTTAGAAAAACCCTAAGAAACGATATATTCTAGATCTATTTAGATAAAATATAGATATGTAAATAAAACTGAGGTTTAAAATAAAATGAAAAATAAAAACAATTTATTAATGAGTAACTTAACGTAGCTAAAACATAACTGTATAATGAAGCTGCTATTTGAGATGATGAATAATACAAACTCCAATTAAGCGACGCTGACATTACACGAAGATGGAATTTCTATATAATTTTTTTTCGTAATATTTATCATAATTAAAAGGTTGGATGTATGATAGCAGTGTTTAAAGCTCGTTTAAATCATAATTCAGTCAATATTCATCCGAAAATCAGGCTTGCTTAAACATTGCATTCTGGGTACGTTGCCTACTGACAACGATTTTTTTATTTAGATTTATTTATCCTTTGATTGGGTTAATGTTATTAAGTTATTAATATGAGCTATTACTGGTTGAATATATTTAAGTCATTCGTTTTATAATTTTTCGCTGATTGTGTATTTAGATATCAAAGCAACCGTACAATAAATATTATTATTTATCTTTTTACCAATAATCTAAGTCTAACTATACCTACACTGGTCTATGACTAAATTTAGAGTTAGAAAGAAGCAAATTATATAAAAGCTCTCCCGCCTTTGCGGAAACGAATAGCTAACTCCATAAACATTTAAGCCCAATTAATTTAACGGAATAGACAATTGAGTCATGCGATAATTTAAATTTATAGTTAATTTTATTGATTTATACTATTATTTTAATCAACTTATTTCCATGAAAACTCATCCTATGCCGGAACTGAGTGTAACAAAATATTGGTAGGTGTTAAATTTTAACGAGGCTTTATAAAATAATTGATTCACAGGTTCTGCTTTTGATGAAAGCTTAACGTTGAATCCAATTTTAGGACCTTTATAACTTTGTCATTTAATTAAATTCTGTATAGTGCAGTGAACGATTCAGGCATAAACAGACTAAAAGGTTCCCAGCAGGCTGGCAGCGTTTCCTCTTTGGAAATTAAAAATGGATGACTAAATATAAATTGAGTCATTTACATAAACTAGTGTTCGACCATAATTATTTTTTGAATAAATATCTGTTTCCAAACGTTTTTTTATTGATGAACACTAAAGCTGTTCAATAGCTAAACAAAAGTAAATCGGTAGACAAAAAACAGGAGAAAAAGGGGTACGAAGTTATTTCTTAAAGTTTTAACCTAATGGATACCCGATTGTGCATTGTAATAAGAAGCCTTTCGCAAAATTCGTTCCTAGGCCCAGTAGTTCGGGCTGTGCTCTATCTAATATGTTAGTCAATCAGTTTCTCATTTTATTAAACAGATAAATGCCAACCGGACTCGCAATATTTAAAACTTAGGTAAAGTTTGTTTTAAAAGCTATAGTCTAGTAAAGTAGTTTATTGTTTCTATGAGCCTCTGAAGAGAGGAAATTACAAGAGAACAACGAACGATTAGAACAAATGCTGTTCCAACTAAGCCCTACCACTACTGTAGGTATCAGTAATCAAAAGTTAACCTACGCCGCTAAACAAGAGCGAGAGGATATATCGCAAGTTTGTAGACCAAAGTTAAGTTTAATTGTTGCAGGTCTAGAAAACACAATATGAAATCAAAGACCTTGCATCTCCTATAAATCATCAAAAAAATATAGGACAATGAAAAATTTAAGTTACTCATCATTGTATTTATTGAGCTTCTAAAATGATGGTAATAAGTCTATGTTGGTATTAAAGAGATTAATTGCTGAGTTTATTGCCTGGCAAAATAAATCTGCAGATTTTAACAAAAATCCAACCCAGTCAATTGAATAAATAAAACCATTTGGCATTTTGTCACTCCGATTTTAAACCGTGATAGAGGCCTTCCCGAACGAGTCTCACCACTGAATTTGTCACACAACTGCGAACCTGTTGCAGTCGGTTCAACTGCATAGCGCTACAGCTTTCAGTCACGGTACCGATATTAGAACTGTATAGAGACTATGCAAGTTGCATGCGGACTACGCGTTCATTCGTTTTGATGCAGTTACGTCAAATGCACAATAACGGCATCCTAAGTTAAATGTAGTTCAAATGTAGATAGTCTACCTAAACCCATGTAACTAGTGCGGGTTTATAATTTTTAATGTATTAGTGTATAAAATTAAAAAAAAATACAATATATTCAAATGTCCAAAAATATTTTTAAAATGTAACCTTGCTGAGTTTCTTGGCGGTTCTTCTCAGTTGAATTGAAGGCTGACTTCCGAACTGGTGTTAACTTCTGTAATTCGACTCTCATAACTGCCCTTCTAGGGCCTAAACTGAATAAATCGTTTTGACTTTGAACCGTTAACGTGTTTAATATTTATGCGTAGTTTCACCCCTACCAGTTTGTCATCTGAATCCAAAATTTACCTGTAGGTACCTATTACCTGAACCTAAATATACAACATAACTAAAGATACCCTGAAACTAAATTATTTACACAGTTAAATGCGTGCGCATTGATATGGTTTCTTTGATCATCACGCCGCCAGTAGAAAGTCTCAGTAGGTATGTGGATAGATATAGAAAACATATAAGACTTCCAACCTCTGTATTTATCGCAGGACTTCTAGAAACTTCTAAGAATAGTAAACCTTGCTCGATCAATAACTACTTGCACTTCTAAATATATATGTAAATAATGTGTAACTTGTAATAGTTAGTTAAAAATCGTTTGGGGACTCTAAAATGATGACTCGTTTACTTCTTTTTATGAGAAAGTCTTATATTATATTTTTGCGGCAACCTTTTTCATTAAGCACCAGTTGTCCCCCGCGGTTTCACCCGCGTTCCCTAGGGTTTCCATATTTTTCTGCGAAGTAAGTACCTATCTTGTTGGAGGGTGACAAAGTCTAAAGTAACTGAATTAAGAGATATTTTAAAATAATTAAGTGCAGTTTTAGTCTTTAAAAAGTTCAACTTTCTCTTTTAAATTACTTTTATATATTTCTATATTTATCTAAAAATTCCAATCAAGACACAAAATGTAAATATTTCGGAAATAAAGGCTTTATTATTATTATTATAAGTACCTATTTACGTTTTACTCCAGGACATGATCTATCTATGTACCAAGTTTCATCCAAATCCATTCGATCGTTATGCTACCCCTTTATAATAGTAGATTATACCGGGTCTATTCGCGCACATAATCCGAAGCGACCCGGTATAATCTACTATAATGAATTAGTTCGCGAAAGTTTTAAAAGTACTACCCCTTTATAATATTTGTAGAACATTAGCAAATACTTGCTTCCATAAAAATAATATTGAGCATTGTTTTTTGAGTAAGGGTTTTCAGGATATGTTTCCATCGAAAGAAAAGTAGGTACCTACATGATAATAAAAAGCGGAATAAATTGAAACTTACCTACCTGTCATTTATTAGTTCCGAGATTTCAAAATGTAAGAACACTCTGTCTGTAGCGACCACCTGTTAAAATGATCATCATCGTTGGATCACAACTTCCATAGATACCGACAGTTAAATACAGTATCTCATATTTATTTTAATCTAAAATTTTGTTCAGTACATAATTGTGTCTTCTATCAAATAAATTTTTAAACTTAACATATTTAGCAACTTTTTCACTTTTGAGTCCCGTCACAGTTCGATTGTTGTCGATGACAATTATAGGATCCATAGTTTCCTTTTCATCTTTCTTGTCTTTACTGAGCTTGTTTACAAAATAAATACTAGGAATATTTATTATAGAGCCATCGTTTTCGTCCTTGGGAAATACTATGTATACCACCAGAGGTTTTTTATCACTCTTGCTTAGACTTATGTTAGGTGGAGCTGTGGCAACTAAAATTTTATAATCCGTAAATGGTTGGCTTATTATCGGTAAATAGACAGGGCTCTGCGAAACATTGTAAACTTTTATGGGAATTCTCAAGGGAAATGTTATTTTAGCGATTTGATTTGTGCATCCAGTCCCCAGTTCAGCAGTATAGGAAATATTAGTTGTTGCTGGACTCGTGTTATTATGAGACGTTACCAGGTCCTTTGTGTCTTGTGATATGTTTGCAAACAATTCACTGAATATTTTGGGTTTTATATATTCCTTCGTAGATATATCGTTTGATTGCACTGTAATCCCATTGTATATAGGAAGGCTTTGTGTAACAATGTATGCAGAGAAAATCACCAAAATTGATAGGATCTGTGAACAAAAAGATATCCATTATGTGTAATTCAGTTTCAAAGTTTAATTATTCAGTTCAGAATCATTATAATAACTCACATGCTCCATGTGTAAGATGATCGACCCTATCGCTTCGAATTGTCTAACATACTGAACCTATAACGTTGCTGCATAATCATGTAATCATTGTTCGATTTGTTTTTTAAAACAGAGCTCTATTTGAGGATGTTTTCAAGAATTCAATAAGCGATCGAAGCAAAGCAATCAAACAAAACAATCTTTTTGTATGCCATTTGGGAAAAACTGTTAAATAATAAATAGATGACAGTTATCTATTGCTCATTTTCACGGGTTAAACAACTTAAGTTTGGCGCATCCATTAGGTCATAAAAAAGACAGGCTGGTGGGCGTGGTTGATAAGTACACTTCCTGCTACGCCTTAGGTCGTGGGTACGATTCCCACCCAGGGCAGAAATTTGTATGAATGAACATGTACCAGTCTGTGTGTATCCTGAGGTCTTAATTATCTATTTAGTTTTTAAATAAAATTTATTATCATAGCTCTGTAAAAAATATACAAACAAATGTACAACTATAATATATAAAAAAAATTCTTCTTATTTTGTAAATAAATAGTTGCATATATTAGTTATCAGTACAAGT
Organism: Ochropacha duplaris; assembly: GCA_951361185.1. Classification (NCBI taxonomy): domain Eukaryota; kingdom Metazoa; phylum Arthropoda; class Insecta; order Lepidoptera; family Drepanidae; genus Ochropacha; species Ochropacha duplaris. Next base: position 5,262,968 of record OX592690.1, read on the forward strand.
TCAGCTTAGTTAAGGAGGTGGCCGTTTGTGATGAATATCCCAGGATATTATTACAACTTTATGATATGTGTGAGAGCAAAGCCGCGGGCATGTAACTAGTAAAGAATATTAATAATACAAATCCAGTCATGACAATTTCATGTCATGTTGAACATTTCTAGATTTATGTAGGTAATTAAGTGATTGCTTACCTACAGCACAGTATAATTAGTGATTAAACGAACTTACCTGTAAGTGAAGTTCTATCATAATTATACGAAGGGCTTCGTCCGAAAAGATTAGCAGGATAATAGACACTTGTAGTTACGCACAGAACTACCAATCTCACACTTTAGTTAAAATACCCTCGTTATTTTTATACACAATAAAAATAAAAAAAAGAGAGGGTACTTGTATTTTACTTGTCCGATACTTCGACTCTGTTAGTCATTTAGTTCAGAGCTGAAACAAACGCTTATAATATTTCACGATTAGATAGGGTAGCAATTAAAGCTGGGTAGGGAGGGTTGCTAATCTTTTCGGACGAAGCCCTTCGTATAATTATGATAGAACTTCACTTACAGGTAAGTTCGTTTAATCACTAATTATACTTCGGGCTTCGTCCTCAAGATTAGCAGGATAATAGACACTTGTAGATATTGAGAGACATCGTGAAATAATTAGCGTTGAAAGAAGTAGGTATCATTAAAAATAGTATTTAGTTTTAATCACTTATTTACTTTAGGTACTTTAACAATACCCTGAAATAACATAATATGCAATACCTTGCAATTATAACATTTGTGAATCTCAATTGAGATAGAAATAGGCTTAATGATTTTAAAAAAAATTGCTAGCAAAAGAGTGTCGATTTGAATTAACTGCAACAACTCTTTTATAAAATCTTCCGAATGTCAGTGAAGAACCGCTCCAACCTGCAGTTTTTCTAATTAAATCCGAGCTGACTCCTAATGTAGTCCTCCTAATGTTTAGTAGGTACTAGCATGTCTTGTGCTATGTGCAGATAATTTAGAGACGTCAATATCGCATATGTTTAAAGTGGATTTGATCCAACTACTCAGAGTTTGACATGTCACGTTTTTATATGGTTTCTTTAAAGTTATGAACAGAGATTCAGTTTTTTAAATAATTATTTAACGCTCTTGCAACCTTCATAAAAGGGTAAACTAAGAATCGCTTGTTTCCAATTTTTTACGTTTTAATGAGGTCTGGGATTTAGTAGAAATCTCAGTACGAGAAAAAAGAAAACTATATTTTGTACTCTTATTTTTGAAAATGTCTGTACCCACTCTATGGGCTGTAGCTATAGCCAACAAGGTGATTAACTTCTTGGTTAATCTATCGTTCGATAGATCTTCATTGGGAAACCAAAGTGATAATCTATCTGAAACTACAGAAATGTCTCATGTAGAATAGTATCGTGGTAACGGCGGCCGCAAACGAAGAGACGCTTAACTCTGTCATCCGTACCAATTCTATGTCATATTATTAAAGAGAGAGCTCTGCTGACCTACAACTATAAAGGGCACCATACTGGGCACCTTCTTAAAAAAAAAATACTGGTAAATATATATATAATATATATATATATTACGTATCGATGCCTCAAACACATCAATATTATTATGAAAACAGAAAATATACCATTATCTCTGACAGCACTCATACTGAGTGCTTTAGAGAATTCGCAGAGAGCGACGCCACCATGATCGGAATGGTGGAGATGGTGGTACACCTCTCCGCAGTAAATCTGTCTGGATACTATATCTGCAGCCAGGGAAATCTGCAAAGTGCATGTTTTGGTTGCTAGAATGAGATAATTAAATTTGCATTAGGTTGCAAAAAAATAGGTCAATACCTATTTAGAATCAATATTCTAGATGTCTTAAAAAATAAGGGGTACCAAGGTTGAGTTGGCCAAAATGGAACAACAATAATTTCTCTACCCTTGACTGAAATAACTTTTCTTAAAGTTTTAAGTATAACTGTGAAAGGTGGAAAACATAGAGAAAAAACAAACAAAAAAAAAATATGTTGACCAAGAAACGAAGAATGCATTGATAGCATATGCGTCTGGATCTCTTTACCATGAGATAAACATGTAATATTTTTTATTAATCCGGCTTGTGAATAATTCAATCATAGGAATAATTTCCTGATATGCATGATCTGATAATTTTCACTCAATATCGGGATGTAGGTATTGTCGGACCGAAATTGTAGGTATTGTGGGATGATCTAATGTATAATGCAATCTCATAATTGTTTTTATTTTTACACCATTGCCAAAGGTCTTTGGTTACTTTATAGAGATGGGGGAGGCGACACTTCAGCCCACCCATACAATTAACATATGAGGTAGCCGTGGTGTTATCTATCCTTAAAAGAATTTGAGTCTGATATAAATCATGAGTGAATATTTTTAAACCGATGAAAGCTGCCATAATCTCTAATAAATTTATATGTTGAGATTTCCCCTGCTCACTCCAGACACCACTAGCAGTCTTACCCCCAGTTGAGGCGTTAGAAAAAAAATTATTCAATTGAATATTTATCAAGTTTGATTGTACTAACTGACTTATCAATCGCCTATCGAATCCATCATTTAAAGTCAGATGATAGAGATGAGGGTAGGGTCATAATCTTAATAGGGACAGATGTCCCAGGAAAACCAATAAGATAACAATAGAATCTAGTATATAAGCGATTCAAGTTATTCAAATGTTTATCTCTTTCGAATTATTTGGTGTAGGTACAACCAAGCATATTATTGTTGTGCATGTAGATGTTATCATCTCAGTCAGTCAAGCAAATGATCAAATTTTACAATTAGTTTTCCTGTTAAACTTAATTAGCTCCGATTTTATTTTAATTCTCTTATTAGGAAGCAAATTATTATTATTATTATTTTTTTTTTTTTTTAATCCATAAAATTACCTAAAAACTTGCAGCATGTGTTTGGGATCATATCACTTCTCTGATTTTTTATTATGAAAACTGAAGAAAGCAGCAGCTCTCTTGTCATAGAAGCATTTTCTTGGCAACTTCTGTAAGTACGAGAAACCAAAGGAATGGCAATAGTACATTTCATCTTTCCAAGTGAAACGTAAAAATCTTTTTGAATTTTCACCTATTTTTACAACAACAAAAAAATACCCGTCTTTTAGCTCTAAATTACACATGTAACTTTAATAGCAGTACGTACGTAGGTCTTTTAATTTGAAATGATTAGTAATTACACATTTATTAAGACTTTCAGATTTAATATTAATCTAGATTCGCCATTTGGTTTTTACCATTGGCTTATATTGGCCCTGACGGGGTTCACATTTAGTAATCGCACCGATTGATGTAAGCTTATTAATAGCTTGATTGAACTGCATACCTTCGAGATTAGAATAATGATTAGGTTGTGGAATACTATTTTGTACCACAGGACGTGAGAATGGGGTTTCATAGCATCAAACCCAAGAAAGTACTTTCTGATCAGACGTAATTTGTATCCACTGATCATAAAACTAGGTAAGCTAATCTATCAGCATAGATTACCTCGTCTATCTTCGACCGCGGTCCGTCGGATGTCATAGTTCTGCGAATCGGAGGACTTCAGTTAAAACTCCGGGGTGGAGGTGGCTTCATCTTCTTATTTATGAGCGTCAGGATTAATGAACGCCTTGTAGTGGAACCATCATGTTGGGAATCGCATAAAATGCGTCCTATATCCATAAGTAGCTTAAACAGGGCGATATCCTTTTCTTCTTTGGATAAAAGTGATGTCATAATTTCGCCCATTTATGATATAGTGCTATATCATGTTTGGGCGATCTGTTTCTGTTTATAAAATAAACCTTTAACCTTCTTGATTACAATTTCTGAGACTGCAGCTTGTACCTCTGTATTGAGGGTAGGTGCATCAATAAATGTAGGTATACAATTCTCAGGAGGAAGGTATTTGCTTATAATTTCTTTACGAAGTTTTTTTTTTTTTTTTTTTTTCATAGCCGTAGTGAATGGATTCAAATTGCACGGCAAGGTCTTTTTGAATGTTCTTTTGAACAGATTTCATAGCTGATGGATAATGTTATTCATAGCTAGTGTAAAATTATCCAATTCAACAACACTTGCCGGCTGAACTTCTGTTGTTACAATAACTTCCATACCTTCTGGTATAACGTAACAGGTGATCTCCGATGCTCCAGGCTAAGGTGATAGCTCCCTTTCAGCCAAAGCTAACGATGAAGGTGAATAGCGGCTGGAGTCGGATGAGACTGTACCTGATTGGCTGAAATTGGCGGTGATAACACCCCTTCAGTTCGAATCGGTGGAGTGGGTCACCCAGGTGTTGGTGAATTATAAGATCCCAATGTATCTTGATTCTGCGTATCCATTTTGGTTCTGAAGATTTGTCATCCGAAATGACATTATGATTCAGTAAAGGGTAAAGTAAAACTCAATAGCGTAGTACTGTTAACCCCAGCATCATAAGAGTAAGTTACCCTCAAATCGGTGTAACGTGAACTCTTTCCAATCGATATTGAAATTTACATGAGTAAGTTACCCTCAAATCGGTGTAACGTGAACTCTTTCAATCGATATTGAAAATGACATAAGATTCAGCAAGGGGTAAAGTAAAACTCAATAGGGTAGTACTGTTAACCCAGCATCATAAGAGTAAGTTACCCTCCAATCGGTGTAACGTGAACTCTTTCAATCGATATTGATAAGCAATGCAAGTCACACCTCAAAAACCTTTGTGACGTGAGCCCTATTGTTATGTAAGTTGTCTAATCCCGTTACCTCCAAGAAATTGAACAAATTAGCCCCATAGAGAGAGATGCGAATTACCATCAAACACTGTTTAGTGTGCATAATAATTTATCTTAATATAGGCATGTCATATCTCAGAGTCGTTATGACGTAAGCCAGATAAATCGGATTTAATTTTTATGGCAATTATCTAAAAATATTGGGTACCACCTGAGTAAGTAAGGTGATATTTTTTGCTAATAATAGCATGAGCACACCAATAAAAAACTTGACATACCTTCTAAAGTATTGTCTAAATAACTTGAAGAATCTGGAACCACGGAGCGTCGGCGTCTTTTTTCCTTAGTAATTTTGATAGAACACTGTCTTTTAGACATAATTTAATTAGTTTTATAAATACTTTTACACTATATAAGATGTTATTAAGTAGAACGTGTGGACTGGCCAGGCACTGAAACGCGAATGGACTAACAGAGTCGAAGTATCGGACAAGTAAAATACAAGTACCCTCTCTTTTTTTTATTTTTATTGTGTATAAAAATAACGAGGGTATTTTAACTAAAGTGTGAGATTGGTAGTTCTGTGCGTAACTACAAGTGTCTATTATCCTGCTAATCTTGAGGACGAAGCCCGAAGTATAATTATACTGTGCCTACAGCGTGCGACACAGATTACAGGGTGTGTACTACAAACTTAACTAAGGTAAGACACAATAAATTAGCTCGCACTAGCAATAAATATGTCTCCACAGGCACATCTCCAAGATTTCCGGTCTAACTTAGACACGGAGTACAGGGATATTGGCTTTCCATAAATCTTGACGTTTTAACGTAATAGGATTTCAATACGCGCCCGACCGATACCTCGTGTTACACCCGTACCTACCCCCTAACGTGATCAGAATAGCAAATAATATCTATATTAGTTACATTATTAAAATCAATTTCTTAAAGAGTAATAAAGGTTTCATTTTAAACTGAAATTGCTGGTTCTTCTCAGCAAAAGCAACTGTCCGAACCGCGCTTTAGAGTCTGTAAATTTGTAATCACCTGTGCTGGAGGCCAATTTGAATAAAAAAATATTAAATTTCGTTTCATTACTTTACTAATTAGTGCCAAATTTGCTTAGGTAGGTACTCGATTTTATACTTTATTATTACCGATCGTGCGTCTACAGTGTAGTTATGTTTATAATTTCAGATCTAACTTTAAATTTAATTGGTGAACAATCATTACTTAAATCTAAAATTGTACCCACTTCAACTGAAATTGATTTCCCTGGAGAGAGAACGTGGTGAACAGTCTGTTGGCATACTCAGAGGCCGCAGACGAATTTATGTTACAGTGTTGCCAAAGTCGAAAAATGAATTTACAGTTTCTTCGAATTTCAAAATATTCGACCGAGTTCTTCGACGCGGCATGTGCACAAATTAGATAGCTTTCAAATGTAAATCTATACTAATATAATATTATAAAGAGGAAAGATTTGATTGTTTATTTGTTTGCTTTGAATAGGCTCTGACACTACTGGATCGATTTGAAAAAATCTTTCAACATTAGAAAGCTACATTATCCCTGATAAACATAGGCTATATTTTGTCGCGCGAAAAGATAAGATCCCTCGGAAACGCGGGTGAAACCGCGGGGAACAGCTAGTATTCTAATTTTTTGTTAATTCTGGATAGGCTTGTGTTTTGACCACAATCTCACCATGGTAAGTGATGATGTGGTCGAAGATGGTAAGCACACAAAGCCTAGATGGGAACTGGCTCTCAAGTGCAGCTGTCGGAACACATAGGTGTTCGGCGACAGATATTCAACTTGAGGGTGGTAGCCAGCCAGTCGGGTACTACAAAGTACCCTACCACCGTGCTATAACTTTTAGGTAATAACAGCATTAGGCAAAATTTCGATGAAATTATCCAAGATTCGATAACGATCTAATAGTAATCGTGACGAATTATTTTCATCAGTATCACAATTTAATGTAGGTATGAAGTTTAAAAACACAGTTGGTATGCGTACCACAGAACAAATAGGTTAAAAACGTAGAAGGAGCGTACGTAAACAATGAGTAGTCTCCAATGAAGTGAAACAACGTGTACGAAGTTGTGTGCGTGACCTGCACGTACGTTAGCCACGTGACTCACGTCGCACAGGAACGCGATCGGCTTCCTTTGTCAAATTCGACTTCCTTTATTTAATGCTTCTATTTAAGTGCACGGGATTCTGTCTACCTTTCTTTATTAGGTCTGAGATGTGTATATAAAAGGAGTCGTTTTCTATCACTTGAATATGTTTTGTAATAAAATTAATAAGTAAACTTTCTTAGCCTGTCCAAGAATAAATAGTGAATTTGTCGGCGTGTAACTTTGCTAAAATGAAAAGATTTTTATTTGTAGATTCTTTCATTCAATATTTATGAACTTGAAATTCTAGACAAATAAAGAAAAACCGTGAAAATTTTCAAGGGTTTGTGACCGTCTGACTATGCGGAGGACTGGATCCAACAATATAGACTGAGCTTCAAGAATTCGTTTCAAGCAATTGGACTAAGATTATTGTTTTGTTTTTGTTATGTATGAACATACAATGTATGCGTATATGTATCGCATCTATGTCTATTGAAACGAATACATTCAGTGTGCTACCAGCTACGCGTTGTTTCACTTGTCTCCCTATCCGAATACTTAACAGTGGCGCGAGTTACCCACATTTTTATTAGCAAGTAAAAATAAAAATGAATACAAGTAATTTTGGAATTTTATCCACTTTTGACCATAGTTTCCAATCCTGGAAGACTTACAAGGGTCGAATAACACAGTGGTTTATCGCAAATGCAATCTCCGAACAGGATAAGTCGGGGACTAAACGACGCGCGATATTGCTGAGCGCACTCGCGGAGGGTACATATAAGCTAGCGGAAGACCTAGCATTACCAAAAAAATTGGAAGATGTACCATTTGAAGATATTCTGAATATACTGGATACACATTTTACCCCGAAACGTATCGGATTTGCCGAACGGCATAATTTTTACGCCGCTGTCCAGCAGCAGGGTGAAAGCCATAATCAGTGGGCGGCGCGGTTGCGTGGCCTGACAGCTCACTGCAGTTTCACCAACGTAGAGGAAGCACTCCGTGATAGATTTATCATGGGCATGTTGCCATGCCTTGAAAAGGAGAAATTATACTCCCAGGATCTAGAAGAGTTGACTCTGGCGAAGGCTGTTGAGAAGGCGGAAAACATTCGATGCGCACGAGCGGGCGCCGCAGCAAGCTCCAGTGTGGGTGGGCAGGCCCCCCAACAGTCTTCGTCGGCAAGTGATCAAGTGTATAAAATCTCACAGAAAGTAAAAACGAGTGGTGCTTCTAATAAAATTAAGTGTTCTGTCTGTGGATATACAAATCATGATTCATCAAAATGTCGTTATGTTAACGCAGTGTGCAGGAAGTGTAAGACCAAAGGTCATTTACAAAAAGTGTGCACAAAAGTGAATTACGTCGATACCATTGACGAGTTGGACAGCGATGACGATGATGACGGTAAGATTAAATTGTACAATATACGGTCAGTGCGGGGAGAACCCATGGTAGAATCGGTTTGTGTAAATGGTTTACAATTAAAATTCGAAATAGACAGTGGGTCAGCCGTTTCTGTGATTTCCTGGCAGTTTTATAAATTGTATTTTAAGGGGGTACCATTGTCAAACACTAATAAAAGGTTAATGACGTATACCGGTGACAGTATAACTTGTTTAGGCATCATGAATGTTCCCGTGATATTTCGGGAGGTCACACACAAATTAAATATATATGTTGTCCAAAATGGTGGACCTCCTTTACTCGGGAGAAATTTTATTTCACAGTTCAAATTAGAACTTATGCCAGTAAATTATTGCACGGAGACAGATATTATAAATCAATTAAAAATGCGTTTTCCTCAATTGTTTTCAAACAAACTAGGATGTTTTAACAAATATGAAGTGAAACTTTCACTTAATGACAACGCTAAGCCTATATTTTGTAAAGCGCGACCGATTGCATTTGCTTTGCGCGATAAGATTGATTCAGAAATAGATAGGTTAGTGGGTTTAGGAATTTTAAAACCTGTGGAACACTCACAATACGCCTCACCCATAGTTCCAGTACTCAAACGTAACGGGTCTTTAAGATTGTGCGTAGATTATTCAATTAGTATCAATAAACAATTAGTTATCGAAAAGTATCCGTTACCGACAGCCAAGGAGCTATTTGTAAAATTGTACGGCGGAAAACAATTTACTAAACTAGACCTTTCAATGGCGTACAATCAATTTTTATTATCAGAGGAGTCACAGGATATTACGTGCATAAACACGCATCGCGGGCTTTTCAAATACACCCGTTTAGTGTTTGGTTTAGCTAGCGCGCCGGCTATTTTCCAGCGCGCAATGGAGTGCGTCTTGTCGGGGCTTGATGGTGTGCTGTGTCTGTTGGATGACATCCTCGTAACAGGGATAGATGAACGGCAGCACATGGAAAGGTTGAACACGGTACTTCAACGATTAGAGAACGCGGGTCTTACCTTGCAACAGGAGAAATGCGAATTTTTTAAAGACGAGATATGTTATTTAGGGTACGTAATTACTAAAGATGGATTAAAAAAATCACCTCAGAAAGTCAAGGCTATAGTCCATGCACCGATTCCAACAAACATGAATCAATTACAATCTTTCTTAGGACTTATAAACTACTACCGAACATTTGTGCCTAACATATCGTCAATTTTGAATCCCCTATACGATCTTTTAAAAAAGGGCAATAAGTTTAATTGGCTTGAAACACATACAGAAGCATTTAACAAAATAAAAAATATTTTATCTTCAGATCAAGTGCTCACACATTTTAATCCTGACGCTAGATTAGTATTGACAGTGGATGCTTCACCATGTGGACTTGGGGCTGTTTTATCTCAAATAGACACAAATGGTATTGAAAGGCCTATTTCGTTCGCTTCACGAACATTAAATGCGGCTGAGAAACGGTACTCTCAGATCCAAAAGGAGGCAACGGCAATAATATTTGGAGTGCGGAGATTTCATCAATATTTATATGGTAGATCAATACCATTCTTGCTACGTACAGATCATAAACCCCTAATCTCAATTTTTGGCCCTTATCGTGGAGTTCCAGAAGTAACCGCAAACAGACTCCAAAGGTATGCTTTATTTTTGAGCGGTTACAACTATACAATTGAGTATATTCGTAGTAAAGATAACTGCGCGGATTATTTATCACGAGCCAGTCTGCCTGACGACGTGATCACTTGCACAAAGTATCAGTCCTCAGTGCGAGAGCGCAGCGGGAGCTGCGCGGACGAGTCAGCGGTGCTCGACCGCGCTGCCTACATATGTTTTGTAAACGAAGGCAATTTACCGGTCACTTTAAACATACTACGTAATGAAACAAAAAAGGATTTGTTATTAAATGAGGTCATCAATTATATAATGAATGGTTGGCCAAATAAAATTTCTAACGATAAATTGAAACCCTTCTACCTGTGTAAAACCCAGTTATCATTCGAAAATGGTTGTGTCATGCGTGGACATAAGCTTGTGATACCAGGAATATTGCGTAAACAAATTCTATTAGAATTGCACACGTCTCATTTAGGAATTGTTAAAACAAAATCAGAGGCTCGATCACGATTTTGGTTTCCCGGAATTGATAGTGAAATTGAAAACATGATCGGCTCCTGCGATATCTGCATTAAATTGAGAGCAACACCACCCCGCGCGACCCCTGCCCCTTGGAAACGCCCTCCTCACGCGTTTCATCGCATTCATATAGATTTCTTGGGCCCAATAAACGGTCGCACTTACTTAGTCATAGTAGATGCCTATTCTAAATGGGTAGAAGTTTATGATATGTCAGGCTCGACCACCTCCACGTCCGTTATAGATAAATTAATTGATTTCATATCGAGATTCGGCCTACCAGATACAATAGTGAGTGACAATGGTACTGCCTTTTGTTCTCAAAGCTTTGAACATTTTTGTAATCTAAATGCAATATCACATTTAACATCTCCAGCTTACCATCCAGCCAGTAATGGGCAGGCGGAAAGTTTTGTAAAAATTATAAAAAAGGGGATCAAATCATGTTTACAATTAAACAACAAAAATCAGAAGTTAAGTTTATTAAAATATATATTTGACTACAGAAATTCAATTCATTCCGGCACTGGGTTCTCGCCCGCAGAGCTAGTTTTTGGACGTAAGTTACGATGCCGGCTGGATCTGCTTACACCGTCATTTTCGTCACGCTCTCCACCTGCAACTAATGTATGTTACGATACACAGTTCTCACAAGATAATGATAATTGTAAGTCGAGTCGTAATTTTGAGAAAGGCGATTTAGTATTATACAAAAAGTTTATTAGTAACAATAAGTTTGAATGGACAAAAGGTATATTAGTGAAAAGAATTGGAAAAGTGTTATATTTAATTAGAGACTACGTATTTAACAAAGAAGTTAAAAAACATAAAAATCAAATTATAAAGTATAAAGGAATTTTAAATAATAAAAACTACTGGGACTATGATACAGACAAAAGTGAAGATAACTTACCTAATACTGCTCCGTGTTCATCGACGTCACCAAAATCACTCGGTCACGAGTCAACACTGCTAGCTTCCGACTTGTCTCCACCGGTGCTGTTGCAGTCTGGTACACAGCTTCCGTCGGGGTCGTTGCTGCTTTCTTCGCCGCCGTCGCCGCCGTCACCGCTACCGTCTTCCTTATCGCCGTCTCAAAGAAATCAAGGGTACACCGAGCAAAGGAAGGCTGGGGAAGAGGAAAATGGGGCTCCGAGTATTGCTCAAACAGTTGAAAGTACACCCGCCACCGCCGAAAGTTCACCGACTGGAACGGTCGATATTGACGAATTTCAGGAAGCCTTGTCTGACGTCCCAGTAGAAGAACCTCCTAAAGTTACTCAAAGATCTTCACGTAGACGTTTAAAAGTAGATTACACAAAATATTACTAGGGACTAGGGGAAGGAAATGTTATGTATGAACATACAATGTATGCGTATATGTATCGCATCTATGTCTATTGAAACGAATACATTCAGTGTGCTACCAGCTACGCGTTGTTTCACTTGTCTCCCTATCCGAATACTTAACAGTTTTACAATGTAAAATACGTGGAAGATTATTGCCAGTTTATCAACGTACCTACAGGGATTTTGCATGACATATCAACTCAGCTTCTTTTTATTCAACATCAAAACGATAGATAAGAAATACTGGCTTGTGACGTCATTAATATATACATGAAAAGATCTACTCTTTGTCGTTAACTCGTTAATTAAAAATATACAAATCATAAAGTTTGCAACGCATTCGCTATTTTCGAGTATTTTTAGATGTTTAGTGGTCAGTGTTAGACTTTTTTCTTGAATATAAGCAATATTACCTATTATGTAGATATGAACGAACATTCACCATGGTATACCTACCATTGAATATTTTGTGACCATGGTAGGAGATGATTATGTGGTGGAAAGTATAAGCACACAAAGAAGGGATCTGGCCCTCAAGACGTTTTCCTTCACCAAAATCTCAAGCACATAATAATGTAGGTTTCGAACCCACAACCTAGTACCCTTCCACCGTGCTCTTGTTTCCTCTGTCGATGGTTCAAATCTTCCACTAATTTTGACATGGCATTAGTTTCATCATATCAGCCAGAAGGATCTCCCGCAAGGATCTCCACGATGGCCGGTCTTATGCATTATTTTACTTTTGGATTATCATCGCTATAAATTATTAATTAATGATTATCTCAAAAATATTGCTACCCTAGACACGTTTAATACCTAATACCCATAAAATATTCTGTAGTGATTTGCCCATTGTGTTGTGCTATTAGCTAGATCATAATATAATAATATTGAGTGTGAAGATTTAATAATATTACCTATCTGTGAAATGGAATAAGTAATTATATTTGCGATAACAGCATATTATAGGTATCCTGACACGGTTATATTAATTCACTAGAATATTAATTTCGAAGGATAAAAAGCCAACAGGCTAACAATACAAGATCATCCAATAGCTACACACAATGATATAATTAATCCCTACACTAACTATCTACCAACAAATATTCGATATAATTATGTATTAGAATAATAAATCCATGACCATAGCAAAAAAAGGTATCTATAAAAAGAAATGGTTCCATTATTTAATTGCGGAATCCAAAAGCTAAATAGGGACGCAGATATTTATTTGTACAAGAATAAATGAAATGACTCGAGGACGGAAGCCCTTCTGTAGGGTCATGACATTTTGCAATCTCTAAAGGAAGTAGGTACGCAAAGCATTGTTCTTAAGTGCATATACAGATTCATATATCTACTGTCTAGCTATGTATACTTAAATAAGAACGACGAGCTTTTTACCTACATAGATAAGAGGCTTTTTTTATTTTTATTTTTTTCTCCACTGATAAATATATACTTTTAATATGGGATATAAATATAATTATGTATAAAAAGGTGTCAATACATAATTATAATGCTTAAACGGTTCATATTGTAAACACGCGAAGCTTACTCTTTGCATTAAAACATTTAAATGAACTAATTATTATTACCTTCCTACCTACTCACAACTCAAATGGACTGCTCTCCATGTTCATGAAATTAAATGACACAGCCTTAATCCATAGATAAAAGAATTAGCATCTGTCTGCAACGTTGTGGGGCACATTGTACAAAGCTGTACACGTCAACGATCGTAGTGTTCACAACGCGTATAAGCGTGCGTCACCGACATGGATTAGTGCCTTTAGAGGGCTCTTGAGAAATACAGTAGTGAATAGATTCATAAATGTCATAAACGGACAGGTATCTGCGAATGGTTTCATCAATCGCATATCAGTATAATTTAAATACTATTTGTACGTACGTAGTATTATTAATGTTGTTGGGTAATGGTCTAACTTACCATATTATGATATTATTAATTACAACAGATAAACTTTAATAAAAGTAAAATATTAATCGGTTTATTATTTCTCTGTTATTTATTAGTTACTGAGTAAAATAAAGACCACTTTTCGGTTACAGAAACTTCTTACACATGACTAAAGCCAATCGTCCAAGTTAATTTAGTTTAGCTCGCATAGTTGAGCCACTTTTCATACATTTGCGGTGGACGCACACATAATTCACGCATGAACAAATATTTTGCATGTATTATTCAGACGTACCTTGTCAAGAATTCAGCAATACTACTAGACGTGTATAGCCTACACCTACATATAAATATTCGAAGCAGTCAGTTGACGACGATCTTCGAGATTGCAGTGCCAATTGCTTCGAGATAAAAAAGGTGTTTCTATAAATAAATAAACTTGATCGCGTTCGTGTCCTGTAGTCAAGAAGGCTGTGAGCCTGTGAAGCAACCACTCAATAATGTATAGTATACCTAAGTTCTTTAGGTATAAATTTATATCGACTTCAAAACAAATTAACACAAAATGATTAATAATATAATTTACCTACACGAAATTAAAGTCTAACTTCGATTTTTACTGATCTGTTCGAAGACGGTGCCAAGCATTAGGTATTTCATAATTTTGAAAGATGTCGATTTATTTTCATTTACTTGCGAACCAGGATGAGACCGCGAGGCGGAAGATAAGTTATCTTTTATTGCATGAAATGAATTTCCAATGAGTTTAGCTTAGGTTATGCTTAATTATCCGCTATTCATTCTATTAAAATAAATATGTAACGAACATAAATCGTTTATACCTTGAAAAGATGTAGATGAGGCTTTTAATTAGATCCATATTAATCTCTAGTAAGATTCTTCCGCGACGTGGGCAAAGCAGTGGCTCGGAATTTAATTTAAACGGGAAACAGAAAGTTTATTAACTTACAATTTCTGCAACTGCAATGAAATCCGTTAAACCGTTTCAAAGCAATATTCTTCAATTAATTCACAATCAATTAAAACACTCCAGTCCAGCTCTGAATTGAAAAAAGCTAACTCCATGGATAAGGCCTTTATTGCTAACTTGTTAACACGGACGAATATCTACCCCTGTTCGAGTTGCCTGACCCATTTACTACGGTATGTCTGAGTGGGTACGGTATGTGTACAATTGTGTTTCTGCTACAGACTCAGAATTGTTAATAAACAATATCGAGCTGACTCAGAAGTCTTTAACCGCCTGGTAAGTAAACTTATTCCCGGTAGCTAAAGGATGGTTCGCATTAGTTTCACCTTTTTATTTCTTTAGACAATATAAGTATTTGTTTTTACATTTGTATAAGCTTATGTTTGACCGTAATCTCACCATGGTAAGTGATAATGTGGCTAAAAGTGGTAAGCACACAAAGCCTAGATGGGAACTGGCTCTCAAGTGCAGCTGTCGTAACACACCGACAGATGCTTGGTGACAGATTTTCAACTTGAGGGTGGTAGTTAGTCTGAGACGTTTTTAGGACATGGTTTCTTTATTTCGTAGTTAGGTGCATTTCTAAAATTGAAGGGATGTGTAAAGGACATCTTCTATAATTTATTTAGTGACTGGTACGAAGGTATAATGTTGCTTGAAAATCCTGGAACACTTAGTGATATCCCGTTGAATGCTGAACTTTTTATTTCACTCTGAACGTTGGAGATTTTTGTATTAGTAGCATCTGCGCTTCGTTTCAATTATTGAGCAAAACATAGAACATAAAGAAGATATGCTAGGTACAGCTAGGGAATGCAAAACTGGTTTAACCAACAATCGATAACCCGGTTTTTCGGTAATTTTTGAAGAAATCCAAAACCGGTTTTAAAATATCGATTAACCGGTATTTCCGTTTTTTTTTCGGTCTTTGTCTAATGCATCGCCACTTTGTTTACTCAGTGCAGTAAATAATTTTTATTGATGCGAATTAGTTGTGCTGGTAGGATATTTTTCCATTTTCAATTGTTTTTCATTGTGTGTGCCGCTCAATAAGCTATGTAATATGACTATGGCGCTTTTATTTGCATTGACGTAAAATAATATTAAATGTGAATGCATTTTTATTAAAAGCATTTACTTACCTTGCAATTATGCTTGTTTGTTAGTTTGTTTAGTTCGAATTAAAAAAAATATGAGAAGAGACACATGAGTACAAGAGTCGCTTCACCAACTCGGCCATCAAACGACCCTCAGTTTAGGTGCCAAAAATTCGGACGCTACTGTCGCTCCCGTATCGAACTGTACAGTCATTCTAAGGCCTGCCATACGGACGCTATTTAGAGATGTAAAGTTCTTTATGTTAGTTCGAATCTTACAAGCTGAATTACTTTTTGACATCCGATTGAGCTGAAATTTTGCATACACCCTTTCATAATGGCGGTCGCATCAAGATTACTGATGATGTATTTTTTTGTCAATCAAGGTCTTAAAAAGTAAAGAAACTAAAAAGTTAATGACAAAATGTGTAGTGAAAACTTAATAAAGGACTAACTAAATAAATCTTGCAACAAGCTTTTATATAATATAATTGTGTAACGAAACAAATTATGAGTTCGCTTTGGTTTGTTGTTTTCACAGCATTTACCAAAATAAAAATGTTATGAAAAAAGTATTTTAATATTAATTTATTATTATTGCTCTACTTCTTAACCGCATAACTTCTTAACCGCATATAATATTCAAGAAATTGAAATAACGCAAAAAAAACTGAAAAACCGGGTTTGAAACCGGATTTACTTCTAGAAACCGACAAAAACGGTTTTCATTTTGCTACGTTTTGCATTCCCTAGGTACCTAGAGCTCATTGCTCAACGACACAACAATTCAAGAGGTAGGTAATATAAAATGTAAAACCTAATAATTACGTAGTAATTTTATTTAATGTCGTTGTTTTAAGCCTAGATGGGTTTTGGGATTGGGTAATTGAGCCTTTTGTTTACATTTTCTTTCATAAAAATGTTGTGATATATTTTCATGATGAATTGCATTAATTTAAGTTTATTTTAAGTTTTGGGTAAAAGTTAGACACCACAAAAGGAACTGTAAGAAAATTACATACATATGAAGTTTAAATATCGTCTGATATCCCAGTTGCTTTACAAATCCTCTTGAGCTGTCTCGCTGTTTCTTTAGTTTACGAGTATTTCAAGTCTCTGTGAGGTTTGTTTATCTGAACAGTGAATACGATGTCACTATTAATCAATTAAATAGCTTTTTATAAAGTACTAGCTTTTGCTCGCGACTCCGTCCGCGTTGAATTAGGAATTTGCGTAGCTTATTTTTTATCCAATCTTCTTTTTAGGGTTCCGTACAAAAAAACGGACCTTTATAGGACCACTTGTGCGTCTGTCTATCCGGTCATGTCACAGACATTTGCTCCGAATCTACAGGACCAAATCAGGTGAAATTTGGTAGGATGGTGTAATTCTATGATCCAAACACAGATGTGCAAAGTAAATTTTTGTTTTCAAATGAGGTTAATTTTCAGCCGACAAATTAGGAAATAAAAAAAATGTTTTGCAAACCTTTACTGTGTCATATATCAAATGAAAAGGCTCGTTTTCTTAACCTTAAATATATTTTTGTTATTATTGTAAAATAAATAGTTTTGATTTTGTTCATGAAAGAAGACGAAAATTGATCCATCCCCCCTCTGATCTCCGAAACTACCGAGCCTAAAATTTTGAAAAAAATACTAAATATAATTCATTGCTCGTAGATTACAGGAAAACCTATGAAAATTCTATCAATCAATTGAAAATAAAGTGGTAAACTCAATATAATACGATACGATACAATATAGTACGGAACCCTGTCTACGTGAGTTCAACTCGCACTTGGCCGGTTTTTTTCATAAATCTCCAGGCAGACAGTCATAAATCAGTTCAGCGGTTATTGATTCCCCATACAAACTTTCACCCCCCTTCTCACGCCTTTAAGGGGTGATTTCTGGGATAAAAACTATCCTATGTTCTTGCCCGGGACTCAAACTATCCCTATACCAAATTTCATCTAAATCGGTTCGGCGATTTAAGCGTGAAGAAGTGACAGACAGACAAAAATAAATTAGTTCGGCGGTAATTGATTTCTCATTCAAACTTCCACCCCCCTTTTCACACCCCCTTAAAGGGTGGTTTCTGGGATAAAAACTATCCTATGTTGTTTCCCGGGACTCAAACTATCCCTATACCAAATTTCATCCAAATCAGTTCGGCGGTTTAAGCGTGAAGAGGTAACAGACAGACAGACAGATAGACAGACAGACAGACAGACACACTTTCGCATTTACAATATTAGTAAGTATATATGGATTTGGGTTTTAAAATAAGGACGTATTTCTGTCAAATTGAACCGATATTATATTATTGAAAGGGGCTAAAATATCATAATATATCATTTTTATTGTTAGTAAAACTAAATATGTTCCTCTCAGCAGAAACTCCACTAGATAAACCCCTGAAGAAACGCTTTGTGCAGTATGAGTATTCTTTATCATAGGATAGTCTAATAATATCTATAGAATATAGAAATACGTAAAGGCTATCCCAATTACTTTCTACGATAACAATAAGAACCTATGAACGTCGATCAACGTCAGCCACAGATATTTACGTAACGCTTGGGCTAATAGCTTGCCAACGAAACACAGTTTCCGACTATTAATTAATAACTAGGACACCCAGCTTTATAACTATCGAATTTTCATCAGGTACGACAATAGGCTGTCATTTACACACTTAAGCGCCAGTAGGTACCTATATAGAATAGTGGACTATACTGCATCAGAAAATTATAAATAGGTACCAGGAACAATTTTTTTAAGTAAATCACGCATAAAAGATAGTATAATTATCATATTATCAAATTATGACGGGAACCAATTTCACAATACATTTTCATTTTATTTTATTACGATTTTTTTTTACATTGAATAACTCTTGTTTATCGGTAATTGTTGTGCGTAAATGCGTAACCAAATATTAGTAGTTTCATGATTATATTTGCTATCAATTATCCTAAAAAAACTATATTTTGCTATTTTATAACATAAGTCATTAAATATTTTTATAACATTTCCAAGCTATTAGTGGATTACAATGATTCGCGTTTCTTGTATCTATGCACACCTTCATCACATGCGATTTTACACCTTCCCCAGACGTCCATGGTTCTACTGGAACCGTCGGAAACCACAATGAAATCAACAAAATTAGAACGTTACTATTACTTGTTTTGCTTATAATATCAATAATCTACGTGGCACTAAACAGCCAATTTAACTTCTGCTGTCATCGACAGCGAGTTAAAATTCTTAGCATTCTTACAAAGTAGTGATGGACATGTTGGCAGCCTTTAAGCAACATTAAGAACAAACAAGTACAGCGAAACTTTAGGTCTAGAAATAATTAACTAGTTGAAGGTTACCTAAATCTACATAGGTCTTAAACTCACAGGCTAGACTTTGTGATCCCTAGAGACTAAACAAAAAACAAGTTGACACTAGTTCCATGTAGCTTCTTAAATATGACAGACTGACAGACTCTTAGTCTCCGTCTGCCTTATTGCCTATGTCCACAAAGACTACTCTAAGGTCTGTGAGACTGTGATACCACACATTTTGTTAATTTTCAGATTACTTTGTTATATTTTACAACTTATACTTATCGTTAATTCTACTCTTATTTTATTCTTACACTACATTTACTCCTCGAAATCCTCCTTATGTTAATGACGTCAAAACAGAATTTTGACGTCATTAACATAAATTATTATTATCTATACTATATATTAATATTATAAAGCTGAAGAGTTTGTTTGTTTGAACGCGCTAATCTCAGGAACTACTGGTACGAATTGAAAAAATATTTTAGTGTTGGATATCCCATTTATCGAGGAAGGCTATAGGTTATATAACATCACGCTATGACCAATAGGAGCCGAACATCAATGTTGCAAAAACGGGGAAAAAATCCTTTTGAGAGCTTCGCCGTTCGTGCGCTGCGTAAACGTTTAAAGTTACGCAACAATCATGTATGACAAAATTGTTCCTCTTAAAAAGCACTATAGCTGAAGATGATTTGACTGACATTTAATAAACATTAACAATAATCAGAAAATTACATCTTAATACTCAAGCACGTATTTAAGCAAAATATTATGGCACAAGCACACCACTTAAGAATAATGTCCCTTTATAAGAGATACTTTCTTAACCTGATGGCAATAAACATATTAAACTGTCCCTTTATATCGTACTTATCTCCCCTTCATCTTATACCTTTGTCTTCTCCATTATAGCAAAGAGCCGTATACGTAGTGTTCTTCCAAAATTCTTCATGTACCTATATTTTACAAATAAGAAGATTGTTATTACGACCAGCCAGTATCCACTGTTCGCTGTTTGAACTTTAGTATGGATATACAAAGTCTACACCCTACTTAAAAAGTAACCTTCATAATGAAAGAAAAATGAATTTCGATCCATCTCTTACCTTTTTTCCACTCCATGTTGCATACCAATAAATTATACTCTTTCTAGATTATGATGAGGTTTTTTTTATTATTTCAATTTCCATAAAGTCAAATAAATATTATTATGTATGTGCGTAATAATATGTATTCCTCTAAAAAAAAGACTATTGTCGTTTTTCGAGCACACATTGAACAGCAGTTTACATAATTTCATTGGAACTTTTAGTTAGTTTATTTCAAGTACGTCATACTTTTAGATAGACGTACCAGACATAATAAAACCATAATAGATGCAATGAACGAAAATTGGTACCTACCTAATGATAATTGAAAGACGTGCACGCAACGTACCCACTTACACGCTGGCAAATAAGCAATTGCTATAAAATTACCTGCATTTTGTTATTAGTAGGTACTTAACAACGGCATTTTGAAAGCCATCTAATTGCGACCATTTTCATTAACGACTATGTACATATGGAGTGCTTAATAGTTTAGATTCCTCGATTTCTACAATTTTTTTAACTACCTATATTTAACTCAGACCAAATAAAACATAGACTGAGTGAGCCCCGCGCACTTAAAGTAAAGCACAGTAAAGGAAGCCGTTCGCGATCCTGTGCGACACGAGTCACATAGGATAACGTACGTGCAGGTCACGCACACAACTTCATGCACGTTGCTTCACTTCATTGGACACTATTGTTTACGTACGCTCTTTCTACCTTTTTTATTTGTTCTGTGACACTGATATACCTGAAACGAAACCATTATTGCAATTGCAAGTAAATTACTTATTTATTTATTACTCCTTTAATTTCGATTACTTCTTAATAATAAAATTGTTAAACATTTCAAAACAGACAGTATTGTCAATCTCTCAAAATGATACTTAAAAATGTAACGTTACTGAGTTTCTTGACGGTTCTTCTCAATTGAAAGGTGACTTTAGAATCGGAGGTAACTTCTGTAGCTTGACCTTAGTTGCCCTGCTTCAGGTTCTAAACTGGATTAATGATCTTGACTTTGACTTGGACTACAAGACGTGCCCAGGTAGTACCACCTGGCTCGGTTCTGGGTGGTTTTTATGTCCATGGACGACAGGTTCTATGAGAAAACGTGACTTCGGAATCCAAATAAAACTGCGAAGTATTGTTGTAATTCACATCAATCAATCTGGATCAATCCAAATTTGACGGAAATGCAAAACTATTGCATGCAAGATTACCTTTCACCAGTTTCACCAATTTACAAACTTAAGTACATAGGTACTTATTGTTAGTTTTTGACATGAAGTCTTAAGCTTAATAACTTTTCAGAAAAGTAGAACTTGTAAATGAGTTGTGAAACTTTGCTTGGGGGATCGCTTCAATAGTTTTGAATTATTAAAAGTGTATGAATATTTTGGACGATTTCTTAAAGTTTTTACTTGTGTCCGATAAATGTGGATCTTTTTTGATAGATCATGCCGTAATGACCGAATGGATTACAATGTTTTTTTACATAATTAACACGTAAGTATGATATTTTTATCCTGGGAAAACTGAAGCTAAATCTCAAATATTTACCATAAAATAAGATAACAAATACGATCAAATCCAAGTAAATTTATGTGTGATTCGGTATTCAAATTCTTCATTCAGAATTCAATTTGCATAAAACAAACATTCGAACGAACGAGATGCATTCGACGGAAAGTTGGAACTTTCGATTAAATACAGTAGATACGTCACAGATTTAGGAAGATTAATGGCCAAGTGTTACAAATCGGTCAATATTTGAATGCTCTAGAAGATTTGCACAGGGATATAGAGACGCCCGTGCCGCTTCGGTCCTCCTTAATTGGATCGCCACAACCCTCTTGTCGTTACGGATGTCTAGTGGTAAGGATAAACTTTAGATGGATGGATAAATCTACTGTTACATTATTTTGCTAAACTCATTAGGATTTTAGTATCATAAAGCACTTACCTCTAGTAATTTGGTAGAGATGAGTATTCATACTTGTTAAATGAGTAATGAAATCAAAGACGTGTCAAAGCGTTTTCTGCTATGCTTTTGTGATATGTCGTCATGTAGCTGAAATGTCTAATATTCCTACGAATTTGAGGGGAAGTTATGATACAAATATTATATACAGAGTGGAAATTTGAGATGGGTCAGAATCTTGGATTTAAAGGAAAGATTTATTAGGAAACCATAATGGTTTGTACTAGTTACTAATTACTAATTCTATAGTATCCGTCTCCTTCCAAGGAATTATTTTATTATTTTCTTTTCTGCCTTAAATTTATTGAACCAACTAAGATTTTAGTACCAGGAATCTGAAAAATCATCCATCATCAACTCCTAGCCACGTTTGCAAACAATAAAAATTATATTAATAAAAACAATAATCAAATCAAAAATCACGTCTAATTTTCGAAAATGTCTACTATAGCCAATGATTTGATTACTTTAGTCTGGTAACTTCTAACCTAGATAAATAATTTCAGATTATGCAGTAGGGGCTATAGGGGCAACACGTATCTCATATACTCCACTCCACTTCTACATAATAATATGTAACAAGACATTAGTGAACAGTTACTTTGATTAGGAACATGAACAGCAATTTCATCATAGGAGTTACCATCAAAATAAATAACGCAGGCAATAAAGATTTTATGCCGACTCAGAGAGGAAACAAATAGTGAATTACCAAAAACAATTGTGTTTTGTTGTTTTCTTTTATTGACATTGTAGACAGACAGTATCCTATTGTTGTGTATTATATCTGCAAAATTACACAATCATTAACAATATAAAACACTATCTTTACCTCTTCATGACTAACCTTTCAAATGACCCTGGAGAGGGACAAAGGCAACTTGCAAATTCTAATCTATACTGATATTATAAACTGAAGAGTCTGTTTGTTTGAACGCGCTAATCTCAGGAACTACGGGTTCGAATTGAAAAATGAATTTAGTGTTGGAAAGCCCATTCATCGAGGAAGGCTATAGACTAACAATACGCGATTTTTTTTGCAAATACAGGGCAAATGTATTCCTTTTAGACCTTCCATTGCGTGCGCTGCGTAAGATCGTGATGAAACATGGAACACAAATAGTTTGAAATGAAATGAAATGTTTATTCATCCAAATAGGCCTTCACAGGCGCTTTTGAAGTCAGATTCTAATGACTCTAATGCAGGTTTCGGAAGGTTGCTTTTGCTGAGAAGAGCCGGCAATAAACTCAGCAATTACTCATTTCAAAAATTTTATAGCCTGGACTAAGGATCATTTTTTTCTCAGAAAAAGATAAAATCCCACGGGCACGCGAGTGAAATCGCGGGGCCGGCTAGTATTAAATATAACTAGTATTCACTGATTGTCGGCATTGAAAGATCCTTTCCGTAATATACCAAAGTTTCACCTAATAAATGTTCAATTATGAATCAAGTCATGTTGTTGAATTGGCAATTGGCATATTATTTAAGTTTCTTCACAAAATATCACAGAAATCACAATAAAGCGGGACAACTTTTACAACAACGGCATTGTTGAAAGGCTGAGATGATTCAGAATTGGCTCAAACTGGAAAAGAGCCGCAGAAGAAATTTATTGTAATAGCATTGCAATATCACTCTCAGCATTTACGTGGGGTGGGACTGATATAAGTTACTGGATAACCTTTATTTAGATGCCACCTGGGGATAATGTACGTAGAATATATTTCAATGATTTCTTTATCTCTTGTACCACTAAATCTTATATTTCTTTCAATAAAATTCTCATGGATCAATCAGAAATAAGTAGTTCTTTAGTATGTCTATTCTGTTTAGTTATAATAAATTATAATGAACACAAATGTTCTGTTCCATTATGAATAAATGATTAAGTATATCTGAAATCATAGATATATAGAGGGACTAGCTTTCCGCCCCGTATTTCTTGATTTTTATTTGTTACACTAAAAACAAAGGTTCATGGTTCTAGCTTCAAAAATTACAAACTTTCAACCCCTTTTTCACCCCCTTAAGGGTTGAATTTTAGAAAACGCTAAAACACGTGTTTCTTTATTTTTAATTATTAGCCTAAAAACAAAGTTTCATGGTTCTAGCTTCAAAAATGATGCGACTGCCCTACAAACTTTCAACCCCTTTTTCACCCCTTTAAAGGTTGAATTTTAGAAAACGCTAAAATATGTGTTTTTTTATTTTTAATTGTTAGCCTAAAAACAAAGTTTCATGGTTCTAGCTTAAAAAAATCACGGACTTTCATACAAACTTTCAACCCCCGTTTCACCCCATCAGGGGTATAAATTATAATAACGCTGATACACGTGTTTCTTTATTTTTAATTGATAGTTTAAAAACAAAGTTACATGATTCTAGCTTCAAAAATGGCCGACTTTCATACAAACATTCAACCCCTTTTTCACCCCCTTAAAGGTTGAATTTCGAAAAATCCGTTCTTATTCTTCGGTCAAGTTTTAAAAACAACACCTGGGAAAAAAATCTGCTTTCTAGGTCTAAGGGTTTAGGTTGGGCATTGATAGATCAGTCAGGACTTATCCTTTTATATATTATATATACATATAAAAAGATAACAACTACGTGAAAGAGAGATTGTCCCAACGTAGTTGTTATCTTTCTCTTTTTCGCAATTGATAGGTATTTGCTTCAAGTAGGTATTTAGTTACCCATCCATTTAGAATATATCATTCTTGATTGTGGTCAACACCAGGCTTATCAAAAACATTTGAGAGCTCCTCTGACCGCAGCTTTTGAAAATATTTAGAATAGATTATAGGGCGGTGTCGAAGCAAACGTATTTTTATTTGGTTGCTAAGGTAAAAAAAAACAGCTGATCCTAATATGTCTTTGGACTATCAGCATTTATAAGAAAATACAATTTAAAAAAGACCTAATATTTCCACATTCTAAATATTTAGAATGTGGAAATTTACATGAATCTCACATTTATATATTTTTATTTATTTATTTATAACAAAATCCACAGCTCTTAAAAAAATACAATTTCTCATAAATATAAATGTTAAAGCCAATGAATCTCACATTTGTCGCACGTTTATTTTTAATATCAGTTGGTAAGCGCGGTCATCCCCATCACAATACAACTAGGTATGAGAACAATGCGGAACGTGACATGTCATGATTTATCTGGCCTACCTATGCATTCTGCGAAAATATTTATACAACAATAAATAACCTGCAATAAATGCAACTGCGAACCGCAAACTAATACCTAGGTTATACAAACTTAACCTCACGTTTTTAGGATTTGAATTAGGAAGAAAAATCTTCAACATAAAACACAATCTTATCTTGAAAAACGAAAAAACACACTTAATTTTATTTTTTCGGGCAGGGCTTATATGACCTAATATTATTATCGCAAGGGCTGGCAACATGTCGGTAACCCTACCATATTAACGATGAATCAGCGATATCCAATACAGATAGAGATTGTCGGCGGGAAAATCAACCTTGAGTTTTAGCCATTGGTGATTTTCTTTTTTAACCTACATTGATTATATTTTGTTATTTATTTATATACTTGCGTATATTATTTTTATATTTATGAATCAATTGTTGGATAGGTAGGCAATTAGTAATCTATATAAATCAGAATTAAATGCTCTTCGTTGGTAAGCTCATGAGAACAGCTGGATCGATTTGACAATATTATTAGGTTAAGAAATATTAGGAAACTTTACTGAGTAATAAAAAAAAAAGATAAGGTCGTTTTTCCTTTGGAATCTGATAGCTAGTAGGTACAGCATAATTTTTAAAAGTATCTTTTAAATATTTCGTCATAAACTAAAAAGTGTTGATATTGCTATACGTTATCCGACGTCACTACAACTGAGCTACCATCGCCTTAAATAATTATTGTTAATTAATAATGATTGTTGTTATTAATTATTTTTATTTTAACTGTAATATCGCAATCTTATATGGTTATATAAGATTGTGATATTACAGTAGATATTACTGAGAAAAAAAAACAAATTTCAACCTCTGAGGAGGTTTCCTCAGAGGTTGAAATTTGTTTTTTTTTCTCAGTGGAATCCTACGATAAATATTTTGCACAATGTTGGCTACGAGTTCCACTTTAAGGTCCCTATGGAGTTCGTCATTTCTAATGTACCAGGGCGCGTTTACGATACCTCTGAGTACTTTGTTTTGGAATCGTTGTATAAGCTGAATGTTGCTCTGTTTGGTACAGCCCCATAGCTGTATACCGTAAGTCCATACTGGCATGAGGACTTGCTTGTAGATCAATAATTTGTAGTGTACTGACAACGAAGAATGCTTCCCAAGTAGCCAGTACATCTTTTTGTAGCGGAGTTTTAACTCGTCACTTTTCTTTTTAACATGAGCTTTCCAGCGAAGCTTTGCATCTAATGTCATTCCAAGATATTTAGCTGTATTTTCATATGGTATAGCTTGGTTGATAAATAAGGAACATGTGGATAAATTATCAAATTTCTAGAGCCATAAGTATGGTATTCATGAGTTAGTTAGGATGTCACTTCATATACCTACATGTATAAATTAGAAATATTCAAAATTCCTGAATCACTTTGGCCCGAACTCCGAAACTACATCACCAATCTTGATGAATCTTGGCACACAAATAGCTTATATCCTGGAATAAGAGATAGGATACTTT
This sequence comes from Ochropacha duplaris, assembly GCA_951361185.1. Classification (NCBI taxonomy): domain Eukaryota; kingdom Metazoa; phylum Arthropoda; class Insecta; order Lepidoptera; family Drepanidae; genus Ochropacha; species Ochropacha duplaris. The sequence continues at coordinate 5,289,912 of OX592690.1, forward strand.
TATCCTCGGGAAAAGATAAGATCCTACGGGACCGCGGGAGAAACCGCGTGGGACAGCTAGTAATATTATAAATGCTAGTATGTGTGTTTTACTGGATGAATAGGATATTTTTTTTACACCAGATAATAGAGGCACTGATAGAAGAAACATGACAAACAAAACAAGCCAAATACTTATCGTAAGAGCTGTCAAAGATACAAAATTTTATTACAGCACATTTTATCAGTTAATTTGATATTTTTAGAGGTTATAAAACAAACCCTAGAAGTATACGTAGATACTTATACATATAAGAACTCCAAATAACATTACGTGTAGATAAAGTTAATGCTTTCCGTGTCCGCAATGTGATAGGGACATCCCTTTAGGACAAGCATTAGCTGCTATCCTCAGAGGTAAAATAAAATAAACCAGACGTAGAGTGGTAGAATTCAAGAAATAATTGTATAGGTACTATTTTATGGTAAAACTTTGCATGCTTACCTAGGTAATATAAGTTATTTAAATGGCAGTTAAATCTCAGAAACAGTAACATAATGAAAAGGCTGCATGTAAATCTATTCACACTCGAAATTATCCATAAAACTTGGGGATAAGCCTCGTTAAATGTGACAATTAAATCTAGCATCAAAACAAATAGAATAGACGTGATTAAATTCCTAATCAATGCAGAGGTATATTTAATCCTTTGAACGTTGCTTTCGGTAAATGAAACTGTAATAAAATGTCTGGAGATAACAGGTCATGCCACCTCAGTATTATAACTTTGAACAATATACTTTGGTACTGGTAAATGAAATAATACGAATAAAAACGTTCATCAACTTACCAGTCGCTTGGTATCGCACAAGCATTGCGGAGCAAAATAATACGATAACAAACATTTAACGACATTTTATTACTTAACTAAATAGCCATAATTCTTAAGATTAATTAAATTGATATGGATTATAATCTAAGTCTATTTCCATAGTAAAATTATTATAACTTAATTGATATTTAACATTAAAAGAAAATCAATAATTTGGTTGTTATTTGGTAGTGGGATATAATATTTTATATTCGGTTTATATAAATTCGTAAATTTACGAAAGATAATATAAGTTTTGGTATAAGGAGATATGTAACATTGATATTGGTTCGCATATATAAGATTTCTCAAGTTACATAAGAAGGTTATATAATTACTGATTTACATAAACGTATATTTGGTATTTAAACTAGTTAAGACATTATATTTTATGCTAATTTAATGTTCATTTGGTTAATTTTAGGCATTTCTTTATGCACACATTAACTTAACCTAATTAAGAAATAGTTATTTGTGTTTATTTATGTTTTGCCATTAAAAGACGGTACCTATAATATAACATAATATTATCAACTTTACAAAATGGCCGAGGTTCCCACACCAAGTCATTGAACCTAAACTATAAGCTCATAAAATAACTGGAAATAGGAAGTATTAAGAACTACCTATTCAACATTCATAAAATCACGATTCAGAAAAGTTTAACATAAAATATTTAAGTTGAACACAATTGATATAAATTCGCATAATATAAGTCTTTCGCTGGCTTTGCTGCAAACTATTGCTCGAAGTATTAAAATGGCTGTCGGAGAAGTTTAGCCACGAAAGAGAGGGTTTTATAGCAAGACACAACTTAAAATTTGTTATCTACCTTTCACAATCGCCCGTTCGCAAGACCCGGCTGCAAAGCAGGCAAACCGTTCTGCAAATCCACTAGAGTTAACTCGTCTTTGATTTGTGCCGCCACATTATTCGCATCTCCATTATATTTAACAAAGAAAACTTCGTGGTCAAATGTACTGGGCTTCGGTACTACCACCTGCTGTTGGGGCTCCTCTTTCTTTGACAATACGTAGATTAAAGTCTTCTCTTCGAGTGGAGTGTGCTGATCTTGCAGAGCTTGTTGCAAGCGACCTACGTTTAATGGCGTATCCTGCGATGGCACTTTTATGAATATGATTTTGTATACCTTATTTGGTGGAGGTGCGCGAACTACTTGCGGTGGTTCCTCAAAGTCTGGAGGTGGGACATGAAAGTATACATGTTTCTTTACCACTGAGTTCACAATTGGTACATTTGTTTGATAGGTACCTATGTTTCCTTGATACGTTCCAATATTTCCAAAATTAGCAGCTACGTTTTCTTGTTGTCCTGGATACCCAGGAGCATTATTTATTATACCAGTATCAATTAAAGCATCATTAATGGGTTCAATCTTATCAGCGTGGAAATCATTGAGATTTGCTGAAAGTGCTTGCTGTGCTTGTTGTGCTTGATTATACGGATACGGTGATTGACCGTAAAACTTCTGATGTTGTAAATATTCATAATCAGCATGTGAAATCGCATATGACACTGAGTGTTCAGGGTGGTGGATTGTTGTGAGGGTAACGTCAGGCTGCACATTTCCACCGAGGTTGTTAATTTGTTGCAATAACTGATTATTAGGCTGCTCCAATGGTGAACTAGGCGTATTAACTTTATAGCCTGCCTCCACGAACGTCATAAAAACTGATATTACCTAAAACACAATTAAAAATACATGTTTAATCTTATTCTTCTATAACTATAACTTAGTAGCACGCAAGCACACAAGAATATATTTAGTCTATAATAAATACTGACCAATATTGTAAACATCTTTGATTTCCAGACCGCCACTATCGAAATGAGCCAAGTGTCTCGTGTGACAATATTTATAAGCACTTTCCCTGTGATGAATATTGTTTTGATGGCTACAAATTTTGCATAAAGTAGGCTTTTCTAACACGTCCGATATCACTGAGACAGAACACATAGTGATATCAATAGCGTTTATTAATGACTAACTGTCACCCGTGGATTCACCCGCGTTCCCGTGGGATTTTTGCAACAAAGCGTGATGTTATATACCATATAGCCTTCCTCGATAAATGGGCTATCCAACGCAAAAATATATTTTTCAGTTCAAACCTGTACTTCCTGAGATTTGCGCGTTCAAAAAATCAAACAGACTCTTCAGTTTACCTAAAATAAACTTACTAAACTGTATGATTGGCTGACCTTTCAAACAACCCACAGCGTCAGCTGCAAGGGAATGGTTCCACTAACGAGGGGTTATTCTAAAAATTCAACCTTTAATCGTATAACGATTTATACAGGATGTCCGGTAAGTAGCACGACAATCTTAAGGGCGGTATAGGTGGGTGGTAACCTTAGTAAAAGTGTCATATGTTTTACAAATTTAATATCTAAAATTCAAAAATCAATATATTAAAATCGGAAATATCTAAATATCTCGAAAATGGTGATCTTTTTATGAGCTCATTTTTGTATATTTGGTAGGTGACCCGCCCACCTATCTCCCCCTTAAGTTTGTCGCACTACTTCCCGAACATCCTGTATATGATAGCCATAACATAATGCCTTAAAATTTACCATAGTTATTTGCTATTTGCTTTTGCCATAATTTTACATTCAACAGTCTGTTCACACACGTTCTAATTAGCGGATATCCATATCAATACAAACCAAATTCGGTGACATTCTCACCATAGGATCGCTGTCGGGCACCAATAAAACCTCAACCTCGATCGTTATGAAATCTACATTTAAATTTATAATATGTTGTGGTTATATATAGAACCACGATTAATGTTATAATTATGTATGCACGATAGGTCGATTTAAATTCACCTATAAGAAAAGCAATCTGGACGAAGGTACCTACTTAGTTAGTTTAGTAAAAATTACAATGTTTAAGTACTGTATAATTACTATCGCAACTTAATATAATTTTATATTATAGTTGTACATTTGTTTGTATATTTTGTACATTTGTTGTAAATAAATAAATATATATACATATATGTAAATAAAAAAAATTACAGTATATTTTGTACATTTGTTGTAAATAAATAAATGTATACACATATATGTAAATAAAAAACAATTCACTGTGTGATACAATTTAACAATTTGTAACTCTTCATAATAATTATAATCATCAATTTATTGCTCAAATTTATGGTAACTGAAATATATTTTAATTTGTTTGTTGGACGAATACTCCACGCCATCTGTGATTGAGCTTCTGAACCAGACTTTTTATGTTTTATTTTCAGTGTTTATCCGCCACTACAATGTATATAACAACATGTTTATATTTTGCGATTTTTTCAGACTGTTTATTTTATCATAGGTATAATAATATGATCAAAATAATCATTTTATATTTAAATTAACAATTAAATACGTTCTAAAGCTTATTACAAGTAGCAAAGTAAATAAATTGACGAAAAATATGTCTAGAAATATAGAATTTTATAGAGGTATAAGAAACCCATTCAGCTATTTGGACGCGGACCAAAAATTTACCCGCGTAGAGCACATGCCTTTGACCTTCTTGCCTAATACTCTTTCAAGCTGAGCAAAATTGTCTCATAAAAACAAATTGCATTTAGAAAGTAGGTGCGTAGCTGTATTGGTTGCTTAGGGAATTAGAATCAAACGGGCGATGTTATACCAAGGTTACTCCCACGCAACCAAGTCACTGCGGGCTTATAATGAATATTGAATATTTACCACCTTCAATTAAATTTTCATGAGTGAAAAGTTCACAAAGAAATTTCAAATTATTTTAATACGTTGAGAAAAATCTCTGTAAGTTAGTACCCCCTTTTTATCCACTGTATGTCAACCGATTTTTAGTGGCTATATTATATTGGCCGGTTTTAGTGTTATCAATACTAAAAAACCGGTCAAGTGCGAGTCGGACTCCGTACAAACATGTAGGTATGTAAATATTTCGTTCATCACGGGAATCGAGTCTTGAAGTTTATTTCTGTTTTTTTTTTCGATTAACGTTTATAACAAATTTATAGCTTTCAGTTTTTTTTTCCTTTACTTGTACTTCTAGGTACATGACATTGCTTATTGCCAAATTTCATGGATCTAGATAGGTCAACAGAAAGTACCCTATACTAGATTTTATTTCCCTTGCGAGCGTCTAATTATGTATCGTCTCCTCCTCGCGTCCCTGAAAAAGGGTCTTGACAGATGGACAGAAGGTCAACAAATTGATCCTATAAGGGTTCCGATTTTTTCCTTTTGAGGTACGGCGGCCTAAAAATCGGAATCAGTAAACGTTTGTTTCTAGTATTTATATAGACGCAGTCATAATAAGCTCTTTGAACGGTCTTGTCATTGAATAACAAAGAGTGGGTAATTAATATGTCTGCATACCAAAGCTAGAGTGCTGCGCAGCAGTAAACCTCCATTACGCAAAAAAAAATCTATAACTGAGTTCTCTAAGGGTCAATTGCGTCGTTACGTTGGTTCAACTTTTATTCAACTTCATTTTATTTTGCTCACAATTTAAAGCTCTGTGAATATCACATACCTATGGCATATCTATGTATCTATAATATAAAATTCTCGTGTCAAAGACTTAGTAACCGAACTCCTTATATACACATTTTTTGTGTATATTCGGTAGGTCGTAAAGTATATTTCATACCGCTAGATCACACGGGGACGCGGATCCCATGGGAACGCCGATGAAACCGCGGGGACAGCTAGTATATTTATACAATTCTCGTTATTATATGTATGTTAGTTTATTAGCAAGGGTTTATAATATTCCAGGACTAAGAAAAATACTGTAAATGATCGAGAATATATCGAATAGTCTGAAATTATTTTGGAGATAAACCCAGCATTAGTGTGATGTATTTATGAAACCATCTCATAATATCGAGCCAGTAAACAGGTTAATCAGAAAAATCTAAAAAATACAATGATGCTTATATTTGTTATGTTGAAGAAATTGAAATAACTATTTTACATAGATACTGAAATATTCATGTTTCAAGGTCACTTAGTATTGAATATTATTGTCAACAGACTTTCTCAAAAATAGTACATTTTATTAAATTAATAATTGTGAATATTTTCTTTGTTACAGTTACCGAAAAGGAAATACGACTTTGGTAAGTATTACTATGGATACCTATCTCAAAATAATTGATGATTCTATTATAAATAAAGAAACAAATTAAATTAAATAAAATTCACGACTTATATTTTTGTTCAGGCATAAAGGATTCCTCAAGGACTGCCCAAACGGTCTTCTAACTGAGCAGGTATGCACTCAATCATTTAAGTAAGAGCCTGTAAAGTCTGACCCAAAATATACGAGTATAATACCCCGCCCTGTAGTGGCCAAAGCAGAAACCAATTAAGAGGTTCCATATCCGTGCAACAGTTCTGAATCCTCATGGATCTTGGTTGATTGAAACGATATCAACTCAGTTTGTGGGAAGATCTGATACCTCGGAAAGTAATAGTTTCGACAAACATCTATATAAACTGTCTTGGTGATAGTTTTCCACCGTCACTATAACTGGTTTAAAGTTAATTCAATCTACAGACACCGTTCCTACGTGGCAGACTCGTAACATAATCGCAGTCGTACATATAGGTATACCGCGCGTAGCCGGATCGTGTCCGCACAGAAAATTATACCTATGTAAACGTCTGTGATGTTACGTACGAGTCTGTCACATACGGTGTCTGTAGATCTGTACCTCTACCATGGGTCTGCTTTGGTATCGTAATCGATACTCGCTAGCGAATATCGTAACAAACTTTGTATGTAAAACTGACACAACTGCACGCTAGAGGCGCTGCGCAAATCTTCATACTAAATGTTTGCCGTAGTCGCTAGCGACTATCGATTACGTTACTAGAGCTAACTCATTGTAGAGGTACTGAACTAGTCTTTGCACAATGCAAATTAAGGGTTTAATAATTCAGGGTAAAAAACATAACACATACAATTTTATCTACTTTGGGAGCGTTCAAGTATTACGTAAAGCATTTGGGGGGAGGGGGGGTCTTGTAAAACGTTGCGATGCGTTACAGGGGCGGGAGGGGGGTGTTTGAACTACGCGTTACGTAACATTGTTTTTTTACATTTCCGGTAGGTACTTTACGTCACATAATTGTGACTGAAAAAGGCTCATTTGGTGGTTACGTAACGTTTTACTAGGGGGCGGGGGGGTAAAGAAAAACGTGACGGCGCGTTACATCGTTATTTTATAATCTACTAGCTTTCCGCCCCGCGGTTTCACCCACGTATCCATTTTTTACCCATTTAGACATTGAATTTAAAAAAAAACCTTTCTTATTCCTCGTCAACATCTTAAAAACAATACCTGTGAAAAACTTAACGTTGTAGGCTGGGCATTTATGAGTCAGTCCTTCTCATTTTTCATACCAAGAAACGGAAATAACTCCTAACTTTGAATCCCCGTTTCACCCCTTCAGAGGTGGAATTTTAGAAAACGCTAAAATACGTGTTTCTTTATTTTTAATTGATAGCCTAAAAAAAAAGTTTCATGGTTCTAGTTTCGAAAAATGGCGGACTTCCATACAAACTTTCAACCCCTTTTTCACCCCTTTAAAGGTTGAATTTCAGAAAACGCTAAAATACGTGTTTCTTTATTTTTAATTATTAGCCTACAAACAAAGTTTCATGGTTCTAGCTTCAAAAAATGGCGGACTTCCATACAAACTTTCAACCCCCGTTTCACCCCCTCAGGGGTATAAACTTGAATAACGCTGATACACGTGTTTTTTTATTTTTAATTGATAGTCTAAAAACAAAGTTCCATGATCCTCGCTTCAAAAATGACCGACTTTCATACAAACATTCAACCCCTTTTTCACCCCCTTAAAGGTTGAATTTCGAAAAATCCGTTCTTATTCCTCGGTCAAGTTTTAAAAATAACACCTGGGAAAAAAATCTGCTTTCTAAGTCTAAGGGTTTAGGCTGGGCGTTGATAGATCAGTCAGGACTTATCCTTTTATATATATAGATTTCTGATACAAAATCAATTTACTACGTACCTAAGAGCTACGAGTAAGTATGCTACGAGCTGATAGGTTACAAAAACATAAATTGTTTGAAATACACTTTGTCGCAGCACCGAATAATTCCATTAACATCTATTCGATTGGTTATATAGCATTACTATTATGGTTTATGATAATATGTTTTCGTAATTTTCAGGGCTTCATTAAGATATACAAACAGTTTTTCCCGCAAGGTGATCCCAGCAAGTTTGCTTCGTTGGTCTTTCGAGTTTTCGACGAAAACAATGTAAGTACACACCTAACATTTGTTATCTTACAAACTTATTAAATTGCAAGCATCAAAATTAAGAGCTTTTCACCCTTTATTAATTTATTACTTGAATTTAAATCTCTACTAATCAATTGATGATGACGTGGTAATTGATGAAAGCCAGTACCTACAATTAGTTTACGATTTAAAATTATCAGTAAATTACTTTTTGATCAGGCAAAGAATATGAAGAGGTATAATTGCTTTTTACAGGATGGATCAATAGAATTCGAGGAGTTCATACGTGCGTTATCGGTGACGTCTCGGGGTAATCTCGATGAGAAATTACACTGTGAGTTTTCATAATAATACCTACTCTTCATGACTTTTGATATAACCGCAGAGTCGCAATAAAAAATTTAGGGTGTATATATTATTTCCGTACTTGGTTATCTAAGTACTTACTCAACGTGAGTAAGGGAGAGATGTTTGTATTTGAAGTTAAGCTTTAATAATGACCTTTGAAGTTATAATAGACTTACTATTGTTAGTTTGGTATATTTGACTAACAAACGATTATATAACACATTGTTTTATAGATAAGCTATAGAATTTTATCTCATTTCATATTTAATTGCCAATCAAACTGCGTGAGGCTTAAGGTAGAGATGAATCGTCGGTAATTTTAAACCTTACAGCACTCTCTGTAACGTATAGAATGCTATAAATGTCACGGTAACGTCCATTCTGCATCTTCTTGGGATTGATTGTATTATTGTCATGAATTTATGCAATGTTTGTGGGTTAATTACATATCATAAATTACAGGGGCCTTCCGACTTTACGACGTGGACAACGACGGATACATCACGCGGGACGAAATGTACAATATTGTCGACGCAATCTATCAGATGGTGGTAAGTTGTAGCATTAATTTATTAAGTCTGTTTAGTTTAGGAAGAATTTTAACAACAAACAAACACACAAAATATCAAATCTTTCTCTTTATAATAGTTAAGAAGTGTTAGGTAGGTATTATTAAACGCAATCACAGGCTGGTCATATATATCCACGGAGCACAAGAAACAATGCGAGGCTTGTTCTAAACCATATACCAAGAACAATGCTGTATATGAAAAACTGCTCTGCAATGTGCGTCCAAATATTTAACAAAATACCAAATGAAATAACTGCGCAAACTAATATAAATAAATTCAAAACTAGTTTATATAAATGGTTGAGTCAATACAATTTTTATGATATTAGGGAACTTATGACATTATAATTTTGATGAAATCTGACATTGATAGTTTTTATATTGTGTAATTTTTTTTTACTATGAATACCTATAATTGTAAAAGTAATGAATATTTTTTAAGTTTTACAAGTTGCACGCTACATATTTTAGCAATACATGTTGGACCTGTTATGTACTTACCTTTAACATCTTTTACTACCATGTGTTAAGCAAATAAAATTTTATCATTTATCATACATTTATATAATATCAGATCGCTTTTACCTTGTTTTTTTTTTTCATATTTTACTTCGTAAAATGTATTATAATGTATTCTGAATGTATTCTATCGAAATACAATGTACTTACATTTTTCTTTCCAGGGGCAAACACCACAGCCCGAAGACGAGAACACGCCACAGAAGCGCGTCGACAAGATTTTCGATCAAATGGACAAGAATCACGACGACCGACTTACCCTGGAGGAGTTCCGCGAAGGCAGCAAGGCAGACCCTCGCATCGTGCAGGCTCTATCCCTTGGGGGCGATTAATCGATGATCGTTCTCTCGCCGGACTTTACATTTACTTAAAGCAACTCTTTAACTACGCCGCGTGTAACACTGTTTACACGACACGTTTATTGCGTTCTTATAATTATCCAAATAAAGTTTATATCAAAGTAACGCAATACGCGACAGTGAAAACCATAGATTTTGAATATGCTACAGTTTAGATCGGCATAAAACCAGTACCTACTAGTTTGCGTATATTGTACAATTCTGAGAATGTTCTATGATATGTTACGTCGTGGCACTGCTCACATAAATCACGTCTTATAATCAAGAAATTACACTAAACTATATATTTCGATCTAATATACGCAAAAGATGCAAATTTTGCTTGGCCAATCTAACGGATGTACATACTAAATCTATGGTGAAAACAGTGCCTTAAGATTTTTTGATTGTAACTACGTCGGAAAATTTAAAGATGTTTTCTTATTCACTGTATGAAGTTCGATATTCAATAGGTATAGACCATAATATATTAATGGTAATTAACCTAAAACGAAAATGATTTTGTTTCAAATCAACAATTCTACACTTAAGTAAGACACGCGGCGGATGTTTAAATGAATTAACAAAACATTTGCCAACATGAATAACGGACAAAGAACGAGGCTTTTTAAATTTATTATTTTGATATAAGAAATTTTTTCGCACATAAAATACATATGTGCTTAAATAATAAATGAAAAATATTGCAGATCTTCTTGATTTGCTGAATTGAATTGAAGAATCGATTTAATAAATAGCTGTGATCGTACGGTACGGTAAGGAAATTTAAAATCGACATGTAAATCCTACAGGGGAAAAAGTTGATAGAATAATAGCATCGCTTTGTGCAAAATTCAACGAAGTCTAATCAGTATCAGTATTTTCGTGCAGATTCTATAACATGAAAACGTATAAAATATTAAAATTTTCTCAGAATAACACGAGAATATACAGCGGTCTAAGAAAATATACTCCCAGCTAAATATTTTGAGTGTTGTATGTAACTAATCATGTTATATGGAATCGTGCCAAAGCCTCTGACTGATTCAAGTTTCTCTCCCTCGTTCTCTGACAGCAAACAAACAATTTATCGGTAGATTCAAGAAATGTAGCCACAGCCTAAACGTTACACTGGATATATATTATTTATTGGAATAAGAATACCTACTAGTTCATTTAAATTTTCTCTTGCCATGCAAATTTTATAAGTTATTCAAAGATGACATACCTACATAGTATCCCAGAAAGTAGGTAACTACCTAATAACCAGTTGGACAAGTAAAAGCTACATCGATGAACGTAATCTTCCGAAAACTATTTTTCTATTACTAATATCTAAATTGTGCTGAAAATTATAACATCTGCAACTATTTCTATAATGTAAGACAACCGTGAACGTAATAAGTGTTTGCGATTGATATTGTAAATATTATTTCTAACGTTTGGCTAATACTAATTCGAAGAAGGAAAAGATTGATGATGATAAAGATGTGTCTGGTGACATTCTCACCACACACCATGTGGTTGGCTAAGGCTCTGCCTAAAGGCTACTTTTAAAATCGCCTGTGCTACTTATACCAATGCAGTTGCTTATTTAAGTGCAAAAGTATATGCTTGAGCTTTTCCCTAGCCAAGCTATTCCGTGCGAGAGGATTGGCGGCTCTACGGCCGAATATCATGAAGTACAGCTTATACTAGTGCCGTAAGTTTCACATTATAGGCATTGCAATAGATATAATGACACGTGCAGGGCGTATTTGTCGCGCCGCCCTTAGGTACCTACTTTCACAAACCTGACTTTACCGAATACATTCCACATTTTGTAAGTAGGATTGTCCAATCATTTCCTGTTATTGTTGTTTAAATGTTAGGTTATTAAGAGTTGCGCCCCATTCTAGTTAAATTTGCATTTCGACAATATAAAATTTTTGGCATACATGCGTTTTGGGTTTTTACAGCCCCACGTAGTTTTTAAAAATTGTTCATTGGCCATTAAAAAATGTGACATATTTATTGATAAAAAAATTAATATCACGTAATTTTTTTTAACCCAACTTTAAATGACGATTTGTAACGTTTTTAAAAGTAATAAATGATTCTAATCTGAATTATTAAACTTAAGGTTTAAACGTCGATTTATACATAATTACTTTACTTTGATAATATGAAAAAAGGGTTAATTGGGAAGTAAAAAAAAAATGTTTGACCTAAGTTCCTAAAATAATGTAGACTTGTATCACCTGCAGTGCTGGATTAGCCTATTGACAAAGTAGGTAGATTGTAACATCAGAAGAGCCGATAGAGAATGTAATGTAAGAATGGAATACATAGGAAATATAGTCATCTTAGTCCGGCACTGCCTACTAATATTATTTCCATTATATTGAAAACCTACCTAGCGGCTTATGTCGAATACGGATCAGCAGGGCGATTGTGATAAACGGTTTCTTTCGCGATTTAAATTTTGAAAGTTGATATCAACAGTTGGTTTAAATTTAAGCTTTTGGTATTGTGTAATGTGTGTTCATAAAGATTAGGCTCATTACATAAGCCGCTTCAAAAGAGTTACACAATACAATAATAATGAGAACTTCCGCGAGCCATCGGTTTGACAATCGCCCTACCGGACGTGTCGCGCGGTTTGGTTTCAACAGAGACTTAATTCTTAGTTAATTATGTTATTCGTTTAGTCATACCTAGTATTAAGCTGATAATACAATAGATTGTGTTACATGTTTAAATATTCTCTCAAATACAAATTGATTGTGAACATAGATATGCCTTGGACAAATAAGTCCAAGGTATATGCCTGCACTTACCGGCTGTAGGTACTTTATGTATTGACGTCTATGTCAAATATAGCATACAAAGTACCTACCTAATATTTGATTATCAGTAGGTGTGCTCTACAAAAAATACAATTGTCTTCTTGAACGTACACACAGCTAAGTCGGATGACTTCCAAAATATAACTCGGACTAATTGAAAGTAATCATTACTTATATGTATTTGTCGCCATCCGATTCATTTAGGTCTTTCGACCTTTGTAAACAGCCCCTTTAGAGACTCAATACTAGCGTTAAGAACTTAGTTAACTTATAAGATAATTACCTACAGCTTTACACGATATCTTTTGCTTACAAACTTAACATTCTTATGATATTGTAATAAATTTATATATACCTAACTAACTAAAGTGTTAATCTATATCTACTATGCTACTTGTAACTCAAATACTTAAGTAAGATGGAGTTGTCAGTTTCATGTTCTGAGACATTACTTAGATAAAATTTAATTGGTAGTTTTGAATCACAAGTCAATTTGTGTCTTTCGACAATGTTTGTAGGCGTTAAGATGCGTTTTTAAACGAACTAGAGTAGGAATAATGTCGCGGGCTGTGCATTTCATATTAAATTTAAATGCTATTTATTACGTCTTTGAGCGTTAAATTGTTTGGCACGATAGAATTGTGTAAAACATGAACAAGCTTGTTATAAAATATTATAAAGTTTCAACTTATACTTTCTACCTACATATTGTATTGACCATATTGCGCACAATTTTTATATGCGGCTACTTTAACTTACTTTTACTATTCGAAGCAAACTATTATCTATTTAGATTTTTGGTCGTATTTATTGTTTCAATACACGTATCATTTTGTTTTTTTTTTTACTAAAGAAATTAGTCATACAATAAAGAAATTAGATAACTATCATTATTATTAGCATTTTAATACTTATTTTTCATTTATGCCCGCGGATTAGGTTGACTTAGGTAAAACATAATCTATGACAAGAAAGATACTGAAGCTAGAGAAAAGGATAACAAAAACCGTCTTGCAAACAATAGCACCGATCCAATAAACATTTAACAAAACCAAGAAAATGTCTAATCTATTTAACAAAACCAACAAATTAGAAAAAAATATTAGAAACAGATTTATAAACATCTCTGCTTCACTCCATTCAAAACATATTTGTTGAAACGAGTTAATCAGAGTTTTGCAAGGACCGAATGTTAGGTAAACTCGCCAAGATTGAGATAGATATTGTGATAAGGCGCCTAAATCGAATGTCGAGTGCCTGGTCAACGAGAGAAGTAATTCGATTAAAATTAACATAACAAAAACATTATCTTAGATGAAACTGAATATATACCTACTACCTAAATGGCTTCTTCCGTTTCCCCATGTTTACTCATTCTTTAGGTATTCATTAATATTAAGCATATAACAATAAAGTGTATTTGTGTTATCTCACTAAGAAGGTATAAAACCTATGTGTATCTGTAGATTTACATTCAATATCTTCATAATCGATAGAAAAGCATTATAATAGGTACAGATAGCGATCTGTTTAATCGACTAGTATTTCAGTGATCTCTCAACTAATACGAAAAAAATCTCGTTACAACCTCTATCTACGAGCGAATGTTATTTCTATCGATCACCCTTACTTCAATAAAATTATAAGTGTAAAACTGTACTTTACTTCTTAATTCTTTCAGTATTTTTTTAAATAAAAATGTGTGTAGGTTACCAGAATTTTAATTACTTAGTTAACTCCCCTTTTTATTTAGTAGCGAAATGAGTGTACGATATAGATTTTAAAATACATAATCTTTATTCTAAATCATTACTATTTTTATATTGATAACCTATTTCTCATCTTCAAAGTTATATTTAACTGGGAACCATTCTTTAAAGCCGTGTTTGAATTAAATTTTAGTTTGATATCTCAAGTTTCAAAACTTACCTGGATCAATTTGCTACTCTCCATATTACAGCCATTGTGAACGTAGTAGTTTATAAGTATCTGGATATTTTGTTACCTAATTATTCATGGTTATCTCTCTTTCTATGTAAATAGTAATTTATATTCGCCCACTTTAATAGAAGTTACAGTAATACCTATTCACTTTTAACAATAATGATTACTAATAAACGAAGTTGAAATTATGTAATGTTGTTTTATTTCGAGCCGTATCTTATACCTTTAAACGAGCAATTCTTGTATATACCTATATAAATATAGAATCTGAATCTCGGAAACGGCTTCAACGATTTTCATGAAATTTAGTATGCAGGGGGTTTCGGGGACGATAAATCGATCTAGCTAGGTTAAATTTTTAGAAAACGTCGTTTATCCGTTTTTTCAGGCAATGAAAAACTCCTACAATATCATTAGAATACCAAAAATTTCGCTAATATCTGTTAGGTTACAACAGCTCAGGGGGAAATAGAGCGACACCCATTTCAAAGTAATTCGGTTCGTATCCAAATAATGTTATTTTTTTCCTTTTTTTTTTCAAGTTCCTTCTTCTATGAGAAAGCTATTAAAATTTTACCAAGAAAAAAACGAGCAAAGCTCGGTCACCCAGGTACTGTTATATTAAATCAGCATGTTTCTGAGCCACCAACCAACCATGGGCTTCACTCACGCACGGTGGATATCATAGACTAATATATATAAACTGGATATTATCTTTATAGGTAAAAATAACGTAAGTAGGTATAAAAATAACCATAGAGTTTAATTTCTCACAGATTGCCAATTGAATATAGACGGACTCCAAGCGCCTCGGGAAATCCCCGCAGGGCATTAGGGAAGTTGTCTTTCCTTCAGTGTAAAAGTGTTTTTTATATTGATTACGATTTTAATTATTTTAATCTACCTTATACCAACTACGATAATTGAGGATGTTTGAAGCCAAACATACTTACATTCTCATTGTAACTACAAGGTCAAAGGTTATCGTAGCCTCAAATGCATTATTGATATTTAGCTTATACTAGCTGTCCCCCGCGGTTTCATCCGCGTTCCCGAGGACATTTTTATTTTATACAAACCTTGTCCTTACAATAACGAATACATAAAACGAAGAATCATCCAATTTGGTGCAGTCATTCCAAAGTTATGAGCGTCGATACATAACTACATTTCGAAGATCCATTTTTATTTATATAGGTTATTTTTAGAGAACGGAAATTAAATAAAACGAAAGTAATAGTTTTAATAATAAGTACTCTATTCATGGATTAGTAACCAGATCTGTAGTATATATAGGTAGTTTACAATCTTATGATTTTACTGAAATATATATACAAAACTAAATTTTATTGCTTTGTGTCCAATTACGCACATTTCAAGTTAGTGTTCCGTTACTATATATACCTAATAAGGCCCAGCGTCGTAAGAATGATATGGTTGGCGGCTTAAGGCTATAACATGGTATCACTACTCAGAACAAGATACTCAGTAAACTAATATAACTTTTAGTTAATTTGTACAAAGTTATACATTATGTTTAAATTAGTTGGCGAAAGTTTAACAGTCAAATTATTTGTTGACGATTACATAATAGATTATAATTATAAAATTATTGTATTTTTGTTGTTATAATATAAAATATATTAATTATAACAACAAAAATACAATAATGTTATAACTGAGAGTAAATCAAAATAAAATATATTTTTTTACATGGTAATGTCAAACTGCACTGTAAAATAACTCGTATGCGAGTTATATTAATTAAAAAAAGGTTCATTTTAAAATCTGCGGCAAAGAATGTGTAGCAACAACTCCAGTAGGTATTCGATTCTGAAGCAATTTGAGAATTTGTTCGATAAGACTAAACATTTTGATACATACTTTTAAATACACTGGTAATAACAAATTACTTTAATATTATTAATTTACTGAAATAACGCATGTCTATACTAATATTATAAAGAGGCAAGATTTGTTTGTTTGCATTGAATAGGCTCCGAAACTACTGGACCGATTTAAAAAAATTCACCGTTGGGAAGCTACACTATCCCTGATGAACATAGGCTATATTATATTTTCAAAAAAAATAGGGATCCTTACTAAAACTCCAATAATGTAACCCGAGGTGTAAAAAAATCACCTAAAAAATCCTTACATCGCGTGCGCTGCCGAAACTATTGATGATAGAATAAAATAATATACTACGAATTTGCAGAACACATTATTATCTACAAAAAATGTCGCGACAGCATATGTCTAGCTATTATAGTTTTGTCACAATAAATGTTTTTGAAATGCCGACGCTAGAAAAGGCTATTTATTTGTCCCTTGGTATTAATCCTTATCAAAATAAATTACTTCATACTTCAAGACTGTTTCAATATCTTTATATAACTTTTTGAATTATTCAATTCGGACATTCCATTCGAAGGATATCACGAGTTTAAAAAACTAAGTATTAGAAAGAAGTCGCGTGGTCGCCGCTCACCCCGCTCGGCTAGCTAGGCAGTACCATATGCGATGTAGGCGTAACTGGGGTACGAGAGGGGAGAGAAATAAAGTGTTGTTTTAAGACGAAGACGAGGAATAAGAAAGGATTATTCGAAATTCAACCATAAAAAAGGGGTACGCGGGTGAAACCGCGGGACGGACAGCTATTATAGATATTTTTGAATCTGTGTTTTTGAGCTAATCATTAGAAATAAGGAAACACGTGTTTTAGCGTTTTTTTTAAATTCCACCCCTGAGGGAATGAATCGGACTCACTAACTCATCAAAGTTGAGTTAGTGAGTCGACAACCTTGGACCTAGAAAGCTGTTTTTTTTTCACAGGTATTGTTTTTAAGATGTAGACGAAGAATAAGATAGGATGTTTCGAAATTCAATCTCCAAATGGGTAAAAAAGGGATACGCGGGTGAAACCGCGGGCGGAAAGCTATAATTGATATAAAGGCATCGACTGAACAAGCATTCTCAGAAATATGGTTGGTGACTGACATATCAAATCAGATTCTTTTTATTAAATGTCAAAACGATGATTTATATGGAGTTTTGTATAAAATTCACATTCTTTTTCATTAAATTGATAATTAAAAATCATAAAAAGGTAGAATTTTACAAAGAGTTCGCTATTTTCGAGTATTTATTAGATGTATTAGATACGAGGTTAGTTTTAGGTATTTTTTCTTGAATATAGGCATCATCCCTATTAGTGAAATATGGAATAGTATAGATCATTGCAATAATGTAATAAATATTTACAATAAATACGTTTTTGAGCTCAGCGTTATTTTTATTTTTATAACTCATTTGGCTGAGGCTTGAGCTGCGTCTACATCAGATGGACTAACTTACGAATACTATTATCTAAACTAATATTATAAAGAGGAAAGATTTGATTGTTTGTTTGCTACGCTTTAACTCAAAAAGTACTAGACCGATTTTAAAAATTCTTTCGCCATTTGAAAGCTACATTATCCCTGAGTTACATAGGCTATATTTTTATCCCGGGAAAAGATAAGATCCCACGGTAACGTGGGTGAAACTGCGGAGGACAGCTAGTTAAATATATAAAGTATCAAACTACTAAGCCTGATGTTGCTTACAACAAATTTTGATTTCTTTTGCGCAGTTGCTGTAGCAATATTACCTATTACATTACTTTGTAAAAAATAACAATAACGATTTAAGAGTTTCGCCAACAAAGCCAATTTAAAAAAAATGCCAGCAGATATACAATAGAAACAACTCAGGCATCTAGAAATATCTACCATTACCGCTTCATCACAAGTAGGTACATTGAAACATGCAAAACACTAACTAAACCCTCCTAGGATATTATTATAAAGGGCCTCGGTACGTATCGTATGGTACACATACATTTTATTAAATAGCCAAAATATTGCTTAAGTAAAATCATAGGAGTCAACTTTTAACAACACGACTCGTTTCATCAGTCTATAACAATTTTATTGCAATTTAATAAATAACAATTATAATTAGGAAAGCAACAATGCAAGGCAAATCAATACTAAGTCTTCACAACAATCTAAATTCTATAAATGGATCACAGCACGGTAACATCGACAATCGTTGTAGTTTGTAATCATAAATACATAATTAACACGTTCAGTGATAAGCTAGCGAAGCGACTCGTATGTGAGTGCTTATACTCACCTAAGCGTCGAGTAGGATTATATGGATTGACGCTTATACGCGCCTTTAACACTGAACGTGTTAATTAATATTATATAGGTACTATTTTATTGTTTTTATTTGTGCACATAAACTAGCACTTTTTTATTCGAACACATATCAGTATATTATTGTAAAATATTATTGTAAAAAATTCCGATCAGTCACAAAAAGAAACTGCGCCGTCAAATTATCAGTAGAGTTGAGAGGTGTTGTGTTTTACATGTAAATTATATATATATATACATATATATTTTATTATTATTATTATTATCAATTCTCAACTTTAATATAACTGGAATCTATGTCATTAATATGGAACACATTCATAAATATAACTACATTAATATAAATTTATATACATAACTATATTATCAATAATATTATTTTGGCATAATTATTTCCACCTTTACTCAACTCTACACATCGTCAGAAAGTTATTTAGTACTGCTACAGTGAAGCAGCAATCAATTAAATAAATACATTAAAATTTAGCCTGAATGTTTTTGTTTCCATTCATTTTTTACCATAAACAGTACAAATTACACACCAAAATTATATCTACTGCACCATTATCGGTTTACTATAAAAAAAATACATCAAAATCAAATAATTTACTACACTACAACATCAAAATACCATAATAAACATTGATTATAAAAACAAAAATAACAAATCCTATTAAAAAGCAACTTATTGCCTTAATAATTTGTATACAATATAATCAAGTAATTATAAATTCAATACAATTTTTTTTAATTCAAGGCACTGCAGTTCGAAGTATCTGGTACTATGCTGTATAAGATAGTGCCATCCACGAACGCGCCCCACTCTTTTTTCTAATCCCCTTACAGTGCAAGTGTACATCCTTGCACTGTAAGGGTTTTTTTTATTCTGGATAAGCTTGTGTTTGACCACAATCTCACCATGGTAAGTGATGTGGCCGAAAGTGGTAAGTAACTGGCTCCCAAGTGCAGCTGTCGGAACAAACCAATAGGTGCTTGGCGACAGATATTCAACTTGAGGGTGGTAGCCAGCCAGTCGGGTACTACAAAGTACCCTACCACCGTGCTAGAAGGAAAAAGAGTGGGGCGCGACTTATTCTATTATGTTTACGATGGACACTGTCTAATGTATTCAGTATCGAAATAGACGACAGTAACAGTGATATCGTCTCTGAACATGCGACTCACATCTGGAGCGAGGCTGAGTAAGTGAGCCAACCTCGAATGATCAACACCATACTCAGTGCCCCCTATAGCATGCCGTATAAGATGAGTAGCGGCATTCCTATCTTTGGGTTTACTTTTCAAGCTCTCTTTCCTATGAATTAGCAACTCATTTATATCCCCCAACTGAATATTCTTCCTTGGCAACTTTAGCGGATTGAAAAACACTTTGCCCTTCATATGTTCACCAACTAACTTGACTGCCTGCAGTGGCGTTATCATATCCCAGAGCCCGTCAGATGCCATAATCATGAACTTATCTTTGGGCGATAACCTATGGTAGTACACGTCTGGTTTTGCCGATAGATAAGGTGGAGTATGGTAATTAGCAGGAATAGCTCTGTCACCCACTAGCGGTACAGCGACTTCAGTAAGCGTCTCAGTGGACCACTTATACCTATAATCTCCTAGGCTCCGGAGCGGTGCCAACTCTCCGAGCAATCTATCCCTTCTTATGACAGTCTTTCTTTCGTTATCAGGATGCTCGTTCCAAATTCTTTTTAGTTCTTCAATGTTTTCAGTGTTGTGCTCTTTTGTAATCTTCTTTGCTAACCATTCATTTTCTTCGTTCATTGTCCCCAATACGGCATTACAATCTCCTACATTAGCTACGTGCAGGTGCGGTCCGTCTACATGGGAGACACAAACCACTGCACCCGACAAGGCCACTGAGAGGGTCTTCGGATCAACCGCTCCACTCGTTTTAAATGGCTCTATAACCTCTCTAGACAAATCGTCGTCCAACTTTAAAATACCTTTTTCTAATGACTTACTCACGTCACTTTCTTCACTAGGACAATCGACTAATTCGCTCAGATATTGTTTGAAACTATTTTCGTATTTAATTTTTAAGTCTTCTATAATCTCCACCTGGAATTAATGTTTTATTTTTTTTTATAAAAGTATTGTTATGTATAATTTGTTAAATAAAAGTTCAATCACTCAGTGAGCTATGGGCGGGTTCTGTTCATAATTTATCTATATGACATAGTCTAAAACGAGTAACAATGGTAAAAGAAGCTATGAACATAGCTCGTAGAATCAATACGCTGAAGTGGCGATGGGCAGGCTATATCGCTTGAAGTGTTTGTTTTGAGTAGCTCCAGCCGTTCTAGCCCCTTCAGTGTAAAAATCTATGGAGTAGGCTTTCTTGTCTGTGTCCGATTTATTTTGTAATAATTGGTCTTGCGACAAGCCAAGCAAACTTATCGTTCGACGAAAGCCAGTAAATAAAAAAGTTTGAACATTGTCGTATTTTCAAATTTATTCTAATTTCAATTTTTTTTAATCAAATTGTTGTATAAAATAAGTAACAAAGCATAAAAGCAGAGCTGTCACGGGCAGTAAGCAAGATTTTAAAGTATAAATACTCACTCTGTCATTAAAACATTCTATAATTTTTTCATTTGTGTCTTCTTTGATAAACTTGTTTAGAAAATCTATAGGCAACAGAGCCGCAGCAATATATTTTAAGAGCCGCTTGGACACTACTTGAGCACAGGCGGGGCCTCCGTGGCCGTCAAACACTCCCATCAGCAAACCTGCAATGACCGACCCCCATCTTAATCCGACAACAACATCAATTTTATCTCAAGTCTCAAGACTGTGCAACACAGTATGTAGTCTATTATTTAACAGGTGTCATGCACATAACAATCAATAAATGAGTACAGTGTTACCACAGTAATTATATACACTAAAGCAGAATATAAACTGAGCATTTTAGAAGTGCTATTTAGATTTTAGCTAGGTATTTATTTTTTTGCATGAATAAAAAGGTAAAGTTTGTGATGTTGTACCTTGACCACAATGTAGGTACAGCAGAGCAATATATTATTCAAATTCTTTATTTCAGACATTGTCCATATTTAAAAAGATATTAGAGTCCAAATACATGAACCAAATTATACAAAATAAATAACTAATATAAATTAACTCTTCACCTTGCTGACAACATAAGGCGAATGCACAGATAGCTATGATACTCACAAATAACGTGGCTTTCTATTACTAAAAGAATTTTCAAAATCGGCTCAGTAGATCCATTGATTACCCCCTACAACCTCACAAACTTCACTTCTTTATAATATTAGTATAGATAAACTATGAGACTGATCAAGAAAAATATGTCTGATATAAAAGAAAAATATATTTAGCCTAATGAATAGATAAAATATGTTAATAATTAATATTCAGTTCCTATTGTTATTGCGCGAGTCATCTATATATATGAAAGGATAAGTCCTGACTGATCTATCAACGCCCAGCCTAAACCCTTGGACCTAGAAAGCTGATTTTTTCCCAGGTGTTAATTTTAAAACTTGACCAAGGAATAAGAACGGATTTTTCGAAATTCAACATATGAAAGTCGGTCATTTTTGAAGCTAGGATCATGAAACTTTGTTTTTAGACTATCAATTAAAAATAAAGAAACACGTGTATCAGCGTTATTTAAATTTATACCCCTGAGGGGGTGAAACGGGGGTTGAAAGTTTGTATGGAAGTCCACGATTTTTTTAAGCTAGAACCATGAAACTTTGTTTTTAGGCTAACAATTAAAAATAAAGAAACATGTGTTTTAGCGTTTTCTAAAATTCAACCCTTAAGGGGGTGAAAAAGGGGTTGAAAGTTTGTATGGAAGTCCGCGATTTTTTTAAGCTAAAACCATGAAACTTTGTTTTTAGGCTATCAATTAAAAATAAAGAAACACGTATTTTAGCGTTTTCTAAAATTCCACCTCTGAAGGGGTGAAACGGGGATTCAAAGTTAGGAGTTATTTCCGTTTCTTGGTATGAAAAATGAGGAGGACTGACTCATCAATGCCCAGCCTACAACCTTAATTTTTTCACAGGTATTGGTTTTTTTTGAAACTCAATGTCTAAATGGGTAAAAAATGGATACGTGGGTGAAACCGCGGGGCGGAAAGCTAGTATAACCATAAATATAGAACACGTTACCCATAGACAGCGATTGAAATTCTGTTTTATTTATAATTTAGTTTTATTTATAGGTTTATTTCTAATTTAGTATGTATATATTTAGTGTATTTTTTATTGTATATACCTAACTTTAAAACTACTTATCTGAAGTATAAAAATAAATATCTTATGAACTATCTAGAAAACGAATATAAAAAAATATTCAGAGGTTAACTTGTACTTTTGCATTTATATTTTGAGCTCAATTAGTTGCTTTTTAAGATACAAATATTTTCGCTAGCATAGGCATAATATTTTCATCAAGGTACAGCAGCTTTCTTACGCAAATTATGAACGTAGTAATTACCTGAGGTCATCTGACATTTTGCCTCACTTCTAGTATCTTCAATTGGATCATTTGAAGCCAATTGATTTGAATCATAGGACTTGACAGATCCAGAAACAAGTTCTTTGGTGAATTCATTTTTTCGTAAAATGATTGTGACCTGAAAAATATATATATATTTAAACACAGAATAGCAATAGAATGTAGGCTAAGGAGCATATAAATATTTAATTGTTCTTTTATGGTTCCCTATTGAATGAAACAAATACACTTTTAGTTTTGTCATAAACATGGTCTGTATATCACAACTAATTGACTTGTAAACTATAAAGCCATTCACTATCACCCAAATAATGCACATAAAAGACTACAAAGCTGTAATGTGGTCGTGGGTTCGAAATCTACAACGAGCTTGAGCTTTCGGTGAAGGAAAACATTGTGAGGAAACCATATCACGGTGTTAGAGTACTTTGTAGTACCCGAATGGCTGGTTACCACCCTCAAGTTTAAAATCTGTTGCCAAGCACCTATTGGTGTTTTCCGACAGCTGCACTTGAGAGTCAGTTCCCATCTAGGCTTTGTGTGCTTACCACCTTCGACCACATCATCACTTACCATTGTGAGATTGTGATCAAACACAAGCTTATCAAGAATAAAAAAATAAAAAATGCTCAATAAAGCAAATAACCACTACTAAATTAGTACCTCACAAACATATTATTATAAATGAATTATTTCACTTAGCACCATCAAGTGGTATCATTAAGTAAGTCCTAAAAAAATTGAGGACCAAAATTCAAATTCAATAGGTCTTAACCTATGAAATTGCCGTTTTGTATGAAAAAATTTAAACGATTTTTTTTCATGTATTTTTTATTTGTATTAATCGAAGTAATCACCCATGCAATCAATGCATCTTTGCCAACGCAGTGGCAGTTTATTGATGCCCTTCTTAAAGAAATCAGCTGGACGGGAGGGAGGCAACAAATTCTTCAAAGGCATTTTGTACTGCCTCTCGGGTATTGAATTTTTTTCCCGCCAAAGTTATCCAAATTCTAGAAAAAGTAGTAGTCTGTAGGCGTAAGGTCTGGTGAGTAGGGCGGATGACGGAGAGCTTTCAACCCCAGTTCTTGCAACATGGAGACCGTCTGCTGTGCAGTATGGGGTCGCGCGTTGTCGTGCAGGAGCAGCGGAGACGAGCGATTGACCAATGCTGGTTGGAGATGTGCCAGCTTCTCCATCATTGTGTTCAGTTCTTCACAGTACACATCTGCAGTAATGCTCACCCCGTTTGGTAAGAAGCTGTGATGAATCACACCGGCGCTAGACCACCAAACAGTGACCATCACTTTTCTAGGGGTAAGTTTTCGTTTAGGGCATTGTTTAGGTGCTGAACCAGGATCCAACCAACTTGCTGAGCGCTTGCGGTTATCAAACAGAATCTATTTTTCATCGCAGGTAACAATGCGGTTCAAAATTCCTTCATTTGTGTGTCTGTTGAGCAGTGCAAGGCACGTCTCGACGCGTACTTCGCGCTGGCGATCATTGAGTTCGTGGGGCACCCATTTGTCAAGCTTTTTTACCTTGCCAATTTGACGCAAATGGACCAATATTGTTTTGACGCTAACGTCGAAAGCTGCTGCTAATTCAGCCGTAGATTGTGTATCATCAGCTTCCACAATCGCCTTTAATTTACCATTGTCGACCAAAGTCTTCGGACGACCGCTAGGTTCATTTTTCAGGTCGAAATTTCCAGAACGGAAGCGAGCAAACCAATAACAGGTGGTGCGTTGGTTTGTAGTGTTAGCTCCGTAAACGTCGTTGATGTTGCGTGCCGCTTGTGCCGTTCCATAATTACTCGAATTTTTTACGTATGATGATGAAAAAGATTGAAATGCGATGAAAATGTAACACTAATCAATAAACAAATGACTACTTTGGAAAAATCCATGTTTTTAAAATAAAATTAATTTGAAATTAGAATTCTTAGCTAAACAAAAATTATTTTGATTTGAAATGGCCAGTACTGCAGAACGTCAATTTCATAGGTAAAGACCTATTATATTATGAAATATTTTTTTGCTGTTGCTTTTGCTGAGAAGAACCGCAATAAACTCAGCAATTACTCTTTTAAAAAAAGCAACTTAGACTTATTACATTTACCTTCAACAATACTCAGTTTTTTTTACTGTTTACAAACTTTGAAGAAATTAACTGGCCAATTTTAAAAAGTTACAAACAAACTCTCCATATGTCAATATGCCATGGAAAGCAGTATGACTAGGATAAAAAAAAAGACAAAGTTAGGAGCAGCAACATCAGAAACAAGACTAAGGTCCAGGACATAACTCAGAAAATAAGGAGACAAAAGTGGAAATGGGCAGGCCACATGATCAGGGGAAAGGATAAATGGAGCAAAATAATCACGCAATAGTACTCAAGAGATGGAAAGAGAAAGAGAGGTAGACCACAAAGGAAGTGGGACTCAAACTCAAAACTCATTTATTCAGTTTAGGCCCATGTAAGGCACTTATGAATGTTACAATTGACTCTACCACCAGTTCGGAATACACTTAAACTGAGAAGACTCCGGCAAGAAACTCAGCAAGGCAATTTTTTTTTAGCAGTGGATCCATCTTATATTTATTTACATTTTGATTTACGATGACATACAACAAGTCGCAGGAATAACATGAGGTAGAGTGGCCAAAGAAAGGCCTGAATGGAGAAGATTGGAGGAGGCCTTTGCCACCTGGCAAACGGACACACAAAAGTGGAACAAAATAATAAAGAAATACCAAATGAAGGCTGAGACAAAACCAAAAAGCTCTAAAAATACTGCAAAATGTGAAGTTACAAGGAAAATTATTTTGTCCATGTAAAGATTATTAATATGTATATTTATAGGTCACAAGCAAGACAAACAAGGTCCTTAAAATGCTCTTTCTGCTGCAAAAATTTAAAAACACTGCATGATGTTTGTCCTTATTCAACCTAAAAATCATGATGTATCATGTTGTCACTATAATAAATATATTTTCTCAAAATAGGTCAGCGCAACATGTGACTAATTAGCAAAGACATTATATCCAAACTTTGTTAAAAAGTTTTATATGGAAACCAAATTTTGCACTGCATTTACTTTATCTTAAGAGTTTGGTCACAATCTATTGATCCTATTTTAAAGTTTGCTGGCAACCAACTCAAACTCATTTCAGTATTCATACACACAACATTTGCGATGGTATTTGACTTAACTACTACCAAGCTATTGTTGCTTTTATTGATACTATAAGATAATTGCATTGCATTAAAATAACTGGTCACTTACAACACTGCTGATTAATAGCAACCAACAGCAATAGCTATTATAGCAACCAGCTGCAGTAGCATAGCATGTATAATTATTATGGTAAATTAAATACAGGTTTCAATATTGATTCATGTGCCTACATCAAACTTGCTTCAAGCTTTGTCTACTACTTACCAGGGGCATTTATTGCAATGTTTCCTAACTTCTTATTCTAAACCAGCTGTATTTCCGTATTTCACCCATTTGAAACATTTGTCACTGCTTTTCTCTTTAGCATTGTATCATGATGTTTAATATAGCATAAAAACCTTCCTCAATAAATGGGCTATATAACATTAAAATAATTTTCGCACCTGACTAGTAGGTCCTGACATAAACTAGTTAAAAAAGTTTTTAGAAATAAATCATACTAATAAAGAAGATCTGTTATAAACGTAAAAACTCTTATACATTTTAGTATTGGTATAACTTTGTATGAGTACCTAGTTATTTTATGGTATATTATAGGAATAAATGTGAAGAAGGGCAATATAAAACTCTTTGAAAAAAACGATCTAAAAGTAAATAAAACCCCAAACTTACTTCCTGTGGTGATGGAAGAACTGCAACCCCATCTTTTTGGGCTTGTGAAGCAAATTGTGTCGAACGAAATAGACGAGTGTATGAAGAAGTATAACCAAACTTGCGATACTCAATTTTACGATCTATGCACCAGTTACTCAAAAGTTTCCGTCTCAAGCTCGTATCTAATTTTAGACAGGTGTTAAAAATTATGTTTACGTGTGTACAATTCATAATTATAACAAGTTAACCTCAGCATCAACAACCGGGCGAGTGTCGAAGCATGTTACACAAGCTCTAAGTTTTTATTGAATAATACGTTGAAAAATAAAACAGTGATAAGTTTTCTTGCTATACAGCACCAAAGAGGAGTATGTAATATATTTACAGCACAAAGAGTATATAATCACTAGGATACAGCATGCATTCAGCCAAAAATTGCAAACATATTTAATGTACTCTGTGAGTGACTGCACAGACTAGAGCCAGTTTATAAAATTAGCCAAATCAAAGAGAATATAAACACTACGTTTTAAGCTCGGAACAATAAGTGTTCCGAGGTATACCAAGAATTATATATTCTAAATGGATAGGTAACTCTAAATACTAATACTCTAAAAAGAGAAAGATAACAACTAAGTTGGGACAATCTCTCTTTCTAACACTAAATACCCTTAATGAAAGAAAGAAAGACTGTCCCAACGTACACACATCAACATGGTCTAGGGATATTTCAATTAAACCTAAACCTTTTGGGAGTCGAAGCAGCTCGCGTCCGTAGGCTTTTACCCTCGAGAACCTACACGTGACTCCTGGGTGGTGCTAAACGAGCTTTCTGGTGGTAGGCTTCGGCCGCGGTTAGTCACCACCCACTGGACAAAGCCACATCGCCAAGCGACCTCGTCGTGTTCCGTCGTGTTTTCCAGTGAAGCCAGAAATGAGAACGGGTTTAATCAGTTGCACGGTATGGCGATGCACCGATTTCGATGTAATCGGGTGACTGCACTGGAAGCCTCGTGTTGGAGGGTAGCGGGATCCGAAGCACGGTTCTCCGCTGGCCGACCGCAGGTTGTAGGCTAGCCACCTATGAAATGCTGCCCCGCCGCCTGTGAAAAATCCCAAAATGCTTCGTCATGTCGGTCGGCGACCGGATGAGAGGACCCGAAGGGCATTCTTGGGGGGGTTCGGGCGTCCCCGCAGTCTCCAAACGAATCGACTGTTAGCGTAGTTGCTTCAGATTTTATCACCAGGTGGGCTGTACTGTGCCTCGATCAACTGCCGTTCTCATGCCTACAATAAATTTTAATATGCCGAGGAAAAAAATGAAAAAGAAGTTTGCACAGCGGAAGCACTTCCTCTCATTTAAAGTGCACCTTTCAAATATTCGAGGATTGCACTCCAATCTCAACTCTGTCCATCACCTTCTTGAGACAGATAAGCCGCACCTTCTTTTACTCACCGAGACGCAGATCAGATGTCCAGCTGACGCAGCATACCTACATTACCTAGGATACTGCCTGGAGCACAATTTTAAACAACGTGCCGGTGTCTGTGTCTATGCTCGCGATGACATCTGTTATCAGCGTCTCCGAAACCTCGAATACCCCAGTTTCTCTGTCCTCTGGGTACTCGTTGACACCGGTCTAGAGCAAACACTCTATACCGGTGTTTATCGATCGCAGAATGGCGATCAGGAGACAACCAGGCTCTTCGATTACCTTATGCATATGGCAGACACTGCTCAACAGAGGTATCCTTCTGCGCAGTTGGTTTTTCTAGGGGACTTTAATGCCCATCATCAAGAGTGGCTATTCCCGTTTCGGAAATCTGACCATGCTGGGAGAGAG
Source organism: Ochropacha duplaris (assembly GCA_951361185.1). Classification (NCBI taxonomy): domain Eukaryota; kingdom Metazoa; phylum Arthropoda; class Insecta; order Lepidoptera; family Drepanidae; genus Ochropacha; species Ochropacha duplaris. The sequence continues at coordinate 5,319,027 of OX592690.1, forward strand.
GCGCGCAAATTTGCTCTATCGCCCCAGTTGGTCGACCAACCTACGCATATACCTGATACTGCTGGCCACGTGTCTAATTGCTTGGACCTGCTGCTGACAACTGATCCAGACCGCTACTCTGTGTCGGTCTCGGCCCCCTTGGGGACCTCAGACCACTGTCTGGTGAAATTTGTATCGAACTATTCACCCCCTGATGCCAGTCACACCGGGACCAGGAGAGTGTGGAAATACAAGTCAGCGGACTGGGATGAGATGGCACTTCTTTGCGTCTTATCCTTGGCGGCCAGTTTGCTTCACCGGAAAAGATCCGTCGAGCTCTGCTGATGCCATAACTGATGTGATCCGTCAGGCAATGAAGTATTTCATTCCATATTCTGACGTGTCACTTCAAGCCAAAGCCCGGCCTTGGTATAATGCGGATTGTGCTCAAGCAGACGCACTAAAGCAGGCAGCGTACTCGTACCAGGCTTGGGCTGAAGCTCGTTGGCATAAAGCTCCGGATCTCCACTCTAAAAAGGTAGCCTTTAACAATGCCCTGCAAAAAGACCCTACGCAAAGCTCGCTTTAATCATATTGGCCGACTAGGAGCCAAGATTGCTTCATATCCGTCAGGAAGTAAGGCGTTCTGGTCACTCGACAAATCGGCTCTGCTGAAACCCGATGGCTCACTGGCTCACTCGGCGTTGGATAAGGCGAATTAGTTTGCCTCAATCTTCGCGAGCAACTCACGTCTCGATGATGGTAGTCATTTACCACCTTCAATACCTCATTGCGGATCTCGGGTGCCTGAGATCCGCATTCACCAAAAAGAGGTACTTCTGACGTTACGCACTTTAGACGTGAATAAGGCCAGTGGCCCTGACATGCTTGTATCGCCTCTCCATTAAATGTGGCCAAGTCCCCAAATCTTGGAAGTTTGCCAACGTACAACCTGTACCAAAAAAAGGCAGCCGTGCTGACCCTGCCAATTTTCGACCAGTATCAATCACTTCCATGCTTTGTAAATGTATGGAACGTGTTTTGAACAATAAGCTCCTTGCATATCTTGAGAGTAATGATATTCTCAGTGATTGCCAATACGGTTTTCGTCCTGGGCGATCCACTTATATGCAACGCATTTGTGGAGTGAAGCCATTGAAAACCACGGTGAAGCTCTTGCCGTGTCATTGGATATATCCAAGGCTTTTGACAGGGTCTGGCAAGTAAGTCTGTTAGGCAAGCTTCTGAGTTATGGGATTCCCGACGGTCTATGTACTTGGATACAAGACTTCCTGAGTGAACGATCGATTCGTGTAGTTCTTGATGGCTACTCGTCTGATCTATTGGCCATTAATGCCGGGGTACCTCAGGGGTCAGTACTATCTGCAACACTCTTTCTGCTGCATATAAACGATTTGCTTGTACCCGGATTGTTTGGGTACGCAGACGACAGCACAGTGTCAGATAGATACCTATCCAGTACTCGAGTTATCAGGGATGAGACTCAGGCACTTAGAGAGGCTTTAGTTGAGCGGATAAATTTGCTGCTCCAGAATGTCTCCAAGTAGGGCGATGCCAATCTGGTTGAATTTAACACCAACAAAACACAAGCGTGTCTATTTAGCGCCAAACGGAGTCCTTTTGAACTGACTCCGACTTTCCGAGGTGCACCTGTACCGATTGGTGATCACCTTGATCTCCTTGGGATAGAGCTGACACCTGACCTCAACTTCGGTCGTTCTATTGAGTCTAAAGCAAAAACTGCCGCAAAAAAACTGGGAATCCTGTCTAGGGTGAGGCGGTACTTCACATCGGGACAGCTTCTCAGTATATATAAAGCAAAAGTCCGTTCATGTATGGAGTACTGCAGCCACCTTTGGGACGGATCTGCTAAATACCAGCTGGCAGCTTTGGACTCAATAGAGCACCGAGCAATGCGAATGATTGGTGACGAATCGCTAGTTGAGGGTGGGCTTCAAAGCTTGGAACACCGACGCAAGGTGGCTTGCTTGTCGGTATTCTACCGATTGCACTTCGGAGAGTGTGCCCAAGAGTTGCACGATTTAGTGCCTCCCTCCCCATTTCTCCATCGAACTACACGACGCCGGGAGGGCTTCCACCCTTATGTTGTTGACACCCAGTGTGTGCGCACAAAGCGTTTTGCGTCGAGCTTCATTGTGCGAACAGCTGTGTTATGGAACAGCCTTCCGGCGTCTGTTTTTCCTAGACGATACAATCTGGGTGCCTTTAAGGCTAAGGTAAATAGGCATCTACTGATTGCGCGTGCTTCATCTTCGTCCTCATTACCGCTTTCCATCAGGCGTAATTGAGGACAAACGCGCTTTCAGTGTAATATAAAAAGAAAAACTAAAATTCTACTAACTTTTTGTTAAGACACCTAGACATTAAAATAAACCTTGTTTAATAGCCTATCTAATCTGATAATAAACTTATAGATAAAGTTAAATTTTAAAAAACTTAGAAGAAGAGGAAAAACTCAGACAAAATTTCAATCTTAACTTTATTTTTGAAACATCAAAACCTAAACAAATCAACATTTTTTTTCATAAAATTTATTGAAAACTTAAAATTAATAATCCGTGGATCCACCTAAGACTCTCCTGACACATCTGCAGCGGTTCTGCATACTCAAAACAAGGGTGTCAATATCCTGTTGTGGAATACTGTCCCAAGTCCTGCTAAGATGCAAGAAAAGCTGGTTTTCATGCACAATATCTTCAGGGAAATTCCTAAGAGCTCTTTTCTGAAGCATATTCCAGGCATGCTCAATAGGATTTAAGTCAGGGGATTGTGCAGGCCAGTCTAAAGCTTGGATATCATGCTGTTGTAACCAACTTGTAACGATACGCGCCGTATGTGGACGGGCATTGTCGTGCATTAGCTGGAAATTTTGTGCCATTTGCTGTCTGTGAGGCAAGATTACAGGCTCTAGCACCTCATCTCGGTATTTTAGAGCAGTCATATTGCCTTGTATCCAAACGAGGTCCGTTCTACCGCCGAGACGAATTCTTGCCCAAACCATAATCGTGCCACCTTGATATGCATGAACTTGTTGTGGGTGCTGCAGTCGATTCCAACGTCCAGGTTCTCTCCAAACGCGTACTCTTCGCGAATCAGGATGAAATCCAAACCTGGATTCATCAGTGAAAAGCACAAGTGACCATTGAGAATGGTTCCAGTTTTCGTGTGCAATAGCCCATTGTAATCTTCTTCCTCGATTGCCTCTCCTTAGCGCTGGTAACCGAAGTGGCCTACGAGCACGTAGGTTGACTTCATGCAGTCGTCTTCTCAAAGTTTGACCGCTTACCAGCAAACCATACTCTCTCTGTAGCCTTTGAACCAATTGCATCTCCGTCACATTTGGATGACTTCGTGCAAATTCATTTACTATGAATTGGTCCTGTACATGTGTTGTAATGCGTTGAGGTCCTCGGTGCCGTTCCACAAGGAGAAGAGTAAGACAGGGCGATCCATTGTCACCAAAACTTTTTATAGCTGTACTAGAAACCATCATAAGAAAACTAGACTGGAATAAATGTGGGTTGAACATTAATGGCAAATACTTAAGCCATCTAAGATTTGCAGATGATATAGTGTTACTATCAGAAACTAGCTGTGGCCTGCAATACATGTTAGAGACTCTTCATATAAGCAGCAGTCGAGTGGGATTGGAGATGAACTTATTAAAGACATAATCGATGAAAAATAGTATCAAGAAGTGTATTTGGTTAAAAAATGAGCCTCTAGAGTACGTGGACCAGTACGTATATCTGGAAAAACAAATAAGTTTCAAAAACAATAGCAATGAGTTGGAGCTAGAGCGCAGAATCAAAAACGCGTGGATGAAATATTGGAGTCTAAAAGAAGTTTTTAAGAGTAACATGTCTATAAATCTAAGCAAGAAAACTATGGACTCATGCATCCTGCCCTCTCTAACGTATGGCTGCCAGACGTGGAAGTTTACCAAGAAAATTAAAAACAAAATAAGCTCCTGTCAAAGAGGAATGGAACGCAGTATGTTGAACATAAAGAAAATCCACAAAATACGACACACTAAAATAAGAAATTATAACAAAGCAATAGACGCCCTGACTTGTGCCCAATTACTAAAATTCTGATGGGCCGGTCACATAGCCCGATACGTGGATAACAGATGGAGCCTAAATGTAACCACATGGCAGGGCCCGCCAGGCAAACGCCGAGCGGGGAGACCCTACACGAGATGGGAGGACGATATAAAGAAGATCGCTGAAACAAACTGGTTGCAAACAGCAAAAAATAGAGATAAATGGAAAGCCTTGGTGGAGGCCTTTACCCGAGAGGGGTCCATGTAAATATAATAATATTAATAATCTAGAATAATGTTGATAATAACTATATAAAAACAGTGTTTATGTATTAGTATTTTTTTAAAGATTTTTTTCAATTGTAGTGCATGGAATAAATGGTTTTTTTTTATTTATTGACACCCTTGTTTTGAGTATGCAGAACCACTGCAAATGTGTCAGGAGAGTCTATTTTATAAAAAAAATAGCTGTTTTGTTTAGGTTTTGATGTTTTTAAAATAAAGTTAAGATTGAAATTTTGTCTGAGTTTTTCCTCTTCTTCTAAGTTTTTTTAAAATTTAACTTTATCTAAAAGTTTATTATCAGATTAGATAGGCTATTAAACAAGGTTTATTTTAATGTGCAGGTGTCTTAACAAAAAGTTAGTAGAATTTTAGTATTTAGGTTTAATTGAAATATCCCTAGACCATGTTCATGTGTGTAGTTGTTATCTTTCTCTTTTTCGCAATTGATAGGCATTTGCTTCAAGTAGGTATTTAGACTTACCTATCCATTTAGAATATATGATTCTTATTTTAAGCCAAATATTAACTATGGCACAGACTAGCAAAATGTACCCTGTGGACAAGACATGTGGCCGCTATAGCAAAACCAAGAATTATAGGCCTTCTAGACGGATGTAATAATGAATTTGGTCTTTTTTCCATTAAGCATTAAATTATTAACCGTAAACCAATCAACGACAGCTGAAAGAGCATAGTTCACATCGTCGAAATTATAATTATGTCTATTCACTTTGTAAAGAAGTGAAGTGTCATCAGCAAACAATACAATTTCATGTTTTTTTCGAAAGGGTAAGGTAAGTCGTTGATATAAATAAGAAAAAGAAAAGGTCCAAGGATGGAACCTTGTGGGACGCCCATTGTAACAGGTGATCCAGAGGAAACTTCACCATTAATATTAACCCACTAAATCCTACCATTCAAGTAAGAACTTAGTAACTTATGTGAAATGCCTCTAATGCCATATATTGTCATCACAGAAATATTTATTAGCCTAGCACTTATCCGTGAAGACCTGTTACTAGCTTCCTGATGTATAATTTTATATTATAGTCTGTAAGAGAATCAGATTTTAGTCTTCCTTAAAATAAATAAATTAATGTGTAAAAAAAACGATCAATTCTCCATTCAAACTTATTGCACTCGCATACGTGCGCACCCGCTGCCTGTCACAGCACAACTGTCCTTGATTTTTTTTTTTTTTTTTATGTCACAAGTGACAACGAGGCAGGCGGGTCACCTGATGGTAAGTGACAACCGTCGCCTATAGACATTGGCAATACCAGGGGATTGCTAATGTGTTGTACACCTTCTTACAATGCCTTAAAGGCGAACTGGCTCTCAAGTGCAATTGCCGGAACACACCAACAGGTGCTTGGCGACAGATTTTCAACTTGAGGGTGGTAGCCAGCCAGTCGAGTACTACAAAGTACCCTACCACCGTGTCTGGTTTCCTCACGATGTTTCCCTTCACCGAAAGCTCAAGCTCATTGTAAGGATTCGAACCCACGACCTTCGCCGCGGTATCCGACGTCACTTACCACTGAGCTATCATCGCCTGATTGGGTGTAATCCACGGATGCAATCTTCGGATGGCATCACGCGCCCACCATTTTAGTTTTTATTTTATTTTTGTCTTAAATTAGGCATTTCAAATAAAATAAAAAAATGGGTATCTGATTCAGGACAGGAAAAGAAAGAAATTATATATTTTGTTTTAGGGTCGTATGAAAAATCAAATGTGGTCTGCTTCAGGTATGGAGAGAGTCTTGTCCAGGTAGCATATATAATTCTTAGTAAAAGGTTAGTACAAGAGGATAAGTAACTCTAAATACCTACTTGAAGCAAATACCTATCAATTGCGAAAAAGCTTTGATATCTAATAACTAAAGATACACAATCAGCGACAAAAAATGGCCTTACTGAATGTCTACCCACTCGAACATTTGGGTGGTCTTTTAATCTAGTAGCATTCTAACGCTCCGACGGTAAACATGCCTCAATGCTCGTTTAAGATATATTTTGGCTAGCAGGTATGAGTCGTAAAATTTTATTGCCTTTTGTACATAGCTCTGTGAATAAAACTTTTAACCCAACACAATTTGAGACAGTTTTGAGAGAACTTTTGCTTGGGATTGTTTATCTTTAGTTATTAGATATCAATGCGAAAAAGATAAAGATAAAAACTGCGTTTGGACAATCTCTCTTTCTTTCATTTAGGGTAAGTAGGGTTAGAAAGAGATATTGTCCCAACGTAGTTGGTATCTTTCTCTTTTTCGCAATTGAAAGGTATTTGCTTCAAATAGGTATTTAGAGTTACCTATCCGTTTAGAATATATGATTCTTGGTGATTATACTCTTTGACGTCTACGTTCTTAGTTTGGTAGCGGTTACATACTATTTGGTTTGTGTAAGTATACATGTTCTCCTATATATTATTATACTCTTTGCATGTATACATCTCCGCTAGGTAGGAGTAATAGTGTTCGTTCTGTGGTTCTGTGGTATATATATACAAGACACGTACTAACTGATTCTCTTTTAATTCAATTATGTTATGGCTGGTCTGATCCTAGTTCGAAACAATAAAATCCTAACGAGTGTGGGCATATTTATTGTGTACCTGCTACACTAGGTACCTTACAACTTTTCTTTGGAGCGTGGGTGAGTGAGGGTCGAGGGGAGGGTATCCAACCCCAGCAACCAAGTGTAGGTATTTATTTATTTGCTTTGTTACCTGCTACCTGCGCAGAATAATCGAGGGAACGAAAATTAATCTGCTCAATCATGGATCCCTATGGTGAGACTATTTTTTTAATTAAAAAAAGAACTAAATATCATTCTCGAGCCGAATTAGATCCAAACGCCGTCGCCGTCTTTCCATCCCATTTAATATTAAGGATAAATTGGGATATTGGACCTTTGTGTATGATTATATCAACCACCATATTGATGAACCAACCATAGCATTACTTTTATAATATTCCGTCTGAGGTTTCTTTCACATGTAAGTACTTCAATTATAAATTCACTGTAACCATCTACCACCTATTATAGGTCACACTACAACATAGGTACCATATTATGATGGACCTGGAAGTAAATTTTGTAAAAGAAGGACTAAATTTGTTAGGATCTGTGAGATGTATGGTAGGTGGTTATGAATTAAATTGGTATTATCTGACAGCAAGTGTATTGGGACTTGGGTGCCACAAGCATTCCCCTTCACAGCAGCACTTTTCAAATTAAGTTCATACTAAAGTCAAAGACATAGGAAGGTCCTACCGAGGATGTTACTCTATAATGTAAATAATGTAATTTTAATTTAAGGCCTAATCACTCACAAATGTATCAATACTTACATCATAGTCTTTACATTTTGACTATTGATATGTGCATGGTGTGGACATGTCAATATGATTGGAGACTTTTTGGTGAGAACTTGCAAAGTGACATTATTGTAATCATTAATATAATCTTCTATTATTATTTGTAAATAAGTATATTGTTATGCATTTTAATTATATAACATCCGAATATATAGTAATATATCAGAAAAGCACTAGAGGAAAGAGAGTACTGATCAGCAGTTATCTTGAATATCCAGCAGGCTTTTGATAAGGTTTAGCACAAAGGCCTTCTCTGCAAAATTGAGGAATCCTCACAGCTTCTAGGTACCTCTTGATGCAGTACCATGTATTGACTGTATGGGAAGATGGAGTTATGTCAGATTTCTAGGACATAGTGGCTGGAGTTCCACAGGGATCAGTATTGGGCACTGGCCCAATACTAGAGGACTGCCTCTACACTCTAAACATTTGATCTCCCCTCGATGTCAGATGTTACCTACTACCGCAACTGTTGTAGACGTTACAGCCTTGCTAGCAAGCGACAAAGATCCTACTAAAGCATTAAGCATCCTCCAGATAAGCTTAGACAAGGTTAAAGACTAGCTCCAGAAATGGAGAATCAAAGCGAGTTCCTCCAAATCTAAGCACATCACCTTTACAAACAGTTAGAGAGGTGACTGCCCCCTGTAAGTCTTGGAAACATCAATTTCTTCTTAAATGTTTTTGTTATAACCAATTCTTTATAATAAAGTATGATATGGAAGAGTGATGCCTGCCATGCCATGATCCTAATACAGGTATTTCACACTTAAAAGGAGGCTTCGAATACTGTACTGAAAATTGTAAAATCATTTAAAGTAAATAAACATTTTGTATTGTATTGTATCAATCTTCCCCAAGAAAACTCAGTGAGATACCTTGGCATGCATATCAAAGACTAATATGTAAAAATCACATCAAAACCAATGAAACCAACGAAATATGCAGTTCAAAAAATGTTACAAAAGTACAATCAAGGTGCATCAAAAGCTTTCTTGAAACTAAACAACAAACAACAGTTTAGGTGTTTCAAGATGAGCCAAACCCAACAAAAGTCATTCGTTCGTAAAGCACTTTGAAGCAAATGGATTGTTTTTTTAGTATAAATGGACATGTGGCTACAATACCACTAAAGGATCGTAAAACGGTTAATTCTGAATGGTACACGACCATTTGTTTGCCGGAAATCTTTGAAGAAATAAGAAGAACAACCGACTCCTTATTCATCATGACAATGCTAGATGCTACACATCGGACGAAACAACTCGGAATTTGGAAGGTCCAAAGATCGAATTAATGGGTCATCCACAGTACAGGACCGACTTGGCCCCCAACAACTTCTATTTATTCCCAACCGTGAAGAATAAATTACGTGGTTAATAGTTTTTCGAGCCGTGAAGAGGCCGTCGATGCGTTCAAAATGCACGTTTTTGAGATACCTCAATCCCAATAGAAAAAGTGTTTGAAAATTGGTTCCAACGTATGCAAAAGTGCATCATAATGGCGAATATTTTAAAAAGCAATAAAACCATAACAAATGCTATATGTTTGTTTCAAATCAAATCAAAATGTTTTATTCAATTTTGGGACATTTGAAGAACACTTATTGAAAGTCATCTTTTTGCTATTTTTAATGCTATTGTTTCTTGGACTATATTAGTCCAAGTATTGATTCCACCATTTCCATATAAAGACCTTTAGAGTTAATTACTCTAAAAACTCTTACAACAATTGTCAAGAGAAGAAACAGCAAAACAAACTCCCCCATTTTTTTTACAACAGTCTCTCTTTTCTTTTTTAAATATTAGTCCCTCTTTTCTTTTATAAATAAGTTTCACTTTGTTATACTTAAATAGCAGGCCTCGTATGTTACTGTTATTTGTTGTTAAATCAATATATGAATAATATTAAATTAATTACTGGTACCATATTTAATGGCGTTATAGTACCTACTTACGAATTTTGTGAAAAATTAATCTAGCTACTTATTACAGTTATTTTATTATATATATTACACCCAGCACTTAAGTAGTACAGTACAAAGATACAGCCATGTGACAAACAAACACTGCATAGGCAATAATAGGGTCCTGATAGGCATCCACTGGATACGAAATACTTTTCTTTTTATTCTGAATAAGCTTGTGTTTGATCACAGTCTCACCATGGTAAATGAAGATGTGGCTGAAGCACACAAAGCCTAGATGGGGACTGGCTCTCAAGTGCAGCTGTCGGAACACACCGATAGGTGCTTGGTGACAGATTTTCAACTTGAGGGGTGGTAGCCAGCCAGTCGACTACTACAAAGACCGTACCACCGTGCAAAAATGTAACTTAACCCAAAAAATTTATATGTACATAATTATGACATTGTCAAGATTTACATAGGTATATCAACCGCTGTTACCTAGTGAAGTGTAGGACCAATCTTAAGTTGATAGGATCAGATATTCAGTTATATTTACTCATTAAATGCTAGAAAGTGGCAATTTTATAAGTCATAACATTTCCTCTTTGCTATTACTACAACTTTTAAGGCGATGATAGCTCAGTGGTACGAGTGACTTCGGATACCGCGGCGAAGGTCGTGGGTTCGAATCCTACAATGAGCTAGAGCTTTCGGTAAAAGAAAACATCGTGAGGAAATCATATCACGGTGGTAGGGTACGTTGTAGTACCCGACTGGCTGGCTACCACCCTCAAGTTGAAAATCTGTCGCCAAGCACCTATCGGTGTGTTCCGACAGCTGCATCCTTCAGCCACATCGTCATTAACCATGGTGAGATTGTGATCAAAGACAAGCTTATTCAGAAGGAAAAAAGAAAAGAAAAAAAGAACTGCCATTATTACCTAAATAGTAAACAATATGTTAATTTACCAACAGAGCATATAATGGATGCTTCACGCTTGTGCATATATGGAGAATTTGATGCACAAGTGGATCACATTATGCTGAATGTGAGATTAAAACGAACAGAAGCTGAGAACATGAGATGTATATTTGATGATCTGGAGCTAATCTTTCAAAACTTGTGGCCAGGTAATATTTTAGTGCTACGCTTCGAAATATAAGTTCGATTTTATCAAAGACCATTATAAAGATCAACTTTTATTCTATTAATATTTATTATGGATATCATCAATACACTAAATTGTATAGGTAAAATGAATTACCCCGCCGCGTCTATATCTAAGTCTGTATACGATTTTCTCTGAATCGATTGTACGGATTATACTCGTATACCTACGTTTCACAAATGAACAAAGTGTTTCAATAGAAAGGGTTAGGGATTTATTTTTTTATCTCCTTTTATATACCTATATAGAATATACATTAGTGGATATTTTACTTGAATAAACCGTACGAAGACGGCAAAGAATAGTCGTCGGCGAGATATATTCACGTAGGCACACTAAATAGCCAGCGATAGGTAAAAATAAAGTACCTATGCATATTGATCCCAGAGTATACAGGTGAATTTTTCAAGTGGGCGTGGATGGCCAAATCCTAAACTAAAGGGAATATCGAAAAATGCTGAAGGGAGTCTCGATTTTGATTAAAACTAAAACTGCATCATTAGATTTTTGAAAAAATATTTCCCCAAGCCAGGAATCGAACCCGATGAATTTGAAAAAAAATACACAGCCTGTATTATTACACCATCTGATAATGTTGCTAATAAGTATCAAATTCTCAGAAGTCATGATATACAGCAAACTTAAAGAAAGTGCTTTAATAGTATATTGTTTACCCTTTATAGTCATATTGTTTTGATTTCGTATTGTCTGAAAATACCATTAATAGTTACAGTGTTCGGAGATGTGTTCTGAGATCAATTGTATGACTATATAATATATTATACCCTTTGAATTGTTGTAAAACTATGCTAGTAACTATTAGTTGAAGTTTGAATGCACATGTCACATTTTAAATAATTTCAGGTTGTGAAGTCCTACCTTTTGGTTCAATAGTCACCGGTTTAGCAATAAGATCATGTGACGTCGAGTGCTTTGTTATACTTCCGACGGGAACACCAGCTCAGGATCAAAACGTAATCCAGGCTTGTAATATACTCAAGCAACACCCGAACCTATTCAATGAACTGTTTGCTATTACTTGTGCTAAAGTGCCAATTGTCAAGTTTTTACATGTACCCACAAATGTCTATTGTGCTATAAATTTCAAGAATCCAGCAGGAGTCAGGAATAGTCAATTACTTGCTTTCCTTTTTAATTTGGATAATAGAGCTTTGTCACTGGGTATAGTAATTAAATATTGGTCAAAAATTCATAAATTCACGGGCGTAAATTTAATGTCGTCCTACGCTTTAACATTGCTGGTTGTATTTTATTTGCAACAGATCAAAATATTCCCATCAGTGCATGAGCTGCAAAAAAATAAAGCTAGTTTTTATATAAATAATTGGAATATGGCATTTGAGGATAATATCCAGCTACCCATCGATAGCATAGAGTCGCTTAATCATATTACTGGAGGGTTCTTTCGATATTATAGTATTTTTAACTTTAAAGAAGACATTGTGTCACCATTTCTTGGGCAACCAGTGAAAAGGCTTATATTCAAAGATATAAATAATGTTCCTGACGAATTTTCAACATATAAGAATAATGTGGCAAGTAATATGTGTCAGACTTTTAGAATTGATTCAAAGCTATGTATTCAAGATCCGTTTGAACACAGCCGGAACTGTGCTGTGACTGTTAATCCAAAACTAGTCGCAAAAATGATAACATACATACGTTTTGCTGCAAGAAAGTATGATGAGAAAAGTAATGATTTTCTCAGAGAGATATTGACTGAAGTCCCTAACAAGGAAACAAATGTAGTCGATAAACAAAAACAAATTTCACATAATAAAGTGAGGAAACAGAATCACAATAAATTCAAAGTAAACAATTTGAATGCTTGGTGTGAAGAAATAAATAAACTAAGAATAGGCAAAAGATAAGGTGTTTGAATTCGATGGGCTGTTTTTTTAAGTATTTACAAAATGTTATTTGAATATTATTTATATTACTTATTGTTTTATTTTGTGTTAACGTTATTTATATAACAACGTTTGTATTGTACAAACGTTATGTTGTTGAACCCATTTTATTAAATTATACCATAATTTATAATGAAAAATAATGCTATTACATAATATGTGGATGTTACAGTTAATTCTTTGTGCTCAAGAATAACTTTTGGCAGTTAAAATACTTAAGCATAATTATGCTAAATTTTAATTAATGTGTATAATAACATGAAAATACCTAATAAAAAAAATGATTTCGTACTACTCACAAAGGTGCTGATTTTATTGTTTACGGAATAAACTAATTTAATGACACTATTATTACGGTTGCTGCTGTTAATGCTGGTAATGCTGATGTTATTGTTTACGGAATAAACTAATTTAATGACACTATAAAAAAAGATGCATGAAAATATGTCCTAAATTTATTACTAGATGTCTGCCGCGGTTTCACCCGCGTTCCGGAGGTATCTTATTCTTATGTCCTTCTCCAAGGTTCCATCTATCTCTTTACCAAATTTCATCTAAATCGGTTCAATATTTTAAGCGTGAAGAGCTAACAGACAGACAGACACACTTTCACATTTATAATATTAGTAGGTGTGGATTAAAAATTGGTCCAATTCCTTGATTTCAACGTGAATTGATTTCCATATGTGACATCAGCATAGATAGACTGTATCGAGTTTAATTATAATTTATCCCTATTAATAACGTTTGTAAGATTGAGACAGGGAGGTTAAATTATATTAGCTAGTTTGTAAACAAACTATTATCATCTTTGCATATACGCCATGATTTTATGTAAGTACCTAGTTAGTGAGTAGGTAGGTAGGTACCTTAATAAATGGTTAGATTTATAGGTTGTAAATAGGTTTCTAACAAAAAAAAACCTGTCTAATAATACATAATGTTACGTTTACCTAAAAATCTGTTCCAGGTTTTCGATAATGTTCATCCTAATAGACATCTGATATGCAGTCTCCTTTCATTCGAAATTAACAAAATACTGATAAATTCCTGATATATCTATTCTATACATATTATATATCAGAAATTCATCAGTAACCTGTGAAACTAGCCCTAAGTATTTAAATAATCATAATATTTATTATCTATCTACTACTAAACTAAATGAAAATGTTTTGCTGATTGATTTGTATATTATACAGTTGTCCGGTAAGTAGAACGACGGCAAATTTGAGGGAGAGATAGGCGGGTCACCTGTACGAAATATACAAAAATGATCATATAATTATTACTATCTATATTAACTTTTTTATTATTAGGGTAGGTTTCACTTTTACTGATAAAAGTATCACCATTTTCTAGAAATTGTTTATAAAATAAAACAAACATCAAAGTAAATATCTCGAAATTGGTGACACTTACAAAGGTAGGTAATTATTGTATTTTTGGTAGGTGTCCCGCCTATCTATCTCCCCCTATGTTTGTCGTAACTACTTACCGGACACCCTGTGGGATCAAAAATGTATGTAGGTAGGTATTTTACATATGGAACATTGTGAAAAACCTATCAGTAACCTGTAAGGCTCGCCCTAAGTATTTAAATTATATATTATCTACCTCCTACTAAATATAAATAAAAATGTTTGTCTGATTTGATTTGTGTATTTATTATACCCTTATTAGGGTTGCCACAAGTCCCGGATCAAGTATGTTTAAAAAAGCTAGAAAACCCTGGGGGATTGTTGTACTTTGGTATTGAAAATAACAATCAGGTAGACTCTGTCATCTTTCTGTAGCAAATAAGTATCTAAAACTCGACATTCCAACATTTATGGCAGCCCTACTCTACCATAGTAGACGTTAGATTCAACCATAAAATTATAATAATATCCTACTAATATAAACGCGAATGTTACTCTTTGACACAAAAATGACTTAACGGATTTTGATTAAACTTGGCACACAAGTAGTCCATATCCTGGAATAAAACCTAGGATACTTTTTATCCCGGGAAAAGTCAAAATCCCTCGGGAATGCGGGTGAAACCGCGGGGGACAGCTAGTAATAATAACTTCTGGAATTAGTAGGTTATCCAACACTCGTAGATACAACATAAATATAACAGTCTTATACACAAATCGTGTAATACTATGTAGTAGGTACCTACGATTAAAACTAGCGGGCCCGGCATACCTCGTCCTGCACTGAAATTCAAACAACTTGGATTCCAGCCAGCATCTATTCTGAATCATGGATTTTGAGTCTGTCAATAATTTGTTGCCAAATATTTGATTTTGTCGGCCCTTGGTCTGTATAAGTTATAAGACTTTTGAGGGGAATGACTCTTGCTGGCAGGGCCACCACTGTATCTCGAGAACTTATCTGTTTGCTTCCTACCTTGGGTATTGTAATTTTCGTAGGTGTCTCTAATTAAGAAAAATACATCCTGTTAGCACAGTATAAAGATATATTGGTGAAAGAATTTTTAAAATCAGATTAGGCGTGAAAGCGTAATACAAACTCACTTTCTCATTTATAATATTAGTTGGGATAGGATTCATAGGTCCCTTCGCTACATATTCTAAGTAGGTAGGTACCTACTTTTACGTGTGGTGTATAATTATCAATTTAATAGAGGACTAAAAATAAATGTATTATTAAAGACCTTAATTGCTTAATATTTGATTGTTTGTTTGCATTGAATAGGCTCTGAAACTACTCGACCGATATGAAAAATTCTTTCACCATTAGAAATTTCAATTTTTCTATTATGTAGAGTAAGGTTTTTATATTCTAATTACTTATCTACCTATATCCTACAATGAACTTTCGGTGAAGGAAAACATCGTAAGGAAACCATAGCACGGTGGTAGGGTACTTTGTAGTACCCGACTGGCTGGCTACCACCCTTAAGTTGAAAATCTGTCGCCAAAACACCTATCGGTGTGTTCCGACAGCTGCACTTGAGATCCAGTTCCCATCTAGGCTTTGTGTGCTTACCATCTTCGGCCACATCATCACTTACCATGGTGAGATTGTGGTCAAACACAAGCCTATCCAGAATAAAAATATATATATATATATATATTCTTATTTACGCTACCGCTATGGATACTTACTGTAAGGAGTCGAGGTAGGTACTACTTAAATGTTAAGTGCTTGTTACCTATTATAAAAGCGCTGACAGCTATTCAAAGATTTTGCGGTCCAGATTTAGATACTCGTATGACCAAGTATACAAATAAAAATTAGGCTATAACATATTTTTGTAATTCCATATTTCATGAACCCAAGTTATTTTAAATATCGATTTTAAAGGTGGTGAATATATATGTAGTTACTTAGTACCTATCCTCGAAGACGCACCCCAGTCTTTTTCCTAATCCCTCACAGTATAAAGATATCTGTGATATTATGGACAAATACATAGGTATCGATAAAGACACGTCGACAGCTCTATTCGATCACTAGTGCCAACCCAATTGGTAATAATATTTGTTAAAGTATTTTTTTTATGTTTACTCAGCTCCTCGGTTATCTCGGTAGGTACCTAATCGATTTTGTATGCTATCGGGCCAGTAAATAATCTATAAAGCCAATCAAATCATTTTAAAATACATGTACCTAGGTATACATATTAATAAAACTACAGATTCCTGCCCTTCTTAACATTTTATTGTTTGATGCCTAATATATATTAATAACCTACCATTTAGAAGTCCATATCCATGCTAATATTATAAATGCATAAGTAACTCCTCTGAGTTTGTTACATTTTCACGTCCAAACCGCTAAACTGAACTTAAATGTATGTACAAAATGTAGCCTTGCTGAGATTCATGCCGGTTCTTCTCAGTTGAAAGCTGACTTCCGAACCGGTGGTCACTTATAGATATAGATGAGACCTTGCAGAAGGTGAAGGACATAGAATACTTTTGATCCCGGGAATCAGATAAGATCCCTGGGGAACGCGCTTAAAACCGCGAGGGACAGCTATTAAAAATTCTCTTTATTAGATATTTTTATTAAACAGTAAGTTGGTCTTAATAAAAATGAAAATAATAAATTAAAACATAATATATCAATGTATATTAAACTACCTAACATAATTATGTAGACCTATATATACCATTTGGTATAGGAGTGGGTACTTAAGTATTATTATCCTTATGTAAAAAGGTAAATAATTAGGTAGGTCACTTCTTTCCCTTTTTTCCTTTTTTACGTTTCGGCTTAATTGGTTCCGGTTCCGGTGGGGGTGTAGGAGGCAATTTCCGGTCAGGCCATTTCCTTTGTATATAATCAGCTAGACGATTGATATCAATCGTCTTGGATTTTTCTGTACTCGGTCCAGCAAAAAGACGAGTCATTTCAAGGAAAAGGTCCTCATCAAGAGATGCCCCAGATTTGGCTACAGTACGCATAAAAATCTTCGTAGGCAATATCAATATATTATTATTATCTTTGAGCAACTGCAATATAAATAGAGCAAAATCAACCTTATTCTTTTTTGGTTTTTGTGTAAGGAATTCTATCCGATTGAGAACTATCTCACGCATATCGGGTTCTGTAGGCTGAAAGGTCCCAACTACACCTCCATGAGTTACCACGACACGCTGCTTAGACTTCATACACTTCATATTTTCTAGAATTTCTAAGAACTCGGGATTAACATAAATATTGTCCAAAATTACCCTTTGTACTTTAACATCAGGGAGATTCAATTTATTAATCACATTTAAAGCATCATTTGGCGATAACGGATTATAAGACAAGTCCAGTGTTACCAGATTCATTGCTTTTCCTAAGTTTCCCATTAAATTGACAACAGCATTCCCTGCCAATCTGTTGTTGCTCAGATTCAATGTACGAAGATTTGGAGCGCGTGTTAAAGCTTTTATAGCAAAACCCATGTTACTTATTCCATTCCAGGATAGATTACATTCCTTTAGAGTTACACTCTCTCCTAACATACTAAGTAATTGGTTCGTTGCGGGTACATATAGATTATTCCAAGACAGATCTAACAGGTGAAGCTTGTTGTGGGTTTCCAATGCTTCAGTAAATGCAACGACACCCTTCGCTCCGATATTATTGTTGCTTAAATATAGCTTGTGAACACTCAGTCCTAGAAATATGGATTGAGCAATGTATTCCATACCGATGTCTCCAAGTTGGTTTCGATTCAGATTCAGAACTTTTAGAGTCATATTTGATTGCAAGCCAGCTAGTAAAAGTTTGACTCCTTCATGTCCAATACGACATCCAGATAGTATAAGTTCACTCAATGAAGAATTACTTATAAAAATCTCACCTAAATGATAACATGAATCCTTATCCAGAAAATTATCAGTTAAATCAAATATTTTAACAATTTTATTGTATTTTAAGGCAAGAGCCATAGCCCGTACTCCGTTAACACAATAATATTGCAGATTTATCTCTTCTTCTAGCAAGCCTCTATAAAATAACCTAACAGGATATTGATTCATTTCTTTACATATCGCCAGGTATAACTCTTGCCCATTGTCAGGATATTGGATTTTCTCTTCGGGTTCCAATAAAGCACTGGTTATTCCAGGGTCTCGAATGGATGGGTAGTGGTAGTACTGATGTCGTAGGACAGAGCTGGCAGACATGCAAATGTATTCAGCGCATACTTCGCTAGCACGTGGATACAAGCTGTTCTCGTATCGAATTGGTTTCTTGTTTTCATCAGGTGTTCCAATATTAAGAGATGACCATTCATCCATGGGAGGTTCTTCGGAACTCTCTTCTAATTCTGTCTCAAAGATCGTTTGGATTGGTAACTCTTCTGTTAAAGAGCTGTCTGTAGACATTTTTGCAGTTTTAATTGAAATACAATCTAAAGTATAATAAAAATGACCATAGTAGGTACAAAATATGACGAAAACTTCTTTTGACACTTCGATAACGTAAAAAAATAATTTAAAAAGTAACGATGCCCCCATGAAGGAATGTTTACTGACTTTTAATATTATGTGTTCAAAAATAATTGGTTTTAGATGAGTGGGTACCACAGGTGGGTACTTACGTACACAAATTGTTCCTAGATAAATATTTTTATGTAATCATTGAGATTATCGACCGGGTATTTCACTATAATCCTTTTTTTTTTATTCTGGATAAGCTTGTGTTTGACTACAATCTCACCATGGTAAGTCATGATGTGGCCAAAGGTGGTAAGCACACAAAGCCTAGATGGGAACTGGCTCTCAAGTGCAGCTGTCGGAACACACCGATAGGTGTTTTGGCGACAGATTTTCCAAAATCTCAAGCTCATTGTAGGATTCGACCTTCGCCGCGGTATCCGACGTCACTACCACTGAGCTATCATCGCCTTAAAATTATGCCTTGTTATGGCAAATAGTTTCTGAATAGGATTTTTTTCTGTGTTCTCATTCAAAACTGCAGTATTCTTACATTACTTACATTTGTAAAGGCTTGAATATAATATTGTAATATTAAAGGCCAGGGCATAGTACCTAGCTGGTGCTGTTGAATCGCCATACACTATACTTTTATTGCAGAGCTGCAATGTAGTTTAAAAAGTCGTTCGTGGAACGCTCTTTTTAGTTTTATGGCCGACAAGAAGATGGTAGTCTATACAGCCCTTACCCTATGCGCATTTTTCGGTAAGCGGTTGTGGCGCTCACAACCTTGGCTCAGGATGTCGCCAAGGTGACACAAACGTGGGAGCAGGTTCGGTGGGCGGTCGGATTACTCTCACCAGCTCGGGCCGCTATGACGGGTCAAGTCTAAATCGCTTATATACTCGTATAAGTATCTTAAGTAGCTTCTCTGGAGAACGTAAGAGGGCTGCTAGACGGTTTTTAACCAGAAAAAGGATAAATACAAATATTATTAGGGGGTATTGAGTCTGCGACATTAAATACGGTCGGAGTCGACCTTATTACGAAAGAAATAACGATACTAATTTAAATAAACAATACCTACCTATTCTCATCATCGCGTTACCCATGTAGTGGTAGGGGAGGCATTGATGCTAAATTTGTAGTTACTCGAGCGTCTTTGGGACCTACTGGAATTTGAAGATTAGGTGGAATAAAGAAAAAAAGGTTATGTGATATTTTCCCCTTCAGCGGTGGGGGGAGCGTCTACAGGGTTTCAAAAATGTAAAAAAAAACAGTCACCAAGAAATACTCGAGCGCGTCAGATATTAATAGGGTAGTCGCGCCACGTCTGTCTGATAACGGAAAAATAATAATCTGCCGTTTTGCGTGGTGGGGGTGGCCGTACGAAGGGGTCGAAAATATTTTTAAAAAAAATTTACTCGAGCGCGTCAGACATTGATAAGGGATGTTAAGTGAACCCTCCAGTAGCTCCTATTTTAAAGACTGACGATTTGGACGCGACCATCAGTCAGGGCCGATTTTTGAAAATGCAAAAAAAAATCGTGACCTTGATTTACTCGAGCGCGTCAGATTTTTATACAGGCGGTTCTTCTTGATGGCTTTGTTGTACTGACCCATAATCTGACAATTATGTTGAGGGATTTCCTTAATCTGACGGTTTGAAAAAAAAAATATGTAAAAAATATCGAAATCTCGAAAATGGTTCAAGATATCGAAAAAATGTTTGTACAAAAGTTGTAGAGAATTTAACCTTCTACAATATTTATTATGAATACATATGCCAAAAAACCCATAGGAAACGAGATATTTGCAATAAATGATTTTTTGACCTTTGACCTTGAAAAATCAGTAGTCGCGGGCACCCTAAGATAAGTAGCTTTTGAGACAAGTTTTAGGGTGTCTAAATAAAGGTTTATACAAGTTAATAGCTGACTATTTCTCATTCTGAGGTGAAACTCATAATATTCCTGGACTATACACTTAATAATGATTTTAGCCACTTCGGCTTGTGCAAATCGGCAGATTAAGATATTTCCGTGATTCGTGACTAATTTCCTTCAAAATAAAAAAAAAACCAATCGCGCTCGAGAAAATCCAGGTGACGTTTTTTTTTTGCAACTTTGCGAGTCTCCAATTTTCTTTCGTCACGCCCAATTTGTCAGATTATTGAAATGTACACTATTTTGCATGTAACTAACTTACCTTACCTTAATCTGACGCGCTCGAGTATTTCAAACCATCGATTTTTTTTTACTAATCTGACGGGCTACCCTAGGCGTTCGACACTACATAGAAGGCTCAGATTTGGTGAGAGTACTTCACAAGGTGCAAGGTTGCCCCCCTTATGTTAATCTGACGCGCTCGAGTAAATCCCGAAATCCCCTATTCGCCTCCCCTACCATAGATAATACACTATTTTGGGGTGTAAGGGGTCATACCAACACCTTTTTGACCCAAGCCAACCTCACTTGCATGCGGTGCACCCTGCCGATCAACTAACGAGGCTCTGGCATACACTGACTCCCTCTCAGGGTTGTGGTGGATCGGGTGGCGGCCCCACATAATTCCTACGCTGCTTAGCATGGTGGTAGGACCTCGGTCCGACTGGCTAGCGACCACCCTCGTGAGTGAGTCTATTGCAAAGCAGCTCCCGCTGTGTTTCAACAGTGTTCACGAGAGCCAGCCCCTCTTTTCCGAAGTGTGCAGTCCGTGTGTTGGCGGGGTCCTGCGACGTGTTTCCGTCGGGCTTCCTGTGTGTGACGTGTTGGGTTGACGTGGGGGCCAGGGAGACCCGGTGAAACGGTTATCCGCTGGCCGCCCGCCGGTTAGTTGGGGACCCGAACCTGGGCACAACTTCCAATCTCCGGCCCAGTAGGCTGTCCCGCCAACTGGTGTAAAATCCTGGCGAGTGTTTGTCGTGCCGGGGTAGGAGACCGGAGTGGAACCCGACAGGCACTCCCGGGAGGGACCGGGGGCCCTCTCGTCCCCCATGTCAGCCCCACAATATTTCACCTCATCAAGATCGACCCCCAACCTTTGCTCTTTGCCCCCGTTAACGCACGAACTGCTCACTTCCATTCATTCTCTTTTTACCCACTTTTAATATGGTTGTCAAGAAAAGAAAAAAGCATCTTTCAGCGGCTACCCCATCCACACTTCGAGTGGACTTTTGCAATATCAGGGGTCTTCATAGTAACATCACCGCTGTCCATCACCATCTTGAGACAGTGAAGCCGGCCTTGCTCTTTCTGACGGAGACACAGATATCCTGCCCGGTCGATACAACATATCTTCACTTCCCTGACTACAGTCTCGAACAAATGTTCGAGACTGTAGTCATAACATAACATTTGTTCGTTCCAAAGGCCGGGGTTTGCATGTTCGTCCGGGAGGGTATCTGTTGTCGCCGTCTAAACAACCTCGAAGACAGAGACCTGTCTATTCTCTGGGTGCGCGTAGACTACGGCGGGTCCACCCGTATATAGGCGTGCCTCTACAGGTCTCATCGTGGCGACGCTGAGACAACTCGCTTCTTTGAGCGCGTTCAGGAAGCGACCGACAGAGTGCTGGAACAGTATCCCACGGCCGAGGTGATTGTCCTCGGAGACTTTAACGCTCACCATGTTGAGTGGCTGGGGTCTTCGCGGACCGACCACGCAGGGAAAACTGTTCACAACTTTGCTCTGGCCTATGGTTTCTCGCAACTGGTACTGGATGCAACCCGCATACCTGATATCGAGAACCACGAGCCATCTCTGCTGGACCTTCTGCTGACCACTCACCCAGATGATTACCAGGTCTCCGTCGGCGCTCCTCTTGGATCGTCCGACCATTGCCTGGTTCAGTCTGATGTGCCTCTCACGCGACCCCGCGAGACGCGTAAAGTTTGGCATTACCGGTCAGCAGATTGGGATGGACTGCGGGAGTTCTATTCATCCTACCCATGGAAGCAGCTTTGTTTCTCGTTTGATGACCCGGACAGCTGCGCAGACTCGGTCGCCGATGTCATACTGCAGGGCATGGAATGTTACATTCTAAGCTCTGTAGTGTCCATTGGTGGTCCCAGTCAGCCCTGGTTCAATAGGCCCAGTGCTTTGGCTACTAGCCTTAAGCAAGATGCCTACCGGGCTTGGACAAAAGCGCATGCTCAAAATGATCCGGAGGAATCCAAATTGAGAAAAATATACAATTCTGCCTCTTGGTCCAGCAAGAAGCAAATTGCCAGAGCGAAGTTCCAGCACATCGGCAGAATTGGCGACCGACTTGCAAGCTTCCCTTCTGGAAGTCGAGCATTCTGGTCGCTTGCCAAAGCTGTCGAGGGTAACTTCTGTCGGTCGTCGCTTCCGCCGCTACGCACTCCGGATGATTCTCTGGCCCACACTGCAAAAGAGAAAGCCGACCTAATGGCAGCTCTCTTTGCAGACAACTCGACACTTGACGACGGGGGAGCCACAACGCCTACCATTTCGCATTGTGGCAGCTCAATGCCGGATGTTCGCTTCACGCAAACAACGGTTCGGCGAGCTCTGTTTTCCCTTGACGTCCGAAAGTCGAGTGGGCCAGACGGAATCCCCGCCATTGTGCTAAGAACGTGTGCTCCAGAGTTGTCTCCAGTGTGGACGTGCCTATTCAGGCTTTCCTATACCACCGGACGTGTTCCTTCTTCGTGGAAGACTGCCCTTATCCATCCGATCTCCAAAAAGGGGGACCGAACAGATCCGTCCAACTACAGGCCTATAGCGATAACCTCCCTTCTCTCTAAGGTGATGGAGCGAGTCATCAACACTCAGCTCCTCGGGTATCTAGAGGAGGACCAGCTGATTAGCGACCGCCAGTATGGCTTCCGTAATTGTCGTTCAGCTGGTGATCTTCTTCGATTCAGCCCATCGATGCGTCAGGTATACAACCTGACGCATCGATGGGCTGAAGCCATAGAGAGTAAAGCGGAGGCATTGGCAGTTAGCCTAGATGTCGCTAAGGCCTTCGACCGGGTCTAGCATAGGGCACTTCTATCGAAGCTACCGTCATACGGACTTCCCGAGGGATTATGCACATGGGTTTCCAGCTTTCTTGCTAATCGGAGCATCAAGGTCGTTGTTGACGGATGCTGCTCCGATATCAAGAACATTAATGCTGGCGTACCGCAAGGCTGCGTACTATCACCCACGCTGTTCATCCTGCATATCAATGATTTGTTGGACATTTCCAACATTCATTGCTATGCGGATGACAGTACCGGTGATGCTCAATATACCGGCCGTGCTAACATCCCTCGGTCCGTGGTGGAAGAAAGCCGAATACGACTTGTGTCTGAAGTCGAGACCTCTTTGGAGCGGGTCTCGGAATGGGGGAGTCGCAATTCAGTCCGATTCAACCCCTCGAAGACACAGGTTTGCGCGTTTTCCACGAAAAAAACCCCATTCATAGCAGCACCAAAGTTTGAAGACTCTCACCATCTCTAAGAGTATCGGGATCCTCGGTGTTGACATTGCGAGTGATGTCCAGTTCCGAGGCCATCTGGAAAGCAAAGCCAAACTGGCTTCAAAAAAACTGGGTGTGCTAAATAGGTCCAAGCAGTTCTTCTCACCACTCCAGCGGCTGCAGCTTTATAAAGCGCAGGTTAGGCCGCATATGGAGTACTGCTCACATCTCTGGGCTGGCGCACCCGCTTACCAGCTTGATCCACTTGCCTCGGTGCAAAGGCGGGCAACTCGTATCGTTGACGATCCCGAACTCACCAGCGGTATAGAACCTCTCAGCCTTCGGAGAGATATTGGCTCTCTCTGTGTGTTCTCCCGTCTGTATAATGGGGAGTGTTCTCACGAACTTTTCGACTCGGTGCCAACGTCACCATTTTACCATCGCACCGCTCGCCGGCGATGTGAAGCTCATCCTCACATCCTCGAGCCGCCTCGATCGTCCACCGAACGATTCAGTCAGACGTTCCTTCTGCGGACCATTAGGATGTGGAATGAGCTCCCTATTACGGTATTCCCTCCGCGCTATGATATGGGGTTCTTCAAAAAGGGCGTTAAACGAGCTCTTCAAGGTCGGCAACACATCGGCAATCACCCTGGTATTGCAAATGTCTATAGGCGGCGGTGACCACTTACCATCATGTGGACCGTCTGCCTGTTTGTCAACCTATTGACATAAAAAAAATATATATATATAAACTAGGCGTTATCGAAACTAGTACATAATGTACGTATATGTGCAATATTTCCACGAGTGTGTGTTTTAGTGAGGTGACTTTAAATATCTTCGCATTAATGATATCAAAATTATAATGAGTGGTAGTATTTTGAATCTGCTATGGTATAATCTAAATAATTTGTGTTTTTTTAATCCGTTTTTTTCCGGTAAGTAGTAGGTACAACAAACCTAAGGGGGAGATAGGTTGAGCGGGTCATCTACATACACCTAACAAATACTTACCTTGGTAAAAGTGTCACCATTTTCGAGATATTAAATATCTAAAATAAAAAAATCAATACATCCATAAATAGCGTTGTAGTTGTAACTGTTAGTTTATTATAAGTTTGTCTGTGCTTTTACACTGGTAAAACACTTAGTTTTGATTAATTGTAAGAAGGAAGTAAAAGAAATGTTTAATTGAAGAATAATTATTTTTGTAGTACGCATCAAGCAGTTGTGAGTTTTATTTTCACAAATATTAACAGTAACTTAGGTGTATTAATGTATGTATCAATGTACATATATTTACAACAGATGTACAGAATATACAAACTATAATATGTAAAAAAACTGCTTCGAGGCTGCCGCTGCTGCCGATCGGCAAGGTTCCTAGCAGGCTGGCTGGCAGCGTTTCCTTTTTTGGATAAATAAAAACACTTACATAAAAATCCGAAATATCTCAAAAATTGTGACCTTTTTACTGAAGTAATCTTTGTATATTTGGTAGGTGACCCTTCCACCTATCTACCCCTTGAGTTAGTCGTACTACTTACTGGACATCCTGTATATTAAGTATGTTTACTGGTTTTCTGCCTCGAGGTTTCACTGCAATCCCCTGTTTTACCTACTTACAGTCTGATTTTTAATTAGCTGGACTAAACTGACAGTTACGAGCGCAATATGGTTAAAATTACTGTTTCATGGTTTGACCATATCACTTTTTATCAATAAAAGTCAATCTAATATCAGTGATTACAGGTATTCTCATTCATTCTTCTTACGACAACTGTCAAATCAGTCCACCTAATTAAAAATCCAAGTATAGATACTTGTTATTTTTCCTGATTATCTGAAAACGTGTAACTGGGATATAACAATCTTCCATTCAACTAATACCGGTATCTCATGTTGTTATATGGATGGAGTTGTTATTATTAGGTACCTACTAGTATTTTGCATAAATAAAATTGGCTATAAAATTTAAATTTTAAAGAAATTATTAAAAATTTATGAAAAAATTAAAAAAATTATTAGGTATTTTATTCATATATTTCACAAAATAACATTTTACTAGTTTTCTGCCCCGTGGTTTCACCCGCGTTTCCGTGGGATCTTATCTTTTTCCGGGATAAAAGTATTATATGCTTTATTCCAGGATATGATCTACCTGTGTGCCAAGTGTGCCGTTTTTGCTTTGTTGAGCAATAAATATCCAAACTTTCACATTTGTAATATTAGTAGGATTATTTATTCAATTAATTATTAAGACAACCAACAGTGACATAAAATAAGGGAGGCCAATGCAAGGTTAAGGTTAAGACCAAGGGCGGATCCAGTTTTCCAGTCAGCGGGGGGTCATATCGAGGGCTAGTCAGGACATGCTCCAATACGATTTCAATAACAAATCTAATTATAAATATTGTTATAACAGCATATACCCAGTCAAGTATAGGGCGAGGCGGGGGATCTTTTAAAAATAATGTTTCGATGTTTGAAACATTTACCTACTCATTACAAGAGCGTTTCTCAGAAGACTGACTTAATGCTAACTTAAATCTAGGGTCTCGACATGAGACCGCCATCGCCCCGCCTGCCGACTCGGCGTCTAGGTATATGTGGTCCGAGATAGGCATTACTAGAATATAGAGCGCTGACGCGGGACATTCATAGAGTCGTCAGACGTAACTTTATACTCCGCTGCTAATAAAGCTTCAACAGCGGAAGCACAAGCTTAGGGCACACCCCGACGTTACTCACCTCCTGGCCTATCCCCGGCCAGGAGAGTAATACACACCCCGGGCGTACCCACCCGGGAGATAAAATTAGTGTTTTTAGTAGGTCCCCCCTGGCTGGCCACTATGGCCAGCCAGCTTAAACCGGAAACCCTGGAGGACCTCCTCCAGGACAAAGTGATAGTAGAGTACCTCCTTAAAAAGTATGGTAGCCTCCCTTCTGGAAGCCGCCCCTCCAGCCGCCCCTCTAGCCGCCCTCCATCCCCAACCCGCTCCCCATCCCCAATGTCTGCTCAATCCGAGTCAGAAGAGGAGCCTTCCGCTCCCATCATCCTAGTGTCCCACCACGAGGACTCCCCCGCTTCTCCCGATGACGGGTACACTTTGGTGTCGAAGCGGGCCAAGCGCAAACGCGCCAAAAAGGCCCCAGAAGAGGCAGCAGCTGCGAAAGCAGCCAAACCCTCGTCCCCAACCCCCGGTTCGCTTCGCGAAGTCCGCCCACTCACCCCAGTGAGCCCTCCAACCCCCATTCCGGCAAGGAGTCCCCCTGCCCAAACCCAAACCCAATCCCAATCCCAACCCCAGTCCCAAGCCCAAGTCCCCTCCAAGAAGGACTCCCCTCCCCCCCTGTTCATTCAGGATGCGGGGAAGTGGACTGGCGTGTCCTCGTGGTGCAAGGAGCACCACGTCAATTATTTATCTGCCCGCCCCGTAGAACACGGGATCAAAGTAACTGTGGCAACGTCTGACGACCACAGAGCCCTCTCTAAAATGCTCCGGGAGCGTAAGGTGTCATTCCACACCTACACCCTCCCCGATGAACGATCCCTCAGGGTCGTCATCAAAAACATCCCCATCGAGATCGATGTGGATGAAATTAAAAGCTCTCTTCAAGAGCAAAACCTCCCCGTTTTATCCGTGCACCGCATGTTCAAGGGGCGCGGCCACGCGCCCTATAGAATGGTGTTTGTCACCCTCGAAAGAGGCACAGCCGGAAAGGCTATTTTCAAGCTCAGGCATGTTTGCGACCTCACCGGCATATCCGTGGAGGCCCCCAAAAAGGGACGTTACCCGTCCCAATGCCACAATTGCCAATTGTACGGCCATTCCGCACGCAACTGTTACGCGCCCGCCAGGTGCGTAAAATGCTTAAAGCCGCACGCCACTAAGGAGTGCGACCGCCCCAAAATCCCCACTGCAGAGACGGAACCTCCCGGTTGCGTCCTCTGCAACACGCTGGGCCACACCGCAAATTACCGCGGTTGCCCAAAAGCTCCACGTCCCCGCCCCCTATCCAATCCTCCGAACCATGCGACACGCCGTCCACCTCCCCTAGAAGCCGCTACCCAGGCCCATCTGGCCCCGCAGCGTCCCTCTCCATGGGGTGCCTTAAACACCTACTTCCCTTTGCCTCCTTTCGCGGCACAAGCCGCACCCACAACTCCCACCGCCAGCCCCCCCTCCCAACCCCAGCCTTCAGCTGGGTCCAACCCCCCTCCCTTACCCTCCGTCAACATCCCTCCTCCCTCCCCTCCCACCCAAACCCCCCGCGCTGTCTCCAAACCGGTGCCGAAGGCACCCCGCCGCGAAAACCCGCCCACGCGGGACCAAAACCCCCACCTCGGCGTCGATCCGGATCTCGCCTTGGTGGAACGATTCGCTGAGGCATTCAATCCCAGCGAAGTTAGGGAATTAGCCCATCAGATTAGATTGAACGAAGGCAACGGTCGTGCCCTCGCTCAAATTGCCATGAGGTTCGAGCGCCTCTTCACGTCCTTAGCTCAATTCAAAGTCAATCCATAATGGATAGTACGACTGTGTGCAGAGTTAAACCCCGCTCAATTAAGTTAGGCTTCTTTAATGCCAACGGCATTACGGGTCAACGTAATGAAATCGCTCAATTCCTGAGTGATCATGACGTTGACATACTCCTAGTACAAGAGACTTTCCTCAAACCCTTTCATAGGGACCCCAAGATTGCCAACTATCAGATAGTTCGCAACGATAGGCTCGACTCCGCCAAAGGCGGAACCCTCATCTATTACAAAAAGTCCTTGTACTGCTCCCCCTTGGATCAGCCCAAACTCGAGTACATTGAAGCTTCGGTCTGCAGGCTCGGCATGACTGGCCACGAGTCAATCATACTGGTCTCAGCCTACGTTTCCCCATCTCGCTCTTCCAGCGACCTCCAACTAGCTCTCAGAAGAGACTTGAAAACCCTATTCAACTTGGGAAGCTCCGTCATAGTGGCGGGCGACCTAAACGCGAAGCACCGCCTCTGGAACTGTCATACAAACAATCCCAGAGGTATTGTAATCGAATCCCTCCTCGGGCCGCTGAACATCGATTTAGTCGCACCCCTGGAACCAACTCGCTACCCGAACATACTTGACCACAGACCCGACATCCTCGATGTGGCACTGTTGAAGAATGTAAGCCTAGGCATACACGACGTGACAGTGCACCACGAGTTAGTATCCGACCACCGACCTGTAATCTTAGAACTTACACCGAACGCAGGTCCCCCTGATTCAGGTCAAACCCCTCTCACCAAAGTCGTGACGAACTGGGACAAACTAGGCGAAAGCCTCAAGTCTGTCTCATCTGTTCACCTCGACAAAATCCCTAGCAGCATAGTCACCGCTGACGAAGCTGTCGGCGCAATCGACTCCCTGACCAGCCACGTGCAATCGCTTATTAGCGATTGCTCTCGGACAGTACCAGTGGAGAGCAATCGACGCTGGCGCTTGCCCGACGACGTACGTGACCTGATCAGGGAAAAGAACGTAGCCATGCGCGCCCATGACCGACATCCAACCGAAGACAACCGCGTCCGCTTGCGTACTCTCCACCGTGCCGTCAAGGAGCGAGTGGCAGAGGCACGCGAAAACCAATGGGACCAGACTATGAAAGACATCCAACCCTCCCATCTAGCCTTTTGGCAACTTTCACGTGCCCTAAGCAAGGACACGGTTGCCCCTATTCCACCACTAAAAAGGCCCAACCTCCCACTCGCCTTCGAAGACGAGGAAAAGGCGGAATGCCTGGCCGAAAGCCTGGAGCTCCAATGTACCCCCAGTTCCCTCCCAATCGACCCTGTTCATTTGGAGGAAGTTAATTCGGAAGTAGAACGGCGAGCTTCACTCCCGTTACCCCCACCTCCTCTCAACGAAGAGGAAGACCCCGTCCCGCCCGTGACCCCGGACGAGGTCAAACAGATCATCCGGGACCTTCACCCGAGAAAAGCCCCTGGCTCGGATAAAATCACAAACAGAGTGGTCAAGCTGTTTCCGGCTACCCTCATCACGCTCCTGACAGCGATCTTTAACGCTGCCCTCTCCAACAACATTTTTCCACACCAGTGGAAAACAGCCCACGTAATTGGGATCCCCAAACCCGGCGAACCTAAATCCGAGCCCTCCAGTTACAGACCTATCAGCTTGCTCAACGTCATGGGCAAAATATACGAAAGGTTAATCTACCTCCGACTCAAAGCGTACGCCGACGCTAATAAACTCATCCCCGACGAGCAGTTTGGCTTTCGAACCAGACACTCGTGCGTTCAACAAGTCCATCGTATTGTTGAACACATCTCCGCCAACTTCCAGAAAGGTCAAATGACCGGCGTCCTCTTTTTCGATGTTGCAAAGGCATTCGACAAAGTCTGGCACAACGGCTTAATCTTTAAGCTGTACAAACTCGGAGTGCCAGTCAGACTCGTGACCATCCTACGAGACTTCTTGTCGAATCGCCATTTCAACTACCGAATAACAGGAGCGCTATCCTCACCCCACCCCGTCTTAGCCGGAGTCCCCCAAGGCTCTGTGCTGTCCCCCTTACTGTTCACACTCTACACGAGTGACATCCCCAAAGCTGGCAAAGCACAGCTAGCCCTTTTCGCGGACGACACCGCAATATACTATTCAGGCAGATGCCCCACGGCAATTGCCAAAGTCCTCCAAGCCGCAACTCACACCCTAGGTCCCTGGTTTCGGAAATGGAGAATTGAAATAAATCCCACCAAAAGTCAGGCGGTACTGTTCTTCAGTCCCGCCAAGAAATACATTCCCACTCTCCCCCCTCCAGTCACCATGTTTGGCGAGCCGATCCCTTGGGAGAGGCAAGCTAAATATCTCGGTGTTACCCTGGATGATCGTTTGTCCTTTTCCAACCACATAAGGAAGGTTCGTGCACGCGCCTACCTTGTGTCCAGTCGCCTTCACTTCATGCTAAACTCAAAGTCCAAACTTGCCCTAAAAAGCAAGGTCAGACTTTACACCGCGTGCATCCGCCCCATTATGCTCTATGCATGCACTGTGTTCGCACATGCATCCGCCAAGCTGATCCATAGCCTCCAAGTGGTTCAAAACCGCTTCATGCGCAAAGCCACGGCCGCCCCGTGGTACATGCGTAACCTAGATCTACACATAGACCTCAATCTGCCCACAGTTAAGCAATTCATTAAGTGCGCATCTCGCCGTTATTACGATCGTGCCCTAAACCACGCGAATCCGTTAATAGTCAAAACTGCCAACTATACTCCCTCAAAGATCTCAAAAATCCGTAGGCCTAAGGTCGCCCTCAGCGAGCCGGATGACCCCATAACTTTAGCTCAAATTCAGGATAGGGAGGCTCGCGCAGCCCTCGAGAAACAACGCCCGCGTTTCCGCCCTCGCCGGAGAGGCCCGTCGCGACGTCCCACTCAGATTCAGTCTCGTCCCCCCGTTAGTCAGTCGTTAACGGCCCGAGCCGCCACAGTCAGTAATCCGACCGTCCCCTAAAAACTCCTCTAAATCGCTTAGGCGAAGTCCGTCCCACTTTTTGTGTCCCCCGACGACGCCCTGAGCCGAGGTTCGGGCCCCAACTGGGGCGCCCTCAGCGGTGAGTCGTCACAAACAAACACGGCTGAGAGCCCTAAGCGCTCGCCGAATAGTCCGCGTAAGGGTGTCTATGGTCCTTCAGACCGCCACCTTTAAGTCCTCCTCAAAAAAAAAAAAAAAAAACGTATCTTTATTCTTAGTCACCATCATACAATGTATTGATTTACGAACGCGGTGTGAACGTGGTGGAACGCGGGTGAAACCGTGGAGGACATTATAAAATATGGAAATGAAATGACTACGTCGCTTACAACATAAAAGAAAATTATTAAATAACTCATTGTTTTGTAACATAAAATAAATACAAAAAAAATATGATTTCAGAATGTGACCGTACAAAATAAGTTCGCGGTACTGGCAGCACTTACAATCTATAAAAGAAGACATTAAAACTGAAGAAAATGTATGCGACTGAAAGACTTTGTATCTATGGTCATGAAAAAAATTATCAAAAAAAAACTTTTTAATATTTTTTTTGTTTGATTTTGCGTCTAAGGATTTTGCCTTGATTTTGCCCTATTTTGCCCATGGACTTAATGAAAATAAAATGAAAACCTCGGAACAATAACTAGCGTGGAAGCCGGGCTTAAATAAAAACCGAGTACTATACAGTTTATTCATTTATGTCAATTAGCATATCGTAATGTGGGAATGAAACAAAACATGGCTGTTTGTTTTTATTATTTTTGAACGTGTCATTCGGAACAATAACTAACATGGAAGCCGGGCTAAAATAAGAAATGAAATGCATATACTTTACCTTTTTTTACTTTCGACGTTAATAATGCGTGGGAAAGAGACATATAATACCATTCTGTTTCGTTATTATGCAGGTTGTCACAAGCTATTTTTTGGCTAGTGATGGGCTTATCATCGATATTGTCGTGTCGATATAAGTCATCAAAGCAAACAAGTAAATATAGTTAGTACTAGCTGTGCCCGCGACTTCGTCCGCGGGGAATAGTGACTTTCCACGCGGATCCAGGGTGTAAAGCCCATAGTTCGAGAAACGAAAATGAGAACGAAACGTTAACATTTCATCTCGGTGAGTTTAGAGATATATTTTTCAATATTGGAAATAAAAAAAGTGATAGACGATAAATAAAAATAGTACTTTATGCCTATCTACTCAAAAGAATTCACGTATTTTATGAATTTTCTGAAAAATAAAATTGTCGCAAGTATAGGTTACTAGTGATGTAAAAATGGTTATCGATAATCATTTCAATACTGTTGCAGATTTCCTAATGATGGTGAAATGAAAATGAAATGGAGTCAGTGCATCAATAGGTTTTTCTCATACAAACTTCCACCCCCTTTTCACCCCCTTAAAGGAATCATCCTTGCGAAATCATTCTAGGATAAAAACTATCCTATGTTTTTTCCCGGGACTCCAACAATCCCTATCCGAATTTCATCTAAATCGGTTCGGCGGTTTAAGCGTGAAGAGGTAACAGAAGACATTAAATTAATAATTGTAGTTTCATGTATACTTGTGTCAAATTCTTATCGTCTCTTTCCTATTCCTACCACACTTGACTGATATTCCGACGCCGAAGTTCCGTCGTGGTAAATCCGTTAGTAAACCACAGCCACACTTGGCAGATTATCCGTCGACAGCCAGCGCCTATACTGATAATAAATTATAATAACATGGGAATGTTAAGAAAAGGTTAAACTATATTAATTAAAAAATATATAATAGAAAACTATTCTATCTATAGGTACACATAATAAAAATGTAACGGATCGCTATCTGTACATGGAAGATATATGAGAAAAAATATTATTGGGTCCTTTATCAACGCAATAGCACCCAAAACAATGATTGTTAGAATTTTGTCTGTTTGTGCAAGCTAATCTCAGAAACGGCGTATTCGGATGTGGTTTTCACTAATATATTGTGGTAAGCTTCACTTAACATTTAGTGTTTGTTTCATGTCAATCGGTTCTTAAATAAAAAAGTTATGTCAATTTAAAGAATCACGTCGAACATTTGTTAATCCAAAATAAACCAAAAGATATGCCCAAAGCCACTATTCCACGCGGACGAAGTCGCGGGCACAGCTAGTACTAACTATATTTACTTGTTTGCTTTGATGACTTATATCGACACGACAATGTCGATGATAAGCCCATCACTAGCCAAGAAATAGCTGTCACAAGCTATTTAACCTGCATAATAACGAAACAGAACGGTATTATATGTCTCTTTCCCACGCATTATTAACGTCAAAAGTAAAAAAAGGTAAAGTATACACATTTCATTTCTTATTTTAGCCCGGCTTCCATGTTAGTTATTGTTCCGAGATGAAAACGCAACGTCACTTCGCAAGTTCCCGCCAAAAAGTATTTTTTTAATATTGTTTATTCCATGTTTATTCATGACCATAGATACAAAGTGTTTCAGTCGCATTCATTTTTAAACAGGTCTGTGAGTTTTAATATTCTTCTTTTATGTTATAGTCACGCTTAGAGCACTAAACCACGGCTTAATACTCAAAGTACATAGTGACGTTATATTGTCACATTCACTGTAAAGTCTAGTCCTCGTCCCTACAAGTCCGGTCAGGTTTTAGTTAAATTAGCAGCTGTTCCACCAAAACTTTTCTCGGACTTTTTGGGATAACCTGAAAAGTCACGATAAACAATTTAATTTCCCTTCACTTGTGCAGTTAGATTGATCTTTATTGGATAAAACACCACTGATAACATTCAATCTTTCTTTCTCTTGTCCTTATCCCACGCTAGGTGGGGTCGGCACAACCGATAACATTCAATAAAACTCAAAATACCTACATGAATTTAATGAAAATAAAACGAAAACGCAAAGTCACTTCGCAAGTTCACGCCAAAAAGACCACTTCGAATCTCTTTTTTTTTTAGAAGAATTTTGGCTTGGTTTATTTTAAATATTTATCTTTTATGTTATAGTCACGTTTTATTGTCACTTTCACTGTAAAGTCTAGTCCTCGTCCGTACAAGTCCGGTCTAGTTTTAGTGAAATTGGCGGCTATTC
Organism: Ochropacha duplaris; assembly: GCA_951361185.1. Classification (NCBI taxonomy): domain Eukaryota; kingdom Metazoa; phylum Arthropoda; class Insecta; order Lepidoptera; family Drepanidae; genus Ochropacha; species Ochropacha duplaris. The sequence continues at coordinate 5,353,719 of OX592690.1, forward strand.
CACTAAAACTTTTCACGGACTTTTTGGGACAACCTGGAAAGTCACGATACACGCTTTCATTTCATTTCACTTCACTTGTGCACTCAGATTGATCTTTATTGGAGAAAATACCACCGAAATTATTCAATAAACCTCAAAATACACGAATTTAATGAAAATAAAACGAAAACGCAACGTCACTTTGCAAGTGCCCGCCAAAAAGTCCCCATCCAATCCATTCATTCAGCATTGCCAACTGTACGATGTATTGAATGTACTGAAATCGTATTCATACTTGGAGCTGATACGATATTGTACGATCATGTATTCTAAATTTTTCACTAATCATAACAAAATAATATTGCATTAAGTTCTCTGATGGTGACTAATATTCAAATAATACTTGTTACAAAGGGACTTGAGCCAGTGGTGCTATTACGTAACTTTGTTCAGTCAGTCAGTTTCTTATTGAAACAACCTATAATAAAACTTTTTAGAAAAAAATTAAAAGGACTTCAAAGACATATATGTATAGCACTAAAAACCGAAAAATAAACTGAACAAGACATTAAATAAAATGAAAAAAAATAATATTTCAATAACTAAATAGACCAAAAACTTTACTTATATAAACTATCTACGTTCCTATTCAAATTATTATTGTATAAATACCTTTTGATCTGTTTGAAGTCGGTGCCAAGCTTTGATATCTAATAACTAAAGATACACAATCAGCGACAAAAAATGGCCTTACCGAATGTCGTCCACCTTGTTGTTATGATATACCTATTTATTTTTTAGTAATACATAGTATTATCATTTTCTAGTTTTTAGTAAAAAAAATGAGCATGGTATGATCCCCTAAAAAAATTTAGTTGGAAACCCTAATTCATTGCGCATGTCGGTCGAATTTGTCCGTCATTCATCGTTCGCCTAGGCCGACATCATTGAACAGTAAATTTTTCTCTAAGCTGTAATTTTGCCAACGAGATACGTTCTACGTTTAAACTAGAACAAAATGCCTAACCAGGTGTTAACAATAGAGCCACAAAACGAATTGAAATTCAAAGGTATGTATTATATCATTTAATTGTTGAGTGAGTAGGTAAGCTAAAAAACCACCGCATTGAAACTTGGGTAGACAGGTCGCGCGCGAGCTAGCTCTGACAAATGGAGTTTCTATTTCCAGATATCGGCGTTTTGTCACAGGGTGCGGCTATTGTAATTTTTTCTCTGAACTATTATGAAAACTACCATTTCAAAATACTGATTACTCACTAAATGGCGTAAGCTACTAGCTAAATCATAAATCCATCAAATCCTTGTGGAACCATTTGCACCTACCTATTTCCGTTTAGTTAGTACATTTACGTTACCTTTTCACGGTTTTACCGTCATCACTAAATTTTGAATTAATTCACTATTTTTTTTATAATTTAGTGCAATAACACATATTTCATAACTCGAATCTCGATTCCTTTGGGACGATTGTCTGAAATGCGAGCCAAAGAGTAAAATAAATATCTTAAATGTATCAAACTAGTTTCTGATTGTTTATTTTCTAATATGAGAATTTTAGGCTTAAATAGTAAATTTATTCACCTACTGGTGTGTTTCAATTTAAACAGGCACATCATTCTTTTTATATAGAAAATATGCATTTTTTTATACCACAAGTGACAACAGGCAGGCAGATCACCTGATGGCAAGTGACTACTGTTTTCATTTCACTATCACTGAGCTATCATCTACTGAGTGAAAAAAATAAAAAATACAAAGCCTTTTAGAATATATGGTGTACGCATTAGTACCTAACTAACAGTCTCAGTTGAATATTACTGCCATTTGCCAATTACGTAGATTTCATCCCATTATCAAAAAAAGTTACAACTATTATAATTGGCTATGGCTAAATCTATACTAATATTATAAAGAGGAAAGATTTGATTGCTTGTTTGCATTCAATAGGCTCTAAAACAACTGGAAAGATTTGAAAAATTCTTTCACCATTAGAAAGCTACTTTACCCTGATGAACATAGGCTTAATTTTTATATCCAGGAAAAGATAAGATCCCATGAAATGCGGGTGAAACTGTGGGGAATTGTTACTCTATTATAAATATGTACACTGTAATGGCCCGCAAATGTGGAATTAGGTAGAAAATTTCAAACTCAATATTTCTTATCCCAGTAAAATTCTTAAGACAAAAAAGGGGTACTTTTAAGTTAAAAGAACATGGTAAATGGAATGGTAATGGAACAGTGCAGTGGAAGCTAGTTATTAATTGAAATGACTATAAATATTGAATTAAAATAGAAATTAACAACATAATAAAATGTATAACAATAACCTGTATAACCCAATATGAAAACACCATATCAAAATTAATTTACAAACATTGTATGTACATATTTATATCGATACCTCCTAAGTATACTGAGTCATCTAACAAATTTAGGTATTTTAATATTTTCTTAATGTTAGTGTTCAAAAATATTAAAAATGATCAATAATTAAGGAGATATTTTTTCACGAATACTAAGTCAAGTTTCAACATCACTTAAAATCGTACATTGTATACTGATCCAAATAACGTTACACCAATGTATCTGCGGGCCGTGAGATGACTGCGGGACGCATTGGTACAAGTGTATAGGCTGATCAATGGTCACAGCTTCGAGATTTCCAAATCCTATGAAAAGCCATACAAAGTTATTGAAGTGTCTCAGGATTGAATTATTATTACTATTAAATTAAAGCTTCATTTGCCCATAATATTTTTATTTTACATTGAAAATGTTAGTTTCTTTAATTTTTGTTAGTTTATATACTTACTAGCTGGCCTCCGCAGTTTTTGAGCATTAGAATTGCTTAGACTTTTTATTCATGTCTATTATTTTTATTAATGTTGTTTAACATATTATTTTTATTGACCTACTAGAGAAGTAAGTACCTGTTTTAGTTTTTATTTTTATTGATTGGAGTAATTAAAAAGCCTTGGTAAATTAAGTTAGTCCAGTATACGTTGAGGTTTCAAATGCTAATATACTAAGTACTTTCCTAGTATAATGAGGAAAGTGATGTAATTTCAACATTTTATTATAAAGTGAGAGAAATTCCCGAAAACAACCAATTTTTTAAATTTTTTTTTATGTCACAAGTGTCAACGAGGCAGGCGGGTCACCTGACGGTAAGTGACAACCGTCGCCTATAGACATTGGCAATACCAGGGGATTGCGAATGTGTTGTACACCGTATTACAATGCCTCAAAGGCGAACTGGCTCTCAAGTGCAATTGCCGGAACACACCAACAGGTGCTTGGCAACAGTTTTGATGACAATCATATTTCATAAACCATGGATTTCGATGCACAACGTACATGAATATAAGTGGTAGTTATACCATTTTACTATAGAGTCCCGCCGGCGTATACTGAGTCATATACATAAAATGTGATTTAAAAACAAATATCAGCAAAATCATTTTATACCAAAGTAAGAGCCTCCAATCTTTATTAAAAATACTAATTTATTTTGAATTAGTTTAATTTCATTAAAATATAAACGACTTGCCTTCAAATCGCTCTCCTGTAAAATTACTATAATGTTAGTTGACTCATTATACTTAGGAGGTATCGATATATGATATGCCCATGAAGGTATTGAGTAGTGATAGAGCAGAGTGGAAGAGGAAAACATGTTATGCCGACCCCACCTAGCGTGGGATAAGGACAAGAAAGAAAATATATTATACATAATTTTTTTAAACAGATTTCTTTATTATAAACAAATTCTCTGTCTTCATATATCTTTGATTTAAAGCCACTTTATAAATTTTATTTAATTAAAGTATTTGATTTATTATAAGTATATTATTGAAAAGGAGAACTGAAATTTTTGTCCTAAAATAATATTTGATTCACCCAGTCAGTAAACACAATTAGTATATCAAGAATATTCCACTGTATTACTAGTTGTTCTAATGCTTTATAGTATAGTCATTATTATTGATGATTCTAGTCGACTATTCAGGGCTCTTCGAGCAGGGATGTACCACCTACATGCGACTGATAAACCCATCAACTGATACAGTTCTCTTCAAAATTAAGACAACTGCCCCAAAGAAGTACTGCGTACGTCCTAATTCAGGGATACTCGAACCAAATACTAAAGTGGAAATTGCAAGTAAGATAATTAAAAAAAATATAACTAAATATTGTATTACTTTGTTACTGGTGTCCTTATTAACGTTTAACAATATTATTACAGTTACTCCACAACCAGTCTATGTTGATCCTAATGAGAAACACAAACACAAGTTCATGGTGCAAAGTGTGGTCGCCCCTGAGGGAAAAACTAACATAGATCAAGTGGTAAGTTTACACAAGATTCTCTAGGATATACAATACCCTATTACTAAGACTCTACTGTCCGTCTGTCTGTCACCAGGCTTTAGTTGAAATTTTCACAGATGTATTTCTGTTGCCGCTATAACAACAAATACTAAAAACATAACCAAATAATTTTAAAAAAATCTACGATATTTGTACGGAACCCTCGGTGCGCGAGTCTGACTTGCACTTGACTGGTCTTTTTAATGATTTGAATATTAGTTCACTGTGATCTATAATACTGTGGGGTGTTATCTTCAGTGAGTGAGTCGGGTGTTATAATTTACTGTGTGAATTTAATTCTAGTCTTTACACTAGGTACACTGTGTCTTATTAATCTAGTGAATTCTACCCTGTGCCCTCAAGCTGAGCTGCTAATTCATTAACATGTTCATCTTATTTTATCTATTTTCTACTTATGGATGTATAAAACGAATAGTTTCAATAGTAAAATCATAATGGTTTCAATCAATCAACTATGTTATTTTAGTGGAAGGAGATCAGCCTTGATCAGCTTATGGACTACAAGTTGAAGTGCGTCTTTGAAACACCTCGTGGGACTAATTTAAATGTAAGTATAGGAATATTCCAACTTTTTTACGATTAATCTGTTCCCATAATCATGTGTATGTATATAACTATGCCACGGAAACTGAGAACTTGCAGAAGCGACGCTCCCTTATAAATGGTAGGTAAATAGCTGCCGTCTTTGAATGCCATAGCCATGCCTCCGATCGCAAAGACTTGCTCTGCCTCCCACCCTACCGCGCAACTCCTAATACCGATTATACACGGCCACATATTAGATGACGAGTTTGTTGCTGCCATTTATTTCGTTAATCGGTGAGATGTAGCTATTGGTACACTTTTACAATAGATATGTCTAAAAAGGTAACTTTTCTTTTGTTATCCCTTTCACGGTTATTTGGGGGAGAGGGATGGCTACTGAAAACATCGCCGAATAGGGAAGATAAAACGATAGTATGAACTTTACATCATATTCGCTATTTACGAGTATTTTTAGATGTTTTATACACTGGTTAGTGTTAGATATTTTTTCTGTTACATTTAGAATAGATTGTTTACCTCGTTGGACACTTCTAATGATTAATAAATATGTATCACTAAATTATGAATGAACATAATATAAACATATAGAACATTATGGGATAGCATAATGTAACAGGAATAATAAAAACGTTACATGAAATTAAATTTATGTCTTTTGCGGTTGAGACCATGGGTCCGTGGGGGTCTGAAGCTCGTCGTTTCGCAAATGTTTTATGCAAAAAATTAATCGAGGCCTCGGGTGACCGGCGGGCGGGGAGCTTTTTCCGCCAAGGCATCAGCTTGGCCATCCAAAGAGGAAACGCTGCCAGCCTTCTGGGAACCTTGCCGATCGGCAGCAGCGGCATCCTCGAAGAAGATTTTTATATATTATAGTTGTATATTTTGTACATTTGTTGTAAATAAAATAATATGTTTTATATCTAACCCAATTTATAAAATATCGATAATTGAATAATTAAAATGAATGTTGCGTAGTCAATTTACTGTAAATTAGCAATTTTAAATTATGTATAGGTAAACATCGGTAAATCTGGGGATAGCAGATTATTATGTGAAATTATAATAAACTGCTAAAAAAAAATGTATGCCTACAATTTTTACTTGTTCGCATCGTATTTCTCATTCGGTACTGAGAGAAAATCCCCACAAAATCATATTTTCATTGAAAAAATATGCAGCGTGAATTTGGTTAGATTATCGAATGGACTTGAACAGTTCGAGGTCGTATACCTATAGACACAGATGGCAGATAATTACCATATTTCTCGAGCATATCTCGATAGTCTATTCATGTTTCTGCACTGTATATGAATATGGAGAAAACGTGTGTCTTTTCATATTTTCTGGAGTTTATATTGTATTTTTGGTGTCTTTTTCAGTCCCTTTAGGTTAAATGTAGTAAGTAGTTCTAGCGGTATATAGAATGGTTGCAAAGCTAAAAGCGCCTGGAAACATCTTAGGTTACAAGGTGTTATGTATTAGCAGGATTTGACCCAATTCCTTGTCGGTCCATTCTCTTATAGAGATTTACAATGCAAAAGTTAAAGAAAGAAATAATATACTACTATTAACTTAATTAAGAAAACCTATTTGAAAATGCTTGAGATTTCTGCTACACTACAATTACCGATTAATATAATAATACACAATGATGATATTTTTGCCAAATCAACAGGTCCAAATCTTCAACACAATATCTCATACTGTAGTTTGATATATGCTTCTTTTTTCTAGGATTCGGGTGATAACGTTCCTCAGAACGAAGTGACGAAGAAGCGAGTTGGCGTAATTGATTCAACAAAGGTAAAGTGACGGTTACTTGCCAACATTATTTTGAATGTATGTTTTCTTACTTGAGTTCTTGACTGAACGAGACAAGATAAAATAGGAATTAATTGAGGATGATATGGAAAGACCCAAGTATCTCGAGTTATAATGCAATTGTTATTGTGCTATGATTGATTACGTGATTAATATAATAATAATTATTTGAATTTCCCATAAAAAATGTTTTTTATGTTGTCTCGGGCTGATTACTCTTAATATGGTATTTCAGTAATAGACACCTATGCTCGGAAGGAGAATACTAGAGCTCTATTATATACAATCATGCCGATATTAATTGAAATCTTAACTAGAGTTGAAATTAAGTACTTGTTATTTTTAATAATTGTTTATCATACTAAGTTTAATTGATATTAACAAAAAATAAATTATTTGTTTAAACCAGGTATGGAGTAAATTCTAGTATTCTCTTTTATGATAAGTTATGTTGTGTTTGTGAGCTTCTTATTTTTTTTGCCTTTCGTCAACGAGTCTGTTTTATCACAACTAACAAACATCAAATGTTTATACGTTTCGATTTGCTATTAATTTAGACCCTTTTTATGAAATTGGGTTGTGGACGACAACGAGACATTGAAATGTTTATTTAGTGGTACAGTCCAAGCTTGGCATGTTATTTGAATTGTCTTGCAGGACCCAGTTGATGATGAAGCAAAGCAGAAGGATGATGACCATACATCTGGATTTATAAACGCGAAAACGGTACCGAATTGACTTGTTATTTTCCCAAATTTTCTTCTATTAATTAATCAGCTAATCTATTGAATATACAGGATGTCTGGTAATTAATGGATAACCTTGATGGTAAAAAGAATGGCCATTCAGAAAAATAACATAAAGTAAAATACCCCAGGTGATGCAAAAATATGTGTTTTGTGTTTTTTAATAATAATCTTATGTTTCTTTTACCCTGTTTTACATACTTGTATACCACGACCAAAAAATATTGTTTCCATCGGTCTTTTTTTTGTTTTTGTAATTTACTGAGCTGATAGATAAGCAATACATAAATAGTACGAACGCTATAATTGACAAGAATGTAAAATAAAGTAACAAAAAATTGATTGTTATAAAAAAAACATATGAGTATTTAAATCATTTGGGATATTTTATTTCTGATTGGCCATTAGTTTTACCATGACCCATATCAAGGTTATCCATTATTTACCGTACACCTGTATAACTACCATTTACTTGTGGATATACAGGGTGTCCGGTAAGACGTACGACAAACTTAAGGGGGAGATAGGTGGTTGGGTCACCAACCAAATATATAAAAATCACCTCAGTAAAAAGTTCACCATTTTCGAGATATTCCGATATTATGTATTTTTGAATTTTCGATCTTAAATATCTCGAAAATGGTGATACTTTTTACTAAGGTAATTTTTATATATTTGGTATATGACCTGCCCGCCTATATCCCCCTTAAGTTTGTCGTACTACTTACCGGACACTCTGTATAATATAATAATCTGCTATTTCTTATTCTTGATGGTTATTTTAACTGAAATCTGCACACTTAACTAACCAACAGATTATTTTTTACTCCAAAATTTACATGTGTTTTAAAGATTTCACAATCACAAACCGTCAATTATTTATATAAGGCGTGTTTAAAATTACCATATTTGCCTGTGTAGTTTCTTGCCTGTGTAACGTAACCCATCAATTCTTGCGGTTTTCTTTGATGATACTCCAATCATGTCTTTCTTTATTTAAAAAGTTCGCGTTTGCTCATTAAAAAGTCCTTGAATTAAATACCGATCCAGGTAAATAAAACTTATGATCTACTATCCAATATGACCATAGGTAGGTACAGTCAGTCCCGAAAGTAGATAGATACCGCGTCACAATACACAGTTTTCATATAAACTGTCAAATATTAAATTAACATGTCACTTCCCTACAATATGGCGAAAACCGCGGTGGCTGCCACACGCGTCATACTTGTGTCCAGGTGCTGCATGTGGGGGCTAGTCTGCTTGAGTTAGTTATTTACTATGTCAGTCATAGTTAAATTCTATTTATTATTTTGTTTTGCCGCCATCACACGCAAATATTATCAATAAGACTAGATAAATGATTACTTAGAATGTATTACGTGTAATTTGTTTTGAATAGAGTAATTGCTGAGTTTAGTGCCGACTCTATTCAGCAAAAGCAACCGAACCGTGCGTTAGAGACTAAACTATTAAGTGCTTGGAAAGGCCTATTTGAATAAAAATATTTTGTTTCTTTATGGATTATTTATTACAAAGGGTACAAAAGTGATCATTTATATTTGGAACATTTACTTTTGACTGAAACTCTTTCGTGTCTGAAATTACTTTCGAAATCAATCGAACGAACTACTCATACCTATCCGACATACTCGGTACGGGAGGTCATCCATTTGGTTTGGTAATTTCATCTGCATCGCGCCTCTGTTAGGCGTATACTTAGGTATAGGGTCACGTTTTCTAATTGATATCGAATCTCCCTTATACATAGGTACTGTACTAAGCTTGTAGTACTACTTACCGGACTGTATAAGCTCTGCTTAGTTTGGGATCGAACGACCGTGTGAAGATTGTCCCGGGATGTTATTACTATTAAATCGACCTTACGTAAACTTAAATGATCTCGGTTAGGGAGTTAACTTTGTAATATGTATACGATAGCACGCTACAGTAATAGGAAGCTGCTGATGAATGCTTACTTTTCATTTTGAACACGAGTGAAACCGCGGTGCGTAAGCTAAGCTGATAATAGCTATGATATGTAAAACATCGATTATTAGTAATTTATAGGAATAATTAAATCCGCAATTAACTTTCATTTCGTTTAAATAAAATTTGAAAGACTCTTGCATGTTTATTTTTTATTTGCAATTGTATTTTGTATTATAATAATATAATCATATCTACTTGTTAATCTTGTTCTTATTTTTTTATATTTTTTTTATTTCAGACTTTGACTATGCCTAAGTCTGAAAACGCAGAAAATGATCTGCAAAAGGCTACTTTAGAAGTTAACCTTTTGAGAGAGGAGGAGAGCAAATTAAGACATGAAAATCTGCAGTTAAAAGTGAGTTATTTTTTTATGCATTTTTTTTAAATTTTCCATTTCCTTTAACTGCGCGAATTTGTAATGAATACTATCATTACAATGTGTGTGTGCATTTAATGCATATTATTATGTTTATGTATTATAATTATTAGATAAATGTTTTTCAAGTCTAGCCCAGGAATAAATAAACGGAAGAATTAAAAAAAGGCTTATCTCCTATAATATAACAGTATAATTCCTATCTTCATATACTCAACTTCTCGTTGATAATAAAAGTATAAATAATACACAAATTAATATTCCCCGAGTGACTGGAGTGCCGTCGTTGGTTGATAGAGCTTTATGCCCCGGCAGTGATATTATACTATTATGCTACTTATTACTTTGGAAATAAAGACTGCATATTTTTGCCTGTTATAGCCACGCGATCGTAATATTTAATTGCTATTTTATTTTACTGCTACATGCTCAGCGACATTTTAACATATCAGTTTGGATTTTAAAAATATTTTTTTGTTATTAAACTTTTAATGTATCCATTTGTGTATAATATTAGTAGAATGATTTAATATTCTACTAATATTATTAATGTTAAAGTTTGGATGTTTGGATGAAAACGCCTGAATGGATTTTGATGAAACTTGACACACAGGTAGATCATGTCCTGGAACATAACATAGGATACTTTTTATCTCGTGAAAACATAAGATCCCACGAGAACGTGGGTGAAACCGCGAGGCGGAAAATTAGTTTATTATATTTTTTGGCAACTGTTAGTACCGTTTTTTAAATATGCATTTATTATTTTGCGAATTGCTTAAAATGAATATCAACGTGGAATGGTTTCAATATGTGCTTTACTTTTTATTTATCTTAACTAATATTATAAAGAGGAAAGATTTGATTTTTTTGTTTGTTTCTTTGTATCTACTCAAAAACTACTAGACCGATTTTTAAAATTCTTTCACTATTAGAAATCTACATATCCTTGATTAACATAGGCTATATTTTTAACCCGGGAAAAGATAAGATCCCACGGGAACGAGAGTGAAACCGCGGAGGAAAGCTATAGTAAATAAAGAAATTTAAAAATAGCCGAGTTTATAAAACCTCATTATCTGTCCCGTCAAATCAACATCCGTACTTGTCGGATACTTTGGTTCACATATTGCAATTCCCTTTTAATTTTATGGTTTTAAAACTTTATGTCTACTTATAGTTTCCTATAATTTTTAAATACAACAAGTCTCAACCAGGCAGGCAGGTCACAAACATAGACATAAGCAAATGTGTTTTCGACCTTTTTACAATGCTTGGCGACAGATTTTCAACTTGTGTGGTAGCGTGCTTTGGTTTCATCACGATGTTTTCCTTCACTGAAAGCTCAAGCTCATTGTAGGTTTCGAACCCATGTCTTTGACGCGTTATCCGACGTCATTACCACTGAGCTTTAACCCCACTAATATTATAAATGTTAAAGTTTGGATGGATGTATGTTTGTTACTCTTTCACGCAAACACGGCTGAACGGATTTTGATGAAACTTGGCACACAGGTAGATCATATCCTGGAACAACACAAAGGATACTTTTTATCCCGGGAAAGAATAAGATCCGTCGGGAACGCGGGTGAAACCGCGGCGGACACCTAGCATAATATAGTTGGTTGAACTATCGATTGACTATGTATCACCTACTGAAACTGAAATAATTGGGACATGTATGTTTAATGTACAGTCACAGAATTAAAAGGTTCGTCACCTTAGAGTCGCTTTTCGCTTGCACTAGTAGGTACTGCAAGAATCAATTATGATATTTTGCAAAGATGACATTGACCGCTTGACAATAGTTTCAACTGAAATAATAATGACAGGTTGAACCAATAAGAAGGTTTTAGTTTATCAAACATAATAATCTTGTTGACAAGTTAATAGTCAAACAACTTTGATCTGAATAATTTTGAGCTTTATTAACGAACAGTTAAACATTATTTTCTCTAACTCGAGTCTATTCTGTAACATAGTTTCAAAAGGTAATATGTGCTCGCGATACGTTGAACGAATCAATTTGAAAATCGACGAACCTTTTCATTCCGTCACTGTACATACGTCGCCGTCGCGTGTCCTGGTTAGCATTTGTATGTATGTTTGGTATATCCTATGTAACTAAGCGTCATTTATTAACACGTATGCTTACTTACTATTATTTTAACTTAGCGTTAACTAGGACGTTCTTAGTAGTAATTTGAAGATACGCCTACCGCCACAGCGTGATTCTTGTACTTTTGTTTATTGTAGATTAATCGGTAGTCAAGGTCTCATCAGAGTATTTAATCTGATTAAAAAAATATTATAAATAATAATTCCTTACTCGATCAATAATACATACATATCACTATCATTATCAGTCTTTGTATATTATTTAATCTAATTTATTATGTAATTACATTAGAAAACTAACAAATATAGCAGGCCCATGTCTACTCTGGGCTCTCTCTATTGTGTAACTGTATTACTTTACTCTTGAGTGAGATTCTGCCAAAGCAATATTTTTGTTACCTCAAATTCATTTTGTGATCATTAATCGCTAATTCTCTCCTTAGAATTAAACTATTGTTCAAATATCATTTTCTAGATTTAGTACTGTCTACATGCTAATAAGAAAATCAGCTTTTATATTAACAGATTGGAGGTTGATTTTTTGATTACAGCACTTGCAAAGCCCTGGCATATGTATTTTTCTCCATACTATCTTTTAACCCATTTTGAGATTGAATATCTGAAATTGCCTTCTTGAGTGGTTTTACATCATAATAGAAAACAACTGTCCAAAATTCACCTCATTTTCAATCTGGCTTTAGTGGTTGTCGCATTGATTTATCATCAGAAACTTTAATGTAAAACTAACTGTCCTCCACAAAGTGTACTGTTTTATTAGAGGATATAATCTACCTGTGTGCCATGTTTCATCAAAATCCATTCAGTCGTTCTTGCGTTATAAATGTCATCAGGAAATTGTTCAGATTTTTTAAAATTCTGATTAAGCTTGTGTTTGACCACAATCACACCATGGTAAGTGATTGATGATGTAGCCGAAGGTGGTAAGCACTCAAAGCCTAGATAGGAACTGGCTCTCAAGTGCAGCTGTCGGAACACACCAATAGGTGCTTGGCGACAGATATTCAACTTGAGGTGGTAGCCAACCAGTTGGGTACTACAGGGTACCTTATCACCCTGCTATGGTTTCCTCACGATGTTTTCCTTCGCCGAAAGCTCAAGCTCATTGTATAATTCGAACCCACGACGCCGCGGTATCCGACATCAGCACTACTGAGCTATCATCGCCTTAAAAATTCCCTCAGCTATTGTTATTGCGCCTAATTTCTTTCTAATGTCTACCGCTATTGCTTACTGATCCTTATCTACACAGATCAATTAAGCTACTACTCTAATCTAATCTTAGTTTTCTCCTAATTATAGAATTTGAGTATTTCAAGCTTAAATGTGATTAAATAAGCGATTAAACTACTATTATATCATATAGATCATTCCATATTCAAAAATTGTAGTGGATAAAGGCTTTAAGGGTTAATCAAATGTTTATCTGTCTGTTAGCTATATTTTCACTGCTACTGAACTAATTTTGTATATAATTCAAACAAGTTAATGTTTAAATATGCATGCTCGCAAATAAATATATGTATGTAAATGATATTAATTAATAAATTAGTATCAATATTGCAGTACATCATAATATTAAGTAATGATTGAATACTGAGGCGTCTTGCGTATAAGCACGCCTCGACGGCTTGAAATTTAGCGACATTTTTTATCGGCTTTTTTTTCAAGAATATGTACTATCAAAAAAGAAACAACCAGGGAGTTTGTTTCGTCGTTTCTTCTCCTTATCTCCTTTAAATGGTGGTTAACGGTATAGGAATAGAAATGACGTTTAATAAGTTTCAATTTTGAATTCTAATGTGATGTGTGTAATGTTTTTTTTAGGAGGAGTTACTGCGCTTGCGCCAGTCCGTCGGCGGAGAGGGTCGCGTGACTCGTGCGCACTCGTACGGACCCGAGAAGACCGCGCAAGTAGCGATCATGCCGTGGATAGCCACTGCAATAGGGATGGCGATTCTCGGCATCATTATCGGCAAATTTATCATGTGAATGTCTCGCTCGGTGACCCGACATCACCTCACAGATACACTCCCGACGCATCCTTCTCGCTCGCACAAGGCAGCTTTATTCTAATTTCTTATAGCTACCTTTCAGCTTCTGCCGTGCTGCACGTATTCAGTTCTGATTCGTTTTTTTTTGTTCGGTCTATTCACGCCTCCATATTGATTACAGATTACTAACGTTATATTAAATTGACACGTTTATTTCTTGACATTATCTTTGCGTTTATTTTTATTTATTCAATATGGCCCTTGAGATGCTTCATATTTTTTTTGTGACCCGATTAAAGATGTCGTTTTAATCACTTATGCTGGTTGTTTTCGTTGAGAATTCTTGTCAGTCACATTTTACTTCCATACTTGTAACTGTCCTCCAACCTTCTAAATAAAAACACACTTCAAAGCATTTGTTATTAATTAATTAATATTTATAGTTAACATCTGTAAACCATTCATAATCATAAAATTAAGTGTTTGTATAAAGATTTTACGAGTAATTGTACTGTATTAATGTCACATTAAATACCTACTTATTATGGGATTAGATGATATACATTAATAAATAGTACAATGAATCCAAGTTAGAAAGATCCGTAGATTATTTACTACACATGATATACGTTACATATATTTATTCATGACTTTTATTCGAATATGACTAACCTAGTGTTAGGCCCTATTTCACAAAACTAAAAATCCATAAAACTACAAATGTCAGTTGAATACGACAAACATGAATTTCATAAATCAAACAATAGGGATGTTGATTGACATATCAAATCAGCTTCTTTTTATGAAATGTAAAAACGATACTTTATATGGAGCTGTGTATGAAATGCTTGTGACGTCATAAATATACACCATAAAAAGATCTACTCTTTATTGTTAAATTGGTAATTTAAAATCATGAAAAGGTTGAATTTTACAAAGTGTTCGCTATTTACGAGTATTTTAGGTGTTTTATACACTGGTTAGTGTTAGATATTTTATACACTGGTTAGTGTTAGATATTTTTTATTGAATATAGACAACATCCCAATTTAAAGTGACTGATGATTGTCAGTCATAATGTGTTAACGCCAGTCAATAAAAAGTATTGCCACATGAAAAAAAATCTCGTCGGTTGATTGCCAGTTAGAAATATTGTTTTATGAAATACATTTTAATTTTAATATACTTTGACAATTAAATTATTCGTCGGGTTTGGGTAGTTTGTCTGATGATTGACATTTGTCGTTTTATTATAGTTTTATGAAATAGGGAACGCTAAGTTTTGTTGACAAGAGCCGGCAATTAATATTTCAATACAAACTTAGATTTATTAATGCGTCTTGCGAGAAGCTATAGGATACCATTATTTGATTGTAATTTGGAATTGTCTAAATGTGACATTTACAGCAGAATTAAAGTGGGTATTTATATAGTAAATTGACTTCAATTGTAAAATTAGAATAAACATTGTGTTAAACAATACAGCTTTCTTAACATATAACTACATAGAGGCATAGATTATAATAATATAGTAGAGCAGGTATTTACAGTATTCAAAATTATTGTAAAAAGTTTTGGAACTGTAGTGTGGTCTTATTACAAATATTTCTAACCTTTTTAATGTTGTATAGTCTGTTCCAAAAGTAAAGTGAAATTCGGATATTGACCTTTGGGCATTGACCATATATAACCAAATTTGAAAAGATCGCTTTATAGTTGCTATAATAGGGATGGTGACGACATATCAAATCGGCTTCTTTTTATTATATGTCAAAATTATTATTTGTATGGAGTTTTGTAACAAATACATACTTGTGACGTCATAAATATACACCATCAAAAGACCAACTTTTTGTTGTTAAAGGCGGAATCTTACAACGTGTTCGCTATTTTCGAGTTTTTTTAGATGTTTTATTCACTAGTCAGTGTTAGGTATTTTTTCTTGAATATAGGCATCAACCACATGTTTTTTCATTATCTGTCATATTCGAGGTGAAGTAAAGTTTTTAAATGGTCTTGATAAAGATGGAGACGGCTCCTATGGTTCTATGTTAGGACACGACAAGAAAACAATAAATAAATGGCTTGAGAGCGATACTATAGTTTTCTTTCTGTGCTGTCATAATACCTGAGTTCAGTGTCCTAATTTCGCTTTGCTTTTGAAATAGACTTATGGTCGTACTCTGTGTAAGCTTCAATTATTAACACATTAATTATATTGCTTCAACTCATAAATAGGGAGTTTCACGAATTATTTTATAAGTAAAACCATCTCGTACAGTAGACCATTGCATTGTTGTATTGAATGCATTTAGAACTAAGCGAGCGACCTTCACAACGAAATACAAGCAGCTTATGCAGAGTGGCCTGTGTGATTTTGGAAAAGATATATTTAGGCTTGCATTTCCCTCCCATTTTATTCTCTTTCTCTTATTTTCTGCTCTTGTTTGTCGCACTTTTTTACTCTTCTTTTTATTTTTATGAACTATAACCAATGGAGTGTTGTTATGAGAGATAGAAAAGCATTTACACATGGAATTGGGTGAGTCATTTGTTGTCTTGTTCAATTTTATCATCTCCCCAAATATTCAATTGATAAACGAATACCACATCTAATGATTTCATTGAAAATTTAAGAAGCGTGAAGAGAAAATAAAATTACCACCAAACGCGTCGATTAGTTATCATAGGAATTTTGTAAAATATTTGAGTACTTATATAATAATAGGTGATATATTTAGATGAAAGTTTTGTGTTGATGTTATTTCTTTGTTTCTGTTTTGTGAAATAAAACGTTACTCATTTATTGCTACTCGATATCTCGTTTCATCAATTGACAGTTACCCGTGCCTTTAAAAACAATTACAATTGAAATAAAAAATTGAGGTGATTAATTTATAATTAGTTAACGTCATATTACAGATCGATGTCTCTCAAATGAGACAACATAAATATTTTCCTTCCTTATCTGATTAATTCTAATATTCAATAACCTAAGTAGAGTACTTACTTCCTTGTATGCTTCCGCTTACTAATTTAAATGGTTACGATCGATCTTTAGTGAGATGCGGCATAATAAATATAGAAATTTTAAAACAGTTACAAACATTATGTATATAATATACGACTAATAGACCGGTTTGTATAGAACATAACTGTACTTAAATCATAACAATGATTAGGATCTCTTTGGTCAAATCATCTCTTTACTCTTTTACGCATCGACGTAGGTAAAGTAAGAAAGACGATGCAACCAAATGTTACCACAATTAACCATTAAATGCTACCTACTACCATAGATTAATAATAATAGGTCCTCTCGACCTATTATTATTAATCTATGGCTACTACGTAATAATGGATAATTGGTTGTACGTATTCTTATGTTACTCAGCACGTCTTTTCTTTTTATTTTACAACTTAAAACTTGACCCGTAATCACTTACAAAAGAGAAATCGATTTGATTTAATAGATCGATTACTCGAAATACCATGTGGACTAGCAATATATGTATGTTTGTTTTGATCTCATGGTGCGGTTCATTTAACCGACATAGTTTAGGTGGTAAAACGTGCTGAAATAAGTCAATACTTGGTTCGGTAAATCGTATAGCGGGCTCGATGATTGCGCACTTGTACAAATACACAGTAAAATACAAACAGTATTAGCTAATCGTCAATAGATGGTGTGACCCAATATCGACATTTTGTTTACCTGAAAAAACTAAAATGTATGCTATGACTATCGATAGGTACAGCTTTATAAATAGTGCATGCTGGGAGTGGAAAACGCATTTGAGGTTAATCGCAATTTTTTTTTATGCGGACGGGTTTTAGCTGAGCTTTGATAAATTTAATTGCATTTCACTGCCTTTTTTGTAATTAACAACATTTTTTTTTGTAATTTGATATTTCATCCATAAATTGTTGTTCAATTTACATTTACCTTTATCTTCGTACTGACTTTTTTATTTATATGATGTATGTTTAACATATTTAATAAACACAAAATTTGAATTATTCGGGGCTCAGCTAATGTCGAAGAAAGATGAAGGTGCGAAGTGTAGATATTAATAAATTAATAATATTTATTTGGCAATGCAGTAAATGTTATTATAATGCAATCATAGCAAGTTAAATTGTAGTTTTGTGTCAGTAAATTTTAGAAAATGTCTCTTGTGTAGTGCATTTTTAATCTTGGTGGTTCGGTTTTTACTTTTATAATTGGGTATGTAGGTATGAATAATAGGTATATTATGTTTTCATTTTCCATCGCAGGTGATTGATGCGTTCCATATTGTGATTCGAAAGCTGTCTGCATTTGCATACGTACGGTTTCCTGATTAGGTTTCCAAACAGGCATTCAGATTCGGACACCCGAATGCACGCATTTTATACTAATTTGTTAAATACCTAATGGAAAAAAGCGAACGTGTGCGCAAAGCTGACGAAATCACGAATCTAAATTCCTGATTCGGAAACTATACGCACCTATGCGGCCAGCTTATGTCACGCAATTATTTAACTAAGTTACGTGTCCTACCTACAGTACTAGTTAGCATGTTAGGTTTAGAAATGGTCGGAAAATTTGATGTGTTTATCTAACAAAAATTGTATTAATAAACTACAACTAACTATGATATAAAAAAATGTTATGTAATTCCTTCTGCGTGTCATAAATAATAATACCTACTATGAGGACTAAGCCTTGGCCAAAAGTATTAAACATCATATGATAGATATTTTATATTCGATTAATTTTCTACATTTATTTTATTGACAAATACTTTTAATTTTGTATAATAATACGTTAAGAAATTATGGTGAGTTGTGAAAAATAATTCACACTGCGCCTCTTTCGAATTCCACTTCTATTCCTTATGATATAATTCCTTTCAGGTCCATTCATTATCAGTTTGCTTGATCGTTCGTTTTCGTGAAAGTATTAGGTACATTTTTGACGCCAATTTAATAATAAAACTATTGACAACATTTCATATTTTACAAAATCCAATAACAAAAATACAGTTTCTTTTTATTCCTGTCCTGAGTTCAATTCTCATTCGCTATACGTTTTTATGTTTAGAAAAAAGGTTAACGTAATAAATGCCGATAGTTAAAGTGACGTCATTTCAGGCAGGGCAACAAATTAGTCATTGATATATGAAATAAATATTTAGTTCGATAAAAAAATATCTATTTAATAGATTATGCCAGCAAGCTCGAATGTGCAATTCGTTTATTTGAGATTTTTACATTTATACCTACCTAGTTTTATAATGGTTATGTCAAACAGGGCAAAGACATTATCTCTCTTTTTGGCCCTAAAGACCCTTACATCTATTTAAAACTGAATTAAATTAAAAAAAATGGTGTCAATTTTATTGTCCTACTGACTCATTTTTATACATACTTTTGACCGAGGCTGTAAATATAGTGTTAGTGATTTTTATTATACATATTTGAGAATAAAAAAATATTTAATAAATAATTAGTTCTGACAAAACAGTAATCTCTAACTGTCCTTATGTGCGGATAGTCAACGGTTATAAATTGACTTAAAATCAAGTTTTATCGTAATGATGATGACCTAGTATTACATACCTACATTTGTCAATGTTATTAGAAATCAAATAATGAGGGGTAGTGTAGGTACTGTTTACAAATGTATTAATGGTCTTGTTTTCAACGAATAATTCAGTATTGTATGAAATTTTATTTCCATTGTTGGCAAAATATGTAACTAATAATATCCTTGTTTCTATCTGTGATGACGATGTGGTGTGAGATTCAATCTAACAATAAAAAATCATTGTATAATGTTCTTTTTTATTGGAATTTTTGCATTCATCGTATGCAAATAAACCAGTTAATTATTATTTTTACTTCATTACAATAATTATACGCATATTAACAATTAATTCTTACCCTCATTAAATGTTTCAATATTCTGGTGTTATAAATGAGTATCTCAATAGAACTTACCTACCTACCAATACCTACTTTTAAACGAATGGTTTTGAAATTAATTTACTTTTATAGAAATCGCCACAATTGACCAACTAAAATTCGAATAGGTATGATTTGGATACCTTTTCAAATCCTAGCGATCCTTTTAGTTAATCTTGGACTACAGTATGCATACTAATTCTCTACATGATAGTGAAAATCATATCAAAATCCGTTGCGTGGTATAGGAGTTAGCGGAGAATCGGACAGACGGACATATACTATGTAAGGATAAGGATGAGATGTTGTCAATTGTGTTGCATTACGTAACATCTATTCAGTCTATAAACGCCTGGCCAGCGCTATCGTCTATATATACTGGTCTAACATATTCTCCTACAGATTGCTGCGGGTAATTGCAATTGATAGTGATTAGCATCTTTGTTTTAATTAACAGGAACTCAATTTTTACTCCGCGTAATTGCTAATTGAGTTTGTTATATCAAAAGATATTACATTATTATACTTATTCGTAACCAATTTATTATGTAAGCTATTTATCTGTTACTGCTTTGCTGTAATAGCAATGATAGACGCCTCTGGTTTGGTCGGTCATTTGTTATGAACAGTTGAGTTTTTATTAAAATTCTTTAAATAATCATCATTTTATTTTTGTGTAGGTATTATTCCATCCTAATTGCTTTTATTTGGTATCTGTTGTATAACATTGTATTTGGGAGATGATGTATTGGTGTAGGCTAGTTGAGCTTGAAGTAGCATTTTTGTTAAAACAACATTTATGTATGGTATTATTGTTATATTGTACTATTATGCTATATTGTATCGTTTTCTGAAATAAAAGACTTAATTTATGAATATTTTGTATGGATTCCACGCAAATTAGATACCTAATATTACTAACTTAGGCATGAGATACTTTTCTAGTGATTTTGCAACTACAAACAGAACTCTTTGTTTAAAACTCAAGAGATTTGGTTATAACCGCACGCCTACCTATCGATATATCAGAAACAAACTACATGGCATACTAGGCGCCCAGAATGGTAATGACATCGCATCTCGATGTGGCCTCATCTGCAGTACCTGCAGACGCAACCATTTTGTTCTTAGTGACTAAGGAAGTTTATTTTATTGGACTTTTTCGTAACAGATGACCTAATTATTTACAATATACTACTAGCTGTCCTCCGCGGTTTCACTCGTGTTCCCGTGAGATTTTATCTTTTCCCGGGATAAATATATAGCATATGTTACTCAGGGATAATGTATTTATCTTTCTAATGGTTAAAGAATTTTTAAAATCCGTCGAGTAGTTTTTGAAATAAATCGTAACAAACAAACAAAAAATCAAATCTTTCTTTATATTAGTTTAGATAAAATACAGTAACTGTCTACGAATAAGTAATAAGACTTATTCGTAGGTAACTGTAGAGCAAGGTCTAACTATCCATCTGTCAAAATACATGAGCGTCTTGTAGTTTATGATGATTGACCGTACCTACTACTGATTAAGCACATTGGTATCCTCACAGTATATTTATGCTCAAAAAATCAGTATTTTTGTAAAGAAATGTGACATGCACTTTATCAATACTTACTCGAAATAAGCACAAACTTGATACCTCGGCTTATTTACTCCATAAAGTGCAAGGCTAATTTTTATGACTGGGTGCACGCACTTCTGAATTTGCCTATACATAAACGTGCTAGTAGGTACCTAGTAATTGCAGAGTATTGCCGGCTCTTCTCAGCAAAAGCAACCTTTCGAACCGTGCGTTAGTCAAACAATTCATAAGTGCCTGTGAAGGCCTATTTGGATGAATAAACATTTAATTTATTTTAAATAAAACATGTAAATTTAAAACATTTTAAAGCATTAATATTGCATAAGTACTTTAATATCTTATTTTGTTTATAACTAAGACTCAATGACAGGAATGTCCCGATGTGTTTGTTTTCTAAATCTTTATCTGGATGTCTTGTTCACATTAAGGCACCGTTCACTCTCAGATGTTATTTTAGTGGACTTTCCTGATGTTACCATGGTGCTAGAGTGTTTAATGAATATTTTATTCTTATTATCTTTATTTATCTATTGGTGTCGTAAGCGTAAGTAAACTCTGAAAAGAAAAACGAATAATTCAACTTTTTCTTATCCTTACTATAATTTTTAGAAATATTCAACTCACCGTCCGTCCATTGTTTTCTAGGTCATCAGATATAGTCTATTGCCCGTAGTTCTATTAGTAGGACCATGGGCACTTAGCATTGCCCGTAGTCCTACTGGTAAGACTACGGACAAGTAACAGTGCCCGTAGTTTTTTTTTCGTCATCCTACCTCTATTCTATTCTTGTTGAAGATAAATATAGGTTATAGGTTTTTTAAGAGCGAAAAAAATCTGATTTTTTGTGTCTTAGATTAAAGCTACTTTTTGATTTTTCATTTACATTTTTTTTCGTCTTCACTGTTAGTAGGACCATTGCCCATACAAAATAATGATGTTTTCGTTGCAGTCCTACTAATAGAACTATGGGCAAAAATAATTGCCCGTGGTCCTAGTAGGACCACGGACAACGAATGTCAGATATAGGTTATCTCAGATTAAATATACTTTACTCTTGATCATAATCATATTTAGTAGTAGTATACGAGTAGTAAGGTCAGAAGGAATGTTATGATCGATTTATACTACCCGTTTCAGTAAAATAAAACATTTAGTAAGAAATACCATAATTTTATTTATATATTTAACAGAAAAATTTAATTTATATTTTATATGCATATAGGTCATTATAGGTACTATAATTGTCGTTAGGGTTTGCAATCCAGAATATTTTAAAGCGAGCTAAAGCAGGACAATGAAGATTATATTGAAAAGACTGACACTAGAAAAGAGAAGAGAAAGATAGAATAAAAGAAATGATGGGAGTGAAAATCGAGTCAGTCTGGAAGTATTTGACTTTATTGTGCGATTATTTATGAACTATTAGAGAGAGTATTTATTAAGAGTAATTTCGGCTGCTGGCTACATATAAGACAGCAGCATTTATGTACAGGCTCCAAAAATATATGAACGTCAAACAAATTCATAATATTGTGAAAACTCCTTTTTCTCAGTAACATCTATACAGCCAAAGGCACATTATTATATGAACAACATTCGATCGCGCGAGATTGAAAACACTACTGGATTGCAATCCCTTTGTCGTTCCTTATACAGACTTATTTCAAAACTTAACTGAATTTTTGAGTATTCAGGTCAATATCGCAGCAGTTTGACGTTTTAAGCGAAATGTTTTTTTTTTATACTAAACCTACTAAATATAAATAAATTAAGATTTCTCAAATTGATGACTATTTACACAACAAATAATAATTGCTTACTATATACACTACAAATGATAATTGCTTACTATTTACTCTTCAAATGACAATTGCTTACTATTTACTCTACAAATGACAATTGCTTACTATTTACTCTACAAATGACAATTGCTTACTATTTACTCTACAAATGACAATTGCTTCTATTTACTCTACAAATGACAATTGCTGACTATTTACACTACACATGATAATGTTCTACCGCTAGTGACTCATTAATAAATATCAATGTTTGTAGTCTTGTCACCGAATGTCGGTTCATCTTTTAAGAATGTACCCGAGCGTTTCATGATCGGAATATTCGATGACGTTTCAGGTTCTACGACTTGTTGTTTTTTTTGTTTTGACGTTGCCTTTTGTTTTGTTGTACATTTACTGGATTGTGGGTCGTTCACAGTTCTGGGGACTATCTTGGCGGAACTTGATTTGGTCGCGTTCATTAAGGATCCGGGCAC
Source organism: Ochropacha duplaris (assembly GCA_951361185.1). Taxonomy (NCBI): domain Eukaryota; kingdom Metazoa; phylum Arthropoda; class Insecta; order Lepidoptera; family Drepanidae; genus Ochropacha; species Ochropacha duplaris. The sequence goes on from OX592690.1 coordinate 5,377,535, forward strand.
CTTGCGTTCCTGGATCTTACTGCTAAACTGAGTGAAGGTCGACGCTTCGACCGGCGCGCACGAAGCGTTCGTCGCAGGTCCAACCATCCGTTTGTTACATATTGCATTCTTTTTCACATAAATTGGGATCGTAGTCTTCAATTTATTTTTATTCGTCGCTGGTTGAGCGTTGTGAGTTTTTATTGATCTGATAGCTGTAAAAAAGTGATTGAATGCATTACAAGAATAATCTTTAAAAAAAACTGGCTAAGTGCGAGTCGGACTCGCGCACCGAGGGTTCCGTACAAACCTGTAGGTATATAAGTAAAAGTTCACCCATCACGACAATCAAGTCATTTTAAAATTATTAAAAATATTTTTTATTATATGATATAACTAAAAATGTACGGTTTTCGCAATTTTTCCTTTATCTGTGCTATAAGACGTTGCTTCGTACTAAATTTCAAGATTCTGAGTTCACGGGAAGTACCCTGTAGGTTTTGATTCCCTTGCGAGTTTCGAAAATTTGCGGCATAAACGGCTGTATCTTTTGATTGCGTTGGCTTAGACCTGAGTATTTGATATAAATTTCAGCTTGATACCTCTACGCGTTCCTGAGAAAAAGGGTCTTGACAGACGGACGGACGGACAACAAAGTGATTCTATAAGGGTTCCGTTTTTTCCATTCGAGGTACGGAACCCTAAAAACTAAGACATATTAATGTATAAATGGGAAGAGTGTCATGCTTACATTCAACAGAGCCTTTGGTATGTTTTGTTTTAGTGTATGTGCCGTTCAAGTTGCTTGTTTGCGATTCAGTGAGGGAATCGGTATGTTTTGTTTTAGTGTATGTGCCGTTCAAGTTGCTTGTTTGCGATTCAGTGAGGGAATCAGTGGAGGGCTCCGCAGTGCGAGGGCGCGATGACGTCGCCAAGCTATCCTGCGACATCGTTTCAGTTCTTACATTGGCATCGGGCCTCGCCTTCGTGCGGCTCTCGCGTACTTTCCGAGCTAGAGTGGGGCTTGTATTCTGAGAAGACACCATTTTTGCGATTAGCGGTTTGTTCATGGCTGATCTCTTATCATGTTCTTTCGTTTTTGGTTCTAGGTATCTCGGCTTCGTGTTTTCAAATGTAATCGCTCGAGCAGTACCCCGTTTTGGTCGATCCTCCGGTTTATTATTTTTTATTTTGTTGAATTTCGCTCGCTCTTCTTGCGCTTTCGTCGTCCTGACCCTAGGTGGATTCAAATGAGCACACTTTTTGACATCATTAAAAATTTTGTTACTCTTTACCACGTCCACGGACCCGCCGGGAGCAGTCAGCTTCGATGCATAAGGTACCATAGAGGCGCGCACGTGGTCGATATCCAAACTGCGAGTGGACAAAGCGACCTTCATTTTAGTAGACACAGCGTGGTAGGCGCTTCGACTCTTCCTATCGTGAGGCCGTTGGGGAGCCGCCGCTACAGGTAGAGCCTGCGCACCGTACATGATGAGTTCACGCAATCTCTTGCGTAGATCGGGGGGGAGGTCCTTAAACACTCGTAAGCCGATGACGCGGGGTACGGTGCGAACAAGGGCGTACTCGCACTGAAGCCGCCAGGTGGCTACTCGTGCGTAGAGCGGGTTAGCGCTGCCATCAGCGATGAGGTCGGGCTTAGCGCTGCGGTCGCTGCCGAGTTGTGCGAGTAGCGCGGTAAGGTAGGCATAGGCGCGGCACACTTCTTCGGGGAGCGCCAACTCAATAGCGGCGGCGAGGCAGTCGTCGAGCGCCTGCTGCGCGGCCGCCGAGGGCGAGGGGGCGCTGCTGTCCACGGAGCGCAGCACGGCCACCAGACGCGTCTTTGCGTAGTGCGCCGCCGCATTCACTAGCTGCTGACACATGTACGCCACGCTCTCCGCCCACCTACTGTTGTTCAGCGATGACACTGAAAACACCATTCAATTGTTATAATGAACTTGTACTTTACAACTAAAAGATATGGAACTATTAAATAAAAATATCAGAGTAAACAATAGACACTTTAACAGAAGGTAGGAAATACACATGTATATATATGTAGTTTAATCTCTCACCAGTAACACCGCATCCGTATACAGTATCTACCAAATTATCAGTGGTCATGTTCACAATGTGCTGCTGAAGGCACTTGTCTAAGAGTTCAGAGGGCAATGTGGCAAACGATTTTGTGGGCCAAACTTTTGTGAAATATTTCGGTATCCACTTGAGACATCTGTGATATACATCGTCCAAGCCATATACAAATGATAGAGGGAAACATTCTAACACGCCAGCGATGCACACACCACACGGCTAAAAAAATAATCAATAAATAACATGACACATAATTATTATGTATACAAATTATAACATAAGACCAATTTATTCATAAGTACGGAGTAGTCCAATATAAGTTTGACAAATATATATCGAAACAATTTTTTTTATTCATTTGTCAACGTTATTTTGGATCATCTGTAATATAACATACCTTATGGAAGTGATGACAATATTTTGATTTTAGTGTGTACATTATGGCTTCCTTGAGACCCTCCAAACTCAACATATCAGCGATAGTGGTCAGTTCAACGATACTTATGGATTCAGGTATCGTAGACAATCCTGAATATATGTGACATAACGCAAAATGGGCAACATTGTAAGAGAACCTGCAATCAAAACATAACATAAAAATTCTCGCAATATATTATATTGCCAATTCGTACTTAATTTATAATGTACGTACGGTGGTAAAGAAATTACGTTGCCAGCGCTTTCAACCCAACCGCCGCTTAAAATACCAGCAAAATACTGACACCTGTATATTAAAATAAGTTACATAAAATATAATATAGGGTTAATCTTTATATATTATCTTTTAATATCTTAATTGTTTTTTTTTTTTTGTGAAATTGTTTATGTGTGTATGACGGCCAGTAATTTAGCTTGGTAACCATTTGTTGGTCTTCTGCGATACAAGCTTTGCTTAGTGCAGGTACCACTGAAATCTTAATACTTGTAATTTTTTTTTACTGAAAATAAATTATTCATTATTATTTCATTTATTTAAATCTTAGCTTATTACAATTTTAAAAATAGAAATAAAAAAATATATTACTTGAGGCGAAACTAACTTTAGGTAAGTATTTAAACAAGTAACCATTTTCTGTATTTTCGTGACTACAAAACTCTAAAAGAAGTCGATTGATGAAATTTAACATTTGAAAAGTTATTGCATTTATACCCAAACATTATTTTATAAGTATGACTATATTTTGTTCACCCGTCGCGTGCCGTACGGTAGATGCGGGCAACGAGCGACGTGTGAGGAGATTTTTGCTTTCAATATCCAAGTTTTATATACTATGATCAGCTTATAGTTTTTTGGGTCTGTGGTACCTACTACCGGACTTGTGGAGTAGGTGGGTTTCACCGGTTTTTATAAATTCTGGTAACGACCCAGATACTGAGGCTGATTGAAACTGAGATGTCAATTATTACTATTATTAATTATTTCGTACCTACCAAAAATTATCTAGGCTAAACCCGCGTGAACTTCGTTATCCTTGTATGTGGTTCGTTGTCCCTCTTCACGTCACATCGGAGCATAATATTTGATGTAATTTTTGGACAGCGACAGTTGGAGAGTTGATATATATCTATTTATTTATTTGCCAAAACCAACAGCTTAGTATATAGTAAAGTAGTAGTAAAGCCAATTACATGTGTCCTAATATTAATATTATAAAAAACTAAGTGCTTAGTGATGAAGTTTGATTATTTTGTTTTATGTTAGTAAGTATTGCAAATATACATAATATATAAGTAAAAATATCTAAAGAAAAACACACATATAAATACGTATTATAAATAGAGGAAAGGAATATATAACAATACACAAATAGAAAAAAAACGAAAAAGAAACGAAAAAAAGCACGACTCAAAGAAATCCAAAGAGCGAATTGTAGATAGACTGGCGCCATTTGTAAATAGATATTCCGAATTTATGTAGAACTATTCATGAGCAACAATATTATAATTACATATATTAGTTCTAACTATCGCTATTTTTGAAGCGCACGCAAAATTGGCACTTTAACGACTGATTTAATTCCTACTTCATACAATTTATTTACAATATCCGCCAATCTATCCGTAAAAATAACAATAAGTTAAGCCAAAACCTTCCTCTTGAAACGCTCTGTTCATTATCTCACTTATACATTTTTTTTTGTCAGAGAAAATTAGCAATCACAGACAAACATAAGCGAAGAAAGATTTTGTATTAATAATTTGTAATGACAAATTAATTTACCATACCTCGACGATAGAATACATTTGTGTGCCTTAATTCGTCTTCCAGATACTTCCACAATCACGTCGGGAGCAATTTCCTCTAAGAACATTCGTAATAAATCCTGGCCTAGTCGCGATTGACAATTCATTATTATACTGGACGTTTGACTAGACTCCTCGTTGGTACTGTTTTCTGAAAATGATTAGAAATAAATAAGTCATATAATTTGCTAACACCAAGACGTGTACGCAACTAGGTGTACAGCATATTTTTATAAGTATTTTTTTTACATATATTACATTTGTATCATTTAAATGTATTTTATCGGGTAAGGTGACAGACCGTAGCTGTGCCACGCTCGACCGGAAATAAGCAAAATAAAATAATGTTACTTACCAATTCCCGAACGACTGATGCTACTTTGGACGCTGCTCATTTCGGATACATCAGAAGCCTGATTTTCATTATCACCTGGACTCGTTGAATGTACCTTTCTGAGATTCGATCGGCTCGAGCCCGATAAAGATACTGGCATACTTACGCTGAATTCATTTTTCAAATGAGGAAATAGTCTATTCAAGCTAAGTGCATTTTCAGAATAGAACGAACTAATAGATCTCGAAGTGCAAGGGTGATTTTGATCACCCCAGTTATTATCAGGGATAGATCTTGTCATTCGACTATCTAATATCTTTTCCTCATTTATAACTACCGATGTTGTCGGTTTATGAGCTGGTTTATCCAAATCCGATAATTTAACAAAAAGATCATTACAGGATTTATCTACAACAGGTTCTTCTTGAATCACTGTAGTCACCGTACGAGACATTGATTTGTCAGAACTAAATATTCTTGTAGATTTCATTCTCTTAATATTGTCATCTATGTCTTTTGTATCTGACACTTTGATTTTTTTATCCGGTATGCTTATAATTTCTACGATACTGATATTAGGGTCATTACATAACTGTTCATATTTTTCAAATGTACTTTTATTCGTATCGTTAGCAGTAGTGGTACATTTTTTAGTATCTATATTCTTTTTTGTATTCAAGGAAGACGATAGTCTAGGTGGCATTTCTTTTACAGTTGAGTTTTTTCCTATGTCAATAAACATAGAAAATATATTTTTCTTCTCACTTAGACTTTCAGATTCCCCATTATTTTCTGTAGGCAGTGGTGGATCAGGCATACTAGATAAATCAATATAAAATTGATGACTCAATTTTTCACTTTTATCGGAACCAATAGATGCGCGACAATTTTCCAGACTGGTGGATTTTTCCTCATTTGTCAATATATTACATAAGTTATCTCGCTGTTTATTTGTATAGAATGTTGAACTTATAGCAGTTTCATATGATCTGATCTCTTCAGAATGTGTACCGATATCAACTATCCAAGTACTAGACGAACAGGACTTGTCGTTACTGTCAGTGGTCAATTGTCCGGAAAATATTGGAGAAGGCTCATCATATTTTTGAACAAATGTGGCATAACTTTCACTTTCTTCTGCCTCGTTTTTCTGTAACGTAGATGATTTAAGACTCATTATAGAATTATTTGGTGTGCTTGATGCCACTGGACAAAGTACAGCTTTTAATACTGTTTGCTCATTCATTTCTGTACCATTGTTACGTTCTAGAACAGTAGATTGAGACTGATTTTCAAATGCATTTGTGCATAAGGAGTCTTCCGTGATTGGGGTCATTTCAAAAATGGTGGGTGATAGATCTTTTTGTATTGAATCTGGATCTTTATCATTATGTTCTAAAGAATCATTTTCATTGTTCTCTGACCAATCACTTGGACTAATATCAAATTTAGCGGTAGAACAAGGTACCGGTTGACTTGGTGCTGGTAGGATTTCTAAAGCAATATTCTCAAAGGGTTGATTTTTACGTGTGCTTATTTTAATTTCATCATTTTCTTCGTCAACTAGGGAGGCGGCGTCTATGAAACAAGGTGCTGATTTATATATAAATGTTTGATTAAGATTCCTGCCATCTTGAGTTTCTTTTAAATTTGCCGGATTTGCAGGCTGGACACTGTCTTCTATAGTATTTTGACGCTCACAATTTATAAACCTGTCACATATATCTTTTTCAGGTAATTTCGGAGGAAACACGGATTCCCATGAACCGGTTTCGGATGATAATGAAGACGATTCCATGATAACAATTTCTTCATTGTTCCTTTGTTTTTCTGCTTTAGATGATTTCACACTCATTTCTTTCATTATGGTTTTATTTATATTATTATCTTCATAGTTATATTCATGAGAGTTGCTTGAATCACCTAATGCACTTTCTGTTAGCGAAATATCTGATAAATTTACGTCTTTGTGACTGTCAATACTTTCCACCATAGTTGTATTTTCTAGTCCTGAATCTGACCTAATAAAAATATTTTCCATTTCAGTGAAGCTACCTCCAACATTCAACTGCGTGATGTACACTGTAGATGATAAAATGTCTGGAGAACTTGCATAAGCAGCAGACAAATAGTCCGATGAAGAACTTGGATCGTCCGTTACTTGTCCGGAGAATAAGCTGAGTCTAGTAGTACTCTGTCCGGGATCTGCTCACATAAACTTGAGCTTACAAACTTGCCTTTTTACTCAATTCGTGAATAGTAACAAGATAAACTTTATTTTCATTGATATCACAGTTATTGGAATGTTTGTCTGTTTTGGGTAAATGACTAGAACTTAGATATAGTGACGTAGGCTTATAATGTTGCGAACATTTCATTTAATTTACATCGTCACGTTGAGTTTTATTTATATAGTGAAATGCATTAGATATTACGTCTTGTTCATTCAGTACTCGGCCTTGAACTTATGGTTTTCCGAAACTTCTTTTCTTCATATGTACTAATGCACTTGGACGTTAGAAATACATCATTTTCTTCAATAGGTTCAATGGTATGGAATGTTAATAATAATTTCACTTATATTCAATGTAGGAGATGTCATCCAAATAACTTATTTTTTCAGTTTCTTGGTGTTGAATGGCGCATTCAGTGTAAGCGTCACTGAAATATAAATCAAATAGGTACTTCATAATAGTACCTATTAAACACAAAATAAACAAAAGTAACATACAAGATCTGGTTAGTTTGGAATCATATGTGAAGAATGTCCTAGGATATTATTATTTTAAGTTTTAATTGCAATCAATGAAATATTAATTAAAATCTTTCAAAGCGCTGTAACTTTTATACTGTCAAAGAGTCATTCTTTTTCAACATCTTCGTCTTTGTCCCATAGTTAGAGAGCCAGCTTAACCCACCATTTGTGACGTGTATGTCTGTACGACTGGGTCGAATAACATTTTTATCCACCATTTTGCTTGTTTAAATACATTCGCGGTATTTTTTTGTCAATTATTTATAATACGTCTATGAGAGCTTCCGAAGGATTTCAAGTTGGTGATAGCAGGAACCAAGAAGCCAAAAGTGGACCATATTATTGAAAATGATTGCTATAATGGTGCAGAAACACGCAGTTACTGGCATCGCAGGATGGTTATGTAGACACTGCTGATGTTTGTTGGATATGTGGAAGTCAAGCGCGAAAGAAATTTTCGCACTGTTAAATGTTGAGCAAAGTTAAAGCGAAGTTGTATATAGTTAGTGTATAATCGACGAATCCAAACAAAATGTCAATTCTTATTTTTTAATATTTAAATCGGCAGCAGCGGCAGCCTCGAAGAAGTTTTTTATGTATTGTAATTGTACATTTGCATGTATATTTTGTACATTTGTTGTAAATATTTAAAACGAAATAAATATTTTTATTTCGTTTCTTATGTTCTATTCTTACTTTCAACTCAAACGCATTAGGATTAAAACATGTACTTAATGATAGATGTTAAATAGTTAATAAATAAAAGATTGAGAAATTCGATTGTTATGATTGTACACCTGCTGCAGGAGGATGAAAACATGCGATCTGATTTGCCTTTTGGCTTATTTAACGGTCAGATGAGCCATCAGTTACATCAACCACCTGCTACTGGAATAAACCAAAATTTACTGGAGCTATAATATTATAACTGATAAAAAAATTATAATGACAAACTTATGGTAAAATGTTTCCATTTGTTCAATCCCTGGTTTATGTTTCTCCACGCACCTTCTCTTAGTCTGTTGGTATAATCAGGACATTGCGCCTCCCAAAGTAGTCTATATTTCTTTATTCATGATTCCGTGTCCTTCGAACAAGTGAGGCAAAACAAAACCGTCTTGAGTGCATGCGGAAAACCTGTTGAGGTGCTTATGAGCATGGACAAAAACCGTCAATGTTTGGCCCGGGCCGCTGCACGCTCGGGCGAGGCAGCATGTGGGTTTGCCTCGGGCGAGGCTCGTCTTGACCGACTGAGGATTTGCTTTGCGGGCTGCTCACTCAGTCAGCACGTTGCTAATGAGTAACAAAAATATTCATATACAGAAGAGAGGGAGAATGTTATGCACAGTGCTGCATTGAGGAAACAGTAAGCTATGATGGTGGTTCATGGACAGTTTGCTTCCCTATGCATATTTAATGTGAAGACTGCATATTCATGCATGATAATGCTCCATCGGTATGGACCCTACCGCAGGAATCGTACTAGATTATCTCAGTGATGGTGGTATCTCCATTATGGAATGGCCAGCAAGAAGCCTGGATATTAATTACAACTTACTTTCTTCTGGGATGAAGTTAAAAGACGATTTCAAGCAAGAGACTCTCTCAAGAGGTCGTGTACAAGAGACTCTTGGTCAGCTGAAAAACGCAATTCAAAAAACTTGTTTCAGCGTCAATTCTCGGAGTCAACTGTCAAGCGATCACGCTCGCCGTCATGATATTTTCGCATAACTCTACCAAACTATTCATCCTTTCCTAAAAATAAAGCCGCTATTAGAATCTCAGATAAAATTCTAATTCTACTAATTGCAATATATATTCGGATCTTATTGGAGAGAAGATCTAAACACTAACACTACCTATATCCTACTAATTTAGATTCGACGTAAATTGACATATAAAATGAAAATTTCCCGGATTTATATCCGGAAAACTGTATTACTTAATAACATAGATTTCATCAAAAACTATGTTACATTGATCAGCAAAATGTATGTTACATTGATCAGCAAAAATAATAATCAACACTCAAACACGAAAATTATTAAAGTATGTATAAATTATTATTGATCATTGACAAAAATTTGACTGACTGAAGTTTCCAAAGACAATAGAATCTTCCGATTATTATTATTTATTTATAGGCTTTAGTTACAAGACTATCAGGTCTGAGCCATTTTTAAATATTCTTTTTGTAATGTTAAAGTCACGTTATATTATCACAGTTACTGAAATTGAAGACTGTTTTACTATAACTTTTCACAGACTTATTCAATAAAACTCAAAATACACGAACATAATGAAAATAAAACGAATACGCAACATCACTTCGCAAGTTTCCGCCAAAAAGTCCAGAAATTGCCGATGCCCCGAGCACGAACGTATTATATATTAGATATTCCGCGCGATTTCACCCGCGTTCCCGAGGGATGTTATCTTTTCCCGAGATAAAAAGTAGCCTATGTGCTATTCCAGACTATAATCTAGTTTATAATATAAGAAAGATATTCAGTTGAATTGCGAACAAACCTGTCAAACATCACCAAAATGGCGCAATTTTGAACTGTCAAACGAACACGCGCGCTTTAAACAAGAATGCTTTGCTTTGCTACTTTGAATCACTAATCCGTTTAAAAAACAAAAAAATACCTCTAGAATCATAGAATTGCCTACGGGAACAATCCTACTAACTGTAACATTCTAATAAGACCGGAAGACAATCTTATTGGAAATATAGTTGTTCGAAAAAAATATACTTTTTTTTGGAACATTTTACGTAAATTTCTAAATACCTTGCTTCTTCGATGTAAAACTACTTATTTACGGTGAAGGTATCATTAAACCAGGTGGGGGTGATGGGCTTTATACGATCCCATACTAAATGAATAAGAAATTCAAGTGCGAAAATGACACAACATTTTTTTTGCCAACTTGCAAGAAAATCGGGTAGGATAAAAAAAATATTTTTTACGTCTCGAACACTGAGCCAATATATTGGCTTTTGATGGCCAGGTGGTACCGTACATCGGGCAATGCATTGGCGGTGATGGTCAACAGGACCACTGAATGGAGTAACGCTCTTTCCACAGACATCAAAAGTTTTACAGGAGGTAGTCGTACAACCAAACAATTCGACCATTTGGTCGGAACCAAGAATTATGTATACTAACTGGATAGGACGCTCTCCATACCTACTTGAATACCTATCAATTGCGAAAAAGAGTAAGATAACTATATTGGGACACTGTCCGTCCGTCCGTCTGTCACAGCCAAATTGATCCGAATCTACTGGACTAAAAGAGCTGTTGTCCTATGACCGAAACAGGAAAGGAAAGGACAAATTAGGAAATTTAAAAAAAGTATTGCAAACAAATACCTATCAATTGCGAAAAAGAGGAAGATAACAACTACGTTGGGACAATCTCTCTTTCTTTCATTAAGGGTAAGTAGGGATAGAAAGAGAGATTATCCCAACGTAGCTGCGTAGTTGTTATCTTTCTCTTTTTCGCAATTGATTGGTTAATTGCTTCAAGTAGGTATTCAGAGTTACCTATCCATTTTGTATATACAATTCTTGGTGTAAACTAACAATCATTTGAGAATCATACAAATCTACGAATAAATAATAACCTATTAAATTTTTTGTTTGCCAAGTGCGAGTCGGACTCGCGCACAAAGGGTTCCGTAAAAAAGGCAAAAAAATCACGTTTGTTGTATGGGAGCCCTCCTTAAATATTTATTCAAGTAAAAATACAACTGAGTATTTTGTGAATATTTCAAGTGCCTAACTGTTGCCATTATTGATATCGAGCAAAAAAGGGCAAAAAAATAGCGTTTGTGGTATGGGAGGAATTTAATATTACAATAGTATTGAGTGCTGTTGTCACTTCATTGATGGCCCGAGATTCTTATTGTTGGGACATCAGTGTTCCACAAAGAAATTTAAATATAGATACAATAGAACGGCTATCAGAAGAAATGTCATAAAAAAACTGTGATCCCAATCCATGCCTCAGTGTCGCCATCTATCTTTGTTTTTTTTTTTCAATGTTTTTATATTTAAAAGGTCTCGACTTGGTATCGAGACCTATAAGCCATTTCTTTATTTTAAATATTCATCTTTTATGTTATGTCACGTTTTATTGTCACTTTCACTGTAATGTCTAGTCCTCGTCCATACAAGTCCGGTCTAATTTTAGTGAAATTGGCGGCTATTCCCCTAAAACATTTCATGGACTTTTTGGGACAACCTGAAAAGTCACGATACACGCATTCATTTCACTTCACTTGTTCACTTAGATTGATCTTTATTACTCAAAATACACGAATTTAATGAAAATAAAACGAAAACACAACGTCACTTCGCAAGTTTCCGCCAAAAAGTCCATCTATCTTTGAATAGCAAACATACGTGATAGGAATGTTACCAAGCATTCAGATATTAGGTATCGACTATCGATGATAAAAGACGTTTATTTGTTCACATTTACATACACAATAGATTAAAACAAATACAAAAAATAGAGCAATAAAATTTAATTATTTATTTTGAAAATTATTTTTACATTAAATTATTATTATTATTAAGTGTGGTTAGGACTGCATCACCTAGATTGCGAGTGTTCTGAGCTATGTTTCAAGAATTTTTAGGCTCAGTTGTTTGAAGATCTTTTTTTAGGGTTCCGTACCCAAAGGGTAAAAACGGGACCCTATTACTAAGACTTCGCTGTCTGTCCGTCTGTCTGTCACCAGGCTGTATCTCAAGAACCGCGATAGCTAGACAGTTGAAATATTCACAAATTATGTATTTCTGTTGCCACTATGACAACAAATACTAAAAACAAAATAAAATAAATATTTAAGGGGGGCTCCGATACAACAAACGCGGTTATTGCCGGCTTCTCAGCAAAAGCAATCTTCCGAACTGTGCATTAGAGTTATTAGAATCTGACAATTCATAAGTGAAGCGCCTGTGAAGGCCTATTTGGAAGAATAAACATAGGCCAACTGGTCCAGATCGCTGTCAGGTGGTAGCGTGCCCAGAATACTTGCAGCACTGCCTCTTTGAATGGTAATGCTAATACGTTGCAAAGTATTCGCCAGCACTCCGGTCACGTGACGCTTCGATGAGGCGTTTAGCGATGACACGGTAAACGCGGTGAGCAGCTGGTCCCCACCGCCCCCTGTCTCAATCCCAAACAGCTCAAATATGTAGCAACTATCAAGATTGCTATACTTGCGCCGTTTGAGATTCTCAGCGCAAGTAGCGGTACCATCTGCCCTAACTGCGGTCTCTGGAAGATGAGACGGTGCCAAAGTGTCGACACAGGTAGCGTCCCACACTAAAGGCCGACCCATCTTATAAGGTATCAAATTATCAGTAGAATCCATACCGTCGAGTCGCTTGCCGTCATCACGCACCAGCCCACGTCTACGGCGAAGTGTATATGTAAATTTTGGTACAAAAAAGGCAGTATTTGAGGATGATATAAGCAGAATGAGTATTAATTTACAGAATATCTAATCTAATTACGGTTAGGGAGACCCGGTGGAACGGTTGTCCGCTGGCCGCCCGCAGATAGAATGAGTTACCGAACCCAGGGATTACTTAATCTCTACCCTGGGAGGCTGAACTGCCATCTGGCGAAAAATCCCTGAAGCAGTTGTCGTGCCGGAGAAGGAGACCGGAGTGGACCCGACTACTGCGTCAGGGGGGGACCGGGGGCCCTGCCAACTGCCACGCGGGCAAGCTGCATGTCCTGCCCTTTACTCTTCAGCTGCTCAATATCGCACTATTTGCCTCTTTTACGCGGGCAAGCTGCATGTCCTGCCCTTTACTCTTTAGCTGCTCAATATCGCACTATTTGCCTCTTTTACCGTCGGCAGAGTGACTCCTTTCACCTTCTTAAAAAAAAATGGTCACACGTAAAAAAAAAAGTAAGTTTTACTCAGCGGCATCGTCCTCCACGTTCATAGTGGAGTTTTACAACATCAGAGGACTTCACTGCAAAGCCGACCTTGCTTTTTCTCACGGAGACGCAAATATCGTGCCCAACCGATACGTCTTACCTCTCTTACCCCGGGTACAAGCTCGAGCACAATTTCGTGCGTCGTGCTGGGGTATGTATGTACGTTCGGGAGGATATTTGCTGTCGCCGTCTTCGTGGCCTCGAAGACAGGGACCTGTCGATTTTGTGGGTACGCGTGGACCATAGCGGCCACACCCGAATCTACGCGTGCCTTTACAGGTCTCACAGCGGTGATTTGGACACAGCTCGACTTTTTGAACACCTGCAAACTACAACTGACAAAGTTGTTGAGCAGTACCTTTCTGCAGAGTTAGTGATTTTGGGAGATTTTAACGCCCATCATGTTGAATGGCTCGGATCTCGGTCCACTGACTATGCGGGGGGGGCTGCTCATAAATTCACCCTGGCCTATGGATTCTCGCAGATGGTACATTCTCACACATTCATAAGTCGAGTGGGCCGGACGGCATTCCTGCAGTGGTGCTTAACCAGTGTGCCCCTGAGCTGTGTCCTGTACTGACGCGTCTTTTTGCGCTCTCATACTCCACACAAACAGTCCCAACTTCGTGGAAGACTGCCCACGTGCACCCAGTGCCCAAAAAGGGCGATAGATCTGACCCATCGAATTACAGGCCTATTGCTATAACCTCCCTTTTTTCTAAGGTTATGGAGCGTGTGATTAATACAGAGCTCCTCAGATACCTGGAAGAACACGAACTGATCAGCGACCGCCAATACGGCTTCCGCCATAGTCGCTCGACGTATCTTCTGGTGTATCTTACACACCGCTGGGCTCAAGCCGTTGAGAGTCAAGGTGAGGCAGCTGTAAGCTTAGATATAGCAAAGGCGTTCGATCGGAGTCTTCTGTCGAAGTTACCATCTTTTGGACTGTCCGAGGGTTTGTGCAATTGGATTGCCAGCTTTTTGTCAAATAGAAGCATAAGAGCCGTGGTTGACGGTAGTTGCTCTGATAATTTGAACATAAATGCTGGTGTCCCATAAGGCTCCGTGCTGTCGCCGACTCTCTTTCTTCTGCATATCAATGACATGTTATCTATTGATGAAAGATGTAAATAGAAAGTGTGTAAGTTGTTTCGCCAAAAGGAAGCTACTCACGAAGATTCAAGTATGTATTGATCATTTAGCAAAATGGGTGGTGCAGCGGTGTCCCTTAAGACTAAAGTTCAAGACAAGCAAGTTCTCCAACAATTCCTAAAATGTTTTTGAAATGTTTAATATTTTTTTAAATCTTACCTGTCTACATCTTCTTCCAGCTGCTTCTGAAGGTGCAGCTCCAATAGCGAGGCCTCGTCAGATGCTGAGGATCCACCAAAGAAATCTGCTTAATCATCGAGCGACCGTTACGCATCAAGCATCTCTTCTGGCTGCATTTAGAAACCACAAATTAATTAAAATATATCTTATTCTTAATTATATAATTAGCTTTTGCCTGCGACTTCATCCGCGTGGATTTAGTAACTTAGGTAGCTTATTTTTATCGAATCTGCTTACTATTTCAATAATTAAAAAAAGATTTGTAGTTCAAATTATCTCTAACCACATGTAAAAGTGGCTTAACTTAAGTTTGTCACCTATAAAACTGAAATAATATTCTTAAAATCTTAGGAAAAGTAAAATAATATTGAGTTATGTATATTCCTAACTTAAGAAATTTTCTGGGATCTTATGTTTTTCGGAATAAAAAGTATCCTATGTGCGTCTCCAAGATTCCAAATATCTAATTTAAAATACCCATCAAAATCGATTCAGCGGTTTAAGCGTGAAGAGGTAACATACAAACACACTTTCGCATTTATAATATTAGATAATATTTTCGATGGGCCATTTGACGTGATTGGTGAAGCACTACCTACACACTATCACAGGTCGGCAGTAGGCAGAACCACAAGTTGTGGGTTCGCTTCACATCCAGGACATTTTTACGTATGAACATGTTTGTTTGTCCCGAGTCTGGGTGTAATGATGTATTTAAAAAAAAACGTAGAAAAGTATATCAGTCACATGGTTTCCATAGTAGAAGCTCTGCTTAGTTTGGGATCAGACAGCCGTGTGTGAAAAGTTTCTCATGATATTTACATATTATTATTTTTGTGATGTGGTATATCAAAATTGGTTAAGCCATTTTTAGGGTTCCGTACCTCGAAAGGAAAAAACGGAACCCTTATAGGATCACTTTGTTGTCCATCCGTCCGTCTGTCAAGACCATTTTTCTCAGGAACGCGTAGAGGTATCAAGCTGAAAGGGGATAGAACCATCGACCCGCCGCCGTTTTTTCTTTTTTTCAAAGTTTATGCGCACAATGAAAGTAGTATACGTGGTATATGGGTAGGGGAGACTTAGACAAACAAAAAATGTCTGGTAATATGATACCCTAAAGTGTCACGTTCCCGAGATATTTGGAGGTAAAAATCGCCATATGAGAACAGTAACAATAGTTAAAAATACAGTAATTACGTTTGTATACGCGTTCTATTATATTCAAATAATAGTTCCATGTTCATTTTATAATCACTTTCATTCGAATTAAGTTAACGTACTAAAATATAAAAAAAACAATATATCAGATACCTACTTAATCTATGCCAGTTATTAATTAAAATAAGAATTGAAAACTAATCTACAATATAATAACCTAATATAAAACTTACTAATATAATACATACCATCTAAAATATAATTAATTTTAAATATATAAATACAGAAAGAGAATAAAAATACTAACTAAGCTATACATTATTTAGGTACTTAAGATACTAAATCGCATCACAGCGCAAAAACGCTATTTTGTTTGTTAAAATATACCTATAACTACACCGTACTTGGTAACGTTCAATGACTGGTTAAAAGTAAAACAAAACACAATATCTATACACGCGGTCGCGTGTCCAGCCAATTCAAGCTGACAGATGCGCACCGTGTTACACGAACCATTTGGAGCCACTAACTCAAAAACTATTTCACATAAACATGTCAAATTTGGCTCATGTATTAAGACTCGCGAGAACAATATGTGCTCCAAATTTCATAAGCACACCTCAAACGGTTATTTAGATATTAACGTCCAAAAATCGTCATTTTTATCACTGACCTATAGATCAAAACTATAACCCACTTCCAGGTGACCTAGAAAATTCAAATTTGGCATCCAGATAGGTAGTTGGTTATATAATAGCCATCGCAAGCTCTAAATCTGTAAGTTCTTAGTTAAGTCTTGCTGGTAGAAACTAGCTATCGAAAATAGGGCTCTTCCATCCATGACTGTTTTAGTAGGTAATTAATTAAGAATAATTCGTATATGAGAACTAGCCAAGTCAAACCTTCGGCTTTAAAATATTATCCTTTTTGTTGTTATAAATAAATCTCAGGACTGACCTTTGAACTTGGCACCCATTCAGATCTCACTTCTTTTGTCGTTGAAGACAACAACCAAGGCATCCTACTAATATTATAAATGTGAAAGTTTGGATGGATGTATGTTTGTTACTCATTTACGCCAGAACCTTCAGAACGGCTGAATGGATCTGGTTGAAATTTGGCATGGAGATAGATTATAGTCTGGAATAGCACATAGGCTACTTTTTATTCGGGTATATAACGGGTAAAGTTAAGAGAACGCGGGTGAAACCGCGCGGAACAGCTAGTATATCATACATTTTTATCAGGTGGACCACCTGGCTGTGTAAGAATTAGATAACAATGAACAGAGGTCTTACGATTAGGTAAGGTGTTGAGTACCTATGTATCAAACATGAATACGTCTACCTGGGACAGATAGTCTGATTAGGCAGATCGAACTTCGAGAGAGAGGTCAATCATCGAATCCAACTCGGCTGGGCACCGTTCGGGAAGCTACACAACGTTTTTTCGTCCAAAATACCTCAGTTCTTAAAGACGAAAGTCTTCAATCAGTGTGTGTTACCAGTGATGACTTCTGGCACTGAAACATGGTCGCTAACTATTGGGCCTCATAAGAAGGCTCAAAGTCACTCAGAAAGCTATGAAGAGGGCTATGCTTGGAGTTTCGTTACGAGTCCGAATACGCAATGATGAGATTCATAGACGAACAACCGATATACCTACTATATTAGTAGTCTGAAGTGGCAGTGGGTGGGGTACATAGCTCGAAGAACCGATGGCCGATGGGGCGGAAAGGTTCTGCAGTGGCGACCACGCACCGGAAGATGCAGTCGCGGGAAACCGCTGGATGCGAGCAGCGCAGGACAGGTCGTTGTGTAGAACTTTGGGGGAGGCCTATGTCCAGCAGTGGACGTCTTTCAGCTGAAATGATGATGGTGATGATTTACTTATAACTCTATGATTGCAAAATTGACATTGGAAACAGACCGATCAGAGACGGTATCACTATAGTGTCCCCGTGACATTACAATGTCACTAAAACCAGGCCGTTAAATTGTGAGAAATGAAGTCGATTGACTATCTACCATTTAATTATAATATCACAAGTGAAATTGTAATTTCACGGCTTTGACAATATACCTGCGACATGTAAGTACAAGATTAGCCGATATCGCGTTCGCGCGTGGTATTGCGATGTGGTTTAGGTAGTAGGTATTGAAATCGTATTTTCATGCTAATACCTCTGACCATCTGACTGTCTGCGCCACGCCTACGCTCTATATAACAGCTACCTAACTATCGCATTTTTATCTATATAATAATATATAAAAGTCAAAGCCGACTGGCTGACTGACTCACTGACTGATCTATTAACGCACAGCTGAAACCGCTGAACGGATTGCGCTGAAATTTGGCAAGCAGATAGTTATTATGACGTAGGGTTCCGCCAAGTAAGGATTTTCCAAAATTCACCCCCCAAGGGGATGAAACGGGGGTCCAAAGTTTGTATGAAACTCTGTCATTTTTATTTTGAAATTAATGAAATTTGGTATTTAGCCTCTAAATGTTAAATAATAAAACACATATTTAAGGATTTTTTTAATTTCAACCCTTAAAGGGGTGTTAAAACTTGTATGAAAAATAAAAAAGCAATTTTTGGATCATTTGAAATCCCGCCAGAACTGGAAAAACGAATCAGCCAAAATCGTGTAGTCCACGTAAGCGAAGCTGCGGGCGGAAAGCACAAGTATTATTTTGCCGAAATCTATCGCATTTGAACAAATAGGTTTCTTATGTTGTAAGAAGCAAATATCCTACTGTCATCTAATAAATGGTAGGTAAAATGAACATGGAACTATTATTTGAATACAATGGAACGCTTATACACACGTTATTACTGTATTTTTAAAAATGTTACTGTTCTCGTATGGCGATTTTTACCTCCAAATATTTCGGGAACGTGACACTTGAGGGTATCATTATCATTACCAGACATTTTTTTGTTTGTATAAGTGTCCCCTACCCATATACAAAAAAAAACAAAATGGCGGCGACTGGATATGCCAGCTTCCATACAAAAATGTTCGAACCCCTTTATATCAAATACTCAGATCCCTTAGAGCTGCGAAAAAATCAAACTTCTAAGCCAACGCAATCAAAAGATACAGTCGTAAACGGCTGCCGCAAATTTTCGAAACTCGCAAGGGAATCAAAACCTACAGGGTACTTCCCGTGAACTCAGAATCTTGAAATTTGGTACGAATCAACGTCTTATAGCACAGATAAAGGAAAAATTCCAAAAAATAAAAAAGTTGAAAATTAAAGGGACAACCCATACATACATTTATTACCAATTAAGATAGACCTTTGAGTTGTATCGGCGCTCATACAATTTAGAGGTCTAGCTTAATTAGCACCAACCTCGAATAAAGTAATCGAAAACGTAATCGAAAAAAAAATGGTGAACGAACTATTTACAAGTTTGTACGGAACCATCGGTGCGCGAGTCCGACTCGCACTTGACCGGTTTTTTATTGATAAGTTGAATCACGTACATTCAAGAGGTTTAAGTATCTATGCTGCGTATACTTACAAATTAAAAAATAAACGATTTGAGCTATACCTACTTACATAGATAAGATCTTGACAATAAAGAAGGAGTGTTACCTTATCAGTTAAAATACATCAATTGCATGCCATCTCAAATTCTATGTAATCTTTTGTTTGAGAACTGGTCAATAGCGAAATTCTAAAGCGAAGTAATAAATATTACTTTTAAATAGTAATTACTTTAAATACACTACATTAACATATGTGTACTTGAACCTGACTACACTTTTCTTTAAGCAAAATGCCCAGCCTTTAGTTCATATGCTAAAAATAAATTATAATATAAATTTTAATTTGGCCAAAGTTAAATCTTTGGCTTTCACTTTGGCCAAAGATTAAGCATTGCCATTCAACGTGGCAATGCTGCCAGTCTTTTGGGAACGTTACCAGTCGACTGTGATGTGGAGGAATTCATCGACGCACTTTTATAGTTTATTTTAGGTAGTTTTTAGATTAGATTAGTTTTAATTGTGGTTATAATAATGTAAATATTTTATTGATTTTATATAGTATTATAATTATATGATTTTTAATTGATTAATTGAAAGCAATAAAATACATTATTTCGACCATAAAATCTTTGGAATGAAACAGATTTCAGTACCTACCCACATTAAAAAGAAATGAAATGAATAAATACCTACATATTCACTAAATGAATATATTCAAGGCAAAAGATTTTACTAAATAGTCTCAATTGTAATGAAAGGATCAAACAATATACCTAATAATATAGTGCCAACCTTGTTATATATAGAATAATATATTGCAGGTAGGCACATTGTCACATGATCAAAAGGAAACAACTGTTAATTTTGAATGCATATCATGCTGCTATTGTTTAGCCCATTACTTAGTATAAAAGCTCAAGAGCATATTTTAGTATAAAAGCAATTTGCCATTTGTAACTGGTATAAAGTTAAATTCAATTTTGACATTTATACTGCAGTAATAATAATATACAGTAACATTCTTCCAACAATATCAGTCACATTATTTAAATATTGATGTTGTTATGATTTTGTTTGTTAATTTGTATAATTTTATATTATTAGGTACATCAAAAGATTAAGATATTGGGGTCTAATATAATATTCAGTGTTTAGCAAAGATCCAATGAATATTAAATGTAGCATCTGTATTTATGGATTATTATTATTTGCAATTATAGGCAAGAAGATGATTTTGTCTTAACTAAATGATGAAACTGCATCTACCCTCTTAAAATAAAAAGCTCTGTAAAGAAGCACAATATGCTTCCAACTTATTAGAAATTTCTGAAACTTCAGGATTTTTTTTCTCGAAAACTGTGCGTTATAAGCCTTCGTGAAAGTTCTTACACGAAAAAAAATAAG
Organism: Ochropacha duplaris; assembly: GCA_951361185.1. NCBI lineage: Eukaryota > Metazoa > Arthropoda > Insecta > Lepidoptera > Drepanidae > Ochropacha > Ochropacha duplaris. Next base: position 5,398,316 of record OX592690.1, read on the forward strand.
TGAAGTCGCAAATCAGCGGGCGCTAATGTACCTACAGTACTTCCACTCACGAATACGATCACACCTTGATTTACACACTCACAGTACACCGTATCTAAACTGTATAATAAATACTGCAACGGACCAACCAAAGAGGATATAATAACTACATTCTAATACTCACTACTTACTTCGGGACTCCAACGGACGGTGAGTGAACCGCACTCGGTGAATCTTCAACTTGTCTTGTCGTCTACTTTGTCTAGAACAGTGAACAGTAGGCAGGCAGGCAAGGCAGGCAGACTTCAATCAAATCAATCGCAGTGTTGCCATGCGAGATCTGAGCGAAGCAGTAGAAAAAAATTTTTTTTTTCAGTAGATTGGGGGAAAAATCCGTAGATTTTAAAAAATTATAATTTACATGCGCGTAATCACTAAGTATGTGTAATTTAGATAACAAATTTCACAGAAATGTAAAACCAATGTAAAAAACTTGAGAGGTGTCAAGGGACACCCGGATGGAACGAAGTTATATAAGTTATATAAGTCGAGTGAGTACATGTATAAAAAAAAAACTATTTATATATATATATGTATATATAAATAGAAATGAAAATATCTGGCTTGCTTTCTATAAGAGAGAGAGAGAGAGAGAGAGACAGAGAAACATGCGCACGCCGCACAGCTTAATAAACATACATAGTGACATAAAAAGTGTCGGGACAATTTTTCGTAAGATTTTTTTCCGTCTAGCCCCCTTTCACAACGCGCGATAAGGAACTTCGTTCCAATAAATATTTTTTTATATCTCGTCGCATGTCTGACGTCAATGCATCCACTACCAACAGGAAGAGATACGTACACTCCTATCAGCTTATCTGTGAAATGGCGAAAATTGGAACTACGGCCATCATGAACATTCGAATGTCACAACTGTCAGTTACCTATTCATTTCAGTGACCACTAGCGCCATCCTTCAGTTCACAGGTAAGTTGGTGGTACTGTATGTACTGCGCCAAGTGTACATAACTTCATCAGCTCCAGATATTTCCCAGGCAACCCTTTCTCTTTCAATGCCCACCGTAATACCTTCCGAGGAATTCGATCGGATGCCTTCTCAAGGTCGATAAACACCATGTGCAGGTTTTTATGTGCACGCTTGTGTTTTTCTAACTAAGGGCGATGAGATATATGGCATCCATTGTTCCTCGACCTGGCATAAACCCGGATGTGTTTTGGGTGATCTCACTTCCCTGTTTCAATCGTCTTTTAATCACTCTCTCCTATACCTACTTTCAAACTACACACATGAGCTTATTCCTCCATGGTTATTATATTTCTGCGTATCTCTCTTATTTTTATAGATTGGTACTAGCAAACTGATACACCAGGGATCGTCTCCTCACTTATGCAAAAACTTATTGAAGAACAAAGTCAGCCATTTACATCCATGCTCACCCAACAGTTTCCATATTTCAACTGGGATTTCATCTGGCCCTACAGCTTTTCCACTCTTCATATAATTCACTGCCATTATTATTTCATCCATACTTATATAGGCGCCTGCGCCATCTACCGTACCTAGAATGAATCTTGTAGACAACACATTACGCCGCCACCGAGCGCGTCATTTGATTCTCCCTCTATGTAATCTTTGTAAATAGAAGAAAGCAATGGCCGTAAAAGGTCCCTGGTTTCGGAAATGGAGAATCGAGATTAATTCCACCAAAAGTCAGGCGGTTCTGTTCCACAGTCCTGCCAAAAGACTTGCCTCCACTCTTCTCCCTCCAGTCACCATGTTCGGTGAGTCGATCCCTTGGGAGAAGCGAGCCAAATACCTCGGTGTAACCCTAGATGATCGTTTGTCCTTTTCCAACCACATAAAGAAGGTTCGCGCACGCGCCAACTTTGTGTCCGGTCGCCTCCACTTTATGTTAAACCCAAAGTCTAAATTTGCCCTAAAAAGCAAGGTTAGACTTTACAACGCGTGCATCCACCCCATTATGCTTTATGCATGCACTGTGTTCGCACAGGCGGGATGCCTGTGCGAACACAGTGATCCATAGTCTAGCTGATCCATAGTCTCCAAGTGGTTCAAAACCACTTCATGCGCAAAGCCACAGGCGCTCCATGGTACTCGTATATGTGCAATGCAACCTAGATCTAAACATAGACCTCAATCTGCCCACAGTTAAGCAATTCATTAAGAGCACTTCTTGCTGTTATTACGATCGTGCCCTAAACCACGCCAACCCCTTAATAGTCAAAACAGCCAATTATACTCCTTCAGAGATTTCCAAAATCCGTAGGCCAAAGCTCGCCCTCAGCGAGCCGGATGACCCCACAACTTTAGCTCAGATTCAGGATAGGGAGCTCGCGCAGCCCTGAAACAACAACAACAACACCGCCCGCGTTTCCGACCTCGCCGGAGAAGCCCGTCGCGACGTCCCACTCAGATTCTCGTACCCCCGTTAATCAGTCGTACCGTAACGGCCCGAGCCGCAGTCAGTAATCCGACCGTCCCTTAAAACTCCTCTAAATCGCTTAGGCGAAGTCCGTCCCACTTTTTGTGTCCCCTCGACGACGCCCTGACCCTAGGTTTGTGCCCCAACTGGGGCGCCCTCAGCGTTCAGTCGTCTTAAATTTGTAACACGGCTGAGAGCCCTAAGCGTTCGACGAAAAGTCAGCGTAAAGGTGTCTATGGTCCCTCAGACCTACACCTTTAAGTCCCTCCCCAAAAAAAATATGGCTGACACTTTGGATAGTTAATTTGTGTAAATGAATTAATTATTATTATCCTGATCTACCCTCTATCCTTCTCCAGAACCCCACTTCATACATTCTCCTCGTTCATGATATTATTTTAGATATTAGTAAGCGAACTGCATTTTTCTCAAAGACAAACAAAAAAAGTGACAATTATGGAATTATAAATATAGATTTATAAATAAAAACACCGATTTTCACGCTCAATAAATCTTTTATTTTTGTTTGTATCTTTTCCTCAGAAACCTTTTGGATCGCTGCTGCTGCTCTTCCAATCTATTACAGTATTTATTTTGCAACAGCCGCAAATAATTATAAAGTCCTCAGAATTCTGAATGTATATCAGTCAGTATTTTACAGACTAATAAATAAGTAATAATAAGGTGATAAGAATGACATTCATTGGTCAACGGTGCATTTTTTTTAAGTTTTACTCATCATGGGAATGCCAAACATATCAAGTAATATCAATCATAAACTCTAGATTGACTTTAGGTAGATTTGTCAAATTTTCGCTGTATATCAGTTGAATATTTTAAAATCAGTTAGATCTACTGCTAAATTAGTAGATCTGGCAACACCGTATTTAACATTAGCCCCGCACTTGTTTACACTTGTAAGTTTTACTCACGTAAGTAGGCTTACGTAATTAACTTACGATAAATTTGCAAATGTAAACACGCTATGTAAGTAGCTTAACGTAATTTCTTTTACTATAAATTGCTTTCGTAAGTTTTATTTATGTAAGTTACTTGCATATTAATAATGGTTTAATAATCAAAGCATAAAACTTATGAAAGAACTTACAAGTGTAAGTCCGGCCTAACAGCATAGCATTTCAGATTATTGTAGGCAAATTGTAGGTAGACATAATTCTTGGGTAGACCTAGAGAGGCGACTTCCGTTTTTTTTTTTTTATATGAACTTAACTTCTTCTCCGCTAGGAGTAATAGTATTATGTGAGGTGGACTTTTTGGCGGGAACTTGCGAAGTGACGTTGCATTTTCGTTAAATTCTTGTATTTTAAGTTGTATTGAATAATTTCGGTGTTGTTTTGTCCAATAAAGATTAATCTAAATGCACAAGTAAATGAACTTTTCAGATTGTCTCAAAAAGTTCGTTAAGTTTTAGTGGAACAGCCGCCAATTTCACCAAATCCTGACCGGACTTGTACGGACGAGGACTAAACTTTACAATAAATGTGACAATATAACGTGACTAAAACATAAAAGAAGAATATTAAAACTGAAGAAAATGTATGCGACTGAAATACTTTGTACTTATGGTCATGAATAAACAATATTAAAAAAAAACATTGACTGGGAAAGAAAAAAACGAGTTCATCAAAAAGATCAATGAAATGTAGTTTTTCACTACTATTGTGTGTGACATATGTAATTTGCAATTATGATTCCGGCTATTTGGGGCAGTGTAGTGTTACTTTTCAATAACAAGCTTGCATGTTACAATGGCAACTCAAATAATTGAATGACTGATAATTAGTACTCCTTACTGTCGGCAGACCGATCATCGATTCCCGAATGTCCAATAACCCTATTTCCTATTGGTTTGCTCTAACTGTATAAATGTATGTGAATATGGATACTTCATCTGAGAACTGGGATCCAGGTGAGATAAATAAAAGCCTGTTTGTATACCTTTTTGAAATTATTAGTTTTACTTATAGTCATTATTCAGAATCATGTTTTATACTATATTACTGTAACAATTAAAAATCATCATCAACAACTGCATATGTTTGCCTGTTTTCGGCAAAGGGCTCCCCCAACTTCCTCCATTCCTCTCTGGTAGCCGACTCCAGGTGCTCCCGGCTGTTTCCTTCACCTCATCTTCCGATTGTTTGTATGGAAGCACTGTACAAATAGCGCCTGCTGATTTGGGGCCTCACTTATTTTTTTTCATAGTAAGAACTTTCACCAAGGATTTGGCGCGATTTTTCGAGAAAAAAAATCCTAAAGTTTCTAACTAATTCATAAGAAAAATTACCACAAAGTGTACGGCGATCGACGACGGTCATTCACTTCTAACCAAATCAAGCCATAAGTGAAGCCCCAAATCAGCTGGCACTATTATTGTACAGTGGAGCCGTTTGTATTGTCGTCCTCTACTTATTTTCTTAATTTTGGGATATCAATACATTACACTTTTCTGTCCACTTGTCTGTCCCTCGTATGGTATGGCCTATCCACCTCCATTTCAGTTTTTTGACACAGACTGTAACTTTTTTAATTTTAGTGCGTTTCTTCAAGGTTTTGTTCTTAATTCAGTCATTTTGTGCTTAATTCGGTATAATAATAATTTTTATTTTCATTTTTACATAATACATGTTTATACTTAGTGTTGGAGCCTCCTTTTAAGCATGCAATGCCTGTATTAGGAGACTGCTCTTCCATAACAGTTTTTTTAACAGTGTTAAAAATTACATTTTAATTGTTAATGCATGTGTGTGTGTGTATATGTGTGTGAGGGTGTGTGTGCATATGTAATTAGATATTATTTCAGGAGTGCTTCTGTTTCTTTGTAGGTTTACATTCACAGTGTGGTTTTGTATAAATGTATATCTGTTTATTCACCTTATTGCAAAGATGTGTGGAATGTGTGGAAAATTGTATAGATGCAACCTGGGTTTTGGTTTGATGGACAGGTGCAACATTTATTTTCTCCTCTTATTATTTATATTCCTATTGTATGGTAAGATCCTGTGTTTGGTAAGTACAGTTTTTAATATATATTAGACATGGGCGCCGCGCCGGCGTCTCGCCGCCACGTCTTCCCGGCGCGCCTCTCTGTTTTCCCTTGACGTCCGAATGTCGAGTAGACGGAATCCCCGCCACTGTGCTAATGACGTGTGCTCCAGAGTTGTCTCCACGCGCCTATTCAGGCTTTCCTATATCACCGATCGTGTGCCTTCTTCATGGAAGACTGACCTTATCCATCCATCCGATTCCCAAAAAGGGGAGCCGAACAGATCCGTCCAACTACAGGCCTATAGCGATAACCTCCCTTCTCTCTAAGGTGATGGAGCGAGTCATCAACTCTCAGCTCTTCGGGTATCTAGAGGAGCACCAGCTGATTAGCGACCAATGCTAATCGGAGCATCAAGGTCGTCGTTGATGGAAGCTGCTTTGATATCAAGAATATTAATGCTGACGTACCGCAAGGCTGCGTGCTGTCACCCACGCTGTTCATCCTGCATATCAATGATATGTTGGGCATTCCCAACATTCACTGCTATGCGGATGACAGCACTGGTGATGCTCAATATACCGGCCGCGCTAACATCCCTCAGCCCGTGGTGGAGGAAAGCCGAATACGACTTGTGTCTGAAGTCGAGACCTCTTTGGAGTGGGTCTCGGAATGGGGGAGAAGTAATTTAGTCCGATTTAACCCCTCAAAGACAAAGGTCTGCGCGTTCCCCACGAAAAATACCCCTTTCATAGCAGCATCAAAGTTTGAAGACACTCCTCTCACCATCTCTAAGAGTATCGACATTGCGAGTGATGTCCAGTTCCATTTGGAGAGCAATGCCAAACTGGCTTCAAAAAAGTTGAGTGTACTAAATAGGTCCAAGCAGTACTTCTCACGACTCCAGCGGATGTAGCTTTATAAAGCGCAGGTTAGGCCACATATGGAGTACTACTCACATCTCTGGGCTGGCGCACCCGCTTATCAGCTTGATTCACTTGCCTCAGTGCAAAGGCGGGCCACTCGTGTCGTTGATGATCTCGAACTCACCAGCGGTATAGAACCTCTCAACCTTCGGAGAGATATTGGCTCTCTCTGTGTGTTCTACCATCTGCATAATGGGAAGTGTTCTCAAGAACTTTTTGACTTGTTGCCATCGTCATCATTCTACCTTTGCACTGCTCGCCGGCGATGTGGGGCTCATCCTCATATCCTCGAGCCGCCTCGATCGTCCACCGAACGATTCAGTCGGACGTTCCTTCTGCGGACCATTAGGATGTGGAATGAGCTCCCCATTACGGTATTCCCTCCGCGCTATGATATGGGATTCTTCAAAAAGGGCGTAAATAAAGCTCTTCAAGGAAGGCAGCACATCGGCAATCACCCTGGTATTGCAAATGTGCAGCGGTGACCACTTACCATCATGTAGACCGTCTGCCTGTCTAAAAGTCTTAAAAATCCAGCTCAGCTTTCGTACTCGGCTAGTGACATGATCGAGATGAGGGTGCCATGTTAAATTTTGGTCTATCACTACTCCTAGATATTTTGTAAATGAAACTTTATCAATAGATGGGCATTTGCAGTTCGTATTTTTAGGATCGTTACATGTATGGATTTTTAAGTTAAATTCGCTGCTACGGTACGGTACGGTTGTAAATACTATAGCATATGTAATTGGTTTTTGAGCTAAATAATTTTTTTGTAAGTAATTTACGTTCATATTTTCTATTTAGCTTTTTGATTTGACAATTGCAGTAATTTCTATATCTCGTATACGATATTTTCAAGATTTCATTGTGCGGGTCAATACAATATTTTTTTTGTAATTGGTTCCGATTTTTGATGCATCGTAGAATGCCAGCTGTAATCCATGGTTTTAAAATTCGCTTACTATTTGGTATCTTTTTTATTGTTGTGTTTAATTTTATTGATTCAGATAGTATTATTTTTATAAGTTTGTCGGTTAATATATCATTGTAAAATAGTTGTTCATCTAATCTTTTTTCTTCAAAAAATTTCAAGGCACCTTCAAAATTGATTGTAGTAGTAGGAGAATCAATAGCAACAACTACCCCATCATTTTGGTTATGTTGATGTTTGGTATAGTATGAGGTATAATTATTTAGTTGTGGGATAGGTTTATTATTGTGAAGTCTACATTCTGTCAAAATAATTACATCTATTTCAAATTTAAAGTTGGATAACTTCTTTTCTTGTTGATCATACTTCTTTCCATAGCCCTTTGGCAGATTTCTAGCTGCTGACTGTGAGCTTTGGTAAGTGCCCAGGTCAGGCATCTGTAGGTCATGACAGGTACACATGTATCAAATATGTTTATATTTTATTTTGATCTGACCAAGATATCCGTGGCGCCACTAGCTGGCCTCAGCAGAATACCAGCGCTGTAGCACAGATCTGTGCTGCCGCATAATGCTGAGCTGTGGCCATATTTGTCTTTACCTTATGTTTTTACCATTATATTATTGTGTTTGATGATTGGCAAATAAAATTTATTTCTTTCTTTCTTTCAAATAATTTTCTTTTGAAGAATATGTTTACATCTTTGTTTTTCATGATACTGGGGATACAAAGAGTATCCCCAGGGTTTTCCATGTGTTTACTGTCCTTGTTTCTATTTCATATAAGCCATAGTTTACGACCAATCAAATATTAAGTTCTCCCTTCCATTGTTTCACACACTTTTACAATTTATCTTATTTTATTCAAAAGTATTCTAAAATAAATAGACTGTTAGGTCACAAAAAAATGTGATAACAATCTCTTAAATGTGTTTATTAGGATTCATGAGATTGTCAGCACGTCTCTGATAGCTATTCGCCTTAATTTTAGGGTTATAAGATCACTCTCTTGTTCGTTTATCCATCTGTCTGTCCGTGTGTCACCCACTGATTTTCTAAGGAACGGTTGGACCTAGCTGGCGCATGGCGGTCCACTGTATTTGAATACAATTTTTTTAACCCTTTTTATCGTGGATCAGATCAGATAGACTTCTGAAAACTACCTAAGTACATAAACAATTGAATTTCAGGAATCGTGACTCAAGAATTATTAATTTAATTATTACTTTTTATTTTTTCGAATAGTTGAACCAATAAATAATCAAATTCGAATTATAATTACTGTTATGTGTGATACACAAAAATATATCTTTTTTTGTAATATCATATATTACAAAAAAAGATATAGTTAAAATTTTTTGTTGTAGATAATTTTTACTTTTGTTTTATGCTGTTTCTTATAGCTCTCACTCGACTACTTGCATCGCTGAAAGAAGTTAAATCTGGAGGAGAGGATGTCGCTTTTCTTAGTGAACTGTTGCAGTCCAAACAGCTTCATGCACTTGTTCAAGTTCACAACAAGATTGTTGCTAAGGGCAAAGATGACAAGTTCTATCCACTGCTATCGAATGTTATGCAAGTCACCTTAGAGGTTTTGGAATTACTTGCTGATACAACAACTGTATCGAAAGAGTATGAAGAGCTCCTTAGTCTAATACAGAAACCACATTTTCAAGTAAGTTGTTTTTTTTTTTCTGAAGATCAACAGGTAAAATAAAATAAAAAATACTATAACGTTGTTTCAAAAATGGTGTACATTTCGCCAATTTTCACCATAAATAGCCCTTTTTTATGCTTAATGTAAGCACTCACAAAAATTGTATCACCAACCTTTTACCTTTTGCCATTGTACAGTTTGTAAGTTTTATGATCTTATATTGACATAAGTAATTGTACTTCAGGCAATACTCTGCACTCATGATGCTGTGGCTCAAAAAGATTACTACCCACATTTACCAGATGTACCTCCGGATGTTGATGAAGAAGAAGAAACTGTTAAAATTGTTCAACTTGTCAAAAGTGATGAGCCATTGGTAAGGCACCATTGTCACCCACATTACGGATGTTGCAAGCAATATAAACTAAACAAAATACTTGTTAATAATCAAGAGTAGTTAGAAATAGCAGCTAAATTTTAATTTTGTAATTTGTAAAACCGTGCATGGAATTAGCTAACAAATATGCACAAAGATTTTAACATGACAAGGAATCGATAATGTGAACTCCTACATTGTATATCAACAAATTTGTACTCTTTAATCCGAAAATAACTCGAAACATAAAATTATATATTCTCAAAATACTTGCAAAGGTATTGAAAAATAAATCTTTTTTTAAAAGGGTGGAGCACAGAGTGCAGAGCCAATCGTGGTAAGTATTATATTATTAGTAATAAATTGAATATTATTTTGCTACTTATTTGAATGCTTTATGTTCATTTATACATTTCCACATAAACTTACACATTCACCTGATTTTGACTACCTTTTGATTATTTTGTCTTGTTGATGTTTTTTGTGTCCTTGTTCATTGTTCGCTGTTGTCTACAAATTCAAGATTTTCTTTAGCTGCTATCTCTAGATGCCGATGCAATATGTAATGTACCTACCCCCTGTTCTCACATTTCTCATGTTTTGTTATTGTTACTTCACAATTACATTATTGCTTTTATAAGTATTTACTTGTTTATTTTTAGCGTCACCGTAAGATAACTTTTAGATCCTATTGTACTTACTTTAAGAAATATAGGTCTCTAATAACTATGGAAAAATACGAAATCCATGATTTTTTCAATTTAACGCTCAGGATCATAATTAAATTATTAATTAGACCTAGCATCGATGGAAATATTAAAGATGTACAAAGAGAGTTGGTTCCCCAGGGAGCTACAATCAAGACGGACGAAGAGAGTGGTAAGATAGTCATAGCCCGAGTGATGCACGGCGGTGCCGCCGACCGTTCAGGGTTGATCCACGCGGGAGACGAGGTCATAGAGGTCAACGGCATCAGCGTCGAGAATAAGACTCCAGCCGATGTCCTAGCTATTCTGGTATGTGGTCTGAGCCTTTTATCTCCACCAAAAATCGAGAATTAGCCTTTGATATCTAATAACTAAAGATACACAATCAGCGACAATAAATGGCCTTACCGAATGTCTACCCACTCGAACATTTGGGTGGTCTTTTAATCTAGTAGCATTCGAACGCTCCGACGGTAAATGCCTCAGTGCTCGTTTAAGATATATTTTGGCTAGCAGGTATGAGTCGTAATTTTTTTTTTCCTTTGTACATAGCTTTGTGAATGAAACTTAAAACAAATAACTAGTATTACCCAACACAATTTGAGACAGTTTTGAGAGAACTTTTGCTTGGGATTGTTTATCTTTAGTTATTAGATATCAATGGAATGAGCGCAGTAATTTAAGGCATTATGCTTTGTGTAACTAACTACTCAAAACGTGGTAGCTCTTTAGCATTTTTAATGATGGTGTATAGATTATTAATTTCAAAAAGTACTTATTATTATCTATACTTACTAATATGATAAAGAGGTAAAGTTTGCGAGGTTGTAAGTAGGGGTATTCTCTGGATCTACTGAAACGATTTTGAAATTAATTTTACCAATAAAATGCCACGTTATTTTGTGAGTGTTATAGTTATATCTTTTTTTCCCGGGAAAAGATAAGATCCCACGGGAACGTGGTTGTAGTAAGACAGCTAGTGTCTTATAAGGATTTAGTTGCAAGTAGCGTAGAACCGGTTTGTCTGCATGTTTAATAGTTTGTCTACCTTTGTTTTCAGCAAAGTTCAGAAGGCACGATAACATTTAAATTGGTACCGTCGTTCGGTAAAGGAGGTTCGCGTGAGAGCAAAGTGCGAGTGCGAGCTCTTTTCAATTACAACTCTTCCGAAGATCCGTACATACCGTGCAAAGAAGCTGGACTTAACTTTAATAAGGGTGACGTTTTGCACATTGTATCCCAGGATGACGCATATTGGTGAGAATCAAACCCTTTTAATATATTCAGCTCTGCGCATATATGAAAATGCATGATGAATATTATTTCCTTAGGTGGCAAGCGCGCCGAGAGGGAGACAGGGTCATGAGAGCAGGCCTTATACCATCGCGAGCGCTCCAGGAAGGCCGTATTATACACGAAAGACAAACCGACCCACAAACATTGGACGGTTAGTTTACGTAATGTTCTATTACATATTTGTTTGACAATTGCGAATTTATAATACGTTTAAGCGACTGTGAATTAATATTGTGCTCTTATTTACCACTGTTGTTCCTATAGTGTTATGTTTAGTATCGATTTAACCACAGACCTATTATCTAACTAGTCGTCGCGAGTGTACGTACTTCGCGTGTCAAAATTAGTCAAAAAGCAGTCAATTGGACTGCTTTCTATTTGTCTTCATTTAGTCCGCGATCGACCGTTATTGCCTTCGGACGTCAACCGACATCTAGAAAAATGACTGGTTGTTCCGTATTAAGTTGTAAAAACTGTACAGGAAAAGCCAAACCCAAATAATGGTAATTTTTCCTGTAAAAGGACATGTAAATTTACACCAAAAAGTGACACGTTTGGTCTTCATACAAATTGAGGTACTTGCGTTATCTAGTTTATTAGATAAATAGGTCTGTGGATTGAACGGTGTTGTGGTGCAGGTAAGCCGGCGCTGTGCAGTCCATCCGCGACCAACTCGGACTGCGCCCCCAAGACTCCCTGCTCGCCGACACCGAATGCCACCATGCTGCTACCCTGCAAATCGACACCGAAAGTGAAAAAAATCATATATGACATTACAGAAAATGATGATTTTGACCGGGAAATGATACCGACGTATGAGGAGGTGGCTCGCTTGTATCCTCGACCTGGATTAGTGAGACCCATCGTGCTGGTCGGTGCTCCCGGAGTCGGGAGGAATGAGATGCGCAGGAGATTGATCGCAACCGATCCAGATAAATATGTTACGCCCATTCCCTGTAAGTTCTTAATTACATATTATCATAACTGATATTGTTAGGGTTGCAAGACCGGCCATCTTCGAGATCCTTTGTCCAGCAGTGGCCGTTTTCTGGCTGATGATGATGATGACTGCCCGCCTTCCTAGGTGTGAAATCTGTACTTTTTGGGCAAATTTACAGGCGTACTACATGTCTACTCTCGCCTATAATGGCTCCTGTAAAACGGACTGAGGGTTTTTTTTTGTTATTTATTCTAGATAAGTTTAATCACAATCTCAACTTGGTAAGTGATGATATGGGCGAAGGTGGTTAGCACACAAAGCCTAGATGGGAACTGGCTCCCATGTGCAGCTGTCGGAACACACCAATGTGCTTGGCGACAGATTGTCAACTTGAGGGTGGTAGCCAGCCAGTCGAGAACTATAAAGTACCCTACCACCGTGCTGTGGTTTCCTCACGATGTTTTTCTTCACCGAAACCTCAAGCTCATTGTAGGATTCGAACCCTCGACCTTTGCCGCGGTATCCGACGTCAATACCACTGAGCTATCATCGCCTTAAAATGAAATGCATACACTGCATCAGGGCCTAAACTTATTTGCTGTCTTGAGACTTTCTCACCAAACTATGCGGATATAAAGTGACATTATTTGATCAAATATTCACACTGTTTAAATTGGTTTTACAATGTTGTTCTACATATTTGCAGTTACATCGCGACCGATAAAATCGAGCGAACAAAATGGCAAGGAATATGTGTTCTTGGCGCGTGAGAAAATGGAACAGGAAATAGCTGAAGGCAAGTTCATAGAGCATGGCGAATACAAGGGAAACCTTTACGGCACTTCTGCAGAGAGCTGCGAAATTATAATTAATTCAGGTGGGTCGAAGGTAACATGCATAAGGTCACAAATAAACAGTTAATTTTGACCTATTTAAGGAGGAATCTTCACAGTCTAAAAGATGTATTTGTAACGCATTAGGATGTTGACTGACATATCAAATCAGCTTATTTTTTATTAAATGTCAAAACGATAGTTTATATTGAGTTTTGTATGAAATAATTGTTTGTGACGTCACGTATAGTAAGATTCCATCAAAAGATTTTCTTTTTTTGGTTCGAAGATGAATTTTATTACGTGTGTATTTTTGGGTGTTTATACACTTGATAGTGTTTCATATTTTTTCTTCAATATAGCAACATCCTTATTATCTAAACTATAATCTAAAGTTGTAAATTATAAAGAGTAATGATTTGACTTTCTGTTTGTTAGTTACGATTTAAATAAAAATTGCTTGACCGACTTTAAACATTCTTTGACCATAAGATAGCTACATTATTCCTGAGTAACATAGGTTATATTTTTATCCCGGGAAAACATAAAATCCCACGGGTACGGGGATGAAACCGCGGGACGGAAATCTCGCGTTTCCGAAGGATAAAAAGTATCCTATATTTATTCTAGGCTACCTGTGCAGCAAGTTTGATCATAATCCGTTCAGGGAAGAAACATCTAAACATACAAACTTTAATATTTATAATATTAAGTAGGATGTGATACCTATCAGGTCGTGTCTGCGTGTTGAGCCCACACTGGCAAGCGTTGAAGATACTTCGCACGGCGCGACTGCGTCCATACATCGTGTTCGTGAAACCACCTTCGATGGAGAGACTGATTGACACAAGGACTGCTGCTAACGCGCGTTCTACCTTCGATAAGGAATGCTCCCGAGCTTTTACGGTTCGTTTTATATAACAACCTTCTTATAATAATTATATTTATTTACAACAAATGTACTAAATATACAAGCTATATATATAAAAATCTTCCTCGAGGCTGCCGATCGGCAAGGATCGATATATCAGGCTAGCAGCGTTTCCTCTTATTTAATTATCTTCTTATATATCAAGGCTAAGAGGATGAATAAACATTTCTATATTTATTTTTTACAGGAAGATGAATTTTCTGATATAATAAGATCTTCAAATCGCATCAATTTCCTTTACGGATACATGTTCGATGAAGAAATAGTGAACGAGGAGCTCGCCGTTGCGCTCACCCAACTCCTCAAAGCAGCCTGGAGAGTCCAGTCGGAACCACTTTGGGTCCCCGCTTCTTGGGTCCAGTAAGAAATACCTTCCCTATCATATTATCTAGTCAAAATTATACTCAAAAAACTAGTAGATACTTATGAACGTTATGCATTTATAAATTATTTATGCTAAATTGGTTATGCAATGCACAAAGCACCGGCTGACCGCGTTGATTTTTGCGATCGTGTGCAAATTTTTTATGTCATATGAAACATATTTAAATTCTATGTTAAATGTTTTAATGCGTATTTATTTAGTACCAGTGGTGTTCGGGCGTTATGTGGTTATGGTTCAACAATCCGCTGTTACTTTAGACTACATTTAATATGTAGAAAGTGTGACTCGTATACATAAATCAATTTTAATATTCGCTTCTACCGTGATGTGTCCAGGCCCGGATTTAGGGCGGTCAAACCGGGGCACCTGCCCCAGGCGGCAGTATTGAAAACAATACATACAAAAAACGCCACTCATTAAATCGTTTTTTTTTTATCATCTCAATCGCGAAAAACCAGTAGATCTGGGCCTGGTATCCACACATATTTACGTACATAATGTATAAATAGACTTGTGAATACGGGTTTACATGTAAGTTACGTGGTTTAAAATGGGTCTTTCCCGGTACGTAGCACATGTCATGTCATAGATTAAGGGTATAATCTTCGATATCTAATAACTAAAGATACACAATCAGCGACAAAAATTACGTTACCGAATGAGTGCCCTCTTGAACATTTGGGTACTCTTTTAATCTAGTAACATTCGAACGCTCCGACGGTAAACATGCCTCATGCATATAAAAATATTGCGTTTTGTAAATAGCTTTGTGAATACAACTTGAAAAAATTAACTAGAATTACCCAAAACAATTTGAGACAGTTTTGAGATAACTTTTGCTTCGGATTGTTTATCTTTAGTTATTAGATATCATTGGGTATAATAATCAATACCACCAACTTTCAGTGCGATTCAACTCAACCTCAACTGAATTGTTTTTATAAACGATATGTTATCTATGGACAAAAGTGACGATTGATAGAAAAACACTGGTTTAGGTTAAGTTGAATTGCAATAAGGGTTGGTGGTCACTGTACGTCATAAACGATATAGTTTCAGCCAACATGCAAATAATGATTTACAATCTTTTGCGTTCTTTATTCTGATCAGACGCATACAATAGAATCATTGTATTTTTAATCGAATATTCAGTTACGGGTTATGGGTGTACAACCAGACACCGTGAAAACCGAAAGCATATGAAATGAAATGTATATTTGGTAGGCGACTCGCCCACCTATCTCCCCCTTAACATTGCGGTACTACTTGCCGGACACCCTGCATAACGTCACCCAGATAACCTTTTGAAGTATTTTACACCGTATTATTACTGGAAAACGTACTTAATTATACAATTTTTCCTATTGTATAATTTTTGCCTTAACATTTTAAATATGATATCGTGTTCGAATATAAAAATACAGTAGCAATAAAGTATCGATTTCTCGGAGAACTAATCTTCGATAGTGTAGCATCACTAATGTAATGTACGTTTACTTCTGTGTCGATAAATGTAGCCAGTGAGTGATGTGTAAGATGTCGATGTAAGTCCGGCGTATCGTAAAGGTGTGTATAGAGTTTATGCTACTCCCTACGACTACCTCTACTCATGTTGTATGTAACCAGTGCCTGATGTATTCGATGTGCTGTTGGAAATGCTTGAATTAACACGTACCCATGTATCATGTATGGTAGATATGTAATTACTCTTCAGGAGTGTTTAATGATAATGATAGTTGATTATATTATGTTAATATTTTTATTGTGTACACACTATGAATGTGGATTGATCGTGTGCATTATTATAACCACATACAAAGTTATAGGAACCTCTTTTTTATATAGACAATCTTAAATAGGTACTATTTTAGGTAGAAACTAAAGAAAGGTTAGAGCTTGTTAACAGTTTAACAAATGCGTTTTATTTGATAATAGCATACATAGATAATATAGTAAACAGCTACTTGGCTCTTCTCTAAACGCCTGCGACAATTATTTTCGTGAGTCCAGCAAAGCGCAGCAAAATATACAGTTCCATGTTCATTAGTTCTTCCCCTAGCTAATATTTCCGTGGTGCTTAGCAGTCGAACGTAATTCCAAACAATTTCCAAACGACAGGTGAACCAGCTGCGCTTTGTTGTTATCTCCCACTTTTACATTAACCCCCTTCGCACACGGCGTCGTAGCGTAAGCGTATCGTTACGACGCAATGACAATAAACACCAACGTTTCGTTGCATCACCGCTTTGTGTGCGGACTTGTATGTTTGTAAATGTTTATACTCGTACTGCTCTCGTCGTACGCGCGGATTACGATACGCTTACGATACGACGCCGTGTGCAATATCTAAAATACCTTTACCCCCTAAAGGTATTTCAGATATTTTTGTCTAAAATCAGTGTAACACCGATATTGTTAGTGCAGTAATTTTTCCAAATCTCATTAGAATCGTTAACTACTGGAGAAAAAATGTGTGTGTGTGTGTGTGTATTTATAGTGAACACACGTGAGAAGTGAAACTTTGTTTTATATTTTTTTTTTGTTTTTTTTTACGTTTACTATATTAATTTGGTCGTATTAATTAATAATTGCTAGTTTAAATTAAATTATATTATACATTTACTGATACTTCCAATCAAAAACCGAGGTTAATTTTAGTTGGTTATTTTTAACATGGCGCGTAATAGAAATACGTGGCGATTTCTTTTTTAAATTGCTATAAAATTTCTCTCATGCGTC
This sequence comes from Ochropacha duplaris, assembly GCA_951361185.1. Classification (NCBI taxonomy): domain Eukaryota; kingdom Metazoa; phylum Arthropoda; class Insecta; order Lepidoptera; family Drepanidae; genus Ochropacha; species Ochropacha duplaris. The sequence continues at coordinate 5,415,490 of OX592690.1, forward strand.
GATACAGAAGTTTCACTTCATAAGGTAGACGGGGCGTACGTAAACAATAGACTCAAATGAAGTGAGGCATCGTGCACCCACGTTATCCCGCGTGACTCGCATCGCTCGCGAGGCTCTGTCTACCTTTTTTTTGGTCTGAGACTGTACTACAAATTACTGTCAATAAATTAAATGTAATAACCAACTTTATTGACTTTGATTAATGGTGAGGTGTCAAAATTCGCAGCGAGATGACAAGATCTCTTCCAATTGATATGGTAGCTACGAACATTTTATTTAATTGTGTCGATTATATTGTTTACAAACTCAACAAATTTAACTCTACTCAGTATATCTCCTTCTTTCATACGTTATTAGCTGTCCCCCGCGGTATCACCCGCGTTCCCGGGATCATATCTTTTCCCGGGATAAAAATATAGCCTATGACTCTCACAAATATCTAACGTGGCTTTCTATTGTTAAAGTATTTTCAAGATCGGTTCAGTAGATCCAAAGATTACCCCCTACAACCTCACAAACTTTACCTCTTTATAATATTAGTATAGATAGATTATAGATTGAAAAGGATAGAAAATATTTAAAACTGTCGAATTTGTTTATGCCAGCCTCAACGAAAACAAATTATCCCTTTATGAAAAAAAAAAAGTTTTTTAATTAGACATGATTAAATTTCTTATAAACTTTTCTTATGGTTTTGTTAGAAATTAATTTAGTTTGGTTTGCAAACAATAAAATCAGCACCACTATGTATCTACTAAAATGAGTAGATTATTTTATATAGTTAAGTTATAGACTCAAGGTCTCCAGCTATATCACATAATTAGCTATAAGTAGTAAATTTTTTTCGAGTGATGATGTGGCTTTCGTTATCTTTCGCATCAATGTGTGATGTGTTTATGATCAGATGCATTGATATTCACTATAACAGAATTTTGTCAACAAGTATTAAATTAAACATTGCCATTGTGACCTGAATAGCTATAGATTCAATATGTTGGTTAGAACATCGTATTTTACCTTAAAATTTATTTGGTGTTAACAATAATTATGATAGCTTTAAAATTTTCTTAGCGACTACATCTAATAGTTGTTCAATAATAAACGAGTCCTTTTAACCTCTTTACGATAATAATACAATCGTTATATTAACAAGTCACTGAGTCACTAATATTCTAAAGTAACAGTACCTTATTTGTTAACTTTGTAAGAATATTAAATATTTTAATCTCGGCAATATGAAGATGTTATTCACTTTCAAATTTAGTGTAAATTTGAAGTTTAGAAGTTAATTCCCAACATAAGACATTACTCAAAAGTCTGATATACAATGGGACATGCATGCCCTATATTAATAGTTATAAGTTTAAATGTAGAATTACATTCATCATTATATTATGTAAATTTATATATTATATATTTATGCATGCTTGTAAAGCATAATATAGATTGTATGCTCGTACCAATTCTTATGAATATTGGATCAGTATTAGGTATAGGCTTACCGTTTAACTAAGACCTCCACAAACACCTGGATCAAGAGCATTCTCAGATGTTACGTTTTAATTTTTTTTTATTCTTGATAATCTTGTGTTTGACCACAATCTCACCATGGTAAGTGACGATGTGGCCGAAGGTGCTAAGCACACAAAGCCTAGATGAAAACTGGCTCTCAAGTGCAGCTGTCGGAACACACCGATAGGTGCTTCGCGACAGATTTTCATCTTGAGGGTGGTAGCCAGCTAGGGGTACTACAAAGTACCCTACCACTGTGCAAGTGGCATATACTTTCGCATCGCGCATATATCTCAAAGAACGTCTTAGTTAAACGGCGGACTTATAAAATATATCAACAGTTACCAGCGCCATTGACTATCGAACCGTGACTTGACCGTAGGAATGCAATCCAGCACTGTTTTCAATACCGCGGGATTTTTGGTAGATTAAAATCAATCCACGGGATCCCGCATATGTTATACTGCATTATTTCTCAAAGTGATCGATAACGCCTAGGCTATAATTTTTTCTTACTAAAGAATCAATCAAATAATGTAACTAATTTATAAATACCTTCGTCCATAAAGCCTATTATGATGGATTTCGGGTTTCCACAATGCTAGATTGCAATCCCTACTTGATCGGTCGTTAGCATGTTATTAATAATATACAATGTCTTATTGAATCCTTAATAAACCATCTACCCAGTTAGTCATGTCTTAATATATATATCTTCAAATTAACATATATATAATATCATTATGGTATCAATATTTATTCTGGTCGAAAGTAACAAATTATTATAACTATGTAATAAGTATAGTTATAGCTCTTTTGCAATTATTATGTGTGTATTCACTTGTTATTGTCTCGATAGAACTCACATCTAGGAAGCCTCTAGTCGTAAACTATCGTAGTTACCTACAAGATTCGGCACGCCCGCGCTTTTCTCCCCCATGAGTAAGAAAGGGCTAATTGAAGATGATAGTAATCCCTTAGATGGTACGCAACACCATAGATATCTTATTCTACCAGTATTTTTACCTTTAAAAGGTGCCGCGAAATATGTACCTGTAATTAAAAGGTCGTAGAACATATTGAACGAAAGTTATACTGAATTTAACTTGAAATCTTAAATAATAATTCATCATTGATTAGTTAGTAAGGATCGGGAATTAGATGCTAACGATACTTTTGGCACTAGTTCGTTGGCTGGTAACCAGGCAAATTTATAAAAATCCTCAGAATGTGTGACTGTTACTAGTGTTTTCTCCCATAAAAGTCTGAAATGTTGTATAAAATATGAGGAAATACTGTGAACTACGATTTTATATGAGGTCGTATCTAACTTGACTTTAGCAGTGGTGTTGACCCAGCATGATCCCGTTTCGTCATAGTTTCGGCATGAGTTCGCATGTCTGTGCCCCGTGCATTAAAACATTAGGTACGCGCCCACGCCCGTTTCCAATTGCCCGCCTGCCGCCTATAGATCGATTCAAACTAAGTGGAAAACTATTCGCGCTAATCGCACTCAGTCGTCGCTTTTATTCTACTTTATAACTACAATTGACTATCCTATTCAAATAAAATTTCTAAATAGTGTGCAAGAGATATTAAGAAACAAAAATGAAAATTCTTCTTGAACAGATAGGTAGGTAGAGGAAAATGCTCGAACATGCGCCAGTTACATTCTGACTGAACCGACCCTAAAGTTTACCCCAATTAATGGACAAGCCAATCTCAATAGACTAAACACGGCTAAATTCTCTATGGAAATACAATACACGCAATGTTGCTTTAAAACAGTAGTATGCCACCGTCACGCAACGTGAGCCAAATTTTATCTTATATCTTTAGTTAAAGGCATATAATCCACTGTTAATTCAAATGGATTGGTATTTGTGTTGAAAGTGAGACAAGCCCCTGGAGCTCTTCTATGAGAAATGATAAACGATAATTCGATCATCGTTTTCAAATATTGACCAATTGATTTATTCGGAATTCGTCCCGTCAGTTATGTTGTATTTTAATGGATAATATTATTTGAAAACATTTATCGGAATATCGTGTTTCAAAGTTGACCCTTTGGTTTACTGAAACGTGATGCTATGCAACCGACCATGTATCCGGTCGGGTAAAAATACACAGTAAACATATTTTTATCTACACATTATCGCCTGTTACCGGACGAGAAGGCATTAGCTAGAGATTATTTTACATTATTGTTAAATTCATTCATACATATACTCATATCAACATTATCAAGGGATATTTTAGTTTTTCATTATTTCATAAAGTCGGTTGTTGAAGGCATAATAAATAATATATTATGTAACTATCGTTTCAAATAGGTAAATCTTATTTATCACCAACAAGTCCAACAACAATCATTTTATTTTTCCAATACAACATAGTGATATCAAGTTTTAATTGGTGACTGTGGTAATGCATCCCTTAGTTCTCGGGCTCACAAACGTCAACTGATTAGGATAGGAATAAGAAACCTTAAGGCTGTCAATCCACCAGAGCTGATAGAGCTTAACGTAGCTAATTACAAACCAGTTCAGTGGGAAACAAGAAAATGAAATAGAATAATATACGAAATACCTACGTAAAAAAAAAGAAAAGTAGTCTTTCATGATTTTCACAGCTAAATATAGCGATCGAAACTAGAGGAAGGACATAAAGCAACTTTTTTTATTCAACCTATGTAGGTGAATGGCTATGTTCATGAGGTACTTTTCGGCAAAATGATTTTGTGACTCATTAAAAATAACTTGAACATAGAAGAAACAGAAATAATCGTCCATAAAAACCTTTTAATAATTCAAATCGCGATTCCTGGAATTCTTTGGGAACTTTTGGTACGATAGTCTCAAACGAACGAAAGAGTTAAAAGAGATCATTTTTTTCCCTAATCTTAGTATTTAAATTATTCCTAGGCCATGTTGATGTGTGTATTTTATTTGATGTTAATTTAAAATTAATTTATGGGCCTAATTTAGGTACTTACATAAATATTGTTAAAACTGTATTGGTGTTTTTTGTGCATCTCAAGTTGTATTCCTTCTTTGCTCTAGTCATTTTAATGTAGATACGTGTGATATTTATTATTTATAATAAAAATATAGGTGAATTTAATTTTGACCCTAATTTTTTACTATATAGTCACAGTAAAGAAAAGGTTCTGCAAATGCAATATTATAATATAGACATTTAAAAAGTTAGTAATTAATTTGTAATAAACCCAGTTGTGTACAACATTATCATGTTTTTTATTTGATCTATTTATGACTGAATTTAATAATGAAACCAATCAAAATTAAATTAGGAGTTGCGTAGATTTATCTATCAATAGGTACTAGTTAAACCCGATTGAAGCACCACCTACCGGGTCCAACTGTGAATCTACGCACCATCAGGGGCCCTGCCTTGTTGTCACTATGGTATAAAAATAAACATCAAAATCGGTCCAGCCGTAGGAGTTCAGTGACAAACGTACAGAGGAATTATATTACGTATGTAATTGATGTACCTACCTAAATACGGGATGAATCCTATATTTTATTCCAGGATATGATCTGCCTGTGTGCCAAGTTTCATCAAGATCGGAGTAGTAGTTTCGGAAATTAGCCCGGACAAACATCGTGACAAGAGTTTTTTTTTTCACCATTACATTGCTACATTACCTATCCCTGAATAACATTTTTTTATCTCGGGAAAGATCTCACAGGATCGCGGGTGACACCGCGGAGGTCAGCTAATTAAGATCTTCAATCAGACGTGTATGGAAGGTGGGAGGCGGGACGCCTGATGCTATAAGTGACTACCGTCGCATATAGAGATGCCAGGGGATTGACAATGCGTTACCATTTAAAATGCCTAGAAGGCAAATAATAATAATATATTTTTCATCCCCCATCTCGGAAAGAGTATTTTTGCTTTTCGATATCTGAGTGTAAAAGTCGTTATTATCCTCTAGATAAAGTAAATATAATAGAACATCATGTGCACTATGTTTGTGAATTCAAAACATCAGACCTATTTACTTCTCCCTACATGGTGCCGAATTTATCATACATCATTTTTTAATTTGTTCAAAACTCAGACTCGGAACCTTCTTGCTTTACTTTTTTTTTAATTTGCTTTGCGCGCACCTTTTTCTTTTTTTTGCATTTAGTCATTTCCTCGCTGAGGTGGGATGAAAAGATACGTGTTGCACTCGAGTGCAAAGTTTTTTCACCTCGTGATCTTTTGATTCTAATTTTTGAATCGCTCGCTGCGCTCATGATTCAATTTCAAAATCCTTCGCTTGCTCAGTCATCAAAATTGAGCACGCGGTTAATAAACAACTTTACACTCTTGTATAACAAATAACTATTATTATACCACTACCTCTCCTCCGCAGTTTCACCCGCGTTCCCGTGGGATCTTATCTTATCCCGGGATAAAAAAATAGCCTATGTTAATCTGGAATAATGTAGCATTCAAATGGTGAAAATTACTTAGATTACTTAGATTTACAGCTTTAATTTATGTTAATTAGATGCATGGTTTTACGCCTTCCGAATAGTGATGTGCACGCTCTTAGTTTAAAATTTTGTCGATATTTGCTAAATCCATATCCTTGCTTTATGTTAAGTTAAACATTGACCGTTTGTTCCTCTTTCGGTGAATGGATTATGATGGAATTTTATAAGTAAACTAGTTTAGGAACTTTTTTTTAAAATCAGTTTCAACCACTATCTCATATGTTGGTGACGTCGTGATCGAAGCTGGTAGGTAAGGAGGCATATATAAATCACGTGAAAAGGAGGAATCTGAAAATATGTCACGTGACATTTTGCGATTAAAAATGTAAGATGCCTTTGTATATTAATATAAGGATTATTATTAATAAAAGATTTTGTTGTAGGTTTCCAAAATGTCCAGAAATCAGAAATCAGTGGATAAAAGCTGTAAGGCGCATAAATTGGGAACCGACTAAATATTCCATGCTCTGCTCAAAACATTTTGATAAATCCAGCTTTGTGACTGGATTGTCAATAAAGAAACTGAAAACAGATGCAGTTCCGATCATTTTTGAAGAATATCCGAAATATTATCAATCGATAGTTAAAAAAAGAAAACAAAGTGAACACGGTAATGAAAACCTCCTTTTGACTCCGAGGAAACGGAAGAGGATGGAAGCTTGTGGAGTGAAGTCAGAGGATCTTCCTACAACTCCCAGGCGCGCAATAAAAGTTTTGATATCATTATCAAAAGCGCAAAATTTGGCATTGCGGCGTTTAAAACTTGTTAAAACTTTAAGAGAAAGCAAACGCAGAATTATAAAAAAAAAACGCTAAATTAGTACACGTTATAAATGTTTTGAAGAGCAAGGAATTAGTAGATACTGAGTCTCTAGACAAAAATTTTGCGTAGATCTTTGACAACTATCCATTACAGTAAACTTAACAACAAAGATGTATTTAAAATTATCCGCGACGTTATATTGCAAGTCATGCATACGACAAATTATGAAAATGTTTTTGAAATTTTAAATGAACATCAGTCTGATTTTAGCTTTTTTGAAGACCATAAATACTTACTCACAAAATCCATCTGTGAAAAGTATTTCAAACTTAGAATTCATTATATAATGAAAAACGCAGTAGTAGAAAATAGTGTTAGAATTTTTTATTATAAATTGATAATATTTAAGGGGCATTCAAAAAAAATCATATTCATCGTACAGTTTGGCAAAAAATCAAGAAAATAAAGGGGGTGCCACTATCTTTGACTTCAACAATATAAATGATTTTTTTACTTTTTAACATATTTTAGCATAAATAACAATCGTTTTCACTTCAGCACAATTTTAATATCGTTTGATATTTACTATCATTTGATTAATAGAATAATTAAGCATTGCAAAAATTAAGTGTTACTCCAATTTCTAGACATTTTTGCTATGCTGTAATGTACCCTGATAATTATGTAAACCAGACATGACTGAGTTTACGAAAGCAGTTCAAAAAATCAAAATAAACAAAATACAGCCTGGTGACAGACAGACGGACAGACAGCGAAGTCTTAGTAATAGGATCCCGTTTTTACCCTTTGGGTACGGAACCCTAAAAACTTATTTGATTTAGACATTTGAATTCGATTTTTTGTACAGTATGTAATTATTTAGCTTGAATATTCTTAAATTTTTCCACCATATTTTTTCTTCAAGGAAGTTATATTATTATGTGAAAGCTGGTCTTTTGGATTATGTAAAAAAATATGTTAGATTCATGTTCATTAAAGTAAATATATTTATCATAAATATTTTCCTGTATTTTCATTTTTATGCTCACTGTTATGTATCGATATTTTTTTCATCGATATGTTCTGTACGATCACTTCCCTACTCACGCACACTAATGCAGATCTATGAACTCACACCAACATAAAATGGACATGCTACCTAGGCATACCTTCCGTCTATTGGATTATTCGTCTAAGTCTCGGAACAATAATTAGGTACTCTCTTATGTCTCTATGATCGTTGTCACTGTTGGCAATCTTCTGTCATCCATAGATGAATAAATCGTCGCGCCGTCAGACCGGACCGAGGACCAATTCTTAATCTATGCTGTCATCTATAAAAACTAATTTGTGTCACCGCTCTAGGAGTCTAGTATATAGTGTATTATCTATGGCTAGGAGTAATAGTGTTCCGTCATGTGTTACGTGGTGTCACCTGTTACGGAGTTAATTTTTCGTCCAAAGTATCTCTTTGTTATCTGCTGCTTGATACTTTGCACCATCTCTAACGAATTGTCCACAGTTTATTTTACTATAGCGTAGTCGTCATTTTAAACCAGAAGCGAAGTAGTATTTCGTGCTTTTTCATTACCCTGTTGTATGTTCAATGTAAATGTATGTTCTCAATTTGATATTAATGTTCATAGCAAAAGTTTGCTGGGCTCATAACGACTATGAGGACAAGTTTTATCTCAGCCCTGATAAGTTTATTCAACTAGTAGTCCAAGAGCAAAAGAGAAATAATGTGCAAGTCTCTCAAGCTCCTAATGAACTAGCAACAATATATATTGGTCGCTTGGAAATCAGGAAAACGGAAACTACAACTGGTAATATTATCGACGTCATTAGGTCATCATGTTCTAACCTAACAAGGTCACATCCAACCAGTTTGTCCACAATCTAATCTCAGTAGGTATTCGTCGATGTGGGAAACTTTGGGGAGGCCTATATCCAGCATTGGACGTCTTTCGGCTGAAATGATGATGATAAAGTGATAAACGATACCTAATGCTTTATTTGAAAAATACACATACATAGATGATGTGGCCGAAGGTGCCTACGAACTTAAGCACAAAGCGTACAAGGCAACTGGCTCTCAAGTGCACCATCTGATTATCAACTTGAGGGTAGCCAGCTCGACGAGTACTACAAAGTACAACCGGTGCGTTTAGTCGTAAAAGCTAAGTAGAACTATGATATTAGGTATATCTATAATAAAAAAAAAACCGGTCAAGTGCGAGTCGGACTCGCGCACCGAGGGTTCCGTAATGGAGTCTCGCGGATTGTTTTAATTATTTTTTTTTACCTTTTTTGAGGTTGGTGCCAATTAAGCTAGACCTCTGAATTGTATGAGCGCCGATACAACTCTGACGTCAATCTTAATTGGTGATTCTATGTATGTGGTGACACCTTTAATTTTCAACTTTAAGACCATGCTTTTAACCAAAATTGACAATTCTAGGTCAACCGGAAGTACCCTATAGGTTTTGGGTCGAAAACCTATATGGTAGTTCCCGTTGACCTAGAATCACGAAAATTGGCAAAAAGCATAAGTAAATGAAAAAATCCGAAAAATTAAAAAAGTTTAAAATTAAGGTACATTTTGGTACTTACAAGTTTTCGCGAAAATCTATATTTGCCCATATCTTTTTATCGTGTTGACTCAGGACCATGATTTTATACACCTAATAGAGACTATAGACCTCAGTATTTGGTATAAATTTTAACGGACAAGAAAATTACCTTATAAGGGTTCCTTTTTTTACTTTTTGAAGTACGGAACCCTAAAAACACAATAATGGTTCTTTTGTTAATTTGACGCAGAATATAATGACGAAGAGACCTTAAGCACACGTAAAATTTGGAGTCGTTGGGGAAAATGGAGTGATTGTTCGGTGACGTGCGGTGACGGTACTATTACGAGACGTCGAATGTGTGTGGCGGGTCGTTGCTCGCCGGGAGAGTGTGAGGAGCAGCGCAGGCACTGCAAGCGGTCACCCTGCACCATCCTGAACAACAACGCCGATGAACTTCATGACTTGGAATGAATACGAATGTATGTTAACAAACAACCTCGTAATCAATAGAAGCATATTTCCAAATTCAAATATAACCGGCATAAGTTCGAGCCTGGCATTCCTCAGTCATTTTAGGGGCATCTTTTCCGCTATTTTTAGCAGCAGTCGTTTCTTTTCAGTGGTTAGATATGGTGTGAAGTTTTGACACACTCGTTCTGAAATGCAATTTGCAAAACTTGCATAAGCTAGCTTAGGTACCTACTTTTAGGTTACTTTATTAGACGTTAAGTACCTCACTGCTTTCGAATGTCAACTTCTACAAGTTTGTTTAGCTAGCCTTATCTAACTCGGAAGCTGCAATATTCGTCGATGTTACTTGAAGCGGCTACATTTTGCATTAAATACCTATGTAACTTATAGCACGTTGTACCTACAAGTAGCAAGACTTGCAGGAGTTACCTTGACGCATCTCACCTACATTATAAATTGAAGCCTTGATCAAATTTTCCTATTCCTAGACCCAGTAGTTAGGCCTGTGCGTTAATGTCAGTCAGCCAGTCAATCCCTCCTGTTAGGTATACAATAAATCACCAAATATCCGCAAATTTATATATGTAGGTAGGTACCTACCTTATATAGATTAGTACCTACACACACATAGTGGATCTCTGTATAGGTATTTCTTAGAATGGTAATGAATGACGACCAACTTACGGCGTTATACTTACTTGAAAAGATTCATTTGACGCCATGTTGTGCATGTAAACAAGTTTATTCCTGGAACTGTGGTTTACCTTTCAGTAGACCGAATCGACAAAACGGCAATATTGTTACAGATTATTAGCAAACGCAGCTGGCGATGATTGTATCGGTTCAAACTTATAAAAAAATGTATTTCGTTATGGCGATCACTATTATTATATTTTTAACCAATATTGTTTCAACTGAAAGTAAGTAGATACTTAATTACCTATTACTTTTATACCAAAATATTTTTTTAAATTTTGTTAGTATGATCCTGATCCAATGATCCTGCTGGTCTCGAAAGTAAAAAAATATTCCATATTTGAAATTTATATTAATATCTACCTTCAGGTCGTCCGGCGCCGAACGGAAAGAAAGTACCATCTTTAAATAATATTACAATTAGCCATTTATGTAAGTCTATGAACCTACTTATTTATAAACATTTAACAAAGTTTATTTACTCTAAAATTTACAATATTCAATGTACATTCCCTGTGTTTGGCATAATCACATACCTAATCGTGGGTCGCCGTAATACCTGCCTAGGTACAAGGTTCATCGGCTTTGCAGAAGAACTATGTTTTCCAAAGTAAAATATGGTAATATCCCAGGCTTCCACCATTTTACGTAGCTTTATTTTTAAATTAATTGCCCCCGCGTTCCCTTGTGATCTTTTATTTTTTTGGTTTAATATATAGGAAACCTATGGCGTCGTCCTAATTGGCCACGATCGTACGATAACACGATGCGTTCTCGTCGTGCGATGATTTCAGACATACAGATTTCATCAGAGTGTCCTATTTGAACCTCGCACGCAAGTGATCGCTGAAATCTGTATGTCTGAACTCATCGCACGACGAGAACGCATCGTGTCATCGTACGATCGAGGCCAATTAGGACGACGCCTAAGACACTCGCAAATAACGTGGCTTTCTATTGGTAAAATAATTTTCAAAATCGGTTCAGTAGATACAGAGATTACCCCCCTACAACCTCACAAACTTTACCTCTTTATAATATTAGTATCGATGAAGATACTTTATCAATGAAAACCACAACTTAATTAGGTGTGCATACCAATTACCTAATATAACCAAGAATGCCAGCGATTTCAAAACTTACTGTTTAAATATAAGTAAGTATTGATCATGCAAATAGTACTGATGATTTGTGTTTGCAGCGACTAAGGAGCCTTTAAAAGAAGCACATGAAAAATCTTCCTACCAAGACTTATCAGTTCCGGTTTCTGAAAATACAAAACCTCTGAGTACACTATGGGTCTACCGCCCGCCGACTTCTGTAAGTAATTAAAACTATTGTATTGTTTTTTTAACCTGGATTTTTCCTATAATTTGCTTCAATTTCAATAATCTCGGCGTCCTTTCGCATTATTCGTTATCAATGTTGCCTGAATACATAAAATAGATAAGATTTGGATAAATAAATCCAAGTCCGTAATAAAAACAGGTCGGATGTACCTAGGTACAAATCAAAACGATGCTGCCGTGCCAAATCCTACAGCGAGCTAGAGAAAAACATTGTGAAGAAATCATAGAAATGTAATTTAATTAAATTAATTTGATTAGTAATTAAATAAGTTTATTGCACTTTAGAGGCAGTTCCCTCATAAGCTCTTTGTACCTCCTTCGACCACATCCTACCATTTGTGAGATTGTAGGATACCTATGGTTTTTTTCAATAAAGCAGCTAATCATCATTCTACTTTCAGCAACAGTTTCTCCATGAAGATGACATCCGATATCATCAAGTGGTATTTAAATCACCATGGTATTTAACGAAACTGGCAAAGTCGCGTGGATTCAACCCGCATTTTAATAAAGTAAGCACATTGCACACTATATTTATTTAGTTAGGGATTTTCTTTGTTTGAGTATCTTTAGAACTTTTTGTTTTGACGTAGATTGAGTCATTTATATAAAGGAGAAACTAACTGACTGTCATATTAGCGCACAGCCCAAAATAATTTAATAATGTACCTAGGCAGGCAGTAGTAGATTTTGAAAATTCAACCTATTAGGTAATTACACTTGTATGAAAATCTGATAGTAGATATTAATTAAAAAAATTGCCATTTGTCTTTAGAAAAATTCTTAAGGGGAAAAAGGGGATGACATCTATACTAATATTATAAAGAGGAAAGATAAGATTGTTTCTTTGCATTGAATAGGCTCTGAAACTACTGGACAGATTCCCTGAACATTTATCCCTAATGAACATAGGCTATATTTTTTTCCCGTGAAAAGAGATCCCACGGGAACGCGGGTGGTAGTTTATAAGGGAATAGAATAGTGTCAATAAACTTTAAAAATATTAATAAAACCCATTTAAGACGGTTTCAATATATATTTTTTTATTAACTATAGGTATCGCGTTAGACCACTATCTCTCTTGATGGTAGGTGACGATGAGGTTTTTATGAAAACTATCATTTTTCTATTATTTTCTTTATTAATTTTCGGTACTATTAATACAACATGGCTTACAACGTGGTTTAACCATTTTTTATGGAAAAACAATTGTTCACATTTTTGCATAGGTTGAGTTTTCTTTTATTACGTTGAGGTGAACTAAGAAATATTTTCTGGAGATTATCTCCTAAGATGGTAAAATAAGGGAACGCTAGTGAAAGCGGGTAGGAAAGCTATTCAGAAGGTATATTATAAAATATAATTGCGTGATTGGACATCTAAAAAGAGTAATATCAGGTCTAATTACTGGTACCTACTTAGTTACTTCAACATTAAATCGAATAATTTGGATTATTAAAATACAATGGCAGGTTTTGCCTGCCATTGTATTTGGGGACAATCGATCGAATCGATTGTCCCCAAATTCTAGAGCGTTTTAAAATTAGAGTACCCATGAGATATCCACGGCATAAAATCACCTCTCTGGTTCCCCCATTCCGCAGATCAGTACCTACTTGGATGTAGCTCCCTGTACCTAGGATATGTAAATTATATAATAGCGTATGTCAGTCAGGCAGTCGATAGTAATGCTGATCCAATTGGTAAATTTAAAAAATGCATTAATGTTGCTCTCTGTGATAATTTGTAATCTTAGATACCTACTTAAAGCTGATTTAAATTGTTCTTAATTATTTTGGTATTTGAATTCTTACAAGAGGTGCTTACTTTAAATAGGCTATACATTTTAGAATAAGAACAGCATATGTAAGTTTATTTTGTAATGTTTTAAATGTAAGCTGTTATCGAGCCTAATAAAAAAAATAAAAACTACGAACGAAATAATAAAAAATACATAACACTAACTAGTGACACTAACTAGTGTATAAAACATCTAAAAATACTCGAAAATAGCGAACACGTTGTAAAATTCCGCCTTTTTATGATTTTAAATTACCAATTTAATAATAAAAAGTCTTCAACAACAATCTTTTGATGGTATATATTTATGACGTCGCAAGTGTGTATTTCGTACAAAACCCAACATAAACTATCGTTTTGACATTTAATAAAAAGAAGCTGATTTGATATGTCAGTTACCGTCCCTATTACAATGACGGAAGCGCGTGGATCCCTCACCCACGCGCCCACCGCATGCGGTTATTTTGAATGACCAAATGTCAATAGATACATACACCATGTAAGTGCGTGACATATAAATGACCGTATTTTGTGTGTCTTTTCATTTATTTATAAATATGTAAGGCTAGGGTTACTTTTTAGGGTACCTAACCTGACATTACCATTCATGTTATGCGAAAGTGAATAGGTACCTATTATTTTTGTTCAGGCAGATACCTACCACATAATTTGGGGGGAATAATTGAATACACAGTTCGTTTAAAATATACATAAAGGGAGATTACATTATACTTACACTATACAAAGGGCGATCAATAAAACGATTGAATGCGACACAAAGGTGTTGTAGTTAAAAATGGTAAATAGGCACTGAATGGCAAAGCTCGATTATCTGTTATCATATAAATAATTGAAAATCTGTCGCTAAGGTGTGTAAGATACATATCACGATACCTCTAATCAGAGATGGGCGTAATCGATTACTTCTGTACTATTACATGTAATCATGATTACTTGTAATCTACAATGTAATCGTAATCTGTAATCAGTATTCTGATTGCATTTTGCCCAACTCTGCCTCTAATTATTATTATTCTACTCATTTCTCTATTTAAGTTATACCTAAACTAAAATATTTTTCGTAAGTACTATCAAAAATGTTACAAGTGGCGTGAATAGAGTATGCATCTGGCTCATTAAGAAAAAGTTGGTATTAATAATGATAAATGTGTGATCTAAACAAATATTATAAAGAAGAAACATTTGATTTTTGTTTGTTTGTTTGTTACTATTTAACTAAAAACTACTCGAGCGATTTTAAAAATTCTTCCACCATTAGAAAGCTACTTTATCCCCGAGTAACATAGGCTATATTTTCATCCCGGAAAAAGATAAGATCCCACGAGAACGCTGGTGAAACAGCGGAGAACAGCTAGATTAGTATGAAACACAGTGTTAGGTACTTATTTATGTTTATGACTTATATTAATTACAGGGATATTTTGGCCCTTTTGAAAGACGACGAAAACCAGTCACACTCGTAGCACTTAGAAGAAATGGATATGAAACCCGCAAAATAATTAAGGTACTTAAGTAAGCATAAATAAAGTTTTTTTACATATACATAATGACTTTAATTTGCTGACATTTTGTACAGGTCCTTGGTATATAAGGTTTCCGTACCTACATCAGAATATACAGGTGTCCGGTAAGTAGTAAGACAAGCTTAAGACGTTGATAGGTGGGCAGGTCACTTACCAAATATACAAAAATGACCTCAGTAAAAGTGTCACTATTTTCGAGATATAGTATATTTAGAAATAGAAATTTAATTATAAGAAAGTTAATTAATTTTATTTATTTATTTGGCCATCCAAAGAGGAAACGCTGCCAGCCTTCTGGGAACCTTGCCGATCGGCAGCAGCGGCAGCCTCGAAGAAGATTTTTATATATTATAGTTGTACATTTGCTAGAAATTAAATAAATTCAATATGTAAAATTAAAAAATCAACACATAAAATCAGCAATATCGAAATATCTCGAAAATGTATATTTGGTAGGTGACTCGCCCACCTAAGTTTGTTAATCCTTAAGTTTGTCTACTTACCGGACACCGTGTGTATCAGACTGAAGGATCTCTTTTCTCTATACAATTTATCAATCTTAATATATAAAATTCCCTTGTCACGATGTTGGTCCGCGATGAACTCCGAATCTCTAGTAAACCGATCTTGATGGAACTTGGCACACAAATATCCTGGAATAAGAGCTAGGATACTTTTATCCCAGGAAAAGATAAGATCCCACGGGAACGCGAGTGAAACCGCGGGGGACAGCCAGCGCCGGAAATTATTTCAAATACTCTGATATCTTCAGTGACACTGAAAATCGACTTCTAGAGTAAAAATATGATGATAGATAACGATCGCAAACTGTAATACCTCACTTTAAACCATTATTTATTTCAACTTGCAGGTAGCAAACAGTAAGTCGTCAGAAGTAGCAGAAATTCAGTCCCCTTATAACGATGTGAGCAATTTTTGGCTTGACGGCCCCGATAAGTAGATAATGAAATTAATGTTGTTGATTACCGATCGTGTCATGTTTTCTATATATTTTTGGTGAACATAAAATATTATTTTGACATCAAAGAGCTCTGTAAATAGTGAAATATACCTTGAATAAAGGTTTTGGAATAAAAATATACTTAATTTGGATATCATGTTAGTTTTTTTTGTTTCCAACTTATTGCGCCCCGTTAAAAATATTAACTACTTACTTTTCAATTTCCTTTAGCATCCATATAGGTAGTGGGAAGTATCATAAAATGGTTTACGATATTAAAATGTGGATGTTTCTATTACTTGCGATTTAATGGCAGCAAGGCAATGTTACAGCTATGATTGTGGTTTCAAAACGTTCAACAATTTTAGGCATATTATTGACAAATATATTAAATTTTCTCAGTCTATGTAGTTGCGACACATCACGCGATGATAACACAGGCACAGGTGATTCAGATGAAGATTTAAAATTAAAACAAGCTCTGTTATTGGTCGAATTACTTAAAACAGGTATGAGGTACGCTAACACTTAAGTATATTGGCTTAGGTAGTAAAATATACTGTTTTTAAATTAGGTATTAAATCATATTATTTAAAATAAATCTATACACATATATACAGTCTATTGCCCGTAGTTCTATTAGTAGGACCATGGGCACTTAGCATTACCCGTAGTCCTACTGGTAAGACTACGGATAAGTAACAGTGCCCGTAGTTTTGGTTTTTTTTTCGTCATCCTACTTACCTCTATTCTATTATTGTTGAAGATAAATATAGGTTATAGGGTTTTTTTTAAGAGCGAAAAATCAGATTTTTTGTGTAAATGTCGTAGATTAAAGCTAGTTTTTGATTTTTCATTTACATTTTTTTTCGTCTTCACTGTTAGTAGGAACATTGCCCATACAAAATACTGATGTTTTTGTTGCAGTCCTACTAATAGAACTACGGGCAAAAATAATTGCCCGTGGTCCTACCAGTAGGACCACGGGCAACGAATGATATATACTAGCGGACCCGGCAGACGTTGTCCTGCACTGAAATAAAAAAAAACTTAGAACCCGATTTCAGCGCCACCTACCGGGTCCAATTTTGTTTTCAAATCATCGAGGAACCCATTGAAATACACACACAAAAATTCATCCAAATCGGTCCTTTGTTATCATACTCCTCCGAAACGGCTTGACCGATTTTGGTTTTTTTTGTAGGTCTGAGAGTAAGTTGTTATCTATTTTTTTATACCGCTAGGTGGCTAGATCCCACGGGAACGTGGATCCCACGAGAACGCAGGTGAAACCGCGGGGGACAGCTAGTAGGTATACTCGTATATGTATATATAAATTTACCGAAAGACCAGCGGGCTGGAAGCAATGGGCTTGGTTGGCAATCAGATCGGTCGTGAGTGATAAATATGTCCTATTCATTTTATTATTAGTTTTTTTTTATGCTTGCTATGCTGTCCCCGCAGTTTCATGCGCTGGGATAAAAGGCAGCATTTTATGTTCAGCCGGTTTAGAGATTAGGCCGGTCAAACACAACGGAAGATCAGCGCTGGTTTAACAACCTGCAAAATGCTGAGTTGGGGCCGATTAGTAACATTTTTAGTTAATTGTTAAATTTATTAGTACCTTAATTTTTATATTTATTTCGTTACAAATCAATTACATTTTATTTAAAAAAAATTAAATACATCTATCTCCTACACAACCCCTTTATTATAACGCAATCACAAATCCTTCAATTAGATATTTTTAAACAGATTTATTTAAATCAATATAAATATCTTAGATTATGCAAAGGCTTTAAGAGAGAATGCCGAACTGCGAAACGGAAAGCTTGGTGAATTACAAACTTGTGCTGCAACCACTGAAAAAGCTGGAACTCAAAATTCTATGAGTAAAGCATGTGAGTCTTATCAAAATAACAAACTTAGTGCTGTGGAAACGTACCTGGGCAGTCGCACTTGAGAGCCAATTTTTTTTTTAAGGTCACAAGTGACAACGAGGCAGGCGGGTCACCTGATGGTAAGTGACAACGGTCGCCTATTGACATTGGCAATACCAGGGGATTGCTAATGTGTTGTACACCCTATTCAATGCCTTAAAGGCGAACTGGCTCTCAAGTGCAAATGCCGGAACACACCAACAGGTGCTTGGCGACAGATTTTCAACTTGAGGGTGGTAGCCAGCCAGTCGGGTACAACAAAGTACCCTACCACCGTGCGCTGTGGTTTCCTCACGATGTTTTCCTTCACCGAAAGCTCAAGCTCATTGTAGGGTTCGAACCCACGACCTTCGCCGCGGTTCGACGTCACTTACCACTGAGCTATCATCGCCGTATGGTGCATGCGTTTGGTGTCTTACCATCTTTAGCCACATTACTTACCATGGTGAAATAGTCATCACACTTTTAACAACTTGTTTACATTTATAGTGATTCCTTTAAAAATAGGTAAGATTTATAGGATTATGGTTGCCTGATTGTGTTTTTATGCGGTAGCCGTGTTGTTCAAGCAAGACGGGTTTGTCAATTCACCAACGGCAGACTAAAATAGTACTGGTGCTAAGCGAAATAGACAAGCCGGAGCCATTATCTGCAGCACCCTCGGAGAACGCGGAGTAACAACAAAAGTGTCGCTCCCATATATTGATTTAACACGTTCACTTGCTAAGTTTTAAGCTATAATCCCAAGTGATCCTCATCCATCATTAGGCATTATCGTTATTATATTAGGTACCTATTTATTATTATTACTTAACATAAGGTGATCCGCATGGTGGCAAGTGACCCTTTATTATATAAAAACAAATTATAACTTAAATTGACTTGATTCATCACCATCATCTCAGCTGAAGGACGTCCACTGCTGGACATGGGCCACCCACAAAGTTTTCTAATTCCAGTTGACTTGATTAGACCACATGAATTAATTTATCAAAGTCCATTATTTCATCCTGGTGGATCAATCAAGAAGGTGACCATGGTCCAATGAATACTTTTTTTGATTTACCTACATCACATGAAGTTTGAACCCGTTTTTCGTGTGTTTAAAGACTATAATAAATAAAGGCTACTTATGTAAGAAATAACAATAACAGGTTGCAATAATCTAGTCACTTAAATACATAAATAAATGTGAAGTCGTCATGTTATGTTGATCCCATCATCCTTTCGATATTATTATTTGTATCATCATCATCATGTCAGCTACAAGACGTCCACTGTTGAACAAAGGCCTTCCAAGGGATCTCCACAATGGCCGGTCTTGCGCTATTTGCATCCAGTGGCTTCATATTCCATTATTTGTATAGGTACCTACACCAACATCAGCACAGGCTGATCCTGATTAGTTATGTATCTACTTACATGTACAGGTATGTATGTGTGTATGAATGTAATGTAATGTATATTGTACTCTTTGTTGTTCACTAATTCACTATAACATTACATCGACTGTGCCAACTTAGCTAATAAATCTTAATACTCAGATACTATGAATCTTCGAAGGGATAATGTCGACCAACAAAAGGTGGACGCGGTCAGCGAACTAGCAACTAATTCAACAACAATTGTAGCTGGTGGAATTTCTGATATTAAACCTAGTTTAAGTAATGCAAGTGAGTTGTTTAATGTTGCATATTGTAGGTACCTCTTCGACTGTACCGAAATCTACATGGCAGCTACTTGTAGCAATATACCTTTGTATATGTTGGTAGGTGACCCACCCACCTATCTCCCCCTTAACTTTGTCGTACTACTTACCGGACACCTGTATAAAAAACAATATTTGTTTGCTCGTATTTTATGCGCTGCCATTCCATTACCATTTATCTGATTACGATGAAATTTGGTGAGATGTTCTGCAAAAGAAAGAAACAGAAATACATCCATGACTACAAGACATTACACTTTGTCGACTGAAATATACAAATTGTCGGCGAGTGACTAAATCAGGACGTTAATTTGCAATTTCGTTCGACCTAGTCTTGTAAAGTACTCTACTAATCCATCCAGTTTTTTAGTAGGTACTGGCTAGTGGGCAGATCATTATCTTTTATTCCATTTGAAATTTCAGAATTCAAATTAATTTTATAATATAGGTAATAATACCCACATACCTATTCTACCTTAGCTACGTAATAATATGACATTTCTGTTTTCTTTTGTTTGTTCATTATTTTTTCCCACCATTCGATTTTCTTTGATATCGCTGTTTAAGTGACCATGGAAAATAATATGGGGTAACGCGAGTATGCGCGCTTGTCAAATTAAAGTAGGTACCTACCTAATATTACAAATGTTTTATGTCATTTCACTACGGACTAATTTAGATGTTTTAAATATGGTAGTTGACAGTGACAGTCCATTGGCTGTACCACTACCTCACCCGACTCCCTGGCACCTACCAGAGCGGATACCCTCGGCTCAACTGGACCTCTTCTGGCCTCAACCTCCAGCACCGCCTTATTACGGTCTAACGCAGCAACCGTCAGCACAAGCAACTAAATTCCGTGGAAGTCGTAGAAACCCTTATGGTAAGATATATTATAATTAATTTATATTTCTAATATTATAAAGATGAAAGATTTGTATGTATGTGTGTATGTAATTTAGGTAACGAATAAACTCAAAAACGACTGGGCCGATTTCAAAAATTCTTTCAGCATTTGAATGCTACATTATTCCAGATTAACATAGGCTATATTATTATCCCGGGATAAGATAAGATCCCACGGGAACGCGGGTGAAACTGCGGGAGGCGGGAGGACAGCTAGTCATTCATAACTGGCAAAAACAATGTTACGAATAGATTCTGACAAGCAATAACAATGTCAATAGTTTATAGCTTCATTATTAGGCCTCACTGTTATCCATGACTCCAACAACTTCTCCACAAATTTTGTATTTATATAATAGCATGAATATTATTTGACGGGCCGGTTGGCGTGGTTGGTTAACACACTGCCTATCACGTCGCAGGTCGTGGGTTCGATTCCCATCCAGGACACACATTTGTGTGCATGAACATGTCTGTTTGTCCTGAGTCTGGGTGTAATTATCTATTTAAGTATGTATTTACAAAAAAAAAAAAAGTAGTATATGTAGTATATCAGTCATCTGGTTTCCATATTACAAGCTTTGCTTAGTTTGGGATCAGATAGCCGTGTGTGAAAAAATGTCCGAGGATATTTATTTATTTATTTTATTTAATATTAAATTGTATTAACTGTAGATAGGTTACTAGCTAAGTTATAAGAAATAGAAATCACACCACATTTTTCTTCTAGGTTTCTACAGACGAATGATTCCCAAAGATTATTATTATTATTATGGTAAGTTGCCATTTGAAATAATATCTAGATAATAAATCTGACATTGGTAGATACCAGATTTAGTCGTCCATTGTTACTAGGGACTTTAATAACACATTATAATAAATTGAGGAAGATACAAATATTTTACAGATATACCACAGGCAGCAAGATCGGGTAATAATTGGTTGTGTTTGTATTTTATTCATAATTATTTTCTTAAGACTTACATTATTCTTACTGGCTTTTTACAGTAAGGAGCCAATTTCGAAGATTCGATTACGTTGATGCATTTGGTGAACATCCGAATGATACAGGTAGCTATGCTATGTTACATGTTCTCCGGCCGACGGTTCACAAATATTATCACTGAACGGAATAAGTTCGGTTTATTACTAAAGCCATTCATTATTATATTAGATTTATTTAATTATCCCATATATTGATATGACATAGATACCTATAATTTATTTCGAGGCGCGGTTTCGTCGGCCGCGAGGTAGGAGAACGTAGGCGATGGAACACAGCCCCATTCCTACCGTTTACATACCTATAAGTACTTGCGATTATTTACGGTTCCATCGTATGGCGATTATCGTATCATCATCATGTCAACCGGAAGACGTCCACTGCTAGACAATAGGCCTCCCCCAAAGATCTCCACGATGGCAGATCTTGCGCTACTCGCATCCAGTGGCTTCCCGCGACCCTAACAGGATTGCATTTCGGTTGCCCTAACCCTTGAATGACGAATCATACTTAATCAAGCCCTAACCGACACCGACTGTGTATCAAGCCGGATATGAAATATATATTATAATAAGCTAAACATATTATTTTCAGCCAGAACAACGCTCCGTACAAGTGCATTACCAAAGAGGTATTATAGTCGAAAGCGAACCAAAAAGCATCCAAAAACTACTGTTGGTTCTCAAACATTGACTCCAAGTACAATGTCAGCTTCAAGTTCTGAAAATAATAAGACCACGAAAAGTAAGTCTAGAGTACCTTTTTTTTACGTGGGGAAATCCTCATGGATACCCGGCCGCTCGAGGGGGGCACCTGGCCGGGTTATGTCAGACTCCTACTGACTAAAACCCCACGGTGTTTCAAACTGTCGCTGCTGGTGCTGGGTATACGGGGGCGCCGAGGCATTCGTCCGCGTACCCAGCAGCGACGGCCCGAAAGTCTAGAGTACCTAGTCTAGCTAGAGTATAAAGTACTTACGTAATGAAATGTTAGCTATATCAATGGTACCTACTACGTAATGGTAGTATTATGTAATTTCGTTGAAGAACACTGCATATTATCTGTATATTTTAGCGCTGGCTAAGGAAAGCATTCTTTTTTAGATCGTTTACGATCGTACAACGAGATTTGTCCTCCCGATGAAGAAACGCATCGCTAAGAAAATAATACTGAGCAAGGCCCTATTTTCTAACAACTGAACGAATTGGACATCAGAACTCTCAGCTAAGTAACAACAAAGTACCCATCTACCACCATAGTATGGTTTCCTATAGGGTTACAGTTTGTTACAACGATAAAACTAAAACTGCCATGTTTAACATGTTGCAATTGGATCCTTTCTATGCCATCGACGAATAATAAAACAAATCTTAATAAACAGTTACAGTGGGAACAATAGATAGTTCTAGTTCGACAACAAAGATGTCTAAACTAAAACGTACAAAAAAGACAACTAAGAAACATTTAAATATTACTACCAAATCTCAAGAGGTATCTCCGCATAAAATAACTGCTTCAAATTTAAAACCAAATCATAAGATGAGCAGTAAGCCTAAAGAAACAGGTAAGGCATCTTCCTATCCGTGATCGGATAAATTATAGTTAACTAGGTAGGTACTACTTAGTAAACATAAAAAAATCCTAGATTATAAGTTCTTGTGTTCAAATCCTAGATTATAAGTTCCGACAGCAAAACAAATAAATAACTTCAAATTCAATAACAAACATCGAGTAGGTATGAAAATCAATACAAATTTAATACGATTAACTACTTCTAGGAAAATAAACTGAGTAGGTAGGTACTAAAAGGTGACGAAAATCTATTTTTCTTTCAACTACGTAGTAATGTTATCATTAATCACTACAAAACCGATCACAAAGGACGTATTTTTGCTTAGGACCAAAACTCATTGTTGCACAGTTTTTCATTAATTTAATTTTTATTTAGATATTCATTTACCACAGAAGTTTACTGTCTCCCCTTAAGTTTAATATAAAATGTATGTATGCATTAGATCAAAAAGATAGGTACCGACTGAAAATAAAAATCGGCTGAATAAAACATTTATTAAAAAAAAACTTATAGGTATAGGTCTACCAGAATCTCATGGCAAATGGGTAAATAAAAAAATGTTGTGTGCAATACTGGGGGAAATTGGATTTTAAAACGATCATGTCTTTAGGATCTTAAGTAATAAACATGAATTATATTAGGTATGTGTATGAAGAATGTTGTTATACATCGGGTTTTTAGCATAGGAAAAAATTACATGAAAAATAAAAGAGGTATTTATTATAAATCGCTCTTCCAGCATTTCAATTATTCTATCATGCTTGATGAAATCATTTTTACACGTTCACGACATTTATTTATATAGATTATTTTAACACATACCTAAATTATTGACATTTAAAAACAGCTATTTTGTATTGCGAATAGCATCTTCATTCAGCGTGTAGTCCACCGAGGTGGTCGGAGACAAGAGCAGTTACATCAAAAACCCCTATAAAGAAGCTACAATTAAGTTTGTAAGAAAAATATAAAATAAAAATCAAAACAACTCAGTACGACTTACCTACTCGTAGATTTCGTATGATTTGACAAGTGAAAGTTAACATTGCCATATAAAAATCTCAATTTTTTATTTGTTTTTTATGCCATTTGATTCTTATCTAAATATTAATTGAGATGATAGATACCTATAATAAATGGATGGTCCCTAATGAATATTTGAATATGAATATTTTATCCTATTTCTCTTTGGTAGATGTTACTACTTGTATTGATTAAAATAAATTTTACAGAGCAGTCTTCTCTTACTACTATAAAACATAAAAAACAAAAACTTAAATTCTACGACATCGTAGACATTTCACCAAAATTGTCAACTATTGAAAAAAGCATAACCAATGATCCTGTGATGTCTCAAGTAGCCTCAGAATTATTTGATGAATTCAAAGGAGAAAATGTACTGAACTGGAAAGAAAAATTAACAAAATCAAAAGCAACAAGATCAGACCTGTCACAAACTTCTCTCGTCTACAAGACCACCATGAAAATACACTTGGAAGGCAGCACAAGATATCCTATACCACTACCTGAAAATCACGCATTTTGTTACACTAATCCCTACAACGCACTTTGTCGTACTTTTATATAGAAGATTAAGAATAACTCGCAGTTTTATTACCTTTTCATTGGCTGGGCAGCGCATATTCTTGCCTATGAAAGCGAGCTGCTCTCCTGTCTGATGTCTTAAACCTCACATTTTTTTAATTATTTTTTTTTACAGAAACAAACGGTCATACATATATTAAAGAAAACAGCTTTTGTAAAACACTAACAATGAAAGTCGCAAATCGTAGATCCAATATTCAGAAAGTTATAATAGTATAAACAGACGTTCGAACTTGGTACGGGCCGGACAGCGGACTTGTACGGCGTACCAAATCCGCTAGTCACAACAGACGGCCGGATCTCGCAGTCAAAGAGGATAAAACCACCTCGTAGTAACAGTAGCCGCGTGGCGTGTGCACAGTTCAGACGTCATGCCTCCGACGTTATCCAAGCGCGCTAAAATTGCGATTGATGTTGCGGCAACAGTAATGCCGCTACAAACCTCACTAAAAAAAACGTATTTAAAATACGTGTGGTGTCGTGGGGCACCAGATAGGAACGAAGTTTTATAAAAAAAAAATTTCAAAGTTATATTCGATAAAAAAAAAGTGCATGTCAGCTCCTTTTTTTGGAAATACATACTTAAATAGATAATTACCTACACCCAGTCACAGGACAAACAGACATCTTCATAGACACATGTCTGTCCTGGATGGGAGTCGAACCCACAACCTTTTTTTTTTAAATACATACTTAAATAGATTATTACCTATAACCCAGTCACAGGACAAACAGATATCTTCATGGGAATCGAACCCAAGACAATTTTTTTTTGTAAATACATACTTAAATAAATTATTACCTGCAACCTACGAATAAGTAATCAGGACAAACAGACATCTTCATACACACATATCTGTCCTCGATGGGAATCGAACCCATGACCTTATTTTCCACCATAGTGCATTGACGCACGTGCTACCTCCAGAACGTTTCGATCGTGACTGCCGTGCGTTTGTCCGGTCCGAGCGTACAGACGCGCGGATTTGGTACGGAGCGGACCAAATCCGACGCGCAAACCATCGGACCGGACCGAACACGAAATAATAATAATTATGTTCGACAGACAACTCTCCAGACGAACGGATATGGTACGGAGCGTACTGAATCCGCTGTCCGGACCGTACCAAGTTCGAACGTCTGTTAATACTATAAAGGTTTAACCATGACCACGCGGTCGAAACACGGATAACCGCGCGGCCACGCAGTTCTCTTAAACGGAGCTTAGTAGAGGTCCCATTCTTTTTGCTAACCACTGATACGATTTTGAAGAAAATGTAGACTGTATGAACAAAGCCCTAATGTTTGAACTTCACGACCTACGGATCTTAAATGCTATGGCCGCGCGGTTGAAACATGGAGAACCGCTTGGCCACGCATTTCTCTTAAACGGAGCTTAGTAGCCTCGTATAATTTTAGCTACCTCATTATTTACATAATATTTTAACAAAATGCTTGGTCCCTCCATCTTGATATCAAACCAAACTGATAGACTACTCCCTGGGATGTACTACCTACTTAGTGTTATAATACCTTAATTCTACCTTAATATTATTGATTTTGGCTGCCCGAAACATATATCGTTTTAAAGATATCGATTACATAAGTTGGTCCCTCCAAATTGATGATCCAATTTTTTTGTGCTACAGCAGAATGGGCGGTTTATTTTCGATCTTCGAAGGATGAATATTTAATACCTATTCAAATCCATGCAAAATTTCTTACGTTGATCGATTTTTCGAGCCAAAAAAGTGAAAATAAAAATTTGGTACAACGTATAAATTTTAATCATAGTAGCATTAATAAGGGTGTTCTTTTTTAAATATAATAATTAATATTTGTATTATTATTCCAGTTATATTTATTGCTGCAACTAACAAAATTACACATATACCTAGGTACTTAATCTAATTAGATTATAATTAAATGACACCAACAAAGAAATTATTTCATGCCACCGAAATCGCGTGCGGCCGCTAGTATGATGTACAATTATTTTATACATACAATATGGTATAAAAAACGTCTGGCTTTTTATGACTCTTCTTTCCATATCATCATAACAATTCAATTTCCCAAGAACTCTTGGACAATTTGCCCTGTAGTGGCCGCCCCAACATCTCCACATATTGACGGGATAAAATCAATGACAAAGAATTCTGTAATAATCACCTCCTAGTTTTAACTGATTAGAAATTTCGTATAGGTTGATTTTGTCATCAGAAGACAGTTAAAAAAAAATGTATTGGTAAGAGAGTAAATCTCTGTTTTTGAAATGACTTTGTCGGTTAAAAAGTAGGAGTTTCTCAATTCGACCGTATATTTTTTTTATGTTTGTTCGCGGTTAACTTCATCGTTTATTAACCGATTTTGATGATTCTTTTTTTGTTGGAAAGGAGATATCCCAAGGGTAGTCCCATGATAAGGAAACCAGGATCTGATGATGGCATCCCTGAGAAAACGAGGGGAGCCTTAATCGTAAAAGGGGAAAAATCGTAGTGACGATTAGTGCGTTTGTAAATTTTTTCATTAAGTATTTTAAATCACTACTATTAAATGAAGATCTGGAGTCGATCTGGTGATGAAACCAAAAGACAGTCAAGGGAAGTCCTCAACGATTTACAGCAAATACCTGGTGTGAGGGCTTGATTAATTTGTATTGATGAGAATACAATCATACGTACGGTTAAATATGCCAAAATGTTCAGTTTGTACAAAAATAAAAGATCCTTGTTAGGTCTACTTACCCATCACTAAAAATCGTAAAATAAAATAATTTTTAACAAAAAAAAAACTACTTCAAAAGGGAACTAAAATTAGAAAAAAAAAATTTACTTAGCACAAAGTAATTCGTATTTCGATTTAGTTGATAAGAGTAACCTATTCAAATTATTATTCTATAAATATCTATTGATCTATTTGAAGTCTGTGCTAAGACCTAAAGTAAAATGAAAGAAGTAATAAGATTACCTACTTAGTAAATGCTGGTTATTTAAAATAACAATGAATGATAATCCACACACGCTCACGCATTCCGTTGCACGCAAGGGGTGGTGTGATGTGGCGGGGGTGGACGTACGAAGCCTATCTAAACTATTAGGCTTGGTACAGACTCCAAAAAGATCAATAGGTATGTATAGAAAAATAATATAAAAATAAATTAGCGCTCCAATGCCTTTTTTCTGAATGATGTTTAAATCCAAAGGAATAAACCCACATTTCCTTCTTTAGGACAATCACAGTTCGTGCAAGTTATTCTTATTTTAAAAAGAACATCCTTATTGAATGCTACTACGATTAAAATTTCTACGTTGTACCAAATTATTTTTATTATTTTTTGGCTCGAAAATTACTTTAACGAAAGAAATTTTGCATGGATTTGAAGGTA
This sequence comes from Ochropacha duplaris, assembly GCA_951361185.1. Classification (NCBI taxonomy): domain Eukaryota; kingdom Metazoa; phylum Arthropoda; class Insecta; order Lepidoptera; family Drepanidae; genus Ochropacha; species Ochropacha duplaris. The sequence continues at coordinate 5,443,799 of OX592690.1, forward strand.
GTAAATAGGTATTAAATATTTATCCTTCGAAGATGAAAATAAACCGCCCATTATGCTGTAGCACAAAAAAAAATAATCGTCAATTTGGAGGGACCAACTTATGAAGTCGATATATGTTTCGGGCAGCCAAAATCAATAATATTAAGGTAGAATTAATATTTATTTATTTATTTAATGGTTTACTAACATTTGCTTACACTAAACAAAGAAATTAATTCTACTACAATTGAATGACTGAGTGCAACAAACAATTATAAGTATAATTATAATTATATTATAACACTAAGTAGGTAGTACATTCCAGGGACTAGTCAGTCAAGAGTAGTAGTCAGGGAGTGTGAACATTTTGTTAAAATATTATGTAAATAATGAGGTAGCTAAAATTATAGCAAAGATAGGAAATAGTAGATTAATGGTACTATTTTTTTATATATGTATGACAGACATTGGAGACTTGGTCCAGTCGAGGGCACTTTCAGGCTCCAAAAATATATGAGCGTCAAAAAAGTTCATAATATTGTGAAAACTATAAGCATCATTAAATTGTGGTCAAGATTTGGATTCATTAATATGTGCCTCCTTTTTCTCAATAACATCTATACAGCCAAAGGCACATTATTATCTGAACAGTGTAGGATTCATAATTATGTATGCACACAAGAATACAATAATATCTGAACAAGTTAATGTAATTCAAATTCAACCTTATTACTACTTCATAAAGATGATTTTACTAGCATAGGTCAAGGAGTTTGTTACATTTTTTAACACTTATTAATCTAGCCAAGATTTAATTCAAATGACGATAATCTTTTCTTTTCTAAAATTATAACTGACGCGATTGTAGGGGAAGGCAGGGTAATTACGAACACCTACGGGAATTTTGAAATAAATCAAAAGATAGTATATGTAGGATAACTTTAATAGTTTTTTCTGAATGGTAAGTTATCACACTTTAGACTACTACAATCGACAATACAATTTTTTCTTTATATTTGGTCTTTACCTATGAAATTGCTGTTTTGTATGAAAACATTTAAACAGTATGAGGTCGCGCGTTGTCGTGCAGGAGCAGCGGAGACGAGCGATTGACCAATGCTGGTTGGAGATGTGCCAGCTTCTCCATCATTGTGTTCAGTTCTTCACAGTACACATCTGCAGTAATACTCAACCCTTTTGGTAAGAAGCTGTGATGAATCACACCGGCGCTAGACCACCAAACAGTGAACATCACTTTTCTAGGGGTATGTTTTCGTTTAGGGCATTGTTTAGGTGCTGAACCAGGATCCAACCAACTTGCTGAGCGCTTGCGGATAACCGCAAAAAGAATCCATTTTTCATCGCAGGTAACAATGCGGTTCAAAATTCCTTCATTTGTGTGTCTGTTGAGCAGTGCAAGGCACGTCTCGACGCGTACTTCGCGCTGGCGATCATAAAGTTAGTGGGGCACCCATTTGTCATGCTTTTTTAACTTGTCAATTTGACGCAAATGGACAAATATTGTTTTGACGCTAACGTCGAAAGCTGCTGCTAATTCAGCCGTAGATTGTGTATCATCAGCTCCCACAATCGCCTTTAATTCGTCATTGTCGACCAAAGTCTTCGGAAAACCGCGAGGTTCATTTTTCAGGTCGAAATTTCCAGAACGTAAGCGAGCAAACCAATAACAGTGCCCCTAGCATGAGTTGCCACCAAAAACACACATCAGACGCTACCGGAGAAACGCGCATCGAATAGTTTTTGGTTAAACTTGTTCCTACACGCTAGTAACTAACGTTTTTTATCCATTGCTTTTAGAATATCGGTACCGTGAGTCACAAATTTGACAGATGTCATCGAGAAATACCGTCTTGAGTATAGTTAAGTAACTCACGGGCAAATTGAACAGCGAGATCTTCGATCGTATAGTTTACGTAGTGTTTATATACCTACTCTTTGTAGTTTATAATGAAAGTTTATAAAATTTGAGTGTTATTTTGTTGTACTTGTAATGAGTTTACTTAATAAAGATATATTTGACTTTGAGTTTGAGTTGAAATAATGTGGGCAATAAGTTATTTAGCATATTTTAGTTTGGAAATTCACTTGAACATATCAGTGTGGTTTATAGGCCGTGATATTATTGAGAACAATTACATAAAGGAATAAATACTTAGGTACTATTACTTACATCCAATTTTAATCCTAAGCCACATTCCTCAACTATAAGCATCCACTTGAAACATTCACAGACAAACACATGTTTCTATAAAAAAAACCTACTTATTTAAATTACATTATGTATTATTTATTTACAAACGTATTGTTTATAAACACACACCACAGCAGCACGCACACACACACACACATGCGCACGACCTAGTGCGCACGATCGACTGACTGACGACGGGGCGTGCAGCGCAGCGAGCAAGCGGGACGACGCGACGCTCCGTCTCACTGGCTCACTACACGGTGACGGTATACAACCATATCAATTTAAAAATCACTAAGAATAAAAACAAATGAGCATTCGTCTATGACGTTTTCAATTAGCAGGGTTATAACTGAATATTTTTTGGGAGTATATAACTTACTCTGCCTTTACAGTATAGTTAGAAAGAGGCAGCATTATTCGGTGCGAAGTAAGAAACGTTGCTCGAAGTGAGCACACAATAGCGTGTACGTAAACCCTCACTTGACTCATGGTGCGTACTACCAATTTCAGTTCTTTACGTGACCGCTAGTGGCGCTGTGCACATTTTCCATACAAATATTCGCAGTATATAGCAAATATAGCAGTCGTGAGCGTGTGCGGTTTTTGTAAAGTCATGGTAGACGTACAGGTGGTGCGTTGGTTTGTAGTGTTAGCTCCGTAAACGTCGTTGATGTTACGTGCCGCTTGTGCCGCGTTGCTGCCACGACGGTACTCATATTCCATAATTACTCGAATTTTTAAAGTATCCATGATGACGAAAAAGATTGAAATTCGATGAAAATTTAACACTAATCAATAAACTAATGACTAATTTTGGAAAAAAAAACCATGTCTTTAAAATAAAATTAATTTGAAATTAGAATTCTTAGCCAAACAAAATTAATTTTTATTTGAAATGGCCAGTGCTGCAGAACGGCAATTTCATAGGTAAAGACCTATTATAATCAAATTTTGTTACAAAAACAAAACCTTTACTGTACTTTCAGTGAAAGAATTGATTTTTATTCTATGGTGGGGCAATGCCTAACATTCGTAATAAACCCACTCAATTCGTTCGCTAATACTGGTAATATAACAAAAAAAATAACTGTGGCACTCGGGGACTGCCGCGGTAAAGCTATTGCATAGCATTTTTATCAACTTATGCAATTAAAATTATATAAATACTTAATTATGACATACTTGTGACCGAGGTTGTCGTTGAATAGCCTACCATATCACGCGTATCGTAATAAATAAATATCCTGGGACATTTGTTTACACTTGGCTATCTGATCCCAATCTAAGCAGAGCTTGTAATATGGAAACCAGATGACTGATATACTTCATATAATAGTTTTTTTTTTGTAAATACATACTTAAATAGATAATTACACCCAGACTCAGGACAAACAGACATGTTCATGCACACAAATGTGTGTCCTGGATGGGAATCGAACCCACGATCTGCGGCGTGATAGGCAGTGTGTTAACCAACCACACCAACCGGCCCGTCTAATACTATTTCATTCAAAACAAAGCCCGCGATAAAAGCTATGCAATAGCTTAAAATATGTACTTAGTTATAATTAAGAAATACGTTAATAATTAAGTAAATCAAAAATTTACTTACTTAACAAAAGTTGGTTACGCATTTCTCTTATATATATATATATATATATAAAATAATACCAACCGGGTTAAAATAGTTGACTAATTGAAAATAAACTATAATAATAACTCAGAAGTCGTAGTATTTATAGAAATATCCACAGATTCAAATGACTTTGATCTAAAAAGGTTTCGCGATTTCTTATTAATATTGCGCTCGTCCATTTTTGCTCGATGGTTGCGGTTGGATTTGAACATTCGACTTCCGATTCGTTAGTCTGTACTTGGATGGAACCATTAAACGAACTGAGTTCTGACTGATAAGTCGAAATTTAGGGGAGGCAATGAAGCTAAATTTGTAATTACTCGAGCGTCTATGGGACCTAATGGAATTTGAAGATTAGAAAGTGGTAGAAGTGGTAGAAAGAAAAAAAGGTTATGTGATATTTTCCCCTTCAGCGGTGGGGGGAGCGTCTACAGGTTTACAAAAATGTAAGAAAAATTCACAAAGAAATACTCTAGCGCGTCAGATATTAATAGTGTAGTCGCGCCACCTCTGTCTGATAACGGAAATATAATAATCTACCGGGGTGGCCGTACGAAGGGGTTGAAAATATAAAAAAAAATACTCGAGCGCGTCAGACATTGATAAGGTATGTTAAGTGAACCCTCCAGTAGCTCCTATTTTAAAGACTGACGATTTGGAATCAGGAATAAGGAGCGAATTTGTCAATCAATCAGTTGGTGATAAATCATGTTTTATTACCCTAGTCTATCTCTTATTGTTTATATCGTTGTCTCTTTCTAACGACTATTCTGTAGCACTTTATGGTTTTCATCGATTTTCTTAGGAAATGGCTTTCCTATCACATAAGACCTTATTTTATTACATAGGTTACATATTTCTACACATTTTATACAAAAAATTATCACTAGAAAACATGAAACGGCTCTCGACAAGGTAATGCCTCGTTTCGGTGTCCAACATTCTGAGATTTGCCTATCCCAACAATTTCCTATTAATTTATTTATTTATTTCTTATAACATATACAAGGACCTTATGACATGAAACAATAACATAACCAATTGAGCATGAAAATATCTGGTACTGTCTAAAGAACCAAGGAGTCGAACAAAAGTACATCAGAATAATAAAAAACGTATATACTAACAGTACAGCTAAAATTTAGTTAGAAAGAGAAGGGAAGGAAATAAAAATAAACAGAGGAGTAAGACAAGGGGACCCGTTATCGCCTAAACTATTCACAGCTGTCTTAGAAGACATCTTTCGGAAATTAAATTGGGATCATTACGGGCTAAACATAAACGGAGAAAGACTATCCGACTTACGGTTCGCTGACGACATTATTTTATTCGCCGAAACAAAAGAACACCTACAAAACATGCTCATAGATCTGGAAAGAGAAAGCCGCAAGGCAGGCTTAACGATGAATGCCTCCAAAACCAAAGCACTAACAAATGCATCCGAAGATCCCATCATCATAAACGGCGTATCAATCGAGTACGTCAAAGAGTACACTTACTTAGGCCAACAAATTTCGACGAGTGATATAATGTCAAAAGAAATAGACTCTAGAATTGGGAATGCATGGAAGAGCTACTGGCGGCTAAAAGAAATTATGAAAAACAAAGAAATCAAGATACATGTCAAATCAAAACTGTACCACAAATGCGTGCTACCAGTTCTAACCTATGGCTGCCAAACCTGGGCTCTCACCAAAGCGCAAAGCAAAAAATTAGAAACTTGCCAGACAGCTATGGAGAGAAGCATGTTGAATTTAAGAAAATCAGACAGAGTACGAAACAAGGTCATCAGAAGTCGCACTAAGATACAAAATGTGACATCTAGAATACGGAAACTAAAATGGCAATGGACAGGACATACAGTAAGAGGCATCGAAAAATGGAACAAAAACATAATGTTTTGGTATCCTAGAAACAGAAAAAGGAAACGAGGTAGACAGATTCGGAGGTGGGAAGACGAGATAAAGACGATAGCAGGAAAACTATGGACAAGGAAAGCACTAAACCGAGAAGAGTGGAAAGCAATGGAGGAGGCCTTTGCCAATGTTGGGCAAACAGACAAGTTGTCGATGTCATCGACTCAGCAAAGTCGTTAACTTATGTTTGTTACTTGTAATTTAATTATCTTTTTTTGCGTCTGAATAAAGGCTATTATTATTATCACCCCCTTTCGGGAAAACAACCATATAAAATTCACCGTGTATAAATTAATATAGTAAATATAGTCATAATATCGAAAACAAAAAAATCGCCGGGGCTACCCCCCTCTCCCCTACCTAGCATACGGCATCGAAAGACACACAATACAAACTTAAAAAGCAAACTCGAGAAAACAATGAAAACAACTGTCATATCTGTAACAATGTAAACTAGATCTTATTTGCTCCAGCAAATAATTGACTTTCCCATGCATGTAGAGATAATTAAGAAGCTTAGCCTGCTCAGATATTATTGAAGCCAAAACAGTATAGATATTTTTGAAAAGGGTGACTGATCACATATTATTGCCTAATGCAGATCATATATTATTGAACTGTTCACATGCGGACATATTTTAGATCTATATGTTGTATGGAATTTATTGAGCTTTCCAACGCTCACAATATTTTGAATCCTTGACAGTGCCAATATATTAATGAACTCGGCTGTCCCTTCATCTTGACGCTCACTAACAGTGAAGACGAAAAAAAATGTAAATGAAAAATCAAAAACTAGCTTAAATCTAAGACATTTACACAAAAAATCAGATTTTTTTGCTCTTAAAAAAAAAACCTAACCTATATTTATCTTCAACAATAATAGAATAGAGGTAGGATGACGAAAAAAAAACCAAAAACTACGGGCACTGTTACTTGTCCGTAGTCTTACCAGTAGGACTACGGGCAATGCTAAGTGCCCATGGTCCTACTAATAGAACTACGGGTAAAATAAATTGCCCGTGGTCCTACTGGGCAATAGACTAAATCAACGAGGTCTATTTCTGGTTTAGGAATTGATTGTAAAAAAAGATCAAATATTTTCCATCAATTTTATTACGTTAAGAAACCTAATTTTGACAATTTTCTGTTACTATGTTTAAAATAGCATTCTTATACTATGTTGAATTTTCGTATTTTTTAAAATTCAGTTCCCAAAAACATGCACAAAGATAATTATCATATTCATTTAGTAATATTGAGGTAGTTATTAGTTTCAGAACTTATACCAATTATAAAATGGTTCTAAAAATAACAGTATAACTTCAAAGAAAATTTTGGTGGTATATGTATGCAATATGTAAACATCCAGTCTGAAAATGTAGGTAGGTACTGAAATTAAAACAATGTCGTCTTGTATAATAATTGGACCTTAATACATAGATGGGAGCAACCACATTAACTCCTCAGTTTACATATAAATAATCGTATAAAGGATAACCCTAGACCGCAACTGAAAATACGCCAACGTGGCATAATCATGTATAAAAACATTAGATTGAGAGATAAACATAGCCCCTTGTGGCTCACAATAGGGACTAACTACAAATAAAAAAAGGAGTTCTAGGAATCATTACTCAATATAAACCAAAAAAGGCCGCGGCCACGCAAAAAGTTATTAAACGTATTTTGAGCTGTGGTGTAGGGGATCCAAAAGAGTGTAGATTCGTGTGGGGACCACACGGCTCGGCTGCGTGTTTTCGCCCGTAATTCTTTATCTATTATCACACAGGGGGTGGGACGACGCGGGCACGCGAGGCGGTCCTGCGGAGCATACGACGCCGGCGCGGCGGGCGGGGGCACTCCTTGCCGCTCCTCCCGCCACCGGCACGCTCACCTCTACACTGATACGTGCGTCAGCATAATTACATACACATACATACAACACTATTAGCTATAGACTCGATGAAACTTCAATAGTACTTATATATTGGGGGTGTAACATACGAACAACAGAATGAGTGTTTCATATCCCCATAAAAAAAGTTAACAATTAATCGAAATTAATCAAACTATAAAAATTCATTGAATGCTCAAATTAAAATATTCATTATAATGTAGATACTATTTTGAAAATATAATCATGCATGAGAAATGAAATAATCAATTGAGCCGTTCACACGTCAAATACACAAAGTGGTTACACACGAGAAAAAATATTATAATATAATGCAATGTAAATGTAAATAACAGTAGAGTAGAACCATCATCATCATCAAACAAGAATGATAAGGTGTATAGGTATGTATTAGCGAGAATGACATGTAAGTAATGGGCGCGGGGGCGCGGGGACGCGGGGGCGCGGCGGCAGGGGTGTAGTTCAGTCTCGTGGCCGCGCGCCGCCCGCGCCTACCCTCAACTTACAACTACTTCACAAAGATACAATTAATAACTAAAACTATTTCTGCATCCTAACATTACAAATCATAATGTACCCTCTCTTGCTTACATTTGGAAGGAATAAAAAAACATGCCTATATGTACACTCTTCCTGTCGCAGTGAAAGTAACCGTTCATTATTATAATTCCATTTAATAGCCGATCGATGCAAACGGAATCTGGCTACTGTGTGTCGGTCTATAGTCGGCCGATTCACTGTTACAGATGTCGGCCGAAAAATACAACAAATAAAAGCATACAAGCCAATAATTTCATGTCGTGATTTATAACGAGTACATATATACCTTCGTGTGAATACATCGCACAATTAAAACTACATATATTGATGGCTGATGTGTTTATGTTCCATAATTCAGGAACTAATTGTAACTGCTAGCTAGCACATGCTTACAATTGTACACTTTGCATTGTGTGGTCACTGACTGACCTATACGGAGATAATTACAAGCTCTTATCACGTCATTATGTTATAATATAATACGGGTCGCCGATTTTTATTTTACTTTTCAATAAAGCTGGACTTCTACATTTACTTGACAAATAAATGGAATTGGAATGTTAAAATTTTATGTCGGTTCCCACTTATTGAGAAATAACTACTTTTAAATCATACACAAAAATAAAGCCTACCAGTAAATGACTGCTGCAATATTGAATGGATAAGACTAACTAACAACATAGCGATCACACAAAATAAACGATACTAACCTTTCTATTCAGTGGATATTTGCTATCGACAATAAATATTATCAGCAGTCTGTTTTTGAGAAGTACTTAAGAATGCTACCTCAGCCTAAAAACCGATATCGTCGAGTGTCAACAGACAAGAGTACCTATGTTTCTATTGTGACGTTCATTCGATATGTTATTTATCAAATGAGATATTTAGAACGATGTTAATAATCGGAGACTTTAAATTGTTGACGGTACGAGCTTACAGAATGCTTATAGATGTTTAGAACTAAGTTGGAAGTACCAGCAGAGTAGAAAAGAGTCGCACATACATTATACGAAATTGTTACAATAGGAAAAATATTTCTGGTGTCTTTCATTAGGTAGCCGTATAGGCAATTTAGCTGACCGTCTCATTAGTGGAATATGAATGAATAGAAAATCATTTTTATATATGCAAACATTTGAAGAATGTCAACAAAATGCTATGAAATGAAACTGTGGGAAAATAAATATATTACGAGAGCTTCACATGTCTCATGTTGCCTTTAAAATGTTAATCTAGTGCCCTTACATAATGCCATATATATGAGCACCAAGAACTTAGGTTTGGACTCCGTTATGTCCCAATACCGATGAAAGCGGACAGAGTTAGTTCTTCGTTCGGCCCGTAAACGCTAGTCATAATATTGATAGTATGTTAAGATAGCTGTCTTCATAAATCAAACATATGAGCTGAGACTATGTATCAAATTTCAAGCATACTGTATAGAAGTTATTATTGTATACTCGCTGTTTTTGGGCTGCAGTCATTACAATATAAATGCAAAAATTTTAATTAATTTGTACAAATAATCAAATCACACCAGATAAAAACAAGGTAAGGAAAATCTATAAACAATGTTACCGATCTGACAAATACAAGGGCCGATTTCACAAAAAAAAAGATTTGGATTTAGTATATAAAAGAGTTGAGTTATTAATATAGCTACGCATAATTAATAGATGGCTGCTTGTCACAGTATATGTATATTAATATTTCATTAATTTTGTTACGAACATTAAGAAAATAAATAATATAAAATTCAATGGGATTAAAATGATTTTTTTGTCAATTCCAACTGTAAAAATTAATCATATTTAATAGATGGCTGGTTAATTATTATAATTAATGCTAGGTACATTATTAATTTTTCCATATTTTTCGTCATGAACATAAAGAAAATAAATAATACAAACTTGGAATATAAAATGGGATTTAAAAAAATATATTCCAACGGTAATAATGAATCATATTATGTATAGCAATCTGCTTTCTTGTATCTTAGCAACATTGAGCAGCTCACTACATCACAATTAAATGCCAAATGTGAGATTATTTCCAATAATATGTGGAAGCAATACAAAACTGCACGTGAAGCTGTTTCAACATACCAATATTTTTTCATTGTACTTGATATTTTAATCTATGTTACTTTTAAATTACATAAACACGACAATTATCCGAAAAATTGTGGCACTATTATAATAAAATTTAGGTAATAAGTATACCCTATACATTCAGCACTCAAAGGTAAATGCAAAAGTTTGATAACGTTCGCTATTCACCTGAATGAAATGAGAATTATTTTAATGCATTTGGGACACAGAATATACTCGTAGGTACAATACACGCCCCCGAGTTGGAGTGCGCGGAGTACGCAGTGTACGCCGAGCACTCTACTCTACCTACTGTGTGCAAGTGTTGAAGTATGGGCGCGCCGGCGGTGCGCGGCGGGACCGGGCGCCAGTGTCCGTCCGGCTGCCTCACCCCGCACCGCACCACTTACCATTTACAATTTTATTATAATCTAACCTAAAATGAGAAAATGGAAACAAGAATGTAAAACATTCTTAGTAACATTTTTGCCAAAACTTCCATATATTATTATCACATTCATAAATATAAATATCTAAGCTTTCATTAATTTTGATATTATCCACTTAATCTTAACCTCTCATAGTTAAACATCTCACTTGGCACAATTATAACGCAAATCGTACATTTGAATAATAAAACATGACGGTAGAACCGAACAATACGACGCGACGCTTACACTCGCACCGCACCATTAAACGCTACGGTATCGTCTTAATTTTCGAATCCTTTCAATTACATTTTCAATACAAGAAAACATTATAAAGCTAACAAAGACAAAATTACAAAGAAAACGATCAACAAATGACACTTACAAATTAAAACTCATAAGTTTACTCCTTACTTCCCAACAATTACTATTACATATATCAAAAATATTGACATCCATCATGGTGGATTATCATCTCCGTATGGTGGGGAGGGCGCGTGTGTGGCGGATGTAGCGGATGTGGCCGTGGCGGATGTGGCCGTGGCCGAGGCGCGCGCCTCCCGAGTCTAGTCAAGGCTCGTCACAATTACCCACCGATTCGACACACAATCGGCGTTCACTCTTTGGATTAGTTACTTAACACCCAACCTACATTACATTATGGTTAGTTAAAACCATCGTACGACACATTCTCGTCAGCATGCATGCAGAAATTACATGTATCGTTCGTTTAAACAAATATTCTTACAATTTACTTGCAAAGCATCCGTTTGTCCATTGAGCCTCCTCGTTAAAGCAATGTCGTGTATATTATCCGTTCCTAGTCAGTTTTTATCCCACACACCCTTCAAAATAATATTTAACAGTATAGTGTAGTGATATCAACAGATTAATCTATTACATTATAACAAAACAAAATATGCACTTCTCGTTTGTATAAAAATGGTGTGGACTATAGATAATGCTATTATATTAACATGTGTATATGTATAGAGAACATAATCAACTATTGCAATCTAATTATTTATAAGACATCTCTTTGTAGCAGAATAACACGGTATGAAAACAATATAACAATCACTATCGTTAAAAAATTGTGTATATGAATAATATCATATATATGTATTTGAATATATACTATTCAAATATTAATCATCAACATAGATAATCCCCGGGATAAAATATGGATTTATCAATAGTCTTTAATTACAATTCACTACAATAATATAATAATGACAACAACAACATTTGGACAAGAATGTTAACACAAGGGCTCGCCTACGCGGTGATCAAACGGTCGCCGTCAGATTGTGTGCGAAATGTGTGCGTAGTGGCACCACCACACACCACGGCTGAGCAGCAGCGGCGGCGTGGTGGTGACTGGAGGGCGGCCGCGTCGTGACGGCGTGGCGAGTGTGAGGTTGAGGTGTTTGTTGGAGGGCGCGCGGGTGTAGGGGAGGGGGGATCTTGTACATGGCAGAGGGCGCTTACTGCTGCGCGGGCGGCGGCGGCGGCGGCGGAGGCGCAGCGCGGCGACGTCCTGGCGCACTTGCCTGAGCGACCATTGCGCGGATACGACGCTGCGCAGACTGTACAAAGACAATAACGCAACATTAATACATGACATGGGAGACCGCTCGAGCCGTCCTTACAAATAAATGCTCCTATAAATTACAAAGGCGATTCACGGCCCCACAGTTAGTGTTAGTTAGTTCTTCTAAAAATTCATTAAGTATTTGTATAGGATTAAAGTCATCGCAACCACAACAGTGCTATCAGATATCGAATTTTAGTGTGTCGCCTTCATAATATCTAAGATTGGGTACAACATAACAGTAATGCATTTATCATCGATATAATACACTCGCAATTAATAAAACCAACATTTCAATGTTTAATTACACAGATAAAGCTAAACTATAAAATAATAACAATTACTAGAAATTTTTATTCGTTAGGCAATTGAAAAATAAAAAAATGGAAATGTTACCATTATATTATAATAATCCATCAAGAAATATAAAAACATAGATAGCACAAATAATTTTGTTTGTATATAGTGTTAGGTATTTATTATACTATACCACTACGATATAAAATAAACTACGGTACCGAAACCTATAGACACTGCAACACCAGAGATATCATTCGTGTGATGCCAACCCAGCCAAATTGGTTATCCCATGCTGTACTTCCTAGGAAAACCACAGGGGGTTAATTCCACAACCAGGACGAATGCGGGTCCGAAAATGAAGCTCCTTTGAAATCGCACAGTGCGAGATCAGTTCCCGTCTATGGTGGTGCCGTGGGCATCAAGTCAAAGGTAAACCACACAAGGAGGCGAAGTCTCTTCTGAAGCTTCGACACCATGTCAAAAGGACCAAGCTGGAATCCAGGCGCGTGCCAACTGACAGCAGTACTCCATATGAACTTGGAGCTGCGACTTATACTCGTATAGCCGCAGTCCTTCGCCTAATGTGAAGTATTGCTATGCTTTATTTAACACACCCGAGCTTATCGCCAGCTTGACATAAGGCGATTTTCCATTAGCCGGCCCGGCACCGGCGCCGGCGCAGACGCCGGTGGGAATGTACGCCGCCGGGCACCGGTGAGTGGAAAAACGAAGCATATATTTCATACAGTTTTGCTTCCCCTAATGGAAAAACGCACATAGTCTTCGAAGCGACTATGGACCTGAACGCCGCTAGAGATGACGACGTACAGGGTCCCGATGCTCTTATGTGTTCAAGTGGGATGTTTTCCTTGCGATGGATGCCAATCTTGTGTCTTAGTGAGGTTGAAATGGATAAAATTTTGTCGAACCTAATCGAAGACACATCAAACAAGCTGTTCGAAGCTTACTTCCACCACGACACGAGAGATATTTGCTCTAAATCATAAGAACACGAATCAAACCCAGTGCAACAGCACTAGTGTATGTTGCGCAGTGTGGGCCTGATTTCCATGTTTGTTTATAAAATACAACGAATCCAACACCAACCTTAATTCTTTTATTTAATTATTTTATGTATTATTATTACTGATCAAGATCAGTACTGTTGAAACATAGCTTTCTTGAAGTGTGAAAACAAGACACACCGTTTTCGGTACACAAATACCAATAAATACATGAGCCTTGTGCGAAAGCCACTAAAAGAATACAACCTGTCACACACAACAACCTAGCACTCCGGTCGATTGTACCGTTTCACTTCACGGATGGATCCAATTTGTAGGTAATCATCAATGAACTCGAGCACAACTTTACACATAAAAATATGTAAGTATGTCATGCGGTTCCTACACGATGCAAATAGCCGTGCGAATACAACATTGCGATCCACGTATTTTAGCGACCAACTACATGATTTTGTGTGACAAAAAATTGATCCCAGTATTTAATTTAATTTGAAAAGTCCTCTCCTCCTCCTTATTGAAGATCACGTCCGTTTACACATCATTTTTTGTTAACACAACACTGCATTATTATCAAAGTCCCTGGAAGTGTTATTTGAACATTTTACTGAGAATTTCAGTGTCCCTTTAACAAATAACTCACATTCAATCATCACATCGCACACAAACATGTAGTTACAATAGTCCATAAAATACAGAACTGTAAAGAAAATTAAAGATTGTTTGTCAATATAATACTTTTATTGCTTTTAATTACTTCATTATGACATTCGCTAATTGTTTTTACGAGAACGTAATTGTTACTCACCTAATTATGTAGCGTCATCTTAGGCATAAATCAAGTCGACACGAGCATCGTGTAGTACCATTTGATCGATCGATTCACATACTTCGAACCCTTATACAGGTTGACGCTCGATTATGTCTCATCCCGCATCGGAAGATCGCTACAAAACGTAAATATCTCGTTATGACACAGTGAGACGAACATATTACTAACGGTTACATTATAGGTTATAATTCACTTCGCCACGCAATGCAATCAGCCAGCAAATATTAAAATAAGGTACTTATCTTATCGACACTTCAACTATAACATCACGCCGTCACAATATCTTCTGAGAACACTTAATCTAATTAAATATTAATTGGACTTGTAACTACATGTATCCAATCACATTCATAATCTCTGCCAAAAATCTCTCCTGATACACAATTCATTTCGCAGCAGCAATACATATTATAATTAATTACCTTTTGAAATTAAAATAAATGATATAAAATACAATACTATATATAAAAGCCAGCAATAATGATTATTTCTAGTGTTGGTTGGGTTGGTGTTACGTACCTGGACGCTGTAGAATGGTCCGACGATGTGCACAGTGGTGTCGTGGTCCTGTTGCTGAGCAGCCTGCGCCTGCGGCTGTTCCGGCAGCTTGATCAGCGAGCCGGTCACGCGCTGCAACTCCCGCACGTTCTGACCGCCCTTGCCGATAATGCGTCCGACCTGTGACGATGCCACCACTATCTCCACTGTCAGCCGTACGTCGTCAGACCCCGACATGAAGCCCTCTTCTCTCATTTTCTCAAAGATGAGATACTGCGCCTAGAATTATTACGATTTAATCTTAAGACTCCATACAAATGCAAAATTGATCAGTCTATTAGAGAATGTATTATTGAATTTAATTGTAAGACTAACATACCTTCCATTGAGCCTCCGGGCTGCCGACTATAGTGACCTTGCGCTCCTGCTGCGCATTGTTTTGGTTTTCTCCTTGCTTATCTTGTTCCAAAGGTGCAATCTTGACTGAAGCACTGCTGAACCGAATAATGTTGCGAATGTGAGAGCCCTTGGTTCCAATGATGGCACCCACGGCATTATGTGGAATATACAAGTATGTGGTCTCCTGTAGCGAAACATAGATAAACATTAATAAAACAGTAAACCTGTAAGTTTACAGTGACAAAATTAAAATAATTTCAGAACTAATACAGTCCAGTCAGAGAATTCTGTCCTATTGAGTATGAATGCCACGAGAGCGACAATTTATAGACAGTAGTAAGTAAACAGCAATACCTGCGAATCTCCAGCGCCCTGTGTAGCGCCACCCTGGCCGGCCAGCGGTGCGTAGATGGGCGGCGTGAAGGGCGGGGGAGCGCCGCAGAAGCCGCGCCCCGTCGACATCATCGCCATCGGGTGCAAACCGGGGAACATTATACTTTGCGGTGCCAGCACCTGCAAAATACCAATGATATTACTGCTAAATATTATCTACCACTATAACTATGGAATCTAGTAATCCTAGCTGACCGGACAGATGTTATTGGGCCCTGGAAATAAAGAAATCCTATAGCTCGATTGCAACGCCACCTACCGCGTCCAATTGTGAATCTAAACCATCAAACAAATGTTTTTCATCAAAATCCATCAAGCCGCCTAGGTCACTGTCATACACAAGAACAGAAGAAATATATACGTACATATATGAAGATGTATGTAACCTTAATGGTAAGGTTAGATACCAGGTATAAATAATTACCATGATTATTATCGTGAGGCTTTTTAGACTATCCAAAGAAGATCACTAGGATCATAGAGATCTTAATGGAGGCCCCATATGTTCGGACATTCTGAAGAAAAATCCATTCCTCTACCTTCATCCTTTAGATTAGAGTGAACACTAAAGATTCAGTTTTTCAGAGTTCAAGAGGAGGTCCAATGCATAATCGATCGGGATTATGTGGAATCTGAGCATTTTCCGGGATTTGTATATCCTATGGGCGTTTTTCCATTAGCCGGCACGGCACATGCACCGGCGGCCGGTGCCGGTGCCGCGGAAGCATAACTGTATTGAAATAAATGGTTCGTTTTTCCACTCACCGGCGCGGGGACGGCCCGGCGTCACACATTCCCACCGGCACCGGTGCCGGTGCCGGTGCCGTGCCGGCCAATGGAAAAACGCCCTATCTCTTATTCCAGTATCCGTTTAATAGTTTCGGAGTTCATCGCGGACCAAAATCCTGTTATATTAAGATAAAGACGTTTAAGAAGATGCTACCTACCATGCGCGAGGAGTTTCTGATCAAAAATCACACTTGGGAGTAGGTACACATAACATAATTTATTGTGACAGTTGAATAGTATGTATTATACCTGCAAATCGTTTTCGTAGCTCTGGCGCAATTTTGCTGAAATTTGTGACTCCGCTTTAGCCATGTTTTCAATAGATCCCTTCACTGTAATTATCCGCTCCAAATTGAAGCTATTGATATCATTAATTGAAGAGACTGTGATTTTTGTGTCAGTTTCTTGCATGATCCTTTTGATGGTGTTACCGCCTTTACCGATGATACGGCCGATTAAGTTATTGTGCGCCAGAATCTTGAGGCATATTTCGCTGAAAAAAAATACAATCACGTAAATATATTGGTACCATTTGATGGGTCGGTTGGCGTACTGTGTTATCACGCAGGCCGTGGGTTAGATTCCCATCCAGTACAGACATTTGTGCGCATGATCATTTATGTTTGTCCTGAGTCTGGCTGGGTGCAATAAGTATGTACCTACTTAAAAATAAGGATAATATGTAATTTATCAGTTCTGGTTTCTATAGCACAAGCTCTGCTCAGATAGATAACTAACTGTGTGTGAAAAATGTCCGAGGATTTTTATTTATTTTTTATTTGTCAAGTTAGTGGCGGATACTGTGATGCGAACTCATTGGCTCATTGAAGAAAATGACTGGGCAGATGGAAAGGCATGGATGGAACTTACCCTTTGTTAGTGTTGTTGGCCTCCTGTTGCATGACTTCAAGTATTCTTTTGCATGCATTGGTACAGTTCTCGGGGTTACCGTAGATGGTAATGGCTTTCTCTAGAGAGCCAACGTTATCCTTGCGATGGACATCAACACGAGCGCGACTCTGTTGCGTGATGAGGCGAATGGTGCTTCCTTGACGCCCAATGATGGCGCCAACCATATCGCTCTGTACGAGGAGCCGCAGCGGGAAGTCTGTGGGGCGCGAGCCGCCGCCGGTGGCACCGCCACCTCCGCGGCCGCCGCCGGGCCGTCCGCGCCGGCCGCCGCGCGCATTCTGCTCGGCCGCCTCTACCTTCATCCGGCTACCTTCCAGTTCATAGCCATTCAACCCGTTTATAGCTCTGCAACAAACAAATTATCTATTACTTCTTTTTCATATCCACCACACCAAGATACGTACGTCATGCTTCGCAGAATGAGAAGTTCCGATTAATGAGTAAGCTTCCTTTAGAAGACATTAAAGAATGATTCAGTAAAAATCTTCTTCAAAAGTTATTGTTTTCGAAGGATTTTATTTTATTTCAACTCGCAGTTAAAAATTGTGTGTAACTCAAATAAAAATACATAAATAGAACAGAGAAGAATATTATATTATTAAATAAAATAAATAACCAGAACTGTAACCACAGGTTAAAGATTCACGTGTCGATGTTGACTTGAGATAGTTTGCCATAAAAATAGGTTACATAAGTGAAAAAGTGATCCAAGTGAACTTAAATAAGGTGCCTATGTATCATAAATTACTTAGACATTTACGCAAGCAATCAAAGACACGTAAGTACATACATAGGGTTTATAAAAATATGAAACAGTTGTGCTTAACAAAAACATAATAAACATTAATAAAATAAAAGCTTAAATAGATTTACAACATTTTTTTCTTTAATTTAAGTTAAATACCGGTCTCATGAAATGTAAACGCGTAGCAAAAATGACCAGGTATAAGTAGATGAAATTACATTAAGCATTTAACCAGGCCGATAGAGTTGTAATCGCTTATCAGCATCTGTGTAAATAATACTTTTCATTTCCAAAAAAATATTAATTGAGGCCCCATCAAGCATGCCGAAGCCCCGACGAAATCAACATACTTATCTGGTTAGCAGCAGCCCTGAGAAGAGCAGACAATCAACCCAACAAGGCATTTCATAATTAAAATTTAGTTATATAATAAAAACAACAGTAAAATTCAACATGTTTTTAAAGGAAGTTATTCCACCACCATCCTATGCGAAAAGAGACACTCATGCTCTGAACGCTGTTAAAGAACGACAAACAAAAGATAGTCATAGCATAAAACACCTTAACTGAAAGTGAATAATCGAAGGCACACAAAGAAGAATCATGCAATTAGAGGAAGAGATAGAAGAAGCAGATCCAAGCACCCGGACGAGACAGATAGTGGAAACAATGCGCTGCATCCAGGTACCTACGTGCCATCAAACAGTCAAGAATACTCACTGCTGTGCCTGCTCCGGGGACTCGAACGTGATGTACACCGCTTGGGCGTTGGCATCGCGCGAGTTCGCTTTGTCGCAATGCTGCACGTTGCCATACTGTGAGAGCAGAGGCTCGATGGTGTCGAAGCGAGCATGCAGGGGTAGCCCACTGATGAGAACCTTTGATGATCGGCTGCGAGAAGCGACATACTACTTGTAGACAATTTTATGCTTTATGGTTACCTAAGCTACCTAACTAAGTATCTACCTATTACTTATACACCCGTACGCACGATTTACAATACAAAAGTAGGTACACATACAATTTTTACATACTTACCTAACATAACCTACCTACACAAAAAGTATTAAAAGAACTTAAATTTGGTAGATACCATTATGTTTGATTTTGATGCGTACCTTTAACGCATATACCCATGGATAGACTGTCCGAAACAACCGGATGTCACGCGCAACTCGCAATATGTACCTACCTATACTACGTTTATTTCTAAGAATTGCGAGCGAAATATTAAAATATTTTAGTAGTGGGTAAGTTATCCAGTTACCGTAAGTAAAGTAAAATGTGATAAAACTGTGCAACATTGGCTATGTTTTGAGTTAGTAGACGAATAAAATAAAAAAAATATCATTTGTCATCATCATCGTCGTCCGTCATCATCATCAACCATTGATCAATAGGTAGTATCTCTGGAGTACTAAACGGGGACCTTTCGACGTCGTGGGCAATCGGGGTGGGGGCCCCGAGGAGGACGATGGGTCGTGTTATAGATAGCACAGCGAGGCTGGGGGGAGGTATCACACATCACCCGGGACGGGCTATCTCAGCGCCACGCGTGGAGGGGGGCTCGAGTACGAGTTCTGTACGAGATCCCAACGCCGTCTACAGCGCAAATGGTAACTACCATGGGGTTTTAGCCAGTAAGAGTCTGGCATAACCCGGTCGCTGCCCCCCTTGAGTGATTGGGTATCTTATGAGGATATCCACACGTTAAAAAAAGGTAGTATTTCTGTAGTTGCTGCTTTGATGTTATACATAACATCTTCAAAAACAATAAAGATACATTTAAAATGATAGGCAAAGATTTTCTGCAAAACATTCTCATTATTAATATTATATGTATTTAATTATTGTAATTGGTGTCCAACCGTAATAATTAAATTAAATAAATAAATAGATTACAGCACACGACCTGCCGTCCGAAATAAAAAAAACTGGCCAAGTGCGAGTTGAACTCACGTCGAGACTAGTCGAGAGGGTTCCGTTCAAAGCCAAAGCACCCTCTGTGGCCAAAGTCAGTGAACGCATTATATTGAGTTTACCACTTTATTTTCAATTGATAGAATTCTTATAAAATCACGTTTGTAGAATGGGAGACACCCTTAAATATTTATTTTATTCTGTTTTTAGTATTTGTTGTTACAGCGGCAACAGAAATACATCATCTGTGAAAATTTCAACTATCTAGCTATCGCGGTTCTTGGGATACAGCTTGGGGCTACCTGCAGTCTCTACATTACATACATAACGATGTCATCGCAAACTACCGATCGTTAAATAAAAACGAAAAAAATCGGTTGCAGCTATGCGATAAATGCAAGTCTCTACAGCCGAGTTACCGAGCAAAATCGGTCATTATCTTTACTTAGCGATGTCGTTATGCTCACGAAAAACGTATTCATAGTCCGGTTTCTCCCTCCCTAAATTATAGGGACAATTTATAGACATGATTTTATAACATATTCGATTTTCTTTAAAAACTAAATAGTAACTATGCTAACCATAACTTGAAAAGATAGATCGTTATGGAAAACACTTGGGGAGGCCTATGCCAAAGATCGAGACAATCACGGAACCAGTGTCTAATACAAATAATAACATTTAATTATCACACTAATATTATAAATGTGAAAGTTTGGATGGATGGATGGATGGATGTATGTTTTTGATGCTTATTTACGCCAGAACGGCTGAATGGATCTGGATGAAATTTGGCATAGAGATAGATTATAGTCTGGAATAGCACATAGGGTACTTTTTATTCCGGGAAAAGATAAGATCCCTCGGGAACGCGGGTGAAACCGCGTGGCGGAAAGCTAGTTGTATATAATAATTGATAGTATTGATACAACTGTGAGTGTTGTCACGTGATAACGACACTGGGACAACGACGATATGCACTCAATGGTGAGGAATTTTTGGCGGGAACTAGCGATGTGACGTTGCGTTTTCATTTTATTTTCATTAAAATCGTGTATTTTATAATATCTTTTATAGCACAGTGTGACCTAAACCCGCACTTTACGCACGCTTTTCCGTGACCTAAGTTGCCTATTTCTGCACAGAGAAGTGTGCGTAAAGTGCGGGTTTATGTCACACTTGCTATAAAATAATATACGATACTTGTGCCCGAAGTTGTCTATTATTGCACGGCGTTTAGCATCCTCGCTGCGCTCGGGCGCTAACTTCACACCGTGCAATAATAGGCAACTTAGGTCACACGTATCGTAATGTACTATATATTTATTTAATAATATCGGTGGTGTTTTGTCCAATAAAGATCGATCTAAGTGTACCAGTGAAGTGAAATTAAATGAAAGTGTGTATCGTGACTTTTCAGGTTGTCCCAACAAGTCCGTGAAAGGTTTTAGTGGAAAAGCTACCAAATCACTAAAACTTGACTGGACTTGTACGAATGAGGACTAGACTTTACTGTGAGTGAATGTGATATAATTATAACGTGACTATATTGATAACGTGAGTCGCGGTTCCTGGAATTCTATTTAAAATTTATAATAAGAATATTTTAAAACTGAAGACAAGGCATAAACCTTAATAAAAAAAAACTCTATGGTGACAGCTAGGAATGATAGCGGCACCAAAAGCGGAAAACAAAGAAACTATTTTTTTTTATACGATTTCATAACTTCGGATATATTTTTACGCAATGATAAATTTATCGAAATTATTTTACTACAATAAATCGACAATATTTTTTATCGTAATATGAAAAATAAAAATAAAATTTACTCCTTTGTAATCAAAAAATAAATAATACGTAGATGCCTAATATAGGTCACAGTCACAAGTCACATCACAACCTACAATCAGAAAGATTAAATTAACTGTATGTGGTGCCGCCGCCGCGCCGCATATCGTTTGGCTACAATTCAAAATGGCGGAGTAGCTAACTGAGATGACATCATTGCGCCCTCTCATCGCGTCCGTCACAAACAAAACGGCTGATTCGAAGCGGGAGGGCGCGCGGCGCATGCGACATGGTGTGGTAGCGGGGCGGACGAACGCGGCCTGGCATGGCAGGCCACCGAGTAGCCGTCCCCAGGCCAGCCACTTTCTGCGCTTCTTCGCCCCCGCCTCCCCGTGATACGTTGCGACACCCACCAGCGCGCCATTCACAAATACGTTAGGTTGCATCGACTCGATGCGAGTCATGATTGAATGACCCTTCGCTCGTAGCGAGTGTAAATTATCTACCTACCTCTACTATACAATCTCTACATAATATGTTATAATATTATTTTAATAAGTTTAATCTATTCTTTACAGTTGTAGCCGCATAATTAAAAACGACTTTAATTTCTTAAAAACAACGATTATATTATTCGGAATACAAATATAAATAAAATACATAATAATATGGGTTTTTTTTTACTTAAGTACGTTTATTTTAAATCTAAGAAATATACCAATGAAGCAGGTCAAATAATTAAGAACGACCAAGAAACTGTTTATCAGATGAAACTTACAGTCAATGAAGGAAGTTACCAAAATAAAACATACAAGGAAACTCAATGGTTCCTAGCATAGATATAGGTATAGCCTGATCGAAGGTTCCTAGTTTAAAATTAATATTTAGTGGCATGTCCACGGCTGTTAAGTAACTGACTGCCTTCCACCGGCGAGGCATTTATTCTACATTTTTTTTTGTCATTTTGCAGTTTGGGAAATAGAGTTCCATTCTTCTAAGAAAACGCCGTACAGTTCTCTTAAATTGTCACACTGTCTATTGGATACTCTTTTCTTAACTTCAAACCAAATATGTTGAATCGAATTGAAATCCGGGCTGTTAGCTGGCCAATCTAAGACAGAAACAGATTGTTTTCGCCAAAACCAAATTTTCTTATCTCATTGGACCCTTTAAAAGAATATTGCTTAGTCACGTTGTACAATGTTTCTGTCGTCGTGACGAGATGTTTTCCTCTTTCCAGGCACGCGCGGAATATTTGAAGTTGTTAATACGTAGTGTATGTGTTAAAATGCTCCATGGAAAACCATAGTTTCCGAGCATTGCAAATGGTCTGCTATCTTTTTGTAAGACCAGTTCTTCTCGCGAAGTTTTATTATAATTTGCCTTGTAGGTTTATCGCATTTTTATTTCAATGCACTCGGATGTTGGGGTCGAGGTCATGTGTGAACATATATCTAGGGCCATACATACCTCTAACACTTATTTTACTGTGGTCAGGGGGGACTTCAACGCGTAGTTGGACAAATGATTTGGTGATGAGCTGAAAGTGGGGCACTTTGGAATCCCCGTGGCTAAATGTTGGCCGACTTCATGGAGAAGTAGGGACTATTAATAAGGCGCCTGGTGATGATACGTGTTACAGCTGACCTTTCGAGGGCGGGTGGTACACCGATGTTTAGGTTCCTTCAGAAGTACTCCGTAATCATTCTATATAGAAGTTAAACGCCGCAATCATGGCGAGCTAAGTTTAGGTACTAGTTGTTTTCGAGAGTATAATCACGAATCATCACGCGACCACGAACCGGAAGACGCAGCTTGGGTACTCCCAAGGTGGACCGGCAATGTTGCGAGTACCGGGGAAACCGCTGGATGCAAGTAGCGCAAGACCGGCCGATTCATAACACAAGGTTCGAAAGGTGAACGGTGATCGAGTTGGAAACGTTAGTGAGGTGGGAGTTTAGACTCGGGCGCAGATAGACAAAATGCTATTTTGTGATTGGTTGTAAAGGCCACTGAGATAAGTGGTGGTGGGCTTTGTTTTATTAATATCAAAATTGACAAAAAGTTTTGTTGAGCTATATCCTACTAATATTATAAATGTAAAAGTTTGGATGGATGTATGTTTGTTACTCATATACGCCAGAACGGCTGAATGGATCTGGATGAAATTCGGTATCGAGATAGATTATAGTCTGGAATAGCACATAGGCTACTTTTTATCCCGGGAAAAGATAAGATCCCTCGGGAACGCGGGTGAAACCGCGCATAACTGCTAGTATTCAATATATTACTTTTCCTATTTTCATAAGGGGCCGCGAAAAATGAAAATGACACCAATATTGCGCAAGAACACGAATCTGAAAGTATAATGCCCCGTTCACATCTATTCCGGAAGCATTCCAGTCCAGTGATCAAATTCAGTGCTAGACTTGATCATATCGTTTACATGATAACACTATAGTGACAATGATTTCAAGAAAAAAGCTCAAAAAATATTTAAAAATTGATCATTTACAACTGTTAGAAGAAGTACTTAAATGACTTAGTGGAAGAACTAAAAAAAAATGTTATATCCCATAAACATTGGTGTTCCCTGTATAAGGACACAAACTGCAGAGATTGGTCTTCGTTCTATTTCATTGTGAAATGTCAATGAATGCGAAGACTGTTAGCAATAAGAACAATGTGTGTTCAGTTCACGATATCACGTTTAATCCAGCACTAGATTCACGGTCTACAATATTCCAGTTTATATATTTAATATTTTTAATGGAAAAAAAAATTTACATGGATTGGGCGAGTTGTAATCAAAAAGTAGACTGCTATTCCAGTCACTGGACTGAAATGCTCACTGGAATGAGTATATTCTAGTGCCGGTTCTCATTATTCCAGTAGCATTCTATGGACTCCCCGCAATGATAAATACATAGCGCGATTGGAAAGGAATCAAATGAGGTTTATCAAGTTTCTATGTTTCCGTTTAAAGATTTAAGTAAGTCTTCCAATTATTTAAGCATCTTTGATGGCTTTGACTTTGAATTTGATTCAGGATAGACAAAATGTGGGACTTCTCGGAGGCCCTTTTAATGACCGATTTTAAACGTACATATAACTAGCTTTCCGCCCCGCGGTTTCACCCGCGTTCCCGTGGGATCTTATCTTTACCCGGGATAAAAAGCTAGCCTATGTGCTATTCCAGACTATAATCTATCTGTGTGCCAAATTTCTGTGATTGAGTAACAAACATACATCCATCCAAAAATCCAAACTATCACATTTATAATATTAGTGGGATTTACGTATGGACGGGATACCCCCGGGACGAGCTATCGCAGCGCCGCGCGTGGAGGGAGTTGAGTTCGAGTTCTGTATGTACGAGAACCTGACCCCCTCTACAGCGCAGATGGTGACCAGTGTGCGGTTTTAGTCAGTAAGAGTCTGACCTGACTGTGGACCTGACTGTGGACCTGACATTACCCGGCCGCTACCCCCTTGAGCGGCCGATTTTGTCACATTGGTGAGATATAAAGATACCGTTAACACAAATTCAGCCTCTCATCTCACTGTATTACGAACATAATTGACCAAATACATAGCCACTAGAGCAGGTATATTTTTATTATACGTCTGTGATATATATAAGTAAGTAAATATACATTGTCCACCATGAGAACTTATTTGTAAAATAACAGGTGGATCACTATTTATTACTATTGATTTATTTATCTACCACTAAGGGCTAGCAGCATGTGGCTCGTTCACACGCGTCGACGGCGCACTGTATTACGAACATAATTGACCAAATACATAGCCCCTAGAGCAGGTAGATGCAGTATAGGAGCGCCGTCGACGCGTGTGAACGAGCAACATGCTGCTCGTGTGTACGAGCTCTAATTTGGCAAACAAGCATACTGCACGCCTGATGGTAAGCGGTTACCTACCGTAGCTCATAGACGCTTGCAACACTAAGCGCAAAACCAGCGCGTTGCAGATTGCAAAAAAATCTTATTATGTATGTATGCACTTAGACATTTTTATAAGTACTTCTCGTAGTGTAAGGGCTACATAAAATATGACTTAATACATACTGTGTGATTGTATACACTAGAGTAATAAGTTAGGACTTGTTATCACGCGGTTATTTTGTCCCATCGAATTTCACCGAAACCAATAAAAGAAGGAAATGTGATATGGATGCAAAGTTCCAAAAGTTTAAATCATAGTTTCTAATTTTCCATCATGTATAAATTTATAGTTGCTTTAAAAGAAAATGTTATGTTCTTTGCTATTCAATAGTGCGAGATAGAAAGTTTTACTCACCAACTTAAATATTTTGAGTTTGAGAACAAATTATATCAAGATTTCAGTAACAAAACGTCTATTCAATGTAGTATTTATGTAAGTGTGACGAAATTAAGGACGTGATTAACTCCATACATAAGAATAAGAAAAATAATTAGCAAGTACCTAAATATTACAAGGTGGTGTTTCAGATCGCCATTATCAATAACTAAAGTATATGTACAATTCTCCCAGTGATCTTAACTTCATTTATTAGGTGTTCAAGGTCAATTCGAAGAATTTGACTGAGAACAAACGTGCCCAAGAACGATGTAGGTAATTAATTGATTCATCTTGTGTAGAACAACTAATTTTCAACCTCTCAGTTAATTTGACAAGAATTCAAATCCACATTAGAGTGAATTTACTTCAAATTTGGTATTTCAGAGATAATTTTTGATAATTCGGATACCAAATTTTGCTCGCTGCGCTATCAGACCAGTACTTAAAAAGTTAAGTCACGAGTAGGTAGGTATTCAAATAAGTATCAAGTTCCGCGCGACTCGGTGCATTCTGTCTGTTTCAATGTTGTGTGTGATTCATACACGCTTGCATGTAGCAAGCACTAATTGTCCCAGCAGCGCAGCGAGTGGCGGAACACCGAGCTCTGCCCTGCCCTGCCAAGACCGACACACGCACGAGACGATGACGAACGGACCGGCCGGCCGGCGGGCCGCCGCCATTTTACATTGCGTACCACGTGTTCATATGCATTGAATAGGTAAGTACCTATTGAATTTTATGATGCATCATGAAGATTCGTAAAAAGTTAAGTTATCGCATAACCTACTTTTTACTTCAGAAATGATAATATTCTGTAGCATTACGCAATATTGTTTATTTGGTTTGCTTAGATTTCAGTTACCATGAGTTGAGGTGTAGGTAGATAGGTAGACATTATTATTCGTTTTACATGTCAAAGTTATCTAGATTGAGAAGTCATACCTGCGATATTTCGCCATTCTGTTAGCGAAAAGCCGGTTGTGAAACTTAACACAATGAGCGCCCGATGTTAATGCACTCGGACGGCGCACCGTCAAAGTAGTTGCACCACTTTAAAACCGACTATAGTAGTAATTGAAGTAAGAATATGACTGTCATACGAACACATTAAGCGGGTACGGTAAGGTAAGTAATACTTTTATTTATTTCAATCCTAAACTAACTAAATACAGAAAGAGACCGGAGTTAGAGCAATAAAAAATTAGGTTCGCACAAGGCCTGTAGCGCAAGTGCGAATGTTGCCGTGTGACTGAACGAGAATGAGTGAGTGAGTGAGTGAGTGAGTGAGTGAGTGAGTGAATCGAAATGAGTACATAGTGGGTGTGCAGCGGACGCCAGTTCTACAAACGGTTCAGAATGAAATTATGGATGGACTTGCAATTCAAACCGACCGCCTGCCGCGCCACCCACACCCCGCTTAGCCGCATACTTACTGATAAGTAAAATAATCAATTTGCCTTGCGATGGATTCGCATATTTGAATATACCTTCATACATATATGCGCTTAGTTAGTATTAATAATTACTTATCAGTAGAAAGGTAACTAATATTATAAAAGTGAAAGTATGGTTGGATGTGGTGTGTGAAGATGTTTGTTACTCTTTCACGCAAAAACTACTGAACGGATTTTGATGAAACTTGGCAGTACTTGGCACACAGGTACATCATAACTTGGAATAAATCATAGGATACTTATATTCCGGGAAAAGTTTAGATCTTTAAGAGAACGTGGGTGAAATCGCGGGGGACAGCTAGTAATACATACCTACTTAAACGTTAAATTTGCTTAAGGCTTGCACCGGCGCCAACAACCTTGAGCGTTTGGGCGAAGCTCTGTACCGCACCCCGCACCACCCTCACCTAAACATCGCGCACGATGCGCTTGCTACATTACATCACCATCAGTGAACAAGATAGCTATTGCGTAGCGATAACACACGCTGCTGTCATAGAATATTCAAGTTACAGAGAGATCACTATTGCTATAACTAAAACTTGTTGCACAATAGGTTATATCATCACAATAAGTATCTCCTAAAATGATTATTATTCTATTGTTACACAAAAATAGCAATCCAAAAAAGTAGGCACTACCTATATTTTTGTGTAGTAAAACTACAATATTATAGTACACAGGTACTGTACTAGTAATATTGTATTTTGTTATTTTTTGTGAAACAATAGAGATAACATCATTTTAGGCCAAACTTATTGTCATGTACCTACCTAAAAATGTTTGTAATACTTGCTCGCACTTATTTTTAGCCTCATTCGATGTAAAAATGCTTTAGGTAGGTACTAACTTACTAATCCTACTAATTATATACCTATTAATATTATCTTGTATATATATACAAACCGGCCAAGTGCGAGTCGGACTCGCACACGAAGGGTTCCGTAAAAAAGGCAAAAAAATTGCGTTTGTTGTATGGGAGCCCCCCTTAAATATTTATTTTATTTTTAGTATTTGTTGTTATAGCGGCAATAGAAATACATAATTGGTGAATATTTCAAATGTCTAGCTATCGCGGTTCTTGAGATACAGCCTGGTAACAGACAGACGGACAGACAGCGAAGTCTTAGTAATAGGATCCCGTTTTTACCCTTTGGGTACGGAACCCTAAAAATGAATCCCTATTTCCCTTGGCCACGCACGGCATCACGCTGGAACGGCTGGACTAATTGTGTTGTATTTATTATTGTAAGGAGAAGGTTCTGATGAAAGAAAAAAGTATGAAAGTTGCGGCGCGGACGGAAAATATAAGAAAACTTAACGACCACATTAAATTTTCTAACCTGAAAGCCGGATTTACATTAATTTCATCAACAATTTGACTTGTTAACGTCCAGTTTTACAATGCATGCATTCATTTCACGACACTGAAATAGTTTCGCGTAGCGCGCGATTTTTGGATAAAACTAGTAGTTATTTTTTTTAATGAAATTTTTAAAAATCCTTCCATCGCGGATATTCTATGAAAAAATCTAGCTGCCAAATGTGAAGTGTGTAGCACTTAAATATTGTCTGATACATATTTGGTGCTTTTTATTTTTTCTTAAATTCGAAAAAATAAAAAAATATGAACCCAAAAAATTTCAAACCCCTTTTTACACCTTTTTACCGCTTTAGAGTGGAATTTCCAAAAATCTATTTTGGCGGATACCTGCCTACATCCTATGAGGAATCTACCAGCCAAATGTCACCTTCAGTTTTTTTTTTTTCTTAAAATTTAATTTTGAGGTCATTTAAACCCACTTTTTACACCTTTTCCCCCTTTTGGGGTTGACCTTTGAAAAATCCGTTCTTAGCTGACGTCTACTCGCCAGAAGAAATCTACCTGCCAAATTTCAAGTTTTTACACCTTTCCCCCCCTTTAGGGGTTGAATTTTGAAAAATCCGTTCTTAGCTGATGTCTGCTCATCATGAGGAATCTACCTGCCGAAGTAGCATTTATACTTTCTGAGATTTCGTGATTAATCCAGTCTAGTATTTCACGTTTAGGTACAAAAAAAAACACTTTTTACACCTTTTCCCCCTTTTTGAGGTTGAATTTTGAAAAATCCGTTCTTAGCTGACGTCTACTCCTCAGAAGAAATCTACCTGTCACATTTCAAGTTTGTAGCATTTATAGTTTCTGAGATTTCGTGATTAATCAGTCAGTGGTACGTTTCACGACTTACGTTTATATATATTGACTAGCTGACCCGCGTTCTCGAAGGAACAGTTGAATGTTCAAAAATCCTTTATTAGCGGATAGCTACTCCCTATAAGGAATCTATCTGTCTTTGTATAATACTACGGATTTTGTTCGCTAATTCATGGGTTTTAATTTAGTTTTGCGCGGCACCCTAATTTTTATATAAAAGTAAAAAGTTCTTCGTTCTGCCAGTGAAAGTCCCGTCAAAATTAGTGCAGACGTTTCGAAGATTAGCCGGCACAAAAAGCCAGACAGACAAACGGACTGTTTTAAAATAGTTTTTTAAACGTCAGCTTTAAATATTTCGTAAATGGTGGTATTTTTATACATTTGGATAATATCGTAATTTTTTTTAACGGTACCTTTTTTTCCAAATTCAAAAAGTATATTTATGTTTACTAACCGCGGCGATAGAATTTCTAAATAGTTAGGGTAAGAATAAGTAATTATTTATTCGTATTTTCGAAAAGCTTTGAATGTAAAATTATTCATAGAAAATTTATTTATCCCATTTAATATTTTCTTTTTTAGGGTTCCGTACCCAAAGGGTAAAAACGACTTCGCTGTCTGTCCGTCCGTTTTTTTATGTCACTAGTGACAACGAGGTAGGCGTGTCACCTGATGGTAAGTGACTACCGTCGCTTATAGACGTTAGCAATACCAGGTGGACTGCCAAGGTGTTGTAAACCATATTACAATGCCTTAAGGGCAAGGGCAACTGGCCTCCAAGTGCAACTCCAACAACAACCGGAACACACCTACAGGTGCTTGGCGACAGATTTTCAACTTGAGGGTGGTAGCCAGGCAGTCGAGTACCACATAGTACCCTACCACCGTGCTTGTGGTTTCCTCACGATGTTTTCCTTCACCGAAAGCTCAAGCTCATTGTAGGATTCGAACCCACGACCTTCGCCGCGGTATCCGACGTCACTTACCACTGAGCTATTTTTTTTTATTTGGTCTACAAAATTGAGTACAAATAAATCAAGTACTATAAACCTCGTTACAAAATAAATGTTGATATAAATGTACTCTTCTTGATGTAGACACAGCGTGCTTACAGTCGAACTAGTACTAAAATACTAATTATACTTATTATCTAGGTAAAATTTTAAAAAACATTTTTTTTAATAAAAATCAAAAGAAAATCTAAGCAAAAATTAAGTTACTGGCCAATAGCAGCCAGTACTTTCTATCTGCTATCATCGCCGTCTGTCGGTTACCAGGCTGTATCTCAAAAACTAGATAGCTAGACGGTTGAAATTTTCACAAATTATGTATTTCTGTTGCCGGTTTAACAACAAATACTAAAAACAAAATAAAATAAATATTTAAGGGCTCCAATACATATTTCGTGTTTTTAAATTTTTCTTAAATTTGAAAAAAAAAAACAAAAAAAAAAGAATTTGATCCCAAAAAATTTCAAACCCCTTTTTTCAAACAAAAACCAAACTTGTCAAAACCTTTAAACCCACTTTTTACTTTCTGAGATTTCATGATTAATCAGTCCGGTATTTCACGTTTATATATAAAAAAAAAAACACTTTTTACACCTTTTCCCCCCTTTAGAGGAAGAATTTTGAAAAATCCGTTCTTAGCTGATGTCTACTCATCATGAGGAATCTACCTGCCAAATTTCAAGTTTGTAGCATTTATACTTTCTGAGATTTAAATTAAATAATACGCTCTAAATTGTACTCATGTGCCCGAATAAATGTTTGTCGATTGGGTTTTGTTTGGATAAATTGGCGAAATTTGCGACAGAGAAATAAGAAAGTAATTGATCTTGGAAGATTGACAGTGTTCTTAATAATAAATGCCAATGTAATTACAACAACAGTTGGTAGGTAACAGTGCGGTGTCGGCGCGTGGGCTGCCCAGCCGAGAACTAAGCCACCTGCCGTGGCAGGTGCACGAACACTTAACACACCCCGCAACAAACTGCACTGCCTATGCTATACAGCATGAATTTTTCGAATGGCCCTGGACGGCCAAATCCTTAACTAAAAATGCTGAGACTCGAGGCCAATTTTGATGAAATCAAAAACCGCGTCATTAGATTATTAAATAATATTTTTCCAACACAGGGATCGAACCCTCCGATTTTGAAATAAATACACACTATATTATTACATCATCCGATGATGTTGCTAACCCTGGGAACAGTAAATATATAGGCTAAAGCAGTATGGAAACTAGGAACAAACCGATCGAAAAGGCGCACTCGCACAGAAGCGCACAGAAAGTTCACAGGATGCCATTGGCATTTTTTGTGATCAATGGCCTTTAACTAAGTTGACCTGACCACCTTACTCTGCTTCTTAAGTTTAATTATTACGGTATTGGTGGAACTGCTTTTGATCGATATGGTTTTGTCTTATTTAAGTAATCGCCAACGAATTTCAATAAATCTTCAATTAAAATAGGAGTACCTCAAGTTTCAACACACAAGAGTTGAATGAAGTCAATCTATATATATAAAAGTAGAAGTCCTGACTGATCTATCAACGCCCAGCCTAAACCCTTAGACCTAGAAAGCAGATTATTTTCCCAGGTGTTGTTTATAAAACTTGACCGAGGAATAAGAACGGATTTTTCGAAATTCAACCTTTAAGGGGGTGAAAAAGGGGTTGAAAGTTTGTATGAAAGTCGGTCATTTTTGAAGCTAGAATCATGAAACTTTGTTTTTAGACTATCAATTAAAAATAAGGAAACATTTGTATCAGTGTTATTTAAATTTATACCCCTGAGGGGGTGAAACGGGGGTTGAAGGTTTGTATGGAAGTCCGCGATTTTTTGAAGCTAGAACCATGAAACTTTGTTTTTAGACTAACAACTAAAAATAATGAAATACGTGTTTTAGCGTTTTTTTTAATTCCATTCCTGAGGGGGTGAAAGGGGTTTGAACGATTGTATGGAAATCCACCATTTTTTAAGCTAGAAGCATGAAACTGTGTTTTTAAATTAATAATTAGAAATAAAGAAACACGTGTTTGAGCGTTTTTTTTAATTCTACCCCTGAGGGGTGAAACGGGGGTTCAAAGTTGGTATGAAAAATTAGAAGGCCTGACTCATCAACGCCCAGTCTACAATCTTGGACCTAGAAAGCTGATTTTTTTCATAGGTATTGTTTTTAAGATGTAGACGAAGAATAAGATAGAATTTTTCGAAATTCCATCTCTAAATGGGTAAAAAAGGGATACGCGAGTGAAACCGCGGGGCGGAAAGCTAGTGTAAATATATTAATGACTAACCATCGGTTGTAAATGGTCTCTCGGATAGTCTTGTTTGTTGATGATACTTCATTATTCTTTAAAGTAGATAAAAAAGACAAAGAACTTACTAGAGTAAACGATACTTGGTCAATAGTCTCAATATGGTTTGCTGTAAATAAATAATCTTATCTTGAGATTAGGGATCTGTATTATTGATAAATCTCAATATCGACCGGGAGGCTGATATTGGGGAAATGCATGAAAACGTTAAACAACATATTTCGCCATTTTATATGTTAACAGTAACATTATAACATTAATAAGGTTAAAAATGAAACAACAGCAGTGCATTTAAATTGAAGATCCTTTAAGTAAACAGTTGTTGACTTTATTTGGTAGTTATTTATATTTATAATAATTTGTTTTTGGAGTTCCTTTCTTTATTTGTTTTAAGAAAGTTGAAGCATTGTGATCTTCCTACTAATATTATAAATGTGAAAGTTTGGATGGATGGATATTTCTTACTCATTCAAGCCAAACGGCTGAACGGATCTAGATAATATTTGACACAGATATAGACTATAGTCTGGAATAGCACATAGGCTACTTTTTACCCCGGGAAAAGATAAGATCCCACGGGAACGCGGGTGAAACCGCGGCGGACAGCTATTATTCTAATTTTTAAGACTGAGATGTAAAGAAAAGACGAATTATTGATAGATAAGATTTTTAAAAAGTGATTTGTACCTGAGTTGAAATATAAAACCTTATCATTTTTTACTTTAGTAGTTTTATTGAACTAACTTTACCTTCGAAAAGGTATGCCGATATTAGGGTCACAGGCGGCAGACATTAGGGTGGTAGAGGCTGATATTAAGGGAAATCGGCAAACTCGAAAAAAAAACATCTATATTATCAAAAATAACAAAGGATTCGTAATTTTGCGAATGTAATAATGGAGTTTCAGTATCCCTCTACCCAAAAAAGCCATTGCAAGAAAGCAAAAGCTTTTAACGTAAAAATTACAAGCAGTCAAAGGTTTAAAAAAGTTGACATAGCCGATAATTGGTGACACCATCCTATTACAGAAAAGAGCCATTCGTGTAATTTTTAAACCATGGACTAACTTTTTTCTTATTATAAATTAAAAAGTAGTTAAGTTCTAAACCATGGATCATCTATGGTACTAAAGTTAAAACTTCGAGGCCCCTAGTTTATCTTTGGACAAACTATGCAAACGTCAAATTAGAGTTAACAAAATGAAGAATAAGGGTATTGCATAGTTTATTTTATTTTAACACATACTTTCTCTTCGGCGCTCTAATTTTCACCTCTTTTCTTCTTCCGTTGTTCCATTTTAGTTCACTATTATATAATCGACAATATCAAAGCAGAATCAAAGACTGTACATACTAATCTTTGCCTTGTTTATAGTTTCGTGTTACGCGCTATAATTTCATTCCGTTACGCGCTAGAGTTGTTGCTAATATGTGAATAAAATACTACATGTATTGAACGTGAATAAAACGTCAATAAATTAAAGTTAAGATATAATTTAAGTAGTTATGATTAATACTTTTCTAAAAAATACTTTAGTAACTTTGTTCTTAATATTCTGTATTTAAAATATTCATCATACAGGAGGAATTTTTCAACTGGGCGTGGAAATTCTAAGTAATGTCATACGGAAAACTAATAATAAAATTATTTAAAAAATGTATTTTCATACAAACTATTGAACTTCTATCGTATTAAAAATTATTTCAATCAATTTGATCACTGGTACTATCACACACTATTTGTACACTCGTTGGAATTGACTGATAATAACCCACTCGCATTAAAAATGAGTCTCGAGGCTGATTTTGATGAAAACTAATACGGCATCAGTAGATTATTGATAAAATATGTTTTCAAGTCAAGCATCAAACCCGTCGATTTTGAGATTAACACATTCAATATTATTATACCATATAGTAATTTTACTAATAAGGATCAAATTTTGGGAAGTAATAAAATACGAAAAAATAAAGGAATGAACACTTCATTTGAAAAAAAAAAAAACAATATTTTTACCGTAGTTACGTATAGCTAGTCGATACAATGCCCATGTCATGAAATTATAAGGTTATGTTGTGGTGCTAAATGCGAGTGGGTTATGAGTCCAGTCCAACGAGTGTACAAAATTAAAAATTATTTCTAATAATTTGATAGTACGATAGGTGTAATAATTTGTGGAAATATACAAAAAATGTTGATCAATGTATTAAAAAAAGCACTTTCTTTAAGTTTGCCGTATGTCATTACTTCTGAGAATTTGATTCTTATTAGCAACATTATCGGATGGTGTAGTAATACAGGAAGTGTATTTTTTTTTTCAAATTCATCGGCTTCGATTCCTGGCTTGGGGAAATATTTTTTCGAAAATCGAATGATGCAGTTTTAGTTTTAATCAAAATCGGCCTCGAGACTCCTTTCAGCATTTTTCGATCTTTTTAGTTTAGCATTTGGCCATCCACACCCACTTGAAAAATTCAACCTAGAATAAATCAACATTGTGAGTAAATGGAACGTTGCGACCGAATGATTCATGATTGAATGAATGATTTATCAAGATAAGCTGTGGATATTATTTAAACCATGGTCTAACTAACAGATCTTCGATAGGTCCGCGTTTTATAATAAGACCAAGTTTTAATCCTAGTACCATCGTTAATACCGTAACAAACCTGGACCTTTTAGTCTTGGTTTAAACCAGGGTTTTTTGTAATAAGACCGTAAGACTTTACCTTCACTGTATTAGTATACCTATGCATAAAAATATAATGTTCATCCGAAAAATGTAACTTAATAGGTAAATCAAATGTTGTAAACATCGACTTATACCTATTCTAGCGATAGACAAGATCGTTCATGTAAACAATTTGTTTAAAAACTGGTAAGAGTCAGAACTAAAGTTCGCTGCAGCGCTTTATCAAGTGATGTTGCCTAACCAAACTATTAAAAACATACAGCGTTAGATTGCTAGTTTACTCGCGACCAAAACGTCGTAAGCCCCGGGAATTTCATGGCGCTTAGGGCTCGGATCGGACACACGAGCAGCATGTTGCCGACTGCAGCCGCCGACACGCGCCGTCGTCGGCGCGTCCACGGCTGTGTGTACGAGCTCTTACGCCTTTCCTTCAGCGTAAGGTAGTGAACAACATGTCCATGTTTTAGTCTATGATGTACGAGTGCGTGGAATTTAAATAAATAAATACTTTTCTATAGTGTTATTACGATATTGTTACCTAATTATTCACAAGTGATTTTACTTGCTAGACTACTGAATAGTTATTTACGTCCAGGTTCCACTTTCGAGTCGGATTCTCGAATAATTAGCGCCGCTCCGTACGCACCCACACTGAATGAATGTCGAAGCCACACTAACCCAGGTGTACGGACTGCAGTTCAGTTGAACAAAGTGAGCGTTCGGATCGCTAGTAGTACATACCTAAGGTATACTATGTCGATGGTTGTAAATTAGTTGTTCTGTATTTTAGATTCAAGTAAAAAGCCCTTTCTAAGGAATAGTGTTCGCATTCATAATAAAATACCATCGGTTACCAAGATTAACGATTCTAGATTCGAATCCTACATAAAGAAAGTTTTGAAAGAAAAAGTTTTGAAAGAAAAAGCTTAAAATAAGAATAATAGGCATGTTTCATTGACCGGTATTTAGGTTAATGTATTTTAACAGTTAATATCAATGATCAATAGGCAGGCAGATGATGCTTATTGACTTGATAAGTATTATTAACCTACCTATACGTTTCTGTCAATACATAGGTAGTAAGTAAATAGGCAGTATTTTATAGCAAAGGTTTGTTCGTTGCACAGAAGGCGCGTACGTTTTCCAATGAATTCAAGCAAAGTGACATGCACGTACGTTATCCCGCGTGACTAGCGTAGCACAGGAACGCGATTGGCTTCCTTTACTGTGCTTCACTTTAAGCGCACGGGGCTCTGTCTACCGTTTTACTTGGTCTGAGGCTGGTTGATGCTAAGGTATATCTACTTGCTAGTCGTAAATTGATAAGTAAACTAACCTTTGATCTTGATGCTCTTCTTGTTCAAATATCTGATCGTGATCCTCTTGAGACAAATTCAGCTCGCTAAATTGCTGTTCCATTGAGTTAGACATTTCACTTGTATTTTGTTACACAATTAATTCCCTATATAAGTAGATGTCGAAAATGATGAGTGATGTAGTGGTGTGGTTTGTTATGAAACTATTTAGGATTTATTTACACTTCAGTTACACAAAATTTGTTTGGCGTAATATTATAAATTAAGTTGTGCCGGCCGGTGCGCACACGTGTTGGTTTTGGATTCAATATGTTTATTTTGGTATTACATAATATGGAGAAGCATAGAAGGCACCGAACAGAACGGCACCGAATATGAATGGAGTGGTGACGGACGGCGTCACCCGCGAGCGAGCGGCTGAGTCGCTCGGAGTGCGATACGGAGAAGGGATAGGCGCGAGCAGCACGTGTGCGACGTGCGTACGTCGACTATCGAGATCACTACTCAACTGAGCTGCCTGACTGATGTGACGTGCGTGACTGAACGAAACCGAAACGAACGAGACGCCCGACTACGCTACTCGGTTCTTCGTGCAACCATTTCGTGTGATTTTCGTTCAACAGTGCGCGCGCTGGGCGTGGCTCAAGTCGGGGCCCGCGGGGAGAGCGCGCCACACCTTAGTGAAGCGCAAGTATCGATTTTAAAGGTTTATCGAGTGCGGCAATGGTGATATGATTATTTACAATTAGCTGCATGGTTTTAATATCTCTCTATAAGTCTTAACATACAAATATCATGTCCTGTCCTGACTAGCGTTGAAAAGTTGAAACTTAGTATGTAAGTATAAGCATACACTAAGAAAAGGTTTCTTAAAATTCAACCCTAGAAAAGTAAGATAAGCTATCGCAGGTGAAATATGAGCTTTATTATAATTTTATTTTGTCTTATCCTCAGCTTGTTAAATCTCCCTTATAAAAGAGTGAGACGGGGATGCAATATTTGCGGCACCCACAGCTGCGCAGACGACACTGGTGTTCAGGGACAATTCGATGAATAGTGAATTTGCGAGCGTGCCGACCGGCGATGCGACTGCCAGATTTTGTGGTAGGTACGAGTATTTTGTCCACTTCATTGATGTTTATAAGGATATCGATATCGAACCTTACGTTTTAAAATCTTAATATAAAAATAATTGTTTGTTTACTAACACTTTTCACTTTTATTATGATTTCGACTATAAAGTGTATTCTTTTTGCTATATACTATTGATTATGGTTGATATTAACGATTTCGGTCAAAAATCCAACGCTATCTGCTTCTGCATGTTTGCCTCCAATAGGTGCGGCGATAACAAAATCGAAGAGAGTTATGTTTGTTTTGACAATAGCCGAAATCATCCTCTACGAAGTGGGCCGGTGACGGATCTCCAACAATTTAAATTACAGTAAAGATTACGAATGCAGTTATCATGTAATATTTAACCTATTTGACACGTAAGTAATGTCCACCGGTCTAAGAAGAAATTAAGTGAATGTTACAAATGGCCTATAATTTTTTGGCCCTAATGGCCTTAATTTGTCTATTTTAGGAGAAAACAAACATATTACCGTAAAACATAACATTGCCTATGATTTGAGTTTTTAGGTGAATAAAATAGAAGCTTACTGATTAATTTCAGCATTACTTAGCTAAAAAAATTCACTATAAAGAGCTGTTTTCTCACTCATGGACGAATTTAGAGAAACGCAAAAAAAAGTTTAAAGTCTCCTCTTATAATTTATCGTGCGTACTGGCCACATACATTAGTAAATCCTATTAAAAAAGGAAAATATTGAATGTTTTTTTTTTATTACATTTGTTTTTATGTAATTAGGTAGGTATTGCTTTCTTTCATACTGCAAAACAACTTGCCTATCTTGAAAACCCCACCCAAGATGCATATGCAGTTACTTTAATTGTAACTGGGCCTACAAACATAACGAATATCAAATTAGTTTGAGTTAGTTTTGCTCGCAATCATGAAAATTGGAATGAC
This sequence comes from Ochropacha duplaris, assembly GCA_951361185.1. Lineage (NCBI taxonomy): Eukaryota > Metazoa > Arthropoda > Insecta > Lepidoptera > Drepanidae > Ochropacha > Ochropacha duplaris. The sequence goes on from OX592690.1 coordinate 5,483,078, forward strand.
GAAGCTAGGACTCAAGTTCTTTTCACAGATGAGTCTAGATTTTGACTAAAGCCAGATGATAGAAGGAATAAAGTGTGAAGAGGCACGCACGCTTAGTGCAACATCATTGAAAAAGAGGCATATGGTATAGGGTGAAGGGTCAGTTATGGTGTACGGAACTACACGTCCGTCCAGAATAAGTCACTAACAGTGGCACGATATGTAACAGATTTTAGAAGGAACTGTAGCGTCATTTGCCCCTTTCATTGGAGATGGATTTGGTTTTATTATGTATGATAATGCTCGATGCTCCCATACTGGTCGAATACCTTCGAGACGTTGAAATCAATGCTATGGGATAGCCAGCGCGCTCGCCTGACTTAAACCCATATGAAGTAAGCTTGGAAGACTAATTAAGAAAAGAAATCCTGCCCCCACTAATTTCGGAGACACTAAAAACGCATTAGAGAGAGGTTTTATTGATAAGTAACTTAATTAGGGATATGCCTGGTGGAAACAGTTCGATGAGCTAGAGGAGGCAACAGTTAGTACTGATTATAGCCCACGTTAATAGCTTTCCGAAGCATTTATGAAAAAATCGAGATTAAAGTTAAGTACCTACGAAAATGTAATTCCTGTGAGTAATTTTCAAAATTTGACACAAATATCTTTGATATTTTGTTTAATACACACTTTTTTTGCGTTCTTCTAAATTAGTCGATGAATGCATATTTACCAAATATCTTCTATAACACAAGATATACAGTCATTTTAATTAATAGGCAAAGTTCTGCAGCAAATCTATATCTTTGCCTATGTCCATTACATGGAGTAAAATGGTATAATTGCATGATTCTACCATACATACTATTTTTGAATCATCATTATGTCAGCCGAAAGACGTCCACTGCTAGACAGAGGAATACATAACTGTAATCACTTAATCGGTTATTTTTTATATTTCCGTACATCACTCAGTAAATGCATGGGGATGTGACTCTGCTTTCACCATTGTGGTGATATTTACTGACGAAGGTCTTTAAAAACAACCCAATTTATAATCAAATATCTGGGCTAGTCGTCGATTGTATTATCATTTAAGTAGTTACTATAACAATTATTTTGATTCCTATTGGATTTCGAGGACTACCCATTCAAATTCATGTAGAATAATCAATTTTTATAAAGTTCCTGAATAATAATCTTGTTATACATTGTACAATAGACGACCAAAATCATACCCGTCTTTGTGCACAGTCGGGTGAAAGCATTGTGACATCCCTAACCTAGGCAAACATTTTCACGTCTAAAACATACTTTCACATTTATAATATTAGTAGGATTAGAAAAGTTGCAAAGTTAGTAGTAGTGGTAGTAATAAATGTATAGTTATACTAGCGGGCCCGGCAGACGTTGTCCTGCTCTAAAATTAAAACAAAACTTAGAACCCGATTCCAGCGCCACCTACCGGATCCAATTTTGTTTTCAAATCATCGAGGAACCCATTGAAATACCTACACAACAAAATTTCATCCAAATCGGTCCTTTGTTACCTGGACCGATTTTGATGAAATTTCATATGTTTATTCAGTAGGTCTGAGAATAAGTTAAGTTAATAAGTTATCTATTTTTTATACCGCTAGATCCTACGGGACCGCGGATCTTACGGGAACGTGAGTGAATCCGCGGGGGACAGCTAGTAAAAAAATAGATATCAATCTATTCTCAGACCTACTGAATACAGATATAAAGTTTCATCAAAATCGGTCAAGCCGTTTCGGAGGAGTACGGTAACTGAAACTGTGACACGAGAATTTCATATATATATAGACTAGCTGACTGGACAAACGTTGTCCTGTCCTGAAAAAAATAAACATTTAAGTATCGTAATCAAGGCAATGATAGCTCAGTGGTAGTGACGTCGGATACCACGGCGAAGGTTGAAGTGAAAATTCGTGAGGAAACCATAGCACGGTGGTAGGGTACTTTGTAGTACCCGACTGGCTGGCTACCACTCTCAAGTTGAAAACCTGTCGCCTCTCCGAAAAGTATCTAAAGGCATGGCAGTGGCTGACTTTCTTTAACGAGTTGTTGCAAGCAGAGACGATCCCGAATTAATGGTGCTGGTGCCCATCTATAAAAGTAAGGGTGATGTACAAGACTGCAGCCACAAACAATGAATATAGCTTATATTACATAGTATGAAGATGAAAGTGCTAGTGAGACGAATGAGAGAAGATAGTGAACTCAGAACCTATTCAGGTTTATGCCAAGACGACGGACAACGGACGCCATGTTTGCACTTCGCCAACTATGCGACAAATACAGAAGGGCGCACAAAAAGACACACGACCGTGTACCCCGTGACTTCATAAGTGACCTTTCTAGGGCCTAAAATGAATAAATGGTTATTGACTTTGACTGTAAACGTGGCGAGGTAAATTAGAAAGTGTCGAACTGAGGATCAGCAGAACGAAAACTGAGCACCTGTTCTGCCACTTCAGTGGCACATCCAGTTTATCCCATATTATGCCTTAAATGGTGCAGTCCTAGTAGTCTGTCCCGATTTCAGATACCTTTGTTCCTTGATCCAAAAAGACGGCGACATTGACGAGATGTGACGAACAGGATTAATGCAGGATGGATGAAATGACGGCAGGTCTCTGTGACCACATGTTTACTGTTGAATACCCATGAAACTTAAAAGAAAAATTAATAAGACCATCATAAGACCCGTCGTAATGTTTAGATCTGAATATTGGGCAACGAAAGAGGTGTATGAGAGAAGAGTGCATGTGGCAGAGATGCGAATACTTAGCTGAATGTGTGGGGTTACGATAATTGACAAGCATCTTATATACTCGTTCCTTATACGAGTATATCAGATGCTTGAAAGTAGCACAAGTGAATGAAAAGATGAATGGAATCATTAAAATAAATAGATTGGCTTGGTATGGGCATGTGTGGAGGTGAGATGAAAGGCATATAACGAAAAGAATATTGAGCATGAGTGTGGAGGGATATAGAGGTAGAGGAAGTCCGAAGGAGGTATGGATGGACTGCGTGAAGAATGATATGCATATGAAAAGTGTGAGTACTGAGACGACTAGTGATAGAGCGGAGTTGAAGGGGAAAACATGTTGTGCCGACCCCACCTAGCGTGGGATAAGGACAGGAACTAGAATTTCACCAAAGATTTTAAGGTCTAACTTTACATGATCAAAAAATCTAAACCCAAACTCATTTATTCAGTTTTGGCCCTGGTAAGGCACTTATGAACGTTTAAAATTGAAAAAGACTCCGGCAAGAAACTCGGCAAGGCAATTTTTTTTTTGCAGTGGATATTTAAAATTAATTTACAATTTAACAAATACATAAGATACAATAACTAATATTTTACACTTCGCCAGGGGCATACTAGTGCAAAGAGAAGCTACTATAACCATATATTTCTGTCCTCCATATAATAAGCCACCTTATACTCGTAGTAGGCTTTGTCCTTTGTTAACCTAAGTTTAATATAATTCTTAAATTTAAAATAAGACATTCCTGTTACCTCACGTGGGATCCTATTGTAGAAACGGAACAGTTCCCGAGAAAATGTTTATTGACTTTCGCTAGCCAAGATATAGGTGTCACAATTTTGTTTGTTTCTTGTATTAATGCTATGATGATTACTATTTACTTCAAAAACAATTAAATTCTTTCGAACAAGCGATGTTTTCATTTATGTAAAGCGAAGGCAACATTAATATCTTAAATTCCTTAAATTGATATCTGAGGGACTCGCGAGGTCTCAGTCAATAATAGCGCGAATTGCCCTTTTTTTGTAAAATCAACAGTCTCCAAATCAGTCCCTGAACCCCACAGCAGAAGGTTGTACGACATCAGACTATGAAAATATGCAAAGTAAAATAACCTGGCAGTTGCAATATCTGTTATTTGTATAATTCTTTTTACTGCAAAATCAGCAGAACTCAATTTACCAGCAAAATTTTCTATATGAGGACCCCATTGCAATTTACTATCTAAAGTTATACCTAGGAATACTGTCTTGTCAACTAGTTCAATTGTTTTATTATAAACTAATAAATTGGTGACGCTCTTAGGAACATTCTGAAGAGAGAATCTAATACACTTAGTTTTTCACGCATTAAGCATATGATTATTGGTGGCAAACTATTAAGAAACTGTTGCTAAGGTCTCATTGAGATATGTAAAGTCAGCGTCTTTTCTATCCACTCAAAAAACTAGGGAAGTATCATCTGCAAATAAAACGATATCACACAAGTTATTTATCATGTAAGACAGATAAGCCCTAAAATCGATCCTTGCGGTACGCTCATTTTAACTAAAGACCCTGGGGATGTGGTACCACCGACATCTATGTTTTGTTGGCGACTAGATAAATAAGATGATACAAGACCAAGAGCCGTGCCACAGATTCGATAGTGGTGAAAATTTAAGACTAGGGTCTCGTGATCCACGCAATAAAAAGCCTTCGAGAGGTCACAAAATACGCCGACGGCATCTTGAGAGCTTTCCCAGGCCTCAAAAATATGCGTATTAATAACTTGAATCGCTTATATACTAGATTCTATTGTTATCTTATTGTTTTCCTGGGACTTCTGTCCCTCCCTATTATAGCCGACAGGTTAAGAAGTTTTGCTCCTGCGTCTGTCGTGGATCTCTCTTTTGTGTTTTTCCTATGTGGTGAGCATTCCTTCCTAGTTGCTTATGGGTTCTTCTCAGTTGAAATCTGACTTCTGAACAGATAGTTTAAGAACAGGTAGTTTTATCCTTTAACTGAATGCCTGAGTCATATTTTTGCACGAGTATATTTTTTCACATATCATTGTTTTCCGGCAGTTGCAAATTTTGGATATTTAAATTTAAATAAAAAAAATATATTGCTTAAGTTTGTTAATGAGGCAATAAAAATTAACTACCATCGCGTTTTTTTATCATAATTAAACCTAGTTATTTATCTTCAGTTTTTCTTTATCGTCATCACGTGATATTCGCTATACCTACGTAGTGCGTACATTGGCAGAGTAGGTTCTTAATAAAATAAATAGGAAATAACTACTAAAATAGGTTCCTTCCTATCTAAATTAATTCACGGAGTATCGACAAACAAAATAGACAAACAGATTACGGCCAGTCACTAAAAAACGATAACAGTTCGTGAAGTATATTTGTTACTGGGTCCGTGTGACGGCGCCCCGCGCCCATGTGTTTTCAACAGCGTTCACCCGGGGCCCACGGAGGGCGGTCGCCCGATACCGCCTACCTCGTCTGGTACAAGCGTCGCCCGCCTCGTGTCCCGCTTTACCTTAAAATTACAAGTAGTCGAAACGTCGATCCAAGGAGGAGAAAACGCCCTTCAGAAAGCTTACGATTGCCTGCCCTTACTTACGATGTGATGAAGGCTAGACAGCAAAATTCTTGAAATCTTGAAGCAACTGTAAACGTTATGATTAAAAACAATTGCTAAGATAAATACAATAACTTTTAATACATCGTAATTTCAGAAAATACTCAAGATACCTAATCCTAATGAAAATTTGGAAATCAATTACATATATGAAAAAATAAAAAAGCGCCATGCGATGCGAACCAATCGATTTTTGATGGAACGTCGCATACACGCGATACGTACGTGCGTTCGGGCCACGAGAGCGATCCCACTAAACAGAAAGAAAACAGCCAGCTCGATTCAGAACGCTTGCACTAAAACGCCGCGAGACGGGCGACGAATACTTACGAGGTCTGTACGTCATACAATAACGTGATTCATTTTTGTTGACCGAGTGATTGATTGTAGCACACAAATATCATTTTCCAATTATAGGTAAGTACTAAGTAAGCTTAGAGCTCGTTTTCACGAGCAGCATGTTGCCGACTGCAGCCGTCGACTGCAGTCGGCGTCGGCGGATTCCGCCGGCTGCCGACGAATGCAGTCGGTTGTCGGCGGATGCCGCTGCCTGTCGACGGCTGCCGCCGACGCGCGTCGGCGGCTGCAGTCGGCAACATGCTGCTCGTGTGAACGAGCTCTTAATTTAAAGGAACTTAATCAAAGTCAAAGTCAAAACCATTTATTCAATTTAGGCCCTAGAAGGGCACTTATGAAGGTCGAATTACAGAAGTTACCACCGGTTCGGAAGTCAGCCTTCAACTGAGAAGAACCGGCAAGAAACTCAGCAAGGTTACATTTTTTAAATATTTTTGGACCATCTGACTATATTGGCTTATTTTTTTCAAATGTTTAACAATTTTATTCTTAAACTAATACAAAAATACATAAAAAATTATAACCCGCCTTAGTTACCTAATGTGGATAGGTATTAGGTACCTACCGTAGAAGTAAAACTGTGTAGGTAGGTACATACCATATCATATTGAATACTTAATTATGTTTTGCGTTTTTAGGCGAAAAAGTTACAAATCATTTTTAATCCTTAATTTGGCGCATATTTGGCTCGCGAGGATTTTTTATTCAATTGTTAGGTAGGTACCTATGTCATTCCTTGAATAGTACGGCCGTCTCACTTAAGATTTAAGAACCAACAGGTGAAAATCACACAACTGGTCGCTCGCACCGACGACACGAGGCACTGTAAGTAATTATAGCTAGGTATTTAAAGTAGTATGGAAACTAGCTAGGCCCTTACTTACCTGCACTCTATTGGAGCGGGGTTGTCCGGAGTTGTCCCCGTAAGATACTTAAAATCTAAAAAGGTTTTTTTTACATAAGTATAGCAATAAAAAAAAGTATTCTATAAAATGCTATTTTTTAGCCAGACAGACAGACAAACAGGTTTTTTAAGGTCATATTTTAAATATGTACCTATTTCGAAAATGGTGTAAATGTAGTTCGTTGTTTTATTCCAAATTCAAAAATATATATTTATGTTTACTACAAACAGCGATGGAATTTTAAAAAGTTTGGATAGGTACGTTTTCTTTCCGAAAACTTGGAATGACAAAAATTGTTCTTAGAAAATTTATTCACCCATTTTTATCTTTGTCTTTTTAATTAAATAAAAAATCCTTTCATAGCGGATATCCTATGAGAAATCTACCTGCCAAATGTCAAATTTAAGTTGTAACCCTTAAATATTTTCTAATATTTCGTGTTTTGTTATCTGTTCTTAAATTTGAAAGAAATTCCAAAATTTCAACCCATTTTACACCTATTTACCCCTTAAGGGTTGAATTTGCAAAAATCCTTTCTTAGCGGATAGATACCTACTTCCTATGAGGAATCTAACTGCCAAATGTCAGTAAAGCACCTTCTGAAATTTCGTTTTTTTTTTCATTTTGCTAAAATTTAACGAAAATTCAAATTTTGAGGTCAAAAAATTTTAACCCTCTTTTGACACCTTTTCCCCCCTTTAGGGGTAGATTTTTCAAAAATCCGTTCTTAGCTGATGTCTACTCGCCATTAGGAATCATCCTGCCAAATTTCAAGTTTGTAGCGTTTATACTTTCTGAGATTTCGTGATTAATCAGTCAGTGGTACCTATTTCACGTTTATTATATAGACTAGCTGACCCGCGCGGTTTCACCCGCGTTTTCGAGGGAACAGTTGAATGTTCAAAACTTCTTTATTAGCGGATAACTACAACCTATATAGAATCTACCTGCCTTAATACTACAGATTTTGTTCTTAATTTCATGTGTTTTAATTTATTTAGCACGGTACTCTAATTATTTTTTTAAATAAAAGTACACAGTTCTGCCAGTGAAAGTCCCGTCAAAATTGGTGAAGACGTTTCAGAGATAAGCCGGCACAAATAGCCAGACAGACAGACAAACTGTTAACACAAACAACTTGACAAACTTTTAAATATTTCGAAAATGGTGACATTTTTACTAAGGTAATTTTTATACATTTGGGACGCCCTAGAAAATATTGAGTGACACCTAAATTTTACACAGGAATGAACATTTTTTAAAATTCTAAATTAAAAAATATAAGTATTTATGTTTACTAACAGCGATGGAATTTCTTTGGATACGTTTTTATTTTCCAAAAATAATGATAAAATAGTTCTTAGAAAACTTAGTCACTGCTTTTTTATCTTCGTCTGTTTAATTAAATTTTCAAAATTTCGAATTATAACGGATACCCTATGAGAAATCTAACTGCCAAATGTAAAGTGTGTGTGTAGCATTTAAATATTGTCTGATATTTCACTTTATGAAAAACTATTAAATTTATATGGGGTAATTTTTATCACTTGGAATCTGAAACTTATTCATTAATGGAATCTAGTATCGATATCTAATCATACCTTAACGGGTCGGACAGGGTTTTTTAACATATTGTAACATATTTAAATAATGTATACATACTGATTATTACATAATTTGCCTCAATAAAAATTAAAACGAAATATGTACTAAGATATTTTTTATTTCTTATCGTTTATGTTTATAAGTTAACCCCAAAAATTGGTGAATCGCTCCCGAGCTGTCACATTAAGCGGCTGGAAAGTAGGGCAGGTGCGGGGGGTGCGCATTGTTTTTGGACCTTTACATATTGTAATGGCCTTATTCATAATAATCTATGAATAAGGCCATTAGGCTATAAAGCAGTATAAACTAGGCAAAATTGTTGAAATAAATACCTACGCTCCATTGGAGCGTTAGGGTTGCCCACGTAAGTTGTGTCAAATTTAATAAGTGTGTCTTTTTATAGCAATATCAATATTATATACATGATATACATATACAGTGGGAGAGTCAGCTACCAAATATACAAAATGATTAAATTTCAATCAAAAATGTATGACAGATTCAATTAAGAAGATTTTTTGACAATCCCTTTATTTAAATTAGGTAAAAGAAATATTTTACTCTAAATTAAATTACGATGTACAAGCGCACGCCGATTCCCACGAGATCGCCAACGTGAACGTCAAAAAGTCCCCACTTGACCAATACCTCCCGGTTAAATTCGTTCAAAGGATGAACAAAGGGCGCGGTCATGCCCCTTCAATATGGTGATTGCCGCACTCAACGTGAATGATGCCGGCATAGCCATTTTTGAAATGAAATTCATCTGAGTTTTGCTCCGACATCTTCGTAAGGCTACGTAAACGCAATATCGCAACTGCCAGTAATGTGGTCTCTTGGTGCGTAACCGTTTTGCCTCTCCCAGATGCATAAATTGCCAGAAACGCATGCTTCCAAGTAATGCCCAAAGACCCTAGAGTAGCCAAGAAACTTTCTGGCTGTTTCATGTGCCAAACGCACCGGGCAACCATCACCAAGTCCAACCTGTATGTGATGAGAGGATACTGATAATCACTGCATAAACATCCGCAGAGTGAAGATCACTTCTTCCTGTTGAACGCATCGCCTAAGCAATAAAATAAACCTCAACAAAATCGATCCCTACTTCCTTGGTTCACCTCCATCCACCAAATTCCAAATCTGCATCATCACCGAAGACGAATCTGTCGGCGATATCGACTCACTTACAAGGCAAGTGCAATCGCTAATTATCGATTGCTCTCGGTCTCGGATAGTGCCAGCGGAGTGATCGAGGCAGTTTGCACACAACGGCTTAATATTTAAGCGGTACTGTTAGATGTCCCATATAAATTCGTACCATAATACGAGACTTTTTGTTAAACCATTATTTCTGCTGTCGCATAGATACGCTGTCTCCCTCCTGATCTCAAGTACAGCTCGCACAGCGCTGCGCGCGTAAATTTATATTCAGCTACAACTTCCCTCTCTTTCTATGCCATGTATAAACGCTATCCTGTATGACGCGGCACGTGTAACGTCAGGGTTGTCTAATGAATAATAATAAAATCCTTGTAGAATTCTAGCTACCAAATGCACAGCAGTAACGATGGTAATTCGTTTTGTTTTTTATTCATTTTGTTTTATTTCATTGATTCATCAAGCTTGAGAAGGTACGTGCTAATATTTTAACAAAAACTTACAAAGTTTACATATTTAATTATTTGTATACCCATGCGTCCTTCGTAGCGGGCGCGTGGCAAGTGGCATGGCAACCGAGCGACTGGCATTACTGCTTTAGATTAAAATGTTAGTACCAAAACATAAGAGTGCGAGTAGTGCAACAGGCTTGCCAGGCCAGGACAGGAGGGCACGAGTGTGATATATTGACACGAACCATTTTGCGCTCACTTCCAATATTGCTAAGCAGGGCCTTGACCACAGAATCCCAAATTTCTTGAATAATCCTTTTAGGTATAATCGAGTTGACTTCAAGTTATCTTTGTTTGGTGTCGTCGAAAATATTTATTTGATATTGTTAGATTGATAAATATACAGAATTAATTTATTTCACAATATTATTTTAAATTATATATTTTACATTAGCTAGTCGTTGCTAAAATATGCAGCTGTGACAGACTGCTAATAGGGAAGATGACCCCCCGTATGTCCTAAATATGTACTTAGTACAATAAAATCGTCTTCCAACAATGATACTCGTCAGCACACCACCAGGTGCTCCAGTTCTGTTATTCGATTTCGACCTCGAAGCGGTAAATTCTCATTGTGTAACAAAAGTAACATAAGTTAAAGTTACTTGGACGTTCCCCACATGCTGCTATCTCTCTCTCGTTTAGCGCGTTTTTTTCATGTTTTTCACATGACAAATAACGTAGATAAAACGTTTTAATTATTTCCTAGACCCGTGCAAAGTTAAAATTCATAGAACTCATACTTCAAAAACATTGATCGGAAAACGTGAGCGTTTGAAGCCCTTGTAATTTTGGAACTTTACTAGTTAAATCTGACTACTGGGGCTGCAGTCTCTACATACATAACAATGCCATCGCAAACTACTGATCGTTAAATAATAACGAAAAAAATCGGTAGCAGTTATGACGTTTGCGTTGCGATAAATGCAAGTCTCTACAGCCGAGTTACCGGTCGGTACAAAATCGGTCATTATCTTTACTTTGCGATGTCGTTATGCTAACGAAAAACGTTCATTCATAGTCCGGTTTTCATTGGAAAAATATTGGCAGTTAAAACATCTCCCTAAATTACAGGGACAATTTATAGACATGATTTTATAAAATAATCGATTTTCTTTAAAAAATAAATTATATATTAACCATAACTTGAAAACACTTTTTTGCATAGAAATTTATAAGTAGTTTTTACTATTTCTAAGAATTGAATTAACTTGTAATAATATCTAAGGACATAAAAGTTTGCCTCCTTGCAACTTTTCCAACTTGTCATAGTAACATTTTGTGTAAAGATAAAAAAAACATTTTGTAATAAAAACATCCGTGAGCAACATTCATGCACCTTCAGAGCTAAAATTTTATTATGTGTGCAATATATGGCTCCAATCGCATTCGGAAATGGCCGTGGAGCATTGTTGAATTTTTGTATAGTTGCTCGCCGCTCTTCTCGAGTCATTGGAAATTTTATGCATTAATTACTCGGCTAAACGATTTCTGGCTCATTCTGCAACCCTACTGCAGGCCTACAGGTAGCTGATAAGCACCCATTCACGTAAAGTCGGAGTGCCCTCAGTAATTATTTAGGAGGAAATGAAAATAAGCGTCAGAAAAAATAAAAATAATTGCATAGGTAAAGCTTGGTATTGTTACGCGATGACTCCCCAGAAAGGCCATGAGACCGTTGTCTTTGAAGATATGGTCTAAGTTCACCTACGAGCACGGTAAACATCTCTTGTTATTCAGTAAAGAGCCAGAAATTCACCCTCCTCTAAATCCAACGGATTTTCATTATTGCGCCGGTTTCTTAAGATTTGCCGTCGCATAACCAAAGTCGGATATACCTACCAATTGAAGGGAAGAAGAAAATATTTAATACATGCATTCTACCAAGCATAACCTACGGATGTCTGAAATGGAAATGGATTCTAAGTACTTTTTTTTTAAATAAGGTTAGTTTTCGGGGGACAAATTAGGAAATTAAAACAAAAAGTTTTGCAAACCTTACTATGTCACATATCAAATTAAAGGGCTCGTTAGACCTCAAATATATTTTTGTTATTATTGTAAAATAAATAATTTTGATATTATTCATGAAAGAAAAATTGACCATTCCCCCATGATCTCCGAAACTACTGAGCTTAAAATTTTGAAAAAATTACAAAATATAGTTCATTGCTTGTAGATTACAGGAAAACCTATGAGAATTCATCCATACCTTCTTCGGCATTCCTCTACCTCTATATCCATTCATACTCCTGCTCAATACTCTTTTCGTTATAGGTATGTAGGTAGGTATTTTCATCCCTCCTCATGACATGCACTAAGACAATCTTGCCATTCAACTTTTCAGTCACTGGTACTTTCAACACTTCATTCAGTTAAAAATCTCGTCTATGCAAAATTTCCAGTCTGATTAATCTTAGTGTGAGAGTAAAATGACATGACCGATTATAGACGAACGAACATGTCAAAACCTTAAGGATTCCTTGCTGGACTAGAATGAAACTCTACAAGGGGCAAAAACAATTCTGCCTTTGTGCAAGGTTACATACACGTGTCCTAAGGTGCGAGTGAATGCTATAGCTCATTATCAAGTATATTATGCAATTAGTAATATGACGTATGTAGGTTACGTAATATTTAATTATTTAATATCAGTTTGAAAAACGTGGAGAGCGCGATGATTGCTACGATTGCTTTGCAATCAAAACCAACAAACAGCGCTAGGAATGCATGCAACCCTTGTGCGCCGAGCAACAGTCAGCCAGCATGGACAGCCAATGGCGCGTCGGCCACACCCCTCGCCCCTACACTAAACGTTGCATCCACCCCGCCTAGGTGCATCTCACGCACCGCGCTTTTTGCATCAACAAGTCTATTTAAGTACCTATTAAACTTTTAAACAATCGAAAACACTAACCTACAATAAACCGCACCGCACGAGTGAGTAGGCCTCGCAGACGGTCTCCAAGGACACCTACTGTATTAAAATATCATAAAAATGTAAAAAAAATTGAATGTAGGTAACAAAAACATTTCTCCCTTGCTTGCATAACATATGGTTGCGAAACGTGGTCTCTCGCTGACATAGCAAAATGTCAAAGGGCAATGGAAAGAAGCATGTTGGGAACCAAACTAAGGGACAACATAAGAACGTCGGAAATATGAAGAAAAACCAAAGTTACCGATATATTGGCTCGCATAGACCACTTGAAATGAAGCTGGACAGGATTACACATGCTTCGTTGTAAAGAAAATAAATGGAGCAAGCAAGTGACCCTATGGTAGGTACCCAAGGGATGGGAAAAGAAAAAGGGGACGTCTAAGAACAAGATGGGAAGACGACATCCGCCTAACCTTGGGGCCAGATGGGACCAGAGATCATTTCGGAAATAAATGCATTTATTATTATTATTAACAAAAACATAGCCAATTAGAGCTCGTACACATGAGCTGCATGTTGCTTCGTACACAGCCGTCTCCCACCATACTCCCCGTATCTTGCTCCAACCGATTACCACTTTATTCGGAATTTAGATAATTTCTTAATTGGAAAAAAAAAATCAGATCAGGCAGTCAAAACACCTTCAAAGATTTTGTTGATTCTCGCTCCCGCAATTTGTTCAGCAAAGGAATCAATTAATTTCTTAATTGGAAAAAAAAATTCAGATCAGGCAGTCAAAACACCTTCAAAGATTTTGTTGATTCTCGCTCCCGCAATTTGTTCAGCAAAGGAATCAATTAACTCCCTATAAAATGGCAAAAGTGCATAGATCTCAACGGTACCTACTTAGATTGATTAAATAAATAAAAAACCGGCCAAGTGCATGTCGGACTCTCGCACGAAGGGTTCCGTAAAAAAGCCAAAAAAATCACGTTTTTTGTATGGGAGCCCCCCTCCCCCCTTAAATATTTATTTTATTTTTAGTATTTTTGTTATAGCGGCAACAGAAATACATAATTTGTGAAAATTTCAACTGTTTAGCTATCGCGGTTCTTGAGATACAGCCTGGTGACAGACAGACAGCGAAGTCTCAGTAATAGGGTCCCGTTTTGACCCTTTGGGTACGGAACCCTAAAAATGTAAAAAAATAGGTTTGCTTTTTCCATATAAAACATCAATTTCATAAGTAAGGATGGACCTAATATTATTACGTAAGAATCTAAAGGAAAATGAATATGTGTAAACTTTTGGTTTGTTTTTATTTTTCAAATAAATAATTATGTAATTAATTTTTAACTTCTGTTTCGTACTAATTTTAATGTTTTTTTTTGTAAGTACTAAATAGGGAATGCAATCTCGATCTCGCGAGATCTCGCCTCATTTTTCGAGATCAATCTCGAAGCATAAAATTACGGGATCTCGGCCGAGATTGACGAGATCGAGAGAAGACACTTTGAAAGCATGTAAAAGTCCATTCACGTGGGTTACTACGTCTACAGACAGGCTTGTATCGGTATCTCTATGAGTTTGGAGGATCGAGGGGTTTTTTTTTGCAATTTGCTTACAACAGCTTGCTCACGCTGATAACAACTAGTGTTGAATCTGAGAGGGCGTCTTCAGCCGTTGGCTACATAGTGACGGACATAAGATGCCGTTCATCCGACAGCACTTTAAGGAGCACTTTGTTTTTTAAGGAGCTATTTCCAAAATCACTCCTAAAACCGTTTGTTTCTTGCTTGTCTCACTTTCATTATTTTTACGGGTCTGAATTGTGATTTGTGTGTTAATTAACATAAATAAATAATTATAAAAATAAAGACTTTTTTTTTCATGTTCAATCATGTTTCTTTTTTTTTTATATTTTTTGGACTCTTTATTTGTATTTAGTAATTCTTTGCGGATCTTTTTTAAAACCTATTTTATAAATATATTAAATACATTCCTAAAGTATTTAGATCATTCAGTATTATAATTGATACCGAATATTATCAATATAGATGATTTAATTTATTATTATAGATATCTGAATTTTAAACTAACATAGATATTTACATTATTATAACTACAATTAAAAAAACGAATCTAATCTAAAAACTACCTAAAATAAACTATTGTTTCACTTATCTAAGTAGAACAATACTTTTTGAAAACCATTCGAGATCTCGAAAATGCCGAGATCTCGCCGAGATCGAATTTCTAATCCTTCGAGATCGCGACTCGAGACGCCATCTCGAGATTGCATTCCCTAGTACTAAATCAATTTCGGTTTTATCGTAAAGTCGTTAACGTAAACGCATGCGAGTACGCGACTCCGCACTCTGCGCATTTTTGCTGTATTACGTAAGAACTATCAAGTAATAAATAAATGGCGCCTAACAAATGCTACATTACATAGACAAATTTAAATTAGGTACATACTCGTAGTAGGTACCTAGTAGGGTAGGTACGTAAAAGATCCACGCGCCGGCAATCTTGCGTTGCGTCCAGTCCACGTGCCGCACGGACACGCGCCGACAAACGCTCCCCCATTATTTTCTGAAAGTTCACTATTTTCTTTCCGATGTTCAGTACCCTTTATTATTTTGTTTGTGAAATATAGCTATTGCACAATGATTCAATACTCTTTCTTTAAACACATGAAGTCGTCAAGGGCGTGATCGAAGCGCTCGCCCCCACGCAAACCCGTAGGAAATATCGCGTAGATTGGCCGCAACAAAATGTGAACAGTACCAGAAAAGGGATGTTGACTGACATAGAAAATTAGCTTCTTTTTAGGGTTAAAAGCGGGACCCTATTACTAAGACTTCGCTGTCTGTCTGTCTGTCTGTCTCCAGGCTGTATCTCAAAAACCGCGATAGCTAGACAGTTGAAATTTTCACAAATTATGTATTTCTGTTGCCGCTATAACAACAAATACTAAAAATAAAATAAATATTTAAGGGGGGCTCCCATAGCTGTGAAAATCATTTGGACGAAAGTTTGTTTTTACATTATTTCATACTTATTCTAATATTATGTGCTACTTTAACTAGATTTAATATCCTTTTTGAGTTTAGAATTCGTCTCTTGAATATATTCAACACTTTTTATCATAATATTTAGGTGCTAAAGTCCGCGATAAAAGCTATACAATAGCTTAAAAACAAGAGGCATCCCAAACCTAGCATGAACAAATCAACTCTGGGCAAATTATACCAATTTTGCCTGGGTAAATCCTTGTTCCAGGTTTTGAGAACACAAAACTAAGCAACTGATCTATGGAAATCACGAAATACTTTATAAACGCAGGTAAAAACAATAAAAAAGTGCAGAGATCGTCGAAGTACGTACGAAACAAAGTGACTTTTACAATACCTATCAGATTGTTACGTAATTCACTCTGATTGGTGTTCAACTTAAAATGGCGGACTGCTGTATTTTGTGGTTTTATTTTATTAAATAAATTATTAAATTTGAAAATAAATACGTTTTTCAAAATCTATTAATACTACCTCACTAGATAAAAACATTATTTTAGTGATTTTTAGTTACTGTCATCATGCCTATTCGCATAGAGCTAAAAATTGGTAAAAATGTTCGGAACACCATTATATGTGAAATCTGAAAAGTCCCCATCGATCCCGTACCTGGAAAAAAATGTATTCAAGGTCAAAGGTAACAGAAATGGGTTTTTGCATTTTTCAGCAAAATGGTAAGTTTTCGTAATATTGGTACTTACAAGTTTTCGCAAAAATCTAAATTTGCCGACATCTTTTTATCGTGTTGACTCACGACCTTGATTTTTATACACCCAATAGAAACTATAGACCTCAGTATCTGGTATAAATTTCAACTTGCTAGGTCCACCCATTCCTGAGATAATCGGTGGTGACACACGGACAGACAGACGGACAAGAGAGTGATCTTATAAGGGTTCCTTTTTATACGGAACCCTAAAAACTAAATATAATAATGTATTATATTATTGCTGGATGCAAGTGAATTCCCTCAATAGCGGTGCATCACGTCTCCTCGTTGATATCATTCGGATCCTGTGTTGATAGTGATGATTCAACATTGGAGCACGACTGGCCTTGACATGCTAGACAACAAAACAATCGAACTTTTACAGTTACAAAAAATTGTTTTGAGGAGTTTTTCCGGCGCAGGTGGGAGTTAAGTCTGGACTGGTATCAATCAATGTATTGTCGTTCAACTTCCAATTGAGAGATGAGATTAGTAGAAAGGTTTCAGTTTCCTTATTTTAAAAGGTTATTCTAGCTTAGTACTGATATTAAAGGAAACTGTTTATTAACCTAATAAAGTAATAAAACTATATTTTAATTGAGTAACATTAATTTCTTAGTATTTTGTAATTTTGTATTCAAAGCAGATTTTTGTAGTGTGTTGCTTTTCAGCCAGTTCAAATTAATGCGATATTGAAACAAGGTTTATTGCTAATTTGAAGTGGTAAGATAATTAATCTACACGTGAATCTCCTTGAAAATCATAATGATCATATCATACGTGAGAGATTAAGGTAAAATTTATACTAGACCACTTAAAATAAGGAAACTAAAAGAAGAAGGCGAAGCTGGCTTGCTGTGTGACTGCTGCTGTGACCTGGTGCGGAGAGCTGGGAAGTGATGCTGCATACTGCTGACATTCCAATCACGTCGGGGTCACCAATATGGAGGAGCGAGGTGTTAGACTCCTCCATTGAAAAGGGAAGATCTTCCGCCAGGCTAGGTCATCGTGCCTGGGGACCGCGGTCCGACTGTTGATGTTGGAATCTTGTATATATGCAGATCGCATGGAAAACTTCGTAAGCGCGATGTAGGTTATTGAAGCGCCATCTATCTAGGAGTCGTGCGAACTATATCTATGTGTAGACAGATGTCGCTACATCATTAATCTCATACTATGGGAGTGTTTAATGTCTAAATTTTGGATACTTCTCGTTTGATTTAAAAAAAGTTATTGATGCCATTTTACTGATTAGGTAAAGTACTTTCGATATCAGTTTAAAAAAAATTGATATCTGTAATAGTTACGGAATAATCGCCTGGACACACTTAACGATTACACCCTGTATACGTGGCGTTCTTAAGTATGTTATGAAAAATACAAAAGTATGTTATGAAAAATACAAGTTTTTCAACTGTTTGAACCATTATATCTCAGAAACGGTGACTCTTAGGAAAAAAGTATTGTTATATTTATATATAATTGTTATATTTATATATAATTTTTATGATCTACAATTTTGACAGAGCAAGTTTGATAAATTTACCATTTTGCTGAAAAACGCGAAAACCCGATTTTTTTAACCTTGAATAATTTTTTTTCTAGGTACGGGATCGATTGGGACTTTTCAGATTTCACATATAATGGTGCTCCGAACATTTGTACCAATTTTTAGCTCTATGCGAGTTACTGTAGCTTCACTTCAGTTTTTAGGTCTAATTTGACCGGACTAGAAAGCGAATTGACGACGTGACAGGTTAATGTCGCGTCGCGAGTCAACAGATATTTATTGCACATTTTTTTTTAATCTTTAATTATTATGACTTAAATTTAGTAATATCCACCGCCTGTGACCCTAATATCGGCTTACCTTTTCTAAGGTGAAGTTAGGTCAATAAAAATACTAAAGTAAAAATGATATCGTTTTATATTTCAACTCGGGTACAAATCACTTTTTTTTAACTCTTATCTATCATTACCTAGTCTTTTCTTTACATCTCAGTCTTAAAAATTAAAATAATTTTTGTTATTATAAACTAAAGATCTTAATAATTCAACATTCTTAAGACAAATAAAGAAAGGAACTCCAAAAACAAATTATTATAAATAAAATAATTACCAAATAGTCAACAGAAAACTTAACTTTACATCAAGCTAACAGCAAGTAAAATCTTCTTACCACATCACTATCTTCTAGCCACATCAATATAAAGGTGACCGTTTTTATGTGGCCGGGTGGCCGACACGTTAGGATCTAGTGATCAAACTGAGCTGTTGTTTCATTTTTAACCTTATTAATGTTACTGCTAACATTTAACACAGCTAAACATGTTTTTTAACGTTGCCATGCATGACGATGCATGAAGCATTTCCCCAATGTCGGCCACCCGGCCGATATTGAGATTTATCAATAATACAGATCCCTAATCTCGACCCCGCGATTATTTCATAAAAAAAGACAAATAAATGTAAAAACATACTATTTAATTAAACGGTACATTTACTGTTTTTCTTCAAGAACAAATAAAATAAAATGCCATAGGTATGCATATTAAATTAATATTCCCTTCAAATGTATTCAACGCAATGCGTCGACTCAGGGATTTGACTCTGCAATGCCGACAAACGACGCACGTCCGTACCTTCGCGTGCTCTATTGCCAACTAACTAACGTTTTAATGTTGAGGCACCCACCCGCACCTAAATGTGGGAGGTTATGCGTATGGTTATAGAATCGCTTTTTGCATAAAAACTATTATGATTTTAGGGCTATTTTTAGAGTAATGTTCCATTTTCTCGAAAAGGCCGATATTGGGAGACTCCACCCTATGTATGTACTATGTATATTTCTCAATAATTATTACAAAGAAGTTCGAAACAGAAACGAACTTTCCATTTGTTTGCTGATGTTTAAGTAGGTAACAAATAAGTAAGTAATTGATTTGTTTTTTGTACCCTAACAATGATTGAATTGCAAGATTTTAGATTGATATTATTGTGAAGCCTTGGTGTGAATCCCACTTATATTATAAATGTGAAAGTTTGGATGGATAGATGTATGTTTGTTACTCAATCACGCTAGAAAGGCTGAACGGATCTGGATGTAATTTGGCACATAGATAGAATATAGTCTGGAATAGCACATAGGATACTTTTTATCCCGGGAAAAGATAAGATCCCTCGGTAAGGCGGGTAAAACCGCGGGGGACAGCTAGTAGGTACATATTTATAGACGTGACCGTACCTATACTCTAACTGTGGCACACTCAATATAACCTCTCTACATTCGCGTCCCGAGTCCCGAAGGCCCGCGAATGCACGAACGCTGAGTTCGTTGACCGATCGATGTTGCTTTAACAGAATAAGGAGTTACCGTTGGTTTATAGCAGGGCGAACCCCTAGGTAACAGATCGACAGGTGAGCGTGCCAGTTTTGGGGCCAACCGCCGGAGTGCTCCTCGAATTCCATCGGCCGTCAAGGACGAGACCGAGGTACTTTATCGCCGACCCGAAGGCGATGGAGGTTCCGGCGGCTCCGGATGGCGGCGCTCGCCGCGGCTCATGGAACACGAGTGCCTCTGATTTGTTCAGGGCAACCTCGAGTCCCAGGACGCAGATCCTGGCTACCACCTGGGACACGCCCTCCGAAACACGCCGAGACGGGGGTATCGTCTCCCCCCAACGAAAACTACGAAACCTGTTTCCATCCATAGCACACGCTCTGTTTGATACAATGACATTTCACTTGTATCTATATTTAAATTTATTTGGTTTGATATGAGATAGCTGTGTGTGTGTCAAAGGATATTTATTCAAAACTGGCTAACATTGGCACAAAAGCTCGAAAAAGAACCTTTAAGAATCTAACCACGCATAAAAACTGGATTCAAAACATAAAAACGCAATCTAAAGAATCAAAAACCAGACAAGAAATCATGAACTGCACCACTGATTTTAACCAGCAATTATTTATGATCTAATTCATCCTCTTGTACCTCGACAACTAGGGCCATTAGTGGCCAACAACGGTACCGTACAACAATATTATAAGTAGTATTGTACTACATGTATTTGGGCACTCCGTACTATGTATTATTGTTGTTGCTGTTAGCGACCCGCCCCAGCTTCGCACGGATACCAGAGCTGTATACGCCCTACATTTTTATCTGTATTGGTTTACGCTTCGCACGCCAGTAAAGCTCCCAGTCGCCATGATTTATTTTCTTGTGCGTAGTTTTTAATTTACGATAACTTCTAACATATTAATTACTAGCTGTCCCCCGCGGTTTCACCCGCGTTCTCGTGGGATCATTTCTTTTCCCGGGATAAAAAGTAGCCTATGTGCTATTCCAGACTATAATCTGTCTCTATGCCAAATTTCATCCAGATTCGTTTAGCCGTTGCGGTGTAAATGAGTAACAAACATACATCCATCCATCCATCCTAACATTCACATTTATAATACTAGCTGTCCCCGGCGGTTTCACCCGCGTTCCCGTGGAATCTTATCTTTTAACGGGATAAAAATATAGCCTACAAATCCTAGCCTATCCCATAGAAAAGAAAAAAAAGTTGCCTATGTGCTATTCCCGGCTATAATCTATCTCTGTGCCAAATTTCATCCAGATCCGTTCAGCCGTACTGGCGTGACTGAGTAACAAAAATCCATCCATCCAAACTTTCACATATATAATATTAGTGGGATTACTAGGATTAGTGGAATACCCTAGAATAGTACCTATACTATCGTGGACCTTTCTGTAACCTTTTTAAGAAATACAATTCCGTAATAAGTACAATATTTTGATATAGGTATCTCGTGAGGTTTAGACAGTGTTTGCATTTGCAATGTAAGCGCCCGAAAGTATATCTTTTTACGACATAACATTACAAATCTTTGAAATTCTCGGCTTTTCTCTACTATACTGACATCGATTGCCCTGATCTTCTACACAAGTTTTCTTAATGGTAGGGGAGGCGAATAGGGGATTTCGGAATTTACTCGAGCGTGGCAGATTAACATAAGGGAGGTAACCTTGCACCTTGTGAAGTACTCTCACCAAATCTGAGCCATCTATCTAGTGTCGAACGTCTAGGGTAGCCCGTCAGATTAGTAAAAAAAAAATCGATGGTTTGAAATACTCGAGCGCGTCAGATTAAGGTAAGGTAAGTTAGTTACATGCAAAATAGTGTACATTTCAATAATCTGACAATTTGGGCGTGACGAAAGAAAATGAGGATCAGTAAAGTTATAGCAAATTCAATAGAACTAGTTTCCACGTTATTCTTTATGACTTAAGAATTATATATCTTTTTGAATTATCCAAATCGGACCATTACTTACGAAGATATTAAGTAATAAACATATGCCGTTCCTGTCGCTGAAAGCCAATACACGCGGGTGCGTGTGACGTCACTGTGATGGAACGAGCGCAGCCGGCTAGCACTTATTTCTGGTAAACTGGTATTTGGTCAATGATTTGCCGATTTAATAGTAAGTGTTATACCTTTTTGAATAGCTAAAGAGACGTAGAAGTTTTTAAAATTATTTGCCGAATAAAACCATGCATTTTTTTAAAAAAAGCACTTCAAAGTTAAAAACACTTAGTTAAAATTCTTTAATTCTAACCATTCTCGAGCAGTATTTTTAAGCTGTTAGTAGTAGGTTCAGTTTTTATTAATCATTTCTATTAATTGACATGCCTTCTAACTTAAAACATAAAAAAAGGGGCCACTAACAGCTCTAATCCGAAAAAATTGATAATAATACCTTATTTGAGGTTGGTGCCATTTAAGCTAGACCTCTAAATTGTATGAGCGCCGATACAACTCAGAGGTCTATCTTAACTGCTAGTCACTATGTATGTATGGTATGGAGACTGCCTTTAATTTTCAACTTTTTTGGTTAAAAGCAAGGTCTTACAGCATACTCGTACAAGTAAAGGAAAAATTCCGAATCATAAAAAAAGTTGAAAATTAAGGTATATTTTGGTACTTACAAATCTAAATTTGCCCATATATTTTTATCGTGTTGACTCAGGACCTTGATTTTTATACACCTAATAGGGACTATAGATTTCAATATCTGGTATAAATTTCAACTTGCTAGGTTTTCCTGTTCCTGAGATAATCAGTGGTGACACATGGACAGACAGACAGACAGACAGACAGACGGACAAGAGAGTGATCTTATATGGGTTCCTTTTTTTACCTTTTGAGGTACGGAACCCTAATAAAGGTTATTTATAAATATTTTTTAAGGTTGAATATCTCCGTAACGGTTAAGTTTCGGACACCATATTACAAACCAAATCCATCAGAAATGAGCTGATTAATATTCAGTCCAAATTTCCCTGTATTCCTGTATACAATGCATATATCATTTTGCGAATGGCCTTTTAACCTACTTGCGCTTTATTTAGTGCATGGTTCTCTACACTTGCTGATCTAGGTATGATAGAAACCTTTTTTTTTTTTACATTTTTTGGGCTTGCGTTTGGCTACTGACCCGTCCATGAAGGACGAAGACGAGGCCTAAGATGGAGCACGCTTGCCCAGAAGGTGCCTATTCACTCTGGCCTTGAAGATCCCCAGATATTGATTGTCAATGGCTGTTTTTTGCCATCTCGCTTTTTGTTACAAACCATTCGTTCAATATATACCTACTTAGGTAGGATGACTCGAATATAAAGCAAAAATATATATAATATTTTGTTTTTATACATAGATTTTAATTCCGATTTATTTATTTACTAGTTTTTTGCCAGCATCTTCGCACGCGTGGATCACACGATTAAAGAAACATACAGACCTTAACACCCCTTTTTATACCTTTCAGGGGTAAATTTAAATAATCATTAAAAGCATGTTTCTTTATTTTATTGAAGAGCATAAATACTATACTTCAAGTAATTTTGATAATAAACTTTTTTTTTCATACATACTTTAATACCCCTTTTTTACACCTGTTAGGGGTGAAAGTGAAAAAATACTTTAATACCTACATGTTTCTTTGATTTTATTGAAGAGCATAAATACTAAATTTTGAATTTGTATAAAAAAATCATACAAATTTTAACACCCCTTTTAACCCTTTTAAGGGTTGAAATTCAAAATTCCGTAAATTTGGATCTTTAATTTGATCGATGAGCATAAATACTAACTTTTGAGTAATTCTGATAATAAAAAATTTATTTTTCATACAAACTTTAACACCCCTTTTTACCCCTTCAAGGGTTGAAATTCAAAAAATCCTTAAATACATGTTTTATTATTTTATATTTAGAGGCTAAATACCAAATTTTATTCATTTCAAATAAAAAATGACTGAGTTACATACAAAATTTGGACCCCCGTTTTATCCCCTTAGGGGGTGAATTTTGGAAAATCCTTTCTTAGCGGAAACCTACGGCATAATAACTATCTGCGTGCCGAATTTCAGCGAAATCTGTTCAGTGGTTTCAGCTGTGCGTTGATAGATCAGTCAGTCAGTCGGTCAGTTTTACGATGTTTTGGGTCTTTCGGCACGTTAAAAAATAGGATTTTCTGGCGTTTTAATGGAATTGTTTGTACATTTCGGCACTATACAATATTTATACATAGTTAAAAAAGTTAATTAGACACAAATCGGACACTTATTTGTTTTAAAATTCACAATTAAAGAAATAACCCACTGCGCGCCTTACGGCTAACTGTCGGCGACCCTCACTGTGACGTTTCAGCTACCGCGAAGGCGTACCGGTGTACTTCGCTAGTAATTCGGTCATAACTTCGTCAATTTTTGTCGTAGAACAAAAATTTTTGGCACTGTATGTTAAAGATTTCTTAGCTCTATAAATCTGCATTCTTAACTAAAAACGTTACGGATCCTCATTGGAGACTCGCAAAGTTGCAAAAAAAAAAACGTCACCTGGATTTTCTCGAGCGCGATTGGCTTTTTTTTTATTTTGAAGGAAATTAGTCACGAATCACGGAAATATCTTAATCTGCCGATTTGCACAAGCCGAAGTAGCTAAAATCATTATTAAGTGTATAAGTCCAGGAATATAATGAGTTTCACCTCAGAATGAGAGATAGTCAGCTATTGACTTGTATAAACCTTTATTTTGACACCCTAAAACTTGTCTCAAAAGCTACTTATCTTAGGGTGCCCGCGACTACTGATTTTTCAAGGTCAAAGGTCAAAAAATCATTTATTGCAAATATCTCATTTCCTATGGGTTTTTTGGTACATGTATTCGTAATAAATATTGTAGAAGATTAAATTCTCTCTCTTCGATATCTTGAACCATTTTCGAGATTTCGATATTTTTTATATTTTTTTTTTTTTCAAACCGTCAGATTAAGGAAATTCCTCAACATAATTGTCAGATTATGGGTCAATACAACAAGGCCATCAAGAAGAACCGCCTGTATAAAAATCTGACGCGCTCGAGTAAATCAAGGTCACAATTTTTTTTTGCATTTTCAACAATCGGCCCTGACTGATGGCCCTGAGGCTTCCAAATCGTCAGTCTTTAAAATAGGAGCTACTGGAGGGTTCACTTAACATCCCTTATCAATGTCTGACGCGCTCGAGTAATTTTTTTTTAAAAATATTTTCGACCCCTTCATACGGCCACCCCCACCACGCAAAACGGCAGATTATTATTTTTCCGTTATCAGACAGACGTGGCGCGACTACCCTATTAATATCTGACGCGCTCGAGTATTTCTTGGTGACTGTTTTTTTTTACATTTTTGAAACCCTGTAGACGCTCCCCCCACCGCTAAAGGAGAAAATATCACATAACCTTTTTTTCTTTATTCCACCTAATCTTCAAATTCCAGTAGGTCCCAAAGACGCTCGAGTAACTACAAATTTAGCATCATTGCCTCCCCTACCATAAATGTCCCACTCCGATTTACTAGGCACACTCAAACAATTCTAATTCTTCCTGCGTACACTAACTAACTATCGTCAAAATACCTATATCGTGCGAGTTAGCAAGACCTTTAACACGTTAATTAGGGAATAAAATTTGGACCTATCCTGTACAAGCATTGACTCGGCTAGACGGCAGCTAAACCTTGATTTTTTTAAATAGGTAGGTAAATAACCCAAATTCCTTTAGTAAATTTTTAATATCTATGTTGCGGCGATTTCAACCTCTGCAGGACTAAGTATCACGGACAAAGTTTGACTTGACATTTAGACAAAAGATAAAGGAACAATTGCAAAAGACTAGACTTCATATGACGACGATTTTTTCACGACGATATTATTTTCTCTGTAAGTAAATATTTCAATAAAAACATAATTAAATAAAGCGGTATTAATTAGTGTTACATTTTCATCGTTAGTGTTTGTCCTGAGTCTGGGTGTAATTATCTATTTAAGTATGTATTTACAAAAAAAAAGTAGTCTATGTATTATATCAGTCATCTGGTTTCCATATTACAAGCTCTGCTTAGTTTGGGATCAGATAGCCGTGTGTGAAAATGTCCGAGGATATTTATTTATTTATTTTATCGCATTTCAATCTTTTTCGTCATCATGGATACGTTTAGTACCGTCGTGGCAGCAACGCGGCACAAACGGCACGCAACATTAACGACGTTTACGGAGCTAACACTACAAACCAACGCACCACCTGTTATTGGTTTGCTCGCTACCGTTCTGGAAATTTCGACCTGAAAAATGAACCTCGCGGTCGTCCGAAGACTTTGGTCGACAATGACGAATTAAAGGCGATTGTGGAAGCTGATGATACACAATCTACGGCTGAATTAGCAGCAGCTTTCGACGATAGCGTCAAAACAATATTGGTCCATTTGCGTCAAATTGGCAAGGTAAAAAAGCTTGACAAAAGGTTCAGCACCTAAACAATGCCCGATACGAAAACTTACCCCTAGAAAAGTGATGTCACTGTTTGGTGGTCTAGCGCCGGTGTGATTCATCACAGCTTCTTACCAATAGGGGTGAGCATTACTGCAGATGTGTACTGTGAAGAACTGAACAAAATGATGGAGAAGCTGGCACATCTCCAACCAGTATTGGTCAATCGCTCGTCTCCGCTGCTCCCGCATGACAACGCGCGACCTCATACTGTACAGCAGACGGTCTCCAAGTCCATCCGCCCTACTCACCAGACCTTGCGCCTACAGACTACTACTTTTTCCAGAATTTGGATAACTTCTTGGCGGGAAAAAAATTCAATACCCGAGAGGTAGTACAAAATACATTTGAAGAATTTGTTGCCTCCCGTCCAGCTGATTTCTTTAAGAAGGGCAACAATAAACTGCCACTGCGTTGGCAAAGATGCATTGATTGCATGGGTGATTACTTCGATTAATACAAATAAAAAATACATGAAAAAAAATCGTTTAAATTTTTTCATACAAAACGGCAATTTTATAGGTAAAGACCTAATATTCAATCTATATACAGGATGAATTTTTAAAGTGGGCGTGGATGGCCAAATCCTAAACTAAAGGGAATATTGAAAAATGCTGAAACGAGTCTCGAGGCCGATTTTGGTTAAAACTAAAACTGCATCATTAGATTTTCGAAAAAATGATTTCCCAAGCCAGAAATCGAACCCGCTGATTTTGAAAAAAAATACACAATTATTACACCATCCGATAATGTTGCTAATAAGGATCAAATTCTCAGAAGTAATTACATACGGAAAACTAATAGAAAGTGTTCTTTTTTAATAAAATGTATTTTCATACAAACTATTGCACTTATCCTATCGTACCTACTATCAAATTGATTGAAATAATTTTTAATTTTGTACCCTCGTTGGACTTGACTGATAATTCACTCGCATTAACAAGTCTCGAGGCCGTTTTTGATAGATTTTTGATAAAATATGTTTTCAAGCCAGGAATCAAACCCGTTGATTTTGAAAGAAATTACACATTCAATATTATTATACTATCTAGTAATTTTGTTAATAAGGATCTAATTCTGGGAAGTAATAACATACGGAAAAATAAAGGAAAGTGTCCATTTTTAATAAATTTATCAATATTTTTGTATTTTCATACATTACCTACTACATACATGTAGATGGGTACCTACCGTAGTTACGTATGCTAGTCAAACTATTCGATACAATGCCCATGTCATGAAATTATAAGATTATGATGTGGTGCTTATGCGAGTGGGTTATGAGTAGGGAATGCAATCTCGAGACGAGATCGCTAAATCGAGATCTCGAGGTATTAGAAATTCGATCTCGGCGAGATCTCGGCATTTTCGAGATCTCGAATGGTTTTCAAAAAGTATTATTTTACTTAGATAAGTGAAACATGATTGAAACTACTTAGATGTGATTATGATGCGAGTAAGATACAACATTAAATTGTATTGTATCTTTATTTTTATAATTATTTATAATGAACAGTCAAATCACAATTCAGACCCGTAAAAATAATGAAAGTGAGACAAACAAGAAACAAATGGTTTAAGGAGTGATTTTGGAAATAGCTCCTTAAAAAACAAATAGGTAGTGCTTAAAGTGCTGTTGGATGAACGGCATCTTATGTCAGTCGCTATGTAGCCAACGGCTGAAGACGCCCTCCCAGCTTCAACACTAGTTGGTACCAGCGTGAGCAAGCTGTTGTAAGAAAATTAGAAAAAATACCCCTCGATCCTCCACACTCATAGAGATCCATCTCTTTTTTAATCACGGACTCTAGCCTGTCTGTAGTCGTAGTAACCCGCGTGAATGGACTTTTACATGCTTTCAAAGTCTCTTCTCTACTGGCGCTCGATCTCGTCAATCTCGGCAGAGATCTCGTAATTTTATGCTTCGAGATTGATCTCGAAAAATGAGGCGAGATCCTGATCTCGCGAGATCGAGATTGCATTCCCTAGTTATGAGTCAAGTCCAACGAGTGTACCAAATTAACAATTATTTCTAATAATTTGATAGTACGTACGATAGGTGTAATAATTTGTGGGAATATACAAACAATGTTAATCAGTTTATTAAAAAAGAGCACTTTCTTTAAGTTTGCCGTACGTCGTTATCTCTGAGAATTTGATCCTTATTAGCAACATTATCGGATGGTGTAATAATACAGGATGTGTATTTTTTTTTCAAATTCATCGGGTTCGATTCCTGGCTTGGGGAAATATTTTTTTCGAAAATCGAATGATGCAGTTTTAGTTTTTATCAAAATCGGCCTGGAGACAGACTCCTTTCAGCATTTTTCGATAATTCCTTTAGTTTAGGATTTGGTCATCCACGCCCACTTAAAACATTCTCGTGTCACAGTTTTAGTTACCATACTCCTTTGAAACGGCTTGACCGATATTGATGAAACTTTATATTTACATTCAGTAGGTCTGAGAATAGGTTGTTATCTATTTTTTATTAGCTGTCCCCCGGGTTCCCGTAGGATCCGTATTCCCGTGGGATTTAGCGGTAAAAAAATAGATAACCTACTCTCAGACCTATTGAATATACACATAAAATTTCATCAAAATCGGTCAAGCCGTTCCGGAGGAGTATGGTAACAAAGGACCGATTTGGATGAAATTTCGTGTGAGTATTTCAATGGCTTCAACGATGATTTGAAAACCAAATTGGACCCAGTAGCTGGAATCGGGTTCTAAGTTTTGTTTTAATTTCAGGACAACGTCTGCCGGGTCCGGTAGTATAATATAACTCCTCCCCTGGCTCGAACACATGCGTAGATCCTCCTGGGCATGCTGAGAATCAAGTTATCCAGCATTTCTTGGGGTAACCTGTCCCATTCTTGAATAGCGGCTTTCCTGAGCTCTGGCACTGTCTGGGGACGTGGCTGACGGTTCCAAACAGCTCGCTTAAGAGCATCCCATGCGTGCTCTATTGGGTTTTAGTCAGGCAAGCCGGCAAGCCAGTCTAACCTTGTGATGTCGTATTCTCGGAGAGCAGCATTAACTCGTTGAGCTCGATGGGTAGGCACATCTCTGCTATCATGAAGCCTCGGTACGGGATCAAAGACGTTCTAGCTCCAATCATAATACCACCCCAAAAGGACACCGATTTCCCGCCTTGCTGAACTGTTTCAGGGGCAGTTTTTTGCCTTTCGCGGACTCCTGGTCTTCTCCAGATATGGACACGTCGGTTATCTGGATGATTACTGATTCGCGATTCGTCAACGAAGAGACAGTTTTGTCAAATGTTTTCTTCTTCATCTTCTTAATTTTGCCGAAGCGCACTGCTATTTCCGTCGTTGACGTTGCCGGGAATTCAGAGGAGCTCGCCAAGACCTCCGTGCTCGTAATCCAGACTGGTGCAAGCAATTTCGAATGGTCCGAGTGCTAACTTCAAGGCCTGAAGCGGCCCGAACTTCTGCTTTTATTTTAGTAGCGTTGATTGTTGGGTCTCCAGCTGCCAGCAATCTAATATAGCGCTTTTATATCTGGCAGCTGAGCAGTCAAAATAGTTGGGCGACCACTGCGGGGTCGGTCAGCTAAATTACCCATCTCGCAGTACCTCTGCAACGTGGTCACGACAAAGGATAGGGACATAGCAACTCTGCGTGCTATTTCTCTCGTGGTGTATCCTTCTTCCCTCAAAGTTATTCTTGCCCGTAAAACTTCTGATAATCCTCTTGGAATTTTTCCAATCACAACTTTCCGCGAAAAAGTACTTTATATCCATTAAAATTGACTAAATCAGGTTTCTGAATGAGCGTAAGCTAGGACTGAAACGCCTTTTTATATGAAAAAACAATTGAACTTTTTTATTGTTTTATATTCTAATTATATATTTTTAAGAAGAAGAAGAAGAAATCGTAATATAATCTACCGTAACAAAAATTTTTTCGATTTTGCAGTGATCGCAAACTTTTTTTGATGTGTGTACATATAGAGTACACAAAAAATATATATTTATTTTAGTAGTTAAGCAGTTACATTACATACATACACAATAGGGACTAAGTGACGAACTTAGAACCATGATAGTTATTCGCGGCATTACGGATCATCATGTTAGGGCTGCGGCTGCCAATGCTAACCTACAAATTTATGACTTGGTTTCATTTTTATCTATTTATGTGAAACCTACCCCCGCAATAAAATTGAGAATCAAAATTCCGTTTCTAAACTGGCGCCTCTTAATCGTTCATCGAATGACATGTTTTATTTGTCAACAATATGGACAAATCTCACCATTGTTCCAAAAGGTCAAAAACTGATAGGACTTCAAACGTTAATCCTACTACTAACGATGCCCAAAAATTAGTCTGTAATTTTTGTAAAAAACCACGACATAGTGAAGACGTGTGTTTTACTAAGAAAAGGCCAGACTCGTAATTAGAAAAACATAAATTTATATAGCACTCAATTAACTTAGAGCTAGGACTTAGGTTATGTACGTTTAGAGTTGGGCAAGGTTTACAGTTAGAAGGCTTATGTTTCGGTTTATGTTTATAACTGGGTCTGATTTTTCAATAAACTAACAAAAATGCTAATTTCTGTCGATAGAGGTCGAATTCTTGGGGCGCGTAGTCAGGGTCAGGATAGGTCGAGCCCACGTAAACGTGGTTCGGTCACGTTCGTTGCCAGACACGCGGAATGGTCAGCAGGAAAAAGAACCTTTCGTACGAACACTAATTCGTGACGTCGCTATTGAGATGTCCGACAACCACGAAGGCTGGTGAGAGCTGAGCAGAACAAAATCTCACGAACTGTTGACACAAAATCAAGCCAAGATTGATTCTCATGTCAAGCGGCAGCGGTGAAGATCACGCGAATATAATGTTAATGACCTGGTTTTCGTAATTTTTATTATTAGTCTACCTACAGAAACACTAAGCTGGATCCTGGCATGCGCGGACCTTGTCGGGTGATTAAAGTGTTATCCAGTGGTCGCTACCGTACTCATCAGTGGTACAGTGGTTCATATGGCAAAACCACACGAGCAGCTGCCGAGTACATGATACCCTGGAACGGTGAGTGTTGTCCAGAATCATTTGCAGCCTTTTTCGAGGGTGAGTTTTGAATTGGTGGACTGTTTTGTTTTGTGTTGGATGTGCGATTCAGAGATGCCTCCATCCACACAAACATGTTTGTGCTTACTTGTGTTGCATAAGGGCGTGCGATTCAATGATGCCTCCGCCTACATTAAGTACCTATATGAACCTATTTATGTATTTATAACAAATGTGATTTTTGTAGTTGTGTGAACTGGACGCGCGATTCAGAGATGCCTCCGTCCAGATAGACATACCTATAGTGAGAGGTATTGGTCTATGAAGTGTTGACGTGCGATTCGTCCTCGATGCCTCCGTCAACCTCAGGCAGAGGGGACGCCTTCTGTGTGATTTGTTCGCAGGTGCAGTTTTGAACCGGTAGAAACTTCGCGGAGTTGTGAAGACAGCAAGAAAATCATGAGAGCTCTCACGGATTTTAACGGTTTTCTTTATAAAATTGCATGTTGTGTGTTGTTATAACCTAAACTATTATAGCAATTTCTAAGGTATGTTAATATTTCAGATAATGAAGTATACTCGTATGAGTAGTGTATTTTTTAAATGTATAAATTATAAAATCTTTTTTGTTTTTTGCATGATCCGCCATATTTTTATAATAGTCAAATCCTGTCCATCCCAAGGTTGCCTGGTAGAGATCACTATTAGTGATAAGGCCGCCCATTGTGACATTGTGAATGTTATTTCTGTTTTATTATTGTTATTTTTCATGTATGGAACAATAAAGTGTTATCTATCTGTCTATGTGACCCCAAATACAGGGTCATCATCAATGTCTCTTCAACGCAGTGCTGAGATGGCTGGGCCCTGTGGGGACTCTCCAGCTGCAGAGTTGACTCCATTACCAACTAGACACCATGAAGACCGCGCCGAGGACGACGCTTTGTCAGGATAGGCCGATATTTTATTTTATTTTTTCCTGTGTAATGTTGTGTTATTGTAATGTGGCAAATAAATATTTTCTATTCTATTCTATTTAGGAAACTCATTGTTATCTATCTATCAATATATATAAAAGGAGAAGTCCTGACTGATCTATCAACGCCCAGCCTAAACCCTTAGACCTAGAAAGCTGTTTTTTTTCCCAGGTGTTGTTTTTAAAACTTGACCGAGGAATAAGAACGGATTTTTCGAAATTCAACCCTTAAGGGGGTGAAACGGGGGTTGAAAGTTTATATGGAAGTCCGCCATTTTTAAAGCTAGAACCATCAAACTTTGTTTTTAGACTAACAATTAAAATTAAAGAAACACGTGTATTAGCGTTTTTTAAATTTCTACCCCTGAGGGGGTGAAACGGGGGTTGAAAGTTTGTATGGAAGTCCGCCATTTTTAAAGCTAGAACCATCAAACTTTGTTTTTAGACTAACAATTAAAATTAAAGAAACACGTGTATTAGCGTTTTTTAAATTTCTACCCCTGAGGGGTTGAAACGGGGGTTGAAAGTTTGTATGGAAGTCCGCCATTTTTTGAAGGTAGAAATATGAAACTGTGTTTTTAGGCTAACAATTCAAAATAAAGAAACACGTGTATTAGCGTTTTTTAAATTTCTACCCCTGAGGGGGTGAAACGGGGGTTGAAAGTTTTTATGGAAGTCCGCCATTTTCTGAAGCTAGAACTATGAAACTGTGTTTTTAGGCTAACAATTCAAAATAAATAAACACGTGTTTTAGCGTTTTCTAAAATTCAACCCTTAAGGGGGTGAAACGGGGGTTCAAAGTTAGGAATTAGGGACCGTTCAAGAATTACGTAACGCAATTTTTGAAGATTTTTGACTTCCCCCTCCCCCCATGTTACGCGCCGTAACGTTTTTCTGTACCCTCGTAGTAAAATATTACGTAACTACCAAGTGAGTATTTTTACCTAAAATTCACAGTTATGTGGCGTAAAGTACCGAAAATGAAAAAAAAAATGTTACGTAACGCGTAGTTCAAAACCCCCTCCCACCCCTGTAACGCATCGTAACATTTTACAAGACTCCCCCCTACCAAATTCGTTACGTAATACTTGAACGCTCCCTTATTTCCGTTTCTTGGTATGAAAAATGAGAAGGACTGACTCATCAACGCCCAGTGATAGACCTAGAAAACTGATTTTTTTCACAGGTTATGTTTTTAAGATGTAGACGAGGATTAAGAAAGATGCGGGTGAAACCACGGGGCGGAAAGCTAGTACAAAGCAATGTGCGTTCAAACAACAGTAGTAGGTAGTCGACGCGATTTGTGAGTGTTGTGTTAATAAATGTTGTAAAACTCAGTAAGTACATGATATTTAGTTTGTATAAGTGATTGATGTTTTATTTTGGTAATTAAGGTTATGTAAAAGATAATAAAATCTGGTTAATATTTTTGTTTGGTTATTAAATGATTTAAAAAGGGCGTAAGATAATTGTTTTCTTGGTGATTTCTGCTTCTGGATCCCTAAACATGCTTTGAATAAAAGCGCGCGCATCCGCGCGACTGTAGAGGCACGCGCTCGTATTCATATAGGTCATGGGTAAACGATTTTACGATAAAATAAAGTTGAGATTATCAAAAAAATTTAATCGTTAGTACGTCTACAAAACAATCGTTCCTAAAAATTGATTCTTTGAAAAATTAAAATAAAACAAACCAAACGTACCTATTCATTTGTTCCTATTGATTCTTACGTTATTAATATTAAACAAGGGAGGGTGTTGTCGGTCTATTATTATTTTTTCTTACATTCCCCTTGTCAAAAACTGGGTAAAATCGTAATAGGTATATGAATGGCCCCTAATGTTGATAATTAATTAGAATCAAATTCTATGGCTTAAAGGTCTAGCTAGATAACAAGCCAAAAACCTTTAAAAAAAACAAAGAATCAAATTCTCTGAAGTAATTTTACATACGACAAAAGTGCTCTTTTTAGGGTTTCGTACCCAAAGGGTAAAAACGGAAACCCAATTTCTAAGACTCTACTGTCCGTCTGTCTGTCTGTCACCAGGCTGTATCTCTCATGAACCGTGATAGCTAGATAGTTTTCACAGATGATGTGCCTATTTCTGTTGCCGCTATAAAAACAAATACTAAAATAAAAACACACATAACCCACTCGCATTAAGCACCACACACAACATCTCCTTCTAATTTCATGTTTTGCATTTTTTCGAACGTTTTGACTAACTATGGTAAGTACCTACATATTATTATGCGTTAATGTATGAAAATATTGTCGTAGTACAACAAATTAAAGGATCATTGTTGAATTCTTGCCGGACTTCCTGTATTTAAATCAATTTGAATTAAGAATTCCAAGTAGAATGAAAGATCATTGATGTTAAGACTAGACAGTAATGGGTGGTAATGGCCTATTTCATAAAGATTTCGACGATTTTTAGCAACTGTTTAGCAGATTCTTAATTCAAATTCTCTATAGAAAATTCGAATTAAGAATCTGATATGCACTGTACTAAACACCGTCGAGATTTTTATGAATGAGGCCATAAGTACCTATGTATAGTATACCTAACAATCGGCAACTACATTGGAAAAGATTATGATATGGCCCTTACATTAAAGATATGTAAGTTACTTAATGAACTACAAAACTGAAACTTTCTATTAATCAATGGGATTAAGTACATTTTTCTGGGTGCCGACCGGTCTAGATAGTGTTTGTTGCCTTATTTTACTAGTAGGTACCTAGTTAATTAATAGTATACCGCCGACGGAATGTAGTTGGAGCGCAGAGACCACTAATTTAATCTAAGTTTGTACCTATATTATTGATAATATTATGATAATAAAAACAAAGATAAGCAAGCAGTCCAGGAAGCTGCCTCAAGTCTTTCGTTGTCGTGGTAGGTAGATAGATAAGGCAATTATTTTTAAGAATTCATCAATAAGTTAACGTAGGAATCATACTTTTAGAGCAGGAACCACGAAAAAATTTGGACTTACCTATCGTCGTATGTAGGCGAGGCCTCGCCAGAAGCTTCTTGGGATATATCTTCATCCATATCGAGATAGATATCGTGATTTGTGCCAAGGACAAAACTCGGGCCTCAATCGGTGGTTTTGGCAGATACGTAATCGCAGGCACACGGACGGAATTAGCCGGTGCGCTCGTGTAGCGAGCGAGTACTGTGCGGAATGCAAGCAAGGCGCTAGCGTTCGGTTCGGTTCGCGGTATATGATCGGCGCGGCAGCGTGCGCGAGCCGTTCGTGTTCGTGCGGATCCCGGGCCGTGCGTGCTAAACAAGCGACGTTAGAAAGGTGAGGGGCGTCTGGCCGCCGCCGGCCGGCCGGTGATCGGGTGGGGCGGGTGCAGGAATGGGTAGTGCGGGTGGATTGAGAAGTGGAGGGGGAGGGACACCGCGTCACCCGCGTTTCCAGGGCAACGCGAACGCGAGGTAGGTAACCGGGCGGGAAGCTACTACCACAGCATAGGACCTACTACCTACACCAACATCGAAACGCACGTGGTTAGTGTTGCGTCATTTTATGGTAGGTTAGGTAGGTATGTTTTTCTTCGACTTGGATGGTGTGATGTGATATCAAATCCGCTTATTAAGCTTAATTTTTATTTAACTAGCCTCCGCACGTTTTGTGCACGTGTTTCTGAGGTAGGTATCATTTTCTTGGGACAAAGTACCTACCTATTCTATTATCAAGCTCCTACTACACAGTTACACACCTACCAAACCAACTATCTACATACCTAGTTACCTACCTATTTCGAGAATCTATCAATATGCCAAGTTATGAAGTTAAGTAGGTTAGTTAACTACGTAGATAGGTAGTTAGTTCGGTTAAGGAACGGTCGGGTAAGATCGGATACAGTGTAAGATAGGATAATTCAATTCCCTGCCAAATTAGGCGACATTTTTTCACACAACAGACGAGATATAATTTTATCAGCTACGGCCGATATAAAGGGAATCGTAATAACGGCCACCTTTATATTGATGTGGCTAAAGAAGATTTTACTTGCTCACTCATCACTGTTTAGTGCATTTAAATTGAAGATCCTTTAAGTAAAGTTAAGTTTTCTGTTGGTTTTATTTGGTAATTTATTTATAATAATTTGTTTTTGGAGTTCTTTTATTATTTGTTTTAAGAAAATTGAATCATTGTGATATTCCTGCTAATCTTACTAATATTATAAATGTGAAAGTTTGGATGGATGGATGGATGGATGTATGTATGTTTGTTACTCATTTACGCCAGAACGGCTGAATGGATCTGGATGAAATTTGGCATGGAGATAGATTATAGTCTGGAATAGCACATAGGCTACTTTTTATCCCGGGAAAAGATAAGATCCCACGGGAACGCGGGTGAAACCGCGCGGAACAGCTAGTATTATAAATGTGATGGATGGTTGGATGTATGTTACTCATTCCCGCCAGAACGGCTGAACGGATCTGGATGAAATTTGGCACACAGATAGACTATAGTCTGGAATAGCACATAGGCAACTTTTTAATCCGAGAAAAGATAAGATCCCACGGGAACGCGGGTGAAACCGCGGAGGACAGCTAGTTAGTTCATAATACATAACAGAAATAATTAAATTTTTTAAGACTGAGGTGTAAATAAAAGACTAATTAATGAGATACGAGTAAAAAAAAGTGATTTGTACCTGAGTGGAAATATATTTTTTATTTTTTTTTACTCTATTAGTTTTATTGACCTAACTTTACCTTAGAAAAGGTATATGCCGATATTAGGGTCACAGGGTGTTAGAGGCCGATATTATGGGAAATCGGCAAACTCGAAATAAAACATCTATATTATCAAAAATAACAAAGGATTCGTTATTTTGCGAATGTGGTAATGGAGTTTCAGTATCCCTCTACCCAAAAAAGCCATTGCAAGAAAGCAAAAGCTATTAACGTAAAAATTACAAGCAGTCAAAGGTCAAAATTATAATTCGTGCCAACACCCTATACATATACAGGAAAAAGACAGGATACTTTTTATCTCCATACTTACTATCCATACTAATATTTTAAATGCGAAAGTGTGTCTGTCTGTCTGTTTCCTCTTCACGGTTAAATCTCAGAACCGATTGAGATGAAATTGGTTATAGAGATAAGTAGATAACATTGGAGGAACTTTTTACGACCATATGGTGCTGCCACACTGCTGTTTGAAAATGTTTACAAACATTACCTAACATGTAAACATTTTCTAAAATTGAGATCAAATATTTGTTAGAAAATGTTTGATAACATTTCCATACTAATATTATAAATGCGAATGTGCCTATCTGTCTGTTAATCTGTGAAATTTGGTATCGAGATAGTTTGAGTCTCGGGAAAGGACATATGATAGTTTTTATACTAGAAACCATCCTTTAAGGGGGTGCAAAGGGAGGTGGAAGTTTGTATGGGGAATCAGTAACCGCTTAACCGAATTTAGATGAAATTTTGGTATGAAGATAGTTTGAGTTGTGGCGTTTTTATCCCCGAAATCATGCCTTAAGGGTGTAAAAAGTGGGTTTGAAATTTGAAAAGGGAATAAATAAAAAAAGGACTAAGACATAACTATATTATTTAACTTTTCGTTAGAAATAAATAATGTTTATGCATTTTCGACCCATTATTAGTGAACCTTTAGGGGAGAAAAGAAGGGTGGATGTTTGTATGGAGAATCTCAAAATCTCATAATGAATAATTTAAATGTATGGAGATTCTTAAAAATCTCATAAACCTGATTTGAAGCTAAATTTTAATCCTACATCTATCTCATTAAATCCACGCGGAGAAAGTCTTGGGCAAAAGCTAGTGTATGCATTCATGCGCGTGTGTAGATTGCAATGTGTAATTGCAGTAGTTGCGTATGCGTATGTCTATTTGGCCCTTTGAGTATTAGGCCAGCCGGGAGTGGGCACTGACAGGCGTTCCCCTTATATCTAACTAAACCTACTAATATTAGGTCTTTACCTATGAAATTGCCGTTTTGTATGAAAAAATTAACGATATTTTTATTAGAAATTTTTTATTTGTATTAATCGAAGTAATCACCCATGCAATCAATGCATCTTTGCCAACGCAGTGGCAGTTTATTGATGCCCTTCTTAAATAAATCAGCTGGACGGGAGGCAACAAATTCTTCAAAGGCATTTTGTACTGCCTCTCGGGTATTTAATTTTTTTCCCGCCAAGAAGTTATCCAAATTGTGGAAAAAGTAGTAGTCTGTAGGTGCAAGGTCTGGTGAGTAGCAAGTTGAAATTTATACCAGATACTGAGGTCTATAGTCCCTATTAGGTGTATAAAAATTAAGGTCCTGAATCAACACGATAAAAAGATGGGCAAATTTAGATTTTCGCGAAAACTTGTAAGTACCAAAATTTACCTTAATTTTCAACTTTTTGTTTTTTCGGAATTTTCCCTTTACTTGTGCTTTAAGACCTCGCTTTTAACAAAAATTGACAATTCGAGGTCAACCGGAAGTACCCCATAGGTTTTGGGTCGAA
Organism: Ochropacha duplaris; assembly: GCA_951361185.1. Lineage (NCBI taxonomy): Eukaryota > Metazoa > Arthropoda > Insecta > Lepidoptera > Drepanidae > Ochropacha > Ochropacha duplaris. The sequence continues at coordinate 5,522,116 of OX592690.1, forward strand.
AACCTATATGGTAGTTCCCGTTGAATCGAAATTTGGCAAAAAGCAAGGTCTTACAGCACAAATAAAGGGAAAATTCCAAAAAATTCAAAAAAATGAAAATTTAAGGGTGTCCCCATACATAGTGACCACCAATTAAGACAGACCTCCGAGTTGTATCGGCGCTCAAACAATTTAGAGGTCTAGCTTAATTGGCAAGAACCTCAAATAAGGTAATCGAAAACGTAATCTATTTACAAGTTTGTACAGAACCCTCGGTGCGCGAGTCCGACTCGCACTTGACCGGTTTTTTTTATATTTTTTGCAACTAATAATTAGGGATTTGCTTTTTTTAATGAGATGAATTATTTCAGTCATTAACTCACAACGTCCATTAATGTGATTCATTTCACTAGCTACTAATAAATGACAGAAGGAACATGTTGCGCCATGATGCTATCAATATGTTATGTTTCCTCAACCAAAATCAGCATTTATTATCTTTGTGAATATTTCATTTTAGTAATAAAATTTATATTATGACAATAATATTGTTATTAAAATGTTGAATGAATGAAAAATCTTATTATTTTAAACTCCAAATAAAGCCTATGGTAGGGGAGGCATTGATGCTAAATTTGTAGTTACTCGAGCGTCTTTGGGACCTACTGGAATTTGAAGATTAGGTGGAATAAAGAAAAAAAGGTTATGTGATATTTTCCCCTTCAGCGGTGGGGGGAGCGTCTACAGGGTTTCAAAAATGTAAAAAAAAACAGTCACCAAGAAATACTCGAGCGCGTCAGATATTAATAGGGTAGTCGCGCCACGTCTGTCTGATAACGGAAAAATAATAATCTGCCGTTTTATTACAGATGGAGCACACTTGCCCAGAAGGTACCTATTCACTCAGGCCCTGAAGATCCTCAGATTGTAGGAGTCTGGAAACACAGACAACGGAAGCATGTTCCACTACCTTGCCATCCGCATCAAAAAAGAGGACGCAAAACGTTGCGTCCGCATGGTCGGCATGTCAACGACATATGGGTGGAAATTTTCCCGGCGCCTTGTGGTTCGGTGTAAAAATGGGGATGGTGGAACTAGTTTAAATAATTCCTGCCTAATAATTTATGTAATCATTCTAATTTTGTTTTGAAAAGAGTAATTGCTGAGTTTATTGCCGGCTCTTCTCAGCAAAAGCAACCTTCCGAACCGTGCATTAAGAGTCATTAGACTCATTAGAATCTGACAATTCATAAGCGCCTGTGAAGGCCTATTTGGATGAATAAACATTTCATTTCATTTCAACAAGGGGGAGGGGGTCGAACGTCTTACGTAATAAATGAATGACGCCTTACACGATACATTTTTAAATGATTTTGTTCTTTGTTTAAAACTTCTGCGCGCGCACCCCTTTGTAAACTCGCGCCCTAGGCACGTGCCTAGTTTGCATTGGGGACAATACGCCACCGTATAAATACATCTAAAAATACTAGAAAATAGTGAGCACGTTGTAAAATTCCGCCTTATTATGATTTTTATTTACCAATTTAACGACAACAAAGAGTAGGTCTTTTGATGGTGTATATTTATGACGTCACAAGTATGTATTTCATACAAACCTCCATATAAACTATCGTTTTGAGATTTAATAACCATGCCATTGTTTGCTATGCACGGGAAAATAAAATAAATAAATTTGCGTTGGAAACGAGCATGGATTTTGTAAACTATCAATATGAGGAATTTAAACTGGAAGTTAACAGGAAATTTGAAATGAGTAATGAGTACTAAGTTACAAAAATATTTGTCAGATTTGAGTGCAGCAAACAAGGGACTCGCTGATGCTATAGCACAAATAGAGCAGCATGATCGTGCCACCAACATTGAGCTCCAATGCGTACCTGAATATAAGTCTGAAAATCTCATCACACCTCGCAGCTGGTTAAAGTAGTCTCTTATGATCTAAAAGGTGGTGACTTTCTGTTGAGCACCAGGGTTGCTAAGAATGATCCTAGAAGACTTGATCTCGTTACAAAATCTTAACTGAAGATTTGGTTTCGGGAATCATTACTCGATTTTAATTGGATAACTTTTTCAAATTCTCACAAATAAATTGTTATTATTAAATTCTAGAGGTTTAAATACCAAGACAAATATTTTTTTATTTGAATGCAACACTTAGCCAATATGAGTTTATAATAATAACCGAACCTTGGCCGGAACACACCAACAGGTGCTTGATGACAGATTTTCAACTTGGGGGTGGTAGCCAGCCAGTCGGGTACTACAAAGTACCCTACCACCGTGCTGTTCATGGAAAGCTCAAGCTCATTGTATGGTTCGAACCCACGACCTACCCCGCCGTATCCGACGTCACTACCACTGATCTATGATCGCCAATAGTAATCATGCTACTCTAGTAACGTCTGCGTGACGTATTTATTTTTGTTTACTTGGGTAGGATGCATCAGGGTATGTTCGTATACGGGTAACTAAATTTCGTATTTTATTTTCTCAAAGTCATAAATCAGCAATCATTTAAGTTAGAAGATAAAAAAATACAGGTTTTATAGTAAGCATTAGACATTGATAAGTCATCTAAAAATGAGAAAAAAATGATTACTTAACCCTTTCCGATCCAAATAGCCCATAATCTGTCCGAACTTACGCTGAATGCACCTTAATAGGATATGTAGGTTCCTATATGGTTACAGCGACGGCTTACACAACTTACAGATATAACAATGACACATACATACTTGTGTATCAATCAACTCATTGAGGAGCGATGCCAGGTTTTCTATTTCACTTTATCTCTCGTAGGTATACTGATATTATTTATAGGTATCTAGTATGTTAGGATAGTTCATCTAGATCGCTTTATACATTCGAAAAGAAGGTTGTTAGTAGGTAGTTAAGCATATATTTTTTAAATTTAGGTAAACTTTCTACGGAACACAACCGCAGACTGGGTACCTATTCTATTGAAAATGCTTAAAAAGTGGTGTATTACAGGGACGTATAGCGTTCGGGGTGTGGGCTATTACATACTAGTGCTTTTTTTTACCTTTACCGAACTAGTGCGTCTCTTTCCCAACTGTCAAAATAATGTCTATTAAAAAGAAAAACCAACAATTAAGTTTTTACTAAAGAGTTTTTGTGATTCATACAAATACGTATATTTCTAAAAAGAAGCTACTAATTTATTTCAATATCAGATTTAATGATTTAATTGAATGAGTTAGGTTAGGTTTCATTTCATTTCATCTCATTAAATTTCATTTTCATTTCATATCAATAAAAAAAATATACTGAAGACTAAGCTGTATGGATAGTTCCCTTTGGGTGAAGAAAAAAAAACTCTGCTGATATTCTACGGTTGGCGCCATTTTCCAGAAATTTTCTTTGCGAGTTTAGTTGTTCGTTGCACAAAATGAGTAATTTCGACCCTATTTTTTTTTAATTAACACCACCGGAATCACTATAATTGCACAAACATTGTATGACAAATATACATGAACAATCATACGAAATTAATAATAATTTGTCTCAAACAGTAAATATGCAACCTAAAACTTCCCCAGTAAGTAAAAACTGTACCAATTTCAATGTACATGTGTACTATAACTTTTATAAGAAATAAATGATTAGTTAGTTGAGTTTATTGTGTTTTTATTATTTTATTAAATTGCTTCATTTTTTCGCAACTGTATTAAAAATAGTCGTTCAGTACACTTGCGGAACCGTCATTGCAACTTGTTCCGACTGTCAACCCTCGCCTTCGGCTGCGCCTCGGCTCGGGTAGACATTTGTCGGGACTCTTTGCAATGACAGCCTTTCCGCACTTGTAATGAAATATACTATTACCAATAGAAAGCCACGTTATTTGTGAGTGTCATAGGCTATATCTTTATCCCGGGAAAAGATAAGATCCTACGGGAACGCAGGTGAAACCGCTGGGGATAGCTAGTTAGTTTATTGTCGTACGCAGTTTATCGAATATAGGTCGCAACTTCAGTCCTTAATAGTTCGCTTCTACTAGGTAGGTTACATAAATAATTATTCAATGTAATAGCACATAATATTTAATAGTACTAGTTAGCTCAGCTTTAAAATATCGGCGATAGATAATAGCTCGGTGGAAGTAAAGTCGGATACCGCAGCGAAGGTCGTGGGGTATGCTGTTAGTTTCGACAAATAAATAAATAAACCCTAACAATGAAGTGAAGGAAAACATTGTGAGGAAACCACAGCACGGTGATAGGGTACTTTGTAGTACCTAATTACTCGTCTGGCTGATTACTACATACCGTGTTACTACCCTCATGTTGAACATCTGTTGCCAAGCACCTGTTGCCTTTTAAGGCATTGTAAAAAGGTTGACAACACATTGGTAATCCCTCTGGTATTGACAATGTCTATAGACGGCGTTATTCACTTACCATCAGGTGACCCGCCTGCCTGGTTATGAGTTGTGGTTTAAAAACAAATAGATATTGCATTAAGAAATTAATACCACAGTATAAAGATATAATTTCTACTGTGTTAATACTTATTGCAATTTCAATTCAGTATACAGCCTAGCCTACCTACTTATAGATACAGTAGGTATACCAAGGTTTTCAAACTGTGGTGAATCTTCGTACGTTCTGGTACCTACTACAGATCATGGTATCATAGGAAAGGATGAACCCCGGAGCACTGGGGATCTGAGTCGCTGGGAGCCGCTCGCTTGATACCAATAACTGATAACCGTTCGGTGTGGAAGTCTATGATTATTGCTAATGATCTCCTATAAATGTGATTGTAGGTACTCGTTGTATAGAAGAGGTAAGTAAGTAATAATGTATGATATGTGTGTGTGAGTGAGCTATTTCAGAGGTTATTCAAAGAGCCTGGGACCGGCGGCAACAAGGCGGCAACAAGGCGGCAACAAGGCGGCATGGTTTCCGCGCTTGCGTCAGTTCTTGAATATCGATCTGGCCACGTGGGTGTTCAGGGCAGGGCGGGAGGTCACACGTCATGCCACTCACAAGTGACAACACCTGCGATGCCACGTGCCCGCCACCTAACTTGCGTAGTTACACTTATAAATATAATATTCCCGCAATTTTACCTGGAGATAGGCTTCAGTGAATAGGTATACTAGTTACCTAACTTTTTTCCTTATAACGTTAGGAAACCTTATAAGGAAAAAAGTCAAATACAGGTATGTTTTTATACAAAAAAAATATGAAATTACTTACCAGTATCATGTTATAATAATAATAATAAATTGTTTTATTCAGACAACTAGGCCCACTTGTTAGTATTACAATTTCTTAAGGACTATGTTAGTAGGTAATTAAAATTCAATAGAATAGAAATAGAATAGAAATAATATTTTGTTTTTTAAATTTATTGTAAAATATTTTTATTTCAATTAGGTACATACATACCTACAAAAAAACCTGCTGTGCTGTATTTATAAAAATCTAATTCAGTAAAACATGTTATTTAAAAAATACCCAATCAGTTTATCACATTTCCATTACGGATTTTGTAGTACTTATTTGTACGTACGCTTCAAGATTTAAAAAACTGCCATATTATTTTTTTAATTAAGAAGATAAGTATATACATATCTCTCACTATTTTATCATACACATAGACATAGACACAGAACATATTATACATTATAGAATAAAACGTAATAAAATAGTCTAATTAAAGGTCTATTAGTGAACAAGACAATTAATTAATCCTACAGAAAATCTGCACGAATAAGACTAAAATACGAATCTAGCTGTCACACACAAAGATAAACAATCAATTTTCGTTTTCTATCCTAATTGATCGAAGCAATGAAACTACCTTACATACCTACGTAAGTTGGAATTTAGGGTTCAAAAGTGTCGTTCAGTACCTAAACAATACACACAATACAACAGCATGCAGAGGAGGGCCGCTCCAAATAATAATGAATGTCGATGGCGCACCCAGATAAACGCGTCAATTCATGTGGAGGTACCTCAAGTCCCCTAGTCCCCAGTCCCCTATCATGTAAGCCGTCATAGGGACTGAGCGTACCGCTCAAGAAGCTTGTTTACAAATACATTATTGGCATTGTAGCTTGTTGTAAAGTTATTAGTACTTATACCGATGATACATTAAACCTGCAGAAAGGACTCGCAGCAGATTTTTTTTATCAGTGGTAGGCCTGTGGTCAGCCTCACAACACCATGGTTGGTGATAATGTGGCTGAAGGAGCTAACTAGAAGTTAACTGGCTGTTAATTGTAGCTGCTGGATAACTGGCTCGGTGCTACTAAGTCAGTTATCACGCTTAGAGCTCAAGCTCTTTGAGGTACTTACTCCTCCATCACCATTCGATATAGGATTATTTGGTGTGTTAAAACAGGTCAAGTGCATGTCGGACCACGTACACGAAAGTCACCCCATACGCTTATGGTAGGGGGAGGCGAATAGGGGATTTCGGGATTTACTCGAGCGCGTCAGATTAACATAAGGGGGGCAACCTTGCACCTTGTGAAGTACTCTCACCAAATCTGAGCCTTCTATGTAGTGTCGAACGTCTAGGGTAGCCCGTCAGATTAGTAAAAAAAAATCGATGGTTTGAAATACTCGAGCGCGTCAGATTAAGGTAAGGTAAGTTAGTTACATGCAAAATAGTGTACATTTCAATAATCTGACAAATTGGGCGTGACGAAAGAAAATTGGAGACTCGCAAAGTTGCAAAAAAAAACGTCACCTGGATTTTCTCGAGCGCGATTGGTTTTTTTTTTATTTTGAAGGAAATTAGTCACGAATCACGGAAATATCTTAATCTGCCGATTTGCACAAGCCGAAGTGGCTAAAATCATTATTAAGTGTATAGTCCAGGAATATTATGATTTTCACCTCAGAATGAGAAATAGTCAGCTATTAACTTGTATAAACCTTTATTTTGACACCCTAAAACTTGTCTCAAAAGCTACTTATCTTAGGGTGCCCGCGACTACTGATTTTTCAAGGTCAAAGGTCAAAAAATCATTTATTGCAAATATCTCGTTTCCTATGGGTATTTTGGTATATGTATTCATAATAAATATTGTAGAAGGTTAAATTCTCTACAACTTTTGTACAAACATTTTTTCGATATCTTGAACCATTTTCGAGATTTCGATATTTTTTACATATTTTTTTTTTCAAACCGTCAGATTAAGGAAATCCCTCAACATAATTGTCAGATTATGGGTCAGTACAACAAGGCCATCAAGAAGAACCGCCTGTATAAAAATCTGACGCGCTCGAGTAAATCAAGGTCACGATTTTTTTTTGCATTTTCAAAAATCGGCCCTGACTGATGGTCGTCCAAATCGTCAGTCTTTAAAATAGGAGCTACTGGAGGGTTCACTTAACATCCCTTATCAATGTCTGACGCGCTCGAGTAAATTTTTTTTAAAAATATTTTCGACCCCTTCGTACGGCCACCCCCACCACGCAAAACGGCAGATTATTATTTTTCCGTTATCAGACAGACGTGGCGCGACTACCCTATTAATATCTGACGCGCTCGAGTATTTCTTGGTGACTGTTTTTTTTTACATTTTTGAAACCCTGTAGACGCTCCCCCCACCGCTGAAGGGGAAAATATCACATAACCTTTTTTTCTTTATTCCACCTAATCTTCAAATTCCAGTAGGTCCCAAAGACGCTCGAGTAACTACAAATTTAGCATCAATGCCTCCCCTACCATTACAGTCGTATTCATAATGACTTATCGGAGGTTTAAAAGCTCGCTAAAAATATTTAGCCCATACGCTATAAAGATTTTTATCGAACGTTTGATAAGCTTAAAAGACGTTTTAACTAATATAGGTTTATACCTTCCATAAGCGTTTTATTATGAATGAGACTGTTATACTTTAATACCCCACGTTACAATTATGAAGTGCCAATAAAAAAGTATACGTATTGCAATTTCTCTATACTGTTGTCTAGCGCTTAATCTTTGATTGATGTTGTGCCAATAGTCTCCTATAATGGCTGTGACAAACGGATAGGACAAAATTATAAGGGATCCATTTTTTGCTATTTGACTACTTTCAAAATCTTGGTCACCATATTCTAAGTAAAAGGTGATTGAGAATTATTATCTATGGTTGTTGTAACAACTGGTATGACATCTAACAGAGAGAAATGGAAGGAAAATAAAACATAGTGACGACCCCACTATGCGAATAACGTTTGGAAAATTATAAATAAGAATCATGGTTTCAACTTAACCTTTATTGAAATCAACATATTATGTAGGTACTCGTACATGAAAAGAACGAAAGAACGATATCGAAAAAATGTTTAGTGGCTTGGCAATCAGCTATCTAGCTGAAGCCTTAAAAAACGAGGTCGTCAGTAGATTTGATTGTTTCGGTAGGTAGGTACTCGTAGCATCTCGAGTTAACTTCTAGCTAATAAAACTCTCATACCCTATCCGTGCCCATGGATGTGCTATCAAAACTATCCAATCCTACTGCAATGGATCCAGCCTAAATAATAATTAATATACAAAATACCACTCTAAAAGTATAAAACGGCTACCAAATTAAAAAATTGTCAGACAGGTAGATTTCTAATAGGGAGCCGGTTACTATCCAGTTCTTTTGTGAAAATTCTGTCCCTAAATGGTTCCCTCGGTAACGTGGGGGAAAATGCAATTTAAAAGTCACATAGAGTGCATTAATTGAGTTTCTATTACGAGTAGCTACTATAATATTTGCAACGATATGGAGATAGCTAGCGCAAAGGCTACGTACGATATGGAGGTAGCTAAAGCAAAGGCTTCGTGCTCTTTGTTACCTAACCCGCCCACCTCCCACTCGTGTGAACTGCTACACCTGAGGACTCAGAAATCCGACGTAAATATCACAATGTTCGCTCGAGCCTGGAGGATGTAGCTATGGCAACGTTTCTAAGGTGGGCGTTGTGAGGTCGTCGGGGTCGTCTATAGATAATATTTTTACATCGACATTTTATGTACGGGCGCGGTGCGACTATACTGCTCGTTTCCTAGGAAAATAATAGTACCTAAACACCCTCAGCATATTTATATTATAGGACTCTCTGGATACATAAGTACTAGCTTTAAGTCAAACTTGAATAAGTTTGACTCCGCCATTCATAATCTATGGTGACTCGTAAAGAGCAAGATTAACTAAAGTACTAAAGGCCACATGAAATATACTTGAATACTTAATGATTTTATTTTAAACGGGGTACGACCAATCTTGGAAAATATAATGCATGTTCGCAAAAATATTAAGAAACTAGACTTGAGAAGCGATAATCACGACATAAATACTAGAAATAAGCATAAAATAACAGTACCATCATTTAGATTAAGTAAAACGAATAAGTCTTTCATGGCAAATGGAGTTAGATTTTATAATAAAATTCCTAAGATTGTAACTGATTTACCAATGAGAAGGTACAAATCAGTTGTAAAAAGTGCATTAATTAAGAAAGCTTACTAGGTACTTATAAGGTTAATGATTATATAAATTACACGGAGGCATGGAGGCATACTACACAGTAACTTCCTGGCGACTGCATTACTAAAACTAAATAGCTATAATTTATTATTGTTTTAGTGTTATGAGATATGTATTTTTTGTTTTATTTTTTTGTCAAAAAATTACGCCCGCCGCGTTTCTTGCCAGGTTCTTCTTGAGATGGCTGTAAAATTGCGAATCTGGCAGTAGTCATTAACTTTGATGAGTGCCTTCATGAGGTCCATGTGAATAAACGATTTTTGAATTTTGAATCAACGCAGAGCACGACAAGAAACCCTGGTCCTGACCAAAAAAATGACAAGTTTAAAATTACCGCTCACTCATGTCCCATGATCACATCCACCAGCTGTTCCTGTACACCGATAGACTCAGTAAACGCTATAACATACCTCGGCATTATAATTGATAGCAATCTCTCATATGCAGACCACATACAGATGCTCTCAAATAGAGTAAGATAATTAGTATAGGTGTTTAAACAACTGAGGCATGTAGCGGATACGAAGCTAATGAAAACACTTTATCTAAGTCTATGCCAATCTGTAATCTCATACTGCATTTCATCTTGGGGAGGTTCTACTAAAACAGCCATGTTAATTATTGAGAGAGCACAAAGACTAATCTTAAAAGTTAGTCATTTCAAGCATAGGCGCTTCTCTACCGAAAACCTCTACAAAGAATGTGAAGTCCTAACTGTTAGACAGCTATTTGTCCTCTCTGTTATTCTCAGGCAGCACAAAAATATGACGTACCCAAAAGCTTCAAATGTTAGCAAAAGAAAACACGCCTATGTATGCAACACAGCTAGGGTTAGGACTGTTTTTGCCCAACGATTTTTCATGTACCATGGGGGAAGACTGTACAACAATGCAAACAAAATACATGCAATCTACCCAATGAGCAAACTAAAATGCAAAGGAGTGATTACAAAATGGTTATTGACTCTAAACTATGATGACACCGAAAGCCTTCTGATTAAATTTACACACACACCCCACACACACACACAACACATACACAGCCACACAAGCACATACACTCGCACCATTTATAAATAAGTAATATTAATTTTATAATAATCCCTGTTCTGAGGAGGAGACCAGGAGACCCATAGCACAGGGCTTACCTAGTTTGGGCTCCTGTCCTCTCACAATTAATATGTTTCGTATTATTGCATTTTATTTGTTTTTTCTTTTGTTGTTACATTAATATTAGGTTTATCTACAGTATAAGAAAGTTTGTATCTTTGTGGGAAGAAATAAACTAATAATAGTTTATTTCTTAATTATAGCATAACCCGAAGAGTTAGAAAGGATTTGTCAAGATTAAATCCCTAAAATAGGGAAGTCTTTATGAAAAACTGTAATTTAATGTTAAATCCATGATAATTTGTAGTTATCTAGCCATTTGATAATTAATTAAGACTGACTTTCAGAATGACTGGAAAATCACTTCCTAAGAGGAGAAAGGGAGTGGCATGGCAATGTTTGAATAGGAATATTTTTTGTCAAATTCAGTTCTTTATAATTTGATATTAATACAAACTCTTCAATATGTAGGTACTAATAAAAAAGTTTTTTTTTTATTATACAACACGTAAGAGAATGAAGAAATATTACTATGTGAAAAATAAAGGACCTTTATTCTTTGCACAAGAAATAAGAAATGATTTTTCTAATTCGCCCCAATGAGTTCGCAAGGAGTGCAGGGAGATTGCGAAGAACCAAGTGTTATGACTTGTTAGATATTTATTTATAACTACACAGAATTTTCCTCTTAAGAAACTGAATCGATAGGTATACCTAAGTAAAAGAAACTGGTGTAAGTATACATTTTATTTATGACTAGCGACCCGCCCGCGGCTTCGCCCGCGTGGACTACACGTTATATCGCGCAAGTGGGGGTGGTGGAGGGGGGATAAAAGATAGCCTAAGTTCTCTCCCAAGGTCTACTCTATATCTGTGCCAAATGCAAGAGCACTCCTACAACTGAGTAAGCCACGTTTGCGACTAGTAACTAGCGCTATAACCGGTCACGGCAGTTTTAACAAACATCTGTTCAATCTAGGTGTCACAGACAGCCCCCTGTGCAGAGCTTGCATGAGGGCAGAAGAAACAGCCGCCCACGTCCTGCTGGAATGCGGTGGGGTGGCCGAATGCCGGGCAAACTACCTGGGCAACCCGGGTAGTCTCAGGGAGGCGGTCAGCAACGTCAAGGCGCTGGCAGGCTTCCTTGAGGATATAGGATGGCTGGAGTAACCCCAGCCAAACACCCTCCGACGCAAAAAGGGCGCAATCCGTCGCCCAATTGCGGAAAACGCCCGCACGAAAAGAAGAAGAAGAAGAAGATCTGTGCCAAATTTAATCTAAATCGGTTGAGAGGTTTAAGCGGGAAAGCGTAACAGACAGACAGACAGAGTTACTTTCGCATTTAAAATATTATAGGATTAGCCCGGCCGGCCGCCGCGGGTCGGTACCGCCGCGGCGCCGCAACAACTACGTCCCTGCATTTTAAATTTGTAATATCTTCGGAAATATTCACTTAAATAACATGCTGTAAAAAGCATATTGATCTATAATAAATGTAAAATTTATTAGAGGTACTTAATTGGATAAGGATTAATATTGTATTGTTTAAAATCACTTCGTAAATAACCACTTTTTAGTAAAGGATAAAAAATGGTTATGGTGGGTTATCCCTAAGAGATAGACATATACCATCGCGGACTTTTTTGTTGAACTTTTTAAGGTGGACAATACTGTAGTACATTATTTTGGTCTATCTCGTAGGGTTCAGCCAGCGACATCACATTAGAAACCTCTAAATTTATCAGTGTTTCGCTACTATATTATGCATGTATTATACATATAAACCTTCCTTAAGAATCACTCTATCTATTAAAAAAAACCGCATCAACATCCGTTGCGTAGTTTTAAAGATTTAAGCATACATAGGGACAGACAGCGCAAGCGACTTTGTTTTATACTATGTAGTGATTTAGATTTGTGCTTTTTGTTCATTCCCTTGATTTTTAACTAGGTATAAAAGCTTTAAATCGTATATAGGTACTGGATAATATCTAGACACAAGCTAATTAATCTCTACGAGTGAACCACGTAAGGGCTTTGCTCTAGCAAATGTATCGTTACACTATAATATTATCGACAATTATCGTAGCAATTCACTGAAATAGATTAGTTATTTTCAAGGATTACGAAAGCCTAATTAGTTTCCGACTTGTAACTGAAATGGTATAGCCGAGAACATTGCATAATTACCTAGAATTTGTAAATATGCATTCTGAGCCTATACTTACTTCTTATTATGTATAATTATTCTGTTTGTGAACAATTAATGAAATAAATATAAAATTTTCAGCTGGTGTAGTAGGTATGCAAAAGGATGCACACTTGCATTGCACTGCAAGAGATTAGGAAAAAGCATAGAAAAAGAGTAGGGCGCGTCTTCGTGGGAGGCCCTGTCTATAAACTGCGGCAGCTCACTTAAATGTTCAACACCTACTTATGATAAATCTGCAAAGTTCTCACATATTCGTGTAATAGGACTCGTGAAAATTAATAATTATTACAATATAATTTAATATAATTAAATTAAATTATCTATAGGTACCATTACTATAATGTTAGGTTGTAGGGGGTAATGTCTTCGCATGTTGTAAATTTTCACTTCATTAGGTAATGTGGGATATATACCACACAAATAATTTCATCTATAGGTACTTAGGTAAGTAACTAGGTTAGGTGTAATATCGAAATAATTGTCAACCATTGAGAAATCTTTAAAACAGCAATGTGTTACCTAACTTATTTTATTTGAAATCGATTAGGATAGCGTAGAACGCAGTGAATAGAAGACGCGGAGAGTAGGTAAGTAATGTATCTAGTTCTAGGTAGGTAATTTGTAGTAAGAGTGGGTGCGATTTTACACCAAATTTTTTTTTCATAATTTTCTCCGACTGAAATTGTAAAAAGAATCACGTTTTCTATCTATGTCAATTCTATGTATATCATATTCATATCTAATCTACCCTTAAGTAAGTTACAATAATCGATTTGTTCACACAACTTTCACAACCGCTTTCACAAGCGGTTAAAAACAAGTTTCCTTTATGTAATATCCCCTCGTTATTAAATTGTATTCACCAAGCATTTAAATTGTATTCACACAAATTAGTAAAGAAATTTAACACGTGCCAGAAATAAATAGCAAATAAGCAATTTTATGGATGAGCATACCGATTGATGGGCTACCCCGACAACGACTGTAGGGTACCAACAAATAATCTGTAAAGAAATGTTAATAACAAGATGATCAAATAACTCACCTCCAGCCTCCAGGGGGAGACTCGCTGCTGGAGTCTTTCAGCTGGGTTGTACTTGCACTTTGAAGATTGGGGATGTTCACACTGAAACCATCAAATGGACGTTCAATTAGGGTATAGGGATATAGGTAAATATATATAGATCAACTCTAGTAGGAAACTTAACAGAAGTTTAAGACCTAGGTACTTACTACTACTAGCTGGCTCAGTTATTTTTTTTTTGTTTTCCGCGGACTATCTATCAAGAAGTAGCCAGCAAAAAAACAACGTAAATATAAATGATGACCTGTCTATCTAAATCTAGATACCTACTCTCGAATTCCCCCATTTTTATCTCACGCGCTCGTAGTCGACCCATGGGGTCTGTATAGGTACAAAATGTAACGGGAAGGTGAAACAACAGTTATGGGGCATATAGGGTAGGTTAAGAGTTAATCCACAGACAAGGTATAAAAGCCACAAACCTAACAGTTTTACATAAAAATAACATTAAAGATTCGTCAACATCTTGCATGTTCGCCCCTATAATGAGTAAACTAACCACACGTTCGTTATACCTACATTTACTTAATGCCACTACACTGTGCATTGAACATTGAAATACTTAAAGGCTTCCGTATCTAGCACTCAGTGGTCATTATATTTAAAGAGCCACCTCTCTTCTTTTGAGGCGATGATAGCTCAGTGGTAGTGACGTCGGATACCGCGGCGAGGGTCGTGGGTTCGAATCCTACAATGAGCTTGAGCTTTCGGTGAAAGAAAACATTCGTGAGGAAACCACAGCACGGTGGTACTTTGTATTCCTCGACTGGCTGGCTACCACCCTCAAGTTGAAAATCTGTCGCTAAGCACCTGTTGGTGTGTTCCGGCAATTGCACTTGAGACCCAGTTTGCCTTTTAGGCATTGTAATAAGGTGTACAACACATTGGCAATCCCCAACCCAATGGTTTTGCTAATGTCTATAGGCGACGAAAAAAAAAGATTCAAATAATTAATCTCTCCATTATATAAGTGTTGGTTACATTTTTATTATTGAAATATCTTTCTTTAAAACTCTTTCTTAAATTTTCACCTAAAAGGTTTCTTTCATTGTTTATCAATAGGATATTTAAATTCACCACTTCAGCTTTTAAATTTGTATATTTCCAAATTTGGTGCAAAAAAGACGTCGAATTCAATTCATATACCTATGCAGCATTTAGGAATCTGCTAATGTGGTGTCTGTCCTAGGTGGGAATCGACCCCACGACCTGTGGTGTGACTAGTAGTTTTCTTACAATGTATTCTCTACTAAGAGCGGAGCATCAATGATAAATGTTGCGAAAACGGTGAAAATTTATTCCTTTTGAGAGCATGACAGAATTGTTCCTCTTAAAAAGTTTTATAAAAAAGTCGGCGATAGCATAATGTCTATATTTTTGACCCTTCCTGTACAACATTTCGACATTTTAACAACCACTATACTTATTATGGAACCAATGGATTATCCACTGGTTATGGAACCAATGGACTGGAACTTGGACCAAGTATCAGAAGCCTCGAACATATCGCACATGAAAATAACTGTTATATATATTTCTTTTAATGGTTTTTTATTCTACAAATTTCATAAACACTTATTTCAATATTTAAAAAACATTCTGCCTAAAATACCCGCTCTAATGGGCGCGCCGCCAGGATTATTTTCAGGGAGGTGCATCTGCATATCTATCTACACACTAAGTATACCGTACAATAATTATTTAATGAAATATCAGGAGGAGGACTTTCAATTTATTTATAAGGTGAACAAAGGACAGCATCCTAGACGCCTTAAATTTTTCTAACAGTAACTTAATAAAGAAAATATTTTAATCTTTTCTATATATTTATTTCCCAACAGGGAGGAGCAAGTGAACGGGTTCTTTCTTAAATCACATTTATTGTTAAAAATCTCAAACTCAACATGAAGTACAAGTTCGTGAAGTACAAGGTAGGTACCTATTGTTTACTTAGGCCCTAATCATAGATAATCTGGGAACTGATCTAGATCATTCTATTCGACTGGCATTCAAAACCATTGTTTCAGAACATACAATGGATTGTTAATACCAGACGTCTGGTAAACAAATAAACGTTGGCGGCGCGGCGCGGTAATCCTTCTTTGGAAATTTCCTTGGAATCGGAAAGATCATTCCAGACAGTTCTATCATTACCTACATGAAATGTTGACTGATGCCATATTGCTTACAATGAAACAAACTTACATTTTCTTATTAGCAACAGACGGTTCGACGATCAGTGGCAAACCGCAGTACGAATAACCTGAAACAATTCATATTATGTAGTCATCACCATTCTAAACAACCTAAATGAGACCTAACCTAACTTGCCATAGGAAATGCCGCTAAGATTATTTATCGAACTCATATTTTTTTTAGCTTCTAGCAAAGAGATTTAAAGATAGATATAAAAGTATTTGCTTCTAAGTAAATTATATCAATACGACTACTTTTCATGTTTTGAATACGAACTCTTAAGATCTCTCTTCAGTTGGTTTAGAATATAATACCTACACACAAAGAGATTTAAAGATAGATACAATAGAGCGGCTATCAGAAGAAATGTCATAGAAAAACTGTGATCCTTCGATCAGCTATTGTTGATCGAAGCTTGATCCCATTCCATGCCTCAGTAACGTCATCTATCTATTAATAAACTAGACTAGACTGTAATAACTACTTATATGAACAAATATATAAAATTACTAATTAGGTCTTACTTACTTATATCAGTAGATAGGTACATACATAAAATGTTCCTATAAATGGGCACTTAATATCTTTTGTTATCAGTCTAATCGTAGTGAATTAGCATATGGCTGAGATGATTTTTTACTGTATCTGTGCTTGTCATATTCATCACAACAACTGGAAGGCAGTGGTGCTAATTCAACATCATGAGTTTCTACCCGTAATACCTTTAAACCTCTATGAGTAGGTACCTACTTATCTAATATATATATGATATGATATTACGACAAGAGCTTTTGTAGATAGTTGTTTGGTAATAGCACTAATCGGCACATTTTTAATATGTGGATATGGATCGGTCCAACATATAAAATATAATAGATAGATATAGGTGTAAGCTATATACAGCGCAAATATATATAAAAAAGCGATAGATAATAGATAAGAAATAGGATAATAGGTAACAAGTTAAAATTGGTAGGTAATATTATCAATGCTCTTACCGTGAAGTTTATCTATAGCGCGATCCGCAGCCGACTGGTCAGGGAAGTCGACAAATGCATAACCGCCTCTCTTCACAGAGATGTCTGTCACGGTCAAATTTTGTTCGGCGAACAACTGTCTTACGGCCGCTTCATCGGCTTCAATGGGCAAATTGCCGATGTATAATTTATTCATCGCAGAAACAGTCTTGAGTTGTTCACTCATTTTAAGGTGGTTAATATCTTAGAAATTAGTTTGTAAATCCGGTAAGTCGCACTTTTACGAACGACAATCAAATCCAAGACCAGCAAGTAAGTTCTTATGTTTTCATTTGTCTTTGAATGTCAGTGACGTGAATCTAAAAATGGAATTGATATAAATTGCTTTTCTCTAGACGGCCATGATTAAGTTCAGGAGTACCAAATAAAAAAGGGCCGATGAAAAAGTTTTGATTACTTAAATGTATCGTAAATCTAAAATCAGCCAAGAGCATGAAGATGAAAGCGTACCATGCCAAAGTAAGTAGCTAGACTATGTCACAATCCTAAAAAAAAAACCGATGTAAGTACATAGGTACTTTTACATAGTTCGAAAATAAGTTGGCGATCACAAAGTTGACCGAATAAAGCTCTTAAACTACAAGATTCACTGACATTATTTGCCTGGATAACAACATACATTTATTAATTAAAGATACCTAACTACATAATATTAAAGTAAAAAAAAAAACCAAAATAACAATGAGAGACAAATGCCCAGAATAGCAGCTTCACATTAAAAATTATATTTAACATTTTAATTTTGCTTCTCCATAACTAATTACTTTTAACGAATCTACAGGTTACTACTCGGTTGAGTCATAATTTTTTAATAACTCACTGTTTACTATTGTCTGTATGTCAAAATTATTTAATTCTTCTATTTCTTCCATGTCTTCTATGTTGGATGGAAGTATTGGCGAGAAGCCTTACTTAAATTATTTTTATTTTTACTGGCGCGTGTTTTATGCGTTTAGGTTTTATGTGGTATAGGTACATGTAGGTATGTCAACTGTCAAAGTTTTAAACGACCTGTACAGGTGAAGTGAATTTTTGATTAAAGTGGCTTTGGGGCACCATAGACCCTAATCTATATATATGTATATAAAAGGATAAGTCCTGACTGACTCATCAACGCCCAGCCTAAAGCCTTAGACCTAGTAAGCTGATTTTTTTCACAGGTGTTGTTTTTAAGACGTGACCGAGGAATAAGAACGGATTTTTCGAAATTCAACCCTTAAGGGGGTGAAAAAGGGGTTGAAAGTTTGTATGAAAGTCGGTCATTTTTGAAGCTAGTATCATGAAACTTTGTTTTTAAGCTAACAATAAAAATTAAAGAAACACGTGTCTTAGACTTTCTTTAAATTTTACCGCTGAGGGGGTGAAACGGGTGTTGAAAGTTTGTATGGAAGTCCGCCATTTTTGAAGCTTGAAGCATGAAAAGTGTTTTAAGCTAACAATTAGAAATAAAGTAACACGTGTTTTAACGTTTTCTAAAACTCGACCCCTGAAGGGGTGTTCAAAATTGGTATGAAAAATGAGAAGGCCTTGACTCACTGACTCATCAACGCCCAGTCTACATACACCCTTGGACGTAGAAAGCTGATTTTTTTCACAGGTATTGTTTTTATGATTTAGACGAAGAATGAGATAGGATTTTTCGAAATTCAATCTCTACATGGAAATAAAGGGATACGTGGGTGAAACCGCGGGGCGGAAAGCTAGTTTTTTTTATATTAAGGGCCGTATGTAAGCCAAACGTCATAAACGAGGTCTACTAATTTAATGAGTCATGAATGAAAACACGAAAGAAATTAACTCAATAAAATTGGCTATTTGACAGTTTTAATGAAAAAACATGAATTATGTTAGATATGGTAGCTTATAAGTTAAGAACAATTATACAATATGTTTTTTGCATAATAATAAATAACTTAAATAAGTAAGTACTAAGGTATAGTACTAAATAAATAAGGGATTTTGAAAAAAAAAAATGTAGGAGTTATAAAAGAAGCCTACGCAAATTTTTAAATACTTTTCCGAAAACTGTCAAATAGCCAATTATCTATAAAACACTAGTGGTGTTTTTTTGAAATATTGCTTCAATATATCAAAAAAACATTACAAATTCAATGAAATCGAGGTCTTTCTCTTTAACAAAAACAACAATATGAGCAGTGGCGTAGCTATCGGAGGGGCCCCCAACCAAGCTCAGGTTGCCCTCGGACCAGCAAACCTCGTATCGAACTATCTAATAATTCTCCCAATGTACTAATAATGGCAACTCATTTGAAAGAATACCTACAGGGGTATTCCCCAAAATTATATTGCCAACTTGAAAGATTCGCCGTCACATTTAGCGGGTTATTACAATAGGAAACGTCGATAAAAATAATAGGTTAAATAAATTTAATCTTTATTGCAAAAAATCTTTCAAATATTTAGAGCTGATGATAAAGTAGCTTTTGCACCAATAAAGTATTTATACAGGGTGTTAGGAAGAACGTGTGACAAACGGTAGAAGCGAGTAGCTATGGTCATTGTTTATGTAATCTGGCCCGTTTTTTTAAAGAAACCTTTTTTAAAAAACAATAATAAAAAAAAATCTCGATGAAAAAAAAATCGATGAGGCAAGAAAGGGTTAGTTAGGCCAGAATACATGGCAAATGACCCCAGCTGCTCACCCCTACCGTTTGGCACACGTTCTTCCTGACATCCTGTATAATTATATGTAAACAGTTTAGGGCCCCAGTTTTTTTTTTGCACCAGGGCCTTTGGTTACCTAGCTACGCCACAGAATATGAGCGTTCATTTTTAAAATAAATGATATAAATTATAACTATAGTTATATTTACAACAAAACACTAGTGCCAGGTTTTTTATTTAAGTTACGAAAAATATGCAATCAATTTATTTATAAACATCAATTTTGAGTCGCCATTTTTCCATACATTTTTCTATGAAGTGTCAACGAGACGCAATCGCGTGAAAAATTCTTTGATCATTAAACCAGCCTAAGGCGGCCCTTACACTTGCTATTAATGCTTGCAGAAGTTTTGTGCGTTTTACTTGCGTAATTTATTACATACCCATTTACATTGACTTACGAAAATCAGAAGCGAAAATGCCCTCTCATCGTCACGTTCAAGCAGCTGCTGCTTAATTATATTATCATTTCAAATACGATACAAAAGCAAAGAAATATATATATTTGTATGAGTTTAGATATTAGTAATATTACAAGTTTTTTTTATTTTTTTATTCTTGATAATCTTGTGTTTGACCACAATCTCACCATGGTAAGTGATGATGTGGCCGAAGGTGGAAAGCACACAAAGCCTAGATGGGAACTGGCTCTCAAGTGCAGCTGTCGGAACACACCGATAGGTGTTTGGCGACAGATTTTCAACTTGAGGGGGTAGCCAGCCAGTCGGGTACTACCACCGTGCTATGGTTTCCTCACGATGTTTTCCTTCACCGAAAGCTCAAGCCCATTGTAGGATTCGAACTACCACTGAGCTATCATCGCCTTAAATTATTGGTAATCCGACCAACTTTGATATAAATACGAGAACTCGTAATACGTCTAATATGCCATATTCACTTTGCATGAACACTGATCTTTATCGTATTTATCGCTCATAGATATTATATAATCCGACGACGAATTCTGCTAAGTTCATATTGTAGGTATATTCATATATCTACTGGTCTTTTAACATCCGTTGGATATACTAATTTCTCAAATAAAATTAATAAAACAATATTAAATTTAAAATAACGCTAGGTGCTAGACGAATTTAAGGATACCTATGCTTAACCGTAGGATAATAGATATCAGTGATATTCACGGATATTACTTGAAGAATATATTCATATTCGCTACTGACAAAAATCGATATAATCCATCTCGTTATGATAAAATTACTACGTAGTTGGAAGTTGAAAATAATATATTATTTCATCATCATAGGGCATTACCTATTTTTACTAGTTACTAGTCTTCTATCTATAAAAATATACAAATACTTAATTTCTTCACTATATCTATATAAATAAAAAACCGGTCAAGTGCGAGTCGGACTCGCGCACCGACGGTTCCGTACAAACTTGTAAATAGTTCGTTCATCACGGTAATGGAGTCTCAAGGTTTTCGATTACCTTATTTGAGGTTGGTGCTCTAAATTGTATGAGCGCCGATACAACTCCGAGGTCTATTTAATTGGTGGTGCTAGTAGTAAGTTGAAAATTAAGGTAAATTTTGGTACTTACAAGTTTTCGCGAAAATCAAAATTTGCCCATATCTTTTTATCGTTTTAACTCAGGACCTTGATTTTTATACACCTAATAGGGACCATAGACTTCAGTATCTAGTATAAATTTCAAATTGCTAGGTCTACCCGTTCCTGAGATAATCGGTGGTGACACACGGACAAACAGACAGACCGACAGACAGACGGACAAGATTTGGTCACGGCATCACGCGTGAACGGCTGGATCAATTTCACTAATTCTTTTTTTGTTGTGTTTGTTATTGTAAGGAGAAGGTTTTTATGAAAGAAAAAAGTAGAAAATTTAAGAAAACTTAACGACCATATTAATTTTTCTAACCTTATTATAAACATGGCGTTTGACATAACTGCCAGTTGTGTGACAGTTGGCGCAATTGACAGAATACGCCCCGAAAATATTGTTTATAAAAGGCAGGACAACGTCTGCCGGGCCCACTAGTATACCAATATTATTGAGAGAAAATTTATTTATGTATGTTTATTTGTAAAGGATTAACTCAAAAATACTTAACTGATTTTAAAAATTATTTCACCTTTAGAAAGCTACATTATCAGCGAGTTACATAGGTTATGTTTTATTCTAATTCCTTTGGGAACGCGAGTGATACCGTGGGGCGTAAGCTAGTATGAATGAAATAAAGTTTTTAACATGCAAGCCTAATGAACTCTATACCAAAATCTATTTCTTTGTCACTATCATACCCATTCCATTTCTTTACTTCCTGAAATAGATTAATAATAATTGTAGCAAGTAGGTATAGAAATTGAGAGCTAAGAGAAACAGTTGCAATTAAATTTATTTATGATAGGCGGAAAACAACCTAAAAAAATATTAATCCTGAAATCGCGATTCGAGTTATTGAATGACTGACTGACAGACGGACATATCAGCTTACAGCCCAAACCACCAGGGCTAGGACTGTGAAATGTTTGCGCAAGGTTTATTTTTATATAGGCGAGCACAAAGAAGGTATATTTGGAAATTCAAAATGTAAAGGGTTGAGAATTGAGATATCGTTCGTATGAAAAGGTTTGATTAAGTATAAATCCTTTAAAAAAATGTATCCCTGAAACAACATTTTTAAATCAAGTGGTGAGTTAATGAGTTTTGAGTTGAGTTAGAGTTTAAAAGGGGCTGAAATTATTTACAAAATTAGGATTGAAGTTAATGCGAAATGATCTTCTGAAGGAAGAAAGTTCTAGTTTTTATGATGATCTAGAAGCTGGTAGTCAAAGTGTTGTATTCAACAAGGGAGAGTAGTTTTTAGGCAACTGGCCGCTACGAGCGCCTTCTATAGGGCATGAACACGGATTCGCATAAGCGATTTAACAATTTTTAGTTGGTGGCTGATGATGGGGAATTATCTGGATTTGTGTAGCCGTACGTCATTGTAAGGGCAAGCATCGGCATCGATTGTTCTCCACTGGTAACTGTCCATGGGCCATCCGTAATTAATGATCGCCCTCACAATGAAACTCATAAACGTTTTATGCGAAAACAATTTAAGTAAGGACGTTTGAATTTTTTTGGCGGATTGGGGATTTTACATGTCACGAATGGGGATTAACGAAGTTTTTTTTTTTAAAATCACTTCTAACTCAATAAATTATAATGGGGATTGCATTTGAAACAGCGAGACGGAAAGTTAGTCTAACATAAAATATTTAAATTTAATGATTACGTGTCTATAAACGTTAGTTTTTTCCTAATTTATCTGTAATAATCTATAAAAGTATGTAAAAAAATGTCAAGATCCGTAAACTTTAGTTCGGTTCTTGAAAATCTCTTCACGCGAAATCCTCACTAATATTAGGTACACATGCGAAAGTAACTCTGTCTGTCTGTGTGTTAAGCAATTACACCTAAACTACTAAACCGATTTAAATGAAATTTGGTACAGAGATATCCTAGAGCCTGAAAAAGGACATTCTACTACTAGTCTACTTTTTAAATGCGAAAACATTGCGTGCGGGGATGAAAGTTGAAGTGAAAAAGAAAGTAGCAAAAAAGACTTACGACCCAGAAAATAATAGAAAATATAGAATAAATACAGAGAATTACGGATTCATTACAAAATGTGAAATCATTTGATTTCTATGAATATAGGAGATACAACAGTTTTAAAATATCTATATATTTATATCCTGGAAAAAGGATAATTTTTACCCCGGGAAAAGAAAATATAAATCTCACGGGAACGCGGGTAAAACCACGGGGGACAGCTAGTAATCAATATTTAGCATTCAGATATTTTTCGATAAACATCACAGAAAGATGAATATTTATATACCTAGGCAACCTATAGAAATTTGTGAAAGTATTCATATTTTCAATAATAATTACCTACTAATTATTAATATGCAGTTGGAATAGATAATATCCTTAGATCCCTAGAAGTGCTAGACTGAAGTGATATTTTCAAGATCTTTGTGAATACCTAATAGAATTTTGAGGCGGTTATAGCTCTGTGGGTAACGACATCTAGTGTCGTGAGTGAGGGTTCAAATCCTAGGTTGAGCTCAGAAGCGTCTCTAGCCCATGTAGCGCCCGTGTGCAACATTACCCTAGCGCCCCCTAGTAAGCGCGCGGTCAAAATGGAATATTACATTACCAAAAAAAAATATAACACATCCAAAAGCTAAAAAATATATATCCGGGTGATTCAAACGCGGCCATTATGGCGCGCTTATTTTGTGATGTAAGATTAGACGAATTCGATGTCAAAAATGAAGTGTTTGGTTCACAAAAGTTACTAAAATCAGTTTATTACCATGGAAAAGCACAGAAAACTTATAAATTATAATAAATTTAAGCGTAGCGGTTAAAAACTCTGTGGTCGAGTTTCAAAGTGACGTCACGATTACTCACGATTTGGTCATGGGGAGTTTTGGAAATTTGCTAGGGAACTTAAAAACAGATACTTCTTGATGATTAAATTTACCTATTAAATTTTGAAAATAATTATGTAGGCATGTTTTTGTAACAATATGAATTAAATAAAAAAAATCGTCTATTTTGAAGTATCGTGCATATTCCCCATTAAAAAAAATACTTTAAAATGTTTTTCCGCGTCTGTTATCGGTTCATCCTTCTCCTCAATAAAAAAAAACGTTTATATTATAAAAGCCGCTCGTAGCGCGCCATGCTTTGCTGTAATTCTTCAAATATAAGAAGAGCTCCAGATTATACAAAATGTATCCAAAACGGAGCTCTTTTTACGTTGGTCAATGAAAGCGCCGCGGCCGGCCAACGCGCGCCTAGTGGGGCTCCGTAGCACAGTATAAAGATCTTTATACTGTGTCCGTAGCGAGCGGCGCTCGGCGCCCCC
The DNA here is from genome assembly GCA_951361185.1 of Ochropacha duplaris. Classification (NCBI taxonomy): domain Eukaryota; kingdom Metazoa; phylum Arthropoda; class Insecta; order Lepidoptera; family Drepanidae; genus Ochropacha; species Ochropacha duplaris. Next base: position 5,546,859 of record OX592690.1, read on the forward strand.
TAGGACCGCTGCGCCCGTCTGCAACGTACACCCTGCACAATAGGTAAAGACGCCTCTGGATGAGCTTACAGTGATGGAAAACATAGCACGGTGGTGGGGTTGTTTGTAGTACCCACTTAGCTTGACTTTTTCTCGGCAGTGTCCTGAGTTAGATACGCCTGGCTCGGCGAAGCGAGAAAACAATAACGATCGCAGAACTATACTACCAGTGCCGGAGTCCGTTCCCAATGTGCCAATCAGTAAGAATAATAATAACTGTAATAGGGTAGTGTCCTGGGTCAATAAAAATGAATTCTAATTAGTCCGTCGGTGAGATTATCAAAAAAATATTGGACACGTATTTTTTGCTTTATCAAATCAATAAAAATATACAAAGTTATAGCGCATCAAAGTATAGGAGTGGGGGCTTGTGACGTCACTTAGTGGTAAAATTTGTACCACGGTGTGACGTCATGCGAAATTTCAACGCACTGTATCCTCGTCATTTTTCGTTTACGGAACAAAATAAAAAATACGTGTCCAATATTTTTTGGTAATCTAACTGACGGACTAAAGAGGTTTTTTTAAGGACACAACCCTATTCTCAAGACTCAACTTCTTCACCTAGGCTAGAAAGTAGGCAGACTAGAAACCGCCAACCTCCCCAGCGTTATGGCTGGGAGTAAATGCCTAAATGTAGTATGTAATGATGTTGATGTTTTGTTGTTTGTTTACTAGGTATATTTAGTATAGTATTAAGTAGTAATTTAGGGTGAAGGTGTTAGATATAAGTATCATTTATTATTGTAAATGTAGGATAGTCCGCGTAAGGGTGTCTATGGTCCTTCAGACCGCCACCATTAAGTCCTCCTCAAAAAAAAAACAAAAAAAAAAATGTAGGTAGGCAAAAGTAATGCCAGTCTCGCAATACATTATATACTGGAAGCACGTCTTTTATTTAACACTGACTCGGTAATCAGTGACTATCGGGTGATCCGCATGTATGTTAGACTTCTGACATACCAAAATGCAATCCTCAATGCTTCGTAAAAAAAACGAATGCAGCGTTATACGTCGCAAATCTGGTCAATTTTGAGTTTGTGCCATTTGACACGGTTCAGCAGCTTTCCATTAAAACTGTTGACAATCACAAACAGTTTAGAGCCCCTTAGCCTGAGAAGAGATTGCCTCTTTAGGTAGTACGTGTATTCTACCGCTTATAGAACGGACAGTGTTCTGAGGGCTATCTTTTACCATCGCATTTTCCCTCATCAACATATAACTCCCTGACAATGTGCAATTTGTGTTTCTTTGGTTACTTACTTCACAACTTATAATGTCAAGACATCTCTCTTTATTACTAGGAAATATGTAACACTTATTATATGAATTAAATTTTTCTTACTGGGTATGTATTTTGAAATGGGATATTTTCAAGATCTGCGTTATGTTAGTTATGAATAGTTAAAAGTGGGTCCTACTTTGAAATATATAAAAAAACCTTTCAAAGTTCAACTTTGCTCGATAAAAACGTCTAGAAAACAAAATATTTAAAACATAGATTTCAAAATGTCATATCTATTTAAATTTCCACCCAGTATTCAGCGTATAAATAAGTTCATGGCATGGTTTTCCGCTCCACGTTTTCAACCGCGATTTCTTATTTTACCCCATTATGGGTCAAATATTGAAAAAGCCATCCTTCGTAAATGAATTCAGTTTAGCCAGTAAATTAAGTAGTAGGTAGGTATATACGATCCCTATAACTTAGAGCCATGTTATGTAGTGTAACACTGATAAAAATAAATTACTCGAATATAATCAAAAAGCCGGCCAAGTCGAGTCGGACTCGCGCACGAAAGGTTCCGTAAAAAAGGCAAAAAAAAACACGTTTGTTGTATGGGAGCCCCCTTAAATATTTATTTTATTTTTAGTATTTGTTGTTATAGTGGCAACAGAAATACATAATTTGTGAAAATTTCAATTGTCCAGCTATCGCGGTTCTTGAGATACAGCCTGGTAACAGACAGACGGACGGACAGACAGCGAAGTCTTAGTAATAGGGTCACATTTTTACCCTTTGGATACGGAACCCTAAAAAGTAAATTTTAAAATTAGTAGGTACCTATTTTTCATATTTTAATGGGTAAATATGTAACTTTTATAATTAAATGTATTATAGGTATTATATAAAATCGCCATTTAATCTTTATTTAAATAACATAATCTTATTTATGTAAATAAATAGAAAGCTAAATATAATTTTCTTGAAATAATATTACTTTTATTGCGTTTTATTGTTTGGTACCACCGCACGTTATACGGTGTGTGTCTATACTAGTGCAATGCATCGACGATGTGTGCGTGACTGCAACACATGTCCAAAAACAACTAATGAATGCTGGATTTGAAATTCGATTTGGCTTACATACGACCCTTAATACATAAAAATATACCTAGGTTTCAAACAACATGAAAAATACCTAATTTCAATATGTAAATATATGCTTAAAAATAAAGCTTGAACACATAGATGAATAAATCGTCGCGGTCAGAGCGGAGCGTGGACCAATTCTTAATCTATGCTTGAACAGTATAAACATAAGTATTCCTGGCTAAACCAGCTGTGACTAATCCCCTCATTCATAAAACTATTTTAATTATAATATGTTTTATTATATATGTCAAATCATCAAGGAAAAAACGGTGACTGTTTTCGAGCAAACGAACGTATAATGGAATCGAAAACGACGAGGATCCCATCGCGGATGATGCCAAAGAAATTACTGTCCGTGACGTCCCGGTCAATACTGAAGCCGATGAACTCGCTTCACCTGGTCTATCGAGAACAGCACAGCGAAGAAGATTGCGCTCAATTTCAGATGTGGTTTAGGCCCACTGGGGATACCATAAGGTGGTGTGGAAATTAGTTTCTTAACCAAAACGCACGCTGAAGTAGGTACTAACACTTTGCGGCGCTCCGATGACAAAACTATTATATTTCCTAAAAAATGTACCTAGGAATTTTTCTGTAGTTTAATTTTGTGTAAAAATGATTTTATCGTAAAATGAATCGATAAGGAGATATTGTTAATGACAGTACTGTTATCTCTACTCTATCTGCAAAATTTTTACTAAGTAGGTTATAGTATGCATATAGCAAAGCGAATGCGCTGGATCGGTGTAAGATTCCTATTTTTTGCAGATAGATAAAATGATTCATCAAACAACAAATTGAATGATTTATGCCGAAACAGTTTGAAGCATTGCCTTATAAATAAAACTCTGTTATTAGGTGATATATATTTTATTTACAAAGAATTAACAAAATTAGAACAACCACATCACACAATCACTAAATGGAATGAAGTTGGCAAAATCGATTTAAATACTATTATAATCACAGTAATAATTTATTTCTATGTATATCACAAACGGTAGGTACTTACTTACAATAATCACAGTATAAAACAAAAATGTCTTACTGCGTAATAATGGAAAGTATTATGTGATCTATGTATCATGTGTGATGTGCCTTGAGATAAAATACATCGAATCCACCCACTACACCAATCCAAGCACTATACTCGTATACCTAATCTAATGAAATCTATTACCACAGTATAAAGTATATCTTTATACTGTGCTATTACTCTGTGTTACTGATGATTAGGCAAACTTTTGACTTAGTGAAGAAACAAGTGGTTACCTAGCTAGGGCATCATACACAGTTGAAATGCAATTTGGCGTGGTTCGTTAACACACTACCTATCACGCCGCAGGTCATGGGTTCGATTCCCATCCAGGACACACATTTGTGTGCATGAAAATGTCTGTTTGTCCTGAGTCTGGGTGTAATTATATATATAAGTATGTATTTACAAAAAAAAAGTAGTATATGTAGTATATCATTTCCATATTACAAGCTCTGCTTAGTTTGGGATCAGATAGCCGTGTGTGAAAAATGTCCGAGGATATTTATTTATATGGACTTACCTACATTATAAGCTATTCATACTCTAATTGTCAGGGCCGAATTTAAGGGAGGGCAAACGGGGCAACTGCCCGGGTCCTCCACAAAAGAGAGGCTCTCACATAAATTTTACTAATAAAAAAATTATTCCATATGGTAAAAAAAATGTTAACTACTAAATAAATATCACTGCAACCTAAAAAATGTGTATCTCTACACACTTGTAAGAAAAATAATATTTATCCCATTTGCAATATAACTAGGGGCCTCTTTTGTTGCCCCAGGGCCTCCACACCTCTAAATCCGGCACCACTAATTGTACTTTGATTATTATTTTAGAACAAATCAATAGCTATGCATAAAGCCACGTATGGTACCTATAGATAGCATGCAACACATAATGTAATTCAACATTTTCCATACATTTTAACGCGCATATTCACTGCACTTATTTGTTCCTACCGATTGTCGGTTTTTCGACGTACCTACCTCTTCGCGACCGAAAGTGATTATCGCGATATTTGGCTTCATGGCGTGCGCATTCGCAGTTGATGCGCGCACCGTCCACATTATGTTCGTGTTGCATGGATTGAATGTTGCGTTGTAAATAATATTAACAACGGTAGCATTTACTTTTCCTAATATTATAGTACTTTTAAATAATAATGTTGAAAGAGTACGTATCGGCTCGGCAAGTGAGAATTGTTTTAAAACTTAATTTTAAAATTAAACAACATTAAAAATATAACAAATCGTTTCTATTACAGTTATTGTTAATAAATAAAGCTAAAACATCATTCAAAATATTATATTTTTATATATCATATACTTTTTAAGCCTCTATAAATTCGTAGTTTACGTATAAATTATTTATTTTGGCAATAATAACTTAATATACATTTTATTTATATTTGTTAATACAAGCGTTCCGTTCAGTCCTTTAATACACAGTTGACCTTACACGTCTAACTAAATGCGAAATGGCAAATGCAACCAAATTGTTCTTGTTGTATAATAGAAGACATAGGTAAGGTAAAAGAAGTTATTCAACATTATTTTGACTAATAAATAAGTATACAATATATTTCCATAAATAATTATTTTAGTACATATCTACTTTATTATTTTTATAAATACCTTAAATAATTATCCCTAGATTTAACCTATAGTACCTATATACCAAAACAAATGCCCTTTATATAAATAACACCATTTCCCGCATACCATCATAACTATCAAAATTCCAAGACTTACAGAAGGTAAAACATAGATAGTAAACAATGACTAAACATTTCTAACTGAGAATGATTTAACAACAATCCAGTAAGTCATATTAAAACGAATTTGTTCGAGTTTTAACTACAATTAGTATTGGCGTTACAAAATTGCGTTCGTTGGTGGAAACTCAAAGCCTGCTCGACTAGTATAGAACCACCATAAGATATGAAATAAACAATATATTTACTAACTAGCTGTTCCCCGCGGTTTCGCTCGCGTTCCTGTGGGATCTTATCTATTCCCGGGACAAAATATAACCTATGTTCATCAGGATAATGTAGCTTTCTAATGGTGAAAGAATTTTTCAAATCAGTCCAGTATTCAGTTTCAGAGCCTATTCAATGCAAACAAACAATGAAATCTTTCCTCTTTATAATATTAGTATAGATAGATTAACTAATGTTAAAAACTATGATAAAACATAAAAACATTTGTTTATTATACTAGACTCTCAAAACTTTAACATTGTTATTTAGCGATGTGCGAAACGAAGTAGGCAAGAGTAAATAAATAAATAAAATTAGATTATCTATTTGTATTTGCTTTTTATAAGACGTATACAAGTATTAATTGTTGACTATGGATGGACGATACAATTAACGATTCATTACTATTTAAATTTACGAATGAACGATTGTGACGGTTGGAATATAAAAACAAAATAACCAATGAGTACTTTAACCGTAGGTACAAAAAGCCAGTGGAATATTGAAGAAGCTAAGAGATTAATGTAAAACTTCATATAAACGGACGTCTGGAAATTTAAAAACAGCCAAAATGCTAAGGTAATAATTGTGATAGTCATCAAGCAACTCAGCCAACGCCAGAGAGGAGTAAGCTATGGGATATATGATACAAAATTGTGATAGAATGTGAGTTTAGCATGTAGCGACAGAAGCTACAGGGAGGTAATTAAGTTTAAAAAGGAGTAATATAATAATATGATCAAAAATTACTTAAGGTTTTTTAAAATTAGCCATATTATGTAAATTGGACTTGACAGATAGATTTTTTCATCGTTCATTCATAGTTAGTCATGTGAGCAGTGCATCTCCTTAAAACCCGTTCTATATGAACCATAAATAATTATCGTGTGAGGCTAAATAAGATGGGGCCTCATGTTAAGACGTCGACGTTAAGTTGATGTGCTGGGTAGACCCATCGACACATAAAAATATCGTATTACCCATTATATGGAAGCATATTTTTCAGAAATTTAAATATTTAACTAACAAAATATTTGATTTGCAACAATGTTGGATGAGGGCTGATTATATAATACAATATTGAACTGACCGTTTTTTTTATAATGTTTTGATAATTTCGGAACGCAAATAAATAAATAATGATAACATTGCGTCATATGTTGAACGTTTCCTTTAGAGGGCGGTGACTTGTGGCGTCGAATCGCTGACACTCGCGCTTTTGACAATATCCGTCTTTGAGTGCACTCGGAAATGTAGCCTCGATTCAAGAGAATATCCAGAGTACTTTTTCCTGTAAAAATGATAAATGTTATATACAGGGTGTCCGGTAAGTAGTACGACAAACTTAAGGGAGAGATAGGTAGGCAGGTCACCTACCAAATATACAAAAATGAGCTCAATAAAAAGGTCACCAACGAAGTAAAGTTGTACGCACCTAGCATCTTGCAGCATTTGTAAGGCGCGCTCCTTGTCACCGAGTTGATAATGGCACATTGCCATCTCTGCCACCGAGTACGGGAGCAAGAATGTGTCCTCCTTTATGTCACTCTTCAACCTGGAAACATTTTATTATAACAGGATGTCCGGTAAGAAGTACGACAAACTTAAGGGGGAAATAACCACGGGGCGGAAAACTAGTATTTTTTTTATAATAGGGATGTTGACCGACATATCAAATCAGCTTCTTTTTATGAAATGTCAAAACGATAGTATGAAATACTTGCTTGTGACGTCATAAATATACACCGTCAAAAGATCTACTCTTTTATTGTTAAATTGCTAATTAAAAATCATAAAATAGTTGAATTTTACTAAGTGTTCGCTATTTACTAGCATTATTAGGTGTTTTATACACTGTCTGGTGTTAGATATTTTTTTATTGAATATAGGCAACATCCCTATTCTAATAAATCTATAGTAGGTAGTATTATCTACTTGTGTGCCAAAATCCGTTCACTTGTTTTTGCGTGATTGAGCAACAAACATACAAACTTTCACATTTATAAGATTAGTAGGATCAATCACTGATGTAATTCTAGTGCAGCACTGCTGTTGCAGTATCGCCAACATTATCATCATAGCATCTATCGGTGTGTTCCGCCAGCTGCACTTGAGAGCCAGTTCATATCTAAAGTGCTTACCACCTTCGGCTACATCATTACTTACCATGCTGAGATTGCGGTCAAACACAAGCTTTTCCAGAATTAAAAAAACAAATATAGAAAGGAGCGTGGATCTTGTCATCTATTATATAACAATGAATCCCTATTTTCTTAGTCACGGCATCACGCTTGAACGGCTGGACCAATTTCGCTGATTCTTTTTTTGTGGTATTTGTTATTGTAAGGAGAAGGAATTCTTACATTAAAAAAATTGCTCAGAAACTTCGAAATTTGAAGAAAACTTAACGCCCATATTTAAATTTCCTAACCTTAATATAAACATGGCGTTTGACATAACTGCCAGTTGTGTGACATTTATTTTCCACTGGGCCCACTAGTTTGACATAAATATGAACAGGAGCCACTAGTTTAGTTAGCCCTTTGACGGTTGCTAAGCGTGCAACTATATAACGTGTTACAAAATACCTCGTAAAAAATATAATTACATAATTATGAAAGCCAAAAATTTTGTCAACCCTAGTAAGCTGTCTTGTCAGGGAACCAGTTTTTTTTTTTTTATATTCAATAGGCTTGTGTTTGACCACAATCTCACCATGGTAAGTGATGATGTGGCCGAAGATGGTAAGCACACAAAGCCTAGATAGGAACTGGCTCTCAAGTGCAGCTGTCGGAACACACCGATAGGTGTTTGGCGACAGATTTTCAACTTGAGGGTGGTAGCCAGCCAGTCGGGTACTACAAAGTACCCTACCACCGTGCTATGGTTTCCTCACGATGTTTTCCTTCACCGAAAGCTCAAGCTCATTGTAGGATTCGAACCCACGACCTTCGCCGCGGTATTCGACGTCACTTACCACTGAGCTATCATCGCCTTTATCATCGATTAAATAGCAGAAAGGCACTACGTACCTATTTTACCTAATAATTGTCTACTTTAATAGTTTTTCTATTTTTAATTCATAAATGTTTGCTACCTCAATACAAGGATGTCATTATACTCAAGTACTGGCTTCAAAAAATGACAAGTTGAGTAGAAATATAGGTACATTCTGCGTAGTTTACTCTTTAATTTTACTGAAATAGGGTTTGCACATCAGTGAAAATATTTTTTTTGGCGTATGTTATACATCGTTACTACGGTTTTTAAATATTGTGAATGGACTCGTTATAAGGCCCCATTTAACCTCCTTTCGGCTTTACGGGTAGTTTTGTAACAACCTGTATATTTCGCAAGTCCGCCCCCACATGGAGTGCTGTAATTTCTGTAGAGGTTTTCCCTAGAGACTACAGCATGGGGTACTTCAAGAGTGGAAGGAAAGTATTTGTGAAGACTTACATGAATACGGAGGTGAGAGTATCAAGCGCCATGCGAGGCAGGCCCATGGCGGCGAGGCAGCAGCCGTGCAGGTAGCGCAGCAAGCCGCGGTTGTCTGCCTCGTAGCCGGACATCCACTCCTGTGGGCCCATCTCCACTCGCTCGCGCGTCGCCTCGATCAACTGGCCAACAACACATTAACATACATTATTCACACCAATCTAATATACTGGTAAACCATTGATAACTAATAACTAAAGATAAACAATCCCAAGCAAAATTTCTCTCAAAACTGTCACAAATTGTGTTGAGTAGTTAAATTTTTTAAGTTGTATTCACAAAGCTATGTACAAAAGGCAAGAAAACTTTTTAAAACCTGCTAGCCAAAATATGTCTTAAACGAACACTGAGGCATGTTTACCCTCGGAGCGTTCGAGTGTTAATAGATTAAAAGAGTATCTACCCAAATGTTCGAGTGGGCACTCATTCGGTAAGGTCATTTTTTGTCGCTGATTGTGCATCTTTAGTTATTAGATATCAAAGTCGTATACTAATAAATCTACACTAAAATAATACAAACAATAGTAATTTTTTTAATAAGTGACTAAAGTTGTTTTTGATGCGAGTGCTGGCTTTAAATCAAGAACTAGCGAAGTAGTCTAGAATTTAATCAAGAGCGTAGCGAGGGATTTTTATATAGATAGACCACTGAACACTGCAAGTGATTTAAATACACGAGACATTAAAAAAATTTGCTCTCGTGTGAAACATACAACTTTTTACCTGTACCAGAGTCGAGCGAACTATATCTGTGTTGTAGATAGATGTCGCTACAGTATTATATAAAAGTTTAACAGTATACAGGTGAATTTTTCAAGAGGGCGTCGATGGCCAAATCCTAAACTGAAGGGAATAGCGAAAAATGCTGAATGGAGTCTCGGGGCCGATTTTGATTAAAACTAAAACTGCATTATTAGATTTTCGAAAAAATATTTTTCCAAGCCAAGAATCGAACCCGATGAATTTGAAAAAAATATATACAGCTTGTATTATTATACTATCCGATAACGTACGGCAAACTAAAAGAAAGTGCTCTTTTGTTAATAAATTGGTTTTATTTTTTTGTATTTTCATATAGTACAATTGACAACCCTAGCGACTCGAGCCCTTAGGTTCATAAGCCTTAACATAACATTTAAGGCGATGATAGCTCAGTGGTAAGTGACGTCGAATGCCGCGGCGAAGGTCGTGGGTTCGAATCCTACAATGAGCTTGAGCTTTCGGTGAAGGAAAACATCGTGAGGAAACCATAGCACGGTGGTAGGGTACTTTGTACCCGACTGGCTGGCTACCACCCTCAAGTTGAAAATCTGTCGCCAAACACCTATCGGTGTGTTCCGACAGCTGCACTTGAGAGCCAGTTCCCATCTAGGCTTTGTGTGCTTACCATCTTCGGCCACATCATCACTTACCATGGTGAGATTGTGGTCAAACACAAGCCTATCGAATATAAAAAAAAAAAAAAAAATATAGTGTGGGTGTAACTCACCTTGAGTAGGCATTGCGCAGCTCTATCGTTATTGGCGAGTACAGTAAACATGTTCCAAAGGCAGAGCAGCTCAATGGCTGGTAACACCAGACGCCCGCCCTGTGCCGTGTACCGAGCGCACCGCTTTATCATGAATTTCTCCATCGGCAACGACTTTCCGGCGATCCGCTGCTTGTAGTATGATGCGTTCCTATATTTACCAGCTAGTATAATATATATCAACAATATACAGGATGTCCTGTGTTTTTGAATGTTAGATATCAAATATCTCGAAAATGGTGACACTTTCACTAAGGACATTTTTGTCGTAATACTTACCGGACATCCTGTATATACAACCCTTAGATGATGAAGTAGTAATCGCTGCAGTACAGTATTTTAAGTGCAGATAGTGCATGAACAGTTCTTTAACAATTTAATTTTAAACTTAGAAAAAATTACAAAAAAATAAAGAATAATGTAATACGTTTTAACTTTTTACTGCATACCTCTATATCTATGAAGTTATTACCACGTTACATCAACTCAGAACGGTTACTAACTGTTAGTTTGTGGACATACCTTAAGAGATCATCACATTGTTGTTTTTCAGTCGGAGTGATGTCACCTTCAAGTTGTAGTAACATCGCTGCTTTAGTGTAAGAGTAAATTGTTCTGGACCACGAACTCTCATCTATCAATTTGTTTGCATACAACGCTGCACCTCGCCAGTCCATCCGCAACCTTACATCACACATTGACTTTCAGTTAATAATAACTAATTTATAATTGAACTAGCTGTCCTCCGCGGTTTCACCCGCGTTCCCGTGGGATCTTATCTTTTCCCGGGATAAAAATATAGCATATGACACTCATAAATAACGTGGCTTTGTATTGGTAAAAGAATTTTCAAAATCGGTTCAGTGGATCCAGATATTGACGGGCCGGTCGGCGTGGTTGGTTAACACACTACCAATCACGCCGCAGGTCGTGGGTTCGATTCCCATCCAGGACAGACATTTGTGTGCATGAACATGTCTGTTTGTCCTGAGTCTGGGTGTACTTATCTATTTAAGTAAGTATTTACAAAAATAAATAGTAGTATTATGTAGTATATCAGTTATCTGGTTTCCATATTACAAGCTCTGCTTAGTTTGCGATCAGATAGCCGTGTGTGACAAATGTCCCAGGATATTTATTATTATTATTATTTATTATATTACCTCCTACAACCTTAGAAAACTTTACCTCTTTTTAATATTAGTAGATGATGTACCATTTTGTTGGTTTCCAAATAAATAAGTTGATATTTGCATTTCTCAGACTTTTTTAAAAGATTTAAAATTGAAAATTTGCGAGGAATGTTCGACTTGATTGCATTCCTTATGTAACTTCCAGTAAAGAGATATTTGGCCAGATTTTCTAAAGAGTTGATTGGGACACAACTTGTATATCAAATCGATATAGAAACTTATGAGATTCAAATACATGCGAATGGTCACGCTGTTGCAATGAGCTAGGATTCCGTAGTAACCAGCCGGTGAGTATAAATGATTATACGTGTTTTTTTTCAGTGTCCCTTGATAACTCACCCATTAACCCACATGATCTCCCAGAAGCAAACGTGTCGGAACTGTTTCCAAGTGTCTTGGCTACTAATGGCGCGGTCGTAGGTCAATATTGCAGGCTCGAACATACCTCGCATAAACTCTAGTCTGCCTTTAAATACCAAGAACCACACGCTCTCCGGATAAACCTGAAACGAGAAAAAAGCAAGTCATCGCAGAGCTGTGCGGTTCCTCAAACTATGTACTTACGTAACATATAACATATTATTATATCTTCAGTACTAGTAATGCAGAGTACCTATATCGTAATTGATACTCACTATAGACTATACTTAAACCAAATGGAGTACCTATCTAGCAGCATTGCCATTATTGCGTGAAAATATTTCACGTGATTTTGCCTGGCATTGAAATTTACGAATTTTGATTATTCTTTGAATTAAATACTATTTAGTAAAAACAAAAAAAATATCGAATTAGGCCTGTGTTAAAAATCGCCGACTTTTACATATTTGTAACCAAATAATAAATGAATATGTTTTATGTGTGGCAGCAACATATATTTTGTGGAAAAACTCAACAAACAAAATGGTAGGGGAGGCGAATAGGGGATTTCGGGATTTACTCGAGCGCGGCAGATTAACATAAGGGGGCAACCTTGCACCTTGTGAAGTACTCTCACCAAATCTGAGCCCTCTATGTAGTGTCGAACGCCTAGGGTAGCCCGTCAGATTAGTAAAAAAAAATCGATGGTTTGAAATACTCGAGCGCGTTAGATTAAGGTAAGGTAAGTTAGTTACATGCCAAATAGTGTACATTTCAATAATCTGACAAATTGGGCGTGACGAAAGAAAATTGGAGACTCGCAAAGATGCAAAAAAAAAAACGTCACCTGGATTTTCTCGAGCGCGATTAGTTTTTTTTTTATTTTGAAGGAAATTAGTCACGAATCACGGAAATATCTTAATCTGCCGATTTGCACAAGCCGAAGTAGCTAAAATCATTATTAAGTGTATAGTCCAGGAATATTATGAGTTTCACCTCAGAATGAGAGATAGTCACCTATTAACTTGTATAAACCTTTATTTTGACACCCTAAAACTTGACTCAAAAGCTACTTATCTTAGGGTGCCCGCGACTACTGATTTTTCAAGATCAAAGGTCAAAAAATCATTTATTGCAAATATCTCGTTTCCTATGGGTTTTTTGGTATATGTATTCATGATAAATATTGTAGAAGATTAAATTCTCTACAACTTTTGTGCAAACATTTTTTCGATAACTTGAACCATTTTCGAGATTTCGATATTTTTTATATATTTTTTTTTTCAAACCGTCAGATTAAGGAAATCCCTCAACTTAATTGTCAGATTATGGGTCAGTACAACAAGGCCATCAAGAAGAACCGCCTGTATAAAAATCTGACGCGCTCGAGTAAATCAAGGTCACGATTTTTTTTTGCATTTCCAAAAATCGGCCCTGACTGATGGTCGCGTCCAAATCGTCAGTCTTTAAAATAGGAGCTACTGGAGGGTTCACTTAACATCCCTTATCAATGTCTGACGCGCTCGAGTAAATTATTTTTTTAAATATTTTCGACCCCTTCGTACGGCCACCCCCACCACGCAAAACGGCAGATTATTATATTTCCGTTATCAGACAGACGTGGCGCGACTACCCTATTAATATCTGACGCGCTCGAGTATTTCTTGGTGACTGTTTTTTTTACATTTTTGAAACCCTGTAGACGCTCCCCCCACCGCTGAAGGGGAAAATATCATAACCTTTTTTTCTTTATTCCACCTAATCTTCAAATTCCAGTAGGTCCCAAAGACGCTCGAGTAACTACAAATTTAGCATCATTGCCTCCCCTACCAAAAGCTGATTGTATGAATTAAAAGCCTAAAAACATAAGTGAAGAAACATTGGACATGTAGGTATAGAACAATGAATGGAGACTAATATAGACTAAGAAATAATAATAACTATGCAGATGGGTCTTACGTAAATACAGATCTATATAGGGATTGGTGGGTCACCGTAAGTGACTACCGTCGCCTATAGACATTAGCAATACCAGAGAGATTGTCAATGTGTTGTACCTACACTTTATTAGGCTCTCGAGTGCAATTGCCGGAACACACCAACAGGTGCTTGGCGACAGATTAGGGTGGTAGCCACCGAGTCGAGTACTACAAAGTACATTACCACCGTGCTGTGGTTTCCTCAAGATGTTTTCCTTCACTAAAAGCTCAAGCTCATTGTAGGATTTGAACCCGCGACTTTCGCCGCGGTATCCGACGTCACTACCACTGTGGTATAATCACTAAGGTTTTATCTTATATTTTGAGTTTAGGACCTGAAGTTCTTTCTGCAGTATTTCCTCGCAGACGTGCAAGTCACCCACGGCCCCGATGAAGTGGCAGATGACGAGGTGGTATCCCAGCAACGTGAGGTCACAGAGGACTGACCTCATTCCGGGAGAGCGAGACCCTGCCTCCAACTCTGACAGCCCTAGTGCCTGTTTTTTTAATAATAAACACAAGGAAAGTTAAGGGGCAGCCTCAAAATTCAACTTAATCTTATGGAACTCAGTTTGTTATGATTTTGACGGCAGAATTATACTGTACTAGCTGTCCTCCGCATTCCCGAGGGATCTTATCCTTTCCCGGAATAAAAAGTATCCTATGTGTTATTCCAGGATATGATCTACCTGTGTGCCAAGTTTCATCAAAATACGTTCAGCCGTTTTTGCGCCTAAAATTCCGCCTTATCATGATTTTTTATTACCAGTTTAACGACCAAAGAGCAGGTCTTTTGATGGTGTATATTTATGACGTCACAAGTATGTATTTCATACAAAACTCCATACAAATCATCGTTTTGACATTTAATAAAAAGAAGCTGATTTGATATATCATCACAATGTTTGACTTCCAAACACTCACAACGAACGAACAGGTTAAATAGGCCGTAATTTATCAGTAACGCGATTGCTAACAGATATGTATGTCTACGCCGTAAGATATTTCATCACATTACTATTCAATGATCTTGAGAGCGATAAAACTAAACATTTATGACACAAATAGAAATACCAATATGAATACTTTGGTTCATGTCTCATAATGTCTCTCATTGTATAGTAATGAACGTGTCAAAATTAATCATAGACGTCGAAATAACAGATTTTAAACAATCTACAATTAAAATCTGACAATCGTCCATAGAAATCTAATCGGTAGTTTACGATTTGATTTAATTTTAGCAGCAGAATAATAAATATGGCGTAACTTACTGACCTTGTTGCCGGAGAATCCAACAAACTCTAATAAGCTGACAATCTTCGGCGGTAGGAGCGAGATCATAACGTTAAAGGTGGCCGTTCCGAGGCGAACTCCGCTCTGGAATTGCACCCTGGACGTTTCAGACTGCCATTTTTTCCTTTCTAATATTTTGGCGCAGTCCCTGTTACGTAATTGGTTAAAATATATATTTACTTATTACAGAGATAGGCGACTCACCTGATGGTAAGTGACTACCGTCGCCTATAGACGCTAGCAATACCAGGAGCATTGGATTGCCAATGTGTTGTATACATTATTTCAATTTATTTTATTGCCGTAACACACCAACAGGCGATTGGCGACAGTTTTTATACGGTATTAAGTGCGCTACCACTGTGCTATGGTTTCCTCACGATGTTTTCCTTCATCGAAAGCACAAGTTCAGATTCCAACCCACGGCATTCGCCACGGTATCAGACGTCAACACCATTGAGTTATCATAGTCTAAATTATTTGTCTTGTACATGTAGGACCAAGTATCGAACACTGGTTCGGTACAACATAGACTGATATTACGGTATGAGGAAAATGGATACTACTCGTTTGTAACAAATGAGTTTAAAAACATACATTGACAAGTAATAACCTTGAAATGGAACAAAGATTGCAGAAAGCAAAATATTTCCGTTAGGTTGAGTCACAAAGTGAAGGTCATAATATACAAATCTCCTTAATTATTACAATCATATCATATAGGTACTCATATCATTATGTAGGTAGCTTCCTGTAATGATACACTAATACAGCTCTTATATTTGATACACGTAACATCATATAACAATTAATCCTTCATTACCATTATCGTTTATCTGTTATCTATCATATTGTAATCAATTCCAATATTTAATAATTTAAGTAGGTTACTATCACGCACAAATAATTTTAGTAATTAATTATTCTAACGTCAAACTTCGAAACATAATATTACGATAGTTTCACGTATCTAAAATAAATCCGTGATTATGAGATTAATCCTAGAAATAATTGCTAATGTAATATTTGGCATGGGCACAGATCACGCTGCTTTGACGGGATTTTTCGAGATTCGTTATTACAGAGCGCGTAAGAGCGTTTTTAAAAATCTTCATATTTTTAAATTAATATATTAGGTATTTTTAATAGGTACCTAAAACGTTTCTAATTTTTACAAGCTTTTATTTTACTTGCAATGTATGTATGATGTAACTATGAAGCAGAATAAATATCTTTATCCGATTGAGCTGAAATTTTGTATACACGTTTAGTTTGGATGACAATGCATGGTTAGATGTGTGACGTCATTCTAAATCCAACATAGCGGAACACCTAAGATAGCGGACTATTATTTTGTAATGCGCTCCTACAATATGGGTATCAAATGAAATGGCTCTCTGAGAACAACTCGAAAAATAAAGTGACTCTAAATTGAAAGGCGGTTACTTATAATTTATGTAATACTAATAACTATGTTTGTTTTAAAATGAGTAATTGCTGACTTAATTTTACTGGAATAAATAATTTAAAACATCAAAACACCGCATATCTTTTGTCAGAGTTTCTAAACTGGAAGTGAAGATGACTAATAATATTTTTTATTTCTATATTTACTGAAATCTAAAGAAAGTAATTACCGAAGGAAACATTCCGTTTTAGAGTTTCTTCGCTAGGAGAATAAAATTTGATGATGACGTATCAGATGCATGATGCCATTTTTTTTTAATTATTTCAATCAACCTATAGCTTGACAGCTAGTAATTATGAAAGAATAGTTAATAGTTATACTTAAATGATACAAGAATTTACTATGAAATATTCTGTGACGGTGGTTAAATAAACTGAATGTATTTTGACTTACTTGTAACTATTGTAACAGTTTTTAACCTTGATTGTGCCTCTGATGAGACCAGTAAGGTCTTCTCCCTCCATGATGGTCATGGCTGCTTGAAGAAGGAGCGCTTCCGCGTAACACAGCTCGGCGTGTGCTTCTAAATCGCTATACGAACCGTAATTGGGCTGAAAAATACAACACGGAATAATTTATTGAAAGAATTGGGGTCAAAATGTTGGGACATTCGACATCTTTTTACGACAAAAAAAACGAAGTATTTAATTTTATTAGCTCCACTGTTAAACATTTCTTAATTCTAAGATAATAAGTGATAAATAAACTTGCAAGACAATATTGTTCTCTAAACTATAAAATATTTACATTACATTCAAAGAAAACTATGTACTTATTTTAAAGCAAATTATATACATAAAGGTATATTTTAAAAACCAATACCGTACTTATTACATTTATAAAATTTAATAACTATCTATTCTAAATCTTCAAAACTTAAGATTTGTGTAAGTATTTTATGCAATAAAAATATCCTATTGAGTTGCATACAAGAATAATAACTTGAAGACCAACTTCATCTCATTAACGGTCATCGTTAATTGAAAAATTATCACATGTTAATAGAGATCAGTAATGACTTCATAACTTAGCACTCACTTTATTGTTATGCTTAGAAATATTTGTACCGCCATTTCTTTTATTTAGTTGAAGTGTGGCAGCAAAGTAACTTGTCTGTTTAAAAAAAACAATTCACCCACGTTCCCGAGGAATTTTATATTTAGGCGGGATAAAAATAATCTTGTTTTCCAGGATATGACTTACCAGTGTGCCAAGATTCATCAAAATCTGTTCAGCCCTTTTGTGTGATTTAAAAACACAATCCAAACTTTTTATAATATTACCTAGCTACCTCCGCGGCTTTACCAGGGTGCCCGTTCCATATAAAATATATTATTTAATGGAAAGAAATAGTATTAAAAGACATTCAATTTAGTCGTATTGCACAATCGCAAGAATGACGTAGTGCACGACAATGATCCTTATATGATCACTCAGTGGGCATGGAAACATAACCTGGACTAAAATCACGAGTTATTTTATTGTTTGAGTCATTTCAACAGGTTAGACATATATACCAAAACTTGTTATTGTTGAATAACATTTTCTGTAAAAAAATGTCTGATAAACATAAAAATATTATGTAAGTAGACTAATTTTGTATTACCTATTATAGAAAAGTGTTTACTCAATAAGTAATAGCTGTATTATTAAAATCTGGCCTGTGTTACGACTAGATGTTCTGTTCGAAAAAGGCATCAAATAAAATACTATTACGGTTGTTCTTTGTTTGAAAATAACTAACGCATAATATAACGCTATGGAAATATATTTATAAACCGTCCATAATAATTTAAGATTTGGTCCGGAGCGCTTAATTAAGACTCATCTTTTAAAAAATGCAAATTTCATTCATTAATCCGTTCACAAAGTCAAAATATTTTCTTTGAAAAAATTACTAAAACGCTAATATGAACAGAAGAATAAGCACTAGGATATGTATTTACTTGGTATAAGATACATATTGTCTTTGATCAACTATTACTAGTCTTGACCCAATCGTTTAACCTACCCACTATTATTACCGACCCAATATTAATTCAAGAATATATTCTTCATCCAACAACTCAATTTGCATTCAGACGAAGACTAGACTTTACAGTGAATGTGACAATATAACGTGACTATAACATTAGAAGAAGAATAATTTAGAAGATAAATAATGAAATGGCTTAAAGGTCCAGCAATACTGAAACTTGAGGTACATGGAGGTCTTCCTTTGGTTCTATTTACCTTTTTAATGATTGTGCCAATGCTCTCGACGAGGGTAAAATTTTTTCTATGCTGATTACAAATAGATATGCATATCTTTAGAGCAGCCAGCGTCCGGTTGATCTGCGCGTGGTCGAATGTCAGCATGGATGGTATAAACTCGAAAATCGCAGATCCCAAGCTGTGATAGAGTGATGATCGTGCCCTAGGGATACATTTTAAATAGCTATTAAAAAATATTGAGCTAAAATTAATTTATAGTTGACAAAATATTAGGTCTTTAATAATTTTAAATATTAATCATGATTTGGTACTGCGAAAATAGCACGCGTGCTGCTTTCTATTTGCAGTCACCTGGGCCGATAAGAAAATTTGGTTAACAGACAGGATCACTTTACACCAACAAAAATACAATAGACATAACACACGCAAGAAACATTTTAGGCTAATAGTGTATGATAAAATATTGCAGTTTATGAAAATAAGCTTGATAGTAAATTAGCGATCTAATGAGTACTATGTTTCTTTTTGTTTTGTTTTCGCCATTTGTACGGCGCAATTAATATACATATTTCAATAAATACGAGTATAAGTATCATAAAAATTTTTTTTCATATTCCATATCGTGTTTAATTTCTTCTGTTTAGGGTTCCGTACCTCAAAAGGTAAAACCCTTATAAGATCACTCACTCACTCTCTTGTCCGTCTGTACGTCCATGTGTCACCACCGATATTCTCAGGAACCTAGCAAGTTGAAATTTATACCAGATACTGAGGTCTGGTAGTCGCTATTAGGTGTATAAAAATCAAGGTCCTAAGTCAACACGACAGAAAGATATGGGCAAATTTAGATTTTCGCGAAAACTTGTAAGTACCAAAATTTACTTTTTTAATTTTTCGGGATTTAATTTTCAACATTTTTTATTTTTCGGAATTTTTCCTATACTCGTGCTGTAAGACCTTGCTTTTTACCAAATTTTGTGATTCTAGGTCAACGGGAATTGCCATATAGGTTTACCAGAACCTATAAGGTACTTCCGGTTGACCTAGAATTGTCAATTTTAGTTGTTTTGGCCAAAAATAAAAAAAAGTTGAAAATTTAAGGGTGTCCCCATACATATATAGTTGACGCCAATTAAGATATTCCTATTGAGTTGTATGGGCGCTCATACAATTTAGAGGTATAGCTTAATTGGCACCAAACTCAAATAAGGTAGGAAAAAAAAAAACCTCGAGACTCCATTACCGTGATGAACGAACTATTTACATATCTACAAGTTTATACGGAAACCTCGCGAGTCCGGCTCGCACTTGACCGGTTTTTTTTAGTTTAGTTCAACAAGGTTAAATTCATTGTATACATTTTAATTAATCCTTATCAAAAGCTCAATCAACACGTATAAATCAGTTTTTATGTTTATGTTTTATGTCCCTATTAATCCCTAATTCATGTAATATAGGTAGATATATCTATTCAGATCACTACATTTACTAAGTAATCTATATCACTTACCAAGGCTTCATCATATTCATGGCTCCTATTAAATCGTTATTGAAAAACTTCTTTATGGCAACCTCACTGACTTCAAAGGATGTTTCTAGGTCCATGTTGAATCTAATAAAATAAATGCTTGTCTATAAAATTTATAGTGGTGCTGATTACGTAGTTTTTACTCTCTCTCGAAAAGCTATTTGTGACATAAGTAAAGGATATGTTCGTCCGATTGTTTGTTTTCCCATAATTATACTATTATATTCCCAAAATAACAGCGATTTTTAGATCAATCACAGTCACAATCTTTAGATATGTTCTGATTTTTATCAATACTGTTTGTGAGAAAGTGTTGTGAAACTAGTTTACTTCCATTTGCAACATAATTAGCACCAGCACCTGTGCTTGACTGTACCAATACCAAGATTTAAAGCAGTTCATCTACACACCTACATCTGAATTATCGTACGTAAGGCCTAGCAAAGGTGCATGGTAGGCCAGTCTTGTATATAATACAAATATTGTGAACGCCAAAAAAACTTACGGAGGTTGTTCTTCAGCAGCATCTTCAAAATCTTCCTGTAATATTATAATAAATGTTAGATAACTAAATGACGTAATGGGATCATATGAAAAGGTTCTTTCTTGCACTTACCACATCATCAAAGTCTTCAGAAGCTAGGGGTGGTACCATGTTCTGATGCTCACAGTAGGGGTCACGTAACAACGTCGATGCCAACCCTAGTGATGACTCCTGCTTTAAAGCCATTCTGCCTGTGCAAAAATATGATATTTTTTGTTTTTGGGAGGCACGTCAACGTTTAGCTTAGCGATGTCCTAGCATACTAAGCATGCTAATGACTGATACCCTTAGCTCAAGTAGTTGCATCCAAGAACTTTGGAAAATACAAACACCGTAGAACTGAGGCGAATCTGTTTGTTTATGTTAGTTAGTTACAAAAGGTATCCATCCCATTGCGATGAAGTAGGCGCGATATGCATTAGTAAGAAAGTGTGCTATTGCGAAAAAGGCGATCTCAGTAGTAGTGACGTCGGAAACCGTAGCGAAGGTTCGAATCCTAAAATGAACTTGAGCTTTCGGTGAAGGAAAACATCGTGCGGAAACCATAGCACTACGAAGTACCTACCCTACTACTTTGCAGTACTCGACTGGCTGGCTACTGCCACCCTCAAGTTGAAATTCTGCCGCCAAACTCCTGTCGGTGTGTTCTGGCAGTTGCACTTGAGAGCAAGATGTCTTCAAGGCATTGAAAAAGGTCGTCAATACATTGGCAATTCCCCAATTCCCCTGGTAATGCTAATGTCTATTAGGCGACGGTAGTCACATACAATTAGGTGAAGAAAAAAACAGCGTAGTAGGTACCTTACCTATATCAGTTTGGTTAATCATGTAAATATTTATGAAAGCTTTCTATAAGTTTTGTATAAAATTACTTTCACGACATATCTCTAGTGTTAATAATGGAGGAAAACAACATTTAAAACATATGGAATATGGAAGTCCGTCATTTTTTAAGCTAGAATCATGAAATTTTGTTTTTAGGCTAACAATTTAAAATAAAGAAACACGAATTTTAGCGTTTTTACAAATTCCACCCCTGAAAGGATGAAACGGGGGTTCAAAGTTGGTATGAAAAATGAGAAGGCCTGACTCACTGACTCATCAACGCCCAGCCTACACCCTTTGACCTAGAAAGCTGAATTTTTGAACAGGTATTGTTTTTAAGATGTAGACATGGAATAAGAAAGGATTTATTAAAATTCAATCACTAAAGGGGTAAAAAAGGGATGCACGGGTGAAACCGCGGGCCGGAAAGCTAGTATCTCATATGCACCTATATTAAAATCCGTTTTAACTACAGAGCGTGACAAAGAAATAGAGATACCTAAAGAGGTAAAATCACGTAAGCATTATCACACTCATAGTCAACGGGCTTTCAATAAA
Organism: Ochropacha duplaris; assembly: GCA_951361185.1. Taxonomy (NCBI): domain Eukaryota; kingdom Metazoa; phylum Arthropoda; class Insecta; order Lepidoptera; family Drepanidae; genus Ochropacha; species Ochropacha duplaris. The sequence goes on from OX592690.1 coordinate 5,569,286, forward strand.
TAAAATAATTACTTAATAATAACTAATATTTTAAGATAAAGGTATATGTATATATATATGTAGGTCAAATAATAACTACAACTGGCTCAAGGTCTGCTTGTTTTCACAGCATGTAGCAGAAATAAGAATGTAGATAAATATTATTTCTATGCGTATACGTATTACAGGTTTGTTAGCCTGCGTATCATGCTTTCACATCTGTAACGAAACACTGATTATATCGAGAGTTTCTGCTAATCGTACTTCATACTATATTATTATGCGCGTTGGTGTATGTTTGTTAACTAACCACTTAACTCTGTAAGGACGTTGTCTCTTTTCTTCTAAGTTAGTTAGACCCGGCAGCATTTGTAGGTAATATAGTTTGGTCAAACTATTAATGCATAGGTAAATAGGTATTTTGCAAGCTACACGCGTTTTCTAACGAAATGTTATTCATAAATATTATAATAATTATACATAATTGAATATTTGTACGTCTTTCATCGCAACCTACCTACGAATGTAGTCGGCCTTTGATAGAATTATTGGCGATTGCATCTACACAAAGACTTTTAACTTATACTAATAGACAGGACATTGCGAACAAAATCGTAATTCGATATTTATGTCCAGTGGACATAAGTCGCTCAGTCTAGTCTAGTTTATTCATAGATAGATGACGTTACTGAGGCATGGAATGGGATCACAGTTTTTCTATGACATTTCTTCTGATAGCCGCTCTATTGTATCTATCTTTAAATCTCTTTGCATCTACATAAGTTTTCGCACCAATAAACTGTTTTTATGAGGGATAAAATCACTTATACGGTAGTACTATTTCTTATTCCGAAGAAATCTGAAGGTGGTCACAAAGTTAGTTGCTTCGGGTTGAATTTTGTTCTTGAGTCGAGCAACAAGTGGTAGAAAATTAAGATTTCTTTACGTCATACAAAGTATTATTCACACATGTGTCATTGTGTGTCAATCATTATTTGTTAACCTATTAACACGACAATGTCCATATGCCAGGGTGTTCATATACGAACTTCATTCGGTACAGTTACGGAATAAAAGTCGGCATTTACTTGCAAGTGACACTGCCAATAATTAAGAAAATAATAAACTCAACTTTGCCTCAAAGGTTTATTCGTCCAAGCTCAAAGTATTATTGACAGAGAAATTATTGTCGGGGTCAACTGGTTTGTTGAAAGGACTAACGAAAGTAAAAGAAAGCTACGAATAAGTATACGTGGTTCAGCAGTGCAGTGTCTTCTATAGCCTCCATGGTCCTTTCGTATCTATTATCCTATCGCTGCACTATTCAACTCCATAAGATCTTGTTGGCCAGGCAATCATTGAAAATAGCCATTTTCGTGACACTTTTACTGAGGTCATTTTTGTATGTAGGTGACCTATCTCCCCCTTAACTTTGTCGTACTAATGACCGGACAACCTATATAATATTGTTGGTAAGATATGTATAATATTAATGATAAGATATGTTTCTTTCCGTGTAATACGGCCTACGATATTACACTACGAGGCCTCTGAGGCCCGGGCGCTTCGTATCACCGATAAGGCTGATACGGCGCGATAGCTACGCCCCTGTCTATGAGTTCACCTTCTTCACCGTGACTCCTGATCTAGAATCTTACACTTAGGGCTGTGTGCGATTCTGGATGGAAAGGAAGGAGATGATGCTATATCTAGCTGATATTTTGGCCAGCTTCATGTTTGGCAATAATTGACCTTTCTAAACCTTTGTTCAACACTTAGAAGTTCTTGGCAGTATAAGGTCTCAGACACACGAGCAAGCATGACGAGTGTCGATAGCTGCCGTCGACGCGTGTCGGCAGCTGCTGTTGGCAACATGCTGCTCGTGTGTATGAGCTCTATAACAGTGGGGTTAACAATAGTTCTAATCATCAGAAACAATAGGTATATCATAAATATTAATAGCAGATCAAACCAGTTTTGTTGTCGAGCAGTTCAACATAATTTTAAGCGCAAGTCTTTTTGGGACATGGTTTGAAATTAAAACACGTGCTAGCTAAACGTTTGATTCAACAATCTGCAAACCGATGATCCTTCCATGAGTCGCAGAATTCTAAGAGGATGAGCGTACGTAAGTAGGTATGTTATTATAGTCGCACGCACTTTTTGAATATATTTTAATAAAATCCGACAATATATTCAAAAAGTGCGTATTAAATAGGTAGTTATTATTTTAAGTAAATTATGATATCTACTTTTAAAGTTGTTCATAATGATTTCTCTAAGGTAGTGAAAAGTGGTGCAATGGTTTGTACGGATTTCTTTTTATCGTATCAAATAATGGGTTGTCCGATTATAATAAAACTAAATCCCGCGGTTTCATCCGCGCTCCTACATTTACTCCCCCAGGAACGAATTTCGAATCAAATATTCTTAGTTCACCCCTACGTGAGAAAATTCCCTAACCTGTGCGAAAGTTAACGTCTTACCTACTTGTTATCCAACAAAACTGTACCTACTCTTTTCTCCCCTATGGGTTGAATTTTATTATACTATACATGTTTTCTTAATAATATTGAAGAGCTTAACTAATACCAAGTTTAAGTGATTTATTTATCAATAATGTTTTAGCGGTTTTCAAAGTTCAATTCCTAAGAGGTGAAAGGGGCTTTTAATCAACGCACAGCCTAAATCGCTAGATATAGAGACATGCATTTAAATCGGGTTTCATTATGTAACGTAGTTTTCCCCTAAACCGGAAGGGTTAGTTAATATTAAACCCCTGCGAGGGGTACAATTTTGACTGAATATTGTATGAAAATCTGTAAGTAATTTAACATCAAATATTTGCTTATGATTTGAAATTGAGTTAACATTTTTAGTTCAAAATTCAAACCCTTTAGGAGGCGAGAGGTTTTGATGGTATGAAATGAAACGCTTATTCTTCCAAATAGGCTTTCACAGGCACTTATAAGTTGTCACAGTTCGGAACGTTGCTGAGAAGAGCCGGCAATGGAAGTAACGGAAGGTATGAAGTAAGCTCAATTTATTTAAAACAAGGTGAAAACGAAATTAATTTTCAAAATTCAAGTTAAATAAGGTTTACATGTCATAATATAAAGTATTTAGCAGAATCTGATTGGAGGTGATATAGTTGGTAGAGTAGGTACCTACCAGAATTTATTTAGACACTATTTTTGTTTGAGCACCCTAATCTTCGATCGAAACCACTGAATGGATTTATAGAAACAGGTTATCATAAAAAGCATATTAAGCCATACCTACATACATATATTTAAGAACGAAATTTTGAATTTGGATTTCTATTAAAATAATTGTAATACCTAAATTGAAAATTTATAGTAATTGTACACCGAAACATGCGATAATGAAAGTGGTATAATACTTGTCTACTTCCACAACATTTTAGTGAAAGTAGCAGTCGACTGGTGCCCACCATAAAATACTTTCACTCTACATACACATGCGTATCTTCCAACTAAGTACCTACGTATAAATACGATATTTTTATACTATACTACTTCTTTAAGTGTGGTACCTAAGTGATGACGTGGCCGAAGGTGTAAGCACACAAAGCTAAGAAATGTACTGGCTCTCAAATACAGCTGTGGGATCCAGCCGGTAGATGCTTACTGGGTGTATCAACGAGTAAGATACATTATAAATTTAAAGGAACTAAAGCTAAGAATGTATAAATGAATGCCCCCCCCCCACCCTTGTAATCCGACATGCCTATAAAACGTACCTACCAAACATAGTCGCTTCGAGTCATGAATAAAAAAGACTTGTAATTTACATATATTATAAGGGAGTGGTTATACTCAAGACTGACTCCAGCCTGGATATCAGTTTCTCCAGCACACTACGAAATATCATTCAAATATATGTATCAGAAGATGGAATTACACTCACACTGAACGGGGTCAATTTTAAACTGACGTCTAGGCTTGTAATAATTAATTTCATTCTAAAAAGAAAGAAAGAAGATCTTGCTTCCATCCTCCCTAGTGAGCATGTCCTTATAAAAGTTTCATCACAGTTATCCTAGCATATTCTTTTTTTTTATGTCGTAAGTGACTACCGTCGCCTATAGACATTAGCAATACCAGGGGGACTGCCAATGTGTTGTACACATTATTACAATGCCTTAAAGGCAAACTGGCTCTCAAGTGCAATTGCCGGAACACACCAACAGGTGCTTGGCCAGCCAGCCAGTCGAGTACTAGAAAGTACCCTACCACCATGTTGTGGTTTCCTCACTATGTTTTCCTTCAACGAAACCTCAAACTTATTGTAGGATTCGAACCCACGACCCTCGCCGCGGTATCCGACGTCACTACCACTGATCTATCATCGCTTTTTAATGTAGAACATAGCATTTAGTATCATTAGTCTTGGTTTTGTGTTTACCAGAGAAAATAGATATACCTATGTATAGGTAAACTTTTGTACACCAAATCAGTTCAATCACTAAGAAGCAATCTCTTAACTGTGAATCTTTGGATGGAGGCGAATTAAGATATAGGTAGGTACAATAATTGATGGTGGTGGATATAAATATATACCTTAAAATCACTACTGTAAAGAAGTAATACATATTATTTTATATATTTAAATATTTTATCATAAAAAGTCATATGTAGGTATTCGCAAGGTGAGATCTTATTTTTTTATATCACAAGTGACAACCAGGCATGCGGGTCACCTGATGGTAAGTGAATACCATTGTCTATAGACATTAGCGATACCAGGGATTTTGTCAATGTGACATTGACCTTTTTACAATGGCAATACCTTAAAGGCAACAAACATTTGGCAGCAGATTTTCAACTTGAGGTTGGTAGCCTGCAAGTAGAGTACTACAAAGTACCCTACCATTGATTCCTTATATCTTAAGGGTGTGGAAGAGGGACTAAAAGTATAATACAAAAAAGATACATTAAGTGTTCTATCAAATGCATATGGCTTAGGGAAACCTAAGCACTTTAACTTAGCGCAATATTACATACAATGGCCCAATCAAGAGGCTAAAAGTGCAGAAACAGCCCAGCAAAACAAACATTATTGACATGATCATATTTGTGCAAATCAATTATTGTACATTTTTATTTAGATGGTCCTCACTCATATCCAGATAGCCAGCATACAAAACATGGAATAGTACATAATAGATTAAAAGTATATTTGGGGCAATATCTAAAAAAAAATTACAGGAATAAATATGCAACTAGGAATAACGATTTTTAAAGCCTTCGCAATGGTTAGTTTACCTATATGAAAATCAGTTGAGTAGCTACTTAGTACCTATGCGAGAAATCGCCTACATACAAAACAAACCTACGGGGGCGTCATTAAAATAATGGTATGCTTTTATGTTTAGTAGGTATCTTCATGTCCTTACTAAAAAAAACATAAAATTTGTGGCACATACTCTAACAAAATCAAAATAAACACAAAATAAAGTACTTAACACGATTGGTTAAAAAAGTATAAAGGTTAAAAAAACATACCTATGCAAAGTGGAAATAACGACCAAATAATTTGGGATCTGCGCGCAAATCTTATATAATTGATTATTTCAATAATCCATTAATTAGTAATCAATACCCGCCTAGTGCCCACCAAAAAGGATAAAAACACTACGTTTGCCCACGTCCAAAGTGATTATAAATACTACGTAACCCACGTCCTAAACTCAGCAATATTGATTGCTAGCTACATATCAGTAATCTGTGGCAATATTACAGAGCGAATGAAATGAATGAGTGAGTGATAAATTTACTGAATGAATTGAATGATTATTAACCAGTGATCTCTATTAAAATACGCTGGACTGGCTGGCTATCCCATACAAAATGACAGCTATTTGCTGTGCCGATTCAAAGCGCCCCCAGTGACAGACGTGAGAGTTCTGAGAACTAATAAGATTGCAAATGGCCGTTGTTTGTTGATTTTACGCTAAGTGTCTCTGTACTAGTATTAGTTCCATTCCCCCACACTGCTGCCGTCAGCGCCAAAATGGCGATTTTCAAAAAGGCACATGAAATTAATAGCGATAGCCAGTCCAGCGTATTTTAATAGAGATCAGTGTCCAAAACACTGCACTATGTTATTCGTCTAAGGCACTATGCATCAATTCAATTCACTGTAATGTCTAGTCCTCGTCCGTAAATGTCCAGTCCAGTCAGGCTGTAGTGAAATTGGCAGCTGTTCCACTAAAACATTCATGGACTTTTTGGGACAACCTGATAAGTCACGATACCTACACGCTTTTATTTCACTACATTGATCTTTATTAGACAAAACACCAACGAAATTATTCAATAAAACCCAAAATACACGAATTTAATGAAAATAAAATGAAAACGGAACATCACTTCGCAAGTTCCCGCCAAAAAGTCCGGAATGGATAAGCGTAGCATTTAAAATATACATCGATATTTTTTTCGATGTAATGCATTGATTAGTTGTATCGATTTTAATACGATGTATTTAGAAATACATCGATGTTTCCAAAACATCGATTGTTTTTCACTATGGACATGATTAGGTCTTAAAGAAAGGTGAGGTTAGTAGGTACTAGAAAAATTAAAATTATTATCGATATTTATTAAAAATTCGCAATTGCTCTTTATTTTGCTTACAAATTCCAATACTTTTTTCAATACTATATAAAAACAAATGTTTAATAGTATTTATTTTTTAGAGTCTGGGTGTAATTATCTATTTAAGTATGTATTTACAAAAAAAAAGTAGTACATGTAGTATATCAGTCATCTGGTTTCCATAGTACAAGCTCTGCTTAGTTTGGGATCAGATAGCCGTGTGTGAAAAATGTCCGAGGATATTTATTTATTTATTTAATCTTTTTCCCTACAATCGGTTTCTTCAGTCAAAACTGTTAATTATGTGCCAACAATAGGGTATTTGACTACAATGATAATATAGATAAAACTTTTGTTGGCTTAACAGAAAAAAAATATTCTAAACCAATTTAGCCATCGTAATATTTGAAAATACAATACAATTAATACTCTTTATTGTTTACACATAATAAGATATTTTTAAAATAACTGGTACCAATATCTGTCAATATAATATTAATAACAAATGACATCAAGCACCCCACGCTTATTTTTACAATAAAATTAATTTTTTTGCCAATCACACTATCCTTAATTTGAAGTTAGATTTTCTACAAAAGCGTGTTTGTTTAGTTTTTTTTAAACTATTCATTTTATTTTCTACTTTTTAGTTGGTTATTTTCCGTATTTGATAAAAATGTGAAAATCACGTTCATTTGATCGAGACTTGGCGGGGCACTGCCGTGCCCCCAGATTATTGCATTGTCATCGGTCCTTGATAAGTGTGCCAAGTTTAAAATCAATCTGTTGTTTGGAAAGGTGTGAAAATCACGTTCAAAGATTCCGTTACATAGATTCATAGATAGATACATATCTAGCTAATAAAAAGACACAAGTTACATTCACAAAACACCAATAAAAGTGGAAAACAATTTAGGCGGCTTATCACTGAAGCTATCTCTTTCAGGCAACCTAGGGTAATAGGATATATTTAATGTGGCAAACAAAACATAAAATATTTTGAAACACGTAAACATACATAATATGATAATTATTAATATAAATACTAATACATACATTATATACTATATATTATAAACTTATAAATATTCTATAATAATAAACTAATAAATATGACATACTAGCTGTTCCGCGTGGTTTCACCCGCGTTCCCGAGGGATCTTATCTTTTTCCGGGATAAAAAGTAGCCTATGTGCTATTCGAGACTATAACATATCTCCATGCCAAATTTCATCCACATCCGTTCAGCCGTTCTGACATAAATGAGTAACAAACATACATCCAAACTTTCACATTTATAATACTAGCTGTTCCGCGCGGTTTGACCTTGCATTGTTTAGTTTATAAAAAATCATAAATAAAATGATTACATTTTCAAGTTTGACCAAGTGATTGAAAACGCTCGGTAATGGCCGATTCTGGTTTTTTTTTTTAAGTAGATTTTTGGCCTGGTATCGAGACCTTTAAGCCATTTCTTTATTTTAAATATTCATCTTTTATGTTTCGTCACGTTTTGTTGTCACTTTCACTGTAAAGTCTAGTCCTCGTCCGTACAAGTCCGGTCTAATTTTAGTGCAATTGGCGGCTATTCCACTAAAACATTTCATGGACTTTTTGGGACAACCTGGAAAGTCACGATACACGCTTTCATTTCATTTCACTTCACTTGTGCACTTAGATTGATCTTTATTGGACAAAACACCACCGAAATTATTCAATAAAACTCAAAATATACGAATTTAATGAAAATAAAACGAAAACACAACGTCACTTCGCAAGTTCCCGCCAAAAAGTCCGCCGATTCTGGTGTGTGACGTCAACTGCTAGTAAAGAGCAAAATGGAAACGGTAAAGTTATGAAAGATATTTTGACAGCTAAAAGTTTGTTTACAGGAGACGTCATGATATCACGTGACCTAGGCAATATGGCATATTTGGTGGCCATTTTATTAATATAAACAATGATTGTAATTTTTCAAGAAAATAGAAAAATTCACAAAAAAATTAAACATTTGATTCTTCTAAAACCTACTCATAGACACTCATGACACTCATCTCAGAGTTTGCGTATTCGATGCATCGAAAAAAAAAACATCGATATATATTCGATGTTGAAATAGTAACAATGCATCAGTCCAATACGATGCATCGTTGCAATACATCGAGAGTTTACAAAACATCGATGTATATCGTCCATCTCTCTATATAAAAAAACCTTAAGTGTGAAGTGAGAAAAGAAATGTATAAAACATGGCTTCCTTGAATAATACTGAAATAAAAATTGAGAAAATATGCCGCACTTGTCTTTCGAAAGAAAATGAACTCCATTCGTTATTCGATGTAGCCGTTGGATCTATTAAACTTAATCATATAGTATCTGAAATAACTGGAATAAAGGTAATCACCAAAAAAATTTTCTTTACAGTAAAGCATGGAGTCTGTAGCTAGTTGGTAGCTATAACAATTAACAAGTTTATTGGCCTACTGCATTTAGGTACTTATGCGTAAGTTGTATTGTATTTATTAGCCTGTCAGTTCTTTCTTGGGACAATCGGGGTTTCAGAGTCCGCACCACTTGGTTCTCAAATGGGACAATCGGGACGATGACAGTTACTTGAAAATTGGGCGCGAATTTTGATTTTTTTAAAACTGTGCGCGAGTTGAAGAGTAGTTTTGACAGGTTAATCTCGCGAGTCAACAGATTAAATAGAGACCGGATTATATTATGCAACATAAAAAGCTTATTAAATAAATAAATAAATAAAATAGCCTTTATTGCTGTTTTTTCTTTTTTACAATTAAATTAAATGCCTATTTACTAATCTAAATTTATTTAATAATTTCTAATTTGAATGGTCGGCAACTGGATGTTTGTGTGGAACAGCTTGTCTGTCGACAAAGGCCTCCTCTAAAGATTTCCACATATTCCTGTCTCTTGCTAAGCGGGTCCATACCGGACCAGCTATTTTCTTGAGGTCATCTTCCCATCTTTTGAATTGTCTGCCTCTATTTCTTTTGCTATCTCTTAGATACCATTCTGTTACTAACTTAGTCCATTTCTCTTTACTTTCTCTTAACATGTGTCCCGTCCAATACCATTTAAGCTGTCTGTAGACCGTGTGTGCATTTTTAAATGTTGTTTTCTTTTTAATTTCTTGTAATTTCACTCTATCCCTTCTTTTTATTCCTAAAATACTCCTTTCTATTGCATTTTGGCAGACTTTCAATTTAGTTTCTGGTAGTTCTGTTAAGGCCCATGTCTGGCACCCGTATAGTAAGCATGGCATAATGCATATTTCGTATACTTTCTTTTTTCCTTTCATTGGCATATCTTTATCTTTCATTATTTCCTTAAGAGACCAAAACCGTTTCCAAGTATTAGTTATTCTTCGTTCTATTTCTTTATTCATGCAATCACCTGTAGATATAAGTTGGCCCAAATATATATATTCATTTACATATTCTATTTGTTCATTATTTACTGTTATTTGTTCGTTGGTTACTGTTTGTTGGGAATTCGTCATAATTTTTGTTTTAGTTAGGTTCATTGTCAGGCCGGCCTTAACACTTTCATCGGATAGTTGCTGCAACATTAGTCCTAGAGTTCCTGCGTCCTCTGAAAACAAAATCAAATCATCCGCGAAGCGTAGATGGTTGAGATTTTCGCCATTTATATTGAGGCCATTTTTGGTCCAGTTTAGATTCCTGAAGATCATCTCCAGCACTGCTGAAAACAATTTAGGTGATATGGGATCTCCTTGGCGTACACCTCTTTTAATAGGAAATTCGTTACCAGTAGATTCAAGTTTAACTTGTGCTGTGCTCGCTGTGTATACGTTTTTAATTATTCATATTACATGTATTTTGCTTGCACCCCTTGTCCTTTTAGAGCGTCCCATATATATTGGTGTTCCAATGTATCGAACGCTTTGTTAAAGTCAATGAACCCTATGTAATACGTTTTATTATATTCTGTATATTTCTGTAAAATTTGTCTTAGAGTGTGTATATGATCTATAGTTGAAAATTTGCTTCGGAAACCAGCTTGTTCCTTAGGTTGGTTTTCTTCTAGTGTATTGGTAATTCTGTTTAGTATGATTTTTGAAAATATTTTGTAAATATTGGACATTAAACTGATCGGTCTGTAGTTTCCTATATTGCCCTTGTCTCCTTTTTTATGCAGCAGTATGATTGTCGATTTAGTCCAGTCCTCCGGGATAATTTCCGTTTCTAGGATTTCATTAAACATATCTGTAAGTCTTGGTGCTATCACTGGTAACGTAGTTTTTAGTAGTTCATTTGTGACTAAATCTGATCCGGGTGCCTTATCTAGTTTTTGTGTTTTGATAGATTTTATTGTTTCTTCCTTTAGAATTTGTTTAATCTCTTTATTTACTGAATTATATTCCTTTATTACTTGTTCCTCTTTACGACTTTGGTATAGGTTTTGGTAGTATTCCGTAGCAATTCCTAGTATTTCTGGTCTCTTGCTGGTCTTAACACTATCTTTATTATTCATATTTGGAATCCAGTCCTTTTTGTAATTCAATTCTTTTAGCGCCTTCTTTATTCCTCCTGTTTTTTCTATATTTTTTCTTAATGTTGTTATCCTTTTTGTTTTCCGTTCTTTTCTAAACTGTTCGCTAATCTTTTTGCTTATTTCTGCTATCTTTTGGCAATTTTTTTTTTTTTTTCTTGTTGTATAAGTTCTTTCCGTTCTTGTAATAGTTGCTTACTTTTAGATGATATCGCTGTCTTACTAGTCATGTTTGCTTTTTTAGTTTCTGTTTTTAATTTTTTAAGCAATCTGTTGTATTTTTCTTGAGTCGATACACATTCTTTTTCCCCATCTTGTAAGGATATTTTGAGGTTGTTCAGAAGTAAATCAGTGCTACCGGTGCATTCGATGGCTTTCATATTGTTGTGAAATTGTCGTGCTCTTTTAACATGTGTCCCTGATAGTTTTGCTCTAACCATTCTATGATCTGAGTTAAAATTAAAATTGCTTAAAATAGACAGATCTTCAAAAACTTTTACATTGTTAGACATAATATAGTCGATCTCGTTTTTATACCGGCCATTAGGAGAGATCCATGTCCATTTCTTTGATGGTTTCTTTTTGTAAAAACTGTTTAGGATGCTTAATTTATTTTCTAAAAAGCTTATTACAAGCATGCAAATATGCGTTAAAAATGCTTGAAATATGCATGAAAAATGCTTGAAATATGCATGAAAATACGAAAATATGCAAAATTAAATGATAAGTATTAGGATAATAAAATGAAATTTTAATTTTTTTATATAAGAATTAGCCTACAATTAGTAAATTATCTATTGTTAGACGATATTACGTGAAGAAACATAGCATTATATTACATTACAAATGTTTTCATATTTTTGTAAATTAAGTTTTGTTCCAAATGTTCAGTATAAGTAGTAAGATTGTGTCGCCGCATAGCAAATGCATATATATGCAAATGCATGCAAAAATGCAAATAATCCGGTCTCTAGTTATTAGGTACATAGCTCTGTTACGGATGATGACTTATTAACCCAAAATAGATAGATCCTGAAATAAAACATAGAATACTTTTATCCTAGGAAAGCATAAGCAAAAACAGTTGCAACTGCAATATTTATTATTGATATAATAGCATTCTGTGAAAAAATATTGCTAAGCGAATTTAATCTCAAATGTTTATCTGCTGTAGGTTTCTTCCGGATTCCTGTGTGCGAAAGTTATTTATTATTCAAAATAACTTTTTCTATATTTACTTATTCTAAATCAGTCTATACATTATTGATCAGTATTCAATATATTGAGTAAGTAAATAACTATGTGACATAACTTATGATAATTTTGTGTAAGATTTGCGAGGAATATACTTGTATCATAATGTAGAGGGTATCTTGAAACAAAAAACTGGTCAAGTGTGAGTCTGACTTAAGCACCTAAGGTTCCGTACACTTAGTTTTATGTTTTCAGATGTTACTAAATTCATGGTTTTAGGATTTATTCCTTTTATTTGTGCTGGCTCCACTGTACAAAAGCGCCCGCTGATTTGGGGCTTCACTTATTTTTTTCTTAAACTAGTACTCTTCGTTTTCGAAAAAAAATCCAAAATTTTCAAAATCTAACTAATTCACATAAATACCTATTATTTTTTTCTTAAATTTATTTAAAAGATCTTTTCTATTCAGAATCAACATGGCTTGATTAGGTTAGGTTAGGTTAGCGAAGCGCAGCAAGCGATCGCCGTACACTTCGTGGTTATTTTTTTTATGAATTAGTTAAGTATTTCTGTTTTTTTTTTTCGAAAAATAAATTCAAACGTCATAATCCTTGGTGAAAGTTCTTACTACGGAGAGTACTACACGAAAAAAAAGTCAAGCCCCAAATCAGCGGGCGCTATTGTACAGTGCTTCCCTTGTGCTAGATGACATTGCTTCTTGCCAAATTAAGGTACCCTAGGTTTTAATTCCTATCATTTTCGGGTGATTTAAACGCGGCCATTTTGGCGCGCTTATTTTGTGCCGTCAGATTAGACGAGTTCGATGTCAACAAAGAAGTGTTTGGTTCACAAAGTTACTGAATGTGAATAACAAAAAAAAACCGACTTCAAAAAGAAACTAAAAAAAGTAAAAAAAATATTTACTTAGCACAAAGTAATTCGTATTTTGATATAGTTAATCAGAGTAACCTATTCAAATTATCTATATACCTATATAGAATTCTCGTGTCACAGTTTTAGTTTTTGTACTCCTCCGAAATGGCTTGACCGATTTTGATTAAACTTTATATGTATATTCAGTAGATCTGAGAGTATGTTGTCATCTATTTTTCACTAGCTTTCCCCCGCGTTCCCATAGGATACGCGTTTCCGTGGGATCTAGCGGTACTAAAAATAGATAACAACATAATCTCAAATCTAGTAAATACACATATAAAATTTCATCAAAATCGGCCAAGCCGTTTCGGAGGAGTATGGTAACAAAGGACCGATTTGGATAAAAAAATTGTGTGTGTAGGTATTTCAATGGGTTCCTCGATGATTTGTAAACAAAATTGGACCCGGTAGCTGGAATCGGTTTCTAATTAAGTTTTGTTATAATTTCAGAGCAGGACAACGTCTGCCGGGACCGCTAGTTATTCTATAAATATCTATTAATCTGTTTGAAGTCGGTGCCAAGCCTAATAGGTTGTCGCCGATTTTAGTTCCATTTTCAAAATTAAAATGAAGTTCTTTTTTTATGAAACAGTAATAAGTCGAGTCTTTATTCATGATTATTCTACTTATGACTAAAGACTTTTTCGTTTTTGTAGGCTCATTGTCATTTGACAAACAAAATTTAAAAAAAAAACTTTTTCCCCTAGAGGAAGAATTGCTATTTTTTCTTCGCTCTGGTACGCCACAATGAAGGTCTTTTTGAGCAAGAGGAGTGAAAAATCAGTTTATTACCATGGAAAAGCACAGAAAATTTACAAATTATTATAAATATATATATAACATAGCTTTTACTCCTCTGAGTTCAGCAGACGTAAAATGAATTATTGCGAAATACGTGATCATCATTAAGCGTAGCGGTTACATACTCTGTGGTCGAATGTAAATTGACGTCACAATTTGTGACGTAAAAAAACATGCAATTAGGGCCAACGCTATCATAATAAATCCTACCAAAAGGCAAAGAAAATGCAGTGTGCATTTTCTTTGCCTTTGGCACAGCTAAAAACAGCCAAAGAGCTGAGAAAAAGAACCCACAAATAATAATAATATATCCTACAGATTTGCAGAAGTGATGGACTGCCAACAACAATATGCAAAATTTGCAAAGAAAAGGCTGAAAAGGCTTTTGATTTTAAAAATAAGTCTCATGAAGCTCATGCATCATTGAAGGAGCTTTTAAAAAATAAAACCATAAATATGGAGATAAAGATATGTAAGGTAAGACAAATTAATAAATTATTTTTTTAAAGATAAAGCGCCTAACAAATGATACTGTGCCAACTTTCTGGTTTTAATAAGTATATTCTTTATGCTGTTAAATGGAAAAACCATTGTGGTTTTGTTTGTTTGTTTTGACGGGACTGTTTCCGCACTTAGCCTCTTGATTGGGCCATTGTACGAATTTAAACTTCTGTGTCTTCTCACTCCAACCAACCCAGGTCATCCCAGAAGGCTAGCTGCCTTTGTAGACTGCTGAAAGCCTCCGCTGGTGATAGGAGGATCCGTGCCCGTTTATCTGCCACGCTCCTGCATTCCATAAGCACGTGCTGTGGCGTTTCTTCTGCCTCCATGCATCCTCTGCATAGGGGGCTGTTTGTCACACTTATGGTAAATAGGTGTTTGTTCAGTAGACAGTTGCTGGTTATAACTCCTATAACTTTGCGGATTCTGTCCCTTTTTAGGCTGATGAGGTTGTGGGAAAACTTTTTTGTTGCCCCCGGAATATTCTTTGTTTGTCTGCACCCATCATTGGTTTACCATTGCAATAAATGGGTATCTTCAGTTTTTTGACGTAGTTATGATTTTATTTGGGCCTTAGGTATGGGCAGTAATGGTTCCGGTCCATATACTATTGTCTCCTATCCTCTTTTTGCCAGTTCATCAGCTGCATCACTGCTCAGTGAGTTACTTTTTTTGTGTTTGCAATGGAATGGAGTGTGTTGTAACACTCCAGTACAAAGACAGAGGTTATGGTGTTAATTTGTAATGCTTGAAGCACGGATGTAACAATTGTGGTTATAACAAGATATATTTTGTAAGAAATATGCCGTGTGCCTATGGGGGCTGGTCTGCTTGTTTGTTAATTACTAAGTCACTCAACAAGTTATTTTTATTTATTTGTGACACCATAACCAAATTATAGTCAATGACACTACATAAATATATTGTACTAGCTTTTTGCCCCGCGTATCCCTTTTATACCCATTTAGAGATTGAATTTCGAAAAATCCTATCTTATTCGTCGTCTACATCTTAAAAACAATGCCTGTGAAAAAATTCAGCTTTCTAGGTCCAAGGTTGTAGACTGGGTTGTTGATGAGTCAGTGAGTCAGACCTTCTCATTTTTCATAACAACTTTGAACCCCCGTTTCACCCCCTCAGGGGAAGAATTAAAAAAAACCGCTAAAACACGTGTTTCTTTATTTCTAATTATTAGCTTAATAACACAGTTTCATGCTTCTAGCTTAAAAATGGCGGAATTCCATACAAACTTTCAACCCCCGTTTCACCCCCTCAGGAGTGGAATTGAAAAAAAAAAACGCTAAATACGTGTGTGTTTCTTTATTTCTAATTATTAGCTTAAAAACACAGTTTCATGCTTCTAGCTTTAAAAATGGCGGACTTCCATACAAACTTTCAAACCCCGTTTCACCCCCTCAGGGGTAGAATAAAAAAAAAACGCATAAACACGTGTTACTTTATTTTTAATTGCTAGTCTAAAAACAAAGGTCCATGATTCTAGCTTCAAAAATGACCGACTTTCATACAATTGGGTTGAATTTCGAAAAATCCGTTCTTATTCCTCGGTCACGTTTTATAAACAACATCTGTGAAAAGAATCTTCTTTCTAGGTCTAAGGGACTTCTCCGTTTACATATACATATATTTCAGTTTATATATATATATATAGATTGATAGGTCTATGCTGCTTTTGAAAAGAGTAAATGCTGAGTTTATTGCTTGCTCCTCTCTGAAAAAGCAACACTATCTTTTTATTTTAATGTATGGCTATTCAACTGATATCACTGTTCAACTAGTTTTATAATGAATCCCATCGCATTTTTAACACTAATGCTCGTAGTTGCCTCAACTACGCCTTAATAAGGTGTACAACACATTAGCAATCCCCTGGTATTGCCAATGTCTATAGGCGACGGTTGTCACTTATCATCAGGTGACCCGCCTGCCTCGTTGTCACTTGTGACATAAAAAAAAAGATTATTTAAAATTAAATATTGGCTTTTTACTGAGTTTTGTAAGCAGAGCTATTTCAATGTTAAAATTGCAAACCAGCAATTTAATTTTAACATAGATAAACATTGAAAAGTGATTATAATTTACCTATACATAACAAGGTATGAGTGAACAAAAAATCAAAATAACAATTTTAGTATCACTTTCAGGATGATAATATGGGTGTTAAGACTGAAAATCTACCAATTGATAATGATGACTATGTGGATGACTTTAGCCTCACATTATCTCATGCTCAAGAAGATATGTCTGAACTAACTTTAGGTTAGTATATGTATGGGTAATACTAGTTTTCACTTACCGATTTTTAAGAGACTCTTTAAACAATGTCATTTCTATTATCATCTATGTAAATTCGGCTGTTTAAATTGGAATATCATCACACTTTTTTTAACTAATCGCTTCTTCTGTTTAAATAAACTTAACCATATTTAATGTCACACCTTAAAATTTTATTGTGTAATAGAAATAATATTACATGCTTACAGAGGCCGTTAAAAATGAATCTCTGAATAATTCGTCATATCTTGAGTGCAAGTACTGTTTCTTATTGTTCGAGTCCCAAAATCTGTTAGCAGACCACAGGAAAAATAAATGTATTAAAGGTAAATAAAATGGGTTTATCTAGTTTGTTTACAATTTTTTTTAAGATTTAAGCCAACTGTTACTATTTAAACTTTATATACCTCTTAACTACCTTTTTAGTGGAATATGAAGATCCAAATGGCTCCTATTGTCCAATGTGTGGAATATGTTACGAGGGTGCAGAAAATTTGTCGAAACACATGTGGGAGTATCATTCTGAGATAATGGGACCAAAAAAAAGAGGCCGGCCCAAAAAACTATTAACTACTGTAAGAGTACTCCACATTTATTATTATGAATAAAGCAACAGTTATTTAGGGTTCCGAAGTTTTTCTTTTGAAAAGTTTGTGTACGTACGTATGAATTGAGTACCAACTTCAAATTTTTAAATGAAATTCTCACACATATTTTGTAGTGATTGAGCTGTTTGTAGGCTTAGACTTTTTAATATGGCTTGTCATATTTTACTTTTGAATTGAGGATCCTTATTTTTCGGAAAAAGTTACTGCAATTGTTTTAAAAGAAATAAAATATGATCTAGCATTAGTGCAATCAATAATTTTATTGATCAGAAAAACAAAATGCATTAAATAAGATGTAGCCGTAACAGTATTTTATAATAACTTGGGTGGCAGAAACTAGCGAAGTAAATATTTACTTCGCTAGTTTCTGCCATTTACTATATTTCATATATGCACTGTAATATTAAAAAATGTTTTACCTCCCCAGACAATATTAAACAAGTTATCTGAGAATGGATTTTACATAACATCAGTTGGTACTAAAAACTATGAGTGTTCATTTTGTCAGATACAATTTAAATCCAAAGAAGACTTTATTATTCACATATTGGATCACAAAGGTTGGTATTATAATTTTTTTTTATTTTAAAAATTTTAAATTAAAAATAAGTTTTAGCGTTTTTTTAAATTCCACCCCTGAGAGGATGAAACGGGGGTTGAAAGTTTGTATGGAAGTCCGCCATTTTTTAAGCTCGAAGCATGAACATTTGTTTTTAGGCTAACAATTAAAAATAAAGAAATACATGATTTAGCGTTTTCTAAAATTCAACCCTAAAGGGGGTGAAACGGGGTTGAATGTTTGTATGGAAGTCCGGCATTTTTGAAGCTAGAAGCATAAAGCTAATAATCAAAAATAAAGTAACACGTGTTTTAACGTTTTCTAAAACTCCACCCCTGAAGGGGTAAAACGGGTGTTCAAAGTTTGTATGAAAAATGAGAAGGCCTGACTCACTGACTACACCCTTGGACCTAGAAAGCTGATTTTTTTCACAGGTATTGTTTTAAAGATGTAGACGAAGAATAAGATAGAATTTTTCGAAAAAAAAGGGATACGTGGCTAGAACCGCGGGGCGGAAAGCTAGTATATTATAAATGTGAAAGAAACGGCTGAACGGATTTTGATGAAACTTGGCACACTGATAGATCATATCCTGAAATAAATAAATAAATATCCCGGGACATTTTTTCACACACGGCTATCTGATCCCAAACTAAGCAGAGCTTGTAATATGGAAACCAGATGACTGATATACTACATATACTACTTTTTGTTTTGTTAATACATACTTAAATAGATAATTACACCCAGACTCAGGACAAACAGACATGTTCATGCACACAAATGTCGGTCCTGAATGGGAATCGAACCCACGACCTGCGTCAGGACAGGAAAAGAAAGAAATTATATTTTTGTTTTAGGGTCGTATGAAAAATGAAATGTTGTCAATTGAGATCAGGGCTATTTGGAGGTGATGATGGTTCTATGAGTAGATATTTGAGAGCTTTCACAGGATACATGTTTTTAAAGCATTCTTTGGTTACAATGTAGGCGCGAGGGTAGTTTATTTGTTTGTGTTTTGTACCCAAAATTTGAGTTGAAATATGAATATAATAGTATGTGAGTTTCGGCGTGGATATATTTTAATAGATGTGACTGTACCACACGATAATCGAGCTGGACGTAATATTTTATTTTCAGAAATGAAAGTTCGAAGTTGCTTAATATGTAAGAAAATGTATCTAAATAAAAATAACTTTGATCAGCATAACTGCGTTGAAGATAGGATTGGCGGAAATAAATCACAAAATGTAAGTTTACATAAGTATGAGAAATTACATAATAATATTTATAACATTTCAAGGCATCTGATTGGCCTTGAAATGTTATAGATATGTTATTGAAGTGTTTTTGCAGGAGGGTGCTACTGAAATTCACAACAATGTAAATAAGGAAAAAAAATCAAATGTATTATTATTACAAGATCTATTAGATCCAAATGGTGATATGGTACGTGTTAAACTAATTGTCACATAAGATACAAACGTCCCTTTCAATCATAATGTTACTTACTTACTTAAAATATTTATAGGAAAACATAAATATACCTCATGTGTGCAGCGCATGCAGTAGATTGTTCCTTTCCGAAGGAGATCTCATAAGTCATCATGATGCGGAGCATCCAGAACTTTCATTAAGATGCAGTCTTTGTACCAAAGTAAGGCATCCGTTTTGCTTTTATGCTAATTATACAGGAGTCCAGTAAGTAGTACGACAACCTTCAGGGGGCGGGGGATAGGTAGGCGGGTCACCTACCAAATATACAAATAATCCATTGTAAAAGTGGTGACAGTTCAAGATATTTAATATCTAAAATAAAAAAATCTATACATAAAGATCAGAAATATCTCGAAAATTAAGGTAATTTTCGTATATAATAGGTGACCCGCCCACCCATCTCCCCCTTAAGTTAGTCGTACTACTTACCGGACACCCTGTATGTAGGTATATGTTAAGAGAGTGCATCCAGTTTAGCGCGAGTCGTGATGCACGTTCGCTGGAATGGCTTTGTGCACAGGTTTGCGAATAGTCGTTCTACTGTGCTCTACTGCAAACGTGACTCCTTTACTATAATCACGAATGATTCTTGATTATTTGCTTGGAAGGGACCAGCGTTTACTAATCAGATGACGTTTTGTTAGACATATTCTACCACTTTTGGATTTATATTTGAAAAATACTTAATAGATTTCCAGGTGTTCCTTATCATATAATGACAGCATTTGGAGGTTCATGTTAATATTTCAGGTGTTTGCTTCTGTGAAAACAGCAGCTCGTCACAGGACTGTGTGTAAAGAGATAGAGAGAAAACATAAATGCAATACCTGTGGCCTTAAATTCGCATACGAAATATCACTTAACAAACATATACTACGATATCATGAAGGGCAGAGTGTGTCTGTGAAGTTCATCGACCCAAAAATGAGGCTAGATGAAAGGCAATTCCAGTGTGATACTTGCAACAAAAGTTTTTATAAGTATGTGATTTATAAACACCACTTAAAGCAACCTACTTCTTCCATTATGTTTCCTAAGAAATTGAATGAGAAATTTTCCATGTTAACCATGAATATATCCATTATTTATACAGATGCATGTATATTTTCAGAAAAGAGCTACTTGTCAGGCATACCAAGATTCATATGCCAAATGAAAAGTATTATGAATGTGATGTTTGCAAAAAGAAATTTCATAGAAGCGATAATTTAAGGTAAAACAATATGTCACTGTGCCTTATAGTTAATCAAAGCACTGTGCCTAGTAAAAGGGACCACTTTTAGATATGCATTTTTTTAAATTAGTCGTAAATTATCTGTTTTTGTTACTAATCGGTTATTATTACCATAAATAACATTTTGTGTAAAATAATACACATATAATTATAATATTTCAGTATCCTAATATGTCACGAAGTTTTGTACCAAGGGCACATTTGAGGTAATATTTTACAAGCGAAGTATTTTTTATTTAGCACGATCGCTGTCACGCGGGGACGTGCCTAGTGTTGGGGCCAGTTGAGGGTAGGAATAAGGGGCGGCCGGGGCGAAGGCTTGTACTTGGCTTGATGACCCTGGATTTCTGCAAGCAGCAATAAGTTTGATGATCAAGATGTCAAAAACATCGCAGTTTTAAACTCCACTTGTAATTTCACAAAAAATACTAGTCCGATTGTCCTACTAGAGTCTCAAATCGAACATTTTGTTTACTGCATGTTTAAAAATTCATAAAAAAAATTATGATTACATAATTTTACCTAGTTTTAGGAGATACTAATAAGTCCATACCGCTAAAGTGGTTCCTTTTACCAGACAGTCACATTTTTTATTGATAAATTACCATATTTTTTGTTATAGTTATATATTTTTTTATGTATTTGCGTATTAGTAAGTATAAAATTGTTGAAAAAATAAACCTTGCTGAGTTTTTTGCCGGTTCTTCTTAGTTGAAGGCTGACTTCTGGACCGGTGGTTACTTCTGTAATTCGACCTTCATAAGTGCCATTCTAGGGCCTAAACTGAATAAATGGTTTTGACTTTGACTCAAAAGTACGACAGGGTGACATTTTGAGTTATGAGAATGCTTTTTTACGATGTCGAAGTATAACAAAAAGCGCTTGCTTATTTGTGCCTGTTTTTTGAAAACTAAAATGGATTTAATTTCAATCAAATCAGTAGCTATAAGTTGGAAAGGAACAAGAACAACTATTTACTTAAAATGTTAATAAAATTAAAGTATATTTACCGTCGCAGGTCTCACAAGCGGACCCATGATATGAACCGTACTAAAAGCAATGCAAAGAACTGCCTATGCTCCTTCTGCGGCCGTAGTTTTTCTAATTCATCAAACTTGATCGTGCACATGCGAAGGCACACTGGAGAAAAACCGTATAAATGCGACTTTTGCGATAAAGGTTAGACTTATACATTTATTGTTTTTGCCCTTATACATATAGTTAGTGTATTTATTTGAAGATATTTATTCTCATGTCTATACATATAAACCTCATGTATAGCCTCAAAACCGAGATTTTTTTTCGCAGGTTTTCCGAGATCGTCTGATCTTCTGTGCCATAGAAGATCTCATACAGGGGAAAAGCCATGTATCTGTGGCATCTGCAGAAAAGGTATTTAACGATACTAAAGTAATATTTGTGATTTATGATTATTTAATGAATATAAGCATCGCATCTAGTATTTTGTGGAGATCCTTGGGGGAGGTCTTTGTCTTTGGACGTCTTCTGGCTGACATGATAATTAATATGGTTATTTTTTATGTCATATCAGAAAGCTTGTTATTTCGTCTTTATCTTATTCTTTTTTCCGTTGTTGTCGAATATAAACACAAAAGCGTCTAGAAGAATCTTGTTATCTCGAAACGTTAATCCTAGATGTCTGAAAGAATGTGCATTCATCATCGATATAGGTATAGACTAGATTTAGGGTCGGCGCAAAAAATACGTCTCGGTAAATAAGAGCGCATTTGAAAAGTGAGCTCTTATTTTGTTTAGTTTCGTTTGAACACAGCCAACATAAACACGTCTCACAATGCCGCAGTGTGTATTCAAAAGTTGCAAAAATAATGCTCGAAAAAGCAATTGAACGGTCGGAGTATCTTACTTTCGGTAAGAACATAAAGAATAAGAGA
This sequence comes from Ochropacha duplaris, assembly GCA_951361185.1. Taxonomy (NCBI): domain Eukaryota; kingdom Metazoa; phylum Arthropoda; class Insecta; order Lepidoptera; family Drepanidae; genus Ochropacha; species Ochropacha duplaris. The sequence goes on from OX592690.1 coordinate 5,591,960, forward strand.
TATTTTAAGCTCTAAAGTAACAAATAATATAAAAATTTGAACAAAATTACATATTTTAAACCACGCTACCAACGCTACAAATGTTTGGCCAAACTCGCCAAGACACGCACAAACTTCGTAGAAGAAAAAATAAACGAAACAAAACGATGTAGCTCTCAAGGCGAGAACGGGAATGTTTTCCCGTTCTCACTCTCTCACTCACGCGGATAGCATTTAGCTTGGATTTTGTATGTGACCCAGAATCTAGTCTATACCTATATCGATGGCATTCATCATTAAAAAAATAAGACATGCTGCTTGCACCCTGCAAGCATAATTTTTGTCAGCGACAAATTATTTAAAAAACAGGAAATATGAAGCAAATGCAATGCAGTGTTTCTCAAAAGTTTGCTAATGGAAATAATCATAAAAATATTTTTTGCGAATTGTTTCTCGCAGATAATGTCAGAAGCTTCATATTTAGAGTATCTGCTATCTACAGTAATTGTTTTAAATGGTGCTACAAAATATACGCTCAAGTTGAAAATTTGTCGCCAAGCACGTGTTGGTGTGTTCCGGCAGTTGCACTTGAGAGCCAGTTGTCTTTAAGGCATTGTAAAAAGGCATGACAATCCTCTTATTATTGACAATGTCTATAGGCTACGGTAGTAACTTAACATGAGGTGACCCGCCTGCCTATTCTTTTAAAAATAAAGTTTTTTTCTTTCATTCTGCAATCAGCCCTTAAGCTTTAATCAGATTGGTTGTTTCTTCCAGACAGTTAGAGATTCATCACATCCTGCGATGTGTCATCTCGTTATGTATCGTTGCGTTGAACGATTATATTGACGCTATTCGTTTTCTTTTCGGTCTGTAGGTAGAGTTCGAGGACTCTAGTAGTGCCACAGCGAGATCATTTTTATGCCGTTGGAGTTTTTGCTTATAACTCTTGTAGGACCTTTCCACAACATTCCGTTGGAATTTGTAGGTATTCGTGTACTTCAAGGTTCGTTGTGAACCACGGTGCAACAAAAAAATAAAGTTGGACACAAAATGGTACGGTTAATGATAACAATAATTGTGTGTATATTTTGCGGCAGGTTTCTCTCGGAGCAACAAATTGTCGCGGCACATGCGAGTCCACACCGGCCAGCGGCCTTACAAGTGCACTTACTGTGATAAAGATTTTTCTCAAAGCAACGATCTGAATCTGCACGTTCGCCGCCACACCGGTGACCGCCCTTACATCTGCGAAGTTTGTGGTGATAGATTCATTCAGGTATTCATTCGTTTTAAAAATATTTTTCAAGAAATTGTATTACCTACCGATTGTGTCGCAAGTTCTTAAGAGTTGTAGAAGAATTTGAACGTCATAATTTTTTTTAAACTACTATGTATAACGGCCATTGAAATTTTATGTTGAAAGAGTATTTTGAGATATTTTCGGCAACAAAGCTTTTATGAGTTAAGCGAGCGATAGCGAATAACTTTGGTTTTCAAACTTATTATTGCTGCTGATTTAAAATCTTTGTAAATTATAAATTGCTACGGTGCACGTCCTACACACTGTGCTTTATGAGTATTTATTTTTATTATTTCAGGGGAGTTATTTGCGAAATCACAGACGGGCCCATGGCCATTTCCCGACTTCGTCGCCCGACGGTCATACACAAGTGCAACAAGTTACATATACAGTTCAAAATACTGTTCAATAGTCTCTTAAGTTTGTTTTGGTGTTTGTTATTTATAAATGATTAGTATGTACCCATTCTACCGTGCGTTTGCATTGACAAAACATTTACCTAACATGTTTATACTTACCTTTTTCCAAAGCGTATTGTTATATTTTGGAACCGAATTTCACATAATATATTTAACAGATTAATGAAGCACACAAAGGTTTCATTTGTCTAGCTTTTATATCTTGGATTGTATACTAACTAAAACTAGTTGATTTCGAACCTTTCTCACTTACGATCATCAAAACCCCTATTTCCTGCAGTCATGTAAATCTGAAATTTGGTATGCTAGATTTAGGACGCAAAAAATGAAATAAATAATCTGTGAATGCCTTCAATATGGTGAGCCCCAACTCTTATGAACTCGGCCTGAACTGAATCGTCTTTGTGTCAAAGGGAAAATGGGTGAAAATTGACGGAAAAACTAGAAAGTTAGGTAAAGTTGAACCGCAGTAAGAGATGGTGGAAGGGCCCGAGGTCTGTAGGTAGGTATATAAACTAAATAAACTTCTTACCCAAGAACTTAGAACGTCCTATGTTCTTGGGTGAGTTCTTGGACTAAAAGAGCTTCGATTGTATGCGGCCTCTTAATATTAATTAATCTCTCCCATCCATCTCCCAACGTCCTGAGCTGTTATACCTTTGGGAAGTTATATGATAATAGCACCATTGGGTAGAATGTGTTCATCGTAGTAACTACGAGCCAGTTTTTAATTTTGTCTGATAAGAAATGTCTGTTTTTCGAAATTATTTTAAAAGACAGAATGACTATGTCGTGTCATAATAACAATTGTTCTAAACCGTTGTAACGATAATTAGCATTTTGCCGTCACTTTCAAAACATGACGAAAGTACGAAAATGTTGCATTTTTAAAACCTTTTAACAGGAGATAGTATAGCCATAGCTACAGCTTTCGTGTCAAAATAATAATTGTTCAAAATGACCAGTTCTATCAAATTATAACATTATTTTTCTTTGGCACTTTCACAAAATGCCCAATTTAAATGATGTTCTTTTATGCCAATTTTACCATAAGTGGAAACATTTTTGTGGCACCGTGATTGGAGGCATCAGTAGCTATACTATAAAATGTATCATTTTGAAAAACTTCGACAGCCTCTTGGGTCGATGCTGGCCCCAAAACGTTATGTGCAATTGCCATTGCGCACTGGCTTTAGTTCGTGCAAGTGTCAGCTTTCCAGCAATTTTTGAATCGTCATAATAAAGTATGATCTAGTTTTGTATCACACTCGACCGAGTGGTACCTGTCTACGTTTTTGTGACTTCAGCGCCTATCACTTTTTCTTCAGTACCTACTCATTTTATCGGTTTTTAAATATTTTTAACGATGTGGGCAAATTAGCAGTTCTTTCTTCATTTTGGTGTTCATTTCATTTTTTGAGTTTTTTTTTAAATTTGAAAGAAAGAAAGAAAGAAGGAAGAAAGGAAGAAGAAAGAAAGAAAATTGATTTTATTACATTGACATACACGCAACATCACAGATTAAAAAAATATAAGTACTTACATATAAAAGTTACAAAAAATAAAAAAAATACATGAAACATTACTAGAAAAAGTCCAAAAAATAACTATACAATTTTGCGTGATGTCACGAATAAAGGTTCCGAGTCAGCATACAAACAAGGACAGTTAAGTAGACCTCAGTTAGGTACTGATTTTCAGTCAGAACCCAATTTCAATGTCGTTTTTGCCATGACAAATGCTGAATTCTTTTTGGCACTTATTATTTGGGACGGATTTGATGAATGAATAACTTTTCATCCAAACATCTAGAAAAGTACCTACACATTCTTCTTTGTCAAAGAATCTGTTTTTTAATTCGAAGTCGGTTTCTAGGTCACTTATTATAAAAGTAATCTAAAAAAGAAATCCAATACCAGCAACCAACACATGCGTAAATAATTAACCTACACCTAATTACTTCTTACAATCAAACCGCCGGCCCGGCGCGGGCGGCCTTGTTTTATATTATCGGTCCAATCTGCCGGGTAAAGTCCCCGAGCGTGTAGACAGCTTCTGCTCAGATCATATACATTGACTACTAACTTTTTTTAGGTATATTACTTAAAACCCAAAACCAATGCATGCCGTTCTAAACACGTTTGTTGCAATCATTTACCTAATTCAATCAAGCACGCACACACGCACGCACACGCACACTCACATTCTCATCAATAAAACAATAAGAACCAACTCAATAATTTTACCAAGCGAGCGAAACGTCTCCGTTTCAGCTTGGGCGAAAATGCTTTCGTATGTCAGTTCGGCGGTCTGGATGTCCGTCTGTCCGGTTGTTCTCCTCTACAGGTCGCATTGCTCAACCGATTCTCGTGAAATTTTGTGAGCAGGTAAATATATGTTTTTTTTTGTCGAAACAGTTATTGGAATTTTAGCAAAATGGCTCCGCCATGGGTTTGTGGATGTGAAATTTCGAGAAATGTCAAACAAAAATCGTGAGGTCTCAGAGCTCGGAACAATAACTAGCATGGAAGCCGGGCTAAAATAAAAACCGAGTACTATACAGTTTATTCATTTATGTCAATTAGCATATCGTAATGTGGGAATGAAACAAAACATGGCTGTTTGTTTTTATTATTTTTGAACGTGTCACAAGCAAAATGTCAAATGCTCTTTGGCCCTCTTATAATGCTAACAAATACAAAAGTTCTATCCAAGACGTCAAAATACTTACGTTGGCTATCAACTTAATTTTGTAGTTTTATGTTTTGTCGATACGAGTCGGGAGTTTGACGAATTTACTAAGTGAAAAAAGCGAGTTAATTATTAATTTCTGTCTGAGAACGTGGCCAGAAAGTATATACGAGAGGTGTACAGTGCCCTGGACAAGATGTCTTGTGTTGTTGAAGGGTGTAAAGCCCCTAGTTCGAGAAAAGAAAATGAGAACGAAACGTTAACATTTCATCGGTGAGTTTAGAGATATATTTTTCAATATTGGAAATAAAAAAAGTGATAGACGATAAATAAAAATAGTACTTTATGGCTATCTACTCAAAAGAATTCACGTATTTGCTTTATTTTATGATTTTATTGAAAAATAAAATTGTCGCAAGTATAGGTTACTAGTGATGTAAAAATGGTTATCGATAATCATTTCAATACTGTTGCAGATTTCCTAATGATGGTGAAATGAAAATGAAATGGAGTCAGTGCATCAATAGGTTTTTCTCATACGGGGATTTTCTCATACTAATTATAATAACATGGGAATGTTAAGAAAAGGATAAACTATATTAATTAAAAAATATGTAATAGAAAACTATTCTATCTATAGGTACACATAATAAAAATGTAACGGATCGCTATCTGTACATGGAAGATATATGAGAAAAAATATTATTGGGTCCTTTATCAACGCAATAGCACCCAAAACAATGATTGTTAGAATTTTTTCTGTTTGTGCAAGCTAATCTCAGAAACGGCGTATTCGGATGTGGTTTTCACTAATATATTGTGGTAAGCTTCATTTAACATTTAGTGTTTGTTTCATGTCAATCGGTTCTTAAATATATAAGTTATGTTAATTTAAAGAATCACGTCGAACATTTGTTAATCCAAAATAAACCAAAAGATATTCCCAAAGTCACTATTCCACGCGGACGAAGTCGCGGGCACAGCTAGTACTAACTATATTTACTTGTTTGCTTTGATAACTTATATCGACACGACAATGTCGATGATAAGCCCATCACTAGCCAAAAAATAGCTTGTGACAACCTGCATAATAACGAAACAGAACGGTATTATATGTCTCTTTCCCACGCATTATTAACGTCGAAAGTAAAAAAGGTAAAGTATATGCATTTCATTTCTTATTTTAGTCCGGCTTCCATGTTAGTTATTGTTCCGAGTCTCAGAGCCACTTGTTTATTTGTTTGCAATTGTTTTTGTGTATAAATATATTTAAGGTAGTATACCCAAATAAAAAACAAATGAAAATAATAAAAAGTATATCATGAGTTTTAACATGGACAAGTTGTGTACGCAATCATCATCATTTCAGCCGAAAGACGTCTACTGCTGGACATAAGTACATACAGGCATTGTAATAAGGTGTACAACACGTTGGCAGTCCCCCTGGTATTGCTAATGTCTATAGGCGACGGTAGTCACTTACCATCAGGTGACCCGCCTGCCTCGTTGTCACTAGTGACATAAAAAAAAAACATTATTGAAAAAAAACAAAATCGGTGGCGTAGCTAATATGTATGCTTCCTAGCTACGCCACCGCGTACAAAAGATGTAATTTGCAGACACTGTTAAACAAATGTATCTACGTATCTCGCTCTTTTTATTGATATAATATACACATTATAGTTTGTTTTAGTTCTATGTCGACAATGTGCTCTATTATGTCCAACACTTTTTATTAGTGGCATCACTTTACAGATGAGGGACAAATTAATGCAATAATTGCACAAAATACTAATATTTTTTGTTAAAGCAAAATGTCTACATCTAATTAAAAAAAAAATTAAATGCTTCGAAGATATTTCTAGTTTTGTACTCTGGTTTCTTTTAGTCGGTTTTACCATCACGCTCCGAATCTTCAAAATTGATGAATCTGCATCAATAAATGTGTCCAAGCCATAAGTCACATTGCAACTGAATTCTATTGATTCAACGTCGCCTTGGGATTTGTAATCAAAGAAAATTTCTTCGTTAATTTATTTTTTGTAATGAGTTTTTTTATTGTGACTTCATTATTCGTGTCACCATTTTTAAATATTCACGACACGCGGACGAAGTCGCGGGCACAGCTAGTACTAACTATATTTACTTGTTTGCTTTGATAACTTATATCGACACGACAATGTCGATGATAAGCCCATCACTAGCCAAAAAATAGCTTGTGACAACCTGCATAATAACGAAACAGAACGGTATTATATGTCTCTTTCCCACGCATTATTAACGTCGAAAGTAAAAAAGGTAAAGTATATGCATTTCATTTCTTATTTTAGTCCGGCTTCCATGTTAGTTATTGTTCCGAGTCTCAGAGCCACTTGTTTATTTGTTTGCAATTGTTTTTGTGTATAAATATATTTAAGGTAGTATACCCAAATAAAAAACAAATGAAAATAATAAAAAGTATATCATGAGTTTTAACATGGACAAGTTGTGTACGCAATCATCATCATTTCAGCCGAAAGACGTCTACTGCTGGACATAAGTACATACAGGCATTGTAATAAGGTGTACAACACGTTGGCAGTCCCCCTGGTATTGCTAATGTCTATAGGCGACGGTAGTCACTTACCATCAGGTGACCCGCCTGCCTCGTTGTCACTAGTGACATAAAAAAAAAACATTATTGAAAAAAAACAAAATCGGTGGCGTAGCTAATATGTATGCTTCCTAGCTACGCCACCGCGTACAAAAGATGTAATTTGCAGACACTGTTAAACAAATGTATCTACGTATCTCGCTCTTTTTATTGATATAATATACACATTATAGTTTGTTTTAGTTCTATGTCGACAATGTGCTCTATTATGTCCAACACTTTTTATTAGTGGCATCACTTTACAGATGAGGGACAAATTAATGCAATAATTGCACAAAATACTAATATTTTTTGTTAAAGCAAAATGTCTACATCTAATTAAAAAAAAAATTAAATGCTTCGAAGATATTTCTAGTTTTGTACTCTGGTTTCTTTTAGTCGGTTTTACCATCACGCTCCGAATCTTCAAAATTGATGAATCTGCATCAATAAATGTGTCCAAGCCATAAGTCACATTGCAACTGAATTCTATTGATTCAACGTCGCCTTGGGATTTGTAATCAAAGAAAATTTCTTCGTTAATTTATTTTTTGTAATGAGTTTTTTTATTGTGACTTCATTATTCGTGTCACCATTTTTAAATATTCACGATAAGTACGAATATAATGTGCACCTTTAATAAATAAGTGTTTAAATTATAATAGCATATGGAGTTATTATTTGTGTACTTCCAAATCCTAAAAATATTTTTCTATTTTGGTTTTAGCAGTCGTGTATTACTATTACATGAAAAGACGCTATCTTATTATTATTCTTATCATCTCATTTTGGGCTAGTATCGTGGGGATTAAGACTATTTGGTAAGTCATCATTTAATTTGGTGTTTCTTTAGGTTAGACATTACTTTCGTCAGTCGGTTGTTGTGTTGATTCTGAAAAAATGTAAGTATCCTTATATTCTTCAATGGCTGATTATTATTGTTCTTCAAGACTCGGACAACCAAGACAACCATTATATTCATTGTTTAGATTAATCGTACAATATTCTATATTTTTAACCGACTTCAAAAAAGGAGGAGGTTCTCAATTCGACTGTGATTTTTTTTTGTATGTTTTTTACGCGATTTCTCTGCCAATTATGATTAGATTTTGATGATTCTTTTTTTGTTTGGTAGATCATGCTTCAGAGGTGGTCCCATTTAAATTTTATCGAAATTGATTCACCACTTTTTGAGGAAATCAACAAAAACAAAAAAAAATATATCTCGTTTGATAAACCTTAGTGAATCAAACTGAGTCGTTGAGCATGACTTTTTGGATTTGGATGAAATTTTGTGTGTATACTTCAATGGGTTCTTCGATGGTTTTAAAATACAATTGGACCCGGTAGGTGGCGCTGGAATCGAGTTCCAAGATTTGTTTCAATTTCAGGGCAGGACGACGACGTCTGCCGGGCCCGCTAGTTATACATATATTATATTTTACCGGCCCGACTAGTTCGAGTTAGACGATTTCAGGACAAACTAGTTTTGCCTAGGACAACATATAATAAGGAATAAACTTTAAAAATTGAAAAATAAAATTATTTTTAAAAATAAAAAACAAAAACCGACTTCAAAACTGTAACCTATACCTATGTACAAACATAAACTAAAAAGTAAAGAATAATATTTTAATTTCAAAGTAAGAGCCTTAAAGGACAATCAACAAAATTATTGATATTTATAAACAGTTATTTTTGGAGTCGGTGCCAGCCTTGACAGTTTAATTCTGCCTTTGTAACAAACTTCGAAAAGTAGGGGAGCGACGGCGCAGACCTAAGAAACATTACCGTAAGGAGAGGTGTCGTAAGACGTTTTCTCGTATGAACACTTCCAGTTCAAAACTGTCCTTCTTCTTGGCTGGCACCGACTCCAAAAAGAACTGTTTATAAATATCAATAATTTTGTTGATTGTCCTTTAAGGCTCTTACTTTGAAATTAAAATATTATTCTTTACTTTTTAGTTTATGTTTGTACATAGGTATAGGTTACAGTTTTGAAGTCGGTTTTTGTTTTTTATTTTTAAAAATAATTTTATTTTTCAATTTTTAAAGTAGGCTAGGCTAAGAAGGCATCTAGGCTTTGTGTGCTTACCATCTTCGGCCACATCATCACTTACCATGGTGAGATTGTGGTCAAACACAAGCCTATCAAATATATAAAAATCACAAAAAAAAATCATCTTTAGTTCACCTTCGGAATACTTTTCGCTGGATAAAATCCAATTTTCCAAGTTATTTTTTTTTTTCAAAATTAGGTAGGTGAATTTTGCTCTTTCATTTTATCAAAAAGTGAGCTACGGTCACTACTCTAACACCTGAGTCTAGTATTATCTATGACCTGAGTGACCGGGTGACCCTGCAACCGAATAATTACCATGTAACATAGTGTAAATTCCATTTTTTTTATCACTGTCTTGGTCTGTCATCTCTGGCAAAAAAGGGGGTGGGTATGGACGGCTAATTCTCTTCTCTCTCTTCTTCAACCCGATTCCACCCAATGCTGAGTGTAGGTCTCCTTTAATGCAGTCCACTTCTCTCGGTCTTGGGCCTTCCTCATCCAGTCCCTTCCCACCACCCTGAACAGATCGTCGGTCCATCTTGCTGGTTGTCTGCCAACATGTCTCCGTCCCGTTCTAGGTTTCCATTCAAGCATGGCGATGATAGCTCAGTGGTAGTGACGTTGGATACCGCGGCGAAGGTCGTGGGTTCGAATTCTACAATGAGCTTGAGCTTTCGGTGAAGGAAAACATCGTGAGGAAACCATAGCACGGTGGTAGCGTACTTTGTAGTACCCAACTGGCTGGCTACCACCCTCAAGTCGAAAATCTGTTGCCAAGCACCTATGGGTGTGTTCCGACAGCTGCACTTGTGAGCTAGTTTTCATCTAGGCGTTGTGTGCTTACCACCTTTGGCCACATCATCACTTACTATGTTGAGATTGTGGCCAAACACAAGCTTATCCAGAATAATATATATATTATATATTGTATTATACTATATTTTCAAACGTCAAATAACAATATCCTGTCAAAAATCCTTGATCCATATCCATAACAATATTTAAAAGTCAGTAGTCACACAATTATTTTACTTTTTATCAGATGCTATCACACTTACGAAATGCGTAAGATACGTTCAGTTGAAGCGATGACTAACTTCTAGCAAAACAAGTGCGCGGGTGTATCCGATAAGAGACCGGCACGGGTTGTCTATTGTTCTCTAGTCATTCGAGAACTATAAGAACCAGTTTTCTTTTATCTGCGACAATTTCTAATAATTTGATTTTTAAAATCAGACGACTAGATCAGCAAAATACCCCTATGTGCAACGGTCTCGCCAGGTTCTTGTTGTCTTATGAAAAGTTTGCTAGTGAAAAATCTTTCCACTCGAGTGCAAACGTAACTTTTCATCCCAAATTAAAAAAGGTTGTGTGATAAATTCGGCACCATGGAGGGAGAAGTAAATAGGTTTAATGATGTTTTGAATTCACAAACTTAGTGCACACTATGTTCTAAATTCAATTTACTTTATCCTCTAGCGGATAAAATTAGTTTTTGCACTTAGATATCGAAGAGCAAAAATACTCTTTCCGAGATGGGGGGATTAAAAATAATTTACAAGTTGAAATTTTGTCTCTTCACGTATTGGATCGTCTTTTGTTGAAATAGCAGTCAGAAAATTTTCAAAAAGTTTGATTTCCAATGTATCCATTTGGTGGATCGATCCGTGCTTGTTTGTGATTGGTCAATAGTTCTTCAATAGGGTTTTATCGCCCTTTTTGAAGAAGAACACCACCTGTGCCATGCATGTGGCGTTTGACCTTCTAGTATGACGGAGTTGAATAATTTCTGAAGGGGCCTAAGGATCGGAGTACCCCCCGCCCGCATTCAGAAGCTCAGCTGTAACTCCGCCCTCACCTGTCGCCTTGTTATTTGAGAGCCGTTCTAATCTCGTAAAAGCCAATCCCTCTCGGTTTTGACCGCATTGATGTTAGACACCTCTTTCAATATATTTGTATATTAGTGTTACTGAGTAGAATCAAATAAAATTGTAGTTACTTTTCACTTTTATTATGTAATTGTATTTTGACAATGTTGTCCAGTGCACTGCAAAAAACAATCGCAACATTAAATAGTTATCTATTTTAAATTACATAAAAATATAACTTTCGGCTTCTGAAGAAAGGCTGCGTGACTTGATGTTTTCATCCAGATATATTTATTTTGTGAAAATAAAACACTCGAAAAGTCATTTTAAAGGCTCCGTATCTCAAAAGGAAAAAAAACAGGTCACTTCGTTGTTTTCCTGTCTGTCAGTAATTTTTAATCGTCATCTGATTTAATTATCTGTCATTTTATGTAAAAGTAGGTATCTTAAAAATCTGATTCCGAAATTACAAAATATAGTTTCATATAAAATAGCTTGTAAAGCGAGCAATTCATTTAAATGCTTTCTTGTAATTAAAACTACATACACCGGCACGATTGACGGAACAAAAAAAGGACGAGTATAAAATATTAACTTTGGGCCAACACTGCTGTGTAGTGATTATAAAAATGAACTTACTTTAGACGAACACGCAGGACCTACACACTGATTAAACATATTTTAAATTATATTATAAGGTTGGCTCGTGGAATTTTTGATTCAATTGTTATCTTATTGTTTAAGTGGGACGGTCGTACCTACCACTTCAGAACCAACAGGTTTAAGAAAAATGTTATTCATAATAATGGTTAAAAACCTACATAATATTTGACCACAATAGGCATAATTACAAATTGTTTTACTTTATAAAAAATAATATTCAGTAGTTTCGGAACTCCGCTTTACAAATATAGTTGTTTCTGGCGAAGAAATCGGCTAACATCAACGAATCTTTTGGCATCATCCTGTGTCCATTTTTAAGACAAAACTATTACAAAATTAGAAATGAACTGAAAACTTATCAACAAATTGTTGATGCGCTATACTTTATGAAAGATCGTTTGGATTGTTTCGATGGCAGTGATGTAATGCGCTCCTATTGGTGTTCATAGTATCGTGATTATGGGTATAAAATCGCTAATAAAATGCATAATTATGCTCAAAGGAAATGTTTTATTACCATTAAGCGATCTAGCATAACTTTTCATGCAATTATGACTTGTGTCAACATGCCTATTACACCATGGTAAGTGAAGCTTTGATCCTTACGAACATTTATCCGATGGGCTATTTTGGCAACCGTAAAGTTCGTTAAGAATTTCGCCATTTTTGGCAACAGTTTGATCTGTTTATAAAACAGATTTTTATTTGGATTCTTGCATGTATTTTTTAATAACTTAAATAATTGATTGGTGTTTTATATAATATATGTGTGTCACATGACAGCACATATTTTGTCGAGTAGGTAATGCATATGAATTATGTTCTTTGTGAAAGTGTTGGAAACTACTCGAGTTGCGATTTTTCTATTTGCATATTACATAGGTTTTTTTTATGTGGGCGTATGCGCCAATCCTTAACTAAAGGAAATAGCGAAAAATACTGCAATTAGTCTCGGGACCGATTTTGATGAAAAATAAAACTGCATTATTAGTTTTTTTTAAATAAGTAGGTACCCAAGCCAGGAATCGACCTCGTCGATTTTGAAAAAAAAAACAGCCAGTATTAATGCTGTCGATAGGATACATTTTTGGGAAGTAATGACATACGTAAAACTAAAGGAAAGAGTTAATATTTAACAAAATACTATTTTATTACATTTTAACGTTACAGCCATACCCATAATAGCCGTATCGGCTATTATGGGCTAGGGCTCCATCTTGTTGCAAGAATAATTGCTCGGTCTGGGCCAAAGATAAATTAATCAGCTCTTCAAAAAGCTCATTTAAAATTTCGACATTATTTAAAAGTCGTCAATGTTCCATCATAAATTTTAAAATATAATATTCTATTCTTCAAAATACCACATCAACAATTAAATGAAAAACGGTCTTGGCGATGACCTCCGGCTATCCGTAAAGGATGGATTAGTAGATGACCAATAATGATTATTTTTTCGATTAAACATAGCATTATTGGAAAAAAATTTTTCGTCTGAGAATAAAATATGGATAAAAAATGTCTATGTCATTGTCGATTTTCTGGTCTAACCAGTTGCAAAAATCAAGACATCTTACATTATCTGCTGGATGTAACTTTAGCACAATACGTCCGGAGCGGAAACATATATGTCTGTATTTTTTTTAAACTTTACATACCGTAGCTTGAGACACATTGAAGTTTTCAGCTACATTGCGGATGGAATTACCGGGAAACGGCTCAAAATAGGTCAAAATACTTATTCCAAAATCTTCGTTACAAATAAGTGGATTTATTTGTTTACTTTTAATATTTTTTTAATTTACCTTGTTTAAGATTATTTACTATCTTTTGGAGTTACTTAATCAGTAGGTAAATCACGTTGGGGATATTTGTTTCGGTACCATACTAAAGCGCGAGAGGCACTTCTCCCATTGATAAAATATGTCTCCATCGGATCAAATCGTTCACCATTGGTTAAATACATATTCAAAACACATAATGAAAGTTATTTCTTTTCATAAATAATATAAAAATAAGCACTTTAGTTTGCCGTATATCAATTTTACTTCTGAGAATTTGGCTGTGTTTTACAATCTATAGGTTCGATTCCTGGCTTGAGAACTTATTTTCTCAAAAATCTAATGATGCAGTTTTAGTTTTCATCAAAATCGGCCCCGACTCTTTTCAGCATTTCTCGCTATTCACTTTAGGATTTGGCCATCGCTTGAAAAATTCAGCCTGTACCTATACACAATCAACCAGTGTGTTTTTTCAGTAGCTTTTTGGTCTATTTGTATGTGTGTTTAGAAAGATAAATGTTACGAAAAAAGGGGCCCCTTTCTAATGTGTAATTAATTCAAACTAGCTTAATATGGATTCAGTTAAAGGAACGACATATAACGACGTGTATAGCTTAAATTAAAAGCTTTGAAAAGCTTTTGCTATCGCCCAGCTTTTAATGCATTACTGCATTTTTTAGTTAATCGAGGTGTATTTAATATCATGGTAGATATTATATTTCTAAACTTACACGTGCTTGACAGCTTTTTGCATGGCACTGAAATAAAAATGAATAAAGTATTGGTAGTATCTTTATCCTTACATATGTATAAAACAAATTTGCTTTCCGCGTCTGTCTATTTTTTGGCGGCAGAGCCGTAAAGCGGTGATTACATTCGCTATGGTATAGCTGAAAATTATTTTTCTGTGTAGGAAGTACGGCGTCCTGTCCCGCTAGATGATTATTTTTCCGAATAGTCAATATTACACTGCATTTGCACAATTTTTTTTCACCGAATAAATTTAACTGCAAAGTTGTTTTTTTTACAAACGACGCAATAACGTAACTCACGTTAGACATTTTTATTTTCTATATTAATTTATAATTTTAATGTAGGTAATAAACAAATAGTACCTACCTCAGATGTGCACCCAGTTCCTTCACACTGTATATATAAAGGAAGATATAGGATATAGATCAAGGCTATAATAGCTCAGTGGTACTGACGTCGGACAAATCCTACAATGAGCTTGAGCTTTCACGGTGGTTGGTAGCGTACTTTGTAGTAGGTACTCGCCGAGCACCTGTTAGAGTGTTCCGGCAGTTCAGAGCCAGTTAAGGCAATGTAAAAGGGTCGACAACACATTTACAAACCCCCTGGTATTGCTTATGTTCATCCGCGGCGCGTCGGAATTCACCATCAGGTGACCTGCCTAGTTGTCACTTGTGGTATAAAGAAAGAAAAGAAAAATACAGTACATTTTTGTAAAACCGATCTATTGTATACGCAGATTTCCATATACTGTCTACTAGCTGTCCTCGCGGCTTCACCCGCGATCCCTATGGATCTATTATTTTCCCGGGGTAAAAGGTATCCTATAATAAATGGTTTTAATTTTATCTTTGATGAACTATTTTCTTGCCGGTTTCGTTGTAATTCTTTGCCTTTGTCAATTGGACTCCGACTACACGGAACGTACGTAGTAGGTACGGACTGTTCTTCACCTGTTTGAATGCCCTACATTATTTGTTGGAAGAGTACGCTCCAAGTCGATTGTGATCTAGCATGAGGATCCAACACGCAACATTTTTTCTTTGTAAGTTTAGACATGCATTATTTCTGCACGAGTCAATATCAACTGTGAAGTGATCCATCTACCATTCAAGTAACTTAGTTTTAATTATTTTAATATAGGTACTGAGGTACTTACTAATGAAAGACATTGCTCTCCAGTGCACTTTAATAAAATAAAATAAAATTATACCTATAGTCCTTCAAAAATGGAATGTATTTTAAAAATAATTAAATACATACTTTTTTATGATTATTTCATAGATCAGAAATATTTTGATCGTTACATAGTTAAGGTCCTATTAGCTCTTAAATCTTAAATGAAACAAATAGGACTCCTTGTGATTGATCTGTTCGAATATGAATATGTAATTACGATTCTCAACTTAGACTATATGAATATTTAATTACGATCCTCAACTTTGATCACATTCATGGAATATTGGCTAAAAATTCTTGTAAGATGATTGAGGTGTAAGATGGCGCATTGTCGTCGTGCAGTACTTTTCCAAGAATTGCGTTACCACAAATCTGACCCTTTCTGTTGAATGCTCTCTTATAATGGCCTAGATAATATCCGTTTTTAATTGTTTGTTACACCGAAAATAATTCTGAAAAGAAGAGAGTCAAGGCTTGATTTTTGAGTGATTTTGAAGGAGTTTTATCGGCTATACTTAGTTCGCATTATAAGTGCAAAACTTTGTTGGTCTCTTGTTTTTGTAATGTCGACACCTTTCTCTGACTTATTCAAGATAATATTTTTGTTGACACTGCAATTCGTTGTTTGAAAGGAATAAAATTCGCTGAGACGGGACCGGACGACTAGCAAATTTGAAAAGTTTTAAAACAATAAATAAGCGGTATAAATTATTTTTAAAAATATTCCTGAAAATTATTTGACAGACGGCATAAGTATGCCGTATGAAAGTTCATAGCAAGTGCTTTGAAAATCTTTTCGACCCCTGTGCCAGCGTACCATTTTTGTCATGAGACTGATTGCCGACGACGATGCGCTCATCCTATAATATCTTTCACCGCATGTCAATTTACCCAAAAAGGAACAGGAAATATAAACGTCCGACAGAATCGTCCTTGGACGAATAAACCACGAATCGTCGCGAACATAAACTAGTAAAAGCACTACACTCTCTATCTGCACTATACCGTAGTGAATTCTTAAATCTAGAAGAAGTATTTGAAACGTAAATTTTACTTACATTTGAAGTGCATTTATGTCCAAGACACTGCCAAATTGTAATTACTTATATGAAATGTAGTAATAGTAATTAATTTTATTCATTAGTCTATAATTGTTACCTTACTGACGACTGAATGTTAAAAGACACTCGTTGGTTTAAAATGTTAAGTTATGTGTAACTCTCCATCATTAGTACTGGGCTCAGTAATACTGGGTTAGATGTATAGTCCCTCTCACAAAAAGGGGCTAATTATAAGTTATTTAATATTTAAGCAGCGCGTTTTTGATAGACAATTTGTTAACAGTTACTAGAGATATGGCCAAAAAATTTGGTGCACGCTCTCGTGTCTGTAGATGTTGACCTGCTTCCACAATAGCGACGGTGCTACAGTCACATCATAAAATTAAAAATACTTTTGAAGGCACAAATATTCGGTCGGGGGAAAAAGTGTTTTCGTTACAAGTACATATACAAGTTCAAGACATTTTTTAAAGCTATTGTATAGCTTTTATCGCGGGCTTTGAGCGCGGTACCGAATCAAGAAATTCCGTAACGAAAAAAACCTAACACTCCCCTACCATGTATTTTATTTTCAAATATCACAGCGACTATCATATTTTTGTCGTCGTCGACTGCAGTCGGTTGCCGCCGACGCGCCAAATCTCAAATGAGTACCGACACGATTCATTAGGTTTCTTTCAATGAGCTCGTGTGGCACACAAATATCTAGCTTTTTTGTAAATCCAGACTTTTTCAAATGGACTAAAACAGTTTTGTGGTCAAGCTCTTTAGCTTTGTCATAATTACTAATATGCTAATCTTGCTCCACCTTTTCAAAAATGATATCGTCTTTTATTTGTAACAGGTCGACCAGAGCGAGCTTCATCTTTGACATCATAATTCCCAGGACTGAAAAAGCTTGAACTAATTTGTGCTACTCATACTGACACTAAGTTAAATCCATAAATGTCACAAATTTCGTACCATTTTTGTAACAAAATCTCGAACTCTGTCGATTTTCTTCGTAAGATTCACTAATTTTGGGGGACAGAAAAAACACTAGAAAAATGTCGGGAAACTGTTTTAACTTTTTATTTTTCTAAATGTCATCTATTTTTAATAGTAATTAAAAATCAGCAACTTTTTTCTTATAAAATACGGAACGACTTTTCCCCTAACCTAATATTCTGCGGGAATCATGCAAATGATGGATGGCATAAAGATTGCTGGAATGCATTGTCGGAAGTCAAAACGTGATAACCTTTATGCTTCGAAATTGTTGGAAAATATTCTTCTTGAAGAGTATGAAAAATTTGTGGGGCAAAAAGATATTTCTAAAAGCTCCGCGTAATTTTAAAACTTCAGGCCATTCTGTGTTTTAGAAAAATCGCGGCCCTGATACCGTTATACTATTTACAGCTAGACACAGAAACAAGTATGTCAGTAATACGATTGAAATAGTTGAAGGTATAGGCAATAGTGAAGGATTTTAAAACTCAGTGTGATTTTTTGTAGCGTCTAGTAGAGTGTTATAATATCTTGTTATGTGCTGTTTTATACACTATATTATCTATCGCATATTATAGGTAGGTAATTTAAGTAAACAAACAAAATGATGGACCCTTATCACTCTAACGAGCTTAACAACGACAATGTGCTGTTTGTTCAACTGCTTTTTATATTGAATTGAAAACTTCCAGTCGGCATTTAGTCATTTCCGTGCGGGGTGAGTGTAACTTTTACGTACCTTTGAAGTAGACGACATTCCGTTGCTCTGTAATGAAATAATTTCCTTCATAAAATATTGATTTCGGCTTAAGAGTTAAAAGTATAAAACTAATCATAATATCTTACGAAAGACAGGCAAGAGCTTGAGTAACACTGAAAAATTAAATCGGATTTATTAGATATGCTGTGGTTTGGCATGAGTCTCAGCTTGTGTTTTTTTTGATAAGGCACCCGCCATCTTATGTCGTTATTGCTCTACCTCTGACGCGAAATCAACATTTTTATTTACATTTTATGACATTTTTGCTGTAACTATTTTCTTCGTCTATGGCCTTTTTGTATAGTTTTAACATTTCACTTATTGCTCTGATACCTTATATTATTCTGTCTTATCAATCTTCTCATATCTACATCTCTTTTCAAGATTTCTTATTTTTACAATAGGTATGCCTGTTATACTAAACAATATAAATATTCAATAATATATTAGTTACTATTTGTTCCTATGTTCCTATTTAATACCTTATTTGCTACGGCTTTACAGAATGTTAAAAACTTATTTATCCCGTACCTTTTTATTTTTTACTATATTTAGTAGTATACTTTCTATTGAAAGGAGAGTAGCTGGGTCCATAGAAGGCTGGCTTCTCGAGCGAGCTTTTTTACTCTACAGAAATAAAAGTGGTAATATTTTTTTTTTATTCTGGATAAGCTTGTGTTTGACCACAATCTCACCATGGTAAGTGATGATGTGGCCGAAGGTGGTAAGCACACAAAGCCTAGATGGGAACTGGCTCTCAAGTGCAGCTGTCGGAACACACCGATAGGTGCTTGGCGACAGGTTTTCAACTTGAGGGTGGTAGCCAGCCAGTCGGGTACTACAAAGTACCCTACCACCGTGCTATGGTTTCCTCACGATGTTTTCCTTCACCGAAAGCTCAAGCTCATTGTAGGATTCGAACCCACGACCTTCGTCGCGGTATTCGACGTCACTTACCACTGAGCTATCATCGCCTTAAATGGTTTGATAGGGAATTCAATAAGCTTTTATTTAAAAATTAATTTAAAATTACAATGGGATTTATAATTTATTAAGCATTCTAATGACCTGAAAAATTATATCTAGCCCGCTGATCATAATATATCTTATCTAATCTCTGTTTAAATCATTTCTATCAGTTTTCATTAAAATCAGTAGCAGAGAAAACTGACAGACATACTTTTGAACCCAATTATGTATATTATGGTTTAATTTATGCTTGTGTTTATTGGATTTGATGTGATAAAGCTGCCGCTTTGTTATAAGCCACAATAATACTTACTATTGCCATGCAAGCCAGTCCAAAACACTGAAAACAAGGCCATAATATTATTATAATGCTTACAATTATTATTTATTCAAAAGTGAGCACAGTTATTTTTCTGCTGCGAGTGCTGTGGCCCTAGCACGAATTTCTTTCGAAAAGTTATTCGTAACGTCATCGAGTAAAAATTGTATGAAAATTGATCAGCGCCCCTACAGGACGTAAAACGAACTAAATTTGGCAGCACGAAGGGTTTTGGTTTACTTTCGTATCGCCATCGTATCGTCACTTGACACATTTTGTATCAAATCGCGAGCACGAATTTTGTTTTGACATTTGTTCGAAGGCTGGTTATCGTCGTGCTGTCGAGAACGTACGCAAGGTTATTCACTATAAATTTGTCAGTGAGAAAAGGTTCGACAAGTTTATAAATCGATAAAATTAATACATTTGGTGTTTTTTCATAAATATAATGCAACGGAGCACTTTACATTACTATTTGCTCTCCGAAATAGCGATAAATGAGCAAAGAGATGGGTTCACAAGGTGAGTTCGTTTTTTAGGTTATAATATTTCTTGTATGTTTTTATTGTTTTATACTCGGCTAATTATTTTAATTTAATTTTGTAGAGAAATTAGGCGTAGAGCCAAAAAAAGGAAAGTGTTTAAACCCATGGAGCTCTTGGATATATAATTCAAAAATAGATATCGCCTCAATAAAGTGGCATTTAAGTATATGCAACTGTGAGCAGCTGCAACTTAAAACTTCACTTCATTCCAGCGAAAGAATCCCTTTAGAACTCAAGGTATGAAGACTACGAATAATATATTTAAGGGTTTCAGTGGCCTATCGATATATTTCTGTGTATTAAGCAATGGTTATTTCTTACAGGTTCTTTGTGACAGGGTCTTATCAAAGACTCGTTGGGGAGGCCTACGGTTGTGGAATGAGCTGCCGCGGTTTTCTCAAGGGAATACAGCATGGGGTTCTTCAAAAAGAGTGTGAATGGAAGGATGCTTGTCTGCTCATAACTGAATAACCGGTGGTAGATTCAATTTGTAACGTTTATAAGTGCCTTATTTAAATAAATAACTTTTGATTTGATGATTATGTTTGCTTGTTAATAAAATAATGTAAAACTAAAAATAAACCTACAATAAAACCATGTATGTGCATTATGATTGATAGCCTTTATTAAACAATCTTAATAAGAAACTAGAAATAAGATATAAACACTTTTGATTACAATCATATCCTCTTTCATACTTCATTCCTTTCTTGCCTTTCCATAAAACGAAAAAAAACATTCATAGCCTCTCTCAAAAATTCCAGCCATTGCCCTTGTAACCCAAGCTCTACATCTCTCTCTCACTCTTTCAATCTTAATTAACTCTTCCTCTCTCAATCTTAATTAATAATAATATATTTTTATGGACATGACAGGATATTCATTACATAACTTAAAATGTATCAATAAACTTATTATTATACTTCCTATCTGCCTGTTTTGCAGTGCCAGTCTGCCAAAGTCTCATTTTTTAACTATTACAAAAGGAATATAATCATAAACTCATAAAGGCCCTTATATATGTTAAATAGATGATCTACACAGCGTCCGTGTGATAGGCCTTAGAGTGACATGTGTCTCTTCTCACACTTGTCCGCATGTGAAAGTTGTTTAATCTTCTTTCTTGCTTTGCGTACGACGTCCAAGTTTCAGCTCCATACAAGAGTGTGTTCACGCAAGTTTGGTACACTATCATATTTGTCCTTGTTGTGAGAGGACCCCCAGAAGGTTCGATACATCTCCATGCCTGGAAAATATATAGTGTACATTTATAAACATTGTTTGTTTATGGCATTACGAAGCCAAATAAAATTATCAAACAAATGTAATTTGCAATCACAAGATAAGGAATCAAAATATGTATATACTTACTTCTCCATAAACTCCACCATCGTCAAATACTGGAGGTGACTAGTTCTCATCATAAGCTGCTAATATAATGCTGGAAATAAACTTTTCTTCTTGTTGGGATACATGTCAAAGAGATGTCCCACTAATCAAATGTGTCAAACATGGATCGTTCATAAATCATAAACCATTTCAATGTATGCATGTGTTTTCATTGAAAAAATGTATATATTTTAACATATTGTATATTTTTACGTGGTTTTCGAACGAGTGATTCGTTCTTCGTACATTCAATTTGATAGTTTTCATTCAATCAAGCCTGTCCCTATTAACGTAGTATGACGTCATCTTCGTAATGGTATCGATTTCTCGATAGTCGACAGTAAGTGACTTGTGCTACCAACTATCGTCATCGTATGGTAAACTCGAGACGGTTACGTTACGAAATGTCAAAAAATTCGTGCTTGGGCTACTGATTAGTCTTATCTGACTCTGAGTTTATACGACCACCATTTGCTTCCGGTGAAGGAAAACATCGAGTTGAAATCTGCACACTATGTGATTAAACACACGTAAAATAGAGATGGGAATGGCATGGCAACCACGCTATTTCTCTCAGGATAGTTGTTGTCTGTGTTTCTTTCTGCACAATGACAAGAGCTTAGCTCTTAGATATGAACAAGAAAGAAGACAGATACCTATCATAGCTAGAGAGCCCCAGTGTAGTGGACTATGATAAATAAGGTTTTCTTTTCTTGACATTCGTAATTGTTATCACATATGTTGTATTTTGATTTAGGTTGTCTTTATTATTTTAATTCAAAGTGCGTTAGTGTTTTTAATTTATTATTATTTTTACATAATTTTGAGAATGCAAATGTCAATGGCTAATTGGTCGGTTAATATTATTAAATTGCGACCTTTATTTTATTCATGTATTTCCTACCAATGAATAGTTATTTCAGATTTTAATATGAATTAAATCTGAAGTGGCTTATGAATTCGTACATAGGTAAATTTCTTTTCCGTCTCTATTTACTTACTTTGGCCATGCAAACGTCCAGAACTCCGTCGCACTAAAACGGATAAGTATTCGAAAAAAGTGAAACATACGTGTATTAGGTATAATTATGTCGTAAAATACCCAAATCATTATCTTTTTCATGCCACTTGAAATATTAAACCCCTTACAAAGTCAAAATAAAAGTCAAAACCATTTATTCAGTTTAGGCCCTAGAAGGGCACTTATGAAGGTCGAATTACAGAAGTTACCACAATTACTGAAGTTACAAATAGACTTGTACTATGGAAACTAGATAACTGATTATAACATAATATACTACTTTTCTTTTTATCAAATACTAGCTGTTCCGCGCGGTTTCACCCGCGTTCTCGTGGGATCTTATCTTATCCCGGGATAAAATATATGTTCGTATAGGCCTATGTTCATCAGGGATAGTGTAGCTTTCCAACGGTGAAAGAATTTTTGAAATCGGTCAAGTAGTTACGGAGCTATCATCTAGGCTTTGTGTGCTTACCACCTTCGGCCACATCATCACTTACCATGGTGAGATTGTGGTCAAACACAAGCTTATCCAGAATAAAAAAAAAGCTTATTCAATGCAAACAAACAAACAAATCTTTGCTCTTTATAATATTAGTATAGAAATAGGTACTTAAATTGATAATTCACCCAGACAAACAGACATATGCATGTACACAAATGTCTGTTCTGGATGGGAATCAAAGCTACGACTTGTGGCTTGATTGAACGGCCAACATACCAGTCGTCGTATCTATAACCCTAATTGTGAACAAATTTCACCCTGATTTCCACTGTGGTATGTTTTCCTTCACCGAAAGCCCAATCAAGCACATTATAGGATAAAAAGCACAATTCCCGTCACGATCAATCCCACATCATTCCCACTTCCACAGGGGAAGATGCAGTAATCGTTACATGACTATTATTATTTTTATTTGTATCTGGAGGAGCTGATCTAACATCGTTTTAAATCAAGTTAGTCAATTTTGTGACAAATAAATATATTTGATGGTTGAATAATATTTATTGTATTTTCATTACGTACTGGCCTTACAGAAGTACTATTATTTATTCTGTGTATACCAGGAGACTAATACGCGAGACAAAAAGTTACACAACTAGGGATGCCTGGTTTTGGAAGGAGTAGGTATGCAAAGAAACCCTACTTCAATATTTAAAAAAGTCCTTAAATACTTGAATTTCTCACTTACATAATTTCTGTTTAGCTTTATTTACTTACCTCTCCTTTGCAAAAAGACCCGTAACACTAGAATAAAAATATAAGTGGAAGGTATCTCCTACGTGTAGGGCAAAGTACCTACCTATCGGTACAGATACCTACTTAATTTGGGTTACTGAAAACCTTGTGATCAAAACTCAAAAGTGAATTAATAAGTTGGCTCGCGGAATTTTTGATTTAATGGCTATAATTTTGTCCTAATTATAGTAAATTAAATTAGTATCTAAATACTGAAGTTTACGATGGGTCGTGAGAAATATTTTCATATTACTTAATTATTTACTACCTAAAATAATATACTAGGTACGTCTGGTACTAACAATAAACTTATTATACGAACAATGTATTCTTTCTTTTAAATCTTTATAGTATAGATAAACGGTAGGTGCCAAAATACACCTGTATATTAATTTTTGAATTTCTAATTTTAAATGTCTCGAAAATATAAAAACATACCTAATAGTTTTGCGAAAATTATCAGTCAGCTGAGTGCGGGTGGAGTTCTGACAGCTGAACCTTAAAAGATAGGGCATTGCTCGAATAATCTGTATCTTTACTGCGTTTGATGCGGTCTTTTCACCGCTACACACGCAGCTGATTGTTATTTTCGTACTGTTAATTATTTAAACAATCACCTACATAAATTTCATTCGGCATACTATAACTTTTTTCTGTGTTTTTTAAAAGTACAAGCAAGCAGCTGACGCATAATCCCCCCTCCACGATGCAGCTGACGAATTTTTTTCAGCTCAGTATGATGTCAACTATTAATGAAAATAGTTTCAGCCGGCATACTATTACTTTTTAATACTATCATAACCATACCTACCGCTACTTGAGCAGCTGACCCTCAGTTCTCTTATAAGTCATATAACATCAACTATCGATGTCAACATCAGCCGGCATACTTTGACTTTTGTATTTGCAACGCTACCTCCTGTACCTACTATTCATTTCACCACCTTACTGCTTGAGGCTTAGGGTTGATGATGATGTTCCCTATCAGCAGTTCTTGGCCGGAAAATGTCTATCAAAATGACCCGGTATAGGAATTGTTCAGTAACCTATCGGTCTAATAACTAATAAGTATAATCAGGAAAAAGTCTATTTTATGCGAAGGCATCATTTGCGCCTCGCTTACCTCAACTGTAGATAAATCCCCATAAGCCTGAAATTTCCATTTTTCATTTAATCACATGGTAATACTCCAAGAATACTATATTTTGTAAGTAAATACCTACCAATGACGTTGAATTAAAGCCTAGCGCCTGAAATTATAAATATTATGATGACATATTTCTCCTTTTTAGAAGCGCGTCAACATGGTCGGCATCTTTCTGTTATCGATACAGTTCAACTTCTGAGTCTGTCTCTTATTTGTCGCCAAATCTTAGATTTTGTCATGCACTGATTTAAACTAAGAAAAATGGGATCCAACCAGAACGACTCGATCTTGAACAGTTCTTATTTGATATAAATCAAGTAATAAAGTTAGGACTAACGTCTCAATTCCATCATATTCTTACCGAGGCTGATGCCATTGTACCATTACACTGTAAACATCAAATAAAGAAATTTTATTGGATCTCTTTAACCTGTGCCTTTGTCTGTATATATCTATTTTCCAAGTGTGGGTGAAATTTTTAAATACATTTTTAAATACATTAGTTATCTCAGTTGTCTACCTATGTTAATGACCGTGTGCAATAAAAATTAAACAAGACTATTATGTATATAAAAATTAAAATAAACTTAATAATTGTGCTTCTTCAATTGTTTCCAAATTAAACTAGTTATTAACGTTACTTATTGCGATTAAAACAATATTTATCTTACTTTTGATGAGCAGCAGGTTCCTTTACACTGAAATACAAAATAAATACTATCATGTATAAACCTAAAAGTGACTTTCTAATTCAAACGAATGTTACGTAAGTGCCAAATCTAACCTTTGCGGAACAGACCTTTGATGCTGGTGTCTGAAATTTAAAACTTCGACTAATTAAAATCCGTTGACAAGTTTTAACCCTACAACGTTATTCCAAGTTCTGATAAAATGGAACATTAAAATCTATTATGCTTATTGCTTAGTAACAGAATGATCCGGTAACTCACCGTATATAATCAAGATACCGGATCTTTATCAAAAATCAATCTGCCAAACTAGTACCATCATTATCCTCAGTTGAGGCTGACAGTAATGTCTCTCTTTTATTGTCTTTTCACAATATCCCAAGTATGGTTTTTGGATTTATAGTAGGCTGTACTCCGCGGTTTCACCCGCGCTCCCTAGGAATCCTTTAGGGGTTGAATATACTCTCTATTAGGAACCTACCAAGCAAATTCCAAGTTTATAGCAAATATACAAAAGATCCGCTGCTACCTTCGGTACATACAGAGCATTAGTAATAAGCTTTTCTTTAACGTCCAATTTATTGAACTATTTGTTAGGATCACTCTTGGAATTAAGCATAACATTTATCTATAACCTTTTTATTAGCAGAGACTACAGTACAGACAGAGATATACGGAGTGAACCATACTGTGTGACTATAAACACATAGATCATACATATCTTAACTCAAGTTTAAATTATTACAATTGCACATAACTACGTAGAAACTATATTTAGGTATATGCTATTATTTGAAATTTACTTTAGACCTAACTTACACTTATTAGTAGTGTTTATTACAAACAAATATAATCACAATGAATCTAACATTGTCTTAAAATATACATACATGATGTCTAACCCTACGAAACAAATATCTTGGGATCGGCCTTCGCCATTAAACACAGTAATAACTCACATTATACCTCATATTATTATTACTTTAGATTAAATTTTTGAGTAAAGTAATCATGCTTATTTTTGGGCAAATATCTGCAACATTTTCATCTGTAGGTAGGTACATAAAACAAGGATATTAATTTCTTATTTGCCAGATCTTTGATGAAATGGTATTTTATAGCTATATGTTTGGAAGCTTTACTGTTAACATTATTTTATATTAAGTGAATTGTGCTTTGATTGTCAATCTATATATATAAAAGGCAAAGCTGACAACGCACAGCTGAAACCGCTGAACGGATTGCGCTGAAATTTGGCACGCAGATAGTTATTATGACTTAGATTTATGTTAAAAACAGAACGCAAAGAGTTGCCATCAATGGATTCACTACCGACGTCATTAAAGTCACTTCAAGTGTAGCTCAAGGCTCAATAATAGGTCCTTTGCTTTTTGTAATTTTTATTAATGACATTAATAGCTGCTTCAAATATTCCCGCTTTCTTCTTTACGCTGATGATCTCAAAATCTTTCGTGAAATTGCAACTCTTGACGACTGTAACAAACTACAGGACGATCTAAGTAAATGCAAGTCTATCACTTTTACAAAGAAAATCTGCTGCATAAATTTCACTTAGGTACATATTGAATTCCACCTCACTAGAAAAAGTGTCCATGATAAAAGACCTAGGAATACTAATGGATTCAAAACTCCATTTTGATGTTCATATAAATCACATAGTAAATAAAGCCTATAAGTTGTATGGTTTCGTTATGCGAACTTGTGTGCCCTTTAAGCGTCCTGAATCCTTTTTTCTACTTTATAACTCTTTAATTAGATCTCAACTAGAGTACGCCACCTCTGTTTGGAACCCCTTGTATGCTAAATATCACAATCAAGTTGAAACTGTTCAACGTAAGTTTTTGAGCTCAATGTACTATCGTTGTTTTCGCTCCAAGGCCCCCTACAACGTACTTTTAAATAAATTTTCCTTACTTACACTAAAGTCAAGAAGATTGCTCCTTGATCAAATGCTACTATTTAATATCTGCCATGAAAAATATGATTGCATTGAACTTGTTAACCAAATACACATTCATACACCATATCGTGCACATTCCATACGAGAGACCCGCAAACATTATTTGTTCGCACCTACTCCTTGTAAAACGAACGCTGGTGAGCGCGCACCATTACACAGAATTACTAAACTATCCAATAATCATTTTTCTGAAATCGAATTCTTTGCAACCTCACCTGCTTCGTTCAAAAGAAACTTAAACCATATAGGTATTGTCAAAAGTAGACTAATGCACCTACTTATAAGGTAAATTTTGTACGTAGTATCTATCCCGAGTGTGCATGGTTCCACTTTATAGGAGGTAGGCACCTGCAAAGTGGAATTATGCATACATACGTATGTATAACATTCATCGCAATCGCAGCGCCCCTTTTCTTAAAATACTCAAGTCGTGGACAACGGGGCTGATTGTACTATTAGAACCAGATATTATCTTTACGTTAATTACAATATTTTTAAGTACAATTGTTTGTTGTTCCAAATAAAGAAAAAATAAAAAAATAAATCCGCTAAGAAAGGATTTTTCAAAATTCACCCCCTAAGGGGATGAAACGGGGGTTGAAATTTTAATTTTTAATTTGAAATGAATGAAAATTAGTATTTAGCCCCTAAATGTAAAATAATAAAACACGTATATAAGGATTTTTTGAATTTCAACCCTTAAAGGGGTAAAATGATAATATCGAGACCTTTCAAATGACAGGTACAATCGTCTCAGCTGTATTTGGGATAATGGATTATCATTTATCATATTAGTGGATGACATCATGACAGTATCCAGAAGTTTATGTAATTATTATTTAGCTCTAGCTGAAACAATATACTTACGAAGAATACGAATTCATTTTCCGGGTAACTTTTCATTAAACCTTTATTGAAACTATTATCATCTTAGGTACTTACTTTTTATTCTTTATATTTTTAAGAAGATTTTGGGCCTGTTAGATTTTAGACCTTTAAGCCATTTCTTTATTTTAAATATTCATATTTTATGTTTAGTCACGTTTTATTGTCACTTTCACTGTAAAGTCTAGTCCTCGTCCGTACAAGTCCGGTCCAATTTTAGTGAAATTCGCGGCTATTCCAGTAAAACATTTCATGGACTTTTTGGGACAACCTGGAAAGTCACGATACACGCTTTCATTTCATTTCACTTCACTTGTGCACTTACATTGATCTTTATTGGACAAAACACCACCGAAATTATTCAATAAAACTCAAAATACACGAATTTAATGAAAATAAAACGAAAACACAACGTCACTTCGCAAGTTCCCGCCAAAAAGTCATTCTTTATATTGATCATTCGTAAATCTAAGGGGTGAGCGCTGACTAAACTACTATTTGAAAAATTTTACTAAGTAATAGGGTATTTGACTCTATATGAAAAAAAAACTAAAACTATATTATTGAGATAGCTTAGGCAAAAAGCAGTCGGGAAATGTTAGTTTTAGTTCATAAAATTACAAAATAGATTTTTAAATTAAATCCAAAGTTTTCAGTATTTTTAATCTGTTTATTAACACAGTGAAATAG
Organism: Ochropacha duplaris; assembly: GCA_951361185.1. Taxonomy (NCBI): domain Eukaryota; kingdom Metazoa; phylum Arthropoda; class Insecta; order Lepidoptera; family Drepanidae; genus Ochropacha; species Ochropacha duplaris. The sequence goes on from OX592690.1 coordinate 5,620,970, forward strand.
TAGCCGCCATGTTACATAGCGAGATGACGTACATCCGGCTATGTAAGCAAACTATAACGTGTCAACATTTGTTTGCAAAAACAAATGCAATTTTATGGCACTTATTGACTGAATAAAATTTTTGTGTTTTTTTTTTAGTGGCGTATTAGGACTGTAGAATTTAATTGAGACACTTTTGAGACAATTCAGAAAATGGGTGTAATACCCTATTGTAGATTTTCTTTAGACCTTTTTTTAAATAGAACAAAATAGTTTTTTTTTTAATCTATTACGGGTAGGTACATACATACCCTCATCTCACTAGAAATTTCTTGGTCTTCAAGGAGAATTTTCATCTGTAGAGAAGATATTATCGGTATTACCTGATGTATTCATCTTTGATTTTTACGCAATTTTATTGCTATCAGTCCAAAATATTTAGATACCGAAGATAAGTACAAAAGTAGGAATAAAACCAGTTGAAAATGATGTTCCATCGGCGATGTCTTTACGCTTCCTACAAAATTAACAATAAGTCATAACTAGGTACCTTACAAACTATAATTACCGATTTGTTATAGACATACTACCAATTAACTTTGAATCAATGTTACGCAATGTATTTTTTATATTCTAGGCGATGATAGTTCAGTGGTAGTGACGTCGGATACCGCGGCGAAGGTCGTGGATTCGAATCCTACAATGAGCTTGAGCTTTCCGTGAAGGAAAACATCATGACGAAAGCGATCGGGTTCGTCGGGACATGATCGGGTACTTTGTAGTACCCGACTGGCTGGCTACCACCCTCAAGTTGAAAATCTGTCGCCAAGCACTTGCAAGCTGCACTTGAGAGTCAGTTCTTATCTAGGCTTTGTGTGCTAACCACCTTCGGCCACATCATCCCTTACCATGGTGAGAGTGTGATTGAACACAGTTTATCCAGAATAAAAAAAAAACTATACTTTGGTATTCAGTAGATACGTGAGACCATTTTACGCGCTTTGTTTTCTGTTATAAAAAAGCTTCTACACAAAATTCATTGAGATTTCTGTAAATAAAGGCTTAATTTTGGGCAATCTGTTCCGAAACTTGTTTTTGTATGAAAATATTGGTTAGGTACTTACTAGTTCTCGTCATCTTAGGATATTGTTTTATATACCTACATCCGATTGTTATTTATAATTAGATACCATCGTAGGTACTGGATTATCAGTGTAATTATGATACACCAAATGTACGTCACGAAAGCCACAGTAATTATATATACAGTAGTAACTAGGCCTAATTATTTAAATAATTACCTATCCTCCGTTGGAGCGTTAGGGTTATCCCCGTAAGTTAAATAAAGGGTAAAAAAATGCATAGTTAACTTAGCGCTATATTTATCTGAGCCAGTTAGCAATGCAGTTAGACCTTTTTTTTCCTTTGTTGTCCCACATAATGTTAAAAAAATTAAGTGTTTAATATTTTTATTACAACATTACTTGGGTTCTGTAGTGATTCATTCATATTCTGATAACAGATTCGTTACACATGGGCCCCCAGAAATCGATTTTGAAAGAAAAAAACATATTATGATAACGCAGCTCGCACGACACGGCACTCGCTACTGACCGCACTGCGTGGGGTGCTCAGTACCTCTTTGCTCAGTACCTTTAGCATGAGTTTTGAAAGATCGCACTCGCTCGCGTCAGCGTAAAATATTTGTATGTAACGTGCACAGCGCCACTAACGGTCACTTGAAATCGTTTCTTACTTACCGAATAAAACTGCCTCTTTTTAAAATATTAAAATAAAATAGTTACTCGCCAGTCAGATGTGCGCACTTGGTCATGCGTGTGTGTGTGTGTGCTGTGGTGTGTGTTTAAGTTCATTGTTTTATTTTTCCTTTTTGTTGATTCAAACTTATTATAACTAAAATGAAAACATGATTTTCGCAATTTCAGTTACTGGTGGAGTATATAATACTTTAAATAAGTAGGTTTTTTATAGAAACATGTGTTTGTTGTGAATGTTTCAAGTGGATGCTTAAAGTTGAGGAATGTGGTTTAGGATTAAAATTGTATGTAAGTATTTATTCCTTTATTTACTTGTTCTCACTAATATCACTGCCTATAAATCACACTGATATTTTCAAGTGAATTTCCAAACTAAAATACGCTAAATAACTTCTTACCGACATTATTTCAACAAAATAACACTCAAATTTCATTATAAACTATAGGATCGAAATGGTTTCACGCTTCAATGTGCTAGTGAGTTACTAACTATTATCGAGACGGTATTTCTAGATGACATCTATCAAATATTATATTTGACTCACGGTACCGATATTCTAAAAGCAATGGATAAAAAACGTTAGTCACTAGCGATTAGGTACAAGTAAGTTTAACCAAAAACTATTCGATGCGCGTTTATTCACTAGAGCGACTGATGTATGTTTTTGATAGCAACTCATGGTAGTCGTACAGGATCTCGTCGATGCGCGCGTCTGTGTGAATGTGCCGTTTCAATCGGCTTGTTCCTAGTTTCCATAATTGTCGAAGCTCTGTGTGCTTCCCACTTGCTGCTACATTACCACTTACAATGGTCAGATAAAGGTTTAATAAGAATACTCATCGTAAAAATTAAAGATACCACAATGTAATGAACTATATTTATTACTATGATTTGGTTTTATAATTTATTTGAAGTAAAATTTAATGTTGTCAACAAATCTAATGATAAGTATACCTTCATGCGTAGTGTCAATTACAGAATCTATTATTAAGTACAGTTTGATACACGTAGGTACATAGTCAATTGGTCGATTAACTCTAAATAATAAAATCTCTAAGTAGGTACTTTCATTGTATATAAGTATATATTATTTATATTTCTACATTACGATATTTATTTACAATAAACTTTTGTAAATTTCATGTTTTATTATTATTTTTATTTACAATTGAATATCTATATACATATATTTGCTATTTCAAATTTAAATTATTTACACAAAGCTTTGTGTTTAAATTATTTATAATCAATCCACCTTAGCTAATTACTAATTGATCCCGCTTATATTAAACTGCTTTTACCACCAGTCTACTGTTCGTTAATGTTATTTCCCAGTGGGTATTTTACACAGGTAACACTATTTGAAAAGTAGAGACGCTACGAGATGATAAATCTAGTTCCGCATAAAGATGAAGTGTCTAATCAGTTAGAATTTATGTATCTTATATTCTGGCTAGATCTAAGTCCACTTGTTTCTAATAACGGAACTAAGTCGTCGCCCCCACATAAGATGGTATCATACAATAGTTCCTTGTAAATGCTGCGGATCTGGAGACGGTGATACCGTCGGTAGATTAGAACCCAAGGATGATGAAGGGGGCAATCGATTTGAAGGGTTTTCTTCTGGTGGAGTGACTTCAAGGCCGATACTGCCATTAAGAGCCATTTTGATAGCATTTGCGTCTTGTAGTTGCTGTTGTTGCTGGTGTTGTAAAAGAGAATTGAAATGTGATATACCAATTTCTTCAAGACTGCTCTTTCTGCGTCGTGATCCTACTCCGCTGAGGCCTTGCCTCAACGAGTTAGAGCGTCGCAACAAAGTGTCATCAACGACACGAAGTGAATTAGACCGACCTCGGAAATCTAGGATTGTTGGACTATCTGGTAGCGATAATGAGTTAGCTTTAGTGGTGGAAAGTGGTGGTGCTCGTGGTTGGGCGAAACTGGACATGATTCCTGATCCTCTTCGACTTGCTACACCCTGAGCTTGTATTAACGCTTGTGAGCAAAAACTGATATTTGACTTGCGTCGACTGTTGTGGCGTTCGAATGTCTTTTGTGCAGAAAAAGGTGATGGACGGACCAAGTATCTGAAAAAAGTTATATAAAGATCCTGCACATGTAAAAGTACATAGACAATAGTTATAACGTCGTTACTTACATGATGTCGCCCTCTTGTAAGTTGAGGTCACAACTCGGGTTTATTATGACGTAAGATAAACTGTTTCGTTTTTCACTGACATCATCGTAATCGATACCAGTAAGATTTAATGATTCCATCCTTGAACGGACAAGATTTGCTATTTCAGCTCGTTCAATTTGTTGTGCGTGATTATTTCGAGCCTCGTCAGCTAGGCTTGTGGAATACTGTGGGTAGGTTTAGACTAATCTAATTACAATTGTTAAACCTTTTTATTTTTACTGTTATATCACAGAATATGTATATACATAGACATTCCTTGACCATCCAGAGTGCTTGGAGAGAATTACAAAAAGATCATGGTAAAATTATTATAACAAATAATTATGCAAAATGCGAAATAAGGGTTTTTGCCCGTGCTAACATGCATTCATTACCTTCTAAACATTATTTAATTTGTATTTTAATGCATATGAAATTCGTTCTTTAACTAATAAAACTAAATACTACGTTATTATATACAATACGCCCACCGCGTTACATTCGTTCGTGCAAAGACACGATCGATAGTTATTGCATATGAAACTACGTAGGTAGGTATAAAGCCGAGGTACTCAAAGTGAAAAAGTTAAAATTCTCATACATGATCCATATTATGGGTGTGTCTGTTATTTTTTTTAATTAACGTAAAGACACGTCTTGTATCCTTATGCTAAATATTAACGGTATTTGTTTTTAAATCATGAAGGTATTTAAGGATTATGATTAATTGAAATATCATAATTGTTGTTGCTCACAACTCATCATGTTGGATTTTATAGCTTGGGCCGACGAGTTTTGAAAGTTGGTACCCTGGACGGGTATCTCGTATAGTTACAAAACTTTTTTGCATTCAGTACCAAATTGAAACCGGTTAAAAATAGCAGTTTTGTCTTTTGTCATCAGCATCTTCAAACATTATTTGCATTATATGCAATTGGAACCATCTTCGACTTAGTGATATTTCTACCGATTTAAAGGTTTCTTCAAAAACTGTATTAATGATTCTATGGGTCCCATTATGTATGCAATGGATGATAGCTCAGTAATTGACATACATCTAGCACACAACGCGTCTTAACCATACATATATATATGTATTTAGGAACAGGGTTCGCCATGCTACGACGCGGACTACGTTTTTCGGGAGTAAAAATTGATATGCGCAGCAATGCCGAATCTACTTTTCTCGATTTGGCGTACACTCCCAATTTTAACTCATTCAATGTCGGCTATATTACCATCAACTAAAATCTAGTCCATTAATACAATTGGTTCAATGAAAACAAAATTATATTGAGGCCAAACACTTGGTCAAATTAATGTTATGATTTTTTGTGAACTATTTTATTAGAGTAAATACATTGTTCGTTATTTAGAATTAAAACAGGTCTACTGGATTTAAATAACTTTCTATTAAGCAAACTTAATAATGTACATTCTAATATTTTTTAGGTTTATCGTTTACGAACGTTTTCTTTTATGAAAAGACGTTTCAGATCCTTCTATTGAGATTTTACTTTATTGGCCCACTCCACCAACCATACAAATAGGCATACTATTATTTATAGCACCTTGTCGAACATAATATTTTGTTGTTTGAATTTGTAACATGAAAACATACCTAACTAGCGGACCAGTACGTGCTTCGCTACGTATAAAGTGAAATAATAAAAATGTGATAAATGAAGAACCGCTCGACCGATTTTGTGCAAACTTCACATAAACCATCTACTAAATAGTCCGAACAAAGCCTAAAAATTTGGTTTGGATAGGTGAGCCCGTTCTTGAGTTATAAAATTACAACGAAAAGGCATTGATTTTTAAATATACAGAAGATGTGAGCAAATCTTTCCGCTTATTGCGGAATGTTATAATTATATTAGCTATGCTTGAAATTACATAATAATATATCGGTGCCTTTAGTGACGTTTCATCGATAGTACTTCATTTCCCTTATTTTAAAGGGATAATATAGTAGTTTTTAGGGTTTATTTACAACAATATAGAAGACCCATGTAAAAGTAACCTTACCGCCGGCGTGCGTTCTCCGTAGCAGCCGCCGAGGCAGCTGGTGGCCTCCCGGCGCCCGCACGCCGGGAATCCTGCACCTTCGCCCTCCTCCTGCTGTAACTATCGTGTCACAGGTATCCCAAAGTTTTTGGTACCAGCAACATATTGTATAACATTCACAATTTTATCTCTCTTAGCTTGTTAATTCAATCATTTGAGTACTTTCGTACCGATTTTAGACCAAACTAAATATAATTAACCCATATATAACTTTTTACTAAGTCGGTGAATATTATATGTAGGTACACCTACCGTTATTTAATGTAACAAAAAGCATTCTATATAAAATGAGTGATTTAGGTACGTATTTATCTAGGTACTATCATGCAAGAAGCACAAAGCAATTGCGATATTCTACTGCCTTTCAGATGTAATCAGTCACTGCGATGAGGAAGAAAATTTATAATCTACCAGTTCATTTTTAACGTAATTATACGTTTTTAATGTTTTAACGCAGTGACTAGTTATTCTAAACTTAACCGTGGTTTTGAAATACTTTCTAATAATTTGAACAACTATAGTATGATATACTATGAATAATGTCACTGACTCAGTGATCGTTGTGTTGTTATAACAAGAGGTCATGTTAATAGTACAAACAATGTCATGGAATTCTAAGTTTCGCTAAAAGGTAACATGCAAAACACACACTACATATAGGTAACATAGAGGCGGGACTGCGATCATCGAGTCTGATACCGATAATAATAAATGAATATCCAATTCTATATTTAACTTTTACTCGCAATTACCTTTGTCGACAAAGTAATGTTCTACCCCATAATTAATTTATTAATATAAGGTTATTACACATTATGTATCCATAAAGGCAAATGAAATTGCTTGACTTTTGTTGCTATAGCGGTTTGCAATAAATCATAACATTAAAGCACGTGTATTTGATAAGTCAAAATCAAGTTTCGCGTGAGATATAGAAAGTCAGATAAAATATACTATCAATCAACTAATTACAGACACTCCACAAGTGTAAGGCTCAATAAGTATGTATTATGTTAACAGGTTACAATGATGGAATAAGTGTGGCGCTATCGCGAGAGAAATATAAGAAAGGTTGAAAAATACCCGAAATACAGTCCAAAGACACGGACTTCTTAGATAAATGATTAATGTGATATAAGCTCGATTAGAAATTTGCGACGATTACAAGTGTTATTGTACCATAGCTTTATAGGTGATTTGTAAAGGACTGTATTTAAGGAGAGAATAATCTGAGAGTAGGATTTAACCGACTCACCGATTGACGCGATGGTCGCATTCTCGCGAGGCGTGACCAAAACCAGTTTGTCAAGGTCCTGGGCGACATACTCACGTGGTGAGATGCGTCGGCTAGAGTAGTATCCTGAGTGCGATATATCCCTATAGGGATTTCGCATGTTGTCGAGCATAATTTTTGATACAGCCGACCGTACGTGCGTATCCACATATCCTCCTTTGTTATTTTCATCTGTTAGAATTCCAAAGTTCCATTATATTGCGCACGAGTGTATACGTTATAGCTTTATTAGACAATTAAGTCATTCGCAGTCTTCTTAGAATTATATTGCGATTGTATGACTAGCGAAATGAGATGAAGATGAGCAAAAATGATAGTAGTATAATTATCGCCAGCTCACATTGTAACACAGAACGCAATAGCACACACATTTTATTGTTACTTACGGAGGTAAGAAATCCAGATCCTGGGGCTTGATCGACACCTAATAGTAGGCGAACAAAGGTGATGACATAGTCTTTTACAAATGCCTGATAGAGTAATGTGTCCAACATTGATGCTGAGAATACAGAACCAGCAGCAAATGGTAGTCTGAACATGTAAGATATATGAGAGCCTCGTTCCTTTTCACGCTGTAAAATTAAAAGGTATCTGATATATTGGCGAATACATAAGTAATTGTGGGTAATGGAAATTCAATACCTTTTCCATTTTGGAAAGATGTAATGCATATTTGTCGTGTGCTCGAAATTGCATAAAACGCATATTAGAGGATTGTGATAATTCAGTAATTGACTTAATAGACGGGAAAAACCTGAAAAGATATTTTTTATTAACATTTCGGGAAATATTATAAAAGTTGAATATAATTCGCAAAGCTAGTAGAATAAATAACAAACGTGTATCGCCCGCACATATTAACAAACATATAATATATTGACATTAGTTAATTCGCTGTTGCTAAAAAGTAACATATAAAAATGATTACTTGAACATAGTCTGTACAGCTACTATTGTATTGCAATCGGCAAGGCTATCTTCTTCTGCTGAATTAGATAACTCTTTATTGACGACCACAACATTTTCCGCCAAGGTTATTCCAGCGCGGAGTAAATCGTCTAAGCTGTAAAGATATAGAATACATTTAGAAGATCATTTTACAACATGCGGGTAGGTATTAATAGATGTCGTACTACTTACCAGTCTATAGTACCTAGCATCCAGTAAACTAATGGAAAGTATGATATGGCATCTAAAAATGCAATATCCGGTCGACGCTCTAAAAGTAATATTATAGGATTGAGCGAAGTCTTTGATCTAAAATGTGCTCTCAAAGGTATTATAAAATTGTATATTCCGTTAGAGGCATAATCAGCGGCCAAAATTATTGTTTTATTTTGCCACTGGTATTCCTTTGCATTTCGATAAGAGCAGTGTTCGCAAACTTGCGCCAACTGCAGGCAGCACAGGGGTTTCTTCTCTTTTAACAAATAACATAGAGTAGGACTAACTCCAATGAACGGTGAAACTGGCGGGAATCCCTTCACGATCCTGGAAAAATTGCTATCAAAAGTCATTGACCCATTATAATATTCAAATACATAATAATGAGATATAAAAACAACATGTACATTTATCTTTTCAATGGCTGAAGCAAAGCTTTAATTAAAATTATACTATTTAAAAAGAGTAAAAAAATATTTTAATTTTGAGGTACTTACAAGAACTAATTTGTAACTAATATAGTTTTAAAAGGCACACACAACTATCAATACAGGGAAATACAAATAAAATTAAACACAAGACCGAGGATGTGAATATTTATATGTTTCGGTGCTTTTATTATAATGTATGTCTAACATTCAACATCGAGTAGACATGGAAGTCACAACAAATCTGATATTGTTTTTCCAAAAAGTTGGATTGAAGGGTCTCTCTGATGACTTATTTGCTCACACAAATCGGGGAGCGGGCACAGGCATCATGCCCCCTTTCACATAAATACATTATGGGCCACATACGTGAAACACTTCGACAGTGTGACTTATTTCTTACGTTCTTTAATATAATAACAACTTTCCTAATCCCTTACAGTGCAAGTGTGCACCCTTTCAATAGTGTTGTAGTGCTGTGGATGTGTTTAGACCCGCGCGGTTTCACCCGCGATGTCTAGAGAACAGTTGAATGTTCAAAAATTCGTTCTTAGGGGATGTCTACTCGCCATGAGAAATCTATCTGCCAAATTTCAACCTGGGAATCTTTGAGTGAATAGGTTGCTTCTAGTTAAGCGTGCATCACCGTAGACCACATCATCACCTAAGATCAAGTGAGATTGTGGTCAAACGCAAACCTATTTAGATATAAAAAGATCTACTATAATACTACGGATTTTGTTCACAATTTAATAGGTTTTAATTTATTTTGCGCGGTATCCTAATTATTTTTTAAAATAAAAGTAAAAAGTTCTGCCGGTGAAAGTCCCGCCCGTCAAAATAGGTGCACACGTTTTGGAAATTAGCCGCCACAAATAGACAGGCACCTATCTCCCCCTTAAGTTTGTCGTAGTATACCCTGGATAATATTACTAAGTTTAAAGTGTCACCTCAATTTTACATAGGAAATAACCACTTTTTTTAAATGAAGATGTTTCATTCCAAATTTTAAAAGTTTATTATGTTTACCACCAGTAGCAAGTCTAAAAAGATTGCATGTGATATTTTTCCAAAAACTTTGAATGACAATTCATAATTTGTTTTTAGAAAATTTTCATTCTTTGAAAATCCTAAATTTTATCCCAAAAAACTTGAACCCCCTTTTTACCCCTTTAGGGTTGAATTTTCAAAAAATCTTTCTTAGCGGATACCTACCTACTTCCTATGAGGATTCTACCTGCCAAATTTCAAGTTTGTAGCAGGTCAAAAAATTTAAACCCCCTTTTTACACCTTTTCCCCCCTTTGGGGGTTGAATTTTGAAAAATCCTTTCTTAACGGATGTCTACTCGCCATGAGAAATCTATCTGCCAAATTTCAAGTTTGTAGCATTTATACTTTCTGAGATTTCGTGAGTTGTATTTCCCACTTACGTTTATATATATAGATTATGTTTATGTCCATATCTACTTATTACCAGCACTACAATACTAGCAAAAGGATGTACCTACATTGTAAGGGGTTAGAAAAAAGAGTGGGGCACGTCTTCGTGGATGGCACTATCTATAATAATGAAATGTACCTAATTTAAAATTAAATAAAATTAAACCGCTAATATCGAAACTATACTTCTTAATAAAATCTTAGCTATGTAGCTAAGATTTTGTATATGAGAAATAATGGATATATAAAAAAAACGATTATAAATAATAAAAATGAGCTGTATAGAACTCTGTACATACCTACTATTTTGGATGCAAGTTGAAACCGATTTATAATAGTTTATAATAGTCAATAAATAAATATCTAACACGACATTTAGAGAAATGTTAGACACACGACACAACACACAACGTTTAGAAAATGTGTGATAATAATATTATGTTACCAAAATTACTTCAGCAATCTCTAAAAGTTAAAACATGAAGCAATTTCAAAACAAATAGAAAGTAAATTGTCGTAAAGAAGCTTTATTTGAATTTATCTTCCCAAGATAAATTCAAATAAATAAAACCGATGAAATTAACTTAATCCGATGAAAAACTACGATCGTAAAATTGTTGTCGGAGGAGCGGAAAACTTTGTGTAGCAGAATAAGAAAATTAACCATCAATTTTTGTAAAACCTAAAATCATCCTAATAATCCAGTTTAAGCTTTTTAGGATATCATTACCAGTTTTGTTGTGACCTTCTGTAATATAGAAAGGAATACAAAATTTACATGCGCGGTGGATAAGTAAGACAAGTGCAAAATACATAATCAGTATTTTATCATACACTGGACTGAGGACGAGGTGCTGCCTTTGTCATATATATCAATACATTCCTTTATTGCCCCTGTTCTAATTTACATAAAATTATAATTATGTTGCGCATTTCAAGCGGCATTTTCTCGCATGGCAAGAAAGGCAAACCATCGCAAGCATCAGCGTGTAAACAGAGGGTTTGACTCAGCCTGTGTAGACTTGCGAGCGTTTGCCCAATGTGTCAGTATCTTGTACCTAAATAAAAAAAGCTTGCGGTGTGCTACGCGCAACTCACGATAAATAGGCCAGAGCTGCCAGAATAAGATTTTACCGAAATTCTTTGGCAACTTGAGTAAATATTGCTAAAAATAGGTAATTTAGTGTAATTTAGTGTAATTTTAAAAAAGATTGCGCAAAGATTCTTTGGTTTACTTTTCCTCCACAATAAGCTCAGCTTCTTGGGATTCGATTTGTCGACTTTTATGTCAAAATTGTATGATGATATGAAACAATCGGGCAGACTTCTCAATATTTTCGGTCTTTCAGAAAATATACTTATAATTAAATAAATCTGATGGATAATTGAATTTGAAGTACCATCATAAATGCCCTCTGATTATTGAAATGTTCGTCGGAATATTATACATTTCAACTATTTACTGGAGATGTTTATTTATTTTCATTGAATGGCTCACCTCGTAAAGTCGTTTCGCCAAGCACTGTGCGCGATGTCACTGCCTGCCAATGAGGAGAAGCTGCTGGTGGTGACGTCATCACTGGAGGCAGGGGTACGGGCCGTGCGGTTGGGATTTACGCTCAGGGGTTTACACAGATACACAATGCACACAATTGCATAAGAAAACATTATAAAGTTTCTGTATTAAAAAGACAGTGTTCACTATTTAAATAATTTCATATAAAATGTGTTATAAAATAAAATAATGATTACTTTAAACCATAAAATATGTGATAATGTTAATAACATGGCAGAATTGTAATAATAATGTATTTTACAAACTTTTTTCAATTCAGGTAAGATATGCATATTCAGGGAAACTATAAAAGTGATTGTGATTCAAGAATTTTGTTTTATGTTAGTAAACAAACATTGATGGCCTGTAGGATACATGTTCAGCGCATGGACAGACATATCTTATTTCCCGTACATAGAAAATTATTGCGGTAAATGAGATATGTAATATGTTTTTTTAACTACCCAAAATATCGTCTTTAAATCTTTTCTTTCTTTAAGTCTTAGTGGTTTGTAATCGTAATGGCCCAAAATTATTTTAAATGTTATTGTGTTTATTCTAAATAATAAAGTTAGATTTTAAGTCAGTGGCTTTAAAAAAACGTGTACACTGTGAAACGTCACTACATTAAGATTCAATTATAAAATCTAGATGTCATTTTGACTAAACTAAACATGATTTTAAAGCATTTCTAGTTTACACCCATTCCAATGGTATGCTACTTGTCTGGAAATCATTAATCATAATTATGGTAAAAATAAGAGATAGTAGTATGCCCCGTTCAGAGTTTAAAATATACATATAAACTTAGTGATATATATCTATTCAATTTGATTTACGTTTTAAGTCTGTTCCTCCCTAGGTACACTACGTATGCATCCACTTCAACTTTTCCTTATCTCCACGGTTGTTGTGCGCGCTGCCATTACAAGAGCTTACGGTGTTTAAATTGCGGCGCAAATACTTTCAATTAAAATTGATCTCCTAATAACACTTCCCTATTCGCAGAAATCCAGGGGGTCAGTAACCAACAACCAACCTGTAACCAACATCTGTATGCAGTATTAATCTGGAAAAACCAGCCGTCTAGTATTTATCACCACCCACTTCTATGAATTAAATCCATAAGTTTGTACAAATTATTTTCTGTAAACCGAGATAAATAAATTCAACAATTATTAAAATCTTAATAAACCTCAACATCAAACACAATTTAAAATTAGTGTGAGTGTTTGCAAGTAGTTGATACCAGTGAATATCAAGAAATCGTAAAACTGTTTTGTTTTGCCACATTTCAAATAAGTAAACTGAGTGTTAATTGGTGTAGGTGAATGCCTTCCATCTATCTGGCCGTAGAACTGATCAAACATTACGAACTGTTATGTTAAGTCTTTAAGCGACATCTCGTGCTTGTTGTAGGATTCTTGTCAAAACCTGGTAATATTCTTTCATTGACTGCTAAATTATGTTGCCACACATTCACCCGAGGGTCATGAAAATGCGATTTGCCTGTCAGACTTCTTAGCTGTGGAGAAGGATTCGTGGTGTGATACGCGTTGATTAGGATACCGCTCCTGATAAAGTTTTATAACTTCTCGCGCAATTACCACTGCTATACAGCAACAACATGTTAGCATCCGGTTCGTTACTGAAGTTAGGTATTGTAACAACAACAGCAAAGACAAAAATAACAAAAATAGATCTTAACAAATTAAAAAAAGAAGATTGGACACTAACAATATTAAAAAATACTACGAAGAGAACAACATCAAACGCATGGGCACTTCCGATAGCAAAGATAGTCAAAGCTCGACTGAACTTGGTCGCGTAACAAATTTCCAACTCAATAATAGACAAAGGCAAACAGTCACGTTACATGCGCTGGAAAAAAATGACTATTTACCTGCTTAAAAGTAGGATGGAGGACGTATTGCTCGTAGTTATCTATTTTAATCACATAAACAGGGATTAGATTTTTTTATTAATTAAGAAGTTGTAATTTTTCATACATTTACACATTTACTAGAAGTTGGAAAATTCACAAGTTTTTTTTTATTAAGTATGAATATTGCAATAGTATAAATGTTGGAGAAATACAATTAAAGTTATTTCGTGCCATAACCATTACAACAACAAAAATTAAGACGGTTTAAAGGCCAGATTTTTGGTTATTTAAACATGTTATCTCAATTAATTACATATATAATATTATAATTAGTAGATAAGATAAGATTGTGTTGGTAAATGAGCCAAACATCCTGTATAATAAAAAATCGAAACTGTCTGAATTTCGTATTTTCCCGGTGGGCGGCGGAAATAATGCGGATACATCACGCTAAGGTATTGGATGAACAGCTAAAACATGCAGTGTTAAATACGTTCACTGTGCGTGCCCCATATTTGTGGCAGTTAGTTCCAGTACCATACCATGTACGTCACATCCCATCTATAATCCGTCGTGGTGGTGTCGTGCCCCATGCACCATAGCCCCGTCTATTGTGGATGGAGCACAACCGAACAGGTTCAGGGACTTTAAAATTTGCATTTGTGATATTAATATGGAACACTTGGCTGTTATTTTTAATATTAATAGGAAATGTAATTACATATTATAATATGTTGAAACGAATGAAGGTTAAGATATGTAAAGTAGTATAAGTTAAGTTATAAATTATTATTATTATCTATATCTGGTGAGATATAATAGCTTTATTTTTAATTTAATATGATTTAGAGGAATTACGTACAAATATAAATTACCGACTGTGTTATATCTGCATTTGTAGCAACACGGCTTAAAGTTTTATTGTTATGAGGCAAAATAAACCACAAGCAAAATAAATAAATAATAATCTCTAAACACTTACATGAAACCGTCATTGTTTCAAGGGGTGGGTGTAAAGGGTGATTCATGCAGCTGCGTGATCCTGGTCTGCTATCTAAAGTGTCAATGTACTAGAACAATGAGAAATAAAAATATGCTATGCCGTTGATAGTTTGTCTTAAAGTAATTTATACGTGCATGAAACAGTTTTATCAACGACACTTTAAGATAGAATAGGCATAAACTGTGGGAATAGAAAGAGAAACATGTGAATAATATGTAAAAATATAAATGTGATAAATTCAACGGTAGTGGCTTTTTTAAACACACTGCTCCACAGACCGTTGTCGAGTGCGGGCCAGTGTATTTTAGCGCTAATCACATCTTTGTGGCAATCAGTTTCTTTTTTGAGTTTGTTTGCTAATAGGACCCATTTTTGATACTTTACTTTAATATGTGTGCTGAGTTATGATAGAAAAAAATATTTTTTGAAATTGAAAAGAAAAAATAAACTTTAAAAAAATATTTTAACTCAACAAATCGAGTTCAATCAAAGTAAATACACCACCCTGGTTGTTTAAAAATGATCAATATTATCACAATAATTTTAGTAATTAGATACCGAAATAATATGTCTGATCAATATTTTATTTTATTATCTAATATATTATATGCAAGGTAACAATAATAATAATAGTAAAACATACCACCTATCATGTTGATGGGGTTTTTTTTATTTTCAGAACGGTACCTATTTATGGAAATAATATGATGTGACTAATTTACTGCTAATTATAAAATTTCAGATATTAACTTTCTATTTGCAGTTCTCTTGAGAATATTACCAAATTTGTTGTCTAACGGGCAGGGTCACGCATACATAACGAATAAAATATATAAAAATATGCTTGTAATAAAGTAAATTGGTTGTATTTAATGGAAACTTATTGCAACAAAGTGACGTTGCGTACTGCGTACACAGCGGATTACAATAAGCACACCGACTGATATCAACATAATATTGTTGTTTGTTTATTGTAATCCTGTAGAATATTGTATTGTTTTATGTAAATATACTAAACAATGTTATTGAAACGAAATAAAAAAATGCGTGCATAATATGGATGCAATCAAAGCTAAGGATGAGTTTTTTTAAATGGAGTTGATTTACGTACGCAATTTTCTCGGAAGGTGATCTCCAAGGCACGTCGTCTTCTAGTTCATCCTCGCTTTCGTCGATTTCTATTTCTTCGTCTTGATTATCGGAGGCATTATTTAGATTACTGGTAACCATATCCGGAACAGGAAGAATCGACGGCCTTCTACTGCCTAAATGTTAAAGTACTCATGGATTATTTATTAACATTTGTAAATACAGATACTGTTTTTCAAATTATACAGTTACTGGTTATTCGAAACATTCCTTTTAGGGCGTGATAGTATACACGGATAGCTACGAAATGAACCCTATATTATATGATAAAAATGTTGACCGTTACTAAGAAATTTGGAAATATTGTATTTTCTCAAAAAAACCCGAATTTCAACTACAAAATCAAATAAAAAGGGTACGTAACATTTTTAACTTTTTTTGTTTCTGGTACTCGGACAACATGCCAATTCTTTTTTAAATCAATAAATGATGAAATTTTGCAATGGCTTCGACACAATATCTTAAATCTCTCGTCACTTTCAATTATTTCTTTATTTTCTTATTGATTAAAATGCAAATTAAAAAGTTATGGAATTAAGTGTAATAAATGTAACAAAACTTTGTATTCCTACTTCCTCACCAATCTAACTATCTAATGAAGTAGGAATACAAAAAAACTACATATGAAGAATAACTCTTAGAAACAGGACAGGTCGCAATTTATTAAAATTATTTTTACACAAAACGTGTCCATGCACGGACAATGTTGCGATAAGAGATCGGCAAATTCTGGTATAGTTCGGGAATGGTCGTGATCGTCTTCGCTGGTAAGTTTTGAGTTCGCTAGAGTCAGTTCGTTTACTTCGTTTACGACTAACTGACTGCGCGTGCGTTTAAGTAGGTATTCTAGAGCGAAAACTTCCTACGCGAGGAATAATTTCTGTTAGAGGACCTACGCTGCAGACAAAGCAACAAATGATATATCAGCACGAATGTTATGTCCAGCGTACATCCGAAGATTTGTGCGGCAGTGGCTAGACGAATCTTTTAGAAACAGATAGATCGGCAGAGGAGATCTGATCCCGTGGCCGGCAAAATGCCCAGATCTTACACCCGTGGACTTTTACATCTGGGGGCACGTGAAGGCCTTAGTTTACGACAATCTGACAGGCCCTATATCATCCCAAGAAGTTTTGCAGAGAATAATCGATGCATCCAGCATTATGAGAAATAATCTCACATCTAGAGTCACTAAGACTGAAATCCGGCGTAGATGTAGTAAATGCATAAGAAATAGGGGGGCGCAATTCGAACAAGATTTGTAACATAATAAATGTTATTTTTAAAACCAGTATTTTTTTATTTAAAGTCAAACATGTGCATTAAAAAAAAATCTTTAAAATTGAATATCTTCCGTAACGGTTAAGTTTCGGACACCATATTACGGAATCAAATCCATCAGAAATGACCTGAATAATAACGTCCTTTAATATTCGGTACGACTTTCCCTGTAACCCTGTATATGTATTAATTATAATGAATTACGACTAATTCCGCTTCTAAGGAATATTTTTCAAAAGTAAAGAGGTTTTTTTTACATTCTTACCTTATTAGATAGCTAGATGAGGAAGTTTTGTTACATTTTGTACAAACTCCATAATTTTTTTATTGGCATTTTAATCAATAAAGAAATAATTCAAAGTGACACGAGATTTAAGATATTGTGTCGAAGCCATAGCAAAATTTTATAATTTAATTGATTTAAATAAAGTATTGGCATGTTGTCTGACGTAGGTACTTTTTTTCTTATTTGATTTTGAAGTTGAAATTCGGGACTCTTTGAAAAATACAAAATTTTCAAATTTCTCGCTAACGGTCAACATTTGCATCATGCAATATAGGATTCATTTTGTAGATTACAGTGTATGCTATCGCGCCCAAAGAAATGTATCGAATTACCAGTAACCCTGTATACGTTCACATATTTACCTCGGCGATAGTTCGTTGCATCTGGACTGAGAAAATTAGTATTGTCAGGTTTTGGTAATAACAAGTGGCTGTCAGTGGCACTATCCGTGCCCGGAGAGTCCTTTAAACAAGTTCTAGAATCCGACGTCGAAGTGCCCTCGCCAAATTTAGCTGTACAAAATATTTATTTATAGTGAAACCTATGCATAATTTTTTAAATGATTTGTATATTTTTGAATCATGTTAATTTGTTTATTATTTAAATCAGGGTTAAGATTTAAGGGATCATACCAACGTTGGTGGGCATTATTGTCATCAGAAATATTGTTAAATGTTATGATGTATGTAGAAAATACAAATGAGCGGAATCAAAACTGAACTACGATAAAAAATAAAATGTAAGTACCAATTCCAAGATCCGCACAACAATCTAAAACAATTAATATAATATATATACATATTGTACATATAAAACAACATTAACGAATCAACTTGAAAATGCACTCGGCGCATCGTTGATGTTTTTTTATAATAGCATAACGATTATAAAAGTTAAATGTTTCACAAACAGGGAGTAGTAGTAGAGCTCGATAAGTAATTCACGAATGATGCGCCAGGTGTTTATTATAGTGTAAAATATCAAAGGCGTACTTATATCACTGAAATTTTTACAAACCAGAAATAACTAGTAAAGGCATAGATAGCTATGAAACAACCAAAACATGCATTAAATGTTTTCAAAAACTTTAAATTCATCTCCCACATGTTTGAAAACTGAAAAATGTATATAAATCATGTGAAGCACATACCTACTATATTAGACTATCGACACATATGCGTCCAAAATATATGCATGTAATTGCCCATTAGCAAGGAAGATTACAAAATAATTGTAGGTCATTAACTTTTTATTAAATTTATGCCACTATGTTTACCAAAATACTCGTAGAGTTATCATTTTTGTCTTCATTGTAATGGGGGCACATTTTAACAACGGGCATTTTTTGACATGAGTGATTTGCTCTTTGTCTTTAAAATTGAACATTGATCCGCCAAGTAATTTAGTTATTAGGTTGTTTACCGAGACGAGACATTGAGCAATAAGCAATTCCATCAAATAGATCGAATACATACAATTATACTGTTACTAACTAAATATTGGAATTGAATATGTTTTCGATCTACTTGGGTATTAATCCAACTGTGACACTCACAGCTAGCAACAGTTAAATTAGCGGATGATACAGTATTAGCTTGGTTGATGCGTGATGGCGATGCAATTGGTGTGGAACTCGCGGGAGCTTGGAGAATCACTTGTGGAAGTTCGTATTGAGCGACGCTACTACCGTCTGGTTTTTTCGGCTGACTAGTGCCCTCCTCTGCGTCACCTGATTTCTTCTCCGTTGAAAGTAGGCTACATGCAGTTTGATCTTTCGGTATAGTTGGTTTGTGTTCGATTTGATTTTCCGATACGACAAAAGCTGAATTCTCCTCTTTGGTTATGCTCATATAATAACAAGTGTCGCTACTTTTCATGATATGTCTTGGTCCTGGATTCAATAATATTGTTTCTTCATAAAATTCTGGCAACTCAGATGGACGCACTCCGACTAAAGCTACGCCATACCTTAATCACACAAAATATTTGTTTGTTCAACGTTTTAGTTTACTTTTAAACACAATGAAACCTGAAAAGATTAGTAAATAGAATTTTACCAATCTTTTCAGGTTTACTTGCTAATTTTTATCCATTTAAATTAAAAATATTCAGTTTACAAATCCTTCTATTCTATAATAATAAAAGCGGCTTACTTTCTATGTGAGTGGAAACTGGCATATGTAAAACTTTTCCCTTCGTACTCTCCAAAAAATCTACTGTCTCCTAAAACGATGTGGTATATTTCGTTCCCGGAGCATTTACCATACAATCGATGCCATTCCTCAGGCGATTGCTGGCCTTCCCTGGAGAGAAACGCTTTTAAATTAGTTTATTTATTTAGGGACAAAAAACATAGGTTACAACATAGATAAATACATATAAATGGTATAAAAAATTAACATAATTGCAACCTACAACATCATCCGTAGATAATACAAAAAAAATACAATTAAAAGGTGCCACTAGTGGCTTAATGTACCCATTAAAAAAATAATAATAACAAAGCAAAGAAATAAAGAATAAAATGCCCTTTAGTTGCATGAAACTTACTGTCCTCGACTGGTGTGAAGTAGGAGAGTGACCAGTGTGGAGGCGCCTGGGCATGTACAATTGTTTGCTAGGAGAGCGTACTTGAATTCATCTTCGCAAACTACAAATTCGGCAAATTTTACATGTAATTTATTTTCTGGTCGAAATATTTGTACATATTGTGGTACATCTGGTGCGAAGTCCTTAACAGCCCACGATCTGTGTTTAAAGTATAAATATACTGGGTGTAATACTTGCAATAAGGCATGAAATATAAATACATTATTACTGAAATTATATAAAAGTACTAGCTTTCCGCCTGCGGCTTCGCCCGCTTGGACTACACGATTTTGGCTGTTTAATTTTTTCCAGTTAGGACGGGATATTATAAATTATCCAAACATAGCTTTCCGCCCGCGTCTTTGCTTGCGTAGACCATAAAATTAACTCAACTTTATTATTTTAATTAAATATTATTTTATACAAAAACAAATTGATATAAAAGAATGAGCATAAACTGCTTCGTGCTTTAATAGTTAAAGCGGTCTCGTGGGATCGATTTCCACGGGGAGGTACTTAGGAGGTAAATAGTAGAAGACTACTTTGCTTTGAACTTCTGAATCCTACAACCGTAAACTACTGTTATGATAGAAAATTAATAGTCTAGATATGGGTACTCCAATTAGCTTACGCTAACAAAGTCGTCATCAGGCGGCTAGAATTTAATTAAACACAACAAGCACAATTCTTTGTATATAGTTAACATTGGTGGTATTTCTGTCTGGTGTCAAAATGACTAGGCTGATATTAGTACTGACTCTAAAATAGGTAACGTAGAATTGCCCGTGTTAGAAGTAATATTCCCTTAAATCTATGCCTACCATCCTAATCCCTGAGATTTATTTATGGTAATTGCAAAACGGACAGATGTTATTTACTAATAAATAAAAATCCTCAATCCATATCGATTCATTTTACTCCATGAATGTCAATGTCCCCATGTACAAAAAAGTAATGACAGTTGTATCTATAATATTTTTGTGCAATGCTGCTGCTCACAGTCTAGTCCCGTTACATAGTTTAGGTGGTGGAGGTTAAAAGGAGTTAGTTAACCGCTTCATCCGCTTGTAGCACTGAATCGACCTGTATTCAATTTCTGAACCCTCAAACGAATTGAGTTTAAACATTGAATCAATTTTAAATGTTTAAAATTGATTCAATCAATTGTCATTATCATCTTCAAGCAATCCAAGAGCTTTGCAGGCAGATTAAAATGTCGCGTGGTGGATACCGTTCACATTTTTAAGATCAGAAAAACACGTTGGACTTCATATCCGCTTGCTCCTAAAGCGGAAATGATAGCACTCAGTGTTGTTTGGGTGAAAGGTATAAACCCTTCGAAGAGCGTGATCTTTCTTGACTCTAGGCCAAAGTCACATCCTTCAGAATATAATAATATCGTTTTTGCAAAATCGTCGGTTTTACATTTTGAGGTGGGTTATTGACCTTTTTAACACTATTTTATTATTAACCATGTTTTCGGATGTAAACACGTTGACCTTTTTCAAGGAAAGAGAGGTGGGTGATCTCTCGTGAATATGAAAAGCCAACATTCGCCAAACTCCCTGCGAACTGCTGATATAACGACCACTTTCGTATAATTTTGCCTCAAATTTTTCGTTTTCTAGAGAAAATGCTGCCAGGTCCACTGTCTTTGTTGACATACTTACTTACATATGTATTTGATTGATTTGAGAGAGTTCCAATACTCGAAGTTAATATGAGCATTGAAAGTTCGTAATAGTTGTAAGGTACCACCCAACGGTTATCTAAGGCAATTTTTTTTATATTCACTGTAATGCTACGTTTTGAGACCTTCTTCGATACTGTGGATAACCGTCATCAGTCTTGGATACCTTTTGCTACAATTGTTATCTTTCAGACAAGGTTAATTTGAATTAAGTCTACCACATAGTCCATGAATCATATTAGCCTTAACGATTTCATAATGAACTGGATCATATTCAGGGTCAGGTATTTCAGCACAAATAATTTGGTCAATCGTATCAGGAGTTATGTTTTAATCAGGCCTCAATAATATATGAGCGTGTGGTAAGCCACGCTTTTGCCACTTCACTGAAAACATAAAACACCTTATTGATCCGAACAGATTCCCCTTGGTCAAGAGATCCATCATTTTCTTTATCTTGAGATAAAATAGGCTATAATGTCAATGAGACAAAATAATTCTGACCAGAAAACAGTGCATTTGTAATATCTTTCCATTTTGGATTTCATGTGAACGTGATAAATAAATTAGGACGGCAGTAGTGACGGAAATAAGTCAATGCATCTTGTGTCCGTTCATGCATGTACCTTGGGCCGGCTGTAAATAGTGATGGTAGTATTAGCATCTGACCAAGCTGCATAGCATCGGCGTCTGCTCTCCCGAAGGCGTCTTTGAGATGTATGTAGCTGCTATTAGTTGCGACAAAAGAATTCTGACCAAAAAACAGTGCATTTGTAATATCTTTCCATTTTGGATTAAATGTGAACGTGATAAATTAATTAGAACGGCAGTAGTGACGGAAATAATTCAATGCATCTTGTGTCCGTTCATGCATGTACCTTGGGCCGGCTGTAAATAGTGATGGTAGTATTAGCATCTGACCAAGCTGCATAGCATCGGCGTCTCTCTCCCGATGGCGTCTTTAGATTTATGTAGCTGCTATTAGTTGCGGCAAAATAGTAAAGGATTTTGCAGAGAGTCATATGATGGATGGATTTCTCAAACATATGTATCTTTTGTCCTCAGCCACAAAATATATTTGGAAAAACTATGCTTCTTGTTGACGTGTTGGTAATAGACTTCCTACCAAATGATGTACTTGTTTTTGAACCTTCAAAGTTGGCATAAAACCACCTTCTTTAATTTGTTTAGCTCCAAAAGACGTCATTTGAAAGCAGCCGTTGTACTTTAGAATACGATCCATAAAATCCTGGCTTAACACTCATAATCTAATTCAAGATTATATGTTATACCCGAATAAGCTTTAACTTGCCATGAATGGGCACGTTGTTTAGTCCTTTTTGCAGGATTATTTAGGTTATATCTTATCTATGAACTTCTGGGTTGTTTTTCTGGTACTTGTTTACCGAATCTCTAATGCGCTTTTCGTTTATTTTGTGTATATATTTTATACGCATCCTTAAATTGATTCCTTCTTTTAATACATATATATCAGTACATCTAGAACGATCTTTTTAGCATTAGAAGAAGGAAAATTAAGGTCAGATATGTGTAAATTAGACGACGCGATTTCAGATTGATGAATAAGCGCTGGTGGTGAAACAGATCTTCATATTGGGGTAAAACATACGCGTCAAAATGACCGCTAGAAAGGTTATGCGTAAAACGCAGCTTCTATAGGGTTACCGCCAGTGCCGAATTTCGCATATAGTTCTTTATTGCGGTTCTCTAATTCAAAAACAAAATAGAATATTTACCCAGCCGCCACCAGCACGCATTAATCACCGTAAGGTTACAAGCACTTTGAAGGTGGTCTGAGTTAGTTAATTATTGGATGTTTATGTTCCGTTCCATTTATTAAGATTCATCATTATTTTGTTAATGAATTGTAGTCTGGACTGGTCCCGTAGCCCCGCCACTAAGGCAAGAGAAGGAACACCGGGGTAGTTTTAGTGGGTAAAAATCCCACATAACCCGGTCACGTCCCCCAATGTGACCGGGTATCTTTCTGTAGATTTCCACCTCGTAAAAAAAAAGGCTGATTCGTTATATCTGTCTATTTTAAATTTCGGGCAATCTTTTAATATGTGAATGATGGATTGGGTACTTGTATTATCACTTGGGTATTTGCTGTAATTTTGATTTTATTTTTGTTTATGGAAGCCATGTCCAGTTTGTACTTCGTCTATTAGAATGTAGATTTCATGAGTTTGCGTAGTAGTACATACCTACCAGCTGTTTTTGTTAATAAGTTATGATGAAACGTTAATTACTCCAAAACTCAACATGCCCCTCTCTACGATACCTATTTTTAGCAACTTGATTTAGTTTTGTTCCTGTCTTGTTGTTTGATAGATATTTCTTATCCAAACGACAAATATGGTATGGTAGATTTTCTATACAGTAAGTCAAACTGCCATAATAATATAATGTATATCTGTTGGTTCAAAATGATTCAGGCTCTAAGAGTACATTAACTGAGTGCATATAAATGAATCATATAATATGCATCTACTGGTACTGATTATATTATCATTGTTACCTCAGTATCGTATGTTCGTCAGCAGCGGTTTTGTCGGCGTAATTCCTCGCTGCCAGTATAAAACAGGCTTCAGCTTCGTTCATGCGTGCTCTGATTAGATCTGTATCTTTTAAGCACGATCCTTGGATATAAATAACTCGTTGTGCCCATATTGGTACCTAGGAAATAAAGCATAACAATAATATCTACCTACAAACAAATATCTTTTGTAAATTGTTATGGCATGATTACAGTGCGCAAGCCTACGCCATTAGAAGCAAGTGCAAGCGTTCGTGTCTATACATGGGGCTGAGACTGGCCTGCCTGTTTGTACTAGCTAACCCGATGATGGTACTTAGACAAGGTTGCCTTTAGGTACTAAAATATAAAAAAATAAATTATTTTTTATTCATTATTCATTTGATTTAGTTTTTTGTCCAATGGTTTATCCAAAATCACTTAAGCCACTGAAGATAGCACCGGTTCGATAGTTGCAGTTTGTGGCTTTAGGAGCGCATAAAATAAACAAAAGTTTGTTGGATCGTGCGTCCCAACTTCAAACCTTATATACGATACCTTAAAAAAAAGGTTTTATGATTTACCTGTAGTATCATTCTCATAGTTGTATCAAGCTCCATGGGCGACAATAGTACTACATAATAGTCTTGTAGCAATGGATGGGCGTAGAATTCATTTAAGAAGTCCATAATAGTGTCAGCATGAAGCGTAGTTGAGCATACGACGACATGTTTTTCCGATTGAGCGCGATGTGATGAGTAGGATCCTCCCAGCTTCTGCCTTTCCATCCATGTAAAGGCCAGTTGTTCAAACTGTACATGTTTTTTAAAATTAATTTTTGAACCCGTATTCTGACAAACAAATAGTCGAGTTATGGACACGAGTATGCACTGAGAAAAAAATCAACCAACAACGTACAATAAAAACTTTGTCAAAAAAAAATCCTGTCTAAGTAAACTAAGTGTTTTGTCATCATCACATAACGAACTTGGTCGCATCAGCAACTTCTTTATTGTTGGACGTTTATTGTCTCAGGAACTATTTAAACTTTGTCTCTACAAATAACCTACAAATGTTTGGCTATGGTGACAATGGAACGTTGTAGAGGTATCAAAGTAAAAATTGTTTTTGTATTTAGGTGTAAATTGTTATTGTCTAAACAAAATAACTATAGCTGTGGTGTTTAAATACCCTTTGTCAAATAAACAACGCAATTATTTAGCATTATCAAAGTTGTCAATGTGTTTATGTTACTTTGATGTGATAACAACGGCTAACATTGCTCGCCGCTCGGAGAACGGAAGGCGGGAAGGGGTGGCGGGCATAACACACGCCGCCTCGAGCAACGCCGGTCGCAGTTGGGAGCTGCATTCGCAATTTTAGGGGGAAATTTTGAAAATTTGTGATTGTGATGCATTAGTGGTCAATGGTCCCCTATAAATCAACTCGTAGTAAGTTGATAAGTTCTATGGTTCTGCTGCTGCCAACATCGTGCCGTGCTGCATGGTCACTGCTGGAACTGGTGCGAGAAAAGATATAGACCATCTACCGTTTGAGCATCAAGAATGGAAGAACATGAATTGATGGCAATATGATAGGTAAGTATTTTTTTGTTTAAATTAGTTGGCTCGCGTAATTTTTGATTCAATAATTGTTATCTTATTGTCTAAGTGGGAGGGCCGTGCCACTTAAGAATACTTAACACTAGGATAGGTATTAATTACCTAAAAAAACTTCTGCAAGCAAATTAATTTATTACTTACTGTTTTTTGATAATAGATAGTTCAAAATAGTACATTACGATACGCGTGACCTAAGTAGGCTATTATTGCACGGTGTGAAGTTAGCGCCCGAGCGCAGCGAGGATACTAAACGCCGTGCAATAATAGACAACTTCGGGCACATGTATCGTATACTATTTTATAGGAAGTGTGACATAAACCCGCACTTTACGCATGCTTCTCCGTGCAGAAATAGGCAACTTAGGTCACGGAAAAGCGTGCGTAAAGTGCGGGTTTAGGTCACACTGTGCTATAAATTAAATTAATTAATATTGCGTTTTATCTAACCTTGACATTGACAGAAACATAGTCGACACGATGCGCGATGGATAAATAAACTCTATTTTATAACAATGTAGGTAATAATGTCATCAATACTTTTTCAGGAAATTAATACAATATTTGGTGGGCTAGCAACAACACAACCTGCATTGCCTGAACTTGATACTGCTAGAATTGAAATCAATCCACCCAAGTCAAATGAGCCAACCCAGGTAATTATTTAATCCTTAATAAATTATTTAATAAGGATTAAATAGTACTCGATTTTTAGATAGATTTTTTCTTCTAATTTTAATATGATAAACAAATACCTACTGTGAATTCACAATTCAAAAAAATCTAATTCAAAATCTCATTTTTAATTCGATTTTTTCAGTAAAATATCCTACTATCGCTAGACCATACCTAAACAACAAAAAATTGAGAGAGACAAACTAACTTTGTTAGAGTAGCAAAGCAAAACTTTGTTAGAGTAGCAAAGCGATACTTTGTTAGGGTAGCAAAGTGAGACTTTGTTAGGGTAGCAAAGCGAGACTTTGTTAGAACAACAAAGCGAAAGTTGCTACAATGACAATGCTACTCTGCTGCAGGAACAAAACGAGAGTAGCTTAAAACATTGTTGCACCAACAACTTACTACGTAACAAAATAAACATTGTCTTACAGACTATGCTCTTTGCTTGGCTCCCTCCTATTAAAGTTTTATTGTCACCACAACAATATTTTTTTCTCAGTGTGGACATTAACAACCCAGGTGAATTTCCTCACAATGTTTTTGCGTATCGAAAGCATAAAATTATTTTAGGAGGATGTCACCACCATGCACCACCAGCTGTCATAGCTTCAAATAAATGTTTACCACATTTGGATCAGCTTCGAATGACAACGAATAAATGAGTATTATACTGTGTTGTTGGCCAGATCTTTGTATATTAGTGTTATTTTGAGCGACTTCTCTATCTTGATATGATATGATATGATTACTTGATATAGGAAACATTATTATGGTTATACGAGACCAATTGGGTTAGATGTTGTTACTAATTAAGCATTATTTACCTGTGTAGGTAAAACAACCAGGGCAACTCCTATCATTATCACCATATAGAGTTGTGATGGCCATATATCTGGAACAAAGTCTCCGTATCCCACAGTGGAAAATGTTACTACTACAAAATAAGTAGCTTGAAATAAGTTCAAATGTCGATGTCCAGCCCGTTGAAAGTGCTGAATGCCACAGACACTGGAATAAAAAAGTAACATCATAATCTGCCTGTCCATATCCAACTACCTTGTTCATACTTAGGGTTATTATCAGTAATCATTTCAGAATTCATTGTATACAAGCCTTTTTTTTTTTTTTTTTTTATATTCGATAGGCTTGTGTTTGACCACAATCTCATCATGGTAAGTGATGATGTGGCCGAAGATGGTAAGCACACAAAGCCTAGATGGGAACTGGCTCTCAAGTGCAGCTGTCGGAACACACCGATAGGTGTTTGGCGACAGATTTTCAACTTGAGGGTGGTAGCCAGCCAGTCGGGTACTACAAAGTACCCTACCACCGTGCTATGGTTTCCTCACGATGTTTTCCTTCACCGAAAGCTCAAGCTCATTGTAGGATTCGAACCCACGACCTTCGCCGCGGTATTCGACGTCACTTACCACTGAGCTAAAAGCCTATGAGAAAGAAAGGGGTGAATTCTGAATCAAATTATTTATTTCAGTCCATCTCTACTATTACGATCTGACTTCGTATAAAACAGTGTTGTGATGTAACTTTCTTTACACCTAGATTACTGTTAAACACTATAAATAAAACACTTAGGTATTTCAGTGAGATTAAAGGGATGAGTGGTGAATCTATCAATCAATACACAGCCTAAACCAATCCAGTTAGATAAATTAAATTTTACATACAGGTTATTTTTATAATGTAACATAATTATGGAAAAAAATCTTTTGTGGACATTGTATGCGTTTTTTTAATAAGCTACCTCAAAAAATTTACTGAATTACCTTTATTAAACGTGTCATCAAACACAAACTATGTCTAAAAGCTTACTATACTAACTCATAGACTTCATCAAGAATGTTAATTTTCCATTTATTTATATGATTTCCCGCCATTGCAATAATTGGTACCGGCCAGAGAGATCAGTCAGAGTTGAATCAAGTATTTATACATAACTAAGAACTTGTTATTTAATCATATGGACCTGAGAAGAAGTGTTATTTTGAAAGTAGGTAAGTGATAAAAATAACAAGTGATAAACTAACAGGTACACTTGAATATACAGGCTTTATAGATCTAACGGATAAATGAAATCAAATGGAAATGACCCATTTAAAGCGAGGGATGAGAGTATCCGGAAATTGAATAATCCGGCGAAGATTCAGCTTTCTAAATTAAATAACATTATCGGGAAACATTTTCAACGAAACCGGTAATACCTTGATAATATTTCCCTTTAGTATAATATACATAGTAGTTTCAGATAGATACAATTGTTTACCTTGTAAAGACGAGACACAACAACGTAACACATAGAATCATTAACTGTTGTGAAAGTGCTGACTGTGACTTTTGCATGGCTCTGTGAAGATCGTTCTGGAAATAAACGTAATTAACATTTATGTAATGGGTAAAGTATTTTCTAAGTAAGAAAGAGCTAGCAATATTTTGAATAATGGTTTTTCGACAGGCTGTAAATGCAAGTTTAAGCAAAAATAAAAATAAATGTAATTATACGTTTGTAATAGATACAAAAACGAAATAGTTTTGCTTCAAATATTTATCTCACTATATTTCTTTTCATCGATATCATCGGTGCTGACAGTGTTGTTTACTTAATTTTCTAATCAATCTAACGAATGTCTCTTATAATTCAAAAAGTAAAGAAAATATTTAAAGCTGTCGAACTAGCCTGAAAATATTAAATACGGTAATATAGAATTAACTGACAGAACATTCTGAAAAATACCCATATATTGTTGGCACTTATCAGGGGAAGAAACATTCACCAGGTACCTATTCGATGTATTTTTTTGCAATTTTATTTGGTTTTTGCAATTTTACAGATTAAGAAAACAAAAAATGTGTTAACAAGGTAAATAAAATAAATAGTATGGAATATAGAGGTTCATCAACGTTCTTGCACCATCATTATTTATACTTGCTTTACGTATATTATTCTATTACTTGCAAATATCTGCATCAAATGGGCATGCTTGCATACAAATCGACACCCGACGCAACGACGCTTGGATTAGACTATTCTACGTATATTAAACGTAGAGGGACAATATTTAGATATTATTTTCCTTTTTAGAGGATTTTGGTGTTGTTGTTAAATTTTTATGTAATAAGGTTACTTTCAAATTACCACTAAGCAGTTTTCATTGTTCATCGCTCTGGGACATCGAAATGTGCAGAACAATATATGTGTATTTCCTTTTCTTGTATCTACTTTATGTTTTTTTTGTTAGAAAGCGATATGAATGAAATATTTTTATTGTATCCTTACACCATATACAAACAATATAAGTAAACATAATACAAATAAAGGAAGAGAATATAATCTAGGCGGCCTTATCGTTTATACGATATTTATCTGGCTACGTTGGGGTACAAGGAAAGAAATAAAAAATGCTAGGGTTCCCATCCATATCCTTTTGGTACATATAAAATTCGTAAGAAACTATGAACATTATGTAGATTAATTTTCTGGTAGGTAAAACTTATCGTAGTACAAAAATATTTAAAGTATTTTATTAAACACACATACAAACTAGGGAATTAACGATAACATTAACTCTCCTTTAGTTCGTAATCATAATCGTTTAATTACTTCATAAGCTGAATTTAAAGTAAATTAACTTACAAACATGTTTTCCAGTGATCGTTTAGCTAACCAGCAATTTAGAAAAACTGGTATAAACAAGTTCCTCAACGGTGGAAACGGCAACTGAAAAGTGAAAAGGCAATATGAGGACACAAGTTAGTATGAAAACCTGAATTGATTAACATCACAATGTACTTGGAAGTAAATCGAATAAAAGCAAATCATATAAAATGTACTTACAGTTAAAGCAAAAGGTATCGTATTCACCATTTCCAAGATAAAGTGAAACGACATAACTTGTTGCCAGATGTTACCCTGTGGGCAAGTTTATTTTTTAATAACGCATATCTTGGACTATAGATTTAGTATGATACAGATTTGTAACTCGCACTAACCTTATAACCTAAGTAAGCGAGAAGTATAGCCTCAGTAAAAGATATCATGGCTAATACGACCTGCACGATCCATAGATATAAAGGTCTATTGACCCATATTATTCCGTCCCAATTAATTATCGGGTGCTCTTGAAACTCCTCTTCAGTTAAGTTAGCCGAATATTCAAATTCAGTCTTATTCCCAGGTTTACATCCGTAACTGGAACAGTTATGAATATTTTTTAGTGTTGCAAAAAGCTTGTAGACCACTCAAATCCTATTATACTGTAATATGATAGGATATAAGTAGATATGTAAAAAAATTATATTATTTTTCTATGGATTTACATAATTAGGTATTTGTTTTATAACTGTTAAAAATCTAGAGGTAGAATGTTTCTAAATATGAAAAATTGTAAGATTCCTACAATTAAAATTAGTCTTATCATCTCTAGATCTGATTGGTGCTGGTTAACAAAGACGTATCAGCGTAAAATAGTAAATACACTTGGTTACCAGTACTTGGAATTGCATAGCTGTAATATTGCTGAGGGATTAAAGTTTGAGAAAAGCATACATACAAGTGCATGTATATAAAGATATGTTTTTTCAAGTTGCAAAACGGAAAGTGTTTTACACATCGACATATTATTATATGGTTTTACAGATCAAGATTTGGCTCCTGCGATGAGTAGTGATGATACATTATTGTTTGATCTATACGGAGCGATGTTATATACCTATAGGTACTTATATTTATACCTATAGGTGTATGTATGTACTTACCAGGAAGCGGTAATGGGATCTCCATCAGCACAAACGCGGCAAATGTACAAGACACAGGCCAGGATTTTGAAAACTAAGTTTGCTATTCTAATGCGTAAACCTGAAACAGGAGTAATGGAAGCTATTAGTTATATATAGCCAATGAAAATAAATATGAGGACAACAGCCCGGAACATGGCAACTTACAGAAGTGTTATGATTTATTTAATTATAATTGTTTGTGTATCCAACATAAACCACCTACTAAGTACATAATTATGCGATAATACATTATATAATTCAGCTCAGCATATCTACTATCAGTTTCGATGAAACTTTTGGTTTAACTATTTTGTAAAACACCGATTCTCATCATTATGATGGATGCAAATTGTAGGCGTAATATCTATGAACTTCGGGGTCGTACGTCATAACTAGTATTTTATTTATCAATGCCTCAACCTCGACATGATGCAATTACATATTGCATCATGTCGAGGTTGAGGCATGTAACTGTACTTATACCAATGCATCAAAGGTAGTATGCATTTAGAAATAATAGTTGCATATGTTCTGTCACTCACGGAAATTAGCGATTGACGTCGTTTACTATATATATGTATATATTTTTCACTGACTTCATATTGATTTGATTCATATCAATGCAAAACTTGCTGTCATATTTTTTCACTCTATGTGTCTTACAATATTATAATTTCAATCTACGTACCCCGGAATAATTTCCTTTGTGTGTTTTAGATCAAATTTTGAGTCGGAAGCTGTGAAGATAGCTCTATTAAATTTACAGGATAAATAGCTAATAAAATGGTTTTTTGTTCGAAAGAAAAAAAATGTAACTTTTATTATTAAAATATCATCAAACATTTTAGATAAGGTAATTTTAGATAATTTTCAAACGTAAGGCGATGATAGCTCAGTGGTAAGTGAGGTCGGATACCGCGGCGAAGGTCGTGGGTTCGAATCCTTACAATGAGCTTGAGCTTTCGGTGAAGGAAAACATCGTGAGGAAACCACAGCACGGTGGTAGGGTACTTTGTAGTACTCGACTGGCTGGCTACCACCCTCAAGTTGAAAATCTGTCGCCAAGCACCTGTTGGTGTGTTCCGGCAATTGCACTTGAGAGCCAGTTCGCCTTAACAAGGTGTACAACACATTAGCAATCACCTGGTATTGCCAATGTCTATAGGCGACGGTTGTCACCTACCATCAGGTGACCCGTTGTCACTTGTGACATAAAAAAAAAAAAAAAAAAAGTTAAAATCTGTATTTCCACTTTCTTGCAATTTTTTTTTAAAGCGTAATGGTTACAATTCTACTGACAAATATTTATGCATCTCCTAGGGCTATTATTCAGGTAATTAAGGAGAAAAAAACTCAAACCTGTATCTCAATCAACTATTCGCGTCACTGCGACTAAAAATGCATTGAAAATCGGAAATGGGTAAATGTTTTTAAAAAAAAGTCACAACTCGTAGGTAAATTACGCTTACCACTACTTTTTGGGACAGCCTGTATACACACATACTTTAATTGAGCTATCTTCACAGCTTCCGACTCAAAATTTGATCTAAAACACACAAAGTCGTAATCTTAAATTTCAATGGGTGAATGGAAAAGATATTAAAACTTAATAATTGTTGTTGTGTGTTTGAATGAAACAATTTTTTTTCGAAATTCCAATCTTCCTCTACTCTATGCAGACTCTACATCTTCTAAAGAAGTTATCTTTTGATCGCCATTCTATTGTTTTTCACTGTATCTCTCAATTTCTTTTTCTCATTCTTAACAGTAACCCCAAACGAAAAAGTCAAAGGGGTTCAGGTGACCAATCCACATTTCAGTCTGTCTCGCTTAGTTTGGGATCACACACATATTTTCACTCGTTATGCTTCGGTAGTCAAGCAGCCTTAGTACTAGGTACTACGAGTATATCAAGACAGTGTCACTATCTTTGAGCTGATTTTTCTAAGCCTTAACTGAATCATATTCTGAATAATAATAAATTAAGTTAACTATTACAAATTAACGCGTTCTAAAAAGATTCTATAATTATTTTTCTATGGAACTACTCAGCCATCGACATATTTGTAATGCGCTCCATTGATTCTTAGTGGCCACGATTTATGTCTTGTATGTATTACGTGTAGTATGTACGAACGAGTATTAGAAGTAGGAAGTATTACTACTTTTGTTGAAACCACCTCTATTCATTACTCTATAGCTATCAGCCACACACTAATCCGATTATAAGTTTATTGATTAGATAGAATTTAGTAAGGTTGAAGGGTACGTTGTTGTACCGTTATGCCTGGCTAACACCCTTATGATGACAATCGGTGCTTTCCGGCAGTTGCACTGCAGAGCCTTTCGCGATTTCAGACATGGTACCAAGGTAAAATTTATTCAATATGACCAACTCAATTTAGATTTAGAAAAGTATAGATCTCAAAAATACTCCGTCAGTTTGTGTCTTTCTGTCTACAATAAGAGCGACGAGCGTATTATTCATAAATACAGGGTTACTGGTAATACGATACCTACATTTAAGGACGTGATATATACACTGTAAGCTACGAAATGAACCCTATATTGCATGATACAAATGTTGACCGTTACTGAGAAAGGAAATTTGTATTGTCCCAATAATCCAGAATTCCAACTTCAATATCAAATTAGAAAAAAAGTACGTAACATTTTTAACTTTTTTTGTTTTTGGTACTCAGACAACATGCCAATACTTTTTTTAAATCAATTAAATAATGAAATTCGACACAATATCTTCTCGTGTCACTTTGAATTATTTTCTTATTGATTAAAATGCCAATAAAAAAAAAGTCATGGAGTTAGAAGTGTACAAATTGTAACAAACTTTCTCACATATCTATCTAAAGAGGTATGCATGTAAAAAAAAACCTTTTTACTTGTGAAGAATAATCCTTAAGAGCGGAATAGGTCGTAATTTATTAAAATAACATTTATAATTATTTTTATACAAAACGTGTCCATGCACCGACAATGTTGTGATAAGAGATCGGCAAATTCTGGTATAGTTCGGCAATGGTCATGCTCGTCTTCGCTTGTAAGTTTTGGGTTCGCTAGCGTCAGTTCGTTTACGACTAACTGACTGCGGTATTGTTAACCGAGCTACGTGAATTCTCGTGAGTATTTCATTTCAAGGCGACATGGTGGCTCCCAGCAATCATTTATAAACGCTGAGTACGCCAACATCTTGTTTGTGTATGGATTTTGTAATGGAGATACTGCGGCAGCCAGAGCTGAATACATACATTGATTCCCGAATCGGTGACAACCAAACGTAAGGGTATTTAGTAATACATACAGACGAATGCGTGAGTGGGGTACCGTTCAGCGAAGCCAACATGACGCTGGTCGACGTCGCTTCTATGCTCCAGAAGACGAGGAAGAAATGATGGCACACAAGATCTTAGCAGACCTTCCGTTATTAGGTTAAGGATCTAATGATTCGAATTACCAGTAACCCTGTAGACCTATTATAAAGCCTGCTGTAGATTTTCCACAAAGCATCAATAATGGCTTCTTGAATTAAAAAGAACCGGTCACTTTATATAAAATAGTAAATATAAAATACATATTCGTTAACTAACTAAAGTAGTTAGTACTGGTCTGCAAGGTCTTATTTCTATTATCAGCAATTATCAGTCAAAATATAATTAAACTTGTTTCATGAAATAATAGTTGTGACTGGCAGTTAATTGACTAATGTCACTATAAAGTGGTTACATGAATCGGCAGTTGGTTTCAAATTATCACCATTTGTGACAAATTAAGGTATGAAATGAATGACAGGTACCTAATCATCAATTAATAATGATAAAAATTGCGAAACTTCACTGACTAAACTTTTAATAAATAATATATGACGATGTATAGCAATACTTACTTGATCGTTGATTCTTTATAAAATATAGTTGCAGTCTTTCTTTGAAAGTATTTTCATTCACATAGTACTCCACCCGCACTCTGAAACAATAGGTATTCATTTATTGTTCTACTTTTCATGTCTTTAACTCTAATCGACGGGCCTCTGATTGACGGGTCGGTTGGCGTGATTGGTTCACACACTACCTATCATGCTGCAGGTCGTGGGTTCGATTCCCATCCAGGACAGAAATTGGTGTGCATGAACATGTCTGTTTGTCCTGAGTCTGGGTGTAATTATCTATTTAAGTATGTATTTACAAAAAAAGTTGAACTTATATGTAGTATACCAGTCCTGGTTTCCATATTACAAGCTCTTCTTAGTTTGGGATCAGATAGCCGTGTGTGAAAAATATCCGAGGATATATATTATTTGATCTAAATTTATTAATATAATAATTAGTCATAGTGACATAATGTCATTATTTGCGCTTAGTTATTTAGATATTTCCCAAAGATTAGGTATAATGCTGAGTCTACCATAATTTTGTTAATTAGTCACGGAAAGTTTATGACTAAATACATCCTATTGAATGAGTAATATCTATATATATAGGCAACCAAGATTTGCTCAGGACAGATAAAGGCGCGGGCAAGTTAGTTGCTTTGTGCGTGAAAATACAGACAAAACGATTTTCTCCGAAATGAAACCTAGCTAGATTGGTTTTTCGTCCCTGCAAACCCGCACATTGTAAGTTTCATCGAAATCGTTAGAATTGTTTTCGGGAACGAGATATATTGCTAGTATAAAATAGTTATATTACCAGCGACCCGCTGTCTTTTTCTGTCGTAGTGTCTTATTAGGATATACAGGGTGTCCCAGAAAATAGTGTCAAGCGGAAGCCCAGAGGTAGAGCACCTTTAGAGGTACCCGTATCACTCCATGTATTTTCCGCGATTTTTCGTAGTTTACGAGTTATAACAACTTTTTTTTTTTACCCAATTTCGATTTTCAATACATTTTTAGTCGCAGTCACGCGAGTAGTTGAGATACAGGTCTGAGTTTTTTTCTTAATTACCTGAATAATAAACCTAGTAGATGCATAAACATTTGTTACTAAAATTGTGACCATTAAGCTTTAAAAAAAACAACTTGCAAGAAAGTGGAAATTCAGATTTTAAAACTAAATCATCCATTTTATCAGCTGTTTATCCTGTAAATTTCATTGAGCTATTTTTACAGCTTCCGCCTCAAAATTTGATCTAAATAACACAAAGTCGAAATTTAAAATTTGAATGGGTGAATGGAAAAGATATTAAAACTTAATAATTGTTGTTTAATGTGTCTTAATGTCACATTTTTTTTATTTCATTCTTCCTGCTCTATTCAGACTTTACATCTTCTAAAGAAGTTTTCTTTTGGTCTTATGAATGCCATTCTATTGTTTTTCACTGTTTCCTCTGCATCTCTCAATGTCTATCTTAATTCTGTTAATTTTTTTATTTCTTTGGCGTACACTCTTTCTTTATAGTAACCCCAAACGAAAAATTCTGTGGGGTTTAGGTCTGGGGACCCTGCTGGCCACGCAATAGACCCACCGTGACCAATCCACATTTCAACTAATCTTTCATTTCAAATATTACCTGACAATCGACAAGTGGCAAGGTGCACCGTCTTTTATAAATGTCATGTTTCTGCGCAGTTCTAAATCTACATAGTAGAAATATAGTGAAATATTACAAATGTATCTAAATGTACTTATGAAAATG
Source organism: Ochropacha duplaris (assembly GCA_951361185.1). Taxonomy (NCBI): domain Eukaryota; kingdom Metazoa; phylum Arthropoda; class Insecta; order Lepidoptera; family Drepanidae; genus Ochropacha; species Ochropacha duplaris. The sequence goes on from OX592690.1 coordinate 5,658,021, forward strand.
TAAATAAAAAGAAAGATCCACTGCTGAAAAAAAATTGTATGCTGAGTTTCTTGCTGGAGTCTTCTCAGTTTAAGTGTATTTCGAACCGGTGGTAGAGTCAATTGTAACGCTCATAAGTGCCTTACCAGGGCTTAAACTGAATAAATGAGTTTTTGAATTGATTTGATTTGACATCTTCTAATAATCCATTTAGGCCTTGTTCTAAAAAAGATTAATTGAAATTTGGATTGATCACGGTTTTTGCGTGGCAAGTACGGTCCTTAGATCTTAACCCCATTGACTTTTTCATTTGGGGTTAATATAAAGAATGAGTGTATGCCAAAGAAATAAGAAATTTAACAGAATTAAGATTGACATTGAGAGATGCAGAGGAAACAGTGAAAAACAACAGAATTGCATTCATAAGACCAAAAGAGAACTTCTTTAGAAGATGTAGAGTCGGAATAGAGCAGAAAGAATAAAATTTAAAAAAAAAAATACACATTAAACAACAATTATTAAGTTTTAATATCTTTTCCATTCACCCATTCAAATTTTAAATTTCGACTTTGTGTTATTTAGATCAAATTTTGAGGCGGAAGCTGTAAAAATAGCTCAATGAAATTTACAGGATACACAGCTGATAAAATGGATGATTTAGTTTTAAAATCTGAATTTCCACTTTCTTGCAAGTTGTTTTTTTTAAAGCTTAATAAAGGTCACAATTTTAGTAACAAATGTTTATGCATCTACTAGGTTTATTATTCAGGTAATTAAGAAACAAAACTCAGACCTGTATCTCAACTACTCGCGTGACTGCGACTAAAAATGTATTGAAAATCGGAATTGGGTAAAAAAAATTAAAAGAAGTTATAACTCGTAAACTACGAAAAATCGCGGAACATACATGGAGTGATACGGGTACCTCTAAAAGTGCTCTACCTCTGGGCTTCCGCTTGACACTATTTTCTGGGACACTCTGTATAACTAACTCTATTGGTTTACGCGGCGCACCCCAGTAAAGCTCCCGGTTGGTATTTGTTCGTCATATTTCAGCCAAAATACCCAAAATCTTTATCTAGACACGCGGGAGCGTGTCAAGCCGAGTTCAAGAAACAGAAATGGCGAGCCGCACCGTGTGTAATATTACACGAACCATTTGGAGCCACTTTTGACCCCCTCATAAATCATCAAAAACTATTTTACATAAACGTATCAAATTTGGCTCATATATTGAGACTTGCGAGATACATATGTGTTCTAAATTTCATAAGCTTATCTCAAACGGTTAAACTTTTGTGCCTCGTGCTGGAGTATGTGCATTCGTGAGGGGGGATATATGCGTCCGCCGCCTTGGTAATCTTGAAGGCAGGGACCTCTCCATCCTTTGGCTTCGTGTAGACTGCGACGACCACCCTCGTGTCTATGCGTGCCTGTATAGGTCCCATAGTGGTAATGCCGAAACTGACCGACTCGTTGAGCACGTCCAAAAGGCGATAGACTCCCTACAGGAACGGATTCCATCGGCCGAAATTGTGGTGGTGAGGTCAGCAGAAGGTCCAACAGGGAAGGCATATGTTCTTCCACATCTGGCACTCGCGTAGGCGAAGAGACCAGTTGCGTCAGCGAGTAGGTCGAGGCAAAGTCATGAACGGATCTTCCAGCGTGGTCAGTGAGTCGTGCCAGATGTGGAAGAACATATGCCTTCCCTGTTGGACCTTCTGCTGACCTCTCATCCGGACGGATACAAAGTCTCCGTCGATGCCCCTCTTGGCTCGTCCGACCACTGCCTGGTACGGAGTACTGTGCCTGTCAAGTACCCAACACCTACGCGAACTACGGGCAGTCGCCGTGTTTGGCACTATAGGTCAGCAGATTGGGATGGAATGCGAATATTTTTTACATCCTATCCTTGGAGGCAGGTTTGCTTCTTGTTGGATGATCCTGACGCTTGTGCCAACTCAGTTGCCGACGTGGTGCTGCAGGGTATGGAACTTTTTATTCCAAACTCAGCAGCGACGAATATAAAAAAAAACAAATAACTCTCAATATTACTAATTGTAGTAATATTACAGTAAATTTTAATATAAGTAAACACTATTTAAGTATATTATTAGCTGTTTTTCTTGCACCTAAGAATTTTCCACGCTGTAGTGAGGTGAAAAATTGTGTATTTCGCTCGGCAGCAAAGTTATTTTGCGTCTTTTGAAACCCTCGCTACACTCAGGATTTTATCTTTCAATCTTAAGATTCCTTTGCTTGCACGGTTTTCAATAGAGGTAACTCGCGCCAAATAACAACTTTGCAGCATTTCATAACAAATAGGCCTAACTATTTATTGAATTGAAAGACGAAAATGATTACCTATTTATTGGTCACCTTAGAAAATAGACGTAGCTAGAGCGCACTTTTCTAAAGCATACAATTAATTTGTGGTATGGTTTCGTCAGCTCATTCCATATAAGCGACATAATAACCTGTTTCTAAGACTTTATTACGAAACAAATAAATTTTAGAGAGATTTGCCTATTATAATTCCTGACATAATAATAATATTTGCTAGAATATGGTAAGAAAATGTTGACAGAAAAAAACAAAATAAGTACATTCATATTCAGCCAAGAACTGGCATGCAAAAATTATAAGCGAAGCATCGATGAATGCATTTAACTACATAATATTTTAAATTTACAGTATGATTTATAAAACGTCCTACAGTTACTATTACCTACGTGCTACGTATATTACAGAAAAAAATAAATTAAATGTCAACTATCAAATTACAATGTATACAATAAATTAAATAATTAAATCATTATAATACCCATCAATTTATTAATTTTCATATAACGCCATTAATGAAATGAAATGAATCTCAATAACGCGATAATCTACTGGACGGACATACGGTTGTCAACAACGGATGGAGAGATTCATAAGGAAGGTTTTGGTGTATAATTTATCCCACCAAAAACATAAATGTAAAAAAGGAGAGCCAAGTTCAATAAAAAAATTATTCTCTGCTGTGGGCTTCGCCGCAAAAAGAATGGAGATCTGAGATTGAGTGCCAAGTTCTATGCAAAATCCAAATATGTAGTCTAAGGGCTGACTTGGCTGGTTTTCCCATACGAATTATTATTAAGTACCTACTTTTACACAGTCATGGAAGAGCCTTATGTTCGATGGGTAGTTTCTACCAGCAAGCCAAATTTTCGGAATAATAAAATAAGAACCGAAAGGTAACAGGTTTAGAACATGCGAAGGCTATATAATTCGTATGGGAAAACCAGCCAAGTCAGCCCTTAGACTACATATTTGGATTTTGCATAGAACTTGGCACTCAATCTCAGATCTCCATTCTTTTTGCGGCGAAGCCCACAGCAGAAAATTATTTTTGTATTGAACTTGACTCTCCTTTTTTACATTTATGTTTTTGGTGGGATATCATTACTTTTTGTAGGTAAGTACATATCATCGTAACGCCGTGGATCCTTTTAAAAGGATCCTTAAGAAAACTTAGCAATTTCGCAGCATAAATCGCAACCTTATAGGTCAGATATCGAGAGACAACCGGACAGCAAGACGGCGCTCGCGCTTATGAGCGCGGCTGCCGCTCGCTCGACCACGTTCGCGTCAACGGTTCGATTCAGTTGTCACAGCGCCCCACCCACCCCGCCTAAGTAATATTAGGTATTTATGTTAAGCGTTCATAATAGAATCTAAGTATTTAAAAATTGCCAGTTTTTTATTTATTCCTTCGTATTCATCTAATTACCTATCTGCATACCAAATTTTAACTCTCTAGGTCATCTGGAACTGGGTTAGAGTTTTGGTCTATAGGTCAGTCAATGATAAAAATGAGGAATTTTGGACATTTTTTTTTATGTAATAGGGGGCAAGAGAGCATGCGGGTCACCTGATGTTAAGTGATCCCCACCGCCCATGCATACCCGCAACACCCAAGGGGTCACAGGTACGTTGCCGGCCTTTTAAATGGGAATACGCTATTTTTTTGAAGGTCCCCAAGTCGTATCCGTTCGGAAACACCGCCGCTGGAAGTCGATTCCACAGGTCTAGCGTTCGTGGTATGAAAGACCGCGTAAAACGCACAGTGGTGGATCGCCGAACATCCAGGTGGTATGGATGTAGATTTGTTGAGCTGCGGGTTGTCCGATGACGAAATTCAGCAGCTGGTATTAATTCGAACAGTTCCTCGGAGCATTCCCCGTTATAAATTCGGTAAAAGACGCAGAGAGATGATACATCACGCCGCAGAGCCAGAACACCAGCTGAGCGACCGCGACGAAAACCGTACTGGCGGTCACTAATCAGCTGGTGCTCCTCAAGGTACCTCAGGAGCTGGCTGTTAATAATGGATTCCATTATTTTGGAGAGCAAGGAGGTTATAGCTATGGGCCTGTAGTTGTTAGGATCAGCACTGTTGCCCTTTTTAGGGATCGGGTGTACTAAAGCAGTCTTCCAGGATTTTAGGGACAACACCTTTTGAGTATGAATGCCGGAAAAGACGCGTAAGAACCGGAGCCAACTCGGGTGCGCACGTTCTGAGCACAATTGGTGGGATACCATCGGGCCCACTCGACTTATTGATGTCCAGGGTGAGAAGCGCCTTGCGTACCTCTTTTTGCAAAAACCGAATTTTCGGCATAGAGTTTGCGTAACGCGGGATGATCGGCGGTGTTTCTCCCCCGTCATCAAGAGTCGAATTGGAGGCAAAAAGAGAGCCCAGAAGATCGGCTTTCTCTTTTGCGGTGTGGGCCAGATAGTCATTATCTTTGTGCATGGATGGAAATGAAGGCCGACAGAAGTTCCCTTGAACAGCCTTGGCGAGAGACCAAAATGCCCTAGATCCCGAAGGAAGACGTATTAATCTTTCACCAATTTTGCCAATAAATGATGACTTTGCCTCGGCAATTGTTCTTTTATAGGACCTGGAGGCAGAGTTGTACTTCTTTTTGAGAGCGTTGGTGTTTACATCCTGGGACGCCGATGCATCAGACCAGGTTCGGTAACATTCTTTTTTCCGGCGGTATGCCATTTTGCAAGAGCGACCGAACCAGGGCTGGTGTTTTCCACCGACAGGTACCACAGAGTTTGGAATAAAAAGTTCCATACCCTGCAGCACCACGTCGGCAACTGAGTTGGCACAAGCGTCAGGATCATCCAACAAGAAGCAAACCTGCCTCCAAGGATAGGATGTAAAAAATATTCGCATTCCATCCCAATCTGCTGACCTATAGTGCCAAACACGGCGACTGCCCGTAGTTCGCGTAGGTGTTGGGTACTTGACAGGCACAGTACTCCGTACCAGGCAGTGGTCGGACGAGCCAAGAGGGGCATCGACGGAGACTTTGTATCCGTCCGGATGAGAGGTCAGCAGAAGGTCCAACAGGGAAGGCATATGTTCTTCCACATCTGGCACTCGCGTAGGCGAAGAGACCAGTTGCTTCAGCGAGTAGGTCGAGGCAAAGTCATGAACGGATCTTCCAGCGTGGTCAGTGAGTCGTGCACTTATATATTTTTTACATCCTATCCTTGGAGGCAGGTTTGCTTCTTGTTGGATGATCCTGACGCTTGTGCCAACTCAGTTGCCGACGTGGTGCTGCAGGGTATGGAACTTTTTATTCCAAACTCTGTGGTACCTGTCGGTGGAAAACACCAGCCCTGGTTCGGTCGCTCTTGCAAAATGGCATACCGCCGGAAAAAAGAATGTTACCGAACCTGGTCTGATGCATCGGCGTCCCAGGATGTAAACACCAACGCTCTCAAAAAGAAGTACAACTTTGCCTCCAGGTCCTATAAAAGAACAATTGCCGAGGCAAAGTCATCATTTATTGGCAAAATTGGTGAGAGATTAATACGTCTTCCTTCGGGATCTAGGGCATTTTGGTCTCTCGCCAAGGCTGTTCAAGGGAACTTCTGTCGGCCTTCATTTCCATCCATGCACAAAGATAATGACTATCTGGCCCACACCGCAAAAGAGAAAGCCGATCTTCTGGGCTCTCTTTTTGCCTCCAATTCGACTCTTGATGACGGGGGAGAAACACCGCCGATCATCCCGCGTTGCGCAAACTCTATGCCGAAAATTCGGTTTTTGCAAAAAGAGGTACGCAAGGCGCTTCTCACCCTGGACATCAATAAGTCGAGTGGGCCCGATGGTATCCCACCAATTGTGCTCAGAACGTGCGCACCCGAGTTGGCTCCGGTTCTTACGCGTCTTTTCCGGCATTCATACTCAAAAGGTGTTGTCCCTAAAATCCTGGAAGACTGCTTTAGTACACCCGATCCCTAAAAAGGGCAACAGTGCTGATCCTAACAACTACAGGCCCATAGCTATAACCTCCTTGCTCTCCAAAATAATGGAATCCATTATTAACAGCCAGCTCCTGAGGTACCTTGAGGAGCACCAGCTGATTAGTGACCGCCAGTACGGTTTTCGTCGCGGTCGCTCAGCTGGTGTTCTGGCTCTGCGGCGTGATGTATCATCTCTCTGCGTCTTTTACCGAATTTATAACGGGGAATGCTCCGAGGAACTGTTCGAATTAATACCAGCTGCTGAATTTCGTCATCGGACAACCCGCAGCTCAACAAATCTACATCCATACCACCTGGATGTTCGGCGATCCACCACTGTGCGTTTTACGCGGTCTTTCATACCACGAACGCTAGACCTGTGGAATCGACTTCCAGCGGCGGTGTTTCCGAACGGATACGACTTGGGGACCTTCAAAAAAATAGCGTATTCCCATTTAAAAGGCCGGCAACGTACCTGTGACCCCTTGGGTGTTGCGGGTATGCATGGGCGGTGGGGATCACTTAACATCAGGTGACCCGCATGCTCTCTTGCCCCCTATTACATAAAAAAAAATGTCCAAAATTCCTCATTTTTATCATTGACTGACCTATAGACCAAAACTCTAACCCAGTTCCAGATGACCTAGAGAGTTAAAATTTGGTATGCAGATAGGTAATTAGATGAATACGAAGGAATAAATAAAAAACTGGCAATTTTTAAATACTTAGATTCTATTATGAACGCTTAACATAAATACCTAATATTACTTAGGCGGGGTGGGTGGGGCGCTGTGACAACTGAATCGAACCGTTGACGCGAACGTGGTCGAGCGAGCGGCAGCCGCGCTCATAAGCGCGAGCGCCGTCTTGCTGTCCGGTTGTCTCTCGATATCTGACCTATAAGGTTGCGATTTATGCTGCGAAATTGCTAAGTTTTCTTAAGGATCCTTTTAAAAGGATCCACGGCGTTACGATGATATGTACTTACCTACAAAAAGTAATGATATCCCACCAAAAACATAAATGTAAAAAAGGAGAGTCAAGTTCAATACAAAAATAATTTTCTGCTGTGGGCTTCGCCGCAAAAAGAATGGAGATCTGAGATTGAGTGCCAAGTTCTATGCAAAATCCAAATATGTAGTCTAAGGGCTGACTTGGCTGGTTTTCCCATACGAATTATATAGCCTTCGCATGTTCTAAACCTGTTACCTTTCGGTTCTTATTTTATTATTCCGAAAATTTGGCTTGCTGGTAGAAACTACCCATCGAACATAAGGCTCTTCCATGACTGTGTAAAAGTAGGTACTTAATAATAATTCGTATGGGAAAACCAGCCAAGTCAGCCCTTAGACTACATATTTGGATTTTGCATAGAACTTGGCACTCAATCTCAGATCTCCATTCTTTTTGCGGCGAAGCCCACAGCAGAGAATAATTTTTTTATTGAACTTGGCTCTCCTTTTTTACATTTATGTTTTTGGTGGGATAAATTATACACCAAAACCTTCCTTATGAATCTCTCCATCCGTTGTTGACAACCGTATGTCCGTCCAGTAGATTATCGCGTTATTGAGATTCATTTCATTTCATTAATGGCGTTATATGAAAATTAATAAATTGATGGGTATTATAATGATTTAATTATTTAATTTATTGTATACATTGTAATTTGATAGTTGACATTTAATTTATTTTTTTCTGTAATATACGTAGCACGTAGGTAATAGTAACTGTAGGACGTTTTATAAATCATACTGTAAATTTAAAATATTATGTAGTTAAATGCATTCATCGATGCTTCGCTTATAATTTTTGCATGCCAGTTCTTGGCTGAATATGAATGTACTTATTTTGTTTTTTTCTGTCAACATTTTCTTACCATATTCTAGCAAATATTATTATTATGTCAGGAATTATAATAGGCAAATCTCTCTAAAATTTATTTGTTTCGTAATAAAGTCTTAGAAACAGGTTATTATGTCGCTTATATGGAATGAGCTGACGAAACCATACCACAAATTAATTGTATGCTTTAGAAAAGTGCGCTCTAGCTACGTCTATTTTCTAAGGTGACCAATAAATAGGTAATCATTTTCGTCTTTCAATTCAATAAATAGTTAGGCCTATTTGTTATGAAATGCTGCAAAGTTGTTATTTGGCGCGAGTTACCTCTATTGAAAACCGTGCAAGCAAAGGAATCTTAAGATTGAAAGATAAAATCCTGAGTGTAGCGAGGGTTTCAAAAGACGCAAAATAACTTTGCTGCCGAGCGAAATACACAATTTTTCACCTCACTACAGCGTGGAAAATTCTTAGGTGCAAGAAAAACAGCTAATAATATACTTAAATAGTGTTTACTTATATTAAAATTTACTGTAATATTACTACAATTAGTAATATTGAGAGTTATTTGTTTTTTTTATATTCGTCGCTGCTGAGCTTATTTTTTAATTTCTTTCGGATGTAACAAAAATAAACCAAGAAAAGATTTTTCGTTTGCGTTCTGAAAACCAACCTACATTATGAGATCTCACACATCCATACATAAAAATTGTTATAACAAGTAATCTATATTTATTCTTGATGTATTTAATGATATAAGGTACTAAAATAATTAAAAAAAAACGAAACGGAGTATTATAGTTAAATCAAAGTCAAAGTTATATAAAATAAGAATATAGGTAATGTAAGTTACATTATATAAAGACTGTAATAACGAACCAATAAATAGGTAATTTCTATTTATATCCTTATCTTTGTAAATTGTGTAAAGTAATGTTGACTGCAGTTTGTTTTTTTTTAATAAAAGGAATATTTCATTTGAGTAAATTTTTCTTATACTTTATTCTCCAAACACACACACACAAACACACACACCTATCTTCCTCTTAAGTTTGTCGTAATTCTTACCGGATAACCTGTATAAGGGTAATTGTTACGACTATTTTTTTAAATACTGTAAAATATTTATGTTTATTTTTTGCTATCGTTAATATTCAGTTAGCTTGAATACGAGTGCATTGACGTGTTATATCTCATATCTCTACATGTGCAACCACATATATTTTGTTTCAGGTCAACAAAAAAACAATTTTTAGGTCAATCACTACATTTTTAATGTATTTGCTGAGTTTATCTTTTATTTATTGACACTGACAGCTTTGAGATATTCAAGTTGATTCCAGGCTATTTTAGCAATCGTTATATCGGAAAGTGGGCTTTCTGAATATATAATAGGTACCAAACAAATCTTATATAATGTCTGGGGTGTTTGTATTTGTGTATCTTTTGCTATCAGGCTCTCTTTGCGATTATGATCGTACTACTACTCGTTCCATGAACTCAGAACTCATTAGAACTGAGAACATTTGCGTTACATTTTTATTCTGCGAGAGCCTATAAGTAATGTCATTTAGACTTTAAACACTTGTTTATCGGCGCGTTGAACATTACAGAAATGCTACAGTACCATAGATGGCACACCTGGCTTTACAAGCGAATCATTAAAGGCCACAAAGGACAGAGTGAGGGAGAAAAAAGTTTATGGAGCCCTGATAATAGACAAGATGAAAATAATGGAGTCTGAAGAATTTCGCCCTAATGCTGAAAGAATTGTTGGTTTCGAAGATTTTGGATTTATGATCGAATCTGACGGCAATAAACACGCAACATAGATTTTAGTATTTTGGTGGTTGCCCTCAATGAAGCTTGGACGGTTTCGATTGGTTATTTTGCCACTGCTGGCACTAATGCTGAACAAAAAATCAAATTTAATACTGACTGCCGTGAGTCTAGTACTTGTACAAGAATCTGGAGTAGAGATAAAATCGGTAACATTTGATGGCCCAAGAATAAATTTAGCTACTGCAAAATTGGGAAGCATTCTGGATCCTGGAAATTTTAAAACACAATTTTAGAATACAATTTACATTTATCTCGACCCTTGGCCATATGCTGAAAAATTTCAGAAAGCATTGCAAGCGTATGGGGTTATTGGAAGATATTGAAGGGCGGCAGATTAAGCGGCAGTTTTTAGAAGATTTTTACAGATTGCAAGAAAATTAACTTGTTCATTTAGCAAATAAGCTGAGAGCGAATCATATCTATTTAAAACTAAAATTATGAATATGAGGCTTGCGTTTCACCTTTTCAGCGAAAGTGTAGCTCTAATATTGTGTAGTTCTAATAGTGACTAATATTCTGCGAAACAGAATTGCACATAATTAATTTCAGTGGAGTACAAGCGACCGCATACTTTCTAAACTGATTAATGATCTATTTAATCAGAATATATCAGATTCGGGCGCCTTAAACATTGAAAACCATGAATTGGTTTACAATTTGTCAGATAGAGCGACACAATATGTGACAGTTTGCCAAGTGTTTGGCAAGGAGTCTAATGAGACTCAAGATCGTAATTATAGTCTGCTTTTAGATACAAATAGGTCTTATATACTAATGTGGTGCATGTCTAAAGTTAACCGTACAATTATGTACGACATGCTGTCGCTACAATAGCATTAAAATATGTATAACTGAGCCAGTATTATGGATTTATATCGTTTTACTGGATTCCTAGGATTCTGTGTATGCGCAGAAAGTGCAAAAAACCTATTTAAAGATGAAGTATCTGCCACTTCATAAAATATCTCAAGACCAGCTGAAATATTCTTTGGCAACGTAAAAAGTCATGGCGGCGGCAATGACAACCCAACAGAACGCATGTTTGAATCAATTTTCATTTTGAGCTGATTGACGTAGACTCCGGCAACTGCATTCCTTTAGAAAAATCACCATCTTAAATTGTTCCTTGGTGTCCCCTGGGGACAAAACAGTGATCGCGACAACATTGTGACTTGCGCCAGCGATGACGTAATTTCCCTAGATGTGGCAGACACAGCTCCTCTTTCACCATTTGGTGAATTTTTTTTGAATATAAGGCTGGATTAGTTTTCCATATGCTTATAAAAAATATAAGTGACACATGCATATCCGCACTCTTATCGCAAAATAGTACTGACCAATCCAGTTTAATAAGCGATAAAGTCAAAAGTAAATTGATACACCCTTTCAGCGATATAAAATCTCGCGAAATTGAACTCACAAAAGGCGTTGAGGATAACAAACTGAAAAAAGATAATACAACAGGCTTGCTACTTCCCCAAGTTTCCGCTATATTACAAACACTGCAGCATTTTCAGTGTCAATCACGTTAATAGACTGTAACAGCTCTATAAGAGCACAGAATAGATAATAGTACTACCGTACAGAAGGATCACTTCGCTAAGACAATTAAATAAAAAAACAACTCTTGGGGTACCGCAATAAAGTGCACTTCAGCTCGCACAACCTTGATCCGAATATTTATTTCCGAGTTGTGTACTTATCTTAGACTAGGAATCTACATACTTGCGGGGAAGGCGGAGATAGCAAGCCTGGTCCCGTAGCCCCGCCACTATGGCGTGAGAAGGAACACCGGGGTGGTTTTAGTGGGTAAAAATCCCACATAACCCGGTCACGTCCCCCAATGTGACCGGGTATCTTTCTGAATCTTTCTTTTTTTTCAGGAGGTGGACCTCGTGAAAAAAAAAAGGTATCTACATACTTAGGGAATTGTAATTTGTTTAAATTAGGGTAAAACGTTTACTTTTGGTAAAGGAAACGGTATTGAATTGAATCAAAAAGGAATGGAATTTGATTTGAGAAAAATACGAAAATCTACTAAATACCCAATTGCAACAACATCTTCTATAACAACAGTATCTTTTGTACGAATTATAAAATCGTTTAGAAGTCATTGTTCGTTGCAAAAATCACAGAAATGATCGACGCAGCTAGCGCGCGAGTCGAGTGGCTACTGCCACACGCCTGATCGTCCTACCCGAGAGGAACGCTGGCCGAACGTACTTAAACTGTGGAGTGACACCACCATGAGAGAAAACCAGTAACAACCCACTCTCCCCTCGCCCCGCAAAAGTTGGTCGAACGTGATTTCATATATATTTGCGAGCGTTGCGTGTCCCGTGCTTTATTCGTCCATGCTATTTGGACAACAAATCTGAGAACAAACGCTTCCTAACAACTTCGTCTAATCGGCATCTGAATGGCCAATTACGAGTACAATGGTGTTTTTATGTGTATTGCGTCAATTTTTAGAGTTCCAAACCTCTAAAGGAAAAACACGGAAGCCGTATAGGATCACTTCTTTTAGCGAACATAAATTTTGGGTTAACTGTTAACTGTTAGGGTTCCGTACCTCAAAAAGAAAAAACGGAACCCTTATAGGATCACTTTGTTGTCCGTCCGTCCGTCCGTGTGTCAAGACCCATTTTTCTCAGGAACGCGAGGAGGTATCAAGCTAAAATTTATATCAAATACTCTACTGTTCCTTGGAGCTGTGAAACAATCAAACTTCGACGCAATCAAAAGATACAGCCGTTTATGCCGCAAATTTTCGCAAATTTTCGAAACTCGCAAGCGAATCAAAACCTACAGGGTACTTCCCGTGAACTCAGAATCTTGAAATTTAGTACGAAGCAACGTCTTATAGCACAGATAAAGGAAAAATTCCAAAAAATTAAAATTGTTGAAAATTAAAGGTGTCCCCATACATACATAGTTACCACCAATTAAGATAGGCCTCTGAGTTGTATGGGAGCTCATTCAATCTAGAGGTCTGGCTTAATTGCACAAACCCCAAATAAGGTAATCGAAAAAAAATGATGAACGAACTATTTACAAGTTTGTACGGAACCCTCGGTGCGCGCGTCCGACTCGCACTTGACCGGGTTTTTTTTTACAAAAATACCACACACTTAAAAAATACCTTCGAGTTTATTTGGTTATTAATTACAAAACCTTGGTGTTTAATTAAACACAAGAACTCCGTGAATTTGTATGTGAGTTGGAGTACGTTAGGGGTAGTTGAAATTGCTCATTTCAGGTCAAGTTGGGTCCATTTCGTAATAGGGAAAAAACAGTTAAGTGAACGGTTTTGGCACGTCTGATATATTATCACGATCTCTTTACATTATTCCTTCACTGTTTGTGACGACACGAGTTGGGAAATTGTAAGACTAATCCATAGTCTTAGGTTTTTATTTTATATTAACAAACTAGCTCTCCCCCGCGGTTTCACCTGCGTTCCCGAGGTATCTTATCTTTTCCCGTGATTAATATTAATATAATATTTCGCTATTTCAATCGGTTTTTGTCCACAATTTTATGGGGTTTAATTTACCCGTTACCCGTAACATCAGCTATCTGCAGTGATAGCTCCGTCAAAATCGGTCCAGCCGTTTCGGAGATTAGCCGGAATAAACAGACAGACAACAATTTAAAAAATGATTTTGTTATAAGTACCGTATAGCTGAAAAGTCATTCCAAAAAAACAGATTCCATTCCATTTTATTGAAGCTTTTGTCATCAACACAATATCATATTTTTTAAATACAAGTTTAACCGACAGATAATATTTTTTGACACCACTACCGTGTCAAAAAATATTATAGAAATTTTTGCTACTATTAGGCGGTAGGTTTGCTTGTTTTCCTACAATACTACTACTTTACCTTATACCTTTGATATCTAAGTAATATATTAGATATCAATGCCTTATACGCTTGGACTAATGAGTTTTGATTGTAGGTATGTAGTAATTTCTTTGGCACGCTCTGTAGACTAAACGGCCTGATTAATTTTAATTGAGATGTGTCGTTAGATACGTCTCATTGTGGGAGTGACATAAGGAATATTATTTCAATTCTAGCTTCCGCTGAGCGATTTCACTCGCGGAAAAAGATATGATCCCAATGGGTTATGTTTTTCCGGGTTAAAATTAAATATAACTATGTTTTATCCAGGGTGTGATCTACATATGTGCGGGACAAGCTAATTGTCTAACTGGAGGTATTCAAATGGAAACGTTTAAATTACATAATGTTTTATTTCTTTGCCTGCAATAACTTTACTAACAATTAAGTTTTATTTACTTGTAGATAGAGGTCCTATTGATCATTAGTAATCTCTATAAGATTGTTTTTCCCATTTTAATTAGTATTTTTGTATTTATGTAGTCGGGTTTTTTATTTCATTTAATAATTTGCCTTATTGGCTTTGCACTTCACACGTTTACGGTCTCGAACAAAGAGCAAATTGATCACGCAAGTAAGATTTTTTTTATGTGAACTGTATTTTTATGAAGATAAGATAACCCCCAACAAAATAGAAGAGTGACGTTAGTAATAGGTCCCTGAAACACTTAAGGTTTATGAGCGTAGCGGGACGATTTAGCTTCTGCACTCTCATGAGCCATACCTACATACCTATGCGTTACTTGTATGATACATGTAACGCATAGGTATGTAGGTTTTATCCTACCTATAATATGGAAGTTTAGTTTTTTATCTGGTTTCATATTGATTTATTTACTACTAGCTTTCCGGTCGTGGCTTCGTTCGCGTGTACTACACGATTTTGGCTGATCCATTTTATCCAGTTCTTAGCCCTTTTTTATTGATTCCCTTTACAAACTTCTACCCCCTGTAAGGGTGTAACTTAAGGGATGATTTCGGGGATAAAAACTATTCTATATCCTTCCCCACAACTCAAAATATCTATGTACCAAATTTCTGCCGTCGGCGCGTGTCGGCGGCTGCAGTCGGCAACATGCTGCTCGTGTGAACGAGCCCTAAATCGGTTCAGCAATTTAAGCGTGAAGTCGTAACAAACGGACAGACACACTTTTGGATTTATAATATTAGTAGTTGCGAACACGGCTTCTTCAATGCTACATCTGGCCCATTATGCTATACGGATGCGAGGCTTGGACTATTAAAGAAGACCTCAAGAATAGTATAGAGGCATTTGAGATGTGGGCATACCGACGCATGCTGTCCATTAGCTGGACTCAGAAGGTCACCAATGTGGAAGTGTTGCGGCGGGTCGGCCAGCCTTCAGTGATTGGAGTGGCACCAAAAGAAGAAGAATATTAGTAGTGATTTGCGATTTGTTTTACTATTATTTATAAGAATAAGTTACAAATATGTAGTCATAAAAAAGTAATATGATTGTAAAATTTACCGATCCTATTAAGAATTATTGCGAGAAGAGTAGGTACAATCTGGGTAATCGATGCATATAAAGTAAAACGAGTGGATGGCAAAAAAGTTTTGCCATGTTTTCAGAACATTTTCAATTTTAAAATTGTGCAAGTTTAGAAAGAAATCAGAAATTTCAAATTAAAAATCTCACGTCCAGATAATTTCTCTATGATGATCATCCATGTGCCTCCAATGCATAAGAATAACAGTCCCAGCACGCTCCACGGAATTATTCGCTATATCAGTTGTATGTATCCATTGACACATTTAGACAGGTATGGCTGAGCGATGTCGTACGTTCGAAGCACACGTTTTCTGAGCCACTTAAGGTTCAGCGGACGGGGAATGTGCTAAATGGATCCATCCAATACATTTTGTTTATTCAGCTAGGGTAGCAAACATGTCTTCTAACATACGAGGTTTAACGTCAACTTCAATTAGATGTAACTTTTGAATCAGGGTAGAAATGCTTTCTAATTTTGATCACGATTGTTTTATACTAACTTATTCCATTTCAACAAACATTCAAAGGATTGTTCCAAAATGATTCGTATTTTACGTGTTGATTTTTCCAGAAATCTGCAACTAAAGGGTGCCAGCAGCTATTACTAAGTCTACGCCTGTCTGTCGGTCGCAGAACTGTCTTTTTAAATGTAATAGGCAGCTTTATTATCTATTTAACTAATAATTATTTGCGGTTTAGAATATGATCTCCTAAAGGAGTTTCATATGTAAGGTTGTCTATTCTATTTATATAATTTAGTTATTATAAGCGACTTTCGGGAATGACATTTTTTAGGGCGTGAAATATATATGTAATTTTAATTATGGTTACTATTTGCTTGTCTTGGGCTTAGTAAAATATATATAAAGTGAATGCTCAGACAGTCAGACGGACATACGGACAAGCAAAGGGATGGAAAAGAGTTGTCATAGCAACAAGGTTCTGTTCGGGTATACAATCGTCAAACTTGATCTAATTGTAGTACCATAATTCTTTAGTAAAATTATATAAATTGGGTAAACCATAAATCGAATCTGGTCTACCTATTTAATAACAATTTTGAAGAGAATTTGTTTTCTAGTAAGGATAAGTACTTGCAGGATAAGTAATTGCGCGCGTCCGTTTAGCACTCGGTTTTTAATGCAATATTGGATCATAGTAGGGCTACCAGATACTAGGCCTACTAGAGCTACCAGATATTAATAAAGACAAATAGGCACTTATCAGTTGAATCAACTGCCTGCCTGATCAATAAATAATAATAATAATAAAATAGCATTTGTGAAATTACCTTGGTATGTTTTCATAACTATCCCAGCTAGTCAAGCAATTGTAAGAGCTGTATCTACTGACAGCTGCCATGATTAATCTGTATTTGGTGATTGAATTACACGAATATAATTATTCGGAACTGCGTTGGTTTCTTGAAAGCTTTTTGGTAGGTACCTACTGTTATTTCTAAAATCAGATTAAAAATTAAATTAAAATAAAAATGTAAGTTAAGCACAGACTGTTTTCCTTTGTATTTTGCGATATAACGGAAAGTATGTGTCATGTGTAGGTTTTGTGTGATCGGTAGGTAATTGTACGTCATACATGTGTGTGGTGTGTATAACCTGATCGCATGTGGTAGTAGGTGCGTAGTTATTTTGTCCTTATTCAATTAGACATTAATTAAGTTAAAAGCCTCTGTTACGGCCGCATATGGGAGGGAGCGCGGAAGGAGAGCGCGGGGAATGGAGCAACGCGAGCGCACGCCGGAGCGGCCGGCCATTCTTCGATCTTTGTTTTGTTATAATAAATACATGTATACTGTGTATACTCACAGAAACAAAGATTTTTAGTATCTACTACAATTGTTATCAGCATCTACAGTTAACTACACAACATATTCAGCCTCTAAGTAAATTCATGCTACATAATTGTGAACCCGGTATAAAATTGCTTACTTTTTAACTTTTAATCACATTAATATTTATTGATAATTCGTAACTTTTATTCAAGTAATTGGCAATAGTTTTCATTCTAGATAAATAACCATATCTCGTTCTGAATTCAATATGTTGATAAATAAAAAATTGTCCAATCCTATCCGCAAAATTTAAAAGATTTCGCTTCACGTGAATGATTTTACCGCGATGATTGATAAAAAACTGTTTCTTGATTGAGTAATTCATAAAAATTATAAGTAAACAAGGCTACCCATGAATATCCAAAAGTTATTAGAGAGGACAAACGTAAACTACTGCTTAGGTACATATTGTTCCTTTAAAACGTCCATTGCACTTTAGCTAATTGATATTGTTGCCGCGATGTAGGAATACACTCTAGTTTTGGTTTAGTTAACGTCGGTGTAACCTATAATTTCGTTTGGTTTAACAGGTGGTAAGCTTGTGATAGGATTGATTTGTGACTTTAGTAAACGAAATACATATACAATTAGATGCATATTCGCACACAAAATATTAAATAAATGTACGATGTGACACCTTACTACCGTTAGCAAATAGGCATATGTTGTGTGTGAAGTAATTTACGAAATATCGGCGAAACGGGCGCCGCGGTGCGCGACCGTCAAAGACTGGCTGAAAACGGCGCGGCGTCACTCTGCGTCGGGCGGGCGGCCGCGTCAGCTCCCGCGCCCGCACTCGCTGCACGCTACATCTAAGCTACGAAGGAGCGATGCATGACCCCCGGCGATCGTCCGACCAATACAAGAATAATAAAAAAAGTTTTCAAAAAACAATGTTTCGGGGTCTTGGCTGTCCACATCTCAGTTGTTTCAAATATGTCGGCTGAGGAGGTTTTCCGTAATATCGGCTTCGTTTGAAATAATTCTAGTAACTTAAAAATGCTATTGTCGCCCCACACTACTGCCATGTTTATAAACAACTGAAACACACATCCACACTTGTATTCAGCTGTTGCGAAACTGATTTGTTTCGGTGCTCTCCAATTCCTTCGGGGAGCCCAGAAACATGCTAGAAACACATAGTGTTTACCGCAACTATTTCAAATGTTTCAGAAACAGTGTTTATAAACAATTGTTTCTCAGTGAATACATGGCTTTATACATACATATTTATAGAATAGGTCTATATATAAATATTATTTTATATAAAAAATATCGATTTGCGAGGGCATCTAGCTGTTTTAAGACCGTAGTTAGATTTTGTTGTATCTCGAAAACTATAAGCTAACAAATATTAATAGGTCATCCATATCCGAAATGCGAAAGTAACTCTGTCTGTCTGCTTGGTTTTTATTGCATCTATTTGGTTTTAATAATTTGGTATGGGAATAACTTAAGAAGACTGGAGTAGGACGTGGGCTACTTTTGTTTTTAGGATTCAAGACCCAAATGGTAAAAAGTGTACCGTTATTATAACCATCATGTCCATCTGTCCTTATAGGTTGCAACTGTTTTACTTGAAGACTATTGGCACACCATTACGGTGGAATTCTATGAAACTTTAGGGAATTTCTAAAATAATAAATATTATAAAACAATAACAATAAACTGAGTATTTAAAAAACAATATCCTTGAATGTGTAGTTCAAATGACATAGGTTTTTTAAATATGGAATATTTTCGGTTACAATGTTATTGTGAGTGAGAGTAATAAATAAGTAGGTGAAAAGGTTTGAAACCGCTATAAGCAAATTCCACGTGGGCGCAGTAGCGAGCAAAGGCTAAATGTAGGTAATAGATGAAAATGTAAAAGTTCGGCTCTTTATTTTTATTTATAATTTATTAAAAATATATTTATCAATAGGTATGATTTGTTGCTTTGAATAAATAATTTATTAAATTTATGAGTGTGGCCAAAAACATACCAAGTACAAACGTGGATCCAGGAGGTCATGGGGGTCATGACCCCTGGGCTGGGTCTAGTTTCACTAAATTTAAATTAATAAATACTTAGTATGATGGAAAACAAACGCGCATAATACCACTAAAATATGCTGTTATTACAACCTTTATAAGATTTCTTATTGTAATCGAATTGGAGTCTGTCCTAACTAGTACTAAACTATATGAACCCCTGAGTGGAAAAGATCCGCCCTCGACTACGTAGGTACTTAAGGAACATAATGTAATTCTATGGTAATACCACAAAACGTACGTAAACCTAAGAGCTGTCTTAGTTATAAGTAGGGTTGTTAGTAATGACAACAAAAAGCTACTTAATTGACACTGAAATGAAGAGATAAAAACGGTCACGTAACCGTTTTGGGCACGTTACCCACCCATTGACAGCGATCTAAATTCCGTGTTTTATTTATTGTTTATATTTATGTCTAGTTTAGTCTGTATATCTATAGAAGTGTGTAAATATTTTATTGTTGATTAAGTACCATGTTAAATTAGTATGTACCGTAAAATTAAATATTGAGGCATTTTCTTAAATACGTTGTCACAAAACTTCATATTTTCTTCGTTGAGTTAGTTTGCGATCAGTTATTAACTATAAGCAAACCATTTTGTAGGAGCACTTATTGTCAGGAAGTGTGGGCTCTCCGACGAGAGCATTCACTTATGTTTTATGCCACTTCAGCTAGAAAATGCTTTTTCTCTTGAGGCGTCTTGTTCAGTCTTGACAGATTATATTCGCAGCAAGCGCATTAGGATGTTTGTTTCGTCGCCGCTGCCGGTATTTGATGACATTGTTTGGGATTACTTCTTTCACCTTGCGCAATTAAATTGTTTGTATATTCCAGATTTTTTTTCAGACCAATAAACATTTGGCATTGCTTTTAAAAATATTATCTGTATTATTTTCATCGTTGGATGCCATAAATGCCCAACGGTTTTGAACACTGTCTTGTAGATTAGTGACAGTTTACTGTTTCCTCGAGCAGTTTTTGAGATTTATCTTTGAAAAGGCCTAAATAAGCCAAAACTGGTTGTCTTAATGTCTGAATCTGGTTTGTGTGAGAAGATGCTAATGTTGTGATTATTTTTATAATGTTAAAACTTAAAGGTTTTGTGTTTAATATGCCGTAGAAGTAAGTCGAGTTATAAAACAACCTTTGCTGATCACTAGAAACGTGTAGATAATAGGATTCATACTTATTGTACGCACGGATGATGACTAAGATATCAAGTTACTTCACGATTAAAATTGTATACTACGATGTAATCCAAGATGGAGAAATTTTGTTTCGTGATAAAAGCCAACAACTAAAGACAGACCCTTTCCGAAACTACGGAGATTTATTACAATGGCCCACTTTATAGACCATATGGTTATACAAAAAGGCGCACTATTTCTAGGACCCTGTTATAGAGACCATCTTCGACAGGCCACCATCGCCAACCAAGGATAAATAGAGCGCAATAAGTCTGCCAGGTTTCAGTGTTTCAAGCTATTTGATTGACAGCTTCGGTCTATGGACCGTATAAGACGTTCGGTCGTAGATATTGCTCAGCCATCAACAGTAAAAGGTTCGCCTTATAGTTTTATTTAGACGTCAAAAACATATTGCATGCTCTGCGTTCCAGTTTCATATAATAACGTTAGCCCCTTAGATCATACATAAAATAGTAACTCTGGATCATGTACCGAAATAGATTCGAGTCGGCTGTATTGGATGGAAAATTTTATAATTCCATGAAGATGTATGTTCTCTTAAATAGTTTTGCTATGATGGTGATTTTAATAAATATAAAGGCATTCTTGAAGCGCGTCCTAATGAAATTTTACTGTAGATAGTTTTGACTGCAGAAACCATATCTATCTTATATATATATATAAAAGAAAGTCGTGTTAGTTACTCCACTTATAACTCAAGAACGGCTGAACCGATTTAGCTGAAAATTGGCAGGGAGGTAGTTTAGAGCCAGGAGAAGGACATAGGGTTAAAAAATACGAAAAATTCACAAAAAAAAAAACGAATAAAGAAGAAATTTTTGTCATACATTTTGTGTAGAATGACGTTTTGACATGTCTCGAGATCGGACTGACAGATGGTTTAGTTTCACAATAGGTGGCGGTGTAGACGGGTTCTAAGTTTAATTTTCAGGGCAGGACAACGTCTGCCGGGCCCACTAGTTAGGTATATAAGAAATGATTGATTGCTATGCATTTGTTAAATAGTGTAGTCAAAATGATGAAATTGTTGTTATTTCTTGATAAAGGTCCTAAAAATATGAGCGATAGCTCGTTTGATACGGAACGATATCTAAATAAAATAATTTCGATTATTCATCTGTATCTGCACGTAAAAAAATTAAATTATAATTAACAAATAAAGAAAAAAAAAGATATTTAGTTCTTCGATAATCGTCCAAAAACGATTGATAGTTAAGATATAAAGAAAAAGATTCTAAAATAGGAGGCAAATTCAAATGAAAAAGCCCCAGGTCCCGGAACTCCATCTCCATTTATAATATAGATTTTATAAATTAAATTCAAAAATCATTTTTTTAGACATAATTCTGCATCCAATGAGATATTTTTAGGACCTTTATCAAGATTAAAACCAATTTCAACATTTTGACTTGACTAAAAGTAAGACACGAAACCTAAAATCCGTACCTACGACTTGCGGAAAGTTATAAAGTAAAGAAATTTGCGTTTGAGAATAGGAGCTATCAAAGCATTTGGGTATTAGGGTGGGTAAAGTCATAATTTTAATGAAAAAGCTGCAAATCGATGTAAACATTTTCTGAATGGTCCAAGATATTTATTTGACTACCATTCGAATTGTTCAAAGTATTTATGCACTTTTGTACCACGGCTTTCAGAACGGATTAATTTGACACCATCTTTATTCTGAACTGATGAAGCAAAACTTATCGTTCTACGCTATAAGTTTGATCCAAAAAGCAACTAGTAATTTTATGGAAAGTTTAAACGCGCAGTTCACTTGATACCATGGGAGTAAACGAGCAAATTATAAGTACTCATGGACGTTAATTATGCTGATCGATATATTATCGATCAGCTGCTTCTATATTGTCTTTCAAGAGTGGAACGCTTCGTAATTTCACATATAAAAATACGAGAAATTTCAACACAATAATGTTACGCAAAGTTTTCAAAAGGGAAAAGACACCGCTGAAAATCAGTGCTGTTATTCCGCAGCACATGCTGAGCTTATTTGATAATCCTTATATATTTTTTATGTTGTATTTTAGTTGTGATTTATATTGTTAATTTTCTTCTATATCAGCTGTCAGATATGCTATTAATAATGAAGAGCATGCATTGGCAATGGCTTTGTCGAAATGTCTATCCTCTTTGGCAGGTATATAAAACAATAATGATGGCGACACAACCAAAAGAAACGAAAGAAAGCAACAAACATCCTCCTTGCCAATACTCGTCACCCTCAGCCAATATATCATCACCCCCCGCCAATTCATCGTCGCCCGCAACGTAAAAGTACTCCGAATAGTTTTGCCGTGCTGAGATTGACTTATTACCCTCATACTTACACGAAACGGCTTTTACCTTTTAGTTAACTTCGTATGTATTATAGTTTCGAATTTGAGGCGCTCGCGGTAAACCATGGGCCCATGGTCAGCTGACACTAAAACTATAGTTGAAGACAATGGCAAACGCTTAGTCTTAGCCTCTGAGGACTTGAAAGCCAGAGACTTTTTCGCCCAGACACCACGCATAACCGTCCAGCGAGGCAACGCCGCTAGCATCATAGGTACCACGGAACATTTTGATAATGTTTTATTTTATCTCATCTTTTTATTTGCCTTATTTTATATATTATATTAGTTTGTTATATTACTTATATAATTTGCTATTTGTGTTATAGAATTCTCGAAGTACTTGTTCCAAAACGACTGTGTTTTACTACTTTGACTTGTATTGTATATTAACATATTACATGCCTGCCTGTCACAGCCTCGCAGGCAGTGTTGTTGAGCATAAGAAGGTATTGGTTTATAAACGTGTTCATTCTAGTGTAATTATACAATCAAATTCTTCGTTTACTTTCCAGAATCCAATTCTCTCAGCTAATAATGATTTGAAATTTGATTCATTGGATACGAATACTTACATAATATAAGGAACATGGAGCTCTATGTATTTTTATCAATTTGTTGATCGGTTTACTTTTATTTGAAAAGAGTTACATTATTCCCTGTAATTTGGCAATAATGTTAGGAAAGAATTGGATCCGACAAAATAAATCTTGATAGTGCCATATGAATAGTCACATGTTCAGTAGGTATTGTATGATAGTTATTTAATTTGTATTAATACATAGTGAATAATTAAGTATTATTAGTGTTTAGTGGATATGTGTTGTGACTCATTTTAATGGTACTGCCAGATAAAACGCTACATCGAAGCAAACTGAGTTATTTGATACAAGCTAAGGGTTATCGAGGGAAATTTAGAAAAAGGTAGTTTATAAGCAAAAGAAATGTAAATTCTAATGAACCTGGGTATCTGCAGAGCAATTTCGTCCAGGCTGTCGATGGGTTCGCTGAGCGGGCGCTCGAGCAGTCGAGAAGGGGCGGTTAGAGTGTCTGAACTCATGTTTCGGCTAGTTTTCCTGTTTCTGGAGTCCTTCTTTCGTTTCTCCTCAGCGCGTTGCAGATTGTGGAATCGGAAGAAAAACATCGACATTATATCTCCTTTTGCTTCACTATCACATTTACTTTTCAGTTATTCGATTAAAAATCTAAGATCGAGTGACATTCACTATTGTCTTTCATTACTAACACTTAGGTAACAAATGTTTTTAGTCTTTACATTTTTGTTAGAACAATTATCATAAACGAAAGCCTAATTACATAATAAACCTTTCGTTTGTGATAAGAATTTATTAATATTTTACAAATGGTACCGTTTATATTGTCACTGTGGGATGTTTGATGATGATGATGTTTCGTTATTAAATAAATTATTTATCGAAGTAACTAACAATATAATAATAATTATTATAAAATCAGCTTTAATCACTATAAACTTTCAAACAAACTGTATTTCCCATTTAGTAGGTACCTGTTTCATGATCATATCGTCAATCCAAAGCTGCTCTCTTGCTTTAGTTTAAGAGTTCACCGTAAAGGTTTCCGTAAGAGTATAACCCCTCTTTGTGCCACCCTTATGCAATAAAGACCTTGGTGAAAACTCAGTATCTTTTGGTTTGGTATCCAAATAACTTTTTTATGTTAGGATTCGGGTGAATTAATATCAAATAACTTTCTAAAAATAAATGTTTGTAAGTCTAAGGCAATGATGTGCATAGATGTAATAATAATAATTTATTTATAAGTAGAAAATCGTCACGAACGACCTTTGTAATGTTGACCTCGAGTGGTCGGCAGAATTACGACTAAATCTAATTTATTGAACGAAGTAAGCGACAACCCCTGTTGAATTGCCTTTGGCGAAAACCAACCAATCTTGTTGCTATTTTTATGTTACACATTATTTTAGTCAATATTTTCGCAACAAACGTAAACTCATGCACAAACAACAACGAGTACTTACGTAGTTACGTATATGTGCGGTTTGAGTGCTTCGTACTGGATGTGTGAGTAGGCATAGTCGTAGTCCTTTGAATGATCGATGGATATCTTATCTTGAACTCCATTACCCAAGGGTTTGTTTGATAGCAATAGACCTAATGTTGTTTCTCTGCAATAGTCCTTGCACTTAGCACGTGTTGCCTTTGTCCGTGTCTCTTTAATAGTGCAGGCAGACATAATATAGTTATGTAAACACATCAATGTATCTCAGAGGGGCCTCTACGTGTAGGACCAATATCCCCCCCCCCCCAACCTTCCAAAAGGATCGATTCTCGGGCCGTGACAATCGAAAAGGCAATAAATAGGTTTCACCCGCGTTCCTGAGGGAACCATTTAGGGGTTGAATTTCCAACAATCCTTTCTTAGCGGATACCTATTCCCTATTAGGAATCTACCTGCCAAGTTTCAAGTTTGTAGCAAAGTAATGTAATATAAATAATTTTATTGTATACTCAGTCGTTCCTTATAAAATCTTCAATAAAATTTACGTTTATTTCAGATTCAAACAGAATCAAGATTTGGCGCACCGAATAATAGACTTAATCGTTTTATAACAGATCTTATAAAATATTCTCAGCATAAGTCTTTGTTTTTTTGTGATTTAGCTACAATGAATTAGTTTCTGTATATCAAACCGACCTGTAGTTATAAAAATGAAATAAAGTCATTATTGGCCGATATAAACAAAGACACCGTTACGGGGGTCATGGCAACCTATTATGCCAGATATTTGTAACGCTAGTAAGAGATTGCATGAGATGAGGTGAAAAAGGCCGGTGAGAGAGAACGAGAAGCAGCAATTAAGGAAGGCAGAGTCACCAAAGATGGTACGCCGGTTATAGATGTAATTGTAGATGGATGTTGGTGTAAGCGGTCGTATTTAACAAATTACGCAGCATTATCAGGGGCTGCAGCCATCGTTGTTAGACGTTTAAGCCAAGTATTATTTGTGAGTAGAAAAGAAATATTGTAGTATGGCGCCAGTCTGAAAAGAAAAAGACGCGTAGGCAACACGAATGGCGAGTGTCAGTAGCACATATTAAAAAAAGAACTGAAGCTCGCCCATATCCTGGCATCGCATTTACAAAAATGTTATGTCGCAATCATTGATTAAGAAATCACTGTAATAAATTGCGACAACATGCTTCTGGTACACAATATAATACAGCACACAGAAAAAACCTAACACAGGAATAAGTGCTACAATCAAGAAAATATATTTGCGATGCTATACAACTTAACAAACTTCATCAAAACTGTAACCGGAAATTGTGTAAATATATAGGTCCAGATGCTCCAAAAATTTTTTTTGGTAGTCTACTTTGGCAGAATATAAAAACATAGTGTGCTCAATCAGCTGATAAATTATAGTTTAATTGAAGACGTCGACAGCAATATGGTAGAAAGATTTAATTGTGTCATAGCAAAACTATTGGGTAGAAAAATAATAAATTATTCTCAAAGGTTCCTATCAAGCAAGATGCTCGGGAGCTGTGATTTTATTTGACGCCGGCAAATTGTTTTCAACTTTTCATCTGAATATATGGAAATAGCCCTATACAGTCAATCAAAAAGCACGAAAATGCAACAAATCATAAGAGGCTTGAGGCCAAACACGTCAAAAGAAAAAAATGTAGCTTGGTATTAAGGACGCTAAATTTAGATTATGGAAAAGTAGTACATAAAGAACCGGATTTAGATGAAGAAACTTTCAAATAAGCTATAACTACTTTTGATAAAACGAATAGACATTGAAAAGCGGATGATACTACAAAGGAAGTTTGGTAACGGCTACGACGAATCATGTTAACAGCCTCAAATTTTGGAAAAATTGATAAAAAAAGCAGACAAATTCAAACATTAAAAATATTGATCAAGGTTACTGCGACATCCATGTTGCCTCTGGTCACTACTGGGGTAGGCATTAACTTTAAACACTTATCACGGCGGAAAGCTAGTAATTAATAAATATTTTAACTATGTTTTTGTCAAAACAACGAAATTCAACGAATTATTTGGTAAAACGGTTAGATTTAAATTTAATCCACACCAATTTGCATGACGATTAATTTTAGTTTGACATTTCTAATTTTAGACTTATTTTGACGTAAAATGTATACAACAGAATAGCAAAACTACCAATTTAACTAAGTTGAGTTACTAAATACATCTTAGTCCTGTCAAACTAAAATTTAGTTTAATCCTACGACAACTGAATAGGAAACGTTAATTTGACAGACCTTAACTATATTTTAGTTGAGATTAGTTTAGTTCGTGACAACAGAATCGGCACCATTGCCATTTAAAAAAAATACACTATTTTTTGGACTATTTTTCGCCTGTTTAGGCTATAAATAACTTCTAACTTATAGTTTTTTTTCCTAGTTGGTTGAGACAATCAAGTAATCGTTTCATTTGAAACTAGTACGCTATACTCAAAAAATAAATAACTAACACATTTTAAGTCAATGCGAAAACCTTATCTAAAGTTTGACTAATTACTGTGAAAAAACAACTGTACTGGATCAGCAAAATGATCTTAAAAACTAGCCTATTTAATGTTATTTCGAAAATGGTAAAACATTCGTAGTTTTTTGTTGCCAAAAGTTTAATAATTCCATTTTTTGTCATTTAAGTCGTAGGTACTACTTGTGGGAAATACTACAATTAAAAAATAATACTTAATAAATGGTGCAGGCGTCTTTTGTCGCCAAATTTCTCATAAAGATTTTTTTTAAAAGCATAAATGTGACAATATCTCGAAAACCAGAAAGCTTTTACTAAGGTCATGTTAATGTTATCTGATAGACCTTAAGCCAATCTAGCTCCAATGTCACTCTGGCGTGTTATTTATGGGACACCCTGTATATAATCTTAATCTCGGAAACGGCTTTAACGATTTTCATGAAATTTAGTATGCAAGGGGTTACGGGGCGATAAATCGATAGCTAGGTTTCATTTTTAGAAAGCGTCGTTTGATCCGTGTTTTCAGTCAATGAAAAACTGATACAATATCATTAGAATACAAAAGTAAATTTCGCTACTATCTCCAAGTTTATAATAGCTCATGGGGAAATCGTGTGATCCCGCAACTAAAAGACCCGGTTCGAGTCCAGATGATTATTTTTTCCCTTTTTTTTCAACTTCCTTCTTTTGTTAGAAAAACTATTAACATTTTACCAAACTAAACGAGCAAAGCTCGGTCATCCAGGTACTAAAAAT
Source organism: Ochropacha duplaris (assembly GCA_951361185.1). Classification (NCBI taxonomy): domain Eukaryota; kingdom Metazoa; phylum Arthropoda; class Insecta; order Lepidoptera; family Drepanidae; genus Ochropacha; species Ochropacha duplaris. The sequence goes on from OX592690.1 coordinate 5,686,147, forward strand.
AATCGCAGAATGAATGCCTCTTTATTCTTAAACATTTAATATGAATACAACTAGTAAGATCCGGTTCAGCAATATTGTAAAATGTAATTCGTATAATACGAAGGTTCAAAAGAGAAAAGCAAAAAGCGAAGGACAGATTTTTCACAAAGCAAAAAGGGAAAGGGCGCCGCGTTTCAACTTAAATGTTTAAGCAGGGTGTGCGCTGGGTTTAGGTATCCGAGATAATTCTTTGCTCCGTATATTTATTTATGGGAAATAAGTTAATAACTTGTTTATATTTATATAAACTAGTATATAATATTTCATATTTTCAATTTATTTAAGGCATCTTCTATATTTCAGGATTTTTTACTTACTTTTTCTAAAATTTACTTTTTTCTGCTCGTCTATAGCTACTAAACAAAACATAAAAAAACGGTTCTCAATCCCCAGAGGAAAATGGGTACCTACACACTTTTCTTCTTAATTAAAATATCTATGAAGACCTAGCGAAGACTGTACAACATCGTACATAATCTATATATCTTTAATGGTCACATCGTGATACCAAAACATGAACATCTATTGGCCGGTAAATACGGATATGGAAACAGAAGTAGGCGTGGAGAAAGATTCCTTCAATATGCGTTTGAATACAACCTAAAATCTTATAAATACCATGTTCAGGTTTAAAAATACCAAAAGATGGACCTGGATCTCACTTCAGCCGGGCTCTACCAAATGCAAATCACAGACTTTTATGCATAATTATAAAACCAACCAGAGCTATTTCACCAATCAATCGATGTTTTCCACTGCATGAATACTCTTCCAGTCGCGGAGTTCATAGAGCCTGAAATCCTGAAATAAATATTAAAATTTATAGTCGAAAAATGATCAGGACCTGATGGTATCACGAACGAATGCATAACACTTGCAAAGACTTCATTATTTTCACCTATCACGTTACTATGGAATAAAATACTGAACGAAGAAGCTGTTCCACAATCATGGCCAGAAACTGAAATAATTTTGCTTTATAAAAAAAAGCGACCCAGCAGACATAGCGAACTATCGCCTAATAAGTATCATGCCTTGTCTTTACAAGTTATGAATTTTTGAACAAGCAGGATGTGTGAAGCTGTTTGTTACTCTTTCACACATAACGGCTGAGCGGATTTTGATGAAACTTGTTACACAGGTAGTTCATATCCTAGAATAAAACATGGCATACTTCTTATCCCGGAAAAGATAAGATCCCTCGGGAATGCGGGTGAAATCGCGGGGCGAAAAACTAGTTTATTATAATAAAATATTTAAACTGCCTTCATACGTCAAATTTGTTCGCCATTTTGTTTGTATTATTAAATATGCAGATCAAAGTCACGATAATGTTACGCTACGTAATATTGATTCTATTCAAGCTTTGTGTTTTTGCCCGAATTGTTGATGTAGGTATTTCGTATTGAATGATTGACCCATCAGTATTAATTTACAAATGAATGGTTTCAAAATAATAAGCCAACTCATATAAATTCTACTTGAAAATTTGAGTTTAATGTTTTTCAATCGTACCTACTTAGAAAAAGAAATCTAATCAATTTGTTTATTTGCCAGAATACAGCTAGGTAATTAGAATATCCAATAGGTGGACAGGTTTTAAAAATTAAGATACTTGATTAAATGAACTCGCATTTAATTTTTTAGAACAATACTTCAATTTATAATACTTCAGTAACGTGTGATCTATAATATAACCTCTTGAATAAAATAGTAGAATACCCTTAAAGCAACAGTTGTAGGTACGAGTAAGTTTGACGTACCTGAATACGCTTCAACGATTTGTTGATGAAACTTTGATAGGATCGTTTGTCAATATTGTCAATATCCCTCGATACGTAGCGAGGGATACGTAGCTAATTGGCAACAAGTCCTCACTTGTTGCGAAGCATAATATTGAATGAAATTAAAAACAATGTAAGCGTAATTGGACTGTGTAAAAAATATATGAATATTTTTACACTTAGGTAACAAACAGTTAAAGTACAAAAACCAGAAAACACTAAATAGGTACGTGATTACAAATAATAGATCAAAATGAAATATCAAATTTGATATACCTCCAATTTCTTCTGGGCCCTTTACCGCCCCGTAGGCCTCTAGTGCCCACAAGACGGCGTTATCGCCCACTTTGAAAAACTGCTTCAAGAAATCATGACTTAGGTTGTATCTATATATATATATTACTATTCCCGATTCACGAAACAATATTTCAACGACATCACCGTTACTCGTACCTACCTACGTTTGACAAACGATCCTATCAAAGTTTCATCAACAAATCGTTGAAGCGTATTCAGGTACGTCAAACTTACTCGTACCTACAACTGTTGCTTTAAGGGTATTCTACTATTTTATTCAAGAGGTTATATTATAGATCACACGTTACTGAAGTATTATAAATTGAAGTATTGTTCTAAAAAATTAAATGCGAGTTCATTTAATCAAGTATCTTAATTTTTAAAACCTGTCCACCTATTGGATATTCTAATTACCTAGCTGTATTCTGGCAAATAAACAAATTGATTAGATTTCTTTTTCTAAGTAGGTACGATTGAAAAACATTAAACTCAAATTTTCAAGTAGAATTTATATGAGTTGGCTTATTATTTTGAAACCATTCATTTGTAAATTAATACTGATGGGTCAATCATTCAATACGAAATACCTACATCAACAATTCGGGCAAAAACACAAAGCTTGAATAGAATCAATATTACGTAGCGTAACATTATCGTGACTTTGATCTGCATATTTAATAATACAAACAAAATGGCGAACAAATTTGACGTATGAAGGCAGTTTAAATATTTTATTATAATAAACTAGTTTTTCGCCCCGCGATTTCACCCGCATTCCCGAGGGATCTTATCTTTTCCGGGATAAGAAGTATGCCATGTTTTATTCTAGGATATGAACTACCTGTGTAACAAGTTTCATCAAAATCCGCTCAGCCGTTATGTGTGAAAGAGTAACAAACAGCTTCACACATCCTGCTTGTTCAAAAATTCATAACTTGTAAAGACAAGGCATGATACTTATTAGGCGATAGTTCGCTATGTCTGCTGGGTCGCTTTTTTTTATAAAGCAAAATTATTTCAGTTTCTGCCCATGATTGTGGAACAGCTTCTTCGTTCAGTATTTTATTCCATAGTAACGTGATAGGTGAAAATAATGAAGTCTTTGCAAGTGTTATGCATTCGTTCGTGATACCATCAGGTCCTGATCATTTTTCGACTATAAATTTTAATATTTATTTCAGGATTTCAGGCTCTATGAACTCCGCGACTGGAAGAGTATTCATGCAGTGGAAAACATCGATTGATTGGTGAAATAGCTCTGGTTGGTTTTATAATTATGCATAAAAGTCTGTGATTTGCATTTGGTAGAGCCCGGCTGAAGTGAGATCCAGGTCCATCTTTTGGTATTTTTAAACCTGAACATGGTATTTATAAGATTTTAGGTTGTATTCAAACGCATATTGAAGGAATCTTTCTCCACGCCTACTTCTGTTTCCATATCCGTATTTACCGGCCAATAGATGTTCATGTTTTGGTATCACGATGTGACCATTAAAGATATATAGATTATGTACGATGTTGTACAGTCTTCGCTAGGTCTTCATAGATATTTTAATTAAGAAGAAAAGTGTGTAGGTACCCATTTTCCTCTGGGGATTGAGAACCGTTTTTTTATGTTTTGTTTAGTAGCTATAGACGAGCAGAAAAAAGTAAATTTTAGAAAAAGTAAGTAAAAAATCCTGAAATATAGAAGATGCCTTAAATAAATTGAAAATATGAAATATTATATACTAGTTTATATAAATATAAACAAGTTATTAACTTATTTCCCATAAATAAATATACGGAGCAAAGAATTATCTCGGATACCTAAACCCAGCGCACACCCTGCTTAAACATTTAAGTTGAAACGCGGCGCCCTTTCCCTTTTTGCTTTGTGAAAAATCTGTCCTTCGCTTTTTGCTTTTCTCTTTTGAACCTTCGTATTATACGAATTACATTTTACAATATTGCTGAACCGGATCTTACTAGTTGTATTCATATTAAATGTTTAAGAATAAAGAGGCATTCATTCTGCGATTATTTTTAGTACCTGGATGACCGAGCTTTGCTCGTTTAGTTTGGTAAAATGTTAATAGTTTTTCTAACAAAAGAAGGAAGTTGAAAAAAAAGGGAAAAAATAATCATCTGGACTCGAACCGGGTCTTTTAGTTGCGGGATCACACGATTTCCCCATGAGCTATTATAAACTTGGAGATAGTAGCGAAATTTACTTTTGTATTCTAATGATATTGTATCAGTTTTTCATTGACTGAAAACACGGATCAAACGACGCTTTCTAAAAATGAAACCTAGCTATCGATTTATCGCCCCGTAACCCCTTGCATACTAAATTTCATGAAAATCGTTAAAGCCGTTTCCGAGATTAAGATTATATACAGGGTGTCCCATAAATAACACGCCAGAGTGACATTGGAGCTAGATTGGCTTAAGGTCTATCAGATAACATTAACATGACCTTAGTAAAAGCTTTCTGGTTTTCGAGATATTGTCACATTTATGCTTTTAAAAAAAATCTTTATGAGAAATTTGGCGACAAAAGACGCCTGCACCATTTATTAAGTATTATTTTTTAATTGTAGTATTTCCCACAAGTAGTACCTACGACTTAAATGACAAAAAATGGAATTATTAAACTTTTGGCAACAAAAAACTACGAATGTTTTACCATTTTCGAAATAACATTAAATAGGCTAGTTTTTAAGATCATTTTGCTGATCCAGTACAGTTGTTTTTTCACAGTAATTAGTCAAACTTTAGATAAGGTTTTCGCATTGACTTAAAATGTGTTAGTTATTTATTTTTTGAGTATAGCGTACTAGTTTCAAATGAAACGATTACTTGATTGTCTCAACCAACTAGGAAAAAAAACTATAAGTTAGAAGTTATTTATAGCCTAAACAGGCGAAAAATAGTCCAAAAAATAGTGTATTTTTTTTAAATGGCAATGGTGCCGATTCTGTTGTCACGAACTAAACTAATCTCAACTAAAATATAGTTAAGGTCTGTCAAATTAACGTTTCCTATTCAGTTGTCGTAGGATTAAACTAAATTTTAGTTTGACAGGACTAAGATGTATTTAGTAACTCAACTTAGTTAAATTGGTAGTTTTGCTATTCTGTTGTATACATTTTACGTCAAAATAAGTCTAAAATTAGAAATGTCAAACTAAAATTAATCGTCATGCAAATTGGTGTGGATTAAATTTAAATCTAACCGTTTTACCAAATAATTCGTTGAATTTCGTTGTTTTGACAAAAACATAGTTAAAATATTTATTAATTACTAGCTTTCCGCCGTGATAAGTGTTTAAAGTTAATGCCTACCCCAGTAGTGACCAGAGGCAACATGGATGTCGCAGTAACCTTGATCAATATTTTTAATGTTTGAATTTGTCTGCTTTTTTTATCAATTTTTCCAAAATTTGAGGCTGTTAACATGATTCGTCGTAGCCGTTACCAAACTTCCTTTGTAGTATCATCCGCTTTTCAATGTCTATTCGTTTTATCAAAAGTAGTTATAGCTTATTTGAAAGTTTCTTCATCTAAATCCGGTTCTTTATGTACTACTTTTCCATAATCTAAATTTAGCGTCCTTAATACCAAGCTACATTTTTTTCTTTTGACGTGTTTGGCCTCAAGCCTCTTATGATTTGTTGCATTTTCGTGCTTTTTGATTGACTGTATAGGGCTATTTCCATATATTCAGATGAAAAGTTGAAAACAATTTGCCGGCGTCAAATAAAATCACAGCTCCCGAGCATCTTGCTTGATAGGAACCTTTGAGAATAATTTATTATTTTTCTACCCAATAGTTTTGCTATGACACAATTAAATCTTTCTACCATATTGCTGTCGACGTCTTCAATTAAACTATAATTTATCAGCTGATTGAGCACACTATGTTTTTATATTCTGCCAAAGTAGACTACCAAAAAAAATTTTTGGAGCATCTGGACCTATATATTTACACAATTTCCGGTTACAGTTTTGATGAAGTTTGTTAAGTTGTATAGCATCGCAAATATATTTTCTTGATTGTAGCACTTATTCCTGTGTTAGGTTTTTTCTGTGTGCTGTATTATATTGTGTACCAGAAGCATGTTGTCGCAATTTATTACAGTGATTTCTTAATCAATGATTGCGACATAACATTTTTGTAAATGCGATGCCAGGATATGGGCGAGCTTCAGTTCTTTTTTTAATATGTGCTACTGACACTCGCCATTCGTGTTGCCTACGCGTCTTTTTCTTTTCAGACTGGCGCCATACTACAATATTTCTTTTCTACTCACAAATAATACTTGGCTTAAACGTCTAACAACGATGGCTGCAGCCCCTGATAATGCTGCGTAATTTGTTAAATACGACCGCTTACACCAACATCCATCTACAATTACATCAAAGTTTCATCAACATCCATCTACATTTGTTGATGAAACTTTGATAGGATCGTTTGTCAAACGTAGGTAGGTACGAGTAACGGTGATGTCGTTGAAATATTGTTTCGTGAATCGGGAATAGTAATATATATATATAGATACAACCTAAGTCATGATTTCTTGAAGCAGTTTTTCAAAGTGGGCGATAACGCCGTCTTGTGGGCACTAGAGGCCTACGGGGCGGTAAAGGGCCCAGAAGAAATTGGAGGTATATCAAATTTGATATTTCATTTTGATCTATTATTTGTAATCACGTACCTATTTAGTGTTTTCTGGTTTTTGTACTTTAACTGTTTGTTACCTAAGTGTAAAAATATTCATATATTTTTTACACAGTCCAATTACGCTTACATTGTTTTTAATTTCATTCAATATTATGCTTCGCAACAAGTGAGGACTTGTTGCCAATTAGCTACGTATCGAGGGATACGTAGCTAATTGGCACATTATAAACTATTCATAATTTTGTACCAAATGCTGTGTTCTTATTTTTTTAATAAATTACCATAGAGAGATGAAAACGGTGTACCTAACACAGTCGACTCTCGTTAATTCAAACCTGCGATAATTCGAACCTCTCTATAATTCAAAGTTAGCATGAGTTCCCTAGAAAATCTCTTTATATTTCGAACTAAATGAATACATTTTTATACACTTGGTAATTCGAACAACTCATCGGCGTCAAACACTCGACAATTCAAAGTTGCAGAGAGAAAGAGACAGAAAGATTGCAGAACTTGCAGAGGTAAATAGGTACATTTTGAGACAAGTTCAAACTTGTATCATCGTACACGAGCCTTTGTTTTTGTTATGATTATGTAGTTTGACACACAGAGTAGGTACATTTGTTTTGACACACACTTCCGAACGAATTGGTTTGTTTAAGTATTTATTTTCTCTTAATTTTTTTAACCATTTGATATTTCAAAAATTCGATAATTCGTAATATTTTAAGTCCCTCGAGTTTCAAATTATCGAGAGTCGACTGTATTAAACTATGCGTTTTAATAGTACCCAAGGTGGAAAAGAAAATAAGATGAGTGCTAGTGCAAGGGTGAAGTGTCGTGTCACGTGTCGCCTATATAGTGGTCTATTCTTGTAGCATGGGTGCTGCTCTATTGTAATAGTTGACCTGAAAACTTAGTTTTATAGCCATTGAGATGAGATAGATAATTATAATTATGCTTCCTACAGCGATTTTGACATTTGATAACCATGTTATGTTATGCTCAAGTTTCTGAAATCAAAACACAATGCAACAACTCCAAGTAGAACGGTAGTGATTATAAGAATATATTTTTTGACTACGAGTGATTAGAGCTATTTGCAAATATACATATTTACATTGTGATAATACTAACCCGCTGCGTCCGTATATGAAAAATATATCGTCGTCTAATTCCATAACCGCTACATACAAGGTTCGTATCGGGCAAATTTTAAGACTAAGTTACGGACCAATTAATCGTAAATATGATATTAGGTATATCTATATACTTAAGTTATAGCGTAACGGTGGTTATTTTACGAGAAAGCTAATTTAAGTTTATATGAAAATCTTGTGAAAGTAATTCGGTGATTAAATAGCAGCACTGTAAAATCACTGTTAATGAGTCATTAAAACATCTCGCGTTATTTAATGTAAACGTGCGTTCGCAGGACGACGCGGCGCTGGCGGGGCTACGCGGGCGTGACGTATCTATGCGTTTCACACCGCTTGTAAGACTAAATGTGATTTGAGTCAGCTTCGCCCACGAGACACACTTCCCTCCGCGTGACGGCCACCCTCTGCCCCACTGCCAGCCGCCCCGTACGAATTGCGCATCCGTAGCCCAAACTCCTGCTTGCTCCCATTGTATTTACCTACCTATAAAATAGGTGCTGTGACCGGTCGGTTATCATGTCGTTTGTTTTCAACTTCCTTAAGTCCTCTTCTGTAGTAATTAATTGCTCATTACTCAATTGTTACAATGAAAGTGATCCACACTATACACTAAAATACTTAAATAATTATCTGAAGAAACCTGTCTGCTGCCTATTACCATTATCAATATTATTTTCGGTTATATAATCGAAATCATTATTGAGCAGTTTGAAAAAAGTTGTAATTACCCACCCACAGACTATAATTTGTAAATACATATAAATATTTTGTACTTGATGTCTGTAAGTACTAAATTTAGATATATACCTATATTTAGATATATATCATAAACTAAGTATATATGTATACATACATACAATATATAGTATACTAGCTGTCCCCCGCGGTTTCAACCGCGTTCCCGTGAGATCTTATCTTTTACCGGGATAAAAAGTAGCCTATATGCTATCCCAGACTATAGTCTATCTCTGTGCCAAATTTCATCCAGATCTATTTAGCCGTTCTGGCGTGATTGAGTAACAAACATCCATCCAAACATTCACATTTATAATATCCGTGGGATTATCCGACTTCCATAATAGGTAATTTTTTATTCAAGTAAAAAATTCGATCCGCGTTTGTGCATTCTTCGTCATCTGGAATTACATCGATCAAAAATCAAACTTCCTAATTCATAAATTAAATCATTTGTGTAATCATGTGGTGGACATGACTATTGATTGCCCATGCCCACACTATCTATGTTCAAAGTTTTAAAATCATTTTACTTCTTGCTGAAATTAAAATGGAATAATAGCAATTTAACGAGTTGAAAAGTCAGTAATAATGTCGACACGCCTCTGCAAGCTTGGTATAAATACGATATAATAACCTAAATAAATAATTGAGCATTTAACCCGGTGTCAACGGTTGGCGAAGGTAAGTGGATTATTTAAATTAGTCATAAAAAAAATCTTGATGAATCTGCAATATTTACCCAAATAAACTGGTATTTGGGGAAGGGATATTCAGGTGACCCACATTTATTTTTGCCCTTTAAAGCGATGCTTGAAGTGATATGAATTAATAAGGCATTTATTTTTAATAATGAGCAGTCGCTGATTGCTCTGTTTATAATGTTTAATATTTTAGATACTTATATTCATAGTTAAATTTTAAAGTACATAAGGTATTAGTCAATTACATCTCAAGGACTTCCTCTCATATAACTTATTCATAATTTTATCCCTCTTTGTCTCACCCATATAGGTACACCTCATCTCAATCGAAATCAAAACATGCTTCATATGGCATTACAGAGCATTACCTTATATCATTATTCTTCTTCCGTACGAAAAATGTTTATATTATAAGGCAACGTTGCTTTGATACGCACCATGTATTTCCTTTAGGCAAGAAACAAGCATAGTAAAAGTAGACTAACAACATTGTTTCGACGCGAAAATTCCGCAACATAGACGTCCCGTCTAGACAGAGCGGGAAGTTAGCGGATCAACTTCTCAAGGGTAGTCGCTGCACTTATTTGTGGTTAATTTTATTTCAATTTATATCGACTACGAAAACTTCTCATCACTACGCAGACGATATCACAAAATGCACAGAGTTTGCTATAATAAATTTACACAGTCAACCCAATAAAGCTACGTAAAATCTAAAAAAAGTGGTAGTAATTATCCCAATAGAAGACCTTAGATGTACCTATTGCTTATTTCATTCGTCGCAGAGCCGTCGCTCTGAGTAGTCTTTGTATAAAGCCGTACGCATCTGTATCGTAAATATATATAACTACCCACACACGTAAATAAAAAATGCCTAAGTGTGACTTGTGTAACAACGGCATCACCAAACGAAACCCTGGACTGGAATGCAGCAATTGTGGCAAAGTCGTGCATGCCAACCAAGGATCTAGTGGTCTTTCAACCGAACAGCTTGCCGCTATCCAGAATTCAGAGAGCCTTGAGGATATGTCATGAGTGTACGAGATTAACGCCAAATAGGAAATCCACCCTTATTATCCCGGGTGAAGATGATGAAGAGGAAGTCATTGATGGTGGAGCTATAATACTAAACTCTGGTGGCATTGACGTCAAGAAACTGCTTCGCGATATATCTACGGAGGTCAAGAAAATAGTAGGGAAGGCGAATGAAGCCTTTGAAGAGTATCTAAACTACTTTGGGAAGAAGTTGGAAGATGTCAGTGATAAGATGGACATCCTAACAGGTAGGATACAAGATATAGAGAAATAACAGACCTTTCTTCTCAACAAGAATAAACATCTTGGAACCAAAGTCACTCAAAATCCAAATAAGAAAAATATAGCAAAATAGTCTTAATAAAATGGTGGAAATATCTGGAATCCCCAAATCAATTAAAATTAGGGTAAACCCGGGACTGATGAGCCGCTGCTGGTGGAACTGATGGATGAAGGACGCGCGGTTTCATGGGCGCAGGCATCCAAGAAAGATAATACACCACTTCTCGCTGAACACGTAGTTCCTAACATCCAACAAGAAGCGGCGAAATCTAAAATCATAGTAAGGTCAGCAAAAACTACGTCCATCATTTAAGTATGTGTGGTTCCAGGCGGGCAAAGTACTGGCCCGCCCGCAAAGATGACAAACAAAAACCATCCAAATTTGGTGTGAGGAAGACCTCGCACAGATCCCGGTCTAGGAAGTCCAAGCGTATCTATCTACAGGTTTATCTTTTTACTTAAGCCCTTTTATTATTAAATTACTCAATAAATAATGTCTTATAACCTAATATCAGAAATATCGCATTGTACAAACATTAACGATTATTTTGCGACAGTACCTAAATACGCAGAAAATTTAAATACAGTTCATATTAATATTCGATCCTTAATTAAAAACTTTGGCTTGGTTAAACAACTAATCAGCACAAGCAATACAAACCTAGATGATAATAATACTTACTGAGGTAGGCATAAAAAACTGTGTGGCATCCCTATTTAATATCGCTGGGTATAACATGATTAGCAAGGAGTTATCGTCTATGTCCAAAGACTTTAAACTTTAAATTTCTTTGTCTATGTCCAAAACAAACTAACCTTTAGTGAAATAGATAATCCACTACCTCACTGTGAATCCATATTTGGTAAACTAATGATCCCACACAATAAATACGTCGCTTACATATGTGCTGTATACAGACAGACCGATCAAAGCAAATACTCGTTTATAACTGGTGTTCGAGATTTATTATTAACACCTCTATTCCAGAAACATGACGTTTACCTTTTGGGTGATATAAATCTTGACCTAAAAAGCAGCACTCCCATTCGTGAACACTAGAATAGTAAACTGCATGTCCGAGTGTCTCTCAGATTACACTAGAATAGAAACCAGAAATAACAAAATAACCCGTAGTTGTATCGATCATATTTTTTGTGAAATCGCGATTCGTTCGTAGTATACTGGAGTTTGGAATACCTGGATACCTAACTATCACATCTATAAACACTGCCTAAACTATAAAACGCGTAGTTCTGTTTCAACATACGAAGAAGGTTGCCAAAACCATAGGACTTTTAACTTTAACCTTTGGATAAAAGACGCATCTTGTTAGACATGTCCTTTTTATATGACATTACTGCCCTGATCTCGTAGCCCTAATAAGTTATAGCGTACCGAAGTATCGTACACGTCACACTACATCTAGACTGCTCAGTGTCCCACAGCATCGCACTAATTACGGTACAAATGAAGCAGTTACGCGTCTAGCTCAAATATACGATTTATTTAATCAACTTGATCCTTTTAATCTATCAAAACCAAAGTTTCGGGCAGAAATTGTCAAACATTTATTTAGTACGTCTTAAGTTAATGATTTGGTAGGTATAATGATACCAACTACTATTAGTTCTAATGACGTGGGTTAACGAATATTTCTTATTTTTTCATTCTGATATAAATGTACACAGAAACACTTACACGATATGCAGTTGGCGACGAGGGTTGTTCACTTCTGCAGTTTATACTAAAACTGTACATAGCGTAGTGTAGTGTAACACTGTGCTGAAATAATCGTCAGCTTTTGGCACTGTCTTTGTAATACAGGCTCCCCAGGTATTTTTTTATTCATTTTTGGTTCTTTTATATTATATTTTTTTTGTAATATTATAGCTTAATGTAGTAGTTTTTTTGTTAGTTATCAATTTGATCTGTCATTGGTTTGAATATAAGGCAAATTTTAAACGAGTAAGGCCCGGACTCCACCAAAGCTGAGACGAGCGGAGCGAAATGTTTTTTAAACAACCAATAGAATTTCGTTCTCTCCCCTCCCGCCGTCTACCTTTCGTGTCAGAACGCTTACAGCTCGGAACAATAACTAACATGGAAGCCGGGCTAAAATAAGAAATGAAATGCATATACTTTACCTTTTTTTAATTTCGACGTTAATAATGCGTGGGAAAGAGACATATAATACCGTTCTGTTTCGTTATTATGCAGGTTGTCACAAGCTATTTTTTGGCTAGTGATGGGCTTATCATCGACATTGTCGTGTCGATATAAGTCATCAAAGCAAACAAGTAAATATAGTTAGTACTAGCTGTGCCCGCGACTTCGTCCGCGTGGAATAGTGACTTTGGGCATATCTTTTGGTTTATTTTGGATTAACAAATGTTCGACGTGATTCTTTAAATTGACATAACTTTTTTATTTAAGAACCGATTGACATGAAATAAACACTAAATGTTAAGTGAAGCTTACCACAATATATTAGTGAAAACCACATCCGAATACGCCGTTTCTGAGATTAGCTTGCACAAACAGACAAAATTCTAACAATCATTGTTTTGGGTGCTATTACGTTGATAAAGGACCCAATAATATTTTTTCTCATATATCCTCCATGTACAGATAGCGATCCGTTACATTTTTATTATGTGTACCTATAGATAGAATAGTTTTCTATTATATATTTTTTAATTAATATAGTTTATCCTTTTCTTAACATTCCCATGTTATTATAATTTATTATCAGTATAGGCGCTGGCTGTCGACGGATAATCTGCCAAGTGTGGCTGTGGTTTACTAACGGATTTACCACGACGGAACTTCGGCGTCGGAATATCCGTCAAGCGTGGTAGGAAAGAGACGAAAATAATTTGACACAAGTATAAATGAAACTACAATTATTAATTAAATGTCTTTATTAATCATTAAAATCCATACTAATACTAATTTACTAATTAATTTTATAATATTATAATTATAAAATATTATAAATGCGAAAGTGTGTCTGTCTGTCTGTCTGTTACCTCTTCACGCTTAAACCGCCGAACCGATTTAGATGAAATTCGGATAGGGATTGTTGGAGTCCCGGGAAAAAACATAGGATAGTTTTTATCCTAGAAATCACCCTTTAAGGGGGTGAAAAGGGGGTGGAAGTTTGTATGAGAAAAACCTATTGATGCACTGACTCCATTTCATTTTCATTTCACCATCATTAGGAAATCTGCAACAGTATTGAAATGATTATCGATAACTATTTTTACATCACTAGTAACCTATACTTGCGACAATTTTATTTTTCAGAAAAATCATAAAATAAAGCAAATACGTGAATTCTTTTGAGTAGATAGGCATAAAGTACTATTTTTATTTATCGTCTATCACTTTTTTTATTTCCAATATTGAAAAATATATCTCTAAACTCACCGATGAAATGTTAACGTTTCGTTCTCATTTTCTTTTCTCGAACTATGGGCTTTACACCCTTCAACAACACAAGACATCTTGTCCAGGGCACTGTACACCTCTCGTATATACTTTCTGGCCACGTTCTCAGACAGAAATTAATAATTAACTCGCTTTTTTCACTTAGTAAATTCGTCAAACCCCCGACTCGTATCAACAAAATATAAAACTACAAAATTAAGTTGATAGCCAACGTAAGTATTTTGACGTCTTGGATAGAACTTTTGTATTTGTTAGCATGATAAGAGGGCCAAAGAGGACCATTTGACATTTTGCTTGTGACACGTTCAAAAATAATAAAAACAAACAGCCATGTTTTGTTTCATTCCCACATTACGATATGCTAATTGACATAAATGAATAAACTGTATAGTACTCGGTTTTTATTTTAGCCCGGCTTCCATGCTAGTTATTGTTCCGAGGCTTACAGTAGCCCAAGCACGAATTTTTCGACATTTCGTAACGTAACCGTCTCGTGTTTACCATACGATAACGGAGCATGACGATAGTTGGCAGCACAAGTCACTTACTGTCGACTATAGGACTTTTTGGCGGGAACTTGCGAAGTGACGTTGCGTTTTCGTTTTATTTTCATTTAATTGGTGTATTTTGAGTTTTATTGAATAATATTGGTGGCGTTTTGTCCAATAAAGATCAATCTAAGTGCACAAGTGAAGTGAAGTGAAATGAAAGCGTGTATCGTGAATTTTCAGGTTGTCCTAAAAAGTCCGTGAATGTTTTAGTGGAACTGCCGCCAATATCACTAAAACCTTACTGGACATGTACGGACGAGGACTAGACATTACAGTGAAAGTGAGAATGTGACTAGAACATAAAAGAAGAAATTAAACTGAAGAAAATGTATGACTGAAAGACATGACTAAAAATTATTTAAAAAAAAAATACTGTCGACTATCGAGACTTCCATACCATTACGAAGATGACGTCATACTACGTTAAAAAGATAAAGCACAAAGAACCTGTAAGAAATAACCATTGCTTAATACACAGAAATATATCGATAGGCCACTGAAACCCTTAAATATATTATTCGTAGTCTTCATACCTTGCGTTCTAAAGGGATTCTTTCGCTGGAATGATGTGAAGTTTTAAGTTGCAGCTGCTCGCAAAGATACTTAAATGCCACTTTATTGAGGCGATATCTATTTTTGAATTCTATAGACAAGAGCTCCATGGGTTTAAACACTTTCCTTTTTTGGCTCCAAAATGTGTCTAGTGACGATACGAAGGCGATACGAAAGTAAACCAAAATCATTCGTGCTACCAAATTTAGTTCGTTTTACGTCCTGTAGGGGCGCTGATCAATTCTCATTCGATTTTTACTCGATAACGTTACGAATAACTTTTCGAAAGAAATTCGTGCTAGGGCTACTGAGCACTCAACTCCTCGCACACTCGCAACGCTAGCCAGCGCACATCTCCGCGATAGTACGCATCTCCGCACAGCTTCGGGGGATACACCCGAGCTGAAAAACATCTCTTCTCGTCTCCGCTTTGGACTTCTCCGCACATCTCCGCTTTGGTGGAGTCCGGGCCTAACAACTTGTAATTAGGTATAAGCAACCGTTTCTTTTGGTTTAGTTTTGTGGAAATCTGTCTTTGGCTTTACAATTATATTATGTTAAATCTATACTGTACTATTTTGCTTTGTATATAAATAAAAATAAATGTAATGTGGTAGATAGAAATACCTAAAGAAAGAATATTAACCAGTAAAAAGTATTTATAAATATACCTACACGAGTATTACATGTTGAAATATGATATCTACTACCTATCTATATTATATACATAATTAGCGGACCCGGCAGACGTTGTCCTGCTCTGAAATTAAAACAAAACTTAGAACCCGATTCCAGCTCCAATTTTGTTTTCAAATCATCGAGGAACCCATTGAAATACCTACACACACAAAATTTCATCCAAATCGGTCCTTTGTTACCGTACTGCTCCGAAACGGCTTGACAGATTGTGATGAAATTTTATATGTATATGCAATACGTCTGAGAGTAGGTTGTTATCTATTGTTTATACCGCTAGATTCCACGGGAACGGGGACCCCATGGAAACGCGGGTGAAACCGCGAGGGACAGCTAGTAAAAAATAGATAACCTATTCTCAGACCTACTGAATGTAAATATAAAGTTTCATCAAAATCGGTCAAGCCGAAAAAGGGGTTGTAAGTTTGTACGGAAGTCCATCATTTTTGAAGCTAGAACCATGAAACTTTGTTTTTAGGCTAACAATTAAAAATAAAGAAATACGTGTTTTAGCGTTTTCTAAAATTCAACCCTTAAGGGGGTGAAAAATGGGTTGAAAGTTTGTACGGAAGTCCATCATTTTTGAAGCTAGAACCATGAAACTTTGTTTTTAGGCTAACAATAAAAAATTAAGAAATACGTGTTTTAGCGTTTTCTAAAATTCAATCCTTAAGGGGGTGAAAAATGGGTTGAAAGTTTGTACGGAAGTCCGTCATTTTTGAATCTAGAACCACGAAACTTTGTTTTTAGGCTAACAAATAAAAATAAAAAACACGTGTTTTAGCGTTTTTTTAAGTTCCACCTCTGAATGAGGTGAAACGGAGGTTCAAAGTTAGGAGTTAATTCCGTTTCTTGGTATGAAAAATGAGAAGGACTGACTCATAGCCCAGCCCTTTAGACCTTGAAAGCAGACAATGCTTGTGAAAAAAACAGACAATGCCTGTGAAAAAAATCAGCATCATCAATTTTAATATGTAGACGAGGAATAAGAAAGGATTTTTTGAAATTCAATCTCTAAATGGTTAAAAAAAGGATAAGCGGGTGAAACCGCGGGGCGGAAAGCTAGTATCTAAAAAAATGATTTATTTCTTCAACGTTTTAGTATTTTCAACGATGCAGTAAATATGAGAAAACATGGCAAAACTGCCCTAATTTTATTTGATTTTTGTAACATTAAGTGTTGTTGCTATTCATTATTTCGAATGCTTTTATTATACGTTTCATAATGTTAGCATCTACTTAGGTACGGTTTTTAATAATTCACGCCTTACGGGGGAGGAATACCCGGAGGAAAGCTTCGATGATGACTTACCCGGCTTGTTATATTTTGTACCTACTCGAGGGGTTTTTATTTTTCTGTCGTCGAATCAATTTTAGTATAGATAGACTGTCCAATCCAATCGCGTTAGTAGTTAGTTATTATATGGTAGTCAGTGGTACGTTTTCAAAATTACTACGTCATATAGACGACAGACTGCCGCAGCTCCCGGAAAAAGACCCAGCAGGCTCGGAGCATAATTACACGTATTATTCGTACAACAGATTTGATGTTTTCAAAGTATTTTGATTGTCTTAGATCGTATTTTATTTGAATGTCGTTATGTTGCTACCACTCTGTCTATTTTCTCTTGTTACTACTTCCTTCACTAACAATGTGCTTATAGCTAAAGTGGTTTCACACTCGCGACTATAGTGCAACAAAGAGATACGGACTAGGGACCTCCTCTTGAAAAATAAGGATGTCAAAATTTTACATGACATGTTTTGATATGCAAATTGGTGTGGATTTTGACTTCTCTTGTTTAGGTAGATAACTCTACGAGATGGACGTTCCATTATTTTCATTAAAATTGCAGTAGTATAGAACTGAATACCTCGTACAAATCATATTTTATTCACAGCGTAATAATAAATATCACCTGGTTTACCGTAAAGTATGGGGGTTGTAAAGAGTTATTTTATGGCTCACAAAATATCTACGTATGTATCTCGACGCATTCGAACTGCTAATATAACTCGATATAATA
Source organism: Ochropacha duplaris (assembly GCA_951361185.1). NCBI lineage: Eukaryota > Metazoa > Arthropoda > Insecta > Lepidoptera > Drepanidae > Ochropacha > Ochropacha duplaris. The sequence goes on from OX592690.1 coordinate 5,704,125, forward strand.
ATATGTATAGATATATACAGGATGTTTAGGATGTCGATTTCAATCGAAATGGAACAGATAGAGGGTCATGACAAATCATTTCCATCCCATCCCACATCCGCCCACATACTATTCCACCCATAGCCCGCCCCACCGATTCCAGATCGGTCAATATTGTCAATATGCACTATATGAATAGTTATAGTAAACATTTCTATAAACTTACAATTTACTCTAGTCAACTAGATACAGGATGAATTATTGGAAACAATAAGTCAGTCTTGTGTGATGTAACTAATAAATGTTAACTAGTAATATAATTATGTATAATATAGTATATAAACCGACCTCTATAGATACTACATGTATATTTTCCCGTGATTCTTTATCCGAATCTAAGATTCGAACCGCGTGTTTTTGTTCTTCGTCATCTGTTAGATGACAAAAACACGCGGTATAAATACTATTTGTATATTTTCCGGTAATTAAAATTAATTTGTAAATAAATAAATAAAATTCTTTTTCTGAGTCCAAAATTCTGAGTCCGAACCGTGTGTTTTTGAAGAATTAACAGATTCTTCAGTGTTTTTGTCTCCGTTACTGAAACATCGATCAAAGATCAAACTTCCTAATCCATAAATTAAATAATTTGTGTAATCATGTGGTGGACATGACCTTATTGCCCACAGTAGCATTGTTCAGTTTTAAAATAACTTAACTTCCCTCTTCAATTTAATTTCCCTCTTTTCTTGGTATCGATAGATATTTAATATTTTAACCACCAGACTCGCGGATGGATGGTTCGTCTCACAACTACATACAAAACAATTAAACTCCAAGAATCGTAATAGTTATTTAAAAGTGCATGTAGGCGTCATGAAAAGAGTTTTTTTTTTATATAGGTATACGTATACGTTCAGCAAACCCTCGCACTGTTCGATTCCAAGAATTCGTACCGCGGACGCTCAGGTTGTGGTGCAAATGTTTGCAGGGTCAGCAACACTTGGTGTTGCAAGCGTCTTTAGTACGTTAACCGCTTATCATCAGGCGGGCCGTATGTACGCTTGTTTGCATTTAGAAAACAAACTTATTCATCTGATATAGCCACCAAATTTCTGACAAAAGTTAGCGTAAATAATATATATAATAAATAATTGATTGTTTGTATCTAATGAATAGTTTGTAGAACTCCGTTATTTTTTAAAAGCACCAATAATAACAATGACATTTCAGTAGGTATTTGTAGAAATATATAGATATTTTAAATATCCATAAGACATTACATAAATGAGCATATCTATTAATTCATTAAATATTACTTACAAGCTGTCCCCCGCGGATTCACCCGTGTTCCCGAGGGATCTTTCCCGGGATAAAAAGAAGCCTATGTGCTATTCCAGACTATAATCTATCTCTATGCCAAATTTCATCCAGATCCGTTCAGCCGTTCTGGCGTAAATGAGTAACAAACAAACATCCATCCATCCATCCATGCATCCATCCATCCATCCATCCATCCATCCGTCCGTCCGTCCGTCCGTCCGTCCGTCCGTCCGTCCGTCCGTCCGTCCGTCCGTCCGTCCGTCCGTCCGTCCGTCCGTCCGTCCGTCCGTCCGTCCGTCCGTCCGTCCGTCCGTCCGTCCATCCATCCATCCGTCCGTCCATCCATCCATCCATCCGTCCGTCCATCCATCCATCCATCCATCCATCCATCCATCCATCCATCCATCCATCCATCGTACGTTTTTAATATAAAGAACTTTAAAAAAAAACATATTGAACGTCACAAATATACTGTAGGTAACCTAGTGAGTATATTTATAGGAAAATGAATCCTACATCTGCGCTTCAGGATCGAACTCTAGTTGAAAGTCAAAATTCCATAGCTACCGAAATACAGCTAGCCACGGATAGCCTCGGTTCGTATTGCGCATGCCAAGATATGACCCGGTTCGACGGAATGCGCCTAGCACATGATACGAATGGAGCTCAATAAAATTATTATAACTTTGTTGAAATTGGTGAGTGGATGTAGAATCCCCTATATTAATGGTACCTCCTTTTCAATGATAAATCGTTTATGGCATGAATATTCGTTCCTGTACTATATGCACAACCGAATTTTCGCACTTCTTCAAAGCTAAATCTACCGCATGTTGTGATCGTCTTAATCATCGTATACATTCCCTATACATATGTATTGAATCATTAAAGTTAACTAAGACGATGATATTAAAAATGCAAATATTTACTGACCTTTCTTCAAAGCGTATACTGGAACGGCTTATATCACTCCAAGCGCTCATGGATCGCCCTCGCCCACGATGGTATGCCGCAGTAGCCATACCGGTGACTGTGGGCCGCCTATCCAGTTCCACTTCGGGAGGAAAGTTGACTTTGGTGGAGCCGCGAGATGAAGGTCCCTCAATGGACTCGCCTCCGCCCGAAAGTTCCATTTCAAAAGCTGTGTACTCGGGTGCTTCGTCAGGCTCTCCCTCGCTGCCGTCGCTAGCCACAGAGAGCGCTTCGTATCCATATCCAGGGCGGACGCCAGCGGCGCCGCCGGCCACGCCGCCCCCGCCGCGACCGCACTCCGCTCCTGTAGCCAGTCTCGACGAAGCTTCGATTCGACTCAATGACGCTGCTTTTACAGATTGCCCCCGAACATTCAATGGTGAACTTTTCGGTGGAAAATGATTCGAATAACGGAGCTTGCTGTGGCGAAACGTGGTGATGCCTTATCTCGTCAACAAACAGAATAGCGCTGAACACGTTTAACTTTCAGTCACTAAAATTTCAATTTTATATACCACACGTGTTTTTAATATAAATTCACTTTAGTGCACTTTTGAGCTACAGCGACTTATAAATAAAGATATGAAAACAAGATATGTACTATAATAAATGTCTGGCTATATTTACGTTCAAATTTACCGCTATAAAGTCACAACGATAAACTTCCACAATTATATGGTTAGATTCTCACATAGCTTCAAATTAGTTATCACCCGTTTAGTGAGCATTAGGTCCACAGCTGACACGATGCTCAAATAATCCGTAAAGAACAAGCGAAGAAACGTCAAGCGACGAGCAAACTAAAATTTAGCCTGCTTTCAGTGGGCCACCTCGCTTATTGACCTTTGTACCGCCAAACGGTATCAGGTTTTGTTAATGGGGGTGGCTAAACAATAAAAGCGTGTAGATACTACGTTTCATACATAGTATATCGTGAAGTGAGCAAGGCATGGAACTATTCGGAGTGAAGAACGCGCAAATAGCAGTCGGGCGGGGCAGATCGATTCGACTATCGCAGCGCCTTTTCGTAGTTCATATTTTCACCGATGTGGCGCTATATCTTCACTCACAGTAAATAAATAATTACTGCAGTAATGACTTCAATCTAGATAACAATCGACTTGAAGATTACGTTAATTGTTAAGAGTTCTAATTTACTTGTATATACCCTTAACAAATGCCTTCATATTTGTCATGATTATTTTTTCAATTCAGTGGAGCAGGTATACGTATTCTCTAAAACGTCTTGCAGTATAATTAATTCAACTTTACGTACCTACTAGTTAGGTAACTGTTTAGCCACTTGCAAAGCTTTTCTCTATAGAATGAGTTCATCCATTCTTGTAGTTTGTATGTAAATAAAAACCAAATAATCAATCCTCAAGGTCAAGCCACTTCATCCTATAAGTCCAGATGACCTACTCCTACCATCAAATGTAATAAGTTTACTGTTTCATATATCTAATGAAAAGGCTCGTTTTCTTACCTTAAATATATTTTTGATATTATTGTAAAATAAATAGTTTTGATTTTTTTCATGAAAAAAGACGAAAATTTACCATTCCCCCCTTGATCTCCGAAACTACCAAGCCTAAAATTTTGAAAAATATTCAAAATATAGTTCATTGCTTGTAGATTACAGGAAAACCTATGAGAATTCTATCAATCAATTGAAAATAAAGTGGTAAACTCAATATAATACGATACGATACAATATAGTACGGAACCCTATCTACGCAAGTTCAACTCGCACTTGGCCGGTTTTTTCATAAATCTCCAGGCAGACAGTCATACATCAGTTCAGCGGTTATTGATTCCCCATACAAACTTTCACCCCCCTAAGGGGTGATTTCTGCGATAAAATCTATCCTATGTTCTTTCTCGGGACTCAAACTATCCCTATACCAAATTTCATCAAATCGGTTCGGCGGTTTAAGCGTGTAGAAGTAACAGACAGACAAAAATAAATGAGTTCAGCGGTAATTGATTCCCCATACAAACTTTCACCCCCTTAAGGGGTGATTTCTGGGATAAAATCTATCCTATGTTCTTTCCCGGGACTAAACTATCCCTATACCAAATTTCTTTTAAATCGGTTCGGCGGTTTAAGCGTGAAGAGGTAACATACAGACGGACAGACAGAAATTAGTTCAGCGGTAATTGATTCCCCATACAAACTTTCACCCCCTTAAAGGGTAATTTCTGGGATAAAAACTATCCTATATTTTTTCCTGGAATCCAAACTATCCTTATGCCAAGTTTCATCTTAATCGGTTCGGCGGTTTAAGCGTGAAGAAGTAACAGACAGACAAAATGAAATTAGTTCAGCGGTAATTGATTTCCCATACAAAATTCCACCACCCTTTTCACCCCCTTAAAGGATGATTTCTAGGATTAAAACTATCCTATGTTTTTTCCCGGGACTCCATCAATCCCTATACCGAATTTAATCTAAATCGGTTCGGCGGTTTAAGCGTGAAGAGGTAACAGACAGACAGACACACTTTCGCATTTATAATATTAGTATGGATATGGATTAGTATGGGTTTAAGGTAGTTTTTTAACATCTAAGGTCATTAGCGACCACAAGATCATAAACATTTATCATTTTCAAAAAGTTTGAATATACACCTTCATTTAAACAATATTTTAAAGTACCAGGAACATTACATAATCGTTTTTCAATATTATATGCCGTGCATTCAACTAAAAGATGTGAGACGTGTGCTAATTAAATAATTAAAACTGAGTTCGCAATTTTATGCCTGGCTTGAGCTTTTAATTAAAATACTCATTGGATGATGTATTTCAGGTCAACTATGTAGACGAGTCCCAATTAAGTCACTCAGACGATGAGTGACTTAACTTAATTTAAAATATATTGTTACACAGTTTATGCGCTGCCAAAATGATTTTGCATTTTTTTTTTTTTTTTTTTTTTTTTTATCCTGGATAAGCTTGTGTTTGACCACAATCTCACCATGGTAAGTGATGTGGCCGAAGGTGGTAAGCACACAAAGCCTAGATGGGAACTGGCTCTCAAGTGCAGCTGTCGGAACACACCGATAGGTGCTTGGCGACAGATTTTTCAACTTGAGGGTGGTAGCCAGCCAGTCGGGTACTACAAAGTACCCTACCACCGTGCTATGGTTTCTTCACGACGTTTTCCTTCACCGAAAGCTCAAGCTCATTGTAGGATTCGAACCCACGACCTTCGCCGCGGTATCCGACGTCACATACCACTGAGCTATCATCCTCGTGTTCCACATAAGTTTTGACGAAGTATTTTCGATAGTCGACGTTTTTTGTTTTGTAACTTTTTGTTGTGTTTTATAACTTCATTGGTATAATTTAATTAATTGAATACTAATAAAAATACAGTTAATATACTTTTCACTCCTCTTGCTCAAAAAGACCGTCATTGTGGCGTACCAGAGCGAAGAAAAAATAGCAATTCTTCCTCTAGGGGCAAAGAGAATGTAAAGTATCTAGGGGAAAAAGTTTTTTTTTTAATTTTTGTGTGTCAAATGACAATGAGCCTACAAAAAACGGATAAGTATTTAGTCATAAGTAGAATTATCGTGAATAAAGACTCGACTTATTACTGTTTCATAAAAAAAGAACTTCATTTTATTTTTGAAAATGGAACTTAAATCGGCGATCTCTGGTAGAATGCATGCAATGTGTTGCGGCTACAGAAGAAACAAAAAAAAGACATTATAAACTACATATTTCATATTGTATTGGATTGTTTTATTTTCTCGCAATCGTAGTGAAAAGTATAGTGTAACACACGGCGCTAAAACCCATTAAAACTCGGTTTCTATTTAGTCCCTCGCTAAAGCTCGGGAGTAAAACTACCTCGTATATAATGGGTCATTTTAGCTCCTTGTATAACAATCTACTATTAGGTTATCGACTACCTATCGTGTACCTATCGTGCCCGACCAGTGGAGACTGACGTACCCCACTCGCACCATACATTGCAATCCGTAGAGTCAGCGAATTGTAATGCATGTGCTGTGCGTGCAATAATGTGTCGCTACATTGCCATTATTACATTTTTACTACTATATTTGTATAAAATTCGATTTATCTTTATATTTCATTGCAATCGCACAAAAAAATAACTTTGGCCTATTGAATGTCCACATACCGGATTGTCTTTATAGTAAGTAGGCTATTTATAGATAACTACAGCGTGTACGAAATATTATTGCAAAATATCAAGCTCAATACCACTGGATAAATAATAGATAAATTGATTTTGAGTTATTACAATTGGCTCCAAATGGTTCGTGTAACACACGGGTGCTGCGTCGCCAGTTTCCTTATTCATGGATTTAACACGCAGCCGCGTGTCTACGTTGAGGGATATCTGCTACAATATGACTAGCTAGACAATACAATTGTACCGATATAGTACAATCGTAACGTATCGTAGTATTTGTTACCACTATTTATTATTGTTATGATAAACGTTAGCATAATTAAAATAAATCATCAATAATTGTATAATGACTTTCAGATGAAAAAAAATCACTACTAATTATGTGCGTGCATGTTTTTATCGAATATAATTATGTTAAGTATGTGTCTACTGTAGCATTGTGTTGTCAAAGTACGTTCCGTACGTCATCGAACTTCCTGCTAGGGGAAGGAATGGAATTTATTGTCATCATAACATGTACTGTAAAGAAAGTGAAGAATATTTCATAATTTGATTGCATTCGGAACAGTGAATTCATAGCGTTTAGTGCTGCCAATAGGAGATATAGATAGGTCAAGATGGATAAAACTATGTTATTTGTTTTAGTTTTTACTGGTATACCAATTACAAGGGTAAGTTATCATTTTGTTTTATTTCATCTACACAAATAACAATATTATATTGTATATTTATTAAAGTTCTCGTGTTTATGAAACAATCTTGTTTTAAATTTAAAAACGTGTTTTATATCATATTTATTGTTATATTAATATCAACAATATTATGTATTACCCACTTATTTATTATACACTTAGTTAACATAAACAAATCCGAGATTATAAGTTCTTACGTAAATTTAGTTGCAACTGCAATACAATTTCAATATTTAAGCTGTACAAACTAGGCGTCCCAGGTAGACTCATTACCATCACGTTATAGCAACCCGGCCTGAGAGACCAGGCTGCTCTACACGCTCCGCATCCCTGCCCGGTTAGCTACTTACCAGGCCACTCAGAAAGTTTTGCGACAAAAAGTTTTTATGTATAAGACACTGGTCACTTGTAATTATTTTGAAAACTTCGATTAAATAAAATTAAAATACCACTGTTCGATTTTCATATTTCCCTCCGCATTTTTTTGAGAGCCAATTTAAATTTTCTTGCCTCATAAAAAAATGGATCTGCATTGAGAACATTTTCGTGCATTGATTTTTTATGATTTCAAATGTGGCTTAAAACCTGATGAATCATTTGATCGACTGCGAATTGCTTTTATGGATAAAGGACCTTCAAAAGCAACCATCTACTGCTGGTATAGCGAGTTTAAACGCGGTCGTCTTACTTTAGCGGATGAACAAAAGAGTGGTCCTACGACGGCTGTCACCGAAGAAAGTGTGTTGGCAGTAAAAAAAAATATTCAAGAAAACAGACGAATTACGTACGAAGAGATTCAGCATACTCTGCTGATTGGTCCAGGAAGTGTTCACAAGATTTTGCACGAGGACCAGCACAACCTCAACGAAGCTCAGAAGCAGGCCCGTGTGGATTGGTGCCGTGATATGATACAAAATTGTGACAGGTGACGAATCCTGGATTTATCAATACGAACCAGAAACAAAGCGTCAGTCGACAGTTTGGTAGTTTCAAAATGAACCAACGCCTACGAAAGAGTGAAGTGATCGAGGAGCGCAGGAAAACATTTGATCGCTAGTTTCTTCACTTTGTTGGGGTACCTAATTTCAATTCCACTTCGAGACCAAAGCAGCATCAACGCCGAAAGGTATAGCACAAAATGCCTGCCAGAAGTTTTTTCTGCATTGAGCAACAAGCGACCGAACACCGGGCTCCGCGGGGTCCTTCTTCACCACGACAACGCGCCCGCGCACTCTGCGATCAAAACGAGGGACTTCTCTGGTTCCACACCGGTCAGAGTCTTGGGACACCCTCCTTACAGTCCTGATTTAGCTCCGTGTGACTTCTTTTTATTCTCTAAAATTAAAAATCAGCTCAAAGGGATACAGTTTTTATCGCCGGATGACGCGCTAGCAGCGTTAGAGAAGGCCGTGGAAGAGGTGCGGAGGTCTGGAAAAAATGATTTGAAAATTGGTTCAGACGCATGAAACTTTGTATAGCGGCTGGTGGAGAGTTCTTTGAAAAGATTTAATAAAACTATTGTTTTCATAGAAGTTAGTTTTTTAGTTTCTCAAAACTTTCTGAGTGTCCACGTATACCTCATAGAAAAAAATATCCCGACAGAGCGCTCATAAGTGATGACCTTTGTAATGGTTTCGTGAACGAGCTCATTTAACACCAAAAGATGACCAAGCAGCTTTAATCAATGATCTTTTGTTGGAGTTATTTTAAGGGGAAGAAATTGTGTACTATTCCATAGATACGGTAGTAAATACAGAGGAAACAGTCCACTATCCTGTTGAGTTTTTAAATACTATAAATCCAGCAGGTATTCCATGTCATAAGCTCTCGCTACGTGTCGGTACACCTGTGATGTTACTTCGGGATATAAAACCACCGAAACTGAAATGGTACTAGACTGCAAGTTAAGGCTTTGAATCGGAATTTAGTAGAAGCCACTATTTTGATGGTGCTGACCCAGGGACTTAATATAAACGGACCCTCATGACTGATGCCTAGACCTGATACGACTTATCCTACTAATGGCCTGATTGAAGTAAAATGTACCAACAGCATCGCAATTAACACCATAAGATACTGTCAATCAAGGAATTGTTGCTTTTTGTAAATGTTCCGAGAATGGTGAAATATCTCTAAAAAGATACCACAATAATTATTTTCAGGTTCACATTACTCGAAGAGTACCTATTGCTTTTTTATTTAGTGGACGCCTTACGGTTTTGTGCATGAAAAAATATTAAGAAGTGATGTGATAGGTACCTTCTTATTATTTACGGATAGGAAAATGGAAACATATCATAAAAGATTTTTACGTCTCAAATATTTTATCCGAGCAGATTGGATCCACGAATTCCAAGAAATTTTACAGGAACGACAACTTTAAATCAATTTTTTTTAAGCACGTATTATGCACGGCTGTCTACCAACTTACGAGATCCATGGATTTATATTATGTGCAAAGCGAACAATTGGCGAGCTCCGCGACGAAGGTGGAGGGACCATAGGCACCCTATGGTTCCTCAGACATCCACCATTCTGTCCTCCCCAAAAAAAAAGAAAGATTGGCGAGTGGTGGTAGCTAACTGCGGTACTCTATGACTGGCGGGATCGTGTGACGTTTTGAAAAAGAATTTAATAATATTGATTAATTTTACATACTTCCGAATTATATTAAATAAATACCTTTAATTTCTGCACATACTGTTTTTGATTGTTATACACGTTTTGCAATAATTTTTAATCGAAATTTCTTTACGCGTCTTACAGTACCTATAGAGTGAACTGGCAGAAATCGTCGCGTAAGGTCTTAGAACTTTAAAGTTTGTAGCACTGATAACGATATAGCTCACAGTCCGTAGCGAGTCGTAGCGCTGTATATAGCGCACTTGTCCGTCGTCGCAACGGTGTCGTACGTAGCACTCGTAGGACAATTAATACGAAGAGGACTCCTTCCATGTTCTGGTTGCCTGGTACTTTTCAGGTCCATTATTTGGTATGTTTCGCTTACCTCACCAATTTATTCGACAATAAATAAACAATAAACGTCGTGGTGCTCACGAAGGCAACCCATTGTTGCTTTGTTCTCGACAGAAGCTGAATTCATTTAAGCGGCGGAATGCTGCAAAAAAGCGATGTTCCAAAAATCAATGCTTATTGACCTCGGCATTAAAATCCCCATGGTATTTAAAATCGTCAATCAAAATGCAATACAACAATATTAAAATAGGTATCTATCTTTAATAAGAGGTCAAAACAAATAGACGTTCGTTTTCATTTTATTCACGAAGTCTATTGTGACAAAGGCTTTAACATAGAGTACTGTAGGTACATTTGAAGAGCGGATATATTAACAAAACCTTTGGATAGAATAAAATTTTCTAAACATAAAAACAGTATTTGGTTAAAGATTTTTAGAATGTAAGTAGTTGTTTATAATATTTTTAATTTATTGTTTAATATATGTTGTTTTGTCAAGAAGTGTCAAAGAATAAATAACTATGGGTGTTTCTAAGTAGGTAGATACACTTGGTAGAGTTAACTAGTGTAGGTTTGTTTATATAATATTACAGTCTAATTTAGATGTAAAATTAGGAGAGGGTGTTAAACCTAACTGCGCTAACCTCTTTAGTGTTCTTCATAAAATATGTTTATAAAAAATAATAAGATATACATAGATTATTTTTAATAACTAAAAAATAATAATATTTCCGAGACTGTGGTATGTGATAGCTGAATATACGGTGTATCGACCCCTTAATGTTGGACCAATATTAACGCCACATAATACATGGATACATGTTAATATCAAGGAATTTGTAAATATACATACCTACAATAGAGGAGACCAACTGTACCTGTTGTAAATTTCAGGGTGCAGTTCCGGGAACATTCTATTGGAAACCACGGTTGGGCCTCGATTTAGCTATACCAACTACCGGTAAGTTTAAACTTAAAATATGTTTCTTGTATAATGAAAAGGTTTGAATTAATTTTCACAAATACAATACTAGATTGTTATACAAGGGGCTAAAATGACCCATTATATACGAGGTAGTTTTACTCCCGAGCTTTAGCGAGGGACTAAATAGAAACCGAGTTTTAATGGGTTTTAGCGCCGTGTGTTACACTAAACTTTTCACTACGATTGCGAAAAAATAAAACAATCCAATACAATATGAAATATGTAGTTTATAATTTCTTTTTTTTTTGTTTCTTCTGTAGCCGCAACACATTGCATGCATTCTACCAGAGATTTTCAAAATTAAAATGAAGTTCTTTTTTTATGAAAAAGTAATAAGTCGAGTCTTTATTCATGATTATTCTACTTATGACTAAAGACTTTTTCGTTTTTGTAGGCTCATTGTCTTTTGACACACAAAAATAAAAAATAAAAACACTTTTTCCCCTAGAGGATGAATTGCTATTTTTTCACCGCTCTGGTACGCTACAATGACGGTCTTTTTGAGCAAGAGTGAAAAATAAATTTTACTAACTATTTTCCTTTGCTAATATTAAATACCTAGAGTTTCGAATTACCATAAACGTGATTTCATGTTTATATCATGAAATCTATAAGGTATAATAAAAGGACATACTCATTGACACAAAAAAAAACAGTTTAGTTTTTTTACGTAAGTACCTATAGTAAGGAGTCACACTTTGCTTGTACTCGCATAGATCGGTTTCTACGTAAGGTGAACTGAGATAGTATGAAATAGAGTAACGCTGGTGAATTTCATACTACGATCAAAATTAGCAGTTTTGGTATCATTTCGACCAATGTTTCCATTTCGTTTTTATAACATCGGGGTCGGGGTGAATTATAATCCAAGTTGGTGGAGGGCCAAATCTAACTATTGAGAATAGCGAAAAATGGCAGGAATTGACCCGTTGATTTTGAAAGAAAATACACAGCCTGTATAATCCATCCGATAATGTTGTAAATACTCGTAAGAATAGATTTTTGAGAAGTAAAACTAAAGGAGAGTTAATTATTAACAAAATAATATTTTATTACTTTCTAACGTGACCTACCTGTGAAACGTTAACTGATGTAGGTATTGTTCTTAATGATAGCCATTATTTTTAAAGCATAGCTGAATTCGATGTCTCTAGGATGGTATTGCATTCACCATCACAATATTGTTGATTCCGTTGAGAATATTCTCCAAAGACAGTTTCATATCACCAATTGAATTAATTATAAGTGTCTTTATAAATTTCGTCTTTAACATATCCCCGGATAAAATAATCTAAGGGGGTAAAATCCGGTGACCTCGCTGGCCTCGGTACAGGACCATGCTTTGCAATAAAAATATTCGCCGGACTGCTGAATCAACATCTCTTTTACTATAGAGAATAATTGCTCGATCTGGGCCAAAGGTTATTTATGCAACTCTTCAAAAAGTTTATTTAATCTTAAATTTTAAAATAAAATATTTATTCTATTCTTCAAAATACCACACCAACAATTAAATGAAAAACGCTCTTGGCGATGAGCTTCGGTCGGTTATCCGGATTCGTAGATGACCAATAATTATTGGAAAAAAATTGAATAAAATATTTAAAAAAAAATGTCTACTGTCGATTTTCTGGTATAACCATCTGCAAAAATCTAGACATTATCTCCTGGATGTAAGTTTTGGACAATACGTCCGGAGCGGTAACATAAAGGTATATTTGTATATTTTTTTTTCAACTTTAGATACTGATATTTGCGGGGGTACGGGGCGTCTCGGAGTACCTCAGCTGTGCCCGGGTGTCGAAATCTATATAGTCACTATTAAATAAAATATATTCTTGTCTGTTTTAATAAAATGTTAATTTAATAAAAAGCACTTTCATAATAATACTCGTATCTACGGCAATTTATAGGCTACTATATCAAAAGGATTAAGCTTCACATGTATTATATCTAGAATATAGGTATCTATAAGACAAAGTCCACGCACTATTTGTAACAACTGGACGGATTTTTATGATCTTTGATTTTTTGGATTTGTCTCCGCCCTGAATACCAGAACAACTATTAAAAATTAGTAAAAAATCACGAAAAAGAATTTGTCATACATTTTGAATAGAACTACTTATTTATAATATCTAGGTACTATTTCGCGATCGGATTAACTGATGGTTTTGATTCACAATTGAACCCGTTAGGTGACGCTGGAATCGGGTTTTAAGTTATTCAGGACAGGACAACGTCTGCCGGGCCCACTAGTACTTTTATATATAAGTACTAGCTTTCCGCCCGCGGTTTCACCCGCGTATCCCGTTTTTACCCATTTAGAGTTTGAATTTCGAAAAATCCTATCTTATTCTTTGTCCACATCTTAAAAATAATACCTGTGAAAAAAATCAGCTTTCTAGGTCCAAGTTTGTAGACTGGGCGTTGATGAGGCAGTGAGTCAGGCCTTTTCATTTTTCATACCAAATTTGAACCCCCGTTTCACCCCCTCAGGGGTGGAATTTTAATAAACGCTAAAACACCTGTTTCTTTATTTCAAATTTTTAGCTTAAAAACACAGTTTCATGCTTCTAGCTTAAAAAATGGCGGACTTGCATACAAACTTTCAAACCCTGTTTCACCCCCTCAGGGGTGGAATTAATAAAAAACACTAAAACACATGATTCTCTGTTTCTAATTATTATTAGTCTAAAAACAAAATTTCGATTCTAGTTTCAAAAATGACCGACTTTCATACAAACTTTCAACCCTTCAGGGGTAGAATTTAAAAAAAACGCTAAAACACGTGTTTCTTTACTTCAAATTATTAGCTTAAAAACACAGTTTCAAGCTTCTAGTTTCAAAAATGGCGAACTTCCATACAAACATTCAACCCTTTTTCACCCCCTTAATTAAGGGTTGAATTTCAAAAAATCCATTCTTATTGCTCGGTCACGTATTAAAAACAACACCTGTGGAAAAAATAAGCTTCCTAGGTCCAAGGGTTTAAGGGTTTAGGCTGGGCGTTGATGAGTCAGTCAGGACTTCTCATTTTATATATATACCTAGATTATTTTTTTATTTCCAGAGCCATCGCCAAGTATACAAGTACCATCATTAAGAAATATAATAGCAGGCAGAGTTGTATTCATAGAAAGTTATCAGGCGGGGCTGACAATAATCAGTTTTGCCGCTGGAATAACGAGCATGCAGCAAATGCCACACATAAATCCCTTTTCTGCTTACTATCACACGAACGCTTATAGATGGTTGTTGAGGCATGTGAGTCTGTAAGTAAAGCAATTGATAGCTCAGTTTTTGCACGTAGAATTAATTATATGCAGGCCTACTAATACAAATATTTTTATGTCACATTAGACTTCCCTTATGGTTGAGCGGCAACGGTGGACATTACTGCGATACACTCAAAGTGTGGCGGAGAAGATTTTACTACACGGATGAATTTGTACCAGAGTGGTTGAAAGTTTTTTTCCCTTACGTGAAAAAAAGGAGTTGGGATCAAGAAATTGTGGATCACAAAAGGTATAAGAAATACGCCGTGTCCGCATTCGGCAAACATTTTCGGTACCCATCGAAAACTTTCAATTTTTTCAAATCTTACGAGACTAAAGAATCTTCTGGTATCAGAGAAACTAGTAGTTCTGAATAATTGTGATCTTGGTTTTAATATTTATTTTAAATTCTACCTTTATGTTTATTCAATTCTAGTCAAAAATCCCATTAATTTAATGAAAACTTCCCGTAAGTCTGAAGGCGAAGGCTATACTCGTATTTCAACACTTACCTACCCTTGGAATGATAATGATTTCTTAGGACATTTATATGTAATATATTTATCACTATGAACTATCTTAAATACGTATACACATACCTATCATACCTAATAAAATACATTAAGATAAAGTGAAATATATTAATTTTCTAATAACTATTCAAATTTAATTTGGCCATAAAAGATAAGAACTTGATGTGTATTTTACTCTTATATCAAAAACAAAAGATCTCGTTTAGCTAGCCGCTCGCCACGGCACAGCTGACCGACATTTCACAAGGTGTTGACTAAAAAGCCTCGTTTATTGCAATAAAAAGGTGAGTGAACAAAAAAATATTTACCATCTATTTTATTAGTAGTTAATATTATCTAGCTCCTATTACCTAGGCCGAAAAATAAACTAAATTTAAATAAATAGATTTGAGAAGTAAGGAGTAGGTAATAATAGGAAGTGGAAAATGACTGACTGAGATTCATCAAAATTAAATTTTCTACTCCTGAACACCATTTACGTTCCGCATAGTTCTTACAAGTTAGCTTATTTGCATCTCGGCATCCAAAATTACTCATTTTTAAATAGATGACAAACTCATAATTTAATATTTAATTAATGGTAATGCTCGTGACAAAAGTACATAACGCTCGACTCCTCATTTAGTACGGGATGTAGGTACTATAGCTAGGTAGTTGGCTGCAATCTATACAACGGAATTCGCAATTTATTACAAAATATGCAATAAATTAATCACCTATCTAAAATTTTGTTTTATTGCATTATTCGTTATATAATTTATTGAAGAATGTGTTTGCTGACCAGCGTAAAATGACAACGCCATCAAAACGTAGAAAACTTATTTTCTACGTTTATTTTATTTACTTTGTTATGTCCATAAAAGCGATCAAATGTAAGTATATGTTTTAGTTTGTAATTCGCAGTTAGGTATATAGACCAGTCTATAGATCTTTTATGGTAGGTATTTCAGAGGCCTCAACTCATCAAATAGGATACCTGTTGGCACTTTAGTAAGTCGTAGGTATCGTTTATAATTTATGGTACCTACCTTGTTTAGAATCGGGTCTCAGAATTAGGGTAAGCTGGTCTATAAGTGTACGCATTCGATAAGAGTACGCAGTCCCAATAACCCTGACGTTGTTTATGATACGCGGCATACTTCACTGCTATTTTAAAGTGCAAGGGAGTTGAGGGTGCTGTGCGAGAATAAAATGAAATCCCAGCAAAAAAACAGGAATTAAGGAAGTTTAAACATTTTTACTTGTTTTGTTAAATATTTATGGCTTTTTAGAAGTACATTTGTGAAACTACAAATCTTAAAAAAAGATGATTATGCAGTTTGGTCGGCAAGAAACTCGGCCAGGAGTCAGAGACAGGGCGATTCCAATCGATACTAAAAGATGGCGTTGCACCTTGTTCGTTTAGAAAATCTCGAATGTGTGCAAGAGTACGCACTTGAGAATGTTGCAAGAGTACGCGCGTACTCTCAAAGAGAGTTCAGCTTCAAAACAATTACCAAAGAAAAATAAAATAAAAACTACAAAACCAAATACTAAGGGGTTTAAAAACATTTATAAGTTCCAAAGAAGGCACCCAAAAAGGAAATGTGAAAATTTCCACCATCTGATGAAGTATACATAGACCCCTCTAGATAAAACTGAATTGGGTGTTCCAAATGTGAAGAGTGGTGACATGAAGCCTGTACTAGCTATTAAAATCAACATATCTTCATTTGTGACCACTGCAAGTAATGTAAACACGAATTTGGAGATAATTTTACCTGCGTACTCCTACAGTCTCACTGGAGTCCTCTTATCCAATTGTAAGAGTACGCAATTCTCATTTTTGATATTTGTTTATTTTTACAAAGAAATGGCACATTTTCGCAACGTATTATGTTGCTTTATGAAAGGTATAATTATAAGGTACCAAATAATGATCAATCTGATTGTCTACCATTGTATATTTTTACTATAGAACAATTTGAATCTTAAGTGCGTGCAATACCAGCTTACCCTACTTTCTGAGATGGATCATGTTGATTTTTCCTAACCCATCGTATGACCTCGATGAAACATTTTCTTTATTATCAATCGAAAAGTAATTAGTAATTAATTAATTGTTTATTATACTAAGCACCTAGAACTCACTACTCAAATTTCTTTCACGATTTGAAAGCTACACTATCCCTGAGTAACATAGGCTATATTTTTTATCCCGGAAAAGATAAGATCCCACGGGAAACCGCGGAGGACATGAACAATGAAATGAAAATTAAATTCGCTGGTGCTCCGTGTGATAACCATTGCCATGATAACTGTTGTTATAACTCAACCTCACAAAACGCTTTGAAAATCTCCTTTCCAAAGAAGATAATAAGACACCCTCTTATCAAGTTGTGTAAAAATTTCAAGCCAATCTATCGACTACTTTTGAGTTTTACGGACACAAACCTACGGAAGTTGAATTTTAATATTAATAAGTAAATAAATAAATACCCAGTACATAGAGTGCAGGTTGTGGGATACTAGATCTTGTTCTTCAATCCAATTTAGTTCTTCAATTCAAAATTATAACTCAAATATCGAGGTGCAAAATTTTATGGCAATGATCTGTGCCTTTTTCTTGAAAAACTTTGAGAGCCACTTATACTGAGATAAGAAGCATTGTACCCACCCTCCACCCTATTCGAAAGGAATTGTTCTCTTGACGCCGCATCTTTAAGTAATCAATCCAAAAAATACAAATTTTATACGTAGGTATATTTTAACGACCAACAAAACGGTGGGCTGATGATATAGCACAAACAGCAGGAAAACAATGGATGCAAAAGGCTAAAGATAGACACATGTGGATAAAATTGGAGGAGGCCTTTACTCAATCTGGGATCCATACCTCGAAACCATAAAAATAACAATCAAACTAACAACAACCTAGATTTAAGCAAATATATACTAACAATAACTAACAACTTTTATAATATATTTTGTTTGTTTTTTATGAGTTGTGGAATAAATGGCTTTATTATTATTATATTTTAACCACAAAAGCAAATGAATACTAGAGAGCGGACAAGCCGATGCATTGCGTGCGATTACTGTATGTCAAATGCACCAACAGGCTGGCAACAGTGCCGCCAGTCGCGTTTGGAAATGAGTACGCAGAGCACATGTTAAGTCCAAGTGATTTATTCGTTTTTATTACAAAATGCCTACTTGTGTAATTATTACATGCAATAATCGCACTGAATCAATAAATTTCCAAACCCTTGGGATCACTTTTCACCGGTAAATACTTAAAATACTGTTTATTTCTAATAAAACAACAATATTTGGCGTATCATTTCGACTAGTACGTACTAAATTTGCTTAGATTGCTGCTTACTCAAATTACCTTTGTTGTAAGCTCAGTTTTTACGACGCAATGTTTTTTTTTTAAAAATACGCTCGTCATATCATTTAGGACATGGTAGAGCCGCTGCTGGCGTATCGTGTGCGTATCCAAGATAGTGATGGGCGTGGGTGGAAGTTGCGTTGGTGTGAGTAGCTTGGCCTATCGCAGCGCTTATTTCTCCCTCACGCACACATGAGAACTCTCGCGCGTATTTTGTTTATTTAGTAGTAGTAGTGAGGATTGGTAGGGTCGAAGCGGCGACAGTGGTTCCCGTACGTACTATGCACTAGGGCCCATGCTTGATTTTAACCATGTAGCATCTTTCTCTCTGCGTCTTTTACCGAATTTATAACGGGGAATGCTCCGAGGAATTGTTCGGATTAACACCAGCCGCTGAATTTCGTCACGAGCGTATACCCATTTAAAAGGCCGGCCACGTACCTGTGACCCCCTGGGTGTTGTGGGTATGCATGGGCGGTGGGGATCACTTAACATCAGGTGACCCATCAGGTATTACTTTAAAAAAACCATGTTCACGTACTATGTTATACTTTGTTGTGACAGAAAACACCTATAGTTGGTCTTTTTATAAAAGCCAGAATCTAGTGGCGCGGGTGAAGCTAGCAAAAGCTAGATATAAATTAAAAATGCACAAACACAGATATCGTGATTTTACTTTCTATCAGATCCATAAATGGGAGTAGAGTTAAGAGTTAATGAATGAATCTTTGGTTTATCAAGTTACATAAAAAAATATCAAACAAGGTTACTTGTGCTTCTTATGTAATCCATTAATGGATGTAGTAGAGTTACTGAGTAAATTAATGATTTCTTTGATATAACAAAATTGTTAGTTAGTAGGGTAATATCAACATTTAAAACTATTATTTTTAACAAATAAAGGTAAACATTGCTCTTATCTTTTAGTATAAGTCATAAATAAAAAATGTGTATAATATAATTTTAAGGGCACTATTGTTTGTGCCAAACATGTCATGTTAAAATTAATAAATGCAGACGAAATCTATATGTAACATTACGCATTATTTGTACACTTTGTCATCTTACAACTAATGCAAGAACGGCTATATTGATATAAAATATTACGTAATAATGTAGTGTTGAAATATTTGTTTTTTTATGTACATATTTCCACGTGAAGGTTTATACATAGGT
This sequence comes from Ochropacha duplaris, assembly GCA_951361185.1. Taxonomy (NCBI): domain Eukaryota; kingdom Metazoa; phylum Arthropoda; class Insecta; order Lepidoptera; family Drepanidae; genus Ochropacha; species Ochropacha duplaris. The sequence continues at coordinate 5,723,583 of OX592690.1, forward strand.
AGTTCACGGGTCAACGAAAGAGATCATGATGTATCTTGTGCCTTTAGTGACCAGCAGACCCTCGTGGTAGTGCGTAAGACGCCCTGGGTGCATTAGTAGCCAGCCCTGCTTAGTATTTAGCACAGAGCAATTGTAACGAATAAACTTGCATCCACCGCCCTCGTAGTCCACATCTAAACAAAACAAAACAAAAAAATGTTATGCATTGTCATCGAGTTGTGAGCCACAACTTAAAGTTTCAGACGGATAACACACAGACAAACAAGAAAGTGACTTAATAAAAATGTGGTAAAATAACACCTATACATTAGTGATGAAACTTGGCACACGGGTAGACATATCCTGGAATAAAACATAGGATACTTTTAATACCGAAAAAATAACTCTCGGAAACTCGGGTGAAACCGCGGGGCGGAATGCTAGTAGAATATAATGGTATACTGTGATCTACACACATCAAAAAAAGTTTGTGATCACTACCATAAGCTGATATAATTTCTTAGATTGAACTTTATCAAGAAAAAATCTTTGTTATGTGTTTTCTTTAGATAGAAATAGGTACCTAGTTTGAAATTAAAAAAAACTCTTTTTATTTTTTATAAAAAAAAATGGAGTACTTAGATAATAATTAATCATAATGATGATTTCGATTTTCAAAGTGATCGCGAATTTTTTTTGATGTGTGTATGTATCGTGCTCTACATATAGCTCATATTTTTTTAGATAGTTTATTTCAACTGAAATTCCCATTTTATTGATCCGTACTGTAAAATAGCTGATACACATCAGTGAAATGTGGATAATGACTATTGATTAGACTGAAGTGTATGTCGTCGTATGGTAAGTACCTACTACATATTTAGTTTCTACCTAAATAGTTCTAAATGGTTATCTGTTTATTAGTACATTACACAAAACGATAGACTTGAATGGATACTCATAGTATTATGAAAAGTTAAAGAATCATCTAACCCTACATCATCCTACTATCCTACTAATATTATAAATAATAAGTTTGGATGTTTGTTGCTCAATCGCGCAAAAACTACTGAACAAATTTTGGTGAAACTTGGCACACAGGTAGATCATATCCTGGAAAAAAACATAGGATACTTTTTTTCCCGGGGAAAGAAAACATCCCTCGGGAACGCGGGTGAAACCGCGGGGCAGAAAACTAGTGGAAAATAAAGTTCGCAAAATCTGAGCTACTTCTGATCAGCATGTCACATATACGTAACAGGGTTCGCAAACCGTGTAGTTTATTTTAAAAAAGAATACTTACGAGGCGTATTGAGAGCCAGGTTGATAGTGTACGTGGAGGAGTCATGATGGGGACGCAGCGATGGCTGCTCATCAGGCCGGTAACGCACCACGAAGTTCATGATCGACACTGGAGGCTGTTGAACGTATTCACCAACAATATAATTATCATGTCTTTTTTTTTATGTCACTATGTGACAACGAGGCTGGCAGGTCACCTGATGGTAAGTGACTACCGTCGCCTATAGACATTAGCAATACCAGGGGGACTGCCAACGTGTTGTATACCTTATTACAATGCCTTAAGGGCAAGGGCAACTGGCTCTCAAGTGCAATTGCCAGAACACACCAACAGGTGCTTGGCGACAGATTTTCAACTTGAGGGTGGTAGCCAGCCAGTTGAGTACCACATAGTACCCTACCACCGTGCTGTGGTTTCCTCACGATGTTTTCCTTCAACGAAAGCTCAAGCTCATTGTAGGATTCGAACCCACGACCTTCGCCGCGGTATTCGACGTCACTTACCACTGAGCTATCATCACCTTCAACAATCGATTACGCAGCATTATACAAGATGTCGGGTAAGTAGTACGACAAACTTAAGGGGAAGATAGGTGGGCGAGTCACCTACATACAAATATGAGCTCAATAAAAAGTTCACCATTTTCGATATATTTCGATATTTCTGATTGTTATGTATTGATTTTTGAATTTTTGATAATAGATATATATGGAAAATGGTGACACTTTTACCTGTGCTTAAACTATGGTCATTTTTATAATATTTGGTAGGTAACTTTCTCTCCCTTATATGGATAGGTTTGTCAAGCAGAAAACTGAAAACGTGTTGGAATTTCTTAGTTAAGTTGACGGATTTGAAAAATTATTGTTGGCAACACTGATCTATCGAAACTTGCATATAAGTGTGTAGAAAACGAATTAGTGTGTAACCATTTTTTTGGAACTTAAAAACCAGTTATGCATGAAGATACTAACGTTGTGGTAATATCCGGTGAAGACCATCTCTTGCAATGGACGCACGTATTCCTTGAGGATATGCAGCCATTGCTTATCTAGACCCACTTGGGTCATGTGGATATCACGGGTCGGCACCGCTTCGTAACCGCTCTCCAAACGCTTATCCTGTATTTCAAGCAACAATAAAATTAGGATATCCCACAAATACGACACATTGAGAAAGTCTCAATGTCGTCTACAAGCACATGTGGGTAAATGTATAGATTGGTTATTATAAGTATTCATTAAAAATTATGCGACGTATACACGTTTTGGTTCGGTTTGAATGACCCGTCGGGGGCGGAAAGGTCATTAACCAATTAAATTATAAGTAAAAAGCTGTAGATATTATAAGCGCTCTGAAAGCGGAAGACAACGAAACGACATGACATACTACCAACGAGAAGTTAAAAAGCTGTGCGACTAGCGGGTTCTTTATTGACGAAGAATTAGGCATTCAAATCATTGTTTTTCTATAAAGAATACTCCAGATCATAGCAAAAATCTGTCAATGTCAATCATTTTCAGGGGTTATGAAGAACAACCCATTTTGGAAATAAAGTGGTTCGCCTCATTGGCTGGCAACAATCAAAACAATTATTCCTTCGCCATTGATCGGAAAAAGATCCTCTATATATTGATAACGATGGGAGAATATATAAAAATATAACTTCTACTATCAGGTATGAGATCTATCAGTACCGTTATTTTTTAATTAAAAGTTGGATGAGTCATTGACTACTCGGCTTGATGTTAAGTGACTATTGTCGCCTAATCAGTGGGATTGCTGATGTTTTACCGACCTTTAGTTACTTGGCGACAGAAATTCAATTTTAGGTGGCTTTTCTAGTATTGATGGTAATCTTTTCATGAAGTTTATGCCTCCATGACTTAGATCTATACTTGATCTAAGCTTGTCATGGTTTATTTAGGCTAGTCATCATTGACAATTAAAATGCACAGTTAAAGTTAAACTTGATTATAACAATTTTTGTAGTTTCAGATTATAGAAAGGTAGGTGACGAGACATATAGACAAAATTAAAATACGTTTTTCAAGAGAAAATTAAAATATGTACAGGTCTGTGTAAAATATGATGTCTTACTTTTTGTCTTAATTTTTATATGTCACAAATTTACTTTTTTAATTCATTAAAAATAATACTCAAAATAAAAACTCTTTGGATATTTTTAACAGCAATGACTTCAGCCATCTGATTTGACATTTTATTTTATCGATGCACTAAAAAACCAGTGTTGCTTGTCGGAGGAGAATTTTTCGTAGAAATCTAGTAATCTAGCTAAAACAAATCTTCCATTTTAATTTTCCCCTAGTTTTCTACTTACATTTTCAGGATTATCTACAGAACTTGGCACCCATTAGATCTCACATCTTTTGTCGGCGAAGACGACAACCACGCCTATTCTTAATATCTCTACCATAGATTAAGAATTGGTCTTCGGCGTTTTATTCATCACAGATCTTTACATAGTATAAAATGAAGTCGCTTCCGTTGTCTGTTCGCTTAGATCTTTTAAACTACTCAACGGATTTTAATGCAGTTTTTAGCAATAGATAGAGTGATTCAAGAGGAAGGTTTATATGTATAATACATACATTATAACAACATAATATATAATATAATAATTTTTATGTATTTTTGTATTACATTAAGAATAAAATTGTTAAACATTTGAAAAAAAAAAGCCAATATAGTCAGATGGTCCAAAAATATTTAAAAAATGTAACCTTGCTGAGTTTCTTGCCGGTTCTTCTCAGTTGAAGGCTGACTTCCGAACCGGTGGTAACTTCTGTAATTCGACCTTCATAAGTGCCCTTCTAAGGCCTAAACTGAATAAATGGTTTTGACTTTGACTACATATTATAGTACAGAAAAGCCGAAAGTTTCAATTATTTGTAATGTGATGTCGTTTAGCGAAGCGGGCGGGGGACGGCTAGTTATTTAATAACTTTTCACATTTGTTTTCGATGGGATTAACAATTTATTGATGATGAATAATTTTGATATTTTATGAGGAAAGTCGGGTACTACAAAGTAACCCTACCACCGTGGTACGATGTTTTCTTTCTCTGAAAGCTCAAGCTCATTGTAGGAATGAAACTGATGATGGCGATGATAGCTCAGTGGTAAGTGACGTCGAATACCGCGGCGAAGGTCGTGGGTTCGAATCCTAAAATGAGCTTGAGCTTTCGGTGAAGGAAAACATCGTGAGGAAACCATAGCACGGTGGTAGGGTACTTTGTAGTACCCGACTGGCTGGCTACCACCCTCAAGTTGAAAGTCTCTTCGCTAAAACACCTATCGGTGTGTTCCGACAGCTGCACTTGAGAGCCAGTTCCCATCTAGGCTATGTGTGCTTACCATCTTCGGCCACATCATCACTTACCATGGTGAGATTGTGGTCAAACACAAGCCTATCCAGAATAAAAAAATAAATTAAAAAAACTCACGACCTTCGTCGCGGTGTGAGACGGCACTACCACTGAGCTATCATCGCCTTAAAATTCGCCATTATCGGCGAACCGGCAACGCCCCGAAACTCACACTTCTCATTCGTATCCTTGTCGTAGGTACGTTTACGCACACATTGACAAAATTAATCAGTAACATAGATCTTGTTTAAGGTATTAATCAACTATTATAATATTTTTAGTAAAATATACGACCAAATGATATACGACCAAATAGAGACCAAAATAAATGCGACGGATGTAATTTTTTCATAAAACTAGCTGTCCTCCACGGTTTCATATGTGTTCCCGTGGGATCTTATATTTTCCCGGGATAAAAATATAACCTATGTTACTCAAGGATAATGTAACTTTCTAATGTTGAAAGAATTTCTAAAATCGGTCGAGTCGTTATGAGTTAAATCGTAACAAACAAAAAATCGAATCTTTCCTCATGAATAGAAAAATACATTTGTATGGAAATCGAACCACATTAAGGTCCCAATACCTTAACGAGCCCAAGTTCTGTGGGACCACGATTACTGCTGAGGCGATCTATGAATACCGCTCAATTACCAGATTGCTAGACATCTAATATTATCATCGGATTAATTTTACTTAAATTTCAACAGGGATGGATTCAAAAATAACAATAGCGCGTCCTATTTGGCGAGGTCTTGATACTTATACTTACACTATTAGACCCGTCGCTCCATTTGCCAAAAGCCTCCATGATCGCGATCCATTCAACGCAGAACCTTTTGGACATCAACGGGAACCAATATACATCTGGGCAGGGCTGTAAAACACCAATACAGTATTTTTTTTATAATTAGGCATGTATCAAATTTTCATAAAATATCTCACCAATGGGACAAAATATATAAGTAGTCATGTTCTTCAGGGATAATGTAGCTTTCTAATGGTGAAATATTTTTTTCAAATCCGTCCAATAGTTACAGAGCCTATTCAATGCAAACAAACAATCAAATCTTTTCTGTTTATAATATTAGTAAGTATAGATAAATCATATAAGGTGACGCAATAGTTTAGGTCAAAATTCACAAGAATTTGTGTTGGAAATTTACATTGCGACCTATGATATTGTTGAATTTATCTAATTCTAACAGTAAGTCTAAAATTATTGTAATATTTTTGTAAAAAGCTCATTTTGATTTCCACAACAAAATCTTATACTTAGCTGAAAAGGGCGAACGCTTAAATATTGCAAAAGTTCTGACTGACCATCAAAGGCTTTTGCCCTTCTTCAAAGGATTTGGCAAAATCTTCATTGAGGTAACGAGTCTCCCATTCAATTTTATTATCAAACACTTGGTACATGTCAGGGTTAGTTCGAGTAGTGTCGAAACTCTCCGGGTTAACCAGGTGGCCAAAGTCTTCCTCGTTGCTTACGTACATGAATATACCCTGCAAACAATCAACTAATTACAATTCCAGTCTACATTAGTATCCAAGAATTAATCGTATCTTATGACGCACATTTTTCGTGCCAAAAGACATCGTGTCAGCTATGGCTGTTACGTGTTTATTATTTCGGTTAAAGGTTATCCAATGATAGAATAATCAGTCGTAAATATTGATTACTAGGGACTGTTTCACAATAGCCGGTTTACTTATCGATCTAACATTAATTATAATAATATCATATAGTTTATAATATCTTTTGAGTTAAATCAACGTAACAGCAAAAGTATACGTACAAGATCTCTCAATCCTGAACAGAATGCCATGTCCGCATCAAGATCTGGTTTAGAATAACTGATAGCCTTCGCTCCAGCACTTCTTAATATCGAAGCCTTCACCAGGTAGCAGTTGGTGATAAATGGAACGTTCCATACGCCTCTGAAACGCAAAAAAACCGCCCAATAAGTTGTCGTTTAAAAGTGAAGGCTAACATGAAATTATGGGTGACATAATTATTCTAAAAATAGCCATAAAACAAACCCGTATCTGCATGAAATGTCTAATAAATAATCTTGACAAAGGGATTCTACAACGTAAATCCCAAACTTAATAGAGACGATAAGAAATAGCAGAGGAAAGATGTTTGACATATTATAGAAGTAAACATACATGGAAAGCGAGAAAGAACAGGGGTAAAACAACGAACAAAATAGTGTGGAGCTACAACGACAAGAGCCAAGCTCTTAAATATGAGGGTACAATATTCTGCTACTGCGTAGCTCCTTTAAGTCACAGCACAATAACAAAAAGATTAAATATTTTATAAGCTTAAATGTTTTATACCGTGATAACTGAAATGGTTCTCTAGTTATAAGCAGACTAAAGACAGACCGAGCAACAATGCATATTAATATGTAAGGATGTACCTAAGGGTCATACGAAATCTTCACATAAATATCGTCATAAAAGTGATATAGTAATATAATAATCCCACTAATCCTACTAATATTATAAATGTGAAAGTTTGGATGGATGTATGTTTGTTACTCATTTACGCCAGAAGGGCTGAATGGATCTGGATCAAATTTGGCATGGATATAGATTACCTATAAATCTTCATTGAGCACTGGATTCTGGAATAGCACATAGGCTACTTTTTATCTCGGGAAAAGATAAGATCCCTCAGGAACGCGGGTGAAACCGCGCGGAACAGCTAGTATTATAAATGTGAAAATTTGGATAGATGGATGGATGGATGGATGGATGGATGGATGGATGTTTGTTACTCTTTCACGCAAAAACGGCTGCACGGATTTAGATAAAACTAGGCACACTGGTAGATCATATCCTGGAATAACACATAGGATACTTTTTTTTATCCCGGGAAAGGATAAGATCCCTCGGGAACGTGGGTGAAACCACGGAGGACAGCTAGTGTATACATATAATATGAATTTATTTGATAATTTAGGGAGTTTCGATGAAATCAATTTAAATTGAACCACATCAATCTATTGACCAACTTTGATATTTATAAATATCCAATTTAATGTATCGTCGTACAAAATATCAAAAGGAAATGACGAGAGTCGTATATCAAATGGGGGAGACAAGGGCCCTCCTGCAAGCACCTCAGTCATTAGCCAATTGAGAGATTGGCGCGACAGGAATCGTCGACACCACCAGTTGCATACGAGTTCCACACAGAATCGTACCAGCTCACCAGCGAATACACAACACTAGACACTTCATGGGATTCAATCGATAAGAGCAACAATTACCCTTTACAAATGTTGTTCCTAAAAGCTAAGGTATTTTTGTGTTTGCTCGTTCTTTATTGGTTTGTGATCGATACGACTGAAGCGCGACGTGGACGTACAAGAAGCAGAACAAAGTCCAAGGTATTTGAATATATGGATATTTAATTAATAACTACATAATATATTTATTTTTGGTAACATTGGATGCATTTAGTAGTAGTAAGTACTCACTCATACAACGCGGTGCGTGTTTCACATGTTTTAGCATATGTGTGAGGCTTTTTTGATTTTATAAATACAGTAAATCTATTATGAACTTCACAGGTACAAATCGGATTACCTATTACCGGGAAATACAGAGATCCAGAATCTGACCAGTACTACAATAACAACGATGTAAGTAAACCAATGTATGTATAAAGCTCGAGCGACCGTCACTAATTTTAAAAGCGAAAATATACTTAATAAACTGAACATTCATAATAATTGATTTAAAATAGTAATATCAATCATACATAGCCTCTACATTTATTTACAGGCGCATTTTATTACGAATGAGCAAATTTAGTCAAAGTACGTAATGTTTTTTTTAGGGGGCGAAGATTTTACTCGCATCACACTTTGACCTTGAGTACGTACTGGGCCACAAGATTGCGTTTCTTTGCATTGCGAAGGGCTCACCTAGGCCCCATATCACATGGTTTAAGGACGGAGTGGAGATATTTGCCCATCATTATTTGCATGTAAGTAGTGACCTATGTAATCTAACAAAAGACAAAATATTTTTGAAAATTTTATATTTTTTCTTTTTTTACTTCTGGATAAGCTTGTGTTTGACCGCAATTTCACACATTAGACATGTGATGCGCTCTTGTGGCATTTTATTTAGTAGGACAATTGAAACATTAGTTAATAAAACTGCTGGCGCGCCTCAATAGAAATAAGTTGTTGATTCCTTTGGTTCATCAATTAATAACGTAGGCCTGCTCTCTTGATAACGCAACTCTAATACTAAATCTATCTCAATACTTGTTGTTGAATTTTTAGAAATCTTTTTTTAGCGGATACCTACTTAATATAGGAATCTACCTGCCAAATTTCAAGTTTCTAGCAGTTATACTATCGAGATTTCGTGATAAAGCGTATTTCGCTTTTATATATACAGGCAGTAACTAGTACGACAAACATAAGGGTCGCGTGGGCGGGTCACCTATCAAATATACAAAAATGATCTCAGTAAATATCTAAAATTCAATACACAAAAATCAGAAATATCGAAATATCTCGATAATGGTGACCTTATTATTGACCAGATTTTTGTATCAGTATTTGGTATGTGACCTGCCCACCCATCTCCCTCTTAAGTTTGTCGTACAACTTACCGGACACCCTGTATAGATAGATGACATGAGATGTTCGTCATTGACCCTACATCAAAAACTAATTATCTATCGAGATATATTTTTCACTATTACTGGGTCTTGAATTGGATGATGACAATAACACAGTTTGTTTTATGACGACCTAGATTCACGAGTGGCCGATCGGGGACGACCGAGTGAAATCCAAGATCGAGATAGACCCGGCGACACAGATGGACGCTGGCGTATATGAGTGCACCGCTGACAACATGTATTCTATAGACAGACGCTCATTCAAAACCGACTTTTCTATTGCATTCGATTAACATATATAATAATATAAGTTACGTATAAACGCAACACTCATCATCGGTCATCTTACTAATATTATAAATGTGAAAGTTTGGATGGATGTATGTTTGTTACTCATTTACGCCAAAACGGCTGAATGGATCTGGATGAAATTTGACATGGAGATATATTATTGTCTGGAATAGCACATAGGCTACTGTTTATCCCGGGAAAAGATAAGATCCCCCGGGAAAAGATAAGATCCCTCGGGAACGCGGGTGAAACCGCGCGGAACAGCTAGTATACAATAAACAACATCCCCGTTTCTTCCAGCCAGCATTTATATAATTTAGATTAGACATTGTTATATGGAAAATTGTATTGAATTATCGTCATCGCACAGCATTTAGAATTGCTCCTGAAATTTGTGTATTATTGGAATATATATTACATATATACTGTGAAACATAAATAAAATATTTTTCTTTTAAATTTATTATATAATTTTTTTTTTATTCTGGATAAGCTTGTGTTTGACCACAATCTCACCATGGTAAGTGATGATGTGGCCGAAGGTGGTAAGCACACAAAGCCTAGATAGGAACTGGCTCTCAAGTGCAGCTGTCGGAACACACCGATATGTGCTTGGCGACAGGTTTTCAACTTGAGGGTGGTAGCCAGCCAGTTGGGTACTACAAAGTACCCTACCACCGTGCAATTATGTTATGTGTTTCTTTAACTATATGAACATAAAATTATATTACTTTTTAGTAAATAGTAAGCTTGGTATTCAGCTTAGCTACATACGATTCAGTTATGGTGGGTTTAGATGTTGTAAGTTTAAGAATTATAATAAATAAATATTATTTCTTAGGAAATGTTTAGTTATTTATCACTTTACGTAACCATCACATAGTGTAAACCAAAACTAATTTATGATGAGAGGTGACAAATTATTTCTTCAAGGACTGTGCTCAGCTGTAATGCAAGTTTCATTATTGAAAAGCCTAAGTTGACGAGTATGTATTCAAGTACGGTTCCTCAAGGCAAACTTACTTGATAATTTCATACACGATGTCCATATAGTCAGTAGACCGAGCGTAGAAGCCGGCTGTGTTAATGGCGCCCCAAAAGTTGGACCAAGCTTGGCCATAGCGCTCCAACATTGGTGCAACGACATCGTAGCCCGAAGACAATAAGTAGCGTAAAGTATTCTTTTCCAGACGCGACACACTGTCGATCGTGAACAGATAATCGCAAACGCTGTTCACGCATCGGTCCCTGGTAACAAATGATATCATACATATTACAGGTGGTGTTTACTTTTTATGTACTGTATTTTTTGACCGATAAGTAGTATGATAAACTTAAGGGGAGATAGGGGGTCACCTACCAAATATTCAAAAATGACCAAAATTTTCGAGATCCGTAATTGTAACGAACGGATTTTGATGAAACTTGGCACACGGGTATATCATATTCTGGAATAAAACAAAGGATACTTTTTATCCCGGGAAAAGAGAAGATCCGTCAGGAAAGCGTGAAACCGCGGGGCGGAAAACTAGTTTTTATATAAAATTTTGTTTCTCACTTGGCAATATTGCGCGCTTCAGCTTCAGACAAGAAATCGCTCGGTTTAATGCGTTTCGCAGACGCATACTCTTTGGAATGGGCTTGGAAAAACTCATCAACTTCAGTCTCATGGTACTCCACATTGTTACGCAAAAACAGATGGATCTTCGATTTTGGGTAGTCAGTATCTAAAATTTGCTCCAAAAATTCCTCCATGTATGGTGTCGCTTGTTCAATGAAAACTGCCATCATTACATTTGGTAATCCATCCTCCTAAACCATTAATAAATGTCAAAAGTCAAACAATTATCATAGAAATCTAATACGTACTGGTTTTGAAAGACTATGTACCTCAAGTTTAATCTTCTTTTCGTCACACAAAGCACAACCGTGTTTAATAGACCAAGATTTAGCCAAGTAATTGCCCATGTAGTTTAGTGTCAATTTTGAAGGCCCATTTCCATGTAAGATAAGGGGGCGCTGCTTAGTGGCTACATTCTCGAGGTAAGACCATTCTTCTGTGGTATTCGTTTTCAGCTGAACATCGGCTATAAAATAATTTAAAGGATGAGTTTAAATCTTTAAACACTTATCTTTGCATGGTGTCCATCACCAATCGAATATAATTATTCCCCACAGGTATTAAACTAATTCTAACAATTGTATTTTTTAGATTTGAGTGCAGTTAGAATTCATAATCTTTCTCTAATTACTATATTTCATAATAAATAAATAACCATAATTACGCCTTAAATAATATCTTGTTGGTTGGGGTGTAAGAGTTCTGTGGTATACTAAAAATAATGTTATATATTTAAGGTGTAGGTGGCGCATAGAAACATTTATCGATAAAATAAATGACAAGAACTTACACAAAGCACCATTCAGATTTTGGAATATCTCTGAATTGTGATCTAAAGATATTTTGAGGGTTTCCCTTAAAGTTTTATCCAAGTAAATGTTTGTGTAATAAAGTTGGTCGTCATCCTTATCAGTTACTGTTTTATAGTTCACTATTTCAGACAACTCTGGTAGATATCCTGTGAAGATAATACAGTGAATATAAAAAATCTGAATATTTGCAAGTCACATTTTTCATCTGATTTGATTTAGTGACAGTCAGAATCTAAAATACTGGAGATTGTCATCTCCTTCATCAATTGAGTTTGTTTATGTAACTAAAAAAATATGTAAAGAAGTCAAATTCTGTATTAGAACATTTGTCAAGGCCCATTTGCCCAAAAAACAATAATCTGTAGCTAGTAAAATATAAAAAAATAAAACAAGATATAAAACCATACCAATGAAACCACCAGAATTCAAATAGGGATTGGCAGTTTCTGTTTTAGGATATTTTGTTGCCAATTTTGGATCTGGCCAGCAAAACTGTTCAGCCGAGAACAAGACTCTGGTGTTGGGGATTGATTTGAATTTCTTCACAATTTCTTCTATACTTGCCAGGAAAATTACATCATAACTAGAAAAAAAATTGTAATATTATGAATACCATAAATTTTATATAGAATCCATAAATTATAATACTTATGCTTCAATAACAGATAAAACTTATAAGTATCGGTATTAATTGGCACACATTCATATTTTATCATGTTCTTTCTAGATTGTTTATCTGTAAAAAGGTCATTTTGAAGTTCACCATAATAATAAAATGCTGATTAAACTAACCTGTCAGTGAATAATATGATTTTTTCATTATTTTCCGACTTCATTAAAGTGGTAAACTTATTTTTTAGTAAATTAACCTTTTGCCCACCACCTGGGTAGTTCATGTTGCCACCAGCCCATGTGTCTCCTTTACCTAATACCTCTACATCTATGCCATAAACCCGAGCAGATCTCATGAATCTCTCCAGCCCATGATTATCCTCTGTTGCAACAGTTAACACTGTCACATCATCTGTAACAAAAAATAAATTAAGCAAATTCAATTTACTTTGGGTGTAGTGTGAGATTTAATGGAAAATTAAGTAAATTAGTTGTATTTTTCACATCTAACCTTTAGTGAGTAAAATAAGCTAGATAAACGCTGCTAGCATTATGGGTACCATGGACCATTTGGAAAATCTTTTATTGTAAATATATTTTTATTTAGGTATTTAATTAGATAAATATTTTCTTTCATTTACTTTTGTAAAAATAGCATAGTATACTTTATTTATTGTTAATATCCTAAAATTTTATACCTATATGAGTATCTCAATAATACTACTTAAATATTATAATAAATATTTTGAAGCTAGATGTTAATAATCTAGCTCACTTAAAGCTTGATAAGAAAACATTTGGTATTACAGTATAGTTCACAGCTTGAATCCTTGCTCAAAATTTCACATTCCTAGTCACGCAAGGATTGTTCATTAGTTTTTGTTTTCCAAATTTTAGTGATAAATAGATGAATTTGTATTTAGCCACATGGTAAAAAATTAAGAATTTTTCAGAGATTTTGAAAAAAAAAACGCCCCCTAAGCGAAACGCATAGTTTGAATAGAACTCAGAAAATATTTTCAAGAATTAACTTAACATTTATGTAAGCTTTTTTCTAAACAATAGCTTTCCCCTCAATTTAATAAAATTTTAATTCATGTTGTAGATTTAATGTACACAATGTTATTTTTTCTCAATAGTACATAATGTTATAGGATCAGATTTAGAGGAATCAACAAAGTAAATCACATTATGCATGGTTAATCACAAATAAAGAGGTTGGAAGACATTATAATAAAAGATATGACATGAAATTGTAATGGCAGTAGGTTGACAACCCTGATTTCATTATAGCTGGAATCATTATAAAACTTATAACCATATATATAATTCGCTTTGCAGATATAACTTAAGCAACAACATTTTTGCCCCAAGATATTGCAGAGCAGTATGCAATATCTATGGGCAAAAATGTTGTTAGAAGATATTTAATTTACTACTCATTACACAAACTTTAAATTAAAGTTTATTCAAATTAAAAACAAAAAAGAGAACATGATTAGCAACATTAGAATCTAAACTCTTAATAATTATACAAAAGAGATGACTTTGATGCATTATTATTTATTTTATATCAATGAGAAAAACATCAGAGACAGCAATATAATATGTTAATGAAAATTGAGACATTCAGGTTCTTACACCCTAAGTAAGAATGATTAAATGCAGAAGTATTATGTTAATATAACATCACAGTTTCATAATTATGAAGAAATATCACAATGATGAATAGGTACATTATAAAAAATACTTTATATTGTACCCTTAGTTTGCAAGCTTTTCAGAATGTAGATAAGCCTGCATATATGATCATCTTACCTGATCCTCTTGTTTCAATCGTGAAGAATAGTAAACTTATAAATATGATAAACGCAGACATCATTCCAGATTGATCGACGTCCAGACGAGTTCAACGGACTCCCGTTTATGAGTTCGTAAACTGCTCTTGTTAACCGACACCAAGTTAAAACGAAACTCATTTAACGATTGTTCCAGATAATGCGTTCCCGCTTCCGAGGCCGATAAGCTTTCAGAGTCGGTCGGTCAGTGCGTCGCGTCACGTCGCCAGCGCTGATATCGATATGCCTTCCGCTCCCGACAAAACCGCGTGTAATATGAGTGAGAATTGAGAAGGAAAGTAGGTACTCTGTGATATGAGATCACCAGGCCCGAGATAAAACTGTCCTCTGTGGCCGGCCCGAGTTTACGGATTTTATGCTTACAATATATTATATAAAATACAATACAATTTTATAGCTTTATCACTGAAACAATTTTATTAAAGGCGTAGCGTCACGTCGCCATCCTATGTTATGTGAAACCACGTAAATTTATATCTAATACAACACTTTACATCACACAACTAAACTGAAATCTGAAACTAAACATGAATAAAAATAAATAAAATGTCAAATAGAAAAATGTACGTACATATGATGTTGCCAGCAAACAGCACGATCGTGGTAGCCAAAGAGGATTAAAACACTACGTGTGGTAGCTTATGGTTTACAAAATGTAGCGAGACTGGATATTTATTTACTAAAAAGAAACTTTATTCAAATAAAACAAAGAAAATAGTAATACAAAGCTTGTGATTAATTAAGATTATTTTATAATATAAAATTAACAAGCTTAAGGGAGTAAACTATATCTAAATAAAATAAAATTAACGTATAGGTTGTTTTTGTACATTTATAGCTGAAGTAAGCTTGTTTTTGCTTAGTTTGGTTCTGGTGGTTTGGCAAACTCACGAAAGCTTATCAACAACGTTACACTTAGCAAAGCTGAGAAAGTCATCAAATTGATTGCAGCCTAAAAAGTACTTATTAAAGAAATAATTAAATTTATAAATTGATCTAGAGAAGTTCATGTAGGTATAAGGTTTTTGCATTTAGACATATGTATCTGTAAGGATGGTGCTAGAGATTGTATGAAATCTGGTACCCGCTCCAATAGTGATGTGTGATATATCATTGAAAAGGTATTATCTTATAGAATATGAATAAGTATGGCGCCTGTCTTGATTTATAGTCCGCTCTGATTGCCAGCCTAATATACTATCAGGGTAATATGGATTTTCCTTGATCAAAAAATTAAAATAAACCTAAGAAAATGAAATAAAATACGATTATGATTTCCTTTGTTTATTATTTTTTACCATTTATTGTATACAAAAGAAGCAACAGCCGCAACGAAGCTTAATAAGTGAGATTACAATATGAAACGATTACCAAATGAAATAAAATGATTACAATATGAAATGGAATTAAAACAAAACGAAATAAATGATTACAAAATGAAATAAATGAAAGGAATAAGGCGGGAGGTACAAATTCCTCGTGCCTGGCGTATCCTAGGTACCACACGATGGACACGATGTGAGCACAGGTACCTACAGTACGTCGCCCAGTCAGGCATGTACAGTAGTATTGGGAGATAGTATTACTATTATTATTGATTAAAATATAACAATAATATATTCTTGCTCGAATATGTCGAGATTGGATACGACATATAAAAGGCTAGTGAATTATAATATAATAATAACCTTATTCTATTCTTGCTACAACATGTTATAGTACTTGTTATTTCTGAACGGACTAAGATTTGGAACTAGTGGCCATAATATTTTTTGTTTAGCTCACAAAGAGCTATCCAATGACGTATTACACTAAGCTATTGGTGGTGGGTACCAAGATTTTGCATCATCCTTTAATATATTTTCAACAGTTCATAATAATTTCTTTAAAGCACTTATTCATCTCTACAGCCTTTGATTTGCTAAATCAAGTAGCCTAAATTTTTTTTAAGTTGTGGCTAATGGGGATGAATTATTTCTGAATCTGCCATAAAGTAGCTAAGTTGGCATCACTCAAAAATTGACATCCAACGATCAAAGTTGCCAACTCCTGAAATATGATATCCACCAATATTTACGCATTATATCGGCAGTTTTCCTTAAATTATTTTGGATTCATATTTATTTAGGTAGATTTTAATATAGCCTGTAATATTAATTTTATCATAATAAACACGTTGGGAACTTTTTAGATGAACATTAATTTACATGCTGTATAATTATACATGTAGGTATTCCCCACATTAATTATTTACCTACCTATGAAATTGCCATGTAGTAAGTATACAAATCAAAGGTACCTATACAAAAAGTAAAAGTCATTTTTATTTTTCTATAATCAAAGTAGGTACCCATGCTATCGGTGCATCTCTGCAAGCACATTTTCAGGTTTATGGGAGGCAACAAACTCTTCAAAGGCATTTTGTACGGCCTTTTGGGTATTGAACTTTTTTCCTGCCAAGAAGTTGTAAAAAATTTGGAAAAAGTAGAAGTCTGTCGGCGCAAGATTTGGTGAGTACGTATGGTGGATGACGCAAACATTCCAAGTCGATCGAGCGTTGTCGTGCAGGAGCAGCGGGGACGAGCAATTAACCAAGGCTGGAAGGAGATTTGCGAGTTTCTCCATCATTGTGTCCCTTCGTTTCTATGTCTGTTACGCAACGCAAGGTATAGGTACCTCAACGCGTTCGTCGCGCTGGCGATCGTTCAGTTTGCGATACTTAGGCCACTTATTTAAGCATTTTTACCTTGCGAATTTGACACAAATGGACCAATATTGTTTTGATGCTAATGTCGAAAGCTGCTGCTAACTCAGCCGTGGATTGAGTATCGCCAGCTTCCACTATCACCTCACCTTTAATTCGTCTTTATTGACTTTATTTTCCGAGCGACCACGGGGTTCATTTCTTAATCGTATTAAAAAAATGGAGATTCTTTTTTTTTTCACATCAAATCTTGTCGGAAGCTTTCAGACCAATAACGGGTCGTGCGTTCGTTTGTAGTGTTCACCAGTGTTCACTCCGTAGGTACACGCCAATAAAGTTGCGAGCCATTTGTTCCGTCGTTACTACCGAACGTAGTGATTATATCTTCTTTGGCTACCGCGACGGAACTATAGTTACCTACTCGTACCTTTAGACCAGCGGAGAAGCCTTTGAAAATGGTAAAAAGTAAAAGTAATTTATAGTTGGATGAAAGGAAAAGGAAGAGAATATAACAAAAATGAAAGGAAAAATAAATTACGGTCGATCTGAGGTCGGGAAGTGGAAGAGGGGGGGGGGGGGGGGGAGGTTTAAGGGTAAAAAACGATTTATCTCAATTTCCGGCGAAAATACAAGTCCTATGGAAAAAAGTTAATAGCAGAGTTGTGTAATATCTACAACTTTTGTAAGTATTTACACTTTTTCACTTTACAAATTTTGAGGATGAGTGAAAATTAATTAATTTTTTCACCTTATTAAGACTTAATATCGAAAAAGTTAGGGTGCGTTTCAATCGAAAATTCTCACGTCAAAATATCTCTTTTAAAAAAAAATCGGCGGGTTCTTTGTTCTTTGAAATCTCTAATTTCCGATGGTATAAAAAAATATATACCTTACTATGGTTCTCAGAAAATCTCTCTATCTCAGTATATAAAAATGTACTTGGTGGCCAAGACCCTCCTAGCCCCTTCCCTACTTCTCTATGAAATACCTTTTGATGGGCTAAAATTTTCCGTAGGTTACTCAGGTATATAAGTTATCTTAAAATAGCAATAAATAGGCATCTACGCATATAATTTAAAGAAGACTCTACAACTTTCTCAGAATATAGTAAATTTTTGGATTCGAGTTTTTTTCGTTTCTTTGCATTTTGTGAGAACTAAATGTTCTCACAAAATGTAGTAATGTATATTTTTTTTATACCATCAAACATTAGAGATTTCAATTGGAGCTCTAGGTACAACTGACATCTGAGAAGATATTCAGTTTCATAAAAAAATTAAGTGTGAAAAAGGTAGGTATCAGAACAACGGCCTAGGTGTATCAAGATGACATTCTTAAGAAGGTGATGATGAAACACATAACCAAGAAAGGCTTTCAGTAAGACTCAGCACCGGGTCATGAAGCTCGCTTCCTTTTACGTCACGCTATAGTCACAATATAGCCACACACAACACAGCGTAGGGTGCAAGTCCAAGACGGACCGCAGACCGCAAGCTGCAACTGCAGTCTACATACAAACGACACTACCTACTGGTTTCTAAGAATCTCCATGAAAAAGATTCCGAGCGTGCCGCGGTCTGCGGTCCGTCTCGGACTTGATACAGTTCAAGATATTTTTCGTCTTGGTTTTGAGACTACGGTCAGAACCGTTACGACACGACCCTGTCTATACTAATTACTAATAATGTATACTAATATAATAAAGAGGAAAGATTTGTATTTTCTATGTTTGACGATTACTTAAACTCAAAAACCGAAAATCTTTCAAAAATTCTTTCACAATTAGAATCCTACATTAAACTTGAGTAACTAGGCTATATTTTTATCCCGCGAAAAGATAAGATCAAACGGGAACGCGGGTGAAACCACGGCGGAAAGCTAGTCAATAATAAAATAAATCACTTCGCAATATTCATCTAGAGCAATATAATATAATTATAGCTTAGTAAGTATTTCATAATAAAAATAAGCTTTTTTTTATCTAAAGCAATAAAAAATTTACAGGTCAAAAAATATTCGCACGGCATTACATTAGTTCAATAATAACTAACAGGTAGGCACTTAAAACAATAAAAAATAAAATGTATTTTTTAAGTAGTACCTTTGTTATAAAGAAATTGTTGTTTGCAGCCGTCATCTTGTCCATCTTTAGTGCAGAATTCTTGAGAAAGTGTGCCAGATCTTAGAGCGACCAGCATAGCTAATACCCAACAACAACATTTTAGGGGAAAACAACGATGGCTTCGAACCATGTTTCCACCTAAGCTTCCGATGAGCGACTGCAATCATAGCGCCGATAGAATCTACCAGATTGATTACAAAAGAAAAGGCGAGAGTTCTCTATTTTTGTTGCTTTCAGATAAACTATTAAGCCGTGAAATGAAAGTGTCGCGTCTCAATGAAAAAGAAAATTCGACAAGGGTAACTGTACATTCTCAATTGTATTTATCGGTATAGGTACCTACTTAATGTAGGTTCAGATACGATAGAAGTCGGAGCTTATTTTATTTGTTCCAAAAATATTCATCTATGTTAATAAGTTATGAACGATGGAAATTGTGCACTTAATTCGTAGTAAAGAATGGACACATCTATTGTTTTTTGTGGGAAAATAAATAATCAATAGGACCTTAATATGTATGAACAGTCACGCAATTTTAAATTATTCATTTAATTAAACCATACCTAACTAACAAATTGTAAGGATGAGTTTTACTTTTAATTAACGAATTGTGTAATATAGGTATTACACAATTCGTTATTAAAAGTAAAACATAGTTAACTTATAAGTTTGTTTTTGTATTCTATGTAGGAACTCTGCAAGCAAACTGGCGGCCATCTGATAGTAAAGTGACTATTAATGTCTTCTATGGCATAGCATTCAGGATGCATTGATTTTTGCGGGTAACTAGAAGCTTTTTAGGTAGTTTTGGGCTGACCGTCCCATCTGCGAGGCAACAGATTGATCCGCAAACATTATCTATTCAATTTTATTCAAAACTGCGTCGGCTAATCGACAAAAGCAATATAGATAGAACTAGACGACAAATAGAACTCCTCAATGATAGTACGGGCACGTACGGGAGTTCTACTTCTACAAAAACCGAACTTAAGTACGAATCCACGTCATGTACCGAAAATGTATTATTATAAATATAGGATTTGATTTAAAGGCAATTTTGTAACGTATTGTTTATTCAAAATGTTACATAGAAGTGAAAAAATAAATGGTCTAAATGTATGACAAAGTACGCATAGGTAGGTAAAATAGACGTACTTATTTTAAACTCATTTAGTTCGTACGCTCTATACCTACTGCAGAACAATGAGTTTCAATAGCATACATACAAATGGGTGTTAAATCAAATTACCACACCAACTGACGCCACCAACTAACTTAACAATACTTAGGTACTATCTAACTGCACAAACTGCTGTCTATTATAAGCTTTGCCCAGTATATTTACCCTATTTGTTGTATATTATTCAAACTGTTACAGTTATTTTTCACCAGTAGACCATGCTGCAAAAGAAAATAAATAATTTGGTGAAAGTAAACGATTCTAAGACGCCGCCAGTTACGCTTCAGTTGCTGTTAATTTAGGTAGATACCTATTTACTTCTACTCGATTGAATCGGAAATAAATTTACCTACGTTGGTTGCTACCCAGCCTAAAAATAAGTAGGAAGGCTAATTAATAGCTATGTAATCCATCTTTACATACAAGTATCAAAGCATACAGGGTTATTTTTCAAACGGTAGGCTAACCAAACTAAAGGGTGCCTACACCAGTGTGGGGGTGATATGTAAGTACCTACTACTTACATATCACCCCCACACTTATATAGCACAAGTGACAACCAGGCAGGCGACTAACCTGATGCTAAGTGACTACTAGCAATACCAGGAGGACTGGATTGCCAATGTGTTGTACACCTTATTAAAAAGCCTTAAAGGCAACCGGCTCTCAAGTGCACCTGGTGGAAACACTGACAGGTATTCGGCGATAGATTTTCAACTTGACAGCGGTGTCCAGCCAGTCGGGTACTACAAAGTAGGTACCTATCCTACCACCGTGCCACCATAGAACTAAAATAAGGCATCGGCTGACCCCCTTCCCCCTGTTTAGTATTTATTACGTAAGAATCTCAAGGAAAAAATGTAAAGCCTCCCCGTTAGGTTTGTTTTGTAGGTAGGTAACTAGGTACAAACCCCCTCTCCCGTCTTAGGTCTTAAATCGTCTTAGGAACTTTATAAATGAATGGCGCCTAATCATAGTAAAAACGAGAAAATAAAGGATAGGCCTAGGCACTGAAGCCTAATATTTCATGCATGTCGTAGAAATAAATCAAAGGGAAGCTGATAGAAGCCAGTTCGAATAAAATTGTTCAGATTTTTACTAGTTACATCATTAGTCTCTAAAAACACAGTTCCACATAAAAATTTGCAAGTACCTAAGTACTTACCTACTTATACACTTTATGTCATCAACTATTTAGCTCGTAGATATGGCGACGGAAGGTAGCATGCCAGTGGCACATGTAAAGCTTCAGTTGAACAGTAAATTAAAATCCAATTTGAGTAATTAGATTAAAACTATAACGGAGATAGGGGATGCGCTCAGTTCTAGTGTTAAACCGGTGTTCGACACTGCATCCCTAGTGACCTGCAAATCTCAGCATCAGAAGACATGCCGAAGGAGGATCCTGAGACTACAGCACTCAAAAAAGAGTTGACTGATCTAATAGACAAAGTGAAGGCAAGTAACGAGTCATGGGATGTAAACAACTATGTGGCCATTTTGTATTCAATTACGAATTTGATTTTATTATAACCATTTTTAGGCGGAGCAGGAGAAAGTGGCCGACACTAAGCTTGCTGATAAATGTGGTGACCTTGGGGATGTACCAAAGATCAGATTAGCAACGAAAAAATCTCTGAAAGGGCATATCAATAAAGTTAATTCTGTGCATTACAGTGGAGACTCCAGGTACGTCCAAAAATCAAATTAGAATCTTTATAATTTAAATCTCAAGATATTTTTGCTAGGCTCATATACTATTTTTATCTGTATAATGTAATTAATTCATTGATCGGAATCTGCTTTTGCGAGTTTGAAACAAAGCGAATGACACCGTACTTAGAGTACCTAAGTTAGTAGTTCTGAGCTATGATTCTGATATACATCGGGATATTACATATTACCTAACTTCTCCTGCACTGACAGGTAAATAATATATCTTTCCTTATGATCTATCTACAAAATATACATCAAATATTTTCTATCTTGTAGTATTATTTAGACAGGATAAGTATTGTTTCGTCTACAAAATTGATCATAAATTAAAACAAAATATTTTCCTAAATTCATGTGGTAAATATTTTTTTCAGTTTCCATACTCCTTTACTTTTACTGTGTTTATTACTATACCTGTACCTACTCTATAAACACCCAACGAGCTGTTTCGTAACCTAGTCTACTAAGCAGATAAATGATAAAACGTGTAGTTTCCTTCAAACGCATCGCTTTCGCTTCATTGGAATTAGAAAATAATGGTTGTCACCGGCAGGCATTGCGTCACTGGCTCGCTGGATGGAAAGCTCATTATCTGGGACACTTGGAGCGGGAATAAGGTGCAGGTTATACCGCTGCGGTCTGCGTGGGTCATGAGCGTCGCCTTCGCACCATCCGGAAACTTCGTTGGTGAGTTTGACCGTACGACGTTTGCGCCGAACACGAGCATCAATTGTTCTTCATTAGGTCAATTCTAAACAAACGGAATCAAATCAATGGCAAAATCTGGATCATTCGCTTCGCGGCCTACATAACTTTGTCCTATTGAAATAGATTTGACGCTAGATGTTCGCCGTTCTTTTTATTTTATTTCTTGCTTACTGTTATTCTTTTATATTTAGGTAAACACTTTGTTGTTGGTCTAGAATAAATTCGCGCTCAGTTAGAGCAACAAGGTGCCAATAAAATACCTAACTACATTGTTATTATGCATAATAACACCTATGAGGTGTAAGTCAATGACACCTATTTATTATATCAATTTCCTACTACGTATCTATTTACGTGTATGCGACGCTGGTTTTTACGATTGATTCAAGTAATAAATATTAGCGATATGTAGGTAAAAGAACTAAATATGTTGCAAGTAACCCATTCGTAATTTATATTCCCTATCTTACTAATCCTACTAATAAATGTGAAAGATTGTATTGTTTGGATGATTGCTGATCAATCACGCAAAAACGGCTGAACAGATTTTGATGAAACTTGGCACACAATTATGTTTATCCCCAGAAAAGATAGACGCGGGTGAAACCGCGGGGCGGAAAACTAGTCCCAAATATTTGTTTTCGATGGTCGACACAATGTTATCGATACGACAACAATAAATGACATGGTATCGTTCCACTTTATGAAATGACTCGGCACGTGAGCCGTCTCGGGGAAGTAGTTAGAAAAGTTCCCCGTGATACAGGAAAATAATTTACCTATCTACCTGTTTGATATGGGTACGGTAGGTATATATGTAAAGTCATTTGAATCACATAATTATTGTAGCATGATTTGAATATACATACAATATAGTCCATAAACTTATTTCCACTCCTCTTGCTCAAAAATGCCGTCATTGTGGCGTACCAGAGCGAAGAAAAATAGCAATTCTTCCTCTAGGGGAAAAAGTTTTTTTTTTTAATTTTTGTGTGTCAAATGACAATGAGCCTACAAAAACGAAAAAGTCTTTAGTCATAAGTAGAATAATCATGAATAAAGACTCGACTTATTACTGTTTCATAAAAAAAGAACTTCATTTTAATTTTGAAAATCTCTGGTAGAATGCATGCAATGTGTTGCGGCTACAGAAGAAACAAAAAAAAAAGAAATTATAAACTACATATTTCATATTGTATTGGATTGTTTTATTTTCTCGCAATCGTAGTGAAAAGTATAGTGCAACACACGGCGCTAAAACCCATTAAAACTCGGTTTCTATTTACTCCCTCGCTAAAGCTCGGGAGTAAAACTACCTCGTATAAAATGGGTCATTTTAGCTCCTTGTATAACAATCTACTATTTACTTGCGTAAGTTTGGTCATAAAATCAGTCTGAACATTTTGAACGGTTTCACGGAAAACGTATGGAAAAGAGATTGGACCCTAAAGATGGACATAGATTAGATTATTTTTTTATCCCGGGAACGCAGATAAGGGTTAACCTTATTGGTAGCATCCACACACAATCCAGCGGTTTCAAAAACACACAGACTTCAGCAAACTTATATAAAACAATATAATGTATAATAATAATAATTATTATTATTTTACTATTAGCTCGATACAATGCTTAGTAAAAGAAATAAAAGATGAAAAATAAATGAATAATACAAATATAAAGCTTTTCTATAATCTACATATATTGGCTGCAGCAGTAATAAAAAGTTTTTGATGTATTTGTTAAAAAAAAATATTTTCGGTTAGAAAAGGGAATGTTTTTTGAAGGTAGGTAGATCATTGTATAAATTAAATTGGACCAAGTGAGTTTTGAGTACACTACATACCTACCTACATAGAATATGAGTTTGAGTTCCCCAAATAACAGAAGACCGCACGTACCCGCAGATGAAAGGGCGGAAATTAGTAATCGCAGTTATATAATTATTTTCTTATATACCTACCTTCTTATCACAGTATAATATAACTATTGAATAGGAAATCGTGAACATTAGGAAAACCTTAAGAGACACAAACCAAACTAGGTTTATTGCGGTTTTGTGGTGGTGGTGTTGTAGCTTTGAGTATTAAGCCATGTTGTAGAGTTCTTTATGACGTAAGATAGTGAGTGACGTAACCTACACACTTTAAAACGTGTGATGTTTTAAAGGAATTCCCATAATTTGTAAAATATCAGATCTTATTATTTACCATATGAAATGAAATGAAATGAAATTGTTTATTCATCCAAATAGGCCTTCACAGGCACTTATGAATAGTCAGACTCTAAATGCTCGGTTCGGAAGGTTGTTTTTGCTGAGAAGAGCCGGCAATAAACTCAGCAATTACTCTTTTCAAAAACAACTTACACCTATTACATTAAATAATTATTATTTATCTAGTCTCACTGACAATATTTGCGTGTTATGGCGGCAAAAATAGTAATCTATAGAATTGAATTATGACTGACTTAATAAACAACAAACTCAAGCAGACCAGCCCCCACAAGCAGCACCTGTTCACAAGTATGACGCGCGTGGCAGCCATCGCCCTCCTCGCACATTTTATAGGGAAGTGAGCGACCCGCCACACGACGCCGCCGCAAGCAAAGGCCTTAAAGCGAGCATGACTAACTTAAGCTTGCTCCAAACATAGAAGTTACAAAGGTCAATGATGCTAAGATGTCAATTTGTTGCCGTTGAGTGACAGCTATTACCACCGTATCATGAAAAACTAAATGGAGTCGCAATATTTTTTTTATCGACCTCTAAAGCTAAAAAAATTAAAAGGAACTCAATTAAGAACTGATTTCTTGAAAAAAAATAGGGGCCACAGCGCAAGTGGATGATCGACCGAAGTACTAATAAAATTGACAACATGTAATTTTCTTAACATGCATTTACTATAGGTAAATTTTTACGAAACTTGTCTTAAAAATAGGCACCCATATTCTTTTTTCCAAATAAATGCGTTTTCATATAAAATTCTAACATTTTATTTCATTCAGTTCTAAATATTTGATGAAAGTTCTAAATATTAGAGCAACATATTGGCGATATTATGAGAAGCCTTTGCTATTTGACAGAACCATTATAAAACTAGTAATAAAATATCAAAATCACAAATAAACAAATTGCTGACATGCTTGTTTATTTAGATCAATAACAAATTTAACCGTTTTAAATATATCAAAATTTGTTGCCACCGTAATGACGTCACTTTTACTATTGGTATAATTATATTAATTTAAAAAAATCGAACTCAGGTCTGGAAAATAATAAAACGGTGTTTTCGTTTTATGGTCTTATGAAATATTAAATGCTGTCGATTATGTTATTGTGATTACAGCTTGTGGTGGTATGGACAACATGTGCACCATATACGACGTGAACAATCGAGACTCGACAGGTGCTGCTAAGATGGTGCGCGAGCTTGCTGGCTATGAAGGTTTCCTCAGTAGCTGCCGTTTCCTAGATGACACACATATTTTGACTGGTTCGGGAGATATGAAGATGTAAGTTATAATACAATATCATCTGTCTTGAGTATGAGTAGTAGTAGTAGGCACTCCTCTCCTTCTGGTCCCTTTCCATCCACCTCAAGGCCATACCAGCGTCCTTTTAGGAGTCTTCGATTCATCAGTCTTCAAACTATTTGCCAAGAAGATATAGCTATGCCACTCTATCGTCTACCCATTCATAAAGTTCCTTGATGATTTATTCATACCAGAATATGTGATGGGAGAATATGATTTATCGAACAATAAAATAAATAAATAAAAAAAATAAAAAATAAGTATGTTTGTTGGCGTATGAAATTTCCCCTGTAATGTATTGTAGTTAAGGCCAACCAACGTCCACGACTCTCCCAGTACAGCTTGGTTTATCGTTTAGAGAAATACTTTATGAGGAAGTCTTCATAATGTATTCACACAGTAAATATAATAGGCTATAGATATAATTCCTATGGTATTCACCAGAATCGAACTCGTCTATCGATGTTTGTGAGTTTGGATGTTTGTTGCTCAATCACGCAAAAAAGGCAGAACGGATTTTGATGAAACTTGGCACAAAGGTAGATCATATCCTGGAATAAAATATAGGATACTTGTAATCCCAGAAAAGATTAGATCCGTCGGGAACGCGGGTGAAACCTCTCTCCCTAACTTACTAAGAAGCATTGGCATTGCAAAAGCAAAATACTTATTGTAAGTGATACATTCTTGATTTCCAAATAAATTAAAACCAGTCAATAAACTTGTATTTTTGGTAAAGCTCAAAACGAATACGCGAATCGGTATAATACGTAATTACTTATACTAGAAAACAACTACCTAGGTATTTTATTCTCTATTTTTTGTAAATTATTTCAGATGTGTTTGGGACTTAGAGGCCGGTAAAAGAGAAATGGAGTTCGATGCCCATGCCGGTGATGTCGTCACCATTTCATTGGCACCAGGTAAGTGCAATCCGGTTATAGTTAAGGTCAATAAATCACGTATTTATCAACCATACATCTAGTATTTTTCATACAATAGGATATTGTTTATAAGTTACATTTCCATCGATGAATAGTTTCCTGGCGACGTTTTCCTTCAATTAAATCTCAATACATTTTTTAATATTTTTACGTTATAATAACAAGTAGGTAAACCAGCTTTATAAGAAAGTTCTTCATTAATGTCATAATTATTTAGGAGTAATTTTTTTTAAATAATTAATTCCTTAGAAATAAATAAAATATGTAGGTAACAATTCTACTTCAATTTCATTTGAGCCAATGCCTTAGTAGTGTGATTAAAATCCACGTTAGTTCATCAGTTGTTTTAAAGATAATTCTATGACTTTAATAATTTCGTGTGTCTTTTGGGTTCCGTACCCAAAGGGAAAAACGGGACCCTATTACTAAGACTGCTGTCCGTCCGTCCGTCCGTCTGTCTGTCTGTCACCAGGCTGTATCTCATGAACCGTGATAGTTGAAATTTTCACAGATGATGTATTTCTGTTGCCGCTATAACAGCAAATACCAAAAACAGAATAAAATATATGTTTAAGGGGGGCTCCCATACAACAAACGTGACTTTTCGCCGTTTTTACGGCCCTTCTTGCGCGAGTCCGACTCCCACTTGGCCGGTTTTTTTGTATTACTTTTTTTTACATTTAATTTACCTTTATATTTTCTATTTTAAAAAGGCCTTATTAAAATTATTTAGGAAACAAAAAAATATCAAAAGTAATGAAAAATATCTGCAAGCCAAAACCGAATGTAATGTGATTTTTCTTCTATTTTATTTAGATGTAACATTTGGTGGATTAACCACTTAAAAAGTGCATGGTCCTACACACCACTGTATTTTTTGGCGAGCGTCAGATCTACGACAATTTCTAGTGTCTGTTACGAAAATATTCCATATTGAAATTAATTGGCAGATTGCAGATTTATATAATATGCTTCTAAAATTTGTATCGTAAAATAGATTAGCGGTTGTGTGACTGATAATATGGAACAATAGCTTATTGTGCCTGCGTCTAAGGCCCATGAAATTGTCCTCGTTATACTATTAAGTAGGTACTTTAAGTATTATGACAATCATCACCAAGGTAATATCAAAGAATAATAAACATGGGCAATAATTATGTTTTAGCAGTTCTTGGGTTCCATCCTACAATGAGCTTGCTTTCGGTTATAAACAAAATTCTTGAGGAAACCCTAGCAATGTAGCTGCCTGTTTTTCCAAGAATAGCTTGTTTATGATGTCGTTTTGTCCGCATACTTTATTTTGTACGCCTTCCCTGTAATAACTAATACGTTTACTAACTTTCCGCTCCGCCGTTTCACTGCTGTCTTCTATTTAACCCTTTTACCATACTAGTGGTGGAATTAAAAAAAAATTATCTACTGAACCTGTTTGCTTTTCAAGTTTCTTATTCGGTTTCGTCTTTCTTTTGTGAGTCAGTATTATTCTATTTATACGTACAAATCTCTTAATATGCATAAAGTATTTGTCACCTTGTAGGTAACTATACCCTACTGAACTGAGCCCTAAAACTAAAGCAATAATGACTTCCGTCTTATAATAATGTATTTAATTTGTATAATATATATTCAATTCAAGACATGAAGACCTACGTGACCGGCTCCGTGGACAAGACCTGCAAGTTATGGGACGTGCGGGAAGATAAAGCCAAACAAACATTTTTTGGCCACGAAGCTGACGTAAACAGTGTTTGTGTGAGTTATTAATCACATCAGCATTATCTATTATATATAATATATTTATTTCTCTAGGTAATTATATTGAGATGAGATATTAATCTATCACATAGGTACAGTACCTACATCTCATCTCAATATAATTAACTATGTTTAATAAAATAGTAGCTCTGCTATGTAACTTTATCACTCTGATTATAGCTACATAGACATACCTATCGATCTTAGTATCGCTATCAAAGCAATATTCAAAGTAATTCAAGTCCACCTAAGTTCACTTTGCAACATTGATGAAAGCTGTAGCCGTGTGTCTTTAACGAGCTCGACATGAAAACAGCGGAGCACTATCATCAGGTGGCTGAAAAGCAATTTACCGTGTCTACTCGATTATCCTACCAATTCCAGCGTAAGACAAACGTGATTTTCAGAGCATCGTCTTTATTATTTCTCTACAAGAGTTTGTTTGTAACTTCGTTTACGTTTTCTTTACGTAGTTGACAAGGATTTAATCCGCAATCGTTTGTGATATTGCTAAGGAACAAACTTTTAGTAAGCAAATTTTGTTTTTGTTTGTGATGATCTAATCTCATATGAATTTGAGGGACTTAAACGGACTTAAAATATTCTCGTTGCTGTAATCTCGAAGTTTTATATTTCACGTCTGTTATAAAAAGGATATATTCAACAAAGATTTTCAAACAACCCTTGTTACACTGAGGAATTATTTTCGCCCCCGAAATCCGATTTGATCACTTATTTATTTCCCATAACTATACTTGGGTCTCATTAATTACTATCACTGGATTTGGACATTGGTACAGTTTGTTTCAATCATTCAGCATGGAGTAAAAAACATAAGTGAAACTAATTTTTACAAATATAATTTACACACACAACTGTTAAATGAATTGGTCATATAATTTTATTAAAAATAAGTATCATATATTTCACAACAATATGATACCTTAGTATCAACTTATTTTATGATGTGAAAAGATATTAAATAGCCACGATGACGAGCAACCATTTTCCTTTTTCAACAAAATGCTCCCTACCCCTGCAAAGCGATAATTGAAGAGAATTACAAAAGTCTTTTTATGTTTATTTTCCATTTAGAAATGTTTTAATAAGGTAGTTATGTTTCATGGATAATACGCTAGCACTTACCCTCAAAATTAACCGGTAAATAAGCAACTAGATAATATTTTGTGTTACTTCGTCTGTTCAGGTTCATCTGTTTCATAATTGAGGCTGTACAAATTCATCCCCTTTTCCACAGTTTAGTTGGCTAGGTATCTAAATGCGAAATTCCCGAGGCAAGCGGTATAAACATATCTATATCTATACAGGGTGTCCCATAAATAACACGCCAGAGTAACACTGGAGCTAGGTTGGCTTCAGGTCAATCAGATAACATCAACATGACCTTTGTAAAAGTTTTCCAGTTTTCGAGATATGGCCATTTAAAATATTTTTTGGTATTTTTTTTCGCCTGTTTTGGCTAAAAATAACTTCTAACTTATAGTTTTTTTCCTAGTTGGTTGAGAGAATCAAGTAATCATTTCATTTGAAACTAGTACGCTATGCTCAAAAAATAACTAAGTTGTTTCATTTTAAGTCAATGCGAAAACCTTAACTAAAATTTGACTAATTAATGTGAAAAAAAATTGTACTGAACTGAATCAGCGAAATGATCTTAAAAACTTTTTTTGCCAAATGTTTAAGAATTCTTATTTTTGCCTAGACAAACTAACTGTTCTCTAGACAAACGCGGGTGAAACCGCGCGGGTTATTAGATATAACTACTTATATGTGCTTGCCTAATGGCAATAATAATAAAATAATAATTTATTATTTGGTAGCTAAGTACCTACCTACCTAAGTACTAGGTATTATAATAATAGGTTGACATAAATTAATGACGCAAAGAATATAATACTGCAGAATTTCCTTATCTAAGTTCAGTGAGATATGTTGATCAAAACGAATATGGAAAATCTTACGCGATTAATTGTTTAGTATTTTAATACATCTTCCATTTAGAAACCTACATGTTAAAAAAAGCTCAGCAACATGAGATGATGACTACCAGATGCAAATATCTGAATAGCTTTAGAAAGTATATGAATTATAAATATTAGCCCATAATATTTACAGATGTATCCCTAAATCCTAACCTTTATGGAGTTGTACGTTGTACCTTCCATCATCAGCTCTGCAACATAAGATGATGACTACCAGACGGAAATAGCTTTGATAAGTACGTATATGAATGAAAAATACTGTAAATTCTTATAAAATTTGAGGGTTGCCCTCATTTTCTCCAGGATCCCATCATCAGATCCTGACTTGGTGACAATGGGACTACCGCCGAAGTATACTCTTTCAAATGAAAAAATAATTTTGAAAATCGGTTGACAATTCTTGTAAAATTTGAGGGTTGCCCTCGTTTTCCCCCAGGATCCCATCATCAGATCCTGACTTGATGATAATGGGACCACCGCCGAAGTATACTCTGTCAAACAAAAAAAATTTTGAAAATCGGTTGACAATTGGCGAAAAAATCGATGAACATATAACCTCCTCCTTTTTGGAAGTCGTTTAAAAAACTAAGTGCAATTCCCCATTATGTTTACTACGTAAATAAGTACCCAATTACATATTATTTAGTGATAGAATAAGGTATTTTAATGTGTACCTATACCTTACCACAAAATAAAGGATGCTTTTCAATTTTTTGCGTGATCAATTGTACATTCCACAAGATTTTGGACATTGGAATTACAGTGAAACAACAAATAAGCATACATTTTAGTCATCAACTATATAACAGAGTTTCTAAAGAACATACTTTACTTGAATCATTATAATAGATAATATATTATTTACAACAAATGTACAAAATATACAAGCAAATGTACAACTATAATATATAAAAAAACTAATTAATAAATATAATTATTATAATTTACTATAATTATAATATTAATAAAAAAAAATAAAAAAAATTGATAATATTAATGATCTTTACAAAATAAACAAGGTCCTACTATAAAAACAATACTTCCAAGGTTGTAATGAATAACTAACCTTGGTAAATAACGTAATACTTTGATATTTTTTCTATCTCACGCAGTTATTTTTACCATTCAGTATCACAGCAGTGGACAGGCGTTTGCCACAGCGTCGGAAGATAAAACGGCTCGCCTCTTCGACATCCGCAGTGACCAGCAAATTGGACACTATAAACCACCAGGTGCTAGTGGCTTCACCAGCTGTGGTGAGTAAAAATGAAAATCTAATTGCTGACGCTCAGCTTAACGTAGGTAGGTTGCTCCACTGACGTAATGGAAAATGAATCCAAAAGTTACAGTACCTACTTATATGTGTATGAAAAACATATACAGGGTGTCAGGTAAGTAGTACGACAAACTTAAGGGGGAGATAGGTGGAGGGGTCACCTACCAAATTTTTAAAAATGACCTTAGTAAAAGTATCACCATTATCAAGATATTTCGATATTTCTGATTTTTATACATGGATTTTTGAATTTCTGGTTTCAAATATCTCGAAAATGGTGACACTTTTAGGTACTAAAAGACAAGTTGACAGTTTTAAGGCGATGATAGCTTAGTGGTAGTGATGTCGGATACCGCGGCGATAGTCGTGGGTTCGAATCCTACAATGAGCTTGAGCTTTCGGTGAAGGAAAACATCGTGAGGAAACCATAGCACGGTGGTAGGGTACTTTTTACCCGACTGGCTGGCTACCACCCTCAAGTTGAAAATCTGTCGCCAATCACCTATCGGTGTGTTCCGACAGCTGCACTTGAGAGCCAGTCCCTATCTAGGCTTTGTGTGCTTACCACCTTTGGCCACATCATCACTTACCATGGTGAGATTGTGGTCAAACACAAGCTTATTCAGAATAAAAAAATAAAAAAACTAAGGTCATATTTGTGTATCTGGTAGGTGACACCACCAGTCCACCTATCTACTCCTTAAGTTTGTGGTACTACTTACCCGACACCTGTATCAAACAGTTGATTCTACTATTTTAATCAGCGAAAATTATTCTTATTAAAACAAAATTTTAATGACAAAAAGAAATAAGCAGATAAATCTTATTTACTAATCGTTTTAATATCAGTTGGAAAGACATTTTTACAGTATAATTTCGTAAATATCATATTATAATTCTGGAATGCACAGGGCTGTCACTAAGTGGGAGGTACCTGCTCGCTGGTTCAGATGATAACAGTGTTCACTCCTGGGATACACTTAAAACCAATCATACAGGTACAGTACCTATACGATTCTTCACCCAAGTAATCAATAGCAAAGGATAGGACTTCACGAGTCTTTTTGTCTAATTTTATCAATTTGGCAGCTTATGTTTTATGGCGTACCATGGCAGATATTTCTAACATTATGTACTTATATATTGCGATCTTATAAGGCAACAATCACTTTATTTATTTATTTATATATAAAAAACTTTATTACTATATAAAAAACTAAATTAAGTACTTAATTATATCATTTTTTACAAAAGCGTTAAAAGAACTGAATTGACTCCATATTTATTATTCCTTTCATGTTTGGATCATAATCATCATAATCATCATAATTCATCTATAGGCTTTGTGTGCTTACCACCTCGGCCACATCATCACTTACCATGGTGAGATTGTGGTCAAACACAAGTTTATCCAGAATATAAAAAAAATAATTAAGTAATGTAAAATACTTAGATTTTAATTTTATATGTATTATGTAATATTTGTTTATCTGGATTAACAGGTACCCTCAATGCTCACGAGAATCGAGTTACGTCCATATCAGTGTCACCCAACGGTATTGCCATGGCAAGCTGCTCCTGGGACCAAAGTGTCAAGGTTTGGGGCTGAAACCGTATGAATACTTGTCGATAAAACCCTATTCTCAACCTTGGCCTAAAATAATTTAACCATGTTATGTTACTTTTAAATTGACGAATACATCCCATTTGAAATAAAATAGTCATTAAAAAAATATTTTATTTCATTCATCTACCAAGAGGTCAGTTAGGATTAAAAATAAAAACAAATCAAGTGCATATTGCCAGATTCTTAGGCTGATTGATATTGCCACCATGGTGATTTCGTTATAGGTACTGAGTGGATACTATATGAGATCGCACTTCGGAACCATGGTAACTTCTGTAATTCGACCTTCATAAGTGCCCTCCTAGGCCTAAACTGAATACATGGTTTTGACTTTAACGTTGGCATATTTTGAAAACGTATGTTGGATTTGTCAAGCTGAATAATTTTTGCTATGGGACCATCTTTGGAACCTCAAAAATGATAATTTTGTATAAAAATCATTACTTTTATATTTAAAAAATATCCTATCTTAATATATCCACCCGATATAACAACCTATACTATTCAAATCCTGTAGTAGGTATTCTCCACTAGTCCACTACGTAATCTATCGAACAGACAAAGTATGAGTTGCATGTAACGTCAATATTCTAAGAAAATCAAGGCTATCTTAAAACAATGTGCAGAAAGTATGCCAAACATTACATGGCATTGTGCATCGCATTTCACAGAAACAATGATCTTGAACATGTCCATTACTATAAAACGTTACTTACCTTTTTTTATGTAACATTGCGTTCATGTGAAGAGAAGTGATAACAGTCGTTTACATATTTTGCACATATCTATGTCTAATTTTCCGAAAACAATCCGAGTATATGGCAAAATTAAAATTGTGTATTACTTTACGGTAATGTCATCAGTGTTTGTGATCTTTACCATTATTAATAATCACTTTAAGTATAGTGAAATAGAGCATATATCGTCGAAAGATAAACAAACGTTGAAGACTATGATGACTACAACAAATCGCAATAAAAAGAAAACTACCGACCCAAAACCTATAAACGGAATGAAATATATCCTGTTAATGACTAATTCAAAAAACTTTCCATTCGTGTACTTCGGACAGGGAACGACTATTTTTGAAAAGAGAAAGTGTAAATGGATAAATTGTTATGTTACTGATAATACTGGACTTTTAGGGGATATCATGAAATTTGACGTCATCGCTTTTAATGGACCTCAACTGTCAGATATATATTGGGGAGGCTTTTCACTGGCAATGCGGTCTCCCCGACAAAAATATGTATACGCAAATATCGAATCTGCAGCTAACTATCCATTATGCAGTGAAGATTGGAATGGATTCTTCAATTGGACTTGGACTTATAAACTGAATTCTGACGCAGTTTGGGGTTATTTCGTGGTTAGAAATGCGAACTACACAGTAGT
The DNA here is from genome assembly GCA_951361185.1 of Ochropacha duplaris. Classification (NCBI taxonomy): domain Eukaryota; kingdom Metazoa; phylum Arthropoda; class Insecta; order Lepidoptera; family Drepanidae; genus Ochropacha; species Ochropacha duplaris. Next base: position 5,759,070 of record OX592690.1, read on the forward strand.
GGGACCGAGTCAAAATATTAAATGGATTGAAATGTTAGATATGGACCCCATTGATAACGAATTGAAAATTAAGTTTAAAACTAAAAAAAGAACAGCCGCTTGGTTCGTGTCCAACTGCAAGACAACAAACCGAAGAGAAGTATTTGTTTCTCTCATCCAACAACAGCTCTCACACTACAATTTAGAAGTAGACGTGTATGGCGAATGCGGAACACTCAACTGTCCCTTTGATATATTGAATCGCTGTTTACAATTAGTAGAGAGGTACTACTACTTTTATTTTGCCTTTGAAAATGCTTTCAGTGAAGACTACGTAACGGAAAAGGTTCTCTATGCTCTTAATCACAATGCTGTGCCTGTGGTCTTCGGTGGAGCAAATTATTCCCGGTAAGTTGCGACCTGTATATTTGTTATAACCCAGTATATAGCATGAAGTTGAATAAAGTTCCAATCTCACCCAGGCAAACGAATAATGTAAATAATGCGTCAGGACAGGAGTCGGATACCCAAAAAGATGATAGTTAGAGACCAAGCTTATTAGAATACATTAATTCACGTGGCGTTTGAATTAATGGAGTCGAGTCAATATGTTAAGCATGTCAACAATCAAATATTATTAGATAATAAGAAATTGATATTCTACAGGTTAATTAGTTTGGTAAATTTTAGATGACCATGTTACTACCTTAACTTTTAGAATTAAGAACAGCGGCCGGTAACAAAATTCAAGGATCTCGGCCAAAGTAGAACCCTATCTGTGTAAAACTGCTAGTAATATCATTTCTTAATTGCAGGTTTCTACCGCCAGGCACATACCTAAACGCTCTCGAGCTGGGACCAAAATTGTTGGCTCAGAAAATTCATTATTTAATAGAAAATCCAGCAGAATATTACAATTTCTTTCGATGGAAAAAATATTATTCTTTTCATTATAGACATGAAACACCAACTACAGATGACTACTGTAAATTCTGCGCCATGATTAATGATGAAAAACTAATGACAACTACAACTGTATACGATAGCTTGGATACTTGGTGGACAGAGGATAAAATTTGCTCTAAATTTGGTTTAGACTAACTTGTCAATCCACAGAAGATCGTTCACTTTGCAACCTGAATTACCAAATGACCCGCCATTCTGCTTGTATTAACTGACAACTTTAAATCAACACTTTTATTTAATATAATAAAAATAATTAATATAGCAATACTTTTATGAGGTTTCTATTTAAATAATCTATTAACCCGTTATAATTCGTCATCTGATCGACGACTTCGCACGTTGTACCATAAAGGTAAGGTGCTCCAAAACCTTGACTCTGATGCTAGGTCATCTTTCATTGTTTGTACAAAACCGATGTCTAAATATTCCATATTTTGACCACTTGTAGCTTGTTCCCATTTAAACGGAAGTTTTATAGGTTTATTAGGATCTCTGAAAGAAAACCATACGGTAAAATGTATGTTACAAAGCTTCGATTATTGTAGATTTGATTTGGATTGAAATAATATATCATATTGATCCACGGCAGCGACCATCACGGTAACTTACGCAAGGGATGAAGTGCGTTCGAATTTACATTCGACAATCCATTGCCACAATTGTTGTTATCATATACCCCTACATTGTTATTAAAGTAATAATTCATTTTAAATTAAGATAAAGGACTAAACTAATAACAATACCTCTATAGGTCTTGTGTCAAGTGATCATCAAGGAAGACATAACAGTTTTATTATAACTGCCTCTAACGGTATGGTCTAGTTTTTATAATAATATGTGCAATTTTCCCCGTAGGTATATTATCATTGTCAAATAAAGCTCTTATTTTCAGATTTACCACGTGATAATCAACATACATATTATTTAAAAACTTACCCGGTTGTTGCAAAGTTTGTCCACAGCGTCAATAGAATTTCGCTTATTTTTATATCCTCTGCAGAGAAGGGCTTTAGAAGGAAATGTATAGGAAACAAATGCATCAGTTCGTCGGCGTGACAAACACCTGTAGATAGACAATAGTATGAAAAAAATACTAGATCAATAAGTTCGTTGTATTTATAAGAACATAATTTGCTATCAGTAGGTAAGTACGTAAGCACAGAAATAATACACAGACTAGGTAGGTACGAGGTATAGACATTTTTATTATTATTGACATACTGCTGTATGTAACTACTTACCTATAATTTAAAATATATATTAAATAAGGCATTCTGACTAGATCGTATAAAGAAGACATTAAAGTTATTGGGTAGGTTATATAACTATGAAATATATGGACATACCATAATCCCCCTCCGGACTTCCAAATATCTGAGAGAAGCTGTTCGTTGCTTTGTAGCTCAATTGATATAAGTATACAGGATTTTTAGTATAGTTGAAGACTTGTTCCACCGCTTCTACCATCGGATAATCAAAATATGAGTGCGAATAAATCTAAAACAAACGAGAACAATATGACAGACGATAATTACATTGATAAGTATCTATCTATCTACGCATGCCTCGCGTGCGTACCTACTTTAAGAATTCCTTTTTTCGTATCACTATCATCACGTGACTTCAAATATTTCTGTCGTATCTTTTTGGTAATTACTTCAGGTGCAGGAGAATTTTCATAATAGAATATAACTGGCGCTATAATATCAAACCCAGTCCAGAATTCATTATATCTCGATTCGTTAGCCGTTATCCCTGCAATATTAATGAGGTTTAAACATGTAAAAATACAATTCAATTACAAAATGGAGACAATACCTGTAGTATTATACTCACAAACTGATTTTAAGCATCCTTCATCCCTATTGATGCCTGTCATCCAAGGTACGGCTTGAATATCTGGCAACTTCCGAGGGCTACGAGTTAAGAATGCTCCGGGCAGGTCAGGTTCAACTACTGCCTTGAACGGAGTCATTGGCTCATAGTCCCAAACCTTGAAATAATACATTAATTTTATAAAAAACCTGATCTATAGGATCCGGTTTAGATATGAGAATAAATTTTATTAATATTTAAGACGACATACGTAGAAACGAAATTCCGTATTGATAATGTCGTAGCTATCTTTAGTGCGAAGACAGTCTAGCATCTGTTTAGATGGTACTTGAGGACACTCGAGGAATTTGGCCAGACTGAAGGCTCTCTTAAGCGGCTCACCGGGGGGTGCTTCTGCCCATGGCACCAAGGCTGTTCCAGATTCTGATATAGCTTTATGAAATAAACCTAAAAAATATATATGAAATTACAATAACATTACTGAATAATATCTCCAGTAATTTTATCACTGAAACTTGAAATGAATAGTTAACTAAGCTGGGTAGGTAACTGGGTAACTAGCTAGTTTATAAGCATTATTAATTAATCTATATATAAAATAATGTTCGGTAACCTGCACTAGTTTTAGATAGCATGTGGTAGTGTACACTGGCACCACCAGCACTTTCACCAAATATTGTAACTGAATCTTTGTCACCACCGAAACTTTGAATCGTTTTTTGAATGAACCTCAGGGCTTCTTGCTGATCCTTGAGACCATTATTACCAGGACAATGTTCATCTTGAGTGGAAAGAAATCCCAGAGGACCTAAAACCATTAATTAATATAAAATAGTGATCCTTATGATTAGGGTAGTATAAAGTATGATTAAGGTTGATATAGCTACTAACCCAATCGGTAGTTAGTAGTGACTAAAACGACGTCTCTGTCCAAAAGAAACTCAGGTCCATAATTGTATGTGGTCGAGTCACCACACATCCAGCCTCCCCCGTGGATGAAGACCATAACAGGGAGAAGTTTCTTCCCTGGAGTCGGTTCCTTGAGGAATAATATTTATAAAAAAATCGATTGTCCTCTAATTAGGGAAGTAAGCGATTTAATACATACATTATACGTTGCCGGAGTGTAAATGTTAAGATATAAACAATCTTCTTGGCCAACGATATCCTTTTGTCTGATATACGGGTTCCTCTGGACGCAAGCGGGAGTCTTCTTTGTTGCGTCCAAAACCTCTGTCCATGGATCCACAGATATAGGGGCCTGTACATAGGTAAGTAATAAAAATAACACGTTATCCGGTATGGTATCTGAATATAAAAATAGTATAAAAAAAGGTCTTTTGATCTCAATTATATTTATAAGTGTAACTAAGTACAACGTACGTACAGCGTGGACCGGCTTCTTTAATTGCCACTTAAAGAGCCTTCGAAACATGAACAAAGCTACGACTGGTTTTTGAAATGCCAAACTAGATAATAGACAAAAAATATTTGATAATTCAATGAGGAAGATACTTTACTTTTAGGTCAACTGTTCTACCCGCGTACATATTGTACCTACGAATTAATCTAATCACCAGGAAGTAAATCCAATTCCATCCATTCTATAGTTTTATTATATACCTAATATCGAACAAAAATTATGGTTGTAGATCCTAAACGGAACGCATAATTATACTTTAGAAATATTTGTATTTGACCAGAATGTCACCATGGTAGAATGATTTGACCAAAGCACACAGCCAGATTAGAAGGAAACTAACTGAAATTGAATTAGAAATTCAGTCAAGATATTTTACAGGACGGTCCCTGGCATGGTAAGGTTTACTTTTATGTTTAAATATATAGAAATAGGGGGTTATTATACCTAATTGACTACTTTGTTTATAATTGGTGCTCAAACCAATACGTACTCGTATTATTGTTTTACCTTTATTGTACGCGTCTACAATTATGTAGATTTTATTATTATTGTACAGAACACTCCGTGAATTGGCACACATGTCGGTTTTACTATGAATATCGGTTTGACCACAATCTCGCAGTGGTTGATACCGACTTATGATGTGGCCGGAGGTAATCAAAGCCTAGGAATATCAGCATTATAAGGTAATCAGATGCACTATCAGAGTCCATCCAACTTCATAGATCTTGAAATGTAGGTACGCCTATCTTACGCTTATTGTTACCTGAAAAAGTATTTCAGACAACCACAAGCCATATTAGTAACTTCAAATTTCGATTCTAGGTACTTACTAATGTAATATACCTCGATACTCCAACCTATGCTTCTATAAATAAGATTGCTATTAGCTCGTAGGTACCTACAGAGAACAAAACCAAACCTTATTTTTTTATATTTAAAGATATAAAGTATCAAACAAACTTAGTATACGTTTTTATTAACACTAATGGCTTTTGTACTGCCTGAATAAATTTTATAGCAAGCTACTTTGTTTTTCTCAAGAAAACGTATCGATATTATTTATAGTTTCTTTATCTCGGAAATAATATACCTAATTCAGATTAGGTAATTAGATACATAGGTACCTATTACGAAAGTAAAACATGTTTTATTTTACACTGAATGCTATTGTCTTGGCAAATGGAATATAAGTATAATTTGAATATTTATAATCCTCAGGAGACATCAAAAGGACTGACCGAAGATAGTGCATCTAATTTACTGGACCGATTTTTATAATCTTAATTTTTTTGGATTTTTCTCCGCCCTGAATAGCAGAATAACTATTTAAAAAAAAATTAAGAGATAGAAATTACGAAAAAAATTATTTTTGTCATACTTTGCATTTTTGATAATCTCGAGATCGGATTGACTGATGAACCTTATTTTAATTTCGGGGCAGAACGTCTGCCGGGCCCACAGTATGGATACCTATATAAAAATGAATCCCTATTTCCCTTGGCCACGCCATAACTTGAGTACGACTTTACTGATTTCATTCATCTTTTTTAAGTTTTTTAATAATTTGTAGAAGGTTCTTATGGAAAGAAAAAATAAGAAAATTGCGCAGAAAACTTGAAAATTTATTATGACGTTGTTGGTCCGCAATTAACTCCGAAACTACTCAACTGATCTTGATGAAACTTGGCATACAAATAGATTATATCCTAAAATAAGAGATAGGATACTTTTTATCCCACGAAAACTCAGGTCTGACCAAAGAAAAATGTTGGAAAAAATTTACAAATGAAAAATTGATGAAATAATTTACCTTAAACCTCAGATCTCCCACAGGCGGAATTGCGTAGGGTATTGCGGTGAATGCCATCACCTGCCTTCCTCCACGGGTATTCATATAAAATCCACTGACTTCCCCGAGGGGAGTCTTCACGACTGGTGATTCGCTCTTCACATCACGAGCTAATAACAATAACACGGACACGCAAGCTATCAATCTCGAGTTCCACTTTATGAACTCCGCCGTTCTTAACACCGCAGCGGTTAGATAAAACCCGTTTGACATTATCGCATAGGTATAATAGATGTTTCAGTCTCGGAAGCAAAAAGCGAAATGAAAATAAACGCTCGGCTCTCCGGATTTTATATTATAATAGGTACATATCTATCCGGAGTCGAGGTAAATGATGGGCAAATGAACCTACACGTGTAGAGGAGAAGCTGGTAATATGGCCCCTACAGGTACCTATAATATTGCCCCCTTGAATATTTATTATTTAGAAATACGCCATCTAGTATGTATTTTATGTAACGCATAGCTCGTGGGATAGTTATCGACATACTTAGAACAAACAAATCCGTGAGGCTTTACGTTATTTTGTTATCTAACCCAGTCGAAACACGCAACTGTCAAACTTTTAGGTACTAAGTTTAACTTTTAATGATTCAGAAATAGTGTTTGACAAACGTTTTCCTACTTGATTTTGAAGGTAATTAATACAAATACATCTGATGAATACCTATCTGTATTATGGCTTGTTGAAACATTCTTTAGTGCTTTTTATTTAGCCCCCTCATACTGTCCCAATTATAGTTCCGGAGGCTATATAACATGTAGGATCCTGGCCAAATGAAAAAGGATATTAAAATTGTCTCAAATCTCATAGACTATGAGCCTGCGATTTTTTTCCTGTGCCAATATCCGCACAAAAGCGATAAGTAAGACTCTCAAGAATGTTTAGAAGGTAAGTGAAACAGTGATCAGTAATCTCACAGTCCAGATAATCAACACACAAGTATTGTTACTGGGAAAAGTGTCCCAGGAATTAGTGCTGTGGTACAAGAGAAGGTTTACCAGAATGGTTTGAACCAAGACAGCAAAGATAGTTTTAATTAAAGACAATATATTTAATATGGCCCTCGTGGTGCCATTTAACCCTCTCTTGATCTCGTTGTCTTGTTGTTGATCATATCTCGATCCACAATTATTCCATAGTAAAATATATTATGTATAGGATAGATAGGACAATGAATAAGGAGGAGTGTAACGTACACTCATTTGGTTTCTAAGTCTAGTATTGTTTTCAAGAGGCCCCAAAAACAAAGTAGGGGGCCACATTACCACCTTCTCCTCTATGCGTGTGACATTTCGATCGAGTGTCCAACAGACTGGCTTTTCCTATACGCCTTCCACGATACGGAGAAGCCATTGAATTTAGCAATTTCCTTACAAAAGCTTGAATTAATAAAATTATTAGTCCTAGACCTAGACTACCAAATACTCGTATCAGTCAAAATACATACCTACTTGATTATGCTTAGATATACCTAGGTACTTACTTACCAACGCAACGTTCTGCACGTTGAAACCTTATTAAATATTGTAAGTAGAAATTAATGAAAAATACTTAATTGTACATATACTTTTCCGATCAGTGCTCACCAAATTATTTGAAGGCACCAAACCAAACAACAACTAAGGTGGGTGGAACGACCAGATAAAGAATGTGTGCCTACTGAGCGGATGGGACTGTGACCTGCATAAGAATACGACTAGGTAGGTACATATTTATTGAAATGATTTTATTGTTATTTTCTTCTACGTGTTGTTGACAAATTCATTTTCCTGTTAAACATACGGAACATTCTATATAGAAGATACGATTGTTTTCGTGTTCTGAAGCGCACTGCCTTCTCCGGTGCAGTTGTCGGCAGCTGCTCGTTTATTTCAAACGATCTCTTAGATTTGGGATTAATATTTAAACTCCTCCCGAGGTACCTGTGGCAAGGCCGGGATTTACTTTTTATGTTTTCGGTTTCATTAATTTTACGTAAAATATCTTGGTTCTGTTTGGCAATACGATCAGTCACAGATTTTATAATCGCCAAATCGTTGTTCAGTTTTGGCAACTGAATTTTATTGACTAATTCGAATTTTTCGCTGATAGCATTAATTGCACTAAGTAAATTTGCAATTTCATTGTTATCAACATTTTCGGTAGGCAACTTAGACACAGTTTTTTTACAGATTGCACATTTCCATTGGTAGGGTCGGTCACCGCCGCCACCGGCGCCGCCGCCGCCGGCGCCCGCGCAAGCTCCCTCGCGATATTCCCCGTTAACATCGCTTACGCATCGTGAGTGGAATCTGGAGCCACATACGTAGCATTTGAGGCCCTCGGAATTCCGAAGGGAATGTTGACACCGCTGGCTAATCATTCTGAAAAATAAGTTATAATATATATTTATACTTACCTAACTAAACTATTCGAGAAAATTCTTATTGTGTAGATATATATATATATATATATATATATATATATGTTTCGGATATATAGAGTATGAGCAGGTAACTAATGCTACGATTCTTATACAACCAAGATTTAAGTTTTTTAGGAAATTCCAAATCCGTAAATATTAAGGTTCCTAAAACTTACCGGTACCTACTGTAAATTATAAAACAGTTTTCAAATAGGTATTATTAACTTATTATTATATTCTAATGCATCGGCAAAATTTTCACTCAGATCATTATTTGGAAGTTAAGTATTTTATTTTAAAAATAAAGTTACATAAAATTATATAGGTATAATTTTCAATAACGTCAAAAAGACAACGTAAAAATGATTTTTCAAGTGACATTTCACCTTCTCAGTGGGTATAAGGTGCATGTGAATAAGTTTTTATATCCTATCCAGCTAGGTACCTACACTAAAATAAATACCACCACTTTATTAAACCCACGACCTTCGTCATAGCTTTCGACGTCCCTCAATCAACTGAACTAGCAGCCTTAAAAAGTTAGAAAAAATGAGTCTACATCCTTTCTTGATGTTTTATTGCAGAACTTAATGTCCCCTTTTCATTAGCCATACCTATAGTTTTTAAAACATTGAATACACCCACGTAGGTTTCTTCTATGCTTTTGCAAAAACTATTTTTTTTTAAGTATTAAGTAATTTTTTTTAGGCGATGATAGCTCAGTGGTAAGTGACGTCGGATACCGCGGCGAAGGTCGTGGGTTCGAATCCTTACAATGAGCTTGAGCTGAGGAAACCACAGCACGGTGGTAGGGTACTTTGTAGTACTCGACTGGCTGGCTACCACCCTCAAGTTGAAAATCTGTCGCCAAGCACCTGTTGGTGTGTTCCGGCAATTACACTTGAGAGCCAGTTCGCCTTAATAAGGTGTACAACACATTAGCAATCCCCTGGTATTGCCAATGTCTATAGGCGACGGTTGTCACTTACCATCAGGTGACCCGCCTGCCTCGTTGTCACTTGTGACATAAAAATAAAAAAAAAAGTAGCCTACTTACCTGTTCAAGATTGTAGGCTATAATTTTGTCACCAACACCGGAAGTGTGTGCAAAATTTCACCACCGTCTGCTACGTGTACGATAGGTACACGTAGCAGATATACTATTCAAATATACTTACTAACTATAAACCACGGAACAGAGAACTAAACCAGAATACCTACTAACGGATGAAGTTAAATAAAATATTGTAATATTAGTTATTTATACATATTATAATCTTTAATGGAGGAAGTATTTATTTACCTATACATTTTACATATTAGTTATTTTAGCATTATTACAGACCATTCCTTAAGGCGCTGGCTGTTGTACGCAGCCTCACGCAGGGTGTTCATCTTTGGTGTTCATCCACGTTTTAATTTCAGCGCACAAATGTGAAACTAGAAATCTTATTCTCATTCGTTATATTTCAAAACTGTTTGTTTAGTTTTGAATCCGATGGCCGCGTGAAGTACCTAAGTATATCCCTTGATATTTATAGCAAATTTATTGGCCTTGGGCAGTAAGTACACTGGTACGTAACGTATTCTTCCGAGGGAAGTAAACCTACATATTTGGCTCTATGGTGTATCCAGATCTTTAAAACAAAACTAAATTTAGTGCAAATTAGACGTTGCCACGAGTTTTATTGCTTTATATAATACAAAGGCGACCGTTTAATAAACAGCTAGAACCGAGTATATTCCAAATGAGTAGGTACTGGACCACGGAAATCGCTTTTACGCTGATATGAGAATTTCTTGAAATCAGTTTCTTCACGATAGCAACTACGATTTCCTTCACCGAACGTGAAAAAATATTTTAACCTTACCTTGACATTCATACAATGACGTAAGTTTATTATACAATTGAAATTATATTGTTTTATATTCCATAATTTTGGCTAAGGTATTTTATATTTCTTTGTTGAAGTAAAGCTAATTTCAGGTGGCGCCACCCTTACTGGTTGGTACTTTACATTGATTTGCGATTACCTACATTAAAAAAAATATTATTTTCTGGTGATTATACTTCTAAACTAGAATAAGCACGGTGGTAGGGCACTTTATAGTACTCGACTGGCTGGCTACCACCCTCATGTTGAAAATCTGTCGCCAAGCACTTATGATGTGTTACGACAGCTACACTTGAGAGCGAGTTCCCATCTAGGCTTAGTGTGCTTACCACCTTCGGCCACATCATCACTTACCATGGTGAGATTGCGGTCAGACACAAGCTTATCTTGAATAAAAAAGTCATCAAACATCTTAACTTTTAATATAATTTAAACATCTAATAATATAATAAGTAACTTCATATTATATAAATTTAAAACTATAATAAATTATAATTGAGTAGCCTGTCGAAATGAGAACGACTTCCTTTTCTACTAAACTAAATGTTTTAGTCGGTCTAGATGTGATAGCTCCACATATACGGGTTAGCTCCGGAAATACTATTTGAAACTTTCTGCATCAAAGTCTAATTTTACCAAAAATTTATAGTTACGAGCTACCTCAAAATCAAATATATCTTTATTAAGTAAGTAAACTTATTACAAGTATTTTTAATCGTCAATTTGATTCATGTTAAATTCTAACGCTCTGTTCGGAAGGTTGATTTTGCTGAGAAGAGCCGGCAAAAAACTCAGCAATTACTCTTTTTAAAAAAAGCAACTTGGACCTATTAAATTTTTTTAATTATTTATATAGTCTTACTGATAATAATATATGTATGTTATGGCGGCAAAAAAGGAATAAAGAAATTGAATTTAGTTAGGAGTGATTTTGTAAACAAACAAACTCAAGCAGACCAGCCCCCACAAGCTGCACCTGTTCACAAGTATGACGCGTGTGGCAGCCATCGCCCTCCTCGCCGTGTTATAGGGTAGTGAGCGACCCGCCACACGACGCCGCCGCAAGTAAAGGCCCTAAAGCGAGCATGACTAACTTCATCACGTCTAGACCGCCGTTATATTATAATACTTCGAAAAGTTTAGGTTGTTGGTAAGATAATTAATGAATGGCAATTTCTACGTGGAATGTTAAAGGAGTAAAAAGTAGAGATATTGAAATTTTTTAATTTAACATAAAAATAAAATACATGCCTTAAAAATAAAATATGGCATGACCAGTTCCCAAAAATCCATGTTGGAAAATCCAGATACATACATAAAAATTTACAAAATAGCACCCCTTCCTTAGATACAATATATGTGAATTTTACAAGTTAGCATGGTATTTCTTGAATGGGGCCAAACCAGATGCAACTTTACTTCCAAAATCAGGATGGACTTGAGTAAATATCTTAATAGCTCTCTCTTGAATAAATCCTGCGGCACCTTTAAGGTTGTCTACAATATTTTTGATAATACGCTGTTTTTCATCATCACTAAACACTTGTTTGTAAAGAGCAGTAGCTTGGGTGAAATTATCTTCAGTCTGACCACTGTCATAACGGTCTACATCACCTGTTAGGTTGTATCTAGGTTGCAAGCGTTGTGCTCTGGGACACTCCTGTGGACCTGAGAATGAGTTGGGGAAGTAATTAGGACAACCATCCTGGTTACTGATATTTTGTGGTCCATCACGCTGGTAGTTAGAAACAGTCACACGGTATGGACAGTTCACAGGAATCTGTAAGTAATTTGCTCCTAGTCTGTGACGGTGTGTGTCACTGTATGAAAACAGGCGACCTTGCAGCATCTTATCGGGAGATGGTTCAATACCTGGGACTAAATTGGCAGGACTAAAAGCAATTTGCTCAACTTCAGCAAAGTAGTTCTTCGGATTTCTGTCTAAAACAAGTTTGCCAACATTTATCAATGGGTATTCTGAGTGTGACCAAACTTTTGTCACATCAAATGGATTAAACCTGGAGCTCTCAGCTTGAGCCATAGTCATGACCTGAATATACAAAGTCCATGATGGGAAATCACCTCTCCCAATAGCATTGTACAAGTCTCTTATAGAATAGTCAGGATCAGAAGATGCAAGTTCAGCAGCCTTATCAGTGGGTAGATTTTTGACACCTTGGTTGGTTTTATAGTGAAATTTAACCCAGTGACCAACTCCTTGAGCATTAATTAGTTTGAAAGTGTGTGATCCATATCCATTCATATGTCTGTAGCCATCAGGAATACCACGGTCTCCAAACAAATAGATTAGTTGATGAATAGTTTCTTGTCTTAGGGTAAAGAAATCCCAGAACATATCAGGATCTTTTAAGTGAGTTGCAGGGTTCCTCTTTTGTGTATGAATAAAGCTGGGAAAGAGGGTTGGATCTCTTATGAAGAAAATAGGAGTATTGTTACCAACAATATCCCAGTTACCATCATCAGTATAGAACTTGACAGCAAAACCTCTAGGATCACGGACAGTATCAGCAGAACCACTCTCGCCACCTACAGTAGAAAATCTCACGGCTATGGGTGTTTTCTTTCCAATAGTTTCAAACACTTTAGCTGCTGTGTATTTGGTGATATCATGTGTTACTTCAAAATATCCAAAAGCCCCTGCTCCCTTTGCATGTACAACACGTTCAGGAATGCGCTCCCTGTCAAATGCAGACATCTCATCAAGAAAGTTTACATCTTGTAAAAGTGCAGGTCCATTTCTTCCAACAGTTTGAATAGCTGTCTTCACTCCAACTGGTGCTCCAGTCTTAGTTGTGATATAACCCGGAGAATCCTGAAATTGTTAAATAGTATTGTCAATACATTTTTTGTAATCTAACTAATCTTATCACAGCTTATTATAAAAAAACTATATCACAAGGTCACATACGTAAGAAGTTAATTCGCTCAGCATTTAAATGTATAAGTTACATCTTGCCTTGAATAATATGAAAAGGGAAATTGGACAATGTTTAACTTTAACAAGTTTTTTTATCTATCATATCCAGACATTGATGCTATCATAACATAATTTCATTCACTACAATGTTACATTTGTATTAAAACTAAAAATATTAATTTCTGATAAACAAAAACAGAAGTTGCATGCTATCCAAAACAGGTTATTAATACAGTCAACAGAATACAAATACCACTGGAGGAGTAAAAATTTTGACAAGTCATTGTTGATAAGCAAAATTGTACGTCAACCTCATAATTATCTGGGTACAAGGTTCAATTTAGTCTGAGCATTTACAATATATAGCAAGAGAATAACATTGATTGGGCAGATCATGAACACAAGATAAAAATGTAGTACATAAGCTGTATAATTAAAATTGAAGCACAGGCATGTTTTATTTGATTTCAATAAGTCACAAATAATGTAAACAATGTGAAGTACCTACCTATATCTTATGAACATTTCATTTTTAATAACCTTCCAAAGATAACTAGTTTGTATAAATAAAAGCACTTTATGGAATTATTTTTGGTACAAATATAAGTAACAACACAATTTCTGATGTGTGAGTTTGTAACTGACCTTTAAAGCTTTTTTGTATTCAACAAGTTGATCAGTTGCTGGGTCCCTTGAAGCCATTTTCTTGTTGTTTCTTATTAGTTTAATCCACGTTATTACGGAGCGACTCACTGGACGCGTACCGTTGTCACAAATACCGCCAGCACTGTTTGCGGACCTCTTTATATAGCTTCGTGTGATAAACAACTATCATACCTACCAAACAAGTACAACTGGTAGGCAACCGATAGTACCGATACGTTAATTATTTTATATACCTAGATGAGTACATGGGGTACTAGGGGGAGGTACGTACATCTAAGGTACTAGATACCTATGATTGCGGGTTATATTCATAAAAAAACAATAGAAAACGAGATTCAGGTTAGCCTAGCCAACCAAAGTAGCCAACTTAAATAGGTACGACACGGGCTAACTGTTATGACATTATGACACTGGCAAGAATGACGTAGATAATGACGTTGACGTTTGTGCGTGCAAGCAAAGTACAGTGTGCATGTGCCAAATGTTTTCGTTTCCATTTTCGTATTTATATCACGAAAATATTATTAATATTTAAATTAGGGTTGCCATCCGTCCTGTTTTCCCAGGACATGTCCTGCTTTTTGTGGTGTCCTGGGCTGTGCTGGATAGTTTTTAAGCATCGTCCTGAGTTTTTAAAGAGTCCTTTAAGCACCTATGTTTTAAAATTCACGCGCCACTACTCTCTCCAATCGTCTTGTCAGGCTCGCGCCGCGCATCTCTTTCTTTGCCGCGCATGTAATGTAAAGGTCGCTGATGTATGGGAAAATATTTATTAAATATTTATTTTATTTTGTTTTTAGTATTTGTTGTTATAGCGGCAACAGATTTTACATAATTTATGAAAATTTCAACTGTCTAGCTATCGCGGTTCTTGAGATACAGCCTGGTGACAGACAGGCGGACGGACAGACAGCGAAGTCTTAGTAATAGGGTCCAGTTATTACCCTTTGGGTACGGAACCCTAAAAACAACGGGTTGCACTCCGGGAGTGCCGGCAGAAGTGAAAACTAAAAAAATTTAATTAAAATTAAGTGGATAAACAATTACGAATGCGATAACAATTTTTGACGATACCGTTAACGTAGGTACAACGTATATTACTTCAAATCCACATAAATCCAAAAATATTTTTCATTCCATCTATATTCACTAAATGCTGACAGAGACATCTGTATTCACTTAAACAAACTAGATATGTTTGTACGAAGATGTTCTTATATTGTGGTGTAGATGGCGCTTTGACAAATATAATAAAATTGTGCGTGTTAGCTCTGACGCGTGACTAGAGTTTAAACATACTAAAATAGATAATTACCTAAACCTAGTCACAGGACAAACAGACATCTTCATACACACATGTCTGTACTGGATGGGAATCGAACCCCACGACCCCGTCGTCCTGTCTGTCCGGCCGGTCTGTGTCACCCCTTCACTTTTTGTTAACACTTGATTTTACTACCCATAAATTTTTTAGTGCGACATCTATTTGACCCTAGTGAAAACGTCTTACGCCTTACTTAGATATGTTTGTACGAGGATGTTCTTAAATTGTGGTGTAGATGGCACTTTGACAAATATAATAAAATTGTGCGTGTCAGCTCCGACGCGTGACTAGAGTTTAAACATACTAAACTAGATAATTACCTAAACCTAGTCACAGGACAAACAGACATCTTCATACACACATGTCTGTCCTGGATGGGAATCGAACCCACGACCCCGTCGTCCTGTCTGTCCGGCCGGTCTGTGTCACCACTTCACTTTTTTTACTACCCATCAATTTTTTAGTGCGACATCTATTTGACCCTAGCGAAAACGTCTTACGTCTTACGCTACGAATAAGTAATAAGTCAGGAAGTCTAATTCAGAACAAATTCCACTCAAAAAGTAGCCCTTTTCAAATCAAAACGACATATGATTCAAAATACCAATCACTTCAGAGTTTTAAAATAGACATGCTTGGTGATTGGCTTAAATACAGAACAAAAGCAGGGATTGGTTTTATTGCTGCGCGTATTGCAGCACGCACGCGCGAACCGCGCCTGGCGTGGATGATGGCATGCAATAAATGACCAAGTCACTAATAAAATAATATTATTGTATAAAGTTTTTTATTATATAATTTTGTTTTTTTTTGCTTTTTTTTAGGGTTCCGTACCCAAAGGGTAAAAACGGAAACCCTATTACTAAGAGTCTGCTGTCTGTCCGTCTGTTTGTCTGTCTGTCTATCACCAGTCTGTATCTTATGAACCGTGATAGCTAGAAATTTTCACAGATGATGTATTTCTATTGTTGCTATACCAACAAATACTAAAAACAGAATATACAAAAAAAAATATTTAAAAGGGACTCCCATACTACAAACGTGATTTAATTTCCGTTATTTGTTCGATCTTAATAACGACAAAAGGTAGACGCTTGAAATATTCCCAGAATATTTAGTTGTACATATATTCACTTTATAAATAAATAAATCAATTAAAGTAAAATAAATATTTAAGGGGGGCTCCCATACAACAAAAATGATTTAAAATTGCCGTTGTTTTCTCAATCTTAATTACGACAACAGGTAGAAACTTGAAATATTAGGGTTCCGTACCCAAAGGGTAATCAAAATCAAAACTCATTTATTCAGTTTAGGCCCTGGTAAGGCACTTATGAACGTTACAATTGACTCTACCACCAGTTCGGAATACACTTAAACTGAGAAGATGCCGGCAAGAAACTCAGCAAGGCATTTTTTTCAGTGGATATTTTAAATTAATTTACAATTTCAAAAATACATAAGATACATTATCTATTATTTTAACTTCGCCAGAGGGATGCTAGTGCAGAGAGAAGCTACTACAACCATAATATATTTCTGTCTTCCATATAATGAGCCACCTTATAGTAGGCTGTGTTCATTAACCTAAGTTTAATATAATTCTTATATTTAAAATAAGACATTCCAGTTACCTCACGTAGGATCCTATTGTAGAAACGAACACAGTTCCCGAAATAAAATTTATTGACATCAAGCTAGCCGAATATCGTGGGTTCGAATCCTACAATGAGCTTGAGCTTTCGGTGAAGGAAAACATCGTGAGGAAACCAACTCGCACTTGATCGGTTTTTCTTTTCGGTACATTTCTTTTTTCAACAAGAAAAAAAAACTTCTTGGTAAAAAATTGTCTGACTTCATTTTGCATAGTATTGACCATTTCGGTTTGATCTTTGAATGTATTTATAATTTTGCTACTACTTACTAGTGAAAAGTGATCCCTGAACATTTTAATCTTGTATTGCTCCTGCACCACTTCACAACACATGCTGGCATGATGATTTTCAATGAAAATTTACGCGAAGATTTGATTTGTGTTGTTTGATTTGTGTCAAAGTAAATGTCGGAGTGATGACGCACTGAACACGACTTTTAAGCCCCGCCCATATATACACGACTTTTGTTGGGTCATTTTTTTGACGGAGTTACATTTCCTGACTTATTACTTATTCGTAGGTCTTACGTGACCGCAATGACGGTGATGCGATGACGCGAGTTTGACATATTTTACCCTTCCCAAAAATGGCAAGCCAAAAATGCACAACGGCGCTAAAAAAGTTTTCACTTCAAAAATCCCCCAAGATTATTTTTATTTGGACATTAAATTAAATATTCCACAATAAAATATTTAAAAAATAAAAAAATCTTTATAAACTTTCCCGTGTTGTGTCACATTATATCGTTCTAATTTGGGGTGAGAGTGTGACGCGAACGTATTTTTGTAGGTATAGGTACCTACCTAGTTACTCAAGTTTCAACTGGTTGTTGTTTTAATTTGAAACGAGTTAAACTAGTTTGTCGAAGCCTACGTTCACGAAACGGGTTTGTCGTCTTTATTGCTCACTCTATAGAACTTATATTTTCGAAAAAATACATTTTGAGACGAGAAACCCTAGCAGATACTTAGTTATTAAATACTTTATATGATATAGGTAGGTAAGTACCTAGATACTTAGTTCGAACTTTCGTTAGCGTTAGATAAATATTGTATGTTCTAAAGTAAAACATTTGCAAACGCCATTATAAGCCGTTGAGCTGAGCTATGGCCTTGTCCAGAACGGGCGAATTCGCTGCGACATTGGGTACACAGGTATCGCGTGAATTTAAAATACGCACGTAAATCGCGTGCACTTCTCCAGACTCTCGACCTTATATTAGACCTTGTCCATAGAGGGAGAATTTGCTGCGAATCGTTTCGCGCGTTTTAATACGCGCGTTGGCGAGTGGACTTATAAAGGAGTGAGGAAAATTTTTGATTCGGAATTGTTTATAGACGAAGTTAAAAAAACTAGGTAGGTACCAACGATACCAGGGATATGGAATCATCTGATTATGCCGGCAGAAATTTAAAACGCAGAGCTTGGGAAGAATTAGTTTTAATATTTTCTGATAAAGAAGACTCCGAAGGAAAAAAAGAAAAAGTACATTCTACTTTCCCTTCATTTTCGTCTCTTCCAGGGACTGTAAGCTAACCACAACTTGACAACTTCGTTCAACTCCATTCTACTGACTAATCCATTTACGAAAAATTTATATATATATATTTTTTATTCTGGATAAGCTTGTGTTTGACCACTATCTCACCATAGTAAGTGATGATGTGCCGAAGGTGGTAAGCACACAAAGCCTAGATGGGAACTGGCTCTCAAGTGCAGCTGTCGGAACACACCGATAGGTGCTTGGCGACAGATTTTCAACTTGAGGGTGGTAGCCAGCCAGTCGGGTACTACAAAGTACCCTACCACCGTGCTATGGTTTCCTCACGATGTTTTCCTTCACCGAAAGCTCAAGCTCATTGTAGGATTCGAACCTACGACCTTCGACGCGGTATTCGACGTCACTTACCACTGAGCTATCATCGCCTTGATAGAAGAGTCGGATTCAGAATAATTATTATGTTTTTTTTTCAGTGTTGATACAAATATTAACAGACAAACAAAGGATAAATAAATCTAAATAAAAAAGTCGTTGTCAGTAGGCAACGTTCCCAGAATGCTGGCAGCATTGCCACGTTGGATGGCAATGCTGATTCTTTGAGCGAGGTATATGCCAGCATTCTGGTCACGAGATGCGTCGACCAGTCGTTTTGATATTTCACGGAAAAGGTGGTGTGCACTCGGCCCCCACGGACCCAGAGTTTCAACCCCAAACGGCTCAAATATGTAACTTGTATCTAAGTTACTGTATTTTCGCCGCTTGACGCTTTATTTCTCTGCTGACATGGCTGCACCACCGGCCCTATCCACTGTCTCTGGAAGATGAGACGGTGCTAAGGTATCAACACATGTGGCATCCCATACCAAAGGCCGACCCATCTTCCAGGGTATAAGTGTCATTCCATCGGGTCTCTTACCATCCTCACGAACCAAGCCATTAAAATAGCTGTTACGTTGGCGCTGGTAAGGGCCCGACGGATGACATCATTAAGGCAAGCGTGTCTCGAAAATCTACCTGCGCTGTTGATGCAAGATAGTCCGTGGTGACCGAGTTGATCGACAGCAGTGACACACTGACAGCGATGTGACGAGAAAATTGGCAAGCCCAAGCGTAAGCATACTGCGGATCTAAAAGTGTTTGAGTCCAAAAGTGTACCCATATGTGAAGATGGTAAGGCCTGCAACCAAAGACCCGATTCCCAAGCAAAAACAGCTGTGAGGCAGGCCCTATCTGCGGAACTGGTTGACGTTTCTAATAAATTATTCCGTACCAGTTCACAGAGAGGGTCATCCCAGAGCCGCTTCAATGTAAGGGCAGGCCAATTGCCATGAAATTCGGGCCTCAGTCAAGCAAGATACCTCAACATTTTGAAAAGAAACAGAGAGTATGCGCTTTATAAAGTCATCTGTGCTATAGACCGAAGACAAAAAGGCTGGCAATGACACACTAGAAATTTTGCGAATGCCTAAGCCTCCATGTCTAATAAGCAGAGAGGCTTGTGACCATCCTCGACTATCAAAATTTATATTAAAAACTAAGATGAGTGTATCTCTAATGGTATTGTCCAAGTCTTGTAATAAATTGGGGTACTTCCAAAGTGGACAACACCTGAGAGTATACATACATTTTGGGACAAAAAGACAGTATCTGATGATTGGGTCGAAAACCTATATGGTAGTTCCCGTTGAATCACGAAATTTGGCAAAAAGCAAGGTCTTACAGCACAATAGCACAAATAAAGGAAAAATTCCAAGAAATAAAAAAAGTTGAAAATTAAAGGGTGTACATACATATTCCATAGACCTCTGAGTTGTATCGGCGCTCATACAATTTGGAGGTCTAGTTTAATTGGCACCTACCTCAAATAAGGTAATCCAAAACGAAATCAAAAAAAAATATTGAAAAAAATCCTTGAGACTCCAATACCGTGATGAACGAACTATTACTACAAGTTTGTAAGTACGGAACTCTCGGTGCGCGAGTCCGACTCGCAATTGACCGGTTTTTTTCTTTTCGTGTATATTTATTTCTATGCTGTGTTTTTCTAATCAAGACAACGCGTTCACGTTCCATTGGTCCCCCCAATGGGACATCAGCGCTGTTTTATCAACAACTAGCATTACAAAATTATCAAAGCATTGCGCGATTACAATCACATAGGTAGGTAGGTATAAATAAATACATATTAATCGCGTTCTCGAAAATATTAAATATCTAGCGCTGGGTGCGATCTGCCTTCCGTGTCGTTTATAAAAAGTATCTACATTAGCGCTAACAGGTGTGCTCGCGTTTGCGCAGCAATTAGTATAACATTATGTACATAATTATTACCTTACCTTATACTCGTATAGGAACTAGATGATAAAATAAAAATGACTTTGCAGAAGTATATTACGCGCAATGTAGGCCGTACTAACTTCTTATTACGTAAGGGTGAACTACATCATAAATGTAGGTTAATTAATACATATATCGCCATCACCCTAGAATATCTACTTGTATTGGGCTAAGTATAGCCCTTATTATACTCGTAGTATAGGCACAGAATACTAAATAGTTACTACGTAAGTATAGGTATAGAATATCATATCATACATACATAGAAGGTAGTAAAATATAACTTTTAAAATTAGTTTATTTTCGGTAGTTAATAACTTTTTTTATTGATTCATGGATGCAATGTTTATTTATGTAGGTAGGTAGGTAGATATTGTTTTTTTTTTTTTTTTATGTCACAAGTGACAACGAGGCAGGCGGGTCACCTGATGGTAAGTGACAACCGTCGCCTATAGACATTGGGAACACCAGGGGATTGCCAACGTGTTGTACACCTTATTACAATGCCTTAAAGGCGAACTGGCTCTCAAGTGCAATTGCCGGAACACACCAACAGGTGCTTGGCGACAGATTTTCAACTTGAGGGTGGTAGCCAGCCAGTCGAGTACTACAAAGTACCCTACCACCGTGCTGTGGTTTCCTCAGCTCAAGCTCATTGTAAGGATTCGAACACACGACCTTCGCCGCGGTATCCGACGTCACTTACCACTGAGCTATCATCGCCTTATATGCCTTAATTATGTTCCTAATTATACCTACATGTAACCAACTTAAAAAAGTGTGTCTTTGTGATTAATTTTTGGTTTGCCTACATTAATTTATTTAATGAGATTATTTATTTATTAAATTAACTAATATCTACATTATAAAGGAACACTATATAAAATCTATAAAATATTTACATTATTATAACTATATTAAAACTAATCTAATCTAAAAACTACCTAAAATAAACTATAAAAGTGCGTCGAAGAATTCCTCCGCATCGCCGTCGACTGGTAACGTTCCCAAAAGACTGGCAGCATTGCCACGTTGAATGGTAATGCTTAATCTTTGGCCAAAGTAAAAGCCAGCCTTTTGGTCACGGGAAGCGTCAACCAATCTTTTGGAAATATCCTTAAATAGGAAATGAGCACTCGGGCCCCCCTCAGTTTCAACCCCAAACGGCTCGAAAATATAATTACCTATAAGGCTATTATATTTCCGCCGCTTGAGGTTCTCAGCAGATGCAGCGGCACCGCCGGCAAGACACGCTGTGCTAGGAAGATGGGATGGCGCAAGAGTGTCGACACACGTTGCGTCCCACACTAAAGGCCTACCCATCTTCCATGGAAACAATGACATTCCGTCAGGTCTCTTGCCATCGTCGCGTGCCAACCCATTTGGCTCTAATATGGCTGGAACGCCGACGGCAACAAGAGCACGACGGATAATGTCATTTAAATTCGCATGTCTCGCTATACGGCCCGCACTCCGACTGCATGACAAGCCGTGGTGCCCGAGGCTGTTGACAGCTTCCCCGCAGTGACAGCGATGAGGAGAACAGCAGGGTGCTCCCAGACGCAGACAAGCAGCGAGGCGGAAAGTAGTGTCGTCCAACATAGTTCCTATGTTGGAAGACGGTAGTGCTAGAAGCCATAAACCCGACTCCCACTCACCCACAGCCAGTAGGCGCGCTCGCTCAGCATTACACGGTGACGTGTCGATAAGATTCTTTTGTATACCTTTGCTGAGCGGTTCGTCCCACTGCCTCTGGGAAGATGGGTTGGCGGGTAGGTCAATATTCGGACAAGTGGCTTTCCAAGCGCTTATAGCCTCAGTGAAGCACGGTACCTCAAAGTCAACCAGTGTGGAAGCTAGGATTTTCCTGGTTAACTTTTCAGTCCCATGGACCGAGGATGTAAAAGCCGGTAAACTTATACTTGCAATTTTGCGGACGCCGAGACCTCCCATACGGATAGGGAGGGTAGCTTGTGTCCAAGCTCGGTCGTCCAAAGCCACATTTAAAATGGATGTTAAAGTATGGCGGATAATTTTATCAATTTTTTCTAATAGGTGTGAATGTGACCAAAGATGAGATGCACGCAATATGTAGTTAAATTTAGGGCCAAAACAGCAGTACCTGATTATGGTGATAGTCGAATGCATGTTAATTTTTAGCAATCGGAAATATCACTAAAATTTTGAATTTTTTCCTCGATAAAATCGGGGAAAGAGTTCTCTAAGATTGGAGACCCTAAGAGGCGAAGATAACTTTTTTCAATCATTTTTAATTGGGGGGAAATACTATTAAATTTTGCGAGTGTCGTTTGGTTGTCGGTCGTGTCAGATAAACAAAGTTCACATTTTGAAAAATTAAGGTCAAGGCCAATATTGTGGAATTCGTTGATTAAAAATTGCAGGTCATTGAATACGGTATCTACATCGCCTCCCAAAGTTCCATCATCGAGATACCAAACATTAAACTTGGAATTTAACTGGCGAATAATTGGATGGATAGCTAGGCTGAAAATCACTGGTCCGAGGGGGTCACCCTGTTGACAGCCTACTGCTGATAACAAAAGATTGTCCTGATATAGTAATTTTGATGGTTGCCTATAACACTGCCAAAGAAAACTAAAAATTTGGGGTGTTTCTTTTTTAGCTTCTGCCAGCAAGGTGTCCCTATTGACGGAGTTGAAGGCATTCTTTATGTCAACCTTCAGGATGACTTCTCCTTTTCCATGATTTAGGTAGGTCGACAAGGCGTGTACGGCAGCCTCACAGCCCCCCTTTGTGCCATAACCTAGCTGCAGGGGCTGAAATTTTTCCGAAAGGGCCTCACTATAAAATTTACAGCAAATCTTGGCTGCCATACGACGATAAGTAGTTCCCACGGCAATGGGAGGAATACCACCATCCCTCTTGCGCAGAGCACATAAATTTGCTCCGTACAAGACGTCGATGACGGCATCGTTAACACTGCCGGAGAGCATAAGATTGATCAGAGTCGTGAGCTCCTTCAAAAGCAGCTCACCAGCATCCCCGGCGCTTGAACAGGTGAGATCTTTTAAATGTTGTGGACTCAAGCCGTCGAGGCCACCCGTGGAGCCGCTCCGGAAAGAGCACACAGCTGCGATCAATTGTTGACCTGAAACAGTGAGGCTATGAATATCTAGTTCAGGAGGGTCGGGAAAAGAAAGATCATCCGAGGGGGCGGGGTGTTTACTCTCCAAAGCTGATAGAGTATCCGTAGAACACGGCGCCACTACATCGTTGCTAAAAAGAATCCTGGCAGCTCCCCTAATGTCACCTTCGCTTAACTTGGATTCTACTAAATTTGATATACCTCTTGTAGAGGTATATCGCTGTGTCGGTAATTTAGAATCAAAATTATAGGTCGAAATATTGCAGTTTTCTTTAATTTGGGTGGTTAAAGTTTTTTTGTTTGCCAGATTTTTTTGGACGTGTAGAATCCTGTAGGGGAAGGTGAGAAGTCGCTCCCAAGCACGTTGCGAGTTCTCCCGGGCTGCGAGGCGGACGCAGCCTGCTAAATGCTGAGCAACTAAAGGTCTAGCGCCACGAGGAACTCGCTTCAAAACAGGAACTGAATTTTTTAATTTTGACAAAGTTTTCCAAAGTGGATCGGAAGTCGGTTGTCACATTCAGACCCCGCTTACCTTTAAAATATCGTGCCTGGGTGCATAGGGGACATCTCTCCAAGATTTCCAGCGATGCTGAAGGTTGACACGCACTCCCTACATCGCTGCTACCACTGATCATTAAAACTTACGACTTATAAAATATTAAAAAATATCAGAAATAAATAAACATTGGAATAATAAAAAAACATTCTGCATGACATCTCGTGCGGTGTAATGCTGCGGCATAGCTTCGGGACGTCTGATTGGCTGTATTTGATGAACGGTGCGCGGATTTGATGTTGTATTAGGTGTCGTCGCTCCGCACCTCGACGCTTATTGGATGCACCAAAAAGGGGGTTGCCTTGGGAACCAACTGTCAAAATGGCAACATGTGCCAATATTTTCTTAATCATAAAATAACAGCTGATGGAATTTAGGGTCTATTTCGTCGAATCTAGGGTCGACGTGAATTTTATATCACTCCACTGCGCATGGCCTAGGAAGCACTGAATATTATATCAAACAGGGCCGTAACTCGTTTTGCTAGTTAAATTAAATTTTTCATTTTAGTTTTGCCCTTTAGACGTCTGTCTATTTGTTTTTTATTTAATGTGGATAATTAATGATTAAACGAACTTACCTGTACGTGAAGTTCTATCATAATTATGCGAATGCTTCGTCCGAATGCTTTTTCCGCCAACGCATCAGCTTGGCCATCCAAAGAGGAAACGCTGCCAGCCTTCTGGGAACCTTGCCGATCGGCAGCAGCGGCAGCCTCGAAGATGTTTTTTATGTATTGTAATTGTACATTTGCATGTATATTTTGTACATTTGTTGTAAATAAATTGTTGATGTTAAGTATACTTGTAGACTTTTAGAGATTAAAGTGAAATATTTTGTTTCATTTACAAAAAATAATTATAATTAAATATTTAAGCCAATGAAACCATAGCTAATGAAATTTTTGAGTCCCATCAACAATAGCTCTTACAAAAGAATCATCAACAGAATTAATAGCGTTACTTATATAGAACCGATCTTTATAGATGTAATTGAGGAACCACTTCATCCAGTGGTTTTTCTTATTTGCCTAAATTATAAGCCGCAGCGTTAGCTGCGTGCCTTATACGCGCTACACACTGTCGCGCATAGTCTCCTTGATCCATCAACTCAAAGTCTGTAAGCCTTATATGGTTTTTTGAGGCTAATGAACAGGGATAAAATATATTTTCGTAAAGGTTTTGCGATTTATAAATAACTTAATAGAGCCTGGACATATTTCAGGTATTTCAGTAAAAAAAATGGTATTACTAAGGTTGATTGTAAGTTTGTTGTTACGTATTGCTTTTAAGAAATTTGGTATATTTATAGTTTGCAAAATTTGTTTCAATATTTTTAACAATAATTTTTATAGGGTACACTTCTTCTTAACCATAAGATCCCTGCCACCAGGGTAAGCTTGTGTGTTCTATGCGATTGCTAGAATGGGAAGACAATATCGGTTTTTATTTGCATTGAAAGTGATTAATTCAGAAGTCAAAAGACTTTGAAAGAAAGGATACCATGGTCGCGTGGTACAACAACAACGCACCGGACTCTAATAGACATTATTTTTCTTATATTTTACGTTTTTAAAATTATCGGAAATGCATACAAATTAAATTTTGTCCAAGAGATTGTAAATGCATGAATAGTCTTCGCATCTGGATCCCCAGGCCAGGGATTTTTTTTAATGTTTGAGGTAACGTCAGTTGACGTGGAAAGGTCATTTTCAGCCTATAAATTAATATTAAGTGACAAACGTCACAAGTTTTCTGTAGCAAACCTGGAACAATATGTTATTGTTTATCGTCACAAGAATTAATAATGTTAAAATAAACGTAAATTGTAATAATGGTTTGGTGTGGTTTACCTATTGATTGTGCATATTTTGTGCATATTTCGCCCTTTTTAGTGCATATATGCATGCATATTTTGGCATTTTGATAGTGCATATAATCCGATGTCTACTGATAAGAAAAGATAAAAATTGCACACTAAACTAGATTAGGTAGGTATAGGTATTGCCTATGTCGAATGAATAGAGCAGTAATCTGTAACGGATTTGTTATTCTTACCTAAGACATGACCTATTCTAAATCACCTAGGTACATGACGTGCACATTATTTTTATGAAATCTTATCAATCAAGTACTAGGTAAACTGTAAATATGCAGCTTGAGAGACAATGCACTCAATTGCAACATGGATAAACGAGTAAGGTAGTAAGTAAGTCGACCTTATTTCGCCATTGCAATTGTCCACGCCACCGATAGTTAGGTACAATTCTCGCTGACGTATGTGTCAAAGCACAATATTAATTTATCCGTTCCAGTCATTTGTTAATGTTGTGACGGATTGTATGTACGCTAAGACGGTGTCCGTGACGAATAACTTAGTCTTAATGAGTTTACGGGAGTCGTAAAGTGCACTGAGGCCATAGGCTCTAGTCGTAGGCAATGCACACAATTATCGCAATTGCTTTGGTATCGGCCGCTCAAGGGCTACTGCAGTGTTCCGAATACTGCAAATTAATGTAAGTCACAAATAAAAAATATTTATTTGGCACAAATTTTAGACAATTAAATTAATTAACAGATAGGCCATCCCACTAATATTATAAATGTGAAAGTTTGGATGGATGTATGGATGTTTGTGACTCTTTCATGCAAAAACGGCTGAACGGATTTTGATGAAACTTGGCACACAAGTAGATCATATCCTGGAATAACACATAAGGTAAGTAGGTACTTCTAATCCCGTGAAAAATAAGCCTCAAGAACGCGGGTGAAACTGCGGGGGACAGTTCGTTTAACATAAAATTAAGTATTTTCATCCAGTAAGCAGATGGGTGAAAGATTTTTTTAATGGGATCTTAGACTGCCTACATAATATATGTAGGTATCAACTGGTGGATAGCCTACCTACTGTAAGGTATACGTGAACGTTAAATTACCACCCGTTCAAAATATACCTAACCTGTCTATTCCATATGAATTTTCCTTTGAATTGTTTTATTTGTTTCAGATCACTTAATCAACCCATGAAATGGCGTCCAAGCTGTGACTGTTCTGTCATGAAAAAAGAAATGCTACAAACGAACCAACAGCGAGTTGATACACCTACAAAATTATATTATTATGGCGCGTATACTAGTAGTGCCTATTACGAGCCTGCTGATGGATTTCGGTTGTCATTTCTAGATCAGCCATTTTATTTAATAAATCCAACTGCGCCGTCAATGCAATCATTATCTAAAAGTCGCAGAGAAGAACCAGAAATAAATCGGACAGTTACCAAAAATTATAAACGGGCGCATGTCCATAAAATAAAAATTGAAACTGATGAGCTTCCATTATATTTAGATATGGATATTCTTGACACAGTTACCCAAGGTAGATCAACACCTCAAGATCTGTCGAAGAATCTATTAGGTGGCTTTCAAGCAACTGAAAACGACCTAAGCAAATGTATAGACCTATATGTAATCATTTCACGGAAAAATGGTATATCTGATGACATAGAATTATTGAACATGGAACAGTATAGTGGTTTGTCTGATTCTGATTTAATGACGATATTAATAGAAAAATGTGCCCTGCCTGCTAGCGTTATAGAACAAAGCCTTCAAGAGATTAAAGGTAATTGGGGAAAGAAAAATATATCTAATGCTATACTTAAAAATAAGGTTAATTACAAAAGTCAGCAAAAAGATCTTTTAAATTTTTCAAAAGATCTTACAACAAATGCTCCTTACGTGACATCCATTGCAAACATAGGAGAATTCATCCCGGACTCTATTAATAAAACTACGATTGTCCACGGATATACAATAAATAGTTTTGGAACAGGTACCACGTTGTCTCCAGTAAAGGATTCAAAATTAACTTCAAGTGACACGGATAATGAAGATATAGTTACTAACCACGATGATGTCATAACAACAAAAATTACTTACCAAAGTACGACAAAAAACATGAATAATAATAGTTCACCGAACGATTTTCAAGAACGAACCCACTTTAACGAGGAAAGATATAACAATAACATACGTTATTTACTAACTAAGGATACTTCAGTTTTGTCAATAAGTGTCAATACAACTGATCTCGTTTCCACTACTGAAAATGTACCAAATACTGATTTCGAATTGCTTATACAATCACATTATCCCAAAGAACATAAGGAAGAACATATTAATGAGCTTAATTCGGATAAAAGTGCAAACACTATGGAGACCTTAACCAGTATTAGCAGCGAAGACAATGAAGTTAAAAATCCTTATATTAGCACACATAATAATACGGATAAAGTGAATAATAAATTAATCATTAAGGAGAATGTTACTCATGCTACAATGCATGATAGAACTACAACCAGAGTTAACCGAACTCAATATGAAGAAGGAGAATATCAGATACCAAAAATAATATCCAAAGAATTATCAAATAATACCCTTAGAAGCGAAGTCGATGGAAATGAAACAATTCCCAACATGGATTTTGTTGCGTATAGCAAAGTAAATAACAGTTTAGAAAATAATTCACATTCACCAACTTTAGATGACGTCAGCAGTAAACGCGTCATGTTAGAGAACGAATTTAAAAAGTTACGCGAATTTACCACGGCTTCAAACATAGGAGAAATAGTAACTGAGGATGAAAATATACAAGCATTAGCATCAGAAGAATTAATCAATGGGGAATTACTTTTTCAATATGGCCGTAAAAAAATACCGGCGCGCTTCGTGCAAAACTCTGATGGAAAAATAAACGTGGCTATCGACGGAGCTTCCATATGCGACGAACTATTTAAAAGAGGAGAGAATAAATCATTACTGGTGTCGACATTGTGTAACTATGTCCAATCACGGAATAAAACTCATTCATAATTAAACTACTACGATCAATGTGTAATCTCAGATCAAATAAAAAAAGGTTGACTAACCCCGCGCACGTTAAGTAAAGCATAGTAAAGGAAGCTGAATTTGAAAAGGAAGCCGGTCACGTTCCTGTGCGATGCGAGTCACGCGGGATAACGTACGTGCAGGTCACGCACACAACTTGATGCAGGTTGCTTCACTTCATTGGAGACTATTGTATACGTACTCTCCTTCTACCTTTTTTATTTGTTTTGTGTATGTAATAAGAAGTATAAAAAAAGTTATGTACAAATAATGAGAGCTTTATTTTGTACCTACGAAATATTACTTAGGTACGTACCTAGACCTAGATTTATATTTCTGGGAGGAAAAATACCTGCAGCCAGCTAAATTCCTGGGTTTGCATTTGATCACAAATATTACTATAGTAAGTACCTACTTAGGCGTTAATATGTTTCATTCAGCTCAAAAAAACGTAAGGTAGGAACACCACCACAAGGTCATCTTTATGAATGTAGCTCGTCATCGCACTCAACAATTTTTGTTGTTAAATTTGATACACGTACATAAGATGAAGTAAGATCTATAGATACTAGGAAATACCTACTAATTATGAAATTTAAGTGTCTATTTATTTGTAACTAGCTGACCCGCGCGGTTTCACCCGCGTTCACGTGGGGTCTTATCTTTTCCCGGGTTAAAAATATAGCCTATGACACTCACAAATATCGTGGCTATATATTAGTAAAATTTCCCCCTACAGCCTCACAATCTTTTTATAATATACGTTCGTACTTATCACATTTTTTATCTGTCTGTCTGTTTGTTCTGGCTAATCTCCGAAAAAACGGCTGAACCGATTTTGACAGGACTTCCACTGGCAGATAGCTGATATTATAATGAATAACTTAGTTACTGTTCATCATCATCATCATCAGCCTGTGTTAGTCCACTGCTGGACATAGGCCTCTCCCAAGGCGCGCCACTGAGCCCGGTCTTCGGCTATTCCTTTCCAACCGCCACCAGCCAGGTAGTTACTGTTATTTTAAATCAAATATTAGGGCTCCGCACAAAACAACCCTATGAAACTGTGAATTAAATCCAATTCAAATAGTAATTTTATAATCTTCACATTGCACTCGTATCTGTCAGTTTACTCCAGCTAATTAAAAATCCGACTAAATGTTTAATCTGCTGTACAGCCAGCCTATACATGATCAAGCATGCACAACGCACGATCCATCTACATGACGGTTGATCAGTCTGCATGGTGGAGGGGGCGCTTACTGGATGCAAAATGGGTTGTCCACTTGGAGCATTAAACCAGCTGGCTTAATGCTCTAAGATTAAACCACTTCCTCTGGGCCCGTTGTCCAGATCCAGCAAGTGTACGTCGAGCCCTTTGATTATTAAACTAAAGGTCGAGCCTATTCACTGTCACATGACACACCTTACTTTTGGCCAGCGAATGTAAGTAATGAAGAGAGAGAATGTTACATTCTCTTTGCTTTCGGCCTATATTGGCAGGATTTTTTAGAGGGAACTTGCGAAGTGACGTTGCCTTTTCGTTTAATTTTAAATGATATAATGGCTTAAAGGTTTAGATACCAAGCCAAAAACTTTAAAAAATGTTTCGAAGCAATGATTAAGAATTATGTATACTAAATGGATAGATAACTCTAAATACCTACTTGAAGTAAATACCTATCAATTGCGAAAAAGATAAAGATAACAACTACGTTGGGACAATTTCTCTTTCTTTCATTAAGGGTTAGATTTTTTTTGTTGATTTGATAGGTATTTAAGGTTTATGCAAGGTCGGCAACGCGCTCGTGACGCCACTGGTGTTGCAAGCGTCCATAGGCTACGGTAACCACTTACCATCAGGTGGGCCGTAAGCTTGTTTGCCACCTAGTGGTATAAAAAAAAAATTTGCTTCAAATAGGTATTTAGAGTTACCCATCCATTTAGAATATATCATTCTTGATCTCGGAACAATAACTAGCATGGAAGCCGGGCTAAAATAAAAACCGAGTACTATACAGTTTATTCATTTATGTCAATTAGCATATCGTAATATGGGAATGAAACAAAACATGGCTGTTTGTTTTTATTATTTTTGAACGTGTCACAAGCAAAATGTCAAATGGTCCTCTTTGGCCCTCTTATAATGCTAACAAATACAAAAGTTCTATCCAAGACGTCAAAATAC
The DNA here is from genome assembly GCA_951361185.1 of Ochropacha duplaris. Taxonomy (NCBI): domain Eukaryota; kingdom Metazoa; phylum Arthropoda; class Insecta; order Lepidoptera; family Drepanidae; genus Ochropacha; species Ochropacha duplaris. The sequence continues at coordinate 5,790,606 of OX592690.1, forward strand.
TTACGTTGGCTATCAACTTAATTTTGTAGTTTTATGTTTTGTTGATACGAGTCGGGAGTTTGACGAATTTACTAAGTGAAAAAAGCGAGTTAATTATTAATTTCTGTCTGAGAACGTGGCCAGAAAGTATATACGAGAGGTGTACAGTGCCCTGGACAAGATGTCTTGTGTTGTTGAAGGGTGTAAAGCCCATAGTTCGAGAAAAGAAAATGAGAACGAAATGTTAACATTTCATCGGTGAGTTTAGAGATATATATTTCAATATTGGAAATAAAAAAAGTGATAGACGATAAATAAAAATAGTACTTTATGCCCATCTACTCAAAAGAATTCGCGTATTTGCTTTATTTTATGATTTTTCTGAAAAATAAAATTGTCGCAAGTATAGGTTACTAGAGATGTAAAAATGGTTATCGATAATCATTTCAGTACTGTTGCAGATTTCCTAATGATGGTGAAATGAAAATAAAATGGAGTCAGTGCATCAATAGGTTTTTCTCATACAAACTTCCACCCCCTTGTCACCCCCTTAAAGGGTGATTTCTAGGATAAAAACTATCCTATGTTTTTTCCCGGGACTCCAACAATCCCTTTCCGAATTTCATCTAAATCGGTTCGGCGGTTTAAGCGTGAAGAGGTAACAGACAGACAGACAGACACACTTTCGCATTTATAATATTTTATAAATATAATATTATAATATTAATTGGTAAATTAGTATTAGTATGGATTTTAATTATTAATAAAGACATTAAATTAATAATTGTAGTTTCATTTACAACGCAATAGCACCCAAAACAATGATTGTTAGAATTTTGTCTGTTTGTGCAAGCTAATCTCAGAAACGGCGTATTCGGATGTAGTTTCAACTAATATATTGTGGTAAGCTTCACTTAACATTTTGTGTTTGTTTCATGTCAATCGGTTCTTAAATAAAAAAGTTATGTCAAATATCACGTCGAACATTTGTTAATCCAAAATCCAAAAAGATATGCCCAAAGTCACTATTCCACGCGGACGAAGTCGCGGGCACAGCTAGTACTAACTATATTTACTTGTTTGCTTTGATGACTTATATCGACATGACAATGTCGATGATAAGCCCATCACTAGCCAAAAAATAGCTTGTGACAACCTACATAATAACGAAACAGAACGGTATTATATGTCTCTTTCCCACGCATTATTAACGTCGAAAGTAAAAAAAGGTAAAGTATATGCATTTCATTTCTAATTTTAGCCCGGCTTCCATGTTAGTTATTGTTCCGAGTTCTTGATGATCAAGACCAAGAAATATGTATACTAACTGGACAGGACGGTCTCCATACCTACTTGAATCAAATACCTATCAATCGTGAAAAAGAGTAAGACAACTACATTGGGACAACTTTTCTTTCTTTCATTTAGGATAACCCTACTTTAATCGAGTCTATGCGTAGATATTTTCCGATGCATCAGTTAGAAAGATCAATGTTATCTAAACCGAGTACTTTTTATAACATTATCAAATCACAAAGCCCTAGTCAGCCATACAAACAAACGACATTTTTTTAAAAAGCACTGACTTTGTCTACACATCATTTGTGTGGAGTTCAAGGAATCTACGTAACAGACAGAGTATTTTTCGAACAAACCTTCGCTGATTCTGTTCAAAAAGAAAAGGCAAAGTATAATGAGAAAAAGGGAATAATATAATCATTAGCTGGTTGGTTATCATTGATTCGATTAGAATTTAGAATAGATGTTTTATCAAAATACATCAATACAATAGCTTCTTAAAACATCGAATTGATTCAATGGATCGTATTGTAATCATCGAGTGAATTCGATGCGTCGATGTATATCGAATATCCTTAGATTAATAAAACGTCGCGCCGCCGCTCGGAGCAGAGCATAAAAACTACAGATTTCGTGATAAAAACACAACGTTCTAGCTCGGAGCGAGGACCAATTTCATAATCTAAGCGAATATCCTAATTCTGTGGTTAATATTTATAGCATAATAAAAAGAAAAGATGTTATTTTTTGTATGTTTGTTTGTAATATTTACACAAAAAAATAACGATTATTAAAATTATTTCATCCTTAGAAAACTACATTAACAGCAAGTAACATGTCGAGCTATTTTTAATTCCCTTGAGAACGCTAGTAAATTATAAATGTGGATGTTCGATTGTTTGTTACGCTTTTACGTAAAAACTACTGGATGATTTAGATGAAATTTTAATCCGGATAGAGCTGGCACCACGGATACCTAGAGTAGGACATACTTTTATCCCTTTGATTATTAAACCAGCCCTTAATACTCAAAGTTTTATCCCAATAAAAAAACTGATGATAATTTTGAATGTTGCCACACCAGGTAAACTAGTCGCTGGTCATCAAACCGTGTGCATATAGAGTGGAATTTGTTACATGATGAAGGAAGGATCATCATTCATTTTACACATTAGGCGAATTCCATACACAAAAAATTGAGTTACTAGCCTTGTTTATGTTTTGAGGTAGAACAAACGCGTATTTGTGATTACAGTTCGAGTCGTTGATTAGTTGGTCACAAACACTTTGGTCACAAAGTTAAAAGATGTGTGTGAGAAAAATCTTTGTAAAAAGTACAAACTAAAACATTTACATACTCTTTGTAAAACATAAGTAATATTAGTTGGTTATAATTGATTCGATGATTTATGAAAATACATTGATTTGATATATCAAGTATAGCAATAACTTTTCAAAAAATTGCATTGATTTGATGAATCGTATCGAAATCATCGAGTGAATTCGATGCATCGTTGTATATCGAATATCACTATTCTGTGGTTAAATAAACTTAGTAGTCGATTTGATTTTGTCAGTCAGTTCAGTAACGAAGAGCGGTGAACATCGAGGAGAGGTCGTGGAGGATTTTACCATCTAGCCACCATCGCCGTTCGCCAATTACACCATGGCTGATACCGAAAAAGCGTCGCAGCCGCAGCCCCAACAGCAGCAGTCGCAGCAGCAAGATCAACCATCTCAACCGCAACCACCCAAAGCGGTTAAACAAAAGCAGGTCATTGGTAAGTTTGTGCCGCTACGCCATCTTAGTTTTGCGTGCCTGCCCGGCGTCGGATTTTAAAGCACATGGTGACAAGATTTTAGAATGACTTTTGTTTCCAGGGATATTATTATTTTAAAACAACGTGGCTATTTATATTTGTCTGAGATGAATCATATTTGTATGATTGGATTATTGGGACTTTAGTAATTACGGCATTATTGATCGTGTGTTGACCTCGGTTATAGACTAAATGCATCGTAACGCCTCGCGCAATAAATCAATACTTGAGATGCGACGCCCTCAACCTCCCTTTAGCGGCCTATGCACATGCGCTTTTGCTATTTATCTGCTTTGATCCAAGTATATTGATGGTATGTTGGTATGTAGCTATCCATACATACCATCATCAGTAGGCAAGTACCTAATAATTTTATATGATTGTTTCGTTTTAGTTATCCAATGATTATTTTTATTATATTGTAGGTACCTACATCATTTGAACATAAAAAAATGTATTTGACTGTGATGCATGAAGTGAGAATATTATATCCCTTTTATATAGACTACATACCAAGGAAAACAATTTTGGTTCATAATGTTATTGTAATCATGCAGATAATACATACTTGACCGTTTTTTAGGGTCCTAAAATACTCATTTTACTCATGACCAATTTTTCTTACAGCTGAGAAGGTTTCGGGAACCGTGAAATGGTTTAATGTCAAGTCGGGGTATGGTTTTATCAACAGGTAAGCTTACTATCGCATCACAAACACTTTCTTAAGATACTATTTCAGTTTTGTACTTAGAATTAACCATAGGAGATCATTTTTAATTGAAATAAGTAATCAGACCATAATAATTATTACCCTGTATTTCCTAAGTCCAACTGATTCTATTTCTGAAGATCTTTTTTCCATTGAGTTGATGCCTCAAATGTTTAGTATCTAATAACATTTCCATGGAATTTAAAGGGCCAGCAAGAAGGACAGCTTTAAAAAAATTGGTATTATGAAATTTTTTAAATGTATTAAGAAACTGCTTTTGTGAGCTCAGGATTCGTCAATGTTGATAACTATCAGCTGAAATGATGATGAATTATGAATAAAATTATTTTCAGGAACGATACGAAGGAAGATGTATTTGTGCACCAAACAGCTATTGCCCGGAACAATCCACGCAAGGCTGTGCGCTCGGTCGGCGACGGAGAGGCGGTGGAATTTGCCGTGGTCGCCGGGGAGAAAGGCTATGAAGCGGCCGGAGTGACCGGTCCCGGCGGTGAACCGGTAAAGGGCTCGCCATATGCTGCAGACAAACGCCGCGGCTTCCACCGCCAGTCAGTATAATTATATTTTTCTACATATCTTGTGTAAAAATAATATGCACGTAAATAAATAATAGTAATATTATATTAATATCAATCCAGAAGATAAACACATACCATCTTTTTTATAGATATTATCCCCGTCAAGGCAGCGGACGTGGCGGTGAGGGCGCTCCACGCAGAGGAGGTATGGGACGTCGTGGGCCCCCGCCCACTCAGGGGGGCGCACAGGGAGATGAGGGACAAGATGCTGGCGGAGCACCACCACAGCGCAGGTTAGTCAACCTCACTACCCAATAGGTACATATAATGTTCTATTCACAATAAAACCAATATTTAGTTGAAATAATTATTTGTGCAGCTATTTCCGTCGCAATTTCCGTGGCGGTCGTCGCGGTGCCGGTCCTGGACCTATGAATCGCGGTGGAGGGTACCGCCGCATGCGTCCACGCAACTTCCAGCAGGGTCAGGGTCAGCCTGGTCAACCAGGTCAGGCTCTGCGTGAAAACGGACAGGAAGGAGAAGCCCCGGTTACCGCCTCCTCGCCGCAGCCGCAGCAACAGTCTAAGCCCAAGAACAACAAACCAGTGGGCACCACCATTGAAACAACCACCAATGAGAGCCAGGCTTAAACACCTGGAATCTTATCAGTGTGGCACATGTTTATGTAGTGCATGTTTATTCTAGCTGTACCACACTTCCATCACAACCTATCTGTCTTGTCTGTTCCACTTGAGTGTTTCGTTTTAATGTGTCTCAGACACTTAAAACAATGTGGGGCCCTACCAGCAACTCTTGTTGCGGTGCAACTTTACCTAGACTTAATTGTTTTTCTGTCATTGTCACTTTCCATACATTCTTAAGTCTTTAGACACAAAGACGATTCAGTTTAGGCCGAGTCAAATCGCAATAAGAGTTGAGTTGGTGGTGACCCCACTGGTCTTTGTATTAACAACAATTTTTTGATAATGAAACGTCTTGGTCGGGGCGTGAACTGCATAATATCATGGATCAAAGATGTGATATTTTACTTAATATAAAATAATATATTGTCTTGTTTGGTTTTAACAATATTTGGTTCAATACAAGTAGATTGTTAATTACATAAATTATTTTTCTTTTTTATGAAAATGAACTAAAAGCTATTTATTTTTTCGCTAAAAATCTCATAATATCTATCATAATAATTGTGCAATGAAGTAAAGGTTTTAATATTTTAAGTGATTGATAAATGATATGCAGGTTCCAGTGCCCCAAGAAATTTTGATTTTTTTTAGCCTGTCGATAATAACTTAATCGACACGGTTGCATGTTAGTTTTTAAATTGCATTATAAAACTATTAGAACCAAATATCCAGAGAATAAACTTCTTTTTACATGTGTAAAACTTGTCTCATTTTAACCATATCTTGATGCGAATCATTCCCCTTAATTAATCAACTCAATCCACTGCTTTATGAAATTATAAAATACCTATTGATTTTTTTTTTTAATAAAAATACGAATACAAGTAGGTGATCAATAGACCAACCAAAGAGATTATATTCATGTTTTTTTTGTATTTATTTTTATTTTAATGAATTTTAAATGTATTTACATCTGCCGGATGTCCCATGACTGCCAACTTTGTTTTTCCACCGTGACTAAATCAGGCTCCTATTTGAACAAAATATAACTTACACGATTGGCATCGGTTTTGCCTGTGTAATAGTCAGTAGGTAGGTACCTACCTATATTATATTTACAGATATTTAAAAAATGTGGTTTTAGGTCAACTTTAGCACTACCTATTATATATTATACCTACGTATTATACATTATATATATTTTGCCATTAATTTCTGAATTGGTAGCAGAAAATGATGTAGTCGTAAACAGCTACAACGAATTAAATTTATTTTTCATCCCCCATCTCGGAAAGAGTATTTTTGCTCTTCGATATCTGAGTGTAAAAGCCGTTATTATATTATCCTCTTAAGGATAAAGTAAATAGAACATCGTGTGCACTAAGTTTGTGAATTCAAATCATCATTAAACCTATTTACTTCTCCCTCCCATGATGCCGAATTTATCATACATCAAAGCCAAAGTTTTTGACTTTTATTCAGTGTAAGTTATTGTTCCGAGGTGTAGGCCCTAGGAGGGCACTTATGAAGGTCGAATTACAGAAGTTTCCACCGGCAAGAAACTCAGCAAGGTTACATTTTTTAAATATTGTTGGACCATCTGACATACTATATATTGTTTTTTTTTTTTCAAATGTTTAACAATTTTAATCTTAAACTAATACAAAAATACATAAAAAATTATCTCCTTTAATTTCATTTTTTAATTTGTCAAAAACTCGGACTCGGAACCTTCTTGGTGTAATTTTTTTTTATTTGCTTTGCGCGCGCCGTTTTCTTTTTTTTTGCATTTAGTCATTTCCTCATTACATACTCTTTGATTTCCTCGCTGAGGTGGGGTGAAAAATTACGTGTTGCACTCGGGTGCAAAGATTTTTCGCCTCGTGCTCTTTTGATTCCCTCGCTTACGCTCAGGATTCTAATTTTTGAAATCCCTGGCTGCGCTCGTGATTCAATTTTTGGAATCCTTCGCTTGCTCGGTCATCAAAATTGAGCACGCGGTTAACTTCTTTCCACTCTTGTATAACAAATAACTATTAAATAGCAATGAATAGGTATAGATATCTGGTTTATAATTAGTTTTTGGTGCTAGGTCCGCTAGGTCTCGTTGAATTTAATAGTAAGCTTAGGATTACAGACCTTAAGACTTATAGTATAAGAATAACAAAGATGATTGTATTTATAAGAAAGTATTAGGATGCACCGCCCATTAGGCCCACTACCACTTCAGTCTACTAATCCGTAGGGTTAAGTCGGTGAACCTTGTTCGTCTACGAATCTCCTCATTTCATATTCGATCTCGCAGCAAAACTCCGAGCATAGCCCTCTCCATAGCAGCTCTCTGAAACTAATATCACTGTAGTACCTACCTACCTATTAAGATTTAGCAGCATAATCTCTTCGGTATGTGGTTCATATATTGTAGTTTGAATATGTGGTACGTAGGTACCTACTTTACCTGGAACAATGCGATTTGTAAGATATGTTGTTCCGTATCCTCCAACTGCACGCCATAGCTTATCAATTCACGGAGCGGGTAGGTACACACTACACAGTCTAGTAGTTACATACCTACATGAGATTACTTCAGATCTTACACGTGTACTTTATGTCATTGAAGATCAGCGGAGTCAATAATAGGAATCATGATTTTAAGATGCTATCAAAACGATTTAATATCTATCATATAGGTAAATAATGTAGGAAACAAACGTTTCAGAATTGGAAACACTATATTCGTCTATGATGTGTTTTAGAAAAGTCCTTCATTCGTCTAGCTACTGTGCCTTTTTATGCATTATGAATCTTAGTACCTACAATTTAAATATACCTAAGTAAGTATAAACGTTTATGTGAATGTTTGTCAGTCAATCACGCCGCGTCATAATGGCTGGTAAAAATATATTCTACTAGCTGTCCCCTGCGGTTTCACCCGCGTTCCCGAGGGATCTTATCCTTTCCTGGGATAAAAAGTAGGTTCTGATTCCAGGTTATGATCTAAGTACCTGTGTGCCAAGTTTCATCAAAATCCGTTCAGCCGTTTTTGCGTGAAAGAGTAACAAACATCCATTCATCCAAACTTTCACATTTATAATATTAGTGGGATTACCAACGCGATTTTTATAATGTTTTCAACTTGTGTTTTTGTAATCCCTATCAAATAAGTAAAACAAATCTTTCGTTCCGATTACTAAGTAATCTTAATATCTAACCCAAAATGTTATAAAACAATTAGATACACGTGATCGTTAACGCTTTTCCACTTGGACCAAGTGAGTACAAATAAAGTTTCTGACCGACGGCGCGTCTGTCGTTCGTTCCGCATCGCAAACCTGTGGCAGTTTGTAGCCATTGATACTGACGCGGCGCACGGGCGCCTTGACATTTTGGTCGTGGTAACTGGTGGCAAAGTAGCAACTCCAATCCACCGCAGCTGTAGCTCAGGAGCCAGTGAGTATTGTGCAAGCGAGTAGCGCACCAACTTGCCTCCGCGATAGTTCATGTTGTTATAATTCAGTTAGTATATTCTCAAATCAACTTTATTGCCTGACATAAAGCGAAAAAGCAGCGCCGTTACCGCACATGTGCAATATTTAAAGTAAGTTTTATTATTTTATTTTATTAGGTAAGTAGTTACGATCATAATATTTAGTAGGTATGCTGTGCTGATATTTTATCTTTATATATATCTACAGTAATTCTTCTGTTTGTGTATGTATCTGAACTCCTCCTAAACGGCTGGACAGGTTTAGATGAAATATTGTGTGTGTAATCAAGTTGATTTGAGAATAGTTTAGATTCATAATTGGCGCTGCAATCGGGTTCTAGGATTTTTTTTATTTTCAGGGTAGGACGTCTGTCAGGTCAGCTAGTTTACCTACTATAATTATTATATTATTTATATGCATCGCGTCGTTGGATGAGGTTGTATTTGGTACTAACTTTAACGGTAGGTAATAACAAAATATGCTAAAGCGAATATTAAAAATCATCTCAGCCATAGCGTTGGTCCTAATCAGGGGAGTAGCTACCGCCGTATCAGCCGTATCAATTATACGGGGCCCCTGGCCCACAGGGGTCACAAACGTGTAAACTCTTAAGCCGTACTACTCGGAAAAAAGCGAGCGATTTTTGGTCCCTACACCTTTGATACAGGGTCCGTCTAAGGCAAGCAACGCCACTGGTCCTAATCCTTAATCAGCAGTGAAGTCAGCAGAGTATTAGTTTACCCTTGTAATGGAAATCAACATCGAACGAATAAGTGTGATTTTCATATAGGACCTAGTATACCTACATATAGTCTAAGCTGGCTGACGGGCTAATAAACCCGATTCTCTAGTTAATGACTTTTTTATGTCGTCTGTATTTATATCAATCATGCCGCTTGTTATACGGCGCTGTTTAGTAAAAAGCCTACGATGGTAATTGAAAGGCTAAGTTAATTCGCTGCGAATTATTTTCCAAAGTCAAAACCATTTATTCAGTTTAGGCCATAGAAGGGCACTTATGAAGGTCGAATTTCAGAAGTTACCACCGGTTCGGAAGTTAGCCTTCAACTGTGAAGAACCGGCAAGAAACTCAGCAAGGTTACACTTTTTAAATATTTTTGAACCATCTGACTATATTGTCTTTTTTTAGGGTTCCGTACCCAAAGGGTAAAAACGGGACCCTATTACTAAGGCTTCGCTGTCTGTCCGTCTGTCTGTCTGTCACCAGGCTGTATCGCAAGAACCGCGATAGCTAGACAGTTGAAATTTTCACAAATTATGTATTTCTGTTGCCGCTATAACAACAAATACTAAAAACAAAATTTAAGGGGGGGCTCCCATACAACAAACGCAATTTTTTTGCCCTTTTTTGCTCGATATCAATAATGGCAACAGGTAGGCACTTGAAATATTCACAAAATACTCAGTTGTATTTTTAATTTAATAATAAAATTAAAATAGAATATATATTTAAGGGGGGCTCCCATACAACAAACGTGATTTTTTTGCCTTTTTTACGGAACCCTTCGTGCGCGAGTCCGACTCGCACTTGGCCGGTTTTTATTATTTGTTTACTTAGATTTATTATCACACTAGTGGACCCGGCAGACGTTGTCCTGCCCTGAAATTAAAACAAAACTTAGAACCCGATTCCAGCGCCATCTACCGGGTCCAATTTTGTTTTCAAATCATCGAGGAACCCATTGAAATACACACACAAAATTTCATCCAAATCGGTCCTGTTACCATACTCCTCCGAAACGGCTTGACCGATTACTCAAATTACTAAAATGGCTATTAAAAAATAAGAGTTGATCGTAGAAGGGTGAAAATTGGGGATTGTATGTATTTTTGTATGTTGTATCATAAAAATATAGAAATTAGAAATTTTGTCTCAAAAATAAAAATAAAAATTTAGGGGTGGACTACCCCTAACATTTAGGGGGATGAAAAATAGATGTTGGCCGATTCTCATAGATACCGGATAAGCACAAAAAATTTCATCTAAATCGGTCAAGGCGTTTCAGAGGAGTACGGCAACTAAAACTGTGACACGAGAATTTTATATATTAGATAACGCAAACGAAGACTGTGGAATCATCTGTACAGTCTGCAGATTGCTCGACGACTCAGGTCCTATCATTCGTATTTTTGTAGGTAAATAAGGAACAATAAATAAAACTGTCTCATAAAATAGGTATAAGTAAGGTACATGCTTAAATGTAAACTGCAATTTTCAATTTTGTCTTTCCAAGACATTAAATTAATAAAATATCTGGCACTGAAGTCTGTCAGCACCTTTGTATTTAGTTAGATGGTAAACAAGTATGTACCTAGTTGGGTATATTGACGGAAAGTGAAAGGAATGTTAATAGCTGTGAACCTTATGTAGGTGTGCAATTAACTAGAAATGACCTAAGTAGGTACTTAAGAAGCCATTAATCATATTATTGCCTACTAGATTACCGCCCATTCATTTCACCCGTAGTCAATTTTTCCAGGATAAAAAGTATCCTATGTTTTATTTCAGGATATGATCTACCAAGTTTCATCAAAATCCATTCGGCCGTTTTTACGTGATTGAGCAAAAAACATCCAAACATACAAAGATTTACACTTATTATATTAGTAGGATGAACTAAGTATTAGAAAGGTAATATTTAATTATAGTGCCTCTAGTCTTGGCTAACATAACACATGGATATCGTAGAAATGACAGATATTAAACCAATTTCAATAATTACTCGATCGTCATAAAGAATGGAATATGATTTTATTTTAGTAAGTCATACACATAGTGTCATAGTAGATACAAGCAGGATGGCAAACCAAGCTCCCTTGATCTAGTTATGTATACCTATTGTCCGAGATTGGTGACCTGACCACACGCGGAACCGCATTGAATGTATTAATACGTGATAGCATCAGACTACTAGTATAACCAGCTCAAATATATGAGGCCCGCTAAATCCGGTTTCATTTGAAAATTAATATATTCATAGTCTACCGAATTCTTAATAAAAATAAATAATTAAGTTCTAATTAAGATTTTAGACTAGAGTCTTAGAATCTTGTTAGAATAAAATGCGCTTATTTTATTGAACATACTTGAAATAATAACATTGACATTTTTTGTTATGAAAAGAATACTTCAGCATACCTATTATGGTTTCACATATTGCTGATTATAAACATTATGTACCTAGATGGGTTCGCTTGATTAAGATTACAAATGTTATTACATTTCTATACCGACATAATTCATAGAGGTAGGTCATCTATCTATCTATATATATAAAAGGATAAGTCCTGACTGATCTATCAACGCCCAGCGTAAACCCTTAGACCTAGAAAGCTGATTTTTTTCCCAGGTGTTGTTTTTAAAACATGACCGAGGAATAAGAACGGATTTTTCGAACTTCAACCTTTAAAGGGGGGAAAAAGGGGTTGAAATTTTGTATGAAAGTCGGTCATTTTTGAAGCTAGGATCATGAAACTTTGATTTTAGGCTAACAATTAAAAATAAAGAAACATGTGTTTTAGCGTTTTCTAAAATTCAACTCTTAAGGGGGTGAAAAAGGGGTTGAAAGTTTGTATGGAAGTCCGCCATTTTTTTAAGCTAGAACCATGAAACTTTGTTTTTAGGCTTCGTCGCGCCTCGTCAGAGCGGAGCGAGGACCAATTCTTAATCTATGAGGTAGGTAGTATCACAGAAATATAGTTGTACCTAGATATTTAATAATTTTCCGCCAGGATCTGAATAAAAGGGCGATGTAACAGTACCGTTTAGTTAGAGCTACTATTGCCTCATCATAAATTATTGAGCTACAAACTTGCAATTTTGCCCCATTTGCAAAAAATACCTTTTGAATTGAAATTTGAATATCTGAAAACTGCAATTTTGATCACTCAATCATCAAAGATTGGATTCACGCAAGTTGTCCGTACTGGTTGAATACCTACATTCCACATAAGTAAAAAGGTGTAGCGCTCCGCGAGCGGTAGGTTAAAAACTGACTAAAGGTCGTGTCGTACGGACGTAACTCATTTACACAACTCGGCTCCAACACCGCTCCCGCTCAACACAGCTCAAAGCTGGAGGTGACCGCTCACTGTCCACGCGCCGACACCTAGCTGACAACTCATTGTCCAGCTGACAATTCACTGTCCAATTAGCTGTCCGCCGACAGCTCTTACTACCACAGCAGACACAGTTGTGATCAGTCTCGATTGGAATCACCCGCGCACCATCAGCCAGTATGCTTCATGCGAGCAGTCTACGTGCCCACAGCGTGCGGACCGCTCTCTTGAAGCGTGGTGTGGTACCTACCTTACCTTTGTGGTAAGCATGCGGACGTCAACTATCAAGTGGCACGATAGCAGCAAGCTCGCTTACCGTGCGCTGTTTGCTATTTCACGTTGTCACTTTAAAGCTTATCCAAAGAGCACGATCTTAAGCCCAATTTTGAATGTTCATCCCTTAGCCGACAAGTGAGCTTTAGCCAACATTGTGACCTGTGTCGCGTCGCCCGCCCCGGTGTCAATGGATGCACTTCACGTAGGTACCGAGTGGAATTACTTTATATTTGGACTCGTATTATATTTAGGTATTTTACTAAAATTTATAGCGATACAATGTAACTTTTACTAAATTTCCACTACGCTTGAAGAAGCAGGATTTGTTCTTTCCTTCTTTCGCCCTGTGACAGATCTGAAGGTTTCTTGTATTTTAACTGTCATCGCTTTTATTGTGTTCTTCCGTCTGGGCTCTATATGACCCTGAAAACCAATTTTATATGAGTTCGCGCTTTCTATGATGATATCTACTTATCATTTAACATTTATCATTTGAAGGGCCAGGCGTGGTTGGGACACTGCATATCACGTTACAGGTCGTGGGTTCGGTTCCCGCCCAGGTTAGACATTTGTGTGCATAAACAAGTCTGTCCTGGACTCTGAGTGTAATGTATGCATTTAACAAAGAACCTAAGTATATGTAGTAGGTATATCAGGTGTTTGGTTTCCATAGTAAAAGCTGTGTTTTCTTCGCAGTTGGGACGATCGACCCAATATTATTTACAAAAAATATAGCCACAGGCACCGCTATTCAAGTTAGGTAAGCAATTACGAAGCTTAAGAAATGTCGAGCAAAAACAGCGAACTTTTTCAATTGAAAGTTATTTCCAAATAACTGTGGAGTGTTTCGAAACAAATCTCGTAATGTCGACACAGTCTTTACGAGTTCAGTAAGTAGGTAGGTAGATACCTTCATCAGCAATGTCGACAGGTCGCGTCGCTGCGTGCGGTAGGTACCTGCCTAGGTATATTAAAATTGTGCAACTCCATGATTTACATAGGAATTTTTATACCTCTTCTAATTAGGTAATAAAAATGTCATAGTTAAGATTTTTCTAATAAATCACTGCGAACGTCACATTTCCTTTGACCCCCCTCCCCCTTGTCCTATCTCGTCACGCTAAGCAATATCCCTCCATCCCCCTTATATTTGCAAACGTTTTTTGTGAACGGTCAGATTACAAAAAGTGAATTAGGTATGTATGTTGGATTATACATAAATTTAATTCATTCACTTGACAAAAGTGCCCTGATCCTCAAACTAGGTCAAACCTGTATCTTGAGAACCAGGTTCCTCTCCATGTGGCTAAAATATAGTAGGTCAATCAAATTTTTTAAATTTTTTTTTTATTTGCGCTTAACTGATTTTATGTAAATGGATAATTATATATATATATATACAGTGGAATGTACATGAGTCAAACCCAATTATTCGCCAGTTAAATTCCAAGTTTAATGTTTGGTATCTCGATGATGGAACTTTGGGAGGCGATGTAGATACCGTATTCAATGACCTGCAATTTTTAATCAACGAATTCCACAATATTGGCCTTGACCTTAATTTTTTATAATGTGAACTTTATTTATCTGACACGACCGACAACCAAACGACATTCGCAAAATTTAATAGTATTTCCCCCCAATTAAAAATGATTGAAAAAAGTTCTCTTCGCCTCTTAGGGTCTCCAATCTTAGAGAACTCTTTCCTCGATAAAATCGGGGAAAAAATTCGAAATTTTAGTGATATTTCGGAAAGATTGCTAAAAATTAACATGCATTCGGCTATCACCATAATCCGGTACTGCTGTTTTGGCCCTAAATTTAACTACATATTGCGTGCATCTCATCTTTGGTCACATTCACACCTATTAGAAAAAATTGATAAAATTATCCGCCATACTTTAACATCCATTTTAAATGTGGCTTTGGACGACCGAGCTTGGTCACAAGCTACCCTCCCTATCCGTATGGGAGGTCTCGGCGTCCGCAAAATTGCAAGTATAAGTTTACCGGCTTTTATATCCTCGGTCCATGGGACTGAAAAGTTAACCAGGAAAATCCTAGCTTCCACACTGGTTGACTTTGAGGTACCGTGCTTCACTGAGGCTATAAGCGCTTGGAAAGCCACTTGTCCGAATATTGACCTACCCGCCAACCCATCTTCCCAGAGGCAGTGGGACGAACCGCTCAGCAAAGGTATACAAAAGAATCTTATCGACACGTCACCGTGTAATGCTGAGCGAGCGCGCCTACTGGCTGTGGGTGAGTGGGAGTCGGGTTTATGGCTTCTAGCACTACCGTCTTCCAACATAGGAACTATGTTGGACGACACTACTTTCCGCCTCGCTGCTTGTCTGCGTCTGGGAGCACCCTGCTGTTCTCCTCATCGCTGTCACTGCGGGGAAGCTGTCAAGCTGTCATGCAGTCGGAGTGCGGGCCGTATAGCGAGACATGCGAATTTAAATGACATTATCCGTCGTGCTCTTGTTGCCGTCGGCGTTCCAGCCATATTAGAGCCAAATGGGTTGGCACGCGACGATGGCAAGAGACCTGACGGAATGTCATTGTTTCCATGGAAGATGGGTAGGCCTTTAGTGTGGGACGCAACGTGTGTCGACACTCTTGCGCCATCCCATCTTCCTAGCACAGCGTGTCTTGCCGGCGGTGCCGCTGCATCTGCTGAGAACCTCAAGCGGCGGAAATATAATAGCCTTATAGGTAATTATATTTTCGAGCCGTTTGGGGTTGAAACTCTCGGGTCGTGGGGCCCGAGTGCTCATTTCCTATTTAAGGATATTTCCAAAAGATTGGTTGACGCTTCCCGTGACCAAAAGGCTGGCTTTTACTTTGGCCAAAGATTAAGCATTGCCATTCAACGTGGCAATGCTGCCAGTCTTTTGGGAACGTTACCAGTCGACGGCGATGCGGAGGAATTCTTCGACGCACTTTTATAGTTTATTTTAGGTAGTTTTTAGATTAGATTAGTTTTAATATAGTTATAATAATGTAAATATTTTATTGATTTTATATAGTGTTCTTATTATGATAAATTAAATTCTACAGCTAAAATAATAGTACTTTAATAATTACCGTGAAATTATAATCAGAAAAGTACTTTCGTATTCTTTTCTTAGTCAACTATGTATTACCTCATCTAATTTCTGTGGTTGTGCGTTTTTTTATTGATAAAATAAATGATATTCAAATTCCCAAAATATTTTATGTGCGTGACTTGGTGCTCGGTCACCATCAAGAATTATGTATTCTAAATGGATAGGTAACTCTAAATACCTACTTGAAGCAAATACTAATCTTTCTAACCCTACTTACTCTTAATGAAAGAAATTTCATTGAGGGTAAGTAGGCTTAGAAAGAGAGATTGTCCCAACGTAGTTGTTATCTTTCTCTTTTTCGCAATTGATAGGTATTTGCTTCAAGTAGGTATTTAGAGTTACCTATCCATTTAGAATACATAATTCTTGATGGTGACCGAGCACCAAGTCACGCACAATTCTTGGTCACTATCTACCAACTTGCCAATGAATTTGTTCCGAGTAGGTACGGTCGGCCAAAAAAAGTGGTGTACCAGTTTTGATTTAGTTTCCTAGTTATCGAAAATTACAACAAGGTTCAAACTAAAAAGATATCACTTGAAAGATATGCATAATAATGACATGAGCTGTCATAAGTTGTCGGATTGATCTGTAAGCGAAACTAATCTTTATCACCTATGAATCCTTTGTATGAATCTGCAAGCGGCTTTCAACCTTAGGGTGGTACACCACTTTCTTGGCCGACCGTACCTACCTAGGTAATTATTTACACCTACCTCATTCAGCTTTTTCGGCTCTTGGATCAAAGATGGTGATTCTTGTCGACTCTCTTCCTGCGACTGTGAAATCCTGTTCTCGCTGGATGAAGAGCTTGTGAAAACCTTACAGGAAGGAAATGGATAGGACTCTTTTAGCCTTTCTTTTGCGAGTAACACCTACTCGTAGTTTTCGAGGGAATAAACTCGAGATTAAAAGTAGGTAAGCATATGCCCTGTTACTTAGATGTAACCTTATCCTGCAATCCAATGATATTATTAGTAAAAAGGTGTAGATTGTACGATCTTAAAAATGACCTAGAAATGGCACACTAACGCACAATTCTAATACCTACCTTTAAACGAACAAGTCTTGTATATATTTAAATACCTATATATCTAATACCTTTAAACGAGCTATTCTTGTATAATATATGTATGTACATACCTATATATAAAATAAGAATCTCGGAAACGGCTCCAATGATTTTCATGAAATTTAGTATGCAGGGGGTTTCTGGGGCGATAAATCGATGTAGCTTGGTTGCATTTTTTGAAAACGTCCTTTTATCGGTGTTTTCAGGCAAGGAAAAACTGCTACAATATCATTAGAACACGAAGGTAAATATCGCTACTATCTGACGTTATAATAGCTCAGTGGGAAATCGAGCGACCCCGAAACCAATGTACCCCGGTTCGAGCCTAGATGTTTATTTTTTCCCTTTTTTTTTCAATTTCCTTCGTTTGTCAGAAAAAAACGAGCAAAGCTCGGTCATACAGGTGCTAAATAACTGAATAGTGCAATTTCCACACTACATTTTATACATAACGATATCTCATAACACACGATTGGAATTTTGGTTGTCTTAAATCACTTTTACTTTTAATTGCACTCGGTACGTGAAGTGCATCCCGCTTTCGGAACGGTTATAACCTATCTCACCTTTTTACTTATTATAATATAGCATTGATACAATAATAATAGACGGAATATTATTACCTATATAACATTTTAGTATGATAATAGGTATTTAGTTCATAAGCAATTATAGGTATTGTATTTTTTTACAGTTCCTTTTTGTTTGTGCCTATGTCAACCAAACATGATGTCATACGTAAATTTAAAAAACGTTTTTCTTTTTAATAACATAGTAGCTGCACCTGCCTGGATGATGTTACCCCACGTCGTGTAACCCCCTTACTGACTCCATTGAAAGGAAACCCTTTCAGGAAATACCATTATCTTTAATATTTCCAGAGTATTGGCGATTTTTTCGGTCCTCTAAATTTTGGGGCATCTATCCCCATATAGAGGATATTTGCCTAATCCATATAAAATACGTAATAGATGCCCCGCCGAGAAAGGGCATTTATCCCGCAAAAACTTTAATCATACCTTGCCTTCCCATGCAATCGCCTAGAGACCTGCAACACCGTCAACTTAGTGGTAGTAATAGAGACTCTCGATAGATAAATAAAATTACTTGGGATTCTTCCACGAAACTTGAGTAATTACAATCGAGGTTTTTTTTTTTTTATTCTGGATAAGCTTGTGTTTGACCACAATCTCACCATGGTAAGTGATGATGTGGCCAAAGGTGGTAAGCACACAAAGCCTAGATGGGAACTGGCTCTCGTGCAGCTGTCGGAACACACCGATAGGTGCTTGGCGACAGGTTTTCAACTTGAGGGTGGTAGCCAGCCAGTTGGGTACTACAAAGTACCCTACCACCGTGCTATGGTTTCCTCACGATGTTTTCCTTCACCGAAAGCTCAAGCTCATTGTAGGATTCGAACCCTGGTTTAATCCTACAGGCCCAGCGCATAGACGCTTGCAGGTACGGGTAATTATTTTGAATTGCGTTTTGTCAAAACAGCAGGAAAACAGTGAAAAGTTTTATTATTTACATTACAATGCACTAAATGAAATCATCATATTGTCTTCGTCATATCTCAGTAATAACTCGCGGATTTTCTTCTGTCCAAAAATTGGTGTTAGGTAGGTATGTTGATTGAATAAGCCGACTCTGTCCATAAAATATTCCTGGCCAGGTCCTCCATCAGCCACTGGTAGAAATGGCTAGCTTGATATCTCTTAACGGAGAAGTATCCATAGGTAGTCTAGGTGTGGAAACTAACGTAGACGTCAGTGGCCGTGTACTAGATAGATGAATGGTCCAGGAAGAATTCCAAGAATATCAGCTCAATCTCAAGTGTTGTATTTGAGTTATTTTACTCGTTGCACACTTTTTTTATTCCTCGGAAACGCGCGAGAAACCGCGGGGGACAGCTACTATATAAAATTATTCAAACAAGCACAAATACGGCTAGGCTAGTTGTTTCACGATGTAGTTCTCTAGATTCAGTGTCTCCCTTTCTCTTTCCCTCTGACTCCAACATCAGAAGTGTATCTCAATACAAAAGATACCAACAAGCCCAAAAACGATATAGAAATTCAGAGCCTACTTTCCATCCAACCCAATCATCAAATCAGCTCGAAATAAGTTTTCCGTACTTACACAAATTTGAAAAGATTCGAAAAAATATTCCACGATTTAATTAAAACTTAGTGTAAAAACCTATATGGGTAAAAAAATGGCTATTTACTTTTTTGATGAATAGGTAGGTACGTAGAAATAATAGAGAGCAAAAGATGTGCAGCAATGAAGTTAGTTAGATCACAATACTCGTTTAGCAATCATAACTGGTGTGGTGAGGTTAAGTATTTGTTAAAATCTTATAGCAAAGATCGACGTATTGCACCATACACTAGACTGGTTTTGTAAGTTTTAAGTTACGTACTGATAAATAAAAGTCAAGACAATACCGGAATCAACGACGTTCTTTTGACCCCTTCTATTTCATAAGCAGTGGAGTCCGGTGTTTTGAATACAGGATCGATGCACAGTCTGTTGTCTTCGTTTGCGTTAAATATGAAGTAAGAGTTCGCCAATGGTGGCAAACATCGTAAGAGGACGTGGCTGGCAGCCAGCAACGCGCACAGGATAGCTGCGATCACTGCTATCACTGGAGCGTAGCCTAGCCGTTCAACAGGGAGCCCACAATTAGATTTGCGCTCGTCAAACCTATCATAATAATGACACGTTAGTAAAAGGTATAAATACAAATATTAACAGACAATCAAAGGATAAATTCTGGGTACGTTGCCTACTGACAACGACTTTTTTATTTAGATTTATTTATACTTTGATTGTCACGTTAGTTATACGTATAATATTTTGTGTTAGGTAAGTCTTGTATATATGTACTGTATGTACCTACCTACTGCACATTGATAGCTCGACATTACTTTCTAGACTAGAGAGACTAGAGTGTATGCCTAGCTAATTATAAAAAGTGATCAGAAGCATGCAATTCACCATAACTTATCGTTCCCGGAATTCTGCCCGAAGTTTTTTTTTTTACTATTGGTATAACTCCAGAAGGATTTTATATCTTTTCATAAAGACTCTTCGACTGATTTTATATATTTATTGTAGCATTCATTTATGAGCATCTTACACCGGGTTCTTAAAAGTGAGAAGGCACCATAGTCCCTTGGATTTTGAAACTTCTTAAACAGTCTGTGAAATTTAAGTTTCTCTCTGAGACAACGTTTTAGACCAGGACTAAACCAGACAGGATACTTAGAGAATTGTTGTAAGTTAAAAGAGTATGTCTGAGTATGATCTTGCCAAGTTCTTCGTAGAATCTCTCAATATCATTTGATGTTGGATTGTCGCTATGGGCAGATCGACTACACAAATTATAAATAGCTGCTGCACCTTGTTTTTGTGCGGAATGAAAACATTTATATCATCGAAATAGCTCCAAAGATTAAGATGCATATTTTTCGACATGTAATGTAATAAAATTTATCATTCATGAATACTAATAGGAACAATTTATTCTTAAATAACATTTAATCAGCTGTAGCCAGACTTAAATATCGGATATCGTGGCGAAGGTTGTTGGTTTGAATCATACTATAAATTGAGCTTTCGGTGAAGGAAAACATCGCGAGGAAATTATAGCACGGTGGTTGGGTGAAATTCTGTCGCCAAGCAACTATCGGTGTGTTCTGCCAGCTGCACTTGAGAGTCAGTTTCCTTCTAGTCTTTGTGTACTTACCACCTACGGTCATTATCATTAATTACCATTGTAAGATTGCGGTGACACACAAGCTTATTCTAAGTAAAAAAAAAGACGAAGGCTGGTGTCGAGACAATATCAATCAGAAATATTTTGTAGCACATTATATGCATTTTTTTTATTTCAACACATCTAGCTTTGTATCAAAATCATCTTCAAATTGCATTTTTGGTGATTACATCACAATAATGCAACATCTATTTCACCATGGTTAGTGATAACGTGTCCAAAGGTGGTCGGAACATAAAGTGTAGAAGAGAATTGGCTCTAAAGTGCAGCTCTCTGAACACACCGGTAGGTTCTTGGCGACAGATTTAGTGTTAGCCAGTCAGGCGAGTACTACAAAACACCGTACCACAGCTATGGTGTTTCCACGATGTTCTTTCAAAGCTTATTGTGGTGGATTCGAACCCACGACCTTTGGGATATATTCGGCGTCACTGCCACCGAGCTTCCAAGCTAGAACCATGAAACTTTGTTTTTAGACAAAAAATTAAAAATAAAGAAACACGTGTATTAGCGTTTTTTAAATTTCTACCCCTGACGGGGTGAAACGGGGGTTGAAAGTTTGTATGGAAGTCCGCCATTTTTTGAAGCTAGAACCATGAAACTTTGTTTTTAGGCTAACAATTAAAAATAAAGAAATACATGATTTAGCGTTTTCTAAAATTCAACCCTAAAGGGGGTGAAACGGGGTTGAATGTTTGGATGGAAGTCCGGCATTTTTGAAGCTAGAAGCATAAAGCTAATAATCAAAAATAAAGTAACACGTGTTTTAAAGTTTTCTAAAACTCCACCCGAAGGGGTAAAACGGGTGTTCAAAGTTTGTATGAAAAATGAGAAGGCCTGACTCACTGACTACACCCTTGGACCTAGAAAGCTGATTTTTTTCACATTGTTTTTAAGATGTAGACATAGAATAAGATAGAATTTTTCGAAAAAAAAGGGATACGTGAAACCGCGGGGCGGAAAGCTAGTAATGTATAAAATACAATAAATCGTGATTTTGACATACCTATGACATTGATTTAATCTTTATTACCACTGGAGTATTCTTTACTTTGATTATTAAATACTCAAAGATTCTTTAGGTACTCATGTTTTCCAAATTTCGAACTTTTTATCGACATTGCTTGACTTCACAGGAAGTTTTTGTCGTGAATTTGCGTAGTGATGTTGTTTTTATGTGTTATTTTTTACTTTTTAACCGACTTCAAAAAAAAGGAGGAGGTTCTCAATTCGTCTGTATGTTTTTTTTTTTTGTATGTTTGTTACTCGATTTCTCTGCCAATTATGAATAGATTTTGATGAATTTTTGATAGAAAAATTAAAAATAAAGAAACACGTGTATTAGCGTTTTTTAAATTTCTACCCCTGACGGGGTGAAACGGGGGTTGAAAGTTTGTATGGAAGTCCGCCATTTTTTGAAGCTAGAACCATGAAACTTTGTTTTTAGGCTAACAATTAAAAATAAGTTTTAGCGTTTTTTTTAATTCCACCCCTGAGAGGATGGAACGGGGGTTGAAAGTTTGTATAGAAGTCCGCCATTTTTAAAGCTAGAAGCATAAAGCTAATAATCAAAAATAAAGTAACACGTGTTTTAAAGTTTTCTAAAACTCCACCCGAAGGGGTAAAACGGGTGTTCAAAGTTTGTATAAAAAATGATTTATATATCTATTTAATATTTATAAACAGTTCTTTTTGGAGTCGGTGCCAGCCAAGAAGGACAGTTTAATTCTGCCTTTGTAACAAACTTTCGAAAAGTAGGGGAGCGACGGCGCAGACCTAAGGAACATTACCGTAAGGAGAGGTGTCGTAAGACGTTTTCTCGTATGAACACTTCGTGTCCAGTTCAAAACTGTCCTTCTTCTTGACTGGCACCGACTCCAAAAAGAACTGTTTATAAATATTAAATAGATATATAAATATCAATAATTTTGTTGATTGTCCTTTAAGGCTCTTGCTTTGAAATTAAAATATTATTCTTTACTTTTTAGTTTATGTTTGTACATAGGTATAGGTTACAGTTTTGAAGTCGGTTTTTGTTTTTTATTTTTAAAAATAATTTTATTTTTTAATTTTTAAAGTTTATTCCTTATTATATGTTATCCTAGGCAAAACTAGTTTGTCCTGAAATCGGGTCTGGCCGGTAAAATATTATATATAACTAGCGGGCCCGGCAGACGTCGTCCTGCCCTGAAATTAAAACAAATCTTGGAACTCGATTCCAGCGCCACCTACCGGGTCCAATTGTATTTTAAAACCATCGAAGAACCCATTGAAGTATACACACCAAATTTCATCCAAATCCAAAAAGTCATGCTCAACGACTCAGTTTGATTCACTAAGGTTTATCAAACGAGATATATTTTTTTTCGTTTTTGTTGATTTTCTCAAAAAGTGCTTAATCAATTTCGACAAAATTTTAATGGGACCACCTCTGAAGTATGATCTACCAAACAAAAAAAGAATCATCAAAATCTATTCATAATTGGCAGAGAAATCGAGTAACAAACATACAAAAAAAAAAAACATACAGACGAATTGAGAACCTCCTCCTTTTTTTTGAAGTCGGTTAAAAAGTAAAAAATAACACATAAAAACAACATCACTACGCAAATTCACGACAAAAACTTCCTGTGAAGTCAAGCAATGTCGATAAAAAGTTCGAAATTTGGAAAACATGAGTACCTAAAGAATCTTTGAGTATTTAATAATCAAAGTAAAGAATACTCCAGTGGTAATAAAGATTAAATCAATGTCATAGGTATGTCAAAATCACGATTTATTGTA
This sequence comes from Ochropacha duplaris, assembly GCA_951361185.1. Taxonomy (NCBI): domain Eukaryota; kingdom Metazoa; phylum Arthropoda; class Insecta; order Lepidoptera; family Drepanidae; genus Ochropacha; species Ochropacha duplaris. Next base: position 5,814,193 of record OX592690.1, read on the forward strand.
TTTTATACATTACTAGCTTTCCGCCCCGCGGTTTCACGTATCCCTTTTTTTTCGAAAAATTCTATCTTATTCTATGTCTACATCTTAAAAACAATGTGAAAAAAATCAGCTTTCTAGGTCCAAGGGTGTAGTCAGTGAGTCAGGCCTTCTCATTTTTCATACAAACTTTGAACACCCGTTTTACCCCTTCGGGTGGAGTTTTAGAAAACTTTAAAACACGTGTTACTTTATTTTTGATTATTAGCTTTATGCTTCTAGCTTCAAAAATGCCGGACTTCCATCCAAACATTCAACCCCGTTTCACCCCCTTTAGGGTTGAATTTTAGAAAACGCTAAATCATGTATTTCTTTATTTTTAATTGTTAGCCTAAAAACAAATGTTCATGCTTCTAGCTTTAAAAATGGCGGAGTTCTATACAAACTTTCAACCCCCGTTCCATCCTCTCAGGGGTGGAATTAAAAAAAACGCTAAAACTTATTTTTAATTGTTAGCCTAAAAACAAAGTTTCATGGTTCTAGCTTCAAAAAATGGCGGACTTCCATACAAACTTTCAACCCCCGTTTCACCCCGTCAGGGGTAGAAATTTAAAAAACGCTAATACACGTGTTTCTTTATTTTTAATTTTTTGTCTAAAAACAAAGTTTCATGGTTCTAGCTTGGAAGCTCGGTGGCAGTGACGCCGAATATATCCCAAAGGTCGTGGGTTCGAATCCACCACAATAAGCTTTGAAAGAACATCGTGGAAACACCATAGCTGTGGTACGGTGTTTTGTAGTACTCGCCTGACTGGCTAACACTAAATCTGTCGCCAAGAACCTACCGGTGTGTTCAGAGAGCTGCACTTTAGAGCCAATTCTCTTCTACACTTTATGTTCCGACCACCTTTGGACACGTTATCACTAACCATGGTAAAATAGATGTTGCATTATTGTGATGTAATCACCAAAAATGCAATTTGAAGATGATTTTGATACAAAGCTAGATGTGTTGAAATAAAAAAAATGCATATAATGTGCTACAAAATATTTCTGATTGATATTGTCGTGTCCAGTTCAAAACTGTCCTTCTTCTTGACTGGCACCGACTCCAAAAAGAACTGTTTATAAATATTAAATAGATATATAAATATCAATAATTTTGTTGATTGTCCTTTAAGGCTCTTGCTTTGAAATTTAAATATTATTCTTTACTTTTTAGTTTATGTTTAGGTATAGGTTACAGTTTTGAAGTCGGTTTTTGATTTTTATTTTTAAAAATAATTTTTATTGAATACCGCTGCGCTTTGTTGGATGATATTTAATACTTTTAAGTAGGTACATCACGTCTTTGTGAAATTATTTGAAATCGTGTAGGTATCAGACTTTTTTGACAGAACTGTAAGTAGTATGATTATGGTTTCTTACCATTCAGTGACCCCACAGTTTTTTATGCCATCACACACCACACCGCTGGTGTAACAATATTCCCCTTCACCGATGGAGCACGAGGTCTCGTTTCTTCTATTGCAGCCACTTAGAGGTTTATCACGCGCCGTTATAGCTGATACTTGATAAAGATGAGCCTATACAATTTCAATATTGTATTACTCTTTCTATTTTAATGGACTCACAGAACAAATAAATAAGGTTGAAGGAGCGTACGTAAACAATAGTCTCCAATGAAGTGAAGCAACGTGCACGAGGTTGTGTGCGTGACCGGCATGCACGTTATTACTCGCGTCGTAGGTACAGGAACGCGATCGGCTTCCTTTTTCAAATTCAGAATCCTTTACTGTGCTTTACTGTGCCGTGCTAGGTGAATCAGAGCCGAAAGAAGCGAAGGAGCCGAGTGTGCGGAGCTCTATCTATCTTTTTTATTTTGTCTGAGATTGGCCATTTTTTTGTAATTGATGTCACGGCTTATAAATTATGGTAGACTTGCTCGCATACTTTTTTTTAACTTTTTTTATACCACAAGTGACAACCAGGCAGACGGCTCACCTGATGGTAAATGAATACCGTCGCCTATAATAGACATTAGCAATACCAGTGGGATTACCAATTTGTAGGTAAACCTTATTACTTTCTAGTGCAACTGCCGGAACACACCTACAGGTGCTTGGCGACAGATTTTGAACTTGAGGGTAGCCAGCCCGAGTACTACAAAGTACCCTACCACCGTGCAGATCGCACTATTTTTCTAATTATACTCATACACTCCATAATAATATACAAATATTCTTGGACATACGACTAGGTACTTTACACATGGCAACTATGAAACTTGGCACACAGGTAGATCATATCCTGGAATAACACATAGGATACTTTTTATCCCGGGAAAGGATAAGATCCCTCGGGAACGCGGGTGAAACCGCGGAGGACAACCAGTTATAATACAAAGCTCAAGAGTTTGTTTCTTTGTTTGAACTCACTAATCTCTTTTTTTTTATATTCGATAGGCTTGTGTTTGACCACAATCTCACCATGGTAAGTGATGATATGGCCAAAGATGGTAAGCACACAAAGCCTAGATGGTAACTGGCTCTCAAGTGCAGCTGTCGGAACACACCGATAGGTGTTTGGCGACAGATTTTCAACTTGAGGGTGGTAGCCAGCCAGTCGGGTACTACAAAGTACCCTACCACCGTGCTATGGTTTCCTCACGATGTTTTCCTTCACCGAAAGCTCAAGCTCATTGTAGGATTCGAACCCACGACCTTCGCCGCGGCATTCAACGTCACTTACCACTGAGCTATCATCGAATATTTCGAATAGAAAAAATATTTTAGTGTTGGATAGCCCATTTTAAAAAAATCGAGTAATTGGCACTTCATCCAGTTTTGCCTTATTCATCATCATCATCATGTCAAATATATTTATCTCCAAGACATACCTACATTAATTACAACGGAACCCTAAAAATGAATCGTTTTCTTTTGTGAAATATAATTCTAGGTTTTCGTCAGTCGTCGACTGTATTCAATAAGAAGATATTTGGCGATAGCATAATATCACTTACGTTTATTTCTGTATTCACGCTGCTATTACTTTTAAAACGAAAACGTATTCTTCCACTCACTGCCACCGAATAATAAGGTGTATATTGATCCCTTTCTCCTAACAAGTTGCAAAGCCTTAAGCATTTGTTCTTCTTCAATATTGTGAAAGCATCAGGGTTAGCGAGACAGTTCTTTCCTATATTGGCCGGGAATCTGATCACGACAACTAAAAAGTCATCTACCGACCCCGTTACAATTTCCACTGTACATTCGTAGTCAATTTCACTCATAGTTCGAAATACCTGTAAAAGTAATTCCATCAAAAACATACATTTTAAATGAGAGCCAAGTTCAATATCACAAATATGGACTTCGCCGACAAAAGAATTGAGTGTGCCAAGTTCTGTGTAGAAAATCCTAAAACTATTATTACAAGAACATGCAACTTTGTGTGCAGTGCAGTGTAATACTGACTTTCCAATGACCTGTTGTAGCAATAAATGAATTAATGAACCAATCTTATTTAAAAAAAATATTTATATTCTCGTATACCTACCTACTTACTAATTTAAAAAAAAATATATAGTCAGGCGTGGATTCGCGAGGCCCTCTAATGCGCAGGGCCCGTTTTTCTACTTTCGCTAGGTGGCTAATCTGGCACTGATGCTTGGTACCTATGACTGTGCAATATTGTTATTTCCACTAGTAACAAGAATTAAATTAATAATTTTTTTAGCATCATAGCTATTCGAAGTCACCTCTCATTGCTGATCTTGTACAATCATATATCTCTATGCTTGCCTGATGCGAGGGTTTTCCGCATAATACCAAGGTTTTTAGCCTCATTGTTACCTCGCGGATAGAGGCACATCCATACTTAATATTATAAATTCGAAAGTCACTCTGTCTGTCTGTTACCTTTTCACGCATACATTGCTCAACCACTTTTTATGAATTTTGGTAAAGATAGATGGGATCTTGGAGAAGGACATAGGCTACTTTTATCCCGGGATGTGAAAAGATTCCTCGAGAACACGGGTGAAACCGCGGGGGACAGCTATGATAAAAAATATGAGGCTGTAGGTAGCGAATGAGCTAATAGCTCATACTTGAATTTTGAAGAACGAAATATTCTTTATTATGGCATGAAAAGTAAACTGGATATAGATCAATCATTTAGGTTTATTCATGAATAAATGACAGTTTTGGTATTATCATAATAATACCAAAACTGTCATTTTCTTTAATAATAATGAATTTCAAATTTACTAACCAGGGAAATAGTATCAGACATCCCCATCCCGAAGGACAAATCATATCGCAAATTACTGGAGAAAGCACAATCTTTGCTTACATCGAGAGGTCGGTAAAGCAAAAGCAGTCCATTACTATTAACACATGAAAATAAATACAACAATATAAAGTAGAAAACGAACGTACGGAACATTCCAAGGAGTCACAGAATCAAGGTGGCCATGCATACATAGTGAGTAGTGACACATTGTGTAGTTATGGTTGTACCTTTGGCGATCCAGTCTAGTTTTATAAATAAACAGGTATTTAGTTTAACTAACCATTTCATCTTGACATATTCCAGATGGCGCTCGAAAAAGATGTTATACACGATACCGAAGCCACAGACGTTCAAAAAGATCCTTACAAAAAGAATTTTAAGACTGCCCTTCCTCAGATCTTGGCCGTTAGCGCTAAAAACTTATTACTAATCGGTGAGTTATTTTTTATAAATTAATATTTAGCCATAGATTCGACAGTAGGCAAATAATGATGCCTAGTAAAAGTTTGCCTAGTTAAGCGGTCTTTGTGGGATTCTGAAAACACAGGTGCCGGTGCAAAAGTACCAGAACAGTTTTGTCTTCATACTCACTGATGTGCGGTATAAAATATGGGTGGATATTTTCCTGGAGTCTGCGGTCCCGAATAGGTGGAAATAGAAACAGGCTGAAAAGTCCCTATGGTCCAGTCTCAAAAAATATATTATCTTGTTGAAGACCAATATAAAAGTAACGTTTGTAGATTCGTCTCTAGTCACGGATTAATACTTCGATGAATTCTAGTTATTAAAGCTTTTCGGTAGATCGATGTTTCGGTGAAAGAAAAACATCATTAGGTAATCATAGCTCGGAGCTGGACCATTTATACATTTTTGCGTTTTAAGCTAGGCTGTGAGGTCTAACATTATTATCTCATTTTATGAACTCATAAAATATGTAAGTTTATAATCGGAATAAGTCATATGAACTGAGAAACAAGTACTTACTGTCTATCTAACAGCAACAAAAAAAACTCTGAAACAGATAGGTTTATGTGAATGTAACATAAAAGATAAAAAAAAGAAATACTAAATTATTTTATTAAGCTTTCATCAATTACCTACAATCTATGATATATTGGTGACTAAGGTAATCAATCAGTCAATCTAAGTCGGTATATTTAAAATAAAATTCCTTGAAGCTTACGACAATCTAGCAAAGTACCTTTAAGGTATTTTTAAAAATATTTTGCATAGATACGAGGTTTCCATGGTTGACGCTAAATCTCTCAATCAAATACTTTGAAAAGAAAAAAGTAGCATCACAGCCTTCACAGCGCTGTGAAATTATTACATTTCTATATCCTTGATTTCCGAATCATTTACTGTATTCTATTATATTTTCTCTTTTTTACAGGATATGGAATGACACTGGGGTTTCCAACTATACTCATACCAGCTGTTGAAAATCCAATAGATGGGGAAGTCTTGCATTTAGAGAAATCGGAGATATCATGGATCAGTACGTAAGCTTTTTTATCTAATTATAATCAGATATTCTGTACTGTGACTAATATTTACAATTTATTTACTACAAATGTACAAAATATACAATCTATTATATAAAAAAAACTTCCTCGAGGCTGCCGCTGCTGCCGATCGGCAAGTTTCCTAGCAGGCTAAAACTGGACTGGAAGCTAGTAAACTAGAAAACTGATAAATAGACCATCATAAAATTACCAACTTAAATTTAGGGACAGTAGATAGATACATGTAATATATTACATACTCTTTGGATACATGGGCGTTTTATTATTGCTTGGTTACTTAATGCACTGCATAAATCATAGTAGCTACTTAGCTACCTACTTAAAACATGTACCTACCCACTTTACAAACTTTTTAATTTTTTTTATATATAACTAAACTAAACTACATCACATTACTAATCATTTAAATTCTCAGCTTTTCTGTACTATAATAAATAGTATCACTCTATCTATTGGCAAAATTGAAAACTGTATTAAAATCCGTTAAGTAGTTTAAAAGATCTAAGCGAACAGACAGCGGAAGCGACTTAATTTTATGTAAAGAATTGGCAACGAAGAAAGCGAGTCACCTGTTGATAAGTGACTACCGTCGCCTATACATTAGCAATACCAGAAGGATTGCCAATGTGTTGAAAACCTTATTACAATAACTTAAAAGCAACTGGCTCTCAAGTGCAATTGCCGGAACACACCAACAGGTGCTTGGCGACAGATTCTCAACTTGAGGGTGGTAGCCAGCCAGTCAAGTAGGTACTACATACAAAGTACCGTACCACCGTGCTATGGTTTCCTCACAATGTTTTACGTAACTGAAAGCTGAAGCTCATTGTAGCATTCGAACCCGACTTTCGCCGCGGTATCCGACGTCACTGCCACTGAGGTGAGGTATCATCGCATTACTTATCTACTGTTTCAGGTTCCATAAATTTGATAGTCGTGCCATTGGGATGCGCTTTGTCTGGAGTGGTGACGTCACGCATGGGCCGCAAGAGAGCCATGCAAATGGTTAACGTGCCGTTTTTTATAGCGTGGTTGATATTTAACTTTTCTTCAACCACTTATCATCTCTATGTAGCGTTAGTTATAACAGGACTAGCTGGAGGTATTTTGGAAGCCCCCGTAAGTAAAATAATACCTATACTAACATTAAGTAAAGTACCTACTTCATAAAAAAGTTAGACTTACAAATTGGCGGGAGCAGTCCTGTCACCGCAACGTAGTAGTAGGCCCTATAGTAGTAGAGCACGATAATCTACCACGATAATCTAGATGTCGCTACACTAATATTATAAAGAGGTAAAGTTTGTGAGGTTGTAGGGAGGGGGTAATTTCTGGATCTACTGAACTGATTTTGAAAATTATTTTACTAATAGAAAGCCATATATATTTTAATAGGCTATATTTTTATCCCGGGAAAAGATAAGATCCCACAGGAACGCGTGTGAAACCGGGGGGGGGGGGGGATAGCTAGTTGACTATATGTTAGAACTATTTTTTTCTTGTTTAAGTTTGAATAACGTAGTCCTTCTCGATCATGTATTCTTGAATCGATTGCGCTGATAACCCATAGTAGTTAGGTACATTTGTTTAGTAACAGCTTCAAACAGCTTCGTAGATATGTTGTAGGCTTAAGGCTCCAACACCGCTCCCACCCAACACCGCCCTAAAGTAAAATTAAAGTACCGAGGAGTCTGATGGCGGTAAGCTCGCTGACAGCGAGCTGTCTGCTAATTTATGTTGCCAATATAAACTATATCTAAAGGACACGACCTGAAGCCCATATTTGAGTGATATTTTATTTGTCGGGTGGGAGCGGAGTTTTATAAGTGGGCTGTGACCTTTAAGACGATTTTCAGCACTGGCGACCGCATCATCTTTATCGTCGTTTGCCTTTCCATTTGTATTGCTTGACAAGCGCGAATTTGTTCGAGCGCTGTTTCTGATTTGTCACAGAAAATTCCCTCACCAAATAACATCTGAATCCTACGCTCTATTGGAGCGTTTTTGAAATTCAACTTAATAAGTAAAATAGTGAAACCGTGGGGGCATAAGCTAATAAACATTATACATTCTTTGGAACAAATCATTATTAAGCTCGTTACACAGGTAGAGGAAATTAACCAAATATGGAATACCGTTTTGTTTTTTAGGCATAATAAAAGAAATACTTATTTAAAAATCAAAAACATTTAATCGTAATTATAAACAATCATATATTTGCGCTTTACATAGTAACAGTCTATTTTAGTTATGTCAAATACTTATAAGCAAAGCACAATAATTTCTCAAAAACCTAATCAACATAAAGGTACCTAATAATGGAATAGGGAAGTACCCCAAATATGGAATACTACAAAAACTATCAAAAATATATCTTAACTTCTGTGAAAATCTTTTCTTTTATTTTTTTATTCTGTGTCAACTGACATTTTTTAATTAATTTAAACATATATTCATATTTTTAAACATTGCAAACGAATAAATAAAATGCTTGCAAAATAACTTGTATAAATTGTATAGAAGCAATAAATCAACAGGTACAATCAACAGCCATATAACTGCAAGCTCCAATCTGCATCGTAAACAATCATGTAAAGGATAAATTAGATATTTTGGAGGACTTTTGTCTCTTTATTCTAGGTTCTGGTATACGTAGCTGAGATCACTCAGCCTCACCTCCGAGGGATGCTAACTGCAACCAGCTCTATGTGTATTATCCTGGGCGTCTTCACTCAGTTCCTTTTTGGAATACTATTGTACTGGCGAATAGTTGCCTTGGTTAACATCATATTTACAGTAAGTAAAACAAAAGATTTTTATCTCGAGACCCTACCAAAAATGTTCTAGTGTCCTCAATAAAATAAATTGATATTTCATGGATGTTTCATGGCGATAAATATTTATAATAAAATACCAAAGACAATACGAGAGTTATACCTTTGACATTGTTTAAATTTAAACTGAGGAAATGGTTAATTGAAGCGAAACATGAAGATCCACCAACTACCTATCTATGTAACCGTGTTTCAAGCAAATAAATAAACTTTATCTTTAGGTATCAGCCGTCATTGCTCTCTGCTTCGTTCCTGAATCTCCTCACTGGCTGGTGTCCATGAAACGACACGACGATGCCAAAAAGGTATTAGTATCTACATTATCAATCACGAGATTGTTACTATTCATCAACATCAACATTTAAGTAATTTTTATTTTGTAACAGTAAGGTACAATAATGTTCACCTACACTACATCGCAGTTATTGGTCAGATTATAAAACAACTCTAGACACACGCAGTGTGTTCTCCAAGGATGAAAAACGAAAATGGCAAAGTACCAGCAATGTGTAAAATTACCCTGTTACCTATTTCAATACCAACATTAAATAATAAGTTTTGAAGCCACCAATCCGAAATCTGAAGCCAATAAAATTCTTGGAGATTTATATTTCTGGTTGATTTCAGAGTTTACAGTGGTTACGTGGATGGACTACACCAGACGCAGTTGAGCACGAACTGAAAGATATTCAAGCTCTTTACAAAAAGAAACAAGGCTAGTTTAGTTTTATTCTGTTTGGATTCGTAGATATCAGAAAGTCTTATATGGATTGTAGATATAATTAAATTTATTTTGAATAATTATTTAGAAGTTGTCAACTGAGTCCGAAGTTTATAATAAATCTATTATTTTTTATTTCAGTTCATTCAAAAGATGTAGATGAGACGTTTAGAGAAAAAATGTTAATGTATTGTAAGAGAAGTTTCCTTGTGCCGTATTTCCTCGTGTGCTACAGCTTCTTTGTTGGTAATTTTAGTGGCATGACTACACTTCAGGTAAATTATCATCATACTCATCAAGTACCTATGGATCCAATGTGTTGTCTTTAAGTTGAGCTGATTAAGATATTTGGTTACTGCAGACATATGCAGTGTCAATATTTCAGATGCTAGAAGCACCAATAGATAAGTACTACGCAACGCTAGTGCTGGGCATTCTGCAGATAGTAGGCACAGGTACCTGCGTGATACTTGTCCATTATATTGGGAAGAGGCCACTGACGCTCTTCTCAACAGCTGGTGCAACAGTATGCTGCTTCTTAGTCGTTGCATATGAAGCTTATCTTAGAACGGTTTGTAAACAAAAATTAATAAATTTATTCCTAAAAATGTAGAATAATGAAACTGTATGTCGCAGGTTTAGTATATTTCTCTACCTACTTGTGACGTAGAGACGGCATAATCCGTGAAAACAAATTAAGTACCTACCTAAGTACGTTTACTTGGAGATTTCCGTTAAGTTATAGATATCTCAATAAAACCTTGTTTTTTATAACAAACTAATCAAAATTAAATACCTAAAGAAAAATCAGATTCTATATTTGGTAAAACAAGCAAAACCGTTAGAAGTTCCTACGTAATCCAAACTTTGGAACCGAGATGTGTGCGACTGTCGTCTTATATTTATGTTCATATGTAAGTAAGTAGGTATACCTATGCAGTAAATTGGGATTATTTTATCTATATTAAATATAAAAGGAGAAGTCCTGACTGACTCATCAACGCCTAGCATAAACCCTTAGACCTAGAAAGCTGATTTTTTTCACAGTTGTTTTTTTAAGACGTGACCGAGGAATAAGAACGGATTTTTCGAAATTCGACCCTTAAAAGGGTGAAAAAGGGGTTGAAAGTTTGTATGAAAGTCCGACATTTTTGAAGCTAGAATTATGAAACTTTGTTTTTAGACTAACAATTAAAATAAAGAAACACGTGTTTTAGTGTTTTTTTAATTCCATCTCTGAGGGGGTGAAACGGGCCTTGAAAATTTGTATGGAAATCCGCCATTTCTGAAGCTAGAAGCATAAAACTGTATTTTTAAGCTAATGATTAGAAATAAAGAAACACGTGTTTTAGCGTTTTTTTTTAATCGATTGGATGTAGACGAGGAATAAGAAAGGAGTTTTTGACATTCAATCTCTAAATGGGTAAAAAAGGGATACGCGGGTAAAACTGCGGGCGGAAAGCTAGTTGAGTTATAATTTAAATGAAATCTCCAAATAAATGACGATCCACAGATTCTGCCCTCTCTTTGTAACATATTTGAAAATTTGACCAAGTAGAGATAATATACTAAACCTTTATTTAATTAATTTTAATAGGTATTGATTTCCTTTTACAGTATGGAATACCTACAACAACACCAGTAACAAATGGCACAATATTCGATAAAGTAAACGGAACAGAGAAAAATATTGAACCGGCACCGGTAAGAAGGATTATGAAGTAGATATGTTATGGACCAAGTGATAAATTGGGCATTATACATAATGCCCGGTCATTATGAAAAATGCCCAATATGAGAGCGCAGTTTGATAATAATTATTCAAATAATCAAATTACAGCATTATACATATTGTCCATCACCTTTTGGGCAGAGTAATACAAACATATGTAGTTACTATTTTTTATTGTTTTTTGAACAAGAACGAGCTACAGTGAGTGATATTTTAAATTGAGTAAGGGAGAGAGGGATAGTAGAGAGGGTGGGTGGGAGGTAGGGAGGAATGAGTGCGAAATTCGTGAAAATATTAATTTTGTGCGATGAAATATGAATGAATCTTATTATTATGATATGGATTTATGTGGATGTGAAGTTATGACAAAAATTATGAAAAATTTATCAAATAAAAAAATTACTACAAACACTTCTAACCTCATCAATCCATGTAGATTTTGAATAGAAAGGAATTTAAACGGGCAGGGCAGGGCAGTCAATCAATCAATATGTATGTATATACCTACGTACCTGCTACAAATATAGCTTTATTATCAAATTGCCCAATTGTCATGTAGCAATATAATAATGACCGTGCAATGTGATAAATAATGAAGTTAAGATAGTAATTAATCACTTAGCCCGATAGAGCTAGACATTATTCATAATGCCCTGTCATTATTAATAATGCCCGTATATATCACCTGGTCCATAACCTATGATGCTCACCCCTATCAGACGCCGTCATTAACCGTCAGGTATCTATGCTTTCAGAGCAACCCCTACTCTTGGATACCGACAATGTCGCTTATGCTATTAGCTTTGGTTACTCACACGGGGATCAGAATGCTACCGTGGATACTTATTGGAGAGGTAAGAAGTAAGTCTAACGAGTTTAGAAATTAAGAAAATAGAAGGGATCGATCCAGCTTCCAAGAGTTTCTGTATAGTATATTATGTATATTAAAAAGAGGTAAATTTGTTTGTTTATACGGGGCAATCTTTGGAACTACTGAAACGATTTAAAAAAAATCACCAATGGAAAGCTATATTATCACTGTGTAACATACATAGGCTATATTTCATACGAACCTAATAAAATCCTACTAATATTATAAATGTGAAAGTTTGTATGTGTGCAACTTTGGATGTTTGTTGCTCAATCACAAAAAAAACGGCTAAATGGATTTTGATGAAACTTGGCACACAGGTGGATCATATCCTGGAATAAAACATAGGATACTTTTTATCCCTGGAAAAGTTAAAATTCCCTGGGATCGCGTGTGAAACCGCAGGGCGGAAAACTGGTAATAAATAATTCCTTGTTTCCTTGCCCAGGTGTTTAGTGCCAAAACTAGGTCTTGTGGAGCAGGGCTGGCGAGTGCCGTTGGATACATATTGAGTTTCCTGGCAAATAAAATGTACATCGATATGGTTGACTCGCTCTCGTTATGGGGCACATATGGTTTATATGGTATTGTATGGTGAGTAAACAACAATCCCTGTACTTGTCTACATTTATCTACAGAATATAAGTAACTACTTGTCTAAAGATGAACCTTACCTTAATTGAACTTAGGTTTAGCTGTCACTTTCTAATAGAAATGATTAAACAATATTACGAGTGGGTACGAGGTATATCAGTTATCTGGTTTCCATAGTGCAAGCCAGACCAGTATGGGACAAGATGGCCGTGTGTGGATGTCCAAGTATATTTATTTATTACTCTCCTACCTCTCCATTTTTTACAGCTTATTTTTCCGAATCTATTCCCCTTTATCTCCGAAACTGTAGATCAGATTTTTTAAATAAAAATAAGAAATGTTCGACCTTACTCATAGCATCGTAAGCCTTTACAAGTGGCTCATCAAACAAGTGCCCATCTATAATACTAGTTTATTTTAAACTATCCCATTATAAACAAAAAAAAGAAGTTGAAATAAAAAGAACCACTAAACACCACGAACCGAACCGAACTACAAATTTATATATAATCACCACTAGTGATATAAATTATATTCATTATTGATAATTTCCCTTTTCTAGTTTATCTGGTACAATCATTTTGTACTACATCTTGCCTGAAACTGAGGGTAAGAAATTAAATGACATCGAGAACCATTTTGCCGGCGTCAAGAAAATTAACAACAAAGTTTATCGTTCCAAGGTAATTTCTTCCTTCGTCTTTTGATTTCTTTATAATTTCTGTAACTTAGGTACCTATTTCATGTAAAGACACAATATAAACTGTTTAGTTCAAGCTGATAAATCTGAATCTCTTAGATTGTGAATGAGCTACAGCATAAGTATGAAAGAGGTTTTAATAGGTAGGTACGCTTAAATGTTTTCTTTACGATTTGTTCTGTTTTTTTTATTTAAAAAAATAGTTGAATATAAAACTTAACCAAGTTATAAATTTTTGTTAAGTTTCATCCTTTAGTTTAGGTATCTAAATAAACTAGCTACTTGCCTGAATTCTTTAGGTAAATATGGTCTAATATTATTTGTCGAATGCATGTTTTTATCAAGAGATCGTCGCTGCGCTGTCTAACTGCAACTTCTGCAAAATTCAATACCGTGGTACAGTAAATCGTTTCGATTCTCGAAAGCCCGTTCGCTACTACATTATTGCTTCCTTTAATATGGCGCATGCTTGGAATAGTGGTTTATTCGTCCAAGGGCGTATATCTGTACAAAATTCGCTGATGTAAGAAAGTTGTCGTATTCGTCTTGGACTCTCTTTATCGCTATTTAACAGCGTTGTTGTTCCACAGTTTCGGGTTTCGGAAAATTTACAATAGCTTGTACTTTGTACTTCAACGAGCCAACACCGTCACACTTAGACAGGTTGACAGACAGTAACACCATATTCATTGAATCCTCGGAATTCTGCACTTAAATGCTCCTTATGTAAAATTTAGATTTCGCTCGTAATAATTACGTCATCTATATAATTGAATAAAAAGTCGAAACCATTTAGCACTACAGTGTCCTTAAAAAGTTGGAACGTTTGCGTAGCGTTTCTTAACGCGAAGGTCATCCTGGGAAATTGAAATAGACCAATGGAGTAGTAACAACATTTAACCATCTATTATCGCCGCATGGCCTTATCCTCCGTCCTTCTTGGGTACCTATCACGTGCAGCGAGCTAGCCCAAGGGCTAGCCGGTAGTTTCCCATTTCAGACATAATACGGAACTCCTCCTTGGCTTTTTTATACCTATCCGGAGGAAGCGGTCGGCCTTCATATACATATACCGGTGGTCCCGAAATTTCGATGTAATGGCATACCTATTGGGGGTCACTTGTTATTACAGTTAAATAGTTGTAATTTAAGACTCACACGTGTCATGAGCTATTATCGAAGCTAATATGTACAGATTAGTAACTTGATCCCTTAGTTTCCGTGCGATTGAATCAACTAACAACCTATAAGGGCTTAAAAAATCGGCTACGATTATAGGTTGTTTGACAGCAGTTACTACGAATGACCATCTGGAAGCTCTTCTTAAATTAATAACTAAAACTAAATTACACATACCATAGGTTTTGATCTCGGTCCCATTAGCTGTATATAGTTAATGCTTTTCGCGCTCACTATTTTTAACCGACTTCAAAAAAGGAGAAGGTTCTCAATTCGAGTATGTTTTTTATTTTATTTTATTTTTTTACACTTATATTTGATACCGGTATCACTGAAACGTCTGCACCCATGTCGTTGTATCTAGATAATACTTACATGTAGGGCAGATGACTAATTTCAATAATTATTTTTACAGCGAAGAATATCAAAGGTGTCGAAGATGCATGAAATAAATGGAACAATCAACCCATCTTTTGAAGTCGATCAATCAAAATCATAAATTTTACTTTAACAACAAACATCTTTTTTATTTTAAAATCCTTGGTTGTGTGCTGCGCATGCAAACGTTTTAATATCTGTGATTAATTACCAACCTAATGTATCAATTATATTTTATTATATGGTACATAATGTGTTATAATTTGTATATTGTTATACCTAATGATGTAACTAAAGTCTAAGGGTCAGCTCACACCGAGACGCGACGCTGCGCGCACATTTTAATAGAGCGACTTAAAATATAACTTTATTACTTCACCGGCACCGGCGGCCGGTGCCGGTGAAGCAAACTGTATGAACTACATATATGGTTCGTTTTTCCACTCACCGGTGCCCGGTATCATACATTACATTCCCACCGGCACGGTGCCGGTGCCGTGCCGGCTGATGGAAAAACGCCCTTTGTGTGAACTGTCCCTAACAGTCTTATTCATAATGAGTTATCGGAGGTTTAAAAGCTCGGTAAAAGTAGATTGTCAAAAAGTGTTATTCATAATCGTTCAATAACGCTAAAACGTTCGTTAACTCTCCGTTAAAGTGTCTTTAATATAAACAAGCTAGGACCCTACTCTAACCTTCGATAAACGAATATTAGCAAAAATCTAAAATCATATACCTAATACAATATGGAAACTAGGCCTAATTGTTGAAATAATTAACTACACTCCGTTGAAGCGTTCAGGTTGTCCCCGTAAGTTATATAAAATCTAAAGAAAAATAGTAAAATTAGCGGTATATCTCAGCTAGTTATAGTAGTTAGACCTTTTTAGGGTTCCGTACCTCAAAAGGTAAAAAAATGAACCCTTATAAGATCACTTTCTTGTCCGTCTGTTTGTCCGTGTATCACCACCGATTATCTCAGGAACGAGTGGACCTAGCAAGTTGAAATTTATACCAGATACTGAGGACTATAGTCCCTATTAGGTGTTTAAAAATCAAGGTCCTGAGTCAACATTATAAAAAGATATGGGCAAATTTAGATTTTCGCGAAAACTTGTATGGTAGTTCCCGTTGACCTAGAATCACGAAATTTGGCAAAAAGCAAGAATTACAGCACAAATAAAGGAAAAATTCCAAAAAATAAAAAAGATGAAAATTAAAGGGTGTCCCCCATACATACATAGTTACCACCAATCAAGATAGACCTCTGAGTTGTATCGGCGCTAATTGGCGCCAACCTCAAATAAGATAATCGAAAAAAATCCTCGAGACTCCATTACCGTGATGAACGAACTATTTACAAGTTTGTACGGAACCCTCAGTGCGGTGCGCGAGTCCAACTCGCACTTGACCGGTTTTTTTAAATAGCGAGCGTTAGGGTTGTCACTCTTAATGAACTCAAATCTCACGAATTTTATGAAAATAAAACGAAAACACATCGTCACTTCATAAGTTCCCGCCAAAAAGTCCCTGACGGGAAATCTGTCAAGTTTGAAGTTGGTAATGCTGCTTGACAGATGTCAGAATTATTATTTATTTAAAAGGCTTTTGTTACAAGACTAATCAAGCCTTTTTTTATTTTTAATATTCTTATTTTATGTTAAGTCACGTTCACTGTAAAGTCTAGTCCTCGTCCGTACAAGTCCAGTCAGGTTTTAGTGAAAATGGTGGCCGTTCCACTAAAACTTTTATCGGACTTTTTGGGACAACCTGAAAGTCACGATACAGGTTTTCATTTCATTTCACTTTCATTGCACTTAAATTGATCTTCATCGGACAAAAAACCACTGATACTATTCAAGAAAACTCAAAATACACGAATTTAATTAAATTAAACGAAAACGCAATGTCACTTCGCTATTTCCCGCCAAAAAGTCCGGTCATAATATCTTTGGTAATCTGTAGTGATTGTCAACTACAGATTAGTTATCATTCAGTCAAACAGAGGAAAGGTATATCATGTCATATCCTTCTATTCGGCTACCTACCTCATGAATGAAAAAATGGAACGATACAATATCATATTTTTAAACTTAGTTTCATATAAAGATAGTACAAGCATGTTAAATAATGAAATATTGTCAATTCGAAATACAAATTCGGATCCAAAGTGTTCTCTTGATCGTTATGCACAACGCTGCGGGCATGTGGCGCCGGGTTATGTAGTAATAGGGTATTTGACTACAATGAAAATATAGAAAAAACTGTTGTTAGCTTAACATTAAACATTTTTATCGTAACATTTGAATATATTATTATTATTATGATGTACTTATGATGTTTATAAGAAATCATAAATAAATTGATAAAATTTTCATGTTTGACCACGTGATTGAAAACGCTCGTCACACCTGCTTGTCACAGCAAAATGGCAAGTTTCACGCTATAGTGTGCACATTTTCGAGATAATTTAATTGAATTAATCCGCATTTACTCTTCTTTATCTATGTATGATAATAAAAATATATAGGATGAACGGGCCGCGAAGTATCGCGTGATAGAGGCCTCGCGCGTACCTCGCGTATACGTGTCCAGTTCAAGTTAATCATTAGTTTTCATTTAAAAACGCAGTTGACGTGGCTAGTCTTGGGCTGGACGGTAAATAAGTAATACCATGTTTTCTTAAGTTATGTTCGAAAAAGTTGAAGAAAAATGTCCAAAATGTTCCATTAGCCGGCACGAAGCATAACTGTATTGAAATACATGGTTCGTTTTTCCACTCACCGACACCGACACCGGCGATGGCCCGGCGTCATACATTCCCGGGCCGGCTAATGCAAAAACGAGGCAAAAACGCCCTATAAATCCAAAAATAACAAATATTTTTGAAGTTTGTTTATGTTGACACGTCAAAAACTCATTTATTCAGTTTATGCCCTGGAAAGGCACTATGAATGTTAATTGACTCTACGGGTAGGTACGTAACACTAAAGTTGGAGCCGCTTACGCAACTTTGTGTCAAGAGACGAAAGCTGAAGACGAAAGCTTTTACCTTAGACGAATAGTCGAAGGCTTTTACCCATAGATGAATGAATCGTCGCGCCCCGCTCGGAGTGAGGACCAATTCTTAATCTATGGCGGAGCGAGGACCAATTCTTAATCTATGCTACCTATTCTCGGTTCGATCTCGAAGAACTCGTACTACCTCCTTATGTAATCATAATCAATCATATAAATACTAATGAATACTCAATATTTTAAAACTACCCTAACCTAATGTTTGACTCTAACTTTTCTTATTAGGATTTCAAAACATGTTAGATCGTATATTAACACTAATACCTTTCTTTTCACATATCCATCGAAATTCCAACCCGGTTCCTTTTTTAGGATCTATGAAATGGATGAATTTGTTTTATATAGGTAGACATTGTCATATATGTTGTATGAGATTTACATAGGCCACAGCCCTACTTTATGCCAATTTTCTGATGCCATTACACTTACATCTCTATCTATGACTAGGTAAAAAGTATGCATGCATGCATGCATGCATTTCCAATCAATCTCTTTCTTACTAGAGCGCGCGTGCAGTCTGTGCATTCATTCACCATTCATGGCTGGCATGCATGCCATGATGCGTGACGTGAGTAGACGTGAACAATCGAATGACAGATTTCTTTAGAGTTTTAAAAACTAATGGAATATTATTGATATTGCGATAGAAATATTTTTAAATTTTTATTTATATTTTAAACGATTTGATGCTGCCGTAAAGTCACAAAATCTAAGTGATCATAAAATTTCGGACTCTATCAGTGACAGTCACGTTTGTTTATTGGTTAACATCCGCCATTTTGTACTGTCGTTTGTTTAGTGACTGGGACTAGTGATACTATATCATACTCCAGCATATATTTATTGTGATCTTGCATGTGGTGTACAATGTTTTTGCTAGAAACGTTGATTTCAAAGGGTATACATTAATTCGTGTGACTTGTCAATCTGACGTCGGTATATCTACGCTACCTATGTGCCGGATGTGTCCTACAATCGGTTAGGGCGATTTTACGTGCCACCTTGAGTGGTGTACGTGTCCCGACACCTATGCTGCCAACAATATGAGCGGCAACGGGAATCAGGTGCCGTTGGCGCCCACTCAGCGAGGGCCTGGACCGTATCCTTTTAAAAATTATGTATAAATTGTTCTTTTATCACTATATTTACGTAATATTTTGCCACTTCAGCATTTGGTTATGCCGCAACTGCGAATTATTATTTTCAGCTCTGTATGTTTCTAAGCTTTTTCAACTTTTATGCTATAAACATTTATGGACTCACATAACTGTTACTGTAAATAATTTATTTATTTCATTTGAAACTTGGCATAATTGATAAACTATCTTACATGACAAGCATGAAATGGATTCATTGTTTATGATATTTGAGTAGCTTGTACTTCACTTGAGAGCTGATATCAAGTAATGTGAATACTATAAAGAAATCTAGTGTTACTTATTGTTGCAACAATTTTATGTACTAAGTGCTACCTATCTTGTGGAGAAGGGGTATCTGTATATGGAGTGCCATAAACATAGAAGAAATTTAATCCTGTCTAATTAATAATAATAGCTGTATCTTAATCGGTTGGTTCTTAAGTGGGACGGCCGGCCGTACCACTCAAACAATAGCATAACAATTGAATAGAAATTCCTAGTGAGTTTAGTTATTAAGAGAAAGTTGTGATTATGTTATAGTATATTCTTTTAGTTTTTTTTATTAGGTGAAATAAGTATTGAGGAGGAATGATTAAAGGCTTTTTAACATGTTCATATAAAAAAATAGCAATTGTGTAGCAGATTTTGATTTTTTTATTACTATGTTGTTTATTTAGTTAGTTGATGGCTATAATAACTTAGTTGGTAGTATTTGTAGAATTATATACCTGTTCTTTTTGTGCACAAAGTTTTATCAAAATATTACTTTGGAAGGCAACTACTTCATATACTGTAGACAACATTTCCTCAAAATAGATGCGAGTTGCTAGGGATAGTTCTGTAACTCTAGTCTTAGGCAATATTTGGATGGAGCATTTAGGCAATGAATCTACAACAGTCAGCGGGAAAATTATAGGTGTTATCTAGATGATGTTTTCTGGAGGTAGTAAGTATACAAGAAATAGAACAATTATAAAATCATCTAGAATCTTTTCATCCAAAGATAAAGATTGTCTTTTGAATTTGAAGTAGACAGAGCTTTGCCTTTCTGGTTGATAGAAAGGAGTTTATAAAGATAGGAGTTTATAGAAAACCAACACATACTGACAGGTATATGGATGCATCTTCTCCACACAATCCTTTGCACTTACAGTCTGTAGTTGGGGCCTTGATGAGCAGAGCCTATGATCTTTGTCACCTTGAACATTTAGAATATAGCTTAGATAGCTCAGTGGTAAGTGACGTCGAATACCGCGACGAAGGTCGTGGGTTCGAATCCTACAATGAGCTTGAGCTTTCGGTGAAGGAAAATATCGTGAGGAAACCTTAGCACAGTGGTATGGTACTTTGTAGTGCCCGACTGGCTGGATACCACCACAGTATAAAGTACCACCCTCAAGTTGAAAATCTGTCGCCAAGCACCTATCGGTGTGTTCCGACAGCTGCACTTGAGAGCCAGTTCCCATCTAGGCTTTGTGTCCTTACCACCTTCGGCCACATCATCACTTACCATGGTGAGATTGTGGTCAAACACAAGCTTATCCAGAATTAAAAAAAAAACAAAATTTTTGAATATTCTGGAGGTACTAAAATGAAACAGCAATAAAATTTATTTAAGGCGAAAGTATAGAAAGACTTTTAACAAAATACTCAGAGAATATAAGATTGGCTGCAGCTGTGATAGTTCTTACATTTGTTCTATTCTATTGGTGAAAGAGTCAAAGAATGTATGGCTGTTGTAAAACCACTGGATTAAGCTTCATGACCCAAAAATCCTTTCCATTGATTGACATTTCTATCCTAGATTTACCCATACATTGTTGACATACCGAGCATATGGACACAATGTTTAGCATCCTCTTTTTTAATGCGGACAGCAAAGGAGTAGAACTCCTGGCTTCTGTGTTACCTGACTCCTACAATCTGGGGAATTTCAAGGCCAGAGTGAATATGTACCTTCTGGGCAAGTGTGCTCCATCTTAAGCTTTATCTTTGTCCTTTATGGACGGGTCAGTGGCCAAATGCAAGCCCATTCAATATAAAAACTGTCTTTATATAAATATATTTATACTTTTTTTATTCAGTAACTCTTTTTTGTGTAGTTACAAAAGACAATGAGTTATGAAAATACCTTTAAGTTTTCATTCATAATTTTTGGTAGGCACATTAGTACAGTACAATGGTCACTGTGTATGCATGGAGATGTAAACCCTGTACTATAATCACGAATCATTTTGTTTGTTTGGGTCATTTCTTTGACAGAGCTCGGTGTTTACTGATCGGCAACGTTTGTGCGCGTTGTACGTAATTCGTCTAAGATAGCTGAATCATTGCAACAACTTTTAAAAATTACATATTCAAAACTTGTTCTTGAATATCATTAGTTTGTTATGTATAAATATATTTTAATACATTTAAAAAAATCCAAATATGGACATAGCACATGCACTTGAAAGCCAGTTGTGTGTTATACCACCTTTGGCCCCATCATCACATATCACAGTGAGTTTGTTGTCATACACAAAGTAATAAATAATTATGTGTTATTGTTTATCTTTAGAGCAATGCGAATGTACATGCATTTAGAATATATCTTTGTAAGATGTATTGTATCAGTGGAAATGTCTGAGGATGATTATAACATTAGCTTTTTCTAATAATCTATATATTTTCTTTCCTTCCAATTCTTGCTTTTTTACTAGATATACTTTTATTTTATTTAATTCATCAAATAATTCTTTCAAATATTCAACCATCAATAACTTTAAACTGTAGTAAAATAAACAGTTACATCTTACATACTTATTTAGATAATATACCTTTGTTAATGCTATAATTCATATCCACTGTTGTCCCTAAAATGTCCCAATGTTCTCTTAGTACTACTAGGTGTAACTGCACTCTTACGCACTGTATCGAATTAACTTTGAACACATTTTCCACACCTTATTATTCACTTTTCACTCATGTGGTCGGGCCTCGGGTCAGGGTGGGTAACTGTTTAGACGACGTCCTCAGCTTTCCTTTGTCGTTTAATGAGACTGGAGTATCTTCGTGTCATGTTATTGACATGCCGCTGAATCTTTTTACTATGGCATTCATAATATAGCTTATATATTAAAATTAATCAACACGATGTTCGTTGTATTGGCATGGTATCGCAGTTGTTGGAAGTGGCTGGAATTTTCCCAAAACGCCGCTGCCGTTTTGGGAAATTATGACCTTTTTTCATGTGACTGTAAACCGCCCATTTCTCCCGGTTTGAGTTTGTATCGCACGAGAAAACACAATTGTTCACGAATACTATTAAAACTGCACTATTGCGTTAAATGTTCTTCAACTAAATTCACGACGATATTTACAAATTCTTTAGTTCATATACGGGGTAGTGTCCGATGACTCGAGCGTGAGGCAATCCTGGCTTAGAGTCGCCATGTTTGCTTGGGAGTATGATTAGCACGAAAATTTATGAAACCAGTCTAGTGACATATTCAGTTTACTGAATAGGGGTAAAAATAAAATTACGTTTCTAACCGACTTATAAAACGGAGGAGGTTCTGATATTTGACTGTATGTATTTTTTTATGAAGGTATGTTCACAGATTTCTTTATACGGCTAAGCTAGTGTTTTACCATAATACACTATCAAAATAGCTGAAATATCGATCTATCTTATCACATCACTCTTCAACCCTTTGGATGAAACGTGATTGAATGAACACTATTTATTATAAATGGATATATGTTGCAGCGAACGTTAAAGTTAATCAGCCTGTTGATTGGATGGCTAGCCCATTCATAAAAGCCGGCATTCAGTCGAACATGCCTCATGTCTGCATTCGTTGACAGTACATTCGTACATGATATCTTTTTAATGGGCGATTGTTGCTGTAATGCTCACTTTACAATCTTGACTGTACTACCTCAACAAACTTCAAGTACCTAACTGGTTTCGCCCCGCGGTTTTAACCTCGTTCCCGTAAATTACAGATTTTCTAAGGCGCGTATCTAAGGGTCAGTTCACATCGAGACTGGAAGAGGCCGCAGCGCTGCGTGGTGCAACGTATTCTGTGTTCTCATAATGAAATCTGTAGTAAAGAAAGTTATATTTTGAGTCGCTCTATTAAAATGTGCGCCCAGCGTCGCGTCTCGGTGTGAGCTGACCCTTAGCGATTTACATGGAATTACAAAACAAATACATAGTCTGGAGTTGAATCCTTTGATTTTTAATGAATATCCTAAATATTTTATTTTATTCTTATTACTTTAATTACTCTTTACGTGTAATGAGAGAGTTATAGTGTAATTTGTTCAGCTTGACAAGCCCTACATAGGTATGAAAAAATACAATCGCAATCCGTCGCAACCAACTGGTTAAATAAGCCAGCAGTCCCATCTATCTCTATACCAACATTCATAAATATTGGTTTAGGCGTGAAAAGGTAACAGATAGAGTTCCTTGTATTCCGTTTGTTTTGTTGGTACTTTTGGGACGATCGTCCCGACTGCAAGCAATAGGGGCATACCTTCAATGTACTACTATACACATTTTGTTACTCAGAAAATAAGTAACGTCTGGGCGGCCTGGGATTGTGCACCATGTGAACTTCTCTCTTTATACATAAGTATATTAGCAAACTATGTAGGTCGTAATGTAGTCACTCACTGCCAGTATATGTTGCACGTCCTAATGTTAATATACAATGTGTATTTTCTTAACTTGTTCAAACGAAAACGAAAAGTTGATTATGCAACTTCTTTTTTAGATTTTTATCGATAAATTTTTGTCTTACATCGCACATTTAATCATTACATTGATCTCGGTGATTATCATAACAACCAAAAGTGATAGACCCATAAATATTTTGTAGAGTTGGTAGATTAAATCATGAAATTTAATTTTTAAAATTTAGTTTCGTCAATCCATACTAATCCATACTATCCATACTAATATTATAAATGCGAAAGTGTGTCTGCCCGTTACTTCTTCACGCTTAAACCGCCGAGCCGATTTAGATGAAGTTTGGTATAAGGATAGTTTGGATTGCGGGAAAAAACATAGGATATTTTGTATCCCCGAAATCACCCCTTAAGAGGGTGAAAAGGGGGGTGAAAGTTTTTATGGGGAATCAATAACCGCTGAACTAATTTATGACTGTCTGGAGATATATGAAAAAACCGGCCAAGTGCGAGTTAAACTCGCGTGGACAGGGTTCCGTACACAAAGTCGGTGAACGTATTATATTGAGTTTACCACTTTATTTTCAATTGATAGAATTCTCATAGATTTTCCTGTAATCTACAAGCAATGAACTATATTTCGTATTTTTTTTTTAATTTTAGGCTCAGTAGTTTCGGAGATGAGTGTGGGAATGGTCAACTTTCGTCTTCTTTCATGAATAAAATCGAAACTATTTATTTTACAATAATAACAAAAATATATTTAAGGTTTTATTAACGAGCCCTTTCACTAGATATATGGCACAGTAAGGTTTGCAAAAAAAAATTTTTAATTTCCTAATTTGGCCCCCAAAAATTAACCTTATTTAAAAAAAAATACTTTGCTTGCACATCTGTTTTTGGGTCATAAAAATGGTGATCCTACCAAATTTCACCTGATTTGGTCCAATAGATTCGGAGCAAATGTCTGTGACATGTCCGGACAGACAGACGCACGAGTGGTCCTATAAAGGTCCGTTTTTTGTACGGATCCCTAAAAAGCAGATTGGATTAAAAATAAGCTACGCAAATTACTAATTCCACGCGGACGGCGTCGCGGGAAAAAGCTAGTGAACTATATTTGTATTTATTTTTTTCAAAATTTTAGGCTCAGTAGTTTCGGAGATCAGGGGGAATGATCAATTTTCGTCTTCTTTCATGAATAAAATCAAAACTATTTATATTACAATAATAACAAAAATATATTTAAGGTTAAGGTAACGAGCCTTTTCATTTGATATATGACACAGTAAGGGTTGCAAAACATTTCTTTTTAATTTCCCAATTTGTCCGCCGGAAATTAACCTTATTTAAAAAAAAAATACTTTGCACTTTTGTGTTTGAGTCATAGAACTACACCATCCTACCAAATTTCACCTGATTTGGTCCTGTAGATTCGGAGCAAATGTCTGTGACATGACCGGATAGAGAGACGCACGAGTGGTCCTATAAAGGTCCGTTTTTTTGTACGGAACCCTAAAAAGCAGAGTGGAAAAAAAATTAGCTACGCAAATTACTAATTCCACACGGACGGAGTCGCGGGCAAAAGCTAGTACTAAAATAAATGCTAAAGTGTGTTTGTTGGTTTGTCCTTAGAGCTCGTACACACGAGCAACATGTTGCCGACTGCAGCCGCCGACACGCGTCGGTGGCAGCCGTCGACTGAAGTAGGCGCGCGTCGGCGGCAGCCGTCGACTGCAGTCGGCGTCGGCGGCTGCCGCCGGCTGCAGCCAGCAACATGCTGCTCGTGTGAACGAGCCCTTAGTGTAGTTAGTAGATTAAGGATGATATAATATATTACATCTAACTAATCTAACTAAATATTTGGATTTTGTGTTTGGGCTTGCGTTCTCACGTTTTATTAGACTCAAACTCAAACTACGACAGTCAGTCTTTGAGTCTAATAAAACGTGAGATATGCTCAAATTATTATTAAATGCTGTATTAACAGCAAGAGTAAGTAGATATAGTCTTATTCGTTAGCTATTGGCGAATTGTTTGTTATACCGATAAATTTTCTTATGATGAACTTGGTATCAAAAGCTGCGCTGTTTCTCATGTTACCCCATCAAAAATTTCAAGAAGTGTATTCCGCTTCCCTTGTCATTCGACTACATCACATTTTCCTGTTAAATTTTACGAAATAGATTTGTTCCCTGTTCATTGCCGCTTTTTGTCTCATCTAGACCCGTTGCGTTTTACTTTAGAACGAATTGGTAGACATGTATTGACTGTATCGTCGCCCGTATAAGACTAGGGGTTTCAGGGAACGCCCCAAAATTCAAGCGGTGCGCTACAAACTACTTTTGTCTCTCTCTCTCATGCTGTTCCTTTATTACCTTCGATACTTCAGTCGAGTATTACCGCATTAGATTTTCTAACGAAAATTGCGTATTTTTATCAAGAAATAGGTTTAGTTAAACAATAAAAATCACATATTGTGTGTGAGAATTTAGTGTTATAATCGTTTCGCTAGAATGAAAGTGTCACGGTGGCAGTAATTTGAGTGCGGCTGTAGAGCATGTAGCGCGCCGTTTCCTTATCGATTTTCTCTATGCTGCATCAAATTACTGTTGAAATTGTGAACGCGGGCTAAAATATTGGAAAAGCATGCTTCATGCGTTATTTTTACCATTCATACCTCGGTTATAGTGAAGTCGACTACATTTGTGTGCTAGCTAGCGTATATTTGTTTATTTTAAATGTAAAAACATAATATTTCAAACAATAACTGAACTTGAAAATTGGAAACCTAAAACTTTATTTACTTATTATGAGGTGATAAAAGTTGCCTTATGCCGATGATAGTGTCACCGTTGTTTTGGGAATGGTTTAATATTTGGCTCGTTGAATTTCTGAAAGGTTTATATCATGAAATTAAAATGGTGGCATTAAGAGGAACAAACAATTCGATAAATACGTTGTCGCATGCCTGTGTTAACCATGGGAATCAGTCACAGCAGAGTGCAATTGACGTGGCACAAAGTTTACAAACATCATTGAACATGCCTCAATCGGCAGTGGCACAGCATATAAATGTGAATCAAATCAATTTGCAACCCTGCAATAATGTTTCGCTGCAGTTCGTACAGCAGCAATCGAACCCTAGCTCTCATAAACGTGAACACACTACTTCCCACTATTCCAACTCCAATCGCATGCTGCCTTCTCATCATTATAGACTGTTGACACAAGCTAGTAAGTGACTGCTAATAACTCTGCTAATCCTCGATATGAAAATTATGACACCTATAACATGATTATTTTTTTTATTTTTTATATACCACTAGGTGGCAAACAAGCTTACGGCCCATGGTAAGCGGTTACCGTAGCCTATGGACGCTTGGAACACCAGAGGCGTCACGAGCGCGTTGCCGACCTTCTGCTTATGCTGCCGTTTAAGTTTACTGTTTTTAACTAAAACTCGCGCATTGTTTGCTAGATATTATCGAACGATTTGTGGGATGATTTGATAAGTCTGTACAACTTAAATGGCAACAAATGATATTTCCTTAGCGCAGATCAGTTATCCACGGGCGTCAACACCACACAGTGAGTCTCAGTTAAGACGTGAACACTCATCATCGAAGTGGAGCGACATCAGGATCATCATTTGTCTTAATTGCATGTTATATTTATTTGTGTTTTCAGGACCAGTGGAATGCTACCACCCATCAGGTGCAGCGGGTGCCGCTTTCATGTCGAGTACTGGTGGTGGAGCGCAGTCCTCGACACAGACGGCGATGAGGGTGCAGCCCGCGCCGCAGCCGTCGGCACCGCCGGCACCTCAACAAGACTTGTCTAAATCGACTATGGTCTGTATTAGTCACATTTGTAAACCTACAGTTATACAACTTTTTTCTTTCTCTTGTCCTAATCATACGCTAGGTGGGGTCGGCACCACATGTTTTCTTCTTCCACTCCGCTCTATCATTAGTCGTCTCAATACTCACACCTTTCATAAACATATCATTCTTAACACAGCCCATCCATACCTTCTTCGTCCTTCCTCTGCCTCTATATCCATCCACACTCATACTCAGTACTCTTTTCGTTAAATGTTTTTCATCTCTCCACAGTTTTTTACAACATCGGGTCAATTTATAGGTACTTAGTTTAACATAAACTTAATGTTTTTATGCTTACAGAAATAAATAATTAATTGAAATATTCGAGTAAATTACATTTTCCTTGCCATTATAATTGTCGAATTCAGTATCGTATAATTTTGATCCATAATTTTTTTATTGAGATAAAGTTTAGCAAAATCTTATTTTATCCCTTAATGCATATTTTCCCTTACCACTTAGTTACCTTGTAATTATATAGTACATACTGCTGCCATTCAAATGAATATTATGTTTATTAATAGGTTTATATTTATTCTGATTAATGATTATATTTTGTTTCAATTTCAGTCTGGTCATAACTACGTGTCGCAGAATCAGACGCAGCAGCCACGGCAACAATATCCTAATTTGCAGTATAATAGACCAACACAGCATGCGTCTAGACCCAACATACATCAAAGGTATTTATGGTACATTAAAAACGAAACAGAATGGTTTCATAAAATCTACAAAGTTTGAATTT
Source organism: Ochropacha duplaris (assembly GCA_951361185.1). Lineage (NCBI taxonomy): Eukaryota > Metazoa > Arthropoda > Insecta > Lepidoptera > Drepanidae > Ochropacha > Ochropacha duplaris. The sequence continues at coordinate 5,842,532 of OX592690.1, forward strand.
CGTAACACGTTTTGCGATGTTTAAGCTTTGCTTTAATATATTCTGACTTGACAAAAAATAATTCATCTATCCTCAGTATCAGCTTACTAAACCTCTGGCGGGCGTAATCTACATATTTCAAGGTTATATTACGTCTAGGCTTTGCCTAGGTAATATTTGAAATTTTTGGCATAAAACCTCCTCACTTTGCCTTATAGTCCCGTTACCTTCAAGTCCATCGCAACCATGATCTAAATAAAACCACAGCCACATTATACAGTGTAGATTCGTGTCGCATTATGGCAATTTATACTTCGAATTCGGTTTTCGGTTGGCCACATTATATACAACTAGCTGCGGGAACGCGGGTTAAAACGCGAGGGGCGTTTTCACCCGCGTTCCCGTAGACATTTTTTATTTTATGTAAACCTTACTATAACGAATATATAAAACAAACAAACAATCATCCAATTTGGTGCAGTCATTCGACAGTTATGAGCGTACATACATTTCTAAGATCCATTTTTATTTATTATATATTCAAAACAAAATCTTTATAAATAAAAATGTAATAATCTAAACTTTGTTCTTTTTTAGGGTTCCGTAAGGGTAAAAACGGGACCCTATTACTAAGACTTCGCTTCATTATTTATTATTATTATTTCTGTTGCCGCTATAACAACAAATACTAAAAACAAAATAAAATAAATATTTAAAGGGGGCTCCCATACAAAAAACGCTATTTTTTGCCCTTTTTTGCTCGATATCATCACCAGGCTGTATCTCAAGAACCGCGATAGCTAGACAGTTGAAATTTTCACAAATTATGTATTTCTGTTGCCGCTATAACAACAAATACTAAAAATAAAATAAATATTTAAGGGTTTTATTTCGTTTTGAGTTTACTTCAAAAAGTTGTTGGTGAATAATTATTAATGTTGAAATAGCCTGTTATCAGGATTCCGCGAAAGTTCGCGTCATCGTGCTATGTCTGGCCAAGTCGTTCGCTCTATCGCTAATCAATCGGGTGAACTTGAGTAACTAGATTCCACATTAAAATTGGTCTACCTGTTTGAGAGCCACGTTTATTGATAGATATAAGCCTCCTAACACCCCTGCGTTTTTCAACTTCCGAGGTTAAAATATGATTTAATGATTTCCTGTATCGTATGCCGTGATAAAAATAATATTTCGGCTTTATTTTTAAAAATAATGCCAAATACATATTTTTAAAAATAATCAAAATACTTCAACACCATAAATTAAATAATAAACTATTAAAAGGTGATAAAAAATATGGTTTACAATAGGGTATTTGACTACAATGAAAATATAGATAAAACTGTTGTTAGCTTAACAGTAAACATTTTTCTAAACCATTTAGCCTAGTAGATAATTTTTGAAACAAAAAAAAAATAGTAGGATGGAACCCATTGGAAAAGGAAGAGAATATATAGTCAGTTATATTCTCTTCCTTTTCCAATGGGTTTCATGCTCCTTTTTACCATTTTCAAAGGTCTAATCGTAATATTTGAAAATATGTATGATGTTTATAAGAAATCATAAATAAAATGATGAAATTTCCATGTTTGACCACGTGATTGAAAACGCTCGGTACTGGCCAATTCTGCATTCACCTGCTTGTAAATAGCAAAAAGATCTAGCGTATTACTTTACGGTATTTTGACAACTAAAAGTTTGTTTACGAGCAGGTGACAACATGATGGTAATTTTTAAAGCAATTCACAAAGAATTAAACAAATTGCAATTTTAGATACTTTTCTAAAACCTGTCAAATACCCTATTGTGGAAATACTCCCATTTCAATAAGCTACCACAAATAATATACAGGATACCATGATCCCGTTGTTTGAGATAAGTGATCGCCCGTCGTGGTAGGGGAGGCAATGATGCTAAATTTGTAGTTACTCGAGCGTCTTTGGGACCTACTGAAATTTGAAGATTAGGTGGAATAAAGAAAAAAAGGTTATGTGATATTTTCCCCTTCAGCGGTGGGGGGAGCGTCTACAGGGTTTCAAAAATGTAAAAAAAAACAGTCACCAAGAAATACTCGAGGGTAGTCGCGCCACGTCTGTCTGATATCGGAAAAATAATAATCTGCCGTTTTGCGTGGTGGGGGTGGCCGTACGAAGGGGTCGAAAATATTTTAAAAAAAAATTTACTCGGGCGCGTCAGACATTAATAAGGGATGTTAAGTGAACCCTCCAGTAGCTCCTATTTTAAAGACTGACGATTTGGACGCGACCATAAGTCAGGGCCGATTTTTGAAAATGCAAAAAAAAATCGTGACCTTGATTTACTCGAGCGCGTCAGATTTTTATACAGGCGGTTCTTCGTGATGACCTTGTTGTATTGACTGACCCATAATCTGACAATTATGTTGAGGAATTTCCTTAATCTGACGGTTTGAAAAAAAAATATATATAAAAAATATCGAAATCTCGAAAATGGTTCAAGATATCGAAAAAATGTTTGTGCAAAAGTTGTAGAGAATTTAATTTTCTACAATATTTATTATGAATACATATACCAAAAAACCCATAGGAAACGAGATATTTGCAATAAATGTTTTTTTTTTACATTTGACCTTGAAAAATCAGTAGTCGCGGGCACCCTATGATAATTAGCTTTTGAGACAAGTTTTAGGGTGTCAAAATAAAGGTTTATACAAGTTAATAGCTGACTATCTCTCATTCTGAGGTGAAACTCATAATATTCCTGGACTATACACTTAATAATGATTTTAGCTACTTCGGCTTGTGCAAATCGGCAGATTAAGATATTTCCGTGATTCGTGACTAATTTCCTTCAAAATAAAAAAAAAACTAATCGCACTCGAGAAAATCCAGGTGACGTTTTTTTTTTGCAACTTTGCGAGTCTCCAATTTTCTTTCGTCACGCCCAATTTGTCAGATTATTGAAATGTACACTATTTTGCATGTAACTAACTTACCTTAACTTAATCTGACGCGCTCGAGTATTTCAAACCATCGATTTTTTTTTACTAATCTGACGGGCTACCCTAGACGTTCGACACTATATAGAGGGCTCAGATTTGGTGAGAGTACTTCACAAGGTGCAAGGTTGCCCCCCTTATGATAATCTGCCGCGCTCGAGTAAATCCCGAAATCCCCTATTCGCCTCCCCTACCATCGTTGGTTCACCAACACGATGGTAAAATATGATTTCGACACAACAGCGAAAGTCAGGATATAAAATAATAATGAACTTAATAACCAATATTGTGTATTGTGTATAGACAACAGCAGCCGTTTATTCCTAGTGCCGCTGCTACTGCCACCGGCCCGGTCATGTATCCAGCCCTGGTGTTTCAACCTCACATGGGCATGCAGACCTATCAACAACCGCGATCCAGTGCCCCAGGGTGAGTTCATTACATAATATCATAAATAGACAAACTAACACCATATTTTACATATCATCTTACGAACGTTCTTGATTATACAATTCGACGGGCTTTTTTAACATTGATATTTTAACATCTTGTAATTTAATGCTCATTGTAAGAAATTATCATGAGAATTTTATGTTATTACATTATCATTGCAATTTTTTTAATAATTCATGAAAGATGAGATTACATAGAGTAGGCAAAATATTTAGATGCTGTTTACATCTATTATTTGGCTTGTTTTGTTATTGTATAACATTAAATCGGCACCAAAGTATTGTGAGTTAAGAAAATTGTTCATGTTTTTTTTATGTCAGGGGTGTTACATACCTACATATTCGTCCGTGTTAAGATTTATTATAAATATTATTCTTTTGGAGAAAATTATGTTTAACTAAATTGTGTTGTAATTTCTAATAGTTTAGTTTGTGCCATATGTGCTTAAAATCAACAAGTTAAACTCTTGATTGATTAGAATTTTTATTGACCTCGAAAGCGCAGATTACAAATAAAATGAAATATCCAAAAATTGACTTAATCGATTTTTTCACGATGTCCACTAAAATCCATTGGAAAGATCCATTGATGGGTCTTTTTGCACTTTTTTGTCCACTTTAATCCTTTCCCGAGAATTTTTTGCAAAGTGGATTTTTTTGAAATAACGAGTGTCTTAAAATCCATTGTAAAGATCCATTGATGGATGTTTTTGCACTATTATGTTCACTTTATTCCTTTATCGTGGATCCACTTTGCAAAACAAAGTGGATTTTTTAGAACTAACGAGTGTCTGAAAATCTCAAAATGGGCCGATTAACACATGCAATCTTCTTTTATCAACACTTTCAACTTCCCTGGCTGAATCATAAATTTTCCAATAAAAGTGTAGAAAATAAGAAAATTTAATTTTAAACATAAACATTTTCTTTTAAAACAAACAAACATTCGCCTTGCGGTACAAAAAAAAACAAATGAAATGAAAATAGCGATCTTTTAATTAGTATCTAGTATTTTTTAGGATTCCGTACCGCAAAAGGAAAAAACGGAACCCTAATAGGATCACTTTGTTGTCCGTCTGTCAAGACACTTTATCTCGGGAACGCGTGAAAGTATCGAGTTGAAATTTAAAAGATATACTCAAGTCTACAGTCCCTTGAAGCTGTGAAAAAATGAAACTTCTGAGTTAACGTAAAGAAAAGATACGGCCGTTTAAGCCGCAAAAAACGACGCTCTCAAGAGAATCCAAATTTATAGGGTACTTCCCGTTTACTTAGAACTATGGAGGAGCGGGTTGTTAGACTCCTCCATTGAACAGGGAAGATCTTCCGCCAGGCTAGGGCATCGTGCCTGGGGACCGCGGTCCAACTGTTGATGTTGGAATTTTGTATATATGCAGATCGCATAGAAAACTTCGTTAGTATAATGTAGATTATTGGAGCGCCATCTATTTATTTATTTATTTATTTATATGACACACCAACAGTATACACATTAAAACATTGATTATAAAGTATAGACAAAATATAGTCTGATGTGTACACCTATAATAGGAGTGTACAGCATTGACATTTAGGTGACATTAAACTAACAATAAAAATGTTTTATGGAGGTAAATGAATTAAGTTGATATCTACTAACGATAAAGTGGACATAAAAGTGCAAAAAGATCCATCAATGGATCTTTACAATGGATTTTAGACACTCGTTAGTTCTAAAAAATCCACTTTCCAAAAATTCCACGATAAAGGAATAAAGTGGACATAAAAGTGCAAAAAGATCCATCAATGGATTTTAGACCCTCGTTAGTTCTAAACAATCCACTCAAACTCAAGCATTTCCTTCAATTTTGATTAATATTAGTAATACTCATTATGAATTTATTATATTCGAATTGTGGGATTTAGGTATGTACAATGTAGACCGCCGCCCATGTGAGATGATTTATGCAATCTACAAAGATTGCATAAATTAAATAGACTAAATATAAAATTATATTCAAATTTATATTTTGTGTCTTATGTGTCATATGTAGGTATGTTTACACCCCTTACATATATTTTTGTATCTATTACGGCTAATGACGGTATATAGTTCGGTGAGATTAAGAGGGGGCACTATGTCGTACCAGCCTCGCTAGTCATTATCTAAATTAGTTAAGCTACTAATATTATCCTCCATTAAATAATTGCTAACGGGTGAATGACTCTTATCTTGAGTCAATTGCATTCATCTGCTCGTAAAACGGCAGTTGGAAAATGCTGAATTAATGTCCCCCAACCCTGGTGATTAATCGAGAATCTAAAAGTATATTTTTTTTCGGTTTTCTTGGTTCGTTTTGCAGAGTATTTTATGAGTTATAGATATTTTAGTGTTCGGAATCTTAACTAGTATTAACAACGATACCATCTTTTGCCGTAACAATACATGTTATAAAGGTTGGAAACGATATTGCAGTGTTAATAATAGACGGTTATCTCGTTTAAACCTTTAAAGCGAATTTAATAACATTTTGGTCGCTTGCAAGATTTCTTGGTGGCTTAAGCGAGTTTTATTCAGTCTTTTGGCAGCTCTGGCCGAGCAAATTTCCAAAACGACTCAACCGATTTTGTCGGGATTTGTATTGACAGGTAGAGGATTATTATTGTTTTTTCATAAACACTGCAGGAGAAAACTAGATAATAATCCTAATGCTTAAACACGATCAAATTATAATATAACACATGAACCGCTGTCACTGGAAAATGGCAAAGGGAAGGTAAATGATGTGACAACGAGGCAGGCGGGTCACCTGATGGTAAGTGACTACCGTCGCCTATAGACATTAGCAATACCAGGTGGACTGCCAACGTGTTGTACACCATATTACAATGCCTTAAGGGCAAGTGCAACTGGCTCTCAAGTGCAACTGCCGGAACACACCAACAGGTGCTTGGCGACAGATTTTCAACTTGAGGGTGGTAGCCAGCCAGTCGAGTACCACATAGTACCCTACCACCGTGCTGTGGTTTCCTCACGATGTTTTCCTTCACCGAAAGCTCAAGCTCATTGTAAGATTCGAACCCACGACCTTCGCCGCGGTATCCGACGTCACTTACCACTGAGCTATCATCGCCTTAAAAGCTTGCTTGCGAGTAGCAATACTAAAAGTTGTCATGGTTAAGGAAAAATAAGTATTTATATCTGAAATTGAAAATTATTGAAAGCGATAAAAAATGCTCTATGAAAGCGTCTATAGTCTACGGAAACCGCTTACAATTAGAGTGAGGTGTCTTATTGCTATAAAAACAATGTTAAGGAAAACTACTGCCAGATAACCCTTATCGTTTCCACCCTATATTACTTACTCGCTATGTTTGACTGAATGGTCACAAAAGAACAACTAATAAAATACTGTGTTGCCGATTAATTTATTGATCATTTCGGTAGGTGGTACTTAAATGTAAAATACACTTTTGCACACAGTACACTTACATCGATAGATGTAGCCTTAGATTACATTATGATACTCCAATGGTTGTTACGACTGCCTAAATCTCAGAAACTTGCAATGCATTACAGATACCTATATTGAGATCGTTACAAATGGTTGGAGGCCATAAGGGGTCATTCTTATATTACGTCACAATAAAGGAGGTGTGAATTAGTCCATGAAAAGTGACAAGGGTTGGTGAGGATTAGACTTGTAGTAAAAACGTTGATGTATATTGTATTCGTTGTTTAAATGTACTTTTTTTCCTTTGGGAAATGCAACAGCTTGAAAAGCACGCAAGACCTTGATGGTGGAGTGTGTACGTAAGTAAAAATTACATTTATTTTACCTGAGTAAGGTATAATTTTAAATTAATCTTCAAGGTATTCGTCAATTGTTTATTATGTGATACAGTAACAGAGTGTCAGGTAACTAACTCGAATATAGCGACGAGACATAGGAGGTTATGAAGCCACGAAATTAACGTGACGTAATATATGGATGACCCTTAACGCAGTAATGTATATATGTTTCATCTTATGGACAAGTAGGTAACTACGAGGATAGCAACAGTCCGACAATCGATAAGTTTTACGTAATTAAATATTAACGTTATTGATGCATATAATTCCAATTTTATATAACTTATTTTGAAACGGATGAAATAAAAAATGCTTGTAACAAGTTAACATGTGAAGTTGAACGCCGCCGCTAGACACTATTAAAACTTCTCTGAATGAAAGTCCATTTCAGTCCAGTCAAGTTTAAGGCATGAATCGCAAGGAAACGATATCACAGCCCATTGTACCCTTCTTAACTTTAAGATTCTGGTTAAAGCAACCTTCCGAACCGTGCATTAGAGTCTAGACTATACATAAGTGCTTGTAATGACTTATTTGAATAAAAAACATTTTCATTTCATTTCAAATACTTACCAATATACATGTTTAGTAAAAAAAAATAGTAATGATATTAATCCTCGCTACTTATCTTTAGTATTAAACTATCATCTCTATTTTAATAAGATAGCGACGATAATTACTTGAACGTGAATATTTACGATGCAACAAAAAGCCAGTGTTAGAAATGCCCAAATGGGTAATAGAGCAAACATAGCCTGGGAACTAACTTGCAGTACAGACATACTGATTATTTCGCGGTGTTCAACCTATCATATAGATATATGATTGATAAACAAATAAAAAAATCCTCATAGTTCATGAAAAAATAAGAATATAATTAATAAAAAATATCGACGTTTATAATAAAAGTTTTGTGGAAATATATCTAATGTAAATAGATGGTTTTGTATTTTCAGGAATACAGCTTATTTTCAAAGAAAGTGCAGACTTATACAGTGCTTGTACAGATAAATTATTTGTTGCTGCTACATTATATAAAAAAAAAACTGTCACACAACAATAAAGTTTGGAATGCATGAAAATATCACACTTGTTTCATAATCATTACATCAACTACCCTTATATATATATATAGGCTAAAGAATAAAAATGCTCATCATGCGAAAAATACAGCTGCAACACTTTTTGGGTCATCGAACACAATCAAAATAACCACCGCCACTATTATTAGTAAAGACTAACTCAAAAAGACAATCGCTTTGGCCAATATGATTTTACGCGTTGTGTTGTACTCGTAAATACATACAATATTTTACTACGTATTTTATTGATAACATATCACAAGGAACACACATTTTATTACTTTCCAAAAGTATTGTTTCTCTATCCATCCGTTAATTTTAAATTATTTTCCATTTCATTTATAAATAAACTAGCTATTACGCGCGGTTTTACCCACGTTCCCGAGGGATCTTATCTTTTCCCGGGATAAAAAGTAGCCTATACTATTCCAGACTATAATATATCTCCATGCCAAATTTCATCCTGATCCATTCAGCCGTTCTGGCGTAAATGAGTAACAAATATACATCCATCCAAACTTTCACATTTATAATATTAGTAAGCTAGTAAGATTAAATAAATATAAGACACATGTTGACAAATATTTTTGTAAATCGCTGTTTTCTGTAACTATAACATGGCAAAGATATTGTTGTCACCATGGAGCCATTAACAAATTGGAATTGGTCATTCAGTTTGAGTGTCCTTTCAGTATTCGGAACATAATTTCAGTATTTTATTTATAATATTGTATTGTACTGTTAAAGGATGCTCTGTATTGTTTGTGGCGATGCCTATGCTCAAAACATGTCCCTTTAGGGTTCATTCAAACCCTCCGAACAGTATCGTTCGTCTGGGAAGTGGTAAGGAACCTTTCACGCGAGTTCAGCTCCGGATCGCACTTGACCGGTTTCATAAGTGGAACAACGCGTAGTGGCTGTATTTTTTGCTCTTTGAGCGTTTTCGTTTTTTATGCTTAACATATTTTCCCATTAACCCACGTTCCCGAGGGATCATATCTTTTCCCGGGGTGAAAAGTGTCCTATGTCCTTCTTCAAGGTTCCATCTATCTCTATACCAAATCTCATCGTAAATCGGTTCAGCGGGAAGAGGTAACACAGACAGACAGACAGACACTTTCGCATTTATAATATTAATATGGATAACCATGCACACAGGTAATCGTAGAAAACCCATATAATTTGTAGGTTATGTTTCTGTTGTAATCAAGGTCCTTAGAAGGTCGTACATAAAAAAAAAAGAAGCAATCATGAACATGGTTAAAACGAAAGTTCCTGTTCTGCAGACAATAGGTGATATTGCGTCAAGACTAAACTTAACAGAACGGATAATAATATGTGTGCGATCATACTCTTGATATAATATAGCTGTGAAAGCAGTGTAGTTGCATATGGCAACTGGCAGGCAGGCGCTTGGCAGATTTTGTATGTCCAGTTTTTTGGATTGCCAGGCATAACTCAGGTAATCGCAAAGATATTCAGCGAAAGCCAGTGCAATCTATGGAGCACTAGTAAAGTAAGGAAACAGAAGCCATGTTCCCTTTTTTAGTTTTACTTGTATTCTAATTTCTACAAGAATTGTGAAATGCTCAAAATCCCTAGATTGGCAATTTAATCTACAAAATTACTGATAAGGCATTTTGTACGCTTTGGTTATAGAACTTCGATTTGCTAGTTTCGGTGACCCCAGGGATTCAAGGGGTCCAACCAATGACGCACCTACTGCCTGAAAATGGCTAATTTGATATATTTTGAAAGAATGTTCTGATAAGGGATTGTAGAATCATTTTAATGCATTTATTATTTTAATATATGTTTTCACCTCATAAATGTTATAGTTGATGTTTGCAGTTGCACGCAGTATGTTGTTTTATTATTCCATTCTGTAGAGCTTATCGAGAGCCACCGCGCAGTAAGATTGAATGGCTGTACTGCATGCAAACCCATGTTTTTATTTTTTTTATAAGTTGGTAATTTTTTTCCCAGGTATTACCCATCGTATCATTACATAAGCTACAATTCTCCTCCGAGCCACACCTCACCATGTAAGTATTAATTATTTTAAACTTATTACGTTATATTTTAAAACCGCACTTATTATTAAAAGATAAAGTTTGAAACACAAGTAATTTAAATGTAGAATGGTATTGTGTTTATTTCTTTTGTATATTAAGTACAGTCGCTCTTGTTCCATTAGTAATTACAGAGCTACTATATAATTTTTATTACACCTTTTTTACTGTTGGTTGTTTGTATTATAATTATTAAAACGTTTGTAATAAGTATTTAATATCTTTCATTATTGCCATATTGTTAAGATATTTTTAAAACATTGTAATTTTTATACAATTGCCACCCGAATATGCTTGCTATACGAATTCAATTATATTCAGGTCGACGGTAACAAATAGCTACTATCGTGTTGACTGATATCTAAGCAGTGGCTATATTTTGAATAGCTATTTGGCTTGTTATAAAGTAGCCAGAGATGGGTCTCTAATAATTTTATGACTTCATCTGTCTTTTTCTGTGTCCGTAACGTTCAGCAATGAAGGTATTGCTCCGACGATTTTTCTCGTCTGATATGCTGAAAATATGTTGTGTCTGTAGCGCCTTCAGCCAATCGATACATAATTTATATCTATTAGTTAGTTAAACATAACAGAATAACTATTAAAAATTTAAAAATACACAAAAATAATTATGAAGAAAAAATATTTTGTCATACATTTTGTATAGAACGACTTTTTTGATAATACGATCTTGAGATCGTATTGACAGATGGTTTATTTTTACAATTGGTGGCGTTGTAATGGGGTTCTAAGTTTTGTTTAAATTTTGGGGCAGAGCAACGTCTGCCGGGTCCAATAGTTTATACTAAACAGCACTTGTAATATGTATTCACAGATTACTACACGCAAAACAATCCGCAACTGCCAACGCCGAACATACAGTCGAACGCATCTGGCGGTAGGAGCAACCCCACTACGTTGGTGGGGCCTCAAGGCACCCCTGCGACTCCTACAGCGCCCACCGCAACGCTTCCGCACCCACAAGCCCCGGCACACATGCACCCAAACATGCCTGGTAATCTAAATTTATAATTATGCTATTTATTAATTTAACCTGCTGCACATATCGGACAGCGTCACCATATTGTTCCTTAGTTGGGCTAAGTAAGAGATTTAAATATATCGAAAATGTTAAACTTTAGCATGAAAGAAATGAAAACATTAATTTCCATTGTGTAAAAAAAATTCGGGGTCCATACGAGTATATGTGATTTATCATGCATGCCCTATCATAATAGTAGCTCTACGATATGGGTTTTGTCAAAGATAACTCAATACTAGAAATAAGCACAAACTTGTGACCTCTGCTTATAGACTTTAGAAAGTGCAAGGTTCATTTTTCTATGTGTACGCTTCTATAACAAAATCCCAACTTCAACTTTAGATATGCCTTTGCGGGCGGAGGGCACACGCGTCATACTTGTGAACAGGTGCTGCTTGTGGCGGCTGGTCTGCTTGAGTTTGTTGTTTATTAAGTCGGTCATAATTAAATTCTATAGATTACTATTTTTGCCGCCATAACACGCAAATATTGTCAGTGAGACTAGATAAATAATTATTGAATGTAATAGGTGTAAGTTTTTTTTGAAAAGAGTAATTGCTGAGTCTATTGCCGGCTCTTCTCAGCAAAAGCAACCTTCTGAACCGAGCATTTAGAGTCTGACTATTCATAAGTGCCTGTGAAGGCCTATTTGGATAAATAAACAATTTCATTTCATTCATTATTCATTTCGATAACCTAAGGCTGCATACATAACACTGCAATCATGTTATGGTAGGAATATTATGTACCTATACAGTACGACAAACTTAAGAGGGAGATAGGTGGATGGATCTCCTACCAAATATACTAAAATGACCTTCGTAAAATGTGTCACCATTTTCGAGATCTTTAAGATCTAAAATTAAAAAATCTATACATAACTGAACTGAAATATTGAAATATGGTGAACTTTTTACTGAGGTGATTTTTGTATGTTTGGTAGGTGACCCGCCCACCTATCTCCCCCTTAAGTTTGTCCTACTACTTACTGGACATCTTGTATATGGTGCCTGGCCATTTACCACGCTGCTCCATTTTGCTAGAAGACAATATTATTATGAAAACGCAGTGTAAAAGGATCAGTCAGTTGTTGGAAACAAAAGCTGGTTATCATGTTCAGTTTATACCCAGCTACAACTCCTAATTGCGTTATGGAATATAAAATCGAAGACTCATAATACACATTATTCTATTAACCGCCTATAAATTTTTGTATGACATAAATATCTTGTTCCTTTTTCATAAGTCAGAACGAGATCAGTGGTACTTTATATCACTTATTTTAAATTATATTATTATTTTAAGTTATATTATTAATAGTATATATTAAAAATTTATGTTTAGGTATACGTCCAGCTGTCGTCCCCAAACGTGTTAGCCATCGACTTGCAATTATTGACCCTGTTACTCGTGAGTAAAAAATCTTTTAACTACTTTTAGTATTCGTTTTTATTATGAAACCATTTTAAACGCAATGTTTTTGATTTCAGAACAAGACATCTTTTCTGATCTATATTCCAATGATAGTTATTTAAGTGGTGATTCAAGCGACAGACAAACGCCACAGCCACCTGTAAGTAAAAATAAATTAAAGTGCCATAACTTAACTCTTCTCAAAGTATAATCATTCATTTACGTCTATTCTAATATGTATATACACATGTATAATAAAACTAAGTCTAATTCTTAGTGATATTGAAATAATAGTAGAGTTAAAAGATACTTTATCTGTTTGAATAACCTTATATCTTCGGAAATAAGAACAGATTCACATATTAATAAAGTGCACCATAGGGTTTTTTAAGAACTCTGCGCGAGCGAAACTGGAGGCAAACCCCTAGTAATAGTTTAATCTACTAGATCCGCCCCGCGGTTTCACCCGCGTGCTTGGGGGAATTAAAATAAAATATAGCCCATGTTAGATAGTGATAATGTAGCTTATCATTGGTGTAAGAATTTGTATATCAGTTCATTAGTTTCAAAGATTACCCCCCACAAACAAACAAACAAATGCGTGTCAAAACCGACACGAGACTGGAGTTTACTCTTTTAAGTGAGATTGTCATTGAATATACCTACAACGTGAAAAAGATGTAAATAAACGCAAGAGATATGTTTATTTACATTTTTTCCAAGGTCAATAATACTGAAAGCATGCACTTTTGTAATATTTATATACTATATTGATTTGATTATAGTTTTCAAATATTGTACATAAATCATTTTAGGTACAAAAAAACATTATTATGGCGCAATCTCGTAAATTTTTGACTTTCATAGTTGGTATTGGACGTTAAGTGCTAGCTTACTGGTACCTCAAAGCTTTTGCTGGTACCAAAAAGTTGTAAGATAGCGTTTTATGTCATCTGAATACAAATAGTGTGTTCTCCGAAAATTATGCATGTGATGCTATCTATTGTCAGTTATATCACTATAAAACACCCATAAAAATTTCGTAAAGGGAGCATTGAATGAAATGGATTCTTAAGGAGTAAACACCAAAAAAAAATAACATACCTGTTTATAATATTAGTTATAGTTACGGTTTTGTAATCGCCGGCCCACTGAGTAAAAGGCATGGTTTTAAATTTTATTGTATTGTTTATATTATCCAGGAACCGACAGTTGCAGAAGAATTTTCCAGGATGGTTAACGAAGTCGCCAATCAGCCGTGTGATAGTACTTTCAAATCGAACTATGTATCAAGGAATGTGGATGTACCTATACCTTCCACAAGTACCTCAGTGCAACCTCAGTCAAATGCAATAATAAGCATAAATAACAATGTAGTAAAGTCTGAAATATTAACTATTAACGAAAATAAAAATTTAGGACTTGATGTTGCTGCCGTAGAACCCAATGAAACACCAATAGTGTCAGCAATATCAGACAGTCCTGTTATAGTGCCTAAAATGCCTATAAATATTAAGCAACTTCAAAAGAATAGTGAACAGAATATAGTTCTAGATACAAATAAGAATATACCACCTAATAAGCAATATAAACAAAATAAAATCAAACCAGTTGTGCCTCAAGTTGAAGAAGTAGAAATACCTTCAGATAATATTAGCCCTATATTATGTACGAATACGCCAAGTGTGGCAGTAAGTACATCGGTTATGACTAATGTTGCACCTGGTGCACCTACGGTGGTTGTGAGTGCCGCTCTGAATGCTTTGACACCTGTGTTCGCGCCCGCGGCTGTGCATGTCACCCCTGTTCCTATCTCCATACCTGCCCCTCAGCCACAAAGGATAAGAGAACCCAAAGAAAGGGTCAAGTCACAAGAAAAAGAAAATATTCCAGCACCTATTAAACCGAATGGTCCTACGCCTGTGGGTAAGTACCATTATAGTTCTGTCATTCACCATTTTATATTCGTGCGAAAAGAATAAGGGGGACAAAAGAGTACCTTTTGTTGTTATGTTGGCCCCTCTGAAATCAGTGAGACCAGCTATTGAGAAATGTATTACCCAATATTTAGGGATTTTTCGGGATGCTCCAACAATAAAATTCTCACGCGCATTCTCGTTATTCATTTTAACATACATTACGCGTCAACTATGACACGTTCGATTTCATCCACGATGTAATCACGCCAGGTATGTTAAAATAAATAACCTATAATATGTGCGAGGAGGGCGGTGGCGGCCACACGCGTCATACTTGTGAACAGGTGCTGCTTGTGGGGGCTGGTCTGCTTGAGTTTGTTGTTTATTAAGTCGGTCATAATTAAATTCTATACATTACTATTTTTGCCGCCATAACACGCAAATATTGTCAGTGAGACTAGATAAATAATTATTGAATGTAATAGGTGTAAGTTGTTTTTGAAAAGAGTAATTGCTGAGTTTATTGCCGGCTCTTCTCAGCAAAAGCAACCTTCCGAACCGAGCATTTAGAGTCTGACTATTCATAAGTGCCTGTGAAGGCCTATTTGGATAAATAAACAATTTCATTTCAATCATTTTATGTATTGTAATGGCAGAATGTACCCTCAGCATATCACAAAATAAAAATTATACATATTATTCCAAATCAGAGTAAGGATTATTGATCACACCTATTCTAAATAATAAATATTTACTGTGTTGTTTTAGTTATATGTAAGCATAATGTTCTTTTATCATGCTGATTGTACGTTCCGCCATAAAATTATGTAATATTGACTGAGCGCGCACACTGCACGTTTCTCACTCGCACTCACGGGAGTAACCCCGAATCTCGCTTCTCGGCGCACGTTCACTGAGAACCTTTCTTCTTGCAGCGTGTTTTGTAGGCTAATATAACGTAGGTATTTCAGCTTTTGTATAAGAGTGATGTATCTGTTCCGTGAACATATTACTTATCTATGTAAAATTGTAAGAGCATAACGTACCACTAAACTAGCCTGAATATTGGGTAAAACATTCGTCTATAGCTGGTCACACAAATTTCACGTCTGTGCGTGCGTGCATTATAAATTTAATTGCTTACACGCGTCGAGTAGCACATGTGGTTATATAGGACTGATGCTTATACGCGTCTTTCCACATCATCCATCCTTAACCAGTGTGGCCAGGTTCAATATGTCAAATTGCGGTTTGGAAGGTAAAAAATATTGGGATTAAAACATACTATCGTTTTCATATATAAAATAAATTTGAAGCATACTATCGTTTTCATATATAAAAGAATATTGTCGCATAGGTGACAATATTTTGTTTCGTGCATTATTGTAGGATTTAATCTACTTTTATAACTATTTCAAACCATAGTTATTTATTGATAAGGAGCCAACCTTATCAATGAATAACAGATGTTTGCAAATAAGGAATCTGTGTACGGTTCTCTAGCGTTTTGAATACTAAATTATTACATGTACCTATCAATCTATTCGCAAATACAAAAATACATGAAATAAGCGCGGTCGTAATACATCAAAACCAAAAAAAACTCGCAAATGGGACATCTGTCTGGAAAATCTATATATATAAAATTCTCGTGACACAGTTTTAGTTACCGTACTCCTCCGAAACGGCTTGACCGATTTTGATGAAACTTTATATCTGTATTCAGTAGGTCTGAGAATAGGTTTTTATCTATTTTTTACTAGCAGTCACCCGCGGTTTCACCCACGTTCCCGTAGGGTCCACTTCCCCGTAGGGTCCACGTTCCCGTAGGGTCCACGTTCCCGTAGGGTCCACGTTCCCGTGAGACCTAGCGGTATAAAAAATAGATGACAACCTACTCTCAGACCTACTGAATATACATATAAAATTCCATCAAAATCGGTCCAGCAGTTTCGGAGGAGTACGGTAACAAAGGACCGATTTGGATAAAATTTTGTTGTGTAGGCATTTCAATGGGTTCCTCGATGAATTGAAATCAAAATTGGACCCGGTAGGTGGCGCTGGAATCTAAGTTTTGTTTTAATTTTAGAGGCGGACAACGTCTGTCGCGTCCGCTAGTAATAATATAAAAACTTTGAAGTTCCTGTCATTTTCTTAAGGAGTGATTTTCCGAAAACTCAAACATGTTAACAAAAAAATTATATATTATCATCAATTTGACAGATTTTCATTTAAACTCATTTCTTCAGTTTAGGCCCTGGTAAGGCACTTATAAACGTTACAACTGATTCTACCACCGGTTCGGAATACACTTACATAAACAACCCTTTATCATAATATGAACCTTAAGGGTTGAATTCCCAAAACCCCTCCTTGGTACTCAAAAACTATAATAAACATTCTAAAATAATGCCTTGATTTCACGTTCTTAGTCTCAGTAGTCTGGGTTGTTGTATTGGGTTATTCATTCAGCTTATTTTATTTAAATCAGATTATGAGGATTGAATAGACAGTAAAATTTTGAACTTGTTTTCACTATAAATTGTGTACTTACAAACATAGTAAAAATTTCAAGGCTGGCAACACTGAAATCATTACAGCGTTCAAAATCTAGTTATTATGAACGAAATATAATTTCTATTACTGATAGGTCATTTCGAATGAAAAAAAGTAAGCATATCTGAGAATTTTGCATTAACCAGCATCCCCGTAAAATACGAATCTAATTCCATGTTGTGTTGTTGGTTGGCGAGCCAACAGGTTAATTTATTTGTTTTTGAAATCTATGAATGCATTGTTACTACTTCATCGGAACGTATCTACCTACATATCATTGAACTATTTAGGAAGGACAAACTTTTTTTTTTTATCTATTTGGGATATTTCTGCCAATGTCTAAGTTATTTGAAGGACTTTTTGGCGGGAACTTGCAGAGTGACGTTGCGTTTTCGTTTTATTTTCATTAAATTCGTGTATTTTGAGTTTTATTGAATAAATGAAAGCGTGTATCGTGACTTTCCAGGTTGTCCCAAAAAGTCCGTGAATGTTTTAGTGGAACAACCGCCAATTTCACTAAAGCCTAACTGGATATGCACGGACGAGGATTAGACATTACAGTGAATTTGAGAATGTGACTATAACATAAAAGAAGAAATTAAAACAATAAAATGTATGCGACTGAAAGACTTTGTATTGACTAAAAATTATAAAAAAAATAATTAAACGAGTGACAAATAGACCAAGACCATTTCAAATACTTTGACATTGGCAGAAATATACTAAAAGGATTATTGCGAGTAACAAAAAAAAAGTTATTTGAAATGGTCTTGGTCCAAGAATAATATATTCTAAATGGATAGGTAACTCTAAATACCTTTTTGAAGCAAATACCTATAACTTGCGAAAAAGAGAAAGATAACAACTACGTTGGGACAATCTCTCTTTCTAACTCTACTTCCCCTTAATGAAAGAAAGAGAGATTGTCCCAACGTAGTTGTTATCTTCTGTCATTTTTTTAAATAATTTTTAGTCAATACAAATCTTTCAATCGCATAAATTTTCTTCAGTTTTAATTTCTTCTTTTATGTTATAGTCACATTCTCACATTCACTGTAATGTCTAGTCCTTGTCCGTATATGTCCAGTCAGGCTTTAGTGAAATTAGCGGCTGTTCCACTAAAACGTTCACGGACTTTTTGGGATAACCTGAAAAGTCACGATACACGCTTTAATTTCATTTCACTTCACTTGTGCACTTAGATTGATCTTTATTGGACAAAACACCACCGAAGCGCGAAGTTATTCATTAAAATTCAAAATTCATGAATTTAACGAAAATAAAACGCAACGTCACTTCGCAAGTTCCCGCCAAAAAGTCTAGGACAAACCTATTAGACCATTCTACATTATTCTATGATGGTTTATGGTTACTTAGAATCGATCGATTCTGTACTTGCGCACAACACTATCTCTAGGTCGCCTTTCCGCATGGAACGAAACGATTCAATATGGCGGCTTCTACTTCACATTTCACAATCACGTAGAGCATAGCAACGTTTTAAATATTTTTAGTACTTTGTAACTCGACTTTTATACACTTTATTTGTCTAAATTTAGCATTTTTAGTATATATTTTTAGTTTAAGGCTAAAACTAAGTAATGTGCTCTGAGTGCTAAGAGTTATAATAGTCAGACATTCTAGATCCTTGAGTGACCTTTTGGATAGACTTTCTTTTACCATATTGTTACGTATCGTATCATATTTAGGTATATCAGTGAAGTTTCAAGAAAGTGTTTGTGGATTAGGATACTGTGATATAAGTTAGTTATCAGTGCCACATATAAAGTCTGATATTCAGGTACCGTGCATGAACTCCCACGTGGAAATACCTCACGTCCCTATAAATAGAATGCGAACTTGGTTCTCAAGAAGTGATAGGCGAGATTATAAATCGACAGCAAAGACATTTTCTTTGTCTTAAGACTTACTAATTTCGCAATCTCGTAGATAATGACGTACCCAATTATCCTAATTCATATTCGACATTTTGATCTCGTCAATAATAAAATTCAGTACCGTCATATTTTACATGATCCAAATTAAATAAGATACATCATTTTATTAACTTGCTAAACTTGTTTCCAAATTGTATAATTTGGTATGTGTGTTGATAATTAGGTTATAAAGAAAAATACTACGAAAGTATCGTGTTTCTCGAATATATGAATTATACCTTATCTTCAATAAGTAGAGAGACTTTATTGAAATATTTAGTATGTAGAATAGATAGATTTTGTTTTTTTTTATCTTAACTCGTTGAAACGCCGATCGTACGGCCGTCAGTAAACTATCTACCTACTTTAAAAAAATAGAAATCCAGGAATCGCGATTCATGTGATTAAACTTGCACAACATATAGATATGAACATATGGTTGTACTGCAATGTATTATCAAATACTGATCTTGAATACTTTTTTGCCTTCATTATTAGGGCATATCAAAAGTAATGTCAACCAATTTTAAATGTGTCCACTGAAACAGTTAATATAGCCAATACTCAAGGTCAATAGATGTGATTGAAATTTTATAGTAGAAATTTTAATAGGGTATTTTTTTACAGTGATTAGTTCAGTTGATAGTTTACCAGAACCTATCAACCCTCCAACTAGTCAAAACAGTCAAATGTTGAGTGCAGAATCAACAAAAAAAATAACAAAATCATTCATACCAACATTTGAACCTGAAAGTGCACCAGCTGTTGAAGCAAAAGTCGAGAATCAGGAACTTCCACCCACAACGGAGGCTTCAGCACCTACTGCTACACAGTTGTTATCTGCAAGTATTGAAAAGCTTGCGAAAGAGCTACCCCTAGAGCCAGAAACAGCACATGAAGTTAGAGAAGCCAATAGTGCTATAGAAGCCCAAGCTAAGCTGACACAGAGCCTGTCTAGTGTACTTCGAACCAATCAAACTGAATTTAAAATGAAAGATATTAATCTTAATAATAAGACTACAGGTATGTCTCGTTTCTCTCTATGTGCTATTAAGTATCTTGTTTTCTTAATTTATTTATCTTCAGGAGGTAACTCTGTATTTGCGTAAATATAATAAATAATCCTAGTGTGTGTGTAAGACTACAACTAACTTTGACAAACACAATATTACTTCATTGTTTAATTCTTGTTTAGTCACAAACTGCACTGTGCACTGATTTAGTGGATATGCTGGCTACCAGAAATATCTAATATTTAAATAATCTAAATTTTTGAATTAAAGGGAAAATTTATAAAACCGTCATAAGACCTGTCGTAATGTATGGTTCTGAATGTTGGGCAATGAAAGAGGTGAATGAGAGAAGAGTACATGTGGCTGAGATGCGAATGCTAAGGTGGATGTGTGGCGTTACGAGAATGGATAAGATAAGGAATGAGTATATCAGAGGAAGCTTGAAAGTAGCACCAGTGACTGAAAAGATGAAAGGAAATAGATTGGCTTGGTATGGGCATGTCATAAGGAGGGATGAAAGGCATGTAACAAAAAGAGTATTGAGCATGAGTGTGGATGGATATAGAGGTAGAGGAAGGCCGAAGAAGGTATGGATGGACTGCGTGAAGAATGATATGCATATGAAAGGTGTGAGTACGGAGACGACTAGTGATAGAGCGGAGTGGAAGAGGAAAACATGTTGTGCCGACCCCACCTAGCGTGGGATAAGGAAGAGAAGAAGAAGAAGTATAATAGGTAAATAGCCTTTATTATCATATCACTAATCAAAATCAAATATTATTTAAAAGAATAAAATTAAATCAAATGAGGAAAACAAAATCACTTTTTTTACATAATGAATAAAACATGGGATACTTTTTAGTCCAGAAAGCTCCAGATTGCGGGTGAAACCACAGGGGATAGCTAGTGCATCATAGCAATATATCATTTTTGCAATACCTTGCCTTGGGGCAACACACTGCTATTAATTTCAGCGAGCTTGCACTCCAACATCATATAAGAGTACAAATATAATATTGAGGATTATACAAATATTTTAGATTTGTTCTGAAATGTATATAATTTAGTGTGATACTGTGTGACTGATGTCAACCTAATCACATTTTTTGAAGCATTTCCTAAGATAAAATCATTGTATAGCATCATTTTATTTTGTTGACAGATTCTGATACTGCCAATGGTAATACTGCTGAAGTGACCAAAACTGAGGCTGTCAAAGAAGAAATCAATAAGGATGAAAAAGTTGTAAAAAATAATAAGAGTAAGAAAGCTGCCAAGATGGCCAACATCGAAACGCCTGCCAAAGAGGCAGAATTACATGAAAATGGTAAAGATAAGACTGATACAGTAGTTAATGTAGAGCAGGAGAATGTACTACCTACTGATGATGATGCCACCCCCATCTCTATGCCAGAAGAAACACCTGAAGTTCCTGAGGCGCCAGCAGTTTTTGTGCCTAAATACAAGTATACCGATGGTTTGTATTATTGTTATTATCAATAAACTAAGCCACATTTTTTGTGAGAAATGTTATTATAGTTTTGTTTTATTTTCAGATCAATGGTCTCCACTTAACAAATCTGGCAAAAAATGCTATGACATTGGTTTGCTCAAGCAAATAAAAGAAGACCCTCTTTCCAAAAACAAACCTAATGCTCCTTTGCTGGAGGTTTGCAATGTTATTAGGGTTAGTTCTTGCATAGTATTTCATTTATCTGTGAAAGGATAATAAGTCATCACCATTATAACCATGTATGTTTTGTTATAGACTGCTCCAATGCAAGAGCCTCTAACATTTACTCCTATTTCAAGACCTATGAATGACTCGTTGTTCCCACCATTTTTGAAGAATGCTGGTATGGGCTCAAGGAATAATATTTCACGTGAGGCAAAGAAAGATGGAAGGACTATGACACCTGGCAAGATTATATCTTACTCAAAGTTTTCGTGTGTGTCAGTTTACTCTAATACATATCTGTTTAATATTTTTAATTTTATTTCACAGGTAAAGGTAGTGTTAAAATGTCTGCTGCTAGTGGAAGTTCCCAACATAAGCCAGTTATCCATGTGTCTCTATCCCTACGAGAGGAAGTCAAACTGAATGAAGTTGATTCTGCATGGAAACCCACAAGATTTAGGAGAGAGAGTGTTGGTGAAGAAGAATTCAAAACACAGGTAAATACTAATAAAACGATATCCATCTTATTTAAATTTGTTACATCAGTTTAAAATGTATTTATGAAATCTAGCTTTCTGTTCGGGATATAAAGTATTATAATAATTTATAGTATTCGGTGTATACTATATATTTGATTAATAAAATACTAGCTTTCGCTCCGTAGTTTCACCCGTTTTACCGAGAGATCTTATCTTATCTCACAAACACATACTTTCACATTTGTAAAATTATTAGGATAAGTAAAATCTTTGAAGATACTGATGATTATTTAATGTATACGTATAATACGTATGTTTTTTTTAGGAACTGAATAAAAAGTTCAGAGGTATTTTGAACAAGTTAACCCCACAAAAGTTTGACACTTTACTGGATAGAGTGAAAACTCTCGAGATCAACAACCAGAAGCGCCTCGAAGGTGTTATTGATCTGGTATTTGAAAAGGCAATTGATGAGCCCAATTTTTCTGAAGCATATGCAGCCATGTGCAACAAGCTATCAGTGCTTAAGGTATTCTTATATAAATGTATATTTTTGATTTAATCAAATTTAGAAAGAATTACAATTGTTAATTATTTACAAAATATTTTTAGGTACCTGCTGATAATGCGTTGTCTCCTGACCAATGCGTTAATTTCAGAGCGCTTATTATAAATAAATGCCAAAATCAATTCGAGACTGATAAAGTAGATGCTCAAATTTTGAAATTAGAAAAGGAACTTACAGAATGTGCAGATCCTGTAAGTATTACATCATACTTTGAAATGCTCTTTATGTATTTATTCATATTGAATAGGCGGGCTGGATGACGTGGTTGGTTAGAACATTCGATTCCCACCCAAGACAGGCATATTAAAATTGTATATGTATGTATGCAGAAGTTGCACCAGTTACGCCATAGGTTTTAGGTTCGATTAACACCCAGTACAGACGTCTCGTCTGTATATGTAGGTAGTTATTTAAAAAGAAGTTATAATATATGTAGCATAATATCAGTTATATTGTTTCCATAGTACATGATCTACTTATTTCACGATTAGAGGCCATGTGTTAAAAATGTTCCGGAATATTTAATTTTATTTACATTATGTAAGGTGCATTACATACAACCATATTTGTAGGGTTCTGTACCCAAAGGGTAAAGACGGAAACCCTATTACTAAGACTCTACTGTCCGTCTGTGTGTCTGTCTGTTCCGTCTATCGGTCACCATGCTGTATCTCATGAACCATGATAGCCAGACAGTTGACATTTTCTAATGTTGATGTATTTTTGTTGCCACTACAACAAATACTAAAAACAGAATAAAATCATTAAAAATAAACTACAAAATTTGGAACCCTCGGTGCGCGAGTCCGACTCGCACTTGACCGGTTTTAACTTTAATATATATATTAATTAAATCTTTTATATAGGCCAAAAAGAAAGAGTTGCAATTGATGATAAACGAAGAATCAAGAAGGGTCCGGATGAGATCAGTTGGAAACGTCAGGTTCATTGGTAAGTATTATTATATCTGTGCAGTTAAATAAAAAAATATGCTACCTGTTATAATATTTTTAAATTACGTGTCGGTTATTTTATAATATTACTCGCTGTGCCCCATAATTTCACCCTCGTCCCCATGTTTTCTTCCAGGATATGATCTGCTTGTGTGCCAAGTTTCATTTTTTCGTGAAAGAGTACTATAAACATCTCCACTTACATCTTCCTCTCTCGCATCCTCACCCAATAGAATATTCACCCGCATTTCAGATTCAATTAAATGTTTCCCATACATATAAAGCACCCATTATTAATTGTTGCTAAGCAAGTTCATTTATTACAGCATGGTTATTAAAACTAAAGTTATTACAATATTAGTTAAAAAAATATTTATAAATATATATAATAAGAATGACGCTAATCAGTGATTAATCGTGGTACCTACCTTGAACTAATCGGTGTAATTAGATAAAAATAAATCTCCGTCTTATTTGCACATACGCGTTATTACGTTATTTTATTCATGCTAGCTTTTGCTTTGCGATTTCCCGTGTTTCAGAGGAGGATTCCTGAAATTGTTTACCCTATCATAATCAAGAATATGATATATCTTTTGTTTTAACTTTTTAATAAGTTTGTGTTTGATGGTAAGTGATGATGTGCCCGTAGGTGGAACGCACACGCACATATAGAAGGGAACGGGCTCACAAGTGCTACTGTCGTAACTCACTGATAGGTGCTTGGCGACAGACTTTCTTGAAGATGGTACCCAGCTAGTACTCATACCACCGTGCTATGGTTTGTTTCCTCCCGATGTTTTCCTTCACCGGAAGCTCAAGTACTTTGTAAAATTCGAACCCTCCGATTCACTAACCACTGAGCTATCATCGCCTTATATATTACCTTACCTTATATGAGTATATTCTGGTGGCAGAGGCTTATGTTCTGCAGAGGACATCTCTGGCCTAAATATTATCGAGTAACAAAACATTCACTAAATAAAAAAACGGCGAGAAAAAATTGTTAGTGTTTAAATTAAGTATTGCGAAATTGATTGAAATCATTTAACATTTATGAAAAAATCATCTTTATGTATTTTTTAAACTGTTGCTACTTAAAAGATGCTATTGCGAAATTGTTAAATCGGAAATCTTATTATATTACTTATTCCGTTTGAAATGTACTAAAAATATTAGGTAATGGTGTCAATTGGGTTGTGCACAGAAATGAACACAATTTGACAGGTCTATTATTAAGTTTGTACCTTGACTATTAAGTTGTAGTAAAATTAAGTTTATTTCACTGCACAACCAAATCGATACCTTTATAAATTAGAGATATTCATGTAGCTCATATATTTAAATAAATCTCTTTAATCTATCCCTTTTATTGACCTGTGCTTGTAATAAATGTACCAGTGTAAGTGATGTAACCTAGAAGAGAACTCATTTTCATTTTTTGTTTTCATACCTCGTCAATTCAAAACCATTAAAATAAGCCCTTTTATTAGACCCAGATATTCATTTCATTTCGACATCTGCATTATATGTACTTTAAATCTATCCTTTGGACTATATTGATGTCCGATTTACCGCACTATGCTCAACTTTGCGATGTATTTACTGCTTGTATTTTATCATAAATACACTATTTTTAGTATAGCATAATTTTAATAATGTAGCGGAATATACTAGACAGCTCGCGCATGCGCTGCATACTATTATTTATCTATCAATTGATCTAAAAACATAATAAATTTAATTATACAGCTAAATTCGTCTACAGCTGGCTGAGCGTCTGCTTCCTTTAAAATATGGAAAATATCTTTACCTCACCTACCAGAAAAAACAGTTTACCTTCAAACTAACAAGTTTTCGATACGATTTACTTGTGTCATTATAGACTAATTAAGTACGCGAAAGTTTACTTATCATTGCAAATTCCACATTATAACTTGTGATTATTTTGTTTTACCTACAATATTGGCTATGCTCCATAATTTTATTTCATGTAATATATAACAAATGAATCAATCCGACAATTTGTTACAGGTGAATTATACAAATTGAAAATGCTTACATCTAAGATAATGGATTATTGTATGAAATACCTGATTGATAAAGTCGAAGAAGAAAAACTCGAGTGTCTCTGCAAATTGCTAACCACCATTGGCGAGCAGGTTGAAAATGAGGTTAGCGGACAACTTGACACCATTTTCAAGAAAATGCAAGAAATCGTTGATCGCAGATCTCATAAGATCAGCAGTCGGGTCAGGTATGTTAGAGCTTAAGGTCCAAAATTAATCGTTCATTTATTATTGCAATGTCTTAATAGGAATGATGTCTATATTCAAGAAAAAATACCTAACACTAACACGTTGTAAAATTCCGCCCTTATATGATTTATAATTACCAATTTAACGACAAACAGTAGGTCTTTTGATGGTTTCTATGTATGACATCATAATTATGTACTTCATAGAAATCTCCATGTAAATATGATATGTCAGTCACCATCCCTATTACCGACATATTATGTCCGTAGATTTATGATTCAAGACGTCATTGAGCTCAGGAAGAAAAAATGGGTCGTCAAGAGTGTAGTCGATTCCCAGCCCAAGATGATGGATCAAATTCAAAAGGAAGCTGAGCAACATCAACGCCACATTGAGGTTGGAAATATGTG
This sequence comes from Ochropacha duplaris, assembly GCA_951361185.1. Classification (NCBI taxonomy): domain Eukaryota; kingdom Metazoa; phylum Arthropoda; class Insecta; order Lepidoptera; family Drepanidae; genus Ochropacha; species Ochropacha duplaris. The sequence continues at coordinate 5,869,152 of OX592690.1, forward strand.
AAAGTCTTGTTGTTATGAAAGTAAGTTAACCATGAATGTAATTAGGTCTAATTTGTGTTGTGTTATTTCTTGTAGCTTATGAATGCCAATCCAATGGGTGGTGGATTCCGTCGTGATGATGGCGGTCGCGGTAAACGTGGCGGTGATGGCCGTAGACAGAACTCTCAAAATTCCTTCATGGATAATTCATGGAAAACTCCTCGCACTACAAACTTCCCTGTTGATACATCAAAACTGAAAGCTGTCTCTCAGAACTCTCAGAGGGTATTTAAAATATTGTTATTATACTTTAAAATGCCATTTGAATTAACCATGATATAGACAGTAAACTTATCAAATGCCTATTTCCAGAATCTTACTAATATAAAATTGGCTCCACATCATTCAGCTTGGAATCATGGATCGGGCACAAAAAGCACTGCACAAGCTGGTAGCAATTCTATGATCAGTATCAGTAAAAACATGTACAGTGTTCTTGAAAATGTACAAACCGATCCAACTTCTCTAAGAGGTAATTAAAATACGTAATAATGCATTCATATATATGTACATTATTTTTATTATACGATTTTTTTAACATTACTACTTGTCTCCCAGGTAACAGAGATATGACACCTAGTTATCATTCGAAAGGTGCATCAATCGAGAGATCGACATTCAATTCTCGGGGTGATTTTAGTGAGTAAATATTATATTAAATTTTGATTGATTCTAGTTTTTCGTCCCGCGGTTTCACCCGTGTTCCCGAGGGACTTTATCTTATTCCAGGATATGATCTACCCATGTGCCAAGTTTAATCGAAATCCGTTCAGCCGATTTTGTGTGATTGAGCAATAAATATCCAAACCTACTAACTTACAATCATACAAACTTTCACATTTACAATATTAGATCATCCACGAAGATGCGCCCCACTCTTTTTCCTAATCCCTTACAGTGCAAGTGTACTTTGGCTAGTGTTGTAGTGCTGTCGATATGCAACTACAAAAAGGATGTACACTTGCTCTGTAAGGGATTAGGATATCTACGTGGATGCTATCTATAGGATGTGTAAGTTTTACATTTGGGTGATGATTTACAGACAGTGGTACCGGTAATCGTTCGGGCTCTGTCGGTGTGGTGCGATCTAACTCTGGTACACGTAGTACATCAGTTGCGCCACTATCACCACCAATAGAGTTAGACGTACCAGTGGCAACACCTGCACCAGCCCCGGCGCCCGCTGCCGTGCCCCAAGAACCACTGCCTGAAGCCAAGAAAAAGTCCGTCAAGGCTATGATTGAACTCTGCCTTATAAATCCCAACGATGAGGAAATGGTGGCTGAAGTCAAACAGCTGTTCTCCCCTCAGTATCACGCCGCATTGGTCACTGAAATTCTCAATGTTGCTCTTGAAAAGTGAGTTCTCCTACTATGTATCAATATTTACCATAAATGAAAACCGGCACAAGCGGGTTCTATAGTTAATTACTTTTCTTAAGATATCGAACAGCTATATAAAAATACATGCTTAAAATAGTTGTAAATATCCTAACATGATAAAATTTAAGTGTATACAGAGCTGAGCATTTTATGACAATACTGATTCAAAACAATAAGTGCACTTTTTGACGATAGCTCACGAAATGTATTTAATGTAGGTTACTATTTTGTTCCCACCTGAATAAAATTACCATAGTTATCCCTATCACTAAGAAACCTGAACTGATATATTGAGTATTAAAGCGATACCGCGACTGGTCTCGGTATGGCGGCTTGCACTAAGTTGTAACTTGTTTGAAACAAAATATACTGCTAAACAAAAACAGCCTGTATAAAACGTTGTAGCCAGATACTTTGCTTAGTTTGGGATCAGATACTTTGCTTAGTTTGGGATCAGATACTTTGCTTAGTTTGGGATCAGATAGCCGTATGTTTTTGTAAAATACTTGTTTGTTTAAATTTTAGGACAGAGAAAGAGATTGGAATGATATCAAAATCATTGCTACATTTAGTATCTACAAACACAATAACTGCTAATAACTTATTAGCTGGTATAAAAGAAATATTTGAGTTTGCACCTGACCTATACATTGATATTCCTAAGCTATATGAATATTTAGGACAGCTCATTGCATTGCAAATTGAAAAGAAGGTAATAAAAAATAAAATATCTATTGTTTGTTATGATTCTACTATTTTGATATTGATTTAAATCCGTTTTTGTAATTTTTCAGCATATCACATTTGTAGAGGCATTTAGGCTTTGCGAAACTGTAATTTCTGCAAATCAGGGACATCTATTTCTAAAAGCTTTAATTAGTGATCTTAAAGAAAGCATGGGTCCTACCTTTGTTACAACCAAATGGCAGGAATCTGGACTTCAGCTTAAAGAATGGATGAATGAGGACCAGGTAGAGTATTATGTATTATAATTAATTTAATGTGTAATTATTATTATCAGTTAACTAACCATTTATTTTTTGTTAATAGGTGGCGAAATGGTCAGAGGACAACAAGTTCGAATTTTTACAAGGAGGTGCTAAGGTTTGTGAAGAAGCAAACAAAGTTATGTCTCCAGCTGAAACACAATCGAAACTACTTCAGCTTATGAATTCTGATGAAAATTTTGAATGTATAAAAGGATGGGTCCAGGTTAGTAATCTGAGTTGAAAATATTTCTAATATTAAAGTGACTCGACCAAGTATTATATATCCTAAATGGATAGGTAACTCTAAATACCTACTTGAAGCAAATACCTATCAATTGAGAAAAAGAGAAAGATATCAATTACGTTGGGACAATCTCTCATTCTAACCCTACTTACCCTTAATGAAGTTTAGAATATATAATTCTTGGACTCGACCATGATATTTACTCACACACAGAGAATAGAAACTGTTATTACAGTCAAATATTTCTCGCTATAGCAGTAGGCACTTAAAGCGGTGCATTGCGCGAGTGATGGAGGCCTAGTCGTTTTTAAGAAAAAAAAATTAGTTTTTTCTGAAAAGAAATGTTACCTAGATAAATACTATAATACCATTCAGTATAATAGCATAATATAATGAAAAAATGAATGTACAAATAACTAATGTTTTTAGTATTGCGTTTGTATTAACAATTCATCAGTGCTGGCATCATTGAACCTTTCTTTTATCATACCTCTTAAATATGCTAATTTGTGTAATCAATGAGAATGTGGAGCTATCACTGCCACATTCCTTATCCCCTTGATTGAATTTTATTATGAAATGTGAAGATTTTTGTTTACTTGCGTACTTATACTATTTTATTTGATTTATGAATAATCAACAGGATAAGTTCAGTAAATCTGCAAATGAAGATTGGTTTATGCAAGCACTAATCCAAGCGATATGCGAGCATGCACTCTTTGGCCCCGAGTCACGAGACTTACCCCACTTCAACCAGGATCGTATGAATAAATATGCTGGGCTCATCAATGAATTTGGTGAATCGAAACCATCAAGAGAAGCTGGTTGTTTGTTTGGCATACAGCAGCTAATACGTAGGCTAGAACATCCACAAGGTATTACATTACTCAGTTTTTTTTTATCATGGTTTCCCAACATGGAAAGTGATGTGGCGGAAGGAGGTAAGCACACAAAGCCTAGATGGAGATAAGCACACAAAGCCTAGATGGATTTAAGGCGATGATAGCTCAGTGGTAAGTGACGACGGATACCGCCGCGAAGGTCGTGGGTTCGAATCCTTACAATGAGCTTGAGCTTTCGGTGAAGGAAAACATCGTGAGGAAACCACAGCACGGTGGTAGGGTACTTTGTAGTACTCGACTGGCTGGCTACCACCCTCAAGTTGAAAATCTGTCGCCAAGCACCTGTTGGTGTGTTCCGGCAATTGCACTTGAGAGCCAGTTCGCCTTAATAAGGTGTACAACACATTAGCAATCCCCTGGTATTGCCAATGTCTATAGGCGACGGTTGTCACTTACCATCAGGTGACCCGCCTGCCTCGTTGTCACTTGTGACATAAAAAAAATTTAAAAAATGGAGATTGACTCTCAAGTGCAACTACATACCTGAATACACCATGGCTCTGCTTGGCAACAGATTTTCATCTTGAGAATTGGAGTGCCTATAGAGTTTGACCTCGGAATCCTGTATGAATGTAAAACTTTCTGAATTACGTTTTATAGATAAAATACTAAACCCATTGTTTACCCATATTTTTTTTGTTGCGTTTTATTCGAATGAACATCTTTTATAAATACCAGGGACCAAAAAAGGTTATATTGGCAAGGAGAATGCGGCAGCTGTTCGAAAGATTTAGTCCCTTGTGACACTTGTTTCGTTACTTTTGTGTATTTTTGTGCAGTGAATATTTTCATATTTAATTATTAATGAACAACTATGTTGTTAGTAACTATATAACAATTATCATTTTGCAAAATATTACTTAATACCTGCGGATGTCGAAAATGTTGTTTATACTGCACTGCAGCCCAGGACCACTGAAGAGTGTGGCAGAGGAGGCAAACTGTCCCCCTAAAATCAAAAGGGTGGGGGGGCCTTATATTTTCCTAGGTACCTCCGGTAAAGAAGGTTTCTCTGTGCACTCCATAATCCACAGACTTTGCTGACACATTACTGTAATTTGATAAGGTTGTCCCACTATCGTGACCAAGATCTTCAGGATGAACATCAGTCGTAGTCCCCCACCAGTCATAGAGTATATTCGCGGGACTCGTCTACATCGTGTTTACATTGCAGTGGCAATAGTTGTTTCAATGCATCAACCTTTATAAAAACTGCAACTGTATATTAACCGTACGTACCTCCTCAAGTTCGCCGCTCACTCGACATTGAGTTAGCTACCGATACGCCGCTCAGATTCAGTCGCGCGAGTCGTCGTAATGAGGACCTCGCCCTTATAAGCAAATTACAGGCGAAGGAAGGAAGCACAAGTAAAGAAATAAATCTGAAAACCATTTTGTAATTACATCAGAAGTTTTGGGGTAATTACAACATAATCGAAAAAAAGACGAAAAAATATTCCAGACTCGATGGTTTCCGTGATGAACGAACTATTTACAACCGACTAGTTTGTACGGAACCCTCGGTGCGCGAGTCCGACTTGCACTAGCCGGTTTTTTACTTATAATCTTTCATATTATCACTAAAACAATATATTTGTAAAACGATTTCTGCTCTAAGCTAGGAATTAATTAAATTATGTACATATATCTGTATTTATTTTATTATTAAATAAAAAGCAATGGATTTAAATGGGTAAACTATGTAATATACTTAGTTAAACAAATCCAACAGGTTATGCTTAATAATTAGTTTTACGTACCTGGATTCCGAGATTTTTTTATTTCAGGTGTTTAAGACACTTAATACCTAGGCCGCACTCATCGCGATAACGCGGATATACGGACTATCGCGATGTATGTAGCCAGATATTCGTGAATACTTCGCACTTCGGGCGAAGCTTCAGACACATCGCTCCGCTGTCGGTAAACTCTCGCACTTCAAAGGGTTTTATCGCGGTGAACTCCGCTTGCGCGGCCACATTCCATTTTGTTTTCTGCGTTTGTACATCGCGATTATAAACTTTACAACGCGCATGTTGTGGCCGCGACAATTCGCCGTAGACCGAAGACGAAGTTTATCGCGATGAGTGCGGCCTAGGCATCTGTAGTAGCCAGCCAGGAAGATAATGTAATGTACTCTACCACCATGTTATATTTTCTTTGCAAATTATAATAATAATGTAACTTTACATTCTATACCCCCTGAATTTGTACAGTACCGCAGAATCATCCCATAGATAGAAGCATTGGGCTATAAACTTTTTAAGTTTTTATTTTATTGTAACACTTGCTGATCCCGCAGTTTCACCTGCGTTTCTTCCGTGGAATACTAACTATCGTATCCCGAAATAAAAAGTATCCTGTTTTAATCCAGACCTACAAAGTTTCATCAAAAACCGTTCAGTTGTTTTACGTGATTGAGAATGAAACACACAAAACTTTAAAATTTATAATATTAGTAGGATTTAGTAATGTAGTAGGTTAGGTGTTTTTTTTTATTTGGCAATATAATAAAAAATTAAGTAGGCTCTATATTATACCATTACACATAAAATCTACGAAAAAGAGGCCAAATTGTTTAATATTATAATAAATTTTATGTATTTCAGGATTAACATTAGAAATATTCCAATATCTGCATGAACAATATATCATCTCATTAGATGGTTTTATAGCATGGGAAGTATCTGAATTGGAACCAGAAGGCAAAGGTGATTTTTTAAATAGTTTTGTTTTAATTATATATGTACTAGTTTTCCGCCCCGCGGTTGCATTCGCGTTCCCGAGGAATCTTTACTTTTCTCTAAACCTATGTTCCAGGATATGATATACCTTTGTGCTAAGTTTCGTCAAAATCCGTTCAGCTGTTTTTGTGTGATTACCAAAAAATATTATCTATCTATTTTGGATAAACATCCAAATATAGAAAACATTCACATTAATAATATTAGAAGGTTTAGTTTTAGAAGAGCAGTTAAGTAATTATTATATTAGTAATTACTTTAAATATTTTTTGTTTGTAATTTAGTATTATTAATAATTAGGTATAATGTGTGTGTTTTGGTACACTTGTGCAGGTGTAATGATGAAGGCGCTGACCTCGTTCTTCACAAACATCAAGGAGGCTGACAACGAGGACTCGTGTAGCGAGGACTGACGAGGGCGCCACGTGGCCGCCGCGCCCTCGCTTGCGTCCGCGCCCTCGCCCGCGCCGCTCTCGACGCCATCGCCCCCTCCCGCTCCCGCTCCCGCCACGGCCCCGGCCGCGGCCGCGGCTCCGCCCTCAACTTCCGACACATCCTCATTCAATGTCTTCTATATTTTTATATATTAGAATCATCCTACACGGAACTCATAGATTATATTAATACTATTATTATTATAATGCTTAACCTAACAGAAGCTAGAAAAGATGTATAATATTTTTAACGCTATAGTTATTTAACAAGGGTCTAAAATAAATTAGCTTCAAACAAAAGCGTAACTTTGTTTGTAAAAAATATTTTATGGATGAAATTCAGTTCCTGTTTTCAAATGAAATTTAGCGTCTACATCAGACATTGTACTTGTTTTTAAACAACTTTCAATAGGAGGTTCTCGATTCGATTAGTATTTTTTATATAATTATGTACACATATTATGTCTCCCGAGATTTCCGGGCCGATTTAGATGATTATTTTTTAATAGGAAGAAACTTCTCGAGATGGTCCCATGTAAATTTTCTTATGATCTGACCATGGAGTTGGATATGGAATAATTCCTGAACGGTAATTGACACGAGCACCTTGAATGAAATATTTGACAGATTTTAATCGGCAATTGTTAATATCTTTAGTCAGCGACGAATTTGGAGGGGAACATAATTCATTAGTTAGATACTCAATATTGAAAAAAGAAACGTAACATTAAATAAAACCGACTTCGTAATACACAATAAATAATATACATTGTGAGTGATTATTAACTGTTGTGAAGATGGTAAAAAGCCTGGCTGACAGAATATGTTGTAGTAAGAGATTTTCTATGGATCCAAAGTTATTTGCTGACTTTAGAACAGTCCCTTATTACAACAGTGTCCTTAAATTAAATTATTCGTGCATTACTATTTGTATTTTGAAGTGGGTTTTTTTACTTGTTAATTTATTAGTCGTTATTTTTACTTATTTATTTAAAAATTGAGTAATTTTCTTAATATTCATAAAATATTCTCCCTAATGAATTATTTATATACCTATCTACTTATCTAATCATCAGGAACAACAAAATAAAAATAAGTTCTCATTCTTTCTAGATCTAAAAAAACTCACAAATGATAATATTTACATGATTTATTCAGTAATATATATATGCAACATCGAAATATTGTAAACACGAATCAAGACCATATCAGTTTTTTGGCTAACACTGAATTGAAACCCAAACACCAATAGTAATAGTAGTTATATATTATATGTATAGTATATATTGTTACCATTAATTGCTTATTGCATGAGCGTAATAATAATACCGTTTTTAGGGAGAATATACAATTTATTATTATATAACCAAATATATTTATTGTAATAGTGTGCTGTTGTGGCATATACTCATATAAAGTATACAGCTTATGTCCCCATGACTTCTCAATAATTAGAAAATGATATACTCAAAGCAATAATCATGTGTAAAGTGTACAATGTAACACAATCTGATGATTAACAGTAGATGGTTTTATATTAGGTATATACAAAAAATATGCTATGCGATGCAACCGAAGTTAAGAGTTCAATAAAAGATGTTTAAAGATTTATTATATTATACATTTTATGTATTATACAAATATCCCTTTGTTTTTATTGATTGATATAGATATAAAATGATGATTATAATAAAATAAATAGTTATAATAATAGCATTGTTTTTAAACATTTTAAATTGATTTTGGCTGGTTTTATTGTTTACCACCTGATTGATATACCTTTAATCATCTCATTTATTTCATATTAATATTTTGCTCCTTTGTAATGTTCAGTTAAGTTGTTTAGTTAAATAAAATATTGGTGTCAGTCAATAAAAAGCTCGAAATTGCATTCATTTTATAAATTAAATTGTAATCTTAAACATTTTTTTTATTTCAATAGATACTTTATTATTGTTTAGTTATAATTGTATTGTAGGATCTCAGTTAGCAGTGATGATCGTCTCAAATCTTTGTGAATTCAGTAAGGCGGGCGGCTGGACGGCAACGGTCCAGCCGCCCGAGTCCTGAACTACGCTACAGCACTCGTGTACGTACGCGACTCCACTCGACCTCTCGTTATACACACACCTAACCTGTCTCCGCTACTGAGTTTATTTTTTATTACTATAACTACTCTTGTCAGTTACTATGTATGTTATGTAAATAAACTTTTTGAAAAAACCTTTACTGAGTCTTCCTATTGAACGAACATCCATGCATTGTAAATCTGTGAAATTTAATTGACAAGTCCACTTCGCAAAGAACTATATCGTAGTGCTTTTATATTCCATTGAAGTTAATGTATTCAACGAGTTATTAGTTAACACGTTATTTATTATTGAGTTTTATAAAAAGAAATATAAATCCTTTGAGGATTTTGTACATAATTGTTGTTTTACTTTACAAATGACATTGCAAGATCTATATGCGCGGCTTGGCAGTAAAACCGACTCGTATGCCGTTAGATCAAACGCGCTGAGAGCCCCCAGACAAATAGCTAATCGTATAAAAAAAAGTATTAATTAACTTATTACGTCACAGAACATCGCTATTATTTAGTTATCATTCAGTCTAACATAGGCTAAGGTAGTTATATATACTTGTCATCAGAAAAATCGAAACACTTCCGTTTTTAAATATACACATTTTTCTGATAATCCTTACAAAACACTGTGTATATTCTATTGTCACCTCATAAATGAAAAAATGGAACGATAAAATATGACTACAACCGTTGACTAAAATTAAAACTTATAGTTTTAATTTTGCTTAGCCGAAGGTACCAAATTCTTACAACCATCAATTATATTGACTATTTTATATTTATTCTCTTAAATTAGGCATTTAAAAAAAATGTATCTGATTCAGGACAGGAAAATGAATAAATCATATTTTTGTTTTAGGGTCGTATGAAAAATTACTTACATGTTGTCAATTGCGAAAAAGAGTAAGATAACAACTTGATTGGGACAACGTCTCTTTCTAAGTAGGGTTACCCTAAGAGTCAGTTCACACCGAGACGACGCGACGACACCGGACGGTGGCCACATAGCCTAGGGTCGATAATTTTTGAAACAAAAGTAAATTAAAGTGAAATCCATTGTAAAAGGAAGAAAATATTTTGATACCGCGACGAAGGTCGTGGGTTCGAATCCTACAATGAGCTTGAGCTTTCGGTGAAGGAAAACATCGTGAGGAAACCATAGCACGGTGGTAGGGTACTTTGTAGTACCCGACTGGCTGGCTACCAACCTCAAGTTGAAAAATCTGTCGCCAAGCACCTATCGGTGTGTTCCGACAGCTGCACTTGAGAGCCAGTTCCCATCTAGGCTTTGTGTGCTTACCACCTTCGGCCACATCATCACTTACCATGGTGAGATTGTGGTCAAACACAAACTTGGATAAGTTTGTGTTTGACCACAATTCTGGATAGAATAAAAAAAATATAACAAAAATGAATGGAAAAATAAATTACGGGCGATCTGAGGTCGGGAAGTGGAAGGGAGGGGGGGTTTAAGGGTAAAAAACGGCTTATCTCAATTTCCGGCAAAACTACAAGTCCTATGGAAAAAACATGAATAGCAGAGTTGTAGGTAATATTAGGTCTTTACCTAAGAAATTGCCGTTTTGTATGAAAAAATTTAAACGATTTTTTTTCATGTATTTTTTATTTGTATTAATCGAAGTAATCACCCATGCAATCAATGCATCTTTGCCAACGCAGTGGCAGTTTATTGATGCCCTTCTTAAAGAAATCAGCTGGACGGGAGGCAACATATTCTTCAAAGGCATTTTGTACTGCCTATCTCGGGTATTGAATTTTTTTTCCCGCCAAGAAACTATCCAAATTCTGGAAAAAGTTGTAGTCTGTAGGCGCAAGGTCTGGTGAGTAGGGTGGATGACGGAGAACTTCCAACCCCAGTTCTTGCAACTTTGAGACCATCTGCTGTGCAGTATGAGGTCGCGCGTTGTCGTGCAGGAGCAGCGGAGATGAGCGATTGACCAATGCTGGTTGGAGATGGGCCAGCTTCTCCATTATTGTGTTCAGTTCTTCACAGTACACATCTGCAGTAATGTTGACCCCGTTTGGTAAGATGCTGTGATGAATCACACCGGCGCTAGACCACCAAACAGTGACCATTACTTTTCTAGGGGTAAGTTTTCGTTTAGGGGCATTGTTTAGGTGCTGAACCAGGATCCAACCAACTTGCTGAGCGCTTGCGGTTATCAAACAGAATCTATTTTTCATCGCAGATAACAATTAGTATTTAGATTCGTGAGACCGACCAACTTATCTGTGAATTGAAGAGCGTCGCTCTGTTCGCATCAGTGCTGCCATTCTATGAATAATTATCTAATAATAGGTAAATATTTAATCAAACACGAGCATGACACAATTAATTAATTATATTATTATTAGTAGTCGTAGTTAGTAGTGTTAGAATATTGACCTACCTAAAATATTCTTTGACTGTTTCGGAAAACAAAAAAGGCGATGATAGTACAGTACGTTCAGGTAGTGACGTCGGACACCGAAGGAAGGTTATGTGTTAAGAGTTTGATGTATGTAGGTAACGAATAACGAACGCAAGTAGGTAGGTATATTTAATTTTTATAAATGCTAATACATACATTTATATCATGTAATTTCATTATTTCACGATATTCTACTGTAAGTGTGTCGACTACTCCATGCCAATATGCACTTCTCGCTGCATCATCCTGAATTTGGATAACTACTTGTCTCAGCTCTGAAAGGAAAGAAAATTGCATTGTTACCCCGTTACCCCCATCCTCATTAATGATCCACAAAGTGAAAAAAGCAAGATCTGCTACGCCTCGCATTCTGTATTTTGAACTATGCATCCATATTAGGTATCACCCTATCTCTATCTATCTGATTGGTATTACCTTTTTTTTTATACCACGAGGTGGCAAACAAGGTTACGGCCCACCTGATGGGAAGGACACAAGCTATTTTAAGAAAACTTCTATTCAGGGCGAAAATGCATGATACCACCCTAAGCAAATTCAACGAGGCTATTATTTCCGGGCAAAAGCAGTACTTTATATCTACCGCCTATTTATTTACCTATATAATCTACGTCTGCCGCCGTTATTCCGTGTGTCGCACGCACCAAGAGTAACGTAAGCGTAGCAGTAACGCACTTAAAATAGGTAATAGATGAGTAGGTATAATTGTATGTAATGTCGGATCATGTAAGTACCTACCATAATAGCGAAATATTTGCTTGAGATTTACAATAAATAACCTACCTAATATATTTTTAACAATAACACCTTGAAATCATCAGGCTTAGATTACCTACGCATAGGATCTTGTTGTATTATCATGGAGACCGAATGCTTAGATAGGTACGTGCACAGAAACGATGGCAAGTATCGAAGCATAATGTTATGTAGGTACGGAGCATGAAGCTTAATAAAACCTTACGGACATATTTATACTTCTTAAACGTTAAACGTCGGTTGAAGATTATATTATTACCGAATAAAATACCTAATCAGCTAGATATACCTTATAGCTGATTTATTGAGTACTAGCTGTCCCCCGCGGTTTCACTCGCGTTCCCACCCACAAATAAAATGGCTTTATATTGGTAAAATAATTTTCGAAATCAGTTCATTAGATCCAAAGATTACCTCCTTACATGACAAAACTTTACTTTTACTATTAGTATAGATTAAGAAGTGCTTACTGTAGCAGACACCACAAGAGATGATATTTAACATATTTTTGAGATCAATGTCGTCATCCATTCTGCCGACATAGTAAAATCGTACCAGGTGTGGCATGAGCTCTAGTACGCGCCTCATCGGGAATACTGCCGACCGCCACTGATGGATGCTCAGGGTTACTGTTGGGATATAAATAGGTAAGTAAGGTAATTTAAAGAGACTAAAATATTTCAGTAATGGTTAGGTACCTAATGTATTGGCATAAAAGAAGGCAACGTGACGTATGAAGCAGCTCAGATCCGAGTCTTGCCGTTGTCTCATCATGAGATCTATTCCAAGCTGTAGGTGGACTTCACGTAGAGGGATGCTCGGTGTTAGAAATCGTCTTACGTTGTCATAGTCGCGGATTCTGACTAGAAAAGGAAATGGTTAGATTATGACTAACTGTCGTAGGTACAAAGTACGCATTGACGTGACGCAGTAATTACATCATGTGCCTAAGCGTGGCCTAAGCTTTCCTCAATGGTGAATTTAGATAGTGCCACCCCACTAATCTTTCTCCTAATCCCTTACAGTGCAAAGGTGGATCCTTTCGCTAGTGTTTTAGTTCTGTCGATATTTCTATTTAGGTAGGTATATACCTATCGATATGTAAAAGGCAATTTATAAATTTCATAATGAACGGTGGATGTAATACAGGCATATTTTAATGTACGAATTTTAATTACAAATATTCTCACAGAATGCCATGAATAAGTAGATGTCGGGACATGCAATGTTGACTCTTCTCCAGGCAGTGTCGGGTATGTCCTTGCCTCCGGTGCCAAGAGCAGGGTCAGCACGCCCTGGAATCTGGTCTTCGCGACATATTAACTGTAGGTATATAGAAATATTTTTTTCATAAATATTAAGTAATTTAAGCGTTTATTCACCTAAACGTCTGTCCATCCGTACAAATGATTAGGTAATTAGTTATAATGATAAGATTATATTTACCTTCATTTACTGAGGTAAGTAATAATTTTGTTGATATAAATAATAATTAATTAATAGGTTTTATAAAATATCATTTTCACCACTGTGACTTTTTTATTTATGAAACAATAAATTCGTACCTATCAATTACCTCTTTAAGGGCATATATATATTTACTTATTTTAATCATACCTGCAAGCGAAAATGTGGTCTTTTCAAGACAGGCAAAAGTGTTATGAGGGCCTTTCCCGTGCCATCTGCTATGTGAGAGAATTCAAGAGCCAGAACTCTCAGGTTCTTCAATTGTGCCAAACTCCTCAAAAAGCATTGTTTGCTATCCGGTCGCGGGATATACTGACCACTACCTGGATATATTACAATCTAAATGTTATATACTCGAAGAATCCAAAAATAGAGAAGCAGAAGGGGGCTAAATCCACCGTTTGATTATTTGTGGAGGGGCGGGTGGCGAGTTTTCATATGGGAGCTAAATAATATTTTTACGGCGAGGGTGCTTTTTTGAATCCAGAGCGAAGTGAGGGATTCTACAGTAGAATCCCGAGGTTCGCGAGGGATTCTTTAGTAGAATCCTGAGCGTAGCGAGGGATGATTGACTTCAGATTTCTTTAGTGCTCTCGGCATACCTTACTATTTAATCCCATGATGGAAATGACCTTCATTTATCTTTTGTTGTGAAATATTGCTTTATTTCTATCTATCTTATAATTAATAATGTAGAATGCTGGCTTTAGGTACCTATTCCACGACTTTTTCATTCGGATAATTTATTTATTTCATTGGATTAACTTTTATATAGATTAATGTAAAATTTACATTCTCAGGTTTTCAGTTTATATTTTTTATCTGTTTTATATATTCATAATATATGGTTGTAATGTAGGTACCTAATTGTTTTAAATAAAATTTTACGTTGAAATTGAAAATGAACAACAATATTCCATTAATACATTAATTTTATTAAAATTTTCTAAGATATTTGTACATTTTATACAAAGATGTCAATTGTCTTTTTCTTGCTATTCAATTTTTTGTTCGTTCTGAGGTTTTTCTTTGGTGTCCAATAGATGTGCATTAGGTAATATTATAGTTGCAGTTGTATTTTCGATTTTTCGATATTGGAAGTTGGGTAAATTCTTTCTGGCCGCTTCAACAGTGTCCCTTAGTCGATCGGCACCAACCAGTGGTGTGGCGTGGGCCTCTTCCGTACATTTCTTAACGAGGTCTTTCATTTCTCCCTCAGCCATGGGTAATATAATTTGGGATGACTTCTCAATGTGTCGCTTAAGATCACTATCGACACGAAGAAGTTTTTCTTTACTGGAGTGAGTTCGCCAAGGTCTTTTGGGGTCAGGTTCATTTGTTGATAAACTCTCAGTTGAATCTTTTTTGGCTCTGAAATCATCAAAAATTATACTGTAATTGCTCCTTGACAATACTATCCACCACTTTAAGATCGTAAATTCTGTAGGGGACACTATAGGTACCTATATAATTAGTAGGTAAACATAGAAAGTGAAGTAAGTAATCTTTTATGCTTGTATCTGTAAATCGGTACTGATTAGTACCTAGTGGTAAAAAAAGAAGCAGGTGCTTCGTAGAACATTTCAATTCTTTATTTTGTTAACCGTACGTTACAATTGTTTTTTTTTTATTTATTTCGGAGCTTACAAGTGTAACTTTAAAACAATAGATTAATAATAGGTCCATAGATTAAGAAAAGGAGCGGCGCGACGTTTTTTATCTAAGGCCGCACTTACACTTGTAAGTTTTACTCACGTAAGTAACTTACATAATTAACTTACGAAAAATTTTCAAATGTAAACACGCTTTGTATATGTAAGTAGCTTACCGTAATTTCTTAATGCTTTTAAATGCCGTCGTAAGTTACTTACATAAAACTTACGAAAGCAACTTACAAGTGTAAGTTCGGCCTAGAATAGGTCATTATTTTAGTGTGTATTTGCAAGGATGCTAGTGTGCGTGAAAAATTGTGTCGCGGAAACACTGAATGGTGTCATTTCTTGCATCGAGACTGGGCTCGGTTCGGCTCGGGTACGCTTCGGGTTCGATATAGGCGTATTTTAAAAGTATGATATAATTATAAATCTATGCGGCGCGCGAGTACCTATTATTAGTCTATGTTTAAAACCTTATTGCGGCCGTAGGTCATCAAATGTTAATGGTAGGTACCTACCTCTTACTCTCAGATAACAGTTCTCGCAGTTTCCTCTCATTTTCTTCCAGTAAATGTTTGTCCACTCTATAGGGATTTTCATACACTTGGTTCTCCATATTTATATCCTCTTCCTCTATTTCTTTATTAAATCTTTCATGGAAATCTTTCACCAAGCCTAAACATCGCTCCGATAACTTAATTTCTGGAGTTTCTAAACCTTGTAAAAGTTTCGCAATTTTTGCTTTCTCTTCGTCTGTTGTCATTGTTGATATTTGATCATTTTGTTGCTATAGTGACGTATAACAGCCATGTTACTATGGCTACTTACATACATCATGTCTATGACTACGTTCCTTCAGCATATGACATTGCGATTATTCGTACCGTAACGTACCTATCTAAATAAATAATGATAACATTTTTTTTATATAATTAGGTTTCAAATAGACGTATCGTTCATAAGCGTGCTCATTTTAAAGCTCATTGTATCTGAAAATTTAGTAAACACTCCCCCAAAATAGGCACCGGTCATGCCCAACAAAGCTGCACAAGGAATAAAAAAACAAAACAGTTTTAAACACGGACATATTAATAACAATGGCAAGCAATTAATCATTTTTAAAGATATTTTCTAATTCATTAGATGATGCAGTTTTTCTTTGTTTTGCTTTATTGTTATTCAATTTTTTATGGATTTTTCTAATGAAATTATTTACAAAATGGTACCTATTTGCTATTGACGTTTTATTATTTTTTTATTTAATGATGCCAAAAACTCTTCGCGTAGCGTTTTATAGGTAGGTACTCTTTGCTTTAAAATTATACAGTAAAATTGGTACAGTATAAAGAGAAAATCTCTCGGAGAAAATAATGTGGAGTTATGAATTCGCATAATATGTAGGTACCTATTATTATAACACATTTCATTAAAATAGTGCTGAATATTAATATCGCGCAATATTCTATAATATCAGGCAACTTAAGATCGATGTTATTGAAGTGAAATTAAATTAATGCATGTATCGTATTATAGGTTGTCTCAAAAAGTTTGTGAAAATTTTTGCTAGACGCATCCTAGGAAACGTTCACTTTAAATTATACACAAACCTGTGATATAGCTGTAGTTGATGAGTATAGGATTCTCGTTGGGCAACACAAATCTCCACAAGAACAAGTATTTGATTGTGCGTGAGTTGAAGCAGGCCAACTGTTGAATCAACCGCACACCTTCTAATCTCTTGCAGCAGAGGTTCTCAAGAGATACTAGCTGTAGATTATCCTGAAAACTGGACGGTAAGATAATGGCTTCCTGATTTTGTAGAACAATTGAGTAGTGAGTGGTGGCCACATCTTGTGTGATCTTATTGATGTGGGGGTCTTATTTCAATTTGAGTAATAATAAATAAGTATTATAGTTTTATACACAGAGTTATTGGATAAGTTCAAATTTTATAAGCGTAAAATATTTAGACAATTTTACTATCTTATTACTATTAAGTTAAGGCAAGCTAGATTCGGTCGGGGATTTTTTTTGTGTGCCTAGAAGTATTGCATTCATAAAAGTGGCTATAAAATTACAATTTTAAAGAAAAACGTAATTATTATTTCACTAAATAGTAATTTATTTCCCATAAATCAGATAAAGTTTTTGAAGGGGTGGGGTTCAAAAGTAACCCTGTAATAAATTTAAAAAGCAAAACAAATCTAAATACAAAATATGCAAATCGTTAGAGCTGTTTCCGAGATAGGTACACAAAATATAGTATACAAGAATTGCACGTTTAAAGTTATAATTCCAGCTTACCTCAAAATATTGAGTAAAATACGGAAAAATGTTTGTCTTCTAAAACAATCCATGCGGTCGATTTTAATCAATTGGTCAGATAATATTAATCGATCCATTTGTGCTTCTGTTGCCTCTAATTTCTGTAACATCGGAATGTGTTTCTTGCTACATCAAGTTGTTGTTGTTGTTGAAATTTTATTGAGCGGACTCGTAAAATATAAGGTTCAGATACTTATATCATATAAAGTGAATTTGTTTACCTTCAGAGTTATCTCAAGGGATATATTAAACTCCTTCTGGTAAACAGTAGGTGGGAGTTTTAAAGCAGTATTCGCTCGCCAGAAATAGCTACCGAGAGGTGTCGGCATCCTTAAGTTAGGGTACTGAAAGGTGAATAGCACTTGTTCACAATGCAGTTCACCGAAAAAATATCGTTGAACATCGTGTATGGACCAGTATCGTGTATCTGTGCTTCTGTAATAATATCAAAGATAATACGTGATTAATTAGATATGTATAAAATACCACGGACCAAGCAAGCGGGTCACCCGGTAAGTTACTACCGTCGTCTATAGATATTAGCAATACCAGGGGGATGGTCAATGTATTGTATTCCTGGTTCTCAAGTGCAACTGCCGGAATACACCAACAGACTTGGCAGCAGATTTTCAACTTGACGGTGGTAGCCAGCTAGTCAAGTACAAAGTAAAATAATATGTAAATGACATGTAAAAATACCTTGATCAAGCTCCTTTTGTAACGTAGGTTCTACCATGAAAGGGTTTTTTTTAATTCAACCCCTAAATGTAATAGGATCGGAGCAGAATGTGTACCTATCTAATTAATTAAATACAAATACCTTGTGAAGGATGAAAGGATAAGTAATTACGGTACCACTTACCATCAGATGGCCTTAAATTTGTTTGCCACAGGCCATTTAGTGATATAAAAATAAAGGTATCAAACAAGAGTTAAACTTGTGCTTAGCGAAGCTGTGGTAGCTAATTAAGTATGAAAGGGTTCCATAAGGTATGCATAGAAACCTATATTTCTGGAATGATTAAATGGTAGGTACCTATAAGATAAAGACGGGGAATGCAGATTATATATTTTTTAATTTTTGAGCACATATTGAACTTAAAATGACATTTTCATGTAACTTGGTTTTTCTTAAATTGTTATGTGGTATATTTGTGCATCGTTTGATTAATACTAGCTTTCCGCCGTGCGGTTTTACCCCCGTTCCCTAGGGAATTACAACAAGTATCTATGAATATAAAATTTTATTTAGACAGATCTCACATCAGGACATCATCATCAAGAAGTAAGCCGTCTGCACTCTCAACGTAGTGAAGCCATATATGAGGGTCGTGTGTCCAATCTTCAATAGACAAATAACCTGGACTGGGACGGTACTTTCGAGGCCACAGCATCCATTTAACATCGTGTAGGTGGCCGACGATTCTAATACAATTGCAACCATCTAAATAAAAATAATATCGTTGAAAGAGAAAACTTTCAATACAAAATATAGATATAAGTAGATGTAAGTATAATCCTGTAACATGAGTTATAGACTCCAATGACATACACGCAATTACACCTGCCCACTATTGATGGCAACTAACTATGTATGTTTACGTTGAAAACAAGCAATTGTAGGTATTTTAAATTACTTTGGACTACATTGTATACATACTTACATACATTACAAAAACCGGCCAAGTGCCAGTCGGACTCGCGCACGAAGGGTTCCGTAAAAATCGCAACAAAATAACGTTTGTTGTATGGGAGCCCCCCTTAAATATTTATTTTATTCTGTTTTTAGTATTTGCTGTTATAGCGGCAACAGAAATACATCATCTGTGAAAATTTCAACTGTCTAGCTATAGCTGTTCTTGAGATACAGCCTGGTGACAGACAGACGGACGGAGAGACAGCGAAGTCTTAGTAATAGGGTCCCGTTTTTACCCTTTGGGTACGGAACCCTAAAAAGGTCATACACCTACCTACCTACGGGGAGCCCTGTATGACCCTGGTACATTTTAACATAGTATATTTCTTAGCTATTATTATGCAGCGTGTGAAATAGATTCTGATTGCCTCAGTAGTGTAGTGCTTCTAAATCATATGTTGTGCAATAAATCTAAATATATTATTGTTGTGTATGCAGGCATGCAGGTTCTTCAACTTTAATTCGTAACGTGAATATGGGAGATTTATGATATGTAGATAAATTATCCAACGAGCACGCTATACCAGCACGAGAAGAACGGTTGCACGAATCCAACACTAAGAGTTAGGTACCTACATAGACTGTGCCTATACCGTTAAAATATTATATGGTTTCTAAAAGAAGCCGCTCCTTTCGGGCTAAGCAGTTTTACTGCATTAGGTACTGACACTAGCTTGTGTGTTCCTTTACTAAAATATCGGTAGGTAGGTACCTAAAGGAAAACTTATAGGTACCTACTAAACTTTAGTAGCTACCTATAAGGTATTAGGTACTAAAGGATAGGTATACCTTCAATATCCATTGCAATAATCTTTTAAATGGATTTACACGGTCATTTTAAGAATTTTATGAAAAAATATAAATATTTATCAAAAAGATATAACTTCATTGTGACGTACGTCAGAATAGATAGAAGTGCCCTGAAGTTCCGTAATTTGTCCAGAAAATCGTACGCACAAAAGAGGTATTTATCAATACAGTTCCAGTTCCTTCTTATGCGAATAAATTTATGATATGTAGGTAACAAAAAGCATGGTTTACAAAAATTGGCATTACCATAGATGAATAAATCGTCGCGGCTCGGCCAATTCTTAATCTATGGGCATCACCTACCTTTCACATTTTAGTAAGTAATTGATTAAGAAATTATTACTATTTGACTTCTTATCAAAGCTCCCATATCCCTCCTTTTTACTTAGCCGTAGTCGGGTTTTAAAAATTACAATGCCGCAATGCTAGTCGTGTTATTTCGGATTTGTTTTAAACATACAGGTCGGTCGAATCGAGCTTCTGTCAGAGTAATTTGTATCTAAAGTGTCAGTTTCATCGTTTATGTATGCGTGTACGCAGTGCAGTTCTTCTTTCTCAAATAATGGCAGATTTGAATCGGTAAAAAGTTCCCTCCAGTTCGCCTGTGGCCATGTTGCTCTAAGTTAAATATAATTACTGAATCGAAATAATTTTCTGGTTTAATATACAGGTCCGGTAAGTAGTGGGACAAACTTAAGGGGGGGATATTTGGGCGGGTCACCAAATATACAATAATGACCTGTAAAAGTGTCACCATTTTCAAAATAGTTAAAAATCTAATACATAAAATTCTCGTGTCACAATTATAGTTACCGAACTCCTCCGAAACGGCTTGACCGATTCCTTGATTTTTTTGTGTATATTCGGGAGTTCTGAGAATAGGTTGTAAAGTATATTTCATACCACTAGATCCCACGGGAACGCAGATGAACAGCTAGTTAATATATAAAAATCAAAAATCTAGGTATAAATTTTTATTGAGCTCATTTTTGTATATTTGGTAGACCCGCCCACCTATCTCCCCCTTAAGTTTGTCGTACTACTTACTGGACACCCTGTACATGAAAAACTTTTACTTATTAATACGGTATTTGGCTTTCTCGATTGTCTTTAGGGTCATTGCCTGTAATAATAGGTATTAAACTAATAAAATTCGTTTGGTTCCTTGGAATTCCGTTATATTTGAAAAAATATACAAAGAATTAATATTATAATTAATTTGTTCTGTACAATTTTAACATATTTAATTAAGAATACTAATAAATGCGTTACATAAAAATGATTACTAAATAATTTTGAATTAGTTACATGGAAGGTAGAGTCGAAAAGATGAAAAATGCCCCCCGCATCGACAGTTGTACAATCTTAATACAATAGATATAATATATACATATTTACCGTTAACGATTAATTAGTAGGTATTCATTTCTATCATTTTTTTAAAGTCCCTATCTTGAGACTTGCGGCACATCAGAGTATAAATAAAATAGCTCCTTACGCATATTACATTAGGGTTAATTATCTAGTTAATTTTACAATGTCGTTTGAATAAAGATATATAATAAGCTGAAGACACACCACGACCACCATCATAAAGTTTTCTAAGTAGATCACAAACGTTTAAATTTACCTATTCACACCTACTTACACATATACCATATACTTTTGGTTTGTCAATAATGTGGCTGTTTGTGATCATTTCATATTGTGTATTTGTCTCCTAGCGACAATTTTACATAATTCACGCCACGTTAGTTAGTCATAGAACTAAACCGCGTGTGCCAGCCAAGAAATACAGTCTATACAATTTCTTAAAGGTTTTAGCGACGCCTATTACCTTTTATTCGCTGTCATATTATTTGTATCACGACAATATTATAGTTGCCCTCACAGTTAACAATATTTAATATGCTATAAATAAAAAAGGCAGTATCGTTTGCTTACTTTAATACCTATTTTATTTGACAAATATAATTTTCAATTGCCAACATTTAGGTAAGTATCACTCAATTTTCCCACGCATTGTCGGTTACGGTATACTTTACAAGATATCAAATATTTGCGCAGTCGAATAAGTTTAATAATCATGTGCTTTTAATAATCTGTTCTTAATCGGCATAGTTATACCTATTTAATTAAGTCGGTTTACAAAAGTGATATAAGTAGGTAATTTATATCTACCTTTTTACGAATTGGTACAGTATCTTGTAGCATTTTGATACTTTTAAATTTTACTAAGTGTCAGTAAGATTCTGAACGCCTTTGTAATATTTGGATTGATATAATTATCTAAACATTGATGTTAAGTGTTGGACGAACATTTATTGTCATGGAACTAATTTATAAGCTTAGCAAGAACATGTAGGTAAGCATTATTCCATCATTATGAAAATTGAAAAAATATTTGTAGGAAATTAAAATAGGTTACAATTTGTACCACGTCGTAATTAACCAAAGAACTCATACAATCCAACTTTAACCTTTTTTTTATGAGTATCTAACTAAATCTACCAGTTAAGTAAAATGTACCTACATTATTTTTACATTATAAAAAGAGTCAGATAAGTAACATAGAGTTACCTACATGGTCATCTGTTTCAGTTAACATTTTTAATTGCATGACGTTTAATTTCAACCGTACCAACTTGAGTTACACGTGTTTTATTTAATGAAATACAAAATAACAAGTTGAAATGGATTCAGTTAAAGATTCAAGGTTCTGCTTTCGCGTTGTTTATGATGATAGTAGCAATACGTAAGGACGCCTGATATGATCTTCTATGATAGTAAAATAAAAAGTGGTACCTACATCTCCATCACTTTTATCAGAGACCTCGGCTACTTAAGTAGCGGCACTCTATGATGGTCGTTTTGACAGCCCGTTCCATCTAGGTATGTCAAAAAAGAGACAAGCTGCCATCATACGTGCCGCTTGTTTAGTCATCATTTAGAACTGCCATTTGCAAGTAGGCGAATCGAAAGATGACATCATGTTTTTATGGTACTAATATTGAATGCGCTTTAATTAAGATAGACCGAATAAAAATGTTTCACTCAGTACCTTCCAGTCAACGTCTTTGCAACGTCGCAATTATAATATACGAAAAATATTAAACCTAGTCAGGTATTCGAAGCTTAAATTTATAAGCTAATAAGCTACACTAAGGATCGAGTTATATTGTATGCTCCGTGGTATATAGAACAAATAATTATAACAATTAACAATATATTGTATATAAGCAGTGTTATATATGTATGTATATCGACATTGATGGTCAATTGATAAATGTGAGCATTAATTATGCTCATGTTTAGCAGTCTGTAATTAACTGTGTGGTATTTGAACCTAATAATAAATATATATGGTATTATCATTCAGCAATTGACCATCACTGTATTTAAATATCGTCACCAGAATATAAACCAGACACGACAAAATCACAGCCCAAAAATAGACATATAAATATTATTAGATATATATAAATTACCGCGGGTACAGTGAGATCAGACATATTGGAGTTCTGTTTTTTTTATTTTGTCCCTTACCGATACGTTTATTTTCATTGCCCATGGAATACCCTTGGATTAAGAAAATTATTATAAAAATGTAATGGCACAAAAAAAGATTACGACATATCACGTTAATCTTCATATCATGATTAATTGAAAATAGCCGTGACTTTCCATCTTAATTCCTATATGTTATCAGAGGTAAAAACCATCTTAAACTTGACCTAAGTACTAAGAGTAGCAAGGTGAGTCATTAGTAGAAATAAGGAAAGGATAAACGCAGTTACTTATCGCCAGAAACAGATGATCAGAACTATCTAACGGCATACATTTGAATGTGTACTTATCTCTACCGACTCATTCAATAAGTAATAATATTTAAATAGGAACATAATATAAAATTGACAAAACTCCAACTCATACGATAAATTACGTTTTGCTAAGTCCACTGGGAATAATTTTATTTATAAAACATCTATTAATTCCAACTGTACCTATTCAATTTATTTCAAAATACATTTCGATTAGCAGTTTACACCAACTAATTATTTAAATGCAGACAGCAGTTACAATTTCATCAAAAATGGTCTCGGAATATGTCATTATATTACAAGTAAACTTGCAAAAACAAACCTACATACTTTAGTATACCTTTTTCAAAATAGCACCCCTTTCAGATTTTTATTATGTTCTAAAATAACATATTAAAATTGGTCACTTTGATGAATCCGGAATCTGAAATGTATTGTGTAGTAAAAAATCGTACACAAAAACAAACAAAAAATGTCGCCTAACATTCAGAAAAACAATCCTTAATCGTTCCATTATTTATATTGGAATTATATCATGAAAATTTATATTTATGTGCGTTTTATGAGATGTTTGAGAACATTAATTCGAACCTAATTAGCGGACAAACAGGTTAGGTATGTAACCTTAACACTCTTTTCGTTTTCATTTCAGCTCTCGTCACGAGTTAATGAAACTGCTGAAGAATATCAATAGCTCAACTGGGTCCGCCCAGCATGCTTACAGTGCTCAAGCGGTGGGCTGGACTGCGGACGGGTGTGGATGGGTGGAGAGATGCGTGGATTCGCTGCGACGTGGAGGCGCCGGTGGCGGCCGCTTCTTAATCGGTTTGGGTTCCTCCCGCCGCGGCGGCGGCTCCCTACCGAACACATTCTCGTAAAATGGATCCTCAACCCCACCACCGTAGTGCTCCTGCACCCACATCGAAACACTCGTCTCCTTATAATCCTCCGATAGAGGATACTCCCGGAAACCGAGTACTTCATGGGGCGTGGTCGCTGGCTCCAGTTTACATTTCTGAGCCACTTGCCATTTCTTCCTCATCACTCTCTGTAAATCCTTTAGAAAATCTTTCGGCGGATTACTATTAGAATCAGCTAGTTTTTTAGGCGACGTCAATCGCGTGCTTTCGTTGCGTTTCGGCGGTGGCGGTTTTTTAGGAGAAAGCGGTGGTGGGTCTTTCAAATTGAAAGTGATCTTCTTATTTTTTTTAGTGTCCGAACACGTAGGAAGTTCATCCGCAAAATTCACTTTTTTAATGGAACCCATGCGCTCTTTGCTCGATTCAACCGAGAGTTTCTTTTGTAAGGATGGGCTGCCGTTACTTAATTTTTTGCTTTGTAATTCGACTAGGCAAGCTCCGTATGCGATATTCTGTTGTCCATAAATACTTTTATCTGAATGGAGGGAGGATGTGCGCGACCCTTCAGAGTTGACGCTATCAAGTGAGGGTAGGCGTGGAAAAGACCGGCTTGAATCTGAGCTACGGGAGCTTACCCTGGACAATCCTGCGCGAGCGGTATGTTCAATTTGCTGCGTCGTCAATTGAGTTACGATGTCTTGCACACGACCCGAGTGGGCTTCCATGGTGTACTCTGGGGGTGGTGGCGGAAGACTTAGCTGCGAGCCGGAGAGGTCCTCGATTGGTTCCAGAGGTGGAGGTGGTGGTGGTAACGAGTCCAGACTTAGGGTGGAGCTGAACATACCATCTGGTACGTTTTCGTTGGGCGGTGGAGGCAGTGGCAGATCTTCCGCGACGCCAACGTTTTGTGGCCTCTGTACTGTGTCGTATATGGCAGTGTATCCGTACAGTGTTGAGTTGTTATCTGCGCTATTACGGTAGACATTATCTCGGGGAATAGTTTCGTAGTGTCCGTAAGTGGGTGAGGATGTCTCTTTTCTGTTAGGGCAGTTCTCAGAGTTCAGGTGGTCGGTGTTATTACTGCTGATGTATACGGCACTATCTGAAGTATCTGCGATTAAAAAAAATGAGTTGGTTATTTTTAGCGTTCCTATAAAATCAAAATAAAGTAGGGGAATGATTTTTATGAATTTCTTATTTTCCATGAATAACATTGTACTTTAAAGAAAAATCTACTTACCAAGACTAATGTGCCTCTTCAACGTTGAGTCATCCCCACGCGTAGCCCTGGAACGACGCGTGAGTGTGCCGCCGTCGCCACCTCCCTCGTCCTCTACGCCGCACTCGCCTCCTTTCTCAACCATCTCCTTTAGCTGCCGCGTCATCCACGTCAAGGGAATGTTTGGCTTCATTGACGGCTTACGCTTTATCGTACCTAAACATATGAAATTTTGAGAGATTTAAACAAGGTAACATGCGAGGGTAGCTCGATTACTCCTTGTCTTTAAGTTTGAATTTGGTAAGAGGATAACTATCATCTTACCAAATTCAAACTTAAAGATTTATCTGCTATGTTATTGGACGAATAAACCCGTCCAAGGCTATGTTACAGGATTTCTAAGCTGTCTCATGGAATGATGCCGGTGTACAGGAGTTTCGTAAATCTGGATATGGTCAGGTTACCCAGTTTTGGTGCTAACTAAGCGGCTTACTGAATTTCATTGTCGATATACAACCACCAATGACGACGAGCGCCCAGGAAGACCGATTGAGAACACCACTGAAGGAATGGTTAATAAAATCCATGACATTGTTTTGGTAGACCATCTAATGTTTAATATATAAACAATATAAAAAAAATATTTTAATAATGTTGTTAATTTTGTCGCTATAGCATATCTTTTAGGTATTTTACATAATATATGATGTATTGGAGTAAAGCAATACAATAATATAAAACTGAGCTAACAAAGGTGCATTTTTAAACAGATTCAATGAAGAAACGACTACTTCTACCAATGTAAAAAATCTATTTCATCTCGATAATGCTCCGCCCACTCGTAGGCAATAACGTCAAGAACGTTTGAAATCACTGTCTTGGGGGCAAAGGTTTTTATGAATGGATGTAGAGTAAGACTGAAGTCTGTTTTAGAGTTTGACAAAAATCATTTTATGAAGAGGTATACCTACCTACCAAGATTATGTAAAAAAGTGTTACACCTTCAAAGTCATGGATTAATCAAACCGTCCTCGTGTTATGAGACTTTAGTTTCAATTGTGTAATTGATATCTCGATTAACGAGGATAATCATTTCAAACCGCTCGAAAAGCACAAGGGAAAAATCATTTTATGAAGAGGTATACCTACCAAGATTATGTAAAAAAGTGTTACACCTTCAAAGTCATGGATTAATCAAACCGTCCTCGTGTTATTAGACTTTAGTTTCAATTGCGTAATTGATATCTCGATTAACGAGGATAATCATTTCAAGCCGCTCGAGAAGCACAAGGGATATTTGTCGTTCACCTAGTTTCATATTTAAGTCATAATTAAAATTACATCAAATATCTAATACGCACTTTAGGATCAAAATGGATTGGTTTACAGTACTGAAATTGCGATTTTCACAATTACTTCCATAAAAAATGGCGATCTCTAATTAATTGAAACAAAATTAAAGACTAGTTCTAAAACGGACTAGGTCTTACTATTTTCGCTCTTAGTGTTTACTTACCCATAGGGAATTCGCAGTCAAATGCACTTTCGGAGGCAGTGCCGCTGTCCGATAGGCATCCACTCGAACTTGACGATGATGCGCGGGAGTGCCTGTTATTTACACATTTTAATATACAAATGAATATCTATAGCGTTATTTTGATGCTTTTCACTTTATAATTACTATAATATCATTCGCATAAATAGCTCATTACGCACAGTAGGTCATATAAAATCTCGGTTAGTAAGTAATTGGGTTAGTTTAGTTTGCGATGCCAATTAAAGATGATAAGGACGCAAATATTTTTACATTTTCCATAATAATATGTTATTATAAAATAAATTCACCCACCTGCCACTGCTAACGTCTGAGTTGGCTACACTGACATTGCTGGACGTAGACTGCACTGGACTGCTGACACCAGCCGTGGTGCTACCGCTTGTCTTGGCTGGGATTGAAGTAATCTGCAACAATATGATTTCCAAATCATTAATAATACCCATTTGTAATGCTCTACTGTACATTTTCGCAAAATGTGTCAGTTACTTGCTTTCATGAAATATTTGAAATAAATTAAGTTTTTGGGGTACAAAAGCGTGCATTTGGGAAGATGAAACCTGATGAATTTGGGAAAGGGAAATATTTTGTATTAACTTAGATGAAGTAAATTCCAGTTGGTATTATCAAGAATATGGCTCGCAGGCCAAGTCTGTTCACAGTGATATGGAAAACCAATTGTTAATAAGCTATATATTTGGACCTACTAGGTACCTAGATTATTATTCTCGGCGGTAAATGCCGCAATATAAGCCCTTCACCAATTTCTACCAGTACTTTAAAGTGTATTTAGAAGTGATAGACATTTTGAATAATCGTTAATCAACTGAACTGATCTGAATTACTTGATTTCAGATTCAAACTCTGATAGGTACACTAAGTAAGTAGTACTTACGGAACAAGATCGAGCGTGAGCCAGATGATCCAAGTCCTCTTGGGTCAGCTCCTCCATTAAAGAACGGTGATTTTCTAAGAGTTGCCTTCCATGCTGTAACAAATACAAATTTAAATTTAGTATAGATTGAAATATTAATTTGTATATTATATACATATTATAATAATTATATCACATTTACTAGTTTTTGGACGTAAAAAATCATTTAGAGTTCCGACTGAAAAATTGCTATGAAATACACTTATAATAAGTAGTAGATAATACCATAATTTGTGTTTGCTACAGTTTGGTAATTTCATATGTATGGAACGCATGTCGTAAAATAGTATCTACCTACTTACATAATATTTTATGATATAACATTATAAGACTATCGTATTCAGATATTTGTTATGATCACCGTGGTATTGATCAATTAATTCAATGAAATAAATTAAGGACTGCCTGTATGGGTTAGGTACCTGTAACTATGCTATGTATGGCACTCTCAGCATAAAGAATCAAAATTTATGTTTGCAACGAAAGCAAAGCAAAGTTGCTAACTACTTTCTTTAAGACTACACAATCGATAATTATCTACATAAACATGCTTTAGCTAATAGGTAAAGTTGATACTTCCTAGCTTCAAATGATAGATACATGCAAACTTCTACACTCTGTATAGTTAATCACTTGGCTATTTACTTACATTCTTTTTTTATTACCACTAGGTGGCAAACAAGCTTACGGCCCACCTGATGGTAAGCAGTTACCGTAGCCTATAGACGCTTGCGACACATTATTAGATTTATTTATGACTATTCTAATAAATATATAATTTTTGATGACTACCTACTCTAATAAATAGGCATGTAGGGAATTATTTTATTTTACTTGGTAATTATTATCAACGGCAATATTATAAGTAACGGGCAAAGATAAAAAACGATTGATACCTTGGCTATCCGCATAGCGGTGACCCATCTCTCTAGCGTGCGCTGGTCGTCGGCGCATAGGAACTTAATGAATTTAACACTCTTTGGTTGCTGCAGTCTCGGGTGCTTTATTGCGAAGCAGTGGTCCGTCGGCGACTTATATTTCTTCTTCCAGTTTAACCCTATATATACTTCGTTAGTGTCGAACGTTGCTAAGCACACCAGCTCCTTTAAAGTTTTCACTTTGTCCTTGGGTGAGTAGTAGAGTCCTAAATGAGCGACAGATTAATTATTTCGTAAAAATATTACATGTATTTTAAAGATCAATAAAACAAATCGCATATGCATTTCGCTTCGCTTTTATGTTAGTGTGGCCACACATCGCTTAGCAAACCTCTGAGTGAATTTTACTAACCGGATGGTCGAAGGACGCAATAAATTTTCTTCCATCCCTTTTTGGCATCGTTTTTTAGATATAGGGGCCCTTCCATTGGTGGAACTGGATGTCCCGATATGGAGGGTAATGCACTCGTAGTTCCGCCACTTTGACCGAAGAACTCTTCGATAATCACTTGTCTTGAATGCTCATCGTGTTCACAGGACCAACCTTAGCATAATAATCATTAAATAGTACCTAATTAAAGTACAAATTCAACTATAAATTAATTGTTACTTATAGTATCCGCTATGTAGTTGCAACCGTGTTCCCGGCATAAAAAGTACCCAGATGAAAAGTATTCCAGAACCGAAATTTTATAAAAATACGTACTACCATGCTACTTACTAATAGATAGAGCTAATCGTGTCATGGTATGAACATTAAATTGGAAATAATATAATTTATCACTAGTTATAATTCAGTGTAGACGTACCTCTATCATCTTCGGTTAATAAAAATTTTTCAGGCGTTTGAAATAGAGATAATTTATCCAGTCTTTCCGCAAATAAAATTTTATTTTTTGATTCTCTCGTCCATAACATTAAATTATCAACTAACATTTCGTGGTCTTCATAAACACGTTCTGTAAAAATAATATATTCATATAGTTGGCTGTTTAGTTGTTAAGAAACAAATTTTTATAAACATTTTAAACATAATAAACATTTAAACACAAATAGTACGAAAATTAAAATAATAGAGTCTTGTAAAGTGGTGAATTGGTGATCTTCTGAAAATTTGAGATATATCTTCAATTTTGAATTGAATTAAATTAATTAATTATTAATTCTGTATAATTGCAAAGAATAAAATTTTCAGCCACTGAATTAAATTAATGAAAAATATATAAATTTCAGTAAACATTCGTACATGCTTGTCAACTTACCCATGTGTAAATCCGGCAAATGTTCAACAATTGCCCACTTTGGTTCCATTGTGACGTGGTTCTTGTCGGCCAGCAGCCTTGCTACATACCCGCAAGTCATTTTCTCGTCAACTAAGAGGCTTTTCGAAGAACCATCCATCGAAAAAGCTTTTATGAATAATTTTTTTATATTTGCCTCTCGCATTCGCTCCAGAGCTAATTTTATCTTATCAGCCTTTTGTTGAAAACTTGTATCCTGAATTAAAATAATTAGGTATTTTTTACATTTATGTTATCGTCAAAATATACCTACATAAAATATTAATTTTAAAATAAAGTATATAAATAACCTTTTGATTCTGAAGTAGATTTAACTTTAAAGCTTTACATTTAGAACTGGCACTGCTGGATGCGGAAGATTCACTCGAAAGCATAGATACCTGGAAGATAAACATGTTTTTTCAGTAAAATTCAACTTAAGGATTAGCGTGTTCAATTGTTCATCATCTCAGTTTACTTACGGTATCACTAAATGCTGAATCATTGTCTGGAGAGTCGGTGCGGGCGATGCTGGAGGCGGCATCGTTGCTCTCCTTATCTTGTCTCTGGCTGCTCTCTCCTGACCTTTCACCTCTATCTTTGGAACCTTAAGCAAATATTACCAGGTTGAACTTATAATAATCGCGGTAACTATTAATGGCATCTGTTTTTTATTTTTAAAGGTTTAAATCCTCGCCATATTTGGAGATAATCGAATTGTTTCTTATTCAATCTTTGAATAACCTACGTTACTCGTATTTCACTACTTACCAGAAGATACCTTAGATATTTCTTCATCGTATTCAGAGTCTAAAGCACAAAGTTCACCCAATATTGCATCGAGATCTGCGTCTTGCGTCTCCTCGAGGTTCGCCATCGAAAATCGGTACGTGTCAATTCTTGGGGCAACAATCTCCAAAGGCCTCAGTACGGACCCGTCATTTGATGAATTCAGCCCCTGTAAAAGTATTTTTTAATTTAGTTATAATACTGTAAGTACATAAAGCTCGATATGGTCGGTTATAGTGGAAATGTCAAGTTTATCAGCTACTAGCTGTCCCCCGCGGTTTCACCCGCGTTCTCGTGGGATCCGCGTTCCCGTAGTTTTTTAATTTATTTATTTATTGTTTTCACTTCACTTTTATACAAACCTTGTCCTAACAATAACGAATACATAAAACAAAGGATCATCCAATTAGGTGCAGTCTTTCGAAAGTTATGAGCGTACATACATTTCGAAAATCCATTTTCATTTATATAGATTCAAAGAAATCCCTGTAACGAGCCCCAAGAAACTAATCCTTGCCCATAAAAGTGGTAACAGGATGCCATGAATATGAATTAGAGCCCCTATATGTTGAAGAATTCATTATCCAAGCACAAACAAGTCAACATCCCAATACATAGTTGGATGGAAATGTATTGTGTTGCTACAAACAATAAGCTGATAAGTAGGTACCTACTATGTACTTACTGCCTATTTTGTATGGGTAACCATTCTGTACAATATAAAATTATTAAAAATAGTTTTAGGTACATAAAAGACCTTCAATGGTTTTACGATATGTATGTAGGTGCCTAGTTAGTTACAGCTACTTACATACTGACAACATTTTTTTATGTTATTTAAATCTATATAGTCCCTACGCGAATAAATAATTAACTACATACATAGATAATGTAGAAATATCTAGTATTATTTGCATAGATACACGTAAATTGCAAGAATTAATAAATACTATTTGATATATTTGCCTTCTAAGCCTTCAAAAACAATATTACTTACCGTGAAATAAGTGATTTGATAAATTCTGCGATATTCATAGGCAGTAGTTTCAAATAATGGACGATTTACTCATTTCCTAATAATATGTTATTGCAGTTAAAAAATTAAATTAACTATACAAACAACATTAAAGTAACATTTATACCAAGTGCAACAAAAGCAAACAATCATGCTAACAACAACTAAGTAAGTAGGTACCTTGCATTCGAGTTCTTATAAAATTGCTAAAGCTCAGTTTACACTGCACCAACTGCATGTTATAGGTACAAACTATCTTATGTACCTAAGAGTAATTGTACGTACCGTATTTGACATATCCAAACTGTGATCAATAGATTTATTTTCTGTGGGAGAACTATTAGCACTTCTAGACTTTCCAGTCGCCAAACGAAAGCTTCTGTTAAGAGTGGACAAGAATCCTCCACGCTGCCACTTGCTCGGTTCAGTAAGTTGCACATCCATCATTTCGTTGACATCGTAACGTGCTATGACTCACAAGTCACTTCTTGACAGTTCACAGTACATTATTAAGCTATGTGTGCCAAAAGGCCGGTGTCTTACACTGAACCCTATTAAACTATGAAACTCAACATCTTTGATTGTTTCCACTAAACAAAGTACGGAAGGAGATATCGATTATCAAACGGCGTTGAGAAATTTGTGAGTACAATAGTTGTAAATTAGTCTTTTGCATGAAGCAAATAACGAAGGGTACAGAAACGTGTTTGATACTTCCACTGCGTTCGGAGTCTGCGCGGGACTGCGCCACGATCACAACGCACACACCACTGATACCTACATATAATGTGCACAGGCAGACCGCTGACCTCGCCCATTCACTTAAATCGAAAACTTTGTTTTCGCGCAATACTGATTCATTAAACTATTTTGTATAATAACAGAACAAAGACGACGACGATGCCAAACACAAACGAGTATTGCGCGCGCAGTATCAAATACAACTAGCAAGCAAGCGACCGAGCCGAGACCCAGCGGAGTGAAGTGAGTTAAATAGTATTACAAAATGAACCCAAGAGCGTAGAGTTAGTCGCTTGCTTTCAGAGGCAAACGCAAAGGCGCAGGGGGGAGGCGAG
This sequence comes from Ochropacha duplaris, assembly GCA_951361185.1. Taxonomy (NCBI): domain Eukaryota; kingdom Metazoa; phylum Arthropoda; class Insecta; order Lepidoptera; family Drepanidae; genus Ochropacha; species Ochropacha duplaris. The sequence goes on from OX592690.1 coordinate 5,902,618, forward strand.
TAGACACACAAGCGGCAAAGCAAGCGGCGACCATGTTTTGTGGGTTGCGCACGTGTGCGCCTTTCGCTACACTACGATGTTTGATTCCAGAATTATGGGACGAGGAACAGCACGGTGGTGTGAGTGCAAGACCCCTAACGAACGATCCCCCATATACATAGGCCGAGAGCTCGGGCAGGCCGCCCGCAATGCTGTCGCGGCAGGCAGAGACAGTGGGTGCACGCACTCGCTCCGTCGACACGAGGGGCGCCTCCGTCGTCCGTCACGCATACAATTGTGTCGGAGAGAAAATATCTTTCCGGTGATTCTAATGTCAAATTCATCTTTCGTATCATCGAAGAATTTGTCCAAATCTGAACAAAATTTTTGGTGATACAACATATTTTAATACAAAAACGTAGTAAAACAGAAAAGATTTGTAGATCGACCAACGTCAATATGATGCTACGAACTTTTGCGCTTATTAAGCTGCGTCAAAAGTTGTGGTAGTTATACAAAAAATATCCAACACTAGATTAGCTTTCACAATGATCACTGAGCATGAGATTCGCATAAACCATGTCCAAGTTCAATAATAAGGAAAACTGTAAGACAGTATTTTTAGGGTAGGTTATTATTTAGAAAAACCAATAATATTCCAATTTATAAATGTTTACAGAGGTAATAATGGGCTAAAATGATTGCGTGACCTACATTTTCATTTGCCCTACATTACAGCCGCGCCCCCCTTTCAACCCTTTCGGTGATTTCTTCAGTTGTATTTTTGTGTTGTAGAGCTGTACTAATAATCCCACTATTATGTGGAATATTTTTTATGAGATAAAGCTATACTCTCTCAGGTGCATGAAGCTATTAAAAAGGTAGGTACATTGGATATGCAAATAAAAATGTTATTAGGATGGATTGTCATTGCTTATTAGGATGAGTCCACGACGTACCAACAGTGTCTACAAACTAACATGAACTATTTCGAGCCTACAAATCGATGTTCCGTGACGACAAAGATATTGCTGCAATGAGTTTGATACTTAATGATTAAAATTAAATACACCGATAAGTTTATCGACACCGAACACCGATAAATAAATGTTTTCTTTCTCTTTCTTTCTTCTTTATAAACAAGAAATTTAAGTACGTATTAAACTTTAAAGTTTAATTTAAATTTGTTTGATTAAATACCTAAATTAAAAGTAAAAAATTAAGCAACCAAATAAAATTATGTAACAAAGGGGCCAAGAGAGATCCAAGAGAGATTGAGATCTGTTATGAGGTCTGCCAAATCAAAGCAATAGGTTAGAAGTCTTATAGTAGATAGTCTACAACGTTCTTCAATTGATTTATATGAAAATTTGTTATGTTTTTTGATGTGGAATATATGAGCATATTTAAATCAAAGAACAAGCATTGTTTATGCTTACATCTGTTTATGCTGGCGATCAGAGTCTAGTGTTCATATTAGTTCCATAATCTACGAGTACATATATTTTAATGTTATTTATCTCTAATGAACATTTTGAGACATTTCACATTGCACGAGCTATATGTTCAAAGAAGTTTAACAATATACCTATTTCCGGCATTAATAATTTAAAAGCAGAGGATCCAAGTCTCCGTTAGAAAGCTAATGAAAAAGTGGGAAACAGGTGGTGTTTTCAAAAACACCTGCTTGTGCGATGCGCACGACAGATGTGCGGACTGCGGGATCGACACGACGGACTTTAAGTACCTACGAATAACGTACAAAAAATCTTTAAAGCAAGCTTTTATTACAATATGCACTTAAACGAAATACATATGTATTTAAGTCTGTTCATCAATTCAGCCAGGTTGGAGTTGTGTATTATTTATTATTAAATAAAACAAGTCTTTACCTACATGTTTATCAGATACTCTCTCTTACTCTCTCTCAGACATATTTTTGAGTATGAATAAGCTATTCTAGAAATGACGACTGGAAGAACAACATAGACTTATACTTTTTATTTACAACAAATGTACAAAACATACAATCTATATATAAAAAACTTCCTAGAGGCTGCCGCTGCTGCCGATCGGCAAGGTTCCTAGCAGGCTGGCAGCATTTCCTCTTTGGATGGCCAGGCGGATGCGTTGGCGGAACAAGCTTATACTTATATTTCAATATAATAATATTATGTATTTTAATGTTCCTGTTTAGCTTTAGGTATAATCATAGGATTAGACTCAGCTCGGCTTGGCTCTATAATCAGGTACATTATATGTTATGGCATCAAAAATCTTAGCGTCGCCGATTCTGCATAGATTTCGGTTACCAAGTAAGTATTATCTTCAAAATTTTGTAAAAAAAAAATCCTCAGGATTAGTCCTTAGACACTTAACTAGGTACCAAGTCAAGTTTTATTGTAATAACAAAATAGGTACCGTGTGTCGGTTGAATTGTACGAGTATCAACTACCTACATCTCAAGTTTTTCAATATTTATAAGTTAACGTTCCATACATATGAAATTCATAACACAGTTTAGCACTTGGATAGATAATAGTTGTAACTGTTTATTTTATTCTCGTTTATTCATAAGTTTCGTGAATTGTATGTTAATATTTTACTTTGATATTAGATATCAATGATATTTTACTAATATTATTTCTACTTTCCGCCCGCGGTTTCACCCGCGATCCTATTTCTCCATACAAACTTTGGATCCCTGATTCATCTCCTTAGAGAGTGAATTTTGGAAAATCCTTTCTTAGCAGCGCGAATCGTTCAGTGGTTTGAGTGATAGATCAGTCACGATTACCATTTATATGTACAGATTATACTATCTACTTGCCGTTCCTGATCTATTATATTTATATCATAGAGAGAAGACGGTTGGGCCAATAAACATGCTTGTGAATAGGAGTGATTTCCGATCACATTTGAACTTATAATTCAATGGAACTGAACAACAAATACATTAATGTTGTTCAACTGTATTTTAAACAACTCTCTTAATTTTTATTGCATAAAATAATAACATCTGCCAATGAATGCTGTGCTTACAAAATGAAAACAACAAAAGGCATACGTGCTGAGATATCAAGGTCTTTTATTATACTGTTTTCGTATGAAAAAATTGCACTTGTATGCAACAAGCCGAAAATTATATATAATTCGTAAAATTAAACCACTAATATGATACTGGATTTTAAGTTGTGTTGTATGAGGTACCTCCTTTAGTAGTATTCAGAAATTATTTATGTAGGTAACTAACTACCTCTATATTAATTGGTTTGTTCTGAAAGTTTACATAAGCTAAGCTTATTAGGTAATTATGCACTTTGTAGTGTAGTGTGTTAATAAACACATATGTATTAGAAACAGTTTTTTTTCTAATTACCGTATTTAATGTTTTGACATGACGAGTGGCCAATACAGCTATGTTTTGAGTTGGCATATTTTGTCGGGTTTATAATCTATGGATACTGAGCAGTTTTTTCTACGTGACCACTAAAATCGAGAAGAAAGAATAGATTTCAATCGAGTACCTAAAGTTGACCTTAACTATGAAAAATTTGAAAATACTATCTCAGAGGATCCACCCAGTACCTATCATGCATTTGGATCTGTGCCCTAATTTATTTAAGGATCAGTAATTTTGCTTAATTTGATGGACATCTGGCAACCGGGATTGTATTTGTGAAGAAATACCTATTAGGTACGTCATATGTATCACGATTTATAAAGCGTTTTATGTATTTTTAAAGAAACATTAAGTTATTTTTAAAATCATTTAAACCTACCTTAGTTAGCCATTATAGATACTGGCTATCATGACTCTCTTTTTTTAAATTACTAATGGAGTATGTTCGAAGCGATAAATTTGTATGTAAGCACTTTTATTTAAAAATGACAAGAAAGTAGGTAATAAAGAACTGTTAAAGGTTTATTGAAATCAGGTTGCCGCGTGCACATAAGGAGCTGCACGAGCCTATGTAAAATCATTGTAGAAACGCATATGCGCGCGCGCACCTGCTCGTGCCGGCTGCGATCTACACGTGTTCAGTTTTGTGTTCCAGCCAGCATCTATAATGCTTTTTGAAACAATATTTTAACTTTTTTTTATATTGCCTTCATTTCGATGATCACGAAACCACTGACATTAATTGCCATGTATTACTATGTGATTAATACTACACTATTACTATGTAGTAATAGCGATGCCAATCAATAACTATATTAGGACCAAGATAGAGATTTTGCAGATATTAATCTGTTTTGTAAGTAACTTTGAAGTGTAGCGTGTGTCACCCCAAAAAACAACTGTGTCACCGCAAAAAAAAACGCGTGAAATGACTGCATGACGAAACAAGACCCACGCTCGGTGTGTATCAATATGTACAGCAGTGAATTACGTACCTACTTAAACTATAATTATATTAAAGGTACCTATACGCACAGAAATATTAATTTAAATATAACTGACCGCTGTAAGCACAGTAAGTTCGCCCAACCACTCATTGAGCAAGGCTTCGGGGTCGTCGGCGGCGCCCGCGCCTGAATCCTCTACTAACGCCATCTGAAAATAAAAAAAGAATACTTATAATAATAATAAATTGTTTTATTCAGACAACTAGGCCCACTTGTTAGTATTACAATTTCTTAAGGACTATATAGACTTATATAGATCATCATTTATTATGTTATACACCTAGGCTATGGAAAATGAGGACGTACTAAAAGATTTAGGTAGGCAAGCGACTCGATCACTTCCTTGAAAATAACACTTTTTTGTAAAGCCCATTTACATCCTATTCAGTGCATTATTTACGAATATCGTTTAATTATATATTATGATGATCCCAGTTATATTTAAGTTTAAATTACTTTGAATTATTATTATTGTAAACATGTTTATCAAAAATAAACAACGGACCAAATTCCCTATGATCAATTGTAATTTTAACTGATGAATGTGAAAATTTTTGGCAAGCGTTTTTTTATTTTGTATGTAAATCACTGTATCGAATAAACGTTATTAATTATTACGTTGACAAACGCTATAAACATAATGGAGCCAATAATACTGCGTGGGGTGATCCTTCAATCATCGTTTATAGAAACGAATAATTTTGTGCGGTTAATCAGGTCATATAAAGACTCTTCTTTTATATAAAGAGCCCAATGAAAGGTTTTCGTGTGTGGTATTTACTAAATATTAAAACAATAAATGTTTTTGAATATTACATTTAAGGGACTTGACACTGAGCATATTGGTTAATAATGGTATTTAAATCGGTTTGGGCGTTACCCTTTTGTGGTTTAGTACACTATTATTTTAAACCCCACCGCTTCCCACCTGTCAGACTGACAGAAGGTAACTTTCGTTTATAATAAAGCTTGGCAAAGATAAAAAAAATACTTTGCAATCATATTAAGTTCTACAAACTATAGAACTATAATATTCACGGTAAGATAACACAGCGGAATAAAAAGTCTACAAAAAGAAGTCTACTGTCTTTACTGGCATTATTTTACTTGATGAATTTGCAATTAGTTTGTGTATTTCCTAAATAAAATGCAAGGAAGCAAAATGATTTCAAATTCAAACGGCTTAGTGCTCATACACAAAAGGTTTATCGGAAACCTATTATCATTGCAACTCGGCCGGCACATCATTCCTAAATCCACCTATCAGAATCCGGTTTTCGACGAAATAAGCTTAACAGCACACCAACAGTGGTGGCTTCCACGCACACTAGCATTATCGTTATGCCATTATTGTAAAATTCGAACAAGAAACACAAATGACAATAAATCAGACAGGTACTATATGTTACACCATTTATAACTCAAAAACGACCGATCGGATTTTGATGAAACTTGGCACACAGGTAGATCATAATATCTTGGAATAACATAGGATACTCTTTTAAACATAATGTCCCTCGGGAACGCGGGTGAAACCGCGGGGGACAGCTAGTAATATAATATTGTCATAGACGGATGCAGCAAAGTACACACTAGTGTTAGTTTTTAGGGTTCCGTACCCAAAGAGTAAAAACGGAAACCCTGTTACTAAGACTACTGTCCGTCTGTCTGTCACTCGGCTGTCTCTCATGAACCGTGATAGCTAGACAGTTGAAATTTTCACAGATGATGTATTTCTGTTGCCGCTATAATAACAAATACTAATAAAAACAGAATTAAATAATTAAAACTACAAAAAATGAACGGAACCCTCAGTGTGCGAGTCCTACTCGCACTTGTTAGTTTTTATTCAGGACTTTGGATACTCTCATGTGTATTACTATAAGTTGCTAGAAAAAAAGTGCAAAAGTGATATCAGTATTTCTAAGTGACTTTTTCTAAGAAATTAACACAAGACTGATATAATATTAGGTCTTTACCTATGAAATTGCCGTTTTGTATGAAAAAATTTAAACGATTTTTTTTCATTTGCTATTTGTATTAATCGAAGTAATCACCCATGCAATCAATGCATCTTTGCCAACGCAGTGGCAGTTTATTGATGCCCTTCTTAAAGGAATCAGCTGGACGGGAGGCAACAAATTCTTCAAAGGCATTTTGTACTGGCTCTCGGGTATTGAATTTTTTTCCCGCCAAGAAGTTATCCAAATTCTGGAAAAAGTAGTAGTGAAATGTGATGAAAATGTAACACTAATCAATAAACAAATGACTACTTTTGGAAAAAAAAAAACGTGTTTTTAAAATAAAATTAATTTGAAATTAGAATTCTTAGCCAAACAAAAAATATTTTGATTTGAAATGGCCAGTACTGCAGAACGGCAATTTCATAGGTAAAGACCTATTATATAGAATAGTCATAATTATTCTAATGGAAATAATTTTGGGGTGTATATAAATAACCTCGTATTGTATAACGTAAAGTAGAATCTTATTGGAGGCCCGGTAAGCACGTCTCGCTTGTCCTAAGCAAGCGCATTATGTTTTTGTGCTCATACCTTCAACTCCATAACGGGAAGGAAAGTAGCACCGATGTAATATTTTACGTAATAAAAGGTACCTATATCACATAAAAGATATTTTCGTAACTGGCTCACAATAGAAAATTTGATGTCATGATTTTCGATTACTTAGCCCACAACAATGGCAATAATTCCTCTAGAAAAAGATTTAGAAACTTGGCGATTCTTACCAATAATAATGATAAAACGAGTAACTTTAGTAGTGAAAGAATTTAGTAGGTATACAATTTATTACGTGTAGGATTTCATATTATTTCATTTCATAAAGGACGTGGACGATGGAAAACTTTACTTTATAAAGCTTTTGTTTATATCCGCTTGTAGTTAGTTGTTTGATTCGATGGGTTGTTTGATTTGTAGTTGATGCATTGTTATTAATTTGTGTATTTGTTAGGCAAAAAAACGGATAAACAACAATTTTCTATCCGAATAAAGCACAAGTAGTATGTTTTGGCAAATCTTTCCAGTTTTAGAATCCGTATTTTCAAGCGCGTACTAGGTGCTCAATTTTGGTACGAGTAAGTACCTATATGCAGCTTCAGATAATGATTGTAGATTTTTATAAATCGAGCTGCACTCCAAATTATAGTACTTAAGTATAAGAATAAAAAAGCGAAATTTAAAAACCAGCTTTCTCTTAATTTTAATTATTTAGTACTTTATCGTTTAAGTGCATTAGATACCCTATTTTTTACAGGTTAGTAATCTCTATAATGCATAGAGCTGGCAATATAGCTTTCTCAATAATAAATACTGGCGTATCGTTAGGGGAAAGTGAAGCGTGCATTTGTAAAGATAAATTAACTACGTCAATTTAATGTGAGTGGCCATCAATAAACGGACATGCGGGTCGGCTCGTCTCGCCACAGCCGCAGCCGCGGGCAGCGAGCACGATCCTAATATAATACGTATAACAATAACACAGTAGGTACATAGTTTGGTCTGTCTATTATATATATATACTATATATTAAAAATACCTTTAAATAGCGAATTTCTCCAGTGTTCATATATTTGTATGGATAACATTTAAGTAATTGGTACTGTGAAGATTGCGGACTGTGGTAGATACGAATGAAAATACTTACGGGTGTTCGGTCTGTAATTTTTGGTCGCACCATTTGCGTACCCTAGTGCATTAAGGGTGTAAAACCGCCCCGAGGCTTAGACTTTCTAGTCGCGTCACCAACTTCAGTGCAAAAAGCCAACCTTCAGCTTTATACTCCCGCCGTCCGTGACTGTGCAACGTGCATTCTGATTAATTGCACATATAACTTACTACCTACTACTAGATACCTAGTAGTCTACACTAATAAGTATGACTTTTAAGGCACCTACTTATATAGTTGGGGAACAGTTTAGAGTAATACAGACAAATCAATGATAGCTTAGTATAGTGACTTCGGATATTGTGGGGAAGGTAGTGGGTTTCAATCCCACAATGAGTTGAGCTTTCGTTAAATGAAAACTTCGTGATGAAACAATAGTACGTTACACAACTGACGGTCCAAGCACCTTATCTGTGTTTAAATTGTAAAAAGTCGTCAACACAAACCATTGGCAATCCCCCTGGTATTCATTATGCCTATAGGCGAGGCGGTAGTCACTTACCCGCCATTAATAATAAAGATATTCAATGGTAATAAAAATATACAACAGGTAAATTGTTTCAACAATGCCGCGGATTTGAAGCAAATTGAAAGTATACAGCGTAAAAAGAAAATAATTGTATCTTGGATAACTGGACACAGTCGCTGACTTTTATTTCACTATGCAGATAGAGTAACTTGAAACTTTGAGATGGTACCACTACAGACTTTTTAGTACGGCTCGCATTCAGTGAGAGTGATCAAAATTCTCTGTAATTGCAATGTTGTCCACGATACAGGTAGATGATGTACCTATTCCTATTCCTATTATATTGCCCTTGTCAACTATAAAAGTACATATTTATATACAAAATTCTGTTCATGTGTATGTAAAAGTCTTCATAAAAAGCCGAACGTATTTAATAAAAAATTGTGTGTGTGATCAAGTTGATTCGAGAATGGTTTAGTTTTATAATTGGACCTGGTACCTAGGCGCTGCAATCGAGTTAGAGGTTTTTATTTATTCTCAGGGTGGGATTACGTCTGTTTAGTTTGGTATCAGATAATAGTGTGTGAAGAAATGTCCCGAGTTATTATTAGAAATAAACTAGGTTTATTAGTATACATAATACATAATACAATAACAACCGGCTAACTTACTTATTGCATAATTATTACAAATTACCCTTACATAATCAAATAGGGCTTTATTCGATAAACCACCATTAACCCGATGAAATTTAAGTTTCTTATCTTTTATTTGCTTTAATTATTTAATAACAAACTCAATTAATGTACTCTGATTCAAGGTAATAAATTATTGAAGTTGTTGTCAAAGAGACCTTGTTAGAGTACTAAAACAAAAAGTTGCAGTTACAGTGCTCTTGTTCGAGCGAAACAACATTTAAAACAGGCTGCTATTAACTTGTTAAGTGATTACAAAAGTTACCTTGTCTTATTCAAAAAGTTGGTTTCTGACAGCGAAACACCTGCTTTCCCGCAAATCAGAAGATCTGCAAGCTGCATTCATAAGCAAATTAATTTTGCAATTCCTTTTGACACTGGTAAATACTTAAGTATAATAAATTTCTTGTTCAAATCATTTAGTTCACTCGCCCCATTAGTGGAACGATATTGCTTCTAGAATGTGGTGACTGGGACCGGCGGCGATTAAATTAATGAATTCTATGAGATGTTGTATGTATGACGCCATTATATCTCCTATTCTAAATATACCTAAATTTGCGTGTTACATCATTCGCTTCATACTTCATTCTCATATAGATAGCAAATTGTAAAAGAAGTTAGTACACCTGGAAGTTTGTCAGTTACTTATATTTTAGTCGTTGAAACAAGTGAGATCTTCTAATAGGTATAAGGTACCTACTGTGACAAGGGGGTCTTTTCTCGTATATACTAATATTATAAATGTGAATGTTTGGATTGATGAATGGATGGATGGATGTTTGTTACTCATTAACGCCAGAACGGCTGAACGGATCTGGATGATATTTGGCACAAAGATAGTCTGGAATAGCACATAGGTTACTTTTTATCCCGGTAAAAGATAAGATCCCACGGGAACACGGGTGCAAACGCGGGGGACAGCTAGTTAATATTATAAATGCGAAAGTGCGTGTATCAGTCTGTTACCTCTGCACGCGTAAACCGCTGAACCGATTTAGATGAAATTTGATATGGAGATAGATGGAACCTTGGAGAAGGATACTTTTAAAACCTCGGGACGGAAAACTAGTAGTATGATATATGCTAAAATGTCTAGCTAGGTACTCACGCCCTGCTCGTGTTGTTTACAGTCGGAAGCGATGACTGTTCTTCCATGGCTTGTTTGTGAATCATTATCAAATCTAAATCACTGTGTTAACAAGTGTTACAAGTTGGAAAGTGATGTCGCATACAGAAACAAAACATCCTACATTTAACTACAATACATTTTTTTGAGTTTATAAATTACTTGCTGGACAGCGCTTTCATCCGCGTTCCTGTGGGATCTAGTCTTTTCCTGGGACAAAATAGAGCCTATGTTCATCAGGGATAATGTAGCTTTCTAATGGTGAAAGATTTTTTCAAATCGGTCCAGTAGTTTCAGAGCCTATTCAATGCAAACAAACAATCAAATCTTTCCTCTTTACAATTAACAAAATATACATACCAATCTATTTTCACCTCTATTAAGAGGCATATTATATTTTTTATATTCACTAATAATACAACGTTTATAATTTGGATGTACGAGGTAATCTCCAAAACGACTGATCCGATTTTGAAAATTATTTCTCTAATAGGAATCATAATCCTTGAGTATAAAGACTAATTTTCATCTCGAAGGGCAGAAGTTAGTTAATTATGAAGTACCTAATATGATACTTTTGTCACATTATGCATGGATCATGAGAAGTGACTTAGTAAATAATATGTACTTCTTCTTCAGCGATTTAGAAGTCGCATACATTTAGATTGCCTCTAACTGGCACCTACTATATTCAATTCTCCGTATTACATACCTATTGCTCTCTACTATCTTCTCCCTCGGTGATAATATTGTACTATAAATTAAAATTTATTTAGTGATGATAAGAACGACAGTAAATCTGCTTTAATTTATCACTTACGAGTATCATCTACGCATGCCTATTCTCTGCCTGATTTGGTGCAAAATATGCGAGTTCATACCATTTGAGGTTGGTGAGTAAAAATTGTGCGTTGGTCGGTCGTAAAAGTGCCGCTCACAAACCGTTTCGAATGTAAACATTAAACATCGAGGCGTGTATGTGCTCATGTCCCGTTCGGCGGCCGCGGCGCACCAAGTTATTATAAACCACTGAAATGGTAAACTCGAGTCGTGCCCAACATACACGAATTTTTTTTTAAAAGCATACAAGTGGCTATATCTCGAAAACCAGAAAACTTTTACTGAGGTCATGTTAATGTTATCTGATTGACCTGAAGCCAATCTAGCTCCAGTGTCACTGTGGCGTGTTATTTATGGGACACTTATACAGGATAATTATGACGAAATATTATTTAACTCTAGTAAAATAGCCTTATAATAATTAATTAATTAATTAATCTTGAATGATTCTTTATAAAAATTGTTATATATTATAAGCTAAGGATATATACAAAAATCATATACCTACATAGTATAACTAATAACAATTTCCAATAATGTAACACACACTGTTGAATTGAATACCTAAACCTTGCCTACTAACTTCTGTTAACGTAGCACAGGTAGGTATATGTATAAAGGTTTGAGTATCCAACTGTTTGATTTAATCGGCATCAATCAGTATATAGCCTCTAGTTACTGAATCCGCTCGTGTGTCTATTCAATTGGGGGAGGTACATACCCGCATGTATATGCTCTCACATGCAGACGTGTTTGATGACCAGTGTAGCGGTCATTACCGGTACGGTACCCAAATATAGAGCAAATTCTGTCTGCCTGCTCTGGTAGGCGACTAATACCGGCTCCCCCTCCTTCCTCCCTGAGATTATATCTACACCATTTGACGACATACGTGAGATTGGTAAATTTCTATGTTACATAACTTGCTTATTGTGTCTATACGTTTTCTACATTTGTGGATAAATGCTTATCAGATTCTGACTTCTGATATATTTTGAGGTTCTAAAATATTCTACATTTAATTTAGTTATGGTTAGGTTAGTCAGGCTCACAGGTCAGACTACATCTTATTAGGGTTCCGTACCCAAAGGGTAAAAACGGAAACCCTATTACTAAGACTCTACTGTCCGTCTGTCTGTCTGGATGTCTGTCTGTCTGTCTGTCACCCACCAGGCTGTATCTCATGAACCGTGGTGGCAAGACAGTTGCAATTTTTACAGATGATGTATTTTCTGTTGCCGCTTTAACAACAAATAAGTAGGTACTAAAAACGTTAAATAATAAAAAAAATACTACAAAATTTGTACGGAAACCTCGGTGCGCGAGTCCGACTCGCACTTAACCGGTTTTTTTAATTGTAGTGGACACTGTTATTCCACAAGTAGGCCGTTTGATAAGCTACGCTTGAAATCTTAATTATTCACACTGAAATAAATTTGTTGGTAGGTATACCTAAATAATATTATTGTAACCTTGAAATGCATCCTGAATATGTTTCTTAACGACTTGTTATGAAATTACCAGACACAAGTCCGAGTATATGTGGCAATCTTAATTGTTATTACTGGAATATGCACAATAGCACTCGAGCAAAGTTGTTTCACAGCCCGACGCGGTCGTGGTTACGCATATTTTAAATACTTCAGCATAATCTCCACCCGCGTCGCGTACTTTTATATGTAGATATAGCTCAAATGTACGCCTTGCATGTGTACATATAGCTCAAATGTACGCCACTGTATAAGGCTCTATGTTGCATCTATTAGGTATCAGAACTTTTTCTACTTGGTTAAATCAATTACTTACCTACTACCCGTTTCATGACAATTTTGTAAGTCTACCTTTGAACTTGCAGATACTAAATCGGATATCGATAATACAGTCCATTAACGGAGCATACGCCTACTGCGATGAATGGTAATGCGGAAATCGAGATTACCACTAGAAACGTTGTAGTCATCCCACGAAAAGTATCGTCAATCGAACTACACAATAAAAATGTTTTTATTCAAATAGGCCTTTACAAGCACTTATGAATAGTCTAGACTGTATGTATGCACTGTTCGGCAGGTGGCTTTTGCTGGGAAGAGCCGGCAATAAACTCAGCAATTACTATTTTCAAAAACAACTTACATCTATTACATTTATTCATTACTACCTGTTCCGCGCGGTTTCACCCGCGTTCCCGAGGGATCTTATCTTTTCCCGGGATAAAAAGTAGCCTATGTGCTATTCCAGACTATAATCTATCTCCATGCCAAATTTCATTTAGATCCATTTAGCCGTTCTGGCGTAAATAAGTACCTACCTAACAAACATACATCCATCCATCCAAACTTTCACATTTATAATATTATATATAGTAGGATTTATCTAGACTCACTGATAATATTTGCGTGTTAAGGCGGCAAAATAATAATAAATAGAATTTAATTATGACTGACTAAGTAAACAACAAGCTCAAGCAGACCAGCTTCCACAAGCAGCACCTGTTCACAAGTATGACACGTGTGGCAGCCACCGCCCTCCTTCATGTGAGCGACCCGTAATACCCCAATACCTTCAGTATCCGTATATTAAATGATTAAAAGGTTATGACAATGTAGGACCAACTATCGTCTGTAGGTATAGAGTACTACTTTTATAAAGTCCTATATCTATGCAACACGACGAAGGGAGAATGGTTTTAATTAAAATGAATTTCTCTGAGAAACGAGTCGCGAGCATTACGATTAACGAGGCAGTTACAGCTATTAGCACTGTAACCAAACAATTGGTACAAGCACGCAATGGCACTCGCAAGAAAGTTTACAAAAGATCAGGAAGTTGTTTATTAACACTACGGAAGGAAGGAATTCATGTTATTTTTTTTCATTGATCATTCATATTAGAAACTATGGCCGCAAGCTTTGGCTAACTAACTTTCACATTGTTTTAATTATCATGATAATCATGTGCAACAAATCTATAAAGACCTTGCCGATAGCTTTTTATTATGTTTTTATACATTTTTTATAACGTTTGTCTTATATTCCAACGATTGAGATATGGCTACATAAATACAGGCAAAATTTGTAAAAGGCACAGGCATGCTCGGGCAGTATTCACGTAAGTAATAGCTGCTATAATTTGACTACGATAACGACAATAATGACTATAAATTTAGAGTGAGTTATTAATTTTTATACGTTCCTACATATAAATAATGAAACCTAATGATCGACCGGGGACAAGTTTATAGAAATTTTAAAGATTAAGAAATTCTTTTTGATTTATCGTTACCTATCGGCTCATTCACCCGGATTATAAACGGATAAAAGACTACTCAATTATGTTACATCGAACGTAACTAATTCTTAACTAAATATAGTTACAAATTTGTCTCTATATTTACTTCGACGTGACGAGAGCTTTTAAAACTTATTTCTACACTTAAAAAAGACAGTTTGATGCACAACCGAAGTGTCACCAGTGTCTCGTAACTTCACCGAGCTACCGCTTCTCTTACTCCTTATTCTAAGGATCCCGGTGCCGGACACAAAGTAATTAGTTATACATATAGGTAACCTATAGTTAAGAGTAATAATAAAAAACTAACTGCGGCACTCGGGGACTGCCGCGGTAAAGCTATTGCATAGCATTACACTTTTCATTTTCATTACATATTCGAAAAGGACGAAAGGTGGTGTATTCTATAAGAAACTTTTAGCGGGCAGTAATGAGTTTTTAATCCTCTTTATTTTATAAGTGCGCCGCAATTATCTTTGCAGAATTTCTTTGGTAGCCTCAAAGCCCACGATAAAAGCATTTTTTTTTTGCAACCGCGTTGTCGGGGACTGCCCTCGGCGACTACCATCGGCGCGCGTCGACAGCAGTCGGCGGCAGTCGACGCAGTAGGTACCTTAGTTAGGTGCCTATAGTGCCTAAGGACATCACTGTTGTCATGGTTACCGAAAAGTTTGTATGCCAAAATGATCAGCGGCAGCCGTCAACGCGCCGACGGCGCTGTCGACGCAGTACCTTAGATAGGAGCCTATAGTGCCTAAGGACATGACTGTTATAAAAGCTATACAATAGCTTAAAAGCATATCTATTTAAAAACAAAGTACCTACATCTAGTTATTTTATAATAGAATCTATGCAGTATTTCCATATAAATACGATGTATTGTTTCATTTTGCCGTAAATACAATATCAATTAATAGTATAATTTATCATACAGGTCGTCAAGTAAGTAGTAGGACAAACTTAAGGGGGAGATAGGTGGGCGGGTCACCTACCAACATATACGAAAAAGACCTTAGTAAAAGTGTCACCATTTACGAGATATTTAATATATTAAATTAATAAATCAATTCATAAATATTAGAAATATCGAAATATTTCGGAAATGGTGACTTTTTTTATTGATCTCATTTTTATATATGTATTTGGTAGGTAACCCGCCCACCTATCTCCCCTTTACATTTGTCGTACTACTTACTGAACAACCTGTATATATTAACAATTTATTTACAACCAATGAACCAATATAGGTACAATATATATATAAAAAAAACTTTCTCGAGGCTGCCGTTGCTGCCATCAGCAAGGTTCCTAGCAGGCTGGCAGTTTTTCCACTTAGGGGAAATATAAAATATAAATTAAGTATGTAATAGCAATAATAAAAATATATCCGTTTTTGTACAAGCACTTTCTCTGGTACAAAGACAGGGTTCGTTCGGACATTCACCCTTCAAAATGAATACGACACAACTCGGCACGGCTCTACATGGATGACATTCTCGTCGTATGACTCATTGTGTCGTATTGTCGTTTTAATTAACTTTAATAGACCGTTTCAACACGGTTCATAGTGTGAAACGTTAGTTCAGGTGGCTATTTGCACTCAACACATTCCAGAGTTGAATTTATTTGCAAATTTTACTGGCAACATTGACGGCTTGGCATTCATTTCAAGCAGCTCTACTTTTCTTTTTTCTTTGTTACATTGTTACCAATACCATATTTAACTATGTAGTTAAAATGTTCATAATACCGGCTCAGGATCTCTTCAAGTATGTAGATATTTTTGCTATCACATATCAATCTTTCCTTTCAAGACGATATTTCATTAATTTTATTTCTTTTATTAAAAATGGCTCTTGAGCTCTGAGCCTCCCGGTGGAATTACGAAACGCTCATGATTCTCGTTTTGGTTTTCACAAATCGATCCAATATCTGAATGAGTAAATGAGGACCTATAGTTTCTCTACTTTTGTGCGCCTATTGTAAACGTTCAATAGTGCCATACCAGGGCTTAAACTGAATAAATGAGTTTTGATTTTGAGTGTGTAACTCCGATACCAAGAAACCGATCTTTATGAATTTTAGCACACAAATACCTAGATTATATCCGCGGTATCACCCGCTGGGACAGTTAGTTTATTAATAAAATCATAAGGTTTGGACGTAATATAATACGTACCTATACATCAAGATCTTCTTGATGTTCGCGGCGTTAATTAATAAAAACCGGTCAAGTGCGAGTCGGACTCGCGCACGAAGGGTTCCGTAAAAAAGGCAAAAAAATTGCGTTTTTTGTATGGGAGCCCCCCTTAAATATTGATTTTATTTTGTTTTTAGTATTTTTTGTTATAGCGGCAACAGAAATACATAATTGGTGAAAATTTCAACTGTCTAGCTATCGCGGTTCTTGAGATACAGCCTGGTAACAGACAGACGGACGACAGACGGACAGACTGCGAAGTCTTAGTATAGGGTCCCGTTTTTACCCTTTGGGTACGGAACACTAAAAAGGAGCTTATATATTATTTATTATTCATCTAGCTTATCTCTGAAGGTTTCATACAAAGACCATTTTTTCTTTATTATTTAAAATTGCATTAACTATTTATGAGTCTGTAAATGTTTTGTTAGTAGGTATCCAATCCATTTGGATTGTGTCCAATAGGGGAGAGTAAGGATTTATATCCATTTATATTTATATCGTATGGGCATGTTGCCCCCATGCACCCCGACAGACTGGCCGGTATAATGATCACTTTCACGCCCAACGCTTCATTAGGTACATACTCCCAGTTGTATGTTGCATTTTATAAATTAAAATGTAATAAAATAACATGATGACACATAGGTAAAATATTGTAATAAAACTGAAAATAAAACTGAGTTTATTGCCGGCATTTCTCAGCAAAAGCAACATTCCGAACCGTGCATTAGAGTCTAGCTAGACTATTCATAAGTTCTTGTAAATGCCTATTTGAATAAAAAACATTTTCATTTTCAATATTTTTACCATTATATGTATTCTAAGTTAAAGGTAATGTTTCAATGGCCATAATATGAATAAACCCTAGTTATTATGGTCACGCGTTATGTTTAATTAGGTTAATTTTCCTATCCTTTATAGATTTTTTGATAGAGTTCAATTTATTTTACAGACATGCAGTGACGAATCAGGATGGATGTGGTGGTGTTTAGTTGGAAGACAGACTTGGTACAGAATATATAATTACCTATTATATATAGAAACAACAAAAGATAATTACTAAAAAAATATATGTAAAATAATAACAAGTTCAGAATTATTCAAAAGATTTTCAGGCCGTGAAATGGCATGCACTGTTTTTCATTTATTTGGTTTGATATAAAATTACAAAATGGCTCTCGTATTTTGCAAGGGTGAATCGAGGTGTAAAATTGAATGAAATAACTCTTGGTACGGTATCAATAGCACGCTAACATTAATTGCATTAGAATTCGACAGGATTCCAATACTTTACCTGCTCGAACAGCCATAGTAATTAGGTATGGCTGGCTGGCTCCCATCCTCAAGTTGAAAATCTATCGCTAAAAACCTATCGGTGTGTTCCGGCAATCGCACTTGACACCCATTTGCCTTCTAGGCATTGTAAAAAGGTGCCAACTCATTAGCAATTCCCTGGTATAACTAATGTCTATAGGCCACGGTAGTCACACCATCAAGTAACGCTACTGCCTATTTACCTAATAAGGTAGACGGTTTATTCGGTCGCAAAAGGGTCAAAATGAACAGTGAAAAAGCGCAATTTTGATAGTTTTTAAGTATAGGTATCTTATTAAAATTAGACTGCACTGAGGAATATTTAAGGTCATCTCAGAATGACGTAAGTAACTCACGATATGTGACTATCCTTTAACAAACTGTATTGGTACCCAATGTACTGAAATAGAAATCAATCCTTGAGAATAAAGAACTCCATCCATTATTAGAATATTCTGGCACCGTAGTAGGCCTGTGCACGCAGCAGGGGCACTGGGGGGTTAGTCCGGCGATGGGATGGGCTGGTGGGGGTGGGGGCGACACGTGGAGGTTTGGGGTGCACAAACGAGGATATTGATCGGTGCGGGCGGCATAACAATGCACCACCTGCCGTTGCAACTCAGGAAATACGCTTTTATCGCAATAAAACGACGAACTCTGACAGCCAACTTACAGTGATGAGATTATTTTACCAGGTAGCGATAATTTAATTAGTAGTGAAAAACAAGGTGAATAAGTTAGTCACTTATAGTTTGTACTGTTTCAATTTATAAGGTACATATCCCACTGCAAGGTTAGCCTCCCTTCTTTCACTTCCTAAAAACAGTATAATTATAACGGCTTTGATTTCTTTCGCTATAGTTATTTTTGATCACACCCCGTGAATACCGCGGCAGTTGTAGTAGGTAGGTACCGCCGCAGACAACAGCGCGTGAGTTATAATTTTATTTGAACTATTTATATTATTTTTGTGGTAAACACGTCATGTGTTAATAAAGACAATGTTGAAATGTTTTTCAAATATTGTCTCATTAGCTTATTTACTCTGAAATTACTGGGCCGAAGAGTCAAATATAAAAAAACCGGTCAGGTGCGTGTCGGACTCGCGCACCGAGGGTTCCGTACAAACTTGTAAATAGTTCTTTCAATAAGTTCACGGTATTAAAGTCTCGAGGATTTTTTCGATTACCTTATTTGAGGTATATGCCAATTGAGCTAGATCTCTAAATTGTATGAGCGCCCATACATCTCAGAGTATGTATTGGGACACCCTTTAATTTTCATCTTTTTTAAATTTTTCCTTTATTTGTGCTGTAAGACCTTGCTTTTTGCCAAATTTCGTCATTCTAGGTCAACGGGAACTACCATATAGTTTTTCGACCCAAAACCTATAGGGTACTTCCCGTTGACCTAGAACTGTCAATTTTGGTTCAAAGCAAGGACTTACAGCACAAGTAAAGGATAAATTCCGAAAAAAATAAGGTAAATTTTGGTACTTGCAAGTTTTTGCGAAAATCTAAATTTGCCTATACGTGTTGACTCAGGACCTTTATTTTTATACACCTAATAGGGACTATAGACTTCAGTATCTGGTAAATTGGTAAATTTCAACTTCCTAGGTCCACTCATTCCTGAGATAGTCGGTGGTAACACACAGACAGACAGACAGACAGACAGACAGACGGACAAGAAAGTGATCTTATAAGGGTTCCTTTTTTTACCTTTTGAGGTACGGAACCCTAAAAAGAACTTTTCAAACCTAGTTAAATAATATTGTTTTTCATCCCCCCATCTCAGAAAGAGTACTTTTGCTCTTGGATATCTGAGTCTAAAAGCCGTTATTATCCGCTAGAGGATAAAGTAAATAGAACATCGTGTGCACTAAGTTTGTGAATTCAAAACATAACCATTCAAATCAACCTATTTAATTCTCCCTCCATGGTGCCGAATTATTCATAGGTACATCCTTTTTTAATTTGTTACAAACTCAGACTCGGAACCTTCTTGGCGTACTTTTTTTTAATTTGCTTTGCGCGCGCCATTTTCTTTTTTTTGCATTGTCATTTCCTCGCTGAGGTGGGATGAAAAGTGTTGCACTCGACTGCAAAGATTTTTCACTTCGTGCTCTTTTGATACCCTCGCTTACGCTCAGTCATCAAACTTTACACTCTTGTATAACAAATAACTATTGTATTGCTGCCACAAGGTGCTGTAATATTGGTGACGATTCATAGATCATGAGTCTTGCTCACTAAAAGACCCAGAGTTTCATTTATACCTTAGGTATAATGTCGATCATCTTTAGAATGGTACGGAACCCTCTCCTCGCGAGTTCAACTCCGGCTCGCACTTGACCGGTAGTTATCAACAGCGCCTAACCCGCTTCTCTCAAATGCGAAATCCAAAAAACTGATAAGTTTATGAAACTTACATGTACTATAATAGTTTGTATTATCTTTATCAACAAAATATACAAACAAATGTACAACTATAATATATAAAAAATCTTCTTCGAGGCTGCCGATCGGCAACGTTCCCAGCAGGCTGGCAGCGTTTCCTTTTTGGATGGCCAAGCTGATGCGCTGATAATTTGACATGTACTTATATTGGAAGGAACTATTTGGATTTTGACATAAATTAATTGGATTTTGTATCTTTTTAGGCTTTTATATATTATTTTAACATTATACCCAGTTGAGTTGCCCCAGTAGAGCGCTGAACCCAGTTCAATGGAGTGGAAATACCCTTCCCTAGAATTAGGGAAAGGAAGCCTTTGCACTCGAACTCAATGGGCAGAAAATTATAATTTACGTAACATATACTCGTAAAACACTAAACATTATGTAAATTACTGTGTGAAAGTTTAAATGTAAGATGCCAGCCAATGTAATTACTTCATCGTTTATCAATCGTAAAAAAAACGTTAACAATATTTTTGTTTTTCTCCAAGAAATTATTTTAAGTTAATACACAATTATACTATTGTTCCTAAAGTACCAATCCAAAAAATTAGTCGATACTTTGGCACTTTTGAATATACCCAATAGATTCAAGTATAAGTTACTTACTGGGTTTATTTAAACTCCACTCTTATATTATGGGTGTTTGTATACATAATTTAAGTGTGTGCCTTTTTAGCATTTTATCCTATTTCTGCTGTGGACATCATCGAAAATAACTAGAATAGGAAGTTAAAACTAATTACTATATTAATATATTATGTAACTATGTTTCAATATTTCGAGCTTCATAGGAAAAATACATTCGTTGCCCGTGGTCCTACTGCGTGGTCCTACTGGTTGGATTTATTGGATGGCAATTATTTTTGCCCGTAGTTCTATTAGTAGGACTGCAACGAAAACATCATTATTTTGTATGGGCAATGGTCCTACTAACAGTGAAGACAAAAAAAAATTCAAATGAAAAATCTAAAACTAGCTTTAATCTATTTTAAGACATTTACATAAAAAAATCTGTTTTTTTTCGCTCTTAAAAAAAAACCTATAACCTATACTTATTTATCTTCAACAATATAGAATAGAGGTAGGATGATGAAAAAAAAAACCAAAATTACAGGTTCTGTTACTTGTCCGTAGTCCTACCAGTAGGATCACGCAGTAGGACCACGGGCAATAGACTGAAAAATAGCACTCTTAATTCTGGAGTGTGATTTAAAACTACACATTTTGCGTATTGCCTAATCGGGTACTGCGTATAGTTGAGTGGAAATAGGTTCTATAACAGAAATGTGACTCGCTGGGTGGACAGCGAAGTGAGGGTGAGAAGAAAAATACAGGGTGGAGGGAGGGTGAACGCGTCGACTGACGGACGACCAAGACCTTCAACCAACTAACGGAGCTATTGACCTGCAAAAGGATTTTGTAACCTCATATGAGCATAAGTAATCGTGCGTGAACTGTGCGCAACTCTATCGGCATGGAATATATTTTATTAGTCACTATACATACCTAATTGGTAACTACAGCTAGTAAACCTCAGGCCACAATAGCTTGTACCTACAAATATAATTATGACTGTCACTTTGTTATGTTTACGTTGTCTTCAAATATTGCTTTAAATTGCAGTTTCCTGGGACTACACAGCTACGATATGTGTGAGCGTCATACACTATCACAATGCTTATTTTTTACATCTAGTCTAGTACTAAACTGAGAATAGTGTCAGAATAACTAATTCTAAGGTCACCACATACCGATTGGTTCGAGCGGAGGAAAGCCTGGTTACGCGCAAAGACTAGCTATAGGGTGTCTATAGTTTCGCGTATATAAAACAGCTTGATGAAAGTCCACATGTTAGTATGTACAAGACAATGGTGCAAATTGGTTGTAGGTACTGTTCCTTCCGGCATCGGCAGTGCGCACAAGGTCTGGGTTGGTAGGGTCGTCGTCCTGCCGTCGTCGCCCGCACGTCGCACCCCGCACCCCGCCAGCTGTCTCCGCCCGGTTATATTTAGACCGGATGGCGGAGCACTGAAACAGTTTCTCCCCTCTGTTTGCATAACGTACCAAATTGTTTGACTGACTAAATCCTCTATCGCGGAATAACGATACGGGTAGCCTGCAAATGCAATTTGGTCTCCATGCGACGATGCGGATGCCCACGAGCCGACAACGTGGCACCATTAAACAGGACTGAACTACGTATCTATATATACTCCTAAGTATCGTAAGATCGGATTAATGAACTGTATTCCATATACGGCCAGGTAGTTGAAAGTGTTGTATGCTATGTACTCATAGTTGACTTCGATGTTATGGAGATTGTAAATCATTAGAAACCCAAAAAGGGTGAGGTACCGTTAAGACCGAACCGTCAAGTCCAGTAAGATGGTAACTCCGCCAGCGCCATCAGCGGTTATGTACACAATGAGGCATGACATATCGAAGACTAAGTGAATCTCGCGACCAAAACCGGGAATATTATAGAAGGCAAACAAAGCGACATTAATGACTATGTTAATTTCTATGCCGACGACGGTTTGAGAAGCGACACTCGAAAATTAAGTAGAGAACGGTTTTCGTTGGGAATAAATGATGACAGTTAAAATGCTCTACATGATGGTCAACAACCGATTTTGATAGTCTTTACTGGACCTGAGTAGGTTCCTCCATTTGTGGGGCCGGCGACGGCGTACCGCATATCTTCTGCCATAATAATTTGTATTCATATCACGTCTGCGCCCGTAAAAGGGCGAGCCTTTTGACACACACACATATAAGTCAGATTAAATGTTAGACAAAGCTTCCGATACAGGATTATGCAATTACGCTGATTAAATTAATGAGGAACATGTATAATAGAATCAATGGTATTATATTTAATTGATACCCTCAAGGTGAATTAGTCATTGTGTTATTAAGTCTGTTGATATCACTGCATTAATATTTAAAGAGCTCTTGCTATAACTTACAATACAAGCACAAGAATGATGCTCTATCTATGCTATAAACTCATTATACTAGCGTAAAGTAAGTAGAGTAACATCGATATAATATTTGCTAATGTAAACGCAATGCCCATTATTTGAGATGGATTAATTGGGCTGTCCAAATACTTTGCTCCCGTGATAGGAGATCCTCTTAGCTCATTAGGAGTTAAATTGTGTGAACTGGCATCCCTTTGTGGCGAGTGACGTGCCCCAGGTTGGGCAGTGGGCACATACACATCAATGCACACCATTTCTATTCTGCCGGTGGCTCTATTTCATACGCAATAATCGGTTTTATTTGTTCAACGTCTTTGACTTACCCGCTATCGTATGATGATTACCGGAACTGCATCTTAAATTAGCATCTGTAAAAGAAAATGTGTTTGTTATGCTAAGTATGATAAAGTATAGAATACATAAAAGCTGAGAATCCGTTTAGGTACTATTGCTTGTTAGCTACACAGTTTTTGATCAAATGCGGAAGGCACACGTATTTGTACATGTACTATGCAACATTACAATAAAATCGGGCTACATGCCACCGTTATGGTAAGACCAGTGGATGTTGCCATTCGTGGAAGTTGAACAAACATCCAAGCGCCTGCAACCAGTTCTTTGATCTGATATCCACAGCTAATATCACGGTGGACAGAAAGAGTAGAAATGTTAAGATGTCAACAGTGAAACTTTGAATTAAGATAATAACTAACTACCTATTGAAATTAGGCTGGGCCCCTAAGGCCGGGCTAAGGGGATGAAACGGGGGTCCAAAGTTTGTATGGAGAATCGGGATCGCGCCTATAAAATTAGAAATATATTAATGTAAAATCTAAAATTCCTCTATAGACAATTACTTTAAAAATAAGCTGTTGTTTACATATTCAATATAGAAGCGCGCTCAT
Source organism: Ochropacha duplaris (assembly GCA_951361185.1). Classification (NCBI taxonomy): domain Eukaryota; kingdom Metazoa; phylum Arthropoda; class Insecta; order Lepidoptera; family Drepanidae; genus Ochropacha; species Ochropacha duplaris. The sequence goes on from OX592690.1 coordinate 5,926,983, forward strand.
TCGAGCTCGAGGCCGATTTACAAACCAAAACGGAAATGCCAGACCTACACAACCTGTGCCAGCGCATAATGTGGTACTTACTCGTATACAAAACATCTCGGTTTATATATTAACTTTACCTATATCTTTATAACATAAATGTAAGATGACAATAACTTGTTTCAAACTATACCTACTATACCAAACAAACGATTTATTCGATGTAATACGAACTCTAGATAATGATATTTCGGCTATTAAATGAATACTATTTTAGCGTGGGATGATGTCAGGAAGAAGAAGAAATGGATCACGTTCGCCCAATACCTGTTTAGAATTTAATTGACTAGAAGTGCAATTTATAGAATGATTTAAGTAATCGTTTTTTTTAGTTCGTAAAGAGACCCGTTTGTATCGCATCGACAGATATACCAGTAAGTACACTAGTATTGACCTAGATAAAAAATGGATTTACGAACTCCAAGATTTTACAAAAGATCTTCAATGCTAAAAATAAACATTACCTAGGTATTCAAATGTCTCAAGATGAAATAAGAAATTACACGTCAATCATTTCATCATCATCATCATGTCAGCCAGAAGACGTCCACTGCTGTACAAAGGCCTCCCCCAAGGATCTCTAGGATGGCCGATCTTGCGCTACTCGCATCCATTAACTAATCATTTACTATTCCAATCCAAATTATTGGTTTTCCAAAACAGCATCTATCTACAAAATATTGGTATTTCTTTATATAAGGCGATGATAGCTCAGTGGTAAGTGACGTCGGATACCGCGGCGAAGGTCGTGGGTTCGAATCCTTACAATGAGCTTGAGCTTTCGGTGAAGGAAAACATCGTGAGGGAACCACAGCACGGTGGTCGGGTACTTTGTAGTACTCGACTGGCTGGCTACCACCCTCAAGTTGAAAATCTGTCGCCAAGCACCTGTTGGTGTGTTCCGGCAATTGCACTTGAGAGCCAGTTCGCCTTTAAGGCATTGTAATAAGGTGTACAACACATTAGCAATCCGCTGGTATTGCCAATGTCTATAGGCGACGGTTGTCACTTACCATCAGGTGACCCGCCTGCCTCGTTGTCACTTGTGACATAAAAAAAAAAACATATATTTGAGACTTTAGCTCCACGGTTCGCCAGCTTTCGAGAGCAATAGCACTCAGGGATGTAAAGAGTTACTGAGATTACCTTCCACATTTAAACTTACAAACTCATAAACTTTACCTGTTTGTAAAATTAATTTAAATGGAACTTTTATATACCGTATAACGTGTTTTTGCAGATAAACGTTGGAGGAAGTTTCGAAGACTTGCTTAATAGCTTTGATAGAACACAGTAATACTTACTTCGATACTATATTTTATGGGCTCGAATCTCGTAACCGAGAAATGCGTAGGGTACCTACCTACCTACATACACCCACTACTTGTTACAAATGTTACGATAAGAAAGACGACTATGACGTTGATTCAATCAAGCACTGTATTATATAGAAGATGCGTGTACCTATACAAAATGCGAAACTATCTGAGTATCTACCTATTCTTCTATCTGGTATAGAGATACCTTGAAGGCTCATTATTTCGCCCATCTTCATGTCTCCTGCCAAATTTAAGTTGAATCTATTATTTTTTAAATTTTTAAATTAGCATAAAGAACGAATGAAACAAAAAAGCGAGACAATTTTTTTAAGAACGGTATTATAATATTTATGTGCCACCCTTACCGATTATTGTTTTGTTATTTTTTAATTGTATTTATTTATTGTATGATTTAAAAGCGTAAATCGCAAGTCCTGATATAAATTCCTGTCACACCTTTATTTACATTTCACGTCGCGCCCGTCCAGATATCGCTTCTGATAGCTATAAATATATTTGATTATCGTTTACGCAATGAAGGGTCTAAATAAGTTAACACATTCAAAATAAGAAGCCGTTACTTCAAACACACATCAGCTCTATAAGACTTAAGATGTTTAAATGACCTTTACATCGTATGTAACCTTAATAGTAAATTTTTATCTTATTATGTCAAAATAAATGCTGACTTTAATAATAACGACTTTAAAAATATAAGCTAACATTTACACATAACAAAGGTGTTCATGATATAAATATAATTATAGGCTGTGATTATGCATACCATTGTATTATGCAAACTGGTTAGGAAGGTACGCAGAATCTAAATGCAATCGCACGCGCAGCGCATCCTTCTTTATCTATACTACCGATCGAATGCGTCGAGCTCGTGTTCCGATGTGTCACATGCTCATGCTATTACAATTAAGTTTTTTTTTTATTTGTACATATGTCATTTGTTTTTTATTCTTTATTGAACTGGCATCGAACGTTAGTATATCGTAATAAAGACAATGTTATATTATGCGATATAGACATAATCGAAAATAGCAAACACGCATTTTTATAATTTTTAATTACCAAATTTAAAGAAAAAAAATAGGTCTTTTTATGTTGTATATTTATGACATCACAAGTAGGTATGTATTTCATATAAAACTCCAAATAAATCATCGTTTTGAAATTTAATAAAAAGTGGCTGATTTGATATGTCAGCCACCATCCCTATTATGAAATTCTGCATCTACTTAAAGCAAAATAAGTCTGCAGTGTTGTTAAAAAAAACAAGCACGTAAACCTAATTACACTTTTATTAATGTCACGCAGAACATAATAATTAAAATTTTAATACAGTAATAATATGTACTGACCGTACGTGCAAATGGAATGGCTGATTTTAATCGTTTTGTTTAACTACTTACACAATATTGGTAACGGTATCAATTATGACGTTATTCTAAGTATATCACTTATTAAACTCAAACTCAAATGTATATTTATTAAGTAAACTCATTACAAGTATTTTAATCGTCAATTTGATTCATGTTAAATTCTAACGCTCGGTTCGGAAGGTTGCTTTTGCTGAGAAGAGCCGGCAATAAACTCAGCAATTACTCTTTTTGAAAAATCAACTTTAGGTCTAAGTTGATTTACATTTACATTTTATAATTATTTCTATAGTCTTACTGATAATATATTATAGCGGCAAAAAAGGAATAAAGAAATTGAATTTAGTTATACTATAATAATAGTAGTAATACTATATATACTTATATATATAGTATTATACTTGGAAGTTATAAACGTGAACTGTGATTTTTATGACTGAGTGATAAATTGTCATACCTACGAGTTATACGAAAAGGGAAATGCGGCGCAGTAATATGACAATTTACAAAGAAGCTTCCAGCGTCACGCTTCATTTAGTTATAACTTATAACGGTTTTAAAGCTAGCCACTTGTACACGAATGTTATAAAAAAAAATTACCATCAAGTGCGAGTCGGATTCCGTAAAAATTTTGTATTTTGTTTTTTTTAAATTATCTTATTATGTTTTTACATCATCTGTTAAAATTTCAACTGTCTAGCTATTGTTCATGAGATACAGACAGATGGTGACAGATAGACAGACGGACATAGAGTATTAGTAATAGGGTTTCCGTTTTTACCCTTTGGGTACGGAACCCTAAAAACTACTTATGAAATGAAAAACAACAAGTAGGTTTATAGGCTCTTCTGAGAAATGAACAATAAGGTACAGCCATCAATGTGGCGACTGTACGTGTTATTAATACGCAGAGGATTTTATAGCACTAGCTAAGTAACTCTAAATCCTACAGCGTAATTGTAGTCCAAATCAAAGTACTACATAGTCAGAATACTACATAGTCATACGGGATATGTCTGTCACCATGTCCTAGGTAGGTCCTACCATTGTCTTGGTTGCGACCTACTATACGGATATTTGGGGAGAATAGCAGGTAACGGTTTTATGGTATGTATTTTGATGAAATGGTCTTGTGTTTTGGCCACATTGCAAGGAGGCGTAATGGGAATGGGTCAGAATAGTATTCGGTTAAATACACACTGCTTCGATTAGGTACTATTTTCTACATTAAGCACTATTAAGGTACTCTATTAAGCAAGGGGTTTAGGAACAGGTAAATTCCTAATAAAGAAGTTCAATGACCATCATATGTGGGCTTCCACGCTAAAAATACTGTGCTAAAAGGGTCCAGTCGTTGGCATTTCGTTTCCGAGACATTCGCAGTTTTGTAAAGTTGGGTCAAAAATGACATTTCGCGATTTCTGTTGATTGGTAGGTATATGTCCAATTATCTACAGTTTTACATAGTAAACGACTCAAGTAGGTACAATATTTTAAAGGAGAAAAGTTTTGTAATTTACCAGTGGTCGGTTATGTTTAAATATTTGGAATTAAATGCATTTCAAGGCTGTATTTAATAAAATAATAAATGCCTAATGATAACGTTGAAAGTGTGTGAACTTCTAATCTAGAACAGAACAACTTTTTTGATACCTAACTTTTTTAACTTAACTTTTTTGACTCGCTACTGGTACTATTGGCTATAAACAATAAAAATGCAAAACTAGCTTTTACAGAGTTATAAAGTACGAGTAGACATGTTATCATATCACATTTCTTCAAAACCCTTATGCAATCGTAGCTGCACCTTAACTCTTCGATATAACATCCAAACAATTGCTGTAACCTACAGATGAACATTAAAGTACTAGCATAATTAAAGTAGTCATACAATAATTTTGTACGGTCTGTCCTTGTAACAGATAGCTCGGTGAATCAATTGAGTGTACGCTCGCGATTATTAACATAGAATAGTTAGAAGCAGATGTGGCGATGTGGCCATACTAGGCGCCTCCGACAACATACAAACACAACATGCAACGTTGCGCAATATTCCATACCCGGCCGCGCAAACATAAAAGCTATACCATTTCAGTCACGAGTCAAACTCGACTAGATTAGCTTTTGTTCATGCGAAATCTTCACAATACCTAATCTGTTTAAATTAAACACATTATTGAAATAGCACATGGGCTTTCTTAATTAATTTGTAAATAAAAAAATTAAAATTAAGATTTGCGTGAACAATAGGAAATCTGATTACGAGTTTCACTCACGACTATAACATAACTGGCAGTAGATATTTTGAACGATTTTACACGAACAAAAGCTGTTATAGCACATATAGTCTGACATGATCGAACGAAACGGTAAACGGTATACCTTTTGTAAATACGCTACCCACAGCGAGCGGGATCCAAGCGACATTGCTCTACTCCTGTTTTGCGGCAAACACACTGAAAATTATATAATTTCTTCAATATTTATTTAACTGGAATCCATAATATTGGATTCTAATGATGAATCTTACTAATATTATAAATGTGAAAGTTTGGATGTTTGTTACTCATTTACGCCAGAACGGCTCAATGGATCTGGATAAATTTATCCCGGGAAAAGATAAGATCCCTCGGGAACGCGGGTGAAACCGCGCGGAACAGCTAGTGTAAATATAACTTAGCCATTGTGAATATTAAAAATAAAATGATTTTCCATGTTATACCTAGGTATTTGTGATTGTTTGAAGATTTTTTTTCCTTACTTATTTGTGTTTTTTTTTGTTACTTATTTATTATATTTAAATCGAAAAACTTTGATATAACAATATGTCAAAAGGCTTCTTACCTTTGAAAGGTAGGTACTTAGGTAGTGTAATTAATTATAATCTGGTCACGTTTATACGACTGTCGGACAGCGATACCGTGCCGGTGCCGCGCCGGAAGGATGTCCTACGAGTGTCGTGCCGTGCCGTGCGGTGCGGTGCGTGCCTTGTGTTTTGTAATCTGGTAGTGCCATATTTCTTTCAAACATTTGACAGGAGTAAGAGTATTTATAGGTACCTACTTATTGCATTGGTAGGTATACATTTTTGGGATATTTAATCTAGAGGTAAAACAATTTTAATCGGAGGTTCTTGGTGATATTAAGACGAAATTAAAATAACGCGTAATCGTGTCTTTTCATCCTGCTTCACCTACTTTATATCTATTTATGTCTTTCTCATCGGTTTAATGTTACCCCGTACCAAATTTTATCGAAATCTACTCAGCCGGTTAAAGATGAAAATAGAGAGGTACCTACTTAAGCATTTATTATATTGGTATGAATTTATAAACTTTCTTGGAACGTTTAATTTTTTTATATTTCATACCAGCCAATACCTATGGGACTACCAACTTCTTTTTCGCAGTCAATCATGGAAAATGAGATTTTTTTGGTTGTTACCTCTCAAGAGGTAAATTTATTAAAAGTGGTCAATGACCATTCATTACTAGAAAAATTTAAACTACCGTCGGTAATCCCACCGGTACAGTAGTATATCATTTTTAGAAGAAAAACAACGTACTTACTTTAACGCGGCGGTCTTGTTGCAGGCGAACTTTGTTGGAATATAAACATCATGATGTCTTATTCACTTGTTTAACGTATTAAGTACTTAGGTAAATGTTAATATTACAAATAGTACCACAAACTGAATAGTCTGGATCCTGGGGCTGGAGCCCTACATTAGGTAAGTATTATAAATAATTGGAAGGTTTGATTACAAAGAGAGGACACTGGTTAGTTCCATAGGTAACATGCAACGTTACTAAATGTAAGTACTTGTAGCATGAGACACAAGTATAACTTATAGGTAGATATATAAACAAACAACTAATAATAAATAATAAATAGTATGTGAACAAAGAATAAAATAAATAATTTAAAAGGTATTAATCAGACCGAAATAATTACAAAACGGTTATAACGATTGTTTGTGTTAGAAATATCTCTAACTGAACAAACAATAAGAATTATATAATCAGATTGAAAGGTGAATATAATCAATTAAAAATAAATAAGTGGAGATATTTGCGGCACGACTGCCGGCTACATTGATACCAATGTCTTGTTGCGCAAGGCAAGAGCAAGACTCAGACACGCCTCGCACTAGGAAATGATAAACTGACAAATGATTAAAGTCAATGGAGCACAACACTACTTTCATTAAAAATACAAATAGGTGAATAATATAAATGAACCTATCTCTAACTATTATAATAACAACGCTTAAATTGAAGCACTAGAAATATCAACATTTTACAGTGGCGAGAATGAATCGTGTCCATTCTCTACTCGCGTCATTTTTTGCGATCATTGGAAACATACGTACAATACATACACTGTTTACTCGTAATATGGCAAAATTAATCACCATAGTACCTACTATAGGTATAGCATAGTACCTACGTACAAAATGTTAGTAGTATGTCTACAACTACACGATTTTATAATATGCAGAGGTTTTAGAAATGTGTGTCCAAACAAAGTGTGAGTATACTGTTTGTGAATGTGAAAGGGAATCATACGGGTTTGGACATGGATGTGGGCAGTAAAGCACCATGCTGCACTGCGTGGGAGAACTCGCTTCTCCGAGAGGGTTACATTCACAGGTAGGTACAGAGGACGCACTAGACTTCGAATAAAGCACATGAAAATTTTGTATGTTCTAATTCGAATTATCATTAAAGATTAGGTACTACGATACGAATGAGGTCGCTGAATATTGTAAGAGTGAAACAATCCTGTCGGACCTTCAACTATCTGCCTCGACTCGACATTATCATTCATCTGTTCACAGTAATAACGATATTATATTGCATCTGCGTTGAATATACGTAATACATACATAACTAAATATACAATACAAGAAATAATAATATATATATTGGTTCTTAAATATTGTGTTTTTAGACAAACCACAGCTGATATTTGTTTATTATTTGAAACACAATACTTAATAACAATTTCTCATAAACCAGGTAATTGTACCTATATTAGTAGGTACCAAGTTGGCTATCTTGCTTAGAATCAATAACGGGTTTTCATGGGTAAACCTGCATTATACATAACTTGAATCGCTATTCTTGCATTTTTTTTGTAGGTATTTTCGGGATTGCCGTGCCACCGGCAAAAAGGATTAAAGTGAGAATGGTATTTGTTTACAATTGTCCAGTAATATGCAGCAACAATTCTGATTTCTTTCAGATTTGAAGATCAAATAAACATTATTTATTTAAAGAGCTTATCGATAATGTGAATAAAAGAAACGCGAGTTCGCCGAACTATGTAACCTGCGTGTGGTCACAATTGCTTGCTTACAATGTCATAAAATAGGGAAGATCCAGGAACTACGTACCTACTCACGTAACATGCGCTCGTTACTAGTTGTATCAGTAAAGCAATGCAACTTGCGTCATAATTAAATAAATTAGTATTAAATTTAACTAAAATAGGTAGTTGAATGCAATGCAACATACATGTTAAAGGTACCTATGTAATATTAGGAGTCTTATAATTACATTAGGTTCTATTTGCAAGCATTTCCGCCCCATATCTAACCTGACTAGTTGATCGAGATCTGACCAATAACAGAGACGGTGATATCGAATAACCACTTGCACTATGTGCCTATAATAGTGAGTGACCCGATTTATCGGTGGGTGAGCTTATCAGCTCTGTATTTATTTTATAGAAATGTTGGTTTATCGTGTTTAAAATCTTAATTCTGCCGTAACGTTAGTAAGTTTGTAGCATCGATTTTGGATCTGTTTCATTTAAATACATACAAAATATAAGTAGACAATTACTTGACTCGCTTAAATACTAAATTCAATTGTTATGTTTTTGTTTAAATTGTACCCGGGTGCCACTTAACATTCAACTTGATATAACAATAAAAAAAATAAGCAGTTCCTCATTCTACATAGAACTTTGTAAGCGCTTTTCTCTCATGAGCCTCACTCATCGAACACTCGAAATCTTTGATTAGAACCCTAACCTCGTTTAGTTCGCCGTTGTCGAGTAATAAGGCAACCAACAGACATTGTTATCTTTTATGAAGAATATCTGGCGAACTGACCTCGTTTGGCGGTCGATGCCCTTGGGTATCGTGAGACGCAAACTCGCTTATCTATGCATTTATATACATACATACATTATATTAATTATGTAATTGAGGAGATCGCTTTTCTAAGGGTTTTTTAGTTCTGAAATGGCTGCTGAATTTATTTGAAAAAATAAATTCAATAACAAAGAAAACAATGGCAACAATTAATTAGGTACATAACGATCTTTATTGATTCACTTTTTCGCGAATATTTTCCCCTTTTATATTTTGCTTTAAGTTCGTACGTACATAGGAACTTATTTAATCTATCTAAGTTTTGTTTTCAGATATGATATGACGAATTATATGCTACGTATGTATATATCTACTACAGAGTAAAGAAGGTGGTTACCTATGTGGTTTCTATGTAGGTATATTCACGACTCTTATTCGTATAAAATAATCAACATAGAAGATTTAGGACTGGGTATTGCTCAACTGCAGTCCTGCGCAAATTCAATTTAAAAAACATTTAAGAAGCTCGGTAAAGCGCTAAGCTCAAAGCGAGAAAATAATTTTATCCAACGATGCAAGCGCACTCAACTCCAGCACTTCTCCATAAATAGATTCCTGTAAAAATAGAACTTCCGCTCCAACCAAGTGGGCCATATTATTACATTTTTTGCATCTTATACCTACTTCTTTATACAGCGCGTGATAAAATACCAAAATATTTTAATGTGAAATAAGTTATACCTACTTACAAACGTATACCTAATAAGCAATCGAAATTAAAAATATTTTAAATATAAGTACTTAGTCTAAACCAAAATTGGTCAAAGATTGTAAAACGTCTCCATTAAATTAAAACGGCATCAGATAGAAAATAATGGGAAAAAGAGTCAATAGTATTTCTGGGGGCACGGGCGGGGGCGCCACGTCAGCATTGGGGCTCGAATAGCGTTGGCGTGGGCGACAGGCGCTAGGCGCTAGGCGGTCAGGCAGCGGAAGTCACTTCCTGGAACGAACATTCGGCTTACGGAACAATGAATAATTCTACCAACTGTGCATTATAGATTTGGAAGCAAAACTAAATCATAATGATGCATTGCTACTGTATGTAGCGTACCTGCTAATCTTTATTCTTAGCTGTCGTCACATTCTCCCGATAGCTACTGATTTATTTCAACCAATTCAACTTGGTTTTGGCTCAAAGGGAGGTTGTGAGGCAGCGGTACATGCGGCTCGGACCTTTCTTTTAAATAACGGAGGTGATGTTCTGCTTAAGGTTGACATAAAAAATGCATTTAACTCTGTCGATAGGGCCGCTATGTTGACACAAATTAGGGATATTTGTCCTGACATATATTCTTACTTGTGGCAATGTTATGGCCATCCTACAAAACTTTTTTATAAAACACAACCGATCATTTCCGGTGTAGGTTGTCAGCAGGGCGATCCTCTCGGTCCTGCCATTTTTAGTTTGGCCATTCAACCAATCATATCTAAATTACAGTCTAAATTTAATGTTTGGTATCTAGACGATGGAACTCTTGGAGGTGATGCGACTCTGTTATCAGAGATTTAAAATCTCAAAAAAAATTTAAAAAATTGGTCTTGATTTTAACTGCTCCAAATGCGAGATCCTAGTTTCAGATTCTGTTCCTGAATCTGAGAAATCCAAAATTATTCAAGATTTTAATGATTTGGCACCAAATATTAAATTAATCTCAAGGGATTCGCTTCTTCTTCTCGGAGCCCCCGTCTTAAATGAATCCATTCCTGGGTTTTTTGAGCAAAAGATACAAAATTTTAATGAATCCTCTCATCGACTTTATGACATAAATGCGCATTATGCATTTTTTATTGTACGACTATGTCTTTTTGTGCCGAAGTTTACGTATTTACTCCGCTGCACCCACTTATTCAAATTCGATCAATTATTAGAAACTTTGGACAACATGATCAAAATTTCTCTTTCTAAAATCCTAAATTGTTGCCTAGACGACAACAAAGTGTGGTCTCAAGCCACCCTACCCGTACGATATGGTGGCCTAGGAGTGCGTAAAATTTCTAGCGTATCACTGCCGGCATTTCTGTCCTCGGTATACAGTGTGAGTGACCTCGTCAGATCTGTTTTGGAACCAACTATTGGATCTGTTGAGGTTTCTTACCTATCCGATGCCAGAAATGCTTGGCAGGTAGCTTGTCCAGGCACAAATATTCCGACTTTGAGTCACTCTCAGAGAGAATGGGACAAACCTCTTTGCGAAAAAACTTGGCAAATTTTATTTTCTGATTTTTCTACTGATTCGGACCGGGCACGTTTGTTAGCTGTCTCTCAGAGTGAATCAGGTCACTGGTTGCAAGCCATTCCATCTAGTAATATCGGGACTTTGTTAGACCGCATAACATTAAGCTTGTGCATTTGTCTTCGTCTTGGTTCCAGGTCCAATCATCCTCATCGCTGCCGCTGTGAGGATCTTGTCAATGAGCTCGGCCATCATGGGCTTTCGTGTTCTCAAAGCGCCGGTCGTATTTCACGCCACGTGGCTCTTAATGATATTATCCGTAGGGCTCTTGTTGTCGCCGGCGTGCCTTCTGTACTCGAACCAGTCGGTATTTCGCGTGGCGACGGCAAGAGGCCGGATGGTATGACTTTGATCCCGTGGAGTGTCGGCAAGCCGTTGGTGTGGGATGCCACTTGTGTCGATACACTTGCGCCATCTCACTTACCGGTGACTTGTAAAGCCGCGGGAGCGGCTGCGAAAGGTGCGGAAAATTCAAAATTCAAAAAGTACGCCTGTATTGGTCCAAATTATCAATTTATGCCTTTTGCGGTTGAGACCATGGGTCCGTGGGGGTCTGAAGCTCGTCGTTTCGCAAATATTTTATGTAAAAAATTAATCGTGGCCTCGGGTGACCGGCGGGCGGGGAGCTTTTTCCGCCAACGCATCAGCTTGGCCATCCAAAGAGGAAACGCTGCCAGCCTTCTGGGAACCTTGCCGATCGGCAGCAGCGGCAGCCTCGAAGAAGTTTTTTATGTATTGTAATTGTACATTTGCATGTATATTTTGAAAACATTTGATTTTATGTATACTTAGGTAAATATGTTTATGGGGTTATTTATTCAGTTGCGGTAGCAGCCGGCTCGGCGGATATTACCGGCCTGCGTTCTGTATCATGGCCCCATCATGGCGAAGTTAGTGATCAATCATCTATATTGAGTGACGTTTTAACTCACGTTTAATGGAACATTTCCGGTGAAGTGTGCGCAAACGCATTGCTCCGATTGTTGACGCTCGGGTCAAGAGTTGACCTTTTATTGTTCGGCTATCGATAAGCGAGGCGCCGCTGTCATGCCAATCACTAAATGTAGCCACTAAATAGACGAGCGAGTAATATTGATGACCATTGGGTGTATTTTATAATTATACAATTTTATATGAACGGATGGCGAAGTAGGTACAACATTTTAAGAGTCAAGTATCTAATCAAGAACTGTTTTTCTGACACTAACTTTCTGATACAAATAATGGGTAATCTCTGGATCTACTGAACCGATTTTGAAAATTCTTTTACCAATAGAAAGCTACGTTATTTGTGAGTGTCATAGGCTTTTATTTTATCCCGGGAAAAGACTAATGGCCATGTCAATAGTTAAGTTCGGTAGATTATAGATAAGTACGTCACTATTCAAGGAAGTGGAAGTGTGTGAAGCAGCCGTATTCCAAAATATAGATATTGGAAAAACGTTTGCAAACTAATAATCTCCATAGGCATACAAATTCTAGCCTTATCCCCACTATGACTAGTAAATCGTTTATTCCAAGAAGGTGTGCTGTTTAATCAAGCGTTTCACCAATATACATTTATCCCGCAATCTAATCGGAGGCAGCGCCATATCGTGCGTGGGGCGTCCGGAAGTTCGTCGCGTGGTACGCTGCCATATACCCGTACAATACCGAGCCACGCCGCTCCCTCCTGCCCCCTCCTTCCCCCTCCCGCCGCGACCGTACCATCTCCCTCGAGGTGAATGAACGTCTTAGCACCAGATTTCTATTGAATGTATAAAGCTAAGTAATAATTATAACTAAAATAATAGTAAACCAAGTTCTAAAAAAGGATAACTTAAAACTTGGCTAGAAACATGAAATAACTAAAATTGGATGTGGTGACTAATAAACGTGATACAAGGAGGAGTGCTGGTTAAGAAGGTGGTTTCTGTCTACACAATAAGCAAAGGAATCACTAGAAATGCATTCAAATACCAGGATTTCCAATACAGTACATACAAACACATGATTTGCTTAGACAGTAAGCTTTTGATGAGCTTTCACCGCGAGACACGTCTGTCCTCCTCATGGCAGCACGTGAGAAGCTTTAAATGAGTTTGTGTTGTGATCATCGTGGCAATGTCTTAAAGAAACATGGCTTTGTGCAGGCAGATTAGCTGTGTCTTCGGTAGTTGATACAGCGATCAAATAACGTTCTTCACGTCAGAGACCCACACTCAGTTTTCTGTTGTTTTGTAAATCGACTATCCATATACAAAGTAATAACGTGATAGCAGCTACTACTATTGATTATTTTGCGTTTTCTGCGTATAGTCGGGCAACCAGGCGTGTGAGGCACACCCTAGCTCTGAAACCGTAGGGAAGGGCGGTGACTCATCAAAACATCGTCAATGTTACAAATTCAGCTGACAAATCACGCATTTGATTACGAAATGGAACTCTATTTTTATGATAATAAAATTTTAAATAAAACAATAGGACTGGCTACGTTCAATAAATCCATTGGAAATAGGGACATTATTTATATTAAGCAAGCACGTTTGCTTGGGTTTTAAGAAGCCATAATATTTTTAAGTCAGATGTTGTGTGGAAAGAAACAAAGGGAACTTGTTTTATATAAGGAAAAAAATGTGATATCAAATTGCGACTATGTTGTATGTATGGCAACAAGTTTAAAAGTACCTATTATAATAAACCTGTAGCAAAGTGTAATACTTATATCTAGATATTGTATTTGATATCTAAACCTACAGATTAATCATAATTTTTTTAATATACTTAATTATCTTTTTCTGCCAACGCCAGACTGACCTGGCCATCCAAAGAGGAAACGATCGGCAGCAGCGGCCGCCTCGAGGAAGTTTTGTTATACTTTAAATTTTTATCTTAATTCTAATTAGTCAGCTGTTTGCTTGGTCTACAAATATGTACTATTATTTTACAGATAAATAGTGAGTAATTTAATTGCTAATCCTTTTGCATAGCATAAGTACTTATAGATTTATTAATCTTGAACTATTACAATTATAGCTAAAGTGTTTGTCTTGTAGGTAAGGTAGGTAGGTACACTTATCGGAAATTATTAGATCATCGGTCATCATTATTGAATCATCAAACACGAGTAGGTATCAGTGCAAACTAACTTAGCAAAGTAGATCTTATAAGATACAAATAATACCTACCCTATGAAATCAATCTACTCACCTACACTAGTACATAATGTAGGTACTTTTATTTTCTACTACTTTAATTTTCGGCACTGTTTGTCCTCTTTTTTATAAAACTTTATAAAACAATTATAATGACTGTGTGTTGCAAAATAAAAATACTATCCTACCTAATATCCTACTAATATGTTTATTTGCTTTATTTACAACATATGTACAAAATATACAAACAAATGTACAACTATAATACATAAAAAACTTCATCGAGGCTGCCGATCGTCAAGGTTCCCAGCAGGCTGGCGTTTCCTCTTTGGATGGCCAAGCTGATGACTAATATTATAAATGTGAAAGTATGTTTGGATGTGAAGATGTTTGTTACTCTTGCACGCAAAAACTGTTTAATGGATTTTGATGAAACTTGGTACACAGGTAGATAATAACAAACATAGGATACTCTTTAGCCCGGGAAAAAATAAGATCTCACACGGTTTTACCTGCATTCGCAGGGGATGGATATCGTTTTCCGGGATAAAATAATCCCATGTCCTTTTCCAAAGTACCATCTATCTCTATACCAAAATTCATAAAAATTGGTTCAGCGATTTAGGTGTGAAAAGGTAACAGACAGACAAGTTACTTTCGCATTTATATATTTTATTTATAATTTATGTCATGAATGAATAACCAAGCGTAATATAAGAGAGGAACAAATGACTCGAGAAGAATGTTAAAATAAACTCACGTACGTATTTAGAAACAATGATTGCAATTTATATTGTAACCTTGAAATAGGTTTCAATGCATACATACAAGAAAAATAGCACATTTGCGGTAGCGGTCTACGAAGTACCATATCATGTTTCAGATCATATAACGCATAGAGTACGTTTCATTTAGTCCCAGTAATTACTAATCATCTTGAATTTAAAATAAAATATAGGAAAGTTTTCTTTAAGTCATACTATTGGTTTTATAAAGAACCTATAACGTAGTTCTTAATGAGGTTTCTTCTTTTCTAAAATTGACTTCTAATTTCTCTTGAACACGTTTTCTACAATTTAGGTAAATCCTGAGACTCCCACTTATCCCATCCTTTGAATTAACACCATGCATATCTACTTAAGGTAATCAATAGATAGATACTATTGATTATCTTAAGTGTTATACTACTATTAAGCTATTATACCTAATGAATAAGCTAAATGTTAATTAACCGAGATAGTTCCTATCCTAATGAGTGGTATTACAAGAATGGACAAGATAAGGAACGAGTATATCAGGCATGAGTGTGGAGGGATATAGAGGTAGAGGAAGGCCGAAGAAGGTATGGATGGACTGAGTGAAGAATGATATGCATACGAAAGGTGTGAGTACTGAGACGACTAGTGATAGAGCGGAGAGGAAGAGGAAAACATGTTGTGCCGACCCCACCGTGCCGTGGGATAAGGACAGGAAAAAGAAGAAGTTCCTATCCTATTGATACTATCCATGTAACAGTTTGCGAAGTTCTGTGTGTTATGTTATTGTAGGTAGAGTCAATTGTTAACGTTCATAGCCGTTCATAGCTTTTAATGAATTTTCAATGAGATTTGATTTTGATTGACTCTTAACTGATTAGCACGAAAATAGTATTGACTTAAAATTTACTCTTAACGGAATAGCACAACGATGTAGATAGACGTAAAACAACGGGAAAAACCATGAAATTAAGAAATCATGATACAAAAATAGATTGATTTATTCTTTGTGTTTATTTCAAATACACAAGTTAAATTTCACTAAACTTTACGTCAGTATTCTGTGGTCTGAGCTCGTGCAAAAAGTAGGTACAGCTTCCATTTAAAATATAGCAACGTTTTATTACAATTATGTACCTAATGGTATATCAAATAATGTCAAGAACATCTGGCTTGTCTCAGCATTGGTCACGTCTCAGAACTCTACTCAGTGCCCAAATATTACACAATTCAAAATGCAGCTGTTTTATTCATCCTTCCTTTCATATTATAAAATTAAGTCCCCCGCCGCGTCTGTCTGTCTGTCTGTTTGTTTGTTCGCGATAAACTCAAAAGCTACCGAACGGATTTTGATGCGGTTTTCGCCATCTGTTAGATAATTTCTTCCAGGAGGTTTATATGTATAAAGGTGTATGCATAATATTATAGCAGAAAAATCCGATAATTTCAAAATATTTGTAATGCGATGTTGTGAATAACATATTGTCGCTAGTAACTACAAAATTATCTTGAGACTGATAAAATACTGTAAACATTATATTTACACAGTTATGTCGAACTCCGGAAACAATGATATACGAGTAACTAACTACACAAGGTAATTGTTTCTTCATACAAAATTCATCTAAATGATTTTAATTAAAGTAGTGAAATTAAAAAATTATAATAACACAAAAAATACTGTATTGTACCTATGTTACTTATATTATAAAGATAATGCAAGCATTTATTTTTACTATATTTACCTAACTTACGTCTAATTAATATTACACTATCAGGCCCCCGCGATTTCACCCGCGTTCCCGAGGGATCTTAACTTTTCCCGGGATAAAAATCCTCTATCCTATGTGTTATTCCAGACTATAATCTATCTTTGTGCCAAGTTTCATCCAGATCCGTTCAGCCAATCTGGCGTGATTGAGTAACAAACATCAATCCATTCATCCATCCAAACTTTCAAATTTATAATATTAGTGGGATTATTAAAATTGTGTCTATCTTATAAATATAATAAGTATAGATGATTTATATGTTCTGGCTTACGAAAAATATTATTATGTACTTACTTTTGTTTAAACCAACAGAATTAATGTATTCTAATTTAACTTAATTGTAAGAAAACATAATAACCTTCACTAACGAAGGTCGTTCAAATGAACTCATAGGGTAAAGGTTATCAAGGGGCCTTACAATTGAACACAAAAGTTTATACACAATATAAAACCGGCCAAGTGCGAGTCGGACTCGCGCACGAAGGGTTCCGTAAAAAAGGCAAAAAAGCCCCCCTTAAATATTTATTTTATTTTTATTATTTATTATTAAAGTAAAAATACAACTGAGTAATTTGTGAATATTTGAAGTGCCTACCTGTTGCCATTATTGATATCGAGCAAAAAAGGGCCAAAAAATAGCGTTTGTTGTATGGGAGCCCCCCTAAAATATTTATTTTATTTTGTTTTTAGTATTTGTTGTTATAGCGGCAACAAAAATACATAATTAGTGAAAATTTCAACTGTCTAGCTATCGCTGCTCTTGAGATACAGCCTGGTGATGATATTTAGCAAAAAAGGGCAAAAAATAGCGTTTCTTGTATGGGAGCCCCCATTAAATATTTATTTTATTTTGTCTTTAGTATTTGTTGTTATAGCGGCAACAGAAATACATAATTTGTGAAAATTTCAACTGTCTAGCGGAACAGCCTGGTGACAGACGGTGAAGGACGGACAGCGAAGTCTGAGTAATAGGGTTCCGTTTTTACCCTTTGGGTACGGAACCCTAAAAAAAGATAGTCTACAATGAAGTGAAGCAACGTCCACGAAGTTGTGTGCGTGACCTGCACGTTCGTTATCCCGCGTGACCGCGTCGCCCAGGAACGCAATCGGCTTCCTTTTTCAAATTCAGCTTCCTTTACTGTACTTCACTTTAAGTGCGTGGGGCTCTGTCTACCTTTTTTATTTGGTCTGAGATTCAAATATGTATGTACATAATTATTATAATATTGGTACTTACTACCTAAATACGTATTAGCATTTCCGTATTTTGCGTAACTTTAGAAAACATGACATTAGATTTCAATATTAAACTGTCAGTAAAATCAAAATCATAGTCATTTATTCAGTTTAGGCCGTATGACACTTCCGCAGACTCTACCAAAGGTTGGGAATAAAAACAATACACTTAAACTGAGAAGAATCCGGTAAGAAACTCAGCAAGGCAGTTTCAAAATATTTTATAATAATGTAACTGCACTAAATCTTAGTTTTTCAATTATTCGGAGATGGCACTAATAGTTTATTCATTCATTATATGCGTAACTTTATCAAAGAATACTATTACTACGAATGTATCATCGACACAGTCATATTTTAAAATAGCTTCATGATTAAATGATGATTCGATGTTATTTAAGTTCGTATATAATAATGTATATGTATATGATACTAGTTGTTCCCCGCGGGTTCTCTCGCTTTTCCGAGAGAATCCTCTAGGGGTTGAATTTTCAAAAATCTAATTTTAGATAGAACAATTTGGCAAGTTCATGAACCTTACGGTTTTTCAGGAATTAATAAATATATATTATTTTATTTATATTGATTATTCGAACACATTATTACAGTTCTACCTCTTTACCATATAGGTAGTAGGTATTTTACAGTTTAACTGAAATATTATATGACCTATAAATATTGATATTACCTACTATACAATACATTTTACTACATTAACAAGCATTTAATGTTTATTTCATAAAATACATCAACAATCATATTATTAAATACTTATATTAGTTTATTCGTAATTTGTGCAGTTAAACTGGAGAAATTAGTTTCTACGGATACAGTAAATTTATGTTTCAAAACAAACACACAGAATCGAAAACAAGAGCACTTACCAATTTTATTGTACCGGCATTACGATCACGAAGATTATCAAATAATCATAGGGTTCCACAGTTTTAATAGCACGCTTTCAAATGTACTCAACACGTCTGCAACCCAATTACATTTGGGTCCAAAATATTTCACTTAAGGAATGTCCACCAGCGAGCGAAACCGTCTTTATGCCTCCGAAAGTCTACGATGTACTATAAAATCCCACACGTCCGTACCGTGACTCTGTAGTGCTCCGCCCCGCATAGTGCCGTACTTCGTAGCCGGTACCGGTATCACAGTAGGACGGTGCGTGCCGTACGTACGGCCATACCTACGTATCATTGTATGAAATGTAGGCGGAAGCGTGAGTGTGTAGGCACTTGTAAACCGAGTATTTCATTACATTGAACATTTGAATTACATTCGACGCCATCTACATAAATAGCATTGCAATAAATTACCGTTGTAGCACCATTATACTAGCGCCATCTATTAATACGATGTGGAGTAAAATTTAGGTACGTTGTAGCTCCATCTAGAACAACGAAATGACAACAATAAGTGCCTGTCGAGGGCTTTCGAGTTTTAGTAAATTCTCACTAGATGGTAGGTAGTACATAATCTGTTAAACATAACGTCGCGCAGGGGAGCGAGGATCAATTCATAATCTAAGTCTATTTTATAATTATAATATAAAATTCTTCTGTTTGTGTGTATATAATTGAACTCCTCCTAAAGTCTTAACATTTAGACAGATTTTGATGAAATTTAATGTGTGATCAAGTTGATTCGAGAATGGTTTACATTTTATTTTCAGGGGCAGGATAACATCTGAAAGTATGCACCCATGGTATCGATGCATCTCTGCCAGCGCACTGGCTATTTTTCAATGCCCTTCAAATGCATTTTGTATTGCCTTTCGGGTATTGAACTTTTTTCCTGCCAATAAGTTGTCCAAATTTTGAAAAAAGTAGAGTCTGTCGGCGCAATTTCTGGTGAGGAGGTACGGTGGATGACGCAATACTTCCAATCCTAGCTCTTGTAGCTTAGAGACCGTCTTTTGTGCCGTGTGCGGTCGAGAGTTGTCGTGCAGGAGCAGAAGGGACGAGCGATTAACCAAAGCTGACCGGAGATTTGCGAGCTTCTCCATCATTGTGTTCAGATCCTCATAGTAGGTACTCATCCGCAGTAATGCTCGTGCCATTTGCTAAGAAGCTGATGAATTATACCGGCACCAGACCACCAAACAGTGACCGTCACTTTTCTAGGGGTAAGTTTTCGTTTGGGGCATTAAGTACCAAGGTGTTCAACCAGGGTCTAACCAACCGCGGTCATTATACCGCTTAGGATTGTCAAAAAAAAGACCATTTTTCATCTCAAGTGACTATGGGGTTCAAAATGCTTTCGCTTCTGTGTCTGTTAAGCAGTGCAAGGCATACCTCAACGCGTTCGTCGCGCTGGCGATCGTTCAGTTTTGCAGTACCTGCTTTTTAAGCTTTTTTACCTTGCCAATTTGATACAAATGGACCAATATTGTTTTGATGCTAATGTCGAAAGCTGCTGCTAACTCAGACGTATTTATATTGAGTATCGCCAGTTTCCCTATCGCCTTTAATTCGTCGTTGTTAACTTTATTTTTCGGGCAACCAAGGGGTTCATTTTTAGGGTTCCGTACCTCGAAAGGAAAAAACGGAACCCTTATAGGATCACTTTGTTGTCCGTCCGTCCGTCCGTCCGTATGTCAAGACCCTTTTTCTAAGGAACGCGTAAAGGTATCAAGCTGAAATTTATATCAAATACTCAAATCTACTGTCCCTTGAAGCTGTGAAATCAAACTTCTAAGCCAACGCAATCAAAAGATACAACCGTTTATGCCGCAAATTTCCGCAAATTTTCGAAACTCGCAATGGAATCAAAACATTCAAAACCTACAGGGTACATCCCGTGAACTCAGAATCTTGAAATTTGGTACGAAGCAACGTCTTATAGCACAGATAAATGAATAATTCCAAAAAATAAAAAAAGTTGAAAATTAAAGGGTGTCCCATAACATACATTTACCACCAATTAAGATAAACCTTTGAGTTGTATAGGCGTTCATTCAATTTAGAGGTTTAGCTTAATTGACTCCAACCTCAAATAAGGTAATCAAAAACGTAATCGAAAAAAAAATTAAAAAAATCCTCGAGACTCCATTAACCGTGATGAACGAACTATTTACTAGTTTGTACGGAACCCTCGGTGCGCACTTGACCCGTTTTTCAGTTAAAAATTTGTATGTCAGAAGCCATAGATAACTAGGTCATCCCGCCGCTCTGACGGCGCGCGAGGATCATGGGCATAGAAGCGTTCAAACCAGTAACGGGTCGTGCATTCGTTTGTTTTATTATGCAAGTATATTTTTATTTATTTTATATTTGTCTCTCCTATTTATTTGTAAACAGAGACTCTAATTTTATTGCATTTTCACAATCCAATTAAATATAATCGACAAAAGCGACTAAACATAGGTAAGCTTAGTATGGCGTCATGATTCTATGTAACAACCTTCACTCTCGTTCGCCTTTTTTGGAAGTAGGTCTGAAATTGGAAAATAGGGACCATTGATTCAATAATAAGCCTTCCCAATCGGCTCGTTATCCGAATCGGTACCCAACAGCCCTGAACGACTCTGATTGCAAACGAAAATAAAAGTTTGCATGAAAATTCTCGCATAGTTATCAGCAAATCGCAGTCAGGTATAGGGTTGAGCTCTTATTGATCAATTCAGCCAGCAACCTCGATAAATGTTTACCAAATTCGACTTGCCTTGTCACTAGAGGTGAGCAACTATTGGATGAGGATAATGAAATCACTTAGGTAAGTAACAATAATTTTGAAATTTAAGAAAATCAGAAAATAGTTTTTTGTTCTTTTCTGAATTAATTATATCATAATTCAACACCAAAACTCGTGCTATGGAAGCATAATCACAATATTATGTTAAGCAGTAGATACCTAGTATAAAAATTCTTTCGCTTTTCCCTATAAGTAGTTACAGATTTGGCCATTCACGCCCACTTGAAGTTCATCTGTTCATGTACCTAATAGTACTTACCTATCTAAAAGGCAGATCAGCAACCCATATACCTGCATATCATACTCCACTTGGTTGCGATCGTCAAAACTCAAACACATACCTTTTTTTGCTTCTTCAGCTTGCATATCAATGAAATATAAGGTCTGCTGTAATAATAGCAATAATTCGCTTTGTAGATACTACAGCAGCAGACAGAGCTGAGATTCGCCTAGCCCAGGGGTCGGCAAACTTTTTAGACAAAGAGCCAGATTCCAGAAAAATATCAACTTCTCGGAAACTCAAAGAGCCGCACTTTTTTTTCTGTTTTAGGTTTTTCACTGTATTCCAAATTTTAATAGGACTGTAGTAAAATGTAGTAAACTGTGTTTGGGTTCGAAATATAGACAATTATTTGGCTCGCGGTATTTACGAAATATTTGATCTCATTTGATTTTGAGGGGAACTGACCCTTCAAAGAGCCGCATGCGGCTCGCGAGCCGCGGTTTGGCGACCCCTGGCCTAGTCGATTACACTCGCCCAAGCTCCTGTAATTTACTACCGTTGGTGATTCTTTTCAGTTCTACCATAGTGCATGGCCAGACTTAACAGTGCCTCAATGCATTGTCATGTCATACTTTTGTCAATGTATATTTCAGGTATGCTTAATCATTGTATGGTACGGTGTTAACGAACTTAAGACTCACTCGTTTTTGTATAATTATCCCCGTGGAAATGAACCCAGCAGTGGGTTGACGTGGACTGATATGATGAAATAATGGTATGGTAATGAAAGACGAAGATTATTTTGAAGATACATAAAATACCATAACTTGAACATAATAATATATAACATAACTAATAGAAAAGAATACAGTTGCGACCTACTCGTACCTACTCTTTTTTTGCTTTATAGAGAGTACCTACCTTTAGAGGCGTGTAGCCAGCCATCGCGTCGTAACGTACCTATTGGGTACGTAAGTTTTGTATTTGATACTGACTTCGACGTATTATATATTAAATTATACACAATCAAAATATGACTTTTAGAGATTGAATTGGTAATAAAATATTTGAATTTTACGACACATCCGATATTTTTGTATATTTTTACATCAATCCTTCATATATCTATCCAGACAGGGATAGGTAGGTACTGATACCTCCTAAAAAATTTTGAGTACGGTATCAGTTGGTTTGTTTTTGCCTTTGAAATTGGAACTTGAAAAATTACAATGAAAAATAACTCATTTCGGCGAGGAATTTTAAAAATGATCTTAATTAAACATAGGTCTCCGATAGATCATTGAATAGGATTACCGATGGAGGATATAAATACCACCATTATTTACCTACTTGATAAATAAAACAAGTACAACAATACGTAAGTAGGTTCTGCGGAAATGGTAATTGTCATGCAACATACACGATAAACAATGACCTCTGACTGAGTTTACTGAGCCGCCTATAATAAGGATGAGTCTGTCCAGTTCCTTAGTTTACTTGTATTGTCACTTAGAAGAATGGCGACTGTCATCATCAGTCATCAGATAGATAGCATTATACTATCTTTAAAATCCTTAAAAGTTATATACTATCGTTCCCGAGGAATCTTTTATTAATTCCAATATATGATCTAGTGTGCCAAGTTTCAAAATTCTTTCAGCTGTTTTTCCGTGATTGAGTTACCAACATCCAAACTTTCACATTTATAATATGAATAGGATAGCTTATATTGTTTCCTGTATTGGGATCAGTCGGTTGCTCGGAATGACATAATTTCAGATTCCCCAAACAGCACAATGATAATGAACATGTTTAGCACTAGAAATATACTCTGCAGTTTTTTGTAAGTAGGTACATGCTCTGCTCAGCTTTGTTTTCTCATAATAAACAAGTTTACAATGAGAAGACATGTACACGTACATTTTGCTTACAATATTATATAGAAATCGTGAATGAACATTACGTAAGTTTTACGTAATCTCACGTTTGATACAAGCAAATTAATTCGCTATTTCCTTCGTCGCGTGTGGTATACATAAGTATCCATTGCATTGTAAAGTAGTAGTGGGTAGTTGCATTGTAAGTGCATTTACGGGTATACGAGGTAATCGGTTCTAATAAGCATATTGTGTGGGAAATGAAACAGAAGCCTCTTCGGTTTGCCTATTACAAACCCTGTATTATACCTACCCATGAAGAAACATAAGGGCTTGTTCACACGAGCTCTAACTTGTCGTGCGTGGGGCTGGGGATCGTAATAAAAATGCGTTTTATCTCGTCCCGCCATCTCCACCCTGGGCAACCGTGCTACGTGATGTCATCGTAGGTTTTCTCTTGTCAATCCCCAAAGGTAATATAGGTACTCTTGACGGTCCGTAAGACCTTAAACTTGTGAAAAATAACTGATAATTTATATATCTGGAAGGGGATAAGTTTGATGACACCTTTTGTGGAAGTTAAAAATATGCCACAAATGTATATTCTATTTTCTTTCAATACCTACCTATATTATGTATACTTAAAACAAAATATGCCTCAAGTTACCATACATAGATAAGTAAATTAATTATTATCCATCAATATAGGTAAAATACGTATCTATTTACTCTCATAAATTATCTAAAATTAGTTAGGTACTTATTATGTATTTTCTTAACAATTTATTAAAGTTACGATATTTAGACATAATAGAATAATATTGTAAGACTTCTTTCTCCCAAGCAAAACATCAGAATACATAAGTATATATATATGTGAATCTTTATTTTATTGGTAAAAGCGGAGGACAAAGCGAGAACCAACGTATAATATTATAAGCTATCAAAGCAAAGGCCAACTAAAGAAGGACAACTTCACTCGAATATCTTATCGTCTCTGATGTGAAGTTATCTACGAGCCGGCCAATTTAAAAAACAAACAGGTTAAGGGAATACCTAGTATAATAAGTTGCCTCTTTTGAAAAAACGCCGTAACAAGGATTTATTCAAAACTAATTGTCCCCCGCGGTTTCACCCGCATTCCCAAGGGTCCCCTTAGGCGGCAGAATTTTCATAAATCTTTTCTTAACGTATTTACCTACTCCCTATTAGAAATTTACCTGCCAAATTTAAGTTCGTAGCATTTATACTTTCTGAGATTTCGTGAGTGGTATTTCGCTTTTATGTATGTTTTCTTGCCCCTGGGGAACCCATTGGGAGTTAATTTTCAAAAATACTTTCTTAGTCATCTTCTCAGTCAGCGTTGAAAGCAGAGGGGGCCGCCTGCCCCGGATCCTGCCATAATTGGTCCTCGTTTTCAGCTTACAAATTCTAACACCTGAATATTAAATAAAACGTCAAATAAACTAAAAAATAACCTCTAAACCCTTCAACTAATTACATACCTTCCTACCTTTACGTACTTAGAATCGGTTGCAGTTCAAAATGGCTTCATATTATTAGACCTCCCACTCGCAGGTTACAGTGTGCAATTAACTTTAGAACTACTAGAACTTCAAGCCATATTGTAATTTGGTCCAGGAATAACTTATACGATGATTACCAACATTTACGTTACGTCATAATGTGTAAGAATCACGCGGAAGTCGCGGAACAAAGGAAAATCATTTAAATTATCAATTGGTTTCCAAGTGGTGGCCTAGCCGCTAGGTATTATTACTTACCTACCCTATTTTTTAATTTTTTATTGATGGCGTTCTGGGTTTATTATGCCTATGTTTATTTGAAATTACCAGGGTGAACCTCATTGTGGTCTATTAGTGTGGTAAAATTTCTATCGTCTTTAAATTACCTTTGTTTAAAATTATAGTTACATCAGTAATCGTTTTCTCAGAATAACTATTTGGTTTTTGCAAATTTTATTAGAATTTAACATTTTGTAATAAAATGTTAAGTTCTTTATTGAGTATATTTTTTTCTAAAGCTCATTGAGCACTTAAATATTGAGTAACTTGTATATATATATATAGTTGTTTATCAAAATCTAAAATGTGTTTGACTAGCATATTTTCCTTATTATCCAAATCGAAAGTAGTGGATCTCCCTTTATGCATCATGAAATCGTTGACAATCTTATTTCGTTTTCTAGCATGACAATAGTTGGTTTTGGTACAGAATATCTCGCAGATATCTGGTTCAAACTCTTCTTTTCTAAAGCCGACAATGACCTTTCCAAGTCTTCTTTCTTCAATTTATAATATTTTCTTCATATTATGGTGATTAATGAAAATATTATAAATCCACCCAGTCCATCTGGAAAAATACACGCATCTGGTTGGGTTAATTGTACCAGTACAATTAAGACAACTACTGGTGGTACGATTTTTCGAACTAAGAGATTTAAAAAGTATACAGGGTGAATTTTTCAAGTGGGCGTGGATGGCCAAATCCTAAACTAAAGGGAATATCGAAAAATGCTGAAAGGAGTCTCGAAGCCGATTTTGATTAAAACTAAAACTGTATCATTAGATTTTCGAAAAAATATTTCCCCAATTCAGGAATCGAACCCAATGAATTTGAAAAAAAATACACAGCCTGTATTATTACACCATCCACACAATGTTGCTAAAAAAAATCTCAGAAGTAATGACACACGGCAAACTTAAAGAAAGTGCTCTTTTTTGATAAATTGATAAACTTTTTTTGTATATTCCCACAAATTATTACACCTATCGTACCTACTATCAAATTATTAGAAATAATTTTTAATTTTGTACACTCGTTGCACTTGACTTACAAGTTCATAACCCACTCGTATTAAGCACCACAACATAACCTTATAATTTCATGACATGGGCATTGTATCGAACAGTTTCACTAGTTATACGTAACTATGGTAGGTACCCAGATGTAGTGGGTAATGTATGAAAATACAAAAATATTGATATAATTAAAAATGAACACTTTCCTTTATTTTTCCGTATATTATTACATCCCAGGATTTGATACTTATTAAAAAAAATACCAGATGGTATTGAATGTGTAAATTTTCTCAAAATCAACGGGTTTGATTCCTGGCTTGAAAAATATTTTATCAAAAATCTAATGATGCCGTATTAGTTTTCATCTAAAACGGCCTCGAGACTCATTGTTAATGCGAGTGGTTCAAAATTAAAAATTATTTCAATCAATTTGATAGTACGATAGGATAAGTGCAATAGTTTGTATGAAAATACGAAAAAAAAACATTTTATTAAAAAATAACACTTTCTTTTAGTTTTCCGTACGGCATTACTTCTGAGAATTTGATCCTTATTAGCAATATTATCGGATGGTGTAATAATACAGGTGTGTGTGTTTTTTTTTAATTCATCGTCTTCGATTCCTGGCTTGGGGAAATATTTTTTCGAAAATCAAATGATGCAGTTTTAGTTTTAATCAAAATCGTCTTCGAGACTCCTCTCAGCATTTTCGATATTCCCTTTAGTTTAGGATTTGGCCATCCACGCCCACTTCAAAAATTCATCCTGTATATTTGTCCCAAAATAACCTCGAAACCTAACAGGTTCATTACTTTATAGTTTGAAAGGTGATTATAGACATGTTCAATAAAAAATATAGAATAATTCTAACTTACCTTTCCACTGAGTAATGTCCCTAGGTACACGCGTTGAAACATCCATCAAACACTAGTAAAAACGTTATTTGTCTCTCAAACTGAACGCCTTTACAAAGTGAAAAGTAGTTGAGGGCGCTGTCATTGCTTAGTTTCGTGTTCCCAGGAAAGAAAAATAGTGACAATTAGTAGAAAATTTTGAGGTGGTACAATTTATCAAGCAGTACAATATAGCCGACTCTCCCCAACAAGCCACTAAGTCATACTTCCAGTGCAGAGTTTAGGTAAAAAGTAGGTATACCTACATACACCTCGTATACCTACGTAGCCTTTGTAATCCAAGCCTTCCTGTAACCCTAAGGATTGGGATTCGAAGTTTTATGCAGCCATCCCTCTCCCCCAAATTACCGAGTGTGAAAGGTATAAAAATAGAGAACTTCGCCGAATCTTGATGATGAGGGCGTAGCATAATGATAATAAAACTGGTATTTGTACAAATAGTTGTGCGTTCCGTTTCGGTTGCGGATCCCTAAAGAAGGTGATACAGAAACTGATAACTCCATTACCTTGTCGACACAGAGTGAGTGCCGCTTTTAGAGCTTTTTCACACCGTATTTTCCTGTTGCCGCCGCGCACTTACCGCAAGTAATACGGGAAGGTGTAAAACTACTTATTTCAAATGGAACTGCGAGAATGGGTCAGTGAGAAACTGACAATTGGTCTACATTAACAAAACGACTTTCAAAATATAATTTACTAGTGGGCCCAGCAGACGTTGTCTTGCCCTGAAATTAAAACAAAACATAGAACCCGATTCCAGCGACACCTACCGTGTCCAATTTGTGAATATAAACCATCTGTCAGCCCGATCTCGAGACATGTCAAAAAGTCGTTCTATACTAAATGTATGACAAAAATAATTGTCTTCGTTATTCTTTTTTTGTGCATTTTTGTTATTTTTCAATGGTTATTCTGCTATTCCGGGCGGAGACGAATCTAACAAATCAAAAACCATGAAAATCGGTCCAGCCGTTCTCGAGTTATAAATAGTGTAACTAACACGACTTTCTTTTATATAAATAGATATAGTAAGTATATTGTTTAACTATAGAACCATTATTGTTAAATCCGTGCTAGCAATAAAGAAAATAGAAACATTTTATATTCCACGGTATTTTATTCACTTGCGAGCTTTAAAATATAACGTTGAATTAAAGCGAGAAAGTGATTGAGATATTATTCCTAATGTTATTAAAATGTACTTTATTATAATCAAGATAAATTATTTTTAGTAGTAACACAAATTCTCTTCAATTTGAACTGATGCTTATAACAAAATTGATTAAAAGCAAAAACCGGCCTTACGCCTGTAACCTATGACCATGCATTCCATAGGGTTCCGATACCGAAGTAATTTTAACATATCTACCTTTTGAAATTTGTTTTTGATCGGATATAGCTAGATTTTATTTACACGTGAGTTTTTCTTCCAACTTCAAGTCTTTATTACAGTTACAATTTTATCAGTAGTATAGGGAGCATAGTTACGTAATTTGAAAATACATAGTTCATAATATTCGAATGACTTTGAAGGACCCTGACAATGATATTTTAAGAGTTTTTTTTCGATAGACACCCTCTTGCTATTAGAAAAAGAAAAAAATCGAGTACCTAAGTGTTCGGGATCCTGTGAATTTTTTCATACATTTTTGTTCATATCTTTAACTGTATTCATCATCATCATCATCATCATCATCATCATCATCATCATCATCATCATCATCATCATCATCATCATCATCATCATCATCATCATCATCATCATCATCATCATCATCACCATCATCACCATCATCATGTCAGTCCGAAGTCGTCCACTTCTGTACAAAGGCCTCCCCCAACGATCTCCTCAATGGCAGGTCTTGCAACTGTACTATACATTTTTGTAAGTATTTATGTGCCAAATTAAAGCGATATCGGCCAAGTTTACATGTAAATTAGCTGTGACCTACAGACGGCTATGGTTTATTTGACAACGGACCCAAAAATAGGATCAATGTGAGTATATTTCCTCTGGTAATTTGCGGCGAATGTACCAAGTTATGTCCGGGCTCAGTCAAGTATTTATCGAACGTCTTTTATTCTACTGGCATCAAGACTTTTCATAATCTGGACAATACCATTTTGAAATTGCAAAACCCCTCTCGCCATGTGTGCTCGAGACATTCCATTAAAAAAATGGTTCGTTTCTCTATGTATACAAAAGACAGAACGTGGGGTTCTAGATCCTTGAAGCTTATCCCATCTCACCAAAACATTATAGACTCACCATAAAAACACATCTCCTACATTCTGGATAACGTTCTTCTAGTCTAGTACCTACGACCGTTCTTATTACGCACTTCGTCCACTTGGCCCAAGTAAAACTATTTTAAAGATACGAATTAGAGATTTTTTCATTGTAAATTCACTAATTTGAACTGTCGACACCATAGAATAAAGGAAAATATTATTTGTATAGGTACTATTACCTACACAGGTAGATTCACTAATTTTATCATATTTGTAGTGTCGTATTGTTTGTATTCCTTTTGTTAAATTCCAAGACACCCACTGGTATCTTTACCGTTATTGTACCTACCTACCTCTACAATATTTATTGTGTTTAAGATTTAAGCTGTAGTAAGTAACGGTTACCATAATGTTCAATTTGTGTTTGATAAAAACCAGAATAACCACTTTTTCGTTGAAGTAGTTTTTTGACCTTTTATATTTGTGTAGGTAATTATTTATTTGTATGAGTATTTATTTAAATTCAAATACCTAATAATATACAAATTCGTTGATTCTAATATTTGTATAACATTTAACAAATGATACTAGTAATAGGAGACAATAGGAGTAGACTTTCCGATCCCCTCGACTGGACTTTTTTACAGTTTCTGTAAAGATTGACCTAAGCCCGAAATAGGCCTTCTGGTTCCCAGACTTAATTCAATTCCCGTCACTATACCGGGTGGATATTCTGAGATGGCATATTTTTGATACCTATAAAACTTCAACATCACCAACAAATGCCAACCGTCAAAAGTTTTAATGTTTTCTGATTGTCATTCTTCTAACACGGACTTCTGATCCCAAACTAAGCAGCGCTTGTAATATGGGAACTAGTTAACTGATGTTCTACATACATACTTCATTTTTAATACATACTTATAGAGACACATTATACATGCGAGAAACGAACCCACGACCTATTATGGCGTGACAAGGTACGCCAAGCGGCCTGTATTGGACCCATTAGTAAAAATAGTTCAGCTTCGCAAACCCAACTCAAACTCAAACTCATTTATTCAGTTTAGGCCCTGGTAAGGCACTTATGAACGTTACAATTGACTCTACCACTGGTTCGGAATACACTTTATCTGAGAAGACTCCGGCAAGAAACTCAGCAAGGCAATTTATTTTTTCAGCAGTGGATCTTCCTGAAATTTATTTACATTTTCATAAGTAGGTACATTTAGATACATTTTCAAATATTTTACACTACGCCAGGGGGATGCAGGTGCAGAGAGAAGCTCCTACAACCATATATTACTGTCTTCCATATAATGAGCCACATTATATATAGTAGGCTTTGTTCATTAACCTAAGTTTAATATATTTTTTTAATTTAAATTAAGACATTCCAGTTACCTCACGTGGAATCCTATTGTAGAAACAAACACAATTCGCGAGAAAAGATTTATTAACTTTAGCTAGCCTGTATCAACAAAGATATTATATTCCTATTTTAAATTTAATTTATACCTATTCAAAATCTGTCGCTGTTGTAGACTAATGTACAATATTGTGGTTGCATCAACTCGTTGCAAGAACAGCTGTGTTAAAACCTACCTAGTTTTTAACGATATCACAGTGACATGGTCGCATTTAAATTTGGGTACTAGTTAGAGGTGTGGTGGTATACAATACGACAGATAACTAAAACTACTTAGACCTAGTCAGGTAAATCGCGCACTTGACCTGAGTGTTTCGAAACAATGTTCTAACACCCGGATGGCGTGTTTCGCATGGCGTAGCCGTCACGGGTCAACAACGGTATCCTGGACCTGCAGGTCTATCATGGGGAAAAGAAGAATGTCGTGGAGCCCTCAAGAAGGGGAAAGATATAAAAGTGAATGTTGAGTAGGCGCGCGACTCAGTCGCACCGCGGTCGACAGTGCAGCAGCGGTCGACTCTTCACCTACGGCTACTTCACGTGTTATTCAGGTGAGCGCAACGGCAACCCGCCATCGCCACCACAGAAGCTCCCGATTCGGCAAGTTGGCGATACATCCTTCCCGCGCAGCCACACACGATACGTAGGGCACAGGTTGTAAACGCTACCGGGCTCGACTCTTTGCCTGTCAGCCGCTCGCAACGCTCGTGCGCTCGGTTGTGCTCGTATTATTGTCCGCCGCAGCTCGCTCGCGTAACTTTGTTCCGAATACAACACTATATACCTCGGATTCAATGAGGTGAGTTTACAAATATATTATTTGGATTTATCATCAATTTTCGTCACGTTTTATTTGTGAAATAATTATTTCTGCTTTGCGATGTGCGATTATGGTTATATCATGTAACAGTACTTGCTTGTGAAATAATTTAAATTGTTAGGATTAAAAAAATATTTTGTGCATCAGGAAGTTATTTTAACTACCGCTTTTTGATTTTATTATTTATGGATATGATTGTTGTCACCTCTCAAAGCTCCCAAAAGCAGCTACCGGTATTCATCGTGGTTGACGATAATAGATTTTCAACTTGAAGTTGCCAGCTATAATGTTTTTTTTAATTAAATCTGTTCCATCATTACACATATTAGATTACGCTAGATTATCTTTTGGTCTCACACATCACGGTAGAGGAAATAAATGAACGTAATATCAATAAAACGCGATGACAAAGTGCGATAAATCTCGGTACCTATATTGTTTGTTGTGTGTGATGCAACAAGTGTTTGACTCCAGTGAAATAAGACTCTTTGAAGTAAGAGCCACTAAAAATACGAATATTTAGGAAATCTGTGTAGTAGAGTAATTGACTCGGATATGACTCTCATTACCTCCCAGGTAATGGGATATAGATGTTAAAGATGTGTCAGTTAGAAAATTCTTTAAATCGTTGCCTAAATTATTGTTATGATTATCATAGTGGGCATAGCACGGTACCACGCACTGCAGGTAAAAACCTTTCTACCCCCATGTACCACCGTAACCGTGGCTATGTTTGCTATCACGCTCTTTCTTGAAACCCATTTGATACCGTCGACCCAGCCAGGTTGATGGTTGATAATAATCTCTTTCAACTAAAATACCCGTTTGCTCTAGTTTTTTAAGTCACACATTTGAAATCATTGCCATATATGTTATATATCATTTTATAACTTTTGAATATTTAATAACCCCGAAATTAAAATATGATATTATTATGTAACTTAAATATTAACCACGAGACCAAAAAGTACAAGTCTTTATGTCGAAATATTTTAATTATGCGGAGTTTATGAAAATATATGCTTCTATACTAATATTACAAAGAGGTAAAGTTTGTGAGGTTGTTGGGGGTAATCTTTGTACCTGCTTAACCGATTTTGAAAATTGTTTTACAAATAGAAAGCCACGTTCTTTTCCATTTTCTGAGAGAGCCAGAATATTATACAAAATTTCTGTTGTGAATAGAAATTCTAGGCTAAGTAATTAAAATTATAAAAATGTTTAAATTTTCGTGTATCGTCATAGAGTGACATAATCGTCTATACGATTAAACCCATAAATAAAGAAAAAAAAAGCCACGTTATTTGTGAGTGTCATAGGCTATATTTATTATTCCGGGAAAAGATAATATCCCACGGGGGGCTAGTTGTCAATATATTATTTACAATATAATCTCAACATTAGAAGACAATAAAAACACTCGTAGCTTTTAACAAATCAATATTAATAACATAATACAATATTATTTTTCGTATTTTTAATAGAAGTAAAAAAGGAGGAAGTTTTTTGTTGACTCTTTGTATTTATCTTTATTTTTGACTATCAATATCGAAAAATGTATTAAAATATGGTTTTTAATCCGTGTTCGTCACGGGACACAGTTTTTTCGTCAGTTTAGCGAGTTTTAGCTAAGTATAACATTGTAGCTTCCAAACAGAACAATTTGAATGCGCTTTCAAGCCTTATAGACGAAAATCTGTTTGAAGATTGTCGTGTATCAAATTTCATCTAAATCGGTAAAGCGGTTTAAGCGTGAAGAGGTAACGGACAGAAGACAGACACACTATAGCATTTATAACAAGTGGTTGTTTTTTATGGCATTGAACAAAACTTTACATGTCCTATATCAATTATTTGGCTGTAAATCTTCCTAAAAGAAAATAAATAATATTAGTATGGATTATAATTCCTATCCACAATTTTCGATATCCTGGAAAACTGATTAACTTACAGATTTTCTGATGTGCTTGGCGAAGATTTTTAACTAGAGTTCATAAAATACAGCTAGATATTTTTTTATTAACTAAAATAAATTATAATGCGTACATTCTATTAAAAATAAACTTTATTTAATAAATAAATTTGAACATTCAAATTATCCAACTACCCAATTCCAGCACCGGGTCAAGGTTAGATTATTATTGCTGTGTCATTGAATTTATATAGTAGTAAGAATATTCATAAATCATAAACCATTTCAATGTTTGTTTTTTTTTCATACAATATGTATATTTTACCTTAAATATTTGGGACGGAAGAGTATGCATAATATATAGTTTTTTTTTAACTTTATAATTATAGTCGATTGGAAGAAATGTGAAATAAATTTCATAAATGAAAATCTGTTTGAAGATTGTCGTGTAGGGATCATACAATCTTATAATCCTGTGGATAGGAATTATAATCCATACTAATATTATTTATTTTCTTTTAGGAAGATTTACAGCCAAATAATTGATATAGGACATGTAAAGTTTTGTTCAATGCCATAAAAAACAACCACTTGTTATAAATGCTATAGTGTGTCTGTCTTCTGTCCGTTACCTCTTCACGCTTAAACTAGTTTAAATTAAAATACGAGCTGACTCCGCGGTTTGACCCGCGTTCCCGAATGATTTTATATTTTCCCGGGATAAAAAGTATCCCATGTCCTTCTCCAAGGTTCCATCTATATCTATACCAAGTTTTATCTAAATCGTTTCAGCGGTTTAAGGGTGAAGAGGTTACAAGACAGACAGATACACTTTCGCATTTATAATATTAGTAGGAAGTTTGACCCCCGAGGTTTCACCCGCATTCCCGAGGGATCTTATCTTTTCCCGGCATAAAAAGTACCTATCTCCAAGGTTCCATCTATCTCTATATCAAATTTCATCTAAATCGGTAAAGCGGTTTAAGCGTGAAGAGGTAACAGACAGATAGACACACTTTCGCATTTTGTATGGATGGATGTGGATTATAAAAATAAAAGATTTGATTTTTGTATGTTGTAGGTTGGTAGGTTGTATTAATGTACCTATAAACTCAAAATTTTAATAAATCTTTCAACTATAGAAAGCTTAATTATCAACAACCAATTAGTAGAACTGAAGCATACTCGCATACGTTCATAATACCCAATTATAAACGCATTAGCTTGCCACCTCACGTGTTCCTATTATTCCCGGAACCTTAATCCTTGTTATATAATAGTGAACGTTGCATTTCAACTAAGTATCTAGATTCAAGGATTTTTATTAATTGGTGTTTGTTTACCTTCCGTATAAATGGTTATCTAATGCTTTCGAAAGGCGAAAACGCTCCATAGATTTTGTTATGTACCTGCATACGATACTTACACAAATTTTTAATTATTAAAATGTTATTATAAATTTATGTTGCATTATATATAAATTCATAAATATAAATAATCGTAAGACGGTAGGTATTCATTTTCCCACTCGAGATACGCGTGTCCTTGTGTGTAGGTACATCGCTGAAAGCTCCTAGATCGTCTGCGTCATCACTAATACCTCTTTTGATCATAAAAATGTATATATTTCCTGAGAGCAATCCATCCCATCATCGTAAAATAGACGCCCGGTAGTAAAAACAGCCGTACCATAAAGCATCATCCTTGTAAATTGTTAAAAATTAACTCTGTGATTTGAAAATTTTTAACAATTTCATTGCTTATTTATGTTTACTTGACCATGTAACAATATTCATTTAAACGAGTCTTTGAGGCAAATGAGATATTACTATTTCGCGTTCAAAGCATAGCTTATATTAAACAGTTCTGTGTTTGATATCGTATTATGTTAAAACATTTCAATATATTAATAGGTTAGGCATAAACTTTTGCGAAATACAAAGCATAAGGATTTTTTATTTATTTCTACCGGTATAATATTATCAGGTAGGCAACAATGGCGCTTCACTTATAAATACGTATGAGAGCGTATGAGAATGTTATGAAAAGTTTCACGTGAATAGCACTTGCAATGCGATTGAGTTATTTATATAATTTGCTATATGTATATTTTATTTTAAAATGAAGACAATTCATAAGCATAACAACGAGGTTAGTTCTAAAGTCAAAGATAGATAATTGAATTCAATATCACAATAATATATGCCACATGTGGTAATAAACATGGACCCATTAACTTAATAGATGCGTAATAGAAACCGGTGGGTAATAGTTTTCTGTGCAGACGCAGTACCTACATAATAATATATTATGGAAAATAAATCCAATTTATTAAGATTACCTTTGGTCGTATAAATACAATAATATCACATAATTTATTACTAGCCACCACGTACACATTTTAACTACAACGTGAATACCTAACTAACGTTAACTTTAATCATAATACTCAAAGAACAATATTGATCGTTTAATATCTGCGTTATTCATAACACATTGCCAAATGCTGTCGGTTTCAATTGAATAATATTTCATATATATTGATTTACTGTATCAGATATAGGAAAATAGATGGAACACCAATCGCATTTAAAATTTAAAACGTTTCGGTGCGCGTAGTTCCCTACGTACGTATAGTTTTATTGATATGTACCTACTGTACTAGGTAGAGATGATAAATCTTAGCCAAAATATTTTTTCACCTATCGGTTTGATAAAGTTATTGTTACAACTAATATAAATATTAAAAAAATATTATTTGTTGACACTTCGATCAATATAAAATGATTTTCGTAACGAGTTTTCTTAACTTTTAAAGAAACTTAAAACATAAAAAAAAAATATTGTCCCTTAGCGTCAGCCTCTGATATTTACACTATAGCATAAACGGCTGAATGAATTTAGATGAAACTTGGCACACGGGTAGATCATATCCTGGAATAAAACACAGGATACTTTTTATTACGGGAAAAGATAAGATGCCTCGGGAACGCGGGTGAAACCGTGGGGTGAAAAATTAGTCTAATAATGTATATTTAATATTTGATGAAATATCTTTTCGTTAAATTACTCGTTTATTAAGGAAGGTTACACTTACTAGGTTTAGTGTTGGTTGGCTATTGGTTAAAATCACTATAAAAGCGGATGAAGATGCAAGCTACATACAACTAGCATTACTGTCTAACCAAATATCATTTGCGGTATAAGTTAAACATAATTAAGTGTGTGTTGAGTGAGACCGCCGCCATGCCTTCACTAGAGATACTCGTATGTTCAGGTAAAATACGTTCTTGTCTCTGGTTTTAGAAAATTGTCGTTATGTATACCAACACGCGATGGAAAACTGGAATTGTAATAGCAACATCATTTCTCTCCATGTCGTTCATTTCTAATATCTAGAGAAACCTTGACCATAATCAGTACTGATAGTAGATACAACATTTTCTCGGAATACTTGAGAGTAGTCTTTCAACGGAGTAATAAGGTCATGGTCATTATGAGTAAGTAGGTACTAATAAAGTTTTAAGATTTTACTGTTGGAAGATACCTATTTATTTTTATCGATGTAGCAGGAAATTATTTTATTAATCTCATCCTTAATAGTGAACACCCACATCACTGAAATGTAGGTGTAATGAAGTGTCCCTGCTCATGTATTTTTATTTTTACCACTTTATAAAGTATAGCCTTTTGCCAACGCTGTCGGTGTCGCAAAATATTCATTTCATACTATATTTTTTTAATATTTGTGCTCAGATCAAATACAAAAAAAGGTAGACAGTGCCCCGTGCACTTAAAGTGAAGCACAGTAAAGCCTATTTGCCTGTGCGACCCAAGTCACGCGGGATAACGTACACGTGCAGGTTACGCACCTAACTTCGTGGGCGTTGCTTCACTTCATTGGAGACTATTTTTACGTACGCTCCTTCTACCTTTTTTATTTGTTCTGTGTATTTGCGACGGTTTGCTCAAAAATAATACTATAGGCAAGCACCTATAATACTCAGCCCCGTGGGAATTTCATTATATCTGTCTGAATGTGTACCTACATGTATAACACCGGCTTCACATAGCACTAAATAACTATAAAAATGCGATTTACGCGGAATTTTACCATTAAATTTAGTTTTTCAGCCCGCGGTTTCACCCGCGTTCCCGAGGGACCTTATCTTTTCCCGGGTTAGTAGAGAGTAGAAAAGTATCCTATGTTTTATTCCAGGATATGATCTACCCGTGTGCCAAGTTTCATCTAAATCCATTTAGCCGTTTTTGCGTGATTGAGGAACAAACATCCAAACATACAAACTTTCACATTTATAATATTAGTAGGAACGAAGCAGGATAATCATTATTTTCGCTAATTCTAAAAGGGATTCAAATCCTAGTCTTTACTATACATATGTACCTATGGAGGTATTATTACTTTTTAATCATATATGA
Organism: Ochropacha duplaris; assembly: GCA_951361185.1. Classification (NCBI taxonomy): domain Eukaryota; kingdom Metazoa; phylum Arthropoda; class Insecta; order Lepidoptera; family Drepanidae; genus Ochropacha; species Ochropacha duplaris. The sequence goes on from OX592690.1 coordinate 5,965,397, forward strand.
TGGTTAGTAAATGCCACCTTAGGCCTCACCCCTAAGTTGGTCTTTAGAAACCATGAAGCTCTGGGTCTCATGTACAGCACATAAAAGTTTCCTGAATTCTCCTAACGCTGTTCCTGAACTTGATCTATTCCTATATATAACTAGGCAATATGCAGGTAGACGTATATCTAATATCTTCTAACAGGTCTTCTATGGTAAGGTTCCAGGTATTTTTAGGTTGGTAGTGTAATCATTTAAATGATGTATAATTGTTCTTGAGCCTCGCGGTTCCCCCGTTTTTGTGATGAAAAGTAGTTTACAGCTGAACTGTTTCGGAGATTACCTCCTACCCCCTAACAAACGATCATTGCGTCTTTATAATATTATAGATAATATAATATAATAGTTAGGTTATCATATAATTTTATTTAATTGATTTAGAACATGCATTAACTTGTTTTGTATAATAAAATGCTAGTCAAACTACTATTATCAAAACGAACTAGCTAAGGAAGAGGTACTCAGTACCTACCTACAACATGTACAACACGTAGGTACTACAATATGCGTTGTATAATAATGTACACAACTAACTAGTTAACAAGTTTTGATTTAGTGATGCTAATGTTTAACCAGCTGGTATCACACTTAACTTAAATTGTTAAACTTTTTAATTAGCCTACAGGGAAACGTGATTGTATAAATGTGTATTAATTTTATTCTAAGTTTAATTTAAATATTGGTTTTCCTATAAAAGTTCACATATTATACAAAACCTAACGACTTATTGTTCGATGATTTATTAGACGATTAGCAATTCAATTTAATTTAATATAATGTGGACAGCACAGGTGTCATCTTGGCACCATTATTATTCATATTATTTAACGATGATCTTATAATAAAAATGGTTTTATCTTAGGTATTGTGACGATACTTAAAATTAGATTTTTATTTAAAAACTAAAGTTATGTACGAGATGGTATTTATGTTTATGCTGTCAGTGAAGCAACCTTTTACATTCAACTAAAATTAAATACGTGTAACGATTTATGTTTCGAAGCAGAAAAGAGAAAGGAGAAGAAAAAGTAAAGAAGCTTCCCGAATCTTCAAATGAAGATAAGATAGATGTAAACAATTAACTTAAAAAATTCATTTTTTGAGGTCTAGGTAATGGTAAATGTGTATAATATAATATTTGGACCTATGGTTGGTGTACCTACATAATTATCTTTCAGAAGTTATGTGATATTTGCAACTGCCATGTGGTGTACCTATAGTCTAAGTTTATTGAAATAAAGAATTATAATGTTCATAGCGCATTTAGTCGGTTTTGCAAAAATCCATAAAGATACGCATAATTTCAATTGTAAATGAAAAAGCATTCTAAACTATAGAGTTGAGATGAAGCTTGCATGCACCCGATATGCCTAATTTTAATGCAGCTTCAAAGTTTATAAATATTTAAAAATAACCGCTTTTATTGTAGATATCTTTATTTATTTAAAGTAATGCTGTTCATTTTCTTAGCATTTGTTTTTATATTTTTAATATTTATTGTTATTTTTCATGACCTAGTTTAAAAAGAAAGGAAGAGCAAGAACAGAATGATTTCTGTTTCAAATGCAAAATTTATTTCACAATAGTATTCATATAAAATGCATGAAACAATGTATAAATTATTTCAAAGTTTAAATGAGGTGCGTGCGCCATGCCCGCATTGAAATTAAGAAACTTCTATAGGGTTGTCAACCACAAACATGAGTATGTAGGTATACCTATCCAAAGAACAGCGACGTATAATAAGGCTACCTATTTGTTGTTTTTCTCATTTACTTACCTGCTTCTATTGTAATATACAGTGAATATCTAAATGTAGTCACATAAAAATCGTGCATCACGTAAATATCTATATATTGCTTTAAGTAAGCTAAAATTCAGAAGGTAGATACATCAAGTGCTATGGAAAAATTATACTTTTAATCCGTGCCGTAAAACAATAAACAACAATTTAAACATAATTATATGTTTTTCATGAGTAATTCCGACACCCATATCTTTTAGTGTATAGGTATATCAAACATTTATGGATGAAAAAGGGAGAAGCAATCTGGCCTGAACCTTATTTTTGCTGCATAGGTATATACTTTAATGATCTGTCGAAGCCCGGTATCTGGGTACGCAGAAAACAACATTGTTGCAGAGAGATACTCGTACCACCAGTGACGGGTTCAATTTTTGCGAGAGGTCAATATGTCTTTGCAAGAAGTCTCTGATTGGGAAAGGTCTGGTCTCGGTTAACCCAACCCCACCAGGACGCTGGCGTCTATTGACCATCAAGCGGAGTCCATTCCACCAGACTCCTGCTTTCCAAAATAAATCCTTACTGATATATGATCCGCTCCATTTCATAAATTCAATGGAGAAAATTAACTATTGAGTCATGGGTTACCGGTGCTAGAAAACTGGGCATTATTTTTAGGACACAACGATTTGTATCCTTATTTATAATGCGGACAATGAAGTAAAACTGATATCCATCTGTGGTTTTGTTAACTTCAATCATTTAAGGAGTTTCAAGGCCAGACAGTAATCTCCTAGGCAAGTATGTTCCATGTTCGGATTATTCATCGTTCTGCAAGAGTGGGGCAATAAAGTAAAAAATCTATTAGGTGGCTGGCCTGCGAAAATTGCATGTAGGTAGGTTACATGACCATGGATTAATTAGGTACCTACTTACCATAATTAATTATTATACTGGTAATGTAACCCCCTACAACTTCTCACACCCTCTATAGTTACTATAACCGTGTGGCATTGGTTTAGTCACGCAAAGATAAACCAATGTATCATATACAATCTATATAGGTACCTAAACTTAATTGAATGATTCACGCAATCAAGTGTATAACTATTTACGGAATAATGCATACCTATCAGTTTGTTTATTTCGTATCAAAACAGAATTACCCGTTATTATGAACGACAGACGGGGACATATCAAGTAAATATTTTAATAATCCGGAATTTACCATCCAAGTATACATTTTAGAATGGAAATGGAATGGTATACATTTTAGAATGGAAAATAGCGTAGTACCTAGAAACAATAGATGTGTTTCCCAGAGGCAAGCAGAGATCGATCTGTTATCTATTAATAGTGAACAGGTTGGTAGTGCTCCACTGATGCAGAAAGTTCATTTAATCGCGCACCAGCAATATTTATTATACATGTATACTTTTCATAAACTTGGTCTATTTGGTCAGCAGCTTTGATCTTTATCAACATAAAGATTTCTAAATTCGAACTGAAAACATATTTCTATTAAAATACAGCAACCTACCTCTAACAGTCAGGGATTGTGTAGCTTTATATTAGTGAAATATTGTTTTGAATTAAGTAGTTCGCTAGTTTCAGAGATCAATTCTTACATAAAAAGATATAGATTTGCTTATTTCTATATTATATAAGATTTTTGTATATTTAATGCTACTTAATTCCATATTTGCGTCTTTATTTCACTATGTTGACCTTAATAACGCACTAATGTAATGTGCAAGTAGAATCTGCCTGTAAACTGTTAAGCTTCCTCTTAGCACGTTTTATGACGTGACGTTCTGTTTCAAAGTAGGAAACTCTTCGTTTAAGAACACATTGATATTAAAGAATCTTTCTCGCTTACGGAAAGTAGTTGTCGTCATCTCAGTAAATAACCAAACAAGCTAAAATGTAGCCTGCGTTTACGGAATTGAACACATATTTGAATTGGCGCTGTTTTGCGCCGTTAAATAAATATCTATAGCCGCCCTTTGAGTAGATCTATTAAAAAAATGTGTGATTTAAAATTTACGTCCGCTGAGGTTATAACCACCTGTTCCGGAATAATATTAATAGCTTGTACAGGCGACAGTTGATACGCGACAGTCGGCGAGCGCGTATCGAATGCGTTCCGAGTCACAATTTTGTCACCCTCACAAAATAATTCGTGGATATCGCACCCTATTTTCAAGCAACAATGGCCGAAGAAAATGGTTCTCAAGATAAACGACAGTTCGTACTTCCTTTTCGTGTCGTAATGTGGGCTACCACTTCCACGTCACGTCTAACATCTAACCTTACACCTAACTTTAACTTGTCGAACTTGGAGTTTAACTTAGATGTTCTAACATTTTAAATATATTCATAATTTAAATAACTAAATATTAAAACTTTGTATAATTTCAGTGTAAGTGAACGTGTGTTGTGTGTAAAATGTATTTGTTTTTGTTTCAGTTCCGACGCAGAATACATATCGACAAACTACAACATGAGGAATAACGCAATGTGAGTACTTACCCATCAATCATTTAAGTTACGCTAAATAATAATGGAACTTACAGATATTATAAACATGTACTTAATTAAAAGTTGAAGGGGCCTTTCAAAATTGTATTCTAAATGAATTGGTTTGTATAAAATTTTGCAATGACAATGTAAGTACCTACATATAAAACTTCAGCTATCACGTTTACTGAGTGCCGGTTTTATTTGTATTTGTTGCGTGCGGTCACGTACAATAGTATTCATAACATCGATATCGTTATATTACACTAAGACACTGTTCTTTGGGTCCTAAATGAGTAATTAATCAAAAATGTTATGAAAACAATATGTTTGCTTTATTCATACGTTTCATATGTTTAGTTGGCATCCTACATTTGTATCGATCAATTGCATCAATGCGATCAATATCTGGGTAAATAAAAGAAAATATTTGCACTTCAATCCAATTAAAGTTAAGTTTGTTGTATTAAAGTAACTGTCAATTTGGAGCAGTACGAAGTATCTGCGTGTTTGACAAAAACAATTGATTAGTTAGATACAATATAAGAATACCAAAATTGTTGTCCGTCGCCTCTAGTTCCTTACTTATGGAATTTTCGATGATTGTGATAATCTACAAAAGCGTACCGAATATCAAAGATTTGTGTATAAAATATTCAATAGGTATGGGAAACAACTAATCTAGCTGTGTTCATTTAAATAATTTATTGCTTATTACTTCGTCTTGACGAAAAATAATAGATTGAAGTTGTAGACTTTATTCTATTGAAATGAACGAGTATTTTTAATACCTAATTGTTTTAAAGTTATGGTTTCATTGCCCATAATCGACTGAAATAATATAAGAATATTCAATTTGACGCGTCGTTCATTTAGTGTCATTAAAGTCTTCAGTTGAATATGATTATCGTACAGACATTGCGACAAAACATGTGTTATTATGGTGACTTTGATCCTGTAATATATTATTATTAAGTAGTTATAATACATGTACGGTACGTATCAACTCGAATTTTATGCTACTATTAGCGTTTGGTTTTTATTACTTTTGTATATTAAATCGGGCCTCTTTCTTTAGTTCCATTTTTTTATCGAGTTAGTGACGTCGTTGCTAATTCCGTGAACTTTACTCTTAATGACCGACAGGTGTGAGGTGGATCTCGCTTCATTATTAACCCTAGCTAGAAAAGTCGGCTTATTCTTGAAACGTGACTGGTGGCGTGGAATATTTGGCAGCCCATACCATACTACTTACTACCACATACATTATACCATTGGGAATGTGCTCCTAATGTACCTACTCGTAGTTACTTAAACATAAAGAAATGTTCATGAAAACATCAGTATAAAACTTAAACGTTTAGATAAATTACAATATTTCTTTGTTTGAATTTAATAGAAAAAAAAGGCTAAAATTCAGCTTTGGGAAAACTGCAAACTTTTTATATAGTAAGTTTAATGTTTTTACTCTCACCTACCTATATATTTCTGGCAAAATAGTCTTGACACATGTTCAATTGTTCATGCAGGGTTCGTTGCACATTAGGTAACTTTGCTCGAATACAATGCACCCTATATGCGCATATTCCCTATCTCCGTGAAGATAATTTCTAGGCTTCCAGTTTGACAAGCCGGAAATTACACCGTAACCTGTTAGGTTGGCACAGCATTGTTAGATTCTATCGCTGACTGTGCGGTGTCAGTATTATGCTTGTTTTGAGCACATATTCACCATGATAAGTGATGATGTGGCTGAAGGAAGATGGAGACGCAGAAAGTCTCTGGCTTTCATTTGCAGCTACCGGAACACACCGGTAGATGCTTGGTGATATATTTCCGACATGAGTTTGATAGTTAGCCAGGTGAGTAGTGGGTACTATACTTTACCACTGTTTTTCTTCATCGTAAACTCTAGCTCTAGTTAGGATTTGAAACCACGAATTCGCTTCGACATTTAACGACGATTATTATTATGTATCGAGTCATCTCATAATTTTGTTATGTTTACGGGTCAAAAAGAAACGAATAAATATTATTTTATAATTTTTTTAAATGTTTTTTTTTTTATAAAATATATAGCTGGTAAATAAGTTAACACATAAAATGCATTTTACATGTGTGGTCGCGCAGTGAGCAAAGCCACTGCACACGATCAGCAGATAAACCTTTCTTCCCGCTGTCGCCCTAGTAGGTACAGATAGGTAAGACACGAGGGAAAAGCTATATAATGGGAAAATTTAAAATAACATGAGCTTAGTTTAGAAATTATATTAACTGTGGAATCATGGCTATTTTTGAGATAAATGTTGTTGTCAATTGCGTAAATCCGCTCTGTAATTGCTTAGATTTTGCCCTACTGGGATAACGTCCCAGCACAGTTATTAGCGCCATGTTTTATTCGAATAAAATAATATAGTAACTCTCAGGTAGGTATAAGCTTATCTCTTTCTCTTCCTCGAGTTCTTTTCCCAATCGCAAATCTTATGACAAACTAAATATATGGTATGTAGATAAGTAGTTTATACATAATTGCGTAGCATAAGTGCCATACCCTTATAAATACTTATGCAAAAAGTCATGAATAATGAGATGAAAAGAGCAGGGAAGGAATTGCCAGGTGCTATTTCATACGTTATTGCTAAATCGAAGTGAGGTATTTAGGGTAAAATACCTATGTAGGTACATGACCTACCCGCGACTTCATATGTGTTGAATAAGGATGAAAATTACCTGTTAATAAAAAACAAACCGTCAACCACAAATTGCTTATTGGATTTTACCTATTCGAATCGATCGTGTTAGGTACATCGTTGCAATGCCCGTGATCTTATACTAATTGTAAACCAGTCCTTCTACTAGTAGTTCTCGCGTCATTATTAACAAACAGCTTTTGCCATCAACTCCATCCGCGTGGAATGAGTTTATAGTATCATGGAGTTTTTTTGGATAAAAAGTAGCGCTTCTTACTTTAAAGGTCACATACGGGCTATGCCATGCCATATTATGTATCTATTTAAAAAAAAGTTGTATATGAATCAGTTACATGGTTTCCATTCATCAGTAGGCCAGTATCCATGTGTGAGAAATGTTCCAAGATATTTAGTCATTTTATAATGTCAAAAAAGACGCGTTAGGTTCAGAGGTTTAGTCATGACGTAACGCAAGGATAGACAAAATTATTTTCGCATTTAATTTAAAATTATTTTAGGATTATTAAACTTTAATAAATGTAAACTTTAATAATGTAGAAGAGCGTTTCTTGAAGCGTTACTCTTATATTGAAGAGAACATACCATACTCTTTCACAGGTTTCATTTAAAACTTGTCGTAGATACGAGCTAGGTATTTGAAGGACATTGTACGAGATACTCGTATGCCCACTTATTTTAAGTTTTACTGTCAACATATTTTGTATGGTAGGTATGGTAAATAAGTTCTCTACCTTTTTAGTTGTATTGGTATCCAAAACATATTTGGAAATTTATTCAGAGTCAATAATTTTGGTATTTTTATTTTATAAATGCAGCCATGTAGGTAAAACATATCACAAGAAACTCGACTCGTATTGAAATGTGGTACCATCTAGATACTTAATAATTTCTAAATGTAAATTATTGAATATTTTAGCATAATCACGTGGATACAATGGTAACGATGACGATTATACTGATCTTAAAGTTCGTTCAACTCTTGGGCTTGTATCAAATATGCAATCGAGAGTAACGGTTCTACTTTGCCTTCACAATCGTCCTGGCTCAACTGGAAAGGTCAGTTGCGATGGGTGCCATAGGAATCTGCCGTTACCTTCAAAGTCATGATATGAATATAGTCCCTGGCTGAGTTACTTAGGTACTTGTCATTGTGTTTCTCCTTTGGATAACTTCCAACCATTGTAAGTTGTCGAGAAATCGGATAATATAAGGTATTCGGGTCGGGCATTTCGAGTTATTGAAATTCAAATTTCATACTACAATGCAGTAAACAAAGGTGAGAGTCATAAACATTAATTTACCTTGACACGAGTCCAGTTTTTATCTTTATGACGGTCAAAAAGGTTTTTGACTCCACTCAAGACAACGAACTTATCTAACCGGTTACAGAATGATAGCTAAAATTGATCAGCAGCGCCCAACGACATCTAAGCAGCATCTAAGATTGTCAGTTGCATAACAACTATTGGGAGCTGCATGACTGGTTGCGTCTATAGGCTGTAGCCGCATATGGCGCACGCGCATGTAGGTGCCACTTGGAGAGGCTGTTGAACCGAGCCATACGCCTTTTTGCCCTCATATTATTATCCCTGATTGGCAACATATTCGCTACTAATTTACTCCCCGTGGTTTCACATGCGTTCCCGAGGGAATTTAATAAAGCCTTTGTTAGACAATGATTATGTAGTGTTTTTTATTAACAGTTTTTTTATCGGGTCCGTAGGTCCAAAGATACAAACAAAAATACAAACTTTACTTCTTTATGAAATTAGCACAGACTACAGACAAAGTACGTTAACAATATATCCATTGTGATAAACGACAGATAACAGCAAACAGGTAGTATATGTATGTATGTATAGTATAGTTTTGATATCCTAAACTTACTGAAATTGATAAAAATTTTCATAACTTAGATACTTAGTCACGTGTTTCGTTATACCTACGTACACCCTTACGTTTCAATAATAAATAATACCTATTAGATACTCTCTAATTTTTTCGAACTGAAAAACAAATACCACAAGTGACAGTCGGGTGTCTCCAATAAACATTTGCAATACCAGTCGCATTGCCAATGTGTTATAGACCTTTTAAAAATGCCTTTAAACCTTAAAAGCTTTAACTGGCTTTCAAGTGCAACTGCCGGAACACACCAGGTGCTTGACGACAGATTTTCATCCTCACGATGTTTTCCTTCATCAAAAGCTCAAGTTCATTGTGGATTCGATCCCAAAACCTTTACATGCGGTATCCGACGTCACTTACTTATCATTGCCTATGTTCTCCCAAAGCGAAAAGAATAAAGACTATTTGAAGTGATATTATCATGTCTTGCTCCTCTATTTACTTCCCTGACACAGAATAAATAAAAAAGGTAGATGGAGCGGACGTAAACAAAAGTCTCCAATGAAGTGAAGCATCGTGCACGAATTGTGTGCGTGACCCGCACGTACGGTTGGCCAAGAAAGTGGTGTACCATCCTAAGGTTGAATGCCGCTTGCAGATTCATAGGTGATAAAGATTAGTTTCGCTTGCAGATCAATCTGACAACTTATGACAACGTCATTATTATGTATCTCTTTCAGTGATATCTTTTTAGTTTGAACCTTGTTGTAATTTTCGAGGACTAGGAAACTAAATCAAAACTGATACACCACTTTCTTGGCCGACCGTACGTTCCGCGTGACTCGTGTCGCACAGGAACGCGAACGGCTTCCTTTTTCAAATGCAGCGTCTTTTACAGTTACTTCACTTTGAGTGCGCGGGGCTCTGTCTACCTTTTTATTTGGTGTGAGTTCCCTGAGTGGTAATTTTGTTGAACGTAAATTCATTAGGCTCAAAAAGATCAATTTTAAGCTAATTAGCTGTAAAAATAATTATTTTAACACGTTGCCATTATTTCCTCATAATTAGTCTCGCTCTAGGTAAGATGGACAACAACACTGAAAATGATAGCTGGTCATTTATATTTATAGATTTCATTAGGTACATACGTTTTAAATTTTTTGACCACAATTTATGTTGAGTTGAATTCATACAAGCTTATGGAAACAGATAACCGAACAAGAGAAGGTTCTCCACCTTGTTGATGTTTACTTATCACTTTACAGAATTAAGCAATTTTTCTTTCTCTAGAAAATAGTCTCTCTAGTTTAATACTCAAAGAGTTGAGATGAAGTTGCCAATTCAACCACCGAAAATGCCTCAGTGGTTGGAGTTGAGGCGAAAAAATGGTTTTGTTATATTATTGTGCTCTAATGAATATGTATGTGATTTTTACTAACACGCGGTTAAAAACCAACACAGTCTATGAAGTAATGTGGGTTTAACTGGTGATCGCTCCAAAAATATTTAAAATATACATATAGAATTCCTGGAATTACGATACAAGTTATAAAAATACTGTACTAAACCTTAGAGTGCATGCCAGATAAGTTAATTCATTTGAAAGACGTACATTGGATCTGCGTATTAACCCTTATTGTAGGTGGATGTTTGAGCCCCAGCAAAAGAGAGTTGTGGAGTTAATTCATTATAAACTAAATTGATATGATAATTAATGACTAATACCTATGGAAACATGATTCCAAGGTTTCACGTTACACAAACAACGCAGCCAGAACATATGCGTTTATAATGACGATTAGGACTCACAGACTAGACAACTAATGACACAAAACAACAAAGGCCTGGAGAACAACTGCATTTATAATGTTATACTTGTATTAAATAAATAACGCCCACGTCTGTAACGTGTGATTAAATATTATATTGAATTGAACCCCAGAAAAATTTTGATAAATTCTCGCGAAACCTTTCTGATTTTTGGTTTTCTTGTGTTTTTGTTATCCCAAATTAAATATAACACATTTTTTTTTGTGATACTAAATATAAAACAATTTATATAAGAGACCAAATCATATCAATTTGGTCAATCAATTTACCGAAGCGTTTGAAGATACTATCGGCTCGGTCTGTTTCAAGGTTTCAATATCTGTGGTTTCAACTTACCCGGGAATATCACAAGTTTCTACTAAAACATGAATAACGTTTTGAAGTAATGGCAAATAATTATAAGGAAAATGTCTCGAATGCTATCCGAGTAGAACTGCCATTTTCCGACTCTCAGAAAATCGCAAATCCTCCTTATTTAAAAAATGCAGTGAACAAAATGCTTTTTTGGTCAGAGCAGTATCATAAGAGGAATATTTAGCGAGAAACATATTCTATAGATAAAATTTTATGTGAACCCTAAACCCTTTTCTGATTCTTATCTTTAAAGGTTTTTGCATTGGATCAGTAATGTAGTTATCGGTGTAAAAATAACTATCCGTTTTATAAAACTGCGAGTAGGTATTCAGGTTAAAGTGAACTGTTAGTCAGCAATATTCAGCTACCGACTGGTTATAATTTAAAGCGGTTTATAACAGGATAAGCGTATGTAAACCGGAACAAAACTTGTTCATGTATTGAATATCACTTATGATTCCTCATTCTGTTATATAAACAGCTATGGATCCGTTAACTATTCGTTTTTATGCAAATGCCGTGTTTCTATAAACAATGTCCTGTAAAGTGTCAACCGTTTTACCGTTATTGATAACAGTGTTAGTTTCCATAAAACCTAAAGACTTTCTAATTGAAAAGAATTAACAACACGGTAACTTTTGTTTGAATTGAAACAAGTATTTCACTAATTAACGTCAACCATTGTTATTAGTTAAAATACTTCGCGTTCTTTTTGTTGTTCTTTTTTATTGTCAGCTTAATTAATTGTTTTGTTGACAACAAACTCATGATTGCCACCATGTGTCATGATGTGTCTACCCTTTTCACAGCCAACAACGTTTAAATAGAAGCTATTTTATTTAATTATTCTTAGGGTTCTATTTATACATTCCCGATAATAATATCTTACTTTAATCCAAAACCAGAAAACTGCAGTAGGTATTACGTATTTGACCAGGGCTTCTCAAACTCAAAACCCGACCCCCTGTTTAATTTATCAAACAACCGCGAACCACTGCCCCTGCGCTGTTACGCTCACTGAATTATACAAATTATACAAAAAAGAAGATTAATATAGTCACAAAATACATTTTATTAGTAGGTACCTTGGACGAATAAACCACTATTCGTCTAATGTAGGTACATTTAAGAGTAGTAAGCGTAGAAGCAGTAGCAAAATGTTTCAGTATTTAATCACCAAAAGGAGCTGTCAATTAATGTAATACGCTCGTGCAACCTGTCGTTCTGTCGCTATGACGAGAATTCTTGGGGTTTATTAGTCCAAGCGTGAATTTTATAGATGTTCGCGAACCTCTAGGAGTCCAACAATTAAATCACTTTGCCTAATGCCAATAATTGATATTTATATATCTATTTAATATTTATAAACAGTTCTTTTTGTAGTCGGTGCCAGTCAAGAAGAAGGATAGTTTTGAACTGGACACGAAGTGTTCATACGAGAAAACGTCTTACGACACCTCTCCTTACGGTAATGTTCCTTAGGTCTGCGCCGTCGCTCCCCTACTTTTCGAAAGTTTGTTACAAAGGCAGAATTAAACTGTCCTTCTTGGCTGGCACCGACTCCAAAAAGAACTGTTTATAAATATTAAATAGATATATAAATATCAATAATTTTGTTGATTGTCCTTTAAGGCTCTTGCTTTGAAATTAAAATATTATTCTTTACTTTTTAGTTTATGTTTGTACATAGGTATAGGTTACAGTTTTGAAGTCGGTTTTTGTTTTTTATTTTTAAAAATAATTTTATATTTCAATTTTTAAAGTTTATTCCTTATATATGTTATCCTAGGCAAAACTAGTTTGTCCTGAAATCGGGTCTGGCCGGTAAAATATATAACTAGCGGGCCCGGCAGACGTCGTGCCCTGAAATTAAAACAAATCTTGGAACTCGATTCCAGCGCCATCTACCGGGCCCAATTGTATTTTAAAACCATCGAAGAACCCATTGAAGTATACACACAAAATTCCATCCAAATCCAAAAAGTCATGCTCAACGACTCAGTTTGATTCACTAAGGTTTATCAAACGAGATATTAAAATTTTTGTTTTTGTTGATTTTCTCAAAAAGTGCTGAATCAATTTCGATAAAATTTATATGGGACCACCTCTGAAGTATGATCTACCAAACAAAAAAAGAATCATCAAAATCTATTCATAATTGGCAGAGTAATCGCGTAACAAACATACAAAAAAAAACATACAGTCGAATTGAGAACCTCCTCCTTTTTTGAAGTCGGTTAAAAATAATGTTCTAACCAAATTTCTACGAGAAAATTAGATCAAATGTAGTGAAATATAATTGAGATAGGTATCATTTTATTTTACTGTTCTGCTTTGTTTTAAGTCGATGAATGTTTGAACAATTAGGTACTAATAACACTTTTGATTTTTACATAAATATTATAAACAGTTAATGATAAAACATAAAACATTTCATTATAAACAAGCCATGATTCATTCGATTCATTAATAAACCAGCTATCGTATACATTTTTACATATAAATATTATTTATTAGGTCATTTTTTACATCTACAGAAAGTTACACGAGATCTTAAGCATTTATCATTTTCAATACTATACCTACCTATGCCGTACATTCAACTAAAAGATGCGAAACAAGTGTTAGTGCAACACTTGCATTTATTATTTTAATAATATTTTTTTTAATTTAGTTATTAAATGGATGTGTGTCAAGTTTGTGTGTCCAATTCGCAATCTGGTAATTACATAGGTACAATAGGGAATATGCACGTTTTTTTTAATTGTTTTTAACGTTTCTACGGGTTTATTACATTACCAAAAAAAATATAACACATCCAAAATATTAACCATTAAGCTAAAAAAAATATATTAAAACCACTATGATTTTCGGGTGATTCAAACGCGGCCATTTTGGCACGCTTATTTTGTGATGTGAGATTAGACGAGTTCGATGTCAACAATGAAGTGTTTGGTTCACAAAGTTACTAAAATCAGTTTATTACGCATGGAAAAGCACAGGATACTTATAAATTATAATAAATTGAAGCGTAGCGGTTACATACTCTGTGGTCGAGTGTAAATTGACGTCACGATTTGTTTTTTGATGATTAAATTTAGCTATTTAATAATGAAAAAAATTGAAAATAATTATGTAGGTATGTTTTTGTAATAATAAGAATAACATAAAAAAAAACTTCCATTTTGAAGTCACGTGCATATTCCCTGGTACGAACTCAGCAAAGTATAGGAACTAACATTATCGTTAGACTCAAAAGTAGCAAATAATATAGTATAGATAAACCATAATATAACCACATAGAAATCTATAAGCAATCAATCATACCTACCATAAACTAAACATAGTAAATCGTATTTCAAAAACCAATTGTAGAATTAAACGTAAATAGTATAAGGTGACGTAAATCAGATAATCGAACATACAAATGTATACATGGCCACAGATTACTAAATAGTTACTACGTACATGGCGTACTAAAAAAAGTACGTATATGTTCTTGACTATTCAATGTTCGTGATTGTAAATCCTCGTCACAGTCATCACGAGTGTATAATGCTGTCGTGTACTTACATGTCGATTACTTGGCGATCATAAAATCACTACTAATCGAAACGTTAATTGAAAATTAAACTCTATTACTAGGAATGGTGACCTCATCTTACCATAAGGGTGAATGGATTATAATTTATTTGGTACTCATGAGAGCATCTCTTCGGAGATAAAGTATATTTTGTTTACAATGTAATGGATTTTATATTTTTGCTCTGACCATCATCAGAGCAAAAATATAAAATGATCCATGACATCATTCTTTTTCAAAAGTAAAAAGTAGCCTAAGTAGTAACTTAGTTAGTAACTAAGGAGTACCTTATAATATCGGATAATAATACGAGTATACGAGTATGCCAGTGAAACGCCTGTCAAATTGTTTCAGCCGTTTCAAAAATTAGACGAAACAAACACGCATACAGTTACAGTTACCGTAGGTATATACTTTCATATGCATACGAGTATCAAAAAAGCTTTTATTTTGACATAACAAAGACACTTTAATTTTATTTATTTGTGTAGATACTGTCTTGCTTTTGATTTGAGGTTGAGGTAAATTAACAAGCTACCTTACTCTTTTATTGTGCTACCGTTTTCACCTTCAAAATTGTAGTGAGTTTTGTGTGAGCAAAGCACGTGCGGTTTCCAACCGTCCAGCATGCTGATTGTTCACTATGCGCAACACAATTGTCACCGTAACGCTTAAATGGCAACAAATAGCATACATCACTTGGCATGTTAGATCTTTTGGCCCAAATTATCAAAATCTTCAAAATATCTCTCAGTCAATTTACATTACAATAAACATGTGCCGCAATCGATGACGTCAGTCGAATATTAAATTTCCATAAAAACTCTGAAACGTCTCGTTTGTATGGTACTGAATTAGGCCGACTAGAGCATGTTCATGTTTTAAATGTTCATTTTAAAATATCAAACTCGATACTAGTTTAGTACCTACCTAGGTACTAGTTTTAACTACATATCATTCACTCATTGCAAAATGCAAATGTATCTCACCAATATTCCACTTTTAGTTTTTAGGGTAGAAGGTCTAAACGGTACCTAAATATTGATCTCCCTACACGTCCAACCACCAAAGTAACTAACAAGATACTTTAAAAATATAAAAAAAAATACCAATTTTATCGAGTCTTAGTTACTAGGTATTTTAGGTAAAAAAGTACAATTATAAACAAAATTAATATTCTGTAGTCATTTCTAATCAACATTTAATTTAGATGTTTTATTATTATTGTACGAGTCCTATTAACACTAAGCTGATTAATTAATTAGACTGGGTAACATGTAGTATAATCATGTAGATACTTAATCTAGAAAAAGTGTGTCTAAAAAATAAAGGCCAATTTTAAATTACCAACTTCAAAAAGTTTTGTAGATGAAGGCGAAAACCTTTTTTTAAACAAATGAGTAAAGCCAGCAACATCTTTATCGAGGTTTCTGTTTGGGCACCCAATCCAAACATCAAACTTTATGGAGGTCTCGGCACAATAAATGGCCTCATATTTTTGTCACATTGACCAGAGAAGGGTACTATTGTTTACCTTAAAAATAAACAGAAAAATTATTGGAAGTAGGAATAAGTACCACTGACCTTAATATAATTAACATTAAGATACCATTAACATTATTTTAATATTTTTAAACACACAAACAAATTTTGGAGATCACAGTAGGTTTATAAATCTTTAGATATATAGATTTTATTAATATGTTAATCTGATTTACATCGGCTCTTAAACTGAGATAAAAGAATCGATTTCTTAATAATATTTAACAAAAAATCTTGTATCTATATTCTTCTGCAAGACGAAGTTAATAAAATATTCTAATACGTTAAATTAACGACACATTTAAGCAGAAACTAATTAACAGAGCTTGAATAAAAAAACGTTGAAACCACGCCATTTTTAGAGACAGGCGTCGTCGTGGACGATACTCAAAAAGTTATCTAAATAAAAAGGACCAATTGAAAGTCAGGATGTATGTATTGATTGAGTAATGTGTTAGGATAGTACTTACCTATTTTTAGATTTGATTGCCTTTTGAAAACGATTTGCGACTGTTCAGAGGAAGCATTGTAATACATTATACTTATTATTCTTTTGATCTCGGCTTTCCTTTGATATCACGTTTTCTGTGGTAAAAAAACACGTTTTCAGCTTTGCGATACGTAAGTTTTCAGTATACACCTTGAAGTTATTTAAACTACAAAATTTAATTTCGTGCTTATAATATTATGTCGATGCAAATTATATGTATAGCTCGGATAGCTATTAGATAGTACCTTATCATATAACTTAGACGAGCAATTTTTGTACATACATATATACATATGTTTACTTATATTTCGTGTGTTTCTGAAATGGTTATAACAATTTTCATAAAATTTTGTATTTTGATAAGGTTTTGCTATGTAATTTTATTTATAAATAGGCATGTATATTTTTTTTATATATAAAAAGAAAATGTCGGTACTTATAACAATTCTTTCTGTCTGTCTGTTTGTTTAGTTAGGTTAATCTCTGCAATGGCTAGCATGAGTTGGATGGGACTTTCACTGGCAGTAAGCTGATGTTATAAGGAGTTATGTTACTTTTATTTTAGAAAAGTATTTGGTTTCCCCGCAAATAATTATATTAACTCAAGATTAACTACCATAAAATTGGGAACAAAATCTGTTTCAAATAGGCATCGCTGGAGATACCGCGGGGGAAAACGATAAATATAAGTAAATCACGATTAATTAACCATAGACACATGAAGATTTTTTGCAATCAGCTCCGACTCCCTTTTTAGGGTTACGTACCTTCTCTAACGGAGGTTAGCCTTTTGATAGTGATATTATTAGGTACTTGGAACTATAGGTAAGATTACATAAATTGATGCCGACTAAAACTTTTCCGAATATAAACTTATAAACTTTAGTTTTAACAACTTTTTTATAATTTAAATTGTTGTCAAATCCTGCAGAGTGGGCTGCTGGAATTAACAATTAATTCTAAAGTTGTTTCAAGTTAGAACAACAACAAACTTTAAACAATACCAATTAAATAAAGGTGTCGCGATGTTTGGAATTGTGATTTGGAAAATCACGTTTCAAAAACACGTCAATTTACATTACGCGGCTTTGAAAAAACATCTTTATTCGTTTCTAACTGTTTGACTTCTGAAAGTGAATGAGATTCTTCAAGAATCCATACGACTGTTCAATAGGGATCCCTCGCTTCTTCTTTTCGTTTAACACCAAAGAAAATTGCGGGTACCTACACTAAATTGGGTTACCAAAACAAATTGAAAATTGCCAGGCAATTTTCTCCTTCAAAGAATAAACACTTTCAAAAATGTTACTTTCATAATTTGAAATGACATGAATGCTACTAATATCAATACGAAATATCCATCGTTACACGTAGAATTTAATAACACTACATCGATAATAATATGACTTTGACTATACTTATAGCGCTCATTTCCTTGCAGGCCATCCTTCTGGAGTCAACGGACGAAACTAGAGAAGCGGCTAATGCTAATTGCTGGGGTGGCGACAGTTCTGGCTGTCGCTTTCCTAGGTGCCTTCATTGCCAGCTTATTCATCAAGTCTTCAAATGAAGTTCCCGGTAAGTTCTCTCACGGTGTTCCTTACATTTCATAAACATATCATACATCCATCAGTGCATCTGCCATTGATCTACATTTCATATACTTAATACAAGAATCACAAATATACATACTTTTACACATACACTATAATATTCTGATTTGTTTGATATCTGAACTAAAAAAATAATTGTTTACATATCGTGTTTGACTCATTGACTGACATTAGGTATCAACACAAGCGTAAAAAATCTATCAACAAATGAAATACTGCACAGAAAGGTACCTTTTATAGTGTAGGCATCACTCACAAAAAAAAATTAAAGTTCAACCCCTGGAGGTGTAAAATAGGGTATAGAGGGTGAAGCTGAGGTGCAAAAAGCAAGTCTCTACTAAAATTTCAACTGTTATCTTGGAATTGACATGTATCTAACATTATAAGGTCTAATGGGTCTATAATTATTTACACACGCCTTTAATCGTCTTACAAAAGGACGTCCTCGAGCCGTGAAATCTTTAATAAATGTTTCTCCCCGTCCCGATTCTTATTGAGCTTTTTAATTTTATCAGTTTAGTAGCGTCTAGTGTCTGTTCTTCATATAAAAGTAACCCTCACAAATCAAACTCGCAAAATATGCAAAACAAAATAACAATACTATTGTGAATGTATTTGTGTGTCCACGATCATGAATGTCAATTGTGTATGCCCATGGAATAAGTAATTAGAGAAATTTAACGTACAATTTATATAGGTTTGTTTACTACTGGAGTAAAGTAGAGTAAAAAGACGAAAAGAGACCTCTTCTGAGATTTATTTATTCTACTAATATTTAAAGAATAACGACACGTAAAATTACGTTTTTAAAAAATTACAAATTATTATTATCTAGCCGAGTAGCCTTTATAACGGTTATTTCATTCAGCTTTATATGATCGAACTCTCAAACGTTACAAACAAAAGCATTTTTATTACACATTAGGTGTCTGTCTACCTAATTTACAGTGTAATTTACGCCAGACTATTTTTATTTCACACGTTCAATAAAATGTGGGGAAATTATAAATAGCAATAGAACCTACGTACGCCGTACTTTCTTGTTATTTTATTTGTTATGTATAGATGTGATATCACATATGTGATAGGTAGGTAATAATATCCGGTGTGTTAGAGAGTTTGGGTTCGTATACGACTCGTTGCTATTGGAAGCGGCAGATTAGTTACGAATCACATTAAAATAATAGACTATTATGTTAATATTTCGATTCGATTGTGCATTCGAAATTACATTTTCAATACAATTTTGTAAAAAAACCATTCGTAACACAGTTGTACCTACTTAACTTATTTTTTTGATATTATAATACCTCTGAATTATGTATAATGGTAACACAACAAAGACCGCAATCTCAAAATTAAGTAATAAAAATTCTATCAATAAATTATTTTGCTTGTAAAAAAGGTTATCGAATACAGGTAAAATTTGCCACGGCTGGGTGGGTGTGCAACATTATTTTCAAGCAGATATTATGTATATCAATCAGCACAGGTGCATCCGATAATGTTTATGAGGTAAATTAAGATAATACTTATTTAGATTGAATCATCCCACCGATCTCAAAGTTTCACTCTTGGCCTTTATTTACAATATTTTTTCCGGCCTTCGTCTCAACAAGGCGGAAAAGGAAACAAGTGCGGAAGCGCAAGGCGTCGCGACGCTACGTGATTGAATTTGCACATCACCGCGCAACTTTATGATAACTTTTGAAATCAATTTGCCGATGTGATATTTAATTTAAAAAAAGTGGTTATCGTTATCGCAACAAAACGTAGGGAAATTCAGAAACGGAATATTGCAAGCGTCCGCATCGGTTACAAAATGTTAGATCACGTTATTTGGCGAAACCGGCCGGCGGCGGGTCACGGTCCACCGAACGTAGATAGATACACTCGTGTCAGAATCGATATTCCTAATAATAACAATAATACACGACCAAAGGTCACCCAGCCGAAGCATTGTGCAAATATTTGTAAGATCAAAAATAACAATTTTATTATATCGAAGTATAATAGGTAATTGTAAGTGTATTGAAAGTAAAACGATTTGTTAAATGGAGCGCGATGTTACGTTACGTTACTGTAGTTATCAATACTATACATAAGACATATTGAGGCTCAATGTACGTGTTTTGATGTAATACCTACTACGTTTCTAAAAATGTTAAGTACGTAATTAATAAGTAGGTATAGCTCGAAAGCCATAACTGGCTTTAGTCCAATCGTGGGTATCCATCAGTGTCGGTTGATCATGCATTAAGTCTCCGCCTACGGAAATTGATTTACGTGCTCGTACGTAGGAGGTAATACCGTTCTCCTTTGAGGTAAAGCGAACTACAAATCGGATTATTAACGTGAAAGGTTTGCAACGATCGTGTGTTTACTAAAGGATTTAATTAGTTAAAGAGAAACATTAAACGACTTACTTATATAAGTTACCTAGTAGAAGATATATAGATAATAAAAAAGTGTTGTTGAAGTTTTATTTGATTAAATATTATATTATAGTTATTCAGTTCTGGAGAGATATTTGTTTATACTAACATTAAGATTCATTATCTAAGCCAGTTCTTTTTAAGGTTCCGTACCCAAAGGGTAAAAACGGGACCCTATTACTAAGACTTCCGTCTGTCTGTCCGTCTGTCTGTCACCAGGCTGTATCTCAAGAACTATCAAAAGAAACGAAACGAATAAGCAGATCTTCTTTTTTAATTTCGATTTTACTTATTAAACAAAGATATTTTTTACTTAGTACGTATCTTTATCAGTCAGTGATTTGGAGATCAATTTACGACAACTCAAAGCCATAAATTAAATATAGTGTTGTATTTGAAGGCTATGCTTAAACAGGAAAAGACAGGTCTGAGGTGATGAGGCCAAGTTTAAATCGAATCGCGGTCAATATCAACCACGAGGTAGTGAAAATTTATATATTACGTGAAAAATGGCAGTTTCATGGTATTTTTGCACGTTACTAGCTTCGAAATTTCGCGGTTAGGGAGTTATGGACTCATGAGATAGGAATAACAAATACATCTCGTAAATATTATTGCCATATAAAACAGCAATGGTTACGTACTGATTTAATTAGGTGATAGCAGTTAAAAAGGATGATAGATAATTATAATAATAAGTTGTCAAGTTGATTCGACGAATTACAATTGGACCTACTTAAGTTCATCTTATTACAAGCTTTATATTAGCTTGCAATGTATATATGTATTATGTTTTTCCGGGGTGAATCTTGCAACTCAATTTTCCGATTGAAATGAAATGTTGTATAAGGTACACGTTTAGTTTGGACGACAATGCATGGTCAGCTGTGTGACGTCATTCTAAATCCAACATGGCGGAACACCTAAGATAGCGGACTATTATTTTTTAATGCAATCCTACAATATGGGTATCAAATGAAAGGGCTTGCTGAGAATAATTCAAAAAATAAAGTGACGTCACTCTGAATCCAAAGCTTGTTTTAAAAAAAAAAAAAATTAGATTTATCCGTTGTATGGTGATACAAATGTGGCAATTAAAATGCATATAATACGTATAAGCATAAACCTTCTATCTAGGTAGCTTAAAATAAATATTTTTATGATAACAATGCTGGTCTAATGTTATTCGGTAGGTACCTACTAGCGCACACGCAGTCGGTACCAATCCTATTTGTAGTTTAATTGACAGTAGTGTGTGAATAGTCACTTTAAACAATACCTTCTGAGTTCTGACGTGTATTTAAGAATGTGTATTGTAGTATCTACCTATTTAAAATGTACCTAGGTAACTGATATATAGGTAGTTAGTTATCAATGTTGGTCAAATGAATTATTATGAAAACTATAAATGACAGTTAGCGGATACCAGAAGAGTAGGAACAAAATGTGGTCTACCCAATACGGGAAATAAATATTGACACATTCCGCAGAATACAAAATGTACCAACATTTTAAATGTAGGTAGGTAGACATATTTTTATTATTGTTCGATTTTCAAAGCTCTCTGTGTAGCGAAAAATAAATATATTGCATAATAGATAGGTTTATTAGATACCTATTACCTTTATGTATTTATTGAATGACTGATAAAGAAATCAAAAATCGAAAATCGGTGATTTATTTTCATTCCAAATTAATAAATAGGTACAAGTTTACTATGCGGGTTATAATTTTTTATGTATTTTTGTATTAGTTTAAGAATAAAATTGTTAAACATTTGGAAAAACAAGCTAATAATAGTCAGATAGTCCAAAAATATTTAAAGAATGTAACCTTGCTGAGTTTCTTGCCGGTTCTTCTCAGTGGAAGGCTGACTTCCGAATCGGTGGTAACTTCTGTAATTCGACCTTCATAAGTGCCCTTCTAGAGCATAAACTGAATAAATGGTTTTCATTTTGACTTTGAAGTTACGGGATATTACGGGACTATAAAATTATACAACTTCCTAACAAGTGCATACGTAGGTATGCACTTTGGAGTGTTCAGCTTAGTTGTAAATATTTTAGTATGTAAATCGATATTCTCCATGACCGCTCATGGCCTCTAAAATACTTAGGAGGGTAAATACTAGTTGCATATATGTATCTAACTAGCAATGATGCAGTTCACAATCAATTCCTTCACGAATTATTTGTTTTTATTTTAAATTTAACTCGAATAAAAAAAATCATTGAATGAATTCTAAGAGAAATCATGCAGGGGGTTAAATTTAAAAAAAGTTAAAGTTTGAAAACGACTACTATATGGTTCTGTTCGATACGTATATTTCTCTGAATACAATAGTAGCTGTTAGATTTACTGATTAAAAATGTATGAGAAACTTTACAAGTTACACTTGTGAATAAAAACTTTATTTGCAATTGCAAAAAATACATAATATCTAATATGCGCGTCGCCGCCATAAAGTCAAATTTTATTACAATAATTTGATCCAGCGTCATAACTACGTTAATTGGTAGTTTAAACATTCGTGAAATAATAAGCGGTTTACACGTTCGATACATACACACATACATATTAAATACATCGATTACTTTGTTCACAGATGATACACCTACCTATCCTTAGTCTAGCTACGAGAAAACTAATTGCTACCTACGAAATAACGCTTATTTTGTTCATAGCATAGTTTGCTTTCACTTAACTTACACGCGCCAGTTTTAATAGCACGTAGGGATGCAACCACCCACGCATTCCTAGAATTTTATAGTTGCCTCCCTATATGATATTCCCGGAAAATCCACATACACGTGTCGTGCATTCGACTGTACAATAAAACTACTGCAAAGGTCACACGTAGGTACGAGTATAACATAACACCTACAGGAACTCTATATTTCATGAACACCATTTGTATTGTCCCTCACTGTCATTCATTCATTCGGCATTTGTGTTTGTATCTGCATTTTAGACATGCCACAGACTAGTGAACTGAGACTTTCTTCATCCATGCCACCAGCCGTCATCTCCAAAGGAGCCTCGCACGACAAAACGTGCAACGCACCAGGATGTGTTCACACAGGTAACATAATTTGTATATCTTTTTCCTGTTGTTCGTAAGAAGCACTGCAAAGTGTCCGAGTAGTTAGCAGCATCGATGTTTTAATAGTTTTTATCATTGAGGTTGACGCATGTAACTCGTTTCTGTGTAATTGTCTGATTAAATATTGTAGATATTGTTAATAACTTACAGGTAAGAAATCCTTATAATCGTACTAAAAAACTATTTGTTAGGTATTACCTACTGATCGTTTCTTACCATTCTAGCGTCCAAACTACTTTTGAACATGGACGACAAAGTGGATCCCTGCGATGACTTCTACGACTTCGCATGTGGTTCGTTTGTCAAGAACACGCGCATACCTGATGACAAGACCTCGGTGAACACTTTCTCCATCATCACCGACCAACTGCAAGAGCAGATACGTGCACTGCTCGACGAGCCGATAGCGCCCGAAGAGCCAAAGCCATTTGTTCTTGCCAAGACCTTGTACCAGGCTTGTATGAATAGAAGTGAGTACCTACATTATTATGATGTTATAATGACCTACCTAAGAAATGTTGACATAGTCTCTAAACATTGTTACCTATGTATATTATACATATTATAAAGTAACAACAAATAATTATCATATCTTTATCATTCCCAGCGTGCCAGTATTACAGTCGTGATTTCAGTATTTCGGATAAAATCCAATATCTATGCTAATGACTGGTAGCGATAACAGAGCAGTATTTTATTCAGCGGTTCTTTACTTAGTGATAAACTGAAGATATACACTTACACAGTCAAACATTTACTTTTGGGGTGTAATGAAAACATTTGAGAAAGGAATTTTACCTGGATGGTTAAACAGCATCCACCACCAAGTACTTATTAGTAATTATTTATCTTTGTTAACTACGTATACAGGATGTAATCTGATATCGAAAGTACGTTACCTAATCAGTAAAATGACATCATTTTTTTTTTAATCAAACCAGAAGTATCCAAAATTTTGATATTACACACTCCCATACATTTAGTATGAGATAAGTAGAAAGGTTTAAGTTTCCTTATTTTAAAGGGTTATTTTTCTTATTTAGATTAAAGGTTAGCTTAGCTTAGTACTGATGTTTAAAAGAATCTGTTATTTTTAAATCTGAAGTGAAAGAAACTGGGTAAGGATTTCAAAGAATAGGATAGGAATTGAACTTTACTTTAGTACAGTGCGTTAGTCTGTCAAATCATAATAAAGGCCTATTAGGGTGAATAATATAATTTCATTTAATTGGAAAGTATTCCAATTTTAAAACAAACATAATTTACTACAGACATTATCTTCTTCCTGTTCGTAATTATTTGGGCTTGAAGATTTTCTTTCGTTCATCCTTTGATATTTCATTCATTCACTCCTTTTACTGTACCAAACTAGGTATTGTTTTTTTCCTTCCGTGTAAGTCATCATTACCATGAAAAGGTAATGATGACTTACACGGAATAACAATAAATATATTTATAAGACTTTTTCCCCCTTATATAGGTCGATTAAATTTAAGATTGTTTTTGCCAAGATACCTGCCATTGAATCGTGAGCTTAATTTTGAGTTTGCCAAACATTTTCATAATCTTGTGTTCGTGATGTTGTTTTTGTATTTATGTGTTTTTTTTATGACCAATGTAAATGCTTTATTGCCTTATTATTGCTTAGGTTATCTATTATAAATTCGTCTCAACTTATATTTTGTAACTTTGGAATATCGTAAAGTTGAACATTAGAGCTTGGATTTAATTACGAGTAGGTATTATTATTTAACTGCTTGCTAACCTGTGGTAATAATGAGTGAAAGTGAACTGAATGACTTCCGCTAGTTGATTGCACAACCAATGTGATGTAAGAGACGGATGAATAAACACTGAAAACAGAAGTAGGTATTCCAAGTCACCCCTCGACGTATCTAAGAAGACTTGGCAAGGCCAGCTATTTTGATTAGGCATCTAATCCCATCATTTTTAGGGTTCCGTACCCAAAGGGTAAAAACGGGACCCTATAAGGGTGGTGGCACCAATTATCGGCCATGTCAACTTTTTTTGACCTTTGACTGCTTGTAATTTTTACGTTAATAGCTTTTGCTTTCTTGCAATGGCTTTTTTGGGTAGAGGGATACTGAAACTCCATTAACTACATTCGCAAAATTAGGAATCCTTTGTTATTTTTGATATTTTTTTTTTCGAGTTTGCCGATTTCCCTTAATATCGGCTTCTGCCGACTGTGACCCTAATATCAGCATACTTTTTCTAAGGTATGCTGATATTAGGGTTGGGTTAAGTTAGGTCAATAAAACTACTAAAGTAAAAAATGATAACGTTTCATATTTCAACTCGGGTACAAATCACTTTTTTAAACTCTTATCTATCATTAATTAGTATTTTCTTTACATCTTGGTCTTAAAAATAAAAATAATTTCTGTTATTATAAACTAACTAGCTGTCCTCGGCGGTTTCACCCGCGTTCCAGTGGGATCTTATCTTTTCCCGGGATATAAACTAGCCTATGTGCTATTCCAGACCATGGTTTATCTCTGTGCCAAATTTCATCCAAATCCGTTCAGCCGTTCTGGCGTGAATGAGTAACAAACATCCACCCATCTATCCATCCAAACTTTCACATTTATAATATTAGTAGGAAGATCACAATGATTCAACTTTATTAAAACCAATAAAGAAAGGAACCCCAAATACAAATTATTGTTAATAAAAATAATCACCAAATAAAGTCAACAGAAAACTTAACTTTACATAAAGGATCTTCAATTTAAATGCACTAAACATTGATGAGTGAGCAAGTAAAATCGTCTTTAGCCACATCAATATAAAGGTGGTCATTATTACGCATCGATTCCCTTTATATCGGCCGTAGCTGATAAAAATCATTTTTAAGCGGCCGACGTTAGGATCTAGGGATCAAAATGAGCTGTTGTTTCATTTTTAATCTTATTAATGTTACTGCTAACATATAAAATAGTGAAATATGTTGTTTAACGTTTTCATGCATTTCCCCAATATCGGCCACCCGGTCGATATTGAGATTTATCAATAATACGGATCCCTAATCTCGACTCCGTGATTATTTCATAAAAAAGACAAATAAATGTAAAAACATCCTATCTAAACGGTACTTTGACTGTTTTTCTTCAAGAACAAATAAAATTTAATAGACATAGGTATGTTTAATTCCATTTAAATGCAATTCAATGCAATGCGTCGACCGTATGACGCACAACCGTACCTACGCGTGCCTTATTGCCAACCGAACGTTCAAATGTTAAGGCACCCGCGCCAAAATATGGGAGGTTAAGCGTATGGATATAGAGTAGCTTTTTGCATAAAAACTATTATGATTTTAGGGCTATTTTTATAGTTATGTTCCATTTTTCCGATAATAGGAGACTCCACCCTACTAAGACTTCGCTGTCTGTCCGTCCGTCTGTCTGTCACCAGGCTGTATCTCAAGAACCGCGATAGCTAGACAGTTGAAATTTTCACAGATGATATATTTCTGTTGCCGCTATAACAACAAATACTAAAAACTATTTAAGGGGCTCCCATACAACAAACGTGATGTTTTTGCCATGTTTACGAAACCCTTCGTGCACGCGTCCGACTCGCTCTTGGCCGATTTTTTTTTATTGGCGACTGCAAACATAGTGGATTGTACATAAACGAATTACGTATAGGCAATCCTACTATGCTACTTATCGTACTAATATTAAAAAGGTGAAAGTTTGTATGTTTGGATGTTTGCTGCTCAATCACGCAAAAACGGCTGAACAGATTTTGATGAAACCTGGCACACAGGTAGATACCCTGGAATAAAACATAAGATAATTTTTATCCTGGGAAGAGATAGGATTCCTAGGTAAAGCGGGTGAAACCGCGGAGCGATAAACTAGTAGATAATAATTTGGTATGTAGGCTTTGTTTCTTTACATTTTACGTGTTTAGCATAACGTTAGCGGGAATATTGCAGGTGCGATAGAAGCTCGAGGTGTGGAACCGCTCCTGGAGATGCTGAAGCGACTCGGCGGCTGGCCAGTCCTAGACGGAAAATCTTGGGACGAGAACTCCTTTTCCTGGGAGCAGTCCGTCTATAAATTCCGCGCCGCCGGATATTCCGTTGATTATTTCCTCGATTTCTCCATCAGTGTCGATGTCAAGAACTCCACAAAGAGAATAATTGATGTAAGAATTGAAGACGTTATGTCAACCGAATCATATAATCCACATTAATAACTTTTAATAGTTAGCAGTTTATCTACTTCCGAAGAATCGATTGGTCGGCCGACCTTACATAGATCATATCTTTGTGTTATATAGGTACCCTTATTGTTATAGTATAGGTACCTGTTTATTATGTAATACAAGTGCATCGCGAAATGTTTATTGCTAAGCGATTGTTTTATATTAATGGCGCGACTGTGTTGATAAGTAAAGAAGCACGAATGCACAATGTATATTCGGTGACAGCTGGACCAGGCGTCGCTCGGCTTGAGCCGCGAGTACCTGAACCGCGGCTTCGACGACAAGCTGGTGCAGGCCTACTATCAGTATATGGTGGACATCGCTGCGCTACTGGGGGCCGACCGCGCACAAGCTGAAGTGGATCTCAAGGAATCCCTACAATTTGAAATTAAACTTGCCAACGTAAGTAAATTTACAACGACAGCGCTACAAATTCCAATAGTCGTTTTAGCGGCAGCAGTAGACCCACCTTTAACAGGCCTCCTCGTTACGACGACAGCTTTATGGGGCCACAAACAAGTGAATTTTTACGAGCTTTGTTGATTTTGATGTTAAATGAATCACTGTGAAGGCCATGAACAGTTTTATGTATACTGTCTGGTTGACCATAACAGCACAGCGTTCAAGGCCCGTCGATATTTAATTTTGTCAAAAGTATTTGACCTAATTGTCTTGGCGCCTGGGCCGAACGTGTCAATCGAAAGGCATCGCGGTCCAATGTGGCTTGTGCATTAATGTAAAAACCGCAATGGACGTCGTGACCAAATAAATGTAATATTATTTTTATCTTTTAGATCTCCTTGCCACTTGAGAAACGCCGCAACGCCACTAGTCTGTACAATCCAATGACCATCGCCCAACTTCAACAAAAGTTCCCTAAGTATGTTTTAAACAAAACTAGATTTATTTTTATTGATATATAGGTACTTATAGATACTTATTACAGCAACCTTGGTTTCCTTTATAGAATTCCATGGATGGAGTACATCAACCGCCTGTTGGCGCCGCACATTAAAGTAGACCTCGATGAAATTACTATCGTCAGCATCCCCAAATATATAACAGACCTTCAGGTATACTTTTCAGACACCTTTTTGTATTTTTGTAGTTAAATTAGGTACGTTCTGGGCACATTGATTACTATGGATAAAAAATATACAGGCTCTCTTGGAAAATACTCCGAAACGTGTGCAAGCAAACTATGTGATGTGGCGCGTTGCCGGCGCATCAGTGTCCTACCTCACCGACAACCTGCGACGCAGGCAGCTGGCGTACGTCACAGCACTCTCCGGCAAGACAGAACGTGAGAGCAGGTGGAAAGAATGCGCCGAAACTACAAGCGTCAGGTATTTTCATCTGAATTAAAAACACAATTCCTAATATATTGACACGCTGTATATATATTTTAAGCTGACGAGGTTTCAATTCTCATAGCGAACACAATTCCCGTCGAGCCGGCTTTGAATCCGGTTACGGTCAGTATAAAGCGAATTCCTCCTCAATAACGCAACTAATTTGAAATGATGTTGCCTTATATGAGGTTCAGTGTTGGGTAATTGACCGCTCTGATGGAGACAAGAGACAGAACAGTTCCTAGTCACACAACGTGATGTTACTAACATTATGTAACTGCATAATAATTGAACAAAGTGTGAAATTGCATTATTGTTCTGAAGCAGTGTCCGTGTGACAGAGATAAAAGCCTCGTTTTTGTTTCAGTATGTCCATCGCAGTGGGCGCGCTTTACATAAGGAAATACTTCAACGAGAACTCCAAACAAAATGCTCTAGAAATGGTAAACGACATTAGGTACGTACTTAATCAGTAATTTACACGGGGATTGAAATGATTTACTCAATACCAAATCAATATGATGTTTTTAAAGTAATCATTTCACAACAAACTACCAAACTCTAGAAATAAAATCATGCTAAACATAATCCAATACCTAGTATAGTTACCTACGCGAAGTCTGTTTGTTTAGAGTCGTCTGGTACAAAATGTATAAATGTAGAAAATGTAGTATCAATTGTCTAGTTTCAGTTGTGTTAGTACAAGCTCTGTTTAGTTTCACATCAGATGGTAGAGTGTGAGAAGAATAATGTCCTAGGATATTTATTTATTTATTAATTTTGAACTCTTCAGACAACAATTCCGCAAGACTCTGAAGGAGGTGGGTTGGATGGATGATAAAACTCGCCAAGAAGCTCTCGAGAAAGCCGATGCTATGGCCTCACACATCGCCTACCCCAGCGAAATGCTAAACAACGATAAACTTATCGAATTCTATTCAGGAGTATGTATTTACGTTAATACCGAAAATTAGACATAGGTATATTTTAAATAATATAAGTAATTATGTATTACAAACTTATTTGTAAAATCCTCATTATTTTAAATAGGAAGTATTTAAATTTGCAATACCTACAATAACCGAAATCATTAAACTAAATAAATACATACTTCATTTCAGCTGGAAATGTCGTCAGATAAATTGATGGAGTCAGTGTTAAACTTGACGCTCTTCGGAACCGAATACTTGTTCAGCAAACTGCGGGAACCCGTCAACAAGACTGACTGGGTGAGCCATGGACGCCCGGCTGTCGTCAATGCCTTCTACTCATCTATTGAAAACAGCATTCGTAAGTCACTACTCCTTTAATCACCGATATCAGGTGAGACAGGTAGGTAGGTAGGTTTACTCCTTAATGTTACTGTTGTTTGCTTGACATTTCCTTTACCATCTACAAATAAGTATAGATAGTACTGTGTATAGGAAATAGTACCTAATTCTTAGTAAAATGCTACGTTTTTTAAGCTATTGTATAGCTTTTATCGCGGGCATTGATGGCGACCGAATCAAATAAATTCGTAACGAAATAACCTGACACCGTAACCATGACAACAGCAATGTCCTTAGGCACCTAAATATTTTTGTCGTCGTCGACAACGTCGACGTTTGCCGACGACGCCAACGGTAGTTGGCGGCAGTCGGCGGCAGCCGTCGACGCGCCGATGGCAGACGCCGACAACGCGGTTGCAAAAAAAAAAACTAAAGACAACACACTTTTTTTAATATTATTATTCAGCTATTAATCGGCGGCGGGACTCTCTCGTCGCTATGCAATAGCTTTACCGCGGCAGTCCCCGAGTGCCACACAGTTTTTTTAGGGTTCCGTACCCAAAGGGTAAAAACGGGACCCTATTACTAAGACTTCGCTGTCTGTCCGTCTGTCTGTCACCAGGCTGTATCTCAAGAACCTCGATAGCTAGACAGTTGAAATTTTCACAAATTATGTATTTCTATTATAACAACAAATACTAAAAACAAAATAAAATAAATATTTAAGGGCTCGATATCAATAATGGCAACAGGTAGGAACTTAAATGTTCACAAAATACTCAGTTGTAGTTTTACTTTAATAATAAATTAAAATAAATATTTTAGGGTAACGTAAAATATAATTTTGGCTTTTTTAAGGAACCCTTCGTGCGCGAGTCCGACTCGCACGTGGCCGGTTTTTTTATTCTGGATAAGCTTGTGTTTGATCATAAGTTGGTAAGCACTCAAAGCCTAGATGGGGACTGGCTCTCAATTGCAGTTGTCGGAACACACCGATATGTGCTTGGCGACAAATTTTCAACTCGACGGTGGTAGCCAGCCAGTCGGGTAGGTACTACAAATTACCCTACCACCGTACTATGGTTTCCTCACGATGTTTTCCTTCACCGAAAGCTTATGCTCATTATAGGATTCGGACCCACGACCTTCGCCGCAGTGTCCGACGTTACTACTACTGAGCTATCATCGCCTTAAAACATACCTACTGCCAACCTAGTTATAAATTTTATGCCATATTTACAAACTAGGAATTAAATATCTAATGTGAAAGATGGATGCCGTACCCAGTATCTCTTTTGTTTTGTTTAATATTCTTCCTTCAATATGTACAGAGTTCCCAGCTGGTATCCTTCAAGGTGCATTCTTCTCAGCCAAACGGCCCGCTTACATGAACTACGGTGCTATCGGCTTTGTTATTGGACACGAAATCACTCACGGTTTCGATGACCAGGTAATCTCTTGTATAATTATTATCTACCTACTGTCATTATACAAAATGAGGTATGTATATCGAGCTATTATTGTTAGGTTTATTACCGAGCTCTTGTATGTAGGTTCCTAACAATTAATGTTGATGTTTGTACACAGTTTCGATCATACATTTTCGTAAAACATGTTTCTACACATTGTCCATGTTGATGTAGGTAGGTATTATTTTAATTCAATGATTTTATCTTGAAATAAGACAAAGACACACAAATATTATTGCCGGTATGATCTGCTGACGCCGTATTTGTTAGGTAACTGCTAGCGCTCCGTGGTCAAAAATTGAACCAAATTTAAATAAATCGGCTGCTTGTTCAGCAGTTATTTCTATCTTGATTGAAAGCTATATGCTAGTTCAGCCTTCTGCTGAATGACAGCATTTAATGAATGGGCTAACCCCTTTTCGTCTGTCTGATTTGATCTTATCTCTTATCAACCAGTTGGTTGCACCAATTCTTTATCATTTAGAAAAGTAAAAATAACATAAGCTTAATTAATATACAGGATATTCGTTATTTTTTAATTCATGCATTATTTATACAGGGTCGTCAATTCGACAAAAATGGAAATTTAGTCGACTGGTGGCAGGAATCTACCAAACTCAAATATTTAGATAAAGCCCAATGTATCATTGATCAGTATTCTGACTACACCGTCAAAGAAGTTGGACTAAAGGTACAATCAAAAATTATTTAGATATAATGAATTTTTATTTTGAATTACTTATCTAATTCAGTAAGTGTTTCTTATAATTTTAATTAATGTGGCTGATTTTAGTTGAACGGAGTGAACACCCAGGGCGAAAACATTGCTGATAACGGAGGTATCAAGGAAGCTTATTACGCGTACCAAGCGTGGACTCAACGACATGGCGAAGAAGCCCGCCTGCCTGGACTAGAAAAGTATTCTCCGAAACAGGTAAAATGTTTATCTGAACCTTAGGTAATCTTGCCCGGAACAGAACTGGATATATAGGTATCAACAAATTTTATCGTAGCTAAGTCCTTAACTAGATCGATGTTACTTTTGCAGCTATTTTGGTTGAGCGCGGCTAACACTTGGTGCGCAGTATACCGCAACGAAGCAATCAAGCTTAGGATCACCACTGGATTCCACGCGCCTGGCCGCTTCCGCGTCATCGGCCCCATGTCCAACATGGAGGAGTTCGCCGCCGACTTCAAGTGCCCCGTCGGGAGCCCCATGAACCCAGAGCACAAGTGCAAAGTTTGGTAGTGCGCGTTTTGGCCGATTCTCCCATATCCTGATATTTGGGGAGATATTGATAACTTCAAGTCGGCCAATTGGTGTTAAATAAAATTGAGGTGATCATTCATCTACTCTAGGTGGCTCATACTTAAAACTGAAATATAAAAATAACGTGCTTTCGAATCATTAAAATAACCATTTAAAATACTTGAATTTCAATGTGAGTTATTGTATGTATTTTCATAATACGCTACATACAATCGACGCTTTTTCAACTATATTTCAATCGTAAGAGTGTTAATGATTTTAGGACCAGCCATTTTGCCGTTTTTTTCTCAGTAGGTATACTTATCTTAGAGCTTACTTAGGTACACAGTTGCAATACTAATTGCATTGTGTAAAATTAAACTTAAAACGAATGTATAGGTCTTATTTTATTTTATTGATTAAAACAAGTAAGTATACCCTTACTTACTTGTCTAATCCCATTTTACTACTTAATATTAGGTAGGTACACGTTTAATATAAGAAACGATCTTAATGTGATGTAAAAAATATTTAAACGAATCTCAATAAAATTATAAAATAACAAGTAGGTAGGTACTATCCATTAAACCTAGAGCAGAAGGAATTCACCATGCTGTCGCTTTTAAAAAACATGTTGCGGCAGCAAGTGGGCAAGCAGTCTAGGTACTGACTATTATCACAGACAAATCGGCGGTATCACGCTTCTCACAAAGATTTTCTGCATAACATGCAATCGTTTGTTATAGGTATATTGTAGTGTATTCGTTTATTTATACTTATGTAAGTATATGACTCGGGTATTTATTAACGAAAAAGAATACTCCACCTAATTTTAAAGAGCCACGTGTAGCTTGAATGTTGTCGAAATTATGTATTTTTTGTAGAATATATTAGTGTAGCTACGTGTTAATAAAATAATTCGATGTTTTAATAAAATTACGGAAGGGTTTAATGAGTTCTGACAACAATCATATTACACGATCGATCTATCATGATTGCCTATGGGTAAGATTTTGGACTGAGCACGAAATAATAGTTTTTCGACGGGTATGTATGTATATGTTTAGATAACTGTATTTCCAAGCTTATACGACAGAAGTAGGTTCAAACTCATTGACTATTTAGCGGTCTCACTCAAGTTAACATTATGTATGACCAAACTGAATGTTTATTACTTCCTCGAATGAGCATTGTAACAAAAATTAGATTTATAAATTTAACTTAGTAGGTATCTATATACTATTTATTATGAACCCTGAGGAAGTGCTTCTGGCACTTTAATAATGAAATGCCACCATCTCGGTGGCTACTAGAAAATAAAATAGATATCATGTATAGTATCGCAATTGTAGTGACTACGATACAACCATTGATAATGTAATATTAATGTAAGTAGGTACTTAGGTACGAGTAAGTAGGTAACAGTTTTAGATACAATTGTGAATTGTTGTGAATCATTGTAATAAAAATAAATGATAATTTTTATCAGTATTTGCGTTTAATTCTAGCCTGCCTCTTTATTCTCTAACTTCAACTTCTATCGAGATCGCTATAACCTGCATATGATAAAATATAATCAGTTAAGTTCTTTTTCACTGATTATATTTTATCATATGCAGAAAAAAATTAAACGATTTTTTTCATGTATTTTTTATTTGTATTAATCGAAGTAATCACCCATGCAATCAATGCATCTTTGCCAACGCAGTGGTAGTTTATTGATGCCCTTCTTAAAGAAATCAGCTGGACGGGAGGCAACAAATTCTTCTTAATTCGTCATTGTCGACCAAAGTCTACGGACGACCGCGAGGTTAATTTTTCAGGTCGAAATTTCCAGAACGGAAGCGAGCAAACCAATAACAGGTGGTGCGTTGGTTTGTAGTGTTAGCTCCGTAAACGTCGTTGATGTTGCGTGCCGCTTGTGCCACGACGGTACTCATATTCCATAATTACTCGAATTTTGAACGTATCCATAATGACGAAAAAGATTGAAATGCGATGAAAATGTAACACTAATCAATAAACAAATGACTACTTTTGGAAAAAAAATTCCATCCAATCCAAAAAATCAATGGCCAGTACTGCAGAACGGCAATTTCATACGTAAAGACCTATCTATTATTAAATCCGACAGCAATACAACACTAGAAAAAAGATGCACATTTACACTGCAAGGCATAAGGAAAAAGAGTGGGGCGCGTCTTCGTGGATGGCACTATCTATAGTTGCTACGTATAGAGACACACATTTAGATTAGAGCTTTGAATTGTAATATTTAAATTTTTGTTACTGTCTGTACATGGGAAGCGTAGGTAGGTACAACAAACATATACAATTGAAATGTGTTGGATAGTTGTTGGTAAATTCATGTATTATGTTTTGAAAAAGTACCTACCTAATTGATCAAAAGTTGTTGTTTATCATGTTAGTAATATAGTCCTGCAAGTTTGTTAGTGTTTTACCAATAACCATGTATATGTATGTATATAATTGATCATTATAAAACAGATAAAAACAAAATAGGAAATATAAAAACAGATAGAATGTTGTCATTTCGTTACAATTTATTCATTAGTTGATCATTAAAGAACATATTATTTAGTACACAGGCACTAATAAATACTTATTTATAGGAATAATATTTACACAATGATACCTGGGATTGTATACAAAAACATTAACACAACAGACTTTGAATAAAGTCTATAACGCTCATTTTATGATTCATGAATGAAATTAATTTTGAAGTAATGTTAATTAATAAAGACAATTTATGGTAAAATTCCTTGGATGTTTTCCATCTTTGCTAACATTTGTTACATCTGCCAAATGATCATCTGAAAACAAAACAGACAGAATTTTTCTTCAGGTGTTCATAGTGGTTTTGTATGTTTCATAACAACAAACAAATTTGGTACTGATAATAATTAAACCAAAGAATAATTTTATATTAATTTTGTCATAAATATAACTCGAATTAAACAGGATTCGAAGTCAAATTTAAAATTACAATCGATTGTTTTGTTATATTATATTAAAACGATAGAAAACATCTTATTAGATTGTGAACATAGGAATAACAGATAGGAAGCTTAATTATGTTATAATATTGTAAAATGATGGACATGTATGAAAGAGGCATTTACCAGTGACCGGTTATATAGCCAGAAGAACAATGAGGCGCGATTAACCATTTATGGAATAAATGGAGGAGAAAATTATAATTTAATATTATATTGGTGCAATGCTTAACGTTACTAATATCTACGAAATTTCGAATAATTCTTGGTATCAAGTAATGTAAAATCACTGATCCTTGTAACCAATAAACTATAATGACGTCACTGCGGTGTGGGTAGAGCTATGTGCTTTCGCGTGTACTGCTGCTTACTTTAAAAAAAATTACGGTTCGTATACAACTATGCTAGTATATGATTATTATCTAAGAACAATAGGGAATATGCACGTATTTTTTTATTGTTTTAAACGTTTCTACGGGTTATTACATTACCATAAAAAATATAACACATCCAAAATCTTAACCATTAAGCTAAAAATATACCGGGTGACTTTTTTTACCGTCTTGAAAAAAATTGGGCGTGATAGGTAAATGGAATAGAAGCCTATGGCATAGTTACTTTATTTTTTTAATTATTTTACTAACATAGTCTGAAATTATTCTACCAATATACACTACTCATTTACACTCTATTTTGCACATTAAAAGATTTAAAATATAAATTCGAAAAAAAATAATTAAAATAATCCAAAACCGTAAACATAGTTACCCTAATAAACGCGCGACAAATTTTATGAATGATTTCGCTACAAATGCCTACAACTCTCTCTCAAGCACACTCGCGCCCGCCGGGCGCCCCTTCTCGCCGGCCGCCGTCGGCGCAGGTAGGCACAGGCATCCCGAATTCCGCCATTCCTCACCCCCCGCCCGGCCACCCGCCAACCATCCACCGCCCGCCGCCCGCGCAGTCGCCTGCAATTAGGCATTCCGTGACGTCGTGTTTGTTACCTACGTCATCTATTCGCATTGTTTACATTACCTTCGGTCGCTCGCGCTCGCTGTGATATTACCGTAAACATGTAGGAATACAACAATGTAGCGTATTTAGCAATGGTGCAGTGTTATATCATGTCTGGTGAAAGCTTAGATGGTGCAAGGCGAATGTATACAGAACCACAACATCTTCAATCTCTTCGCCGGCAGGTTATTCCGGATCCGCAAATTCCCAGCACTACTTTGATTTTGAATACGTATCAACTGTCCAGCCCTTTACAAAAGATCGGTGCGCGAGTATCTGGACAGTCAGTTCAGTGGCAGGTGGTATAGCATGTGTTAAAACATCGCATAATAGACGCTTTTAATATTTTAAAAAGTGATAGAAACACCCTTCGTAGTTTAACAAACGAGAGAAACGGTGGACACTTTGAACAATTACTGCGATATCGCTAAAAGGTACTTAATTATTTTGTCATTATCAGTGTAATTTGTAAATAAGTTGATTTCAATCTTTTAAATACGCCTAGTATGTTGTAGTTGTAGTTAACGTATAATCTTGTAGGTATCAACTATTTTATTCGTTCTGACAAATAATGTTATGAGTAATGATAAAGTTTAACATGTAACACAACTACAGCATGTTAGATGGTCCTAAGCCCTTAAAAGTATGAAGGGAAGATCGAAATCTCTAAAATAACAGTTTGTTAAACCGCAACGGTAGAAATGTGTAGGTACTGACGCTATCTATTTCGCTCGCACTTCATTCATGCGCGATCCCGTTCTTGGTAGTAATAGGCAGTGTAGGCACCTATTTTATTTACTATTACGCACGCGCCGCCGCGCCGTGTAGAATGTGATCTTTTTATGTATTTTATTGGATTTTCTGAACTTTAATAACCGAAATGCTAGTACACAAATATTAACGCCCATAGATTCTATTCCACAAACATAACACACCATGTTATTATCAAGACGGTAAAAAAAATCACCCGGTATATTAAAATCACTATCATTTCCGGGTGATTCAAAAGCGGCCATTATGGCGCGCTTATTTTGTGATGTCAGATTAGACGAGTTTGATGTCAAAAATGAAGTGTTTGGTTCACAAAGTTACTAAAATCAGTTTATTAACATGGAAAAGCACAGAAAACTTATAAATTATAATAAATTTAAGCATAGCGGTTACAAACTCTGTGGTCAAGTCTAAAAGTGACGTCACGATTACTCACGATTTGTTCACGGGGCGTTTTGGAAAATTGCGAGGGAATTTAAAAACAGACACTTTTTAATGATTAAATTTAGCTATTATCATGAAAAAAAAAAGAAAATAATTATGTAGTTATAAATATGTAGTTATGTTTTTGTAACAATATGAATTACATAAAAAAAAACATCAATTTTGAAGTCACGTGCATATTCCCTATTATTACAATACCAAAAGAGTGTTATATCGAATACTGCAACAATGTTCAGTTACCAATCTCTTCGTGACATTCGTTTAACTTTTATGGAATCAAGTGTTCGATACCTTTTCGCTGTATCTGATTAATAGATATAAATTCCTAATTCTATTGAAGTCTTTAGAATATCATTATATTTAGAATATATTTTTGCATACATCATACATACACTTAAATAATAGTCGTGCGTAACATTGCCTGTAATGGCGTTTCTGTTAATATTATAACTGTATCACTTGTAAGTAGCTGCACGTAATTCCAATTTATAATACGTCTAGTGTACACATACTAATCAGCCATTAGATGAAAAACAGATCTACTTAAATTTACTCCAAACATACGATGATACTTATCGTTGGTATATGAGATCAAATATAAGATTATTAAATTGTAATACTACATAGTTGAGTACAGCAAGTGAACTAAGTAAATATTATGAGAATAGCTTTATAAATAAATGACTAGATGTCGATAGTTTGTACGACAAATACGGTTCGTAGTGATTTAAAACTACTGCACTATACCGGGCGATATTAGGTTAGCAATCAAATATGATTTATTAAGAAGGTGGGCAGAATTTTATGTAGCTTGCATCTTGGAGATAGACGTTTTGTTATAACGAGAACGCGGATAAAACGGGGGACATGTTGTAATATTATGCTATACGCAAGTTTATTAATTATTTTGATGACAAAAAATATCTGCATATAGCTGTATTGAATGGATACACTTATAGATTAAGTATAGGTACTCGCGCCGGAGCGGCGCGACGTTTTATTAATCTATGGGATACACTGTATTTATTTCCAGACTCAAGTATCACCCGGTATAAATATTAATACTAAAATAAGAGCATTTTCTGCCTTCACGTAAATAATATTGCGACGATATTATGCCATTCAGTTATAAATTGCATGCCCCTATTTAAAAATGGAAAAATTATTGTAAAAAAGCACCCGGAAGTGTGTTTTGCGTTTCTTATCCTGTCTGTTCAATATCGGTAGCAATAAAAATGACGTTTAATAAATGTTCCTAAATTTAATTAAAAAAGATCACCTCACTAACGTAACGGTTTTCTTTGACATTCCATTTTTATTTTCGTGCAAAGCGTTTTTATCCGCCAGCGTGAAAATTGTTTTTCAAAAATTAGAACTATTTAATAAAATAAAAACACACACAATGGTTCGTTCAGAAACTCGGTTCGTCATTACAGTCTTTATAACTCACATTTTATTCTTACTTTAAATAAGTTTGAATTAACTATAATACACCGTTTTGTTGTTCGACGAACTATAATACTCCGAATTAACTATAATATTGACCGAAATCGCTGTACCGGACCTTAGGTATGTGCGCGACGACAGGGGTGTATCGGCCGCTCTGTTCCGTCTGTGAGCCGTTAAGCTGACGGCAGTAGCTAGAATTAGACGCACATGAGATTTGATATTCCAAGATGGGTCCTGAGTTATCTCGGAAGCACTGTACATTAGCGTAAATTTTTTTTGGGTTGAATTTAGTGTTTTTGAAAACCGCAAAACGCGAAAATCGATAGTTTTCGAGAAATTCTATTTTTTTTGTTTGGAGAAGCGAGCGATCGCCGTACACTTCTAACCTAATCAAGCCATGTCGATTTTAGTGTGTAGTTTGATAAAAATAATAGTTCTTAAAAATATTAATAACTACATTGATGAAAGACAACTATCATTATTAACATGACTCCAGAAATTGCGTTTCGTTTTCACATTTGCTAAAAAAGCTATCTTATTTTTTATTGTAATCATTTCATTATTTGCATAATATTTTATTTCATTGCGATCATAAAAACTACACTAATTCTACTAAAACTACAATATCTTATTAAAAATATATTTAAATCCGCTGTCACTTTGTCTGAACGTAAAACGAAACAACCAATTAGGCCGATAGTATTGCAACTATGTCTGATAGTCTTGAAACCAAAGCCTATAAAATAAATTTAAAGAAAAAACGAATAGTTATTTATACGTGAATTAGTTAGAAATTTCTGAAACTTCAGGATTTTTTTTCTCAAAAACTGTGCGTTATCGCCTTAAAAGCCCTGGTAAAAGTTCTTACTACGTAGTACTACACGAAAAAAAATAAGTGAAGCCCCAAATTAGCGGGCGCTATTGTACTGTTGAGCCGTTATTTCGTGATGTCAAATGTCAAGACCGTCATTTTTCAAGTGGCCGATATTTACACAGGTGATGGATCTTGGATATATGTGTATGATTCTGAAACTAAACAAAAATCAACGGTTTGGGTGTTCCAAGATGAGACGAACCCAGGAAAAGTCATTCGTTTAAAAAATTTGAAGCAAATGGTCGTTTCTTTTTTTAGGTATAAATGGACATGTGGCTAGAGCGTCGTAAAACGGTTAATTCTGAATGGTACACGACCATTTCTTGCAAGAAGTCTGAAAAAATAAGAAAGAATAACCGACAACGCAGAATCCTCACACATCGGACGAAACAACTCTGTATTTGGAAGGTCAAATGATCGAATTAACGGGTTAGCTCGTACCGTACAGCTCCGACTTTGCCCCCAACTAGTTCTATTTATTCCCAACCGTGAAGAATACATTATGTGGTCAACGTTTTTATTTAATTGATTAACTATAATATATTATACATATGTTATACCTACGGACGTACGACCATAAAGCTTTAAAATATTGTAAACTGATATCATGAGATCTGTCCGACAATATTGATTTCATGTGAACTCATGCTCTTTCTTCCCCGGCCGCCACCTCGCCGCGTTACCTAGGGCGCGGTACAGCAGTTCCGGTCAAACTATGATTAAATTATTTTAGTTCCTTAAATCATAAAAATACAACAAGAATAAATAGATTACTTGTTATAAAATTTTTAAATGAATGGTGTGCAAGATTTCATAATGTACGAACGCACCCGAAAACATATTTTAAATTGTCTTCTAATCAATTCACTCTCCATATTTTTATTTATTTTTGTTGCATTGGAAAGATGTACGAAATATAAAATAAATTACAAAATATAAAACTATGTGAAAAATTGTTACGCTCGGCAGAAAAGTTATTTTGCATCTCGTTCCGTTGAAACCCGAGCAAGCAAAGGATTCTATCATTGAATTTAGATTTTATCTTAGAGTCCTTAGCTTGCTAAGGTTTCAATAGAAGCAACTAGCGCCAAATAACATCTTTGCTACCTTGGAAAATACATAACTATTGAGTTGGAATACTATGTAGGTTAGAACAAATGGATGCCTACTCATCAATACTTAGGGGATTGTCGTCAAGGAATACAACGTTAGTTTTTAAATAAATCAGGAACGCCAGCAAACGGTCACTCTC
The DNA here is from genome assembly GCA_951361185.1 of Ochropacha duplaris. Lineage (NCBI taxonomy): Eukaryota > Metazoa > Arthropoda > Insecta > Lepidoptera > Drepanidae > Ochropacha > Ochropacha duplaris. Next base: position 6,007,616 of record OX592690.1, read on the forward strand.
AGGTTCGGAACCTCTGAAAAAGGAAATCACAGTTTAATAAATAAAAGAAACATTTTAAGCAATTGTAGGCAAGTAGAAAATCAATAATAAAGTAGTAAAATTTTGTCTCCCCTGACTCAGGACCGATGTACTTTATTACCAATTTCATTTTCAATCCTGTATGCGCTTGAGAAGAAACCATAGAGAATCGTCATGTTCGTTTGTCCGTTCACCCCTCTGTACTTAAAAGGAGAGCTAACACGTCTAATGAGTATGTATTTCAGAACTTTGACAGATGTTTACTAAAGCAATGAGAATCGAGCTCGACCCGAAATCACAAACCTTTGAAGAAGAGTGACATCTTAATCTTACTTAATCGAAACTTAATTGTAATTGGTAGTAATGTAGTATTATAGTTTTAATTTAGGTAGAGTAGGTAGGTATAATTGAATTAACATTTTAAACACTTTTCGTAAATAGATAATAATCATTTCATTTTCTCTTATAAATTGATAAATCAGTTTGTCATGTTATAGACCACAGCACGATCTCCGTTACAAAAAAAATAGCGTGATATGACAGAAGTAAATGGCTTTTGTTCCGCGTGGAAATAGCCCACCTACTAGCTAGTATTCAATTATATTTATCTAATAACATATTCTCGAGTATATAAGGATTATTACAGTATAATAAATACTCGATTAATAGTTATATCACAAACTTTTTCTATATCACTGGGACATGCAATAACCTATTCCTATCCATAATCAGTCAACACAACCATCAAAGCATTTTTATCTCTGCTACATGCAATGCGTTCATCAGTCTTCTTAACTGCCTAACATATGCTACATTATGGCTTATCGCGGATTTTTTGGTTTTTCCCAAAGATCACAAGGTGTTCATGTGACCTGATTATACGGCATTTTGTCATACTTACTCGATGTCTATTTCCATAGCTAGTACAGTGTGGTGTGGCTTGCCTTCCTCATCGAACCATCTGTGAAAGAAAACAATAATAGTTTTGTAAAAAACAATCGTAAAGTTTGTTTATTACAGTATACATGGTGTCTGGTAAGTAGCACGAAAAAGATACGAAGATAGGTGGGTGGGCCACCTACCAAACATACAAAAATGACCTCAATAAAAATGACACCAAATATCTCGAAAGATAGTATAATTGTTTTTATTCGAAGTGATATACCACATAACAGAAACTATCCACGTGACAATGACGCGGTACGTGAGGGGCGTAGGGGAAGGACAACTAAATCAAATGATCAATCAGGTATTGTCGGCATTCGCAAACGGCTCAGGAAAGATTTCAAAAAGAACAAACTCTTAGAAAAACAACATTCCATGGGAGTATTTCAATTGATTGTAAATATAATATCTAAAAATAAAAAATGAATCCAAAAAATTGGTTACAGAAATAAAGAGCCATTAAAAAAAAAGCTTTTTAAGTAACTGTTTAAATCTGTGCCTCCTGTGAAAAGTGATCCAAATGGAGTTGTACCCTTTTTGAGATGTTTACATAGAAATGATAAGAAAAAACCGGCCAAGTGCGAGTCGGACTCGCGCACGAAGGGTTGCGTAAAAAAGGCAAAAAAATCACGTTTGTGGTATGTGGCTCCCCTTTAAATATTTATTTTATTATTTATTATTAAAGTAAAAATACAACTGAGTATTTTGTGAATATTTCAGGTGCCTACCTGTTGCCATTATTGATATCGACCAAAAAAGGGCAAAAAAATAGCGTTTGTTATAAATAGCCCTTAAATATTTATTTTATTTTATTTTTAGTATTTGTTATTATAATAAACGTATTTCAAAAGAACATTTTAGCAAACTGATACAATTCAGCTAAATTGTGAAAATAGGCGACTGATAAGTAAAAAAATCTCTGAGGTAGTACTTTTATCATTTGTTTGAGCAACATTGCGCTAGAAACATATTCTAATGAGTTATTAGATATTTCAACTTGATGTATATCAATTTACACGAAGGTAAATTATAGGTTTATTATAGGTGCAACATAATTTAACAGTATTTGTATCATTTATCATGGAATTTTAGCATGTATTATAAATAATAACAGGTTCAATTCAAAGGTTTTTCAGGAATAACTTTGAAACTAGGTATTATATTTAACAGAATAATTTAAATGCACAGTGAAAGTGAAAAAAGTACTGAAGTTTATCCTAGCCCACTTAGATCGTGCACTAGATTTTTTTTAATATTGTTTTTGCTTTCCTGTAAAGTGTTGATTTTTGACTTGTATCAATTTTCACAGGAGGCACAGAAATGGTCACGATAAAAAACGTTACACCGTTTGACAATGCCTGGAAGATGATCGATAAATATAGGGTAACTTTAGTTAAATAGCGTTTTATAAGTAAGGGAGAAAATGTTGGAATTAATAATATAGCAGGTGAGAACTTACATGTCAGCGTAGGTCGGTGAGGTGGATGGTGCAGCGGTTAGAGAACGCGGCCGCCTCGAAGGGCCAGGCTCGCTCGCTACCGCTTGCGCAGAGCCTAATGTCGAGCGCACCACGTGCCAAAACGCACGCTGCACCGCACCAACGCCGTCTATACGCTCGATTCGCACCCAATCTAACAATACACCAAGGGCAATATTTATACATCCACCAAATACTGTACAATAATTCTATGCAAAACGTCAATACAATAATAATACAAGCTTCTGGGTCTTTCTCCACACACGGTCATCTGATGTCAAGCAAAACTTTTGTTTTTTATTAAATATAGGTATCGCGTTTGACCACTATCTCACTTGATGGTAGGTGAACTAAATTAAACTGAACATGTAGGTATTATTGTTGAAACCAGATAACTGATATACCTGGGTCGATCAATGTACCCGTGTTTGACGACGGATGTTTGACGACATGATGACTGTACGGCGCAAGATATAGTGTTTGTAAATAGTAATTAGATTGTAAATAGTAATTATAGGAAATAGATTTATTGTGAAATATTTTATAGAAATAAATGATTAATAGTTTTTTTGTTTAATTTGGGTAATGCTCTGATTGGTCAATTAGAATAGATAGCATCTCTCTCGCGCATTTTAGTTCTCGCTCGCACACTGAGACAGCGAGTTGCTAAGTCACAGCTCGCCTCTGATTGGCGGACAGTGGCGAGGCAACTCGCTGTCTACGTTAACGTGTAGGGACCCACCGTTGGGGGATAAAGATAGACGCCTCGGGGCGTACAGCATGCTTCGATTGCTTCAACCTCGATCCAGCACATAGAAAATAGAAAGCAGAGCAATACCCAAGGCAAGCATCAAGAAGACCTATATAGAAGAAAACTGGCGTGTTTTTATTCAAGCTTAGAAGCCCGACCTCCAGTACACGCCGTATACAGTCCCTATAGAAAGTGCGGCGTGTACATTTTGGTCGTATCGAGCCGAATATTGGATCAGCGAGTGAAGTATAGCTGTTTACAGTGAAGAATAGCTGTTTACAGTGAAGAATAGCTGTTTACAGTGAAGAATAGCTGCCTAAATACAGTCCACGCAGAAGAAAGAAATCATGCCAGTTACCAGGTCTACCAGCGGGCGGCAAAATCTGGCATCAGACGCATCCAATAGCGTTCTGACGTCGGAAACCGAACAGACGCCCACAGAACATACAGCCACGACCGCGACGGGGGAAACCATCACCACGGGGGAAACCACCACTACAGAGGGGACCACCACTACAGGAGGGATGGCGACCACAGGACTGCCGTCCACAGAACCCGGAGCGGCCGATGAAGATCCAGCCAAGGCTGCGATACCTCCAGAGAGCACCAAGCGCTCGAAGAAGAAGACAGGAGAACGAACCAAGAAGCTGGCAGCCGCCAGAGCAGAACTCGTCCGCCTACAGATGGAGTATGCAGCCGCGCGTCTAGTATCCCTAGAGGCGGAAGCAGACTCTGAAACAGATGACGACACCGTCGTGTCAGAGCAAGCAACAGCACATCGGGTCGCTGAATGGGTGAAGTCTAACGATCAACCGCTCCTAGCCATCGACAACAGACCCTACCACGTCGAGCCAGCAGCAACAGTGACCCAGCCTATCGTCGCACCACAGCCAACAGAAGCAGCAGCGCCTCAACCGACGGTGGCGCCCTCTCAGCAGATCGATTTATCACAACTCGCATCTGCCATCGCGCTCGCAGCGAAATCAAACAGTCAACAGTTGCCGCATCGATACACCGATCTACCAGTCTACAGCGGGGCCTATCAAGAGTGGCTCTCCTTCAAGGCGGCGTACACCGAAACATCGAAGCTCTACACAGAAATAGACAACATCACGCGTCTCCGTCGAAGCCTCCGCGGTCACGCCAAAGAAGCAGTTGAAAGTCTACTTATTCACAGTTCCAGAGCCGATGACGTCATCAAAGCGCTGGAAACTCGCTTCGGCAAGCCAGACGCGATCGCGCTCGCCGAGTTAGAACGCCTACGCACACTACCACGCCTCACAGATACAGCAAGAGACATCTGCGTGTTCTCCACGAAAGTCTCGAACATAGTAGCCACATTGCAAGCATTGAAGAAGATATACTATCTCTACAACCCGGAAGTCACCAGGGCAGTCATTGACAAATTCTCACCTCAAATGAGATATAGATGGTTCGACTTCAGCTCAGCAGATCAAACGGAAGAAGCCGACTTACTCAAGCTGAGAAGATTTTTAGAAAAGGAAGCGGAGAAATGCAGTCCTTATGCGCAACCAGAACCCGTGTCGCGCTATACAGACATCGAACAGAAAACAGCACGAGCACCACTAGCAAGAAAACAGAAAACATATGCAGTGAGCAAACAAGATGAAACAACATGTCCAGTGTGTGAAAAACACGGCCATACAGCAGCAGATTGCAAACAGATCACAGATGCAGATATCAACGTCAGATGGGAGCTAGCCAAATCGAAATACCTATGCTTTCGATGCCTGAAACACAAGTCAAGAGCACATCAATGTCAAGCCAAGAAGTGTGAAGTAAACGGATGCGAACGTACTCATCACAAGCTACTCCACTTCCAACAGAAGACAACAGAAGCCGAAAAAAATGATGTCGTCACAAACATCTGGTCAGCAGCCGTCGAGTCAAGATCCTACTTGAAGATTCTGCCAGTACGAGTATCGGGACCGAAGGGCAAAATAGACACCTTTGCCTTACTAGACGACGGATCTACGGTGACACTCATCGATGACGACATCACACGACGAGCAGGCATCAAAGGAAAATCGGAACCACTCCGTATAGAAGCAGTCGGCAAGACAGAAGTCGAAGCTACGAGGTCAAGACGCGTCTCACTCACTATTCGAGGAACGGCGGGAGACCACAACATTCAAGCTCACACCATCAATGGCCTACACATAACGCCACAGAAGATAGCAGACATCGATATCAGCAAATGCGAACACCTAGAAGACATCGCATCACAGTTAAAGTATAACCGGGGGACACCCGGCATACTCATCGGTCAAGACAACTGGCACCTGCTACTAGCCACAGAAGTTCGCCAAGGCAAGCGCTACCAACCGGTGGCATCCCTCACGCCACTCGGGTGGGTTCTACACGGTTCACGCAAACGTACTCTGGGTCGACAGCTGCACCAAGTAAATCACCTCAAACAACAAGAAGAGGATATGAACGAGCAACTCAAGCAATACTTCGCAATAGAATCTCTCACTATAGAGCCGAAGAGACCACAGAATGACCCCGAGCAACGAGCACTCGCCATACTTCGTGAACACACTCGACAACGTGAAGACGGCAGATACGAGACAGCACTACTGTGGAAGAGCCAGAACGTCAACATGCCGAACAACAGAGAAAACGCTCTCAAGAGGCTGAATAATACAGAAAAGAAAATAGACAAGAACCCTGCATTGAAAGAAAAATACAACCTACAGATGGCAGCACTCATCGAGAAGGGTTACGCCGAGATCGCGCCGAAACAGTCTACAGAAAATAGAACGTGGTACCTACCACATTTCCCGGTCATCAACCCCATGAAGCCGGACAAAGTACGTGTGGTTCACGATGCTGCTGCGAAGACAAGAAATGTATCACTCAACGATCACCTGCTCACCGGTCCCGACCTGCTACAGTCACTTCCCGGAGTTGTTATGAGGTTCCGCCAACACCCCATAGCAGTCACAGCCGACATAGCCGAGATGTTCATGCAGGTCAAGATCAGGACAGAAGACAGAGACGCACTTCGCTACCTATGGAGGGGCGAGGAGAGAGGGGACAGTGACGTCACAGAATACCGAATGACGTCACTAATCTTCGGAGCGACGTCATCACCATCAACAGCTATCTACGTCAAAAACATCAACGCAGACCGCTATCAAGATACGCATCCCGCAGCACACCGAGCTATAGAACGAAACCATTACGTCGACGACTACCTCCAGAGCTTCTCCACCATTGAAGAAGCAATACAGACAGCAACAGATGTTCGAAGAATACACAGCGAAGCGCACTACGAACTCAGACAATGGGCATCGAACTCACCTACAGTACTTCAGGCACTGAGCCATGAGGGAAACAAGAAACAGAAAATAGATCTACATAGCAACTTGAACACAGAACGAGTACTCGGCCTCATCTGGGAGTGCGCCACAGACAACCTCGCATTCAACCTTAACCTGGCAAGGTTGCCAACAAATATAGTAAAGAACTCCGAGCCAACCAAGAGAGATATATTGAGAATAGTTATGTCTCTATTCGACCCACTCGGACTCGCCGCACCGATAACATCGAGAGCCAAGCAGATTCTACAAGAAGTCTGGCGCCGCGGTACTGAATGGGACCAGCCAATAGAACAAGAGCTACAACAACAGTGGGCAGAATGGACATCGCATCTGGAACGTCTAGCTGCCATCAGAATACCCCGCTGCTACCTCAACTACAGCACAGCTGATCGGATCGAACTTCACGTATTCGTAGATGCCAGTGAAGTCGCCTACGCCGCCGCCCTCTACTGGCGAATAACAGCACCTGATGGAAAAGTAACAACATCACTCGTCATGGGGAAAGCGCGTGTGGCACCATTGAAGATCACATCGATACCTAGATTGGAACTCCAAGCAGCGGTGATGGGTAGCCGCATGTCAGCAGCAGTCATAAGCGAACATGACGTCAAACCAGTATCGAAGACCTACTGGACAGATAGCAGAACAGTACTCGCCTGGCTGAAAAACGGAGCACGCACCTACAGACCGTACGTAGCTCACCGAATAGCTGCCATAGAAGAAAACAGCATAGTAAGCGAATGGAGATGGGTGCCCACCAAACTGAACGTCGCGGACGACGCCACTCGCGACGTACCTCAGGACATAGACCGCTGGTTCACCGGGCCCCCCTTCCTACGCGATCATCCGTCAACATGGCCGGTAGCGCCATCTACCAACACAGAACACACGGGCGAAGAGAAGACTAACTTACTTCAACGCAAGTCGCAAGTAAACTTGGAAGAGGCTCTACCTGAAATACACAGATTTTCGAAATGGGAACGATTACTCCGAAGTACTGCACGTGTGTTACAATTCATCGAACTCTACAGGCGGAAAAAGGAAACAGTACAGTACAAACGTACGAGAAAAAACAAAGAGAAAGATGCAGCATGGCAAAAACAGAAAAAACAGACTCGTACGTCGCGCCCTCTACCGGCAAAATCAAGAGATACAAAACAATATCTACCATTGGATGGCGATCTTCTACGTCACGCCGAGTACCTACTCATAAAGAAAATGCAACAAGACTCATTTTCGGAAGAAATAACAGCTATCGAAAACAACAAGACAGTATCAACACATAGCCGACTGCGCCACCTATCGACAGAATTGTTAAACAATCTCATCACACTCAGATCGCGCATCCAAGCTGCTGACGTCGAAGATGCAATCAAGAGGCCAGTGATATTAGACGGAAATCACCCTATCACCCGCCTATATATAGATCACATACATAGAAGTCTTCATCATGCTGGCGTGGAAACGACACTCAACGCATGCAGACAACGGTACTGGATCATCAGACAGCGGCCTACAGTCAAGGCGGTTATACACAGCTGCCTACCCTGTCGCATAAGAAAAGCGGCGCACGCAGCGCCCCCTGGAAAATTCACAGACAACGACCTCATCGGACGCGGCCATTGGCGAACATCGCAACGCCTGGCCGATATGTTCTGGGCAAGATGGCTGCGGGAGTACTTACCTGAGCTCCAATACCGGCGGGAGCCCCACGGACGAGGCGAGGCAGTCAACATCGGAGACCTCGTCATCATCGCAGATGGGACTCTACCGAGAAACCTCTGGCCTCGGGGAATCGTAATCTCAACCTACCCGGGGCCAGACAACATAGTCAGAACAGTCGACGTGAGAACAAGAGGAGGAGTGCTGCGCAGGCCGGTAAAGAAGCTGATCATACTGCCTGCCACTCAAGTCACCGTACCTGCCTCTCAAGACGCCGTACCTGAGTCGCTGCGCCGTCCTGGACCAGAGTAGGACGACGCACGGCGGGAGTAATGTACGGCGCAAGATATAGTGTTTGTAAATAGTAATTAGATTGTAAATAGTAATTATAGGAAATAGATTTATTGTGAAATATTTTATAGAAATAAATGATTAATAGTTTTTTTGTTTAATTTGGGTAATGCTCTGATTGGTCAATTAGAATAGATAGCATCTCTCTCGCGCATTTTAGTTCTCGCTCGCACACTGAGACAGCGAGTTGCTAAGTCACAGCTCGCCTCTGATTGGCGGACAGTGGCGAGGCAACTCGCTGTCTACGTTAACGTGTAGGGACCCACCGTTGGGGGATAAAGATAGACGCCTCGGGGCGTACAGCATGCTTCGATTGCTTCAACCTCGATCCAGCACATAGAAAATAGAAAGCAGAGCAATACCCAAGGCAAGCATCAAGAAGACCTATATAGAAGAAAACTGGCGTGTTTTTATTCAAGCTTAGAAGCCCGACCTCCAGTACACGCCGTATACAGTCCCTATAGAAAGTGCGGCGTGTACAATGACATTGTTGAGAAAAAATTACGTTCTCACCATGGGACTTCCTTTTTTAATTTCTACAACATGAAAATATGGCTCGGAGAAAAACATATTTCGAAGACAAGCATATTTTGAAGACTTTGACAATTCCTATTTTTTAGTTGGGTTAAATAAAAGGCAGAAACGTTGGGAAAAGTTTATAGACCTTGAAGGGGATTAAGTTTTTTTTTATTTTTTTTATGTCACAAGTGACAACGATGCAGGCGGGTCACCTGATGGTAAGTGACAACCGTCGCCTATAGACATTGGCAATACCAGGGGATTGCTAATGTGTTGTACACCTTATTATATGCCTTAGAGGCGAACTGGCTCTCAAGTGCAATTTCCAGAACACACCAACAGGTGCTTGGCGACAGATTTTCAACTTAAGGGTGGTAGCCAGCCAGTCGAGTACTACAAAGTACCCTACCACCGTGCTGTGGTTTCACACGATGTTTTCCTTTACCGAAAGCTCATGCTCATTGTAGGATTCGAACCCACGACCTTCGCCGCGGTATTCGACGTCACTTACCACTGAGCTATCATCGCCTAGAAAAAAAAGAGAAAATTGCGCCTTCATTACTAACACGGGTACTTATTGATGGGCCCACATAATCTTCTTTTCAATACATACATAATTACACCCAGACTCGAGACAAACAGACTCGTTCATACACACAAATGTTTTAAATTGTGTATTAATGAATTAGGTATTCATCAAGTGAAATAGTGGTCAAACGCAAACCATTGTTAACCACTGTTTTATTAATAGCAAGTTATAACATTTACCTGCTAAATCGTCTGGTGCGTCAGGTTGACAGTTGCTGCAGTAGCACCGCACTTGGCCCCACAACACTGCACGGCGCAATTCAGGATATGGCAATACTAAGTAATTCCAGTATTTCAGTGCTAAATGTAAATGATCGCAGCCTTCACCTGACGCCTCCCATTCCGATTCTAAGCTCTGTCCTTCGGCACCATCTTGATCCAAACATAGTATACGATTCAAGTAAATTAAATTTTCAACTACCAAAGTCTCCGACCAGTAGTCATCGCGCCGCGTAGAATCGTCGAAAGACGAAGACTGCTCCTCGGTTAAATCAGGTAAATTGCCAGTTTCGAGCGTTAATGCGTCCATGATCTCATTATCTAAGTTATCGACGTCGTTTGCTTCGGGATACCGATCATTGTGACGGATGTTCGTATCGAACCATCCTTGTATCACGATATCTTCATCGCTGACTCCGCAGCTCGCACTGAATGTGTGTTGTAACGCATCCTTCACCTCTGTAGGCAGTACGCTTTCATCTGCCACGTGACGAAAACTTTGAGTCGAATGACTTTTTTGTAAACAACGATTAACTATTTCGTTATTATTCATGGGAATGCTTTTCTCTGATAAAATCAAACTCTGGTGTATGGAAATCCGATTCGTGCCAATTTTTCGGCATCGAATTTCATTATTGGAAAGTTCTTTATCGATTGGAAGACTTAGTTTCGGTGCCAGATCAGGTATTGAGCTGGGACCGGGTTGTGGGACGATCGGCTCTGATTTACCGTCTAACAGATTATCGTGGCTGGAGGCTCTATTATTCCAATTTGAAAAAGTTTCAGGAAGGATTAATGGATCTGTTAAGTCATCGCGAGAGGGATGTTCATCGAGGTCTACCTCTGCAAGCGATTCTTCGCAATGATGCTCTGCAATTTTTGGTAAATCTAGCGATGCGCCGCTCACTATGACATGGGGATGTAGTAATACTGAGACCTGGAATATGAGACCACATACATTTAGTACCCTCAATGGGGATTTGAAATCAACTCTTGATTGAATTCATCTTACAGTAAAGCAATATATCAATAACTTACTTGTTGTACCTGTCCGTAAAGATCGATCAAGGGGTAAACGTGGCTGAACATGTGCGGAACAGTTCCTATGGAGCCAAGAATCTTGCCATCGATGTCGATAACTATATCGCTATTGAACTGGAAATTAATTGTTAGCACAGAACGCTCACTTAGCTCGTCTAATTCAGGTCCCATATTAGATGTTGTCTGAGGAAACAAATATGCACTATCTTAGGTGGACGAAAGAGAGGTTTACGTTTGATTTCTCGTTTGCATTAGGCTGGCCGCATTTTGGACGTGTGGACAAGCACGCACGAACGATCCCAACCTTCAAAATACAATTGGAGTGCGCAGACTGGGTGCGAGTTATTATTACGCATATGTGCCGACGTCTTAAAACAATCAAAACTTGTGCGATATACCGGGACACTGCCAATTTGACGGAGCAAAACGTAATCAGTGTGCGCACTCAATTTGTACGACCGAGACTCATACGTTTACGTACGATACAAATTCGTATCCAAAGTGCGACTGGCCTTAGGCTCAGAGATTTTACTGCAGTTTAATACTTACCATAGTGCCATTGTCCTGTAAGACTTCACTAGATACAATCCAAATTGGGGGATCGAGATGCATTGCGCAAGAAGGTAAATCATCCGATGGTAAGTAACCGATAGCACCGATGGTTACACCACCCGCCCAATCAAAATTCAGCTTGTCAACACGAAACTAAAATTAAAATCAGAAAAGGGCGAAGGGCGACTCATTATGCATCAAGGAGTGTCATACTTTCGCTTACAATCACAATAATGGATATAAAATACTCGCTGAGCATATCATCTGGTATAAAGGCATTATAAAGGTAAAGCGCTTATTGCATACTAGAAATACTTTGTTATTTTATTTATTTTGCTTATTTAACGTACCCTAAAGTTATGCCCCCTCCTCAATGGTTGGCTAACTATGGTTGTACCATGTTTATATCCAGTAGTCCGAACCGCTACTGTGTCTGTAAAGTAAATCAACATGCATGTTACTTCTTATTCTTCGTCTATATCTTAAAAACAATACCTGTGAAAAAATCAGCTTTCTAGGTCCAAGATGGTAGACTGTAGACTGGGCGTTCCATACAAACTGTCAACCCCCGTTTCACCCTCTCAGGGGTGGAATTTAAAAAAACGCTAAAACACGTGTTTCTTTATTTCTAATTATTAGCTTAAAAACACGGTTTCATGCTTCTAGCTTCAAAAATGAACGACTTTCATACAAACTTTCAACCCCTTTTTCACCCCCTTAAGGGTTGAATTTCGAAAAATCCGTTCTTATTCCTCGGTCAGGTTTTAAAAACAACACCTGTGAAAAAAAACAGCTTTCTAGGTCTAAGGGTTTAGGCTGGCCGTTGATGAGTCAGTCAGGACTTCTCCTTTTATAAATATAGATGATTACTTTAAAAAGCGCGGAGGAGCCCTTTGTGGTTGTGTATACTTTTAATTAATTGAAACAATGCGCTCCACACATTCTGAATTAATCATTAGATATAAAAGAATTGACAAGCTTACCAATAACTACCTCAAATACCTATCATCCACCAGGTATTGTTATTAAAATATATGTATGAGTTTACTCTACAATTAAGTTAAAATATTGACAGCGGTAAAATGCATAGAAGTACTTATATCGTTCGTAATCAATGCAAGTAAATTTAATTATTTTATAGTTTTAGTGCGTAATAAAATCGGTGTTTTAGTTCTTTTTGTATGCTGCATATTTTTTTTAGTAACTGAAAATAAGTTACCTGAACTGCAAAGTTTGATGTTTTTGCCATAAACATAGTGGAAAGTATATGGTAATGGACGACGAGGCCGATGCGATTCCGATACAATCTTTGGTGCGGAGGAATGCGTGTTACTCTCTGTAGGGGCTGTACTGTTGCAAATCGCGACTGCATCTATCGCCAAAACTTCGGTTACCTTCGGCTCGGAATCCTGTGGCTCACTTGAAGTTGGTTCTTTATTAACTGGAGCTTCAGTCTTCTTAACCGGCCCATCAACAACTTTAAAATTAAAATCTGTGACACTAACCACAGATTTATCAACTGGCACTTCACTAACATTAGACTTATCATTGGAAGCTTCATAAGGCTTATTAATCGGTGCATCAACAACCTCAGGCTTATTAATCAGTGTTTCAACAACCTCAGAATTATCAACTGGAATATCGCTAACCACAGGTTTATCAATCGGAACTTCACTATCCTCAGGTTTATCTACCGGAGTATCACTAACCTCATCTTTATCAACCGTCAGTTCAATAACCTTAGATTTATCACGCAGCACTTCACTAATCATAGTTTTATCAATAGGCGCTTCACTAACCTCCGATTTACCACCATAAGTTTTACAAACCACTACTTTATTAACCGAAACTTCACTAATCTCAGGGTTGTCAGCCGATTCCTTATCAACCAACGGTTCGAGAACTAGTGTCTCTTTATTTGGAGAGTCATAAATCGGCAGCACGCTATCTAGAGAGTTCAAAAGTGGAGAGTTATTAACTAACAAGTGTTCAAGCGGCGGTTCGCTAACCATCGGGGTTGTATCCATCTGTTCACTACGTTGAGGTTTTTCAACAGGAGTTTCAGGTACTAGGACCAAAGAGTCGTATGCTGGTGCTTCATTATCGGATAAATCGCTGAATGGAAGATCGATTAATGATGACTCGTCATTGATTGGAGACTCGTTGAGAGGAAGCTCGCTAGTTGAGCTACCATCTTCTAAAGATATAGGTTCATTAAAATCATTTATCGAATCCTCTATATTAAGTGGCTCACTAAGCGAAGACACATTTGTCAGTTTCATAAGTTGAGACTCTTTGATCGGAGGCACGTTGTGTGGTGCATCTTTATCTGAAGGCTCACTAAAGGAGGTCTCGCTACACGGAGATCCATTGTTGGGAGTATCACAGCATTGTGGATGGTTGCAAGGCGGATCGTAGCAAGGAAAATCATAGCAGGGCGAATCATAGCAAGGTGGATCATCGTATGGTTGCTCATCAAACAGAGTCTCAGTATGAGTAAACGTTTTTTTTCTTTTTTTTTTAGGTGGTTCTAAATTATCTGGCGACTCACAAATCGGAGGATCATCTTCTGAAAGCTCATTTGGAGGTTCGTTTACAGGTGATCGGTTAGGTGGCGTATCAAAGGACATTTCATTAAACGGTAATTCGCGAAAAGCGAGCGCATAAAACTCAAGATCGTTTTCTGCAGTCATATTACTGGTAATGGTTTCCAAATCATATTCGGGGATATAGTTACATTCTATGTTAGAGCGCACTGGAGCTGCCGTTTTTGCGCCGGATCTTTTCACTGTTGGTGGTTTCACGCAATCGTCATTGGGAACTGTATGGGCAAATATATTTTTAAATAAAGTGTCATTATATCATAAAAAGTAATTGATGATCAAACGAACTTACCTACGTGAAGTTCGATCAATTATATTTCACTGCTTCATTCTTAGCGATTAGGTTTACAAGTTGTAGGATGATTAGAGATATAAAACACATACACACACACTTTTTAAGATATACATATACATCTTCGCATAATAATGATAGAACTTTACTTTAGGTAAGTTTGTTTAATCACTTATTATACTCGATCTTCGTCCGAAGAGATATAAATGAATTCGTAGATTTTGAAAGCGAAAATTAAATGTTTTTTAAACTTAATTAAACAACAGTGTCTAATCAACAATGTTTATTAAAAAAAAATAGGACATAATATTTTTGTTTAATATACATATAATAAAATCATCTGAGTTATCAGATATAATATCTCTATTATAGAACTTCGCAAAAACTTTTGAATTGGCACTCCAACCCGCAGTTTTTTCTAATTAAATTAATATTAATGCCTGATCTGTTGTCTTGTCGGGTGGAGTGTGCACTAAATATTGTAGTGTCAATACCGCTGTCTGACAAAGATTCCTTTATCCAACGGCTAAGTGTCTGAGAGGAAATGGCTTTAATGGGCTTTTTTAAACTTATAAAAAGTCATTCTGTACTTCTATATTGTTCAGTGACCTCTAAGTATGCAAGTAATGTTTCTGCCGGGCAGATTTCAGGACGTTGTCAAAAAGATGGTATACTAAGTATCGGTTGAAAAGAGCCTATGCGGGATGTTTTTAATAGATCTGGTATCTTTATCTCATTTTTTTCAGAGGAAGTTTTAATGTTTCCAATTTTTATTTTGGATATTGTTTGGACCTTATGTGATGTGACTAAAGCGAGTAATGTCACCGCTTTTTTAGATAACTTCTCTATATTAATATCACTATTAGAATAGAATTGTGCTAAGTAATTTAATACCAATGAAGGTGACCAAGTACAGTTATATTTTGGTAGAGGAGGACGTAACCTATAAAAACCTTTAAACAGTCTGGTGACTCGGTCGTCCGACCCTATTCTACTGCCGATAATTAGGGACAGTGCTGATCTGTACGTATTAAGAGTCCCATAACTTGCGCCATTATCAAACATTTGAACCATATAATATATATAATAATATAGTTGTTAGGCCAAAATGGAACTAAAACGATGCCTTCTGCTTTATCAGAGATTATCTTTCTTAAAACTTTTAAAATAATTGCTACCGGAGGAAATGCATAGAAATTGAATGATCCCAATCAACAGTGAACGCATTATTTGCATATGCATCGGGATCCATATGCTAAGAAATAAAGATATTACATATTTTATTGATCCTACTCGCAAAGAAGTCTATTTAAGGAATTCCAAATTTATTTGTAATTTTATTAAATGCTAAATCGTTTAACTCCCATTCAGTGTCTGGGTAATGTTTTCTAGTTTCTGCATCTGCTACTGCATTATCTCGCGAACTTATATAGCATGCAAAGACAAAAATATTTCGATATTCGCACCACTGCCACAAATCTTTGCTTAGTTTTGAAAGGTACGGGAGTTTTACACCACTCATTCGGTTAACATAAGCTATGGCAGTAGTGTTGTCGATGCGTAAAAGTATCTGAAAATTGTTTAAATCACGTGCAAATATTTTTAATCCCAAAAATGCTGCCATTAATTCTAAATAATTAATGTGCATTTCAGATTCATCAACGCTCCATTGACCACTAGCGGTGGCCTCACCACATGCTACCCCCCATCCTTTTTTGCTTGCATCTGAAAAAAGTTCTATGAAAAAATTATCATCCCTAATTGGATTAATAGAATGAATTATTGATTTTTGGCACCAAAGTAGGTCTTCAAAGATGTAATTTGGTAATGACATATAAGAATTATAATTCTCGGTCTTTAATAAGCGCAAGATACTTGCACCATTCCATTTGTTTGGTATATAACCAACAGTATTGAATGGCGGGGCAGGATGAAGTGAGGAGACCCAACAGACGAGCAAATTCTCTTATCCGACATCTAGTCATATTAATGAAATTTTTGACTCATTTAAAAGCATAGTTCTTTTCTTTTCTGTAAGCTAAAAAGTTCCAGGTTAAGAACTTTTTAGTATCTAATCCGAAGCCTAAATATTAGGTCTGTACCCATGAAATTGCCGTTTTGTATGAAAAAATTTAAACGATATTTTTTCATGTATTTTTTATTTGTATTAATCGAAGTAATCACCCATGCAATCAATGCATCTTTGCCAACGCAGTGGCAGTTTATTGATACCCACCCGTCTTAAAGAAATCAGTATCCATGATCATGAAAAAGATTGAAATGCGATGAAAATGTAACTTTTGCAAAAAAAAACATGTTTTTAAAATTAAATTAACTTGAAATTAGAATTCTTAGCCAAACAAAAATTATTTTGATTTGAAATGGCCAGTACTGCAGAACGGCAATTTCATAGGTAAAGACCTATTATATAATGGATAATCATACTAGTATGTAGATTACATAATATGAGTGAAGGCAACATCCCTTGCAGATGTACACATCACTATTTTTACCAATCGGAAATAGTCCTTATAAACAGAACGGCAATTTCATAGGTAAAGACCTATTATATAACGGATAATCATACTAGTATGTAGATTACATAATATGAGTGAAGGCAACATCCCTTGCAGATGTACACATCACTATTTTTACCAATCGGAAATAGTCCTTATAAACAGAACGGCAATTTCATAGGTAAAGACCTATTATATAACGGATAATCATACTAGTATGTAGATTACATAATATGAGTGAAGGCAACATCGGAAATAGTCCTTATAAACTATTCACTAGGTAGGTATGTGGGTATATTAACTATTTTACTAGTCGGTAATTAATTTTAATTGAAGGTAACACCCCTGGTAGATGTACACATCATTTATTTTAAAATAGATTTAATAGAACATACATTAATTACCTTTTGGTACTGACTGCATCGGAATATCTGATAACGAATTACTCATACTTTCGGAACGATTTCTCCGTTTATTCCAACGAAGTATTTTCCTTTCTATTTTAATAAGTTTCCTAGTTAGATATTCGTCACTGTTTTCATCACGTTCACGATTTCTTTTAGGCATGATTACACAATTAAAATTATTATTCGTCGAATACGTGCGACACTGGCGGAGCACAAAAACGTGAATGATGGTCGAATGGAATTACTGAGGGAACTTCAATCTAACTACCTTCAATATTCTTAATATTTTATTTTTCTATAGCAGGTAGTTGTAATTTAAGGCTTTCAAACTGTGGATATCTGGCGAAACAATACGTGTTACTACGAATTAATTTATATCTCTTCGGACGAAGATCGAGTATAATTACGTTTCAAATAATACATTTTTAAGTAATTAGAAACGAAAATAACTTACTAGTAGGTAGTGATGAAGTGATTAAGACATTGCTGCCTTTAGTTACTGCCTGGATTTTTGTGACCGAACCAAATAATTCCATCACCACATACACTTTCTGAGAAAACGATAATATGTTTAATATCAAAAATTGTCCTAAACTATAATACCTAAAAAAAAATGTTTCACGTTTGAACTTACATCGGGCACACTTTCAAAAGCAATATCGAGTGGTTCTGAATTGTAGTAGATAATGACACGTGCATCAGCAGTCTTCACCAACCCAATTCTGTCTCCTGTACGTAACCATTGGAATGAAGGAACGAATGCTATGACGTGTCGCTCTCTCACGGGCCCCGACAGCGAATATTTCATGTAACTCCCTATATAGTGAAATAAAATGTAATTCAACAGTTCACATGGATATACTGCTACGTTGCAATATTATATCTTAAATAATGAGATAAAATGAGTGTACTATAACAAAGGTATAATTTATTTACTTATTAATTGCTTACAATTTTAAAAATTTAATAGGATAGATAGGCAGTGTCCGAACGTTGGTCACCTATTAGCCACCGGAATACCTCCAACAGTTAAATTGAGTAGCAGCGTCGTCAGTATAAAAACGACGAGTTAGGCATCGGCGACTGCAATAGTCACTTAGGTGATAAAAGAGCCAGCGATGGTAATAAATCCTCTAGTGTTAGAAATCCCTGAAATTTGCAGAAAGTAGTCATTTACTGAAGTGTCAAAAATATAAACCCTGACTGCTACATAACGCGTTCCAGTAGGCACGGTGAAGCAAAGCAAAGCTGATGGATAACCGATTAGTGAGAAATATGAAGATTGAATAGTATCATAGGGGAGCAAAATAATATTTTTACGACGAGGCCACTTTTCGCTACGTTCAGGATTCTACTAAAGAACCCCTCGCGACGCTCGGGATTCTACTCTAGAACCCCTCACTTCGCTCCGGATTCAAAGGACGTCGCCCGAGCCAAAAATATATTTGCACCCGAATGATACACTCTACATTTCATCACCCTCTATGAGAAAATATAAGGCGCCTCATATTTTATTGTAATATTATAAAATATAGAGTAACAACTATATTGAAATTAAGCAGTACCTAATAATAAAACAACTAAAAACTTATTTCTCCTGGGATTTTGCAGGTAATAGATTATCCATCACATTTCTTGCGTCAGTTCTAATACTTTCAGGAGTTAATTCTATACTTTCACTTGACAGTGAAAGTATAGAATTAACTCCTAATTAATTAAGTGATCTTAAAGAACTCATTTTTCAAAACAAAACCATGAATTTCTAACAATCTGTGAATATTTACGAAAACGCGTTCTGTACTTCGCGCGTTTTTTATTTGTTTTTTTTTTTGGAACGAAGTTCTTTATGGGGCGTTGCGGGAACGTACCGGCAAAAAACGTCCGTAGCGTTAAGTAAGATTTGACGTATATCGTGTGCATCGAAGATACATGAATCGATGGGCCGTCGTACCAGCCAAGT
Organism: Ochropacha duplaris; assembly: GCA_951361185.1. Classification (NCBI taxonomy): domain Eukaryota; kingdom Metazoa; phylum Arthropoda; class Insecta; order Lepidoptera; family Drepanidae; genus Ochropacha; species Ochropacha duplaris. The sequence continues at coordinate 6,026,864 of OX592690.1, forward strand.
CTTTAATCAAACAATATTTGCGTTCAATTTCTTTGGCGCTGAACACTAAGATGTTCCAAATTCAAAAAGTGCGCGGCAAAGATAATTGCGGCGCCCTTATAAAGAGGATTAAAACATCATTACTGCCCGCTAAAGGTTTCTTATAGAAAACACCATCTTTGGGTGCACTTAAAGGCGTACCAAGTCTTCCTTTTCGAATAGATGGGATGAAAATGGTGTATACTAATTAGCAATCAAGGCACGGCAAACGAGGTTTTAAGGCAAAAACAAGGCCGAAGGAATGTTTACAATTATTTTAAAATAATGAATAAGCTTAGTAGAATAATATAAATACGTTCGACGTTTATAACGTTTAACGTAATTTCTTTAAAAGCATGTAACGTATATATTTTCTATACTAATATTATAAAGAGGAAAGATTTGATTGTTTGTTTGCATTGAATAGGCTCTGAAACTACGGGACCGATTTGAAAAATTCTTTCACCATTAGAAAGCTACATTATCCCTGATGAACATAGGCAAGAACATATCCCACGGGAACACGGATGAAACCGCGGGGACAGCTAGTCTTTAATAAGTAACGTATCGTCATTAATTTATTTATGGTAAAATACATTCTAAGTAAGAAAAAGGAAACGAGTTTGATTTTATTATAATAAAACAGTTTAAATGTACAAATATGATGTTATGCAGACTAAGTTAATACAAATTCACTAATTCAATTAACTATGAAAGTAATATAAATGCACAACTTACCCAATTAAGGGGTTCACTCTTATGTAGAAATAGAATACGTAGAAATCACGATTATTATCGGAAGATACTATTAATCAGCGCTCGCGCAGTGACGGTGTCGTGACCAGAGACTAAAAGTCCTATTTTTTGAAGAGTTTGTCTATGTCTATGGTGTAGGCCGTTAAGTTTACTTAATCAATATTAAATATAATTATTACGTACAATTTAGTCGTGACAATACGAACTTGCTAAATTCATGTGGTTATTGCAATAACAATTTGAGTCTTTAAAGTCAAATCTAACGAATCTAGTTTGTCACCGAGTCTAAGTTTCAATTCAACAAGCAGGCTAGACTACCCTGGCTAGTCATCTGACAGTAAGTGACTATTGTCGTCTTCCTAGATAGCAATTGTGTGCCAAGAGCCTTATCTGCCGAAGCAGGTAGATGAATGGGGACAGACTGAAAGTCAGTTGAGTACTACAAAGTACTTATGTATGTCACCATTAAGTTAGATGAAAGCTTCAATAAATCCAAGCTAGTTTACATGTAGGATAAAACGAGATGAATGTCTATAAATATTAAAATCTAAATCTACTTATAACTTATTTAATTATGAAGATGAAGAGTAGATATTATACTGTATTCGCTTACCATCTACGTAAGCCGTGAAGTGTGGGAAATATGAGATGGCAGGCGGCATGTGTTGGTTGACATTTGCGTTCAGAATGTTCACATCAGTCACTCCCATACGGAAACTCCCCGCGCACCCGGATTTGCACTCCGTAATTCTGATCTATTGACAAATAACATGACTATCTTAATGTACCATATTCTTGGAAATAAATAAATGATTTGATGATTTGATTTGATTTGAATTCAAGATTAAATTACAATGTTTTTTTTGTTGGCAGTCGTCGTTTAGGACATTTCTACCAATGTCAAGTTATTATTTTCATTCATATTATATCCACGTTCACAGTCAAGTAAGTCATCGTCCATACATGTCAGGTCAGGTTTTAATGAAATTGGTGGCCATTCCACCAAAACGTCACCGATATCATTCAATAAAACTCAAAATACACAATTTAATGGAAACAAAACGAAAACGCAACGTCACTTCCTAAGTTCTCACAAAAAGTCCTAAAAATTTCAATTTTAATTTGTTTTTCATACTCAAAGCTAGAAGATTAAAAACTAAACAGCATTAGTATCAAAATTACCTCGAAAATCTCGTCGAGAGCGAGATGACTAGAACTAAACACTATGGCCCCCATCGAGTCGACTGTGAGACGTGCCGCAACTGCATAATTGTGCTTCAATATTATATTGTTACCACAATACTCCGAGAAACTCCTAGAAAACATTATTATATATTATAAGTTGGGTAAAATGGACAACAAAATCGGACGTATTTTAGACAAAAATGATCCAAACCACAACCTCCTTCAACCCTCAACCTAATTCTTAGTTTAGTATAAAATCATAATAAATGTATAAATAACTCAATATTGACTAGGTTGTGGATTGGATCGTTTTTGCTAACATACGTACAATTTATGTAATTATATAATATTTATGTAATGTGAACAATTCAATTGAATTTGTTATAAACAAATGGACTTTAATATGTTATAATATGTTTCCTGCATTTAATTCCTTTCTTTGCTGCAAATATCTATTTTCTTACTAACTGTATAATAAGTACATATCTCAACAATAGCCAAATATAGTACAATAACTGACGATTATCACTTGCACAATAATTTATTTATTTTAGGAAGATTTACAGCAAATAAAATTATATAAAAAAACCGGCCGAGTGCGAGTCGGACTCGCGCACGAAGGGTTCCGTAAAACAGGCAAAAAAATCACGTTTGTTGTATGGGAACCCCCCTTAAACATTTATTTCATTTTAACTTTATTATTAAAGTAAAAATACAACTGAGTATTTTGTGAATATTTCAAGTGCCTACCTGTTGCCATTATTGATATCGAGCAAAAAAGGGACAAAAATTTGCGTTTGTTGTATGGGAGCCCCCTTAAATATTTATTTTATTTTATTTTTAGTATTTGTTGTTATAGCGGCATTAGAAATACATAATTTGTAAAAATTTCAACTGTCTAGCTATTGCGGTTCTTGAGATACAACCTGGTGATGATATCGAGCAAAAATGGGCAAAAAAATAGCGTTTTTTGTATGGGAGGGAGTATTTATTGAAGGCGGGCCTTAAATATTTATTTTATTTTATTTTTAGTATTTGTTGTTATAGCGGCAACAGAAATACATAATTTGTAAAAATTTGAACTGTCTAGCTATCGCGGTTCTTGAGATACAGCCTGGTAACAGACAGACGAACGGACAGACGGACAGACAGCGAAGTCTTAGTAATAGGGTCCCGTTTTTACCCTTTGGGTACGGAACCCTAAAAAGTAAAATGAATATCTTAATGCTAATAACAAATCTCCACCGATGTATTTTGTGATAACAATTTTTACATTTCTTTTCTTACCAATATGGTGGCGGTGGTGACGACAACGCTCTAGAATTACTTAACAACGAGTTTTCAGAATTCGTGCACCCATTGTAATTGAACGCTCTCTCTTCATTTTGCAGTATTGTCACCTGTTGAGAAGAGTTAAATTGTTATTTCTAATTGAAGCTACATAAAAATTTATATTAAGCTTGAAATGGTCATTACTAAATGTTATAATTTATTATCTAAACATATGCATACTAAAAATGTTGTTGAATTGGACTTTTTGTCAATAAACCTTTTACTTTGAAGCAAGATTCAAACTGTCGCTTATATAACATTGTATCATATATATTTATTTTAATATACCTGAGTGCACTTTCCATACAGATCGACTACGGCATAAATGTCGAGATGCGGGACATACCAGGCTTTACCCATGTCCATACCATCCAAATAGTAATGGATACTTTTATCCGCGTGCCACATCATGCCTGTAAGTAATTTTAAACTTATATTAGCTATATGTTTAGTGATATGATAGCTCTAGTGACATGTTGAAATTTAAAGATGCATACGAAGATATGCCGTTTCCAAATCCTACCTGTTTTCTTCCTGTTTTCAGAGGTCACAAAGGTTATTCAGATTGACAAAGTCAAATATAAAGTAATCTAGCAATATCCGTCGTGTACATTATTATCAGTGCCACAATTCGGATAAGGAGAATGTTGCCTATATTAAAGAAAAAATATCTGACACTATGTACTGTACTAAACACCTAAAAATACTCGAAAATAGCGAACACGTAAAATTCATCATTTCTTTTTAATGACCAATTTCTCGACAAAGAGTAGATCTTTTGATGTAACATATTTATGACCCGACGAAAATCGTGGGTTCGAATTCTACACTGAACTTCAGCTGTCAGTGAAGGAAAACATCGTGAGGAAACCATATTGCAGTGGTAGGGTACTTTGTAATACTCGACTGGCTGGCTATCAACCTCAAGTTGAAAGTCTGTCGCCAAACACGCACCTACCGGTGTGTTCCGTCAGTTGCACTTGAGAGCCAGTTTCCTTCAAAGCTTTGTGTGCTTACCACCTTCAACTACATAATCACTTAGCACGGTGAGATGGCGGTCAAGATGGCGGCGGGCCTAGTGGTATAAAATAAGCGTGCACCATCGCAGACCACATCATCACCTATCATCAAGTGAGATGGTAACCAAACACGAACCTAAATACAATAAAAAAAAACCAGTAAGTAAACTTACCAACTCGGCTGCCAACTTTGAGAGTGTCCAGGTCTAAAGGGTAACCGCTACGTACACACTCGCCATCCTTCATCATGGCGGCACCGCTCAGGATGTACGTATCCCAGCTGAGATCGGTTGCTGTTCCCGCGACCGCACCGACGCCTCCAGTCACTGCTAGATCGTCCGGACGAATTGCCGTCACACCTTTAACACCGCAATTACAAAAAGCTATAATAGTACATTATGGTACAAGTGTGTAATGTTGGTGATTATCGCTGAGGCGCCATTGAGTACCGAGCCGTTAGGTGAGGGTCATAAGAGAGCCGAGGACAGTTATCAACAATACACACGTGTATCATACGACGGTTTTCAACACACTTGTGAAGAAACTAATCCTAAAAAAACAATTTATTTAGTAGATAAAATAAAATATTGATTTAATATTTTTCGCAATGACGGGAAAAATTATCAGTTTTCGTATGCGGTCGCATCTAACAATGACGATCAGCCATAGACTAAAATAATGAGGTTTCTTTTTATTCGCATTTCGCGGATAGCGTTTTAGCCACTTACAAAATGAGGAATTCAAAGTTCTTTATTACAGACAAAACAAAAGTTATATTTGAGTGAAAGGTTTATTAATTAAAAACGTACATACAAGTTGAAATTATCTATAGTTGCATGAAATGAGCAAGCAACATTAATTTATTTGTACTATTGAACACGATCTTTTTTGTATCGAAACTTTTTTAAGAACAAAGCAACTCAACCAATAAAAAAAACCCTATAACTCACTTGTGAATAATATATAGCAATGAAAAAGTCACAGTTTGATTACAGGTGTCATTATGTGCCTAATTGCGGTGAAATTAGAGTCATCTTATGAGCAAGTGTGTTGAAAAATATGTTATTGTATCCACTGCAGAAAAATCCTTGCTCAGTTTCTTGCCGCAGTCTTCTCAGTTTGAGTGTATTTTAAACGGTGGTAGATTTGGGATGATGCCTATGTTCAAGAAAAAATAGCTAACACTAAATAAGTAGTTTATAAAACATCTAAAAATACTTGAAAATTACGAACACGTTGTAAAATTCCGACTCTTCATTATTTTGGATTACCAATTTCACGACAAAGACAAACTTTTGATGGTGTAAACTTATGACGTCACAAGTATGTACTTCATACAAAACTCCATATAAATCATCGTTTTGACATTTAATAAAAAAGAAGCTGATTAGATATGCCAGTCACCATCCCTATTCTAACGTTCCTAAGTGCCTTACCTCCTGGTAAGGTCCACCTTAATTGAATAAATAAGTTTTGATTTTGAATTTTATGAGATTATTCTTCATAGGAGTAATAATTCTTGAAATGAACAGGTTGTAGGTTGTTAAAAATATGATTGAAACGATTTGCTTAATTGTTTTCAATAATATATGAGCCAGAACTACCTCAGCCTTGAAAGGTCCCATAAAATTTGGTAAACTAAGTCATAGTAGTTAGTAAGCGTAATTTTTCTGTATGTACCTCCCAGATTTTGATCCTTATTAGCAAAATTACTGAATGGTGTCATAATACAATTTTAATTGTTTTCAAGATTAATGGGTTCGATTCTTAAAATTTAAAAAGCTGTTTTAAATCGGCTTCGAGACCTCCTTGGATCGAGACGATCCTGAACTTTAAACCTAAGATAAATACTGGTCAAGTCGCCGCCATATTGACGCGCTTAGTTAAATCAGAGCTGAGGGTAGCATACCTATTTCGAGACTGCCAATCCAACAGTCGACCATTTTATCGATGCGCAGTTCGAACATGTCGCACTCGCGCAGCGGCCGCGAGCTGAACATCACCGCGTCATTGAACTCCGAATAGACGGCCGCCCGCGACGCCGTCAGACGGTTGCGACTCAACCGACCATTGCGACCGAGCACGCGGTGGAAACACATCTCGCTGTGTACATACATTTAAGGCGATGATAACTTAGTGATGTCAGATACCATCAGATGTCATCCACGAACACGCGCCCCAATCTTTTTCCTAATGATAGGTAGTGGTAGTGCTGTCGATAGGTATGTAATGATAATTATAAATAAAAACGTGTAGATAGGTTACCTTACACCATTCGATTTTAAATGGCCGAGAAATAGCACTCTATCGTACACATGAATAGCATTATCATCTCATAACACAAATTAAAAATGCTATCGATTTTTGTTTGGTTGTTTTGGTTCGTTTTAAATTTTAATTGCACTCGGTACGTGAAATGCATCCGTTGTTGTAGGCGACGCGACACAAGTAAAAATAAGCTAATTAGCCACTCTTTATCCTCCCGCTTTCGGAGCGTCTTCGTTTCGTAACCTATCTATAAAACTTTTTACTTATAATATCATTGTGTCAATATGTAGGACGTAGGTATATGTCAATTTGCACCACTACAACACTAGCGCAACGATGCACACTTGCACTGTAACGGATTAGGAAAGAGTGGGGCGCGTCGTGGCATATCGTAGGACGATGGTTCCATCCTGCTATGAGCTTGAGATTTCGCTGAAGCTAAATATTGTAAGGAAACCATGACACGGTGTTGTCGTCAAGCATAGATTTCTTTCTGTAAAGGTGCGTACATACTATGTAACTTGTGTTTTATAACACGTCCACATTATGTAACCTTGCAACATAAAACAATACTGTACACATTAGAATAACAGTGCAATATAACGATGTTATATAACCATTGTCGTAAACGTAGATGCTGGTAAGTATAACATTGTTATAGATATTAATAACTTGTTATTATAACATGATTTATAACATTCAGTGTCCACAAGTTATATAACAAGTTACATACATAGTCTGTACGCACCTTTACAACCGTAATCTCATAACACACTCAGTACGTGAAGTGCATCCGTCGATCTGGCATCAATGATGCGACATAGGTCAAGTAAGGCTAATTAGGCACTCTTTAGTCTATATTAATTATTCTAGCTAACATGTTGTGCCGACCCCACCTAGCGTGGGATAAGAAAGAGAAGAAGAAGACACATTATTATACGCACGGCACGATACTTACGGATATATCGTAGCGTTTGATTCAGTCGATAAGGGCGACTCGGGTGTGTAAACCGGTGGTGGCATATAAGAATCCACAATAGTAGCTTGCGCCACTCTTCCATATAAATCTACAAATAAAGCTAGTATTATATACAAAACAACAAACAATTTCTAAAGTCAATTAAATCATCTATTTTTGACACATAGTCATCCTATTTCATGAATGGCCTATGCATTAGCCAGCCAGATCATTAAATGTTGTATTAGACGCTACGATTTAGGCTGCTAGTTGAATGGCGCCGTTTAGTAAGAAGGACGAATATTTGGATGCGACATATACAGGATGTCCGGTAAGTAGTACGACAAACTTAAGGGGGAGATAGGTACACGGGTGACCTGTCAAATATACAAAAATGACCTCAGTAAAAGCGTCACCATTTTCGAGATATTTAATATCTAAAACCTAAAAGTCCATACATAAAAATATATTTTATTGATGTCATTTTTGTATATTTAAATGTATACAAAAAGTTATAACTTACCAACAATTCCGAAGACTTGTTCCGGAATATTAAACGCAGCCGGACCTTGATCCACGCCGTTGACGTAAAAGTGCAGGATACCCATATCTTTCCGCATCACACCTACTGTATCTCCTTCCTACAATATAATACCATAGAAAATTACATAGAGAACACCAGATATTAACTGGATAATATTTAGACGGGCCCGTCGGCGTGGTTGGTTAACACAATAAAAAGTAATATGGTTTCCATATTCCAAGCTCTGCTTAGTTTGGGATCAGATAGCCGTGTGTGCAAAATGTCCCAGGATTTTTATTTATTATTATAAGCATGATTTTTCAATAGCACTAACAGAAATCTCCACACCTATGTATTCATATATCTATATACAAATAAAACAAAGTCGGGATATTTACACCATTTATAACTCAAGAACGGCTGAACGGATGTTGATGACATTTGGCACACAGGTAGAACATATCCTGTAATAAAAAATCCAAAGCAAACTTATGCGGGTTCAAAAATACGACGAAGCGCTTCGAGAAAAGGTAGGTAGTGCCCCTGCGTTTTCGCTTCGCTGGCTTGTCTTGGCGGGGCACTCCCGTGCGCCCAGATAGAATACTTACTACCTCTGGAAAATATAAGATCCCCAGGGAAAGCGGGTGAAACCGAGGAGAACAGCTAGTATTGTATATATGGCTAGGATGGACCTCAGGATTATTTCTTAGACATTTAACTAGGTACCAAGTCAAGTTTTACTGTAATAACATAATGGATATGTGTTGGTTGAATTGTATCATTATTTCATCAAAATCCGTTCAGCCGTTTTTGTGTGAAAGAGTAACAAACATCTATCCATCAAAACTTTCACATTTATAATATTAGTGGGATATATTATTTATTTACTTGTGTGAATAACAACGGATATTTACCACTAATCTGTTGAGATTCCTAACATACTGTGGGATGATGACAGACCCATCGTGTATTACATCCTCTCCGTTCACTCCCCATGTTCCTGATCTATAACAAAACAATGAAGAACATGATAATATAGAACTGTTTCTATCAATCACCCTTTAGTCATCATCATATCCACTAAAGAAATATCCACAGCTGAATTGAAAACTACGTAGGACCTGAATCGTCAATCGAAAGTCGTTGGTTCGAATCCTACAATGAGCTTGAGCTTTCGGTGAAGGAAAACATCGTGAGGAAACCATAGCACGGTGGTAGGGTACTTTGTTGTACCCGACTGGCTGAATACCACCCTCAAGTTGAAAATCTGTCGCCAAGTACCTATCGGTGTGTTCCGACAGCTGCACTTGAGAGCCAGTTCCCATCTAAGCTTTGTGTGCTTACCACCTTCATCCACATCATCACTTAGAATCTAAGTGATCTAAGTCTTAGATTGTGGTCAAACACGAGCTTATCCAGATAAAAAAAAATACCTCGAGAATGAAGAATGTTAACTAATTTTAAATTTTAGCTATCCATATTCTCTGTCAAAAATAAAAAAATACAAGTGAATGAATTACTTCGATACGTCAATTAGTTTCCGATTTATAGAAGTAAACGTGCGATGCGGACTCGTACTCGATTTGACGTACCTACTCGTGTGACGGTGTGACGTCATCTTGCAACACTCGCTCATAGCGGAGCGTTGCAAATTGTCGTCACATGCGGTCACGTGACTGTTAGCGGGACTCGATTTTATCGTAAGTTTAAATGCCTGTAAAATCAAAACTAATAGGTATTTTTGACTACAACAACAACAAAAACTATAGTAGTGTATTTGTATACATACAAACTTTACTGTAACAAAACTTCAACCGATTTGGCATACCTACCTATTAACATTCTCCAATAGTCGAAAATAAAACATGGAGCCAGGATCTATTAAGCTTTGATTAACGAATACAGATACATGAGCCTTTTTGGGCTCATACAGCTGTGTTTTATACCACAAGTGACACGAGGCAGCCTGGTCTCCTGATGGTAAGTGACTGCCGTCGCCTAAAAACATTAGCAATACCAGGGGGATTGCCAATTTGGTACAACACACACCTTATTACAATGCCTTAAAGGCAACTCTCTCAAGAATAATTGCCGATACACACCAACAGGTGCTTGGCGACAGATTTTCAACTCGAGGGTGGTAGCTAGCCAATCGAGTACTACAAAGTACCATACCATCGTGCTGTGGATTCCTCACCATGTTTTGTGTATAAGCACTGTTTTTTTACAAAGTTTTTTAGAAATTTAATTTACATAATAATACAAATTAAAGTACACTAACATGGCATTGCTCATTCTGAATGGTAATTCTATATCTTTTGATGAATGCTGCGTGACTCCAATCTCAATGCTTCCGGCCCACTTGCGTATAACAAGGTCCAATCTCACTTGAAACAGTTCGTTTGTCTTCAAGGTGCGGTTGGTCATCACTATACCGTTGTTGAAGAGCTCGAAAGCACTGAAAACATCCACCATTTTTATTGATCATAACGAAAACATGAATATTTTTAACACAACCAATTTATAAAAAAACTAAAAATATACTTACTTAGGTCTATGAGCAGTCTTACCATCATTAATAATAATAACATTCGAATCACGCAGCGTATGAAATAAAAGGCTATCTTCATGAATTTGTGGTCTACATCGGCCTGAAAAGGTATTATGTTTCACTATACCAGTTATATCACAAGCTAATATACAGGATGTCCGGTAAGTAGTACGACAAACTCAATGAGGAGATAGGTGGGCGGATCACCTACCAAATATACAAAAATTACCTCAGTAAAAGTGTCACCGCTTTCGATATATTTAATATCTATCTCCCTCTTAAATCTGCCGTACTACTTACTTTTTTCATTCTTGGATAAGCATGTTTGACCGCAATCTCACCACGCTAAGTGATGATGTGGCCAAAGTAAGCACACAAAGCTTAGAAGGAAACCGGCTCTCAAGTGCAACTGCCGGAACACACCGATAGGTGCTTGGCGACAGACTTTCAACTTAAGGGTGGTAGCCAGCCAGTCGGGTACCCTACTACCGTGCTATGGTTTCCTTACGGTGTTTTCCTTAACCGAAAGCTCAACCTCATATTCAGATATTCAGTAAAACTCAACACAGTCAATACAAAAACTTTATATTTTTTAATTGTCACCGTCGCCTAAGGTTACTGGCTTTTGAGTACAACTCCCGGTATACACCGGTGCTTGGCGACAGATTAATCGCAATCTGTTTTCTTACAGAATGCTAGTTTATCAAAACATAATGAACTTAGTTCAAGATATCTTACTTGTTGAAGGCTCTGGGGTGCTCGGTATATTTATTGGTACATTGCTTTCTATATCCTCACCGGGATCTACTATTGTAACCTGTAAACCAAAATTACATTTGAATATATGAACTGTTATTGTAAAGTGACAGTGATTTCATAACAAATTCGACTAATCCAACGTAAATAGTGAAAGCTCATTCGTAATAGTTTAACCATTTACATCGTTCTTGAAAACAGAGTTTTACCAAAATTATACTTAAATAAGAAATATTGTTGAAAATATAGCGAGGGATGTTGCATATATTGAAAAAAAAAACAAACACGAACTAGTGTATAAAACACATAAAATTACTCTAAAAAAATCGAACATGTAATGGACTCTGACTCACGCACCGAGGGTTCCGTACAAGGTTTGTAGTTTTTTTTTTAGTATATGTTGTTATAGCGGCAACAGAAATACATAATCTGTGAAAGCTATCACGGTTCATGAGATACAGCCTGGTGACAGACAAACAGACAGCAGAGTCTTAGTAATAGGGTTTCCGTTTTTACTCTTTGGGTGCAGAACCCTAAAAAACGAATTCAATTTGATATGTCAGTCAACATCCCAAGGAGCGAGCAAAGATGTTAGTGGTCTGATTTTGCTTGTCTGTATAAATAGCTTTCTTGTTTCTTACCTTCACAGTCATACCGTACAGATCTACAACGCCCCACACATTCACATATTGTTCAACTTTATCGGTGGCAACTCCTTGATCCACCCCATTTAAGAAATAATGCAATTTCCCACTATTTTTTCTCATCATACCAACAGTGTCTCCTTCCTGTTGAATATTATTTATTAAAACACTTACTTTTCCACACATTATCTACTATCTGGAATATTCACGTTAGAGGTATTCACTACTTCATCAATCATTCTCTTATTAGATCGCTAATCTATACTAATATTATAGAGGTAGTAAAGTTTGTGAGGTTATAGGGGGTAATCACTGGATCTACTGAACCGATTTTGAAAATTCTTTTACCAAAAGAAAGTCACGTTATTTATAAGTGTGTATATTTTTATCCGGGAAAAGATAGATCCCACGGGAACGCGGGTGAAACCGCGGGGGACAACTTTTTTTGTATACCTAACCAAAAGTTGTTGACATATTTTAAAATGTATAACCGCAGCGGTTTAGGCAGCTGTATGCTGATAGGTTAATCAGTATGGCTGTCTTATTTACAATCCTGTTTATTATTCTACAGATTAAAATCTATATACCTCATATAAAAATTAATCCCTATCTCCCATAACTTGAGAATGACTTAACTGATTTCATTCATCTTTTTTTAAAGTTTTTAAATGCTTTGTAGGTTTTTACGGAAGAAAAAATTAAGAAAATTACGCAGAAAATTGGAAAATATCAGGTACTTACTCGTATATAAAATTCCTCTATCACGATCTTCACCCGCGATGAACTCCGAAACTACAAATCTGATCTTGATAAAACTTGGCACACAAATAGACTATATTCTAGAATAAGAGATAGGATACTTTTTATCCCGGGAAAATATAAGATACCGCGGGGGACAGCTAGAATAAGATAAATAATAAATGAACACTAATTGTACAGTCAAAATCTATTGTATATTTTCGACATACCCTAAGTTCATCGAGATTGAAGTTCCCATACTCGACGCAGGTACCATGTCCGTTAAAGAGCAATTTGCAGCCGGACATCATGATGGTTCCTGTCTCCATATTGGTCATTGTTGAAGGAAATCTTATAGTTGCTGGATTGTGTGTTGTTACACCCAACTGTTACGTGATATTCATTAATTGGGTATTATAATCACTGTATTGTACACGTTATTTCCATATAATAGATAGTGCCATAAACGAAGACGCGCCCCCCTCTTTTTCCTAATCCCTTATATTATAATGCATACATTCGCTAGTTTTGTAGTGCTGTCGATTTGCAGCATTACAATACTAGCGAAAGAATTTAGCACTGTAAGGGATTAGGGAAGAGTGGGCCGAATTTTTCAAGGGGGCTGGATGGCCAAATCCTTAACTAAAGAGCTTATTAAAAAAGAGCATTTTTTTTATGTCACTAGTGACAACGAGGCAGGCGGGTCACCTGATGGTAAGTGACTACCGTCGCCTATAGACATTAGCAATACCAGGTGGACTGCCAACGTGTTGTACACCTTATTACAATATCTTAAGGGCAAGGGCAACTGGCTCTCAAGTGCAACTGCCGGAACACACCAACAGGTGCTTGGCAACAGATTTTTAACTTGAGGGTGGTAGCCAGCCAGTTGGGTACTACAAAGTACCCTACCACCGTGCATAATCTTGTTTGCCGTATGTCATTACATCAGAGAATAAATAATACAGGTTGTATATTTTGTTTTTGTCTTTTTTTTTTCAAATTAATCGGGTTCTATTCCTAGCTTGGGATTTATTTTTTCCAAAATCTAATGACTAAAGAGAAATTTTAGTTTTTATCAAAATCAGCCTAGAGACTCCTTCCAGCATTTTGTTATTCCCTTTAGTTAAGGATTTATACAACCGCGTCCGTTTGAAAAATTTACCCAGTATAGTTCTTTAGTTCATATTTGGTTCATCACCTCAATACTACCGCTCCATTTATCAACAAGCCTGTCAATTCGTATCTCAAACAATTCGTTCTCGTAGAGAGGACGGTGCGTCATCACTACGCCGTTGTTATAATCGTCTAACGGCCGCGCCCGCTCAGCTGACCTTTAATTTAGTAAGTATTTCATTAATATAAATAACGTTATTAAAAAATAAACGAAATTATTCTAGGAACAAAGCAATATTTTTTTTAGATAGTAAGTAATCAAATAAAACTAAAAACTCACTTATTATTTGCTGAAAGTTTGACTAGAATTCCACATCTCGGATGGAACCGTAATAGATCTTGGGCCACTAAAAAATAAATAAATAATTAATAAAGAACATTTTTGGCATTATTATTTAAAAACAATAGCAACTTTCTAAAAGTACTTATTGATATTAAAAAATACAGGTCAAATACATGTAAAACCATGCATTATAAGTTTATGAATTTTACACACCTTAAACGGTGGACGGGACTCACAATTCAAATATATATCCCAGAAAATAGCGGAAGCCCAGAGGTAGAGCACCTTTAGAGGTACCCGTATCACTCCATGTATGTTCCACGATTTTTCTTAATTTACGAGTTATAACTAGTATATATAACTAGTCTTTTAATTTTTTTTACCCAATTCCGATTTTCAATACATTTTTAGTCGCAGTCACGCGAGTAGTTGAGATACAGGTCTGAGTTTTTTTTCTTAATTACCTGAATAATAGAAATAGTAGATGCATTAACATTTGTTACTAGAATTGTGACCATTATTTGCAGGAAAGTGGAAATTCAGATTTTATCTAAAATGTTTGAGGACATTTTAATAATAAAAGTTACATAACTTTTTTCTTTCAAACCAATTTTAAAAACATGTCCATTTTATCAGCTATTTATCCTGTAAATTTCATCGAACTATCTTTACAGCTTCCGACTCAAAATTTGATCTAAATAACACAAAGTCGAAATTTAACATTTGAATGGATGAATGGAAAAGATATTAAAACTTAATAAGTAATTGTTTAGTGTGTCTTAATGTCACAATTTTTATTTAATTATTTTTTCCTGCTCTATTCAGACTCTACATCTTCTAAAAAAGTTCTCTTTTGGTCTTATGAATGCCATTCTATTGTTTTTCACTGTTACCTCTGCATCTCTCAATGTCGATCTTAATTCTGTTAAATTTCTTATTTCTTTGGCGTATACTCATTCTTTATAGTAGCCCCAAACGAAAAAGTCAGTGGGGTTCAGGTGTGGGGACTGTATATTAGAAATAGGGTAGGACTTAAAATACTTCCTTGTGGAATGCCAGAACAGCTGTTTTTAGGTCAGAACTTGTATTTTAACCGATTTTCATACTTTCAAACTCGATCTCTAAGAAAATCGGAAAAGAGTTCGAGTTGTGTTCCCCTTATCCCAAGTGTTTCGAGCTTGTACAATAATATTGAGCTTGGAATAGGGTCGAAAGATTTGGCAAGATCTAAAAAGATTCCAATGGAGTGCATACTACTATCTGTATTGCTAGTAATATAGTCTGTCAGTTGGTGTACTGCTTGGCTTGTTGATTTTTTCGGCCTAAAACCAAATTGCCTGTCCGAAAGTAGTTTGTTGTCTTCTAGATATTTTATTAATCTAATGTTTATAAAATTTTCCAAGATTTTAGATAGGCCAGATAAAATTTAAATTGACCTATACAGGGTGTAAAACGGAAAGGGTATACTCATATCGATTACACGGCTTCATAGGATCATAACAAACTACGCGGTATGGTTTTTTTTAATTTTATCTCTACGCGTTAGGAAGATAATGAGAAATACAAATACTAGAAACCTAAAAACCGAACATTCCATACCGAAATGAGCACATCCCTAGCACCAAGTCAGCTGCGAGTGTCAATCAACTATGTCAAAGTCAATTTTCTAGGTCAAGGCTTCTATTTTTTTTAATTTTATTAATGGAAGGGTTCCGGATGATTATTTTTCTTTGCAAAATAATATTACTGACTTTTTCTAGCAAGAACTAAGATTATGTTTGTGATCAAGCCAAAATTAAAATATTCATGTTTTAACTTGAAAATATTTTTTAAAAATAGGTAATGAAGAGACTTATTTATTACCTACTTAAAACAATCTAATAACAAACGTAACCGAGTGTATAATTATGTAAATGTACAAACAAACAATTATCTTCCACCACAAAATTTGGGTACAACATTGGTAGTAACTACCTAATAACAATATTCCTGTAAATTCCATCACATAATCCTTTTTTTTATATCGATGACGATTTGCCAACGTACTGCAACACAAATTAATTGCTTATGTAGGTACTTATTACTTACTTACTACTAAATAAATAAGATGGATTTTTATAATGCAATTTAAGTTCAAATGATCCCTAAACATCACTCAGTCTCTCGAAACTAGGAACAAAAAAAAATTGTATGGACTTTACGTGGCAAATAATGGCGGATATTGCTGTCACACTCCCTCAGTGCGGTTTCTCTTCCTGCAATAATATGTCAAGTGTCAGCCAATTTATTTGTCAAAATTCATTTCATGTGTTTTTTAGGGTTAGATACCCAAAGGGTAAAAACGGGACCCTATTACTAAGACTAAGGCTGTCTATCCGTCCGTCTGTCTGTCACCAGGCTGTATCTCAAGAACCGCGACAGCTAGACAGTTGAAATTTTCACAAATTATGTATTTCTGTTGCCGCTATAACAAAAAATACTAAAAACATAAATATTTAAGGGGGGCTCCCATACAACAAACGTGAATTTTTTGCCGTTCGTTCGTGCGCGAGTTCGACTCGCACTTGGCCGGTTTTCTCATCAAAATTTGTGAAGGATGATCAGAGGTGTACTTCGAATCAAAATGCCACCAATTAGACGGTTTATTACTTGTGAAATTTGTGGAAATCGCTCAAGTCGTTTGAATCATGAAAAAGGGATGTTTATGGCGAGATTTCCTTTAGATGTAGCCCGATAGACCCTTAAATATGATACTTTTCAGCCATATGGATGTAGAACAGGCTAGGAACAAATAAACAAATTTGACTCATTTATATTGTCTGCTAGTGATATACTGCAACTGTAATATCCACATATTGATAACAACGTTATTGTTTATCATTGAAACATAAAAAGAATTATTATGTTGCGTGAAAGAGTAGGGGCACATTGATTTACATAATTAAAATGGCGTGCCTACATAAATGAGCAAGGATCGGAAACATAATCTTTATAATATTGATATGCCAGACAATTGCTTTCGTGTGCCAAGTACGCAAGAAAAACTACGTAAGCTCTACGCAAAGCCTGGCCATTATGTGTTTGTATCTAACGCCTGGAGCGTTCCAACAAAGTGGCGATGATGAGCCTACAAAAATTTACAGAAACAGCTTTTTATTCTATTTTGGGTCCGCATTTAAGTCAAATCTTGTATTAGTACCAAATATCGACTCATTAACATTGGACTCATAAATACGAATTCGATACCTAAAATTAATAAATACCTAGGTTTCTACTCTGCATATTTTATCGATATCGATAAAAAGCTATTTGTTAAGCACTATTTGGTTCGGGTACTCCTGTTGTTTGACATCTCTGTGGTATCGGAATCGGTTGGTATTGGAATGCCACGTAAATTGATTCTATTGGCTATAATGGGATATCCTGTCTCTGAAAACGTAGTGATTACATACTTTTTGACAATCTTTCATTCATAATTATTTTTAATAATCTTTAGTCATGACAAAGTCATTCAGTTTTTCATTCACCGTGCGCAGTGATGCCAATTTCGTGAATTTTCCACTAAAACTGGTGGTTTCTACCTCCTTTTTAGTGGCGAAATATTTATTTAAGTGGCTGCTGAATTTTTCTTGTGGTTTAGTAGAATTCAGATAAAATAATAGAAAAGGTAATTAATTTGATTGTTATTGCTGATTGATATTGAATAATTTTAATGTTCCTGATCTTGCGCAGTTTTAAATCTACATAGTAGAAATATTGTGAAATATTTGAAAATGTATCTAAATGTACTTTTGAAAATAAAAATAAAAAGAAAGATCCACTGCTGAAAAATAATTGCATTGTTGAGGTTCTTGCTGGAGTATTCTCAGTTTAAGTGTATTCCGAACCGGTGGTAGAGTCAATTGTAACGTTCATTGTGCCTTACCAGGGCCTAAACTGAATAAATGAGTTTTTGATTTGATTTGACATCTTCTAATAATCCATTTAGGTCTTGTTCTAAAAAAGATTGATTGAAATTTGAATAGATCACGGTTTTTGCGTGGCCGGTACGGTTCCCAGATTTTAACCCCATTGACTTTTTCGATTGGGGTGTACGCCAAAAAAATAAGAAATTTAACAGAATTAAGATCGACATTGAAAGATGCAGAGGAAACAGTGAAAAACAATAGAATGGCATTCATAAGACCAAAAGAGAACTTTTTTAGAAGATGTAGAGTCTGAATAGAGCAGGAAGAATGAAATTTAAAAAAATTGTGACATTAAGACTCACTAAACAACAATTATTACGTTTTAATATCTTTTCCATTCACCCATTCAAATTTTAAATTTCTACTTTGTGTTATTTAGATCAAATTTCGAGTCGGAAGCTGTGAAGATAGCTCAATGGAATTTACAGGATAAATAGCTGATAAAATGGACATGTTTTTAAAATTGGTTTGAAAGAAAAAAGTTATGTAACTTTTATTATTAAAATGTCCTCAAACATTTTAGATAAAATCTGAATTTCCACTTTCCTGCAAATAATGGTCACAATTCTAGTAACAAATGTTAATGCATCTACTATTTCTATTATTCAGGTAATTAAGAAAAAAAACTCAGACCTGTATCTCAACTACTCGCGTGACTGCGACTAAAAATGTATTGAAAATCGGAATTGAATGGGTAAAAAAAATTAAAAGAAGTTATAACTCGTAAATTACGAAAAATCGCGGAACATACATGGAGTGATACGGGTACCTCTAAAGATGCTCTACCTCTGGGCTTCCACTTGATACTATTTTCTGGGACATCTCTGTATATATAAGTAATGGATAAAGGAGTGTAAATAGTTTTTAATCCGACAACTGTAAGAAACCGAAAAGCTAGTAAGAATTTAAAATTACCAAGAGCACATGCACCAACCAACCAATTTGGAGGATAAAGCCGCCTTGGAGGACTATACTCGAGAGTTTCTGCTGAGGTTGCTTCACAAATATCCACCTCAGTCAGTGAGCCGTCATTATTTGGATCTTCTTCAACCTAAAATACATAGACGTAATATCAAAAACTTATCAATAAAGCATCTAAAGTTTAATGTTTAATTATCTGGAGTGATTTGACAGTTGTAATAAATATTTCGTTACTCTTAAATTATTTCAAGAATTAATGAGAATACGTGTGATCGCTGACATTAGATTTATTGATAAAAAGTGATATGGTCAAACCATCACATTGCGCTCGTAACTCTCAGTTTACCAGCTAATTAAAAATCCGACTTTAGCGAAAAAATCGTCATGTCAAGTTATCAATCACAAACCTGTTGTATGCTGGTGTCCATGATGGGGTTTATGGCATTACTGTTTATGATTGAGACCTGAACGCATTGTCCATATAAATCTATGACCGCAAATAATTTCGTTGGTAAATCCCTGGCAGCGACACCGAGGCATTGACCATTAACATAAAATAATAATTCGGCCTGTAGAGAAAAAAAATGTTTGCTTAAGAGTGATACGAATTATTTCAATATAAAAGTATGAAATGGAAGTTTATTCATCGAAATAGACATTCACAGGCATATAGTTCAAATAAAGAAACAAGGATTCTTAAAATTCACCAGCTTACGATTCGACCCTAAAATACGGCGTCATGTCAACCAGGCGAGATTCTCAATTTGTTTTGTAAAATAACAATAGATTATTATAAAATAAAATCCTCACATATTATAAAAACAAAGACCCGTGCATAACAGGGGCGGGCGGGTCGCTAGAACATAATAAGTATATACCTATAATCCAATAAATTTATCCAAATAGTTTACACTAAGAAAATATTCAAATCCAAATTCCAAAGTATGTTTTTTAAATGAACTCATAATTATTTTTACATGCTTGACTTATGAAAAACTCTAACGCACTGTTCGAAAGGATGCTTTAGCTGAGAAGAGCCAGCAATGACATTTTTTAAAAAGCAACTTAGACCTATTACATATCATTTGGGAATGATTAAATTCGGTATAGGGATTGTTGGAGTCACGGGAAAAAACATAGGATAGTTTTTATTCTAGAAGAAATTTGGTATAGAGATTGTTTTAGTCCCGGGAAAAAGCATAGGACAGTTTTTATCCCAGAAATTACCCTTTAAGGGGCTGAAAAGGGGGGTGGAAGTTTGTATGGGAAATCAATAACCGCTGAACTAAGATCTTTTTGCCTGTCTGTTAGGTACTTCTTCACGCTTAAACCGCCGAACCGATTTAGATGAAATTTGGTATAAGGATAGTTTGGATTCCGGGAAAAAATATAGAATAGTTTTTATCCCAGAAATTACCCTTTAAGGGGGTGAAAAGGTGGGTGGATGGTATGGTTTGTATGGGAAATCAATTACCGCTGAACTAATTTCTGTCTGTCCGTCTGTCTGTTACCTCTTTACGCTTAAACCGCCGAACTGATTTAGATGAAATTTGGTATAGGGATAGTTTTAGTTCCGGGAAAAAGCATAGGATAGTTTTTATCCCAGAAATTACCCTTTAAGTGTTGGGAATAGGATCTATTTGGTTCTAATTAAATAAAAGAAAATGTTATTTTATATTAGGAATATGTATTGACTTGACATTACTTTCACTTTATTATATCTTTCTGAGCACACGTATTATTTATTATTTTTTATCCCATTGTGTTCCTCACAAGGGTTATGGGCCCATTGAAGATAAAAGATATTGGAGGAAAGTTGCTCGAGACATCAACCAAAGACAGATAGAGCTATGATTGCAAAGGGAAAGTTGGAAAAAAAGAAAATCACGGAAAAACCAAAGGGTTTTATGTTCAAATGCTTCAAATGCCACAAACTAGGCCACAAAGCATCTGAATGTCCTAAGAAAGGAGATGTGAAGTGTGTGTCAAATAAGTGTGATAGTGATGTACGTAGAGCTGTTTTTAATACTGGTTTTGAACAGATGAATGTAGAGCTGTTCATAGTAGAATGGAAAACTGGATCTTAGATAGTGGGTGTACGTCACACTTATGTAACGATTCGAGTAAGTTTGTAAATGGCATGATACCTGCAAGTGGTAAATTGAATTTAGCATCAAATTCCACTACAAATGTGCAAGGTAAGGGTGTAGTCACATTGTCTGCATGTAAAGGTGAGTCTAGTACAGTAGTCTTATTGTCAGACACGCTATTTGTTCCGGATTTGCGAAGTAACTTGATTTCAGTGGCAAAAATTACGGATAATGGTTCCGTAGTGACTTTTAGTCAGAATAAGGCTGTAGTTACAGATAGTCAAGGTGAAGTTCAGTTTACCGCGGATCGTTTAGGGAGCTTATACTATGTTAGAGAGAAAACTGAATCTGTATCTATTGTCTGGAATAGTGATGCGTGGTTGTGGCATGAACGTTTAGGTCATCTTAATGCGAAAGATCTGTCAAAAGTGTTAGTTCATTCGGGAATTAAAATCGGATCAATAGACAACCGTGAATTTCACGATTGCGATATTTGTGCGAAAGGGAAAATGAGCGCGTTGCCATTTTTTAGAACAAGTGGACCATGTGATGATATTTTAAAAATTGTTTATTCTGACGTAGTCGGACCCATGCAAACTGAAGCGTTAGGAGGCGCAAAATATTTTGTTACTTTTATTGACGACAGTACACGCTGGTGTGAAGTGTTTTTGCTGACTAAAAAGAATGATGTATTTACTATCTTTAAGACATATACAAAAGTTTTGTAGAAAATTTAACTTGCAAAAAGATAAAATATTTACAAACGGATAACGGAGGTGAATACTGTAACCGAGATTTCGATGTATTCTTAAAGAATGAGGGAATATCTAGGCGATTGACCGCTCCTCGAACTCCGCAACAAAATGGAGTTGCAGAGAGGATGAATAGGACACTTGTAGAAATGGCTAGATGTATGCTGATATCGTCCGGATTGTCACCAGGTTTCTGGGCTGATGCCATTGTGACGGCGTGCCACGTGAGTAATCGATGTCCATCGAGTACTCTTGGAGGACAGATCCCGTACGAGAAGTGGTATGGAAAACCAGTTCAGCTACACTATTTTCAGAAGTTTTTTGTTGTTGTTTGAGTTGAAAGACTTTGGACTGGCAAGTTACGTTTTGGGCATTGACATTGTCAAAAGGGGAAATGTCATTAAATTGTCACAACAAAAGTATGTCAACGATTTGTTAAAAAAATTTAACATGGAAGATTGCAAAGAAACGGTTTCCACTCCAATGGAGGTTGGACAGAGGTTTGGAATTGAAAATGGAGAGGAATGTGCAAAAGATGAAGCAGTGTGGCCATATCGTGAGTTGATAGGGAGCCTTCTTTATCTGACCACGGGCACCAGACCAGACATAACAAATTCGGTAGTCAGGCTGGCACAGTTCACAAATACTCCAAATATAACATGCTGGAAAGCAGCAAAACGTTTGTTGCTATATTTAAAAAATACGCAAGAATATGGACTCGTGTTCAAGAAAACTGGAAAATCAGCTGTAGGGTTTTCTGATGCAAATTGGGGTAATTGTCTCTTGGATAGGTGCTCATATTCTGGGTATGCTTTTATTTTAGGCGGTGCATGCATATCATGGAAAAATCAAAAGCAGAAAAGCGTTGCGACTTCTACATGCGAGGCAGAGTATGTCAGTCTTTCACAAGCAATGAAAGAAGCAGTCTATCTGCGTAGTTTGCTCACTGAAATCGAGTTACACAGGTATGCCAAGATTTCTTTATATGCAGATAATCAGGGCGCAATTTCATTAGCCAAAGATCTAGTTTTTCATTCTCGATGCAAGCATATTGATATAAGATGCCATTTTATACGAAATGTGCTAAATGTAATAAGAATATAGTGTTGAAATATGCTTCAACGAACAATATGTTGGCGGATGTACTAACGAAATCCTTGCCGAAGCAGGCTCACTATAAGTGTGCATCAGGGTTAGGTTTAGATTAGCAGGGCTAACATTTTGTTTTCAATGTATATTTTTATTTTATTTTTTTAGTGTTTTCTTGTATTAATTATGGGGGTGTGTTGGGAATAGGATCTATTTGGTTCGAATTAAATAAAAGAAAATGTTATTTTATATTAGGAATATGTATTGACTTGACATTACTTTCACTTAATTATATCTTTCTGAGCACACGTATTATTTATTATTTTTTATCTCATTGTGTTCCTCACATTAAGGGGGTGAAAAGGGGGGTGGTATTTGTATGGGAAATCAATATCCGCTGAACTGATTTATAACTGTCTGTCTGAAAAAACCGGCCAAGTGCGAGTTGAACTCGCGTAGAAGTATTATATTGAGTTTACCACTTTATTTTTTAATTGATAGAATTCTCATAGGTTTTCCTGTAATTTACAAGCAATGAACTATATTTTGTAGTTTTTCCAAAATTTTAGGCTCAGTAGTTTCGGAGATCAGGGGGAATGGTCAATTTTCGTCTTCTTTCATGAATAAAATCAAAATTATTTATTTGACAATAATAACAAAAATATATTTGAGGCTTTCTTAACGAGCCCTTTCATTTGATACTGACACAGTAAGGTTTGCAAAACCTTTTGTTTTTAATTTCCTAATTTGTCTTCCGAAAATTACCCTTATTTAAAAAAAAATTATTTACTTTGCACATCTGTGTTTGGGTCATGGACCTACAACATCCTACCAAATTTCACCTGATTTGGTCCTGTAGATTTGGAGCAAATGTCTGTGACATGTCCGGACAGACAGACGCACGAGTGGTCCTATAAGGGTCCGTTTTTTTTGTACGGAACCCTAAAAAGCAGATTGGATAAAAAATAAGCTACGCAAATTACTAATTCCACGCGGACGAAGTCGCGGGCAAAAGCTAGTCATTTATATAGTCTCACTGATAATATATGCGTGGTATGGCGGCAACAAAGGAATAAAGAAATATAATTTAGTTTTGCGTGATTTAGTAAATAACAAGCTCAAGTAGACCCGCCCCCATGAGCAGCACCTGTTCACAAGTATGACGCGTAGAAATAACAATATGAAACCACTGGTGACAGGATATTCAAAGAAATATAGGCTTAATTGCAACAGTCAACCCACCAGGTTAATATATTGTTGTTTAAATAAGAACATGGAAAGACGCGTGTGGCAGCCACGGAAGTAAACGACCTGTCAATGGATGCAGACTCAAGCAAAGGCCTTAAAATTATATACAGTACAGATTTCAAGCGAAATGGCTATCTGTGAGCATCAATAATATAACATGACTATTCTTCTATAAATTCTCTAATAAATAATAATATATTATATTACTTTTTTCACGACTTGAGTCGGTTTTTTATAAATACCCCGTCCCGTAACCCACAGGAAAAAAAGTATTTATATCCCCTTTTTTTCATCCATATTAAATTATAGATATTATATTTATACATATATGTATATGTTATTCATACAAGTATATATTAAATTAAAAATAAAGTACATATATATTAATATCTAATAGACACACAAATTAATAAAATATTTAAATTATTAAGGCAAGCAGGTGTTTAGTCACTATTCTGTGTGTTATTATTATAATAATATTTCAATTTATTAATTTAATTTTAATTATATTATATTAGATTTATTCACTTCAGCAATAAACCGGATAATAGAAACACTTTTCACCTCATTATGGCAATGAATTATGCATTAAAATATAAATAAGTATAGTGAGAACCAACCTTATTTGTTCGAGTGACTCCTATACAGTCTCCTTCTTGAAGTGAGTCTAGTTCTGGACCATATGGGTTAACTAGAGTAATACCATCTTTAACAATAGAGCTACCAGACAAGATCTGTGAAAACCAAATTAATTCTAAGAATGTATTATTTATGCTAATTTAGGATTTTATTTAAATGTGGGAAGAAGAATAGCAGCAAACCACTCCATTAAAACTTGGTGATACACAATAATAGTGGTTAGAATAATGTTTACATACTAACAAGAAAATTATAACAATAAATTGAATATGCAAATAGAGCTTGCACCAGTCTCCCTCACTTAAGAAACTTTTATAAAACAGGCTAAATCTATGTAAATTATTTTAGGTAAAAGCAATGTCGTTTAAACCTTTATAAATAAAAATATTTATATTCATAAGCATACCCAAGCTGTATTTCGGAGCTTAGTTGCAGTGGGTGGCAACTCCAAAAACTCAGGGTCTAAAGTAGTAACACCAATCTCAAGGCTGCCATTCCAAACATTGACCTAAACAATAATTTATCTATAGACAAGCAAGTAATTATTAATTGGATGTGGCCAAAGGGAACTGGCTAATAATTTTGTGAAAAATCTTTACCCTTCATTTGGGTTGCCCCATAAATTTTGATACAGGGCCTATCTAAGGCAAGGCGCTATCCTTCTAGCTCAGTGGTAGTGATGTCGAATACCGCCACGAAGGTCATGGATCGAATCATACAATGAGCTTGAGCTTTCAGTGAAGGAAAACATCGAAAGGAAACCACAGCATGGTGGTAGGGTACTTTTTAGTACATACTCGACTGACTGGCTACTATACCCTCTAGTTTAAAAACATCTTTGGTGTGTTGCAGCAACTGCACTTGAGGGCTCTCATGTTGCTAAGTTGCCTTTAAGGCATTATGTAATAGTGTGAACACATTGGCAATCCCTCTGGTATTACAAATGTATATAAGCAGCGGTAGTCACTTACCATCAGGTGACCTGTCTGCCTCGTTGTCACATACTCCTCATAATATTTTCATATGATAAAACTCATTGTCAGCATACAACCTACAACCTTCACTAAAACATTAATTTTAACATCTACTTGACATCATGATCATGAGATTAACAATGGATATTAGTAGACTTGAATTTGATATTTAAGAAATACTTTTTAAAAAGCTATGAGCTTGGTGGGTAAGCTGAACCCACAACCTATCACAACACAAGTTGTGGATTTGATTACCATCATGGACAGACTACATGTCTATTTGTCCTGGATGATGTAAGTAGGTATGTATTTTTAAATACAAGTAGTTTCTTAGTTATCTGGTCTCTC
The DNA here is from genome assembly GCA_951361185.1 of Ochropacha duplaris. Lineage (NCBI taxonomy): Eukaryota > Metazoa > Arthropoda > Insecta > Lepidoptera > Drepanidae > Ochropacha > Ochropacha duplaris. The sequence goes on from OX592690.1 coordinate 6,053,100, forward strand.
TAAAACAAGCTCTGCTTAGTTTGGGATCAGATGGCCATATTGTTGCTTAGGTATCAAAACCACATAAGTCTAAAATTGGCCATGTGACGTTTTATACTTCATTGGATATCTAAATAAATAAAATATAAATATATATAATTCTAGTGTCACAGTTTTAGTTATCCTACTCCTCTGAAACGGCTTGACCAATTTTGATGAAACTTTATATTTACATTCAGTAGGTCTGAGAATTCTATATTTTATTAGCTTTCCCCTGCGGTTTCACCCGCGTTCCCATGAGATCAAGCGTTATAAAAAGTAGATAACAACTTACTCTCTCAGACCTACTGAATATATATATAAAGTTTCATCAAAATCGGTCAAGCCGTTTCGGAGGAGTATGGTAATAAATTATTTCCGAAACGGCTTGACTGATTTTAATAAAATTTTATATGTGTATTCAGTAGGTCTGAGAATAGGTTGTTGTCTATTTCTTACTAGTTGTACCCCGCGGTTTCACCTGCATTCCCGTTTTAATTTCAGAGCAGGACAACGTCTGCTGGGTCTGCTAATATTATATATATTATTATTGTATATATATTACCACTGTAAAATTTAATTTCTTTAAATAAATTTCTATTTCTATTATTTGGTGCTCATTCAATGATGTTAATAAATTGTTAAAACTATCCAATTGCATTGCAGCCAGTTATTCAAATATTTCTAGCACTGCAGTAGTAGCAGATAGCAGATATAATCAGTTTTTGGAAATTCCCAGGATATTATCATTATAGAATAAGCTTGCTACTTTAATTAAATGTGTTGTAACTGAAGAGTGAATAAATTAATTAGTTGAATTAAAAAATAACAATTCAGAAACTTAATGTAACTCTAGCTAGGTAATCTTCAATACTTAACTTTTTGGTATGTTACTAATGGTATGTTTCATTTCACTAACCTTTTTATCAATGCACACTTCAAACATAACATCATCTTTTAAGGGTTCAGAGCTGAATATCAAGCCATGATTAAATTCTACGGAATTTCTTATGGCAGTTTTTTCATTGAGTAGAGTAACTCTATCGCCGCAGCTTGTGTGAAACTTCATTGTTCTCAATGAAATAACTTCATAGGTTGTTCGGATATTTTGCTTTCAGTGCAAGTTCGGGATGTCACATACTTGAAATACTCCACTATGTATATTAAATAAAATCATATTGATCGATTTTAAAAAAGCTAATTATTTTCTCGAATAAAAACCAATATGACCATTTTTTAAAACTGCTTTCAATGCATTGGTTTATGTACACATATGAAATGAAATAAATACCTAGTTAATAAAATACTAATTGCATTGCAAACACCATCACCATCGCTCAAATCTCAAACGAAATCTAACTAAAATATCGAAATTAGTAGGTATGTAGGTATGAAAATTGAAGTTGAAATCAATAAGAGACATCAAATTGACAAAATTTGACAATGACAGTTTAATGACAGTGGCACATGAATTATGTATACTATCTGGATAGGTAACTCTCAATACCTACTTGAAGCAAATACCTATCAATTGCGAAAAAAAGAAAGATAACCAATACGTTGGGAGAATCTCTCATTCTTTCATTCAGGGTAAGTAGGGTTAGAATAAGGTTAGAATACATAATTCTTGCAGTGGCAGCTCGGAACAATTATTGTTCCGAGAGTGGCAGACTCAACAGATTATGTTTTTTTTTGTCTCTTCTATTCTTACAATCTGTCTCTATGGTAGGTACCCTCGGAACAATACGGTTTCATAGAAAACGGCTTAACCACTACTGATTACCACGAAGAAATGAACGGCGCGACATTTAAAGAGTGGTTCCAGAATTTAGTTAAAGACAACAAGGCGGCAAAAGTGTGTTATGAAATAGATGAATTGGCTCTGGAATACGGTCATCGCGTTCACAGAATCCCTCCTTATCATTGCCACTATAATGCGATTAAGCTAATCTGGGCTCAAATAAAAGGTTATGCAGCCCGCCAAAACACTTCTCCGCCATTCAGCACAAAAAAGGTGATGAACCTATTAAAAAAAGCCTGCGGGAACAAAAGATAACTGGGCGAAGGTTGTCGCAAAAACGAAAAGTTGTGGGATTAAGGGGAAATATTAGTGGGATGTATAACAGCGTTTCACCGGCATGTTTTTAGCAGCGCGCCGCTTCAAGTTCTTCATATCGCGATAATCTTTTAAACTATTTGTCGAAATTAGGATAGGATTAGTGGGATTTGCTTTATCTATTCTTTTTATCATAATGGAATCTGAAAAACGCGGTAAAAAAAATACTGAAAGAGAGAAGATGCTTCTTATCGAAACGTCAAATAGTTATGGAACCGATAAACGCCGCAAATTGGTCAGTTAAGCAGTTTAAACGGAGTTTAACTTACATCGCGTTGTTCGGAAACGCACTTCCACAAGTTATCGAACCAATAGCGCTATTGAATAGATAAACCACCATTAAAAGTGCCTCAGAAACCGGGCATAAATGCCTCACAAATATCCTTGTCATTAGTTATGACTGCCAAGGTAATAGTAGGATATTTAATTACAAGTGTGGAAAGGCGGCCATTGCAAAGAGTCGGAACAAGTTACAATGACGGTTCCGCAGGTGTACTGAACGACTATTTTTAATACAGTTGCGAAAAAATGAAGCAATTTAATAAAATAATAAAAACACAATAAACCCAACTAACTTAATTTACTAACCTGGAAGATATCATTCTAAAAGTCGACGTAAAAAATGCATTCAATTCAGTGAGCAGGCAGCCAATACTTAACGAAGTGCTTCAAAATATTCCCGAAATGTATAGTTATTTATACCAGTGTTATTATTATACACCTTCAAATTTATTTTTTAAAAACAATTTAATTTTTTCAGAAACCGGTTGCCTACAAGGCGGTCCACTTGGTCTAGCCATTTTTAGTTTGGCAATACACTCTATTATCTCGGATCTTTCATCAAAATTTAACGTTTGGTACTTGGACGATGGCACTTTAGGAAGTACAGAGGATGATGTTTTAAAAGATTTGATTACTTTAATCTCTAAATTTTGCACTATCGGTCTTGAACTAAATTCCTCAAAATGTGAGTTATACATCCCCGAAAATTTTATTGTCGAAAAAAGACAATCTATAATCAATAGTTTCGACAAAATTGCGCCCAATCTCAGAATAATAGACAAAAACACTCTTCACCTCCTAGGCACGCCAATTTGTCCAGAATCATTCCCATTTTATGTATCTGAACAATTGTCGAAATTCGAAATTCTATCTGACCGTCTACTAAACATAAATTCCCACATGGCTTTTCATATAATTCGTTACTGTTTGTTTGTACCAAAATACACTTATGTTCTGCGTTGTTGCCCGTTTTGGAAATTTCTTGATATTTTAATACCTTTGGATGATACTATAAAAAATACGCTCTCCAAAATTCTAAATTGCCATTTTACGGATAGGTCGTGGTGCCAAAGCATCACTTCCAGTAAGGTTTGGTGGCATTGGCATCCGCCGTCTCACTCCTAACTTTTTTGTCCTCATCACACAGCGCTGACAATATTTTAAAAAAAATTATGAGTAATATCCATGGAGACTGTACAGTGTTATACCATGATGAGGTCAAAACTGCATGGGAGGAGGCCTGTCCGAGTGGTAGCCTTCCGACTTTACCGTTCTCGCAGAAGCAATGGGACGAGCCACTTTGTTTTTAATCAGGTTAAACAGCATTTGCTGGAAACTAGTTCCGACCTGGCAGAGCGGGCTCGCCTCATTGCTACTGCTCAACGGCAGTCAGGGTATTGGCTGAATGCTCTACCATCACCAAATTTGGGCACCCTAATGGATCTTTTTCCATAGCGATTAATTTACGTATTGGCAGTGCAGTTAATGCACCTCATCGCTGCCTGAGTGGAAGTGATGTACGACGACGGTAAGCGGCCCGACGGTATGACACTTATACCGTGGAAGCGAGGCATGGGATGCGATCTTCGTGGATACTGTTGCTCCTTCTCACGTGGTAGGCTCATCTCGTGAGGCGGGCACAGCAGCCACCGCCGCGGAGGTCCTCAAGCGGCTCAAATATTCATCTATTGGTGACAATTATATATTTGTGCCATTTGGGGTAGAGATCATGGGCTCCTGTGCCCGAAAATTCTATAAAGACCTTTCCTCCAGGCTGGTGGACACCACTGGTGACCGGAAGGCTGGTAGTTACCTCGGCCAACGCCTCAGTCAGGCTATTCAACGAGGTAACGCCGCTAGCGTCCTCGGCACGATTTCCACGGGCAGCAATTTAAATTCAGTTTTTTTATTTGTAGTTTAGTTGTTATTTATTTTTAAGTTATATAGGTTTTTAGTTTTAGAATACCGTCCAATGCAAAAAAAAATTGCCTTGCTGAGGTTCTTGCCGAAATCTTCTCAGTTTAAGTGTTTTCCGAACCGGTGGTAGAGTCAATTGTAAAGTGCTTTACCAGGGACTAAACTGAATAAATGGGTTTTGATTTTGATTCGATTTTGAACGTCGTATTCATTGAGGAGACATGGCTAAACGCCAATCACGCACTTTCTTGTTCTTGGACAGATGATACACAAGCGTCTACGTCAAAAGTACCAATAGGTAAAGGAGTCCGTCTTTGCAAAACGCTGGTTTTGTAAAATACGGTTTTACAAACCTGTTAGTACTTAGTCACAGTGATAACATATTGTGTGTTTTAAATTCGTATGTTTTTATTTTTGTTTCTTTTTTTTGGAGCAAGCTTAAGTTAGTCATGCTCACTTTATGGCCATTACTTGCGGCGGCGTCGTGTGGCGGATCGCTCACTTCCCTATAATATTTTTTTTAAATTTTTTTTATGTCGCAAGTGACAACGAGGCAGGCGGGTCACCTGATGGTAAGTGACAACCGTCGCCTATAGACATTGGCAATACCAGGGGATTGCTAGTGTGTTGTACACCTTATTAAGGCGAACTGGCTCTCAAGTGCAATTGCCGGAACACACCAACAGGTGCTTGGCGACAGATTTTCAACTTGATATATGTGCGAGGAGGGCGGTGGCTGCCACATGCTTCATACTTGTGAACAGGTGTTGCTTGTCTGCTTGAGTTTGTTATTTACTTAGTCAGTAATAATTAAATTATATTCATTATTATTTTTCCGCCTTAACACGCAAATTTTATCAGTGAGACTAGATAAATAAATAATGATTAAATGTAATAGGTGTAAGTTGTTTTTGAAGAGAGTAATTGCTGAGTTTATTGCTGGCTCTTCTCAGCAAAAGCAACCTTCCGAACCGAGCATTAGAGTCTAGACTATTCAAAAGTGCTTGTAAAGGCCTATTTGAATAAAAAACATTTTCATTTTAATTTCATAGAAAACGGCTTACTGCCATTTGAATCAAAAACCGCTACTGATTACCACGAAGAAATGAACGCCGCGACATTTAAAGAGTGGTTCCAGAAATTAGTTAAAGACAACAAGGACTATTAGTTAAAGACAAAAAGTTCGTTATGAAATATTAATGAATTGGCTCTGGAATACGGTCATCGCGTTCACGGAATCCATCCATATCATTGCCAGTATAATGCGATTAAGCTAATCTGGGCTCAAATAAAAGGTTACGCAGCCCGCCACAAAACTTCTCCGCCATTCGGCACAAAAAACGGTGATGAACCTAATAACCTATTAAAAGAAGCCTGCGGGAACAAAGCATAACTGGGCGAATGTTGTCGCAAAAGCGAAAATCTTATTTTAGAAAACTTTGACCGAGATATTAAATTTGATAGTATGATTGATAATTATATCATTATACATGTAGGTGAAGATGATGACGAAGACAGCACCTTCTCTAGCGAATCGGAATCGACTTTTTTTTTGTTTGACAGTCGCAACTCTTTTTACAAGCTTTATATTAGCTTGCAATGTATATTATGTATGTTTTTCCGGGGTGAATCTTGCAACTAAATTTTGAAGCAGATGTCCTTAACCGATTGAGCTGAAATTTTGTATACACGTTCAGTTTAGATGACAATGCTTGGTAAGCTATGTGACGTCATTCTAAATCCAACATGGCGGTACACCTAAGATAGCGGACTATTATTATTTAATGCAATACTACAATATGGGTAGGTTCAAATGAAAGGGCTTGCTGAGAATAACTCAAAAATAAAGTAACGTCGCTGTGAATCCAAAGCTTGTTTTTAAAAAAGTATTTTTAGCTTATAACTGCTGTTCCGCGCGGTTTCAACCGCGTTCCCGAGGGATCTTATCTTTTCCCGGGATAAAATGTAGCCTATGTACTATTCCAGATTATAATCTATATCTATGCCAAATTTCATCCAAATCCCTTCAGCCGTTCTGGCGTAAATGAGTAACAAACATCCAAACTTTCCCATCTAGGCTTTATGTGCTTACCACCTTCGGCCACATCATCACTTATCATGGTGAGATTGTGGTCAAACACAAGCTTATCCAGAATAAAAAAAAATATTATAACTTATTCAGGTAGGTAATGAATGAAACTTTTTATTGTTAGGTTTATTGGTACCTACTTTTTTTTGGTAACAGTTAAAAAATAAATCTACTATTTACTTTTTAACTGTTAATTGGTAATTATTTCTCATCACGAGTAATGAATGACCAACTGACAGACGTCAGGTTCGCATTCTAAGATTGGCTAGAGATTAATTTAGATCTCGGAACAATAACTAACATGGAAGCCGGGCTAAAATAAGAAATGAAATGCATATACTTTACCTTTTTTTACTTTCGACGTTAATAATGCGTGGGAAAGAGACATAATACAATACCGTTCTGTTTCGTTATTATGCAGGTTGTCACAAGCTATTTTTTGGCTAGTGATGGGCTTATCATCGACATTGTCGTGTCGATATAAGTCATCAAAGCAAACAAGTGAATATAGTTAGTACTAGCTGTGCCCGCGACTTCGTCCGCGTGGAATAGTGACATTGGGCATATCTTTTGGTTTATTTTGGATTAACAAATGTTCGACGTGATTCTTTAAATTGACATAACTTTTATATTTAAGAACCGATTGACATGAAACAAACACTAAATGTTAAGTGAAGCTTACCACAATATACTAGTGAAAACCACATCCGAATACGCCGTTTCTGAGATTAGCTTGCACAAACAGACAAAATTCTAACAATCATTGTTTTGGGTGCAATTGCGTTGATAAAGGACCCAATAATATTTTTTCTCATATATCTTCCATGTACAGATAGCGATCCGTTACATTTTTATTATGTGTACCTATAGATAGAATAGTTTTCTATTATATATTTTTTAATTAATATAGTTTATCCTTTTCTTAACATTCCCATGTTATTATAATTTATTATCCGTATAGGCGCTGGCTGTCGACGGATAATCTGCCAAGTGTGGCTGTGGTTTACTAACGGATTTACCACGACGGAACTTCGGCGTCGGAATATCCGTCAAGTGTGGTAGGAAAGAGATGATAAGAATTTGACACGAGTATAAATGAAACTACAATTATTAATTTAATGTCTTTATTAATCATTAAAATCCATACTAATACTAATTTACTAATTAATATTATAATTATAAAATATTATAAATGCGAAAGTGTGTCTGTCTGTCTGTTACCTCTTCACGCTTAAACCGCCGAACCGATTTAGATGAAATTCGGATAGGGATTGTTGGAGTCCCGGAAAAAAACATAGGATAGTTTTTATCCTAGAAATCACCCTTTAAGTGGGCGGAAGTTTGTATGAGAAAAACCTATTGATGCACTGACTCCATTTCATTTTCATTTCACCATCATTAGGAAATCTGCAACAGTATTGAAATGATTATCGATAACCATTTTTACATCACTAGTAACCTATACTTGCGACAATTTTATTTTTCAGTAAAATCATAAAATAAAGCAAATACGTGAATTCTTTTGAGTAGATAGGCATAAAGTACTATTTTTATTTATCGTCTATCACTTTTTTTATTTCCAATATTGAAAAATATATCTCTAAACTCACCGATGAAATGTTAACGTTTCGTTCTCATTTTCTTTTCTCGAACTATGGGAACCCTTCAACAACACAAGACATCTTGTCCAGGGCACTGTACACCTCTCGTAGGTATATACTTTCTGGCCACGTTCTCAGACAGAAATTAATAATTAACTCGCTTTTTTTACTTAGTAAATTCGTCAAACTCCCGACTCGTATCAACAAAACATAAAACTACAAAATTAAGTTGATAGCCAACGTAAGTATTTTGACGTCTTGGATAGAACTTTTGTATTTGTTAGCATTATAAGAGGACCAAAGAGGACCATTTGACATTTTGCTTGTGACACGTTCAAAAATAATAAAAACAAACAGCCATGTTTTGTTTCATTCCCACATTACGATATGCTAATTGACATAAATGAATAAACTGTATAGTACTCGGTTTTTATTTTAGCCCGGCTTCCATGCTAGTTATTGTTCCGAGATTTAGATAGTGCCATCCACGAAGCCGCGCCCCACTCTTTTTCCTAATCCCGTACAATCCTTTCGCTAGTGTTGTAGTACTGTCGATATGTCTATATGTATGCAGCACTACAAACACTAGCAAAAAGGATGTACATTTGCACTATAAGCGATTAGGAAAAAGAGTGGGGCGTGATTTGTGGATGGCACAATCTACTGGTGATACCTTCTGTCAGTCTGATCAAACTTTATGGAAATTGACAAACAAAAAATAACACGTGGACCTAATAATGATTCACCTACTTTATTTTAATAGCTTCTGCCCCGCTGTTTACCCGCGTTTTTGAGATGAAAATTAGTCTTAAACACTGAGGAATAATACAACTTCAATAATTTCAATGTTGTTCTAGCTAGAGGCTTGTCAGAATGGTTGCCTGCCATAAGATTCTAATAGCTTAATCTTGTAGTCGTCTGTATTAATCATCAACATAGTTCTTATACCCAATGATAAACTCATAAAAAATTGACACTTATTAATTAAACGTTTTCCAAAACGGATGTAATTTGCTCCATAAGTAAATTAAAACAAATACAGATTCAAACCTGATACTAATTTTATATATTCAAAATAGACTCTATTTAAAAGTACGCACGAATCTTAATTGAAAGGGCGAGGCGAGATGGGTGCACAATCTTGAAAAAGTTTCACTGAAAAAGGTGATAAGTCACGGCTTGTGGACCATGTTTCATTATAATTAAAGACGGGGCGGGTGACTTATGATGTTTTGTAAATATTGTTTTAGAGGTTCATGTGGGCGTGGTATCGATCGGCGCGTCACGCCACGCGCCGTACTCTGTGCGCTAGCACACTGAGCCGCTGTTGCCAAACAGAAAGCACGCTCAGCGGTCAAAGTAGATTGTAAAAGAGACGTCGCAAAATGCAGACGTTGGTCGCGTTGCTGGTCGTCACGGCAGCAGCGTGCGCCATCGCGAGGCCCCCTGGTAAGTGAACAAAAATATAATAAATAATAAAAAAATATTGTAAAACCCAAAAATCAACCTATACTTTGTTGTATCGTGAATTGATAACGCGCTTCCCCTTTTATATCGACATTGCGAATGTTTGTATTTATTTTATTTAACTGTGCAAAGCATTTAATTATATTCCTTTGTAATGTGTTTATTTGGTTATAGGAATTCTGTTAGATAAATTAGTTAAATGGGATAGTTGAGTTTACCACGAACTGACACCTGTTACGCGCCGTGCCCATATTGGCCTTTAAACAAGAGAATGGAACTACATATTCCCTATGGTTGAAATTATTACTATTTTATTTTAATGTTTATAATACAATATTTATAGTAGGTACATGCTTTATGATGATGTCTAAAATATAAATATACGGAGGTTTAAAAGTATTGCACAGGAGAGATAAAATAATGTGAAACTTAATACATATCTAGGTATATCTATCTATATATTTAACATCAATAAAATGGAATACTTTACTCATACCTAATTACCTATAAGTATTTGCATACGTACGTATTTATCTATCCGCAACAGATAAAAAGCTACGCAACGTTTATCTAATGATTTATTGTGTTTCACGGACATTCACGATATTGTTAAATTCTGCATATTGTTAAACGTGGTTATTTTGTTTTTATTAAGTTTTAAATACTGTTGTCACTATCTACATAACATTTCATGCTTTGGCGATATAATAAATATTTATATTTTGATGTAGGAAATGTAAATTTCAAATTATTTCAAACCTTTCATAAAATAACAAAATATTAAAAGCAACCGCGATGACGTCACTCGGGGAGAGTTATTTGATTGATTCTGCATCCCGGGTTTATCGGTCAGTAGGGCAGAATATTTATACGAGACGCTTTGTCTATCGGCTCCCTCAACTGCACCCGATACAAGCCTACACAGGTAACTATAATCAAGAATAGAAGAAGTAGAAGAAGCAACCTTCCGAAGCGAGCGTTAGAATTTAACATGATTCAAATTGACGATTAAGTTATAAGTTAAAAAAAACTTTTTTAAAAAACAAGCTTTGGATTCAGAGTGACGTTACTTTATTTTTTGAGTTATTCTCAGCAAGCCGTTTCATTTGATACCTACCCATATTGTAGTATTTCATTAAATAATAACAGTCCGCTATCTTAGGTATTCCGCCATGATGGATTTAGAATGACGTCACACAGCTAACCATGCATTGTCATCTAAACTAAACGTGTATACAAAATTTCAGCTCAATCGGTTAAGGATATCTGCTTCAAAATTAAGTTGCAAGATTCACCCCGGAAAAACATACATACAAAGAAATTTAAATATAGTTTAAAGTCTTTGCATACATACATTGTAAGCTAATATAAAGCTTGTAATAAAAATACTTGTAATGAGTTTACTTAATAAAGATATATTTGAGTTTGAATGAGAGAGCTTTCCAGACTAAGTATTTATTTATACCTACCTAGGTTCCTACTGGTAAACGGGCCATATTAGAAAGTTTTGTCAAAGTTTCTTGAATTTTATAATAATAATCAATAAAATAGGCCATAGCTCTTTTTGAACTTAAAAAAGAAAGGTTATTCCTATATAAATATTTTAGTCATTAATAATAATTGATGAAAGCAATAATCGAGTTGTTATATTAATATCATCACATTTTAATCACATGTGGTAATTAAATCTGTTAGGTTACAGTTTGCACCACCTGAAACCACGTAGCGTAATATACAATTTGTAATGTCTTAATAAAGTTTATTGCGTAATGCTCCCATGGGGTTCTTGTCTATATTCAATAAGTAAGAGTATAATGTTATGTTCATTTTATATAATTTACCGGGTGTAAGATAACCAGGTACAAAATCTACAACCACTTATGAACCTCTATGCCCCGATATAATTATCTTTGACATCTCTGTAAAGCTTAGGGGTGAAAGTTATTGGGAAATTAATAGAGAATTTCGGGTAAAATATCCTCTATAAAATGTAATTTAAAAACGAGATAGTTATAGAATCATAACAAGCCCGTTGGGTACAAAGTCAAGCAGAAATAAACGCCCTCGTCATACTTAAAATCTTTGGATCCTTGGGGAGTGCGATATCTTTTGTCGTGTTTGAGTGGTCGATAAAGTGCATCCCGGAGGTAATTGCATAAGCAGCGTCATCGAGTTAAGTTCTCGGAGGTTGATCGTATTGGTAAAGACGGTAGTTTAAGTACATCACTCAATCTAGGGACACTACCGCCAAGACGAGCTAAAGGAAATGGGGTACTATTTTACTTTTGTTTAAACCGTTTTTTCGTATTTTATGACCATCAAAACCTCTAGGGTAGTTACTTACTGAAATCCTAGAAAGTTAAAACTCTGTGTAAACTAGGAATACAACACAAAAAACAAAACAAATTAAGCGATCTGTAACTTTCACCCTCCAACTTTATATGTAGGGGAGAGGTGGCATGAAAGAGCTAGTTTAGCAAACTAGCTCTTGGATGAGCAATGGAGAAAAAAATACTGAATATTTTCTATCCAAACCATTATTTCCTTAGTACGAGTATAGTATGTATTTTCTTACGAAAAAACTTTGGTAGTTCATTCAGTAAAAAAATAATTTTATAAAAAAATACATATCTTGAAAGAGCCACTAACAGTAATAAAAAAGCCAGTCTGTGTTATTCAGCGTAATTGTAAAAAATATGCATAACAACAATTATTGCACTATTTAAACAATATTTTTTCAGACAATCTCAAAAAATAAACAATACAACAAATATTTAACAACTCTTATCAATAACAAAATTGATAAATCTTAAAGAGCTTATAGTAAATAAACTCACGATCGAGTTATTCGCTGCATTTTCAGCTTCATCTAGACTGAATAAAAGCTTCAATAAAAAAATAATACTCATTTCCAGCTTGAAAATATTAATTACTTTTTTGATTTTTAATCTTTTCAGTAACTTTAGAATACGAGTTAATAAGGATTATAATTTTATTTACAGTTATTTCCTTAAACTAGAAACATTATGTTTCAAAAGAAATGAAGTCAAACCTTACTAACTGCTTCAATTTCGATCTTCTAAATCGATAAAAAGTGATCCTATTCCACTATTTATAACGTCCCTATTCAACAAGTTAAGGCAAGCTACCAATTTACAGTAAATGAATACCTAAGTAGGTACCTACGTTATCATAGAAGGCGGATTATTCACTTACGTAGAAGGCGGCTACTAATTCCAACGTGGTTTGAGTTGTATTTGCTTCCACTATGGCTTTCACTTATTATCGACAACAGTAAACCAGTGGCTGACCACTGGTTTACTGTTGAGATCAACATTTCCAGAACGGAAGCAATCAATACAAAAACGCATCATGTACTTGTAGTACATAGGCCATATACGTCGTTCATATTACATGCCATCTGTTGATGCCACAACAGAACTCGTACCTATTCGTAAATAATTCGCAATTTCCATGGTCATAGAAACGGCGATATAAAAGAACCGGTCAATTGCGAGTCGGACTCGCGTACCGAGGGCTCCGTACAAATATGAAGGAAGAAAGAGAGAGGTTAAAATAGTTTTTTTATTAGTTGTGTTAGAAGGGTGATCACGGAGAGTGACCTAGGACACTTTACCCGGTTCCCGGAGGTGAAAAGTTGTGGTGAAATTTTTTTCTCGTTCCTTTGAATCACTCACTGTGCTAGACTACTTTGATAGTTCGTGATTTAAAGTCAGCACGCACAGCAAAAAATTACTTTGCTCACTTGTTGAACAAATAACTGTAATATATTGGTTTTACTGATTGTAGATAGAACACGTTTTCCCTGTCTACGTGTGAGTGAGCACAAATTACTCTTATATAAAGGTCACTCAAGAAATTAAATTAATATTTTTTAATTTAATGATATAATATAGATATTATAGTAAATGATAGAGGCTGTGATTCACAGGACTAAGTGGTAACTATCGTTACCACTTAGTCCTGTGAACTGCAATTTGTATTTGTAAATCTGACTTTACTCCCTTTGCGTTGCAATATGACATTTTCCCGGTAAATCCAATTATCCAATTAATTCTGGGTATCAGAAAATAATTTTAACTCGGAAGCGTGTTAATAACGAGAATGGTGAACGATCAAAGGCCAGCGAGGGTAATTACATAGAACAGTTTTAATATCAACGTGAAATATTGACACTGCTTTTATGGGAATTAATATAATAACTGCTGTAGAATGAAAATATCGTAATTGAATGATTTTAGATTCTGATTTAAGCATCGCGAGCAAAGATACAATCTGGGATAAAGGTTAAATTAAAAACAGTGAAATTAAGAACCTAGCTAAATAATTGAATATCAAATAACAAAATTATTTTAATTACCAGGGCTGAAGCCCTTAAAAATGGTAAAAAGTGAAAAAAATTATAGTAGGATGAAAATCATTGTAAAAACCAGGTGGGGAAGGGAATTGGGGGGTCTGGACCACAAAGTACATTTTTATGTACTGAGAAAGAGAGATTTTCTGAGAACATTTACCATAGTAGTGCATATTTTTTATACCATCAGAAAGTAGATATTTCAACGAATAAAAAACCCACCGATTTAAAAAAATATATTTTGATGTGAGAATTTTCGATTGAAAAGCACCCTAACTTTTTCGATATTAAGTCAAAATAAGGTGAAAAAATAACTACTTTAATTCAAAAAAATTAAAGTGTGTTTGTAACATAAAAAAGTATATTTTTATTACCAACAACTTTGACATTTTTTTCCATAGGATTTGTAGTTTTGCCGGAAATTTAGATAAATCGTTTTTTACTCTTAAAGGCCCTTCCACTTCCCGACCTCAGATCGCCCGTAATTTATTTTTCCATTCTTTTTTGTTACATTCTTTTCCTTTTCCAATTGGTTTCAACCTACTATTTATTTTTTGTTACAAAAATTATCGACCCTAGGCTATTATGCCGATTGACAAGACTGAATCTATTATTACTATGTCATATCATGGTGGACAGTGCAAATTTAAGTATGCACTAAGCCTTGCGTGTCAAACGATTTCCTATAATTTGAACAGTTACCAATAATTTTAACTGAGGAAAATATTCACCAACCTTGATTCCATGATTATATAAACAACGATTTTAATCCGTTTTAAACGATAGCTTTTAGTGAAACGTTTATTGTGATTTATACAATATTGTAACTTATTAATTTGTATTTTTGTAGCTTGTTCATAATAGCAAAATTCAAGTTGATGGTAACGTGTGTAGTTTGCGATCTTTAATTTTCCTCAATATACATATAGGGACCGACCTATTTCGAACAAACGACCGTTATGAAATTCGATTTCACTACCGCTGACAGGCTGACAGCTACCATTGCCTTCAAAACAAGGTCTATGTTGAAAACTGTAACTAAATGGAGATACCTACATATATCGCAATCTATACACAGGTTTATATTTGGTAGGCAATAAGATTATTAAAACAAATTTAACTATAAATACCCATGTCCTTCTCCAAGGTCCTATCTATCTCTATACCAAATTTCATCTAAATCAGATCAGCGGTTTAAGCGGTGAAGAGGTAACAGATAGACAGACACACTTTCGCATTTACAATACGAGTAGGATGTATATCCACTAAGAAAGGGTTTTTGGAAATTTCACCCCTAAGGTCAAAAACAGTTGCATGGAAGTCCGTTATTTTCAAAAAACACGAAATTTCATATACCTAAGCTGCGTATGGTTAGAAATAAATGTACTTACACCTATATAGGCTTTTTTAAATTTTTACCGTTAACAGGGTGAATTAGAGATTGAAAGTATAGAAAATAGTCATGAAATCTTACAAAAGTAGAACAAAATCTTGAAATATGCTAGGTAAAAAAAAGTTTAAGGCGATGATAGCTCAGTGGTAGTGACGTTGGATACCGCGGCGAAGGTCGTGGGCTCGAATCCTACAATAAGCTTGAGCTTTCGGTGAAGGAAACATCGTAAGGAAACCATAGCACGGTGGTAAGGTACTTTGTAGTACCCGACTGGCTGGCTACCAAACTCGAGTTGAAAATTTTTCGCCAAACACCTATCGGTGTGTTCCGTCAGCTGCACTTGAGAGCCAGTTTCCATCTAGACTTAGTGTGCTTACCACCTTCAGCCACAACATCACTTACATGGTGAGATTGATTATGAAAAAAATAAAAAAGGTACTTTCCTCATGGGGAGTTGGTATCCGCAAAGAAAGGGTTTAGGAAAAATCAACTTCCCGAAGGAGTAAAAAAAGAGGGTATAGGTACGTGGGTAAAGCCCTGGATCGAATCTTAACATCGGATATTATATATGTATGTACTTAATCTGAATATAACAACGGACATATTTGTAGGGGTGAAAGAAACCATCCATATAACCAACATTTACTTTGGGAATAATTGACGCTCGTTCTCAACCAATTTGTTACTATGTAATATGTGACTAAAGACATGTGGCTTATGGAATATAACTATAACATCTATTTTGATAGTTCCAGTGAGCAAAATTATTCATATACTTAGTAACAAAAATAATATTTGAAAAAATGACAAAAAGTACGCTTACATTGGTCAAACTTATCAATTTATGCCTTTTGCGGTCGAGACCTGGGTCCGAAGCTCGTCGAATCGCAATTGTTTTATGAAAAAAAAGGTTCGAGGCCCTGGGTGATCGGCGGGCGGGGAGCTTTTTTCGCCAACGCATCAGCCTGGCCATCAAAAGAGGAAACGCTACCAGCCTGCTGGAAACCTTGCCGATCGGCGGCAGCCTCGAGGAAGATTTTTATATGAAACTAGTGGGCCCGGCAGACGTTGTCCTGCCCTGAAAATAAAACTCCAGCCGAGAACCCGATTCCAACGCCACCAATTGTGTAACTAAACCATCTGTCAGTCCGATCTCGTAACATGTCAAAAAGGTTGCTTTTGCTGTGAAGAGCCGACAATAAACTCCGAATTATTACATAAACGTATATATTTTGTACATTTGTTGTAAATAAATTGTAAATATACCTGCATATTTAAAACTTAACACGACTTATCTTATATAAAATTCCCGTGTCACGAACTACGAAACTACCAAACTGATCGTGATGAAACTTGGCACACCAAGAGATAGGATAATTTTTATCCTGGAAAAAGAAAAGATCTTGGAACGCGGCCAAAACCGCGGGGTCAGCTAGTTTACTATATCATAGTAACACCACCCACATGCAACCTCCTTGCTGACTCGCTCGATACGTAGAGACAATTAAAACTTTATCGGGTAAGTTTTCTATTAATACGGTAGGTACGGTAGCTACCCGACTGGAGAATAACTCGTTTAATGCAGAGCAAAGTCTTAATAGAAATTGTTTTGAATGACATGTCAAGATAATTCTTGGTCTTCCCTGATTTCCCACTACCTCTTGCCAACGTTCTGCCCATCCAAACAGTATTTATAACATAATATGCTAATGTGAACTTCACCGCAATATGGTGCCTCATTCCTCCCTAAGTATTAATAGTACATTATGGTACTAGTGTGTAATGTTGGTGATTACCGCTGAGGCGTCATTGAGATCCGAGCCGTTAGGTGAGGGTCATTAGAGAGCCGAGGACGGTAATCATCAATACACACGTGTATCATACGACGTATTTCAACATGTTGAAAAACGTCGTAATACTAACAAATCGTAATACTAACAAATCATTTTATTTAGTAGATAATAGATATTTGTCCTTGGAGTTTTCAGGTAGTAAACTTTCCATAAGGTTAAGGGCTTCACATCTTATATCGGGCGGCGAATAACATAAATCATTTTCTTCATAACTGCTAAATCGGTTCAGCCGTTCTTGAGTTATAAATAGTGTAACTAACACGACTTACAGAGAAAACAAAAGTTATATTCGAGTGAAAGTTTTAATGATTAAAAACGTACAAGTTGAAATTATCTATTTATAAATACGAAGTTTGCATGAAATGAGTGAGCAATAGGTACTCCGCCATATTAAATCGGTTCAGCGTCTCTAATGTAACGTTTTTGATTAACTTTCACATCGTTACTTTTCTTTTCTATAACAACGTGTAAACCGAGGCAATAGCTGAGTTCACCTAAATCCTTTACACCAAAATACTCTTTTAACCCATTTTTTAAATAAGATAACTCGATTTGCTTCGAAATCATCGCCCGCATGAGTATTACGCACATCACCAAACATGGACATCGTTATTCTGGGCCCATAACCGATTTTTGTAATGTATAATAAAAGCTAATTTTCTATTTTAAACTTCTATATATTTTTCACAAATTGTACATGACAGTTAATCAGAAAACTAGATGACATATATTTAAACACTAATATTATTTATTTTTAAATCAATATATAGTAGCCAGTATGATTTAAATAAACTTCAACATTTACCCCTTTTGAGGGTTGAAATTTAAAAAGTCCGTAAATTTGTATCTTTAATTTGATTGAAGACCTTAAATCCTAAATTTTGAGTAATTCTAATAATAAACAATTTATTTTTCATACAAACTTTAACACCCCTTTTACCACTTTAAGTGTTGAAATTCAAAAAATCCTTAAATACGTGTTTTATTATTTTACATTTAGAGGCTAAATACCAAATTCATTCATTTCAAATTAAAAATAACAGAGTTTCATCCAAACTTTGAACCCGCATTTCATCCCCTTAGGGGGTGAATTTTAGAAAATCCTTTCATAGCGGAAACCTACGTCATAATAACTATCTGTGTGCCGAATTTCAGAGCAATCTGTTCAGTGGTTTCAGATGTGCGTTGATAGATCAGTCAGTCAGTCAGCTTTGACTTTGACTTTTATATATATAGACGATAAGCACAGAAACTAGATAAATAAAAATTACAGGGTCAACATTGCCGGTTGAGGCGGCAAAAATCCCGCGGGATGATGCTTCGCCACCGCTTCCGCCACCAGTCTATCTCAATCCGTACTACATGTCTCCTTTGATGAATTACCAAGGCTATGAAGAGAGTCCTCGCATACCTGTAATGCCCAACCATGACTGGCTCAATAAGGTATATACATCTTATCAACAGATTAATTTAAACTTTTTTAAATCGTTCGCTTATTGCGTTGAAGACACTTTTATTGTCAAATAAAAAAAAATAGTATCCACCTACTTGTAAAATTATATCTGTGTATTTGTAATTATGTAAATATGTAGTATTATTAAACCCCTCGTTTTGATTACTCAAATTTCTTTTAAATCCCATCCAAGGCAACGTAAACATAAATAAAAACCGGCCAAGTGCGAGTCGGACTCGCGCACGAAGGGTTCCGTAAAAAAGGCCAAAAAAATCACGTTTGTTGTATGGGAGCCCCCCCTTAATAGTCTTAGTAATAGGGTCCCGTTTTTACCCTTTGGGTACGGAACCCTAAAAAGCAAAAGAAACTACACAGTATGGCACCGAAATTGATGACTAGGTTTGACTGCAGTTTAAGAATAAGTAGGTACCTAATCAATCACTCGTATGAGATACTTTAATGTCAACATATTTCTTCCCAATTATGTAATAATGTACCTACTCCTGCTCGTAACAATTGCGCATATTGTACAAAAAGAAACATCCTTTTGCTTAAGCTAATAGCTTATTAAGAATACCTTAAAGCGAAGGATTACTATAAGGAATAGAATAGAAATAGCAGTAGGAGATCAAGATAGCTTGGTAAATTGCAGTAAATTAAAGCGGATAGGTCGGTTGCCACTAATGGATCATCATGATGTTGATGTCACTCTAGTAAAATCTATAATTATTGCTTTATTAAAGCCACGCCAAATATTCTATATGGAAATCTGGAGATTGTCTATCTATACATGTCTGTGTTGGGTTTGTCAAGTTGAACAACTCTTAATATATATAGTTATGGATATAGGTTTAATCATTTCATAAAACAGATCAACTTTATATCTGATTTCAGCGTTGATAGCATAGTAAAAGTTGATCGGTTATGACTAATCTAACATACCTAGGTTTCGAATAGATGCCATCTCATAATATATGTTCATAATAATATGTTCCTATATTACGTGATAATATATTTTGATCAGATTAGATTGCATTTATGTTTACTATTGTATAAAAAAACACAAAACCTTTTATTAACTGTAGTTTAGTGTGTTCTACAGACAGATGTAACATTTTAGCATCCCTGGACTTATTTGGGCTCACGATTATTAAAACTAATATTGCGATGTATAATATGTATAAGAGCAGCTCATATATGCAAAAATCGACAACGAGTCTCACGTAAATACCTACTTCCAACTTGTAGTCAGGAATTATACAATTATGAATTTCTTTTCTTCATAAACTCTTTGATTGAAACGTTGTGACTTTTTACAGCACGTGTAATTTTTTATTGAAAGTGGACGATTTAAATGTAATTGCTATAGGGCCTAGGGGCAACGTTTCAATCAAAGACAGACTACGGGCTGTAACTGCGAACACCGTGTAATTTTTTATTGAAAGTGGACGATTTAAACGTAATTGCTATAGGCTAAGGCCTAGGGGCAACGTTTCAATCAAAGAGAGACTAGGGGCTGTTACTGCGAATACCGTGTAATTTTTCATTGAAAGTGTACGATTTAAACGTAATGGGTTTATTAATTAAATAAAAACTTTTTAATATTCTGAATAATAATTTATTATAGCGCTTATTATTTCCATTAATTTTAAATATGTAGGGTATAGCACAAGTACCTAGTTCATTGTGAAAATCATGCTGTTTGCTTTAACAATAACTTGATATTCACCTTATAACTTTTATCTTCAAACTTTCCTATTTAATATTTTCAACATAGGAAATCGAACATATTAACCAGATGGAGGAGACAGAAGATGCATTGAACCCTTACGAAGCGGAGTTGACACAGTGGATCTCACAGGACCCGTACATACGACGCATAATCGAAGTCCCAGTAAATAAAAATAGTATTTCGGAAATATCTCCTGAAACTCTGTCATCGAATACGGAAAACCTTAAAATATTAGAGCCAACCTATATGGCCATTGATAATGCTCCACCAGCACCTATTGTAGACCTAACACAGCTCAAAAGTAAAGTGAATCATCCGGATACCGATGAAAGTAATGACCACAAAAAAGAATTCGCGCTGACACCACGTGATAAGGGATATTACGACGATCTATCTAACGAACAGACCCAAAATGGTGAGTGCATAATATTCATTTACGAAAACCAACTTTGCATTTATTTGGTGAAATTTTTCATCCATTAAGGCACTCCTAGTAGAAACAAAACTAATTACCAAATTTTTTTTAGCTGTTGTAGAAATTCTTCCTCCATCTAACAGCCCACCGAGAGCTGCTGCTCCAATATTTGGGCCTCCACGACAAATCAGACAGAACCCTAACTTAAGCAGAACAAAAACACTCGTCGCCGAAAATTTAGACAAGCTTAGAGCAGGACTGTAAGTGTACTATTACTAGTTTTGTAACTATTTGATCTCAGACATATTCCAAATGTTAGATCTTAGAATAACAAAATTTTAGTAATTATATTAACAATTATTTAACAGAACATTTTTAGCGTTTGGTTCTCTTCCTAGTTTTTGATATTATAATTGTTTTACTTATCACGATCGCAATCGATATACTATCTTAGAATATTTGTATACACAAGGCCATTTGATCTCAAACGTAGTTTATCCTATAACAACAATAACTGATACGATAAATATCAAATAACTATTTTAAATATACACTTTATTGAATAAATTCTGTCCACACCAGCCAATACTCGCGAACAATAACTGATGGTACGATACACGTAATCCTATCACTATAGGGCTCACACAATATCATCTTCAATGCATCTAAGTCACAAACAGAATTGATCTCAAACTGAAAGAGCTTTTGTGCTACGAGTGGCCTAGCCTCGACAATGTTTCACGAGACTTGTTGACAAAGGCAACCTTGTCGGTATATAAATAGAAATTGTTCAAGTAATTCCGTTCTAGTGAAGTGACGTGAATGTTGTATTATATTAAATTATAAACCAGGACCTTTTCGAGAATTTTAAAATATATATTCGTTTTTATATTAGTTAAGGAAGCAATTGTACTAGCAATTTATTTCTTTTAAAATATATTAGCTCTGGGTTCTTTGCGTACTTTGTTTTTACAAACAAAGTTAATATTTTTATATGTTGGTACATCTGGTATGTAAAAGCTTGCCTCCACAAATCATGATATTATTAATTTTGCCTTATTTTTTTATAGACTTGGGTGCTGGGATTTCATTCAATAATTTATATTTACTCACCGTATTAAATATTAGCGTAAAACATAATGTGTATGGAGCACCGTAGCCACATGCTGCTTCAAGTCCCCTTTGGAAATCTCACGACAGTTATTTACTTTGATTTTAGCATCTATATATAGTGTGTTACAGTTAATATTTTGGTAAGTGTGTGATAACCTTAAACCAATAGACAGTTTAGTGTTAATTGCAGGGCTAATAAGGACTACCGGTTACCCGTCTCCTTACTGCCTACCAACCTGCGCTGGTTGAAAATAAATGACAAACCCGTTCATGATGATGATGTTAACGAGAGGTGACATAAGCAATATATAAAAACACTTAGAAAACTACCTTCCTTCCACTCCCTGTGATGTCCTTTAGTTTCGCATGGGAATCCATACTATCGGATTTACTCACTAAAGAACAATTCCAAACAATTTGTATGTGAGCATTACGTTTATGTTTTCGCTTTTTCCAATGGATTTAGAGCAATCATTATATACCAGTGAGAATCTCGTTTTAAATGACTTTGAATGTCTGTGTTTCAATGTTTCTAATAGTAGCTATAGGTAGATTATTGCCAACATCGACGATAAAATTCGGTATGATTGATACTAGCGATTAACTTATGTTTAACTACACGGATTAAGAAAGAATGTGAATTAAAAGAGAAACAAAAGAAGTTAAAGTCGCGTAAATGGTGATAATGACAGATATTTTGCGACAAACATCAATATTCCAAAGTATGAAGACCCCACGTTTCTTTTATTTTTACCTATGCCCAATAAAGTTCGTTCAGAAGAATGTTTCGATTAATAATGAAGCATGTATCCCTACCATGACAGTCATAATTAATTGTAATTTAATATACATATCCTGTAAAGAGTCCAACTCACTTTATTGAATGACACTGCGTTGATAATGACATGTACGTAAACACAACTTAAGGCATGTTTCAAATATAACGGTACGTTTAAACTAGTTGTTTTTCAAAATTTTAACTTGGAAACGGTGACGACGAAATAATCACCAGTAGATAGTTTCATAATCAAATAAACATCATCATAATGAAAAAAGGGTTTAGTGATAGGAACTTTGACATATTTAAAATCTGTCTAGGTATAGGTACACACACACATTAAACTAATTGGAATATGTGGAATTGGTTACACCGAGACTTGATATTTTTTTCTTATAAAATCTAAGTACTATTTGCTTTCAATAAACACAGTCAGTAATTGAGATATACTTCTAAATCATAGACAATACAAAATAATAATTAATGGAGCTAAATTTAGTTTTGGGAAAGGCCTTTGGCCCTTGCAGGTGAGCTTATTTAGATGTGAAAATATCAGTAGGTATGTACCTACAGATTTAAAATCAATTTCCAGATTGGTGCAAGCAATACAATATTATCAATATAACCGATTCGACTCCTGGCTCAGCTGAACTAAAAAAAGACAGAAATCTAAATAGGTACCTAGTCATAATAATAAAAAAAAAATATTCCATGGACCACTTTGCTTTACGAGTATTTATCATAATAGTTGAGTATGTCACCTAGCTCTCATTACTGATTCAAAATGTACGATAGATAATTTTAATCATCGTTTACGATATCATAACAATAATATGTATTGATTCATTGAAAATAATATAGTCACTGTGCGAATACCAGTTTCTTAGTTGGACTTCTGTACTTCTACTATGAGTTTGATCTAGTAAAGTCATCACTACTCGCTACCGACTATAGCAAAATTAGTATGAAAATTTGTGCAGCGCCTCTAACGGACAGTTGTGGCATCACAGATTAGCACACAAAGGTAAAGGATATTCTGTAGCGAGTATCGATTACGATACCAGAAAAACACATGGTAGAGGTACTGGTCTTAAGTATAGCAAAATTTTAATGCTCTCGACATAACACTTCTGAAAAAAATATGTATAATGTCACTTGAGTTTCCAAGATGAAATATGCGAGCAATCCATATTTCTAACAATAAGACACGTTGGTATACGACCAATCTAATCGTGTTGTTGAAACTCGTTTAATCGTACTAAGTACTACACTAAATGTAGATCGTAGTTAGATTTCGTAGACATAGAGAACTAGTAAAAAGTTCACGTAGCTGTGCTCGTTCTAGATTATTTACTTGTCTTGTGTATGTTATTTACTGATTATGGTGTAAAATGCAGTCCAAATGAAGATCGCGTGGCGACCAGCCAGACACACGACTACCACGTGTCTGAAACAGGACCGTCTGGCGCCAGCTCCATGTACGGTATAGCATTCATAGCGTTGCTCCTTGCATCCGTCACCATATCTGTCATCGTGCTTGTAGTATGGTACACGTAAGTATAACAATACAATTTATTTGGTAATGTCATCGTTTGACCTCAATGGCACAGGGAAACAACGAAAAATTTACATTAAAAAAAACATTTTTCACTAGCATCTCGGGATAAAAATTATATGTCACTCTCCATGGCATAGACTACTTGCTTGCCATTTCATCCCAGTTAGTTGTATCGTTGAGGAGTAAAAAAAAACATAATTATATAATTGCAGTATTTTAGGTTTCAGACATTATTAACATAATAATAATTATGCGTTCTCTTCAAGTTCGTATGTGATTTTTTTTCGCGAGCTCAGAGTTTTTTTAACAACCGTATATTAGCTTGGTATGTTTATTTTTTTTTAATACAGTTGCTCAAAAAGTGGTGTATTGCAGGGACGTATAGCGTTCGGGATGTGGGCTATTCTCGGAACAATAACTAACATGGAAGCCGGGCTAAAATAAGAAATGAAATGCATATAGTTTACCTTTTTTTACTTTCGACGTTAATAATGCGTGGGAAAGAGACATATAATACCGTTCTGTTTCGTTATTATGCAGGTTGTCACAAGCTATTTTTTGGCTAGTGATGGGCTTATCATCGACATTGTCGTGTCGATATAAGTCATCAAAGCAAACAAGTAAATATAGTTAGTACTAGCTGTGCCCGCGACTTCGTCCGCGTGGAATAGTGACATTGGGCATATCTTTTGGTTTATTTTGGATTAACAAATGTTCGACGTGATTCTTTAAATTGACATAACTTTTATATTTAAGAACCGATTGACATGAAACAAACACTAAATGTTAAGTGAAGCTTACCACAATATATTAGTGAAAACCACATCCGAATATGCCGTTTCTGAGATTAGCTTGCACAAACAGACAAAATTCTAACAATCATTGTTTTGGGTGCTACTGCGTTGATAAAGGACCCAATAATATTTTTTTTCATATATCTTCCATGTACAGATAGCGATCCGTAACATTTTTATTATGTGTACCTATGGATAGAATAGTTTTCTATTATATATTTTTTAATTAATATAGTTTATCCTTTTCTTAACATTCCCATGTTATTATAATTTATTATCAGTATAGGCGCTGGCTGTCGACGGATAATCTGCCAAGTGTGGCTGTGGTTTACTAACGGATTTACCACGACGGAACTTCGGCGTCGGAATATCAGTCAAGTGTGGTAGGAAAGAGACGATAAGAATTTGACACAAGTATAAATGAAACTACAATTATTAATTTAATGTCTTTATTAATCATTAAAATCCATACTAATACTAATTTACTAATTAATATTATAATTATAAAATATTATAAATGCGAAAGTGTGTCTGTTACCTCTTCACGCTTAAACCGCCGAACCGATTTAGATGAAATTCGGATAGGGATTGTTGGAGTCCCGGGAAAATATATAGGATAGTTTTTGTCCTAGAAATCACCCTTTAAGGGGGTGGAAGTTTGTATGAAAAAAACCTATTGATGCACTGACTCCATTTCATTTTCATTTCACCAACATTAGGAAATCTGCAACAGTATTGAAATGATTATCGATAACCATTTTTACATCACTAGTAACCTATACTTGCGACAATTTTATTTTTCAGAAAAATCATAAAATAAAGCAAATACGTGAATTCTTTTGAGTAGATAGGCATAAAGTACTATTTTTATTTATCGTCTATCACTTTTTTTATTTCCAATATTGAAAAATATATCTCTAAACTCACCGATGAAATTTTAACGTTTCGTTCTCATTTTCTTTTCTCGAACTATGGGCTTTACACCCTTCAACAACACAAGACATCTTGTCCAGGGCACTGTACACCTCTCGTATATACTTTCTGGCCACGTTCTCAGACAGAAATTAATAATTAACTCGCTTTTTTCACTTAGTAAATTCGTCAAACTCCCGACTCGTATCAACAAAATATAAAACTACAAAATTAAGTTGATAGCCAACGTAAGTATTTTGACGTCTTGGA
This sequence comes from Ochropacha duplaris, assembly GCA_951361185.1. Taxonomy (NCBI): domain Eukaryota; kingdom Metazoa; phylum Arthropoda; class Insecta; order Lepidoptera; family Drepanidae; genus Ochropacha; species Ochropacha duplaris. The sequence goes on from OX592690.1 coordinate 6,079,236, forward strand.
TAAAACTTTTGTATTTGTTAGCATTATAAGAGGGCCAAAGAGGACCATTTGACATTTTGCTTGTGACACGTTCAAAAATAATAAAAACAAACAGCCATGTTTTGTTTCATTCCCACATTACGATATGCTAATTGACATAAATGAATAAACTGTATAGTACTCGGTTTTTATTTTAGCCCGGCTTCCATGTTAGTTATTGTTCCGAGGGGCTATTACATACTAGTGCTTTTTTTTTTACCTTTCCCGAACTCGTGCGTCTCTTTCCCAACTGTCAAAATAATGTCTATTAAAAAGAAAAACCAACCATGAAGTTTTTACCAAAGAGTTTTTGTGATTCATACAAATACGTATATTTCTAAAAAGAAGCTACTAATTTATTTCAATATCAGATTTAATGATTTAATTGATTTGGTTTCATTTCATTTCATCTCATTAAATTTCATTTTCATTTCATATCAATAAAAAAAATATACTGAAGACTAAGCTGTATGGATAGTTCCCTTTGGATGAAGAAAAAAAAACTCTGCTTATATTCTACGGTTGGCGCCATTTTCCAGAAATTTTCTTTGCGAGTTTAGTTGTTTGTTGCACAAAATGAGTAATTTCGACCCTATTTTTTTTTTAATTAACACCACCGGAATCACTGTAATTGCACAAACATTGTATGACAAATATACATGAACATTCATACGAAATTAATAATAGTTTGTCTCAAACAGTAAATATGCAACCTAAAACTTCCCCAGTAAGTTTAAAAAACTGTACCAATTTCAATGTACATGTGTACTATAACTTTTATAAGAAATAAATGATTAGTTAGTTGAGTTTATTGTGTTTTTATTATTTTATTAAATTGCTTCATTGTTTCGCAACTGTATTAAAAATAGTCGTTCAGTACACCTGCGGAACCGTCATTGCAACTTGTTCCGACTGTCAACACTCGCCTTCGGCTGCGCCTCGGCTCGGGTAGACATTTGTCGGAACTCTTTGCAATGACAGCCTTTCCGCACTTGTAATGAAATCTAATATATAAAATTCTCGTGTCACAGTTTTAGTTGCCATACTCCTCCGAAACGGCTTAACCGATTTTGATGAAACTTTATATTTACATTCAGTAGGTCTGAGAATCGGCCAACATCTATCATCTTTTCATCCCCCTAAATGTTAGGGGTAGTCCACCCCTAAATTTTTATTTTTATTTTTGAGACAAAATTTCTAATTTCTATTTTTTTATGATACAACATACAAAAATACATACAATCCCCAATTTTCACCCTTCTACGATCAACCCTTATTTTTTAATAGCCATTTTAGTAATTTGAGTAATCGGTCAAGCCGTTTCGGAGGAGTATGGTAACAGGACCGATTTGGATGAAATTTTGTGTGTGTATTTCAATGGGTTCCTCGATGATTTGAAAACAAAATTGGACCCGGTAGATGGCGCTGGAATCGGGTTCTAAGTTTTGTTTTAATTTCAGGGCAGGACAACGTCTACCGGGTCCACTAGTATACTATAAAGTTGTATTTATATTATTTATTTATATATTACAGTAGGTAGTAAGTACGTACATATTATTCACAGTAGGTTCTTTTATCTAGATTAAAATTTCAATTTGTGTACCAAGTTTTATATGAATAGTTTTGTTTGATAATAATTTTTGTTGGTGATTAAAATATATCCCTACAGATATTGAACTAATTAGTTGTAAGTTGTAAAGTTGAACTAAAGAATAAATCAACAGGTTGTCAAAAAGGGCAAAAGCGGCTGCAGACGTTGACTACCCGGCCTACGGAGTAACGGGACCTACAATTGAATCGTCGGGAGACAGGAAATTGGCGCACTCCGCACATATGTACCACTACCAACATCAGAAACAGCAAATTATTGCCATGGAAAGGTACGAAATCGAGTTTACACTAACGACTTATTTATCGAATCAGGTAACAATGTAAATTCTTCAGCCCGTCGCAAAGTTAGCTACAGAAACGGAACCAAACTCGAGTTACTAATCAGCCATTAGCCTAACTAATAGCAGTAATATTTCTTGGAATAAGAAGCTCTCGAACGGCGTGACTCAAATTACAGTGATTTGAGTGAGTTACGTGTGCGTAGTTTTAGTAATTTCTATTGGATGGAATCCAGTTTTTGGGTAGCCACGTGTGAAAAAGAGCTTATGTTAATGTAATTAATCACATTGATCACAATTGGGTACATAATATTGTTCAGGTAAAATGTTACCTGAACAATATTATTACTAAATTTGAGTTGAGTTAATATTATTTCAAATGTATCTTAGTGATCAAGATTATTATAAGTCCTTGAGATAATGTACTTCATGTTTCTATTTAAGATTTGCAGTTAAACGACAAAGCTATTTGATTTACCAACTTATCTGTAGTTAATTAATTTCTATCGATTTTTCTTCTTGCTAATAGGATTAAGTAAGTCCTCAGAAAATTGATTGAATCACAATTTCATTTTAAGCTTTTTTAGTTACACGCTTAAGTAGTGCCTGTATAGTGGGGATTATACAGTTAAGTTAAATAACCGAAGTCTTAAATATGCTTAAGGATGGTTAAACATAAATGATTATTTATCCAGGAGTGATTTGGAACTACGGAATGGCTCTGTGTCTGACCCTGAGTCCGAAGAAGAAAATGAGGAAGGCGACTATACTGTCTACGAATGCCCCGGATTTGCCACGGTAAGTAGTTAGTTACCTAACATTTTTACGTGCTAACATGGGCGGAAGAACTTGACAACTAATAACTCTTAACGAAATGTAAGAACACGCTTTGAGTTACTTATTCCCTTTCAAGCATCTACATTAAAAAAACGTTTCTCAGAAATTCGAGTTAATAATATGTTATCCATTGAATTATATTATATCATATATTGATTAAGAAATCTGACTGCATTTTAAGTCTTATGGCTATTTGACTTGAGAGTTGGTAAGTTAGGTACCTCTACACAAACATAATTATTGTGATGTGAGGCGCTACAGAGATCAGGAAGTCTTCCGACGAATACGATTTCAAATTATATAATTAAGAAAGTGTTTTAGCTCTAGCTACCTTATTGGTAGCTTGATTACTTCAATATGAACAAATCGAAATTCTCCCGCCTCGGAGGAGGCCAGGATGCTTTACTTTTAGTTAAATGTGGGATTAAGGCCCGAAATTATTTGTAATTTAGTTAAGTGTTTTGTTATTTTGAAGCATTACGGAGGTGACATTTTCTAATTGAAAAAACCTCCAAAAAATAAAGATAAAAAAAAATACATGTTAGGTTTAATATAAAAATAAGGTAGATTGTACCTTGTTCAGTTTTCAGTCAAGGCAGTACGTAAGTTATAAAATATAAAGAATTGTTGAATTCTACATAGGTATTTTTATTTAATTTAGGCGATTTTCTCGCGATGACGAATGTCGGAGCGACACGCGGCTACATAAATTCTGTGTTTGACAGACTGTCGTGCTTCAGTGCGCCAGGACGCGTGTCAGTACAATGCAGTCTCGATCACGTGGTATTTCGTTCGCTTTCACATGGCTGTCACTATAAATTATGGACCTGACTTTGATAGCATCGATTTAGTTTCTGTACCGTATTTTGATGAAACGCTGCTGTAAAAAATGTTATCGTTTTTAGGTTACATTGATTTTTAAGAACTAGGTTCTTAGTTAAAATTTTAGAAAGCACAGCGGTGTGATTATCGGGTATGTGTTGCAGTGACTATGCTATCATGTAATTCAGTGCAATGCTACAAATCGTATACTGACGCGTGCCGCTGCGGCATGCGTGAAAGAGTCGCCTTACTTACTATAATGAAAAAAATAACTTTTTCCGAGATGGGTCTACAAGTCTACGACGGTTACGAGTGCCGCTACGATGTGCTACGGCGTGCCGTGTCCGTAGCGTTTAGGGAATGCATCTGCGGAACTGTACTTATTTTGGCGCTGTGTTTTTTTAAACAACTATTATAATATTTACATTATCGCCTTTGGAGTAGTTAACAGTTGCATAAACAAATTAAATAATGTTCATTTAATATTGATTCATAACAACTTACATGTACCTTACTTCAAATATCTTTATTTAGTTTTATTGCAGGTAATTCAGTAAAGTAAATAATTAGTGTTTGCATGCAGACAGAGACAACTCAACCAGCTAAGGATGAGGACAAAATTGTAACCTTCCACATCCGAATTTGCGAAATGTGGCTAGAGCACGGGCAAGCTCAGAATAATAAACGTATCTTAACTCTACGCCACCAACGAGTTGCCACACTTTATAGATCGCAATAGTTTTTAATGTAATTAAATAGAATTACCTACAATATTATGTTGTAGTGGTCGTAGACGACATTGCTACGCTTTCACCATGTATTAATTAACTATCACTGTGGTTTATTCGTCCAAGCTCTCACTTCACTCGTTTGTGAACACGCTTTTATGAAACGTTATACGTCAGTTTTTTTTATTTCTGGGTAAGCTTGTGTTTGACCACAATCTCACCATGATAAGTGATGATGTGGCCGGGTGGTAAGCACAAAGCCATCGGTGTGTTCCAACAGCTGCATTTGAAAGCCAGTTGGGTACTACAAATCCGATGTCACTTCCACTGAGCTATCATCGCCTTCGCCGCGGTATCCGACGACACTAACACTGAGCTATCATTGCACTCGTTGTTTTTTATACATAAAGTGGCGTCGAATGAAACATGACAATGTATTTAATTGTTTGAGTTTATAATTATTTTATTATTTCAGACTGGTGATATGGAAGTGAAGAATCCGCTATTTTCTGACGATCCAACACCTGCTACTCCTGGAAAATGCGAGGTAGTGAAACCACAGCCCAAGGAATAATTGCTGTATACCATCAACGCTATGAGCACAACATGGGAGACGATATTCATCTTAATATCCAAAATTAACACTTCCTTCTTTTTTTGATAATCTGTAGAACCAGTTAAAACATTATAGTACCTATTTAACTGTTATAATTAATTCTAAATAAATTTATCAAACATTATGATTTGGAGTATCAAAACCTACAAAAATTTATATCAGGTTACCTAACTAAACATCTAAATTGTCTTATTATAATATTTTATTTAATAATTACAGTGGGTTTTCGCTTATGCTTCTGCTTATAATTTCTCATGAATTTCGAATAAGCGGACTTACACGGATAGATTAAGATATCTAATTAAAGACTAGACATCTTGACATAGGTAATTATATCTTATTTTACAAAATAAAGTAATATACTAAGAAGATATCAAGAAATACGTATAAGAGCGAACATGACCTAAGAAAATTAATATTAAGATACCTTGTTAAAAAAATCTTATTCAAATATATTTAAATTAATATTAATCTCACCGTCGCAAATTATATAATATTATGTTTATTATAATTATGTAGAAATAAATCCCCGTGCGGTAACTATTTAACCATTGTTCCTACAGATATCTCGTAATAATAATAAAACAATTGATATATTAGATAATAATAATACTGAAATATTATTCTTATTTGTGTATCAGATGTTATATGTGTACTGGATATATCTGGGGGCACGGTAGTGCCCCGCCACGACAAGCCATAAGTATTGCCCTTACGAACGAGTATTTATATATTTGGAAAATTAGGCCTAATGTGGACGTGAATATCAATCAGACATTACCTATATTGTTTAAATGGTGACTCAACGCTAAAAATGAAAATATATAATCAAATCTTAACGGTTGCCAATATAACCATTGATTATTTTACCACAAATCTGCCAAACCAGCAGGCTGGTATCCCGATGGTAAATGACTACAGTCGCCTATAGACATTAGCAATACCAGGGGGACTGCCGTAGCACCAACAGGTGCTTGTCGATAGATTTTTTCTAGTGTTGTAAGCGCCCAAAGGCTACGGTAACCGCTTACCATCAGGTGGGCCGTAAGCTTGTTAGCCACATAATGGTGTAAAAAAATACCAGTCGAGTACTATAGTCCGTTCCATATGGATTGGCAATAAATGGCATGAAATTCAAGCGATAGCAGTTTTGCGATAAGTTTGTATGGCGGGCGAGCGACAGGTTTAGGTGAACATGGTAAATTACAGTCAATGAACTTTATTGCCAATCCATATGGAACGGACTATACACAGTACCGTAGGGTACTGTGCTGTGGTTTTCCTTCATCCAAAGCTCAAGATTCTCCGCGGTATCCGACGTTACTACCCCCGAGATATCTTCAGCTTAAAATATTGATTGATAAATATTTTTAACTATATTATACCTACGTTTAAAATTGAAGTCTCCAACCATATGTTTGCCTACAAGCCTTATAACTAAAGTACCTAAATGCATATCTTTTACTTAAATATCCTTGTACAATTTTATATCTACAAAAGTTTTTCTGATGATTATTATTTATAGTTTTGCCTACGTACAAATAATATATACACAAGTAGAAATTATTATTATAGAGATGGGAACTAAGCTAAAATTTGTGTATACTATTAAAATGATTGCTTCAGCTATCCTGATCATGTATTGTCAGCATTCACTGATGCTAGTTTAGAACCTATCTATGTAGTTTACACTCCACCTTTGTACCACTTTTTCGATTATATGACCATTCAACAAGCATTCAATAAAAATGTAAGAAGCGACCATTTCTTACATTTTTGTACAAATGTAAGTAATATCAATAGGGAATATGCACGTATTTTTTTATTGTTTAAACGTTTCTACGGGTTTAAGCGTAGCGGTTACAAACTCTGTGGTCGAGTATAAAAGTGACGTCACGATTTGTTCACGGGGCGTTTTGGAAATTTACGAGGGAATTTACAAACAGACACTTTTTGATGATTAAATTTAGCTATTAAATCATGTCATTCATCATTTTTTTAATAATTATGTAGGTGTGTTTTTGTAACAATATGTATTACATATCCATCTATTTTGAAGTCACGTGCATATTCCCTATTTGTATAATATAATAAAGAATGTTTTACTAAAGATAATCTATATTTTCATGTTTAGGTAGGGTATTTAAATATAACAACAATCAGTATTGATTTAGTACTTACTTGGCCTACGTACAATTAATTTGTTATTTTGTGGGCGCAGCATGATTATCAAAATTGTTCATGTACCTAGTTGCTACCAAGCATTTGTTTTTTAATGTTAACTTAAATCGATATTCTTACGGTTAAATATAGCACGTGAACTCTGACCTTGAAAGTCCCTTGCAGAAGTCTGGAAGCAAGTTCCAATCCTTTGATGTCCGCATTATAAATGAAATGTCAAAATTTGTGTTGTTGAGTTGATAAATGAATATATTTACTAGCTTTCACCCGCGTTCCCGTGGGAGCCGTGTCTCCGTGGTATCTAACGGTATGATATATCTACTTTATGACCTATTCTCAGACCTACCGAATATTCACAAAAAAAAAACATAAAAATTGATCAAGCCGTTTCGGAGGAGTTCGGTTAGAAGATATTATTTGTATTGTCAAGGAATTCGATAATATTGTAGCAAAATTATTAATATCTATAGAAAATTACGCCGGAAAACGACGGTAATTATTTATTTTTTGAGTAATTTATAATCTAAAGTGAATCTTTCCGTCGATTGTTTTTTTAATGTCTTAACGTGCCGTAATGTTAGGACATGTTGCAGTAAATACTATTCACTATACATACATATTGTAAGTAACTATTATAATATAATAGATACCAGATGTGAATTAAAAACATAGGTAGGTATATTTATTTATATATGTACCTTATATTCAGTAAATATATTTTTAACATTTATTATATTTATATTCATTAATTAAATTGTATGTCATATGAGTAAATATCAGAAAATGTACCTAATTGTACGAAGAAAGTTGTTAATCAACTTATCCTGTAACGGCTATCAATTTTTCACACTATTCTTAGTAATTTTAGCCTATCAACAAAGCACCACATCATATTTGTAATATTGAAATGAGAGCAAATAGCGTAGGTACCTACTTATCCTGTAACATCAGTCAACTTTTCACACTATATACCTATTTAATTTTATCCTATCAGTAAAGCACCACATGATTATATATATATAAAATATTATATCCTTGTTAATAATAAGTTATTTCAATGTTAAACATAAGTAATATGAATGTAAAGTTACATAATACAATTAAATATGTCTATCAATACAATATGTTTTATTAATTCCTCCTAAATTCATTACAACAAAATTTATTTGTCGTAAATTTTTCCTTTTTAAACGACTTCAAAAAAGGAGGAGGTTATATGTTCGACTGTATGTATTTTTTTATGTATGTTCATCGATTACTCTAATTGTCAACCGATTTTAAAATTCGTTTTTTATTTGAAAGAGTATATTTCGGCGGTGGTTCCATTGTCACCAAGTCAAGATCTGATGATGGGATTCTGGGGAAATCGAGGGCAACTCTTAAATTTTATAAGAATTTACAGTATTTTTCATTCATATAATGTCATATCCATCTGGTAGTCATCATCTCATGTTGCAGAGCTGATGATGGAAGGTACAACTCCTTACAGGATAATTCTGTAAATATTATGAGCTACTATTTATAATTCATATTCCTACTTTCTCTCTCAAATGAGCTGATGATAGAAGGTAAACTCTTTATTGGTTAAGAGTTAGAATATACATTGTCATAGATATGAAATGAAACGCATTATCAAATAGCTACTGAGAAAAAATGATTAATCATTTAGGATAGACGTTCTTTATTTTCTTTAAAAGTTTATCTATTTCTGTATTCCCTCAACTACGGGGTATAATCCATATCCATACTAATATTATAAATGCGAAAGTGTGTTTGTCTGTCTGTCTGTTACCTCTTCACGCTTAAACCGCCGAACCGATTTAGATGAAATTTGGTATAGGGATAGTTTGAGTCCCGGGAAAAAAAAACATAGGATAGTTTTTATCCTAGAAATCACCCTTTAAGGGCGTGAAAAGGAGGCTGGAAATTTGTATGGGAAATCAATTTACCGCTGAATTAATTTCTGTCTATCTGTCTGTATGTTACCTCTTCACGCTTAAACCGCCGAACCGATTTAGATGAAAGGAGATGTTTCATTTTTGGACTGGTCATTGTACACATATTAAAAATAAGCTAAATAATTATTCAAACCGATAAAAAATAACTCATTTTATTTTTGTTGTCGATAAACGCTGTACAAAAATATTTTTTATTACTAACAAACTATTTCACAGGGCAACATAGAACGCCATATTGCACAAACGCAAGTATTATGTATTCTACCTGGATAGGAAGCTCTCCATACCAATCTATCAATTGCGAAAAAGAGAAAGATAACAACTACTTTAGGACAAATCTCTCTTTCTAACCCTACTTACCCATAATGAAAGAAAGACAGATTGTCCCAACGTAGTTGTTATCTTTCCCTTTTTCATAATTGATAGGTATTTGCTTCAAGTATGTATATAGAGTTACCTATCCATTTAGTATACATATTTCTTGGATGTGACAGAAAGCGCAGCGCGAAACTCGAAAGCCACAATTTTTGCTCTCATTTATTCTAGCTTGTATTTTGATGCGTTTGAGTTCTAGATTGCACAAGAATAAATTTTTTTTGAGTGTGTATTTGAATTCGGACTTTGTGTCCAGCAAGATGTACAAAACAGATTCGACTTTCACATAATAATAACTTAATGCAATTTCTTCTCAAAATCAATAATTTAAAGATTTTAATTCAGTAACTTGGTAGTATTAGTATTTATTATAAAAGTAAAACTGGGTGGTATATGGATAAGTCAATAAATCAATTGTACCTATTGTCAGTCAATCAATTTATCAATCTACTAATATTATCTTTGTTGTATTTAATGTCACTTTGACAGTTTGACGTAATTGTGATCGTCGTCGCCATTTAAAAAACATGCAATGAAATTGCCATTAAAAATGTCGAAACATGCCTTGACGCCAACATGAAAACAACGTAAAATTATTAGAAATAAGTATTTTTCTCATGTTTTATTTATTTTTCCACGACTTTTAGTCAAGTGTACAATGTGCAGTCCAAGACTCCATACAAATCTGAAACATCTCCTTTGGTATAAAGATAGTTTGAGTCCCGGGAAAAAACATAGGATAGTTTTTATCCTAGAAATCACCCTTTAAGGGGGTGAAAAGGGGGATGGATGTTAGTATGGGAATTCAATTACGACTGAACTGATTTATGACTGTCTGTCTGGAGATTTATGAAAAAACCGGCCAAGTGCGAGTTGAACTCGCGTGGACAGGGTTCCGTACTATATTGTATCGTATCGTATTATATTGAGTTTACCACTTTATTTTCAATTGATTGATAGAATTCTCATAGATTTTCCTGTTATCTACAAGCAATGAACTATATTTTGTATTTTTTTCAAAACTCGGTAGTTTCGGAGATCAGGGGGGGAATGGTCAATTTTCGTCTTCTTTAATGAATAAAATCAAAACTATATATTTTTCAATAATAACAAAAATATATTTAAGGTTAAGGTTAAGAAAACGAGCCTTTTCATTTGATATATGACACAGTAAGGTTTGCAAAACTTTTTTTTTTATTTCCTAATTTGTCCCCCGAATATTAAGCTTAGGTATATAAAAAAAAAATACTTTGCACATCTGTGTTTGGGTCATAGAACTACACCATCCTACCAAAGTTCACCTGATTTGGTCCTGTAGATTCGGAGCAAATGTCTGTGACATGACCGGATAGACAGACGCACGAGTGGTCTTATAAAGGTCCGTTTTTTTGTACGGAACCCTAAAAAGCAGATTGGATAAAAAATAAGCTACGCAAATTACGAATTCCACGTGGACGGAGTCGCAGGCAAAAGCTAGTATTAAAATATATTAAACACTAAATTTTAAATCAGTCTAAGTGAGTATATAGTAATAATGCTAATAGAATAAAGGTATATTCACTACAATATCACAAGCTTTGGCCCATAACGTAGCAAAAGAATTCAGATTTTTCGCTGTGCGGATCGGTAGAGATCGACAAATCTACAAGTGGATTTTAAATTGGTGCCACAGAATGCAAATCATATTTCAATCCCGGTTCAAAGTTATATTTTGCTATAATAGCTAGTTTAGCTGCCTCGAGCATCGGCCGAAATTTGCTCGTAATTGGCTGCTCGGCTCGCACGAGTTACAGAAAATTCTCAAAATGTTGAGCTTCAAGTCAACCACAAATACAAGCTATTGTGGTACAATAAAGGAATCGAAGATATGATATGATATATAACTTGTTGAGCCCAGTAAACAAACCAGTTCCAGCCATCTCTTCACTAAATGAGATATATTCACACTGTTTGTGTGAATGTGTTGTGTGCGTTGTTTTATTCTGTATTTTTTTATTTATTTTTTATACTTTTAGCCCTTTTTATTATGTAATATAATAATATATCGCAATCATCAGATGGTACAGGTACCGATGTTCGCTGCCAATGCAGCGACTTGAACTTCGTTCGTTATCCTCATTGTTCTCAGACACGTTTATTCAACGGTGAGAGAGGTTTAAATATTCACATTGGAAAATCCCACAAAAACATTCAACCATCGTCCACGTCCTCACATCCATCTCCAACTATCTCGTTCCCTGACAATATAAACCAAATTCAAAACTCTACTCCACTTTGGCAAACCCTTACCTAGTTACCTCAAAGGTTCCATTCCGCTAGTTAAACGTATACCCCGAGGAGCACGCCTTAGCGTCGCTCAATGTTTAAGTGATACAATATACAAAGTGATATTTGAAAATTCAGATCGTGCCTGGGAACCATTATTAACTTTTTCCTATAATATACTTCATGTGGATTCGATAAATACGGGCTCACTTACTAAAAATATTAAAAACAACTGTTTCAGAGCGAGAAGTCATCTTCCCATCATTAAAAAAAATACAAGTCAAACCAATTTTAAAAGGAAAATTGAAAATAAAGTTAGTCATGGTGACTTAAAAGGTGCAGCTAATTTATTATTCTCGAACGATGTAGTCGCTCCTGATAGCCCTGAGACACTTTCGGCACTTAAAGCACTAAATGCACCCATCATCACCAGTAACACTTCACCTTTCACACTTCCAGATTGTAAGGGAAATTAAAAAATTAACGTACATGATGTTTATTCTGCAATCATGTCTTTCAAAAAAGGTTCTGCTGGTGGTCTTGATGGATTCACGCCGCAGCATTTCAAAGATCTTTTGTGCTGTTCCAAGGGGGAGGTCGGTAGGACTCTTCTTAAAAACTTGACGGCGTTAATTAACGTAATGCTCGCAGGGACAGTAAACCCAGAAATAACGCACCTAATTTATGGCGCCATCCTTTGCGCTCTATAAAAACAGATGGAGGCATCAGACCTATTGCCGTTGGTACTACTACCTTGTGACGTTTAATATCAAAAATATGCTGTAAATACATCCTTCCTGATTTATCTAATAAGTTCCAACCTATCCAATTAGGTTTCCGGACAAGAGGAGGATGTAAGGCTGCTGTCCATGCACTGCGATCGAGTTTACTAAATAATGGAAGCGAAGTTGTGTTAAAGGTCGACGTTCAAAATGCTTTTAACTCTGTTGACAGAACAATTTTACCAAATGAAATAAAAAATCACACACCCAAAATTTATAATGATCTATACCAATGCTATAGCAGGGGTGCTACTTTAGTCTACCAAAATAATGATTTACTTCTAATATTCAGAAGTTGGCTGTCGACAGGGTTATCCCCTCGGACCAGCTATATTCAGTCTCGTGATTCACTCCATAATATCATCCCTTAAATGAAAATTGAATAGCTGGTACTTAGATGTTGGTACATTAGGAGGGGATATCACCTCAGTGTTACAGGACTTAAATACTGATTCTGTCTGTCTGATTCAAAATTTTAATACTATTAGTCTACGTTTAAACTTTTCAAAATGTGAATTATTTATATCAGATTCGGTATCCCAAATCAAAAACCTTTCCGTCATCAATGATTTTAATTCATTCTGTCCAAACATTCAAGTTCTTGACAAATAGTCTCTTAGCCTCCTTGGAGCTCCTAGGATGGTTTTAGATGAGTCCATTGCCCCTTTCCTAAATGATGAAACTTCAAAATTTAATAACATTAACGATCGCTTGTCACAAATAAATTCCCATATGGCCTTCACTATTATTCGTTTTTGTTTATTTGTTCCTAAATTTACTTACGTTTTACGATGCTGTTCTTTGTGGAAATTTGATAGCCTTATGACCACTATTGATAATTCAATAAAAAAAAAACTCTAATCCAAATTCTAAATTGTCCTTTAAATGACAGAAATTGGTGTCAGGCATCATTACCCATACGCTTCGGCTGCATTGGCATCAGAAAAATTTCAAGTATTGCTCTTCCTGCTTTTTTTTCCTCAACTCATAGTATCTCAGAACTATTTAATAAAATTATTTTTTCATCTCTAGGCAATGCTGAAATTCCCTACATGTTTGAGACTAAAAATACCTGAATGACAGCCTGTCCAGGGGAAAGCATTCCTATTTATCCAAACATACAAAAACAATGGGACGGGCCGCTTTGTAGATTAGTACAGCAAGGTTTACTTAACAGTAGTATTAACCTTGCAGAGCGATCTCGTCTCCTTGCAATCTCAGAGCATGAATCAGGTTATTGCCTACAAGCATTACCATCTACTAACAACGGTACCTTGCTGGACGATACCTCATTTACTATCGCTCTTTGTTTACTTTTGGGTGTATATACCAACGAACATCATCGCTGTCAATTTGGTAACGACGTCGATAGGCTAGGTCACCACGGTCTATCATGTCGCCGAAGTGCTGGCCGTTTATCACGACACGCAGCAATCAATGACGTCATTCGTAGGGCTTTCGCCACTGTTCACGTGCCGGCCATTTTAGAGCCGAACGGGATAGCACGTGACGATGGTAAGAGGCCCGATGGTATGACGTTGATGGCCTGGTGTCGTGGTAAACCTCTAGTGTGGGATGCAACTTGTGTTGATACCGTTGCACGATCCCACCTAGAGTCAACATCCAGGGTAGCGGGCGCAGCGGCGACTACAGCGGAGGATTTGAAGCGGCGCAAGTATACGGCCATTGGCATTAGTTATATATTTGCGCCGTTTGGAGTTGAAACTCTGGGACCGTGGGGACCGGAAGCGCGTAAATTATTTAAAGAGCTATCGGCGCGCCTTATAGAAACTTCCGGAGACCAAAGGGCTGGCCTGTACTTTGGGACAAAGAATAAGCCTCGCTATACAGCGAGGTAACGTAGCCAGTCTTTTGAGTTTTGGGCACCCATAGACAGCGATCTAAATTCTGTGTTTTACATATTTATAATTTATTTTCATTTATAGGTATTTTAGTTTTATTTCTAACTAGTGGGCCCGGCAGACGTTGTCCTGCCATGAAATGAAAATAAAAAGAAACTTGGAACCATCAGTTTTAAACAATATTTAGAAAATTGAATATGGTCGTTAAGTTTTCTTAAATTTTCTAATGTTACGCGCAACTTTCATACTTTTTTCTTTCATAAGAACCTTCTCCTTACAATAACAAAGACAACCGTTCACGCGTGATGCCGTGACCAAGGAAATAGGGATTCATTTTTATACAGGATGTCCGGTAAGTTGTACGACAAACTTAAGAGGGAGATAGGTGGGCAAGTCACCTACCAAATATACAAAAATGACCTAGTAAAAGTGTTACCATTTTCGAGATATTTCGAAATTTCCGTTTTATTTAAAAATGTACTCCCGCACTACTATTTTGAGCTGTGGTATTCGGATTTTTATACATTTGTTTTTATTGCAAAACAATCTTGAATAGTTGTGTTATCAGATGCAAAAAATCATTAAAAATTAACTATAGTAGTATTTTTTTTTTTCATTCAAATTGAATTTTTTCCTTCTACTTAATTTTGGTAAAGGTTTAAACTCTCCTAGAGCAAAAAAAATCCTGAATGCTAGTTAACCTATTAGCTTAAAAACATGCTCGTTTAATAGACATTTGGAAATGATAAACAGTTTATCATCAAAACATTAATAAGAAAAAAAAAACAGAAGAAAGCTAAGTAGGTACACGACAAATCACGTTAATCCAGTACTACATCCCAAGCTAACTCAAGACGAAATTAAATAGCCTTTGTACAGGATTATTCGTACTTTGTTTGTTTTATTTTTTCGATAACACAGTCAATAACGTCGAAATCGTTAGGCAAATCAAAGTCTGAGATCCAAGCAAAAATAGTAGTATGAAAATAGAAAGAAAACAATAATTTAAGAAAAACAATCAACAGAAATCGCAAAATTAAATTAATCACACACGAATTAACGGCAAGATTATTCAAATGTAATAAAATAATTTTAAGGTAATGATAGCTCAGTGGTCGTGACGTCGGATACCGCGGCGAAGGTCGTGGCCTCGTGGGTTCGAATCTTACAATGAGCTTGAGCTTTCGGTGAAGGAAAACATCGTGAGGAAACCATAGCACGGTGGTAGGGTACTTTGTAGTACCCGACTGGCTGGATACCACCACAATATAAAGTACCACCCTCAAGTTGAAAATCTGTCACCAAGCACCTATCGGTGTGTTCCGATAGCTACACTTGAGAGCCAGTTCCCATCTAGGCTTTGTGTGCCAACCACCTTCGGCCACATCATCACTTACCATGGTGAGATTGTGGTCTAACACAAGCTTATACAAAAATAAAAACCGGTCAAGTGCGGGTCGGACTCGCGCACCGAGGGTTCCTTACAAACTTGTAAATAGTTCGTTCATCACGGTAATGAAATCTTGAGGATTTTTTTCGATTTCCTTATTTGGGGAGGGCGCCAATTAAACTAGACCTCTGAATTGTATGAGCGCCGATACAAGGTCTATCTTAATAGGTGGTAACTATGAATGTATGGGGACACCCTTTAATTTTCAACTTTTTTTATTTTTTGGAATTTTTCCTTTATTTGTGCTGTAATACCTTGCTTTTTGCCAAATTTCGTGATTCTAGGTCAACGGGGTACTTCCCGTCTTGAATTGACAATTTTAGTTAAAAGTAAGGTCTTACAGCACAAGTAAAGGGAAAATTCCGAAAAATTTAAAAAGTTGAAAATTAAGGTAAATTTTGGTACTTACAAGTTTTCGCGAAAATCTAAATTTGCCCAAATCTTTTTATCATGTTAATTTAGGACCTTGACTTTTATACACCTAATAGGGACTATAGACCTCAATATATGGTATAAATTTCAACTTGTTAGGTCCACTCCTTCCTGAGATAATCGGTGGTGACACACGGACAGACAGACGGACAAGAAAGTGATCTTATAAAGGTTCCTTTTTTTGCCTTTTGAGGTACGGAACCCTAATAAAAAAAGAGAAATAAACAAATAACAAACAAAATTATTTTTAATTTCGTCTTGAGTTAGCTTGGGATGTAGTACTGGATTAACGTGATTTGTCGTGTACCTACTTAGCTTTCTTCTGTTTTTTTTTCTTATTAATGTTTTGATGATAAACTGTTTATCATTTCCAAATGTCTATTAAACGAGCATGTTTTTAAGCTAATAGGTTAACTAGCATTCAGGATTTATTTTGCTCTAGGAGAGTTTAAACCTTTACCAAAATTAAGTAGAAGGAAAAAATTCAATTTGAATGAAAAAAAAAATACTACTATAGTTAATTTTTAATGATTTTTTGCATCTGATAACACAACTATTCAAGATTGTTTTGCAAAAAAACAAATGTAAACTTTTTATTGTACCTATATACCTTTAATATGTTATGTAATAATAATCCAACTACTACGGTACCACTTAACTATTACTTTATAAATAACTAGCTGTCCCCCGCGGTTTCACCCGCGTTCCCGTGGGATTTTATTTTATCCCGGGACAAAAAGTATCCTTATACTATGATATAAACTATTTGTGTGCCAAGTTTCATTACGATCTTACGCAGCGCACGCAACGGAAGCTTTCAAAAGGAATTAATTTTCCACGATTTTTCAACATTTTTAATTGATACTCTGCTCCTATTGATCATAGCGTGATGTTATATAGTATTCCAAATATATAGCCTACAGGATTTCTCAATAAACGGGCTATCCAACAATAAAATACTTTATATAGTTCCTATGGTTAGCGCGTTCAAACAAACTCTTCAGCTTTATAGATAATGTAAATTAATAACACTCTTAGGCCCTTCCGCACACGGCGTCGTAGCGTAAGCGTATCGTAATCAGCGCGATATTTTGATGAATAAACATTTTATTTCATTTCATTTATTATTTCTTTCATTGTATTTATGGGCTTGGCACCGACTTCAAACAAATCAGTAGGTATTTATAGAATAATAATTTGAATAGGCATCCACCTACGTAGGTAGTTTACATAAGAGCTCATACACACGAGCAGCATGTTGCCGACTGCAGCCGCCGACACGCGCCGACAACAGCCGCCGACAGCACTGACAGCAGCCGACAATAACCGACGCGAGTCGGCGGCTGCAGTCGGCAACATGCTGCTCGTGTGTACGAGCTCTAAGTAAAGTTTTTGGTCTATTTAGTTATTGAAATATTGTTATTAATACAACAAATCAAAGATCATTAATATCCGTTCAGTCGTTCTTGTTAGAAATGGTGTAACGAACCCGACGTTTTTTATTTATATAGACAGAAGATTACTAACTTCCGCACCGTGGTTTCACCCGCGTTCCCCAGGGATTGAAATAAAATATAGGACTCAATTTTTAGAATCGGTACAGTAAGTATTTCTAAAGAAAACAAACATGAAATAAACATAATATTAGTCTTCGTATAGATGAGTTCAACACACTAGTATCTGTGCGTCTTTCAGAGGCTACATAATAAAACAATGTTTTTAAGTTAACACTTTTAATTATTATGACTCGAATAAGTACACGAATTAGAGATTATAATAGGAAAAAATTTGACACAATTATCTTTCTATTGACTTAGTTTTATTTAATGGTTTCCTGTATCAGAATTACATTCATGAAGAAATACAGCATGCGTATCTAAATCGTGATAACTTATAATCAGTGATCGGATAATGGGCGCTTATATACCTAAACTTCTTTCCAGGAAAGAATAATACGGACATGCCTTTCTGAATTAATAAGTAATCCCAGATTCCCGGAATTTAACAATTTTGTAAAAACAACTATATAAGAAACCTAAGGAAATTATAGCAGTGGTTGTTTTGATTTAGTATCTTTATTTTATTCAAAATAAATAGAATATCAATTAAATAGTGAGAAAGTACGAGTAAGTATGTAATGATTATTCAATGAAAATTTATCATTTTCACAACGAGTTCTAACTATATTTTGTGTGCAGGTAACATTTTTAGTAATTTCAAACGATTCCGGGATCCGGGATTCTGAAAGGCATGTCCGTATTATTCTTGGGAATAAAAGTGAAGTTTATATTTAAGCGCCCGATTATCCGATCACTGCTTATAATGTTTTTTTTTATCACGAAACATATTCTATTACAAAAAGAAAAATCTGAGTTTGTTTAATTTATAGTTCGCCTTTTCGTGTTTTAAAAACAATTGATTTGATAACACAAATATTATGTAAGTAGGTATTCGGATAATCTATGACACACATTAAAAACTAACTTGTAGAAAAATAAACATTCATCTACCCTTGTACATATTAGGTAAGATAACAAATATATTATTCACGTAAATTCTATAATTAGTTGGTACTATAAAATAAATGCTTTTATTAAAGTTGGTTTTATGACTAGCAAGCAAAATTGACCACTAATAGTTAGGTAGGTACGGTCGGCCAAGAAAGTGGTGTGCCAGTTTTGATTTAGTTTCCTAGTCATCGTAAATTACAACAAGGTTCAAACTAAAAAGATATCTCTGAAAGAGATGCATAATAATGACAATGTCATATGTTGTCAGATTGATCTGCAAGCGAAACTAATCTTTATCACCTATGAATCTACAAGCGGCATTCAACCTTAGGGTGGTACACCACTTTCTTGGCCGACCGTACATAGCGGAGTAATTTTTAAGTCAAAATTAAATCATACAACCATATTTTACAGTATACTATTGATTTGTGCATATTATAACAATACAATGTTCAAAATATAGTAACAGGTCCAATCATATGTTTCTATATTCTTTATCATCTGTACATAATATTTATCTTTTGCAGTTTAGCTTTAAAAAAATACCTTCGTTACAATTGATTATAGGTACATTAATGAGTCAGATATTTCAGGTGAGTAGGTATATAATTGCGCCCTATAAGTGTATCCTAATCAACTAGGAGTATAGACTACTTAGTTATCCATGTAGACGCGCCGCGCCCCACGCTTCTTCCTAATCCCTTACAGTGCAAGTGTGAATCCTTTCGCTAGTGTTGTTCGACATATCGATAGCACTACAACACTAGCGAAAGGTAGCACACTGTTAGGGATTATGAGAAAGAGTGGGACGCGTCTTCGTAGATGGCAGTATCTATAGAAGGTTTAGTAATTTGCCTAAAGAATTCTTCATTAGTGTTAAAGGTAAGTAAGTAGGTAATCATCATTAAATTACTTCAAATTTCTAAGTGCGAGTTTTTGATGATATTAAATGCTGCGGTCGCGTTTGCGTTTACGATATTTCTCTATAGACACTGCGACTGCGGAATACGAATGGAACTAATTTCTTCCATACAAATCAGAGTTTACGTAAACCAAAGCGATTTACGTATACGAGTAAAAACTCACACAGCTCACACTAGGCACATAGTTATGGAACATAATAGGTATTAACTTAAGAGAGATCTGAGACGAGGAAATCATTGTTTCATAATTACGTTAGTAATTAGGTATTTCCATATTAATGTGATTCTTCGTTTACTGATGAAATTCATTAACAAATGACACATTACACCGATACAATATTATCAAATACTAGCTGTTCACAGTTCCACTCCGTTCTCGGGATCTTATGTTTTCACGGGATAAAAAGTATCCTATGTTTTCTTCCAGAATATGATCTACCTGTGTGCCGAGTTTCATCAAAAACCGCAAGTCCGTTTTTACGTGATTGAGCAACAAACATCCAAACATACAGACTTTCATATTGATAATATTAGTAGCATCAAAGGTGGTTAGAGAATCAGTAGGTAAGTGGTATTTCATGAACTCATAAAAGCAGGTAGGCGTACCTTTGGCATGTCAACTCATTACCTATCTGATATCATTATTGAATTATAAATAAACTAGCGACCCGCCCTGACTTCGGGTATCGGAGCATATACCTACGCCAACTTTTATTGTTTGCCCTAGTTTCGAATCAGGATTTTCTTATGACATTAGCGGCGACACGTGCACTGTCGCCATTTGGCAGCGCGTTTGGTTATTCACATTGTACGTTGTAACTTTTAAACTATTATTAAATAACTTTAAACACCAAAAACTATATGAATATCAAAACAAATACTTTTATCTCTTTTGTTCAATCGAATACAAAAAAATGTGCATTGCAAATAGAGCATCGTCTTAATTATGTTAGGTACTTATTTATGGATCAAGGGCATATATGCTACCACGGACTTTTTTTAGACCATCCTACCATAGGTTCATTATTTATGTGAAACTCTAACGGTTTCTGCAGCGCTAGCAGATAGATATAGCTCACAAAATGCAGGTTTTTTTCTAACTTCTTCAACTATCATTGTCATATTTCAACTTCAATTTACACAAAATCTCAATAAATTATATTGAATATATTATCATGAATCACTTCGTCCATTGGTGAAAGCCGTATGAAAATCTGTTCAGAAGTTTTTGAGTTTAACGCGTACAGACAGATAGATAGTCGCGGCGGAGAACTTAGTTTTATAATATGTTGGATGTCTTTACAAAAATTTCATTTATTTTTAAATTTATATATTTCAGATGGATTTACCTCATTATTTATTAAATAAGGAAACATATTAATTGCGCAGTCTAACTTTACAAATGCAAACATTTAGTATTGCATAATTATTACACAATCACACATTCGAAAATACAAATAATTGATAATTTGATGCAATCTTCTCCTACATAATTGAATATTGTTTTTTTATTCTTGTATTAAAAATGCTGAAACAATTTTCGAGCCCGGCTTTGTATAAGCGGTGTATTTTTGCATTGTTTAATTCGATGCTGAATGCAATATTAGATATTTAGGTAGGTACGTCCTATTACTTCATTAATTAGTCAACCTTTCAGCTACGAGAGTGTATGTAATAGATATAACTTGAGCGTTTTATTATATTCTGACGATTTTTTATCAACTAAATCAATAAAAAGTAAATCTGTGATCTATTTTTTGTATAATGTTTATTAGTTATTTCACAACCACGATGGGATGGTAGATGGAAGAATATCTCGAATTGAAAGACAAAACATTTTTGTTTCAGTTTCTATTCGGTATTGAAATATCAAGAAGTCAATAATTTTGGGTATTATTGAAGTTGCACATATTATGTACCTATACCTATGTGACAATTGAATAAAAAATTGCAAATATAAGTTGCAGGTAGTAGCTGTATACATAAAAAAGATCTTTACGAACTGTTTTAAATAGTTATATCCC
Organism: Ochropacha duplaris; assembly: GCA_951361185.1. NCBI lineage: Eukaryota > Metazoa > Arthropoda > Insecta > Lepidoptera > Drepanidae > Ochropacha > Ochropacha duplaris. Next base: position 6,100,908 of record OX592690.1, read on the forward strand.
TAATGTTATAGATTTACCGCGATCAGTTAAGGCTTTGCGCTCTCTATCAGTTAGTCAGTTAATCAGTCATGCACTGATTAGGTATAGTCTCATCAAATTAGAAACATTGACTAAACTGACCTCGATATTCTAGTTATAATACAACATTAGCGCTCACAATATAACGTAACGTTGAGTGACATATAACGTAGATACATATGACTAAGGAAATTTTGCAAAATTTGCGTATCATTAAAATTTATTTCTTATAAGTATAAACATAACATTTCATAACAAAGTCCTCAATCTGAACACACACATCACTCACATACACACACATATTAGTAAGGTGTGTATGCGATTAAACCTTTGATATCTTATAACTAATAGTTATAAGATATTGATATCTTATATCAATGGATTAAACACATATAAAGTACCTACCTATATTGTTTTCAAAACAACAATTTTCTTTCTAAAGTTATGGTTTAATTTGTATCTATGCCCCTTAAATTTATGCCTGATTTCAGTAGCTAATTAATATTATTTTTAGCTAGATCCTGATAATTTCATCTTCAATTCAACATATTGATAGTAAGTACAGTAAAACTAATAAGTAGGTTAATATGTAAGATACAATATTATATTTCCATGTTGAGTAAGTTGTTTTTAATTCATATGATAACGTTATACAAGAAATAATTGAAATTGTGCCTACGTATACATTATTATTATATATTTTCACACAAAAAATGTATTATCCATAGTTAATAATACAATCAATAATAGACATTATTTTGCACATTATATGTATATACAACGTTATTCAACAAGTATTAAAATTTCCATTTTCATATAAAAAGCGTATAAAGTATTTAATAATATTTGTCTACGGTAGATACCTAATCGATTGTACTGGTAGTGTTTATACTGACATCATAGTTCAAATAAAAAAAGGTAGAAGGAGCGTACGTAAACAATAATCTCCATTGAAGTGAAGCAACGTGCACGAAGTCGTGTACGTGAAATGCACGCACTTTATCCCGCGTGATTCGCGTCGCAAAGGAACGCGATCGGCTACCTTTTTCAAATTTAGCTTCCATTACTGTGCTTCACTTTAAGTACGTGGGGCTCTGTCTGCCTTTTTTATTTGGTCTGACATCAATATATTTAAATAACACCTACAAACTGAGGTGAGTACACAATAATAAATTGTTTATACATCTATCACATACAAATCTGTTACATCAAAATATACAATATACCTATATCTTAAACATATTAAACTCAAATAAATAAATCTCAAACATATAAATCTGCAATGTATAGGTGACAATAAATCTCGCACATATAAACGGTAGTATAAATAATAAAGTAGATAGAGATTACCTAATTTATACCTATTAGTACGGGATTTTACACAATAATTTCTGGTCGATTGATTCATATCATGACCTATTATTTATGGATAGTGATTGAGTAACTTGAACGTCAGCAGGCCCAGTAAGGGTGGGGCGAGTGGGGAGAAAATTTTCATTATGTAAAATAATAAAAAACCAAAGATTATTTCTTGTCTGTTCGAAAATTTGCACAGCAGTAGTTTTAGCAATAATAAGGACTCGCGCACTGAGGGTTCCCTACAAACTTGTAGATATGTAAATAGTCCGTTCATCACGGTAATGGAGTCTCGAGGATGTATTTCAATTTTCTTTCGATTACCTTATTTGAGATAGGTGCTAATTAAGCTAGACCTCTAAAATGTATGAGCGCCCATACAACTCAGAGGTCTATCTTAATTGGCGTTAACTACGTATGTAGTTATATAGAAGGCGATGATAGCTCAGTGGTAAGTGACGTCGGATACCACGGCGAAGGTCGTGGGTTCGAATCCTTACAATGAGTTTGAGCTTTCGGTGAAGGAAAACATCGTGAGGACACCACAGCACGGTGGTAGGGTACCCTCAAGTTGAAAATCTGTCGCCAAGCACCTGTTGGTGTGTTCCGGCAATTGCACTTGAGAGCCAGTTCGCCTTTAAGGCATTGTAATAAGGTGTACAACACGTTGGCAATCCCCTGGTGTTGCCAATGTCTATAGGCGACGGTTGTCACTTACCATCAGGTGACCCGCCTACCTCGTTGTCACTTGTGACATAAAAAAAAATGTATGGGGACACCTTTAATTTTCAACTTTTTAGAATTTTTCCTTTATTTGTGCTGTAAGACCTTGCTTTTTTGCCAAATTTCGTGATTCTAGGTCAACGGGAACTACCATATAGGTTTTCCTGCTTGGCACATATAACTCCCCTGCTGACGATTTTACCTATCGATCGATAGATCTGCTGAGGTATTTTTTATCATTTTAATAACATAAAGAATCACCTGTATCAGTTTCATTCGACCGGAAATGAATTGATGGAAAATTGGATGGCCAAATCCTAAACTAAAGGGAATATCGAAAAATGTTGAAAGGAGTCTCGAGGCCGATTTTGTATAAAACTAAAACTGCATCATTCGATTTTCGAAAAAACATTTACCCAAGCCAGGAATCGAACCCAATGAATTTGAAAAAAATACACAGCCTGTATTATTACACCATCCGATAATGTTGCTAATAAGGATCAAATTCTCAGAAGTAAAGATATACGGCAAACTTAAAGAAAGTGCTCTTTGTTAATAAATTTATTAACATTTTTTGTATTTTCATACATTCATTTTCGAACGAACAGAAATAATCTTTGGTTTTTTTTTTTTTTACATAATGGAAATTTTCTCCCCACTCGCCCCACGCTGAGTGCACCTGCTGACGCTCAATTCAATTGTTATCCATATCTAAACTATCAAAATCAATCGTCCAGAAATCACCATCAAAAATGCAACGCTACCTCCCGTACTATATCGCTTTTCTAAATACTATTGCGACCTTATTGGATAAACTGTATTTCATAATCAGATTACTTGTGAGCTGTGACCGAATAACGTAGTACAACACCTATAGTACGAGAGCCCACAACCAAAATTTTTGTTTCATAGCAATACGGCCAAAACCGCATCAAATCGATAGATACGATTATCCTGAACTCGAAAATACCAATATCAGACATTTGGCGCGTAGCGTTTGATCTGACCGAATTTTCAAAATTGTCAAAGAATTTTACCGAACTGCATCATAGCAATATGTCTGATTTGCAGACTGTAGTTGAATGATAGTTCTGAGATACCGGAAACATATTTTTCAGACGTTAGTGGTGTAGCGCAAACCCGTAAAATCACTTAAAAAAATTAAAAATGAGACAAAAAAAATGTCTCATAGCAATACGTCTGAAAATCTTTTTTATTAGTAAATTTTGGTTATTTGATGCGAACAAAACAATTTTCAGACGGAAATGTGAACGCATTAAATTTTGAGACCGTTTTGAAAATGTTAACAAATTTTAACGATCGGTATCATAGCAATATGTCTGAAAATTGTTGGACATGATAAAATAAGTTGTCCACATGTGCAAAAAATTTATATCAGACAAATTAAGTGTAGCACCTTCTCTATCAGACAACTTTTCGATACTCAGATATCATTTAAAAATCGTATTGAGGCATCTTGAATTTTCTGTTACAAACCAATGAATACGTTGCGACCCTGAATTTATTAGATGATAATTAACAAAGAATTTACCCGAAACCGTAACATTGAAGTTGAAGGACTGAAATAAATCGCACAAAAGGAAACTGGGATGAAGTTGAAAAAAAAACGGTTTATTCAAAGTTACAAAATATTCTCGTATTCAAATTTAAAAAAAACATTTAACAGAGGCGTCGGCCAGGCGACTCCGAAACGTTATTTTCGTTTTTGGGAGTATATGCTACACTTAAAGTGTCTAACAGGTTTTTGGTAATCATGGCAGCAATACGAAAAGTTGAAAAAAAAAAATTATCCGTATTGCTATGATCGGCTAAATTTGTTGACATTTTCAAAAATGCGCTCAGGCTATATGCTACGCGCAAAATGTCTGAAAACAAACTTTTTCGTAATACAATTATAAAATCTATGTACATTTTCACTATCAGACGTATTGCTATAATACCGACTGTCTTTTTTTTTTAACACAGCAGAAATGCCCCCCCCCCCCCCCCCCCACGCAGTTGCTACACTTTCGACCTACTCTGTCGGGCTCTCGTACTACTACATATACAGTTGATATATACGATATATAAGTATAGTAGTATCTCCCCCTTAAGTTTGTCTTACTACGTACCGAACACCTGTGTTCGGTACGTAGTTCGGTACTTTATTATTATGTATACATATTGTTGACATTATAAATTAATGGAGTTGTTAAACATTTAGATATAATGGAATAAACATACATGCATTCTACAGTCTATGTAACATGTATTAAATATTATATCATATAATATATTACATATAGTAGGTATATTACACAATGTGCATAATAATATAATTGTAAATATTCTTGTAGATATCTATCACTTTTCATGTTAATAGATATTTTTATATAATATATTCTTCAACAAGACATACCTATGTCTGGTCTATATATTTCTAAAATATAGACTTTCTAACAACATTAGATAGTTAAAGTCCCTAAGTACTATATGTATCACGTTCTATTCATGCTGATTATATGTACGTTTATCCTGCGCCTACCTCACTTGTGTGTCAAACACGTTCATTGTTACCAACCAGGAATATAGTTCAATCAACAAACAACATTGGATTAATTTGTGTAACATTATAAAGTCATACAACAAAGTTCTAATACGTTTATAGCTAAATTCTAAACCATGACACGTTGTAATCCGACCGATTGTGTGAATTCCATTCAACCGTTTCAGACGCTTATGCGGCGTCCACCGAGTATTAATTAGTTCGTAATTCACTCAACCGTCGCTCTCTATCCTCTGTAGGGAATAATGAGAAGCATTTGCGCGAATCTACGACTAAATGCCATAATGCCTTTGTGGCTCAGTTAGCTCAGACAGGGTTTTACCACAGTAAACTAATTTTTGTCTCGTTAGTGTCCATGAAATAATTACTTTTACCATCGGCCGCTCGGTAGATAAACACGCACTAGGACTACCCACTGACTTTATCTCTTGGATCACGTATTTGATAATTATATTTTAAAACGTCATATTATGTTTCCATTAAAATATGTATATTACCTACTGTAAAATTTATAGATTTATTTATAGTTTCGAAAATGATTTTGAGTTAGTATGAAGGGAATGGACAAAATATTTATAATAGAAATGCATTATGTTAATTAGTTAGTTTAATAAATTTAATATTTCATTAATTCTAGGAAGTAATATAATTATTCATAGTTATAAATTCGCAACAGATAAATATGCATTTCGCTTGCGTATTATGAAACGGTTTTTTATTGAACTTCAAAGTGTATAAATTCATTCAAATTTTTTGTTAAAAACTTTTTTTTTAAACCGTCCGCGTCCTTACTTACGTAACTGCGGCGCACTCGCGTCTGTTATGTACCGAAGTATACCTACCGAGATTTCGTAACGCGTCGTTTGACCGTTTTGTATGAAGACGTAATACTGCTTACTTTAGTATACTGTGATTTCACTTATCTACATTGTAGCCATTGGTAAGATTATGTGTTCAAATTAAACTGTGGTATTAAGATTAAGACCAACTGTTGATCGTCTTTGTACTATTGGGTTTAACCACAATCTGTTTTCCACGACGCTGACGGCGATAATACCAGTATATTATAGCAAGACTGTTCACGTCCATCAACGTGAGGAACTGTGCGCGCTCTTGCCGGATGGTGTGTTCAGTTCACACGGGATCTCGATACGAGGCCGTCGGATACGGCAATGCAAGATCGTAGGTAGTGTAGCCGCTAAGTAGTAGAGCTTGTAATAAAAAAATCTAAAACGTAACATTTTAACATACTCATTTATGTGCGTAAATAAATGCATTTGTCGTATCAATGTATAATATGATATGTAAGTACAAAACTAGAAACAAACATGTTTATTCTTTCCTTAATCTTATATTAATTTATTTCTATTTTTATGCTAAACAAAACTCCATAACTATATCATAGCTACTTTAAACAAACATAAATTAAGCAACTAAGAACTGCGATTGCGAAAATGATATGATTAACATTATCTGCCTCACTTTATTGTCAGCATCTCATTAGCAATCGTTTATTTTCTACAAAGACCAGACGTTCTACAATAACACAATGCACTATGCACTATCTCAGTGGAGCAAGACATGTCTTTGCAACTGTAATTTAGCAACATACACATGAGTAGAATGAGACGAATAGATCAGAAGTAATATTATTGAGGAATCGAACTCGTATTGTGCATTCTTATTCTCTAATTGAATGTTTAAAGTAAATCATTTGGAATGTATAATTTTAAATGCATGAGTAGGTTAATTGAGTAATACTTAGGTAGTCACGACCTGCTATATTAGGCAGATTCTAGGTACCTATATTAGTAGTATTATATTCTGATTTATCTATCTTCTGTTTCGCAGGTACTCATATGTTAACGAGCGTGGTTAATCATCATTATCCATCGCTAGCAATTCAGCTTGTAAACGGCCTTTGGTACGGCAACAGGCGGTCAAACATAATATTCTCAGCGCAAGTCGAAATTGCGGGCTGAACGATAAAAGTATGATTATTTTCCAAAATGAATTTAAAATACCGATCCACACCATACAAAAATGTAACATTGGTATTTTTAATTCTTGATCTATAATATATTCGTAGAACCTTATACCTGCGTACGGAGTCCAACTGAGCCAGAAGAGAGTCACGAGTAGGAAGCTCATGCAGTGGCTAGGATTCGCGAGGTTCTCCGCTAGAGCAGTCGCGTATTCTTTATCGTGAATAGGAACACCGCTGTTAAGTCTTTTTTTCATTGAGAATATGTAATAGTAATTGTATACAATAGAGATGACGCTTGGCCCTAGCACTAGTATTCCTAGAGTAGCGGTATAGGCGTACGTCGTACCCCAATCTAGCATGCAAATAAAGGTTTCCTTATCGAAGTTAGCTTCCTTCTTGTATCCGAGCAGCGGTGGGCAGCACAACATGGCCGCGGATATCCAAGTGAATACCATCCAGCACTGACTTCGTGTGCGAGTTTGTACCTGACAGACCCAACTCGGCATTAATAATAGTTACAAACGGTTTTGCATTGAGCTGTTCATAGAGCATGTTCTTATTATTTTTTGACTAGTAGAAAGATAGGGGCATATAAAGAGAATATAAAAAGACGAATGTATGTAAAAAGAATTAAATAAATTGAGTAGAAATAGAAAATGTTAAATATGGAATTGAAAGTAGTTGAAATTAATAGAGCTAAGACTAGTGGGATGCGGAATCAATGCTTTCTATGGGTGGGAATGCTCTGAAATGCACGGTCACTGAAATAAAAATAAAATATATGAAAAGGATAACTACCGTCGCACTAACCGTCTCATATCGGAGAGGCTTCCGGACAGCTAAATATCGGTCTACTGAGATCCACATGAAAGTGTAGACAGAGACGGACCACAGAGTGACCTCCACGTAGCCGGCCAGGCGGCACATCAAGTCACCGAACATCCATTGGCCAGTTATTGCCGGCCACACCGATAATGGTACCACTAGCAAGCCACATAACAGATCAGCTACCGCCAGAGATAGTAGATAGTAATTGATCACCTCGTTGGATAAACCTGAAAGGACGACCATAGCATAGGTGTAGTGAATTATTTGGGAAATCTTAGATTAAATTCCTAGCTAACATTAAATAAGGAGAATTAATAAACGAATAATGAACTAGTTTATGACATCAGGTTTACACAATATATTTACCTACATACTAAGTAGGTACCTATCTTCTTACTTAATAAAACATTGGAGGAAGCCTAACCAATTCCTTAGCTTATCCACTTTGGCGCGGACTACGTTTAATAAATGGACAGAATTTTAAACTAACTGAATTTATTTAGCAAAAACATTGGATGGATGTAATTATGATAAAAACTTTGACAAACTTGAAATATATATCTAATACATACCTTTGAAATTAACAAATGAAGCAATAATAAGCAGATTGGACACGACGATGGCGATGCCCATGACAGCAATGATGGCCGCCTGGGTCAATGACTCGATGGTGGCCAGAGGGCTGTCAGCCACACTCACCTCGGCACCGCCACCGCCAGCACGCCCGCTCAACATCCTCGCTGGCATTACTCTGCGCCAAAAAACATTCAAAATTGAATAATTACAAATCAATTAGTTAAAAATCAATATGCGTTCGCGTGAGCGAATATTCAGTTGCCGATTAAGTAGCAGATACATTGTATCTTTTTATTTAGGATTATTGATAAAAAATAAAAAGGGCAACTGCCGACAATCTAGAGCTGATTTCTGATCTAGTACTTAAGTATTTAAGTTTAGACGAGGTTGCAGATTAATGCCCTATATGCTACGAATAAATACTTATTACTTATTCGTAGCCTATATATATGTATATCCACCTAAGAACAGTATTTTGAATATCTTCTCTCTTTGGAGTAGGGAATTTTGTTATCTTTCGATCTCGAGGTTGACCTCATCTTTATTGGTAAAGTACCTATATCTTCTCGGTAATGTATGCTTCGGAATCTGTAGGTTACTAGGAATTATCGGAGTGTTTAATTTTTAATTTGAATGTTGCAGTGCAGGCGTGTGGAATGAATGTTTTATGAAAAATAATTAGGTTGGTACATGATTAAATACTATAACAACATTTATAGTAACGAAAGTAACGTTACGATTAATGTTGTTGAACTACTATCTTTTTTGTGTGTGAGATAGGTATTGTGGAATAAGCGTCAACCTACTAGATGATACGTTAGACGTGCATATAGGTAAGGTACATACTTAATTATATTCTTTTGACTCAGGTCAAACCATTAATGGACTTGCAAACTCGTAGTAAATATCCAAATATATTATATTTATGCTCTGCATAAGATAGATTTTTCAGAGTGCTGGATAGTGGAATACGAACGAGTCGACGTTTGTTAACTTAAATCGTAGCTTACATTTCATTAGTCAATAGCACACGAACCTAAAGAAATCAAAGACATCAGAAAAATCTATGTTATCCTCTTACATAGCCTATGAGAATGATGTAAAGATGCCTTAGACGTGCCTGCCCTAATTCCAATCTACCCACTCCCCATCCTCTCGGAAGCAACGGGATGGGGCCACTCTGCGAGCTAACTAGTACGGAATCACCTATTGAAACTAGATAACCATTTCATAGCCGTGTCTGGATGGTATTCTAGTTATGTTGTACTTTTGTTGACATAGTGCGTATAAAGCACAAGCAATATCAGCTTAATGATATCGTTAAATATTATTTTATTTGCTTTTGCAAATTCATATTAGTAATCGATATACATGACGAATTTATCTTTGGAAATAGGATCCATATACTCCAGAAAAGTACGTGGACTGAGTATTTAGGTAATCGAGTTAAAGAACTGGCTGGCTACCACCCTCAAGTTGAAAATCTGTCGCCAAACATCTATCGGTGTGTTCCGACAGCTGCACTTGAGAGCCAGTTCCCATGTAGGCTTTGTGTGCTTACCATCTTCGGCCACATCATCACTTACCATGGTGAGATTGTGGTCAAACACAAGCCTATCGAGAATTAAAAAAAATGAACGGACCGAAACATTACAAAATAAAACAACGTCTCAAGACTCGGCGCTTCTCGACGTGAACGAACAAATAATGTTAGAAATCATGTTTAGTCTTGTAACAAAAGCCTTTAAATAAAATAAAATTATGCTAGATAACATATCTATATAGGTATAAAAATACTTGTCTTTACTAACCATGCACAGCCTTAACCGCTGGGATAAGAAACTTTAAATCATGCACATACTATGTATTCCTTTTATAATGTACGTAGGCATCCACTAAGATTTTTATTTACATTAAAATTCTGCCTATATTTACGGGGAGTAAAATAAGAGATTGCGAGTGAAACAGTGGCAGAAAGCGAACACCTAATTCAAGGTAATCAAATTACACCTGTATCAAGTTAGCCGCGTATAATAATTATGTATGTTTGAGTAATAAGACTGAGAGCGGAACTTAAAGAAAATATCTTAGATTATAATGGCTTTATACTTTATAATAAAGTTCGCAGTCGTATTATCTATTGCGGTAATTATGAACTGGTTATTCAACTCACTCGTTTTATTCACGGTTTGCAGTGAATGTTAACTCACGGTAATAAATAACATAACACGTTAATTTACTAAAAAGTACTTTTAGTAGACCTGTGATCAAAACACATTGGTTTTCGAGCAGATTCGAAAAAAACACTTCATAAATTTGGTCTCGTAATTATTTCACTGGTAAACTCCACAATTACACTACCGACTCGAATGCTTGTAATTCATTACTACCGAAGTAGTAAATGTCAAATATTGTCAAACCCTTGTTTTGTCTCTCTTTCTATTCTAGTGCTGTCATAACTATTTCTTTTATATTAATAAATGTTATTTTGATTGCATTTATTGTATTCACATGTTATTTCATACATTTTTGTTTTATACAATTGAATAATATCCTAATGACTAGGTAGTACCTGTCTATGTTTTATTTATTTGTGAAATTATTATTATTCCTGGAATTATGATTGGTAGTTTTTTTATTACTCTTACTTTTTTTTTAGTATGATACTTTAAAATGTTAAAAGTGAATTATGTTTATAAATAAGTATTAGAATATATATGTATGTAAATTGTAGGTTATAAATTTATAGGTAAGTAAGTAGGTACCTCTAGTTAAAATCAAATATTCTATTAGGTACAGATTTTCCTTTTGGGTTGACATGATTTTGCCGACTTGTTACGCCACTGGCACAGAGGACGAACAGAGACAAAGCTTCATACAACCACGTGAATCGGTTGCACTACTACAAGCACGCGGGGCATGTGCGCGTGACCACTGGCCGGTTGTCGCGTACGCGGCGAGATTGTAACAAAACCGGTTTACGCTCGCACAGCCAGTGGTCGATCTCAGGATCAGTGCGACGCACGTTGTTTGTTTTGTTAGTTGCAAGTTTGAATATTTTAATGTAATAACATGCTGTTTTATTATTTTATCTCATTTATATATAGATAATGGTTGTTCATTGTACTGTGTGTATGAATAATACTAGAAAAAATAAAAATATATCATACTTTAACTATCTCAAGGAGCACAATAGGTAATTATATTTGATTATTACTTTTTCAAGTAAGTACCTACCCATATTGTATTGTGTGATCCTTTTTTTATTTTATAAACAAGAGGGTACTATACGGCAGTGTTGGGTATTAATCAATTAACTAATTGATTAAAAAATAATTGCAATTAATTTAATTTACTTTCTTGTAAAATAGCTAAAAACAGCTATATCTTGTAAATGAAGCGAGATAGATCAAAAATAATACGCTTTTCGGGGTATTCTAAAGAGGTTCCACTTACTCGTGGCACATCGATTACCACGTTTTTTATTAAGTTACTTTCTTGTTTGTCTGTCTGTCTGTCATTCCAAGTGGAATATCACAAAAGTAAATAATTTGTAGCGACATCTATCTACAAACAGATATAGTTCGCACGACTCCTAGATAGATGGCGCTCCAATAATCCACATCGCACATACGAAGTTTTCTATGCGATCTGCATATATACAAGATTCCAACATCAACAGTTGGACCGCGGTCCCCAGGCACGATGACCTAGCCTGGCGGAAGATCTTCCCTTTTCAATGGAGGAGTCTAACACCTCGCTCCTCCATAAATTGGTAAAGTATTCTATCATACTGAATAATAAAACTATTTAACCATATTTTTTTTATTTGTCTTAGCCTATTGTGACAACCCTACCAGAATAGGTAACAATTTTGCACGTTCTTAAGAAGCTTTGTCTCTGTTCGTCCTCTGTACCACTGGTGTCTGCGCAGGGACTAGCAATAATTTATGACAGGTAACAAAATCAAACGACAAAACCATCTTCAAATCATGACCATACCCCCTGATCATTGTTCTCAGTCACATATTTTAAGAGTTAATGTTAGCAACAGATGTTAGCTACCTGCTTCAATCAATGGGTTCTGATGTGCGAATTGGCTAAAAAACTTTGGTTATTATTGTCTGGGTAAAAGAGATGGATAGAGTGCTTGGGTTGAATAGAAAAAATATTAATGTAGGCAGCGCAGGTATGAAACCGGCGCTGCCTACATATTTTTGATATTGTTGATATTGATCTATGGTACTTAACTCTTAAAGTACTTAGGTATTATGTGACTCAGACCAATGATTTCGTGACATTTTTCAGATAATATTGTAATCTAACTGCCTCATTTAAAAAGGTACATTAATGGTCTAAATTTTGTGATATTTAAAAAAATCTTTTAAATGCTGGTACCTATATTTTTAAATTGAATTCGCATCTGTGATCACTTTTAACATAGATAGATAGATAGATAACTCATTATTGTACACCAAAAATATACAAACAACATAGGTACTTACGAGTAAGTTAATATTTTACTGGAAATTCTCTAATTTACTGATATGTTATGTTTATATACATATTTCTAACCAAAAAGTTCGGGTTACAAGGAAGATTAAATAACCATTGCAATGTAGTTGCAAAAGCTGAAAGGAATATCTGATATCGGAAGACACACAGGTGTTTAATTGATTATAAATTTTGTCGCAGGTAATTTATTCCTAAAAAATGTTTTAGAGCAAAATGTTTACTTTTTCAGTTAAATTTACGTACCTAATATTTACGTTGCTTTTTATCATTACATACTTAGTTTAAAATACAATAATAGTCCAGGCAAATTGGTCAAATTAAGGCAAGAATCTCGGAATGAGAGATAGTCGTCTGTAAACTTGTGTAAACCTTTATTTTGAGAACTTGTCTCAAAACCTACTTATCGTAAAGTGTCCGCGACTAATAATTAAGAATATTTTTGGACCATCTGACTATATTGGCTTTTTTTTTTCAAATGTTTAAAATTGTTAAACATTTGAAAAAAAAAAACCAATATAGTCAGGTGGTCCAAAAATATTTAAAAAATGTAACCTTGCTGAGTTTCTTGCCGGTTCTTCTCAGTTGAAGGCTGACTTCCGAACCGGTGGTAACTTCTGTAATTCGACCTTCATAAGTGCCCTTCTAGGGCCTAAACTGAATAAATGGTTTTGACTTTGACTTGACTACAGATTATTCCTGGTCAAAAAAATCGACTTTTATTTATTTATTTTATTTGGGACAGCAACAGTCATTAACTAGAAAAATTTACATAGTTTGAACTTAAGTTTAGGAGACCAATTACAGCTATCCACGTACTATCGAAAAAAATAACAATAATAAGTAAGTTTTTACACATACATTGCAAATATCTCGTTTTCTATGTGTTTTATGCTATTTGTATTAATATAAATACTGTAGAAGATTAAACTCTCTACAACTTTTGATCAAACATATTTTTTATATCTTGAACCATTTTCGAGATAGAGGGCAGAGCGCGCGCAGTATTTAACTATTTAGAGTATCATTCGAGGTGAACCTGTAGTCGTGTTTATTATCAAGTTCAGATTGGTTAGGGCATGATTTAGAACCCCAGAATTGAGGTTGGATAATGCGTGATGAATTCCTGGAACCTGTTATGACAATGAATCCACCAGCTCCGGTGGAATTACTTAACACAATACTTATTCTGCAACTGCAAGAATGGTTGTGGTTCGCGATTTGGATGCAGAAAAGCAGGGTTGCAGTGCTCTTTTTTTATTTTATTTTTTTTATTCTTTTGTTTGACCATAATCTCACCATGGTAAGTGATGAGGTGGTCGAAGGTGGTAAGCACACAAAGCTTAGATGGGAACTGGCTCTCAAGTGCAGCTGTCGGAACACACCGATAGGTGTTTGGCGACAGATTTTCAACTTGAGGGTGGTAGCTAGCCATTCGAGTACTACAAAGTACCCTACCACCGTGCTATGGTTTCCTCACGGTGTTTTCCTTCACCGAAAGCTCAAGCTCATTGTAGGATTCGAACCCACGACCTTCGCCGCGGTATCCGACGTCACTACCACTGAGCTATCATCGCCTTAAAATCTCTTTAGCTTGCGGCTAGTGTAATGGGCAAGCTTGTCTTAATGCTTCACCATATTAGAGTGATTTCAATGAAGACGGTACTTTTGACCCCTAAATCCTGAAAGAACTGGAGACAAAAGTCATTGAAGACGAGAATACAGATGAATTTGAAATGCGACTGGAAGACGATAATGAAGAAGAAGAAAATTGAAATTAGAACTTGTTGTTCTTATTATTATTCAAGTTTTTAAATTTCAACGTTCATAAATGTATGAAATGGTATTTTCCTATAAAAAATTTAATTAAAAATTTAACTCTTTTGTTTTTATTTAGTCAGGAAGTAATTAGTATAAATAAGTTTAAAATTAAAAAAATAATTAAAGTATTTCTCTCAATAACTTTATAATTACACGAGTAGGTAAATGATATCAAATTAATAGATACTGAATTATTGAAAATAAATTATTAATTATAACGTAATAGTTAATAAAAAATTCAAATTATTTAGAATTATATAATTATCAATAATTTATAAGCTTTATACTACGTGATTTTAATCGGGTTAACCTCGAATAATACTCTAATGGCCTTATTCATAATAAAATCGATGGTATTTAGTAAGTGCTTATCGGATTCTTAATTCGAATTTTCTATAGAGAATTCGAATGAAGAATCTGGTAAACAGTTGCTAACAAAAAACATCGAAATCTTTATGAATAAGGCCATAAGTCTAAATAGTTAAACACTGCGCGCGCTCTGCCCTCTATCTCGAAAATGGTTCAAGATATAAAAAATATGTTTAAGCAAAAGTTGTAGAGAATTTAATCTAATACAAATATTTATATTAATACAAATAGCATAAAACCCATAGGAAACGAGATATATGCAATAAACGTGTAAAAAAACGTTTTTTTTTTACCTTTGACCTTGACAAATCTGTAGTCGCGGACACCCTACGATAAGTAGGTTTTGAGACAAGTTTTAAGGTGTCAAAACAAAGGTTTATACAAGTTTACAGCCGACTATCTCTCATTCCGAGGTGAAACCCTAATTTTCCTGGACTATAATTTGAATTTTGAAATATGTGCTGAAAAATTTATCACTCGGCAACGGTCTGACCCAATTTCTCGGTCATCGCTCCCATGGACTGCCTCCCCAAAATATATCTGACACATTTTCACTTTCACTTCAATTCTATGTTTCAGCTCTATTGGAACTTGTTTTATGTATGTAAAATCTATGCTCGCTTTGTAAGTTTGATATACTAACAATAGTTATATCAAGGATTCACTAACACTTACGTAGATCTAAGAGTTTATACCTAAATGTATAAATCAAAAGAGATTAATTGTGATTTACCAACGGATATGAGCAAGGGATTGAGAAGTCTGAGAAAGTAAGTGGTAATATTTCATCTATAAAAATAAAATGAGACCAACTTATTATAGCTGTTCTAATTGAAATCGCTGAGGTTTACCACCCACAGATAAGCCCTCTTCCGAGTCCCCCGGTAACGCGAAGAGCTGACGTTCGATCTCGAGCGTAACCTCAGGTAAAATGATTTAGGTATTAACGTAAAAGCTGGCTAAAACAGAATAGATTCATTGAGTAAATAAATTTAATAAATGATTGACTATTTTAAAAGAATCGCCACAATCACACCATACGCGTAACCACGTACCTCATTATTGCCAAATTATCATATCTATTTATTGTAAATCATGGTAGGTAATTAGTCCAAGCTATTTACACAAAGATAATTGAAATATAATTTAATTGTGCGTATATATTATTCACATGCATAAAATACATTAAGTTGGGCCAAACACATTTCTATTTCGCACCATAAAGTCCATCACAAGGCCAAAGCTAGCGATCATGCGCGTAATAGCTACGAGCTAGCACAGATTTTTTAACCTTGAATAAGTATTGATCGGAGAAAAAGTGACATTTGATAACTATACATAGGTATACTTCCATGATAATATCGTAAATAAAAACCTCAAAATGCACTTTTTATACAAAACCGTAACTGTCGTAGTTATTCGTAGCTACGTCTACGAAAAGGCTACGGCGTAGTTGCCGCCCGCGTAGACACTAGACAGATAGCTACGATACTATTTCAGTTAATTCTTCATAAACTGTGATCAGACATTACACAAAGAATTAGTTTTTTTAAATGCAAACATCCTAAATAGATACACGACTTATTTGTGTCTATAGATAAACACGCACTCTGTCAACGTATTTACCGTAAACTAAACCTAATAAAAAATATACATAAAAATCTACTTACGTGAATACAACTTCACTAAGTCACAGTACAGATGATCGACGATCGAGTTCATTAACGATAATATAAACCTTTTGCAGCAGCTTCACAAAAGTGGCATCGAGTGCAACGCGTCTACGTGTAATGCACTCCGGTTCAGGTATCGTCCGCGCAGATGCGAAGATCAAGGTCACGTAAATCCTGGGCAATATCAAGGTCAATGCTACGGCACGTGTATTCGATTATTCTACGTTAAGCTCACCAACATTTAGACTTTTATGAAAAGAAATAAATTGTTTTTGACATATTTCGTATTCGCAGGATGAGTAGGTAAGTTAATGTGTAGATATAAGAATCCTAGGCCTGTATTATGTTGGTTGGAAACATTGTTTTTACGTTCTTTGTACTGATATTACAAATAAAAAAAGCAAATACAAAAACAATAATCGCTGGTCTCTTTTTCTTTGAGTATTTCACAAAGATTAAACAGTGATAGAATAAATAAATCATGAAGAGCAATTCTATCGACAGGTTGGACCTTAATTTTTAATTACGATATTAATTCGGAAGATTTCTCAAAAGTATAAACAACTAAATAAGCTCGCCAGTGCAATTCCAATTAACGACGGAATATAGAACCAGTTGTTTTTAGTAGGATGTTTGAAGAAAAATTTTTAACATTAGAAAAAAATCACGGAAACCTGAAAGAAATAGTAGAAAACCAGGAAAAAAGATTACACGCTTTAGAGAGGCAGGCTAGGAAAAATAATTTGGTATTTTTCGGCATAGAAGAGAATGAAAAATCATACGAGAGTTTAGAAAGAAACTTCATTACATGGGCTGAACAATATCTCTCCGTAAAAATAAGCTACAGCGACATTCAAGAAATAAGAAGACTAGGAAAGAAAGAAGAAAGACTACGCCCGATAGTAGTGACCTTCACAACTCTAGGCACAAAGATAAAAATTATAATTATAATACAAAAAAGAGCATTAAAAGATACACATTATTACATAAAAGAAGACTATCCAAAATACGTACTGGAGAAAAGAAGGGAGTTACAAGAACAACTACAACTGGAAAGAGAAAAGGGAAACATAGCTAAAATTAAATATGGCAAACTGATAATATCAAAAAATAACACTAAACGAAAGCTGCCTACGTCACCCGAGAATGCCACTGAAACCAATGTAGAGAAAAATACGCAAATAAATAAAAAGAACAAAACACAACAAACACAACAAATTGATGCATCGGACAAGAGGTCTAGCAGCTTCTCAGAGGGAATCATAAAACAGGGAATACTAAACTACGTAGTCAAAAATACAACTAATAAAAATAATCAAAACAAACAAACATAGCAACTCAGCGCCTCCTCTTCCGACACAAAACAAACAAACACACAAATAAAAACAAAAAACAACCAGAATGTTCTTCCAACCCGGCTGGTCACCGTGGAAGAGTACGACAATAACCCTCCAAAAATAGATACCACAGAGACAAAGAGCAGAAACAAAGAAAAAACACAACAAATACTTATAGCAACGTACAATGTTAGAACCTTATCGTCATACGAACGCTTATTAGAATTAGAGGAAGCAATACAAGAAACAAAATACGACGTTATCGGAATATCTGAAACAAGAAGGCTAGGTACCAACATAGAAGAGCATAAAAACTTTATATTTTGTCACGTGGGTCACACGCCCGGCCTATATGGAGTAGGCTTTATAATAAACAAAATACATAAAAACAATATAGAGAGCTTTACTGGCATGACGGAACGAATTACTGTACTAAACATGAATATTCAAGGCTTCTTAATCTCTATTATACAGGTGTATGCACCAACGGAAGCGGCAAGTGATGAAGAAATAGAAGAATTCTACAAAACGATCGACAAAACTCTGGACACTGCACACAAAAATGTCATACTTATGGGAGACTTCAATGCAAAGATAGGGCTTCCTAAGAAAGAAGAACATTTAGTAACAAAACAATTCGGGTGCGGAGTAAGGAACAGAAGAGGCCAGAGGCTAGTGGATTTCGCATTAGAACATAAACTAACTATAATTAACACTTTTTTTAAGAAGAAACCAAACAAAAGATGGACATGGAGATCTCCAAACGGAAAAATTAAAAATGAAATTGATTATATATTATCAAACCAACCGAGAATATTCCAAGATATTGGTACTATGAACTTAAACTACCCGTCAGACCATAGAATAATCAGAGCATGATTAAAATTAGCTAAACTAAAGAAAAGTAGAGTCAATTACAGTAAACATTCAAACCAACTAATATTAGAAGAAGAAATATCGAAATACAGGGAAACCTTATCAGAAATTATATCTAGTCAATGTGCTTGCCACGGAAACACCTCAGTACAAACCCATTACGATAACATTACAAATGCAATCACCACGAGTTTGAAATCAGCCCAAGCAACGAGAAAAGAACACAAACGACACAAGTTGCTATCGAAACGAACATCATATCTTTTAAAAAGAAGGAAGGAACTTCAAAAAACTAAAAACAAATCGAGATCTATGAAAAATGAACTCTCCGCACTCTACAAGCTAGTCAATAAATATATAAGAAGGGACTATGTAGGATATAGACAAGGTATAATAGAAAAACATCTAAACCTCACAGGCAGCACGAAAAAGGCCTACAAAGAACTCAGAACAAGCAAAACCTGGATAGAAGGACTAAAGGAGTCTGGCAAAGACCTAAACAATCGAAAAGACATCATCAATACAGCAACAAATTTTTACAAAAACCTATATAGCAATAAAAATCAAATAACTACACTACAACGTAAAAACACATGTAAAGCTATAAACATACAAGGAGGCCACACTGAACATGAAAATGAAGATAACATAAAAACAATTAACAAAAAATTATTTTTAAAAATAAAAAACAAAAACCGACTTCAAAACTGTAACCTATACCTATGTACAAACATAAACTAAAAAGTAAAGAATAATATTTTAATTTCAAAGCAAGAGCCTTAAAGGACAATCAACATAATTATTAATATTTATATATCTATTTAATATTTATAAACAGTTCTTTTTGGAGTAGGTGCCAGCCAAGAAGAAGGACAGTTTTGAACTGGACACGAAGTGTTCATACGAGAAAACGTCTTACGACACCTCTCCTTACGGTAATGTTCCTTAGGTCTGCGCCGTCGCTCCCCTACTTTTCGAAAGTTTGTTACAAAGGCAGAATTAAACTGTCCTTCTTGGCTGGCACCGACTCCAAAAAGAACTGTTTATAAATATTAAATAGATATATAAATATTAATAATTTTGTTGATTGTCCTTTAAGGCTCTTGCTTTGAAATTAAAATATTATTCTTTACTTTTTAGTTTATGTTTGTACATAGGTATAGGTTACAGTTTTGAAGTCGGTTTTTGTTTTTTATTTTTAAAAATAATTTTATTTTTTAATTTTTAAAGTTTATTCCTTATTATATGTTATCCTAGGCAAAACTAGTTTGTCCTGAAATCGGGTCTGGCCGGTAAAATATAATATATAACTAGCGGGCCCGGCAGACGTCGTCCTGCCCTGAAATTAAAACAAATCTTGGAACTCGATTCCAGCGCCACCTACCGGGTCCAATTGTATTTTAAAACCATCGAAGAACCCATTGAAGTATACACACGAAATTTCATCCAAATCCAAAAAGTCACGCTCAACGACTCAGTTTGATTCACTAAGGTTTATCAAACGAGATAGATTTTTTTTCGTTTTTGTTGATTTTCTCAAAAAGTGCTTAATCAATTTCGACAAAATTTAAATGGGACCACCTCTGAAGTAAGATCTACCAAACAAAAAAAGAATCATCAAAATCTATTCATAATTGGCAGAGAAATCGAGTAACAAACATACAAAAAAAAAAAAAAAAAACATACAGACGAATTGAGAACCTCCTCCTTTTTTTTGAAGTCGGTTAAAAATGAAATCATAGAAGCAATAAAAAGGCTAAAACTCGAAAAATCCCCTGGATCGGACAGCATAACAAACGAAGCTTTAAAGACAGCTTACCAAATACTGGCAACACCGCTCGCTGAACTATTCAATTTGATATTACAAAGTTCTGAAACGCCTGTACAATGGTCCGAATCCAATATTATTTTAATTTATAAGAAGGGAGACCCAAAAGATATAGGAAACTATAGACCGATAAGCCTACTACCGACTCTATACAAGCTTTTCTCCGCGATTATAAACTCGAGAATCAGCCCCGTAATCGAAGCAAGACAGCCTGTAGAGCAGGCCGGTTTCCGGAAGGGTTTCTCTACGACGGACCATATACATACCTTAGAGTTAATTATAGAGAAATATCGAGAACAACGAAGACCACTCTATCTTGGATTCATTGACTACCAAAAAGCTTTCGACACGGTTACTCACGATAGCGTTTGGTAACGCTTGAAAGACCAGGGAGTAAGCGAAGTGTATATAAAAGTGATCCGAAACATATATAATAACAACATTGGTAGAATAAAGCTAGACACACTGGGCCCGTGCTTTCCTATAAAGAGAAGTGTAAGACAGGGTGACCCTTTGTCGCCAAAAATCTTTATAGCAATACTCGAAGGCATTATCATCAAATTGAACTGGGGCAAAAGAGGAATCTACCTACAAGGAACCTTTCTGAGTCATTTACGTTTCGCTGATGACATTGTACTATTATCCGAGACATTCTCACAACTGCAGCTCATGATCAATGATTTACAAATAGCTAGCGCCGAGGTAGGGCTTGAAATCAATCTTACTAAGACCATGACAATGACTAACAGCCACAAAAAACAAATAAAAGTCAATGGATATCCACTAGAATACACAGACAAATATATTTACCTAGGAAAAACAATCAGCTTTGATAAAGAAAACAACGAACTAGAAATTGAAAGAAGAGTACAGCGAACATGGAATAAGTTCTGGAGTCTGAAAGAAATTTTCAAAAGTAGCATGCCAATAAAACTTAAAACTAGTACAATGAACTCTAGCCTCCTACCATGCTTGACATATGGGTGTCAAACATGGAAATTTACGGCAAAAGCTAAGCAAAAAATAACATCCTGCCAACGTGGAATGGAGAGAAGTATGCTAAAAATAAAAAAACTACATAAGATTAGACACATAAAGATAAGAGAAATAACAAAAGCCACTAATGCCTTGAGCTACGCACAAAAGTTAAAATGGAAATGGGCCGGCCACATAGCGCGGCTTAGAGATAAAAGATGGACCTACAATACCACCGTATGGAGAGGACCTCATGGTAAAAGAAAGAGAGGAAGACCCGCTACCCGATGGGAGGATGAAATAAAAAAAAGCCGCTGGCCCAAAGTGGTGGCAAATAGCACAGGATAGAGAGAAGTGGGCATCAATGGAGGAGGCCTTTACCCAACCTGGGGACCTTGCTTAGTAAATAATAATAGTAGTAATTTAATAATAATAGTAAAAGTGAAATAGATATATAGCAACTAGTAATAAGAAGAAGATGTAGTAATAAGATGTAGCATGGTCAAATAAAAGGCTTTTTTTTTTATTTTTTTTATTTTATTATAGAACCACACTACCACTAAAATTCTAGATAATCTATATAGTTGTTGTAATCAAGCTACATAAGTAGGTACGTGCCGTACCTCAAAAGGAAAATACGGAACACTTATAGGATCACTTTATTGTCCGTCTGTCAAGACACATTTTCTCAGGAACGCGAGGAGGTATCATGATGAAATTAATATCAAATACTCAGGTCTAAGTCAAAATAATCAAATGATAAGGCCGTTTGTGCCGCATATTTTGACTTTCGCAAGGGAATCAAAACCTTAGGGTACTTTCCGTTAACCTACAACCGTGAAATTTTGCTATAAGCAATATCAGTACAAGTAAAGGAAAAATCGGAACACTATAAATTTCAGGCAGGAAAAATACAAAAATATCTTCAAGACTAGGTATTTATGCGATTCCCATGATGAACGAAATATTTACATACCTACCTCTTGTAGGTATGTAAATATTTCGTTGTATGTACGGAAACCTCAGTGCGGTAGTCCGACTTGCCCTGTTTGCCAGCACTTGAACGGTTTTTAGGGTTCCGTACCCAGAGGGTAAAAACGGGACTCTATTACTAAGACTTCGCTGTCTGTCCGTCCGTCTGTCTGTCACCAGGCTGTATCTCAAGAAACGCGATAGCTAGACAGTTGAAATTTTCACAAATTATGTATTTCCAAAGAGATTTAAAGATAGATACAATAGAGCGGCTATCAGAAGAAATGTCATAGAAAAACCGTGATCCCATTCCATGCCTGAGTAACGTCATCTATCTATGAATAAACTAGACTAGACTGAGCGACTTAATGTCCACTGGACATAGGGTTGCCAACTGTACTTTATAATAACTTATCCTATTTAATTTTTCAAAAAATATTCCTACTTCATATTGTTGCATAAAAATACATTATGCGAAAATATTTTATTTCCATTCCGTTCTGTGATGCGTAAAACGAAACACTCTTATTAAACTTTCAAAGACATCAAATTTAGCTATAGCCCGGTAACTTTATATAAAAATACTTTTGAAAAATACCTTTTTATCTATTTTTTCCTATTGAAAGGATTTCGTTATTTTTCTCAAAAAAAAATTGGCAACCCTAACTGGACATAAATATCGAATTACGATTCTGTTCGTAATGTCCTGTTTATTAGTATAAGTTAAAAGACTTTGTGTATTTCTGTTACCGCTACAACAACAAATGCTAAAAATAAAATAAAATAAATATTTAAGGGGGGCTCCCATACAACAAACGCGGTTTTTTGCCCTTTTTTGCTCGATATCAATAATGGCAACAGGTAGGCACTTTAAATATTTACAAAATACTAAGTTGTATTTTTACTTTAATATTAAATAATAAAATTAAAATAAAATAAATATTTATGCAGGGCTCCCTACAACAAACGTGATTTTTTTGCCATTTTTATTTTATGTCATTTTATGCTCGGAACAATAACTAACATGGAAGCCGGGCTAAAATAAAAACCGAGTACTATACAGTTTATTCATTTATGTAAATTTTTTTTCATTCCCACATTACGATATGCTCGTAATGTGGGAATGAAACAAAACATGGCTGTTTGTTTTTATTATTTTTGAACGTGTCACAAGCAAAATGTCAAACCCCTTTGGTCGTCTTATAATGCTAACAAATACAAAAGTTCTATCCAAGACGTCAAAATACTTACGTTGGCTATCAACTTAATTTTGTAGTTTTATGTTTTGTTGATACGAGTCGGGAGTTTGACGAATTGACTAAGTGAAAAAAGCGAGTTAATTATTAATTTCTGTCTGAGAACGTGACCAGAAAGTATATATACGAGAGGTGTACAGTGCCCTGGACAAGATGTCTTGTGTTGTTGAAGGGTGTAAAGCCCATAGTTCGAGAAAAGAAAATGAGAACGACACGTTAACATTTCATCGGTGAGTTTAGAGATATATTTTTCAATATTGGAAATAAAAAAAGTGATAGACGATAAATAAAAATAGTACTTTATGCCTATCTACTCAAAAGAATTCACGTATTTGCTTTATTTTATGATTTTTCTGAAAAATAAAATTGTCGCAAGTATAGGTTACTAGTGATGTAAAAATGGTTATCGATAATCATTTGAATACTGTTGCAGATTTCCTAATGATGGTGAAATGAAAATGAAATGGCGTCAGTGCATCAATAGGTTTTTCTCATTCCACCCCCTTTTCACCCCCTTAAATGGTGATTTCTAAGATAAAAACAATCCTATGTTTTTTCCCGGGACTCCAACAATCCCTATCCGAATTTCATCTAAATCGGTTCGGCGGTTTAAGCGTGAAGAGGTAACAGACAGACAGACAGACAGACACACTTTCGCATTTATAATATTTTATAATTATAATATTAATTAGTAAATTAGTATTAGTATGGATTTTAATGATTAATAAAGACATTAAATTAAGAATTGTAGTTTCATTTATACTTGTGTCAAATTCTTATCGTCTCTTTCCTACCACACTTGACGGATATTCCGACGCCGAAGTTCCGTCGTGGTAAATCCGTTAGTAAACTACAGCCACACTTGGCAGATTATCCGTCGACAGCCAGCGCCTATACTGATAATAAATTATAATAGCATGGGAATGTTAAGAAAAGGATAAACTATATTAATTAAAAAATATATAATAGAAAACTATTCTATCCATAGGTACACATAATAAAAATGTAACGGATCGCTATCTGTACATGGAAGATATATGAAAAAAAATATTATTGGGTCCCTTATCAACGCAGTAGCACCCAAAACAATGATTGTTAGAATTTTGTCTGTTTGTGCAAGCTAATCTCAGAAACGGCGTATTCGGATGTGGTTTTCACTAATATATTGTGGTAAGCTTCACTTAACATTTAGTGTTTGTTTCATGTCAATCAGTTCTTAAATAAAAAAGTGTGACAACCTGCATAATAACGAAACAGAACGGTATTATATGTCTCTTTCCCACGCATTATTAACGTCGAAAGTAAAAAAAGGTAAAGTATATGCATTTCATTTCTTATTTTAGCCCGGCTTCCATGTTAGTTATTGTTCCGAGATTTAATCTCTTTTCTTTTTTTACTTTACCTTTTTTTACTTTCGACGTTAATAATGCGCGGGAAAGAGACATATAATACCGTTCTGTTTCGTTATTATGCAGGTTGTCACAAGCTATTTTTTGGCTAGTGATGGGCTTATCATCGACATTGTCGTGTCGATATAAGTCATCAAAGCAAACAAGTAAATATAGTTAGTACTAGCTGTGCCCGCGACTTCGTCCGCGTGGAATAGTGACTTTGGGCATATCTTTTGGTTTATTTTGGATTAACAAATGTTCGACGTGATTCTTTAAATTGACATAACTTTTTTATTTAAGAACCGATTGACATGAAACAAACACTAAATGTTAAGTGAAGCTTACCACAATATATTAGTGAAAACCACATTTCGAATATGCCGTTTCTGAGATTAGCTTGCACAAACAGACAAAATTCTAACAATCATTGTTTTGGGTGCTATTGTGTTGATAAAGGACACAATAATATTTTTTCTCATATATCTTCCATGTACAGATAGCGATCCGTAACATTTTTATTATGTGTACCTATGGATAGAATAGTTTTCTATTATATATTTTTTAATTAATATAGTTTAACCTTTTCTTAACATTCCCATGTTATTATAATTTATTATCAGTATAGGCGCTGGATGTCGACGGATAATCTGCCAAGTGTGGCTGTGGTTTACTAACGGATTTACCACGACGGAACTTCGGCGTCGGAATATCAGTCAAGTGTGGTAGGAAAGAGACGATAAGAATTGGACACAAGTATAAATGAAACTACAATTATTAATTTAATGTCTTTATTAATCATTAAAATCCATACTAATACTAATTTACTAATTAATATTATAATTATAAAATATTGTAAATGCGAAAGTGTGTCTGTCTGTCTGTCTGTCTGTTACCTCTTCACACTTAAACCGCCGAACCGATTTAGATGAAATTCGGATAGGGATTGTTGGAGTCCCGGTAAACAACATAGGATAGTTTTTATCCTAGAAATCACCCTTTAAGGGGGTGAAAAGGGGGTGGAAGTTTGTATGAGAAAAACCTATTGATGCACTGACTCTATTTCATTTTCATTTCACCATCATTAGGAAATCTGCAACAGTATTGAAATGATTATCGATAACTATTTTTACATCACTAGTAACCTATACTTGCGACAATTTTATTTTTCAGAAAAATCATAAAATAACGCAAACACGTGAATTATTTTGAGTAGATAGGCATAAAGTACTATTTTAATTTATCGTCTATCACTTTTTTTATTTCCAATATTGAAAAATATATCTCTAAACTCACCGATGAAATGTTAACGTGTCGTTCTCATTTTCTTTTCTCGAACTATGGGCTTTACACCCTTCAACAACACAAGACATCTTGTCCAGGGCACTGTACACCTCTCGTATATATACTTTCTGGTCACGTTCTCAGACAGAAATTAATAATTAACTCGCTTTTTTCACTTAGTCAATTCGTCAAACTCCCGACTCGTATCAACAAAACATAAAACTACAAAATTAAGTTGATAGCCAACGTAAGTATTTTGACGTCTTGGATAGAACTTTTGTATTTGTTAGCATTATAAGACGACCAAAGGGGTTTGACATTTTGCTTGTGACACGTTCAAAAATAATAAAAACAAACAGCCATGTTTTGTTTCATTCTCACATTACGATATGCTTATTGACATAAATGAATAAACTGTATAGTACTCGGTTTTTATTTTAGCCCGGCTTCCATGCTAGTTATTGTTCCGAGAGATTGACACACACATGCAAGTACCACAGTATAAAAGTACTTATTTAAATTGAAAAAGCGAAATAGGTACTGGATTTTTTGGCGCGAACTTCCACTTTCACATTAAAATCATGTATTTTGAGTTTTATTAAATAATATCGGTGGCGTTTTGTAAAATAATGTTCAATCTAAGTGCACCAGTGAAGTGAAATAAAAACGTGTGTCAAGTCTTTTCGGGTGGGACTTCTCCAAAAGTCTGCGAAGAGTTTTAGTGGAACGGCCATAAACACCAAAACCTGATAAACTTGCTTGGCTGACGATGACTAACTTTACTGTGAAACTGATATTACGTGATTATACAGGTGTTAGGAAGAACGTGTGCCAAACGGTAAGGGTGAGTAGCTAGGGTCTTTGGCTATGAATTCTAGCCCAACGAAACTTTTCTTGCTTTATTGTTTTTTTTTAGACATTTTTAATAATTATTATTTTTTGCCAAAAGTTAAACTTTTAGTTACCATAACTTATTTTGTATGGGTGTTCTGGTGTACACTTACTTGTATTTTATCGGGTGTGTATGCCTGTTCTACAAAATTCGATATTTGTTTGAAATAATAAGTAAGTAATACAATTATTGTGAGCAATCAAAGTCTTGAAAAAAGATGAAAAATTTATATAAAATGAATTAGAAGATGTCAGCAAAGAAAAAAAAGTAAAATACTGTTATCTTTTCCAAAATACTGTTTATTTTCTCTGTCTAACCTTAATATACTTTATTTATAGTAAAAAAAGTTGGCAACCCTAGATGACGGGGATATCGGAGGGGGGTGTACTTCACGTGCTATTTAGAAGTTAGGTTAAGTCGAACTTCGCTGGGGTGTTTAAGCGCTCCGCAATCACTAACCCGCCCCTCTTCCCACGCACAATCAATACCAAAGTACCTACTACTCACAAAACACGGTAGCTACTTACGTACCGATTATGGATATTTGGTACTTATGCGATATAACAGCTTATCTAAATATATAGAAGTATTATATATAGATATAAGGTTAAATTCTGTTTGTAACTTTTATTTAGACTCGACAATGTGACCGCCGAAACTGTGAAGGTCGAAAAAAGGGCCAACGCACCAAGCAGTGTGTAAAGTGTGTATACAACTATACAAACACAAACTATTTTGAACTACCTTTTATCCTCCCTTACCTCAAAAAATCTATCAAACCTATATAAAGTAATTTGGCACATCTAATAAAGGCACCTCAAATCCAAAATTTTATGAATAAACAAAACCTACTGCAGTATTGAGTAGTAAATACCTACTCAATACTGCAGTAGGTTTTGTTCTGCAGTGTTCTAAAAAGTGCATTTTTATCAGTTAGTTAGGTGCATAAAAGCAATTTGTAAAGTACCAACTATCGGTGTTCAGTGAAGAAAAAGTTATTGGTGCAAGTAGTTTGATACTTTTAAAACTAACTACACTAATAAATTAGTCGACAACAAACATCGATAAATACATAAGTAATTTACCTTTGCAGGTTATTTGTTTATTTTTTAAGGATAAAGTCAAAGTCAAATTATGAAGGTTGAATTACAGAAGTCGGTAAAGCTTAACGAATATTAATGATATCGGACCAAAAATGAAAATATGAAAAAGGTACCTAGTATCTACTATGTTTTGTACAAAAGATGTTTGGGGTATTATTGGCAAAGGATTGTTTCAGGTTTGTTATTTATTTACGTGTGTTTTAGTTTAAACATACCTAATAATTGTCCCAAAATAAAACCTTGCCAGTTTTGTCGGTTTTTCTCAGTTGAAAGAGGACTTCCGAAACGGTGGTAACTTCTATAGCTCGACCTTAATTATGTTGGTACTTTCTTAAGACCTAAACTGGATAAATGATTTTGACTTTGGCTTTATCTACGACGCCAATGACCTCAAACATCGTTTGTACCGAATTTGGTCCTTTTTCTTATTTAGATACGTTTTAGGTTTCACAATTTATTAGATTTTGGACGCATTTGTACACGCTCAGCCATACAAAATCACAAAATAACGCAGAACATTGGTTATAATTTGTCCCAAACGCAATTTTATAGTTTATCGCCGTCTATCTATTAGGTCTTATATCACAATCATTGGATATTTATCCATGGATAAATATGGCGGTGTGACAGATTTTCTATAGAGTAGCTTAGCGTAGCAAACTGCCATAAATATCTTATCCACAAGAATGATGCACAGACCCTTATCTATATTACTATTATACTAAGTACTTACATACCTAACTACACTTTCAGATCATCTTAAATATTTTTAATTACTCCGCACAGCGACTAAGTACAATAAAAAAAACCTTACCAAGCATTATACCAATACCCTGTATTACGAAAAGAACTATCCGACTACATAGACCTTTGAAACATACTTACTTAGCACAATGTATATCGATGTCACCAAATTCAAATCAAAAAATATTAAATATAGCAATCAAAAACCTTAAGTAGGGACTTAATACCTACATTTATTTAAAAAAGCATAATTATATGGTGATTTTCTAATGATAAAATATTTTTAAGTGTATAGATGGATGTGAGGTAAAATTGCTTTTAAATAATCAAAAGCAACTTACAAATTACGTAAAACTTATACTAAGTATTGTGAACAAAACTGTCAATTCAAAAGTTTTAGTTTGCGGAACAATGTGATAAATAATACTTTTCCAACACGGCGAAAATCAAAACTTACTTTATAAAATTGGCATACGGCAAATTATTCGACGCTTTTTGACGCAAACGTAATTTGTTTATTGGATTTCCCCTTTTTTTGTAAAAAAAATTGGTAGCGCCCGTATTCTTCAGTAGCTCCGCAATCGGCGTGACTGGTTTTCGCTGCACCGTTTAAGTTGTCACTCCATGAAATTATGTATATACCAGAACTGCTGATACCAGGTATTTTACGATACTGTGGTAGATTTATTCAAATTGAATACACGCGCTCATTCCACCGAGTTTCAATAGTCGGCAACGCCCGATGCGGCTACGTAGAACACGGACTAGAACAGAGTATGGATAGATGGAGTAGAGTAATGCGCGGACGGGCGCCCGGCACCCGTCGGGCGGTCGGGCGGTCGGGTACCAGGGCGGGGCGAGCTTTGGGCCCAAATAATATATAACTCGTCTCAAACGAAACGAAGAGTAGTGAACAAAACAAGATAGCAACAAACAGCACATGTGTCGAACGACTCACGTCTCGCTCGTTCGTATTACCGGATTAGCTTTTTGTCAGATTGAAAATCATGCAATGGTATATTAAAAACATAATAACTATAATCGCGATTCCTGTTTTTTTGTATTGATTTGAGGCGATCCCTTGGGGATTAAAGGCACTAAAAACATGCAACAAACTTTAACTTCAGAAAAAATAGTCTACTTCGATAGATATAGTATATCTAGTTTAAAAACATAAGGATACTTTGAACTGTAATAAATGAATGAAATCACTAATATAACAAAAACAGAACATGGCAAGAAGCAATAGGAATGTTAACTGAAATACCAAATCAACTTATTTTTGTCGTATTAAATACTGGATGTGACATACATATTATTATGCACAATCAAAAGATCTGCTTTTCGTGGCATGATTGGAAATAAAAAATCATCAGAAAGATGAATATTATATCTACCTGACATGTTCAACGTTTCAGAGTATATTTAGGAGTTTTATACACTGGCTAGCTTTTGATAATGTTTCTTCAATATAGGCAACTTCCCTATTATAATCGTCACTTTTAAATAAGTAATTACTTAGATGTCTAGAGAGCTTAATAGATAGTGCCATCCACGAAGACGCGCCACACTCCTAACCCTTACAGTGCGAATCATTCTTTTACTAGTGTTGTAGTGGTGTCGATATGTTTAAATGTATATATATCGATATGTATATGTCCATATGCAAGCACTACAACACCAGCAAAAGGTTTTACACTTAATCAGGGATTAAATTTGAAAGCTGCAAAATTACAAATAGTAGGTTTAACATGACATAATTTAAATTAATATTAAATTTTTCCTCTTAAATATGGCGTAGTAAAATATATTTTATGATGGTTTTAGAATCAGTGAGTACCTATTGGTTGAGCTTTTATGATGACCACGCACGTCAGTCGAAATAAAAAGAGGTGGAATTTCGTAAAAGAATATTAAATTATTCGATGCGATAACCTTGCGATAGCGTATCTATATCGGTATAACTAAGAACTATAGTTTGCCCGAAACCGCTGTACCGTGCCTTAGGTATGTGCGCGACGAGACGGGGGGGTCAACGCTGTCTAGATCAGACGCACAAGAGATTAGATATTCCAAGATAGGTCCTGAGTTATCTCGGAAGCACTGTACATTAGCGCCCGTCGCTTTTATATAGGAAAACCGCAAAACGCAAAAATCGATTTTTGTTCGGAATTGGTCGGAAAGTGGGAGTTAATTAACTCAAACTCAAAACTCATTTATTCAGTTTAGGCCCTGGCACTTAAACTGAGAAGACTCCGGCAAGAAACTCAGCAAGGCAATTTTTTTTTAACAGTGGATTTTCTTACATTTATTTACATTTTTATAAGTACTAGTACATTTAGATACATTTTCAAATATTTTACACTACGCCAGGGGGATGCAGGTGCAGAGAGAAGCTACTACAACCATATATTTCTGTCTTCCATGTAATGAGCCACCTTATAGTAGGCTTTGTTCATTAACCTAAGTTTAATAAAAATTTAAAATAGGACATTCCAGCTACCTCATGTGGAATCCTATTGTAAAAACGAACACAATTCCCGAGAAAAGATTTATTAACTTTCGCTAGCCTGAATCTAGGGGTCACAATTTTATCTTTGTGTCTTGTATTAAAATTATGATGATTACTGTTTACTTCAAACAATTTTTTTTTTCGAACATACATAATATTTTCATATATGTACAGCGAGGGCAACGTTAATATCTTAAATTCCTTAAATTGATTTCTCAGTGACTCGCGAGGACCCAAACAATAGATCGCGCGAATCGCCCTTTTCTGTAAAATAAAAACAGTATCCAAATCAGTCCCTGAACCCCACAGCAAGAGGTTATAGGACATCAGGCTATGAAAATATGCAAAGTAAACTAACCTCGCGGTAGCAATATCTGTTATTTGTCTAATTTTCTTTACCGCAAAAGCAGCCGAACTCAATTTGCTAGCAAAATTTTCTATATGAGGACCCCATTGTAATTTACTATCTAAAGTTATACCAAGGAAAACTGTCTTGTCAACTAGTTCAAGTGTTCTATCATCAACTAGTACGTTGGTGCCGCTCTTAGGAACATTCAGAAGAGAGAACCTAATACATTTGGTTTTGCACGCATTAAGCATAAGATTATTGGTGGCAGACCATTTTGACACTGTTGCTAAGGTCTCATTGAGATGGGTAAGGTCAGCGTCTTTTCTATCCACTCTAAAAATTAGGGAAGTATCATCCGCAAATAAAACTATATCACACAAGTTATTTATCATGTAAGGCAGATCATTGATATAGACCAAGAACAAAAATGGCCCTAGAATCGATCCTTGCGGTACGCCCGTTTTAACTAAAGACCCTGGGGACGTAGTACAACCGATACCTACTACAAAGAACCGTGTCACGGATTCCATAGTGATGAAGTTTTAAAACTAGGGTCTGATGATCCACGCAATCAAAAGCCTTGGAAAGATCACAAAATACGCCGACCGCATCCTGAGAATTCTCCCAGGCCTCAAAAATATGCTTAAGAAGTTTAGCCCCTGCGTCTGTCGTGGATCTCCCTTTAGTGAATCCAAACTGGTTAGTATGTAAAATCCCGTTATGTGTGAAATGAGCTAATAATTGGTTTAAAATTATTTTTTCAAAAACTTTGCGTAGTGCTGGAAGAATAGAGATAGGTATGTAATTGGAAGGATTATTTATGCAACTGATTTAAAAATTGGAACAATTTTACTGTGTTTCATTAAGTCAGGGAAAACACCTTTATCAATGCATTGGTTAAAAACCGCTGCCAGAACAGGTGCTATGCTAGTGATCATAGAGTTGATAACTTTAACTGATAATCCCCATAAGTCTTCAGTATTTTTTACATTCAAAGACTTAAAAGCGCTTAAGATGTCGCTAGTTTCAATATACTTAAATGAAAAATTTGGAATATAATTAGAAAAATGTTTTTTAAGTAGACATTCCGCTATCGTAGGAGATGATGCAAGATTGTTTGTAGCTTCAGTAGGAATAGTTGAAAAAAATGATTAAAAAGCAGTAGCTACGTTAAGTTTATCTGTTATTAGCTTTTCATTTACCTTAAGATTAATTGTTTCATCTTCCTTTTTATTTTTACCAGTCTCCATGTTTATGATCTTCCAGACAGTTTTAATTTTGTTATTAGAATCGCATACTTTTTTGGCAATAAACATAGCCTTTGCTTTGTTACATACTGATTTAAATATCTTTGAATAACTCCTAACATATGCATGAAACTCTTCGTTATTTGAATAAGATTTTTTGCGATAGAGTTCATACATATTATCCCTACTCAGTCTTATTCCTTTAGTTGCCCACTCACAAAATTTCAATTTATCAGATACTTTAATAGATTTAATTGGGCAAAATTTATTGTATCCTTTGCAAATCGCTGAAAATAATTTATCATAGGTAATATTAGGATCGTTAGATTCGAATGACATATTAAGAAGGTTTAGTTCCAAATTATTGTTAAATTTATCCAACCTGTTCTTAGTTGTTTGTCTAAATTCTCTACTTCCAGATATAATTTCTCTCTTGGAAAGTAATTTAACTACTTGAGCCAAATGATCCGAGCGAAAACCACAAATTAAAAACTTTTCTATAATACTCCCATTTATTATAATATTATCAATGCACGTAGAAGACGTGGCTGTTACTCGTGTTGGTTCTCTAAACAAAAAATCCATATCAAATGATTTAAATAAAGATATAAAGTTATTTCTATCAGATGAGGCAGCAAGAATATCAATATAAAAAAATTATAATAAAAAAAAACACTTCCACCAAATCAAGCCATGTTGATTTTGGTATGTAGTTTGATAAAAATAATAGTTCTTAAAAATATAAATAACTTATTTGATGAATGGCATCTGTCATAGCATTATTTACATGACTCCAGAAATTGCGTCTCCTGAAACTTCAGGATTTTTTTTCTCGAAAACTGTGCGAAAAGTACTACACGAAAAAAATAAGAAGCCCCAAATCAGTGGGCGGTAATGTACTGTTGAGCCGTTATCTCGTGATGTCAAGACCGTCATTTTTAAAGTAGCCGATATTTACACAGGTGATGAATCTTGGATATATGTGTATGATCCTGAAACTAAAGAACAATCAACGGTTTGGGTGTTCCAAGATGAGCCGAACCCAAGAAAAGCAAATGGTCACTTATGTTTTTTAGTATAAATAGACACGTGGCTATCGTAAAACGGTTAATTCTGAATGGTTCATGTAACATGTCATAATGGCACGACCATTCACGACCAAGTCTGAAGAACCGACAACGCAGAATCCTCAAACATTGGACGAAACAACTCGGTATTTGGAAGGTCAAATGATCGAGTAAACGGGTCAGCTCGTACCGTACAGCTCCGACTTGGCCCCAAACTAGTTCTATTTATTCCCAACCGTGAAGAATATATTATGTGGTCAACGTTTTTCGAGCCGTGCAGATGCGTTCAAAATGCACGTTTTGGAAATACAATACAATACAAATATTCTTTATTGTTTACACATAAAAATGACACAAGTTACAGTCACAAAAGACAAATTAATAAAAGTGAAAAACTATTTAGGCAGAGATACCACAATCCGAATGGAAAAAGTTCTTTGAAAATTTTTTACCCATAGTTTTCAATTCAAATATTAATAACTATTTCGCTCCCGCTTAATGTACAAAAATAAACTATAAAAGTGTGTCGAAGAATTCTTCCAGTCGCCGTCGACTGGTAACGTGCCCAAAAGACTGGCAGCATTACCACGTTGAATGGCAATGCTTAATATTTGGCCAAAGTAAAAGCCAGCTTTTTGGTCACGTGAAGCGTCAACCAATTGTTTGGAAATATCCTTAAATAGGAAATAAAAACCCGAGGGTTTCAACCCCAAACTTCGTTTTAGTATATTTCGTTCTTAGCAGTGGCAGTGGCAGTGGCAGCGGCACCGCCAGCACGACACGCTGTGCTAGGAAGATGGAAGGGCGAAAGAGTGTCGACACACGTTGCGTCCCACACTAGAGGCCAAAAATTTAAAATTGGTTCTAACATATGCAAAAGTGCATCGATCATCATGGCGAATATTTTGAACAGCAATAAATCCATATTAAATGCTTTATGTTTGTTTCACTTTGTTAATCCGGTTACATAAATAGCAGCCCTCGTAAATGTATTTTTAGTTGTAAAATTAAACAATCTTCTTAAGGTTCTGATTTGAATTATAAATATAGTTTTATTCATCACTTATAAAATAATATAAGTATATTTCGGTTATATTTAATTAAGTAGCTATAATATATTATACATACGTTATACGGACGTACGACCTTAAAGCTTTAAAATATTGTAAACTGATATCATGAGATCTGTTCGACAATATTGATCTCATGTGAACTCATGCTCTTTTTTCCCCGGCCCCCACCTCGCCGCGTTACCTAAGGCGCGGTACAGCGGTTCCGGTCAAACTATAGTAATAAGTATGAGGTTATCGAACGACACCGAAACTTCTTAGGTATATGTCATAGATTAATAAAACGTAGGACTTACACTTAATCTATGCTATATGTATTTAAAACATACACCAAGACCAGATATTTGGTCGAGCATGTGAAACTGTTGCTATACTCCGAATGCAGCGTTACGCCCTCAACCATTGCGCAAGACGGCGCGCGCACCACCCTCTGACAGCTGGTTGCTGCTATCTACCCTTGAGCTTCAAAACATTACCATCGATTCAACGCTTCCACACTTTTTATCGCAAAAATACCTAAAACACGGCAAAGGAATAAGACCACAGAATTGTTCATCGAATTTACTAATCTAGACATAATACGACCTTTATTAGCTGTAAACCATCTCAAAACCTTACAGCGCAGTTACGTTTATATTTATAAGCATACTAGCTGTTTCGCGCGGTTTCACCCGCGTTCCCGAGGGATCTTATCTTTTCCCAGGATAAAAAGTAGCCTATGTGCTATTCCAGACTATAATATATCTCCATGTCAAATTTCATCCAGATCCATTCAGCCGTTCTGGCGTAAATGAGTAACAAACATACATCCAAACTTTCACATTTGTAATATTAGTAAGATATACAATTTTAAAAGAGATCAGCCAAGAAGTGCGATCACATTTTCACGTTTTGTTTACACGAGATATTTTAAAATCAGTTAAGTTTTTTTTTTAGTTCGTCCATTAAGAACATATAAAAACCTCTAATATTTTCTCTGCAACATAGTAGAGATTAGATGAAGGCGTGCGCTCGTCTCTAATTAGTACACAGTACCTACCTACAGTATGTAAGTAGGTAGTAGGTACCTAGTGTCTGCTACGATGACGCAAAGAGACACTTGCAGAAGTCCTTTCATCACATTCAAATAAACACATATACTTATTTGATAAGAATTTTATTGAACACAAGAGGGCACGAAGTGCCAAGAACACACTTATGATATATGCCGTAAAAAGCTTATAATAATTATAATAATGACTGTAATAATGCAATCAAATAAAGGTTAGCCTGAATAATCGGTGGATATTCAAAATTGATAAGTCAGACCTTATTTAAATAATCTTTACAATTTTTCTTATTATTATACATTTATCCATCGTTTACAGTAAATTATATATTAATTAACGATATAATAACGAATTAAAATATATAATTTACTGAAAACGATGTGTAGCTACAAAAAGAAAGTGATTATATGAGAATATGAATGAAGATAATTTATTTTACAGTGATTGATTATAATTACTTTGAGAAAGTATTCTTAGTAATAAACAGTGTTTAATTAAAAGTTACATTGAATAATTTTTCAACGAAGTCCAAAAATAATGATAACAGATAAAATTTCAGTCGAACATCATAGCCTCCTTCTCTATATCTACTTAGATATTATTATAACTATTCAAAATTACTATCGATGTACTACAAACTAAAAAATATACGTAACTTTGGTTGCATTTAAAATATTAGGTATTTAATTTATATGTATTTTTACATTCAGCAATGACAAGAAGTTATTAACATTAATTCTCAATATTTTATAATCATTTATCTTAACTTGATAAGTCTTAGAGAAATTATTGATGCCGATACGTAACATGGTACTGCCTTTATAGTTCGTTGGTCACACGGCTATTAGGCCACGCGTGTCGTGGTGAGGTGAAGTGAGGTGACCTACTTTACGCTAATGAACATTTTTATTTTTTTACTTTAAAACCACCGCTGTCCCCTTATACTGGCTAATTATGTTGCAACGAAACACTTGTTTGTTTGAAATTATCAGTGTTTAACTTCAGAGATAAAGCAGATAATATTTAAAGATAACTGTAACTTGAGCGTGCATCTTGGACGAAAAATCAAAGCCTGCATAGCTGCACCTTAACACGGAAACGCCCAAAAACATCAATCGCTGACTACATTTACAAGAGATCCAAAAATATCAGGTTTTTGGATCTCTTGTAAATGTAGTCAGCGAATATCAAGAATTTTGAAAAAATAATATAGCCTAAAAATAGATACAAATTTTGGTTTGTTTAATTTCGGAACATTAGACTGTTTTTATGGGATAATTGTTTATTACAACTTTTTTAAACTACTTCAAAAAAGGAAGAGTTTCTCAATTCGACCGTATATTATTATATGTTATTTTTGTGTGTTCGCGGATAACTTCGTCGTTTATGAACCGATTTTGATGATTCTTTGTTTTATTATATTAAAAATAGTTGTAGATTACAATTACATAAAGAAGGTTCAAGAATTATTTTGTGATTGTGTCATGTGTCCATTTTGCAGTACCAGCTTTCTCTTGGTTTGAATCAGGCCTCTTTAGGAATAATTCAAATGGTAAACACATGGAGCAACTCATTGTATGAGGGTCAATTAATTACGCATCGGGGCCGGAGCACTAAAACTGGAATATTAGCTATGTCCTTCTTGCTTGTGACGTACAGGTTACTTCGACGGTGTTACGCAGTGTCATAGATGCTAGAAAACTTACGACACATTGCCAAATGTGCTACAACTAGCAAATTGTCAGTAAACACAGTAAAAACGTAATGTGTTATTCAACAGGGAGGCGGTGAAATTACTGAAAAACTTAAAGTTAACACTACCCAAGGTTTCGATTGATCTCAGGGTTCTCAGCTTAAGCTTGATAGCAGACACAAATATAGTAATATTTTTAGCCTGACACTTAATCAACTTTCTACAATCAAGGCCCTAAAAATAGAATGACAAAAAGGACTATGTGCCTACCTAAACGGTCCACTTGATGGTAAAACTTACAACGACGATGAAAGATGTTTGAGGACAGGGGCATTGTAAAATTAAAGATGTTTTTACGTCTTTTTTTAATTTCCGTAGCGCTGAGTAAAGCGCGAAATTCCACATCCTAATCCAAGAAATCCAAACAAACTTTTTGACTTCGGTTATCCTAATTTTCATATCCGGTCATTTACAAACATTGTCATTTTTACCTTCATGAAGAAAGAATCTATATTTTGTATTTACATACATACATACATACATACATGTTGTTTAGCTATTTTGCATTTATATTATTCCCAAACATTATTCATTAAAGTATAGTTGGACGAACGACTAAGATAGGTACTCATTACAAGTACCATTGTAATATTTACTATCACGCATCGTTACAATTAAAACTTAATTCCTATGATATAGCACCAGGCTAAAAAAGACATACGCAAGCAAAATTAAAATTTCTCCAGCATGGAGCGAAAATACCCACGTCACAATATCGAACCTAATCCAGAGATATTTTGATAATCCACTGCTGATCTACATTCTCGCTATATTTGAGAGTATTTATTTTAATTAGTAAACTGCAATATGTACAGCGATATATACCTACATTCGTTCATCAGAAACTAGGCGAAATATTGTTTGATACCAAATAATAACAATCAAGTTAATTTTAGTTATTTATTCGTGAACAGTAGATTTGTCAATTTTTTTTTTGGTTAAGCTTGTGTTTGACCACAATCTCACCATGATAAGTGATGAGGGTGGTAGCCAGGCAGTCGGGTACTACAAAGTACCCTACCACCGCGCTATGGTTTACTCACGATGTTTTCCTTCACCGAAAGCTCAAGCTCATGGTAGGATTCGAACCCACGACCTTAGGCGCGGTATCCGATGTCACTTACCACTGAGCTATCATCGCCTTAAATATGGCGAGATTACTAAAGTATATCTGTAAATAGGGTGCGTAGTCGTGACGTAAGGTAAACCCTTAATTAAGTCAACATAATAAACTTGTTAACACAATACAAAATTGATAGTAATAAGCACCATATTGTGACCATAAATAATGCTCTTTCTTTACGTTCATGAACCTAATAGTAAACCTAATATAATAAGAAGCATGTTATACAGGACACTCTGTATATGATCATCTTATTATTTTATTGAATGAATGCACCACGCCTCATAAATCACAGATCTAAATGTAAACATAAATGCTTAGTGTGTGTATGTACTTGTCAGATTTACGTATGAACGTAGACAAATTAATAATTAATATATAAAAAATATGCGTAATTATGATATTAGCTTGTATCATGGTCAAATAATAAAGGTTTCTAACTTCCGTGGGGCTGCAAGCCTACTACGTCTCAAATCAGATTCTATTAAAAATAATCCACAATTTATTTTCTGCGCAGATTTTTACATACTTTTTTAAACTAATTAATAAGTTATAGTAACAAAAATATTATAACATTATTTTTCTGTTCTGAGTATTTAAAAGTCAAAGTCAAAACCATTTATTCAGTTTAGGCCCTAGAAGGGCACTTATGAAGGTCGAATTACAGAAGTTACCAATATACTTAATAAAGTTTTATTTTGCAATTCTAATATCAAATATTGTCATTAATTAAACTTGGCTAATCGTCTTCAATATATCGGGCAACATTAAACACATACTGCAATGCCACCATGTCATTAGCATGCATTTTTTTTTTAGAAAAAAATTATGGCAAATAACAATTCATAAAAAAATTGTACACATTTATCAGAAACCTCACTAATTTTAAGATATTATAATGACCTAAAACTTACAAATTTGAGTATGAATCTGTTGACTGGTAAGGTCTGACCTATATCACACGTCGCATACTGATTTATTAAATTAAACATCTCGTAAACAATTCAAAGTATCGTATACTGTTTGGAAAAAAACGGCGAGGCAAAAATTGTTGTTATTCGTCATGAGGTACAAATTAGTAATAACTGTAAAGATTTCTGATTTCCAATTAACATTATCATTTATTTTGCGTACCATTTCTATGGTGACTTATTTATAAAAAAAATAGAGCGGAGGGGACTTTTATTAACTATATAAATATTGCACAATTTAAAAGCCTCTAATAATCAACTATGAAGTAGTTACACGCTCCACCCAACGGAGTGTAATACAAGTGTAGTATATTATTGTACCATGGCTAGTATCATAATTTAGTCTCCTATTCATTCATATCAATAGGAGATAAAGCGACCTATTATATTGTAATTTTCGGCACTATTTGTCCTCTTTTCTATAAAACTTTATAAAGTATGTCATACAATTATAATGACTGTGTGTTGCCAAAATAAAAAATATCATACCAAAATCACACTCCTTATTTCTACGCCATCTTTTTTAAAGCACAGGTACGCAACAATCATATGACCCGCCAGCGGGGCTAGCATAGGCAGGGGATAAAAATTTTATCCACCGGTTATGTCCACTGACAAGGGACAAAATTATTTTATCCACATGTCAAAGCACGGCAACAGGGGGAAAGAGAATTATATCACTTTTTGACATTAGACGTGGATATTCACCCCCGTCTATAGCATGGCGACTAGGGGAAGAGAAAAATTAAAATCATTTTGACATAACAAAGGGAGAAATTCATCTTTAGGAGGTGGGTTTAAGTTTCTCTCCAAAGTAAACTTTGAAAAAAAATATATTTTAAAAATGTCTTGTGCTTACTGGAGCTTAGTGTTGTCGTCGGCAAGGGAAAAATGACAAAAAGTGATATAATTATCTTTCCCCCTGTTGCCGTGCTTTGACAGGTGGATAAAATAATCCCTTGTCAGTGGACATAACCGGTGGATAATTTTTTTATCTCCTGCCCATGCTAGTCCCACTGACAGTGATTATCATTGGAGTGATATGGCATCATTAAAGCATTTAAAAACATGTGGTGGCAGCATCTCTAATGATGACACATTGGCAATTTGTCTCCTATTAGACAACGGGCGCCATATTTTTTACATACGAATTGTTAAGATTGTGACATGCATAATATTAATATTTTTTACATACGAATTGTTAAAATTGTGACATGAACTAAATTGTGCAACTAGCACATTGTGGAGTATAATTGTATCGGTCTTACTTTTAAACGAAATCCAAATAAAAAATTACAAATAATGGTGTTGCGGTGCAAACATTTGTATTATGTATATTGTCAATTGATTTAGGTATTATATTATTGGAAACACAATTCAATTTGTACAATTCTGAAAAGATCGCAATAATATCAACTGAACCTGAAGCGAATATGAAGTGATTCAGCTATTGATACTTTTCCAATATAATACCTATAATGTTCAATACAAAAAAGACATGTAAAAATGTAAAATTAAAACGTTCATTATTCACACACTCATCGGTTTATACACAACGACATAAATAAAAACTTTGTTCGTAAAAAGCAAGTTTAGTTTAAACGATATAATTATGTAAAAAAGTAAATAAAGTGCGTACCTACACGGTACAATAACATGAGTGAGTTAAATTGTTCGAGTGCTAGTTGAGTATCAGATCACTGAAATGTTATAACTTACGTGGAGATATTACAATGAGAATCTATTCGAAAGACATGAGATTAGCTGGGAGTGGTTTTACTATTTTGTTTGAAATTTCTTCAATTTTTGACACCCACAGCTTGGCTGCAGATTCAGATCCCGTTCTGAAACAAAATTACATGTAAATAAATCATCAGTTAAAAAAGGATTGTTTTTATACAAATTATAAAATACAATTAGAACAACAAAGTATACTGAAACCCGCGTTCCCGTGGGATCTTATCCTTTCCCGGGATAAAATGTATCCTATGTGTTAATCCAGGATATTATCTACCTGTGTGCCAAGTTTCATCAAAATCTGTTTAGCCATTTTTGCGTGAAAGAGTAACAAACATTCATCCAAACTTTCACATTTATAACATTAGTGGGATTATCAAAACCAACATAAAATAATATATATGACAATATAATAATTTCTTTACATTTAGTAGTTAAGATAAGAAGAGTATCTCAGATGTCGAAATCGAGTCATGATATTCGAGGGCTCATAAAAAATGTTTAAGAATGTCAATTTCATTTTTAAGTCGATCCTTTTTTTAATCCTACAAAGAGCTTGAGCTTAGTAAATACTATGGAGAAACCGAGCAGGATGTAGCATGGAGGTATTTTATAGACCTCGCCCCTAACTACCTCTCTGTTTACTTTACATTTCAAACCCACCTGCCTTCTAGGCATTTTAAAGACAACAGATTGAAAATCTCCCTGGTACAGCCGCGATAGCCTCTTATTTTCAGGCACAAGCTTTACACAAGTAAAGAAAATATCTCGAGATTTATTTTGTTATTTATATTACATCAGTCTACAGCATTTTTGCGCACGGGTTATGTATAGCTTATTTATATTGCTTTTACATCTAGAAATAAGAATAAGAACAAAAAAATGTTCTGAATTTGCTTTTATGAGTAAAAAATGGGAAAATTAAAATCAATGAAAATACATAAAAAATTGGCATAGAGATGATTTATTAAAAGATACCGAACGTCCATTTATGATTGTTTTACAGGTAGATTAATGATATGCGTCGCAAATCTTTAACGAGGCAGGCGAGTCACCTGATGGTAAGTGACTACCGTCGCCTATAAACATTAGCAATACCTGGGAGATTGCCAATGTGTTGTACACCTTATTACAATGCCTAAATGACAAACTGTAATATATCAAAGTTTTTCTCTCTCACTTTAATAAATTCGCCGCAAACATAGCAAAACGAGTCAGCGTCTCGTTTACAACTTCTCGTAGCCATTTTGTACAAGTCGATAAGCGAAAAAAGATATGAAACACGTTATTTCTCTGTAATATTCAAACACATACTGTCGTACACAAGGAGCGATGCAAGAAACACTACTACATGCCCTCTTACCTCTCTTCCTACACCGGTAGCGCGCAAAGACCGCATTCAAAAATGGTCAAATCGCTCTAAGTTCTTAAAAATCTTTTCGATTTGTAATCACATTTTTTTTATATATGTATAATCAGAATATATTAAGTGAAACCCATGCGTTGACCGATAGACACTAACTAGCCTGGCTGTCCCCCACGGTTTCACCCGCAACTGGGATTTTCGCAACAGTGTTATATAGCCTACTAGTTTTCCACCCCGAGGTTTCACCCGCGTTCCCGAGGGATCTTATCATTTCCCAGGATAAAAAGTATCATGTGTTCTTCTCCAAAGTTCCATCTATCTCTATACCAAATTTCATCTAAATCAGTTCAGCGGTTTAAGCGTGAAGAGGTAAGGGACAGATAGACACACTTTCGCATTTATAATATTAGTATGGATGGATAGCCTTCCTCGATAAATAGGTTATCTGACACTAAAATAATCTTTCAATTCGAACCAGTAGTTCCTGAGATTGACGTGTTCGAACAAACAAACTCTTCTGCTTCATAATATTATAGTATTGCTGATGAAGTGTATATATACATACTTGAACTTGTAGACGGTACCCAGGTGATGGTTGATTAGCTGGAAAACGTCGGGCGAGTCGGCATCCGTTCCTACTGCCAGCCACCCATCCAACCGCAGAACCTTGCACCGCTCCGCGCGAAAGTCGCTCCGGCTCGTCCTATATTTTAAACACCATTAGATCATACAGCGGATTGCAATATCAAATCAGCTTCTTTTTATTAAAAGTCCAAAACGATAGTTTATATGGAGTTTTGTATGAAATACAGGTTAGTGACGTCATATACAGGCCGAATTTTTTAAGCGGGCGTG
The DNA here is from genome assembly GCA_951361185.1 of Ochropacha duplaris. Classification (NCBI taxonomy): domain Eukaryota; kingdom Metazoa; phylum Arthropoda; class Insecta; order Lepidoptera; family Drepanidae; genus Ochropacha; species Ochropacha duplaris. Next base: position 6,145,091 of record OX592690.1, read on the forward strand.
GATGGCCAAATCCTTAACTAAAGGGAATCGAAAAATGCTGAAAGAAGTCTCGAGGCCGATTTTGATGAAAACTAAAACTGCATCATTATATTTGTAAATGTATATGCACCATCAAAAGAGCTAGGTACTTCTTTTTGGTTAGATTAGATATTAAAATATCATCAGGAAAATGAATTTTATTTATTTTTGGGTGTTTTACACACTGGATAGTGTTTGATATTTTTTCTTCAATATAGGCAACATCCCTATTACAATATTTGCAAAGCGATTCTCAGATGGCGCCACCAGCACATACGTTAAAAGTTTTTTTTTATATTGTTTATTTATGACTATAGATACAAAGTCTTTCAGTCGCATACATTTTCTTCAGTAAAAATATTTTTTCTTTTATTCTATAGTCACGTTATATTGTCACATTCGCTGTAAAGTCTAGTCCTCGTTCGTACAAATCCGGTCAGGTTTTAGTGAAATTGGTGGCTGTTCCACTAAAACTTTTCACGGACTTTTTGGGACTACCTGAAAAGTCAGGATACAAGTTTTCATTTCACTTTAAAACACCACGATTTTATTCAATAAAACTCAAAATACACGAATTTAATGAAAATAAAACAAAATCACAACGTAACTTTGCAAGTTCCCGCCAAAAAGTTGTTCGGTGTAGCCAGGAAAGGAAAATAAATCTTAAAGCCAATTAAGTATTCATTGCATCGATATAGGTATAGACTAGATTCTGGGTCACATACAAAATCCAAGCTAAATGCTATCCGCGTGAGTATATACTTTTACAGCTACATTTGTTTACTAACAAACGGAGAGAAATGTTTTAAAACAGTTTTAAGTTCAACCTAATTACAACCATAGCACCCAGTAATAAAGTCACAAATCTTCAAAATATTATCTACTTAATACTTACGATCATTAGTCACATAAAACGAACAAAGCAATAAACTACTCCTGTCACTTAAAAGAAATAGACATAAGTTAAAGAACATTTAGTGTGAAATCAACCTTAACATGCAACGAATAAAGTATGTTTTCCCGTTCTCGCCTTGAGAGCTACATCGTTTTGTTTCGTTAATTTACTTCTTCGAAGTTTGTGCGTGTGTTGGCGAGTTTGGTCAAACATTTGTAGCGTTGGTAGCGTGGTTTAAAATATGTAATTTTGTTCAAAATTTTATATTATTTGTTACTTTAAAGCTTAAAATATCTCTTATTCTTTATGTTCTTACCGAAAGTAAGATACTCCGACCGTTAAATTGCTTTTTCGAGCATTATTTTTTGCAACTTTTGAATACACACTGCGGCATTGTGAGACGTGTTTATATTGGCTGTGTTCAAACGAATCTAAACAAAATAAGAGCTCACTTTTCAAATGCGCTCTTATTTACCGAGACGTATTTTTTGCGCCGACCCTAAATCTAGTCTATACCTATATCGATGATTCATTGTATTCCTTTACATCATATTATTATGCTGATGGCGCTTCGAATAGCGAAACACTTTTTTTTTTTTTTTTTTATGTCACAAGTGACAACGAGGCAGGCGGGTCACCTGATGGTAAGTGACAACCGTCGCCTATAGACATTGGCAATACCAGGGGATTGCTAATGTGTTGTACACCTTATTACAATGCCTTAAAGGCGAACTGGCTCTCAATTGCAAATGCCGGAACACACCAACAGGTGCTTGACGACAGATTTTCAACTTGAGGGTGGTAGCCAGCCAGTCGAGTACTACCACCGTGCTGTGGTTTCCTCACGATGTTTTCCTTCACCGAAAGCTCAAGCTCATTGTAAGGATTCCACGAACGAAGGAACCCACGACCTTCGCCGCGGTATCCGACGTCACTTACCACTGAGCTATCATCGCCTAAACTATTATATCCTACTACATATTTGTATATAACAAGAGAAGGACTTGATTTTTAGGGCTCCGTACCTCAAAAGGTAAAATAAGGAACCCTTATAAGATCACTTTCTTGTCCGTCTGTCCGTGTGTCACCACCGATTATCTCAGGAACGGGTGGACCTAACAAGTTGAAATTTATACCAGATGCTGAGGTCTATAGTCCCTATTAGGTATATAAGAATCAAGGTCCTGAGTCAACACGATAAAAAGATATGGGCAAATTTAGATTTTCGCCAAAACTTGTAAGTACCAAAATTTACCTTAATTTTCAACTTTTTTTATTTTTCGGAATTTTCCCTTGTGCTGTAACCAAAATTGACAATTCTAGGTCAACCGGAAGTACCCTATAAGTTTTGGGTCGAAAACCTATATGGTAGTTCCCTTTGACCTAGAATCACGAAATTTGGCAAAAAGCAGCACACATAAAGGAAAAATTCCAAAAATTAAATAAAGTTGAAAATTAAAGGTGTCCCCATACATACATAGGCACCACCAATTAAGATAGACCTCTAAGTTGTATAGGCGCTCATACAATTTAGAGGTCTAGCTTAATTGGCACTACCTCAAATAAGGTAATCGTTTTTTTTTAATCCTTGAGACTCCATTACCGTATTGTACGAACTATTTACAAGTTTGTACGGAGCCCTCGGTGCGCGAGTCCGACTCGCATTTTTTGTAATAAAATTGATTGTATTTTAGCATTAGTTACCTACGAATAAATAATAAGTCAGGAAGTCTAATTCAGAACAAATTCCACTCAAAATGTAGCCCTTTTTAAATCAAAACGATATGATTCAAAATACCAATCAATCACTTCCAGAGTTTTGAAATAGACATGCTTGGTGATTGGCTTAAATACAGAACGAAAGCAAGGATTGGTTTTATTGCTGCGCGTATTGCAGTAGGCACGCGCGAACCGCAGTAGGCACGCGCGAACCGCGCCTGGCGTGGATGAGGTCATGCAATAAATGAACCGGACCAAGTCAATAATAAAAATAATATTTTGTATAATATTTTTTTATTACATAATTATCTTTTTTTTTAATTTTTAGGGTTCCGTACTCAAATGGTAAAAACGGAAACCCTATTACTAAGACTCTGATATCCGTCCTTCTGTTTGTCTGTCTGTCTGTCAGCAGGCTACCGTGATAGCTAGAATGTTGAAATTTTCACAGATGATGCATTTCTATTGTAGCTATAACAACAAATACTAAAAACAGATTTAAGGGGGGCTCCCCTTAAATATTTATATTATTATGTTTTTAGTACAACAAATGTGATTTTATATCCGTTATTTGCTCGATCTTAATAACGACAACAGGTAGACGCTTGAAATATTCACAGAATATTTAGTTTTATATTCACTTTAAAAATAAATAATTCAATTAAAATTAAATAAATATTTAAGGGGGGCTCATGAAAGCCTCACTGAAAGCCCCTGAGCAGAAAACAAAACGACAACAGGTAGAAACTTGAAATATTAGGGTTCTGGGTTTCGTACCCAAAGGGTAATCAAAATCAAGAATCAAAACTTATTTATTCAGTTTAGGCCCTGGTAAGGCACTTATGAACGTTACAATTGACTCTACCACCGGTTCGGAATACACTTAAACTGAGAAGACTCAGTTTAAGTGTAAATGATTAATTTAATAAGATTTAATGGCAGGGAAACTAAAAGAAAACGAAATAAGCAAAATACATTACTGTTCTTAAATTTTATCGATGTGAGAACTTAGGTACATTTCTATTTTCATCAAGAAAAAAATCTTCTAAATTTGGTAAAAAATTGTCTGACTTCATTTTGCATAGTATTGACCATCTCCGTTTGATAACCTATTTATTTAAAATTTTGCTACTACTTACTAGTGAAAAGTGATCCCTGAACATTTTAATCTTGTATTGCTCCTGCACCACTTAACAACACATGCTGGCATGATGATTTATAATGAAAATTTACGCGAAGATTTGATTTGTGCTCGCTGTCAAAGTAAATGTCGGAGTGATGACGCTCTGTGCACAATTTTTAAGCCCCGCCCATGGACACAACATTTGTTGGGTCATTTTTTTGACGTAGTTACATTTCCTGACTTATTACTTATTCGTAGTTAGTTACTCACCCTTTAAAAGATTTAGAAGCATAAAAATATAATATATTCCCTGACATTTGAAGCCAGTATCTTTGCCACGATGAAAGCGATATTTTCCTTCCATCCTTCAATATAGTTTTTCTTCGAACAAAACCTTGAAAGTCGCACGGAATTATTTCGCATTTTGATAGAGTACTGAAATATAACAAGAAAAAAAATAAAGGTCATATCAGGAATACGCGAATAATTATATTTTACACTTTTATTTGTAATCTGTATTCTATACAAAAATAAACTGTAATATGTCTGACCTATGTGGCAAGGACTGCGACATTTTGTCAGCGACAGAACTAGGGGACTCCAACAAGGTATCATCGAGTAAATTCACCGAGCCTGCAGGAGTCTTCTCATCTAACTTATCATCTGTATGACCTTTGCCGAAAATGCTAGAAAAAACAACAGATATTTAAAAACCTATCTGGTGCAATATGTACAGCATAAGTTGAAATAAAGTAATTTAAGTTCTTTTGCCTAATACAAGTAGAACTTCTCTTTCCCATTATTGGTAGGTACTCTGTGATTCCTTAGGTTCACAGGCAGCAAAGAGAAGCGAATCAGTGATGAATGACGAAAATGAGCTGGCAATTGGCTATTTGACAGAGTTCGGAAAAGTATTTAAAAATTTGCGTAGGCTTATTTTGTACCAAAAACCATTATTTATTGGATAAAAAATAGATTTTTTATTCATTAATTTGAAACTCGCGCGATAACATTTGGTACTGTGACGTATACCGCAATAAATAAATAAAAGTAGCTACGATCTCTCTAACTCTTAAGCATATTTTGAGTGGAAAGTTGTTTCACTGGATTTTTTAAAATGACAAGCTGCAAGACGTGTGCCGTCAATAATTAAATATCCTGATAAATTACCACAAACGAAAAAGACACGACGCTTTGTTTATTTTCTGTTATGTGACGTCATATTTTAAACAATCATGGCCGCCTGTGTTTTGGTTCTTTTAACTCACAGATAAAAAACATATTGTATAATTGTTCTTAACTTACAAGCTACCATATCTAACATAATTCATGTTTTTTCGTTACGACTTTCGAATAGCCAATTGCTTCAGATTCATTATTTATAAGGTATGTAACCCAATTTGTTTAAATAACACAATAGGTCATTTCTTTAGGAAAGAGTATTTGATATTATATTAATAATAATAGATATTGCTGGTCATTTATAAGACGTTTCGTAATAAACATTAGTTGTTTGGCCACGGACTCGACGAACACTGGCGTTAGTTGATAGTGTTTATGTTATGTACTAAATTACTAGGTTAGTACTAGCTGTATTTGTGGATACAATAAAGTATTAAACTTCATCTAACTAAAATATCAATCGTATTATTTCACAACAGTACGAAGCTTCAATGTTTTACTTTTTGAATACTAAGCAGTTGGGTGGGTGCACTGCACTGTGCTCATACAAGTCTAGCTTACATACAAATAAAATATGAAGTGTACATAACTACTAATAAAAAAGAGCGTGAATATTTTTGCTATGTATCATGCAAGCTTTGAAATTTTGACTTTATATATCCAATAGACATAATCATCTTTAACACAAAATATATTGAGTACTTAACAAAGTCCACTTCAATATCGCCTCGTATAGAGTCTACGTTACGTTTAAAAACTTTATAATTATCCTGTTTCAACGTAACATGAATAAATATTAAATAATGCATAATATAATATTATTATAAATTGTTTAATATAATCTATTTTTTATTGTATTAAGTATATCTATAACACCAGCTAATAAGCTGAATCAAGTCTAACAGACTTGGCGCATTAGATAGTAAGATCTATGCAATATTATATATAATTAATATTTATACAAGCGCATAAATATCACTAACTTGTGAATTTATAATTTGTACTCTACCTACATAACTACCAATGAAGAAGGCACGTGGAAGTAAGCACATATTCCTCTCCCTAGGTCTAATTTTAATTGCACGCATCATATTGATCTCTGTTCTCTTGTCTTTAGAACATGTTGTTATATGAGATACAAGCAGCAATTATAAGCTTTAATTTTAAATACTTATATGGTTCATTTTCTTAAGTCTAGCTAAATATTTATTACTTAACTTAACATATCTATTAATAGTTACGTATTTGACGATGAATTTATCATGGATGTTTGTTATTGGTAGGTACAATTCTATATTTTATATACGTACAAATTTATCTATACTAATATTATAAAGAGAAATTTGTGAGGTTGTAGGTTGTAATCTCTGGATCTACTGAACCGATTTTGAACATTCTTTTACTAATAGAAAGCCACATTATTGTGAGTGCCATATTTTTATCCCCGGCCTCGGCCGGCTATATTTTTATCCCGGGAAAAAGATAAGATCCCACGGGAACGCGGGTAAAACCGCGGGGGACAGCTCGTATTTTATATATGGTCATTGTTTTATCTTCACCAAAATGTTTTGGGCTATAAAATATAATGGAAGTAGAAACATCCCATTATTCCTGGGCATATTCAAAGATTTCTTTTTACTGATATTGAATAAAATTATTTCAAATGGTAAGCAGTAAACTGTTCAGTTGTTCAATTTGCAAAGATTCCTATTAATACACTTATTTAATCGTAGTACTTTTAAATTTTAGGTTTTCCTACCACGATTTTACTATAAATGCACTTCGGCAGAATATTAATGTAGGATAAAACGTGTATAATAATCGGTCATCATTAACTAATTAAAGCTTCAACCTTATGAACCACTAGTACCTTTGTTAATCCAAAATGCTTCTTCATTGTCATGGAAATTTGCAGACAAAGCATGCATGTAATACGCTTATGTGTATCATTTCATACATATATATATATATATATACATATACAGGTGTCCGGTAAGTAGTACGACAAACTTAAGGGGGAGATAGATGGGCGGGTCACTTACCAAATATATAAAAATGACCTTAGTAAAAGTGTCACCATTTTCGAGATATTTAATATCTAAAATAAAAAAATCAGTACATAAAAATCTGAAATATCGGAATATCTCGAAAATGGTGAACTTATTACTGAGGTGATTTTTATATATTTGATAGGTGACCCAACCACCTATCTCCCCTTTAAGTTTGCCGTTCTACTTACCGGACATCCTGTATACATGTCATATTATTTCGTCATCTACATAATATCACAATGCAAGCCGCCATATTCATCAACCATATAAATGACTCACCCCACACCAAAATTGACCTTGTGAAAATTTCTTGGCAAGCTCGCACTACGAAACCTATGGTACCGAGCGCAAGAGGAAAAACATATACTGTAGAAATACATATGGTTGAGAATTCACGTGATCAAACAAAAACAAAACATGATTATGTCTTAGGGATCATTTTAAACGTTGCCAATATTATTATACCATCAAAGTATTTCGAATCGATTGATTGTGTTGTTTGAGAAATAAGTAACGGATATGTATTAGAGACACAAATCTGAAAAACTAACTAATGTTCTAAATCTACGAAGTGCTTATCATCAGATTTGTATGCAGTTGAGTGAGCTACAAAATCTACGATATGTGAACAAACGAATACAAAAGCTGCTGTCATAAAATTTATTTATATTTTGTATCTTTTACGTTCAATTAATAGTAATGGTAACCGTTTCCCATCAAGCAGGCTGTATGCTTTTTAGCCACTTTGGTGGTAAAAAAAATACAAAATGTTCATTGTTGTTTATGATACTTATAACACTTAATTTTGTCAATCAATTGTGATTTGATGATCGGATGAAGTTTCTATATGTAGCTCTTTTAGTATTATATACCTCACTTATAAATCTTTCGCGTCAAGCCTATTAATAAGAATTTAGTTAATTTTTCAGCAAGTGTCATATTAATGAAGACTCTAATAAGAAAATAGCATGAGTGTTAGTTGACATTAAATATTGTTAGATATATCAACAAAACAATGTATTATTAAAATTTTTACTCACTTGGATCCGAGTGATCGACATTTTCGATGTGTTGGAATGAATTTTCCCTGATGACAAGATCCCTGAAGACGCAAGGACCCTGAACCAATGTTGTGAGACGGCGAGACACTGAAAGGCGTCGAAGTTCCTTGCGGAGTTACTTCTTTAATAGATTCTTTTGATCCAGTACAGCTGCCGATAGGCGAAGGAGGTTCTAGCTTTTGTGATAACCTTAAAACAAAAGTATTTTCTTTATTAATGAAAAATAAAACCAAGTCGGGTTAGTTACACTATTTATAACTCGACAACGGTTTAACAGATTTTAATGATCTTTGGTTTGTTGGGACTCCGCCATCTTCCGGGTAGATCATACCCTCAATAAAGTACAACTTTTGTCCCATGAAAAGATAAGATCCCCGGGAACGCGGGTGAAACCGCGTGGGGACAGCTAGTAGTATATAAGATAAATACTTAGCTAGTAGTATACAGGGTTACTGGTTATTCGATACATTCCTTTAATTGCGTGATAGTATACACTGTAAGCTACGAAATTAACCCTATATTGTATTATACAAATGTTTACCGTTACTGAGATATTTGGGAATTTAGTATTTTCACAAAAAATCCCGAATATCAACTTCAAAATCAAATTTTAAAAAGTACGTAACATTTTTTAACTTTTTTTGTTTCTGGTACTCAGACATCATGCCAATACTTTTTTTAAATCAATTAAGTGATGCTATTTTGCAATAGTTTCGACACAATATCTTAAATATCGTGTCACTTTAAATGATTTCTCTGTTTTCTTAAAAATTAAAATGCCAATAAAAAAAAGTTATGGAGTTAGAAGTGTACAAAATGTACCAAAACTTCCGCACCTATCTAGCTATCTAATGAAGAGAGAATATTTAAAAAAAACTCTCTACATGTGAAGAATTAGTTATTAGAAACAGAACAGGTCGCAATTTATTAAAATAACATTTATAATTATTTTTACAGAAAAAGTGTCCATACACCGACAATGTTGTGATAAGAGATCGGCAAATTTCAGTTTAGTTCGGGAATGGTCATGCTCGTCTTCGCTGGTAAGTTTTGGGTTCGCTAGAGTCAGTTCGTTTACGACTAACTGACTGCGCGTACGTTTAAGTAACCGAGCTATGTGAATTCTCGCGAGTATTTCTTGTGTAAAATGGCGGCGGATCCTGCAAGGCGACACGGTGGCAGCAATCATTTATAAATGCTGACTACGTCGATATCTTGTTTGTGTATGGATTTTGTGAGGGTTTTAATTAATGCATACATACGAATGTGTACTTTTCAGCGACGCCAACATGACGCTGATCGACCTCGCCTCCACCCGTTTGGTTGTCTCCGATTCGGGAATCGGTGTATGAATTCAGCTCGGGCAGTCGCAGCATCTTCATTACAAAATCCATACACAATGAAGATATCGACGTACTCAGCTTTTATAAATGATTGCTGCCACCGTGTCGCCTTGTTTTGGTACATTTTGTACACTTCTAACTCCATTATTTTTTTATTTTTGGCATTTTAATCTTAGAAAACAGAGAAATAAATCAAAGTGACACGATATTTAAGATATTGTGTCGAAGCCATTGCAAAATTTCATCATTTTATTGATTTAAAAAAAGTATTGGCATGTTGTCTGAGTACTAGAAACAAAAAAGTAAAAAATGTTACGTACTTTTGAAAAAAAAAAAGATTTTGAAGTTGAATATCGGGATCTTTTGAGAAAATACTAAATTCCCAAATATCTCAGTAACGGTTAACATTTGTATCATGCAATATTGGCAGAGTGCAAAGCGGGTGGAGGGGGTAGCCTAAACGATCACAGCGCTCGCTACGGCTAAAATTGTCATTTTTGTCGCTGACTTGAGCTGTCAAATCCATATTGCAGTAAACATTTTCTAATCGTTTTTGAGATAAAAATATGGTCCTGGTAAGATGTGTTGTTGTGAATTGTAATAACACCAAGAAGAATAGCGACTGTAAACTTTACCAATTTCCAAGACCATTGTGGAAACGAGACCAAAGAAATAAGTGGATATTTGCCGTAAGAAAAAAAAATTAAGTTACTTAACCTCTCATTTCTCACTGAAAACAACAATTTTAATATTATTGGCAATAATGTTACTGACTACCATTGTCCAAAATTGTGTAATATAGTAAAATAACACAAGATTTCATTAATATTTTTCACAATATTTACTTACTTCTTGTTTGACAGCGGTGACAATATCGTCCATAATGGCCGCCTGTCACGTGGCGCTGTCGTCGCGCTCGGTCCCAATAGGGTTCATTTCGTAGCTTATAGTGTATACTATCACGCAATTAAAGGAACGTATCGAATAACCAGTAACCCTGTATATGATAATTAATAACTAATAGTAAAAGTAAGCAATGCATGCCTAGTTGAGTCGATACATGATACCTAATAAATTCTATACGAGCGAAGTAGGTATCCTAATACGTTTACATACACACATAATCTCACTAATCCTACTAATATTATAAATGTGAAAGTTTGGATGGATGTATGTTTGTTACTCATTTACGCCATAACGGCTGAATGAATCTGGATGAAATTTGGCATGGATAGATTATAGTTTGGAATAGCACATAGGCTACTTTTTATCCCGTTAAAATATAAGATCCCACGGGAACGCGAGTGAAACTGCGGGGAAACAGCTAGTACATTATAAAACATTAGCATACAATATCGTTAGTGCGAACTTACTTATACTGGTCGTCTTCAAGAAATTTCTGCAGTTCTTCTATATAACGAACGCTGTTGAGATAGTTGGCGGCGTGTGGCAGCGGCGCGATATCGTACTCCGATGTCTGGTATCTTTCAAGCGCCTTTAGTACTACCGTCATCTTGGCCGCCCGATGCGGGGAGCCCGCTGGGTGCGCTATGTCGATGTAAACCAAGTCTGTCAGAAATATACCTGTTGACCAAAAACTATTTTAATATAATATGCTAAACAACATGAATAAGTATAAGTTTTTTACATGTTAAAAAGTTTTTATCAAACTCAAAATATCTGTATAAATGAACTCATTACAAGTATTTTTAATCGTCACATGTTTCATATATTCTCAAAAGCGCGGTTCGGAAGGTTGCTGTTACTGAGAAGAGCCGGAAATAAACTAAACAATTACTCGTTTTAAAAAAGCAACTTAGACCTATTACATTAATCTAGTGTATTTACGCCTGGGGAATTGTCTTGTCTCATCATACATAAGCACATTACTTATTAAGTTTTTATTCTGGATAAGCTTGGGTTTGACCACAATCTCACCATGGTAAGTGATGATGTGGCCAAAGGTGGTAAGCACACAAAGCCTAGATGGGAACTGGCTCTCAAGTGCAGCTGTCGGAACACACCGATAGGTGCTTGGCGACAGATTTTTCAACTTGAGGGTGGTAGCCAGCCAGTCGGTTACTAAAGTACCCTACCACCGTGCAATGGTTTCCTTCACCGAAAGCTCAAGGTCATTGTAGGAATCGAACCCACAACCTTCGTCGCGGTATCCGACGTCACTTACCACTGAGGTATCGTCGCCTTAAAACTAAGTTACCATTTTATATTCTCTTTGCTCTTTAGGAATTTAATCCAGTCTATTATCAGATCATAACTAACTTTAAATTAAATTAATTTTAATTAAACTAGTGATAGAGCGGAGTGGAAGAGGAAAACATATTGTGCCGACCCCACCTAGCGTGGGATAAGGAAGAGAAGAAGAAGAAGAAGAACTAACTTTAAATTAAAACAGAATATTTTTGTCGGAGTCGAAAGCAAGGACTACTACCTACTCAAATATTTTTTCTTCGTAAATCCAATGATAAACGTATAGAAGCTCGCGCTCAGTTTCAGGACAGGAGGTTGACTTGTATATGAAAAGATTTATATTTTCTTGGCTGAATAACATCTTGATTAGGTGAACGTAACGTATAACAAGTAATGTAAGAGTTAAAGTGCACCGATCGATCATCAATAGGTACATGAAACCATACCTAGATAACTAGATGTCACAGTCAACCTAATTATGTACTGAACTGGAAGCATTGTGCTATTGTCTGTGTGATGTGATGTGATGAACGACGCTACGCCACGGATGCAGATAAACGGCACAAGCAAACGATTACCTACACTTTCATATGATAAGCGAGCAATTACTCAGAACACAGATAAGGAACAACACAAATAGGGCTGCAATTCAAAACTTATATTATTCAACTACATACCAAACTGAGGAGAATGTATACAGGTTGTCCGGTAAGTAGTACGACAAACTTAATGGGGAGATTGGTTGTACAAAAATGAGCTCAATAAAAAGATCACCATTTTCAAGATATTTCAATATTTCAGATTTTTATGTATTGATTTTTGAATTTTAACTATTAAATTTCTCGAAAATGCTGACACTTTTATTAAGGTAATTTTTATATATTTGGCAGGTGACCCGCCCACCTTTATCGCCCTATAATAATACTATTAAATTTAATGAAATACTTATTATTATCTGATCTATACTAATATTATAAAGAGGAAAGATTTGATTGTTTGTTTGTTTGTTTGCATTGAATAGGCTTCGAAACTACTGGACCGATTACAAAAATTGAGACCTACACTATCCCTGATGAACATAGGATATATTATATTTTCATAAAAAATAGGGATCCTTACTAAAAACTACAATAATGTAACCAGAGGTGTAAAAAATTGACCTAAAAATTCCTTACATCACGTGCGCTGCGAAAACTATTGATTATAGAACAAAATAATGTAGTACGACTTTGCAGAACACATCATTATCAAAAAAAAATATCGGGACAGCATATGTCTAGCTATTATATTTATGTCACAATAAGTGTTTTTTTATTTAAAAATCTAATTGAAATGCCGGCGCTAGAAAAGGCTATTTATTTGTCCCTTGGTATTAATCCTTATCAAAATAAATTACTCCATATTCAAGACTGCTTCAATACCTTTATATAACTTTTTGAATTAATAAATTCGGACATTCCATTCGATAGATATCACGAGTTTAAAAATGTAAGTATTAGAAAAAAGTCGTGTGGGCGCCGCTCACCCCGCTCGGCTAGCTAGGCAGTACCATAATATGCGATGTAGGCTTCACTGGGGGAGATAAATAAAGGTTTTAAGACGAATACGAGAAATAAGAAAGGATTCTTCGAAATTCAACCCCTAAAGGGATAAAAAAATGGGTACGCGGGTGAAACCGCGGGGCGGACAGCAGTTATGCTATAAAAATAATCCATCCACCTAATTTCATGGTTCTAATGGGCTCTATGGCTTTAGGCTCTTATCAAATTATACCGTTTGTACCTACTAGTGTGGGACACACTTTGGTGCTCAATTCATTCACAGACCGATTTTCCAAATCTCACATTCCCCATGTACTAAAACTCTGACATAAACATTTTATCAATACCTAAGAAAAGCTATTAAAAGGCGTTTAATTGAAATGAAATTCGGGGAATCAAAACTCAAGTAAAAACTGTCATCAAACAGGTGCTCGCGGTTAGGTAACCGTAGTGCTCCTTGTTGCATTTGAAATCGATTACCCTTCTAAGCTTTAAGCACCACAAATGTGGATACACATTCCGCCACATCAACAATTACCATGGTGAGATTGTGGTCAAACGCAAGCCTGTACAAAACAAAAAAGAATATACTCACCAAGATAAGGTATACAAGGTAGAGGTATAGACCTCAAATATTCTCTCAGCGCCATCCAATTGTCCTTTTCGCCGAATAATTCTGCAAGCTTGTCGAACTGCTGCTTATCTTTCTTCGATAAACACGCCCAAGTCTTTGTTAACCTTTGAAAAAAACTCACGTAATAAGTAAACATTATTTAATAGCTTAATATTATCAATTCCAACAGGTGCTACTGTTATCTTGCTAACATTGTAAATGTGAAAGATTTTATGTTTAGATGTTTCTTGCTCAATCACGAAAAAACGGGTGAACGGATTTTGATGAAACTTGGCACACAGATCCATCGAGAACGCACGTGAAATTACGGGTGTAAAACTAGTGTTTATATTAAGCATATCTCTGTACTTGCGATGGTAAATTTTCATCAAAAAGATAAATACAATGATAATATGATGTAACCTACGAATACGAATATTTTAACCTGCTTATAATTAAGATAGATGACTACCAACATTATTGTTCTTCCTACCTATATATACTCGCACTTTGTAACGCCGATATGACGGCGAAAAGAGAATGTAAATTGTTCAATTCATGAAGCTTTTTTGCAACTTTAATAAAATGAGCCAATATCTCCGCTCTCGCTTTCGGCGATTGTCCGTTTAATATCTCTTGAACAGTCCAAAAGCTGACCTAAAAATACAAAGAGTTAGAAAAGTACCTATTTAGAAGCAAGATAAAAACAAGTCGTCAATAACGTAACATCAGACAATTATTAAAGAGGGCAATATTATTACAGCAAACCAATAAAAAAGCATTGTTAATATTATCTCCTTAGTAGCAGTATTTATGGTACACTTATAAGGCAAAATAACAAGACATAAAGCAATTGTTAAACTAATTAGATATAACAAGATATGATTTACAACTGACCCTATTAAATCTTTTTGTAAAGGCAACAACATTTGGCGCCACCCTTAATTTATTCAACTTATTCCAACCACACGTTGTTAATTCCTCTGCTTTGATATCTTTGAAACATGGCAAATCCAACAGTGTGAGTTGGTTGGCAATATCTTCCGGAGTTAGTCTCAATGCTGAACAGACGATTTCATCCCATGAATTAATGGACGAAGCAGCCGGCAAGCTACTTGTCTTGTACTGATATATCGGATCATTTTGACGGTTACCACCAGTCTCGCCATGGCTATGTAAAATTACATTTAACATTTTGTAGTTCTTACTATAAATCGGCTTTTTAATGTATATATCGCCTATGCTTTCAAAATCAATTTTTAATAACTAAGGCTTGAATGTTTCTTCTATTTTCACAAATGACACAACATATACATTTCTGCAGATCAGACCATCCCACTAGGCCACTAATATTATAAATGTGAAAGTTTGAATGGATGGATGGATGTTTGTTACTCTTTCACGCAAAAACGGCTAAACGTATTTTGATGAAACTTGGCACACATGTAGATCATATCCTGGAATAACACATAGGATACTTTTTATTCCGGGAAAGGATAAGATCCCTCGGGAACGCGGGTGAAACCGCGGAGGACAGCTAGTAAATTGCATGTTATTGTGATCATATACACTTTCAATATTATTAAAAAGATATTTATATTGATAGAATGGAAAACTAATATCTAATATTGAGGTTTACTCACGCATAGTTGAAATAACAAGCACAGTCAACTTTAGTGTAAGTCTGCTGACTATTTAGTGGGACTTTTGTGTGTTTCTTATTGTTCAGTTTGCAAGGTGGATTATCTTCAAGTGGCCAGTTTTCCTCATCTTCATGCTATAACAGTATTAATAAGTTTTATTATAAAGGAGTGCAGTTGAAGTAGAGATACCTTAGACTGCAAATAATAATATAATGCGCATGAACATAACAATTAATTTAAGGTTTTGATGATTTGCTTGATGATAAAATTCATGATGAATTTATTGCATTAGATTAGACCACTACTTACATGTTACTATGTTAATATTTACAAGCATGAAATTGTGTTTTATAAAACTTAATAGGTAGGTTACCTATTAAGTTTAACTGAGATGTATCTAATAACTGAATTAACTAGTACACTCAAACAGAGTAACATAAAACCAGCCTTATGTTCTAGGCTTATATGGTCTAGCTAGGCTCTTGCCAAAACTAGAATCAACAAAATTACTGATGCTATTGATCTTAATCAGTTGGTTTAATTTCAATGTCAACTCAATCAATATTACTGTTGATACAACAGTGTATTAACAGTTAAATATCACTTTAATAATGTTTCACTGTAATTCTTTTAAAAAGGTGAATTTTTCATGTGGGCATGGGTGGCCAAATCCAAAACTAAAGGGAATATATAAAAATGCTGAAAGGAGTTTCGAGGCTGATTTTGATTAAAACTAAAACTGCATCATTTGATTTTAGAAAACATATTTCCCCAAGCCAGGAATTGAACCCGTAAATTTACATACTTTATTGAAGTACCGAAAAAGAAAGACCCGACATATTTTAGCAAAATCAAGTCCAACGAGTGTACAAAATTAAAAATTATTTCAATCAATTTGATAAGTGCAATAGTACAACGGGATAAGTGCAATAGTATGTATGAAAATACAAAAAAAAACATTTTATTAAAAAAGAACACTTTCTTTTAGTTTTCCATATGTCATTACTTCTGAGAATTTGATCCTTATTAGCAACGTTATTGAATAGTGTAATAATACAGTTTGTGTATTTTTTTTTCAAATTCATCGGGTTTGATTCTTGGCTTGGGAAATCATTTATTCAAAAATCTAATGATGCAGTTTTAGTTTGGTTTTACATTCACTGCTAAGTTTTAAGCTGTTCCCAAGTGCTACTCGACGCGTATTTGTGTGTGCGTGTATTATAAATTTAATTACTTACACACATAGAGTAGCATATGAGATTATATGGGACTGATGCTTACACTCGTATTTAGAACTGAATATTTTAAGAAGCACAGGTGTTACAATGCTATTATGGAAAAGTCTTTACAAACCATAAAGTGAAATGAAGTATAAAAATATTTTTTTATATTTATATTGCAAGTAAAGAAGTTTTATATTAAAATATTAAATTTTAATTGATTTTATTGCAAAGTTAAAATAATAACATTTTACATTTCTTTATGTGGGTAAAAAAAAAACAAATACATAATTAAAATAAACATACATACCTCTACAATCCTTAGGACAGCTAAACTATCACTGAGAATATCCCGTGGCATTTCGTCCTGAACAATAGCTCATACTTACAACTAAACTAAGTATTGAGGAATAGTACCTAAAATAAAATATTCTAATACAATAGATCCATATGATAACGCACAAATAATACAACTGCACTGCTTTTAAGTATTTCTCTTTATATATCATCGTCTACTTTGTTTTTCATGGGCAGTGTGGAAGTACACAAACAATTCAATTACTATTACTCATTAGCCGTAATTAGTGTATATTAACTAATAATACATTAAATCATAATCAAAACAGTGAATAGCGAAGAAAATACGTTTCTGCCTGCACCAAACACTTCAACGAGGTAATTTATTATCGGCTAACATTACGAGATGAATAATTCGTATAGTAGCTACGTAATTACTGGCTAATCAAGTGTATTTTTTTATAGAATTAAGTAATTATTATTAGTAAAAACAATACTAATGATTTACCGTTGCTTTATTTTTCACATTTGAAGGAATTATTCTCAAAAAACAAATATAATCATAAGACTAATAAATGATTGAATGAAATTAAATAAAAGTTTTTTTTTTAAATAATTTTTAATCATGACCATAGATACAAAGTCTTTCAGTCGCATACATTTTCTTCAGTTTTAATTTCTTATTTTATGTTATAGTCACATTCTTATATTCACTATAATGTCTACTCCTCATCCGTACATATCCAGTCAGGTTTTATTGAAATTGGCGGCAGTTCCACTAAAACATTCAAGGACTTTTTGGGAAACCTGAAAAGTCACGATATACGCATTCATTTCACTTAACTTGTGCACTTAGATTGATCTTTATTGGACAAAACACCACCGATGTTATTCAATAAACTTTAAATGTAAATAAAATGAATACGCAACGCCACTTCGCAAGTTCCCGCCAAAAAGACAATAAAAGTTCCATCAGACCTTTCATCAGACATCAAACCTCTTGCATCAAAGCCATCACATCAACATGACCATAATAGACGTTAGATTTTATAACGAGGTTAATTTTCATTAAAATCGTGTATTGTGAGTTAAATTTAATAATTCTGGTGGTATTTTCTCAAATAAAGATCATCTGAGTGTACCTGTAAAGTAAAATGAAATGAAAGTGTTTATCGTGACTTTTCATGTTGTCTTAAAAAGTCCGTGAAAAGTTTTATTGGAATGGCCACCAATTTAACTAAAATCTGACCGGACTTGTACGTCTTTGCTGTCACTATAACATAACATATAAAGAAGAATATTAAATACTTGATACTGGTGAAAAACACAAACCGTGTGCAACCTAGTAGTTTTAAGAAGTTCGCGAACAAACTAGATCTAAAGAGTACTCTTTTTGATAACTATGCGAACTGTGTATGTATATAAAGATGTATGTAGTTTGTCGATCCCGCTTTAAGCTCATTCAGTTCTTTATGATGAATTTACTTTTGTGGTGATACTTTCTGGACTGTGGAGTACACTTAAAAATATTTTTTATTCAATTATACTTTTTGTTGATTATGTCACGAGCTTGTAAGTTCATCTGTAATTGTAATGTATCACATTGTACCTACATACTTATAATTAAAAATATTAAAACTGTCCAAATGTTTTATATCAATAACGTTAATGAAATTAATGATATCCAAAGCAATTTTATTTAAAACTAGATTTCCCGTGGGATTTTATCTTTTTCTATGTGCTATTCCAGACTATAATCTATCTCTGTGACATTTGACACGACAGCTATGCTCATCTAAGTAGTTAGGAACATTTTACTCCTAGCAGAGCTGCTCATTTGCTGCTCATGGTGGTATCGGTTTTGAGCATGGACGGTGTACGGGTGTACCTACTTCGTGTACTCACAAAATTACTGGCGTATGCCCGTCATGTGATGTCTCCATCTATGACGATTCACGGGAAATTGATAAAGCGCTCATGTTGATTTTAAAACGTGTAGGTAGTTTTCTTTTAGTGAGTGCTCACAACGATTTTAGCGTCATTTGGAATAGCTAGCTACATATCAGTAATCTGTGTTTGGAATGCACTTCTGCAACAGAAGGTTGATATCTTGTTGAGTTTAATCTCAACAAGATATCAACCTTCTGAAATAATCAGAACTCAACAATATTTACCTTTGAGTATTAAGCCATAATAATCAAAGTATTTTACCGTTGTAAATGAATTAGTATAATTTCCTTTACAACCAAATATACAAACTATTTAGTATTAGATAATATGTAAAAGAAAAATTAAAGAAAATGAAAACGAATAAAAGAGCAGTGTTATTTCGCTGGAGCTCGTTTGGTTACGATCAAAGAGTATAATAATATATAACGATTTTGCTGAATCCAGAATCCCGACTCTAAAGAGTAACTATACCAAAACCCGACTCCCTTCTTTCTTTCTATCCAAAAAAAAAACTAACCACCGTATAAAATTAAAAATATTGCAATGCAAGCAGCTACCAACTTCCGTTAAGTTCCGTTCAGTTACCTAACGTTTAAATTCTTTTTTTGTGTATTTAATGTAAAAATATAAATTAAATTAATTTTAGAATTTATAAAAATGAAAGGTAATTTACGAAGCTTACACTTCTATCAGTAATCAAGAAATCACTTTCAAAGCTTTGGCCTTACAATCTATAGGTACATATTTTATAAGTTGTAATGTAAACTGTTATGGCGTTTGTATCCTGATATACACAACGCATATTCGTATCGCTTTCTTCCAATGTCAAAAAAATAAATTTTAATCAACAGGGACGTTTTTAAAGATGCTAATACCATGGAAATAAGTTTTTTATTAAAATAGAAACCCTAACAGTGAACGCGTATAGTTTTTAGGTTATGTTTCCATCTTTTATTGGTATTTTAGGTGGGTTTCAGTGAGTCGGAATTGTAATTTTCTCGAAGATAGTTCTTCTAAAAGTGATGTCTGAATGAATTTCTCACGGTTTCTAGATATTCAGTCATGGTGGGAAGTGCCCAGCATCGCGTACTTTTGTTCACTATTCAGGACTGCTTTCAATCTTTTGGATTTTGACATCGAAGTGAGTACCCGACGGAATAGCAAGTAAATCTTTGTAAATAACTTGCAGTTTTATGATGATAACCATGAATCGTACTATTTTAGGAACTGGAAGAAGCTCTGTTGACAGATGGAACTGAAGAATCAGCCAGTTCTCTCCTGACTGAGTTGATAGTTCGCCTATTGAATGGTTGTTTAGGCAACAATGACATCTCTGCTTTTAATTATCAGGTAAAATTAAAGTTGTTCAAGCCAGTTGCTAAAATTTTCCTTTAAAATTGATTTGATTGTTATGGTTGTATCTAAAATCGTCATTTGTTACAGATGTATTTGAGGCGTCTTTTTAGAAGAAAATGTCAAGAAACGAGTCGTTATAACCCATTCAATACTGATATAGATTTCCAATTCTTACCGTTACGAACAAAAGTGGAGATTTTATATGCATTATGTGACTTTCGTTTGGATGCTGAAGATGTTTTTGATTTATTTAAGAATCTGGAAGCTGAAAGCTTAAGGGTTGAGCCACTTGGGTAAATACATTTTAAATGCCAAGCTCATAATGTTATATCAAATATCAAAGCGCAAGAGTACTATAATGTTTATAATCTACTTTCAGATGGGATGACAATGATTCAGCTTACTGGTATTTCTATGGCACACGATTATATCGCGAAGATATTATAAAAAAAATTAAGGCCAAAAATAAAAAGAAAAAAGTTAAAGAAAATAAAAAGCGTGGTTGGTTCTATGGTGATGACTGGCTCGATGATGATGAGACGGAAAGAGTCTGGCAAGTGGTGTGTTTTACTGAAGCAGATTGGAACCACTTGACAGAGAAATTTAGCAAGGCATCTAGCAAAGTTGAAAAAGAGTTATACCGTTCTCTATCACAAAACTTTTTGCCTGAAATACCTAGGCTTTTTCAAGAGAAAGAAAAACTACAACGTAAAAGGTAAAAAATAGCTAGCTTTCTTAGTAGGCCTATAATCCTCTTTTGGTTGTTGCCAAAAATTTGCAGTAGGTACCCAATGAGTCATGGGGACCGCACCCTAATGGCAAAGCAATGCAATGGAAAGAAGAGGGTTTTTGTTCTTGTACACAGTTGTTATTAAGAAGTAAGTCTTATGGACAGCAGAACTTCTGCAATCATAATCTATGGCTCTGAATTGCCAGTCAAACGAGTATTTTTACTATGTATCCAGATGTGATAAATTGCAATTGTATAGCATTGGTAAAAATTAGGTTGTTTTAATTCAATAGAATGTTCCAATAATTATTGGAGTGCTTGCTATGCGAATTAATGAAATGTTGAATGCCCAGAAATATAACAATTTTATTATGTCCACAAATATTCAAGTGCACACAATATCTTTTGCTTTGCTTGATTAAATAACATTTTTATATACTGCTTTATCCCTAACAATTTTTTTCTCATAAAGATCTTTGCTCATCTCAATAAGTGCCATGGATATCATAATTTGATTTTACATGCATCAACTAGGGATGTCCTATATAGGAGAAGATCTTCACAATCTTGTCTTGAAGCTGCATATTTATATGTGAAACTTTGTGACTAAATCTTAGTGAAATTGTCAGTTAGTGTAATAAATTGGTTTATTGGTTGGATTACCATATAAATATTATGCATTGCATGCAATGTGACCAATCTTCTTTATTAACATTTTGCAAAAGAATGAAGTGTGTATGCACCTTTTGCCATGTGTGATTTGTTTGTCTTTTTTTAATAGCTTTGCGATTAAGGAGCTTTAATTATTTATGTAAGACATTGGTACGATGTTGTTGTTTACAAACAAAACTACTTTACTCAATATCCCTTTCTAATAAAATACAAGAAAAAGATAAATAAAATTGTCCTGTCAAGTTTCCATCATTGCAATATACCAATATTATGCTCAGAATATTAGTGCCATTAATAGTGCCCACTAATGTACCAATATTTGTTTTTATTCTGGATAAGCTTGTGTTTTACCACAATCTCACCATGGTAAGTGATGATGTGGCCGAAGGTGGTAAGCACACAAAGCCTAGATGGGAA
This sequence comes from Ochropacha duplaris, assembly GCA_951361185.1. Lineage (NCBI taxonomy): Eukaryota > Metazoa > Arthropoda > Insecta > Lepidoptera > Drepanidae > Ochropacha > Ochropacha duplaris. Next base: position 6,167,130 of record OX592690.1, read on the forward strand.
CTAGCTCCCAAGTGCAGCTGTCGGAACACACCTATAGGTACTAGGCGACAGATTTTCCTATTTCTAACTTCGTAATAGCTTTTAATAATTGCCTTATGCCGAAGACTGAAAACCCATTTGGACACTTTACAGATGATTTGTATTATGACATGTTTCACTCAATGTGATTCCGTTAGGAAGATCACACAATAAGGGACATGCAACAGCTCAAATACAAAAGCTTAGGTTGTAATCAGCGACAATTATTACTATGAATGAACAAACCCTTGAAATAGAATTTTCAACAAACCGTTATTTCATTAGCTAAGGGCCTAATCTGAGTAAATAGCTTCCAGACTGAGTTGGGTACTGCAATCTATCCTACCTACCAGCATTCTAAGGTTTCCTCGTGATTTTTCTATTGGTAAAAGGCCACTAGTCAATTTTACACAGTCAAACTGAATAAATGCTTATAAATGTATATTTTAATGTTGCTATAATGCTTTGCTATGTTACTGCAGCTATGCAATGCGATGGATCTTTAATTTACGGCACTCAATCTTTAATACCAAATATATGTATTTACTTACATATATTATTACTATTTAAGGCAATATCTCAGTGGTAGTGTCGTCGGATACGTCTAAGGTCGTACTCGAATGGCTGGCTGCCACCCTCAAGTTCAAAATCTGTTGCCACGCACCTGTTGGTGTGTTCCGGCAGTTGCATTTGAGACCCAGTTGCCTTTAAGGCATTGTAACAATATGTACACCACATTGACAATCCACCTGGTATTGCTCATGTCTATATGCGACAGTAGTCACTTACCATCAGATGACCCGCCTGCCTAGTTATATGTATATCACTAGTGGTATAAAAAAAATATTATAAATTTATTTTACATTATGTGTGCAAGTACTTCTTAATTTTGCGAAAAAATGTGTTTGTTTCTTCTCGCGTCATATTAGAGCAATGCAACAATTTGATTTTATGCATGGGTATAGCTAATAAGGCGAAAAAGTACGTGAGCGAATTTATTTTATATATCTAAAACAGCGAAAAGCTTACCTATGAGTAGAGCAACCACATAAACTTTGTGTGGTTGGTAGAAACACATTTTATTAGATTTCCGCCCGCTGATTCACCCGCGTTCCCGAGGGATCTTATCATTTCCCGGGATGAAAAATATCATATGTCCCCTCCAAAGTTCCATCTATCTCTATACCAAATTTCATCTAAATCGGTTCACTTACATTCAGAGGTGTCAGATTTAGAGGTGTGGAGGCCCTGGGGCAACAAAGGCCAGCCAGGTGTCCGATGACAGCTCTAGCCCTATTTATGTGGGGCTTCTTGTGGAGGCCACGGGCAGTTGCCCCGTTTGCCCTCCCTTAAATCTAGCCCTAGTTTCACTCCACCGAAAGACTTTCAGTGATATCCAAAGTCCAACACATTGGACATAACTGACCTATCAACACCTTAAGTCGATACATTTTAATACATCCATGTAATATAATTAGTAAAGTGATGTGGGATTCTTTTTAGGCTACTAGAATTAGCGCCGAGACGAACATCGAGTCGAGTACTGCAAAAAATAAAACAAAAAGAGGAGGATACGAAGCATAGCACACATGACATTAAAGACTACGAAGAGCGAAAGAAAAGCCCTGATATTGCACGTGAAAATAGAGCTAAGAGACGGAACCTGCTCAGGTAAACATAATAATTTATACTTTTTAACTATTAAGGCTTTAGAACTGTCTTTATTAGTCACGGCAAACGTTGTTTTATATACTACTAGTTTTCTGCCCTGCGGTTTCACCCGCGTTCCTGAAGGATCTTATATTTTCCACTAGTTTTCCGCCCCGCGGTTTCACCCGCGTTCCTGAGGGATCTTATATTTTACCGGGACAAAAAGTATCCTATATGTTATTCCAGTATATGATCTACCTGTGTACCAAGCTTAATTAAAATCCATACAGACGTTTTTGCGTGAAAGAGTAACAAACATCTTCACATGTTCACATCTTCACACACATCCAAACATACTTTCGCATTTATAATATTAGTAGGATACTTTTTTGTAGAAGAATGTTGTAGATATCTGGCAAAACGTGTTGATTTTCATAGACATTTGTATATTTTGATTGATAAGGGGCCGTCTATTAATCACGTGAGGCTCGAAAGGGGTGGGGGGAGGGGGTTCAGCATAAATCACGAAATATCACGAGGGGGGAGGGGGGTGTAGTAAGAGCTCGTTCACACGAGCAGCATTTGTCGGCGGATGCCCCCGCTTGCCGTCGGCGCGTCGACGGCTGCCGCCGACACGTCGACGTCGCCTAGTGTCGGCGGCTGCAGTCGGCAACATGCTGCTCGTGTGAACGAGCTCTAAGATATCACGTGTATTTATTTTTTCGTCAAACGCGCGATTTCTAAACCAAAAGCGGCGTGTAGTGTGACAAGTTACCACCCGTACTATATTATAAATATTATTAGTTATTTCGGGCAATTGTACTCTATACTTTATGCCAACGATAAAGTACGCGAAAATACTTTATTTTGTGTGATTTGATTTCTCGAGGATTCATTGTTTATAAAATCTCTTTTTAGGGTTCCGTACAAAAGGTAAAAAAAGGAACCCTCATTCTCTTGTCCGACTGTCTGTCTGTCTGCCTGTCTGTCTGACCGTCTGTCTGTCCGTGTGTCACCACCGATTTTCTCAAGAACGGGTGGACCTAGCAAATTGAAATTTATACCAGATACTGAGGTCTTATAGTCCCTATTAGGTGTATGAAAATCAAGGTCCTAAATCAACCCGATCAAAAGATTAGGGCAAATTTTAGATTTTCGCGAAAACTAGTAAGTACCAAAATTTACCTTAATTTTATACTTTTTTATTTTTCGGAACAGCACAAATAAAGGAAAAATTCCAAAAAATAATAATAGTTGAAAATTAAAGGATGTCCCTATACATACATAGTTAACTCCAATTAAGATAGTCTTCTGAGTTGTATGAGCGCTCAAACAATTTAGAGGTCTAGCTTAATTGACACCAACCTCAAATAAGGTAATCGAAAAAAAATTGAAAATATCCTTGAGACTCCATTACCGTGACGAACGATCTATTTACATATCATATGTTTGTACGGGACCCTCGGTACGCGAGTCCGACTCGCACTTGACCGGTTTTTTCGATATGAAACAAGCAAGAAAATTAAACAGTGGACTTCATCTGCATTGACAAGCCAGATTCGCAGATGGTTTGATTTTAATGATACGAACTGGTTATTTACACTCAGCAATATTTTAAAAAACAATGTCGAATTTGATCATTTTGATAACAGAGTAGAAAACTTAAATCTGAAAAAACATAACCTTAATATGAATGATCTTTCTTTATGCAGAAATTTCACTATTAAACAAATTATATAATCACAAAAAGCTTTCATCTTCACAAAAATGGCGGCAAATAATAGGTTGGGTAAAAAGTTTCTTCGCATTTTTTAAGAAAATTCAAAACATTTTTAATACCGTTTATTTACATTTAACTAAAGTATGTAGGTACCATTTCGTTCGATAACTTTTTGCCATCTTGTAGGTAGGGACATGATACCATTTCCAAATCTTTTTCCCAACCTATTATATCAATAGTCATTTCTACTATATGTTCCCGCCAATTCAGCATTTATAGAGAGAGTATTCTCTGTTGTGATGAATAGCAAATGGCGAGATGAACGAAATAAAATATGTATCTCTGAATTTGATTAAAAATTAATTTATTATTTATTTTAACCTAAATATAGACTAAAATGCTGTGCAGATTTTTAGTAGCAATAATTATTTATTAAAAGTTGCTAGAAGCAACGAAAAAAATATTTTTAAGCATACTAATAAAGTGGAAAGTAGTACTTTATTTTGACACAATATACTTTTTTTCTACCTTTATTATCCAATGTACTTTATTTGGTCAAAAAAAGGTGGCAACCCTAAGTGTGACCTTAAGTCGCCGTTGCCAGACAACGAAGTAAAAAAAATATTCTTTGTAGGTACTAAAAAATACACGTGATTTTGGGTGGGGGGGTTAGTCTTAAACCTCACCACGTATCACTAAGATCATCACTAAAAACATCACGTGATTAATGGACGGCCCCTAATGTGATTTACATATAAAATTGGAGCAGTCCTTGTAGAATGTTCGCGCAAGGTCCCTTTGTAGGTACTATGATAATATAAGCCAACAACAGTTATTGTTGGAATTATTCAGGAACATACACACACACGTCTTTACCTATGTTTATTTTTATTTCTGTTAATCAAAGTATGCACCCATGCTATCGATGCATCTCTGCCAGTGCATTACAAACTGAAAATTATGGAACCGTTAGCGGACCAATCATAAACGCAAATTAAATATGATTCTGTTATAGGTCTAAATCAGCTTCGTCAGATTCTTCAGAAAGTATAGAAAGCGTCAAAACAGAAATGCCGCAAAAAGTTTCAAAACGATCTAAGAGCCAAGACAAAAGGCAAAAAAATTCATCATCTTCTCATAAGGGTGAACCACCGCCGGAGCCTCTCGTTAAAACTGGAAGAAAAACTAATAACTCTCTTGCATCAGCTACAGGGCAAATATTAATACCAGATACAGATGGCCCAGTCAGTAGCACCAGGAAAAAACTTAAAACTTCACAGATGTCAGTAAATTACACCTTTCTTGTAAATTTTTTGTCGTCATATTCCTTCCACTACTTAAGTATTTGTTTACAATTCTGGTAATCCATATTCTATTCATTGATTATTCCAATTACAGATTTAGCCAAACAGAGGAAGACATTCAAACTGACATGTATAAAGTTCTTGAACAACTAACTGCACACGATGATGCATGGCCATTTATGGACCCTGTGGAAGAAGAATATGCTCCTAACTATTACGCAGTCATCCGGCGTCCCATGGATCTTAACAAAATGGAAGAACGCCTAGATAGTGGTTACTACACAGATTTCTCCATGTTTAAAGCTGACTTTAAGCTCATTGTTAACAATTGTCGCCTATACAATGGTCAAGATAACGGTAATCCTATTAACATTATTTAATGTGAATGTTTGTGTCGATATTAGTTATTTAATTACTCCTTAATTACTAAATGGATTTGGATGATATTTTATCTTGGGAAATAAATACTTCGGCTATGAGATCGGGAAGTTGATCCTTAATTTTTTTCTACTACCATTATAAAAGTGATTGTAGTGGATATGTGTTACTCAATTAAGGTTGCAATGGAAGAACAGGAAGAACAGAATTTAACTTGGCACATTGTACATACAGAATAGTAAAACCGTATTTATTTATAAGTCCCTATTTTTAATGAACATTAGCTATTTATATTGTACTATTATAAATAATGGTCGTTTTTTCAGAGTATACCATGATGGTGGATAACTTGCAGACGGCTTTTGAGCGTTTGACGGAAAAATATATTCATAGATTATCATCTTCCGATGAAGAAATTGCTGTGGAGTATCAACTACCTACACCATCTAGGAAACACAAATTGAAGACCAATGAATCCTTAAGTCATCATAAAAGAAAAAAACGAAGATCTCATTCTGATGCAGGTATGAGTATACCATGTGATTTATGTAGGTACCCTTTATTATAAGGCACCTAAAATTTTCCTATGGATGTCTCTTCACTTAGGTCTAATGGCAGGACACTTAGATAATACTATCTCGAGAGTGGATTGACTGATGGTATAGATTCACAATTGGACCCATTCTATGTTGTTGTTTTTTTAAGGGTAGGATAATGTCTGCCGGGCAGTCTAGTTGTAAATAATACATACGTGCTATTGCCAGTTGGGTAATACAAAGTACCCTACCATCGTGCCGTGGTTTCCTCACGTTGTTTTCATTCACTGAAAGCTCAAACTGAGCTATCATCGCCTTAAGTCGTTGCATTACCAATGGTACAATAATGATGACTTACTGTTTTCAGGTGAACCAAAATCATGTTCTTCCGATATTATTAATGATGAAAAACAAGAAGATGAAATAATCCCAGATGTGGATGTTAAAAAAAATAAGGAATCTCACAAGAATAAATTAGGAAAAGGTAAAAAAAAACGTAAAGGTCATCATCGGCATGGAAAACATTCCAAAAACCGCAAAATTCACAAATCAGAGTATTCTGAATCCTCGAAAAGTAAACATGGAAGAAAACAAAAACATGGTAAAAACAAAGATAGTAAAAAAATAAAACAAAAGAAGAAAAAAAGTAAACACCATGTATCTGAATCAAGTGAAGTTATAAAACGAAGTGCATCACACGAGTCATTGGAAAGTTCAAACAGAAGCAGAAGCGCCAGTCCGCTACCATCTATACACACTCCGTCGCCGTCGCCTACAGAACAGGATTCTACTGAGCCTCCCGAACAACTCAACGATCCCGATTTCTTCAAAGATAAATATGATAAAATTAAAGAAAGAAGACGACATGCAGCAAAAGATGCGTGGGATTCATTATTTGACTACAAACAAAAAGCTGTCGATAAACAGAAACAAAATCTTAACATACCAGAAAAATATAAAAACCAGAAACTAAGAGAGACCATTGAAAAATTAAAAGCTAAAAATGAAAAATACAAAGATAGTTCGTTGTTCAATAGTCTCTTTACACCGAGCCACAGCTCGAAAGATAGGACTTCAGAAATTGGAAGTGTTAAAGAACCATCGGATGAAGAAGATCATGAAGATGATGGTGATGTTGACACTGAAGAAAACCAGAAAGCTAAAAGTGTACCTAAGAAAGGTAATAAAAAGAATACCGCTAAAAATGAGTCTGCTTCGGAAGCCTTAGAACAGGCTGTGAAAGATATTAGTAAATGGTTAGACGATGCTCCAAAAGGATCCGCTATCAGTTCACCTTGCGATAGCCCAGCACAGACAATTTCTACTGAAGAACATGACAATAGTAGATTGGATGACGATTTATCTCAAGGAGAGAAACCTATACTCTCAAGAAAAGAATTATCTCGAAAACGTCCTTCATCTCGTGAACCTAAAACCGTAAAAAGGAGAGAAGTACAAAGAACAATCGAAAGATTACAGCCAGGTAAAAGTAAAGGAAACCTAATCACAAATATGAGCAGCAAAAATACGGAAAAAACTGAAGAAGTAACACCAGTAGGTAATCCGCTAAATAAAATTGCTAATAAAGTTGAAGAATCAAGTCCAAAATTAAGTTTAGGTTCCGTCTTACCAACCGTAGAGTTTACACTTGGTAATGAGCTTAACTTCAGCAATAACGAAGAGAGCAAACAATCAAAAGAAGAACTAAAAGAAGTATCTCAAGAAGTTGAAATAGTAAAAGAAGTAAAAGATGAAGAAAAAACTTTAGAAAAGAAAACTGAAGAAATTAACATACAACCAAATAAAAAAGATGCAGAGGTTGAAACAGAGCCCCAAATTACAAACAAACTTAGCCAAGAAAAAGCTACACCGAATCTTAGCGCATGGTTCAAAGCTTTTGGAGCTCCAAAAAATAATAACCCTTCAACCATAGTCAAAAAGAAAGCCGACGATGCCGATGTAAATGACAAACCACCGGAAAATATAAGCAATGAAAATAAAGAAAATAAGTCTGCGAGTCCCAAAAATCCTACTAAATATGATTCTCCAACTGATCCAGAAACTGTTAATGCTGATGGTGGCGATAGTCCCCATCCCAGTGTTATAGCTACACCGAGACAACGGAGAACCAGTACAGGCAGTTCAGTCTCGGAGAGGTCTTCTTTTAGTCAAGACCTCGATTCACCCAGGCATCAGATGTCGCATACTTCACCTTTATTGCACTCACCCGCATCACCAAGAACTGATGATTTTCAGAAAATTACATATCCTATTATTAATGGTACAGTAAGAGCCGGCTTTTACCAAGACACAACATCCATAAAAAGTAGCCCTGAGAAGAGTTGCAGTCCAAGAGAAGCGCCACAGTCGCCTTATTCACCTTACTCTCAGCATGTCTATGCATCAAACAATGCAACTGGTTCTGCGACACCAAATTATTTCGTGGATCATAATAAAAGCCCCCTTCCAACATATAGTCAAAATCCGCCACCTTACTATGATTCTTCAAAAGTTGCATCAGTAAGCAAACCCGCCCGAGTTCATGATGATTATACTTCTTTGAGTCCAGATTCATATCAACAAAATCCTTACACTGGTCCATTCTCTCCAGCATATTTACCATATTCACAAACACCTTCATCCTCAAATTATCCTCCAGTTCAACATTCACCTCAGCCTTCAACAACAGTTACAACATCTGCAGTAAACTCCACCCAAATAATTCCTGATCCAAAAACAACGCAATTTCCGGTTAAAAAGCGAACCTATAGTGAGCCAGACCATTCACTTAAATCAGATGGTAAAGAAAGCGGAGGAGAAACACAGAATAAAATTGAGTACCAGAAGATTACTCAATCCTTGCATACTCTATCAACGTTACCGACCACGTCTGTAGATGATATTGCACTCGCATTGAGTGAAAAGTCGGAAATGGCTAAATTGAAAACAATACGGGAAAAAAATTCTGTTGAGTATGCAGACCAACAAGCAAGAGAGAACAGAAATATCTTGAAATTTGAGATTAGTGAAACAGTACAGGACCATGAGAAAGATGATAATATCAGTATTGATTTGAATAAACCAATTGGGATGATTGGTATAAATGATAATGTTGATATGGTTAATATGGGATATATGAACCCAGACATGGACAGAAGATTGATGGAAACACATGACGCCGAATTAATGGCTGCAAGGGAAATAGCTAAATCTAGACTTTGCTCACAACTGAAAGCATATGAAGTCGAAGCTATTGCATTTAATCTGGGTATAAGTAATCAATTGCAAAAAACAGCATCGAAATGTAATTCTATATCCAGCAATATCCCACCTGCACACTCTCAGGACAGATCACATATTGATATGAGTTTGAATCAAAATATCACTCATGCACATCACAATCAATATGATGCACATTCCACTGGGCAAACCATTACCAACTTTTCTATTAATGACATAGAAATGGCTAATAAAAAATTGTATGCCTGTAACAATACTCCCTCAACAACCGTTCTTGATTATGGAAATTGGAAGGTGACGAATCAAATACGTAAACAAGATTTACCTTCTGATTATTCAACAACTTTTAATTCGAACAATTCTGACAAATTGAAAACAGATGTGAATACTTCAAATTCGAATGCATTAAATTATAATAAAAACTTACAACATCAGCAATACAACTCATATGCCGCCAGAACAAATATACAAAGAACCCATGAGCTGCAACAAAACCTCCCTGCTGAATTAAGAATACCGAACCCACGGGGCCACCTTAAGAATGAACATATTAATAAATCTTCTAGTGAAACAAATTTGATTTCTAAAAATATTGACACACCCGCAAAAACACAAAAACCTGAAAAACTTGTACAGAATCATCCATCAGTTACTTCGAATCCATATAAGACACCTTACAGCAATCATGCACTTCCACTCGAGACATTGCGAAATTTACCCAATATTCCTCAGATGCTTGAAAGATACACTAATGATGAAAGATATCTTTCTAGTTTTGCCGGTAACTCATCAATCTATCATGAAAAACAGTTCCAAATGGCCCAAATGTTTGGTAAAAATTTGTGTTCAGATATACACACACCCAGTACATCAGTGAGCATATACTCTACGCCCTCGGTAGCAATGAGTAAAGATAACAACAGTATCTACAAAACATCAAGTCTCACGACCACACAAACGGATACGAAGGCGAAAAATAAAAGAAAGAGAACTGCAGAATCCAAACAAAGTCATGTAGTGGGTAGTCAACCATACCACGCGTCTTCTTGTGGCACCGACGTTTTATCTTCCGTAAAATCTAGTATGATGCCAGGAAGTGCATTTAACTTTGGAACATCACCCAACATGGCTCTCGGTGGCGGAATCTATGGTGATAATGGCGGCTTTACTATTGATGACTTTAGAAACAGTACCGCTAACCAGCTAATGGCAGCAAATTATATGGTAGCTGCGGTTGCGCATCAACAAAGGAACAATGCTGAAGCGAATGCAGATAAAATGGTTAAACCAGCACATCAGAACTCAAGCCACACGGCTAGCTCGTTCCCCTTCATTGGACACACGCAAGTTCGAAGCGGTTACCCCTTCGCAGACCCCTCGTCGCCGCTTTACCAACAGTATTTACAAAGACATCAGGAAGAATTACTGCGGCAGACTGGAGCACAGATCATGAGCCTGTATCCCCCCGGCTACCCGGGCAGTTTGGGTGTAAGACAACCGTACGACTCTATCAATCGACCTTCATGGCTATAGATGATTCGAAGATTGTGTAGCTCCACAATGCCCTATATCCTTTATTAATCATAGATGTGACAATTGCTATAGGTAAATTGTAATTAAATCTTGTTTGTAGATTTAAAAGTAGTATTTTTGTGAACTTGTTTTGATATATCTTTATTACTTATATTGTTCGTTCTCTAACTAATTTAATTTATAATGACATGACAAATGTATGTTTGACAAGCTATTGCCCCGCGTGCGGTTTCATACGCGTGGAAAAATTACGCATTTTTTTATAGTCGCCTGTCACTTGAGTTCATTCAAGTGTTCTCTACAAACTATATACCTAGATTGTATATTTTGAGATTCACGTTTATAGATCAGTCAGTTATTCAATTTAACTATGTATATATGTATGTATCATAGAATCTTGATTATATTCGTCACACCGTGTGATACATTTTAGAAGAATCCTTATAAAGTGTTATTATTGAGGTTATTCACTTCTGCGACTTTCGTTAATAAACCATATTCATTGTTTAAACTAACAATATCTTAGCGCTAGCAATAGCTAGAAGAATGTTGTTTTGTCAGTAGATATTAATGCGCAATAGTATTTTTACCACTTAATTAGTCGTGAGGACAGTCGGCAATATCACTAGCTACTTATTTTTATTTTCATTAAACTATACATCGCTTTTGATTTACTGTGTAATTATTTCTTATTAAGGTCACATTAAACAATATTTGTTATATAATAAATATTTTAAAATTTATGTTATAATAAATAATTTAGATTGTTGTGTAAATATAATCACTATTTTATTTACGATCTATGTTTTAAGCGTTTAATATGAGTATAATTTCGTTAGGTAAGATTTAATTTTAATACTAAAACCCATGGACATAGTGTTATGAAGTTCATATGAATATTAAAATAACTCTTCTTGTGTAAAAAATAAAAATAAAGACTTTGGAAATAAGTTTAAATTGTATTACTATAATACTTAGATTAGACGTATAGTCACAAATAATTCAGTATTTATTATGAAATCTTGTGAAAATCAAGATTACTTAAAAATAAATATAATTATATTATCCTGTCAAATTCTTATCTATCTTCTATCTATATATATATATAAAAGGAGAAGTCCTGACTGACTCATCAACGCCCAGCCTAAACCCTTAGACCTAGGAAGCAGATTTTTTTCACAGGTGTTGTTTTTAAGACTTGACCGAGGAATAAGAACGAATTTTTCGAAATTCAACCAATAAGGGGTTGAAAGTTTGAATGATAGTCGGTCATTTTTGAAGGTAGAATCGTGAAACTGTATTTTTAAGCTAATAATAAAAAATAAAGAAACACGTGTTTTAGCGTTTCGTTAAATTCCTCCCCTTAGGGGTTGAAAGTTTGTATGGAAATCCGCCATTTTTGAAGCTCGAAGCATGAAACTGTGTTTTAAAGCTAACAATTAGAAATAAAGTAATACGTGTTTTAACGTTTTCTAAAACTCCACCCCTGAAGGCTTAAAACGGGTGTTCAAAGTTGGTATGAAAAATGAGAAGGCTTGGCTCATCAACGCACAGTCTACACCTACACCTTTAGATGTAGAAAGCTGAATTTTTTCACGGTATTGTTTTTAAGATGTAGACGAAGAATAAGATAGGATTTTTCGATATTCAATCTCTAAATGGATAAAAAAGGGATACCTGGGTAAAACCGCGGGGTGGAAAGCTAGTACAATATATTTTTACTCGATGAAATAATGAGGTATCCTGCTTTTTCTTACTTCAAAAGTGCATGATGTTCGTGTCTCTAATAATAATAATAAAATAAAAATAAAAGTAGCTTTATTTCAGAAATCATTTTAACAAAATTTTTTACGCCGAGACTTCCCAGTAAGTAATCAAAGATACTTGTGTTGGGAATGACTCGCAACTTCCCAATTGGATTACAAAGATTTCTCGTATTTATATATATTTTACAGATTTTAAATAGAAAATAATATTATTAATAGAACAAAGTAATATTATTAAAGGTTAGTTAGAGTGTGTGCGTGTCTTCATGTGTGTTTGTGTGTGTGTGAATATATGTAGATTTGGTGTATGTGTATATGTATGTATATGTGTGTGGGTGTATGAGTGTATGTGTGATGCCTATTTAGGACTATGTATTTGTGCGAGTACTCCTTTCCATTCAGTTTATGTTATTCTAATAAGTAGACTCTCAACTTCCTCGTATGTTTTTAATTTTAACCAATCAGTCACTACTATTTTACATTTGTTTAGTTGCATAGGATAGATATCAAGTACACTATTAATTTTATTGTAAAGATAAGCGGACTGGTTATCAAACTGACGACTAGCAAAAGCAGTGCGAACAGGATACGATGTTGCAGCAACGGCCTTTCTTCGCTTATTTGCCTTAGCATGGTCGAACTGCAATGATTTATGATATTTGAGTAGGTATTAGATTAATAATGTACAGTTTTCTCACTGACAAAATGCCGCTGATCTTGTACAGGGTATCTGTAGGAAACCTATATGGCTTTGAGTACATGACTTTAATCAGAGATCTTTGCGCTCGTTCAACGTTTAGGAAACTGGTCTTGTTCGCACCTCCCCACACCGTGATGCAATAGTTAATAATGGATTGTGCCATAGCAACGTAGATTCTATTTAAAAGAACGGACTCCATCACGTGCCTCAATTACTTAAATAACCATATTAGTTTCCTAATTCTGTTCATAGTTACTTCAATATGAGAGTGCCAGCTTAGTCTCTGATCTACCATTATACCTAAGTATTTTGTACAGGTCATCTTTTGTAAAGCTGGACAATCGCAATTTAGAGACATAACGTTTGAGCAACTATGAATTTTGATGCAATAACCATCTCCAGGCTGGGAGGCAATATTGGGAGTGAAACAAATATAATTTGTTTTTGAGATGTTTAACGTTAGGAGATTGTCGTCAAGCCATTTCGAAACTACAGATAAGCCCCTCTCTGCATTTGCCCGAACGTCACCCCAAGATTTACCCGTAAACACTATGGCAGTATCATCTGCATAGGAGAATATCCTTCCTCCAACGCTTTCCAGGTTACAGAGTTCATTAATGTACACCAGGAAGAGCGTTGGACCAAGGACACTCCCCTGTGGTACGCCGAACAGTACACCTTTTTCACCACTCCTGTAGCTGTCAATTTTAACTTCTTGAGTTCTATTATGAAGATAACTTTTGAAGAGAGATAAAGCTGTACCCCGAATTCCTATCCTCTCTAGCCTTTGCACAAGGATGGGGACAGATACCGTATCGAACGCTTTTTTTAGGTCTAAGAACACCGCAAGACATTTGCTACCCTTGTCCACTTCCCTGACAATCGAGGAGGTCAGGTCAATGATAGCATCCTGGGTGGATATTCGCTTCCTAAAACCGTATTGAGCGTTAGATAAGATGTTGAATTTATTTAAGTAACTTATTAGTCTTTCATTTAGTAGTTTTTCAATTATTTTGGAGATGACACTCAGCACGGAAATAGGCCTATAATTATTGAGGACAGTTCTGTCCCCACCCTTGTGCACGGGAGTTACAATTGATCGCTTTAGATCGCGAGGGAACACCCCAGTACGGAAACAAATGTTCGCTAATGTGGTGATATGAGGAACTAAGAACTCCCTGGCAAACTTAATAAATTTTGTGGTTATGCCATCCCATCCAGGAGCACTCTCCGAGTCTAGACCCATAAGAACACGATCAACCTCACATAAGGTAGCATCGAATAGAGCGAATGAAGACGAGTGAGCTACTTGAGTGCCAACAACGAAAGAGTGAGAATCTAATGATTGGCCAACTCGTTTACTAATGGATTCAGCTAAGTTTTGACCGATGTTTACAAAGTAATCGTTGACATGGTTCACTGAAGTTTGATGTGATTCTGTAATGTTCAGTAATTCTGAGTTTGTAGTTTTGGGAGCTTTATATTGAGTTATATTATTTATTGTAGACCACAGTTTCTTAGGATTATTAATTGTTTGATTTATTTGTCTTTTATTGTATTCTCGTTTTAACTTCTTAATTAGATTACTACAAAAATTTCGAAAGCGTTTATAGGTAATTTTTAAAATTTCACTATTTATATTTGATCTTAACCTCATCTGCATACTATTCCTCAGTTTTATACATCGTATAGCACCCATTGTAATCCATGGTTTTAATATCCTAGCTTTACTAGGAATGGGTATATTTTTAGAGTTTTCAGCTAGCGCTGACTTGACCATACAAATTAGCGCAGACGCAAACACCTCAGGATCGTTGTAGATATTGAGCATAGATGTATCCGCAGCCAATAGAGCATCGTAGGCTTTTTCGTAATTGATGACCGTTTTATACCTACGAGGTATTTTTATTCTACCAACCAGTTCAACGTTTAGATACACCGATAGATGATCGGTCACGGTAAGTAATAGTGTACACTTTATCCTCTATACCATTTTAAAAAAGTTTTAAGTTCGTACGCTCGATTAGGGTATTACACCCATTTTTGACGTCTCAATTAAATTCTACACTAGCCACTAAAAAAACACAAAAAAATTATTCAATCAATAAGTGTAATCTTTTTTTAGATTTTTTTTAACATAGAGTAAAATACCCTATTCTTTTACGATGCTTGGTGATTGTGTTTTCTGCGGCTTTTTGTTTGTTTTCATGTTAAGTATTCCATGAGCCCTTAATTCAGGCGCGGATCCAGGATTTGGTTTTGGGGGCAATAGCTCATTTCACCTGCTTAATCCTACCTAAGTATATTATACTAGCTGCGGTTTCACCCGCGTTCCCGTAGGATCTTGCCTTTCCCGGGATAAAAAGTATCCTATGTGCTATTCCAGATTATTATCTATCTCTGTTCAAATTTTCATCCAGATCCGTTCTGTCGTGATTGAGTAGGTACCTACTTAACAAACATCCATCCAAACTTTCACATTTATAATATTAGTGGGCTATTAAATCTCGGGTGCTAGAAGACTTAATAACGATTCTTCGTAAACGTGACTCCCGTTAGGAGCACGAAGACAATAATCCTGGATAAAGGAATTTTAATGTTTTTATGCTCCTACTTTGATATATCTACATTCCTCATGTAGTAGGAGAATCAGTACATTATTGCCTTTGTGCTCCTTAGGAGACTTTAGTAGGTGTTGCGAATCGGAACGTGGTTTATTATTCCAAGATCGGAACCTTGGACGTTGGACGAATAAACCACGGGACGCGAAACTCGACCATTCTAGCCCTTCCCCCGCTTGTCACATACTGAGCATTTTTGTCACAGTGAAACGATTTACCTTGTCCGTTGTGAGCACGTCATGATAAACACCACAAAAAATGACCAAATATGCCGTATTATTTTGTATAAACTATAGGGCCGTACAAATAATGTTTATTTTATCCTGTGAGTACAAGTTTATCCTATTCCATTGGCTATTTTTTGTAAAATTACTATTTATTTCTTGTATGTAAACAACTAATAATACGGCATTTTAAAAAATACTCATTTTGTAATGAAATGTGACCAAACATTTGGTTCACTGGAATAAGTCAGGTTATAACATTCATTAATTCATTCGTTCCCTACATTCATTTCTGATAGCGCTTGACTCTTACGATGAAAGTTATCGATGTTAATGAAATAATGTAATATTTTAAATAGAAGGAGATTTTTAGATTTTCGACTGATCCTCTAAGAAAGAGAAAGTGGATAAAAGCAGTCTACAGAGAGCAAACATGGATTCCGACAAAATACCTACTATACAATATTCAATGTAGGTACATTTCGAAAAAGAGAACCATAAAGAAAGGCAAAAAACAGCGAAATCTATGTAAAGATGATCTTCCTATAATGCATTTATGTAAAAGTAAAGCTCAAATAAAACTTAACTCAGAAAGGGCGTCGAGGACAACTTTTTTGGACATTTCTTTTTTCAAGTTTTCCAAACATAGGTACCTACATAAGAAAATATGATCACGACCCGTTTACTGTTTACTTTTTCCGCCAACGCATCAGCTTGGCCATCCAAAGAGGAAACGCTGCCAGCCTTCTGGGAACCTTGCCGATCGGCAGCAGCGGCAGCCTCGAAGAAGTTTTTTTATATATTATAGTTGTACATTTGCTTGTATTTTTTGTACATTTGTTGTAAATAAAATAATTATTTTTTTTCATTTAAAAAAAAACAATTAGTCGAACATATAACCTCCTCCTTTTTTGAAGTCGTCGGGGCGTAGAAGTCGACCCGAGGGAATATCTACCAGAGAACGGGCAGCAGCGTCTCTCTGCGTACTATAACCACCATACTGCGATTGCTGTGTTACTGTAACAGCTGTGGTAACGGCGCTGCGGGGCAAGGGGTGCTAAGAACCACCGGCAGATGCCGTGTTACGAACACCGACGAACTTTGGTCCTGGCAACACTCGCACACTGCGGACTGACGAGAAGATCATCGGACTGAGCAGGTTACACTGGGATATTGTAGGATTGTCTGAAGTCCGAAAAGAGGGAAAGGACACGATAATCCTAACATCCTTATATAATTATTAGGGACCGGATTACTTATGCATTTGCATATTTAAGCCATCCTCAGTATATTTTACTTATGATCTAGTTATGATGCATATTATTGTAACATGTTATCTATTTAGTAAATCTTTGTATAATTATTATTATGAATAAGTATTGTGTGTGCTAAAGTAGTCTTAATTATCTGGTTCCCACTGAAAACCAGCGTCGTAGCAACAGGTCTACCCTTGTGCTGCGACATTATGCTGAGTGGGATACCTTTTCAGCTCCTTAGATATAATAAGTCTAATGTTGTTATTAAATCTCTTATGTAATTTCCTGTATTGAGCTGAATTTAAGTGTTTCTATTCTATTCTATACACTTATTAAACGCCTATTTTATTTTAGTACCTAAGTAAAGTAACTTTGCCCAGTTACCTGAGCTCAGTGGATGTGGAGCGATCCTTTTCCATTTATAAATATATATTGAATGATCGACGACACAATCTAATCTTACTATTATAGGTACTTGTACTGAACATTTGGACACGTGACTTCAAAATGGACGATTTTTTTTATGTATTTCATATTGTTACAAAAACATACCTACATAATTTTTTTCAAAATTTTTCATAATTTAATAGCTAAATTTAATCATCAAAAAGTGTCTGTTTTTAAATTCCCTCGCAAATTTCCAAAACAGCCCGTGAAAAAATCGTGACGTTACTTTTTTTTTTTTTTAAGAAGATTTTTGGCCTGGTATCGAGACCTTTAAGCCATTTCTTTATTTTAAATATTCATATTTTATGTTTAGTCACGTTTTATTGTCACTTTCACTGTAAAGTTTAGTCCTCGTCCGTACAAGTCCGGTCTAATTTTAGTGAAATTGGAGGCTATTCCACTAAAACATTACATGGACTTTTTGGGACAACCAGGAAAGTCACGATACACGCTTTCATTTCATTTCACTTCACTTGTACACTTGGATTGATCTTTATTGGACAAAACACCACCGAAATCATTCAATAAAACTCAAAATACATGAATTTAATGAAAATAAAACAAAAACACAACGTCACTTCGCAAGTTCCCGCCAAAAAGTTCGTCGTGACGTTACTTTTACACTCGACCACAGAGTATGTAACCGCTACCCTTTTTATTATAATTTATAAGTTTTCTGTGCATTTCCATGGTAATAAACTGATTAAGGCCGTATTCCGAATTACACCATAATCGATTTGAGCGTCGATAAACCCATTCCGAATTAGCGTGAGCGCGATAACGATGTCCCCTATGTCGTCATAGATGACGTCATTACATGCGCCATCTTGCGCTAACACCGACCCAGCTATAAATTAATATCACCGTGAGCGCTGTCAAAAATGACAGTTGTGCTTGTGGTTGTGCTGTTTTGCTTTGATTTGAGTCGCATCTTATTTCATTTATGTGCTCTAGTATTCTGATTCAGTGTGTTGCGTTGCTCTGGGTGAAATCACTACAGTAACAAAGGAAAACAATAAATTTGCGGTTTAGACACTAGGAAATATTCGAATCATGAGTATTCGACGAGCCTAACGAGCGATAAATTTCTGTCATGCTCACATTGTAATTAATGATCGTTGCATCCATGAAATTTGTAATGCGTGGTATTTTCCTTCTGGGCACATCTTTGTCGGGAGCATATAAATACGCTACGATAAACATTTCGTCATCTTCATCGCTGGACGAATCGTCGTTCTCAAACTCAAAATCTGAGTTATCAGAGTCGATACAGTCAATCAAACACACAGAAGTGCCAAGGCGTTGCTGTTGATCTTCCATTTTCAAATAATATATATCCAGTCGGTTTCTTAGTTTTCGATATTAGTTGTTATAAAAGGTGTAGAGTACTTATGGGATTGCAAGGGATTATTGACGTTTGACGTTGAGGTTGAGCGCGCACTGTGAGCGCGGTCACAAGCGTTCCGAATTGTTGACGGCTCTTAGCTGTCATAATCGTGATATCTAAATCGGAACGCCAATTATTGATGTTAGCGCTGTGAGCGATGATGGTGTAATTCGGAAAGCGGCCTAACTCTGTGAACCAAACCAAACACTAAAACTTTACGACTTTTTTGGCGGGAACTTGCGAAGTGACATTGTGTTTTCGTTTTATTTTCATTAAATTCGTGTATTTTGAGTTTTATTGAATAATTTCGGTGGTGTTTTGTCCAATAAAGATCAATGTAAGTGCACAAGTGAAGTGAAATGAAAGCGTGTATCGTGACTTTCCAGGTTGTCCCAAAAAGTCCATGAAATGTTTTAGTGGAATATCCGCCAATTTCACTAAAATTAGACCGGACTTGTACGGACGAGGACTAGACTTTACAGTGAAAGTGACAATAAAACGTGACTAAACATAAAAGATGAATATTTAAAATAAAGAAATGGCTTAAAGGTCACGCTACCAGGCCAAAAATCTTCTTAAAAAAAAAAAAAATACTGAAACTTTACATTCTCTTTGCCAAACACTTCATTTTTCCGCCACAATGAATGGCCGCGTTTGAATCACCCAAAAATTATAGTGATTTTAACCTGTTAGCTCGCGGAAGCAACCTGTCAAACGTGCCCTTGACTCGCGCGAAATGGCGCGCATTCGCGGAGTCAAGCGAAGACGCGCGCCGTCTTTTGTATTTCCGCTTATATCTCGCAAACTACTCATCCATTCAAAAAAAACAAACTACTATTAGAATATCAGATAAATTTCCAATTGAAAAAATACTACTAATTGTAATATTCTAATAAGACTGGACCACAATCTTATTGGAAAAAGCGTTGTTCGCTTAGAATGTATCCTTCTCATGTATATTGAATATGTATTGCTAAATACCTTGCTATTTCGACCTAAAACGAATTGTTTATAGTAATGGAATAAATAATGATTGAAAATGTATTCTTGGTTTTATTTTATCCCATACTAAAATACTAAGAAATTCAATTTTGAAAATGAGGCATCAATAGTTAGACGTCGATAAAAAAAAACTACTTGTTGTACGTAATTTTACCACAAAATTACAGTTTTTGTATGAAACCATTATGTTATTAGACAGTTTAAATATTGATATTTTAGATTTATTACAAAAATGGTTGTGTTTCATTCAGTAACATATAGAAAAACACAAATTAGTACGATTCGGCGACCATAATGGACTACTGACTTTGAGTTCTCATCACATCGAACGTTATGCCTCTTATGTATAATTATTTGCGTAAATAGCTTCTAGATATTCCCAATAATATAATGTATAGAACCAATAAGCACTATTCGTATAAAAATAACAAAAAAAGGTAATTATATTTGGGTGATAATTCCATACATTTGAAGCATAGCACTAGTAATGGGCGCAACTAGGGGAATTATCGATAGTTTTTTTTTCTGCCTCCGAACATTATAAAAGTTTGCAATTGACTTTATTACCATAAATACATCATATTGTCTTCGAACTAGCTTGTGCCCCACGGATTCTTTTATCTTTTCATATATTAAATTTATCGATAGTTTTTTTTTCTTACTTCGAACATAATAAATGTTTGCAATTGACTTTATTACCATATTAAGTCCTCATATTGCCTTCGAACTAGCTTGTGCCTCACGCATTCTTTTTCATGTTGAATGTGTTATTTATTATCCATACTATACTATAAATGCGAAAGTGTCTGTCTGTGTTACCTCTTCACGCGTAAACCGCCGAACCGATTTAGATGAAATTTGGTATAGGGATAGTTTGAGTCCCGGGAAAAAACATAGAATGGTTTTTATCCCAGAAATCACCCTTTAAGGGGGTGAAAAGGGGGGTCGCGGGCAAAAGCTAGTAATTCATATATTATTAGGTTGGGACATGGAGAGAAAATAATAATTCCTATATATCATAGTAAAAATTTATTTATAAATGTGGTAATATTCACACACAATATGTGGTTCAAGGTAACAATCATCAAATGAAAAAATAAAGTCACAATCAAAATACACATATTCACTTTTGTATGAACTGAACAATTAGTAAGTAAGAATCTCGCAAATTACATCAACAATTATAACGCATATTTTAGAGTTTATTGTTTTGTTTACATTTCAAATATTGTAAGCACTCAAAATAAAGTCTATTTACATTTTTTCTGTCTCAGAAAACCAATAGGAATCTAATTATATAGCCTGCTGAACATATGCCTTTTCTAGGACTGCCACCCCATGGACGTCAGGACGTTTTTAAACGCACACCATAAGCAAATCTGTCGAGTCGACAAAGTCCTCGGAAGACCCGGTATATAGCTATCCACCTCCGCCACCCGCTGTATAAAATGCTTGCCGACCAAGCGCCTAGGAGGCAGAACTGACTGCCTTACCGTATGTGTATGGCTTCTAGGCTGCGGCACTTGGGTTAAATGGTGTTCCATAATTTGTTTAACCAAATCCAAGCGGTATGCCAACTGCTTGGTCTGATCAGCTCGTTCATTCGATTTCTCATGCATGATATGACTATTAAAAATAGAAATGTTCAAGAATCTCTTGAACATTTTCTAGTATTATTTACTACATCTCTTTCGCTCAAGAAGGTATGGCTCCAACATTTGATCTTTTCGATCAACCCCCCCCCCATGTTGGCATTATAGTCGGCAACAACTGTCGGCTTATAATGCGCTGGCTTACCGGGCTTAGCCTCCAAGTGGGTAACCCCAGTGTTATGGTGGGTGGATATCGCATACACAGTTTTTCTGTCCTGATAAACCATAACAGCCACGTCCCCGGAATGCCGTGCCAAAAACGTACCTTCCGGGACTTTGGCAAGCTGGATAATGGGGGGTACATCCAAACGATTTTTACGTAACGTACCAACGCAATCGGTATTGTTACGTTTTAAATATCTGGCTAAGGTCGGCGAGTTGAACCAGTTGTCCATAACTACCTCCACAACCTCCTCCTCTTCTGCTACCCACTCTGGGTAGTAGTAATCTTCAACGTCGATCTAAACAGAAATTAAAATAGCAATTAAAATAAAAATAAAAATTACAATATAACAAATTAAAAAAAAGTGAAGTTTACTGCTTCCTGGTCCAAGTCTTCTTGGGCATCATCCCAGTCACTTTCGCTCCCTGACTCCTCGTCGTCCATCAAATCCGCAATGAAATCGTGAATCGACCTGCGAGTGACTGGGATTCCACATCTAAAATGAAAAAAAATATCTGTATATATATATATAAATAATAAAAATAAAATAATCAATTTTTCTAGTGAACATATAAAAAACCATAAAATATCTCATAATTTTTATATTAAAATAAAATATCGATAACGCTCATATTTTTTATATGTTTACATATCCGTAAATTATCTATTTTCGTATCTACACACAATCATAAAATAATATCTTATTATTTTTATACGAAATATAAATGTATTGACAATATCGATAACGTTTATCGACTACGGCCCCAGCAAAGTTACAAAATTGATCAAAATTGTCTTTCGCGCGCATTTTGCAAATGTCAAAAAAATGGTACCTCACGAATTTAGAAATTACGGAAAGGTTATCTATTATTGCACAATTATTTGGCATAGGATACCGAGACTATAAAATTTAGGAACCAAAATGATTCAGTTTACTTAGTAATTCTTACTTTATAGTGGAAAACAAGATCAAAACTTTTTCAAAATGACTACCAGACGCTATCTCCAGTTTTGATTTCACGTAAATTTACATACATAAAATGCAAAATACCCATATATAATTACTGTATTACATATATAACTTAGTATTCTTCAATAACAACTTACCTTGAATGAACGAAACTAAAAGTTGAGCACAAACACTAAATAATTGTTCCGCGCACGTCCGGACGTCACTGAACGAAAGTCAGAATGAATTTGAATGATTTTGTAATTTTACGTAGACACTACTAAAAATTTCCAAAGCACCGTCCACAGACGTATTATATACCATTGAATGGAGAATTTTACGCCCGCTGCACACATAACCGTATAATTTTAGAAATTGGTAGCTACACAAAGATAATAGGTGTTTTTCAAAGCGGGGATTTTAAACGTCAAATATCCCGATATGGCCATTTGAGAATCAAGTGGTGCGGCCTCTGAAATCCCGATCGGGTCAAGAAAGAACTGACAGGTTAATATTTTTTAGCTTATTGGTTAGAACCAAAGACTTTAAACTTATCTATATTTAAATTTCTTTGGTTAGAACGGAACTGGATTAAATTTGGCATAGAGATAGATTATAGTCTGGAATAGCAAATAGGCTACTTTTTATTCCGGTAAAAGATAAGATCACTCTGGAATGCGGGTGAAACCACGGAGGAAACTAGTAATATTATAAATGTGAAAGTTTGGATGGATGGATGTTTTTTACTCAATCACGCCAGAACGGATCCGGATGAAATTTGGCACAGGGAAAGATTATAGTACATAGGATACTTTTTATCGCGGGAAAAGATAAGATCCCACGGGCACGGGAACGCGGGCAGCTAATTAGTGTAATATAATTCTGTTTTTTATTATACCACAAGTGACAACGAAGCTGACGGGTCACCTGGTGGTAAGTGATTACCGTTGGCAAACCCCGTGGTAGCAATACCAAGGGGATTGCCAATGTGTTGTACACCTTATTACAATGCCTTAAAGGCAACTGGCTCTCAAGTGCAACTGCCGGAACACACCAACAGGTGCTTGGCGACAGATTTTCAACTTGAGCCAGCCAGTCGAGTACTACGAAGTACCCTACCACTGTGCTATGGTTTCCTCACAATGTTTTCCTTCACTGAAAGTTCAAGCCCATTGTAGGATTCGAACCCACGACCTTCGCCACAGTGTCCAACGTCACTACCACTGAGCTACCATCGCAATAAATATGTCTCGGATCCCTTATAGTATAAGGGATCCATTTTTTTTTACAGAACCTGATAAATGAATGGCTAAGTGCAAAACTCAAGAACAGCTTGGGCCAATTTTTTTATTAATAGTTTAGCTTTATACTTTTATTTTGTCTATAATATTTAGAGCGGCTAATTTGGCAATTTTTGGTCTTAAAAGGTTCAATAAATTATGCCCAGGAAAATTTCGAATTTGGGAACTGAAAGCATTTTTCATATGGGATTTTTTGAACAAGACAAAGTCTGTTGGTCCGTAAGTTATTAATATATTATAATAATCTCTTTACAAAGAAAAGTAATGTATCAGTTAGATATTTTATTTCAATTAAAAATATTGTGAATATAAATGTGACATAAATCATATCATTCTCCTAACACAGTGTATAGGGGCATTTAAGTGCATAAAAATAATAAAATGCTTGTACATGCTATTCAATGAACATTGGTAGGTACTCACAATGAAAAATACAAGAGGCTGAATCTGTGAGATAATACTGCATTTTTTTTTCAAGTTGAATAGGCTTGTTTGACAAAATCTCACACAGTGGGATAAGGTGGTATGCACCCAATACTTAGATGGGGACTGGCTCTCAAGTGCAGCTTTCAGAACACCAGTAATCTATAAATTTAATATAATGTTGAAAATTATTTATTATGGAACAAATCAAGTATTATAAAAACAAGATTCATCTTCCGCAGTAGTTTAGTAAAAATATGGGCTATTTCATCAAATGGGACTGAGATTTACAGCTAAAATGTAGTTGTGTTACTAATTCTTTTTTACATATTGTAGGTTGGGCCTTTCAAATTTCTATAATAATTCTTAAAATCTGTTGACTCGCGAGATTAACCTGTCAAACAACTCGTCAACTCACGCACAGTTTAAAAAAAAACTAAATTCGCGCCCAATTTTCAAGTAAATGTCTTCATCCCGATTGTCCCATTTGAGAACCAAGTGGTGCGGACTCTGAAACCCCGATTGTCCCAAGAAAGAACTGACAGGTTAAATATTTAAGCGATCATATCAACTCTTACAACTAGCTGTATAAATAACGTTAATTAGTTTCATTTTGATCCTTTCTTTGTTGCACCATTTCTCTGATGTTGTCTTCACTCTCTTTCAAATTTTTTTCGAGGTACTGCTTATTATTTTCTAATTCTGTTGTTCGTGTCAGTAAATTTGCTTCCCGATATTTCAAATTGGCTTTTACTTCTTCCATATCAGTCAACAGGAACATTCTGCCCACGGATTCGTAAGTATTTGTACCAGGTGGTAACGCAACAATTTCACGCTGAGTAGCATCGACGATACTAGAGACACGTTTAATGATGCTTAATTGAGAGTCAATCATTTGAATCTTTTTGCTAGTCTCCACCATTTTAACCTGCAGTTCTCCAAACGCTTTTTTTAGCTCCAAATCCACCGGTTTAGCCATTTTGAAGTTACAGACAGTATACCTATTTCACAAAGCACACGCACAGTAGGGCAAAGAGAATATAATACCTACGAAGATCTAATTTTGTCTTTTCTTTAGTTTTTAATATTGTTTATTCTTGACCATAGATACAAAGTCTTTCAGTTCATACATTTTCTTCAGTTTAATAATCATCTTTTATGTTTTAGTTACGTTCACTTTAAAGTCACAGAATAATAAACCCGGTGTTCTGTGGTAAAGTTTAGTCCTCGTCCGTCAGGTTTTAGTGATATTGGCGGAACAGCCGCCAATTTCCTAAAATTTATCCTTTTTTTATGTGGAGAAATCCTCATAGGATACCCGACCGCTCAAGGAATATATTACATACTCTTTGGCTCAAGGGGGGCAGCGGCCGGGTTATGTCAGACTCTTATCTAAAACAAAACCCACCAGTGATTACAAACAAGTGAACGTAATGTTAGTGAAAAATATAAAACAAGCTATTATAAACACTATAAAAACAAGGTCAGTCAACGTTTTAAAAAAAACCCCAAATAAAATGTTTTTTATTATTGTATGTAAAATAAGTAATTACATGCAATTGTTTTTTGTTTACACAATAAGTCGGTTGAACCAACCAAGGCGATATTGTTGCTCTATGGTTTTTGTCAACCAAACCGTGTCGTTGTCGATAACTTACCGATATTTTTTCTCCCTTTCGCTTCTCTATTGACTCTTTCATAAGTGTCTCGAACGAATGTGACATGGCGTCCATCAAGATAAATCACGGCCTTCTGTGAAACTGTTTGGTTTCGTATAGCATTTTATTACTGAGGCCGTATTAAATCGTATATTTGTATTGATGGTAATGCATGCAAGGAAACCTCAGAGAATAAGCGATGGGTAAAACAAACCTTTTTATACTTCGGCTTCACAATCTGTAGATGGCGGTCGCCGATTGAGTTTTACTGTAAATTCAGGTGAATTTATTGAACATATTTGTCTGTTTCCAGGTACTTTGAGAAGCACCAGACCCATCCGTATCAGGTAAGCACAAATGGTGAACAATTTAATGTGGGTTATTATCATGTGTAATGTTTCTAGCGAATGGCTAGTTTTGGCTTGTATGTAAGTAGGTACTGCTCTACGTATTAACTAGCGGAATCCGACTGCATTTTCCTGTTTTTATTAACACGTTTTGCGTACATTTATGAATATGAAATCACCAACATTATTTTGGATAAAATTATCCAAACCTCCAAGTTGTGCTATTATTTTGACACCTTGTGTTTTGAGGAAACTACTAACTTTTAATCTTCACGTCCAAAAAGTGATTATTATATCATTATTATACATACATACAATATTTTATTATGAAGTTACTAGATCTTGTTACTATACATTGGATTTTTTTTACTATTGTGTACATAATGTTTGACTATTCCAATGCTTTATTTTTTCATACAGAAGTACAGTTCAAAGGGTGAAAGAAGGGCTGCAAATGACTATGTTTCTTCTGACAACCGGTATACACCACTCCGATCCCCCAATGGCAATGTGGCACATGGTCACAGCACACACACCAGCCACTCTGGACATGGACATCATCATTATAGTCATGTATCTGAAGATAGAGGATATGCTACATCCCGAAATTCCTACCTGCCAAAAGGTTCTGAAAAGGAGAGAGATAGAGACTACAAATCCTCTAGGAATAAGTACACAGGTAATTTCATCATAAAACCTAAATATATTAACTAGGTATTTAAATTAATTTAAAATAATAAATTACCTAGTTGTAATAAATGGTCATTTTTGATTTAGAACATAATCACTAATACCATAAGTATTAGAATATATTTGTATTAGCCTTAAAATGATCAGGGTCTGGGAAGTCCCTGCAATAAAATATTTAATGTGAAACATAAATTTTATGTGCCTATAGATTCAAAATAATTTATAGATTCACTGCATAAACTAAATATAAACACTAAAATTATATTTACTAAGTAGAAAACCATCTATTTATTTGGATAAATGAGTACCCATGAATTACTTTTGTATAATTGTTGATGGGCAGCAATTTCACTGCAACTGATCTCTCCCAGCTCCACAATCATAATTAGGTGACTAGTTGTTTGTAAACTTTGTTCATGACATTCTATGAGGATGATCATAGTTTGGAAACAATGGCCATGCACCTTGTAATTAGAGTTACTGTCTGTTATATTGAAGAGTTAAAAATTAATGTGAAGTTTTGAAAAAAAATGTTTTTATTTATGATCCTCCTGATACTCCTGACCTTTTCTTGTGATGGAAAACATAATAACAGAAATTGTATGTCTAAGAAGTAAAATTTGAAGGTGTGTGAAGTTGCCAATTTTCATTGAGACTGCAAAGTGGACTATAGTGATAATCCTCCTCATTGATTAGATATAGTATGTGATTTTTTATGTTAAGATTTTTATATGAGTGCTCTGCTTCATGAACTCAATGTTGAATAATAATTTATGCAAAGATATTTTTATAATATATCTACTGATTATTATCATCTTGCTGTATTCATATTACTGGTATTATACTTATGTATAAATACTACCTTTCGCCTCATATTTGCACTTGCTTTCCAAAGGAGACTAATGTATTTCCTGAGAAGAAAAGTTATTACTATTATGCCTTATCTTATCCATATCTGTTGAGCTAACATTCTGTGATTAAGTAATAAACTTCGAAAGTATTAATTTTATTATTATTGTATTAATATTAGAATGTTAAAAGAATATTTTACTAATTTATCAATCTTATTTAGTTTAGTGCTGTGCTGCCTACTATTTGTTATAATGGCGAAAGTATTTCTTCAGTTTTGTATTAGTATGCGAATTTATGATCATAATTTGTTGTGTATCCAATAACTTTATACTTTATGTATATAATGTTCATACTTAAAACAATTTCAGATAGTGTCAGCGTAAGTGTAAACTTAAAGGAACGTGGCAAAGATAGTGAGAGAAGTAATCATGAACGAAATGAACCAGAAAAAAAGAATAGGACTAGTGGCATGAACATTAGTGTTAATAGGAGTAGTAAATATGATAAAAGATGTGCCCCTTCAGCGAGCATACCCTCTGGAAGTGAATGGTCAGAACATATTAGTTCATCTGGAAAGAAGTATTATTATAACTGTATCAGTGAAGTGTCACAGTGGGAGAAACCTAGGGAGTGGGACTTAAGACGGACATCATCCAAAGATTCATCATATTCGTCTAAAAGCAGTAAGTTTCTTTTTTCTTATCATTAACAGAATATATTCTGTTACATCATGTGAAGACTTTACAATGCAGGTAGTGTCATCACATTATATATTTAAAGTATTACTAGTCCAATAGTAATGACATAATATGATACATAAACTAAGGAAGTATTAACATGAGCTGCTACTTTTTAAATCAGTTATATAGTAACACTTACCTTGATGTTTATATTCACACATAGTCCTTCAATGATCTGGTAGGTACTCTGTCATTTGCAAGATTGATTGAAACCAAATTTCACAAAAAAATATTTACTGTGGCTTATGTAGATATGTATATGTTTTTACCAAATTTATATCAAATAGTCCATCATTCTTATGCCAATTTTGTAAGAACCTCAACAATGTAAATATTGTTCAGGTTGAAACCATAGGCATGGGTATGTACTTTGTGTGCTTACTTACCACTTACTGCTTGTGTGGTAGCAGATCTTCACTTATTATGGTGAGATTGTGATCAAACAAGATTATCCAAAGTAGAAATAATTATTAAAGTTGACAGGTGGTTGAGGGCTTACTCTATGGGTCATGATCCTCGGTTCAGGGCGTTGCCGGGGAGAAATTACAATATTGGGGTTAGCATAAGCGATTTCACAGTTTTTAATTGGGTATGGTCGAATTACTCAGTGTAGCTCGAGCCGCTGATGACGGGGGACAAGAGATGAAGAATGACAAGAGATTTGATTGGGACGTTGCGACGATCCTCTTCGGCGAGGAAGGAAACGCGGCCGATCTTTTGATGTGTTATTTGATTTGAGTGCTGCGTTACCTCTTTACCGCTAATCTGAGCTAACGTTATTGGGTCGTCCGGCTCGCAGAGGGTGAGCTTTACTGGTGCGACCCACGGAGTAAAGAAGTATAGTGGAGGGGCCCCAATGTAAAATCTCTTAAGAAAGATGCGTCGCTTAATGCGGGTGAGAGGGGGACGGGGGTACGGCGATAACTCCACCCCTCGCACGAAGACACGCCGGTTATTAGTAAATCCATCTAGCGGTGAAGGTAATTATTACAGTGTAACTGAACTAACTATTTTTCATTTTAGTTTGTCGAGTTTAAATAAATTACACAAACAAATAAATAAAAATAAATTACGAAAACTACGCGTGGTTATAATGCATCTACTCGACGACAGATGGCTCTAGTTATAAGCATGGGTGAGAGTGGGGGTGAAGGAGGTAAGAAGGGCGAAAACTAGGCGTGGTTATAATGCATCTACTCGACGACAGATGACTCTAGTTATAAGCATGGGTGAAAATGTGTTTTACAATGAAAATAAAAATGATAATTAAAATTATAGGGACTTCCACATGAAATGTAGTGCCGTCAATATGTTTCAGTTTTGATCCTGAGCAATTCTTACTCCCAACAACAGTACACTCCATTGTCTAAACGAATTAACAATTAAATTACGTAAGAAACTAGTACGTACAAACACGAGCCGATCGCGGTGACGGTTCTCTCGATACTAGGGATCGCAAGCCCCGCCCGCTGTGACGACATGACCTAGTTGAGGCACCTGAGTTGCCTTGTGCCAGCTCCACTATACTTCTTTACTCCGTGGGTGCGACCGAACTTTGTCAAGGACGGGTATATAGCCTATGCATCTCACTGAATTCCTCCTATACAGCTGGACGAATATTGAGGAAAATTTTGTGTTTATGAGTTGGTTGATTGTTGACCCTTGATGGTTTAGATACACATTTAGACCCGGTAGGTGGCGCTGCATTTGGGATCTAGCTGTTTTTATTTTTGAGCCAGGACAACATCTGTCAGCTAGTATTCATATAAATATTACTCGAAATTATGTAAACAAATACATTTTTGGCAGTGACCTAAAACAAAAAGGTTAAGTGTTTACCTAAATTCCCAAATTGAGTGGAAACTGTTTCATCAGGGTATATGTTCACATGTATACCCTGATATACTGCTTTCTGTGTTTTTCAAGTTCCTTTAATTTCTTTGCAACAATTTACTCATGTCATTTATTGTCATGTCCGAATGAAGGCTATAATAATAAAATTTCTTTGCAAAATAGTCATAGCCTCTTCGAATGTCCCATATTTTCCTACAGACTCCACGCCATTATCCACGTTATAGAATCTCAATCAAATATTCTTCATGTTAAATTATGCGAACTCTAACTTAGCTTATAATTCTCCTATGCTTAGAATATATATATAAATAAGAAAACTATTATTTTATATAACCATACTACGCCGTTTCAAGGATATCTCAACTGTCTATTTTTGTAGTGATGTGCCAAAAATAGCTGGTAAAAGTAACGTTTCGATATATATCGTTATACGATACAATAGTTAGTTTTTCGTTATGATATAATTTTATTTTAAAAGGAATAACATTTTTAAGGGAAGCGAAAAACTTGGATGACTGGGATAACGATGATGATGTTCTTGCCGAAATCTTCTCAGTTTAAGTGTTTTCGGAACCGGTGGTAGAGTCAATTGTAATCTTTCATAAGGGACTAAACTGAATAAATGGGTTTTGATTTTGATTCGATTTTGAACGTCGTGGGATTAGGGGGAAATATTAGTGGGATGCAGCGTTTCACCGGCATGTTTTTAGCAGCGCGCCGCTTCAAGTTCTTCATATCGCGATATCTTTTAAACTATTTGTCGAAATTAGGATAGGATTAGTGGGATTTGCTTTATCCATTCTTTTTATCATAATGGAATCTGGAAAACGCAGTAAAAAATTACTGAAAGAGAGAAGGCTTCTTATCGAAACGTCAAATAGTTATGGAACCGATAAACGCCGCAAATTGGTCAGTTAAGCAGTTTAAACGGAGTTTAACTTACATCGCGTTGTTCGGAAACGCACTTCCACAAGTTATCGAACCAATAGCGCTATTGAATAGAGAAACCACCATTAAAAGTGCCTCAGAAACCGGGCATAAATGCCTCACAAACATCCTTGTCATTAGTTATGACTGCCAAGGTAAAGTTATTTATTAATTTCCTTCCCTTCGGCCCGCGAAAGCGAATAGTCGTGTGTCACCGTGTTGTTACAAAATTTATTTATATAAAATTAAATTTGTGAAATTAAATTCACAAAGTACCAGGAGCGCATAACGCAGCACCGATCGCGTAGTCGGTGCATGAACAAGACAACAACTACTGAGACGGAAGTCGAAACGCAAGCTACTCTGCGCTGCGCACGCGTCGAGCTCACGAGGTAGCGGGTTGCGTTTTGGGGTGTGGCCCAAGTAGATCTACAACAGTTATACCCAAGGTATTTTTGTTTCTTTTTTGGTAAAATTCCCTTAAAGCGTACATCGCCCAGTACACCAACCGCGGAACAAATTGAAAAGGCCACCGTTCCCTCTTGTTCTCGAACAATGGTACAGTCTGGATCTTCACCTGATCTCTCCACGATAGGACAAGATAGTAATATTACCACTCGCATGAAGCGTAAGCGTGGTGACTGTGACTGCATGTCTCGCCTGGATAAAATACGCTCTTTGCTATCGGCGTCTACGGCCCAATCAGATCTCAAGTTTTCAGCAATACAAGCCGCTATTTCCGAAATAGTTGCTCAGAATGCGGAGATAAAAGACTCCATCAGTTTTATATCAAAAGAATATGATGATATAAAAATAACAAAATTACCGGCATGGAGTCTGAACGTGAGAACGACCGTCGTTACATCCGTGAGCTGGAAGATAAAGTGGACAATATGGAGCGTCAACTATTCTCCACCAAAATAGAGATAAGAAATATCCCTCAAAAACAGAAGGAGAGTAAGGATGACCTCCTCGCTATTGTGGAAAATACTGCCGACGTGATTGGTCACCCCATTAAGTCAAATGAAATTAAGGATGTATTTCGCGTTAAAACCAAAAATAACTCCACAGTAATAAATGTCGCCTTCATAAGCGCAGTAACTAAAGACATAATAATTAATAAGGCACGTAAATTTAATTATGCTAATAAGCAAAACAAGCTGAATACTACGCACCTTAAAATTGAAGAACCTTCTAAACCTATATACCTATCAGAAAAACTCACTCCAAAAGCATAGCGCTTGTATTTGCTGGCAACAATAACTTCAAATACTGTTGGACTTCTTTTGGTAAAATCTTAATACGAAAAACGGACGAGGACCGATATGTCATCATAAAAAACGAAGCAGATCTTGAGAATCTAGGTAAAAATAAATGACTACTAACTTATTTTGGATACATACTAACAACAAAAAGAACCTGTGCCTTGTTACCTTTTGTTTATAAAAGTTTAATATTTTGTAAATCTAACATTTGTATTTATATGGACACACACACAATCACATCTCAGATACATTACTTACACCACATCACTACATAGTATAAAACAAAGTCGCTTGCGCTGTCTGTCCCTATGTATGCTTAAATCTTTAAAACTACGCAACGGATTTTGATGCGGTTTTTTTTAATAGATAGAGTGATTCTTAAGGAAGGTTTATATGTATAATACATGCATAATATAGTAGCGAAACACTGATAAATTTAGAGGTTTCTAATGTGATGTAATTAAGCATTTTTTTGCGCTTATATTGCAAACGCTGGCTGAACCCTACGAGATAGACCAAAATAATGTACTACAGTATTGTCCACCTTAAAAAGTTCAACAAAAAAGTCCGCGATGGTATATGTCTATCTCTTAGGGATAACCCACCATAACCATTATTTATCCTTTACTAAAAAGTGATTATTTACGAAGTGATTTTAAACAATACAATATTAATCCTTATCCAATTTAGTACCTCTAATAAATTGTACATTTATTATAGATCAATATGCTTTTTACAACATGTTATTTAAGTGAATATTTCCGAAGATATTACAAATTTAAAATGCAGGGACGTAGTTGTCTTGCGCGATATAACGTGTAGTCCACGCGGGCGAAGCCGGGGGCGGGTCGCTAGTATCAAATACTCTATAGTTTTAATATTAAAAATTAAATAATACATTCAAACATATACACAAACACATCTCCACTACATCATTTACATTCTTGGATTGCAGTCTCAACTCAAATCTCACAAAAAAATATGTTTCAAACCTAATTTACGCAAAAATAAATTAATAGACATACAAAACAATGCCTAGAATTACTTTCAATTAAAATGCCAAAATTAAATAACCAAATCAATAAGAGTAATGCCTCATTAAGTACTATCTATAGCCTACCGACTATTATAACATCAACGTTTCTGAAGTTAGGGTCTCGTCAGGAACATACATATCTACAACTACCCTCTTTCTTCGTGGCATAAAGCTTTTTTACAAATAAAATTCAATCCAATAAATTCTACGATAATGAATGACGTTGACAGCCAGTGTATTGAGTGCAGAAGATTGAATGAGCCCACAGAGTGTCTACAATTAATACCCTGTTCTAACAATAAATCTCTTTCAATTTTAACGCTCAATATACGAAGTATAAAAGCCAACTTCGATACTTTTCTTATGTTTCTCGCAAAGTTTTGCAGAAGAATTGATGTTTTAGTACTAACGGAATGTTGGACTAATGAACATTTATTACTATCTACTATAAATAATTATACAATTTTTAGCTCGAATATCACACTAAATCAGAATGATGGAGTGGTGGTTTATGTTCGGGAATCATTTGAGGTCACGTCATACGAACCAGATTGTTCTGAAGGGAACTGTATTGTGGTTAATGTTAAAGATGAAGTATGTATTATTTGTACCTACCGTCCACACTGTTTCAAAAACCCACTTAGTTACATAAACTCCTTAGATAATATAATAGATTCATGCAGTAAGTTCAATAATATCATTTTGACAGGTGATTTAAATATAGACATTATGCCCGAGAATCTTAGTGCTAATTCTGCAACATACCTAAATCGAATGGCCCGCCATGGTCTAAAGCAAGCGATTGACTGTCCTACTAGGCAGAATACCTGTCTTGACCATTTTATGATAAAAAGCACTTCTAAGGTACAAAGTTTTGTTTTTGACGAACTGACGGATCATTCACCTATTCTACTGTTCATTGACTATGTGTCTAATACCAAGCAAAATGCTTATGTAAATAAGACTGACATTGATCTCAATGGTATAAATGAATGCTTGGCAAATGAACCATGGCACGAATTATATTCAACAACAGATGTTAATCAGGCTGCACTAATATTAACAACAAAACTAGGTGAATTCATAAATGCCAACATCACAGAAAAAAGGTTCCTAAACGTAACCGACCATTAAAACCTGGGATCACTATAGGGGTTGTAAAATCTATGCGAAAACGAGATCGAATGCATAAAAAAGCCAAAATAAATTCTAACAAACAACATACTCAAAATAGATATGCAACGTGTTCTTTTTGATATCCCATAACTCTAGGGTATTAATAAGACCATGTAAAAGAATCAACTGGCATATAAATTATTTTTCAATTATAATTTTTTTTTCGTTTAAATTTTTCATACAAAATAATTCCACAAAGTCACGATTACTTATGTAAAACACCTTTACGTGAAATATGGTAACGTCGCATTTTCTTAGCTTTAAATATGAATGATTTTTGAATGAAAACGATGTACCTACTCGTACTTATCAATGAAGCTTAGATACACACATAGATAGAGCCATAGAGTCCATGTTACTATTTTTTCATTGTACGGTTAGCAAACAATAATAGGTGAACTTTAAAAGAACATTTTTTTTTTCAACAGATTCACGTTAATTTCATATTAGATTTGGTAGGGGTCGTCGGTGGGAACAATCATGGCCCCCGAAAAGACGCAACCAGGACAACGCTGGGATGATGGATTTAAAATAAATTTAGTATAAACATACCTACTGGTCTAAATTTTATCACTCCATTTTTCAACTAAGCTAACATAGGCAGACATACACACATCAACATGGTCTAGGGATATTTCAATTAAACCTAAATAACTAAAATTCTACTAACTTTTTGTTAAGACACCTACACATTAAAAAAAAACCTTGTTTAATAGCCTATCTAATCTGTTAATAAACTATTAGATAAAGTTAAATTTAAAAAAACTTAGAAGAGGAATCCCTTAACAACCCACAAGTGTCTTGCGGACACAATTTTGCGTTTATGTTTTCATAAAAACTAAAGTATTTATTTTTATGAATCGGCCTTTTATCTAATCTATCTCCAATGTTTTAAGAATCTAAATGTGCAATGAAAATATTTGTAACGTGGATAATTTATTATTTCTGGTTAATAAACAAAAATAGTACTTCATCAACCCAGAAGTGTCCAACAGACACAATAACATTTTGTTTGATTTGAGTATGAAGGTAGATTGCTTTTTATTTACATTTACTTATAATCTAAGCACGAAAGGACTGTCAAGTTACCACTTAACAGCCATGCAAGATCAGGAAGCTACTCAATCATCTGAACCTGCTGCGAAAAGGAAGAAGCGTTGTTATATTTGCCCTTCGAAATTATCAAGGGCTTCTAAACAGTGTTGTGATAAATGCAACCGCAAAGTCTGCTCTGAACACTCTGAAAAAAAAAAATTATTTGTAATATCTGTAAGTAAATAAGTGTAAATATACATTACTGAAATACATTATACTGTCTTTTTCATTTAAAATATATTTATTTTCATTCATCATACCTTACATAATAAAATGAGTCTGTTGGACACTACTGGTCAGTTACGTCACAAAGGCATTCTGGATAGTTAAGGGTTAAAATAAACCTTGTTTAATAGCCTATCTAATCTGATAATAAACTTTTAGATAAAGTTAAATTAAAAAAAACTTAGAAGAAGAGGAAAAACTCAGACACTGTTTCAATCTTAACTTTATTTTTGAAACATCCAACAAAACAACTATTGTTTTTCTATAAAAATTGTTGAAAACTTAAAATTAATAATCCGTGGATCCACCTAAGGCTCTCCTGACACATCTGCAGCGGTTCTGCATACTCAAAACAAGGGTGTCAATATCCTGTTGTGGAATACTGTCCCAAGTCCTGCTAAGATGCAAGAAAAGCTCATCATGCACAATATCTTCAGGGAAATTCCTAAGAGCTCTTCTCTGAAGCATATCCCAGGCATGCTCAATAGGATTTAAGTCAGAGGATTGTGTAGGCCAGTGTAAAGCTTGGATATCATGCTGTTGTAACCAACTTGTAACGATACGCGCCGTATGTGGACGCGCATTGTCGTGCATTAGCTGGAAATTTTGTCCCATTTGCTGTCTGTGGGGCAAGATTACAGGCTCTAGCACCTCATCTCGGTATTTTAGAGCAGTCATATTGCCTTGTATCCAAACGAGGTCCGTTCTACCGCTGAGATGAATTCCTGCCCAAACCATAATCGTGCCCACCTTAATAAGCATGAACTTGTTGTGGGTGCTGCAGTCAATTCCAACGTCCAGGTTCTCTCCAAACGCGTACTCTTCGCGAATCAGGATGAAATCCAAACCTAGATTCATCAGTGAAAAGCACAAGTGACCATTAAGAATGGTTCCAATTTTCGTGTGCAATAGCCCATTGTAATCTTCTTCCTCGATTGCCTCTCCTTAGCGCTGGTACCCGAAGTAGCCTACGAGCACGTAACCTCATGCAGTCGTCTTCTCAAAGTTTGACCGCTTACCAGCAAACCATACTCTCTCTGTAGCCTTTGAACCAATTGCATCGCCGTTACATTTGGTTGACTTCGTGCAGCATTTACTATGAATCGGTCCTGTACATGTGTTGTAATGCGTTGAGGTCCTCGGTGCCGTTCCACCACTTCCCCCGTGACGATAACGTGACCAAAGCCTGGATATAACGCTCTGACTGGTCCTCATGGCTTCAGAAACCGCAATTTGGGTGGCGCCAGCTTGAATCATGCCCACTGCTCTTAACATTTCGTTCCTGGTCAAGTGTCTACGTAGCCTGATTAAATGAACACCGGAGATGCATTTGACAAAAAAATAAAAAATATAGTTGTTTTGTTTAGGTTTTGATGTTTCAAAAATAAAGTTAAGAATGAAATTTTGTCTGAATTTTTCCTCTTCTAAGTTTTTTTAAATTTAACTTTATCTAAAAGTTTATTAACAGATTAGATAGGCTATTAAACAAGGTTTTTTTTTAATGTGTAGGTGTCTTAACAAAAAGTTAGTAGAATTTTTGTTATTTAGGTTTAATTGAAATATTCCTAGACCATGTTGATGTGTGCAGGTTAGGTACGTGTTGTAAGAACAAAGGAAACCTGGGACTTCTTTGGTAATTCGGTTTTATTTAAACTGGCTTCATTTTACTTCGTTTTCGTTACTTCATTTTTAAACTAAGATCTAAAAATGAAAAAAACAAAAAAAAATTTTTTTCAAACCAGTTAAATAAAGGGCAGGACAGAGTAAAACTAAATTAATAAATAAATTAGTTTTACTTAGTGTCTATTTTTTGGTAACGCTATCTTTGAACCTTGCCGGCAGATTTCTATGTGTGCGTTTATTGCCTCTCGGTGTCGGACGCAGGCAGAAACACAAAACATTTGCAGGGTTGTCAATACTTATGTAATTGAGTCATAAGCTACTTGTGTGTGAGTGAAGGTGGGATACAACCACCAGGCTAGGTTTGTGTTCCGCAAAATGAGTATTTTTATTATGACTAAAAAGGATAAAGAGATTAAGGTACTTAATGTTACTTAACAATTCATCATCATATGATAGGATCTAGTTTGCGTACCTTAATTAAGAACGAATAAAATAAAAGAACTGATTCCTAATATACAGCTAACGCTAGTGAAGCCCTTAACGTTATGGAAAGTTTACTACATACCTGAAAACTATCTAGGTATTGGTGCCGATTCTGTTGGTTATAAACTAAACTAAATCTAACTAAAATAAAAGCCTTATTTTAATGTCAAAAAGTGTAAGGATGTCAAAAAAGCTTTTCTGTTGTCTCGTTGAACTAAAATTAATTTTGATTTTGACAGTAACCAAATTAAATTGAAGAGTGTTACCAGCATTTTACAGAAATAAAAAGAATGAACGAATGAAATGAGTATTATTGATAAACATTTTTTTTTTAATTTAATTATCACCATAAAAGAATATTACGACTATATATTATATTCTTTTGTTATTTTACCCAATTATCAACGTGTGGAATTACACGAAAGTCTATGAAATATGATCATAATTTGTTAGTCTATAAATAAAATAAATAAATATCCTCGGACATTTTTCACACACGGCTATCTGATCCCAAACTAAGCAGAGCTTGTACTATGGAAACCAGATGACTGATATAATACATAGACTACTTTTTTTTTGTAAATACATACTTAAATAGATAATTACACCCAGACTCAGGACAAACAGACATGTTCATGCACACAAATGTGTGTCCTGGATGGGACACACTATGGTTTATAATTTCTACATTTTAGGTCTTTTTGGCAGGAACTTGCGAAGTGACGTTGCGTTTTCGTTTTATTTTCATTAAAATCATGCATTTTGAGTTCCATTGAATAATTTCGGTGGTGTTTTGTCCAATAAAGATCAATCTAAGTGCACAAGTGAAGTGAAATGAAAGCGTGTGTCGTGACTTTCCAGGTTGTTCCAAAAAGTCCGTGTAAAGTTTATTGGGATAGCCACCAATTTCACTAAAACTAGACCGGACTTGTACGGATGAGGACTAGGCTTTACAGTTAATTGAAAATGACAATAAAACGTGACTATAACATAAACGATGAATATTTAAAATAAAGAAATGGCTTAAATGAAAGCGTGTATCGTGACTTTCGAGGTTGTCCCAAAAAAGACCGTGTAAAGTTTAGTGGGATAGCCACCAATTTCACTAAAACTAGACCGGACTTGTACGGATGAGGTCTAGGCTTTACAGTGAAGTGAAAATTACAATAAAACGTGACTATAACATAAACGAATATTTAAAATAAAGAAATGGCTTAAAGGTACCAAGCCAAAAACCATTTATAAAAATCTACATTTTAGGCATATCTTAAATCAATGTAATAAATTATATAAACCACTGAATCGATTCACAATCTGGATCGCATAGGATCATTCTACTAGCAATATAAATTGATCCAACTTTCGCATCAATTTATTACTATGTGTGTGAACGGATTTAAATGGAATTTGTTAAATATATAGAGCGTTCCTTGGAATAACATTTAGAATACTTTTTTACTTTAGAAAACTTAAGATCTCTAGGGAACATATCCTGGCCAACAGCAGTCTGGTAATTAAAAGATTATTTTCAAAATATTCCAATAAAGTAATAGGTAGGTATGTACTGAATTGAAAATTGAAATAATTTTTGAAATCGCAAATTAATTACGGATGCGAGAATATTCAAGCACCTGAATGATAAAGTTGAGCAAATTTTGTGTTCTACGCAAAAATATATTTTTGGATAATTTGAAATATCCCGCCAGAACTGGAAAAAACAAATCAGCCAAAATCGTGTAGTCCGCGCGGGCGAAGCTGCGGGCGGAGAGCTAGTAATTAATAAACTTTAAATATTTTAACTATGTTTTGGTCAAAACAACGAAATTCGACGAATTATTTGGTAAAAAGGTTAGATTTAAATTTAATCCACACCAATTTGCATGACGATAATTTTGACAACTGAATAGGAAACGTTAATTTGACAAACCTTAACTATATTTTAGTTAAGATTAGTTTAGTTGGTGCCAACCACGGAGTAAAGAAGTATAGTGGAGCTGGCACAAGGCAACTAGGTCAGGTGCCTCAACTAGGTCATGACGTCACAGCCGGCAGGGCTTGCGATCACTAGTATCGAGAGAACCGTCACCGCGATCGGCTCGTGTTTATACGTACTAGGTTCTTACGTAATTTAATTGTTAATTAGTTTAGACAATGAAGTGCACTGTTGTTGGGTGTAAGAATTGCTCAGGATGAAAACTGAAACATATTGACGGCCTTACATTTCATGTGGAAGTCCCTATAATTTCAATTATCATTTTTATTTTCATTGTAAAACACATTTTCACCCATGCTTATAACTAGAGTCATCTGTCGTCGAGTAGATGCATTATAACCACGCCTAGTTTTCGCCCTTCTTACCTCCTTCACCCCCACTCTCACCCATGCTTATAACTAGAGCCATCTGTCGTCGAGTAGATGCATTATAACCACGCGTAGTTTTCGTATTTTATTTTTATTTATTTAAACTCTGCTTTTCACATAACCAAAATAAAAAATTCTTTAAATAATTTTCGGCTTTGCCGCAAACAGGATTAATCTCTCTTGCCATGCCTTTCTTACGGACATAGCATGGCTTAGGGCCTCGTTCACCATCTCCAAGTAAAGTGTTGATTAGTTACTTCTTGGTTAACGTTAATTGGCAAGTAAAAGTCACGAGTATCTTTTGTCAATTTCACAAACGAAAATAAAGCTTCGAGTAACAACTCACTGGTTAAGTGAATGACATGTTGATTAGTTACTTCTTGGTTAACGTTAATTGGCAAGTAAAAGTCACGAGTATCTTTTGTCAATTTCACAAACGAAAATAAAGCTTCGAGTAACAACTCACTGGTTAAGTGAATGACATAGCATATCATTCGTTACATTCGTTCAATAATACGTCAATGTTACTCTTCAAACGTTTCTTGGCAGTTGTCAAATGAAATTTGTGTTTTTGTGTCTGGTTTGGAAAGCGTGTGATTATTTAATTTGTAAATCGACTTCAGTGTGTGGAAGGTATTAAACGTATGGGTATCTATTGTTCAGAAGTTTAGTAGATTTGATATTTTTTCATTTTAGGTTTACTTTCTATTTATTATTTTATGTGTACATTTGTCGTTTATCTTTGTATTATACTTGTATAATTGAATAAATTTTCAAATGCTAACTATATTATTAGTAAAATCACTTGAATAATGAAAAAAAAATACCTTTGCGATTTAGGTATTATTTTTAAAGTCACTTGGTTCTCATCTCTCGTCATCTAAATCGAAATCTAGCAAAAAAAATAAACACCTAGGTTCATAAAATAATCAATACGGAATTTAAATACACGAATCCTTGGTACCTAGGGACTCGTTGCGTCGTAGAATGTTCTATT
Source organism: Ochropacha duplaris (assembly GCA_951361185.1). Taxonomy (NCBI): domain Eukaryota; kingdom Metazoa; phylum Arthropoda; class Insecta; order Lepidoptera; family Drepanidae; genus Ochropacha; species Ochropacha duplaris. Next base: position 6,208,729 of record OX592690.1, read on the forward strand.
TCATCAAATTAATGATCAATCAAGTCAAATAAATCCATTTTTATTAATAAACTTTAACAATTGTTGTCATTTTCGTAAGATAACATTATGAAAATGACAACGGACAACTTATAACCGTAAAGTAAACTCGTTAATCGGCAGATGTCGTGGCAAGTAAGTTACGGGTCAGTTTATCTTCTGATTAGTGCTACTCGAACGTCGTGAAATTCGCATATGAAGTTACGGGTGACTTTAACTGGCGGTTAGGCTACTCGACACTTTACTTGAGGGTGGTGAAATAGGCCCTTAGAGGTCTAGATACCAAGCCAAAAGTCATATTAAAAAAACGGACCTAGATTGTACTGGAAGATCTGTCATGCTCTGTTACGCCATAGTGGTGAGTAGACGAACTAAAATGAAAAATAGTTAGTTCAGTTACACTGTAATAATTACCTTCACCGCTAGATGGATTTACTAATAACTGGCGTGTCTTCCTGCGAGGGGTGGAGTTATCGCCGTACCCCCGTCCCCCTCTCACCCGCATTAAGCGACGCATCTTTCTTAAGAGATTTTACATTGGGGCCCCTCCACTATACTTCTTTACTCCGTGGTGCCAACAGAATCGGCATCATTATCTACTAAATAAAATGATTTTTTAGTATTATTTTGATGATTACCGTCCTCGACTCTCTTATGTATGACCCTCACCTAACGGTCAATGTCGCCTCAGCGGTAATCACCAAAATTACACACTGGTACCATAATGTATTATTTTAAAATTTAAATAACCTTGATCTATGGATAGATATCGTTAATATCGGTTATAAATCGTGTCGCAGTTGTTTTCCACCATGTGTAGCTTGGTAGTCCACTCCTCTGCAAGTGCCACTCCAATAATAGTTACATTAATGACATTCCAACATAGGGCTCTCTTCTAACAGTGTTACACTGGCGAATATCTCTTCAGGTGTTCTCCATGCTTTACTCTTTCATAATCTGGCATAAAATAAATCCGAATATCCTCAATAAACAGGACTTTTGAGTTTTGGTCAGATCATTTCACTTTTAGTTTGATCGAGGAATGGTCGACCGAGTAACTCAATGAGCTTATGTATGTTTGGTAAGTAGAGGTCCTCTGGTAGGCAAGAATGACACTATCCCAGCCGCATTATACTACTTCATGGTCTTGGTGCTAATTGTCAAATGAACTATCTGAGCTTGAATTCCACGGAAGAAGAAATAGAAGTACGGCATATTAGGGAGCGTTCAAGTATTACGTAACGCAATTTTTGGAGATTTTTGAACCCGATTGCTGCCGCCACCTACCTGTAAATCTAATTAAACCATTCTCGAATTAATTTGATTGCACACACAAAATTATATCAAAGGGAGTCAAAGTCAAAACCATTTATTCAGTTTAGGCCCTAGAAGGGCACTTATGAAGGTCGAATTACAGAAGTTACCACCGGTTCGGAAGTCAGCCTTTCACTAAGGAGTATTTCACTAAGCTATCATTAACTGTCCATTTTTAACCCCTGACGCAAAGAGAGGGTTGTTATAAGTTTAACGTGTCTGTGTATCTGTCTGTGGTATCGTAGCTCCAAAACGGATGAACCGATTTTCGTTAAGTTTTTTTGTGTCATAGATAATTTTATCCCGAGTGTTCTTAGCCATGTTTCATGAAAATCTGTTCAGCCGTTTGAAGATCATCAGCTCTTTTCTAGTTGATAAGGGGATCTTTACTAACTTCCTTATGTCCGATCGATTCGAAATTTGGTATCGTGTTACTTCAATGATATTGAAAGTATATGGTACTCGTAAGGTAACCATGACCTGATCAGCCGTTTGAAGCTCTTTAATAGTTGATGAGGGAATCTGACTACCTTCCATATGTTCTATCGATTCGAAATTTGGTACCGTGTTACTTCAATGATATTGAAAGAACATGGTACGGTAACCATGACTTTAAATATGACATGTTAGGGTAAGGTTTAGATTTCGAAGGTGGGTAATTAAATGGGATCAATTATGCTCAATTACCACTGCGACTTCCGTATTTTTTTTTCTGATTAATGTTTTGATGATAAACTGTTTATCATTTCCAAATGTCTATTAAACGAGGATGTTTTTAAGCTAATAGGTTAACAAGCGTTCAGGATTTTTTTCTGCTCTCCTCCTCCTCTTATCGTTAGCTCACTGCTGAGCATCGTTTTCTGCTCTAGGAGAGTTTAAAACTTTACCAAACTTAAGTAGAAAAGGAAAAATTTTAATTTGAAAGAAAAAAAATAAAAGACTACAATAGTTACTTTTTAAAGATTATTTGCATCTGATAACACAACTATTCAAAATTGTTTTGCAATAAAAACAAATGTAAAAAGTTATAAATTCTGAAAACCACAACTCAAAAACGTAGTGCGGGAGTACATTAAAAACAACGGAAATTTCGAAATATCTCGAAAATGGTGACATTTTTACTTTGGTAATTTTTCTATATTTGGTAGGTGACCCGCCCACCTATCTTCCCCTTATAATCCCCTTATATCTTTCCCCGTTCAATTCAGTTGTGAAATAATATGTACTTACAAATGTGGCGAAATTTACCCCTCCAGTTGGAGTATTATTTCGAGAATGATTCCATCTGAATATCTCAGTGTCTTCCCGTGAATATATGCAAGAAATTCAAGTCATGTAGGATTAATCTTGCAATCATATCTGTGAAGTTGGTGTCATTATGGGTCTTGTATTTTCTGCAAGGCTAAGAAACGTTTAGTCGAGGTCAAAACAATTCTATCCACGGTATTTTCATCAATATTTGCTTTATCGTTTTAATTAGATCGTGATAAAAGATCAAGCTCCCGATCGGGGAGAAGAGAAACAGAAAAATCTAGTAAAAGAAACAATAACGCCTCGGATAGGTACTGGAATAACAGCGGCCGAGACGACGACGCGTACGAAAGAACAAGACCAAAACATTCAGCGCCTACACATGATGGTAAAGGTAAGTGTGTATACATTTCAAACCTTAGAATAGGGATGTATATTTTATACTATAGTATTTTGCATGTTATGTAGCATGTATCGGAAGCATACTACAGTCACATCAAAGTCACATAATATTTCAAATCACTTGTTGTCACTTCGATACTTTCCAAATTATACTTTTATTTCTTTTATCAATAATTTTGTTGTAAGGTAAATAATTTCTTAATATATTTTTGTTTTATTTTATATTAGAGGGCCAATCCTTACAAGATATGGATATATCTCCTGATAGGAGTACGCCGCTTTCTGAAAATTCTTATGGAGCCAGGGATACCAACTCTGCCATGCGAAATAACTCTGAAAGTAATGCAGTCCCGCCGATTGTAGTACTCGACAACTCAAATCAGCCGGTATGTTTTATTTTATACTTTTGTTTCGTGTAAAGACAACCCCTATTTAATTAGACATGTATTTATGTGCAATTTTTTTTATACACGATAAGCTTGTGTTTGGCCACAATCTCACCATGATAAGTGATGATGTGGCCGAAGGTGGTAAGCACACAAAGCCTAAATCGGAACTGGCTCTCAAGAGCGACAGATTTTCAACTTGAGGGTGGTAGCCAGCCAGTCGGTTACTACAAAGTACCCTACCACCGAGCTATGGTTGCCTCACGATGTTTTCCTTCACCGAAAGCTTAAGCTCATTGTAGGATTCGAACCCACGACCTTCGTCGCGGTATCCGACGTCAATACCACTGATCTATCATCGCTTTAAAAAATTATCTATGATATTTAACAGGTAAGTAGATAAGCTACCTTATGCCAGGGCTTAATAGTTTGCCAGGTAGTGATCAGGCTATACAAAACATATTGTTAGAGCATATGGCGGCCGGGCGTTGAGTTGCATCAAAGTAATTTCTAATCATTTCCAAAAACGTGGTATTTATTTTTATTTATACCAGTCAATTATCATGGTGCTTTGAGCAATTCCTGAAAGTAGTTTTTAAAGAGAATGAGTGGATTTTTCAAACCATCATGAGTGAATGCTACATAAATAATAAAATATTTAATTTAATTTATGGCTATACAAGTAAAATAAGAAATCGAAGTCTCGTATGGGGTTCTCATATGATTCATATTCATCATTCTCATCATAGCTTCTACTAAATGGTACACATGATAAAACAAGGTGTGTAATAAACAGACTGGGTCGCTGTTGGCGGCGGCACTACCGCGTATAGTGGCTGCTCCACCGGTGGTGTGCGTGGCGGCGAGCAACAACGGCGCGATGGCGTCACCCGGCCACCCGACCGAGTGCTGCCCCGGCAGCGGGGCTGACACCCCGCATCGGGACGCCGGCCCGCCGACGCCCACGCACTCGGAGAACATCGATCCGCATGCCCCGCCGCTGCACTTAGAAACAGCCTTACCTAGGAAGAGTAAGACATTTTCTTTTACTTTCATTACGGTATGCTCACGGATGCCCACCGCTGAACGCTGGCGTCCACTAACAATTGTTACAACGTTTTGGCATTCTCGAATTTCATCTGTGTTATACGGACAGACAGACATAGGATATTATTAGTGTTCCGTATTTTGGCATTTGTCTACGGAATCTAATATCTGAGATCATCAATCTCCCGACTCCGTGGTAAATTAAATTTGCCTTTAATTTTCCATTAACATTTTTTTTAATAATGTGGAGGCACAGGCATAGGCAACGTTAACAGATAACGCCACGTCGAGGTTAGTCAAAATTATATTTTGATTATTCTGTGCGCGAATAGACCCGGTATAATCTACGAATATGTATTATAATATATGTTTTAACCAATAATTTTCCAGTGGAATGCCTGGGAAGCTATTCATCAGTGGTAGGTGGTACGTTACATCACGCGGCACCAATGCTGACGCCTTCGCTCATGAACTACGTGAGGTCAGATCTTACTTCACACGTCATCGGCTGGCCGGCTGATATCCTCGAGAAACAAGTGAGCTCATTGATTACATTATTGACTAAAAAAAAGCCAATATAGTCAGATGGTCCAAAAATATAATGTCTATAGTAATATTATAAAGAGGAAAGATTTGATTGTATGTTTGTTTGTTTGTTTGTTTGTTTGCATTGAATAGGCTCTGAAATTACTGGACCGATTTGAAAAATTATTTCACCATTAGCTACATTATCCCTGATGAACATAGGCCATATTTTGTCCCGGGCAAATATAAGATCCCACGGGAACGCGGGTGAAACCGCGGGATAAACTAGTATAGTATATTTTGTCAACGTGTTCATTCGGTTATGTATTCATTGGGATGAATTGCTTTGCATCTTAATTAAGAACGTAGCCACGATTATTAGTTATACATGTTAAGGTATTGATAGCTGTGGTAGTGATGTCGGATACCGCGGCGAAGGTCGTGGGTTCGAATCCTAATGAGCTTTCTGTGAAGTCACCCTCAATTTGAAAATTTGTCGCCAAGCACCGATGTGTTACGACAGCTGCACTTGAGAGCCAGTTCCCATCTAGGCTTTGTGTGCTTACCACCTTCGGCCACATCATCACTTATAAAAGTATCCATACCCATGAAAGTGTCTTACAGAGAAATAGATGTTACTGACTGTTGATGTTTTGAAAAGAGTAATTTCTGAGTTTATTGCCGGCTCTTATCAGCAAAAGCGACCTTCCGAACCGTGCATTAGAGTGCATATGAAATGAAATATACTTTATTGCACATACACCATAAACAAGAGAAATACATTATAAAAAACATTTTTCATTTGATAGGTATGAATGTCATTTAAATTAATTGGTTTACAGGCATTCAAATTCACTGAGGAAGCATATCAGCTGGGATGTTTGCAGTGCACGAGGGTATCTGCCGAGCTCAAATGTTCGCGTTCGCTCGTGCGGCACACTGAGATACAAGCTACATTACAGGAACAAAAGTACGTGTATTTAATTTGTTATCAGCTTTGTTTTATGTTACCTTTTCTGTACATCTTATCTTCGTTTAGTCCCATAAAAAAATCTCGTGTCACAGTTTTAAAGTATCGCCAAGCTAAGGAGTCACATTTGACAAGAGGGTGTCTCTCCTTGCCACACTATGTTTCTCTTTTTGGCACATTGGTGTAAATGGACTGTCAAAAGTGACCTATTATTATGGCTCTATGGCGGTTTAGTTACCGTACTCCTCCGAAACGGCTAGACTGATTTTGATGAAACTTTATATTTACAAGCTTATCCAGAATAAAAAAAAACAGTAAGTTGTAAGTAAAAATGAACACATAATAATCGGCGAATGCTTTGTAACGCTATCGATATTGTCAACAGGATAATGTATTTGCGGCAACAGATATCTCGTCTGGAGGAGCTCAAGTCACAGAACTCGTTCATGTCGGAGGACTGAGCGTGTGACTCGCAGCCGCAACCGGCGCCGGCGCACTACTACTGTACAATACAATACTATACAACACGTAGTAGGTACCGCCACCGCCAGCCCAATTTACCCGCGCGCTGCATTATACTACCCGATAAGGGTATCTTTCACACGTCAATGCTAAACATTGTTCATTCCGTTCTTTTTCTATGTAATTTAGATCGAATGATTACTATTTGTGTTGTGTGATTTGATGTTAAATTTTAAGCAATAATTGACGTAAGTCGATTACAATTTTATGTACGAAATTATAACTGCTATATGCCACTATTGTTTCTTTACAAATGAATTATAATTTAAGTAGATTTTAGAAGATATGATCGGTCGTGTCACCTGGCGCAGCGCGCGACTCGCATTATCACGCTGTATTGTGCAGTTTTAGTATCCAGTCTTTTAACGTTTTATATTATTAATATTTAAATAATAATTACACGTTTATTTTTGTTTCAATGGACGTTAAAATAATATTTGTATTCACCATCGATTCACTAACGATTATGAATTCACTTTATTTGTAAGCATGTCAATTTAAGGATACAATGTTTTGTAACGTGTTTATTGTAAATGTTTTAAATTATTGAAATAATACTTTCATAGCGAATTATTTGTTTAGTTGTTACTTGTCTCAATGCCGTAGTATAGCCGTAGATAGCGCCGCCGTCGCCGCCGTCGCGGTCGGTCGTCGGTACAACAAGTACATTAAGTACCTACCTACCTACAACTTGTCACACTCTCAGCTAAGCTAAGCTCATCTCGGCTAGTCGTCTAGTGTAGTCTAGTGCTGTGCCTTCTGTATGTATTACATATTGACGTGTCGCGCCACCTGCGGCGTGTACTCACGGTCATGTACTGCACATATGTCTTTCCATGTTCATTTTTTAACTAATTGGTTGCATGTATAAAATTTGTAAAATACCAGGTATTTTTATTAATAATAGTTATATAATGTACACGTGTTTCGTTTAACTCTACGTCTATGGCTGTGGTAGGTGCAAGTCACTTCACTACACTACACTTCACTACACAGTAGAGGTCGGTCACTATGCTTGCATTGTGTGTTACGTGTAGGTACGTTTTGTTCAGTTCCAGCCATGGACCGAGTTAACCGGTAGCCCTGTACGTACAAACATTAGTTGATTTTTATCCTAAAATCATATAAGCTTAAGTAATGATTTACATAATGTTTCACATGCCTTGTGATTGGAAAATTGCAACAGTGAAGTTGGTACATGGGAATCTATCTGTTTACTTATGCTAGGAGCTAGGTAAAGCGAACTCCGATCTATGTCTTTTTATTTTTCTAATAGTAGGTACCTACCTATAGGGATATGATATAATTTAATAAACCTATAATCACAATGTATACATCAAATTAACAGAAGTTAAATACTGTGATAATCATCCAATTTCACATAATTCTTTAAATGGAGATCTGTGTGGAGGGACCATTGATTATTTTCTAAAATAATCAATGATCCCTTGCATTTGAGATGCAAGTTGTGCGATTCTTATTATTATAGATTTAAACATAAATGGAAGCTTCAAATGCCTACTGTGGCTCTATACTTTGGGATGTATTTTACGGTTAGGTTGCTAAATCGTGATATATTTATTGAGAATAAATAATAAACCCCTCATGGTTGGCTCTTTGATCACATTTTGTTAACAATAGTGAGTGTACTTTTCCGCCCACCGTAAATATGCATGCATCGTCACCAATCCACACAGAACTCTCGTTTCCATACTTTCCACCCCCATTCTCACCATCACCTTATTTCTTTCATAACTGTTCGAAATATGTCATCAGTTAAAATAATTAAATAAATCGATTTCTTTTAAAAATATTGGTATTGATTTCAAATAATAAATATCACATACAACTTTATTTTACTAATAAAATAGCTTTCTAAGATAAAAAAATTAAATTAAAACTACATTGAAGAATAAGGTGTGATGTGTAGGCAAGCTGCCCGTGGAACAAGGCAAATGATCACTTTGGCAGATGTATTTTAATTCCAAAAACATAATTTAATCAAATGTTAAGCAATACTTGATTTAGACATTCTCGAATTTCTTTTATATAGAATCGTGTAAGTACAGATATTCTATCTCACGAAGTCCGCTTACTTATGAATGTTGTCAAGCTGGCTGGCTGTTCACGGCTGCGTTGCAACAGTCGCGCTACAACAACACAGGGCTCAGTGGACATAGTGAAATAGGACAACTGTAATATACCTACCTCTTAAAAGATAACATTGTTAGAAAAAGTATATATAATTATAGTGGTAATAAATAATAACAAACAAGAAAATGTTTATAAAATACATGACACACAAAAAACCTGCCCTGCCAACATGGCTAATAATAAAATTATCGATAAGTAAAACGCTGATTTTACTAGACATCTTTCGCTCATCTTTTTTAAGTTCTGTTGGTTTCGTCAACGTGTACCTACAACTACAACACTGGTATCAAAGAATTATTGATCGAGCAAGGTGAAAATTATTTAATTATTTCCAGATTTGGTCCCGAAGAAAAGTTATTAAGGTCGAAAATGCCAACTAACTTATGCCTATCAAATTAATAAATGATGACGTAGTTTCACAGGACTTAAAATAGTGTTGTCACTATCACCTTCTATTATTATTATAGTGAAAAATCTTAATTTACCTTTTTTCACCGGCATCATCGAGTGTGATAGTAACTATATTTTTTTTACAACTGAATTAACAGTTAAGAAAAGGTTTTACTATAGTAAAGTTTTAGGCCGTGCCCGACGTCAGGCAAAGGTTTCATACGTAGCCGGTGTGCATGGCCTTGGCTCGCGAGTGGGACGGTCGCCCCAATACTATCTACATTTTTTTTTATCGCGATACAAGTTATTAAGGCCACTATACGCGCCATCAACCTTGAGAAAGGGGAAAGGCTAAGACTTGTTAGCGATGCACTGCTGTCAGTCTGTCGCCCGCTAAGAACCATCGGCTAAACCCGTTATTCTATATTTTAAAAAGCCCAATTTTATTTTACTTACTAAACTTTATTTTATTAATTAATGAATCTGTCATATAAACTATTAAATTATCAAATTAAGCAAATTCTCTCTATACAGTACTCGTATAATGTTCCATTGAATATCATTAACTAAAAGCCGCATATCAGCGCCTTAATAAAATTATATCAAGAGTTAAACACTAGTCACTTGTTTAGGTAATATCTCGCAAAAGATGTCATTATTTTTGTCGGCAATCGTATTAATATCAATAAATAATTAATGCCTATCGATATACACCAGCTAGTCTGTTATCTGCGTGAGAAGTGCAGTTCCGCGTATGATCCAGAAATCTGAAGGCTGGTCCGCTGGCAACAGGACTGGTAGGACGAAGTTGGTGCTATGTCCTGTGGTGGAGAGCGTCCCGGCGCGCTCCGACGTCTTGTACAGGGGAGCCTCGTAACGAGGATCGGGCTTCGGTAACTCTAGAACTGGTTTGAACCACACTACCGGCAACGGTGGATTCATTTGACCTTCAAACAATAAGTACATTCATTATTTGGACTTGGCTTTTATGTTTTTGACCCAGGGATTCATTTGTGTAGCTAGCCCAAGTCGAGTCGGTGCAGAGCAATGTAAGAAATTATCAGGGTTAGGTAGCAGAATTGCATGCTATTTGGCTACAACGAATTTTATTTTAATTAGCAACAGAATGTCTAGAATGCTCCTCTCCTCAGAAAATAATAGTTTCAGGCTTATCTGTGTTAATGCCAATATATACATATAATACTACATAATACGACCTAGCGAGGGTCGCGGGAAACCGCTGGATGGAGGCAGCTCAGGTTCGGTCGATTTGCAATGGACGTCTTTCGGCTGAGATGATGATAATATCATAATACCCAACTACCAACACATGAGAAAAGATGACAATGCGATTCCGCTAAAGCGGTATAAGGGTAGGAAGATAAAGATAAAATAAATACGTAATCGTATAAAAAAGGGTATTAAGTTATGAAAAACGGTTTAGTAGAACGTCACAAAAACATTGCAATCTTTCAGTCAAACCTAGGCAAAGGTATCTTTCTTATATTTAGCTACCTCATGAATGAAAAAAAATTACGATATAAATGTTGAAATATCTATATGAAAACAAACTTTAGAAAAGAAGCTAAAATATGGGTATATTTTTTACCTAGTTTCATACAAAAATATGATATAAGCATGTTCAGGAACTAACTACCTGTTAATAAAATCATTTTGGCTTATATGTAAATGTGGGCGAATCCGCGGTTATTAAGCAATTACCTGGTAATGCATCTACAAGACAATTCCCTTCCATACTCCAGCGGCCAGCGTCAATGAAAAGTCCGTGAATATTTACTCCGTCTTCGGGGAGCTCTAACTCTCCATATACATTGAAACTGTCATCCTAAGTAGATATATAATTGTATTATTCGTATTTTTGGTGTTAGAGCACTTTTTTGCGTTCGATTCCCACACGATTATTCGATTTAAGGCGATAGTAGCTCAATAGTACTATCGCCTCTCTCATATCTATCTCATAGCTCAATAGAAATGAGCTTGAGCCAAGGGTGTACAACACATTGGTAACCCCCCTGGTATTGCTAATTACTATAGGCGACGGTAGTCGCTTATCATCACGTGACCCGCCTGCCTGGTTGTCACTTGTGGTATAAAAAAAGCAGGATATACATTTTTGTGCATTCAGTTATCTAGTATTCATAGTACAAGTTCTGCTTAGTCTGGGATCACAGTGCTGAGTGCGAGTTTTTAAGTGTTGCACTTCCTAGCAGGGCAACCTCATATCTCAAGAACACCTAGCGAAGATCTGTTTACTTCCAGAATTTGTCCCCGAATCCCAGATTTTGTCGCGTCCTGGTTCAAAAGCTATAACATTTTTTTTGTATGGAATAGTCCAAGAGCTATGTAGCTTTTTCTATACAAAAGTTAGACTAAACGCTACAATCGCGTTCGCGTTACGATATTTCTCTATAGGAATTGACACTTCCATACAAATCAGAGTATAATGTTCATACTTATTTATATTACCTTCACTTTCTTCTTGTTATCTTTATATACGTCTTCTTGTGATAAAAAGAAAGATATTGGCTCGAAATCGAACATGAGAGCATCAATAGGCACTCGGTACCGCCTTGCATATGATTGAAGCGATCCTGTTAGCAACCCTTGAGGGAAAAACAGGCCCGATACCCAGCTACTTGGTTGTTTACCTTCTACTACCCACTTCTGAAAACATTATTTAAGTATTAGGTAGGTATATGTTCGTTATCTTCGTGACGGCTCACTAAGATTATGTTTCTTCATCTTATAATAACCTCAACAAAATCAATTCTTAACGTAAGGTCGTGTATCCAGCTGCCAAGCGATTTCAATGAGTTGTAGCCTTTCTTATGCCACATCGCCGGAACCTTATTATTTAAGAATGCCTTATAAACTTCTTCGAATGCTTCTGACATGACGACGAGGCCCTGTAATAAATAATAGGTAGGTAATAGGTATAGATACCAGTTTAAAAAAAATTGGGTCCTAGGAGGGCACTGATTTATGAAGGTCGAATTTCAGAAGTCGCCGATTCGGAAGTCAGCCTTCAACTGAGAAGAAGAAACGGCAAGAAACTCAGCAAGATTACATTTGACATTACCTTAATGGCCTTTTGTAAATCGTTGAGAGAGGAATGTATTAATCCGAGTAGTGTATTGAATCTGTCAGTTTCGTGCAATAAAACAGTGGTAAGAGAGTTAAGCTGTCCCATGTCGTCAGGCACCATAAGATCTGGATTAACGAGCGATTTGTCGATTTTATTAACTATAATCGCCCGTGTTTGGTCGCAGATCCTCCAAACTATTTGATCAGGGGTTTCGCCCCCACCAGCACCTGCAGCTCGCGGTTGTACATCAACTATCGTTACAATTAGCGTATTCGTTTCTTTATTCTGCAAAGGAAAAATATCACTTAATATATATTTGTGTGCTTACCACCTTCGGCCACATCATCACTTACCATACCATGGTGAGATTGTGGTCAAACACAAGCTTATCCAGAATAAAAAAACAAGGTATAATATATGCTGTCCCCCAAGATTTGATCCGTGTTCGCTAGTAATTTTATATTTCCCCGGGATAAAAAGTTACCTATGTCCTTCTCCAAGGTCATATCTATCTCTATACCAAATTTCATCTAAATCGGTTCAGCAGTTAAAGCGTGAAGAGGTAGGTAACAGATAGACAGACACACTTTCGCATTTATGATATTAGTATGGATATGATTTAAATTAAATAAAGCATAAGTATTTATTTTAAATTAAATACACTTTTTCGTGTTGAATTCATAATTATCTAATAAACGTACTTAAGTTATAATACATAATCCTTAGATTAATGATAGGCCGTTCCGACGTCAAAGCGGCGCGACGACCTATCATTAATCTAAGACAATCATATTTTTAAACTTATTAAAACATATTTTTACGGTAGCTTAAAGAAAAGGTGAGTTGACGATTTAATCCTACTTACTTGTATGTAATGAGTTAATTTAAAAAAGATGCCTTTAATTTTAGTTTGAAACAATTTACTACAAGTTTGCAGTTCAATTGCGTAGGTACTTCACCTCAAAAGCGATGCTAGCATTTTCGTGCATTCCAAATACCTCTGGATCTTCGATCACAGGTAGAGTCTCAATATACTCTCGGTAAGTCTCTAGTTTTTCGTCCCTAGGGCAGTAGTATTTTCCAGACCGTGAATATGTGTAGCCTTCTTCTAGAGTGGGTGGTGAAAAAAAAATTTTTAGAATTGTTGTCAAGCAACGCTGATCCCACATATCTGTCACTCTTCCACCGTATGTAATTTGACCTGAAATTATTAAGGAAGCTGTAGTTTATTAATTAAACTTAAATAATGCTAGGTACCTTAGCCCAAGCTGGTAAGTCGTGCTGGTAGGTCAGGCAAGCTACAAATTATGAGAGTACCTAAACATAAACAGTCGAATTTCTCTATAATTATACTCACACTGAAAAACTACCAAAACTGCATATATCATAAAATTATTGTTTATTCATTCAATTAACGAATAAAAAAAGATCTTGACTTAAAACACAAATTAATATGTATACAGTCAGGGTCCTTAGATGCTAAAATGAAGTGAATTTCTTGTAAAAAACGATTACTTTAAGATAGCAGGACCATTACCTACTAGAGATTTATATCAATACTTAACATGATACCGAGCAGAATAGTTATGGTATCATTTTATAATAAAAATCAATATTTGATTGTTTGTTCGTATTTTATGCGATTTTTGTTTCTTCGTTTTTAGATACTGTTTATCCGATTGCGATTAAATGTTCTGCGTATGTCCGCGAATTTTACCTAGGTACCTACATGCAAAAAAAAGTGGCATTACAACGTATGCCGGGTACAGATAGTATTTCATAATAAATAAGTCTAAATCAATTTCTACGCTAAAAGTAGAAAACCAATTTATGTTACCTCTATCGTAACCTCATACCTTCATAGTGTGTACCAGATAGGGTAGCTAGCTTATATCTACATACCTAACTAATTTATAGGCCTACACATGTCTAGACTTACTTGTAATATATTCGAGTGCATCCCAAGGAATATGCCCGCATTCACAAAACATTTGGAGATTAAGCATCCCGCACTCTCGGTCACTATTATTGAATTCGTATGTAATGTTCCAACCGAGGGGACCAAACTTTTTGCGTTCTTGTATTATCGCATGGAACAGGCAAATTCCAAATAACATGGTACGCCAGTCGTGGCCTAACACTGTAATATGTATTTTGCAATAAGTTTTTTTTTGTTCACTCAGAACAATTACCTACATGTGTGAATATTCGTCAAGCAGCTATCGGTGTGTTCTGACAGCTGCACTTGAGAGCCAGTTCCCATCTAGGCTTTGCGTGCTTACCACCTTCGGCCACATCTCCACTTACCATGGTGAGATCGCGGTCAAATATAGAAAGTCAAGTGAGTAGGTAGTTAGTAATGTTTTTATCTGCTATCTGGATCTCATAGTTTGTATAAGCTCTGCTTGGTTTGAGAGCCAGTTGCCTAATATGGTGTACAACACGTTGGCAATCTCCCTGGTATAATATCTAGATATAGGCAACGGTACGGTGACCGGCCTGGCTGGTTGTCACTTATGATGGGTAGGTATAGTTACGTAACCTAGAGCATATAAAGTTCCTTTAGTTACCGTGATTTTCAAAAAAGTCCTCTTCCATTTCAATGAGTGCTCGTTTTATGTTTGCCTTTAACCCTTTTGGTGGCTCATTTGTTACTTTCACGGAGTTTTGCAGCACGGATACGGGAAACTTAGGAGTCGGCATAGAGCTTAGATACAGACGAAAATCTGGATGTGGCATGCCTTGTTCACTTCCCAAGTTTGCGACTATCAACTCCAAGCTCAACATCCAAGACGCAGCCAGGTGGCAGTTCTATTAGAAATCATAGACTTAGATATTTAAAACATAGGTCTTAGGTACTTTTATACTATTTTTGTCGCGAACTACTATTACCTAAGTAGGTACAATGCTGCTATTTAAAAAAAGGTTTTCCATAATAATAAAAGTATTGTTAATAAAAAAAATATAAGCAATAGAAGCATCCCATAAAAATCTAATATATAAGAGTCAATATAATAAAAATGTTATATAGTTCCATCCATATTTATTTATGTTGCGTTAAATAAAACCAACTGGTCTGGAACCAATCTTCATAGTTGTGATATGTTAATATGTAAGTAAATAGTCACAGAATAACAGGTTACATGTACCTGTAAGTTAGCGTTATAATAAATTAAGTAACGTCACCTGTAGGAAAATCCAGTCACCCCTTGGTTTTGCGTTATTTATCATTTTTTCAGCGACTGGTCCTTGGCCCTGTCCAAGAGAGATTGAATTAACCTTTTCTCGCATACCCATTTCAGTGGCAAACTTCTGGAATGCACCGAATGGATCTGATCCCGTACTTAATACGAACACGAGGGGTATTATATTAGTGGTATCAGCATATCTGTAATAAAATAAAACACTAGGTATGAAGAATTTTTTTAATTTTTATTCTTGATAAGCTGTGTTTGACCGCAATCTCACTATGGTAAGTGATGATGTAGCCGAAGGTGGTAAGCACACAAAGCCTAGATAGGAACTGGCTCTCAAGTGCAGCTGTCGGAACACACCGACAGGTGCTTGGCGACAGGTTTTCAACTTGAGGGTGGTTGCCAGCCAGTCGGGTACTACAAAGTACCCTACCACCGTGCTATGGTTTCCTCACGATGTTTTCCTTCACCGAAAGCTCAAGCTCATTGTAGGATTCGAAGCCACGACCTTCGCCGCGGTATTCGACGTCACTTAGGGGAAGGCCGGGCAAAGTGAATACCCCGGGCAAAGCGAATACTCCCCACTACTCCTAAAATATGAGTTGTTCATTCAACACACCACCACTGTTACGTTCGGCCATCATGGTTTAGTACGCGGCAAACATCGAAGTGAGGAGCCGCGTCGCGTCCCGTCCGCGGAGCGGAGATTTGTGTTTTCGTAAATAAAAGATATTTTACGCGGTAAGTACATTGATCAATTCTCCTGTATTACTAGTTCTTGATTTTTAGGAATGTCTTAATTCGGTAGCATATCAAAGTAGGTTTTTATGGTCAGAATTATTAGTTTTTGTATGAAATGTGTTAACCTCAAAACTCACCTAGTGGGGCAAAGTGGATATGGTTCCTAAGAAGACTAATACAAAGACTGACAAAGACCAAAAAACTACTAAAAAAGCTAAACCGCCAAAGAAAATAAAATAATTTAAGGATATTTTATGCTTTTTTTGCAGTGAAATATATATGGAAGAAGACGGTAAACCAATTGAAAATTGGATTCAATGTGACATTTGTCAACAATGGTGTCACGAAGATTGTTCTGCTTTTGATGGCACTCAAGGGTAGGTATACCTGTGACAATTGCCAATCTTAATTTTCTAATTTTATGGTCAACTAAAGTTTTATTTCAGTTTATCAAAGTTATTTTCTATGTTTTCAGAGATTGAATATGGGTATTCACTTTGCCCAAGTACTGTGTCCGCTTTACCCGGGGTACCGGGCAATAGTTATAAACAGTTATTTATGGAGTCAGTGCCAGCCAAGAAGAAGGATATTTTTGAACTGGACAAGAAGTGTTCATACGAGAAAACGTCTTACGACACCTCTCCTTACGGTAATGTTCCTTAGGTCTGCGCCGTCGCTCCCCTCCCTTCCTTTCGAAAGTTTGTTACAAAGGCAGAATTAAACTGTAATTCTTGGCTAGCACCGACTCCAAAAAGAACTGTTTATAAATATTAAATATATATATAAATATCAATAATTTTGTTGAATGTCCTTTAAGGCTCTTGCTTTGAAATTAAAATATTATTTTTTACTTTTTAGTTTATGTTTGTACATATAGGTTACAGTTTTGAAGTCGGTTTTTGTTTTTTATTTTAAAAATAATTTTATTTTTAAATTTTTTGTCGGAAGTTAGTGTATTTTTTTAGTTATTCCTTATATATGTTATCCTAGGCAAAACTAGTTTGTCCTGAAATCGGGTCTGGCCGGTAAAATATATAACTAGCGGGCCCGGCAGACGTCGTCCTGCCCTGAAATTAAAACAAATCTTGGAACTCGATTCGAAGAACCCATTGATATACACACAAAATTTCATCCAAATCAAAAAAGTCATGCTCATCGACTCAGTTTGATTCACTAAGGTTTATCAAACGAGAAATTAATATTTTAGTTTTTGCCGATTTTCTCAAAAAGTGCTGAATCAATTTCGACAAAATTTAAATGGGACCACCTCTGAAGTATGATCTACCAAACAAAAAAAGAATCATCAAAATCAATTCATAATTGGCAGAGTAATCGCGTAACAAACATACAAAAAAAAAACATACAGTTGAATTGAAACCTCCTCCTTTTTTGAAGTCGGTTAAAAAAGGAGAAGGTTCTATGTTCGATTGGCGTAGGTACTGTGATAATAGGCTACTCTCTATAGCTTCACAAAAAGGAAAATTTGAAAAAGGAAGGATTTTTGAAATCGGCCCAGTAGTTTTTGAGATTATTCGTTACATACATACACACATACATACAAATCTTTCCTCTTTATATTAGAAAGATATCTTATAATAAAGCCTTTTTTATTTTCCATTTGTTTAAAAAAAATCATGTTAGTAAGATTAGTGTACAATCATGATTTATTTATATGTTTATGTTAGTTAATTATAATTATTCTTATATAGGTACTACTAGTTTTCCGCCCCGTGGTTTCACCCGCGTTCGGCGCGTTCCCGTGGGATCTTATCTTTTCCCGGGATAAAAATGTGTGCTACGTGCTATTACAGACTCTAATCTATCTGTGTGCCATATTTCATTTAGATCCGTTCAGCCGTTCAGCCGTTCTGGCGTGATTGAGTACACACATCCATCCATCCAAACTTTCACATTTATAATATTAGTGGGCTGTTATTTTATATTAATTTTCTGATTTAAAAATGGATCCCAGTTGGGTGAAGGCCTCCTCCATTCCTTTCCATCTTCTATGCGGTCTGCCTACGTTTATCTTTCCTAAGTTGCCCTTCCATGTTGTGGTTTGAATGGTCCATCTATTGTCTGTTAGTCGCGAAATGTGTCCGGCAATGCGCTAATGGCTAAAATTTCAAAAACCGGCCAAGTTCGTGTTGTACCACACCTTAATCGAAAACCAATATCATGGAAAGTATTTTAAAGTTCATCATCATCATCATGTCAGCCGGAAGAAGTCTACTGCTGGGCAAAGGCCTCGCCCAAGGATCTCCACGTTGGCCGGTCTTGCGCTACTCGCAAAATTGTAAAATTTCTACTACCTACTCTACTTCGAATTATCAGAAATGAGGAAATCTGAAGGTGAACCAAAGTAACCGATATAACCCAAAGAATTGCCACACTGAAGTGGCAATGAGCGGAGCACATAGCTCGTAGAATTTAGGTGTACAGACCTATGCTGGGAATAATACGGAAAATCTAATACTTAAAAACGGATGCAGCCACTATGCCTGTCTATGGTGTACGCGCGTAGTATTTTGCGATTACTAGGTACTGAGGGGATTAGAAACAAAGGTGATTTGAAACAGTACCGATTTCTCGGAACTTAAGATCGTCAGCGAGTTGACAACGTTACTTTTCAAGCACTTCCCTCCTCCTGCTCCCGTGTAAGTTCGCTTTGGTAGCGTAAGTCGCGTCGCGTGGTTGTGGAGTTCTGCGTGCCATGTGACAAGTGTGAGTTGCGCACCGAGGGTTCCGTACAAACTTGTAAATAGATTAGAATGTTACAGTTGGTAGAATTGTTTCCGTAGGCAATTTATCTATAATTCTAGAGGTTTTTTTTGTTTTTTAAACGGATGAGTGGCTTGGGAGCGCTAAGCGAAAATTTTAAAGTAGGC
The DNA here is from genome assembly GCA_951361185.1 of Ochropacha duplaris. Taxonomy (NCBI): domain Eukaryota; kingdom Metazoa; phylum Arthropoda; class Insecta; order Lepidoptera; family Drepanidae; genus Ochropacha; species Ochropacha duplaris. Next base: position 6,227,637 of record OX592690.1, read on the forward strand.
GCGCAAATTAAAAAAAAAACATTCTTTTACCACATGTGCGAAGCCGTGGGCATCCACTGGTATAGTGAAGTAATAATTATTACCTACAATTTCCTTTTATTAATAAAAATATAAATAAGGGTTAATCTGTTGATTCGCGACAATAACCTGTAAACAAATCGTCAACTCGCGCAGTTTTCAAAATTTCAAAATTTGCGCCCAATTTTCAAGTAAATGTCATCGTCCCGATTGTCCCATTTGAGAACCAAGTGGTGCGGACTCTGAAACCCCGATCGTCCCAAGAAAGAACTGACAGGATAAGGACATTAAATAAATATTAGGACATTTGAAAAATGACAAAAAAATAACCGTCAAATAATATGAACTAGGAACAAATAATATGTCTATGGATCTATTGGTATGTGTGAAAAGGTCTTTAAATTCTCCATTCAATGGTATATAATACATCTGGCAACACAGGCAATTTTGTTTTTAAATTGCATCAGGTTTCAAAAAATTGGTGAGTCATTTTCGATTTTTTTTTTCTAATGTTTTTAGTATGGTAACTACTACTATAATGTTAAACCTACGTATAATGATACCTTTACTAAAAATAATTAGATTTACGTCGAAAAAGCAAGTTACAAGCAAAAAAACAAAAATTTCTCAAATAAACAACATTTTTATGCAATCATCAAACTTTCCAATAAGATATCGGAACGGTCTTATAATATATTACATACTCTTTGCGGTCTTATTATAACATGTTTTGTTCGTAGTACTACAATCGGAACACTTTATCTATGCTTCTAACAGTATTTTTTGTATCTGGAACGGTTATATGGCTTGAGAGATATATAGGAAAGAGCGAGAGTCGCGCTCGTGAATTTTCACCTATCGATGACAGCGCGTTTTGGCGCGACCCAACAGGTTTTTGTTTGTTTGACAGTCGCAACTCTTTTTCATGATATTGCTACAATTTTTTTTGTTACTGGCAATCATCCTTTTAGGATATTTCTGCCAATGTCAAAGTATTTGAAATGCTCTTGGTCTATTTTGTCACTCCTTTAATATATTTTTTAAATAATTTTTAGTCAATAAAAAGTCTTTCAATCGCATAAACTTTCGTCAGTTTTAATTTCTTCTTTTATGTTATACTCACATTCTCAAATTCACTATAATGTCTAGTCCTCGTCCGTAGATGTCCAGTCAGGCTTTAGTGAAATTGGCGGTTGTTCTATTAAAACATTCACGGACTTTTTGGGACAACCTGGAAAGTCACGGTACACGCTTTCATTTCATTTCACTTCACTTCACTTCACTTGTACACTTAGATTGATCATTATTGAACAAAACACCACCGATATTATTCAATAAAACTCAAACGAATTTAATGAAAATAAAACGAAAACGCAACGTCACTCTGCACGTTCCCGCCAAAAAGTCCTGTTAATTGTTAATTATTTCCCATCACTAGTCATGACTTACCAATGATTTAGTGTATATACTAGATCTATGTGACTAACTGACAGACGTCAGGATTGCATTCTAAGAGTGGCTAGAGAATAGTCTCTAATATTTCTTATTAGTATGTGGTGCCTACCTAATTTCTAACATATTTAGGCTGATAAGTCTTGTAACTAAAGCCTTTTAAATTAATTTAAAAGAAACTAGAATCAAAATAAATAGGAGGGAAGGGAAACACAAATAATTCATTTCAAATGGTAAAAAAGTAAGTAATAAAGTATTACTAAGACAAATTTGAAAGATTTTGTTCGTTTTTACCTACATGAATATTCATAGAGTAATGGAGTTTTCTATAGTAATAGAAAATTATGTATATTTCCCGCCAATTTGTGTTAGAAAATATTTTTACTGGAGGTAGATCTTGAAAAGTATTGGAACCGTGGTCACTCGTTTCATTGTTCGTCCCATTATCAATATATATAAAAAGAGAAGTCCTGATCATCTATAATTCAGTAAAACGTTGGATTCAGTCGTTAGGTTTACAAAAGTGAGAAGACACCTAAAATTGGGCTGCTAGCATATTGCGTTGACTATTTAAAATTTGGTAAGTACTTATACGGTGGAAGGTTGGCCTAACATTCCTTTGTTCATGTATATTTTTACTTTTTCACTGTGGTAGATAATAATTAAACATTAATCCGTCAATATGATTAGGAATTAAATAACCCATTTATCATTTTTTATGTGATGGAGCCACATATTGGATTTGGAATTGAAATGTAACCATCACATTAGTATTGTTTCCTTTAGAAAATTTGTAAATTTGGCCGTCAGCTTCAGTCAATTAGTGGCACAAATACCTTTCCAATACCTAAGTAGTAGCATCATGTAATCATCATATTAAAATTAACTGGCATAGATTTTGAAATATTGCTTATATTTTACTTGTATCCCTTCATCATCATCATATCAGCCAAGGATGACCACTGCTGGACAATGGCATCCCCCAAGGATTTCCACAATGGCCGATGTTATTTTATGTCTTTTGATACCCCTTATGATCAGTCAATTGCCCCCTTCTGAGTTGCAACCAATTCTTCAAATTATTGATAGTCATAGCGATATCACTAATTCTTTGTAAAACTCCCTTTTAGTCCCGTTTATGAATAATCATTATTAACTGACTCATCAATCCCCAAGATTTTCTAGAAGTTTAAGTGAAATGAGCTAAGATAAGCCTCCCTAAACCAAATCATAGAACTGTGCCTGCTTATAAACAGGAAAACAAACTAAACATAAATAAAATAATAAAAATTGCTGTATCAAAAATACAAAGTACTATTTTTGATAAATCATTATTTTTTGCAATAACCTTTATGTAATAGGATATCAAACAATATAGCATGTGTAGCATTTATGAGTAAATTAACATAGATAGATTATTAAACAATAAATATTAAAACATAAATAGCTGTCACCGGATATTGAATGAGAGAAATGTTTATTATTTATTTAAAAGATTGATTGCTTGTAGCTGGTTCAGCTAAGGTTGGTATAGATGTTTGCAAAAGGTACTAGTGAGATTGCCAATCTTGAATTAAATTATGTAATTTACATGGTACACAAAGTATTTATATAATTTTGTTCGACTAAATTAGTTAGTATATTCAGGGCTATGGCTATATTCTTTGGCTTATATAGAATGGAATGGGCTAGTAAAACTGATTAATTCGCAGACTGGGATAATTTACTTAATGACTACTTCAAACTGCAATATGATCCCATGTACCAATATGTATATAAACTAGCTATCCTCTTGCAGTTTCACCTGCGTAACCATGGAATCTATAAGCTTTTCTTATTGATTTCTTTGTTTCTTGGTTATATAATAGATTACTTAAAATCTTCTGTTCTTTACTTTTATTCTCTGCGAAAATTAGTTCTGTACGTTGCTTGATTAGTTGCATTGTGTTATCGCAAAAGATTTTGTTCTCTCTTTTACGATGGGTCTCATCAGCATTTTTAAGACTGTTTATTACGGACTTCTCTAAATGGTTGTAGTAATCCTGCACACTTGGTTGTGATGTTCTTGTTTCTAGACTCGTTTTCAAGTGTCTAAGATAGTTTTGGACTTCCCCATCTGTTTTTGGTGTTGAAGATCTTTCTACTTTTGAGCATGTGGTTTAAGTTAAGTGTTACTCTCAGTGGTCTGTGGTCGGAAGAAAACCTCACATTGTTCAATACTTCATAATTTGCTATCCGTTTCGGATCATTCGTCAGTATAAAGTCGATTTCATTTTTAGTGTTTTTGTCTGGTGACATCCCAAGTCCATTTCTTATTTGCAAAGCTTTATTTTTGAAAAACATGTTCATTATAGAAAGTTTGTATTCTAGAGCGTAGTCTATAAGTCTTTCGCCTCTTTTGTTTCGCCTCGTTTGGCATAGCTGTGTTTACCCATCACAAGATTTTCTTCTGTTATTGGGTGACCTATCTTAGCATTAAAGTCGCCTATTACAATTACTTTGTTGTCTACAACGGAATGTGCTTCTTTGATGTCCTCATAGAATTTTTGTTCGCTTGATTTTTCGGTGGGTGCGCATATGCCTGAATTATTGAAAGATCTAGACCGTCTATATTAAGATGCAGCAGTGCTACCCTTTCCGATATTCCTATGAATTTAGTTATTGTATCTTTCCATTTCTTTTTAATCAGAAATCCTACTCCATCCATTTGTTGTTTTTTTGGTGATGTTGTCACTGGAGGGTGGCGGTCGTAGTTCCCCACGGTGACCGCTTTCCGGCTTGGGGATCGGGTGTTTTTGTTTGTTGCTGTATTGTTTGTATTGTTGGTTTTCCGGGGGTCTTTCTTTTGCTGCTATTGTTTGTATGCTTTTATTTTATTTATTTTGTTTGGAGCCTTCGTTGTTGTATCGTCGTATGAATACTTGTAACACTGGTTTTTATATGGCAACACTTGATTTATAACAAAATACACAGTAGCACAAATTACAGTTGTTGCTTTGACAGCACCGGAAACACGAAACTTGACGAAATTTAGAAGCACTTAAAGGGGATTAAAGGATTAGTTCTAAATAAAAAGTGGATACAAAAACTTGAAAATAACAAACAAGAAACAAAATCAAGAAAAAATGTAATAGACCACGCAACAAATTTCTGTAAAGAGCTATACAAAAGAAACGATCCCGACGACACAGTGGAAGAAATAGACGAAGACGGGCTACTTAATGCTAATTCAAACAAAAGAGTCAAGCCAATAGAAGAGAAAGAAGTATACGATCATGTAAAAAAACTGAAAGCTGAAAAAAGCCCAGGCCCAGACAACCTTACCAATGAAGCTCTAAAATTAGGCGCACCAGTTTTACTTCACCATCTCACGCAACTTTTCAATATGATACTAGATTTAGAGACAGTACCAAACCAATGGTGTACATCCGACATTATCCTGCTGTATACAAAAGGGAACCCATTGGACATAGGCAATTACAGGCCAATCAGCTTACTGGTAAGTACCTACAAACTCTTCTCTTCAATTATACTTACAAGAATATCCAAAACGATTGAGGAAACAGTAAAAAGAACAAGCCGGCATCCGGTCAGGTTTTAGCACAACTGACCACATTCACACACTGGAACAAGTAACAGAAAAATATAACGAAATCAATAGAAAGATATATGTGGGCTTTATAGACTACAGTAAAGCATTCGACAGCTTACGGCACAGTGCAATCTGGGACGCGCTAAGGAAGACCAACGCGGACCAAAAATACATTAACATTATAAAAACGCAAATAGCACCAGCAGAGTCGAGTGGAGTCGAGAGGGGATCAAATAAGAGTAGAACGTGGAGTACGACAAGGGGACCCTCTGTCGCCGAAGGTCTTTATTGCTGTACTGGAATGCATATTTCAGAAGCTGCAATGGGAAAAGAGGGGCATAAGAATAGACGGCAAATACCTCAATCATCTTAGATTCGCAGACGACATAGTAGTCATAGCAGAATCTGCCATAGAACTTGAAGAGATGATAAGCCAGCTGGACGAAGTCAGCTTAGAAGTGGGGTTGCACATGAACGCCAGTAAAACTAAAGTTATGACAAACATCCATCAAGCCCCAATTACCATCAAAGGCAAAACTATAGACTATGTCGATCACTACATCTACCTGGGTAAACAAATATCATTTAACAACACTAACAACGAAGAAAAAGTAGTAAGACGAATCAACATAACTTGGAAAAAAATCTGGGCATTTAAAGAAATACTCAAAGGAAATTACAGACCTGTAAAAAGTTGTGATGGATTCGTCCGTCTTACCAAGTCTTCTCTACGGATGTCAAACATGGACCCTCACTGACAGAGTCAAACATAAGATAAGAACTATGCAAAGGGCCATGGAAAGAAGCATGCTGAAGATAAAAAAGAAACAAAAAATTTGAAGCACAGACATTTGAGACCAAAATACAAGACGCACTCACCCAAATTCTCCGACTGAAATGGAGATGGGCAGGATACTTGGCTCGATATAGAGACCAAAGGTGGACAGTACTCACAACAAGATTGAAAGGTCCCATAGGAAAAAGGAAAGTCGGAAGACCCTATAAAAGATGGACAGACGACATAGTGGAGACTGCTGGAAAGGACTGGGTGAGGAAGGCGGAAGATAGGGAGGCATGGCAAAGACTGGAGGAGGCCTACACCCAGAGAGAACTAAAAATAACTAAACACTAAGGAAATACTAACAAAACTAACAATTCGTAAAAATGTATTAATGGCAAAAATTCAATTATTGTACTTGAATTTGGAAATAAAAAGGCTTTATTATTATTATTATTATAACCATGGAATCTTTTCTTTCCCCATGTTAAAAGTATCCTATCTTATTTGTGTGCCTTTCCTTCATGATCAATTTAGTCATTTCAGAGTCCATCACAGACCAACAACGTGACATGAGAATTAAACAAATAATTCATTTCAGTAAAGGCTAAATGTTTTCTTAGAGTATTCATTTTGTGATGCAGGCTTGCTGTCAACTACTTAATAGAAAACAAAAATGGCTGAACAGCCTGAATTTTCTAAAAGGAAGGTGCAATTGAATAATGGGACTTATATGCCTATTGTGGGTTGTAAGTAAAGAACTATATTGAATTGTTCTTTGTGGTTTGTATGTACAAAACAGTACCATCTAATTTCAAATCTGTTTCCATATTTTTCAGTTGGTACTTATAGAATAAGGAAAAGTGATATAATTATGAGGGTAGTTGATGAAGCATTGTCGGCGGGATATCGCATGTTCGGTGAGTATATAAGGTGCTCTTTGCAATCGGGAATATGCATGTATTTTTTATTTCACTATTGTTATAACAATGTAAAAAAATTATAAATATTGTTGATAATTTTCACATTAATTTTTAAAATAACATTTAAAACATCGAATAAATTTTAACTGTATGAACGCTGCCATTTTACGTGGCGTGGCGTATGTAGGGATGCAACATCGATATTCCCACGACAAACATCGGTGTTAAAAATCATCGGCAATGGAAACGATACATCGATGTTTTTATCTCATCCACCACCACACAAATTGTTAGCTATAACTATGACGTACCTAAGCAACAAAATATCACTAGTCTTACCAGTATTTTTTAACACAAAACCCATAGATCAAGTATAGGTCCTCGCGCCGCTCTGACTAGATACCATCGTCGTACTTGAAAAATGCTGCAACAAATACTACACCTAAATCGAACCCGAAGCCTACCCGAGCCGAACCGAGCCCAGTCTCGTTGCAAAAAAAAATCACCAGTTGTCGCGACACAATTTTTCACGCACACCTGGAGTGTCATCATTGCACATCCTTGCAAATACACACAAAAATATTGAGGTGCCGCATTTTCAGAGCTGTCACGGAAAGCGAGCGCTCCATCTACGAAGGAGCGGCGCGACGGTTTCATTAATCTATGCCAAAACCTTAACAACTTCCAATTAACTAGACCACAAAACAGTAAAATTGATCTTAAATATAAAACACGTTTTAATTTATTTATTTGAAAGTAACAATTTCGAAATTGAATTTAGGAAGAGACATACTTAATTGGGAACCAAACTCGCCCAGCCCACCCGCTCACACTAGCAAGCTAACTTGACATTAGCAAGCAATTGTTCAATTATTATTATACGCGAAACACGTAACTAACTTAATTGTATTTGGGAATTTATTTGAACGGAATGAATGAACGATGTCGATGTTTTACAATTTTATCGTCGATGCATCGGCGATGTATCGTTCATCCCTAAGCGTATGACCGTACGGTGGCGTAGCTACCGTAGGGCTGTCGGTCCTCTGTGGCTAGGCGGTGCAGAGCACCAGGGCCCCAAGCTTATGGAGCCCCTCAGCATCCATGAAAAAACGCCTGTTTTTAAAGCTACTTAGCTTAAGTTACTTCTTATAACATCAGCAGCCGTTTCGGAGATTAGCCGGAATAAACAGACAGACAAAATTTTTAATAATTGATTATAAAGACACATCAATTTGGTTTAGATAGGGCCCCAATTTCATTTTTGCCCCGGGGTCCATGGTTTCTTAGCTACGCCACTGTACATAGGTAGGTGTTTGTTTAGACTTTTTTGGCGGGAACTTTGCGTTTTTATTTTATTTTCTTTAAATTGGTGTATTTTTAGTATTTTTTAAATAACTTCGGTGGTGTTTTGTCCCATAAAGATAAATCTAAGTGCACAAGTGAAGTGAAATATATAGCATTGGTTTAACAGGTCATATCTCACTATACGTATATGATACGTGCCTGTTTTATTACGGTCATTCATTACATAACGTTATCGACGAAGCTCAAAAAGATCTATGTAAATTAAATACATGGCTTAAGCATAACTTATTAACTATAAATATATAAAAGACTTCATATATAATTTTCTCAGCTAAAAACAAAAAATCCCGATTTCCCGCCCCTTACAATAGATAAATCAACAAATCCAGCGCTCAAACCAAGAAAAATATTTGGGGCTGATTTTAGACAGTAGATTGACTTTCAAACCCCACATAGATTACATAAGATCTAAAATGATTCCATTAACAGGAGCCTTACGTAATATTGCGACATGTGTACCGTCCCGAATAAGACACACAATCTATAATAGTCTGGTTAAACCGCATCTTGAATACCTTATACAAGTCAGGGGACAAGCTGCAAAAACAAACTTACATAATACCTACTTATTATTATTTACATACACAAACATTTGTAAATAATAATAAGTAGGTAGGTATTATGTTTTCGATATAATGTCAGGACTATAAAACATCAGTAGGTAAATATATGATTGTACCAATTTAACTACATGCATATTCCCTAATAAGTTTACAAATAGGAACCTAGTATTTTTTTCGTAATAGACGGAGGATAATTTATAAAATTCATGTTCTTTTCATGTTTATTAGATACGGCGTCTGTTTACGGGAATGAAATACACATAAAAGAAGCATTTCAGGAATTGCTACCTAAATATGAGCTTGATAGAGAGGATATATTCATAACTACAAAATTATGTAAGTTTTATGATGATCAATGAAATTTTCATTTTACTACACACACTTTCGCAATGGCGAATATAGATCGTGAATGATAAGACACTGGTTGGACGTAAGTATTTCTCTATAACCTCAGCTTTTAATCTGGCACTGAACATATTAATAAGAACTATAGTTTTAGCTGAAGGAGGTCGACTCGAGACTACTATTTATGCAATCAAAAAAGGTCCGGCATATACCTTATGCTATAAAAAGCTATAGAAAAAAAAAGTTTCAAAAAGCACCTCTACCAGTCATGACCTCGCCATTGTTCTTAAATTTTGTGACTCTGATGCATTCTTTTTACTTAGGGAATAAGTAGAAATCGCTGGTATGCTAGCCTATGGACCTTGCATAAACCTAATAATATAATTATGTTGGTTTGCCTTTCCTTGCAGCTCCATCAAATCATGGAAGTAAAGCCGTAATTGAAGAGGCTTATAAAAAGTCACTTTCAAATCTAGGCCTCGATTATGTTGATTTATATTTAATCCATTTCCCTGGTACAACAAAATTTCGTTCGACTGATCCAATAAATAAAAAGATACGTAAGGAGACCTGGGAAGGTCTCACTCATTTGTATAATGAAGGCATGGTCAATGCTGTCGGTGTGTCAAACTTTACCATAAATCATCTCAAAGATTTGATGACAACAAATCATGGAGTAATTCCAGTTGTTAACCAAGTAAGATTTAGCCTAATACTTATTTAACTAACCTAAATGGACTCATCAGTGTAGATTTTGTTGCAAGTTACAAATAATTCGTGTCTCATTCTTTCATTTAAGTATGCTACATAATCCTGCTATTTTTACACAGCAAAGCAAGAGTAAAGAGATGTAGAAAATATACTTGTAGCTGCTAAAATTGAATTTGGATAAAAGTAAAGTAGATGTACTGCTAGGTAGCTAACTATTGCAATAAACTTAGTGATTCTGTTTACTTAATGTTTGTTTCTTTGTATTTTATATGCTGCCATACCATTATGAGATTATTTGTATTACTATGTTACAAAAGTAAGTGAAAGTCAATTTTGATTTTTAGGTTGAATGGCACCCATATTACCATCAAATAGAACTTCTCGACTATTGCAAAGCAAATGATATAGTTTTACAAGCATATTGCTCTCTGGGAGGGAGTTCTAGTAATAATAATAAGCTACAAAAAGATCCAGTAGTTAAGAGAATTGCTGAAAAACTGGAAGTGTCAAGCGCTCAAGTATTATTAGCTTGGGCTTTACAACAAGACGTCGCCATCATTCCCAAGTCAACGAATCCTGTTCACATCAAACAAAATATAGATTTAGACTTCAGGATTTCCGACGTAGACATGAAAGCACTTAATAAGCTAGGTGAAAATACTGTCAAGTACGCTTGGGATCCGTCTTTGGTTGCCTAAGTCTTAATATCCATTGCGTTATGATACAATTAATTTTATATTTTTGTTATTTAATTTTACAGATAAACTTTTAAGATTGTGATTTGTTTTAAATTAGAAGTTAGGTTTTTCTACGGATTTTGACGTGTGCTCCAAGAGCACAGGTAGTTCTTATCCTGGTATAAAAAGGATACTTTATTCTTCGGGAAAAGATAAGATCCCTCGTGAATCCGCGTAAAACCGTGCAGGACTGCTACTTTTAAATAAGTAATAGAATGATCTGTGAAGGTCATGTGTATCTAGTAAATAAATTAATTTAAATATACATACAAAGTATTGAGTTGAACTGTTGGGCTCTCGATGAAAACTGCTCCAAGACTGCTACTAACGTATTGCGAAATAGCAAAAACCAACTTCTCCTCTTTTATGCATTTAATTATCATCAACTTTTCAAATGTAGTCAATTTGTCATTCCAGTTGATTTCGGGTGGAGTCTTATTCGTTTTGTCAACGTGTATATCCTGTAATTTTGTAAATTAATTACTTTATTAAAACTATCTACACTTTTAAATATTATAATTTTTTATCCTTATACAATGAACTGTCCGTCCATACACTCTTAAATATTATTAAATTATATTATTAGCCTAATTATAACATAAGAAAATATTTTTACTAGCTGTTCCCCGCGGTTTTACCCGCGTTAAAGAGGTATCTTATCTTTACTCGAGATAAAAAGTATCCTATGTTTCATTCCAAAATATTCTCTACCTGTGTGGCAAGTTTCATCAAAATCCGTACAGCCGCTTTTGCATGATTGAGAAATGAAAATGAAATAAAATATTTTGTATTTAAATAAGCCTTTGCAAGCACTCATGAATAGTCTAGCTAGACTCTAGACTAACGCATGGTTCGGGAGATGCTATTAATTTGCTGAGAAATAAATGTACTCTTTTAGAAAGCAACTTAAACTTAACATAACTACTATTACATACAATAGGTAATTATTTATCTAGTCTAAGTGATAATATTTGCGTGTTATGAAATAAAAAGAATGAACAGATTAAACGTTTAATTTCAATATTTGTAGTGATGGCTCATAAATATCAATATTGATTAGAAGCAGTCTGAATCAGACCATCCTACACTACTAGCACTTGTTTACTTTTAAATTTTTAAGTAATAAAGTAGTAAAAAAATGTCTCATTAGGATTAGGTATGCCTACCACACTGAATGATCCCAATTTTATTGGTATTTTTCTCAGACAGTCACGAACTAAACCTCGAAAGCTTGGATCACAATCCTCTAAATGATGAACTGCTAACCACATATGTTCGGAAAGAGTTTCTATAAGCGGCTTTTTAGGTGGCACCTGTAAAAGTTAAATAAATGTTATTGAGTTGAACTACAATTGAATGTTCCTTAAAATAATTAGTAGGTACCTATTTGCTATGAGTCTGAACTGATTGTAACCGTTTTCACCTTGAAAACGTATATTCTAGTAACTGCATATACACATAGTGTTTTATTGCGAATTAAATCAATTAATTTTATTTTATTAGTTTTAATTTTATTGAAACTGACTGCAACAAAGTTACTTAATCCAACGGCAGTAAGAGGATTAAGTAACTTTGTTTCAATTATTTTTAATTGAAATTACCTCTTACGTGATAGAAAAAATATACCTAGTCGAAAATTGTCCCATTTGTATTCAATGCAAATGTATATAATTAGTTTATAGACTGTTATTATTAAGTTATGTAATAAATCTGCTGTTGTGAAACTTCAAAAGAATACTTTTAATTATACCTAGTCCGCCCATCTAGCATTTTTTTTTTCAGACTGACCTAGCACCTCAAAACCGGTATCTACCGGTACACCACCTCAGATTCACGACTACAGCTGCTAGTAGGAACGGAACATTCATCGCTAAACTACCGGCACGCACTGTGCCGTTAGTGTAATGCAAAATAAATGCTATGCAATTATTTTGATGCTAAAGCGAAAGTTGCTTTTGTCTTTAGCTTTATTTATTTTAAGGCGATGGTAGGTCAGTGGTAGTGACGTCGGATACCGCGGTGATGGTCGTGGGTTCGAATCCTACAATGAGCTTGAGCTTTCGGTGAAGGAAACCATCGTGAGGAAACCATAGCACGGTGGTAGGGTACTTTGTAGTACCCGACTGGCTGGTTACCACCCTCAAGTTGAAAATCTGTTGCCAAGCACCTATCGGTGTGTTCCGACAGCGGCACTTTAGAGCCAGTTCCCATATAGGCTTTGTGTGGTTACTACCTTCGGCCACATCATCACTTACCATGGTGAGATTGTGGTCAAACACAAGCTTATCCAGAATTAAAAAAAAGATTACAATCCTCCTTTGTTCTACGTATGGCATTCACAGATATTGCAATGGCTGTGATTTCTTATTTTTGGTAATCCTTTTAAGTATTTTATTACCAGTATATTATCATTATGAACCAGACGCACGGCGAATTTTATATGTAAGTAATTTTTGCTCAGTTTAAATGCCATGGCGGTGGGTAAATAGGTTCTTGATTTTATGAAATTAATATGAAAATGAATAAGACTAAGTAGGTATATTTTTATTCAAATCACTTAGTCCAGCTAGCTATACTAAGGCTCGGCGATTAGCGAAACTACAACTTTGGTTATGACTTATGTACATTTCATTCAAATTTTAAGGCGATGATAGCTCAGTGGTACTGACGTCGGATACCTCGGCGATGGTCGTGGGTTCGAATCCTACAATGAGCTTGAGCTTTCGGTGAAGGAAAACTTCGTGAGGAAACCATAGCACGGTGGTAGGGTACTTTGTAGTACCCGACTGGCTGGCTACCACCCTCAAGTTGAAAATCTGTCGTCAAGCACCTATCGGTGTGTTCCGACAGCTGCACTTGAGAGCCAGTTCCCATCTAGGCTTTGTGTGCTTACCACCTTCGGCCACGTCATCACTTACCATGGTGAGATTTTGGTCAAACACAAACATATCTAGAATAAAAAATATCTACTACAAAGTACCTACAGTAACTACCTACCTTGCTATGGTTTCCTAGCGCAATTTATATATTTATAGCCTTCAGCAAGATATAATTTTTGATTGTCTACAATTTACCTACAGATTCCACGGAAATGTATTTATTTATAATTAATTCAACAAACCACTTTGGTGCCAGCTGGTCCCCGTAGAATAAAGTTCCACTGCTCTGGTGTAACGAGGCCAGCGTCGAGGTAGATGGCCATATTCAATAAGAAACTGAACACAAGTTTGTGTCTTTCGAACAGCCCTCTTGACACGTTGCGATATACTGACAACGTGATCTCTCTGTGCAATATTTCAAGCCGGGTCTCCAAAATGTCGCATTTCTCGCTTTTTTCTATCACCAAGTTAAACACCTGTAAACCTCAGTTAAATTACTAACTCTTTTTTATTCGAAACTACGTAAATTGTTTTGAATATGTAGTGTAAATATAGAGGGGATGTATGTATGCTTTGGTAATGCGTATAGATTAACTAGCCTGGTTGAAATATTTCAACGAGAACTGATACATAGGGTCGATATCTGCCAGTTGCGCCACTGCGAAGTAAAGCACCGCTCCGCGAGTGGCGACCGTGCGATATTTCTCCCGCGCTGCTGATATGCTGATCTCCGTCGCTTCAGTCTCTTCTAGTCGAGCGTTGATTATTTCTGACGTTTCCTGTTTTATTTAAACACATCATTAACAAAGAAATGTATATAACGCGAAATGAGTATTAAAGCTGATGGTAAGTGACTGACTACCGTCGCCTATAAGCATTGACAATACTAGGAGGATTGCTAACATTTTGTCGACCCTTTACATTGCCTTGAAGGCAAGTGCTACTGCCGGAAAACAGCGATAGATGCTTGGTGACACATTTTAACTTAAGTGAATTTGTGTCGTCTGAAATATACCAAAGAGATTCCAGAAAAATGTCGACTTCTCGGAAACTCAAAGAGCCGCAGTTTTCTATTTTAGATTCTTTACTATTTCCAAATTTTAATGGGACTGTAGTAAACTGTGTTTGTATTCATATAGTGTAAGTATGTGAGATAAATATTGATTTTGAGGGGAACTTGAAGAGCCGCAATTGACCCTTCAAAGAGCCTCATGCGGCTCGCGAGCCGCGGTTTTCCGACCCAGGGGTCGGAAAACCGTTTATTCGTTTATTAGTATAGATCAGGATCTATACTAATAAACGAATAAACTCAAAAACTACTGTACCAATTTTAAAAATTCTTTCACCATTAAACGCGCGTGAAACCGCTGGAGACGGCTAGTGATAAATAAATCTGTGTACGAGTTTAGGACTTCCTATTCGTACGCTTAAGTAGGTACATGTTTACCAACCTTGCTCTCGTTGAGGGTTTCAATGAGCTCCTCATCATCGAGGATGTTTCCTGACGACGCATATAGCAGGCGCAGAATCTTGTCTTCGATCTCGAGTAACGTCGCCTTGTCGGCGTTGATGCGCACTATCAACTCTGTGCGCATTATTTCTAAGTCCGGACGTTCGAGCCTCACTACATCACTAATAGGAAAAATACGTAAGTTGTTTTTTAATTTCACCTCCTTGACGTGAACTTATTTTAGATAGAACTTATTTTATTTAGTCTCTGCTTGTTTTAGTAGTACTTTACCTTAGTAGGCTAAATTAGAGTTTCCACATTTATGGAAAAAGTTTTATCGGTCGCGATTGCTTTAAGTTAGAAAGTATATTAGAACATAATGAAAAATAAGATTTAAACTAACGCCAGCAACTGATCCTCCAGTCCGGACAGAGTCACAGTAAAGTTGACGAGCGTCACTTGGATACAAATCTCGGGAAGGTAGTGGGGGTTGGCGAGCTTCGTTGTAAGGTATAGGCGAAAATTCGTATCATATTCAATGTCGCTGTCACCCAGGTGAATGAGAAGTCGACCCGCCTGTAATAAAGCTTAAAATAAATTTCTTTTAGTGCTTCCTTAGGTATATATAGGGTCTGCCGAATATCTTGCAGTCGGCATGCAGTTGCAATAGGGAATATGCATGTTTTTTTTTTATTTTTAAATTATTCATTTCCATCTTTATAACATGTCTTGAAAATAGTCAAATAAGTTTTCAAAGTGAAATTTAAAAGATTGAATAAATTTGAGCCGTTCAAACGCCACCATTTAGCGCGCCATTTTGATGACGTCATTGGTTATGTCCCGTGTTAGTTTACTATAGCGTTTGAGTTACTTCATACTTATTTTCAGTTTTAATTGCTATACAAATCATGGAAGAAGTTAAAAAACGTTCTTACAAGTATTGTATGGGACCGAAGTGCAAAACCACTATATTAGTACACCCGATAAAGTGTTTTTTCGTTATCCACGCGATTCGAAAGTACGTAAAGAATGGTGTAAGATGATGAGAAGGGATAATGTATCTCCATTATTTTCTTGCGAAGATCATTTTAACGTAAGTATGCTATATATGTACAGCATAGTGTGAATTAGTAGAAGATCCGGTCAAAAACTAACCTAACCTGTACAGTTTTATACCGTGATGAGGCTAAAACTGCATGGGAGGAGGCCTGTCCGAGTGGTAGCCTTCCGACTTTACCGGTATCGCAGAAGCAATGGGACGAGCCACTTTGTAACCAGGTTAAACAGCATTTGCTGGAAACTAGTTCCGACCTGGCAGAGCGGGCTCGCCTCATTGTTACTGCTCAACGGGAGTCAGGGTATTGGCTGAATGCTCTACCATCACCAAATTTGGGCACCCTAATGGATAATTCTTCTTTTTCCATAGCGATTAATTTACGTATTGGCTGTGCAGTTAATACACCTCATCGCTGCCTGTGTGGAAGTGATGTTCACCAGCTTGGACACCACGGTCTCGCTTGTCGTCGCAGTGCAGGTCGTCTGTCCCGCCACGCTGCCCTAAACGATATCATCCGTCGGGCGCTTGCTTCCGTCAACGTACCGGCCATCTTAGAGCCGAGCGGTGTCTTGCGTGACGACGGTAAGCGGCCCGACGGTATGACACTTATACCGTGGAAGAGAGGCATGTCGTTGGTTTGGGATGCGACCTGCGTGGATACTGTTGCTCCTTCTCACGTGGCGGGCTCATCTCGTGAGGCGGGGACAGCAGCCACCGCCGCGGAGGAACTCAAGCGGCTCAAATATTCATCTATTGGTGACAATTATATATTTGTGCCGTTTGGGGTAGAGACCATGGGCTCATGGGGACCCTGTGCCCAAAAATTCTATAAAGACCTTTCCTCCAGGCTGGTGGACACCACTGGTGACCGGAGGGCTGGTAGTTACCTCGGCCAACGCCTCAGTCTGGCTATTCAACGAGGTAACGCCGCTAGCGTCCTCGGCACGATTTCCCCGGGCAGCAATTTAAATTCAGTTTTTTATTTGTAGTTTAGTTGTTATTTATTTTTAAGTTATTTAGATTTTTAGTTTTAATAAATCAATTCAATACCTAACCTAGTTTACAAAAAAATCATTAAACATTAAGAGCTTGCTTATTCCTAATAATTCCTATTGCGCTTTTACGTTTTTTGATAGGTAATTGATGATTTATTTCATGTTAAAATGGAAGATACAGTTAATTATATTGAATATAACATAATTAAATCTGTTTCATTATGTTATATTATAGGTACTATATAAGGAGAAAAATATAATCAAAGCTTAAAGAAAGGAGTTGTTCGATCGAATCAAGATTAGATGCAAAATATGCTGATATATATCATAAATGCATCTATTTTCGGTAGATTATCCGATTGTGCTTTGACAAAACCAGTTTCTGTCATCGTCCTAGATTGACTACAAATATATATTCACAAGTCTACAGAAATAATCACAAACACAGGAATACAGTTTTCTCACAAACACAGTATGGAGATATCGACGCCGAGACATGACCATTGACGTGACATTTCGCTTCGACCAATGGTGACGCGTTTTGTCAGATTGAATTTCCCTTCCTTATTCTTCACTTTCTAAATAATATTTTTCGGGTTTAAATAATAACTAAATTTAAAAAAATACCTTTTCAGTATAATGTAAAGACAATAAAGAATCTAAAAAAATATTTGAGATATATTTAAATTTTATGCATATTCCCTATTGGATTGCACATTTGTGATGTCCTAATATAATTGGACTGACTGCAAACGATTGATTTGTATGACTATGTCTTGTTTCTATTACAAATAAATAAACAAATAGGTAATTTATTCTGTTACTTATTTCAATTTCTTGGATTGGTGTCTTAGTGAATGAATATAGTGAATTATTCGGTAGATATCTTGTTCACCTGAAGAAAGGTCTGTTTGAGTAAAACAGGTGCTAGCGTAGCTTCCACCGTTTCCCCGAGGTCTTCAATCAACATTGGCCACCCGAGTCGAATACAATTTTCCAGAATACGTAAATATGATACATCATTTAGTTTTGTGATCTGTAGACCATTTTCACGCTCCATGTTCTTTATCCATCGGTTAGCCTGAAATATATGTTTATAGCAATAATTTTGCATGCTTCTAAACATGTAGAAAAACCACTAGATAGATAGGTACCTAGGTAGGTACCTACCTAATGAGCGTCGCCCAACAATTAGATCGTAAACTAATGTTGAAGTAAATATACCTAGGTACTATGCTACTTAGGCTATTATTCACGTCAATCTAGGACATTCACTTGGCTGGTTAAAAATAGTTTAGCATGGCACTTTACCTGTTCCTGTGGGTCAATACTGAGTGACCATCTACCGGCTCTGGTTACCAGGATGCCGTTCTCGGTGGAGATGGCATCGCGAGGCAACCCTTGTGAGTTCCATGTACGGACCGTGAACGAGTCCGCCATTATCGATATTAAACTTTAAAGGAAGAATATAAAGTATTAGAATGTAAAGATATATTATTATGTAGGTATTGTTTATATATATTCAAATCACCTATAGGAAATGTTGTAAAATCAGAATGATGACAAACTTTCGTGCGTAGTGTGTACTAGGATGCACCTAGTAGTTACGTTACTTACTTATTTTTAATATTTCAAACCGACAAGATTATTTATCTAACCTCTATTGTTATTTAATTTTGTAGTATTGACTGTTCGAAGTTGATCAAGCCTTCTATTTCCCACAAAACACACGCGCGCATCTTCGATTCCGAAAGCATTACGTTTACACAATGCAGTTTTCTATTTATTTATTTACTAGCTGTCCCCCGCGGTTCACTCGCGTTCCCGAGGGATCTTCTCTATTCCCGGGACAAAGTGTGCCAAATTTCATACAAATCCGTTCAGCCGTTTTGATTTTGCGTGATTGAGTAACTATAATAGATATATTATGAAGAGATATAGATATTAGTAGGACTCATACGCCATAAGATATAATATACCTACCGCACAATATAAATACATAAATTAGACTTTTTTGGTGCAAACTAACTCAAAAGTATTCGAGGACGGTATCTCTAGCTGGGCGCATTGTTCAATCCACTTAGTTTCCAATTCACGCCGATAATGAGTTGGAAATGCACCAAAGTACGCGATGCATCCGGACGCTATGATTATGTCGCCAATAGTGCAGTGTAGCTTTTCAGTCGCTGCCTGTATTGGAGCAATCGTTCATAATTATCTCGTAGAGCGATTGTTAAAAAGCGTTGGTATCTTTTGGTCTACCTATAGATTGTCAGTAGGACTCGCGATATGATTAGTTCAAGGCGATGATGGTAGTTCAGTGATAGTGACGTCGGATACCGCGGCTAAAGTCGTGGTTTCGAATCCCACCAATGAGCTTGAACTTTCGGTGAAAGAAAACATCGTGAGGAAACTACAACAAGGTGGTAGGGTGCTTTGTAATACTCGTCTGACTCGCTACCACCCTCAAGTTGAAAATCTGTCGCCAAGCACCTGTTGGGGTATTCTGACAGGTATAGTAATAAAGTGTACAACACATTGGCAATGCCCCCATAGGCGACGGTAGTCCCTTACCATCAGATATTTTTATACCGCTATGCACATGAATGTTCATTGTTTACCAATGGTAAGACCCCATAGATGTCAGCAGCCTCCCAGGAAATCTAACCGCAGAGCGATTGTGAAACCTAAACGACATCGTAACTAGGGCATGCAATTATCCGCCTCATTTTACTATCCGTATATTTCGGATACTACCATTTCATTATCCGGATAAATCCGGATAATATGAATAATTCGGATAACACCTTAAAAATTGGTAAATCAAACAGTCAAGTCAAAAATATGCTAAACATTTTTATCACAAAAACATTAACAATTGAATAATCTAAACGTGAAACGTCGTTTTATCCGGATATTAAAACGAATAATATCCGGATATTAAAATCGCCGGATACCCGGATAGTATGCCCTAATCGTAACCTAGATCCACATGCAGGACGTTGTGAATTCCAATGGATACCTAAAATGGGGTATTTTACCTTGACGCTTTCCTCCCAGCGTGTCTGTTCGTCTGCAAGCGCCTGCGTGAGCTTACCCGCGCGCGACAACCGAGCCGCAGCTAAATCCACTTCGGCCTGCAGCTTTATGCGTTCTTCTTCCACTGTCTGTTCGATTCAGAGCACTTTTAGTAGCGTATTAAATCAACTCCTATAATTTATTCCCCATACAAATGTATTTGTATGCATATCTTAATCCTTAAATATTATGTAATAAAATACCTGTAGTTCACCCATCATTTTTGCAAGCTGAGCTTCAATAGCTTCAACTTCTTTTTGTTTTGCTCGAAGTACTGCCATAACGCTCTTCAATATTACTGCAGCTTCTTTGTGCCTGAAGTTTATTTGATTTTTTGTTTAACGACTTTCTTTACTCAACGAAGAAAGATCGTGGTAGATATTTTTCATAAAATGTTTTTGTTCTTACTCCGATTACTGAGGTGTCAAAATGACCTCTAAAGTCACCTAATATCGGCTTCCTGACATTCGATCAAATTTTCTAGGGAAATTTATTACGTGTATATACATATAAAAACTAGATAGTGGTATAAATTACTTACTTGAGTATTTTCGGTTCAACGATTTTGAATACTTTGGCATACATATCTATGGCTTGCACCCATAAAACCATTGAACGGCATACCTACAATTTATATTTAGTAAGAATTTTGATATGCAATAATTTAAAAAAAATGGTAATTAATGTTTTCGGAAACACACATGTTTTCTACAATCCACAATTTTTATATTTTTCACGAAGCTTTTAAAAAAAATTAGGACTTATTATAATTATTAAAATATTCTCACTTGCGATAGACTGATTGGCTTTTTTAGCCATTAGATTCTTAATTTATAGCAACGTAATGATTTTGTAGCGATTATAAAGACTAAGAAGGTGAAATTTTGTTCTAATTAGAAATGTATCTTTGAGTAAGTATGAGGATCTATTCGTTACCTTAGACACTTTCACCACTGTTTCCGGGTTAAAATCCTTGTGTGTGAGGTAAACTTTGATCTTCTTTAGTGTTGCGTCGGAAATGTGATCTTTGTCATACTCTTCTAATTTCCCAATAAAATTCACATCCGCAAGTAGCTTCTTTGTTGAATCCCAATCAGGTCTGTTGCAGGACGAAGAAATATTGGAACGATTTAGAAAATAGTTCCATATCAATAAGTTTTCTACCCAATAATCTTTCCACCGAACCCACGAACCCCTATTTTTGTGGATTGAGTGGATTCCAAGTGGATTCTAAGTTGAGCATTTAAAAAAAACTTAATGTTTTAAGTAGGTACTCAAGTTTTTAGGGTTCCGTACCTCAAAAGGTAAAAAAAGGAACCCTTATAGGATCACTTTGTTGTCCATCCGTCCGTCCGTCCGTCCGTCCGTCCGTCCGTCCGTCCGTCCGTGTGTCAAGACCCTTTTTTCAGGAACGCGAGGAGGTATCAAGCTGAAATTTATATCAAATACTCAAGTCTACTGTTCTTTGGAGCTGTGAAACAATCAAACTTCTAAGCCAACGCAATCAAAAGATACAGCCGTTTATGCCGCAAATTTTCGAAACTAGCAAGGGAATCAAAACCTACAGGGTACTTCCCGTGAACTCAGAATCTTGAAATTTGGTACGAAGCAACGTCTTATAGCACAGATAAAGGAAAAATTCCAAAAAATAAAAATAGTTGAAAATTAAAGGGTGTCCCCATACATACATAGTTACCACCAATTAAGATAGGCCTCTGATTTGTATGGGCTATTGCTCATACAATTTAGAGGTCGGGCTTAATTGCACCAACCCCAAATAAGGTAATTGAAAAAAAATTGATGAACGAACTATTTACAAGTTTGTACGGAACCCTCGGTGCGCGAGTCTGACTCGCACTTGACCGGTGTTTTTTTAAGGTAAGATATCGACTGTACAAAAAGAATTGCAAGAAATAGGTACATATTCTTTTTTAACTATGTGGTATTACTAACTTAGCTCCAAATAAGATGCAGATAGGCTCCATAACAAAACGAACTAATACTGGAGGCTTTTGAAAGGCTTTTAGTTCATTGATATCGGCTTTGTTTAATGCTTTGAGAGCCATTTGTGCAGCATCCATTGCAGGCATCGCAAGAGCTAGATCGGCTTTTGCTTCATCAGCTATTTGCCTTACCTCCTCTGCTTTTATCTACAATCATAAAATTTACAAATTTCATTTATGTTTTTTATATTATGTTTGCAATGCCATTGATAGAATTTATATTATATGTTCGCTATGTTAGCAAACCTTAGCTTCAGCCTCATCCTTCATGACCGCCTTCTTCACTTCGTCGGCCGCTATCTGCTCTATTCTAAGTCGATTGACAAGCGCGACGCCTTCTGCCGCTTTTCGAGCTAGGACCGGTTCCATGTCACGGACCTGCTGCTCCATCACGCCCACCACTTCGTATGTCTCATAAAGTTTCTGTATTAATCAAAAGATAAATTGCATGTCATTGAACAATCGACACGTAGGTAACTATTCCCAGTTTGTCAAATCCGGTCAAGAAATCAATAAAAAATCTACTCCAATTTGAAAATTAACAAAAGCATGAGCCCTTCCTAAAAAATACTAGTCAGTATACATTCCTTCTTCTTGGAAAGAGAAATCTGGTCCTACTAACATGTAATCCACAAGATATCCTGTCCCTGCCTCGAATGATTTGCTGCTGTTTGTTATCAAGTAACATCAGATAAAGTTTCAGTAAATCCAAATAACTGCTGGGAGTCGTATAGAAGTAGCGCCTCATTTCTTGATACAAACGATCTGTCATGATGTCTACATCCTGTGAAATATTATTGAGACAATTTAAGTAATTATTTTTTGTTAAAGTTTAATTTAATTTGTTTTTAGGGTGCCGTACCTCAAAAGGAAAAAACAGAACCCTAACGGATTCTTAAAAAAATCGTCATAGCTTCAAATTCCATGATGAGATCATGATACAACTTTGACACCATCTAGAAACCGTATTCTATCAAGGCAAAAATAATAATAAAATCTAGATCACAATCGGCGAAGATAGGTACATAAAACATCTATGTGAGAACCTCCTCCTTTTTATGCTTAAAAAGTTATTGGCAACTCTATTTCCTCGAAATGGTATTTGTTCAAAAACATGGATCGTAATCATAATAATGAACTCCAGACACGTGTATGCTATTGTACCTATGCGCGATATAAACTCGTATCTATATCTAGGGTAAAAGCCGGATAGTTGCCTCAGACGGATACATGCCCCGGTTTTTGATACAGTATGTTAGGAGTATAAATTGTTTTTGCGCTTTACTACAATGAATGGTGACCCCCCGCAGGCCTCAGTGCCACATAAGTCATCGAAATAGGCGCACTTGTTTTGTCTGTGCAAGCAAAAATCTTCCGCGGCGAAACTTTGACGGGCGTTATAATTATATTGGTAAATAATTTCTATTGAATATCTTTACTACTGATTGTGGTTTCAATCAACTTTTTGTTTCTTTGCATGCATTAGAGTTTAAATTACATTGTTTAATATGTTTTATTGTTAAATAATTTTTATTTATTTCGCAAATAAAAAGGGCAAGTATCCGCATCAAAAAGGATAGTCGCCCTACTTACTTTCGCGGATAGTTGCCCCTCGAGTAGCTACAGATTTTTTTACAAGTAAAAACGGATTTTATTTTTTTGTTGTTTTTTCGAATTTACTGTGACTGTAACTTGTTGTAAATAAAATAAATATCCATTTGACTGTTTAATATATTTATTCTAGATAAGCAAAATGCCTCGCAAATATAAAAGAAAACCAGGCGTGGTGCGACTAAACATCAACTGGACAGAAGAAATTGAATATTTTTATAATTTAAATCATTACAACTAAAAACTATTTAATAATGTTAATTAATATTCCAATTTGTACTTAACCCTTCGTGTGTACACTAAATTTTTTAGTACACGGTGTGTACACTAGGTCTTTTAAGGATCAGCCTTGTTTTCACCGTTTTCTAGGGTTCCAAAAAGTCTTAAAAAATTCTAGATTACTTTTTAAAGTGTCTACTACATGGTCTAACAGTTGCCAAAGTCAAAAGTTTAAGATCATTGTTAATAAAAATTGAAACAATAGCCCCAAAAATGGGAAATCTATGATTTTCAACTGTTCCTTCAAAGACCCAGTATCCATACACCGGGTTAATAAAATATCTCAGTAAATTATACAGACTTGTTAAATAAATAATAAAGATTACTTTAATTGATACAAATTTCGTTCTATCTAAAATAAAAATCATACCGAGGTTACTATCCCCGCGCGAGGCAAGTATCCCCCGAAGCATTTTCCACGCTAGGCTACTATCCGCCATAGTAGGCAACTATCCCTTTTCTGAGAGGTGAAATAAAACACTATTTATTCAAAACCATTGTGAATTATGTATACAAAAATAGGTTGTTATAAAAGATCAAAGACCAATGTTTTGAGAAACATACCCAAAAATTTTCAGTAAGTCCATATTTTTAAAAAATAAAGCTTTTTCGAAAAGTGGGGCAACTATCCGGCTTTTACCCTATACTAATATATAAAGCTGAAGAGTTTGTTTGAACGCGCTAATCGCAGGAACTAGGTTACTGGTTGGAATTGAAAAAATATTTTCAGGCTATCCATATGACCAATAGGAACGCTGCGTAAACATCATGTATGAAAGAATTATTCCACATAAAAAGTTTAAAAAAAAGGTCCACGATAGATTATGTCTATCTTTTAAGCTTGGCTCACTATAACCTTTTTAATGCCTAATCATTTTTTTTCTAAAATAATTCATTATTTGCGAAGGGGTTTTAATAAACATGGTTTATTTTATAAACATATTAATATTTTATAAATTTAATAAATTAATTCTTATCCAAATAAATATATTACGTTATTCATCACAAGTATTTAATTTTGAACCAAAAGTTACCTTTACATAATTTGATTTCAATGAATATTTGTATTATTTAGTATATGTCTAGCATAGTATCGCCCGTGTGCGTGGCGGGCGGTCATGATCGTGATGAAACTTGGCACACAAATAGTTTATGTATAAGGATCATTTTTACCTCAGGAAAAGATAACATCCCACCGGAAAGCGGGTGAAACCGCAGGGGACAGCTAGTGTATGTATAAATATGGACTTATATACCTCATGCATGGTGACGCAAAGTTTAGAGATCTTCTCGATAATTTGTTGGTTGCCCAGAGGCTGTAGACATTGCTCGGCTACAGATAGTAACGCTTCTGGTGGCCATTTCGTAAACCAATCTATGGTACAGCAGTTCACGAGAGACGGGAACATACGGCAGCGACGTCTGAACACCAAATATTCATGTTACTCATTATACGAGTAGCTCTTTTTTACATAGCAATTTAAAATAATATTCAGGAATATAAAACCCTCGATAAAAATCACTTAGTTTTAAATGAAAATGTTCTTGACACCATTTACGCAACTCCTCTATAGTAGCTTTTATTATTTCAGCAGACTATGGGTCTAATCCATATTATAAATGCGAAAGTGTGTCTGTCAGTCTGTTACCTCTAAAACGATTTAGATGAAATGTCGTATAGAGATAGTTTGATTCCCGAGAAAGGTCAGGACATAATATTTTTTATCCCAGAAATCACCCTTTAGGGGTGAAAAGAGGGGTGGAATTTTATATGAGGAATCTTAAAAATCAATTATTTTACTTTTCCTAAGATTTAAAGCTATATTTTAATTCCACATTTCACAAATTACTAATCTCACGCGGTCGAAGTCGCGAGCAAAAGCTAGTATACATTTATTTTCTATGTAGATATATATTTATTTTAGTACATTATTTACTAATTCTAAGACGGCAAATTTTTTAACAACAAGTGTGTACACATATTTCGGAAAGAAAATCTAAGAACAAAACGTGATTATCCCAATATATATTTTAAAATCCACTTATCAACACGGAGAGCCTCGACTTCAACATTTTTATCGACTATTGTTATGTATTGTTCCCTTATCATAGTTTTGCTTGATTTCACCTTTTGAGCGTTTTCGTAGTCGAATATTACTTTGTAGTTTATACATTATAGATGCTGTTTATACCTGAAAGCCTCACCGACCGGGCTCATACATATACAAAGGTGCAGTTTCCCTCTAACGCGATTGATGAAGAAGTAATAGACTCCGTCTCGATCCGCTGGGTTGACACCATTTTTGCCAGCACTATCGCGGCAACCTGTCTGCACTTGCTCGTACGCATCACCGTCGAATAAGTTTGGCACTTCCCCTATAATTATAAACAGTTGCATTGTTGGTAGCTGCAGTTTTTATGACTTTCATGACAAAAGTAAACGCATGACTATGTACAGGGTGTTTGGCGCATGGACGGACACAATTTTTTCAGGGATTTGGGGGGTCATAAGGTAGGTTTTACCAATACATTTCATGTCCCAACTGTCATGGTTGGTGAAGTATGTTTTTTTTTAGTTTTTTTCTTAAATTATCCAAAATATTTCCTTTAAATCGAAATAACTTTTTTGTTGGTGGGTGTAATGACACAAAATAAATTTTGTTTTATTCTCTAATGTTTTTTAAATCTAAATAAATCATTGTTTAATACAATTGGATTCAATAAAATTAATTGTGTGCTTCCAAAGTTTAAAAAATGTTTGAATGTAGAAATATTTCAAATTCTAAATTCATTACAAAAAAATCTAAAAGTTATTTTGAACTTAATTCTCTTTTAAAAAGTTCTTTAGCTTATACCCTTTCTACCTACATGCTACATGCCAAAGAAATCATTCACTATGTAATCAAATATTAATGTTTTTAAACTTTGGAAGCACATAATAAACTTTATTGAATCCAATTGTATTAAATAATGATTTATTTAGATTAAAAAAAACATTAGAAAATAAAACAAAATTTATTTTGTGTCATTACACCCACCAACGAAAAAGTTGTTTCGATTTAAAGGAAAGATTTTGGATTTTTATAGAAAAAAACTTTAAAAAAACACACTTCACCAACCACGTCAGTTGGGACATAAAATTTATTGGTAGAACCTAGCTTATGACCCCCCAAATCCCTGAAAAAATTGTGTCGGTCCATGCGCCAAACATTCTGTATAGTCCTACTTAGATAGCTATATAATAAATAAATAAATAAATTGTTTTTTTTTGTTATATACATAGATTAAGTTGTAGGTAGGTACTAAACTGTACTCTAGATAGAACCAACCAATTTTTTATACTACTACAACTATTTATAATAGATTCAGTTATATTAGACGATTTTTTAAAATATGTATATTCATTAATAAACTGCGTATAGCCCGACCTATAAATTGCGGGGAAGTTACAAGCGGTTAAGTTGTAGATCACTCTGAGCGAGCACTACACCATTTTAAAGATCGTGCATTACTACTTGTGCTAAATTGGTTGCGCTCTCTTAACAATATTGATTTGGTAACAATCTTACCAGAATTAAGCATATTGTTAATATCTTCCAGAAACTCCTCTTTGGTAATCTGAGTGTCAGTGAATAGGAACACAGTGTCTTCATTACTGACCCCTGCTCTCATATACATTTTACGCAAATCATCGTGGAACTCGGGCGTATCGTAGTTTCGTTTCAGTTCCATACCCATGCATCTAGTATATTATAATGTGTAACAATGATTAGAATTCAATTTTTTCTATAACATCTTGATAGGTACCTATATAAATATTTAAAAAAAAATGTTTCTATTAAAATAAGAGGTAAAAAGTAAAAACATGCGTCTTATTACGTTAGATGGTGTAGGTAGAGCAAGATTAGTTAAAATGAGGTAAGTAATAGGTTGGGGAAAAAGTTTCTTCGCATTTTTTAAGAAAATTCAAAACATTTTTTAATATAGTTTATTTACATTTAACTAAAGTATGTAGGTACCATTTTGTTTGATAACTTTTTCCCATCTTGTAGGTAGGGACATGATACCATTGCTATGGAAATTTTGGGACTTCTGATCAAAATACCGCGACAAGTGGTTTTGGCAGTCCTCTCGTGATGTTAACCTGACACTGCCTAAATAATTCTGAAGAGACCGAAACAGGTGGAAATCTGAAGGTGCAAGGTCAGGACTATACGGCGGATGCATTAACACCTCCCAGCCAAACTCTCTTAATTTTTGCTGAGTGGCTAAAGATGTGTGAGGTCTAGCGTTATCATGATGAAAGCCACACTCCTTCTGTTGTCACATCTCATCAATTGTTCGCAGTAGAGTTCAGAATCGATGGTCCTGCCTGGTGGTAACAGCTTATAATGAATAATGCCCTTTCAATTCCACCCACACACAGCATCACATTGTTGCGAGTTAACCCGGGTTTTACCACAGTCTGTGAAGCCTGACCGGCCTTTGACCACGATCTTTTTCGCACGTTCTTGTCGTGCGTGATGCACTTTTCATCACCAGTTATCAGCTTCTTCAAAAATGGTTCGGTTTCATTACGTCGCAATAAAGAATCACAAATGAGTACACGGTTCATTAGGTTTCTTTCAGTGAGCTCGTGAGGTATCCAAATATCGAGCTTTTTTGTGTCCCCAGTTTTTTCAAATGCGCCAAAACTGTTTTGTGGTCAATTCCCAGTTCTTCAGCTACGTCGTAACTACTGATAAGCCGATCTTGCTCCACTTTTTCAAAATTAGCATCCATTTTATCCGTAATAGGGCGACCAGAGCGACGTGCATCTTTGACATCAAAATTTCCGGATAGAAAACGCTTAAACCAAATTTGTGCTACTCTCACAGACACTGCACTAGGTCCATAAACATCGCAAATTTTTTTCGCGGCTTGCGTTGCATTTTTACCTTTTTTGTAGTAAAATTTTAAAATGTATCGAATTTCTTCATTAGATTCACTCATCTTGACAGTACGAAAAACAAATGAAAATCACAAATTTTCCTAATTTGAATTTGGAATTATGTTCTTTAAAATGTAAACTTTCAATGATACCAAAACCAGCCAGATACAAATAGTATAGCCAAAGAGATTTTATTACAAGTTCATACATACTATAATGCGGAAAGACTTTCCCCAACCTAATATATATTTTAGTATTTAGGTTTAGTGTCCTATCGATTATCCTTGAAGAGATAGGAATGTATTTTTTTTTTCTGGATAGGCTTGTGTTTGACCACAATCTCACCATGGTAAGTGATGTTGTGGCCGAAGATGGTAAGCACACAAAGCCTAGATGGGAACTGGCTCTCAAGTGTAGCTGTCGGAACACACCGATAGGTGTTTGGCGACAGATTTTCAACTTGAGGGTGGTAGCCAGCCAGTCGGGTAGGTACTACAAAGTACCCTACCACCGTGCTATGGTTTCCTCACGAT
The DNA here is from genome assembly GCA_951361185.1 of Ochropacha duplaris. Classification (NCBI taxonomy): domain Eukaryota; kingdom Metazoa; phylum Arthropoda; class Insecta; order Lepidoptera; family Drepanidae; genus Ochropacha; species Ochropacha duplaris. The sequence continues at coordinate 6,256,939 of OX592690.1, forward strand.
GTTTTCCGTCACCGAAAGCTCAAGCTCATTGTAGGATTCGAACCCACGACCTTCGCCGCGGTATTCGACGTCACTTACCACTGAGCTATCATCGCCTTAAATAATATGGTACATACTTGCACTCATTGACGTGTCCAGCGAGAGTGGCGACGCTCCTGCGCCCGGAGCCCCCCGGGCCGACCATGAGGCAGTGGCCGCGCTCGGCGCGAAGCACCCTCGCCACTCGCACCACGTGCTCCACCGCATCCTGGAACAGCACCAGGTGCATCTCCGCGCGAGCCGTCGAGTTATACTCCTCCAAGTATTCCTGTATCAAACATTATTACCTAGTAACATCTGAGTAGGTAGGTAAAATAAATAAACTAAAGGGAATAGCGAATAGGGGAAGCGACGTAGACGAGGAATATGTAATAAATTTTCAAAATTCAACTCCTAAAGGGGTAAAAAAGACGTACGCAGGTGAAACCGCGGGGTGGAATGCTAGTAATATATGAATAGGCAATGTTTGTATGTTTAGATGTAGAAGATAATCTCCGCGACTACTGATCCGATTTGAATATCCTTTTTTCACAAATAAGAAGCTACATTAGATATCCCTGGATGCTATAGATTACTTTCATCTCGAAAACGCGACGCGGTACAAACATACCTGCATGCATCACTGTGCACTTTATATTGCTTGGATCAGTTCTGAGGCAAAATAATACGTGAGATACAACATTATTTTTGGTAACTATACCTAAGTATGTAGTTACAATACCTAATACAAAACCAGAAGTAATTAGTTACCTTAGAATCAGTAACAGAATTGATTGTAATATTTCCCCAAAAATAATTACCTGACCTACCTACATCACCTGAATCTGTATCGATTAGATTGGACTAAACTACCTACTAGTATTTAAGTTTGTGTCTACAGAATCGGCTTCAATAATACCCACTTTGTAACACAATAAAGCTTCTACACCACGGAATAAAGAAACTTAGTCTTTACTCCGTGTTCTACACTCAAACTTATTAAGTAGTTCAACTAATGAATGGCAAGGGATAAACAGTGTTTAAAGAATAACCTTCAAAACAACCATAAGTTTCTGCATGTCCGGGATCTCCTGATAAATTCTGCTCTCTTTGGGTATCGCTGAGTTAATAAAATCACCAAAGAGAAGTACTGGTGGATGTTCAATAATAGTTTCATCAGGAATTTCCAAGATAGGAGTTTGAAAGTTCTTCTGACAAATGGTACTCATCAGACGAAGGAAATAACTCTTGTCTTCGATATTGATCAATCGATCGTGGAACACACGTAGACATTCATGATAGAACAATCTGGGAAAATGCACTAAGTTATATTATAGCCTAATAATATTTTATCATCATCATCATGTCAGCCTTAAGAAGACCACTGCTGGACAAAGGCCTTCGACAAGGATCTCTACGAATGTGAGTAGCGCAAGACCAGCCATTGTAGAGATCGGGGGAGGCCTAATAATATTTACCAATCAAAAATCTTTTTGATTCAGTTTATGATTAGGTTAAAAAATACCATAGAAACTTTTAAAAGATTAGCAATGAGATTACCTGAGCATTGCTTGTGGGGCACGCATAAAACCTGCTTCAGCCTGCAATACTCCCTGCATAGATTTAGACAAGTCACGCAAGTTAAACACATAGTGTGACTTTGCAGGTGTAGGCAGTAACTCTGCACATATCTTAAGGTAAACCTCAACCGACGCGTTCACTATAGCATCTCCCAATACTGATACTTCCGTTACAAAATCCTCCAAATGACCTTTCAAAATCGCCTGTAAAATCGCCATTAATAAGTACATGGTCATTGATTTGTAATTTATGTATTAAGTGCACATACACCAAAAGTAAAGTGATTATGACCGTATTATAATGTACCTACCTAACTACAGATATGAGCACCCATTACGTATACATAGGTGTAGGTACACAGCATTTACCTACAAAGTTTAGCTTTATATACTTTAAAAGTATTGTTTTTCTTCAAACCATATTCAGTCACTCGCTAACATATCATGGCTCAATTTATTTGCTCTCAAGTGCACCTACATAAAAACGACACAGAAATATAGGAATGAGTGTTAGCAGTCTATTTATTACCTTAAATATGGTCTTCATAGCGTCCGAGTTGGGTATAGATATGTAAAACATTGCAAAGTGTCTGACAAAGCGCGCTGTCAGTGGGTTACGACCTCCGCCCGGCGGGGCACACGCACATGACAGTACCACGTCCAAAATATCCTTCCAATACAATTTATCGCGATCATACAATCCCCCGAAATCAAGAAATTGCCTAAAATCAAAGTTTAATTGGATTATAATGATGTAGGTAGATAATGTAATAAAAGCTAAACAATTATTCGCTAGGTCCTAGGTACCAGTTATGCACACCACTCTCCTCATCTATCTACTACTAGGGCATTGATCAGACAAAAAAATAAAATCTTTGTACAGGAATTATCGGATCAATAGTTTGAATATCCGAGATTTATCCAACGATTGAACAAAATATTCCGAGCTATTATTATAATTGGACGCCAAAAATATTACAATTGCAGAGCGTAGGTACGTTGCCCCTAGTCGGTATGTAGGTAGATACCTACTAAAGAAAGAAAGAAAATAAATTAATTTATGTCAAAATAAACTATAGGTACATGTACAAATTTTTACAATGGATACAATTTTGCTACTAAACGGTCCAAGCTCGGCATAATGCTGGTTGTTTATAAACCAGCGATGATCTTACTACTAGGGGATACTTGTAATAAAACCGACGAGAACTTGAAAATTATGGGAACAAACATAAATAAAAGACACGGCGACTACCATCCAATTAATTACCGCAGAGGTTTTATAAGATCCGTTGGTGAGATATAGATACCTATTTCAACTTTACCTCTAAGCTTCAATCAGTTTTCAGCCAGTGTCAGGGTGGATTAGCGTATGTAATGCGTCCCAGTTTGCACTACGTACCTTAAAAGTTCTATAGTCGGCTGTGCTCCGTAGACATCCAAACGCGGCATATTTACGTCATCTATGAATATGATAATTTTCTTTCCGAGCGGAGCTCCTATTGCTTTCCTTGGTCTTTTTTCCATACGTAGTTCAATCACTTCCTACAATCCATAACATTTAGGTTAATATTAGCCATTCTTATATTTTCGGTATAGAGATAATACCAAACTGAAACCTACCAGCTGTTTAATTTTTGTGTTTATATTTGACCACCATCATACCATGGTAAAGTCGGTAGTGATGCGGCCGAAAGAGATAAGTACACGATCACCACACGATACTTTAAAGCCAAAATACATACCTAGTACTTATTTGATTTTTAAAAGTAGTGCTAAGTTTACCTGTGTGCGAGTGCTACTCGTTTGTGCTGAGAAATTCAATATGCATGGTATGAAGTAACCACCAGCAGCCATTTTATTCAGCACTCCAGCCGCCACACAGGTTTTACCTACACCTGTAACAGCGGACATAATAAGTACCTTCCTTCTTGCAGTACTTAATAAAACATTGGTAATCAAACTCACCAGTTCCACCCGTAAACATGACTGGTTTCCCGCTAGATAGAAGTTTTTCGAATAAGTATCCATAACGCACGGTATCTATAGTCGGTACCAATGTTTCGAAAAAAGGCTTGTTACTGTCGTATACAAACTCCGGAATAATCTCTGCCCACACCTTTAACTTTCGCTGTTTTGTGTCCATAAACATATCGAAGAAGTTGAACCCGTGCGGGAAACTAAATAAGTTGTGCATACTTAATTGATAGATATTGAATTAGGATACAGCTCTGGGCTATTTTTCAATCACCATCTAAACTTTCAGCCAACTCATGGGAAATAAACTTCAAACGTACCTAAGACTAAAATGCTCGATCAAAATGTTTGTAAGAGTTGTTCCCATAGCAAAATTTGTTTATAATAATCACTACCTTCCTTCACCCCTGAAAAGTAGACTGGTGATAGAAAAATAACTAAGTGTTGTAAATGAATAATCTTATCCTTATATTACGCAGTATAAACCACGGAATCATATGAATCTAGAACTCAATAGGTATAAGTATGGTACATATTTATTGTTTCCATCATCGATATAGGTATAGACTAGATTTAGGGTCGGCGCAAAAAATACGTCTCGGTCAATAAGAGCGCATTTGAAAAGTGAGCTCTTATTTTGTTTAGTTTCGTTTGAACACAGCCAATATAAACACGTCTCACAATGCCGCAGTGTGTATTCAAAAGTTGCAAAAATAATGCTCGAAAAAGCAATTGAACGGTCGGAGTATCTTACTTTCGGTAAGAACATAAAGAATAAGAGATATTTTAAGCTTTAAAGTAACAAATAATATAAAATTTTGAACAAAATTACATATTTTAAACCACGCTACCAACGCTACAAATGTTTGGCCAAACTCGCCAACACACGCACAAACTTCGAAGAAGAAAAAATAAACGAAACAAAACGATGTAGCTCTCAAGGCGAGAACGGGAAAACATACTTTATTCGTTGCATGTTAAGGTTGATTTCACACTAAATGTTCTTTAACTTAATATGTCTATTTCTTTTAAGTGACAGGAGTAGTTTATTGCTTTGCTCGTTTTATGTGACTAATGATCGTAAGTATTAGATAATATTTTGAAGATTTGTGACTTTATTACTGGGTGCTATGGTTGTAATTAGGTTGAACTTAAAACTGTTTTAAAACATTTCTCTCCCTTTGTTAATAAACAAATGCAGCTGTAAAAGTATATACTCACGCGGATAGCATTTAGCTTGGATTTTGTATGTGACCCAGAATCTAGTCTATACCTATATCGATGGTTTCCATCGACGAATGTTTGTTAAACTTACTATTCAGATTCTTCAAATGCTTCAAATTGTCGTTTGATGACCTCTTCAAATATCTTTCTATTTCCTTCAAGGATATTACCGCCAATGCACCACACGTAGCAGAAAATGAAACAATGTGCTATGTACACTTTGACTGCGGCTTTATCTGAAAACCGCTCGCCTGGCTCCGATAACAAAGCGCCCATCAGATAGCATATGGCTGATACTTTGCTTATGTCCACCTGTCGCATTTAAGTTTTATTTTGCAAATATAATGAGATATCTTTTTTTACTTTACTTTGGATACGGTTGTGTTTTACCGCAATCTCACCATGGTAAATGATGATACGGCTATAGGTGGTAAGCACACAAATCCTAGAAGGAATCTGGGTCTCAAATGCAGTTGTTGGATGCCGGAACACAACGATAGGACTTTCAACTTGAGGGTGGCAGCCAGCAAGTCAAGTAGGTACTACAAAGTTACCCTAACACCGGCTATGGTTTCCTCACGAAAGCTCAAGCTCATTATAGGATCGAACCCACGACATTTGCCTCGGTATCCGACGTCACTACCAAAGAGTTATCATCGCCTTAAAAGTGAAACAACTATATCTAATAATATGTCCATCTGTATTTTTTTCAGGAGATATTAGAATAAAATGACATTTTAAAAAATATTTTTCTATGTTAAATGAAATGTTCTTTTTTAAATTTATTTAGGTGTAAATGTCACCTTGTTGTTTTCATTTTCGCAAAGGACCTTTGGTGTTGGAGAAAAGCAAGACGGGTAACGCCTACTCCTAAAGTATTGGTATATGAGCGTTCCAGTTAACCTGATGAATTCCAACACTGCATTTGGTATTCACAAGACTGACTCCGACTTCCAGCATCTTAAATAACTCGTAGAGGAATTCTGAATTTTCTTGGTTGAACAGATTCTTTTCGATGCCTTCTTCTATCCAAGACCTTACGTAAGGCAGGTACCCCATTTCATTAGGATCGATGTAGACCATGCCGCACCGTGACACAGTGGCTGGGGAAGCTTGAGCTAAGTCTGCCACCTTTACAACAATTGTATTTAATTATTAAATCTTCTTAGTTCGCTCTGATTAGTTATGTACCTACCTATCTATTTAGTTTAATTAAATATAAGCCGTACGTTCGTCTCATTTATTCTCATATCTAGATTAATTGAACTAGCTGCCGGTGAACGGTTTTATATTCGTTCCTTTATTTTTTTCCCCAGTAGGTATTAACATGCCTTGTTTTATCCAAACAATCATACGGCCTCCCTTGTTAAAAACCCAATTTTGCACTAGGTAATACTACAGCGGGGAGTTCATTCCACATTTGAGGATACCCCTATCGATGGCGAGAAGTGTGATAGTAGAAATAAGTGGACATTAAGTCAAACAACTCAGAATACACATAAAGAGGCAAAGTCTCTTTCATTCTCTTGAAGTAGAATCTATACCGTTCGTGAGCTCGGGGTTGTCGACAATAGGGAGTTTTTATTGACTATTTAACGATTTTAACGATAGTTAAATGACTTTTGTACAAAAACCTGACTTGTGACATCCTAAATATACAGCATCAAAATATCTAAACTTTGTGGTTAGATTGGTCAACACACCGCTGAACTGTGTCAAAAGGCGCATGCTGGTATCCAGTTGGATGGGGCCACATATGATAGCAGTACCTACTCCACACGGATTTTCGACTAGTTGCGACTAATAAAGCTGCAGTCGTTGTTTTTCGCGATGTTGAGGAAGTGTTATACAATTGTTGTGGATCGATCTTCACACGAGGTTCAACCGCAACCTCCAAATCAAATCAAATTATTTAAATACCTAGTTACTAATAAAATACATTTCTTATTTCCGACAAATCGGTAGTTTACCTCGAAGATCATATGCACGTAAGGCGTAAGCTTGATCCTCTCGGAGTTGGAGAGGCACAGCATCTTGTTGTCATCGAGCACAGTATTCATGTTCTCAATCCACACGGCGTCTACCGGACCATCGCAGATTAACCATTGGTGATCGGGTTTCTCACACTATTATGGGAAATACTCGTATTTATATAATTTTTATGAAAGAATATTGCGCCACTTTCAATATTACCTAGTTATTAGCGTAAAAATATATTGTGTGTACCTGGACAGCAGTTCTTAAACAGAGTGGTAGAATCCCGTCATGCCACTCTAGAGTTTGTAAATTAACTTCCCCGTAGAGTTCACCGATCGTTAAACTTTTAGGGTTCATTATGTATTTGTGCACAATTTGGTTTTGCGGGCCCGGCAATCCAGCTTCACACGATTTCATATATGTATCACCCAGTACCTGCATTTGTGTCATAATATCCATGAATCATTTTAATAATCGTTACACTAAAAACATAACTAAGGTTTTAATATCATTTCGATCAGGAGAATCGCCTGCCTACTTGTCATCCTTAGCCCTTCTTCTTCTTTCTTTTTCCTTCTTCTTGTTTGCATTAATGCAAATATACTCACACTCAAGACCACAGTTTTTCCACCACCTGTGGGTCCCACTAGCATAACTCCCCATCGCACAATCATGGTCTCGTGGAATTGTATCACTTTTTTTATTTGACATATCTCAATCTGTAGTTTTCTCTGAATTAGTGACATCTCTGTGTAAAAGATACTTGTGTAAGTTACGTGTATGTTATATTATTATACATTACTAGCTTTCCGCCCGCAGCTTCGCCCGCATGGACTACACGATTTTGGCTCTTTCGTTTTTTCCAGTTCTGGCGGGATATTTCAAATTACCCAACTTTTCTTGCTTAGAACACAAAATTACATGTAAATTTAAATTTATATAAAAATTGCATCAAGCGAAGCGAGGCGCTTGAATTTTATTCTCTCGTCCGTATTTTTTTTGCGATTACTCCTATGATATTCGTTTAAATTATATGGAGTAAGAGAGTAAAATAATGTGCATGAAATGCTTAAAGCCTCTAACTTATTTAAAATGATAAGGATTAATACCGTATTTGTGTAAATAGCTTTCCAATTACCGCTTTATAATTGCCTATTTTTTAAAGAATTAAAATGGATATAGGTAGTATGTTATCCTTCAGAGATAGACAAGACATATACCATCGCGGACTTTTCTATAGAACTATATATGATACACAATTCCACCATACATCATTTTGTTATATCTCAAAGGGTTTAGGCAGCGTTTTCGTTGTAAGCTCCCAGACGGCTTATTTTTTTCCGACACCTCCAACAAACATCATTATATTTTATCAAAATCCGTTGCGTAGTTTTTAAGATCTAAGCATACATAGGGACAGACAGACAGCGGGAAGCGACTTTATTTTATATATGTATATTATGTGATACCAAAAGCTGATTAAGATTGTATATCTTCTAGAATGGCCTATCAACCGTCCCAATGGATCCCTTGTAGATCCATCTCATACATGAAGACGTTCACTGCTAGACAAAGGCCTCCCCAACGGATCTCCATAATGGCCGGTCGGTCTTGCGCTATCCGCATCCAGTGGCTTCCCACGACCCTTACAACAAACTCACTGATAAAGTCCTCCATAACACGGTAATCCCTTTCCGGGAGACTGACGCCAGGGAACAAGTCAGACAATATTCCAGCAAATAGGACAGCATCCGCTGCTAGGAACTTAGGTAAATTGCTGTCGTTTAAAGCACACAGAAGCGTCTTTTCCTCATGCTGGTCTGGACTCGCTCGTTTCAATGCACCGGCCATCACCTAGAGATGGTATTAATGAGAGAGCAAATTATTATATCAACATTATCATTTTCTATAGTATACCTGTATAAAAACACTACTACAAAATTTAACATGTACCTAATTTTATCTGAAATATAAAACAAATATTTATTAGTATTTGAACACTTGATTTAGTGACTTCGTCTAGCACTAAACTGCACAAAAATATTAATTTTTACGAATCTACAACACTAATAAAAGTAAACTTACACCTTCACTACAAAATCGAACATTTTGTAACAACTTTTTAACAGTGAAAGCATTAACCAAGCCCTACATCTAGCTTGGTCATACATAAGAGTATGATTTGATCGTTTCGCGGCCGTCGCGGTATGTCTCAGGTACTTATATAATGTTGTCATGCAATAGTTCCACGAAACGGCCAAATCATAGATTTCTACCAAGATCTAGGGGTTTGCTGTTATATAGTTAAAACTTGGCTCTAAGTGAGAATTAATAATTTATTTTTTATTTATAAAAAAAATAATACTGAAAACGTTATGAACTTGTGTTTCTTGGCAACCTACTTTATACGTATATGAATTGGGATATATTTTACCAATACACTCTTGACTGCCCTCATCCCGAAATCGTAATGATCTTGCTTGGAGAGTTGTTCACTGGACAACTTGTACATTTGCACCATTTTCTTAGCCAAACCTCTTGATGACTCGAATCCTTCAGAATATAGGATCACTTCGGCAATCAGAGCTGAAATTAATAATAGTTAATTACGTTAGTCGCTTTAACAATCATCATGTATGTCGTAGTAGGAACGCATAATCCACACCGGTTTACACGCAACCAACTGGAAGATCCAGAAATGAAAACAGAGGTTTTCCCAACAACAGAAGTTTTAGTGATTTTCATAAAGTGCAATACTTTTTAAAATTAAATTATTAAGGCTAAGATCAGTCAGACGCGTGTTAATAACACGGACCATTTCGGTACATTAACTTAGGAACTTAACATATTTTTAGAAACCTGGAATAAATAAAATAAAATATTCTAAACACTGTTATTTTATTGTGGAATTCTTATTGAAGCCCAGTTTACCCACGTTGTCGAGGAATTTGCCAGTAAATCTAGACATAGTTAAAACTTTTGTACCGTAAATTGGCATAATTTATGCGTTCCCCGGATTATTAACAGTACCTATACCGGTATTTACCTACAGTTACTGGTATTATACAAATAATTTATCCTATCACATCCTCAACTCTTAATACTTACCATAATCTGGAACCATCATGGATATGGGACGAAACAGAGCTTTAAGATTATCCGGGAGTTCAGTTCTTCCTGCATATCCTGGGTTCATTGTAATGAACGCAGCACATGACCGCACTAATTTGATTTCACGACCTTCGAACATGAACCTGTGAATGAACCATGAACACATGCAAAATAATTTGTTATTCTATCTAAAATTCACCCTCTAATTAGATGACCTGATGATTACTGAGGAAATTATTTCCATATTATCCCATATAAATAAGGACAACAAGAAGCAATAATATTAACTGATGTGTTGTAAGGTTTTTTAGTAAGTACATGGTACCTGAGCTGTTTTGCGACTTTAGCGTTCCTTATAGTAATGAGTTGCTGAGCTATGACGGACAGAACTTCAATGTCAATTCGGTTGAATTCATCGAAACAGCACCAAGCGCCCGACGTCGCTAGCCCGGAGAAAAATCTGCCCATCATTTTGTAGTCGAGACCTAATTTAATGTATTTACATATGTAGTAGGTATTTCCTTTAAAATTAATCAAATTCGCTAATAAGGTAAAGATATTATTAATGAAGAACCTTCTGAACAATTGAAGACAACACATTGTATGGCAAGTGCCTTGGCCAGATCCTTGGTGGTTTCAGTTTTGCCAGTGCCTGCTGGACCAGCAGGAGCTCCGCCTAAGTCTAACTGCAGTGCTCCCATGAGACAGAGGTAACATCTATCAGTCAGCGGTGTTATCACTAGTACACCTATTAAAATAAATTAAATAACTGATGGTAAACTTGAACAAGTTTATACAATACAAACAAATACAAAACAAAAACAATACAATACCACCAGCTCCCAGATATTCATGACCGTAAATATACAATGCGCTGGACATCCGCGCCACACAGTTGTCGATGTCTTCTTCCCAGTAATACCGAATCATTTTTAGCCATTCGAAATCATTCCTAAAATATTTATATTGTTAAGTTGGTCTTCTATGTTGGACGTTAATAAATATTAATAAAGTAAGTGGTACTAACGCCCGTTGCACGTGTTTTTCAACCATGTGTGTTATAGTATCACGTGCGTGCACGTCTATAGTGATGAGTGCACAGAGAACCTTCCTGAATAAAGACGTGAGGTCCTTGCGTGTTAGAGCCGCCAAGCTATTTAGATCTGCGATGCAAGTTTTCTCGTATCCCAAGAAACCAGTATCAATCCGAAGCGGAATTTCATAATCAAAAATTTCATGAACGCCTTTAGCCCACATAATTTGTGAAACTGTTAAAACAACCTAAAAATATATTTTAATTTACAATAAAAATAAAGTTCTTTGACGTCTGTCTGTCAATTAAACACAGTTTCCCAGGGCTTAAAGGGCCTAAACGCTGTAGAGTTGTTTATATATTTTATAAATTACTAGTTTTCGATTCGCAGTTTCGAGGGCCGGATTTAGATGTGTGGAGGCCCTGGGCAACAAAAGAGTCCCTAATTATTTAGCAAATAGGATAAATAATAAATTTTTTTCTTAAACGTGTCACCTTATATAGCGGATATACCTTTTTAGGGTTCCGTACCCAAAGGGTAAAAACGGGACCCTATTACTAAGACTTCGCTGTCTGTCCGTCTGTCTGTCTGTTACCAGGCTGTATCTCAAGAACCGCGATAGCTAGACAGTTGAAATTTTCACAAATTATGTATTTCTGTTGCCGCTATAACAACAAATACTAAAAACAAAATAAAATAAATATTAAAGGGGGGCTCCCATACAAAAAACGCTATTTTTTGCCCTTTTATGCTCGATATCATCACCAGATTGTATCTCAAGAACCGCGATAGCTAGACAGTTGAAATTTTCACAAATTATGTATTTCTGTTGCCGGTATAACAACAAATACTAAAAACGAAATAAAATAAATATTTAAGGGTTCCCATACAACAAACGCGATTGTTTTTTTTTTGCCCTTTTTTGCTCGATATCAATAATGGCAATAGTTAGGCTCTTGAAATATTCACAAAATATTGAGTTGTATTTTTACTTTAATAATAAATAATAAAATTAAAATAAAATAAATATTTAAGGGGGGCTCCCATACAATTAACAAACGTGATTTTTTTGCCTTTTTTACGGAACCCTTCGTGCGCGAGTCCGACTCGCACTTGGCCGGTTTTTTTATTCAGTGTAATTTATGTGGAGGAATCATGAAACTAGTGTTTATAGAAGCTACTCGCCATTATTTACGAGCGAAAATTTAGCTACAAACATCTGCACAAACTTTCGTAAATTCAAATTAGGATTCATTGCGTGCGATTTTGATATGTACCTATACAATTTCATATACCTAACAATTTATTTATAAATAAAATAGCTCACTTGATTGGGGTGCAGCTCTATCCATTCCACTCTAGGACGAGCCATAAAATCCTTGAGCGAGCTTTTCATACATCGTTTCACTGATGCAAACATCGCTTCCTCTACTTTACTAATCCAATCTTCAACGTTGCCACGAGCTTTCAGACCCTAGTAAAGTAATAACAAAGTTGCTACTATAAAACCAATCAAGATTCATAAAATAAATACCTGAGTAGCAGTTTAAAGCATTTTATAGAGCCTCTTCTGAATCTAAAGAACAAGCATACTTTGCCCAAATTAATCCTCTCTCCTTCAGGAGACAACATTGCTATGATGTCTGTGGTAAGATCTTCAGGCTTCGCAGTCTTAGCTAGTTTTGCTTGTAAAATGTCCCTTGTCGTGAAGGACATTTCTTTTTCTACAAGTGTTCCATCTTCTGTAATTTCCATTTCACTTTCAGGCAGTTTAACTCCAAATTCTAATTTAGCTATAGCGTCAAAACATTTTCGCAGGTGAGGTTGTACTGCATGTGGGTTTCGAGTCTGAGGAGGTAATGAATGATACTCTTAGATACAGCCAAAATAAAGGCTTCCACCACTACGGGCACGGTTGTGTGCACATATAGATGGGACAATATGTAAATGCGAAATACTACTCACTGATTAATCACGAAATCTCAAAAGATATAAACGCTACAATTTTAAAGGTAGCTGATAAGAGCTTAAGATAAGCATTTTGATTTTTCATACCTAATGGGATCTTTCAGGAAAGCGGGACAACTAGTAGGTTCATATTTTTTGAATACTGTTATTTAGGTTCCTTATCCGATTCAACTTATTTACCTGAGCCAATATCTCCAGTAGTTCGTCATTGGATAAAAAGAAGAACCTTGGAAATGCTACGCGTTTTGTTTCTAGGTACGCCTCGAGACACTTCATTATCTGATCCAACATCTCATTGTTTCGAACGAATTCTTCATATAATTTCGGTTGTGTTCCAGCTGCCATCGCTAAGGGAACCTTTGTAAATTGTGATAATGTGTTATTAATTCTAAGTATATAAAAATACCTAATAGCGAACATTAGCTATTTGATGTCATTTACTTACCTTAGCCAGCTTACGCATAATATCTTTCCATGACTTATCAACAATAGTGAAAAGTCGAGTCTCATTTGGCAGTTGCCTTTGAATGTCAGGAGCAGAAAATATGACTTCCAAATACATCCATGTCTGCTGACACGCAGACCATTCTTCCTATATAAATCATTAATATTTTTTTTATAAAGATAGCTTCAATAATTTTAATAATGATTTAATTTGTGATCTATAATAATATATGGGTTACCAGTGTTTTTGCAAATAAATCTAAATTCTTTGCCCATTCTTCGACTCTGCTCTTGATAGGTCCACAACTTCTTGAACTGAGTATAGTACTAACGTGGATATTGCTTTCGTCCAAAGCTGCTTGAATTTCATCAAGACCACCCAAAACGTATACATCTCTCGCATCCTTGTGAAGCAACACTGGGAACTCCAAAGCAGCCCATATTTCCTCAACCTTTAGAATTAATAACGAATATTTACTAAGTAGAAGATATTATTGGTTTATCCTCCGTTATTTCCGTTCTTCCTATTTCATTCTCAAAAATAAATCATACAACTAGATATGAGTGCCACTACTACGATAGTTTTTTGTGTCAAAGTTGACAACCCTAGCGTGATCGCCGAGCGTAGATATGAAAAGTGAGGTACATACATATAATTGACTTCTGTATGTAGCTCTTTTGTGCCTCTGATATCCGTTTTAATACCCACATTATCTACTACTAACAATACTCAGTTTTACTCACCTTTTTCAGCAATGCTTCAAGTCCTGCTTCAGAGCTCGCCTGTCCAGCTACTTCCATAAGCTCTTCAGCGTGTTGGAATGCATGTAATTCTTCAAACATCTGTAGTGTTTGCACAATTTCAGGATTGAAACGAGTATGTAGAATATCCTCAATTTTAACCCAGTGCCGAGGTTTCAGTGCTGGATTTCTCAGATATGTTATAACCGGGAGCTGAAATAAACAATATAGGTAAGTATGGTAATGTTAAATTTGTATGAAACATAAAATTTCAAAAACAATAGTTTACCTTGTCTTTTATTATGTCTATTGTTTGTTTACATTTAGGGACAATCTTATTTGGTGGTAACCCTTTATCAAGCTGATTAAATATTTTGCCGAAGTTGATAGTAGTGGTTTGGATATCATCCGCGTCTAGTGTATTGAAAGGAACTTCGAACCTGTATTTAAATAAATACATTTATTATAGTATCTTTATAAGAAACGAGTTTAGACCTCCATTGATAAATACTTTATTCGGGTTTAATGTATAACTAACTATTGATGTGATTGAATATTTAGTTTCACCTATTAAATTTATAGAAAGAAGATTTTCGTTAGAACTTTACACTAGTAGTCTAGTCAACAAGTTCAAAAACGTGAAAAATTGAGATAAAGGTCCTAAAAATATGAGCGATGGCTCATTCGATTCGGAATCACCTCTAGAAAAATGTTTTTGAAGGATTTTGGTGCAGGTTAAAAATTGCAATTGTTATTAACAAAATAAGATGAAAAAAAATGATATTTCGTTTTTTGTTAATAACTTGAAAAATATGAACATTTAAGCAATTTTGAAAAAAGCTCGTTAAAGAGGAGGAAATTTCCAATAAAAAAGTCCTAACTCCAGGAACTCTATCTCCATTATTTATAATTTTAATTAGACGTTGAAAATAGGGCTCCGCGCGGCTGTTACAGCATGCGCGCGCCGCCGCTAAAGAGAGTTCAGCAATAAAAATATTTTTTTTATAACATAAAATGTGATTTTATGTTATAAAAAAATTCTAGAGGTGATTCCGAATCGAATGAGCCATCGCTCATATTTTTAGGACCTTTATCTCTATTTTTCACGTTTTTGAACTTGTTGACTAGACTATAGGATTTTACACTGTCCTATTTACTCAAGTTCTGGTGATAATGACAATATTAAAATTATTTTTATAATTCATTTGTACAACAGTTTCACTATAGTACAATTAGTGATGTTGTGTGTGGTTAAAGATGGTAGGTACACCTAAAATCAGTGGTTCATGTACAGCGGCCGGAATACACAGTCAGGTGTGGTGACACATTACGATTTATTTATTAGGCTCATCAAAAGTATTTTACAATTTAATATTGCCATCTATAAATAGTGCCATCCACGAAGACGCGCCCCACTCTTTTTCCTTATCCCTTACAGTGCAATTGTACAAACTATACATGAACACATGCAAAAACATACAAGATACTCTACCACTGTTATTAATGATTTTTGTTATATTTATGTGAAGATTGAGATATAATGACAAAACATTACCAGGCGATGAACATGTCATTCCATTCCTTTGATGATTTCCATAATAATTGCCTTAGCTTTACATCGTTTACAGCTTCTTCTAATGTTTCAAGTCTAGCCGGTGGCATCTGTTATAAAAAATGTTAGTTTTACTCTTCAAGTAGTCTAATACTGCTTATTGCTAACTTCAACAATTCTCGAAATATCTTTGAACAACTGTGAATTTCTACTCGTCATGAATGATGTGTGTAACGGCCTTTTGCCAGATAGTCTGACTGTAATGGTATTTAGCATAGAGTATATAGCTCCACTGTTTACTTAAATAAAAGTGAAAATTTTAAAGAAACATGGAGCCATGATATCTGATCTGAGGGGTTAGTTGCCCGCGAAATTTGTATGATTGCTCTATCAGCCTACTTTACTAGTGAGGTGCATGGTTTTCCACTTTTACAACAAAATTAGTTTCGAACCCAACCTTAAAAATCTTCTGCCATTCTTTTATCTGCTTATCTCTAGCTACGCAAGCTATGAGTTTCTCATACAATTCATTCAAGCATTCCATTACTTTTTCCATATCAGATTTATCATCATAAAGCCACGGTTGCTGAAATTAAGTCATACAAATATTATAATAAACCACTGTGTCCGTGGAATATCATGTGCATTATCAAATAGGCGGGAAATAGTTACCACAACTTCATCTCTAAGTTTATTGACATCCATCATGAGTTCCATAATGTCCTTGCCAATTTGACTAGCAAACAATCCGGCCAATTTGCTCCTTGTTTCTAATCTAGCATCCACGTTTGTTCTTAACGTTCCCAGAGCCACACTCAAACCTAATTAATTTTAATATTGTTAATAAAATTATTGAATTATTAAAGACCTTCATAATCATACACAGTAGATACCAACCTAAATATTCAGTCATATCTTCTGGAGATATTGGTATATTAAATTCTCCCATAAGATCATAAAGTTCTCGTAGATATTCAAGCCGCTCTTCCAAAAATGCTATACGTGGTTCTAGGGTGTTTAGCATTGAATTGAACACCACAAGTTCACTGGCAGTCTCCGGATCCTTGGCAATATCGTTGCTGACGCTTTCAATTCCATCAAGAATTTGTTCGATGCAATCGTGCCCAATCCTATAAAAAAAATCATCACCAATATCAGTTTACAATAAATAGATTGGAAATATTCTTGAACTCAAATAAAAATACTAACTCAGGTGTAACAGAGGCGACTACTTCGAATAATCTTCTCGGCTGTGGCCGGAACAATTCTTGGAAGGGACACAAACATAAGAATATTAATCCCAAAGGTTGATAGCAAACCAGTTCTTCTATAGATTCCATTTGTTGAATTAATGTATCGCACAACTTTTTAAACTCGGCTACGTCTCTTTCATCTTTAATAATGTTTATATCCATCTCATGAGCTTCTTTAAAATTAAGCATAAATCCCTTGAACCGATCAAGGAATACCCAAATGTTATTAAATCCATTTATTATAGAGTTAGGAATATAGGCAATATTTTCCAACATAATTTTGTCTTGATTCATCAAGAAATATAAATTAGGCGAAACGCCTGCAGACCACTCAACAAGCTTTCCCATTACTGTGGGCTGAACGAAAATCTGCAATGATTCTTCATTTAAAAAATTATGGAATGTTCGGATATACTCATCCCAGTAACTCGTAATTTTCCCCAAGTAAGTCGATATGATTTGTTCACTGGGGTTTAGTTCACATTCTCCATTAGCCAGGATGTAAACATCTACTTGAAAAAGGGCCCACTGTAACAACCACAGTAATATGAAATAAAAAACAAGGAAAAATAACCTCAAGTATTGAAATAAATTATGATTTATAAGATCCCAGGTATGAAAGAGGTGCTGTGATATTCTTTTTTTTTATTCTTGATAAGCTTTTGTTTGACTACAATCTCACCATGGTAATTGATGATGTGGCCGAAGGTGGTAAGCACACAAAGCCTAGATGGGAACTAATTCTAAAATATTTCTTAAAGGCTTTCTTATAATATACTAAATATGTATTTATTTTAAATTTCGATCTAGCCTTGCTAACATTTATTTTATTTACTCATATTTTGGAGTTATAAAATTATAAATTTGCACAGCAGAATTTCTAAATATAGTTCTTATTTACAGCTCTAGGAAAACTATAAATAATAACACACATAAGATCTCATTATACTCTAAAAAAGCTTTTTGTGAACCAAATTAAGGTAACGAATTTTTGTAATAAATAAATTAATGAAGATGCCATGAGTTTGAGTTTTGTATAATTAGGTCATGAAAGATATGAATTATATTTGAAATGTGCTAATTTTGCACGACAGGAGAGACGAGGGCCAAACATTTAAACGGTATCGCACCTTGCATGTGTCTGTAACTCTTGGTATCACTTCGAGTACTTCATCTACCTCGGCCCCCATTAAGAGATCAGGATCAGGAGTAAATTGCATGTGTGTTCTTAAGAGATCTGCCATCATACCATTAGACCTCTTGGTTAAGCGATACAACATGTAATTTATCATGTAATCCACGTACTTAATAAAACTGAAAAAATATATTTATTTAATTTATTTTACATCAGCTTCCGCTCCGCGGTTTCACCCACGCGTCCCGAATCCTACCCTATGTCCTATTCCAGGGCCAATATAAACCGGAGATTAGTCTGGACTAACAAAACGACCACTTGTTAATATTTTAATAATTCTGGTTTGAGTTTGAAGAGAGTTATTTCCGAGTTAAAGTACAGTACATATATGTTTGTATAGTTTTTTGTATAGATGTAAGTACCTACCTACCTATTATATTTTTATTATTTATTTGTATAGTTATATAGGAAGGTACCAATGACTTTTTTAAATTAACTAGCTGTCCCCCGCGTTCCGAAGATATCTTATCTTTTCCCGGGCTAAAAAGTATCCTATGTTTTATTCCAGTTTTTATCTACCTGTGTGTCAAGTTTCATCAAAATCCGTTGAGCCGTTTTTGCGTGAAAGAGTAACAAACATCTATCCATCCATCCAAACTTTCACATTTATAATATTAGTGGGATATAGGATATGCATTTGAGAAAATATGTATATTAATACCAAATTAAAAAAAGAAAATTAAATACATACTACAGTTGACTCAACTACTGAGAAAAAGAGTTTTATGTGTAGCTAGCAGTTTCTACACTTGCTACATGACCCAAAATCGGAAATGCGAACTGAGATTAGAAGAAACAGACAGACATAACAGAATAAATATCTTGTATTTGTGTTTTGGTTGTAAGCAAATAATCATCCAGGGTGGGGGCAAATCAGAAACGTAAGTGGGGTCCCCCGCGCTTGTTGTGCTCTACAAAATACAATAAAATGCCGCTGAAAAAAAATGGATAAAACTTGGCTCATAATACCTAGAGCATACCTTCAATAATATGTAAGATTTTTATTTTGAAAAATCATCAGAACTTTGGAAATGAATAAAACCGTGGTGCAAGAATTAGTTCAAAGCCTGCAGATAGCGATAATTTTTTATAGACATCCGTTAAATTACCTTGCTAATCGTTCACAGTACTTTCTTTTGTTAGCTTTCTCTGTATAGGACATGCCTCCTGTAGGCTTTCCCCTAATAATCTGGAACGGTGGTATGTTTCTGTCATCGTATACGAAGCCTTGTTGGTACAATGCTGAATGACACGATTGAGTTATTATTTCTAAAACGACTGCTCTGAACTCTTTTAGCGTCTCCCTTAATTGTTCTATGCGTTTCATCTGAGGGTATTTCACCAGGTTAATTATGGTGTTACAGAATTAAGTAGGTACTTAGTTAGTATGTGATGTTAGAAACTAAAATATAGACATGGTTCTTTACCTGCAATTCAATGAAATAGAAAAACGCTGTGTCCATGTCTCTGCTCACATCTGCAAAAGATTTCATGTACATTTCGCAGCACATGGCCTGGATGCTAAGCAGAGCTTTACCCAAAACGGGGGTTAAGATAAATAGATTCTTCGCAATCTTTAATCGTATTTTACTGAACTTTCTAAATAATATTGATTTTCTCCAAACATAGAATGCTTTCCAATATCGGTATACCCTGAAAAACTTTATCTGAAATGTAGTGGTTAAATAACTATATTATTTGTAAAATGTAGCTTAATAAGTAAGTTAAAGAGACAAATAAGCTATCTCACGTCAGTAAGCTTCACAAAAATAATGTACTCCTGTTCCCATGCTGGTAGTTTTGTAAAAACCATTTCGGAACTCGTATAGTGCGTTACCCCACATGGACTTATTGTTAAATAGTTTTTTTTATCAAGCTCTTCGTAAGTAACCACCCTGTATAAAAATGATAATTGTTGTTCAACAATAGGTATACTGCTTCGTAAAAATAATTTGGTTTAATTGTGGACATACTTTAGATAATATGGTGTAAAATAGACATTTTGAGGGTGGACGGCATATATCATGTAAAGGAAACCACAACTCGGGTTATTCCTGACAAAGTCAATGACTTCTTTCTGAGATGCCACAACAGGCTTTATTTTTAGCGGATCTTTCGTTTCTTCTTCTGGGTTTTCAAATTTTATGGAGTTCTTGGACTCTTGAATCTTAAGTGTTTTTCTCCTTTTGTCTGTAGCATCACCTGCTAACACAACATTATTTCTTTACTTTTATTATACCTACCTTGCTTGCGGCAACGCGAACCTCGTGTGGCGAGTCGCTCACTTCCCTATGGCGAGGGAGGAGGGCGATGGCTGCCACACACGTCATACTTGTGAACATGTGCTGCTTGTGGGGGCTGGTCTGCTTGAGTTTGTGGTTTACTAAGTCAGTCATAATTAAATTAATCGTTTACTATTTTTGCCGCTAAAACACGCAAATATTATCAGTGAGACTAGATAAATAACTATTGAATGTAATAGATGTTAGTTGTTTTTGAAAAGAGTAATTGCTGAGTTTATTGCAGCAAAAGCAACCTTCCGAACCGTGTATTAGAAGAGTCTGGCTATTCGTAAGAGCCGGTGAAGCCCTATTTGGATGAATAAATATTTCATTACATAATATAAGTAGTAATTTAGTAGCATATTAAGTGTTGACCCATAATATAATAATAGTTTTAGAATTATATTTTTAGAATAAAATATAACTGTTTCCAATTTATGTTTATTGATAACAATAAAGCTACCTACTAAACAAAAAAAAACAGAGGAGAAAAAGGGGTACAAAGTTGTTTCTTCACGTATGATGGTTCTGTCTGTATAAGGTATTTGTAAAGCACCAACAAACTATCAAGTGAACATTTAAACTAGGTTGGATGTATTTATTAACGAATGATTAATCACACAAATGTTATTTTTCTTCATATTTTTTCAAGTAAGTTACTTGGATATTTCTGGATTGAGAATTTGAGAAGAGAAGAGGCTGAAAATAAACATTAGCTAAAAATCTTTTCGTAAATAATACCTAAGTAGGATATATACCTTGGCTTTCATCTATTTTTATAGGTTCTAACTTGGCTGGTTTTCTTTCTTTTCTATATCTTTCTTCTTGAGCGGCTGTAAATCCAGTCTGAGAACAATGAATGAGTAATAGCAAATTACAAAAATGTTAGGACACCTTTGTTACCATGCCAATTAGGTAACCCGAAATAAAATTAAGTAAGTACCTAAACGGAATCCTTATAGTATCTCACTCGTGTCTGTCTCTGTCTGTCTGTCAGCTTATTTTCTTGGAATGCGTGTAGCGTTATTTGTAATTTTGGGGAAAACTTACACGAGTATATTAAGTACCTACTTACATTGTGTGATTTATAAGAAAATACATAATTTATGAAAATTTCAACTGTCTAGCTATCGCGGTTCTTGAGATATAGCCTGGTGACAGACAGACGGACGGACAGACGGACAACGAAGTCTTAGTAATAGGGTCCCGTTTTTACCCTACTACTAACTATAGATTAAAAGATATTAAAGAAAATATACGAAACTAGATTACCACTGGCGTGGTGCTGCTAGCTCTTTTTGTTAGTTCGCTTTCGTGTCGAATGGGTTAACTCAAACTCAAGGGTTGTGAGCTAAGTGACACACCGACATACCCCGACCACGACATCTTCCTCGAGTTCGCTTCACGGCGACAGGCGCAGGGAGCCCGTCCCGATTACTCAGAACCCCGTTTTATCAACTTTTACAATATTCAGTGGAACACTGCTATTTGCACTTGCACTTTAGCTGCTATTCTCACCAGATACAGGGTAAATCTCGGCACACCTAACTTGGCCGTGCATGCGTGATGCGTGTGGGAGGGATATTAAAAAGTAGTCAGTGCGTTCAGATAGGTATAGGTAGGTAGGTACATATATTTTGTGTATGCAATTTAAAATGCAGTCATTTATAAATATTAAGATAATTCAATAATCAATTAAGTACAACATACCAAAGGTTCCGGTTCCTTCTTTACAAACTCAATTTTCTCCAACAGCTTTTTGTGTGGCAAATGAAATGGAATATCCCGAGGTTTTCTGGAATAAGCAAATGTAGCAGACATGAAATAGCTAGTTAAGCTGAATCGCGAATTTTTTTAATGTCCTATGTAGATTTCTCGATATGCAAGAGCAGATTTAACAGATGCTGATTTAACAGCAAAAAACGCTACTCGAACATGGTCGATAGGACCTAGCGTCGAACTTAAAACCCAGCTGAAAACATCGTTCACACAGAAGTCTGTTTTTGCATGTCTTAACGTCATTCGTGTTAATTGTGAAATCAAGTGCCACCGAAATAAATTCTATTCTCCATTGATACGGTCGTAATAAGATAAAAATTGTCGGCGTGAGATGTGATCCTTTCTCAAACTTGTTGTTATGCTTAACCATTTCGAGAAACAGATGAGGCGCTGAGGTGACAATTTCCATAACATTATTAGTACATGTTATTACTTGAAGTTAAATACCACGGTGTTTGGAAAAAATGGGTAGATAGGTAAAGTTTACCATCAGTGGTAGCACAGTTATATCTTTATACTGTGGTGGTAGCCCGGTAAGTAAGCACAAGCTCGCTCATAGTAGCGAGTACTTTAATCGTATATTAAAAATATAGTACCTATCCTATTGCAAAAATGGTAGGTCATGTTTCATGAAGTCTAGCTCTTAGCATTGTGTAGATAAAATTTAATTACCTAACGTAGAGCGTTGGAACCTTCCGGACATTTCTTTGTAATATTTCTATAGCTGGTAATGATGTTATTGTTCCTTTACGTTTAGTATTTCCGTTTATCATGATTTGATTATACTAGCAAATTAGTATTGATTTACGAATGCAAACATATTTATTGCACCAACTCAATCCATTACCTACATTGGATTTGAACGGAAACTGATTTTGTTGCTATAGAAACCTTGCTTGCCAGTATCCATGGCAAAAGCTAAATATCTAATAAATACTACTTATATCCCTTTGATTATTAAACCAGCCTAAAGTAATATCCACATCAGTCAGGCCTGTCCACCGGATTACCTTTGATTATACCTACTTCACAAGGTACTTACATCTATAAAAATGTTATAGGTACTTACGTACATAGGTGAATTTGTTCTACTAATGTTTAAATTCTTAAAAAAAGCAAACCTATTTACCTACCTATATATATACATATATTGCAGCCAAAAGATGAACTTTAAATTCTTAGGTTTATTCTAATAAACCTAAGAATTTAAAGTTCATCCTTTAAATTCATTTAAATTCTTAGGTTTATTAGAATAAACCTAAGAATTTAAAGTTCATCCTTTGGCTCGCATATGGGACGACCGTCTCAAAACCACGTAAAAATATATGAATGAAAAATAAATATTATTCTGGCAACATTAGGTTTAATAGAATCAACTGACTAATCTAGGCGGCCAATCTATCGACGCGCCAGTTAGACACTACCTATCACGCCGCAGGTCGTGGGTTCGATTCCCATCCAGGACAGACATTTGTGTGCATGAATATGTCTGTTTGTCCTGAGTCTGGGTGTAGTGTAATTATTTATTTAAAGAATGTATTTATAAATAAAAAGGTGTATATCAGTTATCTGGTTTCCATATTACAAGTTCTGCTTGGTTTGGGATCAGATAGCCGTGTGTGAAAATTTTCCTTAATGTAACCAAATCGTAACATAGGTCTGTGGTAACATATGAGTAATTTATAAAAAGTAGCAGGGTGCGTCTTTTGATAGCCGTTTAAAACTTTTGTTTAAAATCGTAAAGCTGTTTCCAACTCGGATGTACGATAGTCGGATCAGACGTGTATTTTGAGTTCGATCAAATATACGCGAACATCATCCAATAATCGTTTTGAATATAGAAAAATCTGACGTAGGTACGATTCGGGCGTATTAACATGACACCTGACCAGATTTAAATACTAGTTACCTATTTCCGGTTTATGTAGATGTCGAGTTAGGGCAAAAAGGGGTAATGAGAGTCAGTGGGCAATGGGAGTCACCCTCACATCCATGAAACAGTGCATGAGAGCGACGCGTAAGCAGCATCTTTACCCCCCGCTCTGGCCCTCGGCGCAGCCTCGAACGGCTCGCGCCAGTCAGCACCCGCGCCACTGAGAAACAAGCGTGTTTGGTTTTTGTTCTCCGCTGATGTAATTTTAAGCCAATGCAAATTAGAAGGTAAGTGCCACATATCTTGCAGTATGCGATTATGACATTTACATGTACTTAGTTAGACGTTTAAAATTGTGATTTGCAGTTCAGATTATATCAGTGAGTTAAAGTTTTTTTTATTTTTTTTTTCTCACTAGTGTAGTTGTGGGTAAGGAGAGTCAGTGGTGGCTCCTATTGCCTGCATGTTTAGATACATTATTTTTATTTTTTTCTAGATGCCGAATATTGACGAGTCAGGACAACTGAAAAAGCTTTCAAAGCTTGTCTTTCTTGAAAAAGGTTATTTTATAAGAAATGCTGCTAAAGTAATGGGAATCTCTTTTTCAAGTCTTCAAAAAAAGTGGTGAAAAAAGGTTCTACCTTAGATCCACATCTAGGACGATTCACTGTATTTAGTCCTGAGGCAGAAAGCAAGCTAGCAAACTTTGTAAAAAAAATGGCAAATATTTTCTATGGTTGCACTGAGTGATCACCATTACCCCTATGTTAGTGTAATGGGATTCAAATCTGTTTTTTTTTTAACTTTTATAAGTTCCAAAGTTGATTGCCAAAGTGACTGAAATTGATCTCTAATGATAGTTCGATAAGTAAATTATGTTTAAAGGCGGTTGCAATAAACACTTTTCTTTTAATTAAAAAAATATTTGAGTTCTCGCTTAAGTGATTCCCATTACCCCCTTTTCCCCTAATAATACCAATACATGTATAAGTTTAAATAATATAAGTACATCATTCTAGCCTATTTTCATATTTAATTCAAGTCTTGCTGGCAAGGCGGCGCCCACACCGCGGCGCCCACAGACATGCTCGTTCCCGCACATGCGCGGTACGCGCCTCCAAAGGTAATCATATACTCTTTGGTAATCACCACCAGCCCTAAAAAAAGAATCATACTTTTGAAATCCATACTAATATAATAAATGCGAAAGTGTGTATATCTGTCTGTCTTTCTGTCTGTCTTCACGCTTAAACCGCTGAACCGATTTAGGTGAAATTTGGTATAGAAATAGATGGAACCTTGGAGAAACATGGAACACGCTTAAACCGCCGAACCGATTTAGATGAAATTCGGATAGGGATTGTTGGAGTCCCGGGAAAAAACATAGGATAGTTTTTATCCTAGAAATCACCCTTTAAGGGGGTGAAAAGGGGGTGGAAGTTTGTATGAGAAAAACCTATTGCTGCACTGACTCCATTTCATTTTCATTTCACCATCATTAGGAAATCTGCAACAGTATTGAAATGATTATCGATAACCATTTTTACATCACTTTATTTGTTAGCATTATAAGAGGACCAAAGAGGACCATTTGACATTTTGCTTGTGACACGTTCAAAAATAATAAAAACAATCAGCCATATTTTGTTTCATTCCCACATTACGATATGCTAATTGACATAAATGAATAAACTGTATAATACTCGGTTTTTATTTTAGCCCGGCTTCCATGCTAGTTACTGTTCCGAGGTCCCAATGTAGTTGTTATCTTACTCTTTTTCGCAATTGATAGGTATTTGATTCAAGTAGGTATGGAGAGCGTCCTATCCAGCTGGTATCTACACTACAGCATGTTGATTTTTTAATCGGTTCAATTTGTGTTTATCTATAGTCTATGTCAAACAGAATATATCCAATACTGTATCGTGACTTTTCCCCAAAAAGTCCGTGAAAAGTATTAGTGGAACAGCTGCCAATTTCAATAATACCAATGACCGGACTAGTACGGACGAGGACTAGAGTTTACAGTCTTGTTACAATTTTGAAAAATGGTTAAGGCTTATTAGTCTTGTAACTAAAGCCTTTAAATAAACAAATACATAATAATATAACCAACCACTGCATTTTAGTCTATGTTTTGTGTTGTGATTCTTCTTTCATGTGTGATTGATTAGCGCGGTATTGTAATAATCTAAATTATTTTATGTTTGATTAAATTGTGTATATGCCTGTGAGTTTATTAGCGTTCACATTTATTTGTTATCAATTACGTCAGTTGTCACATCACAATTAGATCGCTGAGGAAGGTAACTGAATAAATCATGATAACTTTCACCTTTCGCTTATCGTCATTAGGTAGTTTGATTTCTTCTCGGTAAAAAGAGCTAAATAAACAGCAACATTAAAACTGGTTTATTTATGTCTCAAGCAAATTAAGTATCAAATAGATTTCTTTTACTGCACTATAATTTGAAACAATATTTTGTTCACGCCTTGATTGACCACTTTCTCCTACAAAGAATAGGTGTATTTTCTATAAAATGTTTTTACACCGCTTCCTGTTATATTTTGTGATATGTTGTGTACATACTGTCCAAATTAATGTCAGTATGCTCTAGACATGAAATATCTTTCCTAATTTTTATTATATATATATGTGTAAAAACATCTCAGCAAGTACCTATTTAAGAATTTTGTAAGGCCTAAATTATCATTTCTCATTATAAAATGTTTTGGCACACTGATGCGATGGATCCCAAAATTTTATATAATAAAAAAACAGAATTACAGCAATCCCGATTAAAGTTATTAATCAAATATAAATGTGTCTTAGAAGATAACTTATTGTTTTTTTTTAAAAGTATGAAGAATTTAGTAAATATCCTGGGAAACTAAACAAAGTTACAGAAGACAGAGTCTATTCTCATTAGAACCATAAAAAGTTAAAGTATATATGCTTAATCTACGGAATTATTTGTTACCTTTAAGGCTGCAACTACTATGTTTAATAGGCCATATACCTATCCCCTCTGTGAACACTGTATGTTTATATTCCAATTTATAGGACATGATGTGTTTTACATTATTACATAATATAATTAAACTGATATTTTTTTTGCCCGTTATGACTACAACATCTTTATAATATATTTAAATATAAATTAATAACTTTAGTAAGTTGCAATGTTACAGAAATGATTTTGTATCATTGTTAATAAAAAATTCTATAACCACATTTTTACATTGCTATATTATGGTGGTTATTGACCAGGTAGTACTTATTTGATTGGATTTAATTCACAGATTGTTCAATGGGTTCCTTTACATTAAGTCTGCTACAGAGCTTCAATCGAAGCCTTTAGATTTAGTTGCCATTGAGGAATTGAATGGCTATGTATTATTACGCAAGTAAATTAAACGAGGCATCATGTAGTGGGTGCAATATGAAAGTGCCACCGGCCCCCACTGAACCAGCTCCACTCCCGCCACCACCCACTGACCATGCGCCGCTACCTCCAGACCCAGTACTATTACATGGCTCTGGACTCTCTTATTATGATGTAAGTTATTTAATCACCTATTACTTGTCGCCAAGCTAATACCAGTGAGTTCCGTTCCAATTGTGGTAATTAATCTACTAAAATGCCATTTTCATTCAAAATTTTGATGGGCGACACACTACAATTTTAGGATAGTATAGCTCTCTAAAGAACAGCTTAAAAGTCATTTAGAAACTTGTTATAACTTTTGAATACTTATCTAAAGACACCCCATATGTTTATGTGCATTAGATTCCATTTCATCCTTTAGTTAAGTGTATGGAGTGCCAATCCAAAAAAAAACGCCATAGCTCTACACTCATCTACCATTTTATAGAATAGACCTACCTTCCAAATTGCAACTAAGCGCATATATCACAGCCATTTTACTAAGAGAATATTACTAAGTAAAATGGCTGTGTCTGACATGCGGATAGAAGGATAGGATGCAATTTATTTTGTTGAATGTACTGTGGGTTAAAAGCCTTGCTGCGTCTACGGTCAAATGGTGGCTATAGACAGAAGACCAAAGCTGATTGCTGTTAACCGGTCTGTTATGAGGTTATTTTTCGTTTTCCATGCATAAAGATTCCTATTTACTTTATATTATAATTTCTTTTAGTTGTGATGATGTTAAAAGTAGGAAACAAATAGAAATAATTCTAACATAATTAATTACCAATGGATTCAATTTATCTACTTCTATGTTATTATTAAAGTTATTTTTAAATTATTATTATGTATTTATACTATATTTTTGTATACAATATCTTAACGTCCATGTTAAGGCGATGATAGCTCGTTCATGGTAGTGACGTCGGATATAGCGGCGAAGGTCGTGTATTCGAATCCTACAATGAGCTTAAGCTTTCGGTGAAGAAAAACATCGTGAGAAAACCATAGCATGGTGGTAGGGTACTTTACCCAACTGGTTGGCCGCCACCCTCAAGTTGAAAATCTGTCGCCAAGCACCTATAGGTGTGTGTCAGAACTGTACTTGAGAGCCAGTTCCCATCTAGGCTTTGTGTGCTTACCACCTTCGGCCACATCATCACTTACCATGGTGAGATTGTGGTCAAACACAAGCTTAACCGAATGTAAAAAAAAATTATGCCTGCAGTAATGGCTACCTCATAATCACATGAAATAGTTCAAAAAAATAATTTAATAGATGTGACATCACCAAAGTCCGCCCCAGATGCCACATATACTTATTACACCACTGGTAATGACTTAACAATCTTGGCTTGGTTTTTAATTTTTTTGCGATGTTGACATGCATTGCATAATGTATAGTATGGAACATTAACTTTTACAGAATGATGATTATTACTCAATGGTGAGAGGAAATAAATTTATGTCAGAAAGCAGTTGTAAGCATATTGTTATGAATGGCGGCATCAACTTCGTCGCTACACAAAAAGTAGAAGCGCCACAGGTATAATTTAATAGTTTAAACAATAGGGAATATGCTCGTATTCTTTTTATTGTTTTAAACGTTTCTACGGATTATTACATTACCAAAATAAAATAACACGTCCAAAATTTTAACGATTAAGCTAAAAAATATATATTAAAATCACTATCATTTTCGGGTGATTCAAACGCGGCCATTATAGCGCGCTTATTTTGTGATGTGAGATTAGACGAGTTCGATGTCAAAAATGAAGTGTTTGGTTCACAAAGTTACTAAAATCAGTTAATTACCATGGAAAAGCACAGAAAACTTATAAATTATAATAAATTTAAGCGTAGGGGTACATACTCTGTGGTCGAGTGTAAAAGTGACGTCACGATTACTCACGATTTGTTCACGTGGCGTATTGGAAATTTGCGAGGGAATTTAAAAACAGACACTTTTTGATGATTAAATTTAGCTATTAAATCATGTTTTTTTTTTAAATAATTATGTAAGTATGTTTTTGTTACAATGTGAATTACATTAAAAAAATCGTCCATTTTGAAGTCACGTGCATATTCCCTGTTAGGTAATATCATAAACTAGTACTTAAGATCAATATGTTTTCTTCTAGATATCTTCTGTTCTGACATCTGGCGTTAAAACAATAACATCACTGCCGTATGCGAACTGTCCAGCTGATAAGCCTGAGATTGAGTACAAGGATGGACAGATAGTGAGCACCACTCTAGACGCTTTGGTAGATATGCTTCGGCCTGGAGCGAGCAAATCGTTTACATTCACTTTCTTACTTTGCTCACGACTCTTTGTTAAGCCACATGAATTGCTCAGCAAGCTCTGCAAGCGTTATTTTAAGAACTATGATAAAGTAGTAAGTAAAATATAGTTTGTATCAAATTTATTATTCTAAAGGAAAGGAATGAATACAGAACTGTTAATATAATACCAAGCAGTTTGTTTTCAAAGACAACAACAAATTGTATTCAAAGTTTTTATTTTTTATTTCGTCCTGATTGGGAGCAATGAGGAATATGTGTAAGTGTGAAAAAAACTTTCACTAGCCGTTTGCTTGCAAAGCAAATTCTATTATACATATTTCTTTCTATCTGAAATTCTACCTAAATATTGTTCAGTTCACGGCAGATCCGATTTTGATGAAATTTACCATAGGGTTTGGATCACAGATACCGAAATTAGGACACCAGAAACGCAGATGGAGCCGCGGAGACGGCTAAGGATAAAACAAATCGCCTAGATTCGAGAGGTATAAGGTTTGGTTAGAGACCGACACCGGGCAGGCTAGTTTCGAATCCTGAATCGGGAACGTTGCAAACAAAGATCCTAGTATGTGCAGAAATGTTCATATACCTACAGACAGCTGAATTTATAATTTCTTTAAATCACGGATTTAAAATCTCTTTAAGTGATAAGCGGGTGCATTATACCTCTGCTCTGCCTACTTCTTTGGGGATAGTGTAGGGGTGAACATATTTATTTTATGCTTATCTTAATTATGCATACATGATATCATAAATAGGCAGATATCATATTTGTTTTTTATTGCAGGGAAAATCTGAAGTGAAAGATTTAGTAGAAAGAGAGCTAACTGATATGACAGCTTTAGTTAGAGTGCTCAATCAATGGACCAGTATGTTTCCTTATGATTTTCGCGATGATAGGGTTATGGCACTTGTTCGTAGTATAACCCAGAGGTAAAATTGAACATTTTAAATGTTATTGAAGTAAGTATACCTACTTAAGGCTTAGTATTCACTTATTTTGCTCTTGCTCAAAGATGTGCAGCGGAACACATGGCATCGGTGAGGGTAGAAGTGTCCTCGACTTTAGAGAAGCTTCTCGACAAGTTAACTGCACTCGAACAGTATGAAGAAACTTTGATGGAAATCCCACAAGTTTCATCCGTGGATCAGCTGGCGCAAGTAAGCATACTAATGTAATTAAGATGAAGAGTTTGTTTGTTTGCTCTAATCTCAGGATTTACTGGTTCGAATTGAAAAAATATCTATTTATCGAGGAAGGCTATAGGCAAATCCCACGGGAACGCGGGTGAAACCGCGGGGGGTAGCTAGTATTTTATAAAGATTCTATTTGCAAATTACTCATGCACTAATGAATACAATGGTATTGTGATTATGTTTTATAGGGGGACATATTAACGCTCGGTTTAACTCCTGTAGAAGTTGCTAACCAGTTAACGATTGTTGAGCTCCACCGACTATCGTTTGTTGGTCCAGAGGAGTTTGTCCAAACATTTGCACCAGCTCAACCCCCACAGCCTACATCATCGTGTGGTAAAACATCGATAAACTTACACCACATCGAAACAAAGTGTACGAGGAATTTGGAAGCGTATGCTGATTGGTTTAACAGGCTCAGTTACTTAGTAGCATCGGACATATTAAAGGTATTATAAATCTTAACACACATTTTGTTCAATGCAGGGTTAAGAAGTGTGGAGGGCTTGGGACAACAAAGGCATGGAGACCCCTAACAATTTTCTGAAAACGACAAATAATATTTTTCTTGCAAGTGTTGTGAAATTTGTGAGATTAATCTTTTTTCTATTATTTGTGACATTGATATCTGATATTTAATTCTTTAGGTATTTTTAAATAATTATAATTTATTCGGGGGCTCCTCTATTGTAGAGGCCCCGGACAGTTGCCCGTTTGCCCTCCCTTAAATCCGGCCCTGGTGCAATGAATTGATAAATCGTAACATACTTTTGTGGCATTGCAGGCAGTTAAAACCAAGTATAGAGCTAGAGTTATTGAACAATGGGTGATGACGGCCAGGGAATGTTTCAATCTTGGTAATTTTAATTCACTTATGGCAATCATAAGTGCGTTAAACATGTCTCCGATCACGAGACTTAAGAAGACAGTGAGTATTATTGTTTATTGCCAACGTTAAGTTTAGTCATGATTACTAGAAGTTTATTATACAGGTTGTACGGTAAGTAGTACGACAAACTTAAGGGGGAGATAAGTCGATATTAAATATCTCGAAAATGGTGACCTTTTTATTAAGGTCATTTTTGTATATTTAGTAGATGACCTGCCCACCTATCTCCCCTTAAGTTTGTCGTACTACTTACCGGACACCCTGTACATGTACTACACACGTATATTTTTTATTACAGTGGAGTCGCACATCAGCCGTGTGCGGACAACAATTACGGCAGTTGGAACTTTGTGTGGAACCGAGTGGTAATCATGCGAGGTAACTTTACCAAATATAAATTAACATTTGACGGGCCGGTTTGTTAAAACACTACAGGTCGTAGTTGCGATTTCCGTCCAGGGCACATTTGTATCCAGTTTGTTATTATCTATTATAAGAATAAGAAAAAGAAATCGTTTATTGGACAACACATTGGCATCAGATTACAGCAAAAAAAAATTATAATAATTAAACAACCTTAATATTAATCTTAAGTGCTCCAAAGTGCACAAGATCTACTCTAAAAAACTTCCTCTAAATTCTGCAGTTCGATGATGTGGTAAAAAATGAAGGTAACTGGAGTCTATTAAAGTATGTATTCACAAAATATGGCATATCAGTTATTTGGTTTCTATAGTACAAGCTCTACTGAGTTTGGGATCAGATGGCTGTGTGAAGAATGTCCCGGTTTTTTTAAATATAAAAATTGATATTATTTAATGTTTTTTTATAGGTATCGTGCTGCATTGGCAGCTGCGCCCACCGAGACTGCGGTGCCATTATTGTCTGTCACGTGCAGAGATTTGCACTTTGCCAACCAGGGGTCGCCATCTAAGTAAGTGATAACAATTTTTACTTTTGATAAGCTTGTGATTGACTGTAATCTAACCATGGTAAGTGATTTGGCCGTAGGTGGTAAGCACACAAAGCCTACTAGGAAACTGGTCGGATCTTGAGGGTGTCAGTCAAGTCAAGTATTACAAAGTACCCTACCAATGTTCTATGGTCTCCTCACATTTTACAACTTTCGGGCAACATTTCCAATGTTTTTTCTCCATAAGAACCTTGTTTGGACTATTACAAACATTATAAGACCAAACATAGCCAATATCTCAAGTTATGGCGTGACCAAGGGATATATAATCATTTTTATATATAGGCTGTCCGGCAAGTAGTAGGACAAACTTATGGGGACATAGATGGGCGGGTCACATATCAGATTTATAAAAATGAACTCAATACAAGTGTCACCATTATCGAGATGTTTAAGATCATTAATAAAAAAACCTACCTTAAATTTGTCGTACTACTTTCCGGACAGCTGTATAAAAAAGGATATATTAACGATATCTGACATCACCTTGATCGCTTTCTTTTGGTAATGATAAGGTTTGTGCGGTGTGTGTCGTGTTGCAGATTGTCCGGGAACCACTTGAACTTTGAGAAGTGCTCGCTGCTGAGCCGGCACGTGAGTACGCAGCTAGCGGGGCGGCGGCTCACGGGCGAGGATGGTCCGCCAACAGCCGCCGCGTCCTCACCGCCGCCGACACACGCCACCGTCTGGAGGTTCCTTAACGATAGACCAACACTCACTGAAAACGGTAATTTTTTTATGTTTTTAATCTGAATAATCTTGTGTTTGACCACAATCTCACCATGGTAAGTGATGATGTGGCCGAAGGTGGTAAGCACATAAAGCCTAGATGGGAACTGGCTCTCCAGTGCAGCTGTCGGAACACACCGATAGGTACTTGGCGACAGATTTTCAACTTGAGGGTCGTAGCCAGCCAGTCGGGTACTACAAAGTACCCTACCACCGTGCTATGGTTTCCTCACGATGTTTTCCTTCACCGAAAGCTCATTGTAGGTTTCGAACCCACGACCTTCGCCGCAGTATCCGACGTCACTACCACTGAGCTATCATCGCTATTTATCCTCTCTAATATAGTTACTTTCTGTATTTTTGTTGTGTAACATCTTTCCTGTCGCTTTCGTGTGCAACATGAAGCCACCTGGTAGAGTTGGCTGTCAGATAGGGACATTGTCTATTGTTGTGCAGGCAAAGGGTTTTAGCACATACAGCCTCAAACTCAAAGAGGTTGGTACATGTATAGTATTACTAAGATGAGATTTCAGATGTACACATTTTGTTTGTCATCCTTTATTTTTGTTTAGTACCTATCGAGATTTAGTCTGTCAAAAAGAAACATTGTTAACAGTTAGTTTTTTTTTTTCAATTTAAATGTACATAGTCGTTTATAGTCAAATTTCGATCAGTGAATTCGATCTTATTGTTTAAGTTGGACAGCTGTCCCTCAGTAAAACCAACAGGTTATATATGAAATACTATATATTTGACATGCCGACAATTTTTAAATTATTATTATAAACAATTTCAGCTTTGGAGCTTACATCGTTTGATCGTGAACCGCCGGTCGACCACTTGGAGAAAGAACGTCTGAAGCGCCTGCGCGGGGCCAGTTAAAAGGTGATCTGATCCGCACAATACTTCTTATCGTTTATTTAGCACTCGGCATATCCAACTAGCTAGAGGCACATTTTCCAGAGGCGATATTCTTGATACCACATTATACTAAATGTATAAATACACGTAAATTCCCCCTGGAATAAATACACCTACTTACTGATAAAAATATATTCTTAGGATAAAGTTATAATATTAATTTTATTATTTAAATACCTATTTACGGTTTTTGGGAGTTGTTATGGAATATATTTTAATATTATATTTGAAGAGTACCACCACCTACTTAGTGATGTGAGATGTCCCTGTCTATTATAAATCTACGTGTATTATGAATACGTAGAATATTGATAAAGCAAAACATTTTATAAAGGAAATTGATATTAATTATTATCGGTGTCCAAACATATATTTGTCTTGAAATTAATGTAAAATTTGTGTTAATTTATTATAGATTGCAGCTGTAGGAAAGTAGACGTTATTATAAGAGAAAATATAATTTCTTGAGAACATTACAAATGCTGTACGACTGCATGGTCAGAGCATAGATTAAACGTAAGGTTAAACGTTATTTAAGAATAAAGTAAATATAAAATATAATAAGAAAAGTCAATAATTCTTTGGACTTAAACGATGAGGCCATTTAAATCCAAGTTCCTTTACAAATCAGTATTTACTTATGTACTTAATAAATGTCGCCATTTTGATGAATCTCGTTATATAGGTACCTACTTATAACTTAATATTTAAATTATTTAAAAATCTGTACTCTGAAAAGTGATCTCATTTAAGATTGAATTTAATATTGCACCACTTTTAATGTGTAATTTGTGTTCGTGTGATAACAATAATTATATTGAATTGTGTACGTGTGAAAAGTACTTGAGTAAGATTTAAAATAATTACGATTGATTTCCTTGTTGTGATTTGTGCGTTGTGCGCCGTGCGTTCAATTCGTACGTGATTAATAAAGGGGCATGCGTATTTCTTTATGATTGTTAATTGAAAAAACGATGTCTCTTTGTTGTAAATCACGTTCTTATACTATACAGTATGTATGATAGGCAGCCACATTAGTTTACTTAATTTTACTTATCTTATCTACATAGTATTTTATGAATATCAAACGTCACTCTTGTCGATGTGTTGTTTTATGTAAGAATTATGAGAGCTCACTGCTCACTACATCATAATATTGATATAATTACCTGATTTTAATATGTGAAGCTTCAATTTTTTACCTCCTTTACAATCCCTGATACAATTTTGCCGTGGGAGATGCTAAAATTAATAATTTTATAATAATTATTATTTTTTAAATTATTTGTTAATTTGGTGCCGTTTTTATATGAATGTGCCCTCATATTTATTTATATATAAGGTAGCAACGTAAATATTTAATTGAAATATTATAATTTTAATGTACGATTCGGTACCATTTTAGGCTTTTGCTATGTACAAAATTAAGTTGCCATTATAGATTTAGCGTTAATTATGCTCAGCTATGCTGGAATCTCAGGTCAAGTACTTAAGTTTTAGATATAGATCTCTTGTCTTCGTTTATCAAGTTATCTGCCACTGCTCTGGCACTTAATTGCTCTCTCAATATGATGTTTCGAATAAAGCCATTTATAGCTCAAAAGTGGGCGCAAGATCCCTTATTTTTTTTACAATTATGGTGAATTCTTATTAAATATTTTTTTATTTATTAAGAATTCACGGATAGAACACATTTTCTCTGTGACCTACTCATATAAATAAATAGCGATTTATTAACTGGGTTGTATTCAACTAAGTGCTATCGATGTCGGATGTAGTATATTCATATATTATATTGTACTCGTATCTACCTATGTTTACGAATATTATTTGTTTTAAAAACATAATGTTTATAATAATATAGGCACAGGAGATATTCCAATGATAATATTTTCGAAATTTATGAAGCCACTAAGCAAACAACTAAAGCCTGCAGATAAAGTATTTAGTAAGGACAGCTGCATTAGCTCTTTGAAATATTACATAGTCGAGAAAAAGAGCTGAAAAATCGGCTAATTTGCCAACATACTTGATCTATTTTAATCATTCATTGTAAGATAAGTCCATAAAAGTTAATATTTAATTCTAGTAACATGTCTGCCCTTTTAACTTTATTAAGATACTCCTGAGAGAATAGCACATAGGAATTAGCTAAAATATACTACATCAAATTGCTTTTCTTATTTATCAATATATATTTTTATAGTACTTTTGAGATATCAAAAGTACAAATGTATTTCCTTACCGTACCTTGTTACCTAGCTACATTCCATTATCATCAGACTGATATAAACAAATTATAAGTATGTTTTTAAATCCCAGTGTTTAAATATAAAGTGTTGAATCAGTATTGGAGTATGTTTTAATTATAAGTTATACACAACAATACTTAGGATTTAAAAATATTTACAGACAGCAACAAAAAATTATTAAAATGTCAAATTATAATTAAAATTCAATAAGAGTAA
This sequence comes from Ochropacha duplaris, assembly GCA_951361185.1. Classification (NCBI taxonomy): domain Eukaryota; kingdom Metazoa; phylum Arthropoda; class Insecta; order Lepidoptera; family Drepanidae; genus Ochropacha; species Ochropacha duplaris. The sequence goes on from OX592690.1 coordinate 6,293,862, forward strand.
TTTAAATCACATTTTAATCTTTCTGGACATTTACTTTGGATACTGACGGTACAGCATGATTTGATTCAAGTCTTGATATCACAACAATGATTATTTTTAAAGTACAGACTGAAGAATATTTAAATAAATTCGCCCTGTGATATATAAATCATCATACTTTTAAGTAACATTCCTTTCGTTTGTATTTTTTTAATAATATCCCCTGTAATTGTTCTCATACAAATCTGCTGTTGAATGACAGGTTTATATGAGCAGGTAATACTATTGAAATTAAAGTAATAATAGGTTAACAATTGCGTGTAGTTTTCAAGTTATTATAAAAAAAATTGTTAACATAGTACCTATACATTATATAAATGTCACAAATTCTAAAATTATAAATTGAATCTTAAGTAAAAATACCTGATGAATAAATTGTCTTTAAAATAACCATGTTTTATTTTTTCAATCTATTTCAGTATCTATCAATTATGGATATCTATCGATTTTTTATGATTTTAAGTTAATATAAAATATCTTTATAAACCATAATTTCCTACTGTGTTCAATCTTTAAAAATTCTCAGCGCATATCTCTGTTTTAAACATAAGTACCTAATAGTAGGTACATATATTTTGTTTTTCTACCTTAATAGGATATTTATTTTTAAAAAAGAAAAAATGTACAGATCTTCCTACATATATTACAACAGTATGTACAGTAGAATTTAAACCTTACTATATTCTTAGTCTATCACACTCTGGGCACTCGTATATAAATCTTTTTATAGCTATAGTAACATTGTAAAATACTAACATTATAAAATAAGTACTTATTTAAATGTCATTAGAATCCATTTCACAATTGACTATATCTGTTGCTTGGTAAATAAAATAGTAATATGTATTAGCTTTCACTGCATCATCACTTTGATCACTGGAGTTAACACCTCATCGGTGACCCGTCAGGGTTAGTTGGGATCTTTGGCTTGCAAACCTTTTTCCTGCCCTCAGCGCCGCTTACCATCGTACATGTAAAAGTAAAGTAACCGCAAGACGATGATTTCGTATAATAGGTGTGCGAGTATTGTTTCCTAATATTATTTTCGCCGTCGAGTGAACGCGTCACTGATTTTGAAACGGAAACGTACCTGTTATTGTCGTCAGCTTTATTATAAAGGGACCGTAAATTTTTTGGATCTACATTTTTCGCGTATGGAGAAGGAGGATACGTGTATCTTATTTTACCGCTACCCGGTGTGAGAGACACTGTCTGTGCTTGTGATGGGAAATCTTTTGATCCTATGACGTATGTTTTATCTCTTGAAGCAACTGATTTCACACTACCGGTAAAACCAATAGGTATCGTATAGCCACCGGTGCCGGGGATACGTTCTCCAGGCTGGTAAATTCTAGTTTCATCAGGGCGTTCAGAAGTTTTTTGGGTAATCTTGGCATCATGGTGATTTAATGAGCCCAAAAGTATGTGTTGTGTATTACCACCTGTAGTTTGCCTGACTTCTACACCCTTTCTATTTGGTCCCTGCAGAGATTGATGCGTGTTCTCTGAGTCTCTAGAAAATTCATTATAATCTGTTTGTTCCACTTCAGGTGCGTCGTTTCCATCTGGACCAAAACCGTCCTCTACATCGTATTCATCAGGTGATTCATCCTTGTCAGTAGTGTATTCGTAGTCTGCAGTATTGGGGTTATTTGGAGATGGAAATGAACGTCTGCTTCCAATCGGTGGAACAATAGTAGACGTAGACTCAATATCTGTAGTATGGTGATCAGCGTGTGAATGTTCCATAAAGAGTCCATCAGAACTCCTTACAGTCTGATCTTCAGTATTGTGAGGAGAGTCCTTAGCTACGAAAGGTATTGCAGTTGAAGGAACTACTTGCGGGTTTTCTGACAAATCTTCAATTGGTTTTTCAGTAATATCTATATCAACATTTATGTTTTTATTAGTTTCGTCATATACGTCTATTTTATCAAAAGGTAGGCGATTGGAAAATACTGCAGCCTTATCTATGCTTGCTCCAGCTTGTGCAGCCCCATTATAAGTAATACCATACTTGAAAGTACCGTGGAGTTGTGACTGCGATGTACCGGTACGGCCGCTAGATTGTGCAGAAGATATCCCTCCGCCTACAAAAGGTGTTTTTTGTGTTTCGTGAGATTTATCGCCGTCATTATAAGGTGTAAAACCAATTTGAGCCTGAGATGAAGTACTTCCTGGACCTTTTGCTTGTGCATCTGCCATACCTCCTTTAATACTACCTTGCACTTGTGTATTAGAAGAATGCATTGAACCTTCACTCTGAGAACCAGTTAGTACAGAACCAGTTTCTGATCCGAGTTGAACATTTGCTTGAGCTTTATTATTGCGGCCGCTACCTTGTGCATTACTTGACGCTCCTTGCTTGTTTCCAGATACTTCGCTATTTGCTCCTTTATTTTCACCACTAATTTCAGCTTGTGCTGAAAAAGATCCGCTTCCTGTATAAGCACCATGAACGTGTGTTTGCGCGCGACCTTTGTCATTTCCTCCTTTTGACGATGCTGTTGCTATTGTTCCATTAGCCGCTTGAGAAACACTTGCTTCTGCTTGGGACTCATCACCATCAACTGTTATTGAGTTTGGATCGATAAAATTTTGCGGTCCTGAAAAACAAAACATACTTACATTATTCGGTTTAAAAGAGTTTATTGCCGGCTCTTCTCAGCAAAAGCAACCTTCCGAACCGTGCTTTAGAGTCAGACTATTCATAAGTGCCTGTGAAGGACTATTCGGATGAATAAACATTTCATTTCAATAATAAAACTATTTAAAGTACCTACTAATAATAAACTTTATGAGATATTTTACATATTTTATTCTTCCACTTACGGCTGCAGCTCTAATCCTGTCTCCATGAGGTTAGGTACCTGTTAGGTACTATACATCCCAACAAAGGGCATGTTTCTTTATATCTGAAATTTAGTTACCTTTGGAAGACGCGGGTACATGTCCGTCGAGTAGTCATACTCTCCAAGTATCAGTATTTTCTGATATCCATCGATATTTTGAAATTGCAATGTCCTATTTGAATTTGTCTAAAACTTATTTGAAGAACTTATTTCTTATTTGAATTTGTCTAAAACTTACCATTTTTATCAATGTTCTGGCCTGTATTCTGTAATAAAAATATATTTATATCAAAGTTAATAAAGGTAAAAAAATATTGGAATCTTAAAGAAGTATTCAAAAGCGACCTCCCGGTAGAGTTGAAGAAAAAGGTAATGGATTCAAACCTTCTCCCATGCCTAACATATGCATGCCAAACATGGAAATTTAACTCTACCATTAAGAACAAAATTATTTCATGCCAAAGGGGAATGGAGCGCAGCATGCTTAACATAAAAAAACAATATAGAGTCAACCACTCAAAAATCAGATCGAGATCAAGAGCAATAGACGCCGTTTCACACGCACTAAGACTAAAGTGGAAATGGGCAGGCCATGTAGCACGACTACAAGACAACAGATGGGCCAAAAAACTAACTACCTACCTGGATGGGACCAATAGGTAAAAGGAAACGAGGAAGACCACACACACGCTGGGAGGACGAGATTATACGTCTAGCAGGATCCCGCTGGTTAGACACAGCGAAAGACCGAGACAGATGGCACTCTCTGGAGGATGCCTTCACCTCAGGGGTTCCCTCAAATAAATAAATTTATTTTTACTACGAAATTAATTATAACTTGTAAAATTGTGAAACTGGGAAATATAAGGCTTTTTTTATTTTTATTTATTTCTTTTATAATAAAGGTCTACTTCCTATTTATTTCATTTGCAACCTTTAAGATAGTTAAAAAAAAATACTACCATAGAAGCGCATATCTTACAAACATAATCTATTTACTTTCTTACAAACATATTAAACATCATAGAAAATCCAAAAATATCACTCAATTCCACACGCCTTTTTATCTTTTTTTTAAATTTATTCTGGATAGGCTTGTATTTGACTACAATCTCACTATGGTAAGTGATGATATGGCCGAAGGTGGTAAGCACACAAAGCCTAGATGGGAACTGGCTCCCAAGTGCAACTGTCGGAACACACCGATAGGTGCTTGGCGACAGATTTTTAACTTGAGGGTGGTAGCCAGGCAGTCGGGTACTACAAAGTACCCTACCACCGTGCTATGGTTTCCTCACGATGTTTTCCTTCACCGAAAGCTCAAGCCCATTGAAGGATTCGAACCCACGACCTTCGCCGCGGTATCCGACGTCACTACCACTGAGCTATCATCGCCTTAATGAGACTAATTTATCATCCCTTAGTGAGACTAAGGGATGATAAATTTTGAAAACAGATGGCATAGCATACAGTGCAAATATTTTATAGTAATTTCTCTACACTACACCATCGAATTCAAATTTATATACTGTCAATAGTCTGGCTGAGTAAAATGGCTATGTCATACTAAATTATACCTACAAAACTTTTTATGTTAATAGAAGTATGGGAATATCGTTTACTATATCGTAAATGAAAGCTCCAAAAGCAATCATAGCCGTGAACTTAGAAAAAAATGTTTTAAACAAATGTGTTAAAATGTTTTAATTTTATTTTTCTTTTTTATGTCTAATTCAGTCAAGAGTAACTCACCTGTTGATCGTATCCTTGTGTTGGCCCTCCTGGTCCGTACAATCCGTTTGGTGCTAAACCATTTTGTCCACCTCCTGACCCATAAGGTTCGTTTGTTTTCTGTCCTCCTGGGCCATGTAGGCCATTATTTAGCCCTCCTGTATTTCCAGTTCCGTACGACCCATCTGGTGTCTGTAATCCATTTTGAGCACCTGTACTACCGGTACCATATGGTGCCCCAGACGACGGTATTCCATTTTGACTTCCAGAACTTTCCATTCCATTAGGCCCTCCAGTTGATGGTATTCCATTATGACCTCCAGATGTTCCTGTTACATAAGGACCTTCTATTGGGATTCCATTTGAACCAATGGTAGAACCGGTGCCATAAGGTCCCCCGGGTGATGGTAATGAGTTTTGACCTCCAGTTGATGGCATTCCACTTTGACCGCCCAAAGTTCCTGTTCCATATGGTCCAGTTGCCGGTAATCTATTTTGACTGCCAGTAGTACCGGTTCCATAAAGACCACCAGTCGGTGGCAGTCCATTTTGACCTCCAGTAGTGCCAGTTCCATATGGTCCGCTAATTGGTGGTAATCCATTTTGACCGCCAATAGTGCCAATTCCATAAGGTCCTCCTCTTGATGGCAATCCATTTTGGCTGTCAGTAAAGCCGGTTCCATATGGTCCACTAGTTAATGGTAAACCATTTTGACCGACAGTATTGCCGATTCCATTAGGTCCATTATTTGATGGTAATCCATTTTGACCACCAGTAGTGCCTATTCCATAAGGTCCACCAGCTGAAGGCAATCCATTTTGTCCACCAGTAGTGCCGCTTCCATAAGGTCCGCCTGTTGATGGTAAACCATTTTGACCAGCAGTATTGCCGACTCCATAAGGTCCATTATTTGATGGTAATCCATTTTGACCACCAGTAGTGCCTGTTCCATAAGGTCCACCAGCTGAAGGCAATCCATTTTGTCCACCAGTAGTGCCGCTTCCATAAGGTCCGCCTGTTGATGGTAAACCATTTTGACCGGCAGTATTGCCGACTCCATAAGGTCCATTATTTGATGGTAATCCATTTTGACCACCAGTAGTGGCCGTTCCATAAGGTCCACCAGCTGAAGGCAATCCATTTTGTCCACCAGTAGTGCCGCTTCCATAAGGTCCGCCTGTTGATGGTGAACCATTTTGACCGGCAGTATTGCCGGATCTATAAGGACCACCATTTGTTGGTAATCCACTTTGACCACCAGTAGTGCCCGTTCCGTAAGGTCCACCAGCTAAAGGCAATCCATTTTGTCCACCAGTAGCGCCGGTTCCATAAGGTCCGCCATTTGACGGTAATGCATTTTGACCACCAGTAGTGCCAGTTGTATAAGGTCCACCAGCTAAAGGCAATCCATTTTGTCCACCTACAGTGCCGATTCCATAAGGTCCGCCAGTCGAGGGTAATCCATTATGACCTGTAGTTTCAGTCCCATAAGGTCCTCCTTGTGATGGTAATCCATTTAGTCCGCCTGTATTTCCAGTTCCATAAACGTTAGGTCCGTTACCATAAACACCTCCAGGTACGTTTCCTGAGCTGAATGGACCACCTGGTATATTGTTTTGATTACCACTATTTCCAGTACCATATGACGGCCCCATTAAATTATTGGGGGCATTAGAAATTCCACTGCCGTATTGTCTATTTGGATCTTGTAAGCCATTTTGTCCGCCTGGTAGACCTGAACCGTGCACAACATTTGAAGGAGATTGTTCTGAGCCATACATTGGATTAGGTTGAAAACCTCCACCAACCGTCAGAAATTGTGGATTGCTGTTTGAACCTAAAACACAACAGTAATACGCAGGACCCCCGGGCGTTTGATAAGAACCCGTCAATATAGGCCAGGTACCTCCGGGAGATCCAGCTATCGCATTTCCATTACCAGGTCTGTATATGCCATTACTATTCGGTAAAACCCCTTGGTTAGGTCCAAATACGACTGGTCTATTGGGGTAATTGCCTTGGCCGGGGCTATATACTCCAGTTCCATATGGATCAGTACCTCCTGGTACTCTTCCTTGTCCAGATCCATATGGACCATTACCATTCGGTGCTACTCCTTGTCCAGGTCCGTATGGACCAGTGCCACCTGGCGCACCTCCTTGTCCAGGACCGTATGTACCAGTGCCACCTGGTGCACCTCTTTGTCCAGGTCCGTATGGACCAGTGCCACCTGGCGCGCCTCCTTCTCCAGGTCCATATGGACCAGTGCCACCCGGCGCGCCTCCTTGTCCAGGACCATATGTACCAGTGCCACCTGGCGCACCTACATGTCCAGGTCCGTATGGTCCAGTGCCACCTGGCGCGCCTCCTGGTCCAAGGCCGTATGGACCAGTGCCACCTGGCGCGCCTCCTTGTCCAGGTCCATATGGACCAGTGCCACCTGGCGCGCCTCCTTGTCCAGGTCCATATGGACCAGTGCCACCCGGCGCGCCTCCTTGTCCAGGTCCATATGTACCAGTGCCACCTGGCGCACCTACTTGTCCAGGTCCGTAAGGACTAGTGCTACTTGGCGCGCCTCCTTGTCCAGGACCGTATGTACCAGTGCCACCTGGCGCGCCTCCTTGTCCGGGTCCGTATGGACCAGTGCCACCTGGTTCGCCTCCTTGTCCAGGTCCGTAAGGACCAGTGCCACCTGGTGCGCTACCTTGTCCAGGTCCGTATGGACCACCGCCACCTGGCGCGCCTCCTTGTCCAGGTCCGTATGGACTACTGCCACCTGGCGCGCCTCCTTGTCCAGGTCCGTATGGACTACCGCCACCTGGCGCGCCTCCTTGTACGGGTCCGTATGGACCAGTGCCACCTGGCGCGCCTCCTTGTCCAGGTCCGTATGGACCACCGCCACCTGGCGCGCCTCCTTGTCCAGGTCCGTATGGACTACTGCCACCTGGCGCGCCTCCTTGTCCAGGTCCGTATGGACTACCGCCACCTGGCGCGCCTCCTTGTACGGGTCCGTATGGACCAGTGCCACCTGGCGCGCCTCCTTGTCCAGGTCCGTATGGACCACTGCCACCTGGCGCACCTCCTTGTCTAGGTCCGTATGGACCACTGCCACCTGGCGCGTCTCCTTGTCCAGGTCCGTATGGACCAGTGCCACCTGGCGCACCTCCTTGTCCAGGTCCGTATGGACCAGTGCCACCTGGCGCGCTTCCTTGTCCAGGTCCGTATGGACCAGAGCCACCTGGCGCGCCTCCTTGTCCAGGTCCGTATGGACCAGTGCCACCTGGCGCGCCTCCTTGTCCAGGTCCGTATGGACCAGTGCCACGTGGCGCACCTCCTTGTCCAGGTCCGTATGGACCAGTGCCACCTGGCGCACCTCCTTGTCCAGGACCGTATGGACCAGTGCCACCTGGCGCGCCTCCTTGTCCAGGTCCATAAGGACCGCTACTGCCCGGTGCTCCTCCATGTCCAGGTCGGTAAGCATCTTGTCCGGGTCTAAAAAGAAAAACATTGTAGATGGACAAAGAAATTTTATGTTGGAAGGAAATGTGTCGTACGAGTATAATGGGTATGTCCAATGATAAACTAATAACCAGCCGAGAAAATTAGCTTGTATTTTATTCTCTAATGGATTTACATTTTTACTCTAATGCACGCATTAGAGTCTACTCTAAACTATTCATACGTGCTTATAAAGGCCTATTTCAATAAAATACTTTATTTTAAGTCTTAAATTTCTTAATATCTATTCTATCTGTACTCATGGCTAAACTTAGAGATACTTTTTTTATTATAAAAAAAAACATACCTTCCGTTGGAATCGCCCCCATTGGAACCGTAAGATTGACGTTTCAAATTTTCAACTTCATTGTTAGGTCGTCCAATACATTCGTCGCATGTTGGATCGTACATAGTCTGGCTCTGTGCTTGTCCCATGCCGCTGGTGCCGCCTGGGTAATTTATGGCGGTTTTATATAATATATTTACAGTTATAAACAAAACTATAGACTACCTACTTTTCAGTCTTATTGCGTTTGATAAAAATATACATTTTTACCTTACATTTTTTTTTGTTTTTTTTTTCGTCTTGATAAGCTTGTGTTTCACCACAATCTCACCATGGTAAGTGATGATGGTCGAAGGTGGTAAGCACACAAAGCCTAGATGGGAACTGGCTCTCAAGTGCAGCTGTCGGAACACATCGATAGGTGGTTGACAGATTTTCAACTTGATAGCCAGCCAGTCGGGTATGTACTACAAAGTACCCTACCACCGTGCTATGGTTTCCTCACGATGTTTTCCTTCACCGAAAGCTCAAGCTCATTGTAGGATTCGAACCCATGACCTTCGCCGCGGTATCCGACGTCACTACCACTGAGCTATCCTCGCCAACATTGTTGGTATGTATTCGGTATACCTATCACTTTTTTATAATATTGTGGTAATAGGTACTCACTAACGCTAGCCCTTGAGGAGTCTGCGGCCGAATGTGCTTCCGCCTTCCCATCGTCTTTGCCACTCCCCCGGTCTATGGCTAAGTACTGGGACTGAGTTTGCCCTCTGTAACGTCCTCTGGGCGAGTACATAGCCTCACGTCGAACTCTATACACTCCTTTGACGTCATTAGCAATATATCTACTATCGTACGCATCTGATATTATCACATTATTAGTTTTACAATATGACCTCCTTCTAAATCCATTGTCTAACAGTGGCTTCACCTGGTGTAACAAACAATTTTGAATTAGAACAAGTGATTAATTAGCTTTAGTCTTTCCTTGACACAATATGGTTTAATCATTGTTCCATTTACGATAAAACATGTCAATTGTGAAACATAGGCCAAGGAAATATGGTCAACCTTGACAAAAAGAAGTTATCGCCTAACTTAGTTATTTAAATGATAAAGATATAAAACATTATTAGTAGTTTGGATGTTGTCAACGCTCTTAAAACTTTTATAAGAAGAATGGAGATCTTCCTAATGAGACTAGCTATATGCCATATGCGGTTTTTTTTCACCAACCCTCGACTAGTAATGAGTCTATGATTTATATACCTTTGGAATAGTATATTTCATTACAAGTGCGGAAAGGCTGTCATTGCAAAGAGTTCCGACAAACAAGTTGCAATGACGGTTCCGCAAGTGTACTGAACGACTATTTTTAATACAGTTGCGAAAAAATGAAGCAATTTAATAAAAACACAATAAACTCAACTAACTAATCATTAATTTGTTATAAAAGTTATAGTACACATGTACATTGAAATTGGTACAGTTTTTTAAACTTACTGGGGAAGTTTTAGGTTGCATATTTACTGTTTGAGACAAACTATTATTAATTTCGTATGATTGTTCATGTATATTTGTCATACAATGTTTGTGCAATTATAGTGATTCCGGTGGTGTTAATTAAAAAAAAAGGGTCGAAATTACTCATTTTGTGCAACAAACAACTAAACTCGCAAAGAAAATTTCTGGAAAATGGCGCCAACCGTAGAATATAAGCAGAGTTTTTTTTTCTTCACCCAAAGGGAACTATCCATACAGCTTAGTCTTCAGTATATTTTTTTTATTGATATGAAATGAAAATGAAATTTAATGAGATGAAATGAAATGAAACCTAACCTAACTCATTCAATTAAATCATTAAATCTGATATTAAAATAAATTAGTAGCTTCTTTTTAGAAATATACGTATTTGTATGAATCACAAAAACTCTTTAGTAAAAACTTTATGGTTGGTTTTTCTTTTTAATAGACATTATTTTTACAGTTGGGAAAGAGACGCACGAGTGCGGTAAAGGTAAAAAAAAAGCACTAGTATGTAATAGCCCACATCCCGAACGCTATACGTCCCTGTAATACACCACTTTTTGAGCAACTGTATTAAAAAAATCTTATCAGCCTTATATGTACCTATATAATTTTTGTTGTACGTATGAACGTACATATCTATATTTTTGCTATTGTTTTATTTTTTGTTAGCCCTCTGTCCCGCGATTTTACCAGCATTCTTCTATTTTAAGCTTAGTTTACTCTTACATAATAAGAAGTAGCCCCGATCTGTACAAACAAAGTATGGTGGTATACCTGGCTTAATACTCAATGGGTGTACCTAACCTACCTATATACTTTTCGGCTCCTTAAAGAATGATTTTTGATAAAATTAAAATACATTTTTCATTCGTTGTATGAATGAGTATTATTATCAAACTAAAAATAAATCTGACCAAAAAATATAAAAAAAAACTTATAATTTTTTTAAATGTTTTGTTAATTGTGTTGACGATTACCTATCATTAATCACAAGTTTTAAGTAAATTAGACCACAAAAATATCCCATACAAACTTTGTTATCCCTTTTTAAACAGTTTTTTAATGAACTCGTTATTCCAACCAAAAGCCTAAATATTTTTGTTTATGAATTTATCATCAAAAAAACAAAATTCGTTCTTTCGCCCACTTAAATGTTGAATTTCCAAAAACTATTATGAAAGAAGAACTGTTCCTAGACACGATACGACGTCGAAAGTATGGCTGCGACCTTTTTTTTCTTGCGTCTTACTCCCAATATTCTGATCGATTTTCCATAGGAAAAACGAATAGATCCTTACAATATTTAAGAAGGTTAGTGTATTTTGCATTTCACTAGTAATATTCATCTTGTGGCATGTGGCTGAGATGCGAATGCTGGGGTGGATGTGTGGCGTTACGAGAATGGATAAGATAAGGAATGAGTATATCAGAGGAAGCTTGAAAGTAGCACCAGTGAGTGAAAAGATGAAAGGAAATAGATTGGCTTGGTATGGGCATGTCATAAGGAGGGATGAAAGGCATGTAACAAAAAGAGTATTGAGCATGAGTGTGGATGGATATAGAGGTTGGGGAAGGCCGAAGAAGGTATGGATGGACTGCGTGAAGAATGATATGCATATGAAAGGTGTGAGTACAGAGACGACTAGTGATATAATGGAGTGGACGAGGAAAACATGTTGTGCCGACCCCACTTAGCGTGGGATAAAGAAGAGAAGAAGAAGACTAGTAATATTCATCTTCTGTATATCCTACGAATATTATAAATGTGAAAGTTTTGATGTTTGTTGCTCAATCACGCAAAAACGGCTGAACGGATTTTTTGGAACTAGGCACACAAGTAGTAGTTGAGTAGATCATATCTTGGAATAAAACATAATGATACTTTTTATCCCGGGAAAAGATAAGATCCCTCAGGAAAAAATTGTTAATTATATAAAAAGGAAATCGTTACTGCCTGACTGACTGATCTATCAACACACAGCTCAAACCACTGAACGGATTGCGCTGAAATTCGGCACGCAGATAGTTATTATGACGTAGGTAACCGCTAAGAAAGGATTTTCCAATATTCACCATCTAAAGAGATGAAACGGGGGTCCAAAGGTTGTATGGAGAAACGGGATCGCGAGTGAAACCGTGGGGCTGAAAGCTAGTCTCAATATAATTTTATCTATTTATCCATACATTTGAGGGTCAATAAAAATAATTTAAGTTCTCCATCCACGATGATAGATGGACGTACAATACCTACATGTTACAGAGTAGAGAAAATGGTACATGTAAATGATTGCAAGCTCAACTACTTCCTCCATTATACCAGCGTAGGACCTACTTAACTTACTTATATCCGAGGTAGAGTTTAGTAGACCAGATTTTCTGGGGGATAAATAGATTATCATAAAATAAAGCGAGCGACCATCAATCAATTTTACAGAGTTATGGTTCGTTTTTGGTGACCCAAGATCCAAAGGAGATATCTTAAAAATTTGGCGATCATTGTGAATGTTGGTGAATTTTGAATCATTCTATTAAAGCATTGCATTAGGTAAATGTATCGCACAGCCTCACCAAATAATTATTGGACACGTTGATATGAATAGCAGTTACAAATAATATTTTTCGCAGTGCTAGTAAATATGGATTAATTAGTATTAACATGTTATTATAAATAATATTTCGTACCGTAATGTACTTTCGGTGCGGCGGAATAAGTCTCAAATCGCTTATACCACAGTACTGCGTCAAATCTGTGCCTGGGACTGCTTTCCTTGATAGTTCTGCTGCATTCTCATTTTCAATCATCCACGCTAAACATATTTGAGTACTCGGATCCTTGCATACCAGAAACAACTGAAAAACATATTCTTTATGCTCATTTGCATCACAGTTTTTCATCGGTAAAAGGAAAATAAATCCATGAGTTTTATTTTTTCCTTTTTCTCCTTACTTTAAATTGTAATTACACTAAATAACATTTCAACTTTAGGGGTAATCAGTTAAAATGTGTATGAATAGTCTTACTTGCTTTGGCGTGTATGCGACAGTCGTGGTGTTGACAAGCACTAGGAGAGTAGATGCGAGCAGAGATGCCGCGGGCCGCAGCAGGCTGGGCGCGACTCGAGGCATGCCGATGCGGTGCCAGTGGTGCGCGCCGACGATCTGCCGATGGGCCGTCCTCGCGGGCGCACTGTCCGCCATCTGACCCGCTCTCATAAGTCGCAACCCAAGATGAACCCGACTAGATATAAGTTCACCCACCCAATTTCGGCGATAGGGACTTAACACTTTGATTTGTAAAATCAATCTATGAATGTTATTATAATTACTAGCTGTCCCCCGCGGTTTCACCCGCGTTTCCGTGGGATCTTATCTTTTCCCGGGATAAAAGTAGCCAAGTTTCATCAAGATCGGTTTACTAGTTTCGGAGTTAATCGCGGACCAACATCGTGACCCAGGAATTTTATATACCTACTAGCTTTCCGCCCCGCGGTTTCACCCGCGTAGACATTGAATTTCAAAAAATCCTTTTTTCTTCCTCGTCTACATCTTAAAAACAATACCTGTGAAAAAAATCAGCTTTCTAGGTCTAAGGGTGTAGGCTGGGTGTTGATGAGTCAGTCCTTCTCATTTTTCATACCAAGAAACGGAAATAACTCCTAACTTTGAATCCCCATTTCACCCCTTCAGAGGTGGAATTTTAGAAAACGCTAAAACACGTGTTTCTTTATTTTTATTCGTTAGCCTAAAAACAAAGTTTCATGATTCTAGTTTCAAAAATTGGCAGACTTCCATACAAACGTTCAACCCCTTTTTCACCCATTTAGGAGTAGAAATTTAACAAACGATTATACACGTGTTTCTTTATTTTAATTTTTTAGGCTTAAAACAAAGTTTCATGGTTCTAGCTTCAAAAATGATGGACTTCCGCACAAACTTTCGACCCCTTTTTCACCCCCTTAAAGGTTGAATTTTAGAAAACGCTAATACACGTGTTTCTTTATTTTTAGTTGTTAGTCTAAAAACGAAGTTTCATGGTTCTAGCTTTAAAAATGATGCGACTTCCTACAAACTTTCAACCCCTTTTTCACCCCCTTTAGGATTGAATTTTAGAAAACGCTAAAATACGTGTTTCTTTATTTTTTATTGTTAGCCTAAAAACAAAGTTTCATGATTCTAGCTTCAAAAATGACCGACTTTCATACAAACTTTTAACCCCTTTTTCACCCCCTTAAAGGTTGAATTTCGAAAAATCCGTTCTTATTCCTCGGTCAAGTTTTAAAAACAACACCTGGAAAAAAAAACAGCTTTCTAGGTCTAAGGGTTTAGGCTGGGCGTTGATAGATCAGTCAGGACTTCTCCTTTTATATAATACATACTAGCTTTCCGCCCCGCGGTTTCACCCGCGTATCCTTTTGAGATTGAATTTCAAAAAATCTTTCTTAATCCTCGTCTACATCTTAAAAACATTACCTGTGAAAAAAAAACAGCTTTCTATTTTTTTTTTTAATGTCAATAGGTTGACAAACAGGCAGACGGTCCACATGATGCTAAGTAGTCACCGCCGCCTATGGACATTTGCAATACCAGGGTGATAGCCGATGTGTTGCCGACCTTGAAGAGCTCTTTTTACGCCCCTTTTGAAGAACCCCATAGTCTCTAGTTCTAACATTGGGCGTTGATGAGTCAGTCCTTCTCATTTTTCATACCAAGAAATGGAAATAACTCCCAACTTTGAACCCCCGTTTCACCCCTTCAGAGGTGGAATTATAGGACACGCTGATACACGTGTTTCTTTATTTTTAATTGATAGTCTAAAAACAAATTTTCATGATTCTAGCTTCAAAAATGACTGACTTTCAACACAAACTTTCAACCCCTTTTTCACCCCCTTAAAGGTTGAATTTCGAAAAATCCGTTCTTATTCCTCGGTCAAGTTTTAAAAACAACACATGGGAAAAAAATCTGCTTTCTAGGTCTAAGGGTTTAGGCTGGGCGTTGATAGATCAGTCAGGACTTATCCTTTTATATATATAGAAAAATAATATAGATAGATTATGATTGGACTTTTCCTCCATTTGATTGAGTAAGATTTATATGTTTTGTTCTTTATATTTTACTTATTATTTATAGTGATGACAAAATATTATAACGTGGTCGAATCTAGTGAAGATGGACATAAAGTCTCCCTCATTTCTGGGAAACTTCCAACAGATTTCAATTAGAGGTTGTTAACAATTTAACGGGAGTCCTACTACTATTATTATTACTTATTGTAGGATTCGAAGCCACGACTTATGGCTGGCTGTTCTACTGTACATAAGCGGTATTGCGAATACCGCGTTAGAATAAGTCACTTCCACCGCATCTTTAATTATTGTATGAAGTATCAATGAAGGTTTTTTTTAAATGATATACAGGTCAGCTATGTTGTCATAGAGTCATCATAGTAAGTAGGTATAAATACTGATTAACTTATGTAGATTTCCCGCTTCACTTTATAGTATAACACATCATGAAACCTAACAATGAGTCCATCCTTGAATTCTAATTATTTATAGTTTATCTACTAAAATTCACGTAAATACATACGTATTTTACCCACTTTGATAAGAGCTGAGAAATACCAATTTGCGTTTTCTATATGTACAATTTAACCTAATCGTCTATGGCTCTGCATATACTCGTGTCAGTTATGAATACAATCACGAATATTTTTTCTGTAAGAATTTTATTTCATATACATTTATCTAGGTTCATATGATTATAAACCTAGCTTATTTAGTTAGATAGAAATTATTTAAATAAAACAATGCTTTGGTTGAAATTTATTATTAAAAACTATGATTCAACAAGTATAAAGCGGTTATACGATGATTTAGGAAAACAATCTATCAATGATCTACAGTAAAAATGCCATTTCTTATGCCTAATATTGAGCATCGAGTTGTAAAGTAATAAAGCCTCGTAATTACTGCCCTCACAACGTACCACCCCATTAATGCTTGCAAAGTGTATAAGCTATGCTATGGTGCGGGTTTCATGTATTTTATCGCAGTACACACATACGATTAATCTTAGCCGCACCCTATCAGTAAAAATCTTAACCTCAAGAGCGATGCGAAGATTTTCTTCTTAAACTGAATCAGAATGTCACCAAACAAAACAAAAGTGGTCTTCGGTAAGTTTAAGATTTACTATCAGATGTCTTAATTGTATGGTAGGCCTTGTGCATTGTTTTTAAAGATGTTCATAGTGATAAGAATCTCAAAAAACCTGTGTCTCACAACACCCTTCACCAGAAACAGCAGTCTCGTCCTGAGGATGGATTTAACTGATTGAACACTCGCCCTCTTCTTTTACTTATTTGAACGAATGCATATCGGTACAGTAGAACAGGGACACTGCCAATTGCTATATTTTTTTTAAGTATTCAGCAATTATTATGGCTTCACGTAGTGCATTGAAATTATATAATATGAACACAGTTTTCCAGTTGATGAGAAAAGAAGAAAGCTGCTGTTCTAAGCTTTACACATAAAATGTTAGGCTAAATTGATCTAAGACATTGAATTTGCCATTTGTAGATAGTCATACTTATGATTTAAAGTCTCGTTATTTCTGAACTAACATTCGAGTCTTTTTTCTTGTATGTATGCGTTGGATATATGAAATGTTGAGTATAGTATGCACCTGACTGTGTATCGCCAGGACTCTTGGTCGCGCTTACTCTGCGATAGTACTCTAAAGACTCAACACATTCGCAGGCCAGCTTGCTTTCTGAACCGCTACTTTCTAACTGATATTTGGGAACCACTATAAGACTTTCAGTAGATTTCGTAGGCTGGCAGTGACTGTGACTCCTAGTGTAAACCGAGTAGTGATGATGTGCTGTGCTTTGTCGATGTGAATGTTTTTCTTGAGAGTAGTGTTGATATTCGTGATGACTCTGAGTACTGCGTCCGCTATGACTTCGTCCGTGACTTTTAGATCGATTGGAGTGTTTTGCTGTCGTATCCAGATACCCGTATCCAAACCCATAACCACCGAAAGCTTTAGTGGTCAGGTTGTCCCATGACTTCGGTTTCGCGTGCTGATGAGTGCTTTGGTATTGAATCTTAGGTGAAGATTTATTATCTGATCGATCGTTATCCCAGAAAAGTGTATCGCTACTTAGAGATGTACTGTAACTGGATGCTGAATTATCACATGGCACGGTGGCATTGCTAGTCGCATAGGACTGCAGACTACATTGACTAGTTTGAGTGGACTCCGTAGCTAAGTAACGATATCGATTTGAGCAATGTCCCGATGAACACATTTTCTTCGTTCGCGCATGTACATTGCTGTCAGGTTTTTGAGTGGATTTATCAACCTGTTGATGTTTTTCCTTTCTTTTATGTTCTTTAGAACATTCTTTTTTCCTGCGCATTTTTTTCCTAGTATTAGGGACACAATGTGGATCACAACACGGGCTGGCGAGATCGTATGCTTCTAGGCTGTTTGCATCTTGATTATTGTACGTTGGTATGCAAGGGGCACATCCGTGACTATGATTACTTCTGTGTACTTTAGCATGTTTTGTGTTAGTGCCTTTATGTGTCTCTGAACCACGGTGACATTCCCCAGGAGCCTTCACAAGGTAATGATGACACTCGCGTCTATTTCTAGGTGAACCTACAGTAATGACGAAGCTACCAGTATGAACATTAGGTTGTATAAGACACGTTCCATAACGTGGATCTAAGTATTGATACATAAATATATTAGGCTGAGGCGGTTTGGCAGTGGTAACGTTTTCGCTCGAAAGGGTCGGTCTACAATAAGAGTTATTGATATTTTCGGTTACATTGTTCTCTTCGGTGTCTGAGTTCACGTCAGTTGGAGATGTTTTCTTTTTCTGTGACGGTAAACTGTGCGTCTTCCAATTGGAATCGAATAATTGCCTTTCACGGACGGTTAATTGTTCTAGATCCCGGACTTTAGACTGCAATGCTCTCTGAAGATTTATGAACTTTAGATGCAATTCGACTTTACGTACGCAGTCTTCAAATATGACAACCATTCGCATTCTGGAGTCACAGCTGTTGATGGCGTCTACGATGGCAGCGTGGTCAGCGCGTTCAACATCGGCACCGTTGATTGATAGGATAACATCGCCCTCCCGCATCCCGGCCGCCGCAGCTGGCCCATCCCCCTCCACATGGTCTACGTACGTAATCACTTCTATCTCTTGCTCCTGTTTAATAAATAAATAGTATTTTCTATTAAATAACACAGGGAAAACGAGTTCTTATGTTATAAGTACCTAATACCTAACGTACGAATATTAATCACCTTTTTGTAATGGATCCCATAACTTTGGAGAGTAAATCCATAACTGCCTTTCTTCTTCTCAACGATAATGGTGCGCCTTCGCCAATCCTCTTCATTCTTTCCCCCGCTGGATCTATCCAACTTTATTGATTCTTTTATCTGCAGTAGGTACACAATAAATAATCAATTAATCGCAAACCATTTTAAAATACTTATCAAAAATACTCACACAATTATCTAGAGATTCATCCTTTGTTTCGTTGTTAAGGTGTTTTTTACTATTGCTGATGGTGCTCGAACATCGTTCATTTATTTTTGGGGAGCTCATACTGCTAAGAGTAGGCTTGAGGCGCTTGAGTGACACTTGTTCCCTTTGATTTTTTCAACATTTTTCTTTACTTAGAACCAAGTATATTTAAGTTATTACATACATTTTAGCTAGCGTCTAGCCATACTGAATAGACTGTGTTTTGGTGGGCGCGACAAATCATTAAATCAAAGACGCGCATGCGTGAAACCAGGACATGCGTACAAAATGTTGTTGAAGTTATTGTAACTATATTCACCATATTGAATCTACCTAGGTACTTGACATAATGGACCCACATTTTTGAAAATGAAACTTAGTTGCACCGACGCTCTCATTAACTTATATTAGGCCTAAATTACCTAAGTGTTGAATTTTCATTTGATACATACCTATATATGTAATCTTTCCATACCTATATATTATTTTGGACGGAACGGACATACTCGTACTAAAAAAATATTTTCTTAAACTTTATTGATTGATATTTAACACATTTTAAGCCGTTTTAAGTATTGTAATCCTTATTATGCTTTTTATTTAAAGCGGGCACCGCTTTATGATATTCGTATTATATATATAGACAAGCAATTTACAGTAGAAGCTGGTGGTGGCTTTGTAAGGAGTAGGTATCACTACAAAATCACTCGATTAATCATACATAAACATATTGCATATATACCTCCGTATGAAACTCAGCATCGCACGGAGCGAAAAATGCTGGATGTCAAAGTCAAAGTCAAAACCATTTATTCAGTTTAGGCCCTAGAAGGGCACTTATGAAGGTCGAATTACAGAAGTTACCACCGGTTCGGAAGTCAGCCTTCAACTGAGAAGAACCGGCAAGAAACTCAGCAAGGTTACATTTTTTAAATATTTTTGGACCATCTGACTATATTGGCTTTTTTTTTTCAAATGTTTAACAATTTCATTCTTAAACTAATACAAAAATACATAAAAAATTATAACCCGCATTAGTTACCTACATAGTAAACTAAAACAAAAAATACCAAGATAATAAAAGCGTAGGTATTAAAAAAAATATTAAAAATGGTAATTAACAATAAAAAACAATGTGTAGGTACTTGTACAGAGTGCAGCTACCTCCAGACATCTTTATCCTCAATATAATGGGCTACCTTGTAATAAGCTTTTTCTTTCAAAACTTTCTTTATGTACGATTTGAATTTAGAATCAGTCATCTTGGTAACAGATGCTGGTAATTTATTATAAAAGCGAACACTGTTCCCAAGAAATGACTTTTTAACTCTAGCTAATCTAAAATACGGAACAACTAATTTATCTTTTTGTCCTGTTCTGAAATTATGAATCTCTACATTTGATTTATACAAGTCTACATTTTTTCGTATGAACATTAATCTTCAACCATAGAGATAGGATTGAGATGATGTAACATATTATGGTTTCTTTCAACCATTCACAGCTTAACAATTGTATCTAAAGTGCTAGTCAAATTTAAAAAATGTGAACTGTATGGAACATCTATGGCATGTGAACAACTGTATTAATTTTAGCATAATGTACCACCGAAGTATTCGGTATTGGTACTGGGATGTCCGAAAAATTATTGTTAAGTGCTAGCAGTGGAGGTAGTGCGACGGATTGCACTCCTGCCTCTTGGGGTATTATCGCTGCACCATTCACTATTTTAACGGTGGTTTTATTTTCACCTCCTAAATCTCGTTTTTGCATGTTCACAAAAGTGAAAAGATTATCCAATGATCTTTTTCTTATATTTGTTGTCTTATCTTCATTGTTTGCTCTGCCCTCCGTTACCTCTTTTGGTTCTGAAGTATCTGTAAAATTATGTTAGGAGAGATTGTTTTTTTAAATATATAGTTCATAACTTACCATAAAATACTGGAAATAGATATGAATATCAAACTTTACCTGTTATCATGGTTGGCGTAGGTTCATGTAGTGATGTCAGATGGTCAAAAGCGGCCCATGGTAGTTGTGCGTTTGCTGAAAGATTTCCAGTCTGTATTGGAGCCACTCCTACTATGCTCTGGGCTGTAACATTGGTCATCAATGGCGTAGGAATTTTACTCAAGTCTACGTTTGAGCCATTGGTATGGTAAAATGTGACAGCTTCTTGATGTCCCCTGTACAAAACAAAACTAAACTTCCTCGGAAACACATAATTTCGATCTCCATAAAGACCTTTTATTTTAATTAACTTTATTAACTTACGCATTGTAAAGGTTGTCGGTTTCATTATCAGTCTTGTTTGTAAG
This sequence comes from Ochropacha duplaris, assembly GCA_951361185.1. Taxonomy (NCBI): domain Eukaryota; kingdom Metazoa; phylum Arthropoda; class Insecta; order Lepidoptera; family Drepanidae; genus Ochropacha; species Ochropacha duplaris. The sequence goes on from OX592690.1 coordinate 6,314,680, forward strand.
AATGCCGACTTGGTATACCATGGCATGGATAACGTACCTGAAATTAATTATAATATATTATTATTTAGGGTTCCGTACCTCAAAAGGTAAAAAAGTAACCCTTATAAGATCACTCTCTTGTCCGTCTGTCTGTCTGTCTGTCTGTCCGTGTGTCGCCACCGATTATCTCAGGAACGGGTAGACCTAGCAATTTGGAATTTATACCAAATACTGAGGTCCATAATAGTCCCTATTAGGTGTATAAAAATCAAGGTCCTGAGTCAACACGATTAAAAGATATGGGCAAATTTAGATATTCGCGAAAACTTGTAAGTACCAAAAGTTACCTTAATTTTAATTTAAAAAGTAAAAAAAGTTGAAAATTAAAGGATGTCCCCAAACATACATAGTACCACCAATTAAACTGACCTCTGAGTTGTATCGGCGCTGATACAATTTAGAGGTCTAGCTTATTTGGCATAACCTCATATAAGGTAATCGACAAAAAAATTGAAAATATCCTCGAGACTCCATTACCGCGATGAACGAACTAAATTAACGAATTTACAAGTTTGTACGGAACCCTCGGTGCGCAAGTCCTAAGCAAAATTAAAACTGCATCATTAGATTTTCGAAAAATATTTCCCCAAGCCAGGAATCGAACCCGATGAATTTGAAAAAAATACACAGCCTGTATTATTACACCATCCGATAATGTTGCTAATAAGGATCAAATTCTCAGAAGTAATGACAAACGGAATACTAAAAGAAAGTGTTCTTTTTTAATAAAATGTTTTTTTTTGTATTTTCATACAAACTATTGCTCTTATCTTATCGTTCTATCAAATTGATTGAAATAATTTTTAATTTTGCACACTCGTTGTATTGATAACCCACTCGCATTAAAAATGAGCCTCGAGGCTGTTAAAAGGCAGAAAAATTCAGCCTGTATAAATAGATATGTACTTATATAATGTTGAAAAATAAATAAACAATGTGTTTTGTATATTTACAAAATATTTTATACTAAATTAAATCATGGATAGGAAGAAAATATGTGAAAAACAACAATTGAAAATAATTGAAATTTCTGAAACTAATGAAAGTAAAACCAAATTTATTACTCACATATCCTTATTGGGATCAGAAGAATTTGCTAATAATCCAGTAGTATTTCCTTCTTCTAAGCACATCCCGAGCACCAACAATGGTGACAGAACGAATATTATTACCTTAACAGAACGAGATAATATAACACAATTTTCATGAACATTTAGTTTAATAATAGGATATTTATTAATTTATAATATCTAATGACGATTCTTACCAGAATATCCATGTTTACGATAGCAAACGTATTACCAGGAGTGCAGTATACGTTAGAGGGTGTCTGTTTTATATATTAGTTACCTTACCTATGATTAGCATCACCATGGGGAAACGCTAATGAATGACTAATTGATATAAGGTTGTCACAATGACAAAGGGAGATGATGTTTGTTTACTATGAACTAACATTGTATAGTGAAATTTCCAGCTAGAAATTGCTGTATTTTTTTACTTTTGGACAAGCTTGTGTTTGACCGCAATTTCACCATGGTAATTAAGAGATGATGTAGCCATAGATTGGTAAGCACACAAAGCTTAGACGGAAACTGGCTCTCAGGTGCAGTTGTCGGAACACACCGATAAGTGCTTGGCGACAGATTTTCTATTTGACGGTGGTGTCCAGCCTGCCGAGTAAGTGCGGTACTGTATAACTTTTCTAAAGCGTTTGTTAATGTTATCCAGCAACATCTGCATTATTTTGCTATATCTAATGTGGATATTTATTTGCTATGAAATCACACAAGAAGTAGGCGTAGGTACATAAAAATTGGTGATGTTAATAATATAGTAGCTAAATAGGTAAAATTTCTTCAAATCTAAAACATACTTGTCGTAGAGAACGTCACGAATATAAGACTGGTTTGCATTAAATGGAAAGGAAGGGCTTCCGCCAGTTGTTTTCTTCTTCTAGCATCTTATTTGTATAAATTAATAATAAATATTTATTGCAAATATTTTGTGAAAAATTGGTTTCATACTATGACCAATTGACCAGTGTTGAGTGTTTCGGATATGTCATGACGAGCGGCACTCGAAATATATCGCAATGTGACAATATGTCAGAGATTGTTTGCGTGCTATCTGTGAGAAAGGCAGAGTAGTTCAGGTGTGTCTCAGTGAGATGCTGGCCTGCGACCGTGGTGTAGAGTGCGTGCGCGTGCAGCCCGAGTGACCGCCGCAGCCGCAGCCGCCGCCGGCTTCCGCCTCACTGCGCTTACATCTCGATACTGTTTGGGCCCACTCATCCTCATCACTATGAACAAAGTTATGGTTTTCGCCGGCGTCTCCACACTGGTGAGTGATCAGTTTATTTTATGATGATATTTAATTTTAATGCTTGCGATAAATTTTTTTAGAAAAAAATATTAATAACCAGTAGGTATGTATATGGTACTTGGATGGATTGCCATTCAAACTATCTGAATGTAGCGACAACAATACTTTTTTCTATGAAACCGTGTCCAAAATAAGCTGGAAGAACATGTGAAAAAGAATTGGGAATTTACTTTGTACAATTTTGTGCTTATAAATTTTACTGCTCCGCGAGTTTCTAAAATATACCTACTAATAAAAAAAAATAGTTCTAGAAACTCAAAAGTAACATGACCTAATAAATTAAACACCTTTCAAGCGTCACAAAAATTTAGATTAAAAGTAAATTATATTACACCAACTGAAAAAAAAACGGCAATAGTAAAGAATAAAATGATAGCATAGAGATATATCTTATACGAGTATCAATATTTTATCAGTGGAGAATTTTCTTGTGGTAGATATTTGATAAAGATGTGACACCAAGCAATTTGGATAGGTAACTAAGTATGTCGTCCCAAATTCTGAATCGTGACAAACATCGGGAAAAACTAATGGGGGAAAAAACGATACTGTCATGCAGCTAGATGAGCTGAGTAGGTAGAGACTATGCGTCAGTAATAGATTTGAGGATATGATGATAATTATGTGGTTAAACTAAAAAACGAACGTATGGGACAAGGACGAATTAGATATAATTGTATGTCAGTTATTCCGTCCAGAAATGATTGCGAACGAGAAGTATACCTATGCTCAAGATCAAGATGACTTGGGGAATAGACAATGCTTCCAAGATTTCATGATTAAGTATAGTAATGTTGATCAATGATCATAAACTTTTCAAGAGTTGAGTTCTTCTTTTTATCCAAAACCGTTTCACTATGGTGGTGTAAAATCTTAGAGCAAGTAATGGAAACATTTATTTGCTGCAGTACGAGTATTAAATAAGATCAAGTAGCTTTAAATAAGATCAGTAGATTTAGATAAGTAACCATTACTTTCACTTACTACTTAATTGTATACAATAACAAAGATTGAAATACGCATAGTAAGTCTTTTTGTGAGGCGTGTTGGTGAGACTTTTTCAACTATCTCTTCAATACTTATTTCTTCACTCGAGATTATGTTATTTGTAGATACTAGATACAACTTCATACAGTAAAACATATCGGTACACACATTTTTATTTATCTTATCAACTCGGTATGATCCGTCATAATGTGAAGATTGTACAATATTTTTGGTTGAAGTGATCCTATTACGAAACTTGTTGGCGTACCTATTAGGACTGAAAAGAGAGAAATTTCTTTTTAGCACAAATCGTTGTACCTATACAATTTTAAAATTGCAGCATAGTATCAGTTTCTACTTTTTTAACCCCATATTAGCATGATAATAATATAATAATATATTTTACCACTTGGGTCCAGTAATTAAATAGCACAATATCTGAAATTGACCTACACTGACTGGTGGATCTGTCCACTGTCGGTCAAGGTAGGCCCGTAGGTATATACTTCAGCAGTGAAGCGTAAAACAGCCGTTAATTTTAATCTACTCATTAGAATTTTGTAGTATTAAAAAGGCTATGCTTTGCTTCGCTTATTTTAAGCATTAATTAATTCATAGATTTAGTTGAAATCTTTCCTATCATTGTTTCAGCTTCAAGCAGCTGGCCAGCTCATTATGACTGCATTGGCAATAGCGCAATATTTCTGTGTCATCGACTTTTTACGGGAATTGCCGTTACTTCTGTATCTCAGAATCTTATATTTCCACAGTAAGTACTAACTCTCACTAATGCGATTCCTATATATCAATTACATTATTTGTAGTAAAGTAAAGTAGTATCGAATTCTATTATTGTAGGTGTCTCTTTACAGATCCCAACAGTTGCGGCATGAGGATCAACATTGGTCAATCTATTGACGGGATGGCAAACCAAGCCTTTGTTCTGCTTACTCAGGAACCATTCACTGCATTCAGAACTTTCATTATTAATTGTATAAATCTTGGTTTGAGTTTACTTTGGATCATAACCAGTACATTTCTGATGAGTAAGTGGTATTTATACCTTACTTTTGATGAGACATGCATCGTTATATTAATTATTCTATATTTAGATGAAATAAACCACATAGATTAGATCAATAGTTTCCTCCCAAACATGGGTCAAATGAAACTGTGGGGCAAAAACGATTAAGTATTCTAATTCCAATGTCACATTTCACAGATCCCTTTTATTACAGGAGGTGGGTCGAGGGACAAACAATCTAAAGGCATACGGTGGCCATGGATCATTGTCACGGTTACCGCATGCGGCGTAGATCTTGTAGCGTCTGTCACATACGCCAATGATTCATTCCAAACAAGGGTATGTGTTATAGAATATATCTTATTTACCTTTTATCTTAACGTCATCTGGTTAATTTGAAACATGTTTATTTACTACGAAAAGTGGCACTCAAAGTTTAGAAGAAATTGATAAATTCAATAATGCATTGATGTACCTACAGACGTTATCAGATATGATGGACTTCATCGGAGGAGTGGCCAGCGGTACGGCTGGTGTGGAATTGGACACATCCTGGGCATCCTGGCTCATGGTGATGCTTTACTCCAGATTTGTAGTGCTATTCCTTCTCAACCTTCTCCTTATTGTGTTGATTGTTATCAACTATGAACTGAAACCGCAACCTGTGAGCACATTTGTTGTAAGTACCAAAATTATTTCTAGTTTCTAATTTCATTAGGCTCAAAAGGGAAAAGTTCCTTTTGATCGAGACTACTCTGAGTGGAATTCGTTTATTGCGGAATCTTACCTTTTCACTCCATCCACTTCCATGTAGGTAGAGGGTTCAGTACAATAAAAGAAAACCACACGTAATTTTGTAGCTATAATAACATTGTTGTGGATTGGGTAACCTTTACTATCAAATTGTTGACTGGCCGGTTGTTGTGGTTGTGGAAAAATATCTTTTCTGAACTGTAGTGCATTATTATGAAGATATACCTAACTATATTGATTCTAGCAAGTGGATGCACCAATTGAAGTGGCACATGAAACCCTTAGCGACAAAGATGTGGAAGAAGCTAGTTTGCCAAGCGAATCCAGACCGACGACAAGGATACCACGCCCGGGACTCAGTAACTCGTTCAGAACGATGAAAACACTTTTGTTCAAAAGATCGCCAACCCCTGAAGCTAGATGCAGAACTACTCCGGATTCATTGGACGCCTCACCTGAAGGGTATCGTTTTTATCGAGTCGATAGATCTAATTATAATAGTAAAGTAAGATTATGAGTATGATTCATATTGCTGGCTGCAAGTGATTTGCTATGTGTTAGAATTTATTTCCTTTTGTCAAGTGTGTACTTTTTTTGTACATATTACTAGGTAAGGCGTACCTCAGGCTCAGCTTTATTTTAAATTTATTTTCATAAAACATTAGTATTCACACATTCGTTGGCTCAATTACATAACTTATGGTTAGTTACTCATCTTAATCAGTTTACTTGCTGCTTTGTACTCGGTTGACCCTCAACTTTCACTTTATTCGTATTATAACATGCCTTCTGAATAAATTATGTTCTTTTCCATATTAATATAAAAACATTTGCTTGTGAGAAGTTTGATTTAGTTTATATGATTAAAAATTTTGCCAAATTTATATTCCGGTCGGTATAGCACTGGTGTCACGAAAATTCAAAGCGGAATTCTCTTCAGGACAATTCGCGCCTTACCTGCAGATGCGGATAAAAAACGCACAGTAAACTTCCCGGAGAGCCTGCTGTCGCTGCCACAACGCTTAGAGAACCTAATTGCGGAGCAACAAAGGCGACTGGATAAGGCAGTTATAGACACTGCGGGCAGGCGCACTCCGCCACGCACCTCGCAATCAATGCCGCAGCTGACAACCACTTCTAATCAGTCAGATGCAACGCGCGGGTAACTATGCTTCAAAGAGATTTAAGAGATTACAGTAAATTAAAATTCAAAAGTTTCTGCAGTTAAAAGTAATAGAGTTTACATTATCTGTTGAATTACTCAAATAATGCTATTTATTTACAACAAATGTACAAAATATACAAACAAATGTACAACAATAATATATAAAAAACTTCTTCGAGGCTGCCGCTGCTGCCGATAGGCAAGGTTCCCAGAAGGCTGCGTTTCCTCTTTGGATGGCAGCGTTTCCTCTTTGGATGGCCAAGCTGATGCGTTTACTAAAATTAAGTATACGACATAATAGAGTAGTGTCTTGGGTCAATAAAAACGAATTCTAATTAGTCCGTCGGCAAGATTATCAAAAAATATTGGACATGTGTTTTTTTGCTTTATGAAATCAATAAAAATATACAAAGTTATAGCGCATCAAAGTATAGGAGTGGGGATTGTGACGTCACTTCACCACGGCGTGAAGTCACGCGAAATTTCATTGCTCTGTATCCTCGTCATTTTTCGTTTACGGAACAAAATAAAAAATGCGTGTCCAATATTTTTTGTTAATCTAACTGACGGACTAAATAGAATTTTTAGGATACTACCCTATTAATGATAAATTTATAGTCGTCGCGGTACGACCGCCGAGCTGCAAGGACAGCTCCCGTGGGCGTACATCCCTGCGTCTGCGCACCGCATGCGTGACCAACTCCCCCCCGATGAAGATCTGCCTCCCGTACCGCTGCCGGACTATACTGCTTTACAGTCCTTTAGAAAAGCTTGTAAGTATCTACATTACTTACAATATATCTTAACCGAATTAATACATTAAAGTGAACATCTGAAACATTATCGGATAATGTCATTGACGGATCTGGTGGAACTATTTAAACGATACGATTTGGTAATGTTCGAGTGCCGGAAACTCGATCGCCAACCAACATATTCCGTAAACAGGTGCTTGACGACATATTTTCAACTTCAGGGTGATAGACATCCAGTCGAGTTCTACAAAGTGCGCTACCACCTGCTGTGGTTTCCTAGCGATGTTTTCCTTACCGAAAGCTCGAGCTCATTGTATGATTTAAACCCACGACATTCGCCGCGGTATCTGACTGAGCTATCATGATAAATTCTGTTTTTATTAAGTAATTAGGCACTTTCTTTTTCATAACGGCCTAATTTGATTTGATACCAAATGATTGTAAGTATTAATTAAATAGCGCTTATATTATAGTAGTGCGCGCTTGCTAGCGGGTAGTTACGTTCAAATCTCCAAAAGATTTAGTTAGTAAGTATAGTAGGTACCTACTTGAAACATTTATAAAGTAGGTAATAACTTCATCATTATTATTTATAATTACGGACTTGCTGTGAACTTTTGTGTCAGCTGATAATAATAGAATTTTGGCATTTATGTTCCGAGTTTTGTTTCAGCCGTCCACCGGGCCGCATCCAGTCTCAGTTCATTGACACAAAAGAAAGATTATGCTTTATCCCAATCGGCGCGTCGTAAGTACTATGTATATTAATATTCTCGTAGATAAACGTAGTTGACGAGTGAGTGAGCGATGTGGGTCAAGCCCCTATGTACCCGTTATCACTGAATTGGTGCACTGACCCAAATAGTTTGGAGCTACGCAGATATGCCGTTGGTAATACCTAATATGTATCAAATTTTACAAAGATCTTCGTCGGCCACCGATTCGAACGTGGCTTTATATTGATACATTTTGTTTTACAGCACCACTGACTCAGTCTGACGTGTTGTACTAGTCTGAATTACTTCAAGACCTACAGAATTTGAAAAGACAGACTAATTTACTAATTATAAGTTATATACTATTACGGATAATACACGTTAGAAATACAACGATAAAGTATCTATATACAATTCATATATGTATTTATTGCTGAAGATAATTTGTTTAATACACAAGTATCATTAGGGCCCCCTAATATTTGAATCGATCTGCACTTGTATACGTAGCATAGGTACTGTAAAAGTGGAGGTATTTAAATAAACACTTTTACTTTTAACTTTAAATAGATATCTTTATTCAGACTTAAATGTTTTTACATTGTTATTTCTGACGGAGGACACGTCTCTCCGTGTTTCCGTACTCATTTCGAATCTTTTATAAATTTACTTTTTTAATAAAATTATGTATCCAAACCCAAAAAGAACTACTAGTGGCCAGTACGAAGCACAGACACTACAGTACCTACCTATATCATAGCCAATATATTGCAGGTTAAATTATTCGAACCGTTTACAACATCTTTTCTTTCAACTTAGTTTTGATTGACACGGGTTATTTGTGTTTTAATTAGGGCCATAAATCCAATAAATCAGTAATCTGTTCTTTCATACGATTTATTAGGTTGACAAATAAAATTTCTATTATATTCTAAAATCGTACTTTACGTAGGAATACTGGCAAACGGTTCGATGTTGGGCAGGTAAGTTGTAACAACATTTTTTGCAATAGCGTTGTATCTATAAAAACGAGTATATAATGTAATAATGTATGTATAATAATATTATAAAGAGGAAAGATTTGAAACTACTGGACCGATTTCAATAATTCTTTCACCGTTGCAAAGCTACACTATCCCTGATGAACATAGGCTATATTTTATCCCGGGATAAGATAAGATCCCACGGGAACGCGGGTGAAACCGCGCGGAACAGCTAGTGTATAATATAATATTGTGTTTTCGCTACTCATTTAGGTAGGACCTATCTAAGTTATGTAACACAGTTAAACTAGAAACATTGTAAATATAAAATAACGATTGTTTTTATTTTTATATTTAACTTAGTTAGGTAAGTAATATAAATTTATTTACTCATAGGATTATTAAGTATTAGCTTGCACCACATGGTTTTTTTTCCTAGACCTTAAGTAGGTAACTTGGTAGGTATTATAAAATTGTATGAAAATTCATTCAGCCGTTTGAGTTGAATGTTAACAAACATACACACACAACACACATAAACAAAAATTCCCTTTTATAAAATTAGTTAAGATTTATAAAACTCCGAAATACCTCATCATCATTAGCCTGTGTTAGTTGTCCACTGCTGCATTACAAAATTTGTTCAGTATTATATTATTATTAAGACGTGTATGACTTACCTAATTCAAATTGTAAAGTGAAGCAAATTATTTGGAGCATAAATCTACTTAACTACGTAGATAAGCTTGTACAAATAACATACCCAATTACCTCGTCATTGATTGTTGCTGTAAAGAGTCACGGGAAGAGGGTAGGGTAGCTAAGTACCCGATTTTTATCTTCTATCGATTTTTTTATACAATTGAGATACAAGTGGATAATTTACTCTTCGTTTCGCCTCAATTTGAATTGAGTCTATGTCCAGTGTTCGAAATACTATATTTTTTAGTAGGTACTGAAAGTAATTTCTAATCGAATCGATTTTACCTAATTGTTGTTAAACTATATTTGTTACAAATTAGTAAAACCATAACTTTACCGATAGGATTAGGTACCGCTGAAAAGAGATTTCATTGTTAATTTTTTTTGTTACATTCACTATTTTTGTGAAAACTTACTTTACTCTTTGGGGTGTTATAGGTACAGGCTTTTGTTTAAATTAGAAATAGCTTTGTACCTATTGTGTTAGGCCTCTCTGGGCTGTGGGACGGCGGGGAAAGTACTTAAATAGGTGTAACACTGCATTCAAAGTTACTGGCCGTATCTGGAAATCGAACTGACCAAATATGGAAAGAAATTTGTATTTTTATAATGGTAATCAATTGGTTCAAATGAAGATGTCGTGCGAGTCCCACAGCCGTGAGACACCTGTAAACTAAGCTTAGAAATCCTATAGAAATAAGCAGTGCTTTACCATGCTTTCGCATCTCATTTTAGTATAAGATGACGTTAAGCTTTTGATTGTACCACTAAGGTTAACTACCATTGCTTGCATAAATCAGATGGTTATTTAATACCTCAGCTGAACTATGTTATAGTTATCGGTAAATACATTTTTATATTGAAATTATTTGTTTTATTTACATAGATACCTTAGCCCCAGTAAAAATCACATCTACAACGCTGGCGTGTGTCATAATCTCTTTGGCATGGAGGATATAATGATAATAATCCGACCATTTATCACACTTGTGTTCACTCTACAAAATATTAAATTATTACATAATATTGTTATGTCTCTCTCTATCTGTCTTGGCTTAAAAAAAAGTAGCCTACGTCCTTTCCCAGGGTTCGACGCAGATGATGCAGACCGACAGATAGAATTACATTTGCTAGTCCTAGGTAAACACTTATTCATCAAAATATAAGATAAATGTGCCTTTTATAACCCAGTATACTCATATCGATGCTGTACAAATTGCAAGAGCATTGAAGCCATTGCCAATCAAGGCATGATAATTGATCGAGTTTCCCTTTCGGCGCCATGAGGCTATTGACTGGTTACCATAGTCCCACTAATATTATAAATGTTAAAGTTTGGATGGGTGGATGTTTGTTACTCAATCACGCCAGAACGGCTGAGCGGATCTGGATGAAATTTGGCACAGATGTAGATTATAGTCTGGAATAGCACAAAAGCTACTTTTTATCCCGGTAAAAGATAAGATCCCACCGAAATCTAGTAACATACATTGTAAGTAGAAAAAAGTTTTAAATTCTACTGTTTTGTTAAACCTACTTACGACATGACAGTGTGTGACATAATGAAACAAATAGGTATCTACCTATTGAAAAATATCAAAGATATGGATGATCTCTAGGGATATCGGCCGTCCGTCTATCAAGACTATATTATGACCTTTTCACAGAAGCTGGTAGAAATATCAAGATGAAATAAATAAGTATAAAAGGACTTTCCAGGGTGACTAACTAACTGACCTATCTACGCAGAACGTATATTTACAGAATAGGTAGGTACGAGTTTACTTCCCTGCTGAGGTACTGCCAGATCACCATAATAAAGGCTGAAACAACTTAAAGAAATTGGCAATTTTCTCATAGAGTTGCAAATCTACTACTTATCAGAATGATTTTAAAATTAATTGTTCTATTTATGTTAATTGAAAAATTAAATGTTTATTCATCCAATGGGCCTTCATCGGCACTTAAGAGTTGTCAGACTAACGCACGTTTTAAGAAGGTTGCTTTTGCTGAGAAGAGCCCGCAGTAAGCTCTGGAATTAGGTACTCAGGATTACTACATAAAATTTGTCCTGTAGGAACGAGCGCTACATGCAAGCATAAAATATGGTATGCCTTCTATACCCACCAATACGTTGCTTTTCATGTACCTTATTAGGCAACGTAAAAAGTGCAGGAGGTATCTAATTATAGAAGCGTGCAGTCCTATAAATTAACCTTGCATGCTTTATTTAGTCTATAAGCAGAGGACCTTAGTAAGATGATTGTTAAACAATATCCTTCTGATTGATAATATCCTCAAGCTAGTGGTATCAGTAACCAACTCAGCAGCGTAGCCCGAGCGACGACCGACGGCTAAAATGTAAAATACCTATCAATACAAAGATAGTGTTCGCTTTATTATCGATAACAATTATCACGGCGCGATTAACGACTCGATATCATGCTTACCTATTCCCTTCATAAGCGAACGCAAACTCGCCATGACGTGTGATCAATAGCTAAAAAGTGTAACAATGAAGAAACTTCAAATACCATCGCATCTTATTTTGAGCGCATATTTATCAGGTGCACTGACTATTGTAAGTAAAATTTGCAATTACATATTAATTGTTAATGTTGTTATTTGTGTTATATGCGCATATGTTTTTTTTATTGCTGTGCTTGTTCGTTTCTGGTTGGATGAATATAACACTGTATCATGATAAGCTAATATAGCGAATGTTTTAGAGCGAATGATGATTTCCGGATGAAGAAGGCATTGTTACCATAAATATGTTTGTCGACAGCTAAATTGTACTATGTTTCCATTACAAACAAAGATAAAGATATCATTTAAATTATGTTTTAACATAGTATTTCAGACCAGTATTTTTTCATAAGGTAAGTGTTCTGGAAATACCAGTGAGTGCTTGGCAAGAGATTTCCAACTTGAGAGTCGTTGCTAGCTCAAGCTTATTACAGGATTCGAACCCACGACATTAGTTACGATATACGACATCACTTAGCTGTCACTTTATTAGGATGAATGTTAGATGATTTGTTTTATACCATAAGAGGTACCTACTAACTACCGTGAAGAAACATAAAAATTAATATAAATATTTTATGTGAATAAATAAGATACTTCATCATCATACCTACATAATGAATCATTATATTAGACTGATTTCCTTCTCATTGATATTGCGTGTATTTAAATCCGGATTAGTTTAAATACACTAATGACGTATTATCATTTTCAGGTATTATCATTACTTTACTCGGCGCTATGTGTAACAGCTTTAATTTATCGTTACAAATGCGATGATGAACCTACAACGGTTACAGGAAGTGAATATTTCTGGTACTCATTATATAAAATATACATTCAAGGTGAGCTTTACCCCTCAGTACATTCAGGGAATAAATACAAGTAGAAATTTGATAATATGTTGACTGCTTATTGGACACTACGTATTACCTACACCTATGTGGTAGGTGTAAGGTACTTATAGGTTATAATATTCTTATCATAGCTAGGATTGCGTCACAGTATCCCTATTGAAACTAATTGAAAGGACATCTGATGCGCTTGATACTGACTAATGAACGATAGGATGACGAGCGGTGTATTACGCTTCATGATTGACATGTTTCACATTTTGCACGCTCTATGGCACATTGTGTTTGTTTGTCACCACTTAGCTCCCTACCGACTGAACTGATATTTATGCGTTTTTTGGTTAGATACTCATGACTTGGATTGGAACATTGGATAGCGAGAGCTAACATGAAATTTATGAATATATTATATTAATATATATATAATAATATATATATAATAATATAATATAATAACTATCCATTTAAGTATATATTTAAAAGTAGTGTAGTTAGTGGTGTAGTACCTTCCATAGTACAAGCTCTCCTTAGTTTGGGATTGGATGGCCGTGTGAGAAGAATTTCTTAAGGATATAAAGTTGAATTTTATGGTTTTCAGATGATGACTGCGATAATTCCGCGTCATTTGAGCAAGCGACTGATGCACAAAGAGTATTTATAATGGTAATAGTTACGCTATGTGCCTCTGTGATCTGCCTCATCGCCGCTATAGTTATGATCTCAAGTAGGTATATATCAATGATGTTACAAAACCGATGCAAAGTGGTTTATATTACCCGCCTGGCTAAGCACCGAGTTGAAAACCTCGCCAAGTAACTACAGGTGTGTTACGGGAGCTGCACTATGAGAACCAGTTGCCTTCATTCAAGAAATTGTAAAAAGGTCGACATCACATTGGCAATTCCCCTAGTACCTTAACTTTTGTATTACCTTTATGAAATTATTAGGAAATAGACCTATACACACACGGTGTCCCAAAAATAACACGCCAGAGTGACACTGGAGCTAGATTGGCTTCAGGTGTATCAGAAAATATCAACATGACCTTAGTAAAAGTTTTATGGTTATCGAGATATGGCTATTTAAAATATTTTTTGGTCTTTTTTTTCGCCTATTTGGGCTATAAATAACTTCTAACTTATAGTTGGTTGAGACAATCAAGTAACTATTTCATTTGAAACTAGTACTCTATGCTCAAAAAATAACTATGTTATTTCATTTTAAGTCAATGTGAAAACTAAAATTTGACTGTGAAAAAAAATTGTACTGGACTGAATCAGCAAAATGGTCTTAAAAGCTAGCCTATTTAATGTTCTTTCGAAAATGGTATAACATTCGTAGTTTTTTTTGGCAAAAGTTTAAAAATTCCAATTTTTGTCATTTAAGTCGTGCTACTTGGGAAATACTACAATTAAAAACTAACTGTGGCACTCGGGGACTGCCGCGGTAAAGCTATTGCATAGCATTATACTTTTCATCCCATCTATTCGAATGGTGCAGGCGTCTTTTGTCGCCAAATTACTCATAGAGTTTTTGTTTAAAAGCATAAAAGTCGCAATATCTCTAAAATCAGAAAACTTTTACTAAGGTCATGTTGATGTTATCTGATTGACACTGGAGCTAGATTGCTCCAGTGTCACTCTGGCGTGTTATTTATGGGACCAACTGTATACCTTGTATAGTAGTAATTTTTATGTGGGTTAAGCGTCTCTTGTTTTTACTAATACGTTTTATGTTGAAATTTATTTATCAGTGCTGCTTGCAAAAACTAATCAACACACTCTAAAGTAGATACCTATACAGATTGCGATTGTTTTCACCAGTTACAATGGGAATCTTAATTTATATTTCGTAATTAAGGAAACTCCAAGATTAATAAATAACTATTAATCGTGAAAAAATAATAGCTTGTACGAATTATTTGCAATGCTTGTTGCAGTTGTACAGAGTGAGACACACGCACATGTCAACTCGGCCGTCAGTTGTTATATCGTCGTGTGTATTGCCTCGCTTTTTGTTGATGTAGTATTCGCATTCCATTTTGGAAAAGATTACACTACCTTTAAACAAGAACTGGTAAGTATAATTATGGATGTATCGAGTTTTACTAGATATATGATTTTTCAGATCCCAGGATACCTCTCTGCCAGATTTTATTGCGACCTGCAGAGCGATTGTGAAACTTTTCGTCAATGACTTTAAATCTTTTCGGATTGTGTATCTTATCTACAATTTATTATATCTTAGATACAATTTATTCTGTGTATTTAATAGGCTTCAAAAAGCTTCAATTTAAATGTATTCTTAATTTCAACTGTTTTCAAATCGATAACGAATGTCTAATCGACATCGTTATTCGTTAACATTCGCCCTGACGTCAGTTTTAGTCTACAAGAGGTAACAAACAAACATACAGATTAACTTACGCATTTTACACACTGGGTACCTATAAGTAGGTATATTTCGGAATTAGTCACGTAGCATTTAGTCAGAAATTCATAATCACTGTACTTAGGTAGGTACATTTGTTTGTAAACGCTTTGTATAAAAGATATCCTACGCATTGAAGTAGGTATCAATTTTGATATCTTGTAGAATGATTAGAGAAATCTTAGAGAAATATACTCCATGTACAACCATAGACGTACCTACAAATAAAGCTAGACCTGGACGCGGGACGAAAGTGAAGCACAATTACGTCATACGTGTGAGTCAAATCAGTACTGGCTCATGCAACAAAACCCTACGTGTGCGTAGGTACGCAAGACTTGTATTTACAAGAAGGCCGACTAATAACTAGGGTTCGTCTTGCATTTCCTGCTTCACTCGCTCCATCCAGATTTATTATACATCTATGTCTATTTATTAGGTACCTAACTAGCTGTCCCCCGCGGTTTCACCCGCGTTCCCGAGAGATCTTATCCTTTCCCAGGATAAAAAGTATCCTATGTATTATTCCAGGATATGATCTACCTATGTGCCAAGTTTCATCAAAATATTTTGAGCCGTTTTTGCGTGAAAGAGTAACAAACATCCATCCATCCAAACATTCACATTTATAATAAGTACTAGCTGTTCCGCGGTTTCACCCGCGTTCCCGAGGGATCTTATCTTTTCCCGGGATAAAATGTAGCCTATATGCTATTCCAGACTATAATCTATCTCCATGCCAAATTTCATCCAGATCCATTCTGCCGTTCTGGCGTAAATGAGTAACAAACATCCATCCATCCAAACATTCACATTTATAATATTAGTGAGATTTGTATGTGTATTGTTTTTTTCATAGGATGAGTCTTCACCAGGTTCGCATACGAACTACTTGAGAGACATAATACGACAAGGTGCTTTCTTTCTCATGACCATATCACTGAAGGGTTTCGTGGCTCATGCTGTCAATTTCGTACTACTCATACTGTTAATAGTTTACGCATCAGAATTTCAAGAGATGGTTCGCAAGAATAATGTAAGTAGGAATTATTATATTACTAAATTAGCTGGCCGTCGCGGTTTCAACCGCATTCCCGTGGGATCTTGTCTTTTCCCGGGATAACAATATAACTAATGCGGGATAATGTAGCTTTCTAATGGTGATTGTATTTTTAAAATCGGTCGAGTAGTTTTTGAATTAAATCGTAACAAACACAAAATCTTTCCTCTTTAGGTATAATTGTAAAATAGATAGGCAGGTTTATAATTTCTACCTAATATAAGTACAAATTGACAAAGTCGTAGTTTATCTGTCTCTCTATTTTCAATTGATTGAGCTACTAAGAATCGTTGTAACTTCATTTCTGCAATTAACCCAAACGAAAAAATGAGCGAACCTTACAGTAGTCGCATATGATGTGTAACATCTGTCATCTCACCTTGGTAATAAGCAACATTCATTTCTCTCACTCGTCACACACACGCTGTTGGCTGACAGGAGGTAGTACGGTCGGCCAAGAAAGTGGTGTATCACCCTTAGGTTGAATGCCGCTTGCAGATTCATAGGTGATAAAGATTAGTTTCGCCTGCAGATCAATCTGACAACTTATGACAACTTATGACAACTCATGTCATTATTATGCATCTCTTTCAAGTGATATCTTTTTAGTTTGAACCTTGTTGTGATTTTCGATGACTAGGAAACTAAATCAAAACTGGCACACCACTTTCTTGGCCAACCGTACCAACCTCTCGGAAAATGGTTTGTGTACCAGCTGACACCCAACTGGCTTCTTGTTAGGTACCTACACACACCCGTCCCATTTACGAAATCACTCCCACAGATTGTAAGAAAGCGAGAGGAAAGATGTTACACATCAATATATTTTAGGTAATTTCTCATTAGGTTAGTGTTACGTACCTAATATTAGAATTAAGAAAAGATTCGCGCTAAAAACCTTTCAATCTCTCTTACAATTTGTTAAACAGTATATTCATTTCAGCACTCTATTCACAAGATGGGTGCTTTGACGGCTTTCGAGTGAGTACAGTCTTTAATTTAACGTCTCAAAATTAAATATAGGTAAGGAAATTATCATGGCTTTTATCATTGCAGTCAACAAGGGAAGCAAGATGAAAACTGGCGTCAACAAGATATTATGCCTTTTGCGAGAAGGTAAATGTTCAGTGGCGGATATTAACTTGATTCTTTTCCAACGTTATTTGATTTTATTTAATGAGTTTTTGACGTCATTCACTAAGGTTCATCTTCAGTTCATAATACTGACGATGATACAATAATAAACGAATCTAACTGCATTAACTTGCGTATTAAAATATACCGTATGTATTCACGGTAACAAATTAAGCGTACCACATGACGTTCGTAACGCATTTTAATATGTTCATTATGTGAGCATTATCGACTTGAGGGTGGTTGCCAGTAAGTGGGGTACTACAAAGTACCCTACCACTGTGCTATGGTTTCCTCACGATGTTGTTTATGGTTTCTTCACCGAAAGCTCATTGCAGGATTCGAGCCCACGACTTCCGCCGTGGTGTCCGACGTTTTCCACTACCAATGAGCTATCATCGCCTCAATAAAAAAAAAATTATAAAACCCCTGTGTCCTGTACACATATTAACCAAAATAAATAATTTACAGCTCCCAAGTGAATCCAATATTCTTTAGTAATGATCCTGCACGGAGCCCGATGCGTGAGCAGCCACGCCCCGAAGCCTCAAGGTAAGATATACACAAAATAGGACAGTCTACGAATTTCAATGACTTGACGAGGTAGACACGCAATTCTTCTTTAAGGTAATAATAATAGCGCGATGATGACGTTTGAATAAAGTTCTTTTTATACCACTAGTGACGAGGCAGGTCACCTGATGGTAAGTGACTACCGTCGCCTATAGAAATTAGCAATTGTGGATTGCTAATTTCTGGCTAAGCTTGTAAGTGATGATGTGGCCGAAGTTGGTAAGCACACAAAGCCTAGACGGAAACTGGCTCTCAAGTACAGCTGTAGGAACACACCAAAAGATGATTGGCGACAGATTTTCATCTTGAGGGTGGTAGCCAGTCAGTCGGGTACTACAAAGTACCTTACGACCGTGTCAAGATACCTCACGACGTTTTCCTTCACCGAAAACTGAGCTTGAGCTCATTGTATAAATATGAACCTACTTTAAGTCAGGAAATGATAATATTATTTGCAGCCAAGCATTCGACCGTTCGGATTCGTGGCACAACCACCCAGTGCCAGGTCAAAGTTCCCGGCCATTTTCTTACCTGGAGGAGATAAGGCAGTCCGTTAAGAGGATCCCATCAACGTCTTCGCCCCAACCTCAGTGGCGCCGCGACCACTGGCCGCCAGCGCCTCCAGTCCCTGCACCCGACTATAGCCCGCAACCACGACGGCTCAAATCGGCACTTAAACCAGCCTATATGTAATCACTATGGGGAATCCTGTGAGATTTCAGTGTTGTCAATTAAAACAAAACGTGTATGTAACTAATAAATTACTTTATTTACAAGTTTTTATGTCATTCAATTTCCTTATAATTAAAAGTATTTAAAGTATAAATAGTAAGAAAACAATAAATATAATGTTTGATATAACAGACCGTAGTAATTAATATTTGCTATAAATATTGCATTAGCCAAGAAACCATGGCAGATAATGAAAACAAGGCACAAAAGAGTTACTTAACTTACGATCAGTATGTATGGATTGGCCGTAGCCTGGAATATACCTAATATAGGTTATATTTTATTGAAAATTTAAACTAAGTCGGACAGCTGGGGCGCAATCTGATACTTTAGACGGTTGCGGAGGGGCTCCCTATCAAGGCAAAGATATAGAAGGCCCACTCACCTGTGAAGCCCCTTCTTTCCTGTAGGAAAATCAATCCACCACACGTGCAATGGTAGCAGCAGCAGCATACACGGATATTACAACACGGATGGCACTGTGCACTCTGTTCATTTGCACTAATCACAGCTGCTTTCTTAGTAGTTCATTAAGCGTTATATTTTAATGCAATAACACTTGCAATTTGCACATTCACATTTTATAATAAGCAACGCGGAGAAAAAGCCGGCATGCTAAAATGAATGATGGCGGCAAACAGACCACATAGGGGTGTGGTAACGTGCAACGGGGGGGGCGCAGGAGCCGATCGGATAGTGTCCTTCGCCATATTTATTTTTCTGCGCTACTGGGGTTCTCATTCGCAGGCGTATTGGCGCGAAATTTGAGCGAGCCATTCACACATTTTTACCCTAACATGAAGACCCCCACAACCAATCTATTAATTTTATGTATACATGATTGGCCCAAACAACGCCCCCGACTTGAAAGGGTTGCTTTCAAAAGAGTATATTTAAATATAAAGAAACTAACCAAGATATTTATAGAGAAACTCCAATAGCGAGAAATCTCACAACTAACCACATATAAGATTAATATATCTAAGAGACAATTTAAGATAAAAAACAAATATATATATAGAGAAACTTAAATCTATTAGTTTCAATCCAACGCTAATGTGTGTAATTACTGTGAAGGCAGCGGACAGAGACGAGCTACTGCACGCTTTAAAGTCCCTCCTTTAGTTTTTAATAGTACCACACGCGTTCGTTTATCTGAACCAGGGTATGTTTCCAGAATAACACCTAACGGCCAATGCAACGGCGGCGTATTGTTTTGCATGATTATAACTACAGTACCCTTCTCAATTGGACTAGAATCGGTTAACCATTTCTCTCGAGTTTGTAGAGTACTTAGGTATTCAATATTCCATCTACTCCAATATGATTGGACGAGCTTATCTATCAATAAGAATCGCGAGCGTATTTTGTCTACACTTTCCGTACTAGGCACAGAGGGAAACGAACGTAAAGGTATGGTATGTAAAAAATGCGCGGGCGTCAAAGCGACGGGTTCCGCTGGATCCGAACTTAATGCTCGGCATAATGGTCTCGAATTTAACACTGCTTCGATTTGAATCAAAACAGTGAGAAGCTCTTCATATGTTAGTATTTGAGCACCTATTGAACGAAACAAATGTGTCTTAAATGATTTGACTGTACTCTCCCATGCACCTCCGAAGTGCGGAGCATTAGGGGGTATCATTTGCCATTTAATGCGCTGGTTAGCTAATTCACTATTCCAAAGCGTATTATAATGCTTTGAATTCAAAAATACGTGAAGTTCGTCTAGGTATGCTCTAGCTCCAACAAAATTAGTTCCGTTATCGGAATATAATTTATCAACTGTGCCACGTCTACCTATAAATCTCTTCAAGGCATTGAGAAAAGCCTCTGTGGTTAAATCCGGAGCTACTTCTACATGTACAGCCCTAGTAGTAAGACATATGAACACACAGATGTACGCCTTTTGACTACGAACGCCTCGCCTTCGAGTGAGTGTAATGTTTAAGGGACCACAATAGTCCACGCCCGTATGTGAGAACGGTTTAGATACTTGTAATCTACAATCGGGCAAATCAGCCATTACTGGAGGAGAACAAGCTTTAGGACGAGCTCGGAAACATGAATTACACAAATGAACTCGAGATCGAACAAGATTTCTTCCAGACAGAATCCAGAAACGTTGTCGAAGCAAAGACAATAACAAATGAGGCCCCACATGACAGTGACTGCGATGAATATGATCAATTATGATGTTTACAATATGATCATGTTTTGGCAACAAAATTGGATGCTTATGATCAAAGGAGAGGTTTGCATTTCCTAGCCGACCTCCAACACGCAATACTCCATCAACAACAAACGGTCGCAATTTTTGTACTGACTTTATACACGATTTGCCAGCCAAAACGGCCTTCATTAATTCAAGAAAATGGACTGCTTGTAGAGCACGAATCACCCATATTTCAGATTGAACTAAATCTTCTGCTGTAGGAATACCTCTCGATTTTAATTTTCCTGCAAATCTAAGCACATATACAACGATATGTAGCAACTTAGGCCAGGAAGATACCCGCTGTGACAAACGATACAGAACCGATTCCACGGGTTTGGTTACCGTCAACGAAACGGTTTTAACTTCCGGAACAACTAAAGCTGTGTCAGTTTGGAAAGGTTGAATTGGCCACTGTGATGATTCCATCTGGAGCCACGGTGGACCATTGAACCATAAAGGGTGCTCGAGAAGCTGAGCAGGAGTGAGGCCACGCGACAAGCAATCGCTGGGATTCAACTTTCCAGAAATATGGTAAAAGTGAGAAGATGACAAGTTCTCTTGTATTTTGGCAACACGATTTGCCACAAAAGTCTTCCATTTATGAGGACTAGAATGGATCCAGTGCAGTGTCACAGTGGAGTCCGTGAAAGCAAAGACACGATCGACCTTGCGTCGACGGTCATAATTGTTTAAAACTAATCTTACTAACTTTGACATTAGCAAAGCAGCACAAAGTTCAAGACGCGCTAATGTAATATTTTTAAGAGGGGCGACACGTGATTTTGCACATAAAAGGTGCACAGAAGCTCTATCAGGCATCTGGCAGTGAACATAAATCGCGGCGCCATAGGCCCTTTCACTAGCGTCCGAAAAGGCAAACAGAGAAACTATACCAGTTCTCGCAACACCAACATGCCGTTGTATGAATAATTTAGTTAATGACGGTAGTTCCGCCTTGAAACGAGACCATCGTTCAACTAAGTGGGGAGGAGGAGACTCATCCCAATCGATTTTTAATGCCCACAGATCCCGAATAAGCAGTTTCGCGAACAAGATCACAGGTGCAGCGAAACCTAAAACATCCCACAGCCTAGCAACCACAGATAAAACATTTCGCTTCGTACACTCATCAGGACAAGATGCAACATCAAACGAAAAGCCGTCTGAACGCGGTTCCCATTTAACGCCTAATATTTTGTGACCGTCATCATCGAAACTGTGAACTTGAGGATGCAAGTGAGTATCAGGAAGTTGGGACAGAAGCTCAGACTTATTACTCGACCACTTCATGAGGTCAAAGCCCCCGGCTTTAAACATCCCTATCAGCTGATGCGCGGTATCCGTAGCCGCGGTCACTGAACTCTCCGAGAAAACAACGTCATCCATGTAGAGACCAAGTTCAACTACCTGTGCTGCAAGTGGAAAACGAATCTGTTCATCTTCACAGAGCTGCTTGATCGTCCTAAGTGCCAAGTAAGGGCTAGAGGTCAAACCGAAACAGACTCTATCAAATTGAAACAGTTGTAGGTGATCGTTAGGATTAAAACGATACAATAATCGTAAATATTTACAATATTCAGGATGAACCTTAATTTGCAGGTACATTTGTTTAACATCAGCACAAAATGCCACCTCAAACAAACGAAAATTTAACAAAAGGGTAAAAATATCACCCTGCAAGTTAGGACCTGCGTGAAGTAAAGCGTTCAATGACAAACCTCGATCAGTACGAGTACTTGCATCTAGTACAATGCGTAGCTTTGTACTCACTTTATTATCTCGTATGACGCAATGATGAGGAATAATGTAACCAACATTGCCAACTGACTCGTCAGTATTTAAAACTGGAGATAAATATCCAACTTCCAAATATTCCTTTATTACATCATCATATGCCTTTCTCAAAGGTAGAGACGACTCAAGCTTACGTTCTAACGCGAGAAAACGTCTCTGTGCAGCATTCAAAGAACTGCCTAATTTAGATGGGTTACCTTTAAAAGGTAATCCTACTGTATATCTACCAAATTTATCACGTTCTGTGGTGGTTTTATAAAAGTCTTCACACTCCTGCTCTTCTTGACTAAGGTGGGTGGAGGTCGAGGATGGAACTTCTTCTAATTGCCAAAACTTAGACACCACTTCCTGTATTTCTGAGTTCACAAGTGCACAGTGCACTGCAGTATGCGACTTATTCAACGCAACAGCTGGAACTTCCCCCATGATAATAAATCCAAGACTGGTCTGGATAGCATCTGGCATGCCAGGTGGTCCATGTACTCTACCTGGTAAAAGCAACTGGGTAAACAGTTGAGCACCAATCAGCAATTCCACCTCACCTGGTACATGAAATGAATCATCTGCTAGAGGAACGCTAGATAGGTATGAAAACACAGACATGTCAACGCTGGAAGTAGGCAAAGTATTTGTGATATTATTCACCACCAATGGTCGAATATGAAACTTAACATTTTTATCAAAACGTGATGTGAATTCCAGCTCGGTAACACCTTGAACTAGGTTAACACCACCACCAAAACCATGTACCGAAATTGGAGATTCTGGCTGTTGCAAAGTCAATGACAACCGCTCACAGCACTGGGATGTAATAAAGTGATTTTGGGATCCATTATCTATAAGACAACGTACCACATGAGATACACCTTGTGGATCTACTATTTTAACCTTTGCTGTAGCAAGCAAAACTGTAGAAGAATAAACACCACTCATTGAGTTGTGTGTTTTAGAAATATGCATAGAGCATGAGGATGACCCTGGATTAGACATAACATCTGATACCTTGTCACCTACTGGTAACAACTCTGAATTACTATTAACAATACCTAGATGTTCTTCACTTGACACAGGCAGTGATGTACTCGAGTGTGTTTTCTGGAAATGTAACAATGTATGATGAGATTTTGACTGACAAGTACTACAACCATCTTTCAAACTGCATGCAGGTGTGCGATGATGAATGCTCAGACACTTGACACATGCATTATGTTTCTTGACCATGTGGTATCGCTCCTTTGCTGAAAGTTTCAGAAACTCAGTGCACTTTGAAAAGTACTCATGACCCGCAGTATTACACAAAGGACATGAAGCCTTGTTACTAGCAGTAAACAAAGAAGAAGTATTTTTTCTTAGAACCGCACCAGATTTACTGGGCATTGGTACTCGAGAAAGATTTGATCTAGGAAATACTCTCTCACTCACATTTAACCCTGATCCTGTCCGTTCTAATATTTTAACTTGTTCTTTAACAAACTTAACAAAACTACTATATGAAGGAATTTTGTCATTGCGAACAGAGTTCTCGAATAATCTAGCCGTTTCACCATCAACTCTCTTTAGTGCCAGATAGAGATAAATGAAATCTAATTTGCTAGTGACATCTAATTTCTCGAAAGCCGCCACTGATATAGAAAACTTATCAATAAAAGTATTTAAACCATCTACAGATGGGGCCTGTAATTTTTTTAAATTAAATATCTGGTCTAGATAGGCAGTAGCCAAAGTACGCACATCTTGATATTTATCTACAAGAGTATTGTATATCAACTCATAGTTATCACTTGTCGGTGATAAACCAGCAATGGACTCTAATGCTTTACCCGACAACTGACCACATAAATAATATAATTTTTCAGCGTTGGTAAGCTTTCCATTTTTATGTATTGTGCTATTAAAACACTCAATAAACAATGTCCATGATCTAAGATCAGTACCATCAAACTTCAACAATTTTATTGGAGGTAATTTCATTTGAGAAGATTTTAAATTATCTAAAGTGTTTTTACCTGATAGTTTATCACTTAACAAACTTGTTTTATTTTTTAAATGAGTATACAAAGTTTCAAAAGCTTCCCATTTCTTAAAACAAGGTTTAAACTTTGGATTTGTTTCCATCTGTGCCATGTTCCACTCTTCCAATTTAACTATAAATTCTGAACGAAGTGCAGATATATTGGAAACAGATATTAAAAACGCCGATTCTTCCTCCTCAGTAACCATTCGTAATGATTCATCGTACATATCTTGAAATTTAGCAAAGTATGATTCTAAAACCGATTCACAATATTTAATTTTGAACGAAAGTTTTACGTTTTCTGTCATCTTTGCAAACTGTCAAAACTTACCACAGAAACGCAATAAATAAGAATGATTTACCGAATTACTGAACGAATGAATGATCGATCGAACTATCGAACGGATGAATGGTATTCTGGTAGGACGTGACGTCACACAATCGGTCGGTACTCACACACACAACAAATTAACCAAATACAAAATGTACCCGAGATAAAATGGCTAACCAAACCAATTCAATAAAACAAATTCAGATGAAATTAAAACTTACGTCAAATGACATAGAATAAGTTTATTTTTTACGATTATAAGACTAAATGTATACACCTACGTACATACAATAAGCCTATAAGTTATTATTTTATTGAAATAAGTTCCGTACTAAATTCTTTCACCTATTCCTAGCACTCACGAAATGATTTAGTTATTATTACCCCGTTAGATTGTTCAAATACCACAATAACATGTTGGATTGAAACCAATAAACAAAGATAGAACATTACATCCAATAAGTACTACTTAGGAAACCTATTTTAGGTACTAAAATGAATATTAGACAGACTACACAATGTAAATTCGATTTGGACTGTATTTTAAAGTTGTTATTTACTTATTTATAGGTCATAGAATACGGATAACAAAATCCGGTACGAAGTGACCAAAGATGGATTGGCCGTAGCCTGGAATATACCTAATATAGGTTATATTTTATTGAAAATTTAAACTAAGTCGGACAGCTGGGGCGCAATCTGATACTTTAGACGGTTGCGGAGGGGCTCCCTATCAAGGCAAAGATATAGAAGGCCCACTCACCTGTGAAGCCCCTTCTTTCCTGTAGGAAAATCAATCCACCACACGTGCAATGGTAGCAGCAGCAGCATACACGGATATTACAACACGGATGGCACTGTGCACTCTGTTCATTTGCACTAATCACAGCTGCTTTCTTAGTAGTTCATTAAGCGTTATATTTTAATGCAATAACACTTGCAATTTGCACATTCACATTTTATAATAAGCAACGCGGAGAAAAAGCCGGCATGCTAAAATGAATGATGGCGGCAAACAGACCACATAGGGGTGTGGTAACGTGCAACGGGGGGGGCGCAGGAGCCGATCGGATAGTGTCCTTCGCCATATTTATTTTTCTGCGCTACTGGGGTTCTCATTCGCAGGCGTATTGGCGCGAAATTTGAGCGAGCCATTCACACATTTTTACCCTAACATGAAGACCCCCACAACCAATCTATTAATTTTATGTATACATGATTGGCCCAAACAATGTACATTTTTATATACACATATAAGTCTATAATTACATTAAAGTCGCGCAGACTCGTCCGAGAAGATAGCTTGTTTGTAAATCATGTCACAATTCATCAGGTTTATTATCATCTGCGCCAATTTTTTTATTGAGCCCTTCATTAGAATTCTCTTGATTCGTGGATAGTCCCAACGGTTCAGTTTTACAACCACTATCAGAACTATCCTCACTATTTTCACTTATAATGGCATCCTTTTTTAGGGGCACACTATCTATGGATTCGTCAGTGCATGCCTTCTGCGCGT
This sequence comes from Ochropacha duplaris, assembly GCA_951361185.1. NCBI lineage: Eukaryota > Metazoa > Arthropoda > Insecta > Lepidoptera > Drepanidae > Ochropacha > Ochropacha duplaris. The sequence continues at coordinate 6,341,377 of OX592690.1, forward strand.
CGTCATTAGAAAGTGACAATTCAAATTGTGCAACTAGTTGACTAAGAACTTTTTTAAGATGTTCGAAGGTTTCTTTGTCAGCAGGCACACCCTGTGATTCAAGGACGGCCTCACAATTCCCCTCCTCACAGTTATTTTCATACTGTCTCTTAAGGGATTTCAGTTCACCAATAGTCACTGTTAAGTCGGGTTGTTCGTTAAGGGCGTCAGTGAGAGCCTTGCCCTCTTGAGAGAAGAGGAATACAGCAGGTATAAATATATCCTCCTTACCATCACCGGACATGGCAAATAAGGCGGTGCTCTCGTAGGTGGAGTCTGGTACATTATCGACTAGGATAGCTAGTTTAACGCCGGCATTTTGCATGTTACGTACCTTTTGAGCAAAGGTGCATAGCCCGCGTTTTGCGATGGCAAACTTGCCATTAACTTGGTCCTCATTTTGGATGGGTGTGCAAGCGTCGATGGGTTCGACGATTACTGGGGTGTCTGTGTGTCGAATATCACCAGATATCTCTTTGCCGAAGTGTCCCGGCCCTGCTGGGTAGATCTTGTCGTTCACTTTGAGACCGATAGGTGTCACACCGTTTTCCATATCGCCGAGAGAGTTCCATCGCGACATTTCACGCATGAACGTGAGACCTTCCGCAGCGTCCTTCGCCGATTTCGCCTATAATTAAATAAGATTCAATAAATAACAGGGGGAAGCATTGTGTATTCAATATTATGCTTCATAAAAGTCAGTCTTTGACTCGAAATTTCTGAAAGTGTAAAACTTTTCTCTACCAATGAAGTGGTTACAAAATAAGGTGATAATGATTTAAAATTAACTATGATTTGGCTTTTAGAATCTGGTTCAATTAAATAATTGTATAATAGAGAATAATAATCTTACTATCCTACTAATAATATAAATGTAAAAGTTTAGTTTGGATGTTTGTTCCTCAATCACGCAAAAACGGCAGAACGATTTTTTATTAAACATAGCATACAAATAGACCATATTCTGCAATGAAACACTTTTTATTCCGGGAATCGATAAGATCAATCGGGAAAGCGGGGGAAGATAGCTAGTGTGTACAAAAAGTCTCAATTAAGGTTGAATTGTCCAATCCCGAAAAAAAAGAAAGCAAGTGCACTAAATATAATAAATACTAACTGTAGATGTGGTGTACAACAGTTGCACTCGACCGTCTGGAAGAGTTAGTACAGATATACCCATATCGGACAGGGCGTGGACTTGGCGCGGGTCGTTTAAGGGCCGAAGTCTAGCCGGAGGTCGGGCCGCCGTCGAACCGAGCAGCTGTCTCATCGGCTGTCTCACTTTCTCTGCCACCAGCGACGCAGTATTCGGACATGTTCTAAATTTAAATAATATACTAGTGAAATAGTCTGTCGGTTGTAGTTTTGGCCAATAAATATTGATGTTGCCTATATTAAAGATTAATTAATTATCAAACACCTAAAAATACTCTAAAATATCTAACATGTTATACAATTAATTCTGATGATTTTTTATTTCCAATCTAACCACAAAAAGCATATGTCGTCACAAATTCATATTTCATACATAAATGTATAAAACTATCGTTTTGACATTTAATAAAAAGAAGCTGATTTGACATGTCAGTCAACATCCCTATTACGTGGTGTTGGGTTTTTATCAATGGTGCAATTGCTTAAATGTCACTGGTAAATTACCATAAAGATTTTAAATACGAAGTATTGGGTGAATCAGGAACATATAAATCACATCAAGAAGTTACTACTATTTTTAAATACCAAAATCCACTAAATACTAATATGAATAACAGGCTTTTCGCCCGCAGCTTCGCCTGCGTGGACTACTAGATTTTCCCCCTCTTTACCCCGTTAAGGGATTTTAGCGTAACATATTTGTTCAAATTATGCACTGATTTCGATAACACAACTTAACTACTACAAAAAAACGTACACAATCCACTTACTTGCGATATTTATCGTCATCATCCTCATCAATCTTGACTGTGAAGTAAGAAGTGTTCTTCCCGGCAGTGGCCAGAGACAGTGGCAAGAAATGGGCTTCCGTGGTCAATACATAGTCTTCCATCTTCAATGGTAAGTCTTCATCCTCACCGAATAACATGTATAGGTATTTAAAGGTCTCTGCTAGCACGAATGAGTCCATCCGATCTTCGTGTTTGCGGGTCCTTACGTCGTTTACGGCTGCGTACCCACACGGCACTCTGGTGTATTGTTGTAGTGCTTTTAATACAGTTTTCCCAACGTATAAGTAATGGTCATCTTCAGTTGCGCGGTGTAAGAAATATGTTGACTCTAAAAATTCTGGGCGAAGGGGATGTTGACCCCAGTGCACCTACAAATATTAGGAATAAACGTAAGTTTATTTGTAACAATTACTGTGAAATTTGCTTTACAAATGCCCTTGAATTTTTCTGCAAAAGTAACTATTATATAGTAACAGAGAAGGTTATTAATTTGATATTTAAAATAATATTTATAAAGATATATTAATTTACTCAATACAGAAACTAGATTAGGTTTTGGAATCTATAGGGCTATTTTATTTGGTAAGACTAAACTAGCTTTTTAAAGAAAGAAGTAGAATGATCTCAATTTTGTTCACCTGAAAATCTGAGGTGAAAGCTTCGGGTATGAATGTGTGTCTTTGCATGACCTGGTAGAGCATCTCGTGAGTCTCGACCGCGGGCCGCACGTCGCCGAGCAACACTTGCAGACCAGGCCAGAACGCGAGCAACGCATCCATAAAATTTCGCGATTGGAGGTGCGGTCTGTTCCCCAAGTAATTATTATATAACACATTTAAATTTTACCAAAATTGTAAATAAAGGTAGAGGAAGACCGAAAAAGGGATGTGTGAGAGATGGTATGAGTAAGAAAGGAGTGAATTGCGATATGACGGATAGAAGGACCGAATGGGGAACAGGGCAGACAGATGATGATTTAAAATTTTGTTTACCAAAAATAAAAATAAACACATATAGGTACATAACTTTTTACTTTTTGGATTAGCATGTGTTTGACCGCAATCTCACCATGGTAAGTGATGATGTGGCCGAAGGTGGTAATGGTAAGCACACAAAGCATAGATGGGAACTGACTCTCAAGTGCAGCAGTCGGAATAGATCGATAGGTGCTTAGCGACAGATTTTAAACATGAGGGTGGCAGCCAGCCAGTCGGGTACTACGAAGTATCCTACCATCTGGCAAAAAATAAATTCCTTCCTTAAATATAACGTACATTAATTCCAATTATTTATTTGCTTAAATGTGGGTTATCACAAGTTGTTAATAATAATGTAAAACACTTAGTTGAGGTTTTACAGTAAATTGACAGTCCAAATAAGTGTAATAGGAAAATTAGCAGTTAATATGCAGTTTCATCATTCAGAACATGTAAAGTGAATATGAATAATTACGTATAAATAATTATTATGACTGATGTTTGCGGATGTAACTGTAAACATGATTTTTTTAGTGTCAAATCCTTTCAATTTTAAATATATTATAACAGATATACATATAATATTTATTATACATAGTAATATAGTTAGTTTGTGTTTGTGTTTCTTTAATTCGCAAATAACGTGCAAGTATTTCACAATAATTTTTCCTTCGTAAAAAACGTCCCTGCTAAAAGTTGTTTATCTTAATAAGTAAAAAGAAACTGGAGTTTCTATATTCAAGGCATTCCATCGAATTCATGCGTCACCTCAGAATTTACTCCCACCTTACGGCCAGAAATAGGTATACCTTTAGAATGTATCTTATGAAATAAGTAAAAAAAAAAAGTATATTACAAGACTAGGCTCTTGCTTTGATTAGTTGGAATACGTAGAAAAGAAGTATACTCAATAATATAGGATATATGTACGGCGTTAACCATATCTTTAGCTGATAAGTACGTACATGCTAGCTACATTTAGGCTTAAAACTTACCTGTGCATATGAACGGCCAACATAACTGGACCTCTGCTGATGTACTTCATGACAGCATTGTAGTGTCTATTGAACCTGGCTAGATACTTCTCGTCTCCAAGAAGGATGTAAGCCTTCAGACAGTATTCGTAATAAGAATCTATACCAGCGCCGACGCCTGAATCTTTGCGTACCCAGTCACCTGAGTGTATGTTTATAACTGTCCCCATCAAGTCGGATGTCCTAGAAAAAATATTATAAATATTAATATATTTAAAATATTATCCTGATCTTTATAATATTATAAAGACGAAAGATTTGTTTGTATGTGTGTATGAAACAAATAAACTCTAAAACTACTGGGCCGATTTCAAAAATTCTCTCTCCATTAGAATGCTACATTATCCTTGAGTAACATAGGCAACATTTTTATCTCGGGAAATGATAAAATCCCACGGGAACCCGGGTGATACCGCGGGGAATAACTAGTTACCTGTAATGGCGGAGGATAGTTGGACATTTTTTTCTTACCTATGCCTGATCTTCCACAATCTGTCCATGGCTTTGTGTGCCTTTTGCTCGTACACAGGTCGTCCTGTGAGACGAGAAAGTGCTGCCATTTCCAAAATCATAGTCCCGGCGCATGCGGTACAAGTTTCACGGGACTCTGACAAGCCCCGCATGCCGTGCCGAAGATTTATCTAAAGAATATTATTTACATAAAATAATTATCCACTATTAATTAAGCTTGACAATAATAGCTTAAAGAAGATGATAGCTCAGTGGTAGCTTTTTTTGTAATAGAAATTGATTTATAAGAAATTAAATTTTCCAGGGTTTTGGTTGTCAATGACAATTTCACTAGGCATAGCCTGTATCGAGGCTGTCAAAATCACATGTTTGCCTGAAAGGACTATACTATATTTACTTATTAATGAGTTACATAAAATATAGTGACATCGGATACCGCGGCGAAGGTCGTGGGTTCGCATCCTACAATAAGCTTGAGAAGGAACACATCTTGAGGAAACCATACTCGAATGGCTGACTACCACCCTCAAGTTGAAATCTTGTTGCAGTTGAGAAGCAGTTGCTTTTAAGGCATCGTAATAAGGTGTACAACACATTAACAATCTTCCCGGTGTCGCTAATGTATATAGGCGAGGGTAGTCACTTACCCAGGTGATTCGCCTGCTCGGTCACTTGTGGTATAAAAAAATGGATAAAATCATTATGTAATTAAATTAAGATACCCTCTTAAAAATATACCTTGGGCTAATTAAATATAATTAGTGACTGAAATAAAATATAACTTTCAATCAAAATATACAATTAAGTATAACATCATTTATGGTTGGCCGTTTACAAAAAGATCTACCTTTCCATGCGGTATACCAGTGGATGTGTTGAATGCAGGTAACAATCTCCGGCCTAAATCTTCGGCCATTACAAGTAATTCTCCATTGTACCACTGCAGTACTGGCACATCAGTCTTCAAGGCAGTTGCTAGTATGTGAGCTGATAGGAGACCCCTAAAACCAATAATATCACAAAATCTAAGTTCATCTACATTATTTATTTTACACACACACATACAAGTAAAAAGAAAACCACAAAACAGATACAAGAACACAAAGAGACTGGTTATTTTTAGTATTATAGTCTTTCAGCAGCCCTGCAGTATTTAATTCACAAAGTGCATATCGATTTCCAAAGTTTCGGCAGTGCTGTTATCTTGTTCCCTTTGAGCTTAGTCAATTTTATGTTCAATTTAAGGAACCTAATCTCAGGAACTACTGTTTTGAATAAAAAAATCTTTTAGTATTTGATAGCCCATTTATCGAGGAATGCTATAGGCTATATAACATCACGCTATGTTGCGAAAATCCCACGGGAACGCTGGTGAAACCGCGTGGGACAGCTTGTTTAACATAAATTGAAATACAATTTATGGTGTGAAAGCGTGCTGAAAGACAATCCGGCTCTACCTTGATTTGCCTAGAGTGCCTAGATTGAGCCTAAGGGCTCGAGCCGCCCTTTGGCTGATCAGCCACACATTATGCTATTTTGTCATGTTATTTATCTATTTTAGAATTTCTAGTACTTAAGTTATAAATTGCAATTCACCTGCAGCATAAAAATTATATTGATGTCAGGAGTTACCCTTGAAGAGGATAACAACATAAAACATCGAAACAAAGTTCATTCGCCAAATTACAAATACTTTAAAGTACAATATGACTTTAACGTATTTGTAATTTGGCTTTTATCTAAAGTGCTTTTGCCTCTTATAACAATGTTATTAATGTGGACTGTTCTGTCCACACATTGTCACAATTAAAATCATATTTTTTGACTTTGTAAAGAAGTGAGTTGTCTTTTTTTTTCTACATAGGCAAGTTGTTGAATTAAATAGTAAAAAGAAAAGGTCCAAGGATGAAACCTTACGGAGCGCCCATCGTACCTGAAGATCCAGATGAATCTTTACCATTAACATTAAGCCATTGAATTCTATAATTCAAGTATGAACTCAAAATATTGGGTGTAATTAGTAATTTATGATGTACACAATCAAACGCCCTGGACAAGTCCCAAACGACACCACCAATATCCCAGATGTCAATATATTCTTATCAAGCTCCACCACTGACTCCTAGTAAACAAATGATTTACTATAAAGTAGTCTATTACATACTATTAAAATATGTCATCTACTTCTTAAGTATATTTCCATTGTATATAAATTGGTGTAACAAATTGAGATGTGAACGTAACCAAATAACCAGCAAGCTATGGTATTTTAAAATATAAAGAATAGACAATCCTTACCCAAGCATTCTTATGTTGGTTTCAAACACTGAGACTACAATGTCACGGTTGAATGTTACATCTCGTATGACGAGTTTGAGGGCGTGGCTGAATTCAGAAAAGTCTCCCATCACTACCAGTGTGTCCAGACTGTCGACTAATGTGAGGGAAAAGCTGAAAATGACACAATTTTGCATGAACCTCATCATAACTTAGGTACTGCTATGTCTGGGCATGGATCTTTCTAAATTTAAAGTGACAATGTACAATATTATTTTATTTTATGATATTACTAGCTTTTGCCAGCGAACTAGTCCTGCATGCAATTGCGTTTAAGAATTGGAACTGATTTCTGACAAACTTCATTACCATCCATTTTGAGGTTTATTTTAAGTTAACAATTCAATTTAAATTTTCTAACATTTACGTCTTTTAGTGTTGTGATTTTAAGTATTGTTTGTAACCATTGTATTATTTTCATGTGTAAGTGTATGTTTTGTTGGCTGTCCTTATAAATAAATAAATAAATTATTAATACTTTGAAGCACTTACACACAAACAGACACACACAGCAAGCAGTGAGTTCATTAGTTGATAGACCGGTTAATCAATGAAGATGACAATAAATCGCTGGGACATGGGGATATATAACTCTTAGGTCTGTTGCAGATTCAGCCCTAGTCCTAAATAGTGACACCTCAAATCATGATCATTTGACTACATAAGAAGTTTGTTATTAAAAATCTTCTTTAAAAGTCTTTTATATTAAGTTGAAAAGCATAGCCTGAACTCACTTGCCCAGGGCATCATCCATGTCACCACGGCTTGGTGTTACACCTTTCCATCGGCCTTTGCAACTAAGTGGCATCAGTTCATCAGCTGGATATGCATTATCCATGTATGCATTATATGCATGGTAGAACATCAATCGTGCCTCCTCCCTATAAGATACAACTAATTAGCATAATCATAGGTTATGTGATGTAACTCAAAATAACTCACAATAATAAAGACTAAACCTTGACATACATTTTATTTGAAGATAAACACAATTAAAATCTATTTTGAGTATATTTTCCTCTTTGCTTTGTGCAGTACATGCATGTATATTTGTTATTACATATACAAAGTCTGGCAGATTAATGATCAACTTATTAAGTATTATATGCACCAAAGTTAATAATTTTTATAGTAACAATGCAGTGATGTAGGTAAATAATATTTATAAAAAAACTAAAACACATCCATTACATCTTATACAATGCCCCAAATACAAATTGAGGTTTTTTCCTATTGTCTTGCTTCTATAATGCCTCTGGTGGCAAGTGTCTTTACACTTAGCAAACATTTGAAGTCTTCCTCATCCTCTGCAAATTTTAACCCAGGACAAATGACTAACATGGGTGGGTGGTCCCACCTATACTATACTATACCTAGGATAGACTACTGAAAGAATTAAATCCAAATTATTAAGAGACAAGAGTTTACAGAGGTACGTACTTATTAATCCAAGAACAGACTGCTCTTTACCTCAGAATTAAAATCATACAAGTACATACTGCTTTCTACTTCCATGAGTATCAATATGAAACCTTCAACGTAATCATAATAAACACCTTTATATAATTGTAAAATATTTACCTCAAAGTTAATCTCTCTGTTTTCGGCATACGTTTTGCTGTAGGTTCTTCTTCGGTCTTAACCGATATTATAGCCAAAATAAATATAAAAACTCGATAAGCCATTACTATCACCATGATTTAAATGATTCAAATGACTAGTCCACTTATTTTGTAATGCGATGAAATAGGTAACAAACTCAGGCGAATTAATTATGAACTTATGTATTTTAAGTACCGAAATTAATCATTTTTATAGTAACAAGGCAGTGATGTCTGTAAGTAATATTTATAAAAAAAACTACAACAAATCCAATAAGCACACGCAAACCACTTCATTGATATTTCAGATAATGATAACACTCTATCTGTGAAACGAACATAACACACAGTCAGTAGCTACTACCTGTCATATTTATATTCTCTTTGGTAGCAGTTGGCAATGCTGGTGTTGCTAATGATAATTTGTAGCTTTCCCGCTAAACCGTGAAGAAAAATCCGTATTTCCCGAAATGATTTAATTATTTCAGAAAAAAAAGAACCCGTCAAGTCCGAGTTGGACTCGCGCACGAGGGTTCCGTACAAACTTGTAAATAGATTACGTTTTCGATTACCTTATTTGAGGTTAAATCTAATTAAGTTAGACCTCTAAATTGTATGAGCGCCGAAACAGCACAGAGGTCTATCTTAATTGGTGGTTACTATGTATGTACAGGGAATTTTTCCTTTATTTGTGCTGTAAGACCTTGCTTTTTGCCAAATTTCGTGATTCTAGGTCAACGGGAACTACCATATAGGTTTTCGACCCAAAATCTATAGGGTACTTATGGTTGACCTAGAATTGTCAATTTTGGTTAAAAGCGAGGTCTTACAGCACAAGTAAAAGAAAAATTCCGAAAAATAAAAAAAGTTGAAAATTAAGGTAAATTTTGGTACTTACAAGTTTTCGCGAAAATCTGAATTTGCCCACATCTATTTATCGTGTTAACTCAGGACCTTGATTTTTATACACCTAATAGGGACTATAGACCTCAGTATCTGGTATAAATTTCAACTTGCTAGGTCTACCCATTCCTGAGGTGGTGACACACGGACAGACAGACAGACAGACAGACGGACAAGAGAGTGATCTTATAAGGGTTCCTTTTTTTTACCTTTTGAGGTACGGAACCCTAAAAACACTAGGTAGGTACCTATGTTATTGCAAAGAAAATATTTTTGTTATTTTCAATCACTAAGATTTTCGGTTTTCCACAAACATTTGATAAATCATAAGATTTTAACATTGACTGATATTAGAGTAGGTAAAGGAATTAATATTAGGTCTTTACCTTTGAAATAGCCGTTTCGTATGAAAAAAATTAAACGATTTTTTTTCATGTATTTTTTATTTGTATTAATCGAAGTAATCACCCATGCAATCAATGCATCTTTGCCAACGCAGTGGCATTTTCTTGATGCCCTTCTTAAAGAAATCAGCTGGACGGGAGGCAACAAATTCTTCAAAGGCATTTTGTACTGCCTCTCGGGTTTCCCGCTATGAAGTTATCCAAATTCTGGAAAAAGTAGTAGTCCGTAGGCGCAAGGTCTGGTGAGTAGGGCGGATGACGGAGAGCTTCCAACCCCAGTTCTTGCAACTTGGAGACCGTGTGCTGTGCAGTATGAGGTCGCGCATTGTCGTGCAGGAGCAGCGGAGACGAGCGATTGACCAATGCTGGTTGGAGATTTGCCAGCTTCTCCATCATTGTGTTCAGTTCTTCACAGTACACATCTGCAGTAATGCTCACCCCGTTTGGTAAGAAGCTGTGATGAATCACACCGGCGCTAGACCACCAAACCGTGACCATCACTTTTCTAGGGGTAAGTTTTCGTTTAGGGCATTGTTTAGGTGCTGAACCAGGATCCAACCAACTTGCTGAGCGCTTGCGGTTATCAAACAGGATCCATTTGTCATGGCAGGTTCAAAATGCGGTTCAAAATTCCTTCATTTGTGTGTCTGTTGAGCAGTGCAAGGCACCTCTCGACGCGTACTTCGCGCTGGCGATAATTGAGTTCGTGGGGCACCCATTTGTCAAGCTTTTTTACCTTGCCAATTTGACGCAAATAGACCAATATTGTTTTGACGCTAACGTCAAAAGCTGCTGCTAATTCAGCCGTAGATTGTGTATCATCAGCTTCCACAATCGCATTTAATTCGTCATTGTCAACCAAAGTCTTCGGCCGACCGCGAGGTTCATTTTTCAGGTCGAAATTTCCAGAACGGAAGCGAGCCAACCAATAACAGGTGGTGCGTTGGTTTGTAGTGTTAGCTCCGTAAACGTCGTTGATGTTGCGTGCCGCTTGTGCCGCATTGCTGCCACGACGGTACTCATATTTCATAATTACTGGAATTTTTAACGTATCCATGACGACGAAAAAGATTGAAATGCGATGAAAATGCAACACTAATGACTTTCGGAAAAAAAACGATGTTTTTAAAATAAAATTAATTTGAAGTTAGAATTCTTAGCCAAACTAAAATTATTTTGATTTGAAATGGCCAATATTGCAGAACGGCAATTTCATAGGTAAAGACCTATTATTAGGCATATTGTTATTATTGGTACCTCTTAAGTGTTTCTTCATTTTTAAACGATCAGCATGCTACCTACTTATCTATCTATCTGCTTGTTTATTACCAATTACCTATATAATCCTTCGCTTTTGCTTTGATACATATTCAGCAACAATCTCCAGCAAGAAGCCAATGTGCTAGGTAGTGCATTAAAAAAAAGCAGTTTATTAATATTATCGTTTCCTAGATTAAACCCGATTTAATCCATTTCCGGGATAACTTTCTATTATCTACCCACTACCCACATATCGGGAATTATTTCTGCAGTTACATACAGCATTGGAGAGTAGGTACAATAATAATGTCAATACACACTGAAGCACCTTACGCATGTTCCACTCTATGACGTTCCATCCCCGCTGTCCAGCCCGCCAAGGTTTCGTTGCTGGACGATGAAAAACGACCCTGAATAAGCTCACTAGACGTATTATTATTATTCATAATCCTCCTAGCTTGATGGATCTGCATGGCGCATTTTGCATCCAGCGAGCGCCCCCACCACTGTGACCTTGGCGGAGTTGGGCGTGGCTGGTGTGTGCTGGCTGGACGGCGGGGATGGAACGTACGTAACGTATAGGTCTACCCTCGGAACAATGGTCTACCAGAATCTCATGGCATAAAAATTGGGATTTTTATATGGCAATGTTAATTTTCACTTGTCAAATCATACGAAATCTACGAGTAAGTCGGACTGAGTTGTTTTGATAAAATTAGTTTTTTTTTTATTCTCGATAGGCTTGCTCATCATGGTAAGTGATGATGTGACCGAAGATGGTAAGCACACAAACCCTAGATGGGAACTGGCTCTCAAGTGCAGCTGTCGGAACACATCGATAGGTGTTTGGCGACAGATTTTCAGCTTGAGGGTGGTAGCCAGCCAGTCGGGTACTACAAAGTACCCTACCACCGTGCTATGCTTTCCTCACGATGTTTTCCTTCACCGAAAGCTCAAGCTCATTGTAGGATTCGAACCCACGACCTTCGCCGCGGTATTCGACGTCAATTACCACTGAGCTATCATCGCCTTAAAATAAGTTTATTTTATTAAGTTACTGCTCTTGTCTCCGACCACCTCGGTGGACTACATGCTGAATGAAGATGCTATTCGCAATACAAAATAGCTGTTAAATGTCAGTAATTAAGGTATGTATGTGTTAAAATATTCTATATAGATAAATTTCGTGAACATGTAAAGAAAATTGAAAATGATTTCATCAAGCATGATAGAATAATTGAAATGCTGGAAGAGCAATTTATAATAATTACCTCTTTTATTTTTCATGACATTTTTTCCTATGCTAAAAACCCAATGCATAACAACATTCTTCATAGTTCACATGTTGATTAATACTAAAGACATAATTAAAAATTAAACAGTATCAAGATCCAATTTCCCCCAGTATTGCACACAACAATTTTTTATTTCCCCATTTACCATGAGATTGCACACCACAGATAACTATATACTAATCGGATAAAGGTTTGTACAGGCCTGTGGAGAAAACACACGACGAAATACTTGTTGGCGGGAATTTGCGAAGTGATGTTGCCTTTTCATTGTATTTTCATTGAATTCGTGTATTTTGAGTTTTATTGAATAATATCGATAATATCGTCATTGAATTCGTGTATTTTGAGTTTTGTTGAATAATTTCTTGAATAAATTAGATCTATTTCCAATTCCAATTTGTTTTTTATGGCTCCATCGTATCATCGATGACTCTGCCACTGTCAAGGTTAGAAAAAACAATAGTTACCTATAATAATAGCTGCACATTGACTCGTTAATCCGTTAATTAACGAAGTTAACATTTGGATTAACGGATTAACTTTAAAGTTAACTTTTAAAAATGTTAACGGAGACGTTAAAATCCGTTAATATGCAGAAGTCCATTAATCGTTAATCCAATGCCTAATAGTTACCGCACGGCACTGACAACTCTGACAAGTGCCGGGCGGTGCCGGGCGGTGCGTGGCAGCGAGTGAAACAAAAACAAAACTAGATATATTTTGCCGGCGCGTGCGAGTGAGAAAGAAAACTGCGTAGAGATTTGTTTCGTTTGATCATTTCATTACTTAGCGCCGGTGCTTAGAGTGACGAGTGTTTTGTGATCATTTGCGTGTTGATAATTGATAAAGAAGAGTGCAGTGTAATTTAGTTAGATAGAAAAAGTGTACTGTGCAGTGTACAGTGTAGTAATTAAAATAAAACCATATGATGGATGTTGGAAGACATGGAATCGGATCGGATTCCAGCGGATATTAACGGATTAACGATTAACGTTAACTTGCGTTAATTCTTCCGAAATGTAACGCTTTAACGTTTAACGAAGCTAAGTTTTTTTGTAGCGGATTAACGATTAACGAAGTTGACTATTTAATTAACGGTGCCCGGATATGCCTATAATAGAGTAGAGTGGTGAAGAAAGAGTTGAAAGTAAAGGAATAGATCTATTTGACTGAATAATTGGACTTTTTGGCGGGAACTTGCGATGATAGCTCAGTGGTAGTGACGTCGAATACCGCGACGAAGGTCGTGGGTTCGAATCCTACAATGAGCTTGAGCTTTCGGTGAAGGAAAACATCGTGAGAAAACCATAGCACGGTGGTAGGGTACTTTGTGGTACCCGACTGGCTGGCTACCACCCTCAAGTTGAAAATCCGTCGCCAAACACCTATCGGTGTGTTCCGACAGCTGCACTTGAGAGCCAGTTCCCATCTAGGCTTTGTGTGCTTACCACCATAGTCCACATCCTATCCAGAATTAAAAAAAAAAAAAGTGTTTTTTAACATCCTTAATTAAAATAAGTTTTTTTAGTTAAGTTTAGTTTAGTTTGTAACCAACAGAATTGGCACCATTGTCTTCTATTTAATTATAAAATTTTGTTAGGCTTATTTATATTTTTTTATTTAGTTAAGTATTTAATTCCAGGGAAATAAAGGTTAAACTCATTTATTTTATTTGCGTTTGATTAATTCCTATTGAACTCTTTGCGAACAACAAATATTTGACCATGGTTTCCATTTTCTATCCTCATACAATAATGAAAGAATTTGTAATGTTTTCGTCTATGGCAGCCAAAAGAGAAAATTTAGAAGTAGCGCTACAGTGTAGCTCCCTCATTTGATTATATTTTTGAAGTCTATGGTATAGGTTAGAACTATTCTCTGCCTGTATAACATGGACTTAAACTAGTCACAGTATATCACGGGTGCAGCACAGTACATCAATGAGTACAGTAATAAATCGCAATCTTTCAATTATTTGGTCAGTTATTTTTACACATAGTATTGGTCAGAGATGTGCAAAATGGTTTACGAAAAGCATTTAAATACAAAATGCAAATACTTTTTCGATTTACTAGTTCAAATACAAAATACTTTTGCTTTTTAAAAAAATACTAAATACAAAATAGTTATTTTCAAAATACTTTACTTAAATAAATACTTTTTGTGGAATTCAAATTTATTTATGTTTTAAAGACTAGCTGTCTCCTGCAAAACTTAACGGTAAAGTATTATGCATTTTGAAAATTGAAAATACGCCTAGGAGTGTTTCAGATCGGTGGTTGGTGTGCGCGTCTCGTATCCTGCCGGGAGGTGATCTGCCGCCTCCAGGGCTGCATCTCTTTCTGCGCAATCGGCATAGGCGGCCATCAACACACCCGGTCTCAAGATAATTTTAGTGCTATGTTTTAGTTTTATAAATGCTCCCTTTGGGCATACATGTTGGTCCTGGCACCAATTCTGACCCACAACCTTGCAGCCAGGTTAGTGGTACATCGCATGAAAATTTGCTGAGATGTGGGCAGTGTTCTCATCCTCGCTATTTTCGTGGAAACCGTGGTCTGAAAATACATATTGGAAAGGTATATAAACCTGTTTCAGTATTAATCAATCAGACTAGCTCTGCTAATTCTGGCATTTTAAATTCGACCACAAATTCAAATACTTCCGAGCAACCGTTTTGGCAAAGGATTTGTTTTTTAAAAAATAATGTTCCGGTATTAAAGCGAATACCTCGCGGAGCACGTTTCTGTGTGGCTTCAGCTTTATGTCTATCTATAGACAAAATTCTTAGCCAGAATTCGCAGAGTGCTTGGGAAGAACTGCTCACATTTTCTTACAGGGTGCTGCATGTTCCTAATCGCCAGCAAAATGAGATCTCTCTAACTCAAAAAATAAAAAATAATTGTTCACATCCAGAATTGGCCTCAATTCCAATATATTCGAAAAGTCAATTTATCAATCAGGCAAACCCTATTAGAAAAATTGAAAATAAAGCCAACGACGGCGATTTCAAGGGAGCAGCACAGCTTTTATTTTCAAGCGATGTTGTCGCTGCAGACACACCTGAAACCCTCTGTGCTTTAAGGTCTAAACATCCACCTCCGCTCCCAAATAAAATTTTTCCGGATCCCCCTTCATCTGACCAAACCAGTCTAAATTGTACCTCCAAAGATCTTCTAAATGTAATTTTATCCTTTAAACCTGGCTCTGCTGGTGGCCTCGACGGTTTTACACCACAGCATTACAAAGATCTTGTTTGTGGTGCCGCCGGGGACGCTGGCACTAAATTGTTATCGAGATTAACCTCTCTTATAAATTTTATGTTGGCAGGAAAGGTGCCGAGCCCCATCACCGAGATCATTTATGGGGCCAACCTTTGCGCCCTTTCCAAAAAAGACGGTGGTATAAGACCGATCGCGGTGGGTAATACTATCCGTCGTATGGCTTCCAAAATTTGCTGTCGTCACATTCTCCCGATAGCTACTGATTTATTTCAACCAATTCAACTTGGTTTTGGCTCAAAGGGAGGTTGTGAGGCAGCGGTACATGCGGCTCGGACCTTTCTTTTAAATAACGGAGGTGATGTTCTGCTTAAGGTTGACATAAAAAATGCATTTAACTCTGTCGATAGGGCCGCTATGTTGACACAAATAAGGGATATTTGTCCTGACATATATTCTTACTTGTGGCAATGTTATGGCCATCCTACAAAACTTTTTTATAAAACACAACCGATTATTTCCGGTGTAGGTTGTCAGCAGGGCGATCCTCTCGGTCCTGCCATTTTTAGTTTGGCCATTCAACCAATCATATCTAAATTACAGTCTAAATTTAATGTTTGGTATCTAGACGATGGAACTCTTGGAGGTGATGCGACTTCTGTTATCAGAGATTTAAAATCTCTAACTGAAAAATTTAAAAAAATTGGTCTTGATTTTAACTGCTCCAAATGCGAGATCCTAGTTTCAGATTCTGTACCTGAATCTGAGAAATCCAAAATTATTCAAGATTTTAATGATTTGGCACCAAATATTAAATTAATCTCAAGGGATTCGCTTCTTCTTCTCGGAGCCCCCGTCTTAGATGAATCCATTCCTGGGTTTTTTAAGCAAAAGATACAAAATTTTAATGAATCCTCTCATCGACTTTATGACATAAATGCGCATTATGCATTTTTTATTGTACGACTATGTCTTTTTGTGCCGAAGTTTACGTATTTACTCCGCTGCACCCACTTATTCAAATTCGATCAATTATTAGAAACTTTGGACAACATGATCAAAATTTCTCTTTCTAAAATCCTAAATTGTTGCCTAGACGACAACAAAGTGTGGTCTCAAGCCACCCTACCCGTACGATATGGTGGCCTAGGAGTGCGTAAAATTTCTAGCGTATCACTGCCGGCATTTCTGTCCTCGGTATACAGTGTGAGTGACCTCGTCAGATCTGTTTTGGAACCAACTATTGGATCTGTTGAGGTTTCTTACCTATCCGATGCCAGAAATGCTTGGCAGGTAGCTTGTCCAGGCACAAATATTCCGACTTTGAGTCACTCTCAGAGAGAATGGGACAAACCTCTTTGCGAAAAAACTTGGCAAATTTTATTTTCTGATTTTTCTACTGATTCGGACCGGGCACGTTTGTTAGCTGTCTCTCAGAGTGAATCAGGTCACTGGTTGCAAGCCATTCCATCTAGTAATATCGGGACTTTGTTAGACCGCATAACATTAAGCTTGTGCATTTGTCTTCGTCTTGGTTCCAGGTCCAATCATCCTCATCGCTGCCGCTGTGGGGATCTTGTCAATGAGCTCGGCCATCATGGGCTTTCGTGTTCTCAAAGCGCCGGTCGTATTTCACGCCACGTGGCTCTTAATGATATTATCCGTAGGGCTCTTGTTGTCGCCGGCGTGCCTTCTGTACTCGAACCGGTCGGTATTTCGCGTGGCGACGGCAAGAGGCCGGATGGTATGACTTTGATCCCGTGGAGTGTCGGCAAGCCGTTGGTGTGGGATGCCACTTGTGTCGATACACTTGCGCCATCTCACTTACCGGTGACTTGTAAAGCCGCGGGAGCGGCTGCGAAAGGTGCGGAAAATTCAAAATTCAAAAAGTACGCCTGTATTGGTCCAAATTATCAATTTATGCCTTTTGCGGTTGAGACCATGGGTCCGTGGGGGTCTGAAGCTCGTCGTTTCGCAAATATTTTATGTAAAAAATTAATCGAGGCCTCGGGTGACCGGCGGGCGGGGAGCTTTTTCCGCCAACGCATCAGCTTGGCCATCCAAAGAGGAAACGCTGCCAGCCTTCTGGGAACCTTGCCGATCGGCAGCAGCGGCAGCCTCGAAGATGTTTTTTATGTATTGTAATTGTACATTTGCATGTATATTTTGTACATTTGTTGTAAATATTAAATGTTTATGTTTTTAAATACTAAATGCATTTTTGAAAAAGATACAAAATAGAAAATAGGCACCTATTTTGCATTTTGTATTTGCATTTTAAATACAAGTATTTCAAATAATTCAAATCTCTGGTATTGGTGTAGGAGGTGAAGGATTGTCTATTAATCACGCGAGGATCAAATGGGGCGGAGGGGGTTGTGAAAATATCTAGAAGTATCACACCTTCCCTGTGTGTAGTGAGATATCATGTGAATTTATTTTTTCTGTATTTGAAGATAATTTGCTATAAATTCTTAAGATCCTTTGTATCAAAAAATACACATGATTGTGGATAGGCGAGAAATAAAACCTCACCATCTATCACCAGGGGGAGATGGTGGTGAAATAGTTTCCAGAAAACATCACATGATTAATGACCTCTGAACCGCAACATTACAATAGCCCATATGCACGTATTTTTTTATTGTTTTAAACGTTTCTACGGGTAATCCATTACCAAAACAAATATATAACACATCCAAAATTTTAACCATTAAGGTTAAAAATATATTAAAATCACTTGGTATGATTTTCGGGTGATTCAAACGCGGCCGACGATTAGACGAGATCGATGTCAAAAATGAAGTGTTTGGTTCACAAAGTTACTAAAATCAGTTTATTACCATGGAAAAGCACAGAAAATTTATAATATAATAAATTTAAGCGTAGCGGTTACAAACTCTGTGGTCGAGTGTAAAAGTGACGTCACGATTTGTTCACGGGGCGTTTTGGAAATTTGCGAGGGAGTTTAAAAACAGACACTTTTTGATGATTTTATTTAGCTATTATATCATGAAAATTTTTGAAAATAATTATGTGGGTGTGTTTTTGTAACAATATGAATTACATAAAAAAATCGTCCATTTTGAAGTCTCATGCATATTCCCTATTCTACTATCAAGATTGCCGTGATTTTTGGATAATCAACCAATTAATAAAACATTGCCGGGTGAAACTGCGAGGCGAAAAGCTATTATTTAATAAATCCAAAACTTTTAAAACTATTCTTTATGAAATTATAAAGTTGTAAATATGTAAATATAAAACCAACAATATGTAAATATAAAATATTTATTATATATTATGCGTAAAAATACCAATAATAGCTTTTTTCATTTCCTTACTTTTGGTTCATTGCTTAGGCACATATGGTTACCCTACTGATTTTATTGTTATTAACTGTGACTAATACGTATAGACGAGGTCACGTGACCAGTTTGTCGGCGCCATGTTGTATTAATACGCTGGCGAGAGATCATGCAATTTCGCACAATTTTTATAAATCTAATTGTTATATGGTAATTAGGTGTTTATGGTTACCTGTGTCAATTGACTATTATTATTGTGTCTCATTGATTTAATCTAGATTTACATGGCTTCCCAGTGTTGTGTCCTAAAATTTGAAAATCAAAAGTTGTCTGGATTCCATCATTGAAATAACCAAGTAGTGAACCGAGTACCAGCAGAAAAGGTTTAGCGACTTTGTACTGCAGACTTGAATTTAGGTGTTGTATCTAGTTTCTAATAAATGCTTTCCGTGTCTTCAAATTAAGCCTTCTGTGCCTTTAAATGATTCTATTCCGATATAAATACCGGCAAATTGTTTACTTCGAAAATTATTTGAAAGTTTATTATAATCGAAGTGTGTTGCTATCATATATTATCTATTAAAAACAGTGTAAATTAGAATAATCAGAGGTTTTCAGATTGGAGAATATTTGGAGCGAGTCTGAAAAAATTTTACGTAGTAATTTTGATCTAGTCACTTTTTGTATGTCAACATTAACGTCGATCAGCGATTTCAGTAATTTTCAACTCTTAACTATTTGGTGTTTTGACCTTTGAAGTGTAAATAGGTATATTATGTACACGTAAGTAGGTCTACTGAGTTGTACCATGGAACCGCCATTTTGATTGCTAGCGCCTTGCCAGGGGGGTGAAGGGCGGGGCGGTGGGAGGGGGCGGCGCTCACTATAAAAACTGTGACGCTCAGACACCTGGTATCTTCTCATGACCATCAAACTATTTGAAATATAACCTAATAACATTGTTTATGCTTTGACAGGTGTATCTCACATGTAATGTAGATTTGGCTCAACATGAATGGAGAAGTAAATGGCACTATGCAGGAGCCTATGCAAACATCTCCTGATATACCAGTCAATAATACTATAAATGAGAATGGTGTTGTTACCTCAGAGGACTGTAACACCGTAGCAAACCAATGTGAGGATAGTAATCTTAACGAGAACAGTAACCATATAGCTGAGGAGGAGCCAAGCTTGGACCCATTGCTAAAGAGCAACCAAAGCTTGTTGGAAAGTGATGACCATGGAGTGTCACAGGAACATAAACACTCAATAGAAATGACTGAAAAGTCTACTGGAGAGGAAAATATCAACAATTTGCTAGTGGAAAATAACTGCAGTAATAGTAATGAATCATTTCCTGAGTCTACAACTAGCTCTCAGGGTAAATCTGAGCCAATGGAACAACAAAATATAGACGATAAGAGCAAAGATGGAGATTCTGAAAAGGATTATAGAAAAAACTTAAATACAAATGATATGGTATGTTTGTTTATTTTTAATTATCTTTAATATGTTAACTTACTTTACATTAATTAAATATATTACGACTGAAAATGTATAGATTAAAAAAAATATGAGATTGGTTTTATATTTTTTTTAATTTGTTATTAATTTAAATCATACAATGTTTCCCATCTATATATTTTACTGACAAATGAATCACACCATGTACTTAAATAATATCAAATAATGTTACAGTGTTTCTCATAACCCTTCCCTCTATCTGTATTTACTGATTTCATAGAAACAGTCTGTGGTGGCCTATATAATTAGCATGGCAAATATTGTTGATGCCTACAAAATGATGCATGTATGTGCAGTAATCATTTAAATAATTTACCATCAACAGAATTTTGGTTTAGTCTGCATCTTTTGGTAATCTGATAAGATAACATAAACAATAATATGGATAATGAATATTAACTGTGTTTAAATATGAACACATTTCTTGATAATAGAGAATGGCTGCTGCGCTATAAAGAGTTTATCAATGTGTGGTTTTTCAGGTAAACCAACCAAATTGTGCTCACTTCTACATTATAGGGAGTTTATCGTTATAAAGAGTTTACACTGTATTTATTTCTCAAAAGATTACATAATCACAAAGTAAAATCAAAATAATTCTTAAAAAAAAATCATTAAAATAAAATTAAAGATAAACATGTTAATTAAATGTATTAATATACAAAATTAAGAAAAATTAATCAACTGTTAAACATTTCTTAATGATTGTTTGTTTGAATACTTTTTTTTAATAATAACATATCTTTAAATTTCAATAAGAACATGCATTTTATTTGTAGCTAATGCCTTTAGCTTACTTTCCTGGATCAAATAATACTGCAAAGTTAGATAAAACTGAAACCTTATATGAATTGCTATAAATTGTTGTTATGTAACTTAAAAACTTGTCACAAGATTTAAAAATTCAAGACATCAAGTAAATATTCACAACTGGAATTAAAATTATGTTGTTTAATTTTTTACAATTAATGTTGCTAAATATCATAGACAGCTGTGTTATTTAGTCAGTAACTAGTGAAGATGATTTTACATTACATTACCATGTTGACTACTATTTGGTAAAATATTTAAATTTTATTTTACAGCATTCAGATGATGAGGTTGATTCCGAGGAGGATTCTTCAGATGAGGAGGGTTCGGAAACAGAACCAATAGCTGAAGATACTGTTAGCATCAATTCTGATTCAGAACCTGAAGGGAGAGATGATACTTCACAGGATGGTCAAATGAAAGATGAGATAAGTGATATTATTGTGTTAGAAAATGAAACACCTAACAGTCATAATGGTAACTCTCACAATGATATAATTCACGAAGTTCATGAGATTGAAAGTGACAACGACGACTGTGTGGTTTCTACTGTAGAAAAATCGAATCCTATTGTTGATGTAAAGAAAACACTTCGTCGTAGTAGCAGAGCAATCAAACGAAAAAGATATAATGATATCATGCAAAATTGTGACTATGAGTCAGATATAGAAGAAATTGAAATGGAAGATCCATTGAATCGTAAAACAAGACCAATTGTAATCAATGATACAAAAGCTTTAATGGAGATGGCAGCTCAGCAAATAAATGCTAATCAAAATAACCAGAAAAAGGAGCCTACAGTTGTCATAATAGATACAAATTCTATAATGTCAGGAAAGGATTCATCACCATTAGGTGGTAAAAATTCAGGGACTCTGAATTCATCAGCAAGTGCTCAGGCCTTATATCAGAGCATTGTTGCACGAGGTACTACTGTCACACCAGTATCTTGCAAAGTTTCATCCACACCAAATACTTCTCAGCCTCAGCAACCATCGATTTTACCTTCATTGACAGATGATATGTTTGTCGTAGAAGCACCCTCCTTTATTGTTCCTTATGTATATGAAAAGCCTTCAGTGAAACCATTTAGAGAGTTTGTAGACATATTAGGGAAAGAGCTTGAGGAACAGAAAGCCAATGATGAAAAAAAACAATTAGAAAAAGAAAAAGCAGAAAAAGAGAAATGTGATAAAGAAAAACAAGAGAGAAAAGACAGAGGTGAGAATGTTACGGAGACTGATGAAGAAGTCGAAAAAACAGAAACAAGTAAAATTGATGAGACTGAAGAGTTGGAAGAAAAGAAACGAAAGAAAGCCGAGAAGAGAGGTATTTAAAAGTTTTATTTATTTGAGACACCTATATCCTAATATGATAATCCTTCCCCTATAATTAAAATTGTATTATCGGGTAATACATATTATTATTAATTTCACAATAATTATTAATTGAATAGGTTTATTGGTATACATCATTTGTATGTCTAATTCCAGAACGACGAAAGTGCAGAAATGAAGACGATGATGACTCTTGGGATGGTGAAACTTCGACTGAATCTGAAGATGAAATCAATAGTGATGAGGAAGACAAGACTGTTGTCATAAAAGACAAAGCAGACTCAATAGAAGAAATTAAAGATATAACTGATTTGACCGGTGAAAAGGTCTGCTTGAGCAAACCTGACAACTACTTTGATTGTTCACTTGGAAAATTCTTTATTAATATTGGTATTAACCTTGTGCAAGAATATGTACAAAATGATTTGCTAAAACAGCAAAATCGTAAACTTTATAGGGAAAAGAAGACAGGTCACAGTACAAAGACTACTGAAACGTCAATTGTGTCACTTATGAATAATTTAGAGTTTAGTAAAGAAAATAATGCTCCATTTGCTTTTACTCAAATTAAATGTAAATTTTGTAGTTTCAAATCAGAATCTATGTTGGTGATGTCTCATCATTTAGAGACCCCACATATGAAAAATAATGTTTATAAATGTAACTTTTGTGAGTTTGAAATTCGAAGTCCACATGATATTCTGTACCACATGGAAACAAAGCACAACTCTAGGGGACGACTTGAAAGAGCCCCCGCATACCACCAATGTGCCAATTGTCCATTTGAAGACAATGGTAAAGGGAAACTCGCCCGCCATTTGATACCATGTGCCAAAAAGTTTAAACCGGAACATAATCTAGCTCCACCGATTGAATGGGAACCTCCAGCGAAAATACCAAAGGTAGTTATTTTCATCTTAATCTTAATCTTAATCATCTTATCATGATAGTATCATCTTTTTATTTAATTAAAAAAAAACATTACAGATAGTGAAGTCACGCAATAATATGATGGGGTCTTATCAAAATGCGTTTAATCGCAGCACATTTGGAAACAATATGGGTAAGCCTTCAATGGGCGTAGCTAACATGGTACCCGGCGTTAGCTCTGGTTTCCGTGCTCGAGGGCGGTCTCCCATGGCGGTGCCGCCGCGCGCCGCTCCCGTCCACGGCACTCCGATCATTCGCGGTGGTGTGATGGTCAGACACAACTCACCTATACACATGACATCCAATTACCCTATTGCAGTAAGTTATACTCATACTACGGTTGAAAGGTAATAGGGTATAAGTGACAAAAAGCAATTTTTACAGGAGAGCAGTTTATAAATTTGAAATTGCAGTAATATGGACGTAACTTTTTATTTATTGTCATATCGAGAAAATGGTTTTTTTTAAGTAGGACTCATTTTCGAGCAAAATGTTACTTATCACCTTTTAACCGTCTATATGTAAAATTGCTGTAAGTTTTTATTTGTTGAATGATAAATATGTGTTGTTATTTTAGAACAACGGCAAATCAAAATCGATGCATCAACCATCGATTTCTATAACACCGTTACCACGACACCCACAGCCGCCGGTTCAAACACAGGCCACCGCACAAACGAAGAATACTTTCGTAATTTGTGAGATCTGTGATGGTTACATAAAGGACCTTGAACAGTTACGTAATCACATGCAGTGGATACATAAAGTGAAAATTCACCCGAAAATGATTTATAACAGGCCACCGCTTAATTGTCAAAAATGTCAATTCAGGTAAGCTTCAAATAATGCTTATATGAATTATGGTATGTTTTCCCAGTTAGTATAACTACAGTTAATTTCTAATTCTATTTACATTTATTCCATAGGTTCTTTACAGATCAAGGTTTAGAAAGACATTTGTTGGGATCACATGGTCTTGTTACCAGTTCTATGCAGGAAGCGGCGAACAAAGGGAAAGACGCTGGAAGGTGTCCCGTATGTGGCAGGGTAAGGATTCTTGTAGCATTCTATTTAGATGTTAATCATAAATTATCCTCCTTTGTATAGCGCGTCTTTTCTCTGTCACTCAATAAATTAGAGAGCTATAATTTTTGTATACAGGTTGTGCGGTAAGTAATACGACAAACTTTAAGGGGAGATAGAGGCGATATTTCATATCTAAAATAAAAAAATCAATACATAAAAATCTGAAATATCTCGAAAATGGTAACCTTTTTACTGCCCACCTATCTCCCCCTTAAGTTTGTCATAGTATTTACCGGATACTAATTATATAGATTACTAGCTGTCCTCCGGGGTTTCACCCGCGTTCCCGTGGGAGCTTATCTTTTTCCGGGATAAAAATATAGCCTATGTTACTCGGGGATAATGTAGCATTCTAATGGTGAAAGAATTTTTAAAATTGGTCCAGTAGTTTTTAAGCTTATTTGTTACATACAAAAAATACAAATCTTTCCTCTTTTTAATATTAGTGTAGATTATTTAGGGACAATAATGTAATTGACTCCCTGACTCACATTTCAGGTATACCAATGGAAGTTACTCAACCACGTGGCCAGGGACCACAACTTGACGCTAAAGCCCGCCCATCTATCATATAAATGTACCGTTTGCACGGCTACATTTGGAATGTACAAACAATTTGAAAACCATGTGTACTCCGCTCACAGCGTTGTGGCGAAGCGCGTGATTGATAAAAGCAAGCCCAGCTCGACTGCGGCCAAATCCGCTAACGACTCACTAATGAAGCCTTTAAAAATTAATGATGAGATTACCATAATACCACAATCTGTGAAATCTAGCACATCTACTAAGGATAAATAAGGTAATAATATGTTTTAAGTCTATTGAAATTTGTGGCAAATGTACTTAAATGGCAGAATTTTTATTGAAACTTGAGACAATATTGGTATAACACCATGGTACTATCATCTGACCCAAATCCAAGTGATTCTGGGTGGGAATCAAACCACTCCATTTATCTGGCCTGTTTTAATGTGTTAATTTTTATTAAATTATGCTCTGTGTACCTAATGTTACTGCATTAGCGAATTCAATATTTTTTGTTAAATAAATGCAATTTACTGTATAATGTATGTTTGTATTAACTATAAAAATACTATATTCCTTCAAGCGAAAGTATAAATATTTTTTGCTATATGCTTTGAGGTTCTCTGATAGAACTTGATAGTTTTATGTCCTACTTCCTACTATTCTACTAATATTATAAGTGTGAAAGTTTGTATGCCTAACATGATGTTTGGATGTGTGTTACTCAATCACACAAAAACTCCTGAATGCATTTTGATGAAACTTGGTATATCGTATTGGATTAAAATGTGATACTTTTTATCACGGTAAAAGATCACGTGGTCAGCTTGTTCTGGTGGATCTAAAAACGTGTAGTACTGTAGTGAAAGGATTAATACCTTGAAGTTTCGAGTCATTTAACGAATTCGTACCCAGGGCTGTCTTCAACAACGTAAGACCTTGGCTTACTGAATTTAATGGAACTCTTTCTGAGCCGAAATCGTAAATGAAACCATCAAAGTACAATTTAATGTTTTTTTTTTTTTTATATTCGATGGGCTTGTGTTTGACCACAATCTCACCATGGTGAGTGATGATGTCGCCGAAGATGGTAAGCACACAAAGCCTACATAGGAACTGGCTCTCAAGTGCAGCTGTCGGAACACACCAATAGGTGTTTGGCGACAGATTTTCAACTTGAGGGTGGTAGCCAGCCAGTCGGGTACTACAAAGTACCCTACCACCGTGCTATGGTTTCCTCACGATGTTTTCCTTCATCGAAAGCTCAAGCTCATTGTAGGATTCGAACCCACGACCTTCGCCGCGGTATTCCACGTCACTTACCACTGAGCTATCATCGCCTTAAATAGCTTCATAAATGTTCAAGTAGCTTTTATACCTAGGCGGACGGAATAGCCTTAAAATTGTTTTTTTTTCTCCGGCTGTGCTGAGGTATATGATAATGACTGTAATAGACTGTTAGATGTTTAAAAATTGATACATGTTGTATCACTCCGAACTGTTTGTTATACAGGTGTCCGGTAATTAGTACGACAAACTTAAGGGGGAGATAGATGGGCGAGTCACCTACCAAATATATAAAAATTACCTTAGTAAAAGTGTCACCATTTTCGAAATGTTTAATATCTAAAATAAAATAAACAATACATAAAAATCGAAATGAAATAGCGAAATATCTCGAAAATGGTGACCTTTTTATTCAGGTCATTGTTGTATATCTGGTAGGTGACCCGCCCACCTATCTCCCCCTAAACTTTGTCGTACTACTTATCGGACAGCCCTGTATATCTGCTTGCGCATATACCTGTATAGTACCTATAATCATAGATCCCACCAAAAATATAAGGGACAAGTTAGGTACAAATGACAATAGTGGTGGTGACGACTGGTGCCACGTTCCTTAGTAGTTAATGTGTAGATTTAATATATTTTTTGAGTTATGAGCGGTTGAAAGTTTCTCAAACAGCACATAGCGTTAAGCTTGGCGGGCACTCCCATTTGTCTCCATAAGGTACAAGATTTATATTTCAATGAAACGCTTTTGCGAATTGAGAAGTTTGTTTAAATATGTACATAGTGTTATGTTTGTTGATCTAAGCAATGGTATGCGCATATTTATGTAACCAACGTAAGTGCAATTCTGCAAAGCTTTTACTGGGGAAACAATATAACTGGTATACTAC
This sequence comes from Ochropacha duplaris, assembly GCA_951361185.1. Lineage (NCBI taxonomy): Eukaryota > Metazoa > Arthropoda > Insecta > Lepidoptera > Drepanidae > Ochropacha > Ochropacha duplaris. The sequence goes on from OX592690.1 coordinate 6,368,571, forward strand.
GTTATAAAATACATTTATAGATAACTAGTTGACCCGCGCGGTTTCACCCGCCTTCTCGAGGGAACAGTTGAATATTCAAAAATCCTTTCTTAACCGATAGATACCTACTTCCTATGAGGAATCTAACTGCCAAATGTCAAGTGTGTTGCATTTATAGTTTCTGATATTTGTTTTTTTTTCATTTTCCTAAAATTGATAGAATATTCAAATTTAGAGCTCAAAAAAATTAAACCCACTTTTTACACCTGAGGAATCAGGAATCTACCTGCCAAATTTCAAGTTTGTAGCATTTATACTTTCTGAGATTTCGTGATTAATCAGTCCAGTGTAGATAAAGGATATAATCAAAATATAATTTTGACTAACCACTTCACTCTTACTGTGTATGCCTGGTAACCGAGAATGAAATACAGTTCATAGGTCACGTAATAAATTTTGCTTCATAAAACGCAGTTTGGCGTATTCGACTGATATTTTCGCTTTATGAAATAGAATGAGTTCAAGATATTATGTAAGTTGCTGACTTGTCGGAGTCTTCCAGGAGCATTATGTTGTTAAATTCTAGGATATTCAAGACATCTGGGATTTTGTTATCATGCAATCATCTTAAATATAAAGTTATCTAATTAATATATAGGGCATAACTTGCTTGCTTGTTAAAATGATAATATGCAATACGCTTTGTATAAGCAGACACTGTGCCATTGTAATTTTATAATAAGTAAAAGCTTTGTGCTTTAAAATGTAATCGTGCAAATGCGAAGTTATGACACCTTTGAAGATGACAATACCAGGGGATTGCCAATGTGTTGTACACGTTAATACAATGCTTTAAAAGCAGCTGACTCTCAAGTGCAACTGCCGGAACACACCAATAGGTGCTTGGCAACAGATTTTTTACTTGAGGGTAGTAGCCACCCAGTCGAGTACTACAAAGTACTCTACCACCGTGCTGTGGTTACTTCACGATGTTTTTCTCTACCGAAATCTCACGCTTATTGTTAGATTCGAACCCGCGACTTTCGCCGCGGTATCCGACGTCACTACCATTGAGCTATCATCGCCTTATGCATCCACTCCACAAAAAACAAACGCGAATTACCTTAGTTAGTATTTAGGAATTGCTAAAAATGATCACTTAATGTCGTTGGGGGCTTAGTGACCTTTCCCTGTTGCTCTCATTTAAATTATTTAGTTTAGAATATTTTGAGTGTACCAATTTGCATTTCATATGAATTGTGTGGATTTTTTTGTTGTTGTTTTTGATGTGAATGAATATTTTAGCTAAGGCAATTTATTTTTATTTAAAGCTATTACTATATTTATATTTTAAGCTCTATCCCGAGTAAAAAATGAAATTATGTATTTCAGTTACCACTCGTCAGTTTAATATGTACACATTTTTTTCTCTGAAAATACATAGTTCTTAGTTCATAATTCTTTATTGGCAACAACAAGTTACAAGTCATCAAATTATCTATAATAAAATACAATAATCAAATGTAATACTAATAATAATAATAAAAATTAATTCGTAATTATGTCAAAATATAACAATAAGTTATGAAATCATCAAACCTATAAAAAAACAAAAACAGTAATAATTTTTATTATTGCTGCATTGTAAGATTTATGAAATAATTTTTTTGGCACTTTGTTTCAGGGTTTATGTAACAGATACGGCGGTACTGCGTTAGCACCATGTCGCCGGCTGCAAGCTTGCCGTTGCCTTCATGCCACTCGCGATGGATGCTTTCGTCTCGAGCTCTACGAGCTTCGCTATCGTCTCTAATATTAGTGTACATTCCAATTAACAATTATTACATTGTGGATAAAAGTTAAGAATATAAGCTTATTACACTATACAGGATGTCCGTTAATTAGTGCGACACACTTAAGGGGGAGATAGGTGGGCGGGTCACCTACCCAATATACAAACATGAGCTCAATAAAAGACCACTATTTTCGGGATATTTCGATATTTCAAATTTTTATGTATTGATTTTTTAATATTGACACTTACTAAGGTCATTTCTGTATATTTAGAAGATGACCCGCCCACCTATCTCCCCTTAAGTTTGTCGTACTACTTACCGAACACCTGTATATAAAGCTTCACGTTTAATGTATGTGTGAACTACAAATGTTGAATGTTATTGATTTGCCCGACCAGTCGAAGTTTCGCCGGGAAATGTGAAAGTATCGTATGAATAATCTAGTTGTAAGTGTGGATCGATCGAAACACCCGTATTGTGTACCGTTGTTCATGTAATCAAAATACCATAGTTCCATAGGGACGCATCACTGCCCCGGCTTTCAAAGCCAGTGATATATTGAGCAAATTTCTAATAATTTCAATAGATAAGTATACTTTGATAGTCAGATTTTAATGTTTCAATAAAATCACGGCAGCGATGCACTGGGAACACGTATTCACATATTATTAATTAATGTATGTAACTAAAACGATATTAGGTTTATAACTTGGAATGTATACTAATCATTTGGAACACTTATGATTTACTAACCATACCTCATCAAATAAGTATGGAGATAATAATATATTGTATTTTTTTTGTGTAGTATAAAAATTGTTCTCAAGCGAATTAGAATGTGTATTAAGATAGAATTAAAATTAAGGAGAGATGTGTGTGGCTGCGTAATGCCTTGACATAGAGTAGCCGACTACGGGTATACCAATGCTCTGAGCGAAGGTTCATACATCAATACGAACGTTTCGAAGGTACGTTTATGTGTGCTTGTTAATTACAATATGTCACGGCAAAGCTGTGAGCCAAGCACATTTATAAATTATGAAGAAATATTCAAACAGTTGAGTGCCTAAGAAATTATTAGGCCATAACATTCTTAAAATTTTCTATTGCAATTATAAATTAATGTTAACCTATATCTACATACTATGTAGATACTTGAATAATGATTATAATTGAGCAACAGATTTGTAGATGGTGTTTTCCTACTGTTTTCTAAATATTTATATGAATATCTTGAATGTATAATGTGTTTGATGATGATTGTACCCTGTGTGTGTCAAGCCGCATACTGAGGGTGAATATTTTAAAACGTGAAGTGGAAATTCCTGGTGGGGCCATTAAAAACCTTATAACTATTGAGCCAGACTCAGACAAATTCTAATTTGTGGCAAAGAAATGAAGGAAACTTATTCTACTTCGGTTATTTTGATGCATCATCAGACCAAATCTACCATTTTGAAATTAACAAAATATACTGGTCTGCCATGAAAGTATGTTATCCAAAAACTATAATGTTACATTTTAAATGGTGCTGATTCTGTTGTTTGCAAAGTGAATTTATTTTAGCCTCAATATATCTCTTTTAAATATTATTGAAAAAGGATAGAAAATATTTAAAAATGTCATATTCAAAGTTAGATGCGACAAAATAGTCTTGATCCATTTGATGACAGCGATATTTACGCTGAAAACAAGTAATTGAACCAATTTGGACTAAATATCTGGTACCCTTTTCTCATGTCTTTGCCAGAAATAGGTACCGTGAGAATAGTTAGTTGTTGAATATAATATAATCTGCACCATTTTATGATATTAAGTAGTAAGTAGTCAGTATACCGATTACATAAAATCCTTGTACTTACCTATCAGTAATAATGTGAAAATGAGATAGGCTATCTGTGCCCTCGATATCGGCTTTCGTATAAGGGTCGAAGCGACTGAGTAAAGTTTGAGAAGCGTTGTTTTATCTCATTGTACAAATAATTGCTTAACATCAACTGACTGTCCTTGATTATTTTTAGTGTATAATAAATTATATTGTACTAATTTCACAAAAAAATTGTAATTAAATCACAAGTAGCGTTACTCGTGCTTTGCACTAATTTATGGACGCTTCTTAAAAATAGCTTTGTGATTTTATATTTTGGTTAGATACGATTACTGAAATCCTAGAATATAAACGCAAGATATAGGATTTTTGTTTTAAAATATTGTTTGGCCGATTAGAACAAAAAATAAGGAAATTCATCCTGTACACTGATATTATCTACACGAATTTGAAAGTTTCGTATATCATTTAATGAACCGAATGTTTACTATTATGTAATTATTATTTCGTTAGATTATGGCTGACAATTTTAGAGTCTATAATATTTTATTGCAAAACAAATTGTGTAATAAATATGATCTCGAAACACAAAATATTTTCTACAATTATTATTTGTATCCGTAAGCATACTTTGGTTTTAATTTAAATGTGAGCTTGTTATAGCTTATTGAAACAATTATGTACCTGTAACAAAGTTAAATATATCAGGTCTTTTTATACTACAATAAATATTATAAAAGAAAATCACTCCTATATGTATGCAATGTTCAGTCAAGTACGTAAGATGAACCTTCAGTGGCGCGTGCAACGGCTAGGTACAGCAGAAAATTGTGCATATTTAATAAAATAAATAATAATAAATATCCTCGGACATTTTTCACACACGGCTATATATTTCGGTTGATTACAGGTCTAGTTTAATTACGCTATTACTAAATTGGTCACTCTAATGAATATTTCTCCACATGATAGGGCTAGTTTGATAGGGCTAAATCTTTTCTTTATTTTTCATATAGTATTCTGATTTAGGAATTATCTATTATCATTTTTATTTCAGGAATATTTCGCGAATAGTCTAAATAAGTTCGAGGACGGATATTTTTCAAACATCTATTTAGGACTTGACTGTACAACTTTCTTGAATGTTTACCTTGATCTATGTTAATATTCCTTTATTTGTAATTTTTTATAATAACTGTATTTATATGTTTGCGCTTGAGAATTTTTTGAGGAAATACCCAATGCTACTAATGTCGTGCGTGCGTGCTCAATTTTATTTTATTATCTACCCTGTAGAAGATTATATATTTCATTAATAGTTTAAATGATTGATTAATTTCCATATACTTACTTTTATTTTTAAACTGATGTGTAAATTTTTAAGTGATTTTCATACAAAATGTTTGAGAAAAATATTTTGAATTTGTGAATATTGCCGATTTTTTAATAGTTATTCTGCTACAGTCCATTTAATCTTGACTTCGTGTTGACAAGTGCGCATCGGTTATTATATTAAATTTAGAATGTTAATGAAGGTGTTGCAACTTAATTGAATTGAATGAACAATTTATATTGTATTCGTCTGTATTTTAAATTTGTTATAAGTAGGTATATTGAAAAGCAATATCTAAGAAACCATAGAGTAACTGGCCACTGTGTAGAAAATACTTGTAATATATTTTTATTGCCATAATACAGCATAACAGCATAGTAGTGTCCGACCGAAATATGTTTTTTTTTGTCGCAGCCTGACGAAATCGAAACCGAAACTTCGGTCGGCTACTAAAGTTTAGTAATGTACAATTGGGTGCCTTGTACTATGTATAATTAACTTTAAAATTATTACATATGTTGCCAGCTTGATACATTGGCTATTAGCTTAAAAAACAAAAGGCAATAAATAAAATCATTAGTCAATAGGCCACATTGTACTTAGTGGACAGCAGAGATGTACAAAATGGTTTACGAAAAGTATTTAAATACAAAATGAAAATACTTTTTCAATTTACTTATTTCAAATCCAAAATAGTTTTACTTTTTATATTTTAAATACTAAATGCAAAATAGGTATTTTCAAAATACTTTACTTAAATATATACTTTTTGTTGAATTCAATTTTCTTTATGTATTAAAGACTAGCTACCCCCCGCGGTTTCTTCTACGATCGCGAGGGTTCTTTTCCCGAGATAAAAAATATTCTATGTCCTTCTCCAAGATACCAACATATATAAAATATGGTTAAGCGGTTTAGGTGTGAAAACGGATAGACAGAGTTACTTTCTCATTTGTAATATCAGTGTAGATTTTAATATAACAAGCTGTTCAAAAACACATAATCATAACCACCATATGAAAAAAGTCTTTCAGATCTGAGCTTGCTAAACATGACGTATTGTATTTTAAGAACACTTTTTTATTGTTGGGTAAGTGTTTAATATCGCCTGTCTTAATGGTGGCCAAAAAAAGTATTTTGTATTTTGCAAATAGAAAATACGTCTCGAAAAGTATTTCAAATACAATAGTAAATGCTTTTTGAAAAAGGTATTTCGGTAAATAGAAAATAGGTATTTTGCACTTTGTATTTTAAATACAAGTATTTCAAATAATTCACTTTTCTGGTGGACAGTTCCTGTATGTTTTTCTACTTAAATAAAATTATTTCGAGCATGTAACTTTATACAGGCGTAATTTAGTAATATCGCCAAATTAATATATTCCTTGAAAAGAAAATCGGAAATCACTTTTTATTTTTAGCTTCCTAATATCGCCTCGACTTAATGATGTATCAAACATTGATAATATAATTTTCAATATGTGTATTAACTAAAGCAATATAAAAACTACCGTTAATATGGCGAGAACGCAAATCACATCTGTAGATTAATGGTAATGTTAGGAAAGACGTTAGCAGTCCTCAGTTTAGAGTCGATAATTTTTTTTTATAGAATTTCTAGTATCATGTCGCCTGGCCGAGATATCTTTCATCGAAATTTGTTTGGCAGAAATCGTTTCACTTTTTTCTGAAGAATTTAATGTATGTTGAGCTAACAACACTTGACATAATTATCATTCCGATGTATCTTGAAATATTGTCTGTTTGATAAATCTAAATAAATACAAGTTTTATTTCCCATTAAGTTGGGTTTGTTTTGTTGAACTACTTTTACAAGGGTTAAACTGAAATAGCGAAAATGACTAACTTATCGACCATACAAAATAATAAATGACGACACTGTTTCAAAATATGGTGAATTAATTTTCAGCAAAATAGGAACCAAGGTACAATATTAAAAAAAAACATATTTTGATCTCGCATGCTGGTGTGCGTTTTTGTAGTTACATTAACTAAGATGCTCTCGAATAATCCGCCAAATTAAACCATTCTTATTTTTTCGCAGTTCTATACTGCATTGTTTGTTAATCTTACGAAAAATGCAAGAATTGGTTCGCTCACAGGATAACGAGACACTCCTTCATTCCTAAATCATTAAGAAATACTTTCGTTTAGTAATATTGGAGGTGTGTGGTTAATATTTATTATTTAAATTTAGTTCGTTATTATTAGACTTTAGCCATTAATTAAAGCGAAAGTAAAAAAAAATATTAAGTTAAAATTTTATTTGTCTGCTGTTTTTATTTGATGTGTGATGCTTGTTATGAGTGATTGCGATTAGTTGCTAAAATTACATTATTTATATTTTAAGCTTATTCAAGAATATTTAACTTCTGAATACTTAAAGAAAATGTATAATTTTTGGTAACTTGTAAATATTTGGTACCTCTTTAAAAGCCCTACTTGTAATAAAACTACCTTACCATGATGGATGTTTTAATCAATGAATATCAGCGTCTAGCGCTCTATAGCTTCTTTTAGTTATTACCTACCTAGCATGTTAGATTATAAAGTGAAATACGTTTTACCCAAGGGCGTACCGAGGGTGGGACAGGAGGGGAAGGACCCCCCTGCGAAGTCAGTATTATTTTAATTAAAAAAAATGTTTATTTTCCACCTGTAGTGTAAATATACGTAGTATCCATGGAGAATTGAATATTGTTAGTATCTGAAAGTAACTTCTGTAGAACGGTCTAAACGTGCCTATTATATTTAAAGAATTATACCGTAACTCCTAACCGTTAAGGAGTTGTACCTTCTATCATCAGCTCAGCATCATGAGATGACTACCAGACACAAATATCTGAATACCTTTAGAAAGTATTATGAAAAGCATTGTACCAAATTGTTAGTAAAAATTGAGGGTTGCCCTCGATTTCCCTGGGATCTCATTAGATCCTAAATGGGTGACAATGGGACCACCCCAGGAGTTCCTTATACTCTTTCGAATAAAATCGGTCGACATTTGAGGGAGAAATCGGTGAACATACATAAAAAAATATATATACAGTCGAACAAAAAGCCTCCTTTTACAAGTCTGTTAAAATACAAAAAAGTACGTCTTCCGCGAGGGACCCAGCGGAGGGGCTAATACCCGGCTGCCCACTCCTGGGCCGTCTTTTGATTTACCTTTTTGAAAATAATATTTTTAGGAACCAATGCACGTGCTTAAAGACGTCATAATCATAATTTTAGCGTCGTTAAAAATGTTGATGTTACTACTGTTGAATGTGAGGAAAAGTATTATTTGAGCGATGCTTCCACGAGTAGTGGTGGCAGTCGTGTGGAGTGTGGAGAGAGCATTCAGTGGTACGAAGATGTGGCGGTGGGTGGTGTTGTGGCAGGCCTCAGGTCTGCTTATCGTCAGTGGTTTTTTGGACTTCGGTTTCTTTTCCCAGAAATCGCGTTTTGAGCCTACAACCCAGGTATGTTTTTCATCAATATTCCTCAACTAATAATACTATCTAGGCAAGTCTATAATCATATTAATTTGATCGAGCTGTATAATAGTAAATATTTATGTCACTCTTCTTGCTCAAAAAGACCGTCATTGTGGCGTACCAGAGCGAAGAAAAAATAGCAATTCATCCTCTAGGGGAAAAAGTTGTTTTTTAAATTTTTGTGTGTCAAATGACAATGAGCCTACAAAAACGAAAAAGTCTTTAGTCATAAGTAGAATAATCATGAATAAAGACTCGATTTATTACTGTTTCATAAAAAAAGAACTTTATTTTAATTTTGAAAATGGAACTAAAATCGGCGATCTCTGGTAGAATGCATGCAATGTGTTGCGGCTACAGAAGAAACAAAAAAAAGACATTATAAACTACATATTTCATATTGTATTGGATTGTTTTAATTTCTCGCAATCGTAGTGAAAAGTATAGTGTAACACACGGCGCTAAAACCCATTAAAACTCGTAATAATAGGTCATTTTATCTCCTTGTATAACAATCTACTATTTTTATTGTATTCCGGAATCCAAATACGGGTGTATTACACTAAATGTTGTTAGGCACCTACACGTTTACTCGCAATTCTGGTAGGTATTAATTGGCGGAACAGTGGTAAATACGCAATACTCGAAGTGATATTATCTGAGATTGACTGTATGTATAAATGGCAGCAGTGCACCCAACTATTCCTAAGTAGAGCGAGGTTGTCAGTTATCACTTTGCTATTAAAGTAATAGATGCCAGACATGACACCAATTCTGCATCTGTGGATGCGCAAGTCCTTATGGCAGTAACGAGTTAAACTGAATAAGAAGAAATATTGACTGCTATGTATATACCTTATGTAACTGGGGTTCCTCATCTTGTAGGATTTAAATGATAACTTATAGTTTTGGCTACCACCATAATAGTTATTTTTTATACAAGAGTGTAAAGTTGTTTATTAACCGCGTGCTCAATTTTGAATCCTGAGCGTAAGCGAGGGAATCAAAAGAGCACGAGGTGAAAAATCTTTGCACTCGAGTGCAACACGTAATTTTTCATCCCACCTCAGCGAGGAAATGACTAAATGCAAAAAAAAAAGAAAATGGCGCGCGCAAAGCAAATTAAAAAAAAGTACACCAAGAGGTTCCTAGTCTGAGTTATTGACAAATTAAAAATTGCCTCTTTAATTTCATTTTTTAATTTGTCAAAATTAAGTATAATTTTTTATGTATTTTTGTAATATTTTAAGAATAAAATTGTTAAACATTTGAAAAAAATAGACAATATAGCCAAAGATGGTCCAAAAATATTTAAAAAATGTAACCTTGCTGAGTTTCTTACTGGTTCTTCTCAGTTGAAGGCCGACTTCCGAACCTTTGGTAACTTCTGTAATTCGACCTTCATAAGTGCACTTCTAGGGCCTAAACTGAACAAATGGTTTTGACTTTGGCTTTGACTTTGATGTATGATAAATTCGGCACCATGGAGGGAGAAGTAAATAGGTTTAATGATGATTTGAATTCACAAACTTAGTGCACACGATGTTCTATTTACTTTATCCTCTAGAGGATAATAACGGCATTTACACTCAGATATCGAAGAGCAAATATACTCTTTCCGAGATGGGGGGATGAAAATATATTTACAGTGCGGCCGCCGACGAATTGGGTTTTGACATTTGAGACAATTTGCGAGTTTTACGTGGAGGTTCAGCTTAGTTAAACCTGCGGAAGCCTTATTGAGGATTTGCCTTTACAACGCAAATAAAAGTTTTTAATTCCTACTCAAATTGAGTGGAACAGGAAATATATAGTCATAGAGGTCTCTAGTCGTTTCTTTCATAAACAGATTACGGTCAGAAAAATTAAAGGTATTTTGCCAGGAAATGTTAGGTAGGTATAGTTTACCGCTGTTCACAATGCAGTTCATGTTTAGGAATTGTGCACCATTTAATCGATAACTTATTACTGTACCTAACGTGTTAATTTATGACACTAATTACTAGTGACAAGTGGAATGAAACACTGCTTTTGTGCAAACTTCCATGATGTTATGATACGGTACTTAATTGCAATGATGGCGATTATCAGTAAAATCATTAGTATTAGATTTATTAACACGATACACGATTTGGCACTAATTTGTTTGAAAGCTGGTGTGCGTGCAATGTCTGACTAGGAAATATCTATTAATGACTTGAGCTTCCCTTATTTTTTAGCTTCTCCCCTGGGGATTACCCGCTTATTCGAGAGGATCTGTTTTCTTGGATAAATATAGTACCTTATCCTATGTTTTATAGCATGCAGTAATGGGTGGGAAACAAATATCCACACAAACTCGCTTTTATAACATTAGTAGGTAGTAATATTTATAATGACTTAGGTACTATGATTATGATAATGGGGAGGCACACTCCCAATTTATTCTGCAACGTGTCGCATAATCGCTGGAGTCCTTAACTGCTAAAACATATATTTTTACGTAGGTATACCATGTATGCGTACCTACCTACATGTAGCGCATTGCAAAGTAATAATAAAAGTGTACACCGTTCTCCTATGAGGCAGGAAGAAAGCTGCTGGCCAATGCATTTACACCTAAAATGTTTGGGTGTCATTCCACTTTTTTGTTTCAGTCAACTGAGAATCCTCAAACTATCTTTATTTATAAGGCACTCTTGATTCATAGTTTGAATCACTCCATTCATAGTATTGTTTCTCTTGTTTAGATGTACTTTGAACCGAATCGAATGTCACTTGAACAAAAAATATCTATAACACATAGTTACCTATAGATGTAGAAAGCACATGCTTTCTACTAAGTATAATATATATCGGTAATTATCAAATTATCTAACATACACAATAGGCACCTATGTATTGAAGGTAGTTCCATTTTTCTTTATTTCGTAAGGTCAAATTAGGGGAAGATACCTACAGTCAGCCGCCCTGTCACAACGGGCTCGGGTAGTCTAGTGCGTGTTTCCACTCACTACCCAAGGCGAGACGGTGAGGATACGAGCTCCGATCCTCCCGTCATAGCAGTAGAGGCCTGCCACCGGGCCGTCGCTGCTGGGTACGCGGAAGAATGCCTCGGGCGCCCCCGTATACCCAGCACCAGCAGCGACAGGTAGAAACACCGTGGGGTTTTAGTCAGTAGGAGTCTGACATAACCCGGCCAGCTGCCCCCCTCGAGCGGCCGGGTATCCATGAGGATTTCCCCACGAAAAAAAAGAAAAAAAAAAAAAAGGGGAAGATACCTATTATTAACATACGTCATTTTAGCCTACTTCTGAACACCCTACGAACTAATCAAAATAATACATTAGGTACCTACCTAGCAGAATAGTGCGCAGCGAAAACGATCTTTATTATTGAGCCTGCATTGTGTCTTTATATACCTAATTCATTTGAGCGAACTTTAGATAGGCTAATGTGCAGCGCGAAAATGTATTGTGTACATGCCATAAGCGAGTATGAACTTATAGCGTAATGTATTTTTAGTGATGCTGTAACTCTATTTTTATTTTCTTTAAATCTGTTGTGTTTGTTTGACTTTATCCTCAACTTTTTTTCTTTCAGATGAACTGCTACGAATATCCAGACCCAAAATTGGATCGTTACATGAAAATGTTTAATGAAGGTAAAGTCTATTAACCCTATTAGATAGATAGGCTCTACCTGTCCATGTTCATATCCCTATACCTACCTTAATTTTGACAGTACGATAACCTTATTAATTAACCATTTGTGTTATTCAATATAGGATGGCGTTACACAAAACCAGCGCCAAGACAATTTATAGCCTTGCCTACATCAGCTATTTACTCAATGGACACATTGCTCAACACAAATGAACTGATATCGCGGAAGATCGACCGACTCCTGCCAGAAACAGATGACGTGGTGAAGGAACACGCCAAACTGGTGCAGGATATCAATGGTCTGAAGCAAGTCGTGTTCGTTTCTCCATTCAGGGATGAGAGCCGAGATTATGACGATTCTATATTTAACGAAATCATTGAAACGTCGACCACTCCACGTCCCACGTTCACTAAGCCGTATCAGAAGTCAAAATCGAGTTCTATACCGATTATATTGCTCGGTGGCGCCAGTCAACGTCAAGTAGTAAAGAGTCAACCGCTACAGTTTTCCAAACCGACAATCAATCTCGTGGGGACGACTTCCAACCCGTTATTGAGGCATCCTTATCCATTTGTAATACAATCGTCCACTAAAAAGCCAGTCAAATTGTGTATGCCCTCAATGCAGATGGGATATACGACTCGACGGCCATCTTTATGGTCTAGGTTGATAAATTCAATCATCCCTAGATAACTATCAATCCACAGTATTATTTAGCACCTACCTATTTATGTAATTGATATTCTTGAGCAATTCGGCTATAATCTACTTATAAATAATTCATTATTTATCCATGTCATCATGTAATATACAAAATAGTACGTAATTTCATTAAATATTTAAGAAAATACAATTTTATTAATTACATAAATTTATCAGATTTGATAGGGTCGATGAAAAGTTAGTTCACCAAATTTGTTTATTTTATATTTTCAACATTAAGTATTAAATACAAACGGTTCTCCAGCATTTCGTAAATAACTAGATGTTAAATATCTGTAAGAAATATTATTGTACTTTTTATCTAATTTACTTCAATGATATTGTCTGCAACCATTCTAACAAAGATTCGTTGCTACTCTGCTTGTTAATTATATTTTTGAATAGATCTCATTGTTTTTCTTAACGTTCGCGACGCGGAAGCCGCGTTTCCCGACGCGGCCGTTACAGCACCGTGCACATAATGCGGGGGTATGTATCATACATACACATTACATATGTTGTGCTCACGTCTATACGTGGTATCACTGTTCGTTGGGTAGGTACATGCGTGCACTCATATCGCTAGTCGCGTGTGCAGACACTAATTACAGATGCCAATTATGTATTGTCTTCTTTTTACACTTTTACGCGTTGGAATGGAAAAGTTGAACGTCTTATGTGTTATGACGAAATCACTATTTTTCCTAGCGGTTTATGTCATTACTTGTCTGGTAGCGTTCAGTCACGAATCATTGAATATATCTACTATTAGACTGCGCATAAATACTCTTTTAACAACCGATGAGTTTAATTATTGTTTATGTGCACTCAGTTAGCAGATGTACATCAGAAAAAAAGGAGTGTACATCTTAGCTTCATCATAAGCTTCAACGAAGAAAAAGTATATTTAAAAAAAATGCATTTGAAATATAGAACAAATGGAGCCACAGGCTCAATACGCATACGATTAATACGACAATAAATAATGTAACGCGTAATTATTTACAACACGGATCGCTTAAATATTTCTAACTCTAAATTCGCTATAGTAACTCATCGTAAATATAGCTTAACAAGAAAGATTATAAAATGGTTATCCATTGTAGTACGTGTTCGGAATGAAGTACGTTATTGTATGCTACACGGCGCCTGCGACAGCCTAGGAGAAAGTTATTTTTTGTTCCCTTCCACTAAGTAACAAACGTCTGCAATCTATGAGACCAGTAAAAAATAAGTGTCAATACACCTTAATGAGGATTTTTAATTGATTTATCGTCCAGTACCTATAGTTCAATTTGGCCTATCGGCTTTGTGGAATCTTAATTAGGTACCGAACTATTAGTATATTGATAGTTTTCTGCATAAAGAAGTCCCTAAAACACGATACTTTGAAGCGTAACATGTAATCATATGGGTTTATGACAAAGTTATACGTGATCTAGAATGAGGAAATCCATTGAAGATTCAAGTGCTTAGAAGGACATCATGGGCTAGGTTGCGGAGTCTGGAAGTATGGTAATTAATTAATAAAATGACCACACGTATTATAGGTAGGTAATTATCGTTTAGTTCGCTCTAAGAGTTTTCAAAAAGAAAGAGATCTGCGTGTAACACCGTTTAGTAAAGAGGCTAGGCTGTTAATTTAACGGCTAATGAAGCTAGTTGGCTGGCTGTGACAGGTCGGTACACAGAATAGGGCAATCAAAGTATTTTTTAGGTAGGCACGTAAAACTGGTTTTTTATTTCAATATATTCGGAGAGAATTTAGTAAAATTATTCAGCTACCGATACTATTTAATGTATTATAAGTATAGGTATTAATAAAACAGTTAAAACCATTGTAAAATACCATTTGCAATTTAAACGTTTTAATATTTGTTTGGTTCATTATACTGAACACTAATTATAATTATATTTTTTGTGTTATACAATGTATTAGCAATTAATTCTGGTTTTCGAATAATATATTTTTATTAAGTAAAACGATTTTATTTTTGTTAAATATGTATTTAATCGGTTAAATAATAGTATTTAACATTAAGGTTTATTCTTACTTAATAATATTCAGTAAAAAATATACACATACACACACACAAATACGTTTTCCAATTGTTCTTATATTCGTAAATAAAATTGTAATAAGATGTTCGCGATAAAAATAATAGTATAGTATAACACTACTATATACCTAATAATAATACTATGGTATTAATTTGTGTGTAATGTTTTAGTATGGGATTACTTAAACCAAAGAGTCACGATAGATTTGAGAGCATTTTTCCTTTTTTAAGATAACATCTTTCTATAAATCGGATGTTTTTTTTTCACCATTGTTAAATTGTACAATAACAATAATTAAAATTAATTAATATACTTACACATATCAATATCTAATGAAATAACTAACAAAATTTAATAATATTTCGTTGTAACAGCACAAACTAGAAGTAGGTATTCTGTATAAGTTTAGCTACTGTGGTATGTGACATCACATCAGTCATACAAAATATCCATACATTATTTAGTCTTAGATCTAATAATTTTGTGTGCACATGAATGAACATTGAAAGGAATTTTATTCAATAAATACCTACGTATGCGATTTTGCGTAAGATGAGGGTCATCCCGTGCGAGTAGAGAGGTTCCCATGAACAGGATTCATTCAGCAATAGGTTTTCAGCTATATGGATGCATGGCTACGTACCAAATAGTGTTACTATATTATCTACGTAAAATTCGTTTTCAATACAATAAAAAAAGGCAGAAGGACCGTACGTAAACAAGTCTCAAATGAAGTGAAGCAACGTGCACGAAGTTGTGTGCGTGTCCTGCACGTAGTTATCTCGCGTGCCTCGCATCGTACAGGAACGCGATTTGCTTCCTTTTTCAAAGTCGGCTTCCTTTACTGTGCTTCACTTTAAGTGCCCGGGGCTACGTCTACTTTTTTATTTTGAGTCTCTAATGTGGACATGCTGGCAGATTAACCAGGAAAAACACGTTCATTTCAATTAATGCTGCCAACGTTAAGAATCCAACGTAAACTAGTGTACACGCAATACCTATTTTCCAGTCTAACTGAAATTTATTAATGGCAAGCGAACCGTATAGAGCAAATAAAGTAGACAGAAGGGATATAGCACTGTATGATAAACCGCTTGAATTTATTGTAACCTGCAACAGAATAGACGTGAGTTAGCATAGGCTCTATAACAATCGGCGGGGCAGGCGGCGATCGCGAGCATGGTCCCGTAGCCCCGCCACTAAGGCGAGATGTGGAACACCGTAGAGTTTTAGTCAGTAGGAGTGTGACATAACCCAGCCTCCTCTCTCCCCGGGATGGCTGGGTTACCATGTAGGATTTCCCAACGTAAAAAAAGGCTCTGTAACTGCCAGATTAAAGATAAAGTTTCCATGAGTTATTTACCGATTGTAAACATAATAAATGGGTTTGCTTATTTATACCTCTAATAGGAAGTTCAATCATTTTAAACCGTAAAGAACTTACCCAGAGGTTTCCCGGTATAGATGGATAAAACAGCGATTTCACAAGCCAGGGTAGCCCCAAACACAGCAAAATATCGAATGTATTTGATCCAATAGAGTTGCTGATACCCATCGTACCATGTCCTGTTCAAACAAAAACGCCGACATAAAAAAATTGGTACTTACTTTAAAATTTTAGAGGATATGCATATATTGGTAATTCTATAACTGGCATTCATTCTGTGATCAATATAATTATATAAAAAGAGAAACGGAGTGACAGACTGTTTATACCATAAGTCTGCAAGCAAGCAGGCGGGTCATCTGATGGTAAGTGACTAACGTGGCCTATAGATAGACATTATTAGGAATACGGGGGATTGCCAATGTGTTGTCGACCTTTTTACAATGCCTTAAAAGCAACTGGCTCTCAAGTGCAACTGCCGGTACACACCAACAGGTGCTTGGCGACAGATTTTCAACTTGGGGCTGGTAGCCAGCCAGTCGTGTCCTACTACAACTTGCAAAACTTACTGGCTGACATATCAGCGCACAGCCCTAAGTATTGGTACCTTCAGGAAGGTTAAAGTTTTCATTCATAATGTAATTTTTTTATATTTTATCCCCAAGGTGAGAAAAGGTGATCTATCAACCAACACACAGAATGCAACAGCAGTAGAAATTATTCATACAGCTTCTTTATACATATAACTATGGCATCCACTAATCTGTTGATCAAAATTATATCGCTAAGGGGGTAAACAGGGGATGAATGTTTGTATGAAAATTTGATACTTTTGATGGTTAAGGTAGGTGGTGGCGAAATATTTGCGAAAAATGTTTATCTGGTCATATTTACTTGAAACTTGGTATTAGGTACCTCCACTTAAACACTATTCGTGATAAACTTTTAATAGGTTTTCATTTTTTTTAGTTTTTCTAAGGGCAAAAGATGTATAAAAGTTGTTAAGTATGTACAATTTTTAGGGTTCCGTACCCAAAGGGTAAAAATGGGACCCTATTACTAAGACTTCGCTGTCTGTCCGTCCGTCCGTCCGTCTGTCTGTCACCAGGCTGTATCTCAAGAACCGCGATAGCTAGACAGTTGAAATTTTAAATACTACTACTAAAAACAAAATAAAATAAATATTTAAGGGGGGCTCCCATACAACAAACGCTATTTTTTTGCCCTTTTTTGCTCGATATCAATAATGGCAACAGGTAGGCACTAGAAATATTCACAAAATACTCAGTTATATTTTTACTTTAATAATAAAATTAAAATAAAATAAATATTTAAGGTGGGCTCCCATACAACAAACGTTTTTGCCTTTTTTACGGAACCCTTCGTGCGCGAGTCCGACTCGCACTTGGCCGGTTTTTTATTACTTAGGCGGGGTTACCTAGAAAATATATTTTTCGAATTCGCCCCTAAATAGTTTAACGCGAGTGAACCCGTGGGGCGGAAAGCTAGTAAGGAATTAATAGTAAATCATACTTATTAAATAAATATATCTAATACCAACAGGAATTTACCTTGGATTGTTACCAAAACGCTGGAAACTGCTTCAGGGAGGCTTGTACCTGCTGCCAGTATTGTGAGACCTGTTATACTGTCAGGCACGTCCATAGTATCGCCTGTAAAGTATAATAACATCTTACACTGGTGGTTTCTATTCTATTTTCACCTCTATTATAGTTTAGCATTGCAGGCACTTGTCTGTCTTCTAATAGCACTCACCAAGTATGGTTATAATCCAAGCTACGAGGTAAGATACTCCTCCAATCCAAGAGATGCACATAATGAACGTGAGAGGGTACAAGCTATGGTGGCGCCTGCAGTCTGGTATCGTCATCCAGAGTACTAAGCTGATCGGCCACGTTATGATCCAGAATAATTTCTTCCAGATTGATATCTTCTCACCTGGCCAGGACCACACGATACTGGCACTCGTATCTGAACATTGTTACCCATGAATGTTATTCCAACATAAACATTTGAGTTTAAAATTATACAGAAGCCTCGTTACTTCTGTTATAAGTATTTTACTAGTTTAGACTTTTATGGAGTACCTAACTACATATTACATTTCGATCTAAACGAAGTTATAAGGTATGCGTAAAATAGCAATAGATGTTTACCTGATGTAGTAGAATCATGTCTTTTCGATAGTTCGCCGCCTTGCTCCACGTCTTGTCGCTGGACAGAGCGGTTCATATATCGGGCTGCATCCAATGGATGTGCTTTTTCTGAAATAAACTAGTTATCAGTTTATACTCGTAATTCCATTTTATTAGGTATCACGCAAGATTTCCTTAAACATAATTCGTAAAGTTGTATACGGCATGCATTCCAAATTAGAATTTCCAATGCCATGTAAAGAAAAAAGTGATTGTAGAAATTCTTTCTTTTTTGGGTCAGGAGTCGGCCAGGTGAGAGAGTCCTTCGCGGGAGTAACTACACAGAAAAAACAATTCACCAAAGTTTCATCACAATCAGATTAATAGTAACTATAGGAATGCATAGAGCAAAGATTCTTTATTTACCTATATATAGATAATCGTACATACCTACAATATATAGATTTACATAATTAGTTGGTTCTTAAAAACCTTGAATAAAGCTTAGCAAAATTCTTACCCTTACTTAACAATGGTGTGATTTCTGTATACGCTTTAGGACCTTTGAATGTACAACATCCACTTTTGACAAATGATCCTAGTTGACCGTTAAATACCATGGCTGAAATTTTATTTAACATTATTAATACACAAAATAAGTTTATAGTATAAATTGTTTATGTAAGTTATGAAAAATGGTGTGTACAATAGTGTACATGTACCTAGTATGTACAATGTGTACATCAATACAAGAAGCAGAGCTTCATGCCAATAAATCTTGTCATCGAGGAGTGTGAGAATGAGAGCCACTACTGCAATAGCATACATCATGCAGTCCCGGGACACCGACCACCAGTCTAATTCAATCGCCTGAAAACATGGACTCTATTAATAAAACCGAGTAGGATATTTAGCGCTTACGCGTGATTTATAGTATTTTATTGATGCATGCTGATAAAGTTCTTATTTCGATAAAATAGCGTAACTATGCATGATTGATACCTTGACATGGCATTTTTTCGACCCTTAATCTAATAAAATCGGAACATTTTTTTTCCATGTGATTTAGAACAATTTATTTTTTGGAGAAAATCTATTTTCCTTTGGACATTGTTGAAGAGAAAAAAAGATTTTTTTTCGGCTAAATCACTCTGCATTAAGAAGTTATGGAGCTGGCTAGATACTAGTAATCTCATCCAGGTTAAATAACGTAATGAAATGAATCAGTATAATAAAAAGTAGGTATATCCATAAAACTGAAACAGACCCGGTTTGCAAATAGAGCGCAGCATGCTGGCACGGCTAACACGTTGAATACGGCTGAGCCGACCACGGCTCCAACCCCTAGGTCTCCCTCGGTGACAAATGTACCGACACAGTTAATGAATAACTCTGGGCTTGAACTAGCTGCTGCCATGAAGGTTGCACCAGCTATATCTGCTGCCATGTCTAACCCTGTACATACCTTCATGTTTAATAATTGAAAAATTGCGATTACTGTTGTTTCTTTTAATGTAGTTTCGAGATGATCGTCCTATCAGCAAGTCAAAGGGATAACATAAAAAAACCGCCAAATTTAAGTCGAACATATTTTTAGAAATTTTTCGAATTAGTTTCGATTTTTTACGATACTTTAAGTTCGAATCGTAATTTTAACTCGTCGTCGGATTATGTAATACATTTGTTTTAATAAATTTTGCCTAAATCATCTTTGTATTCATATTTCCGTGGTGGGTGAAACCGCGGGGGACCACTAGTTTCTTTTTTATGTTTATGTTTGGAAGTATATTTTTCCATGCAGTTAGGTACAATATCTGTATTACAATGAAGATACAGTTATCAGATAATAAGATTAAGTAAGTTAAGTATTTATATTATGTAGCAATGTTGATAAGATTGTAATAAGTATCGTGTAAAATCATTGAACATCGCTTATCCACTCGTTTTGACAAGTAGCCATTATCATCGAGTAGTATCTTGTAAAACAACAAATACATATTATGACTTCCTTATTCTATTGATCTCTGTATATATGGCGATTATGCTGCCAAACCTTCTTTATTCCTCTGAAACGTGGTGTGTGTACCGCAACCACATACGCACGCTGTACCGTTTCCACCTGAAATGTCTGCGTAGTATCATGAAGATCAGATGATCTGATCGTGTGTGAAATACCGAAATTCTACGACTAGCCAATGTTGGTGGCATTGAGTTGCGTCGGCAGCTTCGGTGGAGCGGAAACGTCTCACGAATGTCAGAAGAGCGAGTGGCGAAGCGCATCTTGTATTCTGAACTGAAGGAGGGCAAGCGAAAACAGGCGGCTATCTCCTCAGGTACAAAAATGTTCAGAAGCGACATATGAAAAGGTGTAAGATCGAGCCCTCTGAATGGGAAGGTCTCTGAATTGGCAGTAGTACGCGATTTAGAGGAACAGTGCAAAACTGATCTCGACGCTAAACGCGACTTCTTAAAAGCCATTCACTTTAATTATGTGGATGAGTATATCACATGCAATCAGTGTGCACGGGGGTTTACCAGTAAGAACGGTTACATTAGCCAAAGTCGGTCTCAACAGCGTCGTACGGACTAGGAGTCGAAGTGGTCGCCATGACCGAAAACGGTCGGAGTAAAAATCATCACAAATATGTTTTAGGCAAAATTTATTAAAACAAATGTAGGTACATAATCCGATGATGAGTTAAAATGACGATTCCAACTTAGGAGTAGGTATCGTAAAAAGTCGAAACTAATTCGAAAAACTTCTAAAAATATAAATGGCTTACAGATGAGACGATCATCTCAAATCTACACTAAAAGAAACAACAATTAATTAATGTTAAATTCGTTTTACTTGTCAGTTACACGTGGTATAAGCTTGGAAGTCTATTCAAAAGTTGTAAGTTTAAACGAACTTGAAGTGGTGATCGAACAGACGGTCTTTGTTCAAGGCACAGACTGTAGATTTCGCAATTAACTTCCAATTAACCTGACAGGAAATAAAAGCATTCAACTTCAATTCTCCAGCCTGAAGGAAAGCTGATCATTGAGTTAGTACCTAATCGGTTTATTGCGATTAACATCCGTCTCTTTACGTAACTAGCAGAATATTCCGTGATATAACGTTTCGTGACAGATAACATGATCAAGTGTGTTAACTGACTAACTACCCTCAATTTCCGAACTATTTGTGTGTTAGTTTAAGTCACGAAGGAGAGAATGGTGCTGTATTGTTGCTTATAAACTAGTCTTATTATTATTTTCCACGATAAAAACACGAAAAATAATTTATTCTTAATACTATCTCGTTTTAACTCTGTTTAAACCCTGGCTCGCGGATGGGACGGACATTCCAAAACAACCTACAATTTTTTTTCAGGTTTTTTTTTTGTGGAGGACTTAAAGGTGGCCGTCTGAAGGACCATAGACACCCTTACGCGGACTATTCGGCGAGCGCTTAGGGCTCTCAGCCGTGTTTGTTTGTGACGACTCACCGCTGAGGGCGCCCCAATTGGGGCCCGAACCTCGGCTCAGGGCGTCGTCGGGGGACACAAAAAGTGGGACGGACTTCGCCTAAGCGATTTAGAGGAGTTTTAGGGGACGGTCGGATTGCTGACTGTGGCGGCTCGTGCCGTTAACGACTGACTAACGGGGGTTTTTTCAGGAATCTCGATTCGTGTTGTTATAGGTATCGGTGAAAGGAGAGATTAGAGATTTGCTTTTCTGTAATGTCCATTAATAAATTAAAATCCTTTGGAGACTCAAACCTTTATTGTACAAATGATACCTACAAGGGATTTTGACTTCTCAAATATGTACAATTGCTTGATTTTAACGTATTATAGTTTCCATGGAATTTGGTATTGATAGTATTGGCATAGACTAATTTGTCAGCTTTCATATTTTTTTCTTTTTCCATATTTTTTATAAGAAAGAGATATAATATGTAGTGAGATTAAATTAGATAGCTCAGTGGTAAGTGACGTCGCATACCGCGGCGAAGGTCGTGGGTTCGAATCCTACAATGAGCTTGAGCTTTCGGTGAAGGAAAACATCGTGAGGAAACCATAGCACGGTGGTAGGGTACTTTGTAGTACCCGACTGGCTGGCTACCACCCTCAAGTTGAAAATCTGTCGCCAAGCACCTATCGGTGTGTTCCGACAGCTGCACTTGAGAGCCAGTTCCCATCTAGGCTTTGTGTGCTTACCACCTTCGGCCACATCATCACTTACCATGGTGAGATTGTGGTCAAACACAAGCTTATCCAGAATAAAAAACATTAGTATTTAAATGTCAGAATCAGCACCATAGTAAATTAATGTAGTGCGAAGTTTTGGCAATAATGTATGTATCTCCAGGCGAAATATCTGAAATAAAGAAGTTTTCGCCGCCGTAGCTGACATTGAGATTGAGCTTTCGGTGAAAACTAAGTACCTATTAATCTTGATATAAGATTTTACTAGTATCCTTAATTATTTATTTTTAATGGAATAAATAGTTTAAAAAAAATTGGCTTCGCTATTAAAAGTTAGATAATCCATAGTTCATGCAATCTTTTTAAAGCTAAAATAAATTGAGAATTTCAATTTTGCTATTTTTACTATGTACACACATCAAAAAAAGTTTGGGATCACTTTGAAAAATCGAAATCATCATTATGATTAATTACCTACTCATACAAAATAGTTTTATTTATTAATTTCAAACAAGGTAGCTTATTTCTATTTAAAGAAAACACATAACAAAGATTTTTTCTTAATAAAGTTCAATCTTAGAAATTATATCAGCTTATGCTAGTGTTCACAAACTTTTTTTTTTTGATAAGTGTATGTAATAATACTGTAGAACAGATTAAATAAATACTCGATGAAATGTAGGTACTTACGTTCGCAAATGATATCAATAGCCGGAACAAAATATTGCTCGCAAACATTGCCCAGCAATAAAAAGCAATAAATCGCCAAAATACAATGCAATAATATGTAGCCCTGCAAAGATGATTTAACAATCTTAATGTTATTTAATAAGTATTTAGTTATTAATATGGTTTGTGTTTATTTATAAAAAACATAGATAATTAATCTACTTAATTATTAACTAACAATGAAAAAGTCATGAATACAAGTAAGAATTATTAGTAGTAAATAGATAAAATATGTTTATAGAAACAATAATTCGAATACATCAAAACTCTTCAAAATGTTACAGATATTGAAAATTTAGCGCTTTCGGATAACATTACTGTCTGCTAAATAAAAAAGCTCAGCTCATAGGGTTAGGAATGTTTTATATACTTACATGTTGTCTTTGATACCGAGAAAGCCCATCTGGAGGAAATTCTAAAATCGCAGCAGGAGTACAGTTTTGTTTAGCATCATCCAGTATACTAAGTAAATGACGAGGATTGAAGCCAAAATTTTCATCTGTGGATAAAAGCCAGAAGCCAGTCAAAAAAAAAAGGAAAGGTCTTCATTCAGATTTCCATACATATAGAATCATTTAAAGAGAATAATCTCTTAACTTTCATGAGGAAGTTTTACAATTAATTGTATACTTACATAATTATATGTATATATTTTTTTATGAACCAAGCCACTTGTTTCATATATTTTATATACTTACTATATATAATATAATACCTAAGTCCTAAGTGTTTTAAAAGGGAAACATTTTTACCTGTATTATCTCTATTTTGAGATGATACTGAATTGCCATAAATTTTATCACTATTTATAAATAAATATAATGACGGGATACCAAAAAACAGTGTCACTCGTATTATAATAGTTAATCTGGTTTTACGCACAATATGTCTAGTCCTTATTAACATGTTTGCCATTTAGTTACGGGATTAAGGAACGATTTTATCACACAAATGAATAAAATAGTAAATATAAATAATAGCACTTGTAATTTTGGCTTTCGTCAAATGAAAAATTCGAATATTTTGCTGTGTATGCTACAGCAGAATGTCATGAGTACGTTATTGTCTAGTTGTCGTACATAAGTCAACATAGACGTACTCTCGAGACGGTTGACGCACTTGCAATGGTTTCTTTCGTCCCTCGAGGACAATTAAAGATATATCGATAAATTATTATTATTACAATTTATAGAGTACACATTGATATGGTCGTTATCTACGGCACTGTAAACAAAATGAACGTTCTGCTCGACACAGGTAATCAGGTAGGTGGAGAGCATTATCAATAAATCCTGCAGCTATTATATATTTAATGTAAACTAATAATTAACTTATAAATATAACTAAGTTAAAAAAAAACTAAGTACATTTATTAGATCTATTGAACCTTCATATACCTAATATTATAGAGATCAATTTTGAGTTGAGATGACCTTTATTCGTTAAGTTTTACCAAAAACTTAAGATGTCAAATCGATATGCAACAACTGAACACATTTTTTTTATACATTCGATATACCTAATGAGCTGAAGGAACCGAAAGGAGTGGCACGTACAATAACTACCAGGACTGAAAACGGCTGATGAAGAAGATGAACCTCTTAAAATTATTTACATAAAACCAACGTCCAATATGTTTTTGTTATTGCATTTAATTACATAAAGAAAAGATAAGAAATCATTTAATTACTATTCAAGGCTAGAACAACTAGATCTCTTACTTGTTTTTCAAATAAAAATATTCCATTAAAACATTAATCTATAGATTACGGATTGAAGTGGGTAAGAAACTTTCCACTGTTTGCTGTGTTGACCACACAGGTAGGTACATCATGTATTACATGACTATCAATAACAAATAATGTTGATAGTATGACAGGATATTAGGCTATTCATGTCTGTCGCGTAAGGGGCTAGTATTGTTAATATTATAGTTATTTATTTAGCAACTGTTGCACAAACTCAAAATGAATATTTTGAAAGATTTTTTTAAATAAGGTTGGGTATAGTGAATACATGTAGTTTTTGCGCGTTATTTTAAGGACACCAGGCATCGCTTACCCATATTCGTACGTCAATTAAAGTATTTGAATGTCAAATAATCCTTTTTTAGGTCTTGACCTAAATTCTCATCATCATTCAATATTAGGGTTAGTTAGGGTTAGCTATTTATTTTTATTGTTTGATCTAGATTAGGGGTGGCTCGGTTAATTTATTCTTGTTTAAATTCTAATTTTATTGAGTTCAAAACAATTTTGAAGTGGACTCTATTAATTGCTAATTAACTTATTATTTATTGTAAGTTCTATATATTTTTTACATATACATAAATATATACTATTCGATTTCAAATTTTTACTATAAACATTAATTTTACTTAATATCCCAAGCTGTACCCCGCAGTTTCACTTGCGATCTAAGGATAAAAAGAAACCATGTACGCTGTTGGATTACCTAATAAATAAATAAATTACTGTCGGAACTCCACAAAGTTGGACGGTATAATTCATTAACTTAATTGAAAGAGTTTAGTATTTTTAGAGTCTAGAAATATCCTCACTTACCTAACTTTAAATTAGGTATTTACATGAAGTTATTTGGGTTCGCAATGTGTACTTTCCTTCCATTCGGCCCTTCTATGCATCATATCGGTATTCACTTCATTCTTTACTCATGTGATTGGGTATTTATTAATAAAATTACCTATTCACATTGTGATTATTATACATAATTATTTCGTTGAGATAAATAAAGGAATCATATTTTGCATTTTAAAAGTGAAGATAAACTGGTGGTTTTGAGATGCCTTTTTTTAAAACATTATTTGGATTCTTAAAAGTTTCACCACGAACAATAACTATAACAGAGGTTTAAAAATAATTATTTTAATAATATCCAACCAATAGTAGGAGAGTGGATGTCACGTACCTAAATAGAACGGTGGTTTACCCGCGTACCGAGCGCTTTATTTATTTACAGCCTATTTCAAAGTACTAAGTAGTTACCTATGATGATTCTGAAAAAGAAACAATTACACTTATATCATAAAACAATAGCCTAGCCTAGCTAGTACTAGGAAGCGTCAACCCGTGCGCAGACACATCCCCTTCACACGACAGTGAAGGCTTCACTGTCGCTCAGCGTTCTTTTTACGGGACCTATATTATACAATTTTCTATGATTGACATTTGAGGAACAATTACTAACATATTTGTGTAACATGGTCTTCATTTTCAGATCCCTTGTTTGATTGGTTAAAATCTGGCAAAGAGCGGTTCTTATAGAGTTTGCTAAGGATAATATTTATATAAGGATAGCTTTATACCTACATTCTACATGTAAAATTGTGGAGAGCACATGAGCTTCTTTAGTGAATAAATATTTTTGAGTCGAAATTCGTACTAGGTATTTGCATCAGATAGGTTTTCGAAAATTCTCCTAGCTTTAGCTTTTGTAGAGATAAAAGAGTTGAATTTTTCCATTAGAAATAACTTCCTCCAGAACACAAAGTTTGAGAAACAATGATTATTTATATTATACTTGCTTCCACCCCGCGATTTCACTCACGTTCCTAAGGGAATTAAAATAAGTAATAATAACTATTTTCATATATAAAATTCCCGTGTCACGATGTTGATCCGCGATGAACTCCGAAACTAATTAACTGATTTTGATGAAACTTGGCTCACAATTTGATTATATCCTGAAATAAGAGATATGATACTTTTTATCCCGGGAAAAGATAAGATCCCACGGGAACGCAGGTAACAGTTAGTATTAGAAGGTATAGAAAAGTTATATTCAATTTTTTTTTTATAAATGATCTCCTTAAAAAATAGAGCAATGCTTTAGATTCCTCACGATGTTTTCCATCGCTGAAAGCGGATTGGAACTATACGGGATATCTCATTTGTTATCATCTTTGATCTCACTCACTGTTACCTACATTACTTAGATTATTAAATCTATCAACCAAATGTCCTTTGCAATCTGCATTTCTACAGTGATCTTGTTTTCATATATCATTGTTTGTTTGAAGAGATCACATGAGTCATATCGCTAGTTTACTATGAATCTCCGGGCTCAAATCTTATA
This sequence comes from Ochropacha duplaris, assembly GCA_951361185.1. Lineage (NCBI taxonomy): Eukaryota > Metazoa > Arthropoda > Insecta > Lepidoptera > Drepanidae > Ochropacha > Ochropacha duplaris. The sequence goes on from OX592690.1 coordinate 6,395,975, forward strand.
ATTAAGCTTAATTACAAAAGAAGCGAGCCGCCATCGTGAGCGGGAGGGCTGATCAATTGACGTTTGACCTGACAGATTAATTTTTATTAAAATCAGAGTTCACACGTTACACAATTCTAATCTTTACATAATCTCCTAGAGTATGTTAATCTTGGTACGATGAAGTACGAGTGGGTATATTTTAGGTCAGCTCTTTTATCATTTTGTCTCTTTCTCCGATTTTCCGAATTTCATAAATAAAATATTTTGAGTCATTTTTCATACACCGCCATCTGATCCTAAACTAAGCAGAGCTTGTAGGTACTTATTAAGGAAACCAAAATAGCAGACTCAGGACAAAATAAAATGTTTATGCACAAAAATGTCTGTCCTGGATCAGAATCGAACTCACGATCTGTAGCATGATAAGTAGCGTGTTAACCAACCACGCGAAATAGCCCGTTTTTTTTTAAATAATATTCCCCTACTCATAACTATACAATTTCACGTCAATCAAAGTTAATTTAAAAATAAATAAATGTTCAAGTTTATGTAATGTAGTGATATTATTATATACCTAACTACACTGACACCAGTGTAGTTAGGTATGTAATAAATCTGGAGTGTAAGTTATAGGGCAATGACCTCATATTATACTGTAGAATTGAATTTAAGAAAAGTGACGAGTAAATAATAGTGTCTCGAGCTCATAGCGTGGAGTGGAGTATATGGCGTGCAGTGCAGGCAGCCATAGCGCAGCGATCGTGGAGCTGGTGGGTGCGTACATGCTGACCCTCGATGTTCGCGCTGGGAGTCACTCCCGCACTGCGCCCGAGCGCCGCCCGACGTACGTGTATTGTATGGAAATAAATAATTGGCCCCCGTATTCTTCTTTTGACGAGCTCTCCGGCGGGTCCATTATGTCCATTTGAGTGTAAGCAGCGGCATTCGGACGCCAGTGGCGACGTCCTCGGTCGCTTGCGTCGCGCTCTACTTGACACCACGACGATATGAATACCTCCGATCGAGGTACGAGATCACTGTCTTACTATTTATTGAGGCGCCTCGAGCCGAAAAATTCGATACATTTTCAGCGTTTTGGAGATTCCGACAGATAAAGTCGTCGAGCCCGGTGTTGTGCGCGTATACCTACGCATAAAGGTTACGTAGAAGGAGGTCGGAAGTGCGTCCAATTCCCGGTTAACTGCTAGGTCACTCGCTATTGAGAAGTGAATCAAATAGAGGAGAGATATAAAATTATATGAGCGGTCCGAGTGGCGGAGTTATTGAAAGTGTCCAAAGTATAGTGTCTCGCAGCTAGGCATCGGCGCAGGCGCTGCCGCGGCTCGCTTATCGCCTCTCCGGTAAGTATGGAAGAGTGAGTTGCTGCATCATGGCCAACATACAAACAGGTATGGATATATTAGTGGCATTTCTGACATAAAGTTAAACAAGAATAACAGTGCCATAAAATTGAGCAACATTTATTGGTGTATACCGTATAAAACAACCGCGAATACAATCAATAGATATCCGCGTAAACCAATTCATGAAAGCCGGGCGTGGCTGTCGACTCTGCCTGCGCCGATTGGCTTTGTGTAAATTACATTCGTGTTGATTATAGTAGGTAAATCAACACTGGATAAAGATATACAACAGCCACACCTATTTCACAAAGAAGAACTAGGCAGGCACCTGTTCTGTTACAACACCGTAGTTGTAGGACACGACCTACCGCAACATTACAATAAAATAAATTATAGTCGCATTTTTATCAACGAAATTATTATATTTAATATTAGCAATAAGTGCTCATGTAAATACGGAGGTATCATAGTCTACATTCTGTTGTCACCATTTCTAGGATATTATTGTAAGTTGCTGGTTTTTTTTTTACGTTTCCGAGGAAGTTTTTTTATAATTATACTTGTTTACCAGATAGGTCTTACCTATAGATCTTAATTTGGAACATTAACATTTGTAACATCTCATTATGTTCAATCATATCAAAACGAATTTTGCAGAGTAGGTATAAATAATATGTTAGGTACTGAAGGTTTGATAAGGTAAATAAAATTTGCCATTATAGTAATTTGCCGCAGTTAGTTCGTCGCGTCGTTCCTAAAGTAAGAAGGGGGAGGCATGCTCCAACTCGGCTGCTCGGGCGCCTCATCCGGTCGGTCCTCGCGCAAATTGTCAATTGGACATCGTCGACTCAGGGCTGTCAGCTTACAAGGTTGAGCTGCGGTCTTCACGTGACCAGCCGATGCCATAATTTTGGCGATTGTTGTTGGCATTGGCCCTACGACCATCACCAAAATTATGACTAATTTAATCTTCCTTTACGTTCAAATATGTAGTCTGCGGAGGAAATTTTCGACGCACTATTATAGTTTATATAAGATAGTTTTTGCATTAGATTCGTTTTTTTTCTTATTTAAATTGTGGCTTTATAATGTAAATATCATGTAGAAAATAAATAAGAATGAAGAAAGAAAAAATCAAATAAAACTTAGTAAATCTCAATTCACTATAGCACTTCATAAATTGTATATCAGTATGACTCGAATCTCAAGGACTGCCAAGCTCTAGAAAGAGCTGCGGTTCGAAAGACGCTTATACGACGTTAATGCGGACTTCCTGCCTTCTTTGATCTGTCAATTTCCTTCATAGTGCACTCGGTGATGTTTGAGTATCTTAAACAAGCCATGCATGACACGCACAGTTTGGCATACACCTAGTTAGTTATATGAGGAGTATCGCGGCAACCCACCAGTTGATAGGTCGTCTTTTCTGAAATCAGTTAATCCAGTTAGTCAAGTTAGTGCAGTGGTCGTTTAGACAATTTGTTCACGATTGCCTTGTTGACTTTGCTATTTACTGGTGCCGTTTTAGAGTACCGCAGGAAGTGGGCTCCTTAATCATGAGCAACATCAGTTTGCCGTTTACCAGTACGTAGACACTGTGTTAATACTTGATATTTAAACCGATAGGTAAATTAATAAGTAAATCAATCAGTAAATAAAACCTATTTGCAGAATATTTTTTTAAGATCATGTGTAGTATTATAAAACCGTTTTATTGTTTGTTGTATGTAAGACATTTGATTAGTTAGATGTTGAGTTGTTATTCAAGACTTAAAAAAAAATCTGATAGTTGATCGTTAAAATAATGATGATAGACAAGAAATTTGACAAAATTAATATTAAAGTGCACTTAATTTTGAACGACTTTTCTTTATTACTTTACTTCACTTATTAGTTATTAGTTTAGAACTAATTTGTAAGTAAACTTTTAACTTTGCTTGTCCAATTGACCTGAAATTTTATGTACACGTTTTTATATTATATCGTGCAAACTGTCAAGAAAGTATGTGTAGATTACACTACATTGAGATTATTATGAATGGCTAAAAATATGATGTACTTTTGTGGTGGACTGTACATTACATATAATGTTCATTGATGTCCTTATTGGTCTTTCAAACAATAAATCAATTGCAATGGTTATAGGTTAATGGAGGGGTTAAATTCATGTTAAGTGTCCCTATAAAAGATCCATCGATTGAATATGTTAATTTTGTTATGACTTATAATATGCCTATCATAGGGATTTATCTTTTTCTTTATTATCACAGGTTTATGTATCCCCACTAATGGGGATTTTACATGAGCTTTTAAATTAACAAATGTAAAATTTTTAATGGATAAATAATAGTTGATAGTTTTGTAAAGTTGTGAGCAATCACAGTCAGAGGTCAATGCTCGGAGCTGAGAGTAGAAATCAATAAAGAGCACCCTTTCATACCTATTACAAACGTGCACGTAGTGCTAGTGCATCATAGTTGTATACTAGAACACTCACTAGTCTTGTACATTTTGCATCTCTATTCCGCTAGGGCCATAACAGGATTTGTAGCAAAGAAATATTTAAAAAAATATTAGAATGACATCACGTTTATTGATAGCGCCTAATAATTTAAGATTGAATATATTTCATAGGCCTTTAATAAAAATATTAGTAACAAACAACATTAATTCGAATCAGCAACATAATTGATTGTAATAGTTTTTGAATTATGTAGGTAATATTTTACAAAAAAATTACGAATTGGTAAATAAGTAAGTTATACATTTTGCTGTGAAAATGTATTGGATTACTTACCGCAATAAAACTAGCTATAACTTCACTAGTTTTCACTTCATTATATATACCTACATATTTTTTTATCATTTAGGCTTTAGTTTAAAGTGTATATTGGTATCCTAGTTTACAGGTTTTCCGGTCCTATGGTCTACTACCTGCATGGTTCTACATTCTGGTAGGGGAGGCGAATAGGGGATTTCGGGATTTACTCGAGCGCGGCAGATTAACATAAGGGGGGCAACCTTGCACCTTGTGAAGTACTCTCACCAAATCTGAGCCCTCTATATAGTGTCGAACGTCTAGGGTAGCCCGGCAGATTAGTAAAAAAAAATCGATGGTTTGAAATACTCGAGCGCGTCAGATTAAGGTAAGGTAAGTTAGTTACATGCAAAATAGTGTACATTTCAATAATCTGACAATTTGGGCGTGACGAAAGAAAATGGGAGACTCGCAAAGTTGCAAAAAAAACGTCACCTGGATTTTCTCGAGCGCGATTAGTTTTTTTTTTATTTTGAAGGAAATTAGTCACGAATCACGGAAATATCTTAATCTGCCGATTTGCACAAGCCGAAGTAGCTAAAATCATTATTAAGTGTATAGTCCAGAAATATTATGAGTTTCACCTCAGAATGAGAGATAGTCACCTATTAACTTGTATAGACCTTTATTTTGATACCCTAAAACTTGTCTCAAAAGCTACTTATCATAGGGTGCCCGCGACTACTGATTTTTCAAGGTCAAAGGTCAAAAAATCATTTATTGCAAATATCTCGTTTCCTATGGGTTTTTTGGTATATGTATTCGTAATAAATATTGTAGAAGATTAAATTTTCTACAACTTTTGTACAAACATTTTTTCAATATCTTGAACAATTTTCGAGATTTCGATATTTTTTATATATATTTATTTTTTCAAACCGTCAGATTAAGGAAATTCCTCAACATAATTGTCAGATTATGGGTCAGTACAACAAGGCTATCAAGAAGAACCGCCTGTATAAAAATCTGACGCGCTCGAGTAAATCAAGGTCACGATTTTTTTATGTATTTTACAAAATCGGCCCTGACTGATGGTCGCGTCCAAATCGTCAGTCTTTAAAATAGGAGCTACTGGAGGGTAACACTTAACATCCCTTATCAATGTCTGACGCGCTCGAGTAAATTTTTTTTTTAAATATTTTCGACCCCTTCGTACTGCCACCCCCACCACGCAAAACGGCAGATTATTATTTTTCCGTTATCAGACAGACGTGGCGCGACTACCCTTTTAATATCTGACGCGCTCGAGTATATCTTGGTGACTGTTTTTTTTACATTTTTGAAGCCCTGTAGACGCTCCCACACCGCTGAAGGGGAAAATATCACATAACCTTTTTTTCTTTATTCCACCTAATCTTCAAATTCCAGTAGGTCCCAAAGACGCTCGAGTAACTACAAATTTAGCATCATTGCCTCCCCTACCATTCCCTTGGAAGTTGTTTTATCAACCATGATAATATGGTCACATAAAGAGAGATAGAATTGATCTTGCAATAATAATAATTACCTATAAAGGAAAATATTGTTTCTCGTTTTATATTAGCTTAAATAATATGAATACAATATTTCCAATTTGTATAATGTAGAGTTAGGCTAATAGTGTTATTTCATACTTACCGCAAAAAATATAATTAAATTTTTGCTTTGATTTCATATTTTTTACTGTTCAAATAATTAATGAAATGCCGTCTGTTCGAAATTGATTATAAATATCTACAATAATGAATAACAAGTTCATGATAAAGTATTATATAGATACTTTCGGGTTGTTCGGTCTAAACAATGAAAAAAAAGACTATAATTTTTGTAAGGTTTTTATTGAAATATATTGATGAAACGTTGGATAGTAAAAGACTATCATTTAAATTGCAGACGGATATCTACGTAACTGCACCCCGCCGGCGATCGATGATTTCCCGGCAGGGTTGTTCACCGAGCAGGAGCGACAGCATGGAGCTATCGTGATCCATGCCATGATCTCTCTATACCTATTCGTAGCTCTTGCTGTAGTCTGTGAAAAGTTCTTTGTCCCAGCCGTCGGTAGGATATGTCATGGTATGTATATTTTATTTTTCGTGTAGGTAAAGTGGTGTGATCATAAAGTGTTTCTTATCATTTCCCAAGCACACCTCTACGCAAGAAAATGCATATTAATAAATATGATTTTCAATGTCTCAGGGATTCACTTGAGTAAATTATATTTATATGTTACAGAAGAATGCATAGCAAAATAAATGGGAAACATTAATAGGTTATATAACTAGGAGATAGATAAAACAAGTTTACTACATTACATTCGATTCAATCCAGTTCTTGAATAATTTCAAAATTGTAATTGTTGTATCGAATTAGTACTACCTATATACAGGTATACTGTTGAAATTTACTTTACATTAGAAATGTATGAATATTGTTTCACAGTTCGTCTTGTGTGATTACAGCATTAAACATGACAAATGACGTGGCAGGAGCCACGTTTATGGCAGCTGCCACATCTGCGCCAGAGCTGTTTGTCAACGTGATAGGCACTTTCATCACAGAGGGGGACATCGGTGTGGGTACCATCGTCGGTTCGGCTGTCTTCAATATTCTTGCCGTGGCTGCTTGCTGTGGTATAGGTGCAGGAATGGTACGTTACTTTCTTTTAGAAGTACTATATAGTGCTCGCCCTCTGGTGGAAATTCGACCAAAAAGTTTTTAGGAAAAAAGTCTCTTCAATAACTGTCTGTCAAAATGTTAATCGGTTGACAAACAGATGAGGATAATGATGTGTGTGTGTGTGTCAAGCGCATGGTAGTGTGTGTAATGTTTTTTTTTTATTAATTTAATTTATTTCTAAAGCATATTTTATAAAAATATTAGCTTCCTGCACTCCTTCTCCACATAAACTTTAACTGTGCCAAATTTCATAATCGGCCGCGTAATTTTCGTAAAAAGGGGTACAAAGTTTTATCTTCACGTATTAATATTATGATGATGATATACCTACATCAGAAATAAATTAACTTGATATGCAAGTATGTTAGTTAGCAGATTTTAGAGTTCCAGAATAAAGTCTGTATTTAAACATTGTATGTACAGCTGTCTCCAGGAGTAGCTGATTCAGGATATGAGTTAAAGAAGTTAGAGTGTCTAGTTACAATTTATAGCAAATGGTACCTACGCAGTATTTTTCCATTTATCATATTGACTAGTTTACGTTAATTTCTTAGGTTGTACCTTTGGACTGGTGGCCGTTGACGCGAGATTGTCTTGCTTATGGAATCACCGTGTCCATACTTATATGCATCATGCACGATGAATACGTCCAATGGTACGAAGCCTTCCTTCTCGTTCTGCTGTATGGAGTATATATTTGTATCATGTACTATGACAAATCTATTCAAAACTTTGCCAAAGGTAAGACTTTTATCATTTTCTTTGTTTAGTTAATACACAATATATTTTTCAACCGAGATATTTGTTTGCAGGTAGTTGGACATGTGTTGCTGCTATGCTAAAGAAAAAGGACGAGAAACAAGACAGTGTTCTTGGAATCGAAAATGGTTTGTCTCTATTTTATGAACGTATTTCAAACTTATTTTAAAATGTCATCAGTTCATAAAATTATTAACATGTCTATTGTTATATTTCTATCGACAGAAGCTAAAGATGCAAAATCATCATCAACTCTCAACAAAAATGATTTGCCTCTGGATCGTCATCGGCACAATGGCAATATAAAATTAGAATTAAATGATAAGAGCAATGAAACTGATACGCGATTAGAGTTACCAGTAGCGAACACTGACAAAACAAACAAGATTGATGTAGAATTAAAAGTAAATGATATGGAAATTGCCTGTACTGAAGAAAATATAAATCAATCTAATCTTAACGAAAATAATGATTCTGCTGATGAATATGAGCACTCGCTATGGAAATGGCCGAGTGGAAGGAGCTGGTTTACTAAGGTATAATCAGATTCAAATTTATATAACGAAAACTATCTCTATTGTCTTACGATTTTTAATATTTATATCAAATTTTGTAGCTAGCATTATATATTTTGTATTTTCTTTTACTTCGAATAAAATGTCCTTGTTCTAGACCGCATGGATAGTAACGTGGCCTATCCATTTGGTGTTCCTGTTCACAATTCCAGATTGTGAGAAAGCACGGTTCAACAATTGGTTTCCATTAACTTTTATCATGTGCATTGTTTGGATAGGATCATTGTCATATATCGTAGCTTGGATGATCACCATTATAGGTACGTTAAATCATAATATTATCAGCCATTACATTTGGCTACTCAATATTTATACTAATACAAATAAAATGTATTTTAGGTGACACATTGATGATACCAGATTCTGTAATGGGGATAACATTTCTTGCTGCCGGCACTTCGGTACCTGAGGCTGTTTCAAGTGTCATAGTAGCAAAACAGGGTAAATATTATATTTATTTTAAAACCAGAGTATTGCAGAATTGCTTAATTAACATTTTTTCTTATTATTGATTAAATAGGACATGGATCTATGGGAATCAGTAATTCAATCGGATCGAATACTTTCGATATTCTCCTATGCCTCGGGCTGCCGTGGCTCATCAAAGCATCGCTCACTCCAGCTGAACCTGGACACTACTGGGTTAGATTTATGTTATACAAATGATTAATTGTATGCCACATAGTAATAACTAATAATAATATAAACAATACACACTATAATCACACTTTCATATGCAATAACGCGAATGAGTTTTAAACGCGCAGTATTGCCAAGCGAATGTGATCTTGCCATAACTTTACCTGATGTGATTATTGCATTGCGATTGACTAACATTACTTCGAACTGTTTGTGTAAATTGAACTAAATTTTAACAGGTAAAGATAAACTCAATGGGATTGGAATACTCTGCAATATCGCTGTTATCGACTCTACTGTTGCTTTACATGACGTTTTGGTTCAACAAGTTCAAGTTGGATGCGGCTGTGGGTCGGGCGTGCCTTGCCATGTACGCCATGTTCCTGGTGCTCGCCACACTTATCGAGCTGAATGTCTTCTTCCCGGTGAACGTGCGCACGTGCAAGAGAACGGAACTCAGATCCTAGGCTAGTTAGTGTCTGGACATCATTTGATGACAATATTAAGTGCAAAAAAATGGCAGTCGTGGTGTCTCTTGTAAACTGTTCAATAATTCTATTACATTGATGTGCCGAAGGCATTACGTGTGCTAATAGTACTTGACAAGCATTCAAATTTTGTTTCTTGTAAAATATTTTTATTCCCATTGAACTGTTTATAATATAAATGGAAACAAAGATCATGCCTCAATCTTATTTTATGCTTTCTTAGTTTTATGTGGTTGAGCACAAATGTAATTTCTTTGAGCTCTTATTTAGTGTTAATGTCTAATGTTTAGGTCTTTCTGTATCTTTTATTTCTGAGCTTTTCAGCTCAAAATCACAAGCTTTGTTCTATTGTGTAAAACGGTGTTCCAGTTAATATGAATTATCTTTAGAGATCCTTAATGAAAATGATTGCCGTACACCGTAATCTCAATTTGAATCTCATGATATTCAGTCAATTACACCATTAAAACTTAGTGGCAAGCATATACCTAAGTAGATTTATTGTTACTTAGATAACATCTCAAGCCAAACATAAAACAATGATTCTCGATGGTTGTCTATTACTAGAAATCCAACAGTTGAGTTATTGTACATACAAAATACAGTGTCATGTTATTGATTTAAGAAAAAATAAATATATCTATAGATCTTAATTTCATTAATAGTTTTTTTTCTACCTTTGTCCTATGGAGAAATGATGTATTTTTTTTTTGGATAGGCTTGTGTTTGACCACAATCTCACCATGGTAAGTGATGATGTGGCCGAAGATGGTAAGCACACAAAGCCTAGATGGGAACTGGCTCTCAAGTGCAGCTGTCGGAACACACCGATAGGTGTTTTGGCGACAGATTTTCAACTTGAGGGTGGTAGCCAGCCAGTCGGGTACTGCAAAGTACCCTACCACCGTGCTATGGTTTCCTCACGATGTTTTCCTTCACCGAAAGCTCAAGCTCATTGTAGGATTCGAACCCACGACCTTCGCCGCGGTATTCGACGTCACTTACCACTGAGCTATCATCGCCTTGTATTAAATAAATGAAGGAATAATTTCCAAGATTCTCATTTTATTTACGTTATACTTATTAGTGTTCAGTGAATCTAATTTTATAGAACTGGTAGGGTTACCTCCAGTTTCTAGAGATCTAGATTTCTTTGGATATACCTGAACTATCCATTACGTCTAGAATTACAAAAAAGAATTTGTAATCGTTTCGACAATAGATAGTTGCCTGGGCTATTGCAAACTGGTGATAAATATGAGAATCTATTCTAGTCCTTTGTATTTTGTAGAGAATAAATCTATATTTATTCTCGTTTCAGGTAATTAAGCAAAATTTAGGAAAGAAGGAACTCCAAAGAGATGTTTGAGTTTTTGTGACTATGATAGTAGTCACTTGAACTCGCGGCACTGTGCTCTATCACTATACCGTGCTTATGTCCGGTACGTAGGGAGAGATAGGTGGGCGGGTCACCCACCAATATCTTGAAAATGGTGATCTTTTTATTGGGCTAATTTTTATATATTTGGTAGGTGACCACCCGCACACCTATATCCCCTTAAGTTTGTCGTACTACTTACCGGACACTCTGTATATTACACACTAATAAGTGCAGTTGGTTCTTCGCAGGGCTATAACTACCAATAAAAACTCAAATACAAATCACTATCTTAAAAAAAACGGTACTACTTAGCGAAACAGAACTACACACACATGTACCATTATTAAATGTACCTACTACGAGATTACTCAGCAAATATATACGACAAAAGATCTTGGTATGCTAATTAACTACACCGGTTCGCCTACGGTTTCTGTATGTTTTGAGTGTAAAGTGATCCAGGGCTACGGATTCATTAAAAAGCGCTACGACAATGGTTACATTGTCTACGACTCCGCTATTGTATCGCTACGGTTCAGCTACAATGAGTAGCTTTTGTACTTACAGTTTAAATAAATATAAATCTGTATGATTCTGGTAGATTTAGATGCGATTTGTTTACTGCATGACGACGATTCTGTCATCCAAAATACGGTATAATTTAACTTTATACTGTATGCGTTATCTATATCTATACTAATATTAGAAAGAGGAAAGATTTGTATGTAAGTATGTTTGTAACGAATTGGCTCAAAAAGGACCAGACCGATTTTAAAAATTCTTTCACCATTTGAATGCTACATTATTCCAGATAAACATAGGCTATATTTTATCCTGGGATAAGATAAGATCCCTCGGGAACGCAAGCGCGAGGCGGGAAACTAGTAGGTACTACATAAATATTCGGCATAGAAAAACGGCTTTATTAAGAAGTATTCCTTATTATAATAGCATATAATTGGTTTTAAACGTATAATTAGAAAAAATATATATCACAGATTTTCTTCATCAAAATCTTCTTTATATTAGTAATAGGTTAGTTTAGGAAGTAGGTAACCTTTTTTCAGTATCTTAATAGTAAAAATAAATCATTACAAACATTTATTTATAAAATCAACTTTCCTTTAGTACTTAGAATGCGTATGACATTCTAATTTTAATTAACTTTTATTAGCTGATTGATACTGGTATTAGAGTTGTTATTGTTTTTTCGAGCAATCAACTCGGTTCTGCTGTCACCAACTCTCTGAAAAAATAACACAATAATAAATATCGGTCCGTCTTTTTTATGTTGTATGTATTCACGCGTACCTATAAAACAGAACTGGGAACGCTTGATTTTATGACAACCGATATTTTTAATTATGGAATTTTAATCTGAAGTAAATAATCAAACAAAAATATATTATACTAGATGACCCGCGTGGTTTCACCCGCGTTCTCAAGGGAACCCTTTAGGAGTAGGATGTTCAAAATCCTTTCTTAGCGGATAACTACTCCCTATAAGGAATCTACCTGCCTTTCAACTACTATAATACTACGGACGTTGTTCACAATTTCATGGGTTTGAACGCTTTTGCGCGGTGCCCTAATTCTTTTTAAAATTAAATGTCCAAAATCGGTCCAGCCGTTTCAAAGATTCATAGAAGTTTAAGGATATTTGGAGTGACGTTACTTACGCTGTAATCCGAATGTGCTCTGAGTTGTTCAAGTTCCCTGGCGTGCAGCTCTATGTTGTGCTGCGTGAGGCGCGGGCGACGGCAGTGCGGGTGCTGAGATGGCAGCCATCGGTGGACTATCGGCGTCAGTAGGTCGCGATGGACCTTTCAGCATACTCATTATATTAAATTTCACTCTAAGTATATTGTTAGGTCTATACCAAGGTTTTATAAACTATTAGCTTTCCCCTGCGATTACACCCGCGTTCCCCAGAGGTTTTATCCTTTCCCGTTTGTTGTTTTTTTTTTCAGGACATTTTCTATCTGTGTGCCAAGTTTCATCAAAATCCGTTCAGCCGTTCTTGAGTTATAAACGATGTAACTAACCCGACTGCAATAGAAGGAGGGTTATATGTATAGGATGTACTAGTTATCCCCCATTGTTTCACCCGCGTTCCCGTGGGATCTTATTATTTCCCGCGATAAAAAGTAGTTTTTTATATCTATATCTCTTATTTCAGGATATCTCCGGTCTGTGCCAAGATTCATCAATATCGATCAGTTTCGTAGTTTTGGAGTTTATAGCGGATCAACACGGGAATTTTATATATTAAGAATAAAACTGGCTACGTGCGATACTTTCTTTTTTGGCTTTAAGTCAAGTGTAGTCAGATATAAGATTTATAAAAAGAAAACAGTTTGTTTCTTATCAAGCTTCCAAAAAAGATATCTGGTTGAATCGCTTAAAATGATTCGTGTAAATTATTCATAGTGTCTTGTGAAAACTTGGATGGCGTACTTGATGATGAAAATCAAGACTTGCATTTACTTGACTATAACTAAAAATAAAATAAGAGATTATGAATTTAAATCATACCATCGCAGGATCGTTGAATTGAGTGAAATAGGATACGATAATTCCGACGACAATGCACACAATCATTCCAACGAGAGTGTAATACAAGTAGCTCAATCTGTACAGGAAGAACGTCCCTGACCTGTTAGTAATGAGTAATGTTCCATAACTAAATATACACTGGGTAAATATATAAGGCGATGATAGCTCAGTGGTAAGTGACGTCGGATACCGCGGCGAAGGTCGTGGGTTCGAATCCTTACAATGAGCTTGAGCTTTCGGTGAAGGAAAACATCGTGAGGAAACCACAGCACGGTGGTAGGGTACTTTGTAGTACTCGACTGGCTGGCTACCACCCTCAAGTTGAAAATCTGTCGCCAAGCACCTGTTGGTGTGTTCCGGCAATTGCACTTGAGAGCCAGTTCGCCTTAATAAGGTGTACAACACATTAGCAATCCCCTGGTATTGCCAATGTCTATAGGCGACGGTTGTCACTTACCATCAGGTGACCCACCTGCCTCGTTGTCACTTGTGACATAAAAAAAAAAAAACAAAAAATGACGCGACAATCACAATGCTTATTAAGTTCTGAGTAAAAATTAAGCAGTTCAAACTCCATAGAAATAGCCCACCTGTCAAATTCAACAATATTGGTTGAAGGGATCTCTGTCATACTGAAGTTTCCTGAACACTCAGCAACCGATACAGGCTTTGCCATGATGGCTATTTCACCACGCATCATTGCAGCTTGCGTACCCAATGAAATCCAACCAACAAACAGAGTCGAAGTCAAACCACCTAGTAAAGCACCCTAGAAAAAATGTCTGCAATTAAATATGACTTATATTTATTAAATAACCTAGTCAGCTAAATATTATAAGCTTACCGTAGCATTGATCCATGGTAAGAAAAGGCCCATAGAAAATAGGCCTAAGAGGCTGCCAGCTGTGATCCCCGCTAAACTTTTGCCAGCCTGTATAAGTGCTCCCATATGCTCCACCAAAAACACTAATGCTACGCAAATGGCACCTGGAGAAAAGGGAAAAGAGATTTTCCGAGAGATTTTCAATAAAAGTAGTAGTTATCTAGCAAGGCGGGTATTACATAGTATCCAGAGTATCAGATGGTATAGTATAGACCAGGGGTCGGCAAACTTTTTTGAAAAAGAGCCAGTTTCCAGAAAAATATCGACTTCTCGGAAGCTCAAAGTTCTGGCGTAAATGAGTAACAAACATACATACATCCATCCATCCATCCATCCAAACTTTCATATTTATAATATTTCACCCACGTTCCCGAGGGATCTTATCTTTTCCCAGGATAAAAAGTAGCTTATGTGATATTCCAGACTATAATCTATCTCCATGCCAAATTTCATCCAGATTCATTCAGCCGTTCTGGCGTAAATGAGTAACAAACATACATCCATCCATCCATCCATCCATCCATCCAAACTTTCACATTTATAATATTAGTAGGATATAGTAAGATTAGCTGTCCCCCGCGGTTTCACCCGCGTCCCCGTGGGATCTTATTTTTCCCGTAACCCTCAAGTTGGACCAAAATGCACACAGTGTGCAAAATTCATTAAAATCGGTTCATTAGTTTAGGATAAACAACGTGACACGAAATTATGTTATAGATGTTAAGCGATGCAGTCTGTATCGTAATGTTTATTACTTTGACTATTACTTACCTATAACGACAACTATAACTTTCATTATAAAACTCGCAGTTCTCTCTGAGATTGGTTTATTATAGGCAGGTCTTATGAGATCTTCAAAAATAACTCCGCATAATGAATTCAGGCCCGTTGACATTGAGCTAAAAATTACGAGAAAACCAATCATTATTGTAGTGGACACATAGAAAAATAATAGTTAGAATTTATAAATTACGTCAATGTATTAAATTGTGTGTTACTATCAAAACACGTTTATAATGCTTATATTACCTCAATGCAGCACTGAAAACTCCACTCATGAAAATCCCTGGCAAGGCTGGTATGGATCCAGTAATGGTCATGACGAAGTATGGTAATATCTGATCCATTTTCCTTATAGCACCGGTAGTTAAGGGATCACAGGAGGCAAAAGTAGCGTATATCACTAATCCGGTGTAACAACACAATGATACTATGACGAATATCCCCGCTGCCATAATGAAAATTGTTCTAAAATATATTTAAATATTTTCGGTTGGTAAATAAAATATTTTGTCGGAAAATTAAGACTTATAAGATTCCATTAATGAAGCTTGTTAATATTTTAGCTAACCATACATACGTCGTATTACTTACATGCGAGCTCGTTTTAACGAGGACAATGCGAGACACCGCTGCACCATAGCTTGGTTTACAGAACACGACGCTAGCCAGCTAAAGTAATTTCCAAACACAGTCGACCAAAAAGTGTGTCGAATGGTGGGATCAACGTCCATACTTAAAGTTTGAGCAAAAACAAATTAATTAAAAAACAAAACATTAAATAATGAATTATTAGTGCCCATTTTTTATTAAGAACTAGCGGACCCGACAGTCAGTTCTGTCAAAATCTCTGATTTGGAATGTGGCAGTTTTTACTACCTATTTTATAGTCGGGGCAAAAAATTATCCTGAACAGAACCGTCACCCTGGTGATAGGGCGGTGTGTGGGGTTCAGCTCGGGTACCAAACACGTGTACACCGGCAATAGACAGGTTGTTGTTGCAACTTACATAAATAATAAAATTATTAACAACAGGTTCTTGTACCTACACTTATCATATGTGTCCACAACATTTACAACTATTTACCTTAAATTTTGACAGTTAAAAAATGTATTTAAATAATTTTGCACAGATAGGATATTGAATTAATAATTAAAAATAATAAAACACTTTTGGTAACGCGGTTTGTGTTTGACTGATGTAATGACGTGAAACCTGATGCATTTTATGTCGCATGATTCTAAAACAAAAGAAATAATATCGTGAAGCCGACCAAATTGAAAATCAGTACTAATGATCTATAGCTCTTACATTTTGTGACTATTCAATTTGGTCGGGTTCGCGATATTATCACATTTGTTGAGTTTCGGAACGCGACATTAGATCCTCCAACGCGCACACGCACACTGTTTTGATAGATATGATTGAAATTGAACTTTGTGCAGCTGCAATAATGTGCAAATTGACTCTTTGGCGTTAGGAACACACCTACATTGCTTAGACAACAGTGAGTGCTTGTAATTTTTATGAACTTTATTGAATAGCAATAAAGTTCAAAATGACTCTACATTTTAGTTAGAAAACGTTTGTATGGGAAAAAGAAAAGGGCTGTTTTTAGGGTTTTCCCGGTAATTATTCGAATTTTTCTCGCCGTAAAAACAATCCTTGGACTTCAACGAACATTTAAAAAAAAGAATTGGCCAAATTGGTCCAGGCGTTGTTGAGTTATGCGCTTACCAACACATTTTGCGATTCATTTTATATTATAGACTAGCTGTCCCGGCAGACCTTGTTCTGCCCTATTTCTCTAAAACGCGTCTTTGTTTTGTTTCGATTGACGTCAAATGTTTGACAGCTGGGTGTTTGTATGGGAAAAAGAAAAGGGCTGTTTTTAGGGTTTTCCCGGCAATTATTCGATTTTTTCTCGCCGTAAAAACCATCCTTGGACTTCAAAGAACACTTAAAAAAAAGAATTGGCCAAATTGGTCCAGGCGTTGTTGAGTTATGCGCTTACCAACACATTTTGCGATTCATTTTTATATTATAGATATGCATTATATTATTTCACAAATTCAATTCTATTGAAACAAAGATGAGAGTAGTATCATAACTTACTTGAAAAATTCAAGTCGATCACCCTCTCTGTTAATTCTAATAACATCGTCTATTCCACCAAGACGCCATGTTCCGTAAACTAGTACGAATATTACACCAAAATACATGAGTATTGTTTGTAAAGTATCTGTCCAAACAACTGCTTTCAATCCGCCCTGAAAATATTTAACTTTGTCTTATAAAATGTCATTAAAATAATTACATATTTAAGAATCAGAACAATCTCTACTTCTAAGTTACCGATATTATATGCGATTGGTTAGACCGCTAAGGTCGAGAAAAGGGCGAAGCACCAGCATTGTGTATATTACGTATATGTCCAAATGTTGGATTCTATTTTATTAATAAATAATATAAATATTCTGGAAAAATACTAAGATATACCTACTAAGAAATATACATCAGAATCATTTTGCATATCCATTGTAAAACATGGGTGTCTTTAATCATTTGACAACAATTGTTGATTTAGGTACTTGCCCTCGAACTGAGATGGCTCAAGATTGGTCCAATTTACATATTATATTGCACCGAGGGATAAACAAGGGGCATTTGAAAACATGAATATACGCATTGCTGATCTTAGTTATAGTTCTAGAACAAAAATGTATATTCGATTGTGTTGTCAGCAGGTGACATAATTCTATCTATAAATGTATCTATATATTATACTTTTAAACCCATAAATTTCTAAAGAAATAAATATATGCATACTTACTAAAGTTGTGTAAAATATGCATACAATACATACAATTGGCGTTATTAAATGTAAATTGATGCCGGTCACTGTAAATAGAATACAAAAGTAAAAAAAAAACAGTATAAACCCTAATATTATGAATTAATTTTTGTAAAAACTGAATACCTTGACTGAAGGCTAAGGCAGGTACGTATATAACTATAGGAATGTATAACAACATTTTTATGATGAATATTATAGAACCTAGTAGGCGGACTTTTTGATTAAATCTTAGGCGTAAATACTGTAAATAAAAAAATTACATTAAGGATTTACATTACCTACAACACAATATATCTATTTGATGACACTTTACATTTGTTTACCTCATAAGTTGAAGTTATTTGTAAATTGTAGAACACTGGCAGGTAAACTAGAGCGATTGTTAGTGACACGGCCCATTCTGATAGGACTATAGTCCACAATTGAGTTCCGTAAGTATACATTTCAGCAGGTAACCCAAGTAACGAAATACCTGATATGTAACTGAAAGAAGAACATAATGTATTCGCTTAAGATATACATAAAAAACTAAATTCGCAAAACGTAGTTCTGGCAATTTCACAAATACCTACCTTGCTATCAGTGACATCGATATCGGGAACATGCCCATCGTTTTACCACCCATAAGGTATTCAGAAGTGGTATTTTGTTTCTTGCTGGCGAAGAAAGCGAAGTACACTCCAATGAGAGCCGACAGGAGAAGCATGGTCCCGAAGACGAGGTAGTCGAGCCAGTCAAAGTATACCACCGTCATTTTGATTTATTTGTGTCAAACGGCACAGATAGGTCGCGCGTCCGTCCACTATGACGCTTAAACTCCATCTCCACATACAAAAAGCATTTACTGACAGGAACTTGCAGCTGTTGCTATTTTTATACTTGGAAGGATCTCAGCAGACCTATTGGGGAGGGATGAGGATGGCTAATTGACTAGTTACCGGTGCGGTGTAGTGTCGTCAATCTCGAGTTCTTCTCGGCACACTTAGGTACCTACTCGTGTTAATGATTCGGAGTGTCACACATGCACAAACTTACATACACATTTGTAGTATCAGCATCAGCTCACTCACTCGCTCAAATATATTCTTATTGTTGGAATTGTATACATATGTGTGTGTTAGTAGGTTATATTAACATTTCTGTAAGAACCATGTACAAGATTATTAGAAAGTTGGAATGACGTTACAAATTACAATTGATCTCGGTAAGGATAATTTAGCGGAATTTAATTTTATTTTAGAAATCCCGGAGCAAACATGTAAAATTCTATGTGGATATTTTATTCATAATACGAAACCGTCAAAATAAATATGTACCTATTGCTATACTTAGTGTGGAATATTAAGTGGATTGTGATGCCTCTTCGACAATATGTGGTGAGGACTACTTTTGCGATTAAATAGAATACAACATAGTATACTTTCTTCTACATACGAGCATATATAAGGTCCTACAAAATCAACTAACGTCCTTTTCAGGGATGAATCTATAGGTGATATATAACCATAAAAAAATATCAAAACATTTTTTTGTCCTATACGTACTGAGAAAATAAAAAAAAACTTTAATTAAACTCAACTCCATTACAAAGTATTAATTTAGTTGTTTTCATATTTTAGTTGACGGGCCAATCGGAGATTAGATACCCTGACATGGCACAGGTCGTAGCTTAGATTCTATAACCACACAGGATTAACTCAATTTGTAGGCATGAACGAACATGTCTGATGCTCCGAGTCTGAAAATACTAGCTGTCCTCCGCGGTTTCACCTGAGTTCCCGTGGGATCTTATCTTTTCCCGTGATAAAAATAAAGCCATAGAAAGCCACAATAAAGTGAAAGAATTTTTAGAATTTATTCGTTACATACATGCACACAAATCTTTCCTCTTTATAATATTAGAAGATTATATCAATACACACATATTTACAAGTAGTTGATACCTATCGTTTATTTGTCTATGGTGCTAATTCTGCTTAAATACAATATTATAATAAATATATATATATAAAATATTTAAGGGGTGAAATTGAAAAATCCCTTAAATACATGTTTCTTTTATTTTATTGAAGAGTATAAAAACAATTTTTTGAGTAATAAATATTTTCTTATAATAAACAATTTATTTTTCATACAAACTTTAACACCCCTTTTTACCCCTTTAAGGGTTGAAATTCAAAAAATCTTTGAGTACATGTTTCTCTCATTTTATTGAAGAGCATAAATTTGAGTAATTCTGATAATAAACAATTTATTTTTTAATACAAACTTTAACACCCTTTTTTACCCCTTTAAGTGTTGAAATTAAAAAAACCTTAAATATATATTTCTTTAATTTTATGGAAGAGCATAAATACTAAATTTCAAGTAATTTTAATGATAAAGAATTTATTTTTCATACAGACTTTTTACCCCTTTAAGGGGTGAAATTGACAAAAACCTGAAATACGTGTTTCTTTAATTTTATTGAAGAGCATAGATACAATTTCTTGAGTAATTTTGATAATAAACAATTTATTTTTCATACAAACTTTAACGCCCCTTTTTACCCCTCGAAGGGTTAAAATAAAAAAAACCGTACATTTGTATCTTTAATTTGATCGAAGAGCATAAATACTAAATTTTGAGTAATTCTGATAATAAACAAATTTTTTTTCATAGAAACTGTAAAAAGGGGGCTTTTTACCCCTTTAAGGGTTGAAATTAAAAAATCCTTAAATACGTGTTTTATTATTTTACATTTAGAAGCTAAATACTAAATTTGATTCATTTCAAATTAAAAATTAAAATTTCAACCCCCGTTTCATCTCCTTAGGGGGTGAATTTTGAAAAAAACCATTCTTAGCGGAAATCTAAGTCATAATAACTATCTGCGTGCTAAATTTCAGCGCAATCCGTTCAGCGGTTTCAGCTGTGCGTTGTTCGATCAGTCAGTCAGTCAGTCAGCCAGTCAGGGTAGGTCACTCGCCCACCTATCGCCCCTTTAAGTTTGTACTACTTACCGGACACCATGTACAAATGAATGAAATAAAACAAATATTTATGTTTCCATTGATTTATTTTTGTGAATAGGTACAGTTACATAATTCTGGCTTAAACATTAGAAACTAAGCCGTGCTATATTAAACATAAGTTATTTAATTTTATTATTATCCAACGCATTTAGGTACTATAAGCTTTGCGCAAATACTCGGTGAGATTTCCAGACTTTACCCACCTATATATAACATTACAATCTTATTGACGACGTGCAGATATTTAAAGAGTTACATGTAACATACATACATAGATAGCCGTATTTGTAAGTCCCACGTTTATTTAATAATAATTGTACGTATACATATTTAGATAAAGTATTCTCAAACGAATGTGTTCATAATCAATATGCACTTACTACGAGACAATTATGATTATGTTATTATTAGACATAATAGAAGAACATATATACAGTATTTTAATTTAGAAACAGGTACTGAACTCTGAATCATCCCCATCCATTACACTATAGATTTAAATACCTAGACTAGAAACATTTATAGATGATTCAAAATATTATTTATAAATATTTTACTACACATATCTATGATTCTTACACACAATATAATATATAGGTACATATTATACAAACTGATTACATATCACGAATATTAGACACCACGAAAATTAATACAATGATACACTATAATATAGCATGCACTTAGGCACTGTTATATTTTATATTCATGAGAGGTAGTGGCGTCGCTTTCGAGCTGAAAAACCCATTTGTACACGATTTAATTTTGTCAGCTATGTTTTATGTCTAATTAAATACTAACACTTAAGGAATTGTAATTATATTATATTATTAATAATAAAATAGCACAATTAATTATAAAGGACAAAGGAACATTTCGACAGGTAAATCAGAGCAATGTAGGTACTAAGATATTTTGGTAATGCTTTCTATAAAAAACACAATATTTGAAGTTAAGGTTTTTCTTAATCTGATTGTAATTTGGCTCCAGAACTAAAGGTTTGACTATGACCTTCATAATTACCAAAAATATTAAATACTGTGGAAGTTACCGTCAGAAAGGTTGCAATATTTTTTTTACATACACTATTTAACTGTGCCAAAGCTTGCAAAACTAATTTGTAGAAACTCGTGCTTATTGCGTAAAAGCTCTGTTACAAAAAAAATAAGTTTGATTAAAATATGATGCAAAACCTGTACACTTGTAAGATGTTGTTTATTTTTACAATTTAATAAAAAAATATAATAAAACACTGTAAAAGAACATCATATTATTCTAGTTCGGATATAGATTAATTTCTCTATAAGTGCTTTACAAGAGCTATTTCTAATATCGATAAACCTCCTTTTCTTTTTTTAGTAAATATATAGTACATTTAACTTAGCTAACGACACTTATAATAATTTCGTGCACATAATTAATTTATCAAAGACATTCAACTTTTTCAAGGTGTATTTTTTATTGTGTTAAAAATACAATAAATTTTAATAATAATAATAATAATAATAAATACTCTTTATTGTGTACACAATTAAACAAAAATACAATAAAACAGAAAAAAGAAGACGAAACTTAGTGATAACAACACAGGCGGCCTTATCGCTTTAGCGATTTCTTCCAGGCAACCTTGGGGTAACTGGAAATATGTCTTTGAGTGGCATGCGTAGTATATATAATACATATATTTAATAAATCCTAATACACACTATTAATAATCATAAAATAAACTAATAAATACAAATATGTATGCAGTAAATAAATCCAAATATAAATAATATTAATAACAATAACATAATCAAAGGAACAAAAACAACAAATAAATATAGAACTAAAAAGAAACAAATTAATAATAATAAATAGACTACTTTATAAAGAGTAAAGATGTTCAGTAACAGATACTTTGAAGCCCTTAACTGTCTGAGCTCGTCTGACATTCAGTGGAAGAGAATTCCAAAGTCGTACAGCTTGCACAGTGAAAGATTTTGTATAAGAGTGAGATACATGAGGAGGGAATTTGAGAAGTGACTCGGAAGAAATACGAAGAGGATGCAGTTGAGAACAAAGGTAAGAAAAGCGTTCTTTTAGATACGATGGAGCACAAGGATTGAAAAGGACAGTGTATAATAACGAAAGTATATGTGCATTCCGGCGAAGGCGAATAGGAAGCCACTTGAGCTGATTGCGAAATTGAGAGACATGATCATACTTGCGTAATCCAAATATGAATCGTATACAGAAATTTTGAAGGCGCTCAAGTTTATTTAATAGCTCTTCATTGAGGTCAAGATAGCTGACGTCTGCATAATCTAAAACTGGGAGGAGCAAAGATTTGGCAAGCGCAATTCTGGTGTCTATGGGTAAGAAATTACGTAAACGTCTGATAGATCCAGCCACAGCAAACATCCTCCTGCTGACCTCTGCAACTTGTGGTGCCCAAGACAAATTGCGGTCAATAAGGATACCAAGATCCTTAACAACATCACTGAAAGGTATTTTGACACCATCAAAAATAATGGAAGGAAGCTCATCCCAATTTACTCTAGATATTAAATAATTACTGCCTATAATAATAGATTTTGTTTTTGCTGGGTTAACTACAAGGCCATGATGCCGGCTCCAGTCAGATATGTGAGCAAGGTCTTCATTTACTTTCAAAATGGCACTTGGAATGGAATGTAGAGAAGATTGTCTGTATATTTGGAGATCATCTGCATAAAGGTGGTAGAGTGAGGAAATGTTACGTGTTATAGATGAAATAAATATAGAAAACAGAAGCGGAGATAAGACGCCACCTTGTGGAACACCCGCAGCAGTATTACACCATGAAGAGAATGAATCGTCAATGCGTACACGCTGCCGGCGCCCATACAAGTAAGTACGAAACCAGTCAATAACCGTTGGAGATATATTAAGAGAGCACATTATGGCAAGAAGTATATCAAAATCCACTGTGTTAAAGGCATTACTAAAATCTAGCAAAGTCAATATAGTAAGCTCCTTCTTGTCCATACCCGCTCTAATATCGTCAGTAACTTTAACTAATGCTGTAACAGTACTATGTCCGGGGCGAAAGCCAGACTGGAATGGATTAAATAGGTTATAATTGGAGAGATGTGTACTTAGCTGATGATGCACCAATCGTTCCAAAACTTTTGAAAGAAAAGGCAAAATGGAGATAGGTCTATAATCGGAATAGGAGTTAGGATTGTTCTTTTGTTAGAAATTACTCATTATTATATTAGTAATTAAAAGATTATTTGGACAGGATAATAATATTTGTATAAGACACAAAATGTGAAAAGAACTTACTTATTAAAGAGTAGATAATTAATTCTTCTATGTTACTCGACAGAATATTAACATTGCTTAACAATAAACAATCATAGCTCAGACCTACTATCCATATCCATAGATACTAATACGGATAAGAGATAATGCGGATAAGATTCCTCGGGAACGCGGATGAAACCGCGCGGAACAGCTAGTCTTATAAATGTGAAAGTATGTTTGGACGTGAAGATGTTTGTTACTCTTTCACGCAGAAACCGTTGAACGGATTTTGATGAAACTTGCCCTACAGGGATATTAAGCTGGAATAAAACAAAGGATACTTTTTAGGCGGGAAAAAGATAAGATATCTCTGGAACGCGGGTGAAACCGCGGCGGACAGCTAGTGCAATAATAAAGGAAAGAACTGCAGAAAGAAATAACAACGTATTTATATTTTTTACCAGGTGTGCAGGGAGAGCATGGGGCCCCCAAAGAGAAAGATAAAGAATAATTACTAAATATTAAGACACATTAGATTTTTGAAGCCTCGTGAGCTTGCTTGTTTGCTAGCAAAGTAAAGTTTTTAAGCTTGACGAAGTTTTATAAATTTTGCTTATATCATTAGTTATTTTCATGGTTATATGCCATTAGTTATTTTCATAAATATATAAAATAAAATCTCTGTAGAAATAACTTGAAATCAGCCATAATATAAAATGAAATAATTATATTTATTTCCTAAACACGAGAATAGTAACTTTGGGCGGTAGAATATCAGCTATCTTACATAATGAGTAATATAATACGTAGCTTTTTATTGTAATCGAAAAGAACAAGATTTGTGTGGATTAGCAAATATTTTCTTTTTTAAATTTGTAATGTAGGTATTTACTATATTTACATTTTATAATAATTATATAATCAATCTAAAAGGCATCCTTGGTAGATCAACTTCATAGTTAACTATTTAAGAAAATCATACTTACACTGTTATTATGTGACATAGTTAATGTCACACTATGCATTAATTTAGCTGGCTACTTCACTCTATGAACAAACGATTAAAAGAGCCCGAAGCAATATTACTAAGCGGTTAGTGCTGTCTGGTTTGTACGTTTGCGTATACACAGGTAAATAGAACAAAACCTAACAACTGCACTGCCATACAATACAATCACATACCATGATATTGTCCTTCACTTCACGTGCGCAAGAGAATTATTTCAAATCGAAAACATCTAATATAAATTGGAATAAGTTTATATTGTACAAGTGAAGCATGTTCAATATAGTACCTATAAATATAATTTAATGAAATAAGAATTCTTAATTAAGTAGGTATATTAATATTTTAAAATGTTAATAATGTATATACCTATACACTGGTGCTCTGAATAATTCATGCACTGTGTCTAATGTTGCACAATGAATGATATACTCGTATGTATAGTATCTACCGTCAAAAGGATTACAATAGGTACCTATTATTATGTTGAAACCAATGTATTATATGTGTACACTTCGATCTATGTCAATTCTTATTTCGTACTTGCTATTTGTTTATAGGTTTATTGTGTCTGCTTCATAAAGTTGTATGAGGAAACTCATAATCATTTTTGTTAAATTAAATTAATTCATTATAAACGGACACTCAGAAATATAACATGACTTACTTTATAAATAATTTACGTTATAAGCTATTAGAGATTCTATTAGCGTGATACCTAAATTAAAATTTCTTAGATACCTATGTTTAAGCCAGATAATTATTACTAGGACAACTGCGGATCATTAAGCAATATTCAAGATTAGAAACAGCTCTTTTTTTTAATTAGATACTTCCTAATCTAAGTTTACTCAAAGGAATCATTTGATCCATCTACTGTACTTATTTTACACCGGACGTTATTTGTTGACTTTGAGAGCAGATGATAAGATGTGATGAAATTATTTAGTAAAATATAGCTAATTAATTATGTAGTTCCTAATGTGGGATCAACTGGGTGTTAACTCTACTCTTCGATAACCTACTCGTGATTTAAGGCTAAATGTATGTTGCTCACTCCATTACATACGTAGGTATCTAATTTTGATTCTATGTGCCGTTTTTTCCATATGTATTTTCGTAAGCTATACTTAAAACACTTTACCGATCGCAACTTTCTATACATGGTACTTTGCGTTATACGTGATTAAGATATAACCAATAAAAATTCTAATCTACCAAACAAGCTTTTACCATCACAGACTATTAAAAATCACTTTTTCTTCACATTCTAATTTATAAGCTTACATGCCGTAACCTATATTTTTTACAGTAAAATATAAAACAATGGTTAAGCAAATTTAATTGTTTTCTACTTTCATATTTCTAAATGAAAAAATAAGTATTTTAAATATTTTCTTACAATATACTTTCATAGTTCATCCCTTGATAAAATTTTAAATGATTGTAATATCGAGACCAATACTGACTGAGAATTCGTTACTATAAAGGAACCTCCAATGGCAGGTATTCCATTGGAGGTTCCTATAACGATTTGGACGTATTGCTTTGCCATATTTGAAAGATATTCTATATTATCACGCAGATATTATATTATTATGTCGACAGGCGAGGCCAGATCAAACCTTGATCGTCTGCGATCCCTTGAGATTGACAACTGTCCCGAAGATGATCTCTGCAGTGAGGCAGATCTCGGGCGAGCTGTGTCTGACTTGGATTTTTTAACTTTACTGCCCCCTGAGGCCGGTTGCTTACCTTTCAATGACGAAACTGATACGACTACGTCTTTAGAGATTCCATCGTGCTCTAAACATTGACAAATTATTATTGTTAGTCACTTTCATTGTCATTAAAGTGGTAAATAATAATCTTTACTCACCAGTTCGTTTGATAACTTCACCGGCGTTATTTAAAAAGAACTTAGGCTTATTGTCCTTTGCATCCTTGCTATCTTTTGAGTCTTTAATATCCTTGAGTGATTCCTATAGAGAAAATAAGGATATAAAAGGATATCTATATTTATATCGACGTGAATTAACTAATTGGGGCAAATTTTTTATTTGTAATTAGTTTAGCTTTTTAGTTTTATTTTGTCAATAAATGTAATTTTATTCATGTAAAATAGTTAACTCAAATAAATTAGTATCAAATACACGAATTTAATGAAAACTATCTAACAATAATAAACGTACCTTTGATTTACTAGATTTGGAAGCAGAGTCAGTGCTTCCGCGCCACCACGGTCACTGAATCTCACAAAAAGCTCGACCGGATTCCTTACCGGGGGTTGAGGCTTCGCCTTCGCCGGGGATGTCACCTTCAGCTTTCGGAGACCCGGTTCCTGATGTAGTTGCACCCCTAATGATAGAGTATAATCTTATTTTAATCGACAGTAGGTTTTAGATAGTGCCATCCACGAAGACGGGCCCCACTCTTTTTCCTAATCCCTTATCATCCTGCATCTTTTCGCTAGTTGTAGTGCTGCATATCGACATATACATAAATACATATCGAAATTAGACAGGATGCACACTTGTACTGTAAGGGATTAGGAAAAAAATGGGGCGCATCTTCGTGGATGGCACTATATACATAGTGCATAACAACATATTATAGGTTATTGATTCCTTGTAATGTGCTGTATGTGGGATGTGTAGGTAAGGGTTATACGGACGTAAGATTATTCGAGAACACTAAGATACATCTAGCACTTTTTAAGTTAATACTAACGTCATGTCAACTCGTACGGTGTTATTATTCTGCTGGTTGCGCATGGCCAGAGTAGACACCATGGGCGGTCGCTGTGGTTTGTTCGACAGGAGCCTTTCTATCTCCACCATTAACAATGGGGTCAGTTGTGGCACGATCTGAAAATTCGTAAAATGTATGCCGATCATAATTTTACGGAGAAGAAACAGTATAATTTTTTGCCAATTAAACTGACAAGTATCTAAGTCGAATTTAAATTAATGTATAAGTAAGTACTGTTAAAATCTTTAATAAGACGTACTTGAAGAGCATGAATATTCTCTTTAAACTGTTCTACACTAGTCGCACCCAGAAGTAGGCAGTTGACCGAGTCGTTCTTCAGACACCAGGCCACAGCTAATTGGCTCATGGAACAATCTGGTATCAAAAAAGTCATGTCAAACTTTTGTGGTTGTCTTGTTACATTAATAAGTAATGAGTATTTCATTTGTTTTACATACTCATTGAGTTAGCCAAGTTGGAAAGATCGCGTAACTTGTCACCATATGTGCGTGGCTCTTCACCAGCTACTTGTTCTTTGCTGCCGGAGCTCTTCATCTAAATTGAGTAAAAACCATTAACATTATTAGTTTTAAGAAAAATATTAAAATTATAATTTTAAATGTTACATATTACTTCAGGTACTGCCAGATCCTCTTCACACCAGCTGAAAGTACTATATTTTCTATTGAAGCGTGATTTTGCGAATAGACCTGTGATTTCTTCGCGGCCGAGTCCTTTGCCTGTTGTTATAGCTGACCATACCATCATTCCTGTTACCAAATAAATACTTAAATCAACTTTTATCAATATCAGGAAATACAATTCATGAAATTAAATGAAATATTTATTCATCCAAATAGGCCTTCACAGGCACTTATGAAGAGTCAGACTCTAAATGCTCGGTTCGGAAGGTTGCTTTTGCTGAGAAGAGCCGGCAATAAACTCAGCAATAACTCTTTTCAAAAACAACTTACACCTATTACATTCAATAACTATTTATCTAGTCTCTCTGACAATATTTGCGTGTTATGGCGGCAAAAATAGTAATCTATAGAATTTAATTATGACTGACTTAGTAAACAAAAAACTTAACAAGACCAGCCCGCACAAGCAGCACCTGTTCACAACTATGACACGTGTGGCAGCCACCGCCCTCCTTGCACATAGGAAGGGAAGTGAGCGACCCGCCACACGACGCCACCGCAAGCACAGGCCTGACTAACTTAAACTTGCTCCAAACAAAAAGAAAAATTAAATTAAAAGCATATGAATTAAAACACACAATTAATGATACTTACACGGTTTGTAAAATTAGTTAATAGTGTATCTATCATTCCGCGACAAAATAACATTAAAACACACAAATGTTACAAATTTACCAAGCATTATCATCATTAAAATATTAATTTATATTATAGTATGCCCTTTTTACCAAAACAGTTTTAATATGTACGTGTATGATCATAAAGACAACTACCTATTTTTGTTCTACTTACCAACTCCGATTTTGTGATACAATTCTGGCATGTACAATTCTGGCTTCTCTCTGCAGAACATGTGATACTCTGTCTGTTCTACTATTGGAGTTATGCAGTTAAACTGCCGGCAATTTGTATATGCGTCCATTACCTAAAAATTTAAGTGGTTGCTATTGAATATTTTTATATTAAGTATATATTTGAATATCTAATAAGCTTTTTAGATATCCACTTTGACATATCGCTATTTATACATTATATATATATATATATATTTATTGATGAATATTACCTCTGACGGTGACCAGCGAGCCGTTCCCCAATACATTACCCATCCTTGGTTAATTACAAAATTCATGGCCCGAACTAATTCTGTTAAAAATAAAAACAGCTTTATGGAGCTAAGAATAAAAATAAGTATTCCCAGTTAAAAGAATCTGCAATAAAAACTAACCTTCCATTGGGCACACTGGATCGACTTTGTGCAAAAGTACCACATCGATATATTCAATTTGAAGCCTTGCTAAAGATGCCTTTACGCTTTCAACGATATGTTTACGAGACAAGCCTCTTTCATCTGACCTGTTATTAGGAGGAGTTTTCCTAGTAAATAGAGAGTTCAAAACATGTTAGGAACTAATCAGCGAAAAGCGTAAAAACTGAAAAGCGTTAATGACACGTGAAATGAGCAACAACTTACCGAAGAGCAAAGTAAAAGCTTTTCACTCTGTTATGCAATTTAGTCCTTGTTAATTGGGTGATCTATTCATATTAGTGAGTGACTGACTTATTCTTACAATAAGTAAGTTTTTTTTTCTATTGAAAGGATCAAGTGGATTTATTTTGGTCGAACTCGAGGTCTTCGGTTCAAAACGGGATATTGATATATCTTTGTTGAATCCATTACTTGAGGTAAAGCTGAGCCGTTATTTGTATTTACTATAGGTCGAATATTGTGATTCTTCGACCATTGTCAAAATATTGCAGAAAGTGTATTATAGGAAAAACAAAATGTGCAAAGATTTCTCTTCAAAATAGTTAGTATAGGCATAATAACGAACAAAATAAAAAATATGGACAAAAAATATAGAGATATGAGAGTAGAGAAATAGTATTTACATTTTTTTAGTTTAGTTACTTATCGTTTATTTTATGATTATGTTATTTATGTAATATATCTAACGGTATAATGTTTTGTATTGGCCTAGAGCCTGAAATAAAAAATGTATAAATTAATATCATTACCCTTCCATGGCACGCAAGAGGGGGTAATATTTTCAGAAATCATGATTATTCGTGATTTATTATCATAATCGATATTTTTTATTCTTTCGTTAATTTTGTGGAGCAAATTCATTTGAGTAAGCAGAGTGATTAATATCGGCATTAGCACTCTACGTGAATTTGAGGCTTACTCCAGATACACAAGGCTAAATCGAGATTTTAAACGAGACTTTAAATGAAATATATGTGTATATACATATATTCATAGGTAACTATACCAAATATAACACCTACCAAATATACAAAAATGACCTGAGTAAAAGTGACACCACTTTCGAGATATTTAACGTCTAAAATCAATACATAAAAATCAGAAAAATAGAAATATCTCGAAAATGGTTACCATTTCATTGAGCTCATTTTTGTATATTTGGTAGATGACCCGCCCACTTATCTCCCCCTTAAGTTTGTCGTACTACTTACCGGACATCCTATATGTATAGATTACTGTTATATTCATCTGGATTAAATTTCGATGTAGCCTCATTAAAGTATCTTAGAATAATTAAAAATGAAATTAAAAAGTTATATTTCATCATACCGGTAGGTATCTAGCGTACGTA
This sequence comes from Ochropacha duplaris, assembly GCA_951361185.1. Classification (NCBI taxonomy): domain Eukaryota; kingdom Metazoa; phylum Arthropoda; class Insecta; order Lepidoptera; family Drepanidae; genus Ochropacha; species Ochropacha duplaris. The sequence goes on from OX592690.1 coordinate 6,427,083, forward strand.
CTTATTTATGTAAATGCTCATCTAATTAATATGAGATGCTCTAATAAAAAGCAAATGTTTAACTAACTTTTGATTGATAGGCATTTCTGACAAAATATTTTTATTTAAATTCTACTGTGATATTGTGCATATTTTATTTTACTAGTCCAAATTAATATTTAAATATATTCAAAAACTAAATTAATTTGATACTTACTTAGTGCTCCAGTATATTTTAGTTGTAACAATAATGCTTGTCCTGCGCACATTCCTTTTTTTCAATATTCTACCCAATTCAGCTTCCCCCTTGGCTGATAAAGATATATTTTCAGTCAATAAAATGGTACATGGTCTAAAATTTAATACAGTATGCAATGATGCAAGCTGCCTTGCTTATGGAAACAAACATAGCATAGAGTACATGTTTCATTGTTACCCTTAATAATTTTACTTATATAATACTAGCTTTACGCCACGCGGTTTCACCCGCGTTCCCGAGTGATCTTATCTTTTCCCGGAATAAAAAGTAGCCTATGTGCTATTCCAGACTATACTCTATCTCTGGGCCAAATTTCATCCAGATCCGTTCAGCCGTTCTTTCGTGATTGAGTAACAAATTACAAAACCAGAACGGCGGAATGAATCTAGATGAAATTTGGCATGGAGATAGATTATAGTCTGGAATAGCACATAGGCTACTTTTTATCCCGAGAAAAGATAAGTCCCTCGGCAACGCGGGTGAAACCGCGCGGAACAGCTTGTTATTTCATATAATGCGCCAGAAAGAAATAACCATTAATAGTTTATGTATAAGCGGGATCCCAGCACACTGTATACCCTGTTGTCTGTTTTAAACCAATGTTGTTTAAAAAGAACTCAGAAAAAATAAAAAAGGTAGATAATTATGAAATAAACACACCTTATATCTATGAAGAAACAAACTACATCCTGTTGTATGGTAGATAATTATTTTATAGAAAACAATCCTCGTTGAAATTAATTTACACAATATTAAATGAGTGCTTCACTTTAAGTGCGTGGGGATCTGTCTACCTTTTTTTATTTGGTCTGAGATAAAGAAAGGAATTTTTTCTTACCACAATGTGCTTCCGATAAATCAAACAAGTTTATTCCGTTCTCCAAGGCTGTCATGATGACGTCTTCGGCGCAGTCCTCGTTCAGCATTGTCCAAATGCCTAAGCCTATGTTGGGAACCCGCAGGCCAGACTTGCCAAGGTTCTTGTAACGCAAGCCGGGAGTTACCACCGAAGGCATGGTGGTGTGATTTCCCATATAAGTTGACATGTGCCTGGAAATGGTCACCTCCCCCGCTGTAAGCAATAATATCGAAGTTATTAGACAATTTCCAGATAATTTTAATCGCACAAAGGAGGTGTTTATTGTTAACAAACAGATGATGACACAGAGAAAGACAGCCATGAAACAGAGATAACAAAAAATTACAATAACATACCCACATTGGAACCTATTATAATTTTCTCCATTATTATTAATATATAGGACAGATCGATCAGTTTGATTTCAAAGTTAACATGATCTAGGCAAATCGATTTGAAGGGGCTATACATTGGTTTATTTGTAATACCTACCTATATTGAAACATTCAATAGGTACTTCTTGTGCATTACCGGAATATACTTGCATAAAGATATTTTAGGCACCAGAAAGATTTTACCTGGATTTACTGGATGAGCCCTTAGTTACTCTAGATTTTTACATGGACTCTGATATTTACATAATTTGGTGTCGATTTTAACTTATTTTGTTATCATCATTTTCGAAGTATGGTAAACTATTTACATTAATACTGTATAACTAACTACCACCAGGGTCTACTCTTTACGTCATACAGCTTATGACTCGAGGGCAGTGAGTCCTTGACACACTTAAGCAGCTTGCAGCAAACAACAAGTGCAGAAAAATAGGCTCGATTGATATTAGAACCATTGAATAGTTCTTATAAATTAGTTGTAATTATTTTTATCGTCAAATATCATAAATCTCACTGCATCTAAGTCTAATCTAATTTATTATAATATAAAACGAAGTCTAGTCACTTACACAATTTATAACTCAAGAACTTTGAACGGATTTTGATGAAACGATACTAAAGGATAGAAATAAAGGATACTTTTTATCCCAGGAAAAGATAAGATGTGTAAAAAATTTGAATTGAATGTAAATTGCAGTCAAGCGTTGATTTTTTTTTATTACATCCAAGTTTACCTTGGTCTAACATTTGTTGTGAATTGGCGCTGAAGTCATCCATGCAATCCAGGGAAGCGATAGGGGCACGACATCTAAACAACATGAAATATTTCAACTGATTATAGTTGCCTTTCAATGCAACAATATTTATACAAATAAAATTTATTCATTTTAATATTACGACAACGCTTCAAAAATTTTAGTTTTATTCATATAAAATAAGTTATTTATAAATTCTAAGCAATTATGTTTTTATTCAGGTATACCTAGAAAAACCCTGTACCTATTTGTTCCAAGAATGTATGATAACATAAAAATGTATGTAATTTGTGTATTTATGATGCAAAACAATTTGTATTTTGTTTTTATGAAAGACTAGTCTCATTGGTTGCAAGATATGTTGAAAGATTTTTTTTAACAGTAAGTCTTTATTAACAAAATGCATAAATCTTTAAAAAAAATCTGTTTTACATTATGTTTTGTTGTACACATATTTTTATGTAACTTAATATTGTAAAATTTACTGGAAAATTGCTTACTTTTTCGATCAGGATCTTATTAAGTTATACTTACTTTCATTGAAACACAAAATGTAAGTATTGGAATTTAATTACATACAATATTCCAATAATTTCATCACATGCATACTCGAATTAATTACATAATTATTTTGACTATAAAATATGTTTTATATTCTCCTAATATAATCCTTAAAATGTGGGTATAATATTATTAACATTAAAATAGGAACTCAATTTAATTTTTGGTTGCATAGTAACGAAACAAATGAATATCATTCCATGATAATAATATAGACGTACATGATCTATCTCACTGATCTGTGATAGTATAACATCACTAGATCATTATTTTTATTATTGCTTCAGAATTTTGAAATGTTGTCATTTAAAATTTTCATAAACATTAAAATTAACATTGGTACTTTATTCATAAATTTCTACGTAATGATAAATAACTACAAGTGATTAAGCTACGTTTATATATCTAAATTTAAGCTAACATTTATGAAATGATGGTGCCTACTTTCTATCGGAGGCTCTACCTATAGTGGAAACTATTTTTATATTTTACTATTTTATAACAAACTAAATATTTGTAGGTGGTGATAACGCTACAATAGATTACCTATATTTATTTATTTTCGAAATGTTCCATGAAGAAAAGGTGCAAAGAATGGGACATGCATAAACGGCGCACGGCTTACTTGCATCTTTCAATGTTTCTATTATATTTCGCTTTGAACCCTTATTATAGAACGCCTTAACTACATTTCATTTAAAGTTTTCATGGTAGGTATAAAAAAATATAAAGGAGGAATTCTGTAGTAAAAGCCAGACAATTGTGATACAAAGGATAATAGGTATGAATGGTGACAGTGTCATCAAAATAGAGGTAATTACCATACCTTTTCCATCCGGGTCGGCCATCACGTTCCAATGCACCAGCATGATGCAAGCTAAGCACTCTTTATACTCTATTAGCACGTATCTGAGTCACTTGTCTTTCCGTACGAAAATGATTTAGGATGCATATATAAATGACATTGTGTCCACAGATAAGAGCCTTATGGTGGTACCTACTCGCATGCGGCGATCGCGGTGCGCGATGTGGCGGAGTGCGTTCTCAGCGAAATTCACCCTTGGGAGAAGACGTAACAGTTACTATTTTTATATTCTATATTTTACTTGACATAATCACAATAATGATGGTCTGCTCGATTTGTTCATTGTATCTATTTGGGGAACAGTATAGGTTCGATTAGGATATACGTCTTCTCCCTGGAGGCTAATCGTCAAGGGTCCAGTTACCGATATATGGTGGGCATGGGGTTGGAGTCAACGCTGGCGCTGTCGGGTAGGCCCAGCGGAGTGTGGGGCGTGCATCGGCTGATAGTGGACTCGCTGCGAGACATCTGCGAGCCCTCCTTGCCGCCGATGCCCTCTTCCCCCTTGCTTTGCATCTCGTTTCGTCTCATTCTAAGCTCCTACGCTTAGCAACGGCATCTTATCTCCCTACAAACATCTTATCTGTAACGAAACTTTCATACGTTTCCGGAAACTGGCCCACGAACGACACCCCGTCCCCAAACTTCTTCACACAGGACAGGACGCAAAGGGTTAAATTGTAACACACTCAAGGATAGTAAGATAAACATATAGAAGCATGCATGCCCTAACTCTAACAACTAGTCGGCTAAGGAGCACGAAACCGAGCAATCAACGAGGTGATGTCACATCTAAGCTCGGGCTATAGTCACTATTAAAACCGAAATGTCGTACATAAAACTGTCATGGTAGTGGGCACGAAGGAGAAACTGGCTTTGGTGAACGAAGCACTCACCGGGCTGGCCTGGGTGCTTAGGTTCTCAACATAGGCGGCGGCGTGAAGCGACGTCAATGTCGGGGAATAAACTGCGTAGTTGGTAGAGTGTACTGCAGCCGTGGGGTGGCGTCGGGTGGTGTGGGGCGGCGTGGGGCGACATAGAGCGGCATAGAGCGGTGTGGGGAAGTGGCCGGTAGGGCGGATAGCGACGCAGGGTGGTGCGCGGACCGAGCCAAGCTCTCCCCGCACATGCGTCCTTTAGATTATACCGATCTGACCTATTTCTAGATTCAGCCCCGGACGCTTACTAAAAGATATTTATATTTTTTTGCATCATATTTTTTTTTAGTACGTAGGTACTACATATTATCTATAAAAATACGAACGAATATAAAACTGAATAATAGACGTAATAATAGATTTATCTTTAATGAAAACCGGAATAACTATTTCACTCAGTCCACTCCTAAATTGATACAAACATATATCCTAGAAGGTTTCAGTGTGCTGATTATATTATGAATTAAACAAGTTTTTGTATCAATATATTTAATAGATTCTGCATTGACCGCGATGCATAAGTTTTTTTTGTCAATTATGATGTAACCCGGAAATATACGTATTATTATGTAATTACGGAAGCTTAATTCATAAGGAAATATACGTGATGTTCAACAGCCACAGTGTTTATAATTCAATACCTTAACCACGAGTATTGACTTTTCATTATTGAATATAAAACAAGTGCATCTAGGCTATTAGAAAGTTCCATGCTGCATTATTCATTTAAAAATCGATTGTTTTAATGGTGCTTCAATGGATAAGTGTGGTTGTTTTCATCAGGATGGATGTGATCCTTACCCAGGGCAAGATGGTGCGCGGACAAGATCTTTGCACCTGTGTGGACTGACGTCATTAGCTGAAGCTCGCCATGCCCTAGCTTCGATGCTGTTGGTGCAACCGGGCATTTCACAACAACCGTCACTGTCCACAGACTCATCTGGAAAGCGGTTGTACATTTCAATAAAAATCACTTTGTTATTTCAAAGAAAACCAGACATGCGTTTATAAATAGGGAATACATAATTTTTTATTTAATATCTCATAAAGTATAAATGCTACAAACTTGATATTTTTGCCAGGTAGATTCCTCATAGGGAGTAGGTTAAGAAAGGATTTTTTGAATACTCAACCCTTAAGGAGCCCTTAAGGAACCCTTCCTTCGGGAACGCGGTCGAAACCGCGAGGGAAAACTAAAATATATTAAATGATACCAGAATTAATATTTTATTAGTATGTAAAATATTATCTTATTATTTACAACAAATGTACAAAATATACATGCAAATGTACAATTACAATACATAAAAAACTTCTTCGAGGCTGCCGCTGCTGCCGATCAAAAAGTACGCCTGTATTGGTCCAAATTATCAATTTATGCCTTTTGCGGTTGAGACCATGGGTCCGTGGGGGTCTGAAGCTCGTCGTTTCGCAAATATTTTATGTAAAAAATTAATCGAGGCCTCGGGTGACCGAGCTTTGGGGAGCTTTTTTTTTTTTTCTTTTTTTTCCGCCAACGCATCAGCTTGGCCATCCAAAGAGGAAACGCTGCCAGCCTTCTGGGAACCTTGCCGATCGGCAGCAGCGGCAGCCTCGAAGAAGTTTTTTATGTATTGTAATTGTAAATTTGCATGTATATTTTGTACATTTGTTGTAAATAATAAGATAATATTTTACATACTAATATATTAAATTATTAATTATTATTTATATATTATTTACTTATTTATTATTATTATTGTTTATTTTTATTAGATTATATAATATATATTATTATTATACTTTGAATTTTAATCGTTGTTTTTATAGTACCTCGATCGTGTTAAATTTATTAATATACTAGCTGTTTCGCGCGGTTTCACCCGCGTTACCGAGGGATCTTGTCTTTTCCCGGGATAAAAAGTAGCCTATGTGCTATTCCAGACTATAATCTATCTCTATGCCAAATTTCAGCCAGATCCGTAACAAACATACATCCATCCAAACTTTCACATTTATAATATTAGTAAGATAGTAAGATTAGTAAGATTCTAATAGAGTAGCATGTAGGTAAGTAGTAGATAAATAAATAATAGTAATTCTTCACACACGATGATCTTCAAACTAGGCAGAGCTTGTGCTATGGAAATCAGACAACTGTTATACTCACAGAGCAAATGAATACATTATACCTACTACACACATGCATACTGTGGCTATGCTATGCATACTGAGGCTATGCTATTGGCGTCGTCCAAACATTTATTTTGAAGTGACAAACCTCTGCAGGAGCCAAGATGGGATAGATTAATGAATATTCCGTCACTTTCACTAATGCTCTGGCTTGATTGGGGTTTCGTCAGCTGGGTACTGCAAGCTTTCTTCAAAACACTCTAAAGGAAATTAAAATAAGAAATATTTATTATATTCAGGATGGGAAACACAAACAAATGATTAAAAAAACTGTTATTATTTTTTTGTATTAAGTAATAGGTACTACCCGTAAAATTAAACCGTAAACCTACATGTTACGAACAGGTCGATATTGTAAAAGTTGAAACTTCCAAAGAAGTCCTCGATTGAAATATGCTAAGGCAATCACAATAGGTACTAAAAGTTTGTCAATACTGAAGTAAAATTTATATGATTTCTACGTCACAAGCTCGATATCAGGTGCTGGGGGTGGTTGTCACGTTTATGGATGGACATAGTAAGACCTGCCATAGACGTCATCAAGCCCACCTTAATTAGTGGCAGACGTTGAGAAGACCAATGGTTAACGACGGGATCGACACGTTTCGTCGTTAGTTTTTAGTCACACCGATAACGGCAGTTTGCGGCTGACTCTTAACGTTGACCCATCGGAGCTAAATACAGTGAAAGTGCTCAAGGTATGTTTCGGTTAATGATGAAGCTAAAAGGATCCTGGTGTAAGTGCACATGAAGACACTCGTTCTATAAGGTTAGTAGTAGTTGAAGAAAATTTCTATATTATCTGGGAAAAGATTCCCAAAAATATACTAATTTGTTTTCATACAACTGAATTGATAATTTGAAAACAAAAACGAGATTACTGAGGTCACCATAATAAAAAGTAATGTTTGATAAACAGGCAGGTTTGATCATGAGGTACTTGAGCTAAGTTAGTTTTAACTTGTATAATTCTATTAAATGAAAAGTTCTGATTTTCTAAATAACGAATTACATATTACGGCTGCACAATATAAAATGTAGATACCCTATAATCAGTATTCAGTGATCATTCAAAATGTTTCCTGAAAGTTAAGACCAACTATGAAAATACAGTTAAAAATAGACCTGTGTCGCTGCGAATTCATCAATATTCCGCGGGGAATATTTATCAATAGATAACAAGTTGCATATTTCATGCACATGCGTATTGCAACAAGCCCCGGGCAATCTAGCTGCATCTCATCCTTACTTTATTAATTAAAAGTTATTTCTCTATTTTAATTTATACCTGCGCATGTCAATGCAAGTTAAAATCAATAAACGCATTTATTATTACAGCAAGTACGGACTTCAGATATTTTTGACCTTTGGTCGGGCTGTAAAACTACAGTCTAGATATTGAGAGCACACTCAGCTCTAACTGTCATAATACACCGTGATTCTTACTGGAGTTTTAAGGTACTGTTGAACATAGTTATTGACTGAGGAGTATCCTTACCATTGTTTGATTGTTTAGGTTTAATTCATGTGTGAAGAATATGTCCCTGGATATTAGTGCAAGGATCATTCTTAGGACTGGGTGCACGCTTCTATAACAAAATCCCAACTGCAATTTTAGATATACCTTTGCAAAAATTTAAGGATTGTATTAAAACTGTTTTGGTAAAAAAGGCTTACTATAATATAAATGAATATTTTAATGATGATAATGCTTGGTAAATTTGTAACATTTGTGCGTTTGAATATTGTTATGTCGCGGAATGTTAGATACACTATTATATTACCTAATTTTACAAACCGTGTTGGTAGTAACAGTGATAACATATTGTGTGTTTTAATTCGTTTTGTTTCTTTTTGTTTGGAGCAAGCTTAAGTTAGTCATGCTCGCTTTAAGGCCTTTGCTTGCGGCGGCGTCGTGTGGCGGGTCGCTCACTTCCCTATAAAATGTGCGAGGAGGGCGATGGCTGCCACGCGCGTCATACTTGTGAACAGGTGCTGCTTGTGGGGGCTGGTCTGCTTGAGTTTGTTGTTTTTTTAAGTCAGTCATAATTAAATTCTATAGATTACTATTTTTGCCGCCATAACACGCAAATATTGTCAGTGAGACTAGATAAATAATAATTATTGAATGTAATAGGTGTAAGTTGTTTTTGAAAAGAGTAATTGCTGAGTTTATTGCCGGCTCTTCTCAGCAAAAACAACCTTCCGAACCGAGCATTTAGAGTCTGACTATTCATAAGTGCCTGTGAAGGCCTATTTGGATGAATAAACAATTTCATTTCATTTCATAAACAATTTCATTTCATTACTATTAAATATGATACGAATTTAATTATTGTATATACGAATATGTATGTACCTTTTTATAAGTAAACCATACTCTATACAGAATACTATATTTATTTAATATAGTAAATAGATATATCAAGGGCGTCGCCAGCCCATGGCGACTGATGGCGAGGAACAGATTCCAACTTTATTTTGTAAATATTCAAAGTACATATAATATTACATTAAATACTGATTCGTCTATCAATAATAATACCTTGTAATTTTTAGCGGTATCCGGTATTGAGGGCCGGCTGTGGCGCCACCTGGTAGCCTGTCGCTGCAAGTCACACAGTCGGTGGTGCGACCAGGAAGTGTTCATTCCCCGCAGCTCCTCCACAGCCTCCGCAATCTGCAACTCTAGGTACATTCAACCACTAATCTCCATGTTCATTTACCATACATTTTGTAGTTTATGACATAATGATCATAGACCAGTTTAATCATTTAGTAAGCTCTTCGTCTCAGACATTCCTAAAGTAATATAAGTGCCTTTATTAGGTACAAACAACAATAACAACTTTATTGCCTTTAGTCTTAGATATAGCTGAGACCTGAACATATTACTAGAAGCTTCCCTATATATATGCCATGTAGGTACAAGTGGTACCTACCTTATACTTAACATTGCTACAATTGATACATTGATTAATTATTATTATTATATGTACAACACGATTGAACAAAACGTCACATGTGTTTAAGATAAATTACAGATTCGAAATGAAGAGTTATTCTTGATACTTAAATGTCTGAAACGTAATTAATATGTCGTGTATATGTTATTAAATGTTGAATGTTTTAAGTTATGTTATGTGAAATATATGGCGTTAACTGTCTTACTACTGTGAATTGGTGTTTTATGTGGTTAGATATCATAAGGCTTAACCTCTCGTTTTTGCTCTTCTTCAGCTTCAATGGCTCTTTGATGGAGTAGTTCGATGTCCAACTTCCGTACTTCCTCGGCTTCTATCGCTTGTTGTTCCTTTTCCTATAATGTTAAAACCATTCATTCTTCAAGTTCAAAATATACTAACAACGGATAATACCGCAAAAATGTTTGAGCCGGTGTAGAACTTGCGTGGAGAGGTTTCCTTAATGTGATCTACCCTATGGAGTCATATTTTGTCTTCCAAGCTACTAAAAATTATTATTTATTTGATAAATCATTATCATTCATCATTCATCATCATCATCGATCATTTATGTTATTACGTATAATTATTTAAAAAAAAACGAACAAGAACAAATTTAAAAGTTTTAAATTAAGTCATACATACTTACCACATAGGATATAAAAGACTATTTTAGGATATAGAGGTATCTACCTACCTATGTAAATAATCTGTTGTTCCATAAATTTTGACCAAGTAAGGGAAAGTATGGCATATTGGACCGTCAACTAAATTGGGGTGGTCCAATTAAGTAGATATCTCGTCATATCTCGAAAAGTAGATTTTCTATTCCAATATTGGCAACACTATTTGATATGCATCTAACTTCATTACTTATGGTTTTAGTTGTGACATTGAGCGTCTGTGTTTTGTTTTGAAAATTCCAATTTTGATATTTTTAATGTTAAATCTGTCGATTCATACTAAGACTATAACGTAAGCATACGGTGTTGGTAATATGTCATTTAGACGCGTAATCCATATCCATATTATAAATGCGAAAGTGTGTCTGTCTGTCTGTTACTTCTTCACGCTTAAACCGCCGAACCGATTTAGATGAAATTTAGTATAAGGATAGTTTAAGTCTCGCGAAAAAACATAGGATAGTTTTTATCCCAGAAATCACCCTTTAAGGGGGTGAAAAGGGGGTCGGAAGTTTGTATGGGAAATCAATTACCGTTGAACTAAGTTCTTTTTGTCTGTCTGTTACTTCTTCTCGCTTAAACCGCCGAACCGATTTAGATGAAATTTGGTATAAGGATAGTTTGAGTCCCGGGAAAAAACATAGGATAGTTTTTATCTCAACAATCACCCTTTAAGGGGATGAAAAGGGGGTGGAAGTTTGTATGGGAAATCAAATACCGCTGAACTAAGTTATTTTTGTCTGTCTGTTAGGTACTTCTTCACGCTTAAACCGCCGAACCGATTTAAATGAAATTTGGTATAGGAATAGTTCGAGTCCTGGGAAAGAACATAGGCTGAATTGAGGTGGTGAAAAGGGGGGTGGAAGTTTGTATGTGGAATCAATAACCGCTGAACTGATGTCTATCTGTCTGTTACCTCTTCACGCTTAAACCGCCGAACTGATTTAGATGAAATTTGGTACAAAGATAGTTTGGATTCTGGGAAAGAACATAGGATAGATTTTATCCCAGAAATCACCCCTTAAGGGTATGAAAGTTTGTATGGGGAATCAATAACCGCTGAACTGATTTATGACTGTCTGTCTGGATATTTATGAAAAAACCGGCCAAGTTCGAGTTGAACTCGCGTGGACAGGGTTCCGTACAATGCCAAAGTCAGTGAACGTATTATATTGAGTTTACCACTTTATTTTCAATTGATAGAATTCTCATAGGTTTTCCTGTAATCTACAATCTACATCAATGAATACAACAAAACAACAAAACTATATTTCGTATTTCTTTCAATCTGCGTGTGATGAATAAAATCTAAACTATTTATTTTACAATAATAACAAAAATATATTTGAGGTTCTAAGAAAACAAGCCCTTTCATTTGCTATATGACACAGTAAGGTTTGCAAAACTTTTTTTTTTAATTTCCTAATTTGTCCCCCGAAAATTAAGCTTATTTAAAAAAAAAAAATTTACTTTGCACACCTGTATTTGGGTCATAGAACTAAACCATCGTACCAAATTTCACCTAATTTGGTCAAGTAGATTCGGAGCAAATGTTTGTGACATGTCCGGACAGACGCACGAGTGGTCTGGTGATAAAGGTCCGTTTTTTTTGTACGGAACCCTAAAAAGCAGATTGGATAAAAAATAAGCTACGCAAATTACTAATTCCACGCGGACGGAGTCGCGGGCAAAAGCTAGTTTATCTATAATTAATATATTTAAAAGATTACCGGTACTTGTAGGTTATATTTGATTGGATTTGGTTTTATGACCGGTCCAATTTACCGTATCCATTCTTTCTTGTTACAGGCGAATGACAAAAATATTATAAATGATCTTAAAAAAAAATGCAAAATGCCCTACATGATTACAGAATCGAAGGGGTTGGTCTAAATAAATGCGCAAGATTGTATAAGATCCCTAAAGCTGCATTAAAAAGGCATATAGACAAAGGTGATACCAAACAAGCCGTCATAGGTAGGGGTGCCCAGAAAGCTGTTGAAATGAGTCCTCTAGTCCGTATAAGAATGGTTTAGAAACAGAAGCGAAAGCCTATGAAATTTAAAAAGGCCCCAAGGTGTATGCGTCATAATTGGAACCACGAAACTTGTACTAAAAATCCAGACATTTGCGATAATTGCACTATGTAAATGCTCGCTTTTTCAGCGAAATTCTTGTATGTAATTTTGTTGCTTAACTATCGTTACGTTTTTTGTTTTACTTAAGAGTCTATCGAAGTCCAATTTAACTACCCCGTGGTCCATATTACAGAACCAGTTGGCTAAATTGGAACAAAGCTCGGATCTGAAATTTTGTTAATTTTACTAATATCTGTAATATTTATCTAAATTAGTACTTAATAAAAGTAAAGCCAAACAACTGTCCTATTATTTCATGTAATTGGCATATGTGAAAATAAAAAATATATATATTAAAAACGCGTTTGAAAAAAATTTTCTTTCCTTTATTAAATTTTTATTTTTATGTCAGAAGGATTACATAAAAGTATAGTCAGGTGGTATGGCTCACATTTGCAACTGCCGTGATTGATTTTCAACTTGAAGGTGGTAGCCTATGGGTGGAAAGCAATAGCTCACGTCCAACCAAATGTGGTGGTGGAAATTACAAAATTAATATTTGAAATGCTAGCCAGCATTAACGACCAGTCTTACGCCATTGTAGTTGCAGGAAAGCAACCAATTAAATCCATTCATTTTCGCCATTTCCTAAAAGATGGTGATAGTGATGGTGTGTTGACATGTGAGTGATATCACTTTGCGTACCTATTTGTGAGTGTAAATAAGGTGAAGAATTTAGAATTGAGTCGGGGTAAGTATATGAATTTTATTTACTTTACGGTTTGTAATGGACACTAAGACTTAGTTTCAGTTACCTACTCAGTACTGACGTAATCAAAAACATTCAACCGTATATTTTGATTAAATTTTAATGTAGAGCTTCCTAACATATAGAACCTTGACTTCTTCGCATTACTGTTGATGTTAGGTTCCTAAAGATACGTTGAGTATTAAGCCAGCCCCGGTCGCGAATTTATAAAGTCTATACTATTGGAGTCACGAGTCAGACTCTAATAAATGAGCTTTTGCTTATGCATATTACTCGTACTCATATTGTAATACCTAATCTATCTCAGTAAAAAAAATTACTCAAATGGATTAGTTCTTTGCCTGAATATTTTCAAAAAAATGCACGGACAATACCTAGTACTGTATTGTACATATTCACTCAAATAGATAAGCTATTGTCGAGAAACTTTCAAACATTACGTACGAACAAAACCTAGTCGAGTAGAGGCTCAACCCAACTAAACTTGAAAAGAAGAAATTCGTAAGAACTCACATCACAATATAAGTATTAACATAGATAAAAATCAAGCAAGTGCTAAAAAAAAAAAAGATTGATTAGATTAGAAGCGCAGCGAGTGATTGCCGTACACTTTGTGGTTATTTTTTTTGTTAGATACGAAAGCACTCTTGGAATTAAATATAAGCCAAATGTGAGCTGCAAAATTGTTACTCAAATAGAAATTTGTTCGCTTAAGAATTATTATACTGAAAGTTCTGAATAACTTGTACTTCAAATTCTAATTTTTAAGTTGCCGTTTCCAATATTTGTTTGTGTATGCAATCAGTCTTTCGCCCACTTAGAATTTCTGTACGCCATAATCAGTGTTTTTGATACCCTTAGTTTGATTTTATATTCGATCGTTTAAATACTATCCTTAAAATAATAATAATTTCCATGTACCTAACTATCCACCTATTATTGAAGCTACCGATCGGTAAATATCGGTATCAAATTGACTAGCATTTGTTGCTGCAATGTTAGAATGAATTTATCTAACAAAGTCTACGCGATTTCGGACAATTTCTGTACTAGAATAGATTAGGGTTTGCACCTTCACTCTAATGGTATATAGCCTTTGTAAATTCGAGCCCCGGTCTATCAGTCCATTCAATAACTGTGCATTGTAGCAATACGCTTATAGTGAAGTACTTACTCATTGTACTGCTTATGAAAATAATCATCCATGTGTACTCTAACTTTACAAAAAAAATATTGTAAACAGAATTATTATTAAACTACCGTTGAAATTATTTTCACCAACAACATTTTTGCCAAAATGAGACCAGTATAGGATCATTTTCACGCGTGAAGATTTGTTTATTTTCATGTACAATGTGAGAGATGTAAATATATTGTTTATTTTACTATAATTTTTATTATATTGTAAACATCGTTGGCTGCCATAATAACCCTGAATAGTAGTTTTTCCATATTTTCTATGTTTGCCTATTATACCAAATATCACGACAGAGTCGACAGATAGGGTAAAGTGCCCTAAGAGTGCGCGGTTAACGAAATAAATCGAATAACTCGAACAAAAATAGTCATCAGTACTTCAAAATATATTTACTAGAAGGAAAAACTAATCAAGATTCATACACTAGGTATATGAAAAATTGACAAAATCTTATAGGTTTTAAGTGAATTTTTAAAAATAAGAGTGTGGGTATTTGCGCACTCTTAGGAGTGCTATTCCATAAGAGTACACACAGTAAGCCCATAAGAGTATGCAGGTTACCCCTACTCGACACCCAGGGATATTGTCAATTTTTTATTTTATTTTTTGATGGATTCTTTGGTTTTCAATATGGTTTCTTCTTCTTTTTTGTTTTCTACTTTGTTATTTTTCTATTTTAGTGTTTTCTTCTACCTCTTAAAATTTTCTCTTATATGGAGAACTTGTTATTATCTATTTCTGATATTTTAATGCGTTTTCTTTATCTCTTTCCACCAATTACTTCTGTTTGTCTTCCCATTATTCGACGCCATCTGAAAAATCACAAGGATGCGCAGTATCCTAGAGAGTACGCGTGCTGTGCGCACTATTGCGGAAACGTCAACACAAAAAATATACGTTAGCAGTTATGCCATCTATGCAAATACAGTTGAAACAATCACGCTGTCAGTAGGTTGTGAACAGTTTTGGGCATATTATTATTGAATAACAAATTCCCGACTCAAACTTACATGATACACTGTTTTCCAACTGTGGAAATTCTTTAACGAAACAGTATAAAATCAATAATCTTACTTTTAATCGTCCAATTCTTTTTATTTTGCTCTGATTTTTTTGGCGCTCGTTTGTCGTTCACTAAGACTCAAAACACAACTGAAGTTTGCACGGATGTATTGCAACTGTGGCTAATATCGACACAGCGTACTCTTACGGACCGCGCACTCCTGTGGCACCTTACCCTAATATAGTGATTTTTGGATTTTTGTAATTAGGGATAAACTCGGTAGGAAGTAGGATGATCCAAATTTCGTTCCAAGATTCCTCTGATCCACATTTCGTCTTTCGAGTCCAAATGGTACGGAGAAAAATAGCATTATACCAAGACTTACTTTTTGCATTTGACGTTCATGTTCGATTTTCTGTTGCTCGAGTTCTTCTTCGGGAATAGGAGGCGTCTCATCGCCACTAGAAGCGTGTTTTGCCCCTTTAAACGGAACGTTAAAAATATCAAAGCTGAAATTTACTGAGTAATTTTAAAGACCACTCCAAGGAGGCATGTTTTTTTGTCTTAACCTAAAACGTAAACCTGCCACAACGTAGCTACTTAGTTTTTATAAAAATATAATTCATACCAGACGGCGGGTGATACGATATCCAAAATTGATGAGCCAGGTTTACACACTTTTTAAAACTATTTTGATATTTAATTGGTAATCAAACCGAATGAATCCAACTTATCCCACGTAATCCTAAACGTATACTGAAACGCGTATAAGCCGTAAGAATTTATTCATAGATGTTTATTTTCATGTAAGATACACAGTGAAGTTGGTGTGAGGAACTGATTGGCAACTATCCAACACACGATTTTCTCTGTCCCTATATTCGAACTCATATTTAGGTATATCAAAGTCATTAATTAGATGATAAATATTCATAAACGAGCTGAGTGCATGAATGAGCACTTGCTGTGCGTAATGTTTGAATTAGGTTCTTAGTTTAACATACCTAACCTACTTGTCAATGTTACAAACACACGGCTATATTTTTTTAAATTCCACCAACAACTAACCACAATGTTGGCGCAATAATTTTATTAAAAGTATAGAAATAGCATTCACTAATTTCTTACTCAGATTACTTAATAAAATTTTGTAGGAATAAAATATGCAATGGTACATAAATTATAAGCTTTTATGTTCGCTTTATTTAATGGTCAATAGACGCCACAGTTCAACCACATTAGCTACAGTGAATGTGGTTGAAAAATATACAGTAAGAACCAGATAGATGACAAAACCAACTAATCCAATATCACCTTATCAAATGGTGGAAAGGCTGCCGTTTTAATACTAGAAGGATATATTATTACAGACCTGCAAATGTAGAAAGTGGATTGGTAGTAAATCTTCATATTGTTGGCTTGTACTCGTAGTTAATATACTTATTTATGCAGCAATAAACCAGAAGCATACATTATATTTTTCTAAGTCTAGCTTTAGGTACCCGACTTACCTTCTGGTAAGGGAGGCGAATAGGGGATTTCGGGATTTACTCGAGCGCGGCAGATTAACATAAGGGGGCTACCTTGCACCTTGTGAAGTACTCTCACCAAATCTGAGCCCTCTATATAGTGTCGAACGTCTAGGGTAGCCCGTCAGATTAGTAAAAAAAAAATCGATGGTTTATAAAGTCGAAGGTAAGGTAAGTTAGTGACATGCAAAATAGTGTACATTTCAATAATCTGACAATTTGGGCGTGACGAAAGAAAATTGGAGACTCGCAAAGTTGCAAAAAAAACGACACCTGGATTTTCTCGAGCGCGATTAGTTTTTTTCTTATTTTGAAGGAAATTAGTCACGAATCACGGAAATATCATAATCTGCCGATTTGCAGCTAAAATCATTATTAAGTCTATAGTCCAGGAATATTATGAGTTTCACCTCAGAATTGGAGATAGTCAGCTATTAACTTGTACAAACCTTTATTTTGACACCCTAAAACTTGTCTCAAAAGCTACTTATCTTAGGGTGCCCGCGACTACTGATTTTTCAAGGTCAAAAAATCATTTATTGCAAATATCTCTTTTCCTATGGGTTTTTTAGTGTATGTATGTATTTACAATAAATATTGTAGAAGATTAAATTCTCTACGACTTTTGTACAAACATTTTTTCGATATCTTGAACCATTTTCGAGATTTCGATATTTTTTATATATTTTTATTTGCCACCCCCACCACGCAAAACGGCAGATTATTATTTTTCCGTTATCAGACAGACGTGGCGCGACTACCCTATTAATATCTGACGCGCTCCAGTATATCTTGGTGACTGTTTTTTTTTTACATTTCTGAAACCCTGTAGACGCTCCCCCCTCCTCTGAAGGGGAAAATATCACATAACCTTTTTTTATTTATTTATTTATTTATATATATTTATTGAGAAACAAACAGCAACAAAAATACATATAGTTAAATTAATAAAATATTACACATAAAGCCAAAACAGTCAGCCAAAATCTTCAAATTCCAGTTCTTCCAAAGACGATCGAGTAACTACAAATTTAGCACCATTGCCTCCCCTACTATTCGTATTTCGTGAATTAAAAAGATCGAATTTAGGAGAGCCAGATGGTTCGTCATCTATACCAATAATAGTATTCAGAATAGTCCATCAACCATCATAATAATATACACGGAAATAAATATTATTATTATTTTATTATTTACAACAAATGTACAAAATATACATGCAAATGTACAATTACAATACATAAAAAACTTCTTCGAGGCTGCCGCTGCTGCCGATCGGCAAGGTTCCCAGAAGGCTGGCAGCGTTTCCTCTTTGGATGGCCAAGCTGATGCGTTGGCGGAAAAAGCTCCCCGCCCGCCGGTCACCCGAGGCCTCGATTAATTTTTTACATAAAATATTTGCGAAACGACGAGCTTCAGACCCACACGGACCCATGGTCTCAACCGCAAAAGGCATAAATTGATAATTTGGACCAATACAGGCGTACTTTTTGAATTTTGAATTTTCCGCACCTTTCGCAGCCGCTCCCGCGGCTTTACAAGTCACCGGTAAGTGAGATGGCGCAAGTGTATCGACACAAGTGGCATCCCACACCAACGGCTTGCCGACACTCCACGGGATCAAAGTCATACCATCCGGCCTCTTGCCGTCGCCACGCGAAATACCGACTGGTTCGAGTACAGAAGGCACGCCGGCGACAACAAGAGCCCTACGGATAATATCATTAAGAGCCACGTGGCGTGAAATACGACCGGCGCTTTGAGAACACGAAAGCCCATGATGGCCGAGCTCATTGACAAGATCCCCACAGCGGCAGCGATGAGGATGATTGGACCTGGAACCAAGACGAAGACAAATGCACAAGCTTAATGTTATGCGGTCTAACAAAGTCCCGATATTACTAGATGGAATGGCTTGCAACCAGTGACCTGATTCACTCTGAGAGACAGCTAACAAACGTGCCCGGTCCGAATCAGTAAAAAAACACGGAAATTGTATGCAAGAGTATAAAAGATTAGAAATGAGGCAACTTTAAAGAAATAAAAAAACAAATTAACGCACAAGAGTTCGACGATAGTGAATGGTCAGCGGATCGTGTTTGGTATATATGTATACCTAACTCAGTTTGTGGTAGGCACAAAACCCTGATAAACTTCAGTTGGCATTCGACGCCGACCAAAAGGTAGAATATATCTGTATAAATAACTAGGTACCATTCACTTATGGGTCCCCAGATATATAATTCACTTTTACCCAATGGAACGTGGGTGAAACCGCGGGGGACAGCTAGTACCTATACTATAAAAGTAAAATGTGATGCGAAGCAAGTACAAAAAAAAATTAGGACAAAAAATAACTATACTTAAGGTAAACTAAACAAACAAATAAATATTAAATCGAAAAATGAAGACTGAAGATAAAGATAAATATATTATGCATTTACATTCTAGCACAGTGTGCCAAAAGATATTTGTTGCATTTAAAAGTCTGCAGGTGCCTATTACTGTATATCATTCGCTTAAATTGACCAACTGAGAGATGAGATGGAATATGTCGGCGTTCCTAAAGTTTTTGTTGAATGTGTCCACCATTAGATGTATAGGCAACCGAATGCCAGGGTTAGTGCGACAATTACCAATTGAAAAAGCTTATGGAGACGCACTTCCCGTCTATGCACTGTTCTTGGAATAACATAGCATATTCTGTTGGTCAAGTAATTACAATCAAATTTACTATTGACGATATCCTGAAGAAGTTTGCGTCTGGATTTTTTTATATCTTTATTCATTTGGAGGTTTTTTTAATTAGAAAATGTCACCTCTGTAATGCTTCAAAATAACAAAATACTTAACTAAATTACTAATTATTTCGGGCCTTAATCCCACAATTAAATAATCTGTAAAGCATCCCTCCTCCGAGGCGGGAGAAACCAGAACATTATTACACCCCTACCTCTGTGATTACACCAGCCGACATGGGTGGGAAGTTTAGCATCACAGAATATGTTAGACTAGCTGTCCCCCGCGTTCTCGTGGGATGTTATCTTTCATGATTTCCTCGACAGTGAGGACCCTGCTCAGGACCCTGCTCTCAAGTGCTCTTAAGGTGTTGGAAAGTAGTGGAGTGTTTCAGTGAACAGAACTGCAGTCCTTCAAAATATAGTTTTCAGGAAGAAAGCCATAATTCTTGCACGGAGCACGGATTATTTTGGCACTGACCCCATCAACAGCAAACAGCTAGCAAAATTGATGAAGTATATTATTATAGATTTAATACTTTAGCATCAAGTCTCTTATAATTAATTACTTCAGGGCGATATAAATCGCCTTTCTCACTACTGCATAGCAAACAACAACAACAACTTTTACAAAGAAAAAAAACCGGTCAAGTGCGAGTCGGTCTCGCGCACCGAGGGTTCCGTACAAACTTGTAAATAGTTCGTTCATCATTTTTTTTTCGATTACCTTATTTGAGGTTGGTTCCAATTAAGCTAGACCTCTAAATTGTATGGGCGCCGATACAACTCAGTGGTCTATCTTAATTGGACGTGTCTATGTATGTATGGGGACACCCTTTAATTTTCTACCTTTTTTATTTTTTGGAATTTTTCCTTTATTTGTGCTGTAAGACCTTGCTTTTTGCCAAATTTCGTGATTCTAGGTCAACGGGAACTATCATATAGGTTTTTGACCCAAAACCTATAGGGTACTTCCGGTTGACCTAGAATTGTGAATTTTGGACAAAATCAAGGTATTACAGCACAAGTAAAGGAAAAATTCCAAAAATTAAAAAAAATGATAATTAAGGTAAATTTTGGTACTTACAAGTTTTCACGAAAATCTAAATTTCCCCATATCTTTTTATCGTGTTGACTCAGGACCATGATTTTTATACACCTAATAGAGACTATAGACTTCAGTATCTGGTATAAATTTCAACTTGCTAGGTCCACCCGTTTCTGAGATAATCGGTGGTGACACACGGACAAACAGACGGACAGACAGACGGACAAGAAAGTGATCTTATAAGGGTTCCTTTTTTTACCTTTTGAGGTACGGAACCCTAAAAAGCAATGTTTAATATTTTGAAAAAACCCACGACGGTTAAAATGTAATTGAAAAAGGATAAAATAATTAAAAACCCCCGATTTAAAAAATTCATGTAACTAGAGAAATAAAAAACCCAAGGAAATCCGTCCGGGGCTGCCATCAAAAATGATCTTATGGTAGGGGAGGCGAATAGGGGATTTCGGGATTTACTCGAGCGCGTCAGATTAACATAAGGGGGGCAACCTTGCACCTTGTGAAGTACTCTCACCAAATCTGAGCCTTCTATGTAGTGTCGAACGCCTAGGGTAGCCCGTCAGATTAGTAAAAAAATATCGATGGTTTGAAATACTCGAGCGCGTCAGATTAAGGTAAGGTAAGTTAGTTACATGCAAAATAGTGTACATTTCAATAATCTGACAAATTGGGCGTGACGAAAGAAAATTGGAGACTCGCAAAGTTGCAAAAAAAAAACGTCACCTGGATTTTCTCGAGCGCGATTGGTTTTTTTTTTATTTTGAAGGAAATTAGTCACGAATCACGGAAATATCTTAATCTGCCGATTTGCACAAGCCGAAGTGGCTAAAATCATTATTAAGTGTATAGTCCAGGAATATTATGAGTTTCACCTCAGAATGAGAAATAGTCAGCTATTAACTTGTATAAACCTTTATTTTGACACCCTAAAACTTGTCTCAAAAGCTACTTATCTTAGGGTGCCCGCGACTACTGATTTTTCAAGGTCAAAGGTCAAAAAATCATTTATTGCAAATATCTCGTTTCCTATGGGTTTTTTGGTATATGTATTCATAATAAATATTGTAGAAGGTTAAATTCTCTACAACTTTTGTACAAACATTTTTTCGATATCTTGAACCATTTTCGAGATTTCGATATTTTTTACATATTTTTTTTTTCAAACCATCAGATTAATGAAATCCCTCAACATAATTGTCAGATTATGGGTCAGTACAACAAGGCCATCAAGAAGAACCGCCTGTATAAAAATCTGACGCGCTCGAGTAAATCAAGGTCACGATTTTTTTTTGCATTTTCAAAAATCGGCCCTGACTGATGGTCGCGTCCAAATCGTCAGTCTTTAAAATAGGAGCTACTGGAGGGTTCACTTAACATCCCTTATCAATGTCTGACGCGCTCGAGTAATTTTTTTTTTTAAATAGTTTCGACCCCTTCGTACGGCCACCCCCACCACGCAAAACGGCAGATTATTATTTTTCCGTTATCAGACAGACGTGGCGCGACTACCCTATTAATATCTGACGCGCTCGAGTATTTCTTGGTGACTGTTTTTTTTTACATTTTTGAAACCCTGTAGACGCTCCCCCCACCGCTGAAGGGGAAAATATCACATAACCTTTTTTTCTTTATTCCACCTAATCTTCAAATTCCAGTAGGTCCCAAAGACGCTCGAGTAACTACAAATTTAGCATCAATGCCTCCCCTACCATTAGTTTTGTAGTTTTATAGTAACTTAAATAATTAGGAGATATTTTATTGCTAGGTATACTTATTTATATTTATGTTGAAATTTAAAATAGTGATGGCAGCCCCCGAAGGATTTTCTTGGGTTTATTATTTCTCTAGTTACATGATTTTTTTAAATGATTTTTTAAATTATTTTATCCCTTTTCAATTACATTTTAACCGTTGAGGGTTTTTTCAAACACACAAGCTTATCAAGAATAAAAAATTAAAAAAATGTTTACTGCAGCGCTCCCTGGTGAGTTGTCACCGTAACACCTATCTAAGAACATGCACCCAATCAAATCCCAACCCATCACTGAAAACCGCATCAATATCAGACTAGTGGTTTTGGAGATAAGTGGCATCATTGGTTTGCACAAACAATGTTTGCTGCAGCGCCCCCTGGTGAGTTGTCACCATAACACCTATCTAAAAACATGCACCAATCAAACCCGAACTCATAACTGAAAACTGCATCAAAATCGGACAAGTAGTTGCACAAACAAACGTCCTCTCACCCCAAACGGATATACCGTCTTCGTTCCGTCGCGGGTAAAAATCAGCTGCATTATTATCTAGGCGAGATTTGTACAAAAAATAAAAGATTTTAGAGACGTTAAAATTGCCATACATTTGATCTAGGGTGCCTAAAGTATATCTTTAGGCATTTACTATATTTTTAAAACCCCGGAACAAAATTATAATGACAAAACAAAAAAGTTAAACGAAGAACAAATTATTTCTGAACGAGTTGCATTTATTATTATTTATTTATTTTAAAGGCTTTAGTTTTTTTTCATTGTTTATTAAATAAAGAACAAAACAAAATATTAATAGAAAAACATCACAAAAACCTCAATAGGTTTGTCCGGATGTTGAGACACTTATAAGCTATCTTAATACTAATGTAAATTGTTAATTTATGGTTACAAGACTATCAAGCCTAAACCATATCTTTATTTTCAATGTTCTTCTTTTATGTTAAGTCATGTTATATGACATTCACAGTAAAGTCTAGTCATCGTCCGTATAAGTCCAGTCAGCTTTCAGTGAAATTAGTGGTCGTTCCACTAAAAAACTTCACGGACTTTGTGGCACAACCTGAAAAGTCACGATACACTGTTTCATTTACTTTCACTTCACTTGTGCACTTAGATTGATCTTTATTGGACAAAACGCTACCGATATTATGTTCCCGCCAAAATGTTTTCATTGTGGAATATTTTAATAATGCGGGGTTTTAAAAATATCAATCTATTACTGGTAATGTACTCTCAACTGAAAGACATTTGGAACTCTCTAAATTAACTTAATTTTTTGTACAAACAATGTATGGATCTTGCCTTGATTCTTTCACTTACATATTAAAAAAACTAGGACTCCCTATAAAAGACCTGTACTGGTGGATTCAAACTAAAATAAAGCCTATAAGTTGTATGGTTCCGTTATGCGAGCATGTGTGACTTTTAAGCGACCTGAATCCTATTTTCAACTCTATCAACTCTTTAATTAGATCTCAACTAGAGTACGCCACTTGTTTTGAATTTCTTGTATGCTAAATATCACAAATTGAAACCGTTCAACGTAAGTTTTTGAGCTCAGTGTACTATCGTTGTTTTCGCTACCCTCCTACAACGTACCTTTAAATATTTTTTCCTTAGGTACTTACACTCAAGTCAAGAAGATTGCTCCTTGGCAGATATGTATATATGATTGCACCGACGACCTTGTTAACCAAATGTACATTCATACACCATGATATTGTGCACATACCATACGAGAGACCCGCACCTACTTCTTGTAAAACGAATGCTGGTCAGCGCGCACCATTACACAGAATCATGATCATTTTTTCATAATAAATATCATATCTATCCCTCTGTGCGTCACCTATCAAATTTGCAGCATGTCTGTCTATGCTTAACGATGGTCTAGAATGTGAGCGTAGTATAAGATATTCCTAATGTAGTTTTACAACGTGTTTTATCCATGTTAAAAATATTCATTGGTGTGCATCATTTAGAAGTAGTTTTTCGCCCCGCAGTTTCACCCACGTTCCCGAGGGATCTTATCATTTCCCGGGATGAAAAGTATGTTTTATTCCAGGACATGATTTATCTGTGTGCCAAGTTTCATCAAAATCCGTTCAGCCGTTTTTGTGACTGAGCAACAATCATCCAAACATTCACATTTATAATATTAGTAGGATTGAAAACGACATCACCCAACAAGTTTTCACATACTTTAATGTTAGTTTGTTACTTTCACATTTGGGTAGAGGCCCACGCCCTTTGGAAAGCTATAAAGGATAATAAAGTAAAATACAATAAAAAGTAATTTGGATAATAAGTAGATTAAACATTAGGTACCTATTATTTAAACTGATACTGTTTTATAACAACAACTACCTATTAATTTTTACTCATATTTGCCTTCAGGCTTCGCCTTTCAAAATCTACCTATACAATAGTATTATTTTGTTATTCTTTCAATGTCTGCAGCATGCTTATTAATTGATTTGGAGTGCTTATAGGTCTGTGGCATGCATTAAGTGTTTTGAATTTAAAACCAATTAGAACTTAGGTATACCTCTCTGCATGAGTTTCGAATGAACTTCTTTTTACTATGCACATCTAATAGAAGGTTTTTAGTGTTTGACCACAATCTATTACGATGTTGGAAGACAAAGGTAAGCACACATTGTTTGAAAAGAAACTGGCTCTCAATAGCAGTAGTCGGTAAGTGATTGGCGACAGATTTTAAGGGTGTTAGATAAGTTAGATAAGTTAGAACTTAAGGGTGTTAGATAAGTTGGCGAGTACTAAAAGGCACCCTATAATGATGCTATGGTTTCCTCAAAATGTTTTCCTTCACTGAAACCTCAACCTCACCATAGGACTCGAGACCTTCGACCCGACATTCGATGTCACTACCATTGAGCTATCATCGCCTCTAGTTTAACGACGAATGAAATGCTTTAGCATAGACCTAGATTTTACGCATGGACTCCATAGTCTCGTAGGCTTTCAGGCATCTGGCAGACGACGATTTTTTTTGAAAAAAAAAAAGATTTACTGAAAATTTAAACAGAACTTATATTGATTTTATATTTTTTGATTAGGTACTCGATCATTATTACAAGTACAAAAGAAATCCAGCTTGTAGAGCAAGTAAGCTGAAGTAGCAAAGATAGGCCACATTACTTAGCTGATAACCGATATGGGTTTGGAGTAGTTTTCACGTAGAGTGGGATGGCCTCCCAATGTTTGTTAGAATTTCATTACTGCAGCTCTGTATTAAATCTGGTCCCTAAACATTCTGGATTATGTTTGTGTGGTCCAGTTTAGTCCTAGTAACCAGATGTTAACTGCTCAAGATTACAAAGTAGTTATATTCATAAAAACATAAATGTGTAGTTATCTCAGTAAAAGTTTATTATTTTCAGATAAATATCAAAATGAAGCGCGTGAGATTTAAAGTAGCAATACCCATAGCGGAGTGCAAGCGACCTGTAGTAAGTAGTGCCTGCCTTCTTTTGTATGTTACTAAAACAGTCTCAAACTATTTGTATTTTACAAGCTTTAATTTGTTCGGGTGGAATCTTGCAACTCAGAGTTGAAATTTTGTATACCTACTCGTTTTTTATATTTGATAAAGCAATTAACCGACATAGTCGCCGATTTTTTTTTTTTTTTAATTATATCACTTTATTGAAATCCTAAAAAAAGTCGGTATAAGTGATGATATGGCCAAGAAATGGCACTCTGACGCATGCATAAATAACAATAATGCAATATCCACAGTACCTACATTACGATATCTCATAACACATGATGGCATTTTTGCTTGCTTTGGGTTACTTTTACCTACTTTTAATTGCAATCGGTATATGAAGTGCGTCTGTTGATGCCGGTGCCGCGATACAAGCTAGGCTAATTAGCCACTTTTTAGCCTGCCGTTTTCAGAGCGCTTATAACCTATCCATACCTTTTTACTTATAATATCATTGTACAACATAGTAACTTATTTAAATTCATGTATTTAAGAGTTATCTATACTTATTATATAACTTTGCAAACTAAATACAAAAATATTTTATTATACTACTAACGCCATCTGTTGGAAATGACAGAACTAATAAAGTTTGAGTTATGTTTTGTTTTCAATAGTAAAAATATCAGAGGGATTAGCAGTAAATTACTTTGTGATAGATTTAAAAGCTCGCATAATTTTTTTTTTTATTTTTTTTTATTTGGGATAACAAACAGTCTTACACTACGTGGACTACCAGCTCAACCCGTCGCAGCAACCTCGCTCATTGTCGACTCACCGTAGTCTACGAGCAGCACTGGCACTTGCAAGCTACATTAGCACAACGCAGCAACAACATATCGACCTCTGGTCCTGGAGGGTAGTGATGTAGCGACATCTATCTACAACATAGATAAAGTTCGCACGACTCCTTGATAGATGGCGCTCCAATAAGCTACATCGCGCTATGGAAATTTTCCACGCGATCTGCATATACAGAGTGGTGATATATATACAGAGAGATATAAAGAAGTCCGTCCCACGTTTTGTGTTCCCTCGACGACGCCCTGAGCCGAGGTTCGGGCCCCAACTGGGGCGCCCTCAGCGGTGAGTCGTCACAAACAAACACGGCTGAGAGCCCTAAGCGCTCGCCGAATAGTCCGCGTAAGGGTGTCTATGGTCCTTCAGACCGCAACCTTTAAGTCCTCCTCCAAATAAAAAAAGGATTTTAACGCTATGGTATAAGGTCTAAATTTAATCAACCGACGATTTCTGAGCCGCACATTTTATTTGGTTGTGTTTTACGCATGTAGGTAAATCTAAATTTTGTTCCGTCTAGCTAGGTGAATAACTTAATAAAGGAGCCTTGCGAAATCGTTATGTATTCACAGCATGTGTTAAAATGATTAAAGTGAAAATAGTTTCCTGTCCTGTGGCTATACCGTTCAATGTAATTTGATAATAGTTGGTGTACGAGCTACTAATGCGATACCCAATATGTGGTTTAAATTGATGTCGTTATGTCGTCACCACTCTGAATACAAGCTCCCAACATCTAAAGTCGGACCGCGGTCCCCAGACACGATGACCTAGCCTGGCGGAAGATCTTGACTTTTCAATGAAGGAGTCTAACACCTCGTTCCTCCATAAACTGATTTTAAAAATACGCCCTTAAATGCCGAAGTTACAGTAAACGTTATATTTAAAACTTGATTTTTGTTTGTAGTTAAACTTAACCGTAACTTTAACCAAAACTATATCATAAGTTGATCTTAATTGGACAAAACACATTTTAATCAAAATAAAACGAAAACTTCACTTCTAATGTTCCCTCACGGTTGAGAGCCCTAAGCGCTCGCCGTACAGTCCGCGGGCTCTACTACTTACAAGTAGGCGGATGTGTCCGCGGGTGTCGAGCCCGCTGAATGACGTGTAGACGGGGTGATCTGCTAGTCTGTGGTAGGTATTTATCGTCCGCGGGTGCGTCCGGCACTAATCCGTTTGTTGTCGGTTTTTGTGGCACGGATCAAAGGGTTTCAGCGCGAGCGATCGTCGCGTGTCCACACGTCTCACGACGCGTCAGTGTTCTTTGGTAAGCGACTGAGAATGTACGCGTGCAACAAACAAAATTTAAATATCTCTGAAAGTATGTATACCATTTTCGAGATTTTATCAAATAACATATTTAAAATGTATTGACTTTCTCTATCAACTGGCACACGCTCTTTTGGATAACTAGGTATACCAGGCCCCATACACAGTGGCGTAACTACCGGAAGGCTAGGCGGTGCCGTGCACCGGGGCCCCCAAGCTCAAGGGGCCCTCGGACCCTGACCATCAAACTTTTTTCATCTGCCGGGCGTCCTAAGTGATGGCCAACTTTTATTTCGTATTATAAATAAAATTGTTAAAAATATTTTTTGAAGTTGCGCTATCATCTACTGGTAGGATTCCTATGGCAACGTAAAACTGAACGTGACCAACCGAATTAAATAAACTGACTCTTTGAAGACCGATCGAGATTTTGGAGGTCATTAATGATTTTGCCCATGTCAAAACTATCTATTAAAGATACAACATAGATTTTATACAACATAGATGCTAACAGAGTTACTTTTGTGGATTATATTATATTATCTATTAATTTAATACAAGCATAAAAATATTTTTAGAACTTTGAAGCACTATTTTAAATAAATTACCTAAATCAAAATTAAGAAATTAAGATCTAGGTATGTTTTTTAAATGGTACTCTGTCAAGGTCATCATAGGGGCCCCACATTCCTAATGTGCCCAGGGCCTCCAATAGGTTAAAGACGGCCCTGCATTTAATTCAACTTTGCATTATTTTTGCGTAGGTACTCTATTAGTAAATATTTATTATTTAGTAGTGACTCTTACTAATTCAGGTTTAGAGAGTAGGATTATTAATTCTAATCTAATCTATCTAATACCGTTAAACGCATACAATTCTTGTATATATGTAGATATATATACCTATAATCTGAATCTCGGAAACGGCTGCAACGATTTTCACGAAATTTAGTATGCAGGGGGTTTCGGGGGCGATAAATAGGTTTCATTTTTAGAAAACGTCGTTTTATTCGTATTTTTAGGCAATGAAAATCTGCTATATCATTGGAATACGAAGGTAAATTTCGCTTCGAATTGCTAGATCAAAATAGCTCAGGGGTAAAAGAGCGGTTCGAGTCCACACAATTTTTTTTTTCTCTTTTATTTCAAGTACCTTCTTTTGTGAGAAAAACTATTAACATATGACAAAAAAAACGAGCAAAGCTCGGTCATCCAGGCACTAATTCTTATTAATAATAATCCTTCTCTCGATACGATTGCAAAAAATCAGGGTACCTTGCCAACCTTTTCAATTAGAAATAATCCATAAAAAATATATTTTGAACATGAAACGATATGAAAAAGGGTGTGTATGGTCCTTCAGACCCCCACATTTCTGTCCTCCCCAAAAAAAAACTAATGTTCCCGCCTAAAATTCCCCGACGTTTAAATTAAATGAAAGAGTTGCCAGTTGAATTTACTATTAATTATTAGCTACCTACCCTATTAATTGTTGTTTTGTTGTGGAAACAACAAAATTCGGCACCGACGAAAATACGCTCTCCAATATTATAACTATAATGCAAAAAGTATTTGGAAATGAGCAGGAACAGGAAGAAGTTCACTGCTACTTTTTTTTAAATAATATTTAGTCATGACCATAGATATAAAGTCTTTCAGTCGCATACATTTACATCAGTTTTTATATTCGTCTTTAATTTATATCATAGTCACATTCTCACATTCACCATAAAGTCTAGTCTTCATCCGTACAAGCAAGTCTGGTAAGGTTTTAGTGAAATTGCCGGCTGTTCCACTAAAACTTTTCACGGATCTTTTGGGACAACCTGAAAAGTCACGATACACGCTTACATTTAATTTCACTTCACATGTGCACTTAGATTGATCTTTATTGGACAAAACACCACCGATATTATTCAATAAAACTCAAAATACACGAATTTAATCAAAATAAAACGCAACGTCACTTCGCAAGTTCCCGTTATGTATGTGTCAATATAACATGTCCGACAGTTACTAATATTACAGAAAAAAGTCAAATTAAATGTCAACTATCAAATTTCTATGTGAATTAAATATTACACTCATTAATTTAATAGTTTTCATATATATGTTATGCCATTACTTTTTATTCAAGAGCAAGTTATTTATGGAATAAAAACATTTATCCATTAGCCAATTTTGCAATCTTGTTTTAAATTTTTTTGTGGGTAAATCAGGAAAGTGGGTAAATCTAGCGAGTTAAATTTTAAATATTCAAAATAAAGAAATTGTTAAGGCTTGATAGTTTTGTAACTAATGCCTATAAAATAAATAAAATTAATATAAAAAAAATGTCTCTACGGTTGACGCCTTGACGCTAGCGAGCGATTACCTTTTTTTACAAATTCAATGATTTCCCACAAAACTTTGCTAGTTGAAACAGTGAAGATATTTTATTAGAAAAAAAATATTTTTAAATACGAATGTTTTGCCTAAGAATTTATCTTGGATATCATTTTCGTGTGCGGAACAATCACATAGCTAATATGCGTCTTTTATCATTTTTCATGTGCGTGAAAGAAATGTCAGAATAGAAGAGTAGGTACGTAGATTGGTCTCTGTTTTGACAATGTAATACCGCCGAATGTGAGAACTATTTTTTATATTACGTGGAGTTGTAAATTATAACGTAGTTTATGATGAAACAGATGATCAATTTACCTAGTTGTAATGAAACGAACAAAAGTGTAGTAGTGTCGGTTAGATAGTTTTTGACAGCCGGCAGGCTCGTCGTAAGAGTCTTACGATTGGCCCTCACAAAAATGAACAGTCGCAGTAGTGTAAATGAAACGAATTTGGTGAATTTCTCGACGGATCTGTCGACTTTAAATCCATTAGATACCAAAGAATCGTTGTTGAGCTTTCCCTTCGATCACATTTACGCATGTCATTCTGAAACGTCAGATCGGAGACAAACGCTTCAGCTCGATAAAGAAGTTGAGATCTCTACTCACTGCATAGTTACGCAGGAAAACGATCTGGTGAGCACAACTGCTGAGATAAGTAGACTCGGTGAGCGCCTTACCATATCAGAAAACCAAAACAAGAAGCTCAAAGACCTACTCATTTATCATCTTGACTTGATACAACAGCAAAATGAACTTATGACAAAAAGAGATAAACTCTACCAGGCTCTGAAACAGGAAAATGACACAGTAAGTTTAATTGATTCTCAAACAAATATGTATTAATGGGATTTCTTCATTGTAAATTTGGTGGTAGTACATCTTCAAGTATGCAATCATAACATTGATGTAAAATATGAACATCAAGTCCCATCTTCATATTACTACTGATTAAACTTTAACCAATTTCTGCTTAATCTCCTCAATAGTTGGTACTTTAGTATTAATTCAAAAATATGTAAGTTTATTCGATCGAAATTCATTATTTTCTTGCTGTATTTCAGTATGAATTTACTATTTCTTATTATAATAATTTAAATCATCTACTAACAGACTTGATTGGTATACTCTATAGAAGTCCCCAACAACTGAATAGGTGTTTTAAGAAAATATTAATGGTTCATCTGCTGTATAAAAATAGATTAATGCTTTTGTTAAATAGTGATTGTTAAATTTGTAGAGAAACTAGGTATTATGTAAAATTGGGAATTGGCCTAAAAACCATTTTTTTAGGTTATAACTGAAATGTTTTCACGCAAAATATCTTAAGCTGTGGCTCATCCATAACAAATAAATAACGGATATCTTGAAACTGTCATATATTTCAAACAATATCTAAATGGGCCTAAAATGATTATAATTTTGCTATGCTTGCGATTTTACTGATTTATACTACATAAAAATGTGTACAATTTTTTTATATATTTATATTAAACTTAGAAGATTTTTATTTAACAAAGAAATATTTTGAGTACTTACTAATAAATTGTCATTATAAGTAAAATGTTGTGTAATGCTTAAGCAAGTTCATTTATATATGTGTAAATTGCTGAAAAAATAAATGTGCTGTTAATTACTATGCGGCATATGGTAGAAGGAAGCCAATGTTTTCATTAATAATAAATGTGCTCTGCGAGAAAATGGCTAGTTACATTAGTATCTACAATTAATATGTACAAAATATGTGTTGTTAATAATTATTATTTTTAGTCTTAATTTATTATTACATACTGGCTAATCCTCTGCTTGCGTTATAATGTCTATGTCTACTAAACAACAACTATAGAAAGTTTCTACAAAAGTAATGAACAATGCGAGAATACATAGAAGACAAACAAATAAACCTAATATTTTTTAAATAAGATGCTATGTGTATATCAATAAAAACAAATAAACAATTACCCAAATATTGTCTATACTTAAGAATTCTTGGTCTGCCTAGCTAGTAGTTTGAAACTAAAAAATATCACACATGTTCCTTTAATAATATGGGTAAAATAGGGGTATGGATATAAAAGAGTATTGCTTAAATTGAACCATATGGCAGATAGCTACCATTTTATAATTATACTAGCTATCCGCCCCGCGGTTTCACCCACATATCCATTTTTTACCCATTTAGACATAGAATTTCAAAAAAACCTTTCTTATTCCTCGTCTACATATTAAAAACAATACCTGTGAAAACATTAAGGGTGTAGGCTGGGCGTTGATGAGACAGCCCTTCTCATTTTTCATACCAAGAAACGGAAATAACTCCTAACTTTGAATCCCCGTTTCACCCCGTCAGAGGTGGAATTTTAGGAACGCTAAAATACGTGTTTCTTTATTTTTAATTAATTAATTAACTTAAAAAAACTTCGCGGACTTCCATACAAACTTTCAACCCCTGTTTCACCCTCTCAGGGGTATAAATTTAAATAATGCTGATACACGTGTTTCTTTATTTTTAATTGATAGTCTAAAAACAAAGTTCCATGATCCTAGCTTCAAAAATGACTGACTTTCATACAAACTTTCACCCCCTTAAAGGTTGAATTTCGAAAAATCCGTTCTTATTCCTCGGTCACGTTTTAAAAACAACAACTGGGAAAAAAATCAGCTTTCTAGGTCTAAGGGTTTAGGCTGGGCGTTGATAAATCAGTCAGGACTTATCCTTTTATATATATATAGATAATAGTTTATGAACTATATCTTAAAGATATGCTATGCTATTTAGTAATGACCTGAACCTTGCAAATGCTTTCAAAACTTGACTCAATCCCATGCTTTGAGAAGCTATTGATTTACTCAATGTATGTATGTTTTAATAAAACAGAATGATAACTAACCAACTAATGTTTATAACTTAATACTACAAAATATTGAATTACTGTTTTCAGCTAAAGTCTAGGCTGAATCGTACAGAGAAAAAAATTACTGTAAATCAAAGACAAAATCTGAATCCACCACCATTAGTTCATGTGCCGACAACATCAACAGTGGTCAAAAGTGAACCTTGTTCATCTTCACAGGTGAGTTATGCTGCTTTTAATTGTTTCAGAAACTTTTAGTAATGCTCATATTATATAACAGATTAGATTTTAAATTTAAGCATTTTTTTTAGTTTTGTCTAATTCTTTGATATATCTAAACAAAAACATTATTTCAATAACTGTCTACCACCACTGTAAACTTAAACCACCTTATGTATTATTTGAGTATAAATTTTTCTTACAGAAAGATTATTGAAATTAGATCACTTACGTAATTTAAGTGATACTTTTTCAATTTAACTTTTGTATTCAAAGTAAAAGCCATTTATTTATTCAGTTTAAATCCGAGAAGGTAATTTATGAAGGTCGATGGTACATAATTTACCATAGTTTGGAAGTCAGTCAAGTATTTCAGACTGACACAGATAGTTTTTTTTTAAATGGCGCTCCTTTACTTATTTCATGCTCCATAAAAAAATGTTACAATTTCTTTCGCTAATATCATTCGAAAAAAAAATTAAGCTATGAAGAATATCTAACATTTGTTTTTCAGATTATGTATAATAGCTACACAGAGCTATTATTACCCGATAACCGATCAAATTCGTATATTTTCAATAGTGATTTAAACAAAACTAGAGCTTTTGGACAGGAACCCTTTGAGCTAGCTACTAGTGCAGATACCGGTATGATTTATTGAATTTTAGTAACTTTCAATCTTGCTGCTTATTTAATAAAACAGGCATTTACTTAGGAATACTACTGATATATTATTTTCTTCTTTCTATAAACTGTTTATTTGATTACAGATGTCACAAGCTATTTTTCTGGTGATTTAGGCATACCGTCAATATTGGAAAGTAATATAAGCACTGACAATTTCACAATGATTGAGAATAAACGATCATATGTGAAGAAAGAGATAAAAAGTGAACCACGTCCTGAGCCGCTTTATACAGTGACAACAACTAGGTAACATTAGTAAATCAATCGTGTTTTAACAAAGCATTACCCTCCAACATGTTCATAATACAGCAAAGCTTTGTTTTCTTTAGTGGTAATCCAGTGATCCAGAAAATACAAAGAAATAGAAAGAGGTCCTCTGGAATAGGCAGTTTAAGTCGAGTTCGTCCTGCGCCCAAAGTAGAAATACCTGAAAGTAGTGAGTTTGGAATATCAAATTGTAAATACATATTTATTTTTAAATATCAGTAATTTTTACTTTAACTCTTTTATCATATGATTTCAGCCAAAATATTTGAAGATGATAAAAAATTGGAACGCACCTTTAGTGTTAATAAAAAATCTAAAATGATTAATACTTATGGCAAATCTAAGACTAGCACGACAACAACTGCTACTATTCCAAAGAGAACGATTCATTATACTGGTTCGCTATCAGATAGGCTTCAATTGATAGACACGACACCTACTGGAGAAGACCCCTACCAACTCGGCGAGGCCGATATGAGGGAGCAGTCGCCTATTCCCAAACTTATGTTACAAAAAACTAATCATGGTAGAATGAAAATATGTTCTGATACGATGGGGCAGAGTACGGTAACTTCTAGACGCATTTATGATTGCGCCGCTCCACAAACAAATACTAAAACAGCGAGTAAGTTGAAACTAGACAGGTATGACTTCCCGAGTACGTTTACAAGTGCCACAGAAATAAAAAAAGAAGCAAAGACACTAAGGATAGAAGAACCAGATTTGGATTTAGTTAAAACAGAGTCAGACATCGATTGGCACTTATTTTCTAAATCAGGAAACGAAACGAGCTTATGTGACTTTTCGTATGGTGAAAATTCAAATAATTTGGCCACAAGCATTCTACCGAGCCTAGATTCTGTGGACTTTCAAGATTTATTTTCAACTGAACCATTAAATTTAGACAGCTTAGGTACTTTGGATTACAATATAGAACCAGAGAAAACGGCTGTTGATAAATCAAAAAAGCGAGGGGCGCGGACTACAAGCTTAGTGGGGGGTGTAAGTATCGTTCACTTATATTTTTCTTACGATTAAATATGTACAAGATGGAAGGTCACGTACAAGTTATAACTATCCCATACCGCAAGTGAAATGATTTGTATTGTGTTTTTTATGTAGTCAAATAAAGATTTTTTCAATACACTTGCTCATAAAATGGCTCTTATTTCACTGTACGTCAATTTCAATTTGTACGTTTTTAATAAATAAAACTTTCACTCAAATATAACTTTTGTTTTCTCTGTAATAAATAAAACTTTGAATTCCCTATTTTGTACGTGGCTAAAACGAAAAGCCAAAAAACAGAAACCTCATTGTTTTAGTCTATGGCCGATCGCCATTGTTAGATGCGCGCGCATAGAAAATCTGATTAATTTTTCCCGCCATTGCAAAAAAAATCACAACTCGTTTTCACTGTTGAAATTATAGTTATTTTCTTCACTAGTGTGTTGAAAAACGTCGTATGATACGCGTGTATTGATGATTACACACCTGTACCATAATGTACTATTTTATTTATTATTTATTTTAATCGTTATTTCACGTAATATGCGTACATCTTTGATCGAAGTAGTTTTAGTAATAGTTTTATTAGGAAATAAAAATGTGACTTTTTAAAACAATTACAGGATGGAGCATTCAATAAGTGTAGTAGCGATAGCAAACGTGGTCGCAAGCGTGCGTTGTCGACGACGGGACTTTCTAAGGGGATAAAACGCGAAATCCCACAGAAAGGACCAATAACACCTAAACCAAAATTAATAAAAGGGAAAGGTGAGATCATTTCTATTTATTGCATGAATGATACATATCACTTACCGACATTGTAGGTGGCATATAATAATCTTTTGTGTTGAAAAGATTCTTGCTCATAAAATGGCTCTAATTTCACTGCAATCAGGCATTTAATGACACCTATAATGAAACGGTGACTTTTTCATTGCTATTATTCACAGTTATAGGGTTTTTTTTATTGGTTGAGTTGCTTTTTTCTTAAAAACATTTCCATTAGTACAAATAATACAAATTCGTGTTCAATAGTACACATAAATTAATGTACCTATTGTATTTAAATAAATAGTTTCAAACAATTCAAATATAAGTTTTGTTTTTTCTGTAATTTTCATTTTGTACGTGGCTAAAACGCTATCCGTGAAACCATAATGTACTATTATGTACGTATTGCAGTTGCGTGTCGCGGTAAGAAATCGCCAGTGCCGGGTATGGTTACGAATAAGCCGTATCACACTTCAGTGGGCGACCCAGATTTATCGTGGTACCTTGGCTTAGATCCTGACATTAAATTAGAAGATCTTGACCCTCCCAGTGACTGCAAAATGTCTACCGTTGAGGTGGGTTCTTTCATATACAACATGGGGTTCTTCATACGAAGAGTAAGAAGGTTTATGCAAAGTCGGCAACTCGCTCGTGACGCCTCTGGTGTTGCAAACGTCCATAGGCTATGGTAACCGCTTACCATCAGGTGGGCCGTAAGCTTGTATGCCACCTAGTAGTATACAAGCTTAAAATAATAAATACGAAAGAAACTAATTTAAAATATACGTAAAGAATGTACCAGTTATTGCCTATGCATGATT
Source organism: Ochropacha duplaris (assembly GCA_951361185.1). Taxonomy (NCBI): domain Eukaryota; kingdom Metazoa; phylum Arthropoda; class Insecta; order Lepidoptera; family Drepanidae; genus Ochropacha; species Ochropacha duplaris. Next base: position 6,464,261 of record OX592690.1, read on the forward strand.
TGGGACTTAAAGTAAAAAAACTATACGGAATGGATTTGAAAACAATATAAATTGGAGTCACATCGTTACTGGGTTTAATCAGATTGTCTAAAATATAACCTCCTAAATGTCTTGATGGTTCTGTAGACTATTCATGACTGCTTTTCTAGAGCCTAAACTTATGAACGAACATAAACATCTGTGGTACCGAGAAGGACCGCCAAGTCTATAATAATATGATTACCGCTTTATAAACTAGTGTAAATTTTTTAAGGTACCGCGATGGCGAGAGAAACTTTACACGAGTTGTTATACTCTAGAGGGCACAGAAAACTTAGACGATAAAGTGTTTGAAAAGCGGCATCAGAAACTGGAAGCCGAAGAAAGACGGCAACTAAGGTAACTTTTTATTTGTACACGAAATACATACATAATATGATTAACAAGCTGTTCCCGCGGTTCCACCCTAGCTCCCTAAAAAACTGTTCATCTGATTTAAAAAGTATTATCGCAAATCTTAGTCATTTAATAATTCTGGTTAATAATCTAACCTATGCGGGTTGGTTCCGCCTTTCATCTCTAAAAACCCCAGAAGCGGTAGCGGTGATGCACAACAATACCCAGTTAAAATGGAAATAATTTTGTACTTACCAAATTAATAATCCTTTTTATCGGCATAAAGGTTCTCTGCGGGCTTGGAAACTAACTTGGCTTCGGGCTAAATACAACCGAAGCACTAAATTTTTTACGAAAACTCGATCTTCTTATTTTTATTATTATTTTTTCTTCTTTAAAGAGGATATGCTGCCAGTGACCAATAGCGGCTGCAACCTTTGCGGAAATATTAGTTTAGTAAGCTTAAAAACTATTTACACAGTAACAGGGCATTATTGTGCTCCACCAAATTCATATATTGTAATCTAGTGGTTTTATATACAATCGATCAGCAGACAGTGATTTAATAATCGACAACATTTCATTATTTAATATACTTATATTATCTTTTTATTATGAAACTAGGTTAAAATAAATATGAGACCCATATTTTTCCTCTTTTTCCAAATTAATGTGATTTCATATAGAAATTTAACATTTTATTTCATTCAGTTCTAAATAGATGTAAGCAACTTTATAGGGCTGAGCAGAGAGATAATGCCTTTCCTCTTTACCAACAAAACATCACAAATAAACAAATGGCTGGCATGCTTGTTTAGTTAGTTCGATTTAGATTTTATTAATTAATTAAGTAGTTTGTTTTTACGCAATGACGTAATTTTTATGGTCCTAAAAAATAAATGTCAATTGCAGGTGGCATATGCGACGGATCCGTGAGCAGAGGCACGTGGAGCGGCTTCGGTTGCGGCAACGTGACTCGTGGTGGAGCGCCAACACGTCGCAGCCGTGCCACCCATCCGTGTTCACCATCTGGCCTCGGCCGCAACGTGACGTCCAACTCATCGAGATCACTGACACACTGCCTGTCATGGCCTTTGGGGAAATACTACCTGCGTTGCCGGACAAGTACGTACATTTACAAACACTACACCAAATAAAAAAAAACGGTCAAGTGCGAGTCGGACTCGCGCACCAAGGGTTCCGTACAAACTTGTAAAAAGATTACGTTTTCGATTACCTTATTTGAGGTTTTTGCCAATTAAGCTAGACCTCTAAATTGTATGAGCGCCGATACAACTCAGAGGTCTATCTTAATTAGTGGTGACTATGTATGTATGGGGACATAGATTTTCAACTTTTTTTCATTTTTTAGAATTTTCCCTTTATTTGTGCTGTAAGACCATGCTTTTTGCCAAATTTCTAGAATTGTCCATTTTGGTTAAAAGCGATGTACACAACACAAGTAAAGGAAAAATTCCAAAAAATTAAAAACGTTGAAAATTAAGGTAAATTTTGGTACTTACAAGTTTTCGCGAAAATCTAAATTTGCCGATATCTTTTTATAGTGTTAACTCAGGATCTTGATCTTTATACACCCAATAGGGACTATAGACCTCAGTATCTGGTATAAATTTCAACTTGCTAGGTCCACCCGTTCTTGAGATAATCGGTGGTGCCACACGGACAGACGGACAGACAGACGGACAAGAGAGTGATCTTATAAGGGTTCCTTTTTTTTTACCTTTTGAGGTACGGAACCCTAAAAAGGTAGACATAGCCCAGCGCACTTTAAATGAAGCATAGTAAATGTAGCCGATCGCGTTCCTGTGCCATGCGACTAATGCGGGATAACGTAGGTGCAGCTCACGCACACAAATTCGTGCACGTTGCTTTACTTCATTATCCCAGGATAGATATGATATATAGATTATCTATATATCATATCTATCTGTGTGTGCCAAGTTTTAACAAGATCGGTTTAGTAGTTTTGGAGTTCATCGCGGACGAACATCATAGCGTGACACGTGAATCTGTATATATGTTACTGGCCAGACTTGATTTCAGGACAAACTAGTTTGGCCTAGGCTAAACTAGTTCTTCCTAAACGCGGTCGCTCACAGTCTCTTCCTCTGACCAGTGGCGTCGCGTTTCGAATATTTAAATTTTAATGGAGCATAATTCTGAAGTAATAAAGTTCATTCAAAAAAATATTTGAATCACATGCATATTCCCTATTCTAAGATTTTGATGAAGCGACCGCGTATAGGAAGAACTAGTTTAACCTAGGCAAATCTAGTTTGTCCTGAAATTGGGTTTGGCCGGTGACATATACAGGGTGTCCCATAAATAACACGGCAGAGTGACACTGGAGCTAGATTGGCTTCAGGTCAATCAGATAACATCAACATGACCTTAGTAAAAGATTTCTGGTTTTCGAGATATTGCTAATTTTATGTTTTAAAAAAAAATCTCTATGAACAATTTATCGACAAAAGACGCCTGCACCATTTATTAAGTAGGTATTATTTTTTAATTGTAGTATTTCCCAAGTACCACGACTTAAATGTCAAAAATTTGAATTTTTAAACTTTTGGAAAAAATCTACGAATGTTATACCATTTTCGAAAGAACATTAAATATGATAGTTTTTAAGATCATTTTGCTGATTCAGTCCAGTACAATTTTATTTCACAGTAATTAGTCAAATTTTAGTTAAGTTAAAATGAAAAAACTTATTTATTTTTTGAGCATAGCGTACTAGTTTCAAATGAAATGATTCCTTGATTGTCTCAACCAACTAGGAAAAAAACCTATAAGTTAGAAGTTATTTATAGCCCAAACAGGCGAAAAAAACACCAAAAAATATTTTAAATGGCCATATCTCGAAAACCAGAAATCTTTTACTAAGGTCATGTTGATATTATCTGATAGACCTGAAGCCAATCTAGCTCCAGTGTCACTCTGGCGTGTTATATTTTGGGACACCGTGTACAAGGCAATCGTTACTGACTGATTGACTGATCTATCAACACAGCTCAAACCGCTGAACAGATTGCGCTGAAATTCGACTCGCATATAGTTATTATGACGAAGGAAAGGATTTTGAATATGTTTTCCCCCTAAGGTGAAACGGGTATCCAAAGTTTGTGTGGAGAAACAGGATCGTGGGTGAAACGCTAGTTTGAAATAAGTATTAAAGATTAAATTTATTTTTTGGAAATTACAGAAACTTCATGCTGCCATGGGTGAGGATTTCCAAAGCTCTGAAGAGATCTAAAAGATCCAAAACATTGCATTGAAGTGAGTGATATCAATTGTAACACTTGTATCTTGTGAACTTTTGTATGATACGGCAACTATATAATAGTTTATGGTTAGTTAGTTTGATCCTTCAGAAACTGATAGAGACATTTATCGTTGACAATCTTTGTTCTAGTGAAGTGATATATATTCACGTGACTATAATTATTCATAATGGCAAACCTGTTGTTTGCTTGAGAGTGTTGCACCAAGTAATTTTAGCAAACAATTAAGTAATGTATAAGTTCTGACGTATTCATGTTTTGTATCACTTCATTTTGAATGGTATTGTTTGGCAGACGTTGTCTAAATTGGTGAGCTCTCTCTATCTATACCAATATTAAAAAGCAGATGAGTTTGTACGTTCGAACGAGCTAATCTCGGGAACCAACACTTTTATTGAAGAAAATGGAATATAACGTGCTACGCTGCATAGTTGTGGAGCAGTAACCATAAACGTTTAACGCGGGTGATACTGCAGGGTATAGCTAGTCTTCTGAATAATTGCGAATATTGGATTGCCCTGGTACCTATTGTATATCTACAGTATCGATTAGCATATCTTGCAAAGTTTTATAGATTGCCTACGTTAAAAAAATAAGTTCCAAAACTAAACCTCGACTACTGAAAAATCACGCTCTAAAAAGAATGCAACAAGAAAATATTCTCATCTCAAATAACGACTAAACAAGAAAACCAAGCTGCCCCATGCAATACACCACTTACGTATAGTGAAATAACACAAGGTGATAGAAAACGGAATCTAAGAAATTATAAACCAGTTGACGAAATAATGTCACAACGAACATACCATAGTACAAATACTGATGGAAGAGCCAACGTCCTACAGGACAGAGACAAAAAAAACCTAGAAATGCTAATAGCATTACAAACAGAAAAAATTGATAAACTACTAGAACAAATGAGCAGTCTAATGCATATCATCACTGTGCTTATTAGTAAAATTCCGTGAACTCAGAATTGCAATTTGGAATATCAATGGTCTATTACCAAATAAATATGACCTAGAAATCCTAATTAAAGAGAACAAGGTAGACATTGTCCTACTTTCTGAGACCCACATGACAGATCGCAAAAAGTTTATACTCAGAGGTAATAATATCTACTGCTCAAATCATCCCGATGGAACATCCCATGCAGGGGCAGCAGTACTCATAAAGAACAATATTAAACATCACTTACATAATGAGCTCAGTCAAGACTATCTACAAGCTATAACTATCACAGTAGAAGACATGTTTGGTGACATTAACATAAGTGCAGTGTATTGTCCCCCACGTCACAACATCAAAGAAGAAATGCTTACCAGTTATTTCCACTCACTCGGCAATAGATTTATAAGCGGGGGAGATTGGAATAGCAAGCACAAGCTGTGGGGATCTAGAATAATCACTACCAGGGGACGGGAACTTAAGAAGTGCATAGATTCTATAAAATTAACTACCTTCTCATCAGGAGAACCAACATACTGGCCTACTGATAAAGCAAAGGTGCCTGATCTACTAGACTTTTTCGTAACAAAAGGTATAGCCCAGCATTATGTAAAGTTTGAGTCATGCCTCGACCTCCTCTGACCACTCCGCTGTCTTAGGTACATTTAGTAACTGCGTTATTGAAAGAAATAAACCAAAAATTTAAGGCTATGATAGCTCAGTGGTAAGTGATGTCGAATACCGTGACGAAGGTCGTGGGTTCGAATCCTATGATGAGCTTTCGGTGAAGGAAAACATCGTGAGGAAACCATAGCACGGTGGTAGGGTACTTTGTAGAACCCGACTGGCTGGCTACCACCCTCAAGTTGAAAATCTGTCGCCAAACACCTATCGGTGTGTTCCGACAGCTGCACTTGAGAGCCAGTTCCCATCTAGGCTTTGTGTGCTTACCATCTTCGGCCACATCATCACTTACCATAGTGAGATTGTGGTCAAACACAAGCCTATCGAGAATAAAAAAAAATACCTCTTAGCCTGTGTAATAAAAATACCAATTGGGAATAATTTTATGAGAGTTTGGACCAGGAAATAAACCTAAAAGTTAAACTAAAAACAGCGAATGATATTGATAAAGCTACTTTCCTTATCACAAAAAATACAGGAAGCTGCATGGCGTGCTACACCGGCTTTTATAACATCTAAACAAAATGCAAACATTCCTATGGAAATACGATTAAAACTAAAAGAAAAAAGAAAACTTAGACGCAGATGGCAACTTAGTCGGCGTACTAATGACAAAACTGCGTTCAACAGAGCAACAAGAGAGCTGAAAGACCTCATCAAAACTACTGAAAATCAGACATTATTTCAGAAACTATCACAGTTATCGGCAACCAATCAAGGAAATTACTCATTATGGAAAATGACAAAAAATCTTAAGAGACCCCAAGAACATATTCCTCCTCTAAGATGCGCTGAAGGCACCTGGGCTCGAAAGCCCTGTGAAAAAGCAAACACATTTGCCCAGTACCTCAAGCAAGTCTTCACTCCAAATGAATCTCACATGATCGAATTTGAAGCAGAAGTAGACAACCTGATCAATAATGATCAACAGTTATCTTTACCTCTTAAACCAGCAACCCCTAAAGGAGTACTGAAAGAGATTAATAACTTAAAGAACAATAAGGCCCCTGGTTTCGATCTAATTACAAGTGAGATCCTAAAACATCAACAAAGACCACCAGTTTGGTTTCCGACCACTACACTCAACAATAGAACAGGTGCATCGGGTAGTACACAAAATTAGACAAACCCGGAACGGAATGAATATTGCTCAGCTGTATTCCTTGATGTACAAGGGGCATTTGATAAAGAGTGGCACAAAGGACTTATCTATAAACTGAAAACCTTCCTACCTAACACCCTATACATGATACTCAAATCATATCGCAAATTCCAAGTAAAATACGAGGAGGAACTGTCACAGCTCTGTAATGTTGAAGCATCGGTGCCTCAGGGTTCGGTTCTTGGCCCGCTGTTATATTCCCTGTACACTGCAGACTTGCCTGTCACTGCGGGAGTGGAAATAGCAACATACGCTGATGATACTGCTTACCTTGCAAGTGATAAAAGTCCTGATATTGCAACCTCTAAATTACACGAGCAACTGAACAGAATAAACCAGTGGATGCAAAAATGGCGGATTAAGACTTGTGCCTCTAAGTCCACGCACATAACATACACTCTGCGTAAAGAAGATTGTAAGGCTGTCACACTGGATGGAGAAGTATTACCACACAAAACAAATGTTAAATACCTGGGGTGGGGCTTCGTCTAGACAGGCGACTCACCGGGCGAGAACACATCAAAGCAAAAAGAGATGAAGCCAACATGCACCTTAAAAATCTGTACTAGTTAATAGGGCGACACTCCCCATTATCACTTGAAAATAAACTGCTAGTTTACAAATGCATAATTAAGCCAGTTTGGTCATATGGCATTGAACTGTGGGGCTCTGCAAGCAACTCTAACTTAGAAATACTACAACGATTTCAAAACAATGCCCTCAGAGCTATTTCCAATGCACCGTGGTTCACTCGTAACTCTGAAATACATGAACACCTACAGATACCAACTATTAAAGAGGAGACTAAAAACTGCTGCACTAAATATAAAAAAAGGCTACAAACACACAAAAATGCCCTTGCAAGAGCACCTATAAATGGTAAAGCACCCCGCCTGAAGAAGTGCAATATCCTAGATATTGATAGAAGACTGTAACGGTCTCTATAGGTATATATATTTTGACCATGCTCACTGGAGCGTGGGTCATATCAACGAGAGTTAAACATGAAAACATCTGATTATGACTAATTAGTCGATTGCAGATTTAAAAAAAAATAAAAATCCCAAATAACCGTGGTCGTATGCTACTTTGCAGAATGTATTATTTTGTTACGGTAGGTGGCGCAGCGTGATTTTTCAGTAGTCGGGTTTTAGTATTCGAACTTATTTGGGTTTTTGTAGAGCCACATCATATTTTTTGTTTTTGACTTCGTGCCCCCTAGAGGGCGCCATATTCAATTTAATGTGACGTCACATAACCTATAACCAGCGGACAAACAAGACGCTTCCAACGACACCTCAATTGTCAAATTATGATAAGTAGTTTAGAAGTTATGAGGGAACAGATGAACATACATACACACATACCGGTCAAACAAATAACCTTCCCTTTTGCTTTGCCGCAGTCGGGTAAAAATAGAATCATCTTAATTTTCTAGTGAGGTATTAACAATTTGTTTTTATACCATGTGGTATGGAATTAAACTTAACTATCCAATTAACTCTTAAAATATTGTGTTATCTCTATCATCTTCATATTGTGGGAAAGGGACAAACATTTGTAGTCCTGTCAAATTCAGTTTAATTTAATTCTGAGCAAATCAGAAAATATACCAGAATTCACTTAGAAATTTACGGAATTGTAATAATAATTAAAACAATTTATTTCAGACTTTGTCCATGTAATAATTTAAGAAAACCTTATGCATTTAGATTGCCCCTATAAAAAAAAACATCCACTACCTAATACTTCTACTAATAAGTTTTTCATACAGACTATGAAGAACTTATTACCCTTCTATGTTGAAACGAGCTTTGGATTTAGACAGACGTCACTTTATTTTTCGAGTTATTCTCAGCAAGCCCTTTCATTTGATACCTATATTGTAGAAGTTCACCGCTGTCTTAGGGTGTTCCGCCATGTTGGATTTAAAATGACGTCATACAGCTAACCATGCATTGTCATCCAAACTAAACGTGTATACAAAATTTCAGCTCAATCGGTTAAAGATAACTGCTTCAAAATTGAGTTGCATGATTCCACCCGACCAAACATACATACTTATATTGAATTGCAAGTTAAGTAAAAGCTTGTAAAAAAATGCTTAATATATATAATTATGCAGTCTGAATTAGTGGATACTTGCGAATTTTGAAATTGAAGGTATTTGGTGATTGATACTGTAATTAGACATAGGTCCCCTGCATATACAATGTGTATTTTCTTAACTTGTTCAAACGAAATGTGCGGATGTAAGACAAAAAAATATCGATAAAAATCGAATAAAGAAGTTGCATAATCAACTTATTTTTCGATCATTATAGATAATTTTTCGTCTTACATCCGCGCATTTGATCATTACATTGATCTTTGGCGGTGATTATCATAACAACAAAAAGAGATAGACACATAAATATTTATTTATTTTGTAGAGTTTGTAGATTAAATCATGAAATTTAATAAAACATGCAAAAACGTCTACCTCAACGACCCAGTTTTAAAGATATGGATCACAAATGAAAAATAAAACAGATTTTTTTTACAAATTTTTAATATTTTTGTTATTTTATACCAGGTTTCTGTTCGATATAGTAATTTATTTTTATCTTGTCAGCTAGGTGGACTTTCTAGCTTTCTAATGACACTACTTTGAAGAAAATACATAGTTTACTTAAAAAGAAACAATGACAAAGCCAAAAGGTGAGATTTTCATTTAAAAAAAAAAACAAATTTCGTTAGTTTTTGAGATTGCTAACATAATCAACTTTTTTCGATTTTTATCGAAAATTTTTAGTCTTACATCCGCACATTTCGTTTGAACAAGTTGAGAAAATACACATTGTATAATGTAGTTTACATTAAATGATTTGAGAATGACTGAATATTGTAAATAATGTTTGCAGTATAAGATATGGATGAAAGATAATAGTAGTAGTATTATGTTGACATTGTATTTTTTATTCCTGTTTTTTAAACATTTGACATTGAATATTTTTGAAATCCAGTGATATAATTTTCTTCAGTTTTATTTGAAATAATATATTAATTATCAAGTAACACATTAGCAATCCCCCCGGTATTTAGGAAACGGTACTTACAATCAAGTGAGGGTAAAATTAAATAGGCAATGAATGAATTCCCACATATCTACCTAGTTCCCAAGCAAATATATATATTTATCCTACTAATATTATAAATGTGAAAGTTTGGATTTATGTATGTTTGTTACTCATTTACGCCGGAACGGCTGAATGGATCTGGATGAAATTCGACATGGAGACAGATTATAGTCTGGAATAGCACATAGGCTACTTTTTATCCCGGGAAAAGATAAGATCCCTCGGGAACGCGGGTGAAACCGCGCGGAACAGCTAGTACTTATATAAAACAAAGTCGGGTTTATTCGTACACTTATAACTCGAGAACGGCTGGACCGATTTTCATAGTTTTTGATATGTTAGATTCGTCTCCGCCCCGAATAGCATAAAAAATATGAAAAATTAATTAATGAAGAAAATTATTTTTGCCATACATTTTGTACAGAACGACCTTTTTACATGTGTCGAGATCGGACTGACAGATGGTTTATTTTCACAATTGGTGGCGCTGGAATCGGGTTCCAAGTTTTTTTTATATTTCAGGGCAGGACAACGTCTGCCGGGCCCACTAGTATATTATAAAATAATAATATAAAACTACTTCTCTTGCTATTTCGAATAAAGTCTGAGAACACCATTACGCCATTAATCTTATAAGCACTACATATTTGATTACAGAAATTTTTGGTTATTTATGTATCTTCCAACCACTTTCTGATATTACTGATATATCAATTTCTATCCAATACGCCTAGCATGCTTGCTTATCTTATTTCTTCCACATTCCATTTCAATTTCTCTTTTATGAATTTGAATAGCAGCACATATGCAAAATTTTTGGCGGATTTAAGGAAGTGAAGCAAGGTATGAAATAATATTTTTATGGCTATATACTGGGTTTCCGGTAAGTAGTACGAAACGTTCTACTTACCGGACACCTGTATAAAGCGAGGCTTCCCCCATGCGTCTTCCCTCTCTCCTACTGATCTCTATACTCTCGGAATGAGGTACAAAATTACAGTTGATTACTAAGACGATTTGAAGCTTCAATGTTTTTAATAAAAATGTGTAGCTTTTATATTTAGTTTTTAGGGTTCCGTACCCAAAGGGTAAAAACAGAAACCCTATTACTAAGACTCTACTGTCTGTCTGTCACCAGGCTGAATCTCATGAACCGTGATAGCTAGACCGTTGAAATTTTCACAGATGATGTAGGTATTTCTGTTGCCGCTCTAACCTTGACCGGTTTTAATATTGCAATAGTGTGATAAAGTTACCATATCACACTTGTACGGTCGGCCAAGAAAGTGGTGTGCCAGTTTTGATTTAGTTTCCTAGTCATCGAAAATTGCAACAAGGTTCAAACTAAAAAGATATCACTGAAAAAGATGCATAATAATGACATAAGTTGTCAAAAGTTGTCAGATTGATCTGCAAGCGAAACTAATCTTTATGACCTATGAATCTGCAAGCGGCATTCAACCTTAGGGTGGTACACCACTTTCTTGGCCGACCGTACTATGTACAACTTAAGTCCTATGGATGCTCTCATTACTAACTATAGTAAGCGTCAAAATGGCGAGAATAAAACTGCCTTATTTGGTCGTTGCTTCATAAATTTCGAATTCAAATAGCCAGTTAGCCAAATGTCAATGCCAAATCGCCATAATAATATGATGCCCATCGACCAACGAATTATTTTTCTGTAACGCGGCAATATTTAAGCTGTCTTTAAGCGTAGTTTGAGTCAGTCCAGAGTATATAGAGATCAGTACTTTTGCTACTCCACTTAACTTTGGTGAAAAAGATTCAATTTTAATTACATACTATATTTTAGAGGGCTAATTTCTCCTGCCGTTAATATTGAAGAACTAGTCAATGATGTTTCAACATTTTAAATTGCATAATTTTTTTATTGCATGTGTGATTATGTTTGACACCAAATATAATATTTGACATAATAATTGTATCATCTTCAGTGGAAAAGAAAAAATCTCCGGAAGCTCCGGTTTTTCGTTGATACGTATACGAGCATGAACTCGCGATTACTCTCAAGTGCAGCTGTCGGAACACACCGATAGGTGCTTGGCGACAGATTTTCAACTTGAGGGTGGTAGCCAGCCGGTCGGGTACTACAAAGTACCCTACCACCGTGCTATGGTTTCCTCACGATGTTTTCCTTCACCGAAAGCTCAAGCACTTTGTAGGATTCGAACTCACGACCTTCGTCGCGGTATCCGACGTCACTTACCACTGAGTTATCATCGCCTTAAATATCGCTATTTCTATTAAATACAACTAACCTACTAACAACCTTTATGTTAATACCATTGTATTATGTTGGTAATAAATGTATGTACCTACTGTAAACATTAATTGATACATTTTGTTTAGGATTTACAATTTCTTTAGTGATTTTAATTTTTATATCTCTGTCGAGGTTGTGGGCTCGATTCCTACCCAATATCTGTTTCGAAATATCAGGCGTAAATGTCGCGTCAATGAGATGATCTAGATATAAATGCTTCGTATGAAATTTTGTAATATGATTGGCAAATCCTTCAACATTTTCGTCTTATAAATGCCAAAAACAAACTATATTTAAGGCTTATTATGAGCTTGTGGATATAATAGTATTTTTTATTATTACGATTATATGATACATACATTGTATATAATGATGCATATTAATAATTAATTATATGGATTCTTCGTTTTATTGTTGAGGTCATTGTTTTGTAAATATTAAAAAAATAAAATTAAGTTTAATATACAAATATAATCTCCGTCTTTTTATCTTAATACATTATGAAATTGTTCCTAGAACAATATAATACTATAACGCTCTTGTTTATTTATTATTCTATAATATAACTTGTATATTATACAATAATAATATAAATGACTTTTACAAATTAACATCACACAAAACGCATCGTATTAACCGTTGTTTAACTAAACATGAATCTTCAATAGGTAGTATAGTAAGCATTATTATTTTTGTGTAGAAAATAATATTGATGGCTTTAATCTTGTAGTTAACTTAGCGTCACTTCATTATGTAAATAAAAATAAGTTATACGACATTTTTTGAGTTGAATCGAACGTTACACATTAAATCTTCCACTAATTAGTACAATTATGCTACATTTAGTCCCAATACATCATTAAATAAAAAAAATGCTATTTTCAAGAACATATATTTGTCAAAAACGTCAATGTTTGTTATGTTACAACAAGCAAGTTGTTTATTGGGTTACTTTGCTCTTCAATATATATCCTTACTGCTTATTATTTTCTACTTGCTTGCTGTTATCCCGGATCTTATCGTAGTTGTATTTCCGAAAGAATATCGATCATGTCCGAGTTTACTTGACGTCAACCTATCGCTTTTGAGAAGGGTGTGAAATCTAAAACGTGAAACACTGGATGTGCCACAACAAAGTTAGCCACGATTAGCTAGTGATACACTTAATATAGTACTACCCTAGTATACCCGGTATTAGGTGGTCCTGTAGTCATAGATGTATATTTTTGCGTTAAAATATATATTATTCAATATCAATTGAAGTGTTAGTCACGGTAACAGAAAACACTGTTTATGAAGAAAATAATATCAACTGGTATTTAATTTCAGATATGATTAAGTATACTTTTTCTATTCATATTGTTTGGACTCTTTGTAAATATACAAACATAATTTTTATATAAATAAATAATGTATGATGTATTCATGAACCGGTTGTAAATATGATTCAATATCGAGTGGTTCTTCACAATACGATGTTATTTATGTGGAATTGTGTTTAATTTTTTATGTAAGTATGAAATAATCTAGATTAAATGTTAGGTTTTTGGAATTGTTTTATGAACGGACGAAAATTAATTATAACATTATGTTGGATAAATCCTATTTATGAAAATATTATCCCTATTTTATTCTGGTACATTAACGTTTTCATGTTGGCTACAAATTTGTTTATGGAGATATTTGGATATTCATCGTACCTTGTAGATATTCCGGCTACACCAATGATTTTAAAATAATTTCCATTACAGTTAGTTTACTTGTTTGTCCCTTTTTTGTAATGTCACATTTATTTATTTCCAACATGAATGAATTGCGTAATTTTATTTGTAAGACTGATTTCTTTGATATGTTTTGTGTTTAACTGACGTTATTTTTATGAGATGTGTTAAGACCGACTACATCGCCCGGTTATCAAATAAATTGGCTAAATGTTATTAAATAGACAGATAGATAATAGTATCAACAATATTTATCACCTATTTCAGTTTATATTAGAATACAATGTTTTATGGACAAAAGATAACACTTGTGACTGTAGCGTAGCGTACATACCCACTATGACATTATGATTTATATAAGTTTAAGTATTACATTCATAATGTAGATTTATTGTAAGTGTTGTTCACCTTAATCAGTAGTTGTTAAGTTTGCAATGTAAGAATACATACAGCGCAGTTGAAATTGATACATTCGCTACATAGCGGCAATTGTAGTATTTATAATAATATTGTACGGCACTGTTCATTTGTCATTAAAAAAATTCAAGATCTCATTAATTATATCTATTAATTATTAATTGGATAACAATAAAAAAAACCGTTTTATTCAACACATTTTATATTGGTTTCGTTCAAGCATTTGTGTTGGTACAAAATACAATCTTGTAAATGTTTTGTGTGTTGCACCAATTTTATAATGTTTTTTGTTACATCGTGCAGGTATTCTGGTGAACATAGCATATCATTAAGAATTGTAACTAGAAACAATGTAACTTTAACCCCTAATATAAAGTCCATCTTGAATATTTGTATGTAAATAATCTGTGTAACCTTTGTACCATCACTCGTCAATGGTAATGGAAACTTAATGTGTAAATTATTAATATTAATTCAAAATTGTTGTAAATTAACATAGTGTAGATACCTAATATGATGTGGCATTTATTAAATAATCTCAAACACATACGTTAAAGTGTACAAGTTGGTAGTGTGTGTAACACTATTAGGGTAGATTAAATATTTATATTCCCTATCTCTAAGAACCTTAGTTTCAATTTAATTACGAATTCATGTGATACTTCAGACTAAGTTGTATAAGTACATGGAAATAAAGGACCTTCGGCTCTAGAAATTAAAAGTATGTTGTTTTTATTATTACTACATTTTCATCATCATACAATTTGAATATATAATTATTTACTACTAATCGACTTTCGCAGGTTGCCCAGGGCAGCTTACTCACTAGTACCAACTACTACTTACACTTTTAAGATCGTTATGGCTCTGTAGTAAGCACAACAAACCGACCTCCAAATCACTAGCCAGTATGAAAGGGACACTACTTTCCAGCAAAATAAAAATCGTTTCAAAACAACACTATTTCTGTTGTCTGGCAACCCCGATGTGAGAGGAGTGTAACATAAAATAAGAATATTAAAACTGAAAATGTATGCGACTAAAGACTACGTATACTATGGTCATGAATAAAAAGTATTAAAAAAAAGGAGTTGAAGGAATAATTTGACGTGTCCCTTTTTAGGGTTCCGTACCCAAAGGGTAAAAACGGGACCCTATTACTAAGACTTCGCTGTCTGTCCGTCTGTCACCAGGCTGTATCTCAAGAACCGCGATAGCTAGACAGTTAAATTTTCACAAATTATGTATTTGTGTTGCCGCTATAATAACAAATACTAAAAACACAATAAAATAAATATTAAAGGGGGGCTCCTATACAACAAACGTGTTTTTTTGCCGTTTTTACGGAACCCTTCGTACGCGAGTCCGACACGCTCTTGGCCGGTTTTCGTACCACCTCTCCCCTACTACTGAATTATCGTTGCAAGAAAACAACGTCGAGTAAATTAGCATGCCTCTGGATAGGTACTCAATACACATTGGTCTTGCGTGTAGAACATAGTCTCACTTTTTGGCTGTAGGTATAATAATAGGGATGATAGCTCAGTGATAGAGACGTCGGATACCGAGGCGAAAGTTGTGGATTTGAATCCTACGATGGGCTTGAGCTTTCAGTGAAGAAAAACATCGTGAGGAAACCGTAGCACGGTGGTAGGCTACTTTGTAGTACCCGACTGGCTAGCTACCACCCCCAAGTTGAAGGACTGTCGCCAAGCCCATATCGTGCATTCCGACAGCTGCAATTGAGAGCCAGTTCCCATCTAGGCTTTGTATGCTTACCACCTTTTGCCACATCATCACTTACCATGGTGAGATTGCGGTCAAACAAGCTTATCCAAAAGTTAAAAAAAGGAAAAGGCTCCTGTCTGGCAACAAAAAAATGTGAATGAGCAGTGGGCGAACACTAGTTTACAATAAAAGTCTGGTAAGTTAAATAAAATAAATGATCGGATAAAAATAAATTTATTTTCATAATTTAGTAAAAAGTTAATAATTTGCATTGCTTGTTATAATCTTGATCACAAACATTCGAGACATAAAACAATCTAAATTATAAACATAAAAGTAGAACATTAATTTGAGTTAAATGAACAAATTGATCATTTCATTAACATTCTTTGGTTTAATAGCGACCATAGAAATAATATTTTAATAAATATTATTTTTCATTAAGTCATGAATGGACACGAGAATTCCTCCTTTTCCGATTATATAAACACACAATTAGTATGTAGTTAAGCAAATATGTACCTAATGCATTTAACTAGAATCTCTAATTTATTATTTTGTACTACGCAGCTATTGTATACACTATATAGCAGTGTTTTAAGGGTGGGTATTCTTTCACACTTCTGAGTAAAAATGCTGCGATCGCGTTAATGCAGCCAATTTGAAGATAATAATATAGATTAGATAATACCAATAAAAATTGCAGAAATAGTTTGAAAAGGATGTATGTAGGTACTTAATATCAAAAGTAACACTGGTAATTTATGCAAATTATGTAACAGAATATAAATCTTCCATCTGAACCGACACGCGCAGGTCGCCAGGTGCAAGCAATTTGTAAAATACTACATATTCTTCTGTTATTGGTTATTACTAAATAAATCATTTCATAATTTTCAATATTAAATATAATTATGTTTAAATATGCTATGAGATCTTATTTTTGATATAAATATGCACTTATTTATATAATACCCAAGGCATTTAGCTAAGCAAGACTAACAAACAAACAATAAATTTATTAACATGTATTTAAGATATTTATATTCATGAATTAAGCATTACATAATATATTAAAGTTATGAAAATAGCTTTCAAGAATATCAGTAATCTATGCGTTTGTAAATGACGTAGTATTTATCTAACTAAATAAAGCCCATACATTTTGTTATATCTAATAGTAGCACACTGGTCACTATAACTAATTAACAAACAAACAATCTCTAGAATTCGTTTTTCATTTGGTTTATTAAGCATTATTACTTTAGCATTATTTCAGAGACATCAATAGTTCGGCTCAAATGCTTTATTGCTAAAAGACAAAACCGAATAAATTCAGTAGAGCCCTAGTATTTTCACTGCACGACGTTGTACAATCATCTCATCACCGTATTTAGGTATTGAGCACCTAAAATCTATTTCAAATGGGAAGCTACTGTTGACGTTTAAGATTATTATTGACAAAAAATGTTAATCTATTTATCAGCACGAAATATTCAAAAAGCACGTCACTGAAAAGCTAAATAAGGTTAATTTTATAGCAACATCTTATTTAAAATAGACTTAAGTGAAAAAATTTAAAATTTCAATTGAAACATTTTTTTCTAACAAATGTCTGCTATTATGAACAGATTTTCAGAGATAATGATCATCACAAAAATACACTAAAATCAATTCAACTATAGACAGACAGCAGTGACAAGTGACAGCCGAAGGTCATTAACTATCTAGGAAGTTATAACATAAACTAACTAGCCGAAGGGATTGCTTTCTTGATTCCATCTTTAATTTGCTTTTTCGACATTATTAGGGTTATACCTGTACCTGCCTACTACTACCTACCATTAAAAATAAAATTAAAAACTAAATACTGGCACAAAAATCATCCATTCATTGGAAAATTATTATATTTCACGGCATTTATAAATATTCACCAATAAAATATTCAAATGTAGAAGATTACTGTTAAAAAATATATAAATTCTTTTGAATAATGCTTTTTGTTTTCATCTTACAGACTTTTGATTACAAGCAGGCGTGCAAATTTTCACACATACTTACATTTTTTTACAAAAAACAAACCGAAACGTTTGAAAAATAAAAGTTACTACAGCATAGCTATGCTATATATGAGATTAGGCAAATGAAAGTGTACCATTTTCGGCCAAGCGAATTGTTGAAAGATATTTTGGTTCAAGTGACAAGACGCGATGTAAATTTTAATATATAATATGTCGAGAATGCAGATCAGTATCATGTATAACACAGTACAGAATGCAGCAAATATTATCTTGTTTATAAATAAGTAATTGTGATAAAATGTAAATGTTAGAAGTTCATAATAATATGCTATGTACCAAATGATAAATAGTTTTATTTAATAGTGTCCACGTGGTTTAAATTACCATTCAAACAACGAATTTATTTGTTATTTCAATTGTTTGATTGCTTCGAGGTAACCCTATACAAGCAAGGCATGCGATTACTTGGTAAATCTAAAATATCCAACATAGCCTAGAAGTGAGGACGAGTATCTTCTATAGCTGTTAATATTCATTTGGCATTGGTTGGTTCAATTATACAATTTTACTTCGCTTAGCATTTGCTGCGGCTGCTTTTCTGCTAATGTACCAAATTAATTTTATTTCGTAACAAACTTAACAATGCATTATCTACACTAATATAATTAAGAGAAAATATTAGATTTTTGTGTAAATTTGCTCGTAATGAATAAACTCAAAAAATACTTAAATTAAAAAAAACATTCTCCTATAGAAAGCTAAGTTAACAGTGAGTCAACATGTATATATATATTATTTACCTCGGGAACGCGGGCGCATGCTAATACTTATTATTGATATTGCCCAATCCTATTTGTCATTATCCACACTGGGCAATATTATTGTCAGTGATACCTATTGTTACTAGTGTATTAATGTTCTCGCTCATTAATCACATGGTCAATAACATATATAAATTTTTGAGATTTTTATTGAAGCTAGTTTTAGCTGATTTAAAATTAACCATACAATTTGACTTCGGTTTCAACGCAGCTTTTCATGATATTGTCAAGTTCGCTAAGGGTGCCTTGTCCAGTTTCAATTTTGTCAATTAATTCTTCGATTTCCGCGAGGCATCCTATTTCCATGTCGCTTAATACTTTCGAAATCTTGTCATTGTTTGCCCTGACAACGTGTTTAGCATGTAGCTTGTACAAGTGGTGCTCTTTTTTCACCTGTCAATAGAAAAAGCAAAAAAAAACGTTATATTTTATATACGCCTCCCTAGCATTCCAGAAGGAATTTCCACAGTATAATCTATCTATATACCAATTTTTATACAATTCCCCAAACCTTTGTATTTTTTAATTTATATCATACTGGCTGACTCGACAGACTGTACCCGTACTGTCCTGAAAAAAACCTATTTCAATTGTGAATCTAACTAACTCAAACACACACACAAAAAAAAAAAACGGTCCAGCGGTTTAGGAGGAATTCAGTGACATGCACATACAGAAGAATTATATATTAGTCAGTAGTATAAATGTTACTCGAAATAGGTAGGTATTTCAAATTTCAATAGGCTTTCACCATTTAACATTAACTTACGTCATCAGGGCTGGTGGTGTAAGGAGATATTTCAGCATTCGGAGTGAAGATGAAAGGTTTGAAGTATGATACACTCGGGTCTGGGGTAGTCGTGAACCAGTGCACACTTACACCGTCCGGAGAGAGATTTGATACCTGAAAAACATTGGTTCACTGGTTAACAAGATTACACATAACTCATGAAACGCTTAATGCTGGCACTTCACAGGCCAATCTATCGTCAACGCGGATCAACTTCCGATCCACTCGACTATCCGAGGGCGCAGCATTGTCCTTTCCTTAATGTCGTATGCTTTTGCGTATTTATAGATGTTTAATCAATAGTTTTATTGCGTTCAGTTATTATTTAAAAAAAAAACAATTCCCCTCCAAACTCAGTTTATTCTCACCAAATAACACCTCAAAAATGTTGACCCCCCCCCATAAGCATAAAAACCGTCAACTTTGGGGGGATTCCCCCAATTTGGCATCAGTGTCATGAATCGGGTGGGACATAATATATTTGTAAATGTTGCAATTCGGCTCTATGAACGTATGTGGATGAACGTATTGTCGTGCATAGCTTATTGGCGTGTTCGTCAAAAAATTTGCCGAATAAAGCAAATACCAATACGCAAACACAAAGAACCATGTGGAGTGCCAGCATTAGAAGTATTTCATATTATTTCACAATGGGCGTTTTTCCATTAGCCGGCACGGCACGGTGCCGGTTAAGCAAAACTGTATTGAAATATATGGTTCGTTTTTCCACTCACCGGTGCCCGGCGTCATACATTCCCACCGGCACCGGTGCCGTGCCGGCTAATGGAAAAACGCCCAATGACAAGCCGCATTGCTTCATTCCGAATGACGTGTCGTAAGTATTCTTAGGTAGGTTACCGTCGCCTATGAACATTAGAAATACCAGAGGGATTGCCAATGTGTTGCCAACTTACTGTCAAGTAAAATATACTGGAATATACCAGTAGGTATTTGACGATTTTTTAATGAAAATCGTGTATGTATAGGTAGGTATATTGTATTTAAATAAATGTCTGTTACCATCATGCTAAAACATATTTTTTTTCCTCAAACGACGATTCAAAATACTTTGTTTATTTTTGTTTCACAATATAAAGAATTCAGAATAAGATGTTTTGACAAACAAATTTTCATCCCCTATTTTATATTTAGAGAATAAAACATTTGTTCTAATATTTTAAGTGAAGAATATAAATTTATAGCTAACATGACATGGGAATTGGATTTAATTACGTTTAATGAATTCTTAATTAGTGATCGCTGCGTTAGGTAAATTGGATGTAATCATTTTTTTTTATTTTATCATTAATACAAAATCCACAGCACTAATACTATATATAAAATTAATCTTAATATTATCGCATACTGCCAATTAAGGATTTACTTTATTTAGTTCAAACATTATATTTGCAGAGCGGAAAAGAAAAGAAATGAATACAATAATAAATCTAATTTGTGTGAGTGTGAGTGTGTGTGGGTGGGGAGGGGAATGATTTCAATACATACATAAATTATGTACATACACATGTAAATATTATTAGTCAAGCACATAAATTAATTAATATCTACATACCCTGTGCGAAAATGTTAAGAATGACACTCTTGAAGCTTTCCTTAGAACCTGAGAATGGATCAGTGTCTGCAATTTTTTTATTAAAAGACCTTAACGTTTGACAGACAATGGAATTCTGGGCGTAGTTGGTACTGACCATCGGGGTGTGGAACAAAGGTGTGTGCCTAGTACGACGACTGGGAGCGCATAACTGCAAAAATAAGTTAGATAGTTCCGAACTATCTACAACTCCATGACACACGTCATGTAGAAATAACATTTGTAGAAGACAACGCCGATTTTCGAGACTTAATAACTTATGTCGTTCACATGATTCGTAATAATTGGAGGGTTTAAAGTTTATAATATAAGTATATAATATAATGTTATAATAAGTGTTATAATATAATGTACCGAGCGAGACTTAGTGGCATGCTGGTATTATATTTTTTCAGTGTATAAAGAGTGTATAGAAATGTACCTGACTGCCTTGAGTGGGAAAAGTGTCGTCACAACCACGACAAATGCGGCTCTCCTTGTGTCTTAGAATATTAAACATATCTGTTACATTGAAATCAGAGTTTGCAGTTGCTTGGATTAACAATTTTTCACCTGCTTGCTGTCTAATTTCGTCACCTCCCGATGAGAAACATTTTGTGAAGTTGTATTCAGACTGTAAAGATTTTATGTGGTTGTAAGGATTTTAAGAAACGCTTGGTTGCAATAGGGCCAAACAGAATAACAGCAAGCATTCCCAATTTTCTAAAATGGATATACATACTAACATTATAAAATACATGTCAAGACATATCTATCACACATCGTTTTTATTTGAATGATTTGGAAAGTTTTTTTGCTGTATGAACTACTATGGACCGATCTCCTATTCAACCTCACTCAGATTCGCCATAGCATGTGCAATACCTAGGTATATGAATAAAATCAATATGAATAAAATTATTTAGCAAATTTTTGGGTCCAACACATATGAAAGAATAAGTTATATAACTTCTTATAAACTTGATAAAAATAATGCAGACTTTGAAAAATATGATATTATTATGTTACTGAACAAATAGTGGATATAATTATTACCTGCCCATCCCAGAATCCCATTGCTTGAGATTTCTCATATAAATCCTCAGAATGTTTATCTATTTTCGTTGTTATTGTTAATCCATTAGAAATGTTCCTGTAGCCACTTTCAATCTTCTCAGCTGCCCACAGCTTACCACTTGTTTCAAGAACCCAAGCTTCTTTCGTATCAGCAATCAAGAAGGAGTTATGATAGAAATGGCTGTCATCATGTTCTGAACATGGCCCTCCTTGGCCATACTCTAGCAAAAGAGATGTTATGACATTCAATGCATCTTCAGCTGTATTCCCTCTTTCTAACCCTAATCTGTAATTATAGATTTATTGACATTTCTTTATTTCATACAGTAACAGAAATTACGTTAACAGATATCAGTTAATCTTAAAAACCACGTTTTATGGATTTAGAATGCATTTTCATCAAGTTGTGAGTTACCCTGGAAGATTCTGCCTGATACTAATCGAGAAGTGCTCGAAATTTTAGTTACAAGATTCCGCCCGGAACAACAGACAGACAAGCAAGTAAGCAACTTAATAAAATCGTTGTAATAAAAAATGGGGGGATATCCCTGTTTTTATTGGAATATGACATACCTACATTGTTTAATGATATAAAAAAAAGATTTACCTACTGTAGTTAAATCAATATTATTACCTTACTAAATCCATACCCAGTAAACGTTTATGTCTGGCATCACCATCTCTTTCATTGTTGTTAGTCCAGACTGCTTCATTACCAATAACTACATTTTTTTCATTTGCACCCATTTCTGCTCCCCACATCCATGCAGGTTTGCTTAGTATGACAGTGTTTAATGGTTCCATGCTCTCTTTAATGGTAATGTACGTACACTGAAATATGACACAAATACATATAATAGACTACATATACATATATAATCTGAACAGGGTAATATTATAGATCTTTACCCCAATATAACAAACAATGATTTTTTATCTCTAATATACTTACAATCTTTTGTGTGAGTACTGATATGACTAGTGATAGAGCGGAGTGGAAGATGGAACCATGTTGTGCCGACCCCACCTAGCGTGGGATAACGACATGAAGAAGAAAAAGAAGATATTCTAGAAATCTGTCTCTATGCATATAGGACATTCAGTAATTGTTGTACCAAGTTTAATATGCCTTACAGATTATATGTGACCGGTGTCACATCCACAACTATTATTGCTAATTTTGGATCAGACTTTGTGGTGTTTTATGTTTTAGTATAAGGGTTCCCCTGTGGTTATTCATTAGATAGCCTCTACTCTATATATATATATTGTTTCTAAAATATTATTAAAAAATATATGAAATACTAGCAGCTGTCCTCCGCGGTTTCACTGTAGTAGGATATAGGGGCACAACTCAACCTGCTTGGGATAAAACTACTTGTAATTTTAAATATTTAATGTTAACTGTGAACAAAAAGTTTTAAGGAATTCGTATTTTGAGTAGATTAGTAGTTTAAATGACATTTAGTTGATACAAAGCATTTCATTAACCTTGTGTTATTTTGTTAGTTATCAGCTATAGATTGTTCAGGTTTCTCATAAGCAATGCATTTACTATTTAGCTATGTGTCTTTTAAGCTTTAAATGCATCCATTCAATTGAATTAAAGCATTTAATTAAGCCTACCTAGTCCTATCAACTGTCTGTTTTATCCAGTTGGATATGGCTGCAAAGATGGGGTAAAAATATATGGTAGAGTCAATTCTAATGTTCATAAGTCCCTTACCAGAGCCTAAACTGAATAAATGAGTTTTTGATTTTGATTTATAATTTAATCTTGCTATATACAAAGGCAACATAAGATGGAGCAGTAAGCAACTAAGAAACATGCTTTATGTGCTGTGTTTCAGGTGATCTAAGATGTTTTTTAAATATTATGTACCCTACTGTCCGTCATACAATATCTATCAAAGACTAGTTATATTTACTCCTCAGTTATGTAGGTAGATAATTATCAAATAAATGATAGATCATCTATATGATATTTTTTAATTAAGTTGGAAAATTTATATGTAGTTTTACCTTCAGATTGTAGTCCCTAACATCACCTTTAATAAGAATTACTTCTTGAACCTCATTTTGTGGGCGATCAGAGTTCTTTCCAAATATAACAGTTCCTTTCTTGGTGAGAGGTGGCAGGACGACAAAAGTATCACAGGATTTTGGGATCTCCATACTACCACTTTGTGTATGTAACTACGAAAACAACACAGTCGATGCTGATTGGTAGGTATAAAAGAATAAAACAACAAACAAGGATAATACAATTTAAGGGTACTCTGACATACCTAATTCTGTTTGACTATGAATACTTATAGGTTCCGGTACTTCAGGTTTGGTAATTACTTACCAAGGAGAAAGGGGTCAAACTTAATTAAATTAGCAAAAAGTTACGTCAAACTGAACAGCTTAGCTGGAAAATTAAGTACCTTGATGTATCAATAATGCGATCAAACCTTCCTCTTTAATAATGTACCTAGGTGGTAAGTTAAATACAAATTAATGGAAACAGCTCAGCACTAAATTCTAAATGGTATAATTTCTAATATTTTGATTTCATATTTTGTATGTAATAAACTGTCAACTGTCACCACAGCTTACTTTTTTTTTAAGAAGATTTTTGGCTTGGTATCGAGACCTTTAAGACATTTCTTTATTTTAAATATTAATCTTTTATGTTTAGTCACGTTTTATTGTCACTTTCACTGTAAAGTCTAGTCCTCGTCCGTACAAGTCCGGTCTAATTTTATTGAAATTGGCGGCTATTCCACTAAAACATTTCATGGACTTTTTGGGACAACCTGGAAAGTCACGATACACGCCTTCATTTCATTTCACTTCACTTGTGCACTTAGATTGATCTTTATTGGACAAACCACCACTAATATTTTAATGAAATTCAAAATACACGAATTCTCCTTAGATTGGGTCAGCCAGTAGGTCAGTCAGAAATTTTGTCTGAGTTTTTCCTCACCTACTAAGTTTTTTTTTATATTTAACTTTATCCAAAAGTTTATTATCAGATTAGATAGGCAAAGTTTATTTTAATGTGTAGGTGTCTTAACAAAAAGTTAGTAGATTTTAGTTATTTAGGTTAATTGAAATATCCCTAGACTATGTTGATGTGTGTATTTATTATTTATTTTAATAGATACCTAGGTGGTGACGAACAAAATTTGTAACAATATAACATGGATTTTGGTAATTGTGAGGTCAAATTAGGAGTGTAATAAAATTGATTGAAACTATCTGTATATAAAGACTAACTAATATATTACAGATAATCTAATTACACAAATAAAAATAAATAACAAAAAATAAAAACACAATATAATTGGTCTATTTTGATTTGATATAGTGGAACTGGAAACACATACAAAATTACCCGATGGCATATCCAATTTCAATTACCGCTTTATAATTGCCCATTTTTAGGGTTCCGTACCCAAAGGGTAAAAGCGGGACCCTATTACTAAGACTTCGCTGTCTGTCCGTCCGTCTGTCTGTTACCAGGCTGTATCTCAAGAACCGCGATAGCTAGACACTTGAAATTTTCACAAATTATATATTTCTGTTGCCGCTATAACAACAAATACTAAAAACAAAATAAAATAAATATTTAAGGGGGGCGCTCCCATACAAAAAACGCGATTTTTTTGCCCTTTTATGCTCGATATCATCACCAGGCTGTATCTCAAGAACCGCAATAGTTAGACAGTTGAAATTTTCACAAATTATGTATTTCTGTTGCCGGTATAACAACAAATACTAAAAACAAAATAAAATAAATATATAAGGGGGGCTCCCATACAACTAACGCAATTGATTTTTTTGCCCTTTTTTGCTCGATATCAATAATGGCAACAGTTAGGCTTTTGAAATATTCACAAAATATTGAGTTGTATTTTTACTTTAATAATAAATAATAAAATTAAAATAAAATAAATATTTAAGGGGGGCTCCCATACAACAAACGTGATTATTTTGCCTTTTTTTATTTAAGGTATTAAAATGGATATAGGTAGTATGTTATCCTTAAGAGATAGATAGGTATTATGCCATCGCGAACTTTTCTTTAGACCTATTTAAGATACACAATCTACATCATTTTGTTATATCTCAAAGGGTTTAGTTAGGCAGCGTTTTCGTTGAAAGCTCCCAGACGGCTTATTTTTTTATATTTGGACTTTACCTATGTAATTGCCGTTTTGTATGAAAAAAATCAACGATTTTTTTTCATGTATTTTTTATTTTTATTAATCGAAGTAATCACCCATGCAATCAATGCATCTTTGCCAACGCAGTGGCAGTTTATTGATGCCCTTCTTAAAGAAATCAGCTGGACGGGAGGCAACAAATTCTTCAAAGGCATTTTGTACTGCCTCTCGGGTATTGAATGTTTTTCCCGCCAAGGCGTTGACAAATTCTGGAAAAAGTAGTAGTCTGTAGGCGCAAGGTCTCGTGTGTAGGGCGGATGACGGAGAGCTTCCAACCCCAGTTCTTGCAACTTGGAGACCGTATGCTGTGCAGTATGAGGTCGCGCGTTGTCGTGCAGGAGCAGCGGAGAAGATCGATTGACTAATGCTGGTTGGAGATGTGCCAGCTTCTCTATCATTGTGTTCAGTTCTTCACAGTACACATCTGCAGTAATGCTCACCCCGTTTGGTAAGAAGCTGTGATGAATCACACCGGCGCTAGGCCACCAAACAGTGACCATCACTTTTCTAGGGGTAAGTTTTCGTTTAGGGCATTGTTTATGCCTTACTGGTAACTGGTGCTGAACCAGGATTCAACCAACTTGCTGAGCGCTTGCGGTTATCAAACAGAATCCATTTTTCATCGCAGGTAACAATGCGGTTCAAAATTCCTTCATTTGTATGTCTATTGAGCAGTGCAAGGCACGTCTCGACGCGTACTTCACGCTGGCGATCATTGAGTTCGTGGGGCACCTATTTGTCAAGCTTTTTTTCCTTGCCAATTTGACGCAAATGGACCAATATTGTTTTGACGCTAACGTCGAAAGCTGCTGCTAATTCAGCCGTAGATTGTGTATCATCAGCTTCCACAATCGCCTTTAATTCGTCATTGTCGACCAAAGTCTTTGAACGACCGCGAGGTTCATTTCCAGAACTAGAAAATTTTGAGTTCCTACCTACCAACATAAAAATTTGAAAAAAAAAAACTATTTTTAGGACGTCTTTATGTGGTCAAAATATTTTATAGTTTCTATTCCCCAAGGTATGATAGAAAATATACTTAGATTGTTATTACTAAAGTAGGAGGCAACCAATCGCTGTTCAGTAAAGATATATCAGAGATTACCTTTACTAACTAAAGTTTTGTATTTTTAAAGAAAGATTTCATAAAGAAATTCCGAAAAGAAAAATTAAAAGCGGTGCGTGAGATGGGTCTCGTATTCCTCATCAATTAAATAATATATTCGCAGGCCGAAGAAAGCCGGTGCTCATAAATCATTTATGTAAAATAACCAACAACAATGAACCAAAATATAGACAGTGCTCTACTACGGAACCCACAACGGATGTACTAGGGACTTCCCGCCAGTTTCTGACTGTTTTACCTCCTGTTTCCGTTTCACTATAGGTACAGTAGATACAGCCCGGCCTCCGGGTGTGTCCGACAGAACCCAGGATCATGGTTTCCTGTGACTATAAATAAATGAATTGAAAACACCTTTTTTCCTCTATACACAATTAATTAGGGAATAATTCGCTTCTTATAAATTAACATTATGGCGGAAGAAAGCTACCTACCAATAGATTTTCCATTGTTCTAATAAAAAGTGAATGTGAATAATGTTACAGCGTACCTTTTATTACATACTTTATTTTTCGACATGGTTTTTTTATTAATCACAATATAATAATTGACATAAATGCATAAAATACATGCCACACAAACCATCTTTATTCCGAGCACCTTAATTCACCACGCGACCACTGGCTTCATTATTTTCAAATCACTGTCCTCACAGATGTTTCATCAACCTCGGAATAGATAGATATCACTAGGTCTGGTGAATATGGAGGATGCTCAAGTATTCCAAAGCAGCACCCGTAGTTATCTATGTTCTATTTTTGCCAATATGTTTTTAATTTCAAAAATATTTTGCAATTAACATCATTTCATATTTTATAAGACCCTATAACAAAAAAAACAGTTCTGTTTCCTTTCCTTTATTTTTTTTATTAATATTTTAAATCTTAAAAACGCAACAACGAAGGCAAGACTTGATATTAAGGCGATGATAGCTCAGTGGTAGTGACGTCGAATACCGCGACGAAGGTCGTGGGTTCGAATCCTACAATGAGCTTGAGCTTTCGGTGAAGGAAAACATCGTGAGGAAACCATAGCACGGTGGTAGGGTACTTTGTAGTACCCAACTGGCTGGCTACCACCCTCAAGTTGAAAACCTGTCGCCAAGCACCTATCGGTGTGTTCCGACAGCTGCACTTGAGAGCCAGTTCCCATCTAGGCTTTGTGTGCTTACCACCTTCGGCCACATCATCACTTACCATGGTGAGATTGTGGTCAAACACAAGCTTATCTAGAATTAAAAATAAAACCGATTCCGTTCAAGATAAATAAAGGTAGTGTCGTGTTTAAATGATAAGCCTCGAGTGCTAGACAACAACTGACTTTATTCATGTCCCCACTACATATAAATAAAACTTACATAGATTACCTACAACAGGTAGGAATAAGATGATTATTAATAGTGATCGATCATATAAATTAATAATAGTTGAAATACACATACACAGGCCAAAAGTTTCCATATATACGGTAACTGTGCCAATCTAAATAAAACTCAGTTATTATTAGCTCAGTGAGTATCTGGTGACTAAGCCACAGTTTCAGACCAAATAAAAAAGGTAGACAGAGCCCCGTCGTGCCAGTGCACTTAAAGTGAAGCATAGTAAAGGAAGCCGATCGCGTTCCTGTGCGACGCCAGTCACGCGAGATAACGTACGTGCAGGTCACGCACACAACTTAGTGCACTTGCTTCACTTAATTGGAGTCTATTGTTTACGTAAGCTCCTTCTACCTTTTTTATATGTTCTGTGGCCACAGTGGAGTCAGTGGAATTATACACATGTATCATCTACCTGATGAATATTGTACCTATTGCCCATGAGGTTACGCTTCAGGATAATTTACTTACTGTAATTTATTTAGGTCACCCTAGGTATAGTTGGGATATACGAGCGTATGCAGGCAGGCATACCATACCTATTCAATTCACGTTTAGTTATACTGACAAAATGAAATTAGAGTAAATTTGTATTTATTTATTTAGTAGGTGCCATTACGTTGTACGTTATTTTGCCAGTTAAACCCATGAAGGACTTGAATACTCCTTCCTTTGCAAATTATTTAAAAACGTATGCTTGATCATGAATTCTCAATGCGAGTGAAACCGCAGTGCGATATGTACTAGACTAGACACTTTATAATATATCCTTAAACTTTAGCCAATAATGGACTTTTTAGTGAGGCTGATTTATTTTAGCGCCATTTATCATCTCCCAACTTCGGATTGAAGATTTGACATTCCTGACAGGCCTCATTTAATCTTCCTAAGTGTCTGATACACGCTCTACTGAATTGAGAGTCAATTCAGCAGTAAACTGTAACCAAAGTGAAGGTTACCTAATTAATTAGTTTCCTGAAACAAACCGAAATATAATTCAATACAATAATAAGTATCTTCTTCTTTATAGGCATACTAGTTTTTCGCCCCGTGGTTTCATCCGCGATCCCGTATCTTTTCCCGGGATAAAAAGTATCCTATGATTTATTCCAGGATGTGATCTACCTGTGTGCCAAGTTTCATCAATATCCGTTCAGCTGTTTTTGCGTGATTGTGGAACACACATCCAAACAAACAAACTTACAAGCGTTCACATTAGTAGGATCGATGGATAGGTACTTAGAGCTCGTTCACACGAGCAACATGCTGCTCGTGTGAACGAGCTCTAAGTTGTTATAAAAAAGATACATAATTACTTGGGCAATGAGAAAAAAAAACGACCATATTGGCATTTTTAATGACCTTCACTTGTAGATAGTATAATAATAAGTACCCAACTTTATTTGGGACAATTCTTTACAAATATGTTTATAAGTATATTTTGGACCAAGTCTGTCAACGCGATCAATGCCATTTATGAAAACCAAGTCTAGATGCGGCAACAAGACCGACACCTCAATGGCTAAAGATAGACAATTCGTATTTTTCTGAAGTTAATGAAACCACTCGACGCTTAATGGTAGTTATGTCGTAACTAATTGTAGTTACATATCATTTTGGATTCATTTGCTCGTTATGTTCCTTTTAAAAATGCTACACACATCGTCATGTGTATTAAAACTTTGAACAAGTCATATATAAATACGTACTAGCTGTCCCCCGCGGTTTCACAGAAGGATCTATCTTTTCAGGGATAAAAAGTACCTGCACTATGTTTTATTTCAGGATATGGTCTATCTGTTTGCCAAGTTTCAAACCCGTTCAGTAGTTTTTGCGTGAAAGGGTAACAAACATCCTCACACACATTCAAACATACTTTCACATTTATAATACTAGCTGTTCCGCGCGGTTTCACCCGCGTCCCCGCGGGATCTTATCTTTTCCCGGGATATAAAGTAGCCTATGTGCTATTCCAGGCTATAATCTATCTCCATGCCGAATTTCATCCAGATCCATTCAGCCGTTCTGGCGTAAATGAGTAACAAACATACATCCATCCAAACATTCACATTTATTATATTAGTAGGATTAGTGGGATATTAGTAAGAAGTAAGATGTAGGTATGTAGTGTAGGTACTTAGACTCACTAGCACGTTAGACAGACTTAGGTATATTATTGCATTCAAATTTATTGTCGGGTTGAATTTAGAGAAATATTGTACACGGTCTGGTGATAATGTGATTGCGGGAAAATTGTAGCATTTGAAAATGAGTGTGTTACTTCGTCCGATCCTTGGGGAGTAATTAACTTAATATGGAAATGTGGTAGTCGCCTTAACTTGAATATGCGTCTAGATTAAACTTATTATACTATTCCATATTAATTTAAATATTTCTTGTCCCAACTGTAAAAAACAAAGATTCAAGACAATGGAAATACAGTTCGGTGCATTTTTATTTCCAGATATAAAATAAATGCCTAGACTTAATCTTCTCTTACAAGACTTTGTTATTTTTTTCATCACGTAATATTAAGATAAATTATTGTCTCCATTTTGAATATTTCTTGCGTTTTATTTTATTACGTAGGTATAGTCATGCTCGTATAAGACGTGATTTTATGATTTGCTCAGGAAGCGTATGGCAATAAAATTATGTATGCATTAAGTTTGCATTTAAATCGTCGTAGAACTATACATTGCTATATAATTCAAATTCAAAATTCTAAAATCTCTTTATTAAGATAACTTATTTTAAGTATTTTTAATCGTCACATGTTTGATATATTACAAAATATTTTTTTACTCTAATGGTTTTCTAGAGGTCTTGCTTAATTGGCACCACCTCAAATATGGAAATCGAAAAAAAAATGAAAAAATTCCTTGAGACTCCATTACGGAACCCTCGGTGCGCGAGTCCGACTCGCACTTGACCGGTTTTTTTTACATTAAGCATTAAAGTATTAACCGTCAATGTATGGTTATAAATAAACAATAATACACGCATCATCATACGCCTCATCGTCATCGTGCACATCATAATAAGCACGCAGATAAGCAAGTTATTTTCTAGATTCTTAAAATTGATGGAACAAATTCTCCAAATGCTTAGGGGGCATCCATTAATTACGTGAGGCGTTTTTGGCGATTTTCCGACACCCTCTCCCCCCTGGTGAGATGTCGTGAGATTTGGCTCCTCTAACCTCCAATCTCACGTGAATTTTTTAAAAATGCGTTTTTCTAGTATTTACAGTAGGCTGGCGGTGGCGCGTAAACAAACGAGGGGTTACTGTGCAACTTTGCGGCATTTGTAAAACCATGATAATTATTTATAGGTATAGAATTTGGTATAGGTTTTGGCCATATTTTAGTTAAGGAACATATTTTGCTTAATTTAACCTAATTTTCTCGTAATTTTACTCTGTTTCTTGCGTAAAAAAAATACGTGATATTCTACGAGACCCTCCCTCTCCCCAAAGTAAGATAAGATGAGATTCGGTTCGACCCCCTCTCCACCCCTGAATGCCTCACGTAATTAATGGTCGCTCCCTTAGGTAGTTTATATATCTATCTAGATATTTATAGATATTTGAATTAAAATTTTTCAAGTGGGCGTGGATGGCCAAATCCTAAACTAAAGGAATATCGAAAAATGCTGAAAGGAGTCTCGAGGCCAATTTTGATTAAAACTAAAACTGCATCATTAGATTTTCGAAAAAATATTTTAATTTTTAATAAATGTACTAACAGTTTTGTGTTTTCAAACATTACCTACTACAAATGCAGCTGGGTACCTACCGTAGTTAGGGATAGCTAGTCAAACTGTTCGATACAATGCCCATATCATGAAATTAGCAGGTTATGTTTTGGTGTATTTTTTATGTATTTTTGTATTAGTTTTTTTTAATATATTATTGTTGTACATTTGTTAGTATATTTTGTACATTTGTTGTAAATAAAGTTATTATTATAGCACTAGAATAAAATTGTTAAACATTTGAAAAAAAAGCCAATATAGTCAGATGGTCCAAAAATATTTAAAAAATGTAACCTTGCTGAGTTTCTTGCCGGTTCTTCTCAGTTGAAGGCTGACTTCCGAACCGTTGGTAACTTCTGTAATTCGACCTTCATAAGTGCCCTTCTAGGGTATAAACTGAATAAATGGTTTTGACTTTGGCTTTGACTTTGACTTTGATGTATGATAAATTCGGAACCATGGAGGGAGAAGTAAATAGGTTTAATGATGATTTGAATTTACAAACTTAGTGCACACGATGTTCTATTTACTTTATCCTCTAGAGGATAATAACGGCTTTTACACTCAGATATCGAAGAGCAAAAATACTCTTTCCGAGATGGTGGGATGAAAAAAAAATTAAAAACTTTTTATAATAATTTATCTGTTTTGTTACAACGTACATACCTACATTGTTATAATTCATATGGGGATGGATTGTGTTGGATATTTTTACCTATAAGCAAATTGATTTCTGACATAAAAGGAACCTACCTGTAATAGTAGGTACAAACTTTGTAAAACATTATTAATGTATCTACTGCAGTCACTTTTTATGAATAAAGTTATTATTAGGTATTATATTATTGAATAATGCTGTATAATGGCTGGAACCTAAAGGGACCGATTGTAATTTATAGAAACGTAAAATAAAGAAATACATATCTACTTGTATCTAATAATATGATACCTAAAACTGTGCAAGATCCTAATCGCTTAAAAACGGGTAACGGGTTCTATCGGTGTGTATGTACCATTATTTTAATGCGATTGTTACAGGACATCGTCACCAGACTTGTGCGAGGATGCGTACCGAGGGATGAGATATGTGGCTATGAGGTACATTATAGCAGAGCTGGGTAAATAACAGAATTCGTTTGCTATACTATAATACAAGTTTAAGGCTGCGTTTCCACTGAAGTTGCGTAGTGAGAGATGTGTTATAGCCCGCCAATCGCCACGGCATAGAAATAAGTAGGTAATGAAGTGATCCTATTGGCGTGCTAAACACATTCCTCGCTGATTAGAAACGCACGCAGTCTAATTAGTAATAGATAACATAGCACTTCTTCTCGCACAAGTTAACCTGTGCGTGTGCATGTTAACCGCTACACCTTTAAACCTGTGATGGAAGTAAACATTACTTTTAAAGCTTTAAAGCTTAGCTATACGCTCTTTCGTGCCTTTACCTACCAACGTTTCAGTAGGTGCTAACTACAAAAGAACCTACAATCAGAAAACATCTATGTTTTCGTAGGCAAAAGGTTGTTGTACGTACACAATGGTAAATATTGAAAATTATTTTTATAAAACAATTGTGAAAATGGAAAAAATATCATAATATCTTTTAACCTGTTGGGTATACTTAGGTAAATTAGTTGGTATATAAGCGAGTTGAGTTATTCGAGCTAGGAATTTTGACTCGAGATTATACCTAGAGTTAACCGTCGACCCCATAGTACCTAATAATTTTTGCTGTTTTTTATAAAGTCGAAGTAATCTCATAGCGCAGTTATGTGGTCGAACGAGACTATATCCTCTACGCAGATTTTTTTAACAAAGACTAACTTTATTCATGCCTCAATAAATCTCAACCATGCAACTCATAAGACATAACAAATTGGAATACTTACAAGTTAACAGATTACTGCCTACAATTTATCTACCTCACCATTTACAGCAAACCCCTGATCTATACGGAAGCACTAAAGTAGATGCTACCTAATCGTTTTGTATGTATAGGGTTGCCAACTTTAACAACGTGTTGACGGTTCTTCAAAACCCATATAACAAGTCCTAACAAGGCGCAATCGGGCATGCAAAGGGTGGAAGTAAAAGTAGTTTTCCAGTTTAAATATAATGTACATAGGTACTTATTTGTTTACAGAACATGTACGTATGTTAATGCGTACTTTTATTGAGTCTGACCTTTTAAAGCTTTTAATGCACTGAGTCTTGGGATGACTCATTACGTTAGTTGATAGTAGTTACAAATATTAAGTGCAAAGTCGTATATTTTTAAAAGTGTATCAGAAAGCAAAATAAAGATTAGAGGATAGAGGCAATAGTAGATTCATTCGGACGGAACCCTCAGCGCGCTATGTCTGGTAAATATTACTAGTTATTAGTTCCTATCCTAGTTCTATCAATTATTATACTGAAATCAGAGGTACCATTTATATTTTCTAAATAAAACAAAAGTGGTAACCCTAGCGGCACATACTCGCCGTTTGATGTTTTAGGACTGGCTCCATTAAGATTGGTAAACGTAGAGTCAAGTAGACTTGAGGTCCTATTTGGAATTTCATACGGTAGGTACCTACTTGTTTATAGTTAAGTGCTATGTTGGACGCTTAGGTATAAACATCAACCTTAAGCTTTTAGATTCGTAATTGTTTTGAATTAGATAATAATTAAATAGATTATTTCTGTCACTAAATTTATTTTCCAATATTATATCTTAAGTCAACTTTAATATTAAAATACTTGTCCTGACAGACTGATTGATCTGTACGCACAGCCTAAGCCGCTGGAGTAAGAAAATACTAGAATTTTGTACACAGGTTTTTTAAATAACGTTGGCATTCACTTCAAAATTCAACCAGGCACGCGCGGGACGGAAAGCTAGTATTATCAAGAGGAAAGATTTGATTTTTTGTTTGTTTGTTACGAATTAACTCAAAAACTACTCGACCGATTAAAACAATCTTTCATCATTAGAAAGCTACTCGTACATTATTCTTGAGTAACATAGGCTATATTTTTTTATCCCGGGAAAAGATAAGACACTTATCACGGGAACGCGGGTGAAACCGCGGATGACAACTAGTAGTGTATATTTTTATAGTGCATTCATAGGATTTTTAGTGCCTGAAGTGTACCGGGACTTTTCAGTTTGTCTCAAAAAGTCTGTGAAAAGTTTTAGTGGCACGCCCACCAATTTCACTAAAACCTGACTGACGATGACTAACTTTACTTACGTGATATATAACGTAAAATAATAACTTGACATTGGCAGAAATGTCCTAAAGGCCATCAAAGAAAAAAAAGTTGCAAGTGTGTAGAAATGTACCTACCTACTTATAGTAAATATTTCGAAATTGGTACATAGGTACTCATATGCTGAATTTTAAAAAAAGCTGTTGCATGAATATTCCAATATCTGCTCAACTCGATGAAAGGTACATAAAACAACAGACTTTTTTGTACGTTGCATCCAGCCAGACTCAGCGAGTAAAACTCATAGTAGTAAACTAGTTTTTTCACCTTTGTTAGAGAAATGTTTGTAGTTAAGAACAAGTCTACATATAGGTACAGGGTGTCCGGTAAGTAGTACGACAAACATAAGGGGGCGATAAGTGGACGGGTCACCTACCAAATATTACCTAAACCTTTGACCTTAGCAAAAGTGTCACCATTTTCGAGATATTTAATATCTAAAATTCAAAAATCAATAAATATCTCGAATTTTAATGAGGTTATTTTTGTATGTTTGGTAGGTGACCCGCCTGCCTATCTCCCCCTTAAGTCTGTCTTACTACTTACCGGACACCCTGTATATCATTGGATAGACCACAATGTTTGGACACAATTTCACCATAGTGTTTATATTTTGTTCGTTTGTTTGTAGATACAAAGTGTGTTTTGTGCTAGCTTTTTCGTTCAGTATCGCTAGCGGACTAGCCTAAACAATAGCTTGTAAACAAAGTACCTCGACCCAAACCAAATGTATTTTCATTAGAAATACGACAATACATTGTAGTATTGACCACAGCTGTTATTTTTGTAGGCTTAGTAAATAGGTGACTAACCAGTTTAGGATTTCAGTTTTCACGTCCTTCCTACCTACTAGTTAATTTATGTGGTAGACATAGACAAGCTTGAATTTGCTAGTATAAGTTTTTAAGTTATCTAAGAGGACGGCTAACCACATTAGGCCATGCCCATGACATAGCAGGCGGGCAGTGGTATATACTTCGTAACCGCTTCGCGCTTCATGCATAATTACGATCTTAATAGTAGAAGCTTACTATTAGATATAAGCAAACTATTTACCTCATTTTTATATGTATTGATTAATAAACAAAATTCAATCCTTGACAGATTTTATGATTTTGATGAGTTCTGGCAGAGGTTTCTTAGATTACGAATGTAAATAACGAAGTATATAATCTTAACAGCAAGTAAACGTATTTAATTAACGTATCTAGGTACATGGAAAATCATATGAGACAGGTAAGTACCTATTCGGAATTAATTTGTGCGCAGACTTAAGTGTGGAATTAAATTTTGAACCTCTTTTTACAAACGTATAACTTCGTAATTTTCGTTACATGTTAACAGTATACTATTAACATATTATCATATAGAAGAAGAAGAAGAAGTAGATAGAAGTCTAACTTAAAATTAAATTAAAACCCAGTAACTAAAGTAGGTACTAAATAAGTTAAGTATAAGCACAGTATAAAGATATCTTTATACTGTGGTATAAGTGTATGTTTAATTTTGGGGCAAAATCGCCGCTCGCCGATGCAATTATTCAGTGACCTCAGGCAGCGGAAGTTGGCTGGATACTTCTCTCGTCTACACTATCGCATGCTGACGAACTTTGGAATGTTCATCATTAGCGCGCCATACAGATCCACAAAGTTTTATTTTTTCGAGTACCTAGGTACCTATCTATATATATATATAGACAATACTTTTTCTAAAGGCTTTGTATTCAAATCATAATGATTCGCTCGAATATAAAATACTAACTATTAACGAGGTAAGAAGTATAATTCCCAATTCGTCCTTTATACAATTTTATTATTGTGGACAACGTTAAATTTTAATTGAAACGGTATGTTGCAACAAGCTAATGCTAACAATTGGATTCTATATAGCAAACTACATACAACCATAACTAAGGTGTGTGACAACGAGGTCAGCAAACAACCTATCTTCGGTACTTACATCGTGACCATCAACGAACCATGTGATCTGGAGATTCATGGTAGGCATATACGGTATCATCGCGCCTATACTGAAACAGATGATATGGAGCCGATCCCGCTCGTCAACCTTCCGCGGTTACCAACGAACGCGAGTGTATTCAGTGCACGTGTACTGAACATTAAAAGTGTTAATTTAAAATCAATGTCATACGCTATAAAGCATAGTGAAGTGATAGAAAGTGTTTATAAAGAGCAAGGCTCTAAAATTGATGTTTTAGGCTATTTTACATTAAGCTTGTTAGTATTAACTGTTCTTGTTTTAATCGTTAATTTTTATATCCATAATATCTTTAAATGTTTTCTTTTTGGACGAAATCAGCGGAATCGTATTGAAAATAACAATTCCGGTAATTTCGCTCTTAGGGAGGGAGGAGTTATGTATACCCCTCGTCCCTCTGTACTAGACTCAAAAGAATGTGCTGGCTCAGCATCGCCAGCCGTGTGTGGTCTATTTCAGACTAATTGTTTATGCAGGATCATCAGTCGTTGCATCGGCTGATGCCAACTGCCTTTTGTATTTGACACAATAAATTCACCTTCGCATCGGTGTAGACGTTGTCACTTATTTTAATTATAGTTTAATTTTAATTTAGTTTTTTAAAAGCTTTTAGAACGTTCCCTAAATTGACTGGTACTTAATTATATTACAAATCTATGATATGTCAATAATAACAAATCTTGAGCGGTATTTGAACTCCAATAAGAAATTTCAAATTGAAAACTAATATGATGATAGGTAATATTCTAGACTTTTCTAGAAATTACTCAAAACAATAGGTATGTACCTACCTATGTATCAAGATACACAGTTAAATTTAAGTTACTATCCTACATCGTTATTTTTAATAGTGTAATGCAACCTCATTTTTTTAGTCGATTATTTGTTAAATGAAATATAGAAAGGTAAACAATGGTACGGCTGAATAATCACAGACAAACACAATTACCCATTTCAGAAATATTTGCAACTGGCCTACCCAAATAAACACGACATCAAATGACGTAAAGGATCCCGGAACAAAGGTAACTTCGATGTGGCAATCGCGCGAATGGGTCCGAACACTTCACTTCACTTCACATACCGGATGAGAGGTCTTGGAATGTTAATTAATTGCAATTATATTGGTTATCAAATCAAGAGGCATATCAAATGCCATACATTTTTTAAAGCTGTCATTGTTTTAGCGTTTCGTATCCAAACGGAACTTTTGTATCAACTCCGTCTACTCAATCTGTCTGATCGTCAGTTATTTAGGAAATAGCACTCTCACAACAGAGTATTGTAATGACTCTATAACGAAACCGGCATTACATTTGGGTTCTCTACTTAACAACAAATAACTAATAATAAGCAGTTTAAAAGCAACTGTAAAGAAACCGCTCGGCCTAGAGGAAAAATCTCATACCTTTTACACTGCATAGAATGCGCACACTGTGCGGTAAAATGAACTTTCACACCATGTTTACTACCACTATAAGTAGGTACCTATTTTATTTGAGCAACTTTATTGATAAATATAAAAACCTAGCTTACGCCCCGCGTCACCCACGTTCTCAAAACATCTTATAGTTTCTCTCTATAAGAAGTATCCTTTGTTATAGGATATTATGTATGATCTATCTCTTTGCCACGTTTCATCGAATCGTTTCGGAGCTGGTAACAATCATACACAAACACTCACAAACTTTCGAATTTATAATATAATTGAAGTAGGATTATATGCTCGTCCATTCCCGCCTGTGACGCAAACAACACCAACATGGATAGGTATATATATGAGTTTTATGGAGTTTCTCTTCATTCAATTTTCGTAGAAGTTCAACAATTATGTACGATCCCTTATTTCATTGACTTCATGATTACAGGACAAAAATACATAAAGCACTCAATGTTTGCGGCAGGACGAGCTAAAACTTCGGCTTACACAAGCTTTTATTTCCTCCTAATGCAGCCATTCCAAATGCTCCTTAGGATTTAACGGCTTAAATTTATCCGCAAAGGTGAATCCGATAATTCATTAGGTTGTTAGGACTAACATTAGAAATGTACATTTAATTTTAATCATTTCAAATGTCCGCGAGTTCGAGATGCGATAATGGGTGTAGGCCAGGGTGGGGCGAATGGAATGAGGGGTTGTCGGATATTACAGGGAAGTCCCAAAGTCATCGATCATCGTTACTGTCAGATGAGCGCAGTGCCTTTTATCGAGCTAGGTAGCCACGGTACGGTGTGGTGGTCGTTGCCATTACCTGTCGTATGTATGATGGTTGTATCTAGTGGAAATTTCAAGTTCAAGCGAATACCTTCAACCTGCTGAATAAATTCACTCATTATACTTGAGGGTACTTTGTACTACCCCGACTGGCTGGCTACCACCCTCAAGTTGAAAATCTATCGGTGTGTTCCGACAGCTGCACTTGAGAGCCAGTTCCCATCTAGGCTTTGTGTGCCTACCACCTTCGGCCACATCATCACTTACCATGGTGAGATGGTGGTCAAACACAAGCTTATTTAGAATAAAATAAAAAATGACATACAAGAGTACTCTTTATGATCAACGAAAACTACATATTATAAACGAAAAACTGACTTTCAAAAAACTGACAAACCATCTGTCAAATAAACCTTGTCAGTGATCTCTGGTGGGAGGCAACCCTATCAAGGATCCATTACAGTTATACATTTTTATTTCCTACAACTTAATTGGCTTGCTTACGTTTGAATATTTTGTTGTAGATCAATTCATAAGATATTAAATAACAAAATCAAAAAGCTGCAATTTGAGATCTAAACTGTATGTTGTTCCTGTGTGTAAAACATAACAGGCTGTGAAGTAGGTACCATTTAACTGAACTACTTTACAGACACCGAATATAGCATTTATTGATCGAACGGTGTATTTTGAACGGTGTATTTTGAAACCTCGACGAAAAGCAATGTGATGTTACAGTTTACAAATAAATCTATAATTTCATACTTGACACAGAATCCAGAATCGACATCAATTTCGGTTTCAGCTTATCTGTATGCAATAGATACGAAGTTAACAAACTAAGCATAACCTTCATCGATCATCTAGTAGGTACCCAAATATTATTGATAAGTCAAGCATTGATGATAACGCTATTACAAGTTAGTTAATGATAAGTTCGCTTTAGTTCAGAGGGAGACTTCGTGAATTCAATTAATGGAGTTAGCACTATGTTCGGTGGTTTAATTGTCACAAAGTTAATGGCGTGATTAGGTTAGTCGCTGTGGCTAGTCAAAATTCAATGCAAAATGAATGTCAAAACCACTACAAAGGCTCTTTAAAAGGAAAATACCAGTCTTAATTCGTTGAATTCTGTTTTGTTCGATACCGAGATATTAATTTGTATATATTTTGAGGCCAAAAACACAATACGTGAAACAAATGCGCATTTAATTGTAAATATAGCATTGTTTGTTTCATTCAGTTTATTGAACTTTAATGAAACGAGTATTATATTGGCAATATAGCTATTTTAATGAAATCGCTGACGATTTTACCGACCAACGAAGGCGTGGTAAAATACCAATTTAATATCCAATTTCTGGCGAAATATGTAGGTATTTTCGCTTCGAAGTTACATTTGGGGGTTTTCAGTCGTGTGAAATTAAATTATCATCAACGTATTTAAGAGTTATTAATTACCCATGCCATGCAGCACGACCAAATAAGCTTTTAAATTTTATATCGCCTGTTGCTAAGCACCTATTTTGTGACGCAGTAGGTGCACTTAGAACTGGCCTAACAAAAATCTATCGACAAAGAAAGTTTTAAAATACATAATATTATATAGTTAATCTGGTGAATTAAATAACTAAATACCAATGTAAAAAAAAATGTCACAAGACTATTTTTATCACCCACACTTTTTTATAAACATGAAAACCATTAAACCGTAGATATGTGTGTGTAGGTATCTAAAAGTTTGGATCATTCATTTCATACCTTAATTTAACTCAAAATTACACTGCTGGAAACTATTTCACTAAAACCAAGTACCTACGTGGGAAGCAGTTTTCATATACATATAGGTATAATGTTTGCATTAATATTATAATTTTACATGATTGCTTACATTGTCATATAAACCAAAATAGTGATTTAATGTGAAAACTTCGATATTATATGGATACTTATTATTTGACTCGAGAAACAAATAAACGATATAACTGCACCGCGTTGACAAAGTTTTCTCATATAAACCACATTATGTATGTACTTATGTAGGTACTACGTATCCACCCACTACGAGTATAGCTCCTACCCTAAGTCCTGAACCATAATAGCCCGTAGAATTTCTTATGACTATCTATCTTATGAAGTTAACGAAAGGCTATGATTCGATATATTATTCTTGTTCGGGCATTTTCGGTTCATTCATTCATTAATTGAATATGTACTGTGTGATTGTGCATTTCATTTGTAACAATTGATAATTCATTACCACCATTTCATAGGTCAAGAAACGAAGTTACAAGGTTTCCATAGTTTATTTCGACTACATATATTAGTGATATATAGTAGTTATTATGGTCTAGCTGTAATAATTTATTTATATAACTAAAGTGGCGCACGGATGCGTAACAACTGGGATTCTGTGGATAGCGAGCGCCAATGGGAGTCAGACAAATTAACTTTATACCAACTTTTTTTTATACCACTAGGTGGCAAACAAGCTTACGGCCCTTTCTTACTCCTCTTAGTATCTAGGGAAAACCTATACATTATTATTAAGTATACGACTACTTGACCTGGTAGTAATGTGATGTAACGACTAATAGGTATACATCATACTCATTATTTTTATCCCAGATAATATACAATGTTGATCCATATTGGTTTTCACCATATAATGTATCTACCTATACGTGTTTAGAATTTCACGTGACATTTTG
The DNA here is from genome assembly GCA_951361185.1 of Ochropacha duplaris. NCBI lineage: Eukaryota > Metazoa > Arthropoda > Insecta > Lepidoptera > Drepanidae > Ochropacha > Ochropacha duplaris. The sequence goes on from OX592690.1 coordinate 6,506,960, forward strand.
CAGATTGCCTCTCAATAATGCATTGTCTCTTAGATAGCCAATTATAAACGATAAATAGATGCGCTCAATACACAGCAGCAAACAACAAATATATTAGATAACATATCTACTTAGCTAAATATATATGTTTGTTTGTTTGTTATATCTGGAAGTTAACAAACATGGGATACGTATAGGATCATTGAATGTGATGTTTATTATTATTGAATTTTCGTCTCCCAATTCTATTCCATTCCACATTTCACCTATCGATACATTTCTTCCGCTTTTATTTTCAAATAACAGGAAAAATCAGTTTTGATTTCCCCTCGTTTTGTAGCAGACAAACAACACGTGATTTTTTTTGGCTAAAGTCTATTAGGCCGACAGGAACTTTAATCAAAACAATTACCTGGAAGCTTTTTTAAAACTTTACCAATATCTATGATAGTTTTAGAACCACAATAGTTATTTGTTATAGAAGAGTGGAAAGTTGTTTATTAACCGCGTGCTCAATTTTGATGACCGAGCAAGCGAAGGATTCTAAAATTCTAAAATTAGAATCCTGAGCGTAAGCGAGGGAATCAAAAGAGCACGAGGTGAAAAATCTTTGCACTCGAGTGCAACACGTAATTTTTCATCCCACCTCAGCGAGGAAATGACTAAATGCAAAAAAAAGAAAATGGCGAGCGCAAAGCAAATTAAAAAAAAGTACACCAAGAAGGTTCCGAGTCTGAGTTTTTGACAAATTAAAAAATGTATCTTTAATTTCATTTTTTAATTTATCAAAATTATAATTTTCTATGTATTTTTGTATTAGTTTAAGAATAAAATTGTTAAACATTGAAAAAAAAAGCCAATATAGTCATATGATCCAAAAATATTTAAAAAATGTAACCTTGCTGAGTTTCTTGCCGGTTTTTCTCAGTTGAAGGCTGACTTCCGAACCGGTGGTAACTTCTGTAATTCGACATTCATAAGTGCCCTTCTAGGGCCTAAACTGAATAAATGGTTTTGACTTTGATGTATGATAAATTTGGAACCATGGAGGGAGAAGTAAATAGGTTTAATGATGATTTGAATTCACAAACTTAGTGCACACGATGTTCTATTTACTTTATCCTCTAGAGGATAATAACGGCTTTTACACTCAGATATCGAAGAGCAAAAATACTCTTTCCGAGATGGTGGGATGAAAAATATATTGTATTGAGCCAGTTTTTGACATTAGGTCCTGCCTAGGTAGGTTAATAATTAATAATATATTTGCTGTATAGAAGTTTATATTATTCTGATTTTATCTGAATAAAAATTTGTTTAGATGGCATCGGTGCTGATTCTGTTGTTTACAAACGAAATTATTTTAGTTTCACTACTATATCTCCTTCTAAAAATAAAACAGAAGAACGATATGAAATAAAGTCCTGGTTCATTAGTAGGTACGATTGATTGTTTTTTTAGGTCTAATTTTACTGCATGAAACTTTTCTATATTATTATTTTTTTAGTTAAACAATAAACATATGACCCTGCTTAAATTGTCAATTTAATGTCTGCGAGAAAGAGATGTTAGTGCATTATTTATTATAGTAGATATCTTCCTATACCGGCTTTTAGGTTTTTTCGGAGCAACATAATTACTGTGGAATAATAACATAATGATCAAAAGAAATTTGGAAGTTTAGTTCGATCGTAATATAGATCGATTCGCGATCCCGTGGGATCTTACCTTTTCCCGCGATAAAAAGTACCCTATCACCTATTCCAAGATATAATGTATTTGTGTACCAAGTTTCATCAATATCGGTTTAGTAGTTTCGGAGTTCATCGCGGACCAGTTCGTTCGATATAACATGAGTCACGTAATTCGAAGGTAGTACCAAATAATGCTGTTAATATAATAAATTTTCGTTTTAACTATTTTAAGAATGACACGAGACAAAATTTAAATATTTATTGGGAAGTTACGTTGAATCAATACGTTGCCGGACACATGACTCGGAAACTCTCCACAGTGAGCCATCAAGCTTTGCAGTGCGCTTCAATTATTAGCTTGCCATTTGCCTGTTATTGCGTCGGAATTCTGCAGCTAACCCTCTATTCCTGGATACTCGAGCTGTAAGCGCTGCAATAACGGTGTAGTGTACCTACACTGCCCAGCGAGGGTGGCTGTTGTATTGTTATACCCGTAGGTACACACAAGAGCGTCGAGAAACTGCGTAAATAGTGATACGGAAATCAATGTGGACTTGATTTGTCTACTACTGCTAGCATTTAGTATTGATAAAGAGGCTGAATGGAGAGATACTTGTGCCATGTAACCAAGAAGATGTAAAGAAAATGTTTTTGATGGCGAGAAAATGGAAACGTGATATATTTACTAGAAAATGAAAACAATTTAAAGTAATAAGCCTTTTGCGGTTGAGAGCATGGGTCTGTGGGGATCTGAAGCTCGTCGTTTCGCAATAATTTTATGTAAAAATTTTATCGAAGCCTCGGGTTGACCGGCGGGCGGGGAGCTTTTTCCGCCAACGCATCAGCTTGGCCATCCAAAGAGAAAACGCTGCCAGCCTTCTGGGAACCTTGCCGATCGGCAGCAGCGGCAGCCTCGAAGACACTACGTAGGTAGTGTTAAAATAGAATAGTACTTGTATGAAATCGTAGTTTTCATATAAGTACTTACATAGATTATTTTGTTCCTATAAAAAAGTTTTCTTATTTTAGCCTGGACTGATTGTGCTGGGTTTTTGATTAGAAAATAAGTTAGCATCAGCCCTGATTCAGTATAGGTATTTGGAGGAATAGAACATCGAAAATGGCAGAAAATTATAAACTAGGTTGCTCTAGTAATTGGCAGATTATGCATTTCAATTAGCAATAACTGCTTTTACTGTATATATTCGGACAATTGATTGTGGACAGTATATGATTTTATTCATGTCAGGAAAGTTAATTTAATAATTAGATAGATAATTTTATCCACGTCCGAGCTTGTTGTCCCTTCCTGTACAGTATATTATAACACATCACAAGATCGGTTAGGAGTTAGGTATGATATATAGGACCAATTAGATTCAGAGAAGCAATCTAAGTGCTTCAGTCCATTAGCCATCATCCATCTTGTCGTCACATGTAACCTTATAATAGTAACGTTTTCCTGCTCATACCTATATAATTTTCATCAAATTCTGTCGTAAGATAGGTGATACGATATTGTACATTATAGTTGTCCAGCTACTACCTACATATGTCCGGTAGATAACTAGTACGACAAACTTAAGGGGGAGATAGGTAGGCCGGTCACATACCAAATATACAAAAATGACCTCAATAAAAGTGTAACTATTTTCGAGATATTTCAGATTTTTATAAATAGTTTTTTGAATTCCTGATATTTAATATCTCGAGCAAGTGGTGCTAATGACTTCAAAATGACCTTGTTTATAGATTCAGATAACAAGAGGTTTAAAAAATATGACCTTTATAAAATTAGGAATTTTTCGTATTAAAATAAGTATAATTTTACAATTCTACTGTATGAGCTATTTTAGAATATCTATCTCTTGTGAAACATGGTTTGGCTTTTCTTTGCCGGCACTACGCCTGTCGGACAAAGCGGCGGCACAGCGCTTAGGGTACGTTTCCACTATCGCGGAGTGGAGATTTCGAGCACTGTGCTTGGCCAATTCACGGTGAGGAGAGCGTCTCCTCACCACTCCGCCCAACTCCGCGTCAGTGGAAACGAATCCTTAGCGTTTGTAGTACGACTAAAACTGTCACAAATCATCTGGATAGGGTTTTCTAACGAAAGATTAAGCATTCTGTGTCATTTGATTTTAAACTGATAAAAAACACTGAGGTTTTTTTTAGTTTTAATTACAGTGAGATTAAAATTCCTACATCGGCATATACCTAATATTGACCCAAGACAGTTTGTAAAAGCTGACATTCAAAATAAAAATATAGATTTCAACATTAAACTACTACTTATTTTTGAGTGTTCCAGGTTACAGTTGTCTCTTTATGATATTCTTCCTCCAGAAATTCCTCGTACCATAAATTTTAAATGTTCATTATCATATATTATTGACTAGTGGGCCCGGCAGATGTTGTCCTGAAATTAAAACAAAACTTAGAACCCATTTCCAGCGTCACCTACCGGATCTAATAGTAGATCTAAGCCATCAGTCAATCCGATCTCGAGATAGTACTATCAAAAAATGTTATAAGTTAAAAAATATTTTTTAAAAACAAGCTTTGGATTCAGAGTGACGTCACTTTATTTTTTGAGTTATTCTCAGCAAGCCCTTTCATTTGTAGGATTGCATTAAAAATAATAGTCCGCTATCTTAGGTGTTCCGCCATGTTGGATTTAGAATGACGTCACACAGCTGACCATGCATTGTCATCCAAACTAAACTTGTATACAAAATTTCAGCTAAATCGGTTAAAGATATCTACTTCAAAATTGAGTTGCAAGATTCACCTCGGAAAAACATACATACCTCTCCTATTATTTATTATTTGCCGTCTTTTGTATTTGTTCAGTGTGGTTTTTAGGTTCAAATTCATCAATCAGCACCTAAAAAAATTTTGTATGAAAAGAAAAATAACATTTATTTATTTTTACGAATTAATGGTTACTTGGAAAACAACATTTCTATGTTTTACACATTTTATCATTATCCATTATCCGGATAACGGTAAGTTAATTTGTTCGAATAATCCTACTTTGACTTGAACTGACTGATGTAACTGCTGGCAGTGCAAATTAATAACCTGTCTTCCCACACGAAAGCAAGATAAAGCTTCGTTTCTGGCGCCCCACATTGAAGTTTATCCCATGTAATATCATTCATGATTATGAAAACCAAAAATTATCCCCTTAGATATAAGATCTGTGTAAGAATTATGAAATTAACAATGCTAACGGTAACGAACCGCTTATTTCAGATAAAATATTCTAATTTGTCAGGATAATTGCTGCCGGGGCCTTCATTTAAATATTTGGCAGCAGTCAAAAATAATAATTGTGGCGTAGGGCGCAGATCTTGATGCTTGGTGATACTGATACTTATCATTATTGTTTTACGAAATGTAAAAATATGCTTGAAATGCTCTCTGGTTTATAAATATTATAAGCTTTTAAATAAAAAACTACAATAATTACTTACCTAATTGTCAATAAAATATTGTTTTCTTAAAATATCAACGATATGACTAAATTACAGAAATAGTATCAGGACGAAGACACCAGACAATTTCATCAAAAAGTTATTTAAAAATTCTCAGGAGTCATTAGAAACAGATTTAATCGGTGAAATAGCACGATGACTCGTCTTATTTTCTGACAGACCCTTGGGCATATTACTACTCAGAAATTTCGTTGACAGAGAGGTTAGTACGCTTCGACCTTTGGGATCGACAAAATAACAATTGCTATTTATATTTAAAGCCTCACAATATCCGAATCTTAGAATAAGCCAATAGTATTTTTGACTAAGGTCACCGCAATTAAATCCTGGAACAGAACGCTGCAATCTTTATTTGTTCTAGTTCCAAAAGTGTTATAATGTCTGTCGTTAATTCTGAGCTCAGCAATCCCAACGATTTTGTTAGCTCTCAGCTTTTATTATATTTGTTGTAGCAATGAGGCAAAGCCTTCCATGTTTTGTTATTTTAGCAGTTTAACTTCGTTTTAGAATATCTTATGCGCGTGTAATCTTTGTATAAGCTCTCTAGCTTTTCCCGGCGACATCGCCAGCGGCGGAGTACAATTTTCGTGCGGTAAACTATCTGTAATGTCTTTAAAAATTCCAAGAAGATTTTTGATTATAAATATGTATTTTCAAGAAAATAATAGATACTGAGCAGACTTCAATAATTATCTTCGACAAAGCTGTATTTTCTGCGACATGCCTGGAGCAGGCATTGTTTGTGCTCGCTGTCCGTGGCTTCAAAATTAAACTCTAGAAGCTGGGATTAACGATTGCAGCGAGTTCCTATTTTATCTAGGAGACTCATGGAACTACCTACATAAATTGTAGCTATATTATAAAATGAATCCTTCCCGGGATTAAAATATTCGGAGTCGTAATGTGTAATACAAATGAGTTTCATCTTATGTGGATTAAACAGGATTATATTATTTCGATTACACAAATGAAATTGATGTTGAATGTTTCAATGTATATTTACCTATGAGGTATTAGTATCTATGTAAATAAAGTAATTTTAATCGAATGAGAGTATGAGCGTTAGCATGGTGTGAGCTAAAAGATTTTAATGGCTATGACGGACTCCCGAACGAAATAGGATAAATCCAATTATGGCTTGGCCGGCCCTTCAGATACGCAAACAAAAAATATTATTTTGTGAAATGCTCTGGGCGCGTCAGAGGACACTTAATTCGTATTGAGTTATTAAAAACGAGATAAAGTGGATTGAGTGGATTAAACAATGAAGCTCGGAAGCGAACAAAGAAATAAAAGGTGCTGATTATGCTTTAATATTTATGTATAAAAAGATTTTAATATAAGTTACATGATTGTAAACCTGTATGTATACTTATTGAAAAATACCGATATAAAATACCCCTTTGAAACCTTTTACAATGCGTATGAGGGTAGTATGAATAAACGTGAGTACAAGACCTTTTGTGTAACAATTGCAGTGTCATGACGTATCTTGTGACTTCAATACTCTTGACGTACGAAATCAGTCTTGTCTTGTCACGTCAACTCGGCCCGTCATGCCTCGTCATCGCTACACGCGTTGTTGACTTACCAAAATTGCCTTGTTGTGATGAGCCTGCTACTTTATAAGGATGCTGAATTTATTTTTTATGTTATCATGGCTTTAGCCTACCATTTCATACATGTGATCTTCGATAATGAGCTTTGTGGTTTCACCGTTCGCATAATTATTACAACTTTTAGTACCCTAGAACGTTCACTTTAATTTTCTTAAAAAACAGCGCGCACGCACTTGGCAATATTCACATTGACTATTTAGCGCTCATCAAACCCCTTTTATACCTATCTTCGTGGCGTCGGTCATGCACGTTTCAGGTAAATAACAGGGCCGAATTTCTTCAAAAGAGTTACAGTTACGATAGTAGGTGGGATTTCTTATTAGAAACCTAACAGAACTCAATGTTGACTGAACTTGTCAACTTGGGAGCCTAAGTTTGGGGCTGTTTCTTGATAATTTTTACATTTATGTTTCTTTGAATTTTCAGTTCATTGTGCAAGAGTTAACTAAACATAGGTAGTTATAATTGTTAGTTGGTACACGTTTTGCTGATAGATTCGTTATGTTCAACAATATAAATCTTTAAAAAGTTACCTTATTATGATGAATTATTTTTGATAATATAACCGTTGATTAGCTATTTATATGTAGTGGCAAAGGATTCATGACAGCGGAGCTGGACAGATTCCAGATGATCTGAATTTCTTAGCCGTTACTTGCTTAAGGCGATGACAGCTCAGTGGTAGTGACGTCGGATACCTCGGCGAAGGTCGTGGGTAATGAGCATTAGTTTTCGGTGAAGGAAAACATCGTGACGAAATTAATGCACGATGGTAGGGTACTTTGTGTTAGTAGTACTTGACGGGCTGGCTACCACCCTCAAGTTCAAAATCTGTCGCCAAGCACATGTTGGTGTGTTCCGAGAGTTGCACTTGAGAGTCTTGTCTACTTAAATGTATTACAGACTAACTAATTGTGCATCGATGGATCGTTCGAGCTTGAGTTCGACCCGTGTAGCTTATGCAAAAAGATTGCTCACGGTAAAGAGCCTATAAAAAGTGATTGGCTCTCACATAAATGTGTATCTCAAAAAGATTTTCCACATAGATAACGAGGTTTTTTGTCACTTGATAGCTATCTTGAAATACCAATGAAACGGATTAATTAAGGTTTGATATTACAATCACAAGACAACTTCCAGTTTTGGCTATTAATTGTGTTATTATTATTACCCTTAATCAATAAAAATACAATATTACGTCGTTAATGAAAACTTATACCATACCATTATAATCCAACCCAACTTAAGCATAACGTATACATATACGCGGCCCTCATTTGAATATCATCAAATTAAGTAAAGTACAAAGCCATTATTATGAGTAAAGGGCTAATGTTATTAAAAAATACGACGCTTACGGTGAATTTATTTGCAGGTTCCGGCTTGAAGGTTCTCATTTATTTACCGACCTGTCCGCAAAAGTAAGTCATTAGGTACGACCATGAATGTAGGTACCATAAGACTTAAGTACCTTCGTACCATTGTATCTTCATGCCAGTAAATATCATAGTAGGTATTTAATATATTTATTGAATATAGTCCAAATTATTTCTGACCACGTCACTAATTTAGCGTCGTACTTTGTATATCTACGTATAAGTATTCCAAAAATTGAGGAGTGATAATAAATGTTAATACAGTTTTAATATTTATTTTCGTATTCATTCAAACACAGAAACCGAGTTCAGAATTTAGAGCACAGAATAAAATATATGAGGTTCGATTCTACTGGCGATACTAAGAATAATAATTTCTGGTAGGTATTTGGTATAACATCAAAATTTACCTAATAGTCACAGTAATTACATCCTACGTGTTGTTTTTAGCTACATTGAATAATCTTGTAGAAACATTACGTATATTATTATGATGCTTACGAGTCAAGGTAATTTTGATACACTTGGGAGTTTATTTACAATGCAAGGATAACATTGGCGGCTTTGAACGATGTTAATCAAAAGGCAAAAGCCCACAAGTAATTCGTAAAAAATATTATTTTAAAAGATTTAAAATATTATATACAGTGACACAGTTTATCTAAATGAAATGCTTAATTCTAATTGGTGAATTTTAGAATGAGCATTTAATTAATAAGATTTCATGTTTCAGCCAGAAAGCGCTTGGTATTCCAATGCCAAGAGGCAGCAATTATAGCGAAATAATATTTCTCTCCGACCCGTTTGGAACCTCTGAAGATAAATGAAGGAAATTAAACCTGTATTTTTTCAACTGTTTTATAAAGGTGAGTATGTACTTACGTACCTACTTATTATTTAAGTATATATTTCTATTCCGTTTTTTGGATAAAATTATTAAGACACAATATTTTGAAAGGCAAGTGCATAGATTACGCCACGAACGCCAAGTTAGGATTTTTCTAAATTTCGTTTCGTATTTTTACCTATCATCTGGTTTAGTAGATTATTCTATTAAAAGAGTATATTATTTTCATCTTGGGAAATTAAATTCTGCTCAAGTAGAACCGAAAAATTACTTACCAAAACGTATTAAACAAAAACACTACAAAAAAGCTATCCTTTAGCTACCTACGGGGTTATTTTTATTTTAATAGGTAGGTAAGTTTTGGTGCCAACTTACCTTGGAGCAGGATTCATATTGAGATGAAAATATTTTATTTATAAATTTTAGGGTATATTTAATTTCTTCAATATTTATAACTGACCGCGGATATGCGTACCTAGCTATTATTAGATAATAATTGTCGACAATATTTAATTAAAAAAATGTTTATCACGACAATCATGCTCTTTTCTGTGGGGAAATTTCTCATATCTTCAAATTCATGATTTCATTTTATTGGGAACCCTCTCATCCACCGCGGCATGACTAGTTCAATACCCAATCACTGTATGAATAATAATAATATGCATTTTAAATTTTTACCGCATCAGTTGTTAATGATATTCATTTATATTCACAACTGGATCATCCTTTCAGCGGTGACAATCAATGTATATCTCATCACTGAATATTCAGCAATTTGTATACCTCTATGGTATGAATAATGAATATTGACGTTTTTAAAAGAGCATTCAGTTAAGCTGGAAATATTATGCTCATACATTTCTTTTTTTAATTCAAGCTATCATTTATGATCCCTACTTAGCAGATAAGATGTAAGCTTACATGGACGATAGATGGACGATAGATACCACCGACCAGTCTTTTTCCTTTATTTTGTTTGTCTCAAATATCCGAATCGTTATCCATTGAGGGCCTGAGTTACACTGGTGATATGTTTTGCATTGTATTGACAGCTAGTTGATGGCGTGGCATGAGGTAAGGCAGTGCCGATCGGATATCGAATTCGATCGCCTCCACAAACTATAAAACAAATCTCGTTGACGTGTCCGCGCCACATATACCTACATATATAGATTGGATATTTCACATAGAAAACGATAGACTGATCATAGCGACACCGCAGATGCATCGTAGGCTTGTGACACAAACTATAAAACAAATCTCGTTGACGTGTCCGCGCCACATATACCTACATACATAGATTGGATATTTCACTTAGTAAACGATAGACTGATCATAGCGACACCGCAGATGCATCGTAGGCTTGTGACACAAACTATAAAACAAATCTCGTTGACGTGTCCGCGCCACATATACCTACATACATAGATTGGATATTTCACTTAGTAAACGATAGACTGATCATAGCGACACCGCAGATGCATCGTAGGCTTGTGACACAAACTATAAAACAAATCTCGTTGACGTGTCCGCGCCACATATACCTACATACATAGATTGGATATTTCACATAGTAAACGATAGACTGATCATAGCGACACCGCAGATGCATCGTAGGCTTGTGACACAAACTATAAAACAAATCTCGTTGACGTGTCCGCGCCACATATACCTACATACATAGATTGGATATTTCACTTAGTAAACGATAGACTGATCATAGCGACACCGCAGATGCATCGTAGGCTTGTGACACAAACTATAAAACAAATCTCGTTGACGTGTCCGCGCCACATATACCTACATACATAGATTGGATATTTTGGTAGGGGAGGCAATGATGCTAAATTTGTAGTTACTCGAGCGTCTTTGGGACCTACTGGAATTTGAAGATTAGGTGGAATAAAGAAAAAAAGGTTATGTGATATTTTCCCCTTCAGCGGTGGGGGAAGCGTCTACAGGGTTTCAAAAATGTAAAAAAAAACAGTCACCAAGAAATACTCGAGCGCGTCAGATATTAATAGGGTAGTCGCGCCACGTCTGTCTGATAACGGAAATATAATAATCTGCCGTTTTGCGTGGTGGGGGTGGCCGTACGAAGGGGTCGAAAATATTTTAAAAAAAAATTTACTCGAGCGCGTCAGACATTGATAAGGGATGTTAAGTGAACCCTCCAGTAGCTCCTATTTTAAAGACTGACGATTTGGACGCGACCATCAGTCAGGGCCGATTTTTGAAAATGCAAAAAAAAGTCGTGACCTTGATTTACTCGAGCGCGTCAGATTTTTATACAGGCGGTTCTTCTTGATGGCCTTGTTGTACTGACCCATAATCTGACAATTATGTTGAGGGATTTCCTTAATCTGACGGTTTGAAAAAAAAAATATATAAAAAATATCGAAATCTCGAAAATGGTTCAAGATATCGAAAAAATGTTTGTACAAAAGTTGTAGAGAATTTAATTTTCTACAATATTTATTATGAATACATATACCAAAAAACCCATAGGAAACGAGATATTTGCAATAAATCATTTTTTTGCCTTTGACCTTGAAAAATCAGTAGTCGCGGGCACCCTATGATAAGTAGCTTTTGAGTTAAGTTTTAGGGTATCAAAATAAAGGTCTATACAAGTTAATAGGTGACTATCTCTCATTCTGAGGTGAAACTCATAATATTCCTGGACTATACACTTAATAATGATTTTAGCTACTTCGGCTTGTGCAAATCGGCAGATTAAGATATTTTCGTGAATCGTGACTAATTTCCTTCAAAATAAAAAAAAACTAATCGCGCTCGAGAAAATCCAGGTGACGTTTTTTTTTTGCAACTTTGCGAGTCTCCAATTTTCTTTCGTCACGCCCAATTTGTCAGATTATTGAAATGTACACTATTTTGCATGTAACTAACTTACCTTACCTTAATCTGACGCGCTCGAGTATTTCAAACCATCGATTTTTTTTCACTAATCTGACGGGCTGCCCTAGGCGTTCGACACTACATAGAGGGCTCAGATTTGGTGAGAGTACTTCACAAGGTGCAAGGTTGCCCCCCTTATGTTAATCTGCCGCGCTCGAGTAAATCCCGAAATCCCCTATTCGCCTCCCCTACCATTTCACTTAGTAAACGATAGACTGATCATAGCGACACCGCAGATGCATCGTAGGCTTGTGACACAAACTATAAAACAAATCTCGTTGACGTGTCCGCGCCACATATACCTACATACATAGATTGGATATTTCACATAGTAAACGATAGACTGATCATAGCGACACCGCAGATGCATCGTAGGCTTGTGACACAAACTATAAAACAAATCTCGTTGACGTGTCCGCGCCACATATACCTACATACATAGATTGGATATTTCACATAGTAAACGATAGACTGATCATAGCGACACCGCAGATGCATCGTAGGCTTGTGACACAAACTATAAAACAAATCTCGTTGACGTGTCCGCGCCACATATACCTACATACATAGATTGGATATTTCACATAGTAAATGATAGACTGATCATAGCGACAACGCAGATGCATCGTAGGCTTGTGACACAAACTCACAAAATCGCTCAATAATCCTTTCTTAGCGAATTCTATTAAGAATCTACATGGAAAAATTCTATTTTATAGCACTTATGCTTTCTGGAATTTCGTGATTAATCAGTGAGTGCGGTATTTCGCTTTTAATATACGAGTACTTATATGTTAGATAACATACAATATGTACGTACCTACATACGAGTAGAATAAACCTAGGTACTTGAGCTGTGTCAACTAAAATCGCGTTAGTTGATTTTTGAAATTTTATGTTAGCAAATTGATTTAATATAGCTATAACCGACTCTACATTAGGTACTGTAATGACAGTAGGTATAATTAATATAAGAAACGATTCCAGGATAGAAAATAACTTAAATTCTTCTCCAACCAGTCAGCTATTTAGTCTAGTCTATCCGATACTCCTTTACATTGTGAAGAAATAACAAACGACTACGACTGAACTCCAAAATAAGAAAGCATAATAATAAATTGTTGATCTCCCAGCTTCAGATTTATAAATGAATAGATAAAAAGATATATAATTCTTTACAACAAATGTACAAAATATACATGCAAATGTACAATTACAATACATAAAAAACTTCTTCGAGGCTGCCGCTGCTGCCGATCGGCAAGGTTCCCAGAAGGCTGGCAGCGTTTCCTCTATCTACATTTGGATGTGATGCCATCAATGTGTGTGTGTGTGTGTGTGTGTGTGTGTGTGTGTGTGTGTGTGTATTTTGTCCAACTAAGTTAAGCAATAACCAAGAAATACTTTGATAGCGGAAAAAGGGAAAGGGCTAGTCAGTGGCTCTGTGATGAAACTTAAAGTAATATGGGGAAAACTTTTTCTTAGATCCTTCAAAGACATTTTTTCTCCGGAATCAATTGCCTTGTTTTATAAATCTAGTCAAGCAAGGCAGGGAATGTACTTACATTTTATGAAGATATTTTTTTGTTATTTCTCCCAAAAGTACCTATCTAATACAACGCAAACGTAGCATAATGTTATATGTTTTTACCGTTTTGTCGTGATATGTTTTATTCATTAAAATATGTTGATGAAGACATGCTTTGATTTAGTTAAAATACAAGCGGAATTAAAGAAAAACATCGATGTGATTTTAGCAAAAAATGGGGAATATGCACGTATTTTTTTTATTGTTTTAAACGTTTCTACGCGTTATGTTATTAAATTACCAAAAAAATATATAACACATACAAAATCTTAACCATTAAGACATTACCAAAAAAATATATAACACATACAAAATCTTAACCATTAAGCTAAAAAAATATATTAAAATCACTATCATTTTCGGGTGATTCAAACGCGGCCATTATGGCGCGCTTATTTTGTGATGTGAGATTAGACGAGTTCGATGTAAAAAATGAAGTGTTTGGTTTACAAAGTTACTAAAATCAGTTTATTACCATGGAAAAGTACAGAAAACTATAATATATTTACACTATACTATGACTATGACTACTATGACTATAGAAAGGCCCAGGTTCACTATTAAAGTTAATATTAGTATTATTAAGAGGAATTACCCATAATGTTCATTGCAAACTAGAAAATGGAAGAACATTCGAATGTTTCACCCAGTGGTTTTGCTATCGGCTCTTTTTACGTGGTTCTCTCTCTCATTTTCTGTCCATGTTCAAGGTTAACTATTTGAAAAAAATTGCATTCTTCATAAAAAAAAAATATGTTAACATCATAAAATAATAGTTTTATTATGGTCTGCATTGTATTTTAATATTTGATTCGCACTCTTCAATATTTTAGTAACCCGCCTGAATATTAGGATTTATAGCATACCTTTAGCCTCTTCTCTTGGAGGTACTGTCAGCAACAATCGCTATTAATATTATTAATGTATTCGTTTGACCTCGTAAGTATCGAATATTTTCATATATGTATATAAAATGACTTTATTAGACTATGATCTATGTAAGTGCCTACCACTATTATACTACTAAGCATGACAACAAAGGTACATGTGGGTCCTAATGACGTAATTAAAAAAAACACAATATCACAATTTTATTTGACTTCACAAAATTTTTTAATAGCAAAAATACATTATTATCAAAATTATACTAGCTTCTGCATCACAGCTTCATCTGGATCCCGAAATGTTTTATTCAAATCCGTTAAGCAGTCACGGAGCTTAAACGTAGAGTAATAAAAAATACACACACAAAGGCAGTTTTTCCATAAGCCGGCACGGCACCGGCACCGGCGCCGGTGCTGGTGCCGTGCCGGCTAATGGAAAAACGCCCAAACTATCGTATTTATCTATACATATATATAAAAGGATAAGTCCTGAGTCCTGACTGACTCATCAACGCCCAGTCTAAACCCTTAGACCTAGGAAGCAGATTTTTTCACATGTGTTGTTTTTAAGACGTGACCGAGGAGTAAGAACGGATTTTTCGAAATTCAACCCTTAAAGGGGTGAAAAAGGGGTTGAAAGTTTGTATGAAAGTTGGTCATTTTTGAAGCTAGAATCATGAAACTGTGTTTTTAAGCTAATAATCAAAAATAAAGAAACACGTGTCTTAGAGATTTTTTTAAATTCCACCCCTGAGGGGGTAAAACGGGGGTTGAAAGTTTGTATGGATGTCCGCCATTTTTTAAGCTCGAAGCATGAAACTGTGTTTTTAAACTAACAAATAGAAAAAAAATTAACACGTGTTTTAACGTTTTCTAAAACTCCACCCCTGAAGGGGTAAAACGGGTGTTCAAAGTTGGTATAAAAAATGAAAAGGCCTGACTCACTGACTCATCAACGCCCAGTCTACACCCTTGGACCTAGAAAGCTGAATTTTTTCACAGGTATTGTTTCTAAGATATAGACGAAGAATAAGATAGGTTTTTTCTAAATTCAATCTCTATTTGGATAAAAAAGGGATACGTGGGTGAAACCGCGGGGCGGAAAGCTAGTAATAATAATAAAAAAAAAAAAAAAAAAAAAAAAACGTCAATCTGTCAACACCTCAAAATAATTCTTTTAGTTTTCCCATTTACTTAAAATTATTTCCTTATATTTATACACCATATTTTATTTCGAATTTACAATTTACAATATCAGTAATCAGTACATATATATAAATAGAGACTGAAGGTACAGAACATTTCTAAGTAATAATAAATTGTTTGGATAATATTGGAATGTGACACGCAGCTGTCACCAATGAAAAAAAGTCGCAACAATACAATATATAAATACAAAAATATGCAACAAAAATAAGGAAAACAAGGATTGTTATTAATGACGGATGCAGACAAGACAAAGGGCACGACTTAGACCCCCGGACTCGTCACCTTGCTCCACCTCGCAGTCACCGGCACCCAACAAAGATGGCATGTCGGCCAATGCAGCTGTGTCGAGTGAGAGTGACGAGTACAGCTCGCCACCGACGTCGCCACCACCTGTACGTCGGCGACGAGGCCGGCCACCTCGTAATTTGGGACCATCGGAGCAACCGGCTCCGAACAGGGTCCTCGTTCCCGGTGGTGTAGTGCGGCGCATGCGATGGACGTCTTCAATAAATGAAAACGTCATGCGCGCCTACTATGAGGCGACAGAGGGGGGAACTAACCTCACTGCATATCGTAGCCGGATGCTGTCTTTGTTTCAGGTCCGTGAGCCAGCTGTCAACGTTTCGGCGCAACGACTGTCCGATCAGGTTCGGGTTATTCATCGTGGACACATGTTGGATGACTCCGTGCTTGACCGGCTACGCTCGGAGGTACTGAGTAGTCGTGTTGTTCCTATTACGTCATCGCAACCTGTGGTCCAGCCTTTGGCACATATTATGGTCGCTTCACGACCTGCCATTGGTGGCGATGCGGATGAGGACAACACTGCTACTGAGGTAAGATCCCAGTATAGTGATATATTGAGGAGTACTTTGGAGGATGTGGTTCGGCAGTTTCGATCCATACCGCATCACCTTAGGCCACGTTTACCTCGATTGCCAATGCATAAAAAAAATTGGGCGCTGATGTGTACTTTAGATTCACTACTGGCAAGTTACTTAGACAGTAGTGAAGACCTTGCGGATACACACTCTATTCTGTACTGCGCGGCTATAACGGCATGTCGTGTAGCCCATGTCAAGTTTCCAAACACTGACATGGCTACGCGACCAAAACCTGCCGTACCAGCCTGGCAGTGCAGGATAGAACATCGTATCAACGAGGCTAGGGTACTCATTGGCAAGCTAAGCTGCTTCAGGGATGGCAACACACGTCCAAGAGTGATGCGCTTTGTGAGGAGGGCATTCACGGGAACTGAAGTAAGTCCCCGTGAATACATGTCCTGCGTCACGGAGCGCATTGACTTCCTGAAGCAGAAAATTTATGCATGGGCGAATCGTATACGTCGGTATAGGACGCGTGTGGATCGTTACTCCCAGAATTCCATGTTCCAAAGGGATCAAAGGTGGGTTTATAGATCCTGGGAGCGACCTAGACAACTAGAAGGTGAGGTGCAGCGACCGAATATTGATGACATGAATTCATTCTGGCGCAATATTTGGTCGGTGCCCGTCACTCATTCTGAGGGCGCTTGGATCGGGGATGTTGAGCGAAGATGCGAACTAATTGAAGAAATGGGGGCAATCAACATTGAACCCCAAGATGTAGCCAATGCAGTCCGTTCGTTGCCTAATTGGAAGGCACCGGGACCGGACGGACTGCATAATTTTTGGCTTAAATGGCTACGTAGTTCGCATATTTGCTTGGCATCTCAGTTTCAAGCAGCCTTAGTATCTGGGTCGTTACCAGAATTTATAACAACCGGTGAAACCCACCTACTCCACAAGTCCGGTTGTACCATGGACCCAAAAAACTATAGGCCGATCACCTGTTTGCCTACAGTTTATAAAACTCTTACATCCATTCTGAAAACAAAAATCTCTTTACATATTAAAGAGAATTCAATCATGTCTGTTTCTCAGAATGGATGTAAGAGTGGGGCCCGTGGTACAAAGGAGTTACTCCTCATAGATATGACCATCTGTCAGCAGGCTCGCCGTAACCGAAGGGATCTGTCGACATGTTGGATAGATTACAAGAAGGCCTATGACTCTGTGCCACATTCATGGCTCATGAGGGTGCTGGAGTTATATAAAGTTGATGTAACTCTACGCACCTTCCTGTTGTCATGTATGAGGCAATGGAGAACAGTCCTTCTCTGTCCAGGATCTCGACAGATTCTTGGTAACGGCGATCCAATAAAGATAGAGCGAGGCATTTTCCAGGGTGATAGCCTGAGTCCATTGTGGTTTTGTCTGGCCCTGAATCCTCTAAGTACGCTCTTAGAGGGGTCTGAGCTGGGCTTTCGGTTGCAGAGAGGAGGTCTGGTAATATCCCACCTACTCTACATGGATGACCTTAAACTGTTTGCCCCCACTGAACTCCAACTGAGAAGCTTACTGAATGTTACCGAAGCTTTCAGTAACTGTATCAGGATGGAGTTTGGTGTTGACAAATGTGCGGTCATGCATGTAAAGCGGGGAAGGATGGTGGAATCTGATGGTATCCAGCTGTCAGATTCCACACAACTAAGATCGCTCTCTGAAACCGAGACCTATAAATACTTGGGTATGTCTCAGGCGCTTGGCATCAATGAGACTGACATGAAACAGTCGTTGCGGGAACGCTTCTTGGGGCGCCTGAAAAAAGTACTGAAAAGTCTTTTGTCAGGCGGAAACAAGGTGCGAGCCTACAACGGTTGGGTCATGCCGGTCTTGATGTACTCTTTTGGCATACTCAAGTGGACTCAGACTGAATTGGACGCCCTGGATAGAAAAGTCCGTACATTGCTGACTGCTTACCGTATGCATCACCCACGATCCTCGGTGATGAGGTTATATATCCCGCGGAAATGTGGTGGTCGAGGCTTTTTAAATGCTAAGACCCTCCATAACCGCGAGGTATATAACCTCAGGGAGTATTTTCTCCAAGCCGATGAGGGAATGCATGCGGTTGTTGTAGCAGTGGACAAAGGGTTGACTCCTCTATCTTTAGCTAGACAGAATTGGCGCAGGCCTGTGGTGCTCACATTGGACGATCGCAGGCAGGTATGGCAGGACAAGGAGTTACATGGAAGGTACTATCGGGCACTTCACGGTCCCGATGTGGACCTTACAGCCTCCGTGGCCTGGCTACAGTTTGGAGATCTTTTCGGGGAAACCGAAGGTTTTGTTTGTGCAATTATGGACGAGGTTGTGATGACGAACAACTACCGGAGATTTATCCTGCGGGATGGCACCGTTGACATATGTCGAGCATGTCATCGCCCTGGTGAATCCCTCAGGCATATAATCTCCGGTTGTTCGCGTCTCGCAAATGGTGAATACTTGCACAGGCACAACCAAGTAGCCAGGATAATCCACCAGCAACTTGCCCTGAAATACCATCTTGTGACATCTGAGGTGCCGTACTACAGGTATGTACCAGAATCTGTTCTTGAAGATGGTCATATCACACTATACTGGGATAGATCTATCATCACTGACAGGACTATTGTAGCCAATAGACCTGACATTGTATTGATAGATCGCCAAGAGCGTCGTGCAATGATTGTCGATGTTACTGTCCCTCATGACGACAACCTTGTGAAGGCGGAGAAAGATAAAGAAATCAAGTATCTTGATCTGGTCCACGAGGTTGTCGACATGTGGGACATTGACACGGCAGTCATTGTACCAATAGTCGTTTCCGCCCATGGCCTATTGGCAAAGAGCCTCGACAAACACCTTAAGAGGCTCACGTTAGGTGGCTGGATCAAGGGCCAGATTCAGAAGGCAGTACTCCTGGAGACGGCACGCATTGTGAGGAAGTTCCTCTCTCTGGAGCCTTGACCACCGGTAACTTGGACCTAGTTCCCGATGCCGGTTGGATGCTGTTTTTTATAGTTCTAAATATAAATATTGTTTTTTTTTTTTATATCTATATTTGAAATTGTAATAAATAAGTAAAAGAGAAATAAATAAATGGAATAATAATAATAATATATAAATAATAAATCCTAATATAAATAATATCCTCGAGCATATTTTCAAATACGGCTATCTGATCCCAAACTAAGCAGAGCTTGTGCTATGGAAACCAGATGACTGATATACCTATTACATATACTTCTTTATTTTTTTTTGTAAATACTTACTTAAATAGATAATTACAGACTCAGGACAAAAAACATGTTCATGCACACAAATGTCCGTCCTGGATGAGAATCGAACCCACGACCTGCGGTGTGATAGGTAGTGTGTTAACCAACCACGCCAAACGGCCCGTCAAATGACCGGCCGTCATTATATTTGTAGGATAGGATTAGCAGGAAGTAGCATTAAAAAAATAAAACTTTATATAACTGCCATTGCAGAGAGGCGCAACTAATTGCTTTTTCTTCGAAAGAATTTCGTTATGACTCTCATTAATTTTGACGTTGCGCTTTTGTCGGAGCCGGATTTTCTTGTGTACTTTTGTACAAATATGGAAAGAGAAAAATAGAGAAAAATAACATAAAACAAGTGACGAATATTATTCAAAATGAAAATAAATAAAGTGATAGTAGAGTTTGTGCAGATGTCATCCTATAGGTAATCCTAGATGCGCCGGTTAGCGTGGTTGGTAAGAAACTTACCCAGCGGGGCTAGCATGGGCAGGGGATAAAAATTTTATCCATCCGTTATGTCCACTGACAAGGGACAAAATTATTTTATCCACCTGTCATAGCATGGCGACCGGGGGAAAGAGAATTATATCACTTTTTGACATTAGACGGGGATATTCACCCCCTGCCTATAGCACGGCGACCTATGTCCTCTCCCCGGGGATAGTTTATCCACCCATGTCGCCATGCTCGGGAGGGTGGATAAAACTGACAGGGGGATATAGCATTTTGTCCTCTCCCCGTGGATAAAATATTTCCGGCCATGCTAGCCCTGCAGGAGTCCCAGGACAGACATTTTTGTGCATGGATATGTCTGTTTATATTGATTCTGGGTGATTTCTGTGTCCTGAGTAGTAGTTATATCATTATCTGGTCACCATAGTGCCTGCTCTGCTTGATAGGGTTCAGTTGGCCGTGCGTGCGTAGGTGAAAAATGACCCAGCTTGGTCACATGAAGAAGTATTTTTAGGGTAACAAGGGTAGGGTATCTACAAGTAAAGCAAACCATAATATTACTGTGTAAACATTTATTAGTAACATCTCTTTTAACGAGTTTGTTTCCGTTTTCTCATTTTTTTCTCTACACCAATGAAAAAGTAAATTAAAAAAATCTTTTAATAAAATATAATATTTCCAATTATTACTAGATTCCAGAAATTCTATTGTGGTGAAATGGCTTTGACGTCGACAAAGTCTTGTCTAAATAATACTTTTTGCTCAACATAATTTCACATATTCCATGCGAGAATAATTTTCAATCAATTTCAGATATTAGATAGAAAGCATAAAAATTTGATTTTCAAAGAAATTTTGTAGAAATGCTACACTAGGTAAATAAACAGGCTCAGGTAATTTGCAAAATCTACAATGAAATGCAATCAATGTACCTGTACCAACGTATGTGTGTGCGTTCACGGTCTGAGATACGCACAGTTCGCTTCATTGTTCCTTGCAGTTATATTTTAAGTTCTGTAACTATGTATATAAACTTGGTTTTTCGAGCAATAATCTTTCGCACAAATGTCTTTCATGTAGGTCTTTTGCACAAATGTCTTTCATGCAGGAGCAATCTGAAAGTTCCTTCATTTATCAATCAATTGATCAATGATTTCATCAGTGATGCCTTGGCTCAATCTCGCTGATAAAGTGAAAAGCTAATGTAATTAATTTCAACAGTTTAATCGCAAAATAAATAGCAGGGTTTGGTTAGAATGTGGTCGCTTCATCATTTCATTTCTAATCCCAGGACACCGTTTCATTATTTACAGATAAGATCCTATTTTAAAACGCCATTTCAAGCCTAACCCGACGCATTTTGCACAACGGTTAAGCGGTTTTAATGGGTTTTAGGAACTCATGCAAAAATAATTAGGTACCTATACCCTACTTTGTTTTGCTATTTAATCATTGCTATAGTTGAATAACTTGTTGGCTTTCAACACCTAAAAGGGTAGGATGTGAAGCAATGTACGGCGTGTGTTTACTAAGTGTTTACTAGCCAGACAAGCCAGGTGTCCAATACGAGTAATAGAGCAAATGAAAAGGATGGTCTACGATTTTAAGATTCTTGTTGCGATCGAAGTAATTTTTTGTCGTATAAAATAAGTCATAGTCAATTGACCTTTGTATTTATTTAACAAATCAATATCTTGAATAACTATGATACATCTCGTTATTCATCTGATATATGAAATAACTAGCTGTCCCCCACAGTTTCATCTGCGTTCGTGGGGATCTTATCTTTTCCCAGTATAAAAGTATTTTATCTCTTGTTTCAGGTAACCTATTTGGGTGCCAAGTTTTCTTAAAATCGGTTAAGTAGTTGTGGAATTCATCGCGGACCAACATCGTGACAAGGAAATTTAATATATTAAGATGATATATTTTTATTCAAATAGGTCATTGTAATTTTTATAAACTGTTAAACTCTAAGGCACGGCTCGGAGGAGAAGAGCCATCAATAAACTCAACTTTAAAAAAACAACGACACCCTGCATGAGCGAGCACTACCCCCAAACATTAACGTCCTTCATATTATATTCATTTGCGTAATTAATTCTTGTTTTGCCAAGGGTTTAAAAAAAAATTATACATATACCTACTGTCAATAATAATGTCAAGTTGTTATGAGCGCCACAAAGTCTATTTATCTTGGGAGCTGCCATCCAGCCCGCATCGCTCTTTAGTGGGGTGACAATATTTAAAAAATACGGTATATTTCCTACTAATATTATAAATGCGAAAGTATGTTTGGATGTGTGTGAAGATGTGAAGATGTTTGTTACTCTTTCACACAAAAACTACTGTATGGATTTTAATGAAACTTGGTACACAGGTAGATCATATACTGGAATAACATATAGTTTACTTTTTATCCCAGCAAAATATAAGATCCCTCAGGCACGCGGGTGAAACTGCGGGGCGGAAAACTAGTAGATCATAAAACTATTACAATTAGTTAAGTTACGTGTATGGTCGGCACATACCTACTCGTAGGTACGGCGATTTCCCTGTTATATTGAGAGTGGTCTAATCATAAACCCGACGGCTAAATTGCTAGTAAAGTCGTAAATCTTTAATGGTGCACTGGCTAGGTATAGGTAGGAAATAACTGGTTTAACTCAGGTTCACCAAATGGATTGCTATAATAAAGCTGAAATTTTGCAAACGTCCGTCAAAAGCGGAAACGAATGGGCACCATAAGAAGGCTGACCATTTATCACGTTTATCTAGATTTTGCACCGGACCGCATCATTTACCGACCAGAAAAATCTATAAACGGCACATTTGAAATACGATAAATAGGTGTAGAATAAACGCACGTTTTTCATTCATATCGATTTGATCCGAAATGTATTAAAGTTTGTTATAATCTTTGCAATTTAATGGAATTTCTAATAATTGTATACTAAGTATGAGTATTCCTATTTAATGATCTTTTTATGAAACAATATGATTCGAGTATCGTGGATGTACCGACACACTGTGGCGTTGATATACCTAATACAGGGTCAGTTCGTTATTCTCCCGATTCTGTTATTGTTACAAATGTTTGTTTATTTTTAATTAAATGTAATAAAACGTAACCATTGATATACTTGATGAAATAAATACAGACATCTTTTTTATGTTTTTTTTGCCAGTATTTTCTACCGTAATGGGACAAAGACAAGACGAAGAAGAATAGTACTTAAATTGCTAATTAAAGTAAGGAAATAATCAACGATATAAGTACTACTTACTGGAAATATTATTATTACCTAAATTATAGATCTAAATCACAGTAGTAATAGTAGTATATTATTAATAAAATTAGGGAACATTTTCGTCTAGGTAAATACTTTGTTTTACTATGTATTTTTTTTAATATTTATGTGCTTGGCGACAGATTTCCAACTTGAGGATTTTTTTGCGATCACTCCTAAGATATTCGTTTATATTATATGGTGTAAAAAGTTAATAAATGGTATGAAATGCTTAAAGCCTCTAACTTATTTAAAATGACAAGGATCTAGACACGCGGGAGCGTGTCAAGCCAAGTTCAAGAAACAGAACTGGCGAGCCGCACCGTGTGTAATATTACACGAACCATTTGGAGCCACTTTTAACCCCCTCATAAATCAAAAACTATTTTACATAAACGTATCAAATTTGGCTCATATATTGAGACTTGCGAGATACATATGTGTTCTAAATTTCATAAGCTTATCTCAAACGGTTATTTAGATATTAATGTCCAAAATTCCTCATTTTTATCATTGACTGACCTATAGACCAAAACTCTAACCCAGTTCCAGATGACCTAGAGAGTTAAAATTTGGTATGCAGATAGGTAATTAGATGAATACAAAGGAATAAATAAAAAACTGGCTGTGACAACCGAATCGAACCGTTGACGCGAACGTCGCCGAGCGAGCGGCAGCCGCGCTCATAAGCGCGAGCGCCGTCTTGCTGTCCGGTTGTCTCTCGATATCTGACCTATAAAGTCTACTTTTAATTTATTAAATTTTTTATTAATGCATCATTAAGGCCTCTACATACCATACCCGCCTGCTCGCCAGGTTTACCCGGCGGGTTAGAACGGCGGCATTAGATATTGTAATCTATTATCCCACCAAAAACATAAATGTAATAAAGGAGAGCCAAGTTCAATACCAAAATTATTCTCTGCTGTGGGCTTGGCAATGCAATTGTTTTATATTTATAAAGTCTACTTTTAGTTTTGAATTTGTCCTTTTAAAAGGACCCACGGCGTTACGAGGATATGTACTTACCTACAAAAAGTAATGATAATAAATAAATAAATAAATAAGCCTTTTATTATTTCCCATTTTCATGCAATATTACAATAATATTGATTTACATGCAACAATAAAAATTAAAAATAATATTTATATAAAATTATGATGATCAATGTTTTGTTTTTATTTCACAATTAATTTTAACTTATTATTCATTAATTAATCAGAAGTTGCACAATTTTAATTTTATACTGTAATTAATATAACTCCAATATTTTAATTTTTCGGTTTTAAATTTTTTTTTAATGAGAACCCCTCTGTAGGGTAAAGGCCTCCTCCATTTTTGCCATTTTTATGCCTCTTTTTTGAGTTTTCGCGGAATTCCCGGACTTGCCAGCGTTCTTACGTTATAATATGTGCCAGTATAGGGGTTGTATTATTTATTTTTCAGTTTTCTTACAATTTATGTAGCTTTCCTGTTTTCTTGGAGGGTTGTAGTCAAGAGAAAAATCGATTTCATTTTTCTCCCCCGCGGTGACCAGCCGTATTGGGTTTTGAGATGGTAGAGGGGTCACCGTTGGTTGCTAGGTACTGGATGTAGGAGTTATATTTTTTGTAGAATGTTTGGAATGTTCAGTTTTTTGTCTCATAAAAGCTGTGATTTTATTCTTTTTCAAAGCTTGGCTTTCATGGCCTTTTCCATCTTGGTTCGGAGAAATATGTAAATTTCGTTTTTTTGGTTGTTGTTGGGTATTCTGGTTTTTATTTGATTCATGTTCGTTTAATATTATTAGTTTATCGTATTTAATTATTGCTTTCTTGCCTTCTGCTCTATATCTTGATATTTCTTTTTGTAATTGTTTTCTTTTCTCTAAAACTTTTTGAGGATAGTCTTGCTTAAAGTATATAGTACTGTTTTCAATATTTTTCTTGTTTTGTAATAATATTATTTTTTTCCCCAGAGTAGTGAAGGTGACTGTAATTGGTCTGATGTTTTCTCCTTTTTTTCCTAATCGTTTTACTGATTCGATTTCGCTTCTTTCACAAGATATATTAAGTTTGTAAATAAATTCTATTATTTTATTTTCAAGATCTTGATAAGATTTTTCTCCTTCTTCGATTCCGAAGAATACCAAGTTTTTCTTCCTGTTGTTTCTCTCCATACGATCCAAAGTTTGTTCTTGTTTTTGTACTTGTTCGTTTAATTTATTGTAATTTTTTTCCAATTTTTTGAAATTTTCGCTGATGTTTTTGTTTATGCTGTTTGCAATATTTGTTTCCATTTCTTTCATATCTCTCTTTTGTTCTGCTAGTTCACGTTGTATTGATTTTAAAATATTTGTTATATCTTCCATGTTGCTCACTATCCGCGGGTAGATGTCGCTAGTTGAGACGTGAATTTTGATGGTTCGAGTATTTGTTGTAAGTATGTTTGCCACTCACTACTAGATGGCGCTAGTTTTATGATTTTTAACGGGTTATGTTTGATGATTATGTAGGTAGTTTTAGATGTTAGGTTATGTTGGCTCAAAAATTTATCTTTCCCATTAATTTGTGATTTCTTTTAGTCAAACAGAGTCTCGTTCTGTTTGCTGTACAATGGTTTCGTGCATTTTTGGTATATTTCTTAATTCTCACTGGTTTTGAGCACTGTTAAACTGTGTGTTGGGTATTCACTATTTTTCGTGTTTATTTCAATTGTTGTGTTGAATTTCACTGGTTCACTTGTATTCACGATAATTTTAAGGTCACTGCTACTGGTTATTAATGATTTTAGATCTTATTATCACTTTTAACTATTTTTATTTTCACTTTGTAATACGGAACTCGCAAAACAGCTGTTAATGTGGCAACGGTGGCGCCCACTTTTAAGTAAAATAAAAATAATGATATCCCACCAAAAACATAAATGTAAAAAAGGAGAGCCAAGTTCAATACAAAAATTATTCTCTGCAGTGGGCTTCGCCGCAAAAACAATGGAGATCTGAGATTGAGTGCCAAGTTCTATGCAAAATCCAAATATATAGTCTAAGGGCTGACTTGGCTGGTTTTCCCATACGAATTATTATTAAGTACCTACTTTTACACAGTCATGGAAGAGCCTTATGTTCGATGGGTAGTTTCTACCAGCAAGCCAAATTTTCGGAATAATAAAATAAGAACCGAAAGGTAACAGGTTTAGAACATGCGAAGGCTATATAATTCGTATGGGAAAACCAGCCAAGTCAGCCCTTAGACTACATATTTGGATTTTGCATAGAACTTGGCACTCAATCTCAGATCTCCATTCTTTTTGCGGCGAAGCCCACAGCAGAGACTAATTTTTTATTGAACTTGGCTCTCCTTATTTACATTTATGTTTTTGGTGGGATTAATACTTACCGTATTTGTGTAAATAGCTTTCCAATTACCGCTTTATAATTGCCCATTTTTTAAAGTATTAAAATGTATATAGTATGTTATCCTTAAGAGATAGACATATGCCATTGCGGACTTTTCTGTAGACCTATATAAGATACAAAATTCCACCATACATCATTTTGTTATATCTCTAAGGGTTTAGGCAGCGTTTTCGTTGAAAGCTCCCAGATAGTTTTTTTTTTCCGACACCTCCAACAAATATCATTATATTTTAGCCAATGTATACAAAAACTTGACAAATTATATACTAAAACGTTCCTCTTAAATCACTCTATCTATTAAAAAAACATCATCGTATCAAAATCCGTTTCGTAGTTTTAAAGATCTAAGCATACATAGGGACAGCGGACAGACAGACGGGAAGTGACTTAGTTTTATACTATGTAGATAGTGATACGAATCAATCTTAACGTATTCGAAGATTTATCATTATAATCTAGTAAAAATATAGAAATAACAATATAAATTGCTGTATCAAAACTTGTATAATTGTTGGATCTGTAAAATATTTAAACAGTTGCTCTAATAGTATCTTTGTGGATACATGAGAAATGTTTGAAAGACAAACTCGTAAAGTAGAGTTGTAATTTGAAGCGGCGGCAAGTACCTTATTTGCTTGGTGGCTTTGAGGGAAGATAATAGGTACACTGTTAAACAAATAGGTGTATGGATGTGTATAACATGAAACGATGACTAGAAAGGTGAGGATCCGCACATAAACGAGCTTAGCTATTCGAGGCGAGTTTTCCTCAGCGGTGCTCCAATGAGTTATAGCATAATTTGTTCTGGTTGGCTCCCGACGCAATAAGGCTGCAAGATGAGGTGGGCCGTGACGCCGTGAGGCGTATTCTGTATGGAGAATGAAAATTGATTATTGGACATTTGTCGCCACTCGCACTGCGCTTTAGTGTGGACGCGAAGTGATTTGTTCGATAACACGATAGGCTCGTGTTCATTATAGTTTGCGCAACGACTTAGCCTCAAATATTCATAGATTTAACAAAAATAATATCATCTTGTTACTCTTAGACCTATGGCTGCCATTATGTTTTTTTTGTGTTGGATATTATGGTAAATGTGGATGGGTCCGAAGGTGGTAAGCACACAAAGCCTAGATGGAAACTGGATCTCAAGTGCAACTGTCGGCCAGCCAGTCGGGTATTACAAAGTACCTTACATCCGTGCTATGGTTTCCTCAAGATGTTTTCCTTTGCCGAAACTTGTTGTAGGATTCGAACCCACAACTACAACATGTGACGATTAAAAATACCTGTAATGAATTTACTTAAATAAAGAAATTTTTGAATTTGAATTTCGCCGCGGTTTCCGACGTCACTCCCTCTGTTACTCTACCATGTTTAATCATCCAAAATATGTCCGAAACGGCTGGACCGATTTTGATGAAATTTTATATGTATATTCAGTAGGTCGGAGAGTAGGTTGTTATCTATTTTTAGGGTTCCGTACCCAAAGGGTAAAAACGGGACCCTATAATAATATATAATATTACCTAATAAAAATATATTTAGTTTCAACGTTTTAATACTACTCTTATCTTTATATGGAGGTATATATAATTCCCGTGTCATGATATTTGCTCCGCGATGAGCTCCGAAACGACTAAACTGATCTGAATGAAACTTGGCACTGAAATAAATTGTATCCTGGAATAAGAGATAGGGTACTTTTTATTCCACGGGAACCACGGGGGACAGCTAGTTTCTTTATAATTCATAATTATTTGTGGAAATTTCCACCATACTTGGCAATATAGATAAAAATCTTTGCTTATGTTGAACAATAAGAAAATATTATTTTTGAAGTAAGAATCTTTGAAACAAACTCATAGCGGACGAAAAATAACAACTCTTTTAATACCAGTTGAGTAGGCAGATCAGTAGGTTAGTTTTGTTTCTTTCAAAGAACGACTATGTAAGTTTCTGCCGTAAACAGTGCTACTTTAAATAACTGCCAACATCTTCCAATATTTTAAACGAACCGACCTGAAAATATTGATGTTTGAAAAAGAATTATAGATTTAGGGTAGGTATCAAATAGTTGGTAATGCTTACAATACAACATTCGGTTTCGCTCACCGTGTGCTTCGTTGTGTTTTTTTTGCTATGAGGTAAGTAAAACCAACAAAACATTGTAGTAGGTATTTTGTTTTAGTAAAGAATATGATACCCCTATAATTTAATGAAATTTAGAGTTGTACCTATAACCGTATCAAAGTTCTTGAAAAAAAAAAGACTAATACCTGGCTACAATAAATTAAAAGCATGTCGTAATAAAATAGTAGATTACCTTATTAGATCTGTTATGGGCCCGTCAATTAGATCTGAAGAGCTTTTTACCTGTCTGATGCTAGAAATGGCTGTAGAGTGATTACGTCCTTTTCTACTAATTCTAACCGCGCACACTTTATAGGAGACGTTCAAGCCGTTCCATCCACAAACATCGGTTAACTATATTAGATAGTTGAACTTCCTGCACTAGAACCGTTAGTATTGCTAATGGCGACGGCAAGAGGCCGGGTGGTATAACCCCGTGGAGTACCTGCAGTATGCTGGTATCTCTGGTTGTCGCTTGTGTGGATATACTTGAGCAATCCCACATTAATTGGGAAAAACTACCTATTTATGCCTTTTGGGGGTTGAGACCATGGGTCCATGGGGGTTTGAAGCTCGCCAACACACTCGTGTTTTGGCAAAAGGCACCGGGAGACCAATGGGAAGAAAGCTTTTCTAGCCAACTTTTAATTGGCCATCTAAAGAAGAAATACTGCTAGCCTGCTAAAAATTTTGCAAAAGGTAGCTGCGGTTGAATTAAGGATATTATTTGTAAATACTGAATGAATAAATAAAATAGTTATAGCTGATGATCTCATGTAGACTTCACTTAATTCAATGTCGGGAAACATTACCCTTAATAAATTATTGACACTTTCATGAGATCAATAACTAAAAAAAACATGTAACTGTAAGTAATCTACTGATGCATTACCGCAATGAAGTTGAAAGAATACTTTAGTGCAGTGGGACAGCACCTACGTACATACCAAAATAAAATTATAGCAACTGGGCGGTGGAATTTAAAAGCAGAACGAAAAACTTTCAGAGACGTTTTGGCAAACAAGTATGGTTCTGGTTGGAAGTAGGGCACTGCTGAGCGACGTCGGCATTTCGTTCGCCACACCCCCGATATGTTACACACGAAATAACTTCTTATTGTGTAATGTGTTGCTTTGAGCTCCTACCGCGAAAGCTTTAAGTACTTTTTCGTTCTACTAAAGCTAATAATTCATAGTGATAAAGTGATGTGGATCTTCTATAGACCTGTGAAATATCATTTTTTTATTTAGGTAGGTAAAACAATCACTACATACCTATTATAAAACACGCCGCCGCGTCCGTCTGACGGTCGAACGGTTTTTTTTACGGTTTTCACCAGTAGACGGAATTCTTTATGAAGGTTTAATTGTCATTTTTTATGGTTTTGTGTAAATCGGCAGAAATATTGAAAATGACGGAATCACGCCGACTGAGAGCTTTACTGGCATGCACCGCGAAAATCGTAAGAGTTATAGTAGGTCCTGATACGACACTATGACGTTCTATTGATTTATGTTAAGCGATCATTGTTTGAAATGTTGGTCTAATCAACTTGGATGACGTCTCTAGTCTACTGCTTATGACATGGCCTGGCTACAGGCTGACATTTTTGCTCCAGCAATGGTCGCGTTCGCTTCATCATACTATTTAGTACTCAACTAACTATTGTAAAACTTGTATTTGAATAATTTATCTTTAGTATTTCGTAAAAAAAATATTATACTACTAATTAAGTATGTAGATTACTTTGAAAACATGGTGAAATCCTTTGCGAGTGATTTTATTCTATTGTTACATAGCTCGTACCACTACTACTATATTTATCAACTAAAATAGAATCTGTCAGGATCGAAAGACCTACCAATCCAAAACAATGGTATCTCTGAAACTATTGAAGCTACGCAGGAGAAATAGGTAGATTAATAAATGAAATAAAATGAAATTAATTGGATATTCGTACTA
Organism: Ochropacha duplaris; assembly: GCA_951361185.1. Classification (NCBI taxonomy): domain Eukaryota; kingdom Metazoa; phylum Arthropoda; class Insecta; order Lepidoptera; family Drepanidae; genus Ochropacha; species Ochropacha duplaris. Next base: position 6,537,961 of record OX592690.1, read on the forward strand.
CTAGTCAAGTCAGTTAAATAGATATACCACTGGACTTTCGCCTCACGCTTTCACCACGCTCTCATATTTTATCCCCTTAGGGGTGGATTTTGGCATAATGCTACCTTACCTTACCGTACCTCTTCTTATTACGCAAGGGGTCCACCTTGCGTAATAAGAAGAGGTACATTTGCTTTTTCCAGGTCACGCATTTACAATTTCTTTTTAAAGGCAGATGTAAAAAAAAAGAATTTTTAATTTTAGGATACTTATGAAATGAAATGAAATAAGTAAAATAATAAATAAAATATATTTTCTTTTACAAAAGAACTTTTTTACATCAGCCCATCTTAAAAAAGGGTTTTGCTTTACTTGACATGACTGATAGACATATAGACGGACGGTCGAAAAGCGGTTGTTTGTTTGATCACACCGAAAAAAGTATGGAGAACAAAACACAGGAACTCTTATAATAAAAGTAAGTACATAGTTATAAACGTTGTAACGACGCGACCTTCTTTTATTTTCATCATATTATAGTTTACCACAATAAAACTTGAATATATTAGGTATGCGTGTTTAACAACTGTTGAGTGTAGTAAAGAGATGCAGTTTTCTATTTAAATCATTCTTCAGAACCCAATTGAGGTAGGTTTTTACAAGCTTTATTATAATTTACCCCTCCCATTAAAAAAATAATATTATATTTCAGTTTTTATTTTGATAAAAAGTTTATGGGAAGCCAATCCTGGTTTTGACGGGTTGTATGTCACTGTAGCATTATAAAAAGGGTTTGTGACAATAGCACAGACTTTCGTCCTCTGTGACAATAGTCCAGAGAAAACAGAATACCTAATTAACGTTATAACTATTGTACAAGCTATTTCATCTGCCTTACTTTACGTGACTTATTAAAAAATTAAAGCATTCGTAACTTACCATCTCGTAACAATAACATTTCTAATATCTCTTAAAATATATACCTACCTAGATATTTCAGATGGCAAAATATTTTTATTTTATTTTCTTAATTCTAAGGTACTCCTTTTAAGATTTACCGAATGACTGGTTACGGTAATAGCTGAGCGAAAGCGTCGCAATCAATCATCGATGACTATCTTTAGAAGGGGAGGCAGGGTGAAGTCGTTTTGCCATTACCGAAAAATGAGGAAAATACACGTCTCCACAATCGATGTTCACTCAATTCAACCGATAGGAGACCCAATAAACTTACAACCGAACGCAATGATCAGGCAAAGTGGTGGCATAAATCATATCATTAAACAAGTCTCATATACAAATTTATAATGTTATTCTAAGTTCCAGTAAAGGTAGAAAATAATATTATTATCAGATCATTGGAAAACGACGACGTAGGTATTCTTTGATTCTACACTTTGTTATTTTTCTTGTATATTTTTATATCTGATCATTTTTTTAAATTAGTTTTCATCTTTAATTTAACTACCTCGTTAATCCTTGCGAATTTAATTTTATATCAGATCGAAACATTGTAATCAAAAAGTGCTCCTTGTGTTTCGGAAATGCAAAGTTCGTTTCGGAAATGCAGAGGATCACCGACTAGGCTGAGACACAATCCTTTCTTTACTTGTGTGCCGTCTGCCTGTGACCACGCACGTTCATTAATTCGCTGAAGTTTTACAAAGTAGTAAAATAAACATATCATAATAAATAATTGCTCCATAATCCCACTAATCCTACTAATATTATAAATGTGAAAGTTTGGATGGATGTATGTTTGTTACTAATTTACGCCAGAACGGCTGAACGGATATTGATGAAACTTGGCACACAGGTAGATCATATCCTGGAAAAACACATAGAATACTTTTTATCCCGGGAAAGGATAAGATCCCTCGGGAACGCGGGTGAAACCGCGGAGGACATCTAGTATTGTATAATTACTAAGAACGAATAGGTAGGTATTTATAAAAATTCTTAATAGGTTGTTAGGAACATTGTCGAAATTACAAAAGTTTTAAGTGCTCTGCAAATATGTAATTTCAAAAATGTTGGGTTTGTAAATAGTATATTTAACCGTTTTTATTTTTCCAAATTACGCTGCGGCCAGTTATACATACAGAAGACCGAGGAGGACTCAGGAGTAGCGTTTGTGGACTATGAGAAAGCCTTTAATTCGATCAAAGCCTGGGCCGTGCTGAGGTTTCTTCAAAGGTGCCAGATCGACTATCGGTATATCGAGGTGTTTAAGTGTTTGTACAAATGCCTTATTTGATCAAAAATATACAAAAACCATTTTTGCTACTTATATTGCTTAAAATTTAAATTTTATTCCAAGTACAAGTTTGAATAGCGTAGTTAGGCCAACATAGTGATAAGTTTTGACGTTATAGTAAACCAAGAACTACAAAACTACAAACTTTTGTTGGACTTTTATTTTAAACTAGCTCCTCCCAGCGGTTTCACCCGCATACCCGAGGGATTATAGGAGAGAGATTATAGGAGAGGATCCTAAATCGGTTAAGTATTTTTTGAGTTTACCCATTACAAACAAACATACAAATAATCAATTATTTTCTCTTATAATATTAGTGTATAAATGTAGATGACTTGAAAACTGTAAGTAATAAATACCTACTACAAAATATTATAACAGTGTTCGAGTTCTTGGCATAAAACTAGGCTAATCCTTGGGAAAGGTTTGATGTCATAACAATAAAAAGGAGACAGTGTTAAATTGTAGGGTTCCTATGATGAGAGTTCTGTTGTAGGTAATATCGTGTTCCTACTCACCTGGCAAATAGGTATTGCCACAATTTGTGAACGTGACGTAATAGTGAAGGTAAAATGCTTAGAACTGATTACTGCTCAAGTTTTGAAGAGGGTATAATCATTTTATGACATAGACAAATCTTGTTACACTCGAATAGAGTATACATGTTTGACCTTTGAATATTAAGTCAATATTTGGAATAAAAATAATAACACTTTCTAATATTCGCACAAAATAACGTGCCGGTGCGTGTAGGTATTCCCACTACTGCGGATGGGAGCCAGTTCACCTCTAGGTTTGGTCTGCTTAACCATCTTCGGGTACACCATGGTGAGATTTTACGTTGGATTGTCTTGTGGCCCAATCCAAAGAAAACAAAAGCCTAACTAGCACTTGAATGACATTTTATGAAAGTAAATTATCAGATTAATACCGATAAGTTCTAGTAATCAATCAAATTTATTGTGTTCCGATATCTGCACTTATGTGAAAATTATATTTTCAAATTGCGTGTGCTTACTACAAAAAATAACGAAAAACATCAATCAAACTGTAAGTAAGAACAAAAACATAAAAATTTTATACATGACTCCTTTTAGAAGTGTTATATTTATCTATACTATGATGATAAATGAGGACGACGCGAAATTTTTGCACTGACCCAACAATAACAAAATTCGAGTGTCTTCCTTTTTCCCCGTTCCGTTGAAAGTTCATATTTCGCAGTTACCTACAACTACGAGATTCACGGCATCCAACCTGAAACAATGAAATATTAGATTTGGGTGAAATGGGTAATATTTAATAACTATAATTATTATTGTAAAAAATATGCATAATATATTGTCATATTTGACATACATTGTAGTAGGTATATTTCATGTGCTTCCCTTAAATATTTTTCTAGCCAACTGTACATTTTGATAATAATCATAAAAGATCGATTAAAACTAAAGAACCTGTCGAAGTTATTTTACTTCAATACACTAGAATTAGAGTTTAAATACTTGATATTTTAACTCTTCGTCTCGTCTCATCTAATATTCAATTCAATTGAAACATCTCATATGGCTTTTCTCTACAACAGGAGCATATATGAAAAAGCCTTTGATACATTTATTTCATACTTTATTTAGCCACGTTTATTTAGCTCACCGGAGCATCTTCATCTCATTTGAGTGCGTTATTTGTTATTGTTTATTTTTGTCAAATCAGTCAGTCATATCAGCGCAGATCTACTCGTTTTATAGCCTCTACTAACCATTCAGCTATATTGACTGCCGTTATTGAACAGTCTATATACTTTTATATTTTTTTAAATCTAAATAAGTGGATACCTACTCCCTCCCTATTAGGAATCTATTGGCCGAATTTAAAATTTGTATTATTTATTCTTTCTGGGATTTCGTGATTAATCAGTGAGTATTACGCTTTTATGACCAAGCGAGCGAAGCGTCTCTGTTTCAGCTCGCGCAAAAATGTTTTCGTATGTCTGACCAACTTTTCGGCTGTTCTCCTCTTACAGGTCATATATTTCACCTGATTCTCGTGAAATTTTGTGAGCAGGGTCGATAATAATTATACGAATTATTTTCATAATGGCGGAGCCATGGGGGTTGAAAACGTAAAAAAATATCAAAATTTCACAAAACTTTCGCCAGGTCTACAGCTTTCAGAGCCTCTAATATAAGATATAGTTAATAATAATAAAGATATACCTATATTACCCAAATTTCATGTGTTTAAAAGCCACATTAAACACCTCTCAATATGTTCCGGCGCAGTTACACTTGGGTAGGTATCAGTTTTTCGTACCTGAACTACTTACCATTTACCAATTTCACCCATATCACCAAGTTGCATAGTGATATAGTGGTCAAAGAAGAAGTAAGACAACTCAGTGTTAAAAAAGTTGATGTACCAACTAATATTAAGTAGTTAAAATTTCAATATGCGACGCTAACTCGAAAGGGTAAAAACGGGACCCTATTACTAAGACTTCGCTGTCTGTCCGTCCATCCGTCCGTCCGTCCGTCCGTCCGTTTGTCTGTCACCAGGCTGTCTGTCTCAAGAACCGCGATAGCTAGACAGTTCACAGATGATGTATTTCTGTTGCCACTATAACAACAAAGACTAAAAACAGAATAAAATAAATATTTAAGGGTACATACATACAACCCATACAACACACGTGATTTTTTGCCATTTTTACGGAACCCTTCGTGCGCACTTCCGACTCGCACTTCGCTGGTTTTTTTTATTCAGTAAATTAAGTCACTGTCCCGATTGTCTCACAACAAAGTGCTATGAAGCTTAATGCAGAAGTTGTGAGTCCAAGCATCCCAAACTTTCTTGAAATTTTGATTTAGATCCACGCTTAGCTTCAAAACGCAACACACAGAAACTTTGACTTAGAGCAATAGTGGGAAGTGAAATTGCATGGTGCATACACAGTATAAAGATATATACTTATATCTTTATACTGTGGTGAATATTTCCGTTGCATTGAAATGCATCTTTATATACCATACGTACTGGTAGGGGAGGCATTGATGCTAAATTTGTAGTTACTCGAGCGTCTTTGGGACCTACTGGAATTTGAAGATTAGGTGGAATAAAGAAAAAAAGGTTATGTGATATTTTCCCCTTCAGCGGTGGGGGGAGCGTCTACAGGGTTTCAAAAATGTAAAAAAAAACAGTCACCAAGAAATACTCGAGCGCGTCAGATATTAATAGGGTAGTCGCGCCACGTCTGTCTGATAACGGAAAAATAATAATCTGCCGTTTTGCGTGGTGGGGGTGGCCGTACGAAGGGGTCGAAAATATTTTAAAAAAAAATTTACTCGAGCGCGTCAGACATTGATAAGGGATGTTAAGTGAACCCTCCAGTAGCTCCAATTTTAAAGACTGACGATTTGGACGCGACCATCAGTCAGGGCCGATTTTTGAAAATGCAAAAAAAAATCGTGACCTTGATTTACTCGAGCGCGTCAGATTTTTATACAGGCGGTTCTTCTTGATGGCCTTGTTGTACTGACCCATAATCTGACAATTATGTTGAGGGATTTCCTTAATCTGACGGTTTGAAAAAAAAAATATGTAAAAAATATCGAAATCTCGAAAATGGTTCAAGATATCGAAAAAATGTTTGCACAAAAGTTGTAGAGAATTTAACCTTCTACAATATTTATTACGAATACATATACCAAAAAACCCATAGGAAACGAGATATTTGCAATAAATGATTTTTTGACCTTTGACCTTGAAAAATCAGTAGTCGCGGGCACCCTAAGATAAGTAGCTTTTGAGACAAGTTTTTGGGTGTCAAAATAAAGGTTTATACAAGTTAATAGCTGACTATTTCTCATTCTGAGGTGAAACTCATAATATTCCTGGACTATACACTTAATAATGATTTTAGCCACTTCGGCTTGTGCAAATCGGCAGATTAAGATATTTCCGTGATTCGTGACTAATTTCCTTCAAAATAAAAAAAAAACCAATCGCGCTCGAGAAAATCCAGGTGACGTTTTTTTTTTGCAACTTTGCGAGTCTCCAATTTTCTTTCGTCACGCCCAATTTGTCAGATTATTGAAATGTACACTATTTTGCATGTAACTAACTTACCTTACCTTAATCTGACGCGCTCGAGTATTTCAAACCATCGATTTTTTTTTACTAATCTGACGGGCTACCCTAGGCGTTCGACACTACATAGAAGGCTCAGATTTGGTGAGAGTACTTCACAAGGTGCAAGGTTGCCCCCCTTATGTTAATCTGACGCGCTCGAGTAAATCCCGAAATCCCCTATTCGCCTCCCCTACCATACCTACTTATTAGCAGGTTATTGTTCAGCTATATCGCGTAATTATACATAGCAGTATAAAATTACCTTTTAATATTATAAAAAGGTAATTTTTAATTCCCCAGCAGTACCTACCAGTAAAATGGAAAAACCTGGTACTCACTTTAATAACCTTGTATTAGGAACTAGGTATGTCATTCGATTGGATAAATTTCGGAACTGCCTCATGGAATCAATGACGTTGGTCTAGCAAACCCAATCAAAGTAAAACTACTTATGTATTCAGTTTAGGCCCTGGGAGGTCACTTTGAAGGTCGAGCTACAGAAGTAACTACCGGTTCTGAAGTCAGCCTTCGAATGTGAAGAACCGACAAGAAACTCAGTGAGCTAACATTTTTTAAATATTATTTGGACCATCTGACTGTAGTGGCTATTTTTATTATCAATCAATACTTAGATTGTTTCTTATTAGCCGGTGGCTTGAGCTGAACGATAAATGTAAAGGAATAGGTACCTACGTGTCTGTCAAATAAACACAAAGACGAATCGTTACCGACGGAGACGCTATACAATACAAATGTGCCATGCAGTGGATGTACCTACTCGTAAGTATGTACATACCTGCACTATTGGTGGTCAGCAACGTCAATAGTTAATTAAAAGCTCGGTGGAACGTGTCGCAATGAATGGTTAGCTTAAATAGATTAGCAATTTCATTCAATAGCAATAATAATTTCATGTAGGTACCTAACCTAGTTTTGCCTATTTATTTCATTCATTATAATTTATAGAAAAAAAATGCAATCAATCCCAGACCCACTACTATATACATATATACACACTATATACATAATATACACACTATATACATAATATACACACTACTGATACTGAGGGAAATGTAAGGTTCAATGAAAAAATATTAAAAATAAATAAGTATACAGCTTATTTGTATTACCTACCACATCATAGTTGCCACGTAAAATAATGGTTGTCAATGATATGTATTTTCCTTAATTGTAAATTCTACATGTAAACAATTTTCAATCAAAGATTTGACCCTTGCTATAAGAAAACTAAAAAAATAACGGTTATACATAATATTTACTTTGAAACATATTTTTTAATAATATTAGTATTATAACTTCTGAATTGGATTAATCTAATAAACTAATTATTAATATTGTTTTTGAGAGGGATCTCTACCCGACCTTAAAGCTCTTGAAACAAATTGTTAATTAATTATTTGCATTTAATTTTCGACTAATTTTGCGAAAATATTCTTGAATTACATTAAGTAATTACATAAAGATATGATTAGTACCTAAAGTGTGATTAATTGATAACGTGAATGGGACTCGGCAAAAAGTTAATTAACTCAGTACAATTGAAGTTAAAAGAGCTGATTCGGCTCAAAACTGACGGTCTGTAAATCCTATGCTGTACAATGTCATGCACGTTTTATCACATACATACCTATTGTGTACTCGGCAAGCACTGATTCGCACAAATGTCTTTGAAAACATTTTGGCTTTAAAAGAACAAATGAACATTCGTACATACTCTATTGTATGCTTAACTAATAACCCTCCTTTTGTACCGTGTAGTCGGGAAAAATCAATGTTAAAACCCCATGTTTTCATAAGAATAAGCAAAGATGCGATTTGTTCTTTTGAATAAATGTAACATTTTGAGGAAGTTTCTCGCCAACAACACAATATCACCCCAAATAACACTATTCTGAAACAATAAAAGTGAAGGTTATCTCATTTCAATATCGGGTAACCGGAAAGTTTTAAATGCGAACCCTTGCGTGTTCTAACAAAAAGGACGCCAACAATATTATGAACAATTTATAATAAATGCTGTAAACCTAATTTTTTTTTCATATACCTAATTGTATACTAGCTGTGCACCCCGGCTTCATTCTAGTTACTGCTCCACACGTTTGAATCGTAGCTTGATGTTTTAATAATTTAGTCTCTTATTTATATTATAATTTAATATTTTTCATACGGCTTATAGCCTTGAGATTAGCGCGTTCAACATTAACATAAACTCTTCAGTTTTAGAATAAATAGTAGAGACAGTAAAATATTTTGTGTAAAAAGCTTATAAAGAATAATATACAATTCTTTATAAGTTTTGTGCATTATTAAATTTAATTAACCTGTTATTATTTACTAATGTATAATTTTAAAACATAGCTACAATCGATTTCAAAGTACAAATAATAACTCTTAAGATCACTTAACCAATTTGCTATCGATACTGATACTAAGGTTTTTTTAATCATTCGATAATAAATGTAATATTTTAGTTGGTTAGATAATGTGACCGAGCTTAACCTACGTTAACCTAGTATCCATCTATAGCTGGCAATTGTTCAATATTTCCCGTAGCCCGTTCCTAACATAAATGGTACTTACTGCGTATTTGGGCAGTGTATACGGTTAGTATAAAAACAATGGGTGTACGATCCGGCGACAGCTGGTAGTCGCCTAGCAAACTTCATTAAGGCCACTAACGCCCGAATACGCGGGCAAGTTCGCATGCCGCACGCCAAATAACCGCGATTTCTACAACACGAGAATGTACACTTAACTACAAGTATGTAGGTACTGATTTCTCTAACCAAATTGAAACAGCAACATGTGTCAACAACCATAATGGAATTGTGGAACTACGTAAATGACAGCACGTTTATGTATAAATTGTGTTATTTTATGCTCTACCAATCGGATTAACAGCACATTTGAGTAGATGAATGTGGGGGAACCCCATTAGGTACTGAAAGCATTTTTAGTCATTTAGCGTTTATTCCGTTTATCTTGTAGAGCACTTACCCTTCGCGTACCTACTTCCCTATTTGCTTCATTTTAGTTTAATAGTTTTGAACACTTGTATCTAAATGAAATAGTGATGATGACAAGATTCATTTATTATTTGTTACAGATATAAATATGGAAAATCAGTATTTAAAAAAATATATTTCAAAAATGAAAAAAACTATATTTTCACGCAATCGCTGCCCTGCGTAAACGTGCCAAGATGACTAGCAGCATTGCCATGGCGTACTAGTCGTTTTAGAACCAAGCGGCTTGGTGCTGGACGATAGCAAGGTACTGGATGGAATGACTTTTGTATGATGATACATAGTGTTATGCATTGTGTCGTACCTATGGGGTTACATTAGTGTGTTTAACCAGATGCCCCGTACGGCTTAGTAACGATGGGAAAAGCTATTGCCTCCTCTAATCACTCATCAACAAAATTACTTAACACGTAATAATTTATGTATGCATTTAACCCAACAAAGCCATTACGTCTTCCGCAGCGTATTTTCAAAGTTTATGTGTGTAATGGCATCAGAGTCTGAGTCCGAGCTCCGGAAGCTTGCATAATGTATGTATGAAGCGTCCGGATGTAGCCGACACACACATAATACTACAATTACGTTAACATGTACCTACGTATGTATCTCGACCAAAGCTGAGTGTCTCTGTAATTAATTACAACATAATAACACTTGCATGTTAGGTAGGTACATACTCAATAGTGTTATGTAAGTAAGATAAGCACATGATTAAAATGTATCTCAATATCGGGAGTTTTGATATACCTGAAGACAATAATAGATCGGTAATATTGAAGCATTTCCTTTCCAGGACTGTATTACTTTCTTCTAAGTACCGATAGCTTCATTGGCGTATTTCATATCTATACCTATTATATATACTTATAACTAGTGGACCCGGCAGACGTTGTCCTGCCCTGAAATTAAAACAAAACTTAGAACCCGATTCCAGCGCTATCTACCGGGTCCAATTTTGTTTTCAAATCATCGAGGAACCCATTGAAATACACACACAAAATTTCATCCAAATCGGTCCTGTTACCATACTCCTCCGAAACGGCTTGACCGATTACTCAAATTACTAAAATGGCTATTAAAAAATAAGGGTTGATCGTAGCAGGGTGAAAATTGGGGATTGTATGTATTTTTGTCTCAAAAATAAAAAAAATAATTTAGGGGTGGACTTACCCCTAACATTTAGGGGGATGAAAAATAGATGTTGGCCGATTCTCAGACCTACTGAATGTAAATATAAAGTTTCATCAAAATCGGTTAAGCCGTTTCGGAGGAGTATGGCAACTAAAACTGTGACACGAGAATTTTATATATTAGATATACCCATGTATATTGTATCCACATTAATTACTACGCCGGATGTATGAAGACAAAACATCGGCTGTGTTCTGTTTTTATGGAGTATTCGATATTGAAATTATAGTAGGTAAAGTCATAAACAATACCTATAATCGTTAATCAAATAAAAGATTAAATCTGATAAAAGAGTTCAGGTTTTGTTTAAGATACTTACACTAGTAAATATCTCGTAGTTTAACCTACCTATCATCTGTCTTATTTATTTTATGAAAGTTATAAATTATAAACTCTTGTACAATACCTACTGAAAAAGAGAAAAATATATTTGCCAGAAATATTATGGTATAAAAGTGTTATACTACAATAAAGGAGAGCACTTCACGTTTCACTATCGTCGACAAGCAAAATTTATAATTTTGTATATCACATTTGTCTACTTTAAATGCCTAAATTATATTGAACAACAAATTGATGTAAATATATTTAAAATCACGAATAAATATAAAATGCACAATGCAAAAGCTCACTCAAAAAAGATTACAAAGCTTTGTCTTAAATAAATACTGTTCCGTTTCCTAAAATAATTGCTTATAGATAGATAGATAGTGCCACCACGAAGATGCGCCCCACACTTTTTCCTAATCCCTTACAGTGCAAGTGTGCATCCTTTCGCTAATGTTGTAGTGCTGCGAATCGAGATATACTTATCGATATATAAATATAGACGTATCAAAAGCATTACAACACTAACGAAGGGTTGCACTCTTGCAATGTAAAGGATTAGGAAAAAGAGCGTCTTCATGGATGGCACTATCAGGGTTTCGATGAACAATAAAAAAAAACCGGCCAAGTGCGAGTCGGACTCGCGCTCGAAGGGTTCCGTAAAAAAGGCAAAAAAAACACGTTTGTTGCATGGGAGCCCCCGATAAATATTTATTTTATTTTGTTTTTAGTATTTGTTGTTACAGCGGAAACAGAAATACATAATTTGTGAAAATTTCAACTGTCTAGCTATCGCGGTTCTTGAGATACAGCCTGGTGACAGACAGACAGACGGACAGACAGCGAAGTCTTAGTAATATGGTCCTGTTTTTACCTTTAGGGTACGGAACCCTAAAAATGTTATATTACAAGCCACACTTGGTGTGTACGTACGTTAAAGTTAAATACGAGCCGTTATAAACTGATATAGTTGTACTAGCATGTAGTGTAGGTACAGTACATGAATACAAACAACATTTTCATGAGTGTTGCTTTAGCAGGGTCGTATCTACCTCGTTTATGTATGATTCAAAGTCAAGTGAAAATATTACTATATGTACAAATGTAAATGTATCCTCTCTGAAAAGCAGAGCATTTTAATTTCACGGTATAACTTTTCAATACTCATACTATAAGTAGTTTGAAGACAAACTTAGAACATGTATAATACATAATAAAGTGGTAGCACTTTAAACAGACGAGCGATATTAAAAAGTCAGTTCATACTACAAACTACATTCAAAGTAGGTTAAAAAGTAGGTAGGTAGTTACTCTACAATATTTTTACATGCATAATATATTTGCATAAAACGATGTGAAGTACCCAGTGAATAATATATAAAAGAAAATTCGCAGAGCTCATAGAAAACGGATATTGAATCTTGAATTGAAGATTATTCATAAAGAGAATATTGAGATGAGTTCCTTGGTGGCGTTTCGCTTGTATAATATTTGTCGCTGAATCTATGAATGTAGACAAATAACATTTGTGGCGGTTGTCATGTGGATACAACCACTCAGTGCAGAATATATTGTACAATACAGCTCCTACAAGTTACGTCACACTAAAGTGTTTTAAAAAGCCAGCGCATTTGCAAGATCCTAAGGGTTTTAAATTTTTTAAGACATGGTCTCAATAAACCGCTCCGCAATTGCTGGGTTTTTGGCAAAATCCAATCTTTTTCCTAAGAATTTATTTGATATAAATTATTATTATACCTATACTCTCCACAACATACTAATAATAGTCTCCGAACAGATAACACACTTAATTTCATGACAGAAATTTAAGGGGTCCATTAAAACTAAAAACGTTTGTTTATGTAATATTGAAGTCACCAAAAATTATGTATAGGCTGTCTATCTTCTTTATTGTTTGATAAAATGATGTAATGACTAATAATAAAACGAATGAAGTATATTTATCAATTTTGTTTCAATTTTATAATATTTTTTGAAATATGCACTGAACAATTTTTATTTTATTAAAATTACCAAAAGCCTATGTCTATTATAAGCAACAACAATAATAGCACGGTTATATGATTTCACTCAGTGTTCACGAACACGAGTAAAACCGAAATGAAAATTTAAACGATTTTATTTTACGATAGTTTTTATAAGCTTGAGTTTGATTATAGTGTCTTTGAGCTCATAAATAACATTTTATTGACCGTTTTCGAGGCCATAAACAAACCTGAGCATTCCAAATTTTAACTTCTAATTGTTTTGAAGAACTATTTCATAAGACGTTTTCGTGACTTAGATAAAACATATACCTACGTACGTACATACATATTTTAGATCCCTAGAATACCCTATGGTTAGTTTTTGGCTTTGGGCTTCAGGGGTTTGTAAAGGACAAACCCCATGGTTTTGAGTCATTTAGCATTATGTGGTTCGCTCAACGGCTATTCCACCTTTTGACTTAAAAATAGGCTCACAATGTATGTAATCACACGGCAATTGATTTTTATATATTTAGATTTGTTTCGAACTGTATTAGCACCGTAAGTTCCCTTTTTTAAACATTTCACACCTACTGTAACCGTTTACCTTAGATACTGTTTTTCTAAAATTGCTGGCTTATGAATGATAACCACTTCTCTCCACTAAATGTCATTTAGTGGTTCATCTGAGATCAGTCAGTCAATCGGTTATCAACGCTCTTTATTATTTCTTATTTGTTTTTTTTTTATTAGTGTAGACCGGCAAGATAGATAAATATGGAAATTACTATACAACTTCCCACTCAACACTGGAATGGATGTGGATGTTTGGGAAATAATTATCCTTGGAAATACATAAAGGGTACCTACGAAAATCAGCTAGTACGAGTATGTACCTACAATATTATACTGACGTAATCTACAATACATTGAGTTAGTTAGGTACGGTAGAACCACAATCTCATTAAGTGCTCAAAGGCTGCTTTTAATTGAACGTGCCATTATTGAAGCTATGTCAATTAAACATATAATCAAACTAATATTACACCGGGCAAAAGTCTGTTTACTTTAGCGTATCCAACAACATTAATAACATTATGTCGTAAACTCCGCCCTGCGCTTTCGAGATGATATTCTCACTCTGAGATTATTTAGCTTCGTATCAGAGAAATAATTTTCAAAATCGAATCAGTAGTTTCGGAGATTATCTCCTACATTCAAACTTACAAATTTTACTACTTTATAATATTAGTATAGTACTTTTAGAAAGTTAATTTCATCGGGATCGGTTTATTTAGTCGAGAAATATAAGAATTAGACAGATTGGAATAAGGTTGTCTGGAAAATGTCTGTCCATCCATGTCCTTAGCTTAATAGAAATCTCTATACCTAACGTTGTATAAAGGCTTTGGTATGAGCGTTTATTTGGCTTCAGTACATAGCGTAAGTACGTAATGTTTCGTCCTATCTGGGGAGATTTTTGAGAAATTGTGTTATTATTATAAACCAAAGTAGACATCAACACACGGTAGTAATGTTATTATTATAAACAGTCTTTGTTATACACCAAAGTAGTTTCGTTCTTTTAAATGATAAAGCCCAACACACGGTAATATGTAGATGACAGTGGTTGCTGATGATAATAGCGTGCAAATTATTTTACTTTACACTATCAAACGCTGAATTGTCTTTTTCTTACAAAACACACAGGTACAGTACAATTGTTACATATTACATCAGTATTTGCCTATAACTGTGCGAGTTACTATTATTTCACGAGAGGGAGGTCTTTGCGATGACCACAAATTGACACCAAGCAATGAATCCGAGCCATTCTCACGGGAAATCAAGGCCACAAGATGAAGCCACAGTAAGTTTCTTTTACCAAAAAAAGAAAATTCCTCGACAATGAAAGTGCTCAGAGCACAATAACTACATACTACACGTACCATTTCTACTATAGGTACAATTACGGATTTTAGGTTTAATTTAAGACATTAATGTAATTACGTACATAAAGTTATTAGCCACACATTACCTTTTGGTCATGGTCTCGGATATTAGAAATTAGCATATTTGCGAAAATGTATAGGAGCTGTGAGGGTATGTGAGAACATTACATTTCATTTGGCTTTGAAAAATCAGAGAGAATAAATCATTAAAACAAGTATTTTTTTCAGGTGTCAATCTGCCGTTGTAGGTACTATTTATGAATGTCACCAAACGATTCTAAGAACCGTTAAACAGATAAATGGTTGGTTATAAGTAGTTCCCTATGATACGATGAAGGTTCAAATTTTAAGCTGCAAAGTATTCTGGAAAAGATGGATGTTGTTTTTTTTATACGTCTAGTGACAACTAGGCAGGCGGGTTACCTGCTGGTAAGTGACTACCGTCGCCTATAGACATTAGTAATACCAGGGGGATTGCCAATGAGGCAAGGCCAACTGGCTCTCAAGTGCGATTGCCGGAACACATCAACAGGTGCTATCATGGCGACAGATTTTCAACTTGAGGGTGATAGCCAGCCAGTCGCGTACTACAAGTACCCTACCACCGTGCTATGTTTTCCAAAAACTCAAGCTCATTGTAGGATTCGAACATACGACCTTCGGCGCTGTATCCGACTTCCACTGAGCTATCATCTCCTTAAATCCGTCGCCGTTCTTATTGGAACTCAACAGATTTTTTATTTACTACCTTGTTTATATAAGATCTAAGAAATATAGTCACATAATAGTGACACTTTTTATCGTAATGTTCATGGGTGAAGCCTGAAGGAAACCAATCGAGTGAAGACACGCGGAGACAAACTACGACGAATACTGTTTTTTACATCAACATTAATAATACTACATACATAAAAAATCTACCTACCTAGTTATTATGATTAACATAATAAGATAATATAAAATAAAAAATTAAATAAATATTTTTTGTGCATTGGTTATGTTTTTACAAACCATTGGTTTTGTTTATAATGGATAATAATATTTATTTTCAGACTAGTTCACAAAAGACCGTGTAGTCACTTAAATATCTATTACCACCGACGACAAGACTGTGACGTGACGGTCTTCATAAAGTATAGCGTAGGTACATATTTATTTTTCACAATTTTTATTCTAAGTAAAGGTTTATCCCCTGGTGTCATCCGTTCTTCAAATCTTTTTACACGTAAGATCGTGTCGCAGTCGCTTCGTTGTTGTTCCTATAACGATATGAAATTGGACGCTATCCTAATTTTATATTTTTATCTACCTACTGAGGCTGGTAGAGAGGGAAATGTCTGATGTACATTATAATTTATATCTATGTGACGGCGAATACAAATCGACCTTTACAGTAATTCTTAGGTCCAAATTCAAATACTATAAATACATGGCTCGGGGATGGGACGTCATAAAAGAACCTACAAAACAATAGAATTTCAGGAATCGAAATTCAAGCTACCGACACATCTATGTAAACTAATATGATACAATCTGACAGTGGTAATCAGTTATTATTTAGAGGCGATATACAAAGCCATGGTCCTCACATTATAACTCAAACTACTTAGTTGTTGTTTGTTTGAGAGTATTTGCTGTTATTATTTTAAGAACCGTCTTATCTGTGTTACCAAGTCAGTATCAGTCATTGACTAAACGAGGCATAGTAATGAGCCATTACTTCCGATTGAGTTACGTAATGAGCCTAACGAGGAAAGTCACTGGAACAACTGTAAACAATATTTTTATGTTATTCTTCGTAGCAATGATATTATTAGTAAAATGGTGTATATGTATAAACAACATTCGATCTCAAAGAATGGCCTAGGAATGGCACTCTAACGCACACATAAATAATTTAATATTTGCAATATCCATACTACATTACGATATCTCATAACACACAATGGCATTTTTGGTTGTTTTGGGTCACTTTTTTTATTTTTATTTATTTGGTCTACCAAACTGGGTTCAATCATAAACATGCTTAAAAAAAAGAAAATACAAATGTCTACACCAAATCGATTCAAACCTTCAAGCCGTAGACACCGCACCGCATGCATAAAACTTATAGATAAATATAGTAGGTACAAGTTAGAACGTAAAATTTATAAAATATTACTGTAAAACTATTTCCGAAGTATTTAGTACTTAAAATAAAATATATATCTAAACAGTTATGGTTTGAAGCAAACATTTCAACACATCCTTCTTAAATTTATTTGAAGTCTCAGAAGCAACAAAGATATCCACATCCGATCGAATTGTGTTACTAGAAGAACACATTCTATAGATAGGGGCATGTTGTGCGAGGCTTGATTTGCAAAGTGGTAAATTAAAGGTGGTACGGTTTTGGAGGCGACAGCCAGAATGCGGTATTGTGAAGGGTAGTCGTTGAAGTATTTCGGGTGAGTCAACAAGACCATGGAGAGTCTTATACACAAAAGTTACATCACGAACTTTTCTACGGATGTAAAGAGGATCCAAATGATAGTGCGCTAGTCGGTCGTTGTAGGACTTTAGGCTGTTAGATTTTTTATTAACGTACGATAGATTATAGAGAAAGCGTTTCTGAACTCGTTTAATCCTATCTATATGAACTTGATAACAGGGGTTCCATACTGAGCAGCAGTATTCTAATAGCCCACGAACGATTGATTTGAATATAATAACTGTCACATCTGGATGCCCATAGGTTTTCATTTGTCTTGTAACAAATCCCGAAAGTTTAGTAGCTTTTTTGATAACCACACCCAAATCTATGATACTATTGACTTCCTTTTTGTTTTTTTTTATTCTGGATAAGCTTGTGTTTGACCACAATCTCACCATGATAAGTGATGATGTGGACGAAGGTGGTAAGCACACAAAGCCTAGATGGGAACTGGCTCTCAAGTGCAGCTGCCGGAACACACCGATAGGTGCTTGGCGACAGGTTTTCAACTTGAGGGTGGTAGCCAGCCAGTCGGGTACAAAGTACCCTACCACCGTGCTATGGTTTCCTCACGATGTTTTCCTTCACCGAAAGCACAAGCTCATTGTAGGATTCGAACCCACGACCATCGTCGCGGTATTCGACGTCACTTACCACTGAGCTATCATCGCCTTTACTGGCTCTCTGTCAATAAAATACGTCACAATATTAGGTTTTCTTTTAATGACACTTGGTCGGTCAAAGTAAGCTAATTAGCCAATATTTAGCCTCTTGCTTTCAAAGCGCTTATAACTTATATACACTTTTTTAATATGATCGCTACTGAGTTCGTCCTCTGTGAACGTACTGAGGTGAAATAAAAATATCAAGATTGATAGCAACACAAAGTGTTTTTCTTCTAACTTATTTAATTGTGTTTGTTTCAAGTGGGATGTTTTATGTGTAATAAGAGTATTTTGTCTAACGGTTGTTACTAACGAGATAAATCTTTGTTTGTTGTCGAAACAAAACAAAGACCCCGACATCAATCTTTCATAGTTTCATTAGTTACCTAGGAAACAAGATAGATCCATACATAACAGCCTATTTAGCCAACACGTGGATGCGGTCTCGAAACATCTATGACCTGGTAAAGTTCTCATTCTTCGTCATCAGTTAGTAAGAATAGTACCTATGTATTTGTCACTTAATATTATCAAAAGTAAATTAACTGACTTCCGAAACTGCTGATAACCTTTGGATCAATTTAGGCTTTGTTTTGTTCAGAGATAGCTTCAATAAGCTTATCTAAATAAGTGTTTGATACTAGATTTACCTTTGGATCTCTTATAAGCCTCAGTTTTTAACTTGAGCTGTGATAAAAGTGTCATAAAGTTATGATTTGTAGAGCAGATAATAGTAATGTCAAGGAGAACTGAAGTAACTACGATTATATGTGATTGATCAATTAATTTCATTTAAGTCATGAATTCCGTTGAATTGCTACAATTAAATGTTATTTTAGACATCATTATTCTTATTCTTATAGCGGTTATTTGTTGCAACGGTTGCAACGTTATTTGTAGCCAATTATTTTCGTCATTGACAGCTACGAACCATAGACTATGGGGTGGTTGGAAGTTAGATTTGTTAGGTATTTACGTGTGGCTGGGCATTAGCAGGATTACCGGGGCCTTCGACTGGAAATGTTTTGTAGAAGCTCGTTAGTACGGACGTCGGTGGCATCCCTTGCGGAATTGTCGCCAGCTGAGACCCGCAAGCGTGGACAAAGCTTCTTTGACACCGGTCACTGGACCGCGGATCGCCTTTGCGATTACCTACGCACTAAACTGGATCCTTATGACATACCTAGTATATCCAACAAAAAATAATAATACTAATATTATTCAGGTCAATATCATAGGACTGGGCCCTACCTAACCGAGATTCAATTTGATTCATAATCGTGATCGGATTAACTCAGCTATATGACGTTTTATGACAATTTTAATATTTTATTTAATGTTGCTTATTTGCGATAATGCTATCTCAGTAGGTATACCTACACCTAATCGATCACTTCATAAAACCAATGTCCGTGCGTGTACAAATAATAAATAAACACGTCACTTGTTTTGCTTACCGCAAACAAATACCTACTCGGTTGTAAAAAGAGGGACATTTATTACAAGTTACTTTTAAATGCAAAAGTGAAAGATGGAAATTAGCTGTAGCGGAGCGCCAACTTTTTGCTGATCACCAACTAATTGCTATTCTCTGGGTCTTAGTGGCATTCTACGTCGGTATAGGAAAATAAAAATGTTGGCCTTTTGTTAATAAAGGATAAAAAATGGCATATGAGTAGATTTAGCGCGGTAGCTATCGGGAATCTGGAATTACCGCATGGGTTGTGAAGATAAGTCCTATTTTATGTCTCTCAAAAGTAGGATTCTTATTTTTTTATTTATTTTTCATAACAGAAGTCTAACACGTAGGGAGGAGGCTCACTTGATGGTAAGTATTAGCAATAATCAAGTGGGATTGCCAATGTGTTGTCGCCTCACTCAGTGTAACAACTAGAACAAGCCTGTAGGTACCTACTTGGTGACAGATTTTCAACATGAGAGTGGTAGCATAACTACTACAACTTCCCTTCTAATTTAGCTGTGCTATGGTTTTCTCACGATGTTTTCCTTCCCCGAAAACTCGGGGTTCAACCACGATCTATTAAAATAAGTATTATTAAGTATAATTAATTTCAAGTTATTAAAATAAAACAGCAGTTACTTATCATTTTAATAATTCAGGTTTAATTTATAGAAAAATAATAATTAAACAGATAAGTTATAAATGAAATAAATATCTTATCAAGAATTTTACATAAAAGATTATAAAAAATAGTCCATGTAGACAGACACTTATTTTTTATGTTTAGTAAATAACATGTCTGTTAACATTTTGTCATACTAAGCTGATATAAAAAACAGATATAAGTACTACATTAACATTTTTGAAATGCACACCTATATTATAGATATTTTATTGCTCGGTAACTAATATATAAATCAGAGATTTGTTAGAAGCACTAACTCTGCTATCAGGAATTGAAGATCATCGCATATAACCGGGATTTGATAAAGACCTTAAGAACTATTTAAAGAGTAGACATATATTTTGATCTATAACGCAAGTTTTGCCAAATTACGGTATTTTTGTATAAATCCTTACGATGCGACGTAGCATCACAGTTCAACATGAATCTTAGTTCTTTAACGTGATATAATAAATAACTTCAACATTACTAGACATATACTCGTAAAAACTCTTTAGTATACCGCCAGACACCAGACAGAAAAATGACATTGTTATTGAAATTCAAGGAAAATTTTTATAACAGAAAAATAAGTAAGAAGAAAAAATAAGGACCAACAAAAAGGTTATCTGTCTTGACAGGCAGGTAAGTACCAGGTGAAATAAATATACTCGGAATTTCTTAGTTATTTTTTTCAGTTTTGGTCCAGAAATACATATTTTCATGAATAAGTTAGTAACATGTTAGTTATTCCGTGTTTTGAGGCGTAAAGGGAAGATAAATATTTCTTTCGTATATAGGTGTTGAAATAACAGCTCCTCCCTTTGAATAACTTTTGAACAGTTTAATGCCTTATAATACTGGGTGTTAATTTAGCAGTAGCTAGTTCCATGAAGACGGACCATTAACGTCGTCTACTGAGCCATTATATGAGAAAAGTTATAGGTACTGGATGGAAGACTAACTTAGCTAAGTTTATTACTATTGTGGTCGCTCTTACTTAGGTACTACACTTGAATCTGATCTATCTTAATTAGATGGTATAATAATTTATAATAAGAAATTTAAGTGTTTACTACTCAATAATTCTGCAAAAAGGAAACCAACATTAAATATGAGTTAAGTTGAGATTTAGTGCAGTATAAAGTTTCACCGCCAGACGCCTTCTCAACATGATTTACGTACAAAAATATACCTATTATAATGTAAAGTGACAGACTCACGCCGTACGTTACATATAATACGCTCGCGTCGGAGACAAAATGTTGGTGGCGTGGACTTGACACGAGGCTGTAAAAATAAATAAAGGGACCACACAACGTTGCGTCTTAAGCTTGTACGCGTGAAAAAAGGATTACGTGAAGAGCAACAGTAGGTACGGCTCGCGGCGCGAAGGCGCATCACACACTTTCGAGTTTTCAGACCCGCCGAGAATAATATTTGAACGAATGGGCCGGCATTTCATCATTGTTTGCTTTTATTAAATACTTCTTTTATAAATTTTGATCCTGAATAATCATTAGAAATATTATATAATAAGGTTAATAAACATCTTACCCATTAACCAAATATAAAACGAAAAAGAAAGTAACTAAATGGCTACAGCTCCTTGATTATTACACCACCGAGGCTCTAATTAAGTAGTAAATACCCATCCACATCCATAAATACCACTTTTTCCTTTACATAATCCACAAAAAAAAAGAGTTATACATTTTTTATACCTCTCTCACCACACTCACACTTACTCACACACACTCTTACATACACTTTTACATACACGCTTACACATACTTGTATACTCACCCTCTCTCGCACACACTCTCACATAAATGCTCACACTCTGAAACAATTTTAGCGTTAGTCATATATTAATGTTTGTTATTTTTATTACTACTGTTATTTTTTATTTTGTAACGTCAGACACTCTGTACTACATTTTGGGTGCTTAAATAGTTAGAGCGATTCAAAACACAGGTCTTTCCTAGTTTGAGAGTCTGAGGCCAAATCACGTCTCGAAACAATACTACATCCTAAGCTGACAAAAAGTTTGTAAAGTTTTTGGAAATAAATTATTATTATTATAAAAAAAAAATGAAATTATATTGAAACATTAACCATAACTGTTTCTGTGCGTATTTCCATTACTAATAGGTATAACATATAACCGAAACTGTTTCTGTGCGTGTTTCTATTACTAATCCTATCCTACTAATATTATAAATGTGAAAGTTTGGATGGATGTATGTTTGTTACTCATTTACGCCAGAACGGCTGAATGGATTTAGATGAAATTTGGCATGGAGATAGATTATAGTCTGGAATAGCACATAGGCAACTTTTATCCCGGGAAAAGATAAGATCCCTCGGGAACGCGGGTGAAACAGCACAGAACAGCTAGTCCCACTAATATTATAAATGTGAAAGTTTGGATGGATAGATGGATGGATGTATGTTTGTTACTCATTTACGACAGAACGACTGAACGGATCTGTATGAAATTTGGCACAGAGATAGATTATAGTCTGGAATAGCACATAGGTTACTTTTTATCCCGAGAAATGATAATATATCTCGGGAACGCGGGTGTATACTACGCTGGAATATAATACATTATAGGATATTTTTATGATGAGCAAATAATACATACCCGGTCTCGGTAACGTGGGTAAACCGGCGGGATATAAGCTAATTAATAATAAATATTGCAATGTGGATATTGTTTGAGTCATTATAATGATAGGGTGTCATTTTGCTATCAATTCTTGATGCATATAGATTGGGTACGTGACTTATTGCAATTATAGAAGGAATTAATTATTATGTTCATTCTTCGGTGATATTTTCTTCTCAAGGATAAGAAAGTAGGTACTCCTTGTTTCTATGAGCTGGGGCTTTTTTTGTAACATAAAGGTCCACTAAGGGAAGATTTTGTTGAAATTGAAGGGTAAAAAACAAAAACCGACTTCAAAACTGTAACCTATACCTATGTACAAACATAAACTAAAAAGTAAAGAATAATATTTTAATTTCAAAGCAAGAGCCTTAAAGGACAATCAACAAAATTATTGATATTTATATATCTATTTAATATTTATAAACAGTTCTTTTTGGAGTCGGTGCCAGTCAAGAAGAAGGACAGTTTTGAACTGGACACGAAGTGTTCATACGAGAAAACGTCTTACGACACCTCTCCTTACGGTAATGTTCCTTAGGTCTGCGCCGTCGCTCCCCTACCTTTCGAAAGTTTGTTACAAAGGCAGAATTAAACTGTCCTTCTTGGCTGGCACCGACTCCAAAAATAACTGTTTATAAATATTAAATAGATATATAAATATCAATAATTTTGTTGATTGTCCTTTAAGGCTCTTGCTTTGAAATTAAAATATTATTCTTTACTTTTTAGTTTATGTTTGTACATAGGTATAGGTTACAGTTTTGAAGTCGGTTTTTGTTTTTTATTTTTAAAAATAATTTTATTTTTTAATTTTTAAAGTTTATTCCTTATTATATGTTATCCTAGGCAAAACTAGTTTGTCCTGAAATCGGGTCTGGCCGGTAAAATATAATATATAACTAGCGAGCCCGGCAGACGTCGTCCTGCCCTGAAATTAAAACAAATCTTGGAACTCGATTCCAGCGCCACCTACCGGGTCCAATTGTATTTTAAAACCATCGAAGAACCCATTGAAGTATACACACGAAATTTCATCCAAATCCAAAAAGTCACGCTCAACGACTCAGTTTGATTCACTAAGGTTTATCAAACGAGATAGATTTTTTTTCGTTTTTGTTGATTTTCTCAAAAAGTGCTTAATCAATTTCGACAAAATTTAAATGGGACCACCTCTGAAGTAGGATCTACCAAACAAAAAAAGAATCATCAAAATCTATTCATAATTGGCAGAGAAATCGAGTAACAAACATACAAAAAAAAAAACATACAGACGAATTGAGAACCTCCTCCTTTTTTTTGAAGTCGGTTAAAAATAGGTGATCGTGCCTATGAAATATTCGAACCAATCGAGTTGTAGGTAGGTGTAGATTTTAGAGGCATGGACCTAATTATAAAATCTAATTTTACGTGAAGTAGAATAAACTACCATAAGCCTACATAGTGGAAACCACCTATTAATAACTTTTATAAATCTTCAGTTCTTGTATTTTTCGATAACTCAAATACAATATAGCCAATAAAAATGTAGGAGAAAGGAAGGAAATCGATCACGATTCAGGTAAATAGGTAAAGTAACTAAGTTCGAAAGGTATAATTGTTTGGACGAGCTGGTTCTCTCACGGCTTGAAATGTGTAAAGGAAAGAATAGCAAGAAGGATCTATTCACGTCGAGTTCGACTTCACTTTGAATAAGTGAGAAAGGAAGGTGCACAGGCTTTGCCGCCCTAAAGTTCACGAATACATTATACCGCCGCGCCGTGGCGCCGTAGGATTGAATTAATGTTCTTCTTTACTCTTCTAATGTTTTAAACGCACCTCAGACTCATTATTTAAACAAGAAAACATCAATTGAATATCATTTTACTGTTTTTATTTTTAACTGACTTCAAAGAAAGGAGGTTTAAAATTCATCGGAATCTTTTTTAGTTTTATGATGAAATACAAATTAGTTTCAAATTATGGAAAGCTTATTTCCTCCATGAAACGTCCACGTGGAATTTCATTATAGTGGAATCGTATACACCACCTTATTATAGCATAAACCTACCAATATTACTCCATATAATTATTAAAAAAATATATAAAGTAGGTACAGTTAGATTGAATTTGGGGATGTAATGAATAAAATATCAATTATCTGTATAAACATATTTATTTGCAATATAAACATCGGTTCAATAAATCATAAGGCACGTTGAAAGGATGTTATGTGTACCTATAGTGCCTCCCTACAGTACACAAAATAATCACTAAGACTAAAAATGTTGTTAATAAAAATAATTGGATTGCTTTGATAACTGTACCATTTTTATGTGCCTAATGTGTATAACGTATGTTAAACATAAATAAAATCTTTAATCATGAGATTTTTTGCTTTCTGTATTTTCTTACAAAGAAGGTTATACATCAAAGACATAAAGAATACATTTAGAAGAAGAAATTCTAAAGAGTTGTACGTAAGGTAGGTACCTACTTTACGGTAAACGTTATGGTTTATAAACGGAGGTATAAACTTGGTTGTACCTACGAATAGTAACTTTATTGACAGCTTTTGATATTGCACAAACTGCACTCCTTCGCATGTTATACCTAGCAAGTAGCCACTAACTGGCACATTGCCATGTATTTATCCAGCATTTCTTCGTAGGCGATGCATCACCAACCCGGTCACGTATATTAAATCTATATTTCTCGCGGAGCATGAATACAAGCAAGTATCTGGCTACGTACTATATCTACGCCCCAAGCGATATTAAATGGGAATTCTATGATAGATACACATAACAAAAGCAACCACTGGAACGGATCTTAAATAGGTACCTACCTATTTATTTTATACTATGCATACAAACCAATTAAATTTTCAAGTAAAAAATAACTTTACGTTTCTCTATAGTATGTACAAACTATTGAATTACAGTATCTACCTATGGATGATTTCTATTGAACCGGAATTTGTAGGTATAAAGTGATGTAGGTAACCTGGAATTCAAAAATATTGAAGAAAAGATCCTCATCAACATATGACTATTTAGAGTCAAATAAAGACAATATAAATAGTTCTTAATACCCAATCTACTCAATCGATTAGTTCAATTTTTAAAGCGGTGGTGATGCAGGTAACATTTTCCATAACAAAAGCAAGTGAAAATTACCTATGATTCACCCATACTGAATCATATAAACGACAAAACGACTATATTGCGAGTGATAAGCTAATGGACTGGCCATTAGCTATCGGGCACATGTATGACTGAAACTACATTAATGTATATTTTCAGCAAATCCTTATAATTAATACTAGCTGTCGCCCACGGTTTTACCCACGTTTCCGTGGAAGTTTTCTTTTCCCCGGATAAAAGTATCCTATGTTTTATTCGAGGATAATATGATCTATACCTGTGTACCAAGTTTCATCAAAAACCGTTCAGACTTTGCGTGATCTAGCAGCAAACATACCTACAAACTTTCACATTTATAATATTAGTAAGTTGATGCACAAAAACGGCGATGGATGAATTATTTTAGTTGAATTTATGTCTGTGTTAGATTAATTAGAATTATTCTTTTCCCATTCTAGTACAGAGTTAGGTAGTAGACGATAATAATATTTTATGTAAAGTTTTAATATACGATACAATTTCATTATAATTAAATTTAATACTTATCAAAGTTTATAATATGGTTGATGTAATGATTACTGTAATGAAAGGTTTAACCAAAATGCTACATTGATGAAAACTTATTTTAACTATCCATTCGTGTTAATTAATTAACGAAATTGAGAATACTAACCTTTTTACCTATCAAGTATTTTAGAACATTTTCAACTTCTTCAATTTGGCAATTATCCAAGAAAGCTTTATGCTAATTACATACTTTCTAGAAAGGTAGGCAGTATGAATAGGAAACATTAGACTTCCTACCTAGTAATCCGAGTTTTGCAAGCTTTCAGTAAACTTTGAATCAATTAGGAAGGTACCTACTTGAGTTGCCAAAAAATGTTGGCATTCTGAATAGCTATTTAATTCAAAGGTTTTATTCAACTTAGCTTAATGGATAAAACCTAAGGTGGCTGATTATGTGGAAGACTAACATACGAGTATATGGTTTTGGTAGCTTCTCTCTGGACTTACATCCCCCTTGCGAAGTGTAAAATATTTTAATTACCTAAATGTATTTTTTAAAAACTTTAATAAATTAAAAATCGGCAAGCATTTTTCTACAGAAAAAAAAGAGTTTCTTGCTGGAGTCTTTTCAGTAGCGGTGATAGAGTCAATTCATAAATGCCTTACCAGTGCATAAACTGAATGACCTATATAATACCTATGAGTATTCCTTTAATTAATAATTGATTTCAATAATTATTTCCAACGCATATTAATTAAATAAAGGCTGAAATTTATAACTGTAACTTGTGAATAATCATTATTGGAACACTGTATCTACTTACACGCTTAGCAGACCGATGGTATATTCATTATGTAACTGCAATTATTTATCTACCTATCTATGTATACATATAAAACAAAGTCGGGTTGGTTAAATAATTTATAACTCAAGAACGGCTGATATGTTGTATTCGCCTCCACACCGAATAGCAGAATAACTACTAAATAACCGGCCAAGTGCGAGTCGGACTCGCGCACGAAGGGTTCCGTACCATTGACTAGCTAGGTAAACAACAGTAGGTACATAAATTTATTATTAAAGTAAAAATACAACTGAGTATTTTGTGAATATTTCAAGTTACTGTTACCGTTATTGATATCGAGCAAAAAAGAGCAAAAATAAACGCGTTTGTTGTATGGGAGCCCCCGTTAAATATTTATTTTATTTTGTTTTTAGTATCGTTATATGAAATGAAATGAAATTGTTTATTTATCCAAATAGGCCTTCACAGGCACTTATGAATAGTCAGACTCTAAATGCTCGGTTTGGAAGGTTGCTTTTGCTGAGAAGAGCCGGCAATAAACTCAGCAATTACTCTTTTCAAGAACAACTTACACCTATTACGTTCAATAATATTTATCTAGTCTCACTGACAATATTTGCGTGTTATGGCGGCAAAAATAGTAATCTATAGAATTTAATTATGACCGACTTAATAAACAACAAACTCAAGAAGACCAGCCCCCACAAGCAGCACCTGTTCACAAGTATGACGCGTGTGGCAGCCACCGCCCTCCTCGCGCATATTATAGGGAAGTGAGCGACCCGCCACACGACGCCGCCGCAAGCAAAGGCCTTAAAGCGAACATGACTAACTTAAGCTTGCTCCAAACAAAAAGAAAAATTAAATTAAAAACAAACGAATTAAAACAGACACTATGTTATCACTGTTACTACTAACACGGTTTGTAAAATAAGGTAATAGTGTATCTAACATTCCGTGACATAACAATATTCAAACGCACAAATGTTACACATTTACCAAGCATTATCATCATTAAAATATTAATTTATGTTATAGTAAGCCTTTTCTACCAAAACAGTATTAATACAATCCTTTTGCAAAGGCATATCTAAAATTGAAGTTGGGATTCTGTTATAGAAGCGTACATATAGTCCTTGCACTTTCTGAAGTCTATAAGCAGAGGTCACATACATAATTTGTGAAAATTTCAACTGTCTAGCTATCGCGGTTCTTGAGATACAGCCTGGTGACAGACAGACGGGCGGACGGACGGACAGACAGTGAAGTCTTAGTAATAGGGTCCCGTTTTTACCCTTTGGGTACGGAACCCTAAAAATAAGAAAAACATTACGAAAAAAAAAATTATGACGAAAATTATTTTTGTCATGCATTTTGTATACCTAGAACGACTTTTTTATGATAACGTATATCCTTGGACTAATAAACCACTATTAGTCCAAGCGTAGGTATATCTCGATATCAAATTAACTGACGATTCTAAACCGTCAGTTAATTTGATATCGAGATTGGACATTCACAATTGGACCTGGTAAGTGGCGCTGGAATCCGGTTCAATTTTTTTTCAGGTCACGACAACGTCTGCCGGTCCCAATAGTATATAAATAAAGCTTAGAAATAAAGATAATAATATTAAAGTTTCGCCTTGTTGAAACTGACGAAGATAATCGCTTTTAATCCACTACGTCAGTATAGATTGCTAATAATGAGAAACAATATCTAATTACTTGACTTTGACGTAAACACAATGGAGTCCTCATTAGACTTTAGTCGAAAGCAGCTATGTGGAATATCACGAATAACTAGTATGTACCTACATATTTGTAATAGCATGGGACCCTGAGTCCTGATGTCAGAAATATTATGAATACGAGGTACAAATCTCACGAGTACACTTTTTGTAACGCCTCTTCTATCTTGCCTGCTGCGTGGTTGCCAAAGATAATTTTATAAGATCGCGTTGCCGTGTTATTTCCCTTGAGGTAAAAATTGAAAGAAACTTCTCGTCCGATCCGCGTATGATATTTATACGCGTGCTTGCATTTAAGATTCGATTTACGTTTACGACGTGGGAATTGAATTATTGATTTTTGGATGGTTGTTTTTTTATAGTATCATAAACGCAGAGTTGAATATTATATGTTTAAATAGAAAATATTTTATGATAACGAATAGTCTAGCTAGACTCTAACGCCTATTTTGGTTGGTTTCTATTGCTTAGAGCCACCAATACACTCGGCAATTACCGTTTTCAACGATTTTATTACGCCTGAGGCCTGACTAACATAATATAAAATAATATAACATAAATAAAAAAATAAAACTATTAGAACATAATGAGGATCAGTAAATTTATAGGAAATTCAATAGAACTAGTTTCCACGTTATTCTTTATGACTTAAGAATGATATATCTTTTTGAATTATCCAAATCGGACCATTACTTACGAAGATATTAAGTAATAAACATTTGCCGTTCCTGTCGCGGGTGCGTGTGACGTCACTGTGAGGGAACGAGCGCGGCCGGACAGCAATAGAAGTTTTTAAAATCATTTGCCGAATAAGTTCCATACATTTAAAAAAAAAAAGCACTTCAATGTTAAAAACATTTAGTTAAAATTCTTTAATTCTAACCATTCTCGGGCAGTATTTTTAAGCTATTAGTAGTAGGTTCAGTTTTTGTTAATCATTTCTATTAACTGAAATGCCTTTTAACTTATCCTTATGCCTTAAACATCAAAAAATGGGACCCTAACAGCTCTAATCCCAAAAAAAACGATAGTAAAGCAAAAAAAAAAAGGTTAGTTTTAAATCATCTTTAAAGTTGTCTCCATAACGGTTAAGTTTCGGACACCATATTACAAACCAAATCCATCAGAAATGAGCTGAATAATAACCTCCTTTAATATTCAGTACCTACGACTTTCCCTGTAACCCTGTATTATCATTTCGCGAATGGCCTTTTAACCTACTTGCGCTTTATTTAGTGCATGGTTCTCTACACTTGCGGATCTAGGTATGACAGAAACCTAAATATTGGTTGCCATCTCGTTTTTTGTTACAAAACATTCGTTCAGTATGTACTTAGTTAGGATGACTCGAATATAAAGCAAAAAATATACAGGCTGAATTTTTCAACTGGGCGTGGATGGCCAAATCCTAAACTAAAGGGAATATCGAAAAATGCTGAAAGAAGTCTCGAGGCCGATTTTGATTAAAACTAAAACTGCATCATTTGATTTTGGAAAAAATATTTCCCCAAGCCAGGAATCGAACCTAATGATTTTGAAAAAAAAATACACAGCCTGTATTATTACACCATCTGATATTTAACCACCTTATTAGCAACTAGCTAATAAGGATCAAATTCTCAGAAGTAATAACATACGGAAAAATAAAGGAAAGTGTTCAAAAATACAAAAATATTGATAAATTTATTGAAAAAAATTATCAATATTTTTGTATTTTCATACATTTCCTACTACATGTAGATGAGTACCTACCGTAGTTACGTATAGCTAGTCAAACTGTTCGATACAATGCCTATGTCATAAAATTATAAGGTTATGTTGTGGTACTTAATGCGAGTGCGTTATGAGTCAAGTCCAACGAGTGTACCAAATTATTGAAGAGCATAAATACTAAATTTTGAATTTGTATTAAAAAAATCATGCAAATTTTAACACCCCTTTTAACCCCTTTAAAGGTTGAAATTCAAAAATCCGTAAATTTGGATCATTAATTTGATCGAAGAGCATAAATACCAACTTTTGAGTAATTCTGATAATAAACAATTTATTTTTCATACAAACTTTAACACCCCTTTTTACCTCTTCAAGGGTTGAAATTCAAAAAATCCTTAAATACATGTTTTATTATTTTATATTTTGAGGCTAAATACCAAATTTTATTCATTTCAAATAAAAAATGACTCGAGTTACATACAAAATTTGGACCCCCGTTTCATCCCCTTAGGGGGTGAATTTTGGAAAATCCTTTCTTAGCGGAAACCTACGTCATAATAACTATCTGCGTGCCGAATTTCTGCGAAATCTGTTCAGTGGTTTCAGCTGTGCGTTGATAGATCAGTCGGTCAGTTTTACGATGATTTCGGTCTTTCGGCACGTTAAAAAATAGGTTTTCTGGCGTTTTAATGGAATTGTTTGTACATTTCGGCACTATACAATATTTATACATAGTTAAAAAAGTAAATTAGACACAAATCGGACACTTATTTGTTTTAAAATTCTCAATTAATGAAACAATCCACTGCGTGCCTTTTCGCTGCCAACGGCTAACTGGCGGCGACCCTCACTGTGACGTTTCAGCTACCGCGAACACTCGGTGCACTTCGCTAGTAATTCGGTCATAACTTCGTCAATTTTTGTCGTAGAACAAAAATTTTTGCACTGTATGTCAAATATTTCTTAACTCTGTAAATCTGCATTCTTAACTAAAAACGTTTCGGATGTTTTGTTTAAATTGAGTAAAAACACTTGATATCTATAACTTAAAAAAAAGTTTCAATGTTTTGTTTATTATATATTTCAGTTTAATTTGTCACCACGGAAACGGCACTTTGACTTATCACCACTTAATTTTATCCAGTGTTTTTGAATTCCTGTTTACATGTACTAGATAAACTACACTGGTAGAAATCACTGGCACTGGTAGTCAAACAGATATAGGTACTTACACGAACACACTTTAAACGAACTGCGGACGGCCGTCAGTCTCGATATTCAAGAGGTTACAATACTTATCCATACTTATCCATACTTAGCCTTGCATTGCTCTCTATAATATAATAATATGTAATAGTAATATTGAGTTTATCAGTTATCCAGATAACAACAACACAATTCTAATTTGGGATCAGATCATCCTGTATCAAGAAATATATGAGGATATTTTTTCTTCACGTAGGTACAAATCGCATGTTTAATATTTTTGTAGAATATTATATTGAATTCTCAAGAGACTTACGAGGCTGGCGACAGAGCTAGTCGCAACAAACTTTCCCATAGCAAGTTATTCATACAATCTAATCACTTCACGCCCTCACGGCACCCCACGGCACTCCACGATGCGCGAACTCACAACCAAACCGATACAATACCTACAATCATATTCACATAAATTATGCAATGAACTTCGTATTTTCCTTAAACTCCGTTTACTCCGCTGAATTCGTTCATATATTATGTGTATAGTACCTACAGACAGATATTTACATATTTTTGCTTCAAATAAACGCACAAAAATAACTGTATTTATTTGTTGTTAGGTATTTTATTTTATGTTATTTTCAGGTGTTGTTTGGTACAATTTAGGAATAATCGGGATGAGTCAAATAAGTAATAATGCAAAATATGTAAAAGTACCTACCTAACTTCAACCAAAAAAACCAAATCCCGCCAATTTTACAAGCTTTATATTAACTTGCAATGTACCTATGTATATTTTTCCGGGGGGAATCTAGCAACTCAATTTTGAAGCAGATATCTTTAACCGATTGAACTGAAATGTTGTATACACGTTTAGTTTGGATGACAATACATGGTCAGCTGTGTGATGTCATTCTAAATCCAACATGACGGAACACCTAAGATAGCGGACTATTATTTTTTAATGCAATCCTACAATATGGGTATCAAATGAAAGGGCTTGCTGAGAATAAATCGAAAAAATAAAGTGACGTCACTAAAATCAATAAGTCTTTTAAATTTTTGGTTTTTATTTATTATTATAGATTTTTTTTTTATGTCACAAGTGACAACGAGGCAGGCGGGTCACCTGATGGTAAGTGACAACCGTCGCCTATAGACATTGGCAATACCAGGGGATTGCTAATGTGTTGTACACCTTATTACAATGCCTTAAAGGCGAACTGGCTCTCAAGTGCAATTGCCGGAACACACCAACAGGTGCTTGGCGACAGATTTTCAACTTTAGGGTGGTAGCCAGCCAGTCGAGTAGTACAAAGTACCCTACCACCGTGCAAAAATATGTTAGGCTTTTTAACAAAGCAATGCTTATACAGGGGTGTCCGGTAAGTGGTACTTTTATATATTTAGTAGGAGACCCGCCCACCTGTATCCCCCTTAAGTTTGTCGTATTATTTACGGGACAGCCTGTATACCTACTTAGGTATCTTATTTTCTTGGTGTATAAAATTGTTTTAAAGTTATGACGAGTAAAAATGAAAAAGGAGAGTACCATAACGTGAACGTATCGAAATAATATAGGTATACCTATTAATCATTATCGTTGCGTGATTGTTGGCCATTTAGTACAAAGGCTAATATAAACAAAAAATACTTTATCGAATTGAATATATTCGAATAAACTGTATTAATATCACACGCCAGTATTATAGGAATTGCTTTTTTGAATGCAAAAACAATTCCGAGTGAATTGTTTTTGCTAATAGATTGCATATAGGCGTGAAGAGAGCAGTAGTGTCATCATTATTATTCCCTAGGCTCGCTAATGAGATGGTTGTTACAAAACTACATAAAAACAGGATTCGCGATTAATGCTATTACAAATTCCGACAACGTTATTAGGTGTACCTATACCTAACGTTGTCGAACCTAACGCTGTCACTTACATAGTATCAATTACGTAGTAGTTCGACAGGGCGACTATACAGTCGCCCTGTCGAACGAATAAGTACAGTCGAGTTTATTAATATATTGGCACTTTCAGGCTCCAAAAATATATGAACGTCAAAAAAGTTCATAATATTGTGAAAACTATAAGCATCATTAAATTGTGGTCAAGATTTGGATTCATTAATATGTGCCTAATTTTTTCAGTAACATCTATACAGCCAAAGGCACATTATTATATGAACAACATTAAGATAATAATATCTGAACAGTGAAGGATTCACAATTATGTATGCACTAGGGAATGCAATCTCGATCGGGAGATCGGGCGGATCCAGATCTCGCGAGATCTCGCCTCATTTTTCGAGATCAATCTCGAAGCATAAAATTACGAGATCTCGGCCGAGATTGACGAGATCGAGAGAAGACACTTTGAAAGCATGTATAAGACCATTCAAGTGGGTTACGTCCACTACAGACAGGCTAGAGTCGGTATCTCTATGAGTGTGGAGGATCGAGGGGTGTTTTTTTTGCAATTTGATTACAACAGCTTGCTCACGCTGATAACAATTAGTGTTGAATCTGAGAGGGCGTCTTCAGCCGTTGGCTACATAGCGACTGACATAAGATGCCGTTCATCCGACAGCACTTTAAGGAGCACTTTGTTTTTTAAGGAGCTATTTCCAAAATCACTCCTAAAACCGTTTGTTTCTTGCTTGTCTCACTTTCATTATTTTTACGGGTCTGAATTGTGATTTGTGTGTTCATTAACATAAATAAATAATTATAAAAATAAAGACTTTATTTCATTATTTAATTATTTAATGTTCAATCATGTTTCACTTTTTTTTTATATTTTTAGAACTCTTTATTTGTATTTAGTAATTCTTTGCGGATCTTTTTTCAAACCTATTTTATGAATATATTAAATACATTCCTAAAGTATTTAGATCATTCAGTATTATAATTGATACCGAATATTATCAATATAGATGTTTTAATTTATTATTATAGATATCTGAATTTTAAACTAACATAGATATTTACATTATTATAACTAAAATTAAAAAACTAATCTAATCTAAAAACTACCTAAAATAAACTATTGTTTCACTTATCTAAGTAAAACAATACTTTTTGAAAAACTTTCGAGATCTCGAAAATGCCGATATCTCGCCGAGATCGAATTTCTAATCCCTCGAGATCTCGACTCGGCGATCTCGTCTCGAGATTGCATTCCCTAGTATGCACACAAGAATACAATAATATCTAAACAAGTTAATGTAATTCAAATTCAACCTTATTAAATACATCATAAAGATGATTTTACTAGCAATCTGCAAGTTGCATGATCAAGGAGTTTGAAACATTTTTTAACACTGGCTAGATTTAATTCAAATGAAGATAAACTTTTCTCATAAAATAATAACTGAAGCACATGCCATTCAACGATTTAATCAAATTCTTCGATTTACGATACAATATTAGGCTAAGAACTCACGAAGCGGTTTTCACCCGCGCCCGCCGCGGTGGAAAAACGGCAGTTTTATTTCCAAACTGGTCTCGTACCAGAGGTCTGTGCGATTACGCAGCCGTCGCGGTTGCGATTATCACTCGCAAACTTGGCGGGCGATTATCACAAGACGGGCGGTTAACGATCAGTTGAGTTCTAGACCGCCATAGACACAAATCTCCCGCCAACCAATCGCAAAGTGCGCGGGCGCAACTACAAGAAATTACGGTAAGCGACTTACAAAGCGTGTATACATTTGAATATTTATCGTAAGTTAATTACGTAAGTTACTTACGTGAGTAAAACTTACAAGTGTAAGTGCGGCCTAACATACGGCATCGAAAGACACACAAACTTAAAAAGCAAGCGCGAGGAAAGCAATGGAAACAACTGTCATTTTCTGTAACAATGTAAACTAGATCTTATTTGCTCAAACAAATAATTGACTTTCCCATGCATGTAGAGATAATTAAGAAGCTTAGCCTGCTCAGATATAATTGAAGCCAAAAACAGTATAGATATTTTTGAAAAGGGTGATCACATATTATTGCCTGATGCACATCATATATTATTGAACCGTTCACATGCGGACATATATTATTTTAGATCTATATGTTCTATAGAATTTATTGAGCTTTCCAACGCTCACAATATTTTGAATCCTTGACAGTGCCAATATATTAATGAACTCGACTGTACCTACCTAACATAGAATAATATGTGTATTCAGCATGTCATCTACTGTCACTTACATAGGTAGGCAGGCCTTAGAGGGACAGTCAATGATAAGGTGAAAGTGCCTAATACCTACTTAACGGTATTACACACGTGACATGGAGGGAATCATGCAGAGTCGGCGACGCGGGGCCCATACGTAATTACTTCAATAAAATATTAATATAAAAAATAGGAGCTATAGACCTTTTCTAATAACCTCTGATATTTTACCAGAATATCTACTGTATTCATCAAATTGTATTTCAAAATTGAAACTACATATATCTATTTTAATATGTGAAGACAAGCTAATGTCAAATTAAAAACACTTTGCAAGGTCTTATAAGCATTATATAAAGCTGGCTAAACATTATTTAAACTCGAATATTTAATTTATTTATCTATGAATTGATTCGTAAATGGAAATATTCAGCAACCCAGGTTCTTAGGTATTTCATACCAGTCCAGTACCTACAGCGTCTCGCTCGACATTCATATAATCGTAAGGCGTATGGAGTACCTACTTCTCACACCTCTAAACAGCCAAGCCGTTTCTCAGCGTGATTGCCTTGTTACTACCACTAGCTATCACAGCCTTTAAACGTTTACGCCATTACGGGCCATTACGGATTTCCCGCAGCGCTACGATATGGGGTTCTAATAAAAAAAACTACTGTTTCGACAATACATAATTCCTCTAGTATTAGTCTTAGTTGGTAAACACAGGCTGCAGATGTTCAATAGTTTTAATCAACCTTTAGATGTAAAAAAGTAGCTTACCTATATTGTTTGCTATTTTTATTGGATTACATTTTAAAGCATTTGCTCGCAGCCGGCCCCGGTCATTCCAAAAGTCCTTACAAAAACATAGAATTCCAGGAATCGCGATGCAAATTTATTAATACAATTAAGCCATGTAAAGCAACTTTCAATTTATAGTCACAGAGGTGTACAAAAATCTGGAAAAGATTTACCTGCAGTCTTGAAAATATTGGGAATTCTCAATCAAAACCAATAGGGTAGATCTATTTAATTTGGACGTTGTGGTTGTTGTTTAAATATCTAATATTCAATATTTTTGGTTCGATTTAATTTTAGCTAAGCATAGTTAAATAAATAGGAACTAAATCTCCAAACTGCGAGGCAAAAGGGCATCTTTCTGTGTTTTATACACTTTCAAAAACTTTAATGCTTTTTCAGCAAAAAGCTAAATTATGTTCCACTGAATATTGGTAGGTACCTACCTACCTAAATATGATTCATGTTTTTCTGATAGTTAGTCAGGCGGAATGCGGAATGTCGTTTCATTCAAGCAAAGATATCAATGCAGTACTTGCAAATCATAAATTCAAACAAGGGACGCCGCATGTTTGATGTGTACCAATACTCATAGAATATTCATAAGGAATCAATATAATTTCGAACTAATATGGCAAGTTTCTATTTCTACGAATCTACATTACCGTTACAGTTACTTTATTACTAGTTACAAAATATGTTAGTACCTAAGTAAGTTAAATATTGTGTTTAGTAAACCATTGTGGAAACTAGCTGGCTAGTATTGTTACAACAAATTATGTTATCATAAAACTAGGTACTTACACAATATTTAAGAAAATTGCAAAAACCGTTGTGAATTAATATAATATATAGACTACTAGTTTTATGTAAAGTATACTAACTTTAATAAATGTTTGCTACAAATATTTAAAAAATAATATAAAATGCTTAGTATTCTACTGAATGTACTGTGCGAGTATTGAAATAGCGACACATCAAACATCAATAATAGTCGTCTTTCTATGGATTTACAAATTTCAGCTGTATATCTAGTAATAATAAAGGTCAGTACTGTGAAGTCTACTATGACTATGGCAAGCCCCTGTGAACAGGTCAGCTATATTGGATTATTGGATTATCTTGCGCCGATGTTTTGACAAGTGGGAGCTTTGCTCCGGTCGGACAATGAATAGGTATCTACAGAAAACATACTCAGAGAGAACGCATCACTTATTTAAGGTAAAATGTATCTACAGCCTACACATAAATAAAAACACTAATAGATAACGTTGCTTATCAAATCCCTTATTTATAAGAGTGAGTCAAATCTTAGGTTAGTAGATGATAAGGCTGCTTTTCCACCAGAGATTTGCTATGCTACGTTGCTATGGATGCGTTTGATATCCACCAATCATATTTATTGATCTGGTCTACTAAGCTGTGTTTTTATATGCATAGATGCGTGATATGGATGATCGCGAGTGATGCCTTATTATTATATTAGTTCACAATTACATTCAAGTTTAATGACGACTAGCTGATAGGATACTTAGGTAGGTAGGCAAACAATATAGAAAGCTGAAGTGATTAGTACCTCGGCGATTATTTAATTCTTTTACTACATAGATAGATACCTAGACTAGGAAAGTAAATATAAATAAAATATTTCATCCCAATCGATAGAGCTTCAAAACAAGTACTTAGGTATACACAGAAAATTCTCCAAGTAAAATACAACCAAAAGTATTAAAAAAGTACGATCATCCTTGGAATTTAATAACTCGAATCGCGATTCCTTTAATTCTATTTATTTGTTGATAGATTTGGGACGATCGTCCCAACGGTGAGTCAAGGAATGAAGTTAACTCTTTAAAATTAATATTCTTTTATGATTTCCACACTCGAGTCAATCGGCGCGTCATGTTTGCAAATATAATACCTACATAATTGAATGTAGATAAGTGTTTTTAGATAACCTATGTATTAATGCAGTGGATATTGAATAAATAATTTACTCTAGTTGTACTTTTGACCAATGACAATATAAATTTAATTTTATAATCTAGATTTTATCACATATGTAATTCCGATGATCCTGACTTTTATAAATCACTAGTTTTGCGCTGCGCTGTAAGTATGGTTTATCCTCATAGTCTTCGTTATTTCTTTAAGGAAATAAGTAACTTTAGTATTTTCTCATTGTTAGTTCCTCGAGTTGTTCCATAAGATTTCAATATTAGTAGTTAATAGATAACTTTTAATGTAACTGGAGGGCTATTTAAAAAAGTGGACAGACGAACCATTGTTTTCAATTCAATAAAAAGTTATTACATCAGTAAGCTTTCTTTGTAGAAAACGTAAGTAATATGCGCTACATTGCCTTCATTATTAAATTTCACAATAGGAGTGGTTTATTGACAATAAAACTCTTGTTCATTTTTTTATAAATAATGAAGGTTATAAAATTATCGGTGAATATTCTAATCAGAACCTACAACACTTACTTCTTCGGAGAAAGTAAATATGTAGCTAGGTACCTAACCATATTTGATGCTTTATGATAGGTGAGGTATAAGATAATTATAAAACTGTATTAAATATAACATTTCACTTTTATTTGTGTCAAATTAATATCGATTCTTAGAAAATCTGATTTAGCTAAAATAATTAAGTAAAATTTTAATTTGAGGCTAAGGTCAAAAGTTTATTAATTGTCCAAATCCATTTTATGAAAACCTAAAGCTACACCTTGACCGCTCATTAAAAGTACGAAGCCGTTATTAAACTTAAAGTGCTTAAGGGTTACAGTAAAGTTAGCCGAGTGAACGAAAAAAACAAACATTTATTTAAAATAATTATGTAGCATCTAATAATATTTTTTGTTTAACTGTCATCTATGTGTGTACATCATACAGGTTATACTTTTAAGAAGGTCATGGAACAAGAGCTTAAATTTAAGCAATAACTGTTCTAAGGGAAATTATATTATTAAAAAATTACTAACGTCAAATAAATGGGAGAGGATTGCAATACAAAGATTTTCCTAAGTACTTCAGGTGACCTATTGGATACTGTCGGAATAAGTAGAATTAATGAGCTAGAGGATTGTGGATCAGGACAATTGCAGAAATTTCGAAGTAACTGAACTCACAGTGGGCCAGTGTGAATTAGCCCTTACTGTTTGCTCACATCAGAGCTCGAGCATCATGGTGCGGATTATGTCAATTGTATAACCGGTTTTGTAGTGGGTCTATAGATGTGGATATATTTGTTAGCTCTTTTAATAATTTTCGGAAAATTATTATCCTATAATTTAAATTATGTAAATTTATATTTATTAGTACATAGATAAAATATGTTTTGTTTACTTTAATATAACTGAGTATTTCGTTTTAATTTAGTGTAATGTAATATTCTGTTGTTTAATGTAGTTGCTACCAAACCTTAATAAATAAATAAATCTATCTAGTCTCATTGATAATATTCGATTGTTATGTTAAACAAAATAATAAATAAAATTTAACTATGGCTAAATGAATCCAACATTTTGAAATTCATAGTGGAGATGGGAACAAAGTAATTTGAGTTTAATTCTGTTAATCGGCCCATTAACTGCCGGCATCACGGATCCGCTGTCGCTGGTCTTAACGACCTTTCGCCAGCGCATTTACCTAACGAATGACCTGGGCCAAGCTACCGCGCCCACGACACGAGTGCCGCCATCTCAGCACTCATACATCACTGTATCCGAGTGTATACATAATAAGCTGACTACATATACAAAAGATATTTAACATCCAAAATTAAAATGTCAGTCAAGTGTGTGTCGAGAAACGCGAGTCGCCCAGTGTACGGTTCCGTAGTCAGTATATGGTACAATCAGTGAATCAACTTAGATTTAATATTAATAGTTAGAAAACACATGGTTCGTAAAACTAGTAAAGCCTAGTTAGTGTAAGCAACTTTGCTTATGTCCCAAAATTATTAATTTGGCAAGAAGCAACGGCTCCTATGTATAAAAGTACTTAAAGGAAAAATTCTAAAATCGTAAATTTGTTTTTTGTTATATCACATTATGTTTTCTTGCGATTACAAACTGAAGTTTGAGCGGATCCCTCAGGGCGCGTATTTTACTCACATTTCTTCATATTTT
Organism: Ochropacha duplaris; assembly: GCA_951361185.1. NCBI lineage: Eukaryota > Metazoa > Arthropoda > Insecta > Lepidoptera > Drepanidae > Ochropacha > Ochropacha duplaris. Next base: position 6,578,985 of record OX592690.1, read on the forward strand.
TTCTTAAAATGAGGCATGAGGTAGGTATGCCTGGGTAATACCTATGTACGTAATAGCTAAAATAATTATCTCAAAACTTTGACTGAACATGTTTGATGTTAATATACCATTGAACATAGTTGCGTACTATAATTTTAATAAAGAAAAACGGCCATGAATTAATACGAGGTATATTTCTCGCCGGTCCGTACTATGACGATCGAAGTAATAATATATAGTCTTAATAAACTGGTAAAGTAACCTAAAGCAATGATTACAATTCGATAGCTTTGATCAGTAATAAGATGTACCTATGTATAATTATCGGAAACCAAGTGATCTCTAGTAAATATACCTACTCGTAATTTTAGGTCGTATATCGATGAAAATTGTTCTTGTAATCGTAAATACTCGTCCCAAAATGGAATTTCCGGCCAAACAAGAGAAATCAAAATGAAAATGTAATTTAATCGTGAACAGCTATTCGATTTCAGCGAAATACAACTGCTTCTAAATTGTTATACAGCGATTCGCTTCAAGGTTTTATCAAATTATTGCTTCATAGCATGATCATTATAGTTAACCATGATTTGTAAAGGCTATCGTACCTATTTGACATATCGTAATTTAAAAAGATCATGAATTTTCTGCCAATTATTTATTGTTTGCACCTGTCTAAAAAGAGAACTACAACGTATAATAAAACATTTTATGCAGTATCCTAACTTTTTTAACATTAACCGTAAATATAAACGCGACCTTTTAGGATGACTAATTGCATATTTTGTTTGGTCCTATACCTACAAGTTCTCTATCAATTTAGTATAATAAATCATAGGCAGCAATAGACGTGATCCGTGATCCGCCCAGCCTTCATTGTAAAATATAACAACCTCTTCTAATAATATCTTATTTCAGTTACGATCAGAGATAAAAATTTATATTCTACACAAAGTGCTGATATAATACGAGCATAAAACTTAACGATACAAATGATTATCCCTGATATTACTCGCAATCTCGGGCTCCCAACGATCGCCATTCGAGAGCAACTTTTCTTTGTTATATAAAAGTTCCTCGTGCGTTTCGGTACAATATTCAAAATTGGGGCCTTCCACTATGGCATCGACTGGGCAGGCCTCCTGGCAGTATCCGCAGAAGATACATTTAGTCATATCGATATCATACCGCGTGGCTCGGCGGGAGCCGTCGCATCGCTCCTCGGCTTCAATGGTTATAGCTTGAGATGGACACAGGGCCTCGCAAAGCTTGCACGCAATACACCGCTCCTCGCCCGAAGGATATCTTCTTAATGCATGCTCGCCTTTAAAACGTGGAGATAGCGGACCTTTCTCGAATGGATAGTTAATAGTTGCGGGCTCTTTAAATATATGTCCCAAGGTAATAGCAAATCCTGAAAATCATAATAAAATAAAGCAGGTTATTAAAATAAAATAATGTGTATTTAATTACTTTCCGTAATATTAAGGCACTTTATCTACACGTAGCTAATTAGTTTAGGGTTTTATTTCGTAGCGTAAAATTAAAAACCTCGTGTAATTATGCGGGGAATAAACCACTCAACTGTGAAATTTTGGCGCGAAGAATTTTTGCAGCGGATACATTTAAACATCAAATTCTTTACAATTTAAAAGCAGACGAATATAATTAGAATCTGGTGCGAAATAAAAATAAGTTTCCGAACTTGTTCTGCTTTATTCGGAATGGAGAAAATGTAGGAATAGTAAGTAGTTTACATCGAAGAACGCACACGTGACCGTAATATTAACATTTTAACTTATTCAAACATATTCTCTTATGTATTTTCCTATTATACAGGTTCGAAATTAAATCTTTTCGCTACCCAATTTAGCTTCTTGTCTTCGTGCAAGTCGTTCGTTATATCTGAGTTGGTCCTAAGCTTCGTTCAGGATGAGAAACCTAACTTATATTTATAAAAGATGGCTCTGAAAATGTACTCCACTAATACAATTTCATTATTGTAGAAATTTTGAAGAGTAACGCTATTTGAACGAATATTAGAAGATGCCCTCATTATTGCTCCACTATCGAAAAGTGAATCACATCAAAGAGAAATGTAATCAGTGACAAAGAAATCGAGCGGATCGCGATTTACCTAGGTCAGCGCATTTTTAGTGAACATTTTACGTGTTTGGCAATATTGTGTACCGTAATAAAAGACAGAACAAACCTCTGAACAATTCGGTCCAAAACACAGTTTGTGCGGCTCGATCGACGAAGTCCTTCATAGTTGTTGTGGGGGGTGTATCGTTCACATATATAAATTTCACATCAAATTTTGTTCTAGGGGTGCAAAAGAAAGGGGGATAGACTGGACAGGGGGGGAGCGGCGGACACGGCGGACACGGTGGACAAAATGGCACACAGGGGTCACAATTTGGCGTCTCCGAGCACCCTTTACTACAGCGACGACCAACAATCTTTACAATGTTATTTATTGTATACGATACTGGGTTCAAAGTTACGGGTAATTTAACTGTTAACATTATTATTCAAGTATTGTTACTATAATAACTATATTCTCAAGTTTACAATTTTTTGACATTGATATCTATTTGTCAATAGACTTTACTTTTCATTATTGAACTCTGCCTGGCCAGTTTCATTTTTTTCTAGATGAAAGGATAAAATGTCCAAGTCATTGATATTATTAGATATCAAAGGTCCAAGAACTTAATAACATTATAACATTAACCCAATCAAAGGATAAATAAATCTAAATAAAAAAGTCGTTGTCAGTAGGCAACGTACCCAGAATGCTGGCAGCATTGCCTCGTTGGATGGCAATGCTGATTCGTTGAGCGAGGTATATGCCAGCATTCTGGTCACGAGATGCGTCGACCAGTCGTTTTGACATTTCTCGGAAAAGGTGGTGTGCACTCGGCCCCCACGGACCCAGAGTTTCAACCCCAAGCGGCTCAAATATGAAACTTGTATCTAAGTTACTGTATTTTCGCCGCTTGAGGCTCTCTGCTGACATGGCTGCACCACCGGCCCTATCCACTATCCAAAGGTCCAAGTGTACAACTCAAATAAATTATTCCAAAAGTGGGATAGTTTTAATTGTGACGTGACGTGACCCTTAGTGATTAATGTTGTATGGATGTAAACTTTAAAATTATAATTGGCATAACAGGTTTGCGACGAGTAGAAGTTCTGTGAGAATTAAACAAATAGGTAATTAAAAAAATATTATTATTCTACTTGTTGAATAGAACCTGAAAGTAGAACCGGTATGTAGGTGAGGGTACGTTTCATCGGCTAACATAAAGAAAGTGCATTTGGGTTTATTTTCCAAAATCAACTTATAAATGAGTGGAGCCAAGAGTTTATTTCAAAAATATTGCACGTTCGTTGATTTGCCACTTCAGCAATTATGGAAGTGACCAGGACTAGAGTTACAAAATAAATACACAAATATAACAAAATGAGCGAAAAGTTTGTGCGCTAGTATAAAATTTTTATAGAAAATTAAAAAAAGTTTTCACTTCAAACTTTTCCATCCATAGCCTACAAAATAAAGTTCATAAAACTTTAATATGACGCAACTTAAACAGGATGGAAAACTATACATCAAACGGGCCCCATTTTTACAAAAGCTCATAATAAATTGCTTTTTTAATCATTTTCTTGTTAGTTTTCTCATCAACTACGAGTTTAATATGAACGAGGGTATCATTATTTAAATGCACTGAGAAAATTCAATAATTTTTTTTTATTTTAGAATAATATGTATTTATCTAATAATCAATTTTTACTTACATCAATGTAGGTACTATTGGTAATAACAATTACAATAATGAAACACTAACAAATTAAAATCTTACTTATCTATTTTATCTTCACTACAAATAAAGAGCGTTATAAATAATTATATCTATAACTAACACACCTTTTAATGCCGGTTGCCAAAAGATAAATAGGTGTTGATTAAACCAACACTTTTATCACTGAATTGAATACAAATGTAGGGTAATAACATACGCGCAATGCGGAATATAACGTTTCCGATTTGCGAATGTTTTACTGATTAATCACTGTCGATATGAAATGTAGGTTTATTCGAACCGTTCGCAATTCATTTTACTTAACAACTTCTGTCTCTATTTAATACATCTTTCTCTAAGTTCATTCGCAAATCCAATGTTTTATGTTCGTATTCAGATTATATTTCTCTTGAGTAAATACTTGAAGCTTCAACCTGTTTCATGACTGAGTTTTAATTAAATCTGTATGTGAAATATGTAAATGCACCACGCTTCGTATTGCAACTTAGATATAAGATAAACAGAATTAAATAGGCTGTTGTTTTCGGCATTGAATGTTAGGTAGATACTTATACTCCTACCTACCTTACGAGGAGAGAGGAGGCCTCATCGTGAGCTCTCTCCCTCGTCGTTAACTGGTCGTTATGCTAATCGTACTCTGACATTATACGTCTCATCAGCCATACGCGAACGCATCCCATAAAAAAATATAATTTTATATCTGCTCACTGGGCGGAAAATGTGTTTCTGAGTATTGAATGACTGTTATCTCGTTAACGATTGTATTCCATTTTTCGAGTAGTTTAGACGATAAGATAGAAAGTTAAAATAGTTTAGTTATAACAAACCGAGAATAGGATACTTTTTCAAGGTCGCTTCATATGCCATAAACAAAATTCTATTTTTGTAGAGCGCGAATATTGTGCAACATTGTAAGCATTGTGCCGACGGGTAGATAGCTGATTGACATTCGAGCAAACGCAAGCCTAACTATGAAGTCATGACTCAGATATTTTCAGTCGTGTTAAGGGGTAACCACCAAATCTTGTCGGGGTTCAACTTTACCTAAAGTTTATTGTTTTTCTGCAAGTTTTTCTGTCAATTGTCACTTTTATCCATTATATACGCCCTTTGACCAAAGACGATTCTATTCAGGCCGAATTGAATTGCAATTAGAGTTGGTGGTAGCCCCAAAGATCAAACTAAATACTCAGAAATATTTCAATTACCTCACACTCTACCTGATGATTTAATGTTTTCTCTGGATTGGATAAAAGTTGATGCCAGGGTGCTTTTTACCTCAATACAAAATTTTATTCAAACTCGATCCATCCATTACAGCGTGATTGAAGAATAGACATAATTTTGTAGTATCAGTAAGTTTACACAATGACTCTTACAGGAAAGCGTGAATTAGGTATTAATTGAAACTTCATCAAATATATTATATTAATTTATTATTTTGAATACATTACGATACAATGAGCAGGTTCGCTAAAATTCAATTATATTGAATAAAATAGATCACACATACATACACATGTAGAATGTAGACACCATTTGTGTAGTGCATTAAATAAAAATACTGTTATTTTGTAATAATAGCATAAGAAGCCAATAAATAAATCCAACCTCTTTCCACGTAACATACTTATATTCTAGAATAAATTATTTATGTGGCACACAATCTAATTCAAAAATATATTATCGCAAATATACATACTCGAAATAAATAATAGACAGAAAATCTAAGTTTTTTCACAACACCTACGTATAGCCTGTTACAAATATGAAGATACATGTAATTTAAGAAAATTAAATTATTAATACAACTACGCAAAAGTTGGCAACATTTCTATTACTTTATATTGTTTTTATACTATATGCTCATAAACTAATAGCAGCGAGTCCCTACAACTTAGGTACCTAACATTTACATAGCAGTAGGTACGTATTGTAAGTCATTGACATAATAATAGAGCAGCAAGTAAATTTTACTTATTTTTGATCGCTGACTGAGGAAGTTTACGCTCAACAGTATTTATGAAGTTCTGAATTAGCAAATACAACACACTGGGAACACCGACGGCAAAAGATCACGCGGTCGTTCAGCAACACGAGGGACCGATCAAGTCAAAGATTCGTCGTCCTCCAGATTTTACACGGTGCTGAGAGACGCACTGGTCAGAAACCGGTGGAGGCAGATCATCCGCATGAGGGACCGACCCCAGAGAGAGAGAGAGAGAATTAGCAAATAATGTTATTAACTATTAGGTATTTGCAGACCATATCCCGTGCAATTGTTATGACCACGATTGATTAAAGTAATTAATACGAAGAGAGGACTTGAGTATTTTGATAACGAATAAAAAATACGGACGGAAATAGTATTGCGATGGAATGTTTATAAGATGTTCGGAAGCTAAGAATATATAAATGAAGATCTTAAGATCTGTTTACATGATATGCTCTTGAGCCTAATTGCTACTTAATTTATACTCACTGAAATATTCTTATTAAAAGTGTTAATAACTCAAGAACTTTTTGTTTTCTTTGGCTGTCCTAACTACATACTTAGAAAAATGGCCAACTTGCTGATTCATACAGCATACCCTGGTTTCCGCATCAATTTAATAAATTATATCGGTTTTTTGTGTTTTTGTTTATCCATTTTTTTTTTCAATAAACCAATCACGATCATCATTTATTGAAGTGCAATATTGGGTATTTACTTCAAAAAGTATCAACTGAAATTAATTAATTAATTTATGTTAATCTGACAAACGATGTACTACAGTAGATATATAAGGTTAAGTAGGTCTTAGTTAATAAATTACCCATAATACAATCATGCAATGTTTATCTTATTTTAGTTTTAGTTCCTTAGTTTATATATATTCTTAAAAATGTTCCTAGTACGGGTAGGCCAATAATTTTAATATTTCCTTGACTACAGGATGTGTCTAATAAACGGTACATTTAAATATTACTTTTGCATTATATGTACAGATATAATATAGAGTGGCAAATTACTACGACATTAAGATATTTCTTTTCTCAAAACTTACTTGTGAGTAGGTACATATGTTGAGGGTCATTGACTTACAGGATAATTCTTTACTTTACATTGTCTAAAATTGTCCTGGTAACATGATTAATATTATTTTGCGCGGAAAAGATGATCATCGTAATATTTTAGTTCGTTTTCGGTTTTTGTTGTTTGTTTTGCCAAGTATTTTTTACATACGTAGAACTCTAAATTAATGGATGTGTTTAAAAATGTTGTTAGGCTAGATGTTCGTTAGTTCAGAGTTCAAAACCGCAAAAGTAAAAAAAACGTTAATGTTTCGTATGAGTGTGACAAAAAGCTAAAATAACTTGTTTTTTTTTTACTTTTTCAAAACAACAGGTAGGTTTATTATGAATTAAATTTATAAACCATTTGAATGCACTTTGTACTACGATTAATTATATGGAAGAAAATAACAATATTAATGCCTGATTAAAACATGTAGCAAGCTTTTTTTCTAATTTAAATTAATAATTATGTTGATTAGATATGTTTATATTTTATCACATGATTACATATTGAATTAAATAAATTAATACTATCACAAAATGGTTACATATTATGTTTATTATTTATTATAATCTGCGTCTTAATAATGAATATCTTTTAAAAATCTCAAACAAAATATAAATAGAATTTTAGTACTCATAATTTTATTAAGTTTATAAGTAGTTGAGTACGAATAGTTAGAAATTATAGACTTTTGACAGTCTGTGTACATAAATACGAATACCTCTTCCTCCTCCAGTTCATGCTGTCCTGGTGCTCATCAAGGATGGCTTACCGACGACCTTATATATATACATACATATATGTATTGTTATGTAGTAGGTACCACCATACAAGTATAAATATAAAGGCATATTTATTATAAATTGATTACATTTCATGATTTACATGGTGATTAATTCTAATGCTTTGTTTAACTGTATCTCTATAATTAAATTTACAATTTTCTTAGACTGAAAATAATTATTGACATGAAAATGTATTGTATAAAACTAACTCAACCAATACTGTTAATGTACAAAATACATAGTTGTATATATAGATACTGGTATTCCAAATGTTCTTTCCGAACCACTATCTATATTGCTATGATTTCTTTTTATTATACAATTATTAAGATTTTAACCTATATCAAAACCTTAAAACATCACTGATATTTTTGAAATCATATTGAACAAAGTTGGACACTTACTTAATTATATTACAGTATGGTTTGTCTTTTATATAGTTTAATAATAATACACGTACACGCTATTTCGATGTGATATCTCATTGGCTAAAATTTTATTATAATTATTTGGTGTTATTCTTACAGCTTCAGTTTTAATTTTTTTAATTTATTATCCATATTAAAAATTACAAAAAAAAAAAAATTACAAACTATAGAGCCTGCACGGAAGCCTCGTGGGCTTATCTGTGTAGGCGGTCGTCGCTCACAACTATATAATAAGTATATATAATAGTATTTCACAAAAGCATCACATAATTCATAACTTAAAATGCTTATATTAGGTAAATATATTGAAGGGAATGTACATTACAAATCTTCATATTGCACTGTACAAAATCAAACCCGAATTCAAAACTCATTATGAAGGTTACATACAACTGACTCTACCATTCGATTTGAGTCAATATTGTCTGTTTAGTGAAATCCATACTAATATTACAAATGTGAAAGTGTGTCTGTCTGTCTTTCTGTTGTCTATTCACGCTTAAACCAATTTAGATGAAATTTGGTATAGAGATATATGGAACCTTGGAGAAGGACATAGGATACTTTTTATCCCGAGAAAAAGATAAGATCCCTCGGGAACGCGGGTGAAACCGCGGGGCGGAAAACTAGTATTCAATAAACACGTTTACTATCAAAACGCATCTTGCTTTGTTGACAATTTTCTGCAGAAATTTCAAGCCGGTTTGAAACGTAAATATTTAAAAATAGGTTGGTACTTATGGCTGTATGATTATTGTAATGTACTAACACTTTTACGTCTCTTCTATTATATTGCTTGTATTTACATAAACACTATGTTAATTAATAATTACTAAACTATAGTCATAATTTACCGCAATCGTTTTTCGCGGTTTCACCAAAGCCATTTTTTTCTTTTGGATAATAAACCAAGTTATTTTACCAGTAACCAAAACAAGTTGATTATTTATTTCATGGTGAAACAGTCTGGCTTTAAAGTCAAGGATTACGGAGTGGAGTCTGTGTCTGCGTCTGCGCCCAAGGTTACATTATGTTAGGTACTCTGTAGCGAGTACCTTAGTGAGGTAAAGTTGTAATTTTCAGAACATTTTTCCACAGAACAACAGAAACCTCACCGTAAGCTTTCAGCCTAAAGCACACGTACATCACACATCGTGGTGCAATCCATTTATAAATATAAAGTTATCTGTAATTTTAATAATCGTATTGTATAAAATATGTTATTTCAATGCTTCAATATTATGTTCTATAGATTATATATTTCTCTGGTTATTTTTTATTTATTTACAACTACATATTTGGTGTTCGTCTTACAGTGAATCGGTAAAAAAAAAACTTTGAAATTTTAAATAAAATCCTAACTATGTACCTAGTTACAATTACTGAATTTTCTTAGAGGGTAATTCCGGGAGACATTTATATTTTCGAGATTTTCTTAACTTTAATTTGGTTTTAAACACTGATTTTAATAATTAAATTTTTTTATTTTAATTAAATACATTTAACCTCAAAAACAATGAAATAAGATGCATCTAAAAATCAATATGATAGACCAAATCTCCCACGAATCTAGCAAATTTATTTTAGTGCTTGTTTCATACAACGGTAACTCTCTTCCATTTTCTGTTTGACATGTTTCCTCAATATCGTTATATCAGTTTATTTTATTTCTGAACTCTGACAAACTGGCAGACGGGTCATCTGATGGTAAGTGTCTACCTCCTTTTAACATTCCCAGGCGGATTGCCAATATGTTGCCGACTTTATAAACTGCTTTCAAGTTGTCCCAATCTCCTGCGTAGTAGAAGTAGATATAAGTGAATCGTAGTAAAAACAAAATGAAAAGACTTCTTTGTGCTCCATTACTCCTGTTACCCCAGTCGTATGTACAAACAGTTGTTATTAAAAAGAATTTTATATGGATTTATAAGTTGATCTCTCTGGTTATTATTTATTTATTTATTAACCCCCGACGCAAAAAGAGGGGTGTTATAAGTTTGACCGCTATGTGTGTGTGTGTGTGTGTGTGTGTGTGTGTGTCTGTGTGTCTGTCTGTGGCACCGTAGCTCTTAAACGGGCGAACCGATTTGGATGCGGTTTTTTTTTATTTAAAAGCAGGTTTTCCAGCGATGGTTCTTAGATATGTTTTATCAAAATCGGTTCAACCGTTTCAAAGTTATCCGCTCTTTTGTTAACTGTGGTAGGGATCTTAGACGCGTAATGGGTATTTACTTTACTTTCAAACCTAGATGTGACCTAAAATTTGAAACATCCATGTATGCTATATAACTATGCAAGATTATGGAATTTTTGGTCTGATGCTGCTGCCAGGAAATCCAGCACACTAGTACACTCTTGAAAAAATAATAGCAGGTATGTCGTGTTTGGATTCGTTTTGATCAGTATTTGATTCTACATACAATGCAACGGTGGCAAGACGATGAGCTGATGCTGCAGCCAGGATATCCAGAACAATAGAACACTCTTGAAAAAATAATAGCAGATATGTCGTGTTTGGATTCGTTTTGATCAGTATTTGATTCTACATACAATGCAACAGTGGCAACACGATGAGCTGATGCTGCAGCCAGGATATCCAGAACACTAGAACACTCTTGAAAAAATGAAAGCAGATATGAGATATGATAGAGATGTACTTATCATATTTAACTTCTTTTGTAACTAAGTTTAAAAATTTTAAAATAAAAATTAAATTAAAAATTTAAAAAACCCCCGACGCAAAAAAGAAAAGCGGACATTTAAAAAGTCAAAAATAATACCTATCGTTGAGCCATCAAATTCGATTCGCCGTGACATTATAGCGCCATTTCAATGAGCAAACCTTATCGTGCCATCCATCAACTTCTATAATTAAAATATGTATAGGTATTACTCAATCGAATTTGATGGCTCAACGATAGGTATTATTTTTGACTTTTTAAATGTCCGCTTTTCTTTTTTTTTACAACTACGTATTGGTGATTACAGTACAATTATTCGTATGATCGCGAATAGAAAGAAAAGTTCTATAGATCTTTGTAATTGTAATTCTTAGTAAGAATCCGATAAAAGTGTGACACTGCACTATATTTAAAGACCATGTTTATTTTTTATTAGTTCTATTAATGATTGATTGTTAATTTAAAAAATATCATAGCTACAAAGGTCATAGGTAAATATCAAGTGTTATGATAATAATCTGAAAACCATCAAGCTAACATACATACCTAATATTTACTGGTTTTCAAATAAAAAAACTGAAAAAAAAAATGTGTGAGTGCAAATATTAATAACGACGCTTCATCTGTGTGGGAGCGTCGACTCAGAGTCAATATGTGAACATCGCAGTCGACTATTCGCGTGATAAATCCGACAACGTTTTCTGTATGGAGGAGCGCTGGCTCTTTGTATGGAACAAGATGTCTGCTATCTGGTGCGTTCACCAAACCTGAAAACAACCGCATCTTAGCGGTCTGTCTAACCGGCAACTGAATGTTGCGTAATTTTTTTATTTATTTATTTACATATAAGTAATATAAGTAAATATTAAGGTGAATATTATTCTGTCATGTGAATAAGTCTCTGAACTCCCAAATGTAGTTAGTCTGACTGCCAACGATGTAGTACATTAAGCTCAATCGGGTTGGTAAGATTCACTTACTACAGATTTCGTTTGCCAAATTTGGCCGCAGTATTTGTTAACGACTGCCCCTATTTATTTGAACACATCCTTCCTATTTTTATAATAAACAGTACAAATTCAATTAAAAAATAATAACATTTATCCCAATGTCATCCACTCTTATAATTGGGTAATTTTCTTCACAAACTGTTACTTAACTGATTCTAAGTTTAAAGAGTTTTACAGATAACACAATATGTTTTTGTGAGTAAAAAACAAAGATGTCTTTTATATTTGTCTATATAAAGTATAAAGAGATACAACTGTAAATAAATAACCCTTATATAAAATGGTGTTTGGTTCATTTAAGAATTACTGAAATTTCATCTCATATTGTAACCAATATTCTAAATAATCTTCTTCTAAATAAATTCTAATAGCTATCGAAATTCAATAGTTGCTTCAGTATCCATCTATATCTCCATCCACCTATGGAGATCACGTTAATAGAATAATAGATAATGCTTTATGTAGAGTATCTATATAGTCCTGTATTAACACACGTTTTACACTATGATGCTCAGACAAATTTTATCAAATGGCATTGCACATAACACACAATTTAGGCCAATATGGAATTTTAACCTTAGGCATATAGCTTAGAATCCACTGGCAAATCAAATGGATTGCGATAACACAAGAAATAGAAAAGAGCCATGGTCATGAGATGTCAAATCAACTATAGAAAGCCAAGATGTTCGAGAGAAATACCAGCTATGTACACTATTGACGGTAAATTTTAAAATTTGATATACCTACTATATGTATTATCATGCCTTAGAATCAGATCGGGTCTTTCATTGTAATTAAGTTGAATGACCAGCTTAAATTGATAATTTCCAGCCGATATTAGTAGGCAGGACGTATATTCTACATGATCATAAAAACGGTTCAAATATTCATATTATAAATCGTGTCCAACTTGTTCTAAAAACTTAATTTACAATGAAATTAATTATAATAAAAATTTCCTTATATTGATAAAACTTAATTACATTAATCCAGCAAGTAGTACTGTTATAAAAGCTTATAAATAGAACCTTAATAATATTGGAATAAAGTAGTCTTAATTATAATAAGTTCCTTTATTAGATACTAATTAAGATTATCGTTATATCGTATTAATTGGATACTGTCTGTTGTAGGATGACTTCGTTTTTATTTGATACGAATAATACTTTTGGTGTTATTAGATGACTGACTTTATATACCTACATATCTACTTAATTAATATGAATATTAAGATGTGACTTTAATAAAGAAAAAGGTACCTTTGGAGTAATTAAATAAATATTTATTTCTGTTTTGTATATTTCATTAATGAAATAATAATTCATCATTATCGTGGTTCAACGTATGTAATTACATTCTTGCATGTTCCGTGCGAACGAAAAATATTTTGTTTTTACCATTAATGATAGAGTTCGTATCCCAAGGAAACGTAAATACCTACGTATCATAAGTCAAAGAGAAATGAGAGAATTATAAAGGAATTTTCTTATATCAATAAGAATTCTAATTATGTACGTGTAATAATTAATTATAAATTAATGTTAAAGAAGGTACTGAGCCCTGTTATACTTCCGCTAACTAGTTAAAATGTGAATTATGCAAAAATTAAGAGGTAGGTAGGAAATTAAAATGACAACGAAATTGTACTCGGCTAAACGATAACAGAAAGCGCTTACCAGCAATTATTGTTTGACATTATATTTTTCTAAATTTCTTAGCAATAATTTATAAAATCTCTTAGTTTTGGCAAAACTTTTTAAAGTACTCGTATAGGAGGTAAATTAAATAGATCATAATAATACTTTTTTTACCCATAATAATTTACGTGCGAAAGTGAGTTTGTTTGTAAGTAATGTTTAGACGCCTCAACGGTACACCAATCGTGATGGATTTTGGCACGCAGGTAGGCAGGTAGCCGATTTTCCCCTCAAGCTACGAGAAGCGTAGAGCAATCTTCGAACACCAACGAGTCTATTCGGGTCATTCTTTGGGACAGGTTTTTCAAGCGGCTTTACTTAAAAATAATAGAAATCGATAAGTCAGCAAGCCAATTTTTTTTTCACGCAAACCTTAAATCCTCTCTTAACTGGGATTATTAATCAATTATCTTTATAATTAAATATCATAAAAAAATAAAATACCCCCATTCTTTGATTTACGTGGAGTGTCCCAAACCCCGATCTGGTCACTTAGTAAATTATATATTTTAAGCTAAACGCTACATGCTTACCAAAAAAAAAACACTAAGTTAGGACTTAGTGTTTTTTTTTTGGAGAACTTCTTAGGAGAAGTTTACAATGCTATGAAAAATTAGACCATAGTTCTAAAAGAACTACATTTCCTAAAAAAAAAAATTATCTGTCCCGAGGTAATTGCTGATTTGCGTGGATTATTATAATTTCACTAACACATCTCTAAATTCGCGGCCTGATGATGCGTCATCTTACTTCAAGCTACAACTAATCGCGCTCCGACGGCTTGACAGAGTGCTTGGTGTGTGGTGCGTCGAGTTTTCAAAAAATTTATGGTTAAACTTCGTTACGTGGGTTTGGTTTCTCAAAACTTTGATTTGCGTGGTAGTATTATCTCCGGTGTCTGTGAATTTATTTATTTAATAAAATATTGTAGCGAACAAATATAAGGTAACGTAACTTATAATCAAAATACAGTTTATTTGCTTGAAAGGTTTTTGTATATTTTCAGTATAAAGGATTTATTTTGATTTCCGTGGTCGTAATTTGCGAGGTTTACGTGGTAGTTTTGTACTAGTTATGAATGAAAATATTTTTTATTACTTTAGTTACATGTAAATTCGTTTAAATCAAACATAAAATGTCACATTCGATGGGTTTCTGACTTTATAAGTACCTAATAATATAAAAAATCTAACTAAACGTTGCCGTAGAGAGTTCAGACTGTTTGTGAATGCCGCTGCTGCCCAACATTAGTCTGTTTTGGGTTGGAATGCGAGACCCCTTTATTCCCTTAGTGACCTCGTACGACATCCCAAGAAGATAGGGAGTGTTCTATTCTACTCTGCCGGAAACCACACGAAAACTCGAGCGATTCTTCCACTTTGACCATTTTTTAAGAATTTATATAAATAAGGAAGTAAATGATTGTGATATTTAAAAATACTGATTATGTTCCTAACAAACTGACTGATTATAATAAGAGATTGCCCTTGCCCTTAAGGCATTGTAATAAGGTGTACAACACGTTGGCAATCCCCCTGGTATTGCTAATGTCTATAGGCGGCGGTAGTCACTTACCATCAGACCCGCCTGCCTCGATGTCACTAGTGACATAAAAAAAAATGCTTTAATCATTATGAGGTACCTTAGATGTTTAAAATTTTACAGTTCACATTATTCTTTTTTACATTAGTTATAAATAATATGTATTTACAAAGTTCATTGTAATTTTATACTTGATCGTTAAGATATTCATGTATGTATACATATTGATATAGGGTAAGGTTAAAAGGAAGAACCTTACATATACCTACACTGAACTTCTATAAAATATTATCGAAAATAAAATACCCGAGCTTGTCATGTGCTTTACTTTATCCTTGCTTGCATCTTATAACTACAAGTATCAATGGACCGTTGTATAGGTCCATTAAATTTAATTTATAGTTAAAAATATATTGCCTTTAAATGCACACTTTGGCACTATGCCGCTTATTTTACATAGTTATGTATTTTTACATACTTTAGTGAATAAAATTTACAAGCTTTTTTCCTTAGTAACTTTCCGAAGGTAAAGATTATATTTTTTACTTAAATAAATATGCCTTATTATTTGTCTTAAACTCTATGTTTATATTTTTTTATTGTTTTAATGACTTACATTTATAGGTTGGTTGGTGATAATTGGGTCAAGGTGTAGGTGTAGGTACAGTACATAGTAGGTACAATAGTATAATCTTTTGTTCAAATAATTATATTAATATTAACATTTATATTTCAGCTATTATTATTAGGTTTGTATCATTATTATTTATATTTGTTTTTTTTTCTCAGTTCAAAGAACTGGTAAATTTGGTATGCACGGGCCTAAGCCAAGTGGATATCAAGCGGGGTCTCCTCATTGTAGGGACTAAGGCGAATGTCGTTGGGTGGTTGGATGTGGTTGACTTGTAAACATTTTCTTACTATCCTGCAAGTATTCAGTATGGCTGCTTTTTGTAAATGTATGTATGTGTAAGACGGAAGGTCTAACGTTTGGATGGATCTATGGAGCTGTTTTGGTATAACACCAGTAGTGGAGAGGACGATTGGTACAATAGTAACATTTTGTAAATGCCACATGCGAGTTATTTCTTCCTCATTATTATTATTATTATTACATTTCAATGCTATAATATCGACTTTTTTTATATGTTACAGTGTATATTAAATCCATTTCAAATAATTTGGTTCCATCATTCGTGCTTGTTTCCCAATAACTATTATTTGTTACGTCTCACCAGAATTACTCAATTCTTTGAAAATATTATTCTTGCTAATTTAATATCATCTAGATATTATTTTATATCTGATGGATTATGCTTACTAATGAACCTAAAAGCTTACATATAACTAATTTAATACATCGTACTTTATATACATTTCATATAATTAAGAATATATCCTGTATCAGGCGAAAATTTATAAACTTACATATAAAATACTAATTGTAGAAAAATATTTTACTCTATAATTTCAAAGTCGATGTCTAACTAACTTGAATATATATTATTACGTTTTTTCTTTATAAATAGAATTAATAAAATTAGTTCTTTAGCTTTACACAAGATCGTCTTCGTAATCGTATCACATGTCCTTCGAGAACAACGGGGGTCGCGTAGATAGAGGAGGTAGGTAGCTGAGGGAAGCGTTATCCAAGCCATGGGTTGAAACGGACGCTAGAGGATAATCAACCGCTACGCACACCGTTCGCTTTAGAGCCGGGCGATGCACTGGCGCTGATGGCATTCGCTCTATATGTTAGCTGCCCTTTGATACCAGGTGGTACGGTGCGTGAATAGTAGCAACGCTACCCAGCTCTGTATGGCCCAGCAACTCCTCCGGGTGGTCGTGTTCATGCTCGCGTCGCTTCTCTTCATTGGTGTAATAGTGAGCGGCACGCCTTCTAGTGCAGCAAAGTGCACCAGCCACAGCAGCCAAAACTGCCACACAAAGAAGCATCAGCCCAGCTATAACACTCATTTGAGCTTCGTGTGTACTCGGGCAGGCGTCTAGACGATCGAAAGTCATACTACTGAAACTTGCACCGCGTAATTGAATTGGCGTGTAGCACTTTAAAGGTCTTATTGTACCGTTGAGCACTGTTGTCGTCATGTAAACGAGCATCGCTCCTGCAGAGCATTGGTCGCATCGCCAGTGGTTTTTTGATAAATTTATCTGTGCTATCGCTTCTAGTCTTTGCAAATCCTGTTCATTTAAAATTTGCAATTTGTTGTGTGATATGTCTAATCGCTGCAAAAATTTTGTTTTTGATAATAGTTTGTACGGAAAGCTAGTTAATTTATTCCAAGATAGATCTAAGGCTACAAGATGTTCATTATACGTAAAAAAATTCGGTGGTATTTCCTGTAATGACAGATTAGCCATACCCACGCCATGAATTTCAGATAAGATCTGAAGGACGATAGCTATTTCATTGAGAGGTAAATTGTTCCCGCTGAAATCAATTGTTTTCAAGGAATCTACGACGGGTGCAAAAGTTTGTAAATGAAATCTATCAATTTTATTGTGACTTATATCCAAATGGTTAAGTGTGGTCAGATTGGTGAAGGCCGCTGGCGCCAGCAGGGCTAAACGGTTGCGTGACAATGATAGTGCATGAAGCTCACGATTCCGCCCAAACATGTTGTCGACAACCACTGACAATTGATTTCCGTCCAATTTGATCTTTTTAAGTTTCTTTAGACTTATGAATTCATCCGATGTTAGATATTTAAATTGATTCTCGCCTAGATCCAATTCCTCCAAATGAGGCACAAAATGATAAATTTGCGTATTGATCCTTCTCAGAAGGCATCGTCTGCATTTAAACACCCTCAAATGTTGTATATCTTTAAAAACTTCCGGATTTAAATCTGACAAGGGATTGTCACTCAAATCTAAATAGGAAAGTTTCGCCAACATTCGGAATAATCTGGGTACTAACGACGATATTTTGTTATTGGCCAATACTAACGACTTCAAGGAAGTCAAATGTCGGAACGTTTCGCTCGGCATTTGTTCGATGTTGTTATAGTCGAGATGTAGTTCCGTGAGATTTATGAGGCCTCGGAAATTATCAGCTCCGATGCTGCTGAGATTATTATGTGTTAGATTTATTAACCTTAGATTTTGAAGGCCCCAAAAGGAATATTGTCCGATGGAGGGGACATTGGAGTTAACTATGTGTAGTTCTCGTAGGTTGACGAATGGTGTGGGCTGCGTGAAAATGGGCCCGATGGTGAGATAGTTAGGTCGTTTAGGTGGAGCTGCGATGATGATGATATGTGCGTCTCGGTCGAGGTAGTCGATGGGCACCACTCTCATGTCGCCTCGCGTGCATGAAACACGCATCGCGTTCCCCTCCTCAGGCTCAAACGTCGATCGACAACTGCACTCTTCTGGACACAAAATGCCTGTGCCCTCCGTACGCAATATCTGTAGAGCCAGCAAGGCTAACAGTACGTATTGATGAATATATCTGTAACAAAAAATAAGTCGCTTAAAATGATTATGAATTATTTAAGTGTTGGAATATGAGTAACAATATTTGCTAAATAAATGGAAACAATATGACTAATAATAAAATAAGGGATTCAACGCAACAAAACTGTAAAAATGCTTAAATCCTGTGAACTAGGAGCGAGATTACAGTCCTGTGAAATATGTGCCACGCTTTGTCCACAGAATCCAAACCCCCTGAAAAATAACGCGCAGATAACAAAAGGCTTTTTGACGGGCCGACTAAGCGGCATCCATTACGAAGGAAATTCCAAAATATTCGTTCGCACCATGATGAAAAATAAATTTAATTTCAGTTTGTTTTATCTATTTTATAATGTTATGTTCTGAGTTTTTGAATAATCTATTTACTAAAACAATATTATTTAAACTAGTGTTCGGCTACCTACTGGTCTATTTCCATTTTTTGTTGTTGATAGTTGTCAATAGCTACTAAACAAAAAATAAAATCGGTTGACAAACAGAGGAGATAAAGGGGTACAACGTAAACATTATTTTCAGCTATACCTAACTTAGAATTTTATTTTATAACGTTTTCACACCATTTTCAGCCTCTACCGTTTTCACTTAAGTTCGATAATTGTGTTGAACATTTTTGTTTTTAAGCTATTGTATTATAGCTTTTATCGCGGGCTTTGATGGCGACCGAACCAAAAAAAAATCGTAACGAAATAACCTGACACCGTAACAATGACAACATTCATGTCCTTAGGCACCTAGATATTTTTGTCGTCGTCGACAACGTCGACGTTTGCCGACGACGCCGACGTCACCGACGGCAGTCGGCGGCAGCCGTGGGCGCATCGACGGCTCCCGCCGACTGCCGACGGCGGCAGCCGTCGACGCGCCGACTTTCGGTAACCATGACAACAGTAATGTCCTTAGGCACCTAACTAAGGTACTGCTTCGACGGCTGCCGCCGACTGCCGACGGCGGCAGCCTTCGACGCGCGCCGATGGCAGCCGCCGACAACGCGGTTGCAAAAAAAAATGGCTAAAGACAACACACTTTTTTTAATTATTATTATTCGGCGGCGGGGCTCCCTCGTCGACTTTTCGAATAGATGGGATGAAAAGTATAATGCTATGCGATAGCTTTACCGCAGTTTTGCGTTTGACCACAATCTCACTTGATCTTAAGAAGATACGACTATCATCAGGCTATTTGCAAATAACAAGAGCAGTCACAACACTTTGAGTAGTTATAGGTACTTACCTTCTCAGTTACCATGCCTTTTTTATAGTTTCTAATTTCATTATAATGTTATTTTAAACCAATTTCCTTCGTCTTAAACCTCAGTCCTCACAGCGATATGCACTGCAGTAACACGGTTCAAGTACTACCTCACAGTAAATTGCACTTGCACTACAGAACATTAATGAGCTTAGGTACATCTTAGGTATTATAAAATTGGTGCAAAAATAACTAAGTAAAAGTAAGTACAACAATGCAGCTATTGCAAAATACGAAACTGATAGCACTTTCTTATTAATATAATATAACCATTTGTGTCTCTAGAGATCTGGAGACACAAATTGTGAAATCCTCACGAATAAGTATGCAGCGGTTGTATTTACTAGCTAAGACTGCTGGTTAGTATTTATTCATAGGTATATTAAATTGATTTGATAATAATCAAATAATGTTGCGTAGGTAGTTCACTTTGGTTTTTTCCGCCATAAACTCAAACTCAAACTCAAAACTCATTTATTCAGTTTAGGCCCTGGTAAGGCACTCATGAACGTTACAATTGACTCTACCACCGGTTCGGAATACACTTAAACTGAGAAGACTCCGGCCAGAAACTCAGCAAGGCAATTTTTTTTTAACAGTGGATCTTTCTTACATTTTTATAAGTACATTTAGATACATTTTCAAATATTTTACACTAAGCCAGGGGGATGCAGGTGCAGAGAGAAGCTACTACAACCATATATTTCTGTCTTCCATGTAATGAGCCACCTTATAGTAGGCTTTGTTCATTAACCTAAGTTTAATAAATTTTTTGAATTTAAAGTAAGACATTCCAGCTACCTCACGTGGGATCCTATTGTAAAAACGAACACAATTCCCGAGAAAAGATTTATTAACTTTCGCTAGCCTGAATCTAGGGGTCACAATTTTATCTTTGTGTCTTGTATTAAAATTATGATGATTACTGTTTACTTCAAACAAATTAAAATTTTTTCGAACATACATTATATTTTCATATATGTACAGCGAGGGCAACGTTAATATCTTAAATTCCTTAAATTGATTTCTCAGTGACTCGCGAGGACTCAAACAATAGATCGCGCGAATCGCCCTTTTCTGTAAAATAAAAACAGTATCCAAATCAGTCCCTGAACCCCACAGCAAGAGGTTATAGGACATCAGACTATGAAAATATGCAAAGTAAACTAACCTAGCTGTAGCAATATCTGTTATTTGTCTAATTTTCTTTACCGCAAAAGCAGCCGAACTCAATTTGCTAGCTAAATTTTCTATATGAGGACCCCATTGTAATTTACTATCTAAAGTTATACCAAGGAAAACTGTCTTGTCAACTAGTTCAAGTGTTCTATCATCAACTAGTACGTTGGTGCTGCTCTTAGGAACATTTGGAAGAGAGAATCTAATACATTTGGTTTTGCACGCATTGAGCATAAGATTATTGGTGGCAAACCATTTTGACACTGTTGCTAAGGTCTCATTGAGATGGGTAAGGTCAGCGTCTTTTCTATCTACTCTAAAAATTAGGGAAGTATCATCCGCAAATAAAACTATATCGCACAAGTTATTTATCATGTAAGGCAGATCATTTATATAGACCAAGAACAAAAATGGCCCTAGAATCGATCCTTGCGGTACGCCCGTTTTAACTAAAGACCCTGGGGACGTAGTACAACCGATACCTACTTTTTGTTGCCGACTAGATAAATATGATGATACAAGACAAAGAGCCGTGTCACGGATTCCATAGTGATGAAGTTTTAAAACTAGGGTCTGATGATCCACGCAATCAAAAGCCTTGGAAAGATCACAAAATACGCCGACCGCATCTTGAGAATTCTCCCAGGCCTCAAAAATATGCTTAAGAAGTTTAGCCCCTGCGTCTGTCGTGGATCTCCCTTTAGTGAATCCAAACTGGTTAGTATGCAAAATCCCGTTATGTGTGAAATGAGCTAATAATTGGTTTAAAATTATTTTTTCAAAAACTTTGCTTAGTGCAGGAAGAATAGAGATAGGTCTGTAATTGGAAGGATTATTTTTGCAACCAGATTTAAAAATTGGAACAATTTTACTGTGTTTCATTAAGTCAGGGAAAACACCTTTATCAATGCATTGGTTAAAAACCGCTGCCAGAACAGGTGCTATGCTAGTGATCATAGACTTGATAACTTTAACTGATAATCCCCATAAGTCTTCAGTATTTTTTACATTCAAAGACTTAAAAGCGCTCAAGATGTCGCTAGTTTCAATATACTTAAATGAAAAATTTGGAATATAATTAGAAAAATGTTTTTTAAGTAGACATTCCGCTTTAGTGGGAGATGATGCAAGATTTTTTGTAGCTTCAGTCGGAATAGTTGAAAAAAATGATTCAAAAGCAGTAGCTACGTTAAGTTTGTCTGTAATTAGCTTTTCATTTACTTTAAGATTAATTGTTTCACCTTCCTTTTTATTTTTACCAGTCTCCATGTTTATGATCTTCCAGACAGTTTTAATTTTGTTATTAGAATCGCATACTGTTTTGGCAATAAACATAGCCTTTGCTTTGTTACATACTGATTTAAATATCTTTGAATAACTCCTAACATATGCATGAAACTCTTCGTTATTTGAATAAGATTTTTTGCGATAGAGTTCATACATATTATCCCTACTCAGTCTTATTCCTTTAGTTGCCCACTCACAAAATTTCAATTTATCAGATACTTTAATAGATTTAATTGGGCAAAATTTATTGTATCCTTTGCAAATCGCTGAAAATAATTTATCATAGGTAATATTAGGATCGTTAGATTCGAAGGACATATTAAGAAGGTTTAATTCCAAATTATTGTTAAATTTATCCAACCTGTTCTTAGTTGTTTGTCTAAATTCTCTACTTCCCGATATAATTTCTCTCTTGGAAGGTAATTTAACTACTTGAGCCAAATGATCCGAGCGAACACCACTAATTAAAAACTTTTCTATAATACTCCCATTTATTATAATATTATCAATGCACGTAGAAGACGTGGCTGTTACTCGTGTTGGTTCTCTAAACAAAAATTCCATATTAAATTATTTAAATAAAGATATAAAGTTATTTCTATCAGATGAGGCAGCAAGAATATCAATATTAAAATCACCGCAGACAATTATTGATTTTTTGGATCTCAAGAGCTTAGTAAGTATTGCTTCTATGATAGATGAGAATAACAAAAAGTCTGAAGCCGGCGGCCTGTAAACACAGACGATGATGGAGCTTTCAATCTCTGCACATGCCACCTCACAAACGCGCTCCACAGAATGACTACAAATATCAAATCGATTCTTGCATTTAAGATTGTTATTTACTAAAATAATTGATCCACCACCTACGGCAGACATCCTGTGGTAGGCACTGGCGACCGTAAAATTATTTACATTGAATGCCATCGTGTCAGGCTTTAACCACGTTTCAGTAAAACATAAAACATCAATATTCAATTTATCTGTTAAAAGTTCAACATCATGTATTTTGCCAGAGAAGCGATTTATATTCTGATGCAATAAGGTTATATTCTGTCTAGGCTTCTCTATTGTCGTTACTATATGTTTAAAGAATTTACCACAATATTATTAGTATGACTAGATAATACTGCTTGGTCAGATAAACTACTGTTTGTTATATTAACTATAACAATATCAATATTATATGCCATATAAATACTAGTTGACCCCCGCCGTTTCACCCGCGTTTCCAAGGGAACCCTGGGTTGAATTTTCAAATCTCCTTCCTTCGCGGATTACCAATCCCTACTAAGAATCTATCTGCCAAAGAACGGCGAACTCCTCTACAATTTTTTGTAGACAGTTTTTTGTTGCGTCTCGTCATGAAAAATATGTAATGATGAATATTTGCCTTTTCTTTCAAGTTTGTAGCATTTATGGTATTTCGCTTTTATATTACAATTTTATTATTCCGATAGTGTTGTAATATACCTACCTAAATCGTGAGAATTCCGAAAAAGTAATAATTAAAAAAAAATGCAGTTAGATAGTCCCTGAATAGAACATGAATTTTAATGGGAGCGTTATTCTTTCTCACGGACATAATGAATAAATTAGTACGGATGCGGATGCGGATGTGCTAGCTCTTGAAACTGGAGTAAAAAATCTTTATCTTTTTATATTATGAAAATATCAAAAAATATGGAAGCAAAAAATATTAAAAACTCCATTTTATTTTTTGTAAATTGTCATAATTGTATTGCCGTTGGTGTGGGATGCCACTTGTGTCGATACACTTGCGCCATCTCACTTACCGGTGACTTGTAAAACCGCGGGAGCGGCTGCGAAAGGTGCGGAAAATTCAAAATTCAAAAAGTACGCTTGTATTGGTCCAAATTATCAATTTATGCCTTTTGCGGTTGAGACCATGGGTCCGTGGGGGTCTGAAGCTCGTCGTTTCGCAAATATTTTATGTAAAAAATTAATCTAGGCCTCGGGTGACCGGCGGGCGGGGAGCTTTTTCCGCCAACGCATCAGCTTGGCCATCCAAAGAGGAAACGCTGCCAGCCTTCTGGGAACCTTGCCGATCGGCAGCAGCGGCAGCCTCGAAGAAGTTTTTTATGTATTATAATTGTACATTTGCTTGTATATTTTGTACATTTGTTGTAAATAAATTCAGATAGTTGTACATTTTTATGTATATTTCGTACATATGTCGTGAATAAAACATTGATGTAAACATTAAATTGCGTTCCAAAGGCAACAAATGTTTTTATTTAGATACTAGCTTTCCACTCTCCATCCAACAACTATATTGAAGAACAAAGACAGTCACTTACATCCATCCTCACCCAATAGCTACTGCTTTTCTATTTTTCAAATACTTCACAGTCTTTCTTACATATGCATTCTTATATTTACAGAGCGATGCTAATATTGGCTATGACGTTAAGCATGGAATCAACTCAATTTGGATGAAATGGTGACAGATCATGGAAGTGACTTGTTATCCACGGATGCCCCTTAAGCTAAAGGGGAAGATCTATAAGTCACTAAAATGTTGGTTCAGAATGTTGGGGAGTCAAAGGGACGGATGAAAGACGATTGCATGCAGCTGAGATGAGAATGTTAAGGATGTGTTGAGTGACAAGAATGGATAATATTAGGAATGAGTACATAAGAGAAAGTTTGAAAGTGGCACCAGTGACGGAAAAGTTGAGAGGAAATCGTTTGTCGTGGTATGGACATGTTATGAGGAGGGATGATAGTCGTCTAATCAAAAGAGCGACACGGGTAGAGGAAGACTGAAAAAGAGATGGATGGACTGTATGGGAGATGATATGAGTAAGAACCCCTTCTTACTCATGAATTCCGATATGACAGATAGTAGGGCCGAATGGAAGAAAAGTAGGTAACACATTGCGCTTACCCCAAATAATTGGGAACACCCTGTTCAGATGATGACAAGCTTTCCACCCCGCGGTTTAACCCGCGTTCTCGAGGAATATAAAATAAAATAGCTCATGTTTCTGATAGTGCAGCTTTCTATTGGTGAAACATTTTTTTTAAATCGGTTGAGTATTTTTTGAAGTTCAAACAAATATATAAAAAAATCAGATCTTTTCTCTTTATAACTTGAATGAAGCCTGATTTTTCGTTCAAGCTTTATAATATTAGTATCTAGATATTTTGAGTAGGTGGATAATACTCAAATTAAAGATAATAATATGATAATAAGGAGAATTTGCAGTCAAGTGGTTCTAGGAATCACGAACAAAGAGGAAATATTGCTAAGTTCTCTGTTTATCTAACATAATATGCATCTCAGACGTAGAAATGTTCTCGAGAGCTCATTATTATTTCATTCAAATAAGAGGAAGTTTTACCCTTCTTCGATAGTCGGATAAAAATTGATATATTTTGGGGAAATTTTGGTAATTTGGGCATAAAAAGCGCTATGTTTACTTTAATTAATATTTTATGTTACTTATTTTATTGTAAATTATTACAAGATTAAACTTTCTAATAGTATTTACGTACCTACCTAGAATATATTACTTGTTGCAATTTGTATTAACTAATTAAACACCACTAAACTAACTCTGAACAGATTATCGTGATAAGCTGTCCCAAAAGCAGGAAGTGACAACAGCAATTATACATACATGTTATATTGGAATGAAAAAATTGATACATAACACAGAGCACTATAAATTGCTTACGATTGGGACCGATTTACAAAACCGTTCGGCTCCGAATCAATTGGGTATTGGCTGAATCTTATCAAAGAGTTTCTTGACGCTCGGCCCCCATATTCATTTGATCAAAGATAGACTAATCTTCGTATCTTCATAGGAAGATTTGTGAGGTAGGTATATGTATGTTAGTGAAGCTGTATAGTATACTATCCTCATCTATGTATGTAGTTATATTCGGATCATTTGACACCGATGGTGCTTCCGTCCGTGTGTCAGCATGTAATTAATGGACGTCCAATAATATACATTGTTAGATTATTCTATTTTATCAATATTATATCCATGCAAATCATGAGTTAGTATTAAAAGACAGAAAGAAAATATATCTATGAACTCATTGATATATATTTTGCAAGATTTACATTGAAGTTATTTAGCGTCTTATTGAAATATAATTAAATCACTTGAGAACGACGGAAGCGTTGCGACAGTCTTTTTAACATAAAAAAAATCCGGAGAACTTCTTAATTTTTTTATGACTAAATTTATTACTAAAAAAGTTTCCCGGAAATTTGGAAAATATTTGGGAAAACTGAAAGTTACTTTTTCCTATGGGTCCATTGTTTTGGAAGGACAGCGTCTGTTGGCTCAGCTAGTAATGGATAAAATTCGATTTTCTCAAAGAGGAAACGCTGCCAGCCTTCTGGGATCCTTGCCGATCGGCAGCAGCGGCAGCCTCGAAGAAGTTTTTTATGTATTATAATTGTACATTTGCTTCTATATTTTGTACATTTGTTGTTAATTATTATTGTAGTATGTATAATTTTCTTAATATTTCTGAAGTAATTGACGGGTATGAACCATAAGAATTTAATATTCCGAGTTATTCTAATATTGAATTAAACAAAGAATATTACCTATAGGTATTAACTACCTGCTAAAGATTCCTGGAATAAACATCCACATACATTTTAGGAGGTAAGAACTTATTACGTCATTGTATTGTAATATTTGTCTATTTAATTCGGCGAAAAAACATAGTTCACAGGGATAATGTAGCTTCCTATCACAGAACAAACAAAAAAGATAGAATGAGCGTACGTAAACAACAGTCTCCAATGAAGTGAAGCAACGTGCACGAAGTTGTGAGTGTGACCTGCACGTATGTACGTTATCTCGTGTGACTCGCGTCGCATGAGAACAAGATCGGCATCCTTTTTCAAATTCGGCTTCCTTTACTGTGCTTCACTTTGAGTACGCGCGGCTCTGTCTGCCCTTTTTTATTTGGTCTGAGCTTCCTATTTCAAAATCAGACCAGCAGTTTCGGAGATTACCCCTATTGATTATAATTGAATATCCTACGTCCAAACTTTACTTTATAATATTAGTGTACATATAATATTACCTACAGCAAAATACCATTTACCTACTAATCTCAAGAGCTAAGAAGCCAAACTAAGCCAACAAACTTGAAAATTGGCAGGTGGGTGTGGTATATGCTTAATATTAATTTATAAGTTAAGTTGCGGGTACACCGCTAATAAAGTCAGTTGGTTCGTTGACTCGGTTCTTTCATTGTTTGTCTCCCGAAATAATTCCCTAAATATTACTGGCGACGAGATAAATCGCGTAAAACACCACCATTAACTAGTTTAAAGTGCTACTCATAAGTGCAAATAAAATGCCTATCGGAAAAATTGAACAATTTGACTTATCAAGCAAAAAATGGTCGGCATACATTCGACGCGTAGAACAGTTCATGTCACTTAATGGAATTAAATCGGAGTTACAAGTAGCTACTCTAGTGACTTTAGTGGGAGCAGCTACGTATGACTTAATGTGTGACCTTTGTGCGCCTGACAATCCGGAGGACAAAAATTTCCAGGATCTGGTGAAGATAGTTGGCGACCATCTCGAACCAAAGCGATCGGAAATAGCCGAGCGGCATGTTTTTAGACTGAGACGGCAAAATGGCGGTGAAAGCTTATGTGAATATTTGCAAGTTCTAAAACATTTGGCGAGTACGTGCAATTTCAAGACCAATCTCGAAGAGAACCTGCGAGACCAATTCGTGTCAGGGTTAGTGAGCGATGATATGAGATCGCGACTCTTCGCCGAATCGGCATTGACGTACAAAAGGGCGGTGGAGTTGGCTTTCGCGCTGGAGGCCGCCGACCGCCACGCACAGGCGAGCGGCTCGAGCGCGGCCGCGGTGGCGAGCTCGAGCCACACCGCGCCCGAACCGATGCATCGGCTTGCAGCGGGACGAGGGACGCGCTCGTTTGGAGGCGATTCGCCCGCGCCGCCGGCCGGCAGGGACGCAGCTAGGCGCGTTACCGGTTCGAACGCGGGCGATCGCAACGAACAACGGGCATCGTATCAGCCTTGTTGGCGATGTGGGAAGGGTCATCGTGCCGTCGGATGTCGTTTTAAAAATTATACTTGTGACGTGTGTGGCCAAAAAGGGCATTTAAAAGTGATGTGCAAACGGGCTCCTCGACAGGGGGAGGCACGTTCATCGGCGGGGCGAGGGCAGAATTATATAAATAGCGATAGTGATTCAGAATGCGATTTGTATAACCTAAACGTGTGCAATAATAGTGACCGGCCGTATAATGTGCGAGCTAAAGTAAACGGTAAGGCGATAACGTTCGAACTGGACACTGGCAGTAAGTTATCTGCGATTAATACATATTTTTATAACGAACATTTCAGGCAGACGCCGCTTATCTCTAATGATATTTGTTTACATTCTTATAACGGCACTCGTATCGAAGTGGTCGGTTATTGTATTGTAGATGTTGTTATTGGAACGCACTCCGCGGGGAATTTAAAACTTTTTGTTATTAAAAATGGTGGACCGCCGCTGATGGGTAGGTCCTGGTTACGTAAATTAAAAATTGACAATATAAACATTAACGAAATGATATTGAACTTATCGGATGACAATTTAGTAGATTGTTTACGAAGCGAATTCCCCGCAGTGTTCGCCCCTGGTCTCGGGACATGTACTAAGCAATTGGCATTAAGGTTGAGCGATATGACTCCTGTTTTTATTAAAGCGAGATCGTTACCGTTAGCATTACGTAAGCCTGTTGAATTAGAACTGGAGCGGCTCGAGGCAGAGGGTACCGTTCGCAAGGTGGAATATTCCGATTATGGAACTCCGATCGTACCGGTCATTAAAAAGTCAGGTGACATACGTATCTGCGGTGACTACAAAGTCACTATTAATCCTAAGTTGATTCGTGACCCGTACCCTATGCCACGAATCGAGGAGTTGTTTGCCGCGCTTAGTGGTGGTGAACAATATTCGAAAATAGACCTTACGAACGCGTACCAACAATTATTTTTGAATGAGAGCTCGCAAGCCTGCACTGCAATCACTACACATATTGGTACTTTTGTGTATCAACGTACACCGTTCGGTTTGACTTGCATTCCCGAAAAATTCCAGAAATTTATGGAAGAAACGCTCAGGGGCTTAAAGGGAACGGCAGTGTTCTTGGATGACGTGGCTGTCACCGGGTCCACCAGGTTAGAGCACATTGCTAACTTAAAAGCTGTGTTGGGTCGGTTACGTGAGGTCGGTTTGCGAATTAGACTTGAGAAGTGCAGTTTTATGCAAGATAGCATAACTTACTTAGGCTTTATAATTGATAAGCAAGGTTTGCATCCAGACCCAAGTAAAATTAAAGCTATTGTAGACGCTCCCCCACCAGAAGATATTATTCAGTTAAGGTCATTTCTTGGTCTAATAAATTATTATTCAAAATTTATTCCGCGGCTGAGTACTATATTACATCCATTGCACAATTTATTGCGTAAAAACAGTGGTTGGGTCTGGTCGACGAATTGTAAAAAAGCTTTTGAGGACATAAAGACGGCTATTTTAAGTAGTAAAGTATTAGTGCATTATAACCCGGAACTACCTTTAGTGTTAGCGGTTGATAGTAGTTCTTACGGCATTGGCAGTGTGCTATCACATCGTTATCCCAATGGTGACGAACGCCCTATTTGCTTCGCATCTCGGACTTTAAACGCAGCTGAAAGATCATACAGTCAGCTGGACAAGGAGGCATTGGCGATTATAGCTGGTGTTATCAAACACCATCAATACATTTACGGTCGCCATTTTATAATAAAAACTGACCATAAACCATTGACATTTATCTTTGGCCCAAAATTCGGATTGCCGCAAACGGCAGCTAGTAGACTGCAAAGATACGCCACTAAACTGGCATCTTATGATTTTGATATCGAGTTTGTCAAGTCGAATGATAATGGTAATGTCGATGCCTTGTCGCGACTGCCTTTGCCGTACGAACGTAAAAATTGTAATGAGATGGATTCGGTGTCGTACGTCAATTATGTAGAAGAATCATTCCCAATTAGCGCAAAAGAGGTGGCTTTATGGACACAAAAAGATAAAGTTCTTAATAATGTTAAAAATTATCTTATTAACGGTTGGCCTTCGAAAGTGACGTCAGACTTAGAAAAACCCTATTTCTATCGGAAGGACAGTTTATGTTTAGATCGTGGTTGTATTTTGTATAATCACCGGGTTATTGTGCCCGAGGTATTGAGAAAGCAGGTGCTTGGTGAACTACACGAGGGTCATTTAGGAATAGTCAAAATGAAAAATATTGCTAGAAGCTATGTGTATTGGCCTTTGTTGGATGTTGAAATTGAAACAATTGCTAAAGAATGTAGTGCCTGTCGCCAGCAGCGCGACGCGCCCCCACGGTCCCTGTTGCATCCATGGGAGTTCCCATCGCGGCCCTGGCAGAGAGTGCACATTGATTTTGGCGAATTCCAAGGAAAACATTATTTAGTGTCAGTTGATGCCCACAGTAAATGGATTGAGGTGCAGAAAATGTCGGGTACAAACGCTCTTGCGACAATAAGCAAGCTTCGCGAACTTTTTGCTCGTTTTGGTCTCCCCTCCCAATTGGTAAGTGATGGCGGCCCGCCATTCGGTTCCAGCGACTTTGCTAATTTTATGAAAAAGAATTTTATCACGCATACCATTACGAGTCCCTACCGAGCAGCTGGAAACGGAGCCGCCGAAAACGCCGTGAAGTTGGTAAAGCGTGCGATGAAAAAGGCCGCACATGAAGGAATCGACATAGATACGGCGGTTACCAAATTTTTGTTTCAGTATCGTAACTGTGAGCATACAACTACCGGGGTCGCGCCGGCTGAATCGATGTTAGGCAGGCGGCTACGTGGTAGGCTTGACGTGCTGCGGCCGAGCACGGAGCGTGCGGTCGAGGAGGCGACAGCACGCGCGGCGCGCCACCGTCCCGGCGTCGAGCGACACGCCGCGCCTGGCGATCAGGTATTAGCGCGAGATTATCGCCCTCGTGCGGAAAAATGGGCGCCGGCTATGGTCACCGCAAGAGAAGCTCCGCTTACTTATCGAGTGCGATGTTCTAACGGACAAGAATGGAAAAGGCACATTGACCAATTACTCCCTGTAAGTTCTCGTTCCACTTTACGGCTTTCCACGGCCCCGCCGTTTAGCTCGAGTCATGAGCCGACTGAAGATGAGTTCGATGACGCAATAGATGAGGAGATTGAAAACGAGAGTAAGGCCATGGAATTTCCTAAATCCCCTAAAGACACCTCTAGTGCGTTTCAGGTTGTAACTCCCGAACTGGCACCGAAACCAGATCAAATTCTCGTTGATGATGTGGCTAAGCGATCAAAACGCACTTGTACTTTAAAAAAACAAAACTATAAATTGTAGAAGGTACCGTTAAGTTTATGTTAAATAATTGGTATATAGGTACAGTATATAATAACTTGTAATTTTTATATCAAGTCAACTATATATCTTTATCAATAATTATTTTTAGCTTGATAGAATATCAACTTTACGTAGTTGATTATTTTTTATGTTTTTCTTATATTTTAGTTTAATTCTCTTTTGATTTTGTATATCTACAGTTTCATTATGTTAAGGGGGGGACGTGTGGTATATGCTTAATATTAATTTATAAGTTAAGTTGCGGGTACACCGCTAATAAAGTCAGTTGGTTCGTTGACTCGGTTCTTTCATTGTTTGTCTCCCGAAATAATTCCCTAAATATTACTTTCCTGAAATTCTATCCTTAACGAGGGTAAAGTAATATTTTACAGCCCACTACTGATTTAGGTGAATATTAGCAAAGATATAGCTTGGATAACGGATAATATTTTGTACCTATATTTGATATAAGTAGTACCTACTTGATGTCACGAGTACCAAGTTAAAAAACAGTATTTGCCGTACAGCCCGTTAGAAGATGTGTTATTAAATGCAAACATCAAATTTGTCAATACAAACAACCTTATCAATATAATTGAATATCTAACCAAAGGATTTTTTACAAAGCTTAATATCATTGATAATACCCCTATAAGATAATAGTGATTCTACATTAGGTAAAGTGCAACGACGCTAACTCCTTGTTCATTAGGTAATGGTATCTAATTAATTGAAAAATCTGTGCAACAACGTATAAGCTCCTTGTTGCCTCGCCACGCTATCATGAATGCTCTTTGATCTCTATATAGGCATCAATTTCATCGGAGTTTTCCAGATACTCGTATCTACCTACACTCTGTATGGTATTTGTCTTGCGGGAATACCGAATAAGGGAGAGGGGGTTTACATTCTAATGTAATGATAACATGAATATTTACCAGGTTCATGGTTTATTTGATTTCAATGAAATGTTGATGATAACTTGTTAACTTCTGGTACTTATTCGTACCAATTTTAAATATTCACTTGCATTCTTCTCGAAAATACATAATTAATGTTTATGTTTTGTTTTTTAACCGACTTCAAAAAAAAGGAGGAGGTTTTCAATTCGTCTGTATGTTTTTTTTTTTTTTTGTATGTTTGTTACTCGATTTCTCTGCCAATTATGAATAGATTTTGAAGATTCTTTTTTTGTTTGGTAGATCCTACTTCAGAGGTGGTCCCATTTAAATTTTGTCGAAATTGATTAAGCACTTTTTGAGAAAATCAACAAAAACGAAAAAAATTCTATCTCGTTTGATAAACCTTAGTGAATCAAACTGAGTCGTTGAGCGTGACTTTTTGGATTTGGATGAAATTTCGTGTGTATACTTCAATGGGTTCTTCGATGGTTTTAAAATACAATTGGACCCGGTAGGTGGCGCTGGAATCGAGTTCCAAGATTTGTTTTAATTTCAGGGCAGGACGACGTCTGCCGGGCCCGCTAGTTATATATTATATTTTACCGGCCAGACCCGATTTCAGGACAAACTAGTTTTGCCTAGGATAACATATAATAAGGAATAAACTTTAAAAATTAAAAAATAAAATTATTTTTAAAAATAAAAAACAAAAACCGACTTCAAAACTGTAACCTATACCTTCTTTCTTCTTAGTCGGACACTCTTGACAGAGTGGTCGTGGTTATGGTAAGTCTCGAGTGACGGCTCTAGCGATGCATCTCCATTTGGCTCTATTGAAGGCATTGCGAGAACATTCGGTCATGGTGGAGTGTGTGGTGGACTTTATGAGATCGGACCATCTAGTCGGGGACCGACCACGTGGTCTCTTGCCATCCATTCTGCCTTGCACTACCAGACGTTCAATTGAGTCCTCTTTGCGGGTAACATGTCCAAAATATTTCAGGATTCGGATCTGCACAGTCGATGACAGTCTTTCCTCTATTTTGAGTGTGTCCAAAATCGATACGTTGGTGCGGTGCGCTGTCCACGGTATCCTCAATAACCGACGCCAGCACCACATCTCCAGCGCATCGATTTTTCTCCGCTCCTTCAGTCTCAACGTCCACGTCTCAGCTCCGTATAGGAAAATCGGAAAGACGAGACTTCTCATAAGCCGGACCTTAGTGGCTCTGGTTATTCTTCGGTCTTTCCAGATTTTCGTGAGCTTCTCAACAGCTGAACGGGTCACTGCACAGCGTCTTCTAATCTCATCTTCACAGCTTCCGGTATTAGTGATGTTGGAGCCCAAGTAAATATAGCTCTGGACAACATCACAGCTCGCTATACTTTTAACGTCCGGTTGGTTATTCTGCGCCCGGTCCACTATCATCATTTTGGTCTTTTCATGATTAATAGCGAGACCCAACCTTAAGCTGTTTGATTCTAGCCTTTGTAGGATATTTTCCATATCTTCTTTAGATGATGTAAGAAGAGTGGTATCGTCAGCATATCTCAAGTTATTTATTTTTCGACCTCCAATAGAAATCCCTTTGTCCCATTCATCCAGTACTATCCGCATAATATATTCAGTATAGATATTGAAGAGCAAAGGAGAAAGGATACATCCCTGCCTAACACCAGCCTGTGTCTTAAATTCTTTAGACTCTATACCATCTACCCGGACTGTCGCAGTACCATCTTCGTATAGCCTTCTGATGAGGAACGTTAAATGAGCCGGTACTCCCATCTTAGTTAACACTTTCCACAACTCCCTCCATTGGACAGTGTCAAAAGCTTTTCTGAAGTCCACGAAGCATATGAAGAGAGGGTTATTAAATTCTCTAGCCTTTTCTACAATTTGGCGTAGGATGAGAATCTGTTCTCTCGTTCCCTTTCCCTTGACAAAACCTGCCTGCTCGGGTGCGATTTCGCGAGACAGAATTGACTGTAGCCTGTTGTTAATGACATGCAGGAGTATTTTACTAGCATGTGATATAAGGGAAATCAGTCTGTAGTTATTGCACTTTTTCGTAGAGCCTTTTTTGTGCAATGGTATGAAAAAGGAGCTAGACCAGTCCTTGGGCCAATCTCCGGTCTCCCAAATTCTACAGCAGATTTTATGTAGTATATCCACTCCGATTTCCCCCATCGCTTTTATGATCTCTATTGGAATTTCATCTACACCGACGGCTTTATTGCATTTAAGGTGTTTTATTGCTGATCGTATTTCGTCTTTTAATATAGCAGGTTCTAGTGCACGTGGTGGAGATAGTGTTGCTGTGTTTGTTGTTAAATGAGAGACACTAAATAGAGACTGGCAGTAATTCTTCCATGTTTCCACAATCTCTTTGATCTCGGTTACTGTTGTTCCAGCGGAGTTTTCTATAGCCCAAGTCTTCAGTTTAAATTGGCGAGTGATGGAGCGTATTTTCATGTGAAGGTCTTTTGTTTCGAACTTTTGAGAATGACGTTCTACCTCTTCACAGATGTTATTAAGGGCCGTGTTGCGGTCTCTCCTACAAGCAGCCTGTATTTTGGAACTTAGACAATTGAGTTCTTGTACAGTAGCACCGCATGCTTTCTGGTTTCTTCGATTTTCAACCATATGCCACGTGTCTGCAGACATCCAGTGCTGACGCTTTAACGGGGACGCTTTGGGCTGTGATCTCTCTACGACATCTTTGATGTAAGCTTTGGCATCCTGCCATAGTGCGTCTGGATTATTTACATCTTGATGCCAGCTGTCTTTAGTCTCCCGTAAGGTTTTGGTAAAGTTCTCTCTGTCCAGTATTTCCACTCGCTTGCTTGTCTTTTTGGTTAAACAGTTCCTTAACTTAAGCCTCATACTACATACTAGGAGTTGGTGGTCGGAATGGCAGTCAGCTCCTGGCATCGTGTGTGCGTTTGTTATCGAGCTCCTCCACCTTGTCCTTATCATTATGTAGTCTATCTGATTACGATGTTCGCCATTAGGGGACGTCCAAGTGTACAGTCTTCTGGGGTGTTGTTTGAAAACAGTATTCATTATGGTCAGGTTGTTGTCAGCCGCGAACTGTACAAGGCGTTCACCTCTGTCGTTCCTATCGCCGAGACCATAATGCCCCACGATGTTTCTTAAGCCTGAATCCAAGATCGTAGAACCCACTTTGGCATTAAAATCGCCAAGAATCATTAAGAGCTCTCGTTTTGGGATTGTAGCTATACTGGCTTCAAGCTGGCGGTAAAAAACCTCAACTATTTCGTCTGTTGCGGCACTTGTGGGAGCATACACTTGAATGATGTTGAGTGGGGTCGGTGATGCGCTGAGTTTGATAGAAATTAATCTATCACTTATGGGGTTGTATCCCAGGACTGCTCCGCTCCATTGTTGTGGTATTGCGATAGCCACACCGGCGTAGCTGGAGTTTTCATTTCCTGAGAAATAGATGATATGCTTCTCTGTGCTCCGGTGTCCACTCTCTTTCCAATGGGTCTCACTAAGGCCTGTAATGTGAGTTTTGCATCGATCTAGCTGATGGTCCAGGATATGAAGCTTGCCCTCGTTTCGGAGACCTCGTACATTCCATGTTCCGACTCGGATGTTTCGGCGTAGTTGGATCTTCTTTCTTCCAGAAACATGGTTTCCATGGGATGCCTGGTCGCCTACTATCCCATGGCCGGTAGCCCATTTCACACCCTGGTTCCCGGACAACCAAAGGCGCCGTTCGCTACTCGGATTACCAGGCAAACTATCATTCGTATTACACTTTTCCATAACTCTCGTGGGATTTTAGTGCAGTGGTTTCCCGTTGCCTTCCGCACCAGACATTTCAGACGTTATTTAGACGCCAGGCCGCTGTAGCCTCTTCCAGTAGGTTGCCCAGCTGGGTGTGTGGTTATACCGCCATGGCTCGGTCGCCAGAGCCTCGTTTGTTTTCTAGCAGGGAGCACCACGGAGACCTGGAGATCTCCGTCGCCAGCTATTCATACGAACCACTGACGCGTGCAGGTGAGGTTGACATTTGGGCCGGATAAGATGTAAGTTCCGTTCTCCCGTTACTCCCCTACCTATGTACAAACATAAACTAAAAAGTAAAGAATAATATTTTAATTTCAAAGCAAGAGCCTTAAAGGACAATCAACAAAATTATTGATATTTATATATCTATTTAATATTTATAAACAGTTCTTTTTGGAGTCGGTGCCAGCCAAGAAGGACAGTTTAATTCTGCCTTTGTA
Source organism: Ochropacha duplaris (assembly GCA_951361185.1). NCBI lineage: Eukaryota > Metazoa > Arthropoda > Insecta > Lepidoptera > Drepanidae > Ochropacha > Ochropacha duplaris. The sequence goes on from OX592690.1 coordinate 6,615,807, forward strand.
ACAAACTTTCGAAAGGTAGGGGAGCGACGGCGCAGACCTAAGGAACATTACCGTAAGGAGAGGTGTCGTAAGACGTTTTCTCGTATGAACACTTCGTGTCCAGTTCAAAACTGTCCTTCTTCTTGGCTGGCACCGACTCCAAAAAGAACTGTTTATAAATATTAAATAGATATATAAATATCAATAATTTTGTGGATTGTCCTTTAAGGCTCTTGCTTTGAAATTAAAATATTATTCTTTACTTTTTAGTTTATGTTTGTACATAGGTATAGGTTACAGTTTTGAAGTCGGTTTTTGTTTTTTATTTTTAAAAATAATTTTTTTATCATTTTACTTGCAGGAGTTCAATATGTTCCACTTTTTTAATGGGAATAAGTAAAATATACAATACGGAGGAATTCTTCGACGCACTTTTATAGTTTATTTTTGTACATTATACTTTAGGTTTTAAATAACATTTAGTTTAGTTTTTTAGTTTTACAAAATTAAATAAATGAAATAAAAAAACCGTTTGTCTGTCTAATAAATAAAAGTCGGTGAATCTTTAGCAGGATAAATGTAAGCTGATTAATTAATCTGATTTGCAAAACCAATTTTAAACATGTTAATGCATTCCATCATGTTTATAATCAATCTCTCAATTAAGTATTACGCTTTCATACGAGTACAAAGGCGTTAAAAACTTGCTGAAGATATTTGCAATAATTTTATTGATTTTGTAGGTGTAGGTGAATGAATTTATACACCGATATAACTACTTTACACAATAAAATATGATAAAGCAATCTACGTGAAAAGTAATTGGATTTGTAGTGACCCCGTGTCGATAACCCTAAAAAGTTCGATTAATTTATCAACACTAAAACTTTTCTCATTACCGACTGACGCCAAAGCGCTTTTATTATGATATTTTAATATCTGAATTCAATACTTTTACGAATTTATTATGAATCGAAGGCAGCTTTATGGCAATGCATTTTACGAGTAAGTACCTATACTTTCAAATTCCTATTTGAATTTTTGAAATCGGTCTAGTAATTTTTGAGTTTATTTGTTACAAAAATACAAATATTTCCTCTGAATATAGTATAGATAAATAGACGTTTGTTAGGTTTGGACTAGGGCTGATTAATCACATCAGTTTCTTTTGAATAATAATAATAAATATCCTCGGACATTTTTCACACACGGCTATCTGATCCCAAACTAAGCAAAAATGCACCAAAATATCATTCCTACAACCCCTCGATAATTTGACCTACACAAGGTATTATAATATTACACCGTGTCGCAGTCGTGAATCAAGAACAACAAGATTTATCGAAAGAAATAAACTAATATTAATCGAACAAAACCTCAAATGTACCTGTTACTTAAACACGGCTAAAACATAAAGAACCCTAACACATACACACTATAAAGATAAGAATATGAGTCGTACGTGAACATAACAGTGTTGTTAATATACATAGAATATGTTCAGGTTTTTTTCCTACGTCCGTGATGGAATCACGTCGTAGTTAGGCGGCGCGGTACTTCGGTCGAGTCACGTGCGCGCGTCCTGCCCTCCTGGCTCCATCGCCCATAAAATCGGTAAATCGCTGCCCAAGCCACAGCCATTGTCGTCACTTTTATGGATAACGGGGACAGGATACGTAATTATGAGTAGATTTATTTTAGTGGCAATTGGTGGACATATCTTTCTTATTCCGTTTTAGTGCGCGATTTGACTTCATCAAACAAATAGCTCCAATGTTACATTGAATATATTATACGAAATGGTTGTATAAACGGAGGGCCTAGACAAGATGATTGTTGACAATTATCATCGTTACTGGACGGTCACGGAGTTGTAGGTCTGTGTTTCAGGTCGAATTATCACGTGACATTGTATAACATTCTTTGTTAATTCCATCCAATGAGGTTGATCGATCGTCTAGTTACTTAGATATAAGTAGGTATACATGTGTTTTAGTTTATTAATAAATGTTCAATGAAATAAGGAGAGTTGTGTAAAATACGGTAATCTCGGCTAATTAGTTAGTGTCGCACCACAATGAGTTACACGAAAACTTTGCTTTGCTCTTGTTATAGGTAGAATCCTTGATGGATTTTACTTGTTTTCTTTTTCATATTCCTTTTGTATTTTTTGGCTTTCCTTAGTACAAGATTACATTTTTAATTAATGCTTTGTATTCAGAAATATTAGATAATTAAATATTTCAGTAACTACAAAATGTAGTAGGTACTAATACTAAATTGTTTTAATCAAATATGCTATATATACTCGTTGTAATGTTACATTAATTATAACATTACTTTTAGTTGAAAATTTTGGTAATGATGTCAATTAATCCATTTTAGTTCAATCAAAAATCGAATCAATAAAAAAAGACACAATCCCTCAAGAGCCACATAACAAAGAGAGAGTCGTTTTTGTAGGGTAACAGTACACTGAAAAAAATCGAATCTAATAAACTGCAATTTTAGCTTGTTTAAAAAAATGTGTTGAAATTAATAAAATATATTGTAAAACTAACAGTGTACAAATGCTTCCATCTAATAAGCTGATGGAGAATATTCGTAACTTAGTACAAATTAACAAAAGATATGAATTAATTTAACAAAAGATTTGCAGAAACAAAATAGTGTTTATAGCTAACAAGTAACGAATTCAAGTAATTATGTGACATGATTAACCTAATCAATTGCTAACTGTTCTATATTAGTACTTAATAAATACAATCAAGGTTTTTATCAGCTCAACTAGCTTTCCGCCCCGCGGTTTCACCCGCGTATCCTTTGAGATTGAATTTCAAAAAATCTTTTTAATCCTCGTCTACGTCTTAAAAACATTACCTGTGAAAAAAAACAGCTTTCTAGGTCTAACACTGGGCGTTGATGAGTCAGTCCTTCTCATTTTTCATACCAAGAAACGGAAATAACTCCTAACTTTGAACCCCCGTTTCACCCCTTCAGATGTGGAATTATAGGAAACTCTAAAACACGTATTTCTTTATTTTTACTTGTTAGCCTAAAAACAAAGTTTCATGGTTCTAGCTTCAAAAATGACGGACTTCCGTACAAAATTTTAACCCCGTTTTCACCCCTTAAGGGTTGAATTTCGAAAAATCCGTTCTTATTCTTCGGTCAAGTTTATAAACAACACCTGGGAAAAAAATCAGCTTTCTAGGTCTAAGGGTTTAGGCTGGGCGTTGATAGATCAGTCAGGACTTATCCTTTTAATATATGTATATAGAAGATAATTTCAATGTATAAAACACACATTTAGATTGATTGATTTCACTAAGATGTTTGATTAAATTCCGTTTTTGTTTTCTTTTGTGTAGTGTTACCATTTGTGAGCAATTAAAACTATAAACTGTGGAAAAATATGCTCTAGAAAATTGTGCTTTATATTCTGGGTAAACAATTTAATTGAATTATTGAGAAGAAGTACATGTTTTTTTTTAATACGTTACTGGAATAATTTAATAACGTAGTAAAAATATCCTACTAATATTATAAATGTTTGGATGTGAGTGAAGATGTATGTTACTCTTTCACGCAAAAACAGCTGAACGGATTTTGATAAAACTTGGTAACCAGGTAGTTCATATCCTGGAATAACACATAGGCTACTTTTTATCCCCGGTAAAAGGTAAGATCCCACGGGAACGCGGGTGAAACCGCGGGGCGGAAAACTAATGTAAAAATATAACAGATTTTTCGTTAGAATTTTGAAAAAAAATTAAATAGCATCTAGCTAGAAAAGTAATTTCAATAATACCAACGAATAAGTACCTACCTACCTACGATACAAAATAAAATAAGTTAAATATTTTGTGTTATAATTATTGATAAAATGATATAAATAAATTAAATAATTGATAAATTCATCTATTCAATCAACAACGTTTATATATTATTGTAATTTTTACTGGAAATTAAACTGACAATCAAAGGATAAATAAATCTAAATAAAAAAGTCGTTGTCAGTAGGCATCGTACCCAGAATGCTGGCAGCATTGCCCCGTTGGATGGCAAATTACAACTAAATTGTATTTATTATATTTAAATAATATTTATGATTTATAATATCTCAAATATATTGGCCCAACAAAACAATTTTGACAAATAGAAATCATGTTGAATTTTAAACATTGTTATGGCAGCACCAACTCCGCAGAATCTTTCCGTTCACCGACGACGCGGTATACTCTTTGGTCGTTTATTACGTTGCGTGCGAGTCACTACAAGTTTTAAACTTATTTATTTTGAAAATTCTGAGTTCATGTTTGTGTTGTTCGGTTTTCACCTACTCGTAATTGTGAAATTAACTGCAGTTTACACTCATCATGGACGAAGTGATAGATAGATCTCATAGTGGCATGGGCAATAAATACCAGATCGGATTCCAACGTTAGCCAAGTAGGTAAGTTTATTTCTTTGAGTTTATCTCGGTTTCGAGTTTGTGTTTTTGACTGAGCAAGCTTTCAAAGCGGGTTGTTTAGCACCTACCTACGGCGAAGCCAGTAGACTAGGTAGTTACCTACTGCTGCCATAGGTATCGCTGTTATGAAGAACAGCTCTACACAAATCTATGTTTTTTTCTATGTTATGTAACTCTTTTATTGCAGGTGGAGATAATGCAAATATTGAGATACAATTTTGAGGCAACATGTTTAGTTCAGTATATTGGATTGGTTAGATGATAAAATGGACTAAAACTTCAGAGGAGAAAAATATGCCCTACAACATATCTAAGGCTACACTTTGGTGAGTTGGATGGCTGTTTTCATTTGTTAAAATGTTTTTTTTTTTTTTCAATTTACCTATTATGTACCGATTTATTACTACATGCTATTTTTATCAGTATTTATGTAACTAAATACACATTTATTATATTTTCAGGTTTTGAATGATTTAAATCTTAAACCTACCCAGGACAAGAAAATAATTTATATTTTTTCCTCATACAAAACAAAAGTATTGAATAATACCTACAGCTTTCAAAAGGTGAGTTATCTTCATACATATTAGGTTTTATAAGCTTAGTTAACCAACATTTAATTGAGTACCTAATAGCAAATATTTTGTATTTGTAATCTTGATATATTTTTGTAATATGGGAACTTACTCTCTTATTTTAGGGGCTGATGAAGAACTCAACAACTCACAAGATAGAAACCTAGCAAAGCAGAATCAAGGGAAGCCGTCTATATAAAATACCAGTGTCAACGTCAGCAGAGTTGGAATAAAATATTCCAGTTATTTAACTATTTTATTAACATATTATGATATATGTACATCTGTGGTGGTTGTATTATATTTGTATGGAGATTGTATGACATGTGTATGGTGAATCTCACCTCATCATATAAATAAATACCAAACTAATTTGTATATTTCTGGAGATTAAATTAAATATAAAAATTATGGTATCTCATTTGTAATGTACCTATTATTATAATGTTAAGTCCAGATATTTTATAATCATCAAATATTTTGTTACAGCAATCCTAGTGAGCTCCATACTTCGCCCCTCAGCTTGGCACATACGCAATGTGCTTCAGACCTTCAGCATTGTTGTGGTTTTATGTACGGAACTGTATGCAAGATGTCACACTAAATGTGTGTCCGGAACAGCAATGCTATTCTCTTAAATACAAACTCGATGTCGAGCTCACATCGAAAGCAAACTCACGCGATCTTGATTTGGCATCCTATAAACATTTGCGAAATGAAGTGTCATTCGAACTTAACAGAATGCCAAATTAATATCTCACCTGATATTCAACTTTCAAGATAATCAAACGTTCTTACAGAATAGCATTGCAGCAACGGACCGGCTGCGTACGTACGTGTGTCGCAGTGGGGCACCTCACATACAGTTTCATACGTCATCCACTGTCAGCTATGCAGCTGGTCTGCAGACGCATTGTGCGTGTGCCTACCTAGCTTTAGATTTCAAACAAGTTATTTATTTGGACTAAACATAACACCTAGTGAATCCCAACATATACACTTGATAAATGCAATTAAAGGGTTTCATTAAACCATACAAGATGACAAGAACATTATTTGAAATAAATAAGTTATGCGATAGATCTCATAAAGATCATATTTCATTTAAACATGTAACAATCTTGGTTTATACAAGAACTTGAGTAAATTAATAAATTATATTTATTGCGTTGACAATGTTGTTTGTGAGATCAATCAAGTTTCACAGTTAAACTAATAATTCACGTTAGCCAAGTTAATAAAAATTATGATTACTTTAAACAATATCAGTGTCGATGCTAACATGTGGGATATGGTTGATTTAAACAAATACTTCGCCATTTCAACGAAGTGATTGATTGAATAAGCAATATTTCTTGATTATTTTTCTATCAAATTGGCTTGATAGCAGGCATCAAGTTGCTTTATGCGTTCCTATATAAATAAGTTGATTGATTAAATTAAACAAAATTTTGATTCCATTCATCAATTTTTTTTTTCAGTGTAAACAATCAAAGCCTTAAAGGGCAATAAGAGACTCTATGAAATGAAATTGATAAAAGAAATTACATATCTACCACATCTGGAAAATTCAAGTACTGACGATTGTAAAACTACTTTTTTACACTATCTTTTGCGGCAACAAAGGTGATTTTAATAGAAGTAGTTATCTAACTATTAAAATATTAGGATACTTGAGGACAGCATTCTTCGTAATCCGGCCCTTTATAATGAATGAATAGAGAAGCGTCCAAGTTATACGTGTAGTAGTGAGAGGTTCCTTTACGAATAAGGTTTCGTAATATTATCTACAGTCTATTGCATCGCATCGCGGTATGCATACCTAATACATTTAGCTTGAACGTAAAATGAATAATAAATATTTAATTTTATATTGATTTACATTACATTACTTTCCGATTCATTACTTACTAGGTAGGTAAGTTATTCATAGAATAAAGAAAATTGCTTATTATGGATTTCGCAAAAAAATTGTTTTGGCATCGAGTGTTACTTTTACAGCCAACTAACTATTTTTGGGAATAAATTAAGAAATAGCATAAACCTATCCAATCGTAAATACGTCAAATGTTATAGGTAACAAAATCAGGTCATCTTTTTACGAGCTTGACCAAGCATGAAAAATGCATTGCAAGATTTACGAGCCTTTTATGCGCAGATGCCGAGACACCCCAACAAAAATGTAATTTGACAGCCGGTTTTCCCAACCGTGAAAAATAAGGGTAGGACTATATAGTATGTAATGGACTTACCTACGACTACCAACGCGGCCAAACTAAGATAGATGTTGTACTTATCCGTCTATATGCGATCCAGTAAGTCCACGTGCATATACTTAGCATTGAATGAAAATCATTTTATTTATTACATGAAAAATAGTTAGGTAGGTATTTTCCCTTTAGTTAGGTCCCCAGTAGTAACAAGTAACGTATTAGTCAGCTCTTTGAAGAGTTGGCGAGCAACGGGATCCCACGGACCAAGGGTCTCGACACCGAAAGGAATTAAATTGTATTCTGTGCAGAGACCCTATGTTTGTTCGTTTTTAATTTCTCAGCGCTTCAGCCTAATTGATTGATGGTTCCATAGAACTGAGAAAGGGCGAACGTATCCTCACAGGTACTCCAAGCCGTAGACACGTTGCCAGATGAAGTGTGTCTGGCACCAAAACAGTGTCGATGTTCGAAGATGGGTTTGCGTAGCCAATAACCGGCATCCCTGAATTAGATTAAATTATAAAGACTTTAGATATAATTATAAAATGTATTTTTGAGTTGTAGGTATTTCGTATAAAATGTCCACAAATAGATCTACCTTCTTTCTTCATATGTCCAGCTACATAAGTGTGTGTAATTCATCAACACAAGATATTCAGTAAAATGTGGTTCAATCGAAATGAGATAGCTATTTACGAAAGTACACTGCATACCGACCATTGGGGCTCTTGAAACAAGTTCTATATATTTGGCCAATAACAAAAGCTTGCCCAATGGCATAACCAATGGTCTTTTTGTGTGCGGCTTGAGCACAATGAGATAAGGCGTTATATAAAGATTTTTCTGCGTGGGTCAAATCGAGGGACTTTATCGTTATTATTTATCTTCGAACACACATTTGTAGAAGCTCTTTTTATATCCCTTTATTTTACATGATGGCGCCGCGGTACAAATTGATTTCTTAGAACACCCCTGGGAAAAGGGTTTGATATAAAATACGATCCTTTGTACTATTACAATAAAAATATTGTATCTATGGACCGATTTGCAACTGTCTCATTTTAAACACCATTGCAAGACAAATCCATTAGGTACCTGAATTGGGAAATAAGTCTTGAGAGTTGTAGTGCCAATATTGATGTCAAGATTTGATTAAATATGCCCACACAAATAGCTCTAAGATATACCTGTAAATATAATCCTTATACAAAAAAAAAACCTCAGTCAAGTGTGAATAGGTATTGCGCTGCCAGAGAGTTTTTTACTTTTATATCAGTGTCTGTCTACTATATAGATAATGCCATCCACGAAGACGCGCCCCAATGCAAGTGTGCATCCTTGCGCTAGTGTTTTAGGTCTGTCGGGTAAAAACCTAATAGATTTTTTCAATAAGGCATGTATGATTTTTGCAATTATTTTCGAACCGATTTTGATAGAAACTAAAACAATGCAATTTAGAGCGGCGGTAGATACCTAAGATAAGGTGAAAATAACCATCATGATCGCCAACCTCCGATAGGAAGAAGAAATCAATGGGCATCATTTTGACAAATTGATTAAGTAATGTTTTTTAGATTACACTTTTCCTCTAGTTTTCCTTTTAACATTACCTACCTCTAATAATTAGAAGCGACTCTATGAGATGGTGCAATAATACAGGGTTTACTAGTAGATTTGGCCTTGTAATTTGTTGAAAACATCAGCCTTATAAAACCTTATCGAATTTATGTCAAAATAAAATTAAATGGAAAAACGTTTGCACGCCATGGAACGAGACTAAAAAGAAAAAGTATATTTTAAGGAAGTACAAAATAAGATATGAAAAATATTACAATGAAAATAAGGATCATTTTCTGGGTTGTCTGAGGTTAAGGGTAAACCTGAGCTATATATTTAGTGGAAGGAAATACTAAGTACCTACTAAAAGTCTTGACGCTTTGGCGTTCTTTGTGTAGTCTGTTCAAAGAAACCTTTTGTTAGGAACTAAAAACGGTGAATGCGAGATATCAGAATACAAGCATTCATCCAAGGAGCTGACGTCAAATCTTATTGCGTCGCTAAACATTTTACGAGTTCCGTCATAATTGAAAACCTGGCTGAGATGACTAATTAAGGACCGAAACGGAACCTGTTGCAATATTGTATGTATTACTACGGATATTATTTTGATACTGCCTATGTTGAGATTGTGACACAATATTCATTAAGTTTACTGAAAGAAATAAGTACAGTACCGTAGGTACCTATACCTAAATCTAGTGGACCTGACATGAGACCAGTAAGCATGGTGCTGGTCAACATTATTGACTAGGTGCCTATTATAACACATAATGATGCCAGTTACTTAATAGACACAAAAAGGACACATTTTGCGCAGACCCGCACCCTCGTGATGGATATGCGACCGGTTCGCCCGAACCCCTCCAAAAGATGTGAAACAACAAAACAGAACCAACAGCTGCCCCGTATTTGTGAATCACAGTGTAAAATTCGACGTAGTAATAATTTTAACTGCGTCGCATTTTTATTCGACATATCCTCTCACCATATTTTTCTTTGTCGACAGCAACATAAACTTAGGGACTTCGATGTATAAACAACAACAAAAGCGGTCTAAACGTTAATTTTTTAATGAGGTGGTAAATTAAATATACCAGAACATCACTTCCCATAGCGCAAAAAAATACTATTTGTGAAAAAAATAGGATAGGCCTAATTATTTATCTATCAGAAATCTATTCAGGATACTTACAATTAGAATTTGCACGTGCGCTTACAAGTATGAATGCCAACTCAGTGTGACCATATTTTACCTTAAATTATTTACTAATTGTGCGACATGTGGTTTACGTTAAATATACAATAATAAACTGAGTTAACGATGTATTTCTAAAACACATTAAGTAAATGCTATAGGTACCTATTTCAATGGATTTAATAGAAATCCAGTTAAACGCACACGTGTTGGTTCATTTCAAAGAGAACTAGTTTTGGGGACTCAATCTTGTAATCCCCTTTTTGATGTAAGAATTGAAAGGTACAATCTTCGTGTTCGTGTCCATAATACATCGAAATAATACTCATCATCAAAGACAACGGTTTATAGCTAACATAGGAACCTTGTAATAAATAATGGTATTGTACTGGAAAAATGTAATAATAACGATAAAATATATCTAAGATTATAAGATTTCGTACCAAAAGCTAAAAAACATGGCTGATACTGCTGAATAGAACTCTATTATGCGATGCCTACGATAACGGTGGCTGCCACACGCGTCATACTTGTAAACAGGTGCTGCTTGTGGGGGCTGTTCTACTTGAGTTTGTTGTTTACTAATTTAAGTCAGTCATATTTAAATTCTTTAGATTACTATTTTTGCCGCCATAACACACAAATATTAATTATCAATGAGACTAAATAGATAAATGATTACTGAATGTAATAGGTGTAAGTTGTAATTACTCTTTTCAAAAACAACTGAGTTTTTTTGCCGGCTCTTCTCAGCAAAAGCAACATTCCGAACCGTGTATTAGAATCTGACTATTCATAAGTGCCTCAGAAGGCCTATTTGGGTGAATAAACATTTCATTGTCTCATGATTTTACAACAAGTAGCCAATATTAAATAAATATTTCAACTAGCGAGTACGTACGTTCTAGGATACACAAAAAAGACAGACCAAACATTTAAAAGGAGGCTATTTACTATTTATTTTGCATTCAATCTGGCTGAGCAAATTACAAATTTTAATAATGTTACCACATAAAGTAGTGATGAGATAACCATGGTGGTTACACTTACACTGGACGGGGACTTTATGCTATTGTACGTGACAATAAGATAACCGGGTGAATCAGTTCACAGCATATTGTGAATTCGAATTAGACACACGTATCTTCCCTTCATATCAGAGTAAGACGCCGACTGTGAACGCTGCCGCATTCGTAAAAGGCCCGCTTGGTATTCAAAAAGAATTTTTAAATGGAATAAAAGTTTGTATATTGATGCGTGTGTATGGGTGCGGGACGAGAATGCGGGGCGCGGGGATAGCGAGCATCGTTGTGAGCTCCCTCTAATAAGAATACCTACCGTTGAGGGTAATAGGGTAGGATTTGGCTCATGGAGAAAAGATTACGCACCCAACTGAGACCCTTTCACTAACCACTACCTTGTTTATATGCGGCGGTACTGCCTCACTCTCAGAAGGTACCTAATAACAATTCGCTTGAAATTACAACTCCGAAGAACAAATGGTTTAGGTAGGTCCCCCAGAATTAAATAAATGTTTATCTCGCGTATAACGAAAAATACTTCCGACGCAAAAATGGTTCCCATCAAACACGGCAATGTAATACGATATGTATACCTATTCATCAATGTGTAAAGTTAATTGTTAAGAATTATTTATGTACCTATACCAGAGACACTTAAAATGTTGATCAATTAATTAAAAATAAACATTTTACAATGTATTGCCGGGTCTCTCAATTACAAGCTAACTATTTAGAAAGAAATACTGGTTTCAATTCGTATTCAAACTTATAGTTAAGTTTTGTCCGTCTGTCCTTTCGTTATAGCTAATAAATACTTTTAAACTATGAGGCTGAGATCGCTAATATTTAGTAAATACATTAAAAACTCCTTATTCGCGGTAGGTAGGATACCTACGTTTAATACGTTCCAAAATTATGACGCGAATACGGAAACCGTAAAATGGGATGAATTAAATTGATTGTGATTTGTATAGAAATGTAGGGGTTGGGTTCCAAGATTGGTCAATAAATTAAGAAAATGTTTTTTTTTAAATTACAAATAAGATACATAATTAAAACAAAGTAACAATGCTATCAATATTAGTATTAATTTATTATTGTTTGATTGAATCATTTGGATTAAAATATTTAGTACCTACTAGTTTTCCACCCCGCGGTTTCACCCGCGTTCCCGAGAGATTTTATCTTTTCCCGGGGTAAAAAGTATCCTATGGTTTATTCCAGAGTATGATCTACCTGTATGCTAAAGTTTCATCAAAATCTGTTCCGCCGTTTTTGCGTGATTGAGCAACAAACATCCAAACATACAAACTTTACCGCTTTTAGTAGGATTTTTTACAAAATCTCTAATTTATTAACTTTCGCTAGCCTGAATCTAGGGGTCACAATTTTATCTTTAGGTGTCTTGTATTAAAATTATGATGATTACTGTTTACTTCAAACAAATTATTTTTTTTTCGAACATACATAATATTTTCATATATGTACAGCGAGGGCAACGTTAATATCTTAAATTCCTTAAATTGATTTCTCAGTGACTCGCGAGGACCCAAACAATAGATCGCGCGAATCGCCCTTTTCTGTAAAATAAAAATGAATGCTTCTTTCCAAAAAACGGGTAAATTTTATTGAAGTGATCACACAGTTAATTTGCCATTCCTAAAGTCTAAGATGTCACGTCTAAGATGGTGGCGGCAAAGTTGTCAGCTTTAATCAAAGAACTTCAGGCTTAACACCAATAATATTTAATTCCTTTTGTATTTTGACGCCTAAGTACTCGTTTGTTTTCATTTGTAATGGTGAAAACGATGAATATTCAACAATTAATATTACCAAAATATATTTACAGCAAATGTACAATCTATATAATGCTGCTGCCGATCGGCAAGGTTAGGCAAACCCTGTGGACAAAGTATCAATTATGTACAACACGTTACTGAAATAGCGTAGTATTTCAGTAACGTTTTGTACATAAATTTATTGCTTTTGAAGATTTTGCATGAGTATGAAAACTAATCCAGTAGAACCTGACTCATGTCTGAAATTGTACTAGCTTTTGTAATTGAGCAATTTGTATATATATTGTATATAATAAAATATACGGTATAGTCTAAGGAAAATCTGCAATAACAACACTGCAACGCGTTTGCAACGTTTAGAAGTTAGTTTAAATATTCTAACAATTTTCATAATACTTTAGGACAGTCAATAAAATACTTTGTATAAATTAAAATCTGTAGAACCATAGGAGGTCGTAAATCAAACAGAAATTATTCAGGCACAGTTGTAGCCCATGAAAATGTTTCCATTTTCATCATTGTGATTTGCATTAATTTAAGGTAATTGACGGTAATGATGGTTTTCCCGCGTTCCCAAGGTAATATAATATGTATTTTTCTGAAATACGTAGCAGACCCATTCTTCCGTTCACGGAACGTCAACATTGACAAAAAGCTTTCTATGTTAACCCCTTGTACCATTTAGCAACGGAACGGTCATGCCAAAACAACATACAAAAAGAATCATGTTACAAGTGATCAACTACGTAAACTAAACACATATACTCTCTCTCACACTCTGTTCTCTCTTCACAACCAAAACAGTCTACATAGGTACAGTCTACTATGGACCAACCTATGTAGATACATACATATATAAATCAGAGAAAAGTAACATTCAATAGACTGGACATGCATTCCTGTTTCCAGACGACTGCCTTACAAAAGCACTCTTGGTCTCGGGGAAGCAAGTAGTAAAGTATTTACGTTCATTCTCACACACAGGTTTTAACCACTCAAATGGACATTTGAGTGGTTAAAACTTGTACTACCTATAGGTCAAAATGTTTTTGTTGGGGTTTATTACGTGCTGCATCCAAAATAATATCATATAGCTGAAGAGTTTATCTAGATAGTATATAAAAGGATAAGTCCCGACTGACTCTGACGGAAGCTGTTTTTTTTCACAGGTGTTGTTTTTAAGACGTGACCGAGGAATAAGAACGGATTTTTAGAAATTCAACCCTTAAGGAGGTGAAAAAGGGATTAAAAGTCGGTCATTTTAGAAGCTAGAATCATGAAACTTTGTTTTTAAGCTAACAATAAAAAATAAAGAAACACGTGTCTTAGAGTTTTTTTTAATTCTACCCCTGAGGGGGTGAAACGGGGGTTGAAAGTTTGTATGGAAGTCCGCCATTTTTGAAGCTCGAAGCATGAAACTGTGTTTTTAAGCTAATAATTAGAAATAAAATAACACGTGATTTTTTTTTTTAAAACTCCACCCCTGAATGGGTAAAACGGGCGGTCAAAGTTGGTATGAAAAATGAGAAGGCCCTACTCACTAACTCATTAACGCCCAATTAATTTCACCCGGACCTAGAAAGTTGATTTTTTTCACAGGTATTGTTTTTAAGATGAAGAAGAAGAATAAGATAGGATTTTTTGAAATTCAATCTCTAAATGGATAAAAAAGGGATACGTGGGTGAAACCACGGGGCGGAAAGCTAGTAGGTATGTTTATATTTTACAATATCACCATGGTTAGTGTAAACAAATTAAACAAAGTAACAGTAAAACAAAGTAAACAATAAACATAAATGGGAACTAACTCTTAAGTGACGTAAAAATTTTCAAACCCTTGGCAAAATATATATAATAAAATGATATATCCGTAAAAGGGCAGTTTTCATATTTTAATCATGATAAGTTTTATAGCATTTTTTTCTGTGATATTAAAATAATTATTTTTATAAAAATAATTAAATAGCGTAATTTAATCAGAATTGCGTTATTAGGATGAAATAAAATAGAAAGACTTGGTTGTGCAAAAACTACGTAAACTTGGCCAGTTTTGTTAGGTAAGATAGGAACCTAGGTTTTAGACTCGTGTTGCAATGAGGTAATTTTTTTCATATACCCAAATTCTAAGGATTAATTTATAAATAAATCTCTAAATATAAAAATTTCCGTGTCACGATGAAGTCTGAAACTGATTTTGATGAAACAAATAGATTATATCCCGGAATAAGAGATAGGACTACTTTTTATCCCGGGAAAACAAAAGATTCCTCGGGAATTCGGGTGAAACCGCGACGAACAGCTAGTTTAATATAATATCTACCTACTTCAATAAATTAAATGAAAACAAAGGTGAACGTGCACCTACTTATGTAATATACATAGCCACAGCTCTGACCACAAGATAGGTACTCGAGCAATCTGATCCAAGTGCACGTAACTTTTCTATTTCTATCCGTTACCATAACTCCATCTACGCAATACTTGAGATCAGCCTCTTGATTCCAATTCGTCGATATTCACTTTACATGGCATCTATTTAAAGTTCATAGGCCGGCACTTTGATTGCCTTTGAGTGTTGGACATTGATATGTAATTGAGAAAGATGGTTATTCAATTGTTCCACAATCAAACACTTAATTTAATATGAAACGAATAATACCCAAGCGGTACATCATAGATATCAAAGGTTTTTTGAATTAGGTTCCTACAAATATTTGTATAGTATTCTCGCTACATTTTTTATAGGTTCAAATCTACAGTATTTTTGTACTAAGTAAGTACAACAATAAAATAATAAACTAACACTAAAAATCATTCGAGAAATGGAATACCTATAGATTTAAAAGTTATTGATGTTTGCACTTTGCGTATAGAATAAATACATAATATTAAATAAACGTACATAATATAATTCATAAAATCGAAAGAAATATAACATCATTCTCATTTAAGTGTAAATGTGGATTTGTAAGTCTTAAAACACTGTCCGTGGATTAGATACAATTTGTATCTTTAATCCGCTTGAGACGTTAATAAGCTTGGTCGCTGAATTTGTCACAGAGGGCGAAGAGACGAGCGCCCTGATAACTAACAAAGAGCTCTAAATCCACTCTGTTATAGGCCCAATGAACGGATCGCCGGCGAATATTCTCTGCTTTTAACTTAATCCTACTGAAAGAGAAAGGGACGAGAAAGCCAATGGACCTCGAACTTAACCTGCCAAAGTAGGAAGAACATTCTCCCCCGAACATTATTGTATTCCTCCTCGTATAATTAATAATTCTCATATAAAGCGTTGTTGCCTTATTTGCATATCACTAAATTGAATATTGGAAATATGATAATATCTCACTCGATTCTATTGGCAGATACGAGCACCGTTTGCTCCTCGAGCTATCCATCACCAACAAAAATAACGAAACGGCAGATATCACTAATGACGGTCCCAGTATTTCAATTATCTCTAATAATATTATTATACCGTGAATATACCTATATGTTTAATTTCCTAGATAAATTGTTACTTATTCCATAAAACAAAAGGAGAAAAAATTGCTGAAGTGCCAAAGTTACTTATGCTACTATTTTATTAAACATATCTATGTATATACAGGTGTAATACAGTAATGTAAGTAGAACAGACATACACTCCCGATAAAAATACAAGTAGGTGTAGACCAGAATACGAATAAATAAAAAGTTATGGTAACTAAAAGTTCAATTTCGGCAAAAAAAAAATTTTTTTTTAATGTTTAAAAAAAAACAATAAGGCAAGAAAGGATTAGTTGAGCTACATTATGATACATACTCATCCTTACCGTATGGCACACGTTATTCCGAACAATCGATCCGATGAGATATTAATCTATCATATAGGTACAGTACCTACATCTCATCTCAATATAATTAATTACCTAGAGAAATAAATATATACCTACATAGATATGTTTAATAAAATAGTAGCTCTGCTATGTAACTTTATCACTCTGATTATAACTACATCCCTACATAGACATACCTATCGATCTTAGTATCGCTATCAAAGCAATATTCAAAGTAATTCAAGTCCACCTAAGTTCACTTTGCAACATTGATGAAAGCTGCAGCCGTGTGTCTCTAACGAGCTCGACATGAAACTAGCGGAGCACTATCATCAGGTGGCTGAAAAGCAATTTACCGTGTCTACTCGATTATCCTACCATTTCCAGCGTAAGACAAACCACTTAAACACAAAGCACAAGTGATTTTCAGAGCATCGTCTTTATTATTTATCTACAAGCGTTTGTTTGTAACTTTGTTTACGTTTTCTTTACGTAGTTGACAAGGATTTAATCCGCAATCGTTTGTGATATTGCTAAGGAACAAACTTTTAGTAAGCAAATATTGTTTTTTTTTTGAGATGATCTAATCTCATATGAATTTGAGGGACTTAAACGGACTTAAAATATTCTCGTTGCTGTAATCTCGAAGTTTTATATTTCACGTCTGTTATAAAAAGATATCCTTTTTATAACAAAAAAATTCAGTTACACTGAGGAATTATTTTCGCCCCCGAAATCCGATTTGATCACTTATTTATTTCCCATAACTATACTTGGGTCTCATTATTACTATCACTGGATTTCTCCAGGACCTTTGGACTCTTCGAATCTTTGGGCATTGGTACAGTTTGTTTCAATCATTCAGCATGGAGCAAAAAACATAAGTGAAAGTAATTTTTACAAATATAATTTACACACACAACTGTTAACTGAATTGGTCATATAAATTTAATAAAAATAAGTAAAATAAATACATATATTTCACAATAATATGATACCTTAGTATCAACTTATTTTATGATGTGAAAAGATATTAAATAGCCACGATGACGAGCAACCATTTTCCTTTTTCAACAAAATACCCCTGCAAAGCGATAATTGAAGAGAATTACAAAAGTCTTTATGTTTATTTTCCATTTAGAAATGTTTTTATAAGGTAGTTATGTTTCATGGATAATACGCTAGCACTTACCCTCAAAATTAACCGGTAAATAAGCAACTAGATAATATTTGTGTTATTTCGTCTGTTCAGGTTCATTATGTTTCATAATTGAGGCTGTACAAATTCATCCCCTTTTCCACAGTTTAGTTGGCTAGGTACCTAAATGCGAAATTCCCAAGGCAAGCGGTTTAACGTAAAAGTATTCCTTTTCTTTCTGGAAAATGGTAGCGGTACGCCACAAGAAAAAAATCCAAAAACTTTTAAATGTTAATAAGCTCGACTGGATTTCCACCGAACGATCCTAACAAAGTAACAAGCACAGTGGAAGCAGTGAAAGAATCCAGCTCGATCGTTATGCCTCTTCAATTATACGAAGATGGAAATTGCTGATAAATAGGTAACAATTGGCGAAGCAAGTCATCGATTCCGCTCCAGTGACTAAGTGAGATGTTTGGCTCTGCTACTTGGTTTTCAACTAAGGAGATGCGTTGTGAGATAACAAAGCAACTCCCATATACATACTTATCTTTACAACGCAGATATATCAAAGGATTTGTTTTGTTATTTAGTTAAATTTATCTTCGTGTTGTGAGTGTTGCTTTTACTATAGAAAGCACAACCTATTCAGATATATATTAGATATGTTTATATGCATATGATTATCTACTATGAGCTCTATTATGAGCGGCTATTCTGTTATCAACGCAAGCTAACTGAATGTTAAACATACGAAAAAAGAACGATCAAACTCTGAAGTAACATTACTTTAATGTTACTTACGAAAAACATTACATCACAAGTGAGTTTTGGTAGTTTAAATTGAAGTAACGCGTACAAAGTTGAGATAAAACTTTGCTGTAAACAGTACAAGAAAGAAAAACGTTTAGATATGTATGTAGTATAAAAAACGTTTAGATATGTATGTAATATAATACCTAACCGATACTAATAAAATGATGATTATCAGTACATACGAAGATTTAAAAGTACAGATTTGTTTCAACTAAATATTTTATTGACGTAAAATAATATTGTTTTCATGATACTACTAGCCTCTTTATTATAAAAAATTTCGTCGTAGTAATTTGTCAAGACAATTAAATAAAAATAATTATAAGATTTTAATGATTGATGTAAAAATAACAGCGGCAGCCTCGAGAAAGTTTTTTATATATTATAGTTGTAGGTACATTTGTTTGTATATTTTGTACATTTGTTGTAAATAAAGTTTTTATATTTTTTTACAGCTCTCTAAATAAACAGTGTTGAATGAGAAAAGCATTTTTCACGATCATCTTTTTGTAAGTTTATGTAAGTATAAAATAGGTAGGTACGTTCGTCGCTATACACGAACTTTGAAAGCGCCTACCTAACTAAAAGTGTTAAGAAAGTTGTCCATTAAGACAGATAGGCGCTACATGTTTTTACCAAGTTTTCTTTCTTCAAATTCTAGACTAAAGTGGTGGGGGCAGCAATGGGCAGCATTACAGATCCTTTACTTATACCCTCGTGACACTAATTAACCCGAGTTGAAAGTTGCTACAATGTCCCTGTTGTATTGTCTTGAGCCTTTAACTTTGTTTAATCTCGCAGTTTGCTTAATTTATAAAGCACTTTTGTGCTTTTTCAACCAGCATCGTAGCGTTAATAACATATTTTGTAGACTAGCCCCCATAGAGTTACCCTAGTGTCTTAATCTAAGTTTTTTTTTTATATTTATACTTTGCTACCGGTTGTCAAATCAGTAAATTCTATAAATAAAATAATTATATAAAGTACCTACTACGTACGGATAATTTCTCACAAAACTATCGTAATTGAGTAGGTACATAAAAGACTCGAACAGCCTTGTATTCAATTCCCAGTAGCGGCTCGCGTGGACATCTCCAAATAGCTCAATTTTAATTATTCCTACCAAGGTAAGGCCATCCTACGAAGTAAACTTATGCAAATATAAATAAAAATGTTGTTGCCTATACGACCTTAGGTAAGTTTACCTTCTATGGAAACTTTAAAGCAATTGCTTTTTTAGGGTTTCGTACCCAAAGGGTAAAAACGGGACCCTATTACTAAGACTTCGCTGTCTGTCCGTCCGTCCGTCTGTCTGTCACCAGGCTGTATCTCAAGAACCGCGATAGCTAGACAGTTGAAATTTTCACAAATTATGTATTTATGTTGCCGCTATAACAACATATATACTAAAAACAAAATAAAATAAATATTTAAGGGGGGCTCCCATACAACGAACGCGAATTTTTTGCCCTTTTCTGCTCGATATCAATAATGGCAACAGGTAGGCACTTGAAATATTCACAAAATACTCAGTTGTATTTTTACTTTAATAATAAATAATAAAATTAAAATAAATATTCAAGGGGGGCTCCGATAGAACAAACGTGATTTTTTTTTCGTTTTTACGGAACCGTTCGTGCGCGAGTCCAACTCGCACTTGGCCGGTTTTTTTTATTATTACACGTTTTATATTCCATACCAACTTTAACTTCCCATTCTACAGGCTGACTATCTGCTGCATTTCAATACTTGTTTTAAGAATTACTACACGAAGCTAACTTATTTCTGATAAATTAAATGGTAAAACGATTTGAAACTTATGTACCTACCTACCTACATAACTATAGCTTTTATATTATATTTTTTCCAGGAAATGCTTGATTGCAAATGTCTCGTTTAACAATAAACACACGACTGTAGAATTTTCAAACACGTAAAGAAACTCTTCATGTTTCAAGTGTACCCATCACTTTTTAATTAAATCTCAACAAAGGAACAAAATGATTTCGGACCACGCGTTAATTGGAAATCGGCTTTTGGGGTACGTTTGTTGACGTCCAAAGTAACCAATTGTTATCGAAATTTTAAAATCCAATAAATCGATCACGAGAAACAGATATGTATTTTACAAAGGTGAAAGCTTGCTTTATAACTGTTATTTTTATGGAGTGCCCGTACTTGCATACTTAAAGCCTGACCACCCGTACTTGCATACTTAAAGCCTGACCATCATATTATACTAAAAAAAATGGTACATTATAATAGTGTAGATTATTAGTATTAGTATAGTTTTATATACTAGTTAAAGAACATTTAGTGTGAAATCAACCTTAGACAGTAAATAACTAATGTACGTTCTTGTCACTACATATACCTTTTTTTTTTTTTTTTTTTCGTGGGGAAATCCTCATGGATACCCGGCCGCTCGAGGGGGGCAGCTGGCCGGGTTATGTCAGACTCCTACTGACTAAAACCCCACGGTGTTTCTACCTGTCGCTGCTGGTGCTGGGTATACGGGGGCGCCCGAGGCATTCTTCCGCGTACCCAGCAGCGACGGCCCGGTGGCAGGCCTCTACTGCTATGACGGGAGGATCGGAGCTCGTATCCTCACCGTCTCGCCTTGGGTAGTGAGTGGAAACACGCACTAGACTACCCGAGCCCGTTGTGACAGGGCGGCTGACTCCCCCGAGTCTGCCACCCATGGGCTCCAGTGGGGAGAGGGCGTGGCTCGCAAAAGCCGCCCTCCGACGCCCTGTTCTCCTGCGGCGGATCGACAGGGTGGTAGTGTCCTCCCTGTGGCGTTCCGCCGCCTCCTTTGCGAGCATGACGCGCTCGCAAAAGGAGTGGAGTGCGTCCCAGGACCTCTCGCTGTCAACGATAGCGCGAATCACGCTCGTCAGCGAGAGGTCGTTCCCCACGTGGGCGCAGAGCTCACTGCGCTCGCTCGTCCAGGCCGAGCACACCTCCAAGGTGTGCTGGGCGTCCTCCTCGAGGCATCCATCGCAGTGGTGGCAAACGGCGGTCGGCTCCCTCCGGGCAATCCGACACAGATACCTCCCGAAACAACCGTGTCCCGAGAGGATCTGCGTCAACCGGAAGGTCAACATGCCGTGCCGCCGTTCAAGCCACTCCTCTAACACTGGACGGATGGCCTCAATGGTCCTAAGCCCCGCACTAGGGTGCTCAAGCCTGGTCTTCCACTCTTGGATGGCGAGCGCGCGCAGTTGAGTTCTGCTCCCTTCCACCTCGCGTGGTGCTGGCCGATCGCCCTGGGCCAGCGCCTCCTCGCGCCAATAATATAATGACGCGAGGGTTCTCGCCTCAAGGTCCCAAGGCAAAGACCCGGCCAGCACACACGCCGCCTCATAGGAGATCGTGCGATATCCCCGTATCGCCCTGATCGCTACCACCCTCTGCGGCCTCCGTAGGAGAGTGGTGTTTGCGCGGTTCAGGGCGTCCGCCCATACGGGAGCTCCGTACAGCACCATGGATCGCACGATCCCCAAGTACAGCCGCCTGCACATAGCGCCCGGTTCGCCGGTGTTCGGCAGCAGCCGCCCAAGAGCAGCCGCCGCGCCCATTACCCTTGGCACTAGGCGCCCGAAGTGGGCTGTGAAGTGCCACCGACCGTCGAGGACGAGACCCAAATATGTCATCGTCAACCCGACGTCTATGCGGACTCCACTCACGACGATATGGGCTTCGCGGGGAGGCGCCTGTCGAGGCCCATGAAAACACAGGGCCTCACACTTGCTAAGCGCCACCTCCAAACCCAATCGTCGTATCCGGCCCACTACTTGTGCCACTCCAGCAGTGGCACGGTAGGCAGCTGTACTATAACTCGTGCCACGGGCAGTGACCAGGGTGTCGTCGGCGTAACACGTTACCGCGACTCCCCGGATACACGGTGCCCGCAGCACCCAGTCGTACCCGATGTTCCACAGGAGCGGACCCAGCACCGACCCCTGCGGAACACCGCACGACATGTCTCTTTGGCCCCAGCCCTCACGGCATGGGAAGACCACCGACCTTTGGGACAGGTAAGCCCCAATAACTCTGCGCAGGTACGGGGGCACACCATGATACTGGAGCGCCTCCCGTATACAGCTCCAGGGGAGAGAGTTAAAGGCGTTGGCAATGTCGAGTGACACCGCCAAGACAACCCCGCCCCGGGCAACCGCTTCCTGCGCTTGGGACTTTACCCGTAGCACCGCGTCGATGGTCGAGCGACCTCTGCGGAACCCAAACTGGCTCTCCGCCAAGTCCGGCCCCGTCCCCTCTAGGTGCTCGATTATGCGCCCCGCCACCACTCTTTCGAAGAGCTTGGCAATGTCGTTGAGCAACACTATGGGGCGGTAGGCGGAGGGTGATTCCACTGGACGCCCTTCCTTCCGGAGAAGGACTAATCGGCCAGTCTTCCACCTCTGTGGGATTATGGCTTGAGCCAGACAGGCGTCGAAGAGTCCCCTCAATCGAAGCTCCAGGGCGTCCGAGGTCAGGGCCAGGGCCAAAACGCGTCCCGGAATGCCGTCGGGGCCAGGGGCCGAACTCTTAGCACGAAGCCGCAGAACGGCCGCACCTAGCTCCCCTTGCGAAACTTCCGGGACCCCATCAGTCACGTCCGGTGGGGGCGCTGCAGACTGCGTAACCATCGCCGGAGGCAGGTGTTCTTCCCTGTGCGGAAACAGGGTCGAAACAACCTCCTCCCGGAGCCGAGGCTGGAGGCTCTGCGTTATCGGGAGGGCCCACGAGCGAAGCTTGCCCCTTACTGCCTTGTAGGGCCTTCCCCAAGGATCACGATTGAGAGCCTCCAACGACTCCTCCCAAGAACGGGATTTGGCTTCGGCTATCGCCATCTGCAGCGCCTTTTTCGCGTCCTTGTAGGCGGCGTATAGAACAGCCATCTGGGCTTCGTCCCTGCGCCTTCGCCTGCGGTATCTGGTGTACTGGCGTCTTACCTCGACGCAGGACTCACGCATCTGCGAGATCTCCGCAGACCACCAGTAAACCTGATTTTTTGGAGGACCAAGCCTGGCCCGGGGCATCGACGCGTCACAAACTTGCGTCATCGCTTCCCGGAACCAGTCCGCTTCATCCTCCACCACTGCAGGTCCTTCAGGCGTGGGCGCCCAGGACTGCACTATAGCCGCCTCTTTCGCCACGTCCTTGTCGAGGGCCTGGAGTCGCCACCTCGGACTCATCCCACTCGGGGGTCGAGTCGGGCTGTCCGGTCCTCTCTGGAGCAGAGTGGAAACGTCAAACCGAATGTATCGGTGATCCGACAACGTCTCCACGTCCTCCAGTACTTCCCAGCTCCGGACTCGGCGCGCCAGGGCGGTGCTCGCGAAAGAAACATCCACGATTGATCCGCCCTGATACCGCACGCACGTGTCCACTGACCCCCGGTTGAGGACCGATAGGTCATGTGCCAGGAGCCAATCCTCCAAGAACTCGCCCCTCACATCGGTGGCGGGGGATCCCCACGCCACAGACTTGGCGTTGAGATCCCCGACCACCAGCACAAGGTGAGGATGGCTCCGTCCAATCAGGGCTCCCACCTCGTCCATGAAACTTTCGAACTCGGTGAGGGGTCTGTTGGGAGAGAAATAGACTCCTATGGTCATTATCTCTCCGAGCAGAGCTGCGACGTATCCCCTGCCCTTCGCTACTTTTTCGAAGGGTGGGGAGCCATTGGCACCCCGACGGACAATGGCGACTAGGCCATCTCGGTCCCCAACCCAGTCATCACTGGGTGGGATGAAATACGGCTCCGGTACCACGGCCACCTGTATCCTCCACTGTGCCATGCTCTGGGCTAACAAGTCCTGAGCTCTAGCACAGTGGTTGATATTAGCCTGCAGCAGACGAAGGGTGTCCGTTATTCCGTGAGCATCGGAATCACCTCTTCGTCCGCCGCCGCGCTGGTGCTTGGCTGTGGACAGGCCGCAGTCGACATGGCAGCTTTGGCCCTCGACTTCTTCTTCTTCTTCTTGCGTTTTTTTTTCGTCGGCCGGGCCGCAACGCAAGCCTTTCCACCCAGTCTGTGAGTGGCTGGCTTCCCTGCTGCCGCGCACACCGTGCAGTAGGCCGTGGCAGTGCACTCCCTGGATTTGTGGCCAAGCTGGCCACACCTGTAGCACTCACTACATATACCTACCACAAGTATATTAAAAACGGGTAACCTATAAGGGTAAGGGTTTCCTATACATAGTATAGGTAAGTATACACTTAGGTCATGTAAAAACATACTGTGGACAATCCAGTTAATAACTGTTAAAAACTTCATAACTTTGTTCAAAACTTTTTAATAGGTGTATTCCAATCAATCTAGAAATTTTCTTTGCTATGAAAGTTCTAGAAATAGCAATAAAAACATTTTAAATATGTACAAATAAAATTTACAAAGTCTTTATATATTGTGCAGGTACTAATCACTAGCTTCCACACCGTAGGGTACCCGAAGGGTTTTATCCTTCCTAAGATAAAATAACTACACAGGTATGTTATATTCCAGGATGTCTATCTCGTAAATTTAATCGGCCGTTACAGATCTGGGTGTTATCAAACTTACAAAAACACGCTCAGTCATACAAACTGTCGTATTTATAAAATTTGTAGTTAAAATTATACTCCATATCTGTCTAACCTATAAATAAATTAGGTACCTACCTAATCAATATCTAGTTTTGGGTAATATCTGCGACAACTCTAAGGTAATACAGTTGGGAATCGGAATTCTATTAAAAAATAATACCCGGCCTCGTTTGAGGTTACATCCTCTAAACCGCAATCATATGAAGTGTATATTATGAAGGTTAGGTATTTATTTATACTATGATATCAAAATATTATATTATATGTATGCACCTCCATGATTATTTGTCGAGTGATAAATAATTTTGAGGAATAAATAAATTATCATAAAGATCGGTAGTTTGACCAATTTTATTGTAAAGAAAATTAAAACCTATGTAAATAAACTGTCTGAAAATGTTATAATTTATTTGAAATATTTTCTATAATATCATACTAGGTACATTATTACTTATGCGTAATCCTTGCTAGTTGTATAATAAAACCTATCTCGTTTATAACGATTTCTCAGCTATGCTACCGAACCGATCCTGATATTTTAGTCGGCATAAAAAACATACTAAAATATTTTTTTTAATTTGAGGACGCAGGTGAAATAATAAACCGCAGTAAAGCTAATACGATATAATGGCCAATAACTCAATGTAGAAAATACAAAACAGTTTATTATAATTTCAATATGATGTTTTAAAGATTTTAAATAATTATTATTCGGGAAAGGCGAGTGAAATCTCGCATAAATCTATGTATAAATAAAATTCTCGTGTTAATTGCTTAAATTCTATTCTAAATTCCCGCGTTCCCGTGGGATCTAGCGGTATGAAATATACTTTACAACCTATTCTCCGACATACCGAATGTATACACAAAAATTTCATAAAAATCAGTCAAGTCGCTTCGGAAGAGTTCGGTTACTAACACTGTGACACGAGATTTTTATATACCTATATAGATAGATAAACTAACTTCAACTATCCAAGGCTATATTCAATTCAAGGATAAGAGATATTCAAGAGTTTATACAAAAGTCCACATGGAACCGAGGAAAAAATGTACACACAACACATTGTATAACACTGGTCATGCCACCCTTTATCCGAGACTTTAAGTACCCCACTGTGTGTACCAGACATTAGGGTACAAACGAGAAGGGGAGGGCTACACGCTACGTGCAGTTTATACAGGAAGGGTCGGTTCCAATTTTGCGTTGCATTGTGAGCGCCAATACTATCTATTCAGATATCTTCGCCTTATAAAGTAACTAGCTGTGCCCCGCGGTTTCACCAGCGTTCCCTCACAAATAACACACAATAAAATAATCTTGAAATAACGTGGCTTTCTATTGGTAAAAGATTCTTCAATCGGTTCAGTACATCATCATACAGTACATATAAATACATCAAACTTATATCCAGTAAGATGTTTCATGATATTGTAATAATTAATGTGGTATGTAGGTACCTATTATTTTATTTAGGTAAAAAATAACGAAATTGCTTTCAGTGTTTCATATTTATATGCTAATGCTAAATGTATCCCGCTACTGGTATTACCTACAGATGCAATAAGGCAAGTAGCGAGGCGCTCCTCCTCAACTAACCTAACTTTTTGCAATAAATAATACTGTAATATATGGTACGTATAGAACTTTATGACTTTAGTATAGATATATTATTTTAGTGCATGCTGTGGAATGTAATATATTTTGCTATAAAATATTTTGGTGTCTTATATTATTAACTAGCAGGTCCCTATTTCTCTAAAACGCGCCTTTGTTTTGTTTTGATTGACGTCAAATGTTTGACAGCTGGGGACATAGTGGTTTGTATGGGAAAAGAATATTGTTGTTTTACTATTTTCCTCGTATTTTTTACGTTTTGTTTCTCCATAAGAACCTTCCTCAGACTTCATCAAACACAACAAAAAACAAATCAGCCAAATCGGTTCAGCCGTTTGCGAGTTTTGCGCTTAGCAATACTTACATTGATTCATTTTTATTTATATAGAAAATTATCAAAATCTCTCTACTAGACTATAATTATTGTTAATGTGAGTTTGACAGAAAGAGGGGTCTTCGTACAAAAAGTAAAGCAATTATCTGGATCATCAGAACGGTCTTATTGTGTACTGATGAAATATTGAAAAGAATACTAAATACCTACATGTGAACAATCTGGGCCTTTGTCATAAAATTAATATTTAAACTTTGATCAAATGACAACACTTTTTACTAAGGCTGTATCATGAATTGTGCCGTGAAACACAGTGAGACAAAGAATTTGATTGACAAAACGCCACGCGCCGATTTGACAAATACGACTGTCATTTAGGTTTGTAGTTTTATTATATTTTTTCGCTCTATGAAATAGGCCTAAATAAGGTAACTATCTAATACTTATTACAGTATTATACAATATGTATATATACAATATTTATTATTATTTTGAATCCTAAAGAACATAGCATGGATTTTTTATAGCCTACGTAATAAGAAAACATAATTATTCTCGTATGTTTTAATCCTTATCTAAAATCTAAGCAAATGTCACAAACATTCCTTATTAAACTCATGTTTGTTAATCAGAGTAGTAATGAGTTTCTGCAATTCTTGCTTCTTCAGTTACGCTTAAATAAACAGTCTTAATTTTATAGCCGAATTTGCTTTGACACTTCTATAGAAAATGTAACAAACGGATTCCTTAGGTATACCTTATCTACATTACAAGAAAATAACTAGAGTATGGGTTCAGTTTGAGATCTAATGTCTAACTGATTGAGCTACTGACTCTAATGTTATCTACGGTTTCCCTCACCACCCTTACGAACCCCACACTGGCTGCTCTGATTCCCACACCAATAGGTTACTTAAAATATTAGGTAATTACAACTTACCCAACAAGAGAGCAACTAATAAATTATGTTTGTGCAAATTTATTAGTTTTATAAGTCTTATTTATTAATAATATTATGTTTTAATATTTACCTTACTATATGATAACTATTCCTTCTAGAGATTAGGATTACATTTATCTTCTGTATATTTATGTAGGTATGTATAAAATGCAATCGTTACTGACTGACTGACTGATTGATCTATCAACACACAGCTCAAACAACTGATCGGATTGCGCTGAAATTCGGCACAATAGAAAGGATTTTCCAAAATTCACCCCCTAAAGGGACGAAACGGGGGTCTACAGTATGTATGGAGAAATTGGGATCGCGGGGGAAACCGCGGGCGGAAAGCTAGTAATCTTATAAAGAAAAGTGTAGGAAGGAGGCCTCGAAGAAACAACAAAGGAGAGAACCGAGTACCTATCTTTATAAGGGTCGTTGAAAATAACGATATGAACCCAAACCACAAATATCGTAAAGTTCGTGCGAACCAAGTAATAGTCAGCAATAACTAATTATCTCTACCGCTAGTTTTTCCAAAGTAAATGGATGTATAGTTCCTGATAGACCATTACGAAGAGATACTTTTCCTTTATTCAGTAAATTTACTGATAGTTAGTGTAAAACCGTGTCGAACAATTTCAAAAGTTACCTAAAATACTCATGATTTATTTTAATTAAAATAACATTAAACCTCACAGCAAAATTATAATTCGTTGCTCACAACGCCTGGCGTACTACGGAGCTTATCATAATAACGATGGTTGTCCTTTGGATTGTATGACGGAGCCCTTTAGGCTCAATCTATAAGCCAGATGAGCCAATGTTGAAGCGAACGAATAAATTTTATAATTCAGAAAACTCCATGTTTCACTGAATTCATTACGTTGGTTATATAAGCTATTTTAAGAAGCTATTCTCTATATCAATATGTACCTATGTTTTTTTATCTGGAAATTTGGTCCTCCACTTTGTAAAGCAAAGTTCTATTGACGAATGCAATGATGCCCCGGAGGTAAAGGGAATCAATATGATAGCGCCATGTAGGTATGATAGATATCGCAATGCTTTGAAAATTTCCAACAAAATTCGCTGTATTCTATACAAAATGTCACAAAAGTAATGACACAATTTCATTTGCCTTCAACTTTTTACAGAGTAGAAAGCTATGATTTGGTTTTACCATTTCATTTAGCTATGGAACTCTTGTAAAATTTTCATGTCCACTCGTTCGTTTTTCTCTATATAAACCTACATGACATATAGTATAGTGATTTTCACGAAAATTTTCTTGCCACACCCGGGAATCGAACCGACTAAAATCTGTAAAAATTACATCCTGTAATTTTATGGCTTAAATCGTTAAGGTCAATTATAAGGATGTAATCTCTCTAACCTACTTTATAAATTTTTTTTGGGTACGTTGCCTACTGGCGACTTTTTTATTTAGATTTATTTATCCTTTGATTGGGTTAATGTTATAATGTTATTAAGTTATTAAAACAAAATTCATAGTCTTTATAAATTAAGTTTTAAATTAAGTTGTAAATTAAATTTTAGATTTTATTGGTAAGGGTATGTAAAAAATAAAATTTACATTAAATCATATGCGAATTTCATCGAGTTGAGAGTTGAAGTTCAGAATACGATTTATAATATTCACCACAACACGTTATTTAAGGTTACTAGAAATTAATAGAATACATTTATGTATCCAAGAAAAAGGAGCCCATTTCAAGCAACTAATTAGTTAGTTTACCATTTTTTGTAAATAATTAAAGATTTCATGGTTTTCCTTATTTTAATTTATCAAGTTTGTTAGAGAGATTTCATTCTTATAATTGACCTTAACTATCGATGCAATAAAAGCACAGGGTGTCATTTTTATAGATTTTAATCGGTTCGATTCCCGGGTGTGGCAAGTGAATTTTGGAAAATCTCTGAATGCAGTTTTGTTTCTTTTCAAAAATAAAGGAATGTTTTCTTTAAGTAAAATTTTCTATCAACAGTATTAAGAGTTCTTTCCCTTCAGGTGGCATTACAAAATTCCACCCTGTATACTTTCAATTAAACTTGGTTTAACTAGGATACCCACGTTAATAAGTTCTTGATAAGTCTGCTATTTTCTAAGTATTAACTATGAGAGTAGTAACTAAGAAATTTTAACTACCAAAGAGACTTAGGTACCAATATAAACCTTTCTATTATTACATAGTACGAGAAAATATTAAAAACAAACAAAATAATGCATACCTATAGGTAATTGAGCTTAAGCTGATAATCGAGAGATCTTATCTTTTCCTGGATAAAAAGTATTCTGTGATTTATTCCAGAATATAATATGCCTGTGCCATGTTTCATCAAAATCCATTCCGTAGTTTTTGCGTGAAAGAGTAACAAAGATCATCGCAAACATCCATCCAAACATACTTTTGCATTTATAATATTTGTATATATATGTATGTATGTATATATAACTAAACAAAATGATGATTTATGATATAATACAATGTGCTTAAAGCAACCGTATCAAAATAAATATTTTCCACTAAATAGCTAAACCAAACTCTACATTCAGACTACTTCAGAACGCACTGATCGCTTGATTGCTGCTTGAGCGAAGCCGTGGGAAAAAGAAAAATTCTGTTACAACTGGTAATGTGTATACAATACCAAACTACTTCATAAAGGAGTATGTATGTAGGTGGTGTAGGACGATATACGTGGTTTGATTTTATATGGGTTTGGTCACGAGGCATCCAATCATGTACACAACAAATTAAAAAAAAATCATGGAAATTTTAAAACTGTCTATCAACATTACAATATTACCGATGTACGACTTCCTATCTATTGCTGAATTGAATGAACCTCATATTTATTGTCTGGAACATTAAATATAAGCTACCTAAATAAAATGAAATCTCTATTAGCACGTTAATGTGTTTTATTTAATGTTGTACGTTTAAATTAAATGTTTTACGGTTTAAGATATCAATTTATTAGACTTTAAAACATATAAACCTACATGGTTGTCAAACGCAGGTAAACCGTTTATTTTTTAGGATTTAGTTTAGGATAAACAATAGAATAATCTAAAGGAATGAGCACGGAATTAACCTCTTTCGGACATAATATATCAGTTGTTGCCAACTGTGGGCTAGGTACTGATGCCAAGATAACGGTTTATTACGGGAGACTAACATCAAATTATTTCAATCAAGATTTTCACTAAGACATTATTTTTACTTAATTAATTACATAATTTACTAGAGTAGGGATAATTTTTTATTTATTCAATGTTCGGAAAATAACGGCATGCGATACAAATAAATGTGCATGCTATTGCGCATTTTAGTTTCATTGTAAATTGATAACTGCAACTTCGACTATATTACACCTATGTAGAAGTCCGTTGGAGGCTGACTCAGAACCGATGGTTACCCTAGGTCATAAACAGAATAAGGATTTGAGTTCGACTTTGAGTAAGCTCAGGTACTTACCAATAAGACGAGGATACAAAATTAATCACGTGCCTTAAGCGTTTATCCGCTTAATAAATCATGAAGTAGGTAGCGTTAATACTCTATATATTTTAGAGCCCAGTAAGGTATGTTATTTTAATAGTTACAATACAAAACATGATTTTTTACTATTTTTTATGTCGGAAGTCTGACGAGCAGCAAGTTGACAATCTGCAGCGACAACTACTAAATCAAGATAATTTCGTCTAGCCTTGGTAGGTATCATGATTCCAATAAAGTTTGCATCGTAAATTAAAACAAAGTGTTTTCTTTCGAACAGGTATCTAATGAATTATTTGAAAGAATGTTTGTCGATGAACATATTTTTTACTCAACACAACTGAATGGATTGTTTAAAATTAATTTACACATGGCACAATATATCTATATTATGTCAATAAATCCTAATACGACTTTTATCGGTCAAAATACCTATTTAGATTACAACAGTAAATAATAATTGTAATGTTGCCTAAAAGTTATTTGAGTATTACGCATAGCAAAAGGAAGTACCTATGTTATTTATTTACATCAAAAAAATCACACATAAAATTATTTGTGTGGTACCATAGGAACATAAAATTCGCCAAAAGCCGCAAAGCTGTAACAAAATAAAAATATATTTTATGCGGTAAATACTAACCTGGGTAAACGCCACACAGCTCCCCGATAACGCAATTTCTTTGCGTTCATTTTTCAATGAAAAAAATTATTTAATGTCCGAATAAACTTTAACCGCACACATGGCAAGCTCGGGTCTCGGTGACCGAGGGGAAACAAAGCGTGGCAGAGACGCGACAGTCGCGCTCGTGACTGAACGAATCAAGCCTCGTAGCGTTGGATAGGGAGGGTGGCTCGGCTCTGGGCATCCCTCGTCCCGCGCCGCCCGCACCGCTCCTCAGTCACCCTCCCTCGTCGCTACGAGCTTCACCAAGTTCCTACCCCTAGTACCCAACGCGTATTGTACCCACCCATCCTACGCCGCGCCGCGACTGACACGAAGATAGTTTCCAAACAAAAATTATTAAAAAAAAACGTTTTTCAGCATAATATTAACTAAAATATAAAATAAATTATATTAATAAAATATAAATATTCAATATTGACAATCAATAAATGTGTAGAGAATACCTTTTCTTAGGTTTGAGACTCATCGAGGAGTTTGAGAGAAATAAAGGTATATGATTGTAAATTTGGTATAAAAAGAGTATAAATACCACATACCTACCGACGCAGCTCGGTACTGCTAGAGTTGTATTCTTTGCTTCAGACTTATATATACTGAATTATATTACAGTCATGACATTTACATTAGTGTCGTATCATAGCTTTATAACTATAGAAACTATATTATTACCATAGAAAAGCTAATAACTCTGGTAAAACATCCGATCGTAGAGCGTGGTAGAGCTCCGTAGAGTTGAGTTCCAAATAAAAAAAATCCTAAGCAATTTATTTATTAACAAATTTGATAAATCCTTATATATATTTATGCATGTTTATTTATATGTACGAGCGCGCTTATCTCATTAACTACGAATCCGATTTGTATTTTAACTTTGCGATAAATTGTCTGCGTGTCTTGAAAAGTATAATATACCATCTAACTATTAATATCCTGGGATCCTTCACACACATCCTGATTTAAACTAAGTAGATTTCAAACGACAATTATGCATGAAATATCGCTTATAAGTATGAATCATGCAAGATTACAACTTCTAAAGTTTGTGCAGTCGTAAACAAAGTTCTAATCTTGCGACCGGAATTTGCAGTACAGCTCGTATCAAGTTTCTACTGTTAGAGACAATTGAAAACTGCTGCAATTACAAAACTCTCCACAAGTTTTAAGATTAATGCTTAACCACACCTTTAACTAGAGTTGAAATGGCCGAACTTGAACATAAATTATTTAAAAAATCAAAGCACCCACTAAATAATGCTTTAAAAATTATCAACTGTAAAGCTAAAAAAACAAGCTCTTCAACTTATATATTGTAAAAAATAATACAGGCTGGAACAAGCTTATGATCCATGTGTGACACAACTTATTGTCCGTATTTATAACAAATACAGTCATATTGTATTTAATAAATAATTATTTTTAATTACTATTTTCGTAATTATTTTTTTTATTTTTCATTAGCTAAG
Organism: Ochropacha duplaris; assembly: GCA_951361185.1. Lineage (NCBI taxonomy): Eukaryota > Metazoa > Arthropoda > Insecta > Lepidoptera > Drepanidae > Ochropacha > Ochropacha duplaris. The sequence goes on from OX592690.1 coordinate 6,649,563, forward strand.
TTAATAATATTTTTACTTCTACGGTCAAACCATTTTGAATATAAAGCGTTTATACATAATATCTACTTACATACGCTCGAAAAATCTTGATAAAAATGAAAAGTTTAAATTTTTGTTCGCGATTTCAGCGTCATCCATAGTAAAACGTTTTCATGATTATTTTATCTAGAAGTACCTACTTACCTGCTTATTCTGAACTCCTACTTCTGTATACATCATTTTAAAGACGTTCATCGAATTGACGTCGGTAGACAGTTGAACACTAGTATTCTAGCTTATACTCGTATTAAATATTATACCCTTCAAATAAGCTACCTACAAACATAATTAACTACACACATACATAAATCTCCATTAGACTAACTTTTTGTGTTGTTGAAGTGCATACGTAATGAGCACATCCGTGACAGTCCCGAAGTAGGAACGTGATAGACGACAACCAGGATACTCAGAGGTCTGGACGTGGCATTCGAATACGTAGGGCATGCATACAATTACAATTGACCTGCTTTAGGAGTATAAAACGTATCCTAATTAATATAAATAAGTTAACAGTTAATTATTGGTAGGAAAGAACAACGTCATTCAAAAAGCAACCCATTAGCCTATCTCTTTTTAGGGTTCCGTACCCAAAGGGTAAAAACGGGACCCTATTACCTACTAGGACTTCGCTGTCTGTCACCAGGTTGTATCTCAAGAACCGCTATAGGTAGACAGTTGAAACTTTTTGAGGACATAGATATTCATATCCACAAGCGGTCTCAGCCGGTCGAATTTCGTTGGACTTCCCTATAACGGACCATTAGGATGTAGTGAGGACTCTATTACAGTTTTCGCTCTGCGCTCCAACTTGGGATTCTTCAAAACAGTCGAACAAAGAACATCTCACTCACGGTCGGCCAGCTTTCAGATTTTCCATTCCGTAGTTGAACACACATTATGACAGATTTTCACTCGCATTGGTAGACCGGCACCAGTAGGCACTACAAAGTTTCTTACATTCACAGAAAGGTCAAGTTCAGGCACATCACAAGAACAGTTTTAGATTCTTCGTAAGTCATTGTTGTGCCATTCTGCATACAATATACCTAAGCGTATTTGAAAGGTTTGCCTAACTAACCGGCCCAGCTATACAGAAATGTGGATTTATTATGAATTACTGCTGTGACACAATAACTAGTTTCACGGCTGATTTGGCATGTTCAGTCAACAGTCGGGGTCAAAGGAATCGATACAACATCGTACATACAATATAACATTATAAATGCGAAATATTGTGTGGTGACGGATATATTTTGGTGTAGTATTTTCCTTTAGGATAGGAAACAGGGAACTTTTCTTTCTAGAAACGTGGGTACAACCTAGGTGTAGGTACTATATGTGCAATCCTACTATTATAATATTAAGACCAAAAATTATAAAATGCGAAAGTGACTTAGTTATTGTCGATTAAACACCTCAACGGCACAACACAGGTAGGTAGATTTATACGAGCCGATTATAATATCATTAAAATTGTGCCAAACCTACACCGTATTAATATGTATTATTTTGTAACTTGTGATTGTGTACCCACTTTCTAACTTTGATATTATATATTTTTCTATAATGTTTACATATATATATTTATTTCCCAAATTAGAATTACAGACAACTGTTTAAAAACAGGGTGAATTTTTCAACTGGGCGTGGATGGCCAAATCCTAAACTAAAGGGAATATCGAAAAATGCTGAAAGGAGTTTCGAGGCCGATTTGGATTAAAACTAAAACTTCATGATTTGATTTTCGAAAAAAAGTTTAGTGTAGTTTTAGTTTTAGTTCAGTGATGCAGTGTTGCAGTGTGCAGTTTTAGTTTTAATCAAAATCGGCGTCGAGACTCCTTTCAGCATTTTTCGCTATTCCCTTTAGTTTAGGATTTGGCCATCCACGCCCACTTGAAAAATTCACCTGTATATACAACAAAAATTGTGTGATGAAATGTTTGAAGAATCGGCAACGCCTGGAGTTGTAAGCGTCATGAGTACCTATACAGTAACTTACCATTAGAGGTATAAAAATATTATGTATGTGATTTTAAAGTCAAAATATATTAAATATAGGCATCTAGAGAAACTGTAAAAACTCCAACCTGTCTTATTGTGCAGTATTATGTTGTCACTGTGCCTAGTCTTGTATTTGAAGCTGAAAGGAATCTCGGTAAATATGTAAATTTGGAAGCATCGTTTTCATTGAATTTCATTAAAGTTCTCTGTTACTTCGGAGATTGATGGATAACAACATTTCAGCCTTGCTGGGTGCTTAAATAGGTACCTATTTTGAATTAAATCTCTTTTCGCTTTGGTAATGCATATCGTTCTAAATCTATTCAACAATAAATTCGATTACGTAATCGCGTATACTTTTATCTAATGAATGAAATCCTAGCATATGAATCTGAAATTCTGAAGCAAAATTGTCATTCATATTGTTGAGTAAATGAAGATCTAACAAACTAATGTGAAGAATGTAGTTTGGGCAGAGGTTTCACCCTACTATTGTTAACTTCAGTTGCCGGAGTTAGAATGCCGAGCTACCGCTCTGCTATCCATTCGCTAAAACGCTCCCCCTTCCATCGCCATCTTTCCTTCTTTTTTCATCACTACTTTATGGAATACTTTTAATGACGGTGTTGCCATTTTTGAAATTGATACTTTTATTTAATTTAATCAATAAATTATTATTTTAAGATAAAGTAGCTCTAAAATCATACGATAAACATAAAAATCATGACATTCGGCCATCCGCCATCGTACAGCCTCCGGCGTACGATCAAACAACACAAAAACTGGGGTAAATGAAATGCAATAAGATATAAGTACTTAAGAATATTTTAAAAACTTTGTTTCAATTATTATTAATAATAAACATAATAAAAAGATACAATTTTATCGAATCATAATCATGACATTCGGTCTGCATAAAAATATATTTTAATAATCTGACTCTGTAAGTAGGCGAATCACTGGCACTGGAACTAAATCAGATCAAATAAGTTATAACATCAGAATCATGGCGATATGTGAAGTCAAACGAAAATCTCGCTCACTGTGCCAGCAGAGGTACATCGGCAACACAGCTTCAAGAACATTTGCTGTGGTGGAATAGGCCCATTTGGCTCTCAAGATTTAACATTAACTTTGATACTGAGTAACCAGAATATTTCACAAATCAAGAGACGAAAAAAAAAATCAAAGGCAGTTAATGTCGTCACAAATCAAGAAAGAAACGACATTATAGAAACGCTGATTACAAGATTCAGTATTTTAAATCGTAGTAGCATGGCTACGTCAGAGTAGTCACTCTTAAATCAAAGAATGGCTTCATAAAACGTCCTATTAATCAACGATCTATTTTACCTACAGGGTGAGAAAATCATCAACAAACGCAATCAAATCAGTGCACTGAGCCAAAACGGCGTTACTCATTTAAATCCGCTATGATGGCGTTGCTCTTTTGAAAATAGTTTCAAATGCATCATGTTTGAATAATATGTCAGAGTTCAAAGATAGTCAAGTGATGTACTTTGATAAAATTTACAGCATGGGACTGATAAAAGATAACTGGAAAATACTTGCATATTACAACATGAACTCCAAGCAAGGCATAGCTGCATTGAATAAGACTAAGTATATAAAGCATCTAGATGAACAAAATATTCAATGCGAAGTCCTATGGTTTCAGTTACGTCATGGCTGTTCAGAGCTCGACTACTACGATCATAATATGTTGCAAAGTCAACATTCCGACGGCTCCTCCGGCGACCTCACCGGGGCCTTATCGACGGTGTTGGTTACGTCGCCAACCGCCTGTTCGGTTTATTTGATCAGAGTTTTGCGGAACCGTATGAAATGGATGTCGAACTGCTTCGAACTAATCATACATCTATTATAGATCAGAATACAATGTCTTAAAAATAACTGAAAGGTTAATCGATAAGCAAACAAAGCTTAACAATCAGCATTTGATGAATTTAGATGCTACAACAAATGTTTTAAACAGGAACTTCAATAAAACTTCGACATGGATCTGTTTACATTAACAGCAAACAATATGCTACAAAACCTAAAGAGTACACAGAAGATGCTAGCAGATACCATCATTGACCTCTATCATGGTCGATTCAAACCTCATTTATTGTCTCCTGAACAACTAAAAAGAGAGCTAAGTACTATTGTTAAACATTTAGCACTGCCTATAGATGACATACAAAACAATCTCAGAAACATCTATCAGCTATTAACAGTGTAAACAACGACTTCAGAACAGTACCTACTGTCTTTTTGATATCAGGGTCCCTCTCGTGAGCCAGAATCGAATCGAACTTTATAGGTTTATACCTATACCTCAACAATCAGGAAATAACAAGATCAGAATTGTGGCAAGAACAGACTTCGTTGGTTTTAATTTACGGAAAGACTTCTATGTAATAATGATAAAATTCGATCTGGAGTCGTGTTTAGACAGCAGAGATCAGGAACAGCTTTGTGCCGTTTACAGAAACCAACATACCACCTTAGAGAAGATAAAGATCTTTTTGAAATGAACTATCAAACCAATCAAAGTGTGAAACCAAGGTGGAGACATGTACTAATCAATGGATTAGAATGAGCAATACAAATAATTAATAGTAATAAATGTTTGCTGTAATCAGTGTCAAGGTTGAATCATGTGCGAGGATCAAGTTTCCGCACAACAATTGACTTTATCATTTCAAAAACATTCAATATACCTTGCTGGTACAGGCACACATAATTTTACCCATAGATATAGGTATAGCCATAGATATCGAGTCACGTACAAAATCCAAGCTAAATGCTATCCGCGTGAGTATACTTTTACAGCTACATTTGTTTAATAACAAAGGGAGAGAAATGTTTTAAAACAGTTTTAAGTTCAACCTAATTACAACCATAGCACCCAGTATTAAAGTCACAAATCTTCAAAATATTCTCTAATACTTTCGATCATTAGTCACATAAAACGAGCAAAGTAATAAACTACTCCTGTCACTTAATAGAAAAAGACATAAGTTAAAGAACATTTAGTGTGAAATCAACCTTAAAGAGCAACAAATAAAGTATGTTTTCCCGTTATGTTGCCTTGAGAGCTACATCGTTTTGTTTCGTTTATTTTTTTCTTCTTCGAAGTTTGTGCGTGTGTTGGCGAGTTTGGCCAATCATTTGTAGCGTTGGTAGCGTGGTATAAAATATGTAATTTTGTTCAAAATTGTATATTATTTGTTATATTCTTTATGTTCTTACCGAAAGTAAGATACCCCGGCCGTTAAATTGCTTTTTCGAGCATTATTTTTGCAACTTTTGAATACACACTGCGGCATTGTGAGACGTGTTTATATTGGCTGTGTTCAAGCAAACTAAACAAAATAAGAGCTCACTTTTCAAGTGCGCTCTTATTTACCGAGACGTATATTTTTGTGCCGACCCTAAATCTATAGCTATTGTGGATCGAAGATTTTACCTCATACTTATAATTATAAGTCTATACTAAAACTGAATGTATAACAAATAATACATTATCTCTTACTTCATTTTTCATGCGTGTCGCTCATTCTAATCTTAATCTCAAATTACAATCAATTTCTTCACAGTTTGTGATTATACCTATCATCATTATTACATTTATTTTTATTAAAAATCAAAACTCACTCAATCAGTCTAGGGTCCGGCATGGCACCAATGAACGTTTACAATTGACTCCACGTTCTTTTTTTTTTTTTTTATTCATTCGCAATTTCAAAAATATATAAGAAACATTTCCCAAATACAAAACAAAACATTCCAGTCACCCCACGTGGGATCCCATTGCAGAAACGAACACAGTTCCCGAGAAAGACCTTTTTCGACTTTAGCTAGCCTGAATTCGGGTGATGAGGATTGCTATTGACCTCAAACAAATTCAAATACCTTCGAACAAACACAATGTTTTAAAATAATAGATCCACTGCTCATGGTAGACACCCTGTGGTACGCACTGGCAACCGTAAATTATTTACATTGAAAACTATAGTGTCAGGCTTTAACCACGTTTCAGTAAAACATAAAACATCAACTTTCATCACAGTATAAAGATATATTATACTGTGCTTTCATTTTGTTCAACAAGTTCAACATCATGTATTTTGCCAGAGAAGCGATTTATATTCTGATGCAATAAGGTGATATTCTGCCTATAGGCTTCTCTATTGTCAAAACTATATATTTAAATAATTAACCACAATAATATTATTAGTATGACTAAATAAAAGGCTGGGTCACTTCACCTACTGTTTGTTATACTCACTATAACCATATCAATATGATATGCTATCAATGTAGCCATCAAGTTAAAAAAAAATCTTCTTTAGCGGCGTTGCGCACTTTTGGGATGGATAAAAATGTTAAACTCGCATCACCGTCATTTTTAGGGATTTAATTCCACTAACAAACTTATTAGTGTCGAAAGATATAAAACTGGCATTAAGACAGGTCAACTTATTAATGTGTTATTTAAATACATAATATAACTATATTGTTTGTCAGTATAGTCAACTGACGCGGGGATAGCACACAATATATCTTTCATTACCCCCAAAATTTTTTTTTTTTTTTTTTTAGGGACTCATAAACTATTAACTAGGTCTTTCCTATGTATATTTATGCCTTGACCAACTAATATAAAAATATTGGTATACCTACTTGTCCAATTTCATTTGAATAATTATAACAATCTGTATGAATGAAGCACCTGGCATACAATAATTAACCACTGGTTGTTTGGAATGGTTATTTAGAATTGAACCAAAATGAATAGGTATCTATTTTATCCGTAATAACTACTGTTTTATATTCAATTGAGAAAGAGCATACTTCAACAATGGCAAAGATTCCTCAGTAGGTAGTAATGTGTACTACAGCTACAAGTATGGTTATTAGAGAGTGACTCAAATCTATCCTCATTATATTTACACAGATCTAATAATTGAGTCGCAGCCAATATATGCTCTTTTATTTCTTTTTGTGAACTCGCATACTTGATTACCAAATCATTTAAGTAAAGCTCTTTATGCTGTAAGTCAGAGAGCAACCGCCGTGCACTCCACAATAAACCTTCAAACGCACACAATCCAGCAAGTCTAACCAGTTTCACATAGGCTTTTATGTCTCAAACCTCAACGAATGTACACAATCACAATTAATTTCAACAGTGTCTCAATTGTGTCACGTACATTTATTTAAAAGAAAAACAACACACACATAATATTTAAATAAGTTATAAGTTTAAAAAAACTTTTTATAAAAACAAGCTTTGGATTCAGAGTGACGTCACTTAATTTTTTTTGAGTCATTCTCAGCAAGCTCTTTCATTTGATACCCATTTTGTAGTATTGCATTAAAAAAATAATAGTCCGCTATCTTAGGTGTTCCGCCATGTTGGATTTAGAATGATGTCACAAGCTAACCATGCATTGTCATCTAAACTAAACGTGTATACAAAATTTCAGCTCAATCGGTTAAAGATATCTGCTTCAAAATTGAGTTGCAAGATTCACCCCGGAAAAACATACATACATTGCAAGCTAATATAAAGCTTGTAAAAAGAAACACGAGACGTGCTCTCGCGTCTACCGATTCTCAGCAGAACCACATTAACTCACATTTACGAACCACGATAAGTACTCTCACGTCTAGCGATTCTCAACAAAACCACATTAACGCAGAGCGACCACATTTATCGAATAACACAAATCTGATTACCACACAGGCTATTACCATACAGGATAGACAACACAAAAGCTATTGCCACACAGGCTATTGCGCCACACAGGCTATTGCGCCACACAGGCTATTGCGCCACACAGGCTATTGCGCCACACAGGCTATTGCGCCACACAGGCTATTGCGCCACACAGGCTATTGCGCCACACAGGCTATTGCGCCACACAGGCTATTGCGCCACACAGGCTATTACGCCACACAGGCTATTGCGCCACACAGGCTATTGCGCCACATAGGCTATTGCGCCACACAGGCTATTGCGCCACACAGGCTATTGCGCCACACAGGCTATTGCGCCACACAGGCTATTGCGCCACACAGGCTATTGCGCCACACAGGCTATTGCCACACAGGCTATTGCTACACAGGCTATTGCCACACAGGCTAGCCACACAGGCTGGTGCCACACGGGCCGGTGCCACACAGGCTTTTCTCACACATGGTTAATTTTACTACGAGCTTTCACACTAAACAAGTTAATCTAGCTGCACAACTCACGTCTACAACAGCACCACGCTCGCTCACGTGTGCGAAACCACCAGACGCGCTCTCACGTCAACAAGATAGTACAAAATAAAAAAAAATATCACTAGCAAGATATTAAAATGATGATAAAAGCTTAAAAATTATTTCAGTTGCCAAATATTGGGTTTAAGTATGAAATTGCCCATTTGTATGTGGAATTAAATAAAAAAAACCATTTCCAATGTGTTGAACAAATAAAATTATTCAACACTAAACTCACTCACTAAATGCCACATGTTTAAAATAAAAGTTATGATTAGTTATAAATGGCAAATTTTGCTAACAAAAACAAGGAATCACTTATTAGAACCGTTTCAACCATGTAACGTTCTAGGAAGTTTTTCTTCATCACTTTTGTATTTTTCACAGGATTCGAACCAGCGAATAAAATGGTTGTACTATTTAAGATAATTAATTCTCTAATTCTCCTCGTGAAAGGGTTCACTAAACAGTACATTATTCCACCCACCATTACGTTGTGCTGTTTTTTTTTTTTAATTATTTTGAATAAAAAAATAATTTCAGCATATTGTTAAACGACAGTATTAAGATTATACAATATTGAAATAATTATAAGCGAAAATAACGATTGACACCACATAGCAACGCGGTTTATTTCCAAGCATATGGCGGTACCTTTTAACTTTGGTCGTAACTATATTTGCAAGTTCTTGATATTATCGACGATGTAAAAGAATCTAACGCAATTTGTAAAATATCAATATATCGTTCATCAATTTGAGTGGAATAGTCTACATTGAACTTCAATTAACATTCTAACACATTTATATTTAAAAATAAGGAGGGTAGTGAAACTTACATGAAATAATTCTTGATGTGGGAGTAGATTACGAACACTTCTGATATGTTGAGTAAATGAAGATCTAACAAACTAATGTGAAGAATGTAGTTTGGGCAGAGGTTTCACCCTACTATTGTTAACTTCAGTTGCCGGAGTTAGAATGCCGAGCTACCGCTCTGCTATCCATTCGCTAAAACGCTCCCCCTTCCATCGCCATCTTTCCTTCTTTTTTCATCACTACTTTATGGAATACTTTTAATGACGGTGTTGCCATTTTTGAAATTGATACTTTTATTTAATTTAATCAATAAATTATTATTTTAAGATAAAGTAGCTCTAAAATCATACGATAAACATAAAAATCATGACAATATCATTAATGGAATTACGAGTGCATATTGATTTCATTCAATAGCATATTGCAAGTGGTAACGTGTATAATGATAATGATAGCGTAAGCTACATATCATCATAGAATTCCCAATAGTATGAAACGATTCTAAGTACATTTCTTTTGTTCCTTGAATGTACACCGCCACCGTTTATCTTCAAAGTTTTTCCCGTTTTATCTATCGCTTCTCTCGCGATACCATCAAACCCTCGTAACCTGAACTTAACGTCACGATAAAATAAAGTATAGGAGGTATATCCTAATAGGTACTAATATATGAATAAAAAAACTAAAAGAAATTAAAGATAGTCGTGCGTACCTGTTTTAGTATACCTAGTATTTATTATTCTGTATTGCTTCGTAGTGACTCTAATGCCTCGAATAAAGGTAAGTATTAGTAGCAGCCACCTTAATTAACCCAAGTTCTCGTATGTACGTAGTATATTATGATTTAATTTCGAAAAATCCTATCTTATTCTTCGTCTACATCTTAAAAACAATACCTGTGAAAAAAAACAGCTTTCTAGGTCCAAGGGTGTAGACTGGGCATTGATGAGTCGTTGAGTCAGGCCTTCTCATTTTTCATACCAACTTTGAACACCCGTTTCACCCCTTCAGGGGTGGAGTTTAAGAAAACTTTAAAACACGTGTTACTTTATTTTTCATTATTAGCTTAAAAACACAGTTTCATGATTCTAGCTTCAAAATTGACCGACTTTAAACGCCTTTTTCTACCCCCTTAAGGGTTGAATTACGAAATATCCGTTCTTATTCCTCGGTCACGTCTTAAAAACAACACCTGTGAAAAAAATCTGCTTCCTAGGTCTAAGGGTTAGGCTGGGCGTTGATGAGTCAGTCAGGACTTATCCTTTTATGTATATTATATAGACAAATCCTATATCTAAGAAGAAAATACATAATATGATAGAGTTAAGGAATTTTAAATTTTAATTTAATTGCTTTTTATAAAGAAATTGTAAAATTTGTACCTACCTAGATCTTTGTTATGACATCTTGTAAACACCATATTCAAGCCAATAAATATTTATTTGTATTTGAAAGTTTACGGAAGTATATCATCAAAACACATCGGTGGCTACAAATTTTGGTCAGTTTGCGTAGTATAAGCCTCCGACTGTTTTTTATTGTGTCGAATGAAAATTTGCACCTAGGAAGGCACTTTTTTCGTTTAACTGCTTTGATTTCAAAAATGGCTTCTGCCCTGCGTTCTCGTAGGATCTTATATTTTGCCTGGATAATAATTAACTTAATATATGTTATTCCTGGTCATAATTATTTATCTAACGATGTTTAAGAATCAACTAGGTAGAGCTCATCTATCATATACATAATATTTTTATACCTCTAATGGTAAGTTACTGTATAGGTACTCATGACGCTTGCAACACCAGGCGTTGCCGATCCTTCAAACATTTCATCACACAATTTTTGTTGTATATACAGGTGAATTTTTCAACTGGGCGTGGATGGCCAAATCCTAAACTAAAGGGAATATCGAAAAATGCTGAAAGGAGTTTGGAGGCCGATTTTGATTAAAACTAAGAGATAAATTTGCTGGCATCGATATTAAAGTTGTAAAGAAGATTTACGGATTACCAACGTCGCAAAAATAAAATTATTGTCTTTAAAAAGTAGAGATATTGAAGAAATTATAATATGTGCATACAGTTGAGTTGATTATAGTTTTGGTAGACCAAATGGCAAAATGTATTTTAAGCCTACAAACATAATCGTGAATTTCTATAATAAGTGCGTGACTGGGACCATTGTAAAACTGTCTAATTATTAAAACTACACATTAATACGAAATGATGTACTGACATGACTATGTTATTTTAAAATTAACAGCACTGGCTCTCAGGCCCGTATTATAAAACGAAATTGAGAGCTTAGGTCAAACTTCAAAAATAGATGATGTTTTTCGAGAAAGGAACGATACGTCGTAATTTCAAAACTGAAATAACCTACTTCATGGTTTCAATTTTAAGACCTGCATTTTTCATTTACGTTCCCTAAACCGGGGCTTAGATATTTTATTTTAATAGTACGTACTACCTATACTTTGTCTAACAATAGACGCCTAACATCATTATAATGACGAGCATAATTTAGTTTATTACTTATCTATACTTTTGAACACCCAAATGGCCCTTAGTATAGCTTTGGGTCAGAGACTTCAAAGCGAATGTAATGTGGCATTTAAAGATTATGAATTGCCATTTTTTTATACCACAAGTGACAACCTTATAGACTTTACTAACACTAGGGGAATTGACAATGTGTTGTCGACCTTTTTACAATGCACACCAACAGGTTCTTGGCGATAGATTTTCAACTTTAGGATGGAAGTAAGCCAGTTGAGTACTACAAAATACCCTACACCGTGCTATGGTTTATGTACGATGTTTTCGTTCAAGAAAAGCCCAAGCTCATTGTAGAATTCGAACCCACGACCTTCGCCGCGGTATCCGACGTCACTGCTACTGACCAATAAATTGGGCGCGAATTTGTCAAAATCGATAATGTTGGAAATAGATAGGAATTTACTGCTCTAAGAATAACTGTTCTTAATTTTTTACAAAAATAATAAAGTACTGTTTTGAAATATTTCTGAAGTGGTATTTAACGAACTACTCTTGATGCTATTTAAATATAGACTTAAATCCTCAGATTCAAAACTTTGTACCTTGTATCTTCCACTTGCAATAGCAAAATCTTGTTTGAGTAAGTATCATAGAGGCATTGTGTTTTGTAAAGAGATAAAACGCCGTACAAAGAGTTTTCCACTAAGTCCGTTTTCAGATGCAATTTTAGCACGTCACCTTAATTCTAAGACAAACATGAATGACTTACTCTTCTTATAATAAATGTTGCAAAATCCCTAGAGCAGAAATAGCAGCGCAAACGAGTTAAATGTGATGTTCGAATGACAGCACTTAGTATTGAAGTTGAAATTCTATAGATGTTGTGTTTCTTTTTCCAGTATCTTATATTTATTAGATCGAATGATAAAACCCTAAAAAAATCATAATAAATAATATTCCTCGTGTGATTTATGAAATATCGTGTTATTTCAGCACACCCATGTCGTGTGTGAACACGATTAATGAAAACTGTCCGAGTCGATAACAGGCTTTATTAATAATAAAAAAATAGTTGTCGTACCATGCATGGAAAGCAGTAGCTCAAATTATTATAAGTTCATATTTTTATCCACTACATAAAGAAAACTATTACTACGCATAGCTCAAACTACTGGGGGCTAGGAACGAGCAATTTTGCGCAAGGCTTCCTTTTATAATGAAAGTGAGCACTAAGAGGGGTTTTGTTAAATGAATATCTGTAATTTTCCATGAAAAAAATGTTTTTAGCCTTTGTGGTTGGAAATAAAGAGTGACAAAAAAAATCCTAAGAGGACAGGTTCCGGGATATTGTATGGAACAGGTAGGTACTTACTTCAAAAAGGCTTGCGAAAACTCTGCGAATAGGTACCTACCTACTGGTCTGAGCCAACCGTATTCAATGAGGGGAAAAGGAGATGACAATTTTGCATGGAAAATATTTTTTGGTTAATTTTAGTTAAAAGTGTAAAAGTTCAAACTATTAAATATTTTTCTGGTGATTGACACAATAAATAGATAAATAAAATTTAGATTTTCAAAATTTTATCCCTAGAGTAGGTATAGAGGTGAAAAGAATTAAATAGCTTTTTTATGAGCGAACTTTTTTCAATGAGATTAGGACTTCATCTTATTAATCAAACAATAATTGTCTGTAAGATTTTGATAAAATATATTAACAATTTATTTATAAACTACTTATACATACTTATATAGTTTGTATATTTTGTACATTTGTTGTAAATAAATTTGATCTTTCAACTATAATATTTAAAAAAACTTCTTAGAGGCTGCCGATGCTGCCGATCGGCAAGGTTCCTAGCATAGGTTGTTATCTATGGCAGCGTTTCCTCTTTGGATGACCAGAAAATAAAAAAAATGATAAAATATTTTACTTTTGAATTGTGTGGGAAATGAACTAATTAAAGTAGGCTGGAGAATGTTAAAACAATGCTGAATCAAATTGTGATCTCAATGTTAAAACATGTTTTAACATTAACACACCGCAATCTCACCATGGTAAGTGATAACGTGGCCAAAGGTGGTAAGCACACAAAGCTTAGATGGGATCACATGTTTTGTTAATAATGCATAGTTTTAAAAGCATTGTTGTGCGATACTTATGTGAGATTGTTATTCCATATTTAATTCGAAAAATAAATTTCGTGATTTCTGTAAGTGGTTTTGTTATTTTTACAAATTTTTAATTACTAATTTCATAAAAATAATATTGTCAGTCGTAGTCACGTTATTTTTACAGATTAAAGCAAATCAAGCAGACAGAGAGTGTGGTAAAAGTGGAAAATTGCCAAAACGGTTGGTCGTTTATCAACGCCACTTTGGTGACATCTCGCGCCTTCGGTGAATCTTAATGGAAAAGACACCACCGGGGCTATGTAACAAAACCACGACTCTTTAGTGAGCAATCTGACATGTGACGAAGGATCAGATTTCACAAAAAATATTCTATAAATACCTTTTTTTCCAATTTAGGGTCATGTATGTCTATGGACGTGTCTACGCTTGGACAAAGATCATCAAAACAAAACTGGCGATACGAAAAAAATATCTGCTAAGAGTGGATACAGAAAAACCCTGTCAAAAAGGATGTCAAAAATTTCAAAAAATTGCGTTACGTAATACTTGAACGCTCCCTTTCGCATAAAATATAAATAGCATAATATTTTATCGGCAGTTGTTTAACTTGTTGCTTACTAAATATTGATGTAAACTTACTCAGAGATATCTTGTAGGTTGGTAGTAGAAGTTGTAAGTACAATTCTCGCGCTCTGTCTTATGTAAGATATTTGTCAATATATATTAAATTCGAATTTTATATAATAACTAGCTGTCCCCCCCCCCCGGCTTCTCCTGCGTTTCCGTGGGATCCGCGTTCCCGTGAGATGGCGGCTAGCGATATGCAATATATTTTACAACCTATTCTCAGACCTAGCATATATACACAAAAAAAATCATAAAAATCAGTCAAGCCGTTTCGGAGGATTCGGTTACTATTATGACACTGTGACTCAAGAATTTTATATATACGAGTAGATATATTCGCCATAATTTTCCCCAAATGCTTAACGTGACGTCGATATCATAGACTCAATAAACTCAGAGCTCGAGATAGATTCACCTATGTCCTCGTCCTATATAATTACTTTGGATATTGTTATAGTGTATGTAAAGTTAAACAAAAAGATGAATTGATACTCAAATAGATGATCCCAACTTTTTATCTTCAAATCAACATTTTAATGCATGCAATTAAATATGATTTGGTCGGTACTTCTAGAGTTCTACATGAATTTACAGTTTTTTTTCCACAAACAGATATATCTCGGTCATTAGTGTGCGCTGAGCTAACTTATGCGATTAATCTATGCCCTCACTAGCTAAATGTGCCTCACCAGAGTGAAGCTTTATCTAAAATTAATCCTAGAGATTCGTTTATGTCGGAGCTGCGAGGAAAAATGTGTAGTCAAGTTAAGTTAGCCTCATAGACATTTCATATAAAAGTTTTTGCAAAAATGGCATAAAGGACGATTAGCGTCCTTTATGCCATTTTCAAAAATTGCGAAACGTAATACCTGCACCTGTCGGCAAATACTTAATAAAAAAATTATTTTCCATTCAGAGAAACTTGCTAGTTTTATATTAAAATAGCTGACCGCGCGGTTTTTACCATCGTTTCTGGAATAAAAAGTAGCTTAAGTCCCTCTCTACTCATCCCAAACTCAAACTCCAAACTCATTTATTATTTTTAGGCCCTAGTATTACTTAGTACCGGTTCGGAATACACTTAAACTGAAACTCAGAACTCTACATTATAGGCTATCTGCGTGCTAAACTTCGCTATCGGATCAGAAGAACTATACACTAAGTAGGTACGCATAGTATTGAACAGGTCACAAACGCATACACAGATAAAATACCTTCAGAATTTACAATGAAGTGGATTGAAAATGAAAACATTCAATTTTTTTAGTGACCTACAGGTTTTCACTTGTAGTATTAAGTTCAAAAGTTAATTATCTGCCCGTTTGCAGTTAAATAACATGAAACTTATTGCACTAAAAATTAGGTCGACCACCGGGTAGGAAAGTAAGTAAATACCAATTTAACTTTTCCCTGTTACTCTTATAAATACCATTTTTACGTTGCATTATAAGTATTTTTTGGAAAACATATCTATACTTTCATAAATATCAAATTTTTCTTCGGATATTTTTACGGTGGATTTCAACTATCTTAGGTAACGGGTGGATCCAAAGAGCAGGTAGTCGGGACGCACCACATCGCCCAGTAGAATATCTGTCTCACAATCATTGCCTCCCTAAAGCCTGGCAAAAAGAGCATTTATTTATCTCATCCTACCTCTATAATACAAGCTATTATAAATGTGAAGGCTTTTCGACAGATTTTGATGAAACTTGGCACACAAGTTGATCATATCCTGGAATAAAACATAAGATACTTTTTATCCCGCGAAAAGATAAGATCCTTCGGGAACGCGGGTGAAACCGCGAGGGTCACCTAAAATGGCGCTCAACCATTACAGATTACATTTTACTTATGGTAATTTATATCCATTTATTTATTTATACCTTTCTACATTTCACCAAAACACGTTTTTATCCAAATTGGGGTTGGTTAAAACGTGACTTATGTTCAGCTGTTAATTTGTAAAGCAGACAGACAGAAAAAGTCAGTTTCGCATTTATAACAGAACTACGCATATATTTCGTATGATAATAATTAATCGATTTGCATTGTTATAGGGACTATGTATTCAGGTCGAATTGTACCTAATGTGCGTATAGTAGTTGGTACTATTACTTATTTTGTGGTAGGTATTGTCGGATGTTGATGTCATTGTCAATATAGACGCAGACAGCATGCCTGATAGCTACATACAAGCCTGTTGGTAAGGGGTTTGTGCCCGATATTGCGAGATCGTGTATTGTTTACTACCCAATAAATGCCCAAAAACAATTACAGGGTTACTGGTTATTCAATACATTCCTTTAAGGGCGTGATAGAATACACTGTAAGCTACGAAATGAACCCTATATTGCATGATACAAATGTTGACCGTTACTGAGATATTTGGGAATTTAGTATTTTCTCAAAAAATCCCGAATTACAACTTCAAAATCAAATTAATAAAAAAGTACGTTACATTTTAAACTTTTTTTGTTTCTGGTACTCAGACAACATGTAAATACTTTTTTTAAATCAATAAAATTATGAAATTTTGCAATGGCTTCGACACAATATCTTAAAAATCGTGTCACTTTGAATTATTTCTCGGTTTTCTTAAAGATTAAAATGCCAATAAAAAAAAAGTAATGGAGTTAGAAGTGTACAAAATGTACCAAAACTTCCTCACCTATCTAGCTATCTAATAAAGTAAGAATATTAAAAAAACTCTCTACATAATATGAAGAATTAGTTCTTAGAAACAGAACACGTCGCAATTTATTAAAATAACATTTATAATTATTTTTACAGAAAAAGTGTCCATACACCGACAATGTTGTAATAGAAGATCGGTGAATTCCGGTATAGTTCGGAATGGTCATGCCCGTCTTTGCTGGTAAGTTTTGGGTTCGCTAGCGTCAGTTCGTTTACGAACAACGGACTGCGCGTGCGTTTAAGTATTGTTAACCGAGCTACGTGAATTCTCGCGAATATTTCTTGTGTAAAATGGCGGCGGATCTTCCAAGGTGATACGATTATATCGATTTCCGAATCGAAGACAACCAAACGTAAGGGTATTTAACATAAATATATACGAATGTGTACTTTTCAGCGACGCCAACATAACGCTAATCGACATCGCCTCCACCTTACGTTTGGATGTCACCGATTTAGGAATCGATGTATGTATTCAGCTCGGGCAGCCGCAGCAAACTCCATTATAAAATCCATACACAAACAAGATATCGACGTACTCAGCTTTTATAAATGATTGCTGCCACCTTGTCGCCTTGGAAGACCCATTTTACAAAAAAAATACTCGCGAGAATTCACGTAGCTCGGTTAACGCACGCGCAGTCAGTTGGTCGTAAAGGAACTAACGCTAGCGAACCCAAAAACTTACCAGCGAAGACGGCATGCCCATTCCGAACTATACCGGAATTTGCCGATCTCTTATCACAACATTGTCGGTGTATGGACACTTTTTCTGTAAAAATAATCCCACCAAAAACATAAATGTAAAAAAGGAGAGCCAAGTTCAATACAAATATTATTCTCTGCTGTGGGCTTCGCCGCAAAACGAATGGAGATCTGAGATTGAGTGCCAAGTTCTATGCAAAATCCAAATATGTAGTCTAAGGGCTGACTTGGCTGGTTTTCCCATACGAATTATTATTAAGTACCTACTTTTACACAGTCATGGAAGAGCCTTATGTTCGATGGGTAGTTTCTACCAGCAAGCCAAATTTTCGGAATAATAAAATAAGAACCGAAAGGTAACAGGTTTAGAACATGCGAAGGCTATATAATTCATATGGGAAAACCAGACAAGTCAGCCCTTAGCCTACATATTTGGATTTTGCATAGAACTTGGCACTCAATCTCAGATCTCCATTCTTTTTGTGGCGAAGCTCACAGCAGAGAATAATTTTTGTATTGAACTTGGCTCTCCTTTTTTACATTTATGTATTTGGTGGGATATCATTACTTTTTGTAGGTAAGTACATATCCTCGTAACGCCGTGGGTCCTTTTAAAAGGATCCTTAAGAAAACTTAGCAATTTCGCAGCATAAATCGCAACCTTATAGGTCAGATATCGAGAGACAACCGGACAGCAAGACGGCGCTCGCGCTTATGAGCGCGGCTGCCGCTCGCTCGGCCACGTTTGCGTCAACGGTTCGATTCGGTTGTCACAGCGCCCCACCCACCCCGCCCGCGCCGCTCCGGCGTCACTCGGCGCGCGCGCGTCGTGTATATACCGAAAATCTAAATGCCTATTATTTTATCATTATTTATGAGTAGTTAATGATTTTACACTATTGATGTGCGCTAAATATAAAAATAATAATTAATCCCAGTTAATAACGTAGGTACCCTAAGTAATATTAGGTATTTATGTTAAGCGTTCATAATAGAATCTAATTATTTAAAAATTGCCAGTTTTTTATTTATTCCTTTGTATTCATCTAATTACCTATCTGCATACCAAATTTTAACTCTCTAGGTCATCTGGAACTGGGTTAGAGTTTTGGTCTAAAGGTCAGTCAATGATAAAAATGAGGAATTTTGGACATTAATATCTAAATAACCGTTTGAGATAAGCTTATGAAATTTAGAACACATATGTATCTCGCAAGTCTCAATATATGAGCCAAATTTGATACGTTTATGTAAAACAGTTTTTGATTTATGAGGGGGTCAAAAGTGGCTCCAAATGGTTCGTGTAATATTACACACGGTGCGGCTCGCCAGTTCTGTTTCTTGAACTTGGCTTGACACGCTCCCGCGTGTCTAGATTATAAATGTTATTTTAATAAATTGCGACCTGTTTTGTTTCTAAGAACTAATTCTTCATATTTTGTATGGAGTTTTTTTAATATTCTTACTTTATTAGATAGCTAGATAGGTGAGGAAGTTTTGGTACATTTTGTACACTTCTAACTCCATGACTTTTTTTTGAAATTGGCATTTTAATCTTTAAGAAAACCGATAAATAATTCAAAGTGACACGATTTTTAAGATATTGTGTCGAAGCCATTGCAAAATTTCATCATTTTATTGATTTAAAAAAAGTATTTACATGTTGTCTGATTACCAGAAACAAAAAAGTTAAAAAAGTTACGTACATTTTTTTAAATTTGACTTTGATGTTGTAATTCGGGGTTTTTTCGAGAAAATACTAAATTCCCAAATATCTCAGTAACGGTCAACATTTGTAGCATGCAATATAGGGTTCATTTCGTAGCTTACAGTGTATACTATCACGCCCTTAAAGGAATGTATCGAATAACCAGTAACCCTGTATATACTGCAGGATCGGATACACTAATTACATCCATGATCCCATCCATGTCAAATGTCAATATTCCTCAACCGTTATGATGAATAAATAGCCATATGGCTATAAGTCAAAGTCAAAGTCAAAACCATTTATTCAGTTTAGGCTCTAGAAGGGTACTTATGAAGGTCGAATTACAGAAGTTACCACCGGTTCGGAAGTCAGCCTTCAACTGAAAAGAACCGGCAAGAAACTCATATATTCAATGAGCATGCCCAATACCTACCGGCAAATAATAATTTAAAAAATCATGTTAAAAATAAAATTCCCATGTTACGATATTGATACGATGAAACTTGGCACACAAATAGATTAGGTATATCCTGGAATATAGATATAATACTTTTTGTCCTGGGAAATGATAAGTTCCCACGGGAACGCGGATGAACCGCGGGGGACAGCTAGTCTAAATCTTACTAATATTATAAATGTGAAAGTTTGGATGGATGGATGGATGGATGTACCTATGTATGTTTGTTACTCATTTACGCCAGAACGGCTGAACGGATCTGGGTGAAATTTGGCATAGAGATAGATTATATTCTAGAATAGCACATAAGTTAATTTTTATCCCGGGTAAAGTTAAGATCCCTCGGGAACGCGGATGAAACTGCGTGGAACAGCTAGTATTATAAATGTGAAAGTTTGGATGGATGGATGTATGTATATTTGTTACTCATTTAGGCCAAAACGGCATGGTGATAGATTATAGTCTGGAATAGCACATAAGCTATAAGCACATAAGAAACCGCGCGGAACAGCTAGTATAATATAAAATTGCTAGTAGATACATGATACTATCTAGTCAAAGTGTCTTTGTGATGTAGATACCTAATGAAGGTAAGAAAAATACCGTAACAGTTTACGGAAATATGCCAATACCGTAAAGTGCACAGTAAATTTAAATTCATGAAACGTTAAAATAAATTTAAATACCTATGACGTCGTCGGCCCGGAACTCTGCGTACCAAGCGTTAGTAAAATTGCAGAACTTTCTCAAAGGCAGGTATGTTAGGTACATTAAAACAACTTTAATTTGTGACAGAATATATAAACATTTTATTTAATTCAAAAAACATCTCAAGTTTCTTATTTGAGGGAGATACAGGAGAGAAATCCTGTAGACGACATGGAAGCGGCAAATAATATAACTTCTCACTACACGTAACCACTAGTATAAAATACCTTTTTCTTTTATTGAGTATAGGTTCGCGTTTGACCACTACGCCACTTGATGTAAGCTGACGATGCGGTCTACGATGGTGCACGCTTACCTAGAAGTAACCTATTCACTCGTGACTTGAAGACTCCCAGGTTGTAACAATCGGGAAACACTGACTCAGGCAAGGAGTTCCACTCCTTCGCAATAGGTACCTACGTATAATGAAACTTGAAACAAATCGCTTCGTGCGTAAAGTTGGGATGTCCACCATGTAATGGTAGCGCATCGCCGTGCGTCTGATTGTCCGATGATGGAATGGGCTTGGCGGAATTATGTCGTGTGAATTACCTACTACAGGTAAAGTACCGAGTAATGAAACTTGCCGAGTTTCTTGCCGATTCTTTTCAGTTAAAGGGTAAGTTCCGAACTCGTCATCATTTTAGCTTTTACCTACCTTATGAACTGAATGACTTTGACTTAGAAAGAAAGAAACCCTTGAACTTAAAAGTTCATAAAAAAAATAGGTATCCTGTTTCAATTTGTATTTCGGGTGACCGGCGGGCGGGGAGCTTTTTCCGCCAACGCATCAGCTTGGCCATCCAAAGAGGAAACGCTGCCAGCCTTCTGGGATCCTTGCCGATCGGCAGCAGCGGCAGCCTCGAAGAAGTTTTTTATGTATTGTAATTGTACATTTGCATGTATATTTTGTACATTTGTTGTAAATAATAAAATAATAATAATGTTTGTATGTAAATACCTATCGACGTTTTGAAACCACTATGACTAAATATTGTAAGTTTCATGACAAAGTGTTAGTTATGATTTATTTATAAAGTTAATTTGGGCCCTGGATTACGACATAGCGTCGACGTAGTTTTATCCCGGGATTACTGGTAAACCGAGGGGTACGTACGACTTGTGTATGAGTATAATATTTTATAGGTATTGTACTTGAGGGGGAGGTATTTATTACACAAATATGCGAAGTAACTTATTGTTTTTCTTTTAAGCTATTGTATAGCTTTTATCGCGGGCGTTGATGGCGACCGAATCAAAAAATTTCGTAACGAAATAACCTGACACCGTAACCATGACAACAGTCATGTCCTTAGGCACCTAGATATTTTTAGACGTTTGCCGACGACGCTCACGACGCCGACGGTAGTCGGCGGCAGCCGTGGGCGCGACGACGGCTCCCGCCGACTGCCGACGGCAGCAGCCCTCGACGCGCCGACTTTCGTTAACCATGACAACATGTCCTTAGGCACCTAACTAAGGTACTGCGTCGACGGCAGCCGCCGACAACGCGGTTGCAAAAAAAATCTAAAGACAACACACTTTTTTTAATGTTATTATTCAGCTATTATTCGGCGGCGGGACTCCCTCGTCGCTATGCAATAGCTTTACCGCTTGGAATAATAGACCATTCGTCCAAGCTTTACCGTGGCAGTCCCCAAGTGCCACAGTTTTTGTTACCATTTTGACACTAAAACACTATGACTTATAAGTCGCAAATTGTGACTTTATTATGTAATACAGAACAGGCCAGTTGGCGTTTGTGTGCATGAACATGTCTGTTTGCCCTGAGTAATTAAGCAATTATCTATTTAAGTATGTATTTATAAAAAAAATAGTATTTATACTATCTACTATTATAGTAGTAGGTATATCAGTCATCTGGTTTCCATATTACAAGCTCTACTTAGTTCGGGATCAGATAGCTATGTGTGAAAAATGTCCCAGATTCCAGGATATTTTTGCAATAGTTATATAGTACCCAACAAATATCTTGTGAAATAAATGAATCGTTTTGAGGGAGCGAGCTCAGGATCGCACAAAAACTACCGCAAGTCCGATGCGAGGAAAATAAATGTCCCTTTTGTGAACATAACTAGCCTTAACTGTAATTAGAGACACATTATATTAGTAACTAGGAGGGATTGGAGTTTCAGGAAATCGTAAAGAAAAAACTCTCAGTGTGGTAATATAGGAATATAAAAGGATAATTATCTACAAATATACGCCCTTACACTGCGCACGTATTGCATATTAGTAAAATGCATAGGTACATTATATTCCTTTTTCCTGTGGTTTTCACATTTATTATAAACATATACTTATGACCAAATACTAGATCAATATGTACAATACATTTAATAGCATTTAAGTGATAAATATATGTTATGCAAAGATGTTTGTAGGAATGTATCTTTTTCCGTGTTGCAAAGTTTTAATGTAGTCTTTATAAGAGGCGTAATGAGACCCACGAATCCCGGCGGCCGGCGTCGATTCAAATGCAAATTTAAAATCGACCCACCACCTCCATCATTTTCCGTCATAGCTATTCTTCCCTAACTTCTTAATTACCGATTTCACGTTGCCAACAGAAGCCGGTAAATGTCTAATTTATATTCTATTTTTTATTGTTTGATAGATATTCTGCCGAGGTCTGTCTACCTCCAGCTCGGAATGCACTTAACTAAAGTGTATTCCGAACCGGTGGCAGTAAATTGTAACATTCATAAGTGCCTTATCAAGGACTAAACCGAATTAATGCGTTTCGGTATGCTACTTTATACATTTGAAAATAGAATACCGAAGAAGATTCAATTAATTAGGTAATTGAGCAAAACTAATGTCTTTGTTGTTAAAAGTAATAAATTGTAACTTCGAAGGATTTCCATAATTTTCTTGATAGAAATTAATGCGAATACTTGCTATGGTGGTTCCTTTTTAAACTTGGCTAATTACTTTAAAATAGGTACGGTCGGCCAAGAAAGTGGTGTACCACCTTAAGGTTGATGCCGCTTGCAGATTCATAGGTGATAAAGATTAGTTTCATCTTATATCAATCTGACAACTTATGACAACTCATGTTATTATTATCTATCTCTTTCCAGTGATATCTTTTTAGTTTGAACCTTGTTGTAATTTTCGATGACTAGGAAACTAAATCAAAACTGGCACACCACTTTCTTGGCTTACCGTACCTACATCGAACCATGTTTTTGTAATTCAATCTCCTTTTATTAAATTCATTGGCCTATGATAATGTGGCGTAGAGTGGTGTTATTTTGATAGCAATTTGTACATCATTCCCATCATACATATACCGTGGATATAAAAATATGAGTGTATTTAAGTTTGTCGCTATTTAGTATGTACACTTACGAACTCTTGGAGCTTACGCGAATGTTATTTTACGATTTGTTTCGCCAACTTTTATCGGATGAAGTGAAACGTTAAACAAGCAGCTTACTGGTTCGCTGGAGCTTTTCTCTTTCACACTCACTCACAATCACATTCTTCATTCATTCATCATATAAATACTAGCTATAGGTACTATCTATCCCCATGCATGTGACTTGTGCAGGTGACACTGTACCCATGCACCCTTCGGGTTTCTACTCTTTGCTTGACAAATAATAATTACGAAACCTACAAAACAGCTTGAAAGTCTTCACGGATTAAAATTCTCATTGCATTATAAAGTAAATAGCATGAATCAAAAAGTGATAATATTTTTTTACAAATTGTGTTGCAATATTTTATTTGAATTCCCGGAAACGAGGGAGTGACCGCGGCGCGGAAAACTAGTAGGTATTTGATATATTGGATATAGCTATTTTCTTTTTTTGTGTCAACAGGTTATTGGACGGTCCACCTGATGGTAAGTGGTCAACGCCGACACATTTTCAATACCAGGGCAATGGCCGATGTGTAGCCGACCTTCAAGAGCACTAATGAAAAACCGTAAAGGAGAGCCCATTCCACATTCCAATAGTACGCAGTAGGGAGGACTGAGGGAATCCTTATATAACTAGGTATGTATCTACACGATAGAAATTTTAATCATGTACCACAAATTATCAGGAATTGAAACTACCCTTATCTATCATGTAGTATGAGTCTTACTTTTTACGATAGGTGCCTACATTTAATTTGGCGGGGGTCAGTAGGTAACTCTAGACCTTCTTATGATGATTAAGGGTCAGTGAAAGGTCAAGCCGCTCGAGAACCTACTTAAACAAAGCTGCTTGATTGAAGCTTAGGCCGGCTGAGCACACCGTCTGCTCCAAGTAGTTTACAATTTAAATGGTAATTACATGAGTCACTGACTTTTCAACAAAAACAAACACAAATTCTACTGAGTTTGTTGTTGTATGCATAGTCAATGTCAAAGTCAATGATATGTATTTTTGGACCTATCTGTTTATTACACAGATTGGTGGATATTTAGGTTTTACAGATAGGTAGTATTAAAACAAAGAGTTTTAGATAGCTCCACCTTTTTTAGGGTTCCGTACCTCAAAAATAAAAACCGGAACCCTTATAGGATTGCTTCGTTGTCCGTCAGTCAAGACCCTTTTTCTCACAGTAAGATTACACAATCGTCTCAAAAAAAATAGGCATAAGTTAAGAAAAAACATACTCAGTTGCAAAAAATAAAAGTAATGGTACGAAACCCTCACAGGGCACAACCTACGTGCACTTGCGTCGTATACTTATATATTTTTATTGTACATATTTGATGAAGACTGTCTTGAAAATAAGACTGGTAAAGAATTGCCAATAAAGCTATTCTTCTTGGCTCTCAACCTTGCTGGCAAAACTTTCTATCTGTAACAGTAGTATTCAATTTTGTCACTTCAAAATTGGATGTATATAAAAGTGGACTTTTAGAAACAATTTCAATCATATATCTACCTAGTACCTAGTGTTCGCCCTCTGATCAAAATTCGACCATAAAATATTTAAGAAAAAAAAGGAACTATGCATATATTTAATTTTATTGATAACTCTAAAACACGTCAGTAGCCACTAAACAAAAAACAAAGAAAATTTATTGACAAACTATGAGGAAAAGTTTTTCTTAAAAAAAATGCTCAGGCAACAAAACATTATAGGACGTATTTGTACATATAATACATCGCAGAAATACGAATTCAACTGAAGTGGATTGTTTTATTTCAGTATTCACAAAATATACAGACCGAGTGCACCACTCGTTTCAGTTGCTCAAATTTCGAGGGCTATTCGTAGCTGAAAAAATGAGTCACTAACGAACCCATGTCCGAAATATATATGTACATACCCGTATAATAGCAGAGCCACAGATAGATAATAGTACTTTATAGTAGAGCCTCATTGTTAACATGTCCATACCTACCTATTTTAGTGCTTTACATTCACGAACAACTTGTTATGTTGCTGAAAACTATAATTTACTTAGATTGTTTTCAAGTTCAAAGTAGATCTGTTCTGTTTTGTTTGGGATCATATTTGTATGAATTTATCTGAATAGTTTTATTTTTATTACTTAATTTATCAAACTGATTGATAGGTGGATTGTGTCAACCCAAACTTCTAGAATCTTAAAAAAAGATAGAGAAGGGAAACTGAACTTTTGAAGACTTTCTTCGAGGGTTATGGTATTTTATGTAATTAAACATCACCATTGACTCAGGTACCCAGTTAACAGTGGAATTTGAATGTTTCAACAGCATGACTTGTCCCTAGAGCGACTGAATCCAAAATGTAACTACATACCTACCACAATCATATCTATATTATACAATCATACAAGTAGGTAGAGTTAACAAATACCTACATCTGCTGATTACTACAAACACTCCTCAACATTATTCCAAATTCGTTTGGTACAAAATTTACGATTTTGTGATTAATTATGAACTTTTGGAATACGAATCAATGAGCATTATCATAGCTCGCGAGTCATGAATAAACTTGGTAACTGTTTTTCAAGAATGCTATCTGTATTGCATAGATTATACAAAGTTGACAGCAAAGTAGAGTTTGTAACTACTGATGATGCTTAATTCAAACGTAAAGTTTTAGCTAATTGCAAACTTTCTGCTAGTCAGAGACAAGCAAAGCGTTTCACAAAACTAATCCAAGGTTGGATACTGTACCTACCTAATGCACAGTTATCATCACACTATGCTATATATGGAGTGCTTATAATTAATCCTAATATAATATTGATTTGAGTTCATTTTAGTTGAGTCAATAAATATACCTACTCAATACCTATATGGTGGGAAAGTCTATTTTCAGTGAAAATCGAAACGAGGTGAAAAGACTTTAACTCTACTGAGGTTAAATCGAATAAAACAAACGCTGCGAACGTTCCGCAAATGCAATTCTTTTGAGAGTGGAAACTAGCTGATAACAAGAAAAAAAATGAAGACGAAACCTAAAATTAAATTGAAAAACGCGTTCGCTGTAAAATGAAAAATTATATCAATAGTGTTGCGGCTTCTAGCAGCCATGGCTCTTATGAGTTATTCTAACTGAGGTGGCGAGACTAGCCAGTTCACTGAATGAATATTAATCGGCGCTGAGCTTCGCATTTAACCCTGGCGATAAGCGCACAGTCACTACACTTTTCAACTGAACTTTGTGGATGTCATGATGCACTCTACAGTGAAAATGGTATGGGCTTTTAATCTAATAAAGTAAAGAAGCAGGTAGATACTTTTTATTTAATTTCCTACGAGCATTTAATGCAAACTATGTATCTAAATTTTAATATACCTATGACGGTTAGGTCAGCATTCAGGCCGTCAATACCTACATAAAGAAATGGTATGGTTGGATGGAACTGTAATAGACAACTTCGACATTAGATATCAATGACTTCGACACTAAGAAAAATTACAAGTAGAAGCTCATTTTACAAAAATAAAAACATTATTTACGTTTATAAATAAGTATCTTGCATAGACACCTAATAAAGGTGTAGATGCTAAGCTAATATAAAACGTTATGCCAGTTTCTGATGAAAGGTGTGAACTAAGAAAGAGTTTTGAATACAACCACACAATTTTCTGCAAGAATAAATTGTGTTGTATCCTAGGTATTCTATGTATCCTATGGTTTTTTTATGTTATGGGTGATCTATCTCGATTTTAATTTGGATCGTTCTCCAATAAAAATAATCTTCTTATGAACTTGTTTGGTCGCAGCATGGTAAAGTGATAACGTGGTCGAAGGTGGTAAGCATACAAAGCCTAGAACGAAACTGGCTCTCTAGTGCAGCTGTCGGAACACGCCGATAAGTGTTTGGCGACAGACTCTCAACTTGAGCCTGTCGTGTACAACAAAGTACCCTACGCCGTGCTATGGTTTCCTCACAATGCTTTCCCTCAATGTAAGCTCAAGCTCATCATTGTAGGATTCGAACCCACGACCTTCGACACGGTATCCGACGTCACTAACACTACCTATTAATTAATACCTATTAAATAAATCTCAGTTCAGATTTACGTTGCGTAGATATAGCAGCATAAAATATTATTCGTTTTTTTCTAATGAAAATCATTGTGATCGATTATGCAGCAGCAAAGAAATTCCAATTCATCTACATTATTTTATAAATTGTTTTTTATTTGACACTTGTCTTTTTGAACTCGTTTTGTTTTTATACTTTGCTTTTACTTTTTTGTTGACTATTAGGTTACTTCTAGCCTTGAACTTGTAACACAGACACTTAATAATAGATATTCGCTCGTACCTACCTACGAGTATACGAAATATTATCTAGCACACGCTGTTAAAATGGATACAAAATATTTTTAGTGAATTAGCCGCAGATAGCTTGTACCAAACTTTTACGATTTTCAGTGTAAGAATTTAAATAGGTTTGCAATGTGTGTAGCGCTCCAACGACCCTGTGACCGATTCTTAATGCTATTCCGTTATGGTAATTATGATCTCTAAGACTTAGGTATACTTATAGATTATACATGACACAGTAAGTTTGTTCGGTTCTAGGAAAGTTTCTAGGTCTTGACAGGAGCTATGGATAGACTTGATTATTTGCACGGACGGAGATAGCTAACTGGTTGAAATAGAGAAAAAGGAAAGGTAAAAGACATAGCTATACCTACCTACATCCTACATATCGTTTCCATTTCCTAACCGCATCCAGGGTTGAGATAAAGAACGGCGAATGGCCAGCAAACTATTTTGATAACCAATGTCCCTACCTCCTTTCATAAATTCAAAAATACATATTTATATGACTACGTATTGTTGAGAGCAAGCTTAGATTTAGGTTTAGACGTTCGTGGTGTAGAGGTGATAGGATGCCTTCAGATTGAGCGTTTATATTGGAAAGTGACTGGTAACATTTAGTGCGAGTGACCGAGGATCGATGCTATTTATTCAATAAGTAGGCAGTAGTTATGTTGTATACAGTTACCTATCTGGTTACAATCGTACAAGCTCTCCTTAGTTTGAGTCAGTAGGTATACCTATGTGAAGAGTGTCCCAGCATATTATTATAATTAATTTTTGCTTTTCTTTGAATAAGTTTGTTTTAATATAGAAATTTAACTTTTTATTTCTATTCATTCTAAATAGACGTAAGCGCCAATTTACGCCTGAATAGGAGAGACCACCATTGCTCTGTTTGATAGAACCATTATTTAAAAAAATGGCTTGACATTCGCGGTATTTTTATGTCAGTTTTAAATACTTATCATGAGAGTCTCCAAAGGATCTCAAGTTGGCGATATCAGTAACCTGCCAAAATTGGACCATATTATTGAAAACTAGCTTTCCGCCCCGCGGTTTCACCCGCGTACCCTTGAGATTGAATTTTAAAAAATCTTTCTTAATCCTCGTCTACATCTTAAAAACATTACCTGTGAAAAAAAATCAGCTTTCTAGGTCTAACACTGGGCGTTGATGAGTCAGTCCTTCTCATTTTTCATACCAAGGAACGGAAATAACTCCTAACTTTGAACCCGCGTTTCACCCCTTCAGAGGTGGAATTATAGGAAACGCTAAAACACGTATTTCTTCTTATAAGCTTCAAAAAATGGCGGACTTCCATACAAACTTCCAACCCCCGTTTCACCCCCTCAGGGGTAGAAATTTAAATAACGCTGATACACGTGTTTTTTTTATTTTTAATTGTTAGTCTAAAAACAAAGTTTAATGGTTGGTGTGATTTTATGTTTTCCGAAGAGGGTAAAAGGCGTAAAATTACTACAGAAATGATTGTAAATTACTGTGGAAATCATCACCATATCATACCTACTATCATCTCTACCTAATTTGTGATACAATCAATCAGCCTTAGATTAATAAAACGTCGCGCCAGTTCGAACGGGGCGTGAGGACTAGGGATGTTAAAAAATAATCGATTTTTATTAAAATCGATTATTATTTTTAAATAATCGTTTTTTTAAATCGATTTTTATAATAATATTAATCGATTTTTAATAAATCGATTATAAAATTTACGCCTATTTATCGATTTTTATAAAACAAACGCCATCTATGCGACGGGAAAAAAACAACGAGTTGCACTTCGGGAGTGCCGGCAGAAGTGAAAACTTGAACATTAACGTTGTGAATTTTTGAATATTTTGGAATGGTAGGGAATAATTTGCACGAATTGCTATATTTATCAGTATAAAAGTACTATCTCTATGTGGTAAAATACAATATTCATTTATTGCGCTATCGTACACAAACATGACAATTTATATTACATTAGACCGCCGGTGCGGTAGAAACAGAGAGGGATATTACTACCTCTCCTACGCCGCGCCGGCGGTCCTCTCCCTCCATCTGACGAATTTTCGATAAAGTCACGTGTCCTGACGCGAGTTTAACATTTTTTTATCCATCCCAAATTTTCACTTAAAAAAAACATGAAGTATCTATATATACCTTTATCAAAATTATTAATAAAGTTATTGTTTTTAAACCGCTTACCTGAAAATGTATGGTAATAAGTATTCGAAGGTCATGTGTTCGAATCCTACAATGAGCTTGAGCTTTCGGTGAAGGAAAACATCGTGAGGAAACCATAGGATGGTGGTAGGGTACTTTGTAGTACCCGACTGGCTGGCTACCACCCTCAAGTTGAGAATCTGTCGCCAAGCACCTATCGGTGTGTTCCGACAGCTGCACTTGAGAGCCAGTTCCCATCTAGGTTTTGTGTGCTTACCACCTTTGGCCACATCATCACTTACCATGGTGAGATTGTGGTCAAACAGACGCTTATCCAGAATAAAAAAACAAAATCTAATCAAATGTAAAACGTTTAGTTTTTTAATTTTAGTTTTATGTATTTTATATAAAACAAGTCAAATGTACTGAACATTTGTTTTATATTTAAGTTTTTGAGACAATAAGGTTGTCATTTTGTTGGGATGCTAAGCATTGAATTTTTATTATATAAAACGTTTAATGGCACTGAAAAATTGTATCAATAATGATATTTGGTTTCTTTATTTATTACCTTGAAAGTTTAAAAGAACATTCACTTAGTTTTGAATTGTTTTTTTTTTATTTAGGTATATCATTTTACTTGATTTTTAGTATGATAAATTGTTAATACGACATAATATGGCTTAGGTTTATTACTGGAATATGAAAAGCATGTAGATTTTTAAATAATAGAAAAAAAAACGATTTTTTCGCATAAATCGATTCAGGACAGGAAAAGAAAGAAATCATATTTTTGTTTTAGGGTCGTATGAAAAATGATATGTTGTCAATTAGACTTTTTGGGGGGACCTTGCGAAGTGACGTTGCGTTTTCGTTTTAATTTCATGAATTAAATTTGTGCATTTAGAGTTTTATTGAATAGTATCGGTGGTGTTTTGTCCAATAAAAATCAATCTAAGTGCACAAATGAATTAAAATGAAATGTACGCGAGTATTGTGAATTCTATGAAAAGTTTTAGTGGAACGGCCACCAATTTCACTAAAACCTGACTGGACTTGTACGGACGAGGACTAGACTTTACTGTGAATGTCATATCGTGGCTAACATAAAAGAGGAATATTATTAAGGCATGATAGTCTTGAAATTAAAGCCTATAAAATAAATTTAAAAAATAAATTTAAAAACATCCGACCAAGAATTATCAAGGATGTTATAATAAATAAGGATAGCGTTCGGAGCCCTTAAAAACGGCCGGGGCGAGAAAGCGCAATCATGGATTGCATCTTTATCTACTAGGGTGACCATACGACGTGTATTTTTTTTGGTCAAAATATTAATAAGTAATTTTTCTATGAGAAGAAAAAAAGTACTCTGAATTATGATTTTTTGGAATTTACCATATTCATGGGCTCCATTATATAACCTTAAATATGATGACACTTTAATATTACAGGTGTGTACATTTTATATGCATAGGATTGTGACACCGGCCCTACACAATGGCCCATTCGGCGTCAAATTCTATCGTTGCCTGTGCTGATCATATATGAAAGATAAAGGACATAGGGGAAAAATGTATGAGCCCCATCCATCATCGTCACCAACAGACATGAAACGGATGTCAATGTATCAAATAGTGGATATTTAGAATATAATAGTTTTTTTTTTCACTTTTAAGATTCATACATTACTGTTATGTTACAGGGAAAATAATGATTTATTAAAAAAATATTTTAACTGTATAAGTGTAGATAATGAACACAAATTGATATAATATGAGCACAACTTCCAATAGTGCGAATGAATTATACATCAAAACCTTCCTCATGATTGATTTAAGTGATCACATCTATTTAAAAATAAAACACAGTTACAACACTACAATATTTATTTATTTATTTATTTATTATTACAGAAACAAACGGTCATACAGATGTTAAGGATAGGAATATATGAACATAATAAGACCTATAGTTTCCTTAATTTTTTAAAATACTGACAATGATATCTTATTAAAAAAACATTTAATCCGCTGTCACTTTGTCTGAACGTAAAACGAAACAACCAATTAGGCTAATAATATTGCAACTATGGCTGATAGTCTTGCAACCAAAGCCTTTAAAATAAATTTAAGAAAAATATAATAGTTAGTTATTTTATGTCAATACAATGTCAATCGTACGACAGTTGAAAGTGTTGATGTCATTGTAATCACTCTCATTTAAATTAATATTTTTGCTCATAAAAGTTATCCAATCAGTGTTGTTTTGTGCGAATCATCGAGATAAGGCTATGCTTTATTTAGTGTTTTCTGTGAAAATTGCAGATTGGATCAATAATTACGAAGCAAATTAATTCGGAAGAAATAGTCGGAGTTTCGACCTACCTACATTTTGTTGTTTTTTTTTTACAATTGTCTCCTGTGGATTTTGTGTTAGCAATATTTTGCACTGAGGATTAATTGCCTTCCTAGGTTGGAAGTGCAATAACGGCGAAACCAGATTTAATACGCCTGTTGATATTCTACGAGCAATATATCGCACATTTGAACTATCGCTTATCTAACAATGGGTAAAGCCAAGAAGAATGGTTCACCGGCTAATAAACTTAATGAGATATCTAGTAGTGGCAGTAACTTATCAGAGGACCAAAATCACGATTTGAGATTAACCATCAGAAGTGTCATCAGGGAAGAATTGAGAGATCTTCTGAGAGAAGAATTTCAAGCCTTTAACACCAAATTACAAGGAGTAATGGATTCTATGTCCTTTATTAGCCAACAGTATGACTCTATGAGCGAGTCCATGTCAAAATACTTAGAAAAGATTCAGGCACTTATAGCCGAGAGAGATGGTTTAAAAATTACCATAGGAAATCTATCTGATAGGGTACGAATCATGGAGCAGCATATGCGTGAATCTAATCTAGAGATATGGCATACCAGAACATAAAAATGAGGTACTTACGAATGTTTTAGACCAGTTAGCGATGGTTGTAAATGACAAATTGGAGCCAAATGACATGGTTTTCTGCAAGAGAGTAGCCAAGTTGAATAAAGATTCGAAGAATCCCCGGGCAGTTGTTGTCAAAATGAGGAGCCCCTTACGACGAGACACATTATTGGCCTCTGTTATTAGATTCAATAAACAGAATCCACTGGATAAGCTACACTCTCATCACTTATCTCTATCGGATATGGGGGTGAGAAAAAACCAGTTTTTGTGATGGAACATTTGAGCCCGGTAAATAAGTCTTTACATGCTGAGACTAGGATTAAAGCAAAGGACCGAGGATACAAATTTACTTGGGTTAGAAATGGCTGCATATACGTCCGCAAAGATGAAAATAGTCAAGCTATATTGATTCGTAGTTTGGATAAGCTAAATTCTCTGTAAATTGTAATACTCAGATTTATAGTAGGAAACTAGTGTGGATTTTTGTTTTTAAAATTCAATATTTATTACCAAAACATAAGGGGTATAAGAACAAAAACGAACATAGTTAATAACAATATTTTGCAAACAAATTTTGATGGAATTATTTTTACAGAGACCTGGCTAACAGATTGTATAAATAACAATGAATTTATCGATAATCGCTATACAGTGTATCGTCGAGATCGCAAAAGCAATAATAATACGGGGTCGAGGGGTGGGGGGGTGTTGATAGCAATTTCAAACCAATACAAATCGGAGCGCGTATTTTCTTTTGAGTCTACATGTGAAGATCTTTGGGTGACTATTGAAATTAAGCTAGGAAATATTGTTAAGAAGGTAGGCATATGTGCCGTTTATCTTCCACCCCCCGTGAAGCCAGAGTTGCTGACGGTTTTTCTAGATAATATCGATACAGTAATGGAACAATTAGATGATGTCATTATAATAGGGAACTTCAACATGAGTTCTATATCTTGGATACCTATAGACGGTACACAGAATACATTACCGGTTTATACCAAAGATAATAACTTAAATAGCATACTTATTGACTTCATTAATATTAATGGTATATCTCAAGTTAACCACATTAAGAACTCACATGATGGTATACTGGATTTGATTTTAACTACTATGCCGAATGTATGCGTTTCTAAACCATTAGACCTACTGTCAAAACTCGATTCATATCATCCCCATTTACTTTTAAGTTTATCTTATGTACCTGAAAGTTATCTACCTATTAAAGAAAGACTAGACTATAATTTTTATAAGGCCCATTACAATCAAATTAAATCAGAATTAGTCGATATTAACTGGCTAAAGGTACTAACTTCAAATACTAACGTGGACCAAGCAGTCAACACATTTTATGACAAATTAAGTAATATAATTAAAGTTCATGTTCCCCAACGCAAATTAAAGAAGTCAAAATCATTATATCCCCATTGGTTTAGTTATTCATTAATTAGGATGTTAAAAGAAAAGGACAAAATTAGACGTAAAGTTCGTAAATATAAAAACCCACGGGACGAGTTAGAATTTGAAATTCTAAGGCAGCGTTGTAATCAATTGTTTAACGAATGCTACAAAAAGTATATGACAAATGTTGAAAGTAATGTAAGTCTCAATCCGAAATATTTTTGGAGCTATATCAAAGATAAAAACAAAGGCACTAGCAACTTTCCGCAAAAAATGAATTTAGATAATACTTTTAAAAATAATGTACAAGATATAAGCGATTTATTTGCATGTCATTTCTCAACAGTGTTTAACTCTGCTACAAATAAAATAAATAATGAAAACGTTAACGTATATCCAGGTGTAGATTTACCATTACATATAGTTGCGTTCCTGTGAACATAGAGAATGAAGTACTTCAAGTGATAAAGAAACTAGATCCATCTAAAGGACCCGGACCGGATGGTATTCCTAATCTGTTTGTTAAACGTTGTGCCAAGGAACTAGCGTTGCCATTATCGTTAATTTTTAACTCATCTATAAAATGTGGTAAATTTCCAAGACTATGGAAACAAGCCAGAATAATTCCAATACATAAAAAGGGAAATAAATCTGACATAAAAAATTATAGACCGGTCTCAATACTGTCAAGTTTTTCAAAAATTTTCGTGTCATTAATGTGTCCTATTCTTGGAAGCCAGGTGGATCGATTTATTAATAACCAGCAACATGGGTTCATGAAATGTCGATCTGTATCAACTAATTTAGTATCATATTTAGATTACATTTGTGATGAAGTCGATAAAGGTTCTCAGATAGATGCTATATACACGGACCTAACAAGCGCCTTTGATAAGGTTGACCACAGTTTACTAATAGTCAAGTTAAAAAGATATGGTATAAGTGGACCATTATGTCAATGGTTTTCGACTTATTTGACAGGGCGATCACAAAACGTTGTTGTTAATGGATGCTCATCCAAAACATACTATTCGACATCTGGTGTTCCGCAGGGCTCACATCTGGGCCCAAAATTATTTTTAATTTTCATTAATGACATAGTTTCTTGTGACATCAGTAGTTATTGCTCTCTTTTTGCAGACGATCTGAAACTGTACCGTAATGTAAAAAACCAGGATGATATTAGGTCTCTACAAAGTGATTTAAATAAAATTTTTCATTGGTGCGAAGAAAATAGAATGTTTTTGAATCCAGCCAAATGTTTTCATATAAAATTTACACGTAAAAAAAAGGCACTAAAGTCATTTTATTGTATAGATGGCACTAAACTAGATGAAATTTATGAAATGCGTGATTTAGGTATAATACTGGATGGCAAATTGAATTTCAAAGCTCATACTAAAAATATAGTCACGAAGGCTGCAAAGATGGTAGGAGTTATAAAAAGGAATACGAAGCAATTTCGGATAGCTAAGTCAAAATTAGTTTTATACAAGTCACTTGTTTTAAGCGTTTTAAAATTTGCTAGTGTTTCGTGGAATCCAGCGTATGCAGTTCATTCACAGCGAATTGAATCAATACAGCGCGCTTTTACTAGACATTTAGCGTGGATAACACCTAATATCTCTCACCGAACTAGTTACCAAGATAGGCTTAAATATTTCAAACTAGATACTCTTCACAAGCGCAGGAACGTTGTTGACTTGATATTTTTATTTAAATTAATTAACGGTCAGTATAAAGATGGTAACCTTTTAGAAAAAATTAAGCTGTTTGTTCCCCGTCGTCCAATGCGGTTAAAAATGAAAAGAACTTTTGAACTGCTTCATAGTCGCACAAACTTAGGAAGGCATTCTCCATTAACTCGCATGTGTTCTTTATACAATAATTTGTCAAGCAATCATAATGATGTAGATATATTTCACGATAATCTGTTTTCTTTTAGAGTTTTTTTAAATAAGTATTTGTAGTAGTTTATTTGGCGACATTAGCAGTTAGCACTTTTTTAATTGTCAAAATTCAAGGTAAAGAATAGTAAATGTTGTGGACACATATGATAAGTGTAGGTACAAGAACCTGTTGTCAATAATTTTATAATTTATGTAAGTTATGTACTATACGCTGTTTGTGTTCCTTAATAATAAATAAATAAATATACGTGAATTAGTTAGAAATTTCTGAAACTTCAAGATTTTTTTCTCGAAAACTGCGCGTTATCGCGTTTAATTGGTGTAATTTCTTACTACGAAGTGTAATTTCTACACGAAAAAAAAGTTGAAGCCCCAAATCAGCGGGCGCTAATGTACAGTTGAGCCATAATTTCATTTCTGTTGACGGATAGGGACGATTTCGCTATATATTATTATAATTATTTTAGCAGGTAACAGGCATCTACTTACCCTAAAAAATAGTGATGAACTAGCATCAATTTTGTAGTCGTTTCTTATGCACACTAAGGCCACTGGCAAAATCTTCAGCTCTAAAATGTAAGCCACAAACTGCCGAGTATTTTGAGACTTTACCGGGAATGATATTAATATTTTTTTAATTCCTGATTTTTGGGAAATCTAAATCAGACAGCAATATTCATTAATAATTTGAAAAAAAGGTCACCCTACTGCGTCACATAACCACAATAAACGATAACACTAATTTCTGAATAGAAACACTACTTTCCAGATGACTCTCCCTTTTATATTATTTTTTTGCAACAAGTTAGTACCGTGCAGTAAATAAACCAAACAACAAAATATCAGCTGTAAGTATTAAATAAAACGTTAGCCATATTTTTTTACAAGTACATTGTGGTATACGTTACTTTAACAATATTCTACCATAAATATTACCATTGCATTTACTTAGCTTTAAAACATGTATTTAAAATACTATAAAGTATAGTATAGTACGCCTGTATTGGTCCAAATTATCAATTTATGCCTTTTGCGGTTGAGACCATGGGTCCGTGGGGGTCTGAAGCTCGTCGTTTCGCAAATATTTTATGTAAAAAATTAATCGAGACCTCGGGTGACCGGCGGGCGGGGAGCTTTTTCCGCCAACGCATCAGCTTGGCCATCCAAAGAGGAAACGCTGCCAGCCTTCTGGGAACCTTGCCGATCGGCGGCAGCGGCAGCCTCGAAGAAGTTTTTTATATATTATAATTGTACATTTGCTTGTATATTTTGTACATTTGTTGTAAATAAAATAATTATGTATAACAAATACTATAAAAGAATTTCATATATTTAGTAGCTAGTTATTTTCTAATTAAGTACATAATTAAACTATAGTAAAATTAAATACAGCCATATAAGTTGGTCCCAAATTACTACTATTTCCCACGTGTCGGGGTTTTTAGGCTAGCTATCTGTTAGAGAGGGACACACTCCTAGGGAGGTGCCTCTCATCGAGACCGTTTTTTCTGATTGGTTTACCATAACTGAGAATTGACTGTATGAGAACCGCATAAAGCTTACTTTGCTTTGAACTAATTTTGACAGTACTCGATCCTTCTTTATATTATAAGATCCTTGAGAATTATATATTCTGTACATTCGACTGTCAGCAAAGAGCGAGAATGTAACCGCTACCAAGAATTATGTATACTATCTGGCAGTAATTGGATAGGTAACTCTCAATACCTACTTGAAGCAAATACCAATCAATTGCGAAAAAGAGAAAGATAACAACAATGTTGGGACAATCTCTCTTTCTAACCCTACTTACCATATATGAAAGAAACAGAGATTGTCCCAACGTAGTTGTTATCTATACAAGACACAAGTATAATATGCATGCAATTTATGCATTAAAGACCTGACTGCGATTACGTAACTTTCAGTTAACCTACTAATGACTTTGAGGTATAAGTGATTTTGCGAAATAGTCAAAAACGTGATAATATAATATTTTAAGTAGGTAGGTCATTGTTCAAACACCACTACGACTAACTAGTTCTAATTACTAATAATAATATAATAATTTATTGTATCATGTCTGGTTAAATTATTAATGGAATGACAGCACTGATGGGCGACGATTTTTAATTCACAGATAAATACTCACTTGTTACAAACATGTTAGTAGTCACAGTGAAAATATATTGTGTGTTTTAATTCATACGTTTTTAATAAGTTTTTTTTTAGCGGACTTAAGTTAGTCATGCTCGCTTTAGGGCCTTTGCTTGCGGCGGCGTCGTGTAGAGCGGGTCGTTCACTTCCCTATAACATGGCGAGGAGGGCGATGGCTGCGACACGCGCCATACTTGTGAACAGGTGCTGCTTGTGGGGGTTGGTCTGCTTGAGTTTGTTTGTTTACAAAATCACTCCTAACTAAATTCAATTTCTTTAGATATCAGTAAGACTATATAAATAATTATAAAATGTAATAGGTCTAAGTTGCTTTTTTTAAAAGTGTAATTGCTGAGTTTATTGCCGGCTCTTCTCAACAAAATCAACCTTCCGAACCGAGCGTTAGAATTTAACATGAATCAAATTGACGATTAAAAATACTTGTAATAAGTTTACTTAATAAAGATATATTTGAGTTTGAATAATAAAAATATTTTTGGCGGGAACTTGCAAAGTGATGATACCTATTCATTTAATTTTTAATAAAATCGTGTTTTTGAATTTTATTGAATATTATCTTCGCATCTTGATAAAGAGATTTCTTATTGGTTGTGGAGTATAAATCAAATCCTTGAATGAAGAATCGACATCGAACAATGAATATACTACATAACCTTTAATTATCTTAATACTCAAAGTACATAACACATCAAATAAATTGTATCATCTGTGCTGTGGACATGAACGAGTGGGGACTTCTTGCGGGGACTTTGTACAATATTGGTGGCATTTTATTAAATAAAGATCAATCTTAGTGCACCAGTGAAGTGAAATGAAAGCGTTTATCGTGACTTTCCAAGTTGTCCCAGAAAGACAATGAATAACATAAAGGAAGACATGGTTAGGCTGATAATCTTGTAACTAAAGGCTTTTGAATAAATAAATAAAGTTAATGAGTGGTAAAGGCTGATAGTTTTGTAACTAAAGCCTTTTATTATATAAATTAAAAAAAACATAAAGAGTGAGTGAGTCAAGTGAGTGGATAAAAAAAATTGCCAGCTGGGCGGTTCCGATTATTTATTTTTGTCACATTCAAAATAGTAATTTATTTTATTCGGGCTAACTACAGGAATAATCATTGTTGCTCTTAAGAATCTCGTATACATAATGTAAGTATAGAAAGACTATTAACTTCGTAATTGTTACTTAAATTAAATCAATACCATTGTGCCTACTCTGCTGTTAAGAATTTTTGCGAAAGTAACATGTAAGTAAGTGGATTAGTGCAATAACCTTTCTTACAAATAGGCTGCACATATGCCGGAAATGTTGG
The DNA here is from genome assembly GCA_951361185.1 of Ochropacha duplaris. NCBI lineage: Eukaryota > Metazoa > Arthropoda > Insecta > Lepidoptera > Drepanidae > Ochropacha > Ochropacha duplaris. The sequence continues at coordinate 6,689,913 of OX592690.1, forward strand.
TATTTTAATAATGTTAGCTTGACTACGATAAAAATGCGCTCGTGTCGACTCTATAAGTAGCATCATTCTGAAAGCTTAGCAAGTTTTAAGTTTTTTAATGTTTTTTTAGGTTCTTACCAAATCGTATTGGCATAACAGACGCTTCAATTATGTTTACTCACAGATGAAAAACATTACATTTAAGTGAACTGTGCAATCTCTCTTGAATAATTCAGGTGTAAATGGATCTACCTATTGATTTTAAAAATAACTTGTAGATTTATTTTACTAATGCATATCCTAACAGTAGTGTTGTCAACTATCCTGTATTTGCGTTATATATGTTCAAAGGGCCCGCCAAATAAGTTCTGTCACATATTTCATCCACAACCCGATACCCCAATATTTTTGAACATATTCTTTACAGCATTAGATTATAATCCAAAATATTGACTTATAACAGCATTTTCACTTGATTAATGTTTTTTTTTACTTTGGATGATGTTTGAACACAATCTCACCACAGTAAGTAATGATGTAGCTATGATAATGAAGGTGGTAAGCACACAAAGCTTAGAAAAACTTTTCAAACAATACGAGAATGCAATTCAGTTATGATTCAATGCGGTGAAACTTAATGGTGCAGTACTGAATATAGTACATAAATTCAAATACAGAACACTTTTGGCACAATAAAGTTTTTGTAAACAGATTTATTATCTCTATATTATATATTTTACTAGCTGCCATTCCCGAGGGATCTTATCTTTTCCCGGGATAAAAAGTCTATGTGCTATTCCAGACTATAATCTATCTCCATGCCAAATTTCATCCAGATCCATTCAACCGTTCTGGCATAAATGAGTAACAAACATACATCCATCCATCCAAACTTTCACATTTGTAATATGTGCGAAGGTTGTGGGTTCTAATGCTACAATGAGCTTGAGCTATCGGTGAAGGAAGCCATAGGACAGTAGTAGGGTACTTTGTTGTAACTAACTGCCTGCCTATCACCCTCAAGTTCAAAATCTGACGCCAAGCACCTATCAGTGTGTTCCGACAGCTGCACTTGAGAGTCAGTTCCCATCTAGGCTTTGTGTGCTTACCACCTTCGGCCATATCATTACTTACCATGGTGAAATTGCGGACAAACACAAGCCTATCCAGAAGTTAAAATCAAAACGTTTCATTACTACAAAACTGTGTTTCATTTTTAAATCCGGCCTTTGACTTGGCTTTGTCTAACTCAAAATAACTTCAATACTTTTTTGTGGTCACGATTTTTATAAGCACTTGTTCAATAGGTGTGTACCTAACTCTTATAGTAAGACGGTTTGATTGATTGTAGCTGATTTCTATGAATGAGATTTATATGTATTACATCTTGTATACCATTAAAAATATCTATTTTCTTGTACGATATAATAAACTAGGTAGTTAATTTTAAAAACAGGTAAATCCAAAAGATTTACCTGAATTTAAAATTAACTATTACTAAGCCATAATTCCAGCAAATATTATGTAGACCAAATTAAATAACAATACATTGACTTTATACATATTGTTTGGTTATAATTTTACCTGTTCTGTGTATAGATATGATCATGTGAGTAACTAAAGCGAGAAATCTTTATTGCTAAGCGAATTTGACATCTCATCTTGTGTACTTTTTAAGACACCATCAATAGCCATGTTGTTTTTTAATGCAAACCTTAATCAAGTCTCTAAACAAGTGCGAGTCGGACTCGCGCATGAAGGGTTCCGTAAAAAAGGCAAAAAAATCACGTTTGTTGTATGGGAGCCCCCCTTAAATATTTATTTTATTTTAATTTTATTATTTATTATTAAAGTAAAAATACAACTGAGTAGTTTGTGAATATTTCAAGTGCCTACCTATTGCCATTATTGATATCGAGCAAAAAAGGGCAACAAAATAGCGTTTGTTGTATGGGAGCCCCCCTTAAATATTTATTTTATTTTGTTTTCAGTATTTGTTGTTATAGCGGCAACAGAAATACATAATTTGTGAAAATTTCAACTGTCTAGCTATCGCGGTTCTTGAGATACAGCCTGGTAATGATATCGAGCAAAAAAGGGCAAAAAAATAGCGTTTTTTGTATGGGAATAATTTATTATATACCCTTAAATATTTATTTTATTTTGTTTTTAGTATTTGTTGTTATAGCGGCAACAGAAATACATCATCTGTGAAAATTTCAACTGTCTAGCTATCGCGGTTCTTGAGATACAGCCTGCTAACAGACGGCCGGACGGACGGACAGACAGCGAAGTCTTAGTAATAGGGTCCCGTTTTTACCCTTTGGTTACGGAACCCTAAAAAGTGGTTTATTTATTAGTGTTGAACAGTATTTATACCAATTTTTGTATAAATTTGACCAAAAATATATTCTTTTTTATACAAACTTAGCTAAGCTGTTTCTCCCTTTACTGAAAATTTTCATATTACTCTGAAACAACTCACTCTTATTTTCCAACCAAATACAAATTTTCACTATTTTCATATCAATAACCGGCCAAGAGGGAGGGAGGGATATTGCTTAGACGAGATATGACACGGGGGTAGGAGGTCCTAAGAATTAATTTTCTTAACTTGGGTGTTTTCTCGTTATGATAGTCATTCTCATGTAGGTACCGGAGGTACATGTAGCATGTGATTATTTTAAATTATTCATCTGTGTGCTATAGTATAGCTAATATATAATAGATAATTTAAAATCACAAAAAATCGTTTATAGGGGTTGGGCTAGCTTTTCTGACGTAATATATGTTAGGGGGTCGCTAAAAGTGTGATGATTACGCATGACGAAGAAGGAGGGGTCATAAAAGGTGAAATTCCGAGTCACGTATTTTATGGATGGCTCTTACCAACATATATGGTTAAAGCTGGCATGAAACATTTTGAAGACCAAGAGATAGATGGAACCTTGGAGAAGATCATAGGATACTTTTTATCCCGGGAACAGATAAGATCCTTCGGGAACGCGGAGCGAAAAATTTGTATCTTAACAAAATTAGTACTTCAAAAAAGGAGGAGGTCATATGTTCGACTGTATGTATTTTTTTATGTATGTTCATCGATTTTTCGCCAAATGTCAACCGATTTTCAAAATTCTTTTTTTATTTGAAAGAGGTACTTCGGCGGTGGTCCCATTTCCACCAAGTCAGGATCTGATGATGGGATCCTAAAATTTGAGGGTTGCCCTCAAAGAAGAATTTACAGTATTTTTCATTCAAATACGTACTTATCAAAGCCATTTCTATCTGGTAGTCATCATCTCATGTCAGGGCCAGATTTAGAGGTGTGGAGGCCCTGGGGCAACAAAGGCCAGCCTGGTGTCCGATGACACCTCTAGCCCTATTAAGGGGCCCCTCTTGTGGAGGCCCCAGGCGGTTGCCCCGTTTGCCCTCTCGTAAATCCGGCCCTGTCTCATGTTGCAGAGCTGATGATGGAAGGTACAACTCCTTAAAGGTTAGGATTTAGGGATAATTCTGTAAATATTATGGACTAATATTTATTCTTCATATACTTTCTAAAGCTATTCAGATATTTGCATCTGGTAGTCATCATCTCATGTTGCTGAGCTGATAATGGTAGGTCTAAATCCTTAACGGTTAGGAGTTAGGGGATAATACTTTAAACAGGCCAATGTTTTTAATTCACATTTTTTCTAAAGCTGTTCGGATATTTACGTATGGTCGCCAGCCACCATCTCATGTTGCTGAGCTGATGATGGAAGGTCTTACTCCTAAACGGTGTTTCATATACTTTCTAAAGCTATTCAGATATTTTCATCTGGTAGTCATCATATCATGTTGTTGAGCTGGTGATGGTAAGTCCAACTCCTTAACGGTTAGGAGTTAGGGAATAATTCTTTAAACAGGCCAATGTTTTTAATTTATATACTTTTTAAAGCTTTTCAGATATTTGCGTAGAGTAGCCACCATCTCATGTTGCTGAACTTATGATAGAAGGTCAGGAGTTAGGGGATATTTCTTTAAATATTATAGTCACGTTTAGACTGTTAGTTGTATTCTTTCAAATTTATATTCAAATAAGCTGATGATAGAAGGTAAACTCGTTATCAGTTAGGAGTTAGAATATACGTTGTCCTAGATATGAAATGAAATGCAATATCAAATAGCTGCTGAGAAAGAAGCCTACGTAGGTAGTTTACATAAGTAAAGTTTTTGCTCAATTTAGTTATAGATTTTTTTTTTGTCCTTTTATTAGAATACACAACCTAATGTTCGTTCAGCACGGCAACGGTTTTTATTTATATTTATTTATAATTCATGTTTATAACGCAATTAAATGAATTGAAGTTTGAACGCAAGGTCTTTTGAAATGATTCGTTTTTCCGGACCGATCTGATGTTAAAACAGATACTTAGCATTATCGTATTTCATAATTTAATCGTATTACCAAACTTTCAAGTTGAAACTAAATTAAATTAAACATAACGGTATGAGGATTTTGTCTTTTTGTTCCTAGAAAACCTCACTTACGAACTTTTCTTTCTTGTGCTTCCAAAATAAAAAGAATATTTATCTTAATTACTAAAAAATCAATGATAGTGTTTTACGATTTTCGATACATGCAACCAAGCGTGCAAACCATTGATCCATTAAATAAATGGATGCGTAATAAGTATTTCTGACCTATTCTCCTTAGGGCGTAGAAGGATCTCCCCCGGGGCGGTAGCTAAAGGGCTGGCCGCCCGACACCTTCATTCATGGCGAAATTACTCGCTAGTGTAATCGTGAAAATTAGACCTGAGATATAATTTGTTCCTAGTAAATATACAGAATCTGTAAACATCTACACTGATACCGTGGCTTATACGGAATCGGAGTAGGTATTAACAATTGAAAATGCTGTTATTTGTTACATTGAAATTTCAAACTTAATTTTATAGAAATGCTGGATAATACAAAATAAAATAACCCACTTATTTTGCACTATCACCTCCTCTGGCATGGATAATGGTATCAAGCATCCGACATTGCTAGCTGCACAATGGTATGCTTGTGGGCTTCGGCCCCTTTCCCGCCGAAACGCTGCCTTCAGCATTTCTACACATTTGCACCAACAACATTTTAGAGCTCCCCGATTTTAGTACCTGTGTTTTTAGAGTCAATCTGTCTTTTGTGTTGGAGTAGAATCTTTGTATCTTGTAGAGTTTTAGCTCTAGTATGCATTGAAAAATGGAGTCTGAATATTCAGACTTTTGGCTAATTTTGCAGCATTCTCAGTTGCTTTTACCATCGAAACAGAGAGCCAATTGCCTTTGAGGTATTGTCAAAGGTCTGCAATACTTGGCGATCCTTCTGGTATTGCTATTGCCATAAGCGACGATAGGCAGTTACTTACCATCAGATGACCGGCCTGCTAGCTTCTCAGACTTCTAAATTTTCTTTTCAAAATATGAATTCCCCTACAATCTTATGTTTTTCCAAATTTTGCAGCCACAAACAATTTGACAGATGTAGCTGTGGTAACACATCAAGCGATAAACCCTGTATTTAGGTAAAATAATTAAAGTATACGATTTAGAAATACTTGTCCGTAATCGAACCACATCATCAGTTTGGATTTATTATACCTGTGTGATTAATTAATAGCGTGTTAGTAACACTAGCCGTGGCAAGCAAGCGGAAATAGGAAACAACACAGAAAAAGTAATGGGCTCTCGAAAATTTAAATTATGTGTGTACACGAGCAGGCTATTCGCCCGCAAGCGTATCGAAACGAGACGGCTAGTGGGTCGATGTCCTCTATTTGTAATAGCGCTGCCGCACCGCCCGCGCCGCTGAGTGCAGAGTGATCTCTGCAGTCTGCGCGGCTTCCGACAATCTAGCCTCACACATAACTAATAATAACTGTCGTTTCATTGCGTACTATTTCTCCGCTCCGCGATTACACCCCTGATACCCTATTTAACCCCATTGTCGTTTAATTTCGAAATCTAAAATGCTGATGCTTTCAGAAATTTTACATAGTATGAGCTATCTAATGCTACAAATACAATATCTATACGCGAAAGTAGTTGCTTAACAACAGTATGGTAGTTTACTCGCCTGTCTGGTTGTCAGACTTGTGTGACATAAAAAGCTAAGGTAGTCGAATGGACGGAAACAGTACAACGGAACACAACGATAAGGTTTCGTTATAACCCTCAAAAACCTGCATTTATTAAAAATATCAATTTGGCAACAATTATAAGACTCCCTATACCAACCATGTGCTTTTAAAACTTACACCTGATGATTTTGGATTGACTCCTTAACCCGGAATTGAAAAATCTATTTAACAACTAATGTAACAATCAAATCTGCTGCTCTGCACAAAATTCTAATAGAATGTATGACACTGATATTTCAATCCCGATTACAAAGATGGTCCCACTCCAAAAGATGTTCATATTTTTGAGTAGGTACCTACTTTATAACTCCTGAGCTCCTACCTCTATGCAATATCAATCTGAATTACAAGCAACGTCATAGATAGAAATTAGGGTCAGCTCACACCGAGACGCGACGCGACGCTACGCTGCGCGCACATTTTAATAAAGCGACTCCAGTATCGTCGCGTCGCGTCGCGTCTCGGTGTGAACTGTACGTCTACCATGACTTTACAAAAACCGCACACGCTCACGACTGCGTAAAATATTTGTATGGAAAATGTGCACAGCGCCACTAGCGGTCACGTAAAGAACTAAAATTGGTAGTACGCACCATGAGTCAAGTGATGGTTTACGTACACTCTAGTGTTTGCTCACATCGAGCAACGTTTCTTACTTCACAACGAATAATGCTGCCTCTTTCTAACTATACTGTAAAGGCAGAGTAAGTTATATACTCCCAAAAAATCTAAGTATTCAGTTATAACCCTGCTAATTGAAAACGTCATAGACGAATGCTCATTTGCTTTTATTCTTAGTGATTTTTAAATAGATATGGTTGTATACCGTCACCGTGTAGTGGCTCACTACACGGTGACGGTATACAACCATATCTACCGTGAGACGGAGCGTCGCGTCGTCCCGCTTGCTCGCTGCGCTGCAGGCCCCGTCGTCCTTCAGTCGATCGTGCGCACTAGGTCATGCGCATGTGTGTGTGTGTGCTGTGGTGTGTGTTTATAAACAATACGTTTGTAAATAAATAATACATAATGTACTTTAAATAAGTAGGTTTTTTTTATAGAAACATGTGTTTGTCTGTGAATGTTTCAAGTGGATGCTTATAGTTGAGGAATGTGGCTTAGGATTAAAATTGTATGTAAGTAATAGTACCTAAGTATTTATTCCTTTATGTAATTGTTCTCAATCTCAATAATATCACGGCCTATAAACCACACTGATATGCTCAAGTGAATTTCCAAACTAAAATATGCTAAATAACTTATTGCCCACATTATTTCAACTCAAACTCAAAGTCAAATATATCTTTATTAAGTAAACTAATTACAAGTACAACAAAATAACACTCAAATTTTATAAACTTTCATTAAAAACTACAAAGAGTAGGTATATAAACACTACGTAAACTATACGATCGAAGATCTCACGGTTCAATTTGCCCGTGAGTTACTTAACTATAATCGAGACGGTATTTCTCGATGACATCTGTCAAATTTGTGACTCACGGTACCGATATTCTAAAAGCAATGGATAAAAAACGTTAGTTACTAGCGTGTAGGAACAAGTTTAACCAAAAACTATTCGATGCGCGTTTCTCCGCTACCGTTTGATGTGTGTTTTTGGTGCCAAGTCATGGTAGACGTACTGACCTTTATGCTCACAATTAAAACACATGAAACAAAATTAAAACACATTGTTCCTTTTGCCTGCTTAAGGAAAGCTTATAATTATTTTTTTTCGTCTCCTTCCAGTTAATGTTTGTGTCAGCACCTGTTTCGTCGTGCAGCAGTTCAGCTATTTCTCTTATTAAAGGTAATTATTACTTTATTTATAGTAAACCTTTACCTGACATTTATCATACTGATTTTAGTATTCGTGTCATCGCAAACGTTCTTTAAAGATCCTCGCAGTACATGTTCTGTAGCTTTTCATTTTTAATTGTACATAAGTAACGAGAGAAAAAATGCTAAATAATTATCTATATCATATATTTTCGTGAGAGAGCTTAAAATTAAATCAAATCACTATAAAGCTGTCACTCGAATGGTTTTTATATAGCAGGTAAAATGATTTGACGCCTCTTCATTTAGCTTAAAGGTAGCGTTTCCGATAGTACTTACATTCCTTTATAAACTGCTTGTAGAGTGCACTGACTTTAAAAATACTATAAGTCCATCCAGAAGAATAGAATAGTCTTTATCATAAATTTATTGATTTATTGCGTACCCTTTTGGATTCTTAATGGAGCATGAAGTGGCTACAAATACCCTTTTGGATCAAGCACCCGTCCACTTGCCTCTATGTTTAGCTAAACAAGATGTTGTAATAATGTTCATATTGTGCTCTATACTCGTACTAAGTAAAAAAATATCAAAACTGTTCAAGTATGCATCGGCATTAAATTACCTATATGAGTAATTAATAACCGATGAGGTGATGATAACATAATTAAAATACAGAGAAGAAGTTATTTGGTAGCGAAACCTGTGCGTAACCCAAGATTAATATTTGACACACCTCGTCCTCAATTATTTAAAAATTCACTTTTTCTAATAAGAAACTACCAAGTTGCGCAAAATTATGTATCAATGATTCAATGAGTGATGTAGTTATCTCATCCACCTAGCGTCCTAGCTTAAGTGACGATGAATGTGTTGGAATATAATATTATGCTAATGAGTCTAAACAAAGAACGAAAAAAGAATACACTTATCTATATCTAAAAAATATTCTTTAGCGACGATTAATTATAACTGAAACACATAAAATAACAAAACCTTAGAGCTCGTACACACGAGCAGCATTTTGCCGACAGCAGCAGCCGACACGCGTCGACGGCTGCAGTCGGTTGCAGTGGGATGGCCGGCAGCAGCCGACTGCAGTCGGCAACATGCTGCTCGTGTGTACGAGCTCTTACCAGTATTAATTATAAAACGAATTCTATTCCCAAATAAAACGATTTTGTGAGAATCGTCGACGAAAAAATAATAAAAAATCAGACAAACGGTGAGTCATGAAGTTATATAAATTATAACTAAAGTTAGGTACGTAATGTATAACTGTAACCTGATGTGTTTGTTGTTGATAATGTCAACACTACTATTGGCGACGACGACACCATCAGGTCTCCTTGAGTGCTTTTTCACTTTTACAAACAAAATCATGATGCGGATCAAATTCTCTCTCTTTCGCGACGTGATCAAATTATGGGCTCACATTATTATTCTTAAAGTTATTAAAATACTAGTAGGTAATTACATAATAAAGGATAATTCAAGATTTGGATGCCGGCTCGATGGCTCAAGCACCATCTACTAAAATCGTGAATATTTCATGATCGAAATTCGACCAGTGGGCGAAATCTAGTTTACAAAACGGTTCAGAGACCTTTTTGGCCTTCTAATATTTCCAAAGTTAGTTACGTTACAGGTCAGAATTTTTCGAAATGATCCCAGTTCAAAACTGAATCAATATATTGTGCACCGAATGAACGTATTGATTTATTGAAAACTTGGGATTTCTAATTTTCTGAAAGGTTTGAAATATGAATACTACATATCACAGGTACTTTGTGCATACAGAGAAAAATCGAAAAGGGCGGAAACTTGTCGCAGTAAATTTAAAGACTACGTCTTTCGTTTTTTATCTATATTTTATGGGGTTATGGATCGCAGCAAAAATATGCGGCATAAACGGCCGTATCTTTTGATTGCGTTGAGTTTAATTTTTCATTACTCCTAGGGATTGCAGACATGACTTGATACTTTCACGCGTCCCTGAGAAAAAGGGTATTGACAGACGGACAACAAAGTCATCCTATAATAAGGGTTCTGTTTTTTCCTTTTGAGATACGACATCCTAAAAATAACCAATGTTCAACTTATTTAGAGTATCGCGGTTATTATCACGAATTAATCTTTACGATTTAGACTGAATTATGAATATTACCACGACATATGATTACCATTCAACTACAAAACTAGGCGTGTAGTTGAATGGCGTTGTTCAATAAAAGGGCTAGCTGTGCAATTAAACGGCTATTTCCAGTTGGCTGCGACATTCATACTACGTCGAAACCTCAAAACAGATTTCAGAGTTCCCAGACATGCCGTTACAGGAATTAACCGTGTCTATGAATATTTTAGTCCCCGGGTAGCAAGAACTTTGTGCATCCTACTCATGTTTATTCAAAATTATATAGAAGTTGCATAAAGTCTAAACCACCTAATACCTAAACGTTATCAACAATTATTTTTTGATAATACATACCTAACTCGAGATAGTATTTACTGATGGTTTAGATTCACAATAATAGGACACGGTATGTGTATGCGCTGAAATCGGGTTCTAAGTATTTTTTTTAATTTTCAGGGCAGGACTACGTCTGCCGGGCCCACTAGTAAATAATAAAATAAACTTACACACTAAGTAAAATAAAACTTTAAAAAATGCTCCGATTAATGTTGTAGGTACCGGTAAAATTTATCACGGGATTTATTTAAAAAAAAACCGGCCAAGTGCGAGTCGGACTCGCGCACCGAGGGTTCCGTAATGGAGTCTCAAGGATTTTTTTTTCAATTTCTTTCCGTAACGTTTTCGATTTCCTCATTTGAGGTTGGTGCCAATTAAGGAAGGCCTCTAAATTGTATGAGCGCCAATACAACTCAGAGGTCTATCTTAATTGGTGATAACTATGTAAATTGCGGTTTACGATTTATAACGTATTAAAAAATCTACTCACTAGATCTCGTTCAAACCAATTTTCGCTGGGAGTTTGCATGGTAATGTACATCATGTATTTTTTTTTGTTTTATCATTCTCTTATTTTAGAAGTTACAGGGGGGGGGGGGGGGACACACATTTTACCACTTTGGAAGTGTCTCTCGCGTAAACTATTCAGTTAGGAAAAAAATGAAATTAGAAACCTCCATATCATTTTTAAAGACCTATCCATAGATACCCCACACGTATGGGATTGAGATATATTTTATTTTATTTCGGGAACCCCCAAAATTTATTGTTTTTATTTTTGTGTAAAAATCTTAATGCGGTTCATAAAATACATCTACTTACCGAGTTTCAACAGTATAATTCTTATGGTTTCGGAAATGGTGGCTGTGACATACGGATGGACGATTTATGACGTATTAAAAAAAACTTCTTACTAGATCTCGTTCAAACCCATTTTCGCTGGTTTGCATGGTAATGGACATCATATATTTTTTTTAGTTTTATCATTCTCTTATTTTAGAAGTTACAGGGGAGGGGGGACACATTTTACCACTTTGGAAGTGTCTCTTGCGCAAACTATTCAGTTATTAAAAAAAAAAAATTAGAAACCTCAATATCATTTTTGAAGACCTATCCATAGATAGGTATGAGTTTGTTGAAAAAAAAATTTTTGAGTTTCAGTTCTATGTATGGGGAACCCCCAAAATTTATTGGTTTTTTTTTTGTGAAAATCTTAATGCGGTTCACAGAATACATCTACTTACCAAGTTTCAACAGTATAGTTCTTATAGTTTCGAAAATAAGTGGCTGTGACATACGGACGGACAGACAGACATGACGAATCTATAAGGGTTCCGTTTTTTGCCATTTGGCAACGGAACCCTAAAAACACCCATGTGCATTTATTTGACCATTTTAGTGTGAACTTATGTGTAAGCTAAATAACATTTTCTGTTGAAAACAAGCTCTTTTCTTGAAGAAGCCGGTCGGACGAAATGACGGACAGACAGCGCAACGTAGCGTTACTACAACAATAGAGTTCCAAAGTCACGTTTTAAGATTTTTTCGAGATAGAGCATTATCATCACCAATGTCCATTTGTGTTACAGAGCCACGAAATTAAGTTGGTTTTATTATTATTGTATGTATAGAACACTTCTTACGTGACTGGGCGAGCAGCAAAATTTTCGTGATAAAATAATACCTTAAAAATCCTAGCAAATTTTATTTATTATTAACTATAGGTACACGTTGTATTCTGAGTTCAAACTCTACAAATAAAGGAGTAAGTTTAACTGATATGGCACAACTGATGATCAATTCTGATCCCGATTTATTCGACCATTATGTCTTCGCATGGCACCCAATCGAATTTAAAACTGACCTGAATGTTTTATAACGCGTTACGCCCTGTCTAGTGTAATGTCACACCCTCCCTCGAGTGCGTTGCCCTACCTATTTTGTTTTCTAGTTTGTACTCACTTAAACTACTAACTGCAAGGTTGCTTTGTTATTAGGACGAAATCCCAGTGTTACTTAATACAAGTTCGACAAACAATGTCGCGCATATTTTTTTTAACAGTTTCATAAATTTATAACTAATCTACTATTTTCGATTTGTCATGTGAGGAGTTTAAACTAGATTATTGTACTCGTAAATGCCAAAGCGCCTGCGGTAGTGAAGTGTAACCTTGCGCAGTTTGTTTCATTATGCTAGAATATGGGATGGTATATGTATCAATTTGCTCAGTGAGCTATCAATTCAATTTAGGACAGTAGTATACCTACTATATCAACAAACAGTAAAAATATTTATTTTCCATCATCTTTCCACCAACCCCAAATTTTGGCTACGAAACCGTAAAAACTCATTATTGTAGCTCTGTAACTGAATGTTGCTATGATATTATTTTAGATATACTTCAGAAACAGATTTAGACAAAGGAACTTCAATAATCAGCATCTTCAAATACCTAGAAAATTACACCCATATCGATTTTAGTCAAAACGTCGCGTTCGCTATCTTGGATTTAGAAATAGATGTCATCCTCGTCAGCATTCAGTTCCACTGCTCCATTTTTTATTTTTTTACATGTCTAATTTTACAAAAATAAAAACCAAAATAAATGCCTATAGTAAAAATGACGTCTTTGCGTAAAAACGAGTTCATCAATCCATACTAATATTATAAATGCGAAAGTGTGTCTGTCTGTTACCTCTTCACGCTTAAACCGCCGAACCGATTTACATGAAATTTGGTGTAGGGATAGTTTGAATCCCGGGAAAAAACATAGGATAGTTTTTATCCCAGGTTTCACCCTTTAAGGGGGTGAAAAGGGGGTCGGAAGTTTGTATGGGAAATCAATTACCGCTGAACTAAGTTCTTTTTGTCTGTCTGTTACTTCTTCACGCTTAAACGGCCGAACCGATTTAAATGAAATTTTATACAGGGATAGTTTGAGTCCCGGGAAAAAACATAGGATAGTTTTATCCCAGAAATCACCCTTTAAGGGGATGAAAAGGGGGGTGGAAGTTTGAATGGGAAATCAACTACCGCCGAACCGATTTAGATGAAATTTGGTAAAGGGATAGTTTGAGTCCCAGGAAAAAACATAGGATAGTTTTTATCCCAGGTTTAACTCTTTAAGGGGGTGAAAAGGGGGTCGGAAGTTTGTATGGGAAATCAATTATGAGATCAGGGGGGAATGGTCAATTTTCGTCTTCTTTCATGAATAAAATCAAAACTATTTATTTTATAATAATAACAAAAATATATTTAAGGTTAAGAAAACGAGCCCTTTCATTTGATATATGACACAGTAAGGTTTGCAAAACATTTTTTTTAAATTTCCTAATTTGTCCCCCGAAAATTACCCTTATTTAAAAAAAATATTATTTACTTTGCTTTGTGTTTGGGTCATAGAATTACACAATCCTACCAAATTTCACCTGATTTTGTAGATTCGGTGCAAATGTCTGTGACATGTCCGGATAGACAGACGCACGAGTGGTCCTATAAAGGTCCGTTATTTTGTACGGTACCCTAAAAAGCAGATTGGATAGAAAATAAGCTACGCAAATTACTAATTCCACGCGGACGGAGTCGCGGGCAAAAGCTAGTTAATAATAAAAATAGAAAAAAAATATAAATCGATCTAAAACTTACCTACTTTGTTTATTTAGATCTATTTAGATCTATTTTTGTGTTACAAAAAAGAGCCATTCGTGCAATCTACAGTATGGGTCCACGTGAATCATTAAAGGAAATCCCACCAAAAACATAAATGTAAAAAAGGAGAGCCAACTTCAATACAAAAATTATTCTCTGCTGTGGGCTTCGCCGCAAAAAGAATGGAGATCTGAGATTGAGTGCCAAGTTCTATGCAAAATCCAAATATGTAGTCTAAGGGCTGACTTGGCTGGGTTTCCCATACGAATTATATAGCCTTCGCATGTTCTAAACCTGTTACCTTTCGGTTCTTATTTATATATATTTTATTATTCCGAAAATTTGGCTTGCTGGTAGAAACTACCCATCGAACATAAGGCTCTTCCATGACTGTGTAAAAGTAGGTACTTAATAATAATTAGTATGGGAAATCCAGCCTTGTCAGCCCTTAGACTACATATTTGGATTTTGCATAGAACTTGGCACTCAATCTCAGATCTCCATTCTTTTTGCGGCGAAGCCCACAGCAGAGAATAATTTTTGTATTGAACTTGGCTCTCCTTTTTTACATTTATGTTTTTGGTGGGATATCATTACTTTTTGTGGGTTATTATTATTCATTTAAACTATTGCCTATACTATACTAAACCTACGTACCTACTTATGATAGGAATTGTAATAATAATAAGTATATACACCTAACTACTTATAACTATAAAATTATTATTTATTTAAACTATTGCCTATACTATAATACTATACGTACGTACCTACTTATTAAAGAAATTGTAATAATAATATTACTACAAATTACAAGTTTTCCTTAAGAAAACTTAGCAATTTCGCAGCATAAATCGCAACCTTATAGGTCAGATATCGAGAGACAACCGGACTGCAAGACGGCGCTCGCGCTTATGAGCGCGGCTGCCGCTCGCTTGGCCACGTTCGCGTCAACGGTTCGATTCGGTTGTCACAGCGACCCACCCACCCCGCCCGCGCCGCTCCGGCGTCACTCGGCGCGCGCGCGTCGTGTATATACCGAAAATCTAAATGCCTATTATTTTATCATTATTTATGAGTAGGTAATGATTTTACACTATTGATGTGCGCTAAATATAAAAATAATAATTAATCCCAGTTAATAACGTAGGTACCCTAAGTAATATTAGGTATTTATGTTAAGCGTTCATAATAAAATCTAATTATTTAAAAATTGCCAGTTTTTTATTTATTCCTTTGTATTCATCTAATTACCTATCTGCATACCAAATTTTAACTCTCTAGGTCATCTGGAACTAGGTCAGTCAATGATAAAAATGAGGAATTTTGGACATTAATATCTAAATAACCGTTTGAGATAAGCTTATGAAATTTAGAACACATATGTATCTCGCAAGTCTCAATATATGAGCCAAATTAGATACGTTTATGTAAAATGGTTTTTGATTTATGAGGGGGTCAAAAGTGGCTCCAAATGGTTCGTGTAATATTACACACGGTGCGGCTCGCCAGTTCTGTTTCTTGAACTCAGCTTGACACGCTCCCGCGTGTCTAGATATATAAGGAAATAAACATAATGACTTTACCTTCACTGTATACAGTGTGTCCGGTCATGAACTAGCTATATTTTAGGTACTTATATTTAAACACTTTTTATTCAAAAATACATGACACATTCGGGTCCAGCCTCCCCCCCTCTACGTGGCAGCCATTTTGTATTTTTCGTGAGATATTCTCTACGTGTTTACAAAAAAAATCATATCTCCCAAAATTTCAATCCTACTGAGATAAAAATAAGCTTATTTAAAGGGTAACAATATTGTCTATCATTTAAAAATACGAAATAAAGTTGCACTTTCTCGTAACTTAAAAAAAAATAATAAACTCCTAAAAAATTTACAAAAAAATATGCTATTTAACATATTATTGTAAATTACTGCAAAAACAGCCCGTATTACCCTTCTTTTTTTGTATTAAATCGATAGACTTTGAGCTAAGCTACAATACAACATTCAATTTACGGCTGGGTGTCTATTACTGAATTATTGTTAGTTGAACATAGCGTATGCGCAATTAACTGGCACAGAGAGCTTTAGCTTGCCTACAAGCTGAAGGTGGGCACTTTGAGCAACTTTTTTGATATTTTAATTTAGTTCAATGTTGTAAATAATTTAAATAGAAGAAGCTATTTAGCATGTAATGTGTTTTTTTTTAAATATTTTCCGGTTTAGGATTCCAACAATTCCAACAAAGGTCTTTTGTGCTTGCGCATACGCTATGTTCAACTAACAATAATTCTTAAAGTAATAGACATACAGCCGTAAATTGAATGTTGTATTGTAGCTTAGCTCAAAGTCTATCGATTTAATACAAAAAAAGAAGGGTATTAAATTTTTTTTAAGTTACGAGAAAGGGCAACGTTATTTCGTATTTTTAAATGATAGCCAATATTGTTACCCTCTTATTTTTATCTCAGTAGGATTTAAACTTTGGGAGATATGATTTTTTTTGTAAACATGTAGAGAATATCTCACGAAAAAACAAAATGGCTGCCACGTAGTGGGGGGGAGGCTGGACCCGAATGTGTCATGTATTTTTGTATAAAAAGTGTTTAAATATAAGTACCTAAAATATCGCTAGTTCATGACCGGACACACTGTATATACGAAAATATAATGTTCATTCGAAAAAATGTAGACTTGTATAAATCAAATGTAGAGATTCATAATTTCAATACAAGACAAAAAGATAAATTTGTTGTTCCGTATTTTAGATTAGCTAGAGTTAAAAGTCATTTCTTGGGAATAGTGTTCGCTTTTATAATAAATTACCAGCATCTGTTATCAAGTTGACTGATTCTAGATTCAAATCGTACATAAAAAAAAGTTTTGAAAGAAAAAGCTTATTACAAGGTAGCCCAATATATTGAGGATAAAGATGTCTGGAAGTAACTGCACTCTGTACAAGTACCTACACATTGTTTTTTTAAAGACGCTGTTATTAGCCAAAGCATACGCTGTTATTTAAAAAAAAGCCAATATAGTTAGATGGTCCAAAAATATTTAAAAATTGTAACCTTGCTGAGTTTCTTGCCGGTTCCTCTCAGTTGAAGGCTGACTTCCGAACCGGTGGTAACTTCTGTAATTCTACCTTCATAAGTGCCCTTCTAGGGCCTAAACTGAATAAATGGTTTTGACTGTGACTTTAGATTATTTAATGATTCTGTCAAAGCAATAAAGCAAAAGCATTGCTTTATTCAGCTCTAAAAAGGCACTTACATCCATTTAGAACTTAATGAAAAAAAAAGGTAAAATTTTCATATGAAAACATTATAAATTAATTTTAAAACATAGTTTCGTATAAAATTATAATCATGTTAAAAAAATATGCTTAAGTATTGCACACTCTCTTGGTACTCGACAAAATACAATTTAGTACACAAATAAACGCTTGTTTTTATAAAAAGTTTATTTTCAATTATAAAATAATATTATCCTATCAGGATAGTGGTCTGACAGACGTTATAGCCAGACGAGGCTTAGTAATTTGGTCCCATTTGGATTTCGTACCCTTGTATTAAAGTGTACAACACATTGGCAATACGGTAGGTATTGCTAATCTCTATAGGCGACGGTAGTCACTTACCATGCAGCCAGCCTTGTTGTCACTTGTGGCATAAAAAAGGGCGCAGAATCCTAGAATAGCACTGTTTTGTCAAGTTTAATTCTACTGCAGCTCTGCGTTGTACGATACAGAAATATACTATGGTGATTCAGAATAGATATAAGTATGATAATATAATAAAACCTGCGATTGGACACATTTATTTAAAATAAACCTTTGTTTTTCATTGGTAATGAACGGTGTCGTTACGCGCGTCTGGCTCACGCTGGTGGCATGCCATTATGATGCAAAGAACACAAGCGGCCTTCATGCTCAGTGGGCGGACGACCGCGGCGCGAGATCATACCGCCCGACGCCGACTTTCACCTACCAACACGGTTTCATCCAAACAAAACTTAATACCTTACTCGCTTGCACCGCATGTTACTACGTTGTTTCTTTATATCAAATTGGAAATCATTAAAGGTCACCACAGTGTCATCGTGTCGCATTGAGATCGCAAGGTACTTACTTGTTGTCAAAACACAAACAGTTCATTCACTAACTGTATGTGCATGTGTGGTGCGGAACTACATATTATTTATTAACCGAAATGATTGCTTTACTGTATACCTACATATGTATATAGTTTTTCTGCAATGCCATAACATGACTCTATTTCGAGTTTAATAATTCCATAATTGTTAAATAATATATTATAAAATGTAGTTTATATCGGATTGAACAAAAAAAGAGTACCTTCGTAATAAATGGCATAGCTAATCTGGAAATATATACATTAAACCTAAATATAAACACGCAGTGGTAGTTGTAGTAATACCATAAAGGCTAAAGAAGGCTAGCTTTGAGTATGATAGGGGACACGTACAATGAGCCTGTCGTGCCCTTCGTAATGAGTATGGAGCTGACGACGTGACGCGCGTATCTGGTGCAGAGAGGCGTATCGACGAGGGGCGAAGGGCGAAGGGAGGGCTCTATATGGCAGATCCCGCCTCACCATGAAGGTGGATGCTGACGTGAGAGACGTGCCAGCTGCCCCAGCCGCGACTCCCGGAACCCCGATCGCTAGTAATACAGAATCGCCTGTATCCTCCTTGGACGGTTTGTTGGTTTAACACTAACGTTCACAAATGCACATGTTTTAATAGCCGAGCTTGCATCGTAACACGTCGCCTACCATTGTACCCTATCTAATACTACACTGTATTAGCTCCCCCTAGCTTGTGGTAAGTACTAACCCACCTTTGCTTTCATTCACCGATGCCATAATAATTTTTCTTTATGAATGTAGAACCTATTTTGAAATTAACTTCCTATATGACAGAAATTTGTATAATAATATAGATGATTACTATGTCAATAATATGTATATTATATTACTTACTTAGGATTAAAGACTCAATCTAATTTTACTTCGTGTTATCTTAGTAAGTATTATTTAAATATTATTAAGTTTCAATCATTTTGTGACTGCGTCGACTAGACAAAACTGATTAACTCTTAACATTCCTGTCAATAAATTGTAGTTACAGTTAACGTACAGAAAAACTTTAATAGCTTATTTATATAGGAATGCTTTTCGTATAGAAATGATCTATTCAATCATGTTAGGATAACGCGTCTTGTTATAAACAGGAATAGTATAAATGTGTTTATTTTTGTTTACAAACATACAGACATATGAATACTGTTATAAATGACTCTTAATTATTTACTATGTTTAATATAAACATATATCAGTAAAGACATTTAAAGGTACAAATTAGAGTCCCTACCCTAATATAAACGTTGTCTTAGAGCTAATTAACCCACAAAGTTTGTAATGAATATGACCACCGGCAACTAATATTTACTATAAGTCACTTACGGGTGTAATGTAGAACATTAGTTAGTACATATATATTTGAGAGTATTTATAAGGTATATTTACTATTTGCAGATTACCAGGTGCCAGCAAGTGATATTATTCCGAAGCCCGACCGGGCATTGCTCGCCAAACTGGAGCAGGAAAATCGACGTATTGAGGCGGACGCGAAGACTGCCTCGCTCACCACTGTGCACAGCCGAAAGAGCTCAGACACCTCGCAAATATCATTAGCCTCTGGTAACTATATTTTGATGTTATATCTAACCGCGCATAACGTGGATTACGAGTAAGGAATAGCGTTTACGAAATACTGCGAGACGGTATAAAGCAACCGTGCAGATGTTAATGCTCACAAAAAAATACGTTACGTACCTAAATTACCAGTAAATGTTCGATTAATATAAAAAAACACTGAAAAAATACGTGATTGACTGAAAGACCTTCTAGGCTTTGTGTGGTTACCACCTTCAAAAATTATCCGGTATTGGAAACTACAATATCAATGATGGAAATCTCAATTGGCGTAAGGGACAATATACCGAAAATTATTACAAGCTTTATATTAGCTTGCAATGTAGGTAGGTATGTATGTTTTTCCGGGGTGAATATTGCAACTCAATTTTGAAGCAGATATCTTTAACCGATTTAGCTGAAATTTTGTATGTACACGTTTAGTTTAGTTGACTATGCATGGTTAGCTGTGTGACGTCATTCTAAATCCAACATGGCGGAACACCTAAGACGGCGGACTATTATTTTTTAATGCAATCCTACAATTTGGGTATCAAATGAGAGGGCTTGCTGAGAATAACTCAAAAATTAAAGTGACGTCACTCTGACTGAATCCAAAGCTTGTTTTTAAAAAAGTTTTTACATTATTGATATTTTTAAACATAGCCGGATGTCAAAATTAAGGCTTAGTTGGACTATATTGTATCGAACTTTTCGAGGAGAATCAATCAGATTTTTATTTAGTTTATTTTAAGATTTAAAAATGCATTAATAAGAGGCTTATACTTACTCAATATATGTAATGTTAATATTTAAATACTATACTGATATTTAAATATTTATTCTGACAAATTTCCATTTACTGTTCCTACATTTTTATTTTGAATTTTATAGCCGACCAATTAATGAGTAAGAAGTTACTATATTAGATTATCCTCACTGATAGATAAACCATTAACTGCGACACATATAATGTATGAGGGTGTTATCTCTTATCTGTAATACGGGTTGTCAGTTACAAACTGTGATAGTGTTCATATCATGCATCTTACATACTCATTCGCTTGAAATTGTGATTTTATAAATAAAATGAAGGAGAGCTATGATTCTTTGGATACAATAAGTGTTATAGAAGTATTCTATGCCAGTATTTTGGAAAATATATCACTTGGTTCGTATTCCGTAAATAAATTACCATCTGGATCACATAATAACAGAGTATAGACTTACCTACCAATAATACAGGTATTTTTTTATTTGTGAAAAATGTTACAGTATATTACTCTATAGATAACGTGATAGATATTTACAACACTAAGCAACACTCAAGAATAGATACTTCAAAACATATTTTCATAAATACAGCGACCAGTTCGAATCATGAAACGGAAACGCGTGTCTCCACCACAAATGGTGAAGAAGACCTGTGGAGTATGTGGGGGCGAATCGTCAGTAACTGGGAGACAGAGTGGCGTCGAAGAAACCAGTTCGTGCGTGATCTGGTTCGACAGGGGGTACCTCATCACTTCAGGGGGATTGCATGGCAGCTATTGGCGGGAGTCGATTGCTCGCCCGAAAAGAAATTATATGCATCGTATATTAAGGTTGGTTTATCAATATTACTGGGTTGATACTTTCA
Organism: Ochropacha duplaris; assembly: GCA_951361185.1. NCBI lineage: Eukaryota > Metazoa > Arthropoda > Insecta > Lepidoptera > Drepanidae > Ochropacha > Ochropacha duplaris. The sequence continues at coordinate 6,711,317 of OX592690.1, forward strand.
GATGGAATCTTGTCGATGCCTATATTGGGTTCGTCATACTGAACTAGTACTCAGATACATATTACTCAGTTAATTATTATTGTGGCATTTGGGGTTTTTCTATATGTTTTCAAGTCTTAGAGCCAAACGAACTATAAGAAACTTCTCATACCCCTCATTCTCCCCTCTTCTCATACACTGAAGTGTTATTTGCGTGGGAGCTATTAAAATGTTGTTTAATGGATTCCTTAAAAATCCTCTCGAGCTTTACAGCCAAAGTTGCACAAAAATGTCATAAGTATCATACTATTGTGTTTGTCATCATTGAATGTTTAAGAAGACGCTTTCTTTTTTTTACAATATAAAACATTCATTTCAAACTAGGCAAAATCTGCATGCGAGAAGGTGATTCGTCGCGACATAGCTCGCACGTACCCAGAACACGACTTCTTCAAAGAGAAGGATGGACTCGGGCAGGAGTCGTTGTTCAACGTCATGAAGGCATACTCGTTGCATGACCGCGAGGTTGGCTATTGCCAAGGATCAGGGTTTATTGTGGGCTTGCTGCTTATGCAGGTGAGTTTTTGACATTATAATTGTGTTCACTCTGAAGCATCCTGGGTTTTATATGCATCATTAACATTTAGGGACACTTGTGAAATGCCTTCTCCATCCTCATATTTTCCATTGACAGTCATCACAGCATGGGCTAGTCTTAGATTCGATATATATCAACGTAACATGTGACGTCATAATAAAACGTTTTCAGGTTGCATTAAAAATCGATTAATAGAAAAAAATGCAAGGATTTTTTTGTACGTTATCATAATTTTTATGTGTTTTGAATTTAGATGCCCGAAGAAGAAGCCTTTGCTGTTCTCGTGAAAATAATGCAGCAACACCGTATGAGAGATATGTTCAAACCCAGCATGGCCGAACTAGGCCTCTGCATGTTTCAATTGGAAAACTTAGTCCAGGAACTATTACCGGATTTGCACGTGCATTTTCAATCCCAGGTCAGTTTATGTAACATTATAAAATGATTGGGTAAGTCATAACTGGATAGTTCTAGTATATTTCTACTAACTCCATAGAAGACCGATAATATGACTATAGGTTATGAAATGATTACACAAAAGATGATGAAATTCAAGTACACTTTAGTACACTATGAAATGAAGTAATCTTAGTATTTTTAGATGTATTATACATTAGTTAATGTTAGGTTATTTTTTTTCTTGAATATAGGCATCATCCTAATTCGACCTTCATAAGTGCCCACCTAGGGCCTATACTGAATAAATGGTTTTGACTTTGATTAAGAAGTATATTTGCAGAGTTTTAGCACATCACTGTACGCCAGTAGTTGGTTTCTGACGCTGTTCACGACTACACTGTCGCTGCCCCTCGCTTGCCGTATCATGGACGTGTTCCTCTCCGAAGGAATAGAGATTGTATTCAAAGTTGCACTTGCATTGCTGACACTCGGAAAAAATGATTTATTATCCCTTGATATGGAAAGTATTTTGAAGGTAAGGCGGGTCTTGTGTAGTTTTTAATCTATACTAATATTATAAATCTGAAGAACTCTGGAACTACTGTTACGAAACGAAAAAATATTTTAGTGTTGGATTTATCGAGGAAGGCTATAATAACATCACGCTTTGTTGCGAATATCCCACGGGAACGCGGGTAAAACTGCGGGGGACATCTAGTTATAAATATTATGTATGGATGAAGTTGGCAATTGTTACTCATAACGTGTTTATGTATTCCAAATAATAAAAAGTTAACTTTTCCAGTACATACAAAAGGAATTGCCTGCTAAAGCTGAAGCGGATCAGGATGCATTCATGAACTTATCTTATTCAATAAAAGTAAATCCTAAGAAAATGAAAAAGCTAGAAAAAGAATACACTGTTATTAAAACAAAGGAGCAAGGGGATATTGCAGTATTAAGGGTGAGTTATATTTTTATGTTTATTTTTAATTTTAATATTATTTGCTCTAATGTTCAAATTTTAACCTATTATTGTGATTGTTACTTGTCTTTTTACACTAGAATTAACAATTTTGATGTGTAACATCTTTCCTTACGCTTGAGTGATTTCGTGAAAAGGGACGGAAGTGTGTAACAGAAAGCAGCTGGTAGAATTGGCTGTCCGATAGTGACATTTCCTCTATTGTAGTGCAGGCAAACGTTTTTAGCCCATACAGTCTCAATCTCAAAGAGGTTGGTTGGTACATGTGTGGTATTACCAAGGTGACATGTCAGATATTACACATCCTATGCGTCACACGACCTACGCACTGCAATGAGCTAATATGAGTATACTCGAAAAAGAATCAAAAGTCGTGACACAAGAATAAAGCGAGTCAGATAATATACGCAGATACGATAATATTTTATCTGCGTATAAAAACTTAAATATCTGAAAGTATCGCACACTACGCACGCAGATACGACAATATTAAAAAAAATTACATTCAAACCTACTAGACCTGTTTTTAGTGCGGACTGTTTATACAGAGTGTGACTACAATGAGTTGGCGTCTTGAACGAATAAACCACGTTGGCGTATATTAGAAGAGGATTCTGATTTTGAATTTGATGCACGTGTTGCATTAGCATCTTATTAGCATTAACTAAAAGGTGAAGAATTTGTATATAATGTAATTTAACTGTTATATAATAAAAATAATTAATTATGTAATTTAAATATAAAACCGGATAAAAATAAAGTTAAATTATTAGCGTCAATTTATTGAATTATATTAATGTTTGCGATGATAAAATATTATGACACAGATGTTATCTGCAGATATATTTGTATAAGCAAATAATATTGTCATCATCTTTTGATATCGGTCGGTGAATTGTCTGCGCTGTGTATTAGTTCATTGAATTTCATGAAGAGCGATATTGAAAAGTATGCGCTCATACAGATATCGTATTTACGTAATGTAGGTATACTGGCTTAAGATAGACGATATTTACCGCACTTTTGTACCATTAAAGTACAACTAAACTCATTTCTCACATCGCATCTTGTGCTATTGAATCCTATTTGTCAATAAATATATTAGAAGATAAGTCATTGCAGTGTCTACGACAGGAGAACAGACTTCTCAAGCAGAGAGTCGAACTGCTTGAGAAAGAGAGTTCAGCGTTAGCGGAAAGACTAGTGAGAGGACAAGTGGACCGAGCGGAGGGTGAGGAAGAAACCTACGCCCTGGCCAGGGAAGTGCAAGCCCTTAGAAGGGCCAATATGGACGCACAGCAGCGGCTGGCCGTAGCACAGGACGAAATACGCTCCTTAGAAATGACTATTGCTGAGGTTTGTTGGATATTTTTTCTTTATCAGAATAATTAATTGCCTTTAACGTGTACAACACATTAGCAATCTCTCTGGTATTGATGATGTCTATTAGGCGACGGTATTAACTTACCATCAGGTGACCCGCCTGCCTGATTGTCACTTGAAAAAAACAAAGAATATTTCAAAAATTAAATAATACATAATGTCCTAGAAATTTCTTCACACATCATTATGTGTATCCTATAGTATGGGCATTTCAAATGTGATATTTAGCATAATGGTTTAATTCAAAGATACATTTTGTTTGGCAGAACAATTCAAGACAATCGTCATTGGAGGGTACAGAAGGTAGTAGTGGTGGGGCCAAGGGCGAGGAGCTAGCTCGTTGTCTTCAAAGAGAACTAGTGAGAGCTCGACTGCATGCGGCCGAGCGCGAAGCCGCCGAGAGGGAACTCACCGCTAGGATCTCCGAGCTTGAGAACGAAAACAAGAGCCTTAGGAGACAACGGGTTGACAATAATGTGGCACATTTACAGGTACCACCACATAATTAGCTTTGTAAAATATAATTTACTAGTTTTCCGCCCCGCGGTTTCACCCGCGTTCCCGAGGGATCTTATAATTTCCCGGGATGAAAAGTATCCTATATGTTATTCCAGTATATGATCTGTGTGCCAAGTTTCATTAAAATCCATACAGTGGTTTTTGCGTGAAAGAGTAACAAACATCTACAAATCTTTAAATACAAACATACTTTCGCATTTATAATATTAGTAGAATAGGACAACCAAGCAATGCAAATGCAAATTAGCTTTGTATGAAATACCTACATACTTGTGACTTCATAAATATACACCATCAAAAGACTTTGTCGTTAATTTGGTAATTAAAAATCATAAAAAGGCGGAATTTTACAACGTGTTCGCTATTTTCGAATATTTTTAGATGTTTTATACACTAACGCGTGTATAAATGTATGTTAGGTATTTTTTCTTGGATATAGACATCATCCCTATTACGTATGAATTATGTTTTCTCTAATAATTTGTAGGATGAACTGATAGCTGTTAAGTTGCGCGAGGCTGAAGCCAACTTATCGTTGAAGGATCTTCGGCAACGCGTCACTGAACTATCTGACGCTTGGCAGCGACATTTACAAGTGAATATAAACTATTTATTATTACAACATAAAATGTATTATTTTCACGAAATAATAACCTATTATTATGACCAATGTTTCCTAGTTTCAAGCCTAGAACAAATAACATTTACATTCATTTTTATTTACATCAATTTACATTCATTTTTATTAATAATTTTTGGGACAAAATAAGACAAAACACAGTAAATCAGCAAGTAAACATAAATTAACGGTTAAAGTCATATAAATAGGAGCACAGACAAGATCCGCAGCCGGCACAAGTGCAGTCGACCGTCGTATCCGACATAATGGCGACTCCGAAGAAATTGCTTCGGGCGTGGGAAGGTAGATCGGCTGACATGCAGAAACTTGATGAAGAAATTATGACCACCAGGATTAGGGAGGTCGAGGCTCTCACAGAGTTAAAAGAGCTAAGGCTTAAGGTAAAATACCATTGCATTAATAGGAATGTTGACTGACATCAAACTAGCTTTTTATTTAATGTCAAAACAATATTTTATATTTTGCTGAGTTTATTGACGGTTCTTCTCAGCAAATGCAACTTTACGAACCGTACGTTAGAGTTTAGATTTTTTCATAATTCAAACATTATGACGATTAAAAATACTTGAAATTATTTCCCATCTAGGCTTTGTGTGCTTACCTTCGACCACATCATCACTTACCACGGTGAGATAGTGTTCAAACACAAGCTAATCCCTAAAGTAAAAACAATATATTTTGAGTTTAAGTTAACAAATGTGGTATGTTCAGGTAATGGAATTGGAAACACAAGTTCAAGTGTCGACGAATCAGCTACGTCGTCAAGATGAGGAAGCGCGTCTATTGCGAGAAAACATGGACGCCGCTCTACAGAGAGAAAGGGCATTGCAAGCGCGCCAGAGAGAGTACCAACATAAATACACGGACTTAGAAAGCAAGGTATATTTAATTAACCTAAATATATAGAAATAGTACACTAGTGGCCCGGCAGACGTTATCCTGCCCTAAAAAAACTTAGAACCCCATTCCAGCGCCATCTACCGGGTCCAATTGTGGATCTAAACCATCATGGGCCGTTCAAGTATTACGTAAGCACAATATCCTTGTTTGGTTATTTTGGATGACAAGGGGAGTCGAGATGATGATTACGTCATCGGTAGTTATTTACTTTTTTACACGAATGGTAACCCTCACATTGTCTATGCTTGAAAACGAAACGCATCTTCGGGGATTCCCGCAAATAATGCATACGTTTAGGCACTCGCTTTAGAACCGATTAGGGGAATTATCAGTAAAATCTAATCTTTATCCTAAATCTTTTTTCTTATTTTTAAAATTATAACATTATAATTATAATATAAAAAAAAAACATTTATAAATTGGAAAATGTGTATGTAAGCATGGGGAGAGGGGGTAAGAGCTTTGCTTACTTTTGCTGACAAGGGAGATGGGGGGGTAAATAATTGTAATAAATCTGCTTACGTAACATTTGAACGGCCCCTCAGTCAAAATATGTAATTATCAAAAATGACAAAAATGTGCGACAAAAATAATTTTCTTGATATTTTTTTTCGTGAATTTTTCCTTTATATTAAATAGTACCTAAAGTTATTCTGCTATTCGAAATGGAGACGAATCCAACAAGTCAAAGATCATTAAATCCCTTCTTCAGTCATAAATGGTGTAACTAACCCGACTTTGTTTTATATAGATAGATTATACTGTATTTTTTATTAATTCATATTACAGGCAAAATACGATTCCATGCAAGCTAATATAAGAAACATGGAAGATGCACAAAGAATAGCTGAGCTGGAAACTGAAGTGTCTGAATATAAGTTAAAGGTGAGGACAAACTATTCTAATTTGTTTTAAATATCCCACCCGATGATAAGCTTATATGTGTTTTATTTTATTTAGAATGAAGTAATGGCGACGGAAGGTGAATTGCGCAGTAACAACATGGATGACTCTGATAGAGTACGTGAACTACAGGAGCAAGTTGCCGAACTAAAGGCTGAGGTAATATAAATTAAATATAGCGATAAAATCAAAACTAGACATTTTAGGTCCGATTTTTCAAACACTGGATTAAACGGATAAGCTATTCGTCTGATAATTCCATACAACAACTATTCTAATTACAAATTAACAGCCAGATATAGCTTATCTAGCCATTGAAAAATCAGGCTTAAACCAATTTAAACTAAATTGTTAAATATTTATATATAAAATACAAACCTATATATTTTTAGTTAACATCCTGCATTTTAGTGCAGTACATCCCTTTTTTATTTTTAAAAATTTAATATTCTCGGATATTCACGAAATCTGATCATTTAGACATCTGATTATTTCACTTATTTGGATCAAGTCTTTATCAAATTGCCATTACCATACCAATAGGCTCAATATTCACAAGTCTCACCAATAAGCTACAAAAAAATGCTGTAATGTTTAGTTTTCTTTCTTGAATTAATTTAAAAACAATTGTACCAATATTTAGATGTTACATTCTTTTTATATATTTTGATTAACACATGTATAAAGAAAATACTTTAATTTCAATAAACACTTAACGTGTTATGAAAAGATATCACATAACAGTATGTTATCGAACGATAGCACCGTGTGGCTGGTCACCCGCTATAATAACGCATCACTCAGTGTAGAGGCATTATATGCTTTATTTGTTCCACCACTATTGTATATATTGAAAAATATTAGCAGTCTATACATACACTTACTTATACACCTTCGAATGTCATATTGTATACAACTAATTAATTATTAATATTACCCGACAAGTAATTAATCGTATTTAAAGCAGACTTACCTTGGTTGAGATAAAGGTAAAATATTATGATGTATTTATTGCATTATTTATGATACGCTTTATATATTATCTGATAGTTTTTATTTGGCACTGCACAGTTTCCTACACCAATCACCTCGGCGGAGTGTGAGCCCTGGAATTGGCTCGAGTAAGTTCAATATATATCCTCAAATTCTGTCGGTTAGTGTGTTAACTCGCTTGAGCCCAACCAACCTGTGTTACAGTATTAACTCGACTACAGTACAAATGTCTTTGCATGATACTAAATGTTATTTGTGTGTTGTAGAATAGGCAACGTGTTTCTAATCTGTGGCTACTTACCTATGTTACTATACAGGGTGTCCGGTAAATAGTACTACAAACTTAAAGGAGAGATAGGTGGGCGGATCACCTACCAAATATACAAAAATGACCTTAATAAAAGTGTCACCATTTTTGAGATATCCAATGTTCTGATTTTTATATATTGATATTTGAATTTGAGATTCTAAATACCTCAAAAATGGTGACACTTTTACTAAGGTCATTTATTGTATTGTAGGTGATCCGCCCACCTATCTCTCCTTTAAGTTTGTAGTACTATTTACCGGACACTCTGTATACTAGCTACCTCAATTTACTTTGTCATAGACGACAGAAGTGGACTATGGCAGTTATTAAGGAATTAAAGTAAAATTTTTGTCGTAACATTCGAAAATAATTTGCATTGAAATCTTTAATTTTCTAACAATATAGGCCTCGATCTGTTTATCTTTATGCAAAATACGTCAATTCGTTGCTCTAATATTACGTTAATAAAGTACCAAGAAATAGATATAGGTAAGGATATATTTAAATAAATGAACTTTCAGTGCGGTATTAAATGTTTGTAGGTACCTGCAAATTAGGAAAAATAACAGAATATGAGTTCACGGACAATGAGATTCTCAGCCTTAGAAACTGTGGTTGTATAATTAACTCATACAAAAAAACGTGTTTATTTTTATTAGTAGTATTATGTTTCCAAAAATGTATGCTTGCATGGTAAATATTTAAGCTATACGAGTATAATATGTATGTGCTAGCTTTTTTTATTTGTCCTACACTCAAGTTCATAAATCGTTTGAATATTTTATAATTTTATTGTATGGTAGTTCATGTTGATTTAGTTAATTTTAAAACTTTTATTGATGATTATTTTCAATCTTGTTTTATATTGCATATTATGATGATGTAACCGAAATGTTCGTGTTTTAGACATTTTCTATTTTGACGATGTGAACTAATCTTTGAAAGATTTTACATAGTATTTGGGTCGATGAAGTCTTAATTAAGGGCTAGAGAATAAATTAAGAAGAAATCAATAGTGTTTTTCGAAAAAAACGATAGTGATATTTTATAAAGCATCAAAGACCTACTTAAGTTGTTAACATATTTTAGTTAATATGTGTTTTTTAGTATCTTGCAGTATTCAGTTAATATAGATCATTTTTTAAAAATGCTACCGTTGGCCGATCGCTAAACGACGGGCTCTGCCTAAACCAATATCAATGATTCGCGTCTGTAGTCCAAGATTAATTAGGTACTCTGTAGACACTGTAATGTACTACGCCATTCTAGCAATCGTGTTAATAATCGCTTAAGATCAAGCGTTTCGAAAGCACGTTTCAGATCGTTGTATCTATCTATGCGAAGTTTGAGTGTAATTTATATGAGTAATAAGTTTATGAGAAATGAAATTATAGGGAATAATTAGCATTGTTAAAATAATTGTTTCACTACTAATTGTTATGATTATCAATCAATATAACGGAAAAAACGAAGATCGTCAGCAGATAGAAAATCAGTAATAAAATTACCTACATTATTGAAATCAATTTAATAGGCGACCTCGATATTTGTATGGTGCCAATGCGTGGTGACGCATAAGCTCAGCTACGATGAAGTTTTAGTCCGTTGCACATGGCCAGTTTAGCTGACATGAAAAGCGAGAGTATTTTGGAATGCGGGAGCAGAAGTGCTCGGTTGATTTGGAACTTAACTTTTTAACTTAACTTCAAGCCGAACTGAGTTAGATAGACGACACCGTGTGTTACGTTCTTTACGTAGTTTTGAAGCATGTGTATGTTTGCTATTTCTGGTTACGTTTGTGTACTAATTAATATTTATACGTTACGTAGGTCATGAGGCTAGAGGCGTGGAGAGCTCGCGCGCTTGGCCAGACCGAGCTAAGTCGCGCCATCTCTATGGAGGACGATTTGGAAGAAGACGAGAAACTAAAGTTGATCCTGCGTCGTGAGTCATCCACATCATTCGAAATGCCTGCAGCCCCACGCAAAGCCACGTAGCAAATACTCTTTAAACCATACTTTACAATAATTATCGTTGAACTTACATTGACACTGAATATGCGATATTATAATACGTAGGTCCAAAAGGTCCAAAAAAATCCTACCATTAACTTAAAAATTTAACGGGAATCTCAAACAACTAGTATTATTACATTTCTTCTTTTATATACTTCTCACAGCAGTTTACTTTTCTCAATAGGCGTGTTATTCCTGGACGATGAATTTCAATGAATTCTCTTCCTAGACAAAATTATATCGCCCTTTGTTTTACAGTGGAATACAAAGGTGAAGAGTTCCATAGTATCCGAACGCCTTTAATCACAGCACGATATTATGCAATATTCTTTTTACTTTCATTATAGCAGTTTCATCCCCGTCAAATATTTATGACTGCTTTCTTTATCCAATAATGTCACATTAGTTTGTGGTTTGTTAATTAGAATCACCGATTAACCAAATATTGGTAGGCTAGATTTTATTGGACCTTACTACGTATAACATGTAACAACACGTTAAGTAGGTATACATTTTTTAGCGAACGAAACAATTTATTAAGTATTTTATACACGCTCTAAATATTTATGACCCTGAATCAGTTTATCTTCATGACATGACATTTGTGGAACGACGCATACTTTTTTACTAGTACCTACCTATCTAGCTACTGTTTCTTGTCTTTTATATTTCAGTAATATAAAGTTGGCCGTGTAGTTATTTAATAATGATTTTTTTACAGTAGGTTAATAGGGATATAACATTTTTAGATTTGAAAGCAATAGATTTTAGGTTCGAAAAAGTATAAATTTCTCAACTGAGATAGGAAGTAGTTCTAAAATAAACTAACATACTAAGATTATGTAGTACTTTCATGAGCTCCTACTCATCAATTCGCGATGCCAACTACATTATATACATACATAGATGCACTTTACAGTAACATTTTATATGATTGTAGGTGAGACTTACAGGTAGTATAATATAGTCAATATATTTAACACTAGAAGAACAATCACTAGGAATCTCTGTACAGTAACAATACATACAACTGTCATACAAGTTTAATAACTACATCAAGAAAACACCGCGTGGTTGGTTACTTCGATCTCGTTAACTTTGAGGCGTTTCGTTTTTTATATCTTCGGATGAAATATCATAGTTATAAACAAGAAATTATTCATTTACCTACCTTACGTTCAGCTACACAATGCATGTACCCTAGTATTATCCATGTTGAGTCCACTTAACTATAGATATTTTAACGAAATCATTTCTAATTAAACATTCCAATTTTATTAATTAATTTAAGTATAGTTTTAATATTTAGGAAAAAAAATGCCCTTATTTATAAATTTTAACATATTCAGGTATTTAAACAATCAAGTTTATTCAATGAGCTGATTGGATAAGAAATACACATATTCTTTATTATTCAATTAAATGGCAATATTACGCGTAGGTACTTATTTGATTAATGCTTTTAATTTTACATATTTAATGTGTAATTATAATAAGAATTGAGGTATTATTGTATTATTTATTATTTTTTTGAATACTCAAGCTATACGATACGAGTATTTAGCTCAAAGTAGATCACGTTACGTGTGTACCAAGACCACGACATAACTTCGAGGATCCTATCCACATAGCTTATATTCTGAATTAATTTATAATAGTAAAAGCGTGAGATGGTTAATCATTACCTTATATCAGATATTGGAATACATTTTTTATAATAGACGCAGAATTCGTTATATTGTTTTTATTACGGAACGATATATCTATGGCTATCTATATTATCTCTGGTATCTATATTAAAGGTTCTGGAAAAGATGCAGACCGCTGAAAGCTAAAACTGAATATATTACCTATTACAATTTAAATTCTTAAGAGTAAATGTGTCGTGTCGTGGTTTTCCTCTTTTACACACTACATATAATATTTCCAGGTTCTTATGAACAAGGATAAGTTAATGGGGATCCTAAATTACTTCATTTTAATACAATATTATTGCTTTAATTGGCAGCTATGTATTTATTAAATTATTATATAAGCACATAAGTATGTACATTTTTTTTTACACATTGGAATATTAAGATAATAATAAATAACAAACATTGAAATAACTCCATAAAATTATAACAATAACAAATTCAATTGATTGAATATAACTAGACAAAAAACTGACACCGGAAGTAGACCGCCGTTCATTGTTTATGACAAAAGGTTCGCAAAACAGATGAACAGAATAAAATAGTAAAGTAGTTCGAATCCGTTTTCTTTTTACTATAAATTAGAATACAAAACAAATTACATTGAAATAAGGTTAAATTTTGTGTATGTTTTAACATTTCCTTTGATTTCACACCTGTCTATAGTTAACATTATATGATCCGAAAGAATTAATATTCCATGAATATCAGTCTAAGCTGTCAGCTAGATAGTTTATATAGCAGGAGTGAACAATGTTTGTTTTGGACGATGTTTAATTATTTTCCTATACCTCACTGTAGACCGGTGCATGTAACTGATAGTATTTTATTTAAAGAAAATATAATTATTGCCTTATTTTAATCTATTTTTTATTATAGCTACTTATTAAGTTATTAATATAGCAAGACGTGCAATAATACAGAATATATCATTAATCATAGAAAAAGCAGCAATGGTTTCAGTTTTTTTTTGTGAAAATATACAGCGTCTACACGCTAATAGGTACAGCTATAATCTCAGGTATTTTGAAATTAGGCAGGTTAAATAGATTTTATTTCGAAATAGAATGTCGAAATAAAAACTATCTAATCTGCCTTAATTTCATAACAGTTTTGTTGACTTCTTTTAGCTCATATAAACCGTTGCAAAAATATTAATTATCTCTTTATATTTTGTGTAAATGTATCGTTAATAATGTGTATGACCACTTCATTCAATGTGTATGACCACTTCATTCAATGTGTAATTATATTGAATGGTGCTTTCAAGTAAAAATATAACTATTCAAGATTTTCTTAACTCGCAACTACATAAATTTCATGAAAAATTACATTCTCTTATTCATCATTACTGTCCACCGCGGTTTCACCCGCATTCCCGAGGAATCCGCGTTCCTGTGAGATATAGCGGTATGAAATCTATTTTACGACGCATTCTCAGACCTACCAAATATAAAAACACAAAAAAAACATAAAAATCGTTTTGCCGTTTCGGAGGAGTTCGGTTACTAACACTGTGATTCAATAATTTATATATACAATGTGTCCGGTCATCGACTACAGAAACTTTAAGGGCATGTAGTATAATCATTTTCATCGACAATACTACCCCACATGGGGGGGTCAAAAGTCCACCGCCTTAAAACGGCAGCCATTTAAATTTTTTTTTCGGTTGCAAGTGCTTAAACTGCTATAATTTTGTATGTTGAAGCCCTATCTGAGTAAAAAAAATACTGGCGGATGCGTTAAAATATTGTCTATCATTATGTAACTTCATAACTAATGTTAATAGCATAATTTTGCAGAAAAAATGCTGAAGTCAAATTTCAAGGTAAAATTTGACATAATTTTTTAGTTTTATCAAAATGTCTTAAAATCTGGCCCACTAATCTACTTTTTTTAGTCGCTTAATCAAAAATTTATTCATTTCTCTAATAAACGTTAAAATTATGTTTCTAAATGCAAAAGTTTTGAAGTTATTGATGTTTGAACTAGGCATCCAAAAGGAAATAATTACATGTGGGGTAGTTTTGTCGATGAAAATGATTATACTACATGCCCTTAAAGTTTCTGTAGTCGATGACCGGACACATTGTATACATATTTAATTTTATATACCACCATAAAAATTTTATCCTATTCGCATAGTTTAAATTATGTATGTGAAATTAAATTAATAGCACGCCCTGTAGTCCACTTTGGTACCTACCCTACTATTTATGTTACACCTTTGTCTCTCGTGTTGTACCTGAGTAGGAGGTACATTATATAACATTATATACATAAAGATAATAAATATGTTACGGTTAATGTGATTAAATTGAATAATTACTGGAAATTATTAATACAAACCAACATAACATACTAGGTTAATGTGATAAATATATGCAATTGACCCTCTAATTATTTATCATTTTCACCTAGGTACGCGTATATTATGATAAATAAATATTAATGATGCCAATTATTTTATTAATTCTCATGAAGCAGTATTTTTAAGGTACTTCGTGTAAAATTTTGATAAATTTTATAAAGAAAATCTTATTAAAATATGTTTTTCACTCTAATTATGATATTTTATTCATTTGACCAATCATTGAGTTTTTTTTAATTTTATTATGAAGCTGTAAAAACGTATTATTTTCTTAATAGTTAATATAATTATTACACTTAGGTACGGATATTTTTTAATAGCGTAAAATATTTTAATATGATGTTTGTGTATAAATCTCAAAGTATGTACCTAATTTGATTTAAAAAATACACTACACGCTAAAGCCAGATTTTATCAGCCCACAAGTAGGTACCTAATCGTAATTATTATTATTCACTATGTATGAAATAGCTGATTATTATTTTAAAATACTTTCGAAAAATAAAGACTTTGGACTGTCATGTTATTGTATGGATATGTAATTGTCACATTTTTTTTTAAGAAATAAAACATTTTACGCATTTTTGTTTGGATTTTTTTCAGTATAACTTACCGACGAACCTCTTATAGGTAGATAATATTTGATTTCAATAAATTTATTTGTGATTTTTATGTATTGTGTGTTGGTAAATCTTAATTGTAACTATTATGTTCTTTTAGTAAATAAATTACTTAATCTGTTTGAGGGTTTAATTACTTTTCCCCCGTGGTTTCACTACACTGAAACTAAACTAATATACCTACCACTCGATTCTGTCTTTCCCCAAGCATCTACCGGTGTGTTCTGGCAGATGCACTTGAGAGCCAGTGTCTTCTAAACTTTGTAAAAGTTCGGTAACTATTGGCCAGCCATCACCCTGGTATTGGTAGGTAATCTCCATATCGTCACGATAGTCGCTTACCATCAGATTTCGATGAATCAATTTGGGTAATTGTTGAGTTAAAATGTTGAGTTTGCTTTATAACTCTCAATTTTGTTCAACTTATGTTTATTGCACTTGACCCCAGATTCCCTTACAATAAAAGCAAACGGCGCCGGGCGCGTATATGTATGTCTGTATCGAATCTCTCAGATATCGTCATGTTTTTCTAAGACTTAGATAATCGACACAATTACCAGTCAAATAAATACAAACACCAACATAGTTTGTTATTATTTTATTATTAAAACATACCATTTATTCACCACTCAAAAGTGTAATAATAAAAATATTTTTATATATGTATTAGTTCATTAATTTAATTATAATTGATTAAAACTGATTTGGTTAATAGGCACATAACATGTAAATTATAGTTTCAAGCCACACTCTTATATTTTGTGAACAAATTATAGAGGACACGAAGTGTTGACTTGAGGTCCAGATTCACAATATCTGAAATCAAAAACAAATTATGACGTCTATACAAAAATCTTTATGTTGTCAAACTTTTTATGATATGCTATGGTTTCACACACATTGTAGGATTCAAACCCGAAACCTTCACTACGGCACCCCACCTGTACCAGTGAGTGAAATGTCATAACCATAAAGTTTTTAGGAAATAAAGCTTGAATGAAAAATCTGGAAAAGTCTATTTTTTTTTATTGGTAACACTAAAGCTCGACAATAGCTGTCGATAACAAAAAGAAAATCGGTTGACAAACAGAGGAGGATGATCAAATAGGGAACGTCGACCTATAACCGCTAACAGCTTGTAGTAGATACAGGTCATTACAAACAGATTTGACTATAAAATAACCCAATAAATAGACTATAAAAATACGATCCCAAGGATAAAAAGTACCTATCCTACCGTACGTATCCTATGTTTTAATCCAAGATATGATCAACCTTTTTTTTGTTTGCTACTCAATCACGTTTTTTACTCTTTCTCTTTTATAATACTAAAAAGTGTGAAATAAAAATACTAACTAAAAAGCTCTTAAAGTGGTTCTTTACCTTCTGGTCTCGCTTTAGGTTTTGCGAGACCGACATCTTGCATCAGTTCAAAAGAAAAGGATACATTATGTACTTTCTGATCAAAATCTTGTGGTGTAAGATGGAAATCATACAGAGGTACAAAGAATCCTTCCAGCAATCCCATCAACAGGCAGAGATATACACCATCATGGAATTGAGTATCCAAGTCCATAACCTCAAGATTAACTTTGCTCAAATGCTTGTTAACAAAGGTTATCAGGGACTGTAAAAACAAATTTGTTAATATTTATTTTATTAAATTAAGTATTACAGGTTAAATGTGCGGTCATGTAGCAAAAAACTAGCAACATAAAAGATTTCGAAGAGTTTCAAGCAGTTTTGTTTTTTTTATATACCTATATTAAATTTAATTCCTAACATATCATGTACTTTAAATTCGTATGCTTTTAATTTTGTTTTTCTTTTTAGAGGAAGCTTAAGTTAATCATGCTCGCTTTAAGGTCTTTGCTTGTGGTGGTGACTTTAAATATGGCGAGGAGGGCGATGGCTGCCACACGTATCATACTTGTGAACAGGTGCTGCTTGTGTGGGCTGGCCTGCTTAAATTTATTGTTTACTAAGTCAGTCATCATTAAATTCTATTTATTATTTTGTTTTGACGCCATAACATTTGAATATTTTCAGTGAGACTAGATAAATCTCTTCTCAGCAAAAGCAACCTTCCGAACCGTGCTTTTGGGTGCTTAGAAAGGCCTATTTGAATACAAATATATATAAGAAAGAACAGGATTATAATTCTTAAAATGAATAGCCAATTTGTAAAACGATTTACGATGTTTCGATCATTAGTTTATTTGTTATCTGAATCGATTATTCTCACTATAGATTTGTAGACATCCCAACCCTTAACTAAGACTGACAAACGGCAAATTTTAAAATAATTTGATTGAACATAATGAAAATGTACAAAGTTAAAAAATATATTCAGAAACCTAATGTCAGTGTGATGTTATTAAAAATATCTCAAATTTTACCTTTTTGACAACTTGCAGTTTATCGGGTGCATGATCAAATAATGCATCAAATGCATCTCGTTCACATTTCATGCCCAAATCATCATAAGTAGTTGTGATAGTTTCTATAAATCTCCTAAAAAATTCAATATGTAATTAGGTATCATCCATCTGACATAATATATGTACTTAATTTAATAGTTATTATAGTTAGATTTATACCTGTGTGAAAGCTGGTTGGGTGTGTCTTTCTTTACAACAACAACATTGACACTCACATTTTCAGGCAAGCGCACTGGAGCACGGAAATGACGTGCCAGTGCTACCAGCAGATGAAGAATCGACACAACATTCTTTGAATGAATTGAATCTACACTCCATTTTGGAACTGGTTTTGTTGTACCATACAGTACCTAAAAAAAAGTATGTTCCATGTTAATAAAAACCCAGAACATTGTTGAATATAACATAATATCGAGAGCTGAGCTTCAAGCCATAAGGGTGTACAATTGAAAGAATTGCTAAAATTCGATGCTTGAAATGGTAAAAAGGTAAATAGGTAAGTATTCAGTGGGGCTATTACGTAACTTGTTTCTATGAGTTTCAATCTTGAAAACAGCCTCTAAATCACACACATACACAATAAGAACTTTGTATTACCTAATATTCACATGCTTGCTCACTGCTAATGTACTAATTTTAAGTTTAATTTGTCTTGTGTTTTTTATAATTTCTTAACTAACTCTAATTTCTTAGGTTCTTAAGTGGGATGGCCGTACCAATCAAACAATAGCATCACAATTGATTAGAAATTCCTTGCGAGTTTAGTTATAAGATAATAAAGATTCTCTAAACAAAAATCAATAGAAATATTACTGGTAGAGATCACTATTAGTGATAAGGCCACCATTGTGACATTGTGAATGTTTTTCTGTTTTTTTTTTATTGTTATTTTTCATGTATGGAACAATAAAGTGTTATCTATCTATCTATTACAATGGCAAAAATGGTTCCATTCGTAATTAACTACTGTTTGTATATGCAAAGAACTGTTTTAATAAACCGTTTTCACTATTGAAACAAGTTACGTAATAGCCTGACTGGTGTAAATGTTGTTTGGATTAAATCTAAAGATGATGTATTATAAAAAAAACAACTCTGACTCATTCTTACTGTGATCACAAATTTCTCAATATTGCAGTTTTTTTTCTTAGAATTTAACCTTCAGTCAATTACGTAAATTTACTTTCTTGAAACATTATTACACAGATTACTATTAGATGCAGAGAAATTCCATATTAATAACTATTACAATCACTTAATATTCCAATAACTTGTGCAAAAACCCTCCGAGGGTTTAATCTCTCCTGTAAATATTTGTGTCATTTATATGCCCTGATATCTTGAAGACTTTTTTTACTTACTCTATTAACTGATCTTAAAACAACAGCCAACTTTTGGCGTTGCCCTTCTTCAGATTGTGTCACCTCAGGTACATCCAACTTAGTCTCAGTGAGTGCTTCAAGTAATTTTTGCAGAACTTGACCATCATAGAGATCTTCACTGATGTCTTTGACAATAATTCTCTGCATGGCAAGTTCATCATTAATCCAGTCAATGAGGACTTGGATGAGCTCCTTTAGTCTAGGGTCATCCACAGATCTAGGCTCAATTATAGCTCTTTCTTCATTATCAACTGAAATTTTTATAAGATTAGAATTTGAATTTTCATAAAACAAATCTAGTTTCTTATTTACACTTACGCAAACTGTACTCTTCAGGTGGAATTTCAGGTGCAGTGGGACTTCCAGGCGAATCTATGGCATATTTACCTTCGGCTTGCACATCTTGCACTAGAATTAAATAAATATTAGAGCAGATGTTTATAAACTTCCTAATAGGTGTGGCACTAGGTCATACATGAAGTAATCGCCCTTGTCAGCCAGCCCACACATAACTCAATGAAACATAAATACCTTCCCTTATGCGCTTTTTGCGCCCAATTGTACCAATTTTATCCCAAAAAGATTCTTCTTTATCCTCTTTTTTTGGTAAAACAGGGGTACGAGGGGACTTCGGGCGTGGTGAAGACATTTCGATGTGACCTAAATAAGGAAAACAATTTGAAAAAATGAATCATCTGAGACATACATTCACTACAAAATGGTTTACAATATTGATAATTCGTCAAACAAACAAAGAAGGAACCGAAATATCAGAACACTGAATAGTGATTTTATTGATATACTATATTATTAAATATTTTACAGTAGTACTTTTTCTACCTATGTTTATGAAAGAAAAGAAGTCACCTTACACTTTAGAGGTTTGCACCCGAGCAGTGAGTACCGGAGAATCACCGGTGATTTACCGGTAAAAGAAATCGATTAAAACTACCGCAGACTAATTGATTAATCTCCGGTGAAACAGTAGGTAATAAAAAAAATAAAAACGTATTAGTCAATATTATTTATTGTTTTATTAGGGTTCCGTACCTCAAAAGGTCCGTCTTTCTGTCTGTCCGTGTGTCACCACCAATTATCTCAGGAACGGGTGGACCTAGCAATTTGAAATTTATACCAGATACTGAGGTCTATAGTCCCTATTGGTTGTATAAAAATCAAGGTCCTGAATCAACACGATAAAAAGATAAAGGCTAATTTAGATTTTCCGCGAAAAGTTTGTACGGAACCCTCGGTGCGCGAGTACGACTCGCACTTGACCGGTTTTTTATATTTTTGGAACGAAGTTCCTTATCGCGCGTTGTGAAAGGGGGCTAGACGGAAAAAATTCTTACGACAGTTTTAGTGTCACTGTCACTTTATTGTAAGCTGTGCGGCGTGCGCATGTATATATATATATATATTTTTTTTTTTATATACTCTCTCGACTTATATAACTTCGTTCTATCCGGGTGTCCCTTGACACCTCTCAAGTATTTTTTGCAACTAATAATTAGGGATTTGCTTTTTTTTAATGAGATGAATTATTTCAGTCATTAACTCAAAACGTTTTTGTCCATTAATGTGATTCATTTCACTAGCTACTAATAAATGACAGATGGAACATGTTGCGCCATTAAGGCGATGATAGCTCAGTGGTAAGTGACGTTGGATACCGCGGCGAAGGTCGTGGGTTCGAATTCTTAAAATGAGCTTGAGCTTTCGGTGAAGGAAAACATCGTAAGGAAACCACAGCACGGTGGTAGGGTACTTTGTAGTACTCGACTGGCTGGCTACCACCCTCAAGTTGAAAATCTGTCGCCAAGCACCTGTTGGTGTGTTCCGGCAATTGCACTTGAGAGCCAGTTCGCCTTTAAGGCATTGTAATAAGGTGTACAACACATTAGCAATCCCCTGGTATTGCCAATGTCTATAGGCGACGGTTGTCACTTACCATCAGGTGACCCGCCTGCCTCGTTGTCACTTGTGACATAAAAAAAAAGAAAATGATGCTATCAACATGTTATGTTTCCTCAACCAAAATCAGCATTGATTATCTTTGTGAATATTTCATTTTAATAATTTAATTTTTATTATGACAATAATATTGTTATTAAAATCTTGAATGAATAAAAAATCTTATTATTTTAAACTTCAAATAAAGCCTAACCAAAGAAATAAAATTTGATTTAAATGTGCTTTATTCTCCGGTGATCACCGGTGAATCACCGGAGATTGCTCAATATCCGGTGAATTCAATCGGTTGTCAAAATCAAAATTACTCCTTTACATTCTTTTTTTTTCCAAGGTTTTTGGCTTGGTATCTAGACCTTTAAGCCATCTCATTTTTTTATGTAATAGTCACGTTTTATTGTCACTTTCACTGTTAAGTCTAGTCCTCGTCCATACAAGTCCAGTCTAGTTTTAGAGAAATCGGCGGCTATTCCACTAAAACTTTTCACGGCCTTCTTGGGACAACCTGGAAAGTCACAATACACGCTTTCATTTCATTTCACTTCACTTGTGCACTTAGATTGATCTTTATTGGACAAAACAACACCGAAATTATTCAATTAAACTCAAAATAAACGAATTTAATGAAAATAAAACGAAAACACAACGTCACTTCGCAAGTTCCCGCCAAAAAGTCTCTTTTTATTTTCTTTATATTATCTTTGATTACTCCCACAGATTACTGATATGTAGCTAGCTAATTACTCCTATATAGCGGAGCATTGTTCAGAGGTTCAGTCAGACCCTCGGAACAATAACTAACATGGAAGCCGGGCTAAAATAAGAAATGAAATGCATATACTTTACCTTTTTTTACTTTCGACGTTAATAATGCGTGGGAAAGAGACATATAATACTGTTCTGTTTTGTTATTATGCAGGTTGTCACAAGCTATTTTTTGGCTAGTGATGGGCTTATCATCGACATTGTCGTGTCGATATAAGTCATCAAAGCAAACAAGTAAATATAGTTAGTACTAGCTGTGCCCGCGACTTCGTCCGCGTGGAATAGTGACTTTGGGCATATCTTTTGGTTTATTTTGGATTAACAAATGTTCGACGTGATTCTTTAAATTGACATAACTTTTTTATTTAAGAACCGATTGACACGAAACAAACACTAAATGTTAAGTGAAGCTTACCACAATATATTAGTGAAAACCACATCCGAATACGCCGTTTCTGAGATTAGCTTGCACAAACAGACAAAATTCTAACAATCATTGTTTTGGGTGCTATTGCGTTGATAAAGGACCCAATAATATTTTTTCTTATTTATCTTCCATGTACAGATAGCGATCCGTTACATTTTTATTATGTGTACCTATAGATAGAATAGTTTTCTATTATATATTTTTTAATTAATATAGTTTATCCTTTTCTTAACATTCCCATGTTATTATAATTTATTATCAGTATAGGCGCTGGCTGTCGACGGATAATCTGCCAAATGTGGCTGTGGTTTACTAACGGATTTACCACGACGCAACTTCGGCGTCGGAATATCCGTCAAGTGTGGTAGGAAAGAGACGATAAGAATTTGACACAAGTATAAATGAAACTACAATTATTAATTGAATGTCTTTAATAATCATTAAAATCCATACTAATACTAATTTACTAATTAATATTATAATTATAAAATATTGTAAATGCGAAAGTGTGTCTGTCTGTTACCTCTATACGCTTAAACCGCCGAACCGATTTAGATGA
Organism: Ochropacha duplaris; assembly: GCA_951361185.1. Lineage (NCBI taxonomy): Eukaryota > Metazoa > Arthropoda > Insecta > Lepidoptera > Drepanidae > Ochropacha > Ochropacha duplaris. Next base: position 6,733,174 of record OX592690.1, read on the forward strand.
AATTCGGATAGGGATTGTTGGAGCCCCGGGAAAAAACATAGGATAGTGTTTATCCTAGAAATCACCTTTTAAGGGGGTGAAAAGGGGGTGGAAGTTTGTATGAGAAAAACCTATTGATGCACTGACTCCATTTCATTTTCATTTCACGATCATTAGGAAATCTGCAACAGTATTGAAATGATTATCGATAACCATTTTTACATCACTAGTAACCTATACTTGCGACAATTTTATTTTTCAGAAAAATCATAAAATAAAGCAAATACGTGAATTCTTTTGAGTACATAGGCATAAAGTACTATTTTTATTTATCGTCTATCACTTTTTTTATTTCCAATATTGAAAAATATATCTCTAAACTCACCGATGAAATGTAAACGTTTCGTTCTCATTTTCTTTTTTCGAACTATGGGCTTTACACCCTTCAACAACACAAGACATCTTGTCCAGGGCACTGTACACCTCTCGTATATACTTTCTGGCCACGTTCTCAGACAGAAATTAATAATTAACTCGCTTTTTTCACTTAGTAAATTCGTCAAACTCCCGACTGGTATCAACAAAACATAAAACTACAAAATTAAGTTGATAGCCAACGTAAGTATTTTGACGTCTTGGATAGAACTTTTGTATTTGTTAGCGTTATAAGAGGGCCAAAGAGGACCATTTGACATTTTGCTTGTGACACGTTCAAAAATAATAAAAACAAACAGCCATGTTTTGTTTCATTCCCACATTACGATATGCTAATTGACATAAATGAATAAACTGTATAGTACTCGGTTTTTATTTTAGCCCGGCTTCCATGTTAGTTATTGTTCCGAGGTCAGACCTACATATCAGTAATCTGTGAGTCAGACCTTAATTAATCATCTGTGGACTGTGGTAAAAAAATAAAACGCGAAAGAAAAGAAATTAAATCTTTTTGATTACTATTCAATCAAATACCTTTATGCAAGTATATTTTATGTTTATTTAAAATCATCAATAAAACAGGAAATAAAGTCACTTTTCTCGATTATTTGTAATTAAGAAACGTTTCAATTACAACGCTTTAGGACCATCTGTGTTATGTTGGCGGAGTCATTGCTAAAAATAGCTTCAAGATTTAATTGCATCACTCTGAGCCTTACAGTATTTCACGACAAGAGTGTTTACCTTGATAGTGTAATTTTACAGAAACAATAATGGAAAAAGGTGGAAATCCTCCTCCATATGGGTGGAGTAATTCGCACAGTCTGCAGCCTCCTCCGGCAGCTCCACCAAGCTATTCTCAGGCTGTAGGAGGAGTGGGACCTTCTAGTCCTTATACCCCACAATATACCCCATGTAAGTGTAACATTATTGTTATTTTTATATAACATATCAAGACAAACAAATTTAATATGAAATATCCAGATTATTAGGTATATAATTTTTTTAGTTTTTCCATTATACACACTTCATATTAAAATGCATTTTTTAAAACTTCTGTACCTTATGGAAGTAAAATTAGGTCACAGGAGTATAAAGTGCTATGCATCTTAAAATGTAACTCAAGGCTGTCAATCTGAATATACTAGAAACAACCTTGACATAGATAACTACGTAAACTAATGCAGGATATGATTATAGTGTTTCTTTAAAAAACTGAAGTTTATATGTACTTCCTATTTAATCTTAATTCTTGGATAATGCCTTACCCTTAAAACAATTTGCCTGAATACTGTGTTGAGATAGCTCTACACATTTGACTCATCTAAACTCTCTTACATGCTTCAGAACTGTGATCTAAACACATTATTGTACAGGTGTCCGGTAAGTAGTGCAATAAACTTAAGGAGGAGATAATTTTATTTATATATGTGGTAGGTGACCCGCCCAACTATCTGCCCCTTAAGTTTGTCATACTACATACTGGACACTATACATATTAAATGGATATTGTTGGGGATTGTGCAAATCCGCGAATCTACTACAGGTAGGGGGCGTGTATCAGCACTACAAATAGTTTTTATAGGAGAAGGCTTATTCTTTTTTTTTTTTATTTCAACAGATTTTGGGCTCATTTTTGCATAGAGTTTTATTTGTGTTTTAGTCACAGAATCCTGTTGCATTTCCCACAATATCTTAAATTGGCAACTTTTGTCAGATATGCGGTATTATCCAATGCTGTTTTGCATAGTTGTCTCCACAGGCTACTCATGAAAAGAGGATTATAATACAGTAGAATCCGGATATAATGACCCTCTAAGGACTGGCAACATGTGTTTGCTCTTATTATGAAATAATAATATAGTATAAATTCCTTTTTAATAAAGAAATATTAAAATTAACAATTCACTTATTTTTTATCTATAATAATTGAGAAACACTTTCGCTTCATGGAACTAATTTTAGTGCGCTTAACATAACCTTGTCACAACACAACAGATGAAAACACTGACAGATTTATGTGCACTAATCAACATACATACATAGTTTTAATTGTCAAAATATCTAACATATTTGCTTGATATTTCATAACATTACTGTTTCCATTTTGCTGTTTCCAAGTAGGTAGGCCAGTACGGAGCATTTTCAGTCACATCACATGGTCAAACATGAAAATGTCATCTATTTATTATTTATGATTTCTTATAAATAATATATAATATACTGTTAAGCTAACAACACTTTTATCTATATTTTCATTGTAGTCAAATACCATGTTGCCTATCTGGATGAGTCCGTTAGTCTTTATGATAATTAGAAGTGATATAAAAACCTATAGGAGTTAAAGCATGTTTTGAAAAGCCCAGGTTTAGGATGGGGCTATCTCAAAATCTGGGTCTCAGTCTCATTTTGTTATATGATCATTGAGTACTTACATATTTTTTTATTTTGTAGCTTCAGGCCCTCAGATTGTGACCACGGTAGTACCAGTTGGACCAAATCCAACTCATATGATATGTCCGAGCTGCCATGCTGAAATAGATACAGCAATTCAAACAAAACCAGGGCTTATTGCTTATATTTCTGGAGCATTTATATTCTTATTGGGGTAAGAATTAAATATACAGATTATTTATTATCTAACTATATATTAGTGTAAAATAAATCTTCAATACATAGTTTTATTGAATACCTACGAGACACGCGGCAGCGTGTCAAGCCAAGAGGAAGCAGCAGCTGTATGTTATGTTAAATAAGCAAAATCACATGGTTTCAAATTATAAATTAATAAATATTTTTTAAGGGATTTCCGCCAGGCTGTTGCCAGCGAAGTGATCGATTAAGTACCAACTTTTTTACAATATTTTGAAAGCCTATATTGTGCCAAAGTTTTTGAAATGATTTAGAAACCAGGTAGTATTTTTTAAGATTTTTTATTCGAAGTAGAAATTTTGACTCTGAGTCACATTAACGTAAATTTCTCTGTTTCGATAAAAATGATCGTATCTTGAATTAATTATAGGAAGATGATTATTTTATGTCTGAAAGAATATTTTATAACGATGAAAATTGCAAAAGAAAAACCTTTTAATAATAAAGATATAATTTTTGAAGTGGTTCCCATAAAATGTACAATAAGTTTTAAAAAAAAATCTATCTCGACAACTATCAAGAATCGTAGAACATACATGGGGTATTTTTTGATACCCCTGGGCATGAGGAATCTAATTTCTTTTTTATGACGTCAATGTTTGGACCATCCTGTATACTATAGTCGGATTTTTAATTAGCTGGACTAAACTGACAGTTACGAGCGCAATATGATTAAAATTACTGTTCTATGGTTTGACCATATCACTTTTTATCAATAAAAGTAAATCTAATATTAGTGATTACATGTATTCCCATTCATTCTTTTAAGAAATAATTTTGAGTAATGAAATATTTATTACGACAACTGTCAAATCAGTCCATCTAATTAAAAATCCATTCATTAAGAAAAACCGGTCAAGTGCGAGTTGGACTCGCGCACCGAGGGTTCCGTTATAGAGCCTCAAGGATTTTTTTCATGATTTTTTTTCGATTACCTTATTTGAGGTAAGTGCCAATTAAGTTAGACCTCTAAATTGTATGAGCGCCGGTACAACTCAGAGGTCTATCTTAATTGGTGGTGTCTATGTATGTATGGGGACACTCTTTAATTTTCAACTGTTTTATTTTTTAGAATTTTCCTTTACTTGTGCTGTAAGACCTTGCTTTTTGCCAAATTTCGTGATTCTAGGTCAACGGGAACTACCATATAGGTTTTCGACCCAAAACCTATAGGGTACTTCCGGTTGACCTAGAATTGTCAATTTTGGTTAAAAGCAAGATCTTACAAGTAAAGGGAAAATTCCAAAAAATAAAAAAGTTGAAAATTAAGGTAAATTTGGGTATGTTTACAAGTTTTCGCGAAAATCTAAATTTGCCCTTATCTTTTTATGGTGTTGATTCAGGACCTTGACTTTTATACACCTAATAGGGACTATAGACCTCAGTATAAGTGATAAAGATCCTTTATTTAAACTTCTCACATTCTCTTTCACTCCATCTTCACATTCGTTAGGTATTTAGCTCGAGAGTTATTTTTAGGGATAGTTTGGACTTAGAAGTTAAAATTAAGATACATTTTAGTGAAAACTGTTTTCAGTGAGACGAGAATATAAATGTTAAGTAGTTAATTCATCTAAGCTATTGCCAGCTTTTCTATTTAATTGAAAAGGCTACCTATATGAAGAATATATGTTTGTATTTCAGATGTTTCTGCGGCTGTTGTCTGATTCCGTGTTGTATAGAGAGCTGCATGGATGTTCATCATAAATGTCCTCATTGTCGCGCCTATCTTGGACGTTATCGACGATGAGCACTTTAGTTTCACAATATCAATACCTTATATTGTTAGATAACAAAACTGTTTGATGTACCTAATGGAAGAGTTGATGCAGCTAAAGATCTGAAACAAGATATCCTCATTCACAATCGCTAAGTCATATTTTTTAATAAGTATTTAATATTTTTAAATATTATTAATATTGTTGTGAAAAATGGTTAGTAGCATAAGGAATAACTTTTTGTTGAAATATTTTTTTGATTTGTCAATACTCTAACTTATTATTGTATGTAGATCATTCCATTTGTGTCAATTTATTGAAATGTTCATGATCTAAATATGAAACAACTATAGAGCCCTATACTACTTGAAAACGAGATGATACCAAATAAGTAAAGTAGTTACTAAGGACCACATATTCCATGTTGAAATTAACCACATTGTATTCGCTGAAGGACATAGGTAACTAATAATTCCTGACAAGTCTACTAACATTACGTTTGTAGTCTTATCAGGAATTCTACATTTACTATCAGTAAGGGCGTATCAATTGTTATCAATTCATATTGATGCAAACAATCTTAATTTCGTATTCTGCATATCAAAAAAACGTAAATGTTTACTTTACTATGTATAAAACTAAAGTTGCATTTTATGATGTTTTTTTACTGTCTATTACTAATAAATAATTGTAGTTATACCTATTTCCCCATAAAAAAGCAACATCTTCCAGTTTTATATGTACCTTTTTAAATTTGAGTGTTCAAATTCCCTAAAATGTTTATACTATATTTTTACCTGAGGGTAGAAACTATATATAGGTAGGTGGTTGCACGCAATTTCTGGTTTCCCATAATACTATTTATAAACATTATATCACAATGTACGTCACTAGTACTGAACAATAAACCCCTTGGTGGTGATTGAATATTAATTGAAATGTTTTATTAATGTGATTTACTAGTTTTCTTTTCAGATCCATAAATAATGTTTATTTATACATAATGTATGAAATTATGCTAATCGGAATATCTTTGTCGCTTTTTCGGGTTTCGTAAAGGTGTACAGGATTATTATTATACTTTTTTGTTTAGTACAAAATCATATTTGAAGAAAAGTATAATCACTTTTTTTTGGATAAAATATAATACCTACAGTCCTACAAGATGTATATTTTTTATAGCGCTAGAAACGATCGCGTGCTATCGCCTAGTTTCCACCAAAACCTAGTAGGCATACCTAACATGGATTCCTTGCCAACCAGTCTATAGAACAAATGACTGTAAAAATTATACTGCCAATATACATGAGTTTTAATAATGATGCAATTCCAATTTGTGGAAATCTTTATCCATAACTGCCATTTTAAATTTTACTCAGATTAGTAAGTTTAAATATATGAATGAATAAATCTTCTTTTTATGTAAGTAGTTAAAAGGAAAAATAAAATATTCTTTTTATACGCGTAGCTTAAGGGAGTGGTATTGAATGAAATAACACTAGCTAAGAATACATAAAAAAAAACTAACAAAGCATTGCTTTCGTGTTATACACATGATTTAATATGACGAAATGTATTTAATAATTTACATAATATTCTACTATTATTATAATTTTATTTAAATAAATAAATTACTTACGAAATCTCATCTTTTAACTTCCTATGTACCGAAACCAAACAATAAACTATGAACTGCTTTTAATCTGCATAGTGATTTAAGTATTCTCTTTTGCTCCCATAATACCTGGTGCCCATCTGATCAATGGAGTAGATAGGAAAAATATATAATAATTATCATGGACGTTGCTTTTATCGGGGAGGATGGCACATATTAAGTACCTAAGTAGGTAGGTACGGTCGGCCAAGTAAGTGGTGTGCCAGTTTTGATTTAGTTTCCTAGTCATCGAAAATTACAACAAGGTTCGAACTAAAAAGATATCACTCAGATCAGATTGATCTGCAAGCGAAACTAATCTTTATCACCTATGAATCTGCAAGCGGCATTCAACCTTAGGGTGGTACACCACTTTCTTGGCCAACCATACCTAGGTACGTATAATTTACCCCATTGTTATTTTACCGGGGAGAAAGGCACAAATCATCTTTCACTAACCCAGTATTAGGAATAACATTATACAATATGAAAAAGTAATGTGTGACGTAGTATTTATATTCTCTTTGGTGTAAATAAAAAACCGGCCAAGTGCGAATCGGACTCGCGCACGAAGGGTTCCGTAAAAATGGCAAAAAAATCACGTTTGTTGTATATCCCCTTAAATATTTATTTTATTCTGTTTTTAGTATTTGTTGTTATAGCGGCAACAGAATGATCATCATCTGAGAAATTTCAACTGTCTAGCTGTTCGCGGTTCTTGAGATACAGCCTGGTGACTGACAGACGGACGGACAGACAGCGAAGTCTTAGTAATAGGGTCCCGTTTTTACCCTTTGGGTACGGAACCCTAAAAATACATAAGCACTTCTGACCTGTCTTTATTAAGTATGCAAACATTGTAAATATTTTCTTAGTCTCATAAGCCACCTAGAACATCAATGGTCTGATGCCAAACAAACAAGAATTAGAAATATGCTAGTTATTATAATACCACCTTCATAGCAAGTTTCAAGAAGACTGGCTAGTGGCTACTACTATCACTATAGGGAACGTGCACAACGAACGTGCCACCATTCTAATCTTTTACCCTATCAATACCTACCTACATACTTGTCATTAGCCGCGTCCACATCGACCGAGCACGGCTCGGTCCGTGCTTTCGTGTGCAATAACAGTAATCTTCTTCCTCGATTGCCTCTCCTTAGCGCTGGTACCCGAAGTGGCCTACGAGCACGTAGGTTGACTTCATGCAGTCGTCTTCTCAAAGTTTGACCGCTTACCAGTAAACCATACTCTCTCTGTAGCCTTTGAACCAATTGCATCGCCGTTACATTTGGTTGACTTCGTGCAGCATTTACTACGAATCGGTCCTGTACATGCGTTGAGGTCCTCGGTGCCGTTCCACCACTTCCCCCGTGACACGATAACGTGACCAAAGCCTGGATATAACGCTCTGACTGGTATGAGGACCAGTCTGAGGGCTTCAGAAACCGCAATTAGCAGGACATGGGACAGTATTCCACAACAGGATATTGACACCCTTGTTTTGAGTATGCAGAACCGCTGCAGGTGTGTCAGGAGAGTCTTAGGTGGATCCACGGATTATTAATTTTAAGTTTTCAACAATTTTTATAAAAAAAATTGTTGTTTTGTTTAGGTTTTGATGTTTCAAAAATAAAGTTAAGATTGAAATTATGTCTGGGTTTTTCCTCTTCTTCTAAGTTTTTTTTAAATTTATTTTTATCTAAAAGTTTATTATCAGATTAAATAGGCTATTAAACGAGGTTTATTTGAATGTGTAGGTGTCTTAACAAAAAGTTAGTAGAATTTTAGTAAGAAATATCCCTAGACCATGTTGATTGTCTTTACCTATGAAATTGCCGTTCTGCAGTACTGGCCATTTCAAATCAAAATAATTTTTGTTTGGCTAAGAATTCTAATTTCAAATTAATTTTATTTTAAAAACATGGATTTTTTTTCCAAAAGTAGTCATTTGTTTATTGATTAGTGTTACATTTTCATCGCATTTCAATCTTTTTCGTCATCATGGATACGTTAAAAATTCGAGTAATTATGTAATTATAGAAGTACCGTCGTAGCAGCAACGCGGCACAAGCGGCACGCAACATCAACGACGTTTACGGAGCTAACACTACAAACCAACGCACCACCTGTTATTGGTTTGCTCGCTTCCGTTCTGGAAATTTCGACCTGAAAAATGAACCTCGCGGTCGTCCGAAGACTTTGGTCGACAAGGCGATTGTGGAAGCTGATGATACACAATCTACGGCTGAATTAGCAGCAGCACACGGGCCTGCTTCTTAGCTTCGGTGAGGTTGTGCGGTACCCAGCGGGAAACTATCCTCCTTACGCGAAGGTGGTCGTGCAAAATCTTGTGAACACTTCCTGAACCAATCAATTCTTGAATTCAATTTTTTACTGCCAACAAAGTCGCTCAGTCTAGTCTAGTTTATTCATAGATAGATGACGTTACTGAGTCATGGAATGAGATCACAGTTTTTCTATGACATTTCTTCTGATAGCCGCTCTATTGTATCTATCTTAAAATCTCTTTGCTGCCAACGCACTTTCTTCTGTGACAACCGTCGTAGGACGACCAATCCTTTGTTCATCCGCCAAAGCAACGCCAAAGTAAGACGACCGCGTTTGAACTCGCTATACCAGCGGTAGATGGTTGCATTTGAAGGTCCTTCATCCATAAAAGCAATTCGAAATCGATCAAATGACTCATCAGGTTTTAAGCCACATTTGATTCTCGTTGCAGATCCATTTTTTTATGAGACAAGAAAATTTGAATTGGCTCTAAAAAAATGCGGAGGGAAATTTGAAAATCGAACAGTGGTATTTTTACTTTTAAATAATCGAAGTTTTCAAAATAATTACAAGTGGCCAGTGTCTTATACATAAAATCTTTTTGTCGCAAAACTTTCTGAGTGGCCTGGTATACAACAATACAATACAAACAAATATTATATACATAATAGCGATATCAGAAAGATTAGCGCGATGACCTATTATTAATCTATGATCAGAAACCTTTAAATCTTCGATCATTTCCTGTTCTTTAAATTCCTATATATATATTTATATCTGGAAAACTTATTTCATGCGAGTTTGATGAAGTAACGAATTTCCGATTTGATGTTAATTTGTGTTACATTTGATTTTTCTGTAGTTTAACCTTATTAATTCGTTTTGTTCGGCTTAAGTTTTGACTACATTTTACACAAATTTAAGTTGGTGATACGGAGTTCACTGGGTCATCTAGTTCATAATAAAATCGACGATGTTTAGCAACTGCTCAGCAGTTTTCTATAGAGAATTTGAATTTAGAATATCTATATTATAATACCTATTAGAGTTATATTCCTTTAAAATTATTGATTTTTGAGATTCCCCGTATAAGTAAACCTTCAACCCTCTTTCACTCCCTAAAGGACTGACTAATCAGTCCAAAATGCCTAAACGTCTTTATTTCGAACAAAAACTTAGATGATAATTATAGTTCTTTTTTATTGGTTCCGTTTACAAATTTCCACCCCCCTTTTTTACAAATATGATGTTTTTTTTAAACCCGACTCCTTTAAAGAGCTTAAAAATTAAGTAAAAAAATATAAAAGACAATACGTTCATACAAACTTGTATGTAGGTAGGTAGGTATATGTGTATAGTTTGTTCAAGGTACATGTATATACTGTATAACGATGTGCGGTATCCTTTGAATAGCGTTATTTTTACATCCCTGGGCGAATATTCGAGCCAGCATACAGCACCTCACAGCCATCACCCTGTTCATTCTTATGTCATTTATAATAACTGTTTAAGTACCGGCTGTAGGGTGACAAACAAGGCTGCGGTTTGGGGCCCATGAGCATCACCTGACAACTATGTATTCCACAGCTGGTACCTACCCGCGAAACTTTAATACACAGTCAGAGGCGGATTAAATGTCGAGAGCGACCTAGACACCCCCATCGGGGCGCTCCTCTAGCGGCCATCAAGCTACTATACCTACCTACTAAAATATTAAATTCACACAAAAACGGCTAAACGGAATTTGATAAAACTTGCCACACAATATTATAGAATAGAATAACTTTTATTCAGCTCAATACAGGAAATGACATAAGAAATTTAATTAAGACTCACAGTCTCCCACTCAGCATAATGTCGCAGCAAAAGGGTAGACCTGTTGCTACGACGCTGGTTTTCAGTGGGTATAAATATTTTATTAAATTATAAAACAAAGTCCTCCGCCGCGTCTGTCTGTCCGCGATAAACTCAAATGCTACTGCACCGATTTTCATGCCGTTTTCACCAATGGATAGAGTAGTTCTCGAGGAAGGTTTTAGTATATAATTTGTCAAGTTTTTGTATACATTGGCTAAAATATATTGCTATTTGTTGGAGGTGTCGTAAAAAAATAAGCAGTTGGGAGCTTTCAACGAAAACGCTGCCTAAACCCTTGGAGATATAATAAAATGATGTATGGTGGAATTGTGTATCTAATATAGGTCTACAGAAAACATCAATTTCCAAACTAATAAGAGTAATAAAATTAAATATTTTAAAATCATTTATTAACAGCATCTCAATAAAATAGCGCATCGAGGGTGAGATGGAGAGTGCGGATCACTGACTGATAATCTAGACTAGAGCATGTCGAGTCCGCCCGCGGCGGGGAGGATCACCGACCGATGATCCAGAGCATGTTGAGTCCGGCGGGGCCGAGATGTAGGCGGCGGAGCGCGGGCGGGTCGGAGCGCGCGGCCGCCGCCAGGAACAGCAGCAGCGTGTGCAGCAGGTTCGTGCGCCCGCTGCTCACCTCCAGCGTGTCCGCGCCCAGCGCCAGCACGTAGTGGGGCGGCCGGCGACGCACCCGGTGCACTCCGAGCGCGCCCGGGGCCGCCGGCGCCGCGGACACGTGTGCCGAGCTGAACGATCTCTCGCCGCCCACCACGCCCACCCCGCCACCCGGCACCTGCCCGTCCAGGTACGTGGCGAATAAGTGCAGCACCACCTCCGCGTCCGTCGGCTTCGACTCCTCCCACCCCGCGCCGCCGCTGCACCACCGGTACTCGCTCAGGCATCCGCCGCGCGCCAGCTCTGCACACAGGAGGGGAGAGGGTAGCTCGACATACACTCACACACACACACACACTGGGAGGACACACTCACCGCGGATGCGCTGCACCAGGTAGCTCTGGTCTGGCGTTAGGTCCAGGAAGGGCAGCAGCTGCTGTAGTGCGGGCACGCTCGGGGCCAGCTTGGCGAGCCGCTCGAGCGACGCGTGCCCCAGCCGCAGCTCGGCGAGCCCCAGCGCCGCGTCCACCCTGTCCATCTCGCGCACCAACCGCTCCAGAATCGTCACGTGGATCCACTGCAGCGCCGCGCACAGAGAATGAGCACATCACTTACATATCTATTAATAAGTACTGACAGGATTGCACCAACGATACAATTGCCATTACAAGCGCTACAGAGGGTACTGTACTGACCAGGCGCAGGTTGAGGTTCCACTGCGTGAGGCGGCGCGGGTCGAGCTGCAGGCGGCGCCACACCAGCGGTGAGCGCGCCTCCTCCTGCTTGCCCTGACCCCCCTCTGCCAACAGAAATATCTTAATATTAGGTCTTTACCTATGAAATTGCCGTTTTGTATGAAAAAATTTAAACTAATTTTTTTCATGTGTTTTTTATTTGTAGTAATCGAAGTAATCACTGTGGGCAACAGTGGACTGTATTTTTAATTGTTTTGAATGCTAGTTTATATTTGATAAGATTATTTTTAAAGGATTTAATAATGAAAGATGTAATTTGACTCGAACGCAAAGTGTGTATATTTTTTAATATTTTTACATTCAGTGTTGCAACTACAACAAAAAAATAATGTGCTAAACATACTCCCAACGGCAAAGAAAATAATATAATAATATATGAAACATATTTTATACATTGACTCTAAATTTTATTGAACTTTTACCCTTTAACAAAATAACTATTCAATTACTTAATAAAAGGTGAAACAAACATTAACAAAACCAAACCAAATTCTAATCTCATTTGTATATAAAATTTTTAGTTGTTCAACATGTTTTCATTTAAGTACATCATACAACATCAGTTAGTATAACATGTAAAGAAATATCTTAAGTAAAGTAATTATATAAAATTAATTTTCATCTAATGGTAATAAACATACCTTATGTATGGAACGCAGATAGGTACCTTTATTTGTTTTTAATTCTAGTACTCTTACTTTACCATCAGGACCAGCTTTGACTGATAAGACCTTAGCCATAGGCCATTTTAACGGTGAAGTATTATTTTCAATTAAAATCACAAGAGAACCGACTTTTATATTGGGAAAGGATTTTTGCCACTTGGGTCTGTTTTGTAGTAATACTAAATACTGCTTATGCCAAGCTTTCCAAAAACATTGTTGCATTTTTGTACATAAATTCCAAAATCTTAAACGATTGTTTGGTACTTCAGTCATATCTGGTTCTGGATAACAATTCAATGGTGCCCCTGTTAGAAAATGACCTGGGGTGAGATATGACAAATCTGTTGGATCTGACGACATGGGTGTTAATGGCCTTGAGTTGAGAATTCCCTCAATTTCCACCAAAACAGTATACAGCTCCTCAAAGGTTAGAACTGTATCACCTACCACGCGTTTGATGTGATATTTGGCACTTTTTACGCCTGCCTCCCACAAGCCACCAAATACAGGGCTGTAACTAGGAATGAATTTAAACTTGATGCCCAGATTACTTGAAAAGTTTATGACTGAGTTTTGGTGAGTATTGAGAGATTGTAAATAGTACAATTCTTTTAATTTGTTATTAGCACCCTTAAAATTAGAGCCATTATCACAAAACACCTCACTAGGAATATTTCTCCGTGATATAAATCTTTTAAAAGATGCTAAGAATGATTCCGTAGATAAATTAGAAACTAATTCAATGTGCATAGCCTTAGTAGCAAAACATACAAACAAAGCCATATAAGCTTTCGTAACTATAGCCCGCCTTACACGCGATTGCTTTACTTGAAATGGACCGGCAAAATCAACACCAACCTTTTGAAAGGGGCGTGCTGGAGTGACACGTTCTTTCGGTAAGTTTCCCATTAACTGCTCTGCACACTTAGCTTTTAATTTAAAACATTTTATACATTTATAAATTACCTTTCTTATTTCTCTATGAGTGTTTATAAGCCAAAAAAATTGATGAAGGCTACTTAGAACAAGCTTATGTCCAGCATGATGTAATTTAATATGTTCATTCATTATAATTAAGTGAGTTATGTTTGAATTCTTAGGTAGAATAATTGGAAACTTTTGAGCATAAGGAAGGTTTGACTCTTGCAATCTACCACCGACCCTTAATATTCCTTTACTGTCAAGAAAAGGGAATAAACATTTTAAATTACTGTTTATATGCCTTTTACTTTTTAAATTTAAAATTTCCTCTTTGAAATGGATTTGTTGATCATGTTTTATAATAGTTAACAAAGCTTCATTTAACTCTTCGGGTTGCAAACACTCATCTTTTATACGATGATTATTATCTTTATGTTTACAATTATTAATAAACCTCTGCACATAGGCTAGAACACGTTTCATTTTAGTAATGGTAGAATACTTGGAAAATAGATTAATTTCAGGTAATTGTTGTGATAAACATGACTTAGATACCCTTTTCATTTCAGGTATATTTTGCATTTCATAGTAGTGCTTGCTTGGAGTTTCATACCTAACATTATGCATGTAGTCCGGACCATGAAACCACAAATTGGAATCTTTTATTAACATAGGGCTCATGCCACGCGAGATGATGTCTGCTGGATTATCAGAACTGCATACATAGTGCCAAGCAAACAAACAAGTGTCCTGTATGAATTTAACTCTATTAGCAACATAGGCTTGCAATTTAACAGGTTCTGTAAGTAGCCATGCTAACACTATCTGTGAATCAGAATACAATGTCACTGTTAAGCAATTAAGTTTTTTACATAAATTAGAATATACTTTGTTCATAAGCTTAGCCAATAGAACTGCGCTGTTAAGCTCAAGGCGAGGAATTGTAAGCACTTTATTTATAGGCTTTATGCGCGATTTTGAACATAATAAATCCATGCTAACATTCCCATGCTCATCCACAACTCTCAGGTATATGCAACAGCCATATGCAAGCTTGGATGCATCTGAAAACCCTATCAACTGGAGCTGCTTTGGTCCGGCAATGTTGATACCTCTTTTTATAGAAATTACAGGCATCTCTATTAATTCTTTAAAAAAGTTACTACATTCCTCATGTAAATTTGATGGTAATGTTTCATCCCAAGAGTATTTTGACATACATATTTTTTGCATTATATTTTTAGCTGTAACCAAAATGGGACCTACTAAACCCAAGGGGTCATAGAACTTACTGATCATGCTGAGAATCTCCCTTTTTGTAAATTTAATAGGCAGTTCACATTTAAGGCTTTGAATTTGAAGTAAATCTTCACTAACATTATAGTCTAAACCTAATGTTTTGGTATTACCTGCTGCTTGAGATAAGCTATGATTTTCATTAAGATGTTGATGACTTTCAGGAATATCCTGCAATATCTCAGGGACATTTGAGAACCATTTGTGAAGCTGAAAGCTGCCTAACTCTAATAAATTCACTAACTGTCTTTTTGCTTCCAATAAAGAATGTTTATCTTGTAGAGATGTTATGACGTCATCAACATACATATTTTCTTTTAAAATAGTAGCAGCAAGTGGATATTCAGTTTCATACCGGTTGGCCAGCTCTATTAGACACCTGGTAGCTAAATAAGCAGAACTTTTAAGTCCATATGTGACTGTTTTTAACTGTATACATTGTACTGAGTTTGTTTGAGATGGTGTGACGTCATCACTAGATGCACTATTATTTGTAACATCAGCAGGCCTCCATAAAATATTTTGAAGTGACCTATAGGCAGGAGAAATTTGAACAGCCCTATACATCTTTTTTATGTCACAAACAAAAATATAATTATGTAATCTAAATGAAATCAAAATATCAAACAAATCATTTTGAACTGTGGGACCATTCAATAAAATATCATTTAAAGAAGTGTTACCCACTTTCATTCCCCCATCAAAAACAACCCTTAACTTGGTAGTTGTGCTATTCTCATTAAACACAGCATGGTGAGGTAAGAAAAAAGTGGGACTTTTATTTATATCATAAGTTGATAAATCAATATACTTAGCATGCCCAAGATCTAGATATTCATTAATGAATTTATTATATGTTGAAAATAATTCAGGATGCCTTTTAAATTTTTTCTCAAGACTATTGAATCTTTGTGAAGCCATATAAAATGAGCTGGATAAATCAACCTCATTCAATGGTATTTTTAATGGCAAAGCAACTTTAAACTTTTTATCTTTTAATGAAACTGTACTTTGAAATATGGATTCACAAAGTTCATGCTCTGTTTTATTTTCATTGAAAACTTCTGGTACTGTTTCACATTGCCAAAATTGTTTGAAAGACTCACTAAAAGGTTCAATAGAAGTTTCATTGAGAGACTCCTTCATACTAATGTGAAGATTTGTAAAACAAGTAGTTGTGTTGCAATACCTGGGTATGGATGAGGACGGAATGTTGCCGGCAATTACATAACCAAAGTCAGAATTTTGAAGGTATGGTCCATGATCAGCAAGCTGTATTTTTTCAGGGTGTAATGCCTGGAAGAATATCTGTGCATCTAAAAGTAGTTGTACCTCATTAGGAATGTGAAATTCATCATCCGCAAGCTCAACACCGCTTGGTATGCATAAGTGTTTGGAATTTATTTGAAAATGTGGAAGTTTAGGAGAAATTTTATCTACCACTGCACAATTTGTTGTGAACTTAACATTTGATTTTAATGTAAATACATCAATTTTAATAGTATTTTTAATTTTACATGAAGAGTTACCTATACCATTTAGATTAGTTGTCATATCTTGCACATTGCCTTGCACAAGCTGTGATAAATGTTTTGTTATACACGAAACCTGGCTGCCGCTATCTAAAATGGCACGTACTATTATACTTTGACCATCCTTACCAATTATTTTTACTTTAACAGTAGGTAAAAGTTGATAATTTTGATTGTGATTGGAAAGGAAACTGACTTGTTCATTGTTCTGATGCTGATCATTATCATGAAGTAAAGTACTATGAGCATTGTGGCAAATGTTGCAACGGAACTTGTAATTGCATTTACTTTTATGAGAATTTAAGCAGAGTTGACACAAACTATTACGTTGAACATGGTCAGCACGTTGCTTGACAGAACTGAATTTAAATTTATCACATTTAAAAAGCTTATGAGGTGATAATTTGCAAAACTTACAGTTGTCAGATGGTATTTGACTTGTAGCTGTTAAAGTTGTACGTGGAGTAGAAGTACACTTGTTTCCTTCAGCGCTCAGTTCTTCTAAAGCAGATGCTCTCCATTCTATAAATTGTATTAGGTCATTTAGATTTTTATAATTTTTAGTTTGCTTTTCAAATTGGTAAGCACGGTTGGAGTACATATCAAGTTTTTTTACAATGATACATATTAAAATATTATTATAAGATTCTACAGGTTCACCAAGATTTTTAAGAGCACATATTTGTTGTCTTATAAATGATATTAAAGATTTTAAGTTGGAAGGGCTACCCTTTAACAAAGGCTTATAATCTAATATCTCATTAATGTGATGAGAAATGAGTTTTTCTTCGTTGTCATACCTGTCTAAGAGTATTTTCTTAGCCTCCTTGTAGTTTTCATTAGTTGGTGGTATTCTTTTTATTAAATCCAAAGCTTCCCCTGCGAGAAAGGTTCGTAAATAGTATAATTTTTGAAATGAAAAGGGTATCTAAGTCATGTTTATCACAACAATTACCTGAAATTAATCTATTTTCCAAGTATTCTACCATTACTAAAATGAAACGTGTTCTAGCCTATGTGCAGAGGTTTATTAATAATTGTAAACATAAAGATAATAATCATCGTATAAAAGATGAGTGTTTGCAACCCGAAGAGTTAAATGAAGCTTTGTTAACTATTATAAAACATGATCAACAAATCCATTTCAAAGAGGAAATTTTAAATTTAAAAAGTAAAAGGCATATAAACAGTAATTTAAAATGTTTATTCCCTTTTCTTGACAGTAAAGGAATATTAAGGGTCGGTGGTAGATTGCAAGAGTCAAACCTTCCTTATGCTCAAAAGTTTCCAATTATTCTACCTAAGAATTCAAACATAACTCACTTAATTATAATGAATGAACATATTAAATTACATCATGCTGGACATAAGCTTGTTCTAAGTAGCCTTCATCAATTTTTTTGGCTTATAAACACTCATAGAGAAATAAGAAAGGTAATTTATAAATGTATAAAATGTTTTAAATTAAAAGCTAAGTGTGCAGAGCAGTTAATGGGAAACTTACCGAAAGAACGTGTCACTCCAGCACGCCCCTTTCAAAAGGTTGGTGTTGATTTTGCCGGTCCATTTCAAGTAAAGCAATCGCGTGTAAGGCGGGCTATAGTTACGAAAGCTTATATGGCTTTGTTTGTATGTTTTGCTACTAAGGCTATGCACATTGAATTAGTTTCTAATTTATCTACGGAATCATTCTTAGCATCTTTTAAAAGATTTATATCACGGAGAAATATTCCTAGTGAGGTGTTTTGTGATAATGGCTCTAATTTTAAGGGTGCTAATAACAAATTAAAAGAATTGTACTATTTACAATCTCTCAATACTCACCAAAACTCAGTCATAAACTTTTCAAGTAATCTGGGCATCAAGTTTAAATTCATTCCTAGTTACAGCCCTGTATTTGGTGGCTTGTGGGAGGCAGGCGTAAAAAGTGCCAAATATCACATCAAACGCGTGGTAGGTGATACAGTTCTAACCTTTGAGGAGCTGTATACTGTTTTGGTGGAAATTGAGGGAATTCTCAACTCAAGGCCATTAACACCCATGTCGTCAGATCCAACAGATTTGTCATATCTCACCCCAGGTCATTTTCTAACAGGGGCACCATTGAATTGTTATCCAGAACCAGATATGACTGAAGTACCAAACAATCGTTTAAGATTTTGGAATTTATGTACAAAAATGCAACAATGTTTTTGGAAAGCTTGGCATAAGCAGTATTTAGTATTACTACAAAACAGACCCAAGTGGCAAAAATCCTTTCCCAATATAAAGGTCGGTTCTCTTGTGATTTTAATTGAAAATAATACTTCACCGTTAAAATGGCCTATGGCTAAGGTCTTATCAGTCAAAGCTGGTCCTGATGGTAAAGTAAGAGTACTAGAATTAAAAACAAATAAAGGTACCTATCTGCGTTCCATACATAAGGTATGTTTATTACCATTAGATGAAAATTAATTTTATATAATTACTTTACTTAAGATATTTCTTTACATGTTATACTAACTGATGTTGTATGATGTACTTAAATGAAAACATGTTGAACAACTAAAAATTTTATATACAAATGAGATTAGAATTTGGTTTGGTTTTGTTAATGTTTGTTTCACCTTTTATTAAGTAATTGAATAGTTATTTTGTTAAAGGGTAAAAGTTCAATAAAATTTAGAGTCAATGTATAAAATATGTTTCATATATTATTATATTATTTTCTTTGCCGTTGGGAGTATGTTTAGCACATTATTTTTTTGTTGTAGTTGCAACACTGAATGTAAAAATATTAAAAAATATACACACTTTGCGTTCGAGTCAAATTACATCTTTCATTATTAAATCCTTTAAAAATAATCTTATCAAATATAAACTAGCATTCAAAACAATTAAAAATACAGTCCACTGTTGCCCACATATTTTGGTTGAATGTGTACAGTGGTGGTACTACATTATAAAGGATTTAATAATGAAAGATGTAATTTTACTCGAACGCAAAGTGTGTATATTTTTTAATATTTTTACATTCAGTGTTGCAACTACAACAAAAAAATAATGTGCTAAACAATCACCCATGCAATCAATGCATCTTTGCCAACGCAGTGGCAGTTTATTGATGCCCTTCTTAAAGAAATCAGCTGGACGGGAGGCAACAAATTCTTCAAAGGCATTTTATACTGCCACTCGGGTAAGTATTGAATTTTTTTCCCGCCAAGAAGTTATCCAAATTCTGGAAAAAGTAGTAGTCTGTAGGCGCAAGGTCTGGTGAGTAGGGCGGATGACGGAGAGCTTCCAACCCCAGTTCTTGCAACTTGGAGACCGTCTGCTGTGCAGTATGAGGTCGCGCGTTGTCGTGCAGGAGCAGCGGAGACGAGCGATTGACCAATGCTGGTTGGAGATGTGCCAGCTTCTCCATCATTGTGTTCAGTTCTTCACAGTACACATCTGCAGTAATGCTCACCCCGTTTGGTAAGAAGCTGTGATGAATCACACCGGCGCTAGACCACCAAACAGTGACCATCACTTTTCTAGGGGTAAGTTTTCGTTTAGGGCATTGTTTAGGTGCTGAACCAGGATCCAACCAACTTGCTGAGCGCTTGCGGTTATCAAACAGAATCAATTTTTCATCGCAGGTAACAATGCGGTTCAAAATTCTTTCATTTGTGTGTCTGTTGAGCAGTGCAAGGCACGTCTTACGCGTCGAGACTTCGCGCTGGCGATCATTGAGTTCGTGGGGGACTCATTTTTCAAGCTTTTTTACCTTGCCAATTTGACGCAAATGAATCAATATTATTTCGACGCTAACGTCGAAAGCTGCTGCTAATTCAGCCGTAGATTGTGTATCATCAGCTTCCACAATCGCCTTTAATTCGTCATTGTCGACCAAAGTCTTCGGACGACCGCGAGGTTCATTTTTCAGGTCGAAATTTCCAGAACGGAAGCGAGCAAACCAATAACAGGTGGTGCGTTAGTTTGTAGCGTTAGCTCCGTAAACGTCGTTGATGTTGCGTGCCGCTTGTGCCGCGTTGCTGCCACGACGGTACTCATATTCCATAATTACTCGAATTTTTAACGTATCCATGATAACGAAAAAGATTGAAATGCGATAAAATGTAACACTAATCAATAAACAAAAGACTACTTTTGGAAAAAAAAAACCATGTTTTTAAAATAAAATTAATTTGGAATTAGAATTCTTAGCCAAACAAAAATAATTTTGATTTGAAATGGCCAGTACTGCAGAACGGCAATTTCATAGGTAAAGACCTATTATATTTTATGTTTCAAGTAGTAATAGTTTAGCGGTCGGGTGAGGAGCCAAGTAGGTAAATATAACAATAATTTATTAATGTTGTAACTGACGCTCACCGATGTTAGTCTCGGCGAGGTGGTAGGACGGTGGGGGGAGCGGGGGGAGCGCGTGGAGCGTGTGGAGGGGGTGGTGCGTGTGGTGGGGGGGCAGGTGGGAGAGGTCAAGGTCGGGCTCGGGCTCGGCGAGCGCGTCGTGGTCGCGCAGGTAGGCAGCCAGGTGCGTCGCATCGCTAATGAACTCGTCGCGCGGGGCCCGCCCGGGGCTGGGGACGGGGCTGTGGCCGGCGCGGGGCCCCTCCTCCACGGCCCCGGTGAAGCGCCACGCGAGCGGCGACAGTGACACTGAGAGCGCGTCATCATCCTCGTCGCTGGTCGGGCGGGCTCGAGCGCGGGGCGAGCAAGCCTGCTCCTCCTCCACCAATTTGAAAGATGAGTCTGTTCACACATTTCACATTCAATTAGTAATATTGAGTACTGCAGCTGAACTGGGGCTTCACTAATCTTAATATGATGATGAATAGTTTTCATTATATTTGAGTGACAAAACCCTCAAGAGTTTAAATAAAAAATACTATCAAATGAGTATAAAGTGTGAGTTTTCGAGTCAAATTCAACATAATTCATTATGGTAGGTTTATTTGAATCCCCATTATTTCTTGAAAGTAGATTTCCGTTTTACTTGTTCCAGCAAAACAAAACAATATGATCAATTTTCAAACTTATTCTAATCTATGAAATAGGAATATTTTAAATGATTATTAGCTATGCACTTTCTTTCACACCATCCAAACCTTTTACGTGCTATTTGTCATTGCATGTTTCTTAACATAGCACAAGTTTTTTCTGAAAAAGCATTTTTATTTCTTTTTGCGATATTTTGTTTGAAAACAAGTTCATAAGCATAACTTATGCACATACTACATACATATTTAGAAATTCTAAACATACATTATGACAATAAAATTAACAAACATATTATATGCTTACAACAATACATACAATCTATTGCTTATAACAACCACCAACATAACATCAAAAGTTATAGGGTCCCTTCAATGTTGTTATATCCGGTTTCTTTAAAGTGTAATTTTAAAATGTTATGGTTTATGTCACAAATTATTTTTTTATGAATAATTTTATTAGTTATAAATATGTTTTAAATGTATATTGTATGCCTAGGAGGTGGGACATAGTTGAGCCTTAACATGTGCATACTTTGACTTTGACTAAAGAAACTATTGAATGTTATGGAAAGAAGCAAACATATTACCTACAGAAACAGATGATAAGATTCAGTGGAATAGTTTGGAATTCCTACAGTCATACTACCAAGGAAGGTTTTAACAAAATAAAGATTTGTTTACTCAAAAACTTTTGATTTTGAATAGCAAATTGTAGTAAGTTTAGATGATAGATAGTGTGTGCATTACCAAGTAATTGTTCCGAGAGGCCTAGCAGGCGGCGCTGCTGCGTAGAGAGGGCGAGGGTGGTGCGGTGAGCCGGCAGGAGGCGCCACGCGTGCTGCAGCATCGCCATCGTGGCCAACACAGCCGCTATGCCCTCCACGTACTGCATCACCCACGTGTATCTCTGGCCCATCTCGCCTGGGCACTGACACCACCTGCGACTAACATCACATCTCACTTCAATGTCTGTTCACTACTCAAGTACCTACTCAGTACAATCACACCGACACAAACCACACCACACTCACAAGTCATAGGCGAGCACGGCTACCAGTACAACGTTGACGGCGAACCACTTAATTGAGCTCGCTCGTCTCTTGTTGTCGTAGTTCAAGTCGATGGTGCGCTGCACTAGCGCGGCGTTTGGACTCCTCGACCTATGGATCATAGGACAAGCTCAGGCTTCATAAAACCAGATCAAAATATTTGTATACCGGCCTGGAATGCGATGCCCCTCTTCATGGGTGGGTACAGAGGAACACGTAATATTTTTTTAGAAAACAATACATGATTGTTATATACATTGATTGATACACAACATACATTGTATTGTTGTTTGGAGTTTACTCCATGAACGCACAGAATACACTTTGCACAACTAAAACTTGCTACGAAATAATTCAATGAAGAAAAAATACTTACATTTTCAGAGGTTATATTTTTTGAAGCACAAAAATAACAGATTATTTTAGAAAAAAGTATCTCGTAGTTCAACGAGTGAACACGATTTGACAAGCACAATGATTTGCTTTGTATTTTTAACAGGATGTACTACGTTTTAACCTGTTACTACATAATTAATTATATTATACATAACCTAGAAGCTTACAGCTTACTTACAACAACATAGTTATCAAAGATAATATAAACATATACTCTTTTTTTTAAGTAGATTTATGGCTTAGTATCGAGACCTTTAAGCCATTTCTTTATTTTAAATATTCATCTTTTATGTTTAGTCACGTTTTATTGTCACTTTCACTGTAATGTCCTCGTCCGTCCAAGTCCGGTCTAATTTTAGTTAAATTGGCGGCTATTCCACTAAAACATTTCATGGACTTTTTGGCACAACCTGGAAAGTCACGATACACGCTTTCATTTCATTTCACTTCACTTGTGCACTGAGATTGATCTTTATTGGACAAATCACCACCGAAATTATTCAATAAAACTCAAATACACGAATTTAATGATAATAAAACGAAAACACAACGTCAATTCGCAAGTTCCCGCCAAAAAGTACCATATACTCTTTGGGTACAACAAACCACAGATTACTGATATGTAGCTAGCTCCAAGGACGTTATAATATATATAAGGATAGCGTTCTGAGCCCTTAAAACCGGCCGGGGCGAGAAAGCGCAATCATGGATGGCATCTTTATCTACTAGGGTGACCATGCGACGTAGATTTTTTTTTGGTCAAAATATTAATAGGTAATTTTTCTATGCATGTTAAGGTTGATTTCACACTAAATGTTCTTTAACTTATGTCTATTTCTTTTAAGTGACAGTAGTAGTTTATTGCTTTGCTTGTTTTATGTGACTAATGATCGTAAGTATTAGATAATATTTTGAAGATTTGTGACTTTATTACTGGGTGCTATGGTTGTAATTAGGTTGAACTTAAAACTGTTTTAAACATTTCTCTCCCTTTGTTAATAAACAAATGTAGCTGTAAAAGTATATACTCACGCGGATAGCATTTAGCTTGGATTTTGTATGTGACCCAGAATCTAGTCTATACCTATATCGATGTAGGAAAGAGACGATAATTTGTCCAATAAAGATCAATCTCAGTGCACAAGTGAAGTGAAATGAAATGAAAGTGTGTATAGTGACTTTCCAGGTTGTGCCAAAAAGTCCATGAAATGTTTTAGTGGAATAGCCGCCAATTTCACTAAAGCCTGACTGGACGAGGACTAAACATTACAGTGAATTTGAAAATATGACTATAATATAAAAGAAGAAAGTTTTACTCAAGAAAATTTATGCGACTGAAAGACTCTGTATTTTAAAAAAAATATTAAAGCAGTGACAAATAGACCAAGACCATTTCAAATACTTTGACATTAGCAGAAATATCCTAAAAGGATGATTGCCAGTTACAAAGAAAAAAAAACCTGCATGATAACGAAACAGATCGGTATTATATGTCTCTTTCCCACGCATTATTAACGTCAAAAGTAAAAAAAGGTAAAAGTATATGCATTTCATTTCTTATTTTAGCCCGGCTTCCATGCTAGTTATTGCTCGGAACAATATGCTAGTTATTGTTCCGAGAGTTATTGTTCCGAGGACATATTGATCGTTGGGTTGCCCTATTAGCTTAGCCGCCATGTTATGTTCTCCGTAAGTGTAGGTCTCGGAACAATAACTAGCATGGAAGCCGGGCTAAAATAAAAACCGAGTACTATACAGTTTATTCATTTATGTCAATTAGCATATCGTAATGTGGGAATGAAACAAAACATGGCTGTTTGTTTTCATTATTTTTGAACGTGTCACAAGCAAAATGTCAAATGGTCCTCTTTGGCCCTCTTATAATGGTAACAAATACAAAAGTTCTATCCAAGACGTCAAAAAATAAAAATAAAACTACAAAATTAAGTTGATAGCCAACGTAAGTAACGTTGGCTATCAACTTAATTTTGTAGTTTTATATTTTGTTGATACGAGTCGGGAGTTTGACGAATTTACTAAGTGAAAAAAGCGAGTTAATTATTAATTTCTGTCTGAGAACGTGGCCAGAAAGTATATACGAGAGGTGTACAGTGCTCTGGACAAGATGTCTTCTGTTGTTGAAGGGTGTAAAGCCCATAGTTCGAGAAAAGAAAATGACAACGAAACGTTAACATTTCATCGGTGAGTTTAGAGATATATTTTTCAATATTCGAAATAAAAAAAGTGATAGACGATAAATAAAAATAGTACTTTATGCCTATCTACTCAAAAGAATTCACGTATTTGCTTTATTTTATGATTTTTCTGAAAAAAAATAATTGTATCAAGTATAGGTTACTAGTGATGTAAAAATGGTTATCGATAATCATTTCAATACTGTTGCAGATTTCCTAATGATGGTGAAATGAAAATGAAATGGAGTCAGTGCACCAATAGGTTTTTCTCATACAAACTTCCACCCCCTTAAAGGGTGATTTCTAGGATAAAAACTATCCTATGTTTTTTCCCGGGACTCCAACAATCCCTATCCGAATTTCATCTAAATCGGTTCGGTGGTTTAAGCGTGAAGAGGTAACAGACAGACAGACAGACAGACACACTTTCGCATTTATAATATTTTATAATTATAATATTAATTAGTAAATTAGTATTAGTATTAGTATGGATTTTAATGATTAATAAAGACATTAAATTAATAATTGTAGTTTCATTTATACTTGTGTCAAATACTTATCGTCTCTTTCCTACCACACTTGACTGATATTCCGACGCCGAAGTTCCGTCGTGGTAAATCCGTTAGTAAACCACAGCCACACTTGGCAGATTGTCCGTCGACAGCCAGCGCCTATACTGATAATAAATTATAATAACATGGGAATGTTAAGAAAAGAATAAACTATATTAATTAAAAAATATATAATAGAAAACTATTCTATCTATAGGTACACATAATAAAAATGTAACGGATCGCTATCTGTACATGGAAGATATATGAGATAAAATATAATTGGGTCCTTTATCAACGCAATAGCACCCAAAACAATGATTGTTAGAATTTTGTCTGTTTGTGCAAGCTAATCTCAGAAACGGCGTATTCGGATGTGGTTTTCACTAATATATTGTGGTAAGCTTCACTTAACATTTAGTGTTTGTTTCATGTCAATCGGTTCTTAAATAAAAAAGTTATGTCATTTTAAAGAATCACGTCGAACATTTGTTAATCCAAAATAAACCAAAAGATACGCCCAAAGTCACTATTCCACGCGGACGAAGTCGCGGGCACAGCTAGTACTAACTATATTTACTTGTATGCTTTGATGGTAGGGTTAGTAGAGATTGGTAGAGTCAATTGTAACGTTCATGAGTGCCTTACCAGGGCCTAAACTGAATAAATGAGTTTTGAGTTTGAGTTTTGAGTTTGATGACTTATATCGACACGACAATGTCGATGATAAGCCCATCACTATCCAAAAAATAGCTTGTGACAACCTGCATAATAACGAAACAGAACGGTATTATATGTCTCTTTCCCACGCATTATTAACGTCGAAAGTAAAAAAAGGTAAAGTATATGCATTTCATTTCTTATTTTAGCCCGGCTTCCATGTTAGTTATTGTTCCGAGGTGTAGGTATACGTTTTTTTTTTGTAGGCAAGCCAGGAGTAAAGTGTTCTGTGAAGTTGATGCCAATGAAGTCCATATGATTTATACGTCAGTGGTGTGATATTATATTATCGTTTATAAACGAATTTGAATAATTAGTTGGTAATTGCGATATTTTTGTACCTAATTTCATGGTGTATTACTATAGAAGTATATTAAAGTATAATCTGAACGATATTTACTTGAAAATATCACTCGGTATTGGATCATATTTCTTGCATGATAACAGGATATTCGGGCTGAAATATTTATATATATACTAGCTCGTTCTTCAATAGATTTGTTAATATAACCAATATGTCAAATACAACCAGTGGTACTCATAATCTCAAAGTAGTACTATTGGGAGAAGGATGTGTGGGAAAGACTTCTATCTTACTGCGCTACATCGAAGACAAATTCAACGATAAGCATCTCACTACCCTGCAGGTATTTGCAACTATAATGTTAGTCTATATACCTACAGAAAGTTTGAGAACGATAAGTTATTTATTAGTTAGCGGCCCTATCCTAAGGGAATTTTAGACTAATCAGTTGTTTCGAAGCTCCTACTGTCAACCAGGATAATTGTTTTTAACAAAGATTCCCAAGGTACAAGTTTTTACTTGTGTTTATGCCAGGAGTAACAAAGAAGAGTATTATTATTATATATTATATTATAGGTATATCAGCAAATTTATCTCAATTTAACACTTATGATAAGGCTTAGATTTCATTTAATTTTACCAAAGTAATATGAATGCATGTTTTTACAGGCTACATTCTTGAATAAACGTCTCAATATCAATGGTAAACGTATTAACCTTTCTATTTGGGATACTGCTGGTCAAGAAAAATTTCATGCATTGGGTCCAATATATTACAGGAATTCAAATGGAGCTATACTAGTTTATGATATCACTGATGAAGATTCTTTTACTAAGGTACGAAACAATAACAGCTGCCTGTTTTTTCCAAAAGATCTGGTTATATAGACTCTTTTATTGATGCTTGGTGACCATTAGTTAAATTGAAGCGTTAATTGGACAAAGGAGTTTTCTGACAAAAATGAAAAGTATTTAATTTCTGCATAAACTAAGGTTCTAACTGATGATAAATCTTCCTATAGATGCAAATGCACATTAAAACTTTGAGCTACACTTGATAAATACATTTCAATATTTTCAATTATAGTCTGATTTTTAATTAGCTGGACTAAACTGACAGTTACGAGTGCTATATGGTTAAAATTACTGTTTCATGGTTTGACCATATCACTTTTTATCAATAAAAGTCGAATCTAATATCAGTGATTACAGGTATTCTCATTCATTCTTTTAAGAAATAACTTCTGAGTAAAGAAATATTTCTTACAACAACTGTCAAATCAGTCCACTTAATAAAAAATCCAAGTATAGTTTTAGAATGCCCATTAATATATTTGAACGATTTGCTAGCTAACACCTTTTGACTTCTTAATGTATTTGTAAGTTTTTGATCACATCATGAACCATAACTTGCAAATGTAGGGTAAACAAGCACCAAATCTCTGCATTCTGTGCGTCGTGATTTCACACTGAAACTGGAACACAATTGAACAATCTGCCATACATGCTTATTGCATAACTTTAACCATTTACGCAGCGCACATAATGGAATCTCTCATAAGAGGTTCCCCGTTTTCGCAACATTTTTCATTGATGCTCCGCTCCTAGCTCCTAATGGTTATAGCGTGATGTTATAAATGCCTTCCTCGATAAATGAGAATCCAACAGAAAAATATTTTTTCAATTCGAACTAGTAGTTCTCAGGCCCTCAGGGTGACAATGACAACTTCCCAAAACGACAACTTCCGAAAACGACAATTTCCGAGAACGTGTATTCTAAACTCGCCAGGTTCCTAAAATGGCAAATTCCTAAAATGACAGATTCCGAAAATGACAAACATGTCTAATTTATACTTTATAACCTTTGCTCTGTTACTGAACATCTTTTAATTAAGTAAAACAACTTAAAACAACTAAAACTTGGCTTTATTCTTTAAAAACAAATCATAAAAACTGCAAATAAAACAAAACTTTGGACTTTTGTATCTTTGGGCTTGATGGCTATCGACGACGTTGTCGTTTTCGAAAGTTGACATTCTAGAAAGTTGATGAAATGCTCAATACATAGATAATGTGCTAATACTGATTAGCACATTCAAACAAACAAACTCTTCAGTTTTATATATTGTGTAATGGCCAACATTTCGCACTATTCACTTAGGTGCAGTGCATTAGGGTTCTCATTTTGGCAATTCCGCATCATATTTCATAGTTATTAAATATATAGTCACCATCAATTTCATTCATTGTAATAATGTGCACAGGTGAAAGATAACCATAAATATTAGGTACAAATATATTATGTATACATATTGGGTGAGATCTTGATCATGATTTTCCACTTTTTCTTATTTTTAGGTCAAAAATTGGGTCAAAGAACTGAAGAAAATGTTGGGTGCTGATATAGTTCTGACTATTGCCGGAAATAAAGTTGATTTGGAACATGAACGAACTGTGTCACTTGAAGAAGCCGAGAGGTAATAGTTTTATGTATAAAAAATAATGACACTTACCTAATGGCCCCCCACGTCCTGCTTGAGTGATAACTTAGTGGCTGCAGCAGCATTATGTGGTGTACCTAAAATATTCATGCTTTTTGCATGGTGGCTATTCCACCATCTTCAAGTTGAAAATCTATCGCTGAGCACCTGTTGGTGTGTTCTGACATATGCACTTGAGAGCCAGTTGCCTTTAAGTATAGGCAATGATATTCACTTAGAATCAGGTGACCCGTCAGCGTGGTTGTTACGTGTAGTATAAAAAAATGCTTCTTGGTCGACTTTGGGACCATAGATTTGTTGTGTAGTTGTTGTAAACCGATTAGTGGATCGAATGGTTCATTTTTCGGTCGTGTAATAAAAATTAGCATAGTTTATACAACTATAACCTCGCTTAACGTTATTTACTTCAATCAGGCTACGAACAATCACTTTTTAAAACCCTAGCTCTGTTTACATCATTTCAAGCAGCTAGCATTGTACATACTTACAAATTTCTTCTTGCAGCTATGCCAACATGGTAGGTGCTAAACATTTTTATACATCAGCTAAACTAAACCAAGGTGTGGAAGAACTATTCCTGACTCTGACAAGAGAGATGGTGGAACGCTTAGAGCTAAATTCCAAAAATGATGTGAGCAGAACGTCACAAGTTTTAGTTGTAGAGGATGACCTCGAGAATCCAGTACACACATCTTGCTGTTCAGGAAAAAGAAGTAATTAGATATATTTAGTCAATATTATTCCATTATAAATAAAATTGTTCTTGTTGTACTAAGCTCGTTGGTCTTTAAATGTTGTCACGCGTGCACTTTCACACGCAGTTAAATTTAGCGTGCGATGCGCTCGATACACATCAGTTTCCAATCGCGCCGCAAACACACATAGACACAGGGCTTCGATATGAACAATACAATACTACTTGTGTTATCCATATGCCTATAAATTATAAATTGTATATATAAGTGAAGTTGTTATTTTGTCATTAGAATAAAACTATAAATTTAATGAACGATTTAATACATCTATGGATAAAGGTAGCTAATATAATATTATAAACTTATTAGTGCATGGAATAAACTAATCAAAATACCAAATATTAGAAGTGACGGTACGAGGGCGGCACTGAAAATTTCGGGAATCAAGGAAGTGACACAACATTACTATTTAAAAATGTATTTATTGCTTTTCGAAGTATTCTCCGCTAAATTTGACACATTTTTCCATACGATGGAACCAATCACTGAAGCAACCATTCCATTCGGAAGTTGGGGTCTCCAAAATGGCCGTTTTGTAGGCGTCCACAGCTTCTTCAGGTGATGAAAATCGACGCAAATTATTCTTTACGCAAAGGACCACGCAATTTATTCTTTATTTTAGGGAAAGTATAGAAATCATTAGGGCTTAGGTCGGGGCTGTACGGCGGATGGTCTAATAATTCTATGTTTTCTTGCTCTAAAAACTCTTTTGTTCTGTGCGCGGTGTGAGAACTCGCATTGTCGTGATGGAGGATGATGCGGCGGTTGCATTTCTCTTAACGGAGTTTGAAACGACCTGTGGCAAACAAATGCTAGCATAGCATTCTGCATTAACCGTTCTTTGTCCCTCAAGAGGAATATTCGCAACATGGCCGGTTTTGGAGACAAACGTGGCCACCATTTTTTTTGCAACACTCCGGGAACGAACAATTTTAATATGACAGGAACAGTGGAAATATTCCATTCCCGATACTTTTAGTGCAGCCCTCGTATAGGTCAGTCATAATTAAGTCGCCGAAGAATGCCTTTACGGAACTGTCTCAAGGCATCTACCGTACCGCAGTGTTCCGGTAGTTGCACTTGAGAGCCAGTTGCATTCTAGACTTTATAAAGTCGCCTATACATTTTAGCCAAGCCTCAACGGAATCTTACGCAAGTTTTTGTTAACGTAGCTATGGTTTACATACGAGTTGGTCAAGTGCAGCTTGCAACCAATGGAATGACTTATGGGCCAAGTGTGTGATGTGCCAAGTTGTTTGATATGCGCAGAATAACCTACACTCCGAAGTGAGTCGAGACCCAGCGACCTCATATTATATACAGGTGTCCGGTAAGTAGTACGACAAACTTAAAGGGGAGATAGGTGGGTGGCTCACCTACCAAATATACAGAAATGACTTTAGTAAAAGTGTCACGAGATATTTAATATCTAAAATGAAAAAGTCAATACATGAATACCAGAAATATCTCGAAAATAGTGATCTTTTAATCGAAGTCACAATATGTATATTTGGTAGGTAACCTACCCACCTATCTCCCCTTTAAGTTTGTCATACTACTTACCGGACACACTGTATAAACCACGAAAAACAACAAGGTTTACAAGTTGTTGCTTGCCTTCACTTGGCCAATGTATAGGCGGCCGGGGGCCTACGCCTCAGCCTTCTAATGGAACAAAAAAATATAAGCTATATTTTACAAAATAAAATGCCTTAAATTATGTAATATGTATATTTTCTAAATTTATTATTGTTCGATAGATTAATTACACATAATTTGCATTGTTTGTTTTAATAATATATTGTTTATGTATTTTTCTTGTGATTTTATTTACATTACATTAGGCACTTGCTAAAAGCCGACTAATGCTGCCGTCCCCACGGCTGCACTTTGTCTGGCCTCGGTAGTTTTGCATGACGCGTCCCATAATATGGTTTCCCCGTAGTGTAGCACTTCTAGCAGGACTACCACGAATGGTTTTATTTCCGATTCTTATTGATGCTATTCAATTATGAGCAGAAAAATATTAACATCCACTTTATTTTTAGTATACCGAAGAACCGATGCACACCAAAAGGTTTTAAATAATATAAGTAATATACGAAATCTAAATGTTTTTGATCAAAATAAGATTTTTATTATAAAACCCATGGTGATCGATTCTTTCAGAGATACTGAGCTAAATAATAAATCACAAATATCAAAGTGCAATTGCATTGCATTTTGATATGTGTGAATGGAGTCGCTCGCGTCCGCAGGAGATACCTTTAACAACCCTGCACGTGTCCGCCGGGTGGTGCTAAACGAGCTGACAACGCCGAGCATCGGGCGGCGGATATGATGACCCGACCCCTGGCTGGGCAAGCCTGGTCAGGAGAAGTTACAGGGGCCTTGAGAAACTAAAAATATCTCTCAACAACCTGGCGTAGAAGGCAAGGGGAAACCACTACAACAAGCATTATGACCATTAAAATCGATTGCAAACCCTTGGCACTTTACATCGTCCAAGTATATGCTCCTACCACTCAATCCACGGAGACTGACATAGACAGCTTTTACGGAGTCCTGGAGGATTCCATAAAAGCACTACCCCGCCGCGAGATGTTGCTTGTCCATGGAGACTGGAATGCTAAGATTGATACAACAACAGGAGATGACCACATCAGAAACGTTTTAGGAAAATATGGTCTTGGAGTTCGGAATGACAGAGGCGAAAAGTTTATTGAAATGAATGAAATATTATTTATTTGTAACATATAACATATAAAAAAGAAAGAAAAGTCATTAATTAAACGATTGACGAACAATGTTACAAATTGGCCCCAACTCAGCATTTTGCAGGTTGTTAAACCTGCGCTGATCTTCCGTTGGAGCCAGCAGGTGACGTCACGGTGCGGATACCACATAACATATTAAAAATAAAATAAAATTTAAACTACACAAAACTTAATAATTAATGAAAAAAAAAACAATTTTAAAAATAATGACAATAAATATTATTAATAAATAAATAAATATATATATATATAAATATTATAAATATATATTCAATAAATAAATATTATTGAATTCTGTATTGTAATTCTGTACGCTAAAACATTTCCTGGAGCGGACCGCAATAGTGATCACCAACTACTTAGTTGTCGCAGAAATACGGAACCGATTAAAACCCCCAAGAATGCTGGAGAATAAAACAGTGAAGCTAAAAAAACCCGAATCGGAGATTTTCAAAAACCTCACAGAAAACGCTTTTCTAAATAGCCCTCAGGTCCAGCCGGGCGACACAGAACAGCAATGGAATATGATGAAGAGAGAGATGAAACATGCAGTCGATAACATCGCCAAACAGAGAAAGCATTTTCAGAGGAAAAAGGAACTGGATAAGCGAGGAAACTTGGGATGTAATTATGAGTAGGAAAGAAGTAAAAGCAAATGGTCTTACCACCCTTGCCAAAAAGGAAAAAATATCCGTCTCAGCAGTGATATTCAAAGACTATAGACGCGACAAAAACTCATCTCAGTAGTATTTGCGCTGAAATTGAAAAGCACGCCGAGAAATAACAAACAGCAGACCTTTTTAAGAAAGTGTAACAAATTACAGGTCAAAGTAAGATAAAATCATAGATAGTCGAAGACAAAAATGGTGCGCTAGTCTACGAATCTGAGAAGATTTCAGAACGATGGAAGAATATTGTGCGGACTTATATAGCGCAGGCCACAATACAATAGTATCAACCGATATCTTAGAGAAAGATACTAGAAGTACAGAGATAGAACCAGACATTCTGCAATCGGAAGTAATTACTGCATTTCGCAAACTGAAATGTGATAAGTCTGCGGGCAATGATCTCATCACGGCCGAAGCCATAAAGTCTCTAGACGATACAGGTATAAAAAAAAACTCGCAGAACTTTGCAACTGTATCTGGACAACCACGACCTGGCCAAAAGACTGGACGCATTCTTCTAACTGACCGTTACATAAAAAAGGATCCACGAGAAAATGTGATAATTACCGAACCATTGCTCTCATCTCGCACACGAGCAAAGTATTACTGCACATCATCAACAACAGACTTCGCCACTTTTTGGATCGACAAATCCCACAGGTACAGGCAGGATTTGTAAATGGAAAAGGTACGCGAGAGCAAATACTTAACATCAGGCTCATCATAGAGAAATGTTACGAATTTAACACTCCAGCAGTCATGTGTTTTGTTGACTACCATAAAGCTTTCGACTGCGTGAACTGGCAACATCTATGGCGTATACTAGCAGAGATGGGAGTTCCTTAACATCTGATCGCGCTTATCAAAAATCTCTACGACACAGGGCATGGTACGGTCAAAGTCAGCAATGTAAGGTCCTCGGAGTTTAAATTTGAGAAAGGAGTTAGACAGGGATGCATCATCTCCCCCATCCTATTCAACACATATGGGGGGGGAATACATCATGCGTAAGACCCTTGAAGACTGGGAGGGTGGCGTCACAGTCGGAGGTGTCAAAATATCGAATCTGCGCTACCCTGTTGGCAACTACAGAATCTGAGTGGAGGAGGTGGTGGAGCTGCTGAGCCGGTTAGATTCAGTCAGCCGGGAAATGGGTTTAAAAATAAATATAGCCAAAACCAATATGATAGTTATCGATAGATCCAACATACTGCTAAACCACCATTTGCTCCGCCATACGATATAGTGCAAGATTTCATATATTTAGGCTCGAGTATATCCAGCAAAGGTGAAACAGAAGGAGAAATCAGACGACGAATTGGAATGACAAAGTGTGGAAAGACCGAAACATACTCAAGAGGACCAAAATATACATCGTTAGAACCTTGGTCTTTCCCATTTTTCTATACGGCGCAGAGTCCTGGACCGTAAAAGCTGCAGACCGACGTCGTATCGACGCCTTTGAAATGTGGTGCTGGCGACGTATGCTAAGTATTCCTTGGACGGATCCTTAAGGATCTTAAAATAACACAGAGACTCAAGCTTATGCCTCCAGAGAGTGCTGCAATATTTCGGCGAACACCCTCCGACAATCGACGCCCTACACCACGCCAAAGGACGAGAGCAGTGGAAGCGGCTCTGACGTGAGAAAGAGCGGGAACATCACGATGCTCAACAGTGAGCCAACGATTAGAGGATGAGAAGGATTTGCAAAAGGTAATCGGCTTCTGTGATTATGAGTAGGCTAGGTTGGTTATATTGTGAATAAAATAATAAACATACATTAACAGATTTTATTTAAATTCTACTTTCTAAATATGCTACTAAAAGTAGTACATAATAACGAAATTAACAATTTTAAATTAAGTGTAATGAAAACAGCGTCAAGTTGAAAGATTGTATTGTTCCGAGTCATTATAACTACTACGTTATTGACTAATATTTTTGTAACAGCATAATGATGAAATCTATTTCTAGTATTTGCTTAAAACTTTTATAAAAGTTTAGTTAAAGATAATAATCTGCTTCAGAAACTGCTATCTGATCCCAAATAAAGCAGAGCTATCTATGGTAACCAAATAATTTGTATCTAATCTATACATACACAATGACATTTATATCCACATAAGTAGAAACTGTCTGAGTGACATATCAGCGTATAACAGCCCAAACGAACGTGAAAATTTTCCGCAATGCTTCCTTTTATAACGTAACCGACCAGTAAGGGGTTGAAAGTGGGAAAAATTGTAAGTATGAAAATCTATGAAATATCCATTTAGCTACGTGATGTTTCGGAATAAGGGGAGTATTGGGTGGCAAAGACAATATGGGAATCGTTTTAATACTTTAAAAATTTTACCAGTGTCGAAGGCCAAGACTCCCTTCGGGTCGTAATCCATAGAACCATCGAAGTAAGTTTTTTTACTTTGGATAGGCTTGTGTTCGACCATAATCTTACCAATGTAAGTGATCGTGTAGCCGAAAGTAGTCACACAAAAGTTTAGAAAGGAACTTGCTCTCAATTAATTGGTGATATTTAGTACTTAATTTGATTAGGAATAAAGAGATCTGGTAAAATGTCCACGTGCATTAATATTATTCTGATCAAAATTATTTGAAACGCATTGAAAATTGCCACACAGAACACATAGAATTTTATGAAGAGGGGAAAGGTTTGTAAGACAAAATATATTTATACTTTGTACCTACAGATTGGGGCTTCATCATACCTATTACGTAACGGTGAACTAAAATAGCATTTTCTGGAATAGTAGTAGAAGGTAGTTAAAAGTTGAATACTAGGTACCTACCCATGTAAACCAAATTAAATGCAAACAAAACGGCTTCAGTCTTTTTACCAATATGTGGCTTGTGATGGATTATGTAGGTATAAACTCAAGTAATATTTTTTTATTAAATATAAATACCTAGCTACATACAATGGGCATTCAAATAATGTGTTTCACTTTAAAACAACATTGGTAAAATAAATGCTCACTCTATACTATACTTCTATGTTAATGTGTAATGTAATTGGAACTAGTTTTGTTTTAAATGTGGGAGTGACATAGGGTATGAAATTTAAATATGGCATCCGCGAAACATAAACTATATTAATAAAACTAAAAAAATATGAAATATCCAACTGCGTTATCTATACAGGGTGTCCGGTAAGTAGTACGAAACTTAAGGGGTAGATAGATGAGCGGGTTACCTACCAAATATGTCCTTAGTAAAAGTGTCACCATTTTCGAAATATTTCATACGTAAAATTCAAGAATCTATCAATAAAATCAGAAATATCGAAATATCTCCAAAATGGTGACCTTTGTATATAAAACAAAGTCGGTACGGCTGGACCGATTTTTATTATCTTTGATTTCTTGGATTAGCCGAAAACAATAAAAATAAAAACATCTAATAATACACCAAAAATTGCGAGTATGTTGTAAATTCATATTTATTTAGTAGGTATATTAGTTACTGAATATTAAAAGTCAGAAAAGTAGCATAGTGCCATGAACGAAATGTACCTAGCATTTCCTCCGTATATTAGTCAGTCATCAGTTTAATATAAATCACCATGTTTGCTATCGTTTTGACATTTATAAAAGGAAGCTGATTGGATAAGACAGTCAACATACTTATAGCCATTATCTCAATTTAGACAATACATTTGACTACTTTATTACACACCTGAACCAAGACAATTAAAGCCCTAAACCTATGTACAAGGCTATTAAATATTATAAAACTCGCTCTGTGAATATTAACAATCCTTTTGGAAGTAAAAATATCTCGACATCTGTTCAAAAAGTATTGAGAAATCAACAACTCCATAAATACATAGGAACGAGTGGCCCTGCTAAGAATGATCACATCTATAAATAAGAATTAATTTTGTGAACCATCTTTTGCATACATTTCACTTTGGAACTTAATTTCTTTATAATGAAAAGCTTTCTTAAGCAAATATTAACAATTACATCAAGTAATAGTTATTATTTTTTTAATATATAAATTGTGCAACTACTTACATACAACCTTTCAAGCAGGCAACTATTCAGCAAATCATTTTCACGCGTCATTGTCAACAGGAATTATTCTTAAGGTTTTGTGACAATTTACGGAGTATTTCCATATCTCTATCGGATAATCGAATAGACCCCTTCAACTTAGACACTTTAAAGTCAAACGTCATTTTAAGTTTGGTATCACAGTTGGTTTTATTACTGGAACATGTGTTTGGTTTTGCTGGCGTAACTAATTTAAGATTTTCATGAAGACGATGTCACTTTTCTGTTTCAATATTTTTCGCGGAACTTTTCTCCTCAGTCTTTGTTTCTTCTGCGACTGAATTATCTAAATGAGGTAAATCTAGAAGATAAGGCATCATACTGCGCGATTTTTCTTCGGTAGAAAGCCATTCCATCTGTTAAGAAAAAAATATGGTATATAGGTACAATAATCGGATATGCATTCAGTACCATCACTGTATGGTAAAACAAATAATTTAGTAAATAGTACGTAGGCAACATTTCTTCGCATCACAAAATGTACTGTGGAATGGGATGTTAATATTAAAATTTGTCAGCTTATGTCATTGGTGGGAACTAATAATATTTACCACTAGCTGTCCCCCGCGGTTTCACCCGCGTTCCCGTGGGATCTTATCTTTTCCCGGGATAAAAATATACTCACAAAAAACGTGGCATTTTATTGGTAAAAGAATTTTCAAAGTCGGTTTAGTAGATCTAGAGATTACCTATCCCCTACAACCTTACAAACTTTACCTCTTTATAATATTAGTATAGATAATGCTACCCCTTTTTTTCATCATCTGTTCGACAGTATTGATCTCATGTGAACTCATGCTCTTTGTTTCCCAGGCCCCCACCTCGCCGCGTTACCTAAGGCGCGGTACAGCGGTTCCGGTCAAACTATAGTAACAATATAAGTCTAATTTCATTTATTTCTGAAAATGTAATGAATTGGAGAAAAATCCACTGCAAAAAAATGCCTAGCTGAGTTTCTTGCCGGAGTCTTCTCAATTTAAGTGCCCGAACCGGTGGTAGAGTCAATTGTTAGTCATAAGTGCCTTTTTATATTATTTTGATGCCTGTGCCGCAACTGTCCGTGGCACCGCTGGCCCAATGAGAATACCAGCGCTGCGGTATCTACGGCCGCAGCTTATGCTGAGATAGGTGCCTTTTTGGCCTCACACAGTGTATATTGTATGATTGTTTCTATATTTGTATCTGTGTGTAATTTGTGATGTCAATGAAACTGTCTATGTTAATGCTGTATGAGTCCAGAATAAATGTTTTTCTTTTTTTCTTTAAACGGAATAAATGAGATTTAATTTTGAATGAAAATAACCTTTTGGCGATGATCATTGACTGCATCATCGCAGATGTCGATGCACATCTGTTCTGTAAGCCGACCATCGTCCGAGGCGTACGCGGCCGCCTGCCACGCGACTCCCAACTTGGATAACGCTCGGCCGGACATGCCCGCCGTCCGCACTGCCAGTTTTGTACACAAAGCACTATAATCAAACTGATCGACGCTCAAACGTCTGAAAATAAAAGAAATACACTTAATACATTAATATTCACAAGACATTTTTATACAAGATAACCGTTATACTAATATTTAAATATGTATATAAAGTACAAGCTGTCCCCCCGCGGTTTCACCCGCCTTCCTCGATATATGGGCTATCCAACACTAAAAGTTTTTTCAATTCGTACCAGTAGTTCCTGAGATTAGCGCGGTCAAACCAACAAACTCTTTAGCTTTATAATAATATCCTATAGTATAGATAATTAAATGTATTTACTTTCAGGTAGATCAAATAGATAACATATTATGTTCATGCATACAAATATTTTTCCTGGGCGATCTAAAATGCGATACATATTTTCCACTTACCATCATAACTAACCTAATAACATGAAAAAAAAACAAACCTCTTTCCCTCCGAGGCTGGTTGAAGAACGAAAGTGTCGAAGTAAAGTCTAATGAGACGCTCGCGCTCCTCGAGTCCCGGTAACCCAAACTCGATCATTTTATCAAGCCGGTCGTTGATGGCCGAGTCGAACTGCTGTGGGGTATTAGAGGCCAGCACGAGCATGATTCGGTTGCTCTGGTCCGAAGTACGATAAAGGAAAGCGTTCAAAGCCGCGCGAAGGTCTTCGCTAATCCTCTCCGAAGAACGTTTCCTCAAAAATGCGTCAGCCTCGTCAATAAACAGTAGTACACCTATATAGAAATACATCGTTTATAATGTTAAATTATATTTTTTATATTACCTCAGACACGAATATTTCACATAAATAGGTATTCTAACTCGTATACAAGTTGTCCGGTAAGTAGTACGAAAAACTTAAGGGGAAGATAGGTGGGCGGGTCACCTACATAATATACAAAAATGACCTTAGTACTCGTAAAAGTGTCACGAGATATATAATATCTAAAATTAAAAAGTCAATACATAAATATCAGAAATATCTCGAAAATGGGGACCTTTTAATTGAAGTCATTTTAATATATATGGTAGGTGAGCCACCCACCTATCTCCCCTTTAAGTTTGTCGTACTACTTACCGGACAACCAGTATAATGAACAGAAATAAACTTTACCTTTTTTGCTAGTATTTGCCCAGTCAAATACTTTATGAATGGAAGCAACTGCATCTTTACCCATAGGTGCAACATCACCTCCAGTTAAAATGGCGTAGTCCATGCCGGAGTGCATAGCTAATTTCTGAAATGAATATCAATAGTTAGCCAGATCCGTGTTAAGTCTTAGAGACGATGATGTAGTAATTAGGTTTGCTTCTAAATTACAAATTATGATAAGTTTATAAAATTAACATACCTTAGAAAAAAGAGTTTTTCCGGTACCAGGTGGTCCATACATGAGTAAATTCCTATAAAATCCCTTATTCAAGCGGGTGTTCTTTGTAGCTATAGCAATATCCCTTAGTTTTCTCTCTAGAGTTGGTGCAAGAACGACACCAGATAAAGCATCTGTTGGTTTTCTAAAGGATGCTATTGCCTTTGAGATTGTTAGAATTGGATGTTTGACAGCTTCTAATATCGAAAATCTTGAAGTTTCATTGACTAGTGTAGGTTTTCCTGTAAATAAGGTACTTATAGAAGTTACTAGCTGTCCCCCTCGGTTTCACCCGCGTTCCCGTGCGATCTTTTCCTTTCCCGGGATAAAAAGTATCCTATGAGTTATTCCAGGATATGATCTACCTGTGTGCCAAGTTTCATCAAAAGCCGTTTTTGCGTGAAAGAGTAACAAACATCCAATCTTTCACATTTATAATATCAGTGGGATAGTGGGATTTCTGAATGAATTGATAATGGTTATAATATTTTTTTAGAAACAACTAAGAAAGGTAACGCTACAGTTGGTGTGCAATGATACTAAGTAACTATTAACAAGATGGTACCTATATGGTGTAGGAGTATCAGTTAACTGATATCTACGTTCTGCAATAGGGAAACCGAAACCTATGTCGTGGTATGCAGAAGTAAATAAGCTTAATGAAGAATACATACCAATTCGTGCTTCAATAAAGCGTGCGGTTACCGATGTAGCACCCTTGGCAGTGTAAACGCCTAGTGCTAGGAGAGATAAGCCTCCTGCTGCAGCTAAAGTCTTATCCCAGTCGGTAACGAGAGCATTCAGACCTGTGCCTACCACA
Organism: Ochropacha duplaris; assembly: GCA_951361185.1. NCBI lineage: Eukaryota > Metazoa > Arthropoda > Insecta > Lepidoptera > Drepanidae > Ochropacha > Ochropacha duplaris. The sequence goes on from OX592690.1 coordinate 6,774,187, forward strand.
CTGCCAGCTGTCCTGTTCAACAGATAACGGAAAATACATTTATACTATTTCAATTAGTAGTTTATCTTCAGGACTAAAGTGAGGATATTTCTTATATCTTACACTCTTAGATTCGATACTATTTTTCCCCAGGATAAAAATTATCCTATGTTTTATTCCAGGATATGATCTAGCTGTGTGCCAAGTTTAATCAAAATCGCTTTAGTAGTTTCGGAGTTCATCGACGAACAACATCGTGACACGGGAATTGTATATAATAAGATATAGATAGATATCAAATCAAAAGAAAATATATATAATACTAGCGGACCCGGCAGACGTTGTCCTGCTCTGAAATTAAAACAAAACTTAGAATCCGATTCCACCGAAAGTCAAATAATCGAGGAACCCATTGAAATACACACACAACATTTCATCCAAATCGGTCCTTTGTTACCGTACTCCTCCGAAACGGCTTGACCGATTTTGATGAAATTTTATATGTATATTTAGTAGGTCTGAGAGTAAGTTGTTATTTATTTTTTATACCGCTAAATCTCACGGGAACGCGGATCCTACGGGAACGCGGGTGAAACCGCGGGGGACAGCTAGTTAAAAATAGATAACAACCTATTCTCAGACCTACTGAATGTAAATATAAAGTTTCATCAAAATCGGTCAAGCCGTTTCAGAGGAGTACGGTAACTAAAACTGTGACACGAGTATTTTATATACAGGGTTACTGGTTATTCGATACATTCCTTTAAGGGCGTGATAGTATACACTGTAAGCTACGAAATGAACCCTATATTGCATGATACAAATGTTGACCGTTACTGAGATATTTGGGAATTTAGTATTTTCTCGAAAAAATCCCGAATTACAACTTCGAAATCAAATTTTAAAAAAAGTGCGTAACATTTTTAACTTTTTTTGTTTCTGGTACTCAGACAACATGTAAATACTTTTTTTTAAATCTTTTAAATATTTTTTTTAAAATAAAATGTTTAAATTTTGCAATGGCTTCGACACAATATCTTAATAATCGTGTCACTTTGAATTATTTCTCTGTTTTCTAAAAGATTAAAATGCCAATAAAAAAAAAGTTATGGAGTTAGAAGTGTACAATGTACCAAAACTTCTTCACCTATCTAGCTATCTAATAAAGTAAGAATATAAAAAAAACTCTCTACATAATATGAAGAATTAGTTCTTAGAAACAGAACAGGTCGCAATTTATTAAAATAACATTTATAATTATTTTTACAGAAAAAGTGTCCATACAACGACAATGTTGTGATAAGAGATCGGCAAATTCCGGTGTAGTTCGGAATGGTCATGCCCGTCTTCGCTGGTAAGTTTTGGGTTCGCTAGCGTCAGTTCCTTTACGAACAACTGACTGCGCAATACGTATAAGTATTGTTCACCGAGCTACGTGAATTCTCGCGAGTATTTCTTATTGAAATATTTTTGTCCATGAATATGATTTTGTCAATAAACTGAATAAGACATATGTAATGTCTTATTCAGTTTATTTTTCGGTTTTTAGTGCAACATTTGTCTTTGAAGTCGTTTTTATTTTTTTATAAAATGTTATATTTTTCCATTTTTTATATTTCAATGTTTTCAAGAAATACCTATTTAATTGTTTTCGAGCAAATTCAGCCTGTTATTAATTTACATTATCTATACTAATATAGAAAACTGAAGAGTTTGTTTGTTTGTTTGAACGCACTAATCTCAGGAACTACATAAAATATATTAGTGTTGGATAGCCCATTTATCGAGAAAGCCTATAACTTAAATACCATCACGCTATTAGATGAGGGAATACATAAATAGATAAACTTTTAAAGAAAATAAAGAATATATATCCTAAATGATTAAGGCTTCTTTTTCGGCAGCTACTTGATATTGCCTTTCATTTCGTATCTAGGACAACGTATATTCTAACTCCTAACCGATAAAGAGTTTACCTTCTATCATCAGCTCATTTGAATATACAAAGAGACGACGATACGAGTCTAAACGTGACTATAATACTTAAAGAAATATACCCTAACTCCTAGCCGTTAAGGAGTTTGACCTACCATCATCAGTTAAGCAACATGAGATGATGACTACCAGGTGCAAATATCTGAATAGCTTTAGAAAGTATATGAATTATAAATATTAGCCCATAATATTTACAGATTTATCCCTAAATCCTAACCTTTAAGGAGTTGTACCTTCCATCATCAGCTCTGCAACATAAGATGATGACTACCAGATGGAAATAGCTTTGATAAGTACGTATATGAATGAAAAATACTGTAAATTCTTATAAAATTTGAGGGTTGCCCTCATTTTCCCCAGGATCCCATCATCAGATCCTGATTTGGTGACAATGGGACTGCCGCCGAAGTATACTCTTTCAAATGAAAAAAGAATTTTGAAAATCGGTTGACAATACTTATAAAATTTGAGGGTTGCCCTCATTTTCCCCCAGGATCCCATCATCAGATCCTGACTTGGTGATAATGGGACCACTGCCGAAGTATACTCTTTCAAACAAAAAAAAAATTAAAATCGGTTGACAATTGGCGGAAAAATCGATGAACATACATAAAAAAAATACATACAGTCGAACATATAACCTCCTCCTTTTTTGAAGTCGTTTAAAAAGGAGAAGTCCTGACTGACTCATCAACGCCCAGCCTAAATCCTTAAACCTAGAAAGCAGTTTTTTTTCACAGGTGTTGTTTTTAATACGTGACCGAGGAATAAGAAAGGATATTTCGAAATTCAACCCTTAAGGGGGTGAAAAAGGGGTTGAAAGTTTATGTGAAAGTCGGTCATTTTTGTCGGAAGCATGAAACTGTGTTTTTAAGCTAATAATTAGAAATAGCTTGCTTTAGCGTTTTTTTTTTAATTCCTCCCGAGAGGGTGAAGCGGGGGTTCCATGTTGGTATGAAAAATGAGAAGGCCTGACTCACTGACTCATCAACGCCCAGTCTACAGTCTACAACCTAGGATCTAGAAAGCTGAATTTTTTCACAGGTATTGTTTTTAAGATGTAGACGAAGAATAAGATAGGATTTTTTGAAATTCAATCTCTAAATGGGTAAAAAAGGGATACGCGGGTGAAACCGCGGGGCGGAAAGCTAGTTACTTATAAAATTAACTAAAAGCGGATAAATGCGAGCCAGAGCTGTACTACCAACAATTTCGAAGACTAGCGCTTCGATCTGAGAATCTGGCGTCTTCGATTCACAAAAATGACCTATAGGTTCCTAAGACAATTTAATTGTCCCAGTTAAAAAAAAACGCTCATTGTGATGTCGCTATTAATTCCAGGCCCTCGCGATCGCTTCTAGCTGTATTGGTAAGCACCGGAGCACAACGCGGATACGTGGCGGAAAGATGCTATAATACCTACTTACTTACTCTAGAAGCGCTTACTTTATGCTTTCGAGTATTGTGGTTCTATTTTCGGCAGCTTTGAGTCTAATCTGTTCAAGAGTGATGTCACGGTTCTCACGTTCAGCTTGTGCTCGTGCTCTCGCCTCAGCTTCTATTTTCTTAAGCTTATTTTTTTCTCGAAGCTCCATTTCATGTTCGATGGTAGCTCGCCGTAGCGCTTCTTGTTTCGCAACACTCTCCTCTTGTCTGCAATCAATTCATACTTAGCTATATTAAAAGTAAAATATTTTGAATTTTTATATAAGTTTTGATTTGTTACTTTTGTTTTTTCTTTTGCAAAATGATAGATACCTACACTACTGCCTATTTTTACAAACCTGTTAGTAGTCACATTGATAACATATTGTGTGTTTTAAATTCGTACGTTCTTTTTTTGGAGCAAGCTTAAGTGAGTCATGCTCACTTTATGGCCATTGCTTGCGGCGGTGTCGTGTGGCGGGTCGCTCACTTCCCTACAATATGTGCGAGGAGGGCGGTGGCTGCCACACGCGTCATACTTGTGAACAGGTGCTGCTTGTGGGGGCTGGTCTGCTTGAGTTTGTTATTTACTTAGTCAGTCATAATTAAATTCTATTTATTATAATTTTGCCGCCTTAACACGCAAATATTATCAGTGAGACTAGATAAATAAATAATGATTAAATGTAATAGGTGTAAGTATCTTGTTGTTTTAATTTTTATTTTTTAGTCTTTTAACCATGTCGTGATAGCCTGTAATTGAAACAGCACTTAGCTTTAAGTAATATTTGTGATTAATTGTATTATTTCTTGTGTAAGTGTGTGTTTTGTTGGCTGTCCTTAAATAAATAAATAAGTTGTTTTTGAAAAGAGTAATTGCTGAGTTTATTGCCGGCTTTTCTCAGCAAAAGGAACCTTCCGAACCGAGCATTAGAGTCTAGACTATTCATAAGTGCTTGTAAAGGCCTATTTGAATAAAAAAACATTTTCATATAAAGAAATTACATCTCATTAATAAACCTATATAATATCATATCTGAAATGATTCCAATCTTAAAATTATAGTAGGTAGGTATATTAATGAAACATACATTGGTTGAAATAAATAATTGAACTTACTTTCTCAATATTTCTTCTTGAGACCTTTGCTGTTGCACTAATTGTTCTTCATATCGCTTTTTAGCTAACTGGTCTTGATATTGCGCCCGCATTTGATGTTGTTTTGTCTCTTCCTGTATTCAATAATCTTATTGAAATTTATTAAACAAATACCTACCTATGTATGTACATGTTGGGCAATTATATATTGATGATATTAATGTAGGCGGTACCTGTAGTGTCTTTCGCCTCTCTTCATAGTCAACCCTTTTCTGTTCTACCTTGGTCTGCTCTATGGCGGCTTCATATTCTTTAATTTTAGCCATTTGTTCTTGTTGCTTTGTCGCCTCTTGCAACTTACTGAGCTCCAACGCTTCCTTAGCATGCTCTATTTACAAAATGAAAATTAAGAATAATAAGTGGATAGTGGTCAAACGCGATACCTACCTATATATAATTTAAAATAGTCCTTAGTATTATAATTACAAATAATGGGTCGCGTGCACCTACGTAACCGCTACAAAAACCATTTCTATCCTTCCATTCCTATCTAAATTTGTCATGATTATTGTTCATCTGCAAGTATCTTTTTTGTTATCTTTAATCACTTATTTATAACAATCTTGTTAGCCCCTACCAGTCTGGTTTTGGTGCAGGTCACCATACTATTATCTTATTTTTTAAAGTAACCAATTCAAAGTCTAAGTCAGAACAAGAAGGGCATTTATGAAGGTCAAGCTACAGAAGTTTCGGTTTGGAAGTCAGCCTTGCAACAGATGATATATGGTGGGCTATGGAGAATATGTCCTTCAGTGTATTGGTATTACATTATTTTTGTTTCACTTTCAATTCTGCAGACATTGCTGTCTTAATGGAATTCCTAAAATCGCTCCATATTTAGCCTAGTTTGACTTATATCTCAGTGTGAACACTTAATTACCAGTTTAGAAATACTACATTCTACGAAATAATAAATAGGTACACATTATATCTCACTACACCCAGCCTTACCTGTGACATTTCATGACTTATGAATCCCTCTCGCCCTTTTTAGGCTACACATGATTAATGGACGATACAAGGGGTTCATGACAAGCAACAAGTAATTGGGGGTCCATGAGATGTAAATAGGTGCAAAGATAATGGATTTCATTTAAGCAAGCATTATGTAGTCTTCAATAGTTCATACACAAAGAGCATTCTTGTTGACAAACTATGCGAAGTTATATCTGCCGCTGACCATCCAATGATTGGATTGACCTCTGACCTATACATTCATCCCTCAAAAGTACTCACTGATTAATCAAGAAATCTCAGAAAGTATAAACGCTGCAAAATTGAAATGTGGCAGGTAGATTTCTAATAGGAAGTAGGTATCCGCTTAGAAATAACTTTTGAAAATTCAACTCTTAAAGGATCCTCTTGGAGACACGGGTGAAACCATGGGGGACATACATAAAGGCCTTATACATCTTAAACAGATGATTTAAACAGCGTCCGTGTGGCAGGCCTTAGAGTGACTGTACAGTCCGATACGGGAGCGACAGCAGCGCCCACATTTTTGGCACCTAAACTGAGGGCCACTTGATGGCTGAGTTGGTGAAGCAACTCTCGCACTCATGTGTCTCTTCTCACGCTTGTCCGCTAAATTCTAAAACCAGCACCTATCGTGGGTCCCACAACCCTCAATCAGAGACCTCCACCACCCGCTGCGGTTGCCAGCTAGGTCCTAACACTTCCCAGGGCTGATCCCGAAAGCCACCATGTCGCGTTTAGTGCAGTCCTTGAAACCGACCCACCTTTCTCTTGGCGAAAGCAACTTCGCTCAATAGGGCACGTTTTGGTAAACGTGCACATTCGGTGCACATGCCCCAGCCAACGCAATCTTCATTGTTTAAGCATTGCGGTAATGCTGGGAAGCTGTGCAATTGTCAACACTCTCTCGTTTGTTACCCTATCACGCCAAGTGATGTTTAAAATACTGCGAAGACAGCGCATGTGGAAGTTGTTTATTCTTCTTTCTTGCTTTGCGTACGACGTCCAAGTTTCAGCTCCATACAAGAGTGTGCTCAGAACGCAAGTTGGTACACTATCATTTTTGTCTTTGTTGTGAGATGATTATTAGTCCATACTCTCACTCAATCTCCCGAACGTCGTAGCAGCTTTACCTAGTCTACTTCCGATTTCCGAATCCAGTGACAGATTGCTGGACACGTGGGAACCTAGATAGCAAAATTGGTCAACCACATCGAGAGGCGTACCATCTAGCAAAATTTTTGGTTGTAGCCCTGTGCCAGAACGACTGTCTTCTTAGCGTTTATAGGCACAGAAGAGGGAACAAGCATACGCAAATTTGTCAAGTAGAATCTGCAATTCTTGCGGAGTCTTAGCAATAAAAGCGGCGTCATCGGCAAAAAGCAGTGAATCGACGAATAGGTCTTTACGTTTACTGCGAGATCTTAGTAGGGAGGAATTAAAGATTTTTCCGTCTGCTCTCGTGTGTAAATGAACTCCCTGAACTGAGTCACCAAAAGCAACCTTCAGAAGCAAGGAGAAAAATATGCCAAAAAGTGTTGCCGGTTAATTCTTTTCCTCCCGGAAGGTTAATTCTTTTCCTCCCGGAAGGTTAATTCTTTTCCTCCCGGGAGTTTTGCAAGAGTGAATCTTTTTTGGCATAAGTCGGACTTTGCAGATCACAGGGGAGTGATCAGTGCTGCAAGCAGCACTGTGAAAGGATCTTGTGTGAATAACTTCCCTAAGACACTTTTTCTTTGCCAGTATAAGATCGAGTTGGTGCCAGTCCATGTCCAGAACGAGGATGCTTCCAGGAGACTTGACGCACTAATAAGCCCTTAAAGTAGGTGTTTGTAACACACAGCTGGTGCTTACAGCAGAACTCTAGCAAGCGTTGACCGTTATCGTTTTGCTTACCAACTCCGTGGTTACCGAGGCAAGTTGGCCAAGCAGTATTGTCTTGACCTACGCGGGCGTTAAAGTCACCAAGGATTATTACGCGGTCTCTTGATCGTATTTCATGCATTGTAGTGCTCAGCTGGTCGTAAAACTCATCTTTAGACTGCAGAAGATGTGAGCGTCGGAGTGTATGCAGAAATGATAGTTACAAATCCGCAAGTAGAAGAAAGGCGTAGAACCATTATAGGCTCAGAAATCTCACAGATTTTCTATGGAACTCAGAAGGTCGTTTCGAACCGCAAACCCTACGCCATATTCACGGTGTTCGTTAAGTGGTTTGCCTTTCCAGAAAAACATGAAGTTTTGTTCACGTAGCAAACACTAATCTGGAAGCCTGGTTTCTTGTAGCGCAGCAATACTGACATTAAGCCTTGATAGTTCCAGGTCAATTATGGACGTTTTGCGCAAGTCATTAGTGTTGTGCGAGCTTCCGCTATCCATGTTGGTATCCGGGAAGCAAGTCCGCATTGTTCGGACATTCCATGTCCCAAAACGCAGGGCAGTGTAAGTGTTTGAGTTAATATTTTTATTTTTGCCAGGTGTAGGAAGCGCAGCATCAACATACAGGAAAACCTGCTTGTTCCTCACACCCCAAAGGAACATTCAATGCCGAGGCGGACCAGTACCCTATTGGCCGGGGGCTGCCCAGCTGAAGCGGGCGGCAACTGGTCAATGGGTCTACGATGGACCCTCCCACTGTCAAGAGTGACCCCTGGCGCCTGCACTTACGCCCATACGTGCAGGCTTACGAGTACTACCGGTGACTGTCACTCTCCGTGTTGTTTTCCACGCAGCTGAGCTGTCGTGGGTGAAGTGCCCTCTCCACAGACGCTGCATCGCCTGGGACGCAATTAGACGACGTGGGGTTGCCCAGGACCCACGTCACCCTCTCGACCTCACTGGCTGATTCCGCAGGAAAGGCAAGCCAATACGTGTGGAGCCAGGTCGGTTGCAGGTGACTGCCGCTTATTTCAGGTAAGCCCTACTTGCACCTTATGGAGACACCAATTCCAGGTTGGATTTCGGAGTTTTCCTTCTCCTAGACGGTTGCAAACCAATGTTTGGAGGCCATCTCCCCCGAAACTACACGTCATCCCTCTAGCAACCGCACCACTGTGCCAGCGCGCTACAGACTGAGACACAGTAATTTTCTTTTTTTTGGGGAGGACTGTCGCGACGGGCCTCTCCGGCGAGGGCGGAAACGCGGGCGGTGTTGTTGTTGTTTCTTCAGGGCTGCGCGAGCCTCCCTATCCTTAATCTGAGCTAGTGGTCATCCGGCTCGCTGAGGGCGAGTTTAGGCCTACGGATTTTTGAAATCTCTGAAGGAGTATAATTGGCTGATTTTACTATTAATGGGTTCGCGTGGTTTAGGGCACGATCGTAATAATGGCGTGAAGCGCGCTTAATGACTTGTTTAACTGTGGGCAGATTGAGGTCTATGTGTAGATCTGGGTTGCGCATGTACCACGGGGCGCCCGTCGCTTTGCGCATGAAGCGGTTCTGAACCACTTGGAGGCTATGAATCAGCCTGGGGGATGCATGTGCGAACACAGTGCATGCATATACCATAATGGGGCGGATGCACGCGGTGTATAGTCTCACCTTGCTTTTAAGAGCAAGTTATGACTTTGGGTTAAGCAGGAAATGAAGGCGACCAGACACAAAGAGGGCGCGTGCGCGTACCTTCTTAATGTGGCTGGAGAAGGTCAATCGATCATCCAGGGTTACGCCGAGGTATTTGGCTTGCTTTTCCCAAGGGATCAGCTCGCCGAACATGGTGACTGGAGAGGGGAGAGTGGGGCCAAATTTCTTGTCGGTACTGTAGAACAGAACTTTTGGTGGGGTTGATTTCGATTCTCCATTTCCTAAACCAAGCACCTAGGGTGTTGGTCGCGGTTTGGAGAACTTTAGCAATGGCCGAGGGGCACTTGCCTGAGTAATAGATTGCGGTGTCGTCCGCGAATAGAGCTAGCTGCGCTTTGCTAGTTTTGGGGATGTCACTCGTATAGAGTGTAAACAACAAGGGGGACAGCACAGAGCCTTGGAGGACTCCGGCTAGAATGGGGAGGATAGCGCTCCTATTATTCGGTAGCAGAATTGGCGGTTTGACAAAAAGTCTCGTATGATGGTCACGAGTCTGTCAGGCACTCCGAGTTTGTACAGCTTATATATTAAGCCGTTGTGCCAGACTTTGTCGAAGGCTTTAGCTACGTCAAAGAAGAGGACTATGGTTATTAGACTTTTTTGATAGTTGGCTGAGATGTGTTCAACAATACGATGGACTTGTTGAACGCATGAGTGTTTAGTTCGAAAACCAAACTGCTCGTCGGGAATGAGTTTATTAGCGTCGGCATACGCTTTGAGACGGAGATAAATTAATCTTTCATACATCTTGCCCATGACAAGCAAGCAAGCAAGCTGATGGGTCGGTAACTAGAGGGCTCGGGTTTAGGTTTGCCGGGTTTGGGGATTCCGATTACTTGGGCTTTTTTCCACTGGTGTGGGAAAATGTTATTGGAGAGGGCAGCGTTAAAGATAGCTGTCAGGAGCATGATGAGGGTAGCCGGGAACAGCTTGACCACTCTATTTGTGATTTTATCCGAGCCCGGGGCTTTCCTTAGGCGGAGGTCCCGGATGATCTGCTTGACCTCGTCCGTGGTCACGGGAGGGAGGGGGTCTTCCTCTTCGTTGAGAGGGGGTGGGGGTAACGAGATGGGGGTAAAAGAGAAGCTCGCCGTTCTACTTCGGAATTGACTGCCTCCAGATGGACAGGGTCGATAGGGAGGGAACTGGGTGTACATTGGAGCTCCAGGCTTTTGTAAATAGGAGTAATAGGGGACTGACCTGAATGGGGGGGCCTGCGTTCGGTGTAAGCTCTAAGATTACAGGTCGGTGGTCGGAGACTAACTCGTGGTGCACTGTCACATCGTGTATGCCTAGGCTCACATTTTGCAACAGTGCCACATCTAGTATGTCAGGTCTGTAGTTAAGTGCGTCAGGAAAATGAGTTGGTTCAGTGGGCGCGACTAAGTCGATATTTAGCGGCCCTAGTAGGGATTCTAGAACAATACTTCTGGAGTTAGTCGTATGACAGTTCCAGAGGCGGTGTTTCGCGTTTAGGTCACCCGCCACTATGACAGAGCTTCCCAAGTCGAAAAGGGTTTTCAAGTCTCTTCTGAGTGATAGTTGGATGTCGCTAGTATCGCGGGAGGGGGAAACGTAGGCTGAGACCAGAATGATCGACTCATGGCCAGTCATGCCGAGCCTGCAGACCGAAGCTTCAATGTATTCGAGAGAGGGCTGATCCATAGGGGAGCAGTACAAGGACTTTTTGTAGTAAATGAGGGTTTCACCGAGGCGGGAATTGAGCCTATCGTTGCGAATTATCTGATAGTTGGCAATCTTTGGGTCTCTGTTAAAGGGTTTGAGGAAAGTCACTTGCACTAGGCGTCAACGTCATGATCTCTCAGGAAGTCTGCGATTTCATCATGCTGACCACCAATGCCGTTGGCATTGAAAAAGCCGAGAGACACAATCATGCGGGCCGCTCAATATATAGTGAGCGCACCACAGAGTGACACACACTACACCTCCCTCTAGAGACCGCACCACCGTGCCGGTGCGCCGGCGCGCTACAGACTGAGTACAACATGGGGGACAACTAGACTTATATTTAACTAAATCCTAGAGATATAATGACCAACTATTTTACTTGTTCCAGCAAAACTACACACATCAACATGGTCTAGGGATATTTAAATTAAACCTAAATAACTAAAATTCTACTAACTTTTTGTTAAGACACCTACACATTAAAATAAACCTTGTTTAATAGCCTATCTAATCTGATAATAAAATGTTAGATAAAATTAAATTTAAAAAAAAAATTAAAGGAAGAAGAGGAAAAACTCAGACAAAATTTCAATCTTAACTTTATTTTTAAAACATCAAAACCTAAACAAAACAACTATTTTTTTTATAAAAATTGTTGAAAACTTAAAATTAAGACTAATATACTAATACTAAGAAACTAATATAGGTTTGCAGATCTAATATCTATAATTGCAAATTCCAAGAATAAAAGGTGAGGTCATTTTCAGTCATTGGGAGCCAACCAACGTGTCTGAACTAAACCAGTTTCCCAGAAAAACTAAAGGCGAATTAACACTGTTTCTGTTAGGTCTACCTATTAATCTGTTGACTCGCAAGATTAACCTGTCAAACAACTCGTCAACTCGCGCACTGTTTAAAAAAAATCTAAATTCGCACCCAATTTTCAAGTAAATATCATCATTCCGATTGTCCTATTTGAGAACCAAGAGGTGCGGACTCTGAAACCCCGATTGTCCCAAGAAAGAACTGACAGGTTAAAACAGACTCATAGTTACTACTGTGAAACAAACATTCAACCCAATGGTGCTATCATCATATAATTTGCCGAAGGCATACCAGCTCAGTAAGATGGTTGGGAGAGACCAATTAATATTAAGTGGCTGCATACAATCCAAGCTCATTTCATCCAAAATATAATATTAAACATATAGTGTTTATATTGAAATAAATGCAGCAGTTTTACTCAGCATGAGCCATTAATAAATCCACCCGCAGAAGGCTTGGAAAACATTATAGTTACACTACAAGAGGATTAGAATAAATAAGGTAGACTATCCCCAGTCTAAAGGTATAGATCCTATACCTTTAGACTGGGGATTTATATCCTATACCTTTAGACTTTCTTCATTCTAATAATCCCTATAGTCTAGGAATACAAGACTAGGACCTATAACTATAGACTTATACGTAAAATAAGACATGATGGTTGATTTATAAGTGATATAATATGCCGAGCGAATCCTCTTTACCATACAATGGTCATTGATTAAATTTGGCAATCATGGCACTAATATTATAGAACCACATTTTTTTTTTAACTGGAAGCTAAAGGGATATCAGGGCAAGGCTTTTAGGTTATACGGTTGCTTATGCAATAGTATACATGTGATTGATAACAGTATTTTATGATTAACTCACTTGATCTCTCCAGCTCTCTAGCGGCCTGAGCTGCTCTCTCAAGAGCGCTAGAATCAAAGCGATAGGCCTCCATGGCTTTTTTTTCTGATTTAGTGAGGTTAACAGGGGGAGCGGCTGCATCCCCGCTATTAGCGGGTGGATCATCCGAAGGCAGCTGTGGGGGCTTAGTGCTATATCCGAATAACCAAGACATAGCTGCTTTGGTAGCAATGTATAATCTAATTAGAAATGGGACTCAAATTTGTCAATGCCGTCAGTCAGCCCTATGGCCTATACGATAAAAGTACCAAGTAAGTACAGACCACAGAGTACAGATAAAACGTAGTGTTTTTATCCTTTTTGGACTAGACTACTTCAACAATAAGACATGCAGGAGAGTTAATTCATTCCAAGAATTATATATTCTAAATGGATAGGTAACTCTAAATACCTATTTGAAGCAAATACCTATCAATTGCGAAAAAGAAAAAGGTAACAACTACGTTGGGACTCTCTTTCTTTCATGTTATCTTTGTTATGTTGTTATCTTTCTCTTTTTCGCAATTGATAGGTATTTGCTTCAAATAGGTATTTAGAGTTACCTATCCATTTAGAATATTGGTACTGGTAATGATACTGGTAATGATCCCTTCAGGAAGGCGCTGGTGTCTGTAAGACAGTACTTTCTACTAGTACAGATACCAACGTTACATTTAATGATGCACTATTAGTACCATTATAATATGTCCGTCAATATGTGTTCCAAACTTATACAGAATAAACATTATTATTATTATTAATATATAATTCTTGATTCATGCATGCCGATGAACAAGAATTATATATTCTAAGTGGACAGGTAACTCTAAATACCTACTTGAAGCAAATACCTATCAATTGCGAAAAAGAGAAAGATAACAACTACTTTCTAACCTTACTTACCCCAAGGACGTTATAATATAAATAATGTAAGTAAATAAACTTAAAAACGGCTGGGGCGAGAAAGCGCAATCATGGATTTCATCTTTATCTACTATGGTGACCATGCGACGTGAATTTTTTTTGGTCAAAATATTAATAGGTAATTTTTCTATGAGAAGAAAAAAAGTACTCTGAATTAAGATTTTTTGGAATTTACCATATTCATGAGTTCCATTATATGACCTGAAATATGATCACACTTTAATATTACAGGTGTTAACATTTTATATGCATAGGATTGTGACACCGACCTCTCACAATGGCCCATTCGGCGTCAAATTCTATCGTTGCCTCTGCTGATCATATAATTATGAAAGATAAAACACAAAGGACAATGGGCAAAAATGTATGAGCCCCGTCCATCATCGTCATCGTCACCAACAGACATGAAACGGATGTCAATGTATCAAATAGTGGATATTTAAAATATAATAGTATATTTTCTTTTCACTTTTAAGATTCATACATTACTGTTATTTTACAGATCCTTGCTTATAATATAAAGAAGGATTAAGTACTGTCAAAATTTGTACTCGGCAGTATGTGGCTTACATTTTAGAGCTGAAGATTTTTCCAGTGGCATTAGTGTACATAAGAAACGACTACAAATTGATGCTATTTCATCAATATTTTCTAGGGTAAGTACATGCCTGTTACCTGCTAAAATAATTATAATAATATATAGCTAATGAAAGGACTATGGGCAAAATCGTCTCTATACGTCAACAGAAATGAAATGATGGCTCAACTGTACATTAGCGCCCGCTGATTTGGGGCTTCACTTTTTTTTCGTGTAGTACTCTTCATGGTAAGAACTTTCACCAAGGCTTTAAACGCGATAACGCGCAGTTTTCGAGAAAAAAACTTGAAGTTTCAGAAATTTCTAACTAATTCACGTGTAAAATAACTATTATATTTTTCTTAAATTTATTTAAAAGGCTTAGTTGCAATATTATCAGCCTAATTAGTTGTTTCGTTTTACGTTCATACAAAGTGACAGCTGATTAAATGATTTTTTTAATAAGATATTGTAGTGTTGTAACCGTGTTTTATTTTTAAATAGATGTGATCGCAATGAAATCAAATATAATGCAAATAATGAAAATATTACAATTAAAAATAAGATAATTTTTTTAGCAAATGTGAAAAATTAAACGCAATTTCTGGAGTCATTTAAATAATGCAATCGTTTGACAGTTGTCATTTATCATTTGTACTCACAGTCGAGAGCGATTTGTTATTTATATTTTTGAGAATTATTTTTATCAAACTACACACCAAAATTGACATGGCTTGATTAGATTTTATGCTGCATTAGGACAATTAAATAAAATTAAATATCAACACGGGTAATTTGTTACGAGATTACGTAGATATTTATGGCCTTATTCATAAAGATTTTGTCGATTTTTAGCAATTGCTTAGTATATTCTAAATTCAATTTTTTTATAGTAAATTCGAATTAAGAATCTGCACTTACTAAACACCGTTGAATTTGTTATGAATAAGGCCATAAGTCTTTGAGTATGAAACCAACTAATACTCAAAAGTATAAAGTACATGAACAGAAAAATAATAACCTTTTACGGCCATCAAGCACACATGCCTCATTTCGATTACGCACATTTCCTTACATATTATAAAATAAAATCTGCCGACGCATCTGTCTGTCTGTATGTATGTTCGCGATGATCTCAAAAACTATTGAACGGATTTTCATGCAGTTTTGGATTTTTTCAGGCATCAATAAACGTAGAAATTCATGAGAAAGGTTTTGGTGTATAATTCATTAAGGTTTTGTTTTTGTATATTAGCTAAAATATGACGATGATTAAAGAAAATGTTGGAAAAAATTGTACCCGTATATGCTCTGCTATCCGTGCGAAGCCGGTGTGGGTCGGAAATAACTAGTATTCTTATATGTTGGAATTCCACTGACAAATATTGCGCATTATTACTGCACCTGTTTGACGAGTGGTCGCACTATTGGAAGTTGTGCTAATATTATGTCAATTTGTGTTCATTATCTACACTTGTATAGTATAACTACCTGTTAAAATACATTCATACATTTAACAGTAATGTATGAATCTTAAAAGTGAAAAGAAAATATACTATTATATTTTAAATATCCACTATTTGATACATTGACATCCGTTTCATGTCTGTTGGTGACGATGACAATGATAGACGGGGCTCGTACATTTTTGCCCATTGTCCTTTGTGTTTTATCATTCATATATGATCAGCAGAGGCAACGATAGAATTTGACGCCAAATGTGCCATTGTGTGAGGCCGGTGTCACAATCCAATGCGTATAAAATGTAAATACCGGTAATATTAAAGTGTGATCGTATTTAAGGTCATATAATGGAGCCCATGAATATGGTAAATTCAAAAAAAAAACATAATTCAAAGTAAAAAAAACATAATGACCGGCGGGCGGGGAGCTTTTTCCGCCAACGCATCAGCTTGGCCATCCAAAGAGGAAACGCTGCCAGCCTTCTGGGAACCTTGCCGATCGGCAGCAGCGGCAGCCTCGAAGATGTTTTTTACGTATTGTAATTGTACATTTGCATGTATATTTTGTACATTTGTTGTAAATATTAAAGGGATCTTCATATCGATAATTTCATCCCTTACCTCAAACTGCATTCAGAGTACTTTTGTTCTTCTCATAGAAAAATTACTTAATAATATTTTGACCAAAAAAAAATCCACTTCGCATGGTCACCCTAGTAGATAAAGATGCAATCCATGATTGCGCTTTCTCACCCCGGCCGTTTTTAAAGGCTCAGAACGCTATCCTTATTTATACTATAACATCCTTGATTATAAGATCCTTGCACACGACCACATTTTTTATTATTTCTTTATTTATAGGCTTTAGTTACAAGACTATAACGCCTACGCCATTTTCATTATTCTTCTTTTATGTTACAGTCACGTTACTGGTCCTCGTCCGTACAAGTCCGGTCAGGTTTGAGTGAAATTGGTGGCTTTGCCACTAAAACTTTACACGGACTTTTTGGGAGTATTTATAGGAGTTGGCAACAAACACTGCTAACCTCTAGTATATTATAGTGTATTATCTATGCATATACTCTTTGATCTATCTATGCGGGACTTTTTGGCGGGAACTTGCGAAGTCACGTTGTGTTTTCGTTTTATTTTCATTAAATTCGTGTATTTTGAGTTTTATTGAATAATTTCGGTGGTGTTTTGTCCAATAAAGATCAATGTAAGTGCACAAGTGAAGTGAAATGAAATGAAAGCGTGTATCGTGACTTTCCAGGTTGTCCCAAAAAGTCCATGAAATGTTTTAGTGGAATAGCCGCCAATTTCACTAAAATTAGACCGGACTTGTACGGACGAGGACTAGACTTTACAGTGAAAGTGACAATAAAACGTGACTAAACATAAAAGATGAATATTTAAAATAAAGAAATGGCTTAAAGGTCACGCTACCAGGCCAAAAATTTTCTTAAAAAAAAATGCTATGCTAACTTTGTTAGTTTGTTTATTTATTTATGGTTTTACGGAGGGATCAGGGAACTATAATTGTTGTAAGTACCTACCTACCTAAATAAAACTAAGTTTCACACAAATTTGAATTAGGTAGAGTTTGAATTTATTCATCCAAGAAATAAGCCTGTAATAACGTTAGCTTTCTTGGTGGTAGTTATAGTAAATTCATACCTGTATTGTTATATGGTGAATCTACGGCCCCCGCGGATCGCGGATGGGATGGTGGTAGGAACCAAAACTCCCTTATACGAATTGTATAATACCAATATTATTGCAGCCTTCAAAGACATTCTATGAGAATATTATACAAGTAGCAATGAAATTATTAGTAAAAAGGTGTGTAAATATGTTATAAGCGCTCCTAAAGCGGGAGGCTACAGAGTGGCTAATTGGCCACTTTTGTAGCTTTATTGATCTGTGTCGCGCGCGACCCCGGCCTTTGACCCCGGCCGGCATTAAAGGGATACACTTCACAGATTACTGGATACACTTCATGTACCTACCGAGCATAGATATATACTCTTTGATATATACTAGCTACCGAGTGCAAAACAACCAAAAATGCCATCGTTGCCATGTTATGAGATGTCGTTACGTAGGGTAGATATAGATAGATGGATTTTTTTTATTATGTTGAAGTGTGCGTTAAAAGCTATTTCTCGGCCATTTTGATCGAATTTTGTGTAGGTATCCCAACTACATCTCTTTTCTTAAAATATCATTGAGAAGTAGTATATTATATGGTGATTATACTTAAAACAAATATATAAATATCACAATATGTTACTCCAACATTTGAATAAAATATATTCTAACTACATACATTGTTTGTGGTTATAGAATGTGAGAGAACTTTGCTGCATTGTAATTTCTTCTCTGAAGGTGAAGATAGAAGGCAGAAGATCATCAATATCACTAAGGTATATTAGGTTGTACTTGTTATAAAATCCTACAGTATACACAAACACTGTTTGCCATTTATAATATACAGTTGTGGCCATATAATTAAAAACGACCTTCAGTTTCTAAAAAAATCGATTTTGATTACATTATTTTTCTATTGTGTTTCCTCTTAAAGTAATTTAATGCATTATAAAATAGGCTCATGGATAAAACAAACTATATTAGGAATACAAACATAAAATACACATGTGTTTATTTACTAAAGTATGTTTATTTTGTATCTAGAAAATATGCATATCAATGAAGCTGGTCAAATAATTAAGAACGATCACGAAACTATTTATTAGATGAACTTACAGTCAATGAAGTTGCACAAAAATACAATAATTTACATTATACAAGGCAACTGAATGTTTCCTAGTCTAAAATTAATATTTAGTGGCATGTCCATGGCTCTTAATTACTGCCTTGCAGCGGCGAAGCATTGATTCAATTTTTTTTTGTCATTTTGCAATGGAAAATGAGTTCCATTCTTCTAAGAAAATGTCGCACAGTGTAGTACAGTTCTCTTAAATTGGCACACTCTCTATTGGATACTCTTTTCTTAACTTCACACCCAAGATGTTCAATCTGATTGGTCTGAATCTGATACGGGCTGTTAACTGGCCAATCTAAGACAAACTGATTGTGAGTCAAAGAATTTCTTTACTGAGCATGCAGTATGCTGTAGGTCATTGTCATGCTGGAATATCCAAGTGACTGGAAGGACGGCTTCAAAATAGGGTAATTATTTATGTACTGGAATTGATCCATGTTTCCTTCAATGAGCCTGACAGGGCCGACTCCATGACCAGAAAAGCATCCCCAGATTTTCACATTTCCAACGCCATTCTTTAATGTCACTTTTGTGAACTTGGGATCGAATGCTTGTTTTGAAGGGCGTCGTACGTATTGCTTTCCATCAGAGCACACCATGTTTATTTTATTATCACCAGAAAAAAATAAAATTTTGCCACTTGTCTGACTGTCCAGTTTTCACATCGTCTAGCAAAAGCGATACGGATGCCTATGGCGCAATGTCAACATCGGTTCCTTCCTTGATATCCTTCCAAACAACTTCTCTTCCACCAGAAGTCTTCGAATGGTGCGTGCCGAAATTGCTGAGGTGTTTGTTTAAGGCAATTTTTTTTTAAATCTCATTTGACTCTTTAAAAGGATATTGCTTTCCCAAACGTACGATGTTTCCGTCGTCGCCACGAGATTTTTTCCTCTTTCTAAGCACGCATGGAATATGGAAACCCATAGTTTTCGAGCATCACATATGGTCTGCTATCTTTTTGTAAGACCAGTTCTTCTCACGAAGTTTAATCAAAATTTGTCTTATAGGTTTATCGCAACATTTATTTTTTCCCATTTTTTGAATAAAGTAAACCCGTTTTCAGTGTTTCTAAATAATAAATGGCGCCAAAACTATTACAAAAAGTTACTTACCACAAAGATTTCTTCATTTAAATTATAATTATAACAAATAATATTCAGCGTTCTTAATTATGTGACCAGCTAGTAACACTACTACCGAAGTTCCGGTACTACGTCGAGTATTGTATTTAATTTATCACTCTCTTTTTTTTATTACTCATGGTGTTAAACGAATGTCCAAATGTACGGAAGTATTTTGCGATACCACAAGATATAAAAGAAAATATATGTAATATATTATGAGACATTGTTTGTAAAAAATCTGCCTTATTAATTAACGTTCATAATTATATGGCCACAACTGTATATGGACAGAATATTTAACTTGCTTATCCCACTAATATTATAAATGTGAAAGTTTGGATGGATGTTTGTTACTCTTTCACGCAAAAATAACGGATTTTGATGAAACTTGGCACACAGGTAGTCCACATCCTGGTATAAAACATAGGATACTTTTTATCTCAGGAAAAGATGGAGGACAGCTAGTATATATATAAAAAAAAATGGATTTTCGAAATGTATGTACGGTCATAACTTTCGAATGACTGCACCAAATTGGATGATTCTTTGTTTTATGTATTGATTATTGTTAGGACAAGGTTTGGATAAAATAAAAATTATAAATAAGTATTTTATATTAATTATTTTAATGTATGATATTTTTCATACATTTTGTATAGAACAACTTTTTTGACAATGTCATATCTAGAGATGGGATTGAGTGGTGGTTTAGATTTACAGATTGAATTGGATTGTTTTGTTTTAATTTCAGGGCAAAAAAAGCGTCAGCCGGGCCCACTAGTAAAATATAAAACTATACCGAAGTTAAGTAAAAAAAAACTCCACTTTATCTTATGAGTATGTGCATAAGTACCTTATTAGGGCCAAAATTGATTGAATTAGTTTGAAATTGTTATTTGCTTTATTCAAATCTCCATAATCTAATATGTGTCTTAAAGAACCTTGTAACCCTGTGAGACCATACAATAGTGGTGTAATAATAATATAATTTTATCTTTTAAATATCTTCAATTATATTAACCAATTGGTTCTTAAGTTCTATTTAAGTTTATTATTATCTATTTAAGTATGTATTTACAACAAAAAAAAGTAGTATATGTAGTATATCAGTCATCTGGTTTCCATATTACAAGCTCTGCTTAGTTTGGGATCAGATAGCCGTGTGTGAAAAATGTCCGAGGATATTTATTTATTTATTTATTAAGTGGGATGCGCGTACCAATCAAACAATTGATTAGAAATTCCTCGCGATTCTAGTTATTAAAATCTCAGGTATATTGATAATCCCTACTATTATTATTAATTCAGTTGTACTTGGGTACTACGAAAATATCACAATACAATATTATAGTAGGGGAGGCAATGATGCTAAATTTGTAGTTACTCGAGCGTCTTTCGGACCTACTGAAATTTGAAGATTAGGTGGAATAAAGAAAAAAAGGTTATGTGATATTTTCCCCTTCAGCGGTGGGGGGAGCGTCTACAGGGTTTCAAAAATGTAAAAAAAAAACAGTCATCAAGAAATACTCGAGCGCGTCAGATAGGGTAGTCGCGCCACGTCTGTCTGATAACGGAAAAATAATAATCTGCCGTTTTGCGTGGTGGGGGTGGCCGTACGAAGGGGTCGAAAATATAAAAAAAAAATTACTCCAGCGCGTCAGACATAAGGGATGTTAAGTGAACCCTCCAGTAGCTCCTATTTTAAAGACTGACGATTTGGACGCGACCATCAGTCAGGGCCGATTTTTGAAAATGCAAAATTAAAAAAAATCGTAACCTTGAAATACTCGAGCGCGTCAGATTTTTATACAAACGGTTCTTCTTGATGTCTTTGTTGTACTGACCCATAATCTGATAATTGCCCAAATTGTCAGATTATTGAAATGTACACTATTTTGCATGTAACTAACTTACCTTCGCTCGAGTAAATCCCGAAATCCCCTATTCGCCTCCCCTACCATTATTTTAATTTGAAGCCATCACCTAAGATCATGATGACATTTGTTTTATCATTAAATTATATTGTTAAGTAAACACAAGAGACGGTAATAACATGAGGACTTTATATTATTAAATGTAACAGTAATTTTTCTTTAATAAAATTATTGATATAAAAAAAAAACATACAAAGTCATAACAAATTACTTCAAAATGTTTCTCTTATTTAATTCTCTCGAGCCTGTGATTTAGATCTAGGTGGCCCTAACCAACTAATATTTATCATGTCTTAACAGCTATGAAAAATCTTAATAAATCTGTATAGATCGAAAATCAAATTCAAGGAATGCTATTTGAGACACCACTAAATGCGTAGGCGTCACCTGGCTAGCCGTTAGTATTATACGGTTCTGAGATCATAACTTATGTAAATATTACTGTTGTTACAGGAATCCCTACGACCAGTTTGCTGTCCAGTCACAGGTGTGAAGAATACTGAGATACGATGGAGTCGCTGACTGCTCTACTAGATAAGTTATGTCGCCACCAATTTGACATAGACTCTGAACACTGGGTGTATGTTACACATATCATAGACCCCTACACATTTTATGTCCGCTTAGTAGAATATGATTCGTATATGCCTATTTTGGGAATCAAAGGTGACCCTATAGATGAAATGGAAATTCATATTCGATCAGAAGTAGTGTACAAATCAATAACGATTAAATCTTATGTAAGAGGGCAAGTATGCTTCATAAATTCGGATAAAACCTTTGATATTTTTGCCCATGACTATGGTTGCGTAGACAAAAAAGTACCACTAAAATATATTCGTCAGCCATTCTACAACCATCAAACTCCGGCGTTAGCTGTTCTATGCTCTTTAATTTACTGTAGCCCTGTAGAAGGATCTGAATGGTCTCAAGATTCAGTAGATGCTATGAAAGAGTATGTAAAACAAGAGAGAGCTAAACTCATTGTCCGAAACATCGTACCAAATAAGTTGCATGTTGAACTATATAATACATGTCCAGATGAAATTGGAACGCTTCTAGTTAAAACAGCATTTGCACACTTTGGGATGCTTCATCAAGATATAAGCAGACTACCTGTACTATCACCGTTACAGTTTTATTACAAATATAAAAAACATGTAATTGGTGAAGTACTTCACGTAAGACATCTGAAGGGAAGAAAACCAGATGACTTTTTTGTGTCAAAAATTGGTGCTTACAATAAATATTTTGAAAGTAGGAATGACCTTAACAGTTATGTAATATTCCAAAAATCGATTAATATGCATGATATAAAGGTAGACCTACCTGTTGCCGTGCAGTCAAATATTGACTTAAAGTATGAGCGAGCTATAATAACTAGTGTGAATCACCAGAAAAGTTCAGCTGAAGTCTTCCTCGTAGACAATGGCATGAAATTGAGTTTGAGTATGTCTCGCATTAAACCTTTAAACAAAGAAATGTTTTTTGTTAGTCCCCCAATTGCTATTTATTGCACCATCGACGAAAGTAGTTTGACATATAGTCAGCACAGTTATTTCCTCCCTGGCTATGAATACTTAGTAAAAATTAAAGAGGTTGGAGATACATTTAAAAAACCTTATGTTGTTGAAATTAAGTCATTACCTAAGAAATTTCAAAGGTTTTCACAACAGGATACAGATATTTAAAATTAAATATCTAGGCATATAATAATACCTATGTAAGACTATCCATTTTGTATCTCTCAATGTTGTACATGTAGTGTTAGTATACTCTTGGCCGTTCGCCTTATACAAAATGCGGATTGGTCAGCCAATTGATCTGAGCTGTTGATGTCGACAGTTAGTATACATATAAATTATATGTGTGTGTGATTGTTATCTGTTAAGTACACCGTACTTGTGCGGAATTCCCTAGCAAAAAACGCCATTGTTTTGTATCGGGAAGAAATGCTACTCCAGTCCACCGGTGGTCGTGTTGCTATAAGACCCCTTACATTTAGGTAATAACTATGTAACATTTTGAATAGCGATATTTTTTTTATATACTTTTGGGATGATATAAACTAACCCTTTGGGGGTTAAGAAAGAACTAGAGAATCCCAATATTAAATGAAATGAAGACCCAGAAAAGGCATCTGAGAGACGGATTAATATAAGAGCTGACTAAGCCCAAATAAATATAGGATAAGTCCCGAAAAAGAAGAATATACAAAAGTGGGATATTGTACCATTCATATCTGAGAAACCAATAAACTTGATGGGGAGCGTAGATATACACTATCCCTTTAATAACATTATGTAAATCTAACTAATATTATAAATGCGTAAGATTTGTTTTTGTTACCTTTCAACGGGGCCAGAAAATTTGGCTTTTTTCATTTCATTGAATTTGGCTCGCATTACCTGTAATTTTTAAACGCGTGTCCCATAATTATCACAGTATTCCTACGTGATACGTAGAGCCAACCCCACAGCATTAGCACATCCAGTAACAGCATCTCAATTAAACTTAAGAACATATAATAATAATAATCATAATTTTATTTATTCAGGTAATTTACACCCATTCATTACAAAATTAATTCAAACAAGCTTATAAAATACAAAAATAAACATATACAACATTAAAAATATAAAATCAAATATAAATACAGATAAAATACAATAAAATAATTAGAATACATTTTAAAGCCATCTCCGGCACTGGTACAGCGACATGTCTGTTGGAACAATGCCGAATGAAAGGGCAGTCCAACCTTCCTTCGATCATCGCCAGCAATATAGGATATTTGTTTGACTTCATTCGTGGAAAACATAAGATAACTCGGGAATCTAGTAAATAATTTTAACGTATATATTATGAACGAGGTTCAATGGATAACTGTATAGGTACCAATAGATTTTGTAAGCCGAGATTTTTGCTGACTTGCTGTCCCCCGCGCTTCCGCCTGCGTTCCCGAAGGATCTTATCGTTTCCCGGGTTAAAAAAACTATCCTAGTTTTTACAGGATTGAGTATCAAACAAACAACAAACAAACTTTCACGTTTATTATATTAGCAGGATGTTTCGGTAATGTCGCCTATTTTTTAAATGTCTCGATATAAGGAAATACGATGCCCTAGTGGACTTTGTTATGTTTTTCCTTTTTTTTATTAGTAAAATTTTTTTTAAATTTTGAACTTCCAACGAGTAAAAACATATTCGATCTACCAAGAAAGGATTTTTTAGAGTAGGTATAGGTACGTACTACTATAACTGGTTTCTCAGCAGTTTCCCAGATCATGAGCTGTTCCGATTTTCAACTCAACATTTGTACCTATTAGTTAGAGCTTGTATTTGTGGGGACATCTGTGCGATGGGCATATCTTTGTAGATTGATGTTTAATTAATAATTCAAAAAGTTGCCTATTTTTTAAATGTTTCGATATCAGGAAATACGATGCCCTAGTGGACTTTGTTATGTTTTTTCTTTTTTTAGTACAGTTTTATAAAAAAAATTAAATTTGTTAATTTTTAACTCCAAATGAGTAAAAAAAATTATTCGATCTACAAAGAAAATAATTTTTAAGAGTAAGTATAGGTACGTACCTACTACTATAACTGGTTTCTCACTAAGCAGTTTCCCAGATCATTAGCTGTTCCGGTTTTTTAACTCAACAGCTTGTATTTGTGGGGACATCTGTTGGATGGGCATATCTTTGTAGATTGATGTTTAATTAATAAAGATCTTGAAAAAGCATAAGGTACTTTGATTTCAAATTAAATTATAATTTAGAGTTTAAAATTATTCAATAATGATTTAGTGGTTAAATAAATATAAATTATTTGGTATTTTAGCATAGTTTTTTTAATAATCAAAAATACTTACAAACGACTGTATGTGGTCCGTTTTTATTATAATATTTTTATCACAGTTACGGCCCAAAAATTTTATACGAGTCGATCTCGCTATTGGCCGGTTATTTTTACGTGTAGTCAGCCAGCAAATGAGATGACCACGTCACGTACCCTTCCATAATAAAAATCTGTTGACATTATCTATACCTAAGTTTTGGGGCTGTCGCTCGGAGTCTGTAAGGTACATCGAAATATGCGTTGAAAAGATGCATTTTTGTTGCATTTTAAAAAAAGCTTTTTGCGTTGCTAGGACGCTACACTAAAATATATATAGGTATATTATACTATTACCTCCATAGGACATGTGCACTTTGTAACCCTACACAAATATAAAAAAATATATCAATGAGGATCATTAAAGTTATAGCAAATTCAATAGAACTAGTTTCCACGTTATTCTTTATGACTTAATAATTATATATCTTTGAATTATCCAAATCGGACCATTACTTACGAAATAATTAAGTAATAAACATTTGCCGTTCCTGTCGCTGAAAGCCAATGTACGCGGGTGCGTGTGACGTCACTGTGAGGGAACGAGCGCGGCCGGCCAGCACTTACTTCTGGTAAACTGGTATTTGGTCAATGTTTTGCCGATTTAATAGCAAGTGTTATACCTTTTTGAATAGCTAAAGAGACGTAGAAGTTTTTAAAATCATTTGCCGAATAAGTTCCATACATTTTTTTAAAAAAAGCAGTTAAAAACACTTAGTTAAAATTCTTTAATTCTAACCATTCTCGGGCAGTATTTGTAAGCTGTCAGTAGTAGTGTATATAAACTCTTACAGTTGGCCATCGGACACGTCTAGACAGAGCAATCGTGTGGGGTTCCCGGGGTGAGGAGGGGAGGTAGCGAACCCAAGCTACTATACACTCGCTTGGGACAAGTCAGCCTGGGTTGACGCTTTTTAATTTAATTGTTTTAAGTGTTTCGTTTGAGTTTCACTTACTTATAATGGTTCATACTACATGTTACAGGCAACAATTTGATAGTAGATACGATATGATAAGTGTAAGTTTGTATGAAAATATAAAAAATAATAATCATTTCATTCAAAATAACACTTTCTTTTAGTTTGCCATATGTCATTACTTCTGAGAATTTGATCCTTATTAGTAACACTATCGGATGGTGTAATAATACAGGCTGTGTTTTTTTTTTCAAATTCATCGGGTTCGATTCCTGGCTTGGGGAAATATTTTTTCGAAAATCTAATGATGCAGTTTTGGTTTAATCAAAATCGGCCTCGAGACTCCTTTCAGTATTTTTCGCTATTCCCTTTAGTTTAGGATTTGGCCATCCACGCCCATATGAAAAATTCATCCTATGTAATACGTTAGGGAAAAAGTTTCTTCGCATTTTTTAAGAAAATTCAAAACATTTTTTAATATAGTTAATTTGCATTTAACTAAAGTATGTAGGTACCATTTTGCTCGATAACTTTTTGCCATCTTGTAGGTAGGGACATTATACCATTGCTATAGAAATTTTGGGACTTCTGATCAAAATACCGCGACAAGTGGTTTTGGTAGTCCTCTCGTGATGTTAACCTGACACTGCCTAAAGAATTCTGAATAGACCGAAACAGGTGAAAATCTGAAGGTGCAAGGTCAGAACTATACGGCGGATGCATTAACACCTCCCAGCCAAACTCTCTTAATTTTTGCTAAAGATGTGTGAGGTCTAGCGTTACGAGTATCATGATGAAAAACCATACCCTTTCTGTTGATTAATTCCGGCCGCTTTCTCTCAACTTCTTGCTTTAATCTCAACAGTTGTTCGCAGTAGAGTTCAGAATCGATGGTCCTGCCTGGTGGTAACAGCTCATAATGAATATGCCCTTCCAATCCCACCACACACACAGCATCACCTTGTTGCGAGTTAACCCGGGTTTCGCCACAGTCTGTGAAGCCTGACCGGCCTTTGACCACGACCTTTTTCGCACGTTCTTGTCGTACGTGATCCACTTATCATCACCAGTTATCAGCTTCTTCAAAAATGGTTCGGTTTCATTACGTCGTAATAAAGAATCACAAATGAGTACATGGTTCATTAGGTTTCTATCAGTGAGCTCGTGAGGTACCTAAATATCGAGCTTTTTTGTGTACCCAGTTTTTTTCAAATGCGCCAAAACTGTTTTGTGGTCAATTCCCAGTTCTTCAGCTACGTCGTAACTACTGAAATGCCGATCTTGCTCCACTTTTTCAAAAATGGCATCCATTTTATCCGTAATAGGGCGATCAGAGCGACGTGCATCTTTGACATCAAAATTTCCGGATTGAAAACGCTTAAACCACACAGACACTGCACTAGGTCCATAAAAGCAAATTTCGCGAATTATGTTCTTTAAAATTTAAACTTTCAATGATACCAAAACCAGCCAGATACAAATAGTATAGCCAAAGAGATTTTATTACAAGTTCATACATACTATAATGCGAAAAGACTTTTTCCCCAACCTAATATGTAGGTATGTATACTTCTATATTTTTTCATTTTATTCCTGGTACTCTACATATACATACTACGAATACACAAATGTATAACAGATTATATGGATATTTATAAAAAATATGTATACTGTGACAACCCTGCAGCAATAACGAATGCCTACACAAAAACGGCATTTCGCGTGACTTCAAAGGCGTCGTCTCACTGATTGTTGTTTTTATTACACTGTGGTAGTAGGTTCAGTTTTTGTTAATCATTTCTATTAATTGACATGCCTTCTAACTTAAAACATCAAAAAATGGGACCTTAACAGCTCTAATCCCAAAAAAATATAATAATACTATATTTGAGGTTGAGGATCAGTAAAGTTATAGTAAATTCAATGGAACTAGTATCCACGTTATTCTTTATGACATTAGGATGATATATCTTTTTGAATTATCCAAATCGGACCATTAATTATGAAGATATTAAGTAATAAACATCATGCCGTTCCTGGCGCTGAAAGTCAATGTACGCGGGTGCGTTTTTCTGGCGTTTCAATAGAAGTATTTGTACATTTCGTCACTATAAAATAATTATACATAATTAAAATATTGAATTAGACACAAATCGGACACTTATTTTGCTTAAAAGTCACAGTTTAAGAAACAAAACACTGCGCGCCTTATCGCTGCCAACGGCTAACTGGCGGCGACCCTCACTGTGACGTTTCAGCTACCGCGAAGGCCACTCGGTGAACTTCGCTAGTAATTCGGTCATAACTTCGTCAATTTTTGTCGTAGAACAAACATTTTTGCACTGTATGTTAAGGATTTCTTAGCTCTATAAATCTGCATTCTCAACTAAAAACGTTACGGATCCTTATTATAATTCCTGTATTATGTAAGGTCAATAAATTTTGATGTTAATTTAGTAGTTGAACTTAATATTAAAAATGACGGTGGGCCGCCGGTTTTCAGCTTGTTTCTTATGTTCGCGTTGAACCAGTCCATTACACTAGTTGAACTAGTATTCAAGGAAGGAAACTCGATTGAATTACTTGTTGCTGAAGTTTCGAGCAATGTGCTTGGAGAAGTAGTAGTTGCTATACTTAGCGTAGATTTGGAAATAGGCTCGATGATCTCACGTGTGCTTAGTATATTTTTCGGAATAAATTTCCATGTAATCGCAGTGAGAATTGAACTTCTGGTTAAAGATAATGATTGATTCATCTTTGAATTGAATTGTACTGATTTTTTTGCCGTAGTCGATGAGCTTTGAATATTTCCTGTATATATATTAAATCTTTCTTTATTTTCTGTTACAGTCGAATTTGTTGCATTAGGTGCTGTTAAAAGGTTTCTTAAGACATATATTTCATTTGAGCGTTCATATCCAAGTTTCTTTACTGTCGATGTAATCCAAAAGAGCTCAGGGGCTATTGCCATAAAAAAAAATTGCGAGTCCTTGCATAATCTATCGTTTATTACGCCAGATATGCCTAGTATTCGACCGTCTAGCAATAATGGTATGCCTTGCTCCCTTTTACAATTTTTTTGAGTCATTCTATTACTACTGCAGACGTGACCCATATTAAGTGTAAATGGTTGTCGTTTGTTGCATCGTTCTATCACAGTAATTAGAAGACGAGGATTATCATCACCTAGTACTGGAATGAGGGCCTTCAGTCCAAACACAGAAGTCGTTTCTACAGCACTAAGTTTTAAATTATAATACCGGTTATTTTTTAAATCCCTTGTTATTTGTACCAAAGCAATATCATCTCGTACTATAAGGTAATTCTGTTGGACATAATTTTTATTATGTGGGTTTGTGTATACTTTTAATATTTTACTCTTCCTAAACTCCATTTCAACGGCTTGACAGTATTGTGCACAAAATGATGTAGTAATTACAATGTATGGTAGAATACGGGTGCCAACACAGCATTTGTTCGGTTGTGGTGTACAACGATCACATACAAAACGCACTAGACTATTAATAGAAATATTATGCACAATCCTGATATTTTGTAGCAATATGCCATAAAAACACAAACATGTTATGTTCATTGTACCTAATCTCATAAAATTATATTCAACTGTAGAAACGCTTAACTTACCTATATTGTTTTGTATTTTTATGGTATTGTTAACTTGCTTCTTGATTGAAACATTGATTATAGAGAGCAGAGAAATATAGATTAGGAAGATCGATGGATGTGGGACTATAATTCGACTGAAAGCTATTTTTTGGATTATACCATAGATATAGGTATGATTATACATTCTTCTCTAGAGAGATTGGCTGTAGGTAGGTACAGCGCCACTAAGAAATGATTAATCCAAAATCTTGGCCCACTAAATTCCTAAGCTATTGTTAGATCTTCGGTGATTCGAATAGGTACATCGAATACAATGAAAACAATTAAATTCAAGTTATTGGCATCGTTTCGAACAATTTGACTAGCTACCTACAGTAAAGTATGAAAATATTAATCGATTTATATATACTTATATACATAATCATCTTCCTACATTTATTGCGCTTTAGCGTAGTCGGACCAGGGCACGGAGTAAAGAAGTACTTTACTCCGTGGACCAGGGTGTCATCTTCTCTCATGTTGGTACTTACTTCGGTATTTGATATAATAGTGCGCCTGGCAGACGTCCTGTCCTGAAAATAAAAAAAAACTTAGAACTCGATTCCTACCGGGTCCAATTGTGTATCTAAATCATCAGTTAATCCAATCTCGAGATATATTAAGTCCTTTTATATAAAACTAGTGGGCCCGGCAGACGTTGTCCTGCCATGAAATGAAAATAAAAATAAATTTGCGCCAACCGTCATACAACTGGCAGTTATGTCAAACGCCATGTTTATATTAAGGTTAGGAAATTTAATATGTTCGTTAAGTTTTCTTAAAATTACGAAGTTTCTGAGCATTTTTTTTAATATAAGAACCTTCTCCTTACAATAACAAATACAACAAAAAAAGAATCAGCGAAATTGGTCCAGCCGTTCAAGCTGGATGCCGTGACCAAGGAAATAGGGATTCATTTTTATATATAACTAGCTGTCCCGGCAGACCTTGTTCTGCCCTATTTCTCTAAAACGCGTCTTTGTTTTGTTTCGATTGACGTCAAATGTTTGACAGCTGGGTGTTTGTATGGGAAAAAGAAAAGGGCTGTTTTTAGGGTTTTCCCGGCAATTATTCGAATTTTTCTCGCCGTAAAAACCATCCTTGGACTTCAACGAACATTTAAAAAAAAGAATTAACCAAATTGGTCCAGGCGTTGTTGAGTTATGCGCTTACCAACACAGTTTGCGATTCATTTTTATATTATAGATAGATATAATAGAAGATGTATGACAAAATAAACAAAAAAAAATATTTCGTAAATTTTTCCGTTTTTTAAATTGCCATCCGGGGCGGAGACGAATCTAACAAATAAAATCCGTTCAGCCGTTCATGAGGTTGATAGATGTAAGTATTATATGTATACTAGCTGTCCCTCGCGGTTTCACCCGCATTCCCGAGGGATCTTACCTTTTCCCGGGATAAAAAGTAGCCTATGTGCTATTCCAGTCTATAATCTAACTCTTTTCCAAATTTCATCCAGATCCGTTCTGGCGTGATTGAGTAACAAACATCCATCCATCCATCCAAACTTTCACATTACATTAATAATATTAGCGGGATTATGTATCTAAGCCATAGATTAAGAATTGGTCCTCGTTCCGCTCTGACAAGATGCCCTCCTCGTACTTGTAAAAGTGGGCAACAAATGCTCGGAACAATAAATTATTGTTCCGAGAACAAATGTTACGCCTTATCTTACCTACCCGAAGCGTACCCGAGCCGAACCGAGTTGCAAGAATTGACACCATTCAGTGTTTCCGCGTATACGAAAATTATTCCCCGTGGTTGAGATTTTTATATATAAACTTATTATTACTAGATATATTTTATACTATAACCTACTTCATTTATTTAACCTAGTTCATATTATTTGACGTTTATTTTTTTGTCATTTTTCAAATGTCCTAATATTTATTTAATGTCCTTATCTTTTATGTCCTTTTAATATTTTTATTATTAAAAGGACATTTTAGGTAATAATTATTATTTCACTATACCAGTGGATGCCCGCGGCATCGCTCATGTGGTAATAGAATGTTTTTTTTAAATGTTATTTAGTTAGCCTACTTATATAATTTTCGAGGAAATTTAAGTCCTTTTCGAAGTTTTCAAATACTTCCGTACAAAATTTTACCAAATTCAGTTCGGTGATTGATTTGTGATTTGATTTGATATGAAAATGTTACAGACAGAACTACTTTTATATATATCTGTAATGTAGTACATATTATTACTATCGTATAATATTTGCTTGGTGCAGATTTCTTCAGCGCACGCCGAGATACCTAGCTCTCAAGTAAACGGTTTTTCCAACCACTTCAACTATCATCGTCATATTTCAGCCAATTAACACAAAACCTAAATGAAATATATACGCGTAAACCTTTCTCATGAGTTACTCCGTCCATTGGTGAAAAAATAAACTAGTATAACGCGTCCTAATACTTGATATCCCAGAAGAAAATAAACATACCTACATCATTTACAGAAATACATATATTGATACATTCGCTATTAATTAATTGTTCATTTTATGTAAAGTATTTTCATAAAGCAATATTCAAAACTTAACTACATAATAGACCATAGCATTAAATATTTTTTCCTATTAATCGGGTAACAGTTCAGGAGCTGGCGACACAATTTTTTATCCTTGTCTAGACCTTTCATAATTGTCTATACATACGACAATATTTAGTTGCCCCATGTTCTTAGCTGTCACATAAAGGGAGTGCGAACAATAACTAGCATGGAAGCCGGGCTAAAATAAAAAGCGAGTACTATATAGTTTATTCATTTATGTGAATTAGCATATCGTAATGTGTGAATGAAACAAAACATGGCTGTTTGTTTTATTATTTTTGAACATGTCACAAGCAAAATGTGAAATGGTCACCTTTGGTTAACTTATAATGCTAACAAATACAAAAGTTCTATCCAAGACGTCAAAATACTTATGTTGGCTATCGTTTTAATTTTGTAGTTTTATGTTTTGTTGATACGAATCGGGAGTTTGACGAATTTACTAAGTGAAAAAAGCGAGTTAATTATTAATTTCTGTCTGAAAACGTGGCCAGAAAGTATATACGAGAGGTGTACAGTGCCCTGGACAAGATGTCTTGTGTTGTTGAAGGGTGTAAAGCCCAAGAGAAAAGAAAATGAGCATTCAGGCTAGCGAAAGTTAAGGTGACGATATACGCGAATGACCTTGCTCGATTGGCGCTGCACCCCCCGCGCGCCCTCACAAAGAACGCGCAACGCTCTCCCTCGCAACTCGAATCGAGACAAAACAGATATTTTAAAAGTTCATAATACAGCTTGAAACGTGATAGTTATAGGAGTTACGTGACAATGAACCTTATTTCTATAAGATAAGGTCCAATTTCAACTATCACAGGTTTCAAAGTATATTTGACGAATTGTACAAGCTATGGTTACTCCAGTGCCGCATAAAACTTAGGGTGAGTCCAACAACAATTTCAAGTATCAAAAAATCTATTTTTATTATCTTATTAAATCTAGACACGCGGGAGCGTGTCAAGCCGAGTTCAAGAAACAGAACTGGCGAGCCGCACCGTGTGTTATATATTACACGAACCATTTGGAGCCACTTTTGACCCCCTCATAAATCAAAAACTATTTTACATAAACGTATCAAATTTGGCTCATATATTGAAACTTGCGAGATACATATGTGTTCTAAATTTCATAAGCTTATCTCAAACGGTTATTTAGATATTAATGTCCAAAATTCCTCATTTTTATCATTGACTGACCTATAGACCAAAACTCTAACCCAGTTCCAGATGACCTAGAGAGTTAAAATTTGGTATGCAGATAGGTAATTAGATGAATACAAAGGAATAAATAAAAAACTGGCAATTTTTAAATAATTAGATTCTATTATGAACGTTATTAACTGGGATTAATTATTATTTTTATATTTAGCGCACATCAATAGTGTAAAATCATTACCTACTCATAAATAATGATAAAATAATAGGCATTTAGATTTTCGGTATACGAGTATACACGACGCGCGCGCGCCGAGTGACGCCGGAGCGGCGCGGGCGGGGTGGGTGGGGCGCTGTGACCTACAAAAAGTAATAATATCCCACCAAAAACATAAATGTAAAAAAGGAGAGCCAAGTTCAATACAAAAATTATTCTCTGCTGTGGGCTTCGCCGCAAAAAGAATGGAGATCTGAGATTGAGTGCCAAGTTCTATGCAAAATCCAAATATGTAGTCTAAGGGCTGACTTGGCTGGTTTTCCCATACGAATTATATAGCCTTCGCATGTTCTAAACCTGTTACCTTTCGGTTCTTATTTTATTATTCCGAAAATTTGGCTTGCTGGTAGAAACTACCCATCGAACATAAGGCTCTTCCATGACTGTGTAAAAGTAGGTACTTAATAATAATTCGTATGGGAAAACCAGCCAAGTCAGCCCTTAGACTACATATTTGGATTTTGCATAGAACTTGGCACTCAATCTCAGATCTCCATTCTTTTTGCGGCGAAGCCCACAGCAGAGAATAATTTTTGTATTGAACAAGGCTCTCCTTTTTTACATTTATGTTTTTGGTGGGATATAATTCTTCTGTACGTGTGTTTGTCACCTAAAGACTGGACCGATATGGATGAAATTTTGTGTGTATATTTCAATGGGTTTCTCGATGGTCTGACAATTGGACCCGGTAGGTGGCGCTGGAAACGGGTTCTAAGTTTTGTTTTAATTTCAGGGCAGGACGTCTGCCGGTCCCGCTAGTACATGTATAATATTTTTCGAAGTAATAATTTAAAAAATGTCTTTATTTATTTTTATTATGTAATATATATTTTTTATTATTAGCATTCGCTATAATATGTTTTCATCCGTGTGGATGTCGAATACTGCAAAAAAAAAGTAAGTTGTGTAACTTGATGAATTCATATTTTTTCCAAAGGTAGTTACGTACTAATACTATAATCAACTATATGAGTAGTTCTACAAACTAACGAACTTTCGACGCCTCAGCTAAAATACCATGAAACATTTTTAAAAGTTTCTAAAAAACATCGCTTAATTAATGGACGAGCCCTAGCAACCGCATCGCGATGTATAGCTAAAATATACAACACTGCTTTAATTACACCATTTATGATATTGTATCGAGTGGAGAAAAAAGTAGCACAGGTCCGATCATCACAACGTCCCGTCCCGCACTGAAATGACGGGCGAACGAGGGGACCAAAGCTGTCACCGAGTTAAAAATCAAGTATAAATTTAATTAAAAACTAACAGTAACTTTTTTTGAAAAAACAACAAGACAGTTCTATTTGTTTTAGGTGTAAGAATATCTGTAATTATTTCATGTTATTTGAATCCGTAATATAGGAGAGAAATATGTTTGAAATTTCAAAAAGGCTCATATTCGCGATTTTTTTCTGATGTTCTCGATGATAAAATAAAAATTTGAAACAAGTCATTTTATGTCGTGTATCCTCTAGTTTAACATATATTTTTTATAAATCACTTGCAATAAAGAATGAAGAGAGATATTACATCGAAAATCGTCATTTCACGTATATCGTCGCCTTAATAAATCTTTTCTCGGGAATTGTGTTCGTTTTTACAATAGGATCCCACGTGAGGTAGCTGGAATGTCTTATTAATTTTTTTTTTTTTATTAAACTTAGATTAATGAACAAAGCCTACTATAAGGTGGCTCATTACATGGAAGACAGAAATATATGGTTGTAGTAGCTTCTCTCTGCACCTGCATCCCTGGCGTAGTGTAAAATATTTGAAAATGTGTCTAAATGTACTTATAAAAATGTAAGAAATATCCACTGTTAAAAAAAAATTGCCTTGCTGAGTTTCTTGCCGGAGTCTTCTCAGTTTAAGTGTATTCCGAACTGGTGATATAGTCAATTGTAACGTTCATAAGTGCCTTACCAGGGCCTAAACTGAATAAATGAGTTTTGAGTTTGAGTTTGAGCACGAAACGTTAACATTTCATCGGTGAGTTTAGAGATATATTTTTCAATATTGGAAAGAAAAAAAGTGATAGACGATACATAAAAATAGTACTTTATGCCTATCTACTCAAAAGAATTCACGTTTTTTCTTTATTTTATGATTTTTCTAAAAAATAAAATTGTCGCATGTATAGGTTACTAGTGATGTAAAAATGGTTATCGACAATCATTTCAATACTGTTGCAGATTTCCTAATGATGGTGAAATGAAAATGAAATGGAGTCAGTGCATCAATAGGTTTTTCTCATACAAACTTCCACCCCCCTTTTCACACCCCCTTTAAGGGTGATTTCTAGGATAAAAACTATCCTATGTTTTTTTCCGGGACTCCAACAATCCCTATACCGAATTTCATCTAAATCGGTTCGGCGGTTTAAGTGTGAAGAGGTAACAGACAGACAGACAGACACACTTTCGCATTTATAATATTAGTATGGATTTTAATGAATAATAAAGACATTAAATTAATAATTGTAGTTTCATTTTACTTAGTAATCACTTGACGGATATTCCGACGCCGAAGTTCCGTCGTGGTAAATCCGTTAATAAACCACAGCCACACTTGGCAGATTATCTGTCGACAGCCAGCGCCTATACGGTGTGTTCGTAACGGATCCGTCGCTGCGTGCTATCCGCCGAATGTGCCGCGATACATATAAATACACGAAATGCGTTGTAGCCGGACGGAGCAGACGCTGAGTGCGAGCGGTCCGCGACAGAACGACCGATTTTTCGCTTAGTGTGCCCGTTAATAGTCATTTTGAAGCAATCCGCGACGGAATATCCGTCAAGTGTGGCGTAGGCTTGGTAAAGTCTGGAGGCGCGTTTTCGGGCCGATAATAAATTTGCAATAACATGGGAATGTTAAGAAAAGGATAATGAATAAAAAAATATATACTAGAAAACTATTCTATCTATAGGTACATATAATAAAAATGTCACGGATCGCTAATTTTGTCTGTTTGTGCAAGCTAATCTCAGAAACGGCTTATTCAGATGTGGTTTTCACTAATATATTGTGGTAAGCTTCACTTAACATTTAGTGTTTGTTTCATGTCAATCGGTTCTTAAATATAAAAGTTATGTCAATTTAAAGAATCACGTCGAACATTTGTTAATCCAAAATAAACCAAAAGATATGCCCAAAGTTACTATTCCACGAGGACGAAGTCGCGGGCACAGCTAGTACTAACTATATTTACTTTGATGACTTATATCGACATGACAATGTCGATGATAAGCCCATCACTATCCAAAAAATAGCTTGTGACAACCTGCATAATAACGAAACAGAACGGTATTATATGTCTCTTTCCCACGCATTATTAACGTCGAAAGTAAAAAGGTAAAGTATATGCATTTCATTTCTTATTTTAGCCCGGCTTCCATGTTAGTTATTGTTCCGAGTGCGGCATCTACAGGAGCGGGGCGCGACGATTCATTCATCTATGATCTAAGCCTTTAATCATAGATTAATAAAACTTTTATTAAAAAAAGAAAAACGACTTCAAAGACAAATGTTTCACTAAAAACCGAAAAATAAACTGAATAGACCAAAAACTTTACTTGTGTAAACTACCTACGCACCTATTCAAATTATTATTCTATCTAGACACGCGGGAGCGTGTCAAGCCAAGTTCAAGAACCAGAACTGGCGTGCCGTACCGTGTGTAATATTACACGAACCATTTGGAGCCACTTTTGACCCCCTCATAAATCAAAAACTATTTTACATAAACGTATCAAATTTGGCTCATATATTGAGACTTGCGAGATACATATGTGTTCTAAATTTCATAAGCTTATCTCAAACGGTTATTTAGATATTAATGTCCAAAATTCCTCATTTTTATCATTGACTGACCTATAGACCAAAACTCTAACCCAGTTCCAGATGACCTAGAGAGTTAAAATTTGGTATGCAGATAGGTAATTAGATTAATACAAAGGAATAAATAAAAAACTGGCAATTTTTAAATAATTAGATTCTATTATGAACGCTTAACATAAATACCTAATATTACTTAGGGTACCTACGTTATTAACTGGGATTAATTATTATTTTTATATTTAGAACACATCAATAGTGTAAAATCATTACCTACTCATAAATAATGATAAAATAATAGGCATTTAGATTTTCGGTATACACGGTTCGGATATACACGACGCGCGCGCGCCGAGTGACGCCGGAGCGGCGCGGGCGGGGTGGGTGGGGCGCAGTGACAACCGAATCGAACCGTTGACGCGAACGTGGCCGAGCGAGCGGCAGCCGCGCTCATAAGCGCGAGCGCCGTCTTGCTGTCCGGTTGTCTCTCGATATCTGACCTATAAGGTTGCGATTTATGCTGCGAAATTGCTAAGTTTTCTTTTATAAAGTTTTTATTTATAAAGTCTACTTTTAGTTTTGAATTTGTCCTTTTAAAAGGACCCACGGCGTTACGAGGATATGTACTTACCTACAAAAAGTAATGATATCCCACCAAAAACATAAATGTAAAAAAGGAGAGCCAAGTTCAATACAAAAAGTATTCTCTGCTGTGGGCTTCGCCGCAAAAAGAATGGAAATCTGAGTCTGAGATTGAGTGCCAAGTTCTATGCAAAATCCAAATATGTAGTCTAAGGGCTGACTTGGCTGGTTTTCCCATACGAATTATATAGCCTTCGCATGTTCTAAACCTATTACCTTTCGGTTCTTATTTTATTATTCCGAAAATTTGGCTAGCTGGTAGAAACTACCCATCGAACATAAGGCTCTTCCATGACTGTGTAAAAGTAGGTACTTAATAATAATTCGTATGGGAAAACCAGCCAAGTCAGCCCTTAGACTACATATTTGGATTTTGCATAGAACTTGGCACTCAATCTCAGACTCAGATTTCCATTCTTTTTGCGGCGAAGCCCACAGCAGAGAATAATTTTTGGATTGAACTTGGCTCTCCTTTTTTACATTTATGTTTTTGGTGGGTAAATACCTTTAGATCTGTTTGAAGTCGGTGCCAAGCCCATAAATACAACGAAAGAAATAATAAGATTATCTACTTAAATACTGGTAAATAAGGTTAAAATAACAACGAAGGTAATCCCACACACGCTCACGCATTCTGTTGCACGCGCGGAGTAGTGTGATGTGGCGGTGGCGGACGTACGAAACCTATCAAACCTATTGGGCCTGCCTCGCTCAGCAATGATGGACAGTTCAGGCAATTTCTTACTATATCATACAGGAACATCATGTCATCAGTAGATTTTTGAATAAATAATTTCCCATCCCAGGATTCGAACCTGTAGATTTCGAAAAAAATACACAGCTTGTATGTAAGTATTACACCAACCGATAATTTTGGTATAAGAATCCAATTTGACAACAATTCATAAGTATTATATAAGACCCTAAAAAAAAACTTTTTATAATAAAATTATAAAGACTTCAAAGACAAATATTAGGTTGGGGAAAAAGTCTTTTCGCATTATGTATGAACTTGTAATAAAATCTCTTTGGCTATACTATTTGTATCTGGCTGGTTTTGGTATCATTGAAAAAACTGAAAAAACCTATTGAACCGTGTACTCATTTGTGATTCTTTATTACGACGTAATGAAACCGAACCATTTTTGAAGAATCTGATAACTGGTGATGAAAAGTGGATCACGTACGAAGAACGTGCGAAAAAGGTCGTGGTCAAAGGCCGGTCAGGCTTCACAGACTGTGGCGAAACCCGGGTTAACTCGCAACAAGGTGATGCTGTGTGTGTGGTGGGATTGGAAGGGCATATTCATTATGAGCTGTTACCACCAGGCAGGACCATCGATTTTGAACTCTACTGCGAACAACTGATGAGATTAAAACAAGAAGTTGAGAGAAAGCGGCTGGAATTAATCAACAGAAGGGGTGTGGTTTTTCATCATGATACTCGTAACGCTAGACCTCACACATCTTTAGCCACTCAGCAAAAATTAAAAGAGTTTAGCTGGGAGGTGTTAATGCATCCGCCGTATAGTTCTGACCTTGCACCTTCAGATTTCCACCTGTTTCGGTCTCTTCAGAATTCTTTAGGCAGTGTCAGGTTAACATCACGAGAGGACTGGCAAAACCACTTGTCGCGGTATTTTGATCAGAAGTCCTAAAATTTCTATAGCAATGGTATCATATTGTCCCTACCTACAAGATGATAAAAAGTTATCGAACAAAATGGTACCTACATACTTTAGTTAAATGTAAATAAACTACCTATAATAAAAAATGTTTTGAATTTTCTTAAAAAATGTAAGGAGGAGCGAGGTGTCTACCTCCATTGAAAAGGGAAGATCTTCCGCCAGGCTAGGTCATCGTGTCTGGGGACCGCGGTCCAACTGTAGATGTTGGGATCTTGTATATATGCAGATCGCATAGAAAACTTCAAAAGCGCGATGTAGGTTATTGAAGCGCCATCTATCTAGGAGTCGTGCGTACTATATCTATGTGTAGATAGATGTCGCTACGTCACTCCCCTCCAAGTCAAAGTTAAAGTCAAAACCATTTATTCAGTTTAGGCCCTAGAAGGGCACTTATGAAGGTCGAATTACAGAAGTTACCACCGGTTCGGAAGTCAGCCTTCAACTGAGAAGAACCGGCAAGATACTCAGCAAGGTTACATTTTTTAAATATTTTTGGACCATCTACTATATTGGCTTTTTTTTCAAATGTAATACAAATGTAATAAAAAAAAAAAAAGTAATACAAAAATACATAAAAAATTATAACCCGCATTAGTTACCTACATAGTAAACTAAAACAAAAAATACCCAGCTAATAACAGCGTATTAGAAAAAAAATATGGCAATTAACAGTAAAAAAAAAACAATGTGTACTTGTACAGAGTGCAGCTACTTCCAGACATCTTTATCCTCAATATATTGGGCTACCTTGTAATAAACTTTTTCTTTCAAAACTTTTTTTATGTACGATTTGAATCTCAAGGCTCAATCAAGACCAGAGGACGATATGTTGTTGCTGCATCGTGCTGGAGTAGCTTGCAAGTGCCAGTGCTGCTCGAAGTCTACGGTGAGTTGAGACTGAGCGAGGTTGCTGCGACGGGTTGAGCCGGTAGTTCACGTAGCGCAGAGACTGCCACGCCGGAGAATGAAGAGCCAACCGATGAAGATCCGGACGTGGGCTGCGGTGAACTGTGCGGCGAGAGGTGCTGTCGCTGAGTGAGCCTTGCAGGACCAGGATGCGCGGTGAAACGGCTGCGTTGGACCTGATGAAGGCGAAGCTGGCTTGCTGTGTGACTGCTGCTGAGACATGGTGCATAGAGCTGGGAAGTGATGCTGCATACTGCTGACATTCCAATCACGTCGGGGTCACCAATATGGAAAGAGACGATAAGAATTTGACACAGGTATAAATGAAACTACAATTATTAATTTAATGTCTTTATTAATCATTAAAATCCATACTAATATTATAAATGCGAAAGTGTGTGTCTGTCTGTCTGTTACCTCTTCACACTTAAACCGCCGAACCGATTTTGATGAAATTTGGTATAGGGATAGTTTGAGTCCCGGGAAAAAATATAGAATAGTTTTTATCCCAGAAATCACCCTTTAAGGGGGTGTGAAAAGGGGGGTGGAAGTTTGTATGAGAAAAACCTATTGATGCACTGACTCCATTTCATTTTCATTTCACCATCATTAGGAAATCTGCAACAGTATTGAAATGATTATCGATAACCATTTTTACATCACTATTGCGACAATTTTATTTTTTAGAGAAATCATATAATAAAGCAAATACGTGAATTCTTTTGAGTAGATAGGCATAAAGTACTATTTTTATTTATCGTCTATCACTTTTTTATAATTTCAATATATCTCTAAACTCACCGATGAAATGTTAACGGTTCGTTCTCATTTTCTTTTCTCGAACTATAGGCTTTACACCCTTCAACAACACAAGATATCTTGTCCAGGGCACTGTACACCTCTCGTATATACTTTCTGGCCACGTTTTCAGACCGAAATTAATAATTAACTCGCTTTTTTCACTTAGTAAATTCGTCAAACTCCCGACTCGTATCAACAAAACATAAAACTACAAAATTAAGTTGATAGCCAACGTAAGTATTTTGACGTCTTGGATAGAACTTTTGTATTTGTTAGCATTATAAGACGACCAAAGACTCGGAACAATAACTAACATGGAAGCCGGGCTAAAATAAGAAATGAAATGCATATACTTTACCTTTTTTTACTTTCGACGTTAATAATGCGTGGGAAAGAGACATATAATACCGTTCTGTTTCGTTATTATGCAGGTTGTCACAAGCTATTTTTTGGCTAGTGATGGGCTTATCATCGACATTGTCGTGTCGATATAAGTCATCAAAGCAAACAAGTAAATATAGTTAGTACTAGCTGTGCCCGCGACTTCGTCCGCGTGGAATAGTGACTTTGGGCATATCTTTTGGTTTATTTTGGATTAACAAATGTTCGACGTGATTCTTTAAATTGACATAACTTTTTTATTTAAGAACCGATTGACATGAAACAAACACTAAATGTTAAGTGAAGCTTACCACAATATATTAGTGAAAACCACATCCGAATACGCCGTTTCTGAGATTAGCTTGCACAAACAGACAAAATTCTAACAATCATTGTTTTGGGTGCTATTGCGTTGATAAAGGACCCAATAATATTTTTTCTCATATATCTTCCATGTACAGATAGCGATCCGTAACATTTTTATTATGTGTACCTATAGATAGAATAGTTTTCTATTATATATTTTTTAATTAATATAGTTTATCCTTTTCTTAACATTCCCATGTTATTATAATTTATTATCAGTATATGCGCTGGCTGTCGACGGATAATCTGCCAAGTGTGGCTGTGGTTTACTAACGGATTTACCACGACGGAACTTCGGCGTCGGAATATCAGTCAAGTGTGGTAGGAAAGAGACGATAAGAATTTGACACAAGTATAAATGAAACTACAATTATTAATTTAATGTCTTTATTAATCATTAAAATCCATACTAATACTAGTTTACTAATTAATATTATAATTATAAAATATTATAAATGCGAAAGTGTGTC
Organism: Ochropacha duplaris; assembly: GCA_951361185.1. Classification (NCBI taxonomy): domain Eukaryota; kingdom Metazoa; phylum Arthropoda; class Insecta; order Lepidoptera; family Drepanidae; genus Ochropacha; species Ochropacha duplaris. The sequence continues at coordinate 6,817,101 of OX592690.1, forward strand.
TGTCTGTCTGTCTGTCTGTTACCTCTTCACGCTTAAACCGCCGAACCGATTTAGATGAAATTCGGATAGGGATTGTTGGAGTCCCGGGAAAAAACATAGGATAGTTTTTATCCTAGAAATCACCCTTTAAGGGGGTGAAAAGGGGGTGGAAGTTTGCATGAGAAAAACCTATTGATGCACTGACTCCATTTCATTTTCATTTCACCATCATTAGGAAATCTGCAACAGTATTGAAATGATTATCGATAACCATTTTTACATCACTAGTAACTACTAAATACTTGCGACAATTTTATTTTTCAGAAAAATCATAAAATAAAGCAAATACGTGAATTCTTTTGAGTAGATAGGCATAAAGTACTATTTTTATTTATCGTCTATCACTTTTTTTATTTCCAATATTGAAAAATATATCTCTTAACTCACCGATGAAATTTTAACGTTTCGTTGTCATTTTCTTTTCTCGAACTATGGGCTTTACACCCTTCAACAACACAAGACATCTTGTCCAGGGCACTGTACACCTCTCGTATATACTTTCTGGCCACGTTCTCAGACAGAAATTAATAATTAACTCTCTTTTTTCACTTAGTAAATTCATCAAACTCCCGACTCGTATCAACAAAATATAAAACTACAAAATTAAGTTGATAGCCAACGTAAGTATTTTGACGTCTTGGATAGAACTTTTGTATTTGTTAGCATTATAAGAGGGCCAAAGAGGACCATTTGACATTTTGCTTGTGACACGTTCAAAAATAATAAAAACAAACAGCCATGTTTTGTTTCATTCCCACATTACGATATGCTAATTGACATAAATGAATAAACTGTATAGTACTCGGTTTTTATTTTAGCCCGGCTTCCATGCTAGTTATTGTTCCTAGACCAAAGAGGACCATTTGACATTTTGCTTGTGACACGCTCAAAAATAATAAAACAAACAGCCATGTTTTGTTTCATTCACACATTACGATATGCTTATTGACATAAATGAATAAACTATATAGTACTCGGTTTTTATTTTAGCCCGGCTTCCATGCTAGTTCCGAGTAAATATCGGATTACGATTTTGTTCGCAATGTCCTGTCTATTAGTAGGTATAAGTTAAAAGTCTTTGCTCAAAAACTGGTGTATTACAGGGACGTATAGCGTTCGGGATGTGGGCTATTACATACTAGTGCTTTTTTTTACCTTTACCGAACTAGTGCGTTCTCTTTCCCAACTGTCAAAATAATGTCTATTAAAAAGCAAAACCAACCATGAAGTTTTTACTAAAGAGTTTTTGCGATTCATACAAATACGTATATTTCTAAAAAGAAGCTACTAATATATTTCAATATCAGATTTAATGATTTAATTGAATGAGTTAGGTTAGGTTTCATTTCATCTCATTAAATTTCATTTTCATTTCATCTAATTAAATTTAATTTTCATTTCATATCAATAAAAAAAATATACTGAAGACCAAGCTGTATGGATAGTTCCCTTTGGGTAAAAAAAAAACTCTGCTTATATTCTACGGTTGGCGCCATTTTCCAGAAATTTTCTTTGCGAGTTTAGTTGTTTCTTGCACAAAATGAGTAATTTCGACCCTATTTTTTTTAAATTAACACCACCGGAATCACTATAATTGCACAAACATTGTATGACAAATATACATGAACAATCATACGAAATTAATAATAGTTTGTCTCAAACAGTAAATATGCAACCTAAAACTTCCCCAGTAAGTTTAAAAAACTGTACCAATTTCAATGTACATGTGTACTATAACTTTTATAAGAAATAAATTATTAGTTTGTTGAGTTTATTGTGTTTTTATTATTTTATTAAATTGCTTCATTTTTTCGCAACTGTATTAAAAATAGTCGTTCAGTACACTTGCGGAACCGTCATTGCAACTTGTTCCGACTGTCAACCCTCGCCTTCGGCTGCGCCTCGGCTCGGGCTAGACATTTGTCGGAACTCTTTGCAATGACAGCCTTTCCGCACTTGTAATGAAATATACTATTGGTATTTATAGAAAAGTAATTTGAATAGGTACGTAGGTAGTTTACATAAGTAAAGTTTTTGGTTGATTATTATTATTATTGAAACATTTTTTGTCCATTGTCTTATACAGTTTATTTTTCGGTTTTTAGTGTCTGTTTGTCCTGAGTATGGGTGTAATTATCTATTTAAGTACCTATGTTTTAACAAAAAAATATAAAATAGTTAAACATTTGAAAAAAAAGTCTATATAGTCAGATGGTCCAAAAATATTTAAAAATTTTTACCTTGCTCCGTTTCTTGCCGGTTCTTCTCAGTTGAAGGCTGACTTCCGAACCGGTGGTAACTTCTGTAAGACCTTCATAAGTGCCCTTCTAGGGCCTAAACTGAATAAATGGTTTTAACTTTGGCTTTGGCTTTGACTTTGGCATTGGCTTTGACTTTGGCTTTGACGTTGGCTTTGACTTTTATGTATGATAAATTCGGCATCATGGAGGGAGAAGTAAATAGATTGAATGATGATTTGAATTCGTAAACCTAGTGCACACGATGTTCTATTTACTTTATCCTACGGCGATGATAGCTCAGTGGTAAGTGACGTCGGATACCGCGGCGAAGGTCGTGGGTTCGAATCCTTACAATGAGCTTGAGCTTTCGGTGAAGGAAAACATCGTGAGGAAACCACAGCACGGTGGTTAGCAATCCCCTGGTATTGCCAATGTCTATAGGCGACGGTTGTCACTTACCATCAGGTGACCCGCCTGCCTCGTTGTCACTTGTGACATAAAAAAAAAAAAACCTCTAGAGGATAATGACGGCTTTTACACTCAGATATCGAAGAGCAAAAATACTATTTCGGAGATGGGGGGATGAAAAGACAATTACTTGGCTCGCGTTATTTACGAAATCACCCAAAAAAAATGCTTTTGAGGGGAACTTGAAGAGCCGCAACTGAACCTTCAAAGAGCCGCATACGGCTCGCGAGCCGCGGTTTGCCGACCCCTGCACTAGGCCTTTAGAGTATTTGATACTAAATTCAACTTGATACCCATAGATTAATAAAACGTAGCGCCGTTCCTTAGCGTAGATGGAGTCCTTTCCGTGACAGCTCCGAAATTACGGCAACTAAATATTTTTGTGTGTATTTGCAAGGATGCTAGTGTGCTTGAAAAATTATGTCGCGACAACTGAATGGTGTCATTTCTTGCAACGAGACTGGGCTCGGTTCGGCTCGCGTACGCTTCGGGTTCGATTTAGGCGTAGTATATGTTGCCGCATTTTTTAAGTATGGCAATGGTATCTAAAGGAGCGGCGCGACGTTTAAGTGTGTGCATATACTGAGAGACAGTTCAGGCAGGGCAGACAACACAGAAATAATATGCTGAGACGCAGACACATTCGTGCAGGTAGACACTTTTTCATTAGATTTCGAATGACTAATAAGTGAACTAAGCGTCAGCTCACTCACCCGCGGTGGGTATAAGATTGGAAGGTTACGGAAGTTGTAAAAAAAATAAAGTAAAGGTAAAAATATATTATTTATTTGAGCATAACTTTTGTATTTGTAACGCTTTGCGTCGCGCAGCCGCGTTGAAATCTGCAGAGTTGCCAACATGACAAAATTTTCTGACGCCTGTGTCACCTTCACCTGTCTCTCAGCATACGCTCAGGCTTATTAATCTATGTTGATACATATACCCTTTCTTAGAAAAAGAGGTATTGGCGTGCGGATGAACAACAATGTGAGCCTACAAGGGATTTTTCCATTTGAGATAATGTAAACTTAAAAAATATTGAATCTTTGTGATATATGTAGGTAAGGTAGGTAGATATAACAAACAGCAAGCCAGCGAAGGACAATGTATAATGGCAATGGCGCCTGTAGATGACTGTGGGTTGTATAAAATCAGTGATATATGTAGATACAAGCTCTTGAACTAATGCGGCGCCGGTCGGGTGTGGATGCCGCTCGGCATTCCACGCGTAGAGGCAGAGGAAAGTGCATCCGTGAATACCCACCCATTCAATCAACGAGTTCTCTTAATGCTCGACATAAAACTATCACGCGCCACTGCCCCGAAATAGAGGCGATCCATTCATAAACAATGCGCATAGTGAATGAAATAGTATCGTCCCCGCAGCGCATATACCGACCGACCTAAATTATCTTTATGAATTCCATAGTCTGCTTCGCATAAAAGAAAATATGTAATGCGATAAATCAAGATAACGCCACGGAGATATGCAAATGGGCTTGCTATTAAAATACCAGAAATGTGCCAACTTCAATTGCAATGGGGAAGTTCAGATACTAAATTATAATCAGCTGGTGTTTGTGCGTAGATATTGGAGCAATTTAGCACCATTTGTGATTCGCTATATCAATGTTTGATTTAAATTATTATAAATACAAAAATAACGTAAAGGAAATGCAAATCTAGATAACACATACATATACCTAAAAATATTTATCTAAAAGGCAGGAAAGATGTCATTTAAAAAACTTTTAAATATCTAGTATTATAAATTGAAATTAATAAAAATATTGAGTAAAGTAGAGGATCCTCGAATGTTTTTGTTTTTTTACAATAAATAATCCAATTAATCCGCATTAGATTTATTATCATACATATCCAATACTAGGTACATATTTATTTTTATTACATTCGTTTATTAAGAATAATCTAGTTCCTGAATTTCGGAGGTCCATAAGATTCATGGGGAATACCTTGACTAGAAGAAATAGTGTTAACAGAATCGTATTCGATAGTGGATGTCAATACTGATGGTGCGGCTGTTGAAGGGTTGTTGCTTGATGAACTGTCATCGTTATCGACAGTTGCTATGCTCTGTGTTCCAAATATGCCAGTAGAATCATGACTTAGTACGGGAGAATCAGCAAGCTGTTCGAAGGTAGGGTGGCCAGAAAGGAAACCAGTTGTACTGACTGTTGAAGGTCCAGACAAGAAACCGGTTGCGCTAACCGAGGAAGGTTTAGATAGGTAACCGGATGAGCCAATCGTTGAAGGGAACCCGGATGAACTGATTGTTGAAGGCCTTGAAATGAAGCCTGTTGAGTCAACTGCTGAAGGAACAGAGTGGAAACCAGAAGTACCGATAGTTGATGGAGCTGTTACGTATCCAGAACCTACATTTTCAGATCCTGAAATGAGTCCAGAGGGACTTGAAGCGTCGTAAAGACCGGATCCAGAGTAAGTTACCGGCTGTCCACCTTTGTTGAAATCGTTGACGATGTTGTTAATAACCGCCTGCGAGTCCTGTTTGTTGTTGTATTTAATGTAATACACTTCAGGTTTTGAAGGTGGCTTCTGTTCTACTTTAGGTACGAAAACCTCTTGGTTTTCTTCAGGTTTTTTGACTAGGACGTAGACAATAGTCTTTTCTTCGTTTTGCTGTGGGACTTGTACGATTTGGCTTGTGCGCGTCGATTGAGATGGAGCTTTGACAAAGATAATCTTGTAGTGCTTCTGAGGGGCTGGCAGAACGATTGGCTGACGCGGCCTTATAGGTTCGGGTTCTTCAGGGGCAGAGTGCACATAAAAATGCTTGAATACCTGAGCAGGCTGCTGGTCTACTTGGTAATACTGGTGATATTTCTGTTGAGTTTGGTATTGGTTGGATGTGTGATATTGGTTGTATGTTTGGTAACCATTTAGATCGGTACCAATGTTGTACGTGGGGCGTGCAATGTTGGATCCTGCAGCATTTGTAGCAATGGATTGGTGATAGCCACCGCCTAATCCGGTACCAGCTTGAAGACCACCTATTTGGTAGGTAGATGCACTATGTGGGGCATATGTAGACCCTAATTTTACGGTATTTTGTGGGGAAAAACTAGATACTAAAGGTACAACACCATGGCTGGAGATACTTTGTGGCGAATAAACTGATCCTAAATGTACAGCACTCGAGCTAGCTTCACTTTGTGGGGCATATGTTGATCCAATATGTACAGCTTGGCCAGTTTGACCTTTGTAGTTGACGCCCGAACCGCTGCTGCTGGAGTATCCAGTGTTCCCACCGATCTGATATGATGGTACTCCGTAGGATGTCTGTGGTACTTTGTAATGGTAGCCGAGGCCGACGTCAGCAGAAACCACGCCCAGCGCGATTAAAATTACCTGTAACAAAATAATAGATACTACCTATAAATAACAAATTAATAATATTGTGCCTTCATAGACTGACTGACATTTTTATGGTAGTTATTATGACGAAGAATCATACGTAATTAGTGTTGGCCCGCAGGTAAAAAATCAGTAATAAAATCTGTTTCCATTTTTTTTATTGACAGCATTTAGTGCTCATCAAAAACTACTACACAAAAAAACAAGAAAATCGGAGAAAAAGGGGTACGTATTTTTTCTTCATTTATTTATGTCATTGATTACTTGTTCTAGTCTAGAGAGATAATAATATGGTCACTTATGTGTAGCATGAGAAATAAAATAAACTAAAGATAAAATGAAGCTCAATTTATTTCGTCTCAAATTAATTCTATGAAAGTGTTAGTTATTTTGGAGAAATATTTTCGTCTCATTTGATGTAACACAATAATAAAATATTAATAATCTATACCTTCACAATTATCTACCTAATTAGATATTTCCTTAGACTATTAAACCATGCACTCCCCCGGATATTTCTGATTATTTTGTAATAAATAAATGTTATGTACCTAATAAATAAATAAATTAAACACAGTTTGCATCGAGCTGTGCCTATATTATTATGCCACGGTTAAACCCGCGTTGCTTTGTGTGGAATTTATTTGTAATTACCTAATGCATTTGTATATTTTGTAAAAATAACGAATAAGAAGTAAAAACACATGCTATGAATATTGAATATACTTTGTAGAATTGCTTCGATTGAGTGGTATTCGGCATCCAATATCGACTATGTTTTCGATTGTACGGTCAATTATCTTTATAAATGTGTATTATAAATTATTATTGTATGCCGTAGGTCTGTGCGTAATATCAATGTCGAGTGTAATGTTTTGAACGAGTAGAAAGTGTATAGGCAAGGTCATTCCTAGACGCCCACATGCAAGCGAGCGATATAGGTACCATCAGAGGCGGATGAACCATTGTCCATTTGGGAAGAGTAGCCGCAAGCCATGTTGCGCAACACTACCTCACTGCACTGACATTGGGTCAGCGTTGTGAGTGCGATGAACTTGAACTGACCATATTTCCGCATACTACAAAGCCAAGACCAAGAGTTACAACACAAGAAAGATGCCACATTAATATCATCTGACTAAATTGGTCAACAACAATTCAATTTCTACTGAATTCATACACCAAACCTCAGTTAGCACCATCGAATGGTACCTAGTACCGACAGTTTTATACTTATTCCTAGAAATCCAATCAAATTATACCTAGGTATCTTTGATAAATCAAAGCTAGGTATTAAATAAGCTAACATATTGATACAATTTATGCAACAAATTCTATTCAAATAAGTACGAGTATGTTATTTAAATTTTAAAGTCGTTTTATAGCTTTTAAAAATGTTTAAATGAGTATAGAAGTATATATAGTATATATACTTCCATAATCTTAGAATATTATAATCGTTATGCATTATTCATATATAAGCGGACGTCAACTTGTACACACAATTATATTCACAATATAGAATCGTTAATTTATAAAAATAAAAAATGAGATAAAAGATTAGATACCTACTTGGTATGTTGGTAATCAAATTAATATTTTATTTGTTGATCCTTCACTATCAATGACATTTTACGCGTTCCTCTATTGTTACCCGACTTCTTAACTCGAAATAAATTAACTTATTTACCCTATCTTACTAATCTGTACAAATAAAGTGTAGGTTCCGCCTCACTTGACATACCTAACCTACATAAGATGAATTACATAGACCAACGGCTGATAGCTTTAAAATTTCTCAAAATCTAAAATAACAAACAAGAAACCTAAAATGAAATATGTAGTAGGTACCTAGTAGGTATGTAGTAAAGTAAAATCGTACAAATATTTACGGTACCTATCTGATTTATTGTTTTAAAATGTGGTAGGTACATTGTTTGATTTTCCAAGCTTTTATGCAGAATAAAGTGAAAAATGAGTGAAATATTTTTTTCACTCCTCTTGCTCAAAAAGACCGTCATTGTAGCGTACCAGAGCGGTGAAAAAATTGCAATTCATCCTCTAGGGGAAAAAGTTTTTATTTTTATTTTTGTGTGTCAAATGACAATGAGCCTACAAAAACGTAAAAGTCTTTAGTCATAAGTAGAATAATCATGAATAAAGACTCGACTTATTACTGTTTCATAAAAAAAGAACTTCATTTTAATTTTGAAAATCCGTTGTGAACATAGAAAAAAAATGTGTTGCGGCTACAGAAGAAACAAAAAAAAGAAATTATAAACTACATATTTCATATTGTATTGGATTGTTTTATTTTTTCGCAATCGTAGTGAAAAGTTTAGTGTAACACACGGCGCTAAAACCCATTAAAACTCGGTTTCTATTTAGTCCCTCGCTAAAGCTCGGGAGTAAAACTACCTGCTTTGATATATTTTTTTATACCACAAGTGCCAACCAGGCAGGCGGGTCACCAGATGGTAAGTTAATATCGTCGCCTATAGAAATTAGCAATACCAGCGGGACTGCCAATGTGTTGTACGCCTAAGGCAACTGGCTCTCAAGTGCAACTGCCGGAACACACCAATAGGTGCTTGGTGATAGATTTTCAACTTGAGGGTGGTAGCCAGCTAGTCGTACTACAAGGTACTCTACCACCGAAAGCTCTAGCTCATTATAGGATTTCAACCCACCACCTTCGCCGCGGTATCCGACGTCACTGCCACTGAGCTATCATCGTCATCTCAAGCATGGCATCGCCTCTTCAATATAAACTATCTAACTCTAGCAGTAGTAGCTTCACTAAATTATTATTATTGTATACTTACTTATTACTGTAATTTTTACGTTTACTGGTACAGTATTTAAAAAATCAATTATAAATTATATTCTATTTATAATATTATATCGAGATTAAATCAAGGTATGTATAATTTGTAAATAATTTAATTTTATTGATTGTATAATTAGATAATACGTAATTTCTACCAATAATGTACCAACTATTATGTTGATTAATAAAAACTCAACACTACTAAGCAAAATTATATTAACCAAAGCTTTCTTTTTTATCATCCTACCTACCTACCTATATGCATATAGCATAGCTGGTACCTACTATTCATTTGGATATAAGCTATTGTAGTAGATAATACTATAAGAATCTAACAGCATTCCGCAAAATTATTCATCAATTAAATGTTATAAACGTTGCTTCTTTTTGCTTTTTATTCTTTTACAAGGGAAAGAAGTGAAGAAAAATATGGAATATAAACCACGTAACACAAATACTTGGCTATTCACTTTTGAGCAATGAGTTTTTGGATAATTTTTGGTAATCTATTATTAATAGCTACACAGGATTCAGCAAAATTATTAACCAATGCGATGTTATAAAGTGAAATATTGCATTGCTGTTACTCTTAAATATTACTGCATGCATGTAGGTATACAAGAAATTTCTCTCAACTCAACCAATTAGATTAAAACTAATAATGTTAATAACTCGATCAAAAGACCAATGTTTCACATGTATTTTAATCTGAAAAATTATACGTAATTTTTATAAGCGTTAATGGAACGTGAGTGAAACTGTGAGATATAGTTTGCTGTAACAGAACGTCCCGTTGAAGTGGCGGGCGCTTTATTTATAGATACGGAGTAAATATGACGATCAAAAACTCGAACAATGGAATAAAAAAATACTATTACTTATAAGATTTTCAATAAAATGGATCCTGTAGATTTTAGAATTCCCGGAGTAGATGTCTACTATTGAAACTATTAGCTTTATTATGAAAAACATGACTTTATAGGTATTAGGTACTTTAGCCGGTAGGCCGGTAGTTCATACCAAAATAATATAGTCGGTATCTATACTATATTATTTTCTATTTAAGTACTTAATTAAAATTATCAACACAAGAGGTGTTGATAATTTCCCGTAATATATTATTGAAAGATATTTTATTTAAAATCCTAACAAAAATATCACTCTTCAATAGAAATATCGATAACATAGACGAACAACCCAAATAGAAATACCTCTGTATCTATGCAAATGTTTTATAATCATGACTGCCATCCTAAGATAGTGGGCTAAACTCCGGATAAACTGATTCTGGGTGTAATAATATCACTTAGGTTCATACAAGAATATTTAAAGTGTAAATATTTGATATATAAAAGCCACTTGTTGCACATGATACGGATGGATTGTTATGAAGATATATCCTTTAGTTATATCTGAAAAGTTTGCATAAAGTTTTAATAGTTATTTTCGCCTTGAAGAGGATTGATTTGTAAATCTTTCATTGTAATATACTTTAAGACATAATAATTTAAGTCTAAGACATTACAGTTCAATAATTTTAGTCATAATAATATTATTATCACTTGATTTAAGTTGCATCGACGAAGATTTTTATATATTATAGTTTGTATATTTTATAAGTAGTGAATGAATTGTAAATTTTCTGAAAATTTGAATTAAGAATCTGCTACGGATTTGCCTATTACCTACTTGTCCAATATTCAGTGGGAGAATTTATCCGTCCTTGTATCACGCAAATAAATGAAAATTTCGCAAAGCTATAAGTAAGTAGCAAATATATAAATATCAGTCGCACACAATATTGTTAATCTACGAAGAAAAATCTTACTACCCATTACTCGTATTAATTTGGGATAGTTGATAGACAAGCACTTCTATAAACCACAAATAAATATAATGAAGCTCACCGGGCGTTTTAAAATGTTAAAATTAAGAAAATAATACGTACTCCGATAGTGTACATGTTGAGGCTTTACCGTCGCTCCTACGCAGCAGCCTCGGAAACAAAGATGCGGCAAGTGTCACGCTGCCCGCCGTGCCGTCACTTAAATACGTACCACCAGATGCCTTCGACTAGCCACACCGCATAATTCAATCTACAAGGTTATGTCAATGGGTTCACGTATCAAAACTATAATTGTCACAAAATAGAACTGATATTAGAAAGATATTGTCTCATATAAAGTTTTGTTGGGCTTAGGTACATTTAATTTTAACCCTTGACTTGTAGGTACTTTACCGACACCAAATGATTGGTAGATATCGTGGCAGGTAGTTTGCAGTTAATTGTACTTACATAAAACAGTGAAATTGGTAAAGTTTTTATACCTCACAGTTTTTAACAACTCATTAACCCAGGGGTCGGCAAACTTTTTAGACAAAGAGCCAGATTCCAGAAAAATATCGACTTCTCGGCAGCGCAAAGAGCCGCAGTTTTCAGTTTTAGGTTTTTCACTGTATTCCAAATTTTAATAGGACTGTAGTAAACTGTGTTTGGATTCGAAATAAAGACAATTATTTGGCTCGCGTTATTTACGAAAAAATTGATCTCATATACACCCAAAAAATGATTTTGAGGGGAACTTGAAGAGCCGCAACTGACCCTTCAAAATGCCGCGTGCGGCTCTTTGAAGGGTCAAAGAGCTCACGCGAGCCGTAGTTTGCCGACCCCTGCATTAACCTATTCGAAAGTATATCTATGTGCTTGCTTTTCACGGCTAAGCGACAACAGATTTTAATGAAATCGGATTACTTTTGCCCGTAGGCAATTTTTTAAATCACCTCCTAATTGGAAGAAAAAGGATCAACAATACCTTGAAAAAATAATTTTCCATGCGGCTGTAATTGCGAGCAAAATATCTACGTATATTTTTAGATAATAGATTAACACCTACCTACTACAACGCAGAATTGATATTAATTAAATAGATTGGAACGCGATTCCATAATCGTGGGTAGAAGCTAGTTATTTAATACTGGTATGTTATTCCCGGTAATTACTTATTGAATCTATTACACTAGCCAGTACATTGGTATAACATTCTTATTATTTACATTCTGTTTTCAGTGGTGCATCACATTTATTTCGCTAGAATTTTGACGAGGTAATCAACCGCAAATTAAATCCGTGTTCTTCCAATATTATTAAACCGGTTTGAATCTAATTATACATCTATCTACTCATATGTTATTTTATGATACTTTATACATAATATTACGATGGTCGAAAGATCACGGAACCACAAATATGTTCTACCTATAATACATCAAATGCTTTTATTTGTGCCCATTCGTTCGTTGCGGCCATCGTTTGTCTTTTATTTGGACACTAGCTGTCCCCCGCGGATTCACCCGCGTTCCCGAGGGAAGTACCTAAGTAGTAAGTAAGAATTCACTTAGAAACATGTTTCAGATGCAAAGTTTCTGGAATAACACATAGATGTTTACAGATACATGTTACTGGGTCTTAAAGAGAAAAAAAGATGAATGAAATCAATAAAGTCGTTATCGAAATGGCCAAGGCACATACATAGGGATTATTTTTTATGTGATCAGATATGAAGGATGACGTCGCATTTGTAAGTAGGCAAAAAATCGTAATATCGCGACCACAGTGAAAAAAAGCTGAAGAAGCCTTAAATTATCGCACAGTCAATTCCATTTGATCAGTTTTATACATTTTAATAAATTGATGAAATATATCCTTTAAAAAAAGTCCTTGGGTGACAAGAACGCGTTAAATAATAAAAGATGGGTCGATAACCTTAACGAACTAAAAATATAATAAATTTATACCTTATTTTAATTTAGAAAAACATGCCTGCCTATTATAATTTACATATTAGATGTGATCAAACTACCAACATTTTTGGAGGTTTCTATATGTTATGTATACTCGTAGTACTAATTAAAGATAGGTAGGTACTTATATTACCTATAACTTACAAGCTATTCCCCACCTTCCTTGGAATAAAAATTGGTTTTAGGATAAACACTGTTGGGGAAATACTTTTTTTTAGTCTGGATAAGCTTGTGTTTGACAACAATCTCACTCATGGTAAGTGATGATGTGGCCGAAGGTGGTAAGCACAAAAAGCCTAGATGGGAACTGGCTCTCAAGAGCAGCTGTCGGAACACACCGATAGGTGCTTGTCGACAGATTTTCAATAGTGGATAGGCTATATACATAGTGTAGAGTTTCAGGAGAGAAAAAAAAGTCCTTTATCACCACTTAATTTAAAATAACATTTAATAAAAGGAGAAAAACAAAGCAAGAGAAAATAATTCACAAGACAAACATAACTTTTTAAATAATAAGAATAAAATAAAATTATTAATAACATAAGAATTTAAATTGGTAATAGCTAAATATGGAAATGGGATCGTGATGGGGTTATTATTGCTAGGAAGCTTCGAAGCAAAAAATACCTAACACTTCCTTCTTAAAAAATAAAGAGTAGAGAAATTTTAAATAACTTAAACATTTAAAATAAAAATTTCTGGAACATATCTTCTTTTTTAAACAAATAGCCAAATGGAAATATTGAACGGAGTGAGGAACTCCGCCAACGTTAAATAAAACTGTTAGATAATACCTTGACACCGAAGATCACATAAGTGGTGATAATCAATTATTTAGTATCAAGCAACGTCACCACTGACGAAATTACGTTGACTATGAACGTCTATGACGTAGAACCTGCGCGAGGAACCACGTGTGGAGAAACAGGAGCCCAGAAGGTGGCGGGATCCAAATGCATAAGTAGGAGGTGTAAGGAGAGGGGGGGAGGATCCAAATCAGATCCTCTTCACTGGTATAAACCAGGCAAAATAGCACAATGTTTCTTACATTGATCTTCAATAGTTTTGATAAAATAAAAAAATAACTATAGAAGCGATCCAACACGCTTGGATTCACACATTTTTAAATTCCGTTGTAATATATAGTAATTTTAACCTGCTTCTTTGGATTTCAGCTCAAGAATGGAAGCCATCGAACTCTCTTTTCCAGAAAATTATCTATCATTTTTAAATTTGAATTATTGACAATTAAAAAGAAAAAATATCCGGCTTTCAGACTCCATACCAGTCCTCTTTAAAATAACCAATAAGGTTTATGCAGCCTGTAATGCTGCAATAGGTACTATAATCGCACGGTGGTAGGGCACTTTGTACTCTCATGTTGAAAATCTGTCGCCAAGCACCTATCGGTGTGTTCCGACACCTGCACTTGAGAGCCAGTTCCCATCTAGGCTTTGTGTGCTTACCACCTTCGGCCACATCATCACATACCATGGTGATATTGTAATCAAACACAAGCTTATCCAAAATAAAAAAAAACTAAGAGTGTGGAAAATATAGGCTCGTGCAGTTTTTTTTCCATGTTTTCATATAAAAACATTTACTTCCCATTAGACCCAATTAAGATGTTACCCACAAGATTTATGGGGTACCTATCTAGTAAAAGTTCAAAACAAACAAGAAATTTTACTTAATTAAGATCTGAAAAAAACTAAAAAAAGCAGTAGTTTTCCTGAGACCACAATATACAAGTAGGCATTAGGTTGTGTCACTATGGAAGAACTTTGTCATTGAGGGTCTAATTTAACAAAATAATAGCCTATATCTTATTATAATATCTTTTCGAGTCCGCTTTCAAAAATTGTGTAAACTAACTACTTTCGCATTTGATTAATGATGGATAAATAAAATACATAATTATTATGTATATAATGTACAGGGTAATTCGTTCGTAGTATAAGTACCTACCATGTTTCTTACTTGAAGTTTAAAGAACCATGAAAGTGTCTTTATTACGCAGACTCCTAAATACTTTCGGCGATTAGGTACCCATATCTAATTATTAAACTCGTTTATGACACAGAACCTTATTTCATAATGCTACAAAATCCGTATTTCACGGTCACTAATAATATATCGATTTGCATATCATGTTGTCGCTAACCGGTTAAATCAGCCAGATGATAAGGGGATTAAGGCGATGATAGCTCAGTGGTAAGTGACGTCGAATGCCGCGGCGAAGGTCGTGGGTTCGAATCCTACAATGAGCTTGAGCTTTCGGTGAAGGAAAACATCGTGAGGAAACCATAGCACGGTGGTAGGGTACTTTGTAGTACCCGACTGGCTGTCTACCACCCTCAAGTTGAAAATCTGTCGCCAAACACCTATCGGTGTGTTCCGACAGCTGCACTTGAGAGCCAGTTCCCATCTAGGCTTTGTGTGCTTACCATCTTCGGCCAAATCATCACTTACCATGGTGAGATTGTGGTCAAACACAAGCCTATCGAATATAAAAAAAAAAAAAAAAAAATGATAGCACGTTCATTACATGCCGCCTGCCGGGACTGAACTAGGATTAGTAAACGCTAAATAATAATCATATTATTACTTATTACTTACTTGGTATTCAAATTTTGTTCAGTTTTTAGCCAACGAGCAGGTAGTAGGGAGTCATCAAACAAGTCAGAAGATCAAATAGGCAATAAAAATTTATTTGTGTTAATTTTTGGGATATGTTTATAACTATGAAGTTTGATTTTTTCACTGCCCCTAGGGTTTGCAGACTTGAGTATTTGATTTTAGTTTCAAATTGATACCTCCACGCGTTCCCGAGAAAAAGATTATCGATCATCATACACTTTATGGCATCTTTTGCTGCAGTACTACAATTCACTCGATGTTTTTGTATATTGCCAATTTCATCCAAAGAGGAAACGCTGCCAGCCTGCTGGGAACCTTGCCGGTCGGCAGCAGCGGCAGCCTCGAAGAAGTTTTTTATATATTAAATATTTTATTTCTAAAATGCAAATGACAAATGATAATATATATAATTTTCAGATAAAGATAAAATACTAATAATAATTAAATAAACACATTTTAAAACTAAAACTAATAACTAAAATAAATTAAAAAAGTTAGGCTCCTTCGGCATGGTTCCGAAGATGCTGGCAGCGTTTCCTCGCTGTACAGCGAGGAAACTGCCAGCTCTTCGGCCCCCAGTACAAAATCTTAACCTATTAGCCAGCTCTTTAAAGAGCTGGCGAGCGCCAGAACCCCACGGACCAAGGGTCTCAACACCGAAAGGAATAAAATTATATTCAGTGCCGAGACCCCTATATTTTTGTCTTTTTAATTTTTCTGCCGCTTCAGCCGCCGCGCCTGCTTGAATGCTGGTTCCATGAAGATGAGAAGGGGCTAATGTGTCCACATAGCAGGTAGCATCCCATATATATATATCCCATGTACATAATATGTTGTATATAAAGCGTTCTGATAAAAATGTGTGTAGTAAACGTCAAATTTGCGATAAAAAAATCTTTGAGAAAAACAAATGCATCATAAAAATTAAAATAGTATATCTATATAATCTATATCTTCCTAGCCGATGGGTACCTATTTTTTATGGATAAAATTCTGGAGAATAATTGTCAAATTGAAACTTCTTTTCTTGCTTATTTTTTATAGTTTACCAAAATCTTAATATTAGGTTGCCCAAATATGAATTGCTTAAAAATATGTAAACTTACTTACCTACTTGTATGGTTAGGTCAGTTCATATCTTTATTTAGATATTGCTAACACGTTGGAAGAATGTAAATAAATATACCGGATGAATAGCGTGGTGAATATTAGGTATACTAAAAAAGAAATCGCGTGTATTTTCCGCATTGACTACATTATTTTTCTTAGTCTTTTATCAAATGTTATACAAAAGTATAGCCCGAAATCTTATGTATTCTGTGACTAAAGGTTAATCAGTGACCTCCGTATATTCCGTATAAATGCTAGCTAGTGTCAAATATTTTGTAGAATGTGTTATAAATTAATTTTAAATTATTATTGAACATTTTTTCGTAAGCAACTTAATTGATTGCGGGGCCGGACTCAAAATACTGAGTAAAAAAACAGGTAGGTAGGTAATATCGAAGTCAACCTTTTCAACATCGCATTCTACATCGGTCCAATCTCTTTCAAGGGATGTGGATGACAGACAACATAAACAGTCGACACATGCTAGATCTGTGGAATAGACTTCCAGCGGCAGTGATTCCGAACGGATACGACTTAGGGACCTTCAAGAAAAGAGAGTGAGAGAGAGAGAGAGAGAGTTTTGCGGGTATACATTTGACTCTATTAAAAAAAAGTTCACAGCCCATCGAAGCGGCGCGTCGAGCGCTTGTAATTATCCCTGCAGTTCAAAACTTCGTAAAACCGGCATTAGTTATAAAATTGTATAAGAAGCCATCTCAAAACATCTACCCATTTTATCGAGATACTCGTAAGGAACCTAAATAATAATCTAATTTTATTAATCTCAACGACATGATGAATTTCTTTAACAAATACTTCTAACTTAAAATGTATATAAAATTTTACCAAAAACACAGACGAATTGAGAAAATAGTAACCAATTTTTTTGAAGTCATAAACTTATTTTGAAAAAGTATGATGGTTATGCAATATTTTACTCTTAAATGGCACACACTTAGTGGACTTTTCCAAGAGTAATCTAGGGTACTTACGTTTTTATAATTGGAACGGAAGTGGAACTGCGAAGGACAGCTAGACAGTAACTTTTTAATTTTTTTTATTTTGTCTTATACAAGTATTTATTTACAACAAAAATGTACAAAATATTATATACAAACAAATGTACAACTATCTCTATCTCTTATATAATATGTTGGGGAAAAAGTTTCTTCGCATTTTCTTCTAGCTGTCCCCCGCGGTTTCACCCGCGTTCCCGTGGGATCTAGCGTTATAAAAAATAGATAACAACTTACTCTCAGACCTACGGAATATACATATAAAGTTTCATCAAAATCGGTCAAGCCGTTTCGGAGGAGTATGGTAACAAAGGTCCGATTTGGATGAAATTTTGTGTGTATATTTCAATGGCTTCCTCGAAGATTTGAAAACAAAATTGGACCCGGTAGCTGGAATCGGGTGTTTTAATTTCAGAGCAGGACAACGTCTGCCGGGTCCGCTAGTAATATTTAAAAAACTTCTTCGAGGCTGCCGCTGCTGTCGATCGGCAAGGTTCCCAGAAGGCTGGCAGCGTTTCCTCTTTGGATGGCCAAGCTGATGCGTTGGCGGAAAAAGCTCCCCGCCCGCCGGTCACCCGAGGCCTCGATAAATTTTTTACATAAAATATTTGCGAAACGACGAGCTTCAGACCCCCACGGACCCATGGTCTCAACCGCAAAAGGCATAAATTGATAATTTGGACCAATACAGACGTACTTTTGATATTATTACTACTGTACTGAATATGGTACTGAATTTTTTATATACTTAGTTTTAATTTTATGTAGTTTTTAAATCAAAATATTTCGTGTCAAATTTATTTCTGGGTACCTATTATTATATAACCACTGTAATGTTATGTAGCCCGAAAATTTCAGCCCATGTAGAAGATACACTTTTTATGGATTCTATTAGTAGGTTAGGTTAGGTTAAGTTAGGTTAGGTACCTATGTACCGTATGTAGATAGTAGATGGATATAATAGATTCGTTTTGTATTATTAATTTAATTTTACACCTTGACGCCTAATACATTTCATAAACCTTTTAATTTATACAAAATATGTACATTCCTGGAATTTCCGCCAAACTAGTTTGGTATCCGTGTGGACTCGTCGCCGCCTCGTCTATAGAATTAAATAATTTATAGCTATTACTTATTAACTAGTTCAAACGTCGCTAAATGTTATGTTCTTAGATAATACGCAGTTTTGTCACCATCAGCAGCGATGATTATACACAAAGTACCTATATCTATTAATTTACACGCAAATTGTTGCATCTTTAATATGATTAATGCAAGATTAATGGATAAAAGTAAAGGCCATCCTTGGCCATACTTATCTAATAATTCTTGAAATCACGTAAGTATGATCTTCGAGAAATTCATATTTAAGCCAGTGATCTCTTCTTTATCCGTGTTTGTCACCTTTCAACCACCGACCAGCGTGTCTTCAACCTCTTGTTACGTCTTTCTCTACACCTGACTGGGGAATAACTTAATTGGAAATCATATCATGAAATCGTTGCTGTATGAGTAATTTATTTTAGATAGATTAGATTAGTACGCCTGTATTGGTCCAAATTATCAATTTATGCCTTTTGCGGTTGAGACCATGGGTCCGTGGGGGTCTGAAGCTCGTCGAATATTTTATGTAAAAAAATTAATCGAGGCCTCGGGTGACCGGCGGGCGGGGAGCTTTTTCCGCCAACGCATTAGCTTGGCCATCCAAAGAGGAAACGCTGCCAGCCTTCTGGGAACCTTGCCGATCGGCAGCAGCGGCAGCCTCGAAGAAGTTTTTTATATATTATAGTTGTACATTTGTTTGTATATTTTGTACATTTGTTGTAAATAAATCATTATTATACCTACGATAGATAAAAAAAAACCTAGTAATATAACTATTTTATTTACAACAAATGTACAAAATATACAAGCAAATGTACAATTATAATATATAATAAACTTCTTCGAGGCTGCCGCTGCCGCCGATCGGCAAGGTTCCCAGAAGGCTGGCAGCGTTTCCTCTTTGGATGGCCAAACTGATGCGTTGGCGGAAAAAGCTCCCCGCCCGCCGGTCACCCGAGGCCTCGATTAATTTTTTACATAAAATATTTGCGAAACGACGAGCTTCAGACCCCCACGGACCCATGGTCTCAACCGCAAAAGGCATAAATTGATAATTTGGACCAATACAGGCGTACTTTTTGAAATAGATAGATTAGATAATTTATACCAATGAATACCTACTTACAACACAATGGCGATCCACCGACCTCTTGTTAGGTACGTCTAGATCTACACCTGCCTGGTGTTTCAATAAAATATATTTTTATATTATTAACTTCTTTAATCTCAACCCTAATGCTATATCCGCCATAGCTCTAATAATCATCATCTTCCTTCCACTGACTATTAATACCATTCCCTATGGTCTCACCAACTCGGGAATAACGCTGTATGAGTCATTTATTTTAGATAATTTATATCAATGAAGTAGGTAAGTAGGGCCTGTGTGGCGTCTACAAGCCGCACTATTATTAACGGTCTGTGCTCCGGGGTGTGGCAACACTACTCTAGTCTCTGGAGACAAAAACTTCCCCGAAAACCGTTAATCCGACTTTACTGAAGTTTCCATTATTATCAAAGAGAATATTATTATATTACATTAGATCTTAATATTATTAGGATAATCTTAATAATTAAGTCTATGACTTGTGGGACGTGATTATATCATACAAATCTATGTACGAGTTTCATTTGGTACTTATATACCTACGACGATCCGTGCCCCAAAGTGGTGACCAACCGACGTGATTTTTTGTTATCGCCTTGGAAGTAAAGCCGGATAGCATCAAGAATTCTAGTGAAGTGCTAATGTGGAGTGGCCAGGCCCCACAGGGGTATTAACGAACACAAATCTACTTCTACTGCTATACCCGCCCCAAGCCTACGAGTTATATCTACAGGCTGTCTCATGTGGCTGACTCGGGCGAACTGACCACACTCGCTACGGAGCTAAGCTGTCATAGTGATGAGTACTCTTTTATTATTATATTGTTTCCAGTGAGTGACTACTAATAACTAATAATAACTAATTGATATGGTGAAGGACACATAATTATTCTATGATAATATTTTTTTCAAGGTCTATTTACTTTTAACACAAATGAAAAAACAATATATTCACTTAATTTACACTTACAATCCATACTTAATACCTATGCATCAACATCTTTTTATCTAAAACTTATTGCTTAAAAGTAAACTTGTTAAATACAAACTTTTGTTTAAAACTATAGCGCTGAGTTGTTATGGTGTTATTAACATTTTATAATTTTTATGTTTTTGTATTTTAATTCAATGGTTTTGGTATGTGAATGATTCCTTTAGTAAATTTAAAAGTTAGTTAATATAATATAACATTAGTTAAATAAACACCCTTATTTAAACGTTGAATTCTTAAATTAACATTTTTGTGTTAACTTGTGGTAACTGTAAACTTAATATCAATTGTTTTTGTGTGTTGTTCTGTGTACCCAGTTTAAAACATTAAATGCATGTAGTCATATTTGTTTATACTTTCACAAGCATTAATAACTTTGTGGATGCCACATCACCCCACTCACTATTTTGCACTCCGGGAATATTTTTATTTTATTACTTCATTTTAATGCATGTTTTTTTTTTTTTTTTTAAATTAATTAATTGAACTCTCATTTACTATGGCTGAGGACATGCAGGCTCAATTGAAACAGCTCCTTGCAGAAAATGCAGCACTGCAGGAGCGTTTAGGGATACAATCACCCAATTCAGGTGGGTTGGAAAACATTCAGATACATAAAGTTTCTGTTAAATTGCCCCCGTTCTGGCCTGACAAGCCTGCAGTGTGGTTTGCCCAGGCGGAGGCACAGTTTCAATTGTCAGGCATCACTGCTGATGCCACCAAATATAATTATGTTGTTGGCCAATTGGATCAGCGTTTAGCTGGGGAGATAGAGGACATAATAACACGTCCTCCAAAAGAAGGGCGTTATGTCAAACTAAGGAAGAATTAACACGCCGCCTCTCCACTTCCGAGGAGCAAAGGGTGAGACAGCTCATCAGTGATGAGGAACTTGGGGACCGAAAGCCGTCCCAGTTCCTCCGACACCTACGCTCCCTCGCCGGAACAGCCCTCACAGATGAAAACATCATCAGGCAACTGTGGTTACGGCGACTACCCCAGCAAGTGCAGGCCATCCTTACTGCACAGGCAGACCTTGGCCTAGATAAAGTGGCTGAACTGGCCGATAAAATCTGCGAGCTCTCGCATCGGCCCGCAAACGTATGCGCTGCTACATCTAGTGTCCCTCTGCCAGTGCTCGAAAACCTGATGCAGAGAATCGAGGACCTGACTAGCCAGGTCGCAGCACTGCAGACGTCCGTACGTCAGCATCGCTCATCCCGAAGCCGTTCTTCGAGGTCACGCGGTCGTAGCGCAACGCCCACATCGGCCGTGACTAAGCGCTGCTGGTACCATATCAAGTTTGGTACCAAGGCAAGCAAAGGCATTCAGCCGTGCAACTGGAGTGCGGAAAACTAGGAAGGCAATTAGTGACAGCGGCAGCTGATTGCCACTATCGGAGCCGCCGCCTTTTTGTTACCGATCAGGCTACTAAACGCCAGTTCTTGGTTGACACCGGCTCTGACTTATGCTGTTTCCCTTATAACTGGCTCCCAAGTCGTAGGCAACCTACTGACTATGAGCTCAGTGCAGCGAATGGCACTAAGATAAGAACTTTTGGCACTATTAACCTGACCCTACAACTAGGACTGCGCCGAAATTTTACTTGGTTATTCGTGGTTGCCGATGAAAAGAAGGCTATAATTGGGGCTGACTTTTTAGGATATTACAATCTCTTACCAGACTGCCATCAAATGAAGTTAGTAGATGGTACCACTGGTATGTCCTGTCATGCCTCAGCAGCCAGTGTTGATCATTATAGTGTTAAGGTCATATCTGAAAATTCAGCTTTTGCTGATGTCCTTGCTGAGTTTCCAGACATCACAAAACCACCTGGCCTTCCTAGGGTCGTTAAGCACAACACTGTGCACTATATAAAGACGGTGGATGGTCCACCGGTTTGTTGCCGCCCTCGCCGCCTTGCCTCGCAGAAACTAATTTCTGCAAAGAAGGAATTTGAAGACATGATGCAATGCGGTACTGCAAGGCCTTCCAAAAGCGCATGGTCTTCGCCATTGCATATGACACCGAAGAAAGACAATACCTGGCGCCCTTGCGGCGATTACCGCGCCCTGAACGCCAGGACTGTCCCGGATCGCTATCCGGTTCGGCACATCAACGATTTTGCACACAACCTCACTGGCGCCACTGTGTTCAGCACAATTGACCTTGTTAAGGCCTTCCACCAGATCCCCGTATTTGAAGAGGATATCGCTAAGACTGCCATCGTTACCCCGTTTGGCCTCTTCGAATTTCCATTCATGACCTTCGGGCTGCGCAATGCTGGTCAAACTTTTCAGCGCTTTATCGATGAGGTTACACGGGGTCTCGATTTCTGCTTTCCCTATGTTGATGACATTCTGGTCTTTTCAGCAGACCAGGCCGAACATAGGGAACATCTGCGAATTCTTTTCAAACGCTTGCAGGATTATGGTGTTGTAGTAAACCCGTCAAAGTGCATCCTCGGAGCTAGCGAGGTAGTCTTCTTAGGCTATCACATCGACGCCAATGGCACTAAGCCTCCGCAGGAGAGAATCCAAACCCTCTTGGATTTCCCCCCTCCAAAAACTGTGCAAGGTATGCGCCGTTTCCTCGGGATGCTAAATTATTATCGCCGATTTTTGCCGCATGCCGCTCAATTCCAGGCACCACTCATTGATGCCTTGGTTGTCACTAACAGCAAGGGCCCAAAACCATTCCCATGGCATGAACTGTTGCATAATTTTGACGCATGCAAGCGGAGCCTATCAGATGCTACGTTACTCCAACATCCGATCAGTAACGCACCAATAGGCCTTTTTACTGATGCCTCTAGCGTCCACAAAGGTTCTTCCTTGGAACAGCAGGTTGATGGAAAATGGTTCCCACTAGCATTTTTCAGTAGAAAGCTGACTCCTCAGCAGTCACAGTGGCCAGCTTACTATAGAGAACTTCTGGCGGTGTACGAAAGCGTACAGCACTTCCGTCATATATTAGAAGTTCAGCACGCCACTATTTTCACCGACCACAAACCATTGTTGTACGCTTTCGTACAGCGCCGTGAAAAGCTTCCCCCAGAGCAATTAAATCAACTGTCGTTTATCAGTCAGTTTACGACTGACATTAAGTATATAAAAGGCGAGGACAATGTCGTCGCTGATACAATGTCACGAATTGAGGCTATTGCGCTGGAACAAAACTTTGAAGGTCTTGCTAAAGCTCAGGAGACTGACGGAGAGTTAGCCAGCTTGTTGAAAGGTGATAGTAGTCTGAAGTTGACCAAGGTCATAATTCCGGGCACCACCATTTCTATCTATTGTGACGTCTCAACAGGAAAGCCTTGTCCTTTTCTGACATTATCTTTCCGCCAGGCAGTGTTTAATAAACTGCATAGTTTAAGCCACCCTGGCGTGCGAGCTTCGACGCGTCTCGTAACAGACCGTTATGTCTGGCCTTCCATTAAGAAGGACTGTAGAGACTGGGCGCGCACTTGTGAAGCTTGCCAGCGAAGCAAAATATCGAGGCATAATTCTGCTCCCCTGGGCAACTTTGACCAACCATCTGGTCGATTCATGCACGTTCACATTGATATCGTCGGTCCACTGCCTGTCTATAACGAATATCGTTATTGCCTTACGGCCATTGACAGAACGACCAGATGGCCTGAAGCCTGGCCTATGCGGTCGATCACTGCCGACGAAGTCGCTGACACCTTCACAAGGGAGTGGATCTCTCGTTTTGGCGTTCCCTCGGTCATTACAACTGACCAGGGTACCCAATTTGAGTCCGATTTATTTCGCCGACTCATGGAGCAATTCGCCACCAAGCGCATAAGGACGACCTCCTACCATCCATGTGCTAATGGCATGATTGAGCGTGTCCATCGACAACTAAAAGCCGCCCTTATGTGCCATGGGAACTCTTGGGTGCGAGCGCTTCCTTTAGTCTTACTAGGTATGCGTTCCGCTTTTAAGGAAGACCTAAAATCAACCGCCGCAGAATTAGTTTACGGGGAACCATTAAGGCTTCCTGGTGAACTTTTGGTTGCGGCTCCTCATTCAAATAAGGTTGAAGAACCCGCTGATTTTGTCGTCCAGCTCAGGGACAAAATGTCGAAGACCTGTCCCTGCCTCGCGACTTTGTCAGCCGGCGTCATTCATTTTTAAAGATTTGACTTTGGCTACACATGTCTTTCTACGGGACGACTCTGTTCGGCGCTCATTGCAGCCTCCGTACACGTGCCCGTTCCAAATTTTGGAACGATCTGGCGACGGTAAAACCTTTACCCTCAACATAAAGGGTAAGAGAGTTGCGGTGAGCGTCGACAGAGTAAAACCTGCTTTCGTTGAGAGTTCTAACCAGATGCCTGACCATATAGTTTACCCTACACGACCTCAGGAGCCTCAGCCTGAGCCCTTAGATTGTCTGCCTTCGCTTCAGCCTTCTGCTTCCGCTAAATCTTACACAACTCGGTCCGGCAGGCAAGTCAGATTTAAAAATTTAGATTAACACCTCAACTATTTTTTTTTGTTTTCTTTCTTCCCTCGGGTTTCTTTTCTCCGTAGGGGGGTGGTGTGGCGTCTACAAGCCGCACTATTATTAACGGTCTGTGCTCCGGGGTGTGGCAACACTACTCTAGTCTCTGGAGACAAAAACTTCCCCGAAAACCGTTAATCCGAATTTACTGAAGTTTCCATTATTATCAAAGAGAATATTATTATATTACATTAGATCTTAATATTATTAGGATAATCTTAATAATTAAGTCTATGACTTGTGGGACGTGATTATATCATACAAATCTATGTACGAGTTTCATTTGGTACTTATATACCTACGACGATCCGTGCCCCAAACCTGTTTCACAATTTGCTGGAGCTACAGAAAATCTGTCAACTCTCTAAATTATCTTGTGGATAAAAGATATATAGCAATTGTGAAAAACTCGCGTTTTATTTTAGATAGTATGCGGAATTTTGCAAAGTTCGCTCACGGTCATGGCCATATTTAATGGATAAAGTGACCTAACGACGGGGACATGATTAGAAAGACAACTTTATGGTCCGGTCAAGTGCGAGTCGGACTCGCGCACGAAGGGTTCCGTAAAAACGGCAAAAAAATCACGTTTGTTGTATAGAGGGAATATTTATTTTATTTTGTTTTTAGTATTTGTTGTTATAGCGGCAACAGAAATACATAATTTTGTGAATTTTTCAACTGTCTAGCTATCGCGGTTCTTGAGATACAGCCTGGTAACAGACAGACGGACGGACAGACGGACAGACAGCGAAGTCTTATTAATAGGGTCCCGTTTTTACCCTTAGGGTACGGAACCCTAAAAACATCGTGTAGGTCACATAATGACTTCAGTGCCTTTTTTTTATTGATTCAATCCTATTATCGGGTAAAACTTGGCGGAAACTATGTATAGGTAATCTAGATAGATCTTGGTACGGATAACATAATATGGTGTTGAAAAAAATTGTATAGGTAAATGGACTAGGAGGGATAATTAGTATGAAATAATTGGCCGACTTTTCTTGTTCTTTTGCGTACCTACATGTCGGTTTACCTTTGAAAACAGACATTTTAGCTTCTAAGAAAACATCTATATAGAAGTTTGAAGTTATTATATTTTTTTAAATGAAATGAAAATGTTTTTATTCAAATATGCCTTTACAAGCACTTATGAATAGTCTAGGCTCTAATGCTCGGTTCGGAAGGTTGCTTTTGCTGAGAAGAGCCGGCAATAAACTCAGCAATTAGGTACTCTTTTCAAAAACAACTTACACCTATTACATTCAATCATTATTTATTTATCTAGTCTCACTGATAATATTTGCGCGTTAAGGCGGCAAAATAATAATAAATAAAATTTAATTAATTTAATGTTTATAATTTTAACTTATTTTATCTCAAAAGAACGCCTATATATTTTTTATATCTCATCTTTTAAAAAGTATTAACAGACGACAGCGCCTGTAAGTTAATAACTTAACGTATATATCACACACACAAGATAGAAGTGTTATTTCATAGGCGCTACAAAGCGGATAACGTAGGCAATAGTTTAGTCACAGGAATGACAGTTGGACTTTAATAATAATGATAATTTATTGCGCTGGAAAAAGGTCTTTACATGGTTTGTAGCACACTGTTCCTAAACTGTGTTAGTTGTTATCCTAAATATACTTTAGGATAACAAACAACTAACTCAAAGAACAACGGCAAACTCCCATAATTTTTTTTGTTGACAGTTTTTTGTTGCTTCTGCTCATAAATAATATGTAAAATACAACTGTACTAAAATAGTAATTAAGGCGATGATAGCTCAGTGGTAGTGACGTTGGATACCGCGGTGAAGGTCGTGGGTTCCAATACTACAATGGGCTTGAGCTTTCGGTGAAGGAAAACATCTTGAGGAAACTATAGCACGGTGGTAGGGTACTTTTTAGTACTCGACTGGCTGGCTACAAGTCAAGTTCTCTAGCACTCAAGTTGAAAATCTGTCGCCAAGCACCTGTTGGTGTGTTCCGGCAATTGTACTTGAGAGCCAGTTCGCCTTAAAGGCATTGTAATAAGGTGTACAACACATTAGCAATCCCCTGGTATTGGAAATGTCTATAGGCGACGGTAGTCACTTAGGTGTCAATCAGGTGACCCGCCTGACTCGTTGTCACTTGTAAAAAAAAAAGAAAAAAGTAGAACCTTGATGGATAAAGCGAAAAGCAAATAACATACAATATGTGCGAGGAGGGTGGTGGCTGCCACACGCGTCATACTTGTGAACAGGTGCAGCTTGTGGGGGCTGGTCTGCTTGAGTTTGTTATTTACTTAGTCAGTAATAATTAAATTCTATTTTTTTTTGCCGCCTTAACACGCAAATATTGTCAGTGAGACTAGATAAATAAATAATGATTTAATGTAATTAGGTGTAAGTTGTTTTTGAAAAGAGTAATTGCTGAGTTTTCTTGCCGGCTCTTCTCAGCAAAAGCAACCTTTCGAACCGAGCATTAGAGTCTAGCTAGACTGTTCATAAGTGCTTGTAAATGCCTATTTGAATAAAAAACATTTTCATTTTCAAATACACATAAATAATATATGATGATTAAAAATCAATGTGTACAATATTTTTTCCTGGATTTCATAATAATATACACGTGTATCATACGACGTTTTTCAACACACTTGTGAAGAAAATTAAACTAAAAAATTATTTTATTTAGTAGATAATACCTAGATAGTTTTCAGGTAGTGCCCCATCTTATATCGGGCGGTGTAAACATAAATCATTTTCTTCATAACTAGTACTTGTAGACATTTTAATTAATAAATAACTATAAATTCAACAGTGCAAACGAGTTATGGAATTTTTTTCGCAATGGCGGGAAAAATTAATCAGTTTTCCTCTAGAATTATATACCTACCTATACTACCTGGATGGATAGGACCCTTCCTAGGATAGGATCCTTACCTACTTGAAGCAAATACATATCAAGTGCGAAAAAGAGAAAGATAACAAAATACGTTGGGACAATATCTCTTTCTAACCCTACTTACCCTGAATGAAAGAAAGAGAAGTTGTCCCAATCTCGGAACAATAACTAACATGGAAGCCGGGCTAAAATAAGAAATTAAATGCATATACTTTACCTTTTTATACTTTCGACGTTAATAATGCTTGGGAAAGAGACATAAAATACCGTTCTGTTTCGTTATTATGCAGGTTGTCACAAGCTATTTTTTGGCTAGTGATGGGCTTACCATCGACATTGTCGTGTCGATATAAGTCATCAAAGCAAACAAGTAAATATAGTTAGTACTAGCTGTGCCCGCGACTTCGTCCGCGTGGAATAGTGACTTTGGGCATATCTTTTGGTTTATTTTGGATTAACAAATGTTCGACGTGATTCTTTAAATTGACATAACTTTTTTATTTAAGAACCGATTGACATGAAACAAACACTAAATGTTAAGTGAAGCTTACCACAATATATTAGTGAAAACCACATCCGAATACGCCGTTTCTGAGATTAGCTTGCACCAACAGACAAAATTCTAACAATCATTGTTTTGGGTGCTATTGCGTTGATAAAGGACCCAATAATATTTTTTTCTCATATATCTTCCATGTACAGATAGCGATCCGTTACATTTTTATTATGTGTACCTATAGATAGAATAGTTTTCTATTATATATTTTTTAATTAATATAGTTTAACCTTTTTTTAACATTCCCATGTTATTATAATTTATTATCAGTATAGGCGCTGGCTGTCGACGGATAATCTGCCAAGTGTGGCTGTGGTTTACTAACGGATTTACCACGACGGAACTTCGGCGTCGGAATATCAGTCAAGTGTGGTAGGAAAGAGACGATAAGAATTTGACACAAGTATAAATGAAACTACAATTATTAATTTAATGTCTTTATTAATCATTAAAATCCATACTAATACTAATTTACTAATTAATATTATAATTATAAAATATTGTAAATGCGACAGTGTGTCTGTCTGTCTGTTACCTCTTCACGCTTAAACCGCCGAACCGATTTAGATGAAATTTGGATAGGGATTGTTGGAGTCCCGGGAAAAAACATAGGATAGTTTTTATCCTAGAAATCACCCTTTAAGGGGGTGAAAAGGGGGTGGAAGTTTGTATGAGAAAAACCCATTGATGCACTGACTCCATTTCATTTTCATTTCACCATCATTAGGAAATCTGAAACAGTATTGAAATGATTATCGATAACCATTTTTACATCACTTTATTTGAATATGACGCCCTCTAGAGGGCACGAAATCAAAAACAAAAAGAAAATTTGCTCCACCTCATTATTCCGTTTACGATTAAGCCAAATTAGTTGTCTCGTATTTTTTGTCAAAAGAGTTCGGGATCTCTCTTTAACTAAGTTTGGTCTGGAAGGGTCCCTCTTCCAGACCAAACTTAGTTGTCTAGTAAACGTAGTAGTTGCTTGGACTAATAGTGGTTTATTAGTCCAAGAGTAGTTGTTATTGATATTTTGTTTTATTACCCGAAATAATGTTTACTCAATGTAATTCTCCTACAACTATCACATGCCCGCCCAGTCAATTCTTCAACAGTCAAAGATTGCTTGCTCACTTAGGTATTGAATTCTTGCGGAGGAATATGAAATGTGTGTAAATCTTTGGAAATGAATATTATGCAACTTTATAACAAGTATAGGTATCCTGCCTAACTATAGGTATTAGGTATTCAATGGCTTTTTACTGGGAATCAGTCTATAATTTACTAGCTTTAGTTTAGCTAATTTACGTCCAGCGGTTTCACATGCGTTTCCCTATTTTAAACTCTGAGGTGTGAATTATGATTTTTTAAATATATTTTTGCTCCTTTAAAAATATAGCCTATGTTACTCAGGGATAATATAAGCTATGTTATCCTAGTAATATTATAAATGTGAAAGTATGTTTGGATGGGCAACGTTCACGCAAAAACTGTTAAACGAATTTAAATTAAATTCCGCACACAGTTAGATATTATGTCTTTACCTTAGACCAATAAACCACTCCAAGGTCTTTACCTACGAAATTGCCGTTTTGTATGAAAAAAAATATATTTTTTTTCATGTATTTTTTATTTGTATTAATCGAAGTAATCACCCATGCAATCAATGCATCTTTGCCAACGCAGTGGTATGCAGTAAATAAATCAGCTGGACGGGAGGCAACAAATTCTTCAAAGGCATTTTGTACTGCCTGTCGGGTATTGAATTTTTTTCCCGCCAAGAAGTTATTCAAATTCTGGAAAAAGTAGTAGTCTGTAGGCGCAAGGTCTGGTGAGTAGGGCGGATGACGGAGAGCTTCCAACCCCAGTTCTTGCAACTTGGATACCGTCTTCAAAGTATGAGGTCGCGCGTTGTCGTGCAGGAGCAGCGGAGACGAGTGATTGACCAATGCTGGTTGGAGATGTGCCAGCTTCTCCATCATTGTGTTCAGTTCTTCACAGTACACATCTGCAGTAATGCTCACCCCGTTTGGTAAGAAGCTGTGATGAATCACACCGGCGCTAGACCACCAAACAGTGCAGACCATCACCTTTCTAGGGGTAAGTTTTCGTTTAGGGCATTGTTTAGGTGCTGAACCAGGATCCAACCAACTTGCTGAGCGCTTGCGGTTATCAAACAGAACCCATTTTTCATCGCAGGTAACAATGCGGTTCAAAATTCCTTCATTTGTGTGTCTGTTGAGCAGTGCAAGGCACGTCTCGACGCGTACTTTGCGCTGGCGATCATTGAGTTCGTGGGGCACCCATTTGTCAAGCTTTTTTACCTTGCCAATTTGACACAAATGGACCAATATTGTTTTGACGCTAACTTCGAAAGCTGCTGCTAATTCAGCCGTAGATTGTGTATCATCAGCTTCCACAATCGCCTTTAATTCGTCATTGTCGACCAAAGTCTTCGGACGACCGCGAGGCTGCCACGACGGTACTCATTCCATAATTACTCGAATTTTTAACGTATTACGAATAACCATGATTACGAAAAAGATTGAAATGCGATGAAAATGAAACACTAATCAATAAACAAATGACTACATTTGGAAAAAAAATCCATGTTTTTAAAATAAATTTAATTTGAAATTAGAATTCTTAGTCAAACAAAAATTATTTTGATTTGAAATGGCCAGTACTGCCGAACGGCAATTTCATAGGTAAAGACCTATTATTAACCTGAAATAAAAAACTGGCCAAGTGCGAGTCGGACTCGCGCACGAAGGGTTCCGTAAAAAAGGCAAGATAATCCCGTTTGTTGTATGGGAGCCCCCCTTGAATATTTATTTTATTATTAGGTAAAAAAATACGTAGGTTACTAAGGCAGGAAACGTTTTTTAGTAGAATCAGTCCAACATTACTTATTATTTGTTAAACTGCTGGTAAACTTTCTTGCTATGGAGGGGCTCTTTCTGATGAACTCATTTTTCAAGAAGAAGCACCACAGAAGGTGGACCTGGCGAAGTCCTGACGGTGTGACTAGGAATGAGATAGATTTTATTATGACAGATGGCGCCACATATTTAGAGATATCTCAGTGATCAACAGGCTTAACACCGGTAGCGATCACAGACTTGTCAGAGGCACTCTAAATTTAAACGACAAGACCGAAAAACTACGTCTGGTAAAATCTACTTTCAGACCTTTGCAGTTCCGCCTATCTGGCTACTATATAGTACCTAGTAGTAGAATGTAAAAGTCATCACGAATCGTCTCACTGGGAGACTTGACGAGTTTCAACCGCCTGAACAGGCAGGGGTTCGAAAAGGCTTCAGTACCGTGGACCACTTTCATACTGTACGGCAGGTTATACAGACAACCGAAGAGTATAACCAGCCGCTGTGTAATGACATTGTGCACTACGAAGACGAGTGGGCCTTGGCATGAATTTGTACAAGACGAAAGTCATGTTTAATCAACACGTCATGCCAAAGCCAGTATACGTCGACGGTACCTTGCTCGAGGTTGTCCAGGATTATGTCTACCTTGGACAGACAATCCAATTTGGCTGAAACAACTTCGAGAGGGAAGCCGATAGGAGGGTTCAGCTGGGGTGGGCAGCATTTGGTAAACTTCGTCAAGTCTTCTCGTCGCCTATACCGTAGAATCTGAAGACGAAAGTCTTCGACCAGTGCGTCCTCCCTGTCATGACAGGCTGCCAAAACGTGGACACTCAAAGCAGGGCTAGTCCATCCATCGAATGTTACATTTTAAGTTTGATTTAAACGAATTTACGTTTAACTAAAGTAATAAAAATTATTTTCATTCATAACTAGTACAAAACTACCAAGTAAACCTCGCAAATCACGACCACGGAAATCAAAATAAATCCTTTATACTAAAAATATAAAAAAACCTTTTAAGCAAATAAACTGTGTTTTGGTTATAATAAAATCATCAGGCCGCGAATTTAGAGATGTGTTAGTGAAATTATTATAATCCACACAAATCAGTAATTACCTCTGGACACTTACATTTTTTTTTAGGAAATGTAGTTCTTTTAGAACTATGGTCTAATTTTTCATAGCATTGTAAACTACTTAGGACTTATTGTTTTTTTTTTGGTAAGAATGTAGCGTTTAGTTTAAAATATATAATTTACTAAGTGACCAAATCGGGTTAAGGGACACTGCACGTAAATCAAAGAATGGGGGTATTTTATTTTTAATGATATTTAACTATAAAGATAATTGAATAATAATCAGTGACCCAGTTAAGAGTCGATATATCGATCGGTTTGCGTGAAAAAAAAATTGGCTTGCTGACTTACTGATTTCTATTTTTTTTATGTAAAGCCGTTTATGAAAAACCTGTCCCAAAGAATGACCCATATATCATTTGTGAAAATTTCAACTGTCTAGCTATCGCGGTTCTTGAGATACAGCCTGGTGATGATATCGATCAAAAAAGGGCATTTTTTTGTATGGTAGCCCCCCTAATATATTTTTTTTTGTTTTTTTTTGTTAAATTTGTGAAAATTTCAACTGTCTAGCTATCGCGGTTCTTGAGATACAGCCTGGTAACAGACAGACGGACGGACAGATGGACAGACAGCGAAGTCTTAGTAATAGGGTCCCGTTTTTACCCTTTGGGTACGGAACCCTAAAAATTACGTGTTGCACTCCGGGAGTGCCGGCAGAAGTGAAAACTAAGAAAATTTAATTAAATCTAAGTGGGTAATTCTCTTTCTGAACAAATTACGAGTACGACAATTACGAGTACGATAACAATTTTTGGTCGAGGGGTATTTGAAAGAACCACGATCTAGCGGACAAACGTTCAAATCCACATAAATCCGAAAATATTTTTCATTCCCTCTATATTCACTAAATACCAACAGAGACATCTGTATTCACTTAAACAAACTAGATACGTTTGTACGAAGATTTGCACGGTACCTTGTAGTACCCGACTGGCTGGCTACCACCCTCAAGTTGAAAATCTGTCGCCAAGCTCCTATCGGTGTGTTCCGACAGCTGCATTTGAGAGCCAGTTCCCATCTAGGCTTAGTTTGCTTACCACCTTCGGCCACATCATCACTTACCATGGTGAGATTGTGTTCAAACCTTGGTCAAACACAAGCTTATCCAGAATAAAAAAAACAAAGATGATCTTATATTGTGTTGTAGATGGCGCTTCGATAAATATAATAAAAAATTGTGCGTGTCAGCTCCGTCGGACGCGTGACTGGAGTTAACATTTTTTTTTTGTAAATCTTATACCTTTAAACGAGCAATTCTTGTATATATGTAGATACTAGCTGTTCGGCGCGGTCTCACCCGCGTTCCCGAGGGATCTTGTCTTTTCCCGGGATAATAAGTAGCCTATGTGCTATTCCAGACTATAATCTATCTCTATGCCAAATTTCTTCCAGAACCGTTCAGCCGTTCTGGCGTAAATGAGTAACAAACATACATCCATCCAAACTTTCACATTTATAATATTACTAGCTGTTTCGCGCGGTTTCACCCGCGTTCCCGAGGGATATTATCTTTTCCCGGGATAAAAAGTAGCCTATGTGCTATTCCAGACTATAATCTATCTCCATGCCAAATTTCATCCAGAACCATTCAGCCGTTCTGGGCGTAAATGAGTAACAAACATCGATCCATCCAAACTTTCACATTTATAATATTAGTAAGATATATATAATGTGAATCTCGGAAACGGCTTCAACGATTTTCATGAAATTTAGTATGCAGGGGGTTTCGGGGATGATAAATTGATCTGGCTGGGTTTAATTTTTAGAAAACGTCGTTTTATCCGTTTTTTCATGCAATAAAAAACTGCTATAATATCATTAGAATACCAAGGTAAATCGCTACGATCTGACTGGTTTTAATAGCTCAGGGGGAAATCGAGCAACACCCAATCCGAAGTACCTCGTGTCGATTCCTGATTATATATTTTTTTCAAGTTCCTTCTTTTGTGAGAAAAACTATTAAAATTTTACCAAAAAAAAGGAGCAAAGCTCGGTCATCCAGGTACTACATACTTAAATAGATAATTACCTACACCCAGTCACAGGACAAACAGACATCTTCATATGTGCCCTGTCTGTGTCAACCCTTAACTTTTTGTTAACACTTGATTTTACTACCTATCTATTTCTTAGTACGACATCTATTTGACCCTAGTGAAACTAAAAAAATTCACGCTTCACTTTTTTTTTCTGCTTATCTACTTTTAGTGCGACATCTATTTATTTGACCCTAGTGACTTAAGACTTACACTTACGGTCACGTGACCGCAATGACGCTGACGCCGACGACGTATAACATTTTTTTCACTCCTCTTGCTCAAAAAGACCGTCATTGTAGCGTACCAGAGCGGTGAAAAAATAGCAATTCATCCTCTAGGGGAAATTTTTTTTTTAAATTTTTGTGTGTCAAATGACAATGAGCCTACAAAAACGAAAAAGTCTTTAGAATAATCATGAATAAAGACTCTTCTTATTACTGTTTCATAAAAAAAGAACTTCATTTTAATTTTGAAAATGGAACTAAAATCGGCGATCTCTGGTAGAATGCATGCAATGTGTTGCGGCTACAGAAGAAACAAAAAAATACATTATAAACTACATATTTCATATTGTATTGGATTGTTTTATTTTCTCGCAATCGTAGTGAAAAGTATAGTGTAACACATGGCACTAAAACCCATTAAAACTCGGTTTCTATTTACTCCCTTGCTAAAGCTCGGGAGTAAAACTACCTCGTGTATAGTGAGTCATTTTAGCTCCTTTACAATCTACTATTTCAACACACTTGCTCAGAAAGTGGCTCTAATTTCACCGCAATTAGGCACATAATGACACCTACAATCAAACTGTGACTTTTTCATTGCTATTATTCACAAGTTGTGAATAATAGCAATGGGCTATTATTCACAACTTGTGCCCGACAGGGTCCCCAGACCTGAACCCCATTGACTTATTTTTTGGGGTTACTATAAAGAATGAGTGTACGCCAAAAAAATAAGAAATTTAAAAGAATTAAGATCGACATTGAGAGATGCAGAGGAAACAGTGAAAAACAATGGAATGGCGTTCAAAAGACAAAAAGAGAACTTCTTTAGAATATGCAGAGTCTGCATAGAGTAGGAAGATGAAAAAAAAAAAATTGTAACATTAAGATACACTAAACAACAATTATTAAGTTTTAATATCTTTTCCATTCCAATTAAAATTTCGACTTGGTGTGTTTTAGATTTAAATTTGAGTCGGAAGCTGAGAAGATAGCTCAATGAAATTTACAGGATAAATAGCTGATAAAATGGACAAGATTTTAAAATTGGTTCGAAGCAAAAAAGTTCTGTAACTTTTATTTTTAAAATGTCCTCAAACTTTTTAGATAAAATCAGAATTTCCACATTCTTGCAAACATCTTATTTTTAAAGCGTAATGGTCGCAATTCTTGTGACAAATGTTAATGCATCTGCTAAGTCTATTATTCATTAAATTAAGAAAAAAAAACTGTGTCTCAACTACTCGCATCACTGCGATGCATTGAAAATCGGAAATGGGTAAATATTTTTTTAATACGAGTAAGTCATAACTCGTAAATTACGAAAAATCGCGGAATATACATTGGGTGATACGGTTACCTCTAATAGTGCTCTACCTCTGGACTTCCGCTTGACACTACTTTCTGGGACAACCTGTATATAATTCTTGCGGAAAACTGATTCATTTTTCCCGCCATAGCGTGTTGAAAAATGGACCCCAGGAAGTGGGTCAAATTCGGGGAAAAAAAGATTTTAAATTTGTTATTCGTAAAATTCATGCGCAATAGTAAATATTGTATGGGGAAAGTCGAAATCCGACTCATGCTTGACCGTACTTTTTCGTCTTTTGTGAATAACTTCGGTCTGAGTGGTCGGATTTCAGCATATTATATTATTTGTTGTTATAGCGGCAACAGAAATACTGTGAAAAATTCTACTGTCTAGCTATCATGGTTCATGATACAGCCTGGTGATAGACAGATGGACAGACCGACAGTAGAGTCTTAGTAATAGGGTTTCCGTTTTTACCCTGTGGGTACGGAACCCTAAAAAGAAGAAAAGAATCACGAAAAAAAGTGAATTAAATTATTTTTGTCACACATTTTGTATACAACGACTTCACGGAGTAAAGAAGTATAGTGGAGCTGGCACAAGGCAACTAGGTCAGGTGCCACAACTAGGTCATGACGTCACAGCGGGCGGGGCTTGCGATCCCTAGTATCGAGAGAACCGTCACCGCGATCGGCTCGTGTTTGTACGTACTAGGTTCTTACGTTATTTAATTGTTAATTCGTTTAGACTATGAAGTGCAATATTGTTGGGTGTAAGAATTGCTCAGGATCAAAACTGAAACATATTGACGGCATTACATTTCATCTGGAAGTCCCTATAATTTTAATTATCATTTTTATTTTCATTTTAAAACACATTTTCACACATGCTTATAACTAGAGTCATCTGTCGTCGAGTAGATGCATTATAACCACGCCTAGTTTTCGCCCTTCTTACCTCCTTCACCCCCGCTCTCACCCATGCTTATAAATAGAGCCATCTGTCGTCGAGTAGATGCATTATAACCACGCGTAGTTGTCGTAATTTATTTTTATTTATTTGTTTGTGTAATTTATTTAAACTCTGCTTTTCACATAACCAAAAAAATATTATACATTAAATCATTTTCCTTTGCCGCAAACAGGAATAATCCCTACCCTACTTGCCATGCCTTTCTTACGGACATAGCATGGCTTAAAGGTCTAGATACCAAGCCAAAAGTCTTACGCTATAGTGGTGAGTAGACGAACTAAAATGAAAAATAGTTAGTTCAGTTCAGTTACACTGTAATAATTACCTTCACCGCTAGATTGATTTACTAATAACTGGCGTGTCTTCCTGCGAGGGGTGGAGTTATTGCCGTGCCCCCGTCCCCCTCTCAGCCGCATTAAGCGACGCATCTTTCTTAAGAGATTTTACATTGGGGCCCCTCCACTCTACTTCTTTACGTGAACGACTTTTTTGACGATTACATATCTCGATCACAATTGTGCTGGAATCGGGTTCTAATTGAAACACTAATCAATAAACAAATGACTACTTTTGGAAAAAAAAACCATGTTTGTAAAATAAAATTAGTTTGAAATTAAAATTCTTAGCCAAACAAAAATTATTTTGATTTGAAATGGCCAGTACTGCAGAACGGCAATTTCATAGGTAAAGACTACGAATAAGTAATTATTTATTCGTAGGGTAAAGACCTATTATTTAAAAAACTTCTGATTATATAGATACGTTTTTAGGGTTTCTATTAGTTCCGAACAAAAAAAAACGGATCTCTTATAGGATCATTCGTGCTTCTGTCTGTCCGGTCACGTCACAGACATTTGCTCCGAATCTACTGGACCAAATCAGGTGAAATTTGGTAGGATGGTGTAATTCTATGAACCAAACTCAGATGTGCAAAGTAAAAAAAAATTTTTAAGTCTCATTTTCGGGGTATATATATAGTTAATTGCTTGTAGATTACAGGAAAAATCATAAGAATTCTATCAATTCAAATTAATGTGATAAACTCAATATAATAACTTCACTGCCAAAGTCAGTGGACGGAACCCTCTCCACGCGAGTTCAACTCGCACTTGGCCGGTTTACTATGTCCCGCTTTCAACGAAAGAATCCTGCTTTTTTCACTCAAAAAGTTCTAAAATCCCGACTTGGCAAAAAAAAAAACTGGCAACGTTGTAGACTTGCCTTCTCTTTATTTTTCTTAATTTAGGTAGTGGTTTTAAAAGGTAAACCTGTTCGTAGTGAACGTACGTACATCAACATATTTTAAGTTGTACATATTGTAGAAAGCATTCAATTATCACCAATAATATAATTGGGGTTATGTAGAGCTACTCGGTTGCGGTCCTGATTCGGGTGATAACCCGATAGGGTCTAGTGTATCGCTCGAATAGCTCTCCTTTTTCAATTTCAGATTTCCATTCAAAATGAGGCACTCAGCCGGTACACGATCGTGGTAAATCTACTAGGTAATCTAATGTATTGTCTCACTTAGAAAAAAGGTCTTGAGAGGAACCTTATGGAATACTCTTGGAATACTCCTTGTAGGAACTAGATTGGATCCAAGTACTATAGGAAATTTAATACTTTTTTATTCATTAAGAAGAAATCATGCTTATACTATTTTTGAAATATCAATGACTAAAATTGTAATTATGTATTATATTGTGATTATGTATTGTAATCCAATATTTACCGAAGTAACAAGATATATACTAGGGTAATTATATGTATTTGGATGTGATGTGACGAATCTCGGAAAGAGCTATAAAAGTACGGTTCATTCGTCCTATATTTTGTTATGAGCCTTTAGGTATAATAAATCTAAGTCGGCTATGAAAGTTTTGTAAGTATATACCTACTCGAATGTATCTGATAAATAAGTTCATCATTATCGCTTTAAACTTGGCCTATTGATAAGCTATGGGCGATGCTTATAACGGAATTACAGATCCTGTATGAGAGACATATCATATTTGATAACATTATAAATAATTTAACGCCTCAAATAAAATTATAAATTACGCAAAATATATCAATTGTGTGTCTTAATTGTACAATTGGTTTTTTAAAATTTGTGATCAATAGAGTAACTATCTCATTATAGGTAGGTATAAATGAGTGCAGAAGAGCACGTGGGTAGGAAGTTTATTGGTGAAACAGAAAAGTGCAGAGTGCAGACGGGTGGATGATGCGCTTGCGCGGGGTGGGCCGCGGCGGCCGCGCGCCCGCGCCCGTTCCGCTGATATGTACTCGAATGTGCGTTATGCGTCCGCGGCCCGCGCCAGTAGCGCGAACAGCCCCGAAAGGCACACACGATGATCGCGCAAAAGCATGCGCTCGCCGCCGCGCTGCTGTGTGCATTGGCCGGGCAACTCGGTGCTGGAGCCAGCCTTCATTGCGCCATGCGAAGAGAGATCTCACCCTGCACCTGCCGTCGAGAAGACACCGGCACTGGCGCTATTCATGTAGTTTGTCAGCGTATCAACACGTATGAAGAGATCGTTCGAGCTCTAACAAACAAGTTCAGTCCAGAGACAAAAATCGGCCTGGATATCTCCTACTCGCAGCTACCGGACTTTGCTGACCATAGCTTCCGTGAACTTGGTCTTTCTATCACGAGACTCAAACTAAACTTCGACAATTTAAGGCAAGTCGTTTAGGAAGTATTATGTTCTGTTCGATGTGCAGTTTACTTTGTGTGTCTATGTGAAATTATACACAACCTATAAAATCGTAGTGTATCGTACCCAATAAAAATGTAAAATAACTGTTTGAGTAACATTTTAATTGTGATCATGAGTTGTCAAAACAATGTGTAAGTTGAATGAGAAAACAACAGGTCTGTGATAAGAGGAGCGCAACACCGATGAGGATCGGTCTGTTATCAAACAGTGGGCGGGAACATTGGCAGGGAAGACAATCACATTCTGCTGCATGACTCCCGTGGACGAATCTAGATTACTCACTAGAAATAAATTATATTGTAAATCAAATGTTAAACAGTTTTATCAGCACTACATAATTTGGTAAAGAATAAAATTAGTCGCGAGAATAACATCACATCTATTTCTCAGTAAATTTCCCTTCAGAATGAGCTTATTATTGAAGTATAATTGCTTATCAGCTCCACTACTCCTATTATTAATGTAAACTCAAACAAATACGAATCGTGAGCATATTATATTAGATAGTAATTAATATACCGGGAGAGGTATGGTGTTTCTGGTGACATCTCTCTCAAATTACAACAATTATATCGCCCGTCCGTGACCTGTAAGCTCTACTCTATTGTCTATTGACCACTCAATTGGTGGTCTGAGATTTTAGAACTGTTCTTATTACCAACATTAATTATACTGTATGAATATCGTTCTCTTTTACTCAGACCATCATCGACCCATTGCAATATTGAATATGAGTCATTTACAAAATAATATGAAACTGTTGTGATAAAAGCTTGATTTGGACTGAATTGACCTTTGTTTTCTGCTTAATACGTGTCTTGTTTAAAGAAATCGGTCAAAACAGTTGAATCCAGTTTAAGAAAAGGTGTTTTAAAACGTACTATCGAGCTATTATTTAATTCCATCAAATAACCTTTCGTCAGTGAACTCCAGATCGTGTGTGGATGGCATCTAGGAGACGTTGGTCGATAGTTTGCCAGGGTTATCTAAGGTCACTTCTAAAGCAGTAAAATTGAATGATATCATATTGGTAGTGTCGTATTCTCTGTATTTACCCATTAATGGTGAACTAACAAATTACTGCGATTGTTGTTTATCATCTTCGTAGACTAGATACTTATTTAAAATAACAATCTACCGATTTATTCATCATCCAATTTTTATTTTTGTTGACGGTTCCGGTTTTTCCAT
Source organism: Ochropacha duplaris (assembly GCA_951361185.1). Lineage (NCBI taxonomy): Eukaryota > Metazoa > Arthropoda > Insecta > Lepidoptera > Drepanidae > Ochropacha > Ochropacha duplaris. Next base: position 6,858,305 of record OX592690.1, read on the forward strand.
AAGCATATTGGCTCCGGGCCTGATGGCTTATTAAAGTCACTCAAAGGATATTCTTATGTGCACGTTTAAATTCATAATTGCGTTCTTAAAGGGCTCCAAACAGTGTATTTATATCAGACAGGAGTTAAGTTTAGATCTTAGTACTGAGAATGGCATGTCTCTTATGGAATTATGGATGTGAAAATATCAATTAATATTAGGCCTATGAAATTGCCGTTTAGTATACAAAAAGTCATTTCTTTATATATATTTTTTATTTCTGTTAATCAAAGTATGCACCCATGGTATCGATACATCTCTGCCAGTGCAGTGGTAATTTTCAATGTCGTTTTTTAAAATGTCAGGTGTTCGGGAGGCAACAAACTCTTCATTTGCTCTTCACTTCTCTTCAGACATTTTGTACTGCCTCTCGGGTATTGAACTTTTTTCCTGCCAACAAGTTGGAGTTTTGGAAAAAGTTGAAGGCGCAAGGTCTGGTGAGTACGGTAAATGATGCAAAACTTACGATCCTAGCTCTTGTAGCTTAGAGACCGTCTGTTGTGCCGTGTGAGGTCGAGCGTTGTCGTGCAGGAGAAGCGGGGACGAGCGATTAACCAAGGCTAGCTGGATGTGTCCAGTTCCTTACAGTACACATCCACAGTAATGCTCGTGACATTTAGTAAGAAGCTGTAATGAATTATATTGGCACTAGACCACCAAACAGTGATCATCACTTTTCTAGGGGTCAGTTTTCGTTCGGGCCATTGCCTAGGTGCTGAACCAGGGTCTAGCCAACATGATGATCGTTTACGATTGTCAAATAGCATCATTTCTGGCTGTTAAGCAACACAACGCGTTCGTCGCGCTGGTGATCGTTTAGTTCGTGCGGAACCCACTTATCAAGTTTTTTTACCTTGCCATTTTGACGCAAATGGGCTAATATTGTTTTGATGCTAACGTCAGAAGCTGCTGCTAACTCAGCCGTAGATTGAGTATCGACAACTTTCATTATCGCTTTTAATTCTTCGTTGTTGACTTTAGTTTCCGGACAACCAAGCGGATCATTTTTCAGATCAAAATAATTACATCTGAATCGTAAAAAAAAACCAATAAAATGCTATATTTACATCAGAGCAACCGCAAACTACGTATCCCTATGCTTAAGATGTAAATAATTTGTTTTCAATGTTGACAGTGAAATAAATAATCTATCCTATCTTAGTTCACGCTAACGCAGAAGAAGAAACCTCAATCTGCACAAACAGCATCAAACAAACAAAATTTAACCCTAAAGTCTATTAGACCTTTGCCCCTCTTTTTCCCTTCCTTAGAGATAGAATTTACTAAAAATTAAGAATATTTTGTGTATGGGTCCCATCTTTTAAATAATATGAGTTTCTTAAAATGTCAGGTGTTCGGGAGGCAACAAATTCTTCAGAGGTATTTTGTACTGCCTCTCGGGTATTGAACTTTGCCCCTCTTTTTCCCCTCCTTAGAGATAGAATTTAGTAAAAATTAAGAATATTTTGTGTATGGGTCCCAACTTTTAAATAATATGAGTTTTTTTTTATTTTCACAAAAAAAAAACATGATGAAATCATCAAAAATTACGAATTTTCATTAAAAAAATCCTTTCTATCGTCCTGAAAGGTTAAAATTACAACATCCGCTAACCGCACGCCTATATATGCCGCCTTATAAATGGAAGCCTTACCCTAACCCTAAATTTCGCGTTCCTCGTAGCTTAGGCTGTGCGTTGATATGTCAGTCATTCAGATAAACAGATTTTTTTTCCTACTGAAGCGGAAATATTAAATTAGGTACATTGACAAAGGCTCAACCATCTGAACTTACATAATCAGCTAAGGGGTGAAATGGTGATAGTAGATAGATAGATCTACTAACTATTGTAGGAAGGTAATTTTTAAACTGAAAATTATTTTATCGGTGTGGCTTTATTGATTTGCATGAAATGAGATTGACCAGATCCAGTACTCTTGAGAAACGTATTGTGCCTCAAAATGATAATTAGTATACCAAAGCTAAAATAAAAATATATTTTTTAAACAAGACTTAATTCATATTAACGATGGGAGAATTTATTGAATAATAATAATTAATACTTTTATGTTTCCAGCCTTAAAGTCCTACGCCATCTTAATCGGTTGTCAATGTTAGGTATGTCCATTTTTCCATTGCTTACCTACATCGATGATATCAATTCCGAGTTGATTATTCGAGTTATTACTGTTTATTAATAGAAAGTGTATGAAAATCTTAAAAAATCGATAGATGACTTAGTTTCTAGAACCCAACTGAACTAGATTCCCATTCAGGACAGACATGTGTGTATGAAGATGTCTGTTTGTCCTGTGACTGGGTGTAGGTAATTATCTATTTACAAAAAAAAAGGTCGTGGGTCCGATTCCCATCCAGGACAGACATGTGTATATGAAGATGTCTGTTTGTCCTGTGACTGGGTTGTAAGTAATATTAGCACCCTGAGAAATCAGATATATTATTATTATGTACCTAGTAACCAGATAGTATTTCAATGGCCTTTTTTATTATATCACTAGGTGGCAAACAGGCTTACGGTCCACCTGATGGTAAGCGGTTACCATAGCTTAAGATCGCTCTCAACATCAGAGGCGTCACGAGTGCGTTGCCGACTTTGACCTATATAGATAAAAGTCACAGGCCTCGTTGTTAGCTTTATTTTTATTTATTGTTGATCAAGATGGTTCCAAGCTTCATAAAGAATTAAAATAAATATATCTAATGAAATTAAAGTATGAGACCTAGGTAGATAATAAAAAATCAAGGAAGATTATAATCAGTATTAATCGAAGAAAAATTCGATGCATTCGTATTTTTATCGGCATGGGTACAACCCTATTTGACATTTATTTTCCAGCTGTCATATTTTTTTACCGGTCAGTCAGACAGAAATAATGTTTATAAATTCTGTTGGTCTTGGTTCGAGGTTGAGATTTTTAGTTCCTCATATACAGGTGAATCATTGAAAATAACATACTTCTAACGCCGGTAAACCGTGTTTGTGTGTGTTGTGTAAAAATAGGACGTTTTGTGATATATTCGAAATGGCGACTTCGAGGCGATGTCTCAACTGCTCCTTGTTGGCGCCCTGCAATCGAAACAATGCAAAGACAATAAGCCCATGATGCTGCTGATGCATAGTTCTGCTATCCAGGACTCATACCAGGAGCATACTGAACAAGAAATTAATATTCCTATGCCACCCCCTCTGCCGCAACTGAATTATTTATTAATCTGCATTTGAACAGGAATTACCTTTATATTGGGAACAAATAATAATTATTTAGAGGTAGAATCAGTTCAAGGCATAACAATGTGTCTAGTAGAATATATTAAGCTTATGTTTTAATAACTAAAGACGAGAATGTAAGAGATACCTACTACCTTACGTGCCGTAGTAGGATACTATTGCTCTTATATTGTAGGGAAAATAACTGTAGGTAGCTGTAGGTATTCATGTCATGTCTATAGTTTTGTATTTAAGCTGGGCACGTTTTAATTATGTCAGTTTTCTAGTTATATTTTTGGATAATAATATATTTATGGAAGAATAAAACAAATGTTGAAGGAATAATCATTGTTTCATTTATTGTAATTACATATATATTTTATGATACTACCATCTATTTGAGTAGGATTTACATGTTATATCACTGAGCGATTGCCTATCGAATAATATATGCTTTTATTATTTTCTTTTTTAACGCAAATGTTCTTCAAAAACCTTAAACTCATCTACAAACCCATTCCGACCCATTCAAATAACTTTTTTCAATTCACTTTATGGTCAAACCTAACCTCAAAATAGTAGATAGGTACATTCATTTAATTTATATTTGTGCAAATATCTCGGAAATGCCTATTTATTTCATTTAAATATTTTTTGAGGAAGTATTTAGACATATTATAGAGTAGAATTAAGGTGATTTGATGATGGCACAAAAATGTTGAATCCAGTACATTTGTCCATACAAATTGGTCAATCTCCTTTGAAACATAGATATTATGGTCTGATGGATGAATCTTGTGTAGACAGTTTTCTTTATAATATTTATAATCCAGTTTAAGTAAGCTTGTTTAAATCGTTTTCGGAACTGATAACAACAACCGCCGCTCAACGTGTTCTGCAAGTGTGGCACCATTGAAATCAATGGATGTTTTTAAATCAGCCAGTTCCTCCTTAATAGAATTTATGTCTTGGTGCAATACCGGTAGGTTGGCCAAGGTTTTCTTGACATCTTGGAGCTCAGCCATCAATGCATCAACCGCGTCAGGTTTATCGGGTTGAACAGTAGTTGATGCAGGAGACGCGGTCCTGCAAGATGAACACTTCCACGCTGCCCTTCGGTCAGAACCCATACGCCTGTAGCCCGACTCGGTGATATTTGCACAACCGAAATCAAACGGCCGTTTGCACGATCCACACTGGACTCCATCATTAAACGTAGCATCACATGAGGCACACTTAATTATGAGCGGGTTAAAAAAGGTTGACGCTCTATGGAATTTAGGAACTCGACAAGTAAACGTCTCACCTCAATAATTGCCGAACGACGAATGATCGAATTTATCTAAATACCTCTTTCTACTAATCTTACTTCCTACTGCCTGTCTTTCTCAGTTGTAAAGTGTGTTGTAGTTTGGTGTGATGAAGCTAGTACAATTCTATAGGTAAGGTTCAAATTCTTATTTTAAAGCTATCTAATAAGCTGATAATGACCGTCAATTAGCGATTTCATGAAGCAAGCTGTTAATATTTTTTATATAAGTATTATATATTTATATCTAGATTAATATATAACTAAATAACATATACTTAATTCATGTTTATAAAATCTTTTACGGCCAGTTTTTAAGACTGTAGCCGGGGCGAGTTCTGAAAATATTGCCAAACTGTTGTTATCGAATGATATTTTCCTTCTACGCAACGTCATTTCTACTGAGATATTTTACAGTTATAATATTAGTAGGAAAATAAAGATATAAATAGCAAACCAATACAAGAAGCCATTTTTTTGTAATAATATGTTAGTGACATATTATTTAATTGTGTTGTTACGTATCTACGAACTAAAACTAAATCTTTTAGTCCTTCGGTTTTAAGATAAAACTCATGTTCTGCCTACTAACCACAAAAAATTATCCATCTATATGAATCATGGCTAACAGAAGATACTGTACTGAGACTGCTTGATATGCTAGTCCCGCAGTAGCTGTGATAAGAAAACTTGCATTGTTTATGTTATCATACCATTCTACGTAAAACATAATATAAATTAATTGTAACAGTGAGACGTAGTGTTTTCGCATTTAAATGCTATATTATTATTAACTAATGGTAATTTTTTTAGGTGCCTAATAAAATGCGTAGTGGCAAACACAGTTGATGACAGTGACAATAGTGTGCAATCACGCTCCATCCGAGGGAGCCTAGAGCGCTCTTCGCTTAATTGTATTTGCTGGTCCCGTTTTGTAATTTAATTACCCTTTGGCCTAAGCGAGAACGTCAATTATGAATCGTTCAGCTCGACGAGTACCGAACCTCATGCCACAGGCCGTATGTATGTACAGTCACAGAATGAAAAGGTTCATCACCTTAGAGTCGCTTTTCGTTTGCACTAGTACCTACTGCAAGAATCAATTATGATGTTTTGCAATGATGACATTGACCGCTTGACAATAGTTTTAACTGAAATAATAATGGCAGGTTGAACCAACAAGAAGGTTTTAATTTATCAAATATAATAATCTTGTTGACTAGTTAATAGTCAAATAACTTTGATCTGAATAATTTTGAGCTTTATTAACGAACAGTTAAACATTATTTTCTCTAACTCGAGTCTATTCTGTAACATAGTTCCAAAAGGTAATATGTGCTCGCGATACGTTGAACGAATCAATTTGAAAATCGACGAACCTTTTCATTCCGTGACTGTACATTACATGTTTATATCCTTTTGGTAACGAACAATATTGGAAAATTTGGAATTGAAAAATTTGGTCTCTCGTTTTTGTACAGAATTTATTATTAATATTTTTTGTTCAATCTCTCGATAGCCAACTTTAGTAGGTGATTGATAAGTATATGGATGATAAGTACCTAGTTATGTAGGTTATTTATTACTCAATCGGCTAAGCTTGACTAACTATATTCACTACATTTTGGGTACTGTCTTCTAAATTAAGACGACATGTTTCTTATGGGGATGGCAATATTCGACAAAATACATCTACTACCTTTTACACTACTAGCTGACCCGCGCGGTTTCACCCGCGTTTGTCTAGAGAACAGTTGAATGTTCAAAAATCCTTTCTTAGCGGCCTTTTCTACCTGCCTTTCAACTACTGACGGAACGGCTAATTATACGGCTCAAATTATACCAAGCGCAAGTTCTGTCGTATGTGTGGAGTACTGCTCTCATCTTTGGGATGGTTCGGCCAAATATCAGCTTGATGCACTGGAGTCGATTGAGAAGCGAGCCAAGAGGCTTATTTACAACGACGCATTGGTCGAGGCAAGGCTTCAAAGCCTTGAGCATCGACGCAGAGAGTTGCTAGCCTATCGGTATTCTTCGGATACATTTCGGCGAGTGTGCGACGGAATTACATAACTTGATTCCGCCAAGTCCGTTCCACTATCGAACAATTAGACGTACGGCGATGCGCCACCGTTCCGTTACATGGTGGACATTCCATCTTTACGCACGAAGCGATTTGCTTCATCTTTCATTATGCGTACTGCAAAGGAGTGGAACTCCTTGCCTGAGTCTGTGTTTCCCGATAATTACAACCTGGGAATCTTCAAGGCTTGAGTGAATAGGTTGTTTCTAGGTAAGCGTGCACCACCCTAGACCACATCATTACCTAGATCAAGTGAGATTGTGGTCAAACGCAAACCTATTTCGATATTATTAAAAAAACTTCTATAATACTACGGATTTTGTTCACAATATAGGTTTTAATATATTTTGCGCGGTTCCCCTTATTATTTTTAAAATAAAAGTAAAAAGTTCTGCCGGAGAAAGTCCCGCCCGTCAATATAGGTGCACACGTTTTGGAAATTACCCGCCACAAATAGCCAGTCACCTATCTCCCCCTTAAGTTTGTTGTAGGATACCCTGGATAATATTGAGTACCTGTCTGTCTACCTAAGTTTAAGGTATGGTTACCGGTTACCTACCTACTTCCTATGAGGATTCTACCTGTCAAATTTCAAGTTTGTAGCACCTTCTAATATTTCTTCTTTTTTTTATTTTCATTTATCTATCTTAAAATTTATCTTAAAATTGACCGAAAATTAAAATTTTGAGGTCAAAAAATTTAAACCCACTTTTTACACCTTTTCCCTCTTTAGGGGTTGATTTTTGAAAAATCCTTTCTTAGCGGATGTCTACTCGCCATGAGAAATCTATCTGCCAAATTTCAAGTTTGTAGCATATACTATATATATACTTTCTGAGATTTCGTGATTAATCAGTGAGTTGTATTTCCGACTTACCTACGTTTATACTCGGTGTCCCATAAATAACACGCCACAGTGACACTGGAGCTAGATTGACTTCAGGTCTATCAGATAACATCAACATGACCTTAGTAAAAGTTTTCTGGTTTTCGAGATATTGCCACTTTAAAGCTTTTAAAAAAAATCTCTATGAGTAATTTGGCGACAAAAGCCGCCTGCACCATTTATTAAGTATTATTTTTTAACTCTAGTATTTCCCAAGCAGCACGACTTAAATGACAAAAAATTATATTTTTTAGATTTTGGCAAAAAAAAGTACGAATGTTATACCATTACATAGGCTATTTTTTAAGATAATTTTGCTGATTCAGTCCAGTACATTTTTTTGCATCTGATCATCTCATTCTTGAATAGGACATACGAAATTAATTAATCATATATTTTATTCATGCCTTCTGGGAACCTTGCCGATCGGCAGCAGCGGCAGCCTCGAAGAAGTTTTTTATATATTATAGTTGTACATTTGCTTGTATATTTTGTACATTTGTTGTAAATAAAATATATTTATTCATTATTTAATATTATTATCTATTATTATAAATAAATATTCTGGAACTTCCTTCAAACATGGGCATCTGATACCAAACTAAGCAGAGCAGACAACTGATATCCATACTAATCCATACAATATTTTTTTTTATGTCACTAGTGACAACGAGGCAGGCGGGTCACCTGATCGTAAGTGACTACCGTCGCCTATAGACATTAGCAATACCAGGGGGATTGCCAATTTGTTGTACACCTTATTACAATGCCTTAAGGGCAAGGGCAACTGGCTCTCAAGTGCAACTGCCGGAACACACCAACAGGTGCTTGGCGACAGATTTTCAACTTGAGGGTGGTAGCCAGCCAGTCGAGTACCACATAGTACCCTACGGTTTCCTCACGATGTTTTCCTTCACCGAAAGCTCAAGCTCATTGTAGGATTCGAACCCACGACCTTCGCCGCGGTATCCGACGTCACTTACCACTTAGCTATCATCGCCCTAGAAACTAATATTATAAATGCGAAAGTGTGTCTGTCTGTATATCTGTTTGTCTGTTACCTCTTCACCCTTAAACCGCCGAACCGATTTAGATGAAATTTGGTATAAGGATAGTTTGGGTTCCGGAAACAACAGTTTTTATCCCAGAAATCACCCTTTAAGGGGGTGAAAAGGGGGGTCGATGTTTGTATAGGAAATCAATTACCGCTGAACTGATTTATGACTGTCTGTCTGGAGATTTATGAAAAAACCGGCCAAGTGCGAGTTGAACTCGCGTGGACAGGTTCCATACAATGCCTAAATCAGTGAACGTATTATATTGAAAATACCATCAGGTGGGCCGTAAGCGTGTTTGCCACCTAGTGGTATAAAAAAAAATTGAGTTAACACTTTATTTGATAGAATTCTCATAGGTTTTCCTGTAATCTACAAGCAATTAACAGTAGTTTGTATTTTTTTCAAAATTTTAGGCTCAGTAGTTTCGGAGATCAGGGGGGAATGGTCAATTTTCGTCTTCTTTCATGAATAAAATCAAAACTATTTATTTTACGATAATAACAAAAATATATTTAAGGTTAAGGTTCAGAAAACGAGCCTTTTCATTTGATATATGACACAGTAAGGATTTAACTTTTTTTATTTAATTTCCTAATTTGTCCCACGAAAATTAACCTTATTTAAAAAAAAAATTACTTTGCACATTTGTGTTTGAGTCATACGTTTGTTTACGCCCAGACTCAGGACAAACAGACATATTCATGTTGTCCTGGCTGGATATGGAAACCGCGTTCTGTGGCGTGATAGGGAATAGGTAGGCGCGCCAACGGCCCCGAAATTAGCAGGATGTTTAGCAAGGACACAAAAGATGAGATAAATAAAATACACGTAACCTAGCTACCTACTTTGAAGCCAGGGAAAATAACATGGAACACATGCCCTATTTAGATGACTTTAAAACAGTAGAGGTATGTACATATAATAATCACAGTAAGATCATATAATTTTGTGATGGTATTTTAATTCAATGTCTCTCAGGATTTGTAACTGAACGAGGATATATTTACAAATGTTGATTGACATCAAATCAGCTTATATTTTATTATAATGTTAAAATGACAGTCTATGTAGTTTTATATAAAATACAGGGTTGTGACGTCATAAATATACACATCCACTATTTGTCCGTTAAAATTGGTAATTATAAAAAGGACAAATTTTACCACGTATTTGCTATTTCGTATATTAAAAGTAATAATACTTTCGTATATAATATTTTTAGATCTTAAATATTTTTTCTTGGATATACGGAAGATCCAAATTGTCGATAATATTTCATACACAATTTCAATCACCATATTCGTGCTCCTTTCATTTGAATCATGAAAATAAAAACTATGACTCTTTTCTATCAAACAATGAAGTCTGTGCGAATTTCCATTCAATATGTATAAAAAAGGTAGGTAGTACCTACCTTGTACACATTAGCCCATTTTGATTAAATAAAGCTTTATGTATTTTGGCCCAAGTTTCGTGTTCTGTTTGTTTGACTTGTGCCTAGCCAGTTTTGAAGGTTCCTTAGGAAACAAGTCCAATTAGAAACCCTTAAAGTTTCGTCATGGCCGTCAGCCTGCCTACTCTCCTCTTCGTCCGTCGTTTCTAATATTATAGCTAATTGAATTGTAAACTATAAATATAAGCCTGATGTCACTCAAATATAAATAGTTATAACCAATACAAAGCTATGAAAAAACCATCCCGAATATAACCTACCTAACTATGTATTTCGTTTTTTCTTTTCGCTTTGAATGAATAGGTTTTTCACAAACAAAATCAGGTAGCCTACCTTCAATAATAGTTCATAAATCAACCTGTACAGATCCACGGCTCATCTTATAGTATCTACTTCCAAAGTCAATCAAAATATTTGCAATAGCAATGGAAGCGTATATTTTGACTTGGGAATATTCTTCGTTTGTTTTTAGGGTTCCATACCCAAAGAGTAAAAACAGGACCCTATTACTAAGACTTCGCTGTCTGTCCGTCTGTCTGTCACCAGGCTGTATCTCAAGAACCGCAATAGCTAGACAGTTGAAATTTTCACAAATTATGTATTTTTGTTGCCGCTATAACAACAAATACTAAAAACATAATAAAATAAATATTTAAGGGGGGGCTCTCATACAACAAACGCGATTTTTTTGCCCTTTTTTGCTCGATATCAATAATTAAATTATTTTGATTAAATTAATTGCAAAAAGGAATAAACAAACAACATTCGCGACACAAGCAGAGCGGTGGATCATTCGAGCCGATCGATCGCGCGGGTGTCGACACGTGACGTCATCGTCAATAGCCAAGAGACTCGCACGAGTTTGAAAGTAGGTAGCAGGTTAGGTACTCATTGAAAGAACAATACGCTCAGAAATTTGCATACTCCTTACTAATTAAAAAACAAATATCTTAAATTTGAGTGATCCTCAGGTGTGTTTAACTGGTTTTAAATGAAATAAATCATTTTTTCAGTGGAAAGTAGTACCAATATTGTGAGGTTTAGATCCAACTTGGCTTTAGATTGAAAGGGTGCCTTGGTGGACAAGTGGCACATGGTTGTAGTGAGGGCGACTTGGGCCGGCGCGGCGGCGCATGCGACCATGCGACCGTTTGGCGCCGTCACTGCACTGATAACCCCGGAACGTTGACCTCTTTCACATTAGTGTTTATCTTTTAAAAGTAATAGAACAATACGGCTATAAATAAATGATATTTGATATCTTTACACAATATAATAAAGAGAGCACATCAAATTAGGTAACTGACTGACTCATCAACGCAGAGTCGAAACTAAAAAATACCTGAAAACATAGGTTAGCCCCCAATAAGAGGGATGTCAAAGCAATTAATGGTCTTATTTTAATGGTTATGTTTTTATTGAGTTTATCCATTACAAACAAACATACAAAAATCAAATCATTTCTCATTATAATATTTAGTTTAGATCGATAAATAGAACGCACGACCACAAAACACAACGATACTCCATGAAGTATCGATATAATGTCGACTTCTTGGTTGAGCATTCACTCACACCCCGCACCTCGACCGAGTGACTGAGCTGAAACCTAAAAGGTAGCCCGTCAGATTAGTAAAAAAAAATCGATGGTTTGAAATACTCGAGCGCGTCAGATTAAGGTAAGGTAAGTTAGTTACATGCAAAATAATGTACATTTCAATAATCTGACAATTTGGGCGTGACGAAAGAAAACTGGAGACTCGCAAAGTTGCAAAAAAAAAACGTCACCTGGATTTTCTCGAGCGCGATTAGTTTTTTTTTTATTTTGAAGGAAATTAGTCACGAATCACGGAAATATCTTAATCTGCCGATTTGCACAAGCCGAAGTAGCTAAAATCATTATTAAGTGTATAGTCCAGGAATATTATGAGTTTCACCTCAGAATGAGAGATAGTCAGCTATTAACTTGTATAAACCTTTATTTTGACACCCTAAAACTTGTCTCAAAAGCTACTTATCTTAGGGTGCCCGCGACTACTGATTTTTCAAGGTCAAAGGTCAAAAAACCATTTATTGCAAATATCTCGTTTCCTATGGGTTTTTTGGTATGTATATTCATAATAAATATTGTAGAAGATTAAATTTTCTACAACTTTTGTGCAAACATTTTTTAGATATCTTGAACCATTTTCGAGATTTCGATATTTTTTATAAATATTTTTTTTCAAACCGTCAGATTAAGGAAATCCCTTAACATAATAGTCAGATTATGGGTCAGTACAACAAGGCCATCAAGAAGAACCACCTGTATAAAAATCTGACGCGCTCGAGTAAATCAAGGTCACGATTTTTTTTTGCATTTTCAAAAATCGGCCCTGACTGATGGTCGCGTCCAAATCGTCAGTCTTTAAAATAGGAGCTACTGGAGGGTTCACTTAACATCCCTTATCAATGTCTGACGCGCTCGAGTAAATTTTTTTTTTAAATATTTTCGACCCCTTCGTACGGCTACCCCCACCACGCAAAACGGCAGATTATTATTTTTCCGTTATCAGACAGACGTGGCGCGACTACTCTATTAATATCTGACGCGCTCGAGTATTTCTTGGTGACTGTTTTTTTTTACATTTTTGAAACCCTGTAGACGCTCCCCCCACCGCTGAAGGGGAAAATATCACATAACCTTTTTTTCTTTATTCCACCTAATCTTCAAATTCCAGTAGGTCCCAAAGACGCTCGAGTAATTTAGCATCATTGCCTCCCCTACCATAACTATAACTTTGGAAATACGATCACTATAAAAATATATACCTACTTACCTACCATGTAGAGACAGAATAATATACAAGTTCAAGGTTAATAAGCAAAGAAGATATGTTTCTCCTAGGTGGCAAGTGCAACCCAAGACCTAGCAAAGAAAGATTATTAATATATCTATGTATATTCATTCAGTTTCGCCAGTAAATATGTAGTTTATTTACAAACTTACATATACATACAATTTTAAACACTAACTAAGCTATAATATATACAAAAAACAAAAAGTGATTAGGTAAGTATAAAAAATATATATAAATATATACATATTATAGTAAGTAATTAAAAAAGAATATGTATATTCATTTGACATGAGAGGGTCATAACCTTAATACGAGTGCAGATACCTACTAGCGTAGAGTATATTTTGATTACGGTCAGGGTATTTTACCCCCACTCTAATCGACTTCTTGTGAGGAACACAATGGGATAAAAAATAATAAATAATACGTGTGCTCAGAAAGATATAATAAAGTGAAAGTAAGGTCAAGTCAATACATATTCCTAATATAAAATAACATTTTCATTTATTTAATTAGAACCAAATATAGATCCTATTCCCAACACACCCCCATAATTAATACAAGAAAACACTAAAAAATAAAATAAAATACATTGAAAACAAAATGTTAGCCCTGCTAATCTAAACCTAACCCTGATGCACACTTATAGTGAGCCTGCTTCGGCAAGGATTTCGTTAGTACATCCGCCAACATATTGTTCGTTGAAACATATTTCAACACTATATTCTTATTACATTTTAGCACATTTCGTATAAAATGGCATCTTATATCAATATGCTTGCATCGAGAATGAAAAACTGGATCTTTGGCTAATGAAATTGCGCCCTGATTATCTGCATATAAAGGAATCTTGGCATACCTGTGTAACTCGATTTCAGTGAGCAAACTATGCAGATAGACTGCTTCTTTCATTGCTTGTGAAAGACTGACATACTCTGCCTCGCATGTAGAAGTCGCAACGCTTTTCTGCTTTTGACTTTTCCATGATATGCATGCACCGCCTATAATAAAAGCATACCCAGAATATGAGCACCTATCCAAGAGACAATTACCCCAATCTGCATCAGAAAAACCTACAGCTGATTTTTCAGTTTCCTTGAACACGAGTCCATATTCTTGCGTTTTTTTTAAATATCGCAACAAACGTTTTGCTGCTTTCCAGCATGTTATATTTGGAGTATTCGTGAACTGTGCCAGCCTGACTACCGAATTTGTTATGTGTGGTCTGGTGCCCGTGGCCAGATAAAGAAGGCTCCCTATCAACTCACGATATGGCCACACTGCTTCATCTTTTACACATTCCTCTCCATTTTCAATTCCAAACCTCTGTCCAACCTCCATTGGAGTAGAAACCGTTTCTTTGCAATCTTCCATTTTAAATTTTTTCAACAAATCGTTGACATACTTTTGTTGTGACAATTTAATGACATTTCCCCTCTTGACAATGTCAATGCCCAAAACGTAACTTGCCAGTCCAAAGTCTTTCAACTCAAACTCTTTGGACAATTCCCGTTTAAAGTTTTCAATATATCCTCTTTGACTACAAGCAACTAAAATATCATCAACGTAAATCACAACAAAATAAAGACATGGTTCATTCACAGTAGGTTTCAACTTCATTTTTCTCAGCTTTTCGTCCAACAATATGTTCCATTGACGTCCAGCTTGTTTCAGACCATATAAAGATTTTTTTAATCGACAAACATCACCTCCTCTTTCAAGATCTTCCAACATCTTTTTCGCTTTGATTGTCAATGCAAAATCCTCATCTTTTAAATTGACTAGCTTCTGCAGACAGTCCTTCATCAGCTGAGGGATCTTCATATATATTTCTTCATCGAGAAAACCGTTCAGATATGCTGTTGAAACATCCAATTGATGGATTTCCATATCTAGTTCAACCGCAAGTGCTGTCAATAATCTGACAGTATCAAGTCTTGCAACAGGGGAAAAAGTATTATGATAATCAACACCATACCGCTGACTAAACCCTTGTGCTACAAGTCTTGCCTTTTTTTTCTCAGTTTTGTCGACATTTACCTTCGTTGTCAGCACATAGCGACAACCAACGACGGTACGGTGTGCAAGTTTCGTTCTTCAGTAAAATCTTAACTTCCGACATGATGGCTTGCTGCCATCCATATCTTTCATTTCCTGATAGAACTTCTTTCAAACTTAACTCCACTGCACCTACAAAATCATCACAGTCTGTGAATTCATCAATTTCTTCCTCTGTTTGAATGTTTGGTTCTACTTCTACCATACGGTAAACTTTTTAGGACGACCTACGCCACTTCTGTCCAGACGTGGTCTTCCAGGCCCTCGTTTCACGACTCGTTCGTGTACCTCCTCTTGATGCTTAGGATCCTCTTCAACAGATCGTGTGTCAAAATCACCACTACCAGCTCCATGATGAGATAGTCCAGCATCCATCCTCAATTCTGTCAGTGCTTCAGCTTCAAGTGGACTTGTCGGATGTTCTCCATCTGCTCCCATATTATTTGATCGATTTTTAAGGTGCGTATTTGAAATTATTTCTATTTCCACAGCCTTTGGATCCTCAATAAGTTTAGGTTCATCCACTTTAATGCCTGAATGAGGTTGATCAGTTTTGAACGGATCAATTTCGATATTTTTCGTAGAAGTTTCATGTTTATGAAAGCGAACATCTCGTGATATGACTACTTTCCTATCTTGAGGAATCCAGACTCTGTAACCTTTTCCATTTCTAGGGTATCCGACAAAAATACCTTCCACACTTCGAGCAGCAAACTTCCCTATTTCTTCCTTATCCAAAACATGTACTTTGGTGCCGAACTTCTGAAAATAGTGTAGCTGAACTGGTTTTCCATACCACTTCTCGTACGGGATCTGTCCTCCAAGAGTACTCGATGGACATCGATTACTCACGTGGCACGCCGTCACAATGGCATCAGCCCAGAAACCTGGTGACAATCCGGACGATATCAGCATACATCTAGCCATTTCTACAAGTGTCCTATTCATCCTCTCTGCAACTCCATTTTGTTGCGGAGTTCGAGGAGCGGTCAATCGCCTAGATATTCCCTCATTCTTTAAGAATACATCGAAATCTCGGTTACAGTATTCACCTCCGTTATCCGTTTGTAAATATTTTATCTTTTTGCAAGTTAAATTTTCTACAAAACTTTTGTACGTCTTAAAGATAGTAAATACATCATTCTTTTTAGTCAGCAAAAACACTTCACACCAGCGTGTAATGTCGTCAATAAAAGTAACAAAATATTTTGCGCCTCCTAACGCTTCAGTTTGCATGGGTCCGACTACGTCAGAATAAACAATTTTTAAAATATCATCACATGGTCCACTTGTTCTAAAAAATGGCAACGCGCTCATTTTCCCTTTCGCACAAATATCGCAATCGTGAAATTCACGGTTGTCTATTGATCCGATTTTAATTCCCGAATGAACTAACACTTTTGACAGATCTTTCGCATTAAGATGACCTAAACGTTCATGCCACAACCACGCATCACTATTCGAGACAATAGATACAGATTCAGTTTTCTCTCTAACATAGTATAACGATCCGCGGTAAACTGAACTTCACCTTGACTATCTGTAACTACAGCCTTATTCTGACTAAAAGTCACTACGGAACCATTATCCGTAATTTTTGCCACTGAAATCAAGTTACTTCGCAAATCCGGAACAAATAGCGTGTCTGACAATAAGACTACTGTACTAGACTCACCTTTACATGCAGACAATGTGACTACACCCTTACCTTGCACATTTGTAGTGGAATTTCATGCTAAATTCAATTTACCACTTGCAGGTATCATGCCATTTACAAACTTACTCGAATCGTTACATAAGTGTGACGTACACCCACTATCTAAGATCCAGTTTTCCATTCTACTATGAACAGCTCTACATTCATCTGTTCAAAACCAGTATTAAAAACAGCTCTATGTACATCACTATCACACTTATTTGACACACACTTCACATCTCCTTTCTTAGGACATTCAGATGCTTTGTGGCCTAGTTTGTGGCATTTGAAGCATTTGAAAATAAAACCCTTTGGTTTTTCCGTGATTTTCTTTTTTTCCAACTTTCCCTTTGCAATCATAGCTCTATCTGTCTTTGGTTGATGTCTCGAGCAACTTTCCTCCAATATCTTTATCTTCAATGCTTCTGGATCTGGTATCGCATCACGAGATTCAATTGCGCATCTGAAGTTTTCAAAACTTGCAGGCAAGCTGTATAACAACATAATGGAGAAAAGATCATTATGAATGTCCACATTCATAGCATTCAACTTATCTTTGATATCGAAAAACTTCAAGACATGCTCTTCGACGTCACCATCATCCTCCGACTTCGCCATTGTTAACTGCTTCAGCAGGGTTGCCTTCCTGGCTGTTCCCTTCGAAGCGTAAATTGACTTCAATTTATCCCACACTTCCTTCGAAGTTGCGCACCCTCTAACGTGTCGCAACTCACTCGCACTCATCGATAATATGAGGTCTGCTCTTGCTTTTGAGTCATTTGACATCCACAACTGTGCAGCCTCCGAATCAACTGGCTTGGGTAGCATGCCGGTCACATACCCCCCCATGCATCGCTCTTTTTCAGGAGAGCCTCTGCATGAACGACCCAACTCTCATAATTCGATTTGTTCAATAAATCAATTTTTACAGTACCCATAGTCATTTTGCTGATTCCCTCGCTTTCCGTAATACTTATTAAACGTATCCTGGGCCCATAACCCTTGTGAGGAACACAATGGGATAAAAAATAATAAATAATACGTGTGCTCAGAAAGATATAATAAAGTGAAAGTAATGTCAAGTCAATACATATTCCTAATATAAAATAACATTTTCATTTATTTAATTAGAACCAAATAGATCCTATTCCCAACACTTCTCAATGAAGCCCTTGATTTTTCGTAATTCCTTCATAATATCTAGCTATAAAATAAATAAGGAATACATATTTTAAATTAAAAGTTAGAAAGAGGGAATGCTGCGAACCTGCCGTATCTTGCCGATCGGCAAGATTCTAGGCACTACATTCCATAAGAACCCAATGGGAGATTTCAAGTGTTTATGAGGAATCAGTAGAATACATTGAGTATTAGGGCCCAGAGGGAGTGGTTTAATGCTCTATGACCTACCTCGACATTAATAATCGTGTAATAATCTCAACAAGAGCTAGTACAAATTGATTTGATCATCAATATGATACTTTCACTACAGAGCTTGTTCATTTAATTGATTGTATTATAAATAATATTAGCTATACCTTGGCATTAAAATAAAATTTATTATCAATTGTTCAAAATTACTTTTCCGGATAGTACCTATTTAATTTACTATCCCTATAAATATTTGATACTATTATCTACTATGTAGATTTTTACGTCTATATATTATTTTTATGAATAGTCTGAACTTGACAATGGTCACATTGATAACAATTAGTGTGATTTTTTGGAATCTTCCTTACTTAAAATGTCTTTATTTTGGCAGACCCCCCATTATTGCGAGGAAGGCGAATGGTTGTCACTCCGCTCATACTTGTGAATAGGTGCTGCTTGTGGGGGCTGATCAGCTTGAGTCTGATAAATGTATAGTTTATTTTTTCTATTGCAGCCATTGTTATCAGCGAGACTTAATTTAAATGTTGTGTAATTAAGGTTTTTTTTTCTAGAAGTGTAGTTTCTGAGTTTATTGCTGGCTCTTCCTTGCAAACGCAACCTTGCGAACCGTGCCTTAGCTGAGTCAGACTATCCATAAATTCAGTTTGCAACAAAAAAAAATGTTTTTATTTTACCTATCAAGACGTAACTTTAGCCATAGGTACTTACCTACTCATTTCATGACGTGACCATTAGAAATAATGTAAATTTTATTTATTTTCAGCGAACTGAAAGAAACCGTCTTCACTAAGCTGGATTTGGTGGATTACTTCAGTTTGGCGGATAACTCACTGACCGACCTTCCTCGGCATGTACTGCGACACCTTCCCCATGTGAAGACCCTCGACCTGTGCCGAAATATGATCACGAAGCTCTCTGTCGACGATTTTAGGGTGAGAGACTTCAAGTTATAACAGATCATAATTTAAATTCAAAAATATCTTTATTAAATGAACTCATTACAAGCGTTTTTAATTATGAGTAACGGACCAGTGTTAACGTAGCCTACAAGTAATATAAAACCTAAAGGTAAATTAATTGAAAGTTGGATCGGCCCTTGATTAGGTAAGTAGGCAACATTAATTGAATATTGGGAAAATAAACTATAACAATGACCTCGTAACGGTGATTGCTAATTGTTTTCAATCATCGCACTAATCGTAACTTCATAACAATAATACAAATAAATTACTATAACCTAAAGGGCAAACAGTAAAGTTGTTGTGAAATCATTAGTAAATGTCATAGTTTGACAATCATACTACTCGTACTTATACATTATGTTGATAGGTAGTGGATACAAAAAAAGTTTGTAGATATAAGGATTATACAGCTTCTATTATGTATGTTGTATCTAAGGATATACAAGAAGTAGAAACTTTGTTGGTGGCTGACAATCAAATATCCAAGATTGAGAGAGACGCAGTACCGCGAGGCTTGAAACACGTACACCTCGGAATCAACCAGCTGAACTCTCTGAACGGAGCCCTCCGAGATCTGGATGATTTGGAGTGGATTTTTATTAACGGCAATAATCTTAAATCCATTGAGAATGAATTGCCAATAGTAAGTATTGTCATATTATTATAGTTAAGTATTACCATACATTTATTTATCTTAAGATACCAGAGAACCACCCGACACTCCCAAGGAAAAAAATGATGATGAACACCATGATATCATATTTAAATAATGACACTGTATAATAACTAAACTATATGTTACCTTACCTTTAGTAAGTAAAGATAGTGAATTGACGTAGCTAATTTCACCAATTTCACCTACCTACTTCATTACCAACTTACCTAAACTTTTTTCATTATTACAGAAAGCCAAAAAGATTCTTCTTATTCATGCCGCTAACAATGAGTTACAAAGTTTGCCGAAGGATTTGAAGCAGATGGCTTCCTTAGAGTCTCTATATTTCTATAAAAATATTATAAAAACACTGGATGGAGCACTACAAAAATCACGTCGGCTAATGCGGATAGGTCTTTCATTCAATGAGATAGAATACGTGAGTAATATTTTATTTGGAGTTAAAAAAGTAATAAAATAGGTACATTATTATGCTGTTATATTCTGATGAATCATTTTTTTCTAGCTTGCGGAGGATGAATTCACTGAAGCTGAAAAACTCGCTGAACTAGATTTTGCCTATAATCAACTCCAGTCTCTGAATGGTTCTTTGAGAAGCTTAAAATCTTTAAGATATTTAAATTTAACTCATAATTTTATGACCGAGTTTTCACTGCAAGAAATTAAAGGTCTTAAAAGATTATCTGTTATTGATCTTTCTCATAATAAAATAAGTCATCTTACGGGAACTGCAGAAGTAAGTTTTATACTAAAAAAATTACTTAGTACTTATTTAAATAAATAAAATTGTAGTCAGTATTGTCTCATCCAATAATATATTTTGCAGAATTTAGTGGAAGTAGAAACGCGCGTTCTTGAATTACGCTTGGATCATAACCACATTCACAGTTTGGGTGGAGCATTGATGGGTCTACGTGGTCTTTTGAGACTCAACTTGAGCAACAACCTGCTCCAACAAATTTTACCCGATGACCTAATTGGTTTGGTTGATTTAAGATTACTCGACGTATCGCATAATCATATCACGACTTTAGAAGAAGCTTCGAAGGTTTGTTTGAATATAAGTAATTAAGTGTGTGTTTGTGTGAAGCTTTGCGAGCATTGCGAGTATTTTTTTCTCCTCCCTTATCAATTTAAAATTTTATTTTAGCTAATGCGCATGTTATATTATAATAATGTACTTATCGGAGTGCTACGTTAATTACCCGATTAATGGTCGTGTAATTATTTTCAGACATTTTTACCGTCGCTAGAGGAACTGATTGCACACCATAATAATATCACAACACTTGACAAGGACTTCCATGGTTTGCCGTCATTGTGTATGGCAGATTTATCCTATAATAAAATTCAGACTGTGAATTATGACCTCGTGTCGAAGTCTCGGTGTACAATTAATGGAGTACCTACTATATTGAAGATTTATCTACAAGGTAGGTATATCACACATACCACCTATTAACAGTCTGGTAATACAATTCTAAAAGTACATAGCTACACACATTTAAACATAAAATAAGTAGGTATGCCTTGTTCACATAACGGGAACATTATAACAATCTATGTCGTCTCCGCTGTGCGATCTAGGACAGGACAGCAAGAAGAAAAGACAATTGTTTACTATTATCCTTACTTGTGTATTTATCCTGAACATCGTTTCATTCCAGGTCTTTACATTTATATTCTGGTATTATATTGTAGCTCAAGGATTCAAGAAAATATATTTTATGTCAATTATATTATCCAGCAAAGCGATATCTTTGTTCTATATGCTTTATTGCCTATTTCTGCTGATGCGACTTCCATGTTAATTTTGAACAATAATTTCGTAGTTATAATAGGTACATACATTATAATCGGCTACTCCATCAATGATTTTTTATGATGCTTGCAAAACTGATAAATCACCCGTTGATATCGGATGTAGGTAATATTTAATAAATAGAATGGGCATTTTCTTGCAGATAACCCCGTTCTATGCAACGATCGGTTGTACGAGTTGATGACGGTGCTAGAGAGTTTGAACGCCCGAGTTAGTGGCGTATTGACCTGCGTAGCACCGCAAACAGCTGCACCGGTCCTGATGAGGGCTCTGAACGATATCGTGCCCCAACAGGAGGGTTCACCTCTGATCATGGTTGCTCACATGGGTACCGCCATGCGCGCGCTGCCCCTCGACGGAATGGACCGCGAGGGGATCTCACCAATACTGCCGCAGCTGACATATCGACGCGTCGGCGCTCTCATCGGACACGTGCTGCCGGAGAGAGAGAACGGTTTGCCCGTAGTGGTGGAGCCACCAGTTACGCTGCCGCCTGCAAGCACGAACGTTGTAGTGAAATGGCCCGACGAGCGGAGTGTTGAGGAGCATGCGCATCCTCTCGCCGACCACCTGCGCCTACGCGATCTGAACGCATCGCCCCAGTGAGCGCGATCCATTCGGGCGCCGCCCACGCCGACGCCATTGAACTGAGTGCTACGCCTTAGAAAATATACTGCCTCTAAATTAGACTCGGGCAGAGTATCTTCTGAATTGGCTAGATGCATGGAAAAATTTTGATAAATATCCCTCCTGTTCAACTTCAGACATGTAAATAGGCACTTTAGATTGACAGTGAAACTTCTAAAACAGGTATTCAGCAAGCGTCGAGCAATGTTTATTTGCCTTAAGTAGGTATATGGCAGTTTACAATCCTTTAAAAATTAAGTTATATTAAGTTAAAACTTTTGATTTGGAAACTCATATTTTATACAAAGATAATATAAATTGACCAATTCTCAGTATAGTAAGTAGGTACAATATGAATAAAGTACAATGTATCGCTTATATTTCATAGTACATAATACTTTGATTGAGTTTGGTCAATAAATATATTAAATGTAAATAAATGTGTGGGTAGTCCAAATGCACAATACTGAAATCCAAATATTTTTTAATACATTGGTAGATAGATACGTTTCAAATAGTTTGGGGAAAAATTTAAAAATCTTGTATCTCTATATTATATTTATCTATATCAACTTCTATACCTAAGTTATTGTAACTTAATAAAATTTAAATTAAGATAAGATACTAGTATGAAGTATTGAATGTGTGGAGTATGTTTGTTGTGTTGTATTAATTGGCAGCACTGGTTTATTGATTTTATTGCAATGTTTCTAAGGCATTCATATAATACACACACACACAATAATAGATTAAATAAAACAATAACTTATTTGATTTCTTTAATATACAGCTTTAAATTGAAATTGAAAATATTTTTATTCATGTATGAAATAATAATGTTTGCTATAGGTAACACTTAATAGAATTAGTAAACCAGTTAAATAATTGCAACATGGTATGAGTAATTGAGTATGACATTAATATTTTGTGGTATTGTGCGCCCGACTTTTCTTTGCGTGTTTAGTATAAATTGTTAATGTTTTCTGGATGTTAGCAAAGAAAATATGTGCGAACTGTGTACATAATATATTATTAGATAAAATACATATATTAACAAATAAACCAAAGTTAAGTAATAAAATAATAATATTAAATTGTATTGATGTTATTGTTTTCTTTTTTTATATTTTGCAGATCACAGAAAATTCTATGGATAGATATTATAACTTGGTACCTATGTGTCTAAAACGAATTGTCGTTTTAAAATAAGACTTCTGTTTAAGTTAGACATTTTATTTCTACTGATAATTTATATTGTCGTTTAACACTTACTAAATAAAAAAAGTATAAGCAGCCAATCATTTTTATTTGTGCCCAATTTCATTTCTTGTATCTACGTACATACAGATTATTGAGAGTGTTTATTATTCTGATTTGATTAAGTATGTTTTCTATATCGTGTATTATTCTTGTGTAACCAAAGAATTGAATCAGTTATAGGTACCTAGGTAGTTGTACAGATATTATTATTGTAGGTACTCTTATTATTGATAGAATAAAAAAATACGTTGTTAACACTATTTGATTAGGATTTAAACTGACTGATAAATCATTTACTTGGCCGACCCAGTGTGGATTGCTCAACTCGACATTCGATCACGTGCACATTTATGCATTGAACTTGTCGAAATGCAAATATGTAGGCCTGCTGTAGGTAGGTATTCCCATTCCCTCACCGGATGACCGGAACCCAATAAATAATCATGCTTTTATTACAACCAAATTGTGCTTTTGGCCCCAAAATTGAAAACCCCTACTGGGTGGTTTTCAATTCGTTATTACTTGAAAGCCAAGAAAAGCCAACAACTACCAAGGTCGGATAATTAAATATAAATGATATACGTAAGGATTTGATTCATTCACTACGATAAAAAATACCTAGGTACTTATAGCGGAAGTTTAAAATTTGAATTGACATTCGCCAGCAGTACCTAGCTAACTGTAAGGGGTGGAAATACATACATCCTAACTAATATTATAAATGCGAAAGTGAGTTATCATCCCATCTATTCGAAAAGGACGACTTGATTCGCCTTTAAGTGTACCCAAAGGTGGTGATTTCTTTAAGAAACTTTTAGCGGACAGTGATGAGTTTTTAATCCTCTTTATTTTATAAGTGCGCCGGAATTATCTTTGCCGCGTACTTATTGAATTTGGAACATCTCATCTAGTGTTCAGCGCCAATGAAATCGAAGGCAAATATTTTTGTTTGAAAAAATTGAACACAATTATCGTTGGACACGGAATAAGTTTTTTTTTTGTAAGTACACCCAGTCGCGTTTAGGATTCTACTAAAGAATCCCCGCCAAGAAAAGCCAGCGAAGCGAAAACGCAGGGGCACTACCTACCTTTTCTCGAAGCGCTTCGTCGTATTTTTGAACCCTCATAACTTCGCTTTGGATTATACCAGATAAACAAAATTCTCAGGATATGATGCCTATAGCAGACTTATTAAACATATAAAGTTTCAATTGCATAGCTGTTATACTTTAGATTTTATTGATAGCTAAAAACCCCCGATTTCGTCACTGACTGATGATCATCAAAACTCATAAATGGTACTTCCTGAAGTCCTAGAAAGCTGAAATTTGGTATTTAGGCTAATATTAGTACAAAAACAACAAAAAAAAAAAAAACTTGAAACTTTTATCCCCCAACCCCTTAAATAGGGAATGCGTCAACTATGTATGTATGGGGACACCCTTTCATTTTCAACTTTTTTTTATTTTTTCCTTAATTTGTACTGTAAGACCTTGCCTTTCGCCAAATTTTGTGATTCTAGGTCGACGGGAACTACCCTATAGATTTTCGACGGTTTTATCTCAGAAACGGGTGGACCTAGCAAGTTGAAATTTATGCCAGATACTGAAGTCTAATAGTCCCTATTAGGTGTATAAATATCAGGGTCCTGAGTCAACACGAGAAAAAGATATGGGCAAATTGTGATTTTCGCGAAAATTTTGTAAGTACCAAAATTTAACTTAATTTTCAACATTTTTTATTTTTCGGAATTTTCCCTTTACTTGTGCTGTAACACCTTGCTTTAAACCAAAATTGATGATTCTAGGTCAACCGGAAGTACCCTATAGGTTTTGGGTCGAAAACCTATATGGTAGTTCCCGTTGTCCTAGAATCACGAAATTTGGCAAAAAGCAAGGTCTTACAGCACAAATGAAGGGAAAATTTCAAAAAGTAAAAAAAGTTTAAAATTAAAGGGGGTCCCCATACATACATAGTATCACCAATTAAGATAGACCTCTGAGTTATATCGGAGCTCATACAATTTTGAGGTCTAGCTTATCTAGCTCTACCGTGATGAACGAACTATTTACAAGTTTGTTCGGAACCCTCGGTGCGCGAGTCCGACTCGCATTTGACCGGATTTTTATACACCTAATAGGGACTATAGACCACAGTATCTGGTATAAATTTCAATTTGCTAGGTCCACCCGTTCGCGCGTTCCTGAGAAAATCGGTGATGACACACTGACAGACGGACAAGAGAGTGATCTTATAAGTTTTTCTTTTTTTACCTTTTGAGGTACGGAATGCTAAAAATAATGTAAAATAAAATAAATAAATAAAAATCTTTATTTGACCACATAAAAAACACAATTAGGCTGAAGTATCTGACCTTTATGGTAGGCAAATCCTGTATACTAATGGTCAGCTCCTTCCCTACTTATAGTTGACAACATTTAAAAGTGATCAATATAAAGTTAAATCTAAAAATAAAAGCTAGAAATCAAATTAAATTAGGTGTCATGCAATTAACAATATAAATTAATCGTGATATAAGAAGTGTGTGTGTATGTGTGTGTTGTGTTGTGTGTGTGTGTGTGTCTGTGTGTATTTAGCATGTTTAATATTTTTTTAATACTATATAAGACAATTCATTAAGTGCGCTTCTCGCCGTTATTACGATCGTGCCCTAAACCACGCGAATCCGTTAATAGTCAAAACTGCCAACTATACTCCTTCAAAGATCTCAAAAATCCGTAGGCCGAAAATCGCCCTCAGCGAGCCGGATGACCCCATAACTTTAGCTCAAATTCAGGATAGGGAGGCTCGCGCAGCCCTCGAGAAACAACGCCCGTGTTTCCGCCCTCGCCGGAGAGGCCCGTCGCGACGTCCCACTCAGATTCAGTCTCGCCCCCCCGTTAGTCAGTCGTTAACGGCCCGAGCCGCCACAGTCAGCAATCCGACCGTCCCCTAAAAACTCCTCTAAATCGCTTAGGCGAAGTCCGTCCCACTTTTTGTGTCCCCCGACGACGCCCTGAGCCGAGGTTCGGGCCCCAACTGGGGCGCCCTCAGCGGTGAGTCGTCACAAACAAACACGGCTGAGAGCCCTAAGCGCTCGCCGAATAGTCCGCGTAAGGGTGTCTATGGTCCTTCAGACCGCCACCTTTAAGTCCTCCTAAGAAAAAAAAAAAAACTATATAAGATTTGTTCTGTATCCTCATAACTATATTTACTTAACCAATTTACAATTTTCTGTTTAAGTTGAAAGTTACTTAGTGAACAATAATTATTGAATAGTCTACATTCAACATTGTACAATCGTGGGGCACTGTAATCATAAAGTCTGCGGGCAAACGTACTTCTCATGGTAGGTACTGGATATCTATATTTCGTTTTAGTGCTCTTCGGTATGTATGGAACAGTTATACGATGGTACCTATTAAAATAATAATACAACCTTCATAATACTAATAAACAACAAAAATACAGAGGCAGTCCAAAGAAGTTTTCACTTCAAAAACTAGATGGCGTTGTCTCTAATTGAAACGAGCTATGGTTTCATTCTTAGATATTTATATAGGCAAAAAGTTACATTTAATCAAGTTTCGTTAGTTTGTTTGAACATAGTCGATTTTCCAACTGATCCAAAAGTTAGCATGGATTGTTTTTGCACACAAACACTTGAAGTAGAGCTAGGTGGGACCTCGCCGTCATCGTATGTTTCATATGCCGGGCGATGGTTCCTACCTCTTCTATTCCTTGACATACTTAATGTATGAAGAAATAGACGTGGAGGTGGCGTCGCAAGGCAGGACTGCTATCGTGCGATATGTTGTAGACCACTGTGATGAACTACAATAATTGTATACTTGTGCCGAATTTGGGGAAACCTATCATGATTCCGATCTGGGGGCGTAAGGGCACTACCTACTAGGGAGAAAAACTACATGGCGTTGTTTCTTATTGAAACGAAAATATTGTCACAAGCAATTTACAAAAAGAAGTGAAATCCCACCAAAAACATTCTCATGTAAAGTGTTGCCGCCAAGAAACCATATGGCACGCACTGTCAAAAAATAATTAGATCTCATGTAGAGCCAAGCTTCTAACTCTACACGCCCTAACTCTACAAGCCCTAGCTACACGAACTGTACACCTTAGTCAAAATATGTGACTTGGCCGTTTCGTTACTACAAAAACAGAAAAGTAACGAACAGTGAATAAATGTTTCACCTTACGCCCATGTGAATGTAGCGAAACGGCCAAGCCACATATTTTGACTAAGATCTAATTATTTTTTGACAGTGCGTGCCATATGGTTTCTTGGCGGCAACACTTTACATGAGAATGTTTTTGGTGGAATTATTTATTCGTAGGTTGCTCCCTTATGATACAATCTACTATTGTTTGTCTGTAACGCTATCACACCTAAACCACCAAACCGATTTTAAAAATTATGTCACCAATGGAAAGCTAAATTATCAGCGAGTAACATAGGATGTATTATATATTTTTTTAATTAGAGATTCCTACGAAAATTACAATAATGTAACCCAAGGTATCTAAAATTTGGCTATAAAAGTCATTATTTGACGTGCGCTGCCATTTTGTTATTTGTTAGAAAATTGTGGATCCCTTTCGACACTTATATGGCCTTATTCATAATAAAATCGAAGATTTTTAGCAACTGCTTAGCAGATTATTATGAATAAGGCCATTAACATTTAATTATGTATAGGTAAGTGCAAAAAATTAAGGAAACGAAGTTCCAATGTGTAAGTATCGATGGGCGGTCAGCTCACTATTTGAATAGTGAGCTGACCGCCGTTTAAGTAAGTAACTTAGATGAAAAAGCTGATTGGATAAAAAATAATGTACCCAAATTATTAATTCAACGACCAAGTCGCGGGCAAAAGCTAGTTAGTATAGGTATAAGTAAAATATAGGTATAAGTAAAAGAAAAAAAAAAAAAACAGTTCGGTAAACACTTGTTGTCGTTCTCTCCGCTTTCAAAAATCAAAATTGTTTGAAAAAAGTACAGTTTATTATTAGTGTTTAGTATCAGTGGATAGCTAAAACTCCCTTTTAAGTACTAGTGAAATCCGTTGTACAAAATACTCGGGATATCTGAAGATATAACTAAAAACATTTTAAAATCATTCTTCAACTACCGACAAAACTGACCTACGACAACTCCTGCTTCGCTCGATCCCGCGAGTCATCCGCACCCAGCGACTTAGTGCCTCGCCTATTTACAATTACCCACTCGCATCTCGATATTAGTAGTGCGACCTCACCTCACTCACAGAAACATGGATGTTATATGCGGTGGATGCGGCAAGTCCATTGGAGACCGTCACTATATGGAATGCTCGAAATGTAAAGGTACATATGACCCTTTTTGCATAAATATGACAGCGGAACAGCTTGATACTTTGTCCGAAAAATTCTTAAGTCAGTGGCTTTGCCCTTGCTGTGTGTGCGCCCAACCTAAAAATATAAATAACAGCACTCCCGTGCGAGGCAAGGAGAGTACACACACCTCTGCCAAGGCTATACATGACACTCCAGTCACAAAACGGTGACTAAAACAAAAGTTTCCGAAGAAGAACGGTTAGTCTCTGATGAAATGCCCATACTAATAGATGAAATTCGCCACTTGAGACAGGAAATGTCGGAATTAAAATTACAGAATAACGACATAAAAACCCAGGTGTATTCTTTGTCAGATACGCTAAGTGAAACTCTGAAAGAGTATGCCAAGAAGTTACAAGACGCTGAACAAGTAATAGATCATCTTAAATCGACCGTGGGACAACTTCAGCAACAAATTGCATGGAGAGAACAGGAGAGCATGATGAATGAGCTGGAAATTGTGGGACTCCCTGAAAAAGAAAATGAAAACTTGGACCACATTCTCAAAGCAGCCTCAAATAAAATCGGAGTTGACTTGGCCGAGGCGGATATCGACGGTATTGTACGAGTTGGCCTTAAAACACGTACTGGTACTAAAGTCTCTTCTGATAACCAAATGCCTAGAAATATTGTTGTGAGGTTAGTGCGAAGACGGAAGCGTGATGAGTTGATCAGGGCAGCGAAAGTAAGGCGAAATTTAACATCGGAAAACATTGTTGAAGGTACACCTGCAAACATCTATTTTAACGAGAGACTTACGAAAGAACGCCGCCAGTTATTTCGGGAAGCCAGACGACGCATCGCCTCGTGCAACTTTAAATATTGCTGGATCCGCAACGGTTCTATCTACGTACGACAATCTGAGGGTAAACCGGCAATCAAAATTGCTACAACAAACGACCTGGATAACAAAGTTGGACCACCTCAACCGCCGCATCCTTCGGCCCCACCGGCATAGACACCATAAGCACCAGTTATGCAACACTAGAAGTAATCAATTGATAACCTCAGAAACTTTTTTTGCTTTTAAATTTTTAATTTTGGCCCTTCATTACACATTTCATTACTCAACACACGCACAGACTTTAAACTTACATATAACTGAAGAAAAAACCACAAGTATTAAATTTCTCTCTAATAAGGTCAGACAAGTAATCCAGAGAGTTACTCGTAAATATAATATTAATACAAACAAGTGGATCTAGTTATTAACGATTTGGATGAAACTCTATCAATAAAATGTCTTTCACTCGAGAGTCTTGATGCTTGTGGTAAATACCTGTCATCTGAATATAACTTCAAAGCTCTAACTCTTAATATTAGAAGCCTACAAAAAAATTTTGATGCATTCATGATATCACTAAAACGCATAGACGTATCGTTTGATGTCATTATTTTGAGTGAATGTTGGTTATCGGATGGTGGCCCTATTCCGCAAATACCAGGATATAATTCATATCACTCAAATAAATATATAAATAAAAGCGGTGGCGTTGCTGCCTACGTCAAGGATATCTGGACTGCCAACGTAAAAGAATCACTTTGCGAGGACTGTAATTGCTTGGAAATTTATCTGAATAACAACTTTTTAATCTTTTGCATTTACCGTTCCCCCTCTTTTTTCGACACAGAAAACTTTATAAACTCCTTACACAAAGTGCTACGTGAAGCTGGTCCTAATATGAATATAATACTTGCTGGAGATATCAATATTGATTTGTGTGCACATCTTCAGGGTGATCCTTGTAGTGATTACTTAAGCATGCTGTATGAACAGAAGCTACTTCCAGCTATTTCTATACCAACTAGAGGAGAGGCATGCCTAGACCACATCTTTATAAATAATACAACCAATGCTCTGGGTCTGGTTTGTTCCTCCGACATCACAGATCACGATATATGCATCCTTGGGATGTCTGCACGACGTTCAATTTCACGATGTAAACGTATCCGCTCAAAATTAGACACTGTTGCTGTGGTGGAACACCTGAATTCAATGGATTGGTCTGCAGTCACTGACTCTCAAGACGTGAATCAGGCAGTGACAGTTTTCAATAAATACATCAATGACGCGATTAGTAGTTACACCCAAAAAACTGTGTTAAGCCGGTCAAAATTTAATCTTAAACCGTGGATAACTCCGGGCTTAATGAAATGTCAGAGAAACAGAGATAGGCTACATCTAGAAGCTAAGAAAAATCCAAGTAATGAAATCACTCAAATCACATATAAAAGATATCGTAACTTCCTTAACTCTCTGTTACATAAACTCAAATTGGACTATGACAGTCAAAGACTTGCTACAAACAAAAATAACCCAAGAAAACTTTGGTCAACCATTAAAGACATTTGTTATTTGAACAAGAAACATAGTGACCCAATTGAATTAACAAAAACAAAACCAGATGTTCTCTCATCCCTAAATTACTGCAACGAGTATTTTGCAAATGTTGGTAAATCTCTAGCGACTGTCTCCCTTGAAAAACTATCATCCACCCAAGAAGCTTTAGCAACCGCCGTTAAATTAAACAAATCAACACAGGTTTCATTCTTTATGTCCCCTACTGACGAATATGAAGTCAACAGTCTTATATCTGACTTGAAAATGGATAGTGCCCCAGGAAACGATAGTTGTAGCTCATCCCTGATCAAACAACTCAAAAACATTATTTCTAAGCCACTTACGCACATTTTTAACCTGAGTTTATCCTCAGGTGTTTTTCCGACTGCTGGAAGGTTGCTATGGTCGTACCAATCCATAAAAATGGCGATAAAAATATGCCATGCAACTATCGTCCTATTTCTCTGCTTTGCATCTTCTCCAAAATACTGGAAAAAATTGTCAGCAAAAGACTCGTCCACTACCTGGAAAAAAATAAACTTCTCCCAGACAAGCAATACGGTTTCAGACAAGGCCGATCTACGGAGGACGCTCTGCTACTCCTAACTAATTTTATTTCTTCCGCACTAGACTCAAATCAAAACTGCATTGGGGTATTTCTTGACCTTGCCAGGGCGTTTGATACAGTATCTCTTCCTATTCTTCTAGAAAAGCTAAACTTCTTTGGAATAAGAGGAATAGCGCATAACTGGTTTTGTAGTTATCTTTTAAACAGGCAGCAGTGCGTTAAGGTGGGCGAGGAAAAAAGTGATCAGCTCCCGGTCTATTTCGGAGTACCACAGGGAAGTATCTTGGGCCCTACGCTGTTCATAATGTATATGAGTGACCTGCTAGATGTTCAA
The DNA here is from genome assembly GCA_951361185.1 of Ochropacha duplaris. NCBI lineage: Eukaryota > Metazoa > Arthropoda > Insecta > Lepidoptera > Drepanidae > Ochropacha > Ochropacha duplaris. Next base: position 6,890,338 of record OX592690.1, read on the forward strand.
CTGGGTGATTCTGAAATTACTTGCTACGCAGATGACACAGTCATTTTGTTTCGGGGTTCGTCCTGGGACAAGTTATTCGATGCAGCGGAAATGGGTCTTTCAAACGTTAGCAATTGGCTTCACAAAAACTTATTGACCCTGAACCTTGCTAAGACCCAGTACATATCTTTTCATAAGACAAGTGTTTCACAGCCTCCTGTTGGTAAAACTCTAAGGCTACATTCATGCAGTACGTTGCCTCAGACATCTTCACCATGCGACTGCGATAGTATTACTCACACATCTTACACTAAGTACCTTGGCGTTATCGTTGATGAAAAGCTATCTTTTAAACATCACATGGCCCAACTAGCGAAACGAATCGGTAAATCAATCCACATGATGAAATGTCTTCGGTACTCAGCCGACAAACAGACTTTAAATCTTGTTTATAAGGCAATATGTCAATCTGCTTTACTGCATTGCATCACTGTTTGGGGCGGAGCCGCCAAGACTAGCATGATTTGTCTGGAGAGAGCTCAAAGAGCAGTGCTTAAAGTGATGCTACGAAAACCTTTTAAATATGATACTGACAAACTATACGCAGAGTGCAAAGTACTTCGCGTACGGCAACTCTTTATACTGAGAACAGCCTTGAAGATGCGCAGGATCGTCATATCCTCTCCAGAATACGACTATCTTACCGAACGGAGAGTTTACAGAATACCTGTCCCCATGGTCCGTTCTGTATTTGCCAAACGTCTTCCAAAATTTCTACATCCTTATACGTACAACATTACATGCCGTAAGGTTCCTAATGTTTTCAAACTCTCAACACTAAAGGCTAAACAGGAAATTGAAAAATGGTTAATGAAACTTGATTATCTTCAAACTGAAAATTTACTGTCGACAGGGTTCTAATCAAGCTTCAGTTATACTAACTCACCCCAATAACACACATAAACACTTACATACTCACACTCACACACATACACTTATACACACAAATTAAGCCACTTATAAATATTGGTTTGTAGATTAAGATTTTATTTTATATCTTTCGATGTCATTTGCTTATTATTACTTTTTTTTTTACTTGAGAAATTTTTATCGAACTGTGTAACGGTTAATAATTTTGCTTGGTAACCATTTGTTGGTCTCCTGCGATACAAGCTTCGCTTAGTGCAGGGACCGTTGTAATCTGTTTGTATGTAATTTTTTTTATTGAAAATAAATAATTATTATTATTATTGAAAATAAATAATAATTATTATTATTATTATAAGTATCAATATCATTTACTTTGGGACGGATTATTCGTCTAAGGACGGAACATGCCTGAATATCGAAAGTATGTTACAAAGAGTACCTATATAATTAGTATGTTACCCAATCAGTAAAATGACATCAATAACTTTTTAAAAATCAAACGAGAAGTTATTGTTCCGAGATGTAGGTACCCAAATTATTGACATTAAACACTCCCATACATTTAGTTAGGTACCTACCTATGAGATTAGTAGAAAGGTTCCAGTTTCCTTGTTTCATAAGGTTATTTATGCTTGGTACTGATATTAAAGGAAACTATTTATTAACCTAACAAAGTAATAAAACTATCTTTTAAATATTTATTTCTCAATTTAAGACACTATGTGCCAATATATTGGCTAAACCAAAGCCACTTTGGTGGCTCTTCACTTTCACCGCGATAACTTTTCGTGGACACTGACGTTTGTAAATCTAATGGTATGTGTGAAAAGGCCTTTAAATTCCCTATCCAGTGATATATAATACGTCCGTGTTTGAGCCGTAAATTTTTTTTTTTTTTTTTTTTCAAACTTGCCCGATTTTTTTGCAAGTTGGCAAAAATCATGCCGAGTCATGTTCGCACTCGAATTTCTTATTCATTTTGTATGGGATCAAATAAAACCAAAAAAACACATCCTCCAATGATACATTGACTGTAAGTAATTAGTTTTACATCGATAAAGCAAGGTATCTAGAAATTTACGTAAAATCTTCAATAAAAAGTATACTTTTTTCCGAACAACGATATTTCCAACAAGATTGTGTTCCGGTCTTATTAGAATGTTACAGTTGGTAGGATTGTTTCCGTAGGCAATTTATCTATGATTCTAGAGGTATTTTTTGTTTTTTAAACGGATGAGCAGCTTGGGAGCGCTAAGCGAAAATTTCAAAGGAGGCGCGCGTGTTCGTTTGACAGTTCGAAATGGCGCCATTCAAGGGGTGTTTGACAGTTCATTTCCGCAGAGCCGCGGAACCAAACTAAAACCTTTCTACCAATCTCATACAAAATGTATGAGAGTGTTTAATCTCATAAAATTTTTTCGACAACCTGATAACTCAACACGATTCACAGATGCACTACATACTCTTTGGATGCACTTAGATTAAACTTTATTGGACAGAACGCCACCGACATTATCCAAAAATTGTGTTCCTTACTTCGCAAGTTCCCGCCAAAACGTCTTTCTAATCGATCGATATCTTTTTTTATTTATTTATTTTAAAGGCTTTAGTTACAAGAATATCAAGCCTGAACCATTACTTTATTTTCAATATTCTTTTTTTTATGTTAAAGTCACACTACATCAAATTCACAGTAAAGTCTAGTCCTCGTCTGTACAAGTTGATATCGATATCGGTAGAACTCACAGATAATATTTTTTTTTCATTTTTTTAGTCTTGTGTAACAATTATATATTCTAAATTGATAGGTAACTCTAAATACCTATTTGAAGCAAATACCTATCAATTGCGAAAAAGAGAAAAATAACAACTACGTTGGGACAATCTCTCTTTCTTTCATTAAAGGTAAGTAGGGTTAGAGTTAATAGGTATTTAGAGTTACCTATCCATTTAAAATATATAATTCTTGATCTTATGTAAACAATATCACAGTTATTAAACTAAAACGTAGTGTTTTTATCCTCTTTGTATTAAACTGTGACAGGGACAATAGTCTCCAATGAACAGCAACGTGCACGAAGTTGTGTTTGTGTTGCTAGGGTTTCCCATATGCTTTTATGTGATACGCAGTCAAATGCTTTTTGGTAATCAATATATGCAATGTAGAGTGGTGTATTTTTCCCTCGGTACGAACGTTATCCGGCGTGACTGGCGATCTGCTTCCTTTTTAAAATTCAGCTTCTTTTACAGTGTTTTGTATGTTCGTCGATAACGCACGATAATCCCAATCAGTTCTTAGATTTTTAAAGTAATTCGCATTTTTGGCGGATAAAGACTAAATTTTTTGTGATATAACGCGAATCTTACGTGACATATAAAAGAAGAATATTGAGTATATAAGAGTAGATAAGAAAATAATAAGAGTTGATGGCTAGGCTGATAGTCTTGTAACTAAAGCCTTTGAAATAAATAAAAAAAAAAGATATCGATAGGAATAAAAAAAAGGAAAATGAAAAAATTTACTTTCTTGTCTTGTTGCTTTGTGCGAAGTAGTAAATGATCGGTGTCGAATATTATGAAAAGCTGAGTGCCCGTATTTCAAACCGTAATGTTTAAAGTTTAGGTATCTTCGGGATGTGTACCTAGTAGTGTTGTGAAATTTTCCGTGTGGAATGGGAATAAATTTATTGATAATCCATTGATTTGCGTAACAAAACGAAATGTTACCATCGGGAGCCTTTCATCACTCAACTTGAATCCAAATCTGTAATCCATTCAGAATGTCGTCCAAGCCACAAGTGTTTTCGTTATATGATAGTTCACCAGATACGTTGTTCAATATTTGTATGAACTACATCGTGAACAATCTAAACACTATCACGACGCTTGACCCTCCAAGCAGATGGCGTAAACTTAAAGACGATGTCATATTGCCCGCTGAGATATGCGAGAAGTTTCTTGAGGCTTATCAGTGTGAGAATCGCGTAAACGATAACATTGCCAATCTGTTTCGCGATAGGTACCGTACCCGCCTAGACACTGTGAAGCTGCGAAACTCGCGCATCACTGATGAGGGATTGCGCTGTCTCATGGTGCACAAGCCCTTCGAAGTGGAACTGGTACAGTGTGAGTATTTATCACAATGCTCATTAGACATCATAAACAAGAACAGTGAAAATCTAGTCTCTCTTAAATTTGGACCACTCACATATGTTTTATCACAAGATGAAAGTGTTTATAGGCAGCGAGGGTACATTATAAATGCACCTCATCTCAAGAGACTCACTATACAGCGCAGGGGACTGGCCATTTTTCCTCTGCTGCTTCTAAAACCATTAACTCATTTAACATATTTGGATCTATCCGAATGCACGTCTGCTGGTTCCATCTGGGCTTTGAGTGAGCTGAAAATGCTAAAATCTCTAATCTTGCACAGTGTAAATTGGTCTAAAGATATAATTGAATGGATAACAAGCCTTAAGACTTTAATTCACTTAGATATATCGCAGTCAAATGATAGGCATGGTAAATATTTAAACCCTAATGAAATTTTATGTAAATTAATTGGATGCCTGCCAGAGTTAGAATCTTTAGATATATCTGGCACAAATCTAGCTGGATCAGGGGCAGCTACAGTTTCCACTATAAATGAAGGAAACTCTAGTCAAATGGAGATCCCAGTGCGCTGTGATATTCCTGGACTTGTTAGTCGTGTTAATAATCCCTTGGAGTTTCTTGGTTTATATGGTACACATCATGGAGCATGTAAGAGGCATGATATCCCTGCTAAAGTGGTAAGTTCAGAAAAGTCCTTAACTAAAATAAAGATATTAATGTACTCTTTCAGCTGGGGTTTTATTTTGCCAAAAAGATTTTCTCTTGTGTAGAATGTTTAAAGGTATGAAGTAAAGCCCTTGTTTTTGCTCATCAGTCATGAACCTTATAAAAAAAATATTCAGTTTAATTTGTCTTATTATCTATACTAATTTGATAAAGAGGAATGATTTGATTGTTTGTTTGCATTAAATAAGCTCTGAAACTACTGAACTAATTTTAAAACATTCTCTCACCACTAGAAAGCTACATTATATCTGATGAACATAGGCTATATGTTGTCCCAGGAAATGATAAGATACGGCTAAGGAAACAGCTAGTATATTATATTTATTTTATTGGTTAAAACCCTTTCCCAAATCTGGGTGTAATTATGTCATAAATATATGTGTTAACAGGTTACAATAGTATAAACTTTGCTTAGTTTGGGATTAGATGGCCATGTGTGAAAAAAGTCCCAGGACATTATTATTATTAATTTAGTTAAAATAAAATATAAAACTTAAATACTTTTCTTTTTTATAGATATCTGGTGATGCAAATGAGGAGCAAATCCTAACAGCAGCTATAGCTTACATGGAGAGGCCAGCCATGTTAACTCGTGTGTTGAATGATCTTTACTATCTATTCCGCTATGAAAATAATGCTTATGTAGCTCGAGCCTTATCTGTGGTGCTGGATGCCATGGACCAACATGTGTCTGAGAAGCATATACAAATATCTGGAAGGTAATGTATTATTATTATTATTATCGTTTTGTGGTGTCAATCTGGGCTTTGAGTGAGGATGCTAAAATCTCTAATATTGCACAGTGTAAATTGGTCAAATTCAAAATGACTGCTTGCACGGCCGAGCACCGACATCTGTAGGCGTCATAACGTTACGCTAAAAAAATCAAGCTTGTTCTAATTTTATATCTCGACAATTAAAAATAAAACATTGAAGTTATTCACATAGTAGGTACCTACGAGTACATAAAAAACAGTAATTTTTCCATTTCTTTATTTGATATTCCTACACAATTTTTCATCCATTCCGGCTGAAATTTAATTATTTTAATCTTTTTATTTCCAGTGCAACATTGTTTTACATAGTAAAAGGGAAAGAAAAAGATCGCATTGGAATAAAGCTGAAAAGGCGTATTATCACGGCCTTGCTAGACGGAATGGAGGCACATCTTGGCGATGACACCATGATGAGAAATGGATGCCTTACTTTGTGCCAATTCAAAATACCAATAGATGTGGTAAGCTTTTCTTTTAATGTAACAATTATATATTAGCGTAAAGTAAAATAACATTATGATTTTCACCACCACTGGTTCAGTAATATTTGACAGTTGCACTTTGTAAATCAGATAAACCACGGAGGTAAAAATTAACGGAGATGCCGCTAGGTAAAATCTCTTCAGAAAGATGTGTCGCTTGAATGCAGGTACGAGGGGGACGAGGTACGGCGATGTCTCTACCGTGGGGTACTCCTATCATTAGTAAATCCATCTAGCAGTGAAAGTAATTATTACAGTGTAACTGAACTATTTTTATTTTAGTTCTTCTACTGGGCACTATGGCGTAACATAGCATAACGAATTGTTCCAGAACATTATACGTGCCATATTATGGTAGTACCACATTATTATTCACTCGCTGACAGATGGCGCAGTCTTCTAATTTTAAATTCTTCGTTTCACATAAGTTATCTATAAAAAAAACTTTACAATAGCTAAATAAAATGAATCAACTTATTCCAGACGAAAATTTGTTACAATATGCGTTGATAATATTTGAAACATGTTTGATTTCAACGACACATGTCTCTAGATTTAATCTGGCTGAAAAAGTGTATTAAAATGAAAATAAAAATATTACGATCTTACAAATAAAACTTTGTGTCATGTATATGTTTTAGTTTTGATCTTGAACAATTCTTATATGCAACAATAGTGTACTTCATTGTCAAAATAAATTAACCATTAAAAAACTTAAACCCAAGTTTAAAGTCTTTGGTAAATCCGAACGCGGTAGTAATACACTGATACTAGAGTCGCAAGCCCCGCCCACGTGTGACTTCCTGACCTAATTGAAGGCGCCTGACCTAATTGCCTTGCGGCACCTACGCTCTTATATTTATCTATGTGGTAAACTTTCTCCTTTCCACGAAAATTAATATGATTTGATTTCATAGTGTCTTTGAGAAATGCTCTGAAATACAAACTTATATTAAATTAACTTTGTAAACTAGTTATAACTAACTAGTCACTTGTTAATGCTATGGATCCTGTACACTGCGCAGTGCGCGTGTTCCGATCGTCCAAGGTTCCGATACATACCGGGCTAGTATATGTTTTATGTCAGAAGTCTGACAATGAATGAACCCTGAATAAAAATTATTTTTTTTTTAAAAATCATCCCGTCCGATCCGATGGGATGATTTTTAAAAAAATTTGGTACATAGAGTTATATTACTCAATCACGGACGTATATCGTAAATAAATGAATTCCGATACAGGTCTTATGGAGCACGGGTTGTTATCTATTGTGTCTCGATTCCCATTTCTTAAATCATTTTAATGATGATGAGTATAAATCTTCATAGAAACTAAATTATGGCAGTTGCTTGTGTTACCATGAATGTATTCGATTAATTAATTAAATAATTCTAAAATTTCAGTTGTTCGAGTACGAGAGAGTCGTTCAGATTTTATTGAGTGGTGTCACTGATGTAAATCAAGAGGGTTTCGTCCAACGTATTGCCATCTATCTACTCAACTCGCTCGCTTGCCAAGTGGATGGGAAACAAAAGCGATTCCTTGGCAACAATGGTGCTATCGTGGTAAGTTAGTCATAATATCATTATTTGTGTATAAGCAACCTTCCGATCCTTACTACTATTCATAAGTGTTTGTTTTTCATTTTAATTTGATTAAGCTCATATAGCTCATGGTCACCTAAGATCAAGTGAGATTGTGGTCAAACGCAAACCTATTTAACAATAGAAAAAATAAAGTGAGTTACACTGACCAACAACAGAATCTGCCTAATCAGCTTTACTTAGCTATAGATGATGCACGCTAATTCGTATTAAAACATACTAACTTAAACTAGAACTGCAGAAAGATTAATTTTGCGCATCGAATAGCCTTTGTATCTTTGAAATCGGCTGTCGGGCAGAAAAGATAGAGGCCATTTTATGAAGTGTAGGCGAGCGAAGCTGCGGTCATCTGAGTTTTATTCGAGTCCATAACTGACACATAAGATAACATTGTTTTTTCTATGTAAGTGCTAGGACCTTCGTTTTTATACTATAGTATGTACACGTTGTGTAGGGAAGTATTATTATATCAGCTATCTATGAGCACATTGAACCTGAAAACTGTCACAATTCAATCTTTTGCGAGTATGTTTATTATTTTTATTTTATTATAATGTGTGTGCTGTGCTATGTGCATGATAGATTTAATTAATTTTGTTATTTTATTGTTTATTAGTAATCTGCGAATATGTTTAGATATCGTATTGGAAATGATGTTATGTGTTTAGAAGTCACTTTCATTACTAATGTTTAATGCTGGGCAAATTTAAAGTGTTGCGATGTATCTCGATCAAGGAATTAGCTATCAACACGAAACGATTTTTTACTTGATGCTTTGCGGTTGTAAGAATGTTACCACTATCGTATCCTGTTCTATGTATATAATTTGATAAATGAGAAAGTGCGTGTTTTTTTAGAAAATATATATGTTATCACCGAGCTCCGTAACTTATCCATATAAATGCGAAACTGGCTGATTACTTTCATGGTTTACCAGTTGAACATTTTTTTGGGTGAAAAGGCACGAACTGTAAAACGAGCGTGTCTGTACATTGAATAAACAAATACATACTTGCCGTAGGAAGAGGCACCAAATGCAATGAAACCATTTAATTTTTCTTTACTACTGAACAGATTTTTATGGTGTTTTCACCGGTTCATTAAACATAGCTTGGCGCTTGGCTCTGTTGAATTTGACTAAAGGGTTAAAGATACAAACATTTTATGATGTCTGTGCAGGCGAAGCTGGCGGAGAAGTATATACGTTCTTGAATATGATTTGGTATACTTTGATCCCGGAAACAGGTGAAACCGCGGGGTACAGCTAACATGACTATAGTTACTTGCGCATAACGATATTTTCTGTCGCCAAATGTTAATTAAAGTCAGTATTAATTGAACATAGATCGTTCAGGTCGACGTCCGACTTTTTATATAATACTAGCGGACCCGGCAGACGTTGTCCTGCTCTAAAATTAAAACAAAACTTAGAACCCGATTCCAGCGCCACCTACCGGTCCAATTTTGTTTTTAAATCATCGAGGAACCCATTGAAATACACACACAAAAATTCATCCAAATCGGTCCAGTCACAGTTTCACAGTTTTTGTTACCGTACTCCTCCGAAACGGCTTGACCGATTTTGATGAAATTTTATATGTATATTTAGTAGGTCTGAGAGTAGGTTGTTATCTATTTTTGGTATCGCTAGATCCCACGGGAACGCGGGTGAAACCGCGGGGTACAGCTAGTAAAAAATAGATAATAACATATTCGTCCGGTAAGTAGTACGACAAACTTAAGGGGGAGATAGGTGGGCGGGTCAACTACCAAATATACAAAAATGACCTTTGTAAAAATGTCACCATTTTCGACATATTTTTAAATTTCCGTTTTTTTTTTAAATGTAACTCCCGCACTACGTTTTTGAGTTGTGGTATTCGGAATTTATAACTTTTTACATTTGTTTTTATTGCAAAACAATCTTGAATCGTTGTGTTATCAGATGCAAATAATCTTTAACAAGTAACTATTGTAGTTTTTAATTTTTTTTTCATTCAAATTAATATTTCTCCTTTTCTACGTGAGGTTGGTAAAGTTTTAAACTCACCTAGAGCAAAAATAAGTCCTGAACGCTTGTTAACCTATTAACTTAAAATCATCCTCGTTTAATAGACATTTGGAAATGATAAACAGTTTATCATGAAAACATTAATAAGAAAAAAAATACAGAAGAAAGCTAAGTAGGTACACGACAAATCACGTTAATCCAGTACTTCATACTTTTTTTTCTTGGATCTTGGACTTTGCTTAGATTTCGACGTTGTTGACTGTGTTATCGAAAAAAAAACAAATAAAGTACGAATAAAGGCTATTTAATTTCGTCTCGAGTTAGCTTGGGATGTAGTACTGGATTAACGTGATTTGTCGTGTACATTTCTTCCGTATTTTTTTTTATTAATGTTTTCATAATAAACTGTTTATTATTTCCAAATGTCTATTAAACGAGGATGTTTTTAAGCTAATAGGTTAACTAACGTTCACGATTTTTTTTTGTTAATACTTTACCAAACGTAAGTAGAAAAGTACAATGCCTTAAAGGATCTCTCTCTGGCTCTCAAATGCAATTGCTGTGTTATGCAACGTGCTTGGCGACAGATTTTAAACTTGAGAGTGGTAGGTAGTCGAGTACTACAAACAAAGTACCTTACCTACGTGCACCGTGTAAATGGATTGATAAACCTCGGTGTAGCGTAATTTGGGATGAATCCATGGCAAGGAAAAGCAATGGGAGCAAAGCCACGATTTCGCGACACACGAAATCCATGCGGGCGTAGTCGTGGTCAAAAGCTGTTAACTATTAAATTGTTACTGAAATAAAAGCACACCATGAAAGCGAATGTGCACTTATTTAATGATTTCTATATGATATATATAATCTGGCGTGCTGCAAGTTATGCTGCGACTTTGTGAGAGATGTGCGAAATTACTTTTACCACCTGCAATATTAAAGGCGATACATAATATTGATTATAAACGACCTGTCTGTGACTGTATCTCATGAACCGTGATAGCTAGACAGTTGAAAATACAAAATTTGTACGGAACCCTCAGTGCGCGAGTCCGACTCGCACTTGACTGGTTTTTAAACTCACTCGATTTTGTACATGTGATATGATAAAGCTTTGCGTGTTAATAGTTTTAGTAGACAGTAGTAGTTACTACTCTAGAAATATAAGCTTGTAAGCTAAGCGAAAGAGAAATTTGTAGACCAAGCGAATGTAGATTTTTTTTTTATTAGTCTTGTATATATATAAAAGGCAATCGTTACTGACTGACTGACTGATCTATCAACACACAGCTCAATCCACTGAACGGATTGCGCTGAAATTCGGCACGCAGATAGTTATTACGTAGGTATCCGCTAAAAAAAGGTTTTTCCAAAATTATCCGGATGAAACAGGGGTCCAAAATTTGTATGGAGAAACGGGATCGCGAATGAAACTGCGGGGCAGAAAGCTAGTATCTCTATATGGCTGGATTTGATATGAGGGAGGAGACAACAACCCCAGTTGTAGATATGAGATGTTTTTATCCTAGAATGCAAATGAAACTGCGAACTTAGCGGATTTTAAACATGAACTTGAATATCACTGGCATTTGACCAGACGTGTTATTTTTTTTTATCAATTTGTTAGGTAGGGTAGGCTAATAGTGACACAATATATTTAATGCTATTCATATACATAATACGACTTAATAATCATGACACCAACACCGCTTACCACAGCTTGGTAATGTTATGTTATAATGATAATGTTATGCTTGTGTTATGTTATTATTTGGCCGATAGTGGTGAAGCCTAGAATGTATAAATAAATATCCTCGGACATTTTTCACACACGGCCATCTGATCCCGAACTAAGCAGACCTAGTAATATGGAAACCAGATGACTGATATACTGCATTATGCTACTTTTTTGTTGTTGTAAATACATACTTAAATAGATAATAACACCCAGACTTAGGACAAACAGACAAGTTCATGCACACAAATGTCTGTCCTGGATGGGAATCGAACCCACGACCTGCGGCGTTATAGGTAGTGTGTTAACCAACCACACCAACGGCCCGTCAATCCGTATTACTGATAAGGATGGGTTGCGTCAAATATGCCCCCGCACATGCCTTGTGACAGTCACTTTCGCTTTTACAGCTAAGCAAAGTTCATGCCTAAATCGTCGTACAAATGCTGGTCTTGATAATCTTTCTTCTATCTAATAGTATAAAGAGAAAAGATTTGTATGTATGTGTGTAACGAATAAATTCAAAAACTACTGGGCCGATTTCAAAAATTCTTTCACCATTTGAATGCTACATTATTCCAGATTAACATAGGCTATATTTTTTTATTCCGGGATAAGATAAGATCCCACGGGTGAAACTGCGGAGGACAGCTAGTGTTTTTATATACCTAGTTCACTAAATAATTAAAATAAAAATAATAAGCCATACTACTAATTTGCGAATTAATATATTTGGCATCTGTGATCGAACGGTGTAAAGTTTTATTGTATTATATTGCGTTTAGATACTTTTCTTATATATGTACCTTATAGTAATAAAAAATTACTTATTTGCAAAGAAATCTTGCTGTAACGCGAATTGTTTTTACTGAATGTTTTTGGTGGGATTGTTTTAACTGAATCTTCTAATTATAAAACAAACGCTCTATTTATAACTTAGTTGTGAATATAATTGGTGTTGATGTTGCAATCAAACTATTTTGATTTCAAGTGCTGCTTACTTCTTTGACCTCATTCTGTTCCCGCTGCGTATCTAAAATATATATTTTAAAAAATATAGATCTGTTTGCGGGATTCAGCTATGCTGGCGGTATTTTATTGATTCTCTAAAGGCCGTAATATGTTTTGTGTATGAATTAAAGCACCGATTATAATGTGTACAAGCATCGTAAGCGAAGTAAACGATTTTGCTTTCTGTTCTTAAAATTATTGTATTATTATTGATAAAGCATGTAATTTCGTGGAGATCCTTGGGGGAAGCCTTTGTCCAACAGTGGACGTCTTCCGGCCGATATGATGATGATGATGTAATTATTTTACGTACATTTTATGATTGTTATACAACAGAAATCTTTTGTCGAGAATTTACCCAATGCCATGGGCAATTTTTTTTGTTTGTAATAAGTGGTGTATGACTACAATCTATATATTATATAAAAAGAGAAGGCCTGACTCACTGACTCATCAACCCTTAACCTAAACTTTTTTTGTAAACGTAAACAATTAAGTTTTGTTCCAAATGTTCAGTATAAGTAGTGAGATTGTGTCGTCGATCAATCAATATACGTATATTTATAAGTGGAAAAGGATCGCTCCACATCCACTGAGCACTGAGCTAACTGCGTAGAATTTGAACTTTGGTGCTATGTTAGCACTTCTAGTTTATGGCAAAAGTTGTGCCGTCCCATTAATAAAAATATCAATTCGAGCTCGAAAAATATTGTATGTATCAATAATTTGCATCATAACTAGATCTTAAGTAAAATATGCTATTACCTTAAATATAGGCTTAAATATGCAAATGCATATAATCCGGTCTCTACTGATAAGTAAGTGACGATGTGGTGGTAAAGACACAAAGCTTAGAACGTAACTGGGCTGTCTAGTGCAGGGGTCGGAACACACAGACAAGTGTCTCAAAAGCAGAACTAATATCAATAGCTATTTCATACAATGCTTGCGTTTTTAGGGTTCCGTACCCAAAGGGTAAAAACGGGACCCTATTACTAAGATTTCGCTGTCTGTCCGTCTGTCTGTCACCAGGCTGTATCTCAAGAACCGCGATAGCTAGACAGTTGAAATTTTCACAAATTATGTATCTTAGTTTTGTAGTTTTATAGTAACGTAAATAATTTGGAGATATTTTATTGCTAGGTCTTAGAATATATAAAGGTCCTAGGTATACTTATTAAAATTTATGTTGAAATTTAAAATAGTGATGGCAGCCCCCGAAGGATTGTCTTAGGTTTTTTATTTCTCTAGTTACGTAAATTCTTTAACTCGGGGTCTTTTAAATTATTTTATCCTTTTTCAATTACATTTTAACCGTCGTAGGTTTTTACAAAATTTTTAATTTTGCATTTTATTTCAAACTTTTTAAAGAGTATAGGTAAAATATTATACCTACAAAATCGATATATGTAGTTGATTTTAATATACAATTATAATAAGTATTTACAGCTAAACTTTGCAGGTGGCTTTGTTGTAACTCAACTCGATATCATTACGTAGAATGAAAATAAAAGTTGATAGGTATGATGTAGAAAACATTGAGCCGCAACTCTAGAATAGTCGTTAAAGAGAAGAGAACATAAAAATGACGGCATATTAATACCGCATCAAAATTGGACTAGATATTACTGCAGCGCCACCTAGTGAGTTATTACTGTAACGCCTATTTAAGAATCTTCACTAATCAACTACAACCCATTATTGATAACCGTTTCCAAATCGGACTACTAGTTTTGGTTTTGCACAAACAAATGTTTACTGTAGCGCCCCCTGGTGAGTTTTTTTTTTTTTTTTTAATACTGGATAAGCTTGTGTTTGACCACAATCTCACCATGGTAAGTGATGATGTGGCCGAAGGTGGTAAGCACACAAAGCCTAGATGGGAACTGGCTCTCAAGTGCAGCTGTCGGAACACACCGATAGGTGCTTGGCGACAGATTTTCAACTTGAGGGTGGTAGCCAGCCAGTCGGGTACTACAAAGTACCCTACCACCGTGCTATGGTTTCCTCACGATGTTTTCCTTCACCGAAAGCTCAAGCTCATTTTAGGATTCGAACCCACGACCTTCGTCGCGGTATTCGACGTCACTTACCACTGAGCTATCATCGCCTTAAAAAGTCGTCATCGTAACACATATCTAAGAACATGTACCAATCAAATCCTAACCTATCACTGAAAACCGCATCCAAATTGACTACTAGTTTTGGTTTTTCTAAGCTTTGTGTGCTTACTATCTTCGTTACATCATCACTTACCATGGTGAGATTGTGGTCACACAAGCTTATCAAGAATAAAAAATAAAATAAAAAAAAGTTTACTGCAGCGCCCCCTGGTGAGTTGTCACCGTAACACCTATCTAAGAACATGCACCAATCAAATCCTAACCCATCACTGAAAACCGCATCAATATCGGACGAGTGGTTTTGGAGATAAATGGCAACATTGGTTTGCACAAACAATGTTTGCTGCAGCGCCCCCTGGTGAGTTGTCACCAGGGGGCGCATATAACACCTATCTAAAAACATGCACCAATCAAACCCAAACTCATAACTGAAAACTGCATCAAAATCGGACAAGTAGTTTTGAAAGAGAAGAGAGAAAAATGGCAACATAAAGTTGCACAAACAAACGTCCTCTCACCCCAAACGCATATACCGTCTTCGTTCCGTCGCGGGTAAAAAATAAAATAAATATTTAAGGGGGGCTCCAATACAACAAACGCTATTTTTTTGCCCTTTTTTGCTCGATATCAATAATGGCAACAGGCATTAGGCACTTGAAATATTCACAAAATACTCAGTTGTATTATCACTTTAATAATAAATAATAAAATTAAAATAAAATAAATATTTAAGGGGGGCTCCCATACAACAAACGTGATTTTTTTGCCTTTTTTACGGAACCCTTCGTGTGCGAGTCCGACTCGCACTTGGCCTTTTTTTGTCTATGTGAAGCTAAAGTGTTATTGTTTACCTACCGAAAGCGCGAGCTCTCTGTGTAATTCGAAACTATAACTTTCGCTGTGGCTTTTGAAGTTTGCTACTGAACATTTTTATCTGTAATATTTAGTCTTTAACCCCATGGCCCACAAATTAATAGAAATAAACAGTATAATAATTTACTATTGGTTATTCGAAAACATTTATTTTTATTTCAAAACTTTCATAATTTTTATTCATTGTTATTTAAAATCTCATAACGTTGTGGAATTATTATTATTATTAGTTTTTTTTTATTCTAGATAAGCTTGTGTTTGACCACAATCTCACCATGGTAAGTGATGATGTGGACGCACACAAGGTGGTAAGCACACAAAGCCTAGATGGGAACTGGCTCTCAAGTGCAGCTGCCGAAACACACCGATAGGCGCTTGGCGACAGATTTTCAACTTTATTAAATGGCTTATTAAAATATTACGTCTTAATTATCTATCTATATGTACCTAATTACATAATGTATAATAGCTGCAGAACCAACGCGTGTTCTGATTGGGATTTAGTAAAAGATCAGACAGCATAGATACTAATTTGGGACTGGTTCACGCCATAGGTCGTGGGTTCGATTCCCATCCAAAACAGGCATTTGTGTGAAGGAACGTCTCTTTTATCTGGGTGTGTAATCTATATGTATTAAAAGTAAGTTGTCAGCTTTCTAGTTTCCATAGTGCAAGCTCTGAATAGTTTGAGATCGTGAGTGAAGAATGTCTCAGGATATGCTTTTTTAATCCACTGAACAGATTTATCTAAGGTTTTTACAAGTAAATTAAGCTTAGCTTGGTGCAATATATTCTCAAAATTTACTTGTAGGAAAACTAAGATAGGTATAGTTTTTATGCAGTCTAGGCGAGAGAAGTCGCGGGTGAAAAGCTTACAAATAAAACAGTTCCTGGCTAATAATCAACCCACATTGTAATTACTGGCATCAATGTTATCTAGTTTAATACTATCTGCACTCTTGTATAGGGATTTCAGTTCAATAACCATTATAAATCCAACTATGTTTATATTTAATTTATTCCATAAATAAAGATTCTTCACACAATAAAGATTCTATTTCATTTCATTTCAGGGTAGAACTAACTCCATTTTTATAGCTTTGATTAAATGTGATTGTTAATTGTTGTTATAGAAAATGTTAAACCTTATATCTGACCGGCTCGAGCGGCGCGTGTGCGATGACGTCCTCGAGGTGGCTTGGTCCACCATGTGGAACGTCACAGATGAAACCCCACAGAATTGTCAGAGGTTCTTGGCAAACCGTGGCATGGAGTATTTCCTCGCATGTCTCAAGGTAAGTCAAAGCTAATATCTGACTGACAGTAACAATTAATTAGTATGTATTATTAAAATCTGTATAGTTAAATCAGGGCTATAGCGGCTCCGTCTTTCTTATTACACATTCTTCCTGTATCGAAATGTTGCCATCAGAAAAAGTCGGACTTTAAACCATTGCCGTGTTAAACTTTTTGGGACTATGTCAGCGTCCACAAAGATTTAAATAATCCTGTAATAAAAAATATCTGATGTAATAAATTCAAAAGACATATTACATTATACAAGTTACATTATAATAAATTCTCTTCTGATCAAGGGTTTCTCGCTCTTCCAAAAAATATCTATGTTACTCAAAAACTAAAGTTAAGCAGTCTTAACACGACGTGAACCACATTTGTGCTTCAAATAGCAAGTAAAGTTATTTGGTTCTCTTTAGGGCATTCGCTTGATGAAATATTCTTTTACTACGTTTCAGGAACCTGTTTGAGTGTAGATCCAGGCTAACGAAAGCCGATTACTTATCAGTTTTAATGCCTATGTCTCGATAAAGTTCTCAGAGAGGGCGGAGGTGCGGCGCTAGTACCTCTGCCACTACCACTAGGTTAAAATGGGCTATTTCGCTCTTAAAGTGGCAATATTTGATGATAAAAAGCTATCTAAACTAAATATTAGTAGTTCTATTAACGGGAGCACCATGCCCTGACTTGACCAAAATTACCCTATTTGATTATACGTGTTGCAAATTTCAGAGTTTCCCAGATAAAGAAGAACTGTTGCGCAACATGATGGGTTTGCTGGGAAACGTCGCTGAAGTGGCTGAGCTGCGGCCCAAGCTCATGAACAAGCTATTCTTGTCTGTGTTTTATGAACTGCTTGATTCTTCCAGTGACGGCATCGAGGTAACCTTTTTGTTATTTTAAACTCTTATATTTTTATTACTTTAGGATAAGCTTGTGTTTGACCGCAATCTCACCATGGTGAGTGATGATGTGCCCGAAGGTGGTAATCACACAACACCTAGATAGACTGGCTCTCTAGTGCAGCTGTTGGAACACACCGATAGGTGTGGCGATAGATTTTCAACTTGAGGGTGGTAGCCAGCCAGTCGGGCACTACAAAGTACCCTACCACCGTGCTGTGGTTTCCTCACGATATTTTCCTTCACCGAAAGCTCAAGCTCATTGTAAGATTCGGACCCACGACCTTAGACGACCGCGGTATCCGACGTCACTATCACTGAGCTATCATCGCCTTTATAGCAGAGACCGCACGGCAATATGAGTACGAAAGGAGTGAATGGAAGAAAAGTACGCATTGCGCCGACCACAAATAATTGGGAACAGGGCAAGTAGATGATGATGAGACCGCAAGATGTAAAAATATTAATTCTGTTAAATATTCTGGATATCTGTTATAAAATTATATTTTTCTTCGTGACGACAATCGGTCGATTGCATATTGTAGATGTCAATTTAAAGTGATACTTCAGTGGTGATTGCCGTACAATAATATTGACGCAATGAAAAACTTTCTTCATTCTGAGGATTAAAACTTTTTACCTAATATTTATAGTCCGGTCAATTTAGACATGCAAGGGTACAATAATTCGCATAGAGCTAAAAATTGGTAGAAATGTTCGGAGCACTATTATATGTGAAATCTGAAAAGCCCCCATCTATCCCATACCTGGAAAAAAAAAAATTCAAGGTCAAAGGTCTCAAAAATGGGATTTTCGCGTTTTACAGCAAATGGTAAGTTTTGTCAAAAAATTATCTATAAAAATATCGTTTCCGAGATATAACGGTTCAAACAGTTGAAAATGTAGAATTTTTCATAATATGCACTGTGGTTCTCCCGGTAGGGCCATTCATGGTCTATTGTGATCCTGTATAATTTAAAAATATTGAACAATAAAAAAGTAATACCTATTCAAAATGATTTATTTATATATTTATTTTAAACCAAAAGAATATACATTGTAGATTTAAACAAAAATGCGCCAAACTGCATTACAGTTTGTTGGCGAATGTAGTGCGCTCTAATTATGAACTTAAACTTAACTTAAACCACAGTCTATTTAAACGTTGTTTTTAAGCTGTGCTTAAACTAACACAAAGTAGGTATAATACCTAGGTACTATGCAGGTAACTAACTACAATTTTTGATGAACATTTGAAATTAAATTGTTTAAAAAAAAACACTGACTAGTATCTAATATAAAAACAAAATAACACTGACTAGTATCTAATATTGAAATGATGAAAGCGGTGTAACTCTTAAAAAACTCGTGTGACCGATTCACCTCCAGGTCACATTTCTGAGCATGAACATGTCTGTTTGTCCTGACTCTGGGTGTAATTATCTATTTATGTATGTATTTACAAAGTAGTATATCAGTCATCTAGTTTCCATATTACAAGCTCTGCTTAGTTTGGGATCAAGGATTATTATATTCTTGCAAGTGAATCCCTCAATAACGAAGCGATGCATTCAGTCTCCTCGTTGATATCATTCGAATCCTGTGTTGTTAGTGATTCAACATTGGAGCACGACTGGCCTTGACATCTAGTACATGTTAGAGAACAAAATAATCGAACTTTTTTGCAACCGCATTTAACTAGGGAATGCAATCTCGAGACGAGATCGCCAAGTCGAGATCTCGAGGGATTAGAAATTCGATCTCGGCGAGATCTCGGCATTTTCAAGATCTCGAATGGTTTTCAAAAATTATTGTTTTACTTAGATAAGTGAAACATGATTGAAACTGCTTAGATGTGAGTATGGTGCGAGTGAGATACAACATAAAATTATTGAAAAGAAGTCTTTATTTTTATAATTATTTATTTATGCTACTGAACACACAAATCATAATTCAGACCCGTAAAAATAATGAATGTGAGACAAACAAGAAATAAATGGTTTTAGGAGTGATTTTGGAAATAGCTCCTTAAAAAACAAATTGTGCTTAAAGTGCTGTCGGATGAACGGCATCTTATGTCAGCCGCTATGTAGCCAACGGCTGAAGACGCCCTCTCTGCTTCAACACTAGTTGGTACCAGCGTGAGCAAGCTGTTGTAAGCAAATTGCAAAAAAATACCCCTCGATTCTCCACAAGTCCACACTCATAGAGATCCATCTCTTTTTTAATCACCGACTCTAGCCTGTCTGTAGTCGTAGTAACCCGCGTGAATAGACTTTTACATGCTTTCAAAGTCTCTTCTCTACTGGTGCTCGATCTCGTCAATCTCGGCCGAGATCTCGTAATTTTATGCTTCGAGATTGATCTCGAAAAATGAGGCGAGATCTCGCAAGATCGGGATCTCGCGAGATCGGGATCTCGCGAGATCGGGATCTCGCGACATTGCATTCCCTACATTTAACACTACATCCCTTTTTACAGTTGCAAAAAATTGTTTTGAGGAGTTTCTCCGGCGCAGGTAGGAGTAAAGTCTGGACTGGTATCAATATATTGTCGATCAACATCCGACCCCAGTCTTTTGGGTCTAGTTGATAACCAAGTCACACTTAAACTTGATAATATACTCGAAATAGATATTGATGAGCAGAAGCAGAGGTTAGAGGAATTGCACTCGTTTTTTATTACGAGTATTTTTAACAAAACATGCGTATCGAAACTTATCTAAACAGCTCCGTACATAGAAAGAAGAAAGAGTATTTTCACTACTAAGTAACGCTCAAAACTAATCGTATTTCATTTATTTTAAGAATCAGCGATATACGACACTTGTCAAAATAGGAGATAGATGTTGCTGAAGTTTACACTGGCGTATATAATGAGGGACTGAGTATCTTTTCGCCCGATATTCTCATAACTATACTATTTTGTATTATATAAGCTACAATAGAAAAATATTTCTTCCTTGTATTACTGCTTCAGTCACGTATATATACGTGGCGTTCTTATGCATGTTATGAAAAATACAACTTTTTCAACAGTTTGAACCGTTATATCTCGGAAACGATGGCTCTTAGGAAAACAATATTGTGATATTTTTATAGATAATTTTATGATTTACAATGTTGTCTAAGATAATTTTTTTACAAAACTTTACCATTTTGCTGAAAATCACGAAAAACCCATTTCTGTGACTTTTGACCTTGAATATTTTTTTTTCCAGGTACGGGATCGATGGGGATTTTTTAAATTTCACATATAATAGTGCTCCGAACATTTCTACCAATTTTTAGCTTGCGAATGCGAATTTTTGTAGCTTCACTACAGTTTTTAGGTCTAATTTGACCGGACTATTAATTATATTTGCAAAATGTGAATGTGCTCTTCCATGTTCTCGTTTACAAGGGTGTACCCATATTTTAGCCCTGGGGGAGGCAGCCGGGTCCCTCGCGCTTGTTTTGCTCTACACAACACTACACGAAGACATCTACTTTTTTTAACCGACTTAAAAATGAAGGAGTTTCTATGTTCGACTGTATGTGTCACCAAGTGAAGACTTGATGATGGGATCCCAGGGAAATCGAGGGCAACTTTCCGGTTGAAAGCCCTATGCGCTCGCCGAACAGTCCGCATAAGGCTGTAAATGGCCCCTCAGGCCGCCATCTTCTAGCCCATTAAAAGAAACTCAAATTTTAGAGGCAATTACAATGTTTTCCATATACTTTTAAAGCTATTCAGATATTTGCGTCTGGTAGTGATCACCATGTTGCTAAGCTGATGTCGAAAGATGAAGCTACGCGATGTGCTAGATATTGGACTTAAATTTTAAATAAGTACTAAACACATTTTTTCTTTTTATAATATCACGTTTCCATGAAAAAAATGTTTTGCATATGATAGCTCATTTATTTAATAACTAGCTCTCCACCCCGCGGTTTCACCCGCGTACCCCTTATTTATCCCTTTAGGGGTTGACTTTCGAAAAATCCTTTCTTATTCCTCGTCTACATCTTAAAAACAACACCTGTGCAAAAATTCTGCTTGCTATGTCCCAGGGTTTAGGCTGGGCGTTGATGAGTCAGTGAGTCAGGCCTACTCTTTATATATATACATATAGATAATAAACAAATAACATGTCAGTCAACATCCCTATTGTAGGTAAGCTACAATGCGGCTGGGGTCCTCGCTCACATGGCGTCGGACGGTCCTCACGCGTGGACGGTGGACGAGCCGGCGCGTCGGCTCGTATTACACCGCGTCGCCGCAGCCGTTGAGCGTTGGGACCTACACGCTGAACGCAACATCAATTACCGGTCTTTCGAGCCGATATTGAGCTTGCTCCACGCCCATCACACTCCACAGTGCCAGCATTGGGCTGTCTGGGCTCTTGCCAACCTCACCACTGTATATCGTAAGTATTTGTTTATTGTTACTAGCGATCCTTCAGAATTATAACCCGGCTCGTAACTCGATCCTTATTCTTTAATTCCTAAAGCCATTAAACTGACACCCGCCATGGACTAGTACCATAGATTTGATTAACTCATTATGGCATAAGATCCATTGTTGATTGAAATGGTTTACCTGTTGAAGTTAAACAATACATTCCACATAAAAATTAAGGATAGAATAAACTGTTATGTTACACTCTCTCTGCCTGGTTATAGTTGAGATGCAGTCAAAGGCATCACACGGTATACACGGTACAGATAAACTGTTATGTTACACTCTCTCTGCCTGGTTATAGTTGAGATGCAGTCAAAGGCATCACACGG
Organism: Ochropacha duplaris; assembly: GCA_951361185.1. Lineage (NCBI taxonomy): Eukaryota > Metazoa > Arthropoda > Insecta > Lepidoptera > Drepanidae > Ochropacha > Ochropacha duplaris. The sequence goes on from OX592690.1 coordinate 6,912,675, forward strand.
TATACACGGTACAGATAAACTGTTATGTTACACTCTCTCTGCCTGGTTATAGTTGAGATGCAGTCAAAGGCATCACACGGTATACAGATAAACTGTTATGTTACACTCTCTCTGCCTGGTTATAGTTGAGATGCAGTCAAAGGCATCACACGGTATACACGGTACAGATAAACTGTTATGTTACACTCTCTCTGCCTGGTTATAGTTGAGATGCAGTCAAAGGCATCACACGGTATACAGATAAACTGTTATGTTACACTCTCTCTGCCTGGTTATAGTTGAGATGCAGTCAAAGGCATCACACGGTATACAGATAAACTGTTATGTTACACTCTCTCTGCCTGGTTATAGTTGAGATGCAGTCAAAGGCATCACACGGTATACACGGTACAGATAAACTGGCTGGATTATTCATGTTTCTCTTTTATAGAGCGATAATAAATATTCCTTATTAAACCTGACTTATAACAATAAAAATTGTAAGTCGTCGTTAATTTATAATATTACTCGATTTTTGCATCGGCATTCTGTGCGATGGTATAAATATGCCCACCATGACTTTCATTACACTTTGTTCGATCATAAAAAGTATCCTATGTATTCTCCTAAAATGAAAAATAACATGGGAAATATGTTATATCCTAATCAATACAAAAGTATTGTTAAATAAATATATTATTATAAAATTAAATTAATAATTATAAATAATTATAGATAGAATTAAATTATCAATAAATTTTCAGCGGAAAAGTACTGCAACTTGGTGGAGTCGGAAGGTGGACTGAGACTCCTACACGAGTTGCTTAACCACCGGACTCCATACGAACTGATTAAGAAACTCGCTTGTATTGTGATCAACAACTGCGCGAAATTCGCTTGTCGCGATCCCATCGCATCACCCCCGTTGCCGACCTCTCCAGATAATTAACTAATGGAGTACTTTGAGGAGATCAGTCCTCTATTGAGAGAATAGCAGCAATATTGCAGGCTCCTCATCGCGTGGCTAGTGGGATTCTCAGGTGTGGTGTTCATTGTAGCGTGGATTGTATTCGCGTACGAGACGGACCGCTGAAGATAATTTTCGCTCACATCTCTCCGTCATTAGCCTCGAAGGAAGCCCGCGCTATTCTCTCACCATGTTTCTTTGGACTTTCGTGTTGTTGATTAACCCAAAATATAGACAGTTCACTGTGTTAGTACAATAAGTAAATCTATATAGATGGCGTGTGCCAGTATCAATGAGTGATATATATAAACGTATCCGTGAAAATCTACAAGATTAAATTAAATATTGTCGAGCTTATATTTCATCTCCGAGTCCAGATCAAAATTATTTACTATATTAGCTTGTGTACCTTTCAAGATGTACGCAATACAATAGATACAATAGTTTTAACTGAGTTTCTGAAGTAGAACCTTTTGAGAAATTATATATATTCTTCGTCTAAGATTTGAAATAAAAATGTATCATATACAAAACCTTTCTAATGTTAGCATAGTAAAATATATCGTCGATTTGAATACGTGCAATGAAAATATAATATATAGTATATAATATGGCAGATTTAAGGTATTATAAATATATAATTACAATGTGTTTTGCTTTAAATGTTTAAAGTTATGATCTGTATTGTAATATATTTTGCAACATGTATTATAAAACGATAATGATAAAATAATAAAATTTATTTTATAATGATTTCACGTTTAGAGCGTAAACTAAAAAAATACTGAAAAACGCTACACTAGGTAAAGTACGTTAATTAATTTAGAACAAAACTCTCGCGTCTTTAGTTTTTTTTTATGGCCTTGGTCTTATCATAGTTGAAATTTAAATGTAAATATCTGCACTAAATGTTACTGCACTTAAACTTGTCAAGAAGTGTAAACGAATTGGTAACGACCATTTTTTTCGCTGACACGGGCTATGACCAGTAGGCATCATTATAGTAATTAAAAATCACCAAAATTATGTACTATTCTAATGAAACTTGAGTTATTTATTACAAAACACTTATTTATTATTTTATTATGAGTGAGATTAATAATTATTTTGATAAAATACAACAACAAAATAAGGCGCCATGATATTTTGAACACCAATCAGAGCGAATTACGCCACGTTTGAGTAAAAAAACGAATATGTCCTCTATATGTATATACAGGATGTCCGGTAAGTTGTACGACAAACTTAAGGAGGAGATAGGTGGGCGGAACCTAGGTACTAAATATACAAAAATCACCTTAGTAAAAGTGTCACCAATTTCGAGATATTTAATATCTAAAATTCAAATATCAATACATAAAAACCAGAAACATCGAATCATTTCGAAAATGGTGACCTTATTATTGAGGTTTTTTTTTGTATATGTGGTAGGCGACCCGGCCACCTATATCCCCCTTAAGTTTGTTTTACTACTTACCGGACATCCTGTATATGTTTACAGCGAGTCATTTAAGTTTTATTGTGTTAAAAATCTATCATCATGCTTATTCTACAAATTATACTTTCTTGTCTCGTTTCGCTCTGCTTCGGTGGGCAGGCTGCCTTAAACTGTGATGTCAATATTAATTTGCACGTTTAGATAAGAAATGCTTCAACATAGTTGTAATATTTATCAGTTTGTGTGTTCTGTTGTAAGAAGAGTCTTATTTGATTAATAATATCTTCTTACACATTCATAGATATTATAAATGTTCAGTAATTGATGTTAAAAATGAGTGACACTACAGTTTAATCATGCATACAATTTATGTTTTAGTGTAGTGTGTAGTAGATCATCACATTGTTATTATTTTATCTGTGGTATATTCGAAAATAGGATGGATGTCTTTACAAACTTTTTATTATTAAATAATAAGTAAAGTTTAAAGGGCAGGCTACTGCGTTATTGACTCATATAAATGTCTTACAGTGAAGCTGTGTGACGAAAATCATATTTAAACAAATTTATTGTAATAAACGTAAATATATCATTAAAATCTTACCTGCAGGTAACGACGTAAAACATTAGTATGTTATGATGTCGTATTTGATGTTAATAGTGGTTTCTGTAACTGATCTAATATCTTCATAATAAATAACAGCAAAATGTGCTTACACCGAGTAAAATTTTACCTATTGAATTGTATGGATCTGAATGTTGGGCAACGAAAGAGATGGGTGAGAGAAAATTACATGGATAGAGATACAAATGCTGAGGTGGATGTGTGGTATTACGAGAATGGACAAGATAAGGAATGTATATCAGAGGAAGTTTGAAAGTAGCACCTAAAAGGCAACAGATTGGTTTGGTATGGACATGTCAGTCACGAGGAGTGATGAAAAATGTTAAACGAAAAGAGTATTGAGCATGAGAGTGTATGAAAATCAGCGTGACCACTTTTTTCTCAGCGATTTTCTTCTATGTGTATTGATCGCCAAATACTACTTGAAATATACTAAGTATGTAAACACTTTTTAAAACCTACCGTTTTTAACGTCAGAAAACATAGTTACTTTATCTTTCAGATAAAATAAATGATTTTGAAATGGCGTTTTTTCAAAATATTTGTCAACCTGATCAAAATATTTATGAATAGATACCGAATGAAAGAAGATACATATATTATCAACAAGATATAAATCTCGCACATTTACTAAAATGAGACATTATCCTTTGCTGTACAGTGTTATCATATAACTAACCTTTTGGGAAATCCCCGATCAAAGTCATGACATTGGTCGGGGATACATTTGTAAGATCGCAAGAGTCATGTGTTATCATATAACAACATTTTGGGAAATCCCCGATTAAAGTCATGACATTGATCGGGGATACATTTATAAGATCGATCTTATAGTTGTATTGCTACCTTCCACATTATAAAAACTACTAAGTTCTACTAAGGTATTTCTATCTACTAACTAGAAAAGTAGAAAATTACCAAAGTGGTCACCCTGATGGAAATAGAGGTAGAGGAAGGCCAAAGAAGGCATGAATGGACTGCGTGAAGAATGATTATGTTTATGAAAGGTGTGAGTGCTGAGACTGTGATAAAGCGGAGTTGAAGAGAAAAACATGGAGACTCATTCATAAACTGATTTTAACTTTGGCATGGCAACTAATGCAACGCAAATGAGACTTAAATACATTACTTTACCGATGAAATAGTTAATAAACCGATAAATTAGTTTATGAATATGAAGGTAAATATTTACGCATCAATAGTTAAGACGTAGGATCGGTGCCAATAGGTATATATACATATATGTTATGTTTGTGCATGTTACTGCTAATTGTGTTTCACATGGATATAATGAAGTGTACCTACTCACTCAGTTAGTTTAAATCAATAAACACTAGATATAACTTGTCTATGGATGTTCTAGGATCATTGTGTTCTTAATGACTTGTTCGATTTCTATTTATGTTACATGTTAAGGTAGTACCTAGTCTTTTATGGAAAATTTATGTGTTGATCGCCTTTTAGAGCAATTCTACTGAAAACTTGAAATAAAACGGCGGTTTTATGATGAAGTAACAGTGAAATAACAACTAAATACCCTGGTTATGTGTTTTAGAAAAATGTGTAAATACTATAGGTTCACGTATACAGGGTGTAATCGATAAGTGTGTCCAGGCGATTATTCCGTAACTATTACAGATATCAAAAAACTTTAAACTGATATCGAAAGTACGTTACCTAATCAGTATAATGACATCAATAACTTTTTTTAAATCAAACGAGAAGTATTTTTTTATATCTGTAATAGTTACGGAATAATCACCTGGACGCACTTAACGATTACATCCTGTATATATAAACAGCAGGTTTATTGTTATATTTTGTAATTACAATTACATCAGAATTTTGTTATTACAATTTTGTATTTAATTTGTGTTGAAATATTTAGTATATAGGTAATATATTATATAAATCTACTTCGTCTTCAAAAGAAATTTTGTTGTAGCCAATAAATGTTATGAATAAAGGAGTAAATTAACACAATTATTTCAATATCGCAACTGAAACCTATTAAAGCTAAGCACGATCATGAACGTACGTAGGTAATAAATATGATAATAAAAAAATATTTCGGACAAAATACCGTAACTGTTAGTCACAAATTGTGTGCTAGTTAAAGTTGTATAGGATAGTATTTTTTTGACAACGTGTCATGCGGGTCTCCTGGTTGTGACCGTCGTCTATAGACATTACCAATACCAGGGGGTATCTGTCGTCACTATCACACTAAGCTATCATCGCCATGGAAATAAGGCGATTAGGTAGGTATAGATAATTTTATTTTGTTTGCAGAAGATCCTATCACACTAAGAACAATGTTACAACAACTAACAGCTGAAAGTAAAAAGGCAGGTTTAACGATGAATATCAGTAAAACAAAATTGATGACAAACAAGACCGAAGTCAAAATTGAGGTGGACGAAGAAGAGATCGAGTACTTAAAAGAGTATATTTGCCTGGGCCAAGTCATATCTGTGGAAGACTTAGCAATTAAAGAAGTAGAAAGACGACTAAACAATACCTGGCAAAAATATTGGTCCCTCAGGGAAATAATAAAAAATAAATCTATACCCATCTCGGAAAAGAAAACCGTCTACAACACTTGTATACTTCCATGTCTCATCTACGGCTGCCAGACCTGGCCACTAACACAGAAAATTGAGCACAAACTGGGTGTATGTCAAAGAGGAATGGAAATAAGTATGTTGGGACTAAGGTTGAAAGACAAATGGAAAGATACAACAATTAGGAGCATCACCAAAGTAGCAGATGTTAAAGTTAAAACACGAACCTTGAAATGGACTGGTCACATGATGAGATCAACAACAGGAAAGTGGACCAAAAAAGTAACAGACTGTTACCCGAGGGACGGAAAAAGACGTAGAGGAAGGCAGAAAAAGAGATGGGAAGACAATCTGCCCAAAGACTGGAAAAGGACAGCAATGGATAGGCAAAGGTGGAGGGAACTTGAGGAGGCCTATGTCGCAAGACAGCCTGACCTGGTAACTTATACTAAATGTTAAGTTATATACACAGGATAAATATAAATAAGTATAGTATAGTTTTATGATAAATAAATAAAGGCAATTTTTCACATATAATACCACAAGAGCTTCAAAATTATCGGGTATTTATTTCCCGATAGGTTCGTTGCAAACAAATGAAGGAGTCAAGTTCTGAAAAACTTGACGACTTTATTTGTTTGCAGGGAACCTTGAGGGAAATGCCAGATAATTTTGAAGCTCGTGTGGTATTCGGGGGATTATTTTTCCGTCCCAAATGTCGGCCAATAGAATTGCACCATGAGACGAAATGTACAGTTAACAAATACGAAAAGGTTAATTTGACTGGATTGTTTTTTATACATAGCAACGACCAGAGAAAATTTTCAAAAAATTATCAGTATAATACCATGTAGGTTGTACCACGTGACGTCGAATGGTGCAATTCTATTGGTCGATATTTGGGTCGGAAAAATAATCACAATAATCTCGCTGCGGTATTGTGCGAACGCACGACTGAGTCATGCGACATCGACGTAAACGACATTCATTTGACGACATAACATTATAGTTCCTATCTATAAAATAATCATATTATTAATCTTTAATCACACATATTATTGATCTTTGAAATACACTTTTTATCAGCGTGAGAATTACGATGGAAAGGAAGAGTGATTTTCGCGTCTTTGAGACCAATGACGGATTCCATATTTTCGCACATGGAGATTTTTTCCCTTTGAAATCAGTGTGACAATTTTTGGCAGATTTCGCATTATTTTTCTCTTTATAATTTTTTGGAGAGTAAATAGATTTGTTACAATTAAACAATTTTAAGTTATCAACAACCGTAAAATCTTAAAGATAAGGTTTATAGAAACGCTAAAATATATGTGGCATATTTAAGCCATTTTTTCTCCCTACAGATTGTTTTATTTTCTTAACAGTCATACTGTTTGAAATCCTAGCACGTAAATTTACGTAGTAAGGTCAAATTAAAATCACTTTTTACAATATGATATCCTTTATTTTTAATAACATCTCATAATTCAATAACATATATCCTTAAACAACTTAAAATTTGACAATTCATACAAACTTCTGACGCATGCAAATAACATAAAAAATCTTCCAAGTAAATAAAGTAACAATTTAGTTAATTATCATCGAACTGATATTTGTATTGTGGTGTTCATAAGATTTAGTATTTTAATTAAATACTCGTATTATTTTCTGTAAAATATTTAGTAGTGCTGTATAAATTCAGAAGTCGCTTAGCAAGCAATCTCTATAAAATAGATATCTATATTTGTATTATCTAATACGGTTAGGCAATTTGTCTTACTTATATAAATGGATATTTTGTTTACTATCAGCTGTATGCTTATTAAACCTTATTTGTTGAGGCGAGTGATTCCCAATTAGTGAGAATTATGGTGCGATGACCTCCTAGTATCCCATAATTCTCCTTCCTCATCTCTATCTCCTTGTACAGTTTACATGTGAATTGTATATTTTATTTTAATAAAGGACACAACAGCAAACCTAATTGAGAACCACTGTTCCAGACAAACTAATGTTCGTGTTAGTAATATGTAGTAGCTAATATCAACCAATAACTAACTCTTCACTTAACTAATTTGCATTTATACATAATAAATGAACTTGTTAGAAATAATGATATGTGGTTATTTGTGTATAATTAAACTATTCAACATCGAAAGTAACAATTTTGAAATATCACATACCTAATATTCGTAAAAATATTCTCTATTATAATATTTTTTTATAATATCTTATTGTGGTCCTTTTAATGCACATCATCTATCACGTGTCGGCTTAAGGTAAGTATATAATTCTTTGTAAGTATATTACGCTTTATAATTTTCAGTTTATAATTAGGTAGTTACAATTGTCTAGCTAGCCTTCGTGGATAAGTAATCTATACTACTTTAAGAAAAAATCGTATCCAATCTGTAACAGTGTTATCGATTAAAGTGACATGCGGTGCAGGGGTTCTAATATCCGTTAGCCGGTTATCTTAATGACGGAGTTGCTACAATCGTTGCTGTTAGCTGACACGTGGCGCGGGTGAGGCGTGGTGTGTCTGACTTCACTGTTATTCGTTGAGTATGCATGTACGCATCAATGCATCGATTACTGCATATGGGTCACAATTTGAAGCCGGTCGTCGGTCTTCCAGGTAGCCTTTCTTCTCTTCAGCAACAGTTCTCGGTATTCTAATGCTGCTTCCACGGTTAGCAACACCTGAATCGCAAAATTGTTATGTTAGATATAGCTTATACAATGCCAACTTATTAAGACGCAGTTTATTAAAGAAATAATAAATCTTACCTGCACTGAAGTCATTAATACTGGCTGTTTCATGGAGGCCCGTCAACCTTCTCTCGTTGTCCTTCCCACCACGTGGGTCGTACACTTTGATGTGTTTCATATGTACTTTGGATAGCTTGTCTATCGCCTTTTCAATTTCACTGAAAAATAAATTATATAATTTTTATTTTTTTTTGTTTTATACCATGGGACATTAGTGTCATATTTCATAATTTCGATTCGATTCTCGGACCGAGTGAACGGTTGACGTTTATCTGTTACCCGATTGCCCAAGTGATGTTCGTAGTAGATACGATAGGGCGTGGCTATATTTTCCTATCTTTTTAGAGCTATAAGGGTTTCAATTTAAAAAAATATTTAATTCCTATCAGCCAATTAATTACCTATCGTGTGAGGGCTAGATTTTTTTATACCACTAACTAGGTGGCAAACAAGCATACGGCCCACCTGATGGTAAATGATTACATTAAGTTGAAGACACATCTAAGTCAGCGATATTTTCATTGAACAAAATTATCAGAAAGGTTAACTTACATTATACCATTCTCTTCTCTCATTTTCTTGGTAGAGAAGTTGGTGTGAGCACCAGATCCGTTCCAGTCTTGAACTGGTTTGGGGTCGAAGGTGACGATGACACCGTACTCCTCAGCCAATCTGTGCAAGATATAACGAGCGACCCATAGGTCATCTCCTGCGGTTACGCCCACAGAGGGTCCAACTTGGAACTCCCATTGGGAAGGCATGACCTCTGCGTTAGTTCCGGAGATTGGGACACCAGCATACAAGCAACATCTGTCAACAAACAAGATATCATTTATTAGCATATATTTACTAATATCAAGTATTTAAAATGTTACTGTTTGTAACTGATGGTTACCTATAATGCGCCTGGACGAGATCCCTGGCGAATACCTTGTTGGCACCGACGCCGCAGTAGTAGGGGCCTTGTGGTGGAGGGAACCCGCCCGGAGGCCACCCGAAGGGTCGGAGGTCTGAATCCAAAAGGATATATTCTTGTTCTATACCGAACCACGGCTCTTCATCTATACACTTGTCGTACGCCGCCTGACATTTGACGCGGTGGTTGCTTTCTGCGAAAATAATTTAATTTAAGCCATGTATTCACTGAGAAACAATTGTTTATAAACACTGCACACTATTAATTTGTTTCAGAAACACGTAGATTTTGTTTCTGAAACAAATTAATATGTTTCTGAATAATGTGAAACTGTTGCGGTAAACAGTACGTGTTTCTAGCATGTTTCTGTGCTCCCCGATGAAATTGGAGAGCACCAAAACAAATCAGTTTCGCAAAAGCTGTATACAAGTGTGGATGTGTGTTTCAGTTGTTTATAAACATGGCGGTAGTGTGGGACGACAATAGCATTTCTAAATTAATTGAATTATTTCAAACGAAGCCGATATTATGAAATACCTCCTCAGGCGACAGAAACATTGTATCTGAAACATGTTTCTCAGTGAATACATGGCTTTAATAAAACATTGTCACAGCCTAAGGAAAACCCGCTCAATGATAACACGATTTTATCATGTAGTTGGCCTCAACAGAAACCAATTTACCTTCATTTTGATATCTCGAATTGTACAGGCAGCCTTATTAACATAATACATTCGCATGAATCGGTATAATACCAAGTTCTACCAACCAATTAACTGGTCACTTAGTACTTACATGTATTCAATGAACAATAATTATGATTTCAATTAGTGAAGTACCTATACCATGGCCAACTGTGATGCGGATATGCTAATAATGTCTATTAATGAATCCCTTGGCTCGCGGATTTGACGATCATCCCAAAACTACTTATCTACTTAAAAAACAGGTATCTCGATTCAAGTTACCAATTAAGTGTATCACATCAGACCAAATTGACTATGAGTATAAGTAACTGGCCAAAATTATTTCTGGACGTGGCCTTAGCTTGTTGTAACTTATCTTATATACCTACGTAACTTAAAATATATACATATATTTTTTTTATTTGTAAAGTTAAGGAAATAAAGCTTATTATTATTATATCACACCTGTGGGTTCCATGTTGTACTTGAATGTGTCACACATGACGAGGATATGATTACCGCGCCGGAAGGGGTCTTTGTAGATGGCGCGAGGTACTAAGAATGTATCAGAGTTGTGCCCGTCTGCTTGACCCGTAGAGCTTCCATCGAAATTCCAAACAGGCAAATCTGTGAATGGGCGAGACACTTTATATGTAGTTATGAGTTTAATACAAAACATAACTCTAACTACCAAACAATCTAAAAATCTCCAAACAGTATTTAATAGGTAGGTATATTATTTTATCCTAGCAAATAGTACCCTTTACTATGGAATTTGATAGGCGATACGTAATAGATTACAATGTGGTACCAACTTGATCAATGACGAAATTAAATACATTACTATTAAAACAATCACCAGTAAAACAAATACCTTCAACTAAAATCTAACTACGTACTAATACTACTGTATACTGTATGTGGTCGTTATCTATGTATAAATAATAATGTACATATGGAAGGAACTAAATTAAATATATGAAAGACACATTTCTACGACTGCTGGGGACAATATTACTGAGAAACCTTTCAAGTTTTCATCGAACTTGTTCGAGATTTCCCGTTTTTTCATTCTGCAACCTATATTGAATTCGTTCTCCAAATCCCTGGGAGAAAAGAACGGCGGCAAATGTAGTCTAGCAGGCAAGTATTTTGTTATTTTTGTGTCATGAATGGACTCGATCATGATTTTATTCATTTCTTCCAAAATGATAGTAAGTTTGTCTGAGGAATAAACCATTATTTATTAACCATTGTATTACGCACTTCGATCAGTGTTATTGTTGTTGTTTGAAGAGCAATATATTTATTATTATTTATCTCATTCAACAACAATATCTTATTTAGTAAATAAGTATGTGTTCGTAATATGTTGATCCAACATCATACCTACTGCACTAGATTATTTAATTTTGTTGTTGTTGAAGGTCGAACAATTTACCCAAACTGTGCTAATAACAATTGTTAATGAGGATGTACTTAATAAAAGTAGATTTGCTTCAATTAATGTGTGTTGTAAATAAGTAGGTTAGTACCTACACTACACTTGTGATCGTATAAAATAATATTATTAGTCATTGATTATTTTTCATTACATATATATATTACCTATTATTGTATAATGTTTCTGCTACTTTGTGCGTTCTATCTAACCACAAAATTGTAACAGCAGTAGAATTAAGTCCAATGTAGTGATTGAATATGGGGTAACTGCCCGCACCACACCACCGCATGACATTACGTCAGTATGTCAATAGAAATACGAAAAAATGGGAATACCTTTGGGGATTTTAGGAATGAAGTTCAAGGTACGATCTTTGCATCGGAGGTGTTCATCCGATCCATCTATCCAGACATACGTGGCAATGATCCGATCCGCCGGGATCGGCAAGTCATTGTAACGCCCGAGCAAGGATTTGGAGAGGACAGCGTTGGGCGAGTTCGTCAACACCGGCCCAGACAATATCTTCGGGTTATCTGTTAAACGAAATCATTGGTTAAAATACCTTTAAATACATGCAAATATATATTAGTCAATAACAGTAGAACCTTGGCGCCGATCGATAACGGTCTCCGTCATTTGCAATGCTACTTATAAGAGATGCTGAGAACTGTAACTGAACTTCTTTTTAGGTACATAGGTAATTATGTTATGTTAACGATGCTGAGTCAAATCGAACTATACTGGTAATGTAAACAAAAGATTTCGTTCATACAAAAAATTGTGTTACATGTTGTAATCACAACATATTATTCCGTAATGAATGACAATCAATTGACATATGATATAACTACAGAGTTTTAATTTAAATTAATGATGTCAGATTAATTCAATGAAATAGGTATAATACTATACACGAGATTGATAATACTTACATCAGAGATTTGTTCGTCTCAAGTTGGGAATAATGTATGAAAATTAAGTAGGTATACCTACTTAATACTTAGCACATATTAACAAAGTAACAATTTACTTAGCTTAACCTACCTTCTATCTTTCCGTGTGCGGGGTCAGCCATGATGCCGCTTTAATTGGCAGAAGCTATAGATCTGTAACAATGTAAAAAAAATATAAACTCTCAAAATAACAAGGGTTTTGATTTGACTTAGTTACCCACCTATTGTATTTTTTATCTGTATCGGTCATACAGATAAAAAATACAGTTACCTTTATTTGAAATTAAATCTCATCTACCTCGATATTTTTGGTTACCTATTTATTGTGTATATTTTTCTTGACATTTCGCAAGACCTATATATATCCGAGGTTTTATCTTTATCTTAGAGCATTAAACCATTCCTCTTGGGCTCATCATTATACATTAGCTATGAACGAGAGTTTCCTTATGGGCCTGTGTGTATGAGTGTTTTTTCATTATCAATCTTATGGCACGCTCTCGCTTCTATTTTATGTGTTTTTAAGGTTCCGAAATGGAAAGTAAACGCAAGTGTAGGTACCTACATACCTACACTTGCGTTTACTACTACTATTCTACCTCGCTGACACATTGTCAGTGAGGCTTATATCGGTAATCACGTCTATCGAATAAAATAATAATTTTACTGCCTACTTATATTATAAATATGAATGTATGTGTGTGTGTAGGTAAGTACATTGTTTCCATTCAGCTTCATGATAACTAAACGGATTTCGATGAAACTTGGCACCTACACAGATCATACCGTGAAATAATATAAATATAAAAGATTACGCTTATCCCGCAAAAACATAAGATATTTACTAAAAAGGTTTAGGTGCTTGTGAATGGCCTCCAAATCTTTGATATTTAGATGTTTTATGTCTGTATGCTTGTTTGTTTGATCGCCTCGCGAAAACTACTGGACCGATTCTGATGAATGGTTTTTGTGTTTAAATTAGCGTAGCGTAAACATCCCTAGGTCTATGATTGAAATACTTATGATTAATTCTGATGTTAAATCTGTAATGTTTTATATTAGTTCTTTGAATACTTACTACGAAAACAAAAAATATTTGTAACAAACGTTTTAGAGTCTTCAACAATTCTGTATAAAAACTCATAACAATTTGGCTTTTAGTTAAAAAAAATGAACTACATTGCATTACAATAAGGTTCAGAATTCCGGACGCATGATTAAGTCGTGGCTTTTTTTCCGTTGCCTTGTGTCATTAGCGCGTCAATACAATAAACAAACCCTTGACCCAAAACGACGCCAATTTAACACGAAATCGATTGGCGCGATGCCCAAATAGTGACGACGCGACCTGATGCAGAATAATTACCATTATGAAGCCATTATGGTAAGAACAGCTACATATTTTTCAACATAATTTATACTAGGAAATGTGTGTTTGTATTTAAAATTGTTCATAATAATGTCATTTACGAAAAAATTACGTGGTGTAAATAAATCTTATCTGGCCCATACTGTTGTACCTACCTGATAGGTTAGGTATAACAACATAGTAAGAAAATAACTCGCGGGATCATACTTATTACTTTAGAGTCTAGTCTAGTTTCACTATGAGCTTATGAAATGTGTAGAACATTTCCTCAAATTCATATTATTTAAGTAGGTAGATAAACTTATTTATACGTACACTGTTCCCGTAGTAGAAAATTTCCATGCAATAAACGCGTGTAACGTTGCTATGTTTATAAATAGCTAGTTTACGTACACACTAGTATTCGATGTAGATACAGGTACTCAAATAATTGTATGCTAACTACATAACATTCCTTTGGAAGCAAACTTGATCAGCCGCTATCGATAATCAAAATGTAAGTATATAGTTACCTAGGTATGTATATGATATATGTATATACAAACGGATAAAGGGCGTTTCCATTGTCATTATAATAATTTTAATTTATGTTTTTCTCGTTCATATTTTACCATGTAGGTAGATAATTATTTATGATAAAATAATATTATAGTTATGAGTTTTGTTTACATCGTTAAATTTATTGTAGGTCAGTTTATCTATCTAGGAGAATGGGTTGACTGCTCATCATCAAGAAATTTATTTGTGTGTGAGTGTATAAAATGATAAAACGATTAAAATATATTATATTCCTTTGTTCCCATATGGCCTAGTTCAGAGAACGAGCGAACTGGAATGAAACTAACGCACATACATTTCCAAATGAATGGTTGATAGTAGATATTCTTTGTTCACTATAATGACGTCATGGATGGATGTACAACAATGGAACGCTCGAGTTGGAGCCTGACACCTGAATGATTGGTAGTTTAACATTAGCATCGTTTTGTTCTCGTTCATGTGCATACACGTCAAGCCGTTACGTGACTTGACGTTAGAAACCACTGACTTTGAACACACCACTATGTGACGATGACGAGGATCATGATCATGAAGCCTATTTATTATATTGAAGAATAGCATCGTATATTATCTTGAATTTTATCGGTTAGTTAAGCGCGCGCTTAGTTCTGCCGATCAACGGATAGGAACGTAAGTACTTCTGTGAGCATGACTAAATATTCCTATTTTTTATAGTAGTACCTACGTTACTTGACTTGAATAATCATAAATGTAAATGTACAAGTGGGTTTGTTGGGTTGTCCTTCTTTTCTTACACGTTGTAACGGAACGAGAGACAGACCTGTCTTATTGCATAGAAATATGTAGCACCTTTTTTTGTCTCAGGAACGTGGAGAAATCCGTGGGGCAAAACATTGTGGTAATAAACGAGCAAATATGCGGAAACTGACGAACAGAAATTATTTATCTTACCTAGTTTCATCATATTTAAAAAATAACGTTTTATCGCGGAGATGAAGAATAAAATAAATGTTTTATGTTCTATTGTGGTATAGAAGAAATTGGTACAATTAAATCATAGGTCGGTCCAAAATTTTGTTTCACAATGATTTTGTATAAAAATATCGTAGGTATAATCAACATACTAAGTACTTATACACAAAAGCGGAATACCTATCAACCATTCATTCTCAGAAAGTATACAATGCTAGCCTACATACATGCAAATGAAAGATAGGATTTTTGAAAATTTATCCCCTAACTAAAGGGTTCGCTCACGAGTGCGGGTGAAACCGCGGGGATAAGTTGTAGATTTGCATACCTATAGAGCAGTATAACCACGACAAAAACACAAAATTATTCAAATAATTATAAGATTATTATATGTACTTACCCACCACATAGGTAAAAAAAACATGAAACTAATTCAACAAAGAAGTTAAAAATAACGATACAAGATGATGCAAACTATTGTAAGGAAGGTTATACGTATACATATAACATATGAGACTTGATGGATGGATGAGATGTTGTAAAAAAAATCCCACACATATAAATAAGTTTGTTAATTTTCTGTAATTTGTAAAGATTAGGGTACGATGGGACTGGCATGGTCAAAATTGACAAAAGTCTTGATGGTCGAGAAAATTGTTGGATATTATTTTTACATTTGTTCGCTTGATTTTCTGTTTCGTTACAACAATTACGTATTGTATTGCAACGTTTTTATGGTTTAAAATTGACCAACACGTAGTTTGGTTGGACGGACCTGTGGTCGGTCGGACCCTGGAGATGGACTTGGATAGCTATATTATTATTGTCTCAGTAACACAAAAAAACCGGCCAAGTGCGAGTCGGACTCGCGCACGAAGGGTTCTGTAAAAAAGGCAAAAAAATCACGTTTGTTGTTTGAGAGCCCCCCTTAAATACTTATTTTATTTTGTTTTTAGTACTTGTTGTTATAGCGGCAACAGAAATACATAATTTGTGAAAATTTCAACTGTCTAGCTATCGCGGTTCTTGAGATACAGCCTGGTAACAGACAGACAGACGGACAGACAGCGAAGTCTTAGTAATAGGGTCCCGTTTTTACCCTTTGGGTACGGAATCCTAAAAGCACCGTGTTTTTTTTATGTAGGTACTGATCGGAAAGGAATGTAAAGGAAAGATAAATTATAGTCGTAAAACGCGTTCGCCTTATGATACTTCGAAGAATTTGGTTCTTATGACTTTATTTTATTGAATTCTTTGAATGCTACAAACTTTCGTTACTACAAAAATAAACTTTCCCTCCAGTGGGCATTCATTATTTCTATTTTTGTAGTTGGCATAGATTTCTGTTTCAAAAATCATTAGTAGATATAGTATTAAGTTAGATAACTAAAATAATTAGAACGTTGCACTGGTAAAACCAAAAACCGGCAAAGAACAAATCGAACTTGCACAAAAGTAGGTGTGTGTGAAGAAATGACCAAGGATATTAAATAAGTAGTATATAACATATCCGTGGGCTATATATTATATTCATACATATTCTCAAGCCAAATATTAACATTGTTATAACCTCAAAATATTGTAATAATATTAGTTATAAAAAAAAACGTTTCATTAACATCCTCGAAATTTTGATAGTGATCTTGACCTATGAAAATATTAAAGAACTACGACGCATTTAATTTACTGTGTCGTGTCGTTTATTGTTTTTTTCATTCATGAACGTAATTTATTCCACGTCTTGCTTGCTTAAGTGAAATTTAGTTCATTGGTAGAAAATTATGTATTTAAAGTTATGATACGGAATACTTTTTTTATGCAAATAGTAGATTTTTAATTTACTTTTTCATTGATGAACGTACCTAGTTTATCCCAGAAAATCTTTTTTTTATATCTCTATTTGTTTGTAGGTTTTTTCAATTAAAAATGCCACCTCCATAATGCTTCAAATTAACAAAAAACTTAACTAAATTACAAATTATTTCGGGCCTTAATCCCACAATTAACTAATCTGTAAAGCATCCTGGCCTCCCCCGAGGCGGGAGAAACCAGAACACTATTACACCAGCCGTCATCAAAAACACTAATATTTAATTCTGTCAACATGCGCCATCTCCGGACCTCGTTCCGTACACATTCCATTATTATAATAATATGATACACGTTTTCAACGGAATCACATTCTAAACAATTAGGTGTAATTACTTTGCCCATCATAAAACCAAATTTATTAAGAGGAATGTGTCCAGACCGTAGCCTCAGAGCTGTATATCTTGCCTTCCCATATTAGACGCCTCGTACCACGGGCGACGAAGTAAATTAGGTTGAACAGTTTTATACCAAATATCAGCGATCTCTCGTCAATGTATTGATCATATTTTTAAGTGAAATTTATTTAATAAATTTTTCAAATAGCAACTCTGGTTTGATTGGTGATTTCGAAGAGATTAACTCGTCTAATCAATCACATTTTAGAAGGAATGGAAACGTTTTCTTTAAGCAGCGTGTGCTCTTACATAGGTACCGTTTGGCTATTTAATATAATAGCACAGTATAGTTATCTATTAGTGTTGTCTCGAAAATTATTGACCATAAACAAGAAACAATAAAATTTAACGGAGTAACTCTATCTTAAAAATAAAAACGATTATATCCTGGAATAAGAGATAGGATAATTTTTATCCCGGGAAAAAAAGATCCCTCGGGAACGCGGGTAAAACCGCGATGAAAGCACGAATTGAAAAAGGAAGCCGATCGCGTTCCTGTGCGACGTGAGTCACGCGAGATAACGTACGTGCAGGTCACGCACACAACTTCGTGCACGATGCTTCACTTCATTGGAGACTATTTTGTTTACCTTACGCTCCATCTACCTCTTTTATTAGTTCTGTGACTGGACATAAAAACAATAGATAGTCATAGTGGCTATAATTTTGCTAAAAACTAGAAATATTGAAATTATAATAGATTTATTTGGTTACATAAGTGCCAAAGATACAGATAACAAATTACGCAATAATAATACTTAGTTCTTTATTTTTAGGTCATGGACTCGTGTAGTATATCGCGCAATCGCCCTCTTCTAACCCAACACGATACAGATATCAGCGTTTGATTATTATTAAATTATTGATAATTTCAATGCTGATATTTTCCAGCTCTGTTGATTTAGAAATATAAGTAATCAAAAGATAATTAAAAATTAACAACGATTTAAAATTGTATGTGAACAGTGGATTTTTTTCTGGCAGTCTAAAGGCAATCGATGGTTCTGAGAATTGAGAAAGTTGAGAAGAATTGTAGAATATGTACCAACCAACGCAACCGTTCTACAAAAACTGGTCTGATTAAATGAACATGTTTTATATTATATAAATATATATTGAATATAATAACTGTTTTTTCCCGACAGGACCGGGTTTTTGGTAAAAATTATATTCTATAAAGTATACTTTAGGGAAGTTTCACGAAGGATGTTCAAAGTTAGTTACCAGATTTTATAAACGAACACAATTTAATAGAAAAGATCTAGAAATAACTTGAATTCAGATGTCACAATTTTATCTTCGTTTGTGGTTGTTATGTTTAAGTGGTAGTATAGCACCTGCATACAAGATCCTTTCACCGTTTTATCATGCCTACAGAATATAATGGAATATATTACTAATAATATTTCAATTTACTTCGTAACCAGCTTTTTCTATTATACACAAAAACAGTCGACGTCTACGTCTAGGTTCTTTATTTTTAAATAAACGTTAGTGTGATGGGTAATGAATGACTAGCATGCATATTAATAGAAATTGTTTTTACTACACTTTGTAAAGCCCCATTATGATCAACTAGTTTTCCGCCCCGCGATTTCACCCGAGGCATCTTATCTTTTCCCAAGATAAAAATAATCCTTTGTTTTATTCCAGGTACCTGGAATATATCTGTATGCCAAGTTTCATCAGAATCAATTCTGTAGTTTTTGCGTGAAAGAGTAACAAACATCTTCACACGCATACTTTCAGATTTATAATATTAGTAGGATAGGATGTGCTATATGATCAATGTGCTTTACTGCCTACTTGCAGTTTTTCATTATAATTTTACTGGAATTATAAATATATTATCTATATTTGGCATAGTTTATGTTACGTTATACATAATTATGCCAAATGCTGTAATATAAACACTTTAGAATCTTGTTGGGATATATCGCATTATCGAAACTATCATGCCCACTGTGAGCTTCACTGGCGTGCGCCGCGTAACCCAATATACTTTTAACTATATTGGTTTATGCGGTATGTACTATATTGGTATTATTTTTAAGACACTACGACACATAAAAAACGTAGTTGTATGTATGTGCTCTACCAATGCGGAGGTGGAGAGGGTCGGTACTGTTTAATAAATATAATTAATAATAATTAGGTAAGAAATAGGTAGGTACTAAAGGAAATTAATCTGATCGGTATGGATTATTTTTTCATAACACGCACATGCCAAGACTCGACTAGCTAACGCAATAAAAGAAAAATGTTAGATGGAATTCGAATGTTTTTTTTATTTCTAAAGATCCAATTTATTAATTAAAGGATTAAATTGGATCTTTAGATACATGCTGGTAGTGGATTGAACTGCAAGTCATTTGGGCAGCACGCCTGATCCGTCTCCCGCGTTCTGCATCGTCATCGATCGCATGCGCCCATTCGGAGGAGAGCTGACTTCAGCAGACGGTGTTCAATTTTTATTTTTACGGACTTCTTTGAAAAGAGATACTGTGTGTGTATGTGATGTGTGAGTGACCTCTCAAGCAATGTGCATCAAACAAAGAAAATCAGTTAACTTTTTTTAATACTCAATGATATATTAAAAAAACTAAGTACGGTAACAAATAATAACCCTCACAATTTTAATTGCGTTTAAAAGTATTTACATATTTATTTATTTGCGCTATAATTAAACGTATTAAAATAACAAGGCGACCTACCTATAATAGTTAATTAAAGCGATGCCACCGAATATTGCCTAGAACACAAATTATTTTTTTTACTTCAGGACTATAACGAAAGCTAAACGAAAAATTCTGTTATAGATAAATTTTAAGATCACTTTATTTATGTACTCAGTGGGGGTTTTTTGGTTGTTCATCTACTTTTTTTATTTATACTTTTAACATTTTTAGTATACGTATTATTTATTTATTCGTAATTAGGTTATTTTTCTCTCACTTTATTAAATAAAGCTTTATGTACCGGTCGTTAAAATTATCTTTCAAAGCAGTAAAGATTTGCGTTTTTCTTTAGATTTTAAGAATTATACTATAATTATTATGATTTTTCTAATTAATAAGACCTTTTATACGATAATACATACAAGAATTTTATCATAGCTTTATTATATGTTTTTAAAATTTTAATGAGAACGGTTGCTAATCTTTAAATCGTTAAGTAAGAGATCCTCAATGACCATCCAAAATGAAAAATTATTGAGAAACCTAAAGTTTATTTTCAAAGACCTATTCAATTATATACCCCACTCCACTTGATATAGTAGTATTTTTTAGTGACACTCACAAGATAATACAAATCGATCTTAGACGAATAAACCACATTCGTCCAAGAAATCGATTGACGACAGAACCATCAAAATTGGACCACGCGTTTGGTTGCTATGCCTATTTGGTTAGTTAGTTGTTTGTATCGAGTTCAATACATCGTTATCATTATTTCATAATGCACATGGTCTTATAACTAATCCTTTATCTATATTATTGCCATAGTTCAAGTGTGAGATAACACGATAATGCCGTACATATATAATGTGTATATTGAATGAACAGGAACGCCAAACGCTAGCTACCACTAAAAGAACAAGGATCAATGTTGAAATGGGAGTTTCAGGAAGTAATTGTATAATGAATGTAATTAGGCCGTAATTATTATTTGCTTTTTTAAACAAATATTTATTGTTTGGGCATATTATACATGCTTAACGATTGTGGCTTCGCCGATATAAAAATCTGGAAGACCACGAAAAATGTCACGGTACAGGGACGACAACAGTATTAAAAAGATATAAGAGTAAAAGGTTTTGCAATTTGCACTGAGCGAATTAGCCCCGTGTCCATTCATAAAGCACCCACTCTATGCATCACTTAATGTTGGCTACACAAATATGTACCTATATGATTATCAACTTTATATCACTAATAGTTCTATCAGCAAAATGGCTGGGAGTTGACAGGCAGGTCTGACGAAATGTGAAGCGTTATTTGACTACGGAATCCCAAAAAACTCCACCTATGATAAATTGATAAAGTTTATCGAATTTAATAGCGTACTTTTGATTCACAAGTTTAATAAGATATTAAGAAAAAATATATATTAATACCTCCACATAAACAATACCTATAATCTAGGTCTGTTTACGGTAGGGTAATTAGCATTAGATAATCATTACATTATCATGACATGATCATTAGCAACGACGAGGTAGGATTAGTATGCAAATACGTAGATATTTATTATAATACCTACTTATGATTAATGAATGTTGATCGTTTTCTGGTCATCTGTCTGTATCTACTTAACCTTACTTGTATGTTTGGACTAGCGCCTTATTTCGGGTTTCATCTAATTACATTACAATTTCAATACTATCTTACAAATTATTTATCCTAAAATATATTAGTTACCGTTTTCCGCGTACTTATTTGTTATTTTAATTTGTACGGGATGAAGTTTTAATAACAAATATTTATTTAATGTATTAAATTTACGAAGTCCAACAAAGAATACTCATTGCAATATTGAATGAATGAGTCAGCCAAACATCTTACAACTGTGATAGATGCAGACCAATGTTTTGAAAATTGTCTAATTAGAAAAAATAAATTACGATACAATATTATAGAACCTGTAAATGACGAGTAGGAAAAATCGTAATTACTTGATGTTTGGATGATAGCTTCCTTCCTACAACTAATTTCGTGAATTAAAGCGTTGAGCTAATTTGTAGACATTTAGGATGACTAGTTTATCCATGAAACGAGTGAAACAGCGAATGAGAGGGAACAACAAATTTATTTTTTCTTGCGAAATGTACATAAGTTAAAGATTACACATTCCTTTTAATTAATAAGTGTTTATTGAGCTTGTACATTATATACACCTAGTACTTACACAATAACATTATGTATGTCAAAGTAAAGGGATAAAAACAGTGGTGGCAAGCCGCGGGACTAGTCCTAACTTACAGAATGTGAGAACGCTCTTGGTCAATACGTTATTAACACTACATTAGATAATTTAAAGTTTCGACAGTTTCGCTTTTTATGGTAAAGTTCGCAAAGCAGAGAAGGTAAGACGCGAGCGCATTTTGGTGTCAGTGGAACACAATTTGGTCGCAGTTGATGCAATTCGCACGCACTGCATTCGGATGGTGGCAGCGAGTCGATGGAGTGCTCACGCTCAGTGCTCAGTGCACACGCCGTGCACGTGTATTGTAAGGTCGTCGGGGAGTTTCCACACCCGGTTCGACGTGCTTACGACGACGTATGTACCTCCCACCCACCAGTCCCACCGGACAACGACCAAATACCAGACACCGAAATCTCTCTCACTTCAATAATATTCTAAAATTGATATTTTCTTTTATATGTTTAAATATAAAAAAATATCGATATTCCTCGAACAATCTATTTTATTTACAGTACCTTGAAAAATTACCCTCGTAGAGAACGCGCGTAAATGTAATCGTCGGTGGTCGTGCGTAACTTATTGGACAGCTCGTATGATTCGATCGCTACACACAGTGAGCGCTCGTGGGATTGACTGGCGGACGGGCGAAGTGCTGGTGAATATATGCGCGCGCATCTCCCCGCGCCTGCGTCGTGGTGGGATTGGTGGGAGCACCTAGTCTCGTCGACCAGTACGTACACAACCTACTGCGTATGTCACCCACCAAATCAATTCATTCAATTTCATTCACTCACTTACGTAGTGGCTCAGAAAGCAGGGCGGGAGCGTTATCCAGAATAAAATCCCATCAAAATTCTCTTGGAACATTGAAGATTCCATAATCTAGCGATATAATAATTGTAACCCGTCTGTAAGCCTGCTGCCTAACATTGGGATGATAGGTAGTAGGTAATATCGCTGTGCTGATACTATCCATAAATAGAGCAGAATAGTATTTCATCAAAATTATTTAACAAATAGATTTATTTCATCATTCTCCGCTTGAGAATCTGGTGATGCATGGGTGTAACCCTCTCCTTCAATCTGCTGTTTTTTCATTGTTATTTTCTGACGAAGTTGCCTCTACGGATGTTACCTGTATTGGTTTTGGACAAACACATACCAAACTTATGTTTCGAACACTCATGTTTGTAATGTGTCCTTCAGTAATCTTGAGTTATTGGTGGTCAGCTACCCTTCAGTTCAAATTGAAAGGAAATCTGTCCAAGTAAACATTTAAGTTTATAATTTTTTTATTAGATTCTTATTGACCTCGGTGATTTTTATTTATTGCGATGCCACACCCCGACAGTTCATACAAGCGAATTATGTTAATCACCATCTACTACTACCGGGAGCACCGGCCTGCTCGCTCGCAAACGCAGCGATCAGTCGCTGGGTGGGGACAACTACTACGTACTTCGTTACCCATGCGTGATTTTTCATTAAGTTCCGAATACTAGCTTTTAGTAGTAGTAGTAGTAGTAGTAGTAGTAGTAGTAGTATCGCAACCAATAACTAGCCCAGCAATAAAGGAACCTACCTGATTTATCCATTTAGGATTTTGGATTCGGACAATGGGATCAGCTAAAACTCCCTGTGACTTTTCCTTTGTACCTACAGTAAATTATGTTTTTATATTTTTATTTCAAGTAAGTAGATATTTCAATTAATACCTGCTTATTGTGCGTGTTTAATACCAATTAGTAGAATAATCAGCTATTTAATTGTACCCGGTATCAAAAGAATATGATTAGTGACTCTTGAACTTATATTTTACATGAAGTATTTATCACAAATAACAATAACAAAAATGTAAGTATACGGACGTTATTCGCCTTTAACTTCAGCACAGATAATTATAAAATGCCATTCTATATTAAGTAGGTACCTATAGTAACTATTATTATCAGACGTTCTGGACTTTTAATATTTTTTTGGGTTTTGTAGTTAAGCTAGGAACCCTTATAGTGTCGTCGTGTCCTTTTACTTATCTTACTAAGCTTACTATAATCTTACTAATATTATAAACGTGAAAGTTTGGATGGATGGATGTATCTATGTATGTTACTTATTAATAATACGCCAGAACGGCTGAATATATGAATCTGGATGAAATTTGGCATGGGGATAGATTATAGTCTGGAATAGCACATAGGCTACTTTTTATCCCGGGAAATGATAAGATCCCTCGGGAACGCGGGTGAAACCACGCGGAACAGCTACTAAACTATAAGGCTGAAGTCGTGCATATTGGCCTAAATAATAACTACAACTACTACAAAGATATGAAGTTATTAATAAAAATCTAAAGTGGGATATCGTTGACTGGGTCTTAAAATACTTATCATTGTCATAGAAAGATTCGATATAATTCACTGTTTACGAATTTTGAAGGGATAAAGTGGCCGCAATTTACCTGAGTTACGTACGTGCCTTCGTTCACCCTTATAGATAAAACTGTAGATCTAAAAAATCTGGATTGTAGATGCTTGAATTACAAAGAACTTGAGACCGTATTAAATAGTTCGAGAGCTATTTTCGATTAACTTTGCGATTGAAAACTACTTATCTAATTATGTAAAACAACTTCGGAACCCATGTTTGCCTGGTTATATTTAGGTGACAAAAATATTCATAATTATATCTTTATAATATATAGGTACATACATATTTAAGTACTTAGCTACGAAGCGTCAACTAATTATTGAGTTGTCACGATTTACTTTAATAAAACCATATACTAAATTGGTACTAAAATCTGTACAAAGAAAAGAATCATAGCTTTGGTTGGATCCGTGTCATTTTTCCATTAGGATACCTAACTACCACGGTTTCCATTTCTAAAACTTTGTGTACACAATTAGTGGAAAATTGTAAGGATTTGTTCGAGAATATCACGCGTGACAGGCGTGTTTAAAAATATGTAGGTACAATGTTACCTTACCTTATACAGCACGTCATCTTATCTGCATTACTGTACCTACCGAGTACGTACGTACCGTAAATATAAAGGTACAATAATTAATGTATCAAGGGCCTCATTTTTTCAGCCATGTATCGAGTCTGTTTTTATTCTCCAGCCAGCTGAAGTGTTTAGTTATTTCAAGTGAATTTGACACTATAGTAAATTGTCATACAAGGAGCTAAAATGACCCATTATATACGAGGTAGTTTTACTCCCGAGCTTTAGCGAGGGAGTAAATACAAACCGAGTTTTAATGGGTTTTAGCGCCGTGTGTTACACTATACTTTTCACTACGATTGCGAGAAAATAGAACAATCCAATACAATATGAAATATGTAGTTTATAATGTCTTTTTTTTGTTTCTTCTGTAGCCGCAACACATTGCATGCATTCTACCAGAGATCGCCGATTTTAGTTCCATTTTCAAAATTAAAATGAAGTTCTTTTTTTATGAAACAGTAATAAGTCGAGTCTTTATTCATGATTATTCTACTTATGACTAAAGACTTTTTCGTTTTTGTAGGCTCATTGTCATTTGACACACAAATATTAAAAAAAAATCCTTTTTCCCCTAGAGGAAGAATTGCTATTTTTTCTTCGCTCTGGTACGCCACAATGACGGTATTTTTGAGCAAGAGGAGTGAAAAAATATTATTTCTCATACAAACTGCTTCTCCCTTTCTCCCATTAAGTTTAAAATTCAAGAAACCCTTTTGCCTATAAGTTAGATACCATAAAATCAATGCCCTCATCATCATCAGAATTATTCAGTCAGGCAAGACTTATTAAGAACAAGCGGCCAATTGTCGATTTTGTTGGCTTTATAGTTCCTAATTTTCCTATTACTAATGTGATAGTTCCTATGTTTTCTATACTAGGTATATAAGATGAATTCGAGTATTGCGTTTTTGATACGATTGTTTGTCTATTATTACTAGAAATGTTAGGTAGCTGTTTTTAAGTATTTTCAGAGCTTGTATCACTGATCACCACATTCGTTAGATTTACTTTACTACTAATTATAAACTGTACTATGACAGGAATGGATTTTACCTCATCTGAGTGTATCTGGTGTTTCCTCAAATGCGTAGGTATATCGTTGAGGCATTATTGGATAGCCTCATAGCACTCACTCAGAGTGCTATAGTTTGTTTATAGATAACACACTTCATAACATCGAGTACCTACTGAAAACATCCTTATAGAGGAGACCCCTCTCTTCCCTGTCTTATTATCATTGCCGGTCGTTAACCATTTTATACGCCCATTACGTCGATATCGAGTACCTACATGTTGGCTTTAGCTGCATACTGGCAATAAATATTATCCAGAAATATTTGTTGTCGTCCTGGGCCAATCACGCTCATTTAGAACGCCTTTTTTACGTGTGTTTGTTTGGGGCCAAACTAAGTAGAGCTTGTGGTATGAAAACCAGACTACAAACACTACACCTACTTACTACCTTTTATTTTGTAAATACATACTTCACACAAATGTCTGTCCTGCATCGGAATGGAACCCACGACCTGCGGCGTAATATGTAGTGAATATAATTTTAGCTATGTAAGTATAAGTGATGATGGTTATCGTGGTAGCTAGGTCATATAAAAACATAATGCTGTCATTGTTAGTTTTTACGGCCTAAAGTCTATATTAGAGTAGATAGGAGTTAAGTGCTGCTTCTTGCGTTTGTCTCATATGACGAGTCTATCGAGAAACCAATTCTTATTGGTAAACTCCACCAACAGCTGAAGCTGTGCACGGTGGAATTATGGCGTTATCTGCCAATAGTTTCGTTGATATATCAACATTATTATACGTAACTGCTGTCCCCCGCGGTGTCACCCGCCCCGCGGGATCCGCGTTCCCGTGCATGGAAATTTTTATTTTATACAAACTTTATCCTAACAATAACGAATACATAAAACAAAGAATCATCCAATTTTGTGCAGTCATTCGAAAGTTATGAGCGTACATATATTTCGAAGATCCATTTTTTAGGGTTCCGTACCCAAAAACGGGACCCTATTACTAAGACTTCGCTGTCTGTCCGTCCGTCTGTCCGTCCGTCTGTCCGTCCGTCTGTCCGTCCGTCTCTCCGTCTGTCTGTCACCAGGCTGTATCTCAAGAACCGCGATAGCTATTTATAATAAATATTTAAAAGGGGCTCCCATACAACTAACGCGATTTTCTTGCCCTTTTTTACTCGATATCAATAATGGCAATAGGTAGGCACTTGAAATATTCACAAAATATTCACAAAATACTCAGTTGTATTTTTACTTTTTTATTTATTTATTTTATTTATTTAAGCCTTTTATTTCCTTAATAATAATTTTACATTTAATTAGAATTGAATTAATTAATACATAGTTATAATAATAGCAACAAAAAATAGATATGAGACAAATTGCATTCTTTGTATATAATTTTTTTTTTTTTTTTTACATTTATCATTATTCAATTTAAAAAAAATATTTAATGATTAGGGACCTCTAGACGAGTATAGGCCTCCTCCATCTCTCTCCACTTTATCCTGTCCTGTGCTAAACTTATCCAGTCGTTGTTTGTCAATTTTAAAAGTTCGTCTCTCCATCTCTCCAGAGGGCGACCTCTTTTCCTTTTACCGGTAGGACCAGCCCATGTAGTAATTTTCCTAGTCCACTTGTCCTTATCTTGGCGAGCAATGTGGCCGGCCCATTTCCACTTAAGTTTCTTGCAGTGGGTTAAAGCATCAATTACTTTTGTCCTTTCTCTTATTTCGCTATGTCTTTTCTTGTCTCTAAGTTTCAAATTAAGAATACTTCTTTCCATTGCTCTCTGGCATGTTTTAATTTTTCGTTTCGTGTAGGTATTATAGATCCAGGTTTGGCTTGCGTATGAGAGGCAAGGTAAAAGACATGAGTCTAGGACTTTCTTTTTTAGTCTTAAGGGTAAATCAGATTTTAAAACCTCTTTATGGCTCCAGAACTTATTCCATGTCATGTTAACACGTCTGTTTAGTTCATTACGGTGTCTGGATTTTGAGAAGGATATTTGTTTACCTAAATATATGTATTCCTGGACATACTCCAACTGTCGGCTCTCCACGAATATGGGCCTTTGAGTTTTATTGGACATAATTTTAGTTTTTTCGATGTTTAATTCTAGGCCAATATCGCGACTGACGTGATTAAGTTCGTTGATCATTTCTTCAAGTTGTGATGCGGTTTCTGAGAACAATACAATATCGTCCGCGAAACGTAGGTTGTTAAGGTAACTTCCTTTAATATTTATGCCTTTTTTTGACCAGTTAAGTTGTTTCATGATGTTTTGTAGAACAGTTATAAATAATGTTGGTGACAATGGGTCACCTTGTCTCACGCCTCTGCAGATATCTATTTCGGGGCCGGTTCTGTCTAATTTCACTCGGCTAACGCTTTTTACGTAGATATCTTGCATCAGTTCAATTGTTTCTAGTGGTATTTTACATTCGTGTAGAGCTTTCCATATACTAGCGTGGGATATTGTATCAAAAGCTTTGGCGTAGTCAATGAATGCCAAGTATAGAACAAAGACACCCCGTCTTTGTTCTTCATATTTCTCTATTATTTGTTCTAGAGCGTGATTATGATCCATTGTAGAGAAAGATTTCCTGAACCCCGCCTGCTCTACTGGTTGGAATTTTTCTGTGATTTCAGATATGCGTCGTTCTAAACATGAGGCAAATAACTTGTAGAGGCATGGTTGTAGGCTTATAGGTCGATAATTGGCAATGTTTGTAGGATCACCCTTTTTATACAATAAAATGATGTCAGATTTTGCCCATTCCTTTGGAATTTCCCTAGAGTCCAGTACTTCATTAAATAAAGTTGTTAAATAGGGTGTAAGTACATATCTTCCTGCTATGATTATTTCATTTGATATGTTATCAGGGCCACTGCTTTTTCCTTTCTTTAAAGTTTCTATTCTCCTAAGAATTTCGTTACTTGTAAATCTTGGAAGTGGCAGTGGATGTAGAGATGTTTCGTTTATTGTGACTTCATCGAAATGATCATTTAAAGAGCTGTTATTCCTAGAGTATAAATCTTTGTAAAAGTTTGTGGCTGTATCTATTATTTTTGATCTCGACGATATTTTTCTCTCAGACGTTTTTTCTTTGACAGTCGGTATCCAAGTTTTTGTTAAGTTTAGCTCTTTATATCCTTTTTTCAGGCTTCCGGTGGTGGATAGATGTTTTTCGATTATCTTCAGTCTATGGGTTTCGTACTCTTTCTTGATCTTTTTGTGTATATTTTTATATAGGTTACTAAGTTCTTGTTTTTCTTCCTTTGTTCGCGGTTTTTTATTTTGTAGCTCTATCCTTCTATTTAATAGTAGTCTTGTGTTTTCAGATAAAATATGTCTTTCTTTGTTGGTTATTTTCTTTATAGAATTAATGGTTTCGGTGATAGCTATTTTTATATTTGAATAGAACAACTCTATATTTGAGCATGTCAATAAATAAATTTTTACTTTAATAAAATAAAATAAATATTTAAGGGGGGCTCCCATACAACAAACGTGAAATTTTTTGCCGTTTTTACGGAACCCTTCGTGCGCGAGTCCGACTCGCACTTGGCCGGTTTTTTATATAGATATAGATAGATAGAAGATTAAATATAGGTACGTACGTACTTACGTATTTATTTTTTGGTGCTTTTTTTTCCGTGGCATAGATTTGTAGGCAAATATATTCAACACTCAAATATATCTTTATTAAATAAACTCATTACAAGTAGGTTCGTTAGGTGAACCTAACGAATAAGTAATCGTTGTACAGTCAGAAGTGCTCTAGACTTTTGATACTGACGTCGAATCGCCGCAGCAATGGTCGTCATTGGTTCGAGTCCTACAATGGATATAAGCTTTCGGTGAAGGAAAACTTTAGTGAGAATGGTATCCACAAGTTGCAGATCTGTCAATAATAATCTGTCAGCTATCAGCGTGTTTCGGTGGAAGCACTTGAGTGCCAGTAGCCAGCCATATAGCTTTGCCACGTCATTACCATAGTGAGATTTTGGTTGAACAGGAGCCTATCCAATGTAAAAAGTGACTCAAATTAAATGATAATCTAATATATAAAATTCTCGTGTCACAGTTTTAGTTGCCATACTCCTCCGAAACGGCTTAACCGATTTTGATGAAACTTTATATTTACATTCAGTAAGTCTGAGAATCGGCCAACATCTATTTTTCATCCCCCTAAATGTTAGGGGTAGTCCACCCCTAAATTTTTTTTTTATTTTTGAGACAAAATTTCTAATTTCTATTTTTTTATGATACAACATACAAAAATACATACAATCCCCAATTTTCACCCTTCTACGATCAACCCTTATTTTTTAATAGCCATTTTAGTAATTTGAGTAATCGGTCAAGCCGTTTCGGAGGAGTATGGTAACAGGACCGATTTGGATGAAATTTTGTGTGTGTATTTCAATGGGTTCCTCGATGATTTGAAAACAAAATTGGACCCGGTAGATGGCGCTGGAATCGGGTTCTAAGTTTTGTTTTAATTTCAAGGCAGGACAACGTCTGCCGGGTCCACTAGTAAATGTATAAATTACAGAATGTTGTTGATTGATAGTGTTATTGAGTTCGAACCCAACTAATATTTATTAGTTGGTTATCATGGTAACCATTAGACCTATTTGAACTTAGTTCTAAATTGTTACAAAATAAAAAAAACTGATGTTTTGTTTTTTAATGTTATTGTAAAAATGCAGCTTGAGTTCGATCGAACACGAATCCTAAGTATCTCTTGGTTGGTTGTTATGGTAACCACCTTGATAAATGCTGGATCGATTTGGCTATTTTTGGATGTTCGTAAATATTCGTAATAGTCTAAAAGAGGTTCATATGGAAAAAAAAACGGTCAAGTGCGAGTTGGACTCGTGCACCGAGGGTTTCGTACAAATTAGTAGATAATTATGTAAAAGTTCGTTCGTCACGCACGGTAATCGAGTCTCGAAGATTTTTTCGATTTTATTTCGATTATGTTGTTGTCTTTACGGATGTAATTGCATTGTCATCTTCATCTTTTTTTCTTCTAGTACCTAAGTATCACTAGTTTTTCGCCCCGTGGTTGCACCAGCGTTCCCGCATGATCTTATCTTTTCCCGGGATAAAAAGTATTTATGTGTACCTATGTTTTTTTCCAGCATATGATATACCAGTGTGCCAAGATTCATTTTATTTTCTTTCTAATCTATCTAATATTATAAAGAGGAAAGATTTATATGTATGTGTGTATGTAACGAATAAACTCAAAAACTACTGGGCCGATTTCAAAAATTCTTTGACCATTTGAATGCTACATTATTCTAGATTAACATAAACTATATTTTTATCCCAGAATAGATAAGATACCACGGGAACCCGGGTGAAACCGCGGAGGACAGCTATATATTTCACCCACGTTCCCGTGGGATCTTATCCTTTCCCGGGATAAAAAGTATCCTATGTGTTATTCCAGGATATGATCTACCTGTGTGCCAAGTTTCATCAAAATCCGTTCAGCTGTTTTTGCGTGAAAGAGTAACAAACATCCATCCATCAAAACTTTCACATTTATAATATTAGTAGGATTAGTAGGATTGATTCAAAATTATTAGTTGTATTTACCTATTAATCCAATAAAATATTAATTACCTACAAGTTTCAGTTTGTGTTCTATCCTTCTACATAGTATGTTAGGTACTTAATTATATAGATTGCAGTGGACATGTGGATGCAAAGATAGTTGATTCAGTGTCATTGATCTCTCTGCGTCCGCGTCGTGCCGCGCCCGCCGCAACATGATTATGTAGGTATATGTAGGTACATACATCATGATAATAATGTTAATATTTCAAACATACGCAAGTGTGTGCTAGCAACTTGTAAACTACCGATCATGCTAAATGATTCGAAAACACACGTGATACTACAATACCAGTTAATACCAGTACCAGTATCGTATAGTTTTATAAAGTAAAATGTACTTATCTAATGTAATTTGATTATGTAAACCAGTCATAGGGTATACCTACCTAGTACGAGTAAGTACCTACTCAAAATATTTTTAGGTTCTAAATTAATATTTTAGTTAGCCGATAAGATGAAATAAACTATTAATAGAATATCTGTCTGTCACTCAAAGCCGTAATTAGTACAGTACAGATAAATAGACTGTGAAAAACTATTATTCGGTAGGTATGTAAACTACACACTAATTTAAAGACGTTCATGCTCTGAGTATCTTAACTTTGAGAGTTATGCTTTGAATAATGTAAAAACAACTTAGGTAAGTAGGTACCTACCTACATAAAAAAATCGTATGTTTACAAAAACATTCAAATTTTCCGTTCTTATTGTACGAGTATGTATGTAGGCAGGTAAGCATCTAGTCTCCTTATGAATCATTTATTTTTAGATAGGTTGGTAAATAATAATCGGTTGGAATTAAAGTACGTATTAGGTACTTAATAACACGAAATTTCGTAACTCGTTACCTACCTGTCTATCTATTTTTAGGTCACACAAATCATGTCGTTTTAATTGGTCGAATACAATGACATTTGCCTCGTCTTTTATAGGAACACGTTTGTGAAATTCAAAAAGTACGCCTGTATTGGTCCAAATTATCAATTTATAAATGCCTTTTGTGGTTTCGACCATGGTTCCGTGGGGGTCTGAAGCTCGTCGTTTCGAAAATATTTTATGTAAAAAATTAATCGAGGCCTCGGGTGACCGGCGGGCGGAGAGCTTTTTCCGCCAACGCATCAGCTTGGCCATCCAAAGAGGAAACGCTGCCAGCCTTCTGGGAACCTTGCCGATCGGCAGCAGCGGCAGCCTCGAAGAAGTTTTTCATATATTATAGTTGTACATTTGTTTGTATATTTTGTACATTTGTTGTAAATAAAATGATAATTCATATTTTTCTTAGTGTAGTTCCTCTACTAGACACTACCTTACGTCTCGCTGCTTGTCTGCGTCTGGGAGCACCCTGCTGTTCTCCTCATCGCTGTCACTGCGGGGAAGCTGTCAACAGCCTCGGGCACCACGGCTTGTCATGCAGTCGGAGTGCGGGCCGTATAGCGAGACATGCGAATTTAAATGACATTATCCGTCGTGCTCTTGTTGCCGTCGGCATTCCAGCCATATTAGAGCCAAATGGGTTGGCACGCGACGATGGCAAGAGACCTGACGGAATGTCATTGTTTCCATGGAAGATGGGTAGGCCTTTAGTGTGGGACGCAACGTGTGTCGACACTCTTGCGCCATCCTATCTTCCTAGCACAGCGTGTCTTGCCGGCGGTGCCGCTGCATCTGCTGAGAACCTCAAGCGGCGGAAATATAATAGCCTTATAGGTAATTATATTTTCGAGCCGTTTGGGGTTGAAACTCTCGGGTCGTGGGGCCCGAGTGCCCATTTCCTATTTAAGGATATTTCCAAAAGATTGGTTGACGCTTCCCGGGGATAAAAGGCTGGCTTTTACTTTGGCCAAAGATTAAGCATTGCCATTCAACGTGGCAATGCTGCCAGTCTTTTGGGTACGTTACCAGTCGACGGCGATGCGGAGGAATTCTTCGACGCACTTTTATAGTTATATTATTTTAGGTAGTTTTTAGATTAGATTAGTTTTAATATAGTTATAATAATGTAAATATTTTATTGATTTTATATAGTGTTCCTTTATAATGTAGATATTCTGAAATAAATGAATTATTTTATTTTTCTTTGTTACTATATTTTATTATGTATTATTGTGTTATTATTATCGTCATGTTTTTCACACACAATTTTGACAATAGGTACCTACCTATATAAAACTGATTTAATTGAGATAAGAGAGAAGAGAGCCGACAGACAGACATCGTAAACACAATAGGTATAATGGTTCAGTTGCGTTGACCTTGATGTAACGAAATAATATTATTTACTTATTATGTGCTCCTAGCCTAATCTAGTTATGTATTCAATTAAAAATATAGTAGGTACTTACATACCTACCTACCTTTTTCTGTCAAAATTATATAGGTGGCAATAATGATTGCTTATTCTAGAAGCAATAAAAATTGATTCTATGATAGATATGAGATAGATAGACCGCATCCTGAAACTAAAAAAAAAACAGTAAGTTTCCGATTAGTTAGCCGAAGTTCACGGACTAGGTCAGCGCGCAGTCGGCAAACAAAACAGCGTTATATTTAAACTGTGGTTATATGTATGTACCTACCTAGTTCGTATGTGATTGCGTTGTTTACGATCGAAATCCGAAATTAGCGCTCAAATAGAGAACTTAAAAATTACACTTCGTAACTTTTATAAAAAACCTACCTACTTACGCATATTCATTTCGATAAAAGTGCAATTTCATGTTTTGATGAATCCAACGGTATCTTTAATTAAAATGTATAATTTAGTTAATTCTGTCCTAGTGAGTCAGACTCGCTTAGGGCTCGTTCACACGAACAGCATGTTGCCCACTGCAGCCGCCGACACACGCCAACGTCAGCCGCCGACGCCGACTGCAGTCGGCAACATGCTGTTCTAGATGGGAACTGGCTCTCAAGTGCAGCTGTCGGAACACACCTGTATCCCTAGTGAAAATATCTTATCCCCATAGGGTGTAGGCTACGTTCCATATACAGAGTGTCCGGTAAGTAGTAGTAGTAGTAGTAGCAAACTTACAGAGATAGGTGGGCGGGTCACCTACCAAATATACAAAAATGAGCTCAATAAAAAGGTCACCCATTTTCGAGATAATTCAATATTTGTTTATTAATTTATGAATTTTAGATACTAATATCTAGAAAATGATGACACTTTTTGTATGGTCATTTTTGTATATTTGGTAGGTGACGCGCCCACCGGGCAACCTGCATAATATTAGAAAAGTAAAAATATATATGAAGTAGGTATATGAGATAGAAACTGAATTAAAGAAAACAAATAAGACAGTTTCCGTTGATAAACAATTAACATCATTTTATGATAAGCATAAATATTCCCGTGACTTATTTTCTTTGTTTTTACTTTGAACTTGTTAACTACAAGCTTGTATTCGACCACAACGGTGACGACGCGGCCGTGAGTGGCCGTGACCGAAGATGATAGCAAGCACACACAGCCTAGAAGTACTGGCTCTGAAGTAGTGCAAATTCAATCGATTTAACACCTTAGCTACGGCAAATAAATTATAAACTTTCATCTAGTGCGTGGTAGGGCTTTTCGACCCGCCAACACTAGGTTAGATTAACTTTGCGAAAACATGGTGTATATATTTTTTTTGTACTGTTAGAATGACCTTGAACCCAACATCTTTACGTTCGTTTCGCCCCTGGATCTGACTAACAGGAAATGAGAAATAAACCAAGGAAAGCGGCGGGCTGATAACACCCTCCCCCGCACTAGAAAGTATTTTTGTAGTGATGGGACAGACACAAGTTAGGGGTATTAAAAAATATATTATTATGTATAAGTATTATTTAATGCCTTCCTTTAAAACATGTCACGCAAAGGATTTCGTCGCATTTTCTGCAACATGTTTTAATTTTTTTACTTTTTTTTGTATTGTATTGTACCGATTGTATTTGGTTTTACATGCAGATTTGTTTCCAAGTTCTTTCTTTTTTCATTATCGAAAATATTTCATCACTGTCAATAATGAATCAGCAGGGTGAATCACTTAATTTTCTAGAATTACTATTTTTCTTTTGCTTGCCATTATTGCTGTCGATAATTAACAACACGTCAGCTAGACTGCACAACACTAAATGGCGGGTCAACGCCTGCGCGCACGCTCTGTGCGGCATCGGGTCGGTGGCGGGCTAAAATAGTCCCGCTGCCGCACTGAGCGGATGTTTGTCTCTGTCCATCTCTTACTAATACCTAAGATAATTGTTCCGCACCAGCGAGAGAGATGTAGTTTTCACCGTCCGCACCAGCCGTAAGTTCCGCGGCGGGCTGATTAGACCTGTTCCGCACTGAAGGTGTTAATGCGTACGAAGAGAATCTATTTGGTTTTATTTACTTACCTACTTGTAATTTTATTCTTATATTTTGATCTGAACCATCGATCTAATAAATATACATTTAGCTAAAATGTTTTACCGAAATTGATATTTCAATACGATAAAAGGCGTTGTAAATACAAAATTTAGATACAAATTAAATTATCTCTCGTTTGATGTCTGTGCTTCCGCGTCTTTCAAACATCCCTACATAAGTACATAGTATAAAATGTCTGTATGTTTATCCGTTACGGATACGGTTTTAACTATCATTTAGGAATTTCTTCCGGAAGGTTTAGATGTAGGTATAATACATGCATATTATAGAAGATGAAAGGAATTTGAAAAATTTATATTTGATGAAATAAGCATATTTTGGGCGCTTACATTGCTAACGCTGGCTTAACCTCACGAGATAGTTCAAAATAATGCACTACGGAATTGTATATCTTAAAAAGTTCTACAGAAAAGTCCGCGATGGTACCTATATGTCTACCTCCTAGTAACCATTTTTATTTTTTACATATTATTAAAAAATAATAGGTTATTTACGAAGTATTTTAAACGATACAGCATACCTACATTTTAGATATGTTGTTTAAAATTATTAATAGTTCGCAGCATTTTATAAGCATTTTTAAGAATATGAATACTTAGATATAAATGATTTAAATTACAGAATCTTAAGTAAAACCATTTCTTATATACATACATACCTAGATCCCGAACAAAAATAGTTTCCTAATTTAAAACGCTACGTTTAGTAAACGTTTAAAGACCTGAGTCACCAATTATCCAGTTTAACTATATTGATGAATCTTATTGCAAAGCAATAAGGTCACGGCTTCATGAGTACCACGCTATATTTTGTTAACTGGATTGACAAGATAGCGACGAGCATTGATAAAAATTTATCAGTAGGTATTCACGACCAACCCGAATGATATATTCAGTTTTCACCAGCAGAATCTTGATTGTCGTAAAAAAGATAATTATCACCAAAACGCTAATGTGTAAGTACGTGGGTACCTACTTACATGTTATTGACACTTATGAAATTTCACTAATAGTGTAAAATGCCGCAATTGATAACTTGAATGACGCATATTATGTCGATCAGATAAGTAATATAATCCATAGTATTAAATAGATATAATTTTTTTTTAATTATTATAATAGAAGAATAAATTAATATAATATATATAGAAGATATTGGTTGTAGTCGTATTTATTTAGGGTTGTTGGTGATACGAATCTTTGTAGTAGTACTTAGTAGATAGGACATGTGCGTAAATCATTCTATCCAATTCTACATATTTTAGTAAGCTATCGTAAAATATCATTGCCGCTGTCGCTGGGCGCACCGCGCCATATAAACAGGAGCCCGTTTATAGTGATACAAATTTTAGAAGGGATTATGACCTATCATTTAAAAATAACATTAGTTTAGCAAAAGTACATGGATTAAATATTTTATTTTTAGTTTTGGAAATGTCGCTAGTTATTACACAGAACCACCACCCTGGTGTCAAAACTACTACTATATTAACAAAAAATGCTGTCAAAACAAGTGTACCTACTACTACCAAAGGTTTGCCTCATGCTGCTAAAAAGTACCTTAATAGCCAGTAACTACAAAAAAAAGAAAGAAGATCAGTTGACAAACCGAGGACAAAAAGGGGTAGTTTACTTTCTTTAGGTACCTAGGTATGAAAGAGGCAAACTAATTCCACACGAACGTGTAATAAATATATATCTTAAAATAAGTATATAATTCTTCTGTACGTGTGTTTGTCCTCCCAAATGGCTGGACCGATCTGGATGAAATTTTGTGTGTACCTATATTTTAATGGGTTCCTCTCCTCGGTGGTTTGAAAATACATTTGACTCGGTATTTAGGTGGCGCTGGAATCGGGTTCTAGGTTTTGTTTTAATTTCAGGGCAGGACGACGTATGCCGGGCTCGCTAGTTACTACTTCATAAGTATATACAATATATACAATGTGTATTTTCTCAACTTGTTCAAACGAAATGTCCGGATGTAAGACAAATCATTATCGATAAAAATCGGGGAAAAAAGTTGATTATGTTAGCAATCTCAAAAACTAACGCACTGAATTTT
This sequence comes from Ochropacha duplaris, assembly GCA_951361185.1. Classification (NCBI taxonomy): domain Eukaryota; kingdom Metazoa; phylum Arthropoda; class Insecta; order Lepidoptera; family Drepanidae; genus Ochropacha; species Ochropacha duplaris. The sequence continues at coordinate 6,951,226 of OX592690.1, forward strand.
TTTTTTAAACTGTTAAATTTTTCATATTTGATCCGTATCTTAAAAACTGGGTCGTTGAGGTAAACTTTTTTGCATGTTTTATTAAATTTCATGATTTAATCTACAAACTCTACAAAATATTTAGGCTCTATCTCTTTTCGTTGTTATGATAATCACCGCCAAAGATGAATGTAATGATCAAATGTGCGGATGTAAGACAAAAAATTATCGATAAAATAAAAAAAAAGAAGTTGCGTAATTCACTTTTTTTGAACAAGTTAAGAAACACATTGTATATCGGATAAATACTTAGGTAGGTATATCTGATAAACATATTATAAAACTAAAATAACGTTCACACTCCTCGCTGTGGATTTGAAATGGCTGTCTATATAATCACACAATACCTACTTTTCGATGAAACTGTTGACCTTCATGAATTTCATTCGATTACTTAAGTGCCATCGTTTGTTCATAATCTGCATCGCGTGCAGTAAAATATACCAGTGAGTTGTGATGTGAGCTATGCAGGGTCAGGGTATACTTGTAGATAGCTACATTTATTATAGAAACCTACACTATCTATGGAAAATAATTTCATTTGGGGAAATATATCCTATATTCGAATTTAGGTCCCACTCCTGATTTTTAAAATAAAACGGAAACGCAACGTCGCTGTGACATTTTGGTCGCAACCATAAGAGGTTTTCATGCTGGGAAATGTTTTGAGCAAACACAATTTTAGTACATACATATTTCGGCAGAACTACCCTCCAAGAATAAATTATTTATGAGTTTTCATGAATGTCTAGCAATTAGTACGTTCGTCACCGTGCATACACGGTTTAGTAGTTTAGTTGTTCCTAATTTACGTTCTAATTTGTTAACTATTGTTTTTAATTATTGCAGTAATGAGAAAATGGAGTCTAGCGTTAAGTCCATTTGAATGCTTTTGTTTATTAGCAGCCAGTGTAACTAATCAACGTTAATAGTTTTCAGGATTATATCTAGGTATACCTACAGTTGACAAACGACACAGAGATAATAGGTGTTACACAGTGTGACTATAAACTACGATATTACTTTTTCAACGGACATCATTTTCACTTTCACTCGGTAGTATAAACACTATATACTTACATTTTTTTTTAATTCATTTTCCGTATTAAAAATTACAAAATATATTACAAACTAAAGAGCCTGCACGGAAGCCTCGTGGGCTTATCTGTGTAGGCGGTCGTCGCTCACAACTACAATAATATTAAATGACTTGCTTTCCGCCCCGCGGTTTCACCCGCGTATCCTTTGAGATTGAATTTCAAAAAATCTTTCTTAATCCTCGTCTACATCTTAAAAACATTACCTGTGAAAAAAATCAGCTTTCTAGGTCTAACACTGGGCGTTGATGAGTCAGTCCTTCTCATTTTTCATACCAAGAAACGGAAATAACTCCTAACTTTGAACCCCCGTTTCACCCCTTCAGAGGTGGAATTATAGGAAACGCTAAAACACGTATTTCTTTATTTTTATTTGTTCGCCTAAAAACAAAGTTTCATCGTTCTAGCTTCAAAAATGACGGACTTCCGTACAAACTTTCAACCCCTTTTTCACCCCCTTAAGGGTTGAATTTTTGAAAACGCTAAAACACGTGTTTCTTTATTTTTAATTGTTAGTCTAAAAACAAAGTTTCATGGTTCTAGTTTCAAAAATGATGCGACTTCCCTACAAACTTTCAACCCCTTTTTCACCCCTTAAAGGTTGAATATCGAAAAATCCGTTCTTATTCCTCGGTCAAGTTTTAAAAACAACACTTGGGAAAAAAATCAGCTTTCTAGGTCTAAGGGTTTAGGCTGGGCGTTGATAGATCAGTCAGGACTTATCCTTTTATATATATAGATAGATTAGGTGCATAGATTTATAACACAAAATAACTAAGGTTTCTAATTTAGCAATTTTAACAATTAAGCTTAGAAGCATGAGAATTTAAGTAATAAAAATTTAAATGTCAAGTAAATATATTCAATTAAATATATTATAGGTAGACAGTAGAGATACATATCACAAACTTTTCTCCCGCGTTTTCTTTCACATTCTATAAAACAACTTTACGTAGCTAGTTCTTTTTTAATAATAATAATTTATTGTGCTGGAAAAAAGGTCTTTACCTATGTACACATATGTATGTATATTGTAGCACACTGTTTCTTAAACTCATTTACTTATTCATTACTCGTAGGTATTTAGGATTCAGTGTCCTTAACTTAACACAATAACACCTTTTAAGGCGATGATAGCTCAATGGATAGTGAAGTCGGATACCGCGGTGAAAGTCGTTCGAATCCTACAATGAGCTTGAGCTTTGCGTGAAAGAAAACATCGTGAGGAAACCACAGCACGGTGGTAGAGTACTCGACTGGCTGGCTAACACCCTCTAGTTGAAAATCAGTCGATAAGCACATTTTGGTTGCGGCAATTATGGCCCCGTTTGTAGCCAATTCGAATGAATTTGAACTTGGCACCTACTTACTGCTGTGCTCATTGAAACGGCTTCGAGTGACTTGGAAAATGATTCCTTACATACTATACATATTACATGATATATATACACGGTGACAAGATAAATAGGTAGTTGAACACCTATTTAAGTTTACAAGTGGGTATGCAGTGAATGCATAATGAATTGTAATAAATAGGTAGGTAGTATGTGTGTAAGGTATAGGTATACGAGCTGGTACGTACCTACTATACTTGTAGCGCCGCGCGCCGGTTGCATGCTAAATCCTTACAAACATTGCTTGCTTACTAATGAACCATAACTTATATTTATCTTCGTTGAATCCAATAACAAAATAATAAATATACTAATAGGTGTTCTAAGGGTCGACAACAAACTCCAAGGGGAGGGATACAGCTAAATAGGGGTCAACGATAATTTTAATCAATATAATTGATTTAATTTTAATTTAATTTTCTAATTTATTTATATAATTATTTTATTTACAACAAATGTACAAAATATACAAGCAAATGTACAACTATAATATACAAAAAACTTCTTCGAGGCTGCCGCTGCTGCCGATCGGCAAGGTTCCCAGAAGGCTGGCAGCGTTTCCTCTTTGGATGGCCAAGCTGATGCGTTGGCGGAAATAGCTCCCCGCCTGCCGGTCACCCGAGGCAATAATAATATAATAATAATTTTAATAATTTATTGTATCTATATTTAGTCAGTCATTCATTCCTCTGGTTCACATTCACGCAGTAATACAATTACAGCATCGCAGCAATTGGGAGGATTTTTTAGCTAGTTACTTATGGTTTTCGTAATTAAATTAGTTGGCTCGCTTAGTTTTTTGATTCAATTGTTATCCTATTGTTTAAGTGGGACGGACGGCCGTACCACTTAAGAACCAACAGGCTTGTGCAACAGGCTGAAGCAAAATATGATGCAAAAAGATTGCATACTTCATTTCCTTGAGATCAAACGTTAACTCCATCCGTAATTGATGCTGGATAACTGCTCGAGCCACCACGTTTAGCCTTAACAAAGGACCAAAAAAATTTAGGATTTTGTTTAATTTTATCTTCAGTACGGATATAAGAATTATAACATTCTGTAGCTAGTTTTGCGCACCGTCTACTGAGAAGTTCAAGTGACTGTTTGTCTAAAGGATTCCTGTATTTTTTGAAGCGTCGCTCGTTTAATTGATTCCTTTTCGCGTATAATTTTTTGAGTGTAGGTGTAAACCAAGGGTGGCATTTTTTACAGTTATTTATTTTAGTAAGTGGAACAAAAGAGTATATCTATGAATAATTGATACCAGCGAATTTCACTTAAGTATTTATTAATAGAATCATAGTCTGCTTTAGAAAATTGATATCTAGAACCTGTATTATAACAGAGTTTTGAATCACTTGATAAAGGAAGATTAATCTCAAGAGGGGGGTGGTAGGAATCGACAATACTTAGCGCACTAGTACATTCACATATGTTATAGGGTAAGTTAATCAAGACGAGATCTAATATTTTATTGTTTGTATTTAATATTTCATTACATTGTTTAAGATTTACGTAGATAAAGTCAATAAGAGTCTGGGCCACTGCAGGTAAATTAGTTCTATTTTTCGGTTTGTAGCGACATCTATCTACACATAGATATAGTTCGCACGACTCCTAGATAGATGGCGCTTACGAAGTTTTCCATGCGATCTGCATATATACAAGATTCCAACATCAACAGGTGGACCGCGGTCCCCAGGCACGATGACCTAGCCTGGTGGAAGATCTTCCCTTTTCAATGGAGGAGTCTAACACCTCGCTCCTCCATAGTGGTGACCCCGACGTGATTGGAATGTCAGCAGTATGCAGCATCACTTCCCTGCACTCCTCACCAGGTCTCTGCAGCAGTCCACAGCAAGCCAGCTTCGCCTTTATCAGGTCCAACGCAGCCGACTCACCGCGCTTCCTGGTCCTGCAAGGCTCATCGCTCAGTCTCGACTCACTGTAGACTACGAGCAGCACTGGCACTTGCAAGCTACATTAGCACGACCAGCAATATCGACCTCTGGTCTTGGAGGGGAGTGATGTAGCGACATCTATCTACACATAGATATAGTTCGCACGACTCCTAGATAGATGGCGCTTCAATAACCTACATCGCGCTTACGAAGTTTTCCATGCGATCTGCATACAAGATTCCAACATCAACAGTTGGACCGCGGTCCCCAGGCACGATGACCTAGCCTGGTGGAAGATCTTCCCTTTTCAATGGAGGAGTCTAACACCTCGCTCCTCCATAGGTTTGACAATTATTTTCCAGTTAATCATACTTAAATTAAAATCCCCTAATATGCAAACAGATGTATAAATATATTCAAATATACTGTAACAGTTATCCAAAAAATCAATCACCAAACTATGTTTACCCCACACAAATAAATTTTATGTAAAGAGCCCTTTAAATTGATATCCAGTGATATTCAAATATCCTCGCATTATCCGCCTCCTTATTTGTTCTATTATATGCAATAACTGCATTACTTTAAATTGGCGTTTATTGTAGTAATAGATGTGTGAATTCACCTTGAAGGTAGATAATATTATTACAGGGTAATTTGCAGACAGTGGCAGCATGTCATGTAGCGACGGATGTTCACGCTCAACTTCAGCTTTATTCGAGGCCAGCAGTTAGCTCCCCTAAAGCCAATTATCCAGTTTATAAACTCGTTCCCATCTCGACCTAGGTACTTCAGAGCCCCATTGACGTCAACGTTGTTCTAAAATGAGAACAAACAGTAGGTCGGTTTCAATATCTAAATTAAACCGCAAATTTTAATATAAAGGTCAATTTTTAATAACCAAGTTAACTTAATAAGTTAGTTGTGTAGTTATAGGGCAACCGTAGGTACTATTGCTGAGCCAGAGTCTGTGGCCAGAGTCCATTCGCGTTACGGTTACGAGTAGGTAGGTAATATCGCACCCTAGTTTACACACGCGAAAACTTTGGGTTTTTAGCTTGAAAATAATATGTAAGTTTGTACACTTATGACATATGTACCTAGGGGCCGTTTAAGTATTAGGGTAAGGTGCCACAGGAGTGCGCGGTTCGTAAGAGTACGCTGTGTTGATATTAGCCACAGTTACAATCCATTCATGCGAACTTCAGTTGTGTTTTGAACCTTAGTGAACGACAAACGTGCGCCAGAAAAATCAGAGCAAAATAAAAGGAATTCGACGATCAAAAGTAAAATTATTGATTTTATACTGTTTCGTTAAAAAAATCCACAGTTTTAAAACAGTGTATTATGTAAGTTTGAGTCGGGATTTTTTTATTTAATAATAATATGCCTAAAACTGTTCACAGCCTAGTGATAGCGTGACTAATGCAATTGTATTTCCATAGATGGCGTAACTACTAACGTTTTTTTTTGTTTTGACGTTTCCGCAAGCAAGAGTGCGCACGCGTACCTACTCTCTAGGATACTGCGCATCCTTGTATTTTTCAGATGGCGTCGAATAATGGGAAAACAAATAGAACCAATTGGTGGAAAGAAATAAACGAACTAGCAAAAAATGAGTTTTAAAAGAAAACTCATTAAAATATCAGAAAACATGTTCTCCATATAAAAGAAAATTTGAAAAGGAAGACGAAAACACTAAAACCGAAAAACAACACATAAGAAAACAAAAAAGAAGAAGAAACCATATGGAAAACCGAAGAATCCGCAAAAAATTTAAAATAAAACCTGTGGCACTCGGAGACTGCCGCGGAAAAGCTGTTGCATAGCATTATACTTTTCATCCCATCTATTCGAAAAGGACGACTTGGTTCGCCTTTAAGTGCACCCAAAGGTGGTGTTTTCTATAAGAAATGAGTTTTTAATCCTCTTTATTTTATAAGTGGGCCGCAATTATCTTTGCCGCGCACTTATTAAGATGTTCTTAGTGTTCAGCGCCAAAGAAATCGAACGCAAATATTGCTTGAATAAAGACTGGCTGGTACGACGGCTCATAGTCGCGCCGCCGAATAACAATTTATATTCTCTTTGTCGAATAATAGCTGAATAATAATATTTAAAAAAAAAGTGTGTTGTCGTTGGACACAGTTTTTTTTTTGCAACTGCAGTCGGGTGTCGGCGGCTGCCACCGACTGCCGTCGGTGCGTCGACGGCTGCCGCCGACAACCGACTGCAGTCGATGACGACTTAAATATGATAGTCGCTGTGATATTTGAAAACAAAATACATGGTAGGGGGATGTTAGATTTTTTTTGTTACGGAATTTCTTGATTCGCTTATAATAGCTTAATAGCTCGCTCGCAATAGCTTAAAAATAATTCAAAATATCCCTGTGTGTAGAATTGGGGTAACCTGCGTACTCTTATGGAATAGCACTCCTCCTCCTTATTTCGTTAACCGCGCACACTTACGGCACCTTACCCATAACAATTATTTGACGGAAGAAATTTAGTCAAGTGAGTACCTAGCACGCGGAAATTCCCTCACTCGGTTCTAAGCGAGTACCTAAACCTTTTAATTATTTGTGGGAATCCCCGAATATGCGTTTTGTTGTCAAGCATAGACAATGAGTGGGCTGCCATATGTGTAAAAAAGTAAATAACGACTGCTGACGTAATCACCATCTCGACCCCCTCACCCCCAATGCCATCAAAAATAAGCAAATCAGAGACAACCACGGTACGGCCCCCTACCTATTTTGAAAAAAGAATATCTATCTACATTTACTACATAACTGTGTCATAAGTAGGTAGTTGAGTAATGACGATTTTCATAAAAACATGTATAGATAGTGCCATCTACGGAGACGCCCTCTTTTTCCTAATACCTAACAGTGCATGTGTCCATCCTTTTGCTTGTTTTGTCGATATGTCGATACGTACCTAAATTACAACTCACAACAACTATTAACGCACTACAACACTAGGGAAAGGATGTACACTTGCACTGTACCTAAGGTACCTATTAGCCCTTTTATACCAAAAATAATAATAAAAACAAAGTTTTTATAATTCTATATGGATGAAAGGGGTAGTAAAGAAATCTAATTTATTTTTTCCGTTTATTCTATTTTTAAATGTTTTCTAAGACAAAAGCAATCAGCAGTTCTCAAATCCAAAAAATCTGTGCTTCCAAGTAGGGACCTGCCCTACTTGGAAGCACAGATTACTGATATGTAGCTAGCTACTTGGAAGTGTCACTTGCTGGCGGTAAATAGGCTTTAAATTAATCATTGTGATTGGCTAGCGTATTGGTATTGGTATAAAGTATCGTCAGTGTCAAATACGTAATGCGCGATCGTATTGTCGAAATAATGGACGGGGAATCACCCAGTACATACAAAATGGTACCGTCAGATAGGAAAGGGTTAGGAAAAAGAGTAGGGTGCGTCTTCGTGGATGGCTGGCACTTTAGAATATGATTCTTGGCTGGCACTATCTATAGCATATTGGGTCCTACGCTATTTACGTTGTACACTAACGACATCTATGGCCTGCAAATTGAAAATTCAGAAATAGTAAGTATGTTATGCCGATGATACCGCTATTATATTTTATGGTTCGTCGTGGTCGGAGGCTTTGTCCTATGCGGAGCTTGGTATGAATCAGGTTCACAAATGGTTGCAGATGAATCTCTTAACATTAAACACAAAAAAGACTGTTTACGTATGTGTTTCACAAAACGGCTACCTCAGCACCAAAACAACAGACAGCAATCAAAATTCATCAAACATCATGTTTAAATATACCATGTAATTGCGAACCTCTAAATAAAACAGATGCTGTCAAATACCTCGGTGTTCAACTAGACGAAAATCGGTCTTTTAAAAATCACATTAGCGCCCTCTCAGCTCGGGTAAGGAGAATTATTGGCATTTTTTAAAATCTACGGGATGTGGCATATATGGAGACGCTAAAATCAGTTTATTTTGCATTATGTTAATCCCTTATAACGTGCTGTATTACTTGCTGGGGCAGTGCACATAAGTCTTTTCTTATCCAAGTTAGCGCAACGTTGTCTTAAAAGTGATGCTTAAAAAACCTCATAGGTACCCAACCAAAGATTGTTCATATTGAACATCACTGTCTGTCCATAAATCTGTCCTCTCCTCTGTCGAATATGAAACTATGTCCAAAAGAAGAGTTTACCGTTTGCCTACTCCATCCGTGAACACTACTTTCGCACAACCGTTTGGACAGTTTGCTAGGGCTCACGTTTATAATTATGTGGTTAAGTACTGTCTAATAAAAGACAAATCAGTCTACGAAGCTACAAAGATCATTCGTACATGGTTGTCTAATTTAACTTATGATGGCACTGAAAACTTATTAAATATTAATTCATAAATTTGCTATGATATTCAATTATATTATAGGTATTATCAATATATATATTATTTAAGTATTCATAGTTAATATTTTAGTATTCCATAGAATAGCTAGCTATAGCTTAGTATTGTTATAATGTAGTTTATATAAATCATTGTATACTTTCAGTTTTATGAGACTAGGACATCGTGAATCGTAGTCGGGCCCTCACGATACAGGCTTGTTGCCTAGTGTGAAGGACATTGTCCTATTGAGTTTAAAAAAATCTTCCAGCGCTTCGAATTGTGTAAAATCTGTAGGTACATTGTAAATGTTTAGTTTATAAGCTTACATGTGAATTGCTGCAAATAAATTATTTTGTATAATTAGGTATCTATTTAATAAGGTGTAGGAGGTTTTTAAATATTATTTTTGGGTGTGACTGCATTTTTTTTATCGAGATCATATACTTAGTAGGTAGTTCGGCTTCAAGAGTCCTCCACTTTAAACGTATACAATTAATATAGTATTAGTATTCGTTAGATACAACATGAAAGCTTTTGCCTTATATTTAGGTAACTGTTGTAACTTCTTAGGATGACAAACCGAAGTGTAAGTGCCTTACTCTATCTAGTCTTAGTTGGATTAGTAAAGATCAATCAGCAAATTCAAAAACTTCTAAGCTTTGTGTGCTTACCACCTTCGGCCACATCATCACTTAACGGTCAAAAACAAGCTTTTTTTTATTTTTTTTATGTCCCTAGTGACGAGGCAGGCGGGTCACCTGATGGTTGCCAATGTGTTGTACACCTTATTACAATGCCTTAAGGGCAAGGGCAACTGGCTCTCAAGTGCAACAGCCGGAACACACCAACAGGTGCTTGGCGACAGATTTTCAACTTGAGGGTGGTAGCCAGCCAGTCGAGTACCACACAGTACCCTACCACCGTACTATCCTCACGATGTTTTCCTTCACCGAAAGCTCAAGCTCATTGTAGGATTCGAACCCACGACCTTCGGCGCGGTATCCGACAAGCTTATCCAAGAGTAAAAAAAAATGTTTATCATGGTCCAAAGTTTATAGTTGTACTGCTTTTAATTCCATGATAAAAGTTTTCTGGTGTTTTATACTACCTACTTTCTTTATAAATAAAATGAAGTTTTTTTAGTATTTGTTGTTATAGCAGCAACAGAAATACATCATCTGTGAAACTTTTAACTGTCTAGCTATCACGGTTCATGAGATACAGCCTGGTGACAGACAGACTGACGGACAGCAGAGTCTTAGTAATAGGGTTTCAGTTCTTACTTTTTACCCTTTGGGTACGGAACCCTAAAAAAGCACTCGCTGGGAGTAAATATTTCATTTCAAAATATGTACTTAATAAAATAAATCTTTTAAATAGCGACAAATATATTCCAAACATAATTGTCATGTGGTAAATTATACAAATTAATATATTGTTTCATGATTTCATATCAGTCACAATATTGAGCTCAAGTTAGAACTAGAAATAGCAAATTCATATCAGCCTTTTAGCCACAAATGAGGAGGTACAGATGGCGCCACCTTTGCTGGTACTGATCATCATCATTTTTTATCTGAATTGAAGAAGAGGAATCATCCCCTATTTTAGATGTAAATATTAAACTGGCAGCTTTCTTTTATCACCAGCAGATTTTATCAGATATTTAAATGCAAATATTGAATTACTACACTACTTGAAATCATAACATTGTTTAAATAATTAATTTATTAATGCAAACGTAAAAAATATGTTTTGACAGTTTACAGCACCAGTAAAGAATTATCCAGCGGGATAAAATTGGCAGTGTGCCTCCCCATTAGAAAGTAATATGTAAAAGTACAGACAGGTTACTGTAGTGAGTTTGGAGGACAAGCTTTTTTGCCGCTTGGTGCGCCTATGAACACGTTTTAGGGTTGCAAACGATATTGATAGAATAGAGATGTGCATTATTAAATTTGTGTATTATTGTAGACTGATAAATAATAATTGGTAAAATTTTATAATAATTGTAGATTTACGAGTTGAATTTTGAATTTAAAGCATACTAATGCAAAAATAATTAATGTAAAATATATTATCTGTTTGTATTACGCCTATGAAACCTGCTTATTTTAACTTTTAACACGGCACAGTACCTACATCATACCACCAAACATTTATACGAGTCCTATCACTAAAAGCTACAAAACCACCACATAAATACGACGTGAAATCTATCGTAGGAACAGAGGCTTAAAACAACTTAATATATACCTACGTTTGAATGGAACGAACGTATCTAACGGGCCAAACGCAAAATTATTAAATAAACGAAAGCAGTCAACCGGCGCTACCAATGCGATTTGAAGTATCCTCCAAACATCTAAAATTATTAAAAAATAATCTATCTGTAAAGCCTTATAGCTTAACCTTAGCAGCTGTGCCGTATCTAGGGAGGCAGGAAGGAGACTATAATTTTTCATGAGTAGAATTTTACGTGCGTATACAGAATGTGCAGTAAGTAGTAGTAACCTACAAAATATATAAAAATGACCTAAGTAAAAGTGTCGCCATTATTGAGATATTTAGAATCTAAGAATCAAAAATCAGTACATAAAAATAAACAATTATTGAAATACATATCCCGAAAATGATGACTCTAGTACTAAGAAAGAACTCGTACACACGAGTAGCATCCGTCGACGGCTGCCGCCGACCGGTCGGTGTGAACGAGCCACATGCTGCTCGTGTGTACAGCAACATGCTGCTCGTGTGAACGAGCCCTAAGGTAAATTTTATATATTTGGTATTCTCCCCCATAAGTTTGTCGTACTACTTACCACACACAAATATTCGGCAACATTGCAAATTTAATTTGATATTAAAATATAACATACGACCCATCTGAATATTATAATGTAATCTCTGAGCGTATGATGCTATAGCCAGGTCACGTCACGCTGTCACCACAGGTAGTTTAACTATGGTAAAAAAAGAATCTAAGTACATAATGTATTTTACTCAAAATAATAAGACCAGTGTAACAAAACCAGTATCTAAAACTGTAGGCAGTGAGCCAAGTTCAACTTGCATTTAAAAACCTACAAGTCGAGTTAGGAGGCTCACTTGTACGATGTAAGAAACGACAGTGCTTTAAAATGTATGTGGCGTTAATAATATTTAAGAGAAATAAGCACTGCTTTGTGTTTAGATACTTTCGTAGCCTTTATAAAAAACTATAAAAAATCATAGAAAACAAAATTACTGATCCAAATAGTGAGCCAAGTATAAGGTCTGCTGAACATTGTCATTACCATTCTAACAATAACTATATGGACTAAACTCAGCAGTAGAGAATTAATATTTTATGTATATTTATGGTTTGTGAATTAATACTTTCTCTTAATATACTATAATGAATAGTTTGATAAAACATAAAAAAATCGGTCGAAATCGTGAATTTTTTATGCTGTACGTAAAATAATATGAACTCCAGAGTCAGTATCAACTGGCTGGCTTAGTTGGCCAATCTTAAGGCTGAAAGCTGCATCTTCAAATGGTTTTTGCATCCGTCCTCTTTTGAACCGTCCTAAATCTCCATCATGTTTAGCAGAAGAGCAATCTGAATAAGTTTTAGCCAACTCTTCAAACGATGTTTCTTTATTCACAATCTTTCGACGATGTTCTGAAAATACCATAACATTTTATTTATTTATTTATTGTACATATATGCATAACAATCAATCTTAATGAAGATTGTTAACTAATTTTGAATATTAGCTCTCCATATTCTCTGTCAAAAAAAATACAAGTTAAAGATCTACTTCGATACGTCAATTAGTTTCCGATTTATAAAAGTAAACGTGCGATGCGGACTCGTACTCGATTTGACGTACTCGTGTGACGGTGTGACGTCATCTTGCAACACTCGCTCATAGCGGAGCGTTGCAAAATTACGTCACAAGCGGTCACGTGACTGTTAGCCGGACTCGATTTTATCGTAAGTTTAAATGCCTGTAAAATCAAAACTAATAGGTATTTTTATAGCAAATAACTAGTGTATTTGTATACATACAAGCTTTACTGTAACAAACTTTCAATCGATTTGGCATAACTATTAACATTCTCCATTATACCTACTACAATTGTATATACGAAAATAGACAGTTACCTATGTTTATTGGATTTAGAATGTGAATCATGTTTTTAGTGACACTCGCGCAATAAATACGAATCTAAAGACATATCATTAATCACAATCGGTTCAGCCGTTTAGTAGTTACTAGGGAACATAGGGACGGACATATACACTGGTGGACAATAAAATTAGGCCACCTACCAAACCGGCTGTTGTGAGTGTGTTTCAATATAAAAGAAAATTAAATATTTTTTTTATTGATTGTATGTCAATTCTTAAATGAAATAATGCATTTTTAAATAAACCAACTTTATTTTTTAGCAATACACAAGAAAAATCAGAAATGAAGAAAAATTTACAACGACTTCAAACTGTTTTTTTTTTTATTAAATGGTTTCGCTGATGTCAATCATTCTTTAGTAAGAGCTATTGCCTCCTCTGACTTTAATGACACATACCATCCTTTTGTTCATGGATTGTTTCAACTTTTTAATGGTAGATTGGGGTATGTTTTCCGATCCCTCCAATAAAGCAGCTTTCAGCTGTTGCATGTTCTCCGGAGCTGGTTCTCGCTGTCTTACTCGCCGTTTTAGCTCGTCCCTTCGTGCTGACCAGTCCAGAACCTGTATCCCCACTTCTCGTAAGTAATCTCTAACGCACATCGCAGTGTGGGGGCGCGCATTATCATCCATTAATTTGAATTCTTCACCGATAAATCCTGAGTATGGCACTAGATGCTCTTCAAGAATGTCAGTGATGTACAATTCAGTAGTTATAATTCCTCTATCTACGATCACCAGCTCTGTACAGACTTCTAAGCTCATACATCTACAGAACAAAACTGACCCATTTCCAATGCTTACCCTTTCAGATATGGCACATTGTGCATATCGTTCTCCCGGTCTACGATATACTCTTTTGCGACCATCAGCACCATAAAGACACATACGGGACTCATCAGAAAAGAGTACTTGCCCCCATTGTGCCAAAGTCCAGTCACGGTATTCACGGGCAAAATTTAACCTTGCTGCCTTATGAGCTGTGGTAAGTGTAGAACCTGTTGCGGGTCTGTATGGTCTTAAACTACGTTCTTCAAGGTGTCTTCTTATTGTCCTATCACTTACAGCGACACCTCGGACATCTCTGAGCAGATGCTGCAATTCTACTCCCGAACGATGACGATTTCTGAGGCTTGCTGACACTACAATCGATCATCCTGCTCAGATGTCTTTATTTTTCGACCAGATCTAGGTGTTTTTATGTAGCCACCGGTCTCTAGACACCTTTTGTAGACATATGGAACCGTTGATCGACTAATTTCACATTGTCGAGCGACATTTCGCTGGCTCATTCCAGTTTGTAACAACGTTACGATTCGAACAACTTCTGCTTCACGTAGATCCATATTTATCAATAAAAAGGAAGTGGGAGGCACAGAACTTAAATCAGTAATTCGAATTTAACGATAGTTTTAATTAGCATCCTAGCGACAGGACATTTAACGTAAAAGAAAAAAGTGTGGGTACCTAAAAAAAACTCATTAAATGACATTTGATACATTTCCACTTGATAATTTTATCAATATACGCTCTACTAAGATTGCAAATGAACGTTCAAAAACGTATTATTTAATTAATTTTTTAAACAGACCGTAATTAATGAATAAAGTATAAAAATAGGAGTGGCCTAATTTTATTGTCCACCAGTATATATATACATAAAACACATAACCCAACTTTTTTGGCTTTGCCAGCAGTCGGGTAAGAATACATGTTTTGTAACAACTATTTTTGTTTCATATGATTAAGTTAAAAGTGTACACTTCCGTTAACCTTAGTGTATTTTTTAAATTAAATTTTATTTTGAGTAAAAAAAGGTACAATGAGATAAATTATATAACATACATTGAACATTTGAGGCATTTTAGAGAATGCCTAGGTATTCTATACAAACAATACCAGATTATAAAGATTGCCAGTAACTTATCTATAATATCAGATTGCCTGACGACCATGTAGAAATATTCATAATGACCAGACAGTGTAATGAGAATTAGATAATATTTAATCACTCCGCCCGATGTAGTCTGTTATTATTCATAATGCCCTCATTAATCATTGTACTACATATTTACAGCCAAGATTTAAATTGCATTTTTTTTTCATTGTTACCAGCCCTACCCGTTTCTAAACCCTTAGTAACCCACTTTTAAAACTGATAGATATAAGATCTATGACAGTGTAATACCCCCTGGTAGGACATGGCCTGGTTAAGATGGCATATAATAATATACCAACCATTAAGAATTTCTAATGCCTCTTCTTTAGTTCGAGTAATATTATCTTCTCGCCAAGAAGATGGTCGTCGGCTACCAGCATGCTTCACAAGCAGGTGGCTACATTGTACCTGCTGAAGCGATTCACTATCTCCCTCTTCGTCTACCTCTTCATCTTCTATTGGTGCTGGTCCACGAGGCTTCTCCCATTGTGATTTCTTTGTATGCTTGTTCAGGTAGTATACAACGCCTGGAATATTTCATCAATATTGAATAATTAGGTATGCTAATGCCAAGAATTATTGTTAAAGAGCAAAGATTTTCTTTTTGAACATGTCTTAGGAGATGTTTGCATTTTACTTCACTTTATAATATAGTGGTTTGGTATGTACTTTTAAAACTTTTGCGAACTGAATTCATATTTTTAGTAAAATATACCAATTGCGTGTAGGACAACTCTCGTCCTTCAAGATGCTGATACCATCCGTTTCAATCCACTTGTGACAATTATCAATGCAACTTGATTGAAATGTCCAAGTTAGTCAAAATTCTATTTTGATAATATCTTCTTCTTTCTTTCTCCTGTCCTTATCCCACGCTAAGTGGGGTCGGCACAACATGTTATCCTCTTCCACTCCGCTCTATCACTAGTCATCTCAATACTCACACCTTTCATAAACATATCATTCTTCACACAGTCCATCCATACCTTCTTCGGCCTTCCTCTACCTCTATATCCATCCACACTCATACTGAGTACTCTTTTCGTTAAATTTTGTTCCTCATTACATGCCCATACCAAGCCAGTCTATTGCCTTTCAACTTCTCAGTCACTGGTCCTACTTTCAAACTTCCTCTGATATACCAGGCACTCAGAAAGTTTTGCGACAATTTTTTTTATGTATAAGACACTGGCCACTTGTAATTATTTTGAAAATTTCGATTATTTAAAAGTAAAAATACCACTGTTCGATTTTAAAATTTCCCTCCGCATTTTTTTGAGAGCTAATTCAAATAATGGATCTGTCTCATAAAAAAATGGATCTGCATCGAGAACATTTTCGTGCAATGATTTTTTATGATTTCAAATGTGGCTTCAAACCTGATGAGTCATTTGATCGACTTCGAATTGGTTTTATGGATGAAGGACCTTCAAAAGCAACCATCTACCGCTGGTATAGCGAGTTCAAACGCGGTCGTCTTACTTTGGTGGATGAACAAAGGAGTGGTCGTCCTACGACGGCTGTCACCGAAGAAAGTGTGTTGGCAGTAAAAAAATTAATTCAAGAAAACAGACGAATTACGTACGAAGAGATTCAGCATACTCTACTGATTGGTTCTGGAAGTGTTCACAAGATTTTGCACGAGCACCTTCGCGTAAGGAGGATAGTTTCCCGCTGGGTACCGCACAACCTCACCGAAGCTCAGAAGCAGGCCCGTTTGGATTGGTGCCGTGATATGATACAAAAATTTGATGCAGGCTCGTCACGGCGCGTTTACGACATTGTGACAGGTGACGAATCCTGGATTTATCAATACGATCCATGTTTCAAAATGAACCAACGCCTACGAAAGTGAAGCGATCGAGGAGCGCAGGAAAAATGGGGTACCTAATTTCAATTCCACTTCGAGACCAAAGCAGCATCAACGCCGAATGGTATAGCACAAAATGACTGCCAGAAGTTTTTTCTGCATTGAGCAACAAGCGACCGAACACCGGGCTCCGCGGGGTCCTTCTTCAACACGACAACGCACCCGCGCACTCTGCGATCAAAACGAGGGACTTCCTGGATTCCACACCGGTCAGAGTCTTGGGACCCTCCTTACAGTCCTGATTTGGCTCCGTATGACTTCTTTTTATTCCTTAAAATTAAAAATCTGCTCAAAGGTATACAGTTTTCATCGCCGGAAGACGCGCTTACAGCGTTTGAGAAGGCCGTGGAAGAGGTGTCTGCGGAGGACTGGAAAAATGTTTAGAAAATTGTTTCAGACGCATGTAACTTTGTATAGAGGCTGGTGGAGAGTTCTTCGAAAATATTTAATAAAAATATTTTTTTCATAGAAGTTAGTTTTTTAGTTTCTCAAAACTTTCTGAGTGTCCCACGTACTCATTTCTTATCCTATCCATTCTTGTAATACCACACATCCACCTCAGCATTCGAATCTCTGCCACATGCACTCTTCTCTCATCTATTTCTTTCGTTGCCCAACATTCAGATCCATACATGAAGACAGGTCTTATGATGATTTTGTAAATTTTTCCTTTAAGCTTCATGGGCATTCGTCGGACACACGTTGTCCCAGAAACTTGTCGCCATTTCATCCATCCTGCAATTATCCTGTTCCTTACGTCTCGATCAATGTCGCCGTTATTTTGAACCAAGGAACCAAGGTACCTGAACTCGGAACAGACTGGTAGGAATGCACCATTTAAGGTTATATGGAAAAAACTGGATGTACCACCGAAGTCGCAAAACAGGTGCTCAGTTTTCGTTCTGCTAATCCTCAGTCCGACACTTTCCAATTTTTCCCGCCACTTTTCCAGTCTGTTCTGGACCTCGATTGCATCCTCCCCAACAAGGACAATGTCATCGGCAAACAACATTCACCAGGGTGCCTCCTCCTGTATGTCCGATGTCAGTGCATCCATAATGAGGAGGAACAAGTAAGGGCTTAAAGCTGATCCTGGTGTAGGCCTACAGCCACACTGAATTTGTCAGTGACGCCGGCTTCGGACCGGACTTGTGTACTTGCTCGGCTGTACATCGAACGGATAATCTGCAGGTATTTTCCAGGCACTCTTTTTTCATTTAGAGCCCACCACTGAACCTCCCGGGGTACACGGTCGTATGCCACATCTGTATTTTTTGCACAATTGCTGAAGTGCAAATATGGCGTCCGTTGTCCCTCGTCCTGGCATAAACCCGAACTGGTTCTGAGTATCCTCACTCTCTCCTTTCATTCGTCTCGCTATCACTTTCTCCCAAATCTTCATACTATGTGACATGAGCTCGGTAGTTGTTGCAGTTTTGTACATCACCTTTATTTTTATAGATAGGGCACCAGCAAACTGTTGCACCATTCATCCGGGATCGCCTCTTCTTGCAACAACTTGTTGAAGAATAAAGACAGCCACTGCCATGCATCCGCTTTTAGGTACTTCCATACTTCAGCAGGTATACCATCCGGCCCAACTACTCTTCCATTATTCATACCTTGCACGGCGTCTCTCACTTCATCCACACTGACCTCTTGCACCATACTAATATTTGTTAGGCCATTTGCTATAACTCCACTCCAGTCGTTCTCTTCATTTAGTAATTTCTCAAAATATCCTTTCCATCGCCTCTTTATTTCTTCACCATCCGTCAGTACCTTTCCTCCATCTTCTTTTATACATCTTATATGCATAATATCCCTTGAACTCTTTTCTCTCGCTTTAGCTAACCTGTAGAGTTATTTTTGTCCCTGAGGGCTATCTAGTGATTCATACAGCTTATCTTGTACTTTAGGGCTACTATACTATAACAATGGCGATCATCTTTTTAGAATTCTTCTTACATTCCTTGTACTTTAACCATTTGTTCTCTTTATCCACCCCATCCATGTCATCCAAACTTTTCCATTCCTTAAACGCATTCTTTTTTTCTTTCACAGTCCTTTGCACTTCATCATTCTACCACCACGTATCCTTATCTATCTTTCCTTTTCCTTTTGTTTCTCCAAAAATATCCATTGCCGCATTTTTTATACAATTTGCCATTTCATTCCAACATTCATTCACTCCTTTCGCTTCCATATCTTTCATCTCTAACATTTTCCATTCCTCTGTCCATTTTTTTTGCATACTCATCCCTCTCCAGCATATACCATTTAATATTGGCTTTGGTTTTTTGCCAGTTTTTTTGACTTGAAGTTTTATTTCCGTAAGAAATAACCTATGCTGCGGAATTAATTCCTCACCAGGTAGGACCTTGCAATCTTTTACTGATCCTATTTTATTTCTTCTGATAAGGAAGTAATCAATTTGTGTTGCATGTTTACCACTCTTGTAGGTTATCAGGTGTTCTTCTTTTTTTTTGTAGGTGTTGACTACAGCAAGGTCAAAAGCAGAAGCTGCCTGGAGCAAAGCTTCTCCCTCGTGGTTGCGGGTCCCAAAGCCCCATCCTCCATGCACTCTTTCATACCCTACATTAATTCTTCCCACATGCCCATTAAAATCACCACCTATATACATCTCCTCATTTTCTGGTATTCCCATCACCACTGCATCAAAATCCTCCCAAAATTTCTCTTTTACTTTATCCTCACATCCAGTCTGCAGCGCATACACATTCACAATATTAAGCACTAGATCTTCTTTTATTACTTTCACCACTATCAATCTATATACAGGGTGGTGACGACGTAACGACATTAATTTAAACCACATATTGGGTACCGCGTTAGTAGTTCGTACACCAAGTTTCATCAAATTACATTGAACGGTATAGCCACAGGAAATTATTTTCACTTTAATCATTTTAACACATGCTGTGAATTCATAACGATTACGCAACGAAGTCATTCACCTAGCTAGAGTAGCTAGACGGAACAAAATTCAGATTTACCTACATGCGTAAAACACAACCAAATAAAATGTGCGACTCAGAAATCGTCGGTTGATTAAATTTAGACCTTATAACCATAGCGTTAAAATCATTATTAGCGCGCTGCGCGGGCGTCGATGCCTACTTGCATGAATGAAACAATAAACCTACAAAGGAACCGCGGCGGCGGTCTTTGCCTAAAACTGTGCCAGTAGTGCCTACAGGTCATTTGAGGTCAGTAGGTAATATTAGTAAAGAGTGTTGTGTTTCGTTTAGATTATTTTCGGAATTAGTTTGTTTGAAAATTTCGCTTTTTGTCTGTTGATGTAATACCAGATTTAATTATCACAAAGTATTTTGATTGACTAGTAGTGACCGTGTTTTAATTTAATGTCGTTACATCGTCACCACTCTGTATATATTCACTCTATATATTTTGATAATATCCTGTGTGTGAATAGAGATTTTACTACAAATAGCAAGGGTGTATTTTAAAGATGCTTGCAACATCTGGTTTTATTTTAATGTTATATTGTAGATTTTCTCAGAATGTTGCTGTGTGCTGAAGATTGCTTAAAATATGCCATGGATGAAGATGTGGAATCGATGATAAAGTTCATTGTTGAGTTTATATCAGGTATGTGTTGAAAAAAATCACATTCAAGTCTGGTGTGGCCACTCTTTGTAGTAATGTTAAAGAAGGTTCACTTGAGGCTGTACGGTATTATGAAAAAGATATGCAATGTAAGAATGTTAATTAAAATACCTTTCAAAAATATATGTATGACTCGCCAGCATTATCCAACCATAAATGCTTATTAATAAAACAATGATAAACAAACTTATTTTTCATTCAAACACTAAACACATTCGCATACTCACCCACACCCCATAAACACACCCAATCATCGATATACTATACAATTTCTATTGATAATGTTCTAGAATCTTGGCTACCTGGACAGGCTTAGCCTAGTGTAGGAGTCATAGCAATTAAACCTATATGTGTAATCAACTACTCTCACACACACCGTAGGTACACTACACACATTTTATTTTCATTTTACTTTATATTCTTCATTACATAAGATAATAATATATTTTTCTTTTTCTCTTTTGTTAATCCTAATGTAATTGAGTTGTGATGAGATGAATAAATTTATTATTATTAATAGATTAAAATATGTACCTAGCAAAACTGTATACTTCTATGAACTGACTTTTTACATTAAATAAGTTATCTTTGGAGGAATAAACGATTCCTGGAATTCTATATTTTAATACGTGTTTTTTGGATCGACCTATCTGTGAGCTAAGGGAATTTATCAAATAGGTATTCACTAGTCATCTATGGTACCTAAGCCAGGGGACATTTTAAATCTATGCTTACACTATATTTTGAGAAATTTAATTAGAAATGGAACTATGATGAACAACAACTAACATGAGTCTTCATTGTTTTAATTTTAGTGTCTTTTCTATTGAGCAGTAGGTAAGTAAAAATGAGATCAACCAACATCCAAGTCCACTTCAGGGAAATCAAGTGATACTATAAAATTCACGAATAGCTAAATTTCAGTTTAACTAACCCGTACTTCTGCTTGTTCGTACCTCCCAGCCTTCAGGCATATTTTCTTGTGTAGAAGCCATTTTTAAATATACCTACTTCAAAATTCTTCAATAATTAAAATCAAAAACTGACATTCGTTTCCTGCCGAATTCGTCACAAAACGTAGTGTTTTTATCCTCTTTGTTCGTCACTTCACTTTCATTCAGTTCAGAGGAGTAATAGTGTTCTGTGGTTCAGTCTAAGCGTAGCGGTTACATACTCTTTGGTTCAGTCAGTCACTCGGAACAATAACTAGCAATCAGTCAATACCTCGGAATAGGGATGTTAAAAAATACATAATCGATTTTTATTAAAATCGATTATTATTTTTAAATAATCGTTATGTCTCTTTCCCACGCATTATTAACGTCGAAAGTAAAAAAAGGTAAAGTATATGCATTTCATTTCTTATTTTAGCCCGGCTTCCATGTTAGTTATTGTTCCGAGGTTGGGACAGTCTCTCTTTCTTTCATTAAGGGTAAATAGGGTTAGGTTTGGGTTAGGTTAGTATATCATTTTTTTTTTGTTGCTGGCAATCATCCTTTTAGGATATTTCTGCCAATGTCAAAGTATTTGAAATGGTCTTGGTCTATTTGTCACAAATTTTTACATAAGTTTTATAGTTTGACCGGAACCGCTGTACCGCGCCTTAGGTAACGCAGCGAGGTGAGGTCCGGGGAAAAAAAGAGCATGAGTTCACATGAGATCAATATTGTCGAACAGATCTTTTGATATCTGTTTACAATATTTTAAAGCTTTAGGGTCGTGAGTCCGTATAACATATGTGTATAATATATTCTTTCTTTCTTCTTTCTTTCTCTTGTCCTTATCCCACGCTAGGTGGGGTCGGCACAACATGTTTTCCTCTTCCACTCCGCTCTATCTCTAGTCGTCTCAATACTCACACCTTTCATAAACATATCATTCTTCACATTATATGTTATAGTTACTTAATTAAATATAACTGAAATATTATATTATTTTATAAATACAGGCAGGTGATGAATAAAACTATATGTATTTATAATTCAAATCAGAACCGAAGATTGTTTAATTTTGCAAATAAAAATATATTTACGAGGGCTGCTATTTATGTAACCGGAATAACAAAGTGAAATAAACATAAAGCATTTAATATGGATTTATTGCTTTTCAAAATATTCGCCATGATGATTGATGCACTTTTACGTATTATAATGTTGGAACTAATTTTAAGTTTTTGGCCTCTAGTGTTGACACTCTTGCGCTATCCCATCTTCCTAGCACATCGTGTCGTGCTGGCGGTGCTGCTGCCACTGCTAAGAACCTCAAGCAGCGAAGGTATAATAGCCTTATAGGTAATTATATTTTCAAGCCGTTTGGGGTTGAAACCACGGGTTTTTATTCCCTATTTAAGGATATTTCCAAACAATTGGTTGACGCTTCACGTGGCTGGCTTTTACTTTGGCCAAATGTTAAGCATTGCCATTCAACGTGGTAATGATGCCAGTCTTTTGGGCATGTTACCAGTCGACGGCGATGCGGAGGAATTCTTCGACAGACTTTTAGTTTATTTGTGTACATTAAGCGGTAGCGAAATTGTTATTAATATTTGCATTGAAAAATATGGGTAACAAATTTTGCACAATAAAATATGTATTATGCAAATAATGAAATTATTACAATAAAAAATAAGATTTTTTAGTAAATGTGAAAAACGAAACACAGTTTCTAGAGTCATCTAACACCTAAGGCGCGGTACAGCGGTTTCGGTCAAACTATAGTACTTTTAGTCAATACAAAGTCTTTCAATCGCATACATTTTCTTCAGTTTTAATTTCTTCTTTTATGTTATAGTCACATTCTCAAACTCACTGTAATGTCCAGTCCTTGTCCATACATGTCCAGCCAAGCTTTAGTGAAATTGGCGGTTGTTCCACTAAAACATTCACTGACTTTTTGGGACAACCTGGAAAGTCACGATACACGCTTTCATTTCATTTCACTTCACTTGTGCACTTAGATTGATCATTATTGGATAAAAAACCACCGAAATTATTCAATAAAACTCAAAATACACGAATTTAATGAAAATAAGACGAAATCGCAACGTCACTCTGCCAGTTCCCGCCAAAAAGTCCTAGTATATCATTCTTGGATAACAGGATTAAAAAAAAAAAGCCTTTAGTCACCAGACTATTCGTTTTACCATATTATTATTGTGTTTAATATTCTTCTTTTAAGTTATAGTCACGTCTCGGTGGTATAATGCTTGAAGGTCACGTCACGTTATATCACATTCGCTGTAAAGTCTAGTCCTCGTCCGTACAAGTCCAGACAGGTATTAATGAAATTGACGGCTGTTCCACTAAAACTTTTCACAGACTTTTTGGGACAACCTGAAAAGTCACGATACACGCTTTAATTTCGTCATATACAATAATGTGTTAAGAAAACCCTGTCCGATCCGAAACCAGTAAATAGATTTCCTAATCACATGACCAAATAAAATAAGAAATATTACCAAAAATTTACCCAAAATGTGGCAAATTTTAAAATGTGACTTCACCATTCCCGGCGGTAGGTAATTATTATGTAAGATCGAGTGGCGGCACGCGACACCTTTGACGAAGCCGACAGACATCGCGCCACCTGCTGTCAAAGGCACCGCCGGCACATGTAATGTAAGATCGAGTGGCGGCACGCGACACCTTTGACGAAGCCGACAGACATCGCGCCACCTGCTGTCAAAGGCACCGCCGGCACATGTACCCGGTGTACCTAAGGGGTCCGCGACCTTCAACCTTGCATTACCTACTTGTGAAGTTGTGATCAGGATCACTATTCTACAGATACGCGTAAAAATTGCTTCCGAGTGCAAGTGTGTTTGACAGATTATGTATGAAATTCAAACCAGGAGAATTTTAACATGTTAAAAGTGTTTGGGAATGAGTAGAACTGCATGCAGTTGTGCAAAGGCTCGAAATGCGATTTGCGGTTCCACAAGCTAACACTGTGCTGTGCCGTCTGAGAGTGCGTTGAGTGTGATAACTTGTGCCACGGTGCCAGACCAACATCTCCATCACAGCCATCGCCTTGGCGTCCTCATCTATTAACACAACAGTTGGTAAGCATAGTTTGAGTTCTACTGGGTTTATGACCTTTAAGACGTCACTGCGCGCCGTCTCGCGTCGTCGCCCGCCAACTGTGCTGCCTACACGGAACTTTCCCTGAGTTTATGAAATACTATTAAATTGATAATGGGGTATTTTTAATACTTGTAATCTGATTTTTTTTAGATTAATGGAATCTATTATCGATGCCTAATAATACCTTAACGGATCGGACAGGTTTTTTTTAAAACATATTTCCCAAGGACACTGCAGCAGTATACTGTCATTCGTCTAAGATACTGTCAGTCTGTAACGGAATGAATTTCCTCGGAACAATAACTAACATGGAAGCCGGGCTAAAATAAGAAATGAAATGCATATACATTACCTTTTTTTACTTTCGACGTTAATAATGCGTGGGAAAGAGACAAATAATACCGTTCTGTTTCGTTATTATGTAGGTTGTCACAAGCTATTTTTTGGCTAGTGATGGGCTTATCATCGACATTGTCGTGTCGATATAAGTCAACAAAGCAAACAAGTAAATATAGTGAGTACTAGCTGTGCCCGCGACTTCATCCGCGTGGAATAGTGACTTTGGGCATATCTTTTGGTTTCTTTTGGATTAACAAATGTTCGACGTGATTCTTTAAATTGACATAACTTTTTTATTTAAGAACCGATTGACATGAAACAAACACTAAATGTTAATTGAAGCTTACCACAATATATTAGTGAAAACCACATCTGAATAACGCCGTTTCTGAGATTAGTTTGCACAAACAGACAAAATTCTATCAATCATTGTTTTGGGTGCTATTGCGTTGATAAAGGACCCAATAATATTTTTTCTCATATATCTTCCATGTACAGATAGCGATCCGTTACATTTTTATTATGTGTACCTATAGATAGAATAGTTTTCTATTATATATTTTATAATAATATAGTTTATCCTTTTCTTAACATTCCCATGTTATTATAATTTATTATCAGTATAGGCGCTGGCTGTCGACGGATAATCTGCTAAGTGTGGCTGTGGTTTACTAACGGATTTACCACGACGGAACTTCGGCGTCGGAATATCCGTCAAGTGTGGTAGGAAAGAGACGATAAGAATTTGACACAAGTATAAATGAAACTACAATTATTAATTTAATGAAATTCGGATAGGGATTGTTGGAGTCCCGGGAAAAAACATAGGTGAAAAGGGGGTGGAAGTTTGTATGAGAAAAACCTATTGATGCACTGACTTCATTTCATTTTCATTTCACCATCATTAGGAAATCTGCAACAGTATTGAAATGATTATCGATAACCATTTTTACATCACTAGTAACCTATACTTGCGACAATTTTATTTTTCTATATATTATAGGCATAAAGTACTATTTTTATTTATCGTCTATCACTTTTTTTATTTCCAATATTGAAAAATATATCTCTAAACTCACCGATGAAATGTTAACGTTTCGTTCTCATTTTCTTTTCTCGAACTATGGGCTTTACACCCTTCAACAACACAAGACATCTTGTCCAGGGCACTGTACACCTCTCGTATATACTTTCTGGCCACGTTCTCAGACAGAAATTAATAATTAACTCACTTTTTTCACTTAGTAAATTCGTCAAACTCCCGACTCGTATCAACAAAACATATCACTACAAAATTAAGTTGATAGCCAACGTAAGTATTTTGACGTCTTGGATAGAACTTTTGTATTTGTTAGCATTATAAGAGGGCCAAAGAGGACCATTTGACATTTTGCTTGTGACACGTTCAAAAATAATAAAAACAAACAGCCATGTTTTGTTTCATTCCCACATTACGATATGCTAATTGACATAAATGAATAAACTGTATAGTACTCGGTTTTTATTTTAGCCCGGCTTCCATGTTAGTTATTGTTCCGAGGTTCCGAGTGAATTTCTCCCAGTAAGAGCATAGACAGTACGCGCAGAATATACCCATAATAAAATATTAAGTTGTGCTTTTTGTCTTTTAGGAAAATTTTGCCAATGTCAAGTTATTATTATACTTAGTTTATGTTTATCCTTTAAATACTCAAAGTGTTTATCACATAATATCATATTTACAGTAAAGTTAATCATTTTCAGTCAAGTCAGGTCAGGTTTTAGTGAAATTGGTGGCTGTTCCACTAAAACTTTTCCCAGATGTACTTAGATTAAACATTATTGAACAAAACGTCACCGATATTATATAATAAAACTCAAAATAAACAATTTTAATGAAGTAAAACGAAAACGCAACATCACTTCGCAGGGTTCCGCTAAGACCTCCTAAGTTATTTTAGTTTTTTTATTTTTATTCTGGATACGCTTGTGTTTAACCACAATCTCACCATGGTAAGTGATGATGTGGCTGAAGGTGGTGAGCACACAAAGCCTAGAAGGGAACTGGCTCTCAAGTGCAGCTGTCGTAACCTTTGAGAATTATTAATAATCAAAGGTCCTAACACACCGATAGGTGCTTGGTGACAGATTTTTAACTTGAGGGTGGTAGCCAGCCAGTCGGGTACTACAAAGTACCCTACCACCGTGCTATGGTTTCCTCACGATGTTTTCCTTCACCGAAAGCTCAAGCTCATTGTAGGATTCGAACGTATTGTCAACGGGGGTCTTCACTCAAAGATTGTCAAGCAACATTGAATGAATTATACCTCAAGTATACTGCTACAAAAACATGTAAGGGGGAATCTTCCAACTTAAATATCATAAAATATTTGTAACCTGGAGCTGTAAGCCCAGAATGAGAATGTGTACTTACAGCTTAGACGAATGGATTATTCGTCTAAGACTTACAGCTTTAATTTAAACGCATCTATAGACATTACGTAAATAAAAAAAATACGGAAAGATGATACGCAAAAATATTCATTTACTTACTACGGTAGTACCAACCAACCAATAAATATTCTCTTTGGTATTAATGACGTACGTAACGGTGGTTGGTACCTATGTCTTACTTACTACTCTTACTAGTCTGTGAATGCATTTTCGTTTCACAAACCGATCTGAAGAATATCTAGGTCTGCCTGCTGCTGAAAAATCAATAAATTCAGTGTAGGTGTGAGTGCATTGGGTTAGGTGCATCCGGGAAAATTTCAAGTAATTTTGAAAAATTCGTTTTCTTTGGTTTTGAGGCACGCCTTAAAATTTTCTTTCGTCCTATCAGCGAGGCTATATGATTTCGAATCGAAAATGATTAATTTTACTATAAAGACGTTGGATTCCAACAATCATCAATTTACTGTCGACGATGATGTAAGTAAAATTTATTTGTGGAAATATTTAGTATAGTGTAGTTCAAACTCCGAAGTACAGTAGACATATGCTGCACGCTTGATATATTAATGCTATTTTAATGGTGGTGTCATATTTTACATCCTTTAGCTATTATTTCTTTGTTCTACAGGTATTGATTAGGTCTTATGTCGCCACCTGGTGACTAGAATAAAATTTTATTAGTATTGGCACTAACCATATAACCATAGGAGGGTATAATGTACCTATATTACATACATTTTTAATATTATATTTGTCATTGGATCATTAATTATTAAAAAAAGCCCCCAGTATATCTTGAAAGATGTACTGGGTAGGATGATTCTTAAATAGTAATTGAAATAGTCCTTTTGTTTTAAAAGACTACAACATTTTTTCTAATATGTAATGCACTTGTTGACTGTTGAGTGATGAGGAAGCTGATAACTGTGTATGACTACATTATTAGCCAATATGGCGTCTACCCTAAGGATATTAAAATTGCTTTAAATTTAGGTACCTAATTTCTCTACCATTTAAATTTATACCATAAATATGCTGGGAAAATGTACACAAATCACACCATTGAACAACTAAGGCTTTCGAGGGAGTTGTGTGAGGATATCCTTGGTGATAAGGTCAAATCCTAAGGCGTGGCACTTTGTAGCCTTTTTATGGTGTTTGTTAGTTTGTGCACTGTAAAAATTCTTCGAGGTGGAGATAGTTAGAATTCATTGTGTAATAATAATTTTGATTGTGTGGATCCCCCAACCCTAGTGTTAAAACTTCAGCACTGTGGAAACTCTGGCACAGGTCTTAGTTTTATATCAACTTATTCATCTAGTTGCCAATAAAAGGTAGGTATTGGTGTTACTACATCCTCAGGGTCTCTAGTTGAAATGGCCATACCACAAACAAGGATTGATTTTAGGGCCATTTTTCTCCATGGTTTATTTTAATGATATACCTTACGTGATAAATTACTTGTGAGAGATAGCATTATTTGCAGATGATCTTTAAAGTAGATAGAAGAGACACTGACCTGTTACTAATAATCTTATGCTAAATGCATGCAAAACCAAGTGTATTATGTTTGCTCTTCTAAATGTTCTTAAAAGTGTCACCAATGTACTAATTGATGATAAAACACTTGCGCTAGTAGACAAGACAGTTTTCCTTGGTAGTAAATTGCAATATAGTCCTTTTTTATAACAATTGGCTGTTTTTGAAGTTGAATGAAGGAAAAGTAAACAAAATCAAGATCAAATCAAAAACAACATTTATTCATTTAAGGCCCTGGGGCTGCAGTCTCTACATACATAACAATGTCATCGCAAACTTACCGATCCTTAAATAATAACGAAAAAAATTGGTTGACGTTTGCGATAAATGCAAGTCTCTACAGTTGCAGATGCAGTTTTCTCAGCTCTTTGGCTGGTTTCTGCAACATTTACGGGCTAAAGCCAAGTAAATGCAGCGTGTAGCGTTCTAACGATTCTGCATATATTTAAAATTGCTGATTTTTGAATGTTTATGTGCAGGCTTTCTTGTAATTCTAACAATTTAAGGCTGTTGAGCAGATGGTTGGGGATAATGCCTGTGGTGGAAATTAATACTATTATTATAACCATATCGCGCCTGTGTTCGAGTACGACCAAATCCCACGCTAAATATATGCTTTCGCCATAATTTATTGTTGATTTCTTTCTGTCTATCCTCAAACCCCACCAATATATATGAGTTTACGATCATACCGAACACTTTGCGGGTTGTCAAAAATGGTCGCAAAGTTAATCGCAAACAAGATTGCGAAAAAAATCGTTAAGATACCGATGACAATCGTTAGCTTTGACTGTAGAGACTATCAAATATCGTTATAATCGGATTGTTAGGACTTTGCGACCGATTTCGGTTGTAAAGTGATCGTTACGTATGTCGAGACTGCAGCCCCTAGTAAGGCACTTACGAACGTTAGAATTGACTCTACCACCGGTTCGGAATACACTTACACAAAGGATGCCCTTAATGCTGTTACAACTTATGTGAAATGAGAAATTATAATCTAGGATTTTTTTATTTTATCTATTTATAAATGAGTGGGTAGGTATTTAAAACATGACATATACATGGTGTAATTTGCCACAACAGAAAATGACGACTACTCTCCGCGCTAGTGAGAACATTGTTAGGGCAGAGTAGCATCACCATCCTGGCTAAATGACCATTTAAAGTTGAAATACTTTAACATTGTAAATACTTAACGAAACAGCTCATTATTGAGCGGACATATACTAATGATGCTTTATGTAGACGCAAAAACAAAAGATAAAATGCTTATAATTTCTAAGTAATCATAATTTAAAGAGCGCATGTCAACCTCAGACCAAATAAAAAAAGTTGACAGAGCCCCGCTCACTTTAAGTGAAGCACAGTAAAGGAAGCCGATCGCGTTCCTGTGCGACGCGAGTCACGCGGGTTAACGTACGTGCAGGTCACGCACACAACTTCGTGCACGATGCTTCACTTTATTTGAGACTATTGTTTACGTACGCTCCTTCTGCCTTTTTTTTTGGTGTCCACAAAAATATTAATCTATACTTATACTTATATATTATAAAGAGGAAATATTTGATTGTTTGTTTTTTTGTTTGCATTGAATAGGCTCCGAAACTACTGGACCGATTTAAAAAATCTTTCACTGTTGGAAAGTTACACTATCCCGCCCTGATGAACATAGGCTATATTATGTTTTAAAAAAAAATAGGGATCCTTACTAAAACTCCAATAAGGTGTTAAAAAAATTACCTAAAAATTCCTTACATCGCGTGCGCTGCGAAAACTATTGATGATAGAAGAAAATAATGTACTACGACTATGCAGAACACATAATTATCTACAAAAAATGTCGCGACAGCATATGTCTTGCTATTATAGTTATGCCACAATAAGTGTTCTTTTATTTTAAAATGTAATTGAAATGCCGGCGCTAGAAAAGGCTCTTTATTTGTCCCTTGGTATTAATCCTTATCAAAATAAACTACTTCATATTCAAGACTGCTTCAATACCTTTTTATAACTATTCAATTCAGACATTCCATTCGAAAGATATATAAGAGAGTTTAAAAATGTAAGCGTCACTGGAGTACGGGAGGGGAGAGAAATGAAGTGTTGTTTTAAGACGAAGACGAGGAATAAGAAAGGATTCTTCGCAATTCAACCAAAGGAATAAAAAAGGGGTACGCGGGTGAAACCGCGGGGCGGACAGCTATTTATATAGGTATAACTAGCTTTCCGCCCGCAGCTTCGCTTACGTGGACTACACGATTTTGGCTGATTCGTTTTCCTGTTTATTTCAAATTGTCCAAAAAAAACATTTTTTTTAATACAAATTTTAACACCCCTTTTACCCCTTTAACGGGTGAAATTAAAATAATCCTCAAATAAGTATTTTTTAATTTATTGTAGAGCATAAATACGAAATTTCAAGTCATTTCGATAATAAACAATTTATTTTTCATACAAACTTAAACACCATGTTTATCCCTTTAAGGGTTGAAATTCAAAAAATCCGTAAATTTGTGTCTTTAATTTGATTGAAGAGCATAAATACTATCTTTGGCAACATTTCATTTTTCATACGACTCTAAAACAAAAATATAATTTCTTTCTCTTCCTGTCCTGAATCAGATACCTATTTTTGAAATGCCTAACTTAAGAGAAAGAAATAAAACTAAAATGGTCAATATTATTCGATGCGACGATTGTACGAATTTGGTACCATCGGCTAAGCAAAATTAAAACTATAAGTTTAAATTTTTGTCTACGGTTGTAATCAAATGACATTTCTTACGTCAAAGTTTTGAAAGTGTCATATTCCTATTTCATATTTTAAAGTAAAATAGGCTGTTTCTTAGATATTGGTCCTCACGCCCCGTTCGGGCTGGCGCGACGTTTTATTAATAAGGCTGATTGATTGTATCACAAATTAGGTAGAGATGATAGTATGATATGGTGATGGTTTCCACAGTAATTTACAATCATTCCTGTAGTAATTTTACGCCTTTTACCCTCTTGCGAAAAACATAAACTCGCATTAAACTTTTGTCATCATAAATTTTTCATTAGTCATTAGTTTTGGTTTATTCCAGTAGTAGGTGGTTGATGTAACTGATGGTTCATCTGACCGTTTAATAAGCCTAAAGGCAAAGTAGATCGCATGTTTTCATCCTCCTGCAGCCGCTGCACAATCATACATAACACTCAACTTTTTTTTTAATTCGAGATAAGCTTTTGTTTGACCACAATCTCACCATGGTAAGTGATGATGTGGTCGAAGGTGGTAAGCACACAAAGCCTAGATGAGAACTGGCTCTCAAGTGCAGCTGACGGAACACACCGATAGGTGTTTGGCGACAGATTTTCAACTTGAGGGTGGTAGCCAGCCAGTCGGGTTCTACAAAGTACCCTACCACCGAGCTATGGTTTCCTCACGATGTTTTCCTTCACCGAAAGCTCAAGCTCATTGTAGGATTCGAACCCACGACCTTCGTCGCGGTATCCGACGTCACATACCACTGAGCTATCATCGCCTTAAAAACTTTCGTAATCTTTTATTTATTTATATCATTAAACAATAAAACAACAAAAAATTAAAATAAGAATTGACATTTTGTACGGATTCGTCAATTAAAGCACTAAATAGGTATATACCTACAACTTCGCTTCTTTGCTAAGGTGTTACTCTACATTTAACTATACAAAAAATATTTTGGCGCTTGACTTCCACATTATCCAACGACAGCAGTGTCTACAAAATATCCCGTAATGCCTATAGGTAATATCTTAGCACTGCGTGTTTCCTTTCCGCACCATTATAGCAATCATTTTCAATAATATGGTCCACTTTTGGTAGGTTCCTGATATCACTAACTTGAAATCCTTTGGAGACTCTCATGATAAGTATTTAAAACTGACATAAAAATACCGCGAATGTCAAGTCATTTTTTTTATAATGGTTCTATCAAACAGAGCAATGGTATTCTCTCCTATTCAGGCGTAAATTGGCGCTTACGTCTACCTACCTACCTGACCAGACCTACTGAATGTAAATTTAAAGTTTCATCAAAATCGGTCAAGCCGTTTCGGAGCAGTATGGTAATAAATTATTTCCTAAACAGCTTGACCGATTTTGATAAATTTTTATGTGTATTCAGTAGGTCTGAGAATAGGTTATCTATTTTTTACTAGGTGTACCTCGCGGTTTCACCCGCGTTCCCGTGGAATCTAGCGGTACCAAAAATAGATAACAACAGACCTACTGAATATACATATAAAATTTCATCAAAATCGGTCAAGCCGTTTTGGAGGAGTTCGGTAACAAAGGACCGATTTGGATGAAATTTTGTGTGTGTATTTCAATGGGTTCCTCGATGATTTGAAAACAAAATTGGACCCGGTAGGTGGCGCTGGAATCAAATTCTAAGTTTTGTTTTAATTTCAGAGCAGGACAACGTCTGCCGGGTCCGCTAGTATATCTTTCTATCTATACAGGGTCACTGGTTATTCGATACATTCCTTTAAGGGCGTGATAGTATACACTGTAAGCTACGAAAAGAACCCTATATTGCATGATACAAATGTTGACCGTAACCGAGATATTTGGGAATTTAGTATTTTCTCGAAAAAATCCCGAATTACAACTTCAAAATCAAATTTAAAAAAAAGTACGTAACATATTTAACTTTTTTTGGTTTCTGGTACTCAGACAACAATTAAATACTTTTTTTAAATCAATAAAATGACGAAATTTTGCAATGGCTTCGACACAATATCTTAAATATTGTGTCACTTTGAATTATTTATTTGTTTTCTTAAAGATTAAAATGCCAATAAAAAAAGAAGTAATGGAGTTAGAAGTGTACAAAATGTACCAAAACTTCCTTACCTATCTAGCTATCTAATGAAGTAAGAATATTAAAAAAACTCTCTACATAATATGTAGTATTCGTTCTTAGAAACAGAACAGGTCGCAATTTATTAAAATAACATTTATAATTATTTTTACAGAAAAAGTGTCCATACACCGACAATGTTGTGATAAGAGATCGGCAAATTCCGGTATAGTTCGGGAATGGTCATGCCCGTCTTCGCTGGTAAGTTTTGGGTTCGCTAGCGTCAGTTCGTTTACGACCAACTGACTGCGCGTGCGTTTAAGTATTGTTAACCGAGCTACGTGAATTTTCGCGAGTATTTCTTTTGTAAAATGGCGGCGGATCTTCCAAGGTGATTATATCGATTTCCGAATCGAAGACAACCAAACGTAAGGGTATTTAACGTATTATTATATACGAATGTGTACTTTTCAGCGACGCCAACATGACGCTGATCGACCTCGCCTCCACCTTACGTTTGGATGTCACCGATTTAGGAATCGATGTATGTATTCAGCTCGGGCAGCCGCAGCATCTCCATTACAAAATCCATACACAAACAAGATATCGACGTACACGCATAAAAAAATGTTTGTGATCACTAGCATATAATTTCTTAGATTGAACTTTATCAAGAAAAATCTTTGTTATGTATTTTCTTTAAATAGGAATAGGTACCTTGTTTGAAATTTAAAAAATAAAACACGTAGCTCGGTTAACAATGCTTAAACGCACGCGCAGTCAGTTGGTCGTAAACGAACTGACGCTAGCGAACCCAAAACTTACCAGCGAAGACGGGCATGACCATTCCCGAACTATACCGGAATTTGCCGATCTCTTATCACAACATTGTCGGTGTATGGAAACTTTTTCTGTAAAAATAATTATAAATGTTATTTTAATAAATTGCGACCTGTTCTGTTTCTAAGAACGAATTCTTCATATTATGTAGAGAGTTTTTTTAAATATTCTTACTTCATTAGATAGCTAGATAGGTGAGGAAGTTTTGGTACATTTTGTACACTTCTAACTGCATTACTTCTTTTTTTATTGGCATTTTAATCTTTAAGAAAACAGAGAAATAATTCAAAGTGACACGATATTTAAAATATTGTGTCGAAGACATTGCAAAATTTCATCATTTTATTGATTTAAAAAAAGTATTTACATGTTGTCTGAGTACCAGAAACAAAAAAAGTTAAAAATGTTACGTACTTTTTTTAAAATTTGATTTTGAAGTTGTAATTCGGGATTTTTTCGAGAAAATACTAAATTCCCAAATATCTCAGTAACGGTCAACATTTGTATCATGCAATATAGCGTTCATTTCGTAGCTTACAGTGTATACTATCACGTCCTTAAAGGAATGTATCGAATAACTAGTAACCCTGTATATATAAAAGGATAAGTCCTGACTGATCTATCAACGCCCAGCCTAAACCCTTAGACCTAGAAAACTGTTTTTTTTCCCAGGTGTTGTTTTTAAAACTTGACCGAGGAGTGAGAACGGATTTTTCGAAATTCAACCTTTAAGGGGGTGAAAAAGGGGTTGAAAGTTTGTATGAAAGTCGGTCATTTTTGAAGCTAGAATAATGAACCTTTGTTTTTAGACTATCAATTAAAAATAAAAAACACGTATATAAGCGTTATTTAAATTTATACCCCTGAGGGGTGAAACGGGGGTTGAAAGTTTGTATGGAAGTCCGCGATTTTTTTAAGCTAGAACCATGAAACAGACACACTTCACCTTCGTAGGCGTTGGCTCATTTTGAAACAGCCAAACTGTCAACTGACGCTTTGTTTCTGGATCGTATTGATAAATCCAGGATTCGTCACCTGTCACAATGTCGTAAACGCGCCGTGACGAGCCTGCATCAAATTTTTGTATCATATCACGGCACCAATCCACACGGGCCTGCTTCTGAGGTGTTCGTGCAAAATCTTGTGAACAGTTCCTGAACCAATCAGCAGAGTATGCTGAATCTCTTCGTATGGAATTCGTCTGTTTTCTTGAATTAATATTTTCACTGCCAACACTTTCTTCGGTGACAGCCGTCGTAGAACGACCACTCCTTTGTTCATCCGCCATAGTAAGACGACCGCGTTTGAACTCGCTATACCAGTGGTAGATGGTTGCTTTTGAAGGTCCTTCATCCATAAAAGCAATTCGAAGTCGATCAAATGACTCCTCAGGTTTTAAGCCACATTTGAAATCATAAAAAATCATTGCATGAAAATGTTCTCGATGGAGATCCATTTTTTTTATGAGACAAGAACATTTGAATTGGCTCTCAAAAAAATGCGGAGGGAAATTTGAAAATCGAACAGTGGTATTTTTACTTTTAAATAACCGAAGTTTTCAAAATAATTACAAGTGGCCAGTGTCTTATAGTGTCTTTCTGAGTGGCCTGGTATATAATTTACGAATCAAAACAATTGTTTATTCTTTATTGTTTAATGATATAAATATATAAAAGATTAAGTAAGTTGAGTGTTATGTTTGTGCAGCGGCTGCAGGATGATGAAAACATGCGATCTACTTTGCCTTTAGGCTTATTAAACGGTGAGATGAAACATCAGTTACATCAACCACCTACCTACTACTGGAATAAACCAAAATTAGAGCTTTGACTGATAAAAAATGTATAATGACAAAAGTTGAATGTGAGTTTATGTTTTCCGAAGAGGGTAAAAGGCGTAAAATTACTACAGGAATGATTGTAAATTAGTGTGGAAATCATCACCATATACTATCATCTCTACCTAATTTGTGATACAATCAATCAGCCTTAGATGAATAAAACGTCGCGCCCCAGTCCGAACGGCGTGAGGACCAATATCTAAGCAATCAGCCTAAGTACTTTACTTTAAAATATGAAATAGGAATATGACACTTTCAAAACTATTTTTTTAAATTTATTTTATTTATTATTTTTGACGTAAGTAATGTCTTTAAAACTTTGACGTAAGTAATGTCATTTGATCACAACCGTAGACTAAAATTAAAACTTATAGTTTTAATTTTGCTTAGCCGAAAGTACCAAATTCTTACAACCGTCGCATTGAATAATATTGACTATTTTAGTTTTTTTTCTCTTAAATTAGGCATTTAAAAAAAAGATGTAATCTGATTCAGGACAGGAAAAGAAAGAAATTATATTTTTGTTTTAGGGTCGTATGAAAAATGAAATGTTGTCAATTGAGATACTTCAGTAAATTAAAAGCATAGAATAGTCTGATTCTCTGGAATCTCTGAGGTTCTTGAATGTGAATAAATAATGATATTTTTTCAGATAACTGTGCTGCAACTCAAAGAAAAAGTTAAAGATCAGATGGGAATAGATCCCAACTTACAACGTTTGATATTTTGTGGAAGAGTACTGCAGGATGAAAAAAAGTTATCTGAATACAGTGAGCATATTTAAATTTTCTGTCTCGCGGTTTTTAACCACGTTCTGGAATAATCTATGTGTGTCCCAACAAATGTGTATCCCAGAATAAACACACCAAGAATATATTCTAGGGTCGTACCAAATTTCATCCAAATACAATTAGCTGTTAGGAAGGTAAGTGGTAAAAAACAAACACATAAACTTTCGCACTTTGAAATATCATTAGATTTACGAGAAAATTCAGATGAGTTGCAATTTCAAACTAACACGCATTATTTGTAACATATTGATAACCTATCATCCTGTTAAAACAAATTCATACCCACAAATATTTTTATCAAAACAGATGTTAATGGGAAGGTGGTGCACCTGGTCCAGCGGGCACCACCTAGCCCTGAGTCGAGACAGAGCGCCCCGTCTGTTAACAACCCTGAAGCTATGCAGCATCAGATACGACGGCTTATGGTAAATATGATGATTAATTACATTGCGGGTCGACTCTCTTATTTCAGTTCACATTTCAAGTTCTCTGTACCCTTACTAACAGTATGGGAGGTAGCGTTGCATTTTTGATGGTGATTTCTGGACGATTGATTTCGAGTGCCATTGATAGTTTAGATATGGATAACAATTGACTTGAGCGTCAGCAGGCGCACTCAGGGTGGGGCGAGTGGGGAGAAAATTTCCATAATGTAAAAAAAAACAAAGATTATTTCTGTTCGTTCGAAAATTTGCATAGCAGTAGTTTTAACAACAATAATAATTATAAAAAACTAAAAAAACACGCCTAAAAAGTATAAAATAATTTTCAGTAAATTTAAATTAAGCATAGTGTGATTAGCATTTTTTTTCCGGTTCCGGTGTTCTAACAGTGAAGACGTGTGTTAGTGCTCTCGGAAAGAAATATTATTTTAGTCAGTGCAAACACAGGAAAAAACACTGTACAGTGGAAAATACCAACAATACACACTACAAAGTGAAAAAAAAAACAAAACTCAAGTGTTTTACGGAATTCGGAAAAAGTTTGTGATCAGTAAACATAACCTCGAATCGCCATCCATTCAAACATCTGTCAACTTCAACAACCATAGACAAGAGACCGTACGTACCCAATACCAACCTAAGAACTATAATTTAGTTTGTGATCAGTAAACATAACCTCGAATCGCCATCCATTCAATCATCTGTCAACTTCAACAACCATAGACAAGAGACCGTACGTACCCAATACCAACCTAAGAACTATAATTTAGGGTTACCAGTACAAATTTTGAAAAGTTGCGAAACAAAACAAAAACAAAAAAATCCATTACACGCAGATTGTCAACATTCACAAAGCATTTTGTTTGTACTGCAACACTGAGTACGAATGACAAGCATGTCGGAAGAAATTTCAATCGCAATGTTATACAATATGATGAAACAAGAACTAGAAAAACAAGCAACCCTGATCACTCAAAATACAGAAAAAATTATGATGACTATTGATGAGAAGATTAAACCATTAGAAGAAGAAAATTTGAGATTGAATTTCAAAAAATCTTTCTTAATCCTCGTCTACATCATAAAAACATTACCTGTGAAAAAAATCAGCTTTCTAGTTCTAACACTGAGCGTTGATGAGTCAGTCCTTCTCATTTTTCATACCAAGAAACGGAAATAACTCCTAACTTTGAACCCCCGATTCACCCCTTCAGAGGTGGAATTATAGGAAACGCTAAAACACGTATTTCTTTATTTTTATTTGTTCGCCTAAAAACAAAGTTTCATCGTTTTAGCTTCAAAAATCACGGACTTCCGTACAAACTTTCAACCCCTTTTTCACCCCCTTAAGGGTTGAATTTTAGAAAACACGTGTTTCTTTATTTTTAATTGTTAGTCTAAAAACAAAGTTTCATGGTTCTAGTTTCAAAAATGATGCGACTTCCCTACAAACTTTCAACCCCTTTTTCACCCCCTCAGGGGTATAAATTTAAATAACGCTGATTGGATCAAAAAAGGGATTTTAGATCAATCAGGTCAAAATACAAAGCAAACAATTCTGGCGTACCTCAAGGAAGCATTCTTGGCCCTATATTGTTCCTCCTGTATATTAATGATCTGCCCTCCGCTGTGGAACATCCGTGTGTACTATTTGCGGACGATGTATCGTTGG
The DNA here is from genome assembly GCA_951361185.1 of Ochropacha duplaris. NCBI lineage: Eukaryota > Metazoa > Arthropoda > Insecta > Lepidoptera > Drepanidae > Ochropacha > Ochropacha duplaris. The sequence continues at coordinate 6,990,500 of OX592690.1, forward strand.
TGATTACGCATGAGAACCAAATCACATCCGGGAATCACGAATCATTAATGAACACGGCAGCAGATTCAGTTCTTAATTGGCTTGAACATAATAAACTGTGTGCCAATATATCAAAAACAAGATATATGAGTTTTAGGAATTACAACAATAACAAAGTTTTGTACAATATTAAATGTAATGAGCAACCAATAGAGGCCACTAACGTATACAAATTTCTAGGTTTAATGTTCGATGAGCATTGTAATTGGAAGTGTCATGTGGATGTGGTTTGTAAAAAACTTAACAGATTTGTATTTGCCCTTAAAAAGCTTAAACGTGTTGTTAGCGTAAAGGCAGCATTAACAGCCTATCATGGATATGTTGCCTCTGTCTTACGATATGGTCTATTGTTGTGGGGCAACTCAACAGACATCAATAAAGTATTTCTAGTCCAAAAAAAATGTATAAGGGCAATATGTGGTGTCAGTCCGTTGGAATCATGCCGTCCACTCTTTAAGAGATTCAGACTGTTGACAATTACCAATCTTTATATCATGCAAATGGGTATATTTGTTAAGGAATATCCAGAAATGTTTGAAACATTAGAAAAAAATAAGTTATACGCCAAGAGAGACCCAAGCAGATTGGGAATGATCAGTAGCAAAAGTGCCTTATACCAAAAAAATTTTAGTGTAATGGCGATAAAATGTTTTAATAATATCCCAAAATGTATTAGAGAATTAAGAATTAATTTATTTAAAATCAAATTATTTGACTGGTTAATGGAAAATTGTTTTTATAGCATGGAGGAATTTTTTAATTTCAAATATTGACATATAATTTAATTTTATCCAGCTTTTATTAATTGTTTTAACACTAATGTATTTAAATTGTAATTTTGTTTTTATTCAGTGTTGTAAATTACTTATATAAAATAATATAATTATAATTAAACAAATATTTTGTATGCCAGTAATTGGTGAAACATGCTGCACCATAATTATTGTACTCCACCTATTTTAAACCATGTTTCAGACAAATAAAATCATTTAATTTCATTTACACGTGTTTCTTTATTTTTAATTGATAGTCTAAAAACAAAGGTTCATGATTCTAGCTTCAAAAATACTTTCATACAAACTTTCAACCCCTTTTTCACCCCCTTAAAGGTTGAATTTCGAAAAATCCATTCTTATGCCTCGGTCAAGTTTTAAAAATAACACCTGGGAAAAAAATCCGCTTTCTAGGTCTAAGGGTTTAGGCTGGGCGTTGATAGATCAGTCAGGACTTCTCCTTTTATATATATAGATTGCGAGAATTCACGTAGCTCGGTTACCAATACTTAAACGCACGCGCAGTCAGTTAGTTGTAAACGAACTGACGCTAGCGAACACAAAACTTACCAGTGAAGACAGGCATGACCATTCCCGAACTATACCGGAATTTGCCGATCTCTTATCACAACATTGTCGGTGTATGGACACTTTTTCTGTAAAAATAATTATAAATGTGATAAAAAAGGGATACATGGGTGAAACCGCGGGGCGGATAGCTAGTCTATACAAAATCGGCTACAATTTCGTATAGCTCTATCTTAGATTTGGAGATTTTGAGGGAGGAAGTATAGTAAAAATATTTTTTTTTTAATCTGGCCAATCTATAAGAAAGCATTTCTGAATATAAAATTTAAGTTATATCTTGATTGGTTGAACAATTCTTCAAATCTTCGTATAGTGGAAAAACGACAGATGTATTTATAGTACCTACTATCAAACTAATTTAGTTCTGTAAAGAACCAAATTGACACCTAAATTATTAAAATTCTCCTTTCTGCAAGGCCCTGAATAACTCTACGCAGCACAACTCAGAGCAGCCTCCAACTGTGTCTACGACACCAACCACGGCCCGCTTGGAGTTTATACGACGTCTGATAAGTGAGATAACAATCTCACTATCGATCCTCCGATCCCACGTTGATGGCGAGGTATGTAACATTCTTAAAACATACTGAAGGAAAACCATATTATTCTTTATTTTATTTCATTCGAATTTCAACATTCGATCCCAGAGTTAATCGACTATAGCCCGGGAACTAGAAGATAATTAGATTGATAATTTTTCCTTCTAATGACCTTCTAAGACCTTCTTAATCTAGCGTTGAAGATTTGGATGGATGTTTCTGTAGAAGGAGACGCAAGCAAAATGTGCTCATGTTACCAACGATTTTTAGAATCGGCTCGATTTTAGGGTTCCGTACCCAAAGGGTAAAAACGGGACCCTATTACTAAGACTTCGCTGTCTGTCCGTCTGTCTGTCTGTCTGTCAGTATAAGTAGTAAGATTGTGTCGTCGATCAATCAATATACGTATATTTATAAGTGGAAAAGGATCGCTCCACATCCACTGAGCACTGAGGTAACTGGGTAGAATTTGAACTTTGGTGCTATTTTGGTGATATTTTTTCGAGCTCAAATTAATAAAAATATCAATTTGAGCTCGAAAAAATATTGAATGTATCAATAATATGCATCATAACTAGATCTTAAGTAAAATATGCTATTGCCTTAAATATAGGCTTAAATATTCCCTATAAAGTTAAATTAATGCTATACAACTCCTTAGCTGAATCATATGTGCAGTATGGGCTCAGCAGCTACGGTCGCACCTTCAACTCCTATCTAAATCAAGTTTATAAACTACAAGTTAAAATCCTAAAAAACATAGTTTCAAATAAAATTAAATACCAGTTCTATAATGATGATAGTGGGCTCTTCAAGCACTGTAAAGTATTACCTATTCATACACAATTCATCTACATGATTCTAAAAAAGTACTTTTTTAATGAACATCTTAGAAAAGAAATTAAACATTCTGTATATACGAGGGCGGTTGCTCGAAATCGGCTCTGTACGACCCGCGCTAACAATATGTACGGTGAAAGAACTACTACATATCTTGTTCCCCGTCTAATTAACTACCTACCCACTAACCTACGTGATGATTTAACGCCAAGAAATATTAAACAAAAATTAAAATGTCACTTCTTAACTAACCTTCAGAACAACATGTGATTAAATTAAAATGTTTTTGTCCTTGTATATGTTATATTATGTTGTTGTGTTGTATTTATGTTGTATTATGCTTTATATTATAAATATGTTTTACGTCCAAGATGTAGACTAGCATCGAAGTTCAGCATTGCGGCAAACCTTTGTGGTTTTTAAACGCTGTGTTAATCTTAATGTTTGTATATATTTTTTTGAAACGATAATAAATAAAAAAAAATAAAAAAAAATATGCAAATGCATTTAATCCGGTCTCTACTAATAACTAAGTGACGATGTGGTGGTAAAGACACAAAGATTAGAACGGAACTGGGCTGTCTAGTGCAGGGGTCGGAACGCACAGACAAGTGTCTCAAAAGCAGAACTAATATCAATAGCTAATTCATACAATGCTTGCGTTTTTAGGGTTCCGTACCGTAAAAACGTGACCCTATTACTAAGACTTCGCTGTCTGTGTCTGTCACCAGGCTGTATCTCAAGAACCGCGATAGCTAGACAGTTGAAATTTTCACAAATTATGTATTTTTGTTGTCGCTATAACAACAAATACTAAAAACAAAATAAAATAAATATTTAAGGGGGGCTCCTATACAACAAACGCTATTTTTTTGCCCTTTTTTGCTCGATATCAATAATGGCAACAGGTAGGCACTTGAAATATTCACAAAATACTGAGTTGTATTTTTACTTTAATAATAAATAATAAAATTAAAATAAAATAAATATTTAAGGGGGGCTCCCATACAACAAACGTGATTTTTTGCCTTTTTTACGGAACCCTTCGTGCGCGAGTCCGACTCGCACTTGGCCGGTTTTTTTTCAATTCTTATGACGACATTCGTATTCCATCCCATCCAACATTTCGTTAGTGGTAGTATCAGTTGATATACAATGTGTATTATCTCAACTTCTTCAAACGAAATGTGCGGATGTAAGACAAAAAATTATCGATAATAATCGGGAAAAAATGTTGATTATGTAAGCAATCTCAAAAACTAATGCACTTTAGTTTTTTTTAAATGAAAATCTTACCTTTTGGTTTTGTCATTGTTTCTTTTTAAGTAAACTATGTATTTTCTTATAAGTAGTGTCATTAGAAAGCTAGAAAGTCCCTTGCTGAAAAATTAAAAATAAATTACTATTTATATCGAACAGAAACCTGGTAAAAAACTAATAAAAAATTGTAAAAAAAACTGTTTATTTTTTATATTTGATCCGTATCTTTAAAACTGGGTCGTTGAGGTAGACTTTTTTGCATGTTTTTATTAAATTTCATGATTTAATCTACAAACTCTACAAAATATTTATGGGTCTATCTCTTTTCGTTGTTATGATAATCACTGCCAAAGATCGAAAAAAAAGTTGATCATGCATCTTCTTTTTTTTTATTCTTTTTGATTTTTTTTGCACATTTCGTTTGAACATGTTAAGAAAATACACATTGTATACATCACAGAAAAAATAATAAGAGTTAGAAAGGCGATGTAGGCGGTATACGCGCGCCACCAACTAAATGAGCGCATACGTCCGAAAACAAACCTCAGCTCAGTCGGCTGCGTACTTTCATCGGAAGCGTAACTGTAAAAAAAAACGTAAAAATGCCGTCCTGCGCGATAATAACTTGCAGAGCCCGAGCTTGGCCAATGGGGTTCTCATGTACAATCTTTAGCTAGTAAATTGAGTTCTGCTGTATTTGCTGTTAGAAAAATCAGACAATTGACGAATGTTGAGACGACCAGACTAGTTTATTTTTCATATTTCCATAGTCTTTTATCATATTGCGTTTTACTGTAGGGAGCTGCTGCAGATATTGAAACAATCTCTGTATGACAAAAAAGAGCCATTCGTGCAATCTACAGTATGGGTCCACGTGAATCATTAGAGGAAATATTTAAGGAAATAAACATAATCACTTTATCTTCACTCTGTATATACGAAAATATAATGTTCATTCGAAAAAAAATTTACTTGTATAAATCAAATGTAGAGATTCATAATTTCAATACAAGACAAAAAGAAAAATTTGTTGTTCCGTATTTTAGATTAGCTAGAGTTAAAAAGTAAGGTGTTCGCTTTTATTATAAATTACCAGCATCTGTTACCAAGATGACTGATTCTAGATTCAAATCGTACATAAAAAAAGTTTTGAAAGAAAAAGCTTATTACAAGGTAGCCCAATATATTGAGGATAAAGATATCTGTAAGTAGCTGCACTCTGTACAAGTACCTACACATTGTTATTTTTACTGTAAATTACCATATTTTTTTTAATACGCTGTTATTAGCTTGGTATTTTTTGTTTTAGTTTACTATGTAGGTAATTAATGCGGGCTATAATTTTTTATGTATTTTGGTATTACTTTAAGAATAAAATTGTTAAACATTAAAAAAAATGTAACCTTGCGGAGTTTCTTGCCGGTTCTTCTCAGTTGAAGGCTGACTTCCGAACCGGTGGTAACTTCTGTAATTTTACCTTCATAAGTGCCCGCCCTTCTAGGGCCTAAACTGAATAAATGGTTTTGACTTTGACTTTGACCTACTATTGTTGTCAAATGCTCTGGTGCTTGCTGTTAAAATAGGTGTTTTTGAGATTATATTAGGAACTTATATTTTGTACTTATTGTAGGAAAATACTGGTGCAGCAGCTAGCAGTGATTCTCAGCCAGGAAATACGGGAAATAATAGGCCACCACCTGGGGAACCAATGCAAGAAGAGGTAAAGTGTCGTAGATGTTTTTGTCTTTGTCTTCTTATATATATATTTTTTTTCATTTATTTACCATTTATTAAATAATTACACTGTTATATCAGAATAGCATTTTTAAGGTCTGTACTTAATGCTACATGTAATTCTACATCGTAGTAAAAACAAAAACAATGTTAACAATAAATACAACTTATTACTATATTTCGAGATTTGGTAACTTCATCTCAGGTGGTATACTAGTTACTACGTAAAATGCAAATAAAAATTAATGTTGGTAAGCGCATAACTCAAGAATGGCTGGACCAATTCGGCAAATTAAATTTTTTGTATGTCCACGGAAGGTTTTGATACTATTCAAAAAATTGCGAACTCACTCCTCCGAAACGGCTTGACCGATTTTGATGAAATTTTGTGTGTGTATTTCAATGGGTTCCTCGATGATTTGAAAACAAAATTGGACCCTGTGGGTGGCGCTGGAATCGGGTTCTCAGTTATGTTTTAATTTCAGAGCAGGACGACGTCTGCCGGGTCGGCTAGTATTAAACAATTTTTGTAAAATTACTGAACCATAATAAAACTTACCATTTTACTTATTGTATTTGTATAATTATTTTATTTGTATTCGGTTGTATTAAATGTTTCTTTGTGTCTAATCAACAAGAAATAAATTAATGTGTAACTATTTACTTTAGAATGAACCAGAAGTAGATGATGCTGGAGAACGCCCTCAAACTAGACAACCGACTACTACTCGTCGAAGGTAACTTTATTTATTTATTTTATTTTATTTATTTTGGCACAAACAGTCAATATTTACAAATTTTTGTTGTTTACAATAGATAACATAAAGACAAAGAGTGCCCGAGAGTTGTATCTATAAATAAACCTACGAAGAACTTAAAATAACACAAAAAAACAAGAAACAAGCAGTAGAACTTAGGTTACCATATAACTTGAAACCAAATTAAACAGTAAAATTAAAATATAAACGTTACATTAATTAGCATGTGCAAAAATTTTCATAATTTCTCTTTTAAGAGTAGTCAACGAGTTATTAAAAAGATCTATGTCATTAAAATCTTTATTATACATGTTAATACAACGAGCAAAGAAATTATTTCGGGTATAATTCTTCCGCAGCCTTGGTGATACAAAAGTATTTAATTTACGTGAGGGACGAACAGGTAGTCGGGCTTTTGTCATAAAATTGATTTTAGAAAGAAGTGTAGAGGAATCAATTTTGTTGGTAAGAATCTTGTGCAAAGTTACCAAATCAAATTGTTTACGGCGGTTTTCAAGTGAGAGTAGGTTGTGCTCCATGAGGGATTCATCATAGGACGCGTTTATTTTGTGGCATCGATAGTTAAGTATCTTGGTAAATATTTTTTGTACCTTTTCTATGCGGTCAATATGGACTTTATATTGAGGATTCCATACAGAACAACCAAAATCTAATATGGATCGAACATAGCTATAATATAAAATTTTTAAAGTTACTACTCTTTTAAATGGTTTAGTTATTCTATTTATGAAACCTAAACTTCTAAAAGCTTTCTTGATAATACTGTCGATGTGTGAGTTAAAAGAAACTTTATCGTCCATGATTATACCTAGATCGCGAATAGTCTTAACACGTTCAAGATTGCTACCATTGAGATTATAATTATAAATTATCGGGGATGTCTTTCGAGTATATGTTATTAAATGGCATTTGTCTATGTTCAGAAAAAGTTGGTTATCTGCACAATATTTGCTGAAGGAGTCCAAATGAGTTTGTAGATGTAAACAGTCTTCAGCTTGTGTTATAATTTTAAATAATTTAGTGTCGTCCGCGTAAAGTAAATAATTTGCGTCATCAAGCATATTCCCAATATCATTGATGTACAAGGAAAACAAAACTGGACCAAGATGGGAACCCTGAGGTACTCCAGATGGGATGGGCAGGTAACTAGAGCTGTAACCCTTCAAACAAACAGCCTGGCTACGATTGCGAATATATGACTCCATCCACCTAAGTAGGTTACCATGTATACCGACCCTTCCTAGCTTTTCTAAGAGGAGGTCGTGATTAATTTTGTCAAATGCTTTTGAAAAGTCAGCATACACGACGTCCATTTGATGATTGGAGTCCATAGCACTTAACAAATAGTCTGTGAAAGTTAACATATTAGAATCAACGCTTCGTAACTTGATAAAACCATGTTGTTTGTCCGATATGATGTGACGAATGAAGTACGATAGCTGGGCTGTGACAATTTTCTCCAATAATTTACCAAATATACTCAATTTTGATATAGGTCTGTAATCCGTTATCTGTTCTTTTTTGTTACTTTTAGGTATAGGTGTAATAAGCGCCTTTTTCCAAGCGGCTGGAAAAACCCCTGAGGAAATAGACATTTTAAATATTAAGAAGATAGGTTTCAGATTCTTTAGCACATTTTGCAACAAGAATAGGATGAATGCCATCTGGTCCAGCTCCTTTATGAATATTAACCTGTGTTAATTCCTTCAGAATTGTTTCTTCATTAATGTCTATTACGTTAAGGTCAATTGAAAAGCTATCATTAATTACTGATGGTTGTGTGTAGGATGAATTATTACTGGCGTGGGTGGGATTTACAAATACGGATTCAAAATATTTATTAAACGTTTCATAAATCTCATAACCGTTTGTCAATTTTTTTCCATTAAATATCATTTTTTGAGGTATCTGCCCAGATTGTTTTTTGGACTTAACATAAGCCCAGAAGAATTTAGGGTTTTCTTTAATTTTATCTTCTGACAGCTTCAAATACTGAATATAGCATTCACACTACATTTTTCGCAATCTTTTTCTGAGAAGGGAAAATATTCTATAATCGTGTTTATTGCCATAAGCTTTCCATTTTCGATGAAATTTCCTTTTCTCGTTACTTAACTTAATAAGAGGTTTTGTAAACCAGGGAGGATGTGAGTTAGTTATATTGCAAGTGGGTACATACTTTTCTATGAGGTCATTGAGAATTTCGTAAAATAATGAGACTTGAGAATCGACATCATCTATACAAGAGAATAAACAATCCCAGTCATAAGATATCAAACCTTTTTTAATTGATTCGAAGTTAGCCTGAAAAACTTTTCTGTGTCGAATTGTGTGCAAGGGCTCTTGAAAAAACTATGGGGAGATTAATGTTTAAGGCTTTATGATGTGGATCTTCTGGCACCAGTTGGAAATTAGAGGAATCAATGTCACAGTACTCGTTACAAAAAACTAAGTCTAATACTCTGTTGTTAATATTTAATTTATTATTAAATTGATATAATAAAGCTAAACTCATAAAATCGGATGTTAGACAAGACAAAAAGTCATTACTAGTTTCTATAACCATACTACTCGATTCATTATCATACTGCCAAACAGAATTAGTAACATTAAGGTCCCCTAAAACTAGAAAGGAAACTTCCTTATCCTTACATAATGCTAGCTTTCCGCCCCACGGTTTCACCCGCGTTCCCGTGAGATCTTATCTTTTCCCGGGACAAAATATAACCTATAGCTAGACAGTTGAAATTTTCACTAATTATTTATTTCTGTTGCCGCTATAACAACAAATACTAAAAACAAAATAAAATAAGTATTTAACGGGGGCTCCCATACAACAAACGCGATTTTTTTTGCCCTTTTTTGCTTGATATCATTAATGGCAACAGGTAGGCAATTGAAATATTCACAAAATACTCAGTTGTATTTTTACTTTAATAATAAAATGAAAATAAAATAAATATTTAATTGGGGCTCCCATACAACAAACGTGATTTTTTTGCCGTTTTTACGGAACCCTTCGTGCGCGAGTCCGAATCGCACTTGGCCGGTTTTTAAGAATTAAAATTATTTGTAAAATTATGTGCTTATTAACCGACTTCAAAAAAGGAGGAGGTTCTCAATTCGACTGTACGTTTTTTTTGTATGTTTGTTACGCGATTACTCTGCCAATTATGAATAGATTTTGATGATTCTTTTTTTGTTTGGTAGATCATACTTCAGAGGTGGTCCCATATAAATTTTATCGAAATTGATTCAGCACTTTTTGAGAAAATCAACAAAAACAAAAAAAAATATATGTCGTTTGATAAACCTTAGTGAATCAAACTGAGTCGTTGAGCATGACTTTTTGGATTTGCATGAAATTTTGTGTGTATACTTCAATGGGTTCTTCGATGGTTTTAAAATACAATTGGACAGGTAGGTGGCGCTGGAATCGAGTTCCAAGATTTGTTTTAATTTCAGGGCACAACGTCTGCCGGGCCCGCTAGTTATATATTATATTTTACCGGCCAGATCCGATTTCAGGATCCGATCAGATTTCAGTTTTGCCTAGGATAACATATATAAGGAATAAACTTTAAAAATTGAAAAATAAAATTATTTTTAAAAATAAAAAAACAAAAACCGACTTCAAAACTGTAACCTGGTGCCAGCCAAGAAGGACAGTTTAATTCTGCCTTTGTAACAAACTTTCGAAAAGTAGGGGAGCGACAAACGAGCGGAACATTACCGTAAGGAGAGGTGTCGTAAGACGTTTTCTCGTATGAACACTTCGTGCCCTTTCAAAACTGTCCTTCTTCTTGGCTGGCACCGACTCCAAAAAGAACTGTTTATAAATATTAAATAGATATATAAATATCAATAATTTTGTTGATTGTCCTTTAAGGCTCTTGCTTTGAAATTAAAATATTATTCTTTACTTTTTAGTTTATGTTTGTACATAGGTATAGGTTACAGTTTTGAAGTCGGTTTTTGTTTTTTATTTTTAAAAATAATTTTATTTTGGGATGCGACATTGTAAATAATTATTGCAATGCAATGGAACCCAGTCAACTCTATTATTTTAATTAATCGAACACGATTCATGAGAAATAATTTTCGCTGTGATGTGGATGAGTATGTCCTTCCAAAAATTAAGTGAATACTTATTCAGATATAACAAACGTGAAACAAATATGCAAAAAGCATTATATATCGAAACATGAACCCCGCACCTGAATAGTAAACACATGGTATTCAGACACACTGCAGTGTCTCAGCTAAGATCTGTTATTTTATCTGAATTACTAGCTGTCACCCGCGTTCCTGTGGATTTTATCTTTTCCCGGGATAAAAAGTTACTTTAACCGTTTACGCAGCTTCCGTTGCGTGCGCTGCTTAAACTCAAAAGGAATAAAGTTTTCCCGTTTTTGCGACATTTTTTATTGATGCTCGTATTTGGTCATAGCGTGATGTTATATAGCCTATAGCTTTCCTCGATAAATGGGCTATGCAATACAATTCCAGAGATTAGCGCGTTCAAACAAAAACAAACTCTTCAGCTTTATAATATAATATTATAAATATTATAAGTATAGATTTGACAACATAAAAAATGCTTTAAGGGCAAGGGCGCTGTTGGCTCGACCACGCGATCTGGGGCTGCTGCTGGATGAATTGGAGACACTGGAGGAGCAGTTCTTTCCTCATAGAACCAACTATATCAGATTGTTGCGTGATTCTGACGTAAGTTACCAATTTTAATAGTCTTATACAGTTTGGACTGCCCATCATAAAATTGGGACGGGTTTTTCTTTGGGGTGATTTTATTAATACAACATGGGAGTATTCAAGTCTCGAGTTAATAGGTTACTTCTAGGTAAGCGTGAACCATCGTCATATATCATCAAGCATGATATTGGTTAAACGCAAACGTATTTTCAATAAAAAAATTACAAAAAAATATGATAGTAATGAAATCTTGTGTTTGTAAATAGTTTTACTTTACTCTTAGTAAATAAAGTGACACTCATCTAATATGTAGCTCGTTATTACAGACAAATCAACTGACCGATGACCAGAGACAGCATATCCAACGCACGGTTGATCTCACAGCGGACTTGATGCACAGTTTTGCGCATGCATATCACACTGCCAGCGATATCACTTTCTTGGTAGGCCAGCGCTATCCGCAGCTCACTTCAGAGCCTACCCCACCGCGCCAACCTGCAGTTATACCTATGCAGGTAATTAAATGATTGAAAAAAAAATGCTCGTTCATATTAGGTATAAATGTATATTTTTTTGTTTTATCTTGATTTTCTTAGTAGGAATAGCACTGACCTTTTGACTCTTTCACTAACAGGCCACTATGGTTCAGAATGTTAGTTTTTTAGAGTTCCGTACCCAAAGGTACCCAAAGTTCTCAAAGGTTCTCTCTGTCACCAGGCTGTATATCACGAACCGTGATAGCTAAAAAGGTTGAAATTTTCACAGATGATATATTCCTGTTGCCACTATAACAACAAATTATAAAAACAATAAAGTAATTAATAAAAACTACAAAATTTGTACGGAAACTACGGTGCATGAGCCCGAATCGCACCTGACCGGTTTTTATACCACAAATAACAACCAGACAGGCGGGTCACCTGATACCGTCTTCTAAAGGCAATAGCTATACTAGAGGATTTTCAATGTTTTGTCTACTTTTGCTCTCAAGTACAACTGCCGGAACACCAACAGGTGCTTGGCGATAGATTTTCAACTTGAGAGTGGCCAGCCAGTCGAACAAACTACTACAAAGTACTCTACCACCGTGCTGTGGATTTCTCACGATGTTTTCCATAAACGAAAGCTCAAGCTCATTGCAGTGGTTTCCTCACGATATTTTCCATAAACGAAAGAATTCGAACCCACGACCTTCGCCGAGGTATCCGACGTCACGACCACTAAGCTATCTCCTTATCGACCAAAATCGTAAAATTTCACTAATCTATATATATAAAAGGAGAATTTATTATATGGAGGTGTTTTACATTACTTGACTAATATTATAATTACTTTTTTTTTTAAAAACATTTTATAACTAGGCTCACATCAATGTGGTACAGGCAAATCGCCGCCCGCCGCAGGAGCCGACAAACGCGGGCACCGGCACTAACGTGACGTCAACACAGACTAGCGCCACTGCTGCCATCCCGACTGGCACGTACGCAAACAACCGACCGAGTTCAGGAAGCCAAGCGACTCCCCAAGCCGGTAGGAATACTACACAACCCACCGTCAATATAAACATTCAGCCAGACCCCATCACCTATCAAGTAGAAATAGAGACCAGGGTGCCAATCGCGTTCCCTTTAGACAACGCCCTGCTCAGCGGCTTGTCTAATGCAGCTGCTGGGAACAATCAACCATCTACTGATCAAAACGGTCAAGGCCAGGCCAACCGGCGTCAAGTGCTGTTCGGTAAGATGATTGTGTTTATAGAAGGTCCAACTTTGCAAGGCATCGATGTATCTGCGGCACCGGTCTATTTATTATTAATAATCTAAGTACATTTAATATGTTGTGTAGATCTCCAAGTGGTTTTGTTCTTAGATGTAGTCATTTTAAATAATAGTAATCTATGTAGGTATAAAGAAAGTACGTAAGATATTTCGCTAAGACGAAACTTAGCCGGATTCCTGATTGTTCACTTGCATTCAATATCAACTTCACTTATCGGTTCTACGCTACAGCGAAGCGTTCTCAACATCCAAGTTTTAAATTTATTTTTATTTGATTATTTTTATTTATTGACGAATCTCGAAGCGGCCTAAGTAATAGTCTTTAGTGGTAAAGTATATAGATCGTTGGCTTTACAGTTGGCTAAATTTAATGTAGTATGGCGAAATATAATAATAATATATCGTGTATTTGCCGTAGATTTTGAGAATTTGTTTAGAGGATTGGGCCAAGCTGGTGGTGTGGAAGTGGTGATGAGTATGGAAGAAATCCCACAAATGGTTGCAGGAAGTGGCACTACTGGGAACAATGCCGGTCCTACACCGGTCAACGTGGCAGCTCAGCAAGGTGAAGGTGGAGGTTTGTTTCTTTTGCAGCCAATACAATATAATTTAAATTACATTATCTTATACAGTGTTAAATTTTCTATAGTTATAAACTCGATTTCATCGTGATCATAATAGCTATCATCAAAGTCTTAAAGTAGAGACGGTTATCCAACTAGTTGAACTCTTTTTATTTTGTTATTCCGGTATTAACATTTTTTTAAAGAAATTACGTGGTTGGTAAAGCTAGAGGCAATGACAGTCGCAAAATACTTGGGATTTCCCAATTCTATCACAAAAAAGAAAAATCGCTTAGTAAATTATAAAATAGTATTTATTTTTTCTTTGTACATAATAGGTAATTGTTTACCAAATAAATATGTGGTTACGTTATTTTAGCATTCATTGATCAAATCAAATATTCATTTGTGATCGAATGTGATATAACGTCTAATGAGTGAGCTCCATGATCACGTAAAGTGTAGGTACCTTCTGTATAGATAGTGCCATCCACGAAGACGCGCCCCACTCCTTTTCCTAATCCCTGACAATGCAAGTGTACCTACATCCTTTTGCTAGTGTTGTAGTGCTGCAAATCGACCAATACATATAGTCATCGACAGTACTATAACACTAGAAAAAGGATGTACACTTGCACCGTAAGGGATTAGGAAAAAGAGTGGAGTGCGTCTTCATGGATGGCACTGAGTATATTTAATATCGCATTATAACTGTGTGTTCAGTGTATCTGGCTCCGATGCCTTGGGGCGGGCCGCCTAGTGCGGACTTACTGCAGAACATCGTATCATCAGTGATCCGTCAAGGCCTTGTGCCCGGCGTGGAGGGAGTCGCCATGCACGTCCCCTCACAAATAGCCGGTCCATTCTATACCACGTACTTCCCGAACCAGCTACCTGGTGCTATGAACCTGCAAACCCCAAACCAGCAACCGGGTACCATCGGTATGCAAGCCCAGCAGGCACAGGGACAACCTCCAGCTACTGGTACTACTCCAGCTAACCAGGAACAAGCCAGCTCAGAGCCGCAACCACGTATGTTTGATTTAAGTTTCTTTTTATACCACTAGGTAGCAAACAAGCTTCCGGCCCACCTGATGGTAAGCGGTCACCGTAGCCTAAGGCCGCACTTACACTTGCAAGTTTTACTCGCGGAAGTAACTTCCGCAAGTAACTTCCGAGAAAGGACATTGCTCAGCGTCCATATTGATTCGCCCCAGAACCAACAAGCATGAGACTTGCACCATAATTGTTTATATATTTTATTATATTAGTAGCAAATATCTATATCCAACGGACAAGCTGCCTTCCTTTGAATGCAGTTTTCTTTCATTTCAAAAACAAAGGAATGTTTTCTTTGAGTAAAATTTCCCATCTACAGTATTAAGGGTACTTTCCCTTCAGGTGGCATTACAAAATTCCATTCTGTATATATATTTCTTTGCTTTCGTATTGTATTTGAAATGATAATATACGCAGCAGCTGCTTGAACGTGACGATGAGAGGGCATTTTCGCTTCTGATTTTTGTAAGTCAATGTAAATAGGTATGTAATAAATTACGCAAGTAAAACTCACAAAACTTATGCAGGCATTAATTACTGAAAGTTTATTTATTAGTGTAAATGCAACCGTGAGCTACTTACAGAAGTCTTACGGAAGCAACTTGCAAGTGTAAGGGCCGCCTAAGGACGCTTGCAACACCAGAGGCGTCACGAGCGCGTTGCCGACTTTGCATACACTTTTTACTCCTTTTTTGAAGAACCCCATGTTGTAGTGTAGTTTTATGACGCCTAATTTTTAGGATTTAATACCTTAAAAAGATATTAAATAAAACTGAATAGGTATATTCTGAATATATATATTACTGATAATACTTGCGAAGTGTGTTGCACTTTTACTGCTGTATTTTAAAGTAATTTTGTCCACAAACAAGTGAAGTTAG
The DNA here is from genome assembly GCA_951361185.1 of Ochropacha duplaris. NCBI lineage: Eukaryota > Metazoa > Arthropoda > Insecta > Lepidoptera > Drepanidae > Ochropacha > Ochropacha duplaris. The sequence goes on from OX592690.1 coordinate 7,006,046, forward strand.
TAGACGGTGGTTGACCACTAAGATTACGAACTAATACATAATTATGCGGGATCGAACATACGTTTTTATAATGTCGAGCGTTTTTGGGTACTTATAATAAATTTTAATTGGTTTTGTATCTTTTTTATCAATTTGAAGAATGATCGAACCTACACTAGTGACACGCGCTCTCTTTGCCGTGATATGCTTGTCTCTTTTTGTCACATTTTTTTTATGTCATTAGTGACAACGAGGCAGGCGGGTCACCTGATGGTAAGTGACTACCGTCGCCTATAGAAATTAGCAATACTAGGGGGACTGCCAACGTGTTGTACGCCTTAAGGACAAGGGCAACTGGCTCTCAAGTGCAACTGCTGGAACACACCAACAGGTGCTTGGCGACAGATTTTCAACTTGAGGTTGGTAGCCAGCCAGTCGAGTACCACATAGTACCCTACCACCGTGCTGTGGTTTCCTTACGAGGTTTTCCTTCACCGAAAGCTCAAGCTCATTGTAGGATTCGAACCCACGACCTTCGCCGCGGTATTCGACGTCACTTACCACTGAGCTTTCATCGCCATAGATGGATTGGACTGTCAAAACGGCAATGATACCGTGCTGCTAGTTTAGTAACATTTTATTTTTATTTGTACAACAGTAGTAGGTACAACGGCGGTAATATAGTGTTCTAATTGTTTGACAGCTAACTTACATCTACGTCGCGCTACTACAACCACTCGTGCGCAGGCAATGTCACTGTCGAGCATGATTTATGACAGATATCTGCATTGCGAGAGCCTGCACGCCCGACGCCGCTTGCAAAGGCGCAGGTAAATCTTTTTACAACGTTCACTTGAACTCGACTACTTAGTCGAGAGGTCGATTCATTCGAAAGTCCCGCCAAAAAGTCAATTGATGCCTTATTGACTAAATCCTGAAAATGAGAAGTTTGTATAATTTTTCAGCTTTAATGTATACCAGAACGATACAAAGTATACCTCGAAGGTTTCGCTGAAATCAATTTCAGATTTTAAAATGAGACTTTCTATTAATCAAGTCTGAGGCGTTACTATTTAATTTTTAATCTATATATATAAACGTAAGTGGGAAATACAACTCACTGATTAATCACGAAATCTCAGAAAGTATATATGCTACAAACTTGAAATTTGGCAGATAGATTTCTCATGGCGAGTAGACATCCGCTAAGAAAGGATTTTTCAAAAATCAACCCGTAAAGGGGGGAAAAGGTGTAAAAAGTGGGCTAAAATTTGAAAAAGATGAGAAAATTTTCAAAGAAAATCCAAAATTTGATCTCAAAAAATTTCATCCCCTATTTTACACCTTTTTAACCCTTCAGGGTTGAATTTCCAAAAACTCTTTCTTAGCGGATACCTACCTACTTCCGATGAGGAATCTACCTGCCAAATGGCAAGAGTCACGCTACACTGTTTTTTTTTTCACTTTTTCGCAATGTTGGCTACAAGTTCCACTTTAAGGTCCCTATGGAGGTCGTCATTTCTAATGTACCAGGGCGCGTTTACGATACCTCTGAGTACTTTGTTTTGGAATCGTTGTATAAACTGAATATTGCTCTGTTTGGTACAGCCCCACAGCTGTATACCGTAAGTCCATACTGGCATGAGGACTTGCTTGTAGATTAATAATTTGTAGTGTACTGACAACGAAGAATGCTTCCCAAGTAGCCAGTACATCTTTTGGTAGCGGAGTTTTAACTCGTCACTTTTCTTTTTAACATGAGCTTTCCAGCGAAGCTTTGCATCTAATGTCATTCCAAGATATTTAGCTGTATTTTCATATGGTATAGCTTGGTTGTTTATATATACCGCATGATAATTTTCTCTTTTGTTTGAAAAATCTATATGCGTTGATTTTGCTTCATTCAGCTTTATTTTAAATTTTTTTGTCAATGATGATGTTAACAGCTTTTTGGACCTTCTCCACTGCTTCTGCATGTGTGGAGCCTGTAGCCATTATTGCTGTGTCATCTGCAAACGTTTCAATGGTATTGTTTTCTAAGTCTGGGATATCACAAGTGTATAATAGGTACAGGACCGGACCTAAGACACTACCCTGGGGTACCCCAGCTTTTATCTCCTTAAGTTCTGAATGTGCATTGTCTTGTCTGAGTCTGAACATTCTCCGTGTCAGATAGGACTTCAAGATATCAGCAAACTGTTTAGGAAGCATATTTCGAACTTTGTGTACAAGACCTTCATGCCACACTTTATCGAATGCTTGAGCTACATCTAGAAAAACTGTAGAACAAACTTTTTTTTCTTCTAACGCCTTTTCTATAATGTTTGTGATTCGGTGTACTTGATGTATGGTAGAATGCTTTTCTCTAAAACCAAATTGATAGTCTGGGATTAGGTTTCGTTCTTCTATGATAGGCTTCAGCCGTCTCAAGAGCAGTTTTTCAAATAATTTTGATAAAATTGGTAACAGGGAAATTGGTCTGTATGATGTTGTTATATAGAGTGGTTTGCCGGGTTTGGGTATCATAATAACTTCAGCTACCTTCCACATATCAGGTACATGTTTAAGTCTAAATGTAGCATTGATAAGAGTGGTTAGCTTGACTATGGCTTTACGTGGAAGATTTCGGAGAACTTCTGCTGTAATAAGGTCAAAGCCAGGTGCTTTCTTTAGATTTGGACGATTGATCTCACTGTGTACTTCTTTTGGAGTAACGAGTTTTATGTCTTGATCTTCATTTGATGTTTCATCCAATCTCATTTGTTTAGAGAACTCATTATATGGCTGGAATATATTTTCAAGATGTTGCGCAAATCTAGCTGCTTTCTGTTCATTACTTATTGCCCAGCTCCCATTAGTTTCTTTAATGGGAGGGATTTGCATAATCGGCCTTTTAAGATGTTTTGTGGTTTTCCATAGTGAGTAATCTGTCGTACGGTCATTTGTTAGTTGACTAAGGTAAGTACTCATTGTTTCATTATGAAAATTTTGAATTTCCCTTCTGAGTTTTTTGGTCATATTATTAAGTAGTGTTTTGTCTGGTGGGAATCTAGTTATTTGCCATCTTCGTCTTTGTTCTCTTTTATTAGCTAAGAGATTTCTAATTTCCACAGGGTAGCAGTTGTTTCTAGTTTTTCTTTTTAATTCAGGTGTATTATTCCAAGCGCATTGCTGAATGTTTCTTATAAATGTTCTAACTTCTAGGTCTAGTTGTTCCGGGTTCTTTAATGGAACTTTCAGATTGATAACCGCATTCAAGTCAATCTTGAAGCTTTCCCAGTCTGTGTTTTTATTAACCAGAGAGGGGTTATACTCTTTCTGGCGCACAGAGTCACTTAGACTTAATAATATTGGTGAATGGTCAGAACTCATATCATAGCCTTCCTCAATGTGAAGAAGGCTAGACGAAAGATTTTTGTATATGAAAAAATCAATTAAATCTGGTATCTTTTGTGAATCAGTGGGCCAATAGGTGGGCTTGCCTGTAGAAATAACATTACATTTCATCTCTCTTAAGGCACATAGTAGTTCTTTTCCTTTGGTTGTCGTCAATCTCGATCCCCAGTGGGTGTTCTTAGCATTAAAATCACCTCCCAGTGTAAATCTATTACCAAGATCTTTGAGAAGAACTCTGTACTTGATCTGCTTTCAGTGAGTACCTTGGTGGACAATATATGGCTGATATCGTAACTGGATATCGTTTAGTTCTAATACAAACAGCCACAGCCTGTATGTATTGTTCTTCGCATTTATGCTCTAAATGATGAGAAATAGTTTCCTTAATAATTACAGCGCTACCACCTCTAGCAGTGTTATCGGGATGCAATGCATGATAAGTTTTATAACCTTTAATTCGAATAAAAGACTCTCTAGTGAAGTGTGATTCGGATATAAGACATACATCAATGTTTTCTGTATTTAGGACAGCCTGCAGTTCACCTTGATGCTTTTGGAGTCCTTTGGCATTCCATGCCATAATTTTGATTGAACGGAACATGGTTATGTTTGGTGTGTTCTATATTCGAGTTTCTTTAGCCTTTCGTCGAATGAAGTCAGAAGGCTAAGGATTTTATTTATTTTATCATCATTGTTGGCACTTACCGGTTGTGATATTAGCTGCGGCTGTAGACGCGGCTGAACCCCCTTTGTTATTTGTGCAAATGAGACGTTTTTTGACACACGTTTATCAACGTTGGATTTTAGGAGAATATGTTCACTAGGACCCTGAGCGCTTGGTGACGAGACATTCTTTTTCATTGTTTTATTTTTTGTAACTCCTTGGCTACAATACATCCTCTGTAGTTAGAAGGATGTGGCTCACCGCAGTGTACACACTTCGGCTTTGCTTCTGCTGGTTTTTTGCAGTCTTTCGTTAGATGTTTACCCGTGCACTTAACACATTTCGGTTCTCGGGAACAGTATTTTTGCGTTTTTCCTAAAATTGATCAAAAATTCAGATATTGAGGTCAAAACATTTAAACACACTTATTATATATACCTTTTCCCCCCTTTAGGGGTTGAATTTTGAAAAATCCTTTCTTAGCGGATGTCTACTCGCCATGAGAAATATATATGCCAAATTTCAAGTTTGTAGCATATACTATATATATACTTTCTGAGATTTCGTGATTAATCAGTGATATGTATTTCCCACTTACATTTATATATATAGATTAATTAAATGTTTCTTCCAGAGAACTAGTGCTACAGCAACTAGCCTCTCAACAACGACTTAGAGCACAGAGGGATGCTGCTTTTAATTTAGAGTGTTTGAGGCGGCGTAATGTTAATCTCTCCCCAGTGAGTAGACTATTAATAAATCCATACTAATCCATACTATATACTATATTAATATTATAAATGCGAAAGTGTGTCTATCTGTCTGTCTGTCTGTTACCTCTTCACGCTTAAACCGCCGAACCGATTTAGATGAAATTTGGTATAGGGATAGTTTCAAGTCCCGGGAAAAAACATATGATAGTTTTTATCCCAGAAATCACCCCCCTTGGGTCCACCCAAGGGGGGTGATATCAATTACCGCTGAACTAAGTTCTTTTTGTCTGTTTGAACATATGATGGATTTTATCCTAGAAATCACCCTTTGAGGTGGTGAAAAGGGGAGTGGAAGTTTGTATGTGGAATCAATAACCGCTGAACTGATGTCTGTCTGTATGTTACCTCTTCACGCTTAAACCGCCGAACTGATTTAGGTGAAATTTGGTATAGGGATAGTTCGAGTCCCGGGAAAAAACATAGAAATCACCCTTTAAGGGGCTGAAAAGGGGGGTGGATATGGGAAATCAATATCCGCTGAACTGATTTATGACTGTCTTTCTGGAGATTTATGAAAAAACCGGCCAAGTGCGAGTTCAACTCGCGTGGACAGGTTCCGTTCAATGCCTAAGTCAGTGAAAGTATTATATTGAGTTTACCACTTTATTTTTTAATTGATAGAATTCTCATAGGTTTTCCTGTAATCTACAATCAATTAACTATATTTAGTAATTTTTTTCAAAACTTAAGGCTCAGTAGTTTCGGAGATCAGGGGGGAATGGTCAAATTTCGTCTTCTTTCATGAATAAAATCAAAATTATTTATTTTACAATAATAACAAAAATATTTTTGAGATCTTCTTAAAAAGCCCTTTCATTTGATATATGACACAGTAAAGTTTGCAAAACATTTTTTTAAATTTCCTAATTTGTCCCCCGAACTTATTTAAAAAAAAAATGCTTTGTACATCTGGGTTTGGGGTCATAGAATTACACCATCCTACCAAATTTCACCTGATTTGGTCTAGTAGATTCGGAGCAAATGTCTGTGACATGTCCGGACAGACAGACGCACGAGTGGTCCTATAAGGGTACGCTTTTTTTGTACGTACCCTAAACAGCAGCTTGGATAAAAAATAAGCTACGAAAATCACTAATTCCACGCGGACGAAGTCGCGGGCAAAAGCTAATATATAATTGACTTTATAGCTATAATATTGTAGTAAAACATTTTTTATACACGTGTTTTTTTAGGAATTCACTGAAGCTATGTTGCGGCTCCTAGACAGTGAGCCTTCGCGGGAGTCATGGTTTAATGCTCTCATGTTGTCTATTGTAAGTACAACTAGTCCTTTTCAGTACATGATGTCGTTATTAAAAATATATATGAAACTAGCTGTCCCCCGCGTTCTCGTGGGATCCGCATTCCCGTGCAAATTTTTATTTTTCAAACAATAACGAATACATAAAACAAAGAATCATCCAATTTGGTGCAGTCATTCGAAAGTTATGAGAGTACATACATTTCGAAGATGCATATTTATTTATATCGAAGGTGTTACAAGCACCCTAATGTTTTCAGGCGATGATAGCTCAGTGGTAAGTGACGTCGGATACCGCGGCAAAGGTCGTGGGTTCGAATCCTACAATGAGCTTGAGCTTTCGGTGAAGGAAAACATCATGAGGAAACCATAGCACGGTGGTAGGGTACTTTGTAGTACCCGACTGGCTGGCTACCACCCTCAAATTGAAAATCTGTCGCCAAGCACCTATCGGTGTGTTCCGACAGCTGCACTTGAGAGCCAGTTCCCATCTAGGCTTTGTGTGCTTACCACCTTCTGCCACATCATCACTTACCATAGTGAGATTGTAGTCAAACACAAGCCTATCCAGAATAAAAAAAAATCTTTATTAAAACAAAAGTTTACTGTCTTTATTCTTTGTTCGGAGTTTTAAAAACAAAACAAATGAAAATACTTATTATGTAATGAAGTCTATAAATTAATATTAAAAGCTGTTGGTAACTTAAATGGACAGTTGGAAAATTCAGGAGTCCTTTTTTCTACGGCTTCTTTCGTACTACTTACCGGACACCAAGTACAGGGTGTCCGGTAAGTAGTACGACAAACATAGGGAGAGATTATGTCGGATGTAATAACTTTTAGGCACGTCACCTGTTTTTGACGGAACCTATGAGAGGCCGGTCACATTCCGGGGATACAATAACTCTCTCACACGAGTTCCAACCATTGCGCGCTTTTCTGCGGAATTACATACGTATTCTCCTGTTACGTTCTGAAGACGAAGATAACGGTGAGAACGCCTTCCAAGGCGCCGCTGATTACCTGGTTAACCAGCACAGGGCATTTATCAATACTATGGTAAGAGCTCATATATTTTTAGAACGAATAAAAAATAACATTGCGTCATTACTTCCCAGAATTTGATCTTTATTAGCGAAATTATAGGTTGGTGTAATAATACAGATCTCAGAATCAATTGTTTCAATTATTTTATAAAAATCGAATGCATCATCATTGAGCATGCAGCGCAATGTGTTACTATAATATAATAAATATAATATTTTTTAGGGAAACATAGCGTCACTTCGCCCGGACGTGGATGTTCTGTTGTCCATTCGGAACCTGTTTCGTTCCCGATTGCCCGCCATTATAGCGTCGGTGATGTCTGAAAGCCGCGGGGAAATGTTTGCGCCTCGATTTTATGCAGTATTCGGTCGGGTTTATTCAGACCTTTGTGCTATCATTACGTACTGTTGCGAAGAAGGCATCGAAGGATTAGAGCGTATTTACGCATATTTCATGGTAAGATTATAAATTGATTGTCACCTAGTAGATAGATGTTGTTATCTCAGTCCTTGTGATATTGAATGTTGCGATAGCCGTGAGTTCGAGTCCTGTAATGTGCTAGAGCTTTCGATGAAGAAAAACTTCATGAGGCGAGAGTGAAATACCCCTCGCCGAGCTTTGTAACTCGGCAACTCTTTAGCAATAGGTTTGTATGAAATACTTGCTTGTGACGTCATAAATATACACCATCAAAAGATCTACACTTTGTTGTTAAATTGGTAATTAAAAATCATGAAATGGTTGAATTTTACAAAGTGTCCGCTATTTACGAGTATTTTTAGGTGTTTTATGCACCGGTTAGTGTTAGATAATTTGTATTTATTACTAGCTGTCCCCTGCGGTTTCACCCGCATTTTTATTTTATACAAATCTTGTCCTAACAATAACGAATGCATAAAACAATCATCCAATTTGGTGCAGTCATGCGAAAGTTATGAGCGTACATACATTTCGAAGATCCATTTTTATTCATGTAGATAGGCAACATCCCTATGCTAATGTCCATGGGCAACGGTAGCCACTTACCATGATATGAACAGTTTGCCTGCGTGTCAACCTTCTAAACAAAGATAGTTTCACAAATAATATCGTGTAAAATTTCCATTGACAGGAAGAACTTGCAACAACTTTCAATTCGAATGTCCGAAATTCGCTCTTAACACTGAGCTTGGAAAACCTGCAAGCTGTCCTTTATACTTTTCCATACAACTTGGATTCCATACGCCAATATATTCAACAGAGAGACGAGGTACCAGAGGTGAATAACTATATTAATAATAATTATTAAAACTGCTTGTGGGGGCTGGTCTGCTTGAGTTTGTTGTTTAATAATCACTCGTAACTTCTAATTAAAATTCTATTTCTTTATTCCTTTTTTGCCCCCATAACATACATATATTATCACTGAAACTATATAAATAATTATTTAATGTAATAAATAGGTCTAAGTTGCTTTTTAAAAAAAGAGTAATTGCTGAGTTTATTGCCGGCTCTTCTCAGCAAAAGCAAACTTCCGAACGGAGCGTTAGAATTTTACATGAAACAAGCATTGACGATTAAAAATACTTTAATACTTTATTTCATAAAGTTATTTTTGAGTTTGAGTTTAATGATAATACCGGGTAATGCATGTTTACCTCGCTGCATAGTGAGAACTTCGAAATGGAACTTGATTTGTTCCATGGGGTGACTGCCATGTGGGATGAAGACTCAACGATCAGTGTCCCTAACTTAATATCAACTCAAATTCCAAATATCTTTGTTAAATCAACTAGTTACAAGTATTTATAATCGTCATATATTTATGCAACATCTAAACTCTAACGCTCGGTTCGAAATTTTGCTGAATAGAGCCGGCAATAAACTCATCAATTACTCTTTAAAAAAAAAATTACATTTCATATTTATAATTTATCTAGTCTCACTGATAATAGTTGCGTGTCATGGCGGCAAAAAAATAGAATAAATAAATATAATTTAGTTATGAGTGTGTGTTACTGTTCACGGGTGGGCATTGGTCTTTGGATTGTATATAAATGATGGAGCCTATATAGAGTTTCGAGCGAGATACAACAATAATACTAGAACAAGGATTATGTGAGAAAACTGCGGACATTGAGTCACGTATGTTTTGATTGCAGTCGTCGCCTGATACTCAGCCACCTGCGTCGACCCCGATGGACGTATCTCAGATTCCGGTACGAGAGGAACCGATGCAGACATCATCCCCCGACACTCCTATCGCTCTTAGCAGGATACTCGATCTCTCATACCTAGAGCCTATGGAAGCCATCACTGAAAATATCTGCTTGACTTGTCCGATACACGCATCCACGTCATTCTCCAGGGTGCCTGCTACCCAGCCAACTGATAATGATGAGGAGGAACCAGTTCCATCGACGAATACACCACGATCAAGGTTAGTGTTTGAAGTAGCCGTGTTATCTATCTAAGTATGTATTTACTAAAATAGTAGTATATGTAGTATATCAGTCATCTGGTTTCCATATTACAAGTTCTGCTTAGTTTGGGATCAGATAGCCGTGTGTGAAAAAATGTCCGAAATGTCCGAGGAATCACTCTGACGTCTATTGATGTCAGCGAAGGTAGTCAATATGACATTACGGCTAGCCGTTTCCAAAAACAGGGCCGTTTTGTATTGCGGCGGGTCAACAATTAGCCGGATTGTCATTGCGGCGATTTATACAATCCGACTACGTCATATATTAAGTCACATGTAAACGGCTAACGGGAGATCGACGAAGTGTGAGAAGTGGTGGGAGGGTTCCTAAGTTTCGTGACGTCACATTTCTAAACGTAATATTTAAAGGAGTGACTAAGTCCATGGACTGAAGATGATTAAGTTTGATGATGTGGGTTCGAATCCTACAATTACTGAGATTTCGGTGAAGGAAAACAACTTCGGTGGTACGGTAGTATTGCCTAGATGGCTACCAGTGTGTTCCGATAGTTGTACTTGAGAGACAGTGGCTTTCTAGGCCTTTTACCATCAGGTTCAAATCATGATGCCTCCTTGTCAAACTTTTGATTAAAAAAAACTTATTAATAATCTGAATTTTGATGTCTGATGTTTTGATTAATATTTCGCAATGACTTCATAATATGTTTTTATTTTTAAATCTTCTTACAGTTACTTATAAATGTTTATACTATGTATGACTTTCACTGCCATATTTAGATTATATGTGGATAAGTGATGAAACCTGTAAAATTGAGAACATGAGAATTGTTTTGGTTCAGCAAATTATCGCCAACTATAGTTTTAGCTATATACATCTAATTTACTTGTAAACTATAAGCCTGATATCACAAAAAAAACACGTATAAATACTTATAACCACCACAAAATTATGAACAAAAATTTCTGAAAATATAAATTTCATAAGTACCTACTTCCCTATCTCTCGCATATCTAACTGTCAATAGGTCTTAAAGGTAATTGAATAGGTCTTAAAAACATTGTCAAGTTCTTTCAACAATATTTACGTTATCATTTGCTATTTGAAGTTGCCGTTTTACATGATTTACTTTCCACACCTAAACTGTAGGGACGGCTTTTAAAACACTTTAGAAAAATCTGATAATCTACGGCACATTACCAAAATCTGTAGTTATAAAAAAAGTTCACGTTCAATGAAATATACAAGATGGAAACTTTCAGCGGGGCAGTAAAGGGAAGTACCTTATCCGTTGCAGCTACACGAAAATGGTCTTAGGAGGCTATCCATATTTATTTATGGAATTTTGATTCACAGCTTTTCAAAAAAAAAATTACAGTTAGCAAGAAAATAGCCATTTTACACAAAAAGTTTTTTTGATGCCAATCGATCCTGTTTCTTATACTGATCAAAAACTTCAATGAGACCAACCATCGTTAGAGTACTCAAAAAGTCACAAATTGGAAAAAACTTTTCCCGTACATTTTGTATGAAAAATTTACGCGAAAGTATTTTTAGTGACGGTTAAGATCTCAGGTTTTGCGAAACACGTAATCAAGTGCGATTTTCTTTTAATTGTTGGTGTGGTGTAATGGTGGAATTTTATGAAGGCACCTTGAATTCCAACATTTATAACAACAGAATATTAGATGATCTTGAAAACCTCGTCGATGATTTACTACTGTTGCAATCAAGAAGAATGTTTTTTCAACAAGATGGCGCTCCACCTCACAACAGCCGCAGTACGCGTTCTACTTTGAACCGACAGTTTGGTGATCAATGGATAGGAACACATGGTCCTATTTCTTGGCCAGCGCGTAGTCCAGATCTGACGCCTCTAGATTTCTTTTTGTGGGGCTACCTGAAAACAGGTTTACAAAAAGCAATAAGATAGTGTTCAAGAACTTAAAGACTTACTAACCCCAATTTTGTATGGAATTCATCCAAATAAATTGTCAGCTGCCCCTAGGTCGGTACAGAAACGAATCAATTTATGTACCTATTCGTCAAAATGGTGGTCACTTCGAGCACTTAATATCATAGGGCAAGGCAACAGCAAGATTTTAAATAAGAATAACATCATCAAGTTATGTTAGTTAATAAAAAAAAAAAAATACGCCTTCTTATTGATATGTGTAAAATTCTACGTAATCATTTGTCTTTTATTTTATTTTTTGTATTTCAGTTACACAAATTCTTTACAAAATGTAAGGGAAAAGTTTTTTGCAATTTGTGACTTTTTGAGTACTCCAACGATGGTTGGTCTCATTTAAGTGTTTGATCAGTATTAGAAACAGGATCGATTGGCATCAAAAAAACTTTTTGTGTAAAATGGCTATTTTATTGCTAACTGTAAATTTTTTTGAAAATCTGTGAATGGGGATCAAAATTCTATAAAAAATTATGAATAGTCTCCTAAGACCATTTTCGTGTAGCTGCAACGGATAAGGTACTTCCAAACGCTGGGCCGTAATTTTTTTTTCCTTCACTGTATTGCTGCTTCATTAGTAACGCTCAACTGTAAATTTTTAAATTATATTTCAAGTTCATCTGGCCTGTTAAGTTGTCTGTCCAATGGTGTCAATCGAAGCAAAGCAAACAAAATTTAACGCTCTCTACGCTCCAGTGGACAGGCAGCCTTAGTGGGAATACCTACACCCGCAAAAATCCTTACCACTTTCGGCGACATCATAACTTACCATGGTGAAATAGTGGTCAAACACAAGCCCATTCTTCATGGAAAGGTATTTTCACAGCCAAATAAAGATAATACATTTTAAGAACATGACGTTACTTATAGAACTATATGGATTTAGGGAAATCCATACCATTTTCTAGTGTGTAATGTTACCTATAACAAATTTTGGTTGAGTCCAGTTATATTCTAAATCATTTTATTGCGACACTGCCCATATATTGTTGAACAACATACCTCAGCTCCAACTCGCTTAGATTCGCTGTCCGAAAAGGACCGTCTTCATCAAGCCGTCCAAAGGTATGGCTTTTTAAAAAAATATTTACCTAAAGTAAAACTATGATTGCAACACACAAATAGTAATTGACGGGAAAATGTTGTTGGTATACAGGATGAATTTTTCAAGTGGGCGTGGATGGCCAAAAGGAAATATCGAAAAATGCTGAAAGGAGTTTCGAGGCCGATTTTGATAAAAACTAAAACTGCATCATTAGATTTTCGAATAAACGGTTTCCCAAGCCAGGAATCGAACCCGATGAATTTGAAAAAAAATACACAGCCTGTATTATTACACCATCCGATAATGTTGCTAATAAGGATCAAATTCTCAGAAGTAATGATTAATACGGAAACCTAAAAGAAAGTGTTCTTTTTTATTAAAATGATTATTTTTTTTTGTCTTTTCATACTAACTATTGCACTTATCCTATCTTACTATCACAGGCTGTGTATTTTTTTCAAATTCATCGGGTTCGATTCCTGACCTGGGGAAATATTTTTTCGAAAATCGAATGATGCAGTTTTAGTTTTAATCAAAATCGGCCTTGAGACTCCTTTCAGCATTTTTCGATATTCACTTTAGTTTAGAATTTGGCCATCCACGCCCACTTGAAAAATTCACCTGTATATCAAATAGAACAAGCTAAGTGTTGAGTGGAAACTATTTTCTGACACAGCTCGCGCTAGTTTAGAAACAAAAGCTACAAATGTTTATGTAATTTGATTGAGCAATAAAATATTATTATTACTATTATTTACTCACAAATGTTACCATACAGGACATCCAAAACAGAGAAATCTGAAACAACGACTAGCAATGGTGATGATAACGTGCGATTTGTAAGTATTATTCCATCAGTTATTTGAAAAAATAAACTTATTTAATATAATAATAATATATTGATAATATTTAGGCTTATTATTTTTTCGACGATTTAGTATTGAGTGCATTATTTTTTTCGCAAATGCTATGCTACACTACCTACTGATTAAAGTTATAATGTTTTCCGGTAATTTGTTGTACTGACTGGTACCCATATTGATAAAAAGCTCGATCGTATCTCGCAAAATAAGAGCCGTTATTACGTAAAATTCTATAGTCCAACAAAACATTCATTTATGTATTTATTATGGGCATTTTTTGCATACTATCGGCCATAAAAATACGTACTTACCTAATATATAATATAATATATTATTATATAAAATCGACGGAAAAATTATATGTTCAGGGTCGCTGTTGTGTTTTCATGCGTGCTACATTAATTTGCAGATTCATTATTCACGTATTTTAATTACCTAACACATCAAGGAGATAAGGATTTATAGAATATACCTACCTACCTACGATTTATTTTTGTATTTAATTTAAGTTGGTTAACACGATACACTTTGAAGCTGTTTGAAAAAACTCGCATACCTTCTAGATATTTTATTGTATTTAATATGAAATCAAACATGAATAAAATATTTTTTAATAAAAAAAAGTCAAATTTGAAGGTAGGTCAAATCATGCAAATTCGTAGGTATATTTCACTGCAACTGTAGTTATTTTATTGTTATACGTATTCATGTGTAGTTGTGTTGTATCTGTCTGTAGTGTATGTAGCATTTCTGTTAAATTGTATAACTGTAGAAGCCGTAGAAATGCGTAGTGGTTTAAATGTTAGATTCAGTAATCGGTTCTTACCTATGAAGTTTCAGTTTGATGAACAATATTTTTTTGAAAATCAAACTGCAACTTGATAGTTACAAAAATACTAATTGGTTCATCAGTCACGCTGAAATACGTGGTTTTAATTAATTTAAATCTGGCAAAACGTATATTAGTGTTGTTGTAAATCGTGTTGTATTTCAGTAACCCAAAAACGTATAAGTGCTGTTGTAAATCAACAACACTCATACGTTTCGGTTGTGTTGTAATGTCTTCTACTGTTTTACTATTGTGATATCGTGATTTAAACTTTCGTGACGCAAACAAATATTTACGATGTCTGTGTTAAGATGTTACAATGTTTTAAATAAGGTACCTACTCCAGGAAGTTATTGAAAATACAATCAGCCGACTTTATTCGTCAATGCTGAAAATGTGTTCCGGCAAATTCCATTTTATCACTAGTTCATGCATTGACATTAATCCGATAATCACTGTATAGTATCAGAAGAAGACATTCAACCGCAGTCAATAATAAATATATATCTAATCGCTTACTAACATTGCAAGATTGTAATCAAGTTCAATTCAATACTATAATGCGACAAAATTAACTTATGTTATATGAATAACGTTCAGGTCCCCCCGATGGTGATAATTCAGCATTGGGGTGAAGAGTGGATGCCTGTGTTCACTCGTGACCAGCAAACTCAGAGGGAGGGCCAGCAGGAACCGTATAGTGACGCCTACCTTTCTGGAATGCCATCTCGGAAACGACGTTGCGTTCGCCAAACCAAGCCACCGACAACCCTTGATGGGTTTTTAAACGGTATGTTACTTTATTTTGGCAATTTTAGAACAATTGCACAAAAAGATAAGTCGTCTATGACCAGAATGTTTATTTTATGATATGTATTTTTATCTACCTCAACAAGTGATGTAATTGTGCATACAGAGAGTGTCCGCGAAGCGTCTGATCAAGCCACAACTGTTGACAACAGCGCCATTCGGATCGCGCTTCGAGAACACATGCGCAACTTGGCACAAAATCGTGCATCTAGCTCAGATGACTTTGACCCTTCGCAGTACGCCTCTGCAGCAAGGTTTCTAGACCATCCCAAGTAAGTTACGTACATTTATTTTTGTTACGTTTTTTTGCACTTACCCTTCTACTAATTGTTATGATGATTTAGAAGCCAAAGAATGACTACGTTTGTGCGGATAATAAAGATTTGTAATAATGTACATATTAATTTTTTTTTCCAAAATAAAAGCTTCGCAATTGCATTACTTAGTTAGATTGACAGAAGATAATTAACTGTCCATACATTCCTCCACACTAACATTTCGTATTCTATAATAGTACACATGGATTTTTCCCAGAAATCAAATTTCTAGAACTACTTGACCTCTATGATCATAAATTTGAAAAGGACTTGATTGTATTTTCAGCATTTTGGTGTTAAGTGGTCTAGATTCTATATTTCTCATATTAAAATATTTATCTTAAACGAATAGTAGTAGCTTTATACAAGTTTATAAAAAATGTTAATGAAACAATAAAAAAAAAATGTCTTTCGTAGTCTATTTTTAATAATTGTTACATTCTGATAATCCATAGTTATCATAGCAAATATTTTCTTTAATAACAACTGTTTCCAGAAAGTTTCAGTAACCCAAAATTAATATTTAAAAAAATATTAAGTTACGTGTCTTCAAAGTTTTTGAAGATTATCGAGTACAATGTTGTAAAACATTTTTAAATAATTTGTCCCAGAAAATAAAAGAAACGCTGGCACCCGTGGCTAATATTTACCAATAACAATGTAATGCGAGAGTGTGATGCTGATGATGACTAATGCTCACCCGTTTCATAAGTAATTTTTAAGGAATTAAATGTTATTTATATGTATGTGACAAATTAAGTCTTCGAACTAAATATCCTCTCTCGCATTGCTCTCTATTTCTCCTAAATAACTAATATTTTTATATTGCCTACAGTTAAGCCCGCTTGTTATTCCCTTGAAATAAAAGAAACCAAAATGATTATACTATACTTATCTACTTATACTTCTTTCCATTTCAAAATAGTATAATAATATTCAGTTTATTTTTTAAAAGCTTTTTAAATACTTAAGTTTAATAGAAAATGAAATAAAATTGATTATTAAATTCACAGATTTCTTGAATATGTATAAATTTCAGCAATGACAATACTCGTGAAGATAAAATTAATTAATTAGGTCGTCGTTTCTCGGCGTAAGAAAGGTCAGAGATATATAAGTAAGAGATCTTAACATATTATTGCATGTTTAAAATACTCGTATATGTTGTATGTTTCTGTGGACAAATTTAAGTAAACTTACCATAAATACTTTGGTTTCTTATTTTGTATATAAAGCTTGCCAATGGAACCACAAAATATTTTGAAATGCAGTACCAATTTTATTGAAAATTTTCTATTTAAAGGGTTACGCACGGTTACATAAGCGAGCTTTAATAATTCCATATTGTATCCAATATAAGATACCTAACTAGAGTTAAGTTTAGTTAAGTTACTTTATCCATGGCATGTTTATGTTTAATATTGCATGAAAACACGTACGCTCGTCTGGCAGTAAGAAGTGTAACAACCACATAAACCTTTTAGTTCGAGAGCCCACCACCAAAATCATGTATCATCGTTTTGTGACCAAAACCGTACAAAATATTTAGACCAGATGATTCTAAAACTGCTGTGATGGTCAGAAATGTAGCAGTTTCATGAACCATTTCAGCTATGTCGCTGGAAAATTGACTAACGGTATCATATTCCTTCTTTTATATAATAATATAATACCTACAAATACTACAACTTTAGATACATAATTTTGTTATTTGATATTTTCAAAACGGTCTCAAAGCATAACTGCTCAAAGATTTTTTATATACATCATCTGTTATCTGGCCTATTTTATTTTTCAATTACTGTAAGAATTCATGTATGATAATACAGTTCGATAAAAATGCCATTTATGAAAATGCATGTAAATATTTTTGGGTTCAGGGTAATCAAATCTATCGGTGTTTTTATCAATAAAATTGTTGTGGGCTCTCTAGCTATCCTTAATTTCTATCCAAATTTTAAACAACACGACGTTTTACGCCTTGTTGTAAGTTCTATTGTTTTAAAAAAAATATGATTAATTCTGCAGTACGACAAGTACAGTGACGGAATGAAAAGGTTCGTCGATTTTCAAATTGATTCGTTCAACGTGTAGCGAGCACATATTACCTTTTGAAACTATGTTATAGAATAGACTCGAGTTAGAGAAAATAATGTTTAACTGTTCGTTAATAATGCTCAAAATTATTCAGATCAAAGTTGTTTGACTATTAACTTGTCAACAAGATTATTATGTTTGATAAACTAAAACCTTCTTGTTGGTTCAACCTGCCATTATTGTTTCAGTTAAAACTTTTGTCATGCGGTCAATGTCATCATTGCAAAATATCATAATTGATTCTTGCAGTACCTACTAGTGCAAGCGAAAAGTTACTCTAAGGTGACGAACCTTTTCATTCTGTGACTGTACATCCAATTTAAGTCATTTGAAAAGTCGATAGCTTCTTTTGTACGGGCTACGTACAAACTGCTACGGGGTATGCTTATTTTAATTTGTATGCCGAAAATTATTCGTTTACACTTATTTGTTAGTTCACATATTGGCCTACTATGCATGCAATCAGCATCTTAATGTCTATACCTCTGTACTGGTGAAATAATACAAAATGTAGCACTGGCGCTCAACGCTCAACAACTGAAGTGGTTTCACACATTCCCTTACAGTGCTAGTGTGCATCACGTAGTATTTATATTCTCTTTGGTGTGCATCCTTTCGCATGTGTTGTAGTGTTGTCGATATGTTGATACGTACATATATACAACACACAACAGTTATAACGTACCTATAACAACACTTGCGAAAGGATGTATGTACACTTGCACTGTAAGGTATTAGAAAAAAGATTGTGGGTCTATACTCCTTTAACATAGTGCAAGGCATTCGACCAGGCACTTCAAACAACTACAATTGTATTTGGCCTAGCCGCTATGAGGCCCAAATTAGGTAAGTAATGTTTCTTACAATCGAAGGACTAATCAAACAATCGATAACACTATCGACACCTTTGTGGAATTATTGACGACGGCTATGTCTGGGGTGACAACATTTCATATGTGGCATTACACGTAGAGCGGACAAGGAAAAGGAAGGAAGGCTTTAAGGCGATGATAGCTCAGTGGTAAGTGACGTCGAATACCGCGGCGAAGGTCGTAGGTTCGAATCCTACAATGAGCTGGAGCTTTCGGTGAAGGAAAACATCGTGAGGAAACCATAGCACGGTGGTAGGGTACTTTGTAGTACCCGACTCAGTAGACCCTCATGTTGAAAATCTGTCGCCAAACACCTATCGGTGTGTTCTGACAGCTGCACTTGAGAGCCAGTTCCCATCTAGGCTTTGTGTGCTTACCATCTTCGGTCACATCATCACTTACCATGGTGAGATTGTGGTTAAACACAAGCCTATCCAGAATTAAAAAAAGGAAAAAACAAGAATTTGAAAGAATCGTTCATAATTTGTGAAATTTGCATATATTTCGGTCAGTTATACTTACATCTAGTGTACATAAAATTTTATTTCGTATGAGGCTTAATTGCAGAGTAATGAGAATAAACATATCAACAAAATAAAATAAACAGATTTAAAATACTTTAAAGAATGCTCTTTGTAATTTTTAGGTTGAATTAGATTTTTTTTTGTAAAGAAAATTTCAAATCAGATATTCAGACACTTACATATTTTGACTTCAAAGTAAAGAACATTAAATAGATAAGCAAAGTACATTAAATAGATTACCAAGGCGTTCTATCCATCGCTGTCTTATGTGAGTCGGTCTAGTAAGAATATGATACAAAGCTGCGATACAGGTATTTAAGTTTTATGTATAGCTTTCCACACTGCGGTTTCACTCGCGTAACCCTTTTTTTACTTTTTATTAAAAACACCTATGAAAATATTCAGCTTTCTAGGTCTAAGGGTTTAGGTCTTGTGTGGTCTATGTACTTGTCGTACTGCAGAATTTTTTATACCGCTAAATCTCACGGGAACGCGGGTGAAATCGCGGGGGACAGCTAGTAAAAAATAAATAAAAACCTATTCTCAGACCTACTGAATACACATATAAAATTTTATCAAAATCGGTCAAGCATTTTCGGAAATAATTTGTTACCATACTCCTCTGAAACGGCTTGACCGATTTTGATGAAACTTAATATGTATATTCAGTAAGTCTGAGAATAAGTTGTTATCTATTTTTTATAACGATAGATCCCACGGGAACGCGGACCTCACGGGAATGCGGGTGAAACCGCTAGTACACAGCTAGTAAAAAAGGTGGAGGCGAGGTCAATCAGCGTCATGTTGACGTCGCATCGCTGAAAAGTACACATTCGTATGTATGTATAAATACCCTTACGTTAAATGATTGCTGCCACCTTGTCGCCTTGGAGGATCCGCCGCCATTTTACAAAATAAATTCTCGCGAGAATTCACGTAGCTTGGTTAACAATACTTAAACGCACGCGCAGTCAGTTAGTCGTAAACGAACTGACGCTAGCGAACCCAAAACTTACCTGCAAAGACGGGCATGACCATTCCCGAACTATACCGGAATTTGCCGATCTCTTATCACAACATTGTCGATGTATGGACACATTTTCTGTAAAAATAATTATAAATGTTATTTTAATAAATTGCGACCTGTTCCGTTTTTAAGAACTAATTCTTCAAATGTAGAGAGTTTTTTTTTAAATATTCTTTCTTCATTAGATAGCTAGATAGGTGAGGAAGTTTTGGTACATTTTGTACACTTCTAAACATTACTATTTTTATTGGCATTTTAATCTATAAGAAAACAGAAAAATAATTCAAAGTGACACGATATTTAAGATATTGTGTCGAAGCCATTGCAAAATATCATCATTTTATTGATTTAAAAAAAGTATTGGCATATTGTCTAAGTACCAGATACAAAAAAATGTTACGTACTTTTTTTTAAATTTGATTTTGAAGTTGAATTTCGGGTTTTTTTGAGAAAATACTAAAATCCCAAATATCTCAGTTACGGTCAACATTTGTATCATGCAATATAGGGTTAATTTCGTAGCTTACAGTGTATACTATCAGGCCCCTAAAGGAATGCGTCGAATAACCAGTAACCCTGTATATAGAGAACGCTGTCCGCATCAGCAAAGAGGTGCTTTTTTCTACGACTGTTGAATCTTGCTGAACCAAGAGTCACCATATCCCATCATTTAAAGAAAAAAAATAGGTATAATAGGAATAAATACATGAAATCATGTTTATGTGTTATTAAATATAACTAAAAGTTACAACGCCGCGCCCGTTCGCATCAGCAACATGGACGATGAAGTATTTTCTAGAATAAAACAAACATAACTCATCTTTGTCAATATACACGGAAAATCGCCTTCGACAATATAGCAACGTCTAAAGCTAATACGCTGATTCTATTCGCGTTGGTTGCGATTTGTTCTGCGGTAACCAAAATAATAATAAGCATGATTGCTACTTGTATTTAGTGGTAGATAGTGCTAGGTGCTGTATGTTAGATTTCAGTGCTAAACATATGAAAATAGTGCTATATCTAGGAGCGATATTAGATATGAATTCATTTGTCAATAAATACACCACTTATTTATTGGTTATTTATACACCACATATAATAGATGGATTGTATATTTTAGTACTGCTCCAGTAGAAACCAATGGTGCCATATTAAAAAAAAACACAACTAGTAACGCACTATTTGTACTTCGGGCTCCATGGATAATTGAATGGGGTACACGGTATCGTCATTGCCTACGGTTGAACCGCTCGTCCATGGATATAAATAACTAATTTTCTCTGCTATATCATGGATTCGGCGCAAAACATATAGGTTTGATTTGCTTTATCCACTCAACCGTCAGTTAAATCTTTAAGGATCTAGGTTATATCGATCTTTAAAAATGCTTTTATGGTTCCGTCGACCAAGGAACCCTTATAGTTCCAGCTCATTTACTTTTTTGTATTGATTTGAAACTTTGCAAATGTATAACAATACAATAATTTTGTGCAGTCTAGCTAATCTTATGATGGAGAGAAAGGTAGGTAATATAACTCCATAACGGAACAACAATACTATCCGTGTTTGGATTTGTTGGCATCGTCTTGAGATACACTTTGGCCAGTACTCGTAAGTTTCATGGTCTGATGACGGTGTCGGGCAATGGAACCCCATAGCGGAACAACATAATATCCTAGCCGTGTTTGGGCATGCTGGAGCTATTTTGAGATACGCTTTTGTCATATCTCGTAAAGTTTGTGTCTTAGTGTAAGCCATGTTTATAATTAGTATTATATTCGAATGCAAAACCGTGAGTTGCTTTTCCTTAACAATTCAAGACAATGCTTCTGTTAAGTGAATGAAAGTGTAGTAATTATATTGAATTTCAAGAAAACTTGATTTACTCTACTAAGAAACACTAATGTGACCGTAGGAAAATTACAAACGTGCAAATATTCTTCTATATTTTGGAATTAAATAAAGACATAATTCCAGTTTAAATCACATAAAACTATTATGGTAGGGGGAGGCGAATAGGGGATTTCGGGATTTACTCGAGCGTGGCAGATTAACATAAGGGGGGCAACCTTGCACCTTGTGAAGTACTCTCACCAAATCCGAGCCCTCTATATAGTGTCGAACGTCTAGGGTAGCCCGTCAGATTAGTAAAAAAAAATCGATGGTTTGAAATACTCGAGCGCGTCAGATTAAGGTAAGGTAAGTTAGTTACATGCAAAATAGTGTACATTTCAATAATCTGACAATTTGGGCGTGACGAAAGAAAATCGGAGACTCTCAAAGTTGCAAAAAAAAAACGTCACCTGGATTTTCTCGAGCGCGATTAGTTTTTTTTTAAATTTGAAGGAAATTAGTCACGAATCACGGAAATATCTTAATCTGCCGATTTGCACAAGCCGAAGTAGCTAAAATCATTATTAAGTGTATAGTCCAGGAATATTATGAGTTTCACCTCAGAATGAGAGATAGTCACCTATTAACTTGTATAAACTTTATTTTGACACCCTAAAACTTGTCTCAAAAGCTACTTATCTTAGGGTGCCCGCGACTACTGATTTTTCAAGGTCAAAGGTCAAAAAATCATATATTGCAAATATCTCGTTTCCTATGGTTTTTTGGTATATGTATTTGTAATAAATATTGTAGAATATTAAATTCTCTACAACTTTTGTACAAACATTTTTTCGATATCTTGAACCATTTTCGAGATTTCGATATTTTTTATATATTTTTTTTTCAAACCGTCAGATTAAGGAAATTCCTCAACATAATTATCAGATTATGGGTCAGTACAACAAAGACATCATGAAAAACCGTCTGTATAAAAATCTGACGCGCTGGAGTATTTTAAGGTCGCGATTTTTTTTTTGCATTTTAAAAAATCGGCCCTGACTGATGGTCGCGTCCAAATCTTCAGTCTTTAAAATAGGAGCTACTGGAGGGTTCACTTAACATCCCTTGTCAATGTCTGACGTGCACGAGTAATTTTTTTTTTTAAATGTTTTCGAACCCTTCGCACGGCCACCCCCACCACGAAAAACGGCAGATTATAATTTTTCCGTTATCAGACAGACCTGGCGCGACTACCCTATTAATATCTGACGCGCTCGAGTATTTCTTAGTGACTGTTTTTTTTTACATTTTAGAAAGACGCCCTGTAGACGCTCCTCCTGAAGGGGAAAATATCACATAACCTTTTTTTCTTTATTCCACCTAATCTTCAAATTCCAGTAGGTCCCAAAGACGCTCCAGTAACTACAAATTTAGCATCATTGCCTCCCCTACTATTATAAGTATGTACAAAATCACAAAAAAAAAGAATATTTTTCTTTGAAGTATAACAAGAATATTTGGCCCATTAATAGGATCCCCCGCCTTGTCTGTCTGTTTGTATGTTCGCGATAAACTTAAAAGCTACTGAACTGATTTTGATGCGGTTTTCACCATCAGTTAGATAATTTCACCCGAAAAGTTTATATGTATAATACATGCATATCATAGTAGAGAAAGGCCGAGAATTCCAAAGAAGTGTAATGTGATGTCGTATAAAAACCATTTTTGGGCGCTTACATTTCAAATGCTGGCAAGTCTCACATAATAGATCAAAACAATACACTACGGATTGTATATATCTTAAAAAGGTCTACAGAAAAGCCAAATCAGTCAAATTTAAATCTTAGGAGTTATAACAAATGAAAAACTACGCGCAGGAAAATAAATCATGCCGACTGGGAGCTTTACTGGCGTGCGCCGCATAAACCAATACAGATTGTAAATAAAAATGTAGGACGTATATACTCTGCTACCCGTGCGAAGCCACGCCGGGTCGCTAGTAATATAACAAACGGCATAAGTATTGTTTTAGACTACCCAATGTAATTAATATTCAAATTCCTTTGTTACAGACCGAATAACCAACAACAGCCTGACAATAGTAGTGAGGATGACTAAACTGGTGATTAGGGTTTACATTTTAATTTAATTTACTTTTAATGCAAATAGTTGCAAGATATTTTAACATGCTTATTTTATTATAATTTCTAGTGGTGCTTTCTAATGCTGCTTAAGCCACTGAACCGACAAGGCAATACCATCGAGTGCTGCTAGTAATGTTTAAGACTTATTCAATGACTCGGCGTGTGCTACTATATAACAACCACGCCACGTTGACCTGCTGTGTACACCTATTGTAACTGTGTTGTAGCAAAAAATAATTCTGATTTCCATTGCACCTCGCCCTTCCCTCAATCCAATTTAATGTGCTAAGGTGAATATCGTACTTTTGCCACCTACGAATACGCTTGACGTATTTCATGTCAGTATAAGCATCAAAATCATAGTAAAGTGGGTCGGGCGGGGCATCAACGCTATACAAAAATATTCAATTATAAGGTTGACATTATACTATTCCTCACAACTTGTTCTAAGTTATTGTTATTATACGCATTAAATTTTAATTGATTTATGTAAGCAGTTGAATGTATCACAGTAGAATTCAATATATTATAATGTTATTTAAGTAATGGTGACGATTCTGATGTTTACAAATTAATATCACTAATATCTCTTTCGAATACAAAACAGAAGAATAGGATAGAATAATTTTTAGAATTGTCTAATTAGTCCAATTGCTTGTTTTCAAAGTAGATATTATTATTATTATGTGCATGCATTACACATCCATGAACAGAGGTCATTTTTCCGCACATGCCATTGATATATCTTGACTAAAATGATTTTATTATTTTTATTAATAAGATATACTTTTAATGAGTTTCTAAAAAAATGAATAGACAACATTATCTTTGTAATTTACATGTATTGTAATGTATACGCATGAAATATACATATATTATATAACCATTATATTAAGATCTTCCTATATTTATTTACTGCGGAATCAGTTGCCACTATAAAGCCGATCGGCGTTGGTCATTAACCTATAAGTCTGTACGCGTCCTCAAAGTTGGTTTCACCGTGGATTGGACAAATCTTATTTGTAGCTGTCCACTATCGTCAAGGACATGACGTGATCACTAACCGCTCGAACCGATTACGCGTCCATAAGTGTGGGGAGATTCTAATGCATATACATTTTATTGGAATGGAATTAGATATTTACATTTAATTACCTGTAATAATTTTCTATGAATGAAATTGTTCATAAGCAAGCAGTCTACAACCCTTGACACAAGATACAATTTTAACTAATTATCTTACCTACTTATGTGTTTATCATCATAACATATAACTGTCACTGTAGTATATTTTTATCGTTTTCATCAGTTTTCATCCAATGATTTTTATTTATAATACAGTAAAAGCTCCTTATTCGCGGTACCTTTATTCGCGATTTCGCTATTCGTGGCTTAAAAAATTGCGACTCTTTTCCTGTATTCGCGGGTAAATATTCCGCTATTCGCGGATCCAGTCTGTTTTGTTTGAACTTGAGAATTGACCCATCTATGGAGAGGTCTTATTTTCAAAAGAAAAATTGCTAACGCCACTGCCGAATATCAATTCTAATTGAAAGACCTTTTAAAAGCGGCAAAACAAGAGAAAAACAAATCGTCTTTCGAATCAATTCGTGAATCTTGTTAAAAAAACGAGTTACGTTGTGACTAAATAGATTTTTAATATGATCTTTTTCCTTTATTTTGAGATCTTAGAACGTATCCCCTACATTCCCATACAAATTACCGTTCCGTATCCACGGTTTCTGTATTCGCGGCATATTTACGGAACGTATACCCCGCGAATAAGGAGCTTTTACTGTCTTGACAAAAACCATATCGTGTAAAAGGAGCACTTTGTTTCTTGACAAATAACTAATTAACGTGAATATTTAATTAAATAATTTACACAGTTGCTATTTAAAAGATAATATGTAATCAATAGTTGTCTAGGAATTCATAAAATATATTATGTCTTTTTAATAGTATTTTACTCAGTGTAGAACCGTATAAAATGGTAATATGAATCAAGTAGTTATTTTATCAATCTAAGTAGATTTTACTGTTTGCTGAATGCTATATCTCTAATAGGACCTAAGTATCTATGGATGTATTAATAAAATTACGAAGTCTCTTATCTACCTATCTATCAATACAATTGACACATCACGCTGATATATTATTTTATCGATAAATAATTTCTTTTGCTGGCACGGTACGATAGATAATGTAATTTGATGCTGATGTTATTTTATGAATTCAGTTTAACCAATAATTTGTTAGTAATAAATTTAAGAATATACGATATCAATTTTAAAAACATTTTAAATTATAATACTACTCATTGCTGTCTGTGTATCTACAACATGTAGTTGTTTTGGGAATAATAAAGAATTGATGTTTAAAGTTTCTATTATTTCTTTTGACAAAAGACGTTGTTTTAGGGTTCCGTACCCAAAGGGTAAAATAGGAAACCCTATTGACGAAGATGGGCCGGTTGGCGTGGTTGGTTAACACACTAACTATCACGCCGCTGGCCGTGGGTTCGATTCCCATCCAGGACAGACATTTGTGTGCATGTACATGTCTGTTTGTCCTGTGTCTGGGTGTAATTATCTATTTAAGTATGTATTTACAAAAAAAGGGAGTATATTATGTAGTATATCAGTTATCTGGTTTCCATATTACAAGCTCTGCTTAGTTTGGAATCAGATAGCCGTGTGTGAAAAATGTCCGAGGATATTTATTTATTACTAAGACTCGACTGTCGTCCGTCTGTCTGTCTGTCACCAGGCTGTATCTCATGAACCGTGATAGCAAGACAGTTTAAATTTTCACAGATGATGTATTTCTGTTGCCGCTATAACAAAAAATACTAAATACAATAAAATAATTAAAAAAAAACTACAAACTTTGTACGGAACCCTCGGTGTGCGAGTCCGACTCTTACTTGACCGGTTTTTTTCATATATTAGAAGCAGGCAAGCAGGCAGACGTAAAGAACTTGATGGTATGTGACTAGGTATATTATAGGCATATAGCTAGCAATAGGTACCAGGGGATTGCCAATATTAACCTTTTAAAATGCCTTGAAGGAAACTGACTCATGAGTGCATTTTTCATACTCGGCTGATCAGATCCCAATCTAAGCAGAGCTTGTAAAATGGAAACCAGATGACTGATATACTACATGTGCCTACAACTTTTTTTTGT
Source organism: Ochropacha duplaris (assembly GCA_951361185.1). Taxonomy (NCBI): domain Eukaryota; kingdom Metazoa; phylum Arthropoda; class Insecta; order Lepidoptera; family Drepanidae; genus Ochropacha; species Ochropacha duplaris. The sequence continues at coordinate 7,033,108 of OX592690.1, forward strand.
AAATACATACTTAAATAGATAATTACACCCAGACTCAGGACAAACAGATATGTTCATACCCACAAATGTCTGTCCTGGATAGGAATCGAACCCACGACCTGCGGCGTGATATGTAGTGTGTTAACCAACCACGCCAACCGGCTCCTCAAAATTGTTGTTGTATGCAATATATACCTACCTTTTTGGTAAAGAGTATTTAATTGCTAGGTTAGTTGCTGACTTTTCTCATCAAAAGCAACAATTTGATTGTGTTTTCTCAAAAACAAAATATTGAGGCTTGGCTGGAGTAAAATGGCATCAAAAAATAATTATCACATTTTGTTTCTATACTTTATGTCCGCGATATAATCCAACTATGATAACGTCATACTTAGGTATGAATGTTTCAACTGGGCATGGATGGCCACATCCTTAACTAAAGAGAATAGGCGAAAAATGCTGAAACAGTCGATGAAATAGTAGATTGTTATACAAGGAGCTAAAATGACCCATTATATACGAGGTAGTTTTACTCCCGAGCTTTAGCGAGGGAATTTTTTTATTTTTTTTTATTTGGTATAGGTTCGCGTTTGACCACTATCTCACTTGATGTTAGGTGACGATGTGGTCTATGATGGTACACGCTTACCTAGAAGCAACCTATTCACTCGTGACTTGAAGAAGTTCTCTCACACTCCCAGGTTGAAACAATCCGGAGTAAATAGAAACCGAGTTTTAATGGGTTTTAGCGCCATGTGTTACACTATACTTTTCACTACGATTGCGAGAAAATAAAACAATCCAATACAATATGAAATATGTAGTTTATAACTCGGAACAATAACTAACATGGAAGCCGGGCTAAAATATGAAATGATATGCATATATATACTTTACCTTTTTTTACTTTCGACGTTAATAATGCGTGGGAAAAAGGCATATAATACCGTTCTGTTTCGTTATTAAGCAGGTTGTCACAAGCTATTTTTTGGCTAGTGATGGGCTTATCATCGACATTGTCGTGTCGATATAAGTCATCAAAGCAAACAAGTAAATATAGTTAGTACTAGCTGTGCCCGCGACTTCGTCCGCGTGGAATAGTGACTTTGGGCATATCTTTTGGTTTATTTTGGATTAACGAATGTTCGACGTGATTCTTTAAATTGACATAACTTTTTTATTTAAGAACCGATTGACATGAAACAAACACTAAATGTTAAGTGAAGCTTACCACAATATATTAGTGAAAACCACATCCGAATACGCCGTTTATTCCACCTAATCTTCAAATTCCAGTAGGTCCCAAAGACGCTCCAGTAACTACAAATTTAGCATCATTGCCTCCCCTACTATTATAAGTATGTACAAAATCACAAAAAAAAAGAATATTTTTCTTTGAAGTATAACAAGAATATTTGGCCCATTAATAGGATCCCCCGCCTTGTCTGTCTGTTTGTATGTTCGCGATAAACTTAAAAGCTACTGAACTGATTTTGATGCGGTTTTCACCATCAGTTAGATAATTTCACCCGAAAAGTTTATATGTATAATACATGCATATCATAGTAGAGAAAGGCCGAGAATTCCAAAGAAGTGTAATGTGATGTCGTATAAAAACCATTTTTGGGCGCTTACATTTCAAATGCTGGCAAGTCTCACATAATAGATCAAAACAATACACTACGGATTGTATATATCTTAAAAAGGTCTACAGAAAAGCCAAATCAGTCAAATTTAAATCTTAGGAGTTATAACAAATGAAAAACTACGCGCAGGAAAATAAATCATGCCGACTGGGAGCTTTACTGGCGTGCGCCGCATAAACCAATACAGATTGTAAATAAAAATGTAGGACGTATATACTCTGCTACCCGTGCGAAGCCACGCCGGGTCGCTAGTAATATAACAAACGGCATAAGTATTGTTTTAGACTACCCAATGTAATTAATATTCAAATTCCTTTGTTACAGACCGAATAACCAACAACAGCCTGACAATAGTAGTGAGGATGACTAAACTGGTGATTAGGGTTTACATTTTAATTTAATTTACTTTTAATGCAAATAGTTGCAAGATATTTTAACATGCTTATTTTATTATAATTTCTAGTGGTGCTTTCTAATGCTGCTTAAGCCACTGAACCGACAAGGCAATACCATCGAGTGCTGCTAGTAATGTTTAAGACTTATTCAATGACTCGGCGTGTGCTACTATATAACAACCACGCCACGTTGACCTGCTGTGTACACCTATTGTAACTGTGTTGTAGCAAAAAATAATTCTGATTTCCATTGCACCTCGCCCTTCCCTCAATCCAATTTAATGTGCTAAGGTGAATATCGTACTTTTGCCACCTACGAATACGCTTGACGTATTTCATGTCAGTATAAGCATCAAAATCATAGTAAAGTGGGTCGGGCGGGGCATCAACGCTATACAAAAATATTCAATTATAAGGTTGACATTATACTATTCCTCACAACTTGTTCTAAGTTATTGTTATTATACGCATTAAATTTTAATTGATTTATGTAAGCAGTTGAATGTATCACAGTAGAATTCAATATATTATAATGTTATTTAAGTAATGGTGACGATTCTGATGTTTACAAATTAATATCACTAATATCTCTTTCGAATACAAAACAGAAGAATAGGATAGAATAATTTTTAGAATTGTCTAATTAGTCCAATTGCTTGTTTTCAAAGTAGATATTATTATTATTATGTGCATGCATTACACATCCATGAACAGAGGTCATTTTTCCGCACATGCCATTGATATATCTTGACTAAAATGATTTTATTATTTTTATTAATAAGATATACTTTTAATGAGTTTCTAAAAAAATGAATAGACAACATTATCTTTGTAATTTACATGTATTGTAATGTATACGCATGAAATATACATATATTATATAACCATTATATTAAGATCTTCCTATATTTATTTACTGCGGAATCAGTTGCCACTATAAAGCCGATCGGCGTTGGTCATTAACCTATAAGTCTGTACGCGTCCTCAAAGTTGGTTTCACCGTGGATTGGACAAATCTTATTTGTAGCTGTCCACTATCGTCAAGGACATGACGTGATCACTAACCGCTCGAACCGATTACGCGTCCATAAGTGTGGGGAGATTCTAATGCATATACATTTTATTGGAATGGAATTAGATATTTACATTTAATTACCTGTAATAATTTTCTATGAATGAAATTGTTCATAAGCAAGCAGTCTACAACCCTTGACACAAGATACAATTTTAACTAATTATCTTACCTACTTATGTGTTTATCATCATAACATATAACTGTCACTGTAGTATATTTTTATCGTTTTCATCAGTTTTCATCCAATGATTTTTATTTATAATACAGTAAAAGCTCCTTATTCGCGGTACCTTTATTCGCGATTTCGCTATTCGTGGCTTAAAAAATTGCGACTCTTTTCCTGTATTCGCGGGTAAATATTCCGCTATTCGCGGATCCAGTCTGTTTTGTTTGAACTTGAGAATTGACCCATCTATGGAGAGGTCTTATTTTCAAAAGAAAAATTGCTAACGCCACTGCCGAATATCAATTCTAATTGAAAGACCTTTTAAAAGCGGCAAAACAAGAGAAAAACAAATCGTCTTTCGAATCAATTCGTGAATCTTGTTAAAAAAACGAGTTACGTTGTGACTAAATAGATTTTTAATATGATCTTTTTCCTTTATTTTGAGATCTTAGAACGTATCCCCTACATTCCCATACAAATTACCGTTCCGTATCCACGGTTTCTGTATTCGCGGCATATTTACGGAACGTATACCCCGCGAATAAGGAGCTTTTACTGTCTTGACAAAAACCATATCGTGTAAAAGGAGCACTTTGTTTCTTGACAAATAACTAATTAACGTGAATATTTAATTAAATAATTTACACAGTTGCTATTTAAAAGATAATATGTAATCAATAGTTGTCTAGGAATTCATAAAATATATTATGTCTTTTTAATAGTATTTTACTCAGTGTAGAACCGTATAAAATGGTAATATGAATCAAGTAGTTATTTTATCAATCTAAGTAGATTTTACTGTTTGCTGAATGCTATATCTCTAATAGGACCTAAGTATCTATGGATGTATTAATAAAATTACGAAGTCTCTTATCTACCTATCTATCAATACAATTGACACATCACGCTGATATATTATTTTATCGATAAATAATTTCTTTTGCTGGCACGGTACGATAGATAATGTAATTTGATGCTGATGTTATTTTATGAATTCAGTTTAACCAATAATTTGTTAGTAATAAATTTAAGAATATACGATATCAATTTTAAAAACATTTTAAATTATAATACTACTCATTGCTGTCTGTGTATCTACAACATGTAGTTGTTTTGGGAATAATAAAGAATTGATGTTTAAAGTTTCTATTATTTCTTTTGACAAAAGACGTTGTTTTAGGGTTCCGTACCCAAAGGGTAAAATAGGAAACCCTATTGACGAAGATGGGCCGGTTGGCGTGGTTGGTTAACACACTAACTATCACGCCGCTGGCCGTGGGTTCGATTCCCATCCAGGACAGACATTTGTGTGCATGTACATGTCTGTTTGTCCTGTGTCTGGGTGTAATTATCTATTTAAGTATGTATTTACAAAAAAAGGAGTATATTATGTAGTATATCAGTTATCTGGTTTCCATATTACAAGCTCTGCTTAGTTTGGAATCAGATAGCCGTGTGTGAAAAATGTCCGAGGATATTTATTTATTACTAAGACTCGACTGTCGTCCGTCTGTCTGTCTGTCACCAGGCTGTATCTCATGAACCGTGATAGCAAGACAGTTTAAATTTTCACAGATGATGTATTTCTGTTGCCGCTATAACAAAAAATACTAAATACAATAAAATAATTAAAAAAAAACTACAAACTTTGTACGGAACCCTCGGTGTGCGAGTCCGACTCTTACTTGACCGGTTTTTTTCATATATTAGAAGCAGGCAAGCAGGCAGACGTAAAGAACTTGATGGTATGTGACTAGGTATATTATAGGCATATAGCTAGCAATAGGTACCAGGGGATTGCCAATATTAACCTTTTAAAATGCCTTGAAGGAAACTGACTCATGAGTGCATTTTTCATACTCGGCTGATCAGATCCCAATCTAAGCAGAGCTTGTAAAATGGAAACCAGATGACTGATATACTACATGTGCCTACAACTTTTTTTTGTAAATACATACTTAAATAGATAATTACACCCAGACTCAGGACAAACAGATATGTTCATACCCACAAATGTCTGTCCTGGATAGGAATCGAACCCACGACCTGCGGCGTGATATGTAGTGTGTTAACCAACCACGCCAACCGGCTCCTCAAAATTGTTGTTGTATGCAATATATACCTACCTTTTTGGTAAAGAGTATTTAATTGCTAGGTTAGTTGCTGACTTTTCTCATCAAAAGCAACAATTTGATTGTGTTTTCTCAAAAACAAAATATTGAGGCTTGGCTGGAGTAAAATGGCATCAAAAAATAATTATCACATTTTGTTTCTATACTTTATGTCCGCGATATAATCCAACTATGATAACGTCATACTTAGGTATGAATGTTTCAACTGGGCATGGATGGCCACATCCTTAACTAAAGAGAATAGGCGAAAAATGCTGAAACAGTCGATGAAATAGTAGATTGTTATACAAGGAGCTAAAATGACCCATTATATACGAGGTAGTTTTACTCCCGAGCTTTAGCGAGGGAATTTTTTTATTTTTTTTTATTTGGTATAGGTTCGCGTTTGACCACTATCTCACTTGATGTTAGGTGACGATGTGGTCTATGATGGTACACGCTTACCTAGAAGCAACCTATTCACTCGTGACTTGAAGAAGTTCTCTCACACTCCCAGGTTGAAACAATCCGGAGTAAATAGAAACCGAGTTTTAATGGGTTTTAGCGCCATGTGTTACACTATACTTTTCACTACGATTGCGAGAAAATAAAACAATCCAATACAATATGAAATATGTAGTTTATAACTCGGAACAATAACTAACATGGAAGCCGGGCTAAAATATGAAATGATATGCATATATATACTTTACCTTTTTTTACTTTCGACGTTAATAATGCGTGGGAAAAAGGCATATAATACCGTTCTGTTTCGTTATTAAGCAGGTTGTCACAAGCTATTTTTTGGCTAGTGATGGGCTTATCATCGACATTGTCGTGTCGATATAAGTCATCAAAGCAAACAAGTAAATATAGTTAGTACTAGCTGTGCCCGCGACTTCGTCCGCGTGGAATAGTGACTTTGGGCATATCTTTTGGTTTATTTTGGATTAACGAATGTTCGACGTGATTCTTTAAATTGACATAACTTTTTTATTTAAGAACCGATTGACATGAAACAAACACTAAATGTTAAGTGAAGCTTACCACAATATATTAGTGAAAACCACATCCGAATACGCCGTTTCTGAGATTAGCTTGCACAAACAGACAAAATTCTAACAATCATTGTTTTGGGTGCTATTGCGTTGATAAAGGACCCAATAATATTTTTTCTCATATATCTTCCATGTACAGATAGCGATCCGTAACATTTTTATTATGTGTATCTATAGATAGAATAGTTTTCTATTATATATTTTTTAATTAATATAGTTTATCCTTTTCTTAACATTCCCATGTTATTATAATTTATTATCAGTATAGGCGCTGGCTTTCGACAGATAATCTGCCAAGTGTGGCTGTGGTTTACTAACGGATTTACCACGACGGAACTTCGGTGTCGGAATATCAGTCAAGTGTGGTAGGAAAGAGACGATAAGAATTTGACACAAGTATAAATGAAACTACAATTATTAATTTAATGTCTTTATTAATCATTAAAATCTATACTAATACTAGTTTACTAATTAATATTATAATTTTAAAATATTATAAATGCGAAAGTGTGTCTGTCTGTCTGTCTGTCTGTTACCTCTTCACGCTTAAACCGCCGAACCGATTTAGATGAAATTCGGATAGGGATTGTTGGAGTCCCGGGAAAAAACATAGGATAGTTTTTATCCTAGAAATCACCCTTTAAGGGGGTGAAAAGGGGGTGGAAGTTTGTATGAGAAAAACCTATTGATGCACTGACTCCATTTCATTTTCATTTCACCATCATTAGGAAATCTGCAACAGTATTGAAATGATTATCGATAACCATTTTTACATCACTAGTAACCTATACTTGCGACAATTTTATTTTTCAGAAAAATCATAAAATAAAGCAAATACGTGAATTCTTTTGAGTAGATAGGCATAAAGTACTATTTTATTTATCGTCTATCACTTTTTTTATTTCCAATATTGAAAAATATATCTCTAAACTCACCGATGAAATGTTAACGTTTCGTTCTCATTTTCTTTTCTCGAACTATGGGCTTTACACCCTTCAACAACACAAGACATCTTGTCCAGGGCACTGTACACCTCTCGTATATACTTTCTGGCCACGTTCTCAGACAGAAATTAATAATTAACTCGCATTTTTCACTTAGTAAATTCGTCAAACTCCCGACTCGTATCAACAAAACATAAAACTACAAAATTAAGTTGATAGCCAACGTAAGTATTTTGACGTCTTGGATAGAACTTTTGTATTTGTTAGCATATAATGCTAACAAAGAGGACCAAAGAGGGTCCTCTTTGTTAGCATTATACTATATTGACATTTTGCTTGTGACACGTTCAAAAATAATAAAAACAAACAGCCATGTTTTGTTTCATTCCCACATTACGATATGCTAATTGACATAAATGAATAAACTGTATAGTACTCGGTTTTTATTTTAGCCCGGCTTCCATGCTAGTTATTGTTCCGAGGTTTATAATGTCTTTTTTTTGTTTCTTCTGTAGCCGCAACACATTGCATTTGCAACACCAGAGATCGCCGATTTTAGTTCCATTTTCAAAATTAATTTTTTTTATAAACAGTTTTTTTTTATGACTAAAGACTTTTTCGTTTTTGTAGACTCATTGTCAATTGACACAGAAAAATTTAAAAAAAAATCCTTTTCCCCTAGAGGAAGAATTGCTATATTTTCTTCGCTCTGGTACGCCACAATGACGGTCTTTTTGCGCAAGAGGAGTGAAAACTTATAACTGCAACAACATGAGATTTTTGAAACAAATAATCTCCAGTTGATTTTGAAAAAAATACACAGCCTGTAGGCATTCTTACACCATCCGATAATGTTGCTAATACGGATCAAATTCTCAAAAAATGACATACCGCAAACTATAAGAAAGTGCTCATTTTTTATTCGATATACCTACAAACAGATTCAGATCGTCACCGGTCAGTCCCACCCAAAACTTTATATAGGTAATACTAGTTTTCCGCCCTGCGGTTTCACCCGCGTTCCCGAGGGATCTTATCTTTTCCCCGTATAAAAAGTATCCTATGTTTTATTCCAAGACATGAACCACCAGTGTGCCAAGTTTCATCAAAATCCGTTCATTCGTTTTTGCGTGATTGAGGAACAAACATACAAACATTCACATTATTTTATAATATTAATAGGATAATGTCTATAGATTATTTTTATGGAAGGGTAAAAATGTGGTCATCTCATATTGTGGCTGTCTGTAGGTAGGTACACTTGAAAAAATCCGGCCAAGTGCGAGATCGACTCGTTTAAAATCTCCTCTTTATTTTTACTCTTCAACAATTAAGTACCTAGTTGAAACAAGTAAGATTTCTTCGATATGCTTTACTAGCTGTCCCGAGGGATCTTATCTTTTCCCGGGATATAAAGTATCCTATGTTTTATTCCAGGACATGAACTACCTGTGTGCCAAGTTCATCTAAATCCGTTTATGCGTGAAAGAGCAACAAACATCCATCCATCCAAACTTTCATCCATCCAAACTTTCACATTTATAATATTAGTGGGATTGTCACAATGCAGCTATTGAAAATTGTCGAATGTACGATGTACGAATCACTTTCATAATGCCTTAGTTGCGAGTAGCGTAACGTCATCGTGTCGAGTAAATACCTACTACTGCGGGAAAGGGATGTGGATCAACCCCACCTGTAGGATGTAGACGGAGCCTGAAGTGATGAAAGGCGGGCGGGCAACTTGTTGCGTCCTCGTTGAGTTAGAAGAAACGTAGGTACATAGGTAGGTAGTAACACGAAAACAGTAGGTAGAGTCGACACCTAGGTATAGCTACCAGTAGGTACCTACCGAGCTACGTGTCCATGGGATTTTGGATAACCTACATAAGGAAACATAAGTATTGTGTATATTATTTATTTTATTATATTTCTACATGAATCACGTATACATATTAATTCAATGACGAAGGGCAATTAAATATATACCTAGTGTTTTTATTTTTAAGAGCAAAACAACATCTCTTAGATTTTAAATAGGTACTCTGAATATTTAGTTATATATGTTATGCCTAAGATAAAGTTCGTGGGTTCGAACGTCAGTCCATTTCTGTTTGAAATATAAATCACAATACCCTCCCTCACCTTTGCGAATATTTACTTACTCGGTTAAATTAATCGCATCATTTACCTAGAACACGTTTCAAAAATATACGTTTGAACCCGATTATACACTGAAAACATTATTATTGGATATGAATCCACTACAATTTGATTGGTTAATAATTTAATAATAGTAGCCTCAAATGTTTTAAAAAGGTTCTTATTATAATATCAAGAATACAATTAATAAGTTTGAATCTACTAATAAGTATAACCTGTTAGTTAACAGATGTAGGTACTTCCATTAAGAATAGATAATATTATATTAGATTCAGATATTTGATATAGGTACGTACGTAAGTAGGTACGTTGTCGTCCATTCAACACTTATTAAATAGTAACATTAAACGTGTAATAATCTAGGGATATATAAACCGACTGACAGATTTGTGATAAGAATGTGAATAGTTAGAGTAGGTACGTAACATCACATCAGAGGTATGTCAAAATTAAATACTTATTATACCTATAGATGAAATAGGTAATGAGTTTTTCCTTTCATCATCACAAGAATAGAATAATACAAAGTATTAATATTAGAAGAATATAAGATTCAACCTACTAAGCTCAACCACGTTAAATATCTTTAATCACCTTAAAGTCTCAAAAGCGAGAAGTACCTACAAAGGATGTTACAAAAGTATTGTCAAACATTATTTTTGTCTTAGAAAAGAGCCATCAAGGTTACAGAAATAAGTCTATTCATAGAACGAGATCACATGATAGCACAATGTTACGATGTAATTAATACTTAGGTACTAAATATTTATCATAATACATAATATCTATAATTAATAAAAATAAATATAATATCAATGCTTACATGTAATCACTTTGAGTATTTTAGAAATGTGAATTTTGATATATAATTATGATACAATAATTATATTATATTATATTATTAGGGCACACATCAAACTTATCACATACTATACCTAACACTGAGCAAACACCACAACCCTTAGAAGATTAATAAAAGTTTTGAAATAATTTCTGAACAGTGGACTTATTAATTTATTAATCTAAAACCATCGACATGACGAAAATATGCTCAGCGCAGGAGAATAGGTATAATTAGAAATAGGCACACACATTGGATAGAACCTTTCATTACATAAGGTATAAGATAGGTATTTCCCTAGCTAATAAATATAAGGAATTAGGCAAAATCACATATTCTGATACATCTTAAACTACATAGATAAGTACATCACAATAATTTTATTAATGGATACATACAAGTATAATACTTTTAGGATAAGATTATAAGTGTTTTGCTTTGAAGGATATTATTCTATTCGATCTAATAAACTATACAATGGGCCCGTAATAAATCGTATCTCGTCAAACCACAATAAGAATTATTTTACTCTGACATTTACTGACATAATTATACAATTTATCTATTTTATTCAGGGTTACATGACTGCCTTACTGACTTTCTATACAAAATAGTTAAAATAAAAAACTTTTTTGCTCATCGTATAGTCTCAAATCTCATAGCGTATCATTAGATTATTTTATATTTGGATGAATAAACAATTTCATTTCATTTCATTACTTGTTTTCGTGAAAATTACAGCGGAAATTGTATCTTTAATTCGATTATACACAGTGTCCAAAAAATAAAACCCCAGAAGAGTGACAATGGAGCTATATTGGTTTCAGGTCTATCAGATAATATCGACATGACCTTACCTAGTAAAAGTTTTCTAGTTTTCGAGATAGGTATTGCCATTTAAAAAAAATGCACAATTTTTTGGTCTTTTTTTCGCCTGTTTTGGCTAACCAGTCCATTTGTAAGTTTGTGCTAAAAAATAAATTAGTCAATTTTATATTCCACTTACATAGTTGCGTTATTTATTTATTTGTGATCACATACCTAAGTATGAATAAGTGGGCAAGTTCAAAAAAAAAAAAAAATAGGTATAATTAATCTTAAAGACCATAAATTTATCAAACTTATCATTATTTCTCACTTTCTGGACATCCTTAGTTACCTAACATATTATATGTATAATGCCATCGCGTCTTTCCGACTCTCTAAAATAAGGTATAATTTTTAAAAAATAATTTATTATTGATATGCATACGAATTATTTATAAAATATAAATAAATTCCAAACATAAAATATACTTTTTTGCAACATAGGTATCTGCATCGTTAAACTTAAAACAAGCATTTTATATAGACTAAGCGAAAGCTAGTCTAGATATCCTAAATAAATTATACCAACCTATAAAAGATGTAAAAGCCTCCTAACCAATAAGGGCGAAGTGCAAGGACGTTATTGACGTTGCGTTTTCGTTTTATTTTCATTAAAATCGTGTATTTTGAGTTTTATTGGATAATATCGGTAGTGTTTTCTCCAATAAAGATCAATCTAAGCTAAAAAACAGCGTCCTTCCAAATACTTCATTTTTTTTATTTGATTATAGATAGTAAATAAATGATGAAACTTCAAAGGCGAGTATGACCAAAATAAAATAAATGTTTTATATGTAATTTTTTAATTTATGTAAACGAATGTCATATTTTTATCAATTAATGTTATTACTTCGTCGTAGGACGTCAGTAAGTATACTCGTAATAACAATAAGAGTTGTTGGCACAAATCACATTTAAAAAAACGTTACGACTCCTCCAACGCATTCAATATACCTACCAATCCTTTTTTAACGCTTACCTATACTCGTATCACAGTTTTACAATCCATATGCAAAACTGTGCCTATATACATTTCAATCGATTATAACGGAGCTTCCATTTCTCCATTTATAAGTGGGTATAAAAAGGTATTTTGGGTCAATTTTTTAGGCGCAATTCTTTCCTATTTGATTAATTTCCTACGCTGTGATGTTCGTGAAAACTTTGCGGAATGGTTTATGTGAATGAATTATTATAATTAGTGCAAAGAAAAGCGGTATCGTCAAGTGCATGAACTAGTATAAGAATGATATATCAGTCCGATCAGATGTATATGAACACTAGGTACCTACTTACATGCATTTACAACCGCGAGTGGCGTGCATGTCCCGTACCTTCTGTGAGATTGAGTAATTAGTTAAGAATATTAAGTATAATATGAAACCGCCCTGTCAGCTGTTCTTAGGCCGATGCGTTAACAGAAATACGAGTTATATTTATATGAATAAAGAAAATAACCAAATCGAATATGCCAATAAAATTAGAGAAGTTAATTTTGATATGGAGATGCTCATGTATAAATTGAGATCAGTGCGTGCAGCGATGAGACACGGACGGGCGCGCGGGCGGCGGGCGGAGCGGCGAGCGACGAGCGGTGGCGGCGCGCGGCGCGGGCGACGCGGACGTCACGCGGCGCGCCGCTTGCGCCAACCCGCTCTCGGATTACGCTACGCGGCTCTAACGTTAATCAAATTCTCTTTATGTACGCCCGGAAAACAGCTGGTACTGGAAGCAACCATAACAAATACTGATTAAAAACAAAGCGCGTGTTAGGTCGGAGATCGAGTTCGCGGCCGGCCGCACGGTCCCCGCCCGCCCACTCTTCTACGCTACACCAAGCTCTACAGTCTACGACTACTACGCTACGCGCTAGGTACTACATTGAGAGGCAGATGCGCGCGTGCGGCACGGGGCCACCTATCAGTTCCTCATCTATCTATTTTTACCTACTTACGTGCAAGCCACACAAACATTACACACTCCACGAATGGTTAAAAAAAGATGGAAAGAAAACAATATTTCTAAGTAAGCTAGGAAAGTAATAGTAACTATGTACCTATTTCTAAAGTAATCTAATGAATTTATTTGATTAATGGTATATTCGGTCCCATTCTTTAAATTAAAGCAAATATATAATACTTATTACGTACGTGGTAATTATTATAAATTTTAGCATACCAGTGCAGCGTCAAATGATTAGTGGTGTTTTAGTTAAAACTGTATTTGATATAGGTATTGATGGTAATTTTATTCCACGGGTGTTTTATTTATTATTAGTATAATAAAAACGCGCGTGTCATATTATCTTGTTTGATTTGTAAATGTATGGAACCTTGAAACAATCTTAAAATTATTAACAAATTAATAACGCATCTGTCTAATAGGAATCTGGTTCTTAGGAACAAGTAGTTACAGAGCATATTTAAACTTAAATACCTACTTCAAGCTTGATGTTTCCTGAAAACGAAGTAGGGAATACTTATCTAGATAGAGTTGTCAAACTATGTGCAGTCTTTCCAGCGTACAAGTACCCTCATTTATTTAGTATTGAAGTCGACAATGTTTAACATTTGTTTGGCACACAGATGCTTATCCTATGCCTTATCAGCCAACAATTTCTCAATTACCAACATAGGTAATTAATTATTTTTTTATCATTAATTTAACAACGGAAAGAGCAACTTTCTAATTTAATTAATGTAGCCCCTAATACATGTAACATACCACCCACCCGGAGCACCATTGTATAACATCTTGCTGTAAGTATACTATTACTTTGGTAACATCTCTTAGCGTTACTAGAGTTTCTTTATAACTTTTTTTAATAACTGGACAATATTTTTATATTTTATTCTTCAATGAAGAAATGATATGTCCACATTATACCGATTAAAGCTTATACAGATTTTACCATTCCAATTTTTCAAAGAAAATATAATATATATATATATATACTTTAATAATACGAAAACCTTGGATTTTACACCGTTTCATAAACTATCATTAATTTACTTAATAGAAATAAATACAAAAAACATTTTTATATTATAGAAGGTAAGTAAGTCGGACACAAATAAGATACATTTTTCAAAAAAATAAGCAAATAAATAATTTTATATTGAAGTACAACATCGATATAATATGAAAACTACTAAATACGTAAGGATCGGACGGGGAATTAGTGGTGAAAATAGGAAAGCTTTATGCATGTCAATCGAACTTTAATAGCGCCGCGGCTGCTACGGCTGCCACATAGCGACGACATTCGGCCGCCGCGCGCCGCGCCGTCGATGTGATGAGATGAGGTTATACTCGTATGTAGCACACGTGCACACGTACTACACAACACGGCTAAAGAGGGAATTCTATTCGACGGTTACGAGAGACAGGGAAGTGAAAGTATCAATCCTAGCGCTTAACGCGTCAGGTTTATATTAAGTGAGGGGCACTTCCTCACAGCCATTGCGGTGTTTTGCAGCGCATTGTATCCGGCGGCAGTGGCGCCCTGGAGAGGATTCCAGCGTTGAGGCATGTGGACCTGCACATTGCTACGAGTGCGGATGGGCAGATGTCTTACCATGCCGTTGCTGATTTGCTGGAGAAGCCCAGATCCTTGGGAGCCACTCAGACATGCCGACGGACGTCGCGATCTAATCGATTGCATAGATGATGTCAGCAGAAACGGCACACTCGATGACGTATTCGGCATGGATCCACCCTACAAATCACAAAAAGGCTTTATATAATACTTAGTTAGATATATATATTACTCTCGTAATTATTGAAACTGATTTTTTAACCGAAAATAATTAGATTTACGTTCCAAGTAACAATCATCAGAAAAATTAATAGAGTCAATCAAATAAATAACAAATAATACATTGATTGTTACTCATATACGTAGGGTATACGTACCTACTGAAACTTTCTGGAACTGACCACTTGTAATTCTATAATTTAAGTGAGCAATTGTTATTATGTAGGTATCCTATTACACTAGCTGTTCCCCGTGTAGCGTGTCCCCTTCGTTCACGTTATAAAAAGTATAGTTCTCTTTTCGTTATCTAAACTACACATCTAACCACCAACATTTTTGTTAATCATTTATTTAGTACCTACTTAGTAGTAGTTTTATTTTTTTAATCTGGATAAGCTTGTGTTTTGACTACAATCTCACCATGGTAAGTGATGATGTGGCCGAAGGTGGTAAACACACAAAGCTTATATGGGAATTGGCTCCAAAGTGCAGCTGTCGGAACACACCAATAGGTGCTTGGCGACAGATTTTCAACTTGAGGGTGGTAGTCAGCCAGTCGGGTACTACAAAGTACCCTTCCACCGTGCTATGGTTTCCTCACGATGTTTTCCTTCATCGAAAGCTCAAGCTCATTGTAGGATTCGAACCCACGACCTTCGCAGCGGTATCCGACGTTACTACCACTGAGCTATCATCGCCTTAAAAGTTTAGAGTGATGAGCCTGAAACCAGGGTCGCTTATTTAGGTCTCCTATTTAAAATAATTGATATGTAAATTTTCTTTTTTAGAAATCCAAACTGAATATTGTATCTACGTATAAAGGTAAATAATTACTAGATCCCAACGACACAACCACGTCTTTTGTATCGATGCTGGTAAGAAATTTTTGTTTTTTTTTTGGCAATTCAGGATATTGAGCTACATTATCTTAAAAACCAAAGGACTGTGACTGTGACTGCAGATTGATATTATAATTACATGCTAGCCCAATGTATTCATAAACTTTACCATAGGTAAGCGTCCTCGAAGCAAAGTCGTCCTTTACCACGCCAACGCTTTCGCACATTCCGCTGATGTTACGCTGATGTTACGAACGACCAACTGCTTTTTACAATAATTCCAATAAAATCAGAAGCGAAAGAATGTACCTACTTACCTACTTTGATAGACAATAAATGGTCTTAGTAAAAAAAAACAGAAAGTTTCAGTAAGACATAATTATTGATATAAAACATAATGCATTATCGTTATTGAAAGGAAATAGCTAGACAAAATTAATCTTAGATCGTCTTAACTAATGACATGCCTTAACATTATGTGACTCGGATTAGTATTTATTAGCATTTGTAAAGCGTGTTGGACTTGAGAATTGATCGTGTGTAATACTACATAAAGTAATACTTAGGTACTCAGTTACGAGTATCTATTCTACTATTAATGAAGTATTATTATTACAGACAGAAGATTTACGTACTAACACTTGTACAGTGTGTAAGTGACGCGGTGATCAATTTTGTTGGAGTAATCGATAAAAATCCACTATTCCT
Organism: Ochropacha duplaris; assembly: GCA_951361185.1. NCBI lineage: Eukaryota > Metazoa > Arthropoda > Insecta > Lepidoptera > Drepanidae > Ochropacha > Ochropacha duplaris. The sequence goes on from OX592690.1 coordinate 7,049,657, forward strand.
TTTAGCACACGGAAAGATAAGCTTTCAGTCAATTCCTGTATCGAACTCATCTCATATTAAAATATCATTGGAGCGGACACGCTCAAAATATGTCAAGTCGTGTGGCAGGAAGACTGTGCTCAGTGCGTTTGTCCTAGCACAGAAGTCAATTAGCTTTTAAGTCTAAGTGCAATACAAGAGGTAGGTGTTTGACGACAGAATTTCAACTTGATTTTGAACATTCAATCTACGGTTATTCCAGTCTGAGAGCGAGTAAACCTCTCGAGCAATTTAGAGTTACAATTCCGTAGCCGACTGCAGGCAGGCAGCACTAGGCTTCTACTCATATGTATTACTACTACTAGCAATTTATTTATATAAAAATATTTCATTATTTTGTTATTACAAGATATCAAAGATTTAAAATCATTAATCGCTCGCAGCGAAACGACCGGCATGTCCCGAACGAAACATTGTATTATTATACGACCTCTGGCTCTGTCACATAGGTACATTGAATAGCCTAAGAGCTACTGAACCTTTTGACTAACCCGCTTCCCACAAAGCTAGAATTTTTTTTAATGAGATTTTATTATCAGCCAATTAAGAAAGTACCGTTCTGGCAGGCATCTCGCGGTTACGTCATCATCCCTTAAATTTTTGAAAATGCGCGAAAAAAATTAAAAAAAACCTTCTCCCACAAGGCTACAATTTTAATATGTTATAATTTACATATGTGTAAGTGTAAAAAAAAATTGCCAACATATTTTGATGGTTGCAAGTATGTACCAGAACATAGCAGAGTTGTCATCGGGATAGTCATTCATAACCCTACTCCCAGGCACAAATTTTGAGGGAACATTAATTCAGGACATTCATAATACAAGGCTCAAATTTTGAGGGAACATTAATTCAGTTGTTTAAAAAATATATGTAAACAGCCAGAACATTCTAGCGGTTACAAGTACCTGCCAGACGAGTATATAGTAGTCATGACGCTCGATGGGAGTGCGAGCGCAACGGATTTGTACGAGTTATAATGATAGAAAGAAAGGATATGATATATTATATTGTGAAGATATGATGAAGGATCACTGAAATTAAAGATAAACAGAGTTACATATATGTATTTTTTATTAATCTTAACAAATATTTATTATTAAAACTTTTTAATCAAATCGTCTCCTGTTTATATGTCTTTATATTTAAATATTAATATTATTGTGGTTATTCATCTTCTGAATTATTTTGATTGGATCTGATTGTAAGAAAGCATCATAAATAGATGATGGCACAGTATCACCTTCATACAAATTATATACATATATATTTATTATTGTCAATAATCCACCCATTATTTTCTGATGTTAACGTTGTAGGCACTTTAATATTGGCTTATAATTATTTAAAAATTATATGTTAACAGCCAGAACATTCTAGCGGTTGCATGTATCTACCAGACGAGTACCTATATAATACTGAGATACGCACACGCTCGAGACCGCACACGCACACACAAATTTTTACATCAATATTATTACTAGCTTCCCGCCACGCGGTTTCACCCGCGTTCCCGAGGAATCTTATCCCGGGATAAAAAGTAGCCTATGTGCTATTCCAGACTATAACCTATCTCTATGCCAAATATCATCCAGATACATTCAGCCGTTCGGGCGTAAATGAGTAACAAACATACATCCATCCATCCAAACATTCACATTTATAATATTAGTGGGATTAATTAAATTGTAATGAAATGCGGAGCTGTCAACCTCATTTCTCAAAAATGCGGCGTACAGTTTCCTGAAACTTTATTTTGTTTTAATATTCTTTCTTTTAATTTGTTTTTATAATATGAATAGTGTTTCACTATGATTCAGAAGGTGAATAACCATCATAATATTATATATAAAGACATATGGAGACGATTTGATTAATAAGTTTAATAATAAATATTTGTTAAGATTAATAAAAAATACATATATGTAACGCTGTTTATCTTTAATTTCAGTGATCCTTCATCATATCTTCACAATATAATATATCATATCCTTTCTTTCTATCATTATAACTCGTACAAATCCGTTGCGCTCGCACTCCCATCGAGCGTCATGACTACTATATACTCGTCTGGCAGATACTTGTAACCGCTAGATTGTTCTGGCTGTTTACATATATTTTTTAAACAACTGAATTAATGTTCCCTCAAAATTTGAGCATTGTGGGAGTAGGGTTATGAATGACTATCCCGATGACAACTTTGCTATGTTCTGGTAGATACTTGCAACCATCAAAATATGTTGGCAATTTTTTTTACACTTACACATATGTAAATTATAACATATTAAAATTGTAGCCTTGTGGGAGAAGGTTTTTTTATTTTTTTTGCGCATTTTCAAAAATTTTAGGGATGATGACGTAACCGCGAGATGCCTGCCAGAACGGTACTTTTTTAATTGGCTGATAATAAAATGTCATTAAAAAAAATCTAGCTTTGTGGGAAACGGGTTAGTCAGATGGTTCAGTAGCTCTCCCTCTAGAACACCCATGCGAAGCGAGGCGGGTCGCTGGTAGGTATCTTATAGTTTATTTTAAGTAAAGGTCTATTCAAACCTAAGTAGTATTCGCTGCCGCTGTGGGTAAAGGTACATACCGCGCGGGTTTCGCTCAGGTATCTATTTAGTATCAAGTTCCGTGGCGAGAACGACCTGAGCGGTATTCGCTGCTGCTGTGGGTAGAAGTGCGAAACTCGAACTCGGTATACCCACAAGGATAGCGAAATCCGCTTTGGTGTGAACAGTAATATTACCCCATACCCACTCGGTTTTCTCTTCCCACAGTAGCAACGAATACCGCTTAGGTTTGAATAGACCTAATGGCTATAAGTACCTACTGGACATTATGAAGACTGCAGCATGGAAAAAGGGATCCAGAAACAAGTCACTCAACTCACCACACGTCTCTACGTACATTCACACCCCTCTTTCTATAAGCATCGTTCGATTACATTTTCGCGACATCACAGATTTTTCAACTACATATCTCTCTAGTTTATTTTATATAGACGGTATTTAGATGCTTCACGCGCGACTCATAAAATATCACCATGATATGTAGAGATTCAGTCCTATTCCCTTGTTTATAAATAACCACACAATTATGCGTAAGATTTGTCATGAACTTTAACGTCTAAAGCCGTGGAATATAGAACCTACTAAAATTAATAGTATAGTCAATACACTCATATATGCTGCATATCGACAGCACTACAATAGTAACAAAAGGATGTAGGTACACTTGCACTGTACGGGATTAGGAATAAGAGTGGGGCGCGGCTTCGTGGATGGCACTATCTATATACATGATATCAGTATTTATTTCGATTCTTACGCGGTTATATGACATTTAAGGAGAGGTCTTCAGATCTTATTTTGACAGTTTATGTGCATTCTTAAATTTCGGTATCTACCTATTTCTAACATTTTATGTATTATAACTGTATACTTTAACTAGTTATCTCGCAGTGTAATATAATACTTCCATTAAAGTTCTATTTCCAATACTAATAACGGTAAATCAGTCAAATGACTAGATTAGAAATAGATTTTTCGATAAAACATTCGAAGAAGTTCGAAAATATTATGCGTAGGTAGAGTGTAATTAAACTAAACAAAACATTACCTAACAGATTAAATTCAGTGAAAATTATATCGGCGGCGTGACATGATACGTTACAAAAGAATACAGTAGATAGAAACCATACTCACGATCATGCTCCGTGCAAGCTGCGTCGAAGAACAAATAGCAACAGTAAATGAGACAGCGTTATCAAAATACGACTCCTTGATATGATCTTACTTGCATTGTATCCACATACATATACCACATATTAGTTCCACATAAACATCAAGGTGAGGAAGGTAAACGTCGAGCTGTCAGCTCTGCAAGATGCCTAACGAATATTCTTTTGTCACTTTCACATACATGTATATCAATTATGTAGGTACTTATTATATACGTACTCACATGAAAGTCACAAAAAAATTCAACAGTCATTCAACTACATTTTAGTCAAGAACCGATGCGCCAATTTTTTTAAAACATTAGTAACATGAAAAATGGATGCTGGTTTTTGGTACGGTACCTATATTTGCGAATCATTCATGAAATTATTTTAAGACTTGTTAAGGAGACAACTTTGAACCGAGCTGACCGCAGACACACACTTTGACAGTTGGAATGGACATAAGTCAGCATGAATTGGAAGCGGAAGGAACTACTCTCCCTAGGCCCGCAGGTACATTTGATGCGATGAGCTGTTCATGCATCGTAGTTAGTTCACAAGACATTACCGTTAACGAACATGCATCACTTCATTATTTCTTGAAGGTTGTTGCTTCTGCCGTCTTCGTCCCGCAGGAATTGAAGTAATAGCTTTTATAATGCGATGCAGTGATGGGTCTAATGATCGGGTAGAAAGTTCGTTAGATGATGTTGTTACGCCAACCAAGATCGTGCAGGTGTGTTCATGTATGGTGATGATGTGAACAATGAGATGCTATATCTCTCAGTCAGCATGGGAAGAAGACTGCGGTTGCAGAAGAAAACAGACCACATCAATTATACAAGCCGTTCAAAGTCGACATCGAAAAGAGGGTTCGGAGAAGTCACGTAGCCAGGCAGGCGTACGTGGTACACATCACTTACGACACTATGCGACGCCGACGGCACGGACAGGCTCGAGCCTGACCCACCACGTCCCCTGTACTGGTAGCCCTGCCAAAACAACCACCATCACCGATCACTCTATTTTATTCCATCGCTGTCATTAACTAATCAATAACTTATCACTGGCGAGTGAGCAGGTTGATTCTATTTTTGAATCAGATTAACTACCTGGGTGACCCTATGCACTGTGGTGTAAGATAAAGAAAACGTTTATTGACTTAAAGTGACTTACAGTTGGTGGTGATAGATTTACAGTGGATCCCCGGCGTTCTTGAGGACCAATGCTGGAATGCCGACGAGTAGGCAATCCAGAAGTGCCCCCTGGAGTCCCTCCAGGTGAGGAAGCGCATGAAGGTGCGATGCGAATTTTGGGCGTCATTAAAGTATTATCCGAAAGTCGACGGTTCGGAAATGCGTTCGCAACACGTAGAAAGTTGTTATCAGAGTTGTTGTTGTTAGTAGAGTTACTCGATCCGAAGAACCACTGACCGATCCCGGTGCCTAAGAAGATTATGCATGTAAAATGATTAGTATAGCAAAGTTCATTTAAAAAACAAAAGCAATATATTTAGTGAAATGAGTTTTCTTACTTTTGAAACCACCTACACTTCCAGTGCCTGATCCGCTTGGGCCACTAATAGAGTTTTTGCGGGCCATATCTTCAGCGCTGGATGTTTTCCGTTGTTCCACGCGCAAGTTTGGAATGTTGAAAGGCGGCACATTCATATTGTCAGTGCTAATCTGGTGCCGGAGAGGACGACGCTCAGGGCTCGACTGAGACATACCGTCCGGTTTCAACTTGAAACGCTGGTTCTTGTCGATGTTATCCAGCATGTCGTAAAGAATCTGATTATCATTTTATAGATTAGTATAAACAACACTGCAAATAAGAAAATAATAAAATTACATTAAATCTGTTCCAATAAATTATTTATTCATACCTCCATGAGGTTAGTGAACTGATCAACGTTCAAAGCTGGATTGATAGTTTGCGGTGCCAGTGCGGGTATCATTTTTGTAGCCATTATGTTGGTAGTTAAATTAAATTTTCGTTCCATTAGCATTGACTTGTAAAGTTCTGTAATTAGAAATGTGTAAAAATAATTGTAAAAAACATATAGAAGAATAAAATCGCGCTTGGCAAACTTAAACTCGCTTTATAAGCATAAAAAAGTTTATTAAATTTAAAATTTCGCTGTGCATTTAATAACTTAATATATACCAACTGCCTTACTAAAGTAAAACAATGTTTTCAAGTATATAAAGAAAGAAAAATTGGACACACATATTTTAATAGATCCAAAATTATAGGAATAATTTAATGGATTTAGTTGGCGTCAGATTTAGCTATACAAACATGATAAGAGCAGATTTACTTACTAACAACTCGGTTTATAATATCTGGGTCGCTAAGCCTCATACCCAACAGAGTTGGAATAACTTGCTCTAGAATGAGGTTCCTATCCAGACGAAGTAATATCTTTTCGTAGAACCCAAGTATCAGGTTAATAATTTTTACATCGCTCTGGTTCCTCTCAAGCAATATTTTGACTTTGGTGAGCACTATGCCGTGAAGAGATTTTTCATCAATGTAGTCAGACACATTTTGGATAGCAATCAAGGAGGCCGTCTGTAATTTTAAAGATAATATTAAATATATTTTTTGGAGCAGTGTATTTTAATGGCTGCAGTAGGTGCGGGTGAGTTTTAGGGTTCAGTAGTCAAACAAATAACTTTTAACTCTTACTCGCAGTCTATTAGTTTTATTAAGCTGGAATTTTGAATTGTTATAGGATAATGAAGCTAAAGTCACTAAATATAATCATAGAATAGGGAGGTACCTAAGCTCCCCGATATGTAAAGTGGGGTGATATTAATTTTATTCGCGTACTATATCGGGTAGGTAATCGTAAAAAAGGTTATTAATAATATAGAGGGTTGCTTTCAACAGTGCTTTGATAAAAAGATTCGTAGGAAATATCTTTTTTAGAGTTGTATATCTCTCCTCAGTACCTGCATCTTCCTAACTTTTTCCTTTTTCTTTTTTAAACTTAAAATTTTAATACTATCCGTGATCTAACAATAGTAGACTGTAAAAGGATTTTGTACCTATAATATACAATTACTGAGATATAGAGCTTATTGTTTTTGATTGATTAGGTATATTTATTTTTATATTGTACCTCATCGTACTAACTACGGAACTCTAAAAATGCGTAGACACGCACATAGCCAGTTTAGATCGTATATACAATGGAATTCTCTTTTTTCTAACCTGTATTTGGTTGGTATTATTATCGAGAGCATTATAAAGCAATGGCATGATTTCGGTTTTGATCTCATTAACTTGACATTTCTTCAGTATTATGTGCAAGCTCTCCAGTATTGTTACTGACGCTTGAATGCTCTTCGGCGAGTTCATCAAGTTCCTGAAACAGAATTCATAAAGTAGGATTTGGAAACAAATCTTCAAAATCAATCTTTAAGTACCTAATGTTTGCTATCTTCAATATTTAGGGTGGGTTCAATATTTATACTAGATACGTTATTTTTTCTAAAAGGTAATCAAGGAAGCCCGGAAAAACAAACATACAACAATTAATAACACAAATGTGTTGTAAAAGGGTGTATGTAAAGTTGATCAAAGTTACAGTTTCGGGAGAATGAATAGAAGCGACCAATTAAAAAAGTCTTCAAGAGATAAATTATTATGAATATGATAATTACTTACTTCAATGTTGGTAAGACGTAGTAAGAAAATTCTTCCTGACTCGCTTCGTTTGTAAGCCAAATTATAGGCTGTAAGACTGCGGCAAGCACTTCTGCGGTTCGCACTTCTAATTGTAAGGCGGGCCAAACGTGCTGCCAGCGCAGTTTCTGAAATTTTGTTGCTCATTAAACGTTTTCGAGACTACGATCGAAAAGAACCTTACCAGTAAATAAAATAATAAAGCAAGAGAACATGCCGTCTCGTTCCTCTGGAAACACATAGGTACATAATTATAAAATTAGTTGTTTTATTATCTATCGTGATACAGCCGATATTTATCTGGCATTTTTCTAGTGCATTTAATCACTCACGAAGTTTTATCATAATCAATTGGTCATTGTGGGCTTAGAAACTACTTAATAAAGTATAACAATATATCGCTAGCTTATTTGGAATTCGCTAAAGCTTTGTAAAAGGCAAACTCGCAATATCACAACAATTAAACATGCTTCAACGTTGTCGAATTATTCAATTCTCTTAGGTATCAGATGAAATAAAAATTGAATTATTTTATTTTTAGACTCAATTTTCATGCAATATATGTTTTGCATTAGGTAAATGTTGCACAGGCGTAAATATTGTGTGAAGCCAACTCAAACAAAATAAAATTAATGTGTGCAAATACTTTCATCATAATATGAGTAGGAAAAGCACCCGGCACGTTTAATATTAATATTCCTTTCCACTTGTACTTTAAAAAAAGTCTCGACTATTCTACATTCCCTTGGCTCGCAGGTGGGACGACAGTCGCAAAACAGATACAAACTAGATAGAATTCCAGGAATCAAGAGTTAATATATTGTAAAGTGAAGCGAATAAAGAAAATGGAATAATCTCAAAGAAAGAAGACAGTTTTTCAAAACTTTTTACCTTTTAAACTAGATGAACGAACATGCCATATGTTATTCAAGCTTAGATTATTCTTAATTGCTTATTTTTGGTAGAGAAACCCAGCCTACAAGTAAGGTAAGAACATACCTTTGGTATAAATGGTAAAGCATCTATGAGAATGTTCCGGTAAAAATTTGTCTTCTGGTTTGGGTCTTTCATGGTGATCACGTCTAAAAACTGCATCGCGTGAATAGCAGGCTCGCTCGCGCACCTAATATATTAAAGATATACCAATATGATACTGTTTTACAAACGACATCATTTAAAGAATAGTCATACATAAATTCAAATATTACTAAGCAAAAGACTAAGCTAATTTTAAACAGCACTTATAAATCCTTACTTGAAATACTTTATCAGTGGCAGCAGCTGTGTGGTTGGCCGGGGATGGGGGTCCCTCGAGATCAGTCTCTGGACCGCTTCCTGTAGAGGTACTGGTATTTTGGGTAGCAAAAGGTTTACTTGTTGCTCCAACTGCGGGCATACAAATAGTTGCTGAAAATGATCATTACCACCTACCTCTGTGATTACCACCAATGATAATAATATCTATAAGTAAAACCGTGCAATGTAGATAGATTAGCCTAACTTGACCTGTATCTCGTCGCCAGCATCAACGGATGCACTTCACGTACCGAGTGCAATTTAAAGTAACCCAAAACAAACAAAAATGCCATCGGTGTTATGAGATATCGTATTGTAGTGTGAATATTGCAATATTAAGTTATTTATGTGTGCGTTGGAGTGCCATTTCTCGGCTATTTTTTAAGATTGAATGTTGTGTATGTAACCTATCTAAACCTTTTTACTTATAATCATTGATTACCATTATAAAGGAATTGACGCAGTAGGCATGCCGTTCGTCGGTCAGTGAAGTCGTGGACATACCTACTTGAAGTAGGGAAAGGGCTATGCGTATGTCACTAAACGTAAGTATATTTTATTTAGTATTATTGTAAAATCATCGTATAAAAATAAGTTTACTGAATAAAAAAGGTTAAAAATACTTTTATTACTTAGTTAGTGGATTCTGTCCCGCGTTCTCATTTAATTACGTTCCCGAGAGATCCTAGTGTTTTCTCGGAATGACATATATGACGAAAATCCGGAGCTGAGTGGTAACAATATTACAGTTGGATACAATTTGTGGAATTATATCCAATGTATTACGTTATGAAAACTTTTGTGTACGTACGTACACGTAGGTAGGTACATTATATAGTACTGAAAACTGGCTATATGGTATATATTATGTTATGTTGCTTGGATGCTTAATGAATTATTTTCCAATCAGTCGTTATTTCCTCTTGGACATAAAATTGTGTTGTACCTATAGCTTCCTTTTACGGACATCGTTTGAAGGGCTTGAATGTATTGTATAGGTACCTTCCCTTTTAATCTCCGTTCACGTAACATTAAACATTTTTGAATGTGATCAAAACTATATTTTATCGACAGTTAGTTACATTACAAGACAAGTTATAAGACTGGTGTACCGATGCGATGGCAGAACTTTAGAAAAATCCTCCAAAAAGGTTTAAATACTGTTCGTGATCATTCAAAGATCAGCTTAGCGCAGACTTCGAAAATATCTGAGCTTATTTATTTCATGTAAGTAATATTTTACATGTGAGGTAGTGAAGAAAACTATCTCATCAATATCCTTACGGATTGATTACAAAATCAATGTAACTTTCTCGTTTAGGTAGGTATTGATCGTGGGAAATTAATTTTGCTACATCTTTGCGGCTTTAAAAATAATTACAACAAAAATAAGGAAACCAAAAAGAGTAAGTATGGGACAAAAATAAAGTCGGAGTTTTCAACATAAATTTTCATATTCGCTCTTTAGCTTTTCATCCGTCTCAGATACACCTGTAGATAACGCAATAGTCTATTTATTCGGTCCTATTCCTTATTCATAAGTCCTTTAAAAGAAAATAAGGGTTGACCAAAATTCAAACATAAATTTATTTATTATTTATTTACCAGAACATATACTTAGATACATGCATAACAATTAGGTACTATTAAATAATGTAATTAAACTTAAATAAGTATAATATTACAAACATAAATCTAGAATAAAAAGGAAAATAATAAAAAATACACTAAATGTAGGTATAGACACTTAATTAGAAATAAAACTATATAATAAATTGATAAATAAATAAAAATTGTTTATAATTAATATAATTTATTTATAATTAATTAATTATATATAGTTAAATTGATAAATAAATAAAATTATTTATAATGTGATATAGAACAAATGTCACGTAATGATGTTTCAATACGTTGCTATTTTGTTATCCGACGTGATCGGAAGACCGTCTAAATGGCACGTATAGATTAATATATTTTAGTATATAAGCTGAACATTATAGTCATTAGGGAAGAGATTAATAAGAGGTGATCTGTGAATAAACATGTGATCTAATCATCGTTGATTGTTTCTATCCATCACCACATCAATTCCATTATTGCAATAATTTTTATTTATTTATCAATTTAACAATAAAAATAACTTTTCAGGTGATTCTGCACTCGATAGACTCTAATATTGTTTGACATTTCTGTTATAGTACATTTACACTCTTTTATTTATATAAGAAAATGTCTATGATTCTTTTCTAACTAATATAAGTAGTCTCTGACTATAATTAGTTAGTTCTTGTTTTTAATGTAGTTTTGTAAGTTATTTTATAACTCGTAAACATTTTCTATTCTTTTCTGGATTAAATAAATTAAACATTTGTCATAAATACTGATAGGTAGATATCTTTATTTTCTTAGCTTTCGACATAGCCCGCAAGGAATACGTTTATGCGGTATAATACCTACTAACTAATTGTATATACTGGTATTATTAACGTTAAACAACATTGAGGGTTATGCATGTAGGTAAATCGATTAATAAATAAATAAGAGCCTATGAACAAATTTTTTGTCTCTAACCTAACCTAACCTTTTTTTTTTTTTTTTTACGTGGGGAAATCCTCATGGATACCCGGCCGCTCGAGGGGGGCAGCTGGCCGGGTTATGTCAGACTCCTACTGACTAAAACCCCACGGTGCTTCAACCTGTCGCTGCTGGTGCTGGGTATACGGGGGCGCCGAGGCATTCGTCCGCGTACCCAGCAGCGACGGCCCGGTGGCGGGCCTCTACTGCTACGACGGGAGGATCGGAGCTCGTATCCTCACCGTCTCACCTTGGGTAGTGAGTGGAAACACGCACTAGACTACCCGAGCCCGTTGTTAGAGGGCGGCTGACTCCCCCGAGTCTGCCGCCCATGGGCTCTAGTGGATCGACAGGGTGGTAGTGTCCTCCCTGTTACGTTCCGCCGCCTCCTTTGCGAGCATGACGCGCTCGCAAAAGGAGTGGAATGCATCCCAGGACCTCTTGCTGTCGACGATAGCGCGACTCACGCTCGTCAGCGAGAGGTCATTCCCCACTTGGACGCAGAGCTCGCTGCGCTCGCTCGTCCAGGCCGGGCACACCTCCAAAGTGTGCTGGGCTTCCTCCTCCAGGCATCCGTCGCAGTGGTGGCAAACGGCGGTTGGCTCCCTCCGGGCAATCCGAACCTAACCTAACCTAACCTAACCTAAATTAGTATAAGTTAAAAGTCTTTTAATCTATGGTCTTTGACCTAAACCGATATATTATAAAGGTTAACATATGTAGGTATATATGTACATAGATTCCTTTCCGTGAACCGAAACAAAAAATATTCCTGTTAATGTCCGCGTCGCGTGCCGCATGCTGTTTGGAAGCAAACATTTTCGTAATAAAATGTCAATATTTTAATGACGGTATTTGAAAATACCATCTGCCAATTTCTTTGACATATAATAGTAGAAAGGTACTAGGTACCATGAAGGTGCTACGTTTCTGACCGTTACTGCCCCGCTAGTCGGGTTCAAGTTCATCTGATATGACGATATTTTTAAGTATTGGCTATAAAACTATGAAACGTGTATGAACGTGGGTCGTAACTATAACCGTGAAAGAGGATGCAAAAAATTTGGTAAGACATCAGAAAAACAAAAGCTTGATTTAACGAAGTTGAATATAAGTGACTATAATAATAATATAGGGCGGGGAGCTTTTTCCGCCAACGCATCAGCTTGGCCATCCAAAGAGGAAACGCTGCCAGCCTTCTGGGAACCTTGCCGATCGGCGGCAGCGGCAGCCTCGAAGAAGTTTTTTATATATTATAATTGTACATTTGCTTGTATATTTTGTACATTTGTTGTAAATAAAATAATTATATATGCCAAGTGACTAAAGTTATCAAATTGACAACAAGTAATTTTCTTAACATACAGCCATATTATATCATAATTTTTATACGAAAATTTTTATAATCACGTGGCATTTAAAAAAAAACCGTGTGGTGTCGGTCGTGGGACACCAGATAGGACCGAAGTTCTTTATTATAAAAATACGACAATTACGAGTACGATACAATTATTTTTGTAAATACATAATTACCTACACAGTCACAGGACAAACAGACATATTCATACACTCATGTCTGTCCTGGATGGGAATAGAGCCCACGACCTCTTTTTGTGTGCATCTTCGATACACACAAAAGGAATCAAACCCAACGTTCGACTCGTTCCAAAAACAAAAAAATGAGAATCGACCTGAAAGAAAGAATCGGTATTTTTGGAACGAAGTTCCTTATGGGGCGTTGCGGAGGGGTACCCTAGCCGTCCGTAGCGTTAAGTAAGATTTGTGTGACATATTATTTATAACACAAATTATTTATAAGTATGTGTTCACGCTTACAAGAAACGGAACGGCGAGGTCGCGGCTGCCATCATCAACCAATCGGAGAAGAGGAGGGCCTCCAACCAACCACAGGGACGCAACGCCAAAAACGACATATTTTCGGCACATTCAAATTCAAAATTCGAAACGATTAGCACTGTACTTCTTTCATTCAGACAATATACCTCTACTAAGATTTGTTAATTGAAGTATCATTTATTCATCCAAAATCAAATCAAAGATAGTTAGGCTGCCCACCAATCCATCTACACTACAGCAGACAATAGCAGACAGCATTGAATCTACACAAGCCAGATTCAACATTGTGGACCTTCGTAAGCCGGATCTACCATCTACCAGCTGCTGTGGGCCGCAAGTCTTCAACGGAACATCTCATCGCCAGAAGCATATTCCAAAGGCAGAAGCGCATCTTGGTGAGACGAGCCAGCCAGACTATCCTAACCCATTACCTATCCCTTTGTGAAACACCGTGCTTAATTTGCAGAGTTCTCCATACATTGAGTCACGCAGATTCTACCAGCTGTCACAGCAGTGTCCCCAGAGATCACTGCCAGCACACAGGAATCACCTTTGTAACTGTGAGTACTCCAGATTTCTATAAGCCATCAAAATGTTAGGTGATAATCTACCGTTGCCTAAATCGCCTAAGTCCCCTACGCCTAAGGAAACTAGTGCCAATAAGCTAGTCTCTGATCTAATTAGGCAAAGAGGTGTTGTAAAAGGAAGGTTAACTAAATTAGAATCTTATGTAAATTCATTTGAAAGTCAAGTTCTGGATCGTAGCAAAAGAGCAGAACTAAAGTTGCGATTCAAAGGCACTTCTAGCTTACTTTCAGAGTTTGAGTCAGTACAAGGAAAATTAGACGAAATTCTTCCAGAGTCAGAATTGCAAGATCAAATTAATATGCGCGATTCATTTGAAACTAAGTTTTATAGCATACAAGCACAAATGCAATGTATTCTTGATGATGATGAGGTCGATAATCAAACTAAAAGTTCAAATTCGCTACAGTCCGTTAAACTCCCTACGATCGTTTTACCTTCCTTTAACGGCTCATATGAGCACTGGTTAGAGTTTAGGGACACTTTCACATCGTTAATACATAACTCGAGAGAAATTTGCAATATACAAAAGTTTCATTATTTGAAATCATCATTAAAAGGCAGCGCAGAGTCCGTTATTGATTCACTCGAGTTTTCAGCAAATAACTACACGGTTGCATGGGAGCTATTACTTAACCGCTATAATAATAGTAGATTACTCGTGCATAATCATGTAAAGGCACTATTTTCCATTCAAAATTTGTCTAAGGAATCATCGGCGGCAATTAGAAAACTAATTGACAACATTTTAAAAAATATTCGTTCACTAAAGTTGCTTGGCGAACCCACGGAGCATTGGGATACACTCATCATATATTTGGTTGTTTCTAAGTTAGATTCCATTACCGAACGCGAGTGGGAACAATACAAAATCACACATTTTTCCACAATAACCAATGATTCCGAAGCAAAGGTGAAGGTAGACGATTTATTAAGATTTTTAAAAAATAGGGCCGACATGTTAGAAACGCTCGTAGTTACACATAGCAAAAGTACGCACGACGTGAAGAAAACATCTAGCAATAGCTCACAACACACACCGAAATTATATTGCAACCTATCTACTGAAAAACGCGATCGAAAACCTAAACTATTATGCATTATGTGCAACGCGGATCACCCGTTGTATTCGTGCAAGGCATTCCTTGACATTAGTTTAGACAAAAGGTTAATATTAATACGTAATAATAAGCTATGTGAAAACTGTTTGCGCACCGGTCATACAACAGACATATGTAGATTAGGGCCATGCAGAAAGTGTAACGAAAAACACAACACTCTTCTACACCGCGACAAAACAACTGAGAGTGCGAATCAGCTGGCAAGCCAATCCACACACTCACTCCATAAGGAACCGACCTTATGTTCATACGCTTCACACAGTGACACGATCGCACACGCACAGGACGGTTCAATGCAGGTAAAAAATGTACATACACACGGCACACAAAGCGCGCAGTCGGTACAGTATGTTTTGTTATCTACCGCTTTAGTGGAGATTCTTGATAATTTCGGCAATTATCAGGAAGCACGAATGCTCCTTGACAGCGGTAGTCAACGCTGTATTATAACAAAATCGTTATGCGATCGTTTAAACACGCCATTAATACAGTCCACTCATACAATCGAAGGTATAGGCAATTCTGTTACTCAATGCACGCAAACATGTGACGTCACGATAAAATCAAAGATCGGTGACTACACAACTCGCTTACATTGTTTGGTGCTACCTAGTATAGCCAGATTATCGAGTTTACCTATCGCCAATACTCAATTACGCATTCCCGAACATATTACATTAGCAGATCCCGAGTTCTATGTATGTTCAAGTATTGACATCTTACTAGGCGCAGACAGGTTTTGGGATCTACTTACTGAAGGAAAAATGCGTCTCGCGAATGGCCCTTTCCTTCATAACACTAAATTAGGTTGGATTTTATCGGGTCCTATCCTGTGTGACAGTCGTTATATAACACAGATACATTGTAACTTTACACAATCGATAGACACACAGTTATGTAAGTTTTGGGAACTGGAAGAGATTTCGCCAAAGAACAATTTCCAATCTGATGACGATCTCGCTATCGAAGATCACTTTACACAAACAACAACACGTGGGAGATTTTGGGTGCGTATCCCTTTAAAAGAATCGCCTGATTCATTAGGTGAAACGTATGCATTAGCAAAACGTCGTTTTTTATCTCTAGAAAGGCGGCTCAATGGCTCATCTACCTATAAACAAATGTACACCGATTTCATCCATGAATATATCGACTTAGGTCACATGAGTCACGCACACATGCACAATACGCCACACTACTTTTTACCTCACCACGGTGTATTACGAGAGCAAAGTAGTACTACCAAACTACGCGTGGTATTCGATGCGAGCGCACCGTCCACTACAAACAAATCACTTAATGATATCCAACGGGTACGGCCTCCTATACAAGGAGTTTTATTATCAATTCTTTTAAGATTTCGCGAGCATAAGTATGTGGCATGTGCGGACGTAGAAAAAATATATCGCCAGGTGGAAGTGGATGAAAATCAACGCGATTTGCATTCAATATTGTGGCGTGATAAACCTTCTGAGCCATTACACATTTATAAATTAAACAATGACGCGCTTAACGAGTTGCCTGAGACTAAAGGTAGTATGGTACATACTTTTATGTCAAATCAGGAAAGTGCAAAGGATATACTATTCCCTTTCTCCAGATTTTCTAAGTTCGTCCGTATGAAACGAGTTACAGCATACATTTTACGATTTATTTTCAACGCGCGCAACAAACAAAATAAACGCACAGGACTGTTAAGTACGGACGAACTTAATGACTCACTCAACACGCTAATTAAATTATCGCAAAGGGAATCCTACTCTCATGAATATGATTTGTTAAATAAACAGCTAAAATTGTCAAAGCCACATAGTTTGATGAAACTAAATTTATTTCTTGATGAAAATCATATAATTAGAGTTGGTGGAAGGCTTAGTAATTCAACTCTCTTCAGTTTTGATAAAAAGCATCCTATCTTGCTCTCTTCCAAACATCACTTCACGGAAATTATATTTCGACATCAACATGATCATTTATTACACGCAGGTCCGCAGCTATTACTGTTCACACTTAGGGAAACCTGGTGGCCAGTGGGTGGGAGAAATCGTGCCAAAAAGGTCGTTCATTCTTGTGTCAAATGTGCACGTTTACGAGGTAAAACTTTGACACCATTAATGGGTAACTTACCTCAGGAGCGCCTAGGCCCAGGCTTTCCCTTCTTACACACCGGTGTAGATTACGCCGGACCCGTGCTCATATTGAATCGTAAGGGGCGGGGAGCTACGCTGACCAAAGCAGCATACATTTGTATATTTATATGTTTTACCACACGCGCGGTTCATTTAGACTTGGTTAGCGACCTCTCATCTGATGCTTATTTATTAACCCTTAAAAGGTTCATTTCGCGTTGCGGCAAGCCAGCAAAGATCTTTTCTGACAACGGAAAGAATTATGTAGGACTCATGAATGACTTTGCAAAGTTTTTACAAAATTTATCGGACGATATTCTCAATTATTCCGCAAACGAGAATATTAAATTTAAATTTATACTTCTTGGCGCGCCTCATTTTGGTGGTTTATGGGAGGCTGGAGTAAAATCATGTAAACATCATCTCCGCCGCGTAGTAGGTAATGCACATCTTACTTACGAGGAGTTCAGCACGGTGTTGTCACAGATCGAAGCTGTCCTGAACTCCCGTCCATTAACTCCTATGTCCGCAGATCCACTAGATTTCATTCCGCTTAGCCCTGCTCATTTTCTGGTTGGCCGGCCACTGACAGCGCCTGTCGTCGCTCCCGTGGAAGTCAAGGAAATGCACCAGCTTACATGCTACGAGAGGGTGGAGAAGATACGCCAGCATTTTTGGACACGCTGGTCGAAAGAGTACATCTCAGAACTTCAAACCAGGACAAAATGGAATAGTAACAAAGACGGCTTAAAAAACGGCACATTAGTCCTCATTAAAGAGGACAACTTGCCGCCACTAAAATGGCTTTTGGGCCGCATTATCAATGTTTTTCCAGGGAGGGATGGAATATCCAGAGTAGCTGACAGCCGCTTCCAGTTTCGGATGACCACACCAGCTGATTTAAAATGTTGGAAGTCAGAGCTTCCAACGTCCGGGGGCATGTTCACGCTTACAAGAAACGGAACGGCGAGGTCGCGGCTGCCATCATCAACCAATCGGAGAAGAGGAGGGCCTCCAACCAACCACAGGGACGCAACGCCAAAAACGACATATTTTCGGCACATTCAAATTCAAAATTCGAAACGATTAGCACTGTACTTCTTTCATTCAGACAATATACCTCTACTAAGATTTGTTAATTGAAGTATCATTTATTCATCCAAAATCAAATCAAAGATAGTTAGGCTGCCCACCAATCCATCTACACTACAGCAGACAATAGCAGACAGCATTGAATCTACACAAGCCAGATTCAACAGTATGTATAAAAAAAATAAAGAGTAAACTCCAGTCACGCGTCGGAGTGAATACAGATGTCTCTGTCAGTATTTAGTGAATATAGATGGAATGAAACATATTTTTGGATTTATGTGGATTTGAATGTATGTCCGCTAGATAGTGCTTCTTTCGTGCATGGTTCTTTCTTATACCCCTCGACCAGCATGTACGTTAATGATGTCGTAAAAAATTGTTATCGTACCTACTCGTAATTGTCGTATTTTTACAGAAAGAGTTACCCACTTAGTTATAATTTTTTTTTTCTTTATTCCTCGAATAGAACTTGAAATTAATATTTTTATAATAAGGAACTTCGTTCCTATCTGGTGTCCCACGACCAACGACATAACACTGTTTTTTTTGTTAAAACGGTCTTCTAAAATATGAAATGTTGTCAATTGAGTTAGATTGAGTTATAAAATGGTCACTATAAGTAGAAAAATAGAACCTGAAAAATGAGAGTATTTAATTTACTAAACATTATAATAATATACTTACAAATTCGATCTGCTTCATGTGAAGCATGGGATTGTTGTTGGCATGTATGAGTGCCTTCCCGTTGTTGAACATGGCACAAATAATCAAACCCAGAGAGTACATGTCCGACAAAATGTTACACTGTCCGTTGGTCTGTACTTCTGGAGCTGAAAAAAAAACCACAAAAATGTAGGGATATACAGAATTTATAATTATAAAACTGCAATTTGCGCATAATAACTCTTATTAAACCCAACTCAAGGTTTTTAAGCATTTTCTATGTTCCTAATTTAGCTCTATGCAGTCTATTTAATTGGCAGTTGTGTCCCTTACATAATAGCCGCGTTCTAATTGCTATTAAGCTGGCTTATAGGCTTATAAGTCCAAATACGAATTCAAAGGAACATTGAAATTCTTTTGAATTCGTAGTTCTGATAGCCAAATATATGTCTGTTTTATTATGCAGTCATATTCATGTATCCTTACTCACATAGGTATTATTATTCGCCAAACATATAATAGAATAATGAAATGCAACACCATTGAAGTGCCAGCATGGGATTCTATTATGAGAACCATTGATTGAAGGTTGATTAACTATATGAATGTTCTTCCTCTAAGAATTGCTATCACGTCCGCTCACGACGTAGCTTTTCAACGGTAAATTGCGCTTCGTGTCTTTAAATGTGCAAAAGGCAATCAATGTGTTCGCTTGCGTAGTTGTGTATGTAAATTGATAGGATCCTTTCAAATAATATATTCATGTTGTTGTAAATAAAATAACATTGACACTATTGCTTGAAAAGTTACCGTAAACTAATAGCAAAGACGGATATTCTTTCACCCGGACTATGTTTTGTACGTGGGATTTTTTATCCTTCGAGGCATCCAAATGGCTGGTTAGATCTTATGGAGGAGCGAGGTGTTAGACTCCTCCATTGAAAAGGGAAGATCTTCCGCCAGGCTAGGTCATCGTGCCTGGGGACCGCGGTCCAACTGTAGATGTTGGAATCTTGTATATATGGAGATCGCATAGAAAACTTCGTAAGCGCGATGTAGGTTATTGAAGCGCCATCTATCTAGGAGTCGTGCGAACTATATCTATGTGTAGATAGATGTCGCTACAATCTTAATGAATGAGATGTTTATCGACTCTTCTAAATCGTGCAAGAGTCTAGGCTAGGTTTTAATTTAATAAATTAATTTATTATATTTATCTTACTAATATTATAAATGTGAAAGTTTGTAAATATGTTTGTTGCTCAATCACACGAAAACAAAGAACAGATCTAGATGAAACTTGGCATACACCTGTATGCCAAGTTTCAGATCAACCTACATCATATCTTGGAATAAAATATTGGACACTTCTTATCCCGGGAAAAGTAAGGTCCCTCGGGAATGCGGGTGAAACCGCGGTGTGAAAAACTAGTTGTTGATAGCGAAAAGGTTATAAGTTAAGGCCTTATTGTTAAATCTATCTATTTATAAACGTGAAATAGGTACCACTGACTGATTAATCACGAAATATCAGAAAGTATAAATGCCACTTGAAATTTGGCAGGTAGATTCCTCATAGCGAGTAGACATCAGCTAAGTAAGGATTTTTCAAAATTAAACCCTTTAAGGGGAAAAGGTGTAAAAAGGGGTTTAAAAATAAAAAAAAAAGACCTCAAAATTAGAATTTTCGTACAATATAAATAAAATGAAAAAATAATAATCAGAAGGTGCTTCACTCTTGACATTTGGCAGGTAAATTCCTCATAGGAAGTAGGTAGGTATCCGCTAAGAAAGGATTTTTGAAAATTCAACCGATCATTGGGCGGGCCATCAATTTTTGCTGTTTATATATTGTATATTTTTCACTAACATGATTCTTAAATACTTTACAGCTCTAAACTCCTTTTAAGAACCTTACCTTAAATCCCATTTGAGGCGATGATAGCTCAGTGGTAGTGACGTCAGACCTATCCATGTGTTTCGAATTCTGCTCTTGAGAACCTGATCACTTCTTGACTTTATTTACTTATCACTTTCGACCATAGCATCAAAACTATTATGATCAAACACAAGCCTATCCAAAGTAAGCAAAAGACATTCCCTACTTTTTGGCCTCATTTTCACAGTCGTTTGTATAAATTATTTACCTACTGAAAATATCCTATTATTTTGTTCCAAAAATACCTATGTTATTGTTAGACACCAAGGGTCAAGTAACGCTATTCCAATTTCCCTAAAAATCTTTGTACTTGTAATATTTTACTAATCCGTCCATGATTGCATGAAGAAAATAGTTATAAGTTTTTGAATATTGGTCTATTCCAAATTAGACGATTGTGACGTAAGGTACCTACCGGTAGTTATTATAAAGTAAATTCTTACCCAAGAAGTCAAGATGAGGCTGTGATATTTTGGCCACCTTGATGGACCACGGAGGCACGTTCATCATCTCCGTCGGGTCAGGGCCGATGATATTCTCTGCATTAAAAATAATGACTTAAGTTTCAAATTTTAGTTTTTTGTAATTTTGGTCAGCTCAAAAAATATGTACAGAATAAGACAATATTAAAAATTATTCAGTAATAAATAAAAAACAGTTTAAAAAGGAACTGTACATCGATTTAGTTTTAATTTGAGGAACTTTCTCAGTGTATTTAGAGCAGACGAAAATGCAAAAAAGCTAAATCCTGCCTCGGGGTGAACGGCCGGTTGTGTCTGATCTTTTCTCCTGCTTTGGATAGCCATGGTTAATACATGCAAGCCATGGTTAAGCCAAGGTCCATTCACGTCTATCCATCAAAAGATAAAGATCCACTCGTGAAATTTTCATTCATATACAAATCGGAGAAAAAAAATTGCCATAATATACATAGAGCTTTTTATTGTCTTATTTATGTGCAGTATTATTTCAGCAGAGTAATCTGCTGAGCAATAAATCATTTGCACTGAACGCTGTCATTCAAGTTTTAGTTTGTGACTGAGCCACATGCTGTGGCTGATATTTTTCCTTGACGACAAAATTTACTGTGCTCCCATCAGTGCGCTGCAATCAGGAATTCCAATATCGTCGTTTCAATAACCTCGGATTTACATTTGATTTCGCAAATATCTGAATTGATCATTGAAATTACAGTGTTGCTATCATAAATATTATATATATGAAATTAGTATCAATAATTTATAGAATGTAGAAAAGGCAATTGTAAGATATATAAATATATTTATTTACAAAAGAATATACGTATTTTGGAATAGGTATTTTCTCAAGGGGTTCCTGTAAAAATACAGTAGACTGAAAATGATTTGTATTAACACTACTAACATCAGGTTAAGATTGAAACATTTATAACATACTAGCTGTCCCAGCAGACCCTGTTCTGCCCTATTTCTCCAAAATAAAGTAACATTGATTTTTTTTATGTTAATAGCTGCCCCGACAGATTTCGTTTTGTCAAAAGTTAGTGGCCTGTCGCAGTTTAATAGAAATAAAATAATATTGAAAGACTTTTAGTGTAAAAATGTGATGATATTTTTATTGTAATGAATTATGGTACCTACACGATATTTTTTGTTTGATTACCTGCGCGTAAATAAATAAATCTTGAAAGTATACCAAAGATAATCCTAACGCGCTTTTGTTTTATTTTGATTGACGTCAAATGTTTGACAGCTGGGGACAGAGTGGTTTGTATGGAAAAAGTAAATTGTTGTTTTTACTATTTTCCTCAAATTTTTAAAGGTTTTTCTCTCCATAAGAACCTTTCTCAGACTTTATGAAACAGAACAAAAAATAAATCAGCCAAATCGGTTCAGCCGTTCTGGAGATTTGCGCTTAGCAACACATTTATTTAGTGATTTATTTTTATTTATAATGATAAGGTTTATGGGAAATATAAAGGCTATATTATTATTTTCTAGTAAAATTTTGATTTTTTAAAGACTTTTGTCAGTGTTTGTAACTCGATATCACAAGGAAATGAAGTAACCAACCTTTTTCCTTTTTTTATGTTTGTGAGAATTATCCAAAGTTTTATCATAACAGGATAAAAAATATTGTTACATTTATATTTTGTTTTAGTTTGAATATATTAAAACTAAAGCTAGAGCCTTTTTGACCCGTTGTTGGTAACACTATACAACAACGAGTCATAAAGGTTACCAACAACGGGTCAAAAAGGCTCTAGCTTTGGCTTATAGAGCAATATACCCATATTGCTCTATTCAATTGAAATAAAGCCTATATCTCTTTTGAATAGAACCGATTAATTTTTAAGTCTGAATTCAATTATGAAAAATATTTAGAAGCAACTTTCTTTGCAGACAAATCGATACTTGACGAACGGGGGAGCCACAACGATTACCATTCCGCATTGTGGCAGCTCAATGCCGGATGTTCGCTTCACGCTTACTTCGGTTCAGCGAGCTCTGTTTTCCCTTGACGTCCGAAAGTTGAGTGGGCCTGATGGTGTCCCCGCTATTGTGCTAAGAACGCGTGCTCCAGAGTTGTCTCCAGTGTTGCACCCCTATTCATTCAGGCTTTCCTATACTACCGGACGTGTTACTTCCTTATCCATCCGATTCCGTTAGGCCGCATATGGAGCAGGTACTGCTTACATCTCTGCGCTGGCGCACCCGCTTCCAGCTTGATCCATTTACTTCGGTGCAAAGGCGGGCCACTTGATCGCGAACTCACCAGCGGTATGGAGCCTCTCAGCCTTCGGGGAGATATTGGATCTCTCTATGTGTTCTACCATCTGTATAATGGGGATTGTTCTCAATAACTTTTTGACTTGGTGCCATCGTCACCATTCTACTATCGCACTGCTCGCCGGCGATGTGGAGCTCATCCTCATATCCTCAAGCTGCCTCGATCGTCCACCGAACGATTTAGCCGGATTTTTTACAGTAATGCCAAAAAATACTAAAATGTAAAATCAGGAAAAGAACCATTCTTAGAAACATTAAAAAAATCTATAGATCCAAAATTTTGATGGGGCGGGTATGTAGTCAGACTGCTAGACAACCGCTAGAGTAAAATAGTTACCGAACGGTAAGCTAACAAATTAATCTCACTCTCACAAGTCAATTAATATTTTTGTTATTGATAGAGCAAAGCTAGCCTATATTTGAATCCAATAGGAATCACATTTACACGTGCTGAACTTGAACTTCAAACGTGAAAACCAATTTCCGCCAACTGAAAATCGATGCATTAAACCTCTTTGCACGAGAAAATGTATAAAAATATCACTGCACATTTTTAGGGTTCGGTATTCAAACAAGGACCCTTATAATTTTATCATGTCCAAGATTTTACGAAACATAAAGTCTAAAGTCGTTTTGAATGAATTACATGGTTACCACATAAATAAAAAGAAGTTCTTAAAAATCTGAGTAAATAAAAAGATTAGATTCGCTAGATTCGCGGACTGAAGTGACAAGTAAAAATATCCCGCCCAACTAACTACCTACTCATTCTACGTAATCTACTAAACCCAACTAACTACATTTAAAATTACTACGAAACCCTGGCCCAACGTATAAATTGTGAGGTTCTTTTTTATTTACTTTATTTTTATGCAATATTTCCATCACTCACGTTGTGTAATGAAAAACGACATCTCTTTGTAAACTATTAGATGATAAATATTTTACCTATGTTTTTTTTAGAAAGATTTTATTTTTTAACTCAATTCGACCGTTTTTTTTTAAATTGTAATAACTCTATTGGGTTTAAGAGGTATTATTAAAATATTGACAAAATTATGATAACTAATTGTTAGTTTTAATTATGTGTTTAATTACGTTTTAATAACTTCAAAGATACATCAGGGAACCCCTCAAAATCACAAGGAAATATATATTTTATGATAGAGATATTTTTACGGCTCTTCGGTTTATGACAATCCCAGAACAAGGTTGGTACCTAACTATGGTCTAAACTATGGTCAAGGACGTACTGGCCTGGACTTGGACAACAAAGGCAAACAACCGAACTCACGGATGTAGTAGGTATGAGTAGATTATGTCATAGTAGGTATTATGTCAATACATAGATATGAGGTATTCAATATTGTAGACAGTCTATTACATGCATAACCTTGGTAAGTCTTGACAGGTACCTACATATAGAGACACTTGAAATTTTAAAAATAAAATTTACAAAAATAATTATGTCTCCAATAAGTGTGTTCGCAAACCAACGATGTAGAAACAGAACATTTCCGATCATGTAATTACGACATAGATTAGGGTTTCTAGATTGCAATGTTTAATTATACTCAAATAAAAGTACGTAGGTATAATTATGTAGATATAAGCGTGGGGCACTTGTTCTTCTTATTTTACATATCTACTGTACTTTGATCTCAGAAGCTTTTATCGACGGGAAAAAAACTTCTGAGAAGCTCACGCTAATATTTAAAGCTTTTACATTTAAATATTATAATATGTATTATATATTTATATATGCAATAAAAATATTAATTACAATAAATTTTAATAATACCTATAATTTACTTTTGAAAACATATTTTTTTAAAACGAGCGGTAATATGAAAATGACGCATATTTTTACGCTTTTTTTAAACCTACTCGTATATCGATGGCAATTTCAGTTCAATTCATTCAATAGGAACCTAGGTGTTAGAAGTACCTACCAATATACAGAAGTTAAGAGGTAATATACCTTCTCATAAAAAGGAAGGAAACGACTGAAGCCCAACGATTCAATAGGAATAAAAGGTACCGAAATTACTTGAAAAAGCCATACTACAAAGCCGTGTAAAGATTCGATTCGGCAGTAGGAAAGCTCTTTGAACTTTGTAAACACATCGTCATTCTTGCAAACAACAGGGCAACAAAAAAACAAGTCTAAAGTCTGACAAATGTTAGGTGGGTATGTATGCACACTATGTCAGGAGTCAAAATTTCCGATGCAGTGAAGCGACAGTTTTGTGGCATTCTATTTTCTAAACATTCACATAAAAATCTACAAAAACGCTTTCCATTAAATGGGTCAAACGCTACAAAGATATAAATTTGTCTAGAAGGCGGATTGTAAACATCAACTACGCTCTGCGGATAGTTATGTTTAATATACCTACGTAACAGAGTGTACCTAATATGGTGACAACATATTTTTTTACATTAAAGTAAACTTGGCAGTGTTAAAAAGAAAGGAAGATAATAGGTCTAAATTAAACGTGATGTACCTACATACATACAATTTAATTTAGCAGGAAATACAATTTGCGACCTTGAAAGAAGAAAAAAATGATCAGTTATTGTCGCAGGTCTTTTCAATCTAAAATTATGTCACCCAGGTGTATTGTTTTATGGGAAAAACCACATTGTCCTTCTTCTGAATCCATACCTATTGAAATGATAAATATGATTGTAACTCTGCCTGACTGTCTGAACCAATTTTTATGTTTGTTATAGACTTGAGCCTTGGGGATGAACATACGCATTTTTTTTAACATGGGTCTAAGTTCATTTTAAAAAAAGTAATTGATGAGTTTCTCTATCCTCCCGAAATATTATTTTGTTATTTGTAGTTGTATTGTTATATTTTAAACTGCTGTTCGTTTAATACTATTTTATTTTTGATGTTTGTTTTATTCTTTTTTCGTCACATCAACAAAAATATAATTTTGTAATATGGGCGTAACGTAGTTGGTGTGATATTAATCTTATTTTTCATATTCTTCAACTACCTATTTGTATATTTTATATTGTCATACTGTTTGTTGTCCTTAATAAATAAAATAAAATAAAAAAGCAACCTTGCGTTAGAGATAGACTATTCGTAGTACTTGTAAAAGCCTAATTAAAACAAAATCAAACATAAGTAACATAGTAAGTTAATTTCTGTATAATGGGCAGTCTTTTCTTTTTTAAAGTCTACTTAAATATTTTAAGTGTAATAAATAAAAGCTAATTTAAAAAAGAGATACTGAGTCGTATTTAATTTGATGTTTATGTATGAGACGGACTCTCAACCATTCGGCCATTCACGGCGTCGGATCTCGCCGAATGAAAACTACGGTTGGCTGATTTTTGGGTTACGTAATTTACTTTACTCCGAAAGCTTTTTTCCCGTGGGACATATGGAGTACATTCGTCATATACCAACATGTACATATAGCTTTACTAATACGTATTAAGTATAATATGTACGAGTTGGTATCTTGAATCTAGAGAAATATCAATAATAAATAATAGGAAACACCGAGTGTTCTTTTCATACCGTTAGGTGTTCAGTAATCAAAAGAAATTAAGGAAGGATTAAAATAGTATCTCGTAGATAGTAGTAGTACCTAAGTGATGAAAATCTGATGGTTTAAAAATAAAATGCAATAACTTCGTAAAGCTACCCAGTACCTATGCAAATACTTTTTACATTTCAAAACATTCATGACTGGGAAAATGGGGAATATGCACGAATTTTTTTATTGTTTTAAACGTTTTTACGGGTTATTACACTACCAAAAAAATATAACACTTATCGAAAATCTTAACCATTAAGCTTAAAAAAAATATATTAAAATCACTATCATTTCCGGGTGATTCAAACGCGGCCATTTTGGCGCGCTTATTTTGTGATGTGAGATTAGACGAATTCGATGTCAAAAATGAAGTGTTTGGTTTACAAATTTTGAAAATAATTATGTAGGTATGTTTTTGTAACAATATGAATTACATTAAAAAAAATCGTCCATTTTGAAGTCACGTGCCTATTCCCCATTGGTTAGTTAGTTACAATGCGTGGGATGCAGATGCAATATGAAACATACACGTGCCTATTTCTACCTAAGTTAATACTTCTCGAAGCAAATATTTTAGGTTCTTATTTAATATAATATAATAGGTCAATAGGCTACGTGTTTTCATATGTTGTCGGTTCGATTTCCACTCAGGATAAGCATATAAGCGTAAATATCTAAATAAAAATACGTAAATATATAAATTGTCATTAAGTGAAGGCTTTCGTTTTTTTCATAAGGGGACTTACCTATGTGCGCTTGGGTACTAAGAAATCATACTACGGCATCAAAACTATGAAGGAAAATTAAGAAACCATATTAAAATTGAAACTTACACTAATCTCAATGTAATTTCGATTTCGATTAGATGATAAATACTTAACATAGAAATTTGCAGAATATATTATAGAAAAATGTGTAAGTAGGTTATGTTATTATAATTTTCTTGTAACTGGTTCATATATCTAAACACTTCAATAGTTTACGTTCAATTATAATGGATTTGGGCTGGCGATTATTGTATGCGCTGAGGATAATCAGCTTCTATTTTTTTCAAATGTTGAATGGAAATAGTTCTAACATTATTCATAACAGTTACATGAAAACTGGTACAAAATTTACTGCAGAAGTGTACTGAGAACAAATGCAAATGAAGATGGAAAAGCTCGCTGTCAAAAAATTACCGAGGCTTGTCAATTGTAATTGTTCACAACTTCGTACCATATCAAATGACAGGAGCTTCAAGCCGCACCCGGCCAGCAGCCGTCACCCACCGTACACATCAGACCTTGCTCCAATTAATTAGCATTTTTTTTTTCGGAAACCTTTTTACATGACCCTAATGGTGAGCGATAAAAAACACTTTTTAAGAGTTCATATTGTTTTCCCCAGCATTTTCTATAGCAGAGGATGAACTTCTATTAAAATAGCCAAAGTGTATTGACAATAGTAGGTATGTACTTCGATTAAGTAACTGTATAGGTAGGTACTTATTTTCATGACAAAAAAATATTTTGTTTCAAAAAAAGGTACAAAATATACAAGCAAATGTACAACTATAATATATAAAAAACTTCTTCGAGGCTGCCGCTGCTGCCGATCGGCAAGGTTCCCAGAAGGCTGGCAGCGTTTCCTCTTTGGATGGCCAAGCTGATGCGTTGGCGGAAAAAGCTCCCCGCCCGCCGGTCACCCGAGGCCTCGATTAATTTTTAAATAAAATATTTGCGAAACGACGAGCTTCAGACCCCCACGGACCCATGGTCTCAACCGCAAAAGGCATAAATTGATAATTTGGACCAATACAGGCGTACTTTTTTAATTTTGAATTTTCCATTTTCATTAAAAGATGTTTGATTATTTCTAGAAAATATAGCCTACCTAACTAACGACCTAATAAACACTGTTAACATATTTATAGAAATCAAACGCTTTTGCGATAGCAAATTTTATTATTAAACTTACTTTGATAAAAAATATAATGTAACGATGTTAAGTACTTGAGTGATCTATACAATCAAATGAAGCTTGGCCGTGAATTTGTGTGGGATGATATATCATACTTTCTTTAGAATATTTCTAATATATCTATACTCACTAATTGGCTATTCGACGTTTTTATTACCAAAGAGCAATAATAACACGACGTAAACAATATTGAATGATTCCGTCTTCAAAAAAACTTTACAGTAATTTTAAATGATTGATTTTTAATAATATGTACTGTAAGTTTCTAATCCTTTATTTTTAAATGTAGGGTAACTTATAAAAACTCGCAATTAGTATAAAGAAGTTTATAGAAAGTTCTAGGAGGATCCATAAAATACATTTGATATCAATATAACTTTTCAGTTATATTTTGACTTGCTCTGGGACATTTCAATTAAACCATTGATTGGTTTATTTTAGTTTGACAATCAAATTGAACATTTCAAAAAGTCATTATTATATCTAAATAATGTGAGATATAATTATTTATCGAAAGTTTTCGATCGTAGTTCAAGTTACTAAATTAAACTTGAAGAATATTCTAAAGGATTTTGAAACGTTAGTATAAAGCGTACCTAGTTACAAAGAGATACCTACTTATCATTTGAATTGTATGGTAGAGCAATTCTTGATGTATACATACCAATAAACTCCAGGCCGAACAGTTTCCACGTGCCGCGTTTAGTGACTATAATCACTTGAGGACAAACGTTCCGATGGATCTGCTTCGCAGTATAGTGAAGGAAGTGAAGCGCCTCGATAATCTGCAAATAAAATAATCGATGATGCCACGTGTCGCGAGAATGCTGAATTACGTCTTTGATTACGTATCCTATTTTACGATTTATTTTAATCTTACTGAATTATGTTGTTTAACCTTTAACACGAATGACCTATGAATCATTTGGTAGGTAGTGCAGTGATAAAAAGAAAACAGTTCTTAAATGAGCAATTAGAAGAAAAAAACGATTTCAGTGCCTAATAATAATTGATATAACTCGTAGACACTATCAATGTCCAAGCAAATCGTCTGACCGACGTTTGACCTAAGTTACCCATAATATACTAATAAAGCTAGTTCGATATAGAAGATTGGCCATTTATCAAATTAATTAACTGCTTACGCAATGAACATGAAAAGTTTTCAATTAATATCTTAGGCTCAGGCACATCCCACGCAAATTTCGACCTATGGGACGAGAAGCCTCATTATTTTTATTTATAAATTTTTCAGAAGGCATCTTGGCTATTCTTCTTGTGAAATAAATGATCTACAGTAATTGGTGGGACAGAGAGAAAAGTGTATGACGAATAGGCGTAAGTTGGAATATAATTTTAAGAGAAGAATCGACGAAACGTTTGTCTATATTATAAATCTGAAGAGTTTGTTTGTTTGAACTAATCTCAGGAACTATACCTACTGGTTCGAATTTAAAAAAGTTATAATAATAAATATTTTAGTGTTGGATAGCCTATGCAAAAAAAACATATAGTATGAACAGTAGAAAAAAAAAATTATTCATAAATATACTACATAGGTACCTACTTAAAACTATAACAAAAAGGAAAATAATAAAAAAATACACTAAATATATACATACTAAATTAGAAACAAAACAACCTATAAATAAAACTAAATTATAAATAAAACTAGATTATAAATAAAACACAGAATTTAGGTTTGGGTAACGTGCCCAAAATACTGGCTACGTTACCTCGCTGTATAGCGAGCACAGCATATTCTAATGCGTGGGAAAAATTACGCAACAATAGTATATGACGGAAGACTTTGTTTAAAATTAAATACTTGTGATGAATAACCTATTTATTTGGATAATGATTAATACCATTGTTATAAAAACTCCTTCCCTCTCTATTAATAAATAATAAAAATGGTCCGCGATAGCATGTATATCTTATACACTATAACCTTTTTAATGGTTAGGTATTTGTTCTAAATAATTCTAAAATAATGCATTTTTTGCGAATGAGTTTTTATAAATATGGCATTAATCCTTATACAAATAAATACGTTTTTTTTCCGTGGAAAAATATCCGAGAAAAAGGTATATCCTATAATAAACTTTTTATCCCGGGAAAAGATAAAATCCCACGGGAAAGTATCCTGTTTTATTCCAGGATATGATCTACCTGGATCCTTTATACTTCTGCGGTCAGCAGTTTAGATGATAATCCAAAATATAGGTAGATATAAGATATACAAGAGATAGGATTGATGACTGTTTCATGTGTAGTTAGTTAGGTAAAATCAAGTAAAATGTAATACATACGATGGTTATGCTTATGATGACACATTTATGAAAACTCATGAAAAAAATCTCTACACATCTGTCAGGTCAACATCTCGTCAAGCGGTGTAAGTAAATGGCCGCGTCGTGACTATAGTAATATTTATACTGTGGTAATAGAGACTGATGTTTGAGGGAGGATTCCCTTGGAGTAATTTCTTAGTCATTATAATACTAATAATAAGCTTTATTTAACAACGTCAACGCCATATTGGACTTATGGAAATTTTGTTCCAGCGCGAAATCACCGTAGGCCAAATGTCAAATTGTCAATTAGTCTATGAATTGATATTGAAAACTAGTAAACTCACGGGATTATTCAATCAATAGGAAGATAATCTATTAATGTCTGTTAATAAAATTAACATTTAAAACCTTTTAAACTCGTACTTATGTAATAAATATTAAATCGTATGTATGTACGTAATGTAATTTGTGGCCCAGACCCTCCTAGCCCCTTCCCCACTTCTTTATGAAATACCGTTTGATGGGCTAAAATTCCGTAGGTCACGTCAAGTTATCTTAAAATAACAATAAATAGGCATCTACGCATACAATTTTTAAAAAAAGAAGATTCTACAACTTTCTCAAAATATTGTAAATTTTCGGATTGGAGTTTATTTCGTTTCTTTGCATTTCATGAGAACATTTACCACAGTATGATGTTTTCTTTTTTACACCATCATAAAATAGAGATCAACAAACAAAAAGCCCACCGACTTCCCGACCTCAGATCATCCGTAAATTATTTTTCCTTTCATTTTCGTTATAATATTTTCTTCCAATGGGTTTCATTTATTCATCCTACATTTTTTTTTACTTTTTACCATTTTCAATGGATTCAACCCTGGTTAATAGCGTACAACAGAACTATAGGTACTCTTCAAGGTCACGCGTGCCAAACTTTATCTGAAATAGCATCATATTAATCTTTGCTTGGCAAGCAAGTCAACCTAATGGGTTGACTTGTTGACTTGCTGAACGTAACACAAGTTAAGTTCTGTTATTTATAAGTAACCCTTTATAAGTTTGGATGAATGTGCAGGGGTCGCAAAATGTTTATGCTTCTATTATTTTAGTTCTCTTATTAGGTACCTAAACGAGCTAATTGGTTTTTAGGGTTCCGTACCCAAAGGGTAAAAACGGAAACTATTACTAAGACTCTACTGTCCGTCTGTCACCAGGCTGTATCTCATGAACCATGATAGCTAGACAGTTGATATTTTCACAGATGATGTATTTTTGTTGCCGCTATAACAAAAAATACTAAAAACAGATTTTTATTAATACAAAATTTGCACGGAACCCTCGGTGAATCCGACTCGCACTTGATCGGTTTTTTTTTATTAACTTTTTATACCCTGACTTTCTTATTGATTCATCTATGTAAATCGACTATTCGTAGAATAGCATAAGATAGGAATTAATTTTAGCTATAAATATAGGCAATGGTAGTAGGTACCTACATACAAGCCACCATAAAATATTTTCTATTTCCATAAAAGTAGACACATGACCTACATAAGAGTTTACTCAAGGGATATAGGTATGTCTCGGCTAATTAGTGTAAGCTGAAAGCTAAGTCATTTTCCACGTAGCTTTTAGGATACTCATACAACTAGGATAACCTTATACAGTATAGTGGATGGAACTACGTAGTAAAGGGCTTACAAATTTATATCTCAACTGTACCAGACAGTTGAATTTCAAAGAGCATATTGTAAGAGGTTGACTATGATTTTATTAATAGTTTATTTATATATGCGATTTCAAAGTTGAACTCATATTGAATTGGCCACCCATTAGCACAGGCTAGCCTAGTTTGGGGGCCAGGAAACAACGAACACGTGTTTTTCTTATTTACTTACCTGTATATAAACTGTAACATCTGTAGAAGACTTTTTGGCGGGAACTTGCGAAGTGACGTTGTGTTTTCGATTTATTTTCATTAAATTCGTGTATTTTGAGTTTTATTGAATAATTTCGGTGGTGTTTTGTCCAATAAAGATCAATCTAAGTGCACAAGTGAAATGAAATGAAAGCATCGTATCATGACTTTCCAGGTTGTCCTAAAAAGTCCATGAAATGTTTTAGTGGAATAGCCGCCAATTTCACTAAAATTAGACCGGACCTATACGGACGAGGACTAGAATTTACAGTGAAAGTGACAATAAAACGTGACTAAACATAAAAGATGAATATTTCAAATAAAGAAATGGCTTACCATGGCATACCTGGAAACCAAGCCAAAAATCTTCTTAAAAAAACTGTGTAGATATACCTACTCCTTGGTCAATAAAAAAAATTAATGTTGAGTATAGTAGTGATACAACTACTAGTAATGCAAGTAAAGCTTCAAAATGTATAAGGAATTATACAGGAAGACCCAGAAAATAGTGTCAAGCGGAAGCCCAAGAATATCTTAAGTGGTATAATAGTGCTAGATTCACAGAGTACAACTAGATAATCTCAGGATGACGGTGATAGGTATACCTACCTCGAATTAATAAAGATCAACTTAGATGCTCTGGGTCTAATGACAGTTAAGTTTGGCGTCGGTGCAGACGTGGGTTATTTGGGAATAAGAGCCGTAAGCGCCCTAAGTCGAAAAATACAAAATGAAAAGTCATAGATGAAAGAAAACGGATAAATTGCGGGAGGACACTAATGCAGTAACCGAGTGGTGGGTAAAATATGAGCAAAAAAGAACGCATTGACTGCGGTCGGCCTTATGATCGGGCGACATCGTTACGGATAGGTAGTAATTACGATTGGCACAGGACTGAAAACTGTGCGCCATAAGCAATTTCTGTCGGCAGGAAAGGACTGAATGAGTAGATCAGTACTAGTATTCGTTATTTGTTCAACAAGTGAGTAAAGTTTTTTTTTTGGTAGTCTAAAATATAAGCACGAGCATAGCGATGGTTCTAATTTAGACACTGAGCACAGAAAAAGGTAGACAGGGCTTATGTGAAGCACAGTAAAGGCAGCCGATCGCGTTCCTGTGCGACGCGACTTACGCGGGATAACGTACGTGCAGGTCACGCAAACAACTTCTTTGCTTCATTTCATTGGAGACTATTGTTTACGTATTAACCTAACGTATTAAAATTAGAACCCTAAAATTAGAATTAAAAAAAAATGAGATGAGAGTTTTCATTGTTTTTTTTTTTGTAGATATAAAGTTAAAATAAACTTGCACGCATAGCGTGGAACGTGGAATCACGTTACATTCTAGAAAATAGCTGAATGTAGTAACATTCTAGGTTAAATGAAAGAAGGTCAACTAACAGCGGTCATGACCCCGGCCGTGGTCGGGCATGGAAATCGGGAGGTGGGTCACGATTTATGACGATAAGTGACGTACAACTACGAGTGCTGATCTAGTATAAAATACCTAATCTATTCTAAGTTGAGGAAATTAAATTTTATCGTGCTTTTAATATTTTCAGAATGTTTTTGCCCTATACGTTTATTTCCTGAAACCCGTGGGAAGTTGGACCATTGTAATAACGGATATTAAATTCATGTGACATAACTTGCGGGCTCTGCACTGCACGAAGCAATGCGCGACGTTCGACAAACTAGTATGAAGAGAAAATTAAATTCTTTCTTTAATTGCAAATACCTGTGTAACATGTACTCGTAGGTAGGTATTTATATACAAAGTGTATTTTCTTAACTTGTTCAAACGAAATGTGCGGATGTAAGACAAAAAATTATCGATAAAAACTTTTTATAAAAAAATAAAAACAACTTCAAAGGCAAGTGTTGCACTAAAAACCGAAAAATAAACTGAATAAGACATTAAATAAAATGGACAAAAAATATTTCAATAACTAAATAGACCAAAAACTTTACTTATGTAAACTACCTACGCACCTATTAAAATTATTATTCTATAAATACCTTTTGATCTGTTTGAAGTCGGTGCCAAGCCTAATAGGTTTAATAGGCTTCGTACGGTTTGAGGAGGTAGGACATAGCATAACATCTGCTCATAATTGGGGCCGTCTGATTGGGGAAGTACCTCCACCTTACAGAATATCGCAGCCAAATAACACTGCCAAGTGGTGTTGTGTTCCTGCGGTGAGTAAGGTTGCCAGAGCTCCTTAGAGGAGGCACTGTGCTGACGGCGGAGGGACCGGCGGTATTATGGAGTCGCTATTGAGTAGTGCAGGCGCAGCATGTTGGCGTGCGGTTAGGGAGTTCCGGTGAAACGGTTGACCGCTGGCCGCCCGCAGATAGAGTGAGTTCCCGAACCCAGGGATTACTTAATCTCCTCCCTGGGAGGCTGAACTGCCATCTGGCGATGCTAGTGAAGGCATTTATTATTTCTTTCATTGTATTTTTGAGCTTGGCACCGACTTCAAACAGATCAAAAGGTATTTATAGAATAATAATTTGAATAGGTGCGTAGGTAGTTTACATAAGTAAAGTTTTTGGTCTATTTAGTTATTGAAATATTTTTTGTCCATTTTATTTAATGTCTTATTCAGTTTATGTTTCGGTTTTTAGTGCAAGATTTGCCTTTGAAGCCGTTTTTATTTTTTTATAAAAAGTTTAATTTTTCCATTTTTTATATTTCAATGTTTTCAAGAAATATTTAATTGTTTTCGAGCAAATTAAGCCTATTATTAATTTACATTATCTATACTAATATTAGAAAGCTGAAGAGTTTGTTAGTTTGTTTGTTTGTTTGAACTAATCTCAGGAACTACATAAAATATAAGTATTAGTGTTGGATAGCCCATTTATCGAGAAAGCCTATAAGTTAAATAACATCACGCTATTAGATG
Organism: Ochropacha duplaris; assembly: GCA_951361185.1. Taxonomy (NCBI): domain Eukaryota; kingdom Metazoa; phylum Arthropoda; class Insecta; order Lepidoptera; family Drepanidae; genus Ochropacha; species Ochropacha duplaris. The sequence continues at coordinate 7,085,794 of OX592690.1, forward strand.
AGGGAATACATAAATAGATAAACTTTTAAAGAAAATAAAGAATATATATCCTAAATGATTAAGGCTTCTTTCTCAGCAGCTACTTGATATTGCGTTTCATTTCATATCTACACACACTATTAGATGAGGGAATACATAAATAGATTAACTTTTAAAGAAAATAAAGAATATTTATCCTAAATAATTAAGGCTTCTTTCTCAGCAGCTACTTGATATTGCGTTTCATTTCATATCTACACACACTATTAGATGAGGGAATACATAAATAGATTAACTTTTAAAGAAAATAAAGAATATTTATCCTAAATGATTAAGGCTTCTTTCTCAGCAGCTACTTGATATTGCGTTTCATTTCATATCTAGGACAACGTATATTCTAACTCCTAACCGATAAAGATATTACCTTCTATCATCAGCTCATTTTAATATACAAAGAGACGACGATACGAGTCTAAACGTGACTATAATATTTAAAAAAATATCCCATAACTCCTAACCTTTAAGGAGTTGTACCTTCCATCATCAGCTCTGCAACATAAGATGATGACTACCAGATGGAAATAGCTGTGATAAGTACGTATATGAATGAAAAATACTGTAAATTCTTATAAAATTTGAGGGTTGCTCTCATTTTCCCCAGGATCCCATCATTAGATCCTGACTTGGTGACAGTGGGACTACCGTATACTCTTTCAAATGAAAAAAGAATTTTGAAAATCGGTTGACATTTCTTATAAAATTTGAGGGTTGCCCTCGTTTTCCCCCAGGATCCCATCATCAGACCCTGACTTGGTGATAATGGGACCACCGCCAAAGTATACTCTTTTAAACAAAAAAATAATTTTGAAAATCAGTTGGCAATTGGCGAAAAAATCGATGAACATACATAAAAAAAAACATACAGTCGAACATATAACCTCCTCCTTTTTTGAAGTCGTTTAAAAATTGAAAAAAAAAAGTCATGCTCAACTACTCAGTTTGATTCACTAAGGTTTATCAAACGAGATATTTTTTTTTTCGTTTTTGTTGATTTTCTCAAAAAGTGCTTAATCAATTTCGACAAAATTTAAATGGGACCACCTCTGAAGTATGATATACCAAACAAAAAAAGAATCATCAAAATCTATTCATAATTGGCAGAGAATTCGAGTAACAAACATACAAAAAAAAAAAAACATACAGACGAATTGAGAACCTCCTCCTTTTTTTTGAAGTCGGTTAAAAAGAAGTTGCATTATCAACTTTTTTTTTCGACTTACATCCGCACATTTTTGGCGGTGATTATCATAACAACGAAAAGAGATGACCCATAAATATTTTGTAGAGTTTGGAGATTAAATCATGAAATTTAATAAAACATGCAAAAAAGTCTACCTCTCGAACCCAGTTTTAAAGATATGGATCACAAATGAAAAATAAAACAGATTTTTTTACAAATTATTAATAGTTTTGTTATTTTGTACCAGGTTTCTGTTCTTTATAGTAATCTTGTCAGCTAGGTTGACTTTCTAGCTTTCTAATGACACTACCTAGAAGAAAATACTTAGTTTACTTAAAAAGAAACAATGACAAAACCAAAAGGTGAGATTTACATTTAAAAAAAAAACTAAAGTGCGTTAGTTTTTGAAATTGCTAACATAATCAACTTTTTGTCCCGATTTTTATCGATAATTTTTTGTCTTACATCCGCACATTTCGTTTGAACAAGTTGAGAAAATACACATTGTATTCGTCGATTCAATAGAATAGCAAACAAAATTTGTTTTTACATTTGGTAATTCTACTGTACATTACCTGAAGAAATCCATATCGTAGCTCGATATCCAAAAAATAGTACTCCTTGGCATGAGGTGGGCGCTGCGATGGCGTGTTCATATGGTGGTGATGTGCGCTCGGTGGGCCCAATGATATAGGGTGCGGCATTATCGGAGGTGGTGCTCCTGGCACTACTGTGCACTCCTGAAACAATATCGTTTATTATATAATGATCCCTATAGGCACAGAGTTAATTCTTCGAGGGAGCGTGGAGGGCCAAATCCTTAAAAAATGCCGACAACGGTGTTATAAATGGTGCTTATCTATCTATATCTGTTACGGACAATGAGACATTTCAATAAAGAAATTTGAATGTTATGTTATTTTTCCTTTAGTAGCGAAATCACATACTGTTGCAAGCCGTAAACTGGCCTCTGCAAAATAAAATATTATGTATTGAAAATAAAGTAAACAAAGTCTGCTATGCGAACCTACCTGTATGTATCGCATAGAAATATGAGGTGAATTAAAGTAAAATTAATTTGTCTATAGATTCTTGTATCTCGTGGTATTAAGTGGCGAAAACGTATACCGTTGCCAACCACAACGTAGTCATTGCATACGAAACGTTATGTAGTAAATAAACAAAGTAAATAAGCAAAGTAAATAAGGTAAATAGAAGGAATTATGCTAAAACCATGGAACGGCTCTCGATAAGGTAATGCCTTGCGCCGAGGGTACCAATTTTGATGTTTATTTTCTGTTTTCCTGGCTTATTCCTTATATATTTGTTATGTACAAGTACCTGATGAGGTTTATATACATTAATACGATATGGAATGAATCACTATTCTCATATCCAGTCACTAACAAAAAGTTTGTTGTGAAACTGAAATATGCTTATTTTCCCTATATACATTAAGTGGATACGTTATGTACTATTGTAAACCACACAAGAATAATGGCAGGCAGATGACTAAATAGGTAGCCAAGCCATATTGCATGTAAAACAGGTGTTTTTCGGTGAAAAATGTATACCAAAATATGACTCAGTAAAACCATGTAAATACAGTCGAATTACTGATTAGAAATGTTTAGAAACACATAGAACCATGTAAAATAGATGTTATGTACCTAAAATAGTTATTTCCTAACCAAAATGACGTCACGAATATAAATCGATGACGCAGATAAATATCATTTTTGTAAACAAGTCGATCAGCCAATCACAGCGCTGGAAATCGAAATTGAATTAGTACACGTTTGCGAGGATTAGAATTGCAGATAAGAAGGCTTGTTTGTTTTGTAAAATCACTCCTCGAATTCATCCTGATCTACGTGCTGCTCTCAAGCTGAAAAATTGTAATCGTACTTTTAAGTATTAGCATAGTGAACTACGTCACAGTTGTAAACACCATATGAAGAAAGAAATACAGTCCACTATTATCACTTTGGCAAGGAGTTTTATTTGAATGAAGGCGAAACCCCACAAGTTGTGGTCCTGTCGTCGCCGGATAGCTGCCAGCCTGCAAGTTTTGAGTGCATTCAAGCAGAATTACGGGACCACCTCACAAGTTGTGGTCCTGTCGTCACCGGTTTATTGAAGCAACTCAAGCCGTGGTGTTTTGGAAGCCGGACGTTCCTGTTTGCAGCGATTGGAGATATTTTGAAGCCAAGGGGGTGCCGTTCGTCGTCCCATCGAGTCCAGGGCTGTGTATACGTTGATGGGGTTGCAAGGGCTATTGAAGAGTCATCACACATCGGCGGTTTGACGGGGTATCAGTCATATACCACGTCAGACAGATCAAGTACACAACTCGACGTGGGAAGAACACCGAACGGTGCAACGAGTGCAGCACGGGTCAGCGAGGGAAGAACACCGAACGGTGCAACGGGGAGTCAATAGGGAGCTCAAGCAAAGGAGTTCAAGCAAAGGAGCTCAAGCCAAGGGGTTCAAGATCAGCCAGCACGGACGGTGCACCTGGTCGACGATTGTTGAAGAAACCCAACGCGGTTTATCCGTGGCCCTGTACTTCCAACCACCTAACGGTGTCAAACGGTTGGAGTCAGAGGTTAACGCCTTTTAAGGCGGTGTGGTGGTGTGCGAAGCCACCAGTCTATATCCTAGCGCATAGCGCGGACTGAAACAGCGCACTACGCCGGTAAGGTCGTATCTCGGTGCGGGGGCCGGACTGTAGGCACTGCCAATGGGGTCGGACATTCCAGCCGACTTCCGAGCGCCCCGTTACCTTGTACTTCCCTCTGCTGGGTAGTTCCCCCTATTTCCATTCCTTACTTTCCATCCCTGAAGGAGCATATCCCGTTTAACCACGGGCCCTCCTGACGGTCTGATAGGGACGATTAGGGAGGTAGGGACACGTAGGGATAGTTAGGGAGGTAGGATAGTTAAGTTAAGTAGGTTAATTAGGGTCATAAGGTAAGTTTAGGTAGGGATAGTTTATTTTGTGTTTTGTTTTTCGTTTGTGGATATGACTACACCAAGGAGTCCTATTCGCACACGCCGAACAATCGACAAAATGCCTCGAGTGTTTGAGGATTCCCCCGCGTCTCCGTCCACCGTCAACGCACCAATCCGCGAATCAACAACCACATCTACGAGTATAACAACCGCGCCGACGAACATCGCGACTGTAACCACCGCGACCGTACCGACAACGACTTCCGTGACCGATCCATCCGCACGCGAGAAGATACCACCGCGTCCGATCACCACCATCACGGAGAGTAGACAGCAAGCGGCGTCAGTACGATCACAACAGTCAAACGCGAGCACCATAGTACGTATCAGACGGGCGGAGCTAGATGCAGAAGAACGGTTGACCGAGATTCGCAGAGAAGAGTTGCAGCTTCAAGCCATGCTTATCAAGAAGCGACTCGCCGTCGACGTGGCGACTATAAGGGACGAGACCGACCGGGATAGCGCGTGCGTGGAAGAAACTATTTCCGCGGAAGATAGAGTTCAAGATTGGCTGAAATATCGCGCTTTACGGGGGGAGACAGAAGACCAACCGGGCATGGAACGACGGAGGAGCCGCTCACCCACCAAAAGGGACAGATTGGAGCCGCCCCCTCCTATTGTCGAAAAAGAAACACGAAAACCTAGATCACCGACCCCACCGCGATCGAAGGATAATGCGATCGACAAACTAGCGGAAACCTTGGAACGAATGGTCAGAGGCAGGAAGCCGCCGAGGCAGACTCAAGATCTACCCATCTTTAGCGGCGCCACTGAGGAATGGCTACCATTCAAGGCGGCCATGAAGGAGTCCACTAGTTTACACGGATTTTCTACTGCAGAGAACTTAGCCAGATTGAGGACGTGCTTACGAGGCGAAGCACGGAAGGCAGTATCCGCCCTTCTACACACGGCTACTGAACCGTCGGAAATTATGTCAACATTAGAACAATGTTATGGACGTCCAGAGATGATTATAGATCACGCGCTCGAAGAATTGAAGAAGTTACCGCGCCTGGGCACCTCCGCCGACGAGATGAACAGTTTTGCTATCAAATTACAAAACACAGCAGCAGTCATCAATTGTGTGGACGAAAAGGGATACCTGCAAAATCCTATGTTAACGCGGCTAGTAGTAGAAAAGCTAAGCCCACACATTAGATCAAGATGGTGTGACTATGCCGAAGAACACGGAACTAGATCGGAGCCGGAAATTATTACATTATCACGATTTCTTATGCGAGAGGCGGAACGCGCCATTAAGCACACATATACGGTTAAAAGTTCGGCGGGAACGACGCGCACGGAGAATAAACGTGAATATTCACGTAAGACGATGGATCGTGGCCACAAGGCTCCAGTCTACGCGACAACAGAGACTTCTACCAAGAAAAAGGAGTGCTACTGTTGTGGAGCGGAACACGACACGTGCAAATGTCCCAAGCTCGAAGCCATGTCGGTACCTGAAAGGTGGGCATGGGCGAAGGAAACTCGTATGTGCTACCGATGTATGAACAGCAAACACAAGAAGTTTGCATGTAAAGCAAAGAAATGCGGAATAGATGAATGTCGTCACGTGCACCACACGCTGCTGCACATGACAAAAGCCGGAAATCTAAGTAAACCAGTGGAGACTGATCAACCAGTACTCACGGCATCAACACACGCATCATCAGAGAATCGTCAAGTGCTCTTGAAAGTGTGTCCAATCGTTATAAAAACGAGAACCGGACCGGAAATAAATACGTACGCGCTGTTCGATGAGGGATCCACCATCTCACTAATAGACGAGGAAACAGCCAGAATGATCGGAGCAGACGGCCCAACCCGGGCTCTGCACATTCACGGGGCTACGTCGAGTCAACGAGAACCAGACAGCCGTCAAATCAGTCTTGAGTTAAGAGGCAAAAGTCAGACTGAATTCCACCACTTCAAAGCGCGAACGGTTAAAAACCTGACGTTGGGAAACCAAACTATAAAATCCGATGTATTGAAGTTATCACATCTTAGCAAGCTCCGAGAGGAAGATGTTTGTTATGAGTACGGGCGACCGCGAATCCTCATTGGATCGGATAATTGGGAATTAATTATCACGAGGAGATTGCTGATCGGAAAGAAGAATCAGCCGGCCGCATCACTCACTCAGCTAGGATGGGTGATACACGGATCTATGCCAAACAACGTGGTTACCAAGGATAGAGAATTAATATTGCATACACGCACATCTCAAGAAATCAAGCGCGACTCGTCAGTAACCTACGAGGACGACGAGTTGAACGATTTAGTGAAGGCACACTTCGAGATAGACGCTCTAGGAATATCTATGAAAAAGAAACCTATAGCAAAAGATGAGCAAGCAATACAAATATTCAAAAGAACCGCGAAATTGGTCGATGGGCACTACCAGGTGGGATTACCCTGGAAAAGTGATGACGTCACGCTACCACCGAGTTACGATATGGCCTTGAGCAGGCTCCGTGGTATCGAGCGAAAAATGGATAAATCACCACAGTTCAAAGAAGCATACACTCTACAAGTAAATGGATTGTTACAAAAGGGGTATGCGGAACGGTGTCGGCAAGATCATGTGGGTAACAGCCATCTATGGTTCTTACCTCACTTTGCCGTGACTAACCCGAACAAACCGGGTAAAGTGAGAATGGTATTCGACGCAGCCGCACGCACAAATGGAATGTGTTTAAACGACGCGCTGCTCGACGGGCCGGACCTTTTGCAATCACTTTGCGGTATACTGTTTAGATTCAGGAAGAAACCGGTTGCCATAACAGCGGATATACGTGAGATGTTCTTACAGGTCAAAATACGACCGGAAGATCGCGTAGCACAGCACTTCTTATGGCGTGGAGATAACCGAACTGAGCCACCTCAAAAGTACGCGATGACCTCTATGATATTCGGAGCACGGAGCTCTCCATTCCTGGCGCACAGTGTTAGGAATGAAAACGCTGTCATCTGCGCGGAGTCACACCCACTCGCCTGTCAGGCCATCCAGCAGAACCATTATATGGACGATTGGCTGGATAGTTTCAGTGGCGAGGAGATTGCCGCCAGAGCGATGAAAGAGGTACAAGAAGTACATAGGAAAGCGGGCTTCGAGTTGGCCAGTTGGAGTTCTAATAGACCGAGTTTATTAGAGTCGATTCCGGAACAGAATCAATCACGAATACCCAAAGAGCTCGGCGCGAATGCATACGAGCACAGTAAGGCATTAGGAATACTTTGGGAGCAAACCAAGGATGAGTTGGCATTTAACACTGCCATGCCCAGAGTTCCTGACGAAGTCAAGCAAAAGTGGCGAACGCCCACGAAACGAGAGGCTCTCGGAACAGTCATGTCTATCTTTGACCCGCTAGGACTGTTGAGCCCGTATACCATCACAGCTAAGATCATGCTCCAAGAGTTATGGAGAAAAGGGATCGAATGGGAAGACTTCTTGCCATATGAAGAAGCCAACATTTTCGATGATTGGTACGACGACCTTAAATACATAAGCAATCTCCGGCTGCCGAGATGCTATGACCACGAGGAGAGTACCAATCAACAACTACACGTGTTCTGTGACGCCAGTGAACAGGCCTACGCGACAGCCGCGTATTGGCGTAACACACACAAGGATGGGAAAGTCAGCATTATCTTGGTAGCCGGAAAGGCCAAGGTCGCACCAATGAAAGCTCAGAGCATGCCACGAATGGAGCTGCAAGCGGGCTTGATAGGCGCCAGATTAGCGAAGGAGATAGTCAGACAACATCATCAAACCGAAGCCGAAGTAATCCTTTGGAGCGATTCGAAAACAGTATTGCATTGGATTAGAAACGATTCAGCCAAATACACGCCGTATGTATCGCACAGACTGAGTGAGATAGCCGAACTGACCGATGTCAACCAGTGGCGCTGGATACCGACAGCGCATAACGTAGCCGATGACGCCACACGGTCAGGAAACACGCGTCTAAAAAGCAGCGATCGATGGTTTACTGGCCCTCAGTTTCTAAGGGAACCACAGGACCAATGGCCGAAGGAAGTCGACTCTGATAGCGAGCAGAACGAGACCTTAGAGGTTCAAACTACAGCTCATACACGAGAGAAATCTGACCTCATAGATATCACAAGGTTCTCATCGTATCAGCGACTACTACGAACGGTTGCCGTTGTAATAGCCTTCATAGATAAATGCCGACGTCGCGCCGACTGTTTAAACACCGAACACGTAAAAAGGGCTGAACACATTTTGATAAAACAAGCTCAAAAAGATAGTTTTCCGGAAGAAATAAGTCGACTGAAGAAAGGAAATAACGTGGATCGCACTAGCCGATTATATAAGTTAGATCCTAGATGGAGCTCCGAGGGAATTATTCGTTTAAATGGACGAATAAACGCAGCCACCGTACCAAATTGTATGAAGGAGCCGCCTATATTGGATGGATCTCATATCCTTACGCATCTCATAATAAAACAAGAGCACGCAGATCGACACCATGCGGGAAAAGAACAGCTAGTCAATAACTTGAGACAGAGCTATTGGGTTCTTAGAGTGAGACCGACAGTGAAAACTATACTAAGAAATTGTGTTCGATGTCAATTAAGAAAGGCAAATCCCAAAGTACCAATTAAAGGGAATTTGCCTCAAATCCGCCTGGGAGCTTTCACCAGACCGTTCACTCACTGTGGAATAGATTGTTTCGGCCCTATGTGGGTAACAATAGGCCGCCGCCGAGAGAAACGCTGGGGCATGTTATTTACTTGCTTGGTCATAAGAGCCATTCATATAGAACTAGTAGCAAGTCTCAGTACCGACTCCGCCATAATGGCATTGCGGAGGATGGCGGCTAGGCGGGGGTGGCCAGAGAAGATTCTGTCAGATAACGGTACGAATTTTCACGGAGCCGAGGCGGAATTACAAAAAGTATTTGTAGAATGGACCACCGCGATGAAAGACTACACGATGGCCAAACAAATAAAATGGAAGTTCATTGACCCCGGAGCACCCAACCAAGGGGGAGCCTGGGAAAGAATGATCAAAAGCGTAAAAACCGCACTGTATACAGTATTAAACGAGCGGGCACCGAAGGAGGAGATATTACTCACTTTAATGGCCGAAATAGAGAACACAATAAACGCACGCCCACTCACACACGTACCCGTAGAACCAGAGGACGCCGAGGCCTTGACGCCAAATCACTTTTTACTAGGGACAGCATCAGGTCTACCCTATGCGGGGGAGTGTGAGATCGCCGATAAACAAACGTGGCGGGCATCGCAAGCGTTAGCCGATATGTTCTGGACTCGATGGGTAAAAGAGTACTTGCCAACACTGACACCTAGAGGTGACACTCGGAAACTGTATGAAAATATTAAAACGGGTGATATCGTTTTAATTGCGGATGGATTATTGCCACGTAACGTATGGCCACGGGGCCAAGTTGAAAATGTAATTGTAGGGCCCGATAATGTGGTACGAAGCGTGGATGTGCGGACGCGCGGGGGAGTCTTCCGCCGACCAGTTAGGCGTCTCATTGTCCTCCCAATAAAGGGTGAAGGCTCCGAAGGTCTTCGCCGGGGGGAGGATGTTACGGACAATGAGACATTTCAATAAAGAAATTTGAATGTTATGTTATTTTTCCTTTAGTAGCGAAATCACATACTGTTGCAAGCCGTAAACTGGCCTCTGCAAAATAAAATATTATGTATTGAAAATAAAGTAAACAAAGTCTGCTATGCGAACCTACCTGTATGTATCGCATAGAAATATGAGGTGAATTAAAGTAAAATTAATTTGTCTATAGATTCTTGTATCTCGTGGTATTAAGTGGCGAAAACGTATACCGTTGCCAACCACAACGTAGTCATTGCATACGAAACGTTATGTAGTAAATAAACAAAGTAAATAAGCAAAGTAAATAAGGTAAATAGAAGGAATTATGCTAAAACCATGGAACGGCTCTCGATAAGGTAATGCCTTGCGCCGAGGGTACCAATTTTGATGTTTATTTTCTGTTTTCCTGGCTTATTCCTTATATATTTGTTATGTACAAGTACCTGATGAGGTTTATATACATTAATACGATATGGAATGAATCACTATTCTCATATCCAGTCACTAACAAAAAGTTTGTTGTGAAACTGAAATATGCTTATTTTCCCTATATACATTAAGTGGATACGTTATGTACTATTGTAAACCACACAAGAATAATGGCAGGCAGATGACTAAATAGGTAGCCAAGCCATATTGCATGTAAAACAGGTGTTTTTCGGTGAAAAATGTATACCAAAATATGACTCAGTAAAACCATGTAAATACAGTCGAATTACTGATTAGAAATGTTTAGAAACACATAGAACCATGTAAAATAGATGTTATGTACCTAAAATAGTTATTTCCTAACCAAAATGACGTCACGAATATAAATCGATGACGCAGATAAATATCATTTTTGTAAACAAGTCGATCAGCCAATCACAGCGCTGGAAATCGAAATTGAATTAGTACACGTTTGCGAGGATTAGAATTGCAGATAAGAAGGCTTGTTTGTTTTGTAAAATCACTCCTCGAATTCATCCTGATCTACGTGCTGCTCTCAAGCTGAAAAATTGTAATCGTACTTTTAAGTATTAGCATAGTGAACTACGTCACAGTTGTAAACACCATATGAAGAAAGAAATACAGTCCACTATTATCACTTTGGCAAGGAGTTTTATTTGAATGAAGGCGAAACCCCACAATATCTAATATATAAAACAAAGTCGGGTTTGTTCGTACACTTATAACTCGAGAACGGCTTTACCGATTTTCATGGTTGTTTCATTAATGCGTTTGTATTTACAATAGGTAAGTATGTAAAACTAAATATCATTTAAAACCTAAAGTATTATGTAAAAAATAAACTATAACAGTGCGTCGAAGATTTTTTAGATTCGTCTCCGCCCGAATAGCAGAATTACTATTAAAAAATACGAATAATTTACAAAAAAAAGGAATAATGAAGAAAGTTATTTTTGTCATATATTTTGTATACTTAGAACGACTTTTTGACGTCTCGAGTTCGGACTGACAGATGGTTTAGTTGCACAATTGGTGGCGCTGGAATCTGGTTCTAATTTTTTTTAGGGCTGGACAACGTCTGTCGGCCCCACTAGTTAGTAAATTTTTTTTTTTTTTATTAAAACTGAAGAAAATTACGTGAAGAAAAAACCTGTGTAACCCTTTTTCTCCTCCTTTTTAGGGTTCCATACCAAAAGGTAAAAGCGGAAACCCTATTGCTAAGATTCTGCTGTCCGTCTGTCTGTCTGTCTCTCACTAGACTGTATCTCATGAACCGTGATAGCTAGACAGATGATGTATTTCTGTTGCCACTATAACAACAAATACAAAAAAAAACTACAATATCTGTACGGAACCATCATGCACGAGTCCGACTCGCACTTGACTGGTTTTTCAATGACTTCATTGACCTAGATATTTTTACAAAAAATTCTGTCTATTTTCATTCGTCTTCCTTGCGTAAGATACGATAAGGTTAGTAAGATTTACAGCAGTTATGCGTCTGTATGCATCGTGCATTGTTGTGACCATATCACAATATAGTCTGTGGGATACGGTGGTTGGGACCAAATCACAATCAGTGAGCTCTAAACATTGAGAGTGGATAACATACAAGATGAAGTTGGTGATGAAATATTATATGTTTGAGTCGAATCAATTAAATTCAAAGGATTTCGTGATGAATATATAGGTCAGATCATTTTCTTCATGTTTCGATTCCTACAGTGGAATCAAATGTGATTACCTATTGAAAAATGGTACCATGTATATTTTGATCAATTTTAGAAGCATTCACTGCAACGCCGACTATTACCTATACAATGTGTATTTTTTTAACTTGATCAAATGAAATGTGCAAGTAATGTGTAAGACAAAAAAATATCGATCGATAAAAGAAGTTGAATCTCAAAAACCAAAGCATTTAATTTAAAAAAAAAATTAAAGCTTCGCCTTTTGGTTTTTTCATTCTTTCTTTCTAAGTAAACTATGTATTTTGACCCTAAAAATGAGCGTATTCAAAGTGTAAGTCAGAAAACGTTACAAGTTACGTCAGTAACAAAACAATTACATTGATATTTGGCGGTGAATATCTTAACAACTAAAAGAGATAGACCCATAGTTGTTTTGGAGACTTTGTTTGGAGACCCAGTTTTAAAGATACAGATCAAAAATAAAAAATAAATTTAAGTTTTTTTTTACAATTTTTTTATAGTTACGTTATTTTGTACCAGGTTTCTGTTCGATATATTAATTTATTTTTATCTTATTAGCTAGGTGGACTTTCTAGCTTTCTAATGACACTACTTTGAAGAAAATACATAGTTTACTTAAAAAGAAACAAAGAAAATACCAAAAGGTGAGGTTTCCATTTTTTTTTAAATTAAAGTGCTTTTGTTTTTGAGTAGCTAACATAGTCAACTTCTTTTTTGATTTTTATCGCTAATTTTTTGTCTTACATCAGCACATTTCGTTTGATTAAGTTAAGAAAATACACATTGTACCTATAATCTACGTAATTTTACCAATTTTTTTCAAGTGAAATCTTCTTTAGGCGCGCTGAGCAGTTTATTTTGTGGATATTCATTTTATAAGATATGAATCTTGGACGAATAAACCACGACGTATGAATGAGACTGAGCCCTCACGCTCGGCTATACAACGCTCGACGCGCTCGTTCGAGTAAAGTCTACTTGAGGCGACTAGTAACCTCGCTTTGGATAAGTTTTCACTTCTGTTTTCTAACAAAATGAGACTCAAAACAAAACATGTTTTGCACTAATAATCATTAATAATAATGTTGGAACTGTAATGTGATATTTTATATTGATGTTTTGATTTTTTTCTATTCGTATCTTTGTTTGAATATCGAAGGAGCTTCTTCATTTACGGTTATTTTTTATATTATGTCGCTAGGTTACTTACAATTTTATAATTCTCAGTTACAATACACCTATAGTCGCACATTTTATGCACATACTAATTGTAGGAGAGAGAGAGATCTCCTTAGTAGTTCTCGGTAGACAGACCCGTGTAATGCAAGTGTAATAAGTTCTGGGGTTCCGCAAGGATCAATACTAGGACCTTTGATTTTCATCTTATTTATTCATGATATAAATTTATGTTTTCATTACAGTAATTTCCTCTTATACGCTGATGACTTAAAGGTATATAATAACATTAATGATGAAAATGACTGCCTTTGCCTTCAGATGGATCTCGATCGTTAAACTGCTTACGCAATAAGAATAAATTAAGCCTTAACCTAAATTACATATCGTTTACACGCAAAAAAATAATACGCACTTTACTTATTCTCTTTCTGACAATGATTTAGAAAGGGTTGACTATATTCGTGACTTGGGAGTTACCTTAGATAAAAAGTTAACCCTTGATACTCATGTCACTAATATAATTAATAAGGCATACAAGATGTATGGCTTCGTAATGCGAACTAGTATTAATTTCAAAAGACCTTTAACTTACCTTCATTTGTACAAATCACTCATACGTTCGCAGTTAGAATACGCTGTTTGTGTGTGGAATCCACTATATAATCAATATGTAATGAACCTTGAAGCTGTACAGAAAAACAAATGCACGAAAACTCGTTAAAATTATGACAAATTGCTTAAACACTATAATATACTAAACCTAAAGGAAAGACGTGATCAACTTGTAATAAATTTGCTATACGACATATGCAATAATAAATATGACTGTAATGATTTAGCAAGAAAATTGTGTTACCGTGTACCCACACGTAATCACGTAATAATGTAACGAGTTTTTCTCCATACCTAAGCGTCGCACTAATACTGGTAAACGATCCCAAATGCATGGGATGGTACAGTTCTACAATAAAACATTGGCCAATATCGATTTATTTAACATACGATCTTCAGGAAATTGATTATCGAGAGGCTAAAGACCAATACTGTGACTAACACTAACACTAATATTTAAGCAGTACCTAATACCAAGGTATGTATATAAAGTCATTTACTATATTGTATTTGTGTATGTGTATGTATGTATGTATGTATGTATGTATGTATGTATGTATGGGTATGTGTATGTGTGTATAGATATGTGTATGTAAGGATGTGTATGTGTATGTATATGCTTATAATGCGTACATTTTCTCTTATCTTATTTTTTTTTTTTTTCATTTTTGTCTTTCATTGATAGGTTAACACGACCACAGGTTGACTACACATTTGTTAATGTTTTAAGTATCTAATATTGTAAACTTGTGTATTTTAATGTGTAGTTGTTTGTTGTCGCTAATAAAATAAATAACGTAGCACGTTAAAAAAACAACAATGAAGTTGAAATGTACGTGACTTGTTTGATGGAAAACTCTTTTGAGTGCATCAGTGGGCGGGACAGATAAGAGTAATGATGATGACCACCCATTTGTTCTCGAAGGTAACAAACTCTATTTGTTGAAGAGACCCGACGTGAAAACAATGCAATTGTTGGTTTTGTAACTCACACTGTGAAGATCGACATTCCGAGCCATTAATCACGATCACTCGATCTGCTGCTAAAATAAATTCAAAAGATATCACAAAATAGATTCATATTAGGTTTTTAAACTATTTAAACAATATCTTAAAACGTTCTTAAATAAAAGTTAGACACATTTAAAAATCACCAAAAAATGGTACCATTCCTTCGAAAAATATGCATCTGAAAGAATACTATAATTATTAAGCATTCATTTGATAAAAATATGAATTAGTTTGTACCTCTGTCGTTTTACTTGAATGCATAAATACCTTTTATTATAATCGATTTACTTGAAAATGAATAAGTACTCAACTTTACAAATAATCGCACACGCCTTTTTCCATTCCCTAAGGGTGTTGAATAGGGAATGAATGTTTGAATAGGGTAGCATTTTATTTTATGTCGATTTATTTCAAATATACCTATAATAAAATCTCTACAATACGAATACTGAAACACGTCTTCAACGTCGACGTATTTCAAAATTAATTCACTTATTTATATACCTAGTCCTAGTAGGTATACGATTATTGAATTAAGTGTTAAAATGTACGCTAGAATGAAATATTAAATAACGAAACATAAAATTCTAGTATTGTGTTAAGTGTATTCCCTAACAACAGTGGGTACCTACAATAGAATAGGGAGTAATATGTGTTGAAAAATATTTGAATGGCCTAAGATGTTGGTTTTTGCGGTAATTAATATAGCAACTAAACTATTATTTTTAACGATATTACATATGACATACTAATGATGTGATGGTGATTTATTTAAAAAAATAATGGGTGTGAAGCCCCGTCCGTTTTTTTATGATACAATAACATTACCATTGCGTCACTGCAAAAATATTATATAGAAAAGAAAAAGTACATTATCTATATTTCTCCCTCTATAACTTCACATTAGTTCATAACCTTACAAAACACTGTCATGTTCTAATATTATTTGCTGCAAACGCTACAAGTATCCGATAATGATAAAAAAATCGCGGCTGTTAAATAAATAGTTAAAGGTCAATGAAATAAACTAAAAATTATCATCAAATTTACAAGTTACTTGGCACAAGTTATTCAAAATAAGTCTATTAGCACTTAGTGTTCAATTTTCTACGTGAATCAATATCACAAAACTAAGTAAGAACTACGAGTTACCTACCTCATAATAATTTTCCTCCTTCTATTTAGTCTGTATCTTTTACAATAACAACAAAATGTTGAACTATTATAATGTATTATTGTTTCAGTTCTTTATTTTGAGAAATAAAAAAACCCTTATTTTTTATCAATTAAGATATAGGTTTCTTGTGATGTTCATTATTATAACTTCAAAATTTAACGCAGGATACAAACTTAAGTTGAAATTAGATTAGGTTTAACGTTTTACTTTAGAAAATGTAAAAATATATTATGACCTAATTAATTTTATCTCCCCGTCATTACTTGGAGAAAACAAAGAAATATACAGAATGAACGAAAATTGCAAAAGCTAAAAAGATTAATCATTTTATGCATGTAAATCCGCTTTCTCGGAAGCTCCAGCAATGTTTTCCGAGCAGCGGAGTTTGAGTAGAGCTCTGTAATCTGGGAACTGTACAAGGGTATCGCGAGTGAATGGCCCGTATTCCTATTGAGTTGAACATATATTCATTGTTTCAAGATCAAGATCAGTTTATAGAGATATCTAGGAACATTTCAGCAGCATTCAGTATTTCGCCCTTCGGATCGGATAAAAAATATAATGGCCAATGTAATATATTTCAATAAAATTACTTTGGAACCATACATTATTGTCATGGGCGGGGGGAGGTCGCGGTAGTGAGGTCGGCCGGTAGTTCTGCGATATCCTTGAATAAGGATACTTTTATCTATACAAGGAAAGGACAAAATCCCATGGGAACGCGGATGAAACCGCGTGGGACAGCTATTCTTAGATATAATTGGGAACAATAAGAAAGTCTTTAACTACTTTTCTTTAACTCTTTAACTAATTTCATACTTTCTTGTAAGCTCTGATACCTGTAGCTAATTCAGTTTGTAGACTAAGCGTCTGATCATTCTTACAAGTGTATCAGCCGATCAATTTATTATTAAAAGAGTAGTTCATAGCGAAGGTTACCTACGTATCGTTAATGGCTTTGGTAAAACAACGTTGAAGGCGTAATTTGTTGAACAATTGAAGCAGTTATTGACCTAATTTTATCTATACTAATATTATAAAGAGGAAAGATTTGATTGTTTGTTTGTTTGTTTGCATTGAATAGGCTCCGCAACTACTGGACCGATTTCAAACATTCTTCCACCGTTGGAAAGCTACACTATCCCTGATGAACATAGGCTATATTTAAGGCGATGATAGCTCAGTGGTAAGTGACGTCGAATACCGCGGCGAAGGTCGTGGGTTCGAATCCTACAATGAGCTTGAGCTTTCGGTGAAGGAAAACATCGTGAGGAAACCACAGCACGGTGGTAGGGTACTAGGTGGTACTCGACTGGCTGGCTACCACCCTCAAGATGAAAATCTGTCGCCAAGCACCTGTTGGTGTGTTCCGGCAGTTGCACTTGAGAGCCAGTTGCCCTTGCCCTTACCGGCATTGTAATATGGTGTACAACACGTTGGCAGTCCCCCTGGTATTGCTAATGTCTATAGGCGACGGTAGTCACTTACCATAAGGTGACCCGCCTGCCTCGTTGTCACTAGTGACATAAAAAAAAAATTAAAAAAAAAATTCTATTTAAAAAAAAATAGGGATCCTTACTAAAATTCTAATAATGTAACCCGAGGTGTAAAAAAAATACCAAAAAAATCCTTACATCGCGTGCGCTGCGAAAACTATTTATGATAAAACAAAATAATGTACTACGACTTTGCAGAACACATCATTATCTACAAAAAATGTCGCAACACCATATGTCTAGCTATTATAGTTATGCCACAATAAGTGTTTTTATTTTAAAAAATTAATTGAAATGCCGGCGCTAGAAAGGGCTTTACTTGTCCCTTGGTATTAATCCTTATCAAAATAAATTACTCCATATTCAAGACTGCTTCAATACCTTTATATATCTTATTAATATTTCAATAGCTTTATTTGAATTATTCAATTCGGACATTCTATTCGAAAGATATCACGAGTTTAAAAATGTAAGTAGGTATTCGAAAAAAGTCGCGTGGTCGCCGCTCACCCCGCTCGGCTAGCTATGCGATGTAGGCATCACGGGGGTACGGGAGGGGAGAGAAATAAAGTGTTGTTTTTAAGACGAAGACGAGAAATAAGAAAGGCTTCTTCGAAATTCAACTCCTATAAAGGGATAAAAAAGGGGTACGCGGGTGAAACCGCGGGGCGGACAGCTAGTGTAAAATAAAAGAGCAAACTGCTTGAAAATTTGATTTAAAATTTTAATGTTTCCATTTGAAGTATTTTTATCATCATGTATTTCAAACTTATTTTTTTAAGTGTAAACATAATACTTATACCTACAACTACAAGTGTTACCTATATTAAAACAGTCTGCGGAGCGAACAATTCATTCGAATTCGTTCTTGTTATTTATAAATTCAGAAACTATAAATTCTGTAAAGGGACTCTCCCTTTCACAGTTTGGTTGTACCTATTTCTGTTGCCGCTATAACAACAAATAATAAATGCTGAAATCCGACCACTCAAACCGAAGTTATTCATAAAACGATAAAGAACGGTCAAGCGTGAGTCGGATTTCGACTTTCCCATACAATATTTACTATGGCGCCTGAATTTTACGAATAGCAAGTTTTAAATCTTTTTTTCCAGATTTTGACCCAGAGTCGTAGGTCAACAGAAATAATGCCAAAAAAAATAGGGGATTCCTCACTCTATCCATAAGCACTTCAACCACAACCGGAAGGGTTACAGTGAAAAAGATATACCTACCCAAAACAAAAATGGGTAAAAAACTTAAATTTCTGACTCGTACTTGACCGGTATTTTTTTAAATTTTATGTGATAAATATCTCGAACATCGCAACAATTCCTCTAAATCGCTTAGGCGAAGTCCGTCCCACTTTTGTGTCCCCTCGACGACGCCCTGAGCCGAGGTTCGTGCCCCAACTGGGGCGCACTCAGCGGTCAGTCGTCTAAAATTTGCAACTCGGTTGAGAGCCCTAAGCGCTCACTGAAAAGTCCGCGTAAGGGTGTCTATAGTCCCTCAGACCTCCACCTTTAAGTACTCCCAAAAAAAAAATGGTGACCAAAATTATATATGGGTACATCAGAGACAGAGATACTGAGGTTCATTATAATCTCTGAATATTTTTGCCGGCTAATCTCCAAAACAACTACACTGATTTTGACGGAACTTTCACTGGCACAAAATAAATTAATGTGGACTGTGAACAAAATCCGTAGTATTACTCGTATAATCCGTAGTATTATACTTGAAATGCAGGTAGATTCCTTATAGGGAGTAGTTATCCGCTAAGAAAGGATTTTTGAACATTCAACCGTTCCCTCAAGAACGCGGGTGAAACCGCAAGGGCTAACTAGTATCATATAAAATAAAATAATTAACAGAGGAACCTACAAAAAGTCCTTTGTATCAGTCATGCCTTAAATTGGTAATGACAGGCTTTCTAGGAATGAAAAAATAAAATAGGAAAACAAACAAAAGAATTTAAAGTAGTCAGCGTACATTGACAAACATTGCCTGGCTGCCCGCTGCTCAAAGTATTTCTTACAATATTTACATAACAGTTAAAAACGTATACTTACGTAAAATATTATTTAGTTATTTTCCCTAAGTGGGTACGTGTTCCTTAAGTGTTTCTATATTGACTTAAGGAAAGTAATAGTGTTTCTATAGAAACACTTAGGCACTAAAGCATTTACATTACGCTCCCTACTCTCAATTTATTTCTCATTACACGTACAGTGCAGCGCGTGTGCCCTTGAACTTGTTTGTGCACTGTACAATATTTTCCAGAAAATGATTTGCCAACGTGCACTTCCAATTTTACTACGTTATAATAAAGGCAATAATTTGTTCGTGATTGATTCCAACGAAACATTGTCTATTATTTGTTAATATCCATTTCATCATGGATAGAATAATTTAAATTCCATGTAATCGGTGATTCGACAAGGTATTTTGGTAGCTTTTTTTGTAAATAATTTGCTTGCAGCATCTAACAAATAAATGAAACAATCTAATCTACCTACGTGAGTAAGAAATTTAACTCCTACTAATATTATTAATGTGAAATTTTGCATATTTGTATGTTTGGATGGTTGTGGCCAATCATGCAAAAACGGCTCAACAGATTTTGATGATTCTTGGCAAACAGGATGATATTTTGATCTCAAAATCATTTCAGATCAGAACAAATTTTAATGCGAGTATTTTTATATCATATTAATAATATTAAATGCGAAAGTAACTCTATCTGTCGGTCTGTCTGTTACCTCTTCACGCCTAAGGCGCTGAATATTTATTGTTAATATTTATATTTTATTATTTTGGACCTTGGTCATAGTATCGGGACGCGGGCGGGTGAAACTGCGAGGGTCAGCTGGTTATAAATATAAAAATATATAAATATTCCGAAAATAGGAATAATTTTTTTTGTTGTTCACATAATAATATAAATTCCTAAATACTCCATTTTTACGTCTAAAAATAAGTTAAACGGCTGACATAATAATATGTGAATCAGTCGAGAGCTATATTTCTAACGGTTACAAGAATAATTATGGTAACATAAATCAAGGAACTTAAGTCAAATTTTCTTGTCCAATTAGACGCCATATTCGTCTAATTGGTAGATAGAATAGAAAATATAAAGTCATAATTTATAAGCTGAACTCCGCACTTTGCTGTTATTCATACTGTTAATGATAGAGACGACCTTCGCCGCGTTATCCGACGTCAATACCACTGAGCTATCATCGCCTTGAAAACGAGGAAAGAAACTCATTCATACCTAGAATACTTTAAATTAAATATGTTTAACATTTATGAGTAAGTAGCAGTCCCCCGCGGTTTCACCCGCGTTCCCGAGGGAATCCTTTAGGGGTTGAAATATCAAAAATCCTTTGTGTTTTGTGGATACTTAGGCCCTATGAAGAAACTCAAGTTTGTAGCAATTAGGTATAATTTATAGGTATTTCGATTTTTTGGGAAATTTTTCATTCCGTAAGAACATTCTACATGCTACCTATTAGAAAACTAAAAAAAAGTTAATAAGTCATTTGAGTTGTTTGTGTGAGGGTACCTAAAATCATTTAATCAAACACACATACTCGTACTTACATGCCAAGCTAAAATGTTGTGCAAACTAGCGAGTACCGACTCAGATGCAAATGCCAGAGTATTGTGTCCTTCTTCAATCGAATGGATAATCTGCAACATCTTTGGATGACGCATCTTCTCCAGCAAAGTAATACACCCCCTTATACGGTCTAGCATACTTTCTCTGCGTTTTGGCTTGTACAATTTTTCTACGATCCGTTTGTCGAACACAAACACCGAGCATTCCTGTAACAATAAAGTAAAATTACAACACTTATTAAATTAGAGTTTTATTAAGAGGGAGGCAATGATGCTAAATTTGTAGTTACTCGAGCGTCTTTGGGACCTACTGGAATTTGAAGATTAGGTGGAATAAAGAAAAAAAGGTTATGTGATATTTTCCCATTCAGCGGTGGGGGGAGCGTCTACAGGGTTTCAAAAATGTAAAAAAAAACAGTCACCAAGAAATACTCGAGCGCGTCAGATATTAATAGGGTAGTCGCGCCACGTCTGTCTGATAACGGAAAAATTATAATCTGCCGTTTTGCGTGGTGGGGGTGGCCGTACGAAGGGGTCGAAAATATTTAAAAAAAAAATTTACTCGAGCGCGTCAGACATTGATAAAGGATGTTAAGTGAATCCTCCAGTAGCTCCTATTTTAAAGACTGACGATTTGGACGCGACCATCAGTCAGGGCCGATTTTTGAAAATGCAAAAAAAAAATCGTGACCTTGATTTACTCGAGCGCGTCAGATTTTTATACAGGCGGTTCTTCTTGATGGCCTTG
This sequence comes from Ochropacha duplaris, assembly GCA_951361185.1. Lineage (NCBI taxonomy): Eukaryota > Metazoa > Arthropoda > Insecta > Lepidoptera > Drepanidae > Ochropacha > Ochropacha duplaris. Next base: position 7,107,651 of record OX592690.1, read on the forward strand.
TTGTACTGACCCATAATCTGACAATTATGTTGAGGGATTTCCTTAATCTGACGGATTGAAAAAAAAATATATAAAAAATATCGAAATCTCGAAAATGGTTCAAGATATCGAAAAAATGTTTGCACAAAAGTTGTAGAAAATTTAATCTTCTACAATATTTATTATGAACACATATACCAAAAAACCCATAGGAAACGAGATATTTGCAATAAATGATTTTTTGACCTTTGACCTTGAAAAATCAGTAGTCGCGGGCACCCTAAGATAAGTAGCTTTTGAGACAAGTTTTAGGGTGTCAAAATAAAGGTTTATACAAGTTAATAGCTGACTATCTCTCATTCTGAGGTGAAACTCATAATATTCCTGGACTATACACTTAATAATGATTTTAGCTACTTCGGCTTGTGCAAATCGGCAGATTATGATATTTCCGTGATTCGTGACTAATTTCCTTCTAAATAAAAAAACAAACTAATCGCGCTCGAGAAAATCCAGGTGACGTTTTTTTTTGCAACTTTGCGAGTTTCCAATTTTCTTTCGTCACGCCCAAATTGTCAGATTATTGAAATGTACACTATTTTGCATGTAACTAACTTACCTTACCTTAATCTGACGCGCTCGAGTATTTCAAACCATCGATTTTTTTTTACTAATCTGACGGGCTACCCTAGGCGTTCGACACTACATAGAGGGCTCAGATTTGGTGAGAGTACTTCACAAGGTGCAAAGTTGCCCCCCTTATGTTAATCTGCCGCGCTCGAGTAAATCCCGAAATCCCCTATTCGCCTCCCCTACCATAATAACTGATGAAATATGGAAGACCTTCGAATATGGAAGTTACCAACAATCTGACATAACTGGTGTAAACAAGGCAATAACCCTTCTAAATATTAATGGTTACAAACTTACAACTGAGACCGTAAGTCTCCCAAGCGTAAATCGTTGCCTTTTTAGTAAAAAAATGTATGGTATAGGTTTTTTATTTATAAATTGCCTATATTTAGTACTGGCTAGTGTGAAGATCGATATCATTGTACTTGGAATTCCAAATTCAAATTAATTTTATGTGAAAAAAACAGTTGTAGTTTTATACTTAACTAGCTTTCCGCCCCGCGGTTACATCCGCGTATCCTTTGAGATTGAATTTCTACATCTTATAAACATTACCTGTGAAAAAAATCAGCTTTCTAGGTCTAACACTGGGCGTCGATGAGTCAGTCCTTCTCATTTTTCATACCAAGAAACGGAAATAACTCCTAACTTTAAACCCCCGTTTCACCCCTTCAGAGGTGGAAATTTTAAAAACGCTAATACACGTGTTTCTTTATTTTTAATTGTTAGTCTAAAAACAAAGTTTCATGGTTCTAGCTTCAAAAATGATGCGACTTCCATACAAACTTTCAACCCCTTTTTCACCCCCTTAATGGTTGAATTTTAGAAAACGCTAAAATACGTGTTTCTTTATTTTTTATTGTTAGCCTAAAAACAAAGTTTCATGGTTCTAGCTTAATAAAATATTGAAAACAGTACTGAACTTATGTGTGTGCAGAAAAAACTATGTTACCCTTTTTCTGCTCTGTTTGTCAGCCGATTTTTTTTTCTTTTCTGTACCTATAGGTATAAATATTCTTATGAACCAACATTTTCTAGCTCACTTGTTTCATCAGCACATGTTGTTTATTGTGATGTTTTTCACTAGCCACTTCATTCTTGTAATAATGTAGGTAGATATTTAAAAATATTGTTTGAACCAATCATAGCGAATACTTATTAGTCTACTAAATTCGATAGGTTTAATCTATTGATCTGATGGGCTATCGAGCATTATTATACAGCGTTCGATTTCGACGGGGGACCCGTCAGTCAATCTGGAGAGAGTATGGCTTTGTGGAATTCTATTATTGGGTTTTCATAGCTGAATAGCATCAAACTGAAATGATTTAGAGACCCAAATATATAACATTTAAACTTACTCGTGTAGATTAGTTGGTTTGATTTATATTCATTAGATGCAACAAGTAAATTATGTATTTACTAAAATAGCTATGACAATTCTTACTCTAATCACCGATTACATGGCATTTAAACAACGAATAGACTAATTAAGTAACAAATGTAGTAGATTTATAAACTTAAACATGTATAATAAATAGTAGTTTCTATCATAAGGGAGCAACATAATATTTTTACGGCAAGGGCGCTTTTTTGAATCCAGAACGAAGTGAGGGATTCTTTAGTAGAATCCTGAACGTAGCGAGGGATTCAAAGTACGTTGCCCGAGCCAAAAATATATTTGCACCCGAGTGGTACACTCTACTTTTATTCATAGAGGTATGAGAAAATAGAAGGCGCTTTTGAGTGTACTTCGTGACTGGGTGTACTTGCAAAAAATAAGGAACCCGTGTCCAACGACACCACACTTCTCTAATTATAATTATTCAGCTATTATTCGACGGCGCGACTATGGGCCGTCGTATCAGCCAGTCTTTATTCCAAAAATATTTGCGTTAGATTTCTTTGGCGCTGAACACTAAGATGTTCCAAATTCAATAAGTGCGCGGCAAAGATAATTGCGGCGCACTTATGAATTAAAGAGGATTAAAAACTCATTACTCAATCATTAGTTTTCCTCAAGAAATATATACCTACCTATACTACCTGGATAGGACCATCTCCATACCTACTTGAAGCAAATACCTATCAAGTGCAAAAAACAGGAAGATAACAACTACTTGGAACACTCTCTCTTTCTAACCCTACTTACCCTGAATGAAAGAAAGAGAAGTTGTCCCAATATAGTTGTTATCTTCATCTAACAATGGCGTCCTCGGCTCTCTTATGACCCTCTCCTAACGGCTCGGTTCTCAATGGCACCTCAGCAACAATCACCAACATTACACACTTGCACCATAATGTACCTACTATTAATTAATAGAAATTTAAATGTGACGTCATAGTGATTTCATCCGGAGCTGGGTCAATGTAAGAGCCGGATTTGATGTCATCCATGATGGTGTCATTCCACCAGAAGATAGTGCGATGACACCGTGGGTGACACCACAACCCTTGGTTTCTTTAGCTACACTCAATAAATATTTTTTTATACAAGAGTGTAAAGTTGTTTATTAACCGAGTGCTCAATTTTGATGACCGAGCAAGCGAAGGATTCTAAAATTAGAATCCTGAGCGTAAGCGAGGTGAAAAATCTTTGTACTCGAGTGCAACACGTAATTTTTCATCCCACCTCAGCGAGGAAATGACTAAATCTCGGAACAATAACTAGCATGGAAGCCGGGCTAAAATAAAAACCGAGTACTATACAGTTTATTCATTTATGTCAATTAGCATATCGTAATGTGGGAATGAAACAAAACATGGCTGTTTGTTTTTATTATTTTTGAACGTGTCACAAGCAAAATGTCAAATGGTCCTCTTTGGTCCTCTTATAATGCTAACAAATAAAGTGATGTAAAAATGGTTATCGATAATCATTTCAATACTGTTGCAGATTTCCTAATGATGGTGAAATGAAAATGAAATGGAGTCAGTGCATCAATAGGTTTTTCTCATACAAACTTCCACCCCCTTTTCACCCCCTTAAAGGGTGATTTCTAGGATAAAAACTATCCTATGTTTTTTCCCGGGACTCCAACAATCCCTATCCAAATTTAATCTAAATTCGTTCGGCGGTTTAAGCGTGAAGAGGTAACAGACATACAGACAGACAGACACACTTTCGCATTTACAATATTTTATAATTATAATATTAATTAGTAAATTAGTATTAGTATGGATTTTAATGATTAATAAAGACATTAAATTAATGATTGTAGTTTCATTTATACTTGTGTCAAATTCTTATCGTCTCTTTCCTACCACACTTGACTGATATTCCGACGCCGAAGTTCCGTCGTGGTAAATCCGTTGGTAAACCACAGCCACACTTGGCAGATTATCCGTCGACAGCCAGCGCCTATACTGATAATAAATTATAATAACATGGGAATGTTAAGAAAAGGATAAACTATATTAATTAAAAAATATATAATAGAAAACTATTCTATCTATAGGTACACATAATAAAAATGTAACGGATCGCTATCTGTACATGGAAGATATATGAGAAAAAATATTATTGGGTCCTTTATCAACCCAATAGCACCTAAAACAATGATTGTTAGAATTTTGTCTGTTTGTGCAAGCTAATCTCAGAAACGGCATATTCGGATGTGGTTTTCACTAATATATTGTGGTAAGCTTCACTTAACATTTAGTGTTTGTTTCATGTCAATCGGTTCTTAAATAAAAAAGTTATGTCAATTTAAAGAATCACGTCGAACATTTGTTAATCCAAAATAAACCAAAAGATATGCCCAAAGTCACTATTCCACGCGGACGAAGTCGCGGGCACAGCTAGTACTAACTATATTTACTTGTTTGCTTTGATGACTTATATCGACACGACAATGTCGATGCACTAGCCAAAAAATAGCTTGTGACAACCTGCATAATAACGAAACAGAACGGTATTATATGTCTCTTTCCCACGCATTATTAACGTCGAAAGTAAAAAAAGGTGCGTTTCATGCATTTCATTTCTTATTTTAGCCCGGCTTCCATGTTAGTTATTGTTCCGAGGTTCCGAGGACTAAATGCAAAAAAAGAAAATGGCGCGCGCAAAGCAAATTAAAAAAAAAGTACACCAAGAAGATCCCGAGTCTGAGTTTTTAACAAATTAAAAAAGTATGTATGCAAAAATACTCTTTCCGAGATGGAGGGATGAAAAACATAAGTATTAAGAGTGCAAAACAGCAATTATAACAAAAAATACTGAAAAATTGATCAAGATAGATATTATGTATATTATTCGTGAAGAAAAAACTTTGTATCTACCTCTTTTTATTTTTTTTATTTAGTTTCACCTGTCCCGGTGTTTGTCATCAAATCTTGCAAATTAAATTTGATCCATTTCCCGGTTATCGATTGAGCTATAATTTTGCATACATGTGTAAATCACGTGACAATGCAATATTATGATCACATGGTGCTGATCGGATGATGAAACTGGAAGGTGGCCAGAGGAACTTCGCAATGAATGAATGAATATTTACGAATTGACGTGATTAAATCGTGAGTAGGTACGGTCGGCCAAGAAAGTGGTGAGCCAGTTTTGATTTAGTTTCCTAGTCATCGAAAATTACAACAAGGTTCAAACTAAAAAGATATCACTTGAAAGAGATGCATAATAATGACATGAGTTGTCATAAGTTGTCAGATTGATCCGCAAGCGAAACTAATCTTTATCAAAAACAACCTTTTATTGCCACAGCCCACCCGTAAAACGAATAAAACAAGCTTTTTAGTTTGTTATTTATTTTCAAAAAGGTTATGGCATGAAATGTTTTTTTAAATGTAGATACAATTTAATTTGAGAGAGATTGGCGGTTATTTATAAATTATTATTTTGCGCAAGAAGCTTTTTAAAAATAAAACTATAGCCTACTTTTATTCGTTTTAGTATGTACATGGATAAAGGTATATACTATTTACTAGTTCTTGGTCGTCCCTTCGTCCGCGTGGCCTCTTTGTAATTTAATTCAGAGTGGTTAATAAATAAAAGCCAAAAACTAAACTTTAGCACGTTCTCTTCGTGGTAGTGACGTCTAATGTCGAGCCAAAGTAAATGAAGAAGTAAAACTTCTATGATTATTATTCGTCGAGTAGTTTTTAAAATTAGCGTCTTCAAAGAGATAAAAAAAAAAAAAAAAAAAACATTGTGTTGCTCTTTCCACATCACCCCTAATAAAACGGATTTTGATCTATAATTTTATTTGGTAAAAAAAACCATTTACTGCCTGTCAGTTTAAAGATTTGCCTCGTAGAAACCATCACGTATGGAAAAACAGTGCGAAAAAGACGAATTTTCGTCCGGCGTAGCTAGTGTACCGAATGTAGTTAGGGCGTAGGATATTATCGTCATCAATCGCTGACCTCCTTACTTGATTAAGTAGGTACATCATTAATGTTAGTTAAAATGTGGCTTTTATCTGATTCCAGACGGGGCGGGGCCGGCGGGGGTACCCTCCCTGCACTTCTTTTTTCTTAATAATATTTATGTATCATGGTTCGTCTATTTCAAGGATAGGTTTCAGCTCGCGATAGTTTCTTAAAAATGTACAAAATTGAAAATGTCGTTGGGTTTTAGGGTTCCGAACAAAAAAACGGAACCCTTATAGGATCACTCGTGCGTCTGTCTGTCCGGTCATGTCAGAAACATTTGCTCCGTATCTACTGGACCAAATAAGGTGAAATTTGGTAGGATGGCGTAATTCTATGACCATAACACAAATGGGCAAGGTACATAAAAATTTTTTTAGAATAAGAGTCATTTTCGAGGGACAATACGAAAATAAAAAAAATGTTTAGCAAACCATACTGTGTCACATATCAAATGAAAGGGCTCATTTAGAGGATCTGAAATATGTTTTTGTAAAATAAATAGTTTAGATTTTATTCATGAAAGAAGACGAAAATTTACCATTCCCCCCTACATGTATGACTACACAACTGAAACTGAAAGTCTCGTCTATCCTTCTAGAAGTTTCAGTAGTAGTCTGCATCATTACATCAATACATCATCAGTCCAGTGGTAAGGAATCATCGGTACTAACAAAAGAACAGAAACACTATGTAATGTAGCTATCTCTATCCAACAAGGAGTAAAAGGTACCGGTAGCAGTCTCCAAGGTAAATACATCACCATCTCAGTACAGTCGGTCGAGTGGTAATCCCTCATCATTTCATTTAAAGGAGCCAATACCCGACATTACCTATTTCAATACAACCAGGATTTCCATAAGCAGTCACCAAATCTACGTCATCAGATCAACCCACTTATATTTCTAACTCAGCTAGCTCTGTTTACAAAACTGACGTAGGTACATCTTCAAAATCAACACGAAAATAATTTAAAGCGTACCTACTCCCTTATTCGTACTCTTAGTAACAAGAAGTGACGAAGCATGTTTTTTTTTTTTTTTTTTTTTTTTTTTTTTTTTTTTTTTTTTTTTTTTTTTTTTTTTTTTTTTTTTTTTTTTGGGGAGGACTTAAAGGTGGAGGTCTGAGGGACCATAGACACCCTTACGCGGACTTTTCGGTGAGCGCTTAGGGCTCTCAACCGAGTTAATTTTAGACGACTGACCGCTGAGGGCGCCCCAGTTGGGGCACGAACCTCGGCTCAGGGCGTCGTCGAGGGGACACAAAAGTGGGACGGACTTCGCCTAAGCGATTTAGAGGAGTTTTAGGGGACAGTCGGATTACTGGTGCGGCTCGGGCCGCCGTTAGTTACGGGGGACGAGACTGACTGAGTGGGACGTCGCGACGGGCCTCTCCGGCGAGGGCGGAAACGCGGGCGGTGTTGTTGTTGTTTCTTCAGGGCTGCGCGAGCCTCCCTATCCTTAATCTGAGCTAGTGTTATTGGGTCATCCGGCTCGCTGAGGGCGAGTTTAGGCCTACGGATTTTTGAAATCTCTGAAGGAGTATAATTGGCTGATTTTACTATTAATGGGTTCGCGTGGTTTAGGGCACGATCGTAATAGTGGCGTGAAGCGCGCTTAATGAATTGTTTAACTGTGGGCAGATTGAGGTCTATGTGTAGATCTAGGTTGCGCATGTACCACGGGGCGCCCGTGGCTTTGCGCATGAAGCGGTTCTGAACCACTTGGAGGCTATGGATCAGCCTAGGGGATGCATGTGCGAACACAGTGCATGCATATAGCATAATGGGGCGGATGCACGCGGTGTATAATCTCACCTTGCTTTTAAGAGCAAGTTTGGACTTTGGGTTAAGCAGGAAATGAAGGCGACCAGACACAAAGAGGGCGCGTGCGCGTACCTTCTTAATGTGGCTGGAGAAGGTCAATCGATCATCCAGGGTTACACCGAGGTATTTGGCTTGCTTTTCCCAAGGGATCGGCTCGCCGAACATAGTGACTGGAGAGGGGAGAGTGGGGCCAAATTTCTTGTCGGTCCTGTAGAACAGGACCGCTTGACTTTTGGTGGGGTTGATTTCGATTCTCCATTTCCTAAACCAAGCACCTAGAGTGTTGGTCGCGGTTTGGAGAACTTTAGCAATGGCCGAGGGGCATAGGCCTGAGTAGTAGATTGCGGTGTCGTCCGCGAATAGAGCTAGCTGCGCTTTGCTAGTTTTAGGGATGTCACTCGTATAGAGTGTAAACAACAGGGGGGACAGCACAGAGCCTTGGGGGACTCCGGCTAGAATGGGGTGGGAGGAGGATAGCGCTCCTATTATTCGGTAGCAAAATTGGCGGTTCGACAAAAAGTCTCGTATGATGGTCACGAGTCTGTCAGGCACTCCGAGTTTGTACAGCTTATATATTAAGCCGTTGTGCCAGACTTTGTCGAAGGCTTTAGCTACATCAAAGAAGAGGACTCCGGTTATTAGATTTTTTTGATATTTGGCTGAGATGTGTTCAACAATACGATGGACTTGTTGAACGCACGAGTGTTTAGTTCGAAAACCAAACTGCTCGTCGGGAATGAGTTTATTAGCGTCGGCATACGCTTTGAGACGGAGATAAATTAATCTTTCATACATCTTGCCCATGACATTGAGCAAGCTGATGGGACGGTAACTAGAGGGCTCGGATTTAGGTTTGCCGGGTTTGGGGATCCCAATTACTTGAGCTTTTTTCCACTGGTGTGGGAAAATGTTATTGGAGAGGGCAGCGTTAAAGATAGCTGTCAGGAGCATGATGAGGGTAGCCGGGAACAGCTTGACCACTCTATTTGTGATTTTATCCGAGCCCGGGGCTTTCCTAAGGCGGAGGTCCCGGATGATCTGCTTGACCTCGTCCGTGGTCACGGGAGGTAGGGGGTCTTCCTCTTCGTTGAGAGGGGGTGGGGGTAACGGGAGAGAAGCTCGCCGTTCTACTTCGGAATTGACTTCCTCCAGATGGACAGGGTCGATAGGGAGGGAACTGGGTGTACATTGGAGCTCTAGGCTTTCGGCCAGGCATTCGGCCTTTTCTTCGTCTTCGAAGGCGGGTGGAAGGTTGGGCCTTTTTAGAGGTGGAATAGGGGCAACCGTGTCCTTGGTTAGGGCACGTGAGAGTTGCCAAAAGGCTAGGTGGGAGGGTTTGATGTCGATCATGGTCTGGTTCCAGTTGTTTTCGCGTGCCTCAGCCACTCGTTCCTTGACGGCGCGGTGGAGAGTACGCAGACGGACGCGGTTGTTTTCGGTTGGACGACGATCGTAAGCGCGCATGGCTACGTTCTTTTCCCTAATCAGGTCACGTACGTCGTCGGGCAAGCGCCAGCGTCGATTGCTCTCCACTGGTACTGTCCGAGAGCAATCGCTAATGAGCGATTGCACGTGGCTGGTTAGGGAATCGATTGCGCCGACAGCTTCATCAGCGGTGACTATGCTGCTGGGGATTTGATCGAGGTGGACGGATGAGGCAGACTTGAGGCTTTCGCCCAGTTTGTCCCAGTTCGTCACTACCTTGGTAATAGGGGACTGACCTGAATCGGGGGGGCCTGCGTTCGGTGTAAGCTCTAAGATTACAGGTCGGTGGTCGGAGACTAACTCGTGGTGCACTGTCACATCGTGTATGCCTAGGCTCACATTTTGCAACAGTGCTACATCTAGGATGTCAGGTCTGTGGTTAAGTACGTCAGGAAAATGAGTTGGTTCTGTGGGCGCAACTAAGTCGATATTTAGCGGCCCTAGTAGGGATTCTAGAACAATACCTCTGGAGTTAGTCGTATGACAGTTCCAGAGGCGGTGTTTCGCGTTTAGGTCGCCCGCCACTATGACAGAGCTTCCCAAGTCGAAAAGGGTTTTCAAGTCTCTTCTGAGTGATAGTTGGATGTCGCTAGACTCGCGGGAGGGGGAAACGTAGGCTGAAACCAGAATGATTGACTCGTGGCCAGTCATGCCGAGCCTGCAGACCGAGGCTTCAATGTACTCGAGAGAGGGCTGATCCATGGGGGAGCAGTACAAGGACTTTTTGTAGTAAATGAGGGTTCCACCGAGGCGGGAGTTGAGCCTATCGTTGCGAACTATCTGATAGTTGGCAATCTTTGGGTCCCTGTTAAAGGGTTTGAGGAAAGTCTCTTGCACTAGGAGTACGTCAACGTCATGATCTCTCAGGAAGTCTGCGATTTCGTCACGTTGACCACCAATGCCGTTGGCATTGAAAAAGCCGATTTTTACGGAGCGGGGTTTTATTCTGCACACAGTTGTACAATCCATTATGGGTTAACTTGGAATTGAGCTAATGACGAGAAGAGGCGCTCGAACCTCATGGCGATTGTAGCGAGGGCACGACCGTTGCCTTCGTTCATCCTAATCTGGTGGGCTAGTTCCCTAACTTCGCTGGGGTTGAAAGCTTCAGCGAATCGTTCCACCAGGGCGAGATCCGGATCAACGCCGAGGGGGGGGTTTTGTTCCAGCATGGGCTGGTTTACGCGACGAGGTGCCATTTGCACCGGTTTAGAGACAGCGCGAGGGGCGGATGGTAAGGGAGGGGAGTTAGGCCCAGCTGAGGGCTGGGGCTGTGGGGAGCTGCCAGTTGGAGCTGCCGGTGCGGTCTGAGCCGCGAAAGGGGGAAGGGGGAAGTGCCTGCTATTATAGTCAAACACGCCCCAGGGGGAAGGGCGCTGCGGGGCCAGATGGGCCTGAGCAGCGGCTTCAAGGGGTGGTGGGCGGCGTGTGGCGTGCTGAGTCGCGTTGTAAGATGGGCGGGGACGAGGAGCTTTTGGGCACCCGCGGTAGTTGGCGGTGTGACCCAGCTGTTGACACAGCACGCAACCTGGTGGTTCCGTTGTTTCTGAGGGGTTCTTGGGACGGTCGCATTCCTTTGTGGCGTGCGGCTTAAGGCACTTTGCGCACCTGGCGGGTGCGAAGCAGTTGCGGGCAGAATGGCCATAGAGCTGGCAATTATGGCACTGGGACGGGAAGCGTCCCTTTTTGGGAGCCTCAACGGATATGCCGGTGAGGTCGCAAACGTGCCGGATCTTAAAGATGGCCTTGCCGGCAACGCCACGGTCAAGGGTGACGAATACCATTTGGTAGGGTGCGTGGCCACGCCCCTTATACATGCGGTGTACGCTTTGGACAGGGAGGTTTTGCTCTATGAGCGAGGCCTTGATGTGCTCGACATCAATCTCAATGGGTATGTTTTTGATGACGACCCGAAGGGATCGTTCATCAGGGAGAGTGTAGGTGTGGAAGGCCACCTTTCTCTCCCGAAGCATTTTGGTTAAGGCTCTGTGGTCGTCTGAGTTGGCCACTGTCACCTTGATCCCGTGTTCGACGGGGCGAGCGGACAAATAATTGACTCGGTGCGACTTGCACCACGAGGAGACATCCGTCCACTTCCCCTTATCCTGAATGAATAGGGGGGGTGGGGAGTCCTTTTTGGCGGGGACTTGGGACTGGGAGGATGAAGCTCCCGGCGTGGGGGTTGGTGGGCTCACCGGGGTGAGTGGGGCTACCTCGCGTAGAGAGGTAGGGGTTGGGGTCGGGGAGGAGGGTTTAGCTGCTTTTGCAACTGCTGCCTCTTCTAAGGGCTTCTTAGCGCGCTTGCGCTTGCCCCGTTTGCCGACTACGGCAAACTCACCTTCATCCTCTTGCGAGGGAGGGGGTGCCGCGTTTGCCGAGGCAGGGGGGGTCTTGGTAGGAGTGGGAGGCTTGTCGTCTGGCTCAGATTGAGCTGACATCGCGGACGGAGGGCGAGATGGAGATGGGGGCCGGCTAGAAGGGCGGCTCGGAGGGCGGCTTCCGGAAGGGAGGCTACCATACCTCTTCATGAGGTAATCGACTATGGCTTGATCCTGGAGGAGGTCCTCCAGGGTCTCGGGTTTAGTCTGGCTGGCCATAGTGGCCAGCCAGGGGGACCTACTTTTAAAACCTAATTTTTAACTCCCAGGTGGGTGTTCCTGGGGTGAGTAGTACACTCCTGACCGGGGATAGGCCAGGAGGTGTGTGACGACGGGGTGTGCCCTAAGCTAGTGCTGCCGCTGTTGAAGCTTTATTAGCAGCGGAGTTCCTAAGTCCCTGCCTAGCGATAGCTGGGGTCGACTAGGGAAGCCCCCAAGGCCGACTGGTCCAGCCCCGTCCGGGTTTGCGTTTGCCAGAAGGGCAACCGCGAGCGGCCGGGTCACGCTCGAACTAGCTTCGTTAGCACCGTTAGGTATCCGCTAGCCCACCACTAAAATGCGTGGATTTCGCAAGTGGTTTGTGTCGTTCCAGTCAAGGCCGCCTCGAGTAAAAATACAGAAGTATTAATTACTTTCAGCAGCGACAGTGACCAAAACGGCACGGGTGGGTGGTAATGAAAATTACCGTTTGGGTGTCGTTTTGGACAGTGAGCCTCCTCCGGTAAAATACGAGAAGTATTAATTACCGGAATTGGTCCAATGAACAATTCGACGATGTGTCGATTTAGTCAGAGTTGCCCTCAGTGATATACGTGAAGTATAACTCACTGAGTAGTGGCGACAGAGACCAAACCAACGGAATGGCGAGGTAATGAAAATTACCGGACCGAATAAAAATTCGTGAAGGAGGCGGAGTAGAGCGCAGAAACACGTCCGCACGGTACGACGGCTCGAACAGGAATCTCAGCATGTTTATGTGTCTGTTATGCAATATATTTCATCGCAAGCGGTTGCTGATAAGCAGTATGTAAGTGCTCTCACATCGGCGCACGAGTGCTGTCTGAGATATTTTGTCACAGTTTTTTTGTATTAAAGGGATAACAAGGTAGCCTAGACGACCCTTACACTTTTACGCGACAATTTGAAATCGTGGCGGTCGGATTACTGCGTGTAGCTCGTATAATTATTTTATAATAACGCCAGACATTTTTTTAAATCCTACCGCGTCGTTAGAACTTCAAATAATTTATATATGTATTAGAGGAAATACCTGTAAACGTGTTTATCAATTTTAATTACATTCTCATGGAAGTCGTACACCAATTCCCGGGTAGTTTTAGTTTCGCAATACCTACCTAATAGGTATTAATAACATTAACCACAGTGGTTGCTACTAAATGAAGAATAGGTAACACCTGAAAATATAATATTTAATAGTCGCGATATCTGGAATTCTATTCCTTTTGTAGGCAGTTTAGGAATGGGATCCGCGAGCCTGAGGTTGTAACCACGTCATTTCTTCTTGCGTCTAATATTTTTCCATTTCCTAACCGATTTTTATAACTATTAAAGTATGAAGAAATGAGAGTTTGTTTTAAATGAAGTTAACTATAGCATTATATTCGGTATAAATTCTGTAATATCTTAATAATAATTAAACCACTTAACCCTTCTTCGAAAAATTCGAAAAACGGTTGTAATCTATTCAGGCCTTTGCGTTCTTATCTCAAAAAAGTGTAAATGTTAAAATTTGTGACATACCTACCTAATGATGTCTAATCGTATGCTCAGTTTTGGATGTCTTAGATTACAGTATAATGCCAATTTTTTATCGCCAAAAACGTTAGAACTCTCCGTAAAAAAATATTCAATAGTTAAAAAAAACACGGGTTGTGGGACTCGCTGTCTCCACGATGGCCGGTCTTAAATTAATATTATAATTATTTTCAGTTTACAATGATTGATAAAGTTTATTGATGTGTCAATTAATCTTAATACCTATGGTTAATAGGTAGTTGTATAGAAGAGACACATGCACTTTAATAAAAAATATCAAGCATTATACAACAATATTCAGACAAACTTAGGTACTTTAAGTTCGCAGCGATAATTACTGTGATGCGATTACATACGCCATTAGGCAAACTTGATAGCTACGATAGCTATTAAAGTCTCTATCTAAATTGATCGCTCTATAATGAAGTGAGCTTTCATTAAACTATTAGTAAAGTATAATATTTGTCGAACTTCTACATAGGTATATGCAGCATGAAATGATGAATCTCATTGATATATCAATGAGATTCATCATTGCTTGAGAATACCAAAAGAATATAAAATTGTTGCTGTAGGTAGCCATAGGTATCTATAGCTTATCGAGAACCTAGTCTATACTAATATATAAAAATAATTATATTATAAAGAGGAAAGATTTGTTTGTTTGTTTGTTTGCATTGAATAGGCCTCGAAACTACTGGACCGATTTCAAAAATTCTTTCACCGTTGGGAAGCTATATTATCCCTGATGAGCATAGGCTATATTATAAATTAAAAAAAAATAGGGATCCTTTTTAAAACTCTAATAATGTAACCCGTGGTGTAAAAATTGACCTAAAAATTCCTTACATCGCGTGCGCTGCGAAAAATATTGATGATAGAACAAAATAATATACTACAACTCAGCAGAACACATCATTATCTACAAAAAATGTCGCGACAGCATATGTCTTGCTATTATAGTTATGCCACAATAAGTGTTCTATTATTTTTAAAATTTAATTGAAATGCCGGCGCTAGAAAAGGCTCTTTATTTGTCCCTTGGTATTAATCCTTATCAAAATAAATTACTCCATATTCAAGACTGCTTCAATACCTTTATATAACTTTTTGAGTTATTCAATTCGAATATTCCATTCAAAAGATATCACGAGTTTAAAAATGTAAGTATTAGAAAAAAGTCGCGTGGTCGCCGCTCACCCCGCTCGGCTAGCTATGCGATGTAGGCGTCACGGGCGGGGGTACGGGAGGTGTGAGAAATAAAGTGTAATAAGAATGAATTGTTCGAAATTCAACCCCTAAAGGAATAAAAAAGGGGTACGCGGGTGAAGCCGCGGGGCGGACAGCTAGTCTAAATAAAAGTAATGCAAAATATTTTAATACAAATATAAACTGTGAAGCATAAATAAATACGGTTTTATGTTCAAAGTTGTGTTCACTGAATAGACTTTAAATAAAAACCTTCAGTTACCTATCAGCTTATCTGATGGAATTTTAGTTGCGTAGGCGTTTACGGTTCTATTATATATTTATTCATAATATTAGAGTAGATTACTTAGGATACAAAAAGACGTATTTAAAACAAAGTAGCGTTAGATAGTAAACCATTTCGAATTCCAGAATGGTTAAACGAATTTTGATGACACATGGCACACACGTAGATCATATCCTGGAATAAAACACGATATTTTTTATCTTATTTTTAAAGATGTGATCCCTCTTGTTTATAAATATATAATCTGAATCTCGGAAACGTCTCGAACGATTTTCATGAAATTTAGTATACAGGGGGTTTCGGGGGCGATAAATCGATCTAGCTAGGTTTCATTTTTTAAATGTCGGTCTAGCCGTGTTTTCAGGCAATGAAAAACTGCTACAATATCATTAGAATACGAAGGTTAATTTCGCTACCGTGAACAAGGTTATAATAGCTCAGGGGTAAATCGAGCGGTTACGAAATCAGAAGACCCCGGTTCGAGTCCAGATGATATTTTTTTCCCTTTTTTTTGTTCAAGCTCCTTCTTTTGTGAGAAAAACTATTAAATTTTTTAAAAAAAAAACGAGCAAAGCTCGGTCATCCAGGTACTAACAAATATAAATGAACAATTTACTATTATACTAAACATTTTGCAACCAACCAATAGGGATTATATTGTTTTGCGCTTTATTTCGTAAGTACTATTTAGTAGGTAGGTAGATACTATACTTCGGTTTTTCTCCGTTTAATTGACGTTTCGTGGAAAACATTGATAAATGGCATTCAAAAAATATTGCAATTAAAGGATATCTATCAAAAATAAAAGATTTTGGTATATCCACCACTTTTTAAACGACTTCAAAAAAGGAGGAGGTCATATGTTCGACTGTATGTATTTTTTTTATGTATGTTCTTCGATTTCTCCGCCAATTGTCAACCAATTTTTAAAAATTATTTTTTCATTTGACAGAGTATATTTCGGCGGTAGTCCCATTATCACCACGTCAGGATCTGATGATGGGATCTTGGGGAAAACGAGGGCAACCCTCAAATTTTATAAGAAGTTATAGTATTTTTCATTCATATACGTACTTATCAAAGCTATTTCCATCTGGTAGTCATCATCTCATGTTGCAGAGCTGATGATGGAAGGTACAACTCCTTAATGGTTAGGAGTTAGGGAATAATTCTTTAAACAGGCTAATGTTATTAATTCATATACTTTTTAAAGCTTTTAAAGCTCAGATATTTGCGTATGGTAGCCACTATCTCATGTTGCTGAGCTGATGATAGAAGGTCCAACTCCTTAACGGCTAGGAGTTAGGGGATATTTTTTAAATATTATAGTCACGTTTAAACTCTTTATCGATTATCAGTTAGAATATACGTTGTTCTAGATATGAAATGAACAATAAATGGGCTATCCAACACTAAAATATTTTATGTAGTTAGATTAGCGTGTTTAAACAAACAAACTCTTCAGCTTTCTTATATTAGAATAGATCATGTAAATTAATAAGCCCCTTAATTTGCTCGAAAACATCTAAATATTTCTTGAAAACAAAATATAACAAAAATAGAAAAATAAAACTTTTTATAAAAAAATAAAAACGACTTCAAAGACAAAATATGAAGCACTAAAAACCGAAAAATAAACTGAATAAGACGTTAAATAAAATAGACAAAAAATTATTTCCATAACAAAATAGACCAAATACTTATAGAAACTACTTACGTACCTATTCAAATTATTATTCTATAAATACCTTTTGATCTGTTTGAAGTCGGTGCCAAGCCCAAAAATACAATTAAAGAAATAATAAATGAAATGTTTATTCATCCAAATAGGCCTTCACAGGCACAAATGAATAGTAAGATTACCTACTTAGTAAATACTGGTAAATGGGGTTAAAATAACAACGAAAGATGATCCCACATACGCTCACGCATTCCGTTGCACGCAAGGGGTGGTTTAATGTAGCGGGGGCGGACGTGCGAAGCCTATCAAACCTATTAGGCTTGGCACCGACTTCAAACAAATCAGTAGGTATTTATAGAATAATAATTTGAATAGGTACGTAAATAGTTTCTATAAGTATTTGGTCTATTTTGTTATGGAAATAATTTTTGTCTATTTTATTTAACGTCTTATTCAGTTTATTTTTCGGTTTTTAGTGCTTCATATTTTGTCTTTGAAGTCGTTTTTATTTTGCAATATGAGATTGCGGCATTCTGATTGACGTAATTTCAAACTTTCAGGTAGTAGTACAGTATTATGTGTTACACAACTCATAGAAGTCGTCTACTCCCGGCAGCCTTTGTAATGCACAAGTAAGCTCTTCCTGTACGTACATACGTGTACCTCAACGTAAAATGATATTGATGAAGCCGTTTTTATATGTAAGAACGACATAATGCCATTAATTAAGAACGTGTTAAGAACAGAGGCAAAAGTAGGTAGCATATTAACGAATATTTAAAAGACGATAATTCCTGCGCTATCTTTTGCAGGACACATCTTAACTATGTTGGTAATAATTCAAAGATTATTTTGAAAAAAGTTATTGCTGAGTTTATCTCCGGCTATATTGAGTAAAAGCAACCTTTCACACCATGCCTTAGCGTATGACAATTCATAATTAGTGCCTGTGAAGGCCTATTTGAATGAATTAACATTTAATTGAATTTCGTTTAAAACGTCTCACCTACTCACAAAATAATGCGTAGTAATACCATTTTTCAGGTTATATTATTTTACGAATAAAACTTCTCAAATGATGGGTAAGCTCATTTCTGAAAATGTAATTAAATTAGAAAAATATCCACTGCAGAAAAGTAGAGTCAATTGTTAAAGTTCATAAGTGCCTTACCAGGGCCTAAACTGAATAAATGAGTCTTGATTTTGATGCAACAGTAATTTACTTGGTTCTATGATAAAAAAAAGTTTCTTGTACTGTGTTAGCTGTCAGTGCTACTGAGTGAAAGCAATTATAAATTATTTATACAGATTGAAAAGAGACAGACCTTCCACTCGGCTCGAAAGTTCTCCCTTTCCGATGGTCAAACAACAGAACCAATACCGTTTCACTACAATGCTCTTTCTCAACATTCCTTTGTTTACCTCACTTTACATTTAGCGCACAATACACTTCGCTCTATAACGTGTAATAAACAGCTGAATACCTAAATAAAGCACGAAACAACATAATCCCTCTTGATGGACTTTGAAGCGTCTGGCAAAAGATTTGAAAATATATTGTAAAATTATATATTATCTAAGTAGTTTTACTTGTGTAGACAGGAGCTCGCAGAAATTATCTTGGAAACGAAATCAGATTACAAAATAAGATTGTAGAATGTTTTATGGTAGTCTACATTTTTTTTTATAGCATTAATATTAGGTACCTTACCTATGTTGAAGTTGATTTATTGTGATTGCGTATATCTATGATGTTTATATGGAACGACTTTAATTGTCAAGCAACATCGTTGCCTAAATAAGCAATTAGAGCTGAGATTAAATATCCGTTATAAAAACCTATGTCAGGAAACAGTTATGTAGGGGTTGATGTTAGAATTTTATTATTTCATCATCATCATTTCAGCTGAAAGACGTCCACTACTGGATATAGGCCTTTCTTAAAATTATTCGAACGTGCTTTCTCAATTTCTTTTTTGTGTGAAAATATTAACTTTAAAGGTTTTACTCTAAAATTATACAATATTACTTATTCTTTTTAACATAGTAGGTACCTACATTTTATGAGCCTTCGGTTTTTGCCATGAACTGTACAGGTTCAATATTTTGAGATGGGTTCTTATTAAAACGTTATCATTTTCGAGTTTTCAAAGATGGTCTCATAATAAAAGCTGGAGAGATTGACAAACCCAACATACATAATAAACCTAGGTTAAAAATGAGCCCAACTCATAATTCATACCGGTATAAGGAGCTTAGGAATGCTTGTTTCTTTTTCAGATAATTTAATAAAGCTTTTCGTCCGCGTAATAGGCAAAATGTTTTATTATTATTGTAAGCCTGAAGGATGATTTAAATGACTTAACTTTACCAAGTTTAAGGGATATTGTATAGTGAAGCCCTGTTGCATTTTTAATGTAGGTTCATACTAAACAATCCATACTAATATTATAAATGCGAAAGTGTGTCTGTCTGTCTGTTACCTCTTCACGCTTAAACCGCCGAACCGATTTGGATGAAATTTGGTATAGTTTGAGTCCCGGGAAACAACATAGGATAGTTTTTATCCCAGAAACCACCCTTTAAGGGGGTGAAAAGGGGAGTGGAAATTTGAATGGGAAATCATTTACCGCTGAACTAAGTTCTTTTTGTCCGTCTGTTAGGTACTTCTTCACGCTTAAACGGCCGAACCGATTTAGTTGAAATTTGGTATAGGAGTAGTTTGAATCCCGGGAAAGAACATAGGATGGATTTTATCCCAGATATCACCCTTTAAGGGGGTGAAAAGCGGGGTGGAAGTTTGTATGGGAAATCAATTACCGCTGAAATAATTTCATTTTGTCTGTCTTTTACTGCTTCACGCTTAAACCGCCGAACCGATTAAGATGAAATTTGGTATAGGGATAGTTTGAGTCCCGAGAAAAAATATAGAATAGTTTTTATCCCAGAAATCACCCTTTAAGGGGGTGTGAAAAGGGGGGTGGAAGTTTGTATGAGAAATCAATTACCGCCGAACTAATTTCTTTTTGGCTGTCTGTCACTTCTTCACGCTTAAATCACCGAACCGATTTAGATGAAATTTGGTATAGGGATAGTTTGAGTCCCGGGAAAGAACATAGGATAGTTTTTATCCCAGAAATCACCCCTTAAAGGCGTGAGAAGGGGGGTGAAAGTTTGTATGGGGAATCAATAACCGCTGAACTGATTTATGACTGTCTGCCTGGATATTTATGAAAAAAACCGGCCAAGTGCGAGTTGAACTCACGTGGACAGGGTTCCGTACTATATTGTATCGTATCGTATTATATTGAGTTTACCACTTTATTTTCAATTGATTGATAGAATTCTCATAGGTTTTCCTGTAATCTACGAGCAATGAATTATATTTTGTATTTTTTTCAAAATTTTAGGCTCGGTAGTTTCGGAGATCAGAGGGGGGATAGTCAATTTTCGTCTTCTTTCATGAACAAAATCAAAACTATTTATTTTACAATAATAACAAAAATATATTTAAGGTTAAGAAAACGAGCCTTTTCATTTGATATATGACACAGTAAAGGTTTGCAAAACATTTTTTTTTATTTCCTAATTAGTCCCCCGAAAATTAACCTTATTTAAAAAAAAAATACTTTGCACATCTGTGTTTGGGTCATAGAACTACACCATCCTACCAAATTTCACCTGATTTGGTCCTGTAGATTCGGAGCAAATGTCTATGCCATGATCGGATAGACAGACGCACAAGTGGTCCTATAAAGGTCTGTTTTTTGTACGGAACCCTAAAAAGCAGATTGGATAAAAAATAAGCTACGCAAATTCCTAATTCCACGCGGACGGAGTCGCGGGCAAAAGCTAGTGTTTAAATAAAATCAATACGTATCTAGACAGCAAACTTTTTAACTTGTACTTATTTTGATTCCAATTATTTCTTGATGTCACATTATTTGTTTTATAATAGATCACATACTTATATGTGTGTGTTGTACCTATATTGATCTCTTTTGTAAATAATTGAGCTAGGTCGATATTAGCAATGTGTCAAAGTGTTTCCAATTAGTACTTTTAAGTCATTTTTTTTTTTTTTTTTTTTTTTATTCTCGATAGGCTTGTGTTTGACCACAATCTCACCATGGTAAGTGATGATGTGGCCGAAGATGGTAAGCACACAAAACCTAGATGGGAACTGGCTCTCAAGTGCAGCTGTCGGAACACACCGATAGATGTTTGGCGACAGATTTTCAACTTGAGGGTGGTAGCCAGCCAGTCGGGTACTACAAAGTACCCTACCACCGTGCTATGGTTTCCTCACGATGTTTTCCTTCACCGAAAGCTCAAGCTCATTGTAGGATTCGAACCCACGACCTTCGCCGCGGTATTCGACGTCACTTACCACTGAGCTATCATCGCCATGTACGTATTAACCCCGAATATATTATTAGATGACCGCGCATTGTGTACCCCTGTATGATGTGTGCTAGGAATGCTTTCATTATATTTAAGTAGGAAAGCGAGACTGGAATAACTAACTATAGTTAATAGTTGACGCACCTGTTTCAGCAAACTGTCGTTATTTACCTACCCAGTGTAACCAACGTTATTTCATTAATTTTTGTTTGTCTTATAGTAACAAAGCTAACGTACACACACACGTAAAGTAAGATGAGTAAATACGAGCTGCTTACCGGGCACTCCCGTCCAAATATTTTTTAATTAAATACATTAGGTATATGTTTAGTCGCTGCCATAGCTGCCAGTAAATCTAACTTCTTACCTACCGATGCTACGTTTCTTAAATACAAAAAATATATATCTAGGTAATAATTCGAAATGTTAAAACAATGATTAAAAGTTGTTTAAATATTTTACCGAAATTTATTGTGACCACTGGCTGCGAGTTGCCTAGGATCGGTCGATGTGGAAAACTTTAGGGGAGGTCTATGTCCAGGTCTATGGACGTCTTTCGACTGAAATGATAATGATGATGATGATGATTGCGAATAGTATAAATATTGAACATATACCTACTCATATACACTGTACATCGGCACATCGAGACGTTAAAACCGATGCACCTCTCGACACTTAGCGGCTGGCACATTGTTGCTGTCTTTGTCATTTTTATTTCGATGATATTTCTTTGGGGTCCATTTAGTTAGCGACGAGACACTGTCTGCCAAGTTGATTTAACAAGCGTTCCATTGACTCAGCCCTGCAATGACCGTCTCATCTGCGAGTCAAGGGGTTAATATTTAATAAAGGACGAAAAGCTTTGAAAAGTGTCCATAGTTGCTTCGAGAAACGATTAACATCTGATATTTTGCGCATTTCAGCTAGCTAGACCAAGCGGTTAGGCCGAACCACGTTCGGTAATCTATTTCCACTTTTAGCCACGTAATAAAACTGCCTACCCCTCCACCGTACCTACTGAAGGTGAATTACTAACTTATAACATAATTATGAGTGCAATACTCGATATGGCAGCAATGTATTCAGTCTCGTAAATCACCGACCTACGAGACCGTCTTGAGTGAAGATTAACATGGGTGAAGATGTTCAGCTACGTCTTATTCCCTTACGAATATATGGCAGCATCATCTAGTAATATTTATAGGCATTCATATTAATATTACGTCATATCAATGTAACAATATCTAATCTAATAATTCGTATCATAGTACCTACAATAGAATAATTCATTATTTTCTTAAGAAAATATACTCTTCTATTTTGCATTACACTTTTAAGAATAAGATGAAAGTAATTCCTTTTATATAATATAGAGAGGTGTTGATTATGTCATAGGTACCGCGAAAAGGGAAGATCTTCCACCGGGCTAGGTATCAATGCACGGGGACTGCAGTCCAACGTTTTCTAGATGAGAACTTGTATATAGGTATATAAAGTGCCGAGAAAACTTTGTTAGCGTGAGGCTTTCTGTGTCATATTTAATTATACTTCCATTTGTTGTGATGACGCGCTTCTATTACTTTTCCCCTGACTCGACTCACATAATACTTCTCCTCTCAGCGCTAGTTGATAAACTAGAATTTTACAATAATGTACCTACTATCTCCCGGCCTAACGAGAGTATTGAAGTAAATACATGGAGGAATTAGATCAATCATAGCACCAATTCTTGAACAAACTTTACTCTACAAAATAATATATATTTTTCAAACAAACAACATAATAAATTATCTAACTACAGTATCTATTATTCGAGTAATTGAATGACCACGGACGAAGTTTTCAACCAAACTAATTCAGATTAAGCATTCGTCTCCCTCGAACGCAGTCCACTCAAATATGGTTTAAAATCACGCAAAAATGATAGCTTTACTTAGACAAATATAATGACACAGTTCGCTAAAGTTAGATAAAGATAACCAACCCATGATATTATGATTAAAAAAATGTGTAGATAGGTTACCCACTCACTATTCGATCTTAAAAAAATGGCCGAAAATTTTCACTCTAACGGACACATAAATAAGTTAATATTGCATTATCCACACTACATTGCAATATATCATAACACACGATGGCATTTTTGGTTGTATTGTTTTTAAAAAAAGTTTTATTTTTAATTGCCCTCGGTACGTGATCCGTCGATGCCTACGCGGTGACGCGACACAGATATGACAAAGTAGGCGCTTATCTACACCTTTTTACTTATAATATCATTGATGATACCATGGTTAATTATAAAACTTTATACATTCCGTTGAGTATTTATGAGTGAGTAACTTACCTTGTTATATTTTTATTTTGCCCCAGGCAAGTCGCATAAACCTATTAAATTAACGTCTACATTATATCGATAAATTATAATTGACTTCACACATTTTTTCAAGCTACACGCGCGTTATGAATTTAAACAAATTCCTGTTGTATTGTACCTTATAATATGGTTATTGACGACCAAGGT
Organism: Ochropacha duplaris; assembly: GCA_951361185.1. Classification (NCBI taxonomy): domain Eukaryota; kingdom Metazoa; phylum Arthropoda; class Insecta; order Lepidoptera; family Drepanidae; genus Ochropacha; species Ochropacha duplaris. The sequence continues at coordinate 7,131,216 of OX592690.1, forward strand.
CAAATATTATTATATCATACATATAGCTACATTTCACTGTGACACGTGTGTAATTCAGCCTATTGCTCAAGGATGATTAGAGATAACCAAACCATTCAGTGTTCTATGCGGAGGCGTTCATCCGTCAGCTCGTCGGCTTTAATCGTTAAATGCGGTGCCTAATCATTGATATAATATGAAAATATGCACGTGCATATAAGATGTATGAAATAACAGATAAACAACCTATTCTTTAATTAGACGTGCCTTCTAAACTAATTTAAATTATCACTGAATAAATAAAAGTAATATTATAAAGCAGAAGAGTTTGTTTGATTGTTTGAACGCTCTAATCTCAAGAACTACTGAAAATTATTTTAATGTTGGATAGTCCATTTATCGAGGAAGGCTATAGGCTATATAACATCACTCTTGCGAAAATCCTACGGGAAAGCGGGAGAACAGCTTCTTGTAATAATATTTAAAATAGTATATAATAGGTCTTTACCTATGAAATTGTCGTTCTGCAGTACTGGCCATTTCAAATCAAAATAATTTTTGTTTGGCTAAGAATTCTAATTTCAAATTAATTTTATTTTAAAAACAAGGATTTTTTTTCCAAAAGTAATCATTTGTTTATTGATTAGTGTTACATTTTCATCGCATTTCAATATTTTTCGTCATCATGGATACGTTAAAAATTCGAGTAATTATGGAATATGAGCAGGTACCGTCGTGGCAGCAACGCGGCACAAGCGGCACGCAACATCAACAACGTTTACGGAGCTAACACTACAAACCAACGCACCACCTGTTATTGGTTTGCTCGCGGTCATCGATAACAACCTACTCTCAGACCTACTAAATATACATATAAAATTTCATCAAAATCGGTCAAGCCGTTTCGGAGGAGTACGGTAACAAAGGACCGATTTGGATGAAATTTTGTGTGTGTATTTCAATGGGTTCCCCACGCCCCTGTTCGATTTGATCCATATTTCTAGGGACAACCTGTATACAGACTACAAGTAAGTATTGTGATTCATTACCGGAGCAAACTTTTTTGGATTTATATTTTTAAGTTATAATTTTGCTAGGCAGATCTTGTGATTGGCCTGTGACTTAGGTAGTTTTTGACATGTGTATTGTAATACCAAAGTAGCATTTATAATTGAATAGATAAGTTATGCATATCTAGTTCTAGCGAGCTGATAAATGTGCTAGATAGGAAAACAAAAAGGATATATCTTCCAAAGCTTGTTTGTGCATCTTCGTTAAAGGTCACACGTGTTACGTTATAGCGCTAGAAACCTTCACGATATCTCGAGGGTCGTAGCTCGAGCGACAAAGTATTATTGTTAACTCAGTACGCACTACAGGGCGTGAAATGAGCGAACGAACGCAAGCAAGAAACTTGTAAATTTTACTATTTTTTATTCTGCTTTATATAATATTTATTTTATTTATCTAAAAATAATGACCGACTAGTCCCAGTACACTAATTTAGTCGGATTTAGAAAAAATATATGATGACTTGTTTTTTCTTTACACCATTGTACTTAGATCAAATCGTATAATTAGAAAGTTTATTTTTATTTCATCGCACCAATTTAGAAATCAATATGTAGTTTTGTGTGACCGCTATCTGTTAAGTAGCAAGATCTTTTTATTTGGAAAACGCTTGCTGCTGACTTTCTTCATTTAATTCCTCGCGTCAGATACCAAGTTATTTTGGCTTGACCAATTTCATAATTTTTTATGCAATCTTAACGCTTCATCAAAAGTATAATAAAGATAAAATTGTTTTCTCAAAGCTTTGTTATTTTTTCCCTTCCTAAGAAAGTTTACGCCTATTTTTGTTGGTGTTGGCTTTAATTAAGTTTCATAAAACTGACATTAATTATTCTTATGCTACCTCTTGTTGATTTTATATTTACATAGTTAAGGTATCTTTATAAATAAAGGTTTTGTTATTAAGAGTTGAATCAATTCTAAAAGTGTGTTTTGTAAAATTTGGATTAGTTAGTTTTGAACAAATCTCTTGACCGAAAATAAATAATTTAGCTCCCCTCTATTCGTGTTATAAATCCATATAGTTACCAATATTTTCTGGCGATGTACGTGTGTCTACGAATGTAGGTGTACGTACGTACATGTAGGTACACTAGGAATTGAGTAAAATAATATAAAAATGTGAATAGCGTCAAAATTCATATTTTTTTATTTTTATTAATCTAATCCTGCAGGATTACTCGTTGCATTGACATTATGACTACCTTTCATTTGGGAGTCAGATAATCTAAGATTTCTGTTGATTTCGTGTTATGGTCGCCTCACACGTGGGGGAACACAACACCATATTTTTTTTAGGAAAAGTAACTAGAAGTTTCCTTTTTTTTTGGATGACACTTATACTCTTCATTGGCTAACAAAAAAAGGGAAAATCAGTTGACAAACAGGAGTTAAGGGGGTAGATACAAAGTGTTTTCTCCACACATTAATATTAATGATTTACTATTAAATTTTACGGTAATGATATTTTTGTGTTTTAAACCTACTAAAATTGGAACATCTTGCAACATTGGCAAACAAGTATACGCGACGCTTCATGGTAAACAGTTACCGTAGTATAGATGCTTACTACACCAAGAGTAAAACGATTGTTAGGGAAAGCCACACACATATTGTTTCACATAATATATTTTTCCAGATTGAGGTTTAAAAACATTGCACTGCTTTTTACCAGAATTGATTTAAACCAATAAACATTCAGAAACTTTTATCAATAAAAATCATTTCTACCAATTTACTTTTCATAATAGCCTATCTGTTAATTTTGCGACGATGAATGTAAGGATTACAGTCGGTTGATTGAATTTAATTTGTTACACGTTTGAAAGTCTTGATTATCCCTGCTTGGAGTTAAAATAGCACTATGCTTGGAGTGAAAATTAAAACATAGAGCTAGGATTTTGAATAGTTTCAGTAAATAAGTTATACAGGCTGGAATTTTGTAATGCCACCTGAAGAGAAAGCACTCTTAATACTGTAGAGAGAAAATTAAACTCAAAGAAAACATTCCTTTATTTTTAGAAGAAAGAAAACTGCATTCGAAGATTTTCGAAAATTCGCTTGCCACACCTGGAAATCGAACCGACTAAAATCTGTAAAAATTACAGCCTGTACTTGTATTGCATCGATTGCTAGGGTTAATTATAAGGATGAAATCTGAAAATACAGATTATAAAGTGTTATTAACTTGAAAAACGGTTCGTGGATATTTAATTGAAGTTTTGCATTGATCTTCCCATATGGGAGCTAGGGCGCCATCCTAAATACAATAAAATATTGACAGCATTATTTATCAATTAAAACACTTATGTATTGTGATGTCATACTGTCAGTACTACACATTTAGCACATAATATAGCCACAGAAAGACGTGTTGCAATATGTAACAATAGATCTGCAATTTGCGATATACCTAACACAAAGTAAAAAAGAGTAGTATATGTAGTATATCAGTCATCTGGTTTCCATAGAACAAGCTCTGCTTAGTTTACCGTGTGTGAAAAATGTCCCAGGATATTTATTATTATTATTACATTAAATTATTAATGTTCGATCGGTCACATTACGTAGACATTTGAATACCTACAAAAATATATATAGGTACTTTATATATATATCAGTCTACAAATTCAATTATCTGACCCTGTGCCCAAAAATTCTATAAAGACCTTTCCTCCAGGCTGGTGGACACCACTGGTGACCGGAGGGCTGGTAGTTACCTCGGCCAACGCCTCAGTCTGGCTATTCAACGAGGTAACGCCGCTAGCGTCCTCGGCACGATTTCCCCGGGCAGCAATTTAAATTCAGTTTTTTATTTGTAGTTTAGTTGTTATTTATTTTTAAGTTATTTAGGTTTTTAGTTTTAATAAATCAATTCATTAAAAAAAAAATATATATATAAATTAAATCATTAAATCTGATATTATCTCGGGTCTGAATGTGTGATTTCCAGATCATGTTTTAATCAATAATTACAGATAGATACAGATAAGTACTTGACACTAGGAAATGTTAAATGAGCTTTTATATCAATAATGGGAAAACGATCTCACGTCTCGACCTTTGCAAATGTGACAAATATAATGATTTCTACATTTAAATAGACCAAATTTAGTCCCTATTCTGCATAAACTTTAATTTCTTAATATTCTTGGAAAGTAGATCTACCCCAGCGGGAAGTTTAAGTGCCGAAGCTACGAATGTCTAGTCTAAACACGGCAAGTCTATTTTTAGCCATTGAGGCACTAGCATTGAGGTTATTTTTAGGCACTAGATGTCGCATAAGGTCATGGTCTCCGAAAATATTGATTTATTATTAATTATCGTACCTACTATAGCGAGAGCCACTACTTTAGCTTAGAGTTAGCTAATCAAATGTAAAATGTTTACAAATATATGTTGTGTTTATGTTATCTGTTTTAAATAAAATGTTATACAGGCTGTCCGGTAAGTAGTACGACAAACTTAAGGGGGAGATAGGTTGGCCAGTCACCTACCAAATATACAACAATACTAACTGTATAACACTATATAACTGTATAACATTTTTTTCTGTATGTTCATTGTGTAAATAATTCTTATTAAAGTTTTTATAGTCTCGTAAATATCGCGGTGTACAATATGAACTTACTGGAACTAAGTATTATAATGGCGTGCACCGCGTAAACCAATTGAGTTAGGTATAATGTAAGATATTCTTAGTAGGCGTATACTCGTAAGATCTGATACCCGTGAGCAGCTGAGGCAGGTTGCTAGTATCCCACAACTTAGAATTAAGACAGGATCAAAATGTTACCTAGCAAAAATGCCTTTGATGTTCGCTCGAAAATATGTATTAGCAAGTATAGCTGATATCGTATGAAATTATTTCAGCATCGTTTAGGTATTAGTGTCTGTGTTTCAGTTTATAAACGAGCACGGGGTACTTGTAGTACCCGACTGGCTGGCTACCACCCTCAAGTTGAAAATATTTCGCCAAGCACCTATTTGTGTGTTCCGACGGCTGCATTTGAAGTTTCCATCTAGGCTTTGTGTGCTTACCACCTTCGGCCACAACATCACTTACCATGGTGAGATTGCGGTCAAACACAAGCACATCCAAAGTATAAAAAAAGTACTAATTAGGTTTAGGTAAGATCTCACAAAAATTACATGTACATGTACAAGTACATGTGTCATAAATATTTAATAGTTATTAGATATCAAAGATAAATAGTCAGTTTGGTACCTAATGGGGTGAGTTTTGAAAGTGGACCTCTGCCGCATAGAATGTGAATAACGATAGGTATTAATATAGTGTTTAATTTATATTTTTACGACTGTGTGATGGACATTCAGTTGTTAATGATTAAATTTATATGTATGAAATTTTTAATTAATTATACTCACGGATGTGGCATATTAATACGCCACGCCTACTTGATGTTCACTTAATCGTAATTGTTTGCGTAATAACATTGAAATGACTATCCACGTGGAATATAAAGCCTATAACAAATCGTGGCAAGTTACCGACTAATGCAAGTATTCAATACCACATGCAATATTATTAAACATCAACTTTGATTAATGTAACCGAACCCAAATTTAGTAACTGATCCATAAGGTTATCTGCGCTAATTAAGCAATGCAAATAATCTAACGAAAAATCGTTGTAGTAGGTAGTTAGCTAAATATACAGAGTATATCTAGGTAGTACCGCCCTACCTAGAAGTTCAAGAAAATATTATCCAGTAATAAGTCCATTCTCACAAACAATCTTTGGAATGATTTTTATTGTAATAAAAATTACCCTGTCGAGGCTTCGAACATTGAACTAAATAAAATATACTTAATTATACGTGTCTGGTGCAGGTGTTGACTGTCTAACGGAAATTTCAATGCCATATCGACCGTTTGACCTAGAACTTCCGTAAAAGTGTTATATTTAGAACCATTTTACATTAACAGATTCTAGCAAAGCCACTTTTTGAATCGATACATTAACCAAGACAAGGTATGTAACATTTACCAACATTTACTGGTGAGACGAGCGACCGTAATCATGATAGAAATTAAATATTCAAATGCTACAAACAATCGTATTTTTCTTTATATATTTCTGAATAATATTATACTTTGGCTCGAAGTTTTTCTAATAAGGTTCTCTTTGCGTTTCTTTTTGCGACAATTGCCACCCACATAAAAAATACAATAATATACTTAACTTTGACGTATGGAAATTGGTGGAAATTCTCCCGGCGCCTTGTGGTTCGGTGTAAAAATTGCTAAACTCTAACTAACCACTATAATTTTTCTAAAGGTCATAACTTTTGATTAAGTTAAATTGGTCACTGACAAATTCTACTAGTTAGAATTGATCTCATCTAATACTTCACTTCATGTTTGTGGAACAGAATAAGGTACGTAATTAACAGGTAGGATTATTTATTCATACTACACAGCCGTCGCGACGGCAGTTTAGGAACTCAAGCGACATGTACATATGTACCGCCGCCTCTGCCCTGAAAGCGACGATAACGTTTGTGCATCATTCTATCGAAATCGTTATGCTTAGAATCAAAAAGGAAGCAGTTATAATAAATTAATTTTATAAAATTTAATAGTTTGTTATTTATTTATGAGTGACGCTACGCAATAATGAAAGTTTGCCCTAGTTCAATTACAGCTCTTGGCAGTTCAGTCTGAGTAGGTTTGATTTGTTTCAGATTGCCGAAGGTAGTAAACATATTATAGATAATAATAATTAACACACAATAATGAAATTGAATGTATTGTCATATTACTTCTCATAATCAATCCGAAAATAGAAAAACATATAATATGTAGGTAGATAACTTGTAGCCCCCGTGTAGTTTAGGTAGCGCTTGTCATATTTTTATCTAAGCATAGTATTGTGAGCTAAAAAAGGTTGATGGATCAATAGTGAAAGTCCAGTTTAAAGAAAATATATATAGCAATGTAGTGATATAGAATACAAAGGGCGTGGGTTATAGGTGAAAAATACTATGGCATAGTGGAAGGCTACTTTATAGTACTCGTCTGCCTGGATATAACTCTTCATCTTCTGGTGGGATCGGCACCACATGTTTTCCTCTTCCACTCCACTCTATCGTCGTCTCAGTACTCACACCTTTCATATGCATATAATTCTTCATGCAGTCCATCCATACCCTCTTTGGCCTTCTTTTACCTCCATATCCATTCACACTCATGCTTAATACTCTTTTCGTTACATGTCTTTCATTCCTCCTTCTTGACATGCCCATACCAAGCCAATCTATATCATCTTCTTTACTGAATACTATCAAGTTGAAAATCTATCTACCTGTGCATGCCTAATCACCATAAAAACAAAACATATAGGTACAACAGTAGGTACAAGATGGAACAAGTAATTAATTATAGCCTAGGCACAAAGTACCTACATTTCAAGTAAAATTATTTTATTAGGTCCTTACATATGAAATTGATGTTTTATAGAACTGGCCACTTTGATCTCAAAAAGCCGGCGTTGGTTAAGAATTCCAAATTCAAATTTATTTCAATTTTAAGCTTGTCTATTTGTGTTTCGAATGTAATAATTCATTTGATTTCGCGTCATTTAATTTTACTTTGACATCGTTCTGTGCTCAATATGGAAAACATATAATATCGCATTATTTTCGAATACGAATTCCATCGTGGCACTAGCGCTGCAGAAACAGCTCGAAAGATTAATGATGTGTACGGAGAAGCCAGTGTAAAAGAAAACAAAGTACGTTTTTGGTTCCAACGCTTTCGTTCTGGAAACTTTGACCTCCAAAGCATACCTCGTGGAGACCCTAGTTGTCAATGAGGAATGAAAGTGATCGTGGAAGCGGATCCAAACCACGTCAGAATTAGCTGCAGGCTTCGGTGTGAGTGATAAAACCATTTTCAATCATTTGAAACAAATTGGAAAAGTGAAAAAGCTTGAAAAATGTGTACCGCATGAACTAAGTGAAGCAAACCAACAAACACGCGTCGACTGCTGCGTCACGTTACTCAACCGTAACAATAACGAGGGGATTTTTAATCGTATCATTACTTGTGATGAAAAATGGATCCTATACGATACTCGGAAACGCTCATCACAGTGGTTAAATCCAGGAGAACTGGCTAAATCCTGCCCCAAGCGAAAATTGACTCAAAAAAAGTACTGGTTAGTGTCTGGTGGACCAGCGTTGGTGTCATCCACTACAGCTTCCTAAGATCTGGTTAGACGATTACGGCAGATCTGTATTGCCGACAATTGGAAACCATGATGGAAAAGCTAGCCGTTAAACAACCAGAGTGGTCAACCGCTCTAGCCCACTGCTGCTTCAGGACAACGCTAGACCACACACTGCACAACAGACGGTGATGTGACTTTTATTAAAAACGTGACTTTTATTTTGTATTTTGTAGAGGATCCATACAATTTTAGGAATTTCTCAAGCTCCGGGAAAAAAATAAAGTCGAGAAATCAGAAACCCTAAACCCAGGACACTACCCTATTGTAACGTTCACGAGGACCTTATCTGGGTCTAAACTGAATAAAGTGTTTTCAGTTTGAGTGGGAGTTTGAATGTACCTTTGAATGTACCTTTGAATGTACCTACTAGGAAAGTACTCGTAGAAACGAACAAGGTTCTTTTGCATACGCTATATACTGGGCCATGTACTAACTGGTTAGTCAGTCGTCTAGCTTAGCTAAATGAATAAATAATATATGATCTGTCTGCCAAATCATTTAATATTTTATTATTCTGTATTTTATTAACAATTTGGAATGATTTATTTCTAATGGATGTCATGTTCACATGAATTAGGTTAGCTATGATATAAAGTCTTTTACGGCTTTAATTAGGTTTGTAGATTTTTTTTGTACTACACTAAGGTGGCTATAAATAATATACAGTAAAAGCTCCTTTTTCGCGGTTCCTTTATTCGCGATTTCGCTATTCGCGGCTAAAAAAATTGCGACTCGTTTCCTGTATTCGCGGATAAATATTCCGCTATTCGCGGATCCAGTCGGTACATTGGACTGAAAAGGCGTCCTTAAACCTGAAAACCCGTAGTGAAGGTTTACGCATGCCAAATGAACATTTTAACATGAAAATTGACCCAGCCATGGAGAGAAGTCTTATTTTCATAAGAAAAATTGCTAACGCCACGCCAAAAGCGGCAAAACAAAAGAAATAAATTTCGTCTTTCATATCGATTCGTGAATCGTTTTTTATACTTTTGTCTAAGCCAGATAATAATTCGTATTTTTTTTTAAAAAAAAACGAGTTACGTTATGTGATTAAATTGATTTTTAGTATGATTTTTTCCTTTATTTTGAGATCTTGGAACGTTTCCCCTACATTCCCATACAAATTACTAATTTTTGTATTCGCGGTATATTTACGGAACGTATACCTTGCGAATAAGGAGCTTTTACTGTATATATATCAACAATTATCCCTATGTTTTAAGTTGCAAGCAAATGCGCGTGGCATTGTCCATGGTGTATTATCTATGACATTGTCCTCCACTGAGGCGAAGTATGTGGGTTTTAGCTAGGTGACAAAGGAAGGTATTACCTACTATAAGGAGCTTATTATAAAACTTGACAAGAGAAACTGACTCATAAGTCAGTAGTCTTCTATTATATAAAAAATTTATCCCTATTTCCTTGGTCACGGCATCACGCGTGAACGGCTGGACCAATTTCGCTAATTCTTTTTTGTTGTGTTTGTTATTGTAGGGAGAAGGTTCTTATGAAAGAAAAAAGTATGAAAGTTGCGCGGAACATTAGAAAATTTAAGAAAACTTAACGACCATATTAAATTTCCTAACCTTAATATAAACATGGCGTTTGACATAACTGCTAGTTGTGAGACAGTTGGCGCAAATATTGTTTAAAACTGATGGTTCCAAGTTTCTTTTTATTTTCATTTCATGGCAGGACAACGTCTGCCGGGCCCACTAGTTATTTATAACGATAACCAGTCTTGTTAGAGAATCGCAATAATCTATTATAAAAAAATGAATCCCTATTTCCTTGGTCACGGCATCACGCTTGAACGGCTGGACCAATTTCGCTGATTCTTTTTTTGTTGTATTTGTTATTGTAAGGAGAAGGTTCTTAAGAAAGAAAAAAGTATGAAAGTTGCGCGGAACATTAGAAAATTTGTTGGCGCAATTGACAGAATACGCGCTAAAAATATTATTTAAAACTGATGGTTCCAAGTTTCTTTTTATTTTCATTTCATGGCAGGACAACGTCTGCCGGGCCCACTAGTATTAAATATTAAATAGATTTAAATTTGTCCGAGAAGATACATCAAATGAGGCAGTTAAGAGATATGATGATCAAGTCTTTGTCATGCTCCAAGATTAGAATAGTTCCGGCAAAATTGATGATTATTATTTTTATGATTTGATTTCTTTTTGTATCATTTAATTAAAATAAGAGGGCTGGCGATAATATTACGTCTGTTTGAATGATGAGCGAGAATTATTTATCATTTTAAATAGTTTGTCTAAAGATTAGTTATTTTTATTAGTTGATAGGTACGTTCTTGTACTATTTCACTGTTTTACATTAATATTTATGTGTGTAGGTAGATACTTATATAATTGGGGGTAAATACGCACTTGATAAAAAGCGAGCGTGCACATTTTTTTTTATTCTTCTTCATCATATCTAACATATTCTTCTACTATTGTTTGTTTTATTATTATAGATAGTATTCATACTCTGCAGTAAAAATTGTATCAGTACACCATATCGACTCAATACCAACTTAACTCCAATTCAATTTCAACTTTTGATTGAGTGTCAACGAGCCGTTACCTTTGCGTGTAGGGCCCCTAGCATAGGGTGGATGGAACCAAGAATTATATATTCTAAATGGAATACCTACTTGAAGCAAATACCTATCAATTGCGAAAAAAAGAAAGATAACAACTACGTTGGGACAATTTATAACGTCATTGTTTATAGAAATTATATTAACGTAGTTTGTTATATTTCTCTTTTTCGCAATTGATAGGTATTTGCTTCAAATAGGTATTTAGAGTTACCTATCCATTTAAAATATATAATTCTTGGATGGAACCGTCGCCGCTCAAGGCGCCTCAGCGGTAAACAAAAGTAATGATAAATAAATGTACCTCAGTTCCTAAATATTGTTACGTAACAACTGTGTGTGATATAAAACTTAGCTTTACATTTAATTGATTCAACAGCACAGATTAAGTAATAGTTACTACGTAAACATTTAACAATGTTATGCTGTCGATATAGCATCCAAGTCACCATTTAACAGGTATGTCTACCTGTCCGCATGCCTATCAAATAGTTGAGATAACAAAATATGTAGGTATGTCCCAAGCTCACTGGTTATCCTGTTGACTGCGACATGTAGGTATAGTATATAATTCCACCAACCTTGCCATCGCTCTTCCTGTACGCATCGTGGACTCTCCAAATGAGTCCAGGCCCAGCTGTCGAGCTCTCCTTCCCCACCTCGAAAAACTGCATGATAGGATTGTTCTCGAGTGGGGGCGGGTTGTTGTTCGACACCCCACACTTCAACTTTGATATTATTCCAGCCATTATGTGGCGTGGAAAACGATCGGGCCTATTAGATTCACCTGCAACAAGCAAGCATGGTTTATTTATTGGTAATTTTCAAACTAGATAGACAACTGCTCGTGTTCAGAAATCAAAACAATTTTTGGAGCTTTATTTATTTATGAGGCTAACTAGCTTAGCCCCGCGGTTTCATCTGCTTTTGTTAGATGAAAAGTAGTATCCATAGATAATATAATACACTATGTAGTATCTATGTATATCTATAGTCCTATAGCATAGCACCCAGGGTAATGTACCGTTTTAGTGAACATTTCAAAATTGCATCAGTAGTTTCAGATATTACCTCCTACACCCAAACTTACAAATTCACAAGTTTTACCTCGTTAATACGAGATAGCTATCAAAAACGATAGTCTGAGCTGGTTTATTTATTTAAACCCTTCAAATATAAATTATGAAAATACATAATAATTCTAACGAAAGCTCTGCACATCCAAGTGGGATCTAAAGGTAATGCATCACACTAATATTATAAATGTGAAAGTTTGGATGGATGGCGCAAAAACGGCTGAACGGATTTTAATGAAACTTGGCACACAGGTAGATAATATTCTGGAATAACACATAGGATACTTTTTATCCCGAGAAAGGATAAGATCCCTCGGGAACGCAGGTGAAACCGCGGGGGACAGCTAGATGTAACTAGTGTACTCTGTGAGCTGTAGATCTCGCGAAAGTTTTATGACATGTTTAGAAATGGCATATATGATCAAATATGATATCTTTTTTACGTTTGCAACCCGCCATACTATAGTATACTATAATATAAAATAACTATGCCCAGACTCAGACAAACAAACATGTCTGCGCGGGAATGGAACCTACATTTTGTGGAGTGATAAGCAGTGTCCAACGGGCCCTTCAGGAAATGGAATAGAACTGCATTTACTCGTACTTGCAAGATACCTATCTGAATAAGTTAGAGTTGTGGTTAGGGCAGTGCAATCGCGTGCAACAAACATCACTTCAATCAAATTTAAGTGGTAATCAAATATGTAAACATTTACGATTTGGTATGTATCTATGGCATTTTGAGACTGTAACCACTGCGTCATAAATAATTAAAAAAAAATTAAACACTGTCATAGTGACATCGGGGGATCGGGGGGCAGGAATTTTATTTTTACGGATCGGCAGCACCGGCAGCTGTGAGGAAATTTTCTATGTGTAATAAAGACTGGCATATGTGATGTAAATATACAAGATAGAAGGGATATTTTTATGAACTAAGCTACATTTTCAGTTTCAGTTATACTCATCAATGCAAATACTTTTTCTGTATGCAGCTAAAAAAGTCGTTCCATACAAAATTTCAATAAATCTTGTAGAACATTATTTTCGCTATTAAAACTGTGTTTGTTAAATATGTTTTAGTGCACTATTCGATAATAATCATCTTCTTTTTTAAATATTATTAAGAGGAAAGATTTGTATGTATGTAACGAATAAACTCAAAAACTACTGGATCGATTTCATAACTTATTTCTCCATTTGAATGCTACATTATACCAGATTAACATAGGCTATATTTTTATCCCGGGATAAGATAAGATCCGTCGGGAACGCGAGTGAAACTGCGGAGGACAGCTAGTAAACCTATAACACAAACCTCAAAATTACGTAGATACATAATATATTGTTATGTTCGTGGAAGTCAGGCAGCTATCAACTTGATTCATTTCCGTAACTGCCTTTTCAATGCGATCATCAAATTTGATGCAGAATTGAATGCATATACGTGTAAGTGCCTGATAGATTCAGATACTCGTATAAGCGTGGGTAAGTAATGTGTTGCTTTTTGCGTGAAAACAAAGAGAAAACGAGGTTTCCCAAAAATTAATCGATTTGCTCCCCCGTAAACACAAATGATGTAAATTCCATCAATCGATTTCGAGAAATGTTTTTGAGAACACGATTACAAATACGTATAAATATTGTTCATATAATAAAATGATAATTTGGCTGTTTAGATAATTTGCCTGAATCAAATATATCTAATGTATTTAATTCACCATACTACATTTTAATATTTGTCTTCTATAAACAATGATGTGGACATGAAGGTTCATTTAATTAAATTGAGGTGAGTTTGGCAGTTAGTAAATTTTACCGCCCCCAGAGAATAAAGTGGCATAAAATGTATAATTTTCAGGGTAAAACAAGATCTTCGTTTTGAATACAGCTTGCCTTAGATAGACAAAAAAATGAGTCCAATTTTTTTGTAAACATTTCATTCAGGTACTTGTCGGAAGCAAGGTTTTTACAGAAAATAAGAATTAAGAAAAAAAGCTAAGTAAATTTTGCACTTATGTACCTACCATTTGATTCATATTGTTGTTTGAAATTTATTAACAATTTTATTTAATGAAAATATTAAGATTCACGCAAAGTAAATAAAGCTACTTTCCATTTTAATCTGGTTTTATGGTATTAAAAACTGAAAGATTGTTCTGGTTTTGCTAACGAAAATAACTTATAGTAATAATACGAAAATAATTCTAGTATTATTCTAAAATAAATGAAAGACTTGTTGAAATTTGTTAGTCAACAAACATAAACATTTGTTTTCCTAGGGTAAAATGCTTTTAACTACTTATTTTAGAACATAATTATAAAAGCTCATACCTATCATGAATATAATGTTAAATATTTTACCAACTGGATTTAATTCCTTTATTCACATAGAAAACACTACCTACACGACGAAAATCTATGAACACTATGACTACCAAATATTAAGTAGAATAAGTTAAGGTAAATAGTAGTTATCACTATATTCTCCTGGGCGGCGATTGAAATTCTCTCATGATACTTTTAGTTGGATCGCTCCAGTGTAGCTTTAATTGCTTCCCACTTTTGTGCATGTTACTGTGATTCAATAGTTTGTATTATTTCTGCCCATTTTAGAGTTATATCGACGCTATAGCAGGCTTTAACTCAAATATTTGCCAGTTTCTTGGAGCGCTTAGGTATAGCATAGCGCCAGCTATATTGTGCAAGTTATATTTTGTGCGGAGGATCTAATATTTATCTATATATATAAAAGTAGAAGTCCTGACTGATCTATCAACACCCAGCCTAAGCCCTTAGACCTAGAAAGCTGTTTTTTTCCCCAGGTTTTGTTTTTGAAACTTGACCGAGGAGTAAGAACGGATTTTTCAAATATCAACCCTTAAGGGGGTGAAAAAGGGGTTGAAAGTTTGTATGAAAGTCGGTCATTTTTGAAGCTAGAATCATGAAACTTTATTTTTAAACTAACAATTAAAAATAAAGAAACTGTGTATTAGCGTTTTTTAAATTTCTACCCCTGAGGGGGTGAAACGGGGGTTGAAAGTTTGTATGGAAGTCCGCCGTCCGTTTTTCACAGGTATTGTTTTAAAGATGTAGACGAGGAATAAGATTTTTTGAAATTCAATCTCTAAATGGGTAATAAAAGGATACGCGGGTGAAACCGCAGGGCGGAAAGCTAGTCGTGGATATAAAGTAGCCCGTTATTATTAATCTTTAGTAAAGCCTATTTAAGTTACAAGATTTATCAGAATCCGTTTTGCCGTCTCGACACTATTGATTAACTTAGCATTTATAGATAATTTAAATTGAATATACATAATATGAAAGCAGACATTCACTTTTTTAAATTCTTCCTAGTTTAGTTGTGTGCCCAAATCTCTCTTATTTAGCTTCTACGTCATGCAAATTTTAGTTCACAATTTGGAGAGTAAAATGACAAAGCCCTGAATACCGTCACACGGCCAGTCCCGGGAAGCCCATTATGTGTGGATATCGTGGTGCAGACATATCGCATAGCACAGATGAAATAGGTCAATTGAAAAAGCTTCTAAGGATTAAAATGCCTCGCTTGAATTCTTATTAATTTTATCGAATAAGAATTCAATTACTCGGAAGTTAATTGACTGAGTGATTTACAATAAATCTATATTTTATGTAAAAATAAACTATAATCTCACTGTTCGAAACCAACAGGGCGATGGAACCTAATCGACATCGTAAACTATTGAAGTACCTACCTAGCATTGGTTGGAATTGAAGATTTTCGTGTTGCGTAACTTTATTAAAGTTATTCAGTGTATTTATTTCACCTTCAATAAGAAAATTTCAGATGGCACTGGGAATTCGAGATTGATAAGTATATACATATACAATAATCTTAATCTGAGCAGGACAACGGAGTATAGTCACACTTTATTATTAAATTTTGATGCACAACATGAAGGTATTATGCCTTTTTGAATAAATTATATATAGTTAAACAGCACCAGCAATCCTAATGCGATACCTAGTGGGGATAAATTAACAATGTGCCTCCCTCCCCATTCAACAATATTTAATTACTTAATTATGATTTTAAATCGATTAGGATCACAAATTCCCTAAAGAATCGACGTCAATATTCATAAGGTATATGTATATTAGTAGGTAACTTTAGTAGTGAAAATTGTTGTCATTTTGAGTTTTACGGTTAGAATAGGTACAAATTCTATCCGTAAAACTCAAATTCTTATTCTCAAATTCTTAACTCAAATCTTAATAATAAGTTAAGTATTATTAACTTCACGATCCAATAAATGACCTAATGATAATAATTGATCGATAGTGGATAACGTTGATGATCCATGACGACATCTTATATCGAGAGTACTTAATAACTGAACCATAATTATTTTATTTACAACAAATGTACAAAATATACAAGCAAATGTACAACTATAATATATAAAAAACTTCTTCGAGGCTGCCGCTGCTGCCGATCGGCAAGGTTCCCAGAAGGCTGGCAGCGTTTCCTCTTTGGATGGCCAAGCTGATGCGTTGGCGGAAAAAGCTCCCCGCCCGCCGGTCACCCGAGGCCTCGATTAATTTTTTACATAAAATATAATACCTAATTAAAATGTTGATCGCCTAGATTGAAATAGTTTTAGGCTGCAAATAAGCTGCTAATTAATATAAATAACTGTAATAGTTTATCATAAATACTGCTGCCTATTTTAGCTGCAAAATAGTTATTACTAATTAATAGTGGAAGCCATTTATTATATAATATATTATTGTTAAGTAGCATAGAGCTTTTAGACGGGGCTGTGTGTTTATGGGTCAGATTCAACTAAATTTAATAACCTACCTATTTATTAATAACTAGCTGTCCTCCGCGGTTTCACCCGCGTTCCCGTGGCATCTTATCTTTTCCTGGGATAAAAAGTAGCCTAAAGTAAAAGAGGAACAAACATCCAAACTTTCACATTTATAATATTAAGTAAGATTATACAATGTGTAATTTCAACTAAATGTGCGGTACTCTCCAAAATAACTATGGGTCTATCTCTTTTCGTTGTTAAGATATTCACCGCCAAAGATCAATATATGAGATAAAAATTGAAAAAAAATATTGATAATTACATTGATCTTTGGCGGTGATTATCTTAACAACGAAAAGAGATAGACCCATAGTTATTTAAGAGGGTAATAAATTGATCACAAACTTAGACCAAATCTCAAATAAGTTATATTAATTTTTTTTTTAAATTAAAATATATCTCACTAGCTGCGGTATATTAACTTTAAATGCTATTTCTAGTATTATCTCCATGGACGCAAATAGAACTGTTTATTCTTGGATTGAGTTGCATAAACACTTCCTGCCACGGAATCTTGCAAGAATTCTTTTCAGTTTCGCAGATGTAATGTAGCTATTAGAAAACTTTTATTTTAAAGATGGTATTGGAGTGGGAGAAAGGATCATCATAATAATAATTGCCTATTCTACGTAAAATAAATAAGATTATTTACCAATTGCACGTAGGACCGTGCACATAATAGTTCTCCGTAGTCTTTATACTCGAACATGAGAACTCGTAAACTATAAGACTCTTATTGGACGTGAAAGTTTTCCTTGCTACTTCAGTTCACTTGATGCTAGATCAAGTGAACTGAAGTAGCAAGGAAAACTGTAAATTTTCCAGAACAGCTTTAGCTGCAAATGGTGCAAAACAGCCAACTCAACCTTTGAAATGCTGTATAAATAGTAAAAAATATCGAATACTCTTTAAAGAACATGTCAATGATTTAAGGATATCCCATATTTAAAAGGTTTAAAAGTGAAAGGCATTATGATAGTATTTATATATTAGTTGTAATATGTACCAAGTTTGAGAAATATCCGTTTGATAGTGTACTAGTAAAGAAGCTATGTCAAACACTCTCGTAGTCTACCAATATTTCATACTTGACCTGGATTTCGTGCCGGTGAGTGTAGTTAATTTATAATCATCTAGGCCTGATGAGAAAGTGAAGGAGCCACGACGAAGTTTAATTCCCATTACCTGCTATTTACTTGCGGTTTTCTCAGGGTTAGTAACTTCAGGAGCCCACGCCTCAATTTAACGAAAGTATGTTAATTTGCTACTATGAAATTTATACATCCATGGTAACCGATGTACCACATTCATATTGTATTAAAAATTTTGCTCAATAGAATAAATTTGCCATACGCAGACAATGATAGTTACCTACTTCATTCTTTCAAGTGAATTAATTATGAATTTATAGGTAGGTATATGCGCGTTGAATCACAACCACTTTCAGCGGTTAGCGTCATTTCTTTATGTAATAATAGTAAGTATTCGTTGCCATTGCCATATTATAATTGATGATGAACCCGTAAGGCAAGTTGATTGCACTTTGTGGTTCGTTCTGCAACGATATCTAGGCAATTTTGTGTTCAGACTCTGTCGTTTATCCATATACTTAGGTATATAATGGATTAACTATTTGTACGCGTCTCTGAAATAAAAATTTCTAGTATAGTTATACCATAGTAGGTAAGATAACTTTCTATTTCTTTTATACATAAATAGCCCCAGGGGACTGCAGTTTCACTCGCTTTCCAAGAATAAATAATAACTCTCTGAAAACTCACTTAATTGTAGTACTATTTGCTAGAAAAAACTTTCGAATTAGAAGAATTCTATTATTGTTACGCATCATTTATAGTTCGTTAAATATAGCGTCGTCTTTATCAAAAAAACAATTAAATACAAACACAGTTTTAATAAACACCTTGAGTAAAACTGTGTTTATTTATAGACATCCCAAAAAAACCTATCAACATTTTATTGAATTCTAGGAATCACGATTCAAATTATTAAGCTTTTGATCATTTAACAAAAATAATCCCAACTATCAACTATCATACAGGTTGGTGAAAAAAATCAAAAGCCAAAAAATTGTCTGTGATAAAATGAAGAAATACGTCTCGTTCTAAACACACGTGAATCAATGTGTTTTTAGTGGAAGTTTTCTACTCAAGCACGTAATAACGGGTAAACAAATTTAAGTAGAATTTCAAATGGAAAATGAAGAACTAGTTTTATTGATATTATCAATACGAAAGTGGTGTGTGGGTGGATCCTAGTGTCATCCAAACTAGGATACACCCAATTTGTTATTCAATCACGTACTAATTGGCTTAACGGACTTAAATACGTATGGATCATGGTATACCCCGGATTAAATAACCCTACAAATAAGTACCTACTAGGTATGTACCTACATTTCATTCTTATGCGATAAATAATCCTCGTACTGAAAGCAGGTAAGATAGAAAGGTCATAAAAGAAATGAAAGCTGCTTATGTTTGTTTGTCAAGCTGAACAACCACAACTGTGAAATCACAAAATACAATCTACGACTAGCTGTTCATACTAAATGTCAACAATACCTCGATCAGATTCTATGATAGAAAAATATGAACAAAATAATGGGTTACATCAAACATGTAAATTTTTTTTTAAAGCTCCACTATTGATCTGTGAAGGGTAGGTTATTAATTAACACTGCTGGATTTACATAATTAATAGTCATTTAAATATTAATAATAATAAATAATAAACATTTATTTTCTCTACACAAAAGTAAATACAAAAAGAGCTTAAGTACTATGCGAACCTATTTTGTGAGAGACTGGTGCCTATTGTAGGTTTTATAAAACCTGTAGTACAGGTCACCAGGACCCCACTCCACGGATTGTTAATACCACTGCAAGCAATCTAATACACATAAACAATTTAGAGACATTAAATGCATTAATAATATAATATTCAAAAATACAAAAGTAGGAGTACCGTGTGTGGATGTATGCGTGTGTGTGTGTGTGTGTGTGTGTGTGTGTAAGCAGGTATGTGTACAGGTGTGTACATGAGTTGAGAGGGTGTAGGTGCTATCATGAATATGTGGAGTGTTAGTTAGTTTGTGTGTGTGTGTGTGCGCAGTGTGTGTGGTTATAGATGGTTGAGCGTTATAAGAAAGAGGAGCAATTTCAGAGAACATTTATAATTATATCACATTTAAACTGTTGGGATAAGTAGTTTTTCTGTTTCTTGGTAGTCGAGTGTTTTCAACCAATTTGATACTACATTTTTGCAACATATTTTGGTTAGTGGATAAATTGACAGTGATCCATTTAACTTGTTGTAGATGTAAGGTCCTAGGAAGCAGAAAAAGTTGTGTGAAAGACTAGTATGGAAAGCGTTGGTATGGCAAACAGTGCCCTTCCTACGCTTGTTTTTTACTACATCGGGGTCGTACGGTAATTGGGAGTGCTGTTTAAGCGCGATATGTAAAATAAATGTCTGCCTGACTGTAAGAACATTCCACTCTTTGTAGAGGTCCGTTGTAGGAAAGCGGTAGGGAAGGCCTGCAGCTACCTTTAAAATTGCTCGCTGTGCCCTTTCGAGTTCAAGAAGATTTGATTTGCCTATGCCTCCCCAAGAAGTTATACAGTACTCCATGATTGATTGGCATAGAGCAGAGTAAACCATTGCGATTGTTTTACGGCCGGCTACATGTTTCAGAGTCCTAAATATATAAATCAGTTTACGCAACCTAGAACAAAGAACTTCGATATGCGGCTTGAAGGTAAGTGACTGGTCTATTATTACACCTAGGTATTTTAATTTATCAGTTCTTTGCAGAGGGGGGCACGTACAGCTAGAGGAAATAGGGTTACATACGTGTGCAGCAATGGAGAGACTTGTGGGTGGAAGAAGGTTTGAACGATGTGCAAAGGTAATGTATTTGGTTTTAGCAACATTAAGCGTCATCAAATTTTCTTGGAGACAGGAACAGACCCTACTAAAGCCTCTCTGAGCAGTGGCAAAGACTTCATCCCAGCTGTCACCGCTAAAGAAGAGTGCAGTGTCGTCGGCAAAAGTAAGAACATTGCCATTTTGTAATTGTAAGTTGCAGAGTTCATTGATATAAGCTAAAAATAGCGTAGGGCCGACAATACTACCTTGTGGTACCCCAAAGCTTACCGGTTGTTCTTCGCTTATCAATTGGTTGATTTTAACTTGTTGTGTTCGGTTTGTCAGGTAGTCTGTAAATAATTGGAGGGGAAGCCCTCTTACCCCCAGCTCTTCAAGCTTCAAAATAAGGCGGGGGATAGAGACTGCGTCAAAAGCCTTGGCTAGGTCTAGGAATATAGTTAAACATTTTTTCCTATTATCAAGACTATCTACAATTGATTCTACAAGGCAATGAACTGCGTCACTGGTTGACAAGCCTTTAAAAAAATATTAAAAGAAGAGTGGGCATGAAGATCCAAGTTTTGAAAGAGCCACTATCATTTACGCGGTAGTTCGTAAGAATGATGCATGAATGTAATTTAAAGATAGTGAAACTAGCCAAATATCACCTTCAAACGTTTGACAGTTTGCCGAAAATAAACAGCGGCAGTGCAACGTCACTGATTAATTATTTAGGTTCAACTTATTGAAGATTTCTTCGATTAAAAGTAAGTTTTTGTGTTCACTTCATTTATTTTCTGACGTCTATACGTACAAAACTAATATAATTTTATGGCTATATTAGGCCTTCCTAGATATAATCACTATATTTTGCAGGTGAATCTATGATTTCATACAAATTTTCGAAGATATGTATCTTGGTAGAATATGTTATGAAAGAGTCAGGCTACGGCTAATAAAAAAGACATGAATCAATTCTATAATAATATTATAAAGAGGTAAAATTTATAACCTAATCTCTAAAACGCCCAATATTAAGTTATATGTTATAATATAGTAACATTATCCCTGAGTGCTATAAACTACTTTTCATTCCGAAAATACAATTCATTTACGAAATATCAACGTATAAACTTTTCATTTATGTTGTTACACTTGAGTAACCCCAACCCTACCGGCTAAACTGCTTCTATCACAGTAAGTAGAGGCATGTATGAATTTTAATGATACTAATGGGTAATCATCGATATGTGGGGCTTATTAGCAAAGTTCGTTAAGTCGATATTAAACAATCATTTTAATAATAGATTTTGACTCCACCGCGATGCAATTATGAGAGTAAGTCACTATTGAACTTAATTTATATTGATCTGTAACTTATTGTACTGACTGTACAGTGCGCGCGTAGGGGTCAGTTCACACTGAGACGCGACGCGACGCGACGATACTGGAAGAGGCCGCAGCGCTGCGTGGTGCAACGTATTATGTATTCTCACAATGAAATGAGTATCTTTTCGTGTAGTAAATAAAGTTATATTTTGAGTCGCTCTATTAAAATGTGCGCGCAGCATCGCGTCGCGTCGCGTCTCGGTGTGAGCTGACCCTTACTTACACGCACTTTGCCGGTATATATGCCCCATTATTTCTAGGGCGAAGCTACAGGTACACGAAGCAACAGGTAGTAAGAAATAAAATTGTATTAATTTAGTCGACGTCGTCAAAACAAACATTGGCTCAATTATCGATGAGGATGCTATCGGAAGAATAAAGACTTGTCGATCTTATATTTTTCTAATGAGATATATGTGTTATATAGTTTTTGTTTGTTCTGGTGCCGAAAACGACATATCAGAAAAAATCTTCTCTCCATACATAAGGGAGATCCACGTAGAGTCAACATTTCAAAAACCTAGTACGCGTAACGTAACCACGCTCTCTGGGTCCCGAATTTGATGTGGTCGCCCTTTAGTAGTGCTGTAAATTTTTTGACGTTTTCCTTCATACATTTATCATTATTATATAAAGATATATCGCTTTTAATGTGAAAAAAAATACAAACAAGCTCACAAACGGACTGAGTTTTTATATCTGTGTTATTTTGTCGTTTACATCGCAGCAGGCGGGGATCCAGGATTTGGTTAAGGGAGGCGCTATCTTAGATCATTTCTCTTCCAGAAAATCTCGGGGAGTGATGAGAGTTAACAGTGAATTTGTGATGTTGTTAAGACGATTTCAATACTTTGAAGAATTAGTCGTAACTCAGGGGGGATCCGCCGTGGATCCGCGCTAGCATTACAGCAACAAAGTGCAACACTTTCAATGTTTCTGTGGAGATTGTATTGTAATGTAGCATTACGGGACTATACTTGCACAATTCATTAGGTAGCGTACGAGATTAGCCGTCAGTCAGTGTAGGTGGTCCATAAAAGGCGGCAATATTTCCAGCTAGTCCAGCTTGGTGCAATTTTTATAGCCAGTTTATGAGATCTTTTAGAGCATCACTTATATGTGTATGTGCATTTAACTTTACGGTGGCAGTGTTTTATACTTGTAAATACACATTCTGATAGAGTCGCAAAACTTAAAATAATTTTATTGTTATATATGTTGAGTAAATGAAGATCTAACAAACTAATGTGAAGAATGTAGTTTGGGCAGAGGTTTCACCCTACTATTGTTAACTTCAGCTGCCGGAGTTAGAATGCCGAGCTACGGCTCTGCTATCCATTCGCTAAAACGCTCCCCCTTCCATCGCCATCTTTCCTTCTTTTTTCATCACTACTTTATGGAATACTTTTAATGACGGTGTTGCCATTTTTGAAATTGATACTTTTATTTAATTTAATCAATAAATTATTATTTTAAGATAAAGTAGCTCTAAAATCATACGATAAACATAAAAATCATGACATTCGGCCATCCGCCATCGTACAGCCTCCGGCGTACGATCAAACAACACAAAAACTGGGGTAAATGAAATGCAATAAGATATAAGTACTTAAGAATATTTTAAAAACTTTGTTTCAATTATTATTAATAATAAATATAATAAAAAGATACAATTTTATCGAATCATAATCATGACATTCGGTCTGCATAAAAATATATTTTAATAATCTGACTCTGTAAGTAGGCGAATCACTGGCACTGGAACTAAATCAGATCAAATAAGTTATAACATCAGAATCATGGCGATATGTGAAGTCAAACGAAATTCTCGCTCACTGTGCCAGCAGAGGTACATCGGCAACACAGCTTCAAGATCATTTGCTGTGGTGGAATAGGCCCATTTGGCTCTCAAGATTTAACATTAACTTTGATACTGAGTAACCAGAATATTTCACAAATCAAGAGACGAAAAAAAAATCAAAGGCAGTTAATGTCGTCACAAATCAAGAAAGAAACGACATTATAGAAACGCTGATTACAAGATTCAGTATTTTAAATCGTAGTAGCATGGCTACGTCAGAGTAGTCACTCTTAAATCAAAGAATGGCTTCATAAAACGTCCTATTAATCAACGATCTATTTTACCTACAGGGTGAGAAAATCATCAACAAACGCAATCAAATCAGTGCACTGAGCCAAAACGGCGTTACTCATTTAAATCCGCTATGATGGCGTTGCTCTTTTGAAAATAGTTTCAAATGCATCATGTTTGAATAATATGTCAGAGTTCAAAGATAGTCAAGTGATGTACTTTGATAAAATTTACAGTATGGGACTGATAAAAGATAACTGGAAAATACTTGCATATTACAACATGAACTCCAAGCAAGGCATAGCTGCATTGAATAAGACTAAGTATATAAAGCATCTAGATGAACAAAATATTCAATGCGAAGTCCTATGGTTTCAGTTACGTCATGGCTGTTCAGAGCTCGACTACTACGATCATAATATGTTGCAAAGTCAACATTCCGACGGCTCCTCCGGCGACCTCACCGGGACCTTATCGACGGTGTTGGTTACGTCGCCAACCGCCTGTTCGGTTTATTTGATCAGAGTTTTGCGGAACCGTATGAAATGGATGTTGAACTGCTTCGAACTAATCATACATCTATTATAGATCAGAATACAATGTCTTAAAAATAACTGAAAGGTTAATCGATAAGCAAACAAAGCTTAACAACCAGCATTTGATGAATTTAGATGCTACAACAAATGTTTTAAACAGGAACTTCAATAAAACTTCGACATGGATCTGTTTACATTAACAGCAAACAATATGCTACAAAACCTAAAGAGTACACAGAAGATGCTAGCAGATACCATCATTGACCTCTATCATGGTCGATTCAAACCTCATTTATTGTCTCCTGAACAACTAAAAAGAGAGCTAAGTACTATTGTTAAACATTTAGCACTGCCTATAGATGACATACAAAACAATCTCAGAAACATCTATCAGCTATTAACAGTGTAAACAACGACTTCAGAACAGTACCTACTGTCTTTTTGATATCAGGGTCCCTCTCGTGAGCCAGAATCGAATCGAACTTTATAGGTTTATACCTATACCTCAACAATCAGGAAATAACAAGATCAGAATTGTGGCAAGAACAGACTTCGTTGGTTTTAATTTACGGAAAGACTTCTATGTAATAATGATAAAATTCGATCTGGAGTCGTGTTTAGACAGCAGAGCTCAGGAACAGCTTTGTGCCGTTTACAGAAACCAACATACCACCTTAGAGAAGATAAAGATCTTTTTGAAATGAACTATCAAACCAATCAAAGTGTGAAACCAAGGTGGAGACATGTACTAATCAATGGATTAGAATGAGCAATACAAATAATTAATAGTAATAAATGTTTGCTGTAATCAGTGTCAAGGTTGAATCATGTGCGAGGATCAAGTTTCCGCACAACAATTGACTTTATCATTTCAAAAACATTCAATATACCTTGCTGGTACAGGCACACATAATTTTACCCATAGATATAGGTATAGCCATAGATATCGAGTCACGTACAAAATCCAAGCTAAATGCTATCCGCGTGAGTATACTTTTACAGCTACATTTGTTTAATAACAAAGGGAGAGAAATGTTTTAAAACAGTTTTAAGTTCAACCTAATTACAACCATAGCACCCAGTATTAAAGTCACAAATCTTCAAAATATTCTCTAATACTTTCGATCATTAGTCACATAAAACGAGCAAAGCAATAAACTACTCCTGTCACTTAATAGAAAAAGACATAAGTTAAAGAACATTTAGTGTGAAATCAACCTTAAAGAGCAACAAATAAAGTATGTTTTCCCGTTATGTTGCCTTGAGAGCTACATCGTTTTGTTTCGTTTATTTTTTTCTTCTTCGAAGTTTGTGCGTGTGTTGGCGAGTTTGGCCAATCATTTGTAGCGTTGGTAGCGTGGTATAAAATATGTAATTTTGTTCAAAATTGTATATTATTTGTTAGTTTAAAGCTTAAAATATATCTTATTCTTTATGTTCTTACCGAAAGTAAGATACCCCGGCCGTTAAATTGCTTTTTCGAGCATTATTTTTGCAACTTTTGAATACACACTGCGGCATTGTGAGACGTGTTTATATTGGCTGTGTTCAAGCAAACTAAACAAAATAAGAGCTCACTTTTCAAGTGCGCTCTTATTTACCGAGACGTATATTTTTGTGCCGACCCTAAATCTATAGCTATTGTTGATCGAAGATTTTACCTCATACTTTTAATTATAAGTCTATACTAAAACTGAATGTATAACGAATAATACATTATCTCTTACTTCATTATTCATGCGTGTCGCTCATTCTAATCTTAATCTCAAATTACAATCAATTTCTTCACAGTTTGTGATTATGCCTATCATCATTATTACATTTATTTTTATTAAAAATCAAAACTCACTCAATCAGTCTAGGGTCCGGCATGGCACCAATGAACGTTTACAATTGACTCCACGTTCTTTTTTTTTTTTTATTCATTCGCAATTTCAAAAATATATAAGAAACATTTCCCAAAAACAAAACAAAACATTCCAGTCACCCCACGTGGGATCCCATTGCAGAAACGAACACAGTTCCCGAGAAAGACCTTTTTCGACTTTAGCTAGCCTGAATTCAGGTGATGAGGATTGCTATTGACCTCAAACAAATTCAAATACCTTCGAACAAACACAATGTTTTAAAATAATAGATCCACTGCTCATGGTAGACACCCTGTGGTAGGCACTGGCAACCGTAAATTATTTACATTGAAAACTATAGTGTCAGGCTTTAACCACGTTTCAGTAAAACATAAAACATCAACTTTCATCACAGTATAAAGATATATTATACTGTGCTTTCATTTTGTTCAACAAGTTCAACATCATATATTTTGCCAGAGAAGCGATTTATATTCTGATGCAATAAGGTGATATTCTGCCTATAGGCTTCTCTATTGTCAAAACTATATATTTAAATAATTAACCACAATAATATTATTAGTATGACTAAATAATAGGCTGGGTCACTTCACCTACTGTTTGTTATACTCACTATAACCATATCAATATGATATGCTATCAATGTAGCCATCAAGTTAAAAAAAAATCTTCTTTAGCGGCGTTGCGCACTTTTGGGATGGATAAAAAATGTTAAACTCGCATCACCGTCATTTTTAGGGATTTAATTCCACTAACAAACTTATTAGTGTCGAAAGATATAAAACTGGCATTAAGACAGGTCAACTTATTAATGTGTTATTTAAATACATAATATAACTTTCATTACCCCCAATTTTTTTTTTTTTTTTTTTTAGGGACTCATAAACTATTAACTAGGTCTTTCCTATGTGTATTTATGCCTTGACCAACTAATATAAAAATATTGGTATACCTACTTGTCCAATTTCATTTGAATAATTATAACAATCTGTATGAATGAAGCACCTGGCATACAATAATTAACCACTGGTTGTTTGGAATGGTTATTTAGAATTGAACCAAAATGAATAGGTATCTATTTTATCCGTAATAACTACTGTTTTATATTCAATTGAGAAAGAGCATACTTCAACAATGGCAAAGATTCCTCAGTAGGTAGTAATGTGTACTACAGCTACAAGTATGGTTATTAGAGAGTGACTCAAATCTATCCTCATTATATTTACACAGATCTAATAATTGAGTCGCAGCCAATATATGCTCTTTTATTTATTTTTGTGAACTCGCATACTTGATTACCAAATCATTTAAGTAAAGCTCTTTATGCTGTAAGTCAGAGAGCAACCGCCGTGCACTCCACAATAAACCTTCAAACGCACACAATCCAGCAAGTCTAACCAGTTTCACATAGGCTTTTATGTCTCAAACCTCAACGAATGTACACAATCACAATTAATTTCAACAGTGTCTCAATTGTGTCACGTACATTTATTTAAAAGAAAAACAACACACACATAATATTTAAATAAGTTATAAGTTTGAAAACACTTTTTATAAAAACAAGCTTTGGATTCAGAGTGACGTCACTTAATTTTTTTTGAGTCATTCTCAGCAAGCTCTTTCATTTGATACCCATTTTGTAGTATTGCATTAAAAAAATAATAGTCCGCTATCTTAGGTGTTCCGCCATGTTGGATTTAGAATGATGTCACAAGCTAACCATGCATTGTCATCTAAACTAAACGTGTATACAAAATTTTAGCTCAATCGGTTAAAGATATCTGCTTCAAAATTGAGTTGCAAGATTCACCCCGGAAAAACATACATACATTGCAAGCTAATATAAAGCTTGTAAAAAGAAACACGAGACGTGCTCTCGCGTCTACCGATTCTCAGCAGAACCACATTAACTCACATTTACGAACCACGATAAGTACTCTCACGTCTAGCGATTCTCAACAAAACCACATTAACGCAGAGCGACCACATTTATCGAATAACACAAATCTGATTACCACACAGGCTATTGCGCCACACAGGCTATTGCGCCACACAGGCTATTGCGCCACACAGGCTATTGCGCCACACAGGCTATTGCGCCACACAGGCTATTACGCCACACAGGCTATTACGCCACACAGGCTATTTCGCCACACAGGCTATTGCGCCACACAGGCTATTGCGCCACACAGGCTATTGCGCCACACAGGCTATTGCGCCACACAGGCTATTGCGCCACACAGGCTATTACGCCACACAGGCTATTGCGCCACACAGGCTATTACGCCACACAGGCTATTGCGCCACACAGGCTATTACGCCACACAGGCTATTGCGCCACACAGGCTATTGCGCCACACAGGCTATTGCGCCACACAGGCTATTGCGCCACACAGGCTATTGCGCCACACAGGCTATTGCGCCACACAGGCTATTGCCACACAGGCTATTGCTACACAGGCTATTGCCACACAGGCTAGCCACACAGGCTGGTGCCACACGGGCCGGTGCCACACAGGCTTTTCTCACACATGGTTAATTTTACTACGAGCTTTCACACTAAACAAGTTAATCTAGCTGCACAACTCACGTCTACAACAGCACCACGCTCGCTCACGTGTGCGAAACCACCAGACGCGCTCTCACGTCAACAAGATAGTACAAAATAAAAAAAAATATCACTAGCAAGATATTAAAATGATGATAAAAGCTTAAAAATTATTTCAGTTGCCAAATATTGGGTTTAAGTATGAAATTGCCCATTTGTATGTGGAATTAAAATAAAAAAAACCATTTCCAATGTGTTGAACAAATAAAATTATTCAACACTAAACTCACTCACTAAATGCCACATGTTTAAAATAAAAGTTATGATTAGTTATAAATGGCAAATTTTGCTAACAAAAACAAGGAATCACTTATTAGAACCGTTTCAACCATGTAACGTTCTAGGAAGTTTTTCTTCATCACTATTGTATTTTTCACAGGATTCGAACCAGCGAATAAAATGGTTGTACTATTTAAGATAATTAATTCTCTAATTCTCCTCGTGAAAGGGTTCACTAAACAATACATTATTCCACCCACCATTACGTTGCTGCTTTTTTTTTTAAATTATTTTGAATAAAAAAATAATTTCAGCATATTGTTAAACGACAGTATTAAGATTATACAATATTGAAATAATTATAAGCGAAAGTAACGATTGACACCACATAGCAACGCGGTTTATTTCCAAGCATATGGCGGTACCTTTTAACTTTGGTCGTAACTATATTTGCAAGTTCTTGATATTATCGACGATGTAAAAGAATCTAACGCAATTTGTAAAATATCAATATATCGTTCATCAATTTGAGTGGAATAGTCTACATTGAACTTCAATTAACATTCTAACACATTTATATTTAAAAATAAGGAGGGTAGTGAAACTTACATGAAATAATTCTTGATGTGGGAGTAGATTACGAACACTTCTGATATGTTGAGTAAATGAAGATCTAACAAACTAATGTGAAGAATGTAGTTTGGGCAGAGGTTTCACCCTACTATTGTTAACTTCAGCTGCCGGAGTTAGAATGCCGAGCTACGGCTCTGCTATCCATTCGCTAAAACGCTCCCCCTTCCATCGCCATCTTTCCTTCTTTTTTCATCACTACTTTATGGAATACTTTTAATGACGGTGTTGCCATTTTTGAAATTGATACTTTTATTTAATTTAATCAATAAATTATTATTTTAAGATAAAGTAGCTCTAAAATCATACGATAAACATAAAAATCATGACATATATGTAACACTAGCTGCCCCTGCGGATGCACCTGCGTTCCCGTGGGATCTTATATTTTCCCGAGATAAAAACTATCCTGTATTTTATTCCAGGATATAATTTATTTGTGCGCCAAGTTTCATCAATATTGATTTAGTAGTTTCGGAGTTCATCGCGGACCAACTTCGTGACACGGGATAAACATCAACTGAAATGAATGTACAAAAATCAATCACACTCTAAAACTAACTGTACGAGTGTTGTATGAGTGCCTATACTCCGTAAATAAGTAGTTAGTAGTTAAGTACTATTACAGACTTCAGCATACGAGTATATGATTAAAAATGATTTATTATTATTATAGTCGACTCCCGTCTTACCCCACCACCATGCATATATTTATATACGAAGACGTCGTATAATGGAATAGTATGCAAAAAATTAACGATTTCCATATATTTCTTATTATTTAACCTATGGTGTTCAAAGAAATTACGAATTTGGAAAACGCTGGGTTTAACGCTCAGGCGGGCGCGACCGTCTCGAGGACTCGACGTTTCGGCGCTCTCTGACTGAGCGGAACAATGTATAAAATCAATAAACATTTCATTTCGCTTGCCCCGGCCATTCCACCCGGGCCACCATACTACCTCTCACATACCATTAAGTACCTACCTCTAAACAGCGTTAAAACCGAGACAAATGCTGCAATTTTTGACAATCGTTTGATATTTTATAACATGGCTTAGGTATATTCAATTTCAAATCGGATTAAATTCAGATATTCTTTTGTGTTTTGTGACAATGATATATATATAGTATCAATGTATGCTTATCTAGTTAGTTCCACGAAGTAGAGAATGAAGACTCTTTACTTTACTCCGTGAGTCAGGCGTGTATAAAAGCATAAGTAAAATTTTGAGCTGATATTGAAATAATTTAATTTGTAGCCTCGCCCTATGGCGATATATAATATATAGTCAATCGAAAAGACTAAACTAAAAGATCAAACTGTTCTTGGGTCTTGACTTTCTTATGATTCTCTTTACTATACGAACATTTGTGAATTAGCGATGTTTCTATTGTCTCAATCATCGCGTCTTACGCAGAATTTTTCTTGAGATAAACGCGTTTTATCGTACATAGCTCTTATCTAATTACAAAAATCAAGGTTATACCTAATAATAATATGTAAGACTATTACCTATTTAAAAAATTTCGTATCTATGCCATATAGATAAAATCAATAGTAGGTAGGTATATAATTTAGTTTGTTTATGTCGGCTCCTTGAATAATATTGTTTTCTGAACATGCAAAATAATATAAGACTCTGGGCATGGTCTTAAACAAATATATTGATTTTTTGTCTTATTACTACGTTATATGAATCATTACTCTTGTAAGTAGCTACCCATGTCTATCACAAATATAAATTATTAAATTTCTAACAAAGAAGATTAAACGTAAACACGCTTTCAACCTTTATGTTAAATTAAACAAACCATAGTACACAGTAACATTACATTATTTACTCAAACATATTTTATTTTATGTATAATTACAACCTCTGTAACATAAATCTAAGGACTCACTCTGATTTCCCAGCAGATACTGCGTATTGCGAATGCCTTTAGGTATTTACATATGATCTATTATATATAAAAAGCTACAAACTTTAAATTTGGCAGGTAGATTTCACATGGCCAGTAGATATCAGCTAAGAAAGGATTTTTAAAAATTCAAGGGGGAAAATCTTTTACCGGCACAGTACCTGATATAGGTCTTGGATTATATCATAATAACAGTGGTGCTTATAAGACATCAAATCATAAATTCTGCTATTGTCCACCACTGGTGTATAAAGAGAAGACATTTAAAAACACTGTGTCACTGTCCCTCAGTGGCGCCCAATGGGAAAAATATTAAATATTGTATCGTTGTCACCCAGTGGTGGACAAGAGAACGCATTTAAAAAAGTTGTGGCAATGTCCACCAGTGGTGGCCAAATGGGTGGTGGCCAGCGGGAATATACCGTAAAAGGTGTTAAAAGGGGGTTGACATTTTTGGGATCAAATTTTTGATTTTCTATCAAATTTAAGAAAAAGTAAAAAAATACGAAATGTCAGAAAATATTTAAAACACATCCAAACTTTTTAGAAATTGCATCGCTGCTAGTATACATAAATTTACTTTTTGAATTTGGAATTAAAAAAAACCCCTGATATTGTGAACAAAATCCGTAGTATTATAGTACTTGAAAGGCAGGTAGATTTATTGGCTTATGGGGAGTAGTTATCCGTTAAGGAAGGATTTTTGAACTTTCAACGTTTCCTTCGAAAACGCGGGTGACACCGCGCGGGTCAACTAGTATACATATACGGAGCACAGAAATAAAATAAGGTAGGTGTTATTGTTGTCATGGAATCACATCCTACTATCCTACTAATCTTACTAATATTATAAATGTGAAAGTTTGGATGGATGTATGTTTGTTACTCATTTACGCCACAACGGCTGGATCTGGATGAAATATAATCTGGCATAGAGATAGATTATAATCTGGAATAGCACATAGGCTACTTTTTATCCCGGGAAAAGATAAGATCCTTCGGGAACGCGGGTGAAACCGCGCGAAACAGCTAGTTATATCTATCTCAGGCTCTATGTAACTTTATATGAATAGCGTAACATATTATAATATGTATTGTTAATATGAACTGCATTTTAAATCATCCCTATAACCTATTATGTTCGATAAATCTTTTCAACTAGGTATTTTATAAAATTCAACTTGACGGACGGCCGTTTGACGTGATAATGTGATAGGTACATTATCTGTCTGCTCTAGGTCGTAGGGTCGATTCCTATCCCAATGATTTTGCAAGCTTTGCATTTTTTGGGGTCAGATGGCCGTGTATTAAGGATGTATCAGGATCCAAGCAACATTAAGCCTCCATATCTATTATACTCAAATAATACATATTATTGGGTAGGTATATACCTAAAATTATAAATGTGTAGAAAGTCGTAACAGTTTGAACTGCAAAATCAAATTTTGTGATTCTCCCACTAACAGTCCCAACCTCTGGCCGCCCGCACGCCTGCCCGCGCGCCCGCCCGCCCGGGCGACCGTTCCACGATGGCGCTCAACAAGTGAACCGATGTAATCCCAAAAAATTAATTTTGCTGAGTCACGAGATCAACATAACTACCAAGTATATACGAGAACACATAAATTATAGTACGACTACGAGTTACCTACCTACTAAAGTAAGGTAGGTAACCAGCGCTAGGATTAAATTAGTGCAATATTAGACACTTTCGGATTCAAGGGATTGGTCAAAAAGGGGTTCTCGATGTTCACGTAATATTTAAAAGATTTTCTATAATATTTAGAAGTTTTATGAATAAGTAATATGTTTCTGTAAGATGTATTTATATACGAGTATCGTACATTATACATATTTTGCTGGATCTTAAAAATGTTCTCTTATCATAAACACTTTAGAATTTCTCAGATTCAACCGTAAATAAATAATCTTAATATTATTGATTTATATTATAAAAAGGAATGACAATATTAGGTGTCTGAATTTATTGATGAAATTACCTACAACTTTGTGCTCTATTAATTAGGTACCTGGACACTTAGAGCAGTCTACAATCTGTAGCTCGCCGTTATTAAGAGGAGGTGATCCAGCTAAGGTACTAATCACGTAAATGGGATAATAAATAGTCGCCGTCACCGCCAATGCCGTCGTTCGATACGTATTAAAAGTGATAACCGGACAGATAATAGGATAAATGTATCAAATACAAATAACTAAACAATAATATGGAGTAAAAATATACTAATGCACACAATTAGCAAATTAAATTAAACAATTATAGGATCAGGGCCGCGTTATTATAATTCCTACGATAGCATCGTTCATCATCATCATCATTTCAGCCGAAAGAAGTCCACTGCTGTAGACCTCCGCAAAGTTTTCCACAACGACCAGGTATATAATCCTGTATATATCGTTCTAATTATATCAAAAACATTTTATTCATAGCCCTAATAAAGGGTTAATATTCAGGTCAGCATTAAAATATCTGATAACAAGTTCAACTGTTAAGGGATTCTTAAATACCACACTCGGAACACTTAAATCACTTGGTTCCAGTGATTTGACATAGGCCATATTACATAGATATTAGGTGCGATAACTGTTACTTACTAATGTCGGATTTTTAATTAGCTGGAGTAAACTGACAGTTACGAGCGCAATGTGATTAAAATTACTGTTTAAATAATAGTAAATATAATGTCAGCGATTCACAGAGTATTTATTACGACAACTTTCAAATCACTCCAGTTAATTAAAAATCCAGCTTTAGGTAGGTACATTGCTGTATTATAACTAGGTATACATTGTCTTAAAAAGTAGGTATTGTAACTTGAACCATATTCAAGACCCGTCCTATGGGTATAACAAATAGGAAGTAATCCATATACCTAATAGGAATTGCAAGGTGAACGTCTCCCCAGTGTCACAACTGCCAACTTTATGGCCACTCCGCACGCAATTGTTACGCACCAGCTAGGTGCGTCAAATGCCTGATCCCACATGCAACTAAAGATTGCAGCCGTCCTAAAAACCCCGCGGAGGCAACGGAACCACCTGGTTGCGTCCTCTGCCAGTCGCTAGGACATACCGCGAACTACCGCGGATGCCCCAAAGCGCCACGCCCCCGTATCACGTACGACTCGCCGCGTAACGCCACGCGTCGTCCCCCCCCTCCAGTACCCGCTGCACAGGCCCATCTGGCCCCACAGCGCCCTTCACCGTGGGGAGCTTTCAATTATGAAAGCAACCACTTCCCCCTACCCCACTTTGCGGCCAAAACCGCACCCGCTGCTCAGGTGGACAGCTCCACCCAACCCCAGCCTTCAGCTGGTCCCTCTCCTCCCGCCCCCGTCCCCATCCCTACTCCCTCCCCACCTGCCCCAATCTCCCGCGCTGTCCCCAAATCGGTGCCAACGGCACCTCGCCGCGCCAAACAAAACCCCCCCCACGGCGTTGATCCGGATCTCGCCCTGGTGGAGCGATTCGCTGAGGCCTTCAACCCCAGCGAAGTTAGGGAGTTAGCCCACGAAATTAGAGTGAACGAAGGCAACGGTCGTGCCCTCGCTCAAATCGCCATGAGGTTCGAGCGCCTCTTCTCATCATTAGCTCAATTTAAAGTTAACCCATAATGGATAGTTCGACTGTGTGCAGAATTAAACCCCGCTCAATCAAGATAGGCTTCTTTAATGCCAACGGCATTACAGGTCAACGAAATGAGATCGCAGATTTCCTGAGTGATCATGACGTTGACATACTCCTAGTACAAGAGACGTTCCTCAAACCCTTCCATAGGAATCCCAGGATTGCCAACTATCAGATAGTTCGCAACGATAGGCTCTACTCCGCCCTAGGAGGAACCCTCATATATTACAAAAGGTCCTTGTACTGTTCTCCCATGGATCAGCCCAAACTTGAGTACATTGAAGCTTCGGTCTGCAGGCTCGGCATGACTGGCCACGAGTCAATCATTCTGGTCTCAGCCTACGTTTCCCCAACTCGCTCTTCAAGCGACCTCCAACTATCAC
The DNA here is from genome assembly GCA_951361185.1 of Ochropacha duplaris. Classification (NCBI taxonomy): domain Eukaryota; kingdom Metazoa; phylum Arthropoda; class Insecta; order Lepidoptera; family Drepanidae; genus Ochropacha; species Ochropacha duplaris. The sequence continues at coordinate 7,167,245 of OX592690.1, forward strand.
TCAGAAGAGATTTGAAAACCCTTTTCGAACTAGGAAGCTCTGTCATAGTGGCGGGCGACCTAAACGCGAAACACCGCCTCTGGAATTGTCATACGAACAACTCCAGAGGTATTGTACTAGAATCCCTCCTCGGGCCGCTGAACATCGATTTAGTCGCGCCCCTGGAACCGACTCACTACCCCAACGTACTTGACCACAGACCCGACATCCTCGATGTGGCACTGTTGAAGAATGTAAGCCTAGGCATACACGACTTGACAGTGCACCACGAGTTAGTCTCCGACCATCGACCTGTAATCTTAGAACTTACACCGAACTCAGGCCCCCCTGATTCAGGTCGGACCCCTCTCACTAAAGTCGTGACGAACTGGGACAAACTGGGCGAAAGCCTCAAGTCTGCCTCATCCGTTCACCTCGACCAAATCCCTAGCAGCATAGTCACCGCTGACGAAGCTGTAGGCGCAATCGACTCCCTGACCAGCCACGTGCAATCGCTTATTAGCGATTGCTCTCGGACAGTTCCGGTGGAGAGCAATCGACACTGGCGCTTGCCCGACGACGTACGTAACCTGATTAGGGAAAAGAACGCAGCCATGCGCGAATACGATAGACGTCCGACCGAGGACAACCGAATCCGCTTACGCACTCTCCACCGCGCCGTCAAGGAGCGAGTGGCCGAGGCCCGCGAAAAAAGCTGGGATCAGAAACTGATCGACATAAAGCCCTCCCATCGAGCCTTTTGGCAACTCTCACGTGCCCTAACCAAGGACACGGTTGCCCATATTCCACCTCTCAAAAGGCCCAACCTTCCACTCGCCTTCGAAGACGAGGAAAAAGCCGAATGCCTGGCCGAAAGCCTGGAGCTTCAGTGTACACCCAGTTCCCTCCCTATCGACCCTGTTCATATGGAGGAAGTAAATTCGGAAGTAGAACGGCGAGCTTCTCTCCCGTTACCCCCACCTCCTCTCAACGAAGAGGAAGACCCCGTCCCTCCCGTGACCCCGGACGAGGTCAAGCAGATCATCCGGGACCTCCACCCGAGAAAAGCCCCGGGCTCGGATAAAATCACCAACAAAGTGGTAAAGCTGTTCCCGGCTACCCTTATCATGCTCCTGACAGCGATCTTTAACGCTGCCTTATCCAATAACATTTTTCCACATCAGTGGAAAAAAGCCCATGTAATTGGGATCCATAAGCCCGGCAAACCCAAATCCGAGCCCTCCAGTTACCGACCCATCAGCTTGCTCAACGTCATGGGCAAGATGTATGAAAGGTTAATATACCTCCGTCTCAAAGCGTATGCCGACGCTAATAAACTCATTCCCGACGAGCAGTTCGGCTTTCGAACTAGACACTCGTGCGTCCAACAAGTTCACCGTATCGTTGAACACATCGCCTCCAACTTTCAGAAAGGTCAGATGACCGGAGTCCTGTTCTTCGATGTTGCAAAGGCATTCGACAAAGTCTGGCACAACGGCTTAATTTATAAGCTGTACAAACTCGGAGTGCCAGTCAGACTCGTGACCATCCTACGAGACTTCTTGTCGAATCGCCAATTCAACTACCGAATAACAGGAGCGCTATCCTCAGCCCACCCCGTTTTAGCCGGAGTCCCTCAAGGCTCTGTGCTGTCCCCCTTATTGTTTACACTCTACACGAGTGACATCCCAAAAACTAGCAAAGCGCAGCTAGCTCTATTCGCGGACGATACCGCAATATATTATTCTGGCAGGAGCCCCACGGCAATTGCCAAAGTTCTCCAAGCCGCGACTCACACCCTAGGTCCCTGGTTTCGGAAATGGAGAATCGAAATTAACCCCACCAAGAGTCAGGCGGTGCTGTTCTTCAGTCCCGCCAAGAAACTCATCCCCACTCCCCCCCCTCCAGTCACCATGTTCGGCGAGCCGATCCCTTGGGAGAGGCGAGCCAAATATCTCGGTGTTACCCTGGATGATCGTTTGTCCTTTGCCGACCACATAAAACAGGTACGTGCACGCGCCTGTTTTGTGTCCGGTCGCCTTCATTTCTTGTTAAATAAAAAGTCTAAACTTGCCCTAAAAAGCAAGGTGAGACTCTACACCGCGTGCATCCGCCCCGTTATGCTATATGCATGCACTGTGTTCGCACATGCATCTCCCAAGCTGATCCATAGACTCCAAGTGGTTCAAAACCGCTTCATGCGCAAAGCCACGGGCGCCCCGTGGTACATGCGCAACTTAGACCTCCACATAGACCTCAATCTGCCCACGGTTAAGCAATTCATTAAGCGCGCTTCACGCCGCTATTACGATCGTGCCCTAAACCACGCGAACCCATTAATTGTAAAAACTGCAAACTATACTCCTTCAGAGATTTCAAAAATTCGTAGGCCTAAACTCGCCCTCAGCGAGCCGGATGACCCTACAACTCTAGCTCAGATTAAGGATAGGGAGGCTCGCGCAGCCCTGAAGAAACAAATACAACACCGCCCGCGTTTTCGCCCTCGCCGGAGAGGCCCGTCGCGACGTCCCACTCAGTCAGTCTCGTCCCCAGTAATTGGCCCGAGCCGTACCAGAAATCCGACCGTCCCTTAAAACTCCTCTAAATCGCTTAGGCGAAGTCCGTCCCACTATTTTGTGCCCCCCGACGACGCCCTGAGCCGAGGTTCGTGCCCCAACTGGGGCGCCCTCAGCGGTCAGTCGTCTAAAATTTGTAAACTCGGTTGAGAGCCCTAAGCGCTCACCGAAAAGTCCGCGTAAGGGTGTCTATGGTCCTGTTTTCCCATTTCCGAATTACGAATATGTGGAGATACTCACCGGGAACCGAAATATTTTTATAAGACGTAGCCTACCGTTAGCTTTATTTAATACTAACTACGGCTTCACCGTGTTCCTGAATTAATCTCTTTAGGGGGTCAATTTTCAAAAAATCTTTTCGTATCGGCCTACTCTCTATGAGGAATTTACCTGCGTTTGTTTTTTTTCGGTATTAATTAGTGAGTAGTATTTCGCTTTTATACAGAATGGACTTTTGGAATGCCACCTGAAGGGAAAGTACTCTTAATACTCTAGATAGAAAATTTTACTCAAAGAAAACATTCCTTTATTTTTGAAAAGAAAGAAAACTGCATTCAAAGATTTTCGAAAATTCGCTTGGCACGTCCGGGAATCGAACCGAATAAAATCTATAAAAATTACAACCTGTACTTTAATTTCATCGATCGTTAGGGACAATTATAAGGATAAAATCTGAATAAACTTGATAAATTAAATGAAAGGAAAACCATGAAATCTAGACTTATATTCAATGGGTCACGTTAAAGCTCTTTTACTCAAAGATCCATCTGTTACTTATGTTAGTAATTAAGAATTATCATTAACGTCATCTATCCATTAAAATGACGAATTACTATTGTTGAGTAAATGAAGATCTAACAAACTAATGTGAAGAATGTAGTTTGGGCAGAGGTTTCACCCTACTATTGTTAACTTCAGCTGCCGGAGTTAGAATGCCGAGCTACGGCTCTGCTATCCATTCGCTAAAACGCTCCCTCTTCCATCGCCATCTTTCCTTCTTTTTTCATCACTACTTTATGGAATACTTTTAATGACGGTGTTGCCATTTTTGAAATTGATACTTTTATTTAATTTAATCAATAAATTATTATTTTAAGATAAAGTAGCTCTAAAATCATACGATAAACATAAAAATCATGACATTCGGCCATCCGCCATCGTACAGCCTCCGGCGTACGATCAAACAACACAAAAACTGGGGTAAATGAAATGCAATAAGATATAAGTACTTAAGAATATTTTAAAAACTTTGTTTCAATTATTATTAATAATAAATATAATAAAAAGATACAATTTTATCGAATCATAATCATGACATTCGGTCTGCATAAAAATATATTTTAATAATCTGACTCTGTAAGTAGGCGAATCACTGGCACTGGAACTAAATCAGATCAAATAAGTTATAACATCAGAATCATGGCGATATGTGAAGTCAAACGAAAATCTCGCTTACTGTGCCAGCAGAGGTACATCGGCAACACAGCTTCAAGATCATTTGCTGTGGTGGAATAGGCCCATTTGGCTCTCAAGATTTAACATTAACTTTGATACTAAGTAACCAGAATATTTCACAAATCAAGAGACGAAAAAAAAATCAAAGGCAGTTAATGTCGTCACAAATCAAGAAAGAAACGACATTATAGAAACGCTGATTACAAGATTCAGTATTTTAAATCGTAGTAGCATGGCTACGTCAGAGTGGTCACTCTTAAATCAAAGAATGGCTTCATAAAACGTCCTATTAATCAACGATCTATTTTACCTACAGGGTGAGAAAATCATCAACAAACGCAATCAAATCAGTGCACTGAGCCAAAACGGCGTTACTCATTTAAATCCGCTATGATGGCGTTGCTCTTTTGAAAATAGTTTCAAATGCATCATGTTTGAATAATATGTCAGAGTTCAAAGATAGTCAAGTGATGTACTTTGATAAAATTTACAGCATGGGACTGATAAAAGATAACTGGAAAATACTTGCATATTACAACATGAACTCCAAGCAAGGCATAGCTGCATTGAATAAGACTAAGTATATAAAGCATCTAGATGAACAAAATATTCAATGCGAAGTCCTATGGTTTCAGTTACGTCATGGCTGTTCAGAGCTCGACTACTACGATCATAATATGTTGCAAAGTCAACATTCCGACGGCTCCTCCGGCGACCTCACCGGGGCCTTATCGACGGTGTTGGTTACGTCGCCAACCGCCTGTTCGGTTTATTTGATCAGAGTTTTGCGGAACCGTATGAAATGGATGTCGAACTGCTTCGAACTAATCATACATCTATTATAGATCAGAATACAATGTCTTAAAAATAACTGAAAGGTTAATCGATAAGCAAACAAAGCTTAACAATCAGCATTTGATGAATTTAGATGCTACAACAAATGTTTTAAACAGGAACTTCAATAAAACTTCGACATGGATCTGTTTACATTAACAGCAAACAATATGCTACAAAACCTAAAGAGTACACAGAAGATGCTAGCAGATACCATCATTGACCTCTATCATGGTCGATTCAAACCTCATTTATTGTCTCCTGAACAACTAAAAAGAGAGATAAGTACTATTGTTAAACATTTAGCACTGCCTATAGATGACATACAAAACAATCTCAGAAACATCTATCAGCTATTAACAGTGTAAACAACGACTTCAGAACAGTACCTACTGTCTTTTTGATATCAGGGTCCCTCTCGTGAGCCAGAATCGAATCGAACTTTATAGGTTTATACCTATACCTCAACAATCAGGAAATAACAAGATCAGAATTGTGGCAAGAACAGACTTCGTTGGTTTTAATTTACGGAAAGACTTCTATGTAATAATGATAAAATTCGATCTGGAGTCGTGTTTAGACAGCAGAGCTCAGGAACAGCTTTGTGCCGTTTACAGAAACCAACATACCACCTTAGAGAAGATAAAGATCTTTTTGAAATGAACTATCAAACCAATCAAAGTGTGAAACCAAGGTGGAGACATGTACTAATCAATGGATTAGAATGAGCAATACAAAGAATTAATAGTAATAAATGTTTGCTGTAATCAGTGTCAAGGTTGAATCATGTGCGAGGATCAAGTTTCCGCACAACAATTGACTTTATCATTTCAAAAACATTCAATATACCTTGCTGGTACAGGCACACATAATTTTACCCATAGATATAGGTATAGCCATAGATATCGAGTCACGTACAAAATCCAAGCTAAATGCTATCCGCGTGAGTATACCTATACTTTTACAGCTACATTTGTTTAATAACAAAGGGAGAGAAATGTTTTGAAACAGTTTTAAGATCAACCTAATTACAACCATAGCACCCAGTATTAAAGTCACAAATCTTCAAAATATTCTCTAATACTTTCGATCATTAGTCACATAAAACGAGCAAAGCAATAAACTACTCCTGTCACTTAGTGTGTGTGTGAACATTTAGTGTGAAATCAACCTTAAAGAGCAACAAATAAAGTATGTTTTCCCGTTATGTTGCCTTGAGAGCTACATCGTTTTGTTTCGTTTATTTTTTTCTTCTTCGAAGTTTGTGCGTGTGTTGGCGAGTTTGGCCAATCATTTGTAGCGTTGGTAGCGTGGTATAAAATATGTAATTTTGTTCAAAATTGTATATTATTTGTTAGTTTAAAGCTTAAAATATATCTTATTCTTTATGTTCTTACCGAAAGTAAGATACCCCGGCCGTTAAATTGCTTTTTCGAGCATTATTTTTGCAACTTTTGAATACACACTGCGGCATTGTGAGACGTGTTTATATTGGCTGTGTTCAAGCAAACTAAACAAAATAAGAGCTCACTTTTCAAGTGCGCTCTTATTTACCGAGACGTATATTTTTGTGCCGACCCTAAATCTATAGCTATTGTTGATCGAAGATTTTACCTCATACTTTTAATTATAAGTCTATACTAAAACTGAATGTATAACAAATAATTCATTATCTCTTACTTCATTATTCATGCGTGTCGCTCATTCTAATCTTAATCTCAAATTACGATCAATTTCTTCACAGTTTGTGATTATAATACCTATCATCATTATTACATTTATTTTTATTAAAAATCAAAACTCACTCAATCAGTCTAGGGTCCGGCATGGCACCAATGAACGTTTACAATTGACTCCACGTTCTTTTTTTTTTTATTCATTCGCAATTTCAAAAATATATAAGAAACATTTCCCAAATACAAAACAAAACATTCCAGTCACCCTACGTGGGATCCCATTGCAGAAACGAACACAGTTCCCGAGAAAGACCTTTTTCGACTTTAGCTAGCCTGAATTCGGGTGATGAGGATTGCTATTGACCTCAAACAAATTCAAATACCTTCGAACAAACACAATGTTTTAAAATAATAGATCCACTGCTCATGGTAGACACCCTGTGGTAGGCACTGGCAACCGTAAATTATTTACATTGAAAACTATAGTGTCAGGCTTTAACCACGTTTCAGTAAAACATAAAACATCAACTTTCATCACAGTATAAAGATATATTATACTGTGCTTTCATTTTGTTCAACAAGTTCAACATCATGTATTTTGCCAGAGAAGCGATTTATATTCTGATGCAATAAGGTGATATTCTGCCTATAGGCTTCTCTATTGTCAAAACTATATATTTAAATAATTAACCACAATAATATTATTAGTATGACTAAATAATAGGCTGGGTCACTTCACCTACTGTTTGTTATACTCACTATAACCATATCAATATGATATGCTATCAATGTAGCCATCTAGTTAAAAAAAAATCTTCTTTAGCGGCGTTGCGCACTTTTGGGATGGATAAAAAATGTTAAACTCGCATCACCGTCATTTTTAGGGATTTAATTCCACTAACAAACTTATTAGTGTCGAAAGATATAAAACTGGCATTAAGACAGGTCAACTTATTAATGTGTTATTTAAATACATAATATAACTATATTGTTTGTCAGTATAGTCAACTGACGCGGGGAAAGCACACAATATAACTTTCATTACCCCCAAATATTTTTTTTTTTTTTGGGACTCATAAACTATTAACTAGGTCTTTCCTATGTATATTTATGCCTTGACCAACTAATATAAAAATATTGGTATACCTACTTGTCCAATTTCATTTGAATAATTATAACAATCTGTATGAATGAAGCACCTGGCATACAATAATTAACCACTGGTTGTTTGGAATGGTTATTTAGAATTGAACCAAAATGAATAGGTATCTATTTTATCCGTAATAACTACTGTTTTATATTCAATTGAGAAAGAGCATACTTCAACAATGGCAAAGATTCCTCAGTAGGTAGTAATGTGTACTACAGCTACAAGTATGGTTATTAGAGAGTGACTCAAATCTATCCTCATTATATTTACACAGATCTAATAATTGAGTCGCAGCCAATATATGCTCTTTTATTTCTTTTTGTGAACTCGCATACTTGATTACCAAATCATTTAAGTAAAGCTCTTTATGCTGTAAGTCAGAGAGCAACCGCCGTGCACTCCACAATAAACCTTCAAACGCACACAATCCAGCAAGTCTAACCAGTTTCACATAGGCTTTTATGTCTCAAACCTCAACGAATGTACACAATCACAATTAATTTCAACAGTGTCTCAATTGTGTCACGTACATTTATTTAAAAGAAAAACAACACACACATATATTTATATAAGTTATAAGTTTAAAAAAAACTTTTTATAAAAACAAGCTTTGGATTCAGAGTGACGTCACTTAATTTTTTTTGAGTCATTCTCAGCAAGCTCTTTCATTTGATACCCATTTTGTAGTATTGCATTAAAAAAATAATAGTCCGCTATCTTAGGTGTTCCGCCATGTTGGATTTAGAATGATGTCACAAGCTAACCATGCATTGTCATCTAAACTAAACGTGTATACAAAATTTCAGCTCAATCGGTTAAAGATATCTGCTTCAAAATTGAGTTGCAAGATTCACCCCGGAAAAACATACATACATTGCAAGCTAATATAAAGCTTGTAAAAAGAAACACGAGACGTGCTTTCGCGTCTACCGATTCTCAGCAGAACCACATTAACTCACATTTACGAACCACGATAAGTACTCTCACGTCTAGCGATTCTCAACAAAACCACATTAACGCAGAGCGACCACATTTATCGAATAACACAAATCTGATTACCACACAGGCTATTACCATACAGGATAGACAACACAAAAGCTATTGCCACACAGGCTATTGCCACACAGACTATTGCGCCACACAGGCTATTACGCCACACAGGCTATTGCGCCACACAGGCTATTGCGCCACACAGGCTATTGCGCCACACAGGCTATTGCGCCACACAGGCTATTGCGCCACACAGGCTATTGCGCCACACAGGCTATTGCGCCACACAGGCTATTGCGCCACACAGGCTATTGCGCCACACAGGCTGTTGCGCCACACAGGCTATTGCGCCACACAGGCTATTACGCCACACAGGCTATTGCGCCACACAGGCTATTGCGCCACACAGGCTATTGCGCCACACAGGCTATTGCGCCACACAGGCTATTGCGCCACACAGGCTATTGCGCCACACAGGCTATTACGCCACACAGGCTATTGCGCCACACAGGCTATTGCGCCACACAGGCTATTGCGCCACACAGGCTATTGCGCCACACAGGCTATTGCGCCACACAGGCTATTACGCCACACAGGCTATTACGCCACACAGGCTATTGCGCCACACAGGCTATTCTCACACATGGTTAATTTTACTACGAGCTTTCACACTAAACAAGTTAATCTAGCTGCACAACTCACGTCTACAACAGCACCACGCTCGCTCACGTGTGCGAAACCACCAGACGCGCTCTCACGTCAACAAGATAGTACAAAATAAAAAAAAATATCACTAGCAAGATATTAAAATGATGATAAAAGCTTAAAAATTCTTTCAGTTGCCAAATATTGGGTTTAAGTATGAAATTGCCCATTGTATGTGGAATTAAATAAAAAAAAACCATTTCCAATGTGTTGAACAAATAAAATTATTCAACACTAAACTCACTCACTAAATGCCACATGTTTAAAATAAAAGTTATGATTAGTTATAAATGGCAAATTTTGCTAACAAAAACAAGGAATCACTTATTAGAACCGTTTCAACCATGTAACGTTCTAGGAAGTTTTTCTTCATCACTTTTGTATTTTTCACAGGATTCGAACCAGCGAATAAAATGGTTGTACTATTTAAGATAATTAATTCTCTAATTCTCCTCGTGAAAGGGTTCACTAAACAATACATTATTCCACCCACCATTACGTTGCTGCTTTTTTTTTAATTATTTTAAATAAAAAAATAATTTCAGCATATTGTTAAACGACAGTATTAAGATTATACAATATTGAAATAATTATAAGCGAAAGTAACGATTGACACCACATAGCAACGCGGTTTATTTCCAAGCATATGGCGGTACCTTTTAACTTTGGTCGTAACTATATTTGCAAGTTCTTGATATTATCGACGATGTAAAAGAATCTAACGCAATTTGTAAAATATCAATATATCGTTCATCAATTTGAGTGGAATAGTCTACATTGAACTTCAATTAACATTCTAACACATTTATATTTAAAAATAAGGAGGGTAGTGAAACTTACATGAAATAATTCTTGATGTGGGAGTAGATTACGAACACTTCTGATATGTTGAGTAAATGAAGATCTAACAAACTAATGTGAAGAATGTAGTTTGGGCAGAGGTTTCACCCTACTATTGTTAACTTCAGCTGCCGGAGTTAGAATGCCGAGCTACGGCTCTGCTATCCATTCGCTAAAACGCTCCCTCTTCCATCGCCATCTTTCCTTCTTTTTTCATCACTACTTTATGGAATACTTTTAATGACGGTGTTGCCATTTTTGAAATTGATACTTTTATTTAATTTAATCAATAAATTATTATTTTAAGATAAAGTAGCTCTAAAATCATACGATAAACATAAAAATCATGACACTATTTAGTTTTTTTTGTGGGGATATGTAAAAAATAAAATTTACCAATTTAAACGAGTTGAGAGTTGAAGTTCAGAATACGATTTATAATATTCACCACAACACGTTATTAAATAAATAAATATCCTCGGACATTTGTTCACACACGGCTATCTGATCCCAAACTAAGCAGAGCTTGTAATATGGAAACCAGATCACTGATATACTACATACACTACTTTTTTTTTGAAATACATACTTAAATAGATAATTAAAGGTTGGTTATACTAGAAATGAATTCGATAGAAGAATAAATTTGTGTATCCAAGAAAATGGAGCCCATTTCAAGCAACTAATTAGTTAGTTTACCATTTTTTGTAAATAATCTAAGATTTCATGTAAGGTTTTCCTTTCATTTAATTTATCAAGTTTGTTAGAGAGATTTTATCCTTATAATTGACCCTCATCATCGATGCAATAAAAGTGCAGGTTTTAGTCGCTTCGATTCCCGGGTGTTGCAAGCAATTTTTTTTTAAATCTTGAATGCAGTTTTCTTTCTTTTCAAAAATAAAGGAATGATTTCTTCGAGTAAAATTTTCTATCTACGTTACAATATTTCAACTCGAGGGTGGTAGTCAGCCAGTCAGGTACTACAAAGTACCTTACCACCGTGCTATGGTTTCCTCACGATGTTTTCCATCACCGAAAGCTCAATTGTAGGATTCGAACCCACGACGGTACATGGCTTTTTTTGTTTTGAGTCTCAGTGGGTAATTGATCTCTCTCGCAAAGGAATTTGGGGTTGGTCATTCGACAATCTCAATGATTTTCAAAATCATTTTTTTTTTCTTTTACAAAATGCTTTGTAGGACGTCCGCTTAGTATGACGTGTTTTTTTATTTCCCTTCGATGTCATTACAAATGGTACCATACTTTTTCTAATACTTCAAAAAAAGTATTATTTACATTACATTAGCGTAAAGATGACGCTCAGTATAATTGGGATCTGATTTAGGTACTTGCCTTAAAATATTTGTACACTTTATAAACAACATTTATAGTTTGAGCCCCAATCAGAGGACTTATCTTTGTTTGTAAATCTCGTGTGCGTTTTGTTTAAAGCGTCTAGTCTAAATAACAGGTGTTGACGACAGCGATGCTGACACCCGCGCCCTACTGAAGGAAGTCTCGCGTCATTTGACGTAACGAAAACACACTCCTCCCGCACCGCTCCACTACCGCAAGAACCTACTCAGTTACGTAGTAATTACGTAAGCTACCTATAGTTATCATGAAGTTACTACATATTGATAAAAAAAACAATGGAATTTCTCTTTTTATTACTAAACGTAGTCCAGTGAGTTTTTATGTAGGCAAATATTCGTCATAGAATGTATGAATATGGCAGATATAGTAAAAATGTTCTTTTCGCTTTTTGTTTTGTGTTGATTAATTTCAATACCCTGGAATGGATGGAGCGTTGGATGGATTCCAGTATTACGTATACCAGTAAAGTATATACATATAAAATGTATCTGTATTATATAGTATGTAAGAACAGTAAGTAACCTTATTTTACTCGCGGCAGCGTGTCAAGCCAAGAAAAAGGAAACTGGCGACGCAGCTGCCGTGTGTTTATAATACACGAACCATTTGGAGCCACTAACTCAAAATCTATTTAACATCTACATATGAAATTTAGTTTATTATATTTTAAATAGCAAACATTTTTGTAATAGAAAAAACAAGAAATTATCAACAAAACTTGGCACCCATTTAGATCTCGTAAATTTTTTCGATAACCACGCATATCTATTGTTATGATTGAGCTTGCTTCTCAAATTTACATTTATGTTTTTGTTGGGACATAATACAAGCTCCGTCTAGGTACTTATGTGGTAGAAAACTCAGAACAAGATCTTTTTAATTTTCAGTCGCTTACATAATCTTAGACTATTATAAACACCATCGAAAGGCTGGAAAGTGGGGAACCATTATCATATTATATCGTGTATTGTCAAATCGATTTGTGGTTATGTAAGAACCAACGACCTTTGATGTCGATTAGGGACGAGGCTAGGTATATTACAAGCACTATGGAAACAGTGAAATATTATGGCTGTAGTTTAAACGGGTGACTTTATTGATATTATAATTATTTTCAGTGGATAAATTACAATTTTATTTTCTGTTATAATAATTATTGGGCAATATTTTTGTATTTACATGTTTTTTTGTTAAATATATCTACCTATATACATTTTCAAAGTAGTTTGCGGGAGGATAGCACTCTATGCAAGGAGCACGTTTATAGATATAGTGTCCATAATTACTTGAATCGTTCTGACTTGCTTTCTGTAAGTTTTGCTCTTCTTCCTGTCCTTATCCCACGCTAGGTGGGGTCGGCACAATACGTTTTGCTCTTCCACTCCGCTTTATTACTAGTTGTCTCAGTAGGTGAGTACCACCTTTCACACGCATATTATTAGTCATGTCGTCCATCCATACCGTCATCGGCCTTCCTCTACTTCAACTATATCCAAACGCACATGCTTAATATTTTTTTCGTTACATGTCTTTCATCCCTCCTCACGACATGCTCATACCAAGCAAATCTATTTCCTTTCATATTTTGGTCATTTGTTGGACTTAAAATTCGCATTTGATCCTGAGCTAAGCGCACGCGAGTGAGTAGGGTTTAAAAAATAATTTTAATGATACTATCACCGAAGAGTAATATTCTCCTGACAAACTTTTTCCATTTTATAATTTATTTTATGTTTAAGTACCTATCATCACTGCTATCATTTTGTAAACTAAGTGAGCATTATGAATTCGTACCTACTGTAACATTTCATTATTCATATATAATAATGCTTAATGTTAAAAATTAATTGAGGCCTCCGGTGACCGGCGGGCTGGGAGCTTTTTCCGCGAAACGCTGCCAGCCTGCTGGGAACCTCGAAGAAGTTTTTATATTTTATAGTTGTACATTTGTTGTAAATTAAGTCACCAATGACTAGACGAGCGAAAATTAAAAAAATATGCTAGATTAATTATAATCTATACCGGGTGACTTTTTTTACCGTCTTGAAAAAAATTGGGCGTGATAGGTAAATGGAATAGAAGCCTATGGCATAGTTACTTTATTTATTTAATTATTTTACTAACATAGTCTGAAATTATTCTACCAATATACACTACTCATTTACACTCTATTTTGCACATTAAAAGATTTAAAATATAAATTCGAAAAAAAAAATTAAAATAATCCAAAACCGTAAACATAGTTACCCTAATAAACGCGCGACAAATTTTATGAATGATTTCGCTACAAATGCCTACAACTCTCTCTCAAGCACACTCGCACCCGCCGGGCGCCCCTTCTCGCCGGCCGCCGTCGGCGCAGGTAGGCACAGGCATCCCGAATTCCGCCATTCCCCACCCCCCGCCCGACCGCCCGCCAACCATCCACCGCCCGCCGCCCGCGCAGTTGCCTGCAATTAGGCATTCCGTGACGTCGTGTTTGTGACGTGGTACCTACGTCATCTATTCGCATTGTTTACATTACCTTCGGTCGCTCGCGCTCGCTGTGATATTACCGTAAACATGTAGGAATACAACAATGTAGAGTATTTAGCAATGGTGCAGTGTTATATCATGTCTGGTGAAAGCTTAGATGGTGCAAGGCGAATGTATACAGAACCACAACATCTTCAATCTCTTCGCCGGCAGGTTATTCCGGATCCGCAAATTCCCAGCACTACTTTGATTTTGAATACGTATCAACTGTCCAGCCCTTTACAAAAGATCGGTGCGCGAGTATCTGGACAGTCAGTTCAGTGGCAGGTGGATAGGTCGCAGGGGACCTGTGAACTGCCAGACCTAACCCCTTTGGACTTATTTGTGGGCCGAACTAAAACGGTTGGTGTACACTGAAGAAGCTCGCAGTGTCAGTGTGTTAAAACATCGCATAATAGACGCTTTTAATATTTTAAAAAGTGATAGAAACACCCTTCGTAGTTTAACAAACGAGAGAAACGGTGGACACTTTGAACAATTACTGCGATATCGCTAAAAGGTACTTAATTATTTTGTCATTATCAGTGTAATTTGTAAATAAGTTGATTTCAATCTTTTAAATACGCCTAGTATGTTGTAGTTGTAGTTAACGTATAATCTTGTAGGTATCAACTATTTTATTCATTCTGACAAATAATGTTATGAGTAGGTAATGATAAAGTTTAACATGTAACACAACTACAGCATGTTAGATGGTCCTAAGCCCGAAGATCGAAATCTCTAAAATAACAGTTTGTTAAACCGCAACGGTAGAAATGCGTAGGTACTGACGCTATCTATTTCGCTCGCACTTCATTCATGCGCGATCCCGTTCTTGGTAGTAATAGGCAGTGTAGGCACCTATTTTATTTACTATTACGCACGCGCCGCCGCGCCGTGTAGAATGTTATCTTTTTATGTATTTTATTGGATTTTCTGAACTTTAATAACCGAAATGCTAGTACACAAATATTAACGTCCATAGATTCTATTCCACAAACATAACACACCATGTTATTATCAAGACGGTAAAAAAAATCACCCGGTATACACACGGTGTCCCAAAAGTAACACGCCAGAGTGACACTGGAGCTAGATTGGCATCAGGTCTATCAGAGAATATCAACATGACCTTAGTAAAAGTTTTCTGGTTTTCGAGATATGGCTATTTAAAATATTTTTTGGTATTTTTTTTCGCCTATTTGGGGTATAAATAACTTCTAACTTATAGTTTTTTTTCCTAGTTGGTTGAGACAATCAAGTAACTATTTCATTTGAAACTAGTACGCTATGCTCAAATAATAACTATGTTGTTTCATTTTAAGTCAATGCGAAAACCTTGACTAAAATTTGACTAATAACTGTGAAAAAAAATTATTGTTTGCCAAAAGTTTAAAAATTCGTCAAAAAGTTGTAATTTAAGTCGTGCTACTTAGGAAATACTACAATTAAAAAATAATACTTAATAAATGGTGCAGGCATCTTTTGTCGCCAAATTACTCATAGAGTTTTTTTTTTAAAAGCATAAAAGTCTCTAAAACCAGAAATCTTATACTAAGGTCATGTTGATGTTATCTGATTGCCCTGAAGCCAATCTAGCTCCAGTGTCACTCTGGCGTGCTATTTATGGGACACCCTGTATATAAACGTAATTGTCAAATACAACTCACTGATTAATCACGAAATCTCAGAAAGTATAAACGCTACAAACTTGAAATTTGGCAGGTAGATTCCTCATGGCGAGTAGACATCCGCAGAGAACGGATTTTTGAAAATTCAACTCCTAAAAGGGGGAAAAGGGGTAAAAAGTGGGTTTAAAATTTTTGAACTCAAAATCTGAATTTTCGATCAATTTTAGGAAAATGAAAAAAAATAACTATATCAGTGTAGCACACACTCTTGACATTTGGCAGGTAGATTCCACATAGGAAGTAGGTAGGTATTTGCTAAGAAAGGATATCCCTTAAGGGGTAAAAAGGTATAAAAGGGGGTTGAAATTTTTTGGTATCAAATTTTGGATTTTCTTTCAAATTTAAGAAGAAACAAAAAAACACGAATTATCATGCAATATTTAAGTGCTACACTTATCCAAACCTTTTTGTAATTCCATCGCTGCTGGTGGTAAATATAAATATACTTTTTGAATTTGGAATAAAATACCTACATTAAAAAAAACATTCCTATGTAAAATTAGTACTACGGTAGGTAGGTTTTTTTTTTTTTTTTTTTTATATTCGATAGGCTTGTGTTTGACCACAATCTCACCATGGTAAGTGATGATGTGGTCGAAGATGGTAAGCACACAAAGCCTAGATGGGAACTGGCTCTCAAGTGCAGCTGTCGGAACACACCGATAGGTGTTTGGCGACAGATTTTCAACTTGAGGGTGGTAGCCAGCCAGTCGGGTACTACAAAGTACCCTACCACCGTGCTATGGTTTCCTCACGATGTTTTTCCTTCACCGAAAGCTCAAGCTCATTGTAGGATTCGAACCCACGACCTTCGCCGCGGTATTCGACGTCACTTACCACTGAGCTATCATCGCCTTAGGTACTTTAAACTCACTCAATATTGTCCAGGGTGTCGTACGACAAACTTAAGGGGGAGATAGGTGGGTTGGTCATCTATGAAATGTATAAAAATGACTCAATTTTTGTAATATTTAAAAGCTGCCATAAAAAAGTAAACATTTAAAAATCACAAATATCGAAAGAAAAAAAATAATTTTAAAACTGGTTGTCTGTTTCTTTGTGCTAGCTAATCTACAAAACGTCTGCACCGATTTTGACGGGACTTTCACTGGCAGAACTTTTTACTTTTATTTTTAAAATAATTAGGGTACCTACGTACCGCGCAAAAAAATTTAAACACATGAAACTGTGAACAAAATCCGTAGTTAGGTATTATGGTACTTGAAAGGCAGGTAGATACGATTCCTCATAGGTAGTATTTATCCGCTAAGATTTGATTTTTGAATATTCAACTCCTAAAGGTTCCCTAGAGAACGCGGGTGAAACCGCGCGGGTCAGCTAGTCTTATTTAAAATACAAAAGCGCTAAAAGGATATTTATTGATTGAAGTGTGAGTTAATCCTTTTAATGATCGAAGAACGTATATCCACGTGCGCAATACACAAGGGAAATATCTATCTCTAGTTAGTCCTATTGTAAATCAAGTCTTAGCCGTAAAAGTTCGAGAAAGTTCTAACAACTCAGGAAAATTACTGTAAGGTCTTCAAGACTATTTATGTATTGGCTTTAGAGAAAGGAAAATTCAATAATAAAGATAACTATGTGACTTAAATGTTCATTCGAAGATCTTCATCCATTTCTCCGCCAATTGTCAACCGATTTTCAAAATTATATTAGAAGGATTGGATATGTCCTATCGGTAAAATGAAGTCGCACATCTGCGTTGGATTAAATTATTTACGTTATTTTTTATTTCCAAGTTTATCTTTGTACAGTCATTTGGAAATAGATTTTTATCGTCTATCTATCTGTGATAACTAAATAATGTTACGGTTGCACGATACAAAACACATGTATTTAAAATGGTCTCTCTGTTTGTTTGCCCGGCCTAACCGAACCTAACCTCCAAAACGGTTGAACCAGTTCAAAAATCGCCAAGCACCTGTTGATGTGTTCCGACAGTTGCACTTGAGAGCCAATTGCTTTTAAGGGATTGTAATAGGTGTACAATACATTGACAATCCCGCTGGTATTGGTAATGTCTATAGGCGACGGTATTCACTAACCATCAGGTGACCCTGCTAGGTTGTCACTTTGGTATAAAGAAAAGACGGGAGTTATATTGACAGGTAGACGACTTCTTACAAAGCAGGTCATCCAGACTGTTTTATACTTATCTAAAATATGACCTATGCCGCTAGACAGCTCTACTAGTTATTAAGCAAACTAAAATATTTACATACTCAATCCGTGCATCACACAAATACAATGATAATTATTTTCTAATAAAACTCTCGTCTCACGATTTTGATCCTCGATGAACTCTGAAGCTGCTAAACCGACCTTCACAAAACTTGGTACACAAATAATAAATAATACTTTAATAGATTATACCCTGGAATAAAAGAAAGAAGGAAAAGATCCCACGGAAACGCGGATGAAACCGCGGGAAACAGCTTGTACTAAATAAAATCTAAATCTTACATTTGGCTTGCATTTGGTGAAAAAACGAAAAGGTATTTTCACTCCTCTTGCTCAAAAAGACCGTCATTGTAGCGTACCAGAGCGGTGAAAAAATAGCAATTCATCCTCTAGGGGAATAAGTTTTTTTTATTATTTTTGTGTGTCAAATGACAATGAGCCTACAAAAACGAAAAAGTCTTTAGTCATAAGTAGAATAATCATGAATAAAGACTCGACTTATTACTGTTTCATAAGAAAAGAACTTCATTTTAATTTTGAAAATCTCTGGTAGAATGCATGCAATGTGTTGCGGCTACAGAAGAAACAAAAAAAAGAAATTATAAACTACATATTTCATATTGTGTTGGATTGTTTAATTTTTTCGCAATCGTAGTGAACGGTTTAGTGTAACACACGGCGCTAAAACCCATTAAAACTCGGTAAAACTACCTCGTATATAAATGGGTCATTTTAGCCCCTTGTATAACAATCTACTATTTAATCGTACATCTCGATCATAATGTAACATTTTGATTATTATTTTTAGAATATCTGATTGAATTCAATTGTAGGTAATAGGCAGTCCATATTATAATTACGTCACATCAAACTGCCAACACCCCAAAATTTAATTAAATTCAATAATAGCTTGGAGTTGGGACAAAAGGATGCATGCAATAAACAGCGATATTATTACGAGCAAATTTACGTGGGTTGATCAATAAGTACCCGTACCTATTAGCAATGAAAGCGCAAGTCTTCAACAATTGTCTTTACTTTATTTTTCTACGTAAGGGGATTACCTACGTAGAAAAATAAACTAATCACAGTTTGTTTTTCTATGTAA
Organism: Ochropacha duplaris; assembly: GCA_951361185.1. Lineage (NCBI taxonomy): Eukaryota > Metazoa > Arthropoda > Insecta > Lepidoptera > Drepanidae > Ochropacha > Ochropacha duplaris. The sequence continues at coordinate 7,186,342 of OX592690.1, forward strand.
GGGGATTACGTAGAAAAATAAACTAAACACAATTTCAAGGTCTTTAAACGTTTCCCAACGTTTCTGCCATTTCTGTAACCCAACCAAAAAATAGGAAATATCAAAGACTTCAGCAATAACTTCCTCATTTGAGCTGTTTTTTCCCCGAGCCATTTTTCATGTTGTGGAATAAAAAGAAGTCACAGGGAACTAGATGAGGCGAATACGGTGGATGCGGCAGCAATTCTTAGCGTAGATCAATTTGGCCACGACAATTACGAATAAATAAGCTGGTGCGTTATCGTAGTGAACCTGTACTCTCTTTTTGCATAGCCAAATTCGCGGATTTCGCAGAGGTCCAAACACTGCCTCGAAATTGATAGAGAATTACGGATCGATACTGCTCTTTTTCCATTTTATCTAGAAACATGAAACATGTATGATAGAATTTACTTCCAAATAAAAAGTAACCTATGAATTCGACTGAAATTTAGTATGGTGTTGTATCTATCTTTAAATCTCTTTGGTATGGTGTCATTTCACAGATGATTTTACATGGTGCGAATGTAAACTTATCTAAACAATGCAATATATCGTCAAACATGGGTACTTATTAATCGATCCAGGTATATTACGCCACTTTTGCCAATTACTATGAAGTAGCCATAGTTTGTAAAGCTATGTGTATCTCTCGAAATGCTATTCATGAATGTAGTAGTGTACGTATTTTCATACACATAACAAAAAGTACGTGTTCCGACGAAAAAAAAGAGTAATCTGCATTTTGTTACATACACAACTATATATTTTTTTCCATTAACAATATATGTTAGGACACAGTACACTAAAGTAGGTAGGTACCTACTGGTTAAAGTAGGTATTTTCAGAATCCAACAAATAAATTAATAATACCTACTCAATCGTAAAGCCGAGAATTTGCATTATGGGCTCTACACTAGATTGATATTGCAATATGTAAATGACTACGAGGCTATTCATAATTAAGCCAAAAACAATGAACATAATGCAGATAACGTGCGGCACAATTATCAATGTATTGACAAGCATTTAATAATGGTATCTATATAAAATATTTCAAATTATTCAGTATTTTTCTTTTAATTTCAAAGTTATTTATATCTAATAATAGTCCGCTATCTTAGGTGTTCCGCCATGTTGAATTTAGAATGACGTCACACAGCTAAACATGCATTGTCATCCAAACTAAACGTGTATACAAAATTTCAGCTCAATCGGTTAAGAAATCTGCTTCAAAATTGAGTTGCAAGATCCAACGAGGCGGTGAAAAAGCTTCGATTGCCATCCGCTACATGTATATAGCAGAAACATCAGAACTGCCATTTAATTGGCGAAAGTGCATTGATAATAATGACCGATCGTTACATTGATTAAATACCTAGGAGAGGATAATAAAAAAAACTCTTCAAATTGCAATTTCATATATGTATGTATGGACCTATTAGTAAATCATTGTAAACTTCGAACCCGCAACAGTTCTAGCTATTTGTAAATTCTTAAATATTATTTATAGGCAAAGATACAATTAGAGTACTATTTATTTAGAATTTTAGCTCTGATATAAAACAGGCGCGTCGTACTTAAAAAAGCTAATTCACCCGTTTGACGAACGTGTTTTAATTGTAACTATTATCTATAAAATAGACACAAAATATATACCTACCTAGAGTATAAAAACAAAATGAATCAAAGACATAAAAAATGATTTGGAAAACAATTATCGTAGCTAAATTACTTCTTTATTAAAAATATATCATCAATTATAATTTATTAATCGATTTTCACGAACTTTAAAACATTGTAGGTAAATCTTATATTACTTACAAATTTATCACTGCATTTCGAAAAAGCAGCTCAGATATCCGCAGACATAAAGTAGAAATATAATTTACGGTTCATAAAATATGCCTAGAAGTCAGAATAACATGAGCATGGGCATGAATTCATTTTAAATAAGGAGTAAGATTATTTAGAAATTTAGTGTCAATTTCTTGGATGACGAAGACATTGACATCCAGATAAAATGGCGGTTGTATGTAAGACGGGCCAGATTACGAACGCTTAACGAAAAGTAAAAGTGAGCGTTTCTCTCGCTCGATATCGCCCCACCTGTTGCGGCGCCGCGCCCGCCTAATATTCGCCACACCATGTTCAAACTTTTACGCGCTCACGGTTTACGCTCCGACGGATTGCCGCGCATCTAGTTCTAAGCAAAGAACTTGCTACTCACCAGAAGTTGCGGCCTCAAAGGTGTCGGTGCCAACACTGGAATTATTTATTTTACAACTTTTTATATAGTTATAATCAGTTTGAGCTTGTTTGAACCGTTTTCATAATTCGCGCGTAGCGCGCAGAATCGCGGACGTTCGGACGGCTTGCAGAACGTGCAGCCGCAAAGGCGTTCGACGAAACAGTAAGCAAGCAAAGCTCTCACCATCGAGGCTGCCTCTGCTGTCACCCCCGCACCCTTCGCTCCGTCCTGTCTACCTTAAAATACCCCTACGAAATTTTGAGCCTTCCAATATCTTCGTGCTACCCGAATTATGAGAAGGCGTGAGCTTAGATAACCTCATATTTTATTTTATTTATAAGGGTTTTATTTATAAACTGTTAAGTAATATAAATAAATTATTTCCAATTAATTACTGATTTTTATGTGTAGAATTACGTATTTTTAATTGCATGTAGATTTTTTCTGTATTACGTATTTTTAATTCATGTATCTTTTATACGTATTTATTTTCGTCTTTGAAGATAACAATTATTCTTAAACTCACTAGTATTAGTAAATACTGAAGTAATCAATACTAGTGTACGGGCACAATATATTAGCTTTCTGCACTCCTTCTCCATATAAACTTTAACTGTGCCAAATTTACGTACCTACCTACTCTTTAATTACTACTTTCTATACTCCTCCGTCCGCGTAATTTTCGAACAGTTTTTACTTCACGTATTATTATAATGATACTGTCGACATGAACCCTGGTACATATTAGATCAGAATTTAAACTTTTAACATGTATTGCCTAATCTCTAGCCACTCTTAGAATGCGATCCTGAAGGGTCGTGACAGAACGGACGACAGAACTTTGATGTGGCGTTGGATTTAAGATTAAAAATAAAATAATCGTTTATTTGCCATACTAACGAATAATTATCTTTTAAAATAGTGTAAGTGTAGTGGTAAAAAACCAAAAAACGGAAAAAAACGGTACTGTCATTTGAATCTATAACCACTACTGATTACCACGAAAGAAATGAACGCTGCGACATTTAAAGAGTGGTTCCAGAAATTAGTTAAAGACAGCAAGCCGACAAAAGTGCGTTATGAAATAGATGAATTGGCTCTGGAATACGGTCATCGCGATCACAGAATCCCTCCTTATTATTGCCAGTATAATGCGATTAAGCTAATCTGGTCCCAAATAAAAGGTTATGCAGCCCGCCACAACACTTCTCCGCCATTCGGCAAAATAAGATAAGATAAGATAGATAAGATAAACATTTATTTTGGACTCACACAGCATCAACATAGACAGTTTCATTAACATCACAAATTACACACAGAGACAAATATAGGAACAACACAAAATTATACAAAATACATACACTGTGTGAGGCCAAAAAGGCACCTATCTCAGCATAAGCTGCGGCCGCAGGTACCGCAGCGCTGGTATTCTGATAGGGCCAGCGGTGCCACGAACAGTTGCGACACAGGCATCCAAATTATATTAAAAATTTATATATATATATAATTACATAATAGTTATTATTATATATAAAACTTATATTATAAATACTGAATATATATATACATATATTATAAATACTGATATACTATAAATAGTGATTGAGACACGAACACAGTGCAAAATGGAAGAAAAAAAAAAAAAAAAAATAGATGATGAACCTATTAAAAGAAGCCTACCGCAACAAAAGATAACTGGGCGAAGGTTGTCGCAAAATCTTATTATAGAAAACTTTGACCGAGATATAAAAATTGATAGTAGGTCATTGATACTGATATAATTACACATGTAGGCGAAGATGATGACGAGACAGCACATCCTCAAGCGAATTGGAATCGATATAAATTTGCTTGTTTGACAGTCGCAACTCCTACATATAAATATTTCTGAATATTATTATCGCATATTTTATTTTCTTTATTACTTTAGTTAGGTAGGTCGATTCCAGAAATTAGAATCCAGACAAACAAGTAGGTAATGAACCTTAGGTAACTTTGTATTGATAAAAGTTAAATTACACAACGAGAAGTCCGGCGGGAGTTGAGCTCTCTTAACATTCATAAGTCGAGTGGGCCAGACGGCATTCCTGCAGTGGTGCTAAGGCAGTGTGCCCCTGAGCTGTGTCCTGTACTGACGCGTCTTTTTGCGGTTTCATACTTCGTGGAAGACTGCCCACGTGCACCCAGTGCCCAAAAAGGGTGATAGATCTGACCCATCGAATTACAGGCCTATTGCTATAACCTCCCTTCTTTCTAAGGTTATGGAGCGTGTAATTAATACACAGCTCCTCAGATACCTGGAAGAACACGAACTGATCAGCGACCGCCAATACGGCTTCCGCCATAGTCGCTCGACGGGTGATCTTCTGGTGTATCTTACACACCGCTGGGCTCAAGCCGTTGAGAGTCAAGGTGAGGCATTAGCTGTAAGCTTAGATATAGCGAAGGCGTTCGATTGGGTCTGGCACCGGAGTCTTCTGTCGAAGTTACCATCTTTTGGACTGTCCGAGGGTTTGTGCAATTGGATTGCCAGCTTTTTGTCAAATAGAAGCATAAGAGCCGTGGTTGACGGTAGTTGCTCTGATAACATGAACATACATGCTGGTGTCCCACAAGGCTCCGTGCTGTCCCCGACTCTCTTTCTTCTGCATATCAATGACATGTTATCTATTGATGGCATTCATTGCTATGCCGACGACAGTACTGTGGACACGTATTATACGGGCCGAGCTAACATCCCTCGAACTAGTGTGGAGGAAAGTCGCAGACAACTTGTGTCCGTAATTGAGACCACCTTGTCCACTGTCTCCGATTGGGGATGTGCCAATCTGGTCCAATTTAACCCCAACAAGACACAAGTGTGCGCATTCACCGCCAAAAAAACCCCATTTTCTGTGGCTCCACAATTCCTCGACACACCCCTTTCCATCTCAAAGAGCCTTGGGATCCTTGGTGTCGACATCTCCAGTGACGTTCAGTTCCGTAGTCACTTAGAAGAGAAGGTCAAGTTGGCTGCTAAAAAGCTCGGTGTGCTCAATAGGGCTAAGCGGTACTTCACTGCGGTGCAAAGACTGCGACTATATAAGTCGCAAGTCCGCCCCCACATGGAATACTGCTGTCACCTCTGGGCCGGAGCACCTAAGTACCAACTTGAACCTTTTGACTCGGTTCAGAAACGGGCTGTGAGAATTGTCAGCGATCCTGAGCTCACAAGCGGTATCGAGCCTTTAAATCTAAGGAGAGACTTTGCCTCCTTATGTGTGTTCTACCGCTTGTACAATGGGCAGTGTTCAGAGGAATTGTTCGATATGATGCCCATGGCAACTTTCTACCATCGCACCGCCCGCCGTCGACAGGGAGTTCATCCTCACACCTTAGAACCAAATTGGTCGCGTACAGTGCGTTTTGAGAGATATTTTCTCCCGCCTACGATCAGGCTGTGGAATGAGCTCCCTGTAGAGGTTTTCCCTAGAGACTACAGCATGGGGTTCTTCAAAAGAGGAGTAAGAAGGTTTATGCAAGGTCGGCAACGCGCTCGTGACGCCACTGGTGTTGCAAGCGTCCATAGGCTACGGTAACCACTTACCAGGTGGGCCGTAAGCTTGTTTGCCACCTAGTGGTATAAAAAAAACAAAAATTTACAATTAACAGTTAAAAAGTAAATAATGATTTACTATAAAAAGTAAAATTGTTAATTATTTCTCATCACTAGTCATGTCCGTGACAGACATGTGACAGACTTCAGGATCACATTCTAAGAGTGGCTAGAGAATAGGTAATATTTTTCCGCCCCGCGGTTTAATCCGCGTTCCCGAGGGATCTTATCTTTTCCCGAGACAAAAAGTTTGCTTTGCTTTATTCCAGGATATGATCTACCTGTGTGCCAAGTTTCATCATAATCTGTTTAGCCTTTTTGCATGACTGAGCAACAAACATCTAAACATACAAACTTTTAGGATTAGGGCCGCTTGGCGTGGTTATGGTCACGCCACAAGTCGTGGGTTCGATTCCCGTCAAAGACAAACATTGTGTACATGAACATGTTTGTTTGTCCTGAGCCTGGGTGTAATTATCTATTTAAGTATGTATTTACAACAAAAAAATTGTAATAAGTAAGTAAATGTAGTATAATATTAGGTCCATTAAGAATGGGGAATATGCACGTGACTTCAAAATGAACGTTTTTTTTATGTAATTCATATTGTTACAAAAACATACCTACATAATTATCTTATAAAAAATTCATAATTTAATAGCTAAATTTAATCATCAAACAGTGTCTGTTTTTAAATTCCCTTGAAAATTTCCAAAACGTCGCATGTCAAAATCGTTTGTAATCGTGACGTCACTTGGAAACTCGACCTCAGAGTTTGTAACCACTACGCTTAAATTTATTGTAATTTATAAGTTTTCTGTGCTTTTCCGTGGTAGTAAAATGATTTTAGTAACTTAGTGAACCAAACACTTCATTTTTGACATATAATTCGTCTAATCTCACATCACAAAATAAGCGCGCCATAATGGTCGCGTTTGAATCACCCAGAAATGATAGTGATTTTAATATATTTTTTTTAGCTTAATGGTTAACATTTTGGTATGGTAAGTATATTTTTTTGTAATGTTATAACCCGTAGAAACGTTTAAAACATTTAAAAAAATACGTGCATATTTCCCATTGGTCCTCGCTCCGCTCTGACGTGACGATTTATTCATCTATGATTAGGTACTTGCCTACGAATAAGTAATAAGTCGTAGGTCCTTGCATATGAAATTGATGTTTTATAGAACTGGCCACTTTGATATCAAAAAGCCGGCGTTTGGTTAAGAATTCCAAATTCAAATTTATTTCAATTTTAAGCTTGTCTATTTGTGTTTCGAATGTAATAACTCATTTGTTTTCGCCCATTTAATTTTGCTTTGACATCGTTCTGTGCTCAATATGGATAACATAAAATATCGCTTTATTTTCGAATACGAATTCCATCGTGGCACTAGCGCTGCAGAAACAGCTCGAAGGATTAATGATGTGTACGGAGAAGTCACTGTAAAAGAAAACACAGTACATTTTTGGTTCTAACGCTTTCGTTCTGGAAATTTTGACCTCCAGAACAAACCTCGTGGACGGCCGGAGACCCTAGTTGTCAATGAGGAATTGAAAATGATCGTGGAAGCGTATCCATCTCAATCACCGTCAGAGTTAGCTGCAGATCATATCCTGGAATAAAGCATAGCATTAAAGCACTTTTTGTCTCGGGAAAAGATAAGATCCCTCGGGAACGCTTAAACCGCGGGGCGGAAAAATAGTACCTAGGCGATAAATGTTAATGTGTGACTGATAAAACCATTTTGAATCATTTGGAAGAAATCGGAAAAGTGAAAAAGCTTGAAAAATGGGTAGGTACCGCATAGACTAAGTGAAGCATACCTACCAACAAACACGCGTCGACAACCGACAAATAACGAGGGGATTTTGAATCGTAAAATTACTTGTGATGAATGAGAAAAATGGATCCTATACGATAATCGGAAACGCTCATCACAGTGGTTAAATCCAGGAGAACCGGCTAAATCCCACCCCAAGCGTACTGGTTAGTGTCTGGTGGACCAGCGTTGTATTGCCGACAATTGGAAACCATGATCGAAAAGCTAGCCGTTAAACAGCCGAGATTGGTAAACCGCTCTAGCCCACTGCTGCTTCAGGACAACACTAGACCACACATTGCACAACAGACGGTGGTGAAACTAGAGGAGCTAGGATTGGAATGTCTCCGTCACCCACCATACTCCCCGGACCTTGTTCCAACCGATTAAGCACCACTTTTTTCGGAATTTGGATAATTTCTTAGTTGGAAAAAAAAAACAATTCAGATGAGGCAGTCCAAAACACCTTCAAAGATATGTTGATTCTCGCTCCCGCAATTTTTTCAGCAAAGGAATCAATTAACTCCCTATAAAATGGCAAAAGTGCATTGATCACATCGGTACCCACTTTAATTGATTAAATTAAAAAAATGTAAAAAAAATAGGTTTGCTTTTTCCATATAAAACATCAATTTCATATGTAAGGACCTAATATATTAGTTAACTGTTTTCCATAGCACAAGCTTTACTTTGTTTGAAAAATGTCCGAGGATATTTATTTATTCTTCCTACAATGCACAGTACAATTATACTGTTTTACTAAACTGTAAACACAAGACATGGAGTAAAATTAAGTATTTCTATTTTAAGTTTGTTAGATAGCGAACAACGTTCTGAGTTTCCTGATTTAACAAGGCAGAAACTTTTCTAGTTCCTGCCTTTCTATGCTTTAACAGCGTAACTAACCGTGATATTTCTACTTTGCCGTGAGTTTGTCAAGCAAGTATTGTTGGCGGAATGTTTTTATAAAATTGTAGATAAATAATACGCATTGTGATCTAATTAGTTCTTGAAATGAGCGAGTGGCAAATTGCTAAGCCTCGTGGAATATTTTTATAACTTAAGTATAATAACAATGCTCGATACATACGAGTTTACATTTAATAGCACAAAATTAACTACAATAATAGTATTTTTTTGTTTCCAATCACAGATAATTACATAAAAGTTAAACACGCGACGTGACCGGAATAATTCATAGATCGTAACTACGAATTTAATTTTAATAAAATAAACTGTTTTCATATAAAAAGAAGCTCTACTTATGATGCATAAGTAGAGCTTCTTTTTATATATTTTTATATGCATTATGATGCATCTAGGATGCATAAGTAGAGCTTCTTTTTATATGAATTAATGTTATTAGAACACTACCACTGATAATGTGAACCTTTTAGTTTACTACTCTACTCAACCAAATATCGTAGCACTAATGTCCTCAGTTCTCCAAACAAAGGATCAATATATAAATTATATAATATAAGAATCAAGATATAAATTAGTACTTCGAGCCGACGTAATATCGGCCACAGACATCTACCGACGCGCGACGTTGTGCATGTCACATGCAGAGGTCTCATAGCAGTATACCCACATGTAATCGAATATATTTTACACGGTGACCGCAATGTCTCTTAGCATTATAATAGCAAGATTATGAAATATTTATGTTAAAGAACAGTTTTTAACTCAACTGGCCAACTAAAATAATAAATGTAATAGACTGCGAAGAATGTCGGCTTATACTGTCAGTAAACAAAAAAAATGAGTAGAGAGTAAATGGAATATATACATTTCCATTACAGTTCTACTGTACTAGTACAAACAAATTATCCGTATAATCTACCTAAGATGGTGATTATTTTTTTATTAATAAAAGTAACTGTAAAGTTAACACTCTACAAAATACACATCTGATATTATTTAAATGTAAACACAAAATAATATAATAAATCAGTCACATTTTGCCCCATGCTGGGCACCAGGTCGCAATGAAAGAATACACAGCAGGTCTTTCTGGAAGGCAATAACCCAAACTTTCCAGAAGTGATGGAGTTTTGACCACAGATTCATGGAAGTCGTGAAAGTTAATGACTCCGTCTAAGTCAGTATCCATGCGCTTCAACATGATGTCAACGAGTTCCTGTAGAAAAAAACTGTTTAAAAACTTACTCTCTTTAAAGATAACAATATTTTAAAACAACAAATCTACAGGCATTTTCTATTCTTTCCAAATTTCTATAAATTTACTAGTGGACCCGGCAGACGTTGTCCTGCCCTGAAATTAAAACAAAACTTAGAACCCGATTCCAGCGCCATCTACCGGGTCCAATTTTGTTTTCAAATCATCGAGGAACCCATTGAAATACACACACAAAATTTCATCCAAATCGGTCCTGTTACCATACTCCTCCGAAACGGCTTGACCGATTACTCAAATTACTAAAATGGCTATTAAAAAATAAGGGTTGATCGTAGAAGGGTGAAAATTGGGGATTGTATGTATTTTTGTATGTTGTATCATAAAAAAATAGAAATTAGAAATTTTGTCTCAAAAATAAAAAATAAAATTTAGGGGTGGACTACCCCTAACATTTAGGGGGATGAAAAATAGATGTTGGCCGATTCTCATAGATACCGGATAAGCACAAAAAATTTCATCAAAATCGGTTAAGCCGTTTCGGAGGAGTATGGCAACGAAAACTGTGACACGAGAATTTTATATATTAGATGTAAATAATTTTTTGCCAACATTAAGCATCATTCGATACTACACTTAAAAGGATTTGACTATTAAAACAGTACCTACATATTCAAATTATTAATACATCGTCTAAGCCCTCGTACATAGGTACGTGAGCTTAGACTAGGAGACTGTATTATAAGTAATGATAGGTGACCAGAGATTACTGTCCTGGTCATCATCAGTTTTTTGTTTTTATAAATATGTATATTTATTTCCCATATTAAAATTAAGAGCTTGCATGGCACGGAAGCCTCGTGGGTTTATCTGTGTAGGCGATCGTCGCTCACAACTACAATAATCTATAACTTTTAGGAATTAGATACTTTCTGTTCACCACTTTATTTTTCTGCTCTATCAGATCCTCTTATTTGTGTGGAAAATGTTCATCAACATTGTTATTTGAGTCCATAATCGAAGTTTCTAGTATCTTATGCTTTCCTAGGATAAATAAAACCTATTTTTTATTTCAGCATATATCTATCTATGTATGCTAAATTTAAGGCCACGGTAACAGAAGTTGAAGCATCAAATGGCAACAAATAGGTACAGTCATATATTATTAATATGAAATGCAATAATATGTTATTCTACATTGTGTATCGTGAATCCTTTGAAGACGGGGCTTAGTGCTCGATTACATGAAATGTACCTAATATTTGTTCATAGAAATTATCAATAAAAAAAATTACCTGCAAGCAACCTGCAAGTGTATTGGCAGAAAAGGGCTGGGAATTCTAATTATTTTTAAATTCAGATAAATAAGTTTTTAAATTGTTAATGTAATATATTAAAAACAATATCTCAAAATATATAATTGTTCTGTACGTGTGTTTGTCTGACCAATTTCGATGAAATTTTGTGAGTATATTTCAATGGGATTCTCGATGGTGCATAGAGTAAAAAAAAACATAATAGGTAATATCAAACATGTGACGATTCAAGTTCACTTAATAAATATTAGCCGTGTGGTTTTTGGCAAATTAGAATAGAACCACTCCCTATTTTCCTGAGATGTCGTACAAGGCGATTAAGGGAATAAAGTAATAAATTTATATTCTTTTCAAGAATTTATTGACCATAAAATGTGAATATGACTACAATTTGATAAGATACAATTGGATTTAGGCATAAGACTGTTATTTAATTTAAGCAATTTAATTAATTAATAATTTAACATAAATAATTTCTACACCATCAATAATGGTAGAATACGTCGTCGGCCGCTTTATTACTTTATCAACAAATGTACCGTATTCTTTGAAATAAATTATTATTATTATTTTTGTTGTTTCTTTTTTTTCTCAGCTCTTTGGCTGGTTTTAGCAACATTTACTGGCTAAGCCAAGTAAATGCAGCGTGTTTTATTGATTTATGATGTTGCCTCTAATTGCATGAATTTCCTAACAATTCTGCATGTATTTAAAATTGCTGCTTTTGGAAAGGAACGAAAACGAGAGAGATTGGTGAAGGATACAAGTTTTTCTACTGCGGAAGTGATGGAAGGAGGAATGGAGTGGGAGTAATTGTGAATAGAGATATGAAATAATGTGTTACTGATACGATGGATTAATAGTGGTGAAAGTAATAAAAAAAGATTTAGTGCTTAATATTGTGAGTGTGTACGCACCGCAGACTGGATATGAGGATATACATATCCAGTCTGCGGATGAAAACACAATTGGACCCGGTAGGTGGCGCTGGAATCGGGTTCTAGGTTTTGTTTTAATTTCAGGGCAGGACGACGTGTACTATAAGTACACAGATCCAGTACTATAAGTCAGTCAGTATTTATTTTATTTTAGTCAGGCTTGTGTTTGAATACAATCTCAGCAGTAGGTTATTTATCCAAGTGTCGAAAGGAATAGGGTCCTTGTTGCTACTAGGTGCCAGCCAGAAAATACAAACATACTATGTATATTCTTGTACTTATTCGTACGGGTTATAAAATAATAGTGATTTGGTGCAGATGATTGTTTTACTAATGCTATCAAGTAAACCAAGTTTGATTTACACCACAAGTGACAACCATACATATAGTCATTAGCAATATCAGGAAGATTGCCAATGTGTGATTAAGTTTTTTTTGAAAGCCTTTTAAAAAGCACCTGGCTCTCAAGTGCAACTGCCGGTAACAATATCAGGTGCTGGGCAACAGATTTTCAACTTGTATTTACACTTAGCTCCAGATTTCGTGGACCAGTTGGCGTGGTTGGTTAACACACTGCCTATCACGCCGCAGGTCGTGGGTTCAATTCCCATCCAGGACAGACATTTGTGTGCATGAACATGTCTGTTTGTCCTGAGTCTGGGTGTATTATCTATTTAAGTATGTATTTACAAAAAAAAAGTAGTATATGTAGTTTATCAGTCATCTGGTTTCCATATTACAAGCTCTGCTTAGTTTGGGATCCGTGTGTAAAAAAAAATGTCCGAGGCTATTATTATTATTATTTGATGATATTTATTCATATTATGGTCTGCAAAATTGGACTACGACAATTTTTGTGAGATCAGTGTAATGATATTAAAATTATTTTATATTACTTATACGTAAGCAAACTGCGAATCATAATTGAATACGACAACTGAGGTTGTTATAATATTAACTCATTCATTCATTCATTATGCCTACTCTATCTATTGAGTACACCACGGTAATTATCAAAATTCCAACCATTCTGATTGCTTGAAGTTTTTCAGCATTCAGTGAACATAACAGTTTTGCTCTCCACCGCTAGAGGCGTAATACAGTTTTTTTTTTTACATATTTTTCCAAAGCACATGCATGAGTGGTTTAACGTTTAATTACTTGTTGATATGTTTGGTATCACATAATGTGGAAAAATGAGAAGGCAGATGTATGTTAGAGTCGAGATATTTACATCAAACATTTACATAGGTCTGGTACGTAGTGAGTTTACTTAGTAGCTTACGAGTAGATCACTAGATGGCGGTTGAAAGGAATCATTAACGGTATACCTAGTACCTATATTATAAGTTATTTGAGAATATTAGATAAACTTTTCATTTAATAACAACGAACTCAACTTCGTGTGTATTTTATTGAATAAATCTGGTTATTAATTTTTTAAGATCAGTATCTATCTTGATAAATTATAATGGTAGGGGAGGCGAATAGGGGATTTCGGGATTTACTCGAGTGCGTCAGATTAACATAAGGGGGGCAACCTTGCACCTTGTGAAGTACTCTCACCAAATCTGAGCCCTCTATATAGTGTCGAAAGTCTAGGGTAGCCCGTCAGATTAGTAAAAAAAAATCGATGGTTTGAAATACTCGAGCGCGTCAGATTAAGGTAAGGTAAGTTAGTTACATGCAAAATAGTGTACATTTCAATAATCTGACAATTTGGGCGTGACGAAAGAAAATTGGAAACTCGCAAAGTTGCAAAAAAAAAACGTCACCTGGATTTTCTCGAGCGCGATTAGTTTTTTTTTTATTTAGAAGGTAATTAGTCACGAATCACGGAAATATCATAATCTGCCGATTTGCACAAGCCGAAGTAGCTAAAATCATTATTAAGTGTATAGTCCAGGAATATTATGAGTTTCACCTCAGAATGAGAGATAGTCACCTATTAACTTGTATAAACCTTTATTTTGACACCCTAAAACTTGTCTCAAAAGCTACTTATCATAGGGTGCCCGCGACTACTGATTTTTCAAGGTCAAAGGTCAAAAAATGATTTATTGCAAATATCTCGTTTCCTATGGGTTTTTTGGCATTTGTATTGATAATAAATATTGTAGAAAATTAAATTCTCTACAACTTTTGTACAAAAATTTTTTCGATATCTTGAACCATTTTCGAGATTTCGATATTTTTTAAATTTTTTTTTTTCAAACCGTCAGATTAAGGAAACTCCTCAACATAATTGTCAGATTATGGGTCAGTACAACAAGGCCATCAAGAAGAACCGCCTGTATAAAAATCTGACGCGCTCGAGTAAATCAAGGTCACGATTTTTTTTTGCATTTTCAAAAATCGGCCCTGACTGATGGTCGCGTCCAAATCGTCAGTCTTTAAAATAGGAGCTACTGGAGGGTTTACTTAACATCCCTTATCAATGTCTGACGCGCTCGAGTAAATTTTTTTTTTAAATATTTTCGACCCCTTCGTACGGCCACCCCCACCACGCAAAACGCAGATTATTATTTTTCCGTTATCAGACAGACGTGGCGCGACTACCCTATTAATATCTGACGCGCTCGAGTATTTCTTGGTGACTGTTTTTTTTTACATTTTTGAAACCCTGTAGACGCTCCCCCCACCGCTGAAGGGGAAAATATCACATAACCTTTTTTTCTTTATTCCGCCTAATCTTCAAATTCCAGTAGGTCCCAAAGACGCTCGAGTAACTACAAATTTAGCATCATTGCCTCCCCTACCATAATATTTGTTACTTTATTCAAAAGCACCAAAATTCATAGCGCCGGCGGCATTCACCATGTATTATTGTTAAACAATGCACTTTAATGAGGTGAAATCAGGTGACAGCAGTACTTTTTTACGCTGCCATCATGCATGTCACTGGTGTTTTGTATTATACGCACCACGGTAACATTTTAAACTTTACGAACTTCTCACCTCTCATCACGGATTGCCAAATAACATTACATAATTCAAACAGTTGAAGAAACAAAAGAGCAGTATATTCCTTGCGAGTATCGCGAGCACCTAAGGCGATGATAGCTCAGTGGTAGTGGCGTCGGATACCGCGGCGAAGGTTGTGGGTTCGAATTCTACAATGAGTTTGAGCTTTCAGTGAAATAAAACATCGTGACCAAACCATAGCACGGTGGTAGGATACTTTGTAGTACCTGACTGGCTGGCTACCACCCTCAAGTTGAATATCTGTCACCAGGCACCTATCGGTGTGTTCCGATAGCTGCACTTGAAAGCCAGTTCCAATCTATATTTGAGTGATTACCACCTTTGGTCATATAATCACTTACCATGGTAAGATTACGGTCTAACACAAGCTTAACCAAAATTAAACAAAAAGTATCCTGCTCCTTATCGCGGCTTTGGTGATGCTAATTACGAATATGATATCTATTTTTAAATCCGAGCGACTTTTTGAGTAGAATAAGTGTAATTTTCTAGATATTTGAGGATGCTCATTATTGAGGTTCATTTGTCAAAGGTATACTCTAAAGTCAATATGTAAATGATCTTCGTTCCTTCGTTCGAGAACTGTTGCCTTTATTTAAATAGGCCTTTCAAAGCATTTATGAGTAGTCTAGACTTTATCATAATGTAGGTATATCTAATTTGTGATAGGACGAAGAGTCTGAAGTCAAAACTAACTTTAGAATTTGAACCCGAGAATTCGATGTAATTCAAGCCTTAATTTGTCTCGTAAAATTTATCACGCCTTTTCAAACCTAATATTTTATTACGGATTTTTCTTCTTTTTCTCTTCTGTTTGTCAAGCGATTTACTTTTAGCTATCGACAAGTATTAGTGTTATCAATAAAAAAAATGAAAATCAGTGTAAAACACTAGTTAATTTATAATATCGAAATAATAATCTTGCCTTTACAGCTTCTTCAACATCGTCATCTCTAGAAGCCTTCGCCAGACTTTTTTTCATTAGTTGATACATTGTCTCTCTTCTTAGATGCCCCTCTCCAAGAAGATCGTAGCACTGCAATTTAAAAATGCCATAGGGTTCCGTAGTACTTTTGATTCCAGAACGAGATTTAGGTATGTCACAAACCTAATCGTACATGGCTTGAGTAACATCCTTGATAGCTAGTTTTTTTCTTTAAGATTTTGCCGAGCTACAGTTTTAACTATACGAGTAAAACGGCTACTGATGCCTTCATATTTCATAAACAGTAAATTATATCAAAATACGTTTCAGAAACCTGGCAA
Source organism: Ochropacha duplaris (assembly GCA_951361185.1). Lineage (NCBI taxonomy): Eukaryota > Metazoa > Arthropoda > Insecta > Lepidoptera > Drepanidae > Ochropacha > Ochropacha duplaris. Next base: position 7,202,677 of record OX592690.1, read on the forward strand.
TTACTTTTTAAAACCTATTCATCGATCCTCACTTGGAGAGCAGGATAAAAAGAAAAGATAAATATTTCAATAACATGTTCTAGTGAAGTTACAGTACCTCGCTAGAACATGTTATTTTATTTCTCTTCATATCTTTGTTATGGCTAAAGCGGGTAAGCGCGTACCTACTACAGATACCAACGTGCTTGAAAGTTCTCCTGTACTTACACAAAAAGCTTTTGTTTAAATTTAAATGAAAGTAAATTTAAGTTAATTAAGAACAACCCAAAAAATAATCTATTTAAATCTATGTAGGTTATTGGAAAAGAATAGCTGAAGACCGGGCTCAGTTGCGCGCCTTAGGAGAGGCCTATGTCTTGCAGTGGATGATACGGGCGGATGCTGATGATGATGAAGTAATTATTTTTAAATTATTATTGTTTATGTGATGAGATGAGTCTCGTCACCATCATGAATTTTATAAAATCTTTCTGACTCTGTCGCTTCTTTTTTGTTATTCTTAGTCCAAAAATTATGAGGAAATCAAAAACTGGAGTATTTTTGATATTACTCTCAAAAAGTAGTTGGCTGATAGGTACTGAAGAAGTAGGTTTAGGGCCTTAACAGAATCTTTGTATTGCAGTAGCAAACGTAAACCTACTGAGCTACGCTAACTCAGGCTCGTTAGACCACCTTTTAGAGGTACAACAAAGCCATCTAGACAGGGCACTCGTGAGGTAATTGCGGGGCACGGGGACAACCCATACTGGCCTCAGTAGTATGGGACCTCTACTTACCTCCATACACTGGCTTTTATCACAAAATCAATCCTTACACTGTGACCTAAGCAACCCCAAGGTTACATGAAGCTAATATTAAATAACTATCGACAATCTTTATGTATCTATTCAAAAGTAACTAACCGTGAAAGCATACGCAATACGCTCTTCAAGATCTCCTCTGAGGTACAGCGACATTGCTTTAGCAAAAGTAGCCATTGTAACAAAAGGAGATGTTCCACGATCCAACGCAACCATTACACGTTCCATCATATATGCATCAGTCAAACCTAGACCAGTATGAAGTACGTCTCTGAAGTGACTTCTGATGACAATTTAAAAAAAAGGAACATATTTTTAGAAGTCTACGATTATGGATGGCACCTTTAACATTATTATTACAAAATTGCATAACTTCTTTAAATATAACGCACCTGGATATTAGATCTGATGCCGCTGGTTTTTCATCTCGTTTTTGTATCTTGAAAAATATCACCATAATTTCTAAAAGCAATATTAAGCATATTTTAACGAAATGGACTTTAAAGCGACACAATGTTTTCATTTATTTCTATTTATCTTAACCAATCTAATTAATCTTAATATCCTGGCTTGTGTATTACCTCAGTCTCATCATGATAAGTGTCGGTGTAGCCAAAGATTGTTAAAAGACATTGCCCTAGTAGGGGATTGGCTCCCAATAGGATATTTAATTTGATTAGGATAGGGTGCACACTTCTATAATAAGATACCTACTGCACTTTTTAATTTTCCTATAACATAAATTTAAAAAACGTGTTAGGAACGATGGTTTTTAACGAATATCTAAATGACGACATTGCTTGGGTGTAGCGCTCGCTCTTGTAGGACAAATATTTTTTGTAATAATCTAAGTTTATTTTGAAAAGAGTAATTAATTGTTGAGTTTATTTCAGATTTTTCTCAGCAAAAGTAACCTTCCAAACCGTTCGTTGAGTCTGACAATTTATAAGTGCCTGTTGCTTGAAGATAAGGAAGGAATGTATTAAGGGACCTTTTTTGAACTTGAAGATGGTAGGTAGCCAGAGGGTTCTTCCAAATTACCATACTACAGAATACTAACTACCTTAAGTACCTTACCATCATCTATCACTATCGAAAACTCTAAAATAATCATTATTACTAATAATATTGTATTAAAAATAGAATATCAGGCCAGTTTTTCATAATTGAAATATTTTTATTATTAGGTTGCATGTTTTATCGGCCCACTTCAGCATCATGATAATCATTTTCATCGTCATCATCATCCTGCCCAACCTGCTCTGGGAACGGGGCAGGCAGTTGATGGTGACATTAATAAACGGAGCAGTTACTAAGTAGGTACTAACTAGTACAGGACTGTTAAAACATATTACGTTCTAATTCATCGAATGAGAAATGTGTTTCCTTTTGAATTTCGATCCACATAGAACCATTTTTCTTACGGAACCGTATCTCTTCCATTGGATCTAAAGCTGAATCTAAGGAAGCCGACATTTTTGCTGTTTACTTTCGTTTTACCAAAATTTATTTAAAACCTAATTTTGATTGATTTTTAGTTTATAAGTATTGATTTTATTTACAAAATAACAAAGTTGACAATGCACAACAAAATGTCAAAATATTGATAAAAATTTGTAGTTAATTGTCATAGATTATTGTCAAAAGATTGTCAACGATACATTTCAAAAAAGTTTTTCATTGTTTATTGTATACTACCCACAAGCTTTTGAATATTAAACCACTCCACCCAAAGTATATAATATAGGTAAGGTATATACTAAGGTATATACTCTTTGAATACATTGACTGTTTGAGTACCTATACATATAAGATGACAGTCTAGTTATGTTAATTATTTTAATATACATTATATTTGAGTTACGTACAGGTGTCAAAGCAATTAATAACAAATTTTAACTCTAACACCATATTTACATCAGGAAACCAGCAGTTACATACTCGTAAGGCACAAACAAAGCCTGGCTATGAGAAACTTTAAACGCAAACTCTTCCATCGATTTCTGAAGGACGCTCCTCGGAATGAACTATTATATCTAAGTGGAAACAACTTACGCATACTCGAGAGGGTTCTAACCGGGGGAGTGGTTTAATACTCAAAGGTGCTAACACGACACAGTAGATTGAATAATATCTTTTTCACCGTCTGCTTTCGTGACACAAAAGAGCAAATTCATCAAATACCTACCATTCCTGCCAGAACATAGTCAGTCCTTTATAGCTATAAATCTTGGCAATGAAATGTGGTGATCACAATAGATCTCTATTGTGATCATCACCATCTAGTCTCAGTGATACTATAGTATATCTGGTCGCCATGTAGCTCTGTAAAGTCTTGTAAATGCTACCCAACCCAAATTATAACATTACGCGAATAGCGAAGGTTTATTTTTTACCGGAATGTCCTCTACATACAAACCCCCGAGTCTGAAACATGGAGTTTAGATCGGTGCGGTCGTTGATACTTTAATAAATTAATTGATATTTGATCATTTGCTTAGAGTTATAGTAGGTATTTATTTTAGAACCCCATGGCTTTTTGTTGTATTCAGACCTGTAAATAACCACTAGATCTGGATATAATCTATTTGTTTGCCAAGTTTTATCAAGATCGGATTAGTGGTTTCTGAGTTAATCGCAGACCATCATCGTGATACGAGAATTTTGTACATTAAGAAGATGTAAGTTTAGGAACTTACGTAAGGCCATATAATATTTTCAGTTCGTTAACAAACGGAAAGTAAACGACATTAAGGAAAAACTGCAAAATGTAAAATGTATATAATATTTGATTGTTTAGATCTATCATCATCAATCAAGCGCAGCCCACAGTCTCACTCTCAGTCCATAAATATTTTAAATATTGCTGGGCCATCATTGTAATAATAATAGCAGGTAAGTACCAATATCAATTTAAATAATTTATCAATTTTCACTGACAATTGAAGTTATTGGGAATGTTTTTTTTATACTATTAAGTTGGCAATCAAACATACGGCTTACCGTAGCGCAAGCATCATTCGTACATTGGCAAACCTGCAAAAATCGCGTCACACCCTTCTCAAAGACCCCATGTTCTGCCTACGGAAAACCACCAATAAAGTTTATAATATAGTCAATGTTATGTTTAATTACATAGACTTGAGGATACTCAACCCTAAAACTGTGCTCATATCAAATAAACACACGCACTCACATTCACATACATAAAAACCATGCTCAGCACAGGTTGTAGTCGTGATATCGACACCACACTGGATGTATATTATTATGATAGAGACAGCAGGCAGCAATAAGCAAACAGACGATAAAATGTATTGGGAGACGAAATTATATGCAGTCAAATTATTTAAATCTTGCGTAACAGTTTGTTCACAGGTGATGGATTTTAAGGCGATAAGCTCAATGGTTGTGACGTCGAATACCGCGGGGAAGGCCGTGAGTTCGAATCCTACTAAATAATTTTCTCAACAGCTTCAAGTTGCATTAATTTTGCCATCAGGCATTAACTAAATTATTTACTGTAGTTTATACGATTTTAATAAATTGATTCACATTTCCTGGTTTTGTTTTATTGTAGGTACATACTTTTGGGACGCGAGCCTAATAAAATTTAATTTTCTATGGATTGTTGCTGTAACGCTACAAACTCAAAATAAGTACTAAAGAAGGGCTTTATATTTGTTATGAGGAGCCAAAACATAGCACGATGACCGAAACAAAATCATGTTTTCTACCTTGTCTTCACTATCACAAAGGCTACATATCTTATAAATCCCATTCATACTATATTGAGTCCCAATACATCTAAAGCCTGAATATGAGTTGATGAAAATTATATTTTGTAATGATAAATAAGTTTAATAATTATATTTAATATATCATCATCATCATCATATCAGCTGGAAGACGTCCACTGCTGGACAAAGGCCTCCCCCAAGGATCTCCATCTCTGATATTTAATATATATAATAAACCTAATAATATTATTCCTATTACGAAAAAATTTCCTTACCTACTTAAATACAAATCTTAATATGCCGATCAACAATCATTAAGTTCAAAAATAACAATAAATAAAACGGGACTCCAAGCTAAAAGGCCAACTTCCCGTCAGGAAAATGGCCCTATGGAAAGAATGCGCAACAAATTTACGGTAAAGATCAGACGGTATGTTTCTAATCTCAGTTAGCATCTCGCCGCCCTAGCGTGCAGTAACCGCCCGCGCCCATTCGCCGCAAATGGGTTTAACGTAAAAGTTTGTGACTCTCTGACAGATCTATAAGATTTATTTTTGCAAACTGATTATAATTGTCTTTGATTCGTGATTTACTGTGCTGACTTTTTATGTGAATTAATTATTTTGGCGCATATAATGGTAGGTAATTCAAATTACAAATCTTGATCCTTTGTATAAAAACAAACTTTTTCCAATTTTATTTTATTTTTGTTTTGATAGAATAAGCTCGTCAACAGCTACTAAACAAAAAAACGAAAGAGAAAATGTCGTACTTAGTTTTATTTCACGTATTAATATAATGAAGACAAGTTTTTAGAAATAAACTGCATCATGGACCCATGGGTATTAGTGGATATGGAAAATGTAACTTGAATATTGAAAAGTTGTCAAGTTGAATATGTGTCGCCATGTACGGTCGGCCAATAAAGTGGTGTACCACCCTAAGGTTGAATGCCGCTTGCAGATTCATAGGTGATAGAGATTAGTTTCGCTTGCAGATCAATCTGACAACTTATGACAACGTCATTATTATGCATCTCTTTCAGTGATATCTTTTTAGTTTGAACCTTGTTGTAATTTTTGATAACTAGGAAACTAAATCAAAACTGGCACACCACTTTCTTGGCCGACCGTACCTATCGGTGTGTTCCGACAGATGCATTTGAAAGTCAGTTCCCATCTAGGCTTTGTGTGCTTACCACCTTACCACCACTTACCATGGTATTGCGGTCAAACACAATTAGCTCATCAAAAAGTTAAAAAAGTAACGTTTCTAAAGTAACGTTTTAAAGTGCTATCAATTACATTTAAATCTGTCTAATAGGCCATGCATGAAAATTTTTAAGACCAATTTTTTTGTAACTTACTTTTAATATATAGACAATTTTAAGATACTAATTTCGATGTTTTTGTATTTTATTAGTCCTATCTATATTTAATATTTTTCTAAAAAATTTCGTCATTAAAAGCGATTAAGAATAATCTTTGATATATTATCTTTGCCTACCACACAGAAAAAAAAGTAAACAACAGTCACGTCAAATCAAGAATTAAGATCAAATCAAGATCAAGAACTACGTTGGGACAATCTCTCTTTCTAACCCTACTTACCCTTAATGAAAGAAAGAGAGATTGTCCCAAAGTAGTTGTTATATTTCTCTTTTTCGCAATTGATGGGTATTTGCTTCAAATAGGTATTTAGAGTTACCTATCTATTTAGAATATATAATTCTTGCGTCAAATTCATGCGTCAGTCCAACCAGCCAGCCTATGCAGGCACCTAATAATAATAATAATAAGCTTTATTTGATTCCATACAATATTATCGATTACATAGAGAAAATTAATTAGAACATTTTTTTTTTTTTTTTAAATAAAATGATTAATATAAATAATTTGTTTTGTAAATTGTAAATGTATTATAAATTAATTTGTATGGACCCCCTTCGGGTAAAAGCCTCCTCCAAGGAATGCCAGCTGATCCTATCCGTGGCTATGGATAACCAATTTTTACCTGCCGTCGCAACTATTTCGTCTGTCCATCTAGTACAAGGTCGGCCTCTCGCTCTAGTACCTGGTGGTCCAGTCCATTTTACTGACCTTATAGTCCACCTGTCATCACTATATCTGGCCACATGTCCTGCCCACTTCCATTTTCTTTGTAATGAGAAGTTTAGGGCGTCAATAAAATTTGTTTTCGCGCGAATATCCACATTTGTCACCTTGTCTTTTAGTTTTATACTTAGGCAACTTCTTTCCATTCTTTTCTGAGTTGTTTGAATTTTTGTTCTTGTTTTATGGTCAAATGACCAAGATTGACAGCCGTAAGTAAGACATGGGAGTATATCTGAGTCCATAACATGCAGGCACCTACCTAACCTTAAATAAAACGCACCGCCACTACCTGCACGAAAGCTAGACATCGATATTCCTACTTCACTAAATAATAGATTTTCAAAATGTGCAGTATAACTTGTTTTGTACCTTCGTGTACCAGCAGTGATAACCCGAATTTATTATTAGTTCCAATCTTTGGCTACTCTGATTTCAGCAATGTTGTGGTTGGAGTTCGTCATAAACTCTAAAATCATAAATAGCTCAGTCGTAGGTACAGTCGTAGGCACAATCGTAGATACAGTCATAAGCTCAGTCGTAGGCTTATTCGTAGGTACAGTCGTAGACCCAGTCGTAGACCCAGTCGTAGACCCAGTCGTAGACCCAGTCGTAGACCCAGTCGTATGCTCAGTTCCAGGCTGTTGTAGGCTTATTCGTAGGTAGTCGTATGCACAGTCGTAGGCTTATTCGTAGGTACAGTCGTAGGCTTATTCGTAGGTACAGTCGTAGGCACAGTCGTATACTCAGTTCCAGGCAGTTGTAGGCTCAGTCGTAGGCACAGTCGTAGGCACAGTCGTAGGCACAGTCGTAGGCACAATCGTAGATACAGTCGTAGGCACAATCGTAGGTACAGTCTTGCTAATCCATTAAGTAGCGTGTACGTTCGGCTTCTATGAAGTAATTTGCATATAATTAATTCCATATTCACCGGACAATGATTCCCAAAAACGTATACATATGTTTTTAGACATAGTTGAACAATTTGTTTCAATCAAGCCGATGATAGCTCAGTGGTAGTGACGTCGGATACCGCGGCGAAGGTCGTGGGTTCGAATCCTACAATGAGCTTGAACTTTCGGTGAAGTAAAACATCGTGAGGAAACCATAGCACGGTGGTAGGGTACTTTGTAGTACCCGACTAGCTGGCTACCACCCTCAAGTTGAAAATCTGTCACCAAGCACCTATTGGTGTGTTACGGCAGTTGCACTTGAGAGCCAGTTGCTCTTGCCCTTAAGGCATTGTAATAAGGTGTACAACACGTTGGCAGTCCCCCTGGTATTGCTAATGTCTATAGGCGACGGTAGTCACTTACCATCAGGTGACCCGCCTGTCTCGTTGTCACTAGTGACATAAAAAATAAAAATAACCATAACTTCAGTTCGTAAATATACCTACACAGCGGATGTTTTTGCGCTTATTACTAGAATACCCGTTATTATTGTATAAAAAGATTTTTGTCCCTGGACATGGCGTAAAATTGTCGGATATTTCAGTCATATATCATATCAAGGTAGCATGAATCCTTTGAGTATTAAACCACCAAGCATGTGTCACATCATTATTTGTGTTATATCATTATCAAGTAAATAATTTACAAAAGTAACTTATTGAAAGGTAATTACTAAATACTTTAGGTATTTACAAAATTAGTCGACTAAAATAAGTGGAAAGGTACAACTATATAGTTATCACCCGCAGTTTCAGTAGCGTTTGCCTAACACATTATTATTCCAGGTGATAATTTAAATATGTATTAAATTTCACAGAATTTGCATCAATTGATAGACTCACGAGCCGCTCGCTGTTTCCTCTTTCACCCGCACGACGTTTGATGTTTGTTCATTGTGTCGCTAGTACGTAATATATACATATATACACACATCCATCCATCCATCCATCCAGATATAGTACTTAACATTAACAAATATATTTAATTTGGTCAAAATATCATTGCTGAAAGATTACTAAAGGCCGTTCAATTTCTGTTATTTATCAAAAACATTATTTTACGTATTTGTAATTTTTACGAATGCTGATTCCGATCTTCATGCCTAAAAAATTAAACTCTACACTTAACTTTTTACACTGAAACTATTTGTACGAGTACATTAACACCTTTGAGAGCTGTATTGAGTATAATATTCAACAAGCTTTATTCACATTGATAATCGTTATGTAATTAACAGTGCGTCAGTCAGGAAGTCACGAAGCTTTCTTACATCGAACAGCTTTGATTTTACTGCAGTTTTTTTGGAAAGGAATCTATCATACCGGCTAAAATCGCTTTGATAAAGTATTGAGATGGCTCTCTCATATGTCTTAAGCGCATACTTATTATTCTTCTGTATTTTCTCAAATTTCTCTAGGACATATGTACCTGCACTACCGCTATTATATATTTATTTTATTTATAGGGGCGGTTTTTGCATGATAAGATCAAGAATGAGGGTAAAAGGGATGATTTTTTTATGTTGGTAGGCTAATCTCTGCAAAAACAAAATATCACGCATGTTTACATTAGGATTTATTTATCAAAAGCTGTGTGATATATCAAGTTAATGAAAAATGTACCTAGTCCATCGGGATATCCTAAATTTGTGTAAAAAATATACCTTTAAACAAATATTTAAAACGTACAAACACGTTATTTACAGCTTTAAATTAATTGGTTAAAGTTGAAAATTACTTGTTTTTGATTCGAATAGATTGGTGCAGAAACATACTGATGTGCAAAAAGTTATATACGATGTACTTGAACCGTCTCTAACTAATGAATTACCTACTTAGTTCCTCGGTTTAAAACATTACATACACTAAAAACTCTATAAAATGTAACACCTGTGAAATTAAACTATCATTACGCGAATAACGTTTGTTTTTATCTATTATTAACTTCGTTCACCAAAACTCCAGCTTCTGGGATGAATCACTCGCCTAAAGCATTATGTTGCCTAATTGTAGGGTTGGTATTAGCGAGAACTATCATAAATATTTGACGACGGGATAAAGGAAAGTAAGTTTTAGCTTTGTTCAGAAACTTCCTAATAAGGACTTATGAAGCGTGAGCGCTGTTTGTTTCTCGGTCACGCCTCCAGTGTAACCACATTTCGTACAATAGATACTATCCTTAAAAAATTACACTCATGCAAACAAGTGATATAAGTACTCGTATGCATTGCTATACTATATCTACTACTATACTACTATGGTATGTGTATGTATAGCTTTGTTTAATGCTCTAAGGTGTATAGGTATGTGTGACATTAATGCATTAGAAGCCAATTTTTGATAACATTCCATCAGAAGCAACAATTTTGAGTCAAACGACAAAATGTGTATAATATTCTTTTCTCTGACCCAATTCCATAAAAAATTGGCAATCTCCTTTAATTATGAAGCGATAAATGGGACCCACGACCAAATGATATTAAAATACTAATGCAGGATTTGAATACACACGGTCCAATTAAAATAAATAACATTGTATTTAGTAAATAACAGCACTTTTGTTAAATAACTCAAACTTGTTTTATTCACAATTTTATAAATAAAATGTTTAAATTATTTCAGTATGGCATATATCTTTATTTCTCTTGTTTCAGATTTACCCGGTGCTATGCGCATGAAAATATCAATCACCCAAAAGAGATAATATACGATATAACAATAGTCATATTATTATCTAAAATTCAAATGTAATTATTAATGGAATAAAAAAAGAAAATGTCAAACGAGAGTCATTCAGTAGATATATCTAGTAATCCAAAATTCCAGTTACTAAATAATTTAATAAAACAGTGTTATTTAAATAATGCCACAAATAGCAGAATTCTCACCACAGATTATAAAAGTACGTATCTAACATCCACTTAGCTTAGGACTTAGACCAACTTTATACTTATTCGGACAACCAAGTCTCATGGTCAATATCACTTCCCAAATCAATCCAATATGCCAACTTATTATTCATGAGCACGGTTTGAAGATTAATTCACTAATACTTCTAAGAACACCACTTAAATTATTTCAGAACATTGGTTCTCTTTGTTTGAATGTTGCTATCGAATTAATGAGGTTAGCGACAATTAGCTAACATGTGGTACTAGATATTTCTAGTCGTCGTCGTCTAGACGATTTTATCAAATAGTTAAGTTATAAATGGCATATGTATTTGGGTTTATTCAGGGCAGCATTTAAGTTTATTCAGGGCCCACCCAATATGAAGTTAGGATGTTAGATAATGTTGCGCCGCCACGATGATTTTCAGCTCTCGTTTTTATATGTTTAGCTTCGGACTACCACATTTTTATAAATTTTATTAATGTCTAATACCACAAATTGATTTAAATTGTTAATAGAGTGTCAAATAGATGAGTGTGGAACTATGTAGTCGTTAAATCAACACCCTGATTTAATGCACGAGTCTTCGTCGAGCAACCACAATCTACAGTCTTATAACATGACATGTCATCTACATCGGTCTACTTATTGAGATGAAGTTGTGATACCTACAATATTTTAATTCAATTATTCATTCTCGTGATAATAAATCCATTATAGCTTAATAAAAATATAGTGACACGGATCACACTGTTATATTTGCAGTATTGGTATACTATAACGAGTATATCAACACAACTTTCTTTATTAGTACCTACCTCTATCTATTAACAATAGAACAGAATCTATCCGATAACGTCACCAATTTTATTCTCCAATCACAAAAGTAAATAAACTGGTGAACAGTAAAATCACATTTCGGTCATATAAAGTACCTACCTACCGTAGATGGCTTGTTTACGCTTTAATCTATTTTGCAGAAGAAGATCCGTGGTGTCCGCGTACGTTCGATGGTTTTGCCTGTTGGGACGAGACACCGGCCTCCGCAACTGCTATCCAGCCTTGTCCGGGATTCGTCGTTGGTTTTGATCCACGCCGTTATGCATTCAAACGGTAGGCCATCTTCTTGTTGACTCCTAACCTAACTCATCAGAACGCATTTTCCATCCGATAACATTTGATTAAAAATGTTAGAGCCGTTTTCTGATACGTGAAATATATTTATATAAGAATTGCTCGTTTAAACTTATAAATAAATAAATAATAAGATAGGAATGTATATTAGAAACACACTAGATCTAGTCAATATTATAATACAAATTAACATGAAATACGATACAAGGATATCATTAAGATACATTTATATTTATACGCAGATATACAACTAAGTCCACATATAATAGTAAATAAACTGAGTTTTAATCACTGTTTTAATAGTGAACCTATTCAAAGCATAGTGTAGGATACCTTCATCATGAAAGTTAGTACCTATGACATTATGAGTATAGTTTGTTTGGTTTGCCAAGTAACCTAATTAAATGGAGAAACTCTACGAAGATGGGTCTGGCCACTTCATAATAGATATCGATCCATAGACATAATTCTATTAAATGTTGCTAAAAGGTAGGTACACAATAATTATGCGAAGGCCAGCACGAAACCATCACAATAGTTTAAGGAATAGGCGATACCTATAACATACATATATGATAGATGCCTAGCTATTTAGTATTAATTTAAACACACTATGTCATTCGATTTATTAATTCCTATAAAATAATATGAAAATAGCTTTTTACTATACATATATGAAATGGTAAGTATGTCTTATTGCTCACTGTAGTGGAAAACTGACAACCGAGCTCATAAACAGTTTTATTCATTGACTGTACGACCTTGCCCCACGGTAAATCTGATACCTATACAGTATACAGTAGCTTTTATAGTGGAGCGTAGATATTACGATTCCTGAATTTCACTAGGGCTATGGCATACATTTTTTATACCGTTATCATAAATATTAATATTTTTTTAATATGTTTTATAGAATTTTACTTTACGTACTATTTAAGCTACCTATGTATGTATTACTATGAAGTTTTTAAAGTGAGTAGATAGTTGTGAAATAGGCAGTAAAATAAAATAAATCAGAAAATTTTATGATGACTAAGTTTATGGCTTAAATGGATTAAAGTTAATTGGATTTGGTTTTCTAAACAATCATTTACATTTATTTTAAGGCGATGGACTATCTCAAGCAATGCATCTAAGTTTATTTTATAAGAATATTTAAATGAATATCGTAAAAGGACTTTCCCATTTACAAGATTTCAAAGTTTGACAAAACCCATTATTATAATTGTATTTTTTATATTCGCTACTAAGTTTTGTTTCTTGTCTCTCTTGGGATGATGAATTACTTTGTGTACTTAATTCAAATATCAATTTGCATAATAATAATTGCTATTGTCACAAGTTAATTAAAAAGTATATATTTCTTTATTTTCATGTATTTCTTTCTTCTTCTTTCTTTCTTTTTTTTTTTTTTTATATTATTATATCTTACTAAAAAAAACTGTATGCATTATGTAGATATGTAATGTCATGAATATTTGATAAATAAAATTATTTAAATGTGCTATACCACACTATTAAAAGATATAGCAGACTACATTTTCCTTGGACATCTAAATTCAATAAAATCCTCTACAGAATAAGAAATTAATACAAATACTGGGTATAAAGAAAATTTTCAATCACACAAAACTAAAAGCGAAAGTGATGAACATCTGCCTAACGCCGTACGAATGCCAGACATAGTCTCTTAAAAAACCAATCTTAAATAAAATAAAAAGTTATCAAAGAGGCATAAAATGGAGTTACCTACATGAACTTCAAATTAAAAGATAGAGTCAATAGTTCACTACAAACCCGATACTTAAATAGAAATGGTCAGGTCACTTTTAGATACTTTACTTTAGACTTGATAATGGATGAAAGATAGTCACATAGAATTACAATTGGTACCCAATATGGCCCTGGCGGAAGAGGATAGAGCTACCTGGAATGCTTTGAAGGAGGCTTTCACTGCAAGAAACTGTTTGGGAACGCAGGCGTAACCGCGGGGGAAATCTAGTATCATATTCATATATTGTTAAAATCATTATTTACATGTTTTTGATATACTAATCTCAGAATATATTTATGATTTCTAAATAATCAATTTACGTTATGACATTGAATAAAAAGAAGCCTATTTGATACGTCAGTCAACATCTCAAATAACGTATGTTTATTTGGCAACACTACTCACCAAAGACGAGGTCATCGGCATACCTTTACGATATCCGACGAGGATATGCCGGTCTAATGAACGCAGTTCACAAGAATCAATAAAAATCTAAACCGCTTTTGTGTTCAAAGATATACTTAGGAGGAATATATATTTTTCTGTTTCAACTAGCTATCTAAGTATCAATAAACAAGTATATAGGGGAGGAGGTGTAGATTATAATGGAAGCTGGATTTATTTATGTTATGTGGTAGATGAAAACAGAGACGTGAAAGGACAATAAGAAAATTATGATAATTAACCCCCAAAGATTCAACTTCTAAGGGGGTGATTGGAAGGAAAAGGAGGGATTATTAGTATGAATATGTATTATTTGGATGATAAAATCAAGAATACATCGGAAATTACGAGGGTTGTTTGATTATCACACAAACCTCTTAATTTCTAACCCTATATATATATTTATATATACAGAGAATGATTGATGTAAACTTTTGGTAAAGGAGCTCTAAAAAGAAGATTTTAAATTTTGTATACGAAACAAATTTACACGTATTTGTTATCCCGTGCCTGGGTTTGCGCGAACAGACGCAATTACTGCCACGCTAAGTGCCTACATGTGAGAGTGTCGACGTTAATCAACTAAGAAAATGTAATTTAAAATATTTTCTCATAACAGCAACACGAGCTTTTCTGTATAACACGAGCATATCTAATCACTTCATTTTACAATGCAAGTTATTTCACGTACGAGATTCATAGTGTAGTTAACGACCGTTCCATTACATAAATGAAACAATGATGTGTTTTCTCTATAATATAATACCTATTACTTCACTACCACTATATAAACAGAGTTACCAGTACCACTTTGAAATAGACAAGTTAGTTTAGTTTCACTAACACTTCTGCGACGAAATACAAGTCACGTATCTTTACATATATAATAGTACCTATATGTACGTACTTATCTGTAGGCTCCGGAGCTTTATTATTAGTCTCGCATTTCCCGCCATTCGTATCTCGGGCACCAATTGGCTATATTTCTTAGTTACTACACAATCTCCTGATTAATTCTCGAAGTTTAGAAGCAATTATTCAACTGTCCATCTTCCTCTTACGTTTTCAACTAACCCAACTTTGGTAATTATTACTACAGTGATTTTATTATTCTATTACTAGCTGTCCTCCGTGGTTTCACCCGCGTTCCCGTGGAAATTTTAATTTTATACAAATCTTGTCCTAACAATAAAGAATACATAAAACAAAGAATCATCTAATTTGGTGTAGTCATTCGAAAGTATTATCTTTTAATTTATAAATTTTCATTCATTTAATAAAGCACTCTGTTATGTTATCGTTCTAGATAATTAATTATTATTTTTTATTGTTAATTTTAAGTCGATGTTATCACATTGGGAATGTTAAACGAGATCATCTGTGGTAACATTAATTTACACATGAATTGATGTTTCCAAATTGTAATCATGTTTGTCATATTTGTATACTTACCTAATCTACAACTCCCTCATGTTTTGTAACTGGAAAGATTCTATATTGAATACAAATGATTTTTTTGGTAAATTGAACTCCTTGAAGCATGTCTGTCAATCTCAATTACTAAAATAAACATTCTTATAATGTTAGAATAATAGAAACTATAATAGAAATATACTTAATCTAAAACATAAAAAGTAAAGAATAATATTTTAATTTCAAAGCAAGAGCCTTAAAGGACAATCAACAAAATTATTGATATTTATATATCTATTTAATATTTATAAACAGTTCTTTTTGGAGTCGGTGCCAGTCAAGAAGAAGGACAGTTTTGAACTGGACACGAAGTGTTCATACGAGAAAACGTCTTACGACACCTCTCCTTACGGTAATGTTCCTTAGGTCTGCGCCGTCGCTCCCCTACTTTTCGAAAGTTTGTTACAAAGGCAGAATTAAACTGTCCTTCTTGGCTGGCACCGACTCCAAAAAGAACTGTTTATAAATATTAAATAGATATATAAATATCAATAATTTTGTTGATTGTCCTTTAAGGCTCTTGCTTTGAAATTAAAATATTATTCTTTACTTTTTAGTTTATGTTTGTACATAGGTATAGGTTACAGTTTTGAAGTCGGTTTTTGTTATTTATGTTTAAAAATAATTTTATTTTTTAATTTTTAAAGTTTATTCCTTATTATATGTTATCCTAGGCAAAACTAGTTTGTCCTGAAATCGGGTCTGGTCGGTAAAATATAATATATAACTAGCGGGCCCGGCAGACGTCGTCCTGCCCTGAAATTAAAACAAATCTTGGAACTCGATTCCAGCGCCACCTACCGGGTCCAATTGTATTTTAAAACCATCGAAGAACCCATTGAAGTATACACACGAAATTTCATCCAAATCCAAAAAGTCACGCTCAACGACTCAGTTTGATTCACTAAGGTTTATCAAACGAGATAGAATTTTTTTCGTTTTTGTTGATTTTCTCAAAAAGCGCTTAATCAATTTCGACAAAATTTAAATGGGACCACCTCTGAAGTAGGATCTACCAAACAAAAAAAGAATCATCAAAATCTATTCATAATTGGCAGAGAAATCGAGTAACAAACATAAAAAAAAAAAAAAAAAACATACAGACGAATTGAGAACCTCCTCCTTTTTTTTTAAGTCGGTTAAAAAATCACGCTCATCGTCGTATTAGAAAAATATGTCAGTTATTTAAAATGTAGGTTAATTTAAGCTAATTTGAAACAAAATGGCCAAACATTTTTTTTGGTATTCTTGTTTACTTTGATTTTAGTAGTTATAGGAAGACAAATAGGTAGTGGAATGTTTTTTTTACGTAACATGTCACGGAAGGGCATGCCCCCATGACCAACCAATTCTACTAATTATTACCAAAGTAGAATTCGTTTTAATTTCGTTTTCCTTTTTAAGGTTCCGTAACCTAAATGGAAAGAAAGTGATCCCCATTTACCCCAATAACATTTTTTATGAGGTCCCGTATCGTTACAGCCACGCTGTGCGTTGTCCCCACGATAATTTTTCTATTTCGTTTGTTTTGAACCACTATCTTATGCATACGAATGTCAAAAAAATCTTTTTAATCTTCAGGGCAATTGTGAGATTGATTTAAAATTTACACAGCCAAAACTCAAATTTGTTTGAATTGAAGCTTTTTCTTTTGTCTTTAACAAATCAGTTTATTTATTTCAGCTTCAAAACTTATGAAAGCTCCCATTAAAACCAACATATTATTTCTTTTCTTTTTATCCATTATGATGTCGATTAGGTTTCACAATCACGCTGCAGTTTTTTTATAATATTGTTCTTTAGGGATGTCGTTAATCGATTTATAACTTTAACCTTAGGAATACTGACGTTAATATTGGGAATGGTACGGAATCCACTCCACGCCAGTTCATCCTGACTCACATTTGAGTCGTTTTATTAATGCATGCTATCACCATACAAACTGCTGCCAGACGATACTTTGCACTCGCATAAACAAATATAGAGTAATGTTGAAATAATCATATTTATTTATTAAACGAAAATATTTTAGCATTTTACTATTATTATTAGTGATCATAATCTTTGCAATAAATTATACACCGAGTTGCTAAAAATAGACATTCACTACGGAAACAGTGATATACACTGCATGTTAAATCACCAGCAGAATAGGATCACAGTATAAAGATATATTATACTGTGATAGGATGCTGGTTGACTGACATCAAATAAGTTTCATTTCAAAACGATAATATAAATGGAGTTTTGTTCTAGATACTGACTTGTGACGTCATAAATATACACCATCAAAAGATCTACTTGTGATTAGATTGCTAATTAAAAAAAACTGTATAAGCGTATCGGACTTCGCACATTTAGAGTGAGATTAGAGTAGAGCACATTATTCGAACTCTAAATGGACGCTTAAGGGAATTTCAAAGAAAAAATCTGATTTATCAATATTTTTAATATCATCATCATATCAGCCGGAAGACGTCCACAGCTGGACAAAGGCCTCCCCCAAGGATCACCACGATGATCGGTCTTGCGCTACTCGCATCCAGTGGCTTCCCGCGACCCTCACAAGATCGTCGGTCCACCGTGTGGGAGGCCTGCCCACGCTGCGTCTTTCGGTTCGTGGTCGCCACTCGAGAACCTTTCTGCCCCATCGGCCGTCGGTTCTACGAGCTATGTGCCCCGCCCACTGTCACTTCTGTTTGGCAATTTTTCGGGCTATGTCGGTCACTTTGGTTCGCCTGCGGATTTCCTCATTTCTGATTCGATCTCGCAGGGAGACTCCGAGCATAGCCCTCTCCATTGCCCTTTGGGTGACTTTTAGCCTTCTTAGGAGGCCGATAGTAAGCGACCACGTCTCTGTTCCGTATGTAATTGTGCCAAGGTCTTCTAAGGTCTCAGCCATGATTACTATATCATCGGCAAATCGAAGGTGAGTGATGTACTCGCCATTGACATTGATGCCGAATCCTTTCCATTGCAGAAGCTTGAAGACATCTTCCAATGCAGCGGTGAACAGTTTCGGAGATATCACATCTCCCTGTCTCACGCCTCGCTGCAGCTGGATAGGTTTCGAGCTCTGGTCTTGGAGTCGGACCGACATTGTGGCGTTTTCGTACAAACACTTTAACACCTCGATATACCGATAGTCAATCTGGCACCTTTGAAGAGACCTCAGCACGGCCCAGGTTTCGATCGAATCAAAGGCTTTCTTTAATTCGAGAATATGTTTTTCGTATTATTGCATTTTATTAGTTTTTTTCTTTTGTTGTTACATTAATATTAGGTTTATCTACATTATAAGAAAGTTTGTATCTTTGTGGGAAGAAATAAACTATTATTATTATTATTTTTCATAGTCCACAAACGCTAAGCATAATGGCTGGTTATACTCCTCGGTCTTCTGTATAACTTGCCGCAGCGTATGTATGTGGTCTATGGTGCTAAAGCCTTTTCGAAAACCGGCTTGTTCGGGAGGCTGGAAGTCGTCGAACCTGCGCGTGAGACGATTCGTAATGACTCTCAAAATCAACTTGTAAACATGGCTCAGCAGTGTGATGGGTTTGTAATTCTTCAATAGAGTTTTATCGCCCTTTTTGAAGAAGAGCACCACCACACCCCTGTGCCATGCTTGTGGCGTTTGACCTTCTAGTATGACGGAGTTGAATAACTTCTGAAGGGCCTTAAGGATCGGTGTACCACCCGCCTTCAGAAGCTCAGCTGTAACTCCATCATCACCAGGCGCATTGTTGTTTTTGAGTTGTTTAAGAGCCATTCTAATCTCGTACAGGCTGACGTCCGGGATATCTTCGTAGTGTCAGGTTAGTCTTGCTCTGGGATCTGAAGCATGACTACTGACAGATGACTGCGTTGTCGTGTACAGCTGTCCGTAGAACTTCTCGACCTCCCCCAACAGCTCAGGTTTAGACGTGACGATTCTACCATCCTCAGTCTTCAGCTTCGTCAGTTGGCTCTGCCCAACAGACAGATCTCTTGCGAACACTTTAGAGCATTTGTTCCGCTCGATTGCCTCTTTAATACTAATTGTATTAAATTGGCGCGTGTCGCGAGTCAAAGACTTTGAGAACTGTCTATTAAGCTGCCGGTAACTGGCAGCATCATCTGAGGATGTCAGAACCATTTTCCGTCTTTCTTCTATGAGCTGTAGGGTAGCGTCAGATATCTTTTTGGTTCCTTTTGTACGGCGATCCTTGAAGAACTTAGACCCAGCCGTATGGTCAGCTTCCACGAATCTGTCGTTGTATGCGTCCACTTCCTCGCAGTCTGTTAAGCATTCGAAACGGTTTTGAAGTTCGAGCTGAAAAGGTTCGGGGTTTTGGTAATGGTAAAGGACGGAGCGTAGACTTCATCAATCGGGACCTCTGGAGTTTGACATTGAGGTTCAATGAGCCTCTTACTAGTCTGTGATCGCTCCCGGTTTGAACGCATTGATCACTGAGACGTCATTGAAGATTTGTCTTCTCGTCGACAAGATGAAGTCTATCTCATTTTTTGTTTTACCATCGGGACTCACCCAGGTCCATTTACGGTGTGCCAGCTTCCTGAAGAAGGATTTCATCATAAAGAGTCCCTCCTTCTCCATGAAGTCGGCCAACATCTGGCCCCGGGGGTTCCGGTCTCCTATTCTAAATTGCCCCATTTTCAGCTCATCACCGAATCGTTTGCCTAGCTTCGCGTTAAAGTCCCCCATGACCACAGTGAAATAAGTGTTAGAGGTATGTATGGCTCTAGAAATGTCCTCATACATAACCTCAACACCATCGTCGGAGTGCGTCGAGGTCGGCGCGTATACCTGTATGACCTTCAACGAATACCGCTTGGTAATTCTGAGTATAAGGTACGCCACCCTGCTCGATACACTCTCGATTTTCACCACGTTGTTCACGAGGGACTTGTGGACTATGAACCCGACACCACCTTGATACAGTTGGTCACCCTCCCGGAAATAGAGCAGGTTGCCGGATTTCAGGATTATTGTGTCCTCCCCCTCTCTTCGGACTTCAGACAATCCTATAATATCCCAGCGAAACCTGCTCAGTTCTTCCTCCAACTCGATGATCTTCTCGTCAGTCCGCAGTGTACGAGTGTTGTAAGTTGTAAGGGCCAGAGGTCGTCGGTGTTGGTAACATAGAATCTGCCGGGGATTCTTAGCACCCCCTGCCCCGCCGTTACCACAGCTGTTACCATGGCTGGGAATAGCAGGGCTGCCGGGCTCTAAACAAAGATAACCATTCAATCTGTGTGCCAAATAATATTTAAAAATATTTATTGTAGTTTTTTATGGCCTTGGGTCAACAAGATGATTATATTGTGAAAATTTGAAGATTGTAGCTTCAATCGTTTGGCTGTAAAACAATAGAGCTCCGTTTGGACGCTTCGGGTACAGAACCCTAATAATCTCGAATCCAGTCAACTAACGTAATGCTCTGGAGAATTTTATATACGGAGACGGGCTGGTTGGCGCGGTTAGTAAGAATACGCCTCTGTTCGTGAATTTCGGTTAGGTCTGAGTGTCGTATATTTGGTTTCTATAGTAAAAGCTCTGCTTAGTTTGGTATCAGATAGCCGTGTGTGAAGAATATCACAGAATATTATTATTACCTATTGTTATAGCCATTTCCAAGTAATAAGTGTAACATTTCAAAGCGCCTGGTCGACGCTACCCGTGACCAGAAGGCTGGCGAGTACCTTGGCCAAAGAATAAGCATCGCCATACAGCGTGGCAATGCCGCCAGCATTCTGGGCACGCTACCAACTGGCAGCAATTTTGACCAGCTGTCTCTCTTCTTTTGATTAGCTGGTCTCCCCTGTTTTTTTTTTTCTTATCACATTGTTTTGTATATGTATAGCTTAGTTAGTATTTTTATTCTCTTTCTGTATTTATATATTAAAAATTAATTATATTTTAGATGGTATGTATTATATTAGTAAGTTTTATATTAGGTTATTCTATTGTAGATTAGTTTTCAAGTCTTATTTTAATTAATAACTGGCATAGATTAATTAATTATGCTGTATTTAATTATTTTCACATTGTTATTTAAGAGCCTAGCCTTTAAAAAAATAATTCAAGAGATTACAAAGGTAGGTACATATGTAATATAAACATTATATATTATAGGTGCACAGCGAACGGAACGTGGTATATGCATCCGGAGGCCAACAAACCATGGACCAATTATACCACCTGTGTTGACGTTGAAGACTTAGATGTAAGTGAACCCTTATTCATTTGCTTGCTGACGTAGACGAGACGTAGTCCTGCTAAAAAAATCATGAAAAAACGCGCTTACGGTTTTTGCCTGATATCCAATTTATCAATGTAATTATCTATTTAAGTATGTATTTACAAAAAAAATGTAGTATATCAGTTATCTGGTTTCCATATTACAAGCTCGCTTAGTTTGGGATCAGAAAACCGTGTGTGAAAAATGTCCCAGGATATTTATTTATTAATCATTGTTATCTTATTCTTATTATTTTATTGAGTTAAAACATATACTTATAAATAATACTTCTTCTGATACTACATCTACTCCGACCTCACCTTCATTCGAACGCCATAACTTTATTTTATTGTTTCAGTTCCGTAATCTCGTCAACAACATTTATGTTGTGGGATATATTATATCAGTAGCTGCATTGGTATTATCGATTACAATTTTCTTATATTTCCGGTGAGTAACAATTTTTACGTCTCCAAAATCCAAAGAATTTACATACATAGATAATAGTAGACCGGACATCGTGGAGATCTTTGGGGGAGGCTTTTGTCCAGCCGTGGACGTCTTCTGGCTGATATAATGATATAAATCTTTGCCAAAATCAGACACAATTTTATATCATGATGCAAGTTTATTGTCAAATATGTAGGTACATTATTATAAGTACGTATTCTAAAAACTATTGTAACTGAAGTCCGTTTCTAATATATGTAAACACAAACAAAGTTAAACATAATTTAAGAATAGTTCTAACAATAGGTCAACTGTGAAATATAGACAGGTGGTCTCGAAACTTATATGCGTCTTGGGGCATACTTTTTCACACAGATCACTGCAATGTACACGGATTCGAATCCACGCGCACTTGTTTTCATCTTTCGCCATGAACAATATTTTGTGGATCGTTTGGTATAAGACTGTCGTCAACAAAGTCTCGGTAGTCCAGGAGAACAAGGTCAGTAAACAATAAAAATAATTACCTATTTGACAAGATTTAATTTAACTTCATTTGTTATTTTGTTTGCTACAGATATATTGCAAGATCATTTTGGACCAGAGTTTTATGTTTGATCTGACTTTTCCAATTTTTATTTACAATCATGTACTTTTTCGGTATTCAAAATTAATCAATAAGCTTTAGGGTTTCGTTCGCATGCCTCCGTTTAACTCGTTTATTTAAAAAAAAGCAATAAACATCATCACTGCAGAACCACTATGGTAAAATACTACTAGCACTAACTGGAACTTGAAGCTTTCTAATTGAGCAAATTTTAAACAGCTAAGATATTATCGATTACAATTTTCTTATATTTCCGGTGAGTAACAATTTTTACGTCTCCAAAATCCAAAGAATTTACATACATAGATAATAGTAGACCGGACATCGTGGAGATCTTTGGGGGAGGCTTTTGTCCAGCCGTGGACGTCTTCTGGCTGATATAATGATATAAATCTTTGCCAAAATCAGACACAATTTTATATCATGATGCAAGTTTATTGTCAAATATGTAGGTACATTATTATAAGTACGTATTCTAAAAACTATTGTAACTGAAGTCCGTTTCTAATATATGTAAACACAAACAAAGTTAAACATATTTTAAACAGCTAAGAATTATAACTAGGTGCTTTGCTTACACATCACGTCTACTACTACTAAACTATTACTCATACTATTAAACTAAAATACTGTTTAAATGGTCACTAAGATAAAGTCCCATTGTTTGACGAGAACTGGAAGATGATCGATAAATATATGACAGTGTGACTTAAAACTAATTTCAAACAGATTTTGTTGACACTTATACGAATGACAAAAGTCACGTAGAAACAAAACAAAGAAAACATTGAATTGAACAAGAAATAGATTCACGGGCTGAGATCTCTTTAATCGACAATTTAATCAACGGCGATTTTCCTTGACTTAAGATAAATAAATTAAAGTGAAAGCATGCTAATCTTGTTTATTTCTTTAGGAATGGTGTCAAGTGCTACACGTACTTACCAACTACTTCATGGTGACTGGTTACATATGGATGTTCTGTGAGGGGCTGCATTTACACATCGCACTCGTTGTGGTAACTTACACCCAGCTATGCTATGCTTTATCTGTTGGCAGCAACATAATAACTTCAATTCTATCCCTCATACACGTTGTCATGTTTATTTTTTTATTTAGAAACAAACTTTATTCCAAAGTTATTTTTGCAAATATATTAGTACTAAAAGTATTTATTCATAAATGCCTTATAAATGTAGATGAGTTTTATTACTGTTGCAAAAATCACTTTCATAATCTTTGTGACAATACTATTAACTCATAATATTTTAGTGAAATTATGCTTTCTTTATGCTGAGCCTTATTCTCAAGGGGCTATGAATAATGTAGACCATAGATAGATAGGTCTAGCTACGGTGTCACCTGTCGCGTGATGCGTAGGAACTTTATATGGTATATTTAATGAGTATATCTTGTTGAGATCAGAGATGGGCGTAATCACTTTTGTAATCAGATTATTAATCTGATTGAAAGTAATTTTAAGATTACTTGTAATCGGGATTGTTGTGTAATCATTAATCATGATTAAAGTAACCAGTAATCAAGATTATATGATTATTTGTATTCAATATTTTAGTAGTAGTTTATGCCGCAATCAAATAAAAGCCTGTAGGTATTAAAGCACATGAGGCGAAATAAGTGTGTATTTAAATAAGTAACCATTTTATGTGCGTTTGTGACTGCAAAACTATAAAAGTTGTCAATTGATGGAATAAAAAAAACACCGCGCGACTGATGGCGCGCACGTATTCTCTAAAGTGCAATTGAAATCCAATTTTTCACTTGTGTCGATACACTTGCGCCATCTCACTTACCGGTGACTTGTAAAGCCGCGGGAGCGGCTGCGAAAGGTGCGGAAAATTCAAAATTCAAAAAGTACGCCTGTATTGGTCCAAATTATCAATTTATGCCTTTTGCGGTTGAGACCATGGGTCCGTGGGGGTCTGAAGCTCGTCGTTTCGCAAATATTTTATGTAAAAAATTAATCGAGGCCTCGGGTGACCGGCGGGCGGGGAGCTTTTTCCGCCAACGCATCAGCTTGGCCATCCAAAGAGGAAACGCTGCCAGCCTTCTGGGAACCTTGCCGATCGGCAGCAGCGGCAGCCTCGAAGATGTTTTTTATGTATTGTAATTGTACATTTGCATGTATATTTTGTACATTTGTTGTAAATATTTTAGTCACATAAATGAATAATTTCAAACATACCTTAAAGTCTAAAATTCATTGATTGTGATGATTAATTGGGGTAAATTTAAATTGATGACAAAGGTTGAAAACAAATAAAGTTGATTTACTATATAAAATTATGTCTTATTTGTCCATTATAATTTTCACTGTAATCAAAATAAGTAATCAAGATTACGATTACTAATAATAATAATCTGTAATCTATTATATGATTACTTTTTTGATTACTTAAGGTAATCTGTAATCATGATTGAAGATTACAGAATGTAATCGTAATCTTAAATCAATAATCCGATTGCAGTTTGTCCAACACTGGTTGAGATATAGGTACAATAAAGTGTATAAATACATGACAGGTCTTCGTGAAAGAAGATGTAGCAATGCGATGGTTCATGGCCCTGGGGTGGGGTTTGCCATTTCTCATCGTGACACTGTACGCGTCAATCCGATACATGACACCAAACGCTACTGAGCGGTAAGTAGTTAAAATTACTGCTACGCGAATAGTAGGTATAAGAATTCATTTATGTTGTTTGAATATTATAAAAGAACTATATAATATATGTAAAGCTGCCTAACCATCCGATTTCATCGTTGTTATTATATGAAAAGAGGATGTAATGATCCTATTAGATATATTACACTCCTACACTCGTCGCCCCCCCGCGGTTTCACCCGGGTTCCCCTTTTAGGGGATAAATTCTCTAAAATCAATTCCTAACGGATACTAACTCTTTATTAGGAATCTACCTGCCAAATTTCAAGTTTGTAGTTGTTTAATTTTTACTTTTTGCGTAGATTTGGTGATTAATCAGTGAGTGGTATTTCGCTTTTATAATATTACCTATACCTATAGATAATTTTATCCTACTTCTTACTAATATTATAAATGTGAAAGTTTGGATGGATGGATGTTTGTTACTCATTTACGCCAGAACAGCTGAATGGATCTGGATGAAATTTGGTATGGACATAGATTATAGTTTTTTATCCCGGGAAAAGATAAAATCCCTCGGGAACGCGGGTGAAACCGCGCGGAACAGCTAGTAGTATTATAAATGTGAAAGTTTGTATGTTTGTTGCTCAATCACGCAAAAACGGCTGAACAGATTTGAATGAAACTTGGCGCACAGGTAGATCATACAGGTAGAACGCGGATGAATCCGAGGGGTGAAAAACTAGTACCTAAATCATAAGTACGAACAGCGATAATTGCTAAGTTCTTTCATTCTGACAATAGACGGTTGATGGTTATACGTAATTTCCTGTTTTTATCAAACAAAAGCATCCAACGCAAAGACTTACAACGTCTTTAAATACGAGATTTATTCGACCATCAAAGAGCAAGCTTTACCGGCTCACAGATAATTTATTAGTTGCTATAGAAAATGGCATCCTAGTTTTATGGCTAAAAAGCAATGAGTATAATTGCAAAAAATATGCATAGTAATATAAATAATATTAGTACTGATTGTTTTATTTGTTTGCGTATTTGGGTAAAGATGGTCAAATCCCCTGATTATATAATAGCATAGCTTAAAAAGTGTTTTAGTCGAATACTCAAAGACTCGAATGCCTTCCTTTAGATATTCCTTGGATGAATAACTCGTCCAAGCATCTATGTTTGGACGAATTATTCATCCAAGGAGACATTTCTTTTGATTGGTAAGTAAATCATTAGATAACAATTCTCGTTCCTTATTCAATATAAATCTCACTACTGTTGCTCGCTCGCGTCACGTTGCTTTAAATTAAATAGAAATTTTGAAATTTCCTCTTATCGATACCTACCTTAGGTTAAATAACTTTAATTTCAGGACCACTTCTGAAAACAAGGTAGTCTCAATTATATTTTAATCATAATATGTATTTTACATAATGTAATAATAACATATTCTGTATATTATATAATACAGGATGACTTGAAATGCGATACATTCCTTGCAAGGGGTTAAAGTATAGTATATTTGCAGCAATTTAGTCGTATGATACATGATGTCGAAACATGTTGATTTTAGAGTTATTTAAGATTTAAGTATTTGCATAATTAAAACTCCAGTTCTTAAGATAAAATGTACCCTTTTATTGTTTTCTCGTAGGTAAATAATAAGAATAATTTAATGTAACGTAATTATAATTAAACTAGAAAATAACTTTATTTACTTAGTTAAGGGTAAAAAACTAAAGTGTTATTTTACAAACAAAAATCCATGTTTTAGATTAATAAACAACTCCGAATTAAACAAATTTCGGATACAGTATCATTACCATTACCATTACCTACTTCAACCCTTTGCAAGGAACGTATCGAATTTCAAATCACTATAATACTCTAGTATTGTATATGAAATAAAAAGAAACCAAGGCTGCCTAATTTGTTGAATACGTACCTACATTGAAAATGTAAGATTCATAACGCTCTCTGAGCCGTAGTCGAATAAAACTATCTGCCTAATAAGTACATTAATATTCTGTTGTACCTGTATCATTCCAGGACCTTCGGTATAAGTATTATGTTTATAAATTATTTTAAACATTTCATTAATGAAATTGGTATTACTTTCGAGGAAGCTAATAAAATTAAATATTATTTTTTATTTAAGTTCGTATTCGTTTCATGGGTCTCGTTTAGACCCCAAAGAGCGAATAACTTTGCGAATGTAATAGAAAATAACTTCTGCGAAAGTTACTTTAGTACAATGTTACTAACATTAATTATAAGTCTGGCTAATTTATATTTGAGTAGTTACAAAAAAAATGCATGAAATGATGCAAAAAAAATACATTTTATTGCGATTGTTCATTTTGTTTTGCATAGCGAACTGTAAATCCAATAATTCTTTATTGTCAAAAGTAAAATTTGATTGATTCAATCGAAGCTACCTAAACAATTAACATTTTAATATATAGGAGATTATGTTATTTTCAGCAGCTATAATATTTGGAGGTGATCCAAATCGTTTCTAATGAAATAGTATTAACAAACAAATAGTTACTTATGACTTTTAACCAGGTGCTGGATGGACCAAAGTGACACATTTTGGATAATCATCATCCCGGTCGTGATTTCACTAGTTGCTTCTTTTGGTAAGTTATTTTTTTAAATTAATTATTAAATTTATTATTTGTATAGAAAAGTGGCCAGTCACTTCGTTAAACGGCAACTTCATACTTTAACTCCTATTGTTAACAAGTATACCGTCTCACTGAAAAAAAAAACAAAGGTACTACATACCAACCTAAGTATTATGCGCCACTATGCAGATTCATATCATAATTTTTTAGTGCCTAAAAAATTAAATGTTTTTTTCATTTATTTGAATAATAAAGCCTCTGCAAGCACTTATGAATAATTTAGCTAGACTCTAACGCTTGGTACAAATGCTTGCTTTTGCTGAGAAGAGCCAGCAATAAACACAGCAATTACTCTTTTTAAAAACAACTTAGGTACACCCATTACATTCAGTAATTATTTACCTATTCTCATCGATAATATATTCGTGTTATGGCGGCAAAATAAATTAAAATAATGAAATTTTCAACTGATAAAGACTACATTTACTTACCTAATTAAAAACGTATTAGTATTCATTGGAGTAACGTAGACATATTCAAACAGTACAATCTAAGGAAAGCCTTCTAACAACAACTAACTTTAAATGACACCATTTTTCTTAATATAAATGTGCCATTACCGTTTAATATACCTCTCTCGCAATCTACCTGAGGACTGGGTTAACCCTAAGACAGAGCGTTAAGGTACCGAAAATATTACGTTATGTAAACATAATCTTCTACTTTCTTACCTGTACCAAAAGTAAGAAAACAAAGAGTTAGGCCTAAAGCTGACCGGGCAGTCGATTGTCAACTATTTCACTAATAAAAATCTCTAGCTA
The DNA here is from genome assembly GCA_951361185.1 of Ochropacha duplaris. Classification (NCBI taxonomy): domain Eukaryota; kingdom Metazoa; phylum Arthropoda; class Insecta; order Lepidoptera; family Drepanidae; genus Ochropacha; species Ochropacha duplaris. Next base: position 7,231,383 of record OX592690.1, read on the forward strand.
CAGCATGCTACAATAATAACAGAATCAATAAACGACTATAGATATATGTTACAATGATTGATAGTAATGTCACAGAATAAATATTAGTACTATCGTAGCAATGTTTCAAATCTAACATATCTTTTTACATATCATATTTCTAAATATTCAATTTATATTCGCACCCCCGGAAATATATAGAAACTGCGCCGTGGATGCTAACCCTTACAAGGCCTTGTTGTGTAATTACTTTCTTTTATTTCAATTGCCTCGGGTATACCATTTCTAAATTAAGTTAAAGAAAGTTCCATGACAGTAGGAACGAAGTTAACTGCTCACGTTTATAAAAAACATAAAAGAAACTTTTTAAACTGAATATAAAATCAGCATTATAATTTTTCAGTTTAAATATTTAAATTAAATACAATTATAATTCCTTTAGAAAATAACAACTAATAGATATAATCTAGTTTTATGATTTCTATAGGTATAATCATGCCTAATTGAAAGAGGGACAGTAATGAGACTAAATTACAGTAGGACCTGAGACTAGAAATTTCGTGAGCAGTTAACTTGCGGTTATAAGGAAAACTGAGTCACGTGTTTGGCTGTAATACAACACTCATCTACCTGATCTTTATTACTTAATAATAATGAATTAAATAAGGTTCTTACACTAGAGGAAGATAATATAATCGCTATGAAAAAAAAACGTTTAATGCACATACAAAATATTTGCAGTCTTCTTGGTGAACGTAGTAAGGGTTCTTCTGACAAAACTGCACCCGGCTCCTAATCAGAGGGCTGCTGTTGCAGCCAGAAAAGCTGCAAGAGCCGCACTTATTCTGGTTAGTATTTTTTTTAAACCTTTGTTTCTTACCTAACATATCAGTTTCAGGTCAATAGAAAATTTCACAAGAATATTATTATCTCTTATTTTTTACATGGATAACATTGGTACCTATAGCATGTATTATTTTGGAACTAAAATGAATTGACCAATTGACTCGATGGTTTTGCTAGGATGTTTTGTGACATAGGCTGGAGTATATTGGATAATGTGAGTTATATGCTATACGAAATTAAGAGGCCATTAGAAGCATGAAAATTTTCATTATTTTCATTTGTATGGTAAATTTTCTGTAAAATCGTTTGTATGCAACGTCGGTGACTACCGTAGGCACTATTAATAATATTTCGACGGGCTGGTCAGCGTAGTTGGTAAGAGCACTACCTGTCACGCCACAGGGATGGTAAAGGCCGTGGTTTCGATTCCCATCCGAAACAGATATTTGAACATCTCTGTAATTTGAGTCTGGGTGTAATCTAAGTATTTATGTATCTAAAAAATATTTAATTTATATAGTTTATCAATCATGCGGTTTCCATATTACAGCTTAATGTGATGGGTCATCTGTAATTAATGTCCCAGAATATAATTAGTATTTATTTATCATTGTGTATTATTACCATGTTTCCAGAACTAATACCTAAATAGCTTTTTCTTAAGAATTTTTAGTGTATTACTATTATAAAATCCACCTCAATTGGTAATCTGTCTTGAATAAGAACCATGTTCGTAATAATACAGACCTTTGACAGTTATATGTGAACCTATAGATACTCGTACCTAACTTACGTACGAATAGAGAGAAATATAGCAATAATTTGATTTATTATGTCCTTCGATCAACAATAGCTATAGATTTAAGGTCGGCACAAAAATACGTCTCGGTAAATAAGAGCGCACTTGAAAAGTGAGCTCTTATTTTGTTTAGTTCGCTTGAACACAGCCAATATAAACACGTCTCACAATGCCGCAGTGTGTATTCAAAATTTGCAAAAATAATGCTCGAAAAAGCAATTTAACGGCCGGAGCAGCTTACTTTCGGTAAGAACAAAAAGAATAAGAGATATTTTAAGCTTTAAACTAATAGATAATATACAATTTTGAACAAAATTACATATTTTAAACCACGCTACCAACGCTACAAATGATTGGCCAAGCTCGCCAACACACGCACAAACTTCGAAGAAGAAAAAATAAACGAAACAAAACGATGTAGCTCTCAAGGCAATAACGGGAAAACATACTTTATTTGTTGCTCTTTAAGGTTGATTTCACACTAAATGTTCTTTAACTTATGTCTTTTTCTTTTAAGTGACGCAATAAACTACTCCTAGTTTATTGCTTTGCTCGTTTTATGTGACTAATGATCGTAAGTATTAGAGAATATTTTGAAGATTTGTGACTTTATTACTGGGTGCTATGGTTGTAATTATGGTAGGGGAGGCATTGATGCTAAATTTGTAGTTACTCGAGCGTCTTTGGGACCTACTGGAATTTGAAGATTAGGTGGAATAAAGAAAAAAAGGTTATGTGATATTTTCCCCTTCAGCGGTGGGGGGAGCGTCTACAGGGTTTCAAAAATGTAAAAAAAAACAGTCACCAAGAAATACTCGAGCGCGTCAGATATTAATAGGGTAGTCGCGCCACGTCTGTCTGATAATGGAAAAATAATAATCTGCCGTTTTGCGTGGTGGGGGTGGCCGTACGAAGGGGTCGAAAATATTTTAAAAAAAAATTTACTCGAGCGCGTCAGACATTATAAGGGATGTTAAGTGAACCCTCCAGTAGCTCCTATTTTAAAGACTGACGATTTGGACGCGACCATCAGTCAGGGCCGATTTTTGAAAATGCAAAAAAAAATCGTGACCTTGATTTACTCGAGCGCGTCAGATTTTTATACAGGCGGTTCTTCTTGATGGCCTTGTTGTACTGACCCATAATCTGACAATTATGTTGAGGGATTTCCTTAATCTGACGGTTTGAAAAAAAAAATATGTAAAAAATATCGAAATCTCGAAAATGGTTCAAGATATCGAAAAAATGTTTGTGCAAAAGCTGTAGAGAATTTAACCTTCTACAATATTTATTATGAATACAAATACCAAAAAACCCATAGGAAACGAGATATTTGCAATAAATGATTTTTTGACCTTTGACCTTGAAAAATCAGTAGTCGCGGGCACCCTAATATAAGTAGCTTTTGAGACAAGTTTTAGGGTGTCAAAATAAAGGTTTATACAAGTTAATAGCTGACTATTTCTCATTCTGAGGTGAAACTCATAATATTCCTGGACTATACACTTAATAATGATTTTAGCCACTTCGGCTTGTGCAAATCGGCAGATTAAGATATTTCCGTGATTCGTGACTAATTTCCTTCAAAATAAAAAAAAAACCAATCGCGCTCGAGAAAATCCAGGTGACGTTTTTTTTTTGCAACTTTGCGAGTCTCCAATTTTCTTTCGTCACGCCCAATTTGTCAGATTATTGAAATGTACACTATTTTGCATGTAACTAACTTACCTTACCTTAATCTGACGCGCTCGAGTATTTCAAACCATCGATTTTTTTTTACTAATCTGACGGGCTACCCTAGGCGTTCGACACTACATAGAAGGCTCAGATTTGGTGAGAGTACTTCACAAGGTGCAAGGTTGCCCCCCTTATGTTAATCTGACGCGCTCGAGTAAATCCCGAAATCCCCTATTCGCCTCCCCTACCATTAGGTTGAACTTAAAACTGTTTTAAAACATTTCTCTCCCTTTGTTAATAAACAAATGGAAGTTGCTGTAAAAGTATATACTCACGCGGATAGCATTTAGCTTGGATTTTGTACGTGACCCGATATCTATGGCTATACCTATATCTATGATTATGTCATATAAAGTTAGGGATTGAACAGAAAAGTCTTAGACCATTTATCAAAACACATCCTGTCTTATTATACGCATAATAAATTATGTTATTGAATATGTATCCGTTTTCGAATAAGATATATAATAATGTTTCATAGAAAATGTTCTCTCTTTTATCACGAAACAAGCCCTTCATTGTTACTTTCATAGTTTACTGCTCACGTTACAAAAAAGGATGAAAGGATATTTCTAAGTAAATGGCTTTTTTTTAGTTCCGGGCTCCGGTAGGTATATAATATGTATAGGTACTTTTACTATGTTGTAGGAATGTACGTAATACAGACCTACTTGTAAAGAGGTAGTAAATGTGTGAGAGTTTGATTTTTTTCTTATTTATTCAAAATTATTTGGTGTTGACTGTGATTTTTATGTTATCTATCTGAAAAGAGTAACGATTTTATTGTCCATTCTTAGATGAATATAAGTTAATATATATGATTTTGAATAATTGAGCCAACGAGAAGAAGTGTTACATTTACATTACATTCTAAGATAGAAAACACAATTTTACTTAAGTAGCAGTCCGAATACATTATGTACCTAAGTATATCTTATATTTCGTTTTCGGGATGAAAAAGCGGCTCATGAATAACAAAATATAAGATGTTCCTACATAATGTTTCTATACTTACCTACTAAAAAAATCTGCAAGTGCTCTGGTAAATGTATGATAGAATATACAATATATTACATGAAGGTGTCTAGCTAACTGCTTAATTTTGTTTTAAAGATTCCCCTCTTTGGTTTGCACTTCATATTGATACCACTGCGGCCATCGATCAACACGCCCGGCGAGAAAATATATCAGGTGGTGTCTGCATTGATCACCAGCTTACAGGTAAGCAAAATATAGTTGAATGTAGTTGATCTGTTTAAAATGTACAAAAGTATTTCATATATTCTAGATTCTGTTTAGAAGATAAGTTAATAATAATAATATATTTACTCATCTCATCACAACACAAAAACAGTAGGATTAACAAAAGAGAAAAAGAAAAAAAAAAGAAAGGCAAACATAAATTATTATCTTATGTACCTAATAAAAAATAAAAAATATATGTGTGTGTGAGAGTTGTTGATTTCACGTATAGGTTTAAATGCTATGGCTCCTACACTAGGCTAAGCCTGTCCTGTAGATAGCCAATTCTTCGCCAAGATTCCAGAACATTGTCAAAATAAATTGTATAGTATATCAATGATTGGGTGTGGGTGAGTATGCGAATGTGTTTAGTGCTTGAATGATTATATTTGCTTAAATTTTATGTGATAACTTATAGTTATTTTTCGCATTTCATTATTTTGGAATCTTGAAAACATAATAATATACAATGTAGGTAAGTAGTTACGTATATTAATCCTCGTGAATGTTCTACATTCATTATTACAAATTAAGAACAGCTTAGAAAATTTTAAATACGGAGATGAGTTTGGTCTCAAATATTTAAAAAAATCTGTTTATTATAAGAACACCATTCTATATAAAAATAAATATTTTGAATATATATTTTTTTACTAAATATCTTGTATCTTAGAATTGACGACACAATGCGCAGTATTTCTGGAAGGCGTGGGTTACCATAGCGTGGGTGACACGCACGTGCCCCTCTATTAATATGTTGTATATATTGTATACCCTGCGCGATCGAAGTAGGCATTGACAACATCTGCTAAGTGCAAACACTATTGGATTTATGGGGGTCCGTTTTTAAATAATTTTACTGTCTTGGTCCTCTTGGAAGGTGATTAAGGGTATTTAAAATACGTACTCAAAAACACAAGTTAATTTATAATACATTGTACTATTTGGACCGCACAAAATAGGTCGCCATTTAGTAACTATAGCTATATATAGTTGATAAAGGAACAAAGGGAAAAAGACATTAAAATTTAGATAGAAGCTCGAAGAAACTCGAGGTTTTCACCGGTTTGACCTTCGGGAATAATCTTTGGGCAGGTTACCCCGATAAAACGCAGATTGAGTATTTTCACTATTTTCATCCGTCCGTTCCACGTTCGCACATCTAGCTCAAGTACTCCACTCAGCAGGCCGGCCAACATCCAGCCAGTGAAGTGAAGGCAAGCTGCCAGATGTAGCCACCCTCGAGACGCGTGTTCCCATTAGCAAATTACCGAGTTGTTAATTTTACTAAATATAAAATTCTGCGCCACACAACGTTTTGGATACGAATTCCATTTTGTAAACTACGTTAGTATCTTGTTCGTTCAATTTATGTGCCATGAATTATAGAGTGAGGGAGGCGTTGTTAAGAGTCACAAAAAAAAAAAAAGGAACAAACGTCCCGATAAATTGAACCCAATTTATATCACTTTGTCTTCATACAATCTTAGTAATCAGCTAAGCCTTTAAATGTCTGGGAACGATATTAATCTCAACTTCAAATTGCTTTATTTCATAGATCTGCATTTATTTGGTATTATGATTTAGTCATAAATGTAATGGCTACCTATTGACAATTTTTTATTCGTTTGACCCATAGATGAATAAATCATCGCGCCTCGGAACAATAACTAACATGGAAGCCGGGCTAAAATAAGAAATGAAATGAAATACTTTACCTTTTTTTACTTTCGACGTTAATAAAGCGTGGGAAAGAGACATATAATACCGTTCTTTTTCGTTATTATGCAGGTTGTCACAAGATATTTTTTGGCTAGTGATGGGCTCGATCGACATTGTCGTGTCGATATAAGTCATCAAAGCAAACAAGTAAATATACCCACTCTCCCCTCTCCAGTTACCATGTTCGGCGAGCCGATCCCTTGGGAAAAGCAAGCCAAATACCTCGGCGTAACACTGGATGATCGACTGACCTTCTCCAGCCACATTAAGAAGGTACGCGCACGCGCCCTCTTTGTGTCTGGTCGCCTTCATTTCCTGCTTAACCCAAAGTCCAAACTTGCTCTTAAAAGCAAGGTGAGACTATACACCGCGTGCATCCGCCCCATTATGCTATATGCATGCACTGTGTTCGCACATGCATCCCCCAGGCTGATCCATAGCCTCCAAGTGGTTCAGAACCGCTTCATGCGCAAAGCCACGGGCGCCCCGTGGTACATGCGCAACCTAGATCTACACATAGACCTCAATCTGCCCACAGTTAAACAAGTCATTAAGCGCGCTTCACGCCATTATTACGATCGTGCCGTAAACCACGCGAACCCATTAATAGTAAATTCAGCCAATTATACTCCTTCAGAGATTTCAATAATCCGTAGGCCTAAACTCGCCCTCAGCGAGCCGGATGACCCAATAACACTAGCTCAGATTAAGGATAGGGAGGCTCGCGCAGCCCTGAAGAAACAACAACAACACCGCCCGCGTTTCCGCCCTCGCCGGAGAGGCCCGTCGCGACGTCCCACTCAGTCAGTCTCGTCCCCCGTAATTAACGGCGGCCCGAGCCGCACCAGTAATCCGACCGTCCCTTAAAACTACTCTAAATCGCTTAGGCGAAGCCCGTCCCACTTTTGTGTCCCCTCGACGACGCCCTGAGCCGAGGTTCGTGCCCCAACTGGGGCGCCCTCAGCGGTCAGTCGTCTAAAATTTGCAACTCGGTTGAGAGCCCTAAGCGCTCACCGAAAAGTCCGCGTAAGGGTGTCTATGGTCCCTCAGACCTCCACCTTTAAGTCCTCCCAAAAAAAAAAAAAAAAAGTAAATATAGTTAGTACTAGCTGTGCCCGCGACTTCATCCGCGTGGAATAGTGACTTTGGGCATATCTTTTGGTTTATTTTGGATTAACAAATGTTCGACGTGATTCTTTAAATTGACATAACTTTTTTATTTAAGACCCGATTGACATGAAACAAACACTAAATGTTAAGTGAAGCTTACCACAATGTATTAGTGAAAACCACATCCGAATACGCCGTTTCTGAGATTAGCTTGCACAAACAGACAAAATTCTAACAATCATTGTTTTGGGTGCTATTGCGTTGATAAAGGACCCAATAATATTTTTTCTCATATATCTTCCACGTACAGATAGCGATCCGTTACATTTTTATTATGTGTACCTATAGATAGAATTGTTTTCTATTATATATTTTTTAATTAATATAGTTTAACCTTTTCTTAACATTCCCATGTTATTATAATTTATTATCAGTATAGGCGCTGGCTGTCGACGGATAATCTGCCAAGTGTGGCTGTGGTTTACTAACGGATTTACCACGACGGAACTTCGGCGTCGGAATATCAGTCAAGTGTGGTAGGAAAGAGACGATAAGAATTTGACACAAGTATAAATGAAAGTGTGTCTGTCTGTCTGTCTGTCTGTTACCACTTCACGCTTAAACCGCCGAACCGATTTAGATGAAATTCGGATAGGGATTGTTGGAGTCCCGGGAAAAAACATAGGATAGTTTTTATCCTAGAAATCACCCTTTAAGGGGGTGAAAAGGGGGTGGAAGTTTGTATGAGAAAAACCTATTGATGCACTGACTCCATTTCATTTTCATTTCACCATCATTAGGAAATCTGCAACAGTATTGAAATTATTATCGATAACCATTTTTACATCACTAGTAACCTATACTTGCGACAATTTTATTTTTCAGAAAAATCATAAAATAAAGCATATACGTGAATTCTTTGGAGTAGATAGGCATAAAGTACTATTTTTATTTATCGTCTATCCCTTTTTTTATTTCCAATATTGAAAAATATATCTCTAAACTAACCGATGAAATGTTAACGTTTCGTTCTCATTTTCTTTTCTCGAACTATGGGCTTTACACCCTTCAACTCGTATCACCAAAATATAAAACTACAAAATTCAGTTGATAGCCAACGTAAGTATTTTGACGTCTTGGATAGAACTTTTGTATTTGTTAGCATTATAAGAGGGCCAAAGAGGACCATTTGACATTTTGCTTGAGACACGTTCAAAAATAATAAAAACAGACAGCCATGTTTTGTTTCATTCCCACATTACGATATGCTAATTGACATAAATGAATAAACTGTATAGTACTCGGTTTTTATTTTAGCCCGGCTTCCATGTTAGTTATTGTTCCGAGCATCGCGCCCCGCTCCTTAGCGAGGACCAATTCTTAATCTATGGTTTGACCGTTCTATTTTCAGATAGGTTTTTATGTAATGTTTCATGAAGGTCACCATAATTTAATTATTAATTTGGAATTCATAACCATTTATTATTTTAATCTTTAACTGATTTTTTTAAATGTTTAATTACTACTAGTGAAATAGCTTTCATTTACTCAAAAAGAATATAAACACTACGTTTCATTTACTCAGAAAAGTTAGTTGGAGTCGTACCCACAGTCCCCAGTATTTAAAATCTCTCTCTCCCTTTTAACGTTTATTAAAAAAGCTTTTAAGTAGGTATGCAATGATAGCTCAGTGATAGTGACTGATGTGGGTTTGATTTCTACAATGAGCTGTGAAGTTAAACATCGTGAGTAAACCTTAGCAATGGTAGGCAACTTTGTAGTAACCGCCTAGCGGGCTACCACCCTCAATTGTAAATCTATCAAGCACATAATATCAATGTGTTCCGACAGCTCCACTTGAGATTCAGTTCCCTTCTAGTTTTTATGTGCTTATCATCTTCGGGCACATAATCAATTAAAATGTTCATAATATTGATGATCAAAGCTTCTGTATTGTATTAAAAGAAATAAACACAATTACCACTAAGGTAACAAAATGCCACCAAAAATTTTTTTTTAGTTTTTCTATTTGGCCACCCCGTAAATTTGTAACACGTTACAATGGTAATAACGTTGTAAAATTTCAGGAGACTAGCTTTAGCGAAAGAGGGTGCTCAAGCGAATGTCATTTTTGAGAAATACTATAGTTTGATTTCTTTGTTGCAGTTTAGTTTTCAGTGCTAAATAATATTAATAGTGTAATAGAACTTATATAGTGTTTGATAAATGAAAGTAGAAGAAAACTAACTACTAAACATCATCTAGTAACCCTAATTATTAGACACAATCTAGTAATTAGGTTTCAGTGTACCAGTGCATTCAAATGAGTTCTTCAATGCGTAATGAAGATGTCATTTTTCTACCTGGATGTCGGGATCTTGAGCCACTGCTAAAGCTAAACCAACTTCCAACACTTAGGAATTATAATGAGCTAATAGAGCCTACAATGATAGTTCTAAACAAGCCACCTGCGGGGATTTATTGGCATTTCCCGGGATCAATACACTATGCTCTTTGGAGTATGCAATGAAGATTTTTCATTGCATACAAGAACAACTTAAAGTTAACCAAAGGGAAGAAAAATAAATTATAAGTACGATTAGTTAGTTTCGGTGCCCAAATTGACACCAAGATTTAGATTGAAGCGCCTTTGGCAGCAGTTGACTTAAAATTTTGGAAAAGACTAAAACCGTACGAAACTATTGATTCCGAAATTAGTTCAGCAGTAAACACCCCTTGTGTTTATTGTGGTATCTGATGAGTTCAAAAAAAGAACTGTAGGTATTACTGATATTTTATGTTAATATTATTTTGTGTATTTTCAATACTATTTTGAAATCAAAACAATCTATTTTTGAGAAGATTTTAATTTTTTTCGAAATACTTGATAAGACTTGTCCATTTTTATATTTTTTTTCTTAAAATTCAGATATTTCAATGTCGATGAGCACCCCATTCTGCATAAGATAGGAGGCGGAAATTTTAAAAAGAGAATACCTTAGGTATGTGTAACAAAACAATGGGGTGGCGTAACTCCTAACTGTAATTTTTTTTTTCGCCACACATGCGTGAACCGCCCTACGCCGCCCTATATGTACCTAAGCTATAATCATAAGTTTTACTTATTGTTTGGTTCCCATAGAATAAAATATTCCTGTCCCGTGTACTACGCAACTAAATTGTCCATAAATATTCCTCGAGTTAGCGGAAACGACAATATGTATCCTACATCAAACGAATTGGACTCAATTTATCATGACGTTTCCTGTACTTGTAAGAATATAACAACATTTTTATTATAGTAGCATGTTTGTTTATGCATCGTATATACATATTTTCAGTTTCTTTAATAAGAAAACCAACTGGAATTAATTATGGTAGGGGAGGCGAATAGGGGATTTCGGGATTTACTCGAGCGCGGCAGATTAACATAAGGGGGGCAACCTTGCACCTTGTGAAGTACTCTCACCAAATCTGAGCCCTCTATGTAGTGTCGAACGCCTAGGGTAGCCCGTCAGATTAGTAAAAAAAAATCGATGGTTTGAAATACTCGAGCGCGTCAGATTAAGGTAAGGTAAATTAGTTACATGCAAAATAGTGTACATTACAATAATCTGACAATTTGGGCGTGACGAAAGAAAATTGGAGACTCGCAAAGTTGCAAAAAAAAAACGTCACCTGGATTTTCTCGAGCGCGATTAGTTTTTTTTTATTTTGAAGTCATGAATCACGGAAATATCTTAATCTGCCGATTTGCACAAGCCGAAGTAGCTAAAATCATTATTAAGTGTATAGTCCAGGAATATTATGAGTTTCACCTCAGAATGAGAGATAGTCAGCTATTAACTTGTATAAACCTTATTTTGACACCCTAAAACTTGTCTCAAAAGCTACTTATCTTAGGGTGCCCGCGACTACTGATTTTTCAAGGTCAAAGGTCAAAAAATCATTTATTGCAAATATCTCGTTTCCTATGGGTTTTTTGGTATATGTATTCATAATAAATATTGTAGAAAATTAAATTCTCTACAACTTTTGTGCAAACATTTTTTCGATATCTTGAACCATTTTCGAGATTTCGATATTTTTTATATTTTTTTTTTTCAAACCGTCAGATTAAGGAAATTCCTCAACATAATTGTCAGATTATGGGTCAGTACAACAAGGCCATCAAGAAGAACCGCCTGTATAAAAATCTGACGCGCTCGAGTAAATCAAGGTCACGATTTTTTTTTGCATTTTCAAAAATCGGCCCTGACTGATGGTCGCGTCCAAATCGTCAGTCTTTAAAATAGGAGCTACTGGAGGGTTCACTTAACATCCCTTATCAATGTCTGACGCGCTCGAGTAATTTTTTTTTTAAATATTTTCGACCCCTTCGTATGGCCAATTTAATTTAATTAAAAATAATAATCTGCCGTTTTGCGTGGTGGGGGTCCACGCAAAACGGCAGATTATTATTTTTCCGTTATCAGAGAGACGTGGCGCGACTACCCTATTAATATCTGACGCGCTCGAGTATTTCTTGGTGACTGTTTTTTTTTACATTTTTGAAACCCTGTAGACGCTCCCCCCACCGCTGAAGGGGAAAATATCACATAACCTTTTTTTCTTTATTCCACCTAATCTTCAAATTCCAGTAGGTCCCAAAGACGCTCGAGTAACCACAAATTTAGCATCGTTGCCTCCCCTACCATTAACTGTTTATCTAATACCTGATATTTTGGTATTTGATAAACAGTAAGTAAGTATACTATTTTAATTCAATTAAATAACTGTTACTTTGTATCCAGGGCTTTTGCGTTTCCGTGCTCTTCTGTTTCACAAATCACGACGTATTGAGTGTCACGAAGACTCATCTGTCAAGATTGTGGACAACAAACGATGGAATCGCCATGACTGGTAAGCAATTACAACGTTTACTAATTTTATCGATAAACCGAATAGACTATATCAGATCGTGAGTACCAAGAAAAATGCTAATGTCTTTCGCCATATCTCTGTCTTCATCACGATACAGTCTCAACCACTTGACACAATCATTAATTTTTTTTATTTTATTTTATGGTCTACCAGTAGTTGTTATAATGTTACTTATGCTAACATAAAACCAACATATCATGTGTGAATGTACAACAATTTAAGGTAAACACCAAAGAGGTAAAAAAAGATAAATTAAAAATATACAAAATTACCAATAACATAAAAGTGCTTACTGACGTTAAAAAATTAACAAAAATCAAATACTGATAAAAACTAAAACACAAAAATAAATTAAATTTTTTCATGATTATGCATATCCCAAATTATCATATCATAGTAGTGTAGAGTTACTATAGATTATTTACCCGTTAGTACCACCAAGTCAAATAATGTTCTTTGATTTTTCATAAAAATCCCATTTCATCAAACATCTTTAACACGTATCATATTACGGCTTTCGATACGGATTGCGCACGCAGTACCTACCTACTATTTGTGTGTAAATCAAATGTGTAAAAAAACTAAAATCTAGAAAAATACGTGATATTTCTGTTATCGATTTCATACCAATAAAATTGTTACACTAGAGTCGTCAAAACCAATCCCTTTTCCCAAACCATTTTCTGAGCTCAGCTGCATACAAAATATCTACGATCGCTACCGACAGCCTTGTAAACTTTTCTCGGGCCGTCAAAAATATATTGCGTATTAGACCGAACCTTTTGAGTGGATATGAACTTGAACTGTAAAGTAAGGAAACAAACCATTCACATTTCCCAATAATAGTCTAAGTATGAAGCTTAGCTGTATAAAATAAGGGGAAATGCGTGTATTTCGGGTTTCAAAGTTAAACAAGGAACCCTGATAGTGATTATTTGTAAATATAGAAACAATGTTGCTCAAATTTCGCAAATTAATAAATAACTATAACAACTACAAACCATGAACCAAAATCCTCAAGGGGCATCATCACATACCTTATGGCTTGGTATTGCTTGGTGTGGTTTGGGTTGGCAGATTATAAAATTTATTGACATGTATGATATTGATTTCTTTCTGTTTTTAATTTTATTCTTAAGGCTTTAGCTACAAGACTATCAGCCTAAACTGTTTTCTTTATTTTCAATATTCCTCTTTTTTTCAATATTCCTCATGTTATGGTCACGTTATATCTCACTCACAGTAAAGTCTAGTCGTTGCCTACACTTATTTTTATTATTATTTATTTACTTATTATTTTACATTGATATATACATATATATATTTTTATGTCTGTGCCGCGATTGACCGTGCTGAGGGCACTATCTGAAAACCAGCGCTGCAGCATCATATGCTGCAGCATATGCTGAGATAGTTGCCTTTTTTGGCCTCACACAACTGTTTTGTATAATGTGCATCTGTTTTTTGCCGTCTTTGTGTGTGTCCAAAATAAATTTATTTTTCGTTTTCTTTTTCTTTTCTTTACATACCTGTACAGGTCTGTTCATTGTCAGGATCCTTCAACATTAATTCGATATACTTTACTTCTTTTGATATTTATAACATGGCCGTTTCCTAAAATTGTAGTTCTGACGAACTCTACGAATCAAGTACCTACTGAAATTATAAAGAAATCTATCATGTCTTATAAAAGTCTTATAGTTCACGAGCTTTATTCGATCAAAACGTCCAATAATATTCCAAGCAATAATTTGTTTTATTATTTTGTTTAGAGAAATGTTGCAGCTGTCGTTTCTATTTATTTATTTCATTATATTTTGATAACTGCGAACTAGTAATATTTAATCATAATCAAATTATACTTAAGTGCTTAATCGATTGAAGAAAATGATTAGAGGGCACGGCACTAGTAAATTTAATTTAAGTATTACTTAATACTCATCTGGCAACTTAAAAATAGTTGATGAAGTTTTGTCTACAGAATAAAATAATGTTAAAGTAGAATTTCATCACACTGCCAGAATAAATTTGTTTATATTTAAGCGAAAATGTGTGTTTATTTTCATTATCTCATTCTTAGATAAACGGTAGGTACCCAAATCTTTTAAACATTGGATATATTGATGATTTGTATGCTAGAAAGCTTTTTATTTTCCGCTTTCAATTCTTCTTATTTCCATCGTGACGTTTACATGTTAATTCTATGTTATTATGTACTTACATCAGGTTATTTCCGATTCGACACATTTTCGTTTTGTCAGATTTTTGTGGAGTTTTGTTTCGTTTCTAACAAAAAAAAGGATTGATTAGGTTCGAAGTTATAAGGCGCCGTACACTTTGTGGTTATATTTTTATTATTAGAAACGAATCGAAAATAACCCCCTACATCAAACACTCGATACTTAACCTCGTGGCCGATTTAGATTAAACATGGAAATTTTCTATAAAAGGAGAAACTGCCCGACTGACAGAAGGTCGAAATAAGTCTCATATAAAATTTGTATCATTCCGTCCCGAATTAGTCAACACCATGAAAATCAATAAAAATATTTTTTTATAGCACAGTGTGACCTACTTTTATGGTAGGGGAGGCGAATAGGGGATTACGGGATTTACTCGAGCGCGGCAGATTAACATAAGGGGGGCAACCTTGCACCTTGTGAAGTACTCTCACCAAATCTGAGCCCTCTATATAGTGTCGAACGTCTAGGGTAGCCCGTCAGATTAGTAAAAAAAAAATCGATGGTTTGAAATACTCGAGCGCGTCAGATTAAGGTATGGTAAGTTAGTTACATGCAAAATAGTGTACATTTCATAATCTGACAATTTGGGCGTGACGAAAGAAAATTGGAGACTCGCAAAGTTGCAAAAAAAAAACGTCACCTGGATTTTCTCGAGCGCGATTAGTTTATTTTTTATTTTGAAGGAAATTAGTCACGAATCACGGAAATATCTTAATCTGCCGATTTGCACAAGCCGAAGTAGCTAAAATCATTATTAAGTGTATAGTCCAGGAATATTATGAGTTTCACCTCAGAATGAGAGATAGTCAGCTATTAACTTGTATAAACCTTTATTTTGACACCCTAAAACTTGTCTCAAAAGCTACTTATCTTAGGGTGCCCGCGACTACTGATTTTTCAAGGTCAAAGGTCAAAAAATCATTTATTGCAAATATCTCGTTTCCTATGGGTTTTTTGGTATATGTATTCATAATAAATATTGTAGAAAATTAAATTCTCTACAACTTTTGTGCAAACATTTTTTCGATATCTTGAACCATTTTCGAGATTTCGATATTTTTTATATATTTTTTTTTTCAATCCGTCAGATTAAGGAAATTCCTCAACATAATTGTCAGATTATGGGTCAGTACAACAAGGCCATCAAGAAGAACCGCCTGTATAAAAATCTGACGCGCTCGAGTAAATCAAGGTCACGATTTTTTTTTGCATTTTCAAAAATCGGCCCTGACTGTTGGTCGCGTCCAAATCGTCAGTCTTTAAAATAGGAGCTACTGGAGGGTTCACTTAACATCCCTTATCAATGTCTGACGCGCTCGAGTAAATTTTTTTTTAAATATTTTCGACCCCTTCGTACGGCCACCCCCACCACGCAAAACGGCAGATTATTATTTTTCCGTTATCAGACAGACGTGGCGCGACTACCTTATTAATATCTGACGTGCTCGAGTATTTCTTGGTGACTGTTTTTTTTACATTTTTGAAACCCTGTAGACGCTCCCCCCACCGCTGAAGGGGAAAATATCACATAACCTTTTATTCTTTATTCCACCTAATCTTCAAATTCCAGTAGGTCCCAAAGACGCTCGAGTAACTACAAATTTAGCATCATTGCCTCCCCTACCATTACGCACGCTTTTCCGTGACCTAAGTTGCCTATTTCTGCACGGAGAAGCATGCGTAAAGTGCGGGTTTATGTCACACTTGCTATAAAATAGTATACGATACATGTGCCCGAAGTTGTCTATTATTGCACGGTGTGAAGTTAGCGCCCGAGCGCAGCGAGGATGCTAAACGCCTACTTAGGTCTCGTGTATCGTAATGTACTAATTTGTATAGTGTATTAGTGTATGACTAAAATTTATTGTTTTCAGGTGTTACTGCTGGAGAAAGCCTAGCTAATACACGAGATCATATTATATAGTGGTCGACCAGGAGACGATAATACGAAACAAGCCCTTCAACCGGTATAACATTTTTCGTATAATCAGCTACCTATAAAAAGCAAGCAATTTGAGCTTCAGTACATAACATTTTTGGTAATTGAAAACTGTTAAAAAAAATACACTAAGTATCTTGAAACCGCTCGAAAACTTGAATATTTACCTGAAACACGGTTAGTTCATTATTATAAAATAAATGTGGACGTAATTTATTCGACTAAAATTATGTTTGAAATAGGTTTGATGTAAATAATTATGTTTACTTTTACGTATGTATTGATAGATAATAAAATTGACAGTTGGAACATCGACAGTTCTGATCAAATCTTTGATTATTAAACCAATACTTAAAGGATCAAACTCAAATGTTGTTGTATGCATGCATCATAAATACAAGCAAATACCAACATAATGTGTGTTTCCTTAAAAATCGATATTTTGTACAAAGTGTAACCTGTGGTTTAGGCACAAAATAATGCATTTTTTTTTTATAAAAATATGTGCATACTTTTTATCGTAAGCTTATTATATTTTCACTTTAAGACTTTCTTGTGCATAAATATAATATATCTAAAAAATAGTATTACAGAATAGGAGAAAAGTCCGTCATCTAAATGTCAATTTTACTCGTAAACTTGAAACAACTTTGGCAATTACTTTCCAAGCATTTCATGTAGTAGGTACCATCTGGGATACCTTTGAGTAAATATGTTTATTCACAATTCAAGCGCTAAAGAGGCTCTTTGGCATGTGTTACTAAAATGGCTGGAAATAAAATAAAGAGCTTCAAAATAAATATTGAAGCATAACTAATACAACTGCCTACCGAGAGTCTAATAACGGTTGATATAATAAATATAGAACAGTGCTGTAAGGACAGCATGCATGCCAAAGTTATTCATGTACATGACCTGGGAGAAAAAGAAAAAACTCTTTTTTTATTGTCATTCATACAAAGATTTTGTGGATAGTTGTGTGTAGCATAGCAATCATCTCCATAAACTCGACTGGCTATAGGCATGACACCGCACAATGCACTAATAGAACAAGTATGACTTTGTAAACTTGATGACGCCACTTTAGGTCCACGCTGATCAATCATGAACATGAACCAATATGTCTATTAATTAAAGCTTCTGCCAGGCGGTTAGACCCGTTTTCTCGACAAATATTTTGTTTTCTCCGGAATAGAAGTATATTATTACTATAATATTGTAGTTACTATTGTAATTAGCCTATCTGTTGTTCCAGAGAAGGTTTATTTATATACAGACATATCTATCTATGTATAGTATTATAGAGATAAGTATAGGGGGGATGCGGCAACTCTAAACTACCTATACATAAACTTGAACCAAATAATGTACCGAGAAACAAAAAAAAACAATGAGAATAATATGTAGAAAATGTATTAAATTTACAAAATTTAATATCTGTCTAAGTCTGTTATTATAAATTTTATATGTAATACAAACATTTAAAATTATTAAAATGCTATTAAAACAGCCAATCCCTGTGTAAGGTTTTTTAATGAACACTATACTTATAAATATCCAATCTACCATTGAATTACCAACTTCGCTAAAATTTACTAATATATCAATAGTACTACAACTAATTACCACGCAAATAATGACAATTGGATAGCTGTCGAAACAATTGCAAAAATGTTACTAATTACATAATTTAAACAATTCGCACTAAGGAACTACCAACAAAAACATTTTGATCGAACGATTGAGTAACAAATGATTGGACTCATTTCAAGGTGAGTGCAACATAAATCTATTTGTATCCTAAAAACTCGCCTATAGCGCACAAAGTGTAAAAGCGACCTGATATTTTCAGTACATAGGTATAGTTATTAATTGGAATAAATGGATATAATCGTAGCCCAGAATAACATTATTTTTTTATTGATAAAAATAGTAAATAATGTTTCCAAAAACTACCATAGGATGAGTATGTAAAACTGTAATTTTCATTTATATTATGTACCTCTCATTTACATTGATGACAACTCTTATTATAAATTATTATTCTTGTCATTTCTCACGACTTCTCGTAATTACTGCTAAAGCCATTAATAACATTGGTGATTGTAACCTACTCAAAAAATCGTATGTAACATAATCTTCTTACAACTTCTGCTTACTCATTCGAGACTCATAACAAAACTACCTTATCCATAATCTTTTCATTCCATCGCAAAAATATGAACTACATAATTATTAGGTTACGTTATATAACATAATATACTAAGCTAAAACTATAAAGAACATCTATTAATGTAGAATCGACGATTATATATCTACATAGTATTTCAATCATATAATTTGTACTAAAATAAATAAAATATAAGTAGTCGAGAAAAATGCATGAGACAAGTAAACATTATGGTAGGCTCTTCCTATAATGTAACTACAACCATTATTTATTTACGATTCTTTCTGAACGCTGTTTTTCAACTGTTTTTGAACATCTTGTATCTATAGAATTAATATCACTTTACTCTCTTGACTGTTATTTAGTTATAAAAGACTAGCTGTCCCCCGCGGTTTCACCCGCGTTCCCGTGGATATTTTTATTTTATACAAACCTTGTCCTAACAATAACGAATACATAAAACAAAGAATCTTCCAATTTGGTGCAGTCATTCGAAAGTCATGAGCGTACATACATTTCGAAGATGCATTTTTATTTATATAGATAGAATTGTTTAGCTATTGTATAGCTAAACAATTCTATATTCGTACAATGAAAACATTAAAATGATTACATAACGAAGGCTAGGTTTAGTTTGAGCATTGATTATATTATTTGATAGTTTACAGCCAATACAAGGCACGACCCTTATCATTATTTCTTTCTTATTCGTCGGCTTGATAAAATTATTGAAGACAAATATAAATTAAAGGTCCTAAAGTCTTTCAAACGCCCCATACAATACCGTACGAATAGATACCTACTTTGCTGTCAGTTCTTGATCTTGTCAGTCGTAATAAAGGATCGCGCATCAGTGGATAATTTCCTGTTATTTCATTAAAATTGATCTTTTAAGGGAATTCCTATAAATCGAGATACTATCTTTATAGAATATTCTATTAGGAGGTATTCAAGTAGTACCTACCTTAATGTTCACACACAATTCTGGCGACAAAAATAAACGTTATTGGAGGGCCTACTATGTACAATCTCCCCCCTCCTTTCCACCGAATCTAAACTTGAATGATTAATTTCAAATCACTAACGACGGACAGTCAAGCAGGTATCGTATTTATTTACAAACTGACCGTTCATTTGATACATACACATAACAATTCGGTAGGTACCTCAAATATTATATCAGCATATTTGCATAATTTCGCTTTCAAAAATAATGCCCATCTCGACGAGGATAGCGAAAACAATGAAAATGGCATAGAGCACCAATAGCACGCCACCGACGCTGCGTCTCAACGTAAACTTCCCGATGTATAAGGTAAGCCATAAGCAGGCTACAGCGACTAGAAGGGAACCAACCACGAAGTCTATTCCTGAAGAGTTGATTAAGACGGCAGTGTTCTCCGCACCTTGTCCTACTAGAGTCAGCGTCCTGATGAGCCATGGCAAACCCAACGCGAATAAGATTGCAAGTGAGTTAGCTCCCAGTGCGTTAGAAACACCTATACCGCCTTCACCTGAAATAGAAATAAATAAATTTAGATTCATAAAAATAAGTGACACGACATACATTATTAGGTATATATCGATATCACTGATCGAGTATAAGTTAGTGACTAAATTGTTATTGTCAGTTTATAAATAAAATTATTAGAAAAAATAAACTGCAATTGCGCAATTAACACACGAGCATGAATTCTTGGTGTTTATCAATTAAGATAAACCCTAGTGTGGGCTAAAAACCCTACACTGGTTTATTTTCGAGTAGGTACTTACCGGCATATTAATATAAAGTAGAGTTACGCATTTCTGTTGTTGTAACAAGCGTGTGGAATTGATTGGTATTTGTATGTTGCCCAAAAGTTGTTTACATTCGTTTCGATAATCGCATAGATTCTTTGATATAAGGTCGTGAAGTGTAACCATACGTCAGTAATAGTGTTTGGGACAGATCCCCAAGCTATTTAAACTTCCTCATTCAAATACGAGCTATGTCTAATAAATTAAATATTTACGATACTTATTTGTGTTGAGCTTTTATTTACAATGTTTTAACAGCGTTAATTGTTGCTACAACAATTCGTTCCACCTATATCAACTTTTAACACCCATTAATATTTGTTGGATAATGCTTCTTTTATGTTTCTATACATAAATAAATATAATTACATAATCATTCCAAAAAAATCTCATATACATTACGTAGATGTATACCTACCTAATAAAAACTGTGTTAAAAGCGATACGCCTACGAATTGCATTAGCAGTTAGGAAATGATTGAATAGTGTATCGCTATACTATTTATATAGATAGTAACCACTGTCTGGGCGATAAATATACCTTTAGTTGTAGCTGAGAAACAGTGTTATTATTTCATCGCAATAAATATTTCATCAAAATTCGCTGAAAATGCAACATAAGTAAATGTATTTTATTAATTCGCCAAAATAATTTTCGCAGCATATTCTAGATATTAAAGTTATAGTTATCGGATATTCGCTATATAGACAATATGCAATATATTCGCACTTTCGTATTCGCATTGTACAATATTAAACAAAAATAAACAAACCTCTTCTTGACATAATGAATATTGAACACGCCTCGGGAAGGCAACCACCAAAGGCCAAAAACGTCATGCCCATCACTGAATCAGGAATGAAGAATGTATGACCTGTAAGAATTTCATGTTATTATATAACTAAACAGTTTTGATATGCTTTTGTTTCCATTCTTAGATTTATTATAATGTTTGTATCTTGTTTTGTGATCTTCTATGATTTTCCTTATATGTCAAGATTTTTCTTTTTTTTGTGTCTTCTGTCCAGTTGTTCGTGACGTTTCTTTTGGCGGCGACTGAAAATCAGTGCTGTTACCCGGTCGCGAATTTACGAAGGCTACTCGTATACCATTAGAGTGAAAGTGCAAACTGAACTGGCTTAGCTTATGTTTGACAAAACTTGAAGAAACCCTATTATATTCTAGTACAGAAATTGACCGAAATCGTGTAGACTTTGTTATATAAATTCATTCTAACATTGCAGCAACAAATGCTAGTAAATTTGATGCCGATATTTACCAATAGTTAGCTTCAATAATAGGTGGATAATTACATGGAAATTATTATTATTTTAAGAATAGTATTTAAACGATCGAATATAAATTCAACTAAGGGTGTCAAAATCACTAATTTCAGTATTTCTTAAGCGAACATATTTCTATTTGAGTAACAATTTTGCAGCTCACATTATATGTATTCAATATTTGGCATAGGTATATTATTATTTAATTCCAAGAGTGCTTTCGTATCTAACAAAAAAAATTACCACAAAGTGTACGGTAATCGCTCGCTGCGCTTCGCGATCGCCTTACACTTCTAACCTAATCAATCCTTTTTTTAGCACTTGCTTGATTTTTTTCTATATTAATTAATACTGTGATAATTACATTGTGAAGTGAGGTCTTACGGATTTCTTCTTTTCAAGTTTAGTTGGGGTGAGCCTCTACTCGACTAGGTTTTGTCCGTGCATTTCTTTGAAAATATCAAGGCAAGAAGCTAATCCATTTGAGTCATTTTTTTACTGAGATAGATTAGGTATGGTCGAGTAATATGCATAAACAAAAGCTCATCTATTAGAGTCTGACTCGTGACTCAAATAGCCTTTGTAAATTTGCTACCCGGGCTACGGTTAACAGTGTTTTACTGAGTCGCTGACCAATTTTGATGTCACACAACACTACCTACTTTATTAACATTTTTTTCATTACTTGTTTAATATGTAGGTATACCTACTATTATGTATGATTGTGGTGTTGTGTGTATTTTTTAAAAATAAATATATTTCCTTTCTTTCTTTTTCATTAGTTCAAAAATGACCACTGCTCTGGTACTTAGGTTTCTACTTGGTTAGTCGTTTTGTCATTCAAACAAAATTCAGGTCCACCTTCAGTTATACCTGCGTTCCTAAAATATACTTAATGTCTATCTCCGAGCTCCCAGTGTTCCACATTTTCATCAAAATCGGTTATAGCTTACTCGTGTCAATGTAACCAAAACAACTCATCTTATACACGGTGTCCCAAAAATAACACGCCAGACTGACACTGGAGCTAGATTGGCTTCAGGTCTATCAGATAATATCAATTGATAATAAGTCAATGCGTAAACTTTAACTAAAGTTTGACTAATTACTGTGAAAAAACAAATGTACTGGACTGAATCAGCAAAATGATCTTAAAAACTAGCCTATTTAATGTTTTTTTTTTAATTTTTATAACATACGTACTTTTTTTTTGCCAAAATTTAAAAAAATCCATTTTTTTCATTTAAGTCGTGCTGCTTGGGAATACTACATTTAAAAAATAATACTGAATAAATGGTGCAGGCGGCTTTTGTCGCCAAATTACTCATAGAGATTTTTTTTAAAAGCTTTAAAGTGGCAATATCTCGAAAACCAGAAAACTTTTACTATTCATGTTGATGTTATTAATATAAAAAAACGTCTACGACGCTGCCGCTGCTACCGATCGGCAAGGTTCCCAGAAGGCTGGCAGCGTTTCCTCTTTGGATCGCCAAGCTGATGCGTTGGCGGAAATAGCTTCCCGCACGCCGGTCACCCGAGGCCTCGTTTTTTTAAAATTGTTATTGATATGATAAAATTACTTACCTATTACAGTCATGCTCCATGTCACAAAGTAAGAGTTCACTCCGATCCAAATAATGCACATGATGAAAGCTAATGGGTATAGTTTTCTGCGAGTGACTGGGGATGGTATAGTCATTGTAAGCACAACTTTCAAAGGCCAAGCGTACAGCCACCAAAATTTATACAATCCTGATTTCTCACTAGGGAATCTCAAAATACTTTTTTTCGGTTTATTTTCATCTTTATCTTCAACTAAAAACAGATTTTAATATTACACGTTAGTAGGTATTAGCTACTAATATTACTGAAGACTTGGTTCTAGTTATTGAGAAGCAATTATATTTTACCTTTTTCTACTGTAACCTTTTCCGAATTGGAAATACCATTAACAGCCAGGCTTGTATCACTGAAACCTTTATTATCAATCCCCTCTTCTACAGAATTCCTAGTATCTTGTATTGTTTCAAGTGTATCTGGAAATAATAAAACTATTTAAGAACCTAATATGCTATGTTTGCAATGAAATACCTACATTTTACTAAATCAAGTTTCGTTGTACATAGGTAATAACTATGACACTTGCATTTAAGTACTTAATACCTAAAACTATATTAATAACAAAAAATGCTGCTCGTTGCATTCAGGCAATCAGGTCACTTGATAGTTAAGTGTATACCAATGTTTTTCAGCTTTAGGGAGGCTAGCCAGTCAGTTCAGTACTAGTAGTCTAGTACTACCTGGTAGTCTTCAAGGCTCGAGTGAACAGGTTACTTCTGGGTAAGCGTGCACCATCGTAGACCACATCATCACCTAAGATCAAGTGAGATGTGGTCAAACGCAAACCTATTGAACAATAAAAAAAAAATAAAAAAAAAATACCCAACCACCGTGCTTGGTTTCCTCCCGAAGTTTTCCTTCACCAAAGGCTCAAGCACATACCTAGTAGCATTCAAACCAACGACTTTCGCGCGGTATCCGATGTCACTGCCACTGGGCTATCATCACCTTATATTGGCAATGCCCCTGATATTGCAAATATCATCAGGTCAGGTACCTGCTTGTCAAACAACTGACATAAAAAAAAATCGAAATAGTCTGAATAAAGTTTTTGGGGAAATGAAAATTAGTTTTTTTCCGGAAAATAGAAAAATTCGAGAAGTTTTTGGGCGTCTGTTGGTTCAGCTAGTTATGAAATATAAAAAGTCCAATTTGAAGAAATAAGCCAATACATTAATAATATATCATATACTCACTAGAATTACTTGATTTGCAACATTTGCCGATTATTTTATCATAGAGCGCAAAGAGCCTCATGCTGTTGAACATCACAACGAAGTACAGGACATAGAGGACTGCGAGCACTACAGCCTCGTACCAATCAATTTGGCCATCCCATATGAAACCCACTAGAAAGCCGACATTCACCATGTAAATAACAACATCTCTAGTCACAGGTCTTGCTTCAATGGCAATAGGCTAGAAAATTATATTTATGGTTAAAAATTGTAAACGTCGAGGCACAATAGCAGAAATTAATTTATGCAAAAAATATACAAGTTTCTTTTTTTGACGCTCTCTTGTGACAATACTCGTATTCAAGATTTTAGACGCACCCACGGATGAAAACGGATTATTTAAAGAATCCTTTCGATTGATATAATATTCATGTTACATTGTTTAAGATTAGAAAATGAAATAGACTTACATGAACAGCAGCGAGACCTCCTACGGCTGCAACACCGAGTGCATTGAAGATTGCAGATCCAATTATAGTTCCAATACCCATATCTGACTCAGTCAGAAATGTTGAAATCACATTAACAAAGAATT
Organism: Ochropacha duplaris; assembly: GCA_951361185.1. Classification (NCBI taxonomy): domain Eukaryota; kingdom Metazoa; phylum Arthropoda; class Insecta; order Lepidoptera; family Drepanidae; genus Ochropacha; species Ochropacha duplaris. The sequence continues at coordinate 7,256,567 of OX592690.1, forward strand.
CGGGACATGATGTGGCTACTGCCATAAACGTAGCTGCAGCAACATTCTGCAAAATGATCATAATTATACTTTTTTTTGTTGTAAAAGCTTTTTAAAAAAAAATACATTGAATGAAATAAATAAGATGGTTAACATGATGGGTGGACTTACCTGTGGTATTTTTAAGTCTTCGCATATAAGTTCCACGCAGGGAATAAAATAGTCGTTACATACAATCGCCAAGAGAGTAAACGCATAAATACCGAAGAAGGCATATAGAATGACAGCGCCTTGTCGTAACTGGTCATCTGTAATAATATATGGATTAATATATTATTAAATAACTTGTAAAAATATTTTGATAGTCCTATTTAACAACAGGCTTCTGATGGTAAGTGATTACCGTCGCCTATAGAATTAGGGGAATTGGCAATGTGTTATCGACCTTTTTACATTGCCTTGAAGGCAACTGGCTGTCAAGTGCAACTGCTGAAACACGGATAGATGCTTGGTGGCAGACTTTCAACATAAAGGTGGCGGCCGGTACTACTACAACGGTAAATACGTGAGGAAACCATAGAGCGGTGGTAACCGTACTATCGTTCCATCACCGAAAGCTTAAGCTCGTTTTAGGATTCGAACCCACTGCCTTCGGAGTGGTAAGCGACGTTTGAATTAGCTCGATTTAATTTTCATAATGTGGTAAGGTTTATTTTTGTTTGCTTGTTGGGAATAATCTTTAGTACTACTGAACCGATTCAAAAAAATCTTTCACCAATGGAAGGCTATATATCGCTGTCCAACAAGGGCTATATTTTATTTTAATGTCCTCAGGAACGCGGGCTAGACCGTGAGGCGTAAGCAATTTTAACCATATTTTTTAGATATTATTCTCCCACCTGTGAACAATCCATCGGGAAAACTATCAATTGAATCCGATAGCAAACACCCCACTTCTCGCAAAGTGTTATCAATAACTTCAACTCTGGTTCTCAGCCAAGGTGTCCAGTGCCAAGTGACATCCTCCTCGTCCAACTTCATATATAAGTCTTCCTTCATTAAAAACGATTTACCATTTCTCTCAATCGGTATATAGTTGAAATCGACCGTTCCATCTAAATGAAATATAAATTGATTAAGCACGTATTCTTTAATGTTTCACGTGTGAAGAAAAGTGTTAATGTATACATAAGTATCTATATTAGAGATAAAGCTAGCTGATGACCCCGTAATGGTTTGTTTGTGGTTTCGTCTATTTAAGCCAGTTCCGTGAGATACTGTGTACACATACATGCAGACAACAGAACAAATAAACAACGCGTATGCGTGTTGCATATAACGTCGTTTTGGCGTACAACAAACTCGCACTTGAACCGTGATATTTTGAGATGGTCTTGAAAATTCGATGAGGGCATAATGGTAGGGGAGGCGAATAGGGGATTTCGGGATTTACTCGAGCGCGGCAGATTAACATAAGGGGGTAACCTTGCACCTTGTGAAGTACTGTCACCAAATCTGAGCCCTCTATGTAGTGTCGAACGCCTAGGGTAGCCCGTCAGATTAGTAAAAAAAAAACGATGGTTTGAAATACTCGAGCGCGTCAGATTAAGGTAAGGTAAGTTAGTTACATGCAAAATAGTGTACATTTCAATAATCTGACAAATTGGGCGTGACGAAAGAAAATGGAGACTCGCAAAGTTGCAAAAAATAAACGTCACCTGGATTTTCTCGAGCGCGATTAGTTTTTTTTTATTTTGAAGTCACGAATCACGGAAATATCTTAATCTGCCGATTTACACAAGCCGAAGTAGCTAAAATCATTATTAAGTGTATAGTCCAGGAATATTATGAGTTTCACCTCAGAATGAGAGATAGTCAGTTATTAACTTGTATAAACCTTTATTTTGACACCCTAAAACTTGTCTCAAAGGCTACTTATCTTAGGGTGCCCGCGACTACTGATTTTTCAAGGTCAAAGGTCAAAAAATCATTTATTGCAAATATCTCGTTTCCTATGGGTTTTTTGGTATGTGTATTCATAATAAATATTGTAGAAGATTAAATTTTCTACAACTTTTGCACAAACATTTTTTCGATATCTTGAAACATTTTCGAGATTTCGATATTTTTTATATATTTTTTTTTTTCAAACCGTCAGATTAAGGAAATCCCTCAACATAACTGTCAGATTATGGGTCAGTACAACAAGGCCATCAAAAAGAACCGCCTGTATAAAAATCTGACGCGCTCGAGTAAATCAAGGTCACGATTTTTTTTTGCATTTTCAAAAATCGGCCCTGACTGATGGTCGCGTCCAAATCGTCAGTCTTTAAAATAGGAGCTACTGGAATGTCTGACGCGCTCGAGTAAATTTTAAATATTTTCAACCCCTTCGTACGGCCACCCCCACCACGCAAAACGGCAGATTATTATTTTTCCGTTATCAGACAGACGTGGCGCGACTACCCTATTAATATCTGACGCGCTCGAGTATTTCTTGGTGACTGTTTTTTTTTACATTTTTGAAACCCTGTAGACGCTCCCCCCACCGCTGAAGGGGAAAATATCACATAACCTTTTTTTCTTTATTCCACCTAATCTTCAAATTCCAGTAGGTCCCAAAGACGCTCGAGTAACTACAAATTTAGCATAATTGCCTCCCCTACCATAAGGCTCAATTCATATAGCGGCGGAACAGAAGTGGACGTTTGAGTACAATTGTAACATTTAATTAATAATATCTTTACGGTCGTTTTATACGGGTTGCGCGACATTATAATCCTATAATTACTCTCTACCTTATATTTGATTTTTAAACTAACAAAGATATTTACATTATTATAACTACAATTAAAAAAACTAGTCTAATCTAAAAACTACCTAAATTAAACTATAAAAGTGCGTCGAAGAATTCCTCCGCATCGCCGTCGACTGGTAACGTTCCCAAAAGACTGGCAGCATTGCCACGTTGAATAGCAATGCTGCCACATTAAATGTAATAATCCTATTACATTTTCAACAACAGACTTCACTGGCGACTGGAAAATATATTCACATCAGTTACGTTCCCTTCTATACCGCCGAAACGGGAATTGACAATATTATCTTACTAATAATTATTATAAATAAAAATATTAGTTAGCGAATAGATCCGCGAGTAGTGCCTACAATTGCTATTGCAATGGCTGTGGTGGTGTGTAGTTGCGCGAGCCTATATTTATTATTATTTCATTAAAATGTATAAGATATACCTGTATTTAGTACAATGTTTTTATATGTACATATTTCATGGCGAGCGCGGTACCTAGCGTCTGATGATGGAATTATTATAAGAAGATATTCCATTGGCAGTAACGGTGCACAGTAGGCAAACAATCGTTACATAAGATATCCATGACTTTATCTTATATTATGGACATTAACTAATACTGTCTATCAGTTAATTTTATACATATAGAGAAGAAATCAAACTTTTTTTATTTGTTATAGAAAATAGTTTATGGATCAATATTGATTTTTGTTTATAAAATCAGTACCTATCTCTAAATTGAAGATTAAACATTATTTAATATTATTATTTCATGAAATTCACCATGTATGAACTTACTTAAATCTTCTAACGCTATGCTATTAGAAATGTAGATAAGTATTATGAGTGAACCATATATAACACAGAATCCGGTGTGAGCCATTGTAGTGACTTTTTCCTCCAAATCTTGTTATAGAACCTGTAACAAAATTAACATAGGTAATCTATGAATAAAAATTATTGACATCAAACCATCACTTTTTCTACGACTTTTCTTTGACTAAGTGCACAAGTGAAGTGAAATGAAAGGAAATCGTGTATCGTGACTCATTAGATTGTCCCCAAAAAATCCGCGAAAAGTTTTAGTGGAACAGCCACCAATTTCACTAAAACTTGACCTTTACGGACGGACAAGGACTAAACTTTAATGTTAATATGATATAACGTGTCTATACAACATTAAAGAAGAATATTAAAAATTAAGAAATGGCTTAAAGGTAAAAAATACGAAGCCAAACGCCTTTAAAAATCATCATACCTTCAATGTCATTTGTACGGCTCAAGCCTTATTACAAATAATTAATGTAAGATTAGGAGAAATATTAATAATGTAGTTGTTACCTTACAAAGTTACGTAACAGATCGCTTTTTATTATTTCCAGACTATATCGTAGGTACATAATACTTACTTATACCTAGTATTATTATGATGCCGTTATTTGATAAGTTTAGCATAGAGCTTTATACGCAATAAATATCTAAAATAATAGCTAGATAGGGAGGTATTAAATAGATTATAATTTAATAGGAGTTCAATTGACGCATATTGGATTTGATTGATCGCATTGATCAATTGGTCGATAACACATATCTCATTAACTTATCTATTTTTTTATTTATAATCATTATATTTAAAGTCTTATGAGAACCGTCTCCAGTAGTAGGTATGGAAGCGTGTCAAGCTGTGTGTGCCATTAAACTTATCTAGGACTGATGCTATACTATACGTACGTAATGTGTCGAAACTGATCAGCGCTAGTTTTACGACCTGCGAAATGCTGAATTGGGGCTGATTTGTAACACTGTTATTTGATAATTATATTTACCTTTTATATTTGCAATTTTTTTATTTGTTGTTGTAGCTTTTTAGTTTTATTTTGTCAATAAATTATATCAAATGTCTTAATATATGTGTAGGTTGTAAAATAAGTTATTATATAGTAGTTATCCCTTTTATATTTGTGTGAATTTGTACCAAATAAATCATTTTTGATTTCTTTCCAAACTCTTTTTGTATAACTAAAGCGTAGGTAAATAGTGAAACTAGATAAATAATTTTCTATAATAAATCTAGTTATTATTTAATTGTATATACATATAATTAATGTTGTTTTAGAGAGTACTAGAGCATATAGGTACACCATTATTTTTGTCTGGCGCGTGCCTTTAAACCCCCAGTCGGCATTATTTCTTCCGACGTCGTCAACAATGATCATCATATTTCAGCCTACTTACACAAAATATTAATGATTTCTCATATAACACTCCGTCAATTGGTGAAAACCGTATCAAAATTCGTTTTGGTTTTTTTTTAGTTTATCGCGTTCTAACAGAAAGACCAATGCGGGACTTAGTTTTATAATTTGTTCTTCTTAGCAACCTTGTCAACCGATACCGAATCAAACTATGAGTTGGTTCCTAAATGTTGTCGTTCAACATGTCCAAATTATGTTACAAAATACGCGCTTTCAGCATTAGTTTTACTTTTGAAACAAAATTTTATCTAAATATTGTATCGATTACATTTATAACTATTGTAGAAGATATTGCTAATCTAGGAAATTATAGTTATCTTAATTCAATACAAATTACGAACTTTTTGAGATAAAAAAACCATCAGATTAAGTAATTCATTCATAGAACACACAGAAACAATTCATTATGTGCACTAGTTAGTAGTGAGGCTACGCACGAGAAAGAGTTTTGCTGGAGTGCGCTTATGGGATCAGTTTAGTTCTCAATCCTGCATCCTCAATCAGAAGTTATATGGAGACAGCGCTTGTCCGATACCACGATATTTGACCAACTAAAACTCTAGCCAAAGCTGTATGGAAAAAAACAACTACAAAACATATTATGTGCGTTCGTGTTTGAATGCTGTTTCGTGTGCGGCGCATTGCTAGTAGGCGTACCTAACCGTATTTGCACTTGTAATATTAGCCCTAAAACATTACCCGAAAAGACTTCGTGCGTACCTACTACGAGCTTCACTACGAGTCATGAACTCTAGTAATAGAAGACACTGTTGTGATCTTGATCATTTTTATCTAGCCCTAATATTTTTTTTCATTCTAGCGTTGTTGATACTTTTTTTATAATTTTAACAGTATATTTAGAATAGCAAATATGACCAAAGGCGTATCTATACGAAAACACAGTCCACCCATCACAGCGCAGGGGAGGCAACACACATTTAACCATGTTTGTAAAATATATTAAATTCGTCACAAGTGCCTGTGGCTATTATACGATGTATTGCATGATAAGGTACTTACAAAAAAACTATGTATATAAGTCTTTGTCAGTCCCTGGTCAAAAAACAAAAAAAAACAAGTATGTTTTATATTATTTCTTGTGAGGTATATATATTTATTTGACCGATAATACTGTATCGTTTTGGTCATGGAAATTAATTTTTAGACGTAGCGATAATTTTAAGTAATGCGTATTATGAAATAAATCTGACAAGAAAAATATTATTCCCCCATAAGTTACAAACTGTGAACTCCCATTTGCCCCTAGGGTAGATATATTGAAAACAGTTACAAATATTTGATAATGTATTTTCAGAATATTTCTGTGATATTTCGACTAACTAGGCCTAACTATTCTATTAGTATTCTACTAATCTCCCAATCCACACTTTTTAGCTCGAATTATAAAAAATCATTCATGGGTGTCTACGTTATTTATATGAATCATGTAAACCATAATTTGATCTGTGCGCTAATGTAGAGACAATCAGCTTTTCCGTCTATTATATGAATGTAACAAAACTAATACAAAAGCGAAAGTCTGTTAACCAGTTTACACTACGTTTTTGATAAAATTATACACACTGTATGGATTAGCTACTACTGAAAAAAACGTTGGGGATAGCTCTAATTCATATTGAACATAATATTATCTATAATGACAAAGAGTACCGATACTTACCATTTTTTATAAATTAATTAATCTAATGTTAATTAATCAGGAGTAAAATTTTGTGTTAACACTTTACATTACATTAAACATAATTATTGTTATTTGAAAAGGATATGATTTATTAAGCTACGTCTTATATCTACTCATATTATAAACCAAGAACATGAAATCTAATCGCTTTAACTTTCTATAAAATATAAATACAGATTGTGATACTTGTACCTACCTAAGGTACGAGGTAGCGAGGTAGCGATCGGTAGGTAGGTAGGCGACCTACTACGTAACATTTGCTAAGCCACTGTTGTACAAAAGTCGATAACTTGTACCTATTGTACTCGTTTATCTGTGGAGCTAATAGAGCACACTGATAATTAGCGTTATGTAATGATAAATTAAATACACATTGATACTTACTTGACCGACGACGAACACTAACTTTCAATTAACGGTTTTTATTATACATTCCGATTTTTAATTGCGACAACAACTGTGCAATCTTCAAGGATCTGTTTCACGACACTGAATAAATGATATCAATGCCAGGGGTTTTTATGTAGATAATCTTATTTGATAAGCGACTCCTTTGCAATGATTAGTATACATCAATAATTATAATTATATGAATATCTAGTTCTTCTTGTAAGCGTTAAAATAGTGTAAATAATAACCATGTAGTATTAAGTACCAATAAATTTAAAAAAATACTCATCCGAAATATCAAAATGTAAAATATCTGCGCTATTTATTATCACCTAATTAAATTCACAAGGGATTTGCAAGATTTGTAACCAATTGAAAGTAATAGGGGTGGATTTTTTTAATTTAGGTACCTCACACATTTATAGAGGTCGAATATATATTTTTATCGAGTAGTTCTTTAAATATAAAATTCGATAGGTTTTCTTACAACAACCTGTATAAAGCTGGTTGTACCTACCTACTATTGACTTCAGAAATATATTATTCAATGAGTAGATATTTTTTAAATGCTGATAATAAGATGTTTAGGTGATTCGGATGTTTCGTATAAAAGCCAACCGTAAATTTGAGAGCGCCCTAAGCGCTCGCCGAACAGTCCGCATAAGGGTGTAACGATAACTTTGGCTACATCTAAAGGCTACATTGTAGTCCGTCATAAAAAAAAGGAGTATTTCAAAATATGAACCTAAAATAAAGTAAGGTTAGATTTTGTTAGATGATATGAATCTAGACACGCGGTAGCGTGTCAAGCCAAGTTCAAGCTAATAAAACTGGCGAGCAGCACCGTGTGTAATATTACACGAACCATTTGGAGCCACTTTTGACCCCCTCATAACTCAAAAACTGTTTCACATAAACATATCAAATTTGGCTCATATATTGAGACTTGCGAGATACATTATGTCATAAACACACCTCAAACGCTTATTTAGATATTAACGTCCAAAAATCGTCATTTTTATCACTGACCTATATATAGATCAAATTTCTATCCCGACGAATTATATTATAGCCCTCGCAAGTTCTAAAGCTGCAAGTTATTTTTTTATTCTTCCGAAAATTTGTGTTGCTGGTAGAAACAAGCCGTTGAACATAGAGCTCTTCTAATACTGTATTAGTAAGTACTTAATAATAAATCTTATATGAGAACTAGCCAAGTCAGGCTTAAGGCCCTTTAGACCAGTGCAGAAGCCTTTGAAAATGGTAAAAAGTAAAAGTAATTTATAGTTGGATGAAACCCATTGGAAAAGGAAGAGAATATAACAAAAATGAAAGGAAAAATAAATTACGGTCGATCTGAGGTCGGAAAGTGGAAGTACAAGTGGGAAAAAGTTAAATAGCAGAGTTGTAGGTAATATAAAGATCTACAACTTTTTTATTTACACCACGGAGTAAAGAAGTATAGTGGAGCTGGCACAAGGCAACTAGGTCAGGTGCCTCAACTAGGTCATGACGTCACAGCGGGCGGGGCTTGCGATCCCTAGTATCGAGAGAACCGTCACCGCGATCGGCTCGTGTTTGAACGTACTAGGTTCTTACGTAATTAAATTGTTTATTCGTTTAGACAATGAAGTGCATTGTTGTTGGGTGTAAGAATTGCTCAGAATCAAAATTGAAACATATTGACGGCATTACATTTCATGTGGAAGTCCTTATAATTTTAATTATCATTTTTATTTTCATTTTAAAACACATTTTCACCCATAACTAGAGTCATCTGTCGTCGAGTAGATGCATTATAACCACGCGTAGTTGTCGTAATTTATTATTATTTATTTGTTTGTGTAATTTATATAAAAACTTTGCTTTTCTGCTTTTCACATAACCAAAAAAATATCATACATTAAATCATTTTCGGCTTTGCCGCAAACAGGAATAATCCCTACCCTACTTGCCATGCCTTTCTTACGGACATAGCATGGCTTAAAGGTTTAGATACCAAGTCAAAAGTCTTATTAAAAAAACAGACATATATTGTACTGGAAGGTCTGTCATGCTCTGTTACGCCATAGTGGTGAGTAGACGAACTAAAATGAAAAATAGTTAGTTCAGTTCAGTTACACTGTAATAATTACCTTCACCGCTAGATGGATTTACTAATAACTGGCGTGTCTTCCTGCGAGGGGTGGAGTTATCACCGTGCCCCCGTCCCCTCTCACCCGCATTAAGCGACGCATCTTTCTTAAGAGATTTTACATTGGGGCCCCTCCACTCTACTTATTTACACTTTACTTTTTCACATATCCTCAAAATTTATGTGAAAAATTCAAATAACCAAGTTTTTGGTTTTTTATTTCTATCTCATATAATAATTATTATTTTTTCATAAAATTTAGCGAAAACTTACCTTTTTATGCCCCAAACACGTTGTAATTATTTTGATTCCATACATACATTTTTTCACCTTAATATCGAAAAAGTTAGGGTGCTTTTCAATCGAAAATTCTCACGTCAAAATATCTCTTAAAAATAATCGGCGGGTTCTTTGTTCTTTGAAATCTCTAATTTCGGATGGTATAAAAAAATATATACATTACTATGGTAAATGTTCTCAGAAAATCTCTATCTCAGTATATAAAAATGTACTTTGTGGCCAAGACCCTCCTAGCCCCATCCCCACTTCTCTATGAAATACCTTTTGATGGGCAAAAATTTTCCGTAGGCTACTCAGGTATATAAGTTATCTTAAAATAGCAATAAATTGGCATCTACGCATGTAATTTAAAGAAGATTCTACAACTTTCTCAGAATATAGTAAATTTTCGTATTCGTTTCTTTGCATTTTCTGAGAACATTTTCCATAGTAATGTATATTTTATTTATACCATCAGAAATTAAAGATTTCAAAGAAAAGGAATATTTAAAAAGAGATATTTTGACGTGAGAATTTTTGATTGAAAAGCAAACTTTTTCGATATTAAGTCAAAATAAGGTGAAAAAATTAATATTTTGAATCAAAATAATTACAATGTGTTTGAGACATTACCCTAATTATTTTTTAAAAATAAAAGTACACAGTTCTGCCAGTGAAAGTCCCGTCAAAATTTTTATTTTTTTTCATTTTCTTAAAATTGATCGAAAATTCAAACTTTGAGGTCAAAAAATTAAAACCACTTTTTACACCTTTTTAGGGGTTGAATTTTGAAAAATCCTTTCTTAGCTGATGTCTACTGGCCATGACAAATCTACCTGCCAAATTTTAAGTTTAGCGAGAATAAAACAAAATATTATACGTTCTGAGATGTGAGTTGTATTTCACGCTTACGTTTATACGCCCCCTGTAGGTATTTATAGGTAGTGAAATATACCATCGAAATATTAGAAAATTTAACAAAAACTGTTTTAATTGATTTATATATTATCTTCATACTTAAGTTATATACATTAACTACTACATAAACTAACCCCCCCCCCCCCCCCCCCGCCCCGCCCCCAATTTCGTTACGTAATACTTGAACGCTCCCTTTACCTAATTTGTTGCAGCGTGAAGTTGGTTAGATGTAACGTCCAGATATAATTCAAGATGGAACACTTCAAGTGGCAGATCCTGTATATAAATTACCAAAGAGTATCTACATCAATAATGATAAAAATATCTATCGCAAAGTAAAATATAATCTTAGATACCTACGACTCTTTGCTTTTTACGTTTCAAGGGCGGCTACTAAATTAATATGATGATTTATGTTGTAAATAAAACTGACAAAATGTTTGCGTTATGTGTATATTTATAGAAAACACACGGCAACATGTTATTATATATAGGTGCTCTCGATGATTATTATTCTTAGCTACCTAAAAATACATATACAAACAAAATTGATTTATCTAATAAACACATTATAAAATACTGATTATTAATTACACATTCATTCTTATTATAAATACACATGCTTATAGGAATTATTAAAATTATACAAAGTTGTTTCACTTATAATATCGTGCGATGGCTAAAACTGCTGATGGCCCATATTACTGACAGACGTGAATGCTAAAAGCCATACTTGAACTGGCCGCATTTAAACTTTTTATTATTATTTATTTAAATTGAGCCGTTCGGCCGGCCAATGAGCGTACATACCTAATTGTTATTCGTAAACATTTCTCTATATGGGTTTTGGTAGAGTAGATAGGTACTCATCATTTCATGGAAATAAACATATTTTAAATGATGCTTAAACTTGACTAACTTACTTGTAAAATGGCTGTGACATTCAGACAAACGGACATGATAAAATTATAAGTACTATCTAACTACATCTTTATAAGATTCAGATTCAGTAAATCAATTCATCTAATTCGTCCAAAAGCTCCTAGTCATCATTATTATATCGTCAAATACAATAGGTCGATTGATTTAAATATGCAATTGATAAATTATTAGTGATATTAAAATATAGGTACACGTGTTGTTTTCATCGACAATGCATGCACGAATATCATTAAATATGGACTATTACCGAGATAAAAATGAATAATTATTAATTCACGTGGGTTTACGACCAATGATTATTTTTATTAATCCATCCAAACTTGAACAGCAATATATAGTACCTAAATACGTAATAGGTATATTGATTAGTCTTAATTGTGATTCAGGCTTTATTGTAGGTATCAGAAGCTCATATTGAATACTATATTCATTGTAACACAATTATAAGAATAACTATTGTGTAAGCAGCACATGGCAGTGGAATGTAATGTTTTTTTAGATAAGTACCTATCTAATAATAAACTTTAATACCTATAATTATTGTATGTTATATCAGGCTGCCATTTTTTTAATTGCTTCTTGTTATTTATTTTCTGATTAGTTGGTATTTTTTTCTTATGGCCGTCATTCATATAAACTTCTTGTACTCTAATAGTAGTGCTAGTACGTATACTTTTGTCGGTAAAAATATTCGTCAACGAGTCGTATATTATCCTGAGAGTGAAGAACAGTAATAAATCAAATCCTGATATTAAAGTGAAACCAAGCATAAGACTGAGAAGACCACCAAATGCAGCTGAAAATAAAAGCTTTTGTTAGTTTAATTACTTTTAACGTAGGTAGGTAGTAGAAGCCTCTGTCACGGGACTTTTTGTTCAAAATATTCCTCATCACAAAATAAAAGTGCGATTTGAGAGACAATTTGTACCATCAGCATCTTATTCTCAATAAATCAATGCAATGTACACGCTGTGCCATCAATGTTTGAAGGAAAATTGAATTACAATAACAATATCCTGGGATATTTTTCACACACATTATCTGATCCCAAACTAAGCAGAGCTTGTTCTATGGGAGCCAGCTTACTGATACATCAAATATACTACTTTTTTTTAAATTATACCAAATTACTTACACCCGGACTCAATCTATCTGTAAAATTTCATATTTGTAGTCAATATAATCGTAGTTCTTGAGAAATCGTGATTAGTGAGTAGGTAAGTAAAAAAGTCCTAACTCCCGGAACTCTATCTCCATTATTTATAATTTTGATTAGACGTTGAAAATAGGGCTCCGCGCGGCTGTTACAGCATGCGCGTGCCGCCGCTAAAGAGAGTTCAGCAATAAAAATATTTTTTTTATAACATAAAATGTGATTTTAAAAATTTGAAAAAATTCTAGTATCTTCTTAACACTTGAAAGAATCGAGCCCTGAAGAAAAAAAAGTTTAATCATCATTTTTTTTTTCTATTAATATTTAGCTACAGGCATAGCTAAATATTAATTGAAAAAAAAAAAATTTTTTTAGACTCTTAATTTTTCAATAGTTATAAAATATCATAATTAACAAATTAATTAACTTTAATGAAAATTAACCGCAGGATCTTATAAAGTACATATATCAAAAGGGCTCCACGAAGTTTAAAATTTATAGGCCAATTATTTATACCTTTCATTCCATTGTTTATGCCAATGGAGATTGGGAAAAAAATTGTTAGTTAACAATTGAATAACTTTTTGAAAAATGATGATTAAACTTTTTTTTCTTCAGGGCTCGATTCTTTCAAGTGTTAAGAAGATACTAGAATTTTTTGAAATTTTTAAAATCACATTTTATGTTATAAAAAAAATATTTTTATTGCTGAACTCTCTTTAGCGGCGGCATGCGCATGCTGTAACAGCCGCGCGGAGCCCTATTTTCAACGTCTAATTAAAATTATAAATAATGGAGATAGAGTTCCGGGAGTCAGGACTTTTTTATTGGAAATTTCCTCCTCTTTAACTTTGCTTTTTCAAAATTGCTTAAATGTTAATATTTTTCAAGGTATTAACAAAAAACGAAATATCATTTTTTTTTCATCTTATTTTGTTAATAACAATTGCAATTTTTAACCTGCACCAAAATCCTTCAAAAACATTTTTCTAGAGGTGATTCCGAATCGAATGAGCCATCGCTCATATTTTTAGGAACTTTATCTCTATTTTTCACGTTTTTGAACTTGTTGACTAGACTAATGGTTTCCTCATGATGTTTCTTCACCGAAAGCTCAAGCTCATTGTAGGATTCGAACCCACGACCTTTGCCGCGGTATTCGACGTACCACTGAGCTATCAAAACCAAACTACCACAGTAAGTATTTGGTTGAACATTAAATCAAAATCATGTATCATATTAAACTGTTTTTTTTTATTCTGCCACTTTTTATTTCAGTGGAAAATGTTATTTTATGTTACACAATAGGTAAAATTTATAAAACAATATGAAAAAGCACGTCTGACAGAACTTTTAAATAAATAAGGATTGATAGCGGCTCTGTTGATAGCTGCGAACATTTTAGACAGATGGGCCATAGATGGGCTCCATCTATCAAAACTGTCCTAGATTTCTCTCCGTGTCTTTACAAACTAGGGTATAATTATGGTGATTTCTTTATTTCATTAATTTATCATCAATTTTGGAAACTCTTTTTTAATCTGGATCTTATAGACAATTAGGTATTCAATTTAGGTCCTGGAAGGTCACTTAAAAGTCCCAGTATTGTTTTTTATAATTTGGATACATGGAACTTATATTGCAAATTTCAAGTTTCTAAACTTCAACTTGCATTTAATTTCTATTCTACTTTAAAAATCTAAAAATGGTCCTAAAAATCTACAAAAAAAAGGAAGAGACGAGTAAAAAATATATTGTTTAATAACGGCTCAGGTGACGATTATTAGTTGGTTTCCTCAAAAAGTCACCAGAAAGATATAGAACATAATTATAATAAAGAAACGGACAGAGAGGTTTTTTTAGAGGATAAAGGTAACAGAAAACTAAAACAGTATGTAATTTGACGTATTTCCCCTAAATATAGTAGGAACTGTACTTAGTACACAAATTACACAATGATAGCGTAAACCATTTAAAGTTTACCTTTGGTAATGTAAAAGTCCAGGCACAGCTTTAACACTTTCGTCACCTGTCTGTGGCACTTAACCAGACTACGAGCATAGGTAAGTCATTGGAAATAAATCCATTACCACTTTCAATATACGAACCTAAAATGTTTTGCCAGTTCAAATAAACATCCCGCCTGTACCTGGTTGATACCAAGTCGTTGAAGAACACATTCAGTAGGGATCGATTTTCTAAATTGACGTCATTACTGTAAAATAAATAATTATTAAGTAAGTATAGATAGCCCATACGTTACACAACTGTACCTAATTAATACACGTGATTCAGATAAGTACAGTAAAACACTGGCGAAACTGATCTTGTTTTAAACAAAGGAAGTAAAATAAAAGTGTATGTCGATTTTGTCAATCTTGCGTCCACATTAGGTACAAAAGATGCATTATGAAAGAAGGTACAATAAATGAACATATTTTCATATACATTATACGTAGATATATTATATTAATATGGAGTATGAAAAGTCCACCTTTATTAAATATCGGTATTGCTTAAGCTCATCTAAGCTGAAATGACTCGCCCCACTACCTACATAAAAACACAATTGCTAAGATCACGGATTTGTTGTCCATCTAGTCATAATTTTCTTAACGCGCGAAAGAGCGGCGACATCTTGTTCCATACCTTACAATAAGTCAGCGCTACTCGATACAGATTAGTTGGATTTATCATGCGCCTAGTATCATAGTTCGGATCTGTCGACACTCCCGCACAGATAGTGTCGTTTTTTTGCATTCACACAACTAAACCAAGTAGTGCGGCGCGTCATTTCAGATTTGACATGTTTTAAATGATTGGCCCTTGCAAATAAATAAGTATGTAATGTACTCACAAAAATGGAAGGCCGCTCACTTGAATATTAGTGGTTAAGTTCCCCAATGCAACTTCCAGCGGATAATCATAATGCTCACAAGCGGGGAGACATTTAGGTGAAATCGAATTCAGATCCACAAACAATCCTTAAAAAGCATAACAACGTAGATATTGTAATTTAGCAACCTAAATTAATTTTGATATCAACAATTTATTTACGTGAGATCCAAATGATTTGTGAATTTTTAATATTATAATTATGCTTAACTTCATTTATGCTGAGCAATATATATATAATATTATGGAATTAAACTAATTTAGTCCAGCCAAATGAGGCCAATTGCTTATCAGCGCAAAATTACCAACAAAATCACGTCTATTTTCCCGTAACTGACATTGGCAATTGACATCTAATTTAACAGGACCTATCTTGTATTTACAGGATGTCCGGTAAGTAGTAAGTACGACAAACTCAATGGGGAGATAGGTGGGCGGGTCACCTATACAAAAATTAATAATACCTCAATGTAAGTGTCACCATTTTCGAGATATTTCAGATTTTTATGTACCTATTCGCCCACCTATGTCTCCCTTAAGATTGTCGTACTACTTACCGGACCAGTATACAGGATATTGACTAATATTCTTTTTTAGAATGAAATATTTATTTAGTTATTATAAATATAAGTTATTATAATGTAAATAACAGAACTGCCATCAATGTATTTTTATCGACATTAAATTATATATAATTGTGTAATTTAGCCAATCCATAATATTTTTGTTGTAATATCTATGTTTTCTTTTATGTGTTTCAAAATAAAAAAATATTATTATTATTATTACCATAATCCTTGTCGAACGCGTTCTCCAAACAAGTCAAATCGCTAAAATTGCAAGTTCGTGGTCTATCTGAAATTTTCAGTTGCTATAATCATAATAATGAGTCAATTCTCAAAACTCTGACTGTAAAACTAATAAGAATTTTAACATGCGTAAACCGTGATATTTAGTAGGTAGGAAAGACGGGCGTTTTTAGTAGTGTGGTAGTAGTGGCCAACATAGTGGGGGGACAGTTGATGTAATAAACCAACAATTACGGGTATTGTATTTAACATTATATTATGAATGATTTGCGCATCACAAAGTCAAATTAAATTTATTCACTACATCACTATAATGTACAAAGAGTAAAAAAGAAAATTACATACCTTGTAGTGGAAAATAAAATGGAACGCATCCACATGTATTCATTATAATTTGAATATTCTTAAACGCGATGCAATTGTGGAACGAATACTGGCGAAATTCAGCAAGTTTTATCTAAAGCAAAAAATTTACATTCACTGACTGGAGACTTTGCCATCCAAAAGGAAGGCTTTTGGATGGCAAACAAAAATCGGAGTATTAATTCAAATAAATTTCAATAATGAATATTCCAGTTCATGATTATCATAAGTATTAGTAATTACTTATATGTAGAAACAATAGCTTTTTCCGCCAACGCATTAGCTTGGCCATCCAAAGAGCAAACGCTGCCAGCCTTCTGGGAACCTTGCCGATCGGCAGCAGCGGCAGCCTCGAAGAAGTTTTTTATAAATTATAGTTGTACATTTGTTTGTATATTTTGTACATTTGTTGTAAATAAAATATAAGTACTTAAGGTAACTCTTGAGAGAGATTTAGGAGCCGCGGAACCTATTATAGGAAACATATTTATTCACAACAATGCCGTTAAAAAATACAGACTTTTCTATAAAATAGTAACGCATGCCAGCGTTTCATCCATAATGTGCTCTCGACTTTAGAAGTGATATTGGGTTAAATAAAAATACCATTTGGAACTATTATATGTATTATAATTTTTAATACCTATCTCTTTAGATCGCATACGCTTACACTATTTATGTTTCATGTATTGAGTGACACCCCAAATATGTTTTGGCTTACAGAAATAAACCTATACAGAAATAATCAGCAGAGAGCAGATTCGCTTGAACAAAAAAAATTTACCTCTGAATCTAAATTACTTTTATTTATGTATGCTTCTTTTTTGCGGAAATAATTTGAGCGATGACATTGAACTTTATATCTTCGTTTTTGCGTCAGTTGCTAAATCTTTTAATACGTCCAAGTGGCGTTATCGTATTACAATCGCATGCAGGTTTGGGCAATTGATCATGATTAAATTGTATATTTTTCAAGTTAGGTATCTTTGTTCAAAGCTCTAGTTCCTGCATTCCAAATTACTTAACAGAAATATAGGTGTTTTTAGTATTCATAGGTTTTTGTGATCATAAATAAACTCACTATTTTGAGCGGTAATGTGGTCGAAGATAGTAAGCATACGTAAGTAAGGGAACTACCTAACTCTCATGTGCAGTTGCAGAAACACATCGATACGAACGTCAATGAAGACAAATTGTCAACTTAAGGTGGGTATTACAAAATTATGCTACTACTATCGTGCTTTGGTTTCCTCACGATGTTTACCTTAAACAGTGTCATCACATAGAAATGATCCTATGTGATGACACTGTTTCTCAACAACATATCTAAGCACTCCTAAACTAGGAAATCTATGCTAAGTGAACTTAGGAAAATAAAGTAAAGCGAGTTACTTTACCGCTCATCAAGCTACGACGCGTCGCGCCGTCGCTTCCTAGGCGACTTTTATACAAGCTAACTAGTAGTTTTTGTCAACCTGGTTCGGCACGTTCCGTAAAATTACAGGTCAAAAACTTTGGGGGCACTCAACTATCGGTTGCGAACTTTATTAAGATTTTCAATGGAAACAATTGGAAACTATTTGAACTCTATTGAAACCAAATTTTAACCCAGTTTTTATCATTTTATGTTCTTTACTTACAGTAGGTAGCTCTTTTCTCAAATGCCTAAATTAATAATAAATAGTTAAACCAACTGTACCTAATTACTGTATGTATATCTACTCTTTGCGCACTGTTTTTTACGACTCGATTCCTTGGTTATGTCAGAGTTACTAACAGAATAATGTGTTACCTCGTCGTGATAATAGCACTGTCTGTCTTCAGGGCTGAAGCTCTTAACGCCCGATGTTGTATACGTCCTCTCAGGTGACAAAGCAATGAGTACCTCCGAAGATGGGTTCACCATACGAACTGGCGAATCCAGATTTGGTATGTTATACGCATTGTCAATGAAAACCTGCAAACAAAATGATAAATTGATGTTAAAAACTATACATTGCTTAAAAAAAAATTAATCAATGCTTAGGAGTTGCTGTGCAGCCTTTCGCATCGCACTGATCGAAGCATGATTTGACGAGTTGAAATAGATTGAATTATTAACTATCTATTATTTCCCTTTCTGTCACTTAGTAATAGACTTTACATAACATCAATAATTATCATATTTAGACATGTACCTTGTAAGTAAATAACAACCTATTTTTCTGTTTCAGCCCTAGTAAAACGTTTTGTCATAGACGTGGGCACTACCTACTCAAATATTTATAGAATTATTTATGTATTTAATGTTAGGGAGATTATCGACTAAGTTTTACAGTTTATACTCTTAAGTAGGTATGTAACAGAGAAGTCATTAAGAAGTCTCCACTGATAAACATTGAATATATAAGAGATATTATAATACGATTATATAAGAGATATTTGGGCTTTATCAAATTTTAGCATCTTTTCCCAAAATCCTTTCAAATTATATTCTAGTTATAAATTATCGCTATAGAGGACAGACAGCACGTGTACATACTTGATTGCATAAATGGGGAAAATTGAGTCGATTAGTGACCAATAAAAATACCAGAAAGCAGAACAGTCGCACATAAAACGTTAGGTATACCTATTTTTTCTTTTCTGTGATCGCGAACTTTCAAAGTCGGCGTACTGGACCGATGGATAGATATATACTTATCATACTCTAGGGTTTTGTCATTATGGTCCTGGAAAAGATTGGAGCAAAATAAAATTGGGACTTGGGAATGATAAACTCTCGAACATAATAATATGACGTAATGAGGATAGGTATAATACCTACTACCTATTGATTATTTTTCGTCTTGTTCCTTGTTTAGGTAGGTAACATGAGATGCGCTTCTATAGAGGTACTGTTCTATAATCTGTCGCAATACAACAGTTTCCATCGATGCTTGAAAAATACGAAATAATACAAATAAACCTAGATTGTTCGCAAACTTACCAAAGCTCCTTGTGACGCGACCGCGGCGCTGTAGTAATCATCAAGGTCAGTATTGAGAAGCACTGTGAGCGCCGTTTGGTATCCACTCGACGCAACACGCCTGGGATTTGGCAAATGAAATACGCCTTTCTCTCTGTAAATATAAAAATATTGTTTCTGTAATATCTACCTACCTAAATCAAGCCCATAGAAGCATAACATTATGTATTCTGTGATATAGGTAGCTATCGATTTTAATATTGTAATTAGTGAATACGGGCTACTTAGTCTGTTCCAAGCGGTAATCTATTAGAATAACTAATGTATGTTCAGCAAAATTTGATTTTTATAATTTTTATGATGTTTTTACCTGTTTTTACTTTCATCATTATCATCAACAGCGTAGTAATTGAAAGAGCAACATATGCTCAGCATCGTAAACACTTGCTGGAAGAGCTGATCGCAACGAAAGATGGTGTTCTTCCACATACATCGTTGAACTAAGTGATTGCACGACGATGTGGGGGAAAGCTATGGGCGACCGCATATATAACAAAAAAAAGTGTAGGTATTCAAACATTTTAATCGAACAAAGAAAGAACAACTATGAAAATATTGATTTTGTAAAACCACGTTAAAAGAAAATTGTTTAGACAAACCATAATGTTACGGTCAGTATAATAATGCAGTTCATGAAGGTCCTTGTTCATTTAGTGGCAAGTCAGAGCTCTCGACCATTATGCCTTATAGATGCGTCGCGTCGTACACATCGACAGACGAGTACCTAATTATAGTAATCTTGACACCACTATTTCAATACGTAGGTCAGTGTTTAAAACAAAAATATTTATTTGTGCATAAAGAATCTATTTCGGGATTTGCCGAAAAATTTTAGTCTAATCTAGAATAAACTAGTTATTCCGCAAAAATACCACAAACCTATGGATTTTGACAGCATCTCATAATTAGATAATTTCTGTGTGTAATATTTTAAGTAAGTATTTATTCTGTTTTATACAACAAAGCGAAAAGCGTGAGCTGGTACACGTTAGGTACAATGCGTTTACGAGGCCACAGAGCAAGGATATACCTGGGCTATTTTTTACGAGGTTTCATAAATTATTGCTTTGACTTTATTACTAAAAAAAAGATTATCGTACAGTTGATATTTTCATGGATACGTGTTTTATTTTACGGAAATTCATTGAATTTCAACATGCCACTATTTTCCAACTTACAAACTGTAATTAAATGAACATACATAAAAAAAAACATACAGTCGAACATATAACCTCCTCCTTTTTTGAAGTCGTTTAAAAATCACGAAGAACTCACGCGTCTGAACATTGCTTCTATTGTTATGTTATTGAAGTCCAGTGCAACTTGTAGTTTTTGCAATTGCTGTTTCTGTACATCGTCTGTTGCGTATGTTGATTGCAGCAGAGGCACAAAACGCAAAGTTTCGAATACAAAATCTGAGGACATATTTGCTGGAACTAATCTAAAATATAAAAATATGGTTATTATCTGTATTTTTCAATCACCTTTTCATAAAACTGAAACATAAATTTTTCTATGTTCACCGGCGTTATATTTTGATACTTTAAAAAAAATCTACAATAGGAAGGTACTGGAACTATGTACCTATACTGTAACCACAATAGGAAGGTTCGATCTAAATTTATAGGTACACCAGGTTAAAAAAAAAAATTTGGGAAACCTAGGTGGGAATTTTAGGATTGATCCGTTATTTTAGTAAAATACCGATGTAAGTAATTAATCAAAGGATTAATTATCAGTTTTAACATGTATCTATAGTAATTACTTTTTTTTTAATCCGTAGTCAAACAAGGAACCTTGATAGTATCGACATTTACAGTCGTTCATCAGTTTGTCGCTTTGGTTTGTCGTTCCATCCATCTGTAAGGACTATTAATCTAGCACTACATACAATGCAACGGATCAATCCGGTCCGGTGTCCAGAGGAACACAAGCATGAAATCGCGTTGAAGTCAACACGACCGCATAATGCAGTCGACTACGACTGCTTGGAGCAGTTGTGTTCGACCGCAAAATAATACTGATGCGAGTTCATTTACAAGATGGATTTCGATGAAGAAACACTGCTTCTTGTACTACTATTACGCAAGCGTAGGCGTAGAAGACACCGTAGTATGTGGGTGCGTCCAATACTACAATCAAGAGAACAGCATGGAATATTTCATACTTTGTATCCCCAGCTGAGAGAAGACACTAAAAAGATTTTCAACTACTTAAGAATGTCCGTGGTTACATTTGATGAATTAGTTAGTATTTTAAGCATAAAATACAACGGACAGATTCCAAAATGAGGAAAATGCGGGGAGCGGGGAGGGAGTGGCGCGCGGTCGGCAGCAACCGCTTGTAGCGGTCCGTGTATGGTGGGCCGACCGCAGAGCGACTGCTCCGACCACTCAGGAACTGCTCGAGCGGTCCGTGTATTGCGGATATGAATTTAGTATGGAAACTGCAGATCGCCGTGCGGCGACCGCATCTTGCAGTCGGTCCAACTGCAACATGCGATCCGTCTATGGCGGGCCGTAGACTAAGATTTATATTAATTAAAACTAACATTTCATCTGCAAATGTCCGCGCTGCTTTACGAGAAATCAAATTTAAATTGCAAATCGTCACCGCAGGAAATGGAACGTCCCATATTGCACCCTGAGTACTTTCTATAACCTGAAATAAAATACCGGTGTAAATTGAAATAGTAAAATTATATACATATCTCATGTTTTGGAATTTCATTATTTTATCGGTAGGTATTAGTGCCAGCTACTTTTCTGGGGGACCTATGAATGAACTTTATTTGAGCCAGAAAAAAGGCCAATTAATACAGGTTGTCCGGTAAGTAGTAAGACAAATTTAAGGGGGAGATAGGTCGGCGGGGCCCCTACCAAATAGTATACAAAAATTACCTCAGTAAAAGTGTCTATATTTATCTATATTTATTTATATGACACACCAACAGTATACACATTAAAACATTGATTACAAAGTATAGACAAAATATAGTCTGATGTGTACACCTATTATAGGAGTGTACAGCATTGACATTTAGGTGACATTAAACTAACAATAAAAATGTTTTATGGAGGTAAATAAATTAAGTTGATATCTACTAACTAATACAAATTACTAATATTTATAGACGTAAAGGCAATGCAAACGTTTTCAGAGCTTTTCTTTTAAAGCAGGCCAAAGAGTCGTGAAATATGTCGAAATCATTTGGGTTACCACTGTTCAATAACACAGCTAAGTGCCTTGTGAAAGCGCGCTGTATAGTTTCAATGCGCTGCGAGTGTATGCTATAAAATGGATTCCAAACGACGCAACAGTATTCAAGATGGCTTCTGATTAGAGCGTTATATAGAAGGATCCTAGTGGACGCACATTTAAACCCCTTTGTGTTGCGTTTCAAGAAACCAAGCATTCGCGCAGCCTTTGACACGACGGCGTCAATATGCATTCTAAAGTTGAGCTCGCTATCCATCATCACGCCAAGATCACGCATCATGCTAACCCTCTGTAGGGGCGTCCCGCCGATGTTATAAGACGACTCTAACGAAGTTTTTTTTCTAGAAAATTTCATATGGAAGCATTTTTTTGTATTGAGCTCCATGTGGTTGAGATTGCACCAATGTTCCACCCTAGATAAGTCATCCTGTATCAGTTCAATATCGTGAAAATTATGTAAGGTCTTGTACAATTTCAAATCATCAGCGAATAGAAGGAATTTACAATTATGTATTTTAGCCGCTATATCATTAATAAAAATTGAAAATAAAACTGGGCCAAGATGAGATCCCTGGGGTACTCCAGAGTTGGCATAATAAGGCTGCGAATCGTATCCACTGAAGTGTCACCATATTCAAGATATTTAATATCTAATATTCTTTAAAATCTTTATCTGTCGCACTGCTTACTGTACAACTGGACATCTGTATATATACCCACACCGTAACAGCTAAGAGCTGGCACTTACTTACCATGCCCAACTAATTAGTCGTACGGTTCAACGACGTAACTTCTCACTAGCTTTTTGTGAATCTTATCGACCATTTTTAATGATAAAACTTAAAGCTAACTAGTATACAAAATAAAAATACGAAAATCGCTTGATAAAGAGAGGAGATGGTAAACGGATGTTTCTTTTCTTCACGTATTTTATTAATTATATTAGTAGGGTAGGTACTTATTCAATTTTAAATTGATGTTAAAAATATTTAAAACTCACAGTGACTATAGGATTCCTGGCGTACCATCTGTATGCGGTCACTACGAGATAAGCAGCAAAGATTATGCTTAATATCACCGCAAGCGCCCAACAGCTTCTAATAATAAACACGAGCTTTTAAAGATTTATGAATATTACATTTGATGAATGTCCTTACCGTTACATTGTAGGCTACAGATCCGTAGTTAGGTACATTATATCTATAAACATAGATATAAATTAAATAAATATGGTAATAATAAAGACAAACCTTTCAATGATACTTAGATCATCCATCACAATATACTTGTAACCGTGTAAATCTGTTCTCTTGCAGAATTCTGAAAATTTACTAGCACAAACATTCGTCGGGGGTTCCTCTTTCATCCAAGTTTTATCATTTAAGGACCTCTTTTTCATTTTTATTTGTCTGTTAAGACTGTAAAGAAATATATTTTCCTCAATATTTTCTCTACACACCTCAACACACATGCAATACTGTTAAACTGTCAATTCAGTGTGAAAAATTGACGTGATTTATCAGTCACACACAAACTAGCAATTATAAAGCTTTGATCAACCGCAGATAAGGAAGCAAAAGTAGTACAACTATTCATAGCCTAAATAGGTATAGGTATGTTCCTGTTCAATTGCTACCGTAAAACTGTGTAATATTACCTACCTATGTTTTGCTTTTTTAGGCGAATAAAGTAAAAACTTATACAAATGAATTTCAACTTTACCTACCAATGTTCACTATAAAGAGCTGTTTTGTTTGACTAAACATCTTCAATAGGAATATATATACAGTCATTTTAATTGATTGTAATACACTGTACAATAGACTTCTAAAATCATACCCCTCTTTAATTGTGCACAGTCGGGTAAAAGCATAGCGTGACATCTGTAATGTAAGCAACTTATTTATACCCAACTTATAACTAAAAAAAAATTAAGTGTAGTATACCTACCTAATAATTAATTCTATCTTTGCCTAAATGTGTTTTTATTCTAAATATTCTTACGATAATATCTGTATTAAACTTATAAAAATCTATCATAAAATATAATAACTATAGTAGTAACATGCAAACAGCTAGAAAATTAGAGTATACGAGTATTTCAAGTTATGAAATTTTTTTGAGCATATACTCACGAAATCGCCTTTCCCCCAATACGAGCCATACGTTGTCGGTTTTTGGCGATGCTCAAAGGTGCCTCAGTCTGAGCCATAGATAATACACTATATACCTACTAGGTCTGAGCTGCTCGCGCCGTGTGGCCGGTACGGACGGCGCTCGCGAGCCAATGCAAAATAAAAATGGATAAAGAAGACTGTATTCGTTTAATACAATTATATGGAAATTTATCATTTTTTAAACTTCCATATTTTTGTCCTATTGATTACGATTTTGGTATAATTTTTTGTTGAGTTTTCGTTTTTGTCTTCTTTTTTTATTCCATCGTATTTGGAATGAAACTGAATGCTCAAACTGGCTCGCCTTGGATCGCGAGCACCGTGTGTAACTTTCAAAAATTCGCGAGCAGGTAGGTACTTGACTTAATGTTATATGCAATTTCAAGGCGGCGGAAGTATTTTGTGTAGCCAGATAATTTTTCAAAAACTTCAGTGACTTAGAGATTTCGGTTTTGGTATATAAAATATTTGTAGAGTTATTAGTTAATATGTAAGAATTTGAGGAAATGTAGAACCTTACGGTATGCAATTTTTACATTATACTTTCCATATACATAATATTATGTACCTACATACACCTACCTACCTATACAGAGAGAACTTTCCAAGTGGAAGTGGTTGGCCAAAACCTTAACTAAAGGGAAATGCTGAAAGGTGTCTCGAGGCCAATTTTGATGAAAACTAAAACTGCATCATTCGATTTTTGATAAATAATATTCCAAGTCAGGAATCGAACTCGTTGAATTGAGAAATAAAACCTGTAGATATTACATACATCATTGAGCACCCTAGAAAAATCTGTAGATAATACCTAATCATGCTGCAGGGCCAACACAACACAGAATATAGCTCTACGGAACGAAAAAGGTCGACATTTTTATACCAAACGGTGTTTATAATCGGAAATAGATAATATATTCCATATCTACACAAATAGTTTATGGTTTTGCTGCATTAGGATATTTAATCGATCTCATATCATCAGCCTGTGTCAGTCCACTGCTGGACGTAGGCTGGTCTTCGGGCATCCTTTTCCAACCGCCACCAGTCGCTCCACCTAGGTACACAACGTTTAACGAGTTGCCATCTCCACTGAAGAACACGTCTACCCAAAAGGTTATCAGTTCTACTAATCCTTTCTTTAGTTATCTATCGGATCACATAATTTCGGATGCTTCCGAGCATAGCCCTTTCCATTCTGTTCGCTGAGTGACTTTAAACTTGTGGACTACTCGAACTATGTGTGTTCACGTCTCGGTGACGTATGATAGGTAGGACGCACTCTTTAAAAACTTTTACGGTAGGTATTGGCGAAGAAAAGGCTTGCCAGACTTACCTCTCTCTCGAAGTTGTTTTTACTTAATTTTAGCGTTTGCCCGAGGTGATTTACTCTTGAACTACTTCAAGAGATTGAGAACAGGGCTCCGGAACAACACGTTCATTGAACATTATCTTTGTTTTATCTAGATTAATCCGGAGACCCAGCCGTTGAGTAAAAATCGATAGGCTATCCAACATTTGTTGTCCTGCAACGTTTCGGCCACGACGACGATGTCGTCTGCAAATTGCAGGTGTGAAATGTATTCCCTGTTTATGTTGATGCCGTGTCCTGTCCAAAAGACTCTGGCTTAGATAAATATATCCCCCTAAGCCTTAGTGAACCCTGCCCCTCCTCGACCCTGACCGCCGCCTTAGTCAGGTATAGGGACGTTCTTCACGTTTTTGGTTTTAAAAACCACAGCAGTGTGCCCATTATCGCCACGGTGGGTATGTGTTGGTTAGACCCTGGAACAGCACCTAGGCAATGCCCCAAACGAAGACTTACCCCCAAAAGAAGACTTACCCCCAAAAAAAGTAATTGTCACTGTTTGGGGGTCTAGTGCTGGTATAATTCTCAGCATAATCTACACGAGCATTACAGCGGATGTGTACTGTGAGGAACTGGACACAATGATGGAAATATCGCAAATCTTCGACCAGCCTTGGTTAATGGCTCGTCTCCGTTGCTCTTGCACGACAACGCTCGACCTCACAGCACAACAGACGGTTTCTAAGCTTACTACTTAGTTTTTTACTAAACTCCTAACTAAATTCTATTTATTTAGTCCTTTTTTGCCGCCATAACATATAAACCGTGTGTCAGTTTATATTTTTTCATAATTGACGATTAAAAATACTTGTAATGAGTTAATTTAATTAAGATATGTGTAGAGTTTGAGTGTGAGATGCATTGCTATCGATGGTTGGTCCCTGTGGAAATTTTTCAATGCCCTTCTTGATTAAGTCAAGTGTACGGGAGGCAACAAACTGTTCAAAGGCATCTTGTACAACCTCTCGGGTATAGAACGTGTTTCCTGTCAAGATATTGTCCAAATTTTGGAAAAGTTGAAGTATGTCAGCGCAAGGTCTGGTGTGTACTGTGGATGACACAAAACTTCCAATCCTAGGTCTTGTAGGGTGTCCAAGTCCAGAAGTTATAATCAGATTTTGCAATTGAGATAACCAGCTGCCGATGGCCAAATATTATAAACGTTATCAGAATGGTATGGCTTAAGAATAATCAAAAACTAAACTATGTAATTATAATCATATTTATTCCTAATCTTAGATCTTTTACAACTGATACTAATCATCAGATAGTCACCTACGCACCACATGGATTTATCAAATAATGTAGGTACCTAACTAGTTACCTACTGCCCTACGGCTTAGAACGCGTTCTTAGGATGAAATTTGCCTTATGTCCTAACCCATGAGACTTAAAGTAATTAAGTATGTACCTATCTATATCTTCTATAATATAAAATTCTCGTGTCACAGTTTTAGTTACCGTACTCCTCCGAAACGGCTTTACCGATTTTGATGAAACTTTATATGTGTATTCGGTAGGTCTGAGAATAGGTTGTCATCTATTTTTTACTAGCTTTCCCCCGCGGTTTCACTCGTGTTCCCATAGGATCTAGCGGTATAAAAAATAGATAACCACTTACTTTTAGACCTACTGAATATACATATAAAATTTCATCAAAATCGGTCAAGCCGTTTCGGAGGAGTACGGTAACAAAGGACCGATTTGGATGAAATTTTGTGTGGGTATTTCAATGGCTTCCTCGATGATTTGAAAACAAAATTGGACCCGGTAGCTGGATTCGGGTTCTAAGTTTTGTTTTAATTTCAGAGCAGGACACTAGTATTATATATACTTATCTAAGATCTAACGCTATTAAGTAATAACCCGTATAAAAAAACTGAAGTGAATACAATTTTTGTTATGTTGCTGTTAGATAATAAGTTGTTTGTTCATCGATTAATTTGATTTCCTTTGACCTAATTATTAGGAGCGCACCAATACCAAATTTCATGAAAATCCGTACAACCATTGAGCTGCAACATAACATTACACCTTCGACTAATAAACACACACAATCACACGTAAACTTTTGCAATCAAAATATAAATATCTGTTAATTAAGTAGGATCATTAAGAAACAAAATCTATTATTATAGGTAGTAATTATTTAATATCAAGAGTACCTAAATTGGGATGAGCTTCCTTCCATTATTTTTGATGGTGTCAAAATACCTTTCAGTGATGTTGTTAAGGATCTTGGTATCCTTATTGACCGCAATTTGTCTTGGTGCAAGTTGCAGAGGTCAGCAGGAAGATGTTTGGTGTGGTTGGATCTATCAGACGTTTACGTAATTTCTTACCCATAGACACCAGAATTGCACTTTGCTTCTCCCGATTTTAGATTATGCAGACGTCAGCTATCTTGACCTCAATGAAGAGCTATTAAATAAACTTGAGCGCCTTCGTCTGTATACGATTCATATTTGGATTACGCAAGTATGATCATGTCTCTCAATTTCGCAATCAGCTCAAGTGGCTTCTTATTCGCCTTCGCCGGAATGCACATATACTTTCGTTATTATATACTGTCCTTTTCAATCCTTGTGCTCCATCGTATCTAAAAGAACGCTTTTCTTACCTTTGTTCTCAACTGCATCCTCTTCGTATTTCTTCCGAGTCACTTCTCAAATTCCCTCCTCATGTATCTCACTCTTATACAAAATCTTTCACTGTGCAAGCTGTACGACTTTGGAATTCTCTTCCACTTAATGTCAGACGAGCTCAGACAGTTAAGGGCTTCAAAGTATCTGTTACTGAACATCTTTACTCTTTATAAAGTAGTCTATTTATTATTATTGATTTGTTTCTTTTTTGTTCTATATTTCATTGTTGTTTTTGTTCCTTTGATTATGTTATTGTTATTAATATGATTTATATTTGGATTTATTTACTGCATACTTGTATTTATTAGTTTATTTTATGATTATTAATAGTATGTACTAGGATTTATTATATATAATGTATTATATACTACGCATGCCATTTCAATCACATATTTCCAGTTACCCCAAGGTTGCCTGGAAGAAATCGCTAAGGCCGCCTGTGTTGTTATCACTAAGTTTCGTCTTCTTTTGTTCTGCTATGTTGTATTTTTGTTTAATTGTGTACACAATAAAGAGTATTTATTATTATTCTTATTAATATACCTAATAGATTAGAATAAATATGTCTTTAACCTTGGCAATATTTAAATAAATTTAATATGTTGCTTAATAAGTACATCTGATAGGTACCTAACTCTTAACACCATGGTCAACCTTAAAATTGATATGTTTTTCTTGTAAACAATGTGTATGTGACTAACATTAAGAGTTGAAAGCAACAAAAATTAAATTAAAGTAAAAATATTATTATTTATACTAATATTATAAATATGTAGGTAAAGTTTGGATTTAGGAGGTAATGGCCGAAACTATTGATACGGTTTTGAAAATTCTTTCGCTAATAGGAATACAATGTTATTAATTAACTACTTTCATAGTAGGTACCTACAACTTAGGATTAAATACATTAGAATTGTCAATACACTTATTTTCATTTATTTATTTGACGATTAGGCTAATAGCTTGTTTTCAATCAATCAGTCACGCACGACTGTTTCCATGTGTATCTATGTACACGACATTGGCAAAGAATAATTTGACAACATATATTTTATACACTTTTCCTACTGAAATTAAAACAGTTTAGTTCATTAACAATATAATCAGCACCTTTGTTTTACTTACCAAGCGTATCCAGATAAAAAATACCAGGCGCCTAGAGAAGCTCGTTCGCCCAAGATCTTACAATTAATGATGAAATAAATAATTCGCATTATCTGTAATTTTTTTATTTGAGAATTTGAAACAGTTTCACTTTCTTACAAAGGTTACAATCATATTCTTGTTATGATACTTTCATATTCCAATGCCACTAGCTTTGCTACAACTTCCTCGCAACATGAGTTATACCTAAATACCTTTGACTTACACGTGTTCCCAATATAGTAGATATATAAACAATCGATAATGAGTCCTACTCTAATACTTTACCTACATTACATGGCAAATTAATATTTGATCTGTATCTGTCATGTACAACTTACATACAACCTTCACAAGATAGCAATCGTAGGAAAATATCGTATGATGAATAAAATATTGTACATGTAATGAACAAGGCATATACTATTTCATAGTTAACCCATAGACAAGCAATGTATGCATGTAAGCGATACAAATAGGTAACGTATATTTATTATTAAATGAAAACAATTTACAATTAAAGTGAAATATTTTTTATGAGAGCTTAGACTACAAGCAGTATGGCTTTAGACCTGGATAGTCCGCGGAACAGCTATAATGTGCCTCAAGCAGACTGTACAATACTATCGTAATACAAAGACTGCAATACCTGGTGAACATTAATGGCTTTCTTCATAATAAGATCGACGATATTTAGTCAGTGCTTAGCAGATTCTAAATTCAAATTATCTATAGAATTTTTTTATTAAGAACTTGCTAAACATCGTCGGTTTTATTATGAATAAGGCCATAATAGTTTAAACTATTGGTATTTTTTTCTCTTGGTTTCTTTCAAGCCATCGCGTGTAAGAGAATGACTTTTCTTATGCACTGAGTGCGGGGCGGCACCAACCACATTCCAGGATTATTAGCCAACAAATTAAATAGACCTTTTTTCAGACTAAGGATCTCAATGCAGTCACTTTTAAATTATTTTCATGTAAATTAAATTAGTTTTGTTTATCAGGATGGACGTTTGATAATAATACGATAACATTTTATTACTACAATATTCCTGTATGTAAATATGGATTGTATAATTGAGTTAGAAAAAAAGGCTTGCTTATTTAATAAGCCGAGTAATTCGTAGGCCGAGTATCACAAATAGACTATATTATTATCTGCAAAGTAATTCCTATCGATGCTTTGACTTCACTGCATCGCCCGTGGTTAATAGAACTCCAAGAACTAATTGGAAAGGTCTAGATGTCTAGAGATCTTAGAAGTCTCCAAGGGACCACCAGGAAATGGACCTAACTGGTGCAATGACAAGGTGATGGAGACTTATAAAAAGGATCTAAAAAGGACGGCAAAGACAAAGACCAATATAAAGAGGCAAAGAAACACTCAAAGCGATGCGAAACGATAAAAACTAACAAATATGTAAAAAGAAAAAATCTAATATTATTAACCGAGAACTCACAAATCATAGACAGATGGTAAGAATATTATTGAGTGAAGAATTCCAAAATGAAGACCCTATACCCTGCGAACCTACGCATGGACCAATCAATACCCGAAGTAGATATTTATGAGGTGAAAAGTGCGGTAACTATGGGCCCAGACGAGATACTTCATCAGACTTATGGAAAAATCTAGGACCAATAGCTGTAGTTTGGCTTGCTAAACTATTTAATATCATTAAAGAAGCATTATAGCCACCAAGCGTATGCCAAACGCATGCCAAACAAGGGTAACGTGGCGCAATGCGAAAACTGACCTCACATACACTTAAAGTATGGGAACGAATCATCAAAAAACGTCTTATCAATATCTCTAAAATATCTCCAAACCAGTTTGGCTTTACTGTATCCAGATCAACCACCAACGCTAAACAAATAATCAGAATCCTGATGGAAAAATATAGGACTAACAAGAAAAACCTACATCTAGTACTCATAGATCTCGAAAAAGCTTTCGACAAAGTACCGCGTACTAGTATGGCAGGCTCATCGTGCCCAAAATGTCAACAATGCCAACACAAGAGTTCGAAGCCTGGCCGACGTAAGCAATGCTTTCGAGGTCAAAGTGGGTGCCCAATAGTCCATTCCTTCTCCACTGCCGTGGACTATCCTATACGCTGATGACATTATTCTGGCTGAATGTTGACGCATGACTCATAGGATCAGCGCCGCATGGTTGAAATTGCGATCACTTACAGGAGTACTGTGCGATCCACTTTTTCTCATTAAAAGAGTTTAAAAAACAACAATCTGACCGGCGTTATTGTATGGATCCAAATGCTGCCAACAAAGAAGAGGCATGAACAAAAGGGCCATACCAATGAAATTAATGCTATGATGATATGATATGCTTAAATGGGCGGGAGGTGTGACCGTACCTGACCAAGTCGGCAATTAATACTTACGAAGCAGTTTGAAGTCACACAAATAACTCACTGATAAATTTACCGAAAACTGCTTAAGATGGTACGGACACATTAAAAGACGCAATGAAGATCATGAGGTACAAATTTTACTAAACCTGTCGAAACAAAAGAATGGCAGCGACCGACCGCCATTGACCTGGTGGTCAAATATAAAAGGAGACCTCAAGAGAGCCTGAGAGAACCGACAACCCAAGACAAGTTTGTCAAGACTTGGGGCAGAAAAGTTAGGACAGGACACCCGACCCGAAATATCGGGACCAGGAATGGAAGATAAACAAATCTGAAATACTACGGAATACGAATTTAAACGGCTCAGAGAAAATGTATCCTTTAAGTGGTTGGTAGGTACATTAATACTGGTAACAAAATATAATCGTTTTCTATGTTGGAGATTGTATGGTAGAATATTATTTTATAAATTGATACTGTCAGAACAAAAAGTAGATGACCATATCCAGATTTACAAAACTCTTATACTTACAACTTATTATCATTGATATCTAATAACCAAAGATAAAAAATCCCAAGCAAAAGTTCTTTCAAAACAGTCTCAAATTGTGTTGGGTAATACTAGTTATTTTTTTTTTAAGTTTTATTCACAAAGCTACACAGGCAAAAATTTACAACTCATACCTGCTAGCCAAAATATATCTTAAACGAGCACTGAGGCATGTTTACCGTCGGAGCGTTCGAATGCTACTAGATTAAAAGACCACCCAAATGTTCGAGTGGGTAGACATTCGGTAAGGCCATTTTTTTTTTGCTGATTGTGTATCTTTAGTTATTAGATATCAAAGATTATTATACATAAAGTCGCTTAACAAGACAATTAGATTTAGATGCACATAATAAAAGGTCAAAATCAGGTGGTGAAAAACAAAAATTACTAGAGATTATAACCGTAAACCATTGGTCCGTATGATGTTAAGATATAATGGATATAATATTGATTAATGTTCAACTACAATATTTCGGCCACATAGCCAAAAAACACTCCGACAATATAGAGAAGCTAATGATCACGGGAAAGCTGGAAGGAAAACGACCTAGGGGACAGCCAGCGCAGCTCAATAAGATAGTCCGACCAGGTGTCAACTAGACACAAAGACGGAGAGCAGTGGACGCGGCTCTGGCGTGAGAAAGAGCGGGAACATTACGATGGTGAACCAACCACTAAAGAACATTCCCGTTCAGCTATTTCTGACAATTTGGTGTTCAGCAACATTTACAATCTGATCTTCAGCTACTTTTGACCATCCGGTATTAAGCTTTTTTTGATTATTTTATGTATAGCTAATATTGACAACTCTGATTGTAGTCAGCCGATTACTCTCATCTATGTATGATAGGAGTTTTGGATATCTAATACAAAAGTAATTATTATATAATCACAGTTAATATAAGTACTATTTACAATAAAATATATTACAGTAATTGAAATATATTATATACAAATTTAACATTTTTTATTCTATTATACACTTATGTCAACCGATATTTTAAATATATTATCGCACTCCGTAGAAAAGGAGGTCTAAGGGCTGAATGCCTTACCCTATTTGATGCAAGTCTAATCATTCAATTAAATTGAATAATATCGTAATAAGTTTCTTATAATGCTCTATATTTTCTTTATAATATAATTACATACTATTTGAGACAATGACAATTCTGCAACATGTATATCTTATTTTGACATTTTTTACCTCGAGTTATAAAAAATATTAAACGATACTTACTATATGGATTACTAGCTTATACACGCGACTTACGTTCGAATACGTTTATCACGGAATCGTGCCATTGCACCGCACTTTCACCAAATTAGGGATTTATTAGAAAAGTAAACTATCGTTCCCAGGCTTCAATGCATAGCTGTGAGCTTAGCTCATGGCTAAGAGTTACTTTCGCAACTAAATATTAAGTAGTATCAATCGATATACATTTATAAGTACCTATACCTAATAGTTTCAAAGTACATGTGTGTGGTTTTATAGACTGACATTCCTGAAAATAATACTATGAACATAAATGCGGCTTTCACTCAGTTTTACAGGCATGTCTACACTAATACAATACTAAGGTATTTAGTTAATTCTAAAGCTATTAGTGCATTTCCGATGATATGTACAGTACTTCATCGGTATATTTTGCCGGCTTAATGCAAAAACCAACTAACGTGATTTGTGGAAATTGATTTAATCATAAACTTCATAACATTTCGGGTCGAAGGCGATACTTAACTCAATATCCAAAAATTACGGCTTTAGTTGGTTTTTGAAACAAAATAGTTTATGTAAATACTGCACCAATACTGAACTCATGGCCTCGGTCAACATACACAACTATTACTACACACGCGACCCATTAAAATCGATTAGCACCATTTCATAAAAATCAATAGGCACCAGCGGCACACTGCGTATAGAAATAATGTACTTAGGTACCGTGTTACATTTGTATGATACTTTACAAATATACAGATTGCTTGGTATACGGTAGGTTCTTTTTTTTAGAAAAAAGCTTTTTCTAAATGATTCTAAATCTTTTGGGTATTTTTTTTAATTTCTGATTTAGTCTTTAAGGTCAGATAATTTTGTTCAACATGACTAACCCAACTGAGGTTTTAAAGAGATTGCTTCTAGAAGTAAGTATTCAATATTATCATATTATGTAGTACAAGCTGTTCGCGTTCCAAGAATAGAAATTATTCTGGATTACTGAAGTCTGAACTTAGTTAAAGGAGTATTATTTCTGTAAATAGTTTTCGGTCAAAAAGTGGACGAATATTACTCGTGATCTAACTATTCGACGAAAGAGAACATTCAGTCTTCATATAATTCTGGGTATTTTTTTGAAAATGGCGGCCAAAAAAACATTATGTTAGAAATTGAGAGGAAATTTAATTTCAAAATAATGTGACTCAATGTCTTTCAAATCTTAATTGACAATAATGTATATTTTTGTGTTTTTTTTTTTTCACATATTCACGAAAAGTATTACATAAAAAATAGATATGCAATATAATGATGTCCTTTGGATAAGTTAGCGACGACATTTTCATGTCTAGAAAGAATTCTTACTCCGGTTGGTAACCCTGCTCGGAAGACACCGAATACTCCTCTCTTACATGACAATACACCAAATAATTAAATTTAATTATACAGTAATATAATTTTCAGGGCAGTGAATAAGGTTATCATTAAAATAATTTCATATGGCAACATGTAACACAAGAAAACAATTACATTTGTAGAAAGCACCAATCATATTTCATAAATATTTATCGTTGCTTACGTGTAAGTAAGTAATACTAACTGATCTTGTATTTGAGATTGCGTATTTTCAAAACTGTTGTTGGGTCTGTCAGTAACTTTTTCTATGGAACTCTAAAATTGCGAAATATAAATCATTTTTCATATATTTTTCGAGCAGTGTATCCTATATATTTTGAAAATAACCATCTCAAAGTATCCCAGTACTATACTTAGTTCTAATATAATCACATAGTACAATTAATAATCTGGAAGTATCTCGGTTAAATCGGTGAAGTTTGTCACAAAATGCGGCCATTCTTTGATGATGTCAAACAATTTATCACCAGGACTGAGAGTCGACGATAACTGCCTATGAGCGAATATTTTATAGTCTTTAGCCAGCTTCCCCAGCTCTACTCCTCGTTTGATGAGTTTTTGGCAAGCTTCCAACTGTTTCTTCGGTGGAGGTTCGTTGTTAAATGTACCGATAAAAGCGATACCGACGCTATATTTGTTATAGCCTAGTGTGTGAGCTCCAATGTAGTCCCATCCGCGACCATAGTAAGCGGATCCATCGCCGGCCACTAAGAAGTTGTACCCAATGTCAAACCACTTCCTTGACTCAATGTGAAACATCTGTATTAGACGTACGCGTAGTACACATTCACTCTGTAATAAAAAAAAAAACAAAATATTTTGGTAAACAAACATTACAGGAAAACATTACACGTAGAATTGACATTTCATATTTTATGAAATCTTTAAATAAAATAATAATAAAAAAAAACTCACTAAATCTATACTAATATTATAAAGAGGTAAATTTTGTGAGTTTGTGAGGTTGTAGGGGGTAATCTCTGGATCTGAACCGATTTTGAAAATTGTTTTACCAATAGAATGCCACGTTATTTATGAATGTGATAGGCTATATTTTTATCCCAAGAAGAGATAAGTTCCCACGGGAACGCGGGTGACAACTAGAATGTAATAAATAACTAAATAAACTCAACTCAAAAAATACTGAACGGATTTTGATGCGGTTTTCACCAATTGTGTGATTCATGAGGAAGCTTTTGGTGTATAATTCAATGAGGTTTTGTGTAAATTGGCTGAAATATGACGATGATTGTTGAAGACGTCGGTAAAAATCAAACGGATAATAGGACTACTATCGCCATCTATTAGATTTTCTTTTACCATAAGTGACAACCAGGATGACGGGTCACCTGATGGTAAGTGACATTCGTCGCCTATAGACATTAGCCCTCTGGGGGTTTGAAAATTTGTTGTCGACCATTTTACAATGCCTTAAAGGCAACTGGCTCTCAAGTGCAACTTCTGAAACACACAACAGGTGTTAGGCGACAGATTTTCAACTTGAGGGTTGAAAAAATGCTGTTATACGCGCTATAGCACCGATACACAGCGAAGTTTCAAAATGTATCGAAAGATGGCAGTGTACACTACTGGGAGTTATTCTGTCGTGCGGATTTCTTTATGTAGACGTACATGCTCTGCTACCCGTGCAAAAACACTATACTTATAGGTACCAATATTATAAATGTAAAAGTATGTTTGGAGGTGAAGATGTTTGTTACTCTTTCACTCCAAAACTGTTGAAAGGATTTTGCTGAAACATAGGATAGTTTTTATCCCGGAAAAGATAAAATCCTTCGGAAAAACCGCGGGGGACACCGAGTATAATATAATTTTCAATTAATTAAACGTCTAGTTAGTATATGAGAAAGTTAGTTGTTATTAATATTACAGCGTTAATTTAATACAAGTTTTAATCTATAGGTACTAATATTATAAATGAGATAGTAAGTCTATCAGTCTGTCTGTTACCTTTTTACGCCTAAGCAACTGAACCATGTTTTATGAATGTTGGTATAGAGATATATGGGTATTGGAGAAGGACATAGGATACTTTTATCCCGGGAATAAACGCACGATTTCACCCGCGTCGCCGATGCTGAAACTGCGCGAAACCAATTACAGCAAAAATGTGACATTGTTAGCTTTGATAAATAGATTTAAATAATTCCTCTAATCGAAACTTGACAACTCCAGCTAAATCTGCGACTATAGCTAGAAGAACAATTCCACCAATGTCACAAACAACATTATTTAAGGTTGGTCAATGAATGCTGGTATTAGTTTAGGTGACTATCTCAATGGCAGCGACGTCGGATACCGCGGCGAAGGTTGTGGGTCCGAATCCTACAACGAGCTTGAGCTTAAGGTGAAAAAAAAACATCGTGAGGAAACCATAGCAAGGTGGTAGGGTATTTTGTAGTACTAGCTACAAGTTTCAAGTTGAAAATGTGTCGCCAAGCACAGATCGATGTGGTCCGACAGCTGCACTTGAGAGCCAGTTTCTTTCTAGACTTTGTGCTTTACTACCTACAGCCACATCATCACTCACCATGGTGAGATTGCGGTCAAACACAAGCTTATCTACAGTAATAAAAAAAGCCTCGGGTAGGCGAAAATTAGGCAACGTCATTCATATATGAGTAAAATAAGTACTGGCGCATGTGACACTATCCCTATTGTTATTGTTGACTTCTCAACCGACCGCAATACAATGGTAGGTATCTATATAATGTGCGTGAGACTTGTATTTACAAAAACGCCAACCAAAAAGCTTATTGATGCTTATTTGGATGCTTTAGGTACCCGATGATTAAGCGAAACTCCATCTAGAATATTTAAGTTTACATGAATCTAACCTGAGTAGTACAGCTTTCTGTAGCAGTGTGCGTTATGATAACCCATGGTATGGGTTGAATTATTTTGTCTAGTACACCCGTGGAGGGTTGGGCGAGCCAATCTGTTCTGGATACTATCCTCAAGTGATTAGGTGCTATTAACAAATCGTCTGAAATTAAACAAAGGGTTGAGTTACATAAAAGCACAGTAAATATATAGGTAAGCTAAAGCGCTATGAAAATTAGGAATAAACCGGTCGAAACGGCGCACTCACACAGACGCGCGCATCGACGTACTAAGCACCCCTGGCAGTGCTGTCAGTAGCGAGTGCGCGCGCGTCGTGATTAGTGTGTCGTAATACGTGTTGCGAGTTGCACCACGGACAACAACCACAATCCACAATCTTTTTAAAAATGCCACGAGTATACTATGGTATATACAGGTTGAATTTTACAGCATGCCTAATGTTCAAAATTAAAAATTATTTCGAACATGTTGATAGTACGACAGGATAAGTGTAATAGTTTATATGAAAGTACAAAAAATATTAAGGATTTTAATAAAAAAGAGCACGTTCTTTTAGTTTGCCGCATGTGAATACTTCTGAGAATTTGATCATTATTAGCAACATTATCGGATGGTGTAATTATACAGGCAGTGTATTTTTGTTTTTCAAATTCATTGGGTTCGATTCCTGGCTTGGGAAATTATTTTTTCGAAAATCTAATGATGCAGTTTCAGTTTTCATCAAAATCGGCTTAAGAGATTCCTATCAGCGTTTTTCGGTATTCTCTTTAGTTAAGGATTTGGCCGTCCACACACTTGAAAAATTCACCTGTATACCCTTTTTTATATTGCTATGAAAAAACTTTTTAGACTTTATACTTAACTTACAGGAACAACCTTAACGCTCCAATTTTAACAATTGGGCCTAGTTTCACTAGCCTAGACAAAAGAGTTGTAACATTAACATAAGTACGGACGCTGTCGTACCTCCCATACACCAATTTGATTTCGTGATTATGTTACTTTCTATGATTTTAAAGCCCATAGTATGGTAATTTACGCAACACGCGTTTTTGAAATGTCTGTCTGTCTGTTTGTTTATAAGTCTCGGTCTCGAAACTGATATTGGTTGGACGTTCGTTGGCGGGTACAAGGCATATCAAAAATATTTAATATGCGGGCCACGCGGGTAAAAACTGTAATTTTGAGACTGAAATTGTAATTTTGTACTACAGATTTCTTTCAACAAAATATGTTGGAAATTGTAAATCTACAGTGAATAGAGAGAAATAGGTCATTAGAAACGTTAATACCTTTGGCTTTAGGTCGTCGCATAAGATTCATACTTGAATCGTTGTTTTTATTTTCACAATTGCCTGCGTTCCTTTCATTTTTGAACGTAACCACTTTCTTATTAATAACCAAGACTTCCATTGTTAGTAATAAGTAAGACACCGATAGAAAAATTAATGGTATCAATGTGATAATTAATATAATTATTTGAAAACTTTCATATGATCCCTCCACCTTTGCATAGTCTGAAATAATAATGTATGATTATCAGAAAACATTAAAATAAATACAGGTTAAGACGTAAAAATTTAAACAACCGAGAAGTGGCAGCATAATAGGTCTGTTGCCATTCCAATCGAATTTGTTTTATCAAATTGGATGATGTGTTAAGTAGTCTAGTCAACAAGTTCAAATTGGTGTTAATTCTTGATCCTAAAAATATATGGGATAGCAATAGATATTCGGAATGACTAGAAAAATGTATTTCGATGATAGATATAGACTAATTCAAAAACTATTGATAGTTAAGAAATTTGAAAAATATTCTTAATAACTTGAAGTGCTAGAAAATAGTTTCTTTAGTTATCTTATTGTTTACCTATTTATACCTTCAAATTCAAAAACTAAATTATTATTAGAGGGTTCCGTAGTCAAAATTCAAACAAAATACCTCGGTTATATTCAACAAATAAATTCATTGGTCCAGGGGAATTACGATTTTGTGTAGTGCCGCAGCAATTATCTTTAAAAAAAACTGAAAGGATGATGTTTCTTGAAATTTGAACCCTATGGTATGCATGGTCTTAAATGCACTTGGCCAGATTTTATTTTATTTTTAGCTTTTGCATTTGAATAATTGGAGCATCAAACCAGCCCAAGTTGAATAAAGAGTAGAACTAAACAAAAAATGGTTAAGCAGCACTGTTAGGCACATCTACATAATAAAAAACTGCTTGTTAAGTAAATACATAATGAGTAATGAATATATATATATATATATACAGGTAACTACATGGAAACTGATTTGATAGCAGTCAAATTAGCAACACTTACTTGGCGAAGCACTGCCTCCCTCAAAATTG
Source organism: Ochropacha duplaris (assembly GCA_951361185.1). Taxonomy (NCBI): domain Eukaryota; kingdom Metazoa; phylum Arthropoda; class Insecta; order Lepidoptera; family Drepanidae; genus Ochropacha; species Ochropacha duplaris. The sequence goes on from OX592690.1 coordinate 7,297,536, forward strand.
TTAGCTGGAGAGTCATTTCTACTATTATTACTTAAGATAATGTATAAAATTGCAGATATTCCTGCTATTACCATAAGGAACATTGCTGTAAATGTTAACTTGTGCCATAGTAAAATTTCAATACCTATAACTGCTGAAACAAAAAAAAAACCACCATTTGACAAATGCCTTGTAATTGGGTACCTATACGTTCAGGGGTTCTATGATAAATCATAACATTTTAAAATTGCCATATTTTTGGGTTTTTTTTTTTATTTCTCAATATTATTTTTCATATTTCAATTTTGCATGTAAAACGACATCGAAATTTGATTGAATCAGGTAGTTTAAACATAGAGACTTCAAATTGCCAGATTTTTTTCATAAATTTTGCAATTATTTCTATTTATAAATTCATAGCTAATTAGCTAATATAAAAAAATTGCATCTAAGATGTTTTGTTTTGTCCCTAAAAGACACTAATGTCGAGATAATAGAACTTATTTTGAACCAGACAGTTTAATCATTATCAACTATAATTTTTTGATATCACATTTAATTTGCTTAATTACTATTTATTTACTATTACTATAAGTAGTTACTATTCAGGGTGTTTATTTTGAACCAGTCAGTTTAATGATGACTTACTTGACTTAATGTCTTATGTCTCCAGGATGGGGCAGACAGTTTAAACATATCAACCAACATTTTTTGACATCGCAATTACTTTTCTTAATCATAGTTACTATTCAGGGATTCAGGGGATTTTTTGATTTCCCAATTATTTAGCTTAATCGTAGTAACTATTCAGGGATTCAGGGGATTTTTTGATTTCCCAATTATTTAGCTTAATCATAGTTACTATTCAGGGATTCAGGGGATTTTTTGATTTCCCAATTATTTAGCTTAATCATAGTAACTATTCAGGGATTCAGGGGATTTTTTGATTTCCCAATTATTTAGCTTAATCGTAGTAACTATTCAGGGTGTCCGGTAAGTAGTACGACAAACTTAAGGGGGAGTTAGGTGGGCGGCTCACCTACCAAATATACAAAAATTTGCTTGGTAAAATTATTGATATTAATAAACAGTTCTTTTTGGAGTCTGTGCAAGCCAAGAAGAAGGACAGTTTTGAACTGGAAGTGTTCATACGAGAAAACGTTTTACGACGCCCCTCTCCTTACGGTAATGTTCCTTAGGTCTGCGCCGTCGCTCCCCTACTTTTCGAAGTTTGTTACAAAGGCAGGATTAAACTGTCCTTCTTGGCTGGCACCGACACCAAAATAACTGTTTATAAATATCAATAATTTTGTTGATTGTCCTTTAAGGCTCTTACTTTGAAATTAAAATATTATTCTTTACTTTTTAGTTTATGTTTGTACATAGGTTACAGTTTTGAAGTCGGTTTTTATTTTTCAATTTTTAAAGTTTATTCCTTATTATATGTTGTCCTAGGCAAAACTAGTTTGTCCTGAAATCGTCTAACTCGAACTAGTCGGGCCGGTAAAATATAATATATGTATAACTAGCGGGCCCGGCAGACGTCGTCGTCCTGCCCTGAAATTGAAACAAATCTTGGAACTCGATTCCAGCGCCACCTACCGGGTCCAATTGTATTTTAAAACCATCGAAGAACCCATTGAAGTATACACACAAAATTTCATCCAAATCCAAAAAGTCATGCTCAACGACTCAGTTTGATTCACTAAGGTTTATCAAACGAGTTTTTTTTTTTTTTGTTTTTGTTGATTTTCTCAAAAAGTGGTGAATCAATTTCGATAAAATTCAAATGGGATCACCTCTGAAGCATGATCTAACAAACAAAAAAAGAATCATCAAAATCTGTTCATAATTGGCAGAGAAATCGCGTAACAAACATACAAAAAATAAAAAAACATACAGTCGAATTGAGAACCTCCTCCTTTTTTGAAGTCGATTAAAAATCAGAAATATCTCGAAAATTGTGACACCTTTTCAGAGTTATGAAAAGGTACCCATAAGTATAATTTAAACTACTAAAGTATCAAGTAGTACTTTCAAACAAGGTGATGATAGAAACATTGTGATGAAACCACAGCATGGTGGTAAGGTACTTCATAGTGTTTGACTGTCTGGCTACCAAGACCAGTCGGTCTCAAGATGAAGATCTGTCTCCAAGCACCCATTGGTGTGTTCCAGCAGTTATACTTGAGACCTAGTCACCTTTACGGCATTGTAAAAAGGTCAACAATACATTGGCAAACTTCCTGGTATTGCTAATGTCTGAGGCAATGGTCACTTACCATCAGGAGATCCACCTATTTGCTTGACAGACTTGGAGCATAAAAAGCACTTGTTAATATATATTTTGTATCTGACCACAATAGAACAACCTAAAACCTGTTTTAATCAAAAATGATCATGATTATGAGATATCCATGTTAATATTTCAGTGATTGCCTTACCCTTTTTACTTAGTGTCTCATCATTGTTTGTTTCTTCTGTCCTACTTGCAGGATCATGATCATCATCATCATCGTCATTCCGAGTGTATGAAGGGTTGACTACACCGGATTCATTTGGGGTGACCTGCTTTATAGTTACAGGGCCCATAAAATATGTGTTATTTCCAAAATGAACATTGTCGGAATTTTTGACAGCTACACTACCAAATATTGGTGCACCAGATGAGTGTATTAAGTCCGACGGAAGTGCTAAGGAATCGTCCGTATTGGCAGTTTTATCTTCATCATCACTTTCATCATCACTTTCATCTTCAATAATTTTAAAATTGCCTATATCTCCTTCAACTTTAAGGCCAAGGTTACTGTCTGTAACTGGTGGCGATTGCGCTATTAGAGCCATTTTGGAGTACAATAAAATTATCACATTTTATACAACTTTGTGTCACTTTGAGATCTTCTTCACTGTTCTTAGACTTTTGTAATCAAACAAGTTTCGTGTTCTCCGTTCGTGTCTACTTTACGAATGCAAGGAACTAATAGGCAATGTAATAATAAGACCTGATATGTACTAACAATACATATAGAAACGAAACCAAAAATAAATAAATAATAAATATGTAAATAACTGTCACTTTCTTTCATTCCTTTCTAGCTCGAGTTTTTTTTATATTGTTATTGGCTTAGTATCCAGACTAGCTAGCTACATATCAGTAATCTGTGATCTAGACCAGAATTATGTATACTAAATGGATACAACTCTAAATACCTACTCTCAGCAAATACCAATTGCCATTTCTTATTTTATGATATAGTCACGTTTTATTGTCACTTTCACTGTAAAGATCATGCTTTACTAGCTTCTCCTCCAGTCTCGCCTTATAAATGAATAAATTTTACACGTATGATTCTTAAATTGACACTTTAGCTAGGAGACTTTTTGGCGGGAACTTGCGAAGTGACGTTGCGTTTTCGCTTTATTTTCATTAGATTCGTGCATTTTGAGATTTAATAAATTCGGTGGTGTTTTGTCCAATAAAGATGAAACAAGTGAAGTGAAATGAAAGCGTGTTGTCCCAAAAAGTCCACGAAGTGTTTTAGTGTTTATCCGTCAATTTCACTTAAATTAGACCGGACTTGTTCGGACGAGGACTATACTTACAGTGAAAGTGATAATAAAACGTGACTAAACATAAAATATGAATATTTAAAATAAAGCAATGGCTTAAAGATCTCGATACCAAGCCAAAAATCTTCTTAAAAAAAATATATAATAAATGTTTTTTTGTTCTTCACAAAAATTGGTAGAAATCTAGATAGATATATATCTAATATTCGAGTTCGGGAGGTAAACCAAAGAGCAGTGAGTATGTAACCGCTACGCTTACCAAAGAGTATATAATCACTACGTGTAAACGTAAAGTAAACGTTCGTATGGGTAAACGTAAATAATAAAATAAAATAATTGAATTTCTTAGATTTTCTGAAAGCCAGCAATCAGAAGAACCTTGTTAACTATGACAAAGTTTACTATTCACGAAGGTGAAATAATTCTAAAAGAAAAATATGGTTCGTCCGAGAAAGAGATATTATACGTGAAGCCACCTGGTAAATAGTAGAGAAACAGTAAATACCTGTGAAACTATTGTACTCTGTACAAAATGTTTGGTCAATTGTTTGGTCAATTTGACTGAAACAAAAACATAGCCAATAAACGTAACGTACTAAGTGGAAAAATCGTCATTATGCATTTCCACATATTCATTTTTTTTGTAAACAAGATAGACAATTTTCAGTCAATTAAACCAAAGAGCTTTTCCCATGCATTTTGTGTGAGGCTCTCTGACTCATAAGAAACAGCCATTTAATTTATAATGTAACTATTGTAGAACAAGGAAATATTGTTGTCCTGGATGATGAAAAGTTTAGTAGCATTGTGAGCTTTTTGACCAAAATATTTCTTCCACAAGGCTATCCTGACAGTGTTAGCAAGGACTATATTGCTTATCAAATATGGGACACAGCACAGGCATTTTGCAGCACTATCACAGGTAAACATATATTTTATGTTTGTAGATTGCAGACGGACATCAGTCTCGATATTCAAGAGGTTATTCAACTGGGCGTGGATGGCCAAATCCTAAACTAAAGGGAATAACGAAAAAATTTGCATACTTGGTGGACTTGACTCATAACCCACTTGCAATAACCACCACATCATCACCTTCTAATTTCATGACATTGGCATAGTATCGAACATTTTGACTAGCTATACATATCTACGGTACCCTTCTACATGTAGTAATGTATGAAAATACAAAAATATTGATAAATCTACTAAAAATTATCACTTTCCTTTATTTTTCCGTATGTTACTTCCCAGAATTTGATCCTTATTAACAAAATTACTAGGTGGTGTAATAATATTTAATGTGTAAATTTTCTCAAAATCAACGGTTCGATTCCTGGCTTGAAAAATATTTAATCAAAAATTTAATGATGCCGTTTTAGTTTTCATAAAAAACAGCCTCGAGACTCATTGTTAATGTGAGTTGGTTATCAGTCAAGTCCAACGAGTGTACAAAATTAAAAAAAAAAATCAAGTAATTTGATAGTAGGATAGCTAGATAGTTTGTATGAGAATGAAAAAAAATTTTTATTTTATGTCCCATGTGACAACTAGGCAGGCGGGTCACCTGATGGTAAATGACGACCGTCGCCTATATATTGGGGATTATATCATTTTATTAAAAAATATCATTTTCTTTTAGTTACCAGTATGTCATTACTTCTGAGAATTTGATCCTTATTAGTGACATTATCGAATGGTGTAATAATACAGGCTATGTATTTTTTTTTTTCAAATTCATTAGGTTCGATTCCTGGCTTGGGAAATCATTTTTTCGAAAATCGAATGATGCCGTTTTAGTTTTAATCAAAATCGGCCTCGAGACTCCTATCAGCATTTTTTGATATTCTCTTTAGTTTAGGATTAGGCCATCCACGCCCACTTGAAAAACTCACCTCACTCACTTCTAAGGCGATGATAGCTCAGTGGTAAGTGACGTCGGATACCGCGGCGAAGGTCGTGGGTTCGAATCCTTACAATGAGCTTGAGCTTTCGGTGAAGAAAAAAATCGTGAGGAAACCACAGCACGGTGGTAGGGTACTTTGTAGTACTAGACTGGCTGGCTACCACCCTCAAGTTGAAAATCTGTCGCCAAGCACCTTTTGTTGTGTTCCGGAAATTGCACTTGAGAGCCAGTTCGCCTTAATAAGGTGTACAACACATTAGCAATCCCCTGGTATTGCCAATGTCTATAGGCGACGGTTGTCACTTACCATCAGGTGACCCGCCTGCCTCGTTGTCACTTGTGACATAAAAAAAGTACAAGCGAGTTATGATGGAAGGACTGTACATTAGCACCCGCTGATTTGGGGCTTCACTATATTTTTTCGTGTAGTACTCTTCGTAGTAAGAACTATCATTGACGCGATTTTTCGAGAAAAAAAGTCCTAGTCTCTTAACTAATTCATAAAAAAAATAACAAATAAGTGTCGTTCCCTTCTAACCTAATCAAGCCATGTTGATTATGAATAGAAAAGATATTGTAAATAAATAAAAAAAAATATATTTATTTATATGTGACGATGGTAAGAGACCCGATGGAATGACACTTATACCCTTGAAGATGGGTCGGCCTTTAGTATGGGATGCCACGTGTGTTGATACCTTAGCACCGTCTCATCTTCCAGAGACAATAGATAAGGCCGGTGGTGCAGCCATGTCAGCGGAGAGCCTCAAGCGGCGCATATACAGTAACTTAGATACAAGTTACATATTTGAGCCATTTGGGGTTGAATCTCTGGGTCCGTGGGGGCCGAGTGCACTCCACCTTTTCCGAGAATAGATAAAACGCCTGGTCGACGCATCTCGTGACCAGAATGCTGGCATATACCTCGCTCAAAGAATCAGCATTGTCATCCAACGTGGCAATGCCGCCAGTATTCTGGGCACATTGCCTACTGACAATGACTTTTTTATTTAGTTCTGTAATGGATTTTTATTGTTACGTGAATTAGTTAGAAAATTTGAAACTTTAGGACTTTTTTTCTCGAAAACTGCGTTTGTGCGTTAATCTGTTGACTCGCGAGAATAACCTGTCAATAAATCGTCAACTCGCGCACAGTTTTAAAAAAATCAATATTCGCGCCCAATTTTCAAGTAAATGTCATCGTCCCTATTGTCCCATTTGAGAACCAAGTGGTGCGGACTCTGAAACCCCGATTGTCCCAAGAAAGAACTGACAGGTTTAAAGCGTTGGTGAAGTTCTTACTACGATGAGTACTACAAGAAAAAAAAAAGTGAAGTCCACACTATACCTGTGCGTGCACACTGCATAATAGATTCTGTACTAAAATGTTACATTCTTAAGGCTTATGTGTGGGTACTTTGTACTAACTAGCCACCTTGTTAGCTACCAAGTTAAAAACTATTAATTGTCAAGCACCTACCATTGTGTTCTGGCAGCAGCACTTGCCCATGCTCACCATGGTAAGATTGTGAACAAACAACAACAATATATTATGTGCATATTATATCCGTAAAAAATATTATATTAAATGTCCTAAAGCAAGTAAATAATGTAGAGGTGGTTGGACAAACATGATTGCATCAACTTAAAAATCAGAAGTATGCCATCACTTCTGATTTTTGAACCAGATTTATGGGAATAGTTCTTAATGTGGCCCTTTTAATGCTAACAATTTGTGCAAGCAATAATGCTTACTGAAATATGTCTATGTCACACACATCTGAATTTTGATTCATGCGTGAATGTCTTTTGTCCTCTTTGGTTGCACTTCATATGCTAAAATTTTGTAGGTACGTTAGCAACACAGGAGGTACTGCGTGGGGTGGGTGTAGGAGATACTACAGCTACACCATTAGCTGCTACTATAACTTGGGTTATGAAGGATGGGTGCGGACATCTAGGAAGAATCTTATTTGCATTTAGTCATGGGTTAGTACAATCACTCATTTAATCACGGTATTCTTACATTCTAACTGTCTTTCTTCTTAATGGTTTTACCTGTTTTCTTCTTCTTCTAACCTGTTTTATTTCCTATTTTATTCTAAAAACAAAATATTGTGTCCTTTGAGTGAAACTTGATATTTTCAACATTGAAGGTCTAACCTAAAACCTCAAAATTTCATTCATATTTTCCACTAATCTGTTTTTTTGGGAATTGCCTGTTCCCCATTGTAATGCTTTTTAAATTTTCCAGGAGTTATTTGGATGCATTTAGCAAAAAGTGGCGATTGTATGCAGATACTTTGAATGATGCAGCAATGTGCATTGAAATAGCTTTACCTATGTTTAATAATTACACTACATTTGCATTGTGTGTCAGCACCGTCATGAAAGCCATTGTTGGAGTTGCAGGTTATTTTTTTTATATGTTTGATCTATGTATAGCTAAGCCATTAGCCATTTTACAAATTATTTTTTCGTTTTTTTTATGTATCCGGTGGAAATTAATATTAACTCGTTCTGACTATGATAATTAAATTACGTACTTTTCCTATCAGTTTAATTTTACCCCACTGTGTTAAACATAGGACAAAACGAAAAAAAAAAAGAATAAACAATTTCCAACCGGTATCTAAAGAATATAACTTCCTCTATTATGATTTTTATAATAATATGTCGACACTAAAAAATGTAAGTAAATGTAAAAATCACGAAATATCACAAGGGGGGTGGGGGGTGTAATAAGATATCACGTGTATTTATTTTTTCGTCATACGCCGTTCGGCAAAAACCTTGACTCGCCGTAGCCAGGCAACGAACGAAGTAAAAAAATATAAGATTCTTTGTAAGTACTAAAAAATACACGTGATTTTGGGTGGGGGTTAGTCTTAAACCTCACCACGTATCACCAAGGGGAAGGAGGGAGTTAAAAAATGATAAAAAAAAACACGTGATTAATGGACGGCCCCTTAATAATGTTTAGACCAAAGGTTAACTGATCATCAAGGATTACTCCGAGGTATTTGGCTTGCTTCTACCGGGATTAGTCGCCAAACATAGAAACTGTTTTGGTCTCGGCCAGCCAGGCTTAAAATATGAGGAAAACACGATCATAAACCTTAGAAAGTAATCAAGCCATAAAACGCTTTGCTGAAATTAAACAAAGGAAACTAAACAATCAACCATCACATAATCACAGTATAATATATCTTTATACTGTGACATAATGGTCCTCCATTATGTGATGGTTGATTGTTTAGTTTCCTCTTAAGTAGTTCTAGATCTTATTAGATTTTTCACTAAGTACCTAACACTGTCTATATTATAAAATCTATAAGATGTCAATAAATAAAAGGATCTCGATTGTCCATAGATTAACAGATAGCGAGGTACGTTCCTTACACAATTACCAGTGAAAAGCAATGATAAATAATTAATTCTCGTTTGACGTCATGCTCGAACCACAGTGTACCTCGCATGTTTTATTTTCAACTATAATCCGTACTCGTACCTACGTAGATATTGGTTCTTATCGTAGAATGTAAATGCTTATACCTAAGTAAAATAACTTTTTATATGTATAAGAACACTTAAACATGTTTCATAAATGAGAAAGATTATGTAGGTATATAATATAATTTTGCAGTGACTATTATTTGTACATATCATATTTTTCCCTATGTATACCTAAGCAGTTGTAAACTTATTTTATACAGGTGGTGCCACAAGGATTGCTATGACGCAACATCATGCAGTGCGTGGAAACATGGCGGATGTATGCGCGAAGGATGCGGCCCAAGAGACTGCAGTTAATCTGGTTGCTTCTATAGCAGCTCTGTTCATTATAACAGTTTTTGGGTATTTATTTATGTGTCTCAGACAAAATTTTGATCCCTCGGGTACACGAGTGAAACTGCGGGGCAGAAGCTACTTGAAAATATATGAAACAAAATTGTATGGGGAAAGATTATAATATCTGTTACATTGTGCTTGTTTGTACGCAAAAATTTGCTGGACTGAGATTTTAATTAAACTTGTAGAGGTTGTGATAAATAAGTGATAATATGTTAATTATTTGTCTTACAGGAACTCTCTTATCATATTTTTTATTATGATGGTACTGCACATTATTTGTAACTACTTTGCGGTACGAGCCGTATGCTTGAGAACTCTAAATGAACCGCGATTTATACAAGTGATTGACAATTATTTAAAACACGAGGTAATCGATCCACCGTGTACCATAAATAGAAATGAACCAATTATATTTTATCAGTTGGGACCAAATCTATTAGGTATGTAATTATTTTGACCCTAAAAAACCTAAATTTATAGGTTATGGCTAAATTTATACAATACCTACTTTAAAAATCCCTGTCCGATCCGTGAAGGCTTCTTAAGGTGTTGAGATTCGAAATCCGGCCCAATATTTATTATTGTCTCTTAAATGCATTACTGATATGACATTTTCGACTCCAAAACTATAGAAAATAAAGCGTTTATAATTTTCATTTTACAGACTTGAAATTGTGTGGCTTCCAAATCAAACTGGGGTGTTCAATAAAAAAATTTATTCACCGATATCCAAAAGCTATACATATGAAGATTATCAATGAAATTTACAGTGATAAAAAATATATTTTGGTACCGAATATCAACAAAAGAAGTATGCATGTACTGATCAAAGAAGATGCTGCCATAGATGACACATTGTGTGCATACTTCCACGCCGTACTGTTGTCTATTATTACTTGTGGTCTTAATGGTGTTGCTTTGGTAAGCATTTCATTTTAAAATGGTTCTTTTACCAGGTAATTTTGTAAAAATAAGTTTGAAACTAATGACGATTAAAAATACTTGTAATGAGTTCACTTACTTACTAAAGTAACTTTGAATTTAATTAGAATTTGAACAAAGGTATTACTCTACTGTTTCATTGAATCTGGAAATTAAGCTAAATCTACACACACATCTATTAACAATTAAAACTAAATTGGAAGCAATATCCCACAATATCCTTTCAAACATTGAGATGTTTTAACGATGTCATGAGGCGTCTAAATGTTAATAAAAAATGTCAAATGTTTCTTTCGGTCTGGAATTTAAGATGCTCGTTTTTAATATTCTGGGATATAATATAAATTTGGTGTAGCCATCGCCAGTTGTAGCATATTACTGAAGAATGTATTATTATATGCGTATGCAATATGACTCATCTTTCATAAATAACATTATCCTTACATATTATAAAACTAATGGTAGGGGAGGCAATGATGCTAAATTTGTAGTTACTCGAGCGTCTTTGGGACCTACTGAAATTTGAAGATTAGGTGGAATAAAGAAAAAAAGATTATGTGATATTTTCCCCTTCAGCGGTGGGGGGAGCGTCTACAGGGTTTCAAAAATGTAAAAAAAAACAGTCACCAAGAAATACTCGAGCGCGTCAGATATGAATAGGGTAGTCGCGCCACGTCTGATAACGGAAAAATAATAATCTGCCGTTTTGCGTGGTGGGGGTGTCCGTCCGTACGAAAAAAAAAAATTACTCGAGCGCGTCAGACATTGATAAGGGATGTTAAGTGAACCCTCCAGTAGCTCCTGACGATTTGGACGCGACCATCAGTCAGGGCCGATTTTTGAAAATGCAAAAAAAAATCGTGACTTTGATTTACTCGAGCGCGTCAGATTTTTATACAGGCGGTTCTTCTTGATGGCCTTGTTGTACTGACCCATAATCTGACAATTATGTTGAGGAATTTCCTTAATCTGACATCGGTTGGAAAAAAAAATATAAAAAATATCGAAATCTCGAAAATGGTTCAAGATATCGAAAAAATGTTTGTACAAAAGTTGTAGAGAATTTAATCTTCTACAATATTTATCCTATATACATATACCAAAAAACCCATAGGAAACGAGATATTTGCAATAAATGATTTTTTGACCTTTGACCTTGAAAAATCAGTAGTCGCGGGCACCCTATGACAAGTAGCTTTTGAGACATGTTTTAGGGTGTCAAAATAAAGGTTTATACAAGTTAATAGCTGACTATCTCTGATTCTGAGGTGAAACTCATAATATTCCTGGACTATAATGATTTTAGCTACTTCGGCTTGTGCAAATCGGCAGATTATGATATTTCCGTGATTCGTGACTAATTTCCTTCAAAATAAAAAGAAACTAATCGCGCTCGAGAAAATCCAGGTGACGTTTTTTTTTTTGCAACTTTGCGAGTCTCCAATTTTCTTTCGTCACGCCCAAATTGTCAAATTATTGAAATGTACACTATTTTGCATGTAACTAACTTACCTTACCTTAATCTGACGCGCTCGAGTATTTCAAACCATCGATTTTTTTTTACTAATCTGACGGGCTACCCTAGACGTTCGACACTATATAGAGGGCTCAGATTTGGTGAGAGTACTTCACAAGGTGCAAGGTTGCCCCCCTTATGTTAATCTGCCGCGCTCGAGTAAATCCCGAAATCCCCTATTCGCCTCCCCTACCATAAGTCCCCCGACGCGTCTGTCTGTCTGCTGGAGCTGAGAATTTCAAAGATTTATAATGTGATGTCGATGTATACTAATTTTTGGGCGTTTACATTGCTAACGCTGTCTAAACCTCACGAGATAGATCATAGATTCGGAATTTTAGGTATATCTTAAAAAAGGTCTACAGAAAAGTCCGCGAGTCTATGTCCTAATGATAACCCACAGTAACCATTTTTATTATCTAGTATGTATTACTTAAAAATAATGGGTTATTTAGAAAGCTATAAATATTTCAGTATTAATCCTCATTAATTATCTATTAATCACCTAACCGTGAAGGTGAATCTACCAAAAAAATATATTAAAATCACCACATACTATTATAATACCTATTCTTATTAAAAGTTTGAGCCATTTTTAGAGCAGCCTCTACGAAAAATTCAAACAAACTAAACTCACTTACAAGATCACACAACTTACACAAGCCGATCCAATACTAACTTCCCCGGTTATAAAAGGCAGTTAATTTTTCAGTTTATATTTCTTAACTGTTGGTTGTTACCACTCGATCTACCACGTGCCAATTGCGCCAAGTCAGGATAGTAATCGTCATTTGGAAAACCTTTTCTAGCCTTGTAAAATAACTAGCCTAGTACCGTAGTATCACCTGGGTATAATCGCTCGCAGTAGCAGATTCACGATTTTGGACAATTGTATAAAGCCTAAACACTAAACACACCGACGTTCGTGAGGCTCTTATCTATTCCCGGGATAAAAAGCATCCTTTGTTTTATTACAGGATATGATCTCCCTGTGTGCCAAATTCATCAAAATCCGTTCGGCCGTTTTTGCGTGATTGAGCAACAAACATCCAAACTTTCACATTTATAATATTATAGTAGGATTTTACTTCAGGTATTGTACCTACCTAATATTAGCTTATAATAAGCTTAATTAGAATAATGTCAAGTTTAATTTGTGATTTGGGACTCAGATGCTCTCACTCATCTCTCACATATGTTTCAGTCAATATATCAAAGTACGGCAAATCCGCGCCCATTCGCTCAAGTATGCCACACCCTACAAGCCGCAGATTGGAGTCGCGAAGCTACGACAGTGCCATGCTCTTACAGCGGCTTCACATACGAACCTTCGTACGATTTGATGAAATATGTGGATAATATAGCACAGAAAGAATGGCTGAGAATTAAGGCAGGACTCTTACAAACAGGTATTATGTAGTTTTAAATAGTCATATTGTTATTTTTCATATTTAGCAAGCAATAATTTCAGTTTTCCTACTAGTAAGTATAATTAAATAAAGTTGTTGTGTATGTTTATCTATTTAACCAATTTACAGGCTGGGACTTGAGTAAGCATCTTATAATCGTCGATGAATGGCGAGTTAGTAGCGGCAGGGTTCCAACCAGAGAGATTTCCATGGAAAGACAAATTAATATTGAATCACTTATGGGTCAGACTTCTAAAATTTTACCTTTTGAGGAAATCCTCGATGAAATTGAATTGGAACAAAATATTGAAAAGGAAACGTTTACAATAGAACCAGATAGCGTTATGCCTGTTGTAGAACCAAATATTGAGCAAAATGTGGCCAAAAATAAAGATCAAAAGTAAGCCTTCTATTGGATCAGATTAAATTAATAGTTAATTATATCCAAAAGCTATTATTTTCGACTGGGATCATGTCGGGTTCCAGTCGAAATAGAAAATAATCTAGTGATTATAATAGTAATTAAGTTTATATTTTATAAAACAAAAAAAAATTATTCAAAAGAAGTAGATGACTGATAAATTTGAAAATAATTAAAAGACAATAATGAGTAAGGTATTTGTTATTTTTGTTTTGCTATAAAAAATATGAAAATAACAACATACAAGCATAAGTATTTTTCTATTAGAATATTCATCATTTACCCGTTATTAGCGGGGTCTAAACTAGGCTGAATACTTGCCAAGCCCTTGTTTACTTTTAATATGCTTCATTGATACATGGTAATGATGGGCGAAAGCTCGTGACGTTGTATGCCGTAGCGAAAGTCGTGGGTTCGAATCTTACAACGAGCTTGAGCTCTTGGTGACTGAAAGTAAGTAACGCTGCTCGTACACGAACCCACACTGCACAACACATGGTCACTAGTACTCGGTAAGATTATGGGTATAAATAAAAAACACGAGTTTAAACTACACCATTATGTACCAATTTATTTTTAGTATTGTCAAATTATTGGATCGCATTGTTGCAACAATCATGGTACCATCACTAAGATTATAGTGTACACATTACTGACCAAATACAACCATATCAAACTACTGACCTATATAAAATAAATATCGTGCATATTTTAACAATACATGGATGCAAATAATATGTAAGATGGTAATATCAACAATACTCAGATACATAATTTAGATGGTTTCACATATTTGTTCCATACATGATAAATATATAAGGGTCAATACACATTGCCAGCAAAGAGTAGGGAACGGAAGCGAATTCTCTAAAAAAAACTTGGGAAGTTCAAACGTTTTATCCATTTTTGTCTCTTATCGAATTAGTACATATTTAGCTGGCATTAAACTCTAAATGCATTTATTTTCTAAAAATCGATTCTAATCCGAGCCGAGTTCTCATCTGCGGCAATGTGAATAGACCCAAATTCATAACCCAAAATGAAAGTAAACTTCGTTAATAAAACGCATGTCACGCTGTAATTAAATATGGTTTTTTGAAACATAAACTCTTTCACATTGAAATCTATAAATTATACTGTTAAATACTTTGGTAACTTGAAATTAAATTAATGTATAGCTAAGATACAATCATGAAATTAAGAATTAAGTTAATTAAATTAGATAAAAGAATGAAGTGTTTCGGAGGAAAGTATAGCGAAGTAAACGACATCCCTTGGTTCAGACTAATCACACTAGGTATATAACTACGAATCTACCCGCAAGTGTTACTATTTTATTTTAATTATGTAATTGGCCTACTATTGAAGCTAAATCGAGAAGGAATACTGAATTAGCTGCAATTTTACTTCTAAGTGTATGATTGATAAATATATGGTTTTCTAATAAAGCAGTATGCACAGCATACCATCCTCTATTTCCTATGACACTTCCTACAAATATCGAAATCGTGATCTAAATGACCCAACGACTTTATGACTTACATTGCCATGTTCGTAATAGCAGCTAAAATCCCTTAATACCTACGAGGGTTGCAGTTGAATCACACCATCACTATTCAATTTTTTATTATTTAAATATTCAATAAAAAAACATCATAAACAATAAAAATACAACAATAAATATGTACAACTACAAAATATACATAATGTCAAATAATATTCCTCCTCATCACAATATAAGTACAAGAATTATAATTTAATCATGATCGAACGAAATACAGTTCATAAACAACAATAATAAAAATCAATTAAATTTAATTATGTAATTAGGTATATTTATTTTGATTTCGGGTGTAAAATATTTTTGAATTGACTGTTAGTGTTAAGTGTGAATCAAACTGATATATTTTGGGCTTTCGTTGTTATTGGGCATGGTTGTCTTGCCACCCTTTGGAGTTGAGCATATTGTTGGCGATGGAGTTTACTTGCTGAATTGCTTAATGAGCATTTCTGTGCTGAAGGATTTGGGTCTCTCGATGGGTAGGCCGAGAGCACGCGACCAGATCAGCTGCGCGAGGACGCCGAGGGCGCGGGACACACCGAACATCACCGTGTAGTAGTTCATCTCCTTAAGCCCGTAATACTGCGCAAAATTACACAACAGTTTTATCAAAGCGCAAATACTAAACAGCTTTTGTCCCGTTGTATAAAATATATAAGCGCACCCGCATTACCGGGATCTTGTCATTTCCCGGGATAAAAAGTATATTTCATCAAAATCCGTTCAGTAGTTTTTTGCATGAAAGCATAACAAACATCTTCACACACATCCATCCAAACATACTTTCACATTTATAAAATTAGAAGGATAATTTTGCTATGTAATTTCTGAAATGAAAACAAGATATATATACATTGTTACCTGTAATAGGACACCAGAGTGGGAGTCTACGTTGGGCCACGGGTTCTTGACCTTGCCGAGCTCGGTCAGGATCGGAGGCACCACCTTGTAGACGGCGGCCACAAGTTTGAACAGGGGGTCGTTGGGCAAGTGCTTGAGGGCAAACTCGCGTTGGCATGTGTACCTAGACATTATAAACGATGTTTAGTTTAATCGATCAATCACGATATCGCGATGAAAACTAGAATGTAGTAGTTCATTATGAGAACAAAGCCTTTAAAGACATCCATCTCGAACCCGCGAACTATTCGTTCGAAGTGTACTTACAAGAAATGCATTATACCTATAATGTATTGACAATACACAATTATTTATTACACTTTGTGCTCCGGTTTATTTCTCAAATTACGATCACCACTTATCGTCATGCAGACAAGTGTTAATTTCAATTTGAACAGCGACACTAAATGTGCATTTTTGTTCAATCAATATAAATAAAAATGGATCTTTGAAATGTATGTAAGCTCACAACTTTCGAATGACTGCGCCAAATTTGATGATTCTTAGTTGTGTGTATTCGTTATTGTTAGGACAAGATTTGTATAAAATAAAAATTTCCACGAGAACGCGGATCCCACAGGAACGCGGGTGAAACCGCGGGGGATACCTAGTATCTTATAAATTTTGCCACTAACTCCAGGACTGAGCCTACAAACTTGGCGTAATTCTTATTGAATGTTAAGTATATTAGTTATTATAAGTTTATTATTAAAATCTGAAACTGCCCCTTAGTTAACACGTATATTATTTAACTAGCTTTCCGCCCCGCGGTTTCACCCGCGTATCCTTTGAGATTGAATTTCAAAAAATCTTTCTTAATCCTCGTCTACATCTTAAAAACATTACCTGTGAAAAAAAATCAGCTTTCTAGGTCTAAGGGTGTAGGCTGGGCGTTGATGAGTAAGTCCTTCTCATTTTTCATACCAAGAAACGGAAATAACTCCTAACTTGGAACCCCCGTTTCACACCTTCAGAGGTGGAATTATAGGAAACGCTAAAACACGTATTTCTTTATTTTTATTTGTTAGCCTAAAAACAGAGTTTCATGGTTCTAGCTTCAAAAATGACGGTCTTCCGTACAAACTTTCAACCCCTTTTTCACCTCCTTAAGGGTTGAATTTTAGAAAACGCTAAAACACGTGTTTCTTTATTTTTAATTGTTAGCTTAAAAACAAAGTTTCATGGTTCTAGCTTCAAAAAATGGCGGACTTCCATACAAACTTTCAGCCCCCGTTTAACCCCCTCAGGGGTAGAAATTTAAAAAACGCTAATACACGTGTTTCTTTATTTTTAATTGTTAGTCTAAAAACAAAGTTTCATGGTTCTAGCTTCAAAAATGATGCGACTCCCTACAAACTTTCAACCCCTTTTTCACCCTCTTAAGGGTTGAATTTTAGAAAACGCTAAAATACGTGTTTTTTTATTTTTTATTGTTAGCCTAAAAACAAAGTCTCTTGGTTCTAGCTTAAAAAATCGCGGACTTCCATACAAACTTTCAACCCCCGTTTCACCCCCTCAGGACTATAAATTGAAATGACGCTGATACACGTGTTTCTTTATTATTAATTGATAGTCTAAAAACAAAGTTTCATGATTCTAGCTTCAAAAATGACCGATTTTCATACAAACTTTCAACCCCTTTTTCACCCCCCTAAAGGTTGAATTTCGAAAAATCTGTTCTTTTTTTTTTTTTTTTTTATTCTAGATAAGCTTGTGTTTGACCACAATCTCACCATGGTAAGTGATGATGTGGCCGAAGGTGGTAAGCACACAAAGCCTAAAATGGGAACTGGCTCTCAAGTGCAGCTGTCGGAACACACCGATAGGTGCTTGGCGACAGATTTTCAACTTGAGGGTGGTAGCCAGCCAGTCGGGTACTACAAAGTACCCTACCACCGTGCTATGGTTTCCTCACGATGTTTTCCTTCACCGAAAGCTCAAGCCCATTGTAGGATTCGAACCCACGACCTTCGTCACGGTATTCGACGTCACGTACCACTGAGCTATCATCGCCTTAAAACATAAGAATGATATATTCTAGGTTCTAGTTAATGTTCTTATTCCTCGGTCAAGTTTTAAAAACAACACCTGAGAAAAAAATCAGCTTTCTAGGTCTAAGGGTTTAGGCTGGGCGTTGATAGATCAGTCAGGACTTATCCTTTTATATATATAGATTTCTTATCTGTTTAATGCAATTAAAATGTGGAATGTCATATGCGGCATGTATTCACTGAAAAGCATATAATGGTAGCTAGAATACAGCCCTCAGTGTATCAAATTGTTACCACTGATTAGCGTGGGTGTAAATAAGTAAGCATAAATAAGCATGAGATCATTTTACTTCGCACGACTTAATAAGGAATTGTGGAAGCAAATATTTTAGAACCGAAAAGACAAACTGTCTGTCTATAGTTTATAACTAATATATAATATATATGTTATATAAAAAAAAAACTATGTATGTATTAATAAGTATAAGTAAGAAAACATAAATAAATAAATTTTATTCTAAATTAATTTATTATAAGCAATTTATTTAATTATTACTACGCTACTCAATACAGTAACTATTAAAAACGGTTCGTTGTGTGTACATAGTTTGTGTTTTATGTCACATTAAGGAAGACACTAGTATTTAAAACACAGGCTAGGCCTAGTTTAGATACTAGCAATTGCAAATTGATGATTGTACACTTATGTAATTTTATATGTAATGATGTTATATATCTGACTTTTTTTTTTTTTTTTCATTGTTCTAAAAATGTTCGCAGCTTTAGTGATCGAACTCAGCTACGAGTTATTAAGACGATATGGCCGCAAACATTTTTATTTCTACCCACTAAGTTAATATTTAATTTCATATTTGTATTATCATGCGTGTATTTGGTTGGTTATCAATAAATATTTTATTATTATTATTATAGACTCCTAAAAGCAAAGGCCCTATGTATATTTAAATCAAATAGAACTTTTACCTGGGATCAGTCTTCCTAAGCACAGCGTGGCCATATCCAGGAACCACCTGTCCAGACTTGAGGGTCTTCCAGATGAATTCCTTCAGCTGTTCTTCGGTAAAGTTGTCACCGACTTGTTTTCGCAATTTTTGTAGCCAGACCAATACCTATGGAATATTTGTTTAATTAAATAACTAGTTTTCACCATGCTAAACTTTTCCTGCGATAAAAAATAATAGTTTTACCTAGAATATATCATTCTTATGTCAGTAGGCATAACTAAGAAAAAGAAGGCAGGTACAGTTGAAGGAAAGTTGTTACCGGAGTCGATGGGGTTTTTTTAACTTTTAGATAAGACCGATATGTGGATAGATGTGGCCGAAGGTGGTAAGCACACAAAGCCTAAATGGGAACTGGCTCTCAAGTGCAGCTGCCGGAACACACCAATAGGTGCTTGCCAACAGGTTTTCAACTTGAGGCTGGTAGCCAGCCAGCCAGACTGGTACTGAATTAATTACAAAGTACCCTACCACTATGCTATGGTTTCCTCACGATATCTTCCTTCACCGAAAGCTCATTGTAAGATTCAAACCCACAACCTTCGCTGCGGTATCGATATCACTACCAATGAGTTATCATCGCATTAGCATAACAGGGTGATTGTCTATGTGATGCCGACCTATACAATGTTTAGAAATTAGAATGCAACTCGAGGGTGGCAGCCAGCCAAACGAGCACTATTAAAATCCCTACCACCGTGATTCGAACTAGCGAACCCGTCACAGAATTGGTTCTATCTGTGTGCCAAATTTCATCCAAATCCGTTCAGCTGTTAATGCTCCATCGATCGTCATATCCAAAAATTCAAACTATGTCAGTATTATAGTAGAATCTTTTTCTTAAGAAAATTTCTGAAATTTGCAATATTTTACCATTTGGCCTTTTTAAATTTGGAGGCATATAAAACATATTAAAACGCATGGAATACGAAGCGAACATCGGAATGTATAAATCAAAGAGTACAAACGTAAGAGTATAAATGTTCGGTCAAAGACACTGTTGGCTGGGTTCCTACGAATTTTCACCTTTGGACTATTCGATGTTGCGTAACCAGTTTCGAAGTCATTTAATTTTGTTCAGCCGATTTCGAAGCATGACTACGAAAATAAATAAAACATACTACGCAAGTATCTATCTACATTATATTCCATTTTTTTAGGGTATTTTTTTTAACCCAAACCTTAGTTATCATAAATCAATATGAAATATTTATTCGTCACCATTACACTACTTTTATTAATGTAGTTGAACTGGAATTAATGATTGTGGCATCCTTTTCAAAGATATCGAAGTATGTCGCCGTGACACAAATACAAGGTACTGCCTATTATTTATGTAAAGTAACCAGTATCGAGCGAACGCCACCGAATGATGTTAACTTTGTATGTTGCGATTTGTTGTCTTCATTTCAATATCTTTTAAGTAAATTCACCAAACATAGTTAAAATCCATCCATAGTCAATATTATAACCCTCAACCCCCTACAATTGCTAAATCGCCTTGTAAATGTCAATCTATAACTCGTACATCCACTATTAAAATATCTGGGCGTCGTAATAGATGAAAAGTTAGGCTTCACGCAACATCTGACCGCTACAGCTAATAGAGTCCGTAAGTTGATTTATATTTTCAAAAACTTGTGTACAGCAACGGAAAATATGAAGCTAATCAAAACTGTGTACACTGCTATCTGCCAATCAATTTTATCATACTGCATAGTAGTCTGGGGAGGCGCAGCTACTACCCATATGATAGCCCTTGAAAGAGCTCAACGTTCTGTGCTTAAGGTCATTCTGCATAAACCAATCAAATATCCCACTAGAGCTCTTTACAATGAAACGGAATTACTTTCTCAAACCAGCGTTGAGAGATTTTGATGAAATACATTATTTTAAAATACTGTATCGAAAGACGAAATAATAGTTTAGATAAAAAATAAATAGCTGGAATATCTTCCAAATTCAAAATATATACAACTAGCTTTCCCCCGCGGTTTCATCCACGATCCCGTATATCCATACAAACATTACATCCCCTCAGGGGGTGAATTTTGGAATATCCTTTCTTAGCGGTTACCTACGTCATAACTATCTGCGTGCCGAATTTCAGCGCAATCCGTTCAGTGGATTGAGCTGTGTCTTTGATAGATGAGTCAATGAGGCAGTCAGTCAGTAACGATTGCCTTTTATAAATACAGAAGAAGAATAATGAGTTTACTTCTTGGTTGGCCAATCCATGGAGTGGTCCGGCAAGACCGTTTAATCCGGCAGCAAACGACAGGTAGGGGTCGCTCAGTGCTGATCCCACCAAATGCGTTGTGTGCGCTGACACGTTACCGCCCTCGTGGTCACTGCGCAACAAAACATACTGTTAAATAGTTTGTAGCAATTTTCTGAACATAACTGATTAATCATAAAAACATTATACACTTATGACTTTTTTTTGTGTTTGGCCACAATCTCACCATTGTATGTGATGATAGCTAAAGGCACACAAAGCCTAAATGGGAACTGGCTCTCTAGTACAGCTATCGGAACACACCGATATATTTTCAAATTAAGGGTTTTAGCCACCCACAAAGTAACCTTGATGTTTTCCTTCACCGAAAGCTCAAGTTCAGTGTAGGACTTGAACCCGACCTTCGCTGCGGTTACCGACGTTGCCACAGCTATCATCGCCTTAAATATATTTATTCGCAATAACCTGGTCATGTTTGTACAACTGTGAATCAGCTTTGCAACGTAAACATTATACTAGATACTTCAAGGTAACAAATTATAGGCATAACCAACAACAGTACGTGCATTTCGTATAATAACGTTTATCAATAAATAAACTGTTTTACATAAATTATGTAGGTCCTTAAACTGTAACCTGTTAGTTAATAAAACTAGTCCAACCAAAATACTTATACTAAAAGATTGAAATTGTTTAAATAGAGTAAAAATTAATAATGTGAGCTGTACTATACTGTAGTAGGCATGACTATAAACAATAATGGTATGCAAAGAACTATAAATAAGATTATTATGTTTGCCTTGTTTTGGTGTAAGGAAAGAAATATTTAATATACAAACCGACATGGTTTACAATTGTTTATATGTACAAATTATAGTGACATAATAACAACACATAAATCATGTAGAATATTACACAATCACAAATACTTATTCTATAGATATTTAATCGCATGCAACTGTATCGAAGGTGTTATATTATTACGCTAAGCACAATATTTAATAATGGTATAGAATTATCCAAACAAAACAGATTATACATATATGAGGAAGCATAATTATCAGTAATAAAATTTTAAATGACTAGTTTTGATTATTTAATTTAATTATCGAATTTGGTGATGAAAATTTGGAGATCGTTACAGAAATGATGATTTTGAAATTTATTATATTGCTAGGTAAAATCCAGTAAAAAGGCAGCATCACAAATAAAAACTAACGCGAATAATGAAATAAAACAAAATTGTACAAAAGCTACTGCTTTTGTTGAGTTTTTCCTCTCAACCTTGAATGATTTTAAATCCATTGTTATAAGCATCAATATGTATTGGAATATGTTAATGTTTTGGCATTCCATTATTTAACATTTTCAAGACATGAATAAACAGCAGACAGTTTGTGAAAACATGCAAAAACTTCGCTATTAGCAAGTAAATCAACAAAAACATTCGCAGCAATGCTCGCTCACCGCTATTGTAATCGTAACAATAGGTAACATAAGGTTACGGAAGTTACCATTTTAAAGATTGTTATATTATACTAGCTGTCCTATTCTCAGACATACTTAATATTTCATTAAAATCGGTCAAGCCGTTTCGGAGGACTTCGGTAACTAAAACAGTGGCATGAGATTTTTATATATATAGATATAGCTAGCTTTCAGCCCCAGGGTTTCAGCCACGGACCCCCCTTTTTTAACCATTTAAGGGTTGAATTTCGAAAAATCCTTTCCTATTCCTCGTCTACTTCTTAATAACAACATCTGTGAAAAAAAAACAGCTTTCTAGGTCCAAGGGTTTAAGGATGGGCGTGATGAGTCCGTGAGTCAAGCTTTTTCTTTTTATAAATACAGATTTATGTTCCAAATCTAAATATTATTTGTGTCATATGTCAGGAAGTTGTCAAACATGCAGTTGTATCTTACACTTGATTGTAACTAGTCGCCACCAGCTATGTACATTTGCAATTCCAGGGGGATTGCCGATCTTGAAGAGCTTCTTTTGAAGAACCCCATATCGCAGCGCTGAGGGTAAACGGTAATGGAGAGCTCATTCTATATCCCTAAAGTCCGCAGTATGAATTTCCGCATAAATCGTTACGTAGACAATAGAGACAAGGATATGAGGATGTGCTCCACATCGCCGGCGAGCGGTGCGATAATCGTTACATCACGACTAAGTCCGAAATATTCACACATTTTTATTTACATTTATTAACATGCACGCATCAATATGAAGCGTAGTTGAATGCTTACCTATGAATAGTAAGGTAGAGACGCATGAGCTCGGTAAACTGTGGGTCGTCGTATCCGAGCATGTTGCAGTAGTTAGCAGACCAATCTTTGTTGTCGTCGATGGCACCGATGCCCTTGCCATCGCGATACGTGTTGCGGTAGATGGTCGCGGCTATCACCGGCAGTTTAGCGATCAGATTCATCGAATCTTCATAAACGTACTGCGGGAATTAACTAAGCTTAACCACACAAATCAATAATTCAAACATATAAGATTCACTTTGTTTTTTTACACATTGACATTTCGATAATAAAGAAAAATAATGCTATGTTACAATTTAATAAATTTTCAAATAAACACTAATAGCGTTCAAGTATATTTAAAGTGTCGATATCTATCTAGCTTTTCCGGCATAATTTCGCCCGTTTTGCATAGAACTAAATGAGATATAAGTGCTATATTTAATTAATAAATGCAGTTTAAAAAAAACATAAATATCGAAGAATATTCTAGAATGCAAATTTAATAGTACATGATGATAAATAAATACGTTTTTTATCGTAGGTGTGATGTTATCGTAAGTGATGGTGCTCAAGTCGTTTAGAAGCTTATCATTGTTGTAACGTGAATCAATGTCTACAGGAGCATGTGTTGGAATAAGGTTTTTGTTTTTTGAATCTGCACCTATGTTAGGGTTGCCACCTGTACTATAATTTATAGTATCGTACTATATGATTGTACTATGTACCTATTATAAAATTATATAAGTAGTACGAATAATACGTGACTGGGAAGCGCAATTATGTTAAAAATAGAATCTTGATGGCATAAGCGAAGAGAAATAACAAATACTATTGGATAAATTAATAATTATTAAAAATATGTATACTATTTTTATTTCCTGGATTTCCCAAAGGTACTATAATTTTGCAATTTTTTGAAAAAGATACTATTTTTCTTCAAAGAAAAGGTTCCAACCCTAACCTATGTACAGGAATTGAACATATATCGGACCCAGAAAATGCGGGGCGAAAACTAGTGAACTAGTGAGAGAGAGAGTCATGATCAACCTGCAGTTTAGAGATAATTAAGGTTTAAGATACTCACCTCCCAGTACTTGGACTTATGTACACCTTCAGAGTAAGCTTTAGCGAAGGCAGATTCGCTGTTGAGAGCGGTGACCGCAGCAGAGAACTGGGACATGGGATGCAATTTCCCTGGCATGTTGTTCAACATGGTCACAACATGTGCTGGCAGTTCGGCCCTAAATCAAACAGTTACTATGTAAAATGGAAGTTAATTAATGAACTCTTTAAAAGCGTTTTTTAAACATAGATTTGAAATTGTTTTCTTTTGTTTATTTCGAGCTTGGGCTTCATCACACTGGATGAGTATTAAAAATATGTGAAACCTACCTCTGTGACCATTCCTTCGACAAAGCCTTGACTTGCGCCTCGGTGGGTACCTCACCAGTGACCAGGAGCCAAAAAAGACCTTCAGGTAGGGGCTCTTGGCCACCTGCAGCTTTTGGGAGTGCTTTTTGACACTCTGGGATAGACATACCGCGGAATCGGATTCCCTCATCGGGATCTAAAACGGATGTTTCCCATACCAGACCCTTGATACCGCGCATGCCACCGTACATCTGCAGATAAAACATACCTTTCATCTCCTGTGCTCTATTTATGGTTCATGTACGAAATGTTAATATTTTATTATATCCTACTAACTACATCTTTATATCTAGTCACAGACTCGATTCTTCGGTCGGTTGAGCTCTGTGGTATAGTAATAAACTTTTTAAATAATAAAATATTTCATTGGTTATATCATTATTCAGTTGACGCTTAATATTGTATTTCAATACAATGTACATGTCAATTTGATCTTGAACCAGTCCAGACACAGGGAGCGTTCATTGACCCAATGCAAATCGTCTGCCTTTATGGCACCTAATATAGCCATACTTGCTATGTATAGTTACATACGTAATAAGATATTTTCAACAGCTCAATTGAATAACGTCAGTGAAGGTAACCTTGAAAGATACTAAGACTTCAATATACCTATATATTGTTATCCTACTCTATTATAGACGAGTAATATCCGTAATGCAGTAAAAACGGTTTATATTAATTGAAAGAACAAACCAAAAAACATTTCCGCATGATACAATGTCAACTCACCATGTCAACGGTAACTTCACCAACTTTAGTGGCTCCATGTTTCTTGCGGAAGTCACGGATCTTCTCCTGCTCCTTGGGGATCTTTTCTTGGAGAATACTCTTTAGGTTGGTCTGTTCGGCACTCAGGCCCCTCAACAGAATAGATGCCGTCGGGCATGCTTTCTATAAAATAAATAAAACGATTAGGTTGCATTCATAATAAATTTCCATGCAAGTAAAATAGAAATATGTAATTAAATTTAAATCAACTTCGAAACTTGAAACCACGTTAGTCACGTGTATAGGTAAGTATTGTTGGAAAAATTTACGAGATCCAGCTCTTTCAAGGTAATCAACTGTGCCTAAAATCATTGAACATTAAACTTGACTTAATAGAGGCGTGTTTTACATAATAATATTATTTAAGGATTTAAGAATAATAATATTCCTACATAGATTATTAAGATTACGTAGCTTTACTATATCATTCTGATTTTCAAGAAGTGAACCATGTAAGGTATGTTGCAGTCCTTAACCCTATTTTGTTTCTGAGTTGTATTTTAGTTCTACACTATTGTGATTTATAAACATCTATGTTACCCACATACCAATTAGTGATGTTATCTAAACTGAACAACAGCCGATTGAGAGTACCATCATCGAATATAATAAAAGCGAAATAACACTCACAGATTAATCACGAAATCTCACAAAGTATAAATGGTACAAACTTGTTTGACAAGTAGATTCCTAATAAGGAGTAGGTATCCGCTAAGATGGGATCTTTGAAAATTCACCCGTATAGGGATCCCTCGGAAACACAGGTGAAACCCTGTGGGTTCCAGTAATATTGCATAAGTTTATCGTTCTGGCATTTTCAAATCGCTTACAACCCATGAGGATTTCGGGGGGTAAGAACATAAAATTTTGCATATAAATTCCTCTCACAACAGCAGCATTTTAAAAAACAGACGTAAGGGGTTTGGAATAGATAATCGTGAGTGAAACCGCGGAGCAGAAAGCTAGTCTACCGGTACATATAAAAATACTTGTTGTACATAAAAGACTGACTAATATATAGCTATCAGCACACAGTACTAAGTAGGGATTTTTGGAAATTCTACCCCTTAGGTAAGGGATCGCAGGTGTAAGAAACTGGATCACTAATTGAAATATCAGGGCACAGCTTGAACTGCTGGAGGAACGAGTAATTTCACCCTAATGCAAATGGGTGATTTAACTATGTGGCATTTGTCAGTGTCCATAAGTTTGAAAAGTTATCGAGATATACCTGAATGCTTTAATATATATCTTGATGTATACGATATACGCCTATTTATGTACAACGATGATACAGACAACAATTTTTAGTGCAGCGCCGCCACGATGTGAGTCTCAGCAGTGGAATATAAAATTTGCAATAAAAAATCTTTATTTATGTAAATAGGTTGACAAGCTTGCAACATACAATATTGATAAAGGCTGATAAATTACTTCAAATTAACGTATTGTTGATACTTAAACTAAACAATGCATGCAGCATTAGCATGGAAAATCCCCGATATAAGCTTCGTTTTTAACTACTCACTTAGTCACCAGCCTCACCAAGCATATTTAAATGTAAGGAAAAGGTGAATTCCCCAACACGAATAATGTGGTCGTCCATACGCAGCAACCCCATTTGTTGTGTTCATTTTATAATCTACTTACGAACGAGGATACTGCGCATGATGTCTGTTGAAACAAGGTCGAAACGCTCATTATTTTAAGATCTACTAAGTCTTTTTTTATTATCCTTGATGAACTGACTGAATGGTGAGGAAAATTAAATGCTATACAAATTAGGTATGATAAACACTTGGACGAAGGATAAACCTTGTAGGATGGTGAGATTGAATGACTTTGAATATCAAAATAATACATAATAAATAATTATGTTAAACCCAATTAAATTAAGAAATACTACATTCAACTAAATATTTTTTTCAAGGAAACAAAATACATAGGTACTTCTATTCTATAGGTACAAAAATAATTATAATTTACGTAATTCGATATGAGGGTTTTAAAAACATTAAAAATTGGCTTCCTGTGCTTGCATTTCTTGTCAGCCATCTGACATAGAAAAATAACACACATGGAGACATATAAACTTGAAATTATAGAGTACACAAAAGGAATTTATTTTTGATATCAAAAATCCGATGTTCCATCTGAAAGTGGTCACCGCTGCCTAAGTAGATACATTTGCAATACTCCCACTCCGTATCGCCAAGAAAAAACAGTAATGAGAAGCCATAGCACAACTCACTGGTCCGCAATAGAAATACGAAATCATTGTATACATAGACAAACTAGGCGTCCCCCGCCCGCTTTGCTGAACGACATCACATTACAAATCATTGAAATTCTCGGCTTTTCTGTACTATAATATGTATGTATGAAAACTGCATTAAAACCCGTTGAGTAGTTTAAAAGATCTAAGCGAATAGACAGCGGAAGCGACTTCATTTTATAATATGTAAAGAATGAACAGCATGAGGATATAAAGATGACCTCCGCATTGTAGCGGTGTGATGAAAGAAACTCGTGACGATGGGTGCCAGAGCAAAAAGTACTTCGGAGTGGCAGAAAACAGGGAACCTGTCTCACCAGATGCTAAGAGATTCTTAAGTCGCGAGTAAATTCGGGATCATCAACGAGTCGAGTGGCTCGCCTGTTTAGAGGTGTGAGCCGTACTCAAACTCAAAACTAATTTATTCAGTTTAGGCCCTGGTAAGGCACTTATGAACGTTACGACTCTACCACCGGTTCGGAATACACTTAAACTGAGAAGAATCCGTAAACGGCTTAACCTGCGCTTAAAAAAGCTGGTGCCACCCAGCTATTTTTGAACTGAATCTCGGAACAAAACATCACTCACAATGTCTACTCCAAGGATCTTGATAATGCTTGAGACGGAGAAAGTAGTTTGCGAAATTAGGTGTTTTGTTTAATCAATAATGATTTATTAATTATTTTTAAGGTATGCCTGGACGTTCTTTTATTGGAATGAATTCAATATTCAAGATATTCGAATATTACTTAATTTTTCGAATGTGGTATACATTCGAGGTAGCCAACCAAAAGTATTATTTGCAAGTGGTAGCCAACCAAGTGCCAAAAAGTACCTTACCACCGAAAAATCGGAGACTCCTAGCATACCTTGAAGACAACGATCTCCTCAGTGACCGACAGTTCAGTTTCCGCCAAAAACGGTCCACTGGGGACCTTCTTGTGTATGCCACTCATCTATGGAGTGAAGCCATTGAGAGATGCGGGGACGCAATTGCCGTCTCCCTCGATATCTCTAAGGCTTTCGATAGGGTCTGGCACACTAGCCTTCTAAGCAAGCTTCCCTCATATGGAATCCCTGATAGTCTGTGCGCTTGGATTTCTGATTTCCTGAGTCAACGGTCTATACGAGTGGTTATAGACGGGTGCTCGTCGAACATTATGGCTATTAATGCCGGAGTTTCTCAGGGATCGGTTCTCTCCGAAACTTTATTCCTGCTGCATATTAATGAAGCCCGGTATCTTTGGGTATGCAGATGACAGCACTGTTGCGGAGAGTTACGTATCCAGCGCTCGTGCTACCAGTGACGAGATCCATTTGTTGCGAGAGGCCATGGTCGAGCGGTTGAATGTGACCTTACAGGCAGTCTCTGGCTGGGGCAAGTCCAATCTGGTCTCATTTAACGCCATTAAGTCACAGGCGTGTCTATTTACCGCTAAACGGAGTCCTTTACACCTGACTCCAACTTTCCAAAGTATATCCTCGCCGATTTGCGATCGGCTTGATCTCCTTGGCATGACCTTAACGGACAAATTAAACTTTGGTTGTTCTATTGAGTCAAAGGCGGAAACCGCAGCTAAAAAACTTGGCATTCTGTCTAAGGTCAAGCGGTACTTCACACCAGGACAGCTGCTGCAACTTTATAAAGCACAAGTCCGATCGTGTATGGATTACTGCTGCCATCTATGGGATGGATCCGCCAAGTACCAGCTTGACGCCCTTGACTCAATAGACCGCCGTGCCAGGAGACTTATCGGTGATGAGACACTTATTAAGGCGAAACTCACGTGCCTTGACCATCGCCGAAAGGTTGCTTGCCTATCGGTAATTTACAGGATATACTTTGGAGAGTGTGCGCGTGTGTGTGTTTTTTCCATCCCCCTTTGTTAAACCGAAGCACAAGGCGCCGGGAAAATTTCCACCCGTACGTCGTCGACATGCCGACCATGCGGACACAGCGTTTTGCGTCCTCTTTTCTGGTGCGGACGGCAAGAGAGTGGAACTTGCTTCCGGCGTCTGTGTTTCCTGAATCCTACAATCTGGGGATTTTTAAGGCCAGGGTGAATAGGTTACTTCTGGGCAAGCGTGCTCCACCATAGGCCTCGTCTTCATCCTTCACGGACGGGTCAGTGGCCAAACGTAAGCCCATCATATATAAAAAAATAAAGAAAACTATTTTTTTAATGAACGGATTGTCACGGAATTTACATAAAAAATGGGGAATATCATTAAATACCGAGTTGTGTTCTTATGTTCGTCATAAATATAAATTATCTGATAACGTTAAATCAACTATATTTGATACACGAGATAAGTCCCTATCTACCATTAAATTACGGGGCGTTTACAGCGAGAACAGTTAGAATTGATGTAATATAGTATCCATTAGAAGCCATAGCATGCGGAATGAACGCGTCATAGACCGGCTAACGTTCCTCACAAGTTTTTTTAGATCGGCGATATTTGATTTGGGATTTGACAACCTACCTAGTTAATGGCACAACGTAGGTACTACACGCAATATTTCATAGTTTATTTAAATAGGTAGGTAGTCGTAGTATTGACAATTGTTTACAATTACCTACACAAGAGATGTATAGAAAATTGGGCGCGTGCCCGACAGGTCCGCGGAGTTGACCCGCTTGGTTATCTTTATAGAAGGGGCATTGCAGAGGACACAGATTCTGAATGTCATTGCGAAGATTTCTACGTATAGTTAACTGATAATGAAAATCATCCTACAACTCTGTAATATTATCATAATAATGCAAGGTTCATGATCAATGAGAATACGAAACGTCGCTCGGCGGAGTAGATTAATTAACACGCGAACAAATTGCTTTCCTCGTTATGTAACAAGTACCTAAAAGTCGTTTGTGAAGTCAAGTGTGTCACCTCGAATAGTAGGTACTAATGATTATTCAGTTTTGTTTGTTTAAAGAACACCTTTAGTGTTTTAAGTGTCTCATAAGCTGAGACATTGTCAAGTGCATAACTAACACTTGTAGCCTAATGGAAGAATGTCGCGCATGTATTTTCACGTGATAGGTAGCATCATACGTTTTTTACCGTCGATACGCGAACTCGGCTTTAGTGACAACGGTTATCACGCCAAAGAGCGCCACCGTACGTGACAATGACATAGATTGGACAAGGCCATTGCTACTGCCACATACTATGTGCAAATCTCACATGACTTAGAAAAGAGTATTCAAAGATCAATCATTGCATTGTGAATAATTTATGAGTGATTTAATACAGGATGAGATGAATATTATTGGATAAGATAATGATAAACCTGTCACCTAACTGATATGCTACAAAAATGATGTAACCTTCACATATTTATTTTTAGTTATGTTTAGTCACACAGCTCTCCATGTCCAAAGCATGAATACACATACCACATAAATATTAAAATATTCAATAGGAATAGTGATTTGACACATAATTCAACAGAACATTTATCAAAATAATATTTAGCAAAAAAAATCATTTACATATACCATATCCGATTCTGTGAATATTTATGTTTAACATGGAGTATAAATTAATAGGTAACTCATCCAATCCAATCTTTCCACAACACTTGCCTAGAGAATGAAAATAAAATTTTATCAAGCATTTTAAATCTATTACCTTGTATGTTCTACAATACTATCTTTTGTATTTTTTTATTTAAATTAGGGAAAGTGGAAGGGGGAATTAGTTATACTCACCACAAAGTTACATTGAATGAAAAAGTTGATATTTTACACAAGCTTATCATTTTCAAATGGGACTCAGGTGATTATTTTGTCATTAGGATTTAGGTAATTTAGGAGTAAGTAGTTGTTATTTTTTATTATTACAGATTTACATATATTAAGTTAGTAAATTAGTTCTCAGCTTCATGATTTCTCTGCACACATGTTATAACTAAATATTACTGCTGCATTGAAAACAATTAACAATATCCCAAAATTTTATTATAAAATTGTATTATTCATTGTTAACAGTTTTTAAGTTGGAATATTAATAACTACATACCTATTGAGATTTACAACAGTCTATTTAATATACCAAAGGGCATAAGAGTTTCAATATATATATTGATTACCCAAGCAGTGCAATAATAAAATAGAACCCCCATTGAGGGATGATTTAAAGTATCTAGAGGAAAACGCGGCCAGAAAGCAAGCCCAGTATATTTACTACCAAGTCCCTAGGTACTTAGCATGCTCATACCGGCCAATATCTAAACGACAAAATAGAGCACACAATTCCGTAATGATAATTTTCAGAAGCTCACAAAAGGTTCATATTGATTTGCGCTTAAAATAAATCTCTCATTACATAACTTCAAAACCTAAATGTAGAGGTTATAAAAAGGTACGCTAAAAATAGTTTTTCAAAATGAGGAACGACTACAAAATTTACAACAAAAGCATAAACTAGAATTAAATAATAAGTAAGTACTTATTTACCTGCACTTCAACTAATTTGGTAGATGTGATCCTGAAAAGAGCCATTTTATGAAACCCACCGAGCGCTAACTACCATTCACAACTACACCGCCTTTGCTTGCTTGCGTTGCGTGCGATCGATCGCATTCAGTCAGTCAGCGTGAAGTTCGTGAACACTTTTTTCTGCGATTCTACTACTCGCCAAAAACTACTAAAATATATTCAAGCATATTTAAAAAACCTACCAAGTTTCTACTGGTCAGACATACTATCTTTCAATTTTCAGATAAAATAAATGTCATGTTAGGTACGGAAACGAAATTATTTCATTTATTTTCAATGAATAGATAATTATTTTAAAACATAACACAAACATCACCATGAATTTAGGGTAACCATACTTAGAAAGAGAGGAGTATCCCAATTGAGTGGTTATCTTACTCTTTTTTGCAATTGATAGGTATTTGATTCAAGTAGGTACGGAGAGTGTGCTATCCAGTTAATATATAAACACATGATCATCACCTTACATCACAAATACAGGTAGGTAATAGTAGGCAGAATTTCCATGCGGACGAAGCTGTAGTCGGGAGGGAGCTAGTTAGTAAAATATACCTAATTTGATAAAACAGTGAATCCGAATTTAGCTTACCTGAGTGAGATGATCCAGTAAATCCAATCATATTTTGTTAAGTTGCTATGCTCTTTAATCGACGAAAGTCTATGCAAAACTTTTGAATTGCAGGCTTTACAAAATCATCTGTAACCCAACCACGCGAAAAATAATGAGTTTTCTCTATTCAGCACGGTAGTGTTGCTCATATTTTTATAATAAACTGTCGTCAAATAATAACATTTCATATCAATCATAGAACCAATTAGGTACCGATTGAAAGATATCAATCAAATACATTTACAAGCATACCAACAAGATTGAAATCTCACACATTTATTGAAATTAAATATTATCGTTTTTTATTCCAATAAAGTTAATTTTGCTGTACAGTGTTATCATATAACTAAACTTTTTGGGAAATCCCCGCTTCATATTATTATTGTGGTCTTGTATTTTCCAAATTATCAAAACTACTAAATTCTACTAAGGTATTTTCAACCTACTAAAGGGTCATAATTTAAGCTCATAATCTACAAAAAAAGTAGAAATCTAAAAAGTGGTAATATGTGGTATCTAGAATTTGATAGGAACTTTTTGGCAGGAACTTGCGAAGTGACATTGCTTTTTCGTTTTATTTTCATTTAATTGGTGTATTTTGAGTTTTATTGAGTAATATCAGTGGTGTTTTGTTTTGTAATATGTGTGCACAAGTGAAGTGATGTGAAATGAAAGCGTGTATCATGACTTTTCAGGTTGTCCCAAAAAGTCCGTGAATGTTTTAGTGGAACAGCCGCCAATTTCACTAAAACTTGACTGGACATGTACAGACGAGGTCTAGACATTACAGTGAATGTGACTAGAACATAAAAGAAGAAATTAAAACTGAAGAAAATGTATGCGACTGAAAGACTTAGTATCTATGGTCATGACTAAAAATGATTAAAAACTAAATATTTGACATGAGACTTTTTAGCGGGAACTTTCGAAGTGATGTTGCGTTTTCGTTTTATTTTCATTTGATTGGTGTATTTTGAGTTTCATTGAAAAATATCGGTGGTGTTTTGTCCAATAAATATCAATCTAAGTGTGTATGTAAATATCAACACAAGTGAAGTGAGGTGTGATGAATGTGATATAACGTGAGCGTGACTGTAACATAAAATAAGAATATTAAAACTAAAAATGTGTGCGACTGAAAGACTTCGTATTTATGGTCATGAATAAAAAAAAACTTCTATTTATTATTGTGCGCAAAGAGAATATAAATACTACGTAAATTGTGCGTGCACCGGTCTCCGCGAATAATAATTTATTTATTTACCAATCTATTTTAGTTGATAACTGATAACCTCTCGGGATCCTTGCCTGTCTATAACGTATTAGTAAGGCAAAATGCGTTGTATTATTTACATAATATTTGTAAGCATTTTGGTTTTTGTGAATGCATGGAAAGAATTTCGACTAGGACGTAGCAAAGGCGGCAATTTAGGTGCTCCAGGCAATTACAACGACGAGGAGCTACCATCTGCACAGTGGTTTAAACAAAAGTTGGATCATTCGTCTTCGTCTGACCTGAGAACATGGAAACAGGTGAAGCGGGTCTTTGTTTCTCAGATATATTGTTTCTATCTAAAAGTTTTGGTTTGTTTCTCTCTCACATTATTATTATTGCTTGGGTGACACTTTGCTGGAAACTAAAACTTACCCTTATCATAATTATAAGGTATTTATAATGTGTTTTAAAATTTCGTTTTAAACATCATGTTCATTCTAAATTTGTCCTTTACAATACACAATATCAACTAAACAAAATTTTATAAAATATGATATTACTAAAGAAATAAAAGTTTACCAACATACCAATACTTTATAGTCATACAAACACAATACTACATATTATGATACTAATTAAAATATACAAATTTTTCTTACAGCGTTATTATGTCAATGATAATTTCTATGACTTCAAAAATCCTGGGCCTGTATTTCTAATGATTGGTGGTGAGGGTCCAGCTGACCCAAGATGGATGGTAAAGGGGGCAT
Organism: Ochropacha duplaris; assembly: GCA_951361185.1. Lineage (NCBI taxonomy): Eukaryota > Metazoa > Arthropoda > Insecta > Lepidoptera > Drepanidae > Ochropacha > Ochropacha duplaris. The sequence goes on from OX592690.1 coordinate 7,332,684, forward strand.
GGATAGATTATGCTAAGAAATTCAAAGCACTCTGTATCAATTTAGAACATAGATACTATGGAGAAAGTCATCCAACTAAGTAAGTAAAATTATTGTAAGCCTTACATATTATAAAACAGTACCCTGGGTCTGTCTGACTGTATGCTTTCGATAAACTCAAAAGCTTCTTACAAAATGTATTTTGATGCGGTTTTCACCATTATTTCTTCTGGAAGGTATAACACATGCATGTTATAATAGAGAAGAATTTTTTAAGGCGATGCTAGCTCAGTGGTAAGTGACGTCGGATACCGCGGCGAAGGTCGTAAGTTCGAATCCTACAATGAGCTTGAGCTTTTGGTGAAGATAAACATTATGTGGAAACCATAGCACTGTGGTAGTATACTTTCTAGTACCCGACTGGCTGGCCACCACCCTCAAGTTGAAAATCTGTTGCCAAGTACCTATTGGTGTTGTTGTTGTTCCAACAGTTGCACTTGAGAGCTAGTTCCTATCTAGGCTTTGTGTGCTTACCACCTTCGGCCACATCGTCACTTACCATAGTGAGATTGTAGTCAAACACAAGCTTGTCCAGAATAAAAAAAAATATATTTTAATCTCAAAAATCTGGCTAAACCTCACAAGATAGATCAAAAAATTTTGTATTTGTATATATTAAAATGGTCTACAGAAAATTCCACAATGATATATTTCTGTCTCAGAATATCTACAGTAAACATTTTTATCTTTTACATATACATAACTAATTGGGTTATTTACGAAGCCATCAGGTGGTAAATAAAAACCTTAATTGTCTTGCACTGCGTAAACCAATATAAATTATAAATAAAAATGTAGGCAGTATATGCTCTGCTACCCATGCAATGCAGGGGTGGGTCGCTAGTCGCTAGTTTATAAGTAAAAAGATGACTGACAATAAAATTAAATAATACTGATTTTTATGATAATTTTTGCTATGCCATGTGCAAGGGATTATAATTGTGTCTGTACCAAATTGCAATTACATCCATTCCAGTTTTAATTCAGAAGATGCTTAAATCCTATCTGACAAATAGCTCGTAATTTCCTAAGATTCTGTGATAGATGAGTGATTGAGTGGTATTTCACTTTAGTTCCGCTGTCTGCTGTTGTTTCTTCTGACTGTGATTAGTGTTTAAATATGCTGGGTGGGTAGATACTTTGTTTTCAATATTTCTGTATTTAAAACTGTTTTATGTAGAGTTTAAGTTTAGAGTTACACAATAGTACCTATGTATTCTATGTCTATCAAGACATCTTTATTATGACAATTCTATTTGTATGAAAGTCACTTGTTTTATATCTACCTTATACAATTACAAAATTAATTCCATTAGGCTTATCAAATTAAGGTAGTGTCCTAAAAAAAACTATTTATCAGTTAGATTCCTAAAAAATATTGGACACGTATTTTTTATTATGTTCCGTATACGAAAAATGACGAGGATACAGTGTATTGAAATTTCGCGTGACATCACGCCGTGGTACAAATTTTACCACGAAGTGACTTCACAAGCCCCCACTCTTATACTTTAATGCGCTATAACTTTTTATATTTTTATTGATTTGATAAAGCAAAAAATATGTTCCAATATTTTTTGATAATCTTACCGACGGACTAATTAGAATTATTTTTTTTTGACCCAGGACACGACCTTGCCACGAGACCAAGGAGACATACAGTTACTTTTGTATTTACACTATTATTTTATTATGTTTTTCTTACAGTGATCTTAACGTAAAACATTTGCAATACCTGTCATCATACCAAGCACTTGCAGATCTTGCTTACTTCATCAATGCAATGAATGTGAAGTATCGTTTGGACAATAATGTGAGATGGATAGCCTTCGGAGGTTCATATCCGGGTTCACTAGCGGCTTGGCTGAGGCTTAAGTATCCTCATCTTGTGCATGCTGCTGTGTCTTCTAGTGGACCTCTCCTAGCCAAAGTTAATTTTATGGGTTGGTATATTATCAATCGACTAGATTTCCGCCCCGCGGTTTCACCCGCTTTCCCGAGGGATCTTATCATTTCCCGGGATAGAAAGTAACGTATGTTTCATTCCAGGATATGGTCTACATGTGTGTCAAGTTTCATCAAAATCCAATCAGTCGTTTTTGCGTGATACAAACTTTCAAATTCACATTTATAATATTAGTAGGATTGAATAATATCTCGGAAATCCCTTTGCATCAGTAACAGTTGGTGTATGGGTAACAAATCATGACATACTGCATGTCGTATTGAGAAGGTGACATTTATCCTTTACCCGAACTTAAAAATTAAGAAACAAATCCAAATCTCTCCAAAATATCCTATAACCCCGCGGTTTCACACGCTTTCCCGAGGTAGCGTAAAAGTATCCTATGTCCTTCTCCAAAGTTCCATCTATCTCCATACCAAATTTTATTTAAATCGCTTCAGCGGTTTAAGCATGAAGATGTAACAGACAGACACACTTTCGCATTTATAATATCAAGTATGGATTTAGGAAGTGTACATACATGCACTAAGCTTTAACATTTAAATCAATTAAAATAATAATTATATAAATAATAATTTTCTACATATTTCAGAGTATTACGAGGTGGTCGTAAACGCATTACGTGAAAAAACCGGTGGCGAAGAATGTGTATCCCAGTTAAAACTAGCCCATAAAGAAATCATTAACATGATGCGAGAAGATCCCAAGCAGGTGGAAAAAGAGTTTAGGTAAGACAATTTTATTTTATAGACATTTTAAAACAATACTTTCTTATCATAGCAAATAACAATTTGTTGTTATCATAGGGTGACATTCGCAATAATTTACACATTTGAAATAAATACTTATCAGCATACAACTACTGCCGTCGGTCCAAACGCATCCAACGCCGATTTTATTACCTGCACCATCCTTAACTGGCACTTAATTGTGCAACATAAAAAGCTATGTAGGTACTTAAATAGATTCCACGGGTCGATTCCAACTGCAAAGGCTATCAGCGGGAAAAATAACTACTTACTACATACATGATAATATCTGATAATATAATGTATACTTCTACTGTTTTATATTATATAATTACATTTCTTTTGAAAGATTAATTTACTTGTTCAAAATTTGTATGTGCAAGTTAAAGAACAATCATATTCGAAAATGCCATTGGAGATAGCTTACATATTCTATGAAACATGAAATCGAAAATGGAACGTTATAACATACCTCATACACGCATTCAGCTCTACCATTATCTCATCGAGGATACATAACATAAGTTTCTCTTTATTTTTATTTTCCTATTATGCCACAGGTCGTGGGTTTGATTGGATCGCCGGATAGACATTTGTTTGCATGAAAATTCTGTTATTCCTGAGTCTGTCTCATTGTTTATTTAAGTATTTATCATAGAAGGGTATAGTGTCTGCATATTATGTAAATGTAATACATACAGGATGTCCGGTAAGTAGTACGACCAACTTAAGGGGGAGATACCCCTATAAGTTTACTTTTAATTTACTTATACTAAGGTATTTTTTGTATATTTGGTAGATGACCCGCCCAACTATCTCCCCTTAAAGTTTGTCATACTACTTTCTTTTTTTTATGTCACTAGTGACAACGAGGCAGGCGGGTCACCTGATGGTAAGTGACTACGGTCGCCTATAGACGTTAGCAATACCAGGTGGACTGCCAACGTGTTGTACACCATATTACAATGCCTTAAGGGCAAGGGCAACTGGCTCTCAAGTGCAACTGCCGGAACACACCAACAGGTGCTTGGCGACAGATTTTCAACTTGAGGGTGGTAGCCAGCCAGTCGAGTACCACTGTGCTGTGGTTTCCTCACGATGTTTTCCTTCACCGAAAGCTCGAACTCATTGTAGGATTCGAACCCACGACCTTCGCCGCGGTATCCGACGTCACTTACCACTGAGCTATCATCGCTTAAAACTTATCGGACATCGTGTATATTTATGATATGTGTAGGTATATTTTTACTTTTATCCATATACATACAGGTGATAGAGACTAATACCACTACTACATTATTTAATTGATAAGTTTTATGATTTTGATAGTGTGTCTTTACTTTTTCAGGGTTTGCAAACCCTTCGCTCAGGCTTCAGAAAACGACTTGAAAAATTTCTACAATTCAATAGCTGATGACTTCGCCGATTTAGTTCAGTATAATGAAGATAACAGGATAAGCAGCGACAATAATTATAGAAACCTTACAATCAACACTGTAAGAACAATAACTTTTTTTTGACGTAAATAAGTAGTACTCTTAATAGTCTCTAATCAAATGGCATTAAAGTTTAAAATGGTTGTGAAAGGTTAACGCTGAGCCATATAATCCTTCTTATATTATAACATGGAATGTGTGTGTATGTTTTTTACCAATCAGCTAGTATTTTTCATTGTCTATACGAAAACCTTGCTTAGTTCCTTCTAGTCTTAAGTCAAAATTTAAAACAAAAAAAAACTTTTGGTTAAAACCTTTTGTCGAGAAACTTTGAGCTAGAGTCTGCATTAAACGACGAATATACGATACGATTATAATACTAGTCGATGGATCTGACAGACGAGGTGAAAGAATACATTCGAGTGGTGACCACGATGTGTGTCTAAATATGGCGTGCGAATTTTTAACCGTTCACATTTGAAAATAAGCTCTACTATTTTTTTTTATATACCACAAGTGACATCGAGGCATGCGGGTCACCTGATGGTAAGTGACTACCGTCTATAGACATTAGCAATACAAGGGGGATTGCCAATTTGTTGTACACCTTATTACAATGCTTTAAAGGCATCTGGCTCTCAAGTGAAACTGCCGGAACTTTTTCACCGAAAGCTCAAGCTCATTGTCATTAACATTGAGCTATCATCGCCTCAAAATTATTATTATATTTCATTATTATAGGTATGTAACATGCTCACGGCATCTGGGTCTGATCCTGCTTACAAGAAATTAGCAGCTTTTAACTCAATCGTTTTAAATAAGTCAAACCAAACGTGTATGGATTATAGTTACGACAATATGATAAGGGAATTGAGAAATGTGTCGTGGAATTCTTCAGAAGGTGGTATGTAGCGACCTTAATATAATTTTCTACAGGGCCGGATTTAGAGGTGTGGAGGCCCTGGGGCAACAAAGGAGGCCCCTAATTATTTTACCTTATACATCGGGTACTTTACTTTATATGTACTAAAGTGGAAGGAACTTCGTTCCAGCCAGCTATTCGACTACATCTCTAGCCGTTATTTTTTTATTTTATTTTTTTATGTCACAAGTGACAACGAGGCAGGCGGGTCACCTGATGGTAAGTGACCACCGTCGCCTATAGACATTGGCAATACCAGTGGATTGCTAATGTGTTGTACACCTTATTACAATGCCTTAAAGGCGAACTGGTTCTCAAGTGCAATTGCCGGAACACACCAACAGGTGCTTGGCGACAGATTTTCAACTTGAGGGTGGTAGCCAGCCAGTCGAGTACTACAAAGTACCCTACCACCGTGCTGTGGTTTCCTCACGATGTTTTCCTTCACCGAAAGCTCAAGCTCATTGTAAGGATTCGAACCCACGACCTTCGCCGCGGTATCCGACGTCACTTACCACTGAGCTATCATCGCCTAATTAGTACAATTTATGTGTCCCCTCTATTGTGGAGGCCCCGGGCACAGGTACTTTGTCCTCTCTTAAATCTGGCCCTGATTTTCCACCATAAATATAGATTTTAAATTCAGAATGTTGTCTTTCTGACTTGTCGATTAGAAGGACATCGGTGCAGCATTGGTATGCTCGGTACACTTGAATGGTTACTGAATGTACTGACTACTGCTGAGATTATTGCCGGCTCTTGTCAGCAAATTGCAACCTACCGAACCGTGCATTCAAGTCTAGCTAGACTATAAGTACTTGGAAAGGCCTATTTGAAGTATAATATTTTCATTGTCATTTCATCTTGGCACAGTATGTTTACTAGCACTTTTACCAATATTTGCGCTTTCTGATTGGATATATGGAAACCGCCGTTTCTTTGATAAAGCCGTAATTCTTTCAACAACAAGCCGCAACGTACTTCTACAATTTAGTTTTTCTTTTAGCACCGTAAATTGTTTATGTTAATAGATCTTTAAAATCAATATGTATCAGATTCCTTCACATAATTTTTGAATTTGTTAGAATAACTTCGGAACCTTATTATGGTCGGATTTTATTTTACGGTTTTTTTATTAGTAACAAATTGATTGTCTTAAATATTTGTACCTCTTTTCAATGGAATAAATTATACACAAACTATAGTCAGAATAAACAATATGCCTAAATTATGCACATGCGCACACAAGTAATCGAAAATGATCTTGAATTATACTGTATTCAGATATTTTTGTGAATGTATTATATATTTCAGGTCGCCAATGGATGTATCAAACTTGCACCGAATTTGGTTTCTATCAAACTTCATCAGGTGAGGTAGAGGTGTTTGGGAACTCATTTACTCTGGACTTCTTTACACAACAATGTCAGGATGTTTTTGGTAAAAAGTAAGTTATGCCAGAGTAAAACAATAAAGGACTAATTGGCAATGTACGAGATATTGTGTGTATCTATCTATGTGATCCCTATCTTCACTGCTATTCCCAGGTACAACAAAGCCTTTATAACAGCAGCTGCCGATTGGACAAATAACTATTATGGCGCTTTAGACATATCTGTGAGCCGCGTAGTGTTCGTCCACGGTACTGTCGACCCGTGGCACGCGCTCGGCATCACTCGCACCTTGGATAATGACGCTCCTGCTATTTACATTAAAGGTAAACTTACCATTACTAATTACTTTCTGCAGTCAGAACAGTCGGCTTGTACATGTTCGAGGCTTAAGGCCTCCACAGATTGTTATCTCACTCTCGCTTAGTATCCCCGCAAGCGCCTATAAGGGATGGCAATAGTTTAGCGTGTTATTTTCATGTTTCGTAGTCTATGTTTATTTATTTACCTTTAGGGAGACAATCGACTACGCTTTACAGTTTATAATCTTAACCCGGCGTCATGGGGGTGGAAAAGTGTTACACGGACGTTGGGGTGGGTCTCACCGACCCGCTCATTAATGTCACATTTATTCCAATAGTTTATAAATATTTTTTTTTTTCGATTTCAGTTTTTTAGGTATTTATGTAAAAAAATGAAACACAAATATCATATTATATCATGTTTTTATTATATTTAATAGAAATTTAAAAAAAGAACGAAAAATGGTAACAAAAAAATTATCTTCGACTTAAATGCAATTATATTAACAATCAGTCTTCATGTTTTAATTAAACTTTTTAATAGGAAACTAAATTAACTTTAAAATATAATATATAAATAAATTAATTAAAATTTCAAGAACATGACGTCGTAGTACCTCTTCTCGATCCATTATATACTAAATACATGCAAAAATACAAATAAAATACATTAAACTGTATATTAACAATTACAATCAAAACCCATACCAAAAAAACAAATATTAAAGGATAAAAAGGCAGATAATAATAAAAACAATATCTATACATAATGGCGCGAAATTGTTACACTGACTGCGGGGTTGGGTCTCACATACCTTATTCAATGATATGCACGTGTAACTCCTACTGCGGCTGTCGCACAACTAACGTGTTGGTAGCGATGCATAGAACAACTCAACAGCTCCAGCTATTAAGAAGAGCGGCAACGTCGCACGCATAGTAACAGAACTAGAAGGAAAATAAAATGTGACGGGTCGCACAGACCCAACCCCCATGACGCCGGGTTAAGTAGGTTTAATTTTTTTATTCTGGATAAGCTTGTGTTTGGCCACAATCTCACCATGGTAAGTGATGATGTGGCCGAGGTGGTAAGCACACAAAGCCTAGATGGGAACTGGCTGTCAAGTGCAATTGTCGGAACACACCGATAGGTGCTTGGCGACATATTTTCAACTTGAGGGTGGTAGCCAGCCAGTCGGGTACTACTAAGTACCCTACCACCGTGCTCTGGTTTCTTCACGATGTTTTCCTTCACCGAAAGCTCAAGCTCATTGTAGGATTCGAACCCACGACCTTCGTCGCGGTATCCGACGTCACTTACCACTGAGCTATCATCGCCTTAAAAATTAAATATATAAAATTGATATTTATATTTCCAAGAAAATATGATGTACAAAATACCTATACTCTATTAGTTAGTGGATTAATCCTTTATAATATGAGATGGTTCTTAGCGAGGTGTTACACTCCTCAAGTTAAGTTATTTATTGTGCCTTGTATATATCGCATCGCATAGAAAACTTCGTTAGCGCGATGTAGATTATTGGTGTGCCATCTATCTCGGAGTCGTGCGAACTATATCTATTTGTAGATAGATGTAGCTACAGAGTAATTTCGTGGACTCGTTTTCAGAATAACGTCTCGTAATGGCACATAATATTATACTCATGAAAAAGACCAACATGAGCGTGTACCCCATCTTTTAGGTATACAATAATTTAAGGAATAGTTATATACCTATAGGTTGCTATACTGTAAATAATATAATTTCTATGTATATTTCAGGTACCGCTCACTGTGCGAATATGTATCCGGCTAGTGATAAAGACTCAAGTGAATTGATTGAGGCGCGCCTTGAAATTGAACAGTACATCGCGCAGTGGCTTGGTAACACTATATAGGTACTTAAGTAGTAATGCAACTGAACTTTCTCGAGGCTCGTGACTAATCATATTTTTTGCTATGCATTTATGAAAGTACTAGTTTTTCGCACAGCGGTTTCACTCGCGTTCTCGAGGGATCTTATCTTTTCCCGGGATAAAAAGTAACCTATGTTTTATTCCAAGATATGATCTACCTGTGTGCCAAGTTTCATCAAAATCCGTTTAGCCGTTTTTACGTGATGGAGGAACATTATTATAATATTAGTAGGATTATCTGAGTGTTACTAATTGCGAATTGTATAAATTTAAATATAATATTAATTGTATGTACATCAAAGTGAAGAGAAAACGTTTATTTGTTCGTATTTATCAGGGAACGCTAGTATATAATTTAGTCGACTGCATTTTATAATTATAAGCCCGAAAAGCTATGCCTAAACGTTTGGTTAAGATGTTGCCTGGTTTGTTTGCTGATTTGGGAAAAAAGAAAATAGCCATATGTGATTCGTCGGAAAATATTATATAAGATTAATTAATCATCTATAATAACTAAGAATATTAGATATTCTAAACGAATTAAATATTTTGTACCATGCTAAAGCTAAATAAAATAAATTATGTAACACAATGAAGATATTGTATTATGTACATACATGTTTAATATGCTCAATAGACATCCGGTAATAATGTACTATTTTACTTTTAAACTTCCAAATTTAATTAAATATAATATGAACTTACAATTAGGTTTTATTTCGTAGCGTTTCAGTTGGCTGGGTCTAAAATGGGACCTAATTTAAATAAATAAATACACGAATAATACTGGCTGCTATTACATCTCAAATCTTTATAATTGGATTAATATTGTCATCGAATTATAGTCTGTCCTGACTAGTCCTCAACTACATTTTCTCAGGATTTATATTAATATAATACTTCCCTATTTGAATTGTTTTTTGTTCACAATTTCATGCGTTTGATCTTTTTGCGCTGAACCCTATTTATTTTTCTAAAATAAAAGAAGTTACTCATTAAAACATCAACTATCTGTTTGTGACAATCTGTTCACCCGTTTCGGAATTTTTTACCAAAACAAAATACAGATTCTTGTACAAAATAATAACTTCGTGTGTCAGTATTCTGAAGCAAGGCATTATAATAGCCTACTTATTTAAATAAAGGTACATTAGTAGGCTGTTATAGTATGTGTGGAGTGGAGACTAATTTTAAGTTTTTATAATATAAATAATCGGTATAATATGTTGATATAAAAAACTCATAACGCACTAATGGGTGTATCGGCCAAGGTATTCAACACAAAGTCCAAGAAGGATATATAGCCTAGCTAGGGGAATCAGTGTAGAGTGAAACAAGTTACTAATAATTAATTCATTTAATTAACAACAATAAATTCAACAAATAATCATATACCAAAATTTCAATTGATAGTTTACAACTATCATAAATACAATTTTTAAAATATCACGTATAAAGTATACATTGTTGTATGGAGGTATTAAAATGTAAATCCAGTTACATACTTAATATTTGTATTAGTCCTAATCGATATGAAAATTACATTTTTTTTTACAAATTTTAGGAAGATTTTTAAAAGTCAGTAAGTTTTCATTCAATCTTATCGTATCTTTACCTATTCTGAGAAATCTCTTGTTCGGCACATGAATCAAATTCAACAAATTAAAGTCTAAAAAACAGAAATGCGTGTACCTCTTTATTCATACCTCAAATCGACAAAATTGTTAAGTACCTATGACTTTAACCAATACGGCCGGTACACTCTACATAATAATATGTTTCTTCTTAACACAACTTAAAAGGTATTCTTCGCATTTCTGTTAGTACGGTTCTCAGGTCAAACAAAACGCTCCATGTCGGATAATTCATAAGTACAGCCGTCAATACGTTATCGATATTTCATAGTCGGATATTCAAAAAGAACTTAGCAGGAACTTATAAAATATAGTCTTCATACTAAACCGCGGTTCGTGCTAAGAGAAAAGTCGTCAATAAACTGGACCACTCTTTTCAAAACAAGCTTGTATTAATAACATAAAATGTACATTATTCTCACTGACAACAATATTGCGTGGCCCGGCTACAAAACAAAAAATAGATAAAAAATAAAAGTATAGGTACAGAAACCTCAACAGACCAGCCCCCACAAGCAGTATCTGTTTACAAGTATTGGAGGTTGGAGGGAAGTGAGCGACCCGCTAACATAAGCACTCATAGGACTCAAGTCGACCAAAATAAGATGATATTAAATACACACTAGTTGTTATCAATGTGACCAAGTTCAGACTAATTCATGCAATAATACCATAGCCGAACAGATAATCCAACAGAGACATAAATAAAATTAAAAATGATTAGGATAATAGGGATGTTGCCTATAGTCAATAGAAATTGTCTAACTATAGTAACCAGAGTATAAAACACCTAAATAGCGAACACAAAGAGTAGATCTTTTAATGCTGTATATTTATGGCGTCACAAGGCAGTATTTCATATAAACCTCCATATAAAATTATAGTTATGATATTTCATAAAAAGAAGCTGATTGGATATGTCAGTCAACATCCCTATTAATTAAATAAACATATAATTCATAGATCATAATTTATATATAAGTCATAATTTTATGGTTGCTATCTCTTCAAGGTAGGCAAGTGCTAGTTCCATACATCGCTGTCTTCGATATAGTGATCTACTTTATAATATGCCTAACAGAAAGATCGCTTCACATGGTCTTTAAATGTATTATGTAAGTATGACATACCTACTGGGCACAAAAAAGGAATTTCATTGTAAAAACTGACACAATTCTTAATATAATATTTTTATGAACAAACATAATGTTATGTCACTAAGATATTATTGGAATAGTCAAAATTTCAAATCGGTTGAGAATCTATATTATAACATACATAGTATTAAGTACGGTAATTTTATCTTACATAATATAGTTGTGTAGAACTAAGGCACTGCGCAGTTTTAATTGCTGGTTATTTTATGCGGTTAAGAACAAAATATAAATGCTTCTAAAAATATGTTCACTCATTTTTGTGGAAAAACGTTAAAACTTTCCGGTTTATTCCCATACATTTTCACCGCACAATCATAGTTTTACAAATTCAGCTGCAAACATAACTTTTAAAATCTGTTAAAATCGTTTCTGTTACTGACACTTTCGAGATTTCACTATTATCTTTTGTGTAACTTCAATTCTGTTACTTTCACTTAAATATACTAAAAATAATGTTATAAATTAATTGGAAGTAGGTATATAGGAATCAATACCATCAGGAAAATACTACCGAGACCTTTGTACCTACCGCGCATGCTCCGATTATGTAATCATGTGTCAAATCTCATAAGATATATTAAACGTTTTAGAAACTGGCATCGCCGTTGTGCAATAACCTCAAAATGACTCCGAATTTTTATACAGGATTTTTTATAGAAGCCGATATTTTTTATTACATTAACGGCACCAGTCTGCTACCATGCACCACTTCATAGTCTTCAACTATAAACACGAGAGTTACACAATGTGAATGCGGGGCGGTTATAATCTACTTAAAATACTAAAGTTATTATTACTTAGAAACATGACACTTATAGTAATATCATTAACATATCAACTTAGTGAATAGATATGGAAAATCACAACCTACCTCACAATATTTAACTAAACCCCTATAAAACTAAGACGGTTTTATCTCTATTCAAATCAAAATCTCATATAATCAATACTAATTTGTTTAAGAGCCATAAAAAATTGAAGCTAAGAAGTTTATCTATATCTAAGGCACGTTATTTTGAAATATATCTTATACAAGGCCATCTGTTTTTTTTTATACATAATAACATATGTAGTAGAAAGAGAATAGTTACGTTAGGTTAATACCACCTTCGACCATTTATTATGGTGAGATGGGGGTCAAAAACGAACCTATCCGAAGTAAAATCGTCATAGAGCGGTATCAAACGCAGTTACATATAAGCGTGTACAAGATACATTTAATATTTTTCTAGGCTGTAGATACGCATTAGGGGGCAAACGTTTAAATAAATAATTGCGTATTAAAGAAATAATATGTCATTATTAACTATCATGAAAACCGCCTTCGTATATCATAGAGATAGGGACAACCCTACGTATCCAACCTATAGTATTTATTTGAATCCCGCACGGCCCATGACTTGATAAAACTTTCTGATTCCTCTATGTTAATACTTATAGATAAGTATAGCTGCCTAAGCTAGGTTACCTATTGCAATTAATTTATTACCCGTACGTTCGTGACCAGATGATCTACATACCAATCATGTTATTCGAGAGAGATATTGGAGAATTTAGAATATAAAACACCTAAAACTTGAGAGGTGTCAAGGGACACCCGGATGGAACGAAGTTTTATAAGTTATATAAGTCGAGAGAGTATATATATATATATAAAAAAAACTATTTATATATATAAATAGAAATGAAAATATCTGGCTTGCTTTCTATAAGAGAGAGAGAGAGAGACAGACAGACAGACAGAGAAACATGCGCACGCCGCACAGCTTTTAGTGTCAGTTGGTCGGGTGACAGCAACTGTCACCCGACCCGACAACTGACACTAAAAGTGTCGTGACAAAGCCCCCTTTCACATTCACAACGCGCGATAAGGAACTTCGTTCCAATAATACTGGGCAGCGTTTAGCAAAAAGATTCAACAAGTGGGGTGATTAAGAATATGGTATTAACATCAATATTGGATACATTACCCGCCTTCGAGATGCCGACGATATAATCATGATGTCTGAATCGCTTATTAACTACTACTACAGCCTTCAATAAAAGAAAACCTAGCCTACATAGCGCTATGTTCCGACAGCTGCACTTTAATAAAACCCATTTAGGCATTTAACTATATGTCACTTTAACTAAGTACGAATCAAATAACCCGCCCTTACATATATTTATCTTCAAAACTTACGTTCGAATTACGCCAGCAATACCACAATTACAACAATTATAACACATTTACAACAATTTTACTTTGTAGCAAAAGCCATATATTTCATAGATACGTCTTACCGCAAACGGAATGTGGATAAAGGCACTAAGTAAATAGTTTACTAATTAACATTTGACAACACCTTAGGGAACATGAGCTAGCAGGCTTCCCTGAATTTGAAGTTCAATAGTTTCAGATTTAAGTGCATTTTTCATTGCTCAGCAAGCCAGCTCATGTGATCTAGGGATATAAGATCAATATTTTAATACAAAAATGTGCTCGCATGCACCTTTAATATCACTTATGGTAGGGGAGGCAATGATGCTAAATTTGTAGTTACTCGAGCGTCTTTGGGACCTACTGGAATTTGAAGATTAGGTGGAATAAAGAAAAAAAGGTTATGTGATATTTTCCCCTTCAGCGGTGGGGGGAGCGTCTACAGGGTTTCAAAAATGTAAAAAAAAACAGTCACCAAGAAATACTCGAGCGCGTCAGATATTAATAGGGTAGTCGCGCCACGTCTGTCTGATAACGGAAAAATAATAATCTGCCGTTTTGCGTGGTGGGGGTGGCCGTACGAAGGGGTCGAAAATATTTAAAAAAAAATTTACTCGAGCGCGTCAGACATTGATAAGGGATGTTAAGTGAACCCTCCAGTAGCTCCTATTTTAAAGACTGACGATTTGGACGCGACCATCAGTCAGGGCCGATTTTTGAAAATGCAAAAAAAAATCGTGACCTTGATTTACTCGAGCGCGTCAGATTTTTATACAGGAGGTTCTTCTTGATGGCCTTGTTGTACTGACCCATAATCAGACAATTATGTTGAGGGATTTCCTTAATCTGACGGTTTGAAAAAAAAAAATATAAAAAATATCGAAATCTCGAAAATGGTTCAAGATATCGAAAAAATGTTTGTGCAAAAGTTGTAGAGAATTTAATTTTCAACAATATTTATTTGAATACACATACCAAAAAACCCATAGGAAACGAGATATTTTCAATAAATGATTTTTTGACCTTTGACCTTGAAAAATCAATAGTCGCGGGCACCCTAAGATAAGTAGCTTTTGAGACAAGTTTTAGGTTATCAAAATAAAGGTTTATACAAGTTAATAGCTGACTATCTCTCATTCTGAGGTGAAACTCATAATATTCCTGGACTATACACTTAATAATGATTTTAGCTACTTCGGCTTGTGCAAATCGGCAGATTAAGATATTTCCGTGATTCGTGACTAATTTCCTTCAAAATAAAAAAAAAACTAATCGCGCTCGACAAAATCCAGGTGACGTTTTTTTTTTGCAACTTTGCGAGTCTCCAATTTTCTTTCGTCACGCCCAATTTGTCAGATTATTGAAATGTACACTATTTTGCATGTAACTAACTTACCTTACCTTAATCTGACGCGCTCGAGTATTTCAAACCATCGATTTTTTTTTACTAATCTGAGGGGCTACCCTAGACGTTCGACACTACATAGAGGGCTCAGATTTGGTGAGAGTACTTCACAAGGTGCAAGGTTGCCCCCCTTATGTTAATCTGCCGCGCTCGAGTAAATCCCGAAATCCCCTATTCGCCTCCCCTACCATTACCAAATATATTTAATTAATAGCGTATCGTATGTAACGTGTACGCATTTTATCACTTACTTCATACATTTATAATAAATCTTTAAGTTATTTGGTCGTTGCTCTGTTTTGTCTTTCTTCGGTGATAGCCATCACGTCCAATTTTCTACCTTTCAACATTATCTCCATGATGCTGAAAATAACCACGAAATAAATAAAAGGAATATAAATATTCATGAAATAAAACTGTTAATGAGTTCGAGCTTGCATATTTAGTGAGAATATAGGTTATAAAAATAAATATTTTGGCAAAAAATGTACTGTTTAAAGAAATATTATGAAAACATTTCTTTTGTTAGTGTGCATAAAAGTGAACTCCTAGACAGCTGGACGGATTTTGATAAAATGTTATGTGGATTTTCTAGTGGATTTTAGGTGGCACTGCAATCAGGTATAGTGTTTCTTATTATCAGGGCAGGACAAGACTGTCCGATCAGCTAGTGTTTTTATAATTGTCTATAATAGAGACTATAGTAACATACAAACTGGGATAAGACAAAAACAAACAAAAATAGTTAAAAGCTAAGAATCTAAAAATACTTACGCTGCCGTAAGAAACACCATGACTTGCGTAAAGATGGTCAAGTAGAATATGGCATTGATATAATTCGTGCCGAGGGTCGCCTTATAAATTTGCGAGTACAAGATCGACGCAAACATTGCTACGGCGTTTTCCATCACTGATAAGAATGCGTACGCCACTCCTGAATTATTAAAATAAAATAATGTCAAACATTAATAAATAAATGAAACAAATACTCACAATATAGTGTGATCTTTTATTTGACAATAAAACTTAAGATGATTTTCGATATTTCTGATTTTTATACACTGATTCTTCATATTTAAATATGATATATCTCGAAAATGGTGTCAATTTTAATAAGGTATTTTTTGTATATTTGGTAGATAACCCACCTATCTTTTTTTTTATTACAGGTATCTCCCCCTTACAACTAACCGGACACCCTGAATACACCTGATACTAACCTCTTTCATCTGGTGGAAGAACTTTAGAAGTCATAGATCGTATAAGGGGTGCCACACATGGACCAAGTCCCGCCGCTGTTGCGCCCACGTACATCATTATGTCAGTTGTTGCGTGAGCGTAGATTAAATGCCCAGACACGTGCGCTGTGGCTCCCAGCATTACTATAATCTATAATTATAACATTATGTATTTTAGAATATTAGTAATTAGCCTGAACAAGGTGGCCGCGCTCAACGGACACTTGTTGCCGTGCTTTCATTCAGTGCAATCGAATTTAATATAATTGACTCTCGATAACTCGAATTTTAAGGGAAATGCAAAAGAAACGAGTTAATGGGTTTTCGACTTAACTAAAATTTCTAATCCATAATTACACGGTTACCCAGTTTAAATTACTTACTTCTTAGCCATAAACATTTTTATTGATAAATATTATAATTTTCTTTGTTTTTCGACTAAGTATTAGGATTAGACAAATATATTACTTACTGTGTCTCTCCAATGAAAAACTTTGGTCATAAGGGGTATACCAAACAACATGACCAGCACATACAAAGTACTCAAGTAGGTCCTGAAATTGCTAAACATCGTCTCGTCCCACTTCAATACATTCGATGTATACAGATACATTACTGGGCGTTCATCTGTACAAAAGGTACATATTTATTAAATATATTTCTAATTGACCATTTTCTGTAGCACTTGAGTTATAGGCTCTGCTGGAATATATCCGGAGAAAAAAAATTAAGCCGGGATAAAAAAAAACTGGTATAGATTTTATAGACTCCTGATTTTTATCTGGATCTTTATCATTTAATGGCAGAAATGGATAGAAGTTTATTTTAATAGCCTCAGCAAATTTTCAAATTAAGTTATCGGATCGCATGTAGTACATAGTATGTCGTAACTGGGAAATTCCGATTAAATGGGATCCGAGCCATAGACATTGTACAACCTAAACCGGTGGGTCTACTATATGCATGAAATTTTATAGTGTTATTTCGTATTCTCGACAAATGTATTAACGTTTTTAATGATTAGTGTTCTCTAAAAGTAATATTCCCACCTCCATAAAGTCGCTCTGTTTAATGTCAAAATTGATCTTCAAAGGGGTTAAGAGTCGCAGATGAATTCGCGGGGCAGAAAACTAGTCTTATAAACCTTTATATGTATATCTAATATAACTTAATAAAATAAAAATTACACAATGATGAAATGTTAATAATTAGCTAGCTAAGGTTATTGGATAGTTTAGATACTTAACTCTTTGGAAAGTATAAAATGCCATCGATAGAAGTAGGAACCAAAGAAACAGACGTCGATTGTTGGTCCTTTTCTTAGTTAGAGTTATTATTGTCTGTTTAATGTTGTTGACGTCGAAAAAATCCATGAATGGATTCTTTACTAGCGCTTCCTTCATTGATTTCTGTTCGGGTCTAGTTTGCCATTTCAAAAAGAACAGCGTATATAAGGTCGCCAAAATCATCAAACATGAATTAATTGCGAACATTGCCGTAAATGAACGATTCACCACTTTATTATACAGATAGTTTCCTGAAAAAAGATTAATTGTTTGAGCATGACAATTATGTATTGTCTTCTATACAATAATTCTGCAAAATAAATGTTTTCAAAATATGTAACGCGTTCAGATAATGACACGAGTTGAGCGAAATCAAGATAACATATATTGCATGACCTCAATAAATATGCATATAATAAACAACGTATTGCGTAATAATGGCTCAAAAGTAAGTAACAAATAGTAAACAATCGCAACAGCAAACAAATTTAATAATAATTTTCTATGATTATTCTGAATAATATTATGATAGGCTTTCGGCGTATCTATTCACGAAATAGTAGATAAGTCATTACCATGTCGCCATTGAACCATTACCTACAATTTGTCGTTTTAACTTAGCAAATAAATATTCTAAGCGTTACACTTATTTTAAAATTAATATTTACACAAACTAATTCCATTATAAATATTATGCGTTGGGAGTCTAAGGACAATGTTATGAAAAATAGAGAAAAGGGTAACTAGGATCTGCATTATAGCTCCAACTGACGAACACAGAACAGAAACACCAAAGCACTTTTTTCTAATTGCATTTCAAGTAGTTATGTGTCTAAAAAATGACTTACCCAACGCTACCCCTGAAGGCATAGCACTAAGATAAACTATGTCCAAAATGCCAACTCTCAACGTTCTGTTTTTGATTGATGAAACGTCAGCTATATACGCAAAGCAGCCTGCGAATATTGCTAAGTCAGAACCCGTCAATGCACTGGGGAATGCTGCTGAGTATATAACATACTCGAGAGGCCAATCTGCAATTTGAATTAAAGATTAACATAAACTAACTTCTTCGACAATCATTAAGGGTTGATGGAAGCGCTCTTGAACCGTTGAATATTATATAGGCAGGCAGGTAATTATATAAAAATACGATTTCATTTAATAATGTCACAGTAAAATATCTGTAATAAGGTTTATTTATAAAATAAAATAATATTTATAGTTTCTAAGAAATAAATTGATTTAGGCATTTTTGTTGTAGATATTACATATTATACCATAGAACCTCAAATGAGCTGAATATACGATGTATCGAACCTTTAACGTTGGACCACTATTTAAACTACACTGTATAATGTTGTTAGTAGGTACTCACCTTTCATAGTATTGATTGTTATCATCACAGAGAAATAAAGCTTGCCCAGCATACCAGCTAAAAGTATAACTTTGCGACCTCGTTTATCACTGTAAGATCCGAGGAAAAATGCCAGAATGAGGGGTACTACATGGCTAGCAATACCGTTCCACTGGTGAAATGTTGATACTGTTACCTGCAACAGCATACATTAAATAAATCTTATAATCAAGTCCCACGTTTCGTGTTACGCGCGTGGACAGGTACTTATCTCATCATTTAGACCAAATATTTTTTTAGGTATTATATTATAATCCTACTAATATTAGTTTATTTGTGTGTATGTGTATGATTGTTACCACTCAACTCCATAACGGCTGAACAAATTTTGATGAAGCTTGGCACAGAGATAATTTTTATCCTGGAATAAAACATAGGTTATCCGAGATAGTCGGTAATGCGGGTGAAACCGAGTGGAGCTAATATTACTGCTAGTATATGATGAGAGAAATATGAGATTTTTCGGAAACGCAAGTATAACTGTGGGATGACCACTACTTCTACATAAATAATAGCTGTTCTCCGCGGTTTTACCCGCGTTCCCGTGGGAACTTATCTTTTCCCGGGATAAAATATAGCCTATGTTCATCAGGCATAATGTAGCTTTCTAATGTTGAAAGAATTTTTCAAATCGGTCCAGCAGTATCAGAGCCTTTTCAATGGAAAAAAACAATCAAATCTTTCCTCTTTATAATATTAGTATAGATAAAAAGAGCATACCTGAACTTCAGCATTAATGTCTTTATATGCACTTATATTATAACAAATATCTCTGCTGTACCCATGGTTCACTGTACAAGCTTGAAACACATAGAATGTTTGTTCAATCACACTTGTGATCATAAAAGCCATCATATAGAGGAACATTGAAGGTTCCACTGTTATATATTGCCATGCTTTAATTTTCTTTGACTAAAAATAATTAAAGAACAGGGACATCACAATTATGCGATAATAATAGGACGCATTTTTGTATCACATGTATATAGTAAGATCAATTGTGCAGGGACCATCACTGCAAGTCTCATCATATGAATATATACATAGGTTTGTGACATTGTCTGATTATAAATGGCCTTTACTTAATTTTTTGTATTTACACTATATTCTCCAACCGGCTGTATTATATTGCCATATTAACATTAACTCCACATCCATGTGTTTAGCTCATATCGGAACGTATTCTCCAAAAAACCTTATAATGCATAAATAAATTTTCTACTCTGAACAATAATTACAACAAAGTAGAATGGCCATAAAAAGCGCCTTAACAACTTTAATGGGCAAAAAAACATGATGACAACTGAGCATAACTTAATCTAAAATCTGAGATATAATTTTTTCGCAATGGGCCTGGGTTATTTTTTTATGCATGGGCCGTTAGTTTGTGTGGATTATGGTGCTATCATGTCATGTGAAGTTATGGTATAAGTCTTTT
Source organism: Ochropacha duplaris (assembly GCA_951361185.1). NCBI lineage: Eukaryota > Metazoa > Arthropoda > Insecta > Lepidoptera > Drepanidae > Ochropacha > Ochropacha duplaris. The sequence goes on from OX592690.1 coordinate 7,353,183, forward strand.
AAGATAGATACATGACTAACAAAATTGTGTGAAGATAATATGCAAGATAAATTGAGAAGTAATTTGATATTGAGATAAGTGATTGTCATAAATGTCAATTGTAACAAGATAAAGATGTCAACAAACAGGATGTTATACATATATGTATACAAGTAATAGTCAAAACTAAAATCGCAAATATGAAATCCTTATAATTTTGTGCTGGCCATATTTTACTTCTGTTTTACTTGTAGACTGTTAGGTATATAACTTTTCATGAGGGAAAAAATTTAAATCAGAAGTGGAGACAATTCTAAACAGTTCAATGATTCCCATTCTCAGCATTTACATTATAGCAGGGGCATCAATGAACTTCCATTAAAGTGGCAAAAATGCTTGACAATAATGGCCAATACTTATATTAATTTATTTGATTATTTATTCTATATAGTATAGCTATATTGCAGGTAAGGTTAACATGCTATTACTAGATACCTAACTATTTAAACAAATATTTTATGAATCAAAATTTCCACAAATTTATTTTATGGATTTTTATCAAAACTGAAATGATTTTAATTGATCAATTAATTATTGTCAATCAACAAATACTCTAGATAAGTTGCTTCGTTGAGCGACTAATGCCTATATTATATGATAATGCAATAATGAGTATTTTCCAATAAAATAAGAAACAAAATCTTCCTGCAAACATGAATTGGAATAGAGCATCTGGGCATCCAAACAATTCATTAGCTATAATTTTAAGACAATAAGGTATCAAACCTAACTAACATTTGTTTATTTTAAAAATATAAACAAAAAACCATAATAAACCAGAATGTGTGGGAATGGAGCGAGTTGCTGAGCAATGGGCACAAATCCTCAGAGGTTGAATAATTGGCCTGCTGAGTTCCCAGGTCAAGAGACATAGCCGGCGATGTTTCACGCAAAAAGGGCCCACTCAAGCGAACTAATTACGGAACAAAAGTGACACAAGCAAGTCAGGTTATAGCAGAGCTCTAAGGTTATGCTCACGGCTGCAATTTGACCGGGATTTGAGTACACTATAAAATTACAAACATTAATTTGCCTTGGTTCTTGTATCTTTCAGATAATTATAATTTTGTCGAAATTTACTAACCTCAGTCAGATCCTCTTTGACGCTCGAAGTCATTGCGGATGAATAAAAATATTAATAAAATTACTGTTAACGGTAAAAGGACTATTGCTCGTCACATAAACGTATTTGCATTATTAATTCAGATTTTATTCTAACGCAAACAATTAGGGATAAACATAGATAATACACTAGGGAGGGTACAAACTTCTCAAAGATTAAACTTAACTGTCAAGTCAAATTATGTCAACTCACAGATTACTGATATGTAGCTAGCTATGTCAACTCAAAGAATGTGCCAAAGAGGATAAAAACACTAGAATGTGCCTCGGAGCTAGTTTTTTTTTTTTGTTACTGGCAATCATCCTTTTAGGATATTTCTGCCAATGTGAAAGTATTTGAAATGGTCTTAGTCTATTTGTCACTCCTTTAATTTCTTTTTTTATAATTTTTAGTCAATACAAAGTCTTTCAGTCGCATACATTTATTCAGTTTTAATTTCTTCTTTTATGTTTAGTCACATTCTCAAATTCACTGTAATGTCTAGTCCTCGTCCGTGCATGTCCAGTCAGGCTTTAGTGAAATTGGCGGTTGTTGCACTAAAACATTCACGGACTTTTTGGGACAACCTGGAAAGTCACGATACACGCTTTCATTTCATTTCACTTCACTTGTGCACTTAGATTGATCATTATTGGACAAAAAACCACCGAAATTATTCAATAAAACTCAAAATACACGAATTTCATGAAAATAAAACCAAAACACAACGTCACTTCGCAAGTTCCCGCCAAAAAGTCCCTCGAAGCTAGTTATTGTTCCGAGCTCGGAACAATTCCGAGGTTCCGAGGAATGTGCCTTCCTTTTTTTAAAAATGTTTTTGGCTTGGTATCTAGACTTTAAGCCATTTCTTTATTTTAAAATATTCTTCTTATTTCACTGTAAAGTCTACTGCTCATCCGTACAAGCCCGGTCAGGTTTTAGTGAAATTGGTGGAGTCACGTTCATTTCATATCACTTCACCTGTGCACTAAGATTGATCTTTATTGGTCAAAAAATACCTATATTATTCAATAAAACACAAAATAGATGAATTTTAATGAAAATAAAATGAAAACGCAACGTCACTTCGCAAGTTCCCGCCAAAAAGTCACGTCAAAAAAATACGAGTAATTATAATTAATATTTTATAATGGAATACGAGTTTTGTCGCGGTAGCAATGCGGCACCAACGGCTCGTAACATTAATGACGTGTACGGAGCTTGGACGATTAAGTCCAAGGTACGGAGTGAACACTATATCTACAAACGAACGAACGAACCTTTCGCGTGACCCATTATTGGTTAGTTTGAACGCTTCCAACATAGAATTTTTTATTTGAAAAATGAAACTCGACGTTAGCACCAAAACAATATTGGTCCATTTGCAGTCAAATTGCCAAGGTACTTAAGAGTACGTAACTGATTTCCTTCAAATATCTTATGATGCATGACTGGGCATGGAAATTGTTTTCAGTACTTCGCCAATGGTTCTGCAATTTACACCCTCGACTATTACTATCTACTACCTTACGTACCTACTACTGCTACAGATACATCAGCAATAGGTAGGTACATCGCTGTTGAATAACACATCAGCTGCTATTGCATGTTCCTACCTATCCCAAGGTGGCGTATTATCTCCCCTTCTGTCCGCCATATAAAATTTTTTCGACATGTCTCTTCTACTTCTTATCGAACTGCCGATACCTGTAGGTAATTTTATCTACATCTCACAGAAGACCAGCCTAATAAACATGAGCTTCTTTAAAACTTGTGCATTAAGTAGGTAGATTTATATTTGGCATATGTGAATCAAGTAAAAATACGAGCCTATCTGAATTTTGCGCTAAAATCAAATGGCTTCTATACCTACCTACCACTTCTTGTAGATTTTATTGCTGCTTTCGTTTTTTTAGTCATGTTTGTGCATCTGTTTACATTATACTGTATTCATTATAACTAATAATGTATTATGGTAGGTATTTATTTATTTATTATCTATATTCCTGGAATTCTACTTAGGTATAGGTCTACCAGAATCGCATGGCATAAAAATAAATAAAAAATTGTTATTTTTGTATGGCAATGTTAATTTTCCCTTGTCAAATCATACGAAATCTACGAGTAAGTCGGACTGAGTTGTTTTGATACTTTTAGTTTATTTTATACTAGCTTTTGCCCGCGACTCCGTCCGCATGGAATTAGTAATTTGCGTAGCTTATTTTTTTATCCAATCTGCTTTTTAGGGTTTTGTACAAAAAAAAACGGACCTTTATAGGACCCTACATTCCCCCCCTGATCTCCGAAACTACTGAGCCTAAAATTTCGAAAAAAATACAAAATATAGTTCATTGCTTGTTGATTACAGGAAAACCTATGAGAATTCTATCAATCAATTGTAAATAAAGTGGTAAACTCAATATAATACGATACGATACAATATAGTACGGAACCCTGTCCACGCGAGTTCAACTCGCACTTGGCCGGTTTCAGTGGCGGATTTACCAGTAGGCTGAGTAGGCTGGAGCCTAGGGCGGCAGATTTTAGGGGGCGGCAAATTTGGCCCAATATTTTTTTTATCTTACAGAAATAAAAAAAAAACATTATTTATACAGAAGAAACGAGTGACAAAAATTTTAATATTTTAGTAATGCACAGTATACTGAACACTCTTACGTCCGTAATCCGTATACAGAATGGAAACTTTCAGCGGGGCAGTAAGTACCTTATCCGTTGCATGCAGCTACACGAAAATGGTCTTAGGAGACTATCCATATTTTTTTATGGAACTTTGATCCTCATTCATAGATTTCCAAAAAAATGTAGTGTTAGCAAGAAAATAGCCATTTTAGACAAAAAATATTTATGATGCAAATCGATCCTATTTCTAATACTGATCCAAAACTTCTATAGGACCAACCATCGTTGGAGTAGGTACTCTAAAAGTCACAAATTGCAATAAACTTTTCCCTTACATTTTGTAAAGAATTTGTGTAACTGAAATACAAAAAATAAAATAAAAGACAAATGATCACGTAGAATTTTACACATATCAAAAAGAAGGCGTATTAATTTTCTTTTTTTATTAACTAACATTACTTGATGATGTTATTCTTATTTAGAATCTTGCTGACCGCCATTTTGACGAATACATAAATTGATTCGTTTCTGTACCGACCTAGTGGCTGCTGACCATTTATTTGGATGAATTCCATACAAAATTGTGGTTAGTGAGTCTTTAAGTTCTCGAACACCATCGTTTTGTTTTTTGTAAAACTCAGTTTTCAGGTAGCCCCACAAAAAGAAATCTAGAGGCGTCAGATCTAGACTACGCGCTGGCCAAGAAATAGGACCATGTGTTCCTATCCATTGATCATCAAACTGTCGGTTTAAAGTAGAACGCGTACTGCGGCTGTTGTGAGGTAGAGTGCCATCTTGTTGAAAAAAACATTCTTCTTGATTCCGAGTGGTAAATCATCGACGAGCTTTTCAAGATTCTCTAATATTCTGTTGTTTTAAATGTTGGAGTTCGAAATTTGAATTGTTTTTAAACTTATCTTTTTATTCACTCAACAAAAAGATCTCAACTGTCACTAAAAAAGCTTTTGCGTAAAATTTTCATACAAAATGTACGGGAAAAGTTTTTTTGCAATTTGTGACTTTTTGAGTACTCCAACGATGGTTGGTCCGATAAAAGTTTTTAGAAACAGGATCGATTGGCATCAATTTTTTTTTCTTTTTTTTTAAATCTGTGAATGGGGATCAAAATTCCATAAAAAATTATGGATAGTCTCCTAAGACCATTTTCATGTAGTTGCAACGGATAAGGTACTTCCCCTTACTGCCCCGCTGAAAGTTTCCACTCTGTATAAAAGTTTACTAAATGCACTGTAAAATATAGGTACTTGTATCGTATATAGGTACAACTATCCCCTAGTTCACAATCATACTAATAACGGGAAAAAGCCGACGTAATAAGGACCGTAGAACACAAATCATAAAAATGCAATTTTAGAATAAATATGATTGTGAATTAAACTAGCGTATTGAATTTCAAAGGTCAGTAGGGTCGGCAAAAATTACATAGCCTACTAGCGGCAAATGTGAAAATCCGCCACTGGCCGGTTTTTTCATAAATCAGCAGCGGCAGACAGTCATAAATCAGTTCAGCGGTTGATTCCCCATACAAACTTTCACCCCCTTAAAGGGTGATTTCTGGGATAAAATCTATCCTATGTTCTTTCCCGGGACTCAAACTGTCCCTATACTAAATTTCATCTAAATCGGTTCGGCGGTTTAAGCGTGAAAAAGTAACAGACAGACAAAAATAAATTAGTTCAGCGGTAATTGATTTCTCATACAAACTGCCACCCCCCTTTTCACACCCCCTTAAAGGGTGATTTCTGGGATAAAAACTATTCTATATTTTTTCCCGGGACTCAAACTATTCCTATACCAAATTTCATCTAAATCGGTTTGGCGGTTTAAGCGTGAAGAGGTAACAGACAGGCGGACAGACAGAAATTAGTTCAGCGGTAATTGATTTCCCACACAAACATCCACCCCCTTTTTGACCCCCTTAAAGGGTAATTTCTGGGATAAAAACTATCCTATGTTTTTTCCCGGGACTCCAACAATCTCTATACCGAATTTCATCAGACAGACAGACATATTATTTGTATGTATGTATGGATTAGTATGGATTTTTCTTACAAATTTAATTGTAGCTTCTTTATAGGGGTTTCCATACTACAATACGCCGAATCGTAGGTGAGGGCACATCAAATAATGTTGTATTTTCCACGCCTGATAAACAGAGGGGGGAAGAAGAAAATCAACTTGGACAGTTTCGATTCAGAGTTAATTAGGAATAAAGTAAAATAATTCTATACAGTTCGGAAGGATCTGCGCCCGTATATGAGATAGATGAAATATGTATTGAAATCGCACGGTCACGAAGTTTTAAGGCTCTAATCATTGCACATTGAATCCCATAAAAATGATTTGGGGTATGATGAAGCAAAAAAGTTGCTGATAAAAATGTAAATAGGCCTGAAAGTGACATTAAATTATTAACAGAAGAAGCTTTCTCACTAATTGGGGCAGGGGACGTGAAATATCGGCCGGCTATAAGTTAAAGATTTTACTGCTCTTGTCTCAGACAACCTCGGTCCACAAAGATGCTATTCGCAATACAAAATAGCTGTTTAATGTCAGTAATTTATGTGTTAAAATAATCTATATAAATAAATGTCGTGAACATGTAAAGAAAATTGAAAATGATTTCATCAAGCATGATAGAATAATTGAAATGCTGGAAGAGCAATTTATAATAAATACCTACCTCTTTTATTTTCTTTTATTTTTCACATCATTTTTTGCTATGTTAAAAACCCGATGTATAACAACATTCTTCATACACATACCTAATGTTCTTCATGTTCATTAATACTAAAGACATAAATAAAAATTAAACAGTATCAAGATAGTTTAATCCAATTTCCCCCAGTATATCACACAACAAATATCTATTTCCCCATTTGCCATTAGATTCTGGCAGGCCTATACCTAATGAAGATCTAATGCGAGCTAAGAGTAGGTAACGTTATTGTATTAAAATATCAGTACTTTTTTTTTTTAGTTTTTCCAATGTTGGCCGGGAAGAAATAGCTTTACCGCACATTGTACGTCATTTAGGTATTTTTTTTGTCTATTTTTGTTTTTTCCTCCAGCTATTTCCGCTACCTATTTTGATATTCGGTAAAAAAAAAGTCTGTTAATGATGAGAATCAATAGATTTTCCGCCAACGCATCAGTATAACAACATTCTTCATACACATACCTAATGTTCTTCATGTTCATTAATACTAAAGACATAAATAAAAATTAAACAGTATCAAGATAGTTTAATCCAATTTCCCCCAGTATATCACACAACAAATATCTATTTCCCCATTTGCCATTAGATTCTGGCAGGCCTATACCTAATGAAGATCTAATGCGAGCTAAGAGTAGGTAATGTTATTGTATTAAAATATCAGTACTTTTTTTTTTTAGTTTTTCCAATGTTGGCCGGGAAGAAATAGCTTTACCGCACATTGTACGTCATTTAGGTATTTTTTTTGTCTATTTTTGTTTTTTCCTCCAGCTATTTCCGCTACCTATTTTGATATTCGGTAAAAAAAAAGTCTGTTAATGATGAGAATCAATAGATTTTCCGCCAACGCATCAGCTTTGCCATTCAAAGAGGAAACGCTGCCAGCCTGCTAGGAACCTTGCCGATCGGGAGCAGCGGCAGCCTCGAAGTAGTTTTTTTTGTATATTTTTATATTTGTTGGTATATTTTGTATATTTGTAGTAAATAAATAAATTATTAAATATTTTTATAGATTCTTATCCCAATAATTTGTAAGGAGGTGGACCGCGGCACTTTGAGTATTAAGCCAGCCTTAATTACATAAATTATTGGCCTTAATAATCAAAGCCGCGGCAAGAACAGAATAGTTTAGGGCTGGTTTAGTTTAGGAATATACATCATTTTCATTAATGTCTGTGGTACATTCATAGAGAGCGTGCTACATACTCGGAACAATAACTAGGTACATAGCAAGTGATTTCATACTCTTTGGTACACAGCAGATTGACTATCTATAGGTATTATACCTACATAGATAATACACTATTGGGTACCTACATAATAAATTATTGATTCGCTCAGATTATAATCTAAGTATAGCTTAAATCACCATGCTTTAGAGGGGTAAGCATCGCTTCGTATGAAGTGAGGTAAAAATCAATACTTTCATCAAATTCAGTAGATCGGTACGTACCTACCTTATATAAATCTGTGTATCTAGATGATGAGGTATCTCATAGCAAGGAATTCAAACCCTATCCGAGAATATTACACATTCAATCTATTTTAAATACCTATAAACTATGCCTATATATAAGATAAGTACCTATAGGTAGGTAAGTATATTGGAATGTTCACCCAAATACAATACGAGTATAAATGAGTTTTTGAAATCCGGCATTATATATATACGTTAGATACTTTAAGCTCCAGTCTAGGCAATATTTCTTTAGTAGGTAGGTAGGTACCAAAATTTGCTGCACTTGGGTGACCTATCCAATCTAAATCTCCGGGTCCCAAAAAAGCAGAACTTGCACTGTCCTATTAGGACGTGATCACTTGAATAGAAGGTGTAAGCTATGCATGTAAGATGTAGGATGATGACCTATACTAAACACAATTACCAGCTTATTATCTGTTTCAGGCTATCACAATCAACCAAGTACCATTCATCAAATATGGTCCAAAGTGTTCTTAATAATTACTGCTTAGTATCAAAAAGATGTTGCTTTTCAGTAACCCTTAAAGTGGGGACTATCATTATAGCCCTATTGGGATTAATACCGAGCGTTCTATTGGTTTTATTTTTTGGGATAGGTGGTGAATACTTACAAGGTTATGGGATTAGTTATATTGCGGCGCAAACCATTATACATATTTATGCATGTCTAGGTATTTTGCTATGTGGGCTACATGTTATTTTACTTGTAGCATCAGTAATATACAACGAATATCTAATTTTGTTATATTTATGGTCTGCTGTTATATATTTCGTAGTAGATATAATTATTGTAACTTTTATAAGTATCTCAGTGATGCTCACTGAAAACTGGATAGCATTCGGAGCAGGGTTATTTTTATGCGATTTGTTTTACTGGTTATTATTATACATATTCGTGTTTCCTGTTGTTAATGGTTTTAGGAAGAATATACACACTATTAATATATTAGTGATTTAATAAACATATTTTTAATAATGTTGTTATTTTATACAGTACTAGCTGACCTGACAGACTTTGTCTTGCTTTGAAACAGATCCCGTTTGAAGTAGGTCCCCAATCGTGATTCTAAACCCTCTCAAACACACACAAGAACAGTTTAGTGACAAACACAGGTAGATGCGTTATAAAGGTAAGCTTTTCGCACCGCGGATTCACCCGTTTGTTTTTTACAACCAATAGATAATGATTTTTCTATCCCCTTTCTCCCCTTAGGAATATAATTTAAAAAAAGTTTAAAATACGTGATTTGTATCAACTTCATATTCATACCATGTTTTAAAACGATTTGATCCGAAAAAGAAACCATTCGAATGCAAAATTTTGATGAACTATCTATAATTAATTTGGTGGGAATTATGAGATAGCATATCCTATATATTATTGTACTATGTTATATACAATGAGGTTTTTATGGAGTACTAGAGGTAAAGAATTGTCCACAAATGGGTCATCCCATTTGTGGACAATAATTTTAATCCCATGACTTAATAAATTGCCTAACTAACTAGACAGAATTGAAAGTTGAAATTGCCTAACTAAAATCAGCATCGACCTCCATACTTGCTGCTCAATGTCTCTGAATTCAGGAATAAAGTATATTTATTTATTTGAATTAATCTATTACAATTAACAATAACAAATAATAATTAATATTAACAATATGGACGTTAAGTTTTATGGTAGATATTTACTTAAAACCATTGGTTTCTTCAGAAATGCGACGATGTACCTATCATAAATTTATATTATGATATCAATATCGTTAGAGACGAGAGGCGGAATATTTTTATTCAAAAAATATTGTATTTTTTCTCAAATACACGTGTACATTAATATGCGAGATAATGTTGTGTTTATTTCATCAACTGTAGACGATGGAAAGAGCAAATTCTCAAGGAGACCTTGAGAAGCTATGCAACATATGCTAGATAGTAGGAGCATTATTCGTCCAAACCGAGTCGAATTCTTCGCAGCACAATGTTTTTGTAATGACAACAATGTTTGATCTTGCAATATTTCAATATGGTGGGATGAAGAAGCATCTACCGCATCTGTAACAAAAACGCGGAATATTTAAAATTTTAAAAATATTTCGGTTCAGTCCACATAAGGTTGGGTAGTATAAGGGGCTACCTTAAAAATATCTATCAGATTAGCTGTCACGAATAAACCGACAGCCTGAAAAAAGGCTCTAAAATATGTAGAAAGTTACCTAACCTATGAGATTGAGAATGATCTACTAATTAAACAACATAATTCACCTGTGCGAAATAGTAACGAGCTCTTCAACCAATCGTATTCAGATTTGTCCAATCTACATAGTGATATTTTTTTTAAAAGACAAGATAGCTTCCTAAGTTCCTCCTTTGAATTAGGACGCTTTGCAGTTATTACTGTAGTGACATGATCTGTAAAATAATAATGATAAGAATACATAATATATATACATACTACATATAGGTTTACATATTAATTAAATTTAAACATAATATTAACTGTTATATATATGTAAGGTTTATTTTTTTTACCTTCATCAAAGTAAAAAGAATACTGAGCCGCTGTTAAAATAAATAATTCTTTCCAATTAATGTGTAAAAGATAAATTTGTTCTGCCGTTTTCGATTGTCTAAAAGCCCGAACGCTGTGTAGCCATTTTATAGAAGCCACTAGTAATTTGGCCGCGGGATCATAAATTCTTCCATGACTTATCCAAATATCAACATCAGGTGTGTTTGGTGCAGCTAGAGTTGTATCATCGATAGTCTTATTAGTACTTTCTGCCAAACTATTAGAGACCTGAGCATCTTTTACAAAGTCCATGAACATTGCGTTTCTTTGGTTGTCTTCAGTTTGTAAATGTTTTTCAGAGTTCTTTGATACGACATATACGGGTGGTTCAAAATTACTTGAAGAAAACGGTAAGATGTTTCTCGTATCTAAAAATGCAATAGGTACTCATTTAATAGGTTGATGTCCAAAATAGAAGTTGCTACAATCGCAAATACCTACTTATTTCATGTAGAAACGCTTACCTACGGTTTACCGAACCTGGTTTCATTTTAGTCCCAAATCTTACGTTTCTACATGTGGGTAGATACTTAGGTAATGCAATTTTTCCACATACAAATTTTACTAAATATTTTGTTTGACTCAAAAAACAATTGCCTATGTTCAAGATATACCCATAGTCAAATTTCATCAAAATTTGTTCAGCCATTTAGCCGTGAAAAGCAAGCAGAGAGTTATACAAACAGAGTTACTTTCGCACTTATAATAAATAAGTATTAAGTAAGAACTACAAGTTTAGACAATGGACAATCTAAAAAGAACTCGCAAAGCAAAATATTAAAGTCGAAAAGCAAAATGCCCACTCAGTTAAAATGAAAAAAAGACATCAAAAACACAAAATAACATTTTTTGAGAACTAATTCATAATTCCCTCTGATATCGATTTTGGTTAAACACAGATATGGGATTGCCAATGTATCGCCGACCTTTTACAATAAGTTTATAAAATGTAACTGGCTCTCAAGCTCGCACGTTGTAGGAATCGAATCCGCGAACTTCATCACGGTATTCAATGTCTTTACCGATTGAGTTATCATAAAGCCCATTACAGAAAAAATAACAAAATTACATCGCATAATAAGGTTTTGCAAAAGTAAACAGGTAAAAAGTAACAGGTGTGTACTGAATAGAATATTCTTTGTTTGGAAGTGTTACCATTTCTTACCTTCATTATTGATATTGGTGCAAGGTAACTCTATTTTTAAGGCCTCTTCAGAACTGGACACTTCATCTTCTTTTATTTTATCTGAATGTTGCGAATCTGGTTTCTCTGTATTATTACCTTGGTCAGTTATTGACGAATTGAAGGGCGACTTTATCCTATTTAACGGTGTCTCTGTAGGTACATAATTTATATCTTGGTAAATAAATATCAATAAAGTGATTTACTCAAAATATCTCAAGTATGTCTGTATAAACTTACTCTCCATAGGCGACGTCAGGCCAACATTTGATATGACAGGTGGATAAAATATATTTGTAGGAAAATATCCATGATGCGGCGTAGGGTAGTGGAGCGAAGTTGAAAACAGCGGAATTTTGAACGGACTGAGTGAATTCAATGACCCAACTTGAGACCCCAGTAGAGGGTTCAACTGCGAGAAATCTGCGGGTAACATTTCAGGAACTCTCAACGTTGAAAAGTCTTGAAACGACAAAGACCGCTCTAAGAACGATTTGTGTACATTAGACAGTGGCTCTGAGGTAGTTGTTGCTTGACCATTGTATGCGTTTAATGGTGGAATTCCTGAGAAAACTGGAGTAGTGGAGGGGAAGAAGGCTTGCTGTCGGGAAAAGTTGTAGTTAAGATTTTGTAACGCTATTTGATGAACACCAATCGCTGGACGAGGCGCACGTTCATGTTGAACCGCTGAAATTAAAGTTTATTTTAATATTTCAGAAAAGCTGAACTATTTCATGTAGATAATTTATTTTATGATGCTGACAGTAGTTATGTAGGTAATGTAACAAATAAAATCATGTTTTCAAAATTGCTATCTATTTTTCTCTAAAACACGATAAAATTACCGTGATTTCACTTTAAGTGCTAAACTAATCTTGCGGCTAAAATTACAAGTGTTTGCAAACAAGACCAGCTCGTATTCCATTAGAGGGTGAGCTCAGGTGCTACGGACACGCGCGTAGTGACGTGGCGTGGGGCGTACAAACGGTGCGGCGCTATAAACTTCTGTAAATAAATATTACATGCCTATTTCGAAGATGATGACTTAATGATGAACATCAATATGTTTATATTCACACAAAAATAGGTTAAACTCATTTTTTATAATTGGAAATTGAAATAATAATGATATTGAGTGAGACCGGCCGGCTGCACTACTGGTTTTCATCAGATATATCACCCGGCACATGATTACCATCGCCACAGCTAATCGGTTTGTCAAATAAAAAAAAATACTGATTCCAAAGTAGGTTTTGCGCTAAAACGTAGGTAGATTATTAGGTATCTTTCGCTTACGTCTGTAACTCAAAACTATTTATTTGACTCCTCTAGTAGCACAAAGTTCAGTTCAGTGTTCCTATTATTACAAGCTTTATATTAGCTTGTAATGTATGTATGTTTTTCCGGGGTACGTGAATCTTGCAACTCAATTTTGAAGCAGATATCTTTAACCGATTGAGCAGAAATTTTGAATACACTTTTTTTTACTTCGGATAATTTTATGACGCCTTCATTTGTTTTCATCGACCTACTTATATAAAGCCGGTGTCATTCATTTAGAGCCATGGGTTTCCGGCTTGGTTTCCAGATATAACCTATTATATCAAACACTATCAGAACCTTAAAACATTTTGCAAGAATATTACCAATCCAACGTTATGGAATACTTTCACCCACGTTCCCGTGGGATCTTATCTTATCCCGGGATAAAAATATAGCCTATGTTAATCCGGAATAATGTAGCATTAAAATTATGAAATATTTTTTACTCGGCCCAGTAGGATGTGAGTTTATTCGTTACATAAGTACACACATATCTACATACAAATCTTTCCGCTTTATAATATTAGAAAGATATTCCATCCTTATTAGATAAATATATATTTCATGACAATGGCAGTTTTAATTTACGTTATTATTAATAAAACCTAAAACGACTATAGTAACAGGATTTAGATCTACAGGAAAGTTACTGCGATTCTACATTACAAACTAAAGGCCAAATAGTATTTAGGCACCGTTAATAATGAAAACTATTTACCTACATTTCGTTGATGTTTTCACACACAGTTTCCAGGGATTTGTCGGTGGGTAGTTACCATGAATTTGAAAAGTGTAATATAAATCGAGGCGTGCTATTGATATGACAGGCGTCAATATTTGACTCCGTGTGAAAGCGAACCTGTTCGTGACGGAGGAGGCAGGTTCGAGTACACGTGGCACGGCTTCGTGCAGGGAGCAGCAGGGAGGACGGAGGACGCGCCCGCTCACAATCCCGCGTTTTTCTCACTCGCCACTTACTGACACTTGTCAACCGCAAATACTTGAAATGTTTCCTAATGGAAAAGACATGCTGGCAAGGAGGAACCCTGGATAAATACTTTATTGTGACAAGAGCTTGGCCATGTACAATAGTGATTGAGGGAGAGCAATTTTATTAACAGACCGACTATACCCCGCGGTTTTACCTACTCCCGTTCCCGGAATTGAAAAGGATAACAGACGAAAATATTTTCTTTTAAAATTGAACTCAGGGCTGATCTCACGCTACTGTCATCTAAGCATTATTTATTGCTTTATTAATTAAAGGATATTTGAGTTTCAGTTTTTTTAGTTTTCATGTATACCTACCTAACGTTTTGTGTGTACCTAAGTGTATGAAATACTATCGAACAGTAAATTAAATCAATACTAGGTTAGCTGTGAGCGGCACCATATTTGAGTAGTAAGTAAGTATATTCAATTATAGAATTCGATGGTTCGAGACACACACTCAGCGCTCGCACCAAAAATGGGAATACATACATAGTTAAAGTTATCAGTTTTACTAATACAATTTCTGTTATCTAATTACTGTTTATTATGGAAACTTTGAAGGGCCGGTTGGCATCTTGTATTTTCACAGCAAACCGTCAAAGAGAGGAGAAAACCGTCAAATTATGATGATTGTTTTTTTGTGGTTATGCAATTGATCAATATTTTAAAATACAAATAACCAATATTATAGTCATCATCATCATCTCAGCCTTTTTTTTTTTCAAATACGATGCTTATTCGGTACACGCCCGTGATCGCGTGAATCTTGCATAGAACTTAGTTACAAAATAACATGACAGTTCCTTCAGGTAAAATCTATATAAATAAAAATAGATCTTCGAAATGTATGTAGATACGCTCATAACTTTCGAATGATTGCACCAAATTGGTTGATTCTTTGTTTTATGTAATTCGTTATTGTTAGGACAAGGTTTGGATAAAATAAAAATTTCCATAGGAACTCGGATCCCACGAGAAAGCGAGTGAGACCGCGGCGGACAGCTAGTAAATAATAAATATAAACTAAATTAGAGCACATAACATTGTAACTCACCATCCTTCTTCATATTGACACTTAGACATTTGGAGAAGCGGCATGCCTGGCATTGGTTACGCCTGGTCACATCCACGACACACCTGCCGTTCTCCTTGCACACGTAATCTAAGTTACTAGACCCAGAAAAAATATAATTCAATTGATTTACCTATAGTTTAAAATTTTATGGGATTCTGGCAAAATTACCAAAATTAATATTATATATTATTTAATGGGAACCACACGTTCAC
Source organism: Ochropacha duplaris (assembly GCA_951361185.1). Taxonomy (NCBI): domain Eukaryota; kingdom Metazoa; phylum Arthropoda; class Insecta; order Lepidoptera; family Drepanidae; genus Ochropacha; species Ochropacha duplaris. Next base: position 7,368,536 of record OX592690.1, read on the forward strand.
GTCGCACAAGCTGGAAGGTACCAGACCTGATTGATAGTAAGGGTTTTTTTTTACTATTGTATAAGCTGTTATAAGAAGGTGAGATTGCGGTCACAATCTCACCATCTTAAGTAATGATGTAGCTGTAGGGTAGGCACACAAACTGGCTCTCAAGTGCAACTGTCGGAACACACCGATAGGTGCTTGGCGTCAGACTTTCAACTTGAGGATGCTAGTCGAGCTAGTGATGCCAGCCAGTCGAGTACTACAAAGTACCTACCCTGCCACCGTGCTTTGGTTTCCTCACGATGTTTTCCTTCACCGAAAGCTCAAGCTCATTGTGGGATTCGACCTTCGCCGCGGTATCCGACGTCACTACCACTGAGCTATCATCGCCGAATCCTCCATCGCCTATTATGGACATCAGCAAATTCAGGGGATTAAAAATGTGTTGCCGACCTTTCATAATGCCTAGAAAGTAACTGACTCTCAAGTGCAAATATAGAATTTGTTAAATTATTCTTCGCTTGTTCTCTCGGGATTTTAATTCAACTAAAGAACTTTTTTTTCTTATTGCACAATTATTTTTAACAATATTTTAACAGTTGGCGTACACCACCTATCACGTCATAAGTCTTGGGTTCGATTCCCATTCTGGGCAGAAGCAGACATTTGTATGGACGGACATGTCTATTTATCCTGAGTTTGGGTGGAATTATCGATTCAAGTAAGTATGTATTTATTTACAACACAAAATCTGTTAGATATCTGGTTTCTATAGTACAGGCTCTGCTTAATTTGGGTTAAGATGTGAAGAATGTCCCAGGATATTTATTATATTTTTAACCGTTGTTACAAGAAGCGCTTCTATAGACATGAATATTTACCGCCGTATGCTCCGTTTAAAGAAACCCCTGCAGCCATCGCAAGAAGGTACTCCATAATGCTTCCCCGACGCTTTGTCACCGCAGACCCTGCACGGTGTCTCAGGCTTACCACCGCCGTGGGCTTCCATCATCGAATGTATCCTAATGAAATGTTTATTCATCCAAATAGGCCTTCACAGCCCTCTTATGAATAGTCAGACTCTAATGCACGGTTTGGAAGGTTGCTTTTGATGAGAAAAGCCGGCAATATACTCAGCAATTACTCTTTTCAAAAACAACTTACACCTGTTTCAATAATTATTTATCTAGTTTCACTGACAATATTTGTAATTAGATTTATTATTGTAATCTAATTGGAGCCTGTCCTGACTAGTCATTGACTATATGGCCCCCCTGTCTGGAAAGCTGGATCCGCCCGTGTCTAAATTAGTATATATTTCGATGAAGGTAGGAACATGAATTTATTCAATTCAGTTTAGATCGATGATCTCCTGTACAATAGCTCAATCAAATTTTGCACAAACCCTGTTGTCACACCCTAAAGAATTCACAAAGTCTGAAAAGATGTTGCTGCATCATTGACGGCAGGAATTGGTAATCGATTGATTATTCAAATAAGAAAGGGTCGTTGCGAGATGTCATATGGTGTAAAAAAAATATCTATTGAACGTCAGTTTGGATAAATGAGATTTTGATACGAGATTTATCACATTATCATATTACCCTATCATAACATCGCCGGGCGGTGTTAGATTTGCATTGCTGACTCGTTTTAGATGTTTTAGAAGGTTTTATTTACTTTTGCAAACTTTTGTTTACATTCACTTGGTAGAAGTTCCTGATTAGTACCCTACGAATAAATAGACTTAGGTATTATTTATTCGTAGTTAGTACCTATTGTTTTGTCTCAATGTAGGTATATGTAATAATCATCATTTATTTGAAAGAGTTAAAATATAATAATATAATTACGAGTGGTCCCATTACCTAAGTTATTATTCCAAGATAATATTAGATATCACTATGAATATATGTATGAAAATTACAATAAAGTATTTAGGTAATTCATTTCAGTTGTTTATGTACCTAATACGCGTAATAGACGATATAATATCTAATAGTTTATATACAGGGTGGTGACGACGTAACGACATTAATTTAAACCACATATTGGGTACCGCGTTAGTAGTTCGTACACCAAGTTTCATCAAATTACATTGAACGGTATAGCTACAGGAAATCATTTTCACTTTAATCATTTTAACACATGCTGTGAATTCATAACGATTACGAAACGATGTCATTCACTTAGCTAGAGTAGCTAGACGGAACAAAATTCAGATTTACCTACATGCTTAAAACACAACCAAATAAAATGTGCGGCTCAGAAATCGTCGGTTGATGAAATTTAGACCTTATAACCATAGCGTTAAAATCCTTATTAGCGCGCTGCGCGGGCGTCGATGCCTACTTGCATGAATGAAACAATACACCTACAAAGGAACCGCGGTGGCCGGTCTTTGCCTAAAACTGTGCCAGTAGTGCCTACAGGTCATTTGAGGTCAATAGATAATATTAATAGAGTGTTGTGTTTCGTTTAGATTATTTTCGGAATTAGTTTGTTTGAAAATTTCGCTTTTTGTCTGTTGATGTAATACCAGATTTAATTATCACAAAGTATTTTGATTGACTAGTAGTGACCGTGTTTTAATTTAATGTCGTTACGTCGTCACCACTCTGTATAACAATTTCCGTTGAGAATATTTTCTTGTTTTATACTTTTTAGAGTTTAGAGAGTGATTTTTCAGTAGATAGTCGGGTCTTATAGAATAGCAAATTCCTTGAAATCATTCATTCATTAGTTTCTTCCGTCAAAGAAAACATTATTGGGATCGATCTCATGTCAGCGATTGAAGAGATGTTGGTTCTCAAGTTGACGGGGACGTCATAGAAATATCCTGAGATTCTGTAGGTCAACATTTTGTCAGGCATATTAGCTCGGTTTAATCCAAAGTTATTTCTGTTGTATTCCCACCTAACTAGATTAGATTAAGATTTAACCATTAGGTACCTAGTATTGATTTATTTTTCACAGTTCTCAACGGTAATTGATTGTTGATGTAGACTGAAGTAATTTCTACTATGTTCGAATGTTGAGTTGGCAATGTCGTGCGCGACACAGCGCGAGGTCTACCGCTCTGTTAATAGTAATTGTTCCGTAGCGTATGTCTGGGTTCCCACGTGCCTCGTGCCGAGGCCGAGGGGAGAGGTCAATAATCATACCTACAACTAGGTACTTCGAAATCATGAGTGACTTGCGGTCTCAGCGGTCTGGCGATATTTTGATGACAACTCTAAGTTAAGCACGAAAAATGTATCTATGTAGGTACATAGTCCCTTTACACAATATTTGATCGTTATCCTTATATAACTTCCAGGAAAGCAGTTACTTGTTATCATTCTTTTTAAGCAATATCATTTTTATTAAATGTGAAAACGATAGTTTAACTCTTTTAACTACCTACATGGAGCTTTGAATGAAATACTGGCTTGTGACGTCATAAATATACAAAATCAAAACCCTTTGTCATTAATTACTCCCTACACACGTATTAAGTACCTACATACACTTACGAATTTAAAAATCCTTAGTCAACGTTTTTGCGTTTGCGTGTACGATATTTATCTATAGGAATTAACCAGAGTGCCTCTTGCGGAATACCTACTCATGGTGCTGAAAACACATTTCCAAAATAAACATTAAAAGTATTATTATATATTATGACTAAGTTATCTCTGTGTTTAATCCATAGGTAGTAATAATGCAGGTACTGTAGGTGCATTGCATTTGAAATAATTTGAATAATAAATCTCGGGAGCTTTGCTTTCTAATCCTTTTATGAACAACATACAAACAAGAACCTGTAATATAGGTAACGATTATTTCTAGTAGTTACCTAAGTATACAATACCTATTGTCCTCTTAAACATGAATAAATATCGGCAAAAACTAAACATATTTTCGTAATTGTGGCGTGAAGTATTATACTTAGGTTACACAATTACACCGTATGTCCGTGGAAAATAATGGGGTTCCGACTCACTAATTATCTATTAATGGCAAAGTTACAGGTTTTGACTGTGGACCACGTTGTTTATAGATAATTGCAGTCAGTAGGGTGCTTACTGCTCACTTGACTTTACTTTTTCTAACGTGGTGAAAAAATATAAACTGACTAGCTGTCCGGAAAGATTTGTATGGAAAAATTGTTTCTACAGATTGATTTTGAAAGGATATGTTAGGACGAATACTGACTGAGGTTATACTTAGTACATCCTTATCAATAATCCAAAATAGTGTCAATCAGGAGCCTGAGCACTACCATTTTATGGCAGTCAGAAGTTTTAGCGTCTCTTATTAAGTCCCAAACAAAAACGTAGGCAGTAAAGTAATAGGGGCGCCATTGTTCTTTAGAGATAGCAAAATATAATTTAGTACATTAAATATTTTGTTGATTTACATGGAAGGTGTTATTTATGACCAATTCTGTACATATTGCTACATACTATAACGCGGCCTATCGATATTATTACAGGCGTACCAATAAAAAGTTACCTATCCATTGTTTCTACATAAATTAGAATAAGAAACATAAGATAGACCGGTTGGTTAACACACTGCAGATCACCGCACAGGTCGTGGGTTCGATTCTCATGAACGAACATGTTTGTTTGTTCTGAGTCTGGGTGTAACTAATTTATCTAAGATTTAAATATGTATTTACAAAGTTAGTCAAGGCGATGATAGCTCAGCGGTAGTGACGCGATACCGCGGCGAAGGTCATGGGTTCGAATCCTACAATGAGCTTGAGCTTTCTGTAAAGGAAAACATCGCTAGGAAAGCAGAATGGTGGTGGGTACTTAGTAGAACCCGACTGGCTGACTACCACCCACAAGTTGAAAATCTGTCGACAATCACATTTCCGTGTGTTCTGACAGCTGCACTTGAGAGCTAATTCCTATCTAGGCTTTGTGTGCTTACCAACTTAGCTTATCCTAAAGAAAAAAATAAAAATTATTGGCTACATTTTTATGCTAGGAACGCGCATTAACCGCTGAGAACAGCCAATGTTACATAGAGCAGTAACCTCAGGCGATTATATGTACTTATATTTAAACTCCTCTATCGCACTTTACCCAGTGCAGTACCTACAAGTAGTTTCTTCAACATGACTTACCTAGGTACGTCAAAATCGAAATCTTAATATTATAATTGAGTATTATGATTTATAATATTTATAAAATCCTCATTATAATTACGGGATATGGTGGTTTGGTTACTCGTAAACCTGGACACGTGTTGTTCATATAAACATATTGTCGGAAACATTAAACGGTATAATTAAATTCGGTGCTTACATTCGAACCCTTAGTGGTAATGTTCCATTTGACAGGCGACCGGTGTAGTGTAACTCCATGATATTTGAACTGCGACCCCAAAGTAGCACACGACCATTTACGTAGTGCAACACCCTATCGTTGCCAAATAGTGAAGATAGTGACAAAATTGTGTTTAACAATTGACAAGGACAAATTTTCAAACTCATGTAATGTATTGAATTTATAAAAGAGTAAGTACAACATTGCTGCTCTATTTTATTAATACCTACTTGTTTTTGGTGTAGATAAGTAATTAGTTTTTCTATCGACACTTCGTATAGTAGGTACCTATGTTTATTACAGTTGTGGCTATTTATTAATCTTTATGCAATTGATGAATTGAGTTTCTGCGTTACTTAGTTTTCGAGTAAAACCTGTGTGACTGGACTTGATTTGTTGGGACGAGACGGTCACGAGAGTGATCTTATAAGGGTTATGTATTTTCCTTCTATGAAAACCAAAACGAAAAGTTAACAAGAACATGTTTAAAATATTTCACCAACATCTGTCATAATCACGTGCTTGCTTCAAAATAATTTTGGGGGAAAAATTTTTTGGAGAATACAACATACTTACTTGCCTTCTAGAGTCATATATTTTTGGTCTAGTTTCGCCCTCTTTCGGGATTGCACTTTATAGAGGGCCACACTGTATAATAAATAAAATTCTCGTGTCGCAGTTTTAGTTAACATACACCTCTGCAACGGCTCGACAGACCTGATGAAATTTTATATGTATATTCAGTAGGTCTGAGTCTGAATAGTGTGTTATCTATTTTTTATACCGCTAAATCCCACGGGGACGCGGATACCACGGGAACGCGGATACCACGGGAACGCGGATACCACGGGAACGCGGATACCACGGGAACGCGGATACCACGGGAACGCGGATACCACGGGAACGCGGGTGAAACCGCGGGGGACAGCTAGTTTTACTTTACTTCCCAGAATTTGATCCTTATTAGCAAAATTATATTATTTGGAAGGTCAAGAGATCGAATTAACGGGTCATCCACCGTACAGCTCCGACTTGGCACCCAACGACTTCTATTTATTCCCAATCGTGAAGAATAAATTATGTGGTCAACGTTTTTCGAGGCGTGAAGAGGCCGTTGATGCATTAAAACATACATTACGTTTTGGAGATAACTCAACCCGAATGGAAAAATTGGTTTGAAAATTGGTTCTAACGTATGCAAAAATGCATCGATCATCTTGGCGAATATTTTGAAAAGCAATAAAACCATAATAAATGCTATAATATGTTTGTTTCACTTTGTTCTTCCGAATACATGAATAGCAGCCCTCGTAACTGGTTGTATTTTCATTTCTCCGCAGTTTATTTTTCTCTTATTTATAAAATAAAATAAATAGGAGAAATATAAACAATGGATGTATAAAGTCACGTTAAAAGAAACATTCAACAATCTTGGAAAAACAATCTGAAATAAACGAACCCGAATGTTTTTCGCAATTTTTCATGTAAAAACTCAAGCTTTCTTAAACACTCAATGTTGCTTAAAAAACAAACCAGGATATAATACATTTCCATGAAAACAAAATATCAAGGACTTGTTAGCACAACAATCTTGTAGCAGAAAGCCATATAAATTGTAAACATTTCACCAAGGTCGGCAGAAAATTTAGAATTGTTTTAAACCTTTATGGTTTGGTGGGTACATTATATAAACTAATACTAGCTGTTCCGCGCGGTTTCACCCGCATTCCCGAGGGATCTTATCTTTTCCCGAGATAAAAAGTAGCCTATGTGCTATTCCAGACTATAATCTATCTCCATGCCAAATTTCATCCAGATCCATTCAGCCGTTCTGGCGTAAATGAGTAACAAACATACATCCATCCAAACTTTCACATTTATAATATTAGTAAGATAGTAAGATTACCCATATAAGATTTTTCAAGTGTTCCTAATTAAGATGCGAAGCGATCTAATATTTATATATACCTAAGTATATTTTTATAAAAAAATCTCACTTGTTGTCATTGAGATCTTACATGACGGGTTGGTACTGGCAGGTACTTGTAACCGCTAGAATGTTCTGGCTGTTTACATATATTTTTTAAACAACTGAATAAGTTCCCTCAAAATTTGAGCCTTGTGGGAGTAGGGTTATGAACTCGGAACAATAACTATGTTCCGAGGTTATGAATGACTATCCCGATGACAAGTTTGCTATGTTCTGGCACATACTTGCAACCATCAAAATAGGTTGGCAATTTTTTTTTACACTTACACATATGTAAATTATAACATTGTAGCCTTTTGTGGGAGAAGGTTTTTTAAATATTTTTTGCGCAGTTTCAAAAATTTAAGGGATAATGACGTAACCGCGAGATGCCTGCCAGAACGGTACTTTCTTAATTGGCTGATAATAAAATCTCATTAAAAAAAAACTAGCTTTGTGGGAAACGGGTTAGTCAGATGGTTCAGTAGCTCTCCTATGACGGTCTTTTGAACAAGAGGAGTGAAAATACCTTTATATTTTGTAAACAGCTAACTAATGATAACAAAACCTTTTTAAAGAAATGGGACATAGATTTTCTGACTGATGTTAATGATCTATAATAATTACTATAGATTTCTCTATAGGTACCTATGCGACCGTGATATCGCTAAAAATGTCAGCGATGTCTACAATTTGTATTGCAAACAGAAGCATAATATGCGTGTCCGTGTTTATGCGGCACACACAGTCAGGTTAGGTTAGGATATATTTGGGTAGTCTAGGGCGTGTTTCCACTCACTACCCAAGGCGAAACGGTGAGGATACGAGCTCCGATCCTCCCGTCATAGCAGTAGAGGCCTGCCACCGGGCCGTCGCTGCTGGGTACGCGGACGAATGCCTCGGGCGCCCGTATACCCACCCAGCACTAGCAGCGATAGGTAGAAACATCGTGGGGTTTTAGTCAGTAGGAGTCTGACATAACCCGGCCAGCTGCCCCCCTCGAGTGGTCGGGTATCCATAAGGATATCCCCACGTAAAAAAAAACAGGTTATACATATATATCTTTGTTTTTTTTTATATCTCACATGAATGGAATGCTAAATAAAGTCAAAAATATAGGTGTCAATAATTTTCAGTTAGGTCCATATTCGAATCGCCAAATATTTTGGTTTCTATTGTTTCCTAACAAGGTATCTTTTTTTCGTATTGGTTGATACCTACCTATAATAAAAAATCGTGCAGAAACACATCCCTTTTTCACATTTATGTCGAATTATAATTTACCAGATGGGGAGGGAAAGAGAAAAAGAGGGAGACAAGTTAAAATATGGATAGACGATATCAAGAAAATTGGAGGGGCAACCTGCAGCTTTAAGAGGCCTATGTGTTACAGGAAACGCTGAACACTTACTTAACCGGGAAGGGATTAAGTGAGTACGATAATTAATTAAAACTTGTAATTAAATTGTTTAGTGTCAGCAATAAAGGCAATGAATTTACCAGATAGGAGATTTAAGTATAAATTGATTTTTTTACGCCAATCTGTCACAAAATTATAATATTTAAAATTAATGTAGGTAATTGGTTTCATTTAGGTTACAATGGCATCGTGATGTTATGATGGCAAGAAGTGGCCAAAGATCGGGCTAAGTGGCGTTCTCTCGTGTCGGAGGCCAAGACACATTTTGGGTCGCTGAGCCAACGGAGTAAGTAAGTAATAAGATAAGCCTATGTCATACTTGTGAACAAGTGCTGCTTGTGGGGTGGTCTACTTGAGCTTGTTGTTTACTAAATCACTCATAACTAAATTCTATTTATTTATTCCTTTTTTGTCGCCAAAACACGCATATATTATCAGTGAGACTATGATAAATAATTATTAAATGTAATAGGTTTAAGGTGGTTTTTTAAAAAGAGTAATTGCCGAGTTTATTGCCGGCTCTTCTCAGCCAAAGCAACGTTCAGAACCTTCCTATGTAGGTATTCATAAATAAAAATGTGACGATTAAAAATGATTGTAATGAGTTAATTTAATAAAGAAATTTGGAGTTTGAGTTATGTATGACTGTGATAGAAACAAAAACTATTATCATACTAAATTAGTGCCATTATTTTAATCTCTTTCTTTTATATAATTATGTCCTTATTATCTATGTAACAAGTAACCAAATAAATTAAAAATACTTACCAATAAATGTTATACGGCTTGTCTTCAGATATGCACGTCAATCAGCCCGAACCACAGTGTTTAGTTTCTCGGTACTAACACGCAATGTCGAGTCGGGTGTGGCATCACAATGTAGGCGGAGCTTAATTTCATCCCCTTTCTACAATGCCCTTATTGGGCGCTTCTTAGGGGGCGTGCCGGTCTACTGACAATATGAAAGGCGCTTATTTCATTACTGCTCATTTAGTTCAAAAATGAAACAGTATAAATTGTGGATTATTATAGTTAATAAACGCCAAAGTGCAAGTTGCTCATGGATATAAGTGTTCCGTAGGTATAATATTTGAATGATACTGAAAGTAGCCCTCTTGAAACCTAGACTATTCCCCACAACAAGTTTATATAGAGAAGCAAAGGTTAACAGTAAGAAAACTTTACATCCTAATGACCATCTTAAAAAAGCACAGTAGTTCTTCTAATACCTTTTATCTACCTACACATAAAATTTTCAATGTTTTCATGACAATGTACCATTAGCATAGTGATCTGGTGAAGCAAAATGTCATGTTGATCACGCTAGTGACAGAGACATTCATGTCATATTATTTGAGATGATTGTCAACTACCTGCTTTTGGCTTGGCATCGACTTCGAACAGATCAATAGGTAAAACTAAATTATATAGGCAAAATAAATAAAAAGGCAAAACGCGCATTTTTTTCTTTCGGATTAGATAAATCTTCATTGAGTTATTTTTCGCTTTATTGTTTTATTTTTATTTGAAATTAAATTTTTTTATTATTTACGAATTCATATATCAGGTAGGTATCTTCTAATATCATTATTCTAATTTAAGTAATCAACACTCTTGAGTGGGTTGGTTGTGATCGCAGCGGATGGAGTTGCATCCACGAATGACATATATTATGTAGGTAGATCCGCAAACTCAGACGTTCCTAGAGGATGACAGAATGCGTTTTATAACTTGTTTTTGTTTTTTTTTGCGGATTAGGTATTAGTTGTTTGCCGGCCCTTCTCACCAAAAGCAATTTTCCGAAACGTGCGTCACATCGTATTTGGAGAATACCTAAACATTTCATTACATATAACCTATAAGACTTGAGTATTATAAGGCGGTTTAAATAATATCACTTTACCAAATAAGGTTATAATTTGAATAAAAGATTATTTTCAATAACTTATTTTTATTTTAAATTAATTTTGGTTACTATACGGTATCTTTACAATAAAATCATTACATAATGGGGAGTCTATTTATTCAAATTCCCATTTTTATAAAACAGAATGAGCTAACTTACAATTTCGAGCGTTACACAAAAGTGCATTACATGCATTACATTAATGTAAGTAATAATACTTAGGTAGGTATATGAATTTTATATAACAAATACATTAGCAAATAAGAGGTTTTTATTTAGATAAAACTACAAGCTTAACATTAGTCAGGATAAATTTGTGCTTTGGAAAAATCCCTATATATTAAATCAACAGAATTAATAATATGCCATATTTACAAATCGCTGCAGGCGCACGTTAAAACATCTACGCGTAGAGTAGTATGCACAGGCCCACTGCTCAGCTAGACTGTGCATTAGGAGAGCTTTCTCCTTTTCTATGACGATATATCACATTAATAAAAACGTTTATTGATTAAAAAATCATGATATCGCTGGTACCCAAACTAAGTGAAACCTTGGGAAATAGCTTTCATAATGTCACAAATATGTTACGGATCTTTTCGTTATAAACATTGATATGAGAAACCTGCCACAGGCTGCTAGGAATAGTGTGCCTATAGGTAAAAACGATAATTAGGGTAAGACAAGTAAGGAGGGCTTCTAAAAGAAATCTCAGTGAACTGATGGTATTGTCTGGTCCTTTACCGCAAGCGGAGGCGGTAGGACTTGTATTAATGATCTCTAATTTTCGGTTGGGAAAGATAGACCACTAAAATAAATTATAGCAGGTAGTTATTGCCAGGGCCTGAAATGATATGCGTATGAAAGGTTTGAGTACTGAGACGACTAGTGATAAAGCGGAGTGGACGAGGAAAATATGTTGTATCGACCCCACCTAGAGTGGGACAAGAAGAAGAAGAAGAAGTTATTGCCAAAGTCTGCCCAGCCAGAGGAGATATCTTAGGTTCCACTCAGACGTTTCACTCGCATTGTTAGGATGAAAATCCTTTTCATCCCCCCATCTCGAAAAGAGTATTTTTGCTTTTCGATATCTGAGTGTAAAAGCCGTTTTTATCCGTTAGAGGATAAAGTAAATAGAACATCATGTGCACTAAGTTTGTGAATTCAAAACATCATTAAACCTATTTACTTCTCCCTCCATGGTGCCAAATTTATCATACATCCTTTTTTAATTTGTTAAAAACTCAGACTCGGAACCTTCTTGATGTTTTTTTTATTTTGCTTTGCGCGCGCCATTTTCTTTTGCATTTAGTCATTTCCTCGCTGAGGTGGAATGAAAAGTTACGTGTTGCACTCGAGTGCAAAGATTTTTCACCTCGTGCTCTTTTGATTCCCTCGCTTACGCTCAGGATTCTAAATTTTAGCTTACTTGGTCATCGAAATTGAGCACGCGGTTAAAAAGCAACTTTACACTCTTGTATAACAAATAACTATTGTCACTCTGCGGCCTGAAAGTTATATTTTTATGCAAAAATCGGAATGATCAGTTGCTTCATGAAAGAAATACAATTCAAAACTCGCGTTTATATTAACGAAATGAAAAGCGCGATATATCTGTAACTTATAGGCTACGATTGAAACAGAATAAATCTCTCGAACCACGTAGGTACGGTACGGCGAGGGGTGCAAGGGCCGAACAAAACAGGCAACAAGTCCATCTTCGAAAATCGGTGTTGCGTCGCTCACATGACGTGCTGCAGTTATTAGGGTCTTGTGTTTAGATAAGCAAAAGTAAATTATGTTTATTCGAATGATGCTGCAATCATTGGGGTTGTTAATAAAGTAAGAGTACCTACTTAAATACTGTAGGTACTCTTACTTTATTAATAAGTAGTGTTATTTCATGTTTGAAAATAATGGAAGCGCTATTTAAACTGTTTTATACCTACTGGGTGGGACGGTGGAATCATGTTTTGTGGCTATAGTTTTAACAATCTATGTAGGTACACAGTAGGTACATTATATGTAATATGGTATATGCATACGTAAGGGGATATTATACTTATGTGTTAGAGGCGGCTGCGCCCGCCAGTAAGTAATAGAGTTAAACCAGTCGCTAATATACATTTAACAAGTCAACTCGTGGTATTCATTCCTCTCCACTACCTTCTTTACCGAACTGAATAGTCATTTAACCTAAAGTGGTAACCACCAGACGTGATTAGGACGTATTTTTTTTGTTTAATTTTTTTGTGAGTTCTAAGTGTAAGCTACCGAGCTTTTATAAATTTTAAATATTAACCATGAACCCGTCTAATAGTGCCTGTTCGTTAGAACGCGCGGCTGAAGTTGAAGGAGAGGCAGCTTTAGCCAGCATCACAGTGTCGTCACGGATTCCGGCGTTTAGGACAGACCAACCGCGACTCTGGTTTGTCCAATTCAAAGCCGCGACGGAGGGACAAACAAAACTTGGTTGTCTCCAAGGTAGGCAAAGGAGCCATCGAACAAGTTAGTGATATGTTGAACGCACCACCTGAAACTCGAAAGTATCAAGCTCTCAAAGAGCGTTTACTACAAGTTTTCGAGGAGTCCGAGATAAGGCAGTTCCAAAAATTGCTAAGTGAGATGTAATTGGGCAGCCAAAAACCCTCGCAATTGCTCCGTCGAATGAGAGAGCTAGCGCGGGGCAAGATATACATTTAATACTAATCTCATACTAAATGTATGGGAGTGTTTACCGATAGGTATTCAAAGGCCAAGGAGGAGTTTCGTATTATGTCTGAAATGGGAATTTGCCGGCCATCTAAGTCCCCTTGGGCCTTCTAAGGCCAAAAGTGGACTACACTACACGTGGTACCCAAAAAGGACGAGGGAATAAGGCCATGCAGCGATTACAGACGGTTAAACGCTGTTACTAAGCCAGATCGCTATCCCATTTCGCGGTTACAGGATTTCAAATGTGTTGGCGGCAAAGAAAACTATTTTTACACGGCTAGATTTAAATCGCGCGTATCATTTACGACGGGCCGGTTGGCGTGGTTGGTTAATACACTGCCTATCACGCCGCAGGTCGTGGGTTCGATTCCCATCCAGGACACACATTTGTGTGCATGAACATGTCTGTTTGTCCTGAGTCTGGGTGTAATTATCTATTTAAGTATGTATTTACGAAACAAAAAAGAGTAGTATATGTAGTATATCAGTCATCTGGTTTCCATATTACAAGCTTTGCTTAGTTTGGGATCAGATAGCCGTGTGTGAAAAATGTCCGAGGATATTATATTATTTTATACCGGTAGCCCCGAGCGATATCGAGAAAACTGCAATTATAACTCCATTCGGTCTGTTTGAATTTCCCAGAATGACCTTCGGTTTGAGAAACGCAGCGCAAACGTTCCAACGTTTTATGGATACGGGTGGTTTATTGGTTTAAGTGTAGCGGCTATAGTAACAGCGCTATCTAGGTACATGTGAGTCGAGAAAGCGAAAAGTAATAGAAGCGCGTCGTCACAACAAATGGACGTAATGAAATGTGACACAGGAATTCCTACATCGCGCTAGCAAAGTTTTCTCTGCACTTTGCATATATACGAGTTCTCAACAAGAAACGTTGGACTCGGGCATTGATACCTAGCCCGGTGGAAGATCTTCCCTTTTCGCAGTACATATGACTTATCCAACAATCTATATCTACATACAATATGTTGGTCATCTTGTTTCCATTTTTTTTTATTCACCAATCAGGTTTTTAGATTTTTTAAATTAAATTTTACTGTTCTTCGTCAATCGATTTTCTTATTTTTTTGTTTGAAAGCTATCGACGAACTTTCGTGTGATCAATAAAAATACTTCTTATGGTCGAATTTAAGCCTAGTTTATGTTACTAGGCAGGACAGATTTGACTTATTGAGGTCAAAGAATAGATTCTACAGATGATGCTAGCAATCTAATTTCTGGAATATGGTATTAGGTATACTACGAATATCGCTGTATTGCTAGTAGTATTCGATTAAAATGACAATGACAGACAGACGGACATGCCGAAACTATAATGTTTCTTTATTTGACTATAAAAGCTAAAAAATACTGAATTATTCACTCACGAAAACGCTTCACAAGTATCGCCCAATAAGTAACATAAAGAAATTCTTGAGTTTGTTTTATCAAGGATAGGAATAAGATAGAAATAGATACATAAAGTATATCGTGTCACGCAAAAAATGATATGGGAAGGTATTCATTTTACGAGCAATTATTTAATTGGACACTTTTCGGTCGACCAATATAAAAATTAATGTACTTTTACGTAAGAATCATATAAGTATAAAACAAATATCACTATGATTTAATTGTAATTTTTGATATTCTTGTACCCAAACTTGGGGCACATTTTGAGTGTATGTATAAAACATCTCAACGTCCCCGTCAGACCTGGCGTCGCACAGTGTTGGCAGAAGCGACGAGCATCGGAATGACGTGGAGTGAGGTGAAGCGAGAAGCTCAAGACCGATCGCGATGGAGGAATACTGTGGACGCCCTCTGCCCCATCCATGGGACATAGGACATTAAGTCAAGTAAATCATAAAACATCTAAAGGAGGGGGTGAGCGTGTTATGGGCTGGTGGTAGAGTCAATCAACATTTGTTTTATTTTTTTGAGTTCCATAGAGATTAACATAAATCGTTGTCTTATCAACATCGATTTTATCATAACATGGTTTACCTTGTTTGGATACCAAATGTAGATTAAACGTACGATACAATACGACTATTTGCAGATTTTTATAAAAATATTGATCATATTCATCTAATACTCTGATCATGTAATTATAAGCTATAGCTGGATACTACAAGATACATATTATTTAGAGTAAGTTCACGTGTTTTTTATAGGAGATCCGTGCGATGGCAACATGATCCGACAATATCTCGATGACATTTGATTTATCTATATCAAATATTATATATTTATATCAAATAGATTTGGTGATAAGTTTTTAAAAAGTATGCTTAGTTAAATGATACTTTTCGCCTTATAACAAGTTTTTTTTATTAGAAAACGATAACAGCCATGCTCATGAATGTTAGGCACATGTTTAAGTGTTACAATTTTAGAATGGTTCAGAGAATGCTCTGCGTAAATTACCACTTAATTTATTGCTATCACTCACGTAGGTACATATCTGTATTTATACAGTAATAGATCACATGACAACTAACTACAAGTTTTGCACAAAAAGGGCATTACAGTGGTATCGACACAATTACGATAACACATATTTCAATTTGATGGTTTGTAGCAATTTATGTAATATACTTGATACCTAAGGCCATTCATTAATCATGTTTTATCATTATTTTTTTGACAAACTTACAAAATATTACAGATATTAATAATTCGTATCACTTACAACAAAGATTTTTAAGTTCCTTTATAATACATTACACAGCCACTATTAATTTGTTTAATGTTTTACTAGATTTTGCCCGCGCCATTGTCCACATGGAATTAATTTCTTTCGGAATCGTACCATTTAAATTAGGACTTGATTTAAAAAGGTTGCTAACCTTTTTCTTGGGTTAAATTCAATGCCAAATTTAGCAGTGCAGCATTAAAACCAACCAGACAAACCAGGCCAGGCAAACTGCCAGAGTTACTGCCGAATTTATAATAGGATCCTATTAGTATGGGTAAAATGAGTACAGTAAAGACATACTACATGAAATTTGGATATCCATCTGAAAAATTTAAGTGCTGCAAAAAGCTATTTACGTACATATGTATATATATCCCGTTAAACGAACTAGACGGTTAACAAATGTACAGCATTTTAATATTGATCTATAAACATTGAAATCTAAAAAAATATACAATTATACAGACACTTGATATTATTTTACTAACATACAATTATACAGAGTGGTGACGACGTAACGACATTAAATTAAAACACGGTCACTACTAGTCAATCAAAATACTTTGTGATAATTAAATCTGGTATTACATCAACAGACAAAAAGCGAAATTTTCAAACAAACTAATTCCGAAAATAATCTAAACGAAACACAACACTCTTTATTAATATTACCTATTGACCTCAAATGACCTGTAGGCACTACTGGCACAGTTTTAGGCAAAGACCGGCCGCCGCGGTTCCTTTGTAGGTGTATTGTTTCATTCATGCAAGTAGGCATCGACGCCCGCGCAGCGCGCTAATAATGATTTAAACGCTATGGTTATAAGGTCTAAATTTCATCAACCGACGATTTCTGAGCCGCACATTTTATTTGGTTGTGTTTTAAGCATGTAGGTAAATCTGAATTTTGTTCCGTCTAACTACTCTAGCTAGGTGAATGACTTCGTTGCGTAATCGTTATGGATTCACAGCATGTGTTAAAATGATTAAAGTGAAAAATAATTTCCTGTGGCTATACCGTTCAATGTAATTTGATGAAACTTGGTGTACGAACTACTAACGCGGTACCCAATATGTGGTTTAAATTAATGTCGTTACGTCGTCACCACCCTGTATGTCTTAACTACATATTATGCATACATTTCGGTATTACATAAGTCTTCTGTTAAATAAAATAAAGTCGTGGAGTAATCTATTTACGACCTTATTAAAAAGCTCATAACAATATTTTAATTAAATAATTTACGAGTAAACATATTTAGGATTAATATAAAGGGTAGGTACAGTAATAAATACCTAAATTTTCATGTAAAATAGATATACGCCGTGATCAATAAAACTGTATTGAAAATTATTCTTTTTCACATTAAATCACAAGACGAACTTTAAAAAAAATATCGTTATGGCTCGGTATTTGAAACATTTTCTAGGAATACTTATATCATAATTTACTGGTAGCATGAGGGAATACAAGTTTAAAGCGATACATTGTACAATTAATTTATGTTTTCATTGTAAAGGACTACCTGTATAATGTAGTGTAACCGAATTGAGCTCGATGTTCATTACAACCAATTCTGTCTTGCTAAGCGACAACAATAACAATTTATTCCATAGTATCGACCTTGATATAAATGTCTTAGATAGGTAACTATATTCGTCAAGAACTATTTATTCTCCAGTAGGTACATAATCTTTTATAATTGTTTTTAGCTATATAATTGGGTTAATACTGTTTCGAGGACTTTATTATGTGGGGGTGAAGTACACATGCTATAAATGTAATCACAAAATGAAATGTTGTTTCGGCTAGTTTCGTCGCAAATTATTATAAAATAATATTATGATAATAGCAACGTTTTCTTGAAAAAAATATCGGCCGAGTTAAAATAGAAAGGTTCCGTATAGTAATAATAATATCGATTAAATTTTATAACTCTAGTGTTCAATTTTGCAATAAAACTATTAACAGGCGCCAGAAAGTTTTCGTTTTATTTTTCACTGTTATTAGATTTTTTTAATATATACAGGGTGAAATTCGTAACAATTAAATTGCAGTTTTAAATACAAATATCAATAGGATATTTTTATTTTAAAGTAGGTTAAAATGACATATCTCTGACTTTATATTAGTATTTTGTCATATCACTAGATACTTTTCGTAAAACGACGTAATAAACAAGAATATTCGACACCGGACATTCGGTTCGGTTGTTGGATAGCGAGCTTGTGCATTATCATGTGCAATTCTTCCCTAAAGCTTTGCAGTAATTGTTGTGTCAGATCTCGAGAGCTGTAATGAATAATGCCATACAGGTCTACCATATACTTGCAAGTAGTTTCTTGTGACACAATTTGCATTTGGGACAAATTTTGGCTACTTTTCGTCTGTCCAACCAATGCGGCGCAGGTGTCTATTACCGTAGTACAGGATTCACTTTTTCACAAACTGATTCAGAATCCATTTGTGTGCCTATTCAACAAGTTAAAGAATGGCTCGACGCGATTTTGTTGCGATGTTCAGTGATTTACTTAATACGGTATCCAGAACGAAAGCGATCAAATAAAAAATGCGTCATGCGTTTTTAATTATCTAAGCATAATATAATTATTTCGTCGTTGTTAGCGCGTGCTGTCTGCGTGCAACAGATTATTAAAAGAAACGTCATAGATTTATTTGCATTTGTATGGCCAAGTATATAGAATAAAAGATACTGACACTAGCCAGTACTAAAAATCGGAAATTTCATAGGTCAGAGACATAATAACAATATTTAGATCTATTTGAGGGATATTTTTTCAAATAGCAAGACCCAAATTATATTATATTACTTATGTGTAAAAACACCAAGATCGTACCGGATGTTTGTCAATGTTTTTTCAATTTAATAGCTCAAAACGTTACATGTTCATTTTATGAATAGTTCACACAGGTAGATCATTCCAAATTATATAGTATGTGCTACACTATAATATTAAGTAGAGCTAATAAATAACATAAGTTTCAATGTGCCAAGCCACTTGTGTATGTAAGTTACCTATAAGCTATTTACATTTTATCGTTATGCTATATTGGCAAGAATTTCATTTGTACTTATGTGCATTTTATGTGCTTAAAATTAGAAATACTTTTTGCAGAAAGCTTTTTTTTACATTAAATCAATGATTAAACAAAACCAATTCTTTCAAATCAGGTGGAACTGATGAAAAAACCAAGCAGACTAATTCAGCCACTAAGCGGTAAGGTTACACGCTACTATTTAAAGATAATTGGTAGTTATTAAAGCGAAACAAAAAATAAAAGTTACAAGAGCAGCTACTGCCGGTGAGGAAAATTTGAAATTAATGACCAAACTATGTATTGCAATTCGCAGGAGAGTAGAGACATGGGACCGAGTCAGTGTAGGAATCAATATATTAATTAATTTGATCATTATTAATAAAGTAGTCATGATTATTGGCGTTAATAATTCATCACAAATCATTATTTGATTAACTTGTTTCATAGACAATCATTTTAACGATTATGATTAATAATCTTATTTAATCATAATATTTTTTTTTATTAGGCCTCATATACCAATGTATTTATTTTAACAAGACATCGATGTAGTTACGAAAATTTATTTTAGGTCTGAAGTCCTACACGCTCATCATCACGTCTCTAGTGGGCTTGACATAAATCTCCAACAGGTGAAATTATTGTAGTAATTTTGTTATGAATTTATATGGTTTTATTTTCATGTTACTTAATAGCACAGAGAGTTAAAGTTAACAGATCTCTAGTGCCACCTGAATCTCCACAACGAAGAAGCTTAGAAGAGTCGTACAAAGCTCAATATTAAGCAGTAGCCGATAATAGCCGCGTTGCAAATTTTTACAAACATCTAAGTACTAGTAAAGTACTAGATTATTTATCCGAAAGCAATATCAAATAAAAAATAACGTAAAGCGATTTAGTGACCAGTTTTTCCAAGAAGACCATATACTAGACCAGAGACTAGGTACTTATTGAGTGAGATTTAATGAACAAAGTGTCTGTTCAATCATCTTACTTATTAAGCAACAACATGATCATCCAATCGAACGCCAGTTTCAAATTCATGTACTTACAAAATATTATCGACACCTTAGTAAGAGCTATTGACACCTATTTAAGAGATAGATAGCGCTCTGTTTTACTTACTTCGCATGTTTTTACTGTTTTGATCAGTATTGCTTAAACAATAAAGCACATAATTGTGTTAACTAGGTGCGGCATTCTCTGAAACATCACTTTCTATATGGTAGGTACCCAAGGCAGGGATGCTCCTGACATACACATTCCACACTGGGTAGGTATACCTAATTTATATCATGCATAAGCAAAGAGCCTCATTGGTGTAAGACGTATTTAAAGTGTCTTATAGACTACACTTATGTAATTTTATATGTAATGAAGTTATACATAGTAATATTTTATTTTATAAAACAACACAACACAGCAAGACTAAACAAAGCTATACAATTACAACAATTTGTACTTTCGTTCATCATAACTACCTACTATATACCTATATAAAATACTACATAATAAGTTAATTCTTAGAATCAGACTAGGAAGTAAATCACAGTTATGAAGTTGGATTCATGTAATTAGTAAGTGTTACCAACTTAATTGTGTACCAATGTTTTAGAACAATAATTAATTTAAAAACGGATTTCGGAAAATGAATTTTCTTTTTCCTTTTTTACAAATAAGTTAGAAAAAAATATTTTTTCACAATAGCAACATAAAATGTTTTTTTTTAAATATAAGATGGATAAATAAAAATGCTTTCTTGATATACGTCTTCTCATATTATCGTATAATTGCAATATGGCTGTGATAGACGCGTTTTAAGACCACAAAATTGCTTGACTTTGACGTGTTGAGAGTAAAGGACTACCTAACCCGCTTCGCGTTATGAGGCGCGCAAATCATAATATTAAATATTGTACTATAATATTTACTAAGAAAACATCACAACACGATGTCTTAATTAAGTTATTAACTAAACTTTACTTCCACCCGGCAGCTACTTTCCTTAAGTAGTCTTCAGACGAAAACATTATTTTACAAGGTGTTAGAATAAACAAGACATTTACAACAACTACTAATAAAATTGCTAAATGATCGTCCGTGCATTACAAACATGACTTATAATATTCTTCACACACGGCTTCTTAATTAATTAGCCACTGAACATATTTACTACAAATAATAAGTGCATGCATGAAGGTAAAACAAGCAGTAACTAATGAAATAAATATCAATACGTACCTACTTAAGGATTATTTTCCTTGTACCTACCTACTTGTACCACAGAGAAGCGCACCAAGTTAACGTAGCGAACAAATCTATCTCCAACATACCAGTCAATAAACTTATTTATCTACTACGGTGTCGATAATCTATTACATAAAATTAAATCCAAATTGGACTCGGGTCGCAGGTCAATTTCAACCGCAAGCGTTCAGGTTGTGAAGCACCCCGCCGTGGTTGTCTCCAAAGCATTGTACGAATTATTTTCAACGCTACATTCAATACAACACGAACATAATGTGGCCGGTCTTGTCCACGCTGCAACCGCAGTTGATGCCCAACTGCGGTTCATATAGGTTTTTTCATTTACAGACATTTACGTGGTATGGGGGGACCGTAAGTTACCGGTTATGTAGTCGATATCGACGTGTTTTCGCAATAAAATTCATCCCAAGCGGCCGAAGAAACGGCCCAAAATGGAATAACGAGTGAATCTTGTACAGTGTAGTGTACTAGAGTGGACGCTGGTGTACTGATGCACATTATAGATACGTGTCATGAAATATGTCCGCACTAGCATATACAAAGTGAGCTCTTTTCAACATTTTTCGCTATTCCCTATAGTTTCAGATTTGGCCATCCACGTCGAATTTTCACAGTTGATATTGGTAGATTGTGACACAACAGTGTCAGCAACGCCACCTTGTGACACGTGTTGCTGGCTCGCTCACGGAGTGATATCACGATGGTAATTATGTATCTCACTTTGCCTACCCAAAGAATATCGCTGCCAGTCTGCGGAGTCAGCGATTTTTCGTTCGGCCGAAGGTTTACTTTAAATACTTACAACATTATGTTGAATTTGATTTCTTGTAAAAAAAGAATTGTGTAACAAAAAGTCAAATAAAATGCAGGGCATGTAATTCATTACAATAATAACGGAGTTATAGTTATAACATATTTTGGTTACATATTATATTTAGTAAGCAATGTACCTAAGCATTATTTACTAACGACAAATAACTAGGTGATATGTATTTCTTAATATTATTTTACAGAAGGAATATGAATCCTAGTATGAAACTGTATTTTAAGGCATACATAATATCATCCAATAAAATTTATTTATAATGCATGATTCTTACAGCCAAATTGTATTGTTACTAATGTTAATTGTATACTACCCCCACCCCACTACAGTGGGCTTAGCATTTCATTATCTATAGTGTGTCTACACTTTGCATATCGAGATTGATCTAGTGAGGCATCCGAATCGATAGACAAAGGAATATTGAGACGACTTATACCACAGAATACTAAAACATGTAATTCGCTCAATCTTTGGATATAATCCGGCCGTAATCAAGTATCTCAATATAAGTACATAGAGTTTAAATTAATACGGATTATATTCAATATGATAAAAAAAATGTTATATGGTTGAATAAGTGAGATTTTTATATGATAACATTGACTATTGAACCGAAAAAGCATAGATAATTATACTTTTCAACCGTCTATTTTTGAATAAGTAATAGGTACCCATTACTAGTCTGTGACACACAAAATGAGGACTGTAATAAAAAAAAAATGCATGCACCTTTTAGAGCGGTGCCACATGGGCGTTTTCAGTGCGTTGCGTTGGCGCTGCGTCGACTGAGCGGTGACGCTCCGTCGTTCTACATATATATGTGAACGACATGCCACACGATGCGTTAAAATGACGGATGGCGACGCAACGCACGCACAACGCACAAGGATTGGCTGGAGACGAGGTGGGAAAGCGAGCTGCGTTGAAACGATGGAGCTGCAACGCAGTATTTAATAGCATAGCATTGTCGTTCAAAGACTGAGACATCCTACACCAATGCTGCGACGTCGGAGATAGCTGCGCCGACGCAGCTCGCGTGTGGCATTGACTGCGTTGAAATCATTGCGTTGCGACGACGCAGCGTAGCCGCAACGCCCGTGTGGCATCTCTCTTACCTCGTCGATAATAAACGTCAAATCTCGCGGTAAACAAAAGATAATTCACGTGCGCATGCTAAGATTATATTTAAACTTAAATTCGTTCATGAATAGCATATAAATTAACAAACAAAAACTACAAATAACTATCAAATCATAAATAAATTATACTTGCTTATTACATAATAATATGTACATGTAATATTGACGAAAACTTTCCTAAAATCATAACAAAAACAGTAGCTAGTTATTGCCTTCGTACTCTTTTCTCATTTCCATATTAATACCATTGTTATATTTTGCAACACATAAGTTAAGAAAGCTGATGAAATATTTTCAAAGTGTCTCTAATTATACTGGGAGGGATGAATACCGTAGAAAACTAACTAACCCATTTAATAATCATTACTTGAATTGACCAGTCAACTCTTTCGATTAAAGTTTACATATCTTTTTTTATGTCCGAAAGACGGGCGCCGAGCCGACAGCAAATTACCTGATGGTAAGTGACTACCATTGCCAATTGATACCTATTACCAATATCAAGCGATTGCCAATGTGTTTGTTACCTTTTATAATGCCGAGAAGGCATTGCAACTGGCTGTCAAATACACACAGCCGGTATACACTAGTGGAAGCTTTTAGACAGATTTTCAATTTGAGAAAAACATTAGGTTTTCAAATAAGTACATTAATGTGTTTAATTCGTCTAAACAATAGGGGGTAAAATATGAGTTTGGCGTTTTAACTTAGTATTAACATTTCATTTCAATGACAATAAAATAAATAATAGGTAGGTACTATCGTTCGGTATGTCAACAACCACCAATTATTATTATATGTTACCGTCTACATTATCTAATTTGGGGTTAATATAGTAATTGTGTATGGAATCTAAAACGAATACCTGCAAAGATGTTTAAAAAAGTCAGTGTCATGATTTAGTAAGATGTAACTAAAATAATATGTCGATTTCCGCAAATTTGGCGAAATTTGGTTGTACATTTGACAATCTACTTTTAGCGAGCTTTTAAACCTCCTCAACTCATTATAAATAAGACTGTAAGTGTTTTACTATGGAACCCTTCATAGCAGTAATATACACAAATTAAAAGTCCATGAGTCCTGGTGGTACTAATTGAAGTTACAAAATCTTTGTGGATTCAGTAATTTATCATGTTGAAAATCTGTCTCCAAGCACTTATATTGGCTGTTGCACTTAAAGCCACTTGCTTGCTATGTATTATATGGTCGGAAACTCATTAGTTGTTCCCCTAACCCGGCCCCGGAGCTATCCGTTACCAAAGGCGACGGTTGTCACTTATCGCCTGCCTGATTTCGTCAGACTTGTGAAATATAAATGAGTAATAATTTTGAAGTTACAGCCTTGACGCAAAATTGTATCGAAGTACTAAATACTAGTGATGAGATTTTCAAGAAATAATCTGTGATCCCACCAACTTGATGTTCACCACGTTTAATATGTAACAATTCTGGCCCTAAAATGACGGATAATATAACATCTCCAGATAAACAAAATATGCTATTATACAAGATGGTGGAGAGTGGAGTAATAGAAAAAGACAAGGTCACGCATGCGAGAACATAAGCGAGAGAAGTAAACGTGACCGAAGGGAAAAGAAGACAGTAGTAATAATATGGATAGTTAAGTTCATATCGGTATATACGATTATTTGTACTACGAATTCATCTAGCGTTTTGATCGTCACAGCGTTTTTTACAGAATAAAAATAATCGTAAGAGCAGAGCATTAAAAATTATTCATTTTTTATTAGCAAAACATGGGTATAGGTGTACCAGAATCTGATGGCATAAAAAATAAATAAAAGAATGTGATTTTTATATGGCAATGTTAAAATACACTTGTCAAATCATACGAAATCTACGAGTAAGTCCTACTGAGTTGTTTTGATACTTTTAGTTTATTTTATATTTTTCTTACAAACTTGATGATGGTTTATTTTCTACGCCTGATAAAAAGAGGAGGGGGAAGAAGAAAATCAACCTGGACAGTTTTGATTTAGAGTTAATTAGGAATAAAGTAAAATAATTATGTACCTTTCGGAAGGATCTGCGCCCGTATATGAGATTGATGAAATATTGAAATCGTACGGTCACGAAGTTTTAAGGCTCTTATCATTGTACATTGAATCTCATAAAAATTATTTGGGGTATGATGAAGCAAGTTGCTGATAAAATGTAAATAGGCCTGCAAGTGACGTTAAATTATTAACAGAAGAAGCTTTCTCACCAATTGGGGCAGCGGAATGGCAAAATCGGCCGGCTATAAGTTAACGATTTTACTGCTCTTGTCTCAGACCACCTCGGTCCACCTCGGTGCACCAAAATGCTATTCGCAATACAAAATAGCTGTTTAATGTCAGTAATTTATGTGTTAAAATAATCTATATCTAAATAAATGTCGTTAACATGTAAAGAAAATTTAAAATGATTTCATCAAGCATGATAGAATAATTGAAATGCTGGAAGAGCAATTTATAATAAATACCTCTTTTATTTTCTTTAATTTTTCATGTAATTTTTTCCTATGCTAAAAACCCGATGTATAACAACATTCTTCATACACATACCTAATATATATACTTCATGTTCATTAATACTAAAAACATAAATAAAAATTAAACAGTATCAAGATCGTTTAATCCAATTTCCTCCAGTATTGCACACAACAATTTTTTATTTCCCCATTTGCCATGAGATTCTGGTCGACCTATAATACACGAATTCTTGGAACTTAATATAATTAAGGGAATTCGAAAAGAAATGTAAAAAATGTTACACCAAATTAATTACGTTAAATAAACTATATTATAATATTTCAATCGCCGAAATTACAAATGAAAAAATAATAAATTATACACTTACAAGAGTGTTGTGAGTGAGATATTTATTAAAACTTCGCGATAAAAATACCGGCTCTCGGGGACTCGTGAATAATTGAGATTTAACTCATACTAATATCTATATTAATGCACTCAGCCGTTTGTAATTTTATCATAAGCACTTCATTTTATTTTGTAAGTAACTTGCATACGTTTTAAATATGTCAATAAGCGTATCATTTATTTCCCTCAGGCAAGTATTGCTTTGTGGTGTATTTACTATAAGAAGAGGCACAGTACATGTTTATTTCATATTTATGTAAATTAATTAATGTAATGTAACATTGTCTCACACATTCTCAATGCTATATTTTACATTAATATTGCTTAATAACGTTGTATAACGTTTATCAGGAAATAAATACTTATTATTAGGGTTTATTAAATAGATCATTGTTATTAAAAAGATCACATCCAAAGCCAATTAAAAACACGTAATATTATCTTTGAAACAATAAATTATAACAAGACCCTATACAACTAAATTATCACGGTATTCCTATAGACATACAATGAAACTAGTTAGAATACGATCGCCTAAATAGATTCGTAGGAAATGAACAATATATATACCCATTACATCGAATATACATAAACGTAGATCGAAAGAGAAGCATTACCTTATGACATGGAGCCAGTCTTGTAGTCACCCTTTTTGCGTTTTGTGTGAATCAACGGGGTAGTTGTTGCGATTTTCTTATTAAAAAAATCATTTTTCCTGTCCGTAAAATAGGTAGGTCGTGTCTTCATTTCACATGTCTACATATCAGCAAGGAGCTCCGAATAATAGTGTGTCGCGCTCAAGTAATCGAGTAGACGTCTAGGTAGCGGCAAGTTGTTGATGAGGTCGCGTCGGACGTGCTTTAATATCACAAATCTGAAAATAATTAAATACGAAAATTAATGTGAAATCGCTACATTGTAAAAGCTAAACCAACACACAGATTTCGATGTAATTACCTGCACATATGTTGCAAACTCTGCACCCGTTTGAACCTAGAGACTGGATATAGGAGCTGCACTCGCACTGGACCGAGCACAGGCCTCAAATTCAAGAAAAACAAGTATCGCCCGCTGCGTGACGTTTCTACCGCATTTTCTATGAATTCCACTATTGTCTGTGCTTTGAATAGTGCAGCACTGTGACAACCACCGAAACAAAAGTTACCTGAAAATAAAATCAAATTAATATGCCAGTAATCTACCATAATTTAAGAATTTGAAATAATTAGGGCGAAGCAGTTTTGTTTCATTTGACACTACTGGGATATGCCGCTAATACCTATGCATCTGGCGAGTATTACCTCAAAACCATAAAAGATTGAAATCCTCTTTAATGTTGGTTTATAATTAAATTTTTTTGGGGTTCAGATATTTTTTTAATATAGGTACCCGATGTTACAAGCAGGCGGGTCACCTGATGCCCCTGATGGTAAGTGTTGTACACTTTATTACAATGCCTCAAAGGGAAGACTTCAAATTACACAGATAGGTGACACAACAAAGAAAATTTGTATTATAGGTATTTAAACTCACCCTGATCATGTTCTATCCTTACATGCCTAAGACCATTTAATTTGAAAGTTAATGTGAAAATATAATGGTCATCACTGCTATCGCGCACTATAAAAGAGCCATCAGGTTCATTGGACAGGATCTTTTCTGCAGCTTCTACCGATATAGGACCCCAATACCAGCCATACTGAAATATATCAAAGTTATACCTATAATTCAATTAAGAACCTAGGAGGAGAGGAATATTCAGTTATATTCCTTACTTAAGAAATTATTGATTTTTAAGATTCCCCATACAAACTTAAAATCATTTTTTATTGAATCCCTTTACAAACTCCTCTCTTCTTTTTAAAACCTTTAATTCTATACTTTCCCACAGCTCAAACTATCTCCGTATCAAATTTAATCTAGATCGGTTCAGCGGTTGAAACATTATAATAACTTACATCTTTAACTTTCTGTATGGAAGTGGCAAAGTCCATAACAGCGTCGTCTTCATTAGTGATGCGTCGTGAAGGGAGTGCATGGGAGGTTTGCGGCAACTGCGGCAGCGGCGGCAACGCGCGGCGTACGGCTGCAGGGGGAGATTCCTTGTGGCTTCCGTTCACCTTCTCCACTTCCGTGAGATTGTCCACGACAGGCTCTCGTCGCCATCGGAACAAGTTGCAAAAGCTTTGCTTCAAATTCAGAGACAGAATCCGCACTGGTGACATTTTCACTTTTTGATTTTGATTCGACAAATTTTTCTTTGCAGTTTTGTCGTTTTTATCTATCTCTATGAGATCTTTTGTAGCGTTATCTTTATGCTTTTTGTTTTTTGTGTTTAGACCGAATGAATTTTTACTACTTTTTTTATGATTGTTGTTATTTGTTTCGACAGATTTTGAAAGTTCATTATTATCTTTTAAAAAAACTGTTGAAGTCACATCTTTATTAGTTGGCCTAGTGTGGACGGCCACACTTGAAACAATCATATTTTTTTTTTTATTAATAGTAGCTCGACATTCGGAATCGCTCGAACTCGAATAAAGAGTATGCAAGTACTTTCTCATCTCCCGTAGAGTTAAATGGAGTGAATCTGTATCAGAGTCCGTGTTCTTTTTGCAAGAAGAGCTCGGTAAACTGTTTCTTTTTGGTTTAACATTATGTCTAGTAATTTCCTTTGGCTTAAGATTTTTTTCTGTCATAGCATTATTCATACTTATATTTTGTGGTGTGCTTTTGACACGTTTCTTATTGCTCCTTAGTAATTTCTTGCCTTTTTTCATATTAGTTTGACTGGGCCGGATCATATCTATGGGAACAGCATAAATATCGCTGTCAAACGGAACATTATACATGTCTGTTATATCGGATGTCTTAGCGGATAATGTGTCATGTGATATAGCTTTCGTTATAAAACTGGAGTCATCTGTTTGGAATTGTGACACCAAAGAATTGTGGCTGCTTGACAAACGCGATGTTAGTGAGTTCCTAGACGACGGTCGGGTCGTACGGCAAGGGCTTAAGTGAAGTAGCCTCGGACTTGCAAACTTATGATTTAAACATTGGCGGCGTTCATACAACGCCTCTGGCTTTAATCTCCTTGGGTATATCGGTGAAACATGTCTTGTGCTCATAGAAATATCTAAGTATGACAATTTAGATTTATTTACAGTATCATTGGTAAAAATAACAGTGGGAGGCACACTCACAGCCGTAAATTTATCAATTGTAACTGGGGCAGGGTTGTCCTGTAATGATGAAACGATAATATGTTAATATTGTAAATTAAAACTCTTATTTTACCTCTAAAGGCTGCCTGTCAACCGGAACATATGTGGGAAAATACTAATAAATGACGCCTGGGTAAATTATTCCTATAAAATATTCCAGAAATAACACAAACTATCTAATTCAAACCAGTAAGTTTCCAGTTTTAGGGCACCGATTCGTCACTTCCGTCTATAGCTTATTTACTTGTAATAAGGCAGATATTTATATAATATCACGACAAAGTTATAAACACACTAGCTGCCCCGTAGTTTCAACCGCGTTCCCGAGGGAACTGTTTAGGAGTATAATTTTCAAAAATCCATTCTTAGCGATTCCTACTCACTATTTGGACTCAACCTGCCTTTTAAATTTGTAGTATTATACATTATGAGATTTCATGATTAATCAGTAATTGGTATTTTGCTTTTATATATAGAAGATATAACTATTGGAAACAAAATATTATTATTCTTTAAAAGTAGATGATACTATTGTTAAAAGTCATCAAGCCAGCACTTGATAAAACCGATAAATGTATCTTAGCTGTCATTTACTATGTTTTCTGTTTGTTATTTAGGAAATATTAATACATCCGGTTTTTGAACTGAATTGTCTTTAATTTGTATATAAAATACGAATAGTTTCTTTCCCCGAACCTATAGATGAATTGCCTAATCCACACAAGTAGAAATCTACTAAGGATGGACTTTACAGGTTAAATTCTGAAAAACCCTTTTTAAGGAGGTAAAATAGAGGATGAAATCTATAAAAACTGCATTTAGATATAATATTGCTAATAAAGAAAAATAATTTTAGCACTTAGTTTTAAATTAAACGCCTACGGTGAGCAATGGCCTACTTATCAATCAACGCACAGCGTAAACCGCGTATGTAAGGATTGATGGACTTTTTACGGGTACAAACTAAAACCATTATTTTAAAATTTGTTCAAGTTAATGGAATTGAAAACGCTCGCACCCTATTATACGATTTTTTAGATGCAATCCACTTTAGGAATTTCAGATTACTAGAAGTACCTAATGGTTTCTGAGATATGGAGATAGACTTTTCTAACTCTTCGGTAACTTAACGAATAAATCATAATAATCATTAATAGTTATAATATGTAACATAATAATATGTACTTACCCAGATATAAATTATGCAATAACGCTGCCTAAAAATGTTAAACTAAACATAATAATCGATGTTTCTAAAATTTTAAGTACTTATTTTACATTTGATTTTTCTCATAACCTTTCGTATACTACATATGGATGGGTGGCTAATGATAAGAGCTTATTTTTAAAGTCTATGTTTAGTTAAAAAGTTAGTTTAAAGTCTATGTTTTTTATGTCAACAGTTTGACAAGCAGGCAGAGAAGTAGGCGTATAATTCATGTAGTATGGATATAATTAAATATTGTTTTGATAATATTTAAAACCAAAGATTTAAACTTTATTGAAGCTTTATTGAAGTCGAGGGAGGGAGTAACGGGAGAACGGAACATACATCTTATCCTGCCCAAATGTCAACCTCACCTGCACGCGTCAGTGGTTCGTATGAATAGCTGGCGACAGAGATCTTCAGGCCTCCGTAGTGCTCCCTGCTAGAAAACAAACGAGGCTCTGGCGACCGAGCCATGGCGGTATAACCACACACCCAGCTGGCCAACCTACTGGAAGAGGCTACAGCGGCCTGGCGTCTAAATAAGGTCTGAAATGTCTGGTGCGGAAGGCAACGGGAAACCACTGCACTAAAATCCCACGACAGTTATGGAAAGGTGTAACACGAATGATAGTTTGCCTGGTAATCCGAGTAGCGAACGGCGCCTTTGGTTTTCCGGGAACCAGGGTGTGAAATGGGCTACCGGCCATGGGATAGTAGGCGTCCCAGGCATCCCATGGAAACTATGTTTCTCGAAGAAAGAAGATCCAACTACGCCGAAACATCCGAGTCGGAACATGGAATGTACGAGGTCTCCGAGACGAGGGCAAGCATTATATCCTGGACCATCAGCTAGATCGATGCAAAACTCACATTACAGGCCTTACTTAGCGAGACCCATTGGGGAGAGAGTGGACATCGGAGCACAGAGAAACATATCATTTATTTCTCAGGAAATTAAAACTCCAGCTACGCCGGTGTGGCTATCGCAATACCAAAACAATGGAGCGGAGCAGTCCTGGGATACAACCCCATAAGTGATAGATTAATTTCTATAAAGCTCAGCGCATCACTGACCCCACTCAACATCATTCAAGTGTATGCTCCCACAAGTGCCGCAACAGACGAAATAGTTGAGGTTTTTTACCGCCAACTTGAAGCCAGTACTCGTATAGCTACAATCCCAAAACGAGAGTTCTTAATGATTCTTGGCGATTTTAATGCCAAAGTGGGTTCTACGATCTTGGATTCAGGCTTAAGAGACAGCGTGGGGCATTATGGTCTCGGCCATAGGAACGACAGAGGTGAACGCCTTGTACAGTTCGCGGCTGACAACAACCTGACCATAATGAATACTGTTTTCAAACAACACCCCAGAAGACTGTACACTTGGACGTCCCCTAATGGCGAACATCGTAATCAGATAGACTACATAATGATAAGGACAAGGTGGAGGAGCTCGATAACAAACGCTCACACGATGCCAGGAGCTGACTGCCATTTTGACCACCAACTCCTAGTATGTAGTATGAGGCTTAAGTTAAGGAAAAAACAAGCAAGCGAATGGAAATACTGGACAGAGAGAACTTTACCAAAACCTTACAGGAGACTAAAGACAGCTGGCATCAAGATGTAAATAATCTAGACGCACTATGCCTGGATGCTAAAGTTTACATCAAAGATGTCGTAGAGAGATCACAGCCCAAAGCGTCCCCGATAAATCGTCAGCACTGGATGTCTGCAGACACGTGGCATATGGTTGAAAGTCGAAGAAACCAGAAAGCATGCGGTCCTACTGTACAAGAACTCGATTGTCTAAGCTCCAAAATACAGGCTGCTTGTAGGAGAGACCGCAACACGGCCCTTAATAAAATCTGTGAAGAGGTAGAACGTCATTCTCAAAAGTTCGAAACAAAAGACCTTCACATGAAAATACGATCCATCACTCGCCAATTTAAACCGAAGACTTGGGCTGTAGAAAACTCTGCTGGAACAGCAGTAACCGAGATCAAAGAGATTGTGGAACTATGGAAGAATTCTCTGTTTACTGTCTCTCATCTAACACCAAACACAGCAACACTATCTCCACCATGTGCACTAGAACCTGCTATATTAAAAGATGAAATACGATCAGCAATAAAACACCTTAAATGCAACAAAGCCGTCGGTGTAGATGAAATTCCAATAGATATCATAAAAGCGATGGGGGAAATTGGAGTATATATACTGCATAAAATCTGCTGTAGAATTTGGGAGACCGGAGATTGGCCCAAGGACTGGTCTAGCTCCCTTTTTATACCATTACACAAAAAAGGCTCTAAGAAAAAGTGCAATAACTACAGACTGATTTCCTTTACTTATATCACATGCTAGTAAAATACTCCTGCATGTCATTAACAACAGGCTAAAGTCAATTCTGTCTCGCGAAATCGCACCCGAGCAGACAGGTTTTGTCAAGGGAAAGGGAACGAGAGAACAGATTCTCATCCTACGCCAAATTGTAGAAAAGGCTAGATAATTTAATAAACCTCTCTTCATATGCTTCGTGGACCTCAGAAAAGCTTTTGACACTGTCCAATGGAGGGAGTTGTGGAAAGTGCTAACTAAGATGGGAGTACCGGCTCATTTACCGTTCCTCATCAGAAGGCTATACGAAAATGGTACTGCGACAGTCCGGGTAGATGGTATAGAGTCTGAAGAATTTAAGACACAAGGCTGGTGTTAGGCATGGATGTATCTTTTCTCCTTTGCTCTTCAATATCTATACTGAATATATTATGCGGATAGTACTGGATGACTGGGACAAAGGGATTTCTATTGGAGGTCAGAAAATAAATAACTTGAGATATGCTGACGATACCACTCTTCTTACATCATCTAAAGAAGATATGGAAAATATCCTACAAAGGCTAGAATCGAACAGCTTAAGGTTGGGTCTCGCTATTAATCATGAAAAGACCAAAATGATGATAGTGGCCCGGACGCAGAATAACCAACCGGACGTTAAAAGTATAGCGAGCTGTGATGTTGTCCAGAGCTATATTTACTTGGGCTCCAACATCACTAATACCGGAAGCTGTGAGGATGAGATAAGAAGACGCTGTGCACCGAAGAATAACCAGAGCCACTAAGGTCCGGCTTATGAGAAGTCTCGTCTTTCCGATTTTCCTATACGGAGCTGAGACGTGGACGTTGAGACTGAAGGAGCGGAGAAAAATCTATGCGCTGGAGATGTGGTGCTGGCGGCGGTTATTGAGGATTCCGTCGACAGCGCACCGCACCAACCGTCCATTTTGGATACACTCAAAATAGAGGAAAGACTGTCATCGACTGTGCAGATCTGAATCCTGAAGTATTTTGGACCTGTTACCCGCAAAGAGGACTCAATTGAACGTCTGGTAGTGCAAGGCAGAATGGATGGCAAGAGACCACGTGGTCGGTCTCCGACTAGATGGTCCCATCTCATAAAGTTCACTACACACTCCACCATGACCGAATGTTCTCGCAATGCCTTCAATAGAGCCAAATGGAGATGCATCGCTAGAACCGCCACTCGAGACTTACCATAACCACGACCACTCTGTCAAGAGTGTCCGACTAAGAAGAAGAATTGAAGTCGATTAAAAATAAAATTATGCTATGAAGAATATGATTATTTTTGTTAACTAATCAAATATGGGTAGGATTACCTATTAAAAAATTTCTATTCTCAGCCATGGATTTACGTGGTTTTGGAAATTGTTGTTAGTTGGAAAATTGTTGTTACCACACCCATACCATACCCATAAGTTTCATACACTTAGGTATGGGCATGGTATGGCTCATTAAAGTCATATATTTTGGAAATTGTAGTCAGTTACGTCACTAATCAAATTAAAAGCTTAGGCAAAGATCAAGTCACGTTAAAACGTGGTATGGATCTTTGGCGTCATTTTTTTTTCATACGAGTAGTCATTGAAAATATAAAAAATATAAATCTGACTCAGGTAATGAAAAGACCGGTTTGTTTTTAGGGTCTTATAAAATGTTAATTGAAGCTATTATCATGTTCACTATTACCACAGAATATTCATTACTAACTACTGTACTCGGGACCCCCGATCTTATCTTTTCCCGGGATAAAAGTAAGAAAGATGGAGCTACAAACATACAAACATTCACATTTAGGTATATTTTGTAGTAAAATGTCATTCGTCCATATAATAAAATGTAGATAGAACAATAAGTCTGTTTCGACAGCTTCCGATGAACGTAAACTCTTATTATGACCTAAATCTTAATAAAAAGAAATTGATAATTCTATCCCTGTTTATGCCATGTCTCATTTTATGAAATGGCTCTTAAAAACAAAACAGTAATGGTACCTGAAACTCAGGTGGTGGATCAATAGTAGTGGGAACTACTTTTCCTGGGCCTTTCTTTACAGTGTTAAAAAAGTCACCACCCATACGTTCCGATGCTTCCGTCGACTCACAAAGCGACAAAGATTTTTCATCAAAATCGCTTTCTTGAAGCTGAAAAATAGAAACAAGACTTGAAACTAAAACAAAATTTGATAAAATATCATTCAAACTCAAACTCAAAACACATTTATTCAGTTTAGGCCCCGGTAAGGCACTTATGAACGTTACAATTGACTCTACCACCAGTTCGGAATACATTTATTTTTAAGCAGCATTGGAAAACAGTAGTAAGGTAGACGCTTGGACGAATAATTCGTCTAAGGGTGGACGGTATGCCCGCTGGTCAACCTATTGACTTTAAAACATCACCGTTTGTTTACCTACTTAATTCTATACGTTCCTAGTCCCATTTCGACTCTTAGGGATTGCATTTTGTCAAACTTTTCTATCATGAATCCTTGTTTACGTTACATAAGAAAATAGAGTTCAAAACTTTTTGTGCGTTGATTGATCACACCCTTAGTTAGTGGATGAATTTGAAAAAACGAGGACTTGTTCGCGATTTTATTCAATAATAAAATACCAAGTATAAATTGAATTATATCAGAAAAAATAAATATTATTCAACTCAAAAATTGTTTTCACACAATTTTCAAGAATTTGTCATCAGATTTTCATTCTATCAAAATTTCCTTAAAGGTTGATTACTAAAAACTCTTCCTCCTTAGTGCTCGGCTAAAGGCTGGCGCAAAATCTAGTACACTATTGTTTGGG
Source organism: Ochropacha duplaris (assembly GCA_951361185.1). Classification (NCBI taxonomy): domain Eukaryota; kingdom Metazoa; phylum Arthropoda; class Insecta; order Lepidoptera; family Drepanidae; genus Ochropacha; species Ochropacha duplaris. The sequence continues at coordinate 7,404,343 of OX592690.1, forward strand.
CTTTCCAGAGATATATCAGATACCCAGCCAGTTTTCTCTTATGCAGAATGTTAGTTTTACTTTTAAAAACCTATTAAAAGTACTTTTAATAAGAATTAAAGTGTATTGTTTTGTATCTTAGTGTTTCAAGTATTTTTAATCTAGGTTAGGAATTTGATATACAAATACGAACAAAAAATAAAAGATATTGATACAAACTCAAAATTTTAAAAGAAATCCACTATTAACCAAACAAATAAACCTGGCTTGATAGTGGGTGTGCACACTACCTTCAAACATAAGTATTAAAACCTAGTTATTAATCCATACATTCACATACTTCATGAAAACTTATACCCAATTACAATGAAATAAAGCATATTTGTAGCGCCAAGCCCCAAACATAATTGCATAATTTTGGAGATAAGCAAAATTAAATAAACAGACAAACAATTTCAAATGGTCTCTATGCATTCTAGTATGCTCTTCCATGAATAAGTTTTTATTATTACAGAGACACTGATTTTACATTCTAATAACATGCTTAGATTAAGGATGTCGTCGCGCCGCACCTATAATTAATCTAAGATAACATGTACAAACTAGCTATAATTTTTAAATGCGTGCTGCGGTTTTGAAAATAATATGGTCATTTGCAAAACCGCAGCATCCATCTAAAAACTCTTCTTTTTCAAAATCACAGGCTATTTCATATTTGTATAGATATAATATTCAATATAGGATAAGACTTTGTTTTTAAGTTTTGTAATACTGTGTAGATGATTAAAAAGAAATTTAAAATTCGAAAACTTAAGGACTCGCATGTGAATTTAGCAGACATCTGTTTTTTTTTTACCCACGAACTGTCTTTGATAACTCGCTAATACTCGTAAAGGATTTTTGAAAATTCTAGCCCCTTGGGCATGCGGGTGAAACCACGGGGGACAACTAGTAATGAAATAATATTGACATTTATATCTTCTCATAGCTAGCAATGTTAAATATATAAAACTGACAACAAGCCTGTATCTTTCACAACATAAGTAGGTGCTCACATTGTTAAGGTAGCTACAACAATATACTACTCGTATTTACACATATTTATATCTTTTCTCTATCTTCATAAGTGCTCTCTAAGGGACTCAACTAAATATGTAAATTATTTTTAACATTTTCTATTAAGCTGATTTATCCAATATAAGTTAAAATAAATACATACTTACATTTCAAGGCATTGATAGCTCAGTGTCATTGGATTGGATACCATCAAATAAAATCAAAAATCTCTTTATTAAGTGAACTCATTATAAGTATTTTTAATGGTGAAGGTAGTGGGTTTGAATCCTACATTGGGCTTGAGCTTGAAGGAAAACATTATGAGGAAACCATAGCATGGTGGTAGGATACTTTGTAGTAATCAACTGGCTGGCTACCACCTTCAAGATGAAATTCTGTCACCAAGCACAAACAGACTTTCATGACATCAGATCACTGCATTTGGGAGCCAGTTTCCTTCTAGGCTTTGTGTGTTACCACCTACTCCACCTCTACACCATCACTTACCATAGTGAGATTATAGTCAAACACAAGCTTACCCAAAATAAATAAATCAATAAAAAACTTATAGGACAACATAGCTCACTCAGCAAAATTAGCAATAAAAAAAAAATCAGCAAATCTCAGAATGTAGTGCACACAGTTTTGCAAGATGTGACATGCATGTGATCCAATTGGGTATTTAGCATCATCAAGTAAATTATAAATTGTAGTAAACAGTGTTTTTAGATAATAATTATAATCTTGGTGAGGTTTAGCAGTTTGATATACAAGAACATAGGTTTTGTTTATTCTGTAACAAGGTAAAATATACCTATTTTTAATCATACAAAACCATTGAAAGTGAGCCTGTCTTTTGTCATGGCTACACTAACATAACATATTAATTTAGACAGAATTAACACTTGCTTGATGCAAGATAGATTTAAGATACTTTTCACCCTCATGATAGGTTTATGGGTGAATGAATCCTGAGGTGACCACCTTGTTTGTTTACATACAATATTTGATAGTAACATAGGATACAAAGATGGACATATTGCTCCAAACCTAAATAACTGGGAACAGCACAGGCAGTTTTAAGTTTTTTTGGACCAAAAAGGAAGAGTATGGTAACATTTTATAAGGATTAAGAAGACATATTTTATTCTTAAGTATTATTGTGCTGGCTAATAAGGACATTACTTTCAGCCTGAGACTAATCTTACGGAAGGATTTCAAAGTGACTAATTAAAGATCGTTTTGAAGTCACTAGTGAAGGTAAAGTTGACGTAGATAAGATGCTCCATACTCAACATCCTACAGTTATAGATTAGTTGTTAATTAAATTATAAACAAATCTTCGCATACATAACAAAAAGGGTGTAACCAAAAGAATATGAATTCACCTCGGATGCGACGAGATGCCATCCACTCACAGAATCGCTTGAAAAAGAACCACTTGTAATGAGAAAACCACTATCTTCACTTAGCGGTGGTGCTTCAGAGTGGGTCGAAAAAGGTGGTGATTCCATTATTCCAACAACGATGGTTATTTAAAATATCTTGATTTGAACATAAAATGGACGTACATTTCTAAAAAATTAATAAAAAATTATAAAAGCCATAGTATAATTTTGCTACCTATACATACAACAGTCAGTCAGTCATCATCACCATAGACAATAAATACTCTATGAGTCTCTATGGTCATCACCACAGATGATAATGGTAATTTCAATCACAACAGTCACAGACTAGTAAGGGTTGGTCGATTTTTTTATTTTTACTTATTTTTCAGGTAACATTAAATAACACTCAAATACATAGATAAGGATGCCTTTTTGGTGGGAACTTGCGAAGTGACGTTGCGTTTTCAGTTTATTTTCATTAAATTGGTGAATTTTGAGTTTTATTGAATAATATCGGGGGTGTTTATCCAATAATGATCATTCTAAATGCATAAATGAAGTGAAACAAAATGAAAGCGTGTATCGTGACTTTCCAGGTTGTCTCAAAAAGTCTGTGAAAAGTTCTAGTGGAACAGCCGCCAATTTCACTAAAACTAGACCGGACTTGTAAGGACAAGGACTAGACTTTACAGTGAATGTGACAAAAAAACGTGAATATAACATAAAAAGAAGAATATTTAAAATAAAGAAATGGCTTAAAGGTCTAGATAGATACCAAGCCGAAAACCTTCTTATTATTAGCTGGTTTAATAATCAAAGGTTTGGAAGATTTGGAAAGTTTAATATAGTGTATTATTTATGATTTGGATATAATCTGTGAAGTAAACCAAATGTTAACGTAGTGATTCCTGGTGATTCCATCACATAAAGGAATCAATGGAAATGAAATTGTAGACCAAGCTGCATATTTAGGTGTAAATAGTATAGATATGAGAAACATTGTAAATATTCCATTAACTGACTATTATAATTGTATTAAAAATGACATGTTAACCTTGTGGGAACAATTTTGGAAGAAAGACCAAGAGTTGAAAGGAAGATGGTATGGCAGCATACAATTGAATATACCAGTTAGACCATGGTATGATAAGCTTAGAGTAGCAAGCCGGCAATTTATCACAACGATAAATAGATTAAGATTTGGACACACCACCACACCAGCACATCTCCACAAACTTAAAATGATTGATGATAGTAAATGTACTCACTGCGGACATGATAATGCAGATATTGAACATTTTATATTTGTATGTCACCAATTTGCGTTGGATAGACTTATCCTTCAAAGAGTATGTAATATATTTTATCCTTGTCAGTGAATTAAGTGAAGTGTTGAATAATGACTTTGATTCCTGCCGCCACCTTCAAGATTTATTGAAAATTTTTGACACATTCATACCAATTTATAAATATATTAAAAATACAGTTACAATTTGAAAATCATAACAATAAATGAATGAACGAGCAATGAAGACATGGCTTAAAGGTCTAGATAACAAGCCAAAAACCTTTAAAAAAAAAATTACGTAGTGATTACATACTCTTTCACCAAATGTAAACTTGATGTAAACATGAAGTGAAGTGAGGCGACTCTTTGTATTTTATTTTCAACCAAGTGTGAGGTGACCCTACAAACCTGTCATATTTAAATAATCCTATAAAAAGGTGCTCAGTTTTTCCCGAATTTACCAATTTTTCATTCATCCTTTCCAATCCTTAATCAGACAATTACGACTTTTTTGATTCTGCCGTCTGCGGTACCTACACAAGTGATGCGCTTACCAACGAACAGCATACATATTATTTTGATTTAAGTAATATTTGGGCTAAAAATATAATATCTGGTACACTATTACCACGGTTTCTTATTTCAACTTTTCTGTAAATATCAGTAGTATCTCTGTAATACTTAGTTTGAAAGATACATAGATTCTTGTAACTGAAATTCACTCCACAGAATAGGACTGTGATTCACTCCCTTTCATTTCCTCGTAGGTACCTTTGGTTATTGCAACATATTTATCTTAGCAACATGCAGTAATAAAACAATACGGAAAAAAAACCTTTATCACTACTAAAATGGCAGATTCACAAGTTTCCAGTATAATTAACGAAATATTGGTGAGTACTGCAGTATATTTTGACTTAGTAGAATATCATTAATACAAGCCTCTCTAAAATTTACCGCTTTAAAATTAAAATTATTTAATTTTCTGCCAATGAGCCAGGTTTGGAGGATATATTCTTTTATCAAAAACATGTAATAAGGATTTCTCAAAACTATTGCATTCACATTACCTTTCTATAGTAGCTTACTTCCTTCTTTGCCATGTTAAAGGCAGCTGTATATCCATAATAAGTGTAGAAATAACTTAACCTCAAATTTGATTCACAGCGCGTAGAAACAGTGGAAGAAGCATTCAGTTGTTTTCTAGTACATAATCCAGATCAGGAAAATGAAAGATTAGCAATGTATCAAAAGAAGCTAAGTGCCATCATAAGCACTCTCAGCATAGATCTCCAGGAGACAGCATTACGTCAGTACTTAACGCTAACTGCAGTGCTAACTAACAGATTTCAAATGAAACAGTTGCTAACCCTGTTAGAAAACTTGGTGAATACAAACATTCTGCAGGCAAGGTAACTATTTTTGTGTTTTGTATTGAATCATTAACTACATCAAACCACATTGGTAAAGAGGTGTCTTAATAAAAACACAAAATATTAAATAAATACTATTAATGTACAAAATCTGAATCAGATATTATTTATGGTTCTGAAGTCAAACAAGAAATCCTTATAGTTTCATCATGGCCTTTGGTTGGTATGTCACAGCTAATTTACTTTTAAACTGTAAGGCTGTTGTTACGCAACAGCTGTCACCCACAGTGATTTCTCTCATTTTCAAGAATGAAAAGTATATTTGCTCTCTAAAGCGTCCACTCATTTTCTTAAGACTAAAATTCAAAAAATCATACTTAGTTGCAGGTATTATTTGCTAGAATAAAGCTACAATCTAAGTTTATAATATAAATAATGACTTTATATCAAAACACAAACTGATATCTAAGAAAGTAAAAATTTTTATAATTAACATTCTAGAAAGGCAATGGCACCTCAGTGCTATAATGAGTTTTAGTTTTGGTGAAGGAAAATCATTGTGAGGAAACTATAGCAAATGGTGGTAAAAAACAAAGATGATATTCAACATGTTCTAAATTAAAAACCCAGTTACCAGATATTCAAACCCACTACCCTTGCTATGGTATCCAACAATGCCTATCAATGCCTTAAAAAGTATGTATTTATTTTAACTTATCTATACTATAATAATAATAATATTATAAAGAGGAAAGATTTGTTTGTTTGCATTGAATAGGCTCCGAAACTACTGGACCGATTTCAAAAATTATAATAATAATACATTATATTTAAAAAAAAATAGGGATCCTTACTAAAACTCCAGTAATGTAACCCGAGGTGCAAAAAAATCCTAAAAAATCCTTACATCGCGTGCGCTGCGAAAACTATTGATGATAGAACAAAATAATGTACTACGACTTTACAGAGCACATCATTATCTACAAAAAATGACACGACAGCATATGTCTAGCAATTATAGTTATGTCACAATAAGTGATTTTTAATTTAAAAAATTTTTTGAAATGCCGGCGCTAAAAAAGGCTCTTTATTTGTCCCTTTGTATTAATCCTTATCAAAATAAATTACTTCATATTCAAGACCGCTTCAATACCTTTATATAACTTTTTAAATTATTCAATTCGGACATTCCATTCGAAAGATATCACGAGTTTAAAATGTAAGTACATATTAGAAAAAAGTCGCGTGGTCGCCGCTCATCCCGCTCGGCTAGCTATTCGATGTAGGCGTCACTGGGGAGGGGAGAGAAATGTTGTTCTTAAGACGAAGACGAGGAATAAGAAAGGATTCTTCGAAATTCAACCCCTAAAGGGATAAAAAAGGGGTACGCGGGTGAAACCGCGGGGCGGACAGCTAGTATTGAATAAAGCAGCGTAATAGAAAAAGTTAAAAATCCTTTATTTACTTGAGTCCCTAAGAGAGCACTTATGAAGGTAGAGAAAAGATATAAATATGCGTAAATAGTATATTGCTGTAGCTACTTTAACAATGAGTTGATTGACCCTCAAGTTGAAAATCTGTCGCCAAGCACATATGGGTGTGTTCCGACAGCTGCACTTGAGAGCTGGTTTCCATCTAGGCGTTGTGTGCTTACCACCTTCGGCCACATCACTTTCGGTCACTTACCATGGTGAGATTGTGGTCAAACACAAGCTTATCTGGAATAAAAAAAAGAGTACCTTTACTTATGATGCGAAAAAGTTGCAAACTTGTTGTTTTTTTTACAGAATGTTATGTGATTGTATATTAACAAATGAAAAGTTACTATACCCTAATGCCGACTTCTGGATTGAATGTTTTAATTTGATAAGAAGAATTATCGGAGGTGTAGATTACAAAGGAGTAAGAGAAATTATGAAAGTATGTATTTATCCCTTTTCTCATTAGGTACTAGCAAGATACTTCAGTTAAGAAATATTGAAAGTTTATTTATTTTAGGGATGCAGAGAGAAGGCTCATACATTACCTGTAAGATTAAATTCAAGTACAATGCCACAATTAAAAGCACTTTATAGTGTTCTAGAATATATCTTTGATCGTAATGCTTCTTTACTGCCCGCTTATTTTATAGTGACTGAGATACAAAAAGATTATCCTGATAATAACCACTGGCCACATTGGGTAAGTTTCTTCTATTCTAATATATATTAATAACTGGTGCATTCACACACATTAGTCACTATCACTTTTTTTATAGTTTGTCAACAATGGTACATACATGAGCAATTAAATTGTGCAAGTATGTGAGTATCGAAGATTTTTTGGGTTTATTTATGTTCCATATATTAATCAGTATGTAGTAGGTCAACTTTCAGTACATCAACAATTCATTACATGCATACATTAAGTGTATAATTTACTTAATACTCTTTTAGGGTTCCATGGTAAAAATTGATACAATACAAATTCACTTCCTGTCAGTCCGTCGATATGTGGATAATAGCGAATGTTTTTTTTTTGTGTTGGCAGGCCATTGTTTACTCACCTACCTTGCACTTGTTTTTATGTATTCAGCACAAAATCCATACTAATATTATAAATGCGAAAGTGTGTCTGTCCGTCTATTTTGCTATAGAGATCTTGATAGGAACTGGGAGAAGGACGTAGGATACTTTTTCCCTTGGGAAGGCGGGTGAAACCGCGGAGGACAGCTAGTGTTTACAAAACGGTTATTGTTTGATCTTCGTACATACCTACTACTACTAATAATATTTTTTTCAGCAATTGGCTAAATTGCTGACTAGTTTCGTCGAAAGCTTCAAGCCCTGCGCTCAAATGGTCTCTATAATTGGACACTCGCAAATGCTACCAGTTGTAGAATTCTCTGGTTTAGCTGATCACCTTATCAATCCATGGCGTTTAGATCCTACAACACTAAAATTTTCACTTAAAGGAAATTTACCATATGACGACGAACTATTGAAGCCACAAATAGCTTTGCTAAGGCATGTTCTACAACAACCCTATTCTAGAGACATGATGTGCTCCATGCTTGGCCTCCAAAAACAGCATAAGCAACGTTGCATAGCACTAGAAGATCAACTGGTCGAGTTGATGATCTTGCCGATGGAAAGAAGTGAACAAGAGACTGAAGATGACGAAATGTCGTCCACTCACTGGTGTTGGCTGCACTTATCGTCGCAAGTCATATACTTGATCTTGATTGGATTTGCCTCATTTCCAAATATTGTTATGGGTCTCCACAATAAACTGATCGGATTTGACATGAAGAAAGGGAGAGATCACCTCATGTGGGTTCTTCTGCAGTTTATATCGGGAAGTATACAAAGAAACCCACTATCAAACTTTTTGCCCATAATCAAGTTACATGAACTTCTTTATCCTGAAAAAGAGCCGTTACCTGTACCCGATTGTACTAAAGCTCACTGCACTCATCAAATGGCAGTTGTTTGTATTTGGATGCACTTGTTGAAAAAAGCAGAGACAGAACATAAAACTATGTCAATGCCACAAAATTTAAAAGTACAGTATGAGTAAGCATTTGTTTTATTATTTCCAATTGTATCTAATAAATATTATCTATATTTATTTTTCTTTTTTTCTCGAGCAGGTTTCTCCAACATCTTGTGACGTCGAATAATACACCAACTTTGATGGGGTCTGACTATCGTATTGCTCTACTATGCAATGCCTATTCTACAAATCAAGAGTACTATGCCAGGCCGATGGGTATTATTATAGAGACCTTGTTCGGGAGTCAAAAACCCATACCTAATGGTAATGCTGGGGCCCCTTTACCTACAATTCCACTGTCAATGTGTATTTTAGACAGTTTGACATTGCATTGTAAAATGTCTTTGATACACTCTATAGTGACGCATGTTGCAAAACTGGCACAAAACAAAACAAACATACCCGGCAGCAGCATGATGGCACCAGCGTTAGTTGAAACCTATAGCCGTCTATTAGTTTACACAGAGATAGAGTCTCTAGGAATTAAAGGATTTATCAGTGAGTAATTATTGTTATTTGACTTTTTTCATATCCGTTACAGATTTGTATAATTATTGAAGGTGTTTTTGTAGATCAATTATTGCCCAATGTGTTCAAGTCTCACGCTTGGGGAATACTGCACAATCTGTTGGATATGTTCTCGTACCGTATCCATCACATACAACCGCACTACAGGTTGACGTTGCTGTCCAACATTCACTCGCTGGCCGCCTACCCGCAAGCCAATCAGACACAGTTGCAATTGTGGTATGTTCATAATGTTATCTATCACTGACTGTTATTATTTATCGGCTTTGTAGTTGCTAAATACGAAGGAGTACCTGCATGACACATTCTCTCTATGTAAAATGGGAGTAGGCATCTACATCTTAATGTTTCATTTAATGAAGATAATCCTAACTATAGTTTGACCGAAACCGCTGTACCGCGCCTTAGGTATGTGCGCGGCGCGACGGGGGGGTGTATCGGCCGTCAGTTAGCCGTCAACGCATGTTTATATCAGACGCACATGAGATTAGATATTCCAAGATGGGTCCTGAGTTATCTCGGAAGCACTGTGCATTAGCGCCCGTCGCTTTTATTCAGGGGCTATTTTTTTGGGTAGCATTTAGTGTTTTTAATGAGTTTTGGAAACCGCAAAACGCCAAAATCGATAGTTTTCGAGAAATTCAAATTTTTTGCTCGGAATTGATCGAAAAGTGAGAATTTATAAAAAAATAACCACTAAGTGAACGACGTACCCTTCTAACCTAATCAAACCATGTCGATTTTGGTGTGTAGTTTGATAAAAATAATTGTTCTTAAAAATATTAATAACTAATTTGATGAATGACAAACAACTGTCATAGCATTATACATACATGACTCCAGAAATTTCGCTACCGCTTAATGTACAAAAATAAACTATAAAAGTGTGTCGAAGAATTCCTCCGCATCGCCGTCGACTAGTAACATGCCCAAAAGACTGGCAGAATTACCACGTTGAATGGCAATGCTTAATATTTGGCCAAAGTAAAAGCCAGCCTTTTAATCACGTGAAGCGTCAACCAATTGTTTGGAAATATCCTTAAATAGGAAATAAAACCCGAGGTTTCAACCCCAAACGGCTCGAAAATATAATTACCTACAAGGCTATTATACCTTCGCCGCTTGAGGTTTTAAGCAGTGGCAGCGGCACCGCCAGCACGACACGCTGTGCTAGGAAGATGGGATGGCGCAAGAGTGTCAACACACGTTGCGTCCCACACTAGAGGCCAAAAATTTAATTGGTTCCAACATAATATGTAAAAGTGCATCGATCATCATGGCGAATATTTTGAAAAGCAATAAATCCATATTAAATGCTTTATGTTGGTTTGACTTTGTTATTCCGGTTACATAAATAGCAGCCCTCGTAAATATATTTTAAGTTGTAAAATTAAACAATCTTCTTAAGGTTCTGATTCATCCATCACCTACCTGTATTTATAAAATAATATAAGTATGTTTCGGTTATATTTAATTAAGTAACTATAATATATTATACATATGTTATACGAACTCACGACCTTAAAGCTTTAAAATATTGTAAACAGATATCATAAGATCTGTTCGACAATATTGATCTCATGTGAACTCATGCTCTTTTTTTCCCCGGCCCCCACCTCCTAAGGCGCGGTATAGCGGTTCCGGTCAAACTATATAATATTATAAATGCGAAAGTGAGTTTGTTTGTTTGTTACGCTTTCATGCCTAAATCACTAAACCGATTTTAAAAATTGTTTCACCTATAGAAATCTAAATTATCAGCGAATAACATAGGACGTGTTTTTTTTATTAGAGATCCATACGAAAATTATCAAAAATTTGCCTATAAAAATCATTACTTGACGTGCGCTGCCCTTTTTTTTCTTAGAAAATTTGGTTACTTACTGTGCGCGGGCAAAAGCTAGTTACCTATGTATAAATTTATAAAACAAATGCAAATTTATTTGAAAACCTGGTCTCTGAAAATAAAAAGGTTCCGATTGATAGCCTGTTATCGTTTTCTATAACCTCATCATTGTCTAAAATATCTGGTGATTATTTAATGGATTGTATACGGTGGAAAAGTTTGTGGTTATTAATTAATTTATTGATGTATACTAATGTCTTGGCCATTAGAAGCTACTGCGTCAATCAAAGAATTATTGTTAATATTATTAGTAGTACTTATATTCCTGTAACAAACTGTAATTAAATTGAGATTCCGTGTCTTAAGAATATTATACGAAAAACGATCTAAAGGATTGCCATGTTTTAAATACGTAACTCGATATTTGTGTTTTTTTGTTACTTTAATACTTAGTGCTTAAAACTAATTCCACCATCAACTTTTTCTACACCGAACATCGATATTTAGTACGTCAAATTAATAGATAGAACATAATAAAACATTAGATATGTTTTAAGGAAATTCTATACAATTTGGTATCCTTTCAGTTCAAACTGTTATCGGCGACGCTAACAACCCCAAATGCTTTTAAACCGAACATGGCCCCTTCTTCACATTAATTTGCTTTTGATAGGATAATACCTACATATAAAGTAAGCAAGTAAGTAAATAGGCATATGAAGTAAAATATAATATTATTTCAGTTTCGAAAGCACTGCACTTAGACTGATAACGAGTCTCGGTAGCTCTGGTGTTCAACTGCAGATGTCGCGAGTTGTCTCCGAGCCGAAATCGCTAGTCTCCTCTGAAAGCGAGGAGTTGAACCGCGTGTTAGTTCTCACACTAGCGCGGGGCATTTACATGACTGGCACAGGTACCAATATATCTACTATCTATCTCGTATATCAACATACACATAGTACGTCTATCAAATCCTAAGTTAAAATTTTCGTCAAGAATAAACTTGAGTGAATTTTATGATTTGAGGGTAATTTTAGATTATCAAAATCAATTCTTGCTTTGATTATCATCCTAAAACACAAACCTCAAATTGGAAATGGAAGATGTGAGGGCTTGGTTATTGATATCACTGATCATCCAAAACTTACAAAGAAATTGCATTAACTTTCATTTCGAGTACGAGACAAATATGTTGGTTTCCAGGCAGTGACGGCGCAGCAGTAAAGGAGCTCCTCACGACGATAATGACGAATACACCTCACATGTGGTCGCAACATACGCTGCAGTGCTTCCCACCGGTGCTCGTTGAGTTCTTCTCACAGGTCAGTCAAACCATCAACGTGTCATAAACAAAAAAAGAGTGCGTTCGGTGGATACCGAAGGAATAATATCAGGAACGAAATTCCTTTTTTTATTTTTTATCTTTTTTTCGAAGCTAAAAGACGTCTGGGGTTCATATCATTCTTACGTGATGATTTCTGCCAGTTAACTCTACTGTAAGTCAACATTTCAACTTCGCGCGCAACGAACGCGGTACGCTGTACTGCTAGTGTCGCTATTGGTCGACGGCTGCCGTTGGCAACATGCCGCTCGTGTGTAAGAGCACTAAAAGAACTTCGGTCCAATAATAGAGCTAATTGTTTACGAAAATAATAAAATCCTTCACCCATTCTCCTCTATTATAATCCATCTTAGATCCCAATTACAGGGAGTATACGTTTCCCTAAATAACCAACTTGACCATGGGATAACTTGAAGGAAAAGGTATGTACCTAAGCATACGATCGACTGGATTTTGGCAGAAACATCCACAGGCTTTGTTCCCATATTGTTTTGTTGAAATCATTGATTATTTGGAAATTTTTAGAACCCTGCCCCAAAAGAAAACAAGCAAGTGTTGAAGAAATCGGTTGAAGAGGAGTACCGTAAGTGGACGTCGATGGCAAACGATAACGACATAATATCGCACTTCTCCGTGCCTGGCACACCGCTGTTCCTTTGTCTTCTATGGAAAATGATCTTCGAGACTAATAGGATTAATCCTATTGCATTTAAGTGAGTAATTGTTATTTAAAAAGTTGGTTTTATGTCTTGGTTTCGTTTTTCTTAGGTTTTTTAAACTATTCAATCAGGACATAATTTCTTGCAAAGCTGGCAAAAAAAAAACATTTATTGACATCCAATTGAGCTCTGCTTACACTTTTAATTCTGGTGATAATATAATCATCAATATTGTAATACTTTCATCATGGCCGTCGCTACGAGATGGCTGATATATTTTTTTGTCAACTCATACTTAATATGGGTGTAAAATAAAAGGGATTCAAGAGTAGAAAACGATAAAGTTAGTGACACCACGTTGAGCGAAAAGCATTTTTTTTTAAATAATATTTTATTTGAATACTCTGAAAATAAGAAAATATCCATAACTCAATTGTATATTATTATGATGAGTAAAAGTTTGTATTCTAGAATTTTGCTAAATTGTCCCCTAAGTATGTGGAATGATGAATAATGAATGGTGGAAGTGGTGTACGTGTTTATTGAGGTATTACTTACAGGATATTGGAACGTATCGGCGCTCGGGCTCTCTCGGCGCACCTTCGTAAGTTCTGCGACTACTTAGTGTTCGAAGTGACGAACCCGGCGGGTGGGCCCCATATTAACAAGTGCGTTGATGCCATTAACGACATCATATGGAAGTACAACATAGTCACCATCGACAGGCTCGTCTTGTGTCTTGTAAGTATCTACTCTTTTACAATACCAACTATCATCGTCTGCTCTCCCTCCATTCGGCCCTACTATCTGTCATATCGGATCGGATTCACTTCTTAAAGCCCTTACGCACCATCCGTTCCTGCTGTACGTCCCGCCAAGGCCATGCACAATGCAAAAGCCTTTTGCTCATCCTTTTACACAAGAAAGCCTTTTACTCATATCATCTCTCACACAATCTATCCATCTCTATTCGGTCTGCCTCTACCCTTGTATCCATCTACTTTCATTTACATAATTCTTTTGGATACATGACTATCATCCCTCCTCATAACATGCCCATACCACGCTAAACAACTTCCTCTCAACTTTTCAGTGACTGGTGGCACTTTCAAACATCCTCTTACGTGCTCATTCTTAACACATGTCTCACTCCACACATCCACCTTAACATGGTTGTTTTATTTTATATGTTGCTACTTTTACTATGTTGTTTGTATCCAGCAAATTATATGGAACAGTTGTTTTATTCCATTGTATATTCATTATTGGTTTCACCTCAAAAATAATATATCTATAGTTTCTTTTTAGAGGTGAAATTAATCATAAATTTTCGACCTTTTTATACTGTAAATACAAGCTTTTTTACCTTTGGTAATCATAGGTTATTTTTCCATTCAATTATTATAGGTACTACGCCCCAACCCAGACGGCAATGAAAGTCAAGTATGCCTCTACATCATTCAACTTTTGCTATTAAAAGGCTCAGAATTGAGGAACAGAGCTCAAGACTTTGTTAAGGAAAACTCTCCAGAGCACTGGAAACAAAATAATTGGTAAAAACTCTTATAATTATTTTCTATTTGAGAATAGGACTTCGGAATATTAAGTTCAGCGTTTTATGGCGACGATGGACTAGTAATAGTGATGTTGAAAACCGATTTAAACGTCGTGGTTTCGAATCCTACAGTAAGCTTTTTGTGAAGGAAAATATGGCAAGAAAACTATACCAAAGTCAAAGCCATTTATTCAGCATAGACACTAAGAGGTGGTGGTAGAGTAGGTACATGGTAGTATTTGCCTAGCTGGCTAACACCTACAAGTAGAAAATCTGTCGCCAAGTAAACCAGACAAGAACTTGCTGTTATTTCTTGAAAAAAATTAAACAAATCATTTTCATGATTCTTGCTTGGGGGTAATGTCGATGGTCTATCTAGAAAATGTCGTAAATAGTGAATAGTTTACATTTCCGTAGGTATGACAAGCATCTAGCATTTCATAGGAAATACCCAGAGAAATTTGCTCCCGAGGAAGCAGGCAGCGCTTACGGTGGTCCCATACCCGTATACCTGAGTAACGTCTGCTTAAGATTCATACCGGTATTAGACATAGTTGTGCATAGACACTTAGAAATACCACAGGTTAGCAAAAATCTTGAACAGCTGCTGGAGCATCTCGGATACTTATACAAGTTTCATGGTAAGTAGTTTATTTTGTATATAGGTATTTAAAGTTTTTAAATAGGATAACAAATTGTTTTAATAATAGGTAGGTACGGTCGGCCAAGAAAGTGGTGTGCCAGTTTTGATTTAGTTTCCTATCCATCGAAAATTACAACAAGGTTCAAACTAAAAAGATACCACTGAAAGAGATGCATAATACGTACACTGAAAGAGATGCATAATAATGACATGAGTTGTCATAAGTTGTCAGATTGATCTGCAAGCGAAACTAATCTTTATCACCTATGAATCTGCAAGCGGCATTCAACCTTAGGGTGGTACACCACTTTCTTGGCCGACCGTACCTACTAAAATGCGTTATGTTTTGACGTCATCTTATGTTGGAATGGTCACTAATCACAAAATCACATGTAAAACTTGGTCCAGTTTGACAAAAAGATGATAAAGAAACATATTATGTACTATAAATTTATTGATTTTAAATTAAGTGAAAGCGTTTCAGCCTTATTCGCGAACAGCACTATTAAGGATGCGTTTGCAAAATGGATATGTATCAAATCGTAATTCCACATCTTCAAGGACCGCACACACTCACATGCGGCGGAAAACTGTTATAAAAATGTGTGAATATACATTATCTGATACCTGAATTGTTGTATAGTCTCATGTCACAAAACGAATAAAAAAAACACACGTTTTATAAAAAATTTTAAGCGCATCCTTAAGATTATTTTTGTAGTGTAGAAAGATAGTGTCCCTTGCAAATTGTGTTATAATTAGAACAACCACTAGACAGCTGACATTATGACGAAACTAACACCTTGAACAGATCGTCCTGTAACATTCCTGTACAACACTCTGCATTACTACGAGACAAAACTGCGTGATAAGCCATTGTTGAAGCGAAAGCTAGTTGGAGCAGTGCTAGGCTCCTTAAAAGAGGTGCGCCCCGCTGGCTGGGCCACCACGGAAGCATTTCAGACTTACCTCAGCAAACTCGAAACTGATACCACAGTTTGGACTCCAGACCTCAACTACTACTTGAGCTTGGTCAACAGAATGGTGGGCAGTATCCTTTTTATAAAATAACTAGCTGTTCCTCGCGGGTTCCCCCGCGTTCCCGAGGGATTTTATCTTTTACCGGGAACCACGACAAATATGGTTTCTATACTTTGATATCTAATAACTAAAGATACACAATCAGCGACAAAAAATGGCCTTACCTAATGTCTACCCACACGAACATTTGGGTGGTCTTTTAATTCGAACGCTCCGACGGTAAACATGCCTCAGTGCTCGTTTAAGATATATTTTGGCTAGCAGGTATGAGTCGTAAAATTTGATTGCCTTTTGTACATAGCTTTGTGAACAAAACTTAAAAAAAATAATTTAGTTATTAGATATCAATGTTTCTATAGTACAAGTTCGGCTTCGTTTGAGCGTATAATAATGTACCAGGATAGCTCAATTAAATTCAAAACCTGGAAATCCCTAGGTTCAAAATAGCTACATATCTCTTTTTGTTGTATGGTATTCGATAGTGATGGCTATATATTTAAATATAGTTATCCAAAATAAATAATTCCAAACCAATCAATTATGGGATGGTGAACCTTCTTTATTATATTGTTTATAAAAAATAAATTCCGTAACAGTAGCTGTAAAGCTATGGTAGGCACTTCTCACTTCCCGAATACAGACTGGAGATTCAATGAGTACCCAAATCCTTCTGCGCATTCTCTGTACGTGACGTGTGTAGAATTGATGTCTGTACCACAAGCGCCGAGTGTCGTCGGGAACTGTCTTCTAGACGTCATCACGAAAGGCTTCGTGGTCATACAACCAACGAAAATACAGCTCTGGATCAACGCCGTTGGCCTCATAATGGCGGCTTTACCTGACCCATACTGGATGGTATTGCACGACCGAATCTTCGAACTTTTAACTAACAACGATTTGGTAGAATGGCCGTACCCAAATACACCGTTTCAGTTGTTCAATTTCACAGCCACCAATGATGCTATGTTGGAGAATAAATACAGTCTAACGTTAGCTCTGGCGCATGCAGTTTGGTATCATGCCGGAGCGGGACAAATAATGCAAGTTCCTCAGTAAGTTGCCATTTCCTTAATTTTTATTAAATAATAACTAGTTTCCGCCCGCGCCCGCGTTCCCGAGGGATCTTATCGTTTCTCGGGATAAAAAGTATCCTATATTTTATTCCAAGATATGATATACCTGTGTACCAAGTTTCATCCATCCATTATAGTATTAAGTATATGATATTGAAACTTCTAGGGACTGTCTACTCTACTCAACTTGAATGTACTTAACAGTCATATTGTATTTCATTAATCCCAATGTAACATGCCAATTATATTGGGTAAAACATACTTCAGAAAGCTGTAAAATAAAAAATGCTAAATCACAAAGTTGGATAGAGAAGTTATGGTATATAGCAAAGAAATTTAAATATAGATAAAGTTTAAAGTCTTTGGTATATAGCTATGACATTATTTAATGTGGATTTTTTACGTGGGTATCCAAATATTGAAATTATTATAATGAAATGTTTACAGATTCGTAAAAGAAAAGTTGTCGGCAGAGGTGCGAACAGAGACTCAATTGTTGTTTTTGTGCCACCTTGTGGGTCCATTCCTGCAGCGGTTCAACTCGGACCTGTCACGCGCCGTCATGGACATCACCATCACGCTATATGAACTCCTCGCTAATATTGACAAATCGCAAACGCATCTGCACTACATTGACCCGATATGTGATTTGCTGTATCCTTTTCGTGATTACGCAACTTTTCATGTACCCTGTTGAAGCTGTTTATATTAATAGGTAGGTACATTGTAAGATTCGAACCCAAGATATAAAACCCCTATAAACCTATTTTACTTAACTACCTACTTATTTTATAAATCGTTTGTTGAACGAATAATTATTAATTTTGTAAAATAACGCGATGATAGCTCAGTGGTAGTGACCTCGGATACCGTATACCGTATACCGGATAGGTCGTGGGGTCGAATCCCACAATGAGCTTGAGCTATCGGTGAAGGAAAACATCGTGAAGAAACCAGAGCACGGTGGTAGGGTACTTTGTGGTACCGACTACCACACTCAAGTTGAAAATCTGTCGCCAATCACCTGTTGGTGTGTTCCGGCAATTGCACTTGAGAGCCAGTCTGCCTTTAAGGCATTGTAATAAGGTTTACAACACATTAGCAATCCCCCTGGTATTGCCAATTTCTATAGGCGACGGTAGTCACTTATCATCAGCTGACCCGCCTGCCTCGTTGTCACTTGTGACATAAAAAAAACGTATTCGTATGTTTTTAATGAGGTCTTAAAAATATTTGGTTGGATATAAAATACAATAACGTTTTCTTAAGCATAGATAACGCAGGTATCATATAAAGTACATGTTCGTCGGTGACACGATGAAGAATGAGGCGGAGGGCGTGATCCGCAAGCTTCGTCCGGCGTTGCAGATGCGCCTTCGCTTCATCACTCACTTGAACGTGGAACAGATCTACACTGCCTAGCAGAACGACTACTACAGCTATACGCCATCTAGTTCTAGTTCTAACTCGGAGTAAATGGCGTTGCTGTAGTATGTATTTACAAACAATATCAATAACACTATAAAAACATTTTTTTCGGCGGAAGTGTATTTAAATCTCAGGTGTGTGAAAATTTGGTTAAATAAGCAAATATATACTGGGAATTATAAATTAAATTTGCCCTGGGTGAGCATGATATACATATGTGTGGTTATAATCCGCACGCGATCAATGTTTGTTTGCTACATGTATAAGGAAGTGTTCGAAAATGTTGAAACATTGCCTGTTGGGGGAGCTCATTTCGGCTGATTTACGCCGTTATAGAAATAGAGATACAGTTGATAAGAAATGGAGAGTTTATTTTAGCTTTGGGCTATGCTATGCTTATGTCGCCGCTATACTGCGAAAACCAAAATCTACAAAAAACAGTTATCAGATATTATTATAAATCTATAAATAAGATACGCACTTGACTGGTTTTTTTATTATTTGTGACATAGAAATCTGATATTCAGTTGTTTAGGTTTTTTTAATGTGGTATTTTTAAATAAATTAAATTTAGGTATGTGTAGGGGGAGAAGGCCCTGTTTGGAGGCCATCATAGCCCAGACCACCGCCGGCACCCCGTCCTTCGAACGTTTTGCGAAGGCTGGCGGGTGGTGGTAGACGCGGATCATCGCTACATCCAATTCGACGTTACCACGCTAAAAATGTCTGATCCCTTCCCTCCGCGACGCTGGTTGTATTGGTGGAGAAAGAAAGAAAGAAAGAAAGAAAAAACATTTATTGACCCACGAGTCACAACACACATAGTAATATTAAAGTAACTTAAATAATACTTAAAACTAAAAAAAAAAAAAATATAATATGGATGTTGCGCGGGGTCAAAAGGTCCCTACCTCAGCATAAAGTTGCACTGCACATACAGCAATACAACGCTGGTATTCTGGTAGAGCCTTATGAGACAAACAAAAAATATATATATATATATAGTTATAAATTGTATAATGCAAAATAAAATAAAAATTAAAGTAAATAATACAAGGATGCCTTCTAATTACATGACAATTACAATAAAATAACCCAATACAGAGAGATGCCACATGCGTTGATACATTTGCCTATTTCACTTGCCGACGACTTGTAAAGCCGCGGGGTGACCGCGAAAGGTGCGAACAATCGAATTTATACAAAAAACCGCTTTTATTGGTCCACATTATAAATTCTATGCCTTTTGCGGTGGAAGTTTACTTTTCTGAAGCCCCTACCAGAAAACTAGGTTTTAGTGCTTTTTTGTAACCCGAGAAGATATTTCTTTAGCGTAATTCTGAAGGTTTGAACTGTTTTTAAGACACGAAAAGGTGGAGGTAGGTCGTTCCAGCACCGAGAGGCAGCAAATCTAAAGGAACCACGAAACGCCATAGAACGATGGTTTGGTGTGACTAAAACAAAAGTACATGCCCTGCGATGGAGATTGGCTTGAGACTGGGCCCACACTAACTTGTCGAAAAGGTACCTTGGAGATTTTTTATCAATAACACCGAAAAGAAGCACTGAAAGATGCAATTTCCTACGTGCTGTCATTTTTAGAAGGTTGGAACAATTCAAAAATGGGGTCATGTGTGACCGTGGAGGGACATGAAAACAGAAACGACCACAGGCATTTTGAACGCGCTGGATTAACTTCTCCGTTCTTCCGAGTAAACAAGGGCCGTACACAGTGTCGCAGTAATTAAGTCTGGATAGCACAAGGGACTCACAAAGCATTACTCTAACTTCTTCGCTAATGTATGGACGGATCTTGTATAATAATTTTAAACGGTAAAAGCAGTTATGCACACTCTTAGCTACATGTTTTTCAAAGCGAAGATGGCTGTCCATGATGAGTCCTAGATTTTTTGCTTCCGTTACACATTCAACCGTCTCTCCGTCCACTATGATGCTCATAGGAGAGGATATCTGCGGGTGTGTACCAGACATAATATTATGAGTGTTTTTCCTGGAACCTACCACCATAAATTTTGACTTCTTGGGGTTGATTACTAAGGAGTTAGCTTTTGACCAGTCTGATATGTGTTCTAAATCTAAGTTTACTTTATTTACCGCATCAGCCATAGTGGAAAGAGGAAATGAAAGATACAGCTGCAGATCGTCGGCATATTGATGGTGTTTGCAATAAGTAATTTCCCTCGTTATATCAGCACTATAAAGCACGAATAAAATAGGCCCTAGAACTGATCCTTGTGGAACACCCCGAGGAACAGGTTGGAGGGAAGATGTTAATGTAGACCCATCCGGCATCGTTAATGCTACAAACTGATGTCTGCGGTCTAAGTAACTATGAAACCAATTAATAGCCCTGGTATCAAAGCCATAGAAGGCAAGTTTAGCTAACAACAGTGATATATTTATTGCATCAAATGCACGTGAGAAGTCAAGCAATACTAGTAAACTGACCATTCCATTATCTTGAGCTTCAAGCATATTGTCAACAACATCGAGTAGAGCAGTTGCTGTGCTATGGCCTTTACGGAAACCTGATTGAGCTTGAGGAATGATGCTATTATCTTCTAAGTACTTGACGAGCTGCATACATACTACTTTCTCCAATACTTTAGAGACACAGGGAAGGATGCTGATGGGTCGCAAGTCCTGCATTGTAGAAGGGTTGCTATTTTTTGGTATTGGCCTAACAATGGCCACTTTCCAAGAATCAGGAAAAACACCATTACTTATGGAGGAGTTAACAATCGCGGTGATTGCATCTAGGGATTGGGGGAGTGTCATTAGTAACATGTCTAATGAAATGCCATCAATGCCCAAAGCATTGGATTTAAGCCCACGAATAATTGCCAGCACAGTATCTCTGCTCACAGGGTTCAAAGAAAAAGATTCAGAACCAAACCTGTGGTGCTCGTAAAAGGTTAACTGCGAGATAGACACCTTGTCGATACCAGGTACACTTAGGAAATGTGAATTAACAAGGTCAGGGTTATCGAATTGAGATGGAAGTTCTGCAGCCTGCTTCTTATTAGGTAATATTGTATTTTTTAAATTTTTCCATAGTCTTTTTGTATCCTTAATGTGGTTGTTAATGTGTTGGGTAAAATATGATTTTTTCTCACGTTCTATAGCTGCGATAACAATATGTTTCATATCTTTGTAGCATTTTTTTGAAACCATTGTTTGAAGAACTTTATGTTTTTTGTGATATTCATCGCGTATACGAATCATTTTTTTAACGGTGTCCGTGATCCACGGGTGGGGGGGGTCCTTAAAATTTCCTGACTTTAGAGGTGCATGTAAATCAAAGAGGGTCCTAACAAAGTAAGTGAATGTAGTTACTTGGCTATTGGTGTCTGTATCAGTTTCAGAAAAGTTCCAGGGCACAAGATTGAGGTCATCATTAAACTGCTCCAACTGGATACTTTTAAGCGGCCTATAAATAATCAAGCGAGGAAGAGGTTTAACCTTTCTGATATTAAGTTCAACTAAAAGCATTGCGTGTCCTCCCAGATCTGGGGTATACTTGACTGTAACCTTCCGTACATGAGCATCAGTACAAGCAATATCAATTAAAGTTTGGCTATACTCAGTAAAATGTGTGGGCTCTGAAACAACTTGTTTTAGATTAAGGCACTGTAAAAACTCTTCAAAAAGTTTAGCTTTATTGCTACTTGGATTGAGAAGGTCTATATTTAGGTCACCCATTATGATCAGCTTATCACACTTCGCAAAAGATACAATTGACTCCGTCAACGCATCCAAAAACAAGTTTACATCCTGCCATGGTGGCCTATATGCAGTCCCTATAATAAGTTCCACTCCACCAACGCCCAAACGCAACCACATTTGCTCTACTGTGGATGTCGGGGGATGAGGGCAAACGCGCGCCGAAATACCTTTTCTAATATAAAATCCTAATCCACCTCCTCGGCCTCCACGCACTGCGTCTGGTCTCGGAGAATGTCGTAAACGAAACCCTGCTACCATTGGAGCCTTCTCATCCTCCCCTGCCCTCAGCCAGGTTTCATTTATGGCCATAATATCCGGCATCAACTCCTCCATGGCCACAATGAATTCCTCATGCCCTGTGTTAAGCGACCCTGCATTAAACAGTCCAACTTTGAGGTGGCGTGTTTCAATCATTATTTAAAAAGTCAAGTATACGGCAGACTCTGCAAGCATGGACAATTATATAGTACTCAATACCTTTCATTTCATTGTAAATTTTCAAAAAGGCGATCTGATTTGTTTTTATGATTAAATAAAAACATCTTATAACATTATATAATGGTATGAATAATACTATTACTACACACTCGGCGAGTTCTCGGCGCAGCAGGGTGACACCCTCGGCCGCAGCGGCGGCATTGGCGGCGACGATGGCAAAAGTCGCTTCTGGCTGTGAGGGGCTTGCTTGATCCTCCTGTCGACTTGTGACCTTATCTTCATCACCAGAACCCTCGCTGTGGAGTGCTTTCATTGGCGTTTCAGCGTTGTCACCTTTCGGCTTCTTCGGCTTACAACCAGGGCAGCTCCATGACGCCCCGACCCGCGATGCCTCACTGAGCCCGACACAGGGCCGATGAAAGATGCCCAAGCATTTGCTACACCTAGTGACGTCTCCCTTGTCGGATGCGAACCTACCGCAGGCCATACACTTAACCATTTTAAATCTACGTGAAGTTGCTTGCGAATTAAAATGTTTATGTGGGTTGCCGCTAGGTGGCGGAAAAATCTTAATGGTTTGAGTAGGCACTGTATGATCTGTACGATTTATTTATGCGGAATGTTGAGGGTAGAACTATAAAAACCCGATGACAGTCACAAAAAACAGCGAGATTAAATTCAGTAAAGTTATTAGAAATGCAATATCACTGCGTAGTTAATGTGTAAAACACTGTATGTTAGCTATGTGATCAACACTGCGGCAAAGCACTGTAATTTGGTGTCAATATGCACTTGTATTATTTTTTACGAGATAAATAAACATAACCGGTACCAGTATAATCAAGACTACTATGATTAATTTGAAGCGATTGTCTCAACCAAATGACTGTAGTCTGCGCTGCGTTTTGCACGCCGCTGATACACCCGATGCAGGCGACTTCGGGTCCGAGACACCCAAGAGGAGAAAACCTCCCTTTAATAAAGATAGTAAAGTGGTGCCAATATAAAGAATCTTTATACTAGCTCCTTTTTACAATCATAGATACAATTGTTTTTCTCGATAGTAATATAGAAATTCTATTGAATTTTTGTCGTTCATAGCATCTCAAATCTCTATTTATTTTTATGCACCTATGCACTTTTTCATAGTTGAAGTGGTTTTGTTGAGTACCCCAACCTTTGTGGGTCATGATTAGATCGAGTAACTTTTGTGTAAATGAGAAATTCTTTAAAAATTGTCTGTAATAATTGGTTTATTAATATAACATAAAAATTGGTTTTCACAATATATTTACTGTAAATTGTAAAGTTTCCCTCAGAGATAGGTTTTGTTCATCTAAATATTGGTATGTTTGTATATATGAGTGATTAGGTATACTATATCAATACTAGAGATAAGCATATTGTGTGACCTCTGTTAAATAGACTTCTAAAATATACAAGATCAATAATGTTAACACATAAAACTGTTATTTTTCGTTGAGCACTGTAAGTAAAATATTCATCAATTACTAATTTCAATATCATTTACTGATTGTTTACGAACTTTTAAGTGTTAAAGTGGCGGTCTTCGTGAGTCACTCGTCAAAGATTTTCTAAGACCTATTCAGATCACTTTGAGTGCTAAATGTAAAAGGTACTTGTGAACTTAGTAGTGTTTATTTTTCAAAAACTTATCTTCCAAAAACATAACTTTAGTAAGTACTACTGGTCATACAACTACTAGGTACTGCCTCCATTATAAAAACAGCCTTGTGTAATTTTCATGTTCCTATTCTCAGTAGTTTGGGCTGTAATTAAACAGGTTAGTCAGTCAGCCAGATTCGTCTTTGATATATTTATAGATAGTATTGTATAAGGTACATTATTTCTGTTATTTGTAGTGATTCAATACAAACATTGAGTCAATAGGAGGTGAATATCACTGAAACGCAACTTACATCACTATCAATGCAATACATATTATCACAAATTAACAGTAGGTTTCTTTAAGGTTAATAGACTTAAGTAGTATTTAGTTAAGTGTGTATTTTCATTGAAGCAGTTGACTGACCAACCAGATATCAATTTTTATCGGTTCTAAGTTTAATAGTAGTAAAGAGCCCATTTGTGTGTAAAAAGTCTTAATCATAGAAAATACATGGAATAACATAATATTTTAATTTGTCAGACTGTTGGACTACTACCCCATACAAACATGTGTTATATATATTTCAACTCAAGATCCGACAGATAACTCCAGTTCTTGAGTGATAGAGGTGGAAAGAGCCTAGCCTGTCAGGGTCACATTAAACCCTTATAATTTGAACCAAGAACCGACAGCATCTGATATTTAGCGACATAGCAACACTCGGACTTAAATTCCATGATAGTAGCCCTGCCAGTTAGGTTCACACCTACGCTAGTAGGAAGTGATACAAATATCGATAAAATTAATGACGGTTTAATAGTACGATTGATTAATTTTAAACATTTAAATATTACAATACAATAAATAATAATAATATACAATACACTATTTTAATTTTTTAAGTTATTCTAATTTAATAATTATTTTAATTATACAATAACTAGGTAATAAATGTATTTATTGTTTTAATAAATATTTTGTGTACCTACTTAGCTGTGTTTATATACATTGCTATCTTCGTGCAAAATCCCCCTCATTGTAGCTTAAGATTATGTTACAGAAAAAGCCTGTATCGTTAATTAAATCGTTTTTTTACAAAAAAAAGCAGTGTTCCCACAATTTTATTCTTCGTCCTAATCTTCTTCACTTTGACACTACCTCGCCCATTGTAATCTGCGTTTTTGACTTTGCCGTGTGTAGGTAAAGTCCTGTCAATAATTTTAATTTGAACTAGCAACCGCTCCGGCTTCGCATGGGTAGCAGAGCAGAGCATAATATACGGCAACATATGGATATACATATATCTACATAACTCCATTGGTCACGCGCGGGCCTACCTACGACAGTAGTGTACACCGCCATATTTCGACGTAATATTTTTAAACCGCTGTGTATCGGTGTTATTTATTTGTCATACCAACAGAATACACATTTCTAATAATATAATAAAACATGCACAAATTTATAAAATATGATAGCTAAAAAAAATATTTTATCATATTTTTTATATGTTATAATAGCGCGTACAACCAGCATTTAAATTTCTACTTTAACTAATTCCTAAATGGCGTTAGTAGTCCTATTATCCGCTTGATTTTATCCGGCTTCGGTTGAAGATGATCATCTACATATTTCAGCCAATTTACCCAAAACTGCAATGAACTATAACATCTAAACCTTCCTCATGAATCACTCCGTACATTGGTGAAAACTGCATCTAAATCATTTCAGTGGTTTTTGAGTTCATCGCAAACAGACAGACAAAACGTGACGGAGGGCTTTGTTTAATAATATGAATGAAAGCATTGGGCCATGTTGTTTACATTACATATAATGACGTAGAAAAGGTAACAAAAATAGTAGGTACTGTTAAGGCCAGGTAGACCCATTTTACATCACTTTGATTCAATTTTTAACAAACAAAGAGTTATTGTCCTGTTGACTTGCGAAAATGAACTGTCAAACACCCTATGAATGGCGCCATTTCGAACTGTCAAACGAACACGCGCGCCTCCTTTGAAATTTTCGCTTAGCGCTCCCAAGCTGCTCATCCGTTTAATATTAGTATTATTATTAAAAATGTTTGATTATTATATAATTTATTTAAATTAATTTTATTTAGCCAAAAAAAATACATATCATAGTTCACTATATGTACTTAGATAATTCTCGGTTCAAAACATGATATCGAAAACTTCACTCGATAAAAAAAATCCGAAGAGGGGTCTAATTCGATTTTTTTATTATTTTACTTGAAGCATAATGAAAGTTTAACTTCCAAAAAAAATATCTAAGCAAAGTTAATAACATATAGAACAATAATCCTCGGTTACATTTTGCAAAATAGTTGAATTATTTTAATAATAAATTATAATTTATTATTAAAATAATTCGACCCGGTGTCCAAGCTCACGCGAGGTCAATATTGATGAATTTTGACTTCATGGATATATTTATATATACTACTATACTAATACTACAATTTCATACTGTTTTTATTTTACAGTAATTTTGTGTTTTTTTATTAAATGTTATATAAAAAAAAAACTTATCAGAAATTCGAAGTTGTTTTTTTTCCTCATTCAACCACGATATTTGTATAGTCGTCCAACCAAAATATTTTTTTTTGTCATTGCTTGTGCCATTTGTTAGTATGTGATAGGAATACAATTCTTACAATAGTGATTCTAATATAGTTACGGGCAAAAACATCAGTAGGTTATCTCCCAAAATGACACTACTTGTGGTCACGAAATGTACAAACACACTGCAAAATTGAATGTGTAAGCGCAGGAGCTTTCGGTATCGTCTGAGACAATAGATAAATCGGAAGCGTGTGTGTGTGTCATGTACTGACGCTACTCGTCTACACGCACACAATCACAGCACAGCGTGTTTTTACTCTTGGATACAACAAATAAAGCGCGTGTGAGATAAAAACAATGTAAGAAACTTAAATCTCAAATAATTAAATATGACTCACAAAGTTTTGCATTCACAACATCTATTCAAAATAACATATAAATGTTAGGTTTTCGCGATTACTACGTATTATAATAAAACAAGCAACGTCTGCGCACGGCTCGCCTCACGTAAAGAGTGGTAGCGTTAAGGCCAGGTAGACCGAGCAAAGTAGGTATTTAACGCTACCATCCTTTACGCGAGGCGAGCCGAGCGCAGACGTTGCCGGCGTGAACTCACATGAACCCAAATCTGTCACAGTATAGGTAAGCGTGTCGTGTAGGCAGAAGGTCAACTTATTTTATTAAATTGTCTGCTTGTTTTATTATAATAGGTAGTCATCGGGAAAACCTAACATTTATATTATATTATTTTGAATAGATGTTGTGAATGAAAAATGTTGTGAGTCATAATTAATTTATTTGAGATTTAAGTTTCTTACATTGTTTTGGAACGAAGTTCCTAATAGTATTAACAGACGTTTGAACTTGGTACGGGCCGGACAGCGGACTTGTACGTCGTACCAAATCCGCTAGTCACAACAGACGGCCGGATCTCGCAGTAGCCGCGTGGCGTGTGCACAGTTCAGACGTCATGCCTCCGACGTTATCCAAGCGCGCTAATATTGCGATTGGTGTTGCGGCAACAGTAATGCCGCTACAAACCTCACTAAAAAAAAGGAGTGGGCAAAAACGTATTTAAAATACGTATGGTGTCGTGGGACACCGGATAGGAACGAAGTTTTATAAAAAAATATTTTTCAAGTTAACTATATTCGATAAAAAAATGTGCGTGTCAGCTCCTTTTTTTTGGAAATACATACTTAAATAGATAATTACCTACACCCAGTCACAGGACAAACAGACATCTTCATAGACACATGTCTGTCCTGGAATCGAACCCACGACCTTTTTTTTAAAATACATACTTGAATAGATTATTACCTACAACCCAGTCACAGGACAAACAGATATCTTCATACACACCTGTCCTGGATGGGAGTTATCCGTTCGTCTGGAGAGTTGTCTGTCGAACATAATTATTATTATTTCGTGTTCGGTCCGGTCCGATGGTTTGCGCGTCGGATTTGGTCCGCTCCGTACCAAATCCGCGCGTCTGTACGCTCGGACCGGACAAACGCACGGCAGTCACGATCGAAACGTTCTGGAGGTAGGTAGCACGTGCGTCAATGCACTATGGCGGAAAAAAAAGGTCGTGGGTACGATTCCCATCGAGGACAGATATTATTATGTGTGTATGAAGATGTCTGTTTGTCCTGATAACGTATTGGTAGGTTGTAGGTAATAATCTATTTAAGTATGTATTTACAAAAAACATGTCGTGGGTTCGATTCCCATCCAGGACAGGTGTGTATGAAGATATCTGTTTGTCCTGTGACTGGGTTGTAGGTAATAATCTATTTTTTTTATTCTGGATAGGCTTGTGTTTGACCACAATCTCACCATGGTAAGTGATGATGGGGCCGAAGATGGTAAGCACACAAAGCCTAGATGGGAACTGGCTCTCAAATGCAGCTGTCGGAACACACCGATAGGTGTTTTAGCGACAGATTTTCAACTTGACGGTGGTAGCCAGCCAGTCGGGTACTACAAAGTACCCTACCACCGTGCTATGGTTTCCTCACGATGTTTTCCTTCACCGAAAGCTCAAGCTCATAGGTAATTATCTATTTAAGTATGTATTTCTAAAAAAAAAAGGAGCTGACACGCACATTTTCTTTATCGAATATAACTTGAAAAATATTTTTTTAAAAACTTCGTTCCTATCTGGTGTCCCACGACACCACACGTATTTTAAATACGTTTTTGCCCACTCCTTGTTTTTTAGTGAGGTTTGTAGTGGTATTACTGTTGCCGCAAGATAAATCGCAATTTTAGCGCGCTTGGATAACGTCGGAGGCATGAAGTCTGAACTGTGCACAGGACACGCGGCTACTGCGAGATCCGGCCGTCTGTTGTGACTAGCGGATTTGGTACGCCGTACAAGTCCGCTGTCCGGCCCGTACCAAGTTCGAACGTCTGTTAATACTATTATGGGGCGTTGCGGAGGGCTAACAAACACAAAAAGGGGTCGTGGATTCGATTCTTTTTACTTGCATCGAAGATGTAAATTAATTCGTCTAGTAATTTCGTAAATTATAAAGTTGATAATTTTGTGCAGCCGCCATTTTGGATTTAGGTTTTGACAGCACTATCGGCTTCAGCACCCTCGAAAACCATGAAAACGACACCCATGACGAAAAAGTTCATAATTTCACGCAGCCTCCATCTTGGATTTAGATTTTGACAGCACTATCGGCTTCAACACCCTCGAAAACCATGAAAACGACACCCATGACGAAAAAGTTGATTATTTCTTGCAGCCACCATCTTGGATTTAGATTTTGACAGCACTATCGGCTTCAACACCCTCGAAAACCATGAAAACGACACCCATGGCTAAAAAGTTGATATTTTCGTGCAGCCGCCATCTTGAATTTAGATTTTGACAGCACTATCGGCTTCAACACCCTCGAAAACCATGAAAATGACATCCATGACGAAAAAGTTGATTATTTCTTGCAGCCGCCATCTTGGATTTAGATTTTGACAGCACTATCGGCTTCAACACCCTCGAAAACCATGAAAACGACACCCATGGCGAAAAAGTTGATAATTTCGTGCAGCCGCCATCTTGGATTTAGATTTTGACAGCACTATCGGCTTCAGCACCCTCGAAAACCATAAAAACGCCACCCATGACGAAAAAGTTGATAATTTCGCGCAGCCGCCACCTTGGATTTGAATTTTGTGTCATGTTTTACGAATTTATTATGATCGATCACACAGACGATTACAATTTTAAAACAATAAATTATTCTCTAGCGACAACCGCTTAGTTTATACTGTGGTTGGTACGTAGTGTGAATAAATCGTCCGATCTAAGTCAACGTGACAGCCGTGCGAGAGCAAAAGGAACACAGGTCCTACCTCGTCAAGGCCCGGCGGGCGACTGAAGCCACGTCCGCAAGCCGCTGTATTATATAATAATTTATTATTAAAATAATTCAACTATTTTGCAAAATGTAACCGAGGATTATTGTTCTATATGTTATTAACTTTGCTTAGATATTTTTTTTGGAAGTTAAACTTTCATATGCATCAAGTAAAATAAGAAAAATAATCGAATTAGACCCCTCTTCGGATTTTTTTTTTATCGAGTGAAGTTTTCGATATCATGTTTTGAACCGAGAATTATCTAAGTACATATAGTGAACTATGATATGTATTTTTATTGGCTTTAAACAATAACTCTTTGTTTGTTAAAAATTGAATCAAAGTGATGTAAAATGGGTCTACCTGGCCTTAAATAATTTCTTGCAGCCGCCATCTTGGATTTAGATTTTGACAGCACTATCGGCTTTGACACCCTCGAAAACCATAAAAACGACACCCATCTCGAGAAACTTGATAATTTCTTGTAGCCGCCATCTTGGATTTACATTTTGAGAGCAGTATCGGCTTCAACACCCTCTAAATCCATATAAACGACACCCATGACGAAAAAGTTGATAATTTCTTGCAGCCGCCATCTTGGATTTACATCTTCGATGCAAGTAAAGAGAATCAAATCCACGACCCCTTTTTGTGTTTGTTAGCCCTCCGCAACGCCCCATAAGGAACTTCGTTCCAAAACAATGTAAGAAACTTAAATCTCAAATAAATTAATTATGACTCACAACATTTTTCATTCACAACATCTATTCAAAATTACATATAAATGTTAGGTTTTCCCGATGACTACATATTATAATAAAACAAGCAGACAATTTATTAATAAAATAAGTTGACCTTCTGCCTACACGACACGTTTACTTATACTGTGACAGATTTGGGTTCATGTGAGTTCACGCCGGCAACGTCTACGCTCGGCTCGCCTCGCGTAAAGGATGGTAGCGTTGAATACCTACTTTGCTCGGTCTACCTGGCCTTAAGGTTAATTTCATGATAATATGGTTTCGAACAATTTGATTACTTAGCTATGGTAATTACGGTACGTGTAATGTATGTTAATACAAAAATATTAAAAATGAACAATCTAGATGCCGAATTTGATGAAAAATAAAACTGCATCATTAGATTTTTGATAAAACAATGAGGATCCGTAACGTTTTTAGTTAAGAATGCAGATTTATAGAGCTAAGAAATATTTAACATACAGTGCAATAATTTTTGTTCTACGGCAAAAATTTACAAAGTTATGACCGAATTACAAGCAAAGTGCACCGAGTGACCCTCGCGGTAGCTGAAACGTCACAGTGAGGGTCGCCGCCAGTTTGCCGTTGGCAGCAGCTACATATCAGTAATCTGTGTTGGCAGCGATAAGGCGCGCAGTGGGTTGTTTCTTTAATTGTGAATTTTAAAACAAATAAGTGTCCGATTTGTGTCTAATTTACTTTTTTAACTATGTATAAATATTGTAAAGTGCCGAAATGTACAAAAAATCTATTAAAACGCCAGAAAAACCTATTTTTAACGTACCGAAAGACCCAAAACATCGTAATACTGACTGGCTGACTAATCTATCCGCACAGCTTAAAACACTAAACGAATTTCGGCACGCAGATAGTTATTATGACGTAGGTTTCCGCTAAGAAAGGATTTTCCAAAATCCTTTCTTAGCGATTAGAAGGAAATCACTCCCTAAGGGGATGAAACGGGGTTCAAAATTTTGTATGTAACTCAGTAATTTTTAATTCGAAATGAATAAAATTTGGTATTTAGCCTCTAAATATAAAATAATAAAACACGTATTTAAGGATTTTTTGAATTTCAACCCTTGAAGGGGTAAAAGGGGTGTTAAAATTTGTATAAAAAAATATACAAATTGAAATTTAGTATTTATGCTCTTCAAAAAAATCAAAGAAACATGTATTTGAGTATTTTTTCACTTTCACCCCTGAAAGGGATAAAAAGGGGTGTTAAGGTCTGTATGTTTCTTTAATCGTGTAGTCCACGCGGGCGATGATGCTGGCGAAAAACTAGTAAATAAATAAATCGGAATTAAAATCTATGTATAAAAACAAAATATTAACTATTTTTTGCTTTATATTCGAGTCATCCTACCTAAGTAGGTATATACTGAACGAATGGTTTGTAACAAAAAGCGAGATGGCAAAAATCAGCCATTGACAACCAATATTAAGGTTTCTATCATACCTAAATCAGCAAGTGTAGAGAACCATGCACTAAATAAAGCGCAAGTAGATTAAAAGGCCATTCGCGAAATGATATATACAGGGATACAGGGAAAGTCGTACTGAATATTAAAGGACGTTACTATTCAGCTCATTTCTGATGGATTTGGTTTGTAATATGGTGTCAGAAACTTAACCGTTACGGAGATATTCAACCTTAAAAATAACCTTTATTAGGGTTCCGTACCTCCAAAGGTAAAAAAAAGTAACCTTTATAAGATCACTATCTTGTCCGTCTGTCTGTCTGTCTGTCCATGTGTCACCACCGATTATCTCAGGAACGGGAAGACCTAGCAAGTTGAAATTTATACCAGATATTGAAATCTATAGTCCCTATTAGGTGTATAAAAATCAAGGTCCTGAGTCAACACGATAAAAAGATATGGGCAAATTTAGATTTTCTTGTAAGTACCAAAATATACCTTAATTTTCAACTTTTTTTTATTTCTCGGAATTTTTCCTTTACTTGTATGCTGTAAGACCTTGCTTTTAACCAAAAAATTGAAAATTAAAGGCTGTCTCCATACCATACATACATAGTGACTAGCAGTTAAAGTAGACCTCTGAGTTGTATCGGCGCTCATACAATTTAGAGGTCTAGCTTAATTGGCACCAACCCCAAATAAGGTATTATTATTATTCATTTTTTGGGATTAGAGCTGTTAGTGGCCCCTTTTAATAGAAATGATTAACAAAAACTGAACCTACTACTAACAGCTTAAAATTACTGCCCGAGAATGGTTAGAATGAAAGAATTTTAACTAAGTGTTTTTAACTTTGAAGTGCTTTTTTAAAAAAAAAATGCATGGACTTATTCGGCAAATGATTTTAAAAACTTCTACGTCTCTTTAGCTATTCATAAAGGTATAACACTTGCTATTAAATCGGCAAAACATTAACCAAATATCAGTTTACCAGAAGTAAGTGCTGGCCGGCCGCGCTTGTTCCCTCACAGTGACGTCACACGCAAGCGCGTGCATTGGCTTTCAGCGACAGAAACGGCATATGTTTATTACTTAATATCTTCGTAAGTAATGGTCCGATTTGGATCATTCAAAAAGATATATCATTCTTAAGTCATAAAGAATAACGTGGAAACTAGTTCTATTGAATTTGCTATAACTTTACTGATCCTCATTTTCGAAGCCAGGAATCGAACCCGTTTTTTAAATAACATACACATCCTGTATTATTACACCATCCGATAATGTTTCTAATAAGAACCAAATTCTCAGATAAAATTACATCTTTAAAAGAAAGTGTACTTTTTTATTAGGGTTCCGTACCCAAAAGGTAAAACGGGCCCCTTTTACTAAGACTTCGCTGTCTGTCCGTCCGTCTGTCTGTCACCAGCATGGAGTAAATACTTCTTTACTCCATGGTCACCGGCTGTATCTCAAGAACCGCGATA
Source organism: Ochropacha duplaris (assembly GCA_951361185.1). Taxonomy (NCBI): domain Eukaryota; kingdom Metazoa; phylum Arthropoda; class Insecta; order Lepidoptera; family Drepanidae; genus Ochropacha; species Ochropacha duplaris. The sequence goes on from OX592690.1 coordinate 7,438,523, forward strand.
GCTAGGCTGTTGAAATTTTCACAAATTATGTATTTCTGTTGCCGCTATAACAACAAATACTAAAGATAAAACAAATATTCAAGGGGGGCTATGCAACAAACGCGATTTTTTTGCTCGATATCAAAAAATGGTGACAGGAAGTCAAAATACTTGTGTACCTACTGTTGTTTACCTAGTCAATGGTACGGATCTTAGACGAATAATTCGTCTAAGGTACGGATACCCTACGTGCGCGAGTCCGACTCGCACTTGGCCGGTTTTTTAATGTAATGCGCTTGGCGCTCTCTCGCCCGGGCCGTTTTTAAATTAATTTTATTATTTTTTTAAGAAGATTTTGGCTTAGTATCGAGTCCTTTAAGCCATTTCTTTATTCTAAATATTTATCTTTTATGTTTAGTCACGTTTTATTGTCACTTTCACTGTAGTAAAGTCCAGTCCTCGTCCGTACAAGTCCGGTCTAATTTTAGTGAAATTGGCGGCTATTCCACTAAAACATTTCATGGACTTTTTGGGACAACCTGGAAAGTCACGATACTCGTACACGCTTTTATTTCATTTCACTTCACTTGTCAAAGTCAAAACCATTTATTCAGTTTAGGCCCTAGAAGGGCACTTATGATCTTGTGCACTTAGATTGATCTTTATTGGACAAAACACCACCGAAATTATTCAATAAAACTCAAAATACACGAATTTAATTAAAATAAAACGAAAACACAGCGTCACTTCGCAAGTTCCCGCCAAATAGTCTTAATTTTTTTTTTGTTGCTGGCAATCATCCTTTTAGGATATTTCTGCCAATGTCAAAGTATTTGAAATGGTCTTGGTCTATTTGTCACAATTTTTTTTACGTAAGTTTTAGTACTTTTAGTCAATACAAAGTCTTTCAATCGCATACATTTTCTTCAGTTTTAATTTCTTCTTTTATGTTATAATCACATTCTCAAACTCACTGTAATGTCCAGTCCTTGTCCATACATGTCCAGTCAAGCTTTAGTGAAATTGGCGGTTGTTCCACTAAAACATTCACGGACTTTTTGGGACAACCTGGAAAGTCACGATATACGCTTTCGTTTCATTTCACCTCACTTGTGCACTTAGATTGATCATTATTGGACAAAACACCGCCGATATTATTCAATAAAACTCAAAATACACGAATTTAATTAGAATAAAACGAAAACACAGCGTCACTTCGCAAGTTCCCGCCGCCAAAAAGTCTTAATTTTATAACGTCTTCGGGCTTGACCATAGATAATACACTATATTATGGACTTGATTACTAACTGTCAGTGTCAATCAAATGTATAAGGCTCGAAACTCTAAGCTCGAAACAATAACTAACATGGAAGCCGGGCTAAAACCGCCGAACCTATTTAGATGAAATTCGGATAGGGATTGTTGGAGTCCCGGGAAAAAACATAGGATAGTTTTTATCCTAGAAATCACCCTTTAAGGGGGTGGAAGTTTGTATGAGAAAAACCTATTGATGTACTGACTCCATTTCATTTTCATTTCACCATCATTAGGAAATCTGCAAAAGTATTGAAATGATTATCGATAACCATTTTTACATCACTTTATTTGTTAGCATCTTAGACGAATAATCCATAGACAGAACCATACAACGTTGCCGCTCCGCCGGCCATCCGTAGCCGCATTGTCTTGTTTCTTTGTTTTATATACGGATCTTCACGCTGAGTAAAAGAAAAAGCTATTGTCGGAATGGCAACCTCGCACTATCCGTGTGACTCGGTGTCATTTTTTGACCTACAAGTGGGCCATAACATAGCAACACGGGTGTATAAAAAGTGAAAAATTTAGGAAATATTGGTGATAAGACTAGATTTTTTTGCACTATATTGAAATTATGTCGTGTTGTGCTGTGTTTTGTCCATCAAGAACAACAAAAGGAGGTGTAAAAGATCCGGAATTATCATTTCACACGTATGTATTTTTGGGCTATTATTATCTTAAGTATCGAAGATTTAAAGCCAAAATGCATTTCACATTAAGGATACACATCATTAACATCATTTTATTACCATGTGGTGATAATTTACTTAGATTTACAGCTTTAATTTATGTTTATTAGATGCATGGTTTTACGCCTTCCGAATAGTGATGTGCCTACAACGCTTTGTCGATATTTGCTAAATCTATATCCTTGCTTTATGTATTTAACTATTTTATTATTTACAACAAATGTACAAAATATACATGCAAATGTACAATTACAATACATAAAAATGTATTGTAATTGTACATTGTACTTGCTTTATGTTAAGTTAAACATTGACCGTTTGTTCCTCTTTCGCTGAATGGATTATGATGAAATTTTATAAGTAAACTAGTTTAGGAACTTTTTTTAAATATCAGTTTGACCACTATCTCATATGTTGGTGACGTCGTGATCGAAGCAGGTAGGTAGGGAGGCATTTATAAATCACGTGAAAGGGAGGAATCTGAAAATATGTCACGTGACATTTTGCGATTAAAAATGTAAGATGCCTTTGTATATTAATATAAGGATTATTATTAATAAAATATTTTGTTGTAGTTTTCCAAAAAGTCCAGAAATTAGAAACCAGTGGATAAAAGCTGTAAGGCGCGAAAATTGGGAACCGACTCAATACTCCAGGCTCTGCTCAAAACATTTTGATAAATCCAGCTTTGTGACTAGATTGTCAATAAAGAAACTAAAAACAGATGCAGTTCCGATCATCTTTGAAGAATATCCGAAATATTATCAACCGATAGTTAAAAAAAGAAAACAAAGTGAACACAGTAATGAAAACCTCCTTTTGACTCCGAGGAGACGGAAGAGGATGGAAGCTTGTGGAGTGAAGTCAGAGGATCTTCCTACAACTCCCAGGCGCGCAATGAAAGTTTTGACAACATTATCAAAAGCGCAAAATTTGGCATTGCGGCGTTTAAAACTTAAGAGAAAGCAAACGCAGAATTATAAAAAAAAACGCAAAATTAGTACACGTTATAAATGTTTTGAAGAGCAAAGAATTAGTAGATACTGAGTCTCTAGACGTGTTGGCTAGCATAGGTGATAAAAATAAAGACTTACTTGTAAGATTACAGAAAAAAAATACCAAAACACCACTTCCTAAAAAATATTCACCAGAACTCAGAAAATTTGCTCTAACTCTACACTTTCTATCACCTCGAGCGTATAGTTACGTACGTACATATTTTGATACCTGTTTGCCCCATCCGAAAACTATAAGTAAATGGTATCAGGGTGTTGACGGTGACCCAGGCTTTACTAAGGAGTCTTTTGAGACCCTTAAAGCAAAATCAAAGAACCAACCAATAATTGGTGCGTTAACTATGGATGAAATGGCCATTAGAAAATGTATCGAATGGGACGGCCATAAATCTCATGGTCATGGTAGGAAACAATGTTGAAGGTGATAGTGTTCCGGTGGCCACTGAAGCACTTACGTTCATGATGACCTGCGTAAACGGGTCGTTTAAAATACCGGTCGGATATTTTTTAATCAATGGCATAACCGGTATACAAAAAGCTGAACTTGTACGTCGTTGTCTTGATCTATTCGCTGAATGTAATGTGACCATAGTGACATTAACTTTCGATGGCGCTCCTAACAATATCGCAATGGCTAAACATCTTGGATGCAATCTTGATATAGAAAATCTCAAAACTCAGTTTGAACATAACGGATCTAAAATTTCAATTCTGCTTGACCCTTGCCATTGCTTAAAATTAGTACGAAATACTTTAGGTGATAAAAAAAATATATATAATGATAGTGGTAATGAAATATCCTTTAAATACTTTGAGCTACTTCACAAACTCCAAACTGAAGAACAATTGCATTTAGCAAATAAAATAAGACAAGGACATATAGAATACTTAAAACAGAAAATGAAAGTAAAATTAGCTGCACAGCTCTTGAGTCAGTCAGTGGCAGACGCATTATTATTTTGCCGGAATAAAATGAAACTCGCAGAATTTTCTGACTGTGAAGCCACCTGTGAGTTCATAACAATAATAAATAATATATTTGATTTGTTAAATTCGCGGAACCTTAACTCATATGGATACAAACAAGCAATTCTACCTAGAAACCTTGAAAAAACGTATCAACTAATACAAGATGGAACTCAATATTTAAAAAAAATAAAGTTTGGTGATGGTAGTTTGGTTATAAACTCGCAAAGAAAAACTGGATTTTTAGGTCTAATAATTTGCATGAAAACATTACAAGATCTTTGCAATAATTTACTTCAACCAGATTGCCCCAAGATGAGTTTTATATGTACATATAAGTTGTCACAAGATCATCTTGAACTTTTTTTTGGTGCAGTTAGATCAATGGGTGGTTTTAATAACAACCCTTCCGCAAAACAATTTAGGGAAGCGTATAAAAAATTGCTTGTCCACGCCGAGTTTAAAGCGGCTGAAGGAAATTGTATTCCTTTGGAAGACTTAAAAATCTTAAATATCACCAAAAAATCCGAGTATGTTGATAAAATAAATAATTCTCTTGCAAAGCATAGAATGTTGGAAGAATTTAAAGAAATTACTGAACAAGAGTATTTAAATAATGATGATCATTGTTACATCAATGACCCAGGCCAACTAACTAAATATGTTGAGGAAGTAATTTATTACATATCAGGGTTTGTTGTAAAAAACTTGCAAAAACAAATTGTTTGTGAAGAGTGTTTATCAGCATTAAAAGGCCTAAAAAAAGATTCATTGTCATTTTTTAAAGATAGAGGAGGTTTAGTATACCCAAGTAAAGACGTTTATTTCATATGCAAATTATGTGAAAAAATTTTGCGTAGATCTTTGACAAGTATCCATTACAGTAAACTTAACAACAAAGATGTATTTAAAATGATCCGCGACGTTATACTGCAAGTCATGCATACGACAAATTATGAAAATGTTTTTAAAATTTTAAATGAACATCAGTCTGATTTTAGCTTTTTTGAAGACCATAAATACTTACTCATAAAATCCATCTGTGAAAAGTATTTCAAACTAAGAATTCTTTAAAATGAAAAACGCAGTAGTAGAAAATAGTGTTCGAAATTTTTATAATAAATTGATATTATTTAAGGGGCATTAAAAAAAAATTATATTCATCGTACAGCTTGGCAAAAAATCAAGTAAATAAAGGGGGTGCCACTATCTTTGACTTCAATAATATAAATTATTTTTTAACTTTTTAACATATTTTAGCATAAATAACAATCGTTTTCACTTTTTACACAATTTTAAAAATTTAAATGCGTCTGCCACTGACTGACTCAAGAGCTGTGCAGCTAATTTTCTGTTTCATTTTCTGTTTTACGTATTCTATATGTCCTTGTCTTATTTTATTTGCTAATTGCAATTGTTTTTCAGTTTGGAGTTTGCGAAGTAGCTCAAAGTATTTAAAGGATATTTCATGACCACTATCATTATATATACAGGGTTACTGGTTATTCGATACATTCCTTTAAGGGCGTGATAGTATACACTGTAAACTTATTTGATTTAGACATTTGCATTCGATTTTTTATACTGTATGTAATTATTTAGCTTGAATATTCTTAAATTTTTCCACCATATTTTTTCTTTAAGGAAGTTATATTATTATGTGAAAGCTGGTCTTTTGGATTATGTAAAAAAATATGTAAGATTCATGTTCATTAAAGTAAATATATTTATCATAAATATTTTCCTGTATTTTCATTTTTAGGCTCACTGTTATGGATCGATATTTTTTTCATCGATATGTTCTGTAGTTACGATCACTTCCCTACTCACGCACACTAATGCAGATCTAGGAACTCACACTAACATAAAATGGACATGCTACCTAGGCATACCTTCCGTCTACTGGATTATTCGTCTAAGGTTAGCATTATAAGAGGGCCAAAGAGGACCATTTGACATTTTGCTTGTGACACGTTCAAAAATAATAAAATCAAACAGCCATGTTTTGTTTCATTCCCACATTACGATATGCTAATTGACATAAATGAATAAACTGTATAGTACTCGGTTTTTATTTTAGCCCGGCTTCCATGCTAGTTAGTGTTCCAAAGTATAAGGCCTTTTATCTAGACCTTTAAGCCATTTCTTTATTTTAAATATTCTTCTTTTATGTTATTAGTCACGTTATATTGTCACATTCAATGTAAAGTCTAGTCCTCCACTAAAACTTTTCACGGACTTTGGGACAACCTGAAAAGTCACCACACACGCACCCATTTCGTTTCCCTTTACTTGAGCCGATATTATTCAATAAAACTCAAAATACACGAATTTAATGAAAATAAAACGGAACGTCACTTCGCAAGTTCCCGCCAAAAAGTCCAATATGATAAAAGATCTACTACTTCCTTAAATACTATCAAACAAAGTAGCTTTCTGCGTCTGTCTGTTTATCTACTAACTCCTCCTTTACCGATTTTGATACGGTTTTCACTATCAATTAGAGAATTTCTTTCGGAAGATTTATATGTATTATAATACATGCATGCATTGTAGAGAAAAGTCGAGAATTTCAATGATTTGTAATATGATGACGGTTCAGCGAAGCGGGCGGTACAGTATCAAATAGAATGTATCGATACTGTACTCATTAGTAGTATCGAAAAAATTGAATCGATACCTAGAAGTAAGTATTTCATTTCATAGGGCCAAATTTGCACACAGTGCATTACACGCCATGACATCAATGTCAGTCAGTTTAGCTACAGTAGAAAAAAATGTTAAAACAAATGCTACATAAAATTATAAATTATAATACAATAATAAAAATCGAGTATCAGTAAAAAAATATGACATATATACTTGGAAAATGATCGTTCTGAGAGTACTGATGTCGCAGGAACTGATAATTATTCTCGTGCCAACTTGTACAATTTTGAGAAAACAACTTTCATATCTTCCCATTGTTTCAAAGTATTTACGGAAAATGGTGAGTGAACGAACTATTACGAACACAATCTAATGTTTTGGAAGGTTCGACACGATTCAATGAACTAGATGGCGTTGCCATAAGCAGCCAAATTTTAAGTATGCAATTTATAAGATTTATTCCATACCTGACAAAAAAAGTACTCCCCGAGTAAAAGTATCGAACACAAAGTATCGAGTACAAAAGTATCGGTATGGAAAGGAAAATACTTGATTCCACAAAGTATCGATTCTGTACCGTGTCCCTAAAGCGTACCTTTTGTTCATTCATTCATTGCCTTTTAATGGGTGACGCGGGGCGCGGCAGTGTATTAAAATTATTTTAGCATTTCGCTAGTGTATATTACTGTACGAGATTTTTGTATTATTATTGTTCAAAGACATATAAGATATACTCTTTCATAATGGCTACAGAAGTAAAAAATAACGTGCTCGACAATACGGAGAAAAAAAAGGAGTCTGACGAAGATGCGCCGGTTGATAATGGACAAAAAAAAGAAGAAGCTCCAGCATCCGCAGAAAAAGCTGAAGAGAAGGTGGATGAGAAAAAAGTTGAACCTATTCCTCCAAAACCAACTGTGCGAAAGATGAATTACGAAAAAGACATCGTTTATCTTTACCAGTTCTCGCGTACTCCTTTGTTACCGTCGACATCTCCTTATTCCCTGAAAGTCGAAACATGGCTCCGTTTAGCTGGAATAAAATACGAGGTAAGTGCAGATTTAATTATATTGCACTCGTTTATAATAATATTTTATTTGGGGTTAAATATAATTAAACATGCATTGATAAGTGCACATATTTTGTATTTCAGCTTGGCGCAACTTTTTGTATAAGAATTCCCTTTTTCAAATGTCCCTTACCCTGTCAAGTCACTGAACTGGTCACTAACTGAAAATACTTAATGAGTAAATAATAAATTACATACCAAACTTTCAACACTTCAAATTAGTAATACCTATAAACTTAAATAAAATTTGTTCCAATTATCAATCTACTAATAGGGAAAGTTATTTGGTTTCTTCAGAAATTAGTAGCCTGTTGACCAGAACTCTGTTTCACTTGAAACTAGTTTAGCAATGTATTGCTGGCTGGAGAGTCTCCATTCAAATTCTACTGCTAGCATGCCATGGTGAATTATTAATAGTCAGATCTAGTAATTGGGTTTGTTTCATTAGTTATGTGTGAAAAAGGTTAAGTTTCACTTTTGATTGTGTTTTTCATTTGTACAAAAATTTTGTTTTTGCTGTGCATTTTCTGTAACAAAGTAGTGATAATTTATGAGTATTACTCATAAAATACCTACCTATAATGTATCTTTGTAGTATAATAATATATACATTGTTATTAAGATATTATATTATAGGTATTAATTTTGCGAATTGGCACTGCGAATATTATTATCTGTATTTTTCTTTTATTGTGTTTACAACAATCATCTAGTAACTTTGCCTCTGAAGCCTTCTCTTGTGTAAATAGTTGTTCAGTACTTAGGTATAATTTTCTGTTTCTTTATATTTATGTATGTTCTAAATAAAATCCACTGAGTGATAATGGTAGACTGGCTCCTACTCCATTAGGTGAAATAAATAGTGAAAGTAGATACAACAACAGAAAAGAAAACTCAACAGAGCCACTCGGCTAATCATTTAGTCCTGTGGTTGAATGGCGTTGTTCAATGAAAGAGCTAGCCTTGCAATGAAGCAGCAATTTGAACCAGTTGGCTTTCACAAAATATATTTTTAATATATACACAAATAACCAAATGATACAAAATTAAAACCTAAACACATTTACATTCAGCAGTATATCGCAATAGTAAGTGATTATGTGGGCAAAGTTGGTAAGCACTCAAAGTCTAGAAGAGAACTGGGTCTCAAGCGCAGCAGTTGTTGTGGTTATAATTTATCTCAATTTTGTACTATTTATAACTAGGCAGATGTTGTCCTGCTCTGAAATGAAAACAAAGCATTGAATGCGATTCCAACGCCACCTACCGGGTCCAATTGTAAATCTAAACCATCAGTCAATGTCATTATCAAAAATTCATCCTATACAAAATTAATGACAAATATATTTTTCTTCATGAATTTTTCCTCTTTATAGGGTTCCGTACCCAAAGGGTAAAAACGGGACCCTATGACTAAGACTTCGCTGTCCGTCCGTCTGTCAGTCTCCAGGCTGTATCTCAAGAACCACGATAGCTAGACAGTTGAAATTTTCACAAATTATGTATTTCTGTTGTCGCTATAATAACAAATACTAAAAACAAAATAAAATAAATATTTAAGGGGGCTCCTATACAACAAACGCTATTTTATTGCCCCTTTTTTGGGGTTCCGTTTCCAAAGGGTAAAAACGGGACCCTATTACTAAGAATTCGCTGTCTGTCCGTCTGTCTGTCTCCAGGCTGTATCTCAAGAACCGCGATAGCTAGACAGTTGAAATTTTCACAAATTATGTATTTCTGGTGCCGCTATAACAACAAATACTAAAAACAAACACAATTTTTTTGCCCTTTTTTGCTCGATATCAATAATGGCAACATGTAGGCACTTGAAATATTCACAAAATACTCAGTTGTATTTTTACTTTAATAATACATAATAAAATTAAAATAAATATTTAAGGGCGGCTCCCATACAACAAACGTGATTTTTTTGCCTGTTTTACGGAAACCTTCGTGCGCGAGTCCGACTCGCACTTGGCCGGTTTTTTAATAGTTATTCTGCTATTCGATGGAGACCGATCAAAAAATCAAAGATCATAAAAATCGGCCTTTCTCGAGTTATAAATAGAGTAACTAACCTGACTTTGTTTTTATAATGTAACTAGCGGACCCGGCAGACGTTGTCCTGCTCTGAAATTAAAACAATATAGAACCCGATTCCAGCGCCACCTACCGGGTCCAATTTTGTTTTCAAATCATCGTAATCACACAAAAATTTCATCCAAATCGGTCCTTTGTTACCATACTCCTCCGAAACGGCTTGACCGATTTTGATGAAATTTTATATGTGTATTCAATAGGTCTGAGAGTAAGTTTTTATCTCTTTTTTATACCGCTAGATCCCACGGGAACGCGGATCTTACAGGAACGCGAGTGAAACCGCGGGGGACAGCTAGTAAAAAATAGATAACAACCTATTCTCAGACCTACTGAATATACATATAAAGTTTAATCAAAATCGGTCAAGCCATTTCGGAGGAGTACGATAACTAAAACTTGTGACACGAGAATTTTATATAATAGGTTGGGGAAAAAGTTTCTTCGCATTTTTTAAGAATATTCAAAAAAAAAATTAATATAGTTTATTTACATTTAACTAAAGTATGTAGGTACAATTTTGTTCGATAACTTTTTGCCATCTTGTTGGTAGGGACATGATACCATTGCTATAGAAATTTTGGGACTTCTGATCAAAATACAGCGACAAGTGGTTTTGCCAGTCCTCACGTGATGTTAACCTGACACTGCCTGAAGAATTCTGAAGAGACCGAAACAGGTGGAAATCTGAAGGTGCAAGGTCAGGACTATACGGCGGATGCATTAACACCTCCCAGCCAAACTCTCTTAATTTTTGCTGAATGGCTAAAGATGTGTGAGGTCTAGCGTTATCATGTTGAAAAACCACACCCCTTCTGTTGATTAATTCCGGCCGCTTTCTCTCAACTTCTAGCTTTAATCTCATCAATTGTTCGCAGTAAAGTTCAGAATCGATGGTCCTGCCTGGTGGTAACAGCTCATAATGAATAATGCCCTTCCAATCCCACCACACACACAGCATTGTTGCGAGTTAACCCGGGTTTCGCCACAGTCTGTGAAGCCTGACCGGCCTTTGACCACGACCTTTTTCGCACGTTTTTGTCGTACGTCGTACATCACCAGTTATCAGCTTCTTCAAAAATGGTTCGGTTTCATTACGTCGTAATAAAGAATCACAAATGAGTACACGGTTCATTAGGTTTATTTCAGTGAGCTCTTGAGGTACCCAAATATCGAGCTTTTTTGTGTACCCAGTTTTTTTCAAATGCGCCAAAACTGTTTTGTGGTCAATTCCCAGTTCATCAGCTACGTCGTAACTACTGGTATGCTGATCTTGCTCCACTTTTTCAAAAATGGCATCCATTTTATCCGTAATAGGGCGACCAGAGCGACGTGCATCTTTGACATCAAAATTTCCGGATTGAAAGCGCTTAAACCAAATTTGTGCTACTCTCACAGACACTGCACTAGGTCCATAAACTACGCAAATTTTTTTCGCGGCTTGCGTTGCATTTTTACCTTTTTTGTAGTAAAATTTTAAAATGTATCGAATTTCTTCATTAGATTCACTCATCTTGACAGTACGAAAAACAAATGAAAATCACACATTTTCCTAATTTGAATTTGGAATTATGTTCTTTAAAATTTAAACTTTCAACGATACCAAAACCAGCAAGATACAAATAGTATAGCCAAAGAGATTTTATTACAAGTTCATACATACTATAATGTGAAAAGACTTTTTCCCCAACAATGTATAGATAGATATACAGGGTGTCCCATAAATAACACGCCACAGTGACACTGGAGCTAGATTGGCTTCAAGTCTATCAGATAAAATTAACATGACCAAAAGTTTAAATATTCCGATTTTTGTCATTTAAATCATACTACTTGGGAAATACTACAATTAAAAAATAATACTTAATAAATGGTGCAAGCGTCTTTTGTCGCCAAATTACTCATAGAGTTTTTTTTAAAAGCATAAAAATGGCAATATCTCGAAAACCAGAAAACTTTTACTAAGGTCATGTTGATATTATCTGATAGACCTGAAGCCAATCTAGCTCCAGTGTCACTTTGGCGTGTTATTTATGGGACGGCGTGTTATTTATGGGACACCCTGTATAGATAGATATAGATAGATCATAGATTAAGCTTTGGATGTTTTATTAATCTATGGTATAGATAGATTTTGCTAAACAATATGCAAACAAACAGATACATTAAATAAAAATAAAACCGGCTTTAGTGTATGTTAGACTTGCTCCTCCAAGATTCCATTTACGATTAAATAGTTTATTAATTATTAATCTTACCAACTCTAAATTTTAACGGACCGCAGTTTGTTTTTGAAGATATTTGATAATTTCAAAAAACCGCTTATTATTAGTTCCTTTTTCTCTTGTTGGTAAGGTACAGAACCCAATTTTTACTGTACATACGTTTTTTAATGAATCTTAGAAAATATCTCAACTTTTTGAAGGATTTTCCTGGGTCTCAATTTAGGTAAAGGACGCTATGAGGGAAAACCACTTATTGTCTGATCTATTTTAGTATTCTTATTGTTTAGTTTTATTTCAGTTATAATTATGATTTATTTATCATATTTTCCTTACCTAACTTTGATTAAGTGTAGCTATTTACGAATAAAATGTATAAGCAAGCACCGAAGAGTTAACTCCATCGTAAATTATATTTAGTATTATTATAAGTATTATTATCATATATTAGGTATATCCATTTGTTTTTATGGTAGGGGAGGCAATGATGCTAAATTTGTAGTTACTCGAGCGTCTTTGGGACCTACTGGAGTTTGAAGATAGGTGGAATAAAGAAAAAAAGGTTATGTGATATTTTCCCTTTCAGCGGTGGGGGGAGCGTCTACAGGGTTTCAAAAATGTAAAAAAAAACAGTCACCAAGAAATACTCGAGCGCGTCAGATATTAATAGGGTAGTCGCGCCACGTCTGTCTGATAACGAAAAAATAATAATCTGCCGTTTTGCGTGGTGGGGGTGGCCGTACGAAGGGGTCGAAAATATTTAAAAAAAAACATTACTCGAGCGCGTCAGACATTGATAAGGGATGTTAAGTGAACCAGTAGCTCCAGTAGCTCCTATTTTAAAGACTGACGATTTGCACGCGACCATCAGTCAGGGCCGATTTTTGAAAATGCAAAAAAAATCGTGGCCTTGATTTACTCGAGCGCGTCAGATTTTTATACAGGCGGTTCTTCTTGATGGCCTTGTTGTACTGACCCATAATCTGACAATTATGTTGAGGAATTTCCTTAATCTGACGGTTTAAAATAAAAATATAAAAAATATCGAAATCTCGAAAATATTTCAAGATATCGAAAAAATGTTTGTACAAAAGTTGTAGAGAATTTAATCTTCTACAATATTTATTATGAATACATATACCAAAAAACCCATAGGAAACGAGATATTTGCAATAAATGATTTTTTGACCTTTGACCTTGAAAAATCAGTAGTCGCGGGCACCCTAAGATAAGTAGCTTTTGAGACAAGTTTTAGGGTGTCAAAATAAAGGTTTATACAAGTTAATAGCTAATTAATTAATTAGTAAATCTCTGATTCTGAGGTGAAACTCATAATATTCCTGGACTAAACACTTAATAATGATTTTAGCTACTTCGGCTTGTGCAAATCGGCAGATTATGATATTTCCGTGATTCGTGACTAATTTCCTTCAAAATAAAAAAAAAAACTAATCGCGCTCGAGAAAATCCAGGTGACGTTTTTTTTTTTGCAACTTTGCGAGTCTCCTATTTTCTTTCGTCACGCCCAAATTGTCAGATTATTGAAATGTACACTATTTTGCATGTACCTAACTTACCTTACCTTAATCTGACGCGCTCGAGTATTTCAAACCATCGATTTTTTTTTACTAATTTGACGGGCTACCCTAGACGACACTATATAGAGGGCTCAGATTTGGTGAGAGTACTTCACAAGGTGCAAGTTTGCCCCCCTTATGTTAATCTGCCGCGCTCGAGTAAATCCCGAAATCCCCTATTCGCCTCCCCTACCATTACGGTTGGCATATCAAAAGGATTGTGTGGATTAGTCTTCTAAATTCAACAGGTGACCGGAATTTGAGGAATCGCGATTCTTAAAGAACATATTTGCTGGGATGTGGCCCAGATATACGACATCTATTGAAAAACATGGCTGATATTTGTCAAAATGTGTTTGAATTCCTATGTGGAATTCGACATAGATATGATAGATACCGAACACATGAGAATCACCCCCGTGTTCCTACACTTATCAAATCTATAAACAACTAGCTGTCCCTCGCGTTCCCGTAGGATCCGCGTTCCCGTGGGATTTAGCGGTATAAAAAATAGATAACAACCTACTCTCAGACCTATTGAATATATATATAAAACTAGTGGGCCCGGCAGACGTTGTCCTGCCATGAAATGAAAATAAAAATAAACGGATGGCGGATGCGTTAAAATATTGTCCATCATTATGTAACTTTATTAAAGTAAGTTTGCAGAAAAAAAATGCTAAAGTCAAATTTCAAGGTAAAATTTGACATTATTTTTTAGTTTTATCTAAATTTCTTAAAAACAGGCCCATTAATCTACTTTTTTTAGTCGCCTAATCAAAAATTGATTCATTTTCCTAATAAACGTTACTAAAATTATGTTTCTAAATGGAAAAGATTCCCGATTCCCGTGGGATCTAGCCGTATAAAAAATAGATAACAACTTACTCTCAGACCTACAGAATATACATATAAAATTTCATCAATATCGGTCTAGCCGTTTCAGAGGAGTATGGTAACAAATCATTTCCGAAATAGGTTGTTGTCTATTTTTTACTAGCTGTACCCCGCGGTTTCACCCGCGTTCCCGTAGGATCCGCGTTCCCGTAGGATCCGCGTTCCCGTAGGATCCGCGTTCCCGTAGGATCCGCGTTCCCGTGGGATCTAGCGGTACCAAAAATAGATAACAACCTACTCTCAGACCTACTAAATATACATATAAAAATTTCAGACCTACTAAATATACATATAAAATTTCATCAAAATCTGTCAAGCCGTTTCGGAGGAGTATGGTAACAAAGGACCAATTTAGATGAAATTTTGTGTGAGTATTTCAATGGGTTCCTCGATGATTTGAAAACAAAATTGGACCCGGTAGGTGGTGCTGAAATCGGGTTCTTAGCTATGTTTTAATTTCAGAGCAGGACGACGTCTGCCGGGTCCGCTAGTTCTATTATAAATTACTGCCTTGCCTACACTTTTAAGGAGATACAGTTGTTAGTCAGTCAGCTCAGCACCCACAAAATTGTTGTGATAAAGAAGGGAAAACTGGCTGAACTGTACATTAGCACCCGCTGATATGGGGCTTCACTTTTTTTTTCGTGTAGTATACTCTTCGTACTAAGAACTTTCACCAAGGCTTTTAAGGCGACAACGCACAGATTTCGAGAAAAAAAAAACCTAAAGTTTCAAATTTTCTAACTAATTCACGTATAAATATATATATATTAATTTATTTAAAATATCTTTTCTATTCAGAATCAACATGGCGTGATTAGGTTAGAAGTGAACGACACTTCGTGGTTATTTTTTTATGAATTAGTTTAGAATTAGGAAACTTCAGGACCTCGAAAAATCGCGTCAAAAGCCTTGTTGAAAGTTCTTACTACACGAAAAAATATAAGTGAAGCCCTAAATCAGCGGGTGCTAATGTACAGTTCTTCCAGGGAACTCGTTAGTCTAGTAGCTGGGCGCTAATACAACAGACGTTTCCCTATTATTACGCAGATCAGCACTCTACCGCCCTTTCAATCAGGCATATCATAAGAGACTTCTCTTTGACGACCTCATTACTTTCTCCTTCATTCTCAGACTGCAATATTTACCACATGCGATTCCATATTTTAAGTAAAAACGTAGGAAAATAATTTAAACAATAGTAACTACAGGTCTAGCTCTTAACTGAGTAGGTTCCTGTGGTATGGTAGCGGTGCGGGAGGAGTGTGTTTTCGTTACGTCAAATGACACGAGACTTCAGTCCGTCGTCGGCATCGCTGTCGTAAACACCTTTTATTTGGACTAGACGCTTTAAACAAAACGCACACGAGATTTACAAACAAAGATGAGACCTCTGATTAGTGTACAAACGAAAAAAAGTTGTTTATAGGGTGTACGAATATTTTAAGGCAAGAATATCAGATCCCAATTCTACTGAGCATAAAGATGACATTCATGTAAATAAAACCAATTTTTTACTATTTTATAAATTTTCAGTAGAGAAATGGCAAAAATGTGACAATTTCACAAAGAAAGTAGAGGAAGAGTACCTACTACAAATATTACCATCTTAGCGACGAGTTATTCGAATAGCAGTATAAATAGTGTATATAGTATACAGATTAATTGAATTGGATTTCAATTTCAGTTCAAAACATTTTATGTACCTATATTAAATCATATAGTAACTATTTTTTTCACTTTATATTGTTATACGCAATTATACTAATTCAATTTCGGTTTAGAATAGTAAATATCGTAAGGGATATTTTCATTACTATTCATCACGTGTATAGCGAGACAGTTCTGTTATGTCACTGTAACACCTCTCGTACCGCTCCCATACCGCAGGAACCTAAAGCGTAGGCCTAGACCTGTAGTATGGTGGTGTAAAATCTATACAATAATAAATTTATTCGTTAGCTGTTTGAAGCATCAGCAACAATGCATTTATTATTCCATGTAGAAGTCTTGTTTCATGCGACATATTTGGTGGTGGAATGCGGGTCAACCTCGAATCGTCCGCGTTGTCGCCCAGCCAGGCAGCCCTCCAAGCTAGACTTGTGACGAAGGAAGTGTGCGCTGAATTGCGTAGTAGTTGTTCGGATCAGTACCTACCTATTCTATTACAATACAGCTTCGGCACCGTTACAGCATGTCGTTCGTTAAACATACATACCTATCGCAATACTGTCCAGATTAGGAACACAACCGTTTTCCAGTTCGTGAAACTTATTTATATAATAACCGATTAATTACTTTCACGTGGCTTGTCCCGGTGCCTTGATGGATTGGACGTATTGTATTTGTATTGTCATTTATTTCTGTATTTAAGTAGTATCTGCGCTAGGTATCTGGGAGAGCCAATGTGAGGCTTGATGGGTTTACCCGCGATCTAGAGGAAAATGATAATGTTTTAGTTATAAAATTAAACATAATTATATTGTTACTGTAATTTTTTTCGAAAATCTAATGATGCACTTTTAGTTATAATCTAAATCGGCCTTGAGACTCCTTTCAGCATTTTTCGATATTTCCTTTAGTTTAGGATTTGGCCATCCACGCCCAGTTGAATAATTCAACCTGTATATACTTATGTATAGGTTAGTAACTTATTTTTTAGTGCAAATAAACTTAAAATTATGCGTAGGAATAATAAATTATAGCAGTTCTGATTTGGAGGTAGGTTGTTCTAGCAAATACTATTCCTACTTATGCTACCGTTAAGAATATTTGTGGACTTTTCAGGAGAGTAGTCCAGGCTACGATTAATAGGGAAATAGCTAGTGTAATAATAAGCTTCAAACATACAGTAGCGATAAGTGTTTGTTTTCCAAGAGGTATGGTAGTAGTCGTTCAAATTGCAGTGTATCAACACATATCCAATAAATTACCTTCAGAACAAATACATTTGTGTTGCAATGTAATCGTGAAACCATAACAGCGAGTAAACCACTGAGCTATGAAATCATGCAGACACGGCAATTGGCACGCCGAGTGCACTTTCTCGCTCGAGATCCGGCTAACTTGGCGCTTTTTAGGGTTCCGAAACTCAAAAGGAAACAACGGAACCCTTTGTTGTCCACCTGTCTGTCAAGACCCCGTTTCAAGAACGCATGAAGGTGTCAAGTTAAAATTAATATCAAATACTCAGATCTGCAAACCGTAGGAATAGTGAAAAATCAAACTTCTAAGTCAACGCAATCAAAAAACACGTTTAAGCTCCGTTGCCGCATTTTTTTAATCTCGCAAGGGAATCACAACCTATAGACATGAAATTTGGCAAGAAGCAATTTTAGTAATTTGTAAATTAGATTAGCAAATTTTGTAGCAAAAATTATGGTAGTCTAAAACCCCTAAATTTGTAGTAAAATCAGAAACAAAATTAAACTAAGTTAACTCTGAGATAATGGTGGTTTTTTGTCACTGCGACGTATGTATGACAACATTACAGTTATAAACTAATGCGAGGGAAACTGCGAGGACAGCTATTATGTTTATAATTTTACTAATAAATGATAAGATCCCTCGAGGACGCGGGCGAAACCGCGGTGGACAGTAAGTAATAAATACTTTGATTTCCAAATTTAAATTTTAAAGACAATAATATCGTTATTATTTATATCTACGGTTTGGGAACTGATTATGTGGGAAAATTACAACATAATCGGAATAAAAACCGGAAAAATGTCCCGATTCCCGTGATGATGGGCTATTTATATAATGGGCTATACAAGTTTGTACAGAACCACGGTGCGCGACTCCGACTCGCGCTAGACCGGGTTTTTTTCTGACATACAGCTCAAATCACATATTTGTTCGGGCTTTGGATTTGATTAACATATTTATGTAATTAAATAACGAATTTAGACGTTTCAACACACTCCTATATAATTGGTTCATCTGCATCGAAAATGACATAATTCGCTACTAACTCATAAAATATAATGAATGGAACACTAAACAAGAGAAATACCTACGTCACACAAATAAAGGAAGTAAATGCAATGTCTGCGGCCTTATCTGGTCCAGGCAACCTATATGGGTAACAGGAATTGGTAATTAAGTAGATATACATACTAAGAGTGCTCCGAGAGTTATGTATGTTACATGAACAATGATTGAAACACTGAAATAGCCTCACAGTGGTGATGGATTCCTAGAACGCTACTGTTTATGTAACGGTGAGACATTGTGTGATGTTTTGTTGTTTACACTTAACACACTACTTTACAGTAACATACATTGTTAAAATTAGCCGTAATTCAATGCATGTTATTACTTCCACCTAGCTAGCATGATATCCTACATATCTTTAAAAGGGGTTGCGTAGAACTATTTCAAATTATATAAATACAGAAAAATGGCCTGGCCGTCAGCAACCGTTGCGCATTTATCATTATTGTTCCTATCTATCCGTCAGCTACCAGGTATTAGCGGGGACGCCTATTTAAATGGCAATATTTTGGAATAATTTATTATTACCTATACCAATTATTACATGATAGATAAAAATATTCAAATTCATTATTTTTCCCATGCAAACATAATACAAAGATAATTTCTTCATTGTCAAAAATTGCGATTTTAGAAGTCGTAATTTAGTGCTGAAATATCTCTATAGGAATTGGTACCGCGCACCAATCGCGGAATAGTCATAGATTCAATGTCTTATTTTTTAAACGCTAATACAATCTCTTTTACTGTAGTCAATAATTCGGCTCTTGAATTAATTGTATTTATTAACATTGGGCCTACGAATTAATAATTACTTATTCGTAGCATTGGGCAGATAAATGAAGTAATTACCCGAGTGCGGTAAAGCGTTTAGGAGTTAGACCTTCCATCGTCAGCTCAGCAACATGAGATGGTGGCTACCATACGTAAATAACCGAACAGCTTTAGAAAGTATATGAATTAAAAACATTGACCTGGTTAAAGAATTATCCCCTAACTCCTAACTGTTAAGGAGTTGGACCTACCATCATCAGCTCAGCGACATGAGATGATGACTACCAGATGGAAATAGCTTTGATAAGTACGTATATGAATGAAAAATACTGTAAATTCTTATAAAATGTGAGGGTTGCCCTCGTTTTCCCCAGGATCCCACCATCAGATCCTGATCCTGGGACCACCGCCGAAGTATACTCTTTGAAATGAAAAAATAATTTTGAAAATCGGTTGATAATTGGCGGAGAAATTGATGAACATACATAAAAAAAATACATACAGTCGAACATTTATAACCTCCTCCATTTCTGAGGTCGTTTAAAAATGATTTAGTATGGAATGGCAAAAATACCATTTTGCTTGATACATAAGTAGTTCAGGAATGATAATAACGTTTTTCGGTATTACACAGTCGTCGTTGAGTACTTCCATACGAGTGATAACAACGACTTAAAAATTGCTATAGGTATTAATTAGCTTAAAAATATCAATAACACTGTCCACATAATATTGGCCCTATATTTATAGAAATAGAAATCATTTATTGGACAACACATTGGCATCAGATTAAAATAACAAAAAATAATAATAATTAATCTTAAATCTACCAAAGTGAAGCCAAAAGGGCAGCCACTCAGCATTATGTTGCGTCGGTCATTGATAACTGACGCAACGCTGATATTCTGTGGAACCCTCTATAGGTTTATGGGTGATGCAACGGCCATATCACAAGATCTAAGGGTGTGTTCACTAACCCTAAATAAATAAATATAATATAAATAAAAAAGACATTATTATTATAGAAAATGAAAGAAATAATAATAAAAGTATCATACATATTAAACTAGATATCCCTTGATCCATAAAATAATAATGAATAATTATGGATATAAATAAATAAATCAGAACGAGCGATTTACAGAGGAACAATCGACACGCTGCCGCTGTAGCGTTAACAATGCAATCGATTGAGGAAATGTCTTTTGTAACTTGACTTGACTCTTTTGTAATCTATTTAAGATAGATACTTTCAATAAGCATTCATCCTTTCCCTGAGAGGAAATTCCATTATTATATGAACGGGTGCCTAGACGTGGGGGTCGGCAACCGCGAGGGCTTCGACCTGTGCTGGCTGTGGAGGCGCCTGCGCGACCCCGCCCGGGCATAGCCTGTCTGCCCGGTCATCGACCAACCCCCCAACCCTGTGCGCCCGCCTAAGGTGTGCCCTCTCCCTCTCAGGTTGCCCATCGTCAACGCAGCCTAAATTTATTATTGAAATATTGTGTCAGCTACAAAAACTTGCTACTTATACTTATGTGTAGTTGTGAATATTGAATCACCAATAGACATTAATGTTATACGTTCGCAATGTAGCTGCGATATATTTACCCTTAGAAATTGTCGTCAAATTATAGGATTCGTCGGCAAGTAATTAGGTAGGTATATAATTCAAATGTGCTTTGAAGCGATATTGATGTAACAAAATTTCTCAATACACAAGCGCGTTGTAAAAGCTTTTGATAAATTGTTGTGATGTTCTTTTTTGTTTGAGGTAAATTTTATACTGAATAATAATTAAAATAATTAATATTATGAATTGAGATTATATACATGTATTTATTTTCAATATACTTCGACATGAAGCCTGCGACAGAAGTACTGCTCGCGCTCTTCAGACAGATGATGACACAAAAGTGCCACCGACGACCTATTATATATCTCTCGGTAGAAAATATTAATCAAAATAAATTTTAATTAATAAAATTATTTTTAAAAATAAAAAACAAAAACCGATTTCAAAACTGTAACCTATACCTATGTACAAACATAAACTAATAAAAAGTAAAGAATAATATTTTAATTTCAAAGCAAGAGCCTTAAAGGACAATCAACAAAATTATTGATATTTATATATCTATTTAATATTTATAAACAGTTCTTTTTGGAGTCGGTGCCAGTCAAGAAGAAGGACAGTTTTGAACTGGACACGAAGTGTTCATACGAGAAAACGTCTTACGACACCTCTCCTTACGGTAATGTTCCTTAGGTCTGCGCCGTCGCTCCCCTACTTTTCGAAAGTTTGTTACAAAGGCAGAATTAAACTGTCCTTCTTGGCTGGCACCGACTCCAAAAAGAACTGTTTATAAATATTAAATAGATATATAAATATCAATAATTTTGTTGATTGTCCTTTAAGGCTCTTGCTTTGAAATTAAAATATTATTCTTTACTTTTTATTAGTTTATGTTTGTACATAGGTATAGGTTACAGTTTTGAAGTCGGTTTTTGTTTTTTATTTTTAAAAATAATTTTATTTTTTAATTTTTAAAGTTTATTCCTTATTATATGTTATCCTAGGCAAAACTAGTTTGTCCTGAAATCGGGTCTGGCCGGTAAAATATAATATATAACTAGCGGGCCCGGCAGACGTCGTCCTGCCCTGAAATTAAAACAAATCTTGGAACTCGATTCCAGCGCCACCTACCGGGTCCAATTGTATTTTAAAACCATCGAAGAACCCATTGAAGTATACACACGAAATTTCATCCAAATCCAAAAAGTCACGCTCAACGACTCAGTTTGATTCACTAAGGTTTATCAAACGAGATAGAATTTTTTTCGTTTTTGTTGATTTTCTCAAAAAGTGCTTAATCAATTTCGACAAAATTTAAATGGGACCACCTCTGAAGTAGGATCTACCAAACAAAAAAAGAATCATCAAAATCTATTCATAATTGGCAGAGAAATCGAGTAACAAACATACAAAAAAAAAAAAAAAACAGACGAATTGAGAACCTCCTCCTTTTTTTTGAAGTCGGTTAAAAATAGGACCACGGACCCAACTTATAGATCACTTGCTCTATGTTCGATTAGCTTCACTATAAATTTTCGAATTAGATAAAATTACTTCGGACGGAACCCTATGGCGTTGACGTTTTTACATGCCCTTGACCGGTTTTATTTTCAAATATTATGGTCTATGGTGTATATTTAACTTTTTTGTTCATAGGCTCAAATATGAGACTAATGTGATAAATTCATATAATAAGACGGGTGATTCTAAAATTATGAAAAAATTCGCAACTTTCAAATTCAAACCTGGAATGAACAATGAATTAATTAAGTAATCGATCTGAAAACTCATCAGGGTAACTGACGGTATCTTAACGGGCATGGGTGATAATGTACGTGTACAATTAATAATATGACCGATGCTCGAGTAGGATCGCCAGGTCATAGTAGGTGAACTGACGGTTGCGGGCGCGACGCGCGACGGGTGCCACCCCGCACCCTCCGCCAGTGTTATATTGGTGCGATGGTGCGTGCGGGACGGCCGCGGGGTGGGGCGTGATGACCGGGCGCTGAACCTCACCAGTCAAAATCAATACAGCTGCTCTCGCCGCCCGGTGAGCTTGCGCTCGTCTGGCTGGGGCCCGTTGCCATGGATACGCGAGCAGATAAACTAAAACGCGCTGGGCTGAGATACCTCCCGCGCTGCGTCCCTCAACCCGCCCGCCAAACGCTTTGGGGTGGCAAACTTTTACATAGGTACTAAATATAGTATTTGGATCCAACTACCATTAAAATAAGGAAAAAGGTGCCATACCGCGCGCAATCCCTTTCTGTTAAGTCTCCACTACTCGTAAAATGGCGTAACTAACATGTATGGGTTTAATAATCCTGAGTCGAAAGAAATATTTTTTATTGAAATATTAATAAATTTATTTCACAGAAGATGAATAGGGATGTCGACTCAGGTATCAAATCTGATTCCATTTTATTCAAGGCTTGTGACGTCATAAACATACTTAACATCAACGTCTATTCTTTGCAGTTAATAAAAAACTTAAAAACTTATGTTGGGTTGGTCTTATTGAACATCTTTTACCTACTATGGGGCCAACACGGAAATATGAATAATTTTTTCAACTCTTCTAAAGAAGCAAAACTTTACTCGATCAAAATGTATGAAAAATATTCTTCTATTAGCGAAGAAAAATATTGTCAGGAAATTATGAGCTCAGTAACTTCTGAGGAACACACCATTTTAAAGTATGGGTATTTCATATGCTTACTTTCTGTGTTTCCATGTCTATCGTTCCGTACTAAGTACCTATATTAATAAGTTGTACGTATGTCATGGATACGCTTGGATGAAATATTATTTTGTTCTAATTACAGAATGTGGATCACAAGTCCAAATTCCGTTCTAAGAAGGGTCGATTGCCATTTGTTGAATTGAATGGTGAAGAGATCGCAGACAGCGTATTTATCATAAAGGAACTTTCTGAAAAGTACAACAAGGATCTTGACGTGGGTAAGTGGAATGCCATAGTTACATTAAAAATGAAACAATGTTTTGGGGTATTTCGTCCGCCTGTCGCGCACATTTACAATTAGCGCACATATCAAATTCTGTAATAACTTTTGTTACTTTGTGATTGTATTCGTGTGTACAGTTGATGAATCTCTTTGAAAAAAAAAATTGTAATTAAGGTACCTAGGGAAAAATATACCTAATTATCATCGTTTGCTGATAGGTCATCGTTTGCTGCCGGGACACATCATCGTCAAAATAAGTGGGTACTAAAATGTACGCTGTCACCATGCTCAGAAATAAAGAAAAGGATTCGAGTCCACGACTTTCATAAACACTATCAAAGATCTTTCATCGCCTTAGATATTTATAGTTAGTTAGATCAACACCGAAAAATACACAGTAATCAAATTGCCTATTCCTAGTAGACACATGGAATCATTTTTTAAAACAGCTTTTCCCGCAATATTCTCTGACCCTTTAATCCTAGAATTCTAGATGTTAGTAGGACGTCGCGCATGTGTACTTAATAGAGTTGTGGGCAACGTATTTCCATGATATGACCTAGTTGTGTTTCACATGCAGCTCTGACGGCGGACCAGCGAGTGGTATCGCACGCGATGATTTCAATGATCGAAAATCACCTCTCCTGGGTGATTTTGTGGTGGCGTGCAAAGTATCCGGACAGTTTCATTAAGGGCTACCAATTGAACCTTCAGGCCGCGCTCAACACTCGTCTGCCGAACCCAATACTCAACTTCTTCTACAAACTGATATCCGCACGGAAGGTGAGTGTTCATTATCAAGAAACTTATGATCTTACGTACAATTTTATTACTAACTAGCTAGATGCTGCTACACCTATATTTTTGTTGGCGTGTAATTCAGGCTAATAAACGAACTAGATGCTGTTGAAGCTTGGCCAGGCCTACCTACACTATACACAAAACTAATTAAACATAATATACAACAGTTTTTAACTGTCCGCATTCACTGAGAAGGATTTGTTTCTTTGTTCTTGTTGAATCGCGATTCCTGGAATTCAATTTTACATGGGTAGCTTTCGGACGTCCGTCCAATTCGCGTTTCAAAGGGCTATACAAATAGGATCGTAGCAGGAGCATAGTGATCGTAAAAGTTTGGAGCCGTGCAGCTTTACAAAACATACAGTATGTATAAAGTATATATTTTGTAAGGCTGCATGACTTCAATTTTTTTTTAGTGTACTCGTCACTTAACTAACTTATCTGATGAAACGATAGTTATATAATAATGAAGATAATATACCTAAGATAAAATTTTAACGAATGAAGTCTGGAAGTATTTTGTAATAACATGTAGGTATGTTTGTAAAGTAAATGGGTCCTAATTAAATGTGAGATCGTTCTGAATCGTGTGCCAAAGAAATGCCAAATCAACAGTGTTCCAAATCCAAAAATATTTCCGAAATAATATAACATAATCTATTGACATATTTATTTAAAAAGTATTATGTATATGTTAAAACATTAATGTGGAGTGAAATAAATATTTTAGGGCATGAAGAAAGCTAAGGCCCATGGCATCGGCGTGCATAGCCAAGATGAGATAATGGATTTCGGCAAGAACGATTTGCGCGTGTTGTCCGACTTGCTCTGCGATAGACCATTCTTCTTCGGCGATGAACCTACACTTGTAAGTATATTGCATATTTAATTACATTGATTTTCTTTGATTATTCACTAGCTATCCCCTCGGGTTTTCAACTGCATTTCCGGTGTAAAAAGTCCAATGCATATCCCACTAATATTATAAACTTGAAAGTATGTTTGAATGTGTGTTATGTTTGCGGGGGACAGCTAGTGAAGTCATAATTTAAGGATGAAGTTTTCTCTAAATCTATTACCCCAAATAACAAAAAAGACACTATTACGATTGTATTGAGGCATTTGTTTGTTATAATAGTTGGATGTGGTGGCGTTCGCAAACCTCGCTCAACTACAATTTATTGATAAAGAAGTGTCTCATCCGCTGCGTGACACGATGAATGAATCGTTTCCGAACCTCGTGGGCCTTGTGTCCCGCATCAAGGAGCGCGCCTTCCACGACTGGGATGAGATATGCACCACCCTCGACCTTAATGCACATCTCCCAAAGCCGGCCAAGGACGTGAAAGAGGTAAAGGAGGGTGGTACCGCCCCTGCTGAAAAACAACCTCTCTCAGAGGACACCGAGAAAGGAAAGGTCAGTAAAATAATTATATTATAAAAAGACAGAATAAGACTAAGGGCCTATCCACACGGCGTATTTTAAACGCGCCAACGACGAGCCTAAACGTTAGCATACGTTAAAAAAAAAATGTGGTGCCGTGAACGCGCGTTTTTTTATACAAACCAGCGCGTTTGTATAAAAAAACGCGTGTATACAGCCATACAGACGCGCTGCAGTCGCGCGTATGTATTATAATACAGAAAGCTCTACATTACCACCAGACACAACAGTAGTAAAAAGCAATACAGACGAGCTTTGAACGCGCTTCTCGCCGTAAGCGCGCGTTCGTAAAACACGTGTCACCTACACTTTCACACTGTCTGCAGAAAATTATACAGAGCCGATAGTGCCGTCGTGAAACAATTTCTTCGAGGTCGATTATACTTGTTTATGTAAAAAAAAGAAAGTGTTATTGGCAACATCCTTATATAGAAAATAATTTAGGCCAGGCCCTTTCTGGAATATTCGGCTAATTTATAGTTGTACAATTCGGGATCGGGATACTTTTCAACTTCCAGTACTAACACAAGATTAGAGTCGCATTTTGGTGCTTCCGGCACAGTAAAATGCCGGGTGGCTATTGGACATGAATTTCTATCGCGCCGCTGCTGTGCTTACCACACCATTCAGAACGCTCTATATAAATATAGGCTGCTGTATACCGAGTGCTGATGTCGCACCACTGCTGCACTGACTAATCAGAAAAGAGCCTAAGTGTTGTAGAAAACGTCAGTGGATTTGCTTTCTTAATGATGAGTAGGTTTTAGTGGTAGTGACGTCGGACACGTCGGCGATAGTCGTGGGTCCTTTGTAGTACTCGACTGGCTGGCTACCACCCACTTGCAATTGAGAGCTATTTGCCTTTAAGGCATTGTTATAAGGTATAACACATTGGCAATACCCTGGTATTGCTAATGTCTATAGGCGACGATAGTCACTCATCATCAGTTGACCCGCCTTCCTGGGTGTCAAGCATGAGTGTCCGATAAAAGAATTAATTCTGTTAGTAATTTGTTTTGGAAGAGAATGAGCGTAATCTTGACCAAAAAGTGCGAATAATCAAGTAAACATACTTGATTCCGGATCAATATCCGTTTGTGACGAATTAATAACAATGGACTCATCATCGTCATCAAATCAAACTTTTTTTAAATGCCTTTCTTTAATTCTAGAATGACGAAAAGGAACCTGAAAAGGAGGAAAAGGACAACGAGAAGGAAAATTAAATGTAAATACGGCGTCCATAACGTTGGCACATCACAATTACCATACTTAATATACATGTTGAATTATGCACTTAAGAGTCGGATTCTAAAATGAATCTTTATATTATTAGCGTGTAAATCCATTTGTCTTTCCCGTTTTTTTGTTTAAAATCTGCAAAATCGCAGTGTTTTGATTATAATTTAATTTCTTTGACATTAATTATAATTATAATTATCATAGCTTTTTTCCTTAGCTATCCGTTACAGTGCAAGTCAAGGTTAGATTTCATTGGCTTGTTAAACTTTCAGGATTGGATGTAGTTCATCAAAATGAACGACTTAAAATTTGTATGACATCTGAAAGTGTCTAAAATTCAAATACAATTTGGTTTTAATGTTAAAAGTTGATAGTATTGAGTACTTGATACCCTTGTAAGTTAAACTAGGCAATTAAAACTAATACTGTATACAATTGATACTCATTTTGAATAATTACCTAATTTCTCGAGTTGCGCTTGAGCTTTATGACAATATGTATTAATTTTGGATTTACCTTAATAATAATGTATCCCTTGTTTGTTTTGATGATGTTTATTAAATAAGTTTGTATGGTACTTACAGGTTTAGATAATTATATTATATGTAATCAAATGGGTTATATTCTCATATACATTTTAATCAACCTTGTAGAAACTGGTAATTAAATATCTATTTCCATAATAACACTTGAACTATGTAAATGTAATTGCGGCCTGTATACTGTATACTTTGATATCTCGAATTTTACATGAACGATGAAGTCTACAGTTAGGAATTGTAATTATGAAATAAGAATAACGTTGTTTTTGTGTACTAATTGGTCTCACCGATTTGATTCTTCTAATTTTTTTTTCGAAAAATTGGCTTTTAACTTCTTTAACATTTCTATAATTATGTATTTGATTAGTCTAAAAAGCTCCCACCTCAAATACTCGCCCTATATAATAATGTTAACATTTGTTACGTGATTGATAACGTATTTGATTTATGCACAAAAGGCTAATGTTATTGTGTTTATTTTACAAAATTATAAAGTATAGAGAGTGTAAGGTCTAACGAAGCCGACCGGTTGTAATCGGTAATCGAAGGCCTTACTTACTTGCCTTCCATTTGTCAGGTTGATAATCACGGTCGGCTGCGATAGGCTTTAATTATACCAAAAATTGGCTAATATTTAGTAGATAATTGAAAAGTATTACATGACAAAACACAAAACAGCTCCATTCACGATTCACTATGGAGCTGATGTGTATGTTTAGACTGTTTTGAGATTCTTCTTTTACAAATAAAATTATACAATTTACAATTTTGATAGTCAAAAGCCTGGAAGACTGTTTTTTCAAGTTATTAATAGTTCATAGTCCATAAACTTTTGATAATGTATTAATTGTTAAGATTAGATTAGGAACGAATGCTTTCAAAATTATTAGTTACGTACCAAATTAATTCTATCCGTATTTAGTTTAGTAGGTACCTACTTACTAACATTAGTAGATAAATTAAAAGTGATTATGTTGATCTTTAAACGTAGTAATCTCATTTTATTTGTATTTCATCATTACCAAAATACATTTGGATAAAATATTATTATCGGTTCATTCCATGCAAAGAAACATTCACATATTTTTATTAGTCACTGAAACAGGCTCATATTATACTTGTATTAGCTGATAAATATATGAAGTACATTCCACTCTCACTAATTATCTCTCGTCCAAAATTTATTGTAGAAATAAAGCTCAATGATCAAATGTAATAACATCGAGTTTCATGCTAAACCAATTCATATTATAAATACCAGCTAAATACAGTCTGACGGTATTTAAATATAATTAATGTTTGATTAATGTAATGTATAGGACTATAGATCGAAATATACGTAAGTGGAGATTTTAAGTTACGGTAGGTTAAGGCGGGTATCCTCATTTCTAACGCAACTTAGGCTGCGTTTCCACGGCAGATACATAGAGAGACGCTTCGTTTACCCGAAGCGATCCTATTTGCGGGTTAAAACACTTACCTCGCTACGCATCTGCGGTGGAAATGCATCCTAAGTTGCGTTAGAAATGAGGATTCGTTCCGCTCTTAGAAGCTAAAAAGTGAATAGTAATTAAGTACTTAGATCAGAAATTTATTTGACGTAAAATATGATTTCCGATTTTCGGGGATAGGTTGACGATAAGTCCCTCCCACAACTGCTGACCATCACTGCCATTAGTACCAGATATAAGGAATTAAGAATAAGGAAGTAAATATAAGGAAGTATCACGTGAACCTCGGCCGCGCGCCGCTGTTTCCGGCGAGGCCTCTTCAAATATAGAGCTAGCTATCTTATCCTACTGATATATTGAGGTCACCTCATTTTAGAGCCTGTTTCAGTTTTAATACTTACTGTAGACGCGTGACGAGTAGCTTGGTGGATGTTACACCCGTCGTACGAAGGTAGATGATAGGTACACAACTATAGCCGTAACTTACTGTAGGTAGTTGTCTCGTCGATTGTGTAGGTAAGTTTAGACTTCACTTAGATCTGAAAACCATACATCTCTGGAATGTAAGTTTAATAACAAAGACAGGAAAGTAAAGTTGTCTAATAATACGAAATTAATTATAAGTATATGTGCTCAATTTTGGCTCTGGTGGATTTCAAATTGATATGCTCGTACATCCACATTACAGTTCCACAGACCAGCGAACATCATACCCAACTTGGGAACTTTATTGTGTTTCTGTATCTACTGTCTGTCCTTACTGTCTCTACGTTAAACATATTATATTATTTCAACTTGTCGTAGTCATTCACAACGTGTATTGTTTTACGTTAGTGCTATTATACAAATTAATCTTAATTACTCTTAATGTTAATGATAAGCACTTATTTCAAGTACCTATGTTTATAATTATAATTGGAACTTAATGAATATAATGAGAATAAGTTTTAATAACTTAAGGAC
Source organism: Ochropacha duplaris (assembly GCA_951361185.1). Taxonomy (NCBI): domain Eukaryota; kingdom Metazoa; phylum Arthropoda; class Insecta; order Lepidoptera; family Drepanidae; genus Ochropacha; species Ochropacha duplaris. The sequence goes on from OX592690.1 coordinate 7,468,759, forward strand.
ATCAGTTTTACTTTATCATATTCATAGTTATTAATTAGTATTGTGATTTTCAATTAATGTGTCAATATTTATATCTAAGTAATATTCAAGTAGATACTAATGGTTCGCCATTAACTGAGCTTTCAGTGGACACTTAAGGATTTCAGTGTAATATTCTGTCGTAATTAAATATATACTTATCTACTTTAATATACTGCAACGCAATTCGATGAGAAGTTAATTCATATCGAAGTGTCGAGCAGGTGAGTTTTATTTATATCCACTACCTGTTGTGTTCTGTTTTAAATAGATGTGTTTGTTTATTAATTCGTGAGGTAGGTAAGTGATACATCAGTTAAAATTTTCATCTAATTCCAAGATATTTACTGTTAAAAGTTTTTTTATGAATGATAATAACAACTACCAAATGAAAACGAATGAAGATTGGCCACGGATAAATTTAATGAGAAGGTAGGTATGATTAGTATGATTTACTTACAATCGTTAACAGTAAGTAAGTTTGACAAACAATGTTACTATAATTTCTGCAAGAAGTCTTGCTTCTTATTCAAATTGGATCGGGGAACTACCAGTACTGCAGTATGTATACAAATTAATAATGTAAATAAAGAAGTGAGTGGGGCCAAGGATGGAACCCTGAGGCATAGCCATATTTTGTTCATCTTTCTAATATTATAAAGAAGAAAGATTTGTATGTATGTAGCGAATAAACTCAAAAACACTGGGCCGGTTAATAAAAATCTTTCACCATTTAAAATGCAACATTATTCCAGATGAACATAGGCTATATTTTTATCCCGGGATATGATAATCCCAGAATCTCACGGGAACGCGGGTGAAACTGCGGAGGACAAATAAATGATTATGGTTTTTCTGTAAGTAAATCTTTAGTTTTTATAAGTGTTTCCATGGTAAGCGAAGATGTGGCCGAAGGTGGTAAGCACACAGAGCCTAGATGGGAACTGGCGCTCAAGTGCAGCTGTTGGAACACGCCATTATGTGCAAAGAGGATAAAAACACTACGTTTTATGTTCTTGGCGACAGACTTTCAACTTGAGGGTAGTAGGTAGCCAGCCAGTCGGGTCCTACAAAGTACTTTACCAATGTGCTATGGTTTCTTCTCGATGTTTTCTTTCACCGAAAGCTCAAACTCATTGTAAGATTCGAATCAACTACATTCGCCGCGATATCCGACGTCATCACCTGTCAAATAAGTAAGGTAGGTAGGGGCTCGGAACAATAATGTTATAGCATGGAAGCCGGGCTAAAATAAAAACCGAGTACTATATAGTTTATTCATTTATGTCAATTACCATATCGTAATGTGTGAATGAAACATAACGGGGCTGTTTGTTTTTATTATTTTTGAACGTGTCACCAGCAAAAAATGTCAAATGGTCACCTAATGCCACCAAATACAAAAGTTCTATCCAACACGTCAAAATACTTATGTTGGCTATCAACTTAATTTTGTAGTTTTATGTTTTGTCGATACGAGTCAGTGAAAAAAGCGAGTTAATTATTAATTTCTGTCTGAGAACGTGGTCAGAAAGTATATAAGATGTCTTGTGTTGTAAAGTGTGTAGAGCCCATAGTTCAAGAAAAGAAAATGAGAACGAAACGTTAACATTTCATCGGTGAGTTTAGAGATATATTTTTCAAAATTGGAAATAAAAAAGTGATAGACGATAAATAAAAATAGTACTTTATGCCTATCTACTCAAAAGAATTCACGTAATGTGCTTTATTTTGTGATTTTTCTGAAAAATAATATTGTCGCAAGTTAAGGTTACTAGTGATGTAAAAATGGTTATCGACAAAGACTTTAAACTTATACTATCTATATTTAAATTTCTTTGGTTATTGATAATCATTTCAATACTGTTGCAGATTTCCTAATGATGGTGAAATGAAAATTAAATGGAGTCAGTGCACCAATAGGTATTTCTCATACAAACTTCCACCCCCCTTTTCACACCCCCTTAAAGGGTGATTTCTGGGATAAAAACTATTCTATATTTTTTCCCGAAATCCAAACTACCCTTTAACCCAATTTCATCTAAATCGGTTCGGCGGTTTAAGCGTGAAGAAGTAACAGACAGACAAAATGAAATTAGTTCAGCGGTAATTGATTTCCCATACTAACTTCCACCCCCCTTTTCACCCCCTTAAGGGGTGATTTCTAGGATAAAAACTATCCTTTGTCTTTTCCCGAGACTCCAACAATCCCTATACCGTATTTCATCTAAATCGGTTCGGCAGTTTATGCGTGAAGAGGTAACAGACAGACAGACACACTTTCGCATTTATAATATTAGTATGGATATGGATATTAGTATGGATTTTAATGATTAATAAAGACATTAAATTAATAATTGTAGTTTCATTTATACTTGTGTTATGTATTGTAGTTTCATTTATACTTGTGTCAAATTCTTATCGTCTCTTTCCTACCACACTTGACGGATATTCCGACGTCGATGTTCCGTCGTGGTAAATCCGTTAATAAACCACAGCCACACTTGGCAGATTATCCGTCGACAGCCAGCGCCTACGGTGTGTTCGTAATGGATCCGTCGCTGCGTTTTATCCGCCGAATGTGCCGCGATACATGTAAATACACGAAATGCGTTGTAGCCGGATGGAGCAGACGCTGAGTGCGAGCGGTCTGCGACAGAACGACCGATTTTCCGTTTAGTGAGCCCGTTAATAGTCATTTTGAAGCAATCCGCGACGGAATATCCGTCAAGTGTGGCGTAGGCCTGGTAAAGTCTGGAGGCGCGTTTTCGGGCCGATAATAAATTAATAATAACATGGGAATGTTAAGAAAAGGATAAACTATATGAATTAAAAATATATATAATAGAAAACTATTCTATCTATAGGTACATATAATAAAAATGTAACGGATCGCTATCTGTACATGGAAGATATATGAGAAAAAATATTATTGGGTCCTTTATCACCGCAATAGCACCCAAAATAATGATTGTTAGAATTTTGTCTGTTTGTGCAAGCTAATCTCAGAAACGGCTTATTCAGACGTGGTTTTCACTAATATATTGTGGTAAGCTTCACTTAACATTTAGTGTTTGTTTCATGTCAATCGGTACTTAAATAAAAAAGTTGTGAATTTAAAGAATCACGTCGAACATTAGTTAAACCAAAAGATATATCCAAAAAATGCTGCCCAAAGTCACTATTCCACGCGGACGAAGTCGCGGGCACAGCTAGTACTAACTATATTTACTTGTTTGCTTTGATGACTTATATCGACACGACAATGTCGATGATAAGCCCATCACTAGCCAAAAAATAGCTTGTGACAACCTGCATGATAACGAAACAGAACGGTATTATATGTCTCTTTCCCACGCATTATTAACGTCGAAAGTAAAAAAGGTAAAGTATATGCATTTCATTTCTTATTTTAGCCCGGCTTCCATGCTAGTTATTGTTCCGAGGTGACTGACATTGGAGAATGTTACTAGGTATGCCAAATCGGTTGAAAGTGTTGTTACAGTAAAGCTTGTATGTATACAAATACACTAGTGTTTATTGTATTCAAAAATACCTATTAGTTTTGATTTTACAGGCATTTAAACTTACGATAAAATCGAGTCCCGCTAACAGTCACGTGACCGCATTTGATGTCAATGTGCAACACTCGCTCATAGCGGAGCGTTGCACATTGACGTCACACAAGTATGTAACATCGAGTACGAGGCCGCATCGCACGTTTACTTCTAGAAATCGGAAACGAATTGACGTATCGAAGTAATTCTTTCACTTGTACTTTTTATTTTTGACAGAGAATATGGAGAGCTGATATTCTAAATTAGGTAACATTCTTCTTGACGATTTACATGGAATTTTGTATGAAATTACATACTTGTGACGTCAGAAATATACGTGGTGTATATTTCTGACGTCACAAGTTTCAATTCAATATTATTTCACCGATAGAAAGCTACATAATCAGCGACTAACATTGTATATACCTACATATTTCCATTGGAAACGCGGGGAATCCGCGGGTCGGAAGCTAGTTTGAGTATAGGTACATAGGAATATTTAAAAATTATTTAATACTAGCGGACCTGGCAGACGTTGTTCTGCTCTGAAATTAAAACAAAACTTAGAACCCGATTCCAGCTACCGCGTCCAATTTTGTTTTCAAATCATCGAGGAAATACACCCACAAAATTTCATCCAAATCGGTCCTTTGTTACCGTACTCCTCCGAAACGGCTCGACCGATTTTGATGAAATTTTATATGTATATTCAGTAGGTCTGGAGTATGTTGTCATCTATTTTTGGTACCGCTAAATCCCACGGGAACGCGGATCCTACAGGAACGCGGGTGAAACCGCGGGGGACAGCTAGTAAAAAATAGATAACAACCTATTCTCAGACCTACTGAATGTAAAGTTAAAGTTTCATCACAATCGGTCAAGCCGTTTCAGAGGAGTACGGTAACTGAAACTGTGACACGAGAATTTTATATACAGGTTGAATTTTTCAACAGGGCGTGGATGGCTTAATCCTAAACTAAAGGGAGTATCGAAAAATGCTGAAAGCAGTCTAAAGCCGATTTTGATTTAAACTAAAACTGCATCATTCGATTTTCGAAAAAATGTTTTCCCAAGCCAGGAATCGAACCCGATGAATTTGAAAAAAAAACACAGCCTGTATTATTACACCATACGATAATGTTGCTAATAAGGATCAAATTCTCAGAAGTAATGACATACCGAAAACTAAAATAATGTGTTCTTTTTTAATAAATTGATTAACATTTTTTTATATTCCCACTAATTATTACACCTATCGTAGTATCAAATTATGAGAAATAATTTTTGATTTGGTACACTCGTTGGACCTCTACTCATAACTCACTCGCATTAAGCACCACAACATAATACAACATACATAATTTCATGACATGGGCACTGTCATGTCAAGGATCAAATTCTCAGAAGTAATGACATACCGAAAACTAAAATAAAGTGTTCTTTTTTAATAAAATGATTTAAAAAAAAGTGTTTTCATACAAAGTATTGCACTTATCCTATCGTAGGTACTATCAAATTGATTGAAATAATTTTTAATTTTGTACACTCGTTGGACTTGACTGATAACCCACTCGCATTAACAAGGCTGTTTTTGAGTAAAACTAATACGGCATCATTAGATTTTTGATAAAATATGTTTTCAAGTCAGGCATCAAACCCGTTGATTTTGAGACAATTTACACATTCAATATTATTATACCATCTAGTAATTTTGTTAATAAGAATCAAATTTTGGGAAGTAATAACATACGGAAAAATAAAGGAAAGTGTTCATTTTTAATAAAATCAATATTTTTGTATTTTCATACATTTCCTACAACATGTAGATGAGTAGGTACCACGAAGTAAAGGTACTTACCGTAGTTAGGTATAGCTAGTCAAACTGTTCGATACAGTGCCCATGTCATGAAATTATGTATGTTGTATTATGTTGTGGTGCTTAATGCGAGTGAGTTATGAGTAGAGGTCCAACGAGTGTACCAAATCAAAAATTATTTCTAATAATTTGATACTACGATAGGTGTAATAATTAGTGGGAATATAAAAAAATGTTAATCAATTTATTAAAAAAGAGCACTTTCTTTAAGTTTGCCGTATGTCATTACTTCTGAGAATTTGATCCTTATTAGCAACATTATCGGATGGTGTAATAATACAGGCTGTGTATTTTTTTTTCAAATTCATCGGGTTTGATTCCTGGCTTGGGGAAATATTTTTTCGAAAATCGAATGATGCAGTTTTAGTTTTAATCAAAATCGGCCTCGAGACTCCTTTCAGCATTTTTCGATATTCCCTTTAGTTTAGGATGTGGACATCCACGCCCACTTGAAAAATTCACATTGATTAGAAATCTGATTTCCATATGCAGTCCAGGCCTGATCGAGTAGCTGTGTGTACCTAGTTTTTAACAGAAACAGAAGTAAGCGTCTAACCGTCTACTTACCTACTCCATAGCTAGCTAGGCAAACTGCCTACGTTTAATTTGTCTAGATGCACTTCCTTCTACAGACTTACGTTTACAATGTTTAATTTTAATGGCAAACTTTAGGTTTCCGTACCTATCCTAAAGGGGTTACATGTGTCGGTTCGTTCGAAACATCACAGGTTTTATTTAATAAGAAACGTAGAAATTGAAATATCGATCTATGTAGGTAGATGAGTAAAACTGACTGAAATATCAGAGCACAGCCCCAAACTTAAGGCGATGATAGCGCAGTGGTAGTGACGTCGGATACTGCGGCGAAGGCCGTGGGTTCAAATCCTACAATGAGGAGGGTTTGTACCATCTAGTCGACATGGTGAAATATTTAGTTGTATTTTAAAAATAATTAGGTAGGTACCGCGCAAAATAAATGAAAAGCCATGAATCCGTAGTATTATAATAGTTGAAAGGCAGGTAGTTTCCTTATAGGGAGTAGTTATCCGCTAAGGAAGGATTTTTGAACATTCAACTGTTCCCTCGAGAACGCGGGCGAAGCCTTTTTTTTTTTTTTACGTGGGGAAATCCTCATGGATACCCGGCCGCTCGAGGGGGGCAGCTGGCCGGGTTATGTCAGACTCCTACTGACTAAAACCCCACGGTGCTTCAACCTGTCGCTGCTGGTGCTGGGTATACGGGGGCGCCGAGGCATTCGTCCGCGTACCCAGCAGCGACGGCCCGGTGGCGGGCCTCTACTGCTACGACGGGAGGATCGGAGCTCGTATCCTCACCGTCTCGCCTTGGGTAGTGAGTGGAAACACGCACTAGACTACCCGAGCCCGTTGTTAGAGGGCGGCTGACTCCCCCGAGTCTGCCGCCCATGGGCTCTAGTGGGGAGAGGGCGTGGCTCGCGAAAGCCGCCCTCCGACGCCCTGTTCTCCTGCGGCGGATCGACAGGGTGGTAGTGTCCTCCCTGTTACGTTCCGCCGCCTCCTTTGCGAGCATGACGCGCTCGCAAAAGGAGTGGAATGCATCCCAGGACCTCTTGCTGTCGACGATGGCGCGAATCACGCTCGTCAGCGAGAGGTCATTCCCCACTTGGACGCAGAGCTCGCTGCGCTCGCTCGTCCAGGCCGGGCACACCTCCAAGGTGTGCTGGGCTTCCTCCTCCAGGCATCCGTCGCAGTGGTGGCAAACGGCGGTCGGCTCCCTCCGGGCAATCCGACACAGATACTTCCCGAAACAACCATGTCCCGAGAAGATCTGCGTCACGCGGAAGGTCAACGTGCCGTGCCGCCGTTCAAGCCACTCCTCCAACACTGGACGGATGGCCTCAATGGTCCTAAGCCCCGCACTAGGGTGCTCAAGCCTGGACTTCCACTCTTGGATAGCGAGCCTGCGCAATTGAGCTCTGCTCCCTTCAACCTCGCGTGGTGCTGGACGATCGCCCTGGGCCAGCGCCTCCTCACGCCAATAATATAATGACGCGAGGGCTCTCGCCTCAAGGTCCCAAGGCAATGACCCGGCCAGCACACACGCCGCCTCGAAGGAGATCGTGCGATATCCCCGTATCGCCCTGATCGCGACCACCCTCTGCGGCCTCCGCAGAAGAGTAGTATTTGCGCGGTTCAGGGCGTCCGCCCATACGGGAGCTCCGTACAGGACCATGGATCGCACGATCCCCAAGTACAGCCGCCTGCACATGGCGCCCGGTTCGCCAGTGTTCGGAAGCAGCCGCCCAAGAGCAGCTGCCGCGCCCATCACCCTTGGCACTAGGCGCCCGAAGTGGGCTGTGAAGTGCCACCGACCGTCGAGGACGAGACCCAGATACGTCATCGTCAACCCGACGTCTATGCGGACTCCACTTACGACGATATGGGCATCCCGGGGCGGCGCCTGTCGAGGTCCATGGAAACAGAGGGCCTCAGATTTGCTAAGCGCCACCTCCAACCCCAGTCGTCGTATCCGGCCCACCACTTGTGCCACTCCAGCAGTGGCACGGTAGGCGGCTGTACTATAGCTGGTGCCGCGGGCAGTGACCAGGGTGTCGTCAGCGTAACATGTTACCGCGACTCCCCGGATACATGGTGCCCGCAGCACCCAGTCGTACCCGATGTTCCACAGGAGCGGACCCAGCACCGAACCCTGCGGAACACCGCACGACATCACCCTATGGCCCCAGCCCTCACGGCATGGATAGACCACCGACCTTTGGGACAGGTAAGCCCCGATGATTCTGCGCAGATATGGGGGCACTCCATGGTACCGGAGTGCCTCCCGTATGCAGCTCCAGGGGAGGGAGTTGAAGGCGTTGGCGATGTCTAGTGACACCGCCAGGACAACTCCGCCCTGGGCAACCGCCTCCTGCGCTTGGGACTTAACCCGTAGCACCGCGTCGATGGTCGACCGACCTCTGCGGAACCCGAATTGGCTCTCCGCCAAGTCCGGCCCCGTACCTTCAAGGTGCTCGACGATGCGCCCCGCCACAACTCTTTCAAAGAGTTTGGCAATATCGTCGAGCAACACTATGGGGCGGTAGGCAGAGGGTGATTCCGCAGGACGCCCTTCCTTCCGGAGGAGGACCAAACGGCCTGTCTTCCACCTCTGTGGAATTATGGCTTGAGCCAGACAGGCGTCGAAGAGTCCCCTCAATCGAAGTTCCAGGGCGTCCGAGGTCAGAGCCAGGGCCAAGACACGTCCCGGAATGCTGTCGGGGCCGGGGGCTGAAATCTTGGCACGAAGCCGTAGAATGGCCGCACCCATTTCCCCTTGTGACACTTCCGGGACCCTATCAGTCACGTCCGGTGGGGGCGCCGTAGATTGCGTAGCCATCGCCGGAGGCAGGTGTTCTTCCCTGTGCGGAAACAGGGTCGAAACAACCTCCTCACGGAGCCTAGGCTGGAGGCTGTGTGTGATCGGGGGGGCCCAAGGGCGAAGCTTGCCCCTTACGGCCTTGTAGGGCCTTCCCCAAGGATCACGGTTGAGAGCCTCCAGCGACTCCTCCCAAGAACGAGTTTTGGCCTCGGCTATCGCAATCTGCAGCGCTTTCTTCGCGTCCATATAGGCGGCGTATAGGGCAGCCATCTGGGCTTCGTCTCTGCGCCTTCGCCTGCGGAATCTGGTGTACTGGCGTCTGTTCTCGACGCAGGACTCGCGCATCTGCGCGATCTCCGCGGACCACCAGTACACCTGACCTTTAGGAGGACCGAGCCTGGCCCGGGGCATCGAAGCGTCACACACTTGCGTCAACGCCTCCCGGAACCAGTCCGCTTCGTCCTCCACCACCGCGGGTCCTTCAGGTGCGGACACCCAGGACTGAACTATCGCCGCCTCACGAGCCAATTCCTTGTCGAGGACCTTCAGTCGCCACGTCGGACTCATCCCACTCGGGGGTCGAGTCGGAGTTTCCGGTACTCCCTGGAGCAGAGTGGAGATGTCAAACCGAATGTATCGGTGATCCGACAGCGTTTCCACGTCCTCCAGTACTTCCCAGCCCCGGACTCGGCGCACCAGGGCGGAGCTCGCGAAAGAAACATCCACGATTGATCCACCCTGATACCGCACACACGTGTCTACCGACCCCCGGTTGAGGACCGATAAGCCATGTGCCAGGAGCCAATCCTCCAAGAACTCACCCCGCGCATCGGTTGCGGGAGATCCCCACGCCACAGACTTGGCGTTGAGATCCCCGACCACCAGCACAGGGTGAGGATGGCTCCGTCCGATCAGGGCCCCCACCTCGTCCATGAAACTCTCGAACTCGGTGAGGGGTCTGTTGGGAGAGAAATAAACCCCTATGGTCATTATCTCTCCCAACAGAGCTGAGACGCATCCCCTGCCCTTCGCTACTTTTTCGAACGGTGGGGAGCCATTAACACCCCGACGGACGATGGCAACTAGGCCATCCTGGTCCCCAACCCAGTCATCACTCGGTGGGACGAAGTACGGCTCCGGTACCACAGCCACCTGTATCCTCCACTGCGCCATGCTCTGGACTAGCAAATCCTGAGCCCTGGCACAGTGGTTGATGTTAGCCTGCAGCAGACGAAGGGTGTCCGTTATTCTGTGAGCATTGGAACCACCACTTCATCCGCTGCCGCGCTGGTGCTTGGCTGTGGACCGGCTGCACCTGACGCAGCAGCTTTAGCCCTCTTTTTTTTCTTTCTTCTTTTTCGTTTGCGTTTGCTCGCTGGCCGGGCCGCGACGCAAGCATTGCCGCCCAATCTGTGGTTGGCAGGCTTCCCTGCAGCCGCGCACACCGTGCAGTGGGCCGTGGCAGTGCACCCACCGGACTTGTGGCCGAGCTGGCCACACCGGTAGCACTGAGCGCCACGGTCCACCTCTCCCTTGCACTGCTCCTGTACGTGCCCTAACTCTAGGCACCGGAAGCAGCGCGTCGGGCGCGGTTGAAGGAGTTTTACCTGAGCCGACACCCAGCCAACGAGCAAAGGAGTTTTTGTGGCCAGCACCTTTTGGGCAGCCGCGACGGGGCACTTCACCAGTATGGTTCCTTGGCCCGAGTGATCCTGGCGGACCACGCCAGGCTTAATTGCTGCCTCTGGACATCCACCTGTCCTGGCCAATGCAGCCACGACATCCTCAGGTGTGACAGAGTCGTCCAGACCCATGATGCGCAAGTCTGCGCAGGCTGTAGGTCTGGACACCTGTACGTCCTCCTCCTTCAAGGCCTCCCTCAGCTTTGCTGCCAGGGAGTCTGCCTTCTCTGCGCTACCAGCACCCGGCACCAAAAATATTCGGGCGCCCGTAGCGGCCCTCTTGAAGCGGAGGCCAGGGATGCCGAGGCTCGCCGGATCCACTTTTCCTCGGGCCTCTCGAAGTGCCACCTCGTAAGTTAAGCCCCTCTCCTTTGCAGACGGCTGCAGTTTCACAACCACGGCCGATGACTGAGGGACCCGTAGCCGCGGCTGCTTCGGCTGCTGCTGCTGCCTCGCTTTTACGGGCTGCGCGGGTGCAGCTTGCGTCTGAGGCGGTGCCGCAGATCTTTTGCCCCGCTTCGCGACTAAGCTCCAGGGCTCCTCCATACGTGTTTGGGTCGGCGGTCCTGGTGGTGTCTTTTTGCCTCTCCTTTTTTTTCCACCCCGCCGAGTGCCCAGACCGACAGCTGGCTCCGCCTGTATGCCATTCAAAGGTCCGGTCTTCTGCGCCCGCACAACCGGTGCAGGATCCCCAGTGGGAGGCACTGCACTCGTCGTTGGAGGTGCCCTCACTCGCTCCGCGGCCAAAGGGGGCCGGGTACGGCGCTCAGGGAGCAGCCTCCCATCCAGCGCCAACGCCTCCAACCGGGCGTTAACCATAGTCCCAACTTGGGACAATATGGCACGCGTTATCTCCTCAAAATCCACCGATTGGGCGGGTGGAGGCTGTTGCAACTCTGAACTCTTCGGAGCTCGCTGCATGTCAGCTCTAAGTTGAGCTAACTCCCGGCGCATTTCAGCAAGCTCCGACCTGAGGCTGGCGTTTTCTGCCAGCAGCCTTCTAGTCTCTCCATCGGTGGTTCGGGACTGCAGGTCCCGAAACGAGTCCACGATTGTGGTTGCCGCGTCCTTCAGCCCTCTCGAGAAGGTCCCTTTGAGATTCTTGGACTTTGCGGCAACCTTTGTGATAATTGCCACGGAGTCCAAAACTCTCCTGTCAATATCCTGCGAGTCAGGAGCAGCTGCTGGGCAGAGTCCCTGAGTCAAGGACTCAACCTCCCCCTCCGCCTGGGCTTCTGCCTCACTCCTCTTTGCCGCGATGAGCTCGGCCCTCTGTGATTTGGGAAGGCCCAAAGACAGAGCACCTCGACCTTTTCCCCTCAGAGCGGTGGACACCTTTTTCAGCGTTACCGCCTCGGAGCTGGACCCGCTATCGCATCCAGAAGGGCTGCGGGAACGGGACCGCTTCCGGGTCCTGGACCAAAACTTCCTCTTGGTATTAGAGTCGGACGGACAGGACATTGCTCCCATCTCCACGTCCTTCGCTCCATCACTACCAGTTTCTCCCCCCTCCTTTGCAGTTCGTCCGATGACGGCGCTGCACTCCCTAAAACCTACGCTACCTACATCTTCTCCCACATCTTTCTCTTCATGACGAATGGCGGCCCCCCCATATACGATAGGGCCAGACGACGAAGCGCCAAGGGATTCCCCAACCAAGTCGGGACCCTCCTGGGTAGAATTTTTCCTATTCGTGCTTTTCATTTTGTTGCTTTTTTTTTAGAGGGTGAGTTCCCTCGTGTGCCGCCCTCGGGACTGGGTTCACCCCGGCCATACATCTCATCGCCAGGCGCCAGAGCTTGAGATTTGGGTAATTTTTTATAGGGGTTTTCTTCCCCGCGGCTCCGAAGAGCCCCCGGTCCTATCAATTTAGGATTACGGGTTGAACCGACGGTGGTCAAAGCCTGCCTGCCAGGAATAACTGGCAGACCCATCGCCTCACGCGACAGTCTATAATGACGCCGCTGACATCCAAAGACGTCCCTCCGTGTGTGTTGCTCTTGGTCTGGTCCCTCCCCCCAAGCCTAGCCGGTATGGGTAGCCCTGCCGGTATAGCCTCAGGGATCATTGGGATACGCAAGCCCCCCCACCACGACAAGGTGGCAACACTCGGGGGGGAACGCGGGCGAAGCCTAAGTCAACTAGTTATACCTATATGTATAAATCAAAGTCGAGAACGGCTGAATGGATTTTAATTATGTTTGATTTGTTGGATTAGTCCCCGCCCCATCTTGAATAAAAAAAACTTTTTTGATAATTAAGTATCTCGAGATCTCCATCACCATCTCATGTTGCTGAGCTGATGATGGGAGGTCTAACTCCTAAACGGTTTTTCATATAAATATATATATATATATATGTACTTTCTAAAGCTATTTTCATATATTTGCGACTACTTAGTTGTTATCATCTTATGTTGCTGAGCTGATGACAGAAGGTCCAACTCCTTAACAGCTAGGAGTAAGGGGATATTTCTTTAAATATTATAGTCACGTTTGTTTAGACTGTAAGTTGTATTCTTTCAAATTTATATTCGAATGAGCTTATGATAAAAGGTACTTAAACTCTTTATCGGTTGGGAGGTAGAATATAGGTAGGTACGTTGTCCTAGATATGAAACGCAACATGAAATAGCTGTTGAGAAAGAAGCCATAATCATTTAGGATAGATGTTCTTTATTTTCTTTAAAAGTTTATTCATTTATTTATGAGGGATCATGCCAGCGACAACTTTAGTTGGTCTACCCATGGTGCTATTTAACTATGACTTTATAAATAACTAGCTGTCCCCCGCAGTTTCACCCGCGTTCCCATAGGATTTTATTTTATCCCGGGATATAAAGTATCCTTATTCCAGGATATAAACTATTTATTTGTGTGCCGAGTTTCGTCACTAGGTATCTTAGTTACGCAGCGCACGCAACGGAAGTTTTGAAAAGGAATAAATGTTCCCCGATCTTACTGTAAGGTGTCGAGTTGGGAGCGACAATCAAACACGACATCCGAGACAATACTAATATTTATTAAAAGGAAACAGTTTTATATATGGAAGATTATACAATATAATAGTTAGGTATATGGGTTAGGTACATCTCCACACGTCCATCCTTTTACAAAAAAAAGTAAAATATATATAGTTAACTTTTTTTTATCATAACATTCAGCTAATATAGCGCTGATATTCATAAAGTATAAAAAATAATTATAAAATATAATATAAACTAGTTTCAAAAGAATTTATGTTAAAATTAAGTTGACATAATTATGACACGATCAGTCAATAAAATAAGTACCGATTTCATAATACATAGGTACATACACTCGGAACAATAAATAACATATTGTTCCGAGGTACATACACATGTAATACAACAATCTTACATTCTAACTATTGATATATAGTTTAGTGCGGTTTTTATGAATAACATCAAGTTTTCCATTTTTCATAATTTGCACATTTGGAGAAATGTCCTTAACAACAACAAAAGGTCCAGAATAAACACTGTCCAACTTGTTTACATTTTCATTTTTTATTAAAATTAAATCATTAGTTTTATATACTACAGGATTAACATATTTATCGTAAGCATTTTTTCTAGCAAATTTTCCTCTTAGTTAATTTTCTCTCGCTTCTTTTTGCGATAACTGTAAACGATATTTTAATTCACAAGGAATAAAGGTTCTACCAGACAGTTTGTTAAATTACTGGGCAGATTACAAATTTTACCAAAAACTAGCTCGTAAGGGGTAAATTTACTTTCAGAATGTACTGACGTGTTAAATGCAAAACACCAATATGGTAGCCATTGGCTCCAAGTTTCAGGATGATTATCTGTTTGAATAAGTAAATACGAACCCAAGTTTTTGTGTGAGTTTTCCAAAGCACCTATACTCTGGTGGTGATACGCTGTAGAACTCATGTGACTAATATTTAAAAGAGTACATACCTCTTTGAATACAGAAGACATAAACTCCGTGCCTCTATCTGTAGCGATTTCCTTTGGTATTCCGTAGCGGAGTATGAAACTATTAACTAAGGCATTAGCTACTTCTTCCGATTTTTTAGATGATAAGGGATGAGCTATCACGTACTTACGCAATTCACATTGCAAGATAAGAATGTAGCAGTTATTATTGTAATCTTTGTCTAGGGGTCCTACTAAGTCTAAAAATATTTTTTCGAATGCTGTCGTAGCTGTTGATGTAGATAATAACCATTGGTTCTTTTGTATTGAGAACATGTTTATGTCTTTGACATTTATCGCATTTCTTTACAAATTCTCTGACATCTTTGTCTAACCCTGACCAGATTTTTTTTTTTTTTATATTATTTAAAATCCTTCTCACGCCCGTGTATAGATATAACATTTGTATGGATAAAAGCAGATTCATGAAAAACCAGATTGCATAAAAAATAAGCTACCTAAACTATGTCGCCCAAAAGCTAGTACTCGTACCATAAAACTCAAAATATGATCCTATTTTAATGAAAATACAACGAAAACGCAACGTAACTTCGCAAGGTCCCGCCAAAAAGTCATGGATAAATTATTAAACGACTTCAAAAAAGGAGGAGGTTATATGTTCGACTGTATGTATTTTTTTATTATGACATTTCTAGCCAATTTAGGTTTAGTTGGTATAGGTTTTTGGAAGGTTTTTGGCAACTTGTGGCATAACCTCACTTTTACTAAAACTGTGCCCTCAGATTGCCAAAATTCTCAAAATTTTCAGTGATGGTTTTGATAATATACAATATACATATTATAGCTAAGCTATTAATTTTATTGCCACCACTTTTTTACATTCAGGCCCAAGAATGTATGAAAGCGTATCGGGCCTCCTTTTTACATTGGAAACATAAAAGGGTATATATAGAGAAAATAAAAAAAAGTTAAAATGTTTAAAAATTGTTAAAACTTTAGCAACAGAATACAATTTTATTATAGGGGATGATCACTGGTCAATCCAATATCTACTAACGGACTTATTATCTCTTATGATATATTTACTATAAAAAAAATTGTTACGTCTTTACAGAATACCTTACTTTTATCATCATATAACATTTTCAAAATCAAACAAAAAAAGCACAGCAGCTTATGAGACTAAAATTAATTACAAATTGGCCTTTCACATCATCAGCTAGACGGACGGCTGAACAGGGTTATCGCGCAGCAGCTCGGCCGCATCTGCCAGGTGATTCCGCAGCGCCAACTGCAGCGCTTGCACGAAGTGTATCAGCCGTGGGTAGGAGCCGGAGATGAGGGCGCGCGCCAGGAACGGCAACCGACGCAGCGCCCGCGCCGACACGCGCGACGCCGCCGCCTCGCGCGCCACTTCCCACAGACCCAGGCTGGCGGCCGACGCGAAGCTCTCGGCGAAGTGCGTCGCCTCCAGCATGCGCAGTGTGAACAAAGGCTCCCGCAGCGCCACCACCCCACGCGTTATCAGCTCCCAACAGCAGCCGCGCAGGATTTCGTAGGCGACGCGCTCGGAGGGCGGCCCGACAAGGCGCTTGATATCAGCGCGGTCCACGAAGGCGACGTCGATGGCGCCTGTCACGTTGGAGGTGGTGAGAACAAAAACGTTGGGGTGCTTCCGCAGTCGGTCGAGCTGCGTGATAAGCGCGTTCACGGCGCGTATCGAGTCAGACGGCTCGTGGCCGGCCAGGGCGGCCCGCCGCGCGTACGCCAGCGACTCCACCTCGTCCAGGAGCACGCACACCAGCATGCGGCGGTCCTCCACGATCTCGGTGACGCGGTTGAATAACCGCGCGACCAACTTGCCGCTCTCGCCGAGCCACTTGGAAAAGAGGCCGTGCCCGTTGATCTCGATGAGGAGCGTGCGCGGGAACCGATCCTTGAATCGGATGGCGAGCTTCTGGGCAAGCGCGCGGCACAGACTCGTCTTGCCGGTGCCGGGCGGTCCATGCAGCAGCACGACTCTGTTCCAGCTGACTACTTTAGGGTCGACCCCGCGGTCCGCGAAGTCGAATGCGGTCTCCACGAACCGCACGGTGTCCTCCTTCAGCCGCGATTCGTATATGAGACTCTCCCACAGCCCGTGGAAGTCCTGCGCGGGTAATGCCCATATGTCGGCAGCGGCGAATTCGTTCCCGGATGTGATATCGGTCATCGTCTCTGTTAGTACTCCGAACGTATACAACTTAAATATATGAAAAAT
The DNA here is from genome assembly GCA_951361185.1 of Ochropacha duplaris. NCBI lineage: Eukaryota > Metazoa > Arthropoda > Insecta > Lepidoptera > Drepanidae > Ochropacha > Ochropacha duplaris. Next base: position 7,485,434 of record OX592690.1, read on the forward strand.
GAAATCGATCCCTGAGACTGGAAGTTCTATGCCGTGGTCGACATCGCAAAAAGTTATCGATTGGACGTGGTTCTTTATCTCACTGTTTTCTTCCAGCTCGTCTACATTAATTGTAGCTCTAGTGTTCAAGAATGCGAAGTTGTTCAGATATGTGCGTACCAGGTCTTTGGTGTATTCAACATTTACGCGACTTTGTATTTTTTGAACTACTTCGACGTGAAGAGATGAACTCATTATGTTGAATTTGGTTAGACACTATAGGTTTACAATATTAATATAGGAAAGATTTGTAAATTATCCAATTCAAAATAAAAGTAATTCAAATAACTTTTCGAACAAGTTTATTATAATTACCTATATGTTTATTTAAAAGCTTTAGTTATAAGACCATCAAGCCTAAACCATTTTTCAATATTCTTCTTTTAAACCTATTATAGTCACGTTATAGGCACTGTAAACTCTAGTCCTCTCCTCATCCGTACAAGTCCGGTCAGGTTTTACTGAAATTGCGGATCCCAAGGGAACGCAGATGAAACTGCGGGGGACAGCTAGTTGGACATAAAAACACTTACCTAGACCAGGTGATTGATTCAAGATTAAATTAATTATACTATATTAGGTACTTATACAGGATGTAATCGTTAAGTGTGTCCAGGCGATTATTCCGTAACTATTACAGATATAAAAAAAATTAAACTGATGTCGAAAGTACGTTACCTAATCAGTAAAACGACATCAATAACTTTTTTTAAATCAAACGAGAAGTATCCAAAATTTTGACATTAAACACTCCCATACATTTAGTATAAGATTAGTAGAAAGGTTTTAGTTTCCTTATTAGTTTGAACAAATTATCCTTATTAGTTACAATAAAAACAAATCTTAAAATCGATTTTCGTCTTCAAATCGATCTGTTATAATCTATTTTTAATCTGTTATCACTCGTTAGGTATTGTTTCAGAGGGACTTTATGGCGGGATATGCGAGGTGACGTTGTTTTTTTTTTACTTTTTACAGACTGTGAGCTTATTTTTCATTTTCAAAAGAACATAATAATATGGCCATCAACACTTCGAGGAAAGACCGCAATTTTAACTGATTCTCCATCAGTTATTAATATATAAAGACAAAGGTAAAGCTATCGGTACAAAAACTAATTTAAGAAAACAATCAAGAGGATTTTGGAGTATTTGGTTTGTTCCCCTTTAATAAAAAATGTCTATCCGTTAGTATTTATTAATTGATCTCAAATCATTTTTGTGGACTCGCAACATTAACCTGTCAAACAACTCGTCAACTCGCGCACAGATTTCAAAATTTCAAAATTCGCGCCCAATTTTCAAGTAAATGTCATCGTTCCGATTGTCCCATTTGAGAACCAAGTGGTGCGGACTCTGAAACCCCGATTGTCCCAAGAAAGAACTGACAGGTTAATCTCAAAGTTATGCTTTAAACATTTATGATATTGATTATCTCAATAAATAACATAGTGATTCATTTATTGTGTCTTTATCTTAACTTATCCGGTGTTCCCCCAACTACTATTTATTAAAGTACTTATCTATCAGCTTAGTTAACTTAAATTACTACCGGATCGGATATCCTGTATAATACTTATTAAAATATAGGCAGGTATATGTCGACATTATAAATATTCATAATCGGGGATTACGGTATGGACATATGTAATATTTTCCACACCGCGGTTTCACCCGCGTTGCCGTGGGATCTTATCCTTTCCCGGGATAAAAAGAATCCTATGTGTTATTCCAGTGCCAAGTTTCATTGAAATCCGTTCAGTCGTTTTTGCGTGAAAACATCCATCCATTATAATCCATCCATCCAAACTTTCACATTTATAATATTAGTGGGAAGTATGGATTTGCATGTTCAGTTTCTAGCACTGAAAATTGAAACTACTCGAATGTAATAATACTTATATCGTCAGTAGGTAATTAATAAGTCTTATCAACTTATTTCTATATTAAGATATGAAGTCTGCCTGCCGCAAGCTCTGAGGAGGCCTACGGTTGGCCGTGGCGGAGGGCGGGAGAGCTCCGCGCGCTTCGCTCGCTGGCTGGCTATCTCCGCATCTTGCTTGCGTCGCGTCATCGCTTCGGTCGGCGCGGGCGGCAGGCAACTTGTTTCGACAGTTGGATTCAGTCACTCAGTCGTCCCTCGGTTCGCTCGCAGTAGCCAGTCGGCCGGCACTCGCAGTTTGTCAGACGCTCGTTCGCTAGAGCACGACGCGTCCCTCTGCCACTTCTTCGCCAGACCCAAACTTTTAACACCTCCATTATGAGATTTACACATTTATTTAAGTTTCTTCTATTCTTTAATATTATAAACTTCGCCATATCAGTCCAATTCTGTCCACCGAAATGCCAGTGTCTTCGAAGTAAAGTTGGCTGCTTGCATCTTGGCTTGACGACCATTCCGAAGACACCGTTCGACACTTACACGCTGTAAGTACCTATTGGATACACCAAGCTTACAAGTTTTGTTGTAATTCCTATTCGATTCAAAACATTGCTACCATGGTTTTATAAATAGGTAGGTTAATTTACAACACATGTCGGCGAACGCGAAATGTTATTGTTGCGAAAGCATCTGTTTCAGCGCTGGCTTACCTAATCAGAAGCTTTTATTATCATCATACCTAAATATACTTACCTATTATTATAACTTGCCATTGAAATTTACACACAATGCTAAGCGATATTTATTGTTAAAATATAAAGCAAGCTGTAGTGCCTGCCTATGTTAGGTATCTACGATATTTTCAGACTAATCACAACATTATTAATGCTGGTGTAGCAAATGTATGCACTCATTGAGGGAATCTTATTTATATCTACCATCATACCTATGTGCAAACGGCTATGCTGTCATACTTACTTCCCGAAATATTTACGAGTAATTTACTTACAAAATCCTATGGTCTATCAAAAATCGTATCGTCTATCATCCGAAGGAAATTAATCACCTAAACTAATATTATAAGAGGAAAGATTTCAGTTTTTATTTGTTTGTTTGTTACGATTTAACTCAAAAACGACTCGACCGATTTTAAAAATTCTTTCACCATTAGAAAGCTACATTGTACCTGAGTAACATAGGCTACATTTTAATCGCGGGAAAAGATAATATCTCACGAGAACGGAACGCGCGTGAAACCGCGGAGGACGGAACGCGCGTGAAACCGCGGAGGACAGCTAGTGCAATAATAAATGCAATAATATCGATTTTGATGAAATATGGAACGTATACGTAATCCAGGCTACAATTTTTAAATCAACCCCAATTGGATGAAAAATATTCTCGTTTCCGCGATAAACAAATTCCACGCGGTAATCGTGGTTAAAAGCTAGTTTAGTAGACATCTACCTACATACATACGAGTACATAAGGTAGCCGTGCACATGTTATACCTACGCATTGGTAGTTGTTTCTATGCAATCACTAAACCAAATTCTTACTATTATATGATTACAAATCTTTACACTTACCTAAGAGACGAAATAGTATATTTTGTGGTCACAGAACAAATAAAAAAGGTAGGAGCGTACGTAAACAATAGTCTCCAATGAAGTGAAGCAACGTGCACGAAGTTGTGTGCGAGACCTCCACGTATGTTATCCTCGTGACTCGCGTCGCACAGGAACGCGATCGGCTTCCTTTTTCGAATTCGGCTTCTTTTACCGTGCTTCACTTTAAGTGCGCGGGGCTCAGTCTACCTTTTTTAACTACAAAGTCGTACCTATGTTAAGTCTATGTAAGTTATTCTTAACGTAAGCGCTAACTACCATAATAGCTTAAGATATCTTTGTTCTACCACAGAATAGATAATAGTAGGTAGGTACGTTCTACGACGCCTACTATGATCAAAACTATAGAAAGTACTTCGATAAAGATCCTATATTAAATATAAAAGGGTTTCTTTCTTTTTTGTGGAGGTACCTGCTTACTTAGGTACCTATAATATGTTTTTCTCTATTCGCCCTAATGCCACTAAAGATATTTATTTGAATTTTGAATTCTAACGTCTAGGCTCTAGCTCATAGAATAATAAAAGGCGCGATGACCTATTATTAATCGATGGTCTAGTCTAGCCTTGGACCAATAAACCACTTCCAAGAGCCTAGCCCTCGAAATCTTTACGATACGTTCGGAAAAGTGTAATGAGTTTAATGGTGAGTGTATTGTTGCGTCAATAACGTATTTAATTTCATGGTAAATCATTTGTATACATATAAAATAGATCAAGTAAATGTTATTCATCAATTTCATTTCATTTAAGTAAAAAATAATACATTTATGAGCTAAATATATTTTATTTGAGAGTGTTCTCGATCGTTTAGTCGATCGATAGTTTAGTGTTATAATACCTACTATGAGGGACTCGAATAAGTGATTAAAACTGTTCTACACAATAGAATGATTAAAATGAGTACCTACTGGGCTACTGCCCATCACCTGATGAAGAAGAGTGTGCTAGTGATGAATTATCAACTTAATCATTAGGTACTACAAAAGTTTCCGTTTTTTTTTTCATTTTCTATCTTTTGGTGGTTCTGTGCTAACTGGGAATCCGAACAATGCGATTAAAATATAAAATGACCAGGCAAATAAATGCACATTGATAAGTACACAGGATATAATGAAAAATAATCATAGCACGTTTGAAACGATTTGACAAAGATGATTTTTAAATTTTTATGCTCGCCAGGTGGTCCGATGTAGTCTGCTCTCTCATATAATTGAACCAGTGGGACTGGTAAAGCGGAGCACGATATTTCCTATGTACACGAGAAACACCTGATATTAAAAATCAAAACGAGAAATGATTCTGTTCTCTGCCCTGACTAACGCAACGAAAATAAACCGTTAAATGATTCTGAATGTTTTGTTCGACTCTCTTATGATGCTCGGTTAGCCCACATTTGAGTATTTTCCAACATTTTTAAAACGTATTTGAGGATTTGTAAAAGTCATAATTCACAATCACTCTCACACAAATACTATATTTTTCGCTCGCATGATCTTAATTATGTTATTTCTAATATTTCATCATCATCATATCAGCCGAAAGACGTCCACTGCTGGACATAGGCCTTCCCCAAAGTTTCACACATCGACAGATCCTGCGCTGCTCGCATCCAGCGGTTTCCCGCGATCCTCACCAGGTCATCAGTCCACCTTGTAGGGGGCCTGCCTACGCTGCGTGTTCCGGTGCGTGGTCGCCACTCCAGAAACTTTCCGCCCCATCGGCCATCGGTTCTTCGAGCTATGTGCCCCACCCACTGCCACTTCAGTCTACTAATCCGTAGGGCTATGTCGGTGACTTTTGTTCGTCTACGGATCTCTTCATTACGTATTCGATCTCGTAGCGAAACTCCGAGCATAGCCCTCTCCATAGCTCTCTGAGTGACCTTGAGCCTTCTTATGAGGCCCATAGTTAGCGACCACGTTTTAGTGCCATAAGTCATCACTGGTAACACACATTGATTAAAAACTTTCGTTTTTAAGCACTGAGGTTATTTGGACGAGAAAACGTTGTGTAGCTTCCCGAACGCTGCCCAGCCGAGTTGGATTCGACGGTTGACCTCTCTCTCGAAGTTCGATCTGCCTAATCGGATGGTTTGCCCACAAAATGGACGTTTGACATGATTTTTGTCTTCGCCATATTCATCGTCAGGCCCACCTGTTGGGAGACTCTATCGAGGCCATCAAGCATCGTGCCAAGATCCTCCAGCAATTCCGCCATGACCACGATTTCTTCGGCAAATCGAAGGTGAGTCATGTACTCGCCGTTGATATTGATGCCGAATCCTTGCCATTCCAGAAGTCGGAAAGCATCTTCCAATGCAGCGGTAAACAGTTTCGGAGAAATAACGTCTCCCTGTCTAACTCCTCGCTGCAGTGGAATTGCTCCCGTGCACTGCTCCTGTACTCGGACCGACATAGTGGCGTAACTGTACAAGGACTTAAGCACCTCGATGTACCGGTGGTCAATACGGCACCGCCGGAGAGACTGTAGCACCGCCCACGTTTCGATCCAATCGAAGGCTTTTTCATAGTCCACGAACGCAAAGTGGCAGGTTATACTCCTCGGTTTTCTGTATAACCTGCCGCAGCGTATGGACGTGGTCTATGGTGCTGTAGCCTTTTCGGAAACCGACTTGTTCGGGAGGCTGGAAGTCATCAAGCCTGCGCGTTAGTCGGTGATGACCCTCGAGAACAGCTTATAAACATGGCTCAGAAGCGAGATGGGTCTGTAATTCTTCAGCAAGGTGTTATCACCTTTTTTGAAGAAAAGTGCCACCACACTTCTGTTCCATGCCTCTGGCGTTAGACCCTCGAGTATGACGGAATTAAATAGCCTCTGAAGGACTCGAAGTACCGGTGTGAGCTTTCAGAAGCTCTGTGGTAATTCCATCATCCCCTGGCGCCTTGTTGTTTTTTAAGCTGTTTGAATCCCGGACATCAGCCTATATGAACTCAGGATGGCCCATCCTGAGTTCATATAGGCTGATGTCCGGGATACGAGTATCTTCGGTATAGTGTCGGGTAGTGCGGCTCTGGGGTCTTTAGCCGCACTGGTAACAGGTTTTGCTACCGACGTGTACAGCTGTCCATAGAACTTCTCCACCTCTCTCAATACCTCTGCTTTAGTTGACGCTATGCCACCGTCCTCAGTTTTAAGCTTCGTCAGCTGGTTTTGCCTAATAGACATATCTCTTGCGAACACTTTGGAGCCTTTATTTCGCTCTATCGTATCCCTTATACTATTTGTGTTAAAGGTACGGATGTCATGTCGCAAGGATTTCCATATCCGTCTATTGAGCTGCCGATATGCGACAGAATCATCTGAAGACTGTAGCGTCATGGAGCGCCGGTCAGCCATGAGGTTGAGAGTATGGTCGGAGAGTTTTTGCGGTCTACTTGTACGGCGGGTTTTTAAATGTTTAGACCCTACCATACCGTCTAATATTTAGTCTAATCTTATTCAAATACCTACCCTTAGAGGAGAGTGAGTCTAGTTCTAAATGGGGTATGAATTAAGTAGGTAGACCGTTCTTGTTTTGACCTTCACAACCATTAATGATACAATTAAGTTCATTAGCCTTTCAACTGCTCCTGGTATTAAAAACTGACACTTTTTCCTTAGAAAGCGTATATATTTATCTAAAAATATTTACTTTGTTAATATGTTTTGTATTTATTATAGTTGTTTAAAGGAGGTAGGTATAACAAATATAATGAAGACAAAATAATTGTTTGGAAATATAAACTAAAATGACCAGAACCCACACCCATCTTCCTACTTACAAAACGCTATATTAAGATAACAGTGTTACATAATATTTATCGATCATCTTCTAGTCACTGTTAATAGTCATGTAAAGAAAGCGACAATGTGACCGTTATTTATTATTAGTCTGGCCATTGGTCTTAATTTTTCTAACACATTTAGATATATACCTTTCAGGTATTGCTTTCTAGGTAACTAACGTAACGGCTATGGGAAAACGGAATCTACTCAAACCAGCAAATGTTTGCATGAAAGGACATTCCAAAACCAGACAATATGTATATAGTGATAAGTTAATGAAATAAACGATAAATTACTACATATTATTACCTACCTACAATCAACTATACCTACGCATCTTTAAGTAAGTATATAAAATAATATTTTTCTGGTCAAATGTAGGTACTAGGTACCTACTTGAATCGGATTGTTCTTCAACACTATTAATAAATCACGTATTGAAGCGATTTTTGTTCAATTCCTCATGAAGAAGGGGTACAATAGTTTATTATGGGAAAACAATTTCACGTCCTTGGGCTCGGCTTGCATTCTTTCTTATTTTACAAGATTGACTTCCAAAGGGGTAAAATAGGGGAACACGAGTGCTACCGCGGGACAGAAACTAGTGTCTCTATGTAAAACATAATTTAATATTAAGAACATAAACAATTCGATATTTGCAATACTTAACTTATTAGTATAACGAAAAAAAATTTTATTATAAAAATAACTTCTAGGCCTAATCTACAAAAAATACACAATTGATAACAAATACTGCACCATATCCAAGATAAGTAAGTAGGTTTGTTCAAAGAACTGTGATATGAAATATCAATGCCCTCCGCCGCAGTCAGAAGTAAATATAAAATAAACATTGAATACAGTGTTTCTTTCATAAATGGCGAATATTAAGCGGAAGGAAAAGAGAAGAATAGACATGGCTATATTTAAGTATTTATAACAAAACGCAATTTAAAGATACAATAAATTAACCTAATAGTCAGATGCTAACAATAGGAATAGATATAATAACAAGTGCGTATAAGAAAAGAAGATGCGGTCGCAGTGTAGGCACAGCATTGGTACAGAACTACAGCTACAGTACCTACCTAGTGGTACAGTATCATGATATTGAATGTGTTGGGGTTTACTTCTATTTTAAAAACTGAGTCAGAATTCTTGAGAGTGAATATATTCAACAAAGACAATAAGCAGTTTCATAATAAAAAAAAACCCCAACTGCCTTATAATTAAAAAAAAGATGGAAACAAAATGATCTATTTCCAATACTGTAAACAATCTCATGCAGTCGGAGGCATCTTCTTAATTTTAACTATAATAGTCATTTTTTTTAAAGACGTTTAGTTAGTTAGGTCTATGATAAAGCCCATACATAGGTGAAGAAAATACTTGCCTACTTTACTTAGATAGTACTAGTACCTACTCTTTGTTCAAGACATAACCTACACATCAAATCGCTGCCCTATATAAACAATGGCGATTCTAATCGATGTCTTGTCCTAGATACGAGTATATGACATATCACGTCAGGCAAAACAATTGTAGAGAATCCAGTACATAATTATTACAATGTCGCAGCCTACTGGAGAAATCAGCCAAATTATTGGGCGACTAGCCCGCCAGCATTCAGTTGAATGCCTACATGACACCTGCGTAATCGTTGAATGCGAAGTTTATTGAGAAGGCTGAAGCTTTATTCAGGACAGATCACGAGCAATTAAAATATGTGTTGCTTTGGAATTGTCCCAGAATTTAAACCTACCTATAATTATGTATACAGGGTTACAGGTTATTCGATTCATTCCTTTAAGGGCGTGATAGTATACACTGTAAGCTACGAAATGAACCCTATATTGCATGGTACAAATGTTGACCGTTACTGAGATATTTGGGAATTTAGTATTTTCTCGAAAAAATCCCGAATTACAACTTCAAAGTCAAATTAAAAAAAAAGTACGTACATTTTTAACTTTTTTTTTCTGGTTTTCAGACAATATGTAAATACTTTTTTTAAATCAATAAAATGATGAAATTTTGCAATTAGTAGTAGTAGTACCAGTAACCCTGTATACATGTAGGTCGATTGATCGCCCATTTAAACTCTCAACTTGTAAATTTCATCGAAATCGTTGAGCGGTTTTCGAGAACGCGTGTCTTTAGATGACAGTTTGATTAGATGTGCTTTATGCATTAGACGGATTCCACTTATGAACGAATTCCGTAATATAAACCTGCTTACATTATCTTTTGTTGACTCATCAAAAGGTAGATGGTCCCCATTTTTAATGTAACCAGAGGTACTATAGGTAGTACTATAGCTATACCTACCTACCATAAAATAAAGCCTAGCTACGATATATATAATACATTCAATTTGTATATCGACACTAAACACTAGAATATCTTGCATGCCGCAACCGCCGCGCGCCGGTTCGACGCTGATATACCTAAATATGTTGTTCTGAATTATACATGAAATTCATGCGTTTTAAATATTTTGCTATTCTATGACTTATTATTTTAAAACAAAGGCTTAATTTGGCGGGCCTCATAGGGAGAAGGTATCTGTTTTTGAAATTTCATCCCACGGGAACGCGGGTGAAACCGCGGCCCAACTAGTGATTATATAAATATAGAGTAGTTTTTTAGTTGGTATTCAGAATGTAATGAAAAAGGTACCTAAATCTAATTTTTGCTTATGCACACGCACGGCAATATTCGGCTTGAATCAGCGATCACGCAATAATCACTAATTTTAGCTGAAATTTTTCTAATTCCTTACTACAATAGAGAGGAAACTTCTAATACCTATCCGAAATACCTCAGTTTTTTTAATCAATATTTATTACTAAACGTTGATTAGGTATAAACTTCTTAAAAATGTTGTACTTACTGGAACTGTTGAAAATCTAGGTTTCAAAGAAAACGCCTGTAAAATTGACGGTTTATTTTGTCAAGAATATTCAAACCCCAAAGGTTAATTGGATCTCTATAACAAGGTTGTCTGTTAGAGATCACCGTTAGTGCTATGGCCACTCATTGTGAGTTGTGTAACTCGAAGCTTAATTAAGTTGTGTAACAATACCTACATACTCGTTCTGCAAATTGTTAGGACTTTCAGTATACTGACTCATTCAAAATAACTAACAAAAAAATATTTTTTTTTTTTAAATAAATGTATGCCTTTTGCGGTCGAGTATGTGGGTCCGTAAAGGTCTGAAGCTCGTCTTTTCACAAGTATTTTATCTAAAAAATTAATCGAGGCCTCGGGAGACCGGCGTGCGGGGAGCTTTTTCCATCAGCCTGGCCATCCAAAGAGGAAACGCTGCCAGCCTGCTAGGAACCTTGCCGATCGGCAGCAGCCAGGCTCGAGGAAATAAATTGAAGTCTATACCAATACTAAAAAATATTTGTTGTTATTTATTTTGTTTTTTGATAGTTAACATTCAAGGTAAATTTTATTGTTGAACACAAACACAATTAATCATAAAGATAGAATATAACCAATTCTCATTATGGTATACCAATGCAATGGATAATGTAGCTGAAGCTGTAGGTACAAAACACAAAACTTACCAAGAGACCTGCATGGCTCTCCAACTGTTTCCCGATCATACCGGTAGATTTGACGATACATTTTCAAATAGACGGTGGAACCTACCACCGTCCCATTGTACCCATACAATAATTTCCGTCACCGAAAGCTCTTTATTATTTTAACTTGGTTGTGATTAATCGTTGTACCTACACTCTTTATGACGACAAAGGTGGGTTCGATTACCGTCCAGGACTGACATTTGTGTGCAATGAACATGTATGTGTGTCCTGAGTCTGGATTTTTGCAAAAACTAAATTACAAGTTACCATCCCAAACTACTTAATTTGGAGTGAGATATTTAGGCATATTGGAGAAGTGTATAGTTGATTTAGATTATAGGTACAATAGTACCTTACCATACCATAATCAAGTCTTCCAATACATAAATTGATTAAATTTGTTACATCAGACATTTTTACAGTTCACAAAGACGAATGAATAGCACTTCACAATCAAAGACCTTGGTCATGGGTAGATCTAGTATTGGCCTTGTCAGTAGTACCTATAGTTGTCAGATGTTATGGGGCATGACGGGAGCGACAGGCACACCTCTTCCGTGAACCACATTACAAATAGGTATAATATCATTGTTAGTGATATGAGCGATACCTACAAATCAAACTGAGTATAATAAAACTGTTAAATATTTTTCAGAAACTTTGTTCAATGTACTTTTCCGTAAGAAATCTGTTGTGTTTCTAAGGGTGAAGTAAGAAACTTTATAGTTTCGTGATGTCCGAATGCTTGCAATGGTCATTTTACTAGAAAACCAACGATATTAATCTGAAATTCTCTAATGTTATAATTCAAAGAAAGTTTTTTTTTATTTCGGCCTCTGGAGGAAGCTGTGTGTTTTTTAGTAATGCTCATTATCGGTAATTTTGTGCACATTGGCTTTCCTGATTTTCCGATTATCCCGGTTTCTTGAAATCGCTAGAGTAATCACTATCTTTGGACCATAGACTACGATACTTCTACTGTTCTAGTAGTAGGTACTACGCTAGCTGCTTAAAGAGCTCTTTCTTGACAATTTTGATACGGATCAAAAAATATTGTTTTAAACTGGTGCAGCCGCCGAGAGTCGAGACAATCGTTTTAAACACCAGTGAACTGTGGTAAATACCAGAGATGATTAATCTGAATTCGATGGGACTTTCATGATTCTTTGGAAAATTTTGAACCTTCGCATGAAGGTCCAATTATAAGCATCTAAAGAACCGTTTCAATCTCCAAAGACGTTACCTAACCTCGCGTACCTACTTGGATACTTATCTAGAACAATAGATAAGTATAATTAATGTCTGAGCGGATATAATGCACATTTAAAATTCAGCTCTAACCCATAAAACTAGTTAGTTATGGCTGGCTGTAGATGGAGTTCCATCAAATTACCAATGCAATGAGTGATGCAAATTTAAATAAAAACGGCCTTGTGCATGTAGGACCAGGTATACCATAGGGTTCCCCTTGATGAATTTGACCCTATTCGAAAATTTGCATTCGATCTCAATGATCGCATATAGCTCGCATGAACTATGTATAAGATTCTCATGTAACGTGGTAGTTTTCCTTGTAATTCCAGCTTTTTGTCTTGTATTTAAAAAAAAATCTGACCTACAGTTTTAGTTTTTCAAAGTGGGTATACGAAACGCATGCGAAACAGCCTAGTTGCTTTACGGAAAATATATTTTATTCAAATAGGCCTTTGCAATCACTATGCATGTAGACTATTCATATACATCCTTTTAGAAGAACCGGTCGGCAATACTTAGACCTATTATTTGATTTATTATAAGGGTTTCTTGATTGACTACACAACCCTAAATTGACTTTCAGTTGGTATCTATCTTCATATAACTGGTTTTATAATTAGGTTTGCTTGCATGCATGCAACTGAGCTTTCGAATTTCAAAACATCCTGATGTACACATAGCTACTTTATGTCATGTATTTACATTCAGATTAAATCCAAACTATTTCTTTGTAAATATTATATGTAACAGAAAAGAGTAACAATATTGAAACTGTGCATTTCAATAATCAGCCGATTTGAGCATGACTTAAGGGAGTGGAAGCGTCACAAACCTGCAAAAAAAAAACGTTATCTCGGCATTCCCAAGCGCGGTCGTTTTTTTTTATTTTGCAGGAAATAATTCAAGTATAACAGGATAAACCACCACCGACAGGGTATTCTGAGTAGATCATAACGTTTTATTAGGTTATAAATTAATTTAGAAAGAAGAAGAAAGAAAGAAAGAAAGTAAATTTATTTCAATATGTGCTGGTTTTGATCATCTCTTTAGACATGCAACATTACACCGCTAACACCTGTGGTCAGCTATGTCAAGAACAACATTTGTCTTATTATTATAGTGTTCACCTTAGTTAGAGTGTACATTTAATATTTTATGGTATCCACCGTCAACTCGATAATGGATCTGAGGGATGGATAATACTTAGACTAAAGTACTTGTGGAGTTGACATCTATTATTATTGATGACTAGCTGTCAAGAATATGACGAGTTACCGCCAGTTACGGTATCTACACTACCATAGAATACGAAGCACTGTATAGAAGGCTCACTGCCCAGTAAAAACCAATTGGATCGCATAGGTGGCAAGTCCAAGTGAACCCATAATTGACAACATTTCATTTTTTATTAGTATAATTTTATGGGAAACCAAGTTCAAAATGCCCCGCGGTTTCACCCGCGTATCCTTTGAGATTGAATTTCAAAAAATCTTTCTTAATCCTCGTCTACATCTTAAAAACATTACCTGTGAAAAAAATCAGCTTTCTAGGTCTAACACTGGGCGTTGATGAGTCAGTCCATCTCATTTTTCATACCAAGAAACGGAAATAACTCCTAACTTTGAACCCCCGTTTCACCCCTTCAGAGGTGGAATTATAGGAAACGCTAAAAAACACGTATTTCGTTATTTTTATTTGTTAGCGTTAGTTTCATGGTTCTAGCTTCAAAATATGGCGGACTTCCATTCAAACTTTCAAGCCCCGTTTCACCCCCTCAGGGGTAGAAATTTAAAAAACGCTAAGACACATGTTTCTTTATTTTTAATTGATAGTCTAAAAACAAAGTTTCATGATTCTAGCTTCAAAAATGACCGACTTTCATACAAACTTTCAACCCCTTTTTCACCCCCTTAAAGGTTGAACTTCGAAAAATCCGATCTTATTCCTCGGTCAAGTAATAAAAACAACACCTGGGTAAAAAATCAGCTTTCTAGGTAAGACCTAGAAAGCAGATTTTTTATCTGAATTTTTTTTAAAGCCGGGTTTAGGCTGGGCGTTGTTAGATCAGTCAGGACTTATCCTTTTATATATCGTCGACCGTAGGTTCAATTAAGGTATGGGACAAAATACCTAAAATGAGTTGAGTATACAGTTTTGTTCAGAATTTTTTGCTCTTTCGAATGTCCCTTACCTTACTGATTTTTTGGGTCCAAATTTCAAATCAGCCCCATAATAACAATGTATCTGAAAAACTATGCAATATAGCAACTTGAAATGGTGTAATTACCGCCTCCAAACCACTTCGACTAAGGTATGGTTCTTCTAAATCAACGAATTACAATTACATGGTTTATTTGTGAAGAGACTATAATAAAACTGGCCTTACACTAATGCCTTTGTTATCTCAAAACTTAAATATCACCCATACTTGGATGGATAGCACGAATTTTGAAAAAGTTGTCCGTTACACCAATTTGCTCGTGAGAAATAATGAATATTTATCCCTGTTACTTTGTTTACAACACTTTTAACTTCATAACACGTGCTTACACTATTTCCATCCTTTTCTATCCCACAACGTCTTTCTTTGTGAGAAAGAGAGGATGATCTATCAGTGCGAGTTCAATATTTATCGTTTATTCAAAATTATTTATTTATTGGTGACAATATTTTGTAATTCTATAGCAGAAAATACACTGTGTATAACTTTACGATTTATGAAAGCTCTTCTGAAAACGGGTTTTGCTATGTTTGGGTTGAAAGTGACGAAAAACGAGGGTCAAAAAAGATAGGGTCCTGCCGTTTCAATTATCTGAAAGATGTCGATGATAGAGAAATAAGAAAAGTTATCCTGTATTGCGATGCTTGCAATGGTCAATATCCAAAATCGTAGTAGGACGATACTAGCAATATTGTAATATTTTGGTCAATATCCAAAAATGTCGAAACGATTCAGATTAACTTACCGGTTATAGTTACATGCTAGTTGATAGCATGCACTCGGTTATTGAACGAGAAGTGTGAAAATTTACTGTTTGGAGTTACATGCAAATAGCCTAGTTATATGGAATCTGCTAGAAAGAATCCTCGTCCCTACGTCGTAGCCATCGTGGAGCACAAGGATTTCATTGACAGAGAGTAGCAGAAAAATTGATTCCGCAAAAGACAAAGGACTAGCAAATTACGAATATTAAAATAGCTACGATTAAGAAAAAATACCTTAAAACCAAATGGACTAAACACTCTATGAAAAAAAAAGCTGTTGTTTAATAAATAAAATAAATGAAGAATTGGCAGCCAACTAGAAAGGGGGAAAGGAGTGAAGGGAAAAGGCACGTAAAAGGATAAAACATACGTTAGTGTGCCGTCAACACTAGAAAACTCGTCTGATATAACAGTGGAAAATTATTGCATAGAACTAAAACCTTTGTATAACACCAGGCGGTCGATATCGTTGGCAAAATACAAAGATAAAAAAAAACAATGTGCGTGAATACTATGCCTAGTAGATAGCTAAGATTATTTGCAGCTACCATATTGGGCTAAAGTGATTGACAATTTGTATCAAACGGACGAAGAAGAAAATTTTGATGAAAACAACCTCGAATTCTAAATCGTTTATTGATCTTAATTTTTTTAAATATTGATCTCAAATAGAAGGCTGATTAAGCGGTAGAAGTATAATTGTTTCATTGAATTAGATTAGCAATGCCTAAAAGCTCTATTACAATTAATTGAATATGAATTCAAAGTACCTATAGGTAAAATTATTGCCGTCTTTTTAATTTGATTATAATAAACATAATTAAATGAAATAAAAATTGATATTTCCAACTAATTATTAGAAATCAGCTATTACAATGCACAAACGTTGCATGTAAGCGATCCACAAAATCACACACACGGTTCTAATACATTTTTATGTCTCTTAAATTAATTTTTATATTGATTTCCAATTTTAAGGTATCCGTACGTGCAAAGTGTGTGTTCATTTTCTATCAACAATTCCTTTACACTGTATTTTTTTCATAATTTTTTTTAACAAGTCCTCAACACTATTTTTTATCTACGACCGGACTACAAAATATTTGGTCAGTAAGGGATATTATTAACAAAATACGTTGGTGTAAGGGACGTCTAAATTCTAAAAACACTAATTT
This sequence comes from Ochropacha duplaris, assembly GCA_951361185.1. Classification (NCBI taxonomy): domain Eukaryota; kingdom Metazoa; phylum Arthropoda; class Insecta; order Lepidoptera; family Drepanidae; genus Ochropacha; species Ochropacha duplaris. The sequence goes on from OX592690.1 coordinate 7,501,781, forward strand.
ATTTAAATAAACGTTACACGGGTAGATAGAGCACTAAAATATAAGATAATTGCTAAAAACCAGATCCAAAAAAGGTTAATAACAAAAAAGTTATAGGTGATTTAGTCCGAGAAAAAACTTTGTCGGCCTCTCCTGTAAAATCGTATTTTGTCCCTTACCTTAATTGAACCTACGGTCGACGATATATAGATAATAAATGCTAGATATTCATAGCGCAACGTTTACCTATTGGATCCATTACATTATAATAGACGGAAAGTAGGGTGTAGGTACCTAGTACCTACACAATATTTTTCTCCTTACATAGTATACCTACGATACGTTCAAACGCTATTTTTCTACCTCGGGAATATCAGAACCTATTTATAAGAGAATAACCTGCCTAGTAGAACGGTAGCAAGTAGACTGCCGTAGGTAACTTGTAGCATTATGGTCGAATATCACAGTGTAGCATTAGCAATCAATTAGGTATACTATTTATTTTCCAAATAAAAAATAACGACATGTTTCCCCACATATTTCACCGATAAGAGGAATAGGATGAAATATTTTTAGATATTATTGGCACTGCAAAGTTCATGTTTTCCTTAATTTTGATTGCACTAATGCACTAAACTGTGTATTGAGGTACTGATACAATATACTAGACTGTTCCAGTATAAATCGAAACAAGCCTTCCTTGTACAAAAATAATTACGTACCTACCTACACGGCAACATTACCGAGCGATAGCGAGATAAGTCATGAGACTCGTACATATCTTCTGGACATATCATTATTTTTAATATATGATTCTTCATATGACCTTATAAATAATGTGGGTTATTTATAAAATAGTGTTACATAAGTATTCAATTATATTATATATGCTCATCCTCATACATTGGAACCATTTTGCTCTCGCACTATGCGACTTCAAAAGATCTTCTGCCACAGACGCCTTTGTGGTGGTTTGACAACGCGCGACTTGCGCAATGTCAGGCGGGCCGTAGGCTGCTTTTCCACCAGAGATGTGCTATGCAGCTATGATGCGAGGATGTGAAAGCTAAGCTATTTGCCACCACACAATGAGACACCACTCGCGACCATCCATCCATATAAAAGACATATAGGTATAGCTTAGCAGAACCCGTTTCCACCAGTGCTATGCTATGTGGACCGATCAATAGACTGGTATCAAACGCACCATAGCAACATTTCTGGTGGAAAATCAGACGTAATATGCTTACCTTAGTGACATTGAAAAAATCAATAAAATGCAACAACAATTAGCTGATCAATAATTTTGCCTTGCAGGGATGTTCGCTTCAACCAGATCCAGGAGCTTGAGCCGGGCGTGTTTCAGCACGTTCACCAGTTGCGGTCGCTTCTGCTCAATGATAACCGACTAGTGGCCCTCCGCTCGGGCTCCTTCCGCGGCCCGCGACGCCTCAAGTACCTCTACCTCTACCGCAATAAAATACAACACATCGATCCCGATGTCTTCCAGGAGTTACCGCATCTTGAGCAACTGTAAGTTAAATTCACTTGGCTACAATATAACTTAAATATAGGTACTTACCTAACATTAAAAACCGAGTGAAGTAAACTAGTTCTAATCTAACAACCGTGGCCGGCTCAATAAACGAAGCTTTGGTAATCCCGAGTGTTTTTCAAACTTATATCCCAATATGTAGATACAAACAAATATTGGGACTTTGTATAACGTAGGGTAAATACCTACTCATATTGTAATTTTAGAATCTCTACGGGGGTAAAATAGGGGAATGCGAGTAACACCGCTGGGCAGAAAGCTAGTTTACCATCGCAGGTAGAGTTGGCATTTATTAGCCACAGCCACCCAATCAACTGGCTATGAAATGTATCTACCATAATATGTAGATACATGTTTAGTAGGTATCGTAATAAAAAATCTTTTGACTTCAATTTTGAATTACTACGTTTTATTGGGCCCAAATCTAACTGCATTAGGTAACTACTCAACAACGCCATGCATAGTAGGTACCCAAGTATTTAAATCTTGTCGCGACATTGAATGTTTTTTGTGTCTCGACGAGTATGAAATCAAGAATCTGAAACGTCACGTTAACGATGTTTTCAATGTCTGCTGAATATGTTAGTTTCTTACTTATCTAAAATTACGTCAACATCATTAACTCTATCTATTTTTTTTTTCAATACTTACCTAGGTACATCCATTCTAATATTATAAATGCGAAATTACCTCTGTCTGTCTTTTACCTTTTCACGCCTAAACCGCTGAACCGATTTAGATGTAATTTGGTATAGAGATAGATGTATTCTTGGAGAAGGACATAGGATAATTTTTATCCCGAGAAAAGATAAGATCTCTCGGGAACGCTTGAAACCGCTGGGGGACAACTAGTATGTATTTATAAGCAGTAGGTATATACATATTATTAACTTGTTTAGTACAGACTTTGATGTATATTAACTGGCTGTGTATGACGAATGTCCCATGATAATTTATTATACAAAGTTAGCCGTATAAGGCCGTATTGCACGCAGAGAGAGATCGCGTCTTATGATCAAATAAAATGAGTTCGCTCTTTGAACAAAATTTTAACATAGATACGTATTTACCTATTTCCCGGTTCATATTGTATTCAGACTTCTATTCCTATACCTTTATCATTCTTAAGGGATTACAAAAGAAAAATACTTAGATATTATTTTTCTATACAGGCACGCTAAATTTAAATAGGAGCCTATTTAAATTTAGCTTCAGTCAATCATGTAGGTAGACCGTACAACACAAACTATTCACATTACAACATACAATACTGAAATGATCGTGTAATGCATAAAACAGGATAGGAATGAAATACCTACAATATAAAATAAACAGAACATAATAATTACCTATATAGTCACGAGTAACTACACCCTACACGTATTGCGCCAAATGATCAATTAAGAGGTACCTGGTAATGAAAAGGTGTACGCATCTACGACGAATATCTACTAAGTACATAATTCTGAACGATTGTTTACCCAAAATATGATGTCATTACTTTATCTAGCCACTAACTTTGTCGACACAAGCAAAATCTTACCAATATTTAAATATTGAATTTGACTATGTAAATCATATAAGTACCTAAGAGTTACATTTAATTCGTAAGGGTTCAAACCGAGACAAAAAAAAGGAAAATGAAAATTGTTGATAGAATAAAATCACAAACTTATAACACAAAGATAACCTTTAAATATTCATTGATTTTCGTTTTGATTCAACATCGGTGTTTTTTTTACTTTGAATAATATTGTATTCGAACGCAGTCTCAACATGATAAGTAATTATGTGGCAGTAGGTTGTAAGCACACAAGCCTAGAAGGAAACTGGCTCTCAAGTGCAACACACCGATAGGTGCTTGGCGACAGACTTTCAAAGTATACAATTTATTTGATAAGCAAAATTTATCACCGTTCGGTGTCGACCAGATTACAAAATAACTAGGTATATTATAATCTGCCCGCAGCTTTACTCGCTTTCCTAAAATAATTTGTACTCAAACTCAACTATAGCCTATGCATTGTATCTCCTTTTCACTTCTTCTGTTTTATTTTCAAGCTATTTACCTAAGGAACTGTTTCGTAATTGGGATACCACCCATTCAGATCTCAACACTTTTCTCTTCGACAACGAAGATATTTTTCTGAACTTGGCTTCTTTTTCGCATTTATGTTTCGGTGGGATTTCAACTTCCATTTCCAAACCGCTGCTTGAACAAATTGAGCAAAATAGCTGTCGCTGAGTTTAGAACGTAACATTAAATGAATGCATCTCTACTAATTTGAATTCCAAGCTTAGATAGGAAACTTTCCGACAATAGCCTCAACCTGCACGCACAGAGTTGAAAATACTAAACAACTTCTCCTACAGTGAAGTATTCGTGTAGTTTTGAATTTTCGCCATACCTAATACGGAAATACGTACGTAGGTAATATACTCATATGTAGATATTATGGAGGTTGATCTAATTTTAGTAGCTCTCGTAAACGTTTAATTGAAGGGAAATAAAATATTGTAAAGGAACCGTAGCATGGTGGTAGAAGATACTTTGTAGTAAAAGACTCAAGATGAAAACCTGTTGCCTGACCGTTTTGGCAAACTATTTTCGGTTGTATAAATGAAATTGTATTTATTCGTATACCTACATTTCGAAAATTTTAGTAGCTCGCGTAAACGTTTAATTGAAGGAAAAATGCAAGGAAAACGTAAATATAAAAGTGAAAAACCATAATGAAAAGTATGTGTATTATACATTTTAAAATGTAGCTAATTTGCAATGATTTTTTAAAACTGAGAATTGCATCCATTCGAGACTCCATAAGATATTCAACTATTGATTAACGTCGAATAAGTCATGTAAATTGATATTAAAAAAAACCAAGTAAGATTTCGACTGTATTTTAAAAGTAACAAGATTTTCATATTTCGCCTAGGCGTTCGACATAGTTTCTATTCGCATCCTACTATTGACTTGTGTAACCTTAGTCTACCTCTACATAATGGAACAATATTTCTCTATGCCGGGAATACCTGCTGCACATGTATTTACGTCAAATTCATGGACGTATTGTAGGTATACCTAGATCAATAACAGCGTAACATTTGGATTAATAATAAATTTACTTACTCTGAACTATCTAAACTGCAAATTTATCCAATTGCAATTTCATGACTACTCTAGTTTACTTTTTACTAATTGCAGTGCTATACCTACTGATAGAGTAACATCGTTCAAATATATTGGCATATTAATTGATTGTAACGTTATATTTATTGAGTATATTGACATTTACCAAACCGTTTCAACATTTACAAATCCGTAAGCTTATTTACCTATATGATTAAAAGCAACTAGGTCAATCAGCAAATGTCTATCCTTTTCATAACTTAGGTACTTATTTCACCCGCATATACTTGGGCCCTAAAAACCTTTCATACATTTATTTTTGCAATTAGGGACATGTTGGTAGAATTCCTTTACATTTAGTATTAGGTAGGTATTTTACTTATGAAATTGCCGTTTTGTTCATAAAAGTTAGTAAGTAAGTAATCCCATGCTATCGATGCCCTTCTTGAAGAAGTCAGTTTGACGTGAGGCAACTGTTTGGGCCAATCATGTATACATAAAATTAATAGATTGGTTGTGAGGGTCTTCATGTTAGGGTAAAAATGTGTGAATGGCTCGCTCAAATTTCGCGCCAATACGCCTGCGAATGAGAACCCCAGTAGCGCAGAAAAATAAATATGGCGAAGGACACTATCCGATCGGCTCCTGCGCCCCCCCCGTTGCACGTTACCACACCCCTATGTGGTCTGTTTGCCGCCATCATTCATTTTAGCATGCCGGCTTTTTTCTCCGCGTTGCTTATTATAAATGTGAATGTGCAAATTGCAAGTGTTATTGCATTAAAATATAACGCTTAATGAACTACTAAGAAAGCAGCTGTGATTAGTGCAAATGAACAGAGTGCACAGTGCCATCCGTGTTGTAATATCCGTGTATGCTGCTGCTGCTACCATTGCACGTGTGGTGGATTGATTTTCCTACAGGAAAGAAGGGGCTTCACAGGTGAGTGGGCCTTCTATATCTTTGCCTTGATAGGGAGCCCCTCCGCAACCGTCTAAAGTATCAGATTGCGCCCCAGCTGTCCGACTTAGTTTAAATTTTCAATAAAATATAACCTATATTAGGTATATTCCAGGCTACGGCCAATCCATCTTTGGTCACTTCGTACCGGATTTTGTTATCCGTATTCTATGACCTATAAATAAGTAAATAACAACTTTAAAATACAGTCCAAATCGAATTTACATTGTGTAGTCTGTCTAATATTCATTTTAGTACCTAAAATAGGTTTCCTAAGTAGTACTTATTGGATGTAATGTTCTATCTTTGTTTATTGGTTTCAATCCAACATGTTATTGTGGTATTTGAACAATCTAACGGGGTAATAATAACTAAATCATTTCGTGAGTGCTAGGAATAGGTGAAAGAATTTAGTACGGAACTTATTTCAATAAAATAATAACTTATAGGCTTATTGTATGTACGTAGGTGTATACATTTAGTCTTATAATCGTAAAAAATAAACTTATTATATGTCATTTGACGTAAGTTTTAATTTCATCTGAATTTGTTTTATTGAATTGGTTTGGTTAGCCATTTTATCTCGGGTACATTTTGTATTTGGTTAATTTGTTGTGTGTGTGAGTACCGACCGATTGTGTGACGTCACGTCCTACCAGAATACCATTCATCCGTTCGATAGTTCGATCGATCATTCATTCGTTCAGTAATTCGGTAAATCATTCTTATTTATTGCGTTTCTGTGGTAAGTTTTGACAGTTTGCAAAGATGACAGAAAACGTAAAACTTTCGTTCAAAATTAAATATTGTGAATCGGTTTTAGAATCATACTTTGCTAAATTTCAAGATATGTACGATGAATCATTACGAATGGTTACTGAGGAGGAAGAATCGGCGTTTTTAATATCTGTTTCCAATATATCTGCACTTCGTTCAGAATTTATAGTTAAATTGGAAGAGTGGAACATGGCACAGATGGAAACAAATCCAAAGTTTAAACCTTGTTTTAAGAAATGGGAAGCTTTTGAAACTTTGTATACTCATTTAAAAAATAAAACAAGTTTGTTAAGTGATAAACTATCAGGTAAAAACACTTTAGATAATTTAAAATCTTCTCAAATGAAATTACCTCCAATAAAATTGTTGAAGTTTGATGGTACTGATCTTAGATCATGGACATTGTTTATTGAGTGTTTTAATAGCACAATACATAAAAATGGAAAGCTTACCAACGCTGAAAAATTATATTATTTATGTGGTCAGTTGTCGGGTAAAGCATTAGAGTCCATTGCTGGTTTATCACCGACAAGTGATAACTATGAGTTGATATACAATACTCTTGTAGATAAATATCAAGATGTGCGTACTTTGGCTACTGCCTATCTAGACCAGATATTTAATTTAAAAAAATTACAGGCCCCATCTGTAGATGGTTTAAATACCTTTATTGATAAGTTTTCTATATCCGTGGCGGCTTTCGAGAAATTAGATGTCACTAGCAAATTAGATTTCATTTATCTCTATCTGGCACTAAAGAGAGTTGATGGTGAAACGGCTAGATTATTCGAGAACTCTGTTCGCAATGACAAAATTCCTTCATATAGTAGTTTTGTTAAGTTTGTTAAAGAACAAGTTAAAATATTAGAACGGACAGGAACAGGGTTAAATGTGAGTGAGAGAGTATTTCCTAGATCAAATCTTTCTCGAGTACCAATGCCCAGTAAATCAGGTGCGGTTCTAAGAAAAAATACTTCTTCTTTGTTTACTGCTAGTAACAAGGCTTCATGTCCTTTGTGTAATACTGCGGGTCATGAGTACTTTTCAAAGTGCACTGAGTTTCTGAAACTTTCAGCGAAGGAGCGATACAACATGGTCAAGAAACATAATGCATGTGTCAATTGTCTGAACATTCATCATCGCACACCTGCATGCAGTTTGAAAGATGGTTGTAGTACTTGTCAGTCAAAATCTCATCATACATTGTTACATTTCCAGAAAACACACTCGAGTACATCACTGCCTGTGTCAAGTGAAGAACATCTAGGTATTGTTAATAGTAATTCAGAGTTGTTACCAGTAGGTGACAAGGTATCAGATGTTATGTCTAATCCAGGGTCATCCTCATGCTCTATGCATATTTCTAAAACACACAACTCAATGAGTGGTGTTTATTCTTCTACAGTTTTGCTTGCTACAGCAAAGGTTAAAATAGTAGATCCACAAGGTGTATCTCATGTGGTACGTTGTCTTATAGATAATGGATCCCAAAATCACTTTATTACATCCCAGTGCTGTGAGCGGTTGTCATTGACTTTGCAACAGCCAGAATCTCCAATTTCGGTACATGGTTTTGGTGGTGGTGTTAACCTAGTTCAAGGTGTTACCGAGCTGGAATTCACATCACGTTTTGATAAAAATGTTAAGTTTCATATTCGACCATTGGTGGTGAATAATATCACAAATACTTTGCCTACTTCCAGCGTTGACATGTCTGTGTTTTCATACCTATCTAGCGTTCCTCTAGCAGATGATTCATTTCATGTACCAGGTGAGGTGGAATTGCTGATTGGTGCTCAACTGTTTACCCAGTTGCTTTTACCAGGTAGAGTACATGGACCACCTGGCATGCCAGATGCTATCCAGACCAGTCTTGGATTTATTATCATGGGGGAAGTTCCAGCTGTTGCGTTGAATAAGTCGCATACTGCAGTGCACTGTGCACTTGTGAACTCAGAAATACAGGAAGTGGTGTCTAAGTTTTGGCAATTAGAAGAAGTTCCATCCTCGACCTCCGCCCACCTTAGTCAAGAAGAGCAGGAGTGTGAAGACTTTTATAAAACCACCACAGAACGTGATAAATTTGGTAGATATACAGTAGGATTACCTTTTAAAGGTAACCCATCTAAATTAGGCAGTTCTTTGAATGCTGCACAGAGACGTTTTCTCGCGTTAGAACGTAAGCTTGAGTCGTCTCTACCTTTGAGAAAGGCATATGATGATGTAATAAAGGAATATTTGGAAGTTGGATATTTATCTCCAGTTTTAAATACTGACGAGTCAGTTGGCAATGTTGGTTACATTATTCCTCATCATTGCGTCATACGAGATAATAAAGTGAGTACAAAGCTACGCATTGTACTAGATGCAAGTACTCGTACTGATCGAGGTTTGTCATTGAACGCTTTACTTCACGCAGGTCCTAACTTGCAGGGTGATATTTTTACCCTTTTGTTAAATTTTCGTTTGTTTGAGGTGGCATTTTGTGCTGATGTTAAACAAATGTACCTGCAAATTAAGGTTCATCCTGAATATTGTAAATATTTACGATTATTGTATCGTTTTAATCCTAACGATCACCTACAACTGTTTCAATTTGATAGAGTCTGTTTCGGTTTGACCTCTAGCCCTTACTTGGCACTTAGGACGATCAAGCAGCTCTGTGAAGATGAACAGATTCGTTTTCCACTTGCAGCACAGGTAGTTGAACTTGGTCTCTACATGGATGACGTTGTTTTCTCGGAGAGTTCAGTGACCGCGGCTACGGATACCGCGCATCAGCTGATAGGGATGTTTAAAGCCGGGGGCTTTGACCTCATGAAGTGGTCGAGTAATAAGTCTGAGCTTCTGTCCCAACTTCCTGATACTCACTTGCATCCTCAAGTTCACAGTTTCGATGATGACGGTCACAAAATATTAGGCGTTAAATGGGAACCGCGTTCAGACGGCTTTTCGTTTGATGTTGCATCTTGTCCTGATGAGTGTACGAAGCGAAATGTTTTATCTGTGGTTGCTAGGCTGTGGGATGTTTTAGGTTTCGCTGCACCTGTGATCTTGTTCGCGAAACTGCTTATTCGGGATCTGTGGGCATTAAAAATCGATTGGGATGAGTCTCCTCCTCCCCACTTAGTTGAACGATGGTCTCGTTTCAAGGCGGAACTACCGTCATTAACTAAATTATTCATACAACGGCATGTTGGTGTTGCGAGAACTGGTATAGTTTCTCTGTTTGCCTTTTCGGACGCTAGTGAAAGGGCCTATGGCGCCGCGATTTATGTTCACTGCCAGATGCCTGATAGAGCTTCTGTGCACCTTTTATGTGCAAAATCACGTGTCGCCCCTCTTAAAAATATTACATTAGCGCGTCTTGAACTTTGTGCTGCTTTGCTAATGTCAAAGTTAGTAAGATTAGTTTTAAACAATTATGACCGTCGACGCAAGGTCGATCGTGTCTTTGCTTTCACGGACTCCACTGTGACACTGCACTGGATCCATTCTAGTCCTCATAAATGGAAGACTTTTGTGGCAAATCGTGTTGCCAAAATACAAGAGAACTTGTCATCTTCTCACTTTTACCATATTTCTGGAAAGTTGAATCCCAGCGATTGCTTGTCGCGTGGCCTCACTCCTGCTCAGCTTCTCGAGCACCCTTTATGGTTCAATGGTCCACCGTGGCTCCAGATGGAATCATCACAGTGGCCAATTCAACCTTTCCAAACTGACACAGCTTTAGTTGTTCCGGAAGTTAAAACCGTTTCGTTGACGGTAACCAAACCCGTGGAATCGGTTCTGTATCGTTTGTCACAGCGGGTATCTTCCTGGCCTAAGTTGCTACATATCGTTGTATATGTGCTTAGATTTGCAGGAAAATTAAAATCGAGAGGTATTCCTACAGCAGAAGATTTAGTTCAATCTGAAATATGGGTGATTCGTGCTCTACAAGCAGTCCATTTTCTTGAATTAATGAAGGCCGTTTTGGCTGGCAAATCGTGTATAAAGTCAGTACAAAAATTGCGACCGTTTGTTGTTGATGGAGTATTGCGTGTTGGAGGTCGGCTAGGAAATGCAAACCTCTCCTTTGATCATAAGCATCCAATTTTGTTGCCAAAACATGATCATATTGTAAACATCATAATTGATCATATTCATCGCAGTCACTGTCATGTGGGGCCTCATTTGTTATTGTCTTTGCTTCGACAACGTTTCTGGATTCTGTCTGGAAGAAATCTTGTTCGATCTCGAGTTCATTTGTGTAATTCATGTTTCCGAGCTCGTCCTAAAGCTTGTTCTCCTCCAGTAATGGCTGATTTGCCCGATTGTAGATTACAAGTATCTAAACCGTTCTCACATACGGGCGTGGACTATTGTGGTCCCTTAAACATTACACTCACTCGAAGGCGAGGCGTTCGTAGTCAAAAGGCGTACATCTGTGTGTTCATATGTCTTACTACTAGGGCTGTACATGTAGAAGTAGCTCCGGATTTAACCACAGAGGCTTTTCTCAATGCCTTGAAGAGATTTATAGGTAGACGTGGCACAGTTGATAAATTATATTCCGATAACGGAACTAATTTTGTTGGAGCTAGAGCATACCTAGACGAACTTCACGTATTTTTGAATTCAAAGCATTATAATACGCTTTGGAATAGTGAATTAGCTAACCAGCGCATTAAATGGCAAATGATACCCCCTAATGCTCCGCACTTCGGAGGTGCATGGGAGAGTACAGTCAAATCATTTAAGACACATTTGTTTCGTTCAATAGGTGCTCAAATACTAACATATGAAGAGCTTCTCACTGTTTTGATTCAAATCGAAGCAGTGTTAAATTCGAGACCATTATGCCGAGCATTAAGTTCGGATCCAGCGGAACCCGTCGCTTTGACGCCCGCGCATTTTTTACATACCATACCTTTACGTTCGTTTCCCTCTGTGCCTAGTACGGAAAGTGTAGACAAAATACGCTCGCGATTCTTATTGATAGATAAGCTCGTCCAATCATATTGGAGTAGATGGAATATTGAATACCTAAGTACTCTACAAACTCGAGAGAAATGGTTAACCGATTCTAGTCCAATTGAGAAGGGTACTGTAGTTATAATCATGCAAAACAATACGCCGCCGTTGCATTGGCCGTTAGGTGTTATTCTGGAAACATACCCTGGTTCAGATAAACGAACGCGTGTGGTACTATTAAAAACTAAAGGAGGGACTTTAAAGCGTGCAGTAGCTCGTCTCTGTCCGCTGCCTTCACAGTAATTACACACATTAGCGTTGGATTGAAACTAATAGATTTAAGTTTCTCTATATATATATTTGTTTTTTATCTTAAATTGTCTCTTAGATATATTAATCTTATATGTGGTTAGTTGTGAGATTTCTCGCTATTGGAGTTTCTCTATAAATATCTTGGTTAGTTTCTTTATATTTAAATATACTCTTTTGAAAGCAACCCTTTCAAGTCGGGGGCGTTGTTTGGGCCAATCATGTATACATAAAATTAATAGATTGGTTGTGAGGGTCTTCATGTTAGGGTAAAAATGTGTGAATGGCTCGCTCAAATTTCGCGCCAATACGCCTGCGAATGAGAACCCCAGTAGCGCAGAAAAATAAATATGGCGAAGGACACTATCCGATCGGCTCCTGCGCCCCCCCCGTTGCACGTTACCACACCCCTATGTGGTCTGTTTGCCGCCATCATTCATTTTAGCATGCCGGCTTTTTTCTCCGCGTTGCTTATTATAAATGTGAATGTGCAAATTGCAAGTGTTATTGCATTAAAATATAACGCTTAATGAACTACTAAGAAAGCAGCTGTGATTAGTGCAAATGAACAGAGTGCACAGTGCCATCCGTGTTGTAATATCCGTGTATGCTGCTGCTGCTACCATTGCACGTGTGGTGGATTGATTTTCCTACAGGAAAGAAGGGGCTTCACAGGTGAGTGGGCCTTCTATATCTTTGCCTTGATAGGGAGCCCCTCCGCAACCGTCTAAAGTATCAGATTGCGCCCCAGCTGTCCGACTTAGTTTAAATTTTCAATAAAATATAACCTATATTAGGTATATTCCAGGCTACGGCCAATCCAGCAACAAACTCTTCAAAGGCATTTTGCCTCCCGGGTATTGAATTTTCTTACCAAGAGCCATTATTTTTATTACTTTCTTGTATGTTCAAAATGTATAACTTTGTAATTAGGTAAGTATGTACTGTACTGTATTTGCACTGGAATTTATTTAAGTAATTATACCTACCTACATTTTCAGCTTGCTTATCGTGCTGGTTATGAAAAATATTTATGAGTAAGATATCTAAATACAGACTTCGAGGGGAGGAAACTAGAGCTTAATTTGAACTGTAAATAGATTACTATATCGATTGTCGACGAATCAATACGGTGGACCGAAGTTCTTGTGAAGGTTGCGGGGAGTCACTGGATGCGGATAGCGCAAGACCGGTCATTGTGGAGATCCTTGGGGGAGGCCTTTGTCCAGCAGTGGACCTCTTCCGGCTGATATGATGATGATAATCTATCGATTCACAATCGCCCTGTCGGTGGCATGTAATAAAGTTACCTACAACCTACGACAGCGCAGGCACTACTACCACAGTAGAAATATATACTGTGCTACGCTACTACCTAATCCATGTAAACCTTGGCTCGCGGATGGGACGGTCGTTTCAAAACTACCTATAATAAAAAGAGTAACATTTTCAGAATTTATTAAACTGTAGGTACCTACTTTACAACAATGTGTATTTTTAGTTAGTATACATGATGTAATCGTTAAGTGTGTCCAGGCGATATAAAAAAAAAAAACTGATATCGAAAGTACGTTACCTAATCAGTAAAATGACATAAAAACTTTTTTTTAAAATCAAACGAGTAGTAACCAAAATTTTGACATTAAACACTCCCATACATTTAGTATGAGATTAGTAGAAAGGTTTAAGTTTCCTTATTTTAAGTGGTCTAGTACTCAATTTACCTTAATCTTATTTTATGATTACATATGATAATAATGATTTTCAAGTAAGTAGTTATACGAGTATATTAATTATCTTACCACTTCAAATTAGTAATAAACCTTGTTTCAATATCGCATTAATTTGAACTGGCTGAAAAACAACACACTACAAAAATCTGCTTTAAATACAAAATTTTGTACCATTAAGAAATAAATGTTATTCAATTAAAAGATAGTTTTAATACTTTGTTAGGTTAATAAAAGTTTCTTTTAATATCAGAACTAAGCTAAAATAACCTTTTAAAATAAGGAAACTGAAACTTTTCTACTAATCTCATACTAAATGTATGGGAGTGATTAATGTAAAAATTTTGAATTTTTTAAATCATACGAGAAGTTCGTATGATTTAAAAAAATATATTGATGTCATTTTACTGATTAGGTAACGTACTTTCGATATCAGTATTTTTTTTATATCTGTAGTAGTTACGGAATAATCGCCTGGACACACTTAACGATTACATATATAGTACCTATTATCATTAGGAGTTTCACGATCCTACAGCGACATAAAGACACATTGTGGCAAATATAAATAACTGACTATAACGTAGACTGTCTGGGGGTCAAATCAAATTTAAATATCAAATGCTTTTCATTTAGACGTTATATTTAGATGGTATGAATAAATGTAGGTACCATTATTTTTGCAATTTAAAAGCCACAAGTTCATTAAAATGAAAAGCACGTGATGGTTCATTGTATTTCACATACTTATCTAACAATGTAGGTAGTAACTATTAAACACCGTTATCTGTTATCGCCATAAGGGATAAAAAGAACCTACACATTCACTGCTTTTTATTTCATTGTAGTAGACATTAGGGGCCGTCCATTAATCACGTGATGTATTTTTTAGCATTTTTTAACACCTCCTCCCCCTGGGTGATACGTGGTGAGGTTTAAGACTAACCCCCACCTCCCCCACCCATAATCACGTACCAACAAAGAATCTTTTTTTTTTTAATTCGTTCGTTGCCTGGCAACGGCGTGTCAAGGTCACACTACACGTCGCTTTTTGGTTTAGAAATCGCGCGTTTGACGAAAAATTAAATACACGTGATATCTTACTACATCCCCCTCCTCCCTTGTGATATTTCGTGATATTTCCCGGGGGTTCGGCAAATATCACCCCCCCTTTCGAGCCTCACGTGATTAATGGACGACCCCTTACTTTTAAATACTTACAGGCTGGATGGTGCATAACCTTCTTTATTAAGTACAACTAGCTGTCCCCCGCGGTTTATGAAACACTATATTTTTTTTCAAATCGAAGCAGTAGTTCCTGAGTTTAGCGCGTTCAAACAAACGAAACAAAATCTTCAGCTTTATAATATTAGTAAGGTAATTCGTGAAATCTCGTGACTCTATTACATTCAGAGAGAAATATCTGTCTCCAGCTTCATCTATGAAAATAAAACCTTCTAAGTAGGCATGTAGTAGATATCTAGATCTAGTATCTACCTACCGACGTTGTAAGCGAGTTAATTTGATCAGATTGTTTACCTACGTGACATCATTTGCAAGATACAACATTGGTGAAACTCGCATCAGGCTAAAGATTTAAGCTAGGATAAAGTGTAGGTAGTATCTATGTATATGAAGAGCACATTTTTTATAACATGTAAATTTTAATATTATGTTATAAGAAAGTAGGTTAAAATATGATATCTAACTATAGGTATTTTTGTTTCATACAGCTTTTATTTATTTAATGTTTTCATTAACTTGATGGTGGGATAAAAGGTTTGTTTGATTTAGTCTATTACAAAACTTTAGCTATCAACAAAAGTCAAGTCATTATAATATAATAGTTAGTTTCACAGTTTTTGATAACCTTATAAATACAGTTATTTTTATTAGATCGATCACTAGTTACAATCATCTTCTTCCTACACTTATCCTGTATCTGTACAAAAGATACGGGAGAGGCATCTTTCTAGTCACTCACTTATAGGTAGACTAGCTGTTCCCGAGGTATCTTATCTTTTCCCGGGATAAAAAGTCTATGTGCTATTCCAGACTATAATCTATCTCCATGCCAAATTTAATCCAGATCCATTCAGCCGTTCTGGCGTAAATGAGTAACAAACTTTCACGTTTATAATATTATTAGTAAGATAATATTAATTTAACTACTACATACTTACTACTTCGTAGGTAACATGAAAGCGAATACGGTCAAAGTCTAATGTTTTTGAAGTTTAAGAATGAATATTGTTTGTTTCCAGGTACTTACATATTAATGAAATACATCAAATAGCACCTGACACATTTTCAAATATGCCGAGACTAGAACGATTGTAAGTATACAAAACAGTACCTAGATAACAGCACTTATTAAAGAGCCTTGCAAAATTTCCCGATAGTATAAGTATATAGATAATAGTTCTTTTTATCGATAAAAATCTGAAAAAGTTATTTACCTCTCTCGTATGTGTAAAATTTTGAGAAATGATCACAATTGAAGTTATGTGTTTTGATATCATTCTCTCTCTATTCACTGGCTGTATTATTTTCAGATACTTACAAAATAATCGATTAAGGGGAATACCATCAGGATCATTTCGAGCGATGCCAAAATTGCGCAAACTTCGTTTAGACAGTAATGCTCTTATTTGCGATTGCTCCATGCTATGGATGATTCGAATGCTAGAAAACCACACTGACATGAATGTAGCAGCAACATGTTATGAGCCAACCAGTGTCACTGGCACGTCGCTTGCTGCTATGACAGAAAGAGACTTTAATTGTAGTAAGTTTTACGAAGGTTTTACGTTATCAATCGGAGGGCAACACAAATATTTAAAAAATAGAGCTTTAGCGTAAACAAAATTGTAAACAACTGTTTTCAATTGTATTTGGTGATTTTCGTGAAAGATGGGTGGGATGATGGATATGATTGTGAATAAGCTATTTTATTAAGACTTTGTGTGCTTACCACCTGAGATCAAATCATCACTTACCATGGTGATAGTGGTACAAAAAGACTATCGGAAGTAAAAAAATTGTAAAGATAACTTTTTTTTTCATACCACAGGTGACAATTAAAACGAAACTTAGAACCCAATTCCAGCGCCACCTACCGGGTCCAATTGTGTTTTCAAACCATCGAGGAACCTATTGAAATATACACACATAATTTCATCCAAATCTGTCGAACCGTTTAGGGGGAGTTAGGTGACAAACACACGTACAGAAGAATTAAGTATATTAAGATAAGAAGATGGCAACAGCCATGGTTACTGTTGTTATATCTTAGCCTCGGCTTCTGTAGGAAAATCGAAATCAATCTATATATAAAATTCTTGTAATCACAGTGTTAGTAACCGAACTCCTCCGGAACGGCTTGACCGATTTTAATGATTTTATTTGTGTATATTCGGTAAGTCTGAGAATAGGTCGTAAAGTATATTTCATACCGCTAGATCCCAAGGGAACGCGGTTGAAACTGCAGGGGACAGCTGCTAGTAAGAAGGTATATAAAAACACTCTCCTGTTAAAATGCAATGTTGTGTAAATTTAAGCCACCCCATCGACTAGTTTTCGACTTTTGCCGAAACAAACATACATACGCTGATTATCTAGTTTGTTGTTTAACTTCGACTGTAGCTAAATACATTTAAGATCATATAATTGTTTATGTCTTGTTATTATACTTTTTCAGAACTTCCTGAAATTGTAAAGGAGCCTCAAGACGTGGTCGTTAGTTTTGGTGACGATGCTATGTTTACTTGCGTTGTGTCTGGAGAACCAACGCCAGAAATAGTATGGCTGCGAGACTCTGCTGAGATACCAATAGAAGAAACACGATACGAAATTATGGACAATGGAACACTTATGGTTCATAATGCCGATGAAACAGACGATGGAGTATTTGAATGCATGGCTAAAAATCTTGCTGGACAAGCACATTCTAAACCAGCAAAAATGATTTTAAAGAATAAAGTGGATATGAACGGTACGTACACATTTTAAATGTTAGTTGCCTTTACTTTTGTACATATCCTGCCTAACATTTTTTTTTTAATATTTTGTTGACAGAGGCTCCATTATTTGACGTGCTCCCTAGTGCACGTAGCGTCAAAGTGAACCAGTCTCAAGTTCAATTTGATTGTAAAGCCAATGGAAATCCAAAACCCCATATTGTATGGTTTCATGATGGTGATAGAATATTACTGAACGAACGCATTATAATAAAACATAATGGGACAATATTTATCAGAAACGTTCAAGAGTCGGATGCAGGTTCATACACCTGTCAAGCTGAAAACATCAATGGGAAAATGATAGCGTCAGCTGCCCTTGAAGTTACAGGTAACAATTTACATTATTACCTTACTAGCTTCAGCGACTGATTCAGAGTACTCGTAGGTATAGTAGAGTCACTTGTAATATTCTGAATTCTTGCCTTATCAGGGCCCCAAGTTTGCTATATGCTGTCTACTAATTAATGTCATGATGGCACTATAATGAAGCCTTAATTAGGGTTATGTACTTCAAAAAGTAAAAAAAGAACCCTTATAAGATCACTTTCTTGTCCGTCTGTCCTTGTGTCACCACCGATTATCTCAAGAACGGGTGGACCTAGCAAGTTGAAATTTATACCAGATGATGAGGTCTATAGTCCCTATTAGGTGTATAAAAATCAAGGTCCTGAATCAACACGATAAAAAGATATGGGCAATTTTAGATTTACGCGAAAACTTGTAAGTACCAAAATTTTCCTTAATATTCAACTTTTTTATTTTTTGGAATTTTCCCTTTACTTGTGCTGTAATACCTGGCTTTTAACCAAAATTCACAGTTCTAGGTCAACCGGAAGTACCCGGTTTAGTTAAGTTTTGGGTCGAAAACCTATATGGTAGTTCCCGTTGAATCATGAAATTTACCAAAAATAAAGGAAAAATTCCAAAAAATAAAAAAGTTGAAAATTAAAGGATGTCTCCATACACACATAGTTCCACCAATTAAGATAGCGCCGATACAACTCCGAGGTCTAGCTTAATTGGCACCAACCTCAATTAAGTAAATCGAAAAAAAAATTAAAAACTCCTCGAGACTCCATTACGGAACCCTCGGTGCGCGTGTCCGACTCGCACTTGACCGGTTTTTTTTTCACTGAAACGACTTTGAAAGATAATATCACAATCTTTTAGTGGCATCAAAATTGTCGGTTTTGATCGTTCGCGTTGTCTGTTATTTCCGTAGTCGGTGTCTATCCTTGTAGTATCTGTGGTCTCATAGTGGTACGATAGGTACGATTGACGATTGCCGATCTAGAAGAGCTTTTTGTACGCCCTTTTTGAAGAATCTCATATCATAGCGCGGAATACCGAGGGAATACCGTAATGGGGAGCTCATTCCACATCCTAATGGTCTGCAGAAGGAACGTCCGGCTGAATTCGGTGGACGATCGAGGCGGCTCGAGGATATGAGGATGAGCCCCACATCGCCGTAGAATGATGACGATGGCATCAAGTTGAGAACACTCCCCATTATACAGATGGTAGAACACACAGAGAGAGCCAATATCTCTCCGAAGGCTGAGATGTTCTATACCGCTGGTGAGTTCGAGATCGTCAACGACACGAGTGGCCCGCCTTTGCACCGAGGCAAGTGAATCAAGCTTATAAGCGGGAGCGCCAGCCCAGAGATGTGAGCAGTACTCCATATGCGGCCTAACCTGCGCTTTATAAAGCTACAGCCGCTGGAGACGTGAGAAGTACTGCTTGGACCTATTTAGCACACTCAGTTTTTTTGAAGCCAGTTTGGCTTAGCTCTCCAAATGACCTCGGAACTGGACATCACTCGCAATGTCAACACCGAGGATCCCGATACTCTTAGAAATGGTGAGAGGAGTGTCTTCAAACTTTGGTGCCGCTATGAAAGGGGATTTTTCCTGGAGAACGCGCAGACCTGTGTCTTTGAGGGGTTAAATCGAACTAAATTACGCCTCCCCCATTCCGAGACCCGCTCCAAACAGGTCTCGACTTTAGACACAAGTCGTATACGACTTTCTTCCACCACGTGCCGAGGGATGTTAGTACGGCCGGTATATTGAGCATCACCAGTGCTGTCATCCGCATAGTAGTGAATGTTGGGAATGCCCAAAATATCATTGATATGCAGGATGAACAGCGTGGGTACCGCAGCCTTGCGGTACGCCGGCATTACTATTCTTGATATCAGAGCAGCTTCCGTCAACGACGACCTTGATGCTCCGAAGAGCAAGAAAGCTGGTCACCTAAGTGCATAATCCCTCGGGAATTCCGTATGACAGTAGCTTTGATAGAAGTGCCCTATGCCAGACCCGGTCGAAGGCCTTAGCGATATCTAGGCTAACTGCCAATGCCTCGCCTTTACTCTCTATGGCTTCAGCTCATCGGTGCGTCAGGTATACAAGAAGATCACCAGCTGAACGACCATTACGGAAGCCGTACTGGAGGTCGCTAATAAGCTGGTGCTCCTCTAGGTACCCGAGGAGCAGAGTGTTGATGACTCGCTCCATCACCTTAGAGAGAAGGGAGGTTATCGCTATAGGCCTGTAGTTGGACGGATCTGTTCTGTCCCCCTTTTTGGGAATTGGATGGGTAAGGGCAGTCTTCCACGAAGAAGGAACCCGTCCGGTGGTATAGGAAAGCCTGAATAGGCGCGTCAATACTGGAGACAACTCTGGAGCACACATCCTTAGTACAGTGGCGGGGATACCATCTGGCCCACTCGACTTTCGGACGTCAACTCGCCGAACCGTAGTTTGCGTGAAGCGAACATCTGGAATTGAGCTGCCACAATGCGGAATGGTAGGCGTTGTGGCTCCCCCATCGTCGAGTTGTCTGCAAAGAGAGCTGCCATTAAGTCGGCTTTCTCTTTTGCAGTGTGAGCCAGAGAGTAGATAGTAAGATTAACTGAATTCTTAATGTACAACACAAACGAATAAACAAACACATTTGGTAGATTATGAATCTAACTCTATCTGATTAACACAAAATATCAATAGTTGAGAAATCACACCTCACTCCCAAATAGTCGAGTAATCGTCACCGATACCTATAATGCATTTTTTTATTACTATTGTGTATTTTTATGATGCTTATTGATTATTTTTACATACTTACACATATCAAATCTCAAGCTCTTACGTACTACGCGCTACAATATGAAATTTCTATATAAAAATATTTATCCCATTTCACGGTCACCTACTTGTTGTAAAAGTAAGTAGGTGAAATAGGATGACCCTGTCCTTCCCCAAAGTGGCGGGGGTAAAATGTTATAAACATTTTTATTGCAATATAATGATATGTTTTACTTTCTAGAATATCTAATTACATCTTTTTGCAAATTGTAGTTTAGTGGTGTCAACCACACTTGTAAAAATACTTTTGGAAAAACTCTCATTAATATCATCCACCTAATTTTGTTACAGCTCCACCAACATTTATTGACGTTCCAAAGAACAAAACGGTAAGAATTGGAGACAATGCAGCATTTAATTGTGAAGCTAAAGGCACACCAAAACCACGAATCCAATGGTATAGAAATACATTAATTATAACAGAATCAGCTAATATTATAATGAATAATGGTAATGAAAAAATAATGATTGTTGAAGTAACAAGCGAAGATGAAGGGATATATGTTTGTAGGGTTGAAAATACTGAAGGATTTAAAGAAGTATCTGCATTTCTGCAAGTGGAAAAAATCCAAGCACATCCTCCAAAAATAGTATTAAAACCCGAAAATACTGATGCATTCAGGCAAACCTCAGTCCAACTACCATGTGAAATAGAAAGCGATTCACCAGCTTCAATAGAATGGAGAAAAGACGGTGCACACATATCGCAAGATGATAGGTTTTCAGTAACCTTGATAGGAAGCCTCATTATAAATAACTTAACAGTCGCAGATACTGGAAGATACGAATGCTCAGTATTTAATGAGTTTGGTAGAGACACAGCGTCTGTATTTTTAACTGTGAAAGATAAAAAATTGCCCGGAGATGAATATATTAACATAGCTTTAACAGAAGCAGCGAGAGATATCGACCAAGCCATTTCGAGGACAATGGAGAAATTATTCCATAACAAAAGTGAAAACGTTAATATTAACGATCTCTATCGCATTGCAAGATTCCCAAATGCACCAGCAAGAGAGATTGCACGTGCTGCTGAAATATATGAGAGAGCCTTAGATAAAGTAAAAGAATATATACAATTGGGCAAAACAGTTACTTCAGCCGAACCATTTAACTATCACAACGTATTATCTGCGCAACACCTCGAAGTAATTGCACGTCTTTCGGGTTGCGTCGCTCACAGGGAAGAACGAGATTGTTCCGATATGTGCTATCATAGTAAATACCGTAGCATAGATGGTTCCTGTAATAACTTTGGCTACCCTACATGGGGATCATCATTGAGTAGTTTTAGAAGAATTCTATATCCTGTATACGAAAACGGTTTTAGTAATCCAGTGGGCTGGAATAAAAATTTAAAATATAATGGATTTACATTGCCAAGTGCTCGTTTGGTTTCCACTGACATCATAACTACTACAGACATATCAGAAGATGTAAAGATAACTCATATGGTAATGCAATGGGGACAATGGCTAGATCACGATTTAGACCACGCCCTACCATCGGTTAGCTCGGAAACATGGGATGGAGTAGACTGCAAAAAAACATGTGACTACGCGCCTCCATGTTTTCCTATCGATGTACCTGCTAACGATCCACGTGTGACAAACCGTCGCTGCATTGATTTTATACGGACAAGTTCAGTGTGTGGTTCTGGATTGACGTCAGTTTTGTTTGGAACCCTTCAACCGAGGGAGCAAATCAATCAACTCACATCTTTCATTGACGCATCTCAAGTTTATGGATTCGAAAAAGAAGTAGCTGAAGATCTTCGAGACTTAACGAACGATAATGGATTATTACGAGTAGGAGCTACATTTCCAGGAAAAAAACCATTACTGCCTACTATTGGGATAAACGGAATGGATTGTAGGCGAAACCTTGACGAAAGCAGTCGTGCTTGTTTTGTGGCTGGTGACATCAGAGCAAATGAACAAATTGGTCTTGCCGCGATGCATACTATTTGGATGAGAGAACATAACCGGATTGCACTTAAGTTAAAAACGATAAATCCTTTTTGGGATGGTAACAGAGTATACCAAGAAGCACGAAAAGTTATAGGAGCTCAGATACAGTTTATTACTTATGAACATTGGTTACCTATTATTTTAGGATCTGAGGGCGATAAGCTTTTAGGAAAATATGTAGAGTATAATCACAACTTGAATCCATCAATTTCAAACGTATTTGCAACTGCAGCATTGAGGTTTGGACACTCATTGATAAATCCCGTCCTGCATCGTTACGATGAGAATTTCGAAACCATACCACAAGGCCACTTGCTATTGCGCAACGCATTTTTCTCTCCATGGAGGTTAGTCGATGAAGGAGGTGTTGATCCATTGCTAAGAGGAATGTTCACAACTCCAGCTAAGCTTAAAACTCCTACACAGAATCTAAACTCTGAACTAACTGAAAAGCTTTTCTACAATGCACATGCAGTGGCACTCGATCTTGCAGCTATGAATATTCAAAGAGGCCGTGATCACGGTATTCCACCGTATACAAAATGGCGAGAAGTTTGTAATATGTCTGAAGTAAATGATTTTGATGACTTGGCAGGTGAAATTAAAGATAAATCAGTAAGAGACAAACTTAAAGAATTATATGGTTCAGTACATAATATTGACGTTTGGGTTGGTGGTATTCTTGAAGAACAAGTAGAAGGTGGTAAAGTGGGTCCATTGTTTAGATGTCTGTTGATAGAACAGTTCAAGCGTTTGCGAGACGGTGATCGTCTTTGGTATGAAAACCCAACTACTTTTAAGCCCGAGCAATTGCGACAAATAAAACAAACTAGTTTAGCACAAATTCTCTGCGATAACGGTGATAATATAGATACAATAGGAGAAAATGTGTTTTTGCTACCAGAATTACAAGATGGACTAATTTCTTGTGACGATTTGCCATCTATTGATTTCCGTTATTGGGCTGATTGTGAGAGCTGCAATGATGACGATGGTGAGGGTAGGGCTAAACGACATGTCCGTAGAGCGACTAGTACTGTCGCAGATATGAATAAATTTGAGGATAATGAACGTTTATCTACGCTAGAAGAGACTCAAAATGAACTGAAGGATACCATCGAGTTATTAAATAACAGAATTAAATACCTCGAACAGACTTGCATATTGAATTGAGTAATATACTCTACATAATCCTGTATACATAAGTATTTACATTCATTATTATAGATAATGTTCTCTTTAATAATTTTTTTACATCGCAAATACATCATTAGCACTCACACAATGTATGTACCTAAAATTATGCTCGTATGTGGTCCAACTAAACCGTCACCTATTTATTGATATTTTTGTTTTTTTTTGTTATTTTTAGTCTATGTGTTATTAATAAATTAATTCATAATAAGTACTAAGCTAAAAATTATAATAAAATATAGATGGCATTTACAAATTTACTTAATAGGATAAATAAATAATATTCTAGTCTAAAATGTTGTCGATGTAATCTAAGGCCCACTGTCCATGTAAACGCACGTCTTACGCACGCTATCGGCATTGTACGCTTGCATGCCGATTGCTTGCAACTTGCGTAGAAACGAATGAAACTGTGTCCACGATGCGGCAACGTTGCGTTTGCGTAACGTCATGCGTTCGTCATGAAGGACCTATTGGGAGATCGCGTCTCGTGTTTATTTTACAAAATGGCGGCGTTTCCGGATGCTAAACCTGAATCGTTTTTTAGCTGGGATAACGAATGCGAAATTACGTGGACATATCTATGACGCAAACAACAACGTCTGTCGACATTTTGTAGTTTGCTTGCACACCGTTGACAGTAAGCCTTAGAAATACAGAAAAAGTATCGACTGATACATACAAACCTAAGTCGAATAAATAGTTTATTATCTGATATACTTATTTATCTTTTATTATCAAATTGTTTGTAGATATTAATAAATAAATAATTGAACTAAGATTCTTTATACCTTAATGATTATTGCTGTTTCCATAAAAAATTATAAATAGTGTTTGCTTGTGCATTGTAAAAAAATAATTAATACCGGTCCTGGGTTTTTCTATGGGTATTTTTAACAGGACAGCGTAAAAAATAATACCAATATTTAGAAGCATGACTGACCAAGGACTGACCTGATAATGTTGTAAATAATGACCTTGAGAGGCATTTTCTGTAAATCGTAAATGGTAGTAGGTAATAAGTCTTGTTTGTGCTCCTCTTGTTAATAGAGGTGACAGCTTCCCACTGGACCGACTGTCAGTCGGTCCAGTGGGAAGTCATCATCAAATCAGCCTGATTATGGTACTTTACTAAAATAAATAACACCAACTTTCGTTCTTTTTTTTCATAAGCTGTCGCGGAAATAGAGATGAGTACTTACATGTAAAAAACTTAACATACCAATATTGTAAGGGATCTCACCCCATAATAGAAACAATCAACTGAATGAAATACTAGCAGGCAATTCAGCAACTTTGTACGAACGCAAATTACGGGACCTAATTTGCCGAGCATAAATTATCATCATCCGCCAATACGAATTTGTATGAGCAAAGGAAACAATCTGAATAAATCTGAACTAGAACTATTTTATTGTAGCTACAATATGTACATAATTGTATAATATGTCTATTTACATTACACTCCTATATACTTAGTGTGTCTACCTGTGGCTAATAGTTGATTATTATCTTTATTACGCACATTCACTTCAAGAAATGCAATTTTTTTTCCTGTTTTCTTGGTAATTGCTTCTACTTCTATATGATCACCTTCTCGGGCGGCACTCAAGTATCTGAAAGCATAAGTATAACAAATAATACCTACTGACGTGTAGTGTAGGCCATACAACTAGCGCAACTAATAAATTGGTCGAATACATTTACATAAGGTTCATAGTTCTTAGCTTGCTTAAGTACTTAATCTGCTTTCAATATAGGACATACAGCATACTCAAGCCTGCTGGATTCTGTTTTCAAAGTCAACTTAACGTCAAGAGACACTCATCGTGGTGTCACGTAGAGGACACCATTTGATACCTACTTATTATATTTCACTTCGCAGGAGGTACACTTACCTACTGTAATTGTATTGTTTCAGGTCTGGAAATACTTTGATTTATGTTATTGGCGAATGTTTAAAAACATGAGGCATCTGCAGCCTGGGCACATATTTTGCTTTGTAGGTATTCTTGGTTACTTACAAAGTAAAACCAAGAGTTCAGATATAAGGTCGTAGCACTAGCACACATATCAACTCGTAAGCGGAACGTAAACGTATCAACTTTAGCAGTTCAGTATTCTTTGTATGAAACTCCCTACTGCAACACCCTCTAATCGGAATCGAAACGTAATCGCCTCGCCTCGGGACACGATTACGAACCGCGGTACGGTGCGTGGTCAACTTGCCGTTCCCGCGCTTACGTCTCACCGCACGATATCTTACGACTCTCCATACCCTAACATACGTTTCTTCGTCTCCGCCGCCCGCGCCGCGGCCTGCGCTGCGTTGGCGAACGTGCTGGCTGTCATTCGGCACCCCGCCTTAGCGTCAACCAGCGGCCGGC
Organism: Ochropacha duplaris; assembly: GCA_951361185.1. NCBI lineage: Eukaryota > Metazoa > Arthropoda > Insecta > Lepidoptera > Drepanidae > Ochropacha > Ochropacha duplaris. Next base: position 7,527,899 of record OX592690.1, read on the forward strand.
GAGCCGTAAGCGCGGGGTGTCGCCTAGCCGAGTCGACTCGGAGCTGCTGATCGCTTGGTAACGCGCTTACGTTAGGTTGAAGCCTGGTTGACGTCGAGGCGATACGGTGACGATCCCTTTCCGAGTTGATATGTTGTATGTAAAAACATTAATAAAAACCATAAAACAAAGTTTTGTGTACCAAACAGCCCCGAAAGTTTGTAAATGGAACTACTAGCGAGAACTAGCGTTTAATAAAATTAAGGAAATACGAACTCTTGATCAAGCCCATTTTGACACAAATACAAAACTAATTTTAACAACAGATGCTTATCAAAGTGGGTTCGGAGCGATTTTAGTGTAGTTTCAGACGGCATCGAATAACCCATATCACTACGTGAGTCATGCGGCATTTAAAGTTATGTCACACAACTTCAAATGCCGCGCGCGCAAATACGATACCGCTATCAAGGACTGAAGTTACAAGAAAATCTATCAAGTCCAATGAGAGTTCATGCACCAGCTAACATAGCGATCGAAAACAAATTTTTAAATTAGATAATGGTAGTTTATAAAACTGTTGGATAACGGGGATCTTTGCATGTCTTGGGAACTTCGTACCATTGGAGGAAAACAATTATCCTGATGATAACATTCCAGAATAAGAAACAGCACAATAAATTTTCATAAACATTTCCATCAGCAAAAGTCATCCCTATTTCGTAAGCCATATATCGGAAACCATTTTTGAACTAGAAATACTATGAACTTTTAATTCTTGCAGCAGTTGTTTCGTCTCTGTGGTAATGAATCAGCCTATTCTACTAAGGTTACAAAAATATGTGGGGTTTTGGTTTGTGTTTGGGGGTGCATATGCAGATGAAGCTGTGAGATGGATTATTTACTTTAATACTCACGACACACTTAAATCTATAGACACACCCCTTGTGTCTACATTACTGTTTGTAGTGAGTGCATATGTAGAGATGGCATCAACAAGGTGAGCTATAAAGCCTCCATGAAGTGTCCCCCGCTGATTGAGGTGCTCAGGGCCCACTTGAAACTCTGTGACCATCTTCCCATTTCCACACAATACCACCTTTACCTAGAAATAATGCAGATGTTTAATTCAGTGTTTCATTTAGTTATTTACTTTGACCACTGTAAACACATGTAAGTAACTAGAACTTTCATGATTCTTGGAATGTGCTTAGTTTCATAGCAAACACTCTAAAGATATGGTTATAAGGTTAATTAAGGGAAGTTATAAGATACTGTTAATTGAATGGTATATTTCTCAATGAATTTTGTAAGATTTGGGAATTAAATCAGCTGTAACTAGACTAATGTTGACTTTTCTCCATGCAATGGTTGGAAGAGATCTCTTTTAGTGTTGGGAATGACCACTGAAACACTTTCGTTGTTAGATAAAGTTCCTAATTACTATCTCAATCAAACAATGGTGTTACCTACATAATGTATCCTTATGTTCAGTTAAGTTTTTTCTCCTATTGCCTAATGCTTCAATGCAATATTTGCATTACCTATAGATTACCTACCTATAGGTTATCATCACCTATAGCCAAAATGATTGTCTAGTCAGGTGCAGATCATAGATCCAGGATTTGGTTTAGGCGCAATGTTAGCTCATTTCACTTCCTTAATCTTATAGGGGGTTACAGGTTATTTGTTGTGAAAACATTTTCTATGTTGACATATTATGTCCTGATTGCATGAACACAAATTCCATACACATGCTTCACCACAAATTAACATAAACTTTCATATTATATGGGCAAATTTTAGTCAGGTTTGTTTATAGGAAAAGATAAGTTAAACACAGTTACTGACAGTAAGATAGTTTTTTTTTGACACTATGTTTATAAATACCTTACGTAAATTTTGATCGAAACATTTTGTCGTAGCAATGACTTTGGTAAATAACTCTGCAATAGCAGCTCCTTTGCTACACATGTCTTCCACTGTGTACTTTGAGTAAAATTAGTGATACGTATTCGTATCTTTCTTTTCTTAGATAAGTATATGCCGCTGGCCGCTGATAGTTGAATTATAAGTTCGTTTCTAAATGATCCTGGGCAAGAAACTATTGTATTATACGTAATTCATAATTCAAAGTTTATCGTAATTTATTTGCCAGGACACGATATAGTAAACAATAACAGTACAAATTAGAATAGCAGTGAAACTAGAACGTAGTGATTTTATCCTCTTTGAGTGAAACTTACGTAGGTAAGTACCTAATCGTAAAAAAACATTGAACTGCCTGATGATTGGCCTACCTAAATCTGTCAAAATTGATCCTGATAGTTATAGATAAAAACTAATTTTTATTTCGATAGTGTAATGTATGTCATATTTCAATTTCATTCAAGACAAGGCCAGGTTAAAACGTAGTGAATAATTTTACTCAGAGGGCCAGCTAAAAAAAATATTTCCATTTGAATATAATTCTTATTTATAAATGATTGTATTAGTTTCGGAACGCATGCACACGACATTTTATTTACATTTCGTTTCATGCACAAACAGCATTCTTTTTGAAAGAGTTTAATATTGTACCTATACTTGAGTCATGTAAAAGATTTATAAATATTTTCTTCTAAAAAGTTCTTTACTTTATTACGTTGTGTTTTCTATATTTTCTTTACATTAAAAACAACATAGAATCTTTAATGAAATATTATTTTATTGCAAAACGAAACGTTGCGAGCCAAGACTATTTTGGCGGGAAGTTGCGAAGTGACGTTGCGTTTTCGCTCGCGTTTTCGTTTTATTTTCAGAATGTCAGTTCTTTCTTGGGACAATCGGGGTTTCAGAGTCCGCACCACTTGGTTATCAAATGGGACAATCGGGACGGTGACATTTACTTGAAAATTGGGCGCGAATTTTGAAAACTGTGCGCGAGTTGACGTGTTGTTTGACAGGTTAATGTCGCGAGTCAACAGATATTTTTTTTTTTTTTGTTGTTGATGGCAATCATCCTTTTAGGATATTTCTGCCAATGTCAAAGTATTTGAAATGGTCTTGGTCCATTTGTCACATTTTTTTTTTACATAAGTTTTAGTACTTTTAGTCAATACAAAGTCTAAATCGCATACATTTTCTTCAGTTTTAATTTCTTCTTTTATGTTATAGTCACATTCTCAAACTCACTGTAATGTCCAGTCCTCGTCCATACATGTCCAGTCAAGCTTTAGTGAAATTGGCGGTTGTTCCACTAAAACATTCACGGACTTTTTGGGACAACCTGGAAAGTCACGATACACGCTTTCATTTCATTTCACTTCACTTGTGCACTTAGATTGATCATTATTGGATAAAACACCACCGAAATTATTCAATAAAACTCAAAACACACGAATTTAATGAAAATAAAACGAAAACGCAACGTCACTCTGCAAGTTCCCGCCAAAAAAAAAAAAAAGCGAGACAACAGATTAATCGTAAAGAAGCTCAACACTACGTGCTCATTTACGTGCGTACACAACAGTACCTATTATAAATTCCTTGCAAATATGCGCTTCATAGCTGCTTCTAAGCGGAAAAAAGCCTGCCACTCACTTGGACCTAGGAAGTGTTGGCAAATGTTACTACTGAGCACGACATTCCTTCCACATTTAATGAGGGCTACCGTTTTTATGCATATCTACCAGTTGGCACCACTGGCGTGTAAGGTCCTGAAGAATAGCTGTGAAAGTTTGTTATTATTACGCGCGAAAATGTTTACATTTAAATCACATTTATTAGGTAAACGAGTGTAGTGAATTAATGATTAAACGTGACGTCACTACACTGACGTAACTGCACACAAAAAAATGGTTTCTAGCTTGTAACGTGAAGTTCTTTTTTTTTTTTATTCATGATAAGCTTGTGTTGACCACAATCTCACCATGGTAAGTGATGATGTGGCCGAAGGTGGTAAGCACACAAAGCCTAGATGGAAACTAGCTCTCAAGTGCAGCTGTCGGAACACACCCATAGGTCCTTGGCGACAGATTTTCAACTTGAGGGTGGTAGCCAGCTAGTCGGGTACTACAAAGTACCCTACCACCGTGCTATGGTTTCCTCATGATGTTTTTCATCTCCGAAAGCTCAAGCTCATTGTAGGATTCGAACCCACGACCTTCGCCGCGGTATCCGACGTCATTACACTACCACTGAGCTATCATCATCTTAATGAGGTGAAGTTGTTGTTTTACAAGATAGTGGTAGGCACCCTGATCTCACAAGTAAACAAGTGTAGGTAATCATACCAACTTATCTTTCACTTAGGTAGGTACGTAGGTATAGTTATACTGTACTTGGTAGATACCTGCGCAGTAACTTTCTGCATTTATTGCTCTCGTTATGTTGGTTGGTTGGTTGTACCTTTAAAATTGAAAAACCAGTTCCAGTAGGAAATGGTTATGTAAGCACATACTTGGCTCTTTATGAAATGACGATAATCGTGATCAATTTAATTATTCTATTGTTAAGGTATCTACTTACATGTTAGTTACCTAAGTACGATTATGTACCTATATACCTAAATATATCTAGTGTAATTGTTGCTTGGCTTTATTTTGTATTTGGATACGCTCGCTCCAAACTCGTAGGTAACCTATGTTGAATGAATAATTTCTTATTGAATACTCAATAAGCAGAAAAGCAGAATGTACCTATACCAACATATTATACACGTTAGTATTATCTATTAGACGCACTGATGCACTCGATTCTTTCCAAATTAGCTCTGGCTCCATTTTACACGAAACATTAAAATAATGACCAGGATGCAACAAAGCTGTTAGGTCAGAGAATCCGGACTCCCAATCATTGTGGCAATGCCACCACAGAACGATTAAGGACAGAATAAATCCGTATTTCTTAGAGCTCTTGCAAATACAGCAGGTATCTAACCATCATCTGCTTGCCCTGTTCCCATTATTATTTGAGGTCGGCGCAATGTGTATTTTTCTTCCATTCGGCCCTTCTATCCGTTATATCGGAATACAAGGTGTAGGTACAGGTAGGTCCCTCTCTTAGGTACTCATATCGTCTCTGTAATAAACTATTTAAACCGAGGAAGTTTACTGAAACGTTGCCTTATGCCACGAATTTTTCGCTACTGCTAATACTTTAAATAATTTAACTAGGCATCATCATCATGTCCGCCGGAAGACGTCCACTGCTGGACAAAGGCCTCCCCCAAGGATCCCTTCGAAGCTTCCCGCGACGCTCACAAGATCGGTATCTTACTAGTGTAAAAAAACATACTAAAATTTTATTATTATTTATTTTTATAGGTATTGATGGACGCCACAGAAGGGCGCTTACGCCAGCTGCAAACAAGCTCTGAATAATGTAATATAGTTTCATGTCACATATAAATCAAAGTATGTCATTTAATTGATGTCATTGTGTCACGAACTCAAAGGAAACACCAGTTCTTTATTTCACCCGAGGTCACGTACGATACGATCTACTCGATTATATAAATCGTATGTAATCATCATCGTAAGTACTTGTATTGACATAATCGTACGTGTGACGTGCAACTAGCGCTTGCCAATATTGTTAGTGGTCGCATTTCGGTGACGAACGTGACCGCCGACCACTGCTCAAGCAGGACCCACGTCGAAGGTGTAGTTCGAGTATGCGTTCTTTCCATAATGATGAGTACCACTATGGAAGTTACCCACCTCGCCCATCATTCAATTAATGCAATTTGCGACTCAAAAGAACCATTGTAGAATATAAATATGATATTGAATACAACTATTACGTGTATCTATGAATAAAAGATAACCTAAGTTAATTTGCAATTTTATAGATAGCGTTATACGACACTAGCTTTCGTTGACAACTTCGTCCACGTGGAATTACTTTATCGCAGATTTTTTAACCTTTTCACTTAGGTGTTAACTTAAAAAAACGCCCAGAGTTCATGCTATAACAAATTTCATTAGAATCTATTCAATATTTTAGGTGTGAAAACCAAGCAGAGAACCTATAGACAGACCTAATTACTTTCAAATTATTGTTATCTATTAAAAATAATATAAACATAATATTAAATAAAGGCAGTTTGGATGTATCATCATATCATGTATGACTCACTATGACCAAACGAATAAAATAATACATAAGTAATGCATGTCACTTTCGTCATCTCTGGACATAAGTAAGTAAGTAGGTAGGTATATGTTTTATTAACTGCCCATCTTCTATGAATATTTTTTTATGTATCGTACACGCACATTTACGGCAAACAGGTGTTTATTTATATCTAACAAGAAGTCCTTGTTAGTTAGAAACAATGAGATTGGTCACAAACTATAATGCAAAAACAACGCACGAAGTACAACGCACTACTTTTATTCAACGGTTATCCGGTATTGCGCAATGGCTCGCTTAGCTGCACCAAAGTCGAATAAGGTGGGTGGTAGGACGCGATCACTGTGAGAAAGTGATTCGACCTGTTTTGGTGAGGGAGCTCTTCCGCAAGTTCCGAGACGCATGGCGCACGGACGTTGCAGGCGCAGAATTCTGCCTCCGCCTGGACCGCATCCGCGCCCGCCTACCTTTCTGGCCTGCCCGACCCGACAACAAGCCGAATGCTTAGATTTCCTGTACTCACTCAAAACACTTCCTTAAGTTTACCCGTCGAAAACCTGTCACATAAAATGTCGCACGCAACATGCCATCTTAGAGCTCGTTCACACGAGCAGCATGTTGACGACTGCAGCAGCCGACGCGCGTCGGCGGCTGACGTCGCCGAGTGTCGGCAACATGCTGCCGTGTGAACGAGCTCTTACTTGTTACATCTGGTTTGTGCTCATTGCTACTTCTGTTTATAAAAGTTTGTAGTTCGCAGGTAAACAATTTATTTATGGTTTCCTCACTATGTTTTCTTTCACTGAAAACTCAAGATCATTGTAAGATTCAAACCCATCTTCCTCGAACTTCGTGACGTTCGTACAACATCTGATTGTCGCATCAAATTTCCCACCTAGTACAAGTCAATTCGTTAAACAGTACCTAATTCTCATTTGGATAGTCGAAGGACAAAATCGGTTTCTGTGGATGTTATCTTGCAAGGCTTCACCACGATGTACCTACACCTACACCAAATTATCTTCAACATAACAGGTCTGAAATTAAGCTTAAGTTAGTATAGATATATATTATTTATTATTATGTACTTAGCTTAGAAACTTAGGTTTAAACTAATTCCTAAATTTGCTGATGAAACTATATTACATTGAACTAGAATCTTTTTTATGATCTATACCTACATAATAATCTTGATAATAATAATTATGTACATACATAATTACTTCTCCTCACTGACTGACTGATAAACGCAGAGCCTAAACCGTTGGGACTGCACATTAGAAATTTTAAGAGGGTGAATTACCTGGGGGTTGAAAATAGCTATATAAAAGTAAAAATACCAATCATGAAATCTCAGAAAGTAAGTTTATAAATACGACTTGAAATGTGGTAGGTATTTTTTTATAATTTAATAAGGGGCAAGAGAGCATGCGGGTCTCCTGATGTTAAGTGATCCCGCCGCCCATGCATACCCCTATCACCAAAGGCATCACAGGTATGTTGCCGGCCTTAAATACGCTCGTTTTTTTAAGGTCCCGAAGTCGTATCCTTTCGGAAACACTGCCGCTGGCTGGAGGAATAGTAAACTAACCGGTAAGCCTTTTTTAAAAATTGAAACCCTAAAGGGTTCCTTTGGGATCGCAGGTGAAGCCGCGTGGGATAGCTAGTCATGCATAATATAATAATATGGCATTGCGTCAACATTATCATCACTCACACATCACACACTAACAGTTTATACATATAAGTAAGTATCTAGGTATATTCGTAACATCTCGTACAAGAACACATTAAATATTGCTTATTATGTATGTATTCATGAACCATGGCAACTATAATACATATTTTTAGTCATAAGTTCATAATTTTACGTACTACATATTTTTTATATGATTGAAATCATCATGGCAACATTTAACTCATTATTTCAAAACTCCCCGAGATTTTCTGGAAGATTAAGCTGCAGGTAACTTAGCTCATTAGCTAAGTTGCCTGGATAATGACTGTGGCTGTAGCTTGTGAAGAGATTTAAAACCATTTCTTATTTCTCAAAATCAACAAAATTGTATGATTCGATCGATGTAGGTAACCTACTGTGGATTCGCTGCTGACCAGCATATATTATAAGTTAGTAGGTATTGCAGGGTTTTATATAATATATATGATGTCAATCGAAATCGTCTAATATTGTTGCTGGAATTTGGATACCAAATGTTAAATGTATTCAAGAAATTAATCCTTTTACACGGTGTCCCAAAAATAACACGCCAGAGTGACACTGGAGCTAGATTGGCTTCTGGTCTATCAGATAATATCAACATGACCTTAGTAAAAGTTTTCTGGTTTTCGAGATATTACCATTTAAAAAAAAACACTGTTTTGTCCTTTTTTTTTCGCCTTTTTTGGCTATAAATAACTTTTTTTCCTAGTTGGTTGAGACAATCATGTAATCATTTCATTTGAAACTAGTACACTATGCAAAGAAAATGTTGCACTAAAAACCGAAAAATAAAAAATAAAATGGACAAAAAAATATTTCAATAACTAAATAGACCAAATCTTTACTTATGTAAATTACCTATACTACGCACCTATTCAAATTATTATTCTATAAATACCTTTTGATCTGTTTGAAGTCGGTGCCAAGCCCAAAAATACAATGAAAGAAATAATAAATAACATACATAAAAAATATATATATACAGTCGAACATATAACCTCCTCCCTTTTTTAAGTCGTTTAAAAATAACGAAGTTGTTTCATTTTAAGTCAATGCGTAAACTTTAACCAAAGTTTGACTAATTACTGTGAAAAAACAAATGTCCAGTACATTTGTTTTTTTTCTGAATCAGCAAAATGATCTTAAAAACTAGCCTATTTAATGATTTTTCGAAATTTTTATAACATTCGTAAGTACATTTTTTGCCAAAATTTTAAAAATTCCAATTTTTGTCATTTAAGTCGTGCTGCTTGGTATATACTACAGTTAAAAAATTGCAGGTGGCTTTTGTCGCCACATTCATAGAGATTTTTTTTAAAGCTTTAAAGTGTCAATATCTCGAAAACCAGTAAACTTTTACTAAGGTCATGTTGATGTTATCTGATTAACCTGAAGCCAATCCAACTCCAGTGTCACTCTGGCGTGTTATTAATGGGACATCCTCAGGGCCGGGTTTAGAGGTGTGGAGGCCCTGGGCCAACAAAAGAGTGGAGGCCCCAAATCATTTTGCGAATAGGATTAATAATACATATTTTCATGCAAGTGTTTTCCAACCGCATGTCCAACGACACTTCTAGAACTTTATGAATATATGTTTAGAATTTTATGTGGGGGCCCCTCTCTCTTGTGGAGGCTCCGGGCAGTTGCCCCGGTTGCCCTCCCTTGAATCCGGCCCTGGACATCCTGTATAATAAGTTGGCCCTTTTGATCGGCATTATAATAAAATTATCTATATCCTACTGCCTACTAATATTATTAATGTGAAAGTTTGTATGCTTGGATGTTTGTTCCTCAATCACGCAAAAATGGCTGAACGGATTTTGATGAAACTTGGCACACACGTAGATAATATCCTGGAATAATGGAAGATCCCTCGGGAACGCGGGTGAAACCGCGGGGTGAAAAACTAGTACCTAAGAGAATAAAACATTACGATACTGTGATTAGATAGAACCAAACAATAAGAAGTAGGTAGGTAGATTGATTGATAAATTACTAACCATTCAACAAACTTATTTGAAATAAATACGTAGGTAAATTGTATGCATTGACGGGCCGGTTGGCGTAGTTGGTTAAAAGTACTACCTTTCACTCACGCCGCCCTGGATGGGAATCGAACCTGTGGGTTCGATTTTGTGCATTTGCATCATACATTTTTGTACATGAACATGTCTGTTTGTCTTGAGTCTGGGTGTAATTATCTAATTAAATATGTATTTACAACAAAAGAAGTTGTATATGTAGTAAATCAGTCATCTGGTTTCCATATTACAAGCTCTGCTTAGTTTGGGATCAGATAGCCGTGTGTGAAAAATGTACCAAGATATTAATTATTATTATTTAATACAACCAGACACAGAACAAGCACAGAACAGACCATACAATAGAATTACGCTAAAAGTACAATATCACCTCAAAAATGAAACGGTAAGTGCTAATCTAAGAATATATCATGTACAAACTTGCTAATAAATATATTTAAACAGTCATTTCGAAACGGTTTTTTTTCTTAAACTCGTGTGATCGTTTGCATATTACAAAATCATTTGAATTAATATTTTTGTCTGTCAGTTGTGTCTGGGTAAATCTTCAGGCTAAGGAATTTTCAGAGAATAATCTAGGCTACTTTTATTCTAAAGACGGTAACATGGTGGGAGGTAGCTGGTACTCATATAATATATTAATATTTGCAAGGATAATTCCAACCTAAACGCATTTTTAATTTGAAAGATAACGTCCGATTACATACTTTTAAAATCAAACATTTTGGATTAGTTCATCGGTTACTTACATTGATTGCCATGTTTTACGCCTCTTTTTTCTCTTTTCTTTCATTTCCCTCTTTTACACTTTAGCTTCAGGAATATGTTTTATGTAAGTACGCTATGTAGCTCTAGGTTAGAGAAAAAATTCAATTCTTTGTGTTCATGTTTATCCTACTAGGTGGAAATCTATCTAAAGGAGGCTTCTCAGCGTGTTATTCACTGTTTAGGGAATGTGATCAAATATCTGTAGTGAACATACCTAGTCTCAATTAATGCTTACTGCTTTTTTCTCTGATATAATCAAATGACGATTAAATCTTGTAATAGGTACCTATAGATTAGTAAATATTAACATCATCACCAAATTGATCGTCCTTTGCTTCCCACGCTTCCTGAGGATTCAAAGAGGCAGAGCGAGCCTCCATCGCGGGGTGTCCTCTGTCCAGCGAAAGTGAATGCCGAGCCGCGCCCCACCGACCACCGCATGGGGTGGGCCTGCTCATATATAAAGTCATGCTCAAGGTAAACTAATAGAGTAAAAACAGTTCCGGCGTTTCTGCTAGTGGAACACCCGTTCCCCGCCTCATCATGCGAGGGATCTGGAGCCAAGTGGTCAGTGATCAAATAATTCAAACGCACAATGCGTCAAATTCGCAGTTGACGTGTTGTTATTTTTTCGGCGGTGTATTTAAAACGATTATTTATAGTGATTATTTATGGCGGTAAGAAGTGTCGAAAAGTTCACCCCTTTTCAACTCTAAAAATATGTACAATGTTATTCTATTTTTTTCTTCTAAAAATGATATAATTTGCTTGTCCACATAGAGCAAATAACTTAATAGAATGTAAATTTTATTTTCGACACTTTTTTTTATGAAAAAACGCTTTATTTTATTTAATCATAAGTTAACAACCAAACTGCAATTAACAACAAAACTTACGGAACGTAGTTCTCTAATAAATAATTAATAATAATTGTATACTTACTCAGGTATATATTATTCTTGCGAGGTCTTTTCCCGTAATGTGCAGTTCATCCTTATCTGTACCGACGCGTGATTTAAGACATCGAATCTATCAATTTCTCGTCATACAATTCGAAAATACTTTCAGTGACAATTTTCTCTTTGAGAAATCAAAGTCAGTTCACGGCGAAACATCGCTGACACTCACTAATGTTAGTTTAGAAAAATATAATTATACGGATGTATTAATTTTAAATATAGTGCGCGGTGTCAAGTCATGGCACTGGTGTATGTTTTTCAATGCTAAAATTATGAAGGAATTCAAAATATAAAAAACCGTCAGTTACTTGAAAATTGTTAAATGAAATTGTAGGTAACCAATATACCCGTACGTTACTTACACACCAGTAGGTATAATGTAAATATTGGCAGTAAAAATACACCCATGTACAATAGTTAAATATGCTTTTCTCGTTTCAATCTTTGTATTGTACTACCAAATAATACAGTGTAGTGGTAATTGGCAAATATGTTAAGTTTACATAAACTTCATTGACACGTGTGAAGTAAAAATAACGTCAATAAATTATTAATTGCAGTTTATCTGGCTTAGCTTTGCTTAGTTTTAGTTTAACTTGAGCTTGCTAAGCTCGTATAACAAAGTAAATTATTTAAAAAAAAATAGGTTATAAAAATTGTTAGGTAAGTAGGTAAAAACCAACAAGTGTGCGATATTGAAACTCAAAACCGGATAAAATATAAACAGAAAAGTAGGATTAGTCATGATTATTATATCATACGTTGTGACTTGTGATTATGAGGGCGTGACCAATCGTTTCTTTAATTTGAGAGCATATGCCCAGATTTAGTCTAAATATCTTGATACAATCAACTATAGATATCGTCGACCTCGATAAAATAATGATAAAATTAGTTTTTATAGCCTCTTTTGTTATTTACCTAATCTGTAATTAATTGCTCATGTTTTAATTGCAAGAATCATAGGTATCTATCCACTTAGTTAACTTTCTTCCGGTGTATCAAATCCACAATCTTGTTTTGGCAAGGCTTTTGATGATTACCTTTTATATAAGTAGGTATATGTAAAAGTGTTCACAAAACGCGTGTGAGTGCGACTGCATAAAACATTTGCATCCATGCGGAATTGCGGAAGTAAATGGTTCGACAACCGCAAAGCTCTCTTATGACATAGCTCTGTACGATACTATGCGAAGGTACAATTGTTCATCAATCGTGTTAAATCTATTTTGGTCGCCAATAACATCGTAAACTGTTTGCGGTGACGAAATGAGGGCTCCTCCTTTTAAAGACAGGTCCTAATTTGTTGTAATGAATGACCTCCCCATATAAGATACACTGATTGCCATTGTCAACGGATTCGAAGACGTAGTTATATAACTGTTGCATAATATCGGTCGTGTATTGTATTATATTATTAGCTCCATGTGTGAACTATACGCTAACGAACCAGTTGCACTTTCTCGGGGAATTCTCACTTGTTCCTTACATAAGCTGGTCACGAATTCACAGGATATACCTACATATATACTTGTAACTCTGACTTGAAACCACAAATACATAGTTAGAAATCGGTGGCTTGATTTCAAAATTATCACCTCGACGGACTGTCTGAAATTTCACCTTTGTATCCTTTGAATACTCGGTAGTTAAGTCGCATTCATGTCTTCGAAACCATACCTACCTGCTTCGATTACAAACGAATCAATGTTTTGGAAGGATCCGGGTGCTTTTCAACAACAGGTTTTCCATTTTTACGAGTATAAAAATTACAATGCCAACATAAGTGTCGTAGTTAATTTACATAAGTAATTTCGTACGGAAAGTAATGAGGCAGTCATATAAAATCATATTCATTGTTAAGATGCTCTCTCGCATTTTTGTTACTGAACTGGTGATTGGTATATTTTCTAGAAATCTTTAGAGTTTAAATTCCTTTTCGATTACTTCCTATCGTAGCCTCGGGCTTTAGCCAGACTGGCCCACTGCGTCGGCCTCCAGGCCCCCACCATGCTAGACAACAACTTGTCTTATGGTCACTTTCTTTTTTTGTGATTCACTTTAAAGGTATTATGTAATGATCTATGGTACGGCTGTATTAATTTATGTAATTCTCTACAAGGGTATGAGTGAAATTGTTGTTTGTTATAGATGCCAGCCACGATTACGCTCGTCAATGTATTTTTTGGTTCTAGTTGAACTTTATATTTTTTTAGGCTGTGCGATATTTGATATTAATTTTATGTTTCGTTGTACATAACGTTGCTAAGCGTAATATTTTGCTGTGCTTTATTTACATAAAATGTCGTTTCCGTTGTTTCAGATTACCCTAGCGGTAATTCTTCAAGTTGCTTTGGTTTCGGGAAAGGCGTTGATACAACAAAAACAACAAACACAGCAACAGTTGGAACAAAAGACAAATGTAAAGGAAGCCCAGAGACGAGATGGTTATGATTATCCTGCTCCGCCAGCTGATCTAGTAAATCCATTCCAAGACAGCGATGATTTGCATACCCATGGGGATCACCACGAAGTGATTGACCACGATCATCATGATATCCATGATCATGGTGACCATCATGACCATCATGACCATCATGACCATCATGACCATCATGACTTTCACGACGAACACCACCACGTTGAGGACCACCACGAAGAGCACCATGACCACCATGACCACCACGACCATCATGACCCTGGCTACTGGAAAAAAAAGCTTATTTGGAAGCCTGGGTGGAAGAAAATATGGAAATCAGCTAAGAAACAAATATGGAAACCCTCCTGGAAAAAAATTTGGAAGCCGATTTGGGTGCCTACAAAAAAACCCGTTTGGAAAGAAACAAAAGTACCGGACTGGAAAAAGATTTACAAACCCGTTTGGAAGCCTATTAAAATACCCGCCTGGAAAGATATTAAAGTACCCGATTGGAAAAAGATCACCGTTCCAGTATACAAAGACATAGTGCTACCTGGTTGGAAAGAGATTCAAGTTCCAGCCTGGAAAAAAGTATGGGTGCCTGAATGGGTAAAGGTAGGTGTTCCTGGTGAGAAGTATTTAGGTAAAGACCATGATGGTTGGGAATATACTTCGCATGATCTTTGGAAAAAGAAACTAATTTGGAAACCAATATGGAAAAAATACTGGAAAAACGCCAAGAAACAAATTTGGATACCCGACAAGAAATTAGTTTGGAAAGACGAGTGGAAACAGATTTGGAAAACCGAAAAGAAACAAATCTGGATTGATGACAAAAAATTAATATGGAAAGAAGCTTGGCAACAAATCTGGAAGCCATCTAAGAAACTCATTTGGGTACCTGACAAAAAATTAGAATGGAAAGAAGCTTCAAAACAAATTTGGATCCCAGATTGGAAAGAAATTTGGGTTCCAGGCGTAAAGAAAATTTGGAGACCAGTATGGATATCAGAATGGTTCCCTTCACCAGACCATCATGAGCACGTGCACGAGTCTCACGGCTGGGACAGGAGTGACAACAACACGCAAGCAAGTCGAAAATCAGATAAACAAACAACAATACAACAACAATCGCCGAAACAGATACCACAGGCGACGTGGCAATTCCCAAAATAATTTAAATCTATGTTAAGATCTGCCTCAGACTGGTTTAAATATGCATTTCCTTACTAAACCCTTCAATCGGGTAATAACTTGAATCGCGATTCTTCGAACTCTATTTTTTTATATAAAGTGTTAGGACGACCGCCCTACCCGCGTGCCAAAGGTTTAAATTATAAAACGCTAATAGTGTACCGAAGGGAAAAAAGTTTCCTATCATAAAACTTGCCTGACTGGCTGATCAGGCGCTAACTCCAAGGCAAAGGACAGGTCACATGGTGGCTTCACTTAGGTAACGTTGGTTTCATATTTTTTTAGGTTAAACCATTTTATGCCTTGCGAAAACTGTAAACCAGCGATGCGATTGATTCTTTTTGGGGATGTCTCTGCATTATGAACATATGTTTATGAGGTTACCTACTACAAATAAATAAGTCTGAATAGTGCGTGTGTGTGCCGTCGGTTGCACGTCAAAGTCAATGACACGAGTTGGGCACAATAATGTGTTTGAAGCCTGACTGATGCTTTGTTGTTTTTAACGTTAATTTAATAGTTTTTTAAGGTGTTAGTTGTTAAATATTGCGAAACCAATGAAATAAAATGTTATTGTTTGTTTTAATTATATTTGTTTTCGTATTTTTTATCTTAATACTTACCTATAACGGATAAATACTTTAAGATAGCATAGGTCCTACCTATTTTCAAAATCGGTTGGGTCATTCATACTGAACTTCTTTTATTATGGAGTTAACTGAAATCTCGAAACAATCTTTTCATAACCGTTCAATTTGCTCGATCAAAATCTACGAAATATAAAATATTTCTCTAAGTGCTATAGTGGGTCGTAGAGTAAAAGAACCATGTAAAATCTGTATTTTGAGGTGAGATGAGACAAATTTATGCTTTTTGCGGTAGTGACCATGGGTCCATGAGGGTCTGAAGCTCGTCGTTTGTTGTAAATAAATTGTAGATAAATATAACAAAAACAAATTGAAATAAAAATACAATCTAAGAATGGTGGAAATTTCGCCTTAGAATATGATTATAAATAGAGCTGTTACAAACAGTAAATACAGACCACAAAACCGCAAAATATGTTCCTTAAAAATCCTAGTTAATTTTATAAACTATAACTACGAGGGCTGCACTAAAAGAATCGGGGATGGAATATTTCCACTGTTCCTGTCATATTAAAATATTTTTAATTGAAAACTCCATGGTTTTAAAAATCGAATACCATTTAAGTATGGTATTCGATATATAATAAGTACTACCTACCTATCTGCATGTGATGATAGGTGACCCGCCCACCTATCTCCCCCTTAAGTTCGTCATACTACTTACATACAGGATATACAAAATCACCTAAAAAGTTCACCATTTTCGAGTAATTTCAGGTTTTTATGTATTGATTTTTGAATTTTAGATCTTATATTTCGAGAATGGTGACACTTTTATTAAGGTTATTTTCATATATTTGGTAGGCGACCCAAACACCTATCTCCCCCTTAAGTTTGTCGTACTACTTACCGGACACCCTGTATGTACATGTGAAAGTTTGTATAAACCGTGGCGAAAGTCGTAGGTTTGAATCTTAAAATGAGCTTGAACTTTCAGTGAAGGAACACATCGTGAGGAAATTACAGCACGGTGGAATATTAGGTTTTTTAGGGTTCCGTATCTCAAAAGGTAAAAAAAGGAATCCTTATAAGATCACTTTCTTGTCCGTCTGTCCATCCGTCTGTCCGTGTGTCACCACCCATTATTTCAGGAACGGGTAGACCTAGCAAATTGAAATTTACACCAGATACTGAGGTCTATAATAGTTCTTATTAGGTGTATAAAAATCAAGGTCCTGAGTCAACACGATAAAATGATATGGGCAAATTTAGATTTTCGCGAGAACTTGTAAGTACCAAAAGTTACCTAAATTTTCAACTTTTTTTATTTTTCGGAATTTTATTTTGTTGATGTAAGCTTGCTTTTAACCAAAATTGACAATTGACAGTTTACTCCAAATCATTATAAATGACTGTAGTATGCGCACCACAATACGGCACGGAGAAGGATTATAAAGGACGTAAACACATATATGGAGG
Organism: Ochropacha duplaris; assembly: GCA_951361185.1. Classification (NCBI taxonomy): domain Eukaryota; kingdom Metazoa; phylum Arthropoda; class Insecta; order Lepidoptera; family Drepanidae; genus Ochropacha; species Ochropacha duplaris. The sequence goes on from OX592690.1 coordinate 7,545,163, forward strand.
AGCGAGGTGTTAGACTCATCCTTTCTCAATTGAAAAGGGTAGATCTTCCGCCAGGCTAGGTCATCTTGCCAGGGGACCGCGGTCCTACTTTGGTTTTACCCCGGCATAGTAATATAATATTTTCTAATGCTTAAATAATGTTAGATCAGAAATATTTGGATTACAAAAAGTTGTAAATCTAGCCAAGAAAATGCTAACTTGGCAACACCAAGATAGCCGTATAGGTACCTTGTGTAAGTTGAGAATGATATCGGTATTCTGCTGAGTAATAAATGATCCATGCTGGTAATTTCAAATCATCCTATTTTTTAAAACTAATTTTATATTATTCATAAGTTTTCACTTCTTCATTCACTCATCCTCATATCCTCGAGCCTCGGTTGTCCACCCAACGATCCAGTCGGACATTCCTTCTGCGGAACATTAGAATGTGCATTAGGATGTGGAATTATTCCCTCAGCCCTATGACACCACCACGCACCATCGTGCATGCATCGAAACTTCCTGTCAGCAAGAAAAAAGCGTTGTCAATGAATGTCAAGTTGTCAACTTGTTGCAAGTAAAACCTCGGAACAATAGCTAACATGGAAGCCGGGCTAAAATAAGAAATGAAATGCATATACTTTACCTTTTTTTACTTTGGACGTTAATAATGCGTGGGAAAGAGACATATAATACCGTTCTGTTTTGTTATTATGCAGGTTGTCACAAGCTATTTTTTGGCTAGTGATGGGCTTATCATCGACATTGTCGTGTCGATGTAAGTCATCAAAGCAAACAAGTAAATATAGTTAGTACTAGCTGTGCCCGCGACTTCGTCCGCGTGGAATAGTGACTTTGGGCATATCGTTTGGTTTATTTTGGATTAACAAATGTTCGACGTGATTCTTTAAATTGACATAACTTTTTTATTTAAGAACCGATTGACATGAAACAAACACTAAATGTTAAGTGAAGCTTACCACAATATATTAGTGAAAACCACATCCGAATACGCCGTTTCTGAGATTAGCTTGCACAAACAGACAAAATTGTTTTGGGTGCTATTGATAGAATAGTTTTCTATTATATATTTTTTAATTAATATAGTTTATCCTTTTCTTAACATTCCCATGTTATTATAATTTATTATCAGTATAGGCGCTGGCTGTCGACGGATAATCTGCCAAGTGTGGCTGTGGTTTACTAACGGATTTAACACGACGGAACTTCGGCGTCGGAATATCAGTCAAGTGTGGTAGGAAAGAGACGATAAGAATTTGACACAAGTATAAATGAAACTACAATTATTAATTTAATGTCTTTATTAATCATTAAAATCCATACTAATACTAATTTACTAATTAATATTATAATTATAAAATATTATAAATGCGAAAGTGTGTCTGTCTATCTGTCTGTCTGTTACCTCTTCACGCTTATACCGCCGAACCGATTTAGATGAAATTCGGATAGGGATTGTTGGACTCCCAGGAAAAAACATAGGATAGTTTTTATCTTAGAAATCACCCTTTAAGGGGGTGAAAAGGGGGTGGAAGTTTGTATGAGAAAAACCTATTGATGGACTGACTCCATTTCATTTTCATTTCACCATCATTAGGAAATCTGCAACAGTATTGAAATGATTATCGATAACCATTTTTACATCACTAGTAACCTATACTTGCGACAATTTTATTTTTCAGAAAAATCATAAAATAAAGCAAATACGTGAATTCTTTTGAGTAGATAGGCATAAAGTACTATTTTTATTTATCGTCTATCACTTTTTTTATTTCCAATATTGAAAAATATATCTCTAAACTCGCCGATGAAATGTTAACGTTTCGTTTTCATTTTCTTTTCTCGAACTATGGCTTTACACCATTCAACAACACAAGACATCTTGTCCAGGGCACTGTACACCTCTCGTATATACTTTCTGGCCACGTTCTCAGACAGCAATTAATAATTAACTCGCTTTTTTCACTTAGTAAATTCGTCAAACTCCCGACTCGTATCAACAAAATATAAAACTACAAAATTAAGTTGATAGCCAACGTAAGTATTTTGACGTCTTGGATAGAACTTTTGTATTGTTTAGCATTATAAGAGGGCCAAAGAGGACCATTTGACATTTTGCTTGTGACACGTTCAAAAATAATAAAAACAAACAGCCATGTTTTTTTCATTCCCACATTACGATATGCTAATTGACATAAATGAATAAACTGTATGGTACTCGGTTTTTATTTTAGCCCGGCTTCCATGCTAGTTATTGTTCCGAGAGTAAAACCTAGTAAAACGTAGTGTTTATATTCTCTTTGGTTGCGAGGGTTTCTCAAAGCTCATCATTATCTACATAGTTTTATTCTCTTCCATTACCACTCCTAGAATTTATTTATTTTCTAGATTTTATTACATAACCTAAAAACAGTCTTCAGTTGGCAACAAATGCATTAAAGTTACCTATTAGGTAAGTAACCTAACCTCTCATTTGAACGCTTATAAAGAAATCATGGCCTTTTTAAAGAAAAATTAAGGGTATATGACTAAGGGCTCGGAACAATAACTAACATGGAAGCCGGGCTAAAATAAGAAATGAAATGCGTATACTTTACCTTTTTTACTTTCGACGTTAATAATGCGTGGGAAAGAGACATATAATACCGTTCTGTTTCGTTATTATGCAGGTTGTCACAAGCTATTTTTTGGCTAGTGATGGGCTTATCATCGACATTGTCGTGTCGATATAAGTCATCAAAGCAAACAAGTAAATATAGTTACTACTAGCTGTGCCCGCGACTTCGTCCGTGTGGAATAGTGACTTTGGGCATATCTTTTGGTTTATTTTGGATTAACAAATGTTCGACGTGATTCTTTAAATTAACATAACTTTTATATTTATGAACCGATTGACATGTAACAAACACTAAATGTTAAGTGAAGCTTACCACACTATATTAGTGAAAACCACATCTGAATAAGCCGTTTCTGAGACTAGCTTGCACAAACAGACAAAATTCTAACAATCATTGTTTTGGGTGCTATTGCGTTGATAAAGGACCCAATAATATTTTTCTCATATATCTTCCATGTACAGATAGCAATCCGTTACGTTATTTATTATATGTACCTATAGATAGAATAGCTTTCTATTATATATTTTTTAATTCATATAGTTTATCCTTTTCTTAACATTTCCATGTTATTATTAATTTATTAACGGCCCGAAAACGCGCCTCCAGACTTTACCAGGCCTACGCCACACTTGACGGATATTCCGTCGCGGGCACACTAAGCGGAAAATCGGTCGTTCTGTCGCGGACCGCTCGCACTCAGCGTCTGCTCCATCCGGCTACAACGCATTTCGTGTATTTATATGTATCGCGGCACATTCGGCGGATAACACGCAGCGACGGATCCATTACGAACACACCGTATACGGTGTCTCGCCGTATACGGTGACAACAGTCGTACGCCGTCGACAGCCAGCGCTTATAAGCGCTGGCTGTCGACGGATTATCTGCCAAGTGTGGCTGTGGTTTATTAACGGATTTACCACGACGGAACTTCGGCGTCGGAATATCCGTCAAGTGTGGTAGGAAAGAGACAATAAGAATTTGACACAAGTATAAATGAAACTACAATACATAACACAAGTATAAATGAAACTACAATTATTAATTTAATGTCTTTATTAATCATTAAAATCCATACTAATATTATAAATGCGAAAGTGTTTCTGTCTGTCTGTCTGTTACCTCTTCACGCTTAAACCGCCGAACCGATTTAGATGAAATTTAGTACAGGGATTGTTGGAGCCCCGGGAAAAAACATAGGATAGTTTTTATCCTAGAAATCACCCTTTAAGGGGGTGAAAAGGGGGTGGAATTAAGTATGTCAAAAACCTATTGATGCACTGACTCCATTTCATTTTCATTTCACCATCATTAGGAAATCTGCAACAGTATTGAAATGATTATCGATAACCATTTTTACATCACTATTAACCTATACTTGCGACAATTTTATTTTTTTGAAAAATCATATAATAAAGCAAATACGTGAATTCTAATTAAAGTACTATTTTTATTTATCGTCTATCACTTTTTTATTTCCAATATTGAAAAATATATCTCTAAACTCACCGATGAAATGTTTACGTTTCGTTCTCATTTTCTTTTCTCGAACTATGGGCTTTACACCCTTCAACAACACAAGACATCTTGTCCAGGGCACTGTACTCCTCTCGTATATACTTTCTGGCCACGTTTTCAGACAGAAATTAATAATTAACTCGCTTTTTTCACTTAGTAAATTCGTCAAACTCACGACTCGTATCAACAAAACATAAAACTACAAAATTACAACATAAGTATTTTGACGTCTTAGATAGAACTTTTGTATTTGTTAGCATTATAAGTTAACCAAAGGTGACCATTTGACATTTCCCATGTTTTGCTTGTGACACGTTCAAAAATAATAAAAACAAACAGCCATGTTTTGTTTCATTCACACATTACGATATGCTAATTGACATAAATGAATAAACCATATAGTACTCGGTTTTTATTTTAGCCCGGCTTCCATGCTAGTTATTGTTCCGAAGTCTGTCTAAGGTATATGATATATTTTATTACACTCATATCTAACTAATCTATAGCAAATTATCCATAGACACGGTTATTATAGTAGTCGTAGACCTTAGACGAATAATCCAATCTGTCTGTGCATTCATATTTTATTTACGGGACCTTTTTGGCGGGAACTTGACGGCGGCGAAGTGACGTTACGTTTTCGTTTTAGTTTCATTATAATCTTGATTTTTGAGTTTTATTGTAAAACTAGTTCTCCACTTTGCGGTTTTCTCGCGTTCCCGATGGATCTCATTTTTTAATATAGGAATAAAAGTAACCTATCTCCAAGGTTCCATCTAATTTCTACCAAATTTCATGGAAACAGACAGACAGGCAATATATATCAATCTAAGTGCGCCAGTGAAGTGAAATTAAAATTATACTGTGTAACGTGACTTTTCAGTTTGACCCGTGAAAAGTTTTAGTGGCCACCAATTTCACTAGAACCTGACCGAGCCAAACTTGTACGGACGAGGACTAGACTTTACTGTGAATGAGATATAACGTGACTACGTGACTAAAACATAAAATAAAAATATTATGAATGAATAACATGGTAAGGCTGATAGTGTCGTTACTAAAGCCTTTTAAAAAAAAATATTTATGTCAAATGTGTCTACCAAGTGTCCAAGTGTTTTTATCCTCTTTGCAAGTGTCTACCTTAATATATTACATACTCTTTGGTCTACCTTTGGTGTCACCAATTATATACTCTTTGTTGGTGACTACCTCGGAACAATAACTAGCATGGAAGCCGGGCTAAAATAAAAACCGATTACTATACAGTTTATTCATTTATGTCAATTAGCATATCGTAATGTGGGAATGAAACAAAACATGGCTGTTTGTTTTTATTATTTTTGAACGTGTCACAAGCAAAATTTCAAATGGTCCTCTTTGGCCCTCTTATAATGCGAACAAATATAAAAGTTCTATCCAAGACGTCAAAATACTTACGTTGGCTATCAACTTAATTTTGTAGTTTTATATTTTGTTGATACGAGTCAGGAGTTTGACGAATTTACTAAGTGAAAAAAGCGAGTTAATTATTAATTTCTGTCTGAGAACGTGGCCAGAAAGTATATACGAGAGGTGTACAATGCCCTGGACAAGATGTCTTGTGTTGTTGAAGGGTGTAAAGCTCATAGTTCGAGAAAAGAAAATGAGAACGAAACGATACATTTCATCGGTGAGTTTAGAGATATATTTTTCAATATTGGAAATAAAAAAATATATAGACGATAAATAAAAATAGTACTTTATGCCTATCTACTCAAAAGAATTCACGTATTTGCTTTATTTTATGATTTTTCTGAAAAATAAAATTGTCGCAAGTATAGGTTACTAGTGATGTAAAAATGGTTATCGATAGTCATTTCAATACTGTTGCAGATTTCCTAATGATGGTGCAATGAAAATGAAATGGAGTCAGTGCATCAATAGGTTTTTGTCATACAAACTTCCACCCCCTTTTCACCCCCTTAAAGGGTGATTTCTAGGATAAAAACTATCCTATGTTTTTTCCCGGGACTCCAACAATCCCTATCCGAATTTCATCTAAATCGGTTCGGCGGTTTAAGCGTGAAGAGGTAACAGACAGACAGACACACTTTCGCATTTACAATATTTTATAATTATAATATTAATTAGTAAATTAGTATTAGTATGGATTTTAATGATTAATAAAGACATTAAATTAATAATTGTAGTTTCATTTATACTTGTGTCAAATTCTTATCGTCTCTTTCCTACCACACTTGACTGATATTCCGACGCCGTAGTTCCGTCGTGGTAAATCCGTTAGTAAACCACAGCCACACTTGGCAGATTATGCCCAGCCGCGCTGGCTGTCGACGGATATACTGTTATATATTACGGCCATACTGATAATAAATTATAATAACATGGGAATGTTAAAAAAAGGATAAACTATATTAATTAAAAAATATATAATAGAAAACTATTCTATCTATAGGTACACATAATAAAAATGTAACGGATCGCTATCTGTACATGGAATATATATGAGAAAAAATATTATTGGGTCCTTTATCAACTCAATAGCACCCAAAACAATGATTGTTAGAATTTTGTCTGTTTGTGCAAGCTAATCTCAGAAACGGCGTATTCGGATGTGGTTTTCACTAATATATTGTGGTAAGCTTCACTTAACATTTAGTGTTTGTTTCATGTCAATCGGTTCTTAAATAAAAAAGTTATGTCAATTTAAAGAATCACGTCGAACATTTGTTAATCCAAAATAAACCAAAAGATATGCCCAAAGTCACTATTCCACGCGGACGAAGTCGCGGGCACAACTAGTACTAACTATATTTAATTGTTTGCTTTGATGACTTATATCGACACGACAATGTCGATGATAAGCCCATCACTAGCCAAAAAATAGCTTGTGACAACCTGCATAATAACGAAACAGAACGGTATTATATGTCTCTTTCCCACGCATTATTAACGTCGAAAGTAAAAAAAGGTAAAGTATGCTTTTCATTTCTTATTTTAGTCCGGCTTCCATGTTAGTTATTGTTCCAAGGTGACTACCTAGTTTGTGATAAAATAAAATAGTAAACATGGTGTATAATCTCTTCTCATAGATAATACACTACATATTATTATGTCTCTTCTCGTCACTGTACTATCTACCTAAAATTAAAAATAAGCTTCAGACTTTAAAACAAATACTTGATAATAACATAAAGGCATGCCTTGTTTGTCGTGAATAAAAAATAATGCAGCCACTTTATTCTGTAGGTAAGTTTATAAGGCATGTAATAATTGATTTAGTAGATCTTTTGAACAAATTATGAACAAAAGAAAATTTACCCTGACGTAGTTACCTTTGTTTACATCACAATAGTCATCCATCAGTCATCACCATCATTGGAAAATGGGTGACAATTACATGGAGTATGAAATATAAGCACCTACTTAAATACATATTTTTGTAACATAAGATAGACCTATAATCGACTACAATCTCCCTGTGGTAAGTGATGGTAAGCACACAAAGACCAGAAAGAACCTCCGTTAGGATGCACCAGCTTCAAAATGTTAGGCAGGCTACTATACTACAAAGTGTCCTACTCCTATCTGAAAGTATATGTATATCCTAATATACCATGGTTTTTCTTTACCCAAAGCTGAAGATCATTGGATGATTCAAAACCACAGCTTTTGCCACAGCATTTAATTACTATGTTTTGGTGTTTAACCTTAAGAAGATTATTACATAATTTTTACATCTATGTATTTAAAACTTACTTAGACCTTCACTCTAATATTTAAAAGATGCTTGTATCAAAATTAACTTGACAAGTTCTTGGGTAAATTAAACAAATGCCAAAGTTGTCTGTCCTCATCCTTATAAATGGGATCAAAAATCACGAAATATCCTGCATTACTTCATAGAATTCCACAAAAAAATAATTTTCTAAGTAACAAAGTGCCTATTCATTCAGTGAATCGTGACTCAAGTTAACTCTCGACCCAAATGCTCAAATCAACTGCATTGATTACTGATTAGCAATACCTATATGGTTGTCATTTGTTTGGCAACCCATGACTTCAAGATATTTTATTTTATGTAGGTAGTTTTAGGACAATGTTCCATCCAGAGCCAAGGCATACAAGCATTGTCTTTGAAATATTGCCCAAACTTAGTTACGTACAATGGCCCAATCAAGAGGCTAAGTGCGGAAACAGCCCTGCCAAAACAAACAATCGCCCAAACTTAAATTATCTCACTTTGTAACAAGACTATAATGGCCATGCAACATTGATTTTAGGTCAAGTTATTAAAGTTATAATAGTTGCCTGAAATAAGTATTGTTCATTTGTATGTGATAGGACCTACGAATAAATTATAAGTCCTTATTCGTAGGATAGGACCCCTAATTCTGTGATGATGTCATAGATGTTTTTACCTTCAAAGTAAGGTGTAAAATTTTTTGGAACATCCTTTAGGCTACTGGGTGATGTTTAATGCCTTTTGTACTTGAACCCAATTATTTAGTAAATAAGTTTAATTATCTGATTCAATCAATATCAACACAAGACATTGGACACTCATATATCAGTTTACCTACTGATTGTTTGTATCACGCATTTATACTACTGTTGTCAGTTTGCCTTTGATTCTGAATCCATTCAGTTGATAATTGTCCATTACACATTTTTTAATATCAGTAACACGTCATGTGTCCATAAAACTGTGGTTTACATTATCATGGTAGAATTACCACTCCATGATTTGAAATGTAATATTTTATTCTTATCTCTTGTTATTGCTGTGTAGGCGAGACAGATGTGGTTCTTTTTAAATTGTATTTTATTTTTAATGTGAGGTTGAGGCAATGTAGTTTTGTTTTCGAAATGGATTTAAAACAACTTAACAGTGATACGGTTGTATATGACAATGCATATTTTGCAGACCATGAATCGCGACAAAACTCATACCGTGCAGAAGACAGGCATGCACGAATATCAGAAGACACGCCGCTGCTTCGGTTTCCACTTAATAACGCCCAGGAAAGGAATCACGTCACCACAGCGGTTGTTAGCTTGTTGCTAATAATATTAATATCAGGGGTTATAATTGGGACTTACCTCCTTGTACTGCAAAGTGAATCTGGTATGTATTTTTTTAAATTAAAACAATACACAATAAAAAAAAGTCTGCATTTTCGTTTGAGTAGAATTATGTAGTTCCTTTTCTTGTGCCTTTTCACACTCGCTCAGAAGCTGTTACAAAGGAAGTTGTTGCCTTTGCCTATGCTCTTGGTCCAAGTAGTACACGAGATGAAATAGATAAAGTCCCAAAAAAAGTTACGTCAGCTAAGGACGACAGGTTTATTGAAAGGGTGCTGATAAGAAACCATAATCTTTTCGAGCCATGGGAGGAAAATTATCTTTTTTATTTATGTAAGGGGGCGTTCCTAAGATCAATGGCTAAAGCTTTGTCCTTTTATCTTGGCGTGGTTGGTTAAAACTCACTACCTATCACGCCAGAGGTAGTGGGTTCGATTCCCATCCAGTGCTAACATTTCACTTTGTACCGAGACTGGGTATAATAATCTAAGTAGGTATGTAAAAAAAATATTAAGTACCTATCTGTAGTATATCTATAATAGTATACCTTTATTCCACTTAATTTCCATAGTACAAGCTCTGCTTAGTTTGGGATCATCTCTTGTGTGTGAAGAATGTCTAAGTATATTTATCATTTAATTATGATGTAGACAAGGAAGAGGACCCATTTTTCAAAACCCATAACTGAATAGCGATGCTTGGAATTATATTTTTTGTGTAGTTAGTTTTGGCTTGACCATCCCACCGGCGGACCAAAAGTTTGAGAAGGTAAAATAGAGGATTGCGATTTTAAAACTATTAAACGATATGTTTAAGGTTTAAGAAGGTAAAATAGGATCTCGAGTGAAAAGCTATTAAAATATAACTTAAATATTTTTATGCATTGCCATTGTTAGATATCTATAACATACTAGTTTTCCGCCCCGCGGTTTCACCTTTCCTGAGGGATCTTATCTTTTCCCGGGATAAAAAGTATCCTACGTCCATCTTCAGGGTTCCATCTATCTCTATACCAAATTGAACCTAAAGCTAGTAACATATACATTCCAGAAAATGTCTTACCACCGATTGAAGAGTCACAACAGCGATTGACCAGGTCATTAGAACGTTTCCCTATTCTTCAATCTTCTGAAGAATTTAAAGCAAAATATGTGATAGCTGTGCAGACGGATTCAGATCAATGCTGGGCCATGGAGTCATGCATTAAGCTGCTTCAAGATAAGCAGGTACAAGTTTAGTTTGGCTTGCGAAGGTTACAAGTTTATATTTAGGGTGCTATCAATCAGTCATCGCCTACACTAAAAATTTCAACATGTTATTTTTAAGCATTAATTTGTGTTTTGTACCTCTCTGAAGAAAATCAAAAGAAGGAGAAAGAAACCTGTGAGCCCATAAATCACATATGTGTTATCACACCTATGCTATTTCCTCCAGAGACAACATGGTGGGTGAGGTTCGAAAGTAGAGTTTTTGGGGATTAATAGAAACATAATTATTAATCTCACGTTTCGCTATAGTTGTTCATTAACTGTGGGGTTCCTAGAACCTAGTTCCTAACCTGGCTGGCTATCACATTCAAGTAGAAAATCCGTCGCCAAGCAAGCATCCACCCGTGCGTTCCGAGCTGCACTTGAGATGTCCACAAGCACTGACTCATGAGGCGAACGAACTTTGTAACCAAGAAAAACCTAGTAGAATTGCATAAATGCATCATTGTCTGCTAGGTATACATAATACAATTTGTAGGTATAACTAGCACAATGCTACATTTGTGCCGGCGATCATGTTTCGAGGTAATTCCCGTTCTATAGCGTACACAGATAACGTTACACCTCTAACCCACATTGTATTCGATTGTGTCCTCATATTTATGAATACATTTAATTTTAGTAAATAAATTTAGGAAAGATCCACTGCTGAAAAAAAATTGCCTTGCTGTGTTTCTTGCCGGAGTCTTCACAGATTAAGTGTATTCCGAACCAGTGGTAGAGTCAATTTAACGTTCATAAGTGCCTTACCTGGGCCTAAACTGTATGAATGAATTTTGATTTTGGTTTGTACTGTACGTCGTTATTGCTGAATGTTTTCTGCGCCTAATTGATTAAAACTATATTTATATATTTGTTGCCGCTATTTTAGATACAACACATCGAGGTGGGATATTGAAGGCGATGTATGGTACATGATTCATTTTATTAATTCGTATAATAAATAAATTCGTTAAATTGTATTGAATGTTTTAGTTGGAGACAGAGAACACGACGCTCCCTTATAACTTCATGGTGTCATCACAGGGGTCGACGTTCGTAGGTCTGGGTTGGTACAGCCCTTCACCGATGTTTCCTCACTATTCCACATCAGCCCTAGTCTTAGCTTTCATAGGTACACACACATAGTTTATTTATATTGTCTTCAAAATAATTTTGCTTTATGTTTAACAATGTCGTATATAATAAACTATTATTTTTAATTTCAGGTAATTTCACTGACGTTTCACCGAATCAGAATCAAATAGACGGAGCCAAAGGCCTCATATCAGAGTCCGTGACACGAAATATTTTAGATCCATTATATATTATAATCGGCAAAAGTACCAAATATACACCAAAGTACCTGTTTATGAAAATGAGCGAATTGCCACATTGGAAAAGTGATATTTCGGAAAGCTAAGTACCTATAAGATAAATTGCCGGAAATGTTCTTGCAGAAATATTATATAAAAATGGCGTTTATGGTTATTTTATATGTAGGTATATAATATTGTCATGTAGTGTCATATTATATGGGCGGCTGGCACAACTATCCTTAATCGCATTTAACGAAAGTATATAGTTACATTAAGTGATGGTCGTGCAAGTCCGGCTTGAATACAGACATAACATTATTAGTCATGATTATTATATAGTTCCCAATATTTTACTAGACTTGCGTTGGAGTGTTGGACTTGTACATTAGCTATAAATAGCTAACCTTATTCAAAGGTCATACTACCTATGTACTGTAGTACCTATGTAATATACCTACTAGTTATGTAGTTACACTTTATATAGTTACTTGAAGAATAAAATAATGCTCATGTAGGTATAATATAATTATAATAGGAATAACATCGATAGTTTGTACAGTCGAGTTCATTAATAGTACCTGGGTGACCGTTTTTATTTTGGTAAAATTTTATTAGTTTTTCTTACAGAAGAAGGAACTTGAAAAAAAAAATATTATCTGGTCTCGAACTGAGGTTCTTTGGTTTGAGTGTCTGTCTATTTCCCCCTGAGCTATTATAACCTGTCTGACAGAAGCGATATTGTATCAGTTTTTCATTGCCTGAAAACGACGTTTTCTAAAAATTTTACCTAGCTAGATCAATATATTGTCCCCGAAACATCATACAAAATTTTATGAAAATCGTCGAAGCCGTTTCCGAGATTCAGATTATATATATATCTACATATATACAAGAATTGCTCGTTTAAAGGTATAAGATATTGGCACTGTCAAGGATTCAAAATATCGTGAGCATTGGAAAGCTCAATAAATTCTATAGAACATATAGATCTAAAATATGTCCGCATGTAAATGGTTCAATAATATATGATGTGCATTAGGCAATAATATGTGATCATCCTTTTCAAAAATATCTATACTGTTTTTGGCTTCAATTATATCTATACTGTTTTTGACTTCAATTATATCTGAGCAGGCTAAGCTTCTTAATTATCTCTACATGCATGGGAAATTCAATTATTTGCTTGAGCAAATAAGATCTAGTTTACATTGTTACAGAAATGACAGTTGTTTCCATTGTTTTCCTCGCGTTCGCTTTTTAAGTTTGTGTGTCTTTCGATGCCGTATGTTAGGCCGCACTTACACTTGTTAGTTTTACTCACGTAAGTAACTTACGTAATTAACTTACGATACATTTTCAAATGTAAACACGCTTTGTAAGTCGCTTACCGTAATTTCTTGTAGTTGCGCCCGCGCACTTTGCGATTGCTTTGCGGGAGATTGGTGTCTATGGCGGTCTAGAACTCAACTGATCATTAACCGCCCGTCTTGTGATAATCGCCCGCACAGACCTCCGGTCTCGTTTAGAAATAAAACAGCCGTTCTTCCACCGCGGTGGGCGCGGGTGAAAACCGCTTCGTGAGTTCTTAGCCTAATAATAATATAATATAATAATGTATCGTAAATCGAAGAATTTTATTAAATCGTTGAATGGCATGTGCGTCAGTTATTATTTTATGAGAAAAGTTTATCGTCATTTGAATTAAATCTAGCCAGTGTTAAAAAATGTTACAAACGCCTTGATCATGCAACTTGCAGATTGCTAGTAAAATCATCTTTATGATGTAGTAATAAGGTTGAATTTGAATTACATTAACTTGTTTAGATATTATTGTATTCTTGTGTGCATACATAATTGTGAATCCTACACTGTTCAGATAATATGATCTTAATGTTGTTCATATAATAATGTGCCTTTGGCTGTATAGATGTTACTGAGAAAAAGGAGGCACATATTAATGAATCCAAATCTTGACCACAATTTAATGATGCTTATAGTTTTCACAATGTTATGAACTTTTTTGACGTTCATATATTTTTGGAGCTTGAAAGGGCCAATATATTAATGAACTCGACTGTACATACATATCTTTGGATTGGAAAAATACTTTCCTTACTCCCGACGAAAAATTATATTGGCGTAATTAGGTTTCACATTTTCATACGGAATCAAGAATCTCCATAGTTCGATTCCTCACTTTTCTTTTAAGTTTACTAATTAAGTGTACCAAAAAAATACGGAAGCATTACCCAATGTCATGAAAAAAATTACACACTAATTGTTATATTTTCCTCTATATCTTTGTTCTAATCAGTTATCATGGATATTAGTATTTAAAAAAACTACGTATAATATACATTGTTACATAATAATTAATTGATTTTTTCCTTTTTTCGTCATGATGTCTTGATTGATTTAAAAAAAATGGCGACTACTAAATTCTAAAATGGGGTTGTGGACCATATTTTTTTAACTATATCGCATCTGTCCCATTGATTAGGAAATATACTGTGTAAATACCGTACACGTCTTAGCTTAGCTAGTATTTGGCTTCGTTTTTAGGACACACTTTTTATTTATTAGTTTTTGATATCGATCCTTTCTATAAATAAATATAAAGATACATAAAACGACTTAGTTATGCCAATAAAATTTATCGCAGCTGAGGTCAATTAATGGTCAATAGACCGAATGCTATAAAGAAAATGTAAGATTATTATATGTATAGTAAGTTAATACTTAGTATTAGTATGGCAAGTATATTATACTATTTTGACGTGAGTGAACAATGTTATCATTGTTTGTTAGACTATAAATAATGGAAATATTTGGTAAAATATTATATGCTGTCTTATTTACAATGTTACGATACGTATTTTAAATACAAATTGCGCCATATGGCTAGTTGTACATTGCAAATATGGAAGTAATCTTTTAATGTTAAATGCTATGCCAAATAAAGAAATAGTAGTAATAAATATTTAGTTGATAGTAAATTATAACTATATGTATATAATATACAGGATGTCCGCTAAGTAGTACGACAAACTTAAGGGGGATATAGGTGGGCGGGTCACCTACCAAATATACAAAAATGACCTCAGTAAAAGTGTCACCATTTTCGAGATATTTAATATCTAAAATTCTAAAATCTCGAAATATCTCAAAAATGGTAACACTTTTATTGAGGTGATTTTTATATATTTGATAGGTGACCCGTCCACCTATCTCCCCCTTAAGTTTGTCGTACTTCTTACCGGACACCCTGTATATATGTGACAAATACTATGCAATATTACTTACTAGCATAATAGTAAGCTTGTCTTCTAATATTTGTCTTCTCTCTTCATTACTTTCAAATTAAAAAACTCCATTGTCGTAAGAATTTACAAAGAAGTATTAATCTGTTGCATTATAATGGTTATTTATGTATGTGTAACATCTTTCCTCTCGGTTTCAATCAATGCAATCTGTGGGAGTGATTTCGTGAAGGAGAAAGAACAGGAAGCCGGGTTGTCAGGTAGGGACGGAAGTGTGTAATTTTATTTCCTCTATTATAGTGCAGGCAAAGGGTTTTAGCCTTAGACGAATAAACCACGGGACGCGAAACTCGACCATTCCCCCGCTTGTCACATACTGAGCATTTTTGTCACAGTGAAACGATTTACCTTGTCAGTGTGATTTGCTTGTCCGTTGTGAGCACGTCAAGATAAATCACCACAAAAAATGACCAAATATGCCGTATTATTTTGTATAAACTATAGGGCCGTACAAATAATGTTTATTTTATCCTGTGAGTACAATTTTATCCTATTCCATTGGCTAACAACGAATAATACGGCATTTAAAAAAATACTCATTTTGTAATGAAATGTGACCAAACATTTGGTTCACTGTAATAAGTCAGGTTATATTATTCATTGATTCATTCGTTCCCTACATTCATTTCTGATAGCGCTTGACTCTTACGATGAAAGTTATCGATGTTAATGAAATAATGTAATATTTTAAGTAGAAGGAGTAAAGTAGTAGGAAGAAACTTACGCATTTTTAGATTTTCGACTGATCCTCTAAGAAAGAGAAAGTGGATAAAAGCAGTCTACAGAGAGCAAACATGGATTCCGACAAAATACTATACAATATTCAATGCAGGTAGGTACATTTCGAAAGAGAGAACTATAACGAAAGGCAAAAAACAGCGAAATCTATGTAAAGATGATCTTCCTACAATGCATTTATGTAAAGGTAAAGCTCAAATAAAACTGAACTCGGAAAGGGCGTCGAGGACAACTTTTTTGGACATTTCTTTTTTCAAGTTTTCCAAACACAGTAAACGAGTAGTGATCATATTTTCTTATGTACCTAACATAAAAAAATATGATCACAACTCGATTTATTCATTCGTCTAGCCACGTCAACCCGTTTTTTTAATGAAAATCAATATTAAACTTGAACTTGAAGAAAAAGGGTACTCTCTAAGTGATAACTCTTTAGTCGACGTCAAAATAAAAATAAACTATATGACATGACAAGACGATGCCTACTAGATGTCAACTCTGGTTATTACTTATTAATAAAATTATTTTTAAAAATAAAAAACAAAAACCGACTTCAAAACTGTAACCTATACCTATGTACAAACATAAACTAAAAAGTAAAGAATAATATTTTAATTTCAAAGCAAGAGCCTTAAAGGACAATCAACAAAATTATTGATATTTATATATCTATTTAATATTTATAAACAGTTCTTTTTGGAGTCGGTGCCAGTCAAGAAGAAGGACAGTTTTGAACTGGACACGAAGTGTTCATACGAGAAAACGTCTTACGACACCTCTCCTTACGGTAATGTTCCTTAGGTCTGCGCCGTCGCTCCCCTACTTTTCGAAAGTTTGTTACAAAGGCAGAATTAAACTGTCCTTCTTGGCTGGCACCGACTCCAAAAAGAACTGTTTATAAATATTAAATAGATATATAAATATCAATAATTTTGTTGATTGTCCTTTAAGGCTCTTGCTTTGAAATTAAAATATTATTCTTTACTTTTTAGTTTATGTTTGTACATAGGTATAGGTTACAGTTTTGAAGTCGGTTTTTGTTTTTTATTTTTAAAAATAATTTTATTTTTTAATTTTTAAAGTTTATTCCTTATTATATGTTATCCTAGGCAAAACTAGTTTGTCCTGAAATCGGGTCTGGCCGGTAAAATATAATATATAACTAGCGGGCCCGGCAGACGTCGTCCTGCCCTGAAATTAAAACAAATCTTGGAACTCGATTCCAGCGCCACCTACCGGGTCCAAGTGTATTTTAAAACCATCGAAGAACCCATTGAAGTATACACACGAAATTTCATCCAAATCCAAAAAGTCACGCTCAACGACTCAGTTTGATTCACTAAGGTTTATCAAACGAGATAGAATTTTTTTCGTTTTTGTTGATTTTCTCAAAAAGTGCTTAATCAATTTCGACAAAATTTAAATGGGACCACCTCTGAAGTAGGATCTACCAAACAAAAAAAGAATCATCAAAATCTATTCATAATTGGCAGAGAAATCGAGTAACAAACATACAAAAAAAAAAAAAAAAAACATACAGACGAATTGAGAACCTCCTCCTTTTTTTTGAAGTCGGTTAAAAATTAAATAAATAGGTACGCAAAGTGACGAATAATACTCCAGTGAATATTTTATAATGGAACGGTGTTGCATACTTTTCGAGTGAAAAAAGTGTTAGAACTGCCGTGACTGTGACGATTGTTTTCCGCGGTTACTGAGACACCAGACACAGTCGTTGTAGTCAAAATCAAAGCTCATTTATTCAGTTTAGGTCTGGTAAGGCACTTATGATGGAGATGCTTATTAAATGTACTGGCGCTCACGCACACCGACGGAACACTGCAAACTGCTTGGCGCTCGGCAGGAGGGTAATGGTATGTTTTTTTGGCAGACGGGAAACTTATTCTTGCTACCTCTATTGCAAGCTTAATTTATTTTTGTGTCAACAAAATATAATAATCCGTTATATTCATACATTTCGTTCATTCACTATTAGATCATTCACTAGTCGATAAATTTTATCAACTCTGTCAAGGACTAGTGTTGACAATCAGACAGTGGCAGCTCTATAAGAGAATGAAGAATAGCAATAACCCACTCTCCCCTCGTCCCGCAAAAGTTAGTCGAACCCGATTTCATACATTTCTGCGAGCGTTGCGCTTCCCGTGGTTTATTATTCCAAGTGTTTAGCCCATACAGCCTCAAACTCAAAAAATAATCATGGACGGGGATACCCGCCATGTTGTATTGTATTTATGCGTTAATGTCAACAAGAAATATGGTCCGTTATATTAATACTTTATTAGTAAATTGGTGAATGAAAGGCAGATAGGGCCCTTCTAACTATTGACGAGAGTAGAGAAAACATTACAGTTTAAACTGGCTCTCATTTGAGGACAAGCTAATATTAATAAAATACTTAAACTTATTGTTTTATAATACTACTGTAATTTTTTATTTTAGTAAAATAAAAATAAATATAATTACTTGAAAATCTTTTTATTTTTTAATCATAGGACAATAAGATTGCCACAAAACACCCATACAATTAAAATAAAACAAATAAAGGTACATTTTAAGTCAATTACTAAAATATTTACACATGACTACAATGAGTATGCAATGATATAATTACAATCGATTTTAATAACTATATTTAATAATAAAATGCAATGAAATGATACAGTGAAAGGCGGGACTGTGTTATGTTTTACACGTAGAAAGGAAAAATTAACAAACATATTCAGGTATTAAGCATTATCCGTATGATATTACGGTTACATCTAATCTAGTCATAGAAATAACACGAGGTACATAAATAGAGACTTTAGTTAATATATTTTCTGTAGTATGGAAAATAATGAACACTGTTTGTAAACCATGTGAGTTTGTGTTAATAAAGCAAACGTCACATGTAACGATTTTACATTTTGTAAGATTAATTTCAATAAATAAATTTTCAATGGAAAGAGACTGGTCAAATGCAAGCCCATTACCATAAAAAAACCTGATATAATAGATGGTTCGGATATGGTGCTCATAGATACATTTAATTATTATCCAGTAGTTTATTTTAAACTAACTAAAATTGATAAAAAAAACCCTTACGAACTCTTAGTTTATCACTAAATATGAAGCAGCGCCATCGTTTACATAATAGCATTAGCAGATTTCGAACACATTCAATTACAAGATAATTGATTTAAAACCTGCCCTATCACTATAATCAGCACTAACATAGAGAATTCTCACACGATATTATATGAAAGATCGAAGAGAATTTCTCCCACGTTCCCAGGTTGCCTAAAAATACATACCTATGCTAAAGATTACTTAATCTATCTCTAGTTTTCTGAAACTACCCTCCACTGATGCTATCACACCATTGACTGTTGTGGTATTCGGTCTTCTTGATGAAATGATGCCCCGTGTACTTAGTATTTCCATTTCGTCGAGACCTAAAAGTTTTTTTTTCTGACCAGAAAGGAGCTCTCTCGTGTATTTTACCATGTCTTGTAGTTGTATTTCACCGCCGTATACTGTTGGAAGACACGCTGTGTCAATTTTCTTATGAAGTTGATTTAAGTTTGAGTGAATCTGAAAAGCGAAAATAGACACCTGGGTAATTTTGTGATTGAGATGTCTATCATGTCTAAGCTAATAAAAATACTTATATCTTAATTGGGGATATATTTAGTAGCTTCGTTCCACTCACTGCATGTTATCCTTGACTTATATGTCAGGTTTTCTACGACTACGTGACTCTATCAATCCTAAATGTGTAACATTAATTATATTCTACTTACTTGAAGTCTCTCGGCCATCTTGGGAGTCAATTTGCTGGTTGCGAAGTCGATTATGTATTTAACTGCAGATGGTAAATTTATAAGATGACATTCCTTATGGCGCATTGGCATCGATTGCTATAACAAAATAAGTACTATTATTTTATTAAAATAAAGATTAGTTTCAGTGCGCTCCAACTGCCGCTCTACCTAAGAACAAAGATCTCCTTCCTTTACAGCAACTCAACTCACTCAACTTTATCTTTATTATTTCTTGTAGAATTGTTTTACACGTTTCACTACGCAAATTGGAATTTTTATTTTAGACTAGCTTTTCGGGAGATTTTCGAGTAGGCACATTTGCACACAGAACACTAAACCAAAATTGCTTCGAAAAGGGATCAATGTTTTAGGAACGCATAGAACACACGTACAAACATTCATTTTTATATATAGAACTAGCTGTCCCCCACGGTTTCACCCGCGATCCCGTAGGATCTATCTTTTACCGGGATAAAGTATCCTATCTCTTATTCCAGGATATAATCTATTTGTGTGCCTAGTTTCATAACGATCGGATCAGTAGTTTTGGAGTTTTTAAGATAGAAGATAGATTATGAGCAAATTTTATGGAACAACGGTTTCGTCAACGTCACACATTGGCTGTAGTATGTATAACAGTACTTTGACTTGAGTGCGCTGACTTGGGCGTATTTTTTTGTAGTTGTATTTTACTATAAACACCGGAGATATCCATGTAGTTCGGGCGCAGCGGAGATAAATAATAAATCTATTATTAGGTATACCTACACAGTAACTTTTTCAAGTGCTTCAAACTAACACACGTATTGATCCTCTATCATTTAGCGGATCTTCTACTATTATCTGTAGTTGAACTGTTAGCGCAAGTGGCGGCGCAGTGCACTAATTTAAGTGAGATTTTTGTGTCGGGGGTTTCATTAAATTTAGGTAAACATCTTTTTTTATACCACTAGTAGAAAATAATTTAACATGAATGCTTAGGGAACAAAAGTATCCGCGCGTTGCATTACCGGTGCGTAAAAACAAATCAGACTGAATACTTCCCGACACTCTTTAGAACTGTTGCAACAAGATCCTAAATGTTTTCTGGCTCGATTTAAGTATAAATCATAGACTCCGTATCTATAATTTGGAAAAAAAACATCATTTACAACTTTTAAGAAATTCAAGGTGAGTCCGCTCCGCTGGTAAGATCATAGTCTCTATTTTTGGGATAGTGAAAGGGTACCTAACCTAGTAATGATATAGGTACCTAATACATCGATCATGGAGCTACTGCTACAGGCACGTAAAACCTATGTACCTACCTAGATTAAATCAAAAATGCGCTAATACGAGTAAATTTACGAGAAACGGCGAAGGAAAATAGCATAGGTACCTACCTACTGTCTTACTTCATTAGATAGAATTTCAATAAAGTTAAGTAGATAAGTATTAAGTTTTCAATTACCTCTCCCCATTTCATGAGCCTGGCGAAGTCAGTTGGGTTCCAGGTAGTGATATGAGCTCCAGTGACCCCAGTGCCGTCTCCCACGTGTGTGAAGCCGCACACCTGGTCTGTTGGGTCCTCCATCAGCGTCTCGTACACCAGAACGTGTGCGCGACACATATCCCAGCAGTCATATTTACTCGCGTTAAATTTACCTGCAAAAAATATATTTCTCTACACCGACAGTTGCACATAATAATGTAGGTAGGTAGGTACTTTAAGTTCGCATTTCTATAAGCGCAGCTCGCCGTTTATTTCGATAAATCAATGATACATGGTTACAATTCGTAGAGCCGTAGGTATCTATAATTTACATTACAACATAGCAACGAAAAAATTATCTTACTTATATTGTATACGATGACCCGGCGACCCTTGCTGTCACGAACTGGTGAAACCATTATGTACCTTGAAATTAGGAAATTATTTTGAAATTCCAAGCAAATGGAATTATGTCATCGTAACATATTACATTACATTACATAATATAAGCTAAAGTAGGCATATTCGCAACGCAAGAACTTAGGACAGTAGAGTTCAAGGCTGTTCGTTAGTAGTAGGTATATGTGGGAACTTTCTTGTGAGCATGCACGAAACTGAGATAAAGCCTCCGTTACTAAAATTAAACCATGTTGCATAATACGGATACCATCTTATGGAACCGTGTTAGTGGGTTAACGTTATTCTACGTCATAGACAATTTCACCACCTTCAAAATTTGCTCCCCCACTTGTCGCCATGCCATGCTAAATATCATATAATATAATAGTTTTAATACTGTAATTTAATTGCATGTTAGTGTAGGTTAGGTACCTTAAATAAAATGACACTAGAAATACATTGATATTATTTACAATTATGTAACACAATATTGTATTTTAAGACAGGACAGTGTCTTACCCGTTGTTAATTATATCCTCTAACTTGGGATCCTCGTAATCGAGATTTGTGAATATAGCCGGA
Organism: Ochropacha duplaris; assembly: GCA_951361185.1. Taxonomy (NCBI): domain Eukaryota; kingdom Metazoa; phylum Arthropoda; class Insecta; order Lepidoptera; family Drepanidae; genus Ochropacha; species Ochropacha duplaris. The sequence goes on from OX592690.1 coordinate 7,567,290, forward strand.
TAATAGTTCCTGAGACTCAAATATTTCAATAGAGTTTGTTGAGCCATTGGAATACTATATTTTTTATGCCGCAGGAATCGGAGTATGAAGGATGAGTCTGCAACAGATTAAAAATGAGTATGAAAAGGATTTTGTGTCCAGATAGTACTACCTAACTACTACACGTAAAAGGCGACAACACGGTTTCCTTTGGGTTCGAGGGCAATAGAGAGATTTCACACTTCCACCAAGGGCGACCTATCACACACAGCATTTCTGGAAGGAGAAACCGACCCTCTATAGAGTAGAGGCCGGTACCTGCCGCGAGACGAAACATTTATGAGGATTTCCTTACGAAAATAAAGGTAATTACCTAAATATACGACGCATAATAAATTAATTAATTACTCGTTCGTTAGAAAATTTATCGACAATATCTACTGAAAGAATAGATCATCTATTCTATAATTAACATTACCAATAAGTATCTACCTACTCTAATTGTAATGCTCATTGGCTTATAAACACTTAATTATATTGTTGGCATCCCGTTGCGGTGAAATCAGCTGAAGGTTAAGTCAAACCTGTTTATAACCTTGCAGACTAGTCTGTTATAAGATTTACAATTCATAGATATATTTTATGATATCTAGAAAAGTAATAATCTGCAGATATTAATATTTAATAATATTCTCTTGTGTTGCTTAACCGAAGGCTATAATAAAAATCTGCATGTTTTAATTGGCTTTAAAACTTATTGATTAACTATAAACATTATTTTTACCTTGTCTAACATTGGTAATGTCATTATTCTGCTGTATCCAGTCTTTCATAATGCGGAGGGCCTGCTCTCTGGTGGCAGAAGTCTCCCTTAACTCCTTAGCGGTTTCGGCGACTATATTCCGTGCGTTGCGCCCGAAACGGCCCTCTATATCAGATTTTTCATTGGTGATATTCCACGTAGTGGTTACCGTAAACAGTACGCTTGCAGTGGTCATTGTTTCCTATATCCTAAAAAGATATAATACAAAAAGATATCATCTGTTGATGAAGTCATCACATAATCTCAATAAGTAGTACCTAAGGCTGATTAAATATGTTTGGTTTTTACTTTTACTTTTTAAACTTCTGTTTTACCATCACCTCTGGATGAAGGTTGTACCTACGCACACAAAGCCTAGAAGGGAACTGGCTCTCAAGTGCAAATGGTGTAGAAGTTTATCTCAGTGAATTGAATACCTATTGTTTATTAGACAGAATACAGTTGTGTACTTAAAAATATTTTTACACAGTTGTATTCTTTCAAAACACAAAATTCATCTAAAACAATTCGGTTGTTATCACGATAAGAAATACTTACTTAATATTAACGAATAAAACGTTCCGGATTAACAAACAAATTAGTTAAGGAATAATAATTTCTCCCAAAGGTATCAAGTAGGTATATAAGTTGAAATTAATATCAATCACTCTTTAGCAAACATAGTTTACACGATATGATACGGTGTGATGACTGGAACAGCCGGCATTTAAAATAATTAAGGTAAAACGAAACAGAGCCGTGATAGTCTCAAGGATTTAATGTTACGGCATCTGCCATTTTAGTTTGCATCATATCTAATATCTATTGACCATGATTGATCGTGGCGATTCTTTCTAATTTAGTTTTTGTATAGTCTAGTTTTTGTGACCTACCTACGATTAGACTTTGTATTAGGTCTTATATAATAAATCATTCGTGTGCATCTTTCTTTGTAACTTGTATGGTATTAAGGAAGAAAATAAAATACATATACATCTGATCTTGGGACCTCACAGGCTGGGCATAGGATACAAAATAATTTTATCAGAAAATCTGGTAGAACAAGGTATATATCACATAATATTCTCATCAGCCCTCATTCTCCTTCTGAGTTGATGTAATGTCTGATCTCAGATGCCCTAACCTCTCATTTGAACTAAATGTTCTGACCATAATAGAGTCGGTTTTCTATTTGTGTTCTTGCTCGCAAATTATTATAAATTCTAAGAGATCTGTAGCTTACCTACATTTTGACTTTTTTATGATTTATAAAAAACATATATATAAATATTAACAATATATGAGTAGGTTCTTATCCAGATTCCTTGAATACATTTTTTTATTTTGTTGACCGCCCCCTATCAGAGACCTAAGGGGTTAATTAGGTAGTGCTAGGTTTATATATTTTTAACTTAGTATTTAAACGTTTCAGCAGGTATATAATTCAAGTTAATACATTTATAAATCAAGCTTTTGGACAAATCCCGGCTAGGTCCTTCTTAATACAAATAGTAAGTTTACCGTAAAACTAAACGTAATTTACAGGTAATAGTCGAAGGTAACTTAATATCCGGGCTTACAAAATTCGTTGTTAGTACAGCATTGATTGGCCAATATATCGATCCAGGCCAGAATTCACGGCTTAAGGTCAGCTAAATTGTTTCTGCGTAAATAGTTCAATATACAAACCTTTTTTATATAAAGTTCTCTCTTTTAATAGAGGGGTAGGTACCTATGTAAATTATTTATCGATTGGTGAAAGTATACTAAGTATCGTCAAATTGTTTCTGTTCTATTGTTATTCTTGAGACATCAGAATTATAACTTCTTCGTTATAAGTTAGAAGTCCGAACTTGTTTATCAATATATTGTTTCAATTACGATCGAAAAATTACGATCAATATAAAATATACTTGTTGATATGGCATACTTTGGGTTTGTGAAGCTGATCAACTTTCACTGTGAGGCCAACACTGTAATCTAGAAAAAGAAATCTTTTCATAGTAAAGGCTCACTCACCACGTTATAATTATTGCACCACCAATAATTATAACCACACAAAATTACCGGCTAATTGCATATATCAAAGTATCATCCAAAGTTGATCGATACCAATAGCACGTGCGTGAACTATGAGACTCTTAGTTTTTTTTTATATTCATCCTATGACCTAGCGCAAATAATTTCAAAAATTAATTAATTGATTTTTAAACAAAATCTTTCTTTTCTTTCATCTTAATTCTCTCGGATATATTAATTATTATCCTTTTATATATATAGATTAGACTAGTAGACAAGTAAATTACCTACATACTTTTTACGAAAATAAAACAATAATTAAAACCATTTTATTAATTACTTAAATGAAAATTTCCAATAAATACGTTGTACGTACAACACTTATTTTCATTCCTTCGTAAAGTAGTCTAACCAACCGTTGAGATGATAGCATTGACCTCGAACTCGTCGTTTTATCCTTTTCGTTAGATATATCACAAGGAATTCTACTTTCGATCTACTCTACATAATTAGTATTAAGATGAACATTAGGTATGTTTTTTCAATAATTCCTTAGGTACAAAGTCAGCAACTTTGCCTATGATCTGCATTGTCACTTCGGTCCAATTGTTAGGAGGGCCGAATGCCTTTTTGTGTACGGCCAATGTTGCGAATCCTGACATCGCTTGTGAACTGCAGTGTACCAGCTTACCAATTGACATTGCAGCTTCTCTATATGCGGAGGGATGGATTCTTTCTATTTCACTTTGATTGAATGCACAGAGTATTTGATTTAGAGCAGTTAGGTCATAATATGTATAACGTTCCGGATCTTTCCCCTCTCGAACACAGTCCGCGATTGCTGCTAGTTGTTCCTCATTGAGATTGTAATTCATGCCAAAGTTCTGAATGACGTCAATATCAGTTAAACTCATATTTGTGTAGTCTTCAGGCATCACCGCCGTGGTTACCCAATGAAGTAACATGAGAACACTATCGGGTATACTTTCAGTACCGTTATGATACGTTTTGATAGATTGCCAAATGAGATCAGCTTCCGGTGGTAACAACTTTTCTTTTCCTAGATGTGCTAAGCAAACCACCATTTCTTTGGGTGTAATCGATTGTAATTCGTTTATTGATATTTTTTTGTTCGTCGGTAGTTCTAATATCTCATCGCAAGTTAGACAGTAGAATGTTGTGAATTTAGTCCATATTATAGGAACTAATATAATCATATTAGACTTCATCGTTTGTTCGAATAGTTAAATTGAATAAATAAAGAATGATCGTGTTCTTTGATTGAGCCACAGCACTGTACAGAACGAGCAGCGTAGCTAGAGCCGGTCGGGTGGACGATTACTAGTCTCGTATCTTACATATTTTATGTTTCAATCATGGTAAGCCGGCCAGGATGTCGGCCGACTACAATTCAATTAAAACTATATTATTTTGTACCAAACGATCCTAGTTTGATTGAACGGGGTCAAGGTGGCGTACCGTACTACCTACCTACTTGATTTTACCTACGCCTTGTATCAATAGTAAGTAATATTGATGATAGAGTGAGTTCAAAAATATTGTCGACCCGGAACAAACTTGAAGTCCGCACGATGATTTATTTACTTTCACGAAAAAACATTGTATGTTTGTCAAATAGTAATACGTAGGTAAGCATCTCGTATAACCTCCTATTTGCATAATAAGTACCTACCAATGAGCATTATGAGGTAATACTCCTAATAATTTCTTAAAAAATGACATTGTGGTGTAAAATGTTTTGGATATATTGTATGTATTGTTATTAAAATTGTAGTAGGTACCTAACTTTGAGTGAGTGTAGATCTTTATGCGTACCTATATATCATAAAGCAAAGTCCCCCACCGCGTCTGTCTGTCTGTTCGTGATAAATCCAAAAACTACTAAACGGCTTTCATAAATGTACATAAATTTCTTATGTATGTGACTAAACTCCTAAACGGCTGCGGATTTAGATGAAATTTTGTGTGTGATCAAGTAAGTAATCAACTTGAGAATGGTTTAGATTTCCAATTGGACCCAGCAAACAAGACAATACTAAACAACCATCCAAATCATTTATTACATACTAGAACAATTATGACGGTTAGATAATTATGATACGTTTATGATAACTAACAAATAAATACCAAATGACTACTTGCAAAATATTGTTGTACAACATCGTGAATATGGTAACAACGAATATTCTCATACTAAAGTCGTTATGTAACTACATAGTGAGTTTGTTCAAGTAATTTCAACACAGTCGCAAAAAGAAATTTTATTTTGATATAGTAAGCTAGCCAGTCGTTCTGGCTTACTATTCTATACCATTTTACTAAACTTGTTTATGTGGCAGTCTTGAATTCTGACAACTTTAAATACTTACTTATTGTGTAAGATTTGTGTGGATATACCTACTTATTAAACATGAATCTTAGTAGTCGGGAAACTGTTATATATAGCAAGGTATTATAGTCACCTCCCATCAGGTCACCTGCCTGTTTCTCCGACTTATGACATACAAAAAGAAATATTGAAAATTTAATGCACCAAATTACCTATGATATTTTGAATATATATATTTGTAAGATGTGTAAAATCAAACACCAAATGCTAGTCTAACATTAGGCCGCAGTGTTAATTAAATTGCCACTCCAATTACGCTGTTCATAATCAGGCACTAGGCCTTTATTGCTTGAGGAAAACTTCCTCTAGGTAAGTATCTGAAACCTTGAAAAGAGCATTTATGCGTGGGCAAGACTCAGTCAGTTACTCGGATCGTTCTAGACCTACAATAAACCAGTTATCAGGCATATAATTATTAAATCTAAGGTTAGCTGAACAACTACTGTTGACTTATTTAAGTTTTATATACCTACTTACCTATTCCTACCTAAGTCTATTATTTGTTACGAGTTATTTAGGGGAAAGTCTGGTAATTTGGACCAATTTTTTTCAAACGCGTTTTTGATATGTATTTTTTAAATTGTCACATATGCCTATAACATGAAATAAAAGAACAATTATTTGGCTTTACTTTTATTAAGTACAAATTAAAATAATTGTTACAGATTTTTGAAAAATCAACAAAATGTTAGATCCGAGCTTGGTTCCAATTTAGCCAACTGGTTCTGTAATTTGGATCACGGGGTAGTTAAATTGGACTTCTATAGAAGTAAAACAAAAACATAACGATAGCTAAGCAACAAAATCACATACAAGAATCTTGCTGAAAAATCGAGTAAACATTTTAAGCATTTACATGTTATTATTGCAATCATCGATAATATCTGGATTTTTAGTACAAGTTTCGTGGTTCCAATTATGACAATGCACGCACTGTATCTAATCCACTTGGGGGCCTTTTTAGGGTTCCGTAGCCAAATGGCAAAAAACGGAACCCTTATAGATTCGTCATGTCTGTCTGTCTGTCTGTCCGTCCGTATGTCACAGCCACTTGTTTCCGAAACTATTAAAACAATAATGTTGAAACTTGGTATGTAGATGTATTCTGTAAACCGCATTAAGATTTTCACATGATTTCCCCATACTTAGAATTGAAACTCAAAGGTTTCTAATATAATTTTTTTCTAAACTGAATAGTTTGCGCGAGAGACACTTCCAAAGTGGTAAAATGTGCCCCCCCCCCTGTAACTTCTAAAATAAGAGAATAATAAAACTACAAAAAAATATGATGTACATTACTATGCAAACTTCCACCGAAAATTGGTTTGAACGAGATCTAGTTAAGTTTTTCTGAAAATAAAAGCAACTGGGCTCACTTCTGCCATCCCATTTCTCATAGGGATAGGGAGGGACCTCATCGTCGCTACTGTGCGATTTTGAAGGAGCTTCCTACCATACGCAACAATGCTATGTTGACATGGATCTAAATTCATTTATAATAATAGATTCAGTTCATATTGTAGGTACGTATATGTGTACCACATGTACCATCTACTTAACTGATTGTTCAGCATATCGGAAAACATCTACAGAAAAAAACAGATCAAGGGCCGAAATAACAAGTAACTATCACGGATCAATGATTCGACTTTCTTGTTTAAGAGTTAAATTCGTTTAACTTTCCGATCAAGAATATATTTTCCTGTAAGAAGTTATACTTGGATTTTTAATTAGGTGGACTGATTTGACAGTTGTCGTAAGAAATATTTCTTTACTCAGAAATTATTTCTTAAAAGAATGAATGAGAATACCTGTAATCACTGATATTAGATTGACTTTTATTGATAAAAAGTGATATGTTCAAACCATGAAACAGTAATTTTAACCATATTGAGCTCTTAACTGTCAGTTTAGTCCAGCTAATTCAAAATCAGACTATAGGTACTTTGGAAGCGATGGTATCTATGGTGTTACATGTATTTGGCCGTTTTTTGTCAGAAACCAGTCAAACACACTGATAGTGAAGTGCCCACCATCGTCTATGGATATTAAGAAGATGTTGCAGTAGGTATGTTGAAGACTTTGGAAAACTAATAAGGGAACTGACTCTCAAGTTTAACTGCCATAACACTCTGGTAGTCACATACCCATGTTAAATATGTAAATCATGTTTATGCCAACCTTCACTTATTCATCTCACACTCGATTCCAAATTATGCAAAGAAGAATTTTACTATTGGAAACCAGATAACTGATATTTACTTCAAGTTCTATTTTTTTTAATCTATTTCCTGTACCCATACATATGTCCACAACCTGTGGGAAAACTTGAGAATGGTGCTGAAAGTACCTACTTTTTAATTTGTGGATGAATAGTACATTCTGATTTATTGATCCAGATAAAACTTATAGCGAATGACTATTATGCATTAATTACCTACATAAGGTTACATAGTAATTTTAATCATCATCAGAAAAAAAATGCTTTGTGATCAATGTGAGTGGCACAATACTCAATTTGAGATTGTAAGTCGAATGGGCCCATATCCCTCCCGCTGGGCTGGCTGCAAATAGTGACAACCAATTGTTTTGTCTTATTGGACTGCGTTCTATAAACCTTTAGTAAAGAAACAGATATTTTCCAATGTCGGCAATGTTGTAACAAATATCTGAGGGATTTATAAAACTTGTGCCCTTACATTCTAGGACGTACGTAGGTACCTATAATAAGTAAATCTATCCATGTAGTACTTGTGTACCTACCTAATCGAAAATCCTATTATCATTGCGTTTTATTTTATGTCGTTGGCATTAGCTGCAGGATTGGAAGTAGGTACTCAGCACTATGATCAACTACCGCCATGGGAACAATTGTGTTAGGTAATTGGCTATAATATCAATAATAGGGGTTTTTTTTTTAATTTTCAATATCACCTAATCAAAATTTATGCAACAGCTGACTTTTCGTTGTTTCAGAGTTGTTTCCTTCTGTAGATTTCCTTAGTTATGATATCGATGAGAGATATTTCCACCCCTGCATGTAATGCCAATGAAATCAAAATCACCCGGCCTAATCAAATCTAACGTTTAGAAAGTCTGACCAGTTCTCTAAAAAAAAAAACATATTAATTATTAATTCAAACTTTGTTTGGATATAATAATAATTATAAAATAATCATAATTCGCATCTCGATGTCGAGCTCGAATGGTATGGTTATATTAAAATTTGGATTTTGCATTACCGACGTGTGGAGGAGCTTACGATTGCCCCGCTTTTTAAATTAAGGTTTACGTAGGTATAGTAGTTAGTTAGATAATATACTCTTCTGAAGGTACTAACGCTAAAATTATGATAAAAGAAACGATTGTTAGAAAGACGGCTTGTAGTAACTTGATTAGGTACCTATGGGATGTTCCTACTAGTTCGACAACCTACGACTTGAATTAGGTAATTATTACCATAAACAGCTACTAATCGGTACCAGAAACATAGGTACCTTAGTGACGTGACATCACCATAGAATAATTAATACTACAACGACACAGTCTGTTGATTCACATTAATGATTTTAGAAGTCACTACGCTAGTAACCCAGTTTTGACTTATGTAAGAACCATAAACGAATTTTCGTAATTTTTACGTCTAAATTGCAACATTTAGGACACGTGAATTTCTGCCTAGTTAAATTGCTTATTTGTTTTTGATACAACATTTTTTTTTACTATCAAGCCTTCCGAATCCTTAGATAATATACTTATGTGATAATTAGTTTAGGTAAAGTGATTGATCTCTATTTTTATATTAATTACTAGCGAATCGCCCGGCTTTATAAGAGTGTCATTCACTAATGCGGCGTTATATCAGCTTAAATATCACATTTGGCTAGGTATTTTTAAGTGTAGGTATTTAGACCAGTCAGGAAGGTAGGTGCAACCCGATATCCGATGGATCATGCGTGCGGTCGACCGTTTTGATTCCAGTTATTTTTCAAACTGAGATTAGGTATCATGCAATAAGAAAACTACACGCACCTTATTTTATTGAAACAAATTTTCTTGGACTCCCTCGCTCTGTCCCAAGTATGTATTTGGGACCAACATTATTTTTTCGCAATCTCATCCTGACGTAAGTTCTTAAAATACACCAACCTTGTAAATTTCATATACCTACCTATGTAGTGACTTAATTTACAAGTAAAACGGCTGTAACATACGAAGAATAGACGGTCAGAACTAAGTTATTATTAAATAACATGAAGAGGATTTCAGGAATCACAACTTAAGCTAATAAGTCTATTACGTTATAAAAACGCCTGCCATCTCTTTTTTTAACAAACATAGACTCTGCTATTTATAAATGTAATTATATTGTATTATGCAACATAAACAATTCGTAAGAAACTCGTAATTATTTGTGAAAACCGTATCAAAATCCGTTGCGTAGTTGAAAGAATTTGTAGAGAAACATGCCTTTGTTTTAGACTTATTTAGAGATGCAATTGGAACGAATTAAGCTTTGATCTACATAGACATGTTTGGTGTATGTAGGTAGGTTTTTATGGTAGTTTTAAGATTCCATACAATCTTATTCACCTGGGATAGTGGGTAGCAATTACTACACCTCATATAATATTACGGTTTTTTTCTGTGTAAATATACAATAAAAAATGAAATTAATTACACATTAAATATTCTGTACAACTCCAAAATTATTTTAAAATAAGATAGCTACTTAGACAAAAATATATTTGGCAGAATTATCTAACCATTCTTATCTAGATCGCAAGCACTAGTACCTAGGTATACATTCACATACCTACCTGGTAAGTAGTGAGAATATAATTTAGGTACTGTAATGATTGTTTCTGGTATAATACGTAAGTAAGTATTGATTAATTATGTTATTTTTGACACCTATGTTAGTATCGAAGTAATATAGGTAACCTATAGTCATTATTCATTAAATAACTGATTAATTTGGTGACTTATTCGTGTTTTTAAATATGTTATAAATCAATAGGTAATGAATTATTATTAACATAATGATATCATCATTCTTAATTAGTTTAGTTCTGTTCTTTTTACATGACTCGCTTTACCCTTTAAATATTTCGGCTAACAGTGTAAGTAGTTCGAACACAAGGGTAAACTGAAAATCAGCGCAGCGTAGGTACACAGGCAAATGTAAACGCTGCAATCGCCGAGTTTGTCCTATTGCCATTATTATGTTTTACTATTATTTTAGATTTAATATTATACCATTATCAATGTGCTTACTTGTATCTTTTTTTTATTAAAAATTGAGGCAATAAATTACGTTTTTAATTAAAAATATTATTTTAGCAGCATCTAACAGTTTTTTTTACTATTAAAGCCATAAAATTGTCTAATTTTATGTAATTTCCCACAGTAGATAGATAGATATAAACGAAAGCATCACACAGAAATCATATTATATCTAATTATGAAATTCAAAACCGTAAATATTAATAAAGTTTATTGAACTAGATCATGATAAAAAAGAAATATGTACTCACAATAAAGTTTTTGGCGCGTATCTATTATTGTTGACCGCGTCCTGACTGTGGCGTGCTCGACGACGCGCAAACGCGTAATGTTATAGCGACCACCGAGCGCCTACGTCTTCTATTCACTATTTTACACACTGTGCAATAGGGATTGCAGCCACACAGAAAATTCTGCCGTGAAAAAGATAGAAACAATTTCGTCAAAATATTGCTCAGCTTTAATATCTCTTTAGGCATGTAGAAGTAGAAATTACCTTCCAGGTAGTTCAATCCGTACTAATATTAAATGCGAAAGTAACTCAGTTTTTCTGTCTGCCTAGATTCACGGCTAAACTTGATTTTAAAGTAGGTACATAATTTAGTATGGGCGGATACCATCAAACATATTTTTTCCCGCGGACTTCAAAAAAGGATCATGTTCTCAAATTCTACCTTTCTACCAATTTTAATGATTAAGATAGGTTTTTGTTTATCAATAACTCCGCCCGCGCCCTTGTAACTAGGTTCCACAAAAGGTAGCTATATGTCACTCTTCGCTCATATTGCTGGGTGAAACAATAGACAACCCACACTTTCGCATTTATAATATTAGTACGATTTACGAGACGATGATAGCTCAGTTGTAGTGATGTCAGATACAGTCGTGGGTTCGAATCCTACAATGAGCTTGAGCTTTCGGTGAAGGAAAACATCGTGAGGATATCATAGTACAGTGGTAGAGTACTTTGTACGTAGTACTCGGTGGCTGGCTACCACCCTCATGTTAAATTAGAAGGAAAAGTAAAATTAAAAGTAACTGACACACATCATTTCCAGCAAAACGTTTTTAGAGTTACCAAACTTAAGTGGCCTTTATATGGGCTTGGTATATTTTAAATTAATTCTTGGTGGTCGTTAATAGAACATTAGATTCGATCGGCTTCATCTAACTCTGAGGGCGTCATCTGTCTGCTCGACTTGGTAAGTATTCAACTGAATTTATTTAGATGATGCAAAATTACGTACATGACGGTTAATTAATACTTACTCTTTCAGAACGTAAATTGTGAAACCTTAAACATAATTAATAGATCCATAAAAGTGTTTAGTTAAGAGTTTTAAGTCGACGATAGCAGAGCTGTCCTATTATAAAACTGAGCTTATGTAGTACCTAAGTACTTACTCGACTGGCTGGCTACGACCCTCAAGTAAAAAACTGAAGCTAAGCACTTGTTAATGTGTTTCGACAGTTGCACTTGAGAGACAGTTGAAGGCATTATAAAAACAAATTAAAACTAGGCTAGCTTAATTTATGCCCCAAAGTGTCTTAGCTACATTTCCCTATCGAGGAATTTTTTGCCTTATTTTTTACTATTTACTTTACTATTACCTAAATATCAAGATTTATCATGCAAACTTGATGCAAACCTAATGTAATTTCAGAACTGGTTGAAAGATCAGTAAATCTTGATATGATCATTTATTAGTTAACACATAGAGGTACTATACTTACAAAACCTAAGTAAATTGTGTTCTATAATTTAGAAAAAAGTGATGATAGGTACTGTATGCACTGCACTTTACGGCCTATAGTTTCGCTCGCTCGATGTGTTTGATAATGAAACATGCCGCCTGACGACAAGTGAGGGCGAATAATAAAAGCACATGAAGTAATTATTTTGATATTATATTAATTTTCCTTCCCATATCATATTTTAGGTATTTAATTTCTATGAATATAAAACATGAAATTTTCTTTTCCATACTATATTGTAGGTATTTAATTTCTTTTAATATAAAATATAAATAATTTATTACTACTGTATGTACCCTGTTAAACATTGCAAAATATAACTTATTATTGATTAAATTATTATAATTATTAGAGGGATGAACAAATCAGATGAAAAGTTTCAATTTTTTTAGATATGACTTACGTTAGTTTAAAAATACCGGAGTACAAATGGTAGAGGCGAAAAAATAATAATAAATTCAGGAACAATACTTAATAAATATACATGCAAATGTACAATTAAGTAAATTAAGTTTATTATTAAATCTGATTGTTTATCACAATAAATCCCACCTTGTTTATCACAAGTATGTAACTGTTGTTCTCTGACTAACAAGTCAAGTAGCACTTGCTTGCCAATAATAAAATAATAGTTGAATGTCACAACGATTCTGTGATATAAAACCTTACAGCCAAAACAAACTATTGCTGCACCCTCTTCATTCTTCTCTCTATTTTTTTTCTCTTCTTTTCATCCTGTTCAGTGTCTACAGGTGCTTCTTGGAAGAACCAAGGGCCCAATATATTGGTCCAAATTAGCCAAAAGGCCCTTGCAGGCAACAGTAGTAGGAGCAGCCAAAAATAGTCAGAGAATGTAGCGAGTACTTGTGTCAAAGATGAGAGTATGACAATGTCTTTGACGTGCCTGTAAATAACGTATCATAGAGTGAAATAGGTACAAAAAAGACAGTATGTGGACACTCTACTTTTTATACCACCAAGGTACAAGTATACAAGCATTCTGACCACCTGATGTGAGCGGGTAACGTAGCCTGAAGACTAATCCGACAGAAAATGCACTTTCAGTTCTGTTTCTCTAAAAACCTTTTTCGAACGACTACGATCGGCCTGCTTAACGTTTTACATCGAACTTATTATTATTATTCTTTTTTTATACCCTAAGTGACAACCAGGGAGGTACCTGATTGTAAGTGACTTTCGTCGCCTATAGACATTAGCAACATCAGGGGGATTGCCAATGTGTTGTACACCTTATTATAATGCCTTAAAGGCAACTGGCTCTCAAGTGCAACTGCCGGAACACACCCAACATATTTTAGGAGCGATGTTTCTACTCACAGGATATGTACATCATAGAAATTATACTTTTATAGTATCTAACTTTGTGAGTAGATGTTATTTGTTCGCCAGCTAGTTTTGAAAGTGTAATCATTTTAATATATTTTAGGGACATATCTGCTATTACAAGCATCAACTCCGTTTATTAAGTCGCTCAACATATATATAATGTTGTTTTCTTTCATCGAAACCTACAATTTATTGTAGCATTCTGTCTGACCCACAATATTTTTCCGCGGTATTCGAAGTCACCATCGCGGAGCTAACATAGCCTGAAATATATTATTGCTAATACAAAAAAATGTGCTAAGTAATGTGGTGTAGGTAGAGCTTATTCCATCACAGGAATTTTAGTAATTAACTTTCTAAATGTGTATTTTATCGTCTTAGTATAAGGTAAACTATAATCTATTCTTACTGACAAATATTATTAGATAAAGGAAAATATTTTAGCATCAGTGGAATGTCTACTTCTAGAAACTGTTTATTACAAAGTACTAAATTCAACTTACTCGCCCATTCCTCCTTCCATGTTCAAGTCAAGGCCAGGATCTATAAGTTGAGCGTTATCAGAGTAGGTCGGTCGGCTTATACGTTTCATTAATTGGTAACATCCTACATATATGAGGACTATGAATATGTTCAGAAACTGAAAAAAAATAAAAAAACATGATTAGTAATTTTATAAATATCTGCAGTTTTTCGTACTTACGTCAACTTTCTCCCTGAAACCTCAGAATTTACTTGCAATAAGAAAATAGCTATGTGTAAAACAGGACCTAGCTACGAGAGTTTGGTGATATTAGAACCTATGATTATTAAAATTTCCATTAAAAGATTTAGGTTTCGTTCAACTTATCTTTAGATGTTTTTTCATTTTGGCAGTCACTTTAGTATATATGCATCGTCACACACTTAGGGATCTGTTCAGCCTTTTACCATTAAAACGAAACAGACAGACGGTTACTAGGATATTTATAATATTAGTATGGATATTGAATGGAAGATACTTACACAAGCCCATGTGAAAGTGTCATAATAAAAGACAATTGTAACAATTCCATGGATCAAGCCAGCTGCCAAAGACATGTTCCGATAGAAGGATAGAGTCGCTGTATTTTCTGCTAAGATTTGTTTTGCACCCTTGGTAGGTGTTTTTCCCTTAGGTGGCTAAAACCAAATATAAGGAGAATGAAAATGAATATAGGTATGTACCTACATATTTAAACTATGACGAAATCTGCTTACATGGCCTTGCTATATCACCATTTATTTAATGGAACTCTATATACAAAAACATAGTAATAACAACCTCTATCATGTTTTAAATGTTTATACAGGATATGATCTACCTGTGTGCCAAGTTTTATCAAAATTTGATCAGCCGTTTTTGCACATCCAAACTTTCACATTTATACTATAGTATTAGTAGGATTATTATAAGGTGAATTTAACTCAATCAAATGTCAAAGATTGTAGGTTTGAATTCTACAATGGGCTTTATCAGTTAAGAAAATTAAAGTATTAGGGAGTATTTTATTAGGTGAAACCCACTATTATACTTTGTTCAAATATCTATCTATAAAAATAAAAATGGATCTTCGAAATGTATCCTCATAACTTTCGAATGACTGCACCAAATTGGATGATTCTTTGGTTTATATGTATATTCGTTATTATTAGGACAAGGTTTGTTTAAAATAAAAATTATAAAAGAGTATTTTATATTAATTATTTTAATGTATGATATTTTTGTCATACATTTTGTATAGAACAACTTTTTTGACAAAGACATAATATCTCGAGATGAAATTATGTGATGGTTTAGATTCACAAATTGGACCTGGTAGGTGACGCTGGAATTGGGTTATATGTTTTGTTTTAATTTCAGGGCAGGACAATGTCTGCCGGGCCCACTAGTTTGTTTTTAATAATTTTGCATAATAAACTGCCAACCCACACCATCCTTACTTTTAAACGAAATAATATTTTTTTGGGAGAAAGAAGCTTTTATTTTATACCACATGTGACAACAAGGCAAACCTGCTGGTAAGTGATAGAAATTAGCAATACTAGGGGATAGCTAATGTGTTGTTGACCTTGCAACTGCCAGAACATGATAATATGTGCTTGGCAACAGATTTTCAACTTGAATGTGGTGGCAATATTTCATCGTTAATGTTTCATCTCAATATTTTCCTTCAGTAAAAGCTCAAGCTCATTGTAGGATTTGAATTCACAACCTTCACCACAGTTTTTGACATCACTACCACTGAGCTATCATCGCCTTATTATATATTATATTCATTGATATCTAATAATAACTAAAGATAAACAATCCCAAGCAAAAGTTCTCTCAAAACTGTCTCAAATTGTGTTGGGTAATACTAGTTATTTTTTAAAGTTTTATTCACAAAGCTATGTTCAAAGGCAATAAAATTTTACGACTCATACCTGCTAGCCAAAATATATCTTAAACAAGCACTGAGGCATGTTTACCGTCGGAGAGTTCGAATGCTACTAGATTAAAAGACCACCCAAATGTTTGAGTGGGTAGACATTTGGTAAGGCCATTTTTTGTCGCTGATTGTGTATCTTTAGTTATTAGATATCAAAGATTATATTCCATCCAGTCATTGTTATTGAATTTCATCCAAACAAACATCCACACAAATATAATGTCCTTATACAGTTTTTATAGCTCAGTATATTAAATTTAAAAAGGTATCATGTTTTACTTTAGATGCTATCTATTTGTCGTTAAAATTCGTCAAGTCATACATATTTAGGTAGAATAAGAGTGTCTGATACAGTTCAGGGTAGGTATAACTTTATAGGATTTAAAGTAAAATTTTATCCAAATCCTCTATTTACCCATAGGGGTTGTCATTTTAAAAGCCTTTTCTTAGATGGATGCTATTTCCAGAACCTGTATTCAAAATTTTAAGTTACTCACACCAGCAGTTAGATTGTGAGTTGATTGATGATTCTGTCAGTAAAGACAAGTCTTTACATTAACATACTTAAAAGGTAGCCAATTAACATTGCTATAGGTTTTTACCATATTGAACTAAGGTTAGGTTAGGTCCCGTATATGACAGCACTGCCGAAGTGCCAAACCAACATATCAAGCAGAGTAATCTTATGGTAGGTACATAAATACATGTTCCTCTCAAATAGAGTGGCATCTATGATAACTGAGTTGTTTTTCTTTTTTTTCAAATCTGGATAGGCTTGTGATGTGATGATGTGGCCGAAGGTGGTAAGCACACAAAGCCTAGACGGGAACTGGCTCTCAAGTGCAACTGTCGGAACACACCGACAGGTGCTTGGCGACAGATTTTCAACTTGAGTGTGGTAGCCAGCCAGTCGGGTACTACAAAGTATCCTACCACCATCATATAATTACAAAAATAGCCGTACAATATGTCGTATATTCTGACAGTATATGAATATAAAACGTAACTTACGGGTGGCATGATGACTTAAATTTTTCTTCTAAATTAGTGTCTAACCTCTGTCCACGGAGTTAACAGTTAACCTCAAGGAGTAAATATGTTCCTTGGTTAACCTACCTAATCAATAATCATATTTTGACAGAGGGAACCAGTGCTGCCAAATCCATTTTTTACAAATAAGCAGAAGTCCGTATATTGCCTCTCAAATATGGACTGATCTTGCCGGTAAAAAAAATTGTTACAAAAAATTCGGCAGGAAAAGACATTTTTTTGATTTTTGTGTCAGTGACACTCTCACGATTCTCAGTAACATGTTTAACCTTTTTTTGTACCATTTATTTTTGATTTATTAAATAATTCAAAATGCTCCTTGCTCTTTGCTTTTACCTCATAGCAGGTATAGGTCTACCTGAATCTCATGGCATAAAATATAAATAAAAAATTGAGATTTTTATATGGCAATGTTAATTTTCACTTGTCAGATCATACGAAATCTACGAGTAAGTCGGACAGAGATGTTTTGATACTTTTAGTTTATTTTATATTTTTCCTCAGACCACCTCGGTGGACTACATGCCGAATGAAGATGCTATTCGCAATACAAAATAGTTGTTATATGTCAGTAACTTAGGTATGTGTTAAAAGGTACTCGGTTGTTCCAACCAACATAAAATATAAGAAATTTGATCAGGATTTACTTTCCTTTACAAACTAATATTTGTTCTTTTATGTATCTAACAAAAGATAGAATAAATCTAAATAAAAAAGTCGTTGTCAGTAGGCATTAGGCAACGTGCCCAGAATGCTGGCGGCATCGCCACGTTGGATGCCAATGCTGATTCTTTGAGCAAGGTATATGCCAGCATTCATAAAAAAAAATGACCACGAAGTGTACGGCGATCGCTCGCTGCGCTTCGTGATCGTCGTTAACTTATAACCTAATCAAGCCATGTTGATTCTGAATCGAAAAGATCTTTTAAATAATATTAAGAAAAAAGAAATTTATACGTGAATTAGTTAGAAACTTTTGAAGCTTTAGGATTTTTTTTATCAAAAACTCTGCGTTATCACGTTAAAGGCCTTGGTGAAAGTTCCAACAACAAAGAGTACTACGTGAAAAAAAAATAGGTGAAGCCCCAAATCAGCGGGCACTATTGTACAGTGGAGCCTGATAGAATAATTGAAATGCTGGAAGAGCCATTTATGGTAAATACCTCTTTTATTTTCTTTTATTTTTCATGTCATTTTTTCCTATGCTAAAAACCCGATGTATAACAACATTCTTCATACACATACCTAGTATACTTCATGTTCATTAATATTAAAGACATGAATAAAAATTAAACAGTATCAAGATCGTTTAATCCAATTTCCCCCAGTATTGCACACAACATTTTTTTTCCCCCATTTGTCATGAGATTCATATCTTATTATATCCATAAACATATATTTTTTTATTTATTATTAAATTAAAAATATAACTGAGTATTTTATAAATATTTCAAGTGACTACCTGTTGCCATTATTGATATTGAGCTAAAAAGGGCAAAAAATCGCGTTTGTTGTATGGGCTCCCCTTAAATACTTATTTTATTTTTAGTATTTGTTGTTACAGCGGCAACAGAAATACATAATTTGTGAAAATTTCAACAGTCTAGCTATCGCGGTTCTTGAGATACAGCCTGGTGACAGACAGACGGGCAGACGGACGGATGGACAGACAGCGAAGTCTTAGTAATAGGGTCCCGTTTTTACCCTTTGGGTACGGAACCTGTTAAATGTTTGTAATTTTATTTTTGAAACGATAATAAATAAATAAAAAATGAACTTAAAGTTTTTAAATTGGCAAATGTCACTAAATGAATTTTCTATGTTGGTAGTCCGAGCATAGCACCCGTTTCATATTTTTATTTGTTACTTGGAAGTACCGCAATAGTAAGCATAGCGGTTGGTTCCAAAAATAATATAAACACTCACTACGTTTTAGTTGGTTCGTAGGTCCCTAATTCTCACACATGTAGTTTATCGTGCTGTGAATAGAAATAAAAATATTCTAAGTATTTATTGACTCAGTCATAATATCATTTAAAATTCAAACAGGACTTTTACACCTAGGAAGGAAAGTTACAAACTGTTGATGAGTTGGATTGATTGTGTCATAAGCAGTTATAATGTTATATCCGAGCGCGTCAGTAAGAGATCATTATATTTCATATGGTAATCGAGTCAAACCTTATTGCCAGTGCTGGATTAAGAAAAATGGTCCAGCCAGGAAGGATTCTATGCGTTGGAGACCGTCGAGCGACTGCTCTTGTGGAGAAGAAATTGCCGGTAGTATTTGAATTTAGAATAGGTATTTTACTACTCTATTTATCCTTTTTTTATTGTACTACTAGTTTTCCGGCCCGCGGTTACACCCGCGTTCCCGAAGGATCTTATATTTTCTCGGGATAAAAGTATCCTATGTTTTATTCCTGTGTGCCAAGTTTCATCAAAATCCATTCCACCATTTTTGCGTGATCGAACATCCAAACATACAAATGTTTACATTTATGATATTATTAGGAAGTATTACCTATTTTAGATATTTTATACTGATGGAAATGTAGCTTAATAATTATATGCAAAATATAAAATTCATTTTAAATTCTAGCCTGTGAATGGAAATGGGAGATGCCTGATCCAACATATGACTGTGTGATTGTCAGTGAAGACCAGAAGCAAGTGATATTCCATCCAGTCCGCAGCACGGGCACAGCAATTGTGAAGGGAGACACCCCTATGCTACTCAATTATCATTACTACTGGGAGGTGAAGATGCTATCTGAGCCTTACGGAACTGACATTGTAAGTCACCCTTTGTACCTTATTTTTCACCACCAGAATGAGCATGACCTAGAGAAGTCTTGAGAGAATTGGAAGATCTGAGGCGCCATTAGTTATTTTTTAAATCAACTTAAAGTTAAAGTTAAAGTCTCTTTTCAAGACTGATAGATCACAATAATTTTATTACTTATTATTTTAAACAAATATCAAAGTTAGTAGAATAGGCATACACTCCCAATAAAAATACAAGTAAGTGTACACCAGAACACCCATAAAAAATTAAAGTTATGGTAACTAAAAGTTCTACTTTCAGCAAAAAATAATAAATAATTAAAAATGTCTCAAAAAAAAAACAATTAGGCAAAAAAGGATTAGTTGGGCCAGAATACATAGCCAATGACCCTAGCTACTCACCCTTAACGTTTGGCACACATTCTTCCAAACATCCCTGTATAATATTAGTCTTGATAAGTATGCAAGTTTGTTCTCATGAATATTTTCAGAACAAAAAAAACCATAGTTTCAGTAGTTTTATACAAGTTGTATTATGATTTATCAGTTATCTGGACACCATAGTACGGTCAGCCAAGAAAGTGGTGTACCTCCCTAAGGTTGAAAGCCGCTTGCAGATTCATAGGTGATAAAGATTAGTTTCACATGCAGATCAATCTGACAACTTATGCATTATTATGCATCTCTTTCAGTGATATCTTTTTAGCTTGAACCTTGTTGTAATTTTCGATGACTAGGAAGCTAAATCAAAACTGGTACACTACTTTCTTGGCCGACTGTACAAGCTCTGCTTAGTTGTCTGTCCATCTGTGAAGAATGTCCCAGGATAATAGTTCATTTTATACAGTTATTATAGTTAGAAATCGTATTAGTAATACTTGTGGCTCCAGCCATGAACCCAGAGGCGGATTAAATGTTGAGATTCAATTCATTGGGGGTATTGGCCTCTCTAGCATAGAAAAAATTATAAGAGTTAGAAAGGCCCTAGTGCATATTTCGTACGGGAACAGCTGTCGCCGCTTCGACCCCGCCAATCTTCACTGGGAGGGAGAAAATACCGCTGCGATTGACCAAGCTCGGGCTCTGCAAGTTATTATCGCGCTATTACGCTTTTTTAGGGTAGCCAAATGGCAAAAAACGGTACCCTTATGGATTCGCCATATCTGTCTGCGTGTCCGTCCGTATGTCACAGCCACTTTTTTCCGAAACTATAAGAACTGTATTGTTGAAACTTGAATTGAAAAAAACAATAAATTACACAAACAATAAAATTTTCCCGTTTAAAAGGGTCCCGTTTTTACCCTTTGGGTACGGAACCCTAAAAATCTGTCTGTCTGGCTATTTTTGACGGCTAATTACCCCAACGGCTGCACCGATTTTGACGGCAGTTTCGCTGGAAAAAGTATTTATTTTTTATTTTAAAAAATAATTAATAATTAAAAACCTTGAAATTGTGAACAAAGGGGGTTGGCTTTTGAATCCAAGCGCAGGAATTGGGAGTAGGTAAGGATTGTAATTTGTAGAGATTGGTTCCCTCTTTCATTTGTGATATATGTCGGCCCGCGGCGATGTTTGGTATTATTTTTCATCATTATTTTAGTGTGCGTGAAAAAGAACGTAATTTTGTTCCAAGAAAAAGAGTTTTTGATTGATTCGTTAACTTTGATTTATTTTCAAATAGATGTGACTGCAATCAAATAAAATATTATGCAAATAATGAAATTATTACGATTAAAAATATGATTTGTCTTAAATAATTATTTGTTAACTCGTTTAAAAAAACACATTTTTTTTATTGTTAAAATTGAAACGCAATTTCTGGAGTCATGTAGGTAAATGTTGCTAAATTTTGATAGCTGTTGTCATTCATCAATATTTAGATTTCTTTGAACTTTTATATCATATTTCTATTCAGAATCAACATGGTTTGATTAGGTTAGATTCAGTTCAATTCGTGGTTATTTTTTTTCATCTACCAGGTAAATATTGAGCATTTCATCAAACTTAACCTCAAAATTCAAAATTGAATTTCTCGAAAACTATGCATCTCCGTGGCGCGGGAGTGGTATCAAAAGTTATTCCTTCTCCCTCCTCCTCCCCCCCTCCAAACCTTATGCTCCAACTCCTGCGCTTGGATTCAAAATATTTCCCTTTTTGAACATTAAATTCCTAAAAGGTTCCCTCGAGATAGCCTGTGAAACCGCGCGGGTCAAATACGTCAGTCATCTGTTTTCCATATCACAAGGGGCCGTCCATTAATCACATGATGTTTTTTTTTAGCTATTTTTACTTAATTTAATGTGTAGTCACTTTGAGAGCCAGTTGTCATTTTAAAAAGGTCGACAACATTATCACTCCCCCTGGTATTGCTGTCTATAGGCGACAGTAGTCATATACCTACCATCAGGTGACCCGCCCCTTTTGGATGATTTGATATCCAAAGAATAATAATTTATTGACAGATGGTAGGCGTCGGCACAAGTAAAGTGAACATATCGGATTCCCGGTTCAAGTACACGTCCCTCCTCGGTGATGATTGCGAGTCGTATGGGCTGTCTTACACTGGTGTGGTGCGTTACAAGAACCAGTCCAATCGTGACACACACGGCTTCTGTCAAGGCACCATCATTGGTGTGAGACTCGATATGTGGCGAGGCACGATCGAGTTCTACCTCAATAGGAAACCTCAAGGTATTCTAAGCTAATAATAGGTCTTTACCTATGAAATTGCCGTTCTGCAGTACTGGCCATTTCAAATCAAAATAATTTTTGTTTGGCTAAGAATTCTCATTTCAAATTAATTTTATTTTAAAAACATAGTTTTTTTTTCCAAAAGTAGTCATTTGTTTATTGATTAGTGTTACATTTTCATCGCATTTCAATCTCTTTCGTCATCATGGATCCGTTAAAAATTCGAGTAATTATGGAATATGAGTACCGTCGTGGTAGCAACGCGGCACAAGCGGCCCGCAACATCAACGACGTTTACGGAGCTAACACTACAAACCAACGCACCACCTGTTATTGGTTTGCTCGCTTCCGTTCTGGAAATTTCGACCTGAAAAATGAACCTCGCGGTCATCCGAAGACTTTGGTCGACAATGACGAATTAAAGGCGATTGTAGAAGCCGATGAAACACAATCTACGGCTGAATTAGCAGCAGCTTTCGACATTAGCGTCAAAACAATATTGGTCCATTTGCGTCAAATTGGCAAGGTAAAAAAGCTTGACAAATGGGTGCCCCACGAACTCAATGATCGCCAGCGCGAAGTACGCGTCGAGACGAGCCCTGCACTGCTCAACAGACACACAAATGGAGGAATTTTGAACCGCATTGTTACCTGCGATGACAAATGGATTCTGTTTGATAACCGCAAGCGCTCAGCAAGTTGGTTGGATCCTGGTTAAGCACCTAAACAATGCCCTAAACGAAAACCTACCCCTAGAAAAGTGATAGTCACTGTTTGGTGGTCTAGCGCCGGTGTGATTCATCACAGCTTCTTACTAAACGGAGTGAGCATTAATGCAGATGTGTACTGAACACAATGATGGAAAAGCTGGCACATCTCCAACCAGCATTGGTCAATCGCTCGTCTCCGCTGCTCCTGCACGACAACGCGTGACCTCATACTACACAGCAGAGGGTCTCCAAGTTGCAAGAACTGGGGTTGGAAGCTCTCCGTCATCCGCCCTACTCACCAGACCTTGCGCCTACAGACTACTACTTTTTCCAGAATTTGGATAACTTTTTGGCGGGAAAATAATTCAATACCCGAAGTGTATCCCTGCCGATAAAGGACCACCTCGAGCTTCTTGGAGTCAAACTAACAGCGACTTTCAATTTTGGCTCCTACATTGAGTCGAAGGCTGCCAAAAAGCTAGGCGTCCTCTCGAAGGTGAGACAGTACTTCACACCGGAACAGCTGCTCAATTTGTACCAAGCGCAAGTTCGGTCGTGTGTGGAATACTGCTCTCATATTTGGGACGGTTCGGCCAAATATCAGCTCGAGGCACTGGAGTCAATTGAGAGACGTGCTAAGAGGCTCATTGGCAACGATGCGTTGGTCGAGGCAAGTCTTCAGAGCCTTGAGCATCGACGCAGAGTTGCCAGTTTATCGGTTTTCTATCGGATACACTTCGGCGAGTGAGCGATGGAATTACACAATTTAATTCCACCAAGCCCCTTCCATCATCGAATGACCAGACGCACGGCGATACGCCACCCTTACATGGTGGAAATTCCACCCTTACGCACGAAGCGATTTGCTTCCTCATTTATTATGCGTACTGCTAAGGAGTGGAACTCATTGCCTGAGTCTGTGTTTCCCGATAGTTACAACCTGGGAGTCTTCAAGTCGCGGGTGAATAGGTTATTTCTAGGTAAGCGTGCACCATCGTAGACTACATCGTCACCTACCATCAAGTGAGATAGTGGTCAAACGCGACACCTATATTTAATAAATAAAAAAAAAGGCAGTACAAAATGCCTTTGAAGAATTTGTTACCTCCCGTCCAGCTGATTTCTTTAAGAAGGGCATGAATAAACTGCCAGTGCGTTGGCAAAGATGCATTGATTGCATGGGTGATTACTTTCGATTAATACAAATAAAAAAACATGAAAAAAAAACGTTTAAATTTTTTCATACAAAACGGCAATTTCATAGGTAAAGACCTAATATTATGAAGAAAAAAATCTACCTTTTGTATGTTTATTTGTAACTAGCTTTCCTCGCGGGTTCACCCGCGTTTCCGGGAGATCTTATCTTTTCCCGGTATAAAAATACACTCACAAATAACGTGGTTTTCTATTGATACAATAATTTTCAAAATCGGTTCAGTAGATCCAGAGATTACCCCCTACACCCTCACAAACTTTACCACTTTATAATAAAGATAATTTGATTTGTTCAACATGTGTTTTTACATTATTAGGTGGTTAATATTAGGTCTTTACCTATGAAATTGCCGTTTTGTATGAAAAAATTGAAACTATTTTTTTCATGTATTTTTTATTTGTATTCATCGAAGTAATCACCCATGCAATGAATGCATCTTTGCCAACGCAGTGGCAGTTTATTGATGCCCTTCTTAAAGAAATCAGCTGGACGGGAGGCAACAAATTCTTCAAAGGCATTTTGTACTGCCTCTCTGGTATTGAATTCTTTTCCCGCCAAGAAGTTATCCAAATTCTGGAAAAAGTAGTCTGTAGGCGCAGGTCTGGTGAGTAGGGCGGATGACGGAGAGCTTCCAACCCCAGTTCTTGCAACTTGGAGACCGTCTGTTGTGCAGTATGAGGTCGCGCGTAGTCGTGCAGGAGCAGCGGAGACGAGCGATTGACCAATGCTGGTTGGAGATGTGCCAGCTTCTCCATCACTGTGTTCAGTTCTTCACAGTACACATCTGCAGTAATGCTCACCCCGTTTGGTAAGAAGCTGTGATGAATGACACCGGCGCTAGACCACAAAACAGTGACCATCACTTTTCTAGGGGTAAGTTTTCGTTTAGGGCATTGTTTAGGTGCTGAACCAGGATCCAACCAACTTGCTGAGCGCTTGCGGTTATCAAACAGAATCCATTTTTCATCGCAGGTAACAATTCGGTTCAAAATTCCTTCATTTGTGTGTCTGTTGAGCAGTGCAAGGCACGTCTCGACGTGTACTTCGCGCTGGCGATCATTGAGTTTGTGGGGCACCCATTTGTCAAGCTTTTTTACCTTGCCAATTTGACGCAAATGGACCAATATTGTTTTGACGCTAACGTCGAAAGCTGCTGATAATTCAGCCGTAGATTGTGTATCATCAGCTTCCACAATCGCCTTTAATTCGTCATTGTCGACCAAAGTTTTCGGACGACCGCAAGGTTCATTTTTCAGGTTGAAATTTCCAGAACGGAAGCGAGCAAACCAATAACAGTTGGTGAGTTGGTTTGTAGTGTTAGCTCCGTAAACGTCGTTGATTTTGCGTGCCGCTTGTGCCGCGTTGCTGCCACGACGGTACTCATATTCCATAATTACTCGAATTTTTAACGTATCCATGATTACGAAAAAGTTGGGTTGTAACGGATCTTCGCCTCCGCCTCCGTTACTGCGAAAGTTCCGCAAGAAATCGTATCTTCGCTTCCGCCTCCGCCTCTGCACAATTTTTGCGGAGTTGTAAGCGCTAATAACGCGCGCAGCGACGCTCGACGACGACTCAGCCGTCTGGCCGCGTGCCGTGAGTTGCGCGTGAAATGGTCAAGAATCAACGAGTGCGCGGCGGGAATGCGGTTGGGGTGGGGGCGGGCGTATGTCATTTGTCAAATGATACACGACAAGAATCAACCTGTCGAAACTACTTAAGTGTACCTTCTATGAATGTACGTATTTGAAATAAAGATTTTGTAATCGTAGATAGTTATACCGGGTCTATTCGCGCATAGTTTATCAAAATATAATTACCCGCCATTTCAGTCCACTCGTGACCATGATCAATGCAACTTGATCGAAACGTCGAGGTTTGTCAAAATTATATTTTGAAAATATTCTATACGCGAATAGACCCGGTATAACTATCTACGAAAATGAATTTAGTTCGCGAAAGTTTTGAAAGATTTTGTACTTTTAATAGTTTTAATGAACCACAAATTACTATTTGTTCTACATCCCCTTTCACCTCCGCCTCCGTTAACCTCCGCATCCGCGGAGCTGAAACTCGTCGCCTCCGCATCCGCCTCCGCTAAGAAGGCCTCCGTTACAACCCTACGAAAAAGATTGAAATGCGATGAAAAAGTAACACTAATCAATAAACAAATGACTACTTTTGGAAAATAAAATCCATGTTTTTAAAATAAATTTGAAATTAGAGTTCTTATCCAAACAAAAATAATTTTGATTTGAAATGGCCAGTACTGCAGAACGGCAATTTCATAGGTAAAGACCTATTATTAGTATAGATGGATAAAATCATATAGGTACCTACTTAACCGATTCAAATGCGTTGAGTTCCTTGTATACTAAATTCTATTGTTATGTTACTGTTTAAATGGCACCCAGGTGTCACTTAGGATTCAACGGGTAAAAAAATACTTTCACCTCTATAGAATGCTATATTATTCATCAGTGAGTAACATGGGCTATATTCTATTTTAATTCTTGAGGTCTGTTGTTAGACCTTTGACATAAAAAAAAAACTAACTAGGCTTGAAATCTTAACACTTTAACCTTTGATATATTATTAGATATCAAAGGTTAAAGTGTTATTACTAAAGATACACGATCAGCGAAAAAAATGACCTTACCGAATGAGTGCCCACTCTAACATTTGGGTACTCTTTTAATCTAGCAGCATTCGAAACTTCGAACGCTCCGACGGTAAACATGCCTCAGTGCTCGTTTAAGATATATTATGGCTAGCAGGTATGAGTCGTACAATTTTATTGCCTTTTGTACATAGCTTTGTGAATACCTACAACTTAAAAAAAATACTAATAGTTTAGTAGGTAACACAATTTGAGACAGTTTTGAGAGAACTTTTGCTTGGGATTGTTTATCTTTAGTTATTAGATATCACTGACCTTAACCAGAAAAATTATAATCTCATCTTCAGGTACATCATTCCGCAACCTCAGACGTCACAACGCACTGTACCCCATGGTCTGTTCCACGGCTACCAAAACCTCAATGCGTCTGATGTACTCGTCCTCGTGGCAGGCCTCGCTCCTGGTGGACGCTGCCAAGATCCTGGCTGTGGCAACCCATGAAAAAAAAAAAAAAAAAGAACTGCCTCCAGGCTTGTCAAACACTCTGCGGGCGAAGTTCTGGCTGAAATTGCCCACTCTCGGTTCGTACATTTATTAATACTACAGTCTACAGTAGATTATTATACAAGGGTCGAAAGCAATCAATTCCCATAGGAATTGATTCCTTCAACCCTTGTACCTATAATGTTACGAGGTATTTAAACTATAGTCCGAGTTGGAATTTATGACTTTCATTCGTGTTAAACACTGTACTTTCGAATATAAGGAAAGTAAAACATAGTAGTTTTTCTAAAATATTCACTGATAATAACATAAGTAAAGAAATACATTTTAAGTATGGAAACACCCCGTCGCCGCCGCTGGCCATTCCGCTTAATATTTAGGTATTTTTAGGGTGCCGTACTTCAAAAGGAAATATCGGAACCCTTATCACTTTGTTGTCCGCATCTATATGCATTTTTCCTATGGCTAGCCGTGTGTTGACGAGGCGACGACGCTGAGGGAGTTGCCTTCAAGGCTTAGTCGACAATACATTGGTAATTCCCTTGGCATTGCTATTGTCTATATGCGACGGTATTCACTTACCATCAGGTGATCCGCCTGCCTGGTTGAAGGTTCTCGAATATCATAGATATGTGATTATTTGTTACAGATGAGCTCTTAGCGTACGAGCCCAAGCCTCTTAAAAGGATGGTAAGTTATTCATGTGTTACTGTATTTCTATGTGTGTTAAAAATTCTCTAGACTTGTATCATGTTCCAAATGTACTGCTATAGCTGCAAATCGACATATACATATCGATATATCGACAGCAATACAACACTAGCGAAAGGATGCACACCTTGCACTGTAAGGGTTTAGTAAAAAGAATGGGGCGCGTCTTTATGGGTGGCACTATCTAAATATAAGTAACGGGTCGGGTATCTTCCCCAGTTCCCGCCATCCACCTTGGATTCAAGTCGTCGTTCGATGCCGGACGACTCGACTCGCCACCATGTCTTACTTTCCATGCGCGACAAAATGGGACGCCTAATACGCATACCACTTAAGGATGAAGATGAATCATTAGATGAATAATTAAAATATCAGATGTAGTCCTTATTTTTATTATAAACAAACTTTGATTGTAGTGAGAGTCGATTTTACTCCCATACTGTTAATAGCGAAACAAGGAATATTTAGCTTGTTGATTTTTGTAGTCAGAAGTTTGTGAATGAACTTAAGTTGCGTAGTAAACTATGATTTGAGTTTGCACTCATATTTTGGAAAAATATTATAATAATCGTAAAATTTCTAATAATAAATAAATACAGACGGGCTTAAGCGTCGCTTTGAAAATGTAGACGAGCTTGATGATTTTCTTAATTTAAACTTATTCAGGTATATTATAAGTGAAAATGTATGATTTTTAAGGTAAATAAATATTAATAATTTAAACTTATTCGGATATATTATAAGTGAAAATGTATGATTTTTATGGTAAATAAATATTAAGTAGGATAAATAAATAAGCAAAATAGTTGGAATTACCCCCTAAACAGCATTTAATAAGATAGTCTACTGACATGTCACTATATTTCTAATTTAATTTACTTACTTTAATTTTGACTTTTAAGTATACCTACGTAATATGGAGATTATAATACCCTAATTTGTAAGAGCCACTTATTTAAATTATAGATATTTATATTATTATTTTCGAATCAACCTTGCAAAAACAAGTATCATTCATTTTCGAACACCTACCATGTTGAGATTTACCACAGTGGCGTAGAAACTATTAGATACTTAATTGTAAGAAAAAGTGTACGTAAAATTTGTCAAAGTGGTACCGCCATACTATTGGTCCCTAAGATAAAGGTCTTTAAACTTAGTTTAGGGATCAGAAGTCCGACAATACCGTTGAAATTTATGTACAACTTGTTAATTAAAATAGGGTATTACACAATTTTTTTAAAAGTGTCTCAAATAGATTCCATAGTTCTGATAAACCACAAAAAAAAAAACAAAATTTTTATTCAATCGATAAGTGCCATAAAAAAGCATTAAAATTTTACATTTTTTAATTTCGCGCGTAATATGAATAAAATTCTGGACCCAGCGGACATGACGTCAGTTGGTTCAGTTGGCTGTGTAAACAAACACAAATCTGGACAAACTGTAGATTTTACAATGCAAATATTTCACTTGATTGATCTTAATTGGACAAAACAGACCGAAATTACTGAAAATACACGAATTTAATGAAAATAAAACGAAAACGCAACGTCACTTTGCAAGTTCCCGCCAAAAAATCCGCGGCTACTATTTCATAGTGTTAAAAAACTAATAAAAAAAACTGAAACCTTTTTATTGAATTTTAAAATCTACATATTCTCCATGGATCCACTCTCATTAGAAACTAAACTAGCGGCACGCTATGATGACCGATTTGACAAGAGGATGTCTCTTGTCTTTTGACACGTAGATGGATAGCAAATGGATATCGTAGTCAAAATGGCCAACATAGCGTGCCTCTAGTTTAGATAGAATATTATATCTAATTCGATTCGAGATTTGAAGACGCCGATTGTAATAAGTATGATTGTCTGGAAATAAATTACTCAATTATATTTTTTAATATTAAATTGTCTGTGATATGTATTAAGGCTTTTATTTTAACTATTTATTTTGTTTTTGGACGCTTTATTAACACGTGTTCAATACCTTCTTGGCGTTTTACGAAAATGATTTTACTTTTAAAGGGGAAAAAAACATGGTTCCATTTTTTTTATTGTATCGTCCATCGATGAATGAATCGTCGCGTCCCGCTCCTGTAGATTCCGCACTCCCTTTATGTGACAGCTAAGAACATTGGCAGAACAGGGGCAACTAAATATTGCCGTATGTATAGACAATTATGAAAGGTCTAGACAAGGATAAAAATTTGTGCCGCCAGCTCCTGAACTGTTACCCGATTAATAGGAAAAAATATTTTATGCTATGGTCTAGTATGTAGTTAAGTTTTGAATATCCCTTATCTATATTTTTATTATTAAAAGTTCAAAGTTCACTATACCAGTGGATGCCCGCGGATAGTCCTTTCATAATTGTCTATACATACGACAATATTTAGTTGCCCTATGTTCTTAGCTGTCACGTAAAGGGAGTGCGGCATCTACAGGAGCGGGGCGCGACGATACATTCATCTATGGCCTAGGGTATATAATTTTTGAAACAAAAGTAAATTATAGTAGGAAAAAACCGGCCAAGTGCGAGTTGAAATTGCGTAGACAGGGTTCCGTACTATATTGTATCGTATCGTATTATATTGAGTTTACCACTGTATTTTCAATTGATTGATAGAATTCTCATAGGTTTTCCTGTAACCTATAAGCAATGAACTATAGTTTGTATTTTTTCATTTGATATATGACACAGTAAAGGTTTGCATAACATTTTTTTTTAATTTCCTAATTTGTCCCCCGAAAATTAGCCTTATTTAAAATAGCTGTTCCGCGCGGTTTCACCCGCGTTCCCATGGGATCTTATCTTATCCCGGGATTAGCCTATGTTCATCAGGGATAGTGTAGCATTCCAACGGTGTTTTTTTTTTAAATCGGTCCTGTAGTTTCGGAGCCTATTCAATGCAAACAAACAAATCTTTCCTCTTTATAATATTAGTATAGAAAAATAATATTTACTTTGCACATCTGTGTTTGGGTCATAGAACTACACCATCCTACCAAATTTCACCTGATTTGGTCCTGTAGATTCGGATTACATGTTTTTTATAATTACCCTTTAAGGGGGTGAAAAGGAGGGTGGATGTTTGTATGGGAAATCAATTACCGCTGAACTAATTTATGTCTGTCCGTGTGTCTGTTACCTCTTCACGCTCAAACCGCCGAACCGATTTAGATGAAATTTGGTATAGGGATAGTTTGAGTCCCGGGAAAAAATCCATACTTATATAATATTATAAATGCGAAAGTGTCTCTGTCTGTCTGTCTGTTACTTCTTCACGCTTAAACCGCCGAATCGATTTAGATGAAATTCGGTATAGAGATTGTTGGAGTCCCGGGAAAAAACAGGATAGTTTTTATCCTAGAAATCACCCTTTAAGGGGATGAAAAGGGGGGTATGGGAAATCAATTACCGCTGAATTAATTTAATTTTGTCTGTCTGTTACTTCTTCACGCTTAATCCGCCGAACCGATTTAGATGAAATTTGGTATAAGGATAGTTTGAGTCCCAGGAAAGAACATAGGATAGATTTTATCCCAGAAATCACCCTTTAAGGGGGTGAAAGTTTGTATGGGGAATCAACCGCTGAACTGATTTATGACTGTCTGCCGCTGCTGATTTATAAAAAAACCGGCCAAGTGCGAGTTGAACTCGCGTCGACAGGGTTCCGTACTATATTGTATCGTATCGTATTATATTGAGTTAACTACTTTATTTTCAATTGATTGATAGAATTCTCATAGGTTTTCCTGTAATCTACAAGCAATGAACTTGTGGCGTCTAGTACAAGCCGCACTATTATTAACGGTCTGTGGTCCGGGGTGTGGCAACACTACTCTAGTCTCTGCGAGACAAAAACTTCCCCGAAAACCGTTAATCCGACTTTATTGAAGTTTCCATTATTATATTACATTAGATCTTAATATTATTAGGATAATCTTAATAATTAAGTCTATGACTTGTGGGACGTGATTACTCGTAGATCATATAAATCTATGTACAGTGGCGGAATGAAAAGGTTCGTCGATTTTCAAATTGATTCGTTCAACGTATCGCGAGCACATATTACCTTTTGAAACTATGTTACAGAATAGACTCGAGTTAGAGAAAATGATGTTTAACTCTTCGTTAATAAAGCTCAAAATTATTCAGATCAAAGTTGTTTGACTATTAACTTGTCAACAAGATTATTATGTTTGATAAACTAACCTTCTTGTCCGGTCAACCTGCCATTATTATTTCAGTTAAAACTATTGTCAAGCGGTCAATGTCATCATTGCAAAATATCATAATTGATTCTTGCAGTACCTACTAGTGCAAGCGAAAAGCGACTCTAAGGTGACGAACCTTTTCATTCTGTGACTGTACGAGTTTTATTTGGTACTTTTATACCTACGACGATCCGTGCCCCAAAAACTATCATATGGTCCTATAAAGGGCCGTTTTTTTTTTTACGGAACCCTAAAAAGCAGATTGGATAGCACGCAAATTACTAATTCCACGCGGACGGAGTCGCGGGGAAAAGCTAGTTTAGAATATAATATAATTCTTGCGCCTGCCCTCCCTCACTTTTTTTTTAATATTTTTTTTCTTGACCATAGATACAAAGTCTTTCAGTCGCATACATTTTCTTCTTTTATGTTATAGTCACATTCTCACATTCACTGTAATGTCTAGTCCTAGTCCTTACATATCCAGTCAGGTTTTAGTGAAATTGGTGGCTGTTTCACTAAAACATTCACGGACTTTTTGGGACAACCTGAAAAATCACGATACACGCTTTCATTTCACTTCACTTCACTTGTGCACTTAGATTGATCTTTATTGGACAAAACACCACCGATGTTATTCAATAAAACTCAAAATACACGAATTCAATGAAAATAAAACGAAAACACAACGTCATTTCACAAGTTCCCGCCAAAAAGTCACGGCTGTCGGAACACAAAAAATGTGAGTCCTGGTAACTATTAAAAGTAGGTGACTGTTAATTATATGAGGAAATTATGAAATCTGCCTTTTTTTACTTTACCTACTGTTTTCTTAAACAGCTCAACAGCTCACATTGGTGAGCTGTTGTTTTTTAGTTTCTTGGGGTTTGCAACACTGCGCCTCACCTTGTTTTTCGTTCCTTCGTTTATTGATTTTGAAGATTTCTAAAAGAAGTAAATATCTTCGTATTCTCAGTTTACAGTTGTATATGAAAATTTTAGTGTTTATTATAATTTTTAACTTATTCACGTAAAACAATTGCTATTTAAAGTTAATTAAATAGCTATTTTAATATTATTTAAAAAATATGAAAGTCTTACAAAAACTAATTTCGTCACCCTGACCCACGAGTTAGGTTGATTTGCAAATTTTTTAGGTGTTCTATTACTAGGAATAATAACTGCTATAAAGGTAAGGCATTTTATGCAGATTGTTGTTATTTATTATCTTTCTGTAACCTGTAGCCTGTAGTTTGGATGCCAATGAAACCAACCCAAATCTCATACAACAAAATGATAGTACGCTTTCTTGACCTGATGTTTAAGTACTGTTTGTTTAAATGTTGAAGACAAGATAATTCATTGACAGTTTACACTGGGTGTCAAATAAATTTCACATCATAATAGTACCTACCCATTTAATATTAATAATATGCTACTTTCTGACCTATTGACTAAACTCATATTGGTGCAAAGCGAAATTGGTCTCTATGTACTTGTGTGCAAAATGTGTTATAATGAGTTGTAATAGCTACTAAAAATGATTTAAATGTGTACTGTGATATTTAGGGGTATGCTGGACAATTAGATAAATTTCTTTATAAATACATTTTTGGTCAATTATAATGATAAACTAAAAAAAAACGCTGTAAAATTCTTTCTTTATAGAAATCTACATTATCAGGCTAGTATCAATAATTATAATACAATATGTATACATGTGTTCAGTATCACTTCAAAACAGATGTATTGATTTTTTAAATGTCTTTGCAATAATTTTACATTTTTGGAATAAACTGCCCCAATATACTCAAACTATGTCAAACTAGATAGCTATCTAATAAGTATCTCAATTTCTGATCATCATATATTTCCCTCAAAAATCTCATCTACTCTAATTTTATTTACGAGATTGATTGCAATCCGATCCAGTTCCTGAACTCATCTAATATTTTACTGGGTCAAAGTTAGCAATGTTTTATTTCCATTTAGCTATGTGACAAATTTCGATCAGTTCAGCCATTGCAATTGAATAATATACATTATCATGTGACAATCAAGTGCCAAATTCCTTCTTAAAAAAAAACAGCATACACAATACTGAACAAAATATGACCAGAAGACTTACTACGACATGATAACATATGAATGACGATAATGTTTTGATGTACTGCTCTTGCTGGATAGATACACTTTATCTAATCAATCTAAGTTTATAGGCTCTTAGCTTAAGCAACTTTCCCTACTGTTGGTTAGAAGTTATGAAATTGCTATACATATTTTAAAGATGGAATGTTATTTCTTAAATAGTTCTTGGTTTTTTTATCATTCTATCTATTGTACTTATGTTAGAGGGCATTTTTTATTCAATTAGTGTGACGAGTAGACAGACGTGCGTGATACAAACTAAAGGCTTGCGCAGTGAACAGTCGACATCTCGACAGATAAATGTCGTCATGCATTACACAAGCATACAATTATTATACAAGCTTTTGCATTAATAAAATAAGGCATTGTTGAATTATGTGAATATATAGGTACTTTGTATGTCAATGTCATGATGTTTGCGAATTGTATTTTTTTCCATATGCAATGCTTATTGCGAATGTGGAGTTACTAATTACATATTATGATACACTAGCTGTCCCCCGCAGTTTCACCCGCGTTCCCGAGGGATCTTATCCTTTCCCAGGATAAAAAGTATCCTATGTGTTATTCCAGGATATGATCTACCTGTGTGCCAAGTTTCATCAAAATCCGTTCTGCCGTTTTGGCGTGAAAGAGTATCAAACATCCATCCATCCATCCAAACTTTCTCATTTATAATATTAGTGGGATTGCAAAAATGATTATGATACATATTACATATACTGAATTTCTATGGAGATTTCCAAGACAAAGTCGATTTTCATATGCTTACAGATACTATAATGCATTTGGTCAAGCCCAAGTAAATAACATGTATGATTATGTAGCAGCAGCTGCAGTGTCTTTGAACCTTCCTTCTCTACTATGTTATCTTTGCTTTCCACCTTCAGTCACACTTTACATCGCAGGAAAATTGAGGTCAAATGCATATAAAAAAACTCATGCCTATTGTGTTGTCTATTTCCAGATCTGTAGAAGCGATCAATGATACGTGAATTCTATGATAGTTCTGAAGATGATGACATGGAAAGTCAGTATCAGATAGACCCGGAATGCTTGGTTCTTACTAGACCAGACCGTGACATGCATAATAGGTGCTGTGCTGGGAAAGCTTGGTGTATCAAGGTGCCTCTTCTATACTTAACTAAGTAACTAACTATATTTGGTTTCGTTTCTTTGGGAAATTTTAATAAAACTGGATATTCACGGTCCGATATGGCAAGTGTTTAACAACCAAGCTCAAATCAGTCATCAGTACAGTATCATTTTATATTTATATCATAAGGACATTTCGGGGATATTACGGACATTTCCAGGGATTGGGCAGTCGTCCTAAATAAGATATCATTTAGAGGAATAGTTGCTTTCTTAGTACCTAATTGTATTAACGAAAAAACTACATGTATAGTATTAAAGTTTTGCATGAAAACTAAGAAAATGATTACTAAATTGTCCAGTGGTCATAAATAATTAATAACGTCTACTAATATTAGTATGATCCTTACTAATAAAATATATAAAAATATTAGGGTTTTTAATAATATTTTATTTGTTCCCTTCTTTATATAGTGTATCTCACATAAAAATAGGTCTCTCAATCAAGATCAAGTAGTATCCGAAAATTTAGTCATCCTTTGGACAACGTTTCCGTGGATTTAAGTTTTTCAGGATTTATGGACAGACGTATAATAAATAAAGTAATTGCTTTTTAATGTCTCATATTATTGTCACAATAATATAACAATAAGCTCGTTTTGATATTGGAATAAAGTTTAGACTATTTTACCACCTGCAATCTAAGAATGTTTCGGTAATTAGACATGAAGTAATATAAACTTCTATTTCATAGTAAGTAGGTAGAAAATAAGAAGGTAACATAAATAATTTAAGCCTGAACCCGTAATAAACAAGTATTATCGATCGCACACTGTACGCTAATCTCTTTACTTTATTTTCGAGCCTTAATTGAATTCTATTTGAAGTAGCATAATATAACAGCTGGTTTCGATCGATTTAATCGTTTTGTTACGTTTAAAATGTTTACTGTGTTCTAATTATTGTAATTATTTGTTTTATTATGTTGTAATTATTTCATGTCAGAAGTCTGATAAGTTTGCAGGCTACCCGACCCCCTGAAATGTTAAGACAAATCTCTCAAGAACAACTACCGGAACTCACCAATAAGTGGTTCACGACAGATTATCTACTTGAGGCCCAGCCAGATACAACAAATTACTCTACAACCGTGCTAGGGTTTCCTCAGATTGTTTTCCTTCACTGAAAGCTCAAGCTCATTACAGGATATCATTGGATATTTCTTTTGCAGGATATTTGCGGCATAATATGTGCAGTATTAACATGGCTATTAATACTATATGCGGAATTCGTGGTGATGATGGTGATGCTATTGCCTGGCCTATCGACGTACCCTGTTTACAGCTACATCAACATATTTATATTCCAAAGTTTGGCATTCCTAGCGTTTGCTTCCCATCTAAGGACTATGTTTACGGATCCTGTAAGTACCTATAGGTCATGCATATTTATTGATTTCCCTACGACGGAACGGAGACACTTTCTACGTTTGCGGTAATAGCGCGAGGCATGATGAGGCTGATGTACCTACATAACATAGGTATCAATTCGGAACACGTTATTAGATAGTACTTATAGGGATGGCTCACTAAAGGGCGTTTGTTTTGATTTTCTAAATATACGCAGATTTCTCGGAAATTTACCACAAAATTATGTTTAGTATTGTATATGTTAGGGTATTTGATACGGATAGAAAAGTATCTAAAATTGTTTATAATACATTTGCAATTTGCTTAATTATTTGTGAATTTCTCTATTTTCTTAAAAAAATACCATAAAAGTTTATCATACTAATAAAAATGCCACCGAAACGCTAAGACGCCGTAATGCCTAAGTCACGTGATCACATTATTTATTTATGATTTCTCATAAACATCATACATATTTTCAAACATCACGATGGCTATATTGGTTTAGAAAAACAGTTTACTGTTAAGCTAACAACAGTTTTATCTATATTTACATTGTAGTCAAATACCCTATTATACTAGAGTACAATTGATGTTCGTATTGATATTGTCAGCAAAACAAACCTATAAAACTGTTCTATCCACAAGTAACGTGTAATAGGAGTACGAACTTTTGAATTGTTTATGTGATGTGTGTGTGATGGTAGTGTGATATCATATCTATAAGGGTGGGGAACAAAACATCGAACCTGATATCTACTGCCAACACTTGATGAGACAAACTATAAAGCAACATCATGGTTCCTCCATATACTCATTTTTGCCACTCATCAAAAATGTAGACAGCTTGGCGGAAGTGTTATGCATCTGCAATGTACCCCTAAACTGACCTATAGTCGGATTTTTAATTAGCTGGACTAAACTGACAGTTACGAGCGTAATATGGTTAAAATTACTGTTTCATGGTTTGACCATATCACTTTTTATCAATAAAAGTCAATCTAATATCAGTGATTACAGGTATTATAGTATATATATATATATTCATTATTTTAAGAAATAATTTATGAGTAACGAAATATTTCTTACGACAACTGTCAAATCAGTCCATCTAATTAAAAATCCAAGTATAGTAAAACTTGCCCTTTGCTATTCTATGGGTTACTCTTATATTTTGAAAGAAAGGAAAGAAAGAAATACATTTTATTTGCCAACCATTAAACACAATAATATAATGGTAAATTAAACATAAGTTGAAGACAAATATGGCCACAGCTCAGCATTATGCGGCAGCACAGATCTGTGCTACAGCGCTGGTATTCTGCTGAGGCCAGCTAGTGGCGCCACGGATATCTTGACCAGATCAAATATAATTAAAAAATTATACAAATTTAAAAACAATAAGACATAAGTACATTTTATGGTTACTACGTGTAAGCTGTCGCGACAATTGATCGCCTTTGTCTTCCGCAATAGAATTGCATGGTAACCAGTGACGGTTACCTTCTACAAAAAATCCTGTCACATGCGTTTTCTTGCGATATTTCCTTTTACTGTACTCGTGGATGGCACAATGTACCTAACATTGTGCCATCCACTAAGACACGCCCCACTCGGTGTCCTAATCCCTTACAGTGCATGTGTGCATCCTTTCGCTGATGTTGTAGTGCTGTCGATATGTCTATATGTATATGTCGAATGCAGAATGCACGTTATATTGCCATCATCTTGAAATACGTACAATGATAAGAGTTATCATATTTAAGGGGGCGGTTCCAAAAGGCAACGCAACAAAAGAGATGATAAAGCAGATGAGTTTCCGGGAAGGGCAGGTGATCTTCAAGTGTACAAAGTGCTGCAGTATTAAACCTGAGCGCGCGCACCATTGCTCCGTATGTCAAAGATGCATTAGGAAGATGGACCACCACTGCCCTTGGGTCAATAATTGTGTCGGCGAGAATAATCAGAAGTATTTTGTCTTATTCACTGTGAGTTATGTCAAAGTGTCAATAAATTGTTTCATAGCTTTTTTTAAATTCTGGATACGCTTGACCATAATCTCACTATGGTAAGTGATGATGTGGCCGAAGTTTTGGAAGCACACAAAGCCTAGCCTAGGTGCTTGGGGATGGATTTTCAACGTGTGGGTGGTAGCCAGCCAGTCGGGTACTACAAGGTACCCTACCACTGTGCTATGGTTTCGTCACTTTTTTCCTTCCCCGAAAGCTCAAGCTCATTGTAGGATTCAAACCCACGACCTTCGCCGCGGTATCTGACGTCACTACCACTGAGCTAACATTGCCTTACTAAATACATGTAAAGCAGGAAGTGAAAACTACAGTAAGCCAGTATAGTATAAGTTACTGTGGCGATTTATGAAAATTTGGTCTTTCACAAGGTTTCAGTGTCGAAAAAGATTAGGGCTTGTTAGTTCCTAGGTAGGTAGGTAGGCTTCCTATTCAGTTATTATTTTTCCCAATTTTTTTTATTGTAATTTGGTATTATTGTTATCATCTTATATCTCTGGAAACTCGGACAAAGTAAGCACAATGGCCATCTAATCACTTAGGCTTACGATAGTAAATGGTTACAATCAAAATTATAGGTCCGCATGACAGCTACTAATATCTCGAAATATTTAAAGGCGGTTCATGCAAACGAATTATGCGATGGCCGAAAGCTTCCGTGTAGGAAACTAGTAAATCAAATCATTTATTTATTTCCAAGAATATGGTACATTAAGATGGTCATGTCATTTAGTTCAGCATATTCTACCAATAAAGTTGTAGAAATATTAAATACATTATTGTTAATAGAAATTATAAATTTTATGAAAATTAAATGTCACACACACTAGTCAAATTGGCATAAAAATATGTAATCTTAAGGAATACCCAGTCTGCCAGCGAAAAAGTAATAAAAAAATGAATAATGAATGTCAGAAAGAAAATATTATAATAATTACGAATCAAAATTATAATCAAAAAATTCCTGAAATTAATAAAAACTCATTAACTAGACTCCAATACACAGGACGTCCGGTAAGTAGTACGACAAACTTAAAGGGAGGTAGGTGGGCGGGGCACTCATCAAATATACAAAAATGACCTTAATAAAAGTGCCACAATTTTCGAGATATTTAATATCTAAAATTAAAAATCAATACATAAAAATCGGAAATATCTTGAAAATAGTGATCATTTTATTGAGCTAATTTTTATATATTTGGTAGCGAGTAACTTACCGGTAACTTACCTGACACCCTGTATATATATTGCATGCACGAGCATAAATATAAGTTGCACATTAAATCAGTTTTGTATGTATCCCAGTCCGTAGTAAGTATGTATCAAATATTTTATTGTAGAGATGAAATGACATTAATATTATATATTTCCAGTTCTACATAGCAGCGATATCGATTCACGCGGTGAGTCTGTCGGTATATCAGTTCGTGACTTGTATCAAGCACGAGTGGCGTG
Organism: Ochropacha duplaris; assembly: GCA_951361185.1. Lineage (NCBI taxonomy): Eukaryota > Metazoa > Arthropoda > Insecta > Lepidoptera > Drepanidae > Ochropacha > Ochropacha duplaris. The sequence continues at coordinate 7,607,984 of OX592690.1, forward strand.
AGTGTAGCGCGTATTCGCCGCCCGCCACCGTAGTGTTGTTGTTGTTTCTAATCGCCGAAGCGTTACTCTTCGCTATTTTCACAGCGGTCATGCTTGGAACACAGTTACATGCCATATGGAATGATGAAACCGTAAGTGTTTTTTACTAAGTCACTCGTAGCTAAATTCTCATTGTTTTTGCCCCCGAAACACGCATATGTTGTCAAAGATTATATAAATATTTATTTAATGTCTAAGTTTCTTTTTGAAAATAGTAATTGCTGAGTTTATTACCGGATCTTCTCATTAAAACCTTCCAAATCGTGAGTTGGTGGATATAAGTGTTTTGAAAAAATAATTTCATTATTATTTTAAGTTTAACGCCGCTCCTTGTTTTGGGTAGGCACGGGTGTTCCTCATAATCCCGAATGCAATGATCAATATATCTATACAGAGTGGTGACAACATAACGATATTAAATTAAAACACGATCACTACTAGTCAATCAAAATACTTTGTAATAATTAAATCGGGTATTAAATCAACCAACAAAAAGCGAAATTTTCAAACAAACTAATTCCGAATATAATCTAAACGAAACACAACACTCTTAAATAATTTTATCTACTGACTTCAAATGAGCTGTAGGCACTATGGGCACAGGTTTTAGCAAAGACGGCGGCCGCGGTTCCTTAGTAGGTGTGTTGTTTCATTCATGCAAGTAGGCATCGACGCCCGCGCACCGCGCTAATAAGGATTTTAACTTTATGGTTATAAGGTCTAAATTTAATTAACCGACCGATTTCTGAGCCGCACCTTTTATTTGGTTGTGTTTTACGCATGTAGGTAAATCTAAATTTTGTTTCGTCTAGCAGCCTTGCGAAATCGTTATGTATTCACAGCATGTGTTAAAATGATTAAAGTGAAAATAATTTCCTGCGGCTATACCGTTCAATGTAATTTGATGATAGTTGGTGTACGAACTACTAACGTGGTACCCAATATGTGGTTTAAGTTTAGAAGTTTAAATATCCAGGCAGGATATTATGTTAAACAAGTTACACAATTGTCTATTTAATTAAACTTAAAAGTTTCGATAGTAGGACCCATATTACAAAACTGCTGTTAGTCGTGTTAATATCAAACATTAACAATGTATAAAACACCTAAAAATACTCTAAAACATCGTATAAGTCATAAAATTCTTCTTTCTGATAATCTTTAATTTCCAATCTAACCTTATATTTGACGTCACAAGTTCATATTTCATACAAAACTCCATAATATAAACTACTAGCTGTCCTCCGCAGTTTCACCCGCGTTCGAGTGATCTTATCTTATCCCGGAATAAAAATATAGCCTATGTTAATCTGGAATAATGTTGCATACAAATGGTGAAAAAAAATTGAAATCGGCCCAGTAGTTTTTGAGTTTATTCGTTACATACATACATACAAATCTTTCCTCTTTATAATATTAGAAATATTGTTTTGACATTTAAGAAAAGAAGCTAATTTTGTCACTTAACATCCCTATTGTCAAATAGATAACTTTCCGAACGGTTCATCGCTTTACTTCCTTTCCAAAACGTGTTGTGGTCGAATAAAAGCAATTATACATACATTGTTGCAGGGCATTGAGCAATTGAAGAAGGAAGAAGCGCGATGGGTCCGCAAATCTCGCTGGAAGAGCATACAGTCTGTGTTCGGTCGATTCTCTATTCTATGGTTTTCGCCTTTCACACAACCCGCGCCCAAAACTAAACTAGAGAGCTACTTGTACAGTGTATAATCAAATGATGGCTTACTGTGTACTGAGTACATACATGACGGGTTCACTTCACTTAGGTTAGTTAGATGCATCTACATATTCAAAAGTCGGATTGGTTTTGTTGATTTGATTGCACTACCTATTTTTATATCACCGACAAGTGAGAGAGTAGGCAAATAACAAATATTATCTATAAGCAATATGACCTTATACTTAAGTTTCACTGTGTATTATATTGTCAGCTTTTTATTGTGTTGAGCTCGATTAGAATAATTTTGTAGGTGTACTGAGAGGTATTTATTTTTTGTGATGCGATGACTGACATCGGAATTGATGACGTAGGATTAAGTTAGGGCACCAAATTACTGCATTTAATGTCATTGTGATCATTGTTTGTTACAAATATTGATCACAAAATAATTTTACTTTATTATCGTGTGAATTAGCTTAGGTTAATCTTGACGAATCCATTATACATCTAGATACTCAGACGGAACACTATTATATCATCAATTGTGCCTCAACATTTGAATAGTTAAGTAAGCACAGATTGTATTTTATAAAATTGCAGTTTCATGATTATTTTGCTAGCGCTTTTTGAGTGATAATAGAAACTCAATAATAGTCACAAAAGTAACGGAGTTGATTGCGCAATGTGTAAGTTATTCATTAGTTAGATAGAAATACTTGGTCAGGTGAACGTACATAATTGAGCTTTGAGTAATTGGCAGGTGGTACTAAAGTATGCACAAATAAATGCACATTTGGCGATGATTTCCAAATAGTTTTTAGACTAAGTAATCATCAGATAAATTATATAAAAAAAATATTATTGTAAGCCCTAAGCCCAGATAGATAAACTTATTTGAATGCAACTGGTCACAAATATTTTTGCAATAATTTAACTACATCGGTTATCGTGATAGTAATTAGTTTGATTGTGCTTATTATCTTTCAATGGACACAAACTTATCTGTTCAATCGAGACCGTCACTCGCTAGCTTCGATTTCCTTAAACCAGGGCCACTAAATTGTTTTCATAGGAAATTCTTTAATACATCATGTTCGTAAAATTATACGGAACAGAAACTTATAAAAGAACATTGGCCAAAATCTCATACAGCGTGGACCTGGATACCAATAACCCGCTATGGATAATTTATTGTAGATTAGTTAGATATGAGTGTAGTAAAAATTACCACTATGTTATTTTTAATTTAAAGAAAATGTAGAAAACACACCATAAGAAAATATATAACTTTCACGGTTACAAAAAATATTTAATTAATTTTCTCTATGAAATAATTGATTATATTTTTTTTATGATATGCCTCAAATTAATATTATACTGTTTCAAATTCATAAACGAAACGTAATAAAGAAAATGTCATGTGCATTCCGAAACCAAATATAATGCTTTTTGGCCTTATTCGTTAAAAACTCGACTGCTTAGCAGATTCTTAATTCAAGTTTTCTATAAAGAATTTGAATTTAGAATCTGCTAAGCACTAAAAGCAAAGTATTTGGTTTCGGAATGCACCCGACATTTGCACCCGAGATAATATACTGTCTAAATAAAAAAAAACGTAAGCGTTTTTTATGTAAGTATTTTTATAATTTACAGACAATTCAAGATCTATTTTGACCAATGTTCATTTAACAGTTTATAGAATTGTAACTAAAAACTTAACGAAATATTATGCGGTTAACATTTATTTATATTTTATAAAATATTGTTGTCAGAATTACTATAGCTGGCGCTCTGTAATTGTATAATTAACGGTTCATCTGAAAACACCGTCTTACTACAAAAGATAAACACAGCAAGATACTATTTTAAGGTTTAGATACAGGTTAAATCGTCTCAATGTTTCTTTACTACAAAACTGTTTAGTTCACATAGTAATTTTTGTCGTAGTTTTGGGTATTACGCGAACGAACTAGGTTTACAAAAATTACCTTAGTAAAAGTGTCACCAGTTTACCGAGCTAATTTTCTTCTAGCTCCCAATAGTGACAATGCTCAGGATCGGTCGATGTGGAAAACTTTGGGGGAAGCCTATGTCCAGCAGTGGACGTATTTCGGCTGAGATGATGATGAATGAATTTGCCCAAGTCAACCTAGTCTATCGTTTACAAATGTGAACCAAATAGAAATTCAGTCATTCATTCCAGAACTTTCCTAAACACTCAAATATTTAATTAATGTTTTGATAGTCTTTGAGTACATTGAGCAAGCTTTTACTGGATTTTGATCAGTATGTTTAAATAAAATGTCTTACAATATAACAAACAAAATTAAACCCATTTAAGTAATGAATTATTTTTTATTCGATTGTACTTTTTGTTGTTTATATTACGAACATCAAAACAACCATTCATCTCTTTTATGGTAAGACCGATATAGTTATGTCTATATTTATTTTCAACCAGTGGTCCCGGCAGACGTTGTCCTGGCCTGAAATTAAAACAAAATTTTGAACCCGATTCCAGCGATTCCAATTTTGAATCTAAACCAGCAGTTAATCCGATTTCGAGATAGTATTAGTAAAAAAAGTCGTTTTATACATATATCATTAATTATTGATATCGTGAATTTTTCCTATTTTGTATAATTATTTTGATATTCGGGGCGGAGCTTGGGCGGAGACAATAGCCGCACGAAAATAAAGACAGCAGCTGTCATTCAAGCGATTCCTGTAGGAATTTAGTTATTCAGATATTTTTTTTATTTTTCAATCAGTTTTCCTAATTTTCTTTTCTTTTAAACTTCCCCTGTATTTGAGCGAACAAGACAAAAAAAAGGAATTATTCGAATCGGTCAACCCGTTTTTGTACAAGGAAGGAATATAGGAACAAGGAAGGAATACGAGCTAACGAACACGACGACCTCGACGACTAGGAATTAACTAACGAACAGTAATTAATTTTTATATATCATCATAATATTAATACGTGAAGAAAAAACTTTGTATCCCTTTATACGAAAATTACGCGTACGAGTATGAAATTTGGTACAGTTAAAGTTTATATGGAGAAGGAGTGCAGAATGCTAATATTTTTATAAAACATGCATTAAAAATAAATTAAATTTATTAAAAAATCATTACACACACTACCATGCGTTTGACACACACACATATCATTATCCTCCTCTGTTTGTCAAACCATAAACTTTTTTTATTGACAGTTTTTGAAAAGACTTTTTTCCTAAAATATTTTTTGTCGTATTTCGATCAGAGGGCGAGCACTAGTATTATATAAAAAATTAATTGCTGTGTTATTTCTATCGTCGTTCTTTTACGTTTGCATCTTCAATCAATTGGACATTTATTTCCCAAATTGTTACTCGGGTATGTTCCACTACATAGAGCTCCATACCATTAAAATTTTCAAGTCATTGATGGGTTCTGTCTAAGAATAAAAATATATTTCCAGGCAAGTTCGTAGCTGTGTTCATGCTTAAGTTTGTGGCAATGTAGTATCTATTACAGGCATCATGCTAACCTTGTATGACCGCCTTTTAAAGTTAGATATACAGGAAGAGGTTTTAAGATATGATCTTTAGCTGAAACCTAAATATAGATATTTAACTAGCCTGTTTATAGTTTTACGATTAGCCTGGCACTCCAAAATGCTAAAGCTCATACTGTGAATAAAAAATAAAGCAACAAATTATTTCTAAGTTTGTCCATTTTACTTTGTCGTACTACTTACCGGACATCCTGTATTGTTAGATGAAAAACTATGACAGATTATATGCAGGTATTGATTTTGTCGATACACTGGTTATTCTAATGATGAAATTCTTACCGTCTTTTTGATACAGACCTCGCCCATTGATATAATTTTGAATTGCGTATTAAAATTTGGGGGTGGGTGAATTAGGAACAATTTCAGTATTTCTGCTATCGGTAAAAATATTAATTATGATCTCTCAATTAGGTACTTAAAAGTGCAATTGACAGCATTTATTTTGTAACACGCGCATATAATTTTATACAAAAGTAGGTTCAATTGTTTTTGTTTTATTTTTCTTTTCTTTAGGTATATAAGTTTATTTTCATTATATAAAGACGTTTTATTTCATTCCACGTTTTCACACACTGTTGACTAAATCGTAAGTAAACGATTGCTGTTAACTTCTGTAATATAAAAAAATATAGTTATAATTTTCTGAAGTAGAATCTTTATAGGTGGAGATTTTTAATGGCATTGAACAAAATTTTACATGTCTACCTATATCAATAATTTGGCTGTAAATCTTCCTAAAAGAAAAAAAATAAATAAGTGATTGATCACTATTTATAATCATTTCTACCATTATCCCGTATTCGTGAGGATTTTCGTGTATTGATAGTAAAGCTAGACGGCAGTCCAGCTAGCTAGGGAATTATATTATGCCTTGGCTCCAAAAGGCATTTTGGATATAATTCCCTTGCCTTTTCAACTATTTCGACGTGAGATATTGCTTCACCGCATATTATTTGAAAATCAATGAAGAGATTAAAGTTGTTAATTGCTGTTCACATAAAAGAGTTTTGCCTTTATAAAAGTGTTGTAATATTAAGTGTTGGTTAATACATGCCATTTTGACAGATAATATTTTCCAGGATGTCGAATGCGGCATCAATATCCAAAGAATAAGAATCGGGGCCTGTGCGTAGCACTTGGACGAATAAGTCAAAATCTTCGCGATTGTTTTTGGGATGTAGGTATTCTCTATGTATAAAAATATTAACATAAAATAAAAAAAAGTGTGTTTTTCAATCTGTGGGTCGTGACCCCTAGGGGAAAACGAAACCATAGTCGGGGGGTCGCCGGCAGAAGGAAAAAGGCAAGGTAGACTACAATAAAAACACAATTTTAATTTTGGGTAGGGGCTTTGGTTTTTTGCCATTTCTTTTGTAGTTTTATTTCCATAAGCAGTAACCTATGCTGCGGAATTAATTCTTCACCAGGTAGGACCTTGCAATCTTTTACAGATCCTATTTGATTTCAATGGGTTCCTCGATGATTTGAAAACAAAATTGGACCCAGTAGGTGGCTAAGTTTTGTTTTAATTTCAGAGCAGGACAACGTCTGCCGGGTCCGCTAGTACAATATAAGTATAAGTTGTTAATTACACAAAATCGTTTTTCATAAAAATCTTATTGTAATAATCCGAACAGTTGGTCCAAAATTTTAAATATAGACCATGAAATACTAATATTATAATCTATAATTCACTATTCTCAAATCAAATTCTAATTATAGAAAATGGATTGTCTCTTTATTTTTACCATCAAGCTGTATTTATACTGATTGGATATTAAAGATGGCTTCTTTTTAAAACATTTTCAGAGACTGAACAACTTTTTTGGGATGAGATAGACTTAAGCGTAAACCTTTGCGGACATTTTCGGAAATAATCTAGGATTCTTTTTTAGCCTGGGAAAGCGAGCTAGTTTACTTATAAAAAAGTAATCATTATGATTTAGCGTTTAACATTCCAATTTCCACCCAATATTTTATTGTTCTTAAAAACCTTTTTAAAAATTAACATTTACCTCAGAGCATCTGAAACAATGTAGGTACCTACCTACTCGACATCACAATTATCCATTTGGATTTATTAAGTGTTCAAATAATAAAATGTGCCTCATAAATAAATAATGTTGAAAATTGTACTATAATTTATTGAGAGAATGTAATAATTGACTGGCTTTATATCTAAGAAATAATTGTTTTGCAAAAATCATGTAGTAGTGTGACTCTATCATTACTTGAAATCTTATCTCTTAGATATGTCTATTATATTCCTATTGTTTATTATTGATTTTGTTGAAGTCAACTAAATATAAAATAGATTAAACCTATAAAAATTTGCACCTTTTATAATATATCAAGTAGTAACTACGGAATCTTTAGATTAATGAATGGAGCGTTACAAGTCGACACTCACACAACACTGTGGAATGTTCTATAATTTTGGTACGGGGTACCCGGTATGCGATAGCCAATCAGTATATTAGCTAGTTACATAAATATTAATAATCACAATTAGTTACGAGTTATTAGGTACATAATGTATGTAACATAAACAAACATACAGTTGCATACAATTTGTTACTTTGGAGATATTTCGATTACCTGTGATCTATAACATTTAAATATGCGGAAAATCCAATGTAATAACTATTTAATTACGACTTTTATTTAGTAAAATTTAATTTAATTTCGTTCGCTCTGATATTTGGTGAAATGATATATAATTCAAATCAAAGTTACTATGTATTTACTCGTAGTTTAGTAGCAAATTTTTCATTATTATATTCAGTTCAGATATGAAGCTGCAAATGTTGTGGCCTGTGTCATGTAACTAGAAAATATATGTTTCAGAAGTACCTACCGCCTGTAATAGAATATTTGTAAGGTTGGTTATCTTGATATATTATACCATTTATGCAGAGGTATGAATATCAAGTTTTCTCGAAGACGATCGATCACACAAGAACAGAATAATTTTGTTTATATTAATTTATTATCAAATGAAGGTTGTAATTACATTTCGTTCAAAAATCATTTCATACATTCGAATCAATCACCTATTGCAGTGTAATATACTTTTCATTTTGGAAAATATCATATAATGTTGTTTTATTTGGGTCCTAGTATTTTAGCTGTCATCTATAAAATAAGGTTCCGCTGACCTAAATAAAATTGATACTTGAAATAATCAATCTGTCATTAAACAATATTAAAATAGGGAAATATTATCAATTATAATTAAATTGGTTATTATTATAGTCAATAGGTTTACGGTCCTGACAAATAAAACTAAAATACACTCCTTTTGACCGTTCGCACAAGGTTCGCACCAATTTTTTTCTCTTCTGCACCTAAAAGTTATTTTGAGTAAAGACTCAGTCTAAAATAGTTTCTATGGCTAAAACTTCTCAATCCAAAGTAGGTACAAGTACCCACACCTTGGATTACCGTTGTATATGTAGGTGGAACCTCCTCGATCTACCTTCTAAGCGATTGTACCGTAAGTACCTACATTGGCACCGTTCTGATTGCGTCATCTCAGCTATACCTACCTACCTGTCCTCATTCTTTTACCAAACCACATACACCTTAAAAATTTCCAGACGAACGGCCGTGTCCTTCTCTCGGTTTCTAAGTCGACCTTTTGACCGGATGGCCAAAAAACGCTTAATAAATACAAATAAACCTTAGATACCCTACATAACACATTATAGCACAGTACGGACGGACCGTCTCGCAGTTAAAAGGTGTGCCGATCTATATTCTTCAGGATGAATTACATGCGAAATTTTTGAAAATCGGGAAAAATAGTATTTTATTAGAAAAAAGAATTTTATTCAATCATAGAGGAAACGGATACGTAATTTTTGAAAAATACGAGATTGTCTTAAACCCTAATATGATATTATATACCTACCCTAATTTAATATACCTAGTCAGCATAACACACGGGATTTTTGGGGTATCTAAGTGCTGTTTGAGTGACTTTCGCAAACTAATATAAATTTATGGGTATATTGTTTTAGGGCAGAGATCTATTAACTTACTTAACTAGTAAAATAAAACTATTTATATCCAACAAATATTGCTCATGCACGATCCTACATTATTTTGTAAGTATGTATATCAACACGAGTGCAAACGTCTGTTCTAATCTATATATATAAAAGGATAAGTCCTGACTGATCTATCAACGCCCAGCCTAAACCCTTAGACCTAGAAAGCTGTTTTTTTTCCAGGTGTTGTTTTTAAAACTTGACCAAGGAATAAGAATGGATTTTTCGAAATTCAACCTTTAAGGGGTTGAAAATTTCTATGAAAGTCGGTCATTTTTGAAGCTAGAATCATGAAACTTTGTTTTTAGACTATCAATTAAAAATAAAGAAACATGTGTATCAGCGTTATTTAAATTTATACACCTGAAGGGGTGAAACGGGGGTTGAAAGTTTCTATGGAAGTCCGCGATTTTTTTAAGCTAGAACCATGAAACTTTGTTTTTAGGCTAACAATTAAAAATAAAGAAACACGTATTTTAACGTTTTCTAAAACTCCACCCCTGAAGGGGTAAAACTTGTGTTCAAAGTTGGTATGAAAAATGAGAAGGCCTGACTCACTGACTCATCAACGCGCAGTCTACACCCTTGGACCTATTAAGCTGAATTTTTTCACAGGTATTGTTTTTAAGATGTAGACCAGGAATAAGATAGGATTTTTCGAAATTCAATCTCTAAATAGATAAAAAAGGGATACGTGGGTGAAACCGCGGGGCGGAAAGCTAGTGTAGGTATAAAAGCGAACACAAATACGGAGGTTAGTACCTCAATAGATCGCAAAGGGAAAGTATTGTGTTGCGGAACCGCGCGCGTCATTACGCGTGTCACTTCTGAGGTTTTAGCATGAACTAGCTGTTCGGCGCGGGCGTCAAGGTGATCAAGTGGCCGCTCGCTTTACGGGACTTCAGTTTCACTTTTTACGTCGTGAATCCAACTTATCTACAAATTACGCAACCAATTTATTAAAACGCATTCAAGACAATTTAAGCTGCATTCTATGAACATCGTTGTAATCACAGTACGTATTTTTGACATTTACATTCATGCTTATCTTAGAACTTCTGAGCTGTTTGTGAAGATTTTTCTTTTTTAGATGAAAGCCGTTCTTCGTTGCTTATGTGTCTTGGCTATTGTGGTGTCATCTCTGTGCCGGCCGTACGATCCCGAAGACGACGATTTGGAAGATGTATTGCCATCTAGCGGCAAGTTTGAAGCGTTCTATCCGCGTGAAGCGCACGGCATTCCGAATGGATCATCTCGTCCCGCGCACGGCCATGGTAGTTTCTATAAACATCGTAATCCGGCGCTAGTTGACGTAAAAAACGCCGCCGCTTATGGTTTCCGGTTTGACGGAAAAAGAAGATTCAATTTTGATGAGGAGTAGTTCTTTAAAATGTATTTATAAAAGGAAGAACGGCTCTTTGGCTTTATCTGATGTCTTGGAAATTACAAATTATGGCTTAAACTGCATTAACAAAAATTTTCGTTAACGTTACTAAAATAAACTTAGATATTATGATATTACTTACTGACTTATTATTAATTTTGTAGCTACTAGGTGGATATGTCCAGTTCACGTCCAGTTAGACACTAGGCACCAGTAATACCGGCACCATTTCGAAATTCAACCATAAATAATATCTAAGATTCTACTCGTATAATTTGAATCGTGAAACTTTGCCGTATTTAGATTGCTGACGGCAGTTTTTTTGTTTATAAATTGTTTGTAAATTCGATGAAGTTACAACATTTACGAAAATTAAAAGAGTTTTTTGAAGGAGGAGGATTTGAACCACTATTTATTTTAAAAAAACTGATAGGTTTTGACTAATCATAATACAGTAAAAGCTCCTTATTCGCGGTTACCCCTTATTCGCGATTTCGCTATTCGCGGCAAAAAAAAATGCGACTCGTTTCCTGTATTCGCGGATAAATATTCCGCTATTCGCGGACCCAGTCGGTAAATTGACTGAAAAGGCGTCCTTAAACCTGAAAACCCGGTTTACGCATGGCAAATGAACTTTGTATTTTTTTCATGAAAATTGACCCATCTATAGAGAGAAGTCTTATTTCCAAAAGAAAAATTGATAACGCCACTGTCGAATATCAATCCCAATTGAAGGACCTTTTAAAAGCGGCAAAACAAGAGACAAAAATTTCGTCTTTCGAATCGATTCGTGAATCGTTTTTTAAACCTTTGTCTAAGCCAGATAATAATTAATATTTTTTGCTAAAAAAAAGAGTTACGTTATGTGATTAAATTGATTTTTAGTAGGATTTTTTTCCTTTATTTTGAGATCTTGGAACGTACCTATCCCCTACATTCCCATACAAATTACCGTTCCGTATCCAAGGTTTCTGTATTTGCGGCATATTTACGGAACGTATAGGTACCCCGCGAATAAGGAGCTTTTACTGTATATAAACCTACTCTGATTTGAAATCAGTAATGAAAGCCACGAACTTCGCTATATTCTGACTCCCAAAAAATTGCAAGCCTATTTTTAGTAGATAAATCTGTATTTATAAATAATACTTTTATACAAATTTTATCACAGAATTAATCAAAATTACGCGAGAAAATAATTGTTTTGCTTATACCGTATTTACCTACTTATATCTACTTCTTAAAATATGATATTACATTTGTAACAATATAAAAGCAAGGAAAATTTATTATTAAATGAAATGAATTGCTTAGTATAAAGAAAGACGTTTCATTTCAATGTTTGAAAATAAAAGTAAGTAACCCTTAATCCGTTATTAAGTAAGTAGTTAACGCAAGGTTTTGGTTTTATACGCGTTACCCAAAACCTTGTTTATTTTATTATAATGGTTTGATAGGATTTTTCATTCACTTCATTCTTTGAGTATACTGTGAGCCTTAATTCAATTTGCTGTGACTAATGACTGAAGTGTTGGACTACGCAGTGTCATTAATTTTTTCATTAGTAATTTCTAAGCTAAAATAAACGACACAAATCAATAACCTACCTCTATCATAGAGGTAGGTAGGAATATTGATTTTTTCACTCCTCTTGCTCAAGAAGACCGTCATTGTGGCGTACCAATGCGAAGAAAAAATAGCAATTCTTCCTCTAGAGGAAAAAGTTTTTTTTTTAATTTTTGTATCAAATGACAATGAGCCTACAAAAAAGAAAAAGTCTTTAGTCATAAGTAGAATCCCACCAAAAACATAAATGTAAAAAAGGAGAGCCAAGTTCAATACAAAAATTATTCTCTGCTGTGGGCTTCGCCGCAAAAAGAATGGAGATCTGAGTCTGAGATTGAGTGCCAAGTTCTATGCAAAATCCAAATATGTAGTCTAAGGGCTGACTTGGTTGGTTTTCCCATACATAATTAGTATTCTAGGTACATATTATATTTTCAACCACAAAGTAACGCATTTCTGGAATGTAAAGTAACCAACCAATAGCAAAAGTCATATCGTAGCTTCCTTTTAGTAAAAAAATCACAAACGAATCCGTAGATACTTCCAGAGATTACGTTCTACATCCAAACTCATACATCTTTATAATATCTACATATTAAAATATTCCTACTTAGGGTAGACCGGGTACAATAGTACCATTTACGAAACATCGGTTGATTACACAAAGTTGACTGTTGCTTTTTGTTTTAAATATGATTATTTTAGAGCCTTGGTTTATTATCTACCGAAGGAAACATCTAAAGTTGGCCTAGATTGAACCAAACTTGGTCAAAATTGACTTTGAATGAAATGATGGCTAGTGCTACAAATGACCCCTTTTGAGGGTTAATTGTACCAAAACTGCATTGTGTAATAAAACGCAAATAAAGGTATTAATCATATTTTCTCAGTCATTTATTTGCAGTCTTAGGGGTTTATAATCATTCTTAAAAATTAGGAACAAAAAATCGTGAGATCGGTGTTTTAAATCAACACAAATGTAAAGTTATAACATTAACATAACAATTTTTCGCTTAGAACAAAAATAAAATAAGTTTTTATTAACATATAATTAACATTAGGTTCACAAGTTGCACATTTGCTATTATCTAGCTTTATAACAATCATATAATAGAAATTATCAGCAAAAATATTTTAGTATGGAGATACAATTGACCCCTGGTACAATTGACCTCCATATAATATTAGGTATTTAAATAATAAAAAAAAAATGTTAGTCAGATTCGCAGTTGTGACAAACATAAATCGACTCCTGAGGTGTACATTCTTCGTGTGCCCATAATTGGCACTGAGCGCATTGAATCCACATTTCATTAGGGCGACTAGCGCTATATGGTTCCATACATACGACACAAAACCATTCATCTTCTTCTTCACTACTTTCAGAGTCATTTTTTGCAGTTTTCTTTTTCTGCCTGGAATCACATTTTATGCCTTTAGATTTTCCTGGGTGCTGTAGATTTTTTTTAATTTGTTTAGCTTTCTTTCTTTTTTCAGCTTCCTCTGCTTCTTTTTGTATGGCATCTTTTTCCGGGGTATCGGTGTATATTGCCGATTGTCGTTTTTTTCTTCCACGATTGGAGGTTTTGCGCGGTGGCGCCTTGGGCAGAGGGCGAACCACTTCAGGAGAGAAAACGAAGGGTTTAATTCCTTTAGATGTTGACGGTTTGGGGTCGTGTACGGAAGTTGAGTCAGAAGAAATATTTGTTACTTCACGTAGTGGTGTCCCAAATCTTAACCTCGCAGGTATTTCCATAGATTCATTATCTGATGTATTTTGTTGAGATTCCCGTCCTATATCCAGAGGATCAACTAATGCCAAAGTGTCTTCAGGTATGATTTCTGGTACTAAAGTGGCTGCTTCTAACGATGGACTTGGTATGGCACGGATCTCTTTTGGCGTTTCTTGATCTTCACGTGGAGATGAAATTTGTTGAATTACAGGCTCAAGATCTGATTCGAGGGGATTACTTTGTATTCCAAATTCGGGAGAAAGCTCTTGGATGCTATTGTCAGCAAGCAAAGGTCGGTCTGTCACATATGAGGGGCCAAAATCAGTATCATCAAATATATCTCGGTTGTAGGGGCAGATTCCTGTGCAACGAAATCCAGACTGAATATTTCGAGGGGTAAAAGCTAGAGGAAATGAAGTAGCAACAATTGATGGAATATGGTATATAGTCATGGTTTGACCAGGATTGTTCCTCATCCATGCATCACAAGCGGTATTTACATGTTTTTTCAGAGGACCATGTACAGAGCGATCTAGTGGCTGCAACTTATGTGAGCAGTGCGGTGGAAACGATAAAACAATTATGCCATTTTCTTTACAAAAGTCTAAAGCTTCTATTGTTATATGCGATGGATGATTGTCAAGAAGTAACAGCACTTTGTTATCAAGAGACACTCTGGTAAATGATTGGAAATGTTTCAAAAACTTCAGGAATTGAGTCGCTTCCATCCAACCTGACGCATTACCAGCACCTATACAACCCATTGGACCATCTCTGACGAAATGATCTTGGTATCTCTGGCGTGGAAACACGAACATCGGAGGCAGAGCATTACCAACGGCATTTGCAGCCATAGCCACAGTAACAAGAGTACCGCGCTCCGCAGACGTCAATGCTCCAACTTGCCGTTGCCCTCTCCTAGCAATAATACGATTCGGTTTTTGGACGGTCGTAATGCCAGTCTCGTCCATGTTGTATATATCTTTAGCTTCAAAATGATAGCGATTCATTACTTTGGCCAGGTTATCAAAAAATGCATTGACATTTGTCTTATTGAAACTCGTTGCACGAGCAAGGCTAGTGGCTTGAGCACACCTTATCGAAAGTTCCGAGTTTCTTTTCATAAAAGATGAAAACCAATCAGGCCCTGCCATTCCGTTTTGATCCCAGGATTGTGGTCGTTTCAAATCGAATTTAATAGCCAAATCAAGTGCCAAGCGTCTTACTTCTTTTGGCGTTAAACCATAATAAATATCTGCTGTTCTTACTAAATATTTCGCTATGCTTTGTTCTTGCTCTTCGGTAAATACTTTCGTTGCTGGATTATACCCCATAGAAATAAATTCGCCAGGATTAGCTTCTCTTTTACGTTTATATCTTATCAGAGAAACATGACAAACGTTGAACATATTCGCAGCGTTGCGTATGCTACGCCCTTTTAAAATCTCATCATATGCCTGTTCATACAACAAAGTATCTCTTGACCCACGGTCCGTCTTTTTTATTCTATTTCGTGGCATCTAAAACAAGAACATGTCTAATAAGTAATTGTATATTTTAAGTACCTATTTATTTTTTTACTCCATTATTATTAGTATGGGGTTATTTCTACCATGGGGTCAATTGTACCGGTAATATTGACCCCGGCGATGTTGGTACAATTGCACCAAAGTAACTAATTTAGAAAAACCATCTAAAAGACACATAATTCTAAACTTATAGTTTCCGTGTTTATTATAAATGAAAAGTATATTAACCGTTTAATCTGGCAACAACAATTACTTATCGAAAAGTATCTGGTAGTACGAGTTACATTCAATCATATTTTACGTAAAAACTTACCGCGGCTAGCCGAAAATCAAAAATTCGCCACTCACACGTCCGTTTTCCAGCACGCGCGCCGGCGACTGAGGGGCGCCTCGGGACTCAAGTAGCGCGTGTGCTGGCGCACTCACACGTGGCAAAATTTCGCTCAGTAGGAGAAATATCGATGATGGTACTATTGACCCGTGTTACTATTGTACCCGGTCTACCCTACTGAGGTACTTATGTTGCAACATTACATGTATGTACATTTTTGTTGAACCAATTATGATGGTTCCGTACAAGGAATCATTATTATAACCACTACAGAGATATGAACATTAGGTACTTTTTCTATTTTATTTAGCAGCTAATATTTTTTCAGATTCATTCACATGCATTTTGATAGCATTTACTCTTTACGACATTTGAAGGGCCTGTGTGTGGCCACTTTGCACGAGTTCTTAAAACTCCCTACAGCTAGGTACAACTGAACAAATGAAATATCAGATATTATCTACACGACTAGATCAAAGAGTGAATTATAAGGAAAAATATCTTGTCCAATGAGAGTTCACAGCTATAACAAATTCGTATAAATTTGCGATTTCAGCTAAGTACCTAACCTACCTACTTTGAGAGCCTGTATTATGTTTGTTAATTTTGTTTGAAAGGGTTACTTACTACCTACTTGCCATAAGGATTATGGTCAAATCATAACCAATTTAATGTTTGATTTTGCTGCTCTAGATTTTAGTTTTAGCCCAGATAAATATAGATTATATCGATCTTATAATATCTAGAGTTTTATCAATATTACTAGAGTTATAAAGTAACATTCTTAATTTGTTTGTTATTATTTTTCAATATTGAGACAACAATGTTGACTTTTAACAAAAGTAAACATTTCACGCATGGACTAGCAGAAAGTGAGGGAGTGAATCCTCAGTCGGAGAGGAAGCTTCGCCTTCGGACCACTGCCGCTGGTAATGGACACGTCCCCGCGATTCGATACGAGTGTCAGCCGCATCCTTCCCTTCCCTTCCCTTCCCTTTCCGTTGACGGGCGCTACCTCCAGCTCCCTGGCTGCGAGCGGCAGCCGATTGCTTTAACTAACCGACAGATAACATCCTAACAAAAAATCCATGTCAAAACACTTAGCTGCTCCAACTAAAAAGTGTGAAATTATCTTAAGTGGCCAGTGCCTACGAAACTCCATATTAAAATAGGGCTAATATAACGGTACGTTCTAAGTAAAGATAGAAGTGTAGATAAGTTAATAAGATTATTATTATACCTCATGTTGAGGTCGGGGACCGGATTTTAAGGACGGAATGTTTCTGAAACCGTGTATAAAAAACGACTGGTCTCCTGGGATCGGTCATTCCGCGGCCGGAGTGGGTGCACGCATCTTCGTTCCCAAAATAACAACTTTTTTTTTTGTGTAAAGGCTCTCTTAATTATACATTCGACTTCAAACTGTAGTTCAGTACCAGGTCTCGAAAGGGGTGAACGTTGGAGCTGTCTAATTAGTTTACTTTTTTAACACGTGCGATGTTTGCAGAATCTAACGGACTGGTGAGTTTTGAAAATTTTTGATATTTATTATTATCTTCCATCCATTTCATCAAGGTAAGCGCATGATTAAAAGAATCAGTGGAAATAGTCATATCGTGATTACCTTAATGTGGGATAGAATGTCAATTAACATGTGACAATAACAAGGCTCAATTAAATAATTCACCAGTGAGAGTTGAAACCCGGTCCGGTGCCCGGCGCAAGTCATCCACTTGTATTATTATATCTAACATCAACGTTTTGTTAGTGCTTTGTTGTGACAGCCGCCGATGTATTGAATTATTGTGATTGAGATATCAATATAAAACTAGATGATGGGTTTATTTATAATCGAGTTACTTAATTATTTTATCGGAATTATTAATAGTTTATATTTTGAACAAGTGTAGGTAATAATTATTAATATGACACATAAGCGCGTTATAAGTTGTATACTAGTCTCTCATAGATCTCTATGTAATCTCAATAATAGAACAAAATAAAATCATATAAGTAGGTACTAAATGCATAGTACATTAAATCTATAACTAAAATATTGGCTGGTTATCTATTAATTTATAATGTATTTATAGGTACAAGGTAAATAATAGATATAGGTATCCAATTTTTTTTAATATCTTACAAGTTTCCGGCCCGGTTTAGATCGTGTTCTCAAGTGATCTAATTTTTTAATGGGATAAAAGTATTCTAAGTTTTATTTCCTGATATGATCCATCTCTGTGACAAGTTTCACCCTAATATATTCATCCGTCATGGAGTTGAGTGGTAACAAACTAAAACACAAACTTCCGCATTTATAGTAAGATACTATAAACCATGCTAAATGTATGTAACTAGCCAGCTTATACTCTTTATTTTTATACATATAGTACTTTTTTATATCGATTTTATTCACACCAATATGAGTTTAATTGTTTTATATTTAGTTACGTTATAGTAGGCCCTGAAATATACAAGTAGGTATAAAACGCTTATATAAGCTTTTGCTCGTGACTTCGTGGGCGCGGAATTCGTTTATCGCGGAATCATGCTTTTTGCTTTTTTGTCAGGGTTTATGTTATGCCCATATCAATCATTGAATCAAAATGTATACAGCCCTTTAGCCACAAAAATCAAGTCGACAAACAGAGCTAACTTTCGCATTTATAATAAATGCTAGTCCTATAGAAGTATGGACTAGTAAATGGACTATACATTTTAAATTAATTTAAAAATAATTGTTTATTACAAAATTAGAATCTTAATGTTTTTAGACAGATATTGATAAAATACCCACAAAGATAATGCCGCACTCGGTTCTCTAAAAGATAGGTCATCCCAAAACTAACATATAAAAAATATATTAGGTACATAAATCTTGATTCAAGTTAGACTTTTTATGCGTAACTATAGATATCAGTAAGCTGCTGAAATGTAATCGCATGATAATGTGAAAACCAATAATAGGCACACAATAAGTAGTGTTTGAGGAAATTGGTAAAATTATTACTTAAAAATATTTTTTTTTTCTATATCCTCACTTAATATTATAAATGCGAAAGTATGTTTGTCTGTCTATCTGTTACCTTTTCAAGCCGAAATTGCTAACCCATATTTTATGAATTTTGATATAGATATAAATAGGACCTTAGAGAAGGACATAGGATACTTTTCTTCTCGGAAAAAAATAAGATCACTCGGGAACGTGACTGAAATCGCGGGGAACATGATTGTGGTTAGAAAATAACAGTGAAAAATGTTATGGAATACCATAATGATATCACTAGACACATCGTACTATCCATTTTTATACCTTACGTTGTAACATCTAAAAACGACCATTGCTTTGCGAACATTTTGTATTATTTAAAACACATGTACATACCTACACCTCATCTTCGAATTATAGCCAGATTTCGCGAGTGACTTAATGAAACGTTGGGAAAGCGATCGGTACGTAAGACCGTGACCATGTTTTGATACATTTAGAGCCTGTCATGAAAACTAACACTATGAATTTGTATTAATTATAAAATGTATAATTTGACTATTCGTAAAGTCATTAGTTTGGGATCAGATAGCCGTGTGTGAAAAATGTCGGAGGATATTATTATTATTATTTTATTAATCTATGGGTTCTCATGCACGGGTAAGAATATAAATGTATTACTTACGTTTTTTTTAAGAACACGGAAAAGGTAAAAGTTAGAGTTCCAATTGAAAAATAGTTACTATTACTTAATTCTACCATTATGAAACTGGACAATATGTGTGTAGGTATGAATTTCGATGCGAATTTATAGCGTTAAATACTGTTTTGTAACTTGCAATGCGAATTTAAAAAAAAAACTTTCGTTTTTATTTTTTTTGCATAGCTAATACTGAATACATACAGGCAGCTAACTAATTACACAGGTACATATATTGGTTTATGTGTAGTTGCATCTTCCACGTAATTTCACCCACATGGCGACTAGCGACTTTCTGCGATTAAAATAAAAGATATCTATGTATTATTTCTCTCAAGTTGTATCTCGAAAAATGCATCACAGTGAAATATGTAGGTATACCTCTACATGTTATATCTACCTATTTTATTATACATGTTACGCCAATATGAAAAAAAGACGTCCAATTGAATGAATACCTTTAAGAACTAATCTAACATTAAATTTGCTGCCCTTTTACTCTTACCTTACCAGTCAACACTTAGTATGGCGGTATAAGTACCTACTCAATGAATTTACTTTCATTGTGCTCTAGGCGTCTTTCTGTGAACGTAACTGGTCTGTTTGTTTGTTTTTGTTGTGCCTGGCGTTGCATAGACAGTAGACACACTACACGTAACGTTGTTATTTTGTATCTTTCAAATAGTGATTATGTAATCATCATCTTGGTAAAAAAACTAGGGATTTAATTATGTGGTTGAAAGAAGAATGTATTATGAGTATTATTATTAGTAGGTACAATTGTGGAAAAGAAGTTAGAAAAGGGATATTTGAGTAACAGATGTCGCCAAATAGTGGTATAGGTGTACCTACCTACCAATAACTAACAACATTCAAGTTCAACAATATATTTAATATTATAAATAATAACATAAAATGTAAAGTAAATAAATTATAAATACTACGGTGAGAAAAATCAAGCCTTCATACAAACTATTTTTAAATAAATTGAGACAAAAATACTAGAGAGGTAGGATATTATTATAGATTTTAGATTTCACCGATTCAATAATCTGAGCTTGTCTGATGGATGTGAGTTTAGAAACTTGTGCTGTGAATTCCTAATTAAGGTGAAGTCGAATAATTATACTAAGGATAAGATTCTGAGAGCTATATTCGAAAAAAATCCTTATGATGAGGCATTGAAAAAAGAAGCTATTGTAATTATGATAAATTGATTTCTTTCCAGATGTGTTTCTTGCTGACCTTGGTACTGGTGGCGTCTTCTGATGCCTTTTTCCTGAAATGGGGCTCCGACTCAACGTATGTATTGAATATTTCACATCTAATAACCTATAAAATTATTAGCTTATCGTTGAATTATTAACAGTAAGTGAAGCTTGTTTTTGCGATAATTGTATTCATTCATTTGTTATTTAAGTGTAAGTACTTACTTAGTTCTCGTAGTTTTTGCATGAGCATCACACTTTTCAATCTCTTTGTTCATGTCAATGCATTGTTATTAACAGCTTGACTTGGGTACTGTATTTTAAAGATATTTGAACCGATTGGCTTTCGTTTTCTTTGGTTTTCATATTAACGATTAACTAAATTACTCACCACATACTATTTTTCGGGTAATTATTCTTATTGTGACTGGTCATATCAGCCACGAATTACGTATAAACTGACTGAGTACGGCACCATTATCGTAATCCTTGATATAGGTACATTCAGCTAAATGGCGTACAACTTTCTCACTAAACGTGTCCGTCAACAATTTGGCAAGGTGATACAACTGAATTATCTAGCTAATTTAAGCATTTACAGTTTTACGTGGGTATTTCTCAAACTACATCTATCCAATATTACATCTTAATTCGTTTCTAAGCTTAGGTGTGAAACCTTAGCAAAAAGAGATATAGGAGTCAAGCTCACTTTTGCTTTTTATAATTCCATCTCCTCCTAACCTCTGTAACTTATAAAAATAAGGAGCGAACGTTAGAATAAGAATAAAGATAACGACGACAATAAATACTTCCAGCTCTAGTAGGTACCTAGGCTCAGGTCATCAGAGAACTTATTGTTAAAGACTGCTGTCTACAGCAGCAAATTTTGCGATTGCTCGTTTGAGTGATTGAGTATGTATTAATGTTTGTACGTCGCTTGTAGGAATATATTTATTTATTTTATATAGTGGAAACCACCGTCCATTTTACTATTCGTTTCTCCTCTCATTGTAACACTAATTTGTTAAGTTTGTTTTGTACTAGTTTTTATCTTAGGTATCTCTGTGGTGTCTTCAATAAAGAGTTTTATTATTATTATTATTTCTTCATACAATAACGATAATAAATGACTGATGGCCACCTGGCTTATCATCCATAGTTTTCCGCCCCGCGGTTCCGTCTGCGTTCCCGAAGGATTTTATCCTTTCTCGGAATAAAAAGTATCCTATGTATTATTCCAGGATATGATCTAACTGTGTGCCAAGTTTCATCAAAATCCGTTCTGCCGTTTTTGCGTGAAAGAGTAAGAAACATTCATACATCCCTACATCCATACATACAAACTTTCGCGTTCATAATAATATTAGTAGGATACTATGGAACGTGCTGTGGAAACCATAACTAGACGGGCCGTAGTGGTATATAAAAACCGGCCATGTGCGAGTCGGACTCGCGCACGAAGGGTTCCGTACCATTGACTAGGTAAACAACAGTAGTACACAAATTTATAATATTTCAAGTACCTACCTACCTGTTACCATTGATTGATATCGAGCAAAAATAGGCAAAAAATGGCGTTTTTTGTATGGGAGCCCCCCTTAAATATTTATTTTATGTTGTTTTTAGTATTTGTTGTTATAGCGGCAACAGAAATACATAATTTGTGAAAATTTCAACTGTCTAGCTATCGCGGTTCTTGAGATACAGCCTGGTGACAGACAGACGGACAGACAGCGAAGTCTTAGTAATAGGGTCCCGTTTTTACCCTTTGGGTAAGGAATCCTAAAAACTATTTTTACTGAATAGGTATTTAGTAACGAATTACTAAAATTTTGATGTCATTATAAAAGTACCATATCAAAATGTGTCACAGTTTTCACGCAGCCATCTTCAAATGTTGTGTTTGTTCCAGCAGTCAACCTGCGTCACAGAAGACTTGGGTGCAACCGATGTCACCTAATATGTCGCCGGGATATCATTATCAGTACGCATACCCATCGTACGAGTCGCGCAAGGTGTATCAACTGCAGGCTCCACAGTACGCACCCGAAGTGCCAGTGCAGCATAGCGTGGCGCAACACAGCATGGCGCCGATCCCAATCAGTGTACCCGCCGGCGCGAGCCTTACGCCTGTCTCGCTCCAGCATGTCCAGCTAGTTCCCTGCATGTGCCCTGTCGCGCCTGAGGAGGCCGAGAAGCTTCAAGACCAAGTAGGACCCGGCCCTTACTTAGCCCAAACCTACAGTCATCCCTCTTATTCAGTCCCCCAACAGATGCCCGCCGGGGACACGAAACCCACCATTAAACAATAGTATAACCATAAATAATTGTAATAAGCATGCATATTGTGTTAAATTTAAGAAACCTCATCAAATGTTCTTATAATTATTAATTTATTTCTTTTATTATGTAATTTATTACCACAAGTTGTAGTATGCGTGTGTAGTTACGTAGCGAACGATATAAAATTAATAAACTACATGCGAAATTTTGTTTATTGAAAAACTTTAAGTAAAGACTGATAGCATAAGAAAGACATTGTGCGATATATTGAAATACAAAATACATGATATAAATCTGAATTTAATTTTACTACAACACTAAGTTATTTACCTACTATTTTTACTTACATCAAAATAGCATCAACATTTTAATAGCTATAGATTGACAATTTACTCTAGTTTAGCCTGAATCACATCAACGTTACGTAATAATAATTTTAAGTGATGTTTAAGAATGCGCAGACGCAACAAGTTGCATTCTATTTGCAATAATGCGTGCCACAGCCGGATCCATTCAGCAACTACTACAGGGAAGTAACATTACGTAAACACTTTCATTGTGATTTCGATATCACTCGATCGATACTAGATAATTGTTAAATAATTTCAAATGAGAATTCGGGTTTGATATCAGGTAGGTAGGTTACTATAATTATACCTACTTCATTCTTATTTACCACTTATTGCGTACCGTAAATAGGCAACTGTCCAGCGAATGTGCTTGGAGTAATTATTTATTTACCTCCCTCGAACCAGTTTTGATTGATGATTGATAGGATTTGCTTTGTTACTGTGTATCTATGTATGGAACCTTCTTGAAAATAAAAAGGATTATTATTGCTGGTTTTTATGACTGTGGTATGTCAATATATTTAGGTGTCAACTATTTAATTTATGTCGAATTTATTGAAAGCTAACAAATAACCACCACTCTGCGGACAAATTAGCTTGTTTTCAGAGATTTGATATAAATAAAGAGCTGTTCGAATTAATCTTTTAAAGGAAGGAATTATGTTGGCAAATGCAAAAAAGACATCTTTATCTGGAGTCGAGCTACAAGATATGATAAATCACTTGCACTATATGTATTTACCCATAGACCTGAATGTAGCTTATCATGAGAGTAAAATTAATGCGATTAAAAAGTTAAACATCATATTGAAGCGTACATCTCGACGATGTTTGCAAGAGTCAGACTTTGGAGAACTGCTTGAGTGCTCCCTAACATTAGTTTATTACTTCGGCATGCGATTGAAATTGAGCAGATTAACATCCAAATACTGGATGTGGTGGGGTAACCGACAATTCCAGAAAGCAGAAGCCGCCTTCCAAAAAACTATGGATCTATTACATCCAGAACGAAGTGAATTAGCGATAAAACTTACTCTCAAGTTTTTTAATGATACAGCGTTGTGGCAGTTCGAAAGTTTCGTCGGGCAAATATTAGAGGTAATATTGTTCTTCAATAGAGGAAAAACGACACTCTTCAATTTCATTCTTACCGATATACACTGTTTTCTATTCGAAGATGTAAAATCTGCTCGACATCGTATGAGAGTCTTATATGAATTATTAAATAGTGTCAATTGGGTTATAGACAAACAAAAGTTATTACCTTTTGTTACGCGCCTATTAGATTATTTTGCATATAGTATAAATAAAGATGATCATCAGGTATCAGCATACAGATATTTGCGCAAAGGATTCGAGGTGTGCCTCCGTCGAATTTTTGAGAGAGTTGAAAATCAACACCGTCTATTGATCATAACTACTATGCTTAACTGGTTTTCAATTATGAACATGGACGACAACGATGTTTTGGAGTTCTCTTCGCTGCTCGACCGTGCATCTGAGCTTTACCAAGTGGGGACCTACAACGAGAGTTTTCGTGAAGGCCTGATTGATCACGTCCTAATTAACTTAGTTGGATCAACGAATGCATTGTATAGCCTCGTAGGCTGTAGACTTATACAAAGATTTTTCGATCGCCAGAAAAATGCTTCTTGTTTGATTATTCCTACTATATATTATGATTTTTCACAGGTTTGTATTGATGTAAAAGTACATGTACCTATACGTATTATACGTAAGCATTCGTCAGTAGCTTACAATTTATTTATGTTTTTAGGTTAACTTGAAAGTGGGCTACTACGATAGTAGTGATAAAGCTTTTATTCGTCAACATAGAGAAAAACTGCACGAACACATGTTGAAAGCTGTTAAGCTCCATTGTACCAAAACTGTAAATCTAAAAGCTTTATTTGCCGTTATTTGTTCAATAGTTCTAGAGGTACCATGTGGACTGACCGCTGCCTGCGGGGCATGCATTGTCATGGGAATACAAGATTTTGCACTAAACGGGGAAAACTTATCCTTGTCTTGCCGTTACTGGATGCATGCGATAGTAATCTCAGTGATGTCATTGATAAGCTGGGTACACAAAGCGCCTGTGTTGTATGGGTACGTGAATCAGATAATATCACGGCGGGCTAAGGAGGCTCCACAACTAAATCCGCCCTTGATGCAACATTATAATGTTGGAAGACATCACGTCACTTGGAACAAGCCTACACTTTTCTTTGAAGATTGGGAGCTACGCTACGGTCTATGGAAACATTTTCAAAACGTTCAGGTAATTATATAACTCGAAGTATCAATTTGTCTAGTTTACTAAAATAACGGTGTATTATTTATTATACGTTATTTACTTTACAGACACAATCGAGATTGAGCCTATCTAGATTAGGCAAAAAAGTACCAACTATGGATTTAAGCAATTGAAAATTTACTTATTTTATATTTAAAGTAATTTTAAGTTTGTTTTGAACAGAATGTAGTTCATTGTCACAAAAATAACATAATACCTATGTGAATAAATTTGACAAGGTATGCGTATTGTTTGAAATGTCGATATAGTTGAATAATACATAGTTTACTAATGTTGCTGATTCTGTTGTTTATTAAATAACTAAACCACTAAATATATCTTTGTAACAAAAACATAATAAAATGATATTAAAAACGTACTTATGTAGTTCTGACTTATCAAATTAGTTCCATTACTTGTGCTCAATGTAAAATATATCAAAATTAATCAATTATGTTCATGAAATTTAATATTATGCCTACCTACATAATAATATGATCAATTTTACATGACATTAATTTGGCATAGACTATTTTGATAATTAAACGACTTCAAAAAAGGAGGAGGTTATATGTTCGACTGTATGTATTTTTTATTTTTTATGTATGTTCATCGATTTTTTCGCCAATTGTCAAGCGATTTTTAAAATTTTTTTTTTGTTTGAAAGAGTATACTTCGGCGGTGGTCCCATTATCACCAAGTCAGGATCTGATGATGGGATCCTGGGGGAAAACGAGGGCAACCCTCAAATTTTATTAGAATTGTCAACCGATTTTCAAAATTCTTTTTTCATTTGAAAGAGTATACTTCGGTGGTAGACCCATTGTCACCAAGTCAGGATCTGATGATGGGATCCTGGGGAAAATGAGGGCAACCCTCAAATTTTATAAGAATTTACAGTATTTTTCATTAATATACGTACTTATCAAAGCTATTTCTATCTGGTAGTCATCATCTTATGTTGCAGAGGTGATGATGGAAGGTACAACTCCTTAAAGGTTAGGATTTAGGGATAAATCTGTAAATATTATGGGCTAATATTTATAATTCATATACTTTCTAAAGCTATTCAGATATTTGCATCTGGTAGTCATCATCTCATGTTGCTGAGCTGATGATGGTAGGTCAAACTCCTTAACGGCTAGGAGTTAGGGGATATTTCTTTAAATATTATAGTCACGTTTAGACTCGTATCGTCGTCTCTTTGTATATAGCTTATACCTTATACGATAGCAAACGTCATATTTATTTAAATGTTAGCAGCACTGTTTCTTGCACTGGTATGTTGGCATAATTGATTCTTGCAGTACTAGTGCAAGCGAAAACCGACTCTAAGGTGACGAACCTTTTCATTCTGTGACTGTACATATCATAAATAATAAATAAATATACATAATGAACATTAAAGAAAAAATAAATAATGTTAGTGCTGAATGCTATGCTATACACACACATGAAATATATAAACGCATTGCTAAATAATTTGAGGAAGGGAAATATTGTTACATACACAAATAAACTGAATAATGTGCCAGTAATTACGTTAAAAAGTGAAACAGTTACATATTTATTCACTATTAAGGCTACTAATTATTTTATTTTTATATAATGATTTGGAAAAAACAAAGGGATCCATGTCTGGAAAACATGTATTATGGGTTTTAAGAATTCTACTAATAAGGGAGTTCATTGCATAATTTGTACGGTGAAAAGGTATGTGAAAGAGACTCGTATTTCTAGTGCGCTTTATTGGTGCATTGAGTCCAAATTGTGATACTAAGTAAGGACAAGCTATATTGTAGCCTGCTTGTACTACACTCGCTGTTTGTGGAGGTGGTTTGCGAAGATTCTCCAATTGCGACAAATAATAATAAGTAAGTGCTCGTCTTATTTATATTCCGTCATTCCGTTTTAGTGGAATACATTATTATATTTATATATAGAATATTTTTGTTATTCTACGTTAGTAGGTATTATTTATAATAACTATTTAAATTTTGACTTATGTACTTGTTTAAAATTGTTTCATTTAAGTTATTCTAAAGTTCAATTTCCATCTATAAATATTATTTATTGTTTGTTTTAGAAAACGGTTCAATAGAAGTAGTGTTAGCAACATTCGAAAATAGTGCCTAAAAAATAATATTTTTTGAGCGAAATCAAACCATAACTCCATTTATTTAGTTTAGGCCCTGGTAAAGCACTTATGAACGTTTACAATTGACTCTACCACCGGTTAGGAATACACTTAAACTGAGAAGACTCCGGCAAGAAACTCGGCATGGCAGTATTTTTTTGCAGTGGTTATTTTCGATTATTTAATTTTCAGTTAAGGTATCAGTTCAAAAAATAGGTTAAGATTAACAAGTTTCCATTTTCAGAATGATTGAACCACCTAAATCTGTACATATAAAAATTTCATGTCACGTTGTTTGTCCGCGAAACGCGATGAACTCTTAAACGAATGAACCGATCTCAATTAAATTTGCATACTGTGTACAGTTTCGTCCAATTTGAAAGCTACTTTTTATGCCGAGAAAAGAAAAGATCCCTCGGAATCGCGGGTGAAACCGCGGAGGTCAGCTCGTATACTTACGAGTAATATATTACGGAAGACTTCAAATGTCAAATAAATTTATAAAAAAAACGATGCTTACTCTTTTTTAGGGTTCCGTACCCAAAGGGTAAAAACGGGACCCTATTACGAGTACTAAGACTTCGCTGTCTGTCCGTCCGTCCGTCTGCCTGTCACCAGGCTGTATCTCAAGAAACGCGATAGCTAGACAGTCGAAATTTTCACAAATTATGTATTTCTGTTGCCGCTTAGATAACAACAAATACTAAAACAAATACAAAAAACGCCATTTTTTGCCTATTTTTGCTCGATATCAATAAATGGTAACAGGTAGGCACTTGAAATATTCACAAAATACTTAATTGTATATTTACTTTAATAATAAATTTGTGTACTACTGTTGTTTACCTAGTCAATGGTATGGAACCCTTCGTGCGCGAGTCCGACTCGCACTTGGCCGGTTTTTTCAAGAAAATTGTCAATGTTCCTCCTCACCCATAAGATGCAGATGGCACGAACGCAGAGTCCACGAACCTACGGCGAAAACCTCATGACGCTGCGAGATTAATGAGGGAATGGCAATTAGCTTTCATATTTATCTTAATATCAGATGCAGCATGGTAATGTCATTGTTGTGAGCGGGTGCTGGTAATTTGCCTCACTCTCATTAGTTTCACTTCAATCTTATCTGCCTCAAAAAGTCAAAAGGGTAATGAAAAATGCTGAGACAATTTTCACGTGGTCGAACATAGGCAGTGTTAAGATTTTAAGTACCTACGTATGATTTGTTTATTTCTGGTACAATAAATTGTTGGTTGAATTTTCTTAAAGCAAAATATTCCAGTCAAATATGTAGAGGTAGCGTTTAAAAATTGGTTTTAAAGAAAACATGTGTTTCTGTGGTGCATCTGGATGGAATAAGGTGCTTAAGTGTATGGCATATATAAGTATTGATGTGTTCGTTGGCTTTCATTGTCGTTTAGTCGATAGGCACGAGCGCATCATTTTCGCGCAAGCGTGGAAAGTGCTTCAATTTTCCGCAATAGCATCATAAAGCGTCGCGCGCGCAACCCTTAATTGATCGGTGAATTCTGATTCGCATCGATCTCTCTGAGCTTTTTACCTCTTAAAGCAACGTATTTTACGTTAATTTCACTTCATTGTTTGTTAGTTAACAATAGATAAGCATGATTATGGACTGTCGTGTTGGGGTAAGCTGTGTTTTGATTATTATAATTCTAATCTATACATTGATATTTATTTACTTTAACTTTTTAAACGCGCTTACCTACCGCTACCTTACCGATTATTTTATTTAGCCATTAATTTAGCCATTAAGTATGTAACATCGTGAAAGAAACGGATTAATAATCATAAATGTTTAACCACTGCGCAGATCATATCTGTATCATATAAAATTATAAATCTCTCAGATAAATAGGCAAGAAAATTAGAATTTGTATGACATTGAGAAAGAAAAATTATATCCCTATTCTTAAACCGGACCACAAGCAAGGCAATAGGTTTCTTCTGAGCAAACATGCTTAATCTACAAAAGCCTTAATATTTAATATCACGTAGAAATAATGGGTAAACAAGGGATTTTTTTAGGAAATATTTAATTCATAACAGTTATATGATGAGAACTTTTTTGAAAGGTAAAAGTAAAGGACCCAATATTATGAAATACCTATGTAGTTAGTGGTTTGTTCCAATAATTTAATATTTTCTCAGATAACTAAGCTTGCCCTTGGGGTTTCAAATTCCATAATTCTTTTTATCCAGAGGTATTGTATAGAATATATATATTTTGTAGTAGGTATAGTTGTTATATTGTGCAGTTTATAAAATTATAATGGGACTTTAATTTTCAGCTTGTATTGTGTACGACTTTTATTTTGGCGCTACTCGTCACAGCGTCAGAAGGGTACATATGAACAGTTTATATTATTTAATTATCCTTTACATTATATTTTACACTTATTAATATTTTCATAATCACAATTCATAACAATCATTGTATTTGTAAAGTAGAGTTTAATTGTACGCGGTTTCTGTCAATGATATTTAAAACAATTAGATTCATATAACCAATGAACATGTAATTTACATCGGATACACTCGATCCTCCTACAAACACTTTGCTATGTGGAGTAGGAAGTCGTAAAATTGCACTCACGCGCATCGAAGTAGGAAGTTCCCGAAATTACCGGCCTATGTCGGAAATCCACACTTTTCTAAACAAGCCACGGGCAAACTAACTTCCAACCAGATTAGATGTGATTATTTAGATAGATTTCTCTTGAAAATTATTCAAATCATTTCTTGGCATTTTTAAGAAATGTCCATCTATTTAGAAGCCACTTCCCATTAAATTTGAGTAAATATTTTTTGATAATCATTTTAATATTATTGCTTACAGGCGCACTAAGAAAGTGGTGATCCACGTTCCTTATAAAGTGAAGAAGATCAAGCATACACACACTGTATACAAGACCATACATCACCATCATACGCACCACGATCCTCACATCGACCACGGCCTCAGTTCCTTGGAAGAGCACGAGCATTTCCACCACATGCATATACATGAGGAGCCGCCGATCGGTCAGCACAGTCAGCCAGTCCCAGGCATCGGAATCCCGGAGTTCCTGCCTGATGTCCCAATGGAAGTTTCTTTGAACATCCCTGATGTTCCTCATGATATACCTGGTTTGCCATCTCGACATGTCATACCACTTTATAGACGGAATTAGGTAAGTACAATAACTATAGTTCAATATTAGAGAATATAAATAAAACTTTGACACTATTTTTTTATTATTTTGTTAGAATTTTATACGTTTATGTAACACGTACCTACATGTATACATATATTATGCTTAGTTCATTTTAAATGGTTGTTTGAACATTAGTAAAAATAGATAATGCCCGGGGTTTAACCGATAGTACATATTACTTCTGGTATAGAAACATATCAAGTAGCTTAGGCATATATTTTTCTTAAACGATATTTAAAATTATTTATTGTACTTAATGTTTATTTTTCTTATATATTATCAATTATATTATATCATCTTATAAATTATAAGTAACAAGCTACATAAACAATCCCGACATTAATTTTATTGGGAGGAAGGCGCCTATGAAGGTCGTGCTATAGAAGTTACCACCGGTTCGGAAGTATGTCTTCAACTAAGAAGATCCAGCAGAAAAATTAGCAAGGTTACACTTTTTAATCTGACTATATTACTATTTTTAAAATGTTTCACTATACTGTTATCATCATCATCATCATCATCATCATCATCATCATCATTTCAGCTTATAGTAATAATAACACTACTGTGTACCTAAGTAATTTTATTAATCGTAAAATTAAATTAATTAATTATTGCTAGTGCTCTTAACTTATTACAGGTAGGTTTAATCACCTTTTTTTGTTTCAGAGTATTTTGAGGCGTGTTCAAGACAATAAAATTGACATGAAGCCATAAAACGTACTAAATTATTATTTGCGTTACTATTGCTGTTTCAATCTGTATTGAAGTTGGCGTGAGCTATAGGTATCATCCGTGGTGGAAGAAACCGACTTGAAAACTTATTTAAGTTATGAACGACCGAACTAAATAAATTACAACACAAATAAATTTAATAGTTCTGTTATAAATGAAAAGGTAGATAACAGATGTTGTACAACATTTGTTAATTAATAATCGTTTAAAATTACTTTGTATTTATAACTAGCTTTATAAAAATAATTTTCAAGAATGGTATTAAGTAGGTAATAAATTATTTTAGTAATATTTTATCTCAGCTGCGGATTTCTTTGTAAAAACACTCATAGCAATTTCCATGGCTTTACCAGGCTATAATTCGATTTTAGGTTTTAGCGCAGTCTCCATAGTAATTAATTAAAATAAAATAACATGTACAAAATTCGTAGGTATTTGCAACCACTATAAATACAGTCTTTGAAGAATGGTGTTTACCTACTTCTATTGCGAAGCGAAAATATTTATTTATTTAAACTAACATAACTGCTGGCGAATTTGTGTAAAGCATATATTTTAATAATGTGATGTAATGCTAAATCACTAGTGCTGACTATCATTTTATTTGTTTATTTATTAAAATGATTGATATAATGAATGGCATTTTATTACATAATATTTCATTAACGCCTTGGCTCCTCGAAATAACGGTAGTCCTGGTCATTCCACTACTAACTAACTATATCCTAGCTGACCTGAGACATTGTCCTGTCCTGAAGATAGAAAAAACCTAAACCCGATGGAAATCTAAACCATCAAGCGACCCACTCAAACACACACTAATCATCAAAATCGGTCCAGCTGTTTAGAATGAGTTCAGTGACATACGCACGTACAGAAGAATTAAAAGTATTTGATCATCATCATTTCAGCCGAAACTCGTCCACTGTGGACATAGGCCTCCCCCAAAGTTTTAATTATACTTAGGTATCTACATAATATATATAATGATAAATTAAATTATAAGAATCGCGACTAGTAATTAACACGCCAATAGTTCTTTAAAAAAGCATTATGATGAATCAAAGTACAATACTTTTTTTTAAGAAGGAGTTTTATCAATTCGACCTGTACAGAATTACGAATAACCATAAAAAACCTTTCCCGAGAGAAATCAATAAATAGGAATGGAATGGATAATTAAATTTTATTAAGCTTCGTTTACACTTGGACATATTTACGAGCACCAACGTCTGATTGCCTAATAGGAAACTTAGTACGACTTACGAGCTTTGAAAATTTATGGATGCTATATCACCACCGGTGATTTATTACATTTATTGGTTCGGCCGAACAACTTCATATTCATTGGTTGATTAAAACTATGTTACAAAACAAATAAACGAATTAGATTATTATAAAAATAATGAAATATTAATTTCGGTAATATTTTGCACATAGAATTCAGGTTGATCATACGGTACCCAATCAATGCAAATAGTCACCATTGGGATCATCTACCATCATGTCTTCTACAAATGAAGCTCGACATTCTGTGACACAGATAACCGTCAACACATGAAATACGCACAACTGAATACAATCCCTAGAATTGTTACGGCATCCACCCTGCGGTTAGATAGAATGCGTTGTTATGGAACGGTAGTGAAATAGTTACAACAATCACAAAAAACGTATCTAGCGTGGCGTTTCTTTGGCTCCAAATCCAACTCTAAATCTATAGAAATTAGAGTGAAATTCTGTACGTCCCTCGTATCGAGCAGGTCTTTTGGCATGCTTCGCCGACATTGGCAATTGTTGTCTTTTTGTTAATATTACGGGTTTATTTAAGTGAAATTGGATAAATGGTCATCTCACAATGTTTCACTATTCAATCCAGTGCGGTGAGGCAGCGGTGCGGTTCTTTGCAGCGTGATGCTAACAATTCTATAGATCTAAAATAAAACTGTTTGTTTTATTTTAGATCGGGAAGAAAAGAAAGTATAGACTGTGATGTAAAACAAAATGTGAAAACGTAGGTTTGGTCAGTTGGTGTTGTTAGTTCTACTGATTTGAACAGAGCTCGTTGTGGACGATTATCGTGACGTGTAGAAGCTTGAGAGGATAGAGAGATGGACTTGAGCAAGTACCTCGCAGTGCTGGCGCTGCTGTGCCTCGAGGGCGGTGAGACTGGAGGTCATGGAGGGAAACACCAGTAAGGATATGTACTATTTAACTATCTACACAACTTATCTAATAACAAATAAAATATTTGATGCTTCATAGCTCAGCGATTAAGTGCTCTAGCTAATTATTTACTTACTTTACTACTCAGATGATAAATTGAATTAGTATTTTGCGAAGTAGTTTCTTAGAGCTAGATGCTATGTTCTCTGACTGTGATGTTAGTATTACGATATGTAGGTATTCGATTAATTTAGCATTAATTAAATCCTTGTTTTACAGTGATCATGTAAAAATTCACATGCCGGAGTTTATCCACCACGACCACCATACAAAAGTTATAACGATTCACCATCACCATCATAAACCAAAGAAAGAGCATCATCATCATCATCATCACCACCCTAAGCCGCAAATACCACACGGTCACCATTATCATCATCATAAAAAAGCTCATACAACAACAAAGACGGTTAGCAAAGGACATGGCCATCACGGTCACCATGGCCACCATGGCCATCATGGTCATCACGGTCATCACGGACATCACAGTCATCACGGACATCATGGACATCACGGTCATCACGGACATGAGCACCATCACGATGCTCCACCCTCGATAAATTATGATCACAAACCAGTATCTTCGTTCGAAGACGATTTCCAATCATCGTTTGCGCCGTCAGTTCCCACGTACGGTACCGGTGGAGGTGTCGCTCATCAAACTCCACAAGTTCACGGCATCACACACACTGTGAAACAAGTTAAAGTGTACGATTCTCTTCCCGGTGTGGTACCTGGAGCTGCTGGTGGTTCACACGGTTACGAGGTCACC
This sequence comes from Ochropacha duplaris, assembly GCA_951361185.1. Taxonomy (NCBI): domain Eukaryota; kingdom Metazoa; phylum Arthropoda; class Insecta; order Lepidoptera; family Drepanidae; genus Ochropacha; species Ochropacha duplaris. Next base: position 7,642,775 of record OX592690.1, read on the forward strand.
GAACAAGGCGAGGAAGATGATGAAGATGCGTTTACAGCTGTAAATAGCTTGCAGCAAACTTTCCCTGCAACGTATGGCTACCTGCGAGGAGCGGCGGAAGAGCCGGCAGCTCATGACCCTTTTGACGAGTTAACATTAAACACGATACAATCAAGCAGCCACGATCCTTTCGCGGCGGTGCCACAACCTACGTCTGCCCTATCTGGCGCAGAAAATTTTATTGGTGCCGTACAATCCGATGTTTTCTCATCTTTGGCACCGGGCCAAAACGATATCCCGAGCGTTCAGCCATCACCCAATTTCCCAGTAACTTTCCAGGCAGATAGTGGATTCGATAAACAAGCTGCGTTTGCAGGCACCGGTCAAGACGGCAATGCTTACTTATCTAATTACGAGGGATCGCTAGTTGACGACGCTCCCGTCACCTTCTCCAGAGAAGCTGGCATTCAGCAGACCACTAAGACAGGTGGCGTCGAAACTGTAGTGTATTAAGGTCCGTGTTACATTTAAATTTGTTTTTAAATACACTAGATAACATTATACAACAGATATTGCAATTGATAAAACATAATTGTGTAGGTACGTAGTAGATATAAGTACATGTATGTATAATGACAAATTTTAATAGCTAGTTATTTAATTTATAATAAGAATAATTGTAGGATTTACCAGTAAGTACAAAGATGGCAAAATTTATAGCATTTACTTTAAATAATTGTTATGTTAAGTTGTTATTATTAAAAAATAAATGCCTACATGTTAAAATAAAACGATTTTGTTCTCCCAGTGCAGCCAGTGTCATTGACCGTAGTAGTATTATATACGTACTTATTATAATGATTCAACAGATATACGGTGAATTTGTTCACGGTTAGTTTGTGATGTAAATAACATAGGTATAATAGGACATGCGTCAACGTAACTAGACGGAAAGTTACTCACAATTGAACACTTATGTCACCGTTGCAACGCTGTAATTTCCCGTACCAAAGAAAATAACAAGACAAAACATCGGACAACAATTCGACAAGCCCTAGTTCCGGCATTGCGCAAACTATAAAATATAAACCGTCTCTAATGCTAACGTAACTTCGGGCGACTAATTTAATAAGAAAAAAACGACCGGCGCCCAATCATTGTGTAATGATAGAGTTGAATGGTCCAGTGCGAAATTTGGCTAAGTACCTACTTACAAACCCTTATTATGTTTTAATTAATTTACAACTACGATTCATTCACAACTTGGTTAAAATAAATATAGTACAATATTTTTTTCAATACACCTGTGCAAGGAAAAGACTTCAACGGCAGTGCAGTACATTGGGTTTTATTAAAATTGAATATTTTCACTACGACATATGTTACGAGTTGTTAAAATGAATGAAAGTTTGTTAGAGACTATATGTCATTACACTGTAGGTTTCGTCTAAATGATCTATTCATATTAATAGTTTGAATATCGCTAAGGAGAATAGTTGTATACCATCACATATTATCGGCGAGGTATGAACTTGTTTCTCATTTTTTTCATATAAATAGTAAGGTGAGTTTGGACCAAGCATATAAGTAACTTTATGAATGAAATTAAAATTAGTGACACTATATGCGTAGTTCGGTTAAGAAGCAAATAATTTAATTTAATTGAGTAAAGGTTCGCGTTTTTGACCACTATAATAATATAATTGTATATATCCCTTTAACAACGATATGTGTGTATACTTACACGTAAACCTAACGAATGCCACCTGAAGGGACTTTACCTACCCTAAACATTAAGATAATAATATTATACTCGTACCTGAAAGAACTTTTATTATATTTTTGTCGTTACACAAATACTATGATAAAGATTTTCCAAAATTCTTTGAATTAAATTTTTCTTTAATCTAAAATAGAATATCACAGGAAAGGAACAGGAATATCTCATTATAGACGACAAGACATTAGGGGGGGGGGAGGGTGATGATGAGTTTGACATAGGAGAGGTTGAAACTTGGACCACGGAGAGAAACCCGGGAATGCAGTCGGAACCACAAGAACAGCTTGCAGTTACATACACGACGGATTCGATAGTCATGAGTTTATGACCAGTTCTTCTCAAATTATTACATTTCAGCTATCAGTGCCCTTCTGAATACAATATATCTACTCGTAAGAGTTATTGAAACATCGATACCATCTCGTTAATTTCTTGTCATCACTCAGAACACAAATAGTTTCTCACGCTCAGAATGAAGGGAAACGGAAAACTATCGATAGAGAAATTATGTGTAAAAACATAATAGTCGTGCTTTTCTAAAACGATTGTTTAATGTTGCGTCAAGATGTTTCAGTCCCTTGATTCCTTTGAATATTAACTAGTTGGTAATTCTGGGAATCTCTTACGACTCTCTGATTCCAAACCAAGTAGAGTTTGTACTCTTCTATAATAGACAATTTGTATAGATAAATTATAAGGTGGAGATTTTTAAATGTCATTGAACTATTTAAATTACTACCATATCATAAGCTTATATTTGACCACAATCTCATTATGGTAAGCGATGTGGCCGATGGTGGTTTATAAAGCATATGAGGGAACTCTCAAGTGCAGCTGTTAGAGTATAACGGTGCTTGGCGACAGAATTTCAACTTGGGGCTGGTATCCTCCAACATGTAGGTGAAGCCAGCCAATACTTATATTCTCTACCTATATATATATTTACATCTAGATTCTGAACAAATAAATATTTCATGCACACAATGACAATGATACGAGTATCAATCGAAACCACGACCAACTTTAAAAATGTATACATGGTTGGTCGTGGTCGTGTAATGATTTCAAAATGTGTGCTTTTAGGTACCTACTGTTTTGGAATCTATAGAACATACCGTCGAAACCAGCCATCGTGGAGATCCTTGGGGGAGGCCTTTGTCTAGTAGTAGAAGTCTTACGGCTGACATGAATGCGGCGGAGAGCGGTTGCCTAGAGGGGGCAGCTCGTCATGACAGCGTCATGTCGTTTGGCGTCGCGATATTCGAGTAGATTTTACTTCCAAGGCGCGCCAATAAATGCTTCACATCAAAAAATTGTTGGCCGTCACGGAACGCGCGGCATATGTGAAACATATATTTTTAATATTATATTTCGTAATTTTAGTAAAAATATTTTAACGAAATATGGATTAAGAATCACAGTTGACCATCGGCGTGAACATTTTATTTAATGTCGGTTAAAAATAAATATAACAAAAATGAAAGTTGGCTGAAATTTCAAATCTGTTCTTTTGAATTTTAAGCTAAATAAATAAAAAAATGCATCATCTATAAGTATGTATGTATGTATGTACGCTCATAACTTTCGAATGACTTCACCAAATTGGAGGATTCTTTGTTTTATGTATTTGTTATTATTAGGACAAGGATTGTATAAAATAAAAAATTCCACAGGAACGCGGATCCCACGGAAACGCGGGTGAAACCGCGGGGGACAACTAGTGTTAAATAAAAACGATAATTAAACATAATATAATATTATTAACAACTTCCCTCTTAAGCTGGGATAACAATTCATAACAACAGTTTCTTAAATATATTACAAAAGTAAGTTAATCATTAATAAAAATATGACAATTCACATTTTGACTCTTACACATGATCATTACATTTAAAATCACAAACCTTTACAGCACTTGGATCTAGATTCCAGACAAAAATAACTAGATGACTATTAAAAATAACTGAAATTAATAGTTTAGTGTGAATATTTTCTACAATATCATTAAATGAGCTAACGATATTAGTCATTAGGAAACGGAAAACAAACATTATGTCCACTATTTTTTACGCCACTTTCCTGCAGTAAGAAGAAAAGTGTTCCTAAAGAATAAATCATATTTTATTATTAAGTATAATACTGGATTATTATATTCTATTAAACCTATTAAGGCCTTACAAGCATCAATTAATCAGCATTGCTGTGTATCCCACACAATGTTTTGCATATATTTCTAGGCTAAAAACCCACCGCTACAACTACTTTCGTAGTTTAAAAAGACCGGTAAATGAAAATTGTTACCGAAATCTTAGAGTTACTATTTAATAACCACCATGTCCTTCATGGCTGTACTCTTCACCAGCACCGGACAGTCCATAGCTACCGTGATCTCCGCCCTCAAAGCTGACTGGAGAGTCACCATGACCGCCTTCATCGGCAGCACCCCATCCGTGACCTGTCAATAGTGTTCATAATAACTGAATGGTGCACCTAAAAATTTACCGCTTTAGTCAACTTGAATCGCGATTCCTGGAATTCAATTTAATTTGTAGGTAGTTTTCGAACCACCGTTCCATCGACGAGGCCAGGGGTTATGTACATTGACATCTAGAAACAAAGAGTTCACAGAATGCGTGGCTGAAAGGCATCGAATGGAGGAGGCCTTCGCTTAGAAATTGGAAACCTAGTAGTAGGTGACAGGTAATTTTATTTGAATTTATATAAATTAACTAAATATAGGAATTTTAATGTAATCAAGTCAAGGACATTGGCAATAAATAGGTATATTATTATTATGTCCATTTATAAATTATGCATTATACCTATATAAACATTATTATAAACTGTTACGTTATTCAAATGTTAGAACCATAATTTGGAAAGGATAGGTACTGGAGGAATTATCACCGATGGAAATATTTGGTTCTTTTTATCTGTGCTACGGCTAAGAAAATTCTGACTATGCGTCTACAAATGTTGTCCCTGTGTTTCTCCAAAGTTTGCTATATTTCTCCGATTATATTCACTCTTGAATCTTAATATTTAGGATGTCATCACTCCATATAACTATTTTACCTATTGAATATTAAATTCATAATATGTTCATTATCTTACCTCCGCCAAAATGTGGTGCGGCTTTAGGTTCACCATAAGTATATCCCAGTACTTCATAGTGGTCATCACCACCACCACCTCCGCTCTTATGGTGCACATGCTTGACGATAGTATGTTTGTGGTGATGGTTCTTCACGAACAAGGGCACGTGGATGATCACCTTCTTGTGGCCACCACCTCCGCCTCCGGCTGAGATGAGTGAAGCCAGCTCAGCAGCGCACAAGAGCACCAACTGTAAATCATAAATAATAAAAGGCACGATAACCACTAATCTTAATAGCTTCTTTCACTTGTGTTCCCGACAAATTTTATTTTATATTTTACTAGCTGTTCCCCGCGGTTTCACCCACGTTCCCGTGGGATCTTTTCATTATTCGGGTTAATATATTAGCCTATGACATTCACAACTAACGTGGCTTTCTATTGGTAAAAGAATTATCAAAGTCGTTTCAGTAGATCCAGAGATTACCCCCTACACCCTCACAAACTTTACCTCTTTATAATATTAGTATAGATTTTAAGTATTAATCTAGCGCAGTGGCAAGTTTCAGCTAAATCCGTTCAACCATTAAGGAGGTTGCTGGTATCAATTGGTACCAATGTTATTGAAATAGCATAGATGGAACTAAAGCATCCTACTTATTAACCTATTCCACAGCATTAACGTTTAATGAAACATTATTTAATTTTAGATAATATATACCAAGTAATAACAATTAAAGTTATTATATGGTTGCCCATATGAATAATTATTTTACACAAAATGTACATATAGAACCATGTAAATCATCAATATGAGAAAGTAAAAATGATTCAACAATCGCTACAGCAATCCAATCTCTAGTCACCTAAAATACATATTGCTTCAAAAGAAACGTTCGCTTAGCATCAGAATAGTTACTTACACTATTAAGTAATCACTTAAGTATAATTATGCATTAAAAAACAATAATAACATGTACTTAATATAACAATACAAAGTAATACGTAACCAAGCGCTAACAAAAAAAAGTTCCAGTGAACTCAAAGGAAAGCCCGTCATTCAAGGCTTTCTAATGACAGTATCTGACTGACAACTAAGTATCTTCATGCCCATCTTAATTTGGTGGAGGTTCAATGCGTAGTGATGTACCAAATCATTTACTTTCAAGTCCCAAACAAAAAAAATATGAAAAGAAATAATGAAAAAAAAAGGATGAAACTAAACGAATCATGTTTCGCCGCTTACTCGCACTTTTACTTGTCTGAATGTTATTCATAGGTTCTACGATTTGTTGATTTTTAAATATGACTAGTGTAGTTTTATATGCACTAGTACTATCTATATTTTTGGTATTTACTTTATAAAAAAGCCTATACACTTTAAATAATACCTACCACTAAAATATTGGAATGAAAAAAAGGTCCAATACATTTTCACCACAACTCATAGTTTTACTAATTTAGGGGCAAATATAACGTGGTTTAGTATAGGTTCAATTGATTCTATCTAAACAAACTTTCAAGATTTGATATATACCAATAATAATAATATTTTACCTCTAACAACTCTCTCAAGTGGGTATTGTAATGATTTACCTTATTTTAGGCGCGGATACCTTCAGCGTCATAATAATACCTATAGGCAATTAGTACACCAGTAAACTGATTTCCATAGTATAGCTCTACTAGGATCGGGAACAAATGGCCGTTTATGAAGATTTCTAGGATATTAACTGAATTAAGTAGAGTAAGAATTTATATCTAATATACAAACAGCAATATTTCTTGTACTGTATGAAGTTCCTTCATTGTTTAAATATTTTATTGGGTTTGTTTATTGTGACATTGTAGATGGTCTCATTATTTAAACTCACTCCAGATAAATTCCATAAAATTTACATTACTAATAACATGTGAATGATGATTTGATATCTACAGATAGTTCAATTCATAATAATTACATTTATTTAAGTATATATGTGTTTAAGTGTTACGGTGGATGTATGAAACTCACCAGTAAACGGGCAGACATGTTGATATTGAAGATGGACCGGTGAGTGACCGAGCTCGGGTGCAGGCAGGCGGTGTGTGATAAAGAAATTTTAACAAAACTTCCTTTTATATCGCAACGTGGTCGCGTTTCGCGACACTGCTTCTCGGCTGCTTCGATCTAATCTGCGACCGGCTCCATCGGAACGATTTTCAATTCTATCACTTCCGAAGAAAGCTCATTATTCATGACGGTAGTTAATCTACGAAAAATCACAGCCTGTCGATAAAAATTGCATCGAATGCCATTACAAATAAAGTCTGTTTTAGAATGGTTGAAAATGGCAAGTACTTATCATAAAATATCCATTAGCGGAGTGAAAATATGACTAAATTTGCAGTAGTAGAGTGGAAAATCGATCACAGTTTACGAGCCCTAAATGCATTCGGAGATCACTAACAGCTGAATGAGATGCGAGCCTGAGCAAGTCACCTTTGGCATTCGTACGCACCCATTGAATACACAAACCAAATACGACTGAAAACATAAGTAGGTATGATAGATGAAATGATTTGATATCCAATATATTTTCTAGATGAAAATAGACATAAGTATTACCGATAAGGTATAAATGTATATAATCGATCTTTATATGTATAAAGATCTTATAAATACATTATTTTGTTTTTGTTACAAATTTAACAACGAAAAATATAGGATGAGTATCTTCCCAAAAATCAACAGCTGAATTTATAAAGAAAACAATCACGTTTTTTGAGAGTATTATGGTTCACGAGCTATTTCTGATCAACAAAACTTTATTTTCGAAGAGGTAAAGGTACTTCGGTTCCCTATCTTTATGGTATGCATGGTTCTATACGCCACTTGGTCGGTTTTACGACTTGATTACAAAACATTTCTCTACTATCTTTAAATTGTATATAACTAAAATTACTATAGTGACGAACTTTTTAGAAGTAATTCTTTAAAAAAAATTACCTATGTCAAATATAGCACTAAAATCTTTTACATATGTAGTTTAAAAGAAGTAAGTAATTAAATTAAATTTATTTGATAGAATAGTAGTTAAAAAGGAGTTGTAAATAGTATCAAATATATTTTTAATAGTGTTAAATATTAATAGTAATTAGGTATTATAACTAAGTATGTATGAGTTATTTAAATGTATATTATATATTGATGTTGTTTTATGCATGCTCCGCCATCTTTTTATTGATTTCAAATCCTCTCCATCCAAAGGTTGCATGGTAGAGATCACTATTGGATGATAAGGCTGCCCATTGTGATACTGTCCACGTTATTACTATTTTATGTTTGTTATTTTTACTTTTATGGTGTAACAATAAAGAGTTATCTATCTAATAATTCTAAAAAAAATAAGTTGATAATAACATTTCTAAGAAATACAACGAACTACACTATTATGTAACAGTCTAAGGGAACAAACACATTGACAGAAATTGCAACTTTATTTTATGTTCATTATTTTAGTGAAATATTAGGTACGTAATTAATTAATTACCAAGTACAAATTATAGCAACATAAGAATAGCTGAACAGATCCAAATTTACAAAACGCCCGCATATTAAAACTATTCCTAAAAATAGTAGGTACTCGTATCTTATGTGGACACAAATTTGATACAAAGGCATATATTTTACTTTCTTGCTAGGGAATTAATGTTATATTATACATATATTGATGACTGTAAAAACCTAGATAGAAATATAATCACTACCGCCCTGATAAGCACTGGCTGAAATATATAAATAATTTTAATTGGCGAGTTTTCACACCGATCAAAATAATGAGTAGACATGAGTGACATGATCATATACGGTAATGACGTAATGTAATCTAAGTAATATGTGTCTTAAAGTTACCAGAGCATGGATGAGTTTTGGATAGAGGAAGATCCCCACACTTAACCTGCATTTTGCAGACAAAAATTGTGTATAAGTGCTCGAGCCGGCAGCGAACGGAAGGCGCTCTCACTTTTACTATTCTATCATTCCACCGAGAGGGAAGCTGATGAGATTATAACTGCGGATATAATATTGCAATTAAAACTCTGCTATACAGCAATATTTTCCCGTATTTATCCATGTAATGTCCGATAATGTTTTTTGTACCTACATTTTGAACATTGTCTAACATTGAGTAATTGTTTTTACATAAAGATGTTTTTATAGTTCATTCGTAATTTATAGTCGCTCTGACCCTACTTTTGTATCATTTTCATCATTACCTACCATTTTGTATCCAGCCAGAATACTCTAAGGTCACACAATTTCAATTACAGTCAGAACTCGGAACAAATAATTCATTTTCAAAAGTGTTACAAGTTATTATATTCAAAATATATTTATGATTGATTTGGACCCTAACTTAAATACACGCTGCACCTCACTTTTCATCGCATTTTTTCCACTATGAGATCATTTTGTAACTAGCACTGTTGGATGCAACTACCCGGTTAATACTCGAATTATCATAGTTGTGATGAGTAAATCAGTTATTTTTGTTGTTTTATAAATAATTATTTGCGTTAACTATAATATATTAATGGGTGTATTGGAATCAATGGTTATATCGACACCGACACGCGGTCACCCGTGACGTCTAAAGCATTCAACTTGAAACTCAGTTTCCTGTGCTCAGAAGGTTACCTTAGGAAATCTATACATTTCTTCATATTTGCAACGAATAAACGATTTCGCTTTCGTTATTTAAATAATACCTACTACATGTCTGTCGTTTGTACTTTAGTTTGAATCGAGTTTAAAAGTGAGTGAGTGAAAACCGCCGACTCATAATAAACCATTGGCCAAAAATTTCATCCCTGCCAAGTACTAAAGCAGAGGACTTACGGAAATCCTGTCCAAAAGTGGACGTATGTATCATACAAACATAATATGGATCGTCTATATTCTTGCAATAATTATCTATCTGGTTAAATGCTTCATGATAATGTTAATAACCAAACATGGTAATAGGTTTATTTCAATGAGTCATTTTAAAGTTACGTATTACATAACACTACTAACAAAACCTGATCAAAATAAAACAAAAATTAAAAAAAACGATTAATATTTAAAAGTAAATGGACCGGATATAATCGTAACTCTCATTGGTATTTAATGTAGGCAGTTGTTTCAATTGCATAATAGAATATCAGAACTCAGTAGTAGGTGTAGTGAACTGCCGAAGACATTTAGGTACATGCGACACAATTAAGCAGCAATATAAAGTTTAATTTGTTTTTTTCAATAGAACCAAAAATGTATTTATTTACAACAAATGCACAAAACATACAAACAAATGTACAACTATAAAGAAGAAAGAAAGAAAGAAAAATATTTTATTAATGGGCGCCATTCGACGCAAACCAAATACATAGCATCAAAAAGAAAAATTATAAAGTACAAAACAAATTAAACAATATTCTTGGAGATTTGTGCGTCGTATATGCGCAAAAATATGGGTTATTGCTCAGCATAATATTACTGAGACTTATGACGAACCTAATATATCTGCAGCGCTGATTTTCAGCAATAACCGATGATATAATATAATATATTATTAAAACTTTAAATATAGAATATATATTGCCAATAAAATTGGGTTAGATTGATATGTTTAGTTATTAAACTAAATATAATACATGATATCCTTACCAATAAAACTGACACTCATAGAATTTGAACAAACTACTAACAAGCCAAGGACTACAATAAAATTGTTAATTTATAAGGTATCCACGGTGCTTTGACAGATTTATTTATGAAGTTAGTTTGTTTAATATTTTTTATGTATCAAAACGTCACAGGTTACAACCACTACAAAGCTTATTCCATTAATAACTGAAGTAAAAACAAATTATTGCGTCATCTGTCCATATTGAAAAATAATGCTTAGATACTTGCTGGGCCAATAGTACTTATATTCCTTTAAAATGGGAGGATCCACCAAAATTTCAGAAAAAATAGTACGATACCATTCTTAACAATTCAGGCTTAGCTAAAACAAATCCAATTCAAAGCTAAACCATTTTTTTATAGATATATTTGTAGATACATTTATTCCCCATACTAAAATACCTACTAATTCGTTATTATGCAATTTGGCTTTATAACACAGTCAAACATTTAAACCTAAAACAAAAAATACAGGGACGTTTTTCAAGGGTTTTGTTGAAGTCTATCTCTATAAGTGAATCTCTATATACCTGATTAATACTACCTGCTACAGATTAAAAGTTGCCTACAAAGATTCTAAATATTCACCGATTTTTCAGGCGGCCTTTCCACTAAAAAGTACCCTCCAGTCTTTTTTCGAAGCTACTAAATAGAATACTTATCATCAAAGATATCATATATATATATACCTACTTACCAACGTATAAGCTATACGCAATAAAGTAATGACCATTAATTAATCTATTCTTCGAGCATAAAGATCTCGTAAGTTATATTATTACATATTCTTTTCAATCACTTAAGTACGCTGTAATATTATGTATGAGCGCATTATTTTAAGTAATCTTTCTAAAAAATGTTCGTGGAGCACCCTGCATTCCGATATAATCAATAGTGAGGTTTAACCGAAACAAAAAACAAATGGATGAACATGCATGCTTATACTTTCATATCTCGTATGGAATTTAAAAAATACCATATCTGTTTTGTGTTCCGAGCACTACACATCCTCATCAATAAATATGTTACATAACGTAATTGTTCATATCACGTTAAATATTTTTTTAAATTTGGTTATACTTAGGTACGTTGAATGTATATATTTTTTTAAACAATTTATTCAATAAAAAATCTACAGTTTACAATGACAACAAAAATCGCCAAACTGTACAACAGTTTGTTGGCGATAATGGCGCTCTTTTACAACTTATAATCACATTTTTAGTAATAAGCAATAACACATTTATCTCAACAATTAAATAAATATAAATCTATGCTAAATTAATTTTAATGCAAGTAATTTTAGGCTGTTGAGTATGCTGAAGGACGCGCATCCCACTTAAACAATAAGATAACAATTAAATGTAGTATATAAGCGACTTGAGTTATTTAGTAACATAAAATACATTGGACATACACGGATGTATTTCTCATAAAATCTATATTGTTTAAACTACCGGAGTCAAGTATTGCCTGGTTCTCTTGCCATAATAATTCCTTACAGACGGATCACATATTTACCCTGCTCGACCCGCCTGGTACGATATTTATGAGTTTTAGGTTCTTTGTGTTCATTTCCCATATACTGTTTCTAACGCGATTAGGTATTTTAATTTTTCATGCACGGGTAGTATTTTACACGTTTTAAATAATTGGTCATAATTTGGTTTACACTGTGCTTTTACTTGTATTGCTGACCAGATACTTAATTAGTCTAATCTGTAATTCTTTTATTCGATCTAACTGTGTTTTAAATGTAAGACCGTAACTGCTTAATCCATTTAATTAACCAGTTGGTCAGCAAGTGCGTAATAGAGAACATACTAGACTTTTTTGTTTACAAAACTACTAATGTGAAAAAAATTACCCAGAATTGACTGCAGTTTATTACATACGTCATTTACATGTAATTTCCAATTAAGACTCCTGTCAACTGTTAAACCTCAGTATCGGTATTTATCTACTACATTTATATTTGTGCACTGACATCAGTTTTTATTGTTATGTAGGCACTCATATGTATGTCCAGTTATATCTATGCTTAGTTGACCATGCTTATTGGATTTACTGTATGGTGAACTTATGCACATAGCCTTAGTTTTAGAAAATTATGTACTCTCCGTTACTTCTTTTACTTATGTTATGACCAATAATAAGTAGCATGTGTGATTATTCGCTTTCCAGGGTTCCGTAACCAAAAAACAAATGGAACCTTATTGCTGTTTGTAAGTCGAATCGTCCATATGACGCGGAACCTAGTTCGTGTGTTAATGAGATACAGATTAAATTTAGATATTTTGTGTGACTCAAAACCGAATATCATTAATTCAATAAAATTCGAGGGATTCTCATAATAAGGAAGCTAAATTCCTTATTTTTCTTGATTGAAATAGTGTCTGATAATTTTAATATAAAAAGAAACAATTTGTTTGCAACAAATTTAAATACAAAATAATGAAAATGCTGATTCAAAATAGGTATAGCTTAAAACCTGTGCCTAAATTAAAGAATATTTTTTTACAAAATTGTATAATAACAATATTTTTAAGTGATCTACATACTTAACACACTATCGAGTTAGTTTGATTATTATCAAAAGGATCATTCCGTAATGGCAGCGCTAGCTGAGAGTTTTCATAAACAAATAATGCAATTCAACAGCACAGGAGTAACATTGCGTGCACTTTACAATTTACTCAATAATATTGATATATCATTATAGCATAGAATGCTATGCTACGGTTCCTTGTGTGAAAACAGAAAATAATAAGTTATTGCTCAAGCGTTTGATTAGCAGACATATTATATTGTATTAAAAGTACAAAAAACTTAAACTATTTATTATGTAAATACTTACTGGACACCCAATGAAGGAACAGTGGGTGGCATTCACTCAGATGCCTACCAGTCCCCAAGTCGGTTCAAGAGACAGTTTATTTTAAATTATGATATCCCATCTCCTTTAACTGTTTCAATTAATTAAGCCTAGCAGCGATTGACGGTAGTCATTTGTTGAATGACGTTTTTTATGGCTCTATAAAAAGGAATATCTTTTTAACGTTTTTCATAGAAGTAACGGTATATTAATGGGTAAATTGTTATTTTTATCTCGTGAATAAAATTCTGAGAAAAATTCTTAAATTGTGATGGGTGATTAATATCGGCTTGATATTTTATTGGAAAACTAGATAATAAATTTATTAGATATAGTTGTGAACAGCACCATCTATAGTATTCTATAGCGACTTCTTAACATTCAGGTTAAACAGGTAAGAAAACTTTGTGTAGCAAACTAGAGAAGTGCAAATGCTGCTAACATTCACTTTGCAAAGATTCAGTTCGCTATGTTAGATGGCGACTCCGTCACACACAGTAGGTGTAACAAAATGCTATTGTAGAATCCTATAATTTTATATGCATTTTTAAATTGTTTATGGGGAATACGAAATGATATGACGGTGAAAATATATTAAGTATTTTAACTTATGTAGGTAATAAAAATAGACGTACCTTTATTTAAATATTTTTTTTGGGGTCTATATGATTATACATAATCTTTTATAGTGCTCATACCTAGGATATTAGTAAGATGTCTTCAAAATTGAAAGATTAATAATTTATTAAGCATCAGTTTGTTACACAAAGTACAACCTACAACAAAGTAATAAATAAGTAAAACCTTTGTTGCGCATGCTGAATAACTTTTACTTTGAGATCAACACTGAAATCCTGATCGAATCAGCAATAAAAGTGTGGTGGTAATTGTCGTAAGAAAGTAAGTGGGTAAATGTGATAACAAACATCTTTTATTGATATTGAATACATTTTTGATATAAGGAAAGTTATGAATTTGTATATTAAAATAATGATGCAGTTGTTAACATAGCGATGTCGTGGGTTTGGTGGGTGGTGCGCAGCGCGGGAATCGCCGCCGCCGCCGCCGCCGGAACGGCCGATTCAGCCCGAGGAAACGCCTGAGAAGCTGATTTACCGTAACACAAAAAAAATGTTCAGATAAGCCGACTTTCTAATAAACCCCACTAGACGTCCGAGCCTTCCTCCTTGTACATAATAAATCTTAAGGAGTCCTCTTCTTAAGCGCAGCGGCTCACAAACTTTTATAATTACGTGGGTTCTAATGATACTTATTTTATTCAAATTTACCGTATGATCGTTAGTTATAGATTAATTGCCTATGAATAATTACATAGTTTTAAATCTATGTAATTATTCACACCCCTTAATGTTTATACATAGTTAGATTAGAAATACAGTGGAACAACAGTGGAAAGTGCACGCTCAGGGCTCTAGCGCTACTCATACAAACGCTTATAAATGAAAAATTATTAATGTAAGTATTCTCAAAATAAAAAAAAACATCACTAGTAAGAAATCCTCTTAAAAAGTTGAGGTTAACTAGTCTAGTTAACCTCAAAAACGCATTTTTTTCAGATCGTGGCCCCTAATAATATGAATATTTCTATATCTTTTGTCCATTTTGCACTATCACTGAAAATGACACACACACAATAGAAAAAATCTATTGTTAAAAGGAAAAAATTAACAAAACAGTTTAAGAACCACTGGCTGACATTTTAATGTGGCTTAATAATCAGAATGAGAATAAAAAAGGCGGGAGTGTACCGATGGGCTTTAGCATGGCTCTAGATTGATGCCCCTCTCAGAGGTACTGTTGCGTAGGGCACTCTTATCGAGAACTTTTTTCCCTTTTTATCTTTAGTTTGAATATTGCCTCTCGTAATAAGGGCCTTGGACCGTTAAAAACTGGGGAATGCGCGACCCAGTGAATGAACTCCAATCCACGTGTCACGATAATAGCCTTGTTTTTAACAATTATTTGTATATTTTTTAGATTTAAGTGTAATTCATTACAATGCTTAAGTACGGTCGGCTAATAATACATTTTGAATTATATTGTTGTAGTTTTACGGTCTTAAATAATTATAATGCAATTTTAATAATATGGTAGTTATTGAGCATACATTGAGACATTCAACAGCAGAATCTTGATTACTAAATAAATGGTAGAGACACAGTCTATGTAATGTGGTAGTGATATGATATAAACAGTAAGTTATGAAAATATTTAGTACCATGGTAGAATACTTCGTAGTAGACCTGCTCAGCTGCAACGACCTAGCAATGGTTTGTTGACACTAGAGAGCTGTAAATGACCTTGAGATACTGTAAAATGTCGGCAAAACATTGGCAATCCCCCTGATACTGCTGATGTCTATAGGCGACGATAGTTTGTTACCATCAGGTGACCTGCCTTATCAGACTTGTGACATACAAAATATATCGTTTTGCTGAATATTAAAAATGCCCACTTTAAATCTAGTTAGATTTTAATTATGCCCGTCCATAACTTGATAAGTTAATTTGTCTATTAAAAAGAAGTAAATGTATAGGAGTGACGTCAGATGGTTGCGTGCGGCGCGGCTTAGCTTCTCGTGTTTCCTGCACTTATGCAGGCGGTGGTGAAATTCATGAAAATGCGCCGGCGATCAGGGAAATGATACCGAGAAAGTGATTTATTAATACCAACCAAAATTCTTCATAACTTACTAACACTTACTAACATTTATTTAAATAATGTCATACCTTTGTCGCTTTAAGTTTACTTACGTAAGACAGATTTAAAATAAATTATATAATTTATTTTAAATCTGTCTTAGTTATAAAGATTCAAATAATGTTTTTTAACAACGTATGTAAATAAACATTATTTACGTTATTATTTTATCGATCGTATTGCAAAATATCACCAAATAAAAGTTTATTAATAAATAAACGTTATTATTCAAACGAAGATGAATGTAGGTATTGTTTATTTTATACAAGTTTCACATTTATGATATTAATATTACTATCTCCTGTCGTTTCATTCGCGCATCAAACTCTTTGTTTTATAGTATTAATACGCGAAGAAAAAATATTATTCGTCTTTTGTCCTTTGTTTGTGAAACGATGTACTGTATTTTGTAGTAGTTATTAACGACCTTTAGTGTTATCAATAAAAAAAGGATATACTACCTAGTTTTCTTTCCTTAAAATCGAATTTTGACCAGTGTCGCTTAGAGTTTAGCAAAAAGTTAAGATCGCTCACTGAAAATATAGGATATTTAAGTTGAATTCCGAACATACTCGTACTACTTAAATCATGAGTACATAGGCATAATACTCTGTTTATTTCAAAAACGTATTCTGTTAGTTTTCTTTAACAGTCAATTGTGTGGCAAAGGTCAGTTTGATGGGTGCATTAAACTAAGAGTTGAACTATTTTTATAGTGTATAAAGTGGGATCACTGGAGCGTGGCACCAACTTAATTGATCCAGATAACAATTTGATAGTCGTGGGGGTACTTAAAACGTTCAGAAATTGGTCACAATTACCCTGGTTACTGTCTTGTAACAGTTTAATAGTCAGTTTCCATTTAGTGTGGGAAAAGGACGCCGACACTGACAGTGGGTAGAGGTGATCGACACTGAGTGATTTATCCCATTTTAATGTTAACTTACATTGTTTGTTTACATTACATATGGAAACAATGTAATTATATTGTGTTATGTATAGGATGGATGTTTCCAGGTTTCATATTTGAAATACACTAGGTATTTCAGCTATTAGGTTCCCAGAACCCCATTCTTCAGGGAGATCAGTTAAAATATTTTGAATTAAACATGACTGTGTGTCATAAAATATTTTTTTTCGCGATTTCAGATCAACGGGAGCATGGCATGGTTTCAAAGAGTAGACATTTAAAAGATAACATTGGAGTCATTCAATCATTAGACACGTAACAAATAATACAATTCGAAAAACAAAATATCTATATCGATAATTGTGTTTGTTCATATAGTAATAATATATATTTATATTGTAATAATCAATAAATTTATTTGATAGTTATTAGATAGATAAGTAGAATATAAAAGTTTTTTTTGTTATTTAACTTTAATTTTATGTCTGTTATTACCATAATTATATGCAATATAAATAAAAAAGCGAACACTTAAATAAAGAAAACAATTTTTTTACTAGTAACATTGCTTGATGTTATCCGGTACCTACATAGTAGGTAGGTAAGACTCAAACTATTAGAAAGCGGGAAGCCAGGTTTACACAACTCTGAAAAAAAAACAATTTATTGCTTTTCTTCATCGCCGTATCACTATCTATAGTATATATTATATGTATACTGAATTGAACTCAAGATTTTAGTACATAATAAATATTGATGCAGATGCAGATACTAAAGAGATGAGAAGATCACAGTGTCTACATACATTTGTTTTAGTACCAATGCAATGCTAGGTTTTTAAAATTCTGTAACATATACTTACTTTTAATTAATATGACAATATGCTTCGTTAACATAATACCATATTCGAAGATGAGCTTAATTCTAGAGAGTTTTCTTACAGCAAACCTTTGAGGAAAAAGAACGTTGCCAATATTATTTTTTCTATTATCCTTGTTACCTTGACGTTCCCAAGACATATAAATATTTAATTAAATTCCCGTGTCACGAACTCCGAAATGTATTTTTGGAAACGTAAATAAATTTAAGAAAGATGCACTGCATAAACAAAAATTGCCTTGCCGAGTTTCATGCAGGAGTCTTTTCAGTTTAAGTGTATTCCGAACCAAGAGAGTCCAAGAAAGTTCCAACCGTAGAGTCAATTGTAACGTTCATAAGTACCTTTACCAGGGCCTAAACTGAATAAATGAGTTATGAGTTTGAAACTACTAAACTGATCTTGATGAAATTTAGCACACAAATAAAATAAATAAATAGTTTATATACTGGAATAAGAGATAGCATACTTTATTCTGGGAAAATATAAGATCCCACGGGAACGCGGGTGAAACTGAGGGGGACAGTTAGTTACTCATATTAATAAAATATATAGTTTCAAATTTAAAAAAGTACCTAATATAAATACATATTTACGAATATAATTTCCGATACTTCCGTGTTATTAATAAAAATATTGCTTGAACGCATCGTAGTTCCGCTCATAAATATTAATGCATGAAAGAAAACAAGCGAGTATTAATATCGAAGGAAATATTGTAGTGCTATTAACACAACTATCAACTTGAGCAGTGTGTATGAATATTTCATTCAATCCATGTTCTAAATGTGATATAGGTAAGTTTTACTATCGGTCAAACTCAACAACGATATGAATAGCAACTAAGACCACTTTTAAGTCATTGTAATTAGTAAACATACTATGAATATTCTCAATAAGAGTGTATAAACAAATACAAGGCATACTATTTATGAAATACCGATAAAAAATATTAAATCATTATTTATTATTTGATTAATTAATTATGTAGATAAAGTCTGAAAGGATTTATATGAAACTTGCCACTTAGATCATATCCTGGAATAAAATAAGAAACTTTTTATCCCGGGAAAAGATAAGATCCCTCAGAAATGCGGATGAAATTGTGGAAAACTCGTATTATACTCAGAAGTAAGATCAAAAGAATAAATGATTAAGATTTGTATCATACAGATGGCGTGGATCAAAATTAAGTACTGAAATGGAAAGCTAGAAACCTTCATTAAAGGTACTTCGACGAGCGTAATTATGGCATCAGTTTCTAACTTAAGGTGCGGGCGGGGAAAGAGTGCAACCCAGCGGTCATGAAGACTAGAATATAATACATAGTTAATTCCAATAGTGCCACGTAAATACAGTAATTACTCCCCCTATTGTCTACGATAACGCTTCAAGAAACTCATATTTAAGATTGACTTTCATTCTCGACGGTTTGTACATTTATTGTCGAAAATCAAACCCAAAAAAACTCAAATAGAAGCATCGTTTAAATTGGGTACATTTAAAAGACTTCAACGAGCTGACGGTGTTAACGACTTCCGAACACAGTTTGACTTCTGTAATGAATAATTCATATACTTATTATGTATTTAATAAAAGTGACGTTTCCTGAGAAAAATGTTGAAGTAATGTGCGAATACTTCAGGTATTATACATTGCAAGATCAATTTATTGATCTAATATAGTAAACAGGTTGTGCGTGTAAATTTCCTCGAAAACAAATCGTTTGTTATTGTTACGCGAGTGGTATAATAACGCGGATACGTGCGTTCGCGTGCTATGATGGCGCTTGCGTGCAGGGAGAGCACTCGACCCACCTCGAGCCCCATCGCACTTAACTTGAACGATATACCAAAACAAAACAATTGCCAAAAACGTAACACTCCCAAGAACAAAGCTATATAGGAATTTGTTCACTTTGCACGGTAGACAAAGGTGATAGGGTACTTTGTGGTAATCGACTGACTGGACCCACAAGTTGAATTTATGTCCCGTCCCGTCGGTGTGTTACCACGGTTGCACTTGCCATTTAATTACCTTCAAAGCGTTGTAAAAAAGGTCGACAACACATTAGTAATGCTCAGTTGACTATATTCACTAACCATCAGGTGATCCACCTGCCTGTTTGTCAGACTACTGGCATAAAAACAGACAAATAATATTCACGGCCTTCGACGTGGCATCATGTCTTAAACCTCTTGTGGAGTCGAATAGTTTCGACGAACTCCTGAAAATTACGATTTTAATAGATCATCATATTCAGGATTTTTTATGTGTGAAGTGAGATTAAACTAAAAACTTAAACCGAATGAAACAATTTTTCTCGAGAGAACATTTACAACTATATTTTATCGCATCCCACTTTTTCTGACCTTTCTTAGGGTACAAATACGATTTTTATGTATATTATTAGACTCAATCCGTTGGCAACGCCAGATTCCAAAAAATAGAAAATAATTTAATACAAATCTTTAGGATTTACTAACGAATGCAGTTTGGGTCTTAGATCATGAAGTGCTAGTCAGAAAATAATGAAGTAATAAGAACAGAAATAAAGGAAAAAAATAGGTTTAATTAAAGAAAAGGCATTCTGAGGATTCTAAATTATTTGTCTCCTGTTATATTCGATGAGATATTATATTATGTGAGCACCATAAAAAAATATTCGTTGTTTTAGAGTATTTTTAGGTATACGTATATAAGTGTACAATGTTTTCTTCACTTATATATGTTAGGAATGTTTACTATATAGTTAACATTCCTGTTATATACGAAACATTGTGTAATATTTAAGAACTAATATTAAGTACGAAGTAACAGATTAAAAAAAACATTTGTTCATCCCACCCAGCACAGTATTTCGTCTCGCACTTGGCGGTCTTTAGTATTTATCATTAACTAGGTTCTGCTCCGTAGTTTTCCCGTTTCTCAGATGAATAAGGAATATATATGCAAAGTATTACGTCCGTATAAGTACGGACCCATCGTCGCGTGAAAGAAGAAAACAAAAACACATGTTTGCATTTATAATATTAATAAAGATAGAGGGGTGTCATTCAAAAGGTACCTAGATATTGTGCACAACAAAAGTTTGTGTAATTTCGATCACATAGATGATAGGTAGAATAATCCCACTGATATTATACATGTGAAAGTTTGGATGGATAGATGGATGTTTGTTATTCTTTCACGCAAAACGGCTTAACGATTTTTTATGAAACTTGGCACACAGGTAGTCTATATCCTGGAATAAAACATAGGATTTTTATCCCGGGAGAAGATATGATCCCTCGGGAATGCGGGCGAAAGCGGAAGACAGCTAGTAACATTACAAATCCAAAGGTAGGAAAAAATCTGTTTAATTCGACTTGATTACTATAATTATGAATACTAGCTTACAAAAATGCATTTATTTATTGATATAAATTATTGAATATAGATATGAATATACAATCTAAATGTTCCTGGAGGCTGCCGCAACCAAAGAGCGCTCTTGTTGTCGAACTATGCGAACTAGTTTGACGATGATCCCGCTCTTAGTTCTTTATAATGAATTTACTTTTCTGGCGGTCGCTTCATGGTAGCGCTGACTCTAGTTTTTGCTCATTATTTAGTTCCAAAGATATCTTATTAGTTCGTTCGTCATATGACTGCGAACTAAATTGAGAGCTCCCAATAGTGACCATATTTCCTCAAAACACCAGTGCATGTTGCTGGTAATGTTCCTCTTTAACTAAATAAATATGAAATATTAATATAAACAATATTTATACTTCAAGAAAGCCAAAAATTTAAACATCAATGAAATTAAAATAGACATGAAACTATGATAGTTTTCATAGTGTCTATATGTACCTATATATTGATATGTATATGTCGATATACAGCACTACAACACTAACAAAAGGATGTATACTTACACTGTAAGAGATTAGAAAAAAGAGAGACGCGTCTTCGTGGAAGATAGTGCCTATATTTATATTTTGGAAATACATAGGTACATTCAAAATATTCAAAGCAAAAAGTACGATGGTTTAAATAACAGTAGCAGTGAAGTATATAAATAAATATTATCCTTGTACTTAAATTTCAAATTAGGGAACTTTCATAATAAGTAGACAAGCATTTAGGTCGATTCCTAATTATGTATTTTATTGTTACATAATTTAGTAGAAACTCACACAGCGTTATGTTTGGTATTGACTGCTCGTACTGCAGCAGATTGAAGAGTACGAATGTACAAAATGGATGCAAAGAATACGCACACATACTGGGCTCGGGATTCTTTCAGGCGTGAAAATGAATGTTATAAATAATCAAGCGCACCGCGGGTAATTATCATACGAGCTTGGAGGCTAGTGCGGTTTCAACCAGTGCAATATTGATTGAATATAGTAAAAACAATAAAAAAGTGAATAGTAATTTGGTCCACATCCCGTCACCGAAAGAAGACGGTCATGGATTGGTTGAAATTGGTCGGTATCTTCTTCAGTGATTTTTTCTAACTAATACGTGATTGTGATAGTGATAAAAAGTGATAATTGCTGGGGACTGTGCAAAAAAGTATTTGTGATTTTTTAACAAATTAAAAGTGACGTAATATGGCATGACGTTTATTGATAAAAAAATGTGTACATACTATATAAAAGTTAAATTAAATTAGATAAACTATTTTATGGAGACCAAAATATACTTAAGCTCTATTTTTGAAAACAAATTAAAACGCATGTGCTGTGAAAAGTGCAATTATTTATTACATGAGGAGCTTTGCAAACAAAACACAATATTTTTATTACACTTTTCGCGTAATCTTTTTTTATACCTCATCTAGTAGTAGTTTTAAATGAAAACTTTGTTAATATCGTTCCAGTTTTAAAGTCCCGTCTTTAAAATACGTATACTTTATAGTTATGGTATAAATTACCGTCTTTCAAATATTTTTTTAATACCAATCATAAAGGAAAATAGGTTTTAATAAGACGGACTAAAGTAGCATTCTTTTTGAGTAATTTTAAATTTTTTCTCTGGCCCCGATTTAAATATTCATTATTTGACGTTGATACGAGACTTATTTTTATTTAATTCCCCTGGTTCTGGACCTCTTCTGGGTAACACATTTTTCATTATTAGTTGTTTTTTTTAGTCGGTTTAAGCTACTTTATAATGTTACTAATCAGTCTATTAAAATTTATTTAAACATTAATAATAACCTTATCCTTATTTAATCAAAATGTGCATAATAACACACCGATGACAAAGAAATCGGATTAATTGAAAACTTCATAGTCAATTATTTAAATAAAAAACGATAATTATTTGAATTTTGAAAAACTTTATTTGGATATTACTCAAACTCAAACTCAAAATGTTTTATTAAATTTTGGGACACTTAAGGAACACTTATTGAACGTCATCTTATTGCTATTTTTAATGCTATTGTTACTGTTACCACCATTTAGGTTTATTAGATGTAGGTAACTATTTTTATCCAAAAATCATAATCCTACGTGGTCAAGAACCGACTGTTTAGATTAGTCTCTACGGTAAAGTGAATCTTAATATAAAAATGCCATGTGACAATGTTGGTCCGCGATGAACTCCGATACTATACTAAACCGATCTTGATGAAACTTGTCACATAAATAGATTATATCTTAGAATAAGAGATCAGATATTTTTATCCCGGAAAAAGATAAGATCCCACTGGAACGCGTGTGAAACCGCGTTGGACAGCAATGGTGGTTATATAATTATAATATAATTTGTTATAATTACCCCTTTTTGTTCACCAACTCCTCATGTAATATTATTAAAGGGCTACATTATTTTTCACATTGAATCTCTTATATAAATGATGAGTATAACAAAATCATTCGCTACATTTTTAAAAATAAAGCTACCGTTTTTAAATAGAACTAAAGATAGATAAAGATTTGCACAAATACGGGAGTTCCTAAATTCCTTTAATCTGTTTCATTAATCTGCTGTCTATTTATAGGCATAATTGTAATTGAGTCATAATTAAATGGATAGTCATCACACATGTTTTTTTTATTACAGTTTACTCTTCTGGTAGCTGTTGCGACCATTCACGTAACGGCAGAAGGACCTAAGTATGTACCTAATTCTTTATTTTAAAAATTATTTTAACATGGAAAAACAACTTAAGGTGACAGTTAAATACTATCTCAAACATATTTTTCCTCTTTATACAAAAAGGACTTAATGTTCGAAATCAGGATTAAGTATCACACACATATTTTCTTTTATAACCGTAGGTTCATTTGATGAAATGGTACAATAAATTTAAGAATATTGTATCATTTAAAATTTTTGTATACATTAAAATGTATATAAATTTAATCGTTATAATGAAAATAACAACATAGTTCTAGAATACATTACAAGCGAAAGTATTTTCATGATGAAGCTATGCGAACCAACGACCATTGTCAATGTCACTACCCTGGCGATTGCAACTAAATTGTTATGTTTCTCTGCTAAGCGCTAAGTAATTGTCGTGTACAACAATAAGTATACCTATAGTGACGCGTAATCAGGGGTCGGCGACGATGACGATTAAAGTGCAATGTGATTCCTGAGGTAACAATTTAATAACCGTACGTTACATGCCGTAAAAAATAATGATATCAGTCTGAATTGTGTGTTGTAAATGGTATGTGAGTGTGTAACGGACGACGGACATGTAGCGCTGACACCATCCATACCGGTGACATCGCGGTGCCTGCACGCGCGCTCGCGTCGTTGCGACTCCGAGAGGGAAAGCCGCTACCGCGTCACGCGTCATGCCATTGACACTGCAATAGATGGAACAGCGTCCGTCATAAAAACATTGCCATTGAAAATGCACGCGATCGATTAGCCCTACATAGAATATCGACACTCTAACTTTCTTTTGTTTCAGGAAAAAGATCCGCATACATCTACCACAGAAGGTGAAGCATATTCATCATCACAAGAAGATATATATAACGAATCATCCGGCATCGTCCCAATACGCGCCGGCTTACATGCCGAGTGTGAATGCATTACGTGAAGGTGCGGTAGCGGTGCCGACGAATATGGGTCTGCCGGCCGTAGCCAGCATTGTGCCTTTCAACTCAGTTGAACTATATGAAGAGTCACAACCGCGGTTGCCCGGCGTCGCTCCGGCTGCCTCTAAGCTCTTACCGCTATACCGCGCTCGCGGCTACTATGGACCCACACCTTCAGAGTGGGAGGATCAGGAGTATGACCTAGCTCCTCCTCCAGAACCTTCAGATCATGCTTACTTACCTTCTGCCTTCTCGGCACCATCAGCCACGGGTCCGGCTCCTAATTATGCTCCAAAAAGAGTGAAAATGATCAAAGTCAACGAACAACCACGGAAAAAACTTCCACGAAAAGTTAAGCCGAAACGGCTAAATATTATACGAGGTAGACCTCTGCCTGAAGAAGAATTACCGGTGTCTAATTTTCACGAACAATTTTATTCAGATCTGGATGGATCAGGAACTATAAGAAAAGTGAAGAAACCTCAACGAGTTGAAAAAATTATTGACGGTGATAATGAACATATTCACACATACAGTGAGGAGCACATTCATAAATTAGTGTTCGATGATAGCTCAAAAGTCAGCGGTGTGGTCGGTGTAGATTCTGTTGCCAGTATGTCCAGGCATCCCTTTATTCCTCTCAAGCATTCTCAAGCATTACTTGCAGTTTCGGATCCGCTAATGGCATACACGCCTTTCGGTTCCTTGGGAACACCGTTGCACCAAGAGTACGCCGAATACAACCCACGTGATATAACACACGATCATATCTTTCATGACCACGGCGAAATTCCAGCAGATGCGGACGTCACCAAAGAGCAATTAAATTTCCCGCCAAGAGTTTCTTACAACAGTCATGGTGTAAGAGTTGGCCCAAAAGCTCCCAAACATAAATATTCTCCGAAATACAAAAAGCCAACAAAACCATCGTATTTGACCGATCTTTCCTACTACGAAAGTATTTATGCTCCGTATAATAAACTTAGAAACGTCAACAGACCTACGGCCCAAACATCTCATTACGAATCTGCATCAGAGCCAAGTCTTGAAGATTACAGGCCAATACCGGCATTTAAGCTGAAAGACAAAGAAAAAATTAAGACACGCGATATACCGGCACTGTATTTTGATAAAGGAAAACAACTTTCTGATTACCGCTTACAACAAGCGAGTGTCCCTGCACCATTCTCCGTCTCTTCCACAGTCGTACATGATTATAAGCCAAAGCGCTACGCTGGTAATCATGGTCCTGTTGGATATGCAAAATTCAAAGATCCCCTACTCAATTTCAAAGACAGCTATTCGAATAACTATGAATATGACACATATGCTTCGTCGTCTAATTTGTATACGTCAGAAGATAAACAAGAAAATTCTAATATAGGATATCAAAACAAAAATGGTAAGAAAAAATCTATATCAACACAAAATATAAGCTTCGGAGGTTTAGACCACCAGACGACTGTGGACCACATGAAAGGTTCTGACATCTCAGGAATAGATAGCGAAGCTGCCCCAACTGCTCTAGAACAACTCAGTAATTTAGACCAAATAAAATCAACAGAATCGGTGACCTCTACTGCTTACACGATAAGGGAGTCTTCACCAGTCCATCCATACTATACCGTAATGGCAATAAAAGCTTTACGCGGTGATCAAATTGCCATAGCTGAAGCATCCAATAATAATTACCAATACGCCGAAGCACCTGCGGCGTCAACTACACCTTATCCATCATCTGTGGCAACGACGACGGCTGCTCCCACCGATTACTATGATATACACCAAAATACAGATACTATTACAACAGAACCACCGGCATATATTCCTGAATTGAAACCTAGACAACGACCCCAGGATTCCAGTGTTATAAACAATAATAGGCAAACTCGAAAAAGATATACAGTTGTAGA
The DNA here is from genome assembly GCA_951361185.1 of Ochropacha duplaris. Classification (NCBI taxonomy): domain Eukaryota; kingdom Metazoa; phylum Arthropoda; class Insecta; order Lepidoptera; family Drepanidae; genus Ochropacha; species Ochropacha duplaris. The sequence continues at coordinate 7,669,691 of OX592690.1, forward strand.
AGTGCAATCACCGGATGATCATAGTTCAGAAAGAGCTGTTACGCATACTTTGTTGCGGTTTTCGAAAAAGCATGCAGAAACAAGTGGTACGGGGAATCTCAAATATGGTGACAGAATTTGAACATTTATAAATTATTAGTGCTATTCAAATAAATGTAAATATTCGTGATCTTAGTTCTACGTGTAAGTGATTTTAAGTTCATTATTTTGCTACGAGAACGCTTTGTTATTTATCATGCTATGTTATACATAGCTAAAGCTATCCGACTTGTTTATTATCAGAGATATAGATAAAACGCGAACGACAATGGTGTTATGCATTTTATACGAACCATTAGGCGAAGTTGTAGAATTAATTAAAATGTGAAAATTTTACAAATTATTTGATTTTTATTTCAGTGAGCAAAGTATTAATTAAAGCTCCTTCGATTGGCATAGTTTCTTTAACACGTCACTGTGAGTTGCTTTACCAATTCAGCAGGCGTAATGATAAAAACCGGCCAAGTGAGAGTCGGACTCGCGCACAAAGGGTTCCGTAAAAACGGCAAAAATTCACGTTTGTTGTATCCCATACAACAAACGTGAATTTTTGCCCCCCTAAAATATTTAAAAGTAAAAATACAACTGAGTATTTGGTGAATATTCCAAGTGCTTACCACTTGGAATATTCAATGCCATTATTGATATCGAGCAAAAAAGGGCAAAAAAATCGCGTTTGTTTAATGGGAACCCCCCTTAAATATTTATTTTGTTTTGTTTTTATTTGTTGCTATAGCTGCAACAGAAATACGTTGTGAAAATTTCAACTGTCGCGCTATCGCGGTTCTTGAGATACAGCCTGGTGACAGACAGACGGACCGACGAACAGACAGCGAAGTCTTAGTAATAGGGTCCCGTTTTTACCCTTTGGGTACGGAACCCTAAAAACAAAGTGTGAGAATGTACTAAATACAAGCTTCTATAAAGGCTCAACTTTGTTGAAGAATGTTCATATTCTTAATTAATACAATACCTACTATTTACAAATAAATGACAATGAATTTATTTAAAATTTGCCGTCGCCCCGTGATTTCACCCGCGTCTTTAGTTGAAGTAGTCTTTAGCACAGATGACTAATATAGCATCCTATTAGTGAAAGAATTTTCAAAATCGGATCAGAAGAGTCGGAGATCAACTCGTACACTTCTCGTACATCGTAACTTACAAATATCTCTTTATAATATTAGTATTTTCCTAAAGGATACTGCTGTTGCTGATTAGCAAAGTTCCCAGCAGACTGGCAGCGTTCGCTCTTTGGATGGCCAAGATAATGCATATAAATTTTCGGTGACTCAAAATATCGCGAGGAAACCACATGGTGGTAGCTCCAATGGTCCATACATACCTAGTATGTATGGACAATTGGAGCAACAAATTTTTTGAGTCTTTGGATTTGGTAATTTTGTTATAGACCTGAATACAACCTATGACGAAAGCTAAGGATAGAGCACGCATGCTAAGAAGTCAACTACTCTTGCTTTGAGTAAGGACATACAGACGCCGTAAACTACATAGTTTGCATTATAAATATGGACGGAAAATGTTGTGTCCTCCGCTGGTACATTAAATCGGGTGGGAAATTCCACAAAATATCTTTATTAATTAAATTAACTCTTTACAAGTATTTGTAACCGTCACTTGTTATATATATATACAGGATGTCCCATAAATAACACGCCAGAGTGACACTGGAGCTAGATTGGCTTCAGGTCTATCAGATAACATTAACAAGACCTTAGTAAAAGTTTTCTGGTTTTCGAGATATGCTTTTATGCTTTTAAAAAAAATCTATGTGAGTAATTTGGCGACAAAAGACGCCTGCACCATTTATTAAGTATTATTTTTAATTGTAGTATTTTCCAAGTAGCACGACTTAAATGACAAAAATTGGAATTTATTACTTTTGGCAAAAAAAAACTACGAATGTTATGCCATTTTCGAAATAACATTAATTTTTAAGATAATTTTGCTGATTCAGTCGAGTACATTTTTTTTTTCACAGTAATTAGTCAAACTTTAGTTACGATTTTCGCATTGACTTAAAATGAAACAACTTAGTTATTTTTTGAGCATAGCGTATTAGTTTCAAATGAAATGATTACTTGGCTGCCTCAACCAACTAGGAAAAAAACCTATAAGTTAGAAGTTATTTATAGCTAAAACAGGCGAAAAAAAGTCCAAAAAATAGTGTATTTTTTTGGAAATAGCCTAATAGTTGACGTGAGTCAAGTGTGGGGCAGAGGACGGCGGTGCGGGCGGCGCGGTGGGATGGCGCTATCCAAGATCTCACAATGAGTCAAGATCCACTAGATTTGCCAATGTGGGAAACCGGATGTAGGTAAGTTAGACAAAGCTGTTACATAATCAAACAACATGATTGTTCATTATAATAATATATCCTTTTATAATATTTATAAATGGTAAGTTTGTGTGTATGGATGAATATCACTTTTCATAACGAGGAATAAGTATATATCTCTGACTGGAAATCAAATTAAACTGCGGGGTGAATGCGGAAGCTAGTAATAATAATAACAAATCTTTTTATTTTTTACATTTAAAATGTATCTTAGATATGAAGTAGTTAGGTACTTAGATAATTTTAGTTGAAGTACAAACATAACTTTTCTTTTATTCTATTTTGCTTAAAGAATATAAATACGATAAAACCCAGAATATTACGTTGTTAATATTACTTTATTAGGCAAAATTATCTTGATGCGACCACAAATTAAATTATGAATAATTGTATTAAATGACATACACACAAATGTAAATTATAATTGATAATAATGATTGTATTGTTACTTGTGACCTTATGCATGCACTTCATGTGGCGTGTAGGGATAGAGATCTATTTATAAAATCTTAAATTAAATTAATCATTTATAATTTGCCCGCCTTATGTGAGCTTTTCACATTAGGTACTTTATATATCAATCATTTGTATCTAAAAAGCAGTACTAATTGTGACTAATTTAAAGCTAATAATTAATTATTGCAATATTCGTATGTAATAAAAAATTATCCAATTTCAAATATTCTTGAATAACTACTGTATTTTCTCAGCTACATAGATATCATTTGCTTTTTGGAATTAATCATTGATAAACACATTCTATTTTGACGAGATCTCTACGTGCTTTACGTAATGTTTATTTGTTTATACATATGTATGTATGTTTGTTTGTCTTGAAATTCATAAGGGGCTGGCATTCATGAACACCCTCAGTGCCAGACCTTATGTGGCCATAATTAAACTTCTTAATACTAATTAATTTTATAATTTATTTAAATTTAGTAGAAATATAAATTGAAATTAATTTTAGGTTTTAATTTATATTCACTGAAAACTCAGTTCCTACCTACTGAAACAATGCGTTAGCGCAAGAATTTACTTATGTCTGAGTAAATAAAAAAAAATGTTACTAAAACATTGCTCCGGACATTGTATGTAACTAAAAATACAAAAGTACAATAAATAGGTATTCGATTTTATGTCGACATAAAACGTTTAGAAACCTAGTTTGTGTGTCCATTCACTTACTCGTATTAGCTTTGATTTAATTTTAAGATGCTTGAGCTAAGTTAAATACTATTAATCAGTGTAATGCCTGTAACTATAAAATAAGTAAGCTCTTAAATATATTTCCCATGGTCAATGAACGATGTGAACCGCGTGAGAAATTTCTTAATGCATTTTTGTTCATAACGTTTTATTGTCGCCATCAAGTTTATTGTTATTTGTTATCTTGTCATGTGAGAGAAACTGTTGTTACAATGCACAATGAAATAACGTTCTCCCTGACTGTTCTTTATTTTAATATTTTATAGGGATCTAATGATTAGGATAGCTCTTGTTTTCAAAAATGTGGAAATCTATCTTGGTATTCATGTTTATCGTCGCATATAATATAGTCAAAAATGACGAAAAGAAACACATAATAAATTAAATAGTTTTTACTATAATTAAACAAAACAATAACTTAACCTAAACCTATTTACAACAACAATATTGCAACTTGTACTTTTAACAACGGATACATTGATGCTTACCCATATTTTAAACACCTGAGAACTATGACTTAGTAGGCATCACTTTAACATCATATTTTTACTTTCGCTTGTGGTAGGGTCCACCACCGTGTCCAGAACCTATGGCGTTTGTATAACTATCACCACCAAAACCACCGCCTCCGTGGCCTCCCGTACCGCCTAGGCCAAATCCTCCATGGCCTCCTCCATGTCCACCACTGACCCCGTGTATATTCAATCCAACACTGTAACTGTCAAGTTGGCCTCCTCCAAAACCACCCGAATGTCCACCTCCTAAGCTGTAGCTGTCACTCCCGTGACCGTGACCATCACTACTGTGGGTATCATAACTGCCTAGTCCAGAAAAACTGCCATGGCCTCCTCCTCCACCGCCACCACCACCGTGTTCTCCTATGCTGTAGCTGTCATGTCCACCGAAACCACCCGATCCGTGGCTGTCGTGACCACCAACACTGTAACTATCATGCCCACCCAAAGAGTAACCTCCTAGTCCACCAGAGGATCCACCCCCAAGATCACTTCCATGATGGCTATGATCATCATGACCTCCTCCAAAGCTACCACCAAATCCACCACTTATTTCATGACCACCACCATGTCCTCCACTAAATCCGCCACTAATTCCACCGCCATGACTGCCACCATGACCGCTATCATGACCTCCGCCAAAACTACTGCCATGTCCAGCACTGAATCCACCGCCATGACCTCCTCCAAATCCACCTGCATGACCTCCTCCAAATCCACCGCTGTGGCCTCCTCCTAAACCACTATCATGACCTCCAAATCCACCTCCATGGCCTCCTCCAAATCCACCGCCATGGCCTCCTCCAAATCCACCGCCATGGCCTCCAAATCCACCTCCATGGCCTCCTCCAAATCCACCGCCATGGCCTCCTCCTAAACCAATATCATGACCTCCTCCAAATCCACTGCCGTGGCCTCCTCCTAATCCACTATCATGACCACCTCCGAATCCACTGTCATGACCGCTTCCAAAGCCACCTCCATGGCCGCCACTTAGGTCGTATCCACCGCCGCCGCCAAGATCATGTCCACCGTGACCACCTCCTAAGTCATATCCTCCAGAACTTCCTCCGATATCATGTCCGCCATGACCACCTCCTAAGTCCAGATCTCCGTGACCTCCTCCTAGCTCTAGACCACCGTGGCCACCTCCATGTCCACCTCCGAAATCATGGCTACTGTGACCACCTCCAAAGCCACCGCTGTGCCCTCCTTTTAAGTGATCGGCAAATCCACCGTGCAAATGGTCGGCAAAGCCACCGCCTCCACCGTGACCACCGCCGTGACCACCGCCGTGGCCACCTCCGTGGCTGCCACCGTATCCACTGCCATGACTACCACCATATCCTCCACCGCCACCGCCTCCACCAAATCCGTGGTCATGATGTTCATGTACTACCACTTCTTTGGAAGAATGGTGTTCTTCAGGGATATGCACGCGAATGTGAACACTGTTAACAAAGATACGTCAATATAAGAATATGTCAATCTCACACATACAGTTTTATTATAAGATATTTTCGCATCCTTATTAAAAAAATCAACAAACAATATGAATAATAAGAAACAATCGATCGCAGAGCCAACAGGTCAATCGAAACAAGTAAAAGCAAAATGTAAGGATAGCTCTATCATTAGAACACAATAGATTTTCACTATTTACCGCAATAAAGAGACGCGTGAGAAATGTTTATAGAAATCTCAACCAAATTGCTCCATCCACATTAGTTTTTGCGGTTACACACAGTTCATAGTGAAGCGAAACTAATCGTTATTTGAACTTGCAAAAAACAGTGTTGATGGAGTGTATCTTGATTTGTGAAAATTAATTAATACTAACTGTTCATGTCCAAAAGTCGCGAAGCAAACGCCAACGCTAGCCAGTAGAAAGCAGCTGAGCTGAAATAATAATAGTAAATAGTCATTTAGTTTGCATAGTGATTTATTACTAATACACATCGCTTACTTACGATATCGCATTTCTGTAGTCATTTGTAATGCATGAGATTGAATGTGGCTAAAACGAGTCATACAAGATATAATCTCTTATGCTGAATGAGGTATTTGTAACAACACTCTTACTTATGTTAACTTTACGTAACACTTTTCCTACCTCTTTAAATGTACTTCCGAGTTTCGATAAGTGGTTAGAAATCTCCTTGAATTAAATCCTAATAAGAGATTGGCTTTACTTTTTATGGCGCTTCTTGAACAATTTCTTTCATCAACATAAAATTACATTACTTTATTATTTCAACTGATCGTCAAATATCCATAAAAAAGCAAGATCCATGCAAGACCAATTAAATTTATTGATATCTACAAAATAATATAAAAGAATGAGTTAAGTTGTTCTAAAACGATATTAAATTTACATAATTTTAGCAATCGAGCACAGACAGGATCACTAACACTTTTAGCGGTATCATAATGATTTATAAATTCATAATACTTATTAATTTGAAATTTTCGGGGTTTAATCAGAAACCTAGAACTAAGCTTCAATTCATAAAAGATTAATTTTATGGCAGTGAGATCATATCCTATGATGTCATAACTCAAATGTCAGTTAACAGACATAATCACTAGGTAAATACGTGCACATTCATCAAGTAAATAGTCCAGAACCAATTCGCACTGTGGGGTAACGATGGTATGAATGCTACTCACAGCCACACGGGAAGCCATGATGCGCGGGAGTGAACGTGGATCTGAGGTCGCGACCCCCTCTGCACCTGCTCTTGCTGGTGAAACGAACGTAACAACTCTTATGATGCTGCTGCCATCGCGTAAGCCTTTTATATGACAGTGAATGTGCACAACCCCTACTCCGATCGCTAAAAATGTATTGATATTGTGAATAAGAGAAATTAAACATATTTATGAATCCAAAAAAATCTATAATTCCTATGAATCAGAGTTACTCAATATGTTTTCCACACACCCGGCAATTTAGTTTAATTTCGTTTCGGATGTTCATAACAATTATTCAAGAGTTATTAGAAGCCCTTGTTTGTCAGGTATGAACCGATCAGACAATTAAAATTATTGGCGTTTTCGTTTACTGCATCAAATAAAATGTTATGTGTTTTGTAACAAATACTATTTAAGCTATACGCTAGGCTCCTTTTGGTTTCAGTTGTTCTACTTCTCATTTGAACTGCGAATAATTTCGCTATCTTATTTATAGGAATAATAATTACCTACCTATGTTTATGGGTCCACTGCCGTTTTTATTATACTTACGTATAGAACAGTGAAGTAAGAAAAGGGTAAAAGTACTATAGTGATCATGTTGACATAATTGCATCGTTATAGTAGTCGTATAGATAGTGCGATGCGTTGGACAACAGACCCGGTTCGTGTCCAGTCTATTACGCAAAAGCACTTATGTCCATGAATGGTCACTCTCCCCTGGTCGCCTTAGTTGTTTATATGTATACAATAACAACTTTATACTTCCTATTTGTATATATGATGTCTGTTGTTTCTTTAGCTTTATATCTACTATTATAATTATGCGATCATCTAGTTCTGCTTGCGCTAAAATAGATGTTAAAGTACAACCCTTGCAGGTGCAGGGAAATTTGGAAATTGGAACAATATATCAAATTGCCAAGTACATGTGGACGATATAATTTGGTAATTAGTTGCAAGCACCCAGGACGGTTCACAGTACCTAAGTTAAATCCGAAATAATATACTTAACGAAAATGTGACCGCAATGATTTTGTGGTTAACCAATACCTAATGTCAGTTCAAAATAAACAGTTAATTGTAAAATCTACATAGGTATTTACTACTAATAATATTTATACTGGCAATAAAAAAAGGCAAGTAGGTAAATTATTCTGAAAGAATAAAATATTAGCCGCAGCATTGACCATAACCATATAAATAACTTTGAAATTACCGTTTTATACTAAAAAGTAGAGTAGGCATTATACATTTTTTTATGTTTTTTATTCAAATAGGCCTTTACAAGCACTTATGAATAGTCTAGACTCTAATGCTCGGTTCAGAAGGTTGCTTTTGCTGAGAAGAGCCGGCAATAAACTCAGAAATTACTCTTTTCAAAAACAACTTACACCTATTCTTACTTACACATTAAATCATTATTTATTTATCTAGTCTCACTGATAATATTTGCGTGTTAAGGCGGCAAAATAATAATAAATAGAATTTAATTATGACTGACTAACAAACAAACTCAAGCAGACCAGCCCCCACAAGCAGCACCTGTTCACAAGTATGACGCGTGTGGCAGCCACTGCCCTCCTCGCACATATTATAGGGAAGTGAGCGATCCGCCACACGACGCCGCCGCAAGCAATGGCCATAAAGTGAGCATGACTTAGAGCTCGTACACACGAGCAGCATGTTGCCAACAGCAGCTGCCGACACGTGTCGACGGCTGCTGACGACTGCCGTCGACGCGTGTCGCCGCAGCCGTCGGCTGCTGTCTGTTACTGTCGACTGCCGTCGACATTTCAACGTTTCAGCCCACAGCAGCCGAGCAGCAGCTGCTCTAATTTAAGCTTGCTCCAATTTATATATATCGGTGCATCTTTACCAGCGCAGTGATAATTTATCGATGTTCTTCTTGAAGAAGTCAGTCGGACGGGTGGTACAAACACTTCAAAAGCATTTTGTACTGCTTCTCGGGTATTAAATTTTTTCTTGCCAGAGCCAAGAGGTTGTCCAAATTCCGGATAAATTTCCTCTGTGGGCGCAATGTCTGGAGAGTGCGGTGGATGACAAAGAGCTTCCAGCTCTAACTTTTGTAACTTGGAGAGTACAGGACGGTTTGTATAAAATAAAAATTTCCACGGGAGCGCGGGTCCCACGGGAACGCGGGTGAAACCGCGGGGGACAGCTAGTTTAAAAAAAAACTTGAGAGGTGTCAAGGGACACCCGGATGGAATGATGTTATATAAGTCGAGAGAGTATATATATATATATATAAAAACTATTTATATATATATATACTCTCTCGACTTATAGAGAGACAGACAGAGAAACATGCGCACGCCGCACAGCTTACAATAGCTTACTACACACAACTGTCACCGACAGTGACAGTGACACTAAAAGTGTCGTAAGATTTTTTTCCGTCTAGCCCCCTTTCACAACGCGCGATAAGGAACTTCGTTCCAATAAATACACAGTATGTAGGTACATAAATCTATTGTCATACGCTTTGAGCCAAATGTCCGAAGACGTATCGCATAGGCACATAACAGACGTACTTAATAGATTAAAACGCAAGAAAGTAATTAAAATGAGGTCATCCATCGTAACATCATCCAGCACATCAAAATGGTAACCATTGAATAGATTTTACTGCGACATGACATTACGGTTTATTTTCGAATCAGCTATAAAATATCTCTATGTGTTTTTTGTAACTTCTAGGAAATTGTCCATCTAGAGTTCCCCGAGAGAGAGAACGTCCTATTCCCCAAATGATCGTAGAGTATGTCTTGTATAACAAGGCTGTTATGAGTTGGGCCTTCTTCCGTCTTGCTGGAAATACAGGCCTGGTATCGTGTTTAATTGCAAGTCCTCAACTTGTTCAAAAACATCACGCCTTGCTATTATCTAACTTAGATTGTCAAAAAACCGGCAATCGAAATATCGCGCGCGTTGTGACATTCGTACTCAGTGCAATGGGCGCAGAATATATCCTGAGGTACGTGGATGCACTACAAATATTATCATTTACTTTTTGGATAATCTTGTGTTTGATCACAAACTTAAGGTAAGTGACCGAAAGCGGAAAGAACGCAAAATGCAAAACAGAACTGGCTCTCAAGTGCATGCGTTTCAGAAACACACCGCTAGGTGCTTAGCAACAGAATTTCAACTTGAGGGTGGTAGCCAGCTAGCCGAGTAGGTACTAAAAACTCGGCTCAGCAAAGTTAGGGACTCTTTCAAGGGGCAATGTATACCTACGTTTCTATAACCAGGTAGATACCCAAAGAAATTCAAGAACTATCTGTGTATAGATTTAAATAGTTAGTGAAACTAAATTTCTTATCTCAATTTTTTTATCGTTTGTTTTTTTTTTATGACACACTACACAGGTCATCGCAGACGTTGGCGCGAAAGTGTCATGCTAGAACCTAAAACTCGACAGAGTCGTCAAAGTCTAATGCTTCTACGAGATATCCGAGAGCTTTGATGTTATTGAATTAGGTATTATTTTTATTTCTGGCTAGAGATCATACACTGTCAACTCAACATTCTTTCCTAAATTTAAATTTGTTTGCTTAAAAGTTTTTATGAGAGATCGATTGAGTTCGTTGAGGAGTGTTTTTTTTATAATTATATTTTTCGTCAAAGAATATTCCTTTTAATTGAGTTTGGGGTGTTTGATTCGACTGATAGACATTTACTAACCTAAAAATAGTTATTTTATTATTTATTTATAAATATTGATTAGCAACTATAAATTAATTATACATTTTACCTACCTAATAAACAATTGGAATTGGAAAGAGTTGTAATTGAATGTAAACTCATAATAAAAGATACAGATCAGCGTGTCGTTAGGTATTTAGGTAATTCCGGTAATAGCTTGCAGATTTTAAAATATTATGCAATCGGATGTATCTAGCGATTGTAAAATTTGCATATCATTCACTGATTAATTCTAAAGGAAAATTGTATAATACTTCTAAGATATTATTCATGCACCTTTTACTTGTATTATAATACCATATAATGATACATAGATGGAAGCTATCAGAATAAGAACATAACCACATACCAACAACTTTTTTTTAAAATTAATTTTCCAAATTAATAATTTTAAACTATGGCCTAGTGTATAAAATAATACAGCCGTTTGTTATAGGTATCTACTTAGTTGAGATTTAAACGCAAATATCATCATCATTATTATAGTAATACGTGAAGAAAAAACTTGAACCCCTTTTTACGAAAATTACGCGGGCGGAGAAGGAATGCAGATAGCCACGAATTATATATTTATAAAATATGCTTTAGAAATAAATTAAATGAATAAAATAATCATTACAAACTCTACGATGCGTTTAACACATAATATATCATTATCCTCATCTGTTTTTCAACCGATTTTTGTTAATTAAAACTTTTTGGTCGAATTTTGATCAGAGGGCGAGCACTAGCATTGATTATTGAATAATGTTGGTTAAATCTTTTTCGGTGAAACCGTTTATTCCATTTCTGCCGCTATGCTAGAAAAGCTAGTTTTCATAATTAGTCGTTTGTACTCAAGAGACATACATAAAAATAATTCATTTCCTGTTATGTGGTGAGAGTGACACACACATAAGTTCATACACTTACTAGAGCTCTTTCATAACACGCGAGCAATTGACCTGATCCACTAACTTGAAAGATGACATAAAGGTGTAAGTATTGGTATTTGCAGCATATCATCGATATATCGTTACACGAGTAAGAAGTTGCAACCTGCAAGGCGATTGTGAAAACCAATTGACATCGTAAATAGTCGAATTAAGTATTGGTTTCATTTAAAGCTTCACGTATTAAGTAACTACATTCAAATTATTCAGTTTAGTTATTTAATATTAAAAAAAACTTCGAAAATCTTCAATTAATAACAATCGTAAAATATAAGACACAATTTTACGATGGCGTTTTTTGTGTTTTAAATACCACAAGTGACAACCAGGGAGGCGGGTCACCTGATGGTGAGTGACTACCGTCACCTATAGACATTAGCAATACCAGGGGGTTAGCCATTGTGTTGTACACCTGATTACAATGCCTTAAAGGCACTCGACTTTCAAGTACAATTGCCGGAACACACCAACAGGTGCATGGCAACAGATTTTCAACTTGAGGGTGGTAGCCAGCCAGTCGAGTAGTACAAAGTACCCTACCACCGTACTGTGGTTTCCTAACTATGTTTTCCTTCAACGAAAGCTCAAGCTTATTGTAGGATTTGAACCCACGCCCACGACCTTCCCCTACCCTACCTACCTAAAGTACCCTATCACCGTACTGTGGTTTCCTAACTATGTTTTCCTTCAACGAAAGCTCATGTAGCTCATGCTTATTGTAGGATTTGAAACCACGACCTTCGCCGCGGTATCTGACGTCTATACCTACCTACCACTGAGTCATCATCGCCTCAAAATTTATATGAGTAGGTACTACGACGTTCAGGAAATGCACAAAAACAGTCGAACATAGAACCTCCTATATAAGATTATAATGTAACTAGCTTTTGCCCGCGACTTCCGCGTGGAATAAGTAATTTGGGTAGCTTATTTTTTATAAAATCTGCTTTTTCATCAATCTGCTCCTTACTTAGGAAATTATAAATTTTTGAGATTCCCATACCAACTTCCAACCCCTTTTTCACCCCCTAAAGGGATGACTAATTGGTCAAAAATTCATAAACATTATTATTATTTCTAACGAAAAGTTAAATGATTTTTTTACTGATTCCCTTTACAAATTTACACCCTTAAGGGATGAAAAAAAAACGTTTTGATCCTTCCCCACAACTCAAACTATCTCTCTACCAAATTTCATCTAAATCGGTTCAGCGGTTATTGATTCCCCATACAAATTTCCACCCCCCTTTTAACCCCCTTTAATGATGATTTCTGGGATAAAATCTATCCTATGTCCTTTCCCGGGACTCAAACTATCTCTAGGATATCAAATTTTATCTAAATCGGTCCAGCGGTGTAAGCGTGAAGAGGTGAAAGATAGACAGATACAATTTCGCATTTATAATATTACAATACAATACAGACACCGGACTGCTCGACCGCGGCAGAGATCGGGCGGGGCGGGGTGTACTAAATTGATAGACCGAGCATTTATGTAGCCTAGGTATATCTCGGCGCGCTCAGTCAGTCCGCGGCTAATGTAGTTACAATAATAAACTATGTAGTATTTGTGTTATAAAAGAAGACGAACGCGCCGGAAAGATCGCGGCATCGACCATAGAGAAGACAAAAATGTATCAAATGAATTAGGTCTAGCTAGAGAAATTGCTTTACAAAGTTTAATTTTTTGTTGAATTCAACAGAAAATTCAGCGTATTATTTTATTATTTTGCAAATCAAGTTACCTACCGATCGACTCTTGTCCGAGTACTCATATTTAGTATGAATATGAATGAAGTTATAATATGATGAACTTGAACTTTTTTTTCGGTGAAGTAAAAGATATTAGTTATATATTAGTTAAAAATGCCATCCCTCTGGAACGTGGGTAAAACCGCGAATGTTGAATATCAAACAGATACGAGTATACACATGTTACTTACATAACCAAAGCACACCACACCTAGACACTAGAATACAAAACATGATACTTAATGCATACCAGAACGGTCGTATCGCATTAGTAACGCTCAAGGAAATCCATGTAAAAGATGTATGCGCTATAAAAACTTAGAAAGTGCCCTGTCGACGTTGTCCTACTCGGAACATTAATTGTCCTATATCACCACAGATGCGATAATACTTAGTACCTAGGTACCAACTAAGTTTTGTGCCACAAATAAATTAAGTATCAATCATCATTTACAAAATACTACTATTTACATACTTTACTTACCTACGTAAGCTAGAAGATAACTAATCGAATTCTTAAGATGTTACCTATTAATTAAACATAATGTAGTGTTTAAACAAAGTGTATCTACTCCCATTCATCGAACAAAATATACATAATAATCCTATATTATTACCATACTGAAGTAGAACTTACTGAGTCGGTTGGTCCCGCATTTAAAAACACGCTCTTAACTATTGTCGTTTGACATTTTTAACACGTCAAAAAATCAACAAGGTAAATTCAACATTATGTCAATACATTGTGGTCCAAAATCTGGTCCTTATTGTGCATTGCGCTCATAAAAGTGAATAAAATAGCATGTTAGAATTGCCTCGGATCTCCCATATTCAAAATATTTGCTAAGACGAACAAAAAGAAGTCAGGGCGCTAGGTACCTACCTTTACTCGAGCCGTCGAAAAATCCCACCCCTATAAAGGGGGTGCAGGTCTGTATATAGAATTAGTAAAACCAGGATACCTACTTCCCGATGTCCTATAAAGCCGAATCCCTCCCATCTCCATAAAGACGGGGGCGATTCTGTATATAAAAATAGTAAAACTAAGTTACTTCCCAAGAATTAGGTAGTATATCTACAAGAAGTAGGTAGGTTTAATTATCACGATAAGAAGCTTGAATTTGAGCGTAAGATGGATGAAAGAAATAACTTATCATCATTTATAATCTCAATAGCTGACGCTCAAGAAACGCAACAGCCCAAGAAAATTAAAAAACGAGGGCACCTTACAAAAAGACATTGATGACCTGTGACGTAATTTCCTATAATAAATAATCCTATTGGACCTTCTGGTCAATTGGTATGAAATTAAGTTTATGTCTTCAATATTGTGATTAGGTATATTATGGTAGGGGAGGCGAATAGGGGATTTCGGGATTTACTCGAGCGCGTCAGATTAACATAAGGGGGGCAACCTTGCACCTTGTGAAGTACTCTCACCAAATCTGAGCCTTCTATGTAGTGTCGAACGCCTAGGGTAGCCCGTCAGATTAGTAAAAAAAAATCGATGGTTTGAAATACTCGAGCGCGTCAGATTAAGGTAAGGTAAGTTAGTTACATGCAAAATAGTGTACATTTCAATAATCTGACAAATTGGGCGTGACGAAAGAAAATTGGAGACTCGCAAAGTTGCAAAAAAAAAACGTCACCTGGATTTTCTCGAGCGCGATTGGTTTTTTTTTTATTTTGAAGGAAATTAGTCACGAATCACGGAAATATCTTAATCTGCCGATTTGCACAAGCCGAAGTGGCTAAAATCATTATTAAGTGTATAGTCCAGGAATATTATGAGTTTCACCTCAGAATGAGAAATAGTCAGCTATTAACTTGTATAAACCTTTATTTTGACACCCTAAAACTTGTCTCAAAAGCTACTTATCTTAGGGTGCCCGCGACTACTGATTTTTCAAGGTCAAAGGTCAAAAAATCATTTATTGCAAATATCTCGTTTCCTATGGGTTTTTTGGTATGTGTATTCATAATAAATATTGTAGAAGGTTAAATTCTCTACAACTTTTGTACAAACATTTTTTCGATATCTTGAACCATTTTCGAGATTTCGATATTTTTTACATATTTTTTTTTTCAAACCGTCAGATTAAGGAAATCCCTCAACATAATTGTCAGATTATGGGTCAGTACAACAAGGCCATCAAGAAGAACCGCCTGTATAAAAATCTGACGCGCTCGAGTAAATCAAGGTCACGATTTTTTTTTGCATTTTCAAAAATCGGCCCTGACTGATGGTCGCGTCCAAATCGTCAGTCTTTAAAATAGGAGCTACTGGAGGGTTCACTTAACATCCCTTATCAATGTCTGACGCGCTCGAGTAAATTTTTTTTTTAAATATTTTCGACCCCTTCGTACGGCCACCCCCACCACGCAAAACGGCAGATTATTATTTTTCCGTTATCAGACAGACGTGGCGCGACTACCCTATTAATATCTGACGCGCTCGAGTATTTCTTGGTGACTGTTTTTTTTTTACATTTTTGAAACCCTGTAGACGCTCCCCCCACCGCTGAAGGGGAAAATATCACATAACCTTTTTTTCTTTATTCCACCTAATCTTCAAATTCCAGTAGGTCCCAAAGACGCTCGAGTAACTACAAATTTAGCATCAATGCCTCCCCTACCATTAACTTAATTCCTGTAAAAAAATCCTGATTTAAACGCTCGCTTGGTCGGGATTCAAATTCAGGAACCTTTGTTCTCTTGTTGTAGGAATAACTACCAACCTATTCAATGTTAACGTCAGACTGAACATCTACCTATTGTCAGCGCGGCAGCAGCGTTGTACCCTTTTAAAGCTCTTCGAACTTTACAGGATCTCGTACGTAGGTAATGGCAATGTTAGTAGATTTACCAAAAAAAATATAATAATTATATGATGAGTCTAGAAAAAGGTCTTGATGTAGACTTATAAACTACGTGTAGCACTTCGAATGTAATAACATAAACCGCATACCTACCTACTCAATGACAGTTCATTGCCATTGAACTAAAACTAAAATGCAAAAAGTCGATAAAGGTATACGACCCCACGAATCTGATGCTTCAACGTGACTGACGAATAAACAATTCTAGCTCTTACTGCTGTCGTTAACGACGTGCATTAGAACTTCATCACGGCGAATCATTAAAGGTGATTTCTCGTTGTGTTTATAACCAAAATAATAATATGGCTACGATTACGTGATTACGTTCACTTTTATTTTTAGAGAGGAAGTTTCCGGTGAGATGTTGTGCAATAGTGCCCTGTGCCCGCACTAGGCCCGCACCGAGACGACTACGTGTGAGTGTGACCTCTTTAATTATTGTATCGATACTTTGTTACGTCAGAGACGTAGATAGGACCTACCTACCTACCTCACAATTAAATTCATAAAGTAATATTCAACATAACACTAGTAAGTGCTCTTATGTTATTTATTAGCTTCCGGGCCGCGGTTTGTTTGACCCGAGTACGGAGCTGAGAGTAGGTACAAAATATATACAATTACCCATTTGGTAACTGCTAAAGGTCACTTATTTAGTTTATTACAATGATGGTAGGCAAGTAGATATGGAGATAGGATAATTCTGAAAAGTTAAAGATTATGAAAAACTTGATGCTATTATTATTATGCTTTGAAAAGGTCGAGTTGAGCTTTATACTTAAAGTTTATTGGGTTAAATAGATTTTTTATAATGTTGTTTGTTTTACTCATATCAAACGATTTACTTTCTGAATAGTAAGTATTCAGTGTAGCAAAAAAAATGCCCTACACTTCTAGACTTTTTAACAACACTTCTTAATGATCTGTCGCGTAGGAAAAGTCAGGTTTTCTGTTAAAAATAGTAGCGAATAAAATGACATTAATATGAATATTCACCAAATAAGAATATTATATTTCTGCCAAATTAATAAACTAAGCCTAGGTAGGTATACCATTTCATTATGTATTTTTAACATATTTTTTGAATATATTTCGTGAATACTAGTAGACTATGTCAGGTCTGAAATGGTATATTTTGTAAATTCAGTATTTCAGGTTATCGCTTATTCGTGCTTTGTCAAGTTCATGATTAGATTATGTAGGATATAGTATCGTACCTATACACACATAATATATGTTTAGGTTAAGCAAAGATAACCTGTAGACTTTTTGAGATAGAATATATTTCTTGGAATTAAATATATACCAAATATTGAATATAATGTGAGCTGCAAAATTGTTACTCAAATAGAAATTTGTTCGCTTAAGAATTATTATACTGAAATCAGTGTTTTTGACACCCTTAGTTTGAATATATATTCGATCGTTTAAATACAATCCTTAAAATAATAATAATTTCCATGTAACTATCCACCTATTATTGAAGCTAACGATCGGTAAATATCGGTATCAAATAGACTAGCATTTGTTGCTGCAATGTTAGAATGAATTTATCGAACAAAGTCTATGCGATTTCGGTCAATTTCTGTAGGTACTAGAATAGATTAGGGTTTCGACGAGTTTTTGTCAAACAAAAGCCTTTGTAAATTCGCGTCCGGTAAGTAATACGAAAAATTTAAGGGGTAGATGGGTGGGCGGGTCAACTACCAAATATACAAAAATTACCTTAGATATATAAAAGTGTCACCATTTTCGAGATATTTCTGATTTCTTTTATAGAGGTTACTTTTGTAGATTTGGTAGGTGACTACCCACTTAATAAACAGGATATCAACTCATACAGCTTATTATACAATAGCAGATAAAATCAGTAGAATCTGTAATGTGTAACTTCTCTTGGCGAAATGTATCATTATAATTTGTTCTTAGAGCACGCAGAAAGAGTAAACTAAATTTTACAGGCCTACCCCATGCAGTCATAAGTATAAATATTATTTTACGAATTCTAGCGCATGTAGGCTTTAAGGGCCTTATCCTAGATTATAGAGATAGGTGTAATATGCTCCCACCATTTACTTCACAAATAACTAGCCAATATAGTTTTGTAGTAGATACCCGTAGCTTGTAACCTTGGAACGCGTGTCTCGACAACTGTACACAAGTGGTGGAGAAAGCTTAGTTGCAATGCGCTTGTTTGCAGCCAGGAAGTATGGAAATGCTGAGTATAAACCAGTCTAAACATTTCTCTAAGCATTAAGTAATTAGTGCTTGTTAACTGCCCATTGGCTTTAAAAGCAAAGTAAATATGTGAGTAGGTACTGTAGTTGTTATGAATTTTTGCGAGGTATTTAGATTTATAGGTATGCGTCACTTTTTACATAAATAGGCAGTCAAATAAAGGACCTTTACTAACCAATTAATTACCTTGTAGTCCTTAGTACACAAACTATAACTAATTTGTAAGTATTAGTATTTCGAGTATCTATCATTAAATATGGTCAGACGGAACTCTTGCCATTTCTGGAATTTTATTTTATACTAGCTGTACCCCCGTTCCCGAGGGATCTTATATTTTCCCAGGATAAAAATATAGCCTATGTCACTCAGGGATAATGTAGCATTCTAGTGGTGAAAGAATTTTTGAAATCGATCCGGTACATTTTGATTTTATTCGTTACAAACATACAAAAATACAGATTTTTCCTAGCTTCCGCCTCGCAGTGAAAAGTAGTCTGACACTAGTGGAATAATGTTCAGTCACATCAGTAGTTTTGGAGACTTACCTCCTACATCGAAACTCTACCTCTTTATAATGATAATATAGATTTAGTTTGAGTCTATTTACAAGTTAGGTAGGCACTAAATAAAAATATATAAAGGTACCTACTATAATGCGATGATAATGTTTAAAATGGTTTAAGTACTTTTTGAGTTTATCCATTAGGATAAACAAACACGCGGAAATATAGTAGATTGTTATACAAGGGGCTAAAATGACCCATTATATACGAGGTAGTTTTACTCCCGAGCTTTAGCGAGGGACTAAATAGAAACCGAGTTTTAATGGGTTTTAGCGCCGTGTGTTACACTAAACTTTTCACTACGATTGCGAAAAAATATAACAATCCAATACAATATGAAATATGTAGTTTATAATTTCTTTTTTTTGTTTCTTCTGTAGCCGCAACACATTGCATGCATTCTACCAGAGATATTCAAAATTAAAATGAAGTTCTTTTTTTATGAAACAGTAATAAGTCGAGTCTTTGTTCATGATTATTCTACTTATGACTAAAGACTTTTTCGTTTTTGTAGGCTCATTGTCATTTGACACACAAAAATAAAAAAAAATACTTTTTCCCCTAGAGGATGAATTGCTATTTTTTCACCGCTCTGGTACATACGCTACAATGACGGTCTTTTTGAGCAAGAGGAGTGAAAATAATATTATTATAGTGAAGATATTATTTTGTCAAAATGTGTATCTACATAGTTTGTGCATGTGCATGGCAACTTATTTGTGACGTAAGCTTGAACCCACACGACTTTGAGTATTAGGCTGGTTTAATAATCAAAGCCACACGACCATGGTGCTTACCTTAGGTGACTAAGGTAAGCACTACAGGTACACAAGTAGGGATATAGGTACGCTAAAGCAGTATGGAAACTAAGCCCGATTGTTGATATAACTATCTTCGCTCTATTTGGAGCGATAAGGGTTGTCCACGTAAGTAATGTAAAATCTAAAGATTTTTTCATAGCAAGATAAAAATAGCGTAGGAATATATACCTACTTATATAAAATAATACATTCGTGGCATTTTTAAAATATTGTGGACGGTCTGTGGTGCAATGAATTAATCGTACGTATAAGGCGTACACTCATCTAGACACGCGCGCACTCGTTACTGACAGCACTGCGAGGGGTGCTTAGGATCTCATCGATACGCACGTCTGTGTGAGTGCGCCGTTTCGACCAATTTGTCCCTAGTTTCCATGCTGCTTTAGCCTATGTATTTACTGTGCCTTAATCAAAGAGTATACATATGTATCAATAGGTAATAAGTATTTCTGACATATATCAAAAAATCTATCCTGCTTATTTGAATAAATTAATAAAACTCAAGATTTTATTTTACCGTACCAATGGATTATACTGTCTGGTTACCAGTGAAGCGATGTGTCCAGATTCACAATATATAGAACATTTAATATTCGATGCACTGATCAGAGTTCTTATATTAGTAGCCGTGTGTATTATGGAGCTTAAAGTACAGCCCCGTATACAATACATCACCGAAGCCGAACTCATTACCCACTATAAGCGTACCCATAAAGACTCCTATGTACCGCCATGGGCAATGGTTGTCGTGGTTGTATTCGTACCTTTACTTTATCTGTTGATAACATTACTGGTGACAGAAAATTACATAGATGCAATCCAAGGCCTGCTAGCATGGACACTTGCTATATCGATAAATGCTATCATCACAGAGTCCGTCAAGCTAATGGTAGGTCGACTGCGACCGGATTTTTTCTACCGATGTTTCCCTGATGGGAAAATAATTAAAGGACTGTATTGCACTGGAAATTTAAATGATATATTGGATGGAAGAAAATCCTTTCCAAGTGGACATAGTAGTTTTGCTTTTTGTTCATTGGGTTTCGTAAGTATCTCACTGTGTGGAAAACTGGGAGTGCTGTCTACGCATCGTGGGCAAGCATGGCGAGTGATAATATGCCTTTTCCCTCTTGTCTTAGCAAGTACAATTGCATTCAGCCGCTACTGTGATAACCATCATCATTGGCAAGATGTGCTCGTTGGATCGATGGTGGGTTTTATTTCATCCTATTTATCCTACCTACAATATTACAATCCTCTAGATTCTGATGTATCTGGTCGTCCGTACGCGTTGACGGATGAGGAACATTTATTGGAAACACTTCATAGTCAGTATTGCACCACTAACTTGGAAGGCAATGTTAGTTTAATGTTATGCTTATGTAATAAGAACATTTCTGAAAGCAATAAAAAGTACAACTAATTAACATACTAAGTCGTTCTTAATAACATAGATAATATCATTTTCCGCCCGCGTATCCCTTTTTTACCCATTTAGAGATTGAATTTCAAAAACTCCTTTCTTATTCCTCGTCTACATCTTATTAACAAGACCTGTGAAAAATTTCAGCTTTCTAGATCCTAGGGTTTAGGCTGGGCGTTGATGAATCAGTGAGTCAGGTCTTCTCATTTTTCATACCAACTTTGAAACCCCGTTTCACTCCTTCAGGGGTGGAATTTAGAAAAACGCTAAAACACGTGTTCTTTATTTTTTATTGTTAGCCTTTCATAAGTTTCATGATTCTAGCTTCAAAAATGACGACTTTCATACAAACTTTCAACCCCTTTTTCACCCCCTTAAGGGTTGAATTTCGAAAAATAAGTTCTTGTTCTCGTCTACATCTTAAAAAACAATACCTATGAAAAAATTCAGCTTTTTAGGTCCAAGGGCTTGTAGACTGGGCGTTGATTTTCTTCTCATTTTTATTCATACCAACTTTGACCAACTTTGAACCACCATTTCACCCCTTCAGGGGTATAATTTTAAGAAATGTTAAAACGCATGTTTCTTTATTTGTAAGTAATTATTTATAATTATTAATTGTAAGTAAAACAATACGAGCAATAAGAGTTTTATAATTTACGAGCTATATTATATTAGGCTTTACCTATGAAATTGCCGTTTTGTATGAAAAAAATTAACGATTTTTTTTAATGTAATTTTTATTGGTATTCATCGAAGTAATCACCCATGCAATCAATGCATCTTTGCCAACGCAGTGGCAGTTTATTGATGCCCTTCTCAAATAAATCAGCTGTACGGGAGGCAACAAATTCTTCAAAGGCATTTTGTACTGCCTCTCGGGTATTGAATTTTTTTCCCGCCAAGAAGTTATCCAAATTCTGGAAAAAGTAGTAGTCTGTAGGCGCAAGGTCTGGTGAGTAGAGCGGATGACGGAGAGCTTCCAACCCCAGTTCTTGCAACTTGGAGACCGTCTGCTGTGCAGTATGAGGTCGCGCGTTGTCGTGCAGGAGCAGCGGAGACGAGCGATTGACCAATGCTGGTTGGAGATGTGCCAGCTTCTCCATCATTGTGTTCAGTTCTTCACAGTGCACATCTGCAGTAATGCTCACCCCGTTTGGTAAGAAGCTGTGATGAATCACACCGGCGCTAGACCACCAAACAGTGACCATCACTTTTCTAGGGGTAAGTTTTCGTTTAGGGCATTGTTTAGGTGCTGAACTAGGATCCAACCAACTTGCTGAGCGCTTGCGGTTATCAAACAGAATCCATTTTTCATCGCAGGTAACAATGCGGTTCAAAATTCTTTCCTCGACGCGTACTTCGCGCTGGCGATCATTGAGTTCGTGGGGCACCCATTTGTCAAACTTTTTTACCTTGCCAATTTGACGCAAATGGACCAATATTGTTTTGCCGCTAACGTCGAAAGCTGCTGCTAATTCAACCGTAGATTGTTATCATCAGCTTCCACAATCGCCTTTAATTCGTCATTGTCGACCAAAGTCTTCGGAAGACCGCGAGGTTCATTTTTCAGGTCGAAATTTCCAGAACGAAAGCGAGCAAACCAATAACAGGGGGTGCGTTGGTTTGTAGTGTTAGCTCCGTAAACGTCGTTGATGTTGCGTGACGCTTGTGCCGCGTTGCTGCCACGACGGTACTCATATTCCATAATTACTCGATTTTTTAACGTATCCATGATGACGAAAAAGATTGAAATGCGATGAAAATGTAACACTAATCAATAAACAAATGACTACTTTTGGAAAAAAAAACATGTTTTTAAAATGAAATTAATTTGAAATTAGAATTCTTAGCCAAACAAAAATTATTTTGGTTTGAAATGGCCAGTACTGCAGAACGGCAATTTCATACGTAAAGACCTATTATTCGATCAACTTTGAGATCGAATTAGGTAAAAGTACTTTGAAACCATACACCTAACCGATTTTTAATGTAGGAGATATTAAATATTGGTCATTCATTATTTTCTAAAACAAGAAACAAAAAAGACGTATAAAAAATAAAAACAGTTTTATTTAGCTTTAGACATTAAACATTAGTAGGTACGTTAAGTATCGATCTACATTATTTAAGTTACCTATTGATAACTTGAATTAATTGACTTTTCATATATTATGCGAAATGCAAATAAAATTGCTGTTTTGCAAATTGCCAATGATATTCTTTCCAGTTTCGACTTTTTAAACACTTGATGTTCTTTATTCTGTAATTGATAACTTTACGTAAATAAATATATTTAGAGTGTGAGTTGAGAGTGATACAGTTGTATTGTATAATTTTTACGAATGTTGAGTCTGGAATTTAAGAACAACTAATCAAATCC
The DNA here is from genome assembly GCA_951361185.1 of Ochropacha duplaris. Taxonomy (NCBI): domain Eukaryota; kingdom Metazoa; phylum Arthropoda; class Insecta; order Lepidoptera; family Drepanidae; genus Ochropacha; species Ochropacha duplaris. Next base: position 7,693,227 of record OX592690.1, read on the forward strand.
TACAATGCTCAAAATAACAATAACCTACAAGTGACTATGAACGCCTGGTTTAAGGTCGATTAAAATATGATCAAGTACGACCATTGCGGTTATCCGAAGTCGGTGGGTCGCATGCTATCGAATACGTGTCCCACGAATTTTATCATGCATTTAAGTTTAATAATGCTATGACATGTGTCTATAAACCAACAGTGCAACTGGGATAAAATAACGACAATGATAGCAACTTTTACAGATTAACTAAGTTATGTACTAGGTACTGTGTGAGTGATGTCTGTAATATTTCTACTAAAGAAAATAGGTAGATAGGTATATCCTTGAGCGAAAAGTATGAATTATCTCGGATACATTCCGAAAACACTAAAATCGATGTTAACACGCTAAAATGCGTACCGAATCACTGTGAGCGCGATAACGATATCCCGTGACTCGTCATAGATGACATGCGCCATACATGCGATCATCACATGCGCCATTTTGCAACATACCATCAAATAATAATCACCGTTAGTTAAAGTGACGGTTATGACAGTTTTTGTTTTGTAAGATAAACTTTTAGAGAATAAAAAGATAATAAAATTTAAAAAAAATCTAGCTAACGAGTCAATCAGTTAAAAATCGGAAGTGCCAGTGCGTTGATCAATTTTAATAAAAAAAAAACTGAAATAATATGTCAATAAATTGATGTCGGATATTGGAGTTATATTGTTTTTGTGTATTACAGTAAGCGCGTTCACAAGCATTCAGATTTTTTTTCAGATCGCAGGTGTCTTGTCGAAATTGGAACGCGAATTAGTGAACGCTACGAGCGATAACGCCATGAATCGGAATGTATCCATATTTATTTCAAAAAATTACATTAGTTAGGCAACGTTGTCAGCTTGTGCACGACTGCCTAACAGAACGAGTACGAAAATAGTTTAGCCTTTAGCAAACTACCTACCACCGAAATGTTTGTGAATCGTCATTTTAAAATGCAAGCACAATTTTTTTTATGACTGTTTTCTGTACAACAACGTATTACGTTAAAATATTGTGCCTATCTACTTTTTATTTCAATAGGTAAAGTGTATTATGATAATTGTGTCCTTTGAACTTTAATTGAAAATTAAGTCGTAGGTACGAAGAAACCAAACAATAATCCTACTAATATTATTAATTATAAATGTGAAGGTATGTTTGGATGTATGTGAAGATGTTTGTTACTCTTTCACGCAAAAACGGCTGAACGGATTTTAACGAAACTTGGCACACAGGTAGTTCATATCCTGGAATAAAAAGTAGGATACTTTTTATTCCGGGAAGATCCCTCGGAAGCGCGGGTGAAACCGCAGGGCTGAAAACTAGTATAACATAAAGTATTGCTACCAAAAATTTATTCAACAATAGGAGATTAGCCATGAATTTGAATGGCCCTAATCTTATTGAGCGACTTATGTATGATACGGTGTATAAGAGTTTTGACATTTGGGTATAGTCATCTGCTTTCTGGGGCCATCTGTCCAATGAGAAATATACCGAGTAAAGTGTATTAGAGGACTTTCTACTTCAATGATTTGAATACATAATACCTACTGATCTTACCTTCGATTGATCACCATCATATTTCTTATAATATAAAATGATGTAGTTGTTGTTAGATAAACATATTTTATTACTGAAACATACGAAAACTCTTCAGTATTATGCACTTACATATATTTATAATCATATTAGTTAATTAACATTATAATATTACTAACAATTCTTGTAAGAATTTCTCTTTTAAAGTACATGATTTAAGTATTGTCATTTGCAAATTGATTTTCAACATGATAGTAGGAAGGTATATTTATCACAAGCAGCTGAATACGTACATGAGCGTTGTATAATTCAATATATTCTAATATAATTCTAAATATGTTAATATTATCATGATTCGTTTACATCTTATTATTATCTAACTACAAATGCGATATCTATAAATATTTAATAATAAAACCATAAAATACTGTACAATAATTCGAGCCTAATAACATGTTAAATGAGATTCGCAACCATTATCGTGGTGGTTATTAGCTCTCAAATAGGCTTTCAATGTAAGTACGTATAAGATCTGTAAGGTATTTCACGGTAAATAGTTGATTTTGTCATAAAAATAAATTATTTACATTTAGGAGCACCGAGCGGCGGTTACTACTCTAATTAATATTATAATTTTAATCAGTGATCAAATTCATTAAAATAATATGGAAATATATATATATATTTATATATTTCACTGAAAGCGCGTTTGTCCTCAATTACGCCTGATAGAAAGCGGTAATGAGGACGAAGATGAAGCACGCGCAGTCTACTGACTATTTACCTTAGCCTTAAAGGCACCCAGATTGTATCGTCTAGAAACTCTAGGAAAAACAGACGTCGGAAGGCGTGAAAGAACAGGCGAAGAACGTGTTCCATAACACAGCTGTTCGCACAATGAAGCTATACGCAAAACGCTTCGTGCGCACACACTGGGTGTCAACAACATAAGGGATAATATCATAATATCTGAGATTTAGTAAATTACAACTTGGGATGGTGGCTAGAAACCCGACGGCGTCACGTTGGTAAAGGTAATGATTGCTATTAATGATAATACGCCCTTTTTTTCTTTTACTCGTGTGGTGTACTAATTAATAAATTATCTATGTACCCTGGAGTATGGGAAGGCCATTGGTGTGGCAAGATTTTCTTCGATAATGGATTAATTTTGTGTGGTAAAGGGAAGATGCAAATATATTATGAAATTTTTGTGATTAAAATGATAAAAATTGAAAAATTGCCCCATTGCTACGTTTTAATTTTAGTTACATAATATTGATTTTTACCAATAATTTACGAATTAAAATTAATTGAAACTGAACGTATTTCAATCCTCCAATCAGCATCTAGTGACGTCATTCCTGTCGTGACACTTAATTTGAGGATATAGTTGTGAAGATAAACATTATTTTGTTGCATTTTTCGAATAAATTGGAAGTTGGGTTCCTTAAAACAGACTCCAGGAATCTATTAAAGTTAGTGTCGACAGCGTTTGTCACGACGAAGATGGACGACATAGTTTTTTATCGAAAGTGTAGAGTTATCAAATGAAAGGAACTAAACGACTACGATTTGTAATATATGGTAATACTCTGCCCTTCTGGAGTGGAGAGACGAGATACGAGTCTTCGGCGCTATAACCGAATCACATGACAAAGGGAAGAACACCCAAAAAAATACCAACTATGGAAGAAGCAAGATTTAAAGAGAATGTAAATACAAACTAATCCCAGGAAACTTGTAATTATGGCTTAAAACCGATTTAATTTAAAAAGGTTTTTTATTCCATAAACAACTATAACCTATGAAAAAGCAACGCCACTTCACAAGTTCCCGCCAAAAAGTCACAGTCCTACTACGCCTCAGGTGTATTTGAAATAGTTCAAATAACAGATAAATAATAATCGAGTAAAACAATCGATATAAGGATAAAATAATCGACAAACACGAAATTAATGGGCATAACATGACATTGACGGTCTGCAACCAGCATTAGAAATAAAGTGTATAGTTTATATATTTAAAATTGCATAAAATTACATCTACTGAAGCTTATAAAAAATACTTATAGTTGTGATATAATGGAGGCTAATAAGCTAAATGTAACTACAGTTTGATACTTGGATCACAGTTCGTCTTTCACCTTCGCATGTGATTTACAGAAGCTGAGCATATCGTCCATGGAACGATCTCCCTCGTAATTGGCTACAAATTTGCCGCTGGAAAATATTTTGAATGTCGGCAATGTTTGTATTCCAGCGAAATCAGCAACTTTAGGATTCTCGGCGGCATCAATGGCGATAGCTTTTACTTGTGAACTATCCGATTTCAAGGTGGTCGCTAGCCGACTGAATGCCGGTTTTACCGTCACACAGTGCCCACACCCTGGAAAAATAAAAATATCTCTCTATAAAATAACGATTGTTATAATTGTTATACATATAAGTAACCCATTCATTTTTTGTCACTTTGCCTTTCCACACGACTGCTGGCGGAGCCAAAAAGGAGGGATTTTGTAGTTTGTTATATTGTTTGTAATGTTAGTTTTTATTTTTTATGTGTACTTAGTTTTAATTGTTTTATTTTTTTTCACTTTATTATGTAGGTATGTATCTATTTTTAATCTGCCGTTTTTCCCATCGTGACGTCTCGTTCACGTTCCGGTCCCAGCGGAAGACCAGCGCTGGTTTATAAACAACCAGCTTTATGCTGAGCTGGGACCGTTTTGTGGCAAAATTATGTCTATTTTATATAAGTTTGTACACTTATTGTTTTTTGCCATAAATAAATTTATTTTCTTTCTTTCTTCTTTCCATATTATACTTTGTATGCTTTTCACCATCGGCCAACAGCAACACAAGCTTATTCAGAAAAAATAAAGAAATTGCCCGCGACTACGTCCACGCTATCGTTTAACAAAAATAAAGTAGTAGTCCTTCCCAGTCAGAGTTTGGGGTATGTATATAGCAAATTTTTAGTATGGTTACAAACGTAAAGACTCGAAAAAGTTACTAGTACAAACTAATATTGAAACCTGTGTTGCGGTTACCAGAAATCCTCAGAAGTTGGCTATTAAATACGTTATTAATAATAAGGCTGCTTTTCCACCAGAGATGTGCTATGCAGCTGTGATACTCTGTGAAAGCTTAGGTATGTGGCCGTTTCCACTGATGCTAAGCTATTTTGGCTAGTTTGGCCATGATAGCTCAGTGGTAGTGATGTCGCTTACTGTGGCGAAGGACGTGGGTTCGACTCCTATAATGAACTTGAGCTTTCGGTAAAGGAAATCATTGTGAGGAAACCATAGCACGCTGGTAGGGTACTTTCTAGTACCCGACTTGGTTGGCTACCACTCTCAAGTTCAACATCTGTCGCCAAGCACCTATCGGTGTATTCCGACTGCTGCACTTGAGAGCCAGTTACCATCTAGGCTTTGTGTGCTTACCACTTTCGGCCACATCATCACTTACTGAGATGGTGGTCAAACACAAGCTTATCGAGGAAAAAACGCATGCATCATCCATCCATATAAAAAATATAACTTAGTCGAAACCGTTTCCACCAATGCTATGCAATGTGGAATATAATTGGTGAATATCAAACGCATCCATAGCAATAAGCATAGAACATCTAAAATTTGTATCAGTTACAATATTAAATATTCTGGGACATTTTTTCACACACGGCTATCTGATCCCAAACTAAGCAGAGTAAACTAATATAAAAGTTAACTTACAAGAAGCATAAAACATGACGAAAGTAGGTGTAGATGAGGCGATAAGTTGATCGAAAGTGTCATCAAAGGCCAATTGGACATTGGTGCCAAATCCTGCGTCCTGATTGGTCTTAGCCGCTTTCTGCGTTGTAGTAGATGTCTGATGAATGTTCATCTGACTGTTTATAAACGATACAAAGTCTGGCTCCTGCAATATTATAAATGAATAGTCAGACTCTAATGCACGTTTCGGTAGGTTGCTTTTGCTGAGAAAAGCCAGCAATTACTCTTTTCAAAAACAACTATTACATTCAATGTCTCACTGACAATATTTGCGTGTTATGGCGGCAAAAATAGTAATCTATAGAATTTAATTATGACTGACTTAGTAAACAACAAACTCGCACAGACCAGCCCCCACAAGCAGCACCTGTTCACAAGTATGACGCGTGTGGCAGCCACCGCCCGCCTCGCATATATATATATTTATTCCTTTAACATTTGTTTCGCGGTGTTTACGTGGCCAGTATATTTAATTAGAACTGCTTTTTGTTCTTAGCAGTACCCGTACGTGACGTCGGATTCCGCAGCGGAGGACGTAAGTTCGAATTCTACAGAGCTTAAGATTTCGGTGAAGGAAAACATCGAGAGGAAACCACAGCACGGTGGTAGGGTGGCAGGCTACCATCCTCAAGTTGAAAATCTGTCGCCAAGCTCCCGTTGGTGTGTTCTGGCAGTTGCACTTGAGAGCCAGTTGCCTTTAAGGCATTGTAATAAGGTGTACAACACATTGGCAATCCCCCTGGTGAACTATATAAAAAATACATTCGAGCACAGTTTGTAAGGTATAAGGTTCGTACTTTTTTATCCGTCACAAGGTAGTTAGTTAACTTACTACAAGTCAAAAGCTAGTGTGTTAACAATTACCTTTCTGCCACCATTGTACTCGTTGACAGTTTTATCGTAGTAGCTGAGGTACTTAAGTGTGGGGTATCCCTTCACGTCGTAGTTGGCACAGAGATCCTGTTCCGTGGTACAATCTACTGCGCCGAATACCACCATCAACTCGTCGGCGAAATGTTCCGCTGCCTTTACAAACTCCGGTTTTGTACTCTTACAATGACCACACCCTGTTTCAAAAATCAAAATTTGTGTCAATTCGAACTAGCGCGTTCCTGAGATTAGCGCGTTCAAACAAACTCTTCAGCTTTATATATATTAATATATAAGTCAAAGTCAAAACCATTTATTCAGTTTAGGCCCTAGAAGGGCACTTAAGAAGGTCGAATTACAGAAGTCAACCTTCAACTGAGAAGAACCGGCAAGAAACTCAGCAAGGTTACATTTTTTAAATATTTTTGGACCATCTGACTATATTGGGTTTTTTTTTCAAATGTTTAACAATTTTATTCTTAAACTAATACAAAAATACATAAAAAATTATAACCCGCATTAGTTACCTACATATACCTACATATATAGAAAAAACTTGAGAGGTGTCAAGGGACACCCGGATGGAACGAAGTTATATAAGTTGAGAGTATATATATATATATTAAAAAAAAACATTTCTATTTATGTATAAATAGAAATGAATGAATAAGAGAGAGAGAGAGACAGACAGAGAAACATGCGCACGCCGCACAGCGGACGGTGACTTTTGTCACCGACATCTTTAATGTCGGGGATTTTTTTTCCGTCTAGCCCCCTTTCATATTTCATAACGCGCGATAAGGAACTTCGTTTCAACAGTATATATAAGATACTATCAGAGATGCATTTTGCATTGTATATATGGAACCTTTAAATTTATGGCGATGATAGCTCAGAGGTAGTGATGTCGGATACCGCGGCGAAGGTCGTGGGTTCGAATCCTACAATGAGCTTGAGCACGGCGGTAGGGTACTTTGTATTCCTCGACTGGCTGGCTACCCTCTCAAGTTGAAAGTCTGTCGCCAAGCACCTGTTGTTCCGGCAATTGCACCAGTTTGCCTTTAATTTATTGCTAATGTCTATAGGCGACGACCCGCCTGCCTCGGCATAAAAAAAGAAAAAAAATGTGTGATAATACTGACATGGTGCATAGAACATAACGAGGGCGTGCTTGATCTTCCGCAGCGTGTTCCTGAAGGTGGAAGTGTGGAGGTGGCGCACGGCAGACTGCTCTTCGGTCCACGGCCTTTCCGGCGGCGGCGGCGGAGGAGGCTCTTGTGGGTCCTACATCGATCGATACTACTTATTAAACACTAGCTTTCCGTCCGCGGTTACACCCGCGTTCCCGTGGGATCTTATCTTTTACCGGGATAAAAAGTAGTTTATGTGCTATTCCAGACTATAATCTATCTCTGTGTCAAATTTCATCATTTTTTAACTTCTTCCATGCACAATCGAAAATATGTATGAATTAACTGTAACTAAGCGTGGCGTATGACGTAATACACCACACTTAGCGGCCCGTGAAAAATGGCGACATTCAAACAGACGCGTAAATAAAATGTATTCGAAGTTTAAATTACTATCTTAAAAATTAATGTGAACATATCCAACAGTGTTTATATTATTACTGCATATTACTGTGTTAAAAATATCTAACAAACTTGCATATTCCCTATTAGCATTGATTTCTTAGTTGCCAATCAATATACTTATTGGACTAAAGTAGGATCTTAGTTTTTGTGTTCCGGCAGTTGCACTCGAAAAGACAACTATCTTTATAAAAGGCATCACAAAAAGGGTGACATTGGCAATCCCCCTGATATAATTGATATATAATAGCTGTTATAAACAATTTATTTTATAATAACACGTACTGGCCGAGCGAACCGTATTATAGAAGAACACAAACACCACAAATGTGACGTTATATGAAAAAAAAACTTGCAGATTTTTGTCGCTCGCCTCCCTGTCTATGATCTATGGGACCATATAAAGAAATGATTTCCATAACCAATACATAATAATTAGATACATAAAGTGTGTCACACACAACAACAACGCTTACTTTCATGAAGGTAATAATTTGTTGCTCTTGTCGGACATGTCCAGCGTCGAACTTGTATTTTCCCTTGCTGAAGTACTTGAGTGTGGGGTAACCTTTCACACCAAAACGAGATGCTAGCTCCGGATGGTTCGTTGCGTCTACTGCTGCTAGAATACCGTTTATCTAAAAAAAACACAGTAGTGTAGTACATAAGTACAGGGGTATGCCGGCAGTTTGTTTTAATATTTTAATTCTAGTATGCCAATTTATTAACCGGTACCTGGTACATTCATTAGTACAAATAAATTGTGTCCCTAATATTTAAATACTAATAAGTATATTAAAAATATTTGATATTACTCAGCAACTTTAAAAAATCTTTAAATGCAATATTACTTTATTAAAAAAACAAATGTCTTCATGGAACAAATTATCCTATCGACAATATTCAAAGTAATTTTCTAACCCTTCGCGTGAGACGTCCTGTGGAGTGTATAGTCATACACTAATAAAGCATTTTTCGACATTCAAAAAGAGTAAAATACAGTTTGTATGAAACTTTTATTATAGATAGAAAACTTGGTGTAAATATTGCTTGTAACAGATAATTAAATTTGCACTTTAACGTTTTTAATTTTTTTATTTACCTCTGGGGTGGAATAAGGAATTGATGTTTGTATGGAAAAAATATTCTTTTAGCAGACTGTTATGTATATACATATAACGTCAGGTGTAAGGATAAAAGTTTGTATTACTCATGGTAGAATTCTTGATATTACTTACCTTATCAGTTTTAGTTATTGCTGCTGCTTTTTCGAACTCTGGTTTAATTCGTTTGCAATGACCGCACCATGGAGCGTAGAATACAACCAAAGCGTGCTCAACATTTGATAATATTTTATCGAAATTTTCCACTGTGGACAAATCCAAACAATATATGATTAACTAGAACATTCATCAGAAAAATAATCAACTTCAAAACACTAAACTTTATGAGCCTCATCTCAACAAGTTTTGTGTTTTGAAGTTGATTATTTTTCTGCTAAATTTAAATTATTTAACTATCTGGAATTATGACAATCCCAGAATAAGGTATGTTCCATTAGAATTGAAATAAAATCCACAGTAATTTAATCCATACATTCGTGATGTTTATCGTTAAAGAATTCTGTTTGTGCCTTCGTAGTATAAGCCCTTCAAGTGCCTGGCCGTAGTTAGGTAGCTTGTGTAGTGTACAGTCGAGTACTACAAAGTACTAACACGTGCTGTTTTTTCCTCACGATGTTTTCATTCACCGAAATCTAAACCTATAAGATTCGAATCCACGACCTTCACTATGATCATTTGATTAGTCACTAATGATTAAGATTTTTTACTAAAGTCTATCAACTCGAGATGCCGGAGCTCCAAGAACAAGTCGCGCTTGGATGGTAGCCAGTCAGGCAGGTAGAACCTCATCGAAAGATTATGCTCAATCTAGGATGTGACTAATGAAGAAATTCCTAGGTTACTTTTTATTTTATTCTTATACATATAGTAACAGCCATAGTCGATAATTTATTGACTACAGAAGGCCATACCTTTTAAGCATTTAAGTCCCAAAAAAAAACTATACAACATGATTCTAAACTGTTATAACCATTTGTCAGGTATTAAAATTTTCATCCAAGAACAAAATATTTCTTACGTACACCAAAATTCTGCCAAATCTGTCTGATGACTAAAAGTCTGTGTCAATTTAACACGAAATGAGGTTGCACTATCTTTTTATGCCAGCAGCATAATAAAATCAATGCATGTTGCAAGATTGGACAATGTAAAGTTCTTGTAAATTAATTGGAAAAATATCACAATAGCGTAATAACTGAAGAGATTTTTGTTTTTTATATTGATAGTTAATTAATTTTAAATCGGGAAACATCGAAGTTAGTCAAAATTATATTTTGATAATGTTCTGTTCGCGCATTAGGCTGAGACTCCACCAAAGCTGAGCGGAGACGAGCGGAGCGGAGATGTTTTTTAAACAACCAATAGAATAGCTGAGCGGTGACGAGATGTGTGAATAACGAAATTCTATTGGTTGTTTAAAACACATCTCCGCTCCGCTCGGCTACGCTCAGCTTTGGTTTAGACCCGGTATAATTAATTATCTACAAATATGAATTAGTTTAAAAGTAGCTAACCAAAGAACGTTCGTTATACACATTACCTTACCTCCGTAAGAATAAGAGCAGAGATTCCGCAAGCTAAACTCTCATATTATTTAGGTCATTTGACTATATTGGCTATTTTTCAAATCAAGTTTTAATTAAACACCGTTCAGATGAATATTGCCATATCATGTAACGAAATGCTGCTACTCAGATTTATAGAAGTAACGTTGGATGACCGGGCTTAACCCTATTTTTTTTAATTTTCTATCACCACACATACATACATACATATATATATAAATTCGTACACATATTCATATATTACACTTCTCCACATGAACACGAATACAAATAAACCTTCGTATAATACTATTTATCATTTTTGTTAGTTTATACTCATAATTATGTCATGCTCTGCTCTGTAACATACCGACACTAAAATTTTGTCATGTTAGGATATCCTGTTATTGGCTTTAGATTGTATAAACAACTATTTTAAGCACGTATTTCTTAAATATATAGCTGTTGGATATCTTCTACACTAATATTATAAAGAGGAAAGATTTGTATTTTTGTATGATTAAAAACTACTGGACCTATTTCAAAAATTCTTTCACCATTAGAATGCTACGTTATCCCTGAGTAACATAGGCTATATTTTCATCCCGGGAAAAGATAAGATCCCACGGAAACGCGGGTGAAACCGCGGGGGACAGCTAGTAAGAAATAAAACAAAATCACAATTTCGATTCACGCTGTTGATATCTGCGACCACAGACAGAGCGAGCTTTAAGTCTCCAATATTCCAAATTGACCACTTACCAGTTAAGTGAACGACATCAGAATCTTGTGACCAGCTCTCATCAACTACTTCCTTTTTCTTTTGTTGCATGTGAGTCACTGGGTCTCTCATAAAATCTACAATAGCTTCTCTTTTGTTATCTCCATTGTAAGGAAACCGGTATTGACCTTTCCTGTTTGAGAATAATAAAATATATAATAATAATAATAACATTATTATTAGTGTAGGTTTCCTACTAAATCATACTCACTCATAAAATAACATTGTAGGGAATCCAGTTATATTGTATTGTTGCCTTACTTTAGAGTTTACCGGTTTGGCCACATCGATCGCAGCTAATAACGCTTCACCCTAGAATAATTTAAAATCAACACATTCACATCACATCAACGATTTCTATAAAAATCTGGCAAATATCAACCATACATATGACGTTATCATGAATATAGATTTTTCCTGAGTTGGCCATTATATTATTTACTGTGACCTAGACTTGAAGACTGCCTTAACTAATAATTAACTAGTTTTCTGCCCCGCGGTTTCACCCGCGTTCCCGAGGATTCTTATCTTTACCCGGGATAAAAAAGTATCCAATGTCCTTCTACAAGGTTCCATCTATCTCTATACCAAATGCCCTCAAAATAGGTTCAGCGGTTTAAGCGTGAAGAGGTAACAGACAGTCACACTTTCGCATTTATAAAATTAGTATGGAAGTATGGATGGACAACTAGCTTCCATCCCACAGTTTCGAGATAAAAAGTAGTCTATGCTACCCATGTATAATGTAGCTTTCTGTTAGTGAAAGAATGTTAAAATTGGATCAATCGTTTCGGGTTACACCCAATTATTATTATTTAAAAAATCTAGGTAAGATAAAGTATTGATTTACTTTCAAATCGGTGGCAGCCTGGACATACTCTGGCTTCAATGTTTTACAGTAACCACACCATGGGGAGTAAAACATTATCATTGATTTCTTGTATGCACCAGCTCCTCTCCTAAGGAACTTTGTGAGAGCCTGTGAAATCAATATTTATGTTTAACAAAGCAATACTAGGCAGTGTTGTTCATCTTAAAAATCTTGTTTTGTCTTAATAACAATATCAAAGATACATACAATATCACTATCTTAATTTAGTATAGGATGTAGATTCGATGTTGGATTAACTATAACTAAGAAATAAACAAATCAGAGTTTTTGTGCAGAATGAGGTAATATTTTTTTTTTTGCTGTTTTTTTGTTTGAGTATCCAAATTCACGGTACTACCGTATATTATGTGCTTATGTAGATACCTACTTGTTCAAAGTTAACTAACCATGGATTTTATGATTTATTAGTTAAACATTGTAAATATTCCATTTTATGCGTATCATACCATGGGTTTTATGATTTATTAGTTAAACATTGTAAATATTCCATTTCATGCGTATCATAATCTAATTAGAAATTTAGTGCAAGTCAAGCCAATCATAACAATTTTATACCCATGGATAATTTCCAGAGTACATTAATCGCTAAGAATTTCATCACAACATATAACGATAATTAATATGGATTAAATGGATATGGATTAATTTTCAACTCACAATCTTATGCTCATTTTCGTTATAAATGCTTAAAGCATTTGGTTGATAAAGTGTGAAATCATCATCATATTATTTTCTTGATTAATAAGATAAAAACGGCAAAACACGGCCATTTTTATTTGCTTATACTTACATCTCCATCGGCTAAATGAAATATATCAGTTGTAACAGGATCCTCTTCCCAAGGTAGCTCACCCGTAGGATCTCTGAGAAAGTTTGACATAGAGCTGATAGTTTCACTCCTATCATATTCTTTATGGTATTCTCCATCCTTATAGTGTTTCATATAGTAAGGTTTATCAGATGCTATCTTCAATTTCTTACATAACTTTTTACCATCACTGCAACAAAATATTAGTTCTTAACTTATTAAATTTGTTTATCGTACTTAAAAATGTAATATTTAATTATTTTAGCAATCGCTTTCATTTCAAAAAGCAGCATAATGCAACCAGCAATTTTAAATGAGGCAGATAAATCATTATTATGGGTGATCAAAAGAAACCTTAGTTCAGCCTGAGGGATGCATGAGTAAACACAGAGCTTACGTTTAACCTAATGGGGCGGATGCACGCAGTATAGAGTCTAACCTTGCTTTTATGGGCAAGTTTGAGTTGGTCAAGAAGTGAAGGTGACCGCCAAATGTCAAACAATCATCTCATTATGAGAGTTATCTCTTCAAGTAAGAATAACATATAATATTTTTTATATATTATTACAGGCTATCTTAGATGAAGAGGGTTATGCAGTGAGTTCTGGTTTTATTGTACTTAAATAATGAATTTTTAAATTGATTAATCAAAGGTTTTTTTTGATCAATCAAAGTAATATTGATGAACAAAACAACCATAAACCTTATAAAATTGCAAAGACTTACTTGTTACTGCAGTCAATCATGACCAGTGTGGCCTGACCCTTCAGAGCATCGGCTGTTTCTTTATAAACATCAATCAAAATGTTTGATTCCTTTGGTACATTTACATAAAGCACCATTACATTTGTCTTTGTTCTCAACAGTTTTTTAAACTCCTTAATATCATTTATATCACTTATAACTGCTGTTTTCTGTTTTTTTACTTGTACTGATGTTTGAATTAATGTAACTAGTAAAATAAACAAAACCTGAAATAGCAATTAATATTACATATAATTATATATCTACTTGGCATACTATATCTACACAGTGAATTCTGTGAGTGAGAGGGTTGGTATGTTTTTAGGTCAGCTCTGTAATGGATTTGCTTTGTTGCTTTAGTTAATTACTGGCTCCAAAGCATTCTATAAAATAAGCAACAATTAAACATGGTAAATCAAATAGGAGCCAGTAGTTAACATTCTTCAGATTCTATTCTAATCAATTACTTAATATTTTGGTGAACTAGTCACCCATTTCATACAATTTAATTCATGAAACAAACATTTATTAAACATAACTGTATGGTAAAGGTTTTTTAATTGTCTTTTTAATTAATTGAATAAGAACATGTTCATCAAAATATATTTTCATGTTGTGTTAACTTTACTAATATTAATAACTAAACTCGTGAGGATTTCTAATCAATCGTTAAGCTTTTGTTAGTTTGGTACGGCTGTCCCACTTAAGAACCAACTGGTTAATAAGCTGAAGAGTTTGTTTGTTTAAAAACATGCTGATCTCAGGAATTGGTTTATCATGGTTCGAATTGTGTGTAAGCTACACCTAAAAGGTTAATGCCCTTGGGAATTAACTGTGAAAGTACCAATTAAAATAATATGTGCCAGAACAAATTTTACTCATAGGTCTGTTCCTAAATTTGTTCCAGCATACTGGCCTAGAGATTTCATCAACTACAAGCCATCAGTACAGAATATATCAGTTGATTATATCACACCATACTGGGCAGTAGCTATGCTGGATTTAATTTAGGAACACACACTATATATATGTATATACCTAAACATGATATATTATACTTCACTCTCAACTAGGCAAAGCTCAGATTAGGTTAGTTTTAGTTGTCTATTAATGAAATGCAATTCTGCAAGTGTTCCTAAATTCATTGTAGCATGCTGGCCAAAGAGAATGTAAAGTTTTAAATGTAAAGTTGATGCTGGCTTCTACAAAGTGATATAATAAACTGACAGATGTTGTGCTTATGACACAGACTGGTGACTTTTAGTTGAAAACATCACTACATACTGGCCAGTATACTGAACCGAATTTAAGAACAGACCATCTATTGATTTGTTATGGTATCAATAAGTTTGGGTTACAAAAACATTTCCTAACCTGCTACAACCGTTTTTACTTTGAATGAACCTTAGCAAGGCACATCACCACTTGCTAAGGTGAGATTACAGAAAGGACAAGGCAAGGCTTTATAAAAAAAAAATTTTGAAGCTCATCTAATGTATTCTCTTTTGTTTCCTTTTTTCATAGGTACTAATATGTTTTATAATACGTATAAAGGTTTTATATTTTACCAAAAAACTGGTATCAGGTTGGTATTTCTCCTATTACTTTCTTTCAAATTCATAGCTACCAATAGTTAGTTATTATAGTTAGTTAGTTATGTTAGCTACTATTTATGAATATTTGAATTTGAAGTTTGATGACGTGGTGTAATAAAGTTTAGCTGGCTAAAATGAAAACCTAACTGAATAAAAATCCACATTCCGGCAAACTCATTTAAATAACATGAATATTATATCTCATTAGACCAAAAATGAAGATAAGAAAATAAACGTACCTCCCAAAGTAAACTACGGCCCATTTTACCGGCAATTCAATAATCCTACTCAAAGAGAAAAATAATTATCACAGCTTCGGTTTGTTATTGTTCTGAGACTTAGAGCATTTTCTGCAGTGCTGCCAACTCAGATTTTTAAAAAGACGTAGACCAGAATATAAAAATACATAGAATTAGTACAAAGTTAGTAGATCTACGTACTTTTTTTTGCACATTTTAAATCACATTTACATTCGTGCAGTAAAAATAGTATTCCCCTTTGCTACTTTTTTTTAACCCAATTGGGAAAATTTTTGATCGTACTGCAGCTTTCTTTTTTAATAGGAGTAACATTCCGCGTTCCATCACTGTCACTGCTTACTTCTCCATATTCGAATCAAATAAAAGAGCTCGATATGAGGATCTCAAATATATTTTTGTTATTATTGTAAGACGAAAATTGACAATTGTGTCGTCGATCAATCAATAAACGTATATACGTATAAGTGGAAAAGAATCGCTCCACATCCACTGAGCACTGAGGTAACCTGGGCAGAATTTGAACTTTGGTGCTATGTTACCACTTATAGTTTCTGGCAAAAGTTGTGCCGTCCCATTAATTAAAATATCAATTTGAGCTCGAAAAAAATGTATGTCGAGCTTGTAAATGTATCAATAATATGCATCATAACTACATCTTAAGTAAAATGTGCTATTACCTTAAATATAGGTTTAAATATGCAAATATGCAAATGCATATGTAGCGACATCTATCTACACATAGATATAGTTCGCACGACTCCTAGATAGATGGCGCTTCAATAACCTACATCGCGCTTACGAAGTTTTCTATGCGATCTGCATATACAGAGTGGTGACGACGCCGACGTAGCGACATTAAATTAAAACACGGTCACTACTAGTCAATCAAAATATTTTGTGATAATTAAATCTGGTATTACATCAACAGACAAAAAGCGAAATTTTCAAACAAACTAATTCCGAAAATAATCTAAACGAAACACAACACTCTTTATTAATATTACCTATTGACCTTAAATGACCGTAGGCACTACTGGCACAGTTTTAGGCAAAGACCGGCCGCCGCGGTTCCTTTGTAGGTGTATTGTTTCATTCATGCAAGTAGGCATCGACGCCCGCGCAGCACGCTAATAATGATTTTAACGCTATGGTTATAAGGTCTAAATTTCATCAACCGACGATTTCTGAGCCGCACATTTTATTTGGTTGTGTTTTAAGCATGTAGGTAAATCTGAATTTTGTTCCGTCTAGCTACTCTAGCTAGGTGAATGACTTCGTTGCGTAATCGTTATGAATTCACAGCATGTGTTAAAATGATTAAAGTGAAAATAATTTCCTGTGGCTATACCGTTCAATGTAATTTGATGAAACTTGGTGTACGAACTACTAACGCTGTACCCAATATGTGGTTTAAATTAATGTCGTTACGTCGTCACCACCCTGTATACAAGATTCCAACATCAACAGTAGGACCGCGGTCCCCAGGCACGATGACCGCACTATGGAGGAGCGAGGTGTTAGACTCCTCCATTGAAAAGGGAAGATCTTCCGCCAGGCTAGGTCATCGTGCTTGGGGACCGCGGTCCAACTGTTGATGTTGGAAGCTTGTATATATGCAGATCGCATAGAAAACTTCGTAAGCGGGATATAGGTTATTGAAGCGCCATCTATGTAGGAGTCGTGCGAACTATATCTATGTAGATGTCGCTACATCACTCCCCTCCAAGACCAGAGGTCGATATTGCTGCGTCGTGCTAATGTAGCTTGCAAGTGCCAGTGCTGCTCGTAGTCTACAGTGAGTCGAGACTGAGCGATGAGCCTTGCAGGACCAGGAAGCGCGGTGAGTCGGCTGCGTTGGACCTGATAAAGGCGAAGCTGGCTTGCTGTGGACTGCTGCAGAGACCTGGTGAGGAGAGCAGGGAAGTGATGCTGCATACTGCTGACATTCCAATCACGTCGGGGTCACCACTATGGAGGAGCGAGGTGTTAGACTCCTCCATTGAAAAGGGAAGATCTTCCGCCAGGCTAGGTCATCGTGCCTGGGGACCGCGGTCCAACTGTTGATGTTGGAATCTTGTATATATGCAGATCGCATAGAAAACTTCGTAAGCGCGATGTAGGTTATTGAAGCGCCATCTATCTAGGAATCGTGTGAACTATATCTATGTGTAGATAGATGTCGCTACACATATAATCCGGTCTCTAATCATAAATATATTTCTATTGTTTTTATTACGAGCTGTTATGAGGTACTAGAACTTTGTTGTTATTATGATGATAAGTCAGAGGATAGCTTGTGGGCTAGGACACAAGGTGCACAGGGCACAAAAATAACTCTGGAGCTAAATCTATATACCACAGAATGTGATGGTGATACTTTTACAAAAATGACCTTTGTAAAAGTGTCACCATTTTCGAGATAATTAATATCTAAATTTCTAAAATCAATACATAAAAAATCTGAATATGGAACCTTTTTAAACGACTTCAAACACCTCCTGTGTTTCTCAATTCGACCGTATATTTTTTTTTTTATGTGTGTTCGCGGTTACGAGTAACTTCGTCATTTGTGAACCGATTTTGATGATGTTTTTTTTGTTGGAAAGGAAATATTTCAAGAGCGGTACCATGATAAAGAAACCAGGATCTGATGATGGAATCCCAGAGAAATCGAGGGAAACCTTCGAAAATCGTAGTGGCGACTAGTGCGTTTGTTAATTTTTTCATTAAGTATTTTAAAGCACTACTATTTAATGAAGGTCTGGAGCCAATCTGATGATGGAGCCGAAAGATAGTCGAGGGAACTCCTCAACGATTTACAGCAGTTACCTGGTTTTTGGGCTTGATTAATTTGTATTGATGAGAACTTTACATCTAGATGGGTTGTGACTGTCATTAGGGGTCTCATGATGCAGACGAAGGACAGTCAAGGGAACTCCTCAAAGTTTTAGAGTAGCTACCTTGTGTTTGGACTTAATTAATTACTATTGATGAGAACTTTGCACCCATATGGGTTTTAAGTACCATTACCGGTCTGATGATGGAGACCATAGACAGTCGAGGGAATTCCTCAACGATTTACAATAGTAACCTTTTGTTGGGCTTACTTCATACGGTTCAATATGCCAAAATGTACAGTTCGTAAAAAAAATACCTAATTAAGATCCTTGTTAGGTATACTAATCACTAAAAATCGAAAAATGAAATAATTTTTAACAAAAAAAAACCGACTTCAAAAAGAAACTAAATAAAGTAAAAAATAAATTTACTTAGCACAAAGTAATTCGTATTTTGATTTAGTTAATCAGAGTAACCTATTCAAATTATTATTCTATAAATATATATTAATCTGTTTGAAGTCGGTGCCAAGCCTACTAGGTTTGATAGGCTTCGTACGTCCGCCCCCGCTACATAACACCACCCTCGGCGTGCAACGGAATGCGTGAGCGCGTGTGGATTATCTTTCGTTGTTATTTTAACCCTATTTACCAGTATTTACTGTGTTAAAGTTATTAATTTTGCGTGTATTTCCCCCGAAATCTTAAATTAAGAATGTTAATAGGTATGCCAAATCAGCTGAAAGTTTGTAACAGTAAAGCTTGTATGTATACGAATACACTGGTTTGTTGTAGTCAAAAATACATATTAGTTTTGATTTTACAGGCATTTCAACTTACAATAAATATCGAGTCCCGCTAACAGTCACGTGACTGCATGTGACGTCAATTTACAACGCTCCGCTATGAGTGAGTGTTGTGAGATGACGTCACACCGTCACACGAGTACGTCACATCGAGTACGAGTCCGCATCGCACGTTTACTTCTATAAATTGGAAACTAATTGACGAATCGAAGTAATTCTTTCACATGTTTTTTTTTAATTTTTGACAGAGAATATGGAGAGCTAATATTCAAAATTAGTTAACATTCTTAGTTGGCTACATTCTAGTTACGCGAATCCGAATGCTAATGCTAATCCGAATTCGAGATATCGTCGGGGATAATGCAAATATCCCCGACGATATCTCGAATTCGGATTGAATGATGGTTTAGATTCACAATTGAACTTGGTAGGTGTCACTTAAAAGGATTAGCCTTGGATTAGCATTGTTTTCATTACAGACGTACAATTAATTACATCTGCGCATTATTTCACAGTCCGCGTAAGGGTGTCGTAGCCTTGGTCGGCGTGTTCTAGTAGTTAGTCCATTATAAAAATATTTGATAAAATAATAATAATAACCTTTTCTGCAAACATAAAAATCAAGTAAAAAAAAGTAAATCAAAATGTATCGTAGCAATCCATAGATCAGATAAACCTTTGACACAAAATTATTGGTATGATAGGTACATAAAATCCGTGGAAAATCTAAAATTATAAGTTCTGATTTGTTTTCTTGAATGTTTTACTATTTATGTGATATTCAAAGAATATGTTAAAGTATTAAACTAGTTCTTGTAATAATAAATAAGTTAAATAAAATTATAATGGCTGCTACTCAGGATTCAATGTTTTTGTTTGAGATTATAGTACAAGACTTGAAAAGTTGTATAGATTGTAAAGAATTTATAATAAGGAGTCAGTTTGCAGATGTATTCAACGTTTATTTAAAATATCCAAATGAATCTAGCGACATTTTAACGCAAAGACATAAAAAGTGGAGCAAAAAGAAAACAAAGGAAAACAAGTTAAAGGTGGGTCAAGAAGTAATACTTGCATACAACATCGATATGCTTATTTCGAATATGGAGAACTATCCCCTGGAATTATCTATTTTGAGGAAGGAAGACTATGTCATATTGGGCTTGACTCACATACAGTGGAGTCTGAACCATATCAACTATTTAAAAAAAGTTTGTGAGCAGCCCGAGCCTAGTCCAGTATCAGTTGATGGACAGTACAATATATTTCATAAGATTACTTTAAAACTATTAACAACCGTAAAATTAACTATAAAATTAAGTAATCTTAAAGACAAGTTGACTAACCAAATTAATGGGAATTCGTTTAATTTATCAACAAATATGATGACTACATTGAAAGATCTATCTATGAATGGAACTGCTGAAGCTGATATGAAAGTGTTAAACAACACTAGAAAAATTGAATTAAAAAACAGTCCACAACAGATTGAAAGCATTCATTGTTGTTTAAAATCTAACATAATGGCGATTGAAAAAGAAAAGATCGCGTTCCCTATTACGGTAGACGAAATAGACCATAATAACAAGCAATCATTTGAAAATCAGCAACATTTAATACATTTCATTAAAAGCGAAGCGTCTATCGATAAAAATAAAAACCTTAATCCAATAAAAACTAAATCCTTTTCAACAATAAAAAGTGAACTGGCTCATATTTTGGAAGATATACGGGGAGGTACAAGCCCGTATGGTAATCGTGTTTATTGTGTTAGTTACTTTACCTCAGAAAATGATTACGCCAAGGACACAGGTTCCTCAAGAAGCAAAAGTACATATGATAATAAAACGAGTGTAAAAAAAAGTGATACTGGTTCATGCGTGGGATTCGTAAGTACCTTTGATTATAATGTAAATTTAAAAGAAGCAACACAATTAAAAACAGTAAATAAATGCAGCAAAGTCAGCTGTAACTCAAAGAATAGAGAACTTCCACCCAAACCAGACGACCTTATTAAAATAGATTTGACCAAACTTAAAAAAAAATGTTGCAACATAACCCAGGATGTGGAAGACGTTTTTGGAGAAATAAAAGCAAACGTTCAGTACGGAAATGATCCTTGCATGTGTACTTGTGAATGTAAATTTGGTTTTACAAAGACTAGTGTAAATTGTACAATCTGCGGTGGCTATACTAGCCATCCTAGCCAAGATAACTCACGCCAGGTTGGACATGTGATGCCGTTTCCTTGCCCAATATTCCATAAAATGATTGAAAATAATAAATCAAAGAATTTGAGTACATCTGGGAGTGATTTTAAGAAAAGGAACGATGATAATCAGAAAATTATTAAGGCGGGTTCTAAAAAAACAGTATCAGATAAAGTTCCTGAATCGGAAAGAGATGCACAAAAAAGAAAAAAGATCAAGAAAGATGACAGATTCAAGTATAATTATGGTTATAAAGGTATAAAATTTATTAATAGTGTGTGTGTGTGTGTATATTGGCTGAATTATGACGATGATTATGATTGATGATTGAAGATGTTGGAAAAAATCACGCCGACTGGCGTACGCCGCGTAAACCAATAGGTAGAGTTATTATATCTTAATACGACACTACGACAAAAAAAATATAGGCGATTAAGGCGAGTATGCTCTACTATCCTGCAATCCGGTTGAGAGCCCAAAGCGCTCAGTCGTAAGCTACCCGTGCGAAGCCGGGGTGGCTCGCTAGTTCTAATTAAAAAATAGGTACCTACTAAAAAAATATTAGACTACAACGTTATGTAAAAATTAGCTTCTACTCGAGTTTTGCTAATATAAACATACGGAAGTTGTTTTTTTTTATATGTAGGTATATCCTATTCTACTGATATTATAAATATAATGTTTGTATGTTTGTTGCTCAAATCCGCAAAAAATGGCTAAATGGATTTTATATAAGTATTAAAGATTTACAATGAATAATAACTATAAAATGCTTATTTACATCATTACAGCCCCACAAAATGGGCACATACATTGTACTTCGCCATGTACGGGAACTTTGGGTGCAGTACCAAAGAAAATGGCCTGGCTGTGGGATTCTGAAGATATACCTGGAATGAAGGTGAATAAATATTTTTGTACAAAATACCATAATCTTTTCAATCTTCTATCATAAAAGTGTAGGACAATACTCACTTACTAACGATATCTTAGAAATTTCATGGCCTACAACACACTTTATCGTAGATACCTAGGCTAAGATAGGAATTGCCAAAAATCATCCTCATCAAGTAGGTAGGTGAAATATGTATTTGAGTTTGTATTAAAAAAAACATTGCGCATATCAAGATATAAATTTATAAGTTTTTTTTGTATACCACTAGGTGGCAAACAAGCTTACGGCCCACCTGATGGTAAGCGGTATATAAGATAGAAATTGGTTAATGGGTAGGCCTATGTATATTGTATATACTTGTAGGTGTAGCTATATCAAAATATTTACCAAAATTCAATCAGTTAAGGGAAAAAAAAAACATTTAACTAATTATTCTTAAAAATTACTCCAATCCTAACTATTTGCCGTGCAAGTTCTTTTACTTCATTTTTGATTCAAAGTCATATACCAATAACGAGTGCGAAATTTACTGAAGTTACCCACATATTTATTCTATTTATTACAGTTCCGTCCAAACTGGAAACCAGGTGCAACATTTAAACATGTAGTAAGATTATTAAAAATAGCAAAGAACCCTGGCAAAGCAATAGCCAAGAAGAGAAAGAATAAAGACGGAGAAAAGATGAAAAAAGCTCTCAAACGCCCTCTTTTAACTGTACATAAGAACGACGGTGAAATCACTGTAACTATGGAAACAATGAAAGTATATTCAAAACAAAGATCATTCAATCAATATCCCTACGAAGATAAACCTGTTCTGATTTACACAATAGGCAGAACTGATGAAGAGAATAAGCAACGACAAATAAAGAAACAGCGTAAACAGAGACGCCTCGAAAGATCTCAGCGTCAATATATTCAGAGTACTTTTAAGAATATGTGCAATGAGGTATGCCTCAAAACTTACCAACAAGCACTCGCAATACTACCTGATGCTGAGAATTTAGATTGCTCATGTTACCCAGCAAAACCAGGCACTGACAAATCGAACCAGGATGTTTCCTGTTCATGTTCAGAGGACAAATCTGCTTCTAGTACTGATTCAGATTTAGATGAATGGATAGTCGAGTTTACGCCACCAAATGCGACATATTATCCAACATTCAAAGGCAAAAAAGTTTCAAAAATTGATAGTTCTACTCAATACACATATTTAGACTATAAAGTAAAACTGTTGGATAATTCTGGTAATCCTGTCCCAAGGTTCTTCAAAGACCCCGATGGAAAACAACAATGCAGTGACCTCGGAGGTTTTTGGAGTCCAGATAAAAAATGGTTGTACATAAATATTGATGGTTATATCGGACCCGATAAACGATGGGCGCCTAACCAATTCATTGGACCAAATGGTGAACGGATACATTGCGATACTGGGAAGTTTCAAGATACTGATGGAACTTGGTTGACTGTTGGGGTTGACGGCTTCATTGATTCTCAAGGAAAGTGGAAATATTATCGTAAGCCAACAAAGTTAGTGAAAAAGTCGCATAGTGGTATCAGTAAGTGTGACAGTAGCAAAAAAGATGGAAAAAATGTTACTTATAAGCTTTCTGAAATTGTGTGGAATTGTTTCGGCGATGTAACACCACACGACTTATCCAAAATTGGAATTATAGGCCATGGGCAAGATAAAAAGTTACTTTTGGATACCTTAAAAGAAATGCTAGCTAAAGGGCAGGACGTAAGAATACCCGAGGCAAAAACAGTTGCTCATGTGCCAGCATCTAAACGGAGAAAGAAACTTCGAATATATGGATCTCACTATTTTCATGAAAGATCTAAGTGCAAGCATGCGTCACCATCAGATAAGGGTATAGTTGCAGTAGATGAACATGGCAATAAGACGTACTTTAGACTAAAAGGTTTTAAGAACAGAAGGCCAGAGGAAAGGTTATCATATTTGACAAAGCAGGGAATTAGTTTAAACTCCTTCCACCTCCCTTGTTTCCGGTCGTTTATCAACAGGGAGATAATGAAAAAGGAACTGTATGAGAAACTTCAAGCAAGATACGAGAATAGTATGTGCAATTCCATGCAACCAGCTCTTTAGTTTGCAAACGCTGTGGCCAAAATTATGGCATATTTTATACTGCACTAAACATTTTCACAATGAGTACCTACCTATTTATTGATATCGAATTTAAGTCATGTTAATTTTGGTTACGTGATAAGAAAAAAAAATTGTAATGTCATGTAAATTATGTAACTGTAAGATAAATAATTACATTAAATGTTTCTCTTTTGGTTTTAACACCATTGGCGCCATTAATTTATTACGTAAGTCGATATATCCCAGTTTTTTAAGAAATAAGAATTGTCCTCCCCCTGTTTAATATTTATTACCTACGTAAGAATCAAAAGGAAAAAATGTATGCTCGTTTTGTTTTTCAAAGAATAAATTTTTAGGAACGTTTGTTTTGTAGGTACAAATATTTTTTTTGTAATAAAAAAAACTTAGGATGCGCGTGCCTCCACACTCGTGCGGTTACGTACTATCAAGACTCCCCTCCTACCCTTGTAAGGAAAAATAAGACATGTACCCCACTCCCCCCTAAATTATCTTACGTAATAAATGAATGAATGGCGCCCTTACACGATTATACATTTAGTATAATGGCTAGATGTTCTTCGATTCAATCAAGAATCATACTCGTATATTCTAAATGGATATGTAACTCTAAATACCTTGAAGCAAATACCTATCAATTGAGAAAAAAAAGAAAGATAACCACGTTGAGACCATCTCTCTTTCTAACCCTACTTACCCTTAATGAAAGCAAGAGAGATTGTCCCAAATCCATTTAGAATATATCATTCTTGGAATCAATCAAATCACCTCGGAACAATAACTAGCATGGAAGCCGGGCTAAAATAAAAACCGAGTACTATACAGTTAATGTGGGAATGAAACAAAACATGGCTGTTTGTTTTTATTATTTTTGAACGTGTCACAAGCAAAATGTCAAATGGTCCTCTTTGGCCCCTCGGAACAATAACTAACATGGAAGCCGGGCTAAAATAAGAAATGAAATGCATATACTTTACCTTTTTTTACTTTCGACGTTAATAATGCGTGGGAAAGAGACATATAATACCGTTCTGTTTTGTTATTATGCAGGTTGTCACAAGCTATTTTTTGGCTAGTGATGGGCTTATCATCGACATTGTCGTGTCGATATAAGTCATCAAAGCAAACAAGTAAATATAGTTAGTACTAGCTGTGCCCGCGACTTCGTCCGCGTGGAATAGTGACTTTGGGCATATCTTTTGGTTTATTTTGGATTAACAAATGTTCGACGTGATTCTTTAAATTGACATAACTTTTTTATTTAAGAACCGATTGACATGAAACAAACACTAAATGTTAAGTGAAGCTTACCACAATATATTAGTGAAAACCACATCCGAATACGCCGTTTCTGAGATTAGCTTGCACAAACAGACAAAATTCTAACAATCATTGTTTTGGGTGCTATTGCGTTGATAAAGGACCCAATAATATTTTTTCTCATATATCTTCCATGTACAGATAGCGATCCGTTACATTTTTATTATGTGTACCTATAGATAGAATAGTTTTCTATTATATATTTTTATATAGTTTATGCTTTTCTTAACATTCCCATGTTATTTTAATTTATTATCAGTATAGGCGCTGGCTGTCGATGGATAATCTGCCAAGTGTGGCTGTGGTTTACTAACGGATTTACCACGACGGAACTTCGGCGTCGGAATATCAGTCAAGTGTGGTAGGAAAGAGACGATAAGAATTTGACACAAGTATAAATGAAACTACAATTATTAATTTAATGTCTTTATTAATCATTAAAATCCATACTAATACTAATTTACTTATTAATATTATAATTATAAAATATTATAAATACGAAAGTGTGTCTGTCTGTCTGTCTGTCTGTTACCTCTTCACGCTTAAACCACCGAACCGATTTAGATGAAATTCGGATAGGGATTTATCCTAGAAATCACCCTTTAAGGGGGTGAAAAGGGGGTGGAAGTTTGTATGAGAAAATCCTATTGATGCACTGACTCCATTTCATTTTCATTTCACCATCATTAGGAAATCTGCAACAGTATTGAAATGATTATCGATAACCATTTTTACATCACTAGTAACCTATACTTGCGACAATTTTATTTTTCAGAAAAATCATAAATTAAAGCAAATACGTGAATTCTTTTGAGTAGATAGGCATAAAGTACTATTTTTATTTATCGTCTATCACTTTTTTTATTTCCAATATTGAAAAATATATCTCTAAACTCACCGATGAAATGTTAACGTTTCGTTCTCATTTTCTTTTCTCGAACTATGGGCTTTACACCCTTCAACAACACAAGACATCTTGTCCAGGGCACTGTACACCTCTCGTATATACTTTCTGGCCACGTTCTCAGACAGAAATTAATAATTAACTCGCTTTTTTCACTTAGTAAATTCGTCAAACTCCCGACTCGTATCAACAAAATATAAAACTAGAAAATTAAGTTGATAGCCAACGTAAGTATTTTGACGTCTTGGATAGAACTTTTGTATTTGTTAGCATCATAAGAGGGCCAAAGAGGACCATTTGACATTTTGCTTGTGACACGTTCAAAAATAATAAAAACAAACAGCCATGTTTTGTTTCATTCCCACATTACGATATGCTAATTGACATAAATGAATAAACTGTATAGTACTCGGTTTTTATTTTAGCCCGGCTTCCATGTTAGTTATTGTTCCTAGTTTGGCCCTCTTATAATGCTAACAAATACAAACGTTCTATCCAAGACGTCAAAATACTTACGTTGGCTATCAACTTAATTTTGTAGTTTTATGTTTTGTTGATACGAGTCGGGAGTTTGATGAATTTACTAAGTGAAAAAAGCGAGTTAATTATTAATTTCTGTCTGAGAACGTGGCCAGAAAGTATATACGAGAGGTGTACAGTGCCCTGGACAAGATGTCTTGTGTTGTTGAAGGGTGTAAAGCCCATAGTTCGAGAAAAGAAAATGAGAACGAAACGTTAACATTTCATCGGTGAGTTTAGAGATATATTTTTCAATATTGGAAATAAAAAAAGTGATAGACGATAAATAAAAATAGTACTTTATGCCTATCTACTCAAAAGAATTCACGTATTTGCTTTAATTTATGATTTTTCTGAAAAATAAAATTGTCGCAAGTATAGGTTACTAGTGATGTAAAAATGGTTATCGATAATCATTTCAATACTGTTGCAGATTTCCTAATGATGGTGAAATGAAAATGAAATGGAGTCAGTGCATCAATAGGATTTTCTCATACAAACTTCCACCCCCTTTTCACCCCCTTAAAGGGTGATTTCTAGGATAAATCCCTATCCGAATTTCATCTAAATCGGTTCGGTGGTTTAAGCGTGAAGAGGTAACAGACAGACAGACAGACAGACACACTTTCGTATTTATAATATTTTATAATTATAATATTAATAAGTAAATTAGTATTAGTATGGATTTTAATGATTAATAAAGACATTAAATTAATAATTGTAGTTTCATTTATACTTGTGTCAAATTCTTATCGTCTCTTTCCTACCACACTTGACTGATATTCCGACGCCGAAGTTCCGTCGTGGTAAATCCGTTAGTAAACCACAGCCACACTTGGCAGATTATCCATCGACAGCCAGCGCCTATACTGATAATAAATTAAAATAACATGGGAATGTTAAGAAAAGCATAAACTATATAAAAATATATAATAGAAAACTATTCTATCTATAGGTACACATAATAAAAATGTAACGGATCGCTATCTGTACATGGAAGATATATGAGAAAAAATATTATTGGGTCCTTTATCAACGCAATAGCACCCAAAACAATGATTGTTAGAATTTTGTCTGTTTGTGCAAGCTAATCTCAGAAACGGCGTATTCGGATGTGGTTTTCACTAATATATTGTGGTAAGCTTCACTTAACATTTAGTGTTTGTTTCATGTCAATCGGTTCTTAAATAAAAAAGTTATGTCAATTTAAAGAATCACGTCGAACATTTGTTAATCCAAAATAAACCAAAAGATATGCCCAAAGTCACTATTCCACGCGGACGAAGTCGCGGGCACAGCTAGTACTAACTATATTTACTTGTTTGCTTTGATGACTTATATCGACACGACAATGTCGATGATAAGCCCATCACTAGCCAAAAAATAGCTTGTGACAACCTGCATAATAACGAAACAGAACGGTATTATATGTCTCTTTCCCACGCATTATTAACGTCGAAAGTAAAAAAAGGTAAAGTATATGCATTTCATTTCTTATTTTAGCCCGGCTTCCATGTTAGTTATTGTTCCGAGCCCAGGTATCTGTCAAGTGTCAACCCTTTTTAGTGCTGATCACACTCAATCGTATTAATAATTCACGCTACTTTTGGCGGGAACTTGTGAAGTCACGTTGCGTTTTCGTTTTATTTTCATTAAATTCGTATATTCTGAGTTTTATTGAATAATATCGGTGGTGTTTTGTCCAATAAAGATCAATCTAAGTGCACAAGTAAAGTGAAATCAAATGAAAGCGTGTATCGTGACTTTTCAGGTTGTCCCAAAAAGTCCGTGAAAAGTTTTATTGGAACAGCCGCCTGCCGCCTATTGCACTAAAACCTGACCGGACTTATACGGGCGAGGACTAGACTATATTATAGTCAATGTGACAATATAACGTGCCTATAACATAAAATAAGATTAAAAACTCCTTGTGACACGTTCAAAGATAATAAAATCAAACAGCCATGTTTTGTTTCATTCACACATTACGATATGCTAATGGACATAAATGAATAAACTAATAGTACTCGGTTTTTATTTTAGCCCGGCTTCCATGGTAGTTATTGTTCCGAGATTAATGTTAGAGTTTGTAGCTGGCCATATAGAAAAAAGTAAAGAAGACTTTAGAACGGTTGCCTAGCTACAACTCGTTGACTTGTTTATAGACTTTGACTATATATGAAAAGTATTTTATTTTATTGTATTATACGTGTGCTTGCTGTGATATCTAATTTATTTCATTCATTCAATCTAAATCTAAACGTTCAACATTTTGCACTACTGCCTGGAGGTGTTAAGTTGGAACATTTCGTTAACAGATCCACTAGAATCCAACAATTAAAACTGAATAAAATGTATGCGACTGAAAGATTTTGTATTTATAATATAATATAATAATAAATTGTTTTATTCAGACAACTAGGCCCACTTGTTAGTATTACAATTTCTTAAGGACTATGTTAGTAGGTAATTAAAATTCAATAGAATAGAAAAATATATAAATTAACTTAAACAAGAACAGATACAAAATGTTTCAACATAGTCGCATCAAATTTACCCGCCAATGTCTTCAGAACTCTATTGGGACTAGACCGCATCCTTGAGAGTAGTGAAAAGGTCTTTTTTCGCATGATTGCGTAGAAATCATCAGTTCTAGCCTGGGCGAACATGGTCGAGGCACTACAATATCTTGGAAGTCCCAACAGAATCCTGAATCCATTGTTATATTGCACTCTCAGGGCATTGAGCGCCTTTTACGTACAGTTAGCCCACAGGCCACTCGTGTAGAACGTTTGGCAGTATGCTTTGAACAAAGTGACTTTAGCTTCCTCACTACATCGAGTAAACCTATGAGCCAGCATATTGCATCTAGCAGCCAATGCCCTGCGTTCACGGTCATGGTCATATTTATGGTCATAAATAAACAATATTACAAAAATAAATATTCATTGGCCTTTTGGTGGGAACTTGCAAATGGACATTGCGTTTAATTTTATTTTCATTGAAAATGTTTTGAGTTTTATTGAATACTAACTGGTGTTTTATCCAGTAAGTGCACCAGTGAAGTGAAATAAAATGAAAGCGTATTCTCAGGTTATCCCAAAAAGTCCATGAAAATACCATGAGCCTGCCTACCTACCTGTCTGTATGTATGTAGGTATGTATTGTGTGCTTTTTGTGTGTGAAGTGATGGTGACGATTTATGATGTTTGTGTTACGTGAATTATCTATTCTTTGTAGATTTTTAAAAATATTTTTTTGTATCTATTGTGACTTTTATAATAATAATCTGTAAGATACTTTGATTATTTAATAATACTCAAAGGCATAGTGATTTTATCCTCTTTGCTCAAAGGTAAGATATTATGTTTTCTGACAAGAAACGTCTTGGTAGGTTTGTAGGTATTTTAGTAGTATTTGGCGGTACTGCTACATATCAGTAATCTGTGATGTAGTAGAATCGCAGAGAAAAAAGTGGTCACGCAGATTTTCAATGTCACAAAGGTCATTGTGAAAATTATGTTCTCGCTGTGACTATATACTTAAACTAATCGTTTTGATTGGTTGAGAACAAGTTGAGAAGCAACTTCGAACATAAAATTTTAAAGATTCTACCAATCAGAAAACACTCGTTACAACATTTGTGAATTTTGCAGTAGAGAATAGTGTTCAGTACTTTCTTCTTTCAGCGAGCGAGCAGTACCCAGCAGTACCGACCGATTGACCGTCCTTTTGGGTATAAACTAAGTTATTATTCTCTGACTTTGTCTGTCGTCCTTTAAATCAATTCTTCCGGCAGACTTTGTTACATAGTTAAATCATTTTTAATTCTAATCAATAGATTCCGTAGAAAGGTGAGTTTTAAGAAAAAATGTCTTATCGTTTCTGTATTGATAAATCTAAAAATAGTTCTTACCTTTCAACTATTAACCTTTTCTCTATCTATGTATCTATGTGTTCTAATAAAGGGACCAATTTTTACATGTAAATGTAAACTTTCTAATCTCCAATTTTTTAATTATCATAAAGAATAAGAATTTTTAATATCTAATATGCTTTGTATGGAACAGCAATTTTCATTTAACCTTCAAAGAAATAAAGGTGATAAAATCAAATATTTAACACAGATTATTATTGCTACAACACTCGAGTCATTTTGTGAAAAATATTGATTATAAGTTTTGAACTGTCTGCAATAGAAGTGACATTGATAGGTTTAAAATGTTTTGTACTACTCCGGCGACTCCTGGCTCGGAACTCGATGCATGAAATAGCTCACTGTAGGTAGGTACTGATAAGAAAGATACATACATGTATATCTTCAAAAAGATACAACAATACATAATATCACTCAATTAGATTCTTATTTTTACCAGAATAGGTATGAGTTAGCCTCTCTTTAATACATGTTTTGTTTGATATATTACTCTAGGATACAATATTAAAATGGGTCGCAAATTTGTTGTTGGTGGAAACTGGAAGATGAATGGAGACAAAAATCAAATCAACGAAATTGTGAATAATCTTAAAAAGGGACCTCTGGACCCAAATGTTGAGGTAATTATTGCCATTTTAGAAATACTAGCTTTAATTTTACCCTCCGTCCCTGGGTTGTATGATATTAGAACATGATATGTCCCAGCAAATATCAAGATATTTCCTGGGACATATTCTATCATGTTCTTCTGTATATGTAATAATCTATATCCTAAGGCGATCCTTATCCTCCTTATCCTTATCCTAGTGACATCCAATACCGCGGTGAAGGTTGTAGAGTACTTACTTTGTAGTACTTAACTGGCTGGCTACCAATATCTATGTTGTCTAGCACCCTAGAACAAATAACTGGAGCCTCGCGATTTCTGAAATTCTTTTTGTTTTTGTATGTAGATTTAAGAATATCGTCCGATCCGTGAGCCAATACAAAGTTCCTTCTATTACTTTTATTTAAGATGCATGTGAATACTGCATGAGTACATTATGGTACTATTTCGATTTAATAATTCAATTGTTTGTTATGTTATCAGATTATTGTGGGAGTACCAGCCATCTACCTTGCTTATGTGAATGGCGTAGTTCCCGATGCAATAAATGTTGCGGCACAAAACTGTTGGAAGGTGGCCAAGGGGGCTTTTACAGGTTAGTTGTATACATAAACATGGAATGCACTTAAATTAACTCTTATAATTGCTTCCAATCATGTGATTCAGTTATTTTTATTTATGAGCACTATTATTTTAATATTTCATTTTTCAGAAGTAATTCTAACTTCAATTACTGTAGCAGTTAATGATTTATTTGTTTGTTAGGTGAAATTTCACCAGCAATGATTAAGGATATTGGTGTCCAATGGGTCATCCTAGGACACTCTGAAAGAAGAACAATTTTTGGCGAAAAGGATGACCTTGTTGCTGAAAAGGTAAGCAAAAAATAATAAAATTGCAATGGATTAATAATAAATAGAAATACTAATATAGAAAACATGAACTGATGTAGTATGAAGCTTTCGTTCTCACTGCTGAGAATGGTGTGGAAACTTGACCCAAGTATCTTTAATATTTATCTCCGAAATTCTATAACATTGCATTTAATCATATGCTCAATCTAATGAATTAATGCTTGCTGGATGCAAGCAGCACAGGATCGGTCGATGTGGCAATCTTTAGGGAAGGCCTATTTCTGTCTGTCCAAGACACGCCCCACTCTTTTTCCTAATCCCTTACAGTGCAAATGTGCATCCTTTCGCTAGTGGATGTCTTAGTGGATGACACTATCTATATGGTGACCAATCTTACTTGATAAGTACAATATTTTATTATGAAAATGTGTACTTTCTACAGGTGGCTCATGCTCTCCAGTCTGGATTGAAAGTAATTGCTTGCATCGGTGAGACTCTAGAGGAGAGGGAAGCGGGTAGAACGGAGGAGGTAGTTTTCAGGCAAACTAAAGCCCTTGTCCAGGCTATTGGCGACAACTGGGCTAAAGTTGTACTGGCTTATGAGCCCGTATGGGCTATTGGTACTGGAAAGACTGCATCACCACAACAGGTATCTAATTATTATCTTTAACTGCGATGGGTTAAATTCATGATGATTGTGTATGATGATCTACTTTCAGTGGGATATACATTATAAACTTAAATTGTATCATAAAAAAATCTATTGATATTAGGCAATAAGGCGATCATAGCTCAGTGGTCGGATACCGCGGCGAAGGTCTTGGGTTCGAATCCTAAAACATTGTGAGGAAAACACAGCACGGTAGCTGGGTACCACTTTCAAGTTGAAAGTCTGTCGCCAAGCACCTATCAGTGTGTTCCGACAGCTGCACTTGAGAGCCAGTTCCCATGTAGGCTTTGTGTGCTTACCACCTTTTGCCACATCACTTACCACGGTGAGTTTGTAGACAAATACAAGCTTATCCAAAGTTTTATTATTTTATTATTATTATCCATAGGCTATGGTAACCGCATACCATCAGGAGGGTCTAAACTTGTTTGCCACCTAGTGATATAAAATATTAACTGTGATGCAGGGCCGCATAAAGAAGTGAGGAGGCCCTGGGACAACCGCGTGTCCGACGACACCTAGCCCTATTTTAATAAGTACAATTTATGTGGGGGTTCCTCTCTTGTGGAGGCCATGGGCAGTTGCCCCGTTTGCCCTCCCTTAAATCTGGCCCTGTTGTGATGTTTTATTTTTCTGTAGGCCCAAGATGTTCACGCGTCCCTCCGCAAATGGTTGTCGACCAATGTTTCGGCTGAGGTTGGTGAAACTGTGCGTATCCAGTACGGTGGGTCGGTGACCGCTTCCAATGCAAGGGAGCTTGCCGCTTGCGCTGATATCGACGGCTTCCTCGTAGGCGGTGCCAGTCTCAAACCAGAGTTTGTCGATATCGTCAATGCTACTCAGTAAATAATTCGATTCAATGGCGTATATAGTAAAGCCAAGTTCATAATAAGTAGCAGTTAGTATTTAAAATAATGTTGCGATGACAGTGATTGTAATTTTTTATTTTGATTGATAGGGCCATTTACACACGTTGCTGATATGTTCCCGATAAATATATTTCGATAAGGTCGCTTTCTTTCTAAATTAACCCACCTGTGATACTGGCCCTTATTTATATTTGTTTATCACAATCAAAGTTTTCTTGTGTACATGTGAACTTAACATTATGTTATGTCATAGCTATTCACTGTGAAAATATAACTTTCGAATTGTTTACAATTTTATTGATTCATTAAAGTTTAATTTAAGAAAATAATATATTAATAAAACATCATACATTTATCATTATAATGCATTTTATTTAATATTCCCAAAAATATTACCAATTACTCTACTACTAACTAAAAAAAATTCCACTCCTTTAGGTTCGATTAAATATTGTTGTAGTTATAATTATTCAACATTTATGAAATACTTAACAACATTGACTGCCTTGCCACAAATCATGGGTTCATAACTTCATTTTTTATACATAGTAGGTATGCAGTAGCATCATGAATGAATTGAAGATATTTTTTATTGGTGGTCTCAAATTAATAAAATTTAAGTATGTTCTCTGAACAACCTATCTTTCATTAATCTAACTATGCCTTTACGGCTTGCTTTACAATTAGCATTGCTTTAAAATACTTAAATACTACAGGTACATGCACCACTAATATATACGGTGTCCGGTAAGTAGTACGACAAGCTTAAGGGGAAAATATGTGGGCGGGTCACCTCCCAAATATACAAAAATAAGCTCAATAAAAAGGTCACCATTTTCAAGATATTTCTGTTGTTTTTTGAATTTTAGATATTAAATATCTCGAAAGTGATGACACTTTTCATAAGGCCATTTTTGTACATTTTGTTGGTGACCCACCCACCTACCTCCCCCTTAAGTTTGTCTTACCTGACACTGTATAAATTTTGAATTTCTATCTAAATTAATAAACAAACATAATAATTTTCAACTGCCATCCTTTATTTCAAGAGGTATATAACGGTTTATAGTGGACTAGTACCATAATTATTTGTTCCGACTATGCTAGTTGAGGTCATTATGATAATGATTTATGGTATCGCGGAAATTTATAAAATTTTATCAAAAAATATTATAAAAAAAAATCTAGCGTAAGTATCTACCTACCTACATTATTCAATACGCTGTAAGATACAGTAGGTACACATATTAAAATAATTAAAAAGCTTCTTCTTCTTCTAGCAGTGCCTCTCCAACTAGTGGAGGTTAGCCGTCAGTTCGGAAAACTTCTGTTTGTCCTTTGCGAGGCGGAAAAGTTCAGCGGCGCTGTTGATGCCGGTCCACTCGCGAATATTGCGCAGCCACGACTTTTTTCTCCGGCCTACTGGTCTTCTCCCAGCCACTTTGCCCATCATTATGAGCTGCAGCAGTTCGTATCTGTCATGTCGCATGATATGGCCCAGATAACAAACTTTTCTCTGTTTGACGGTTTGCATGATTTGGCGCTTCTGACCAGCTTCTGACCAGAATTAAAAAGCTGTCGATCGCTAATCGCTTCGTTGTTATTTCGAAAATCACGATTCCAGTATTCGATTTGATATTATTGTATAGAGAGCATTCCGTACGACACGACACAGTTTAGATAATAATTTTGCTAACAGTGCCCAGTAAGTAATTCTACGACAAGCTTAAGGGGGAGATAGGTGGGCGAGTCACCTACCAAAGAGGTATACTTACAAAAATTACCTTAGTAAAAGTATCACCACTTTCGAGATATTTAACTAATAACTAAAATTTAAAATCAATACAAAAATATAGAAATATCCCGAATATGGTGAACTTTTTATTGAAGTCATATATGTATATTTGGTAGGTGACCCAACCACGTATCTCCCCCTTAAGTTTTTCGTACTACTTACCGGACACCCTGTAGGTATTCGCTAAAGCCTATTGGCCTTATTCATAAAAATCTTGACGGTGTTTAGCAAGTGCTTAGCAGATTCTAAATTCAAATTCTCTTTAGAAAACTTGAATTAAGAATCTGCTAAGCAGTTGCTAAACACCGTCGAGATTATTATGAATAAGGCCATAACTGTGTTACAAATCAGTATTAGCATTGTAATATTTGACAGTGACTATAAATTTTATAATTAGCTAGGTCGTTCAATGTAGCCTATGTATATAGATAGTGCCATCCACGAAGACGTGCCCCACTCTTTTTCTTAACCCCGCCGAGACTTTTGCTAGTTGTGTTGTGCCGTCGGGATGTCTATATGTATATATCGATATATACATCGCAAAATCATGTGAAGGGATTATGAAAAAAAAAACATACAGTCGAACATATAACCTCCCCCTTTTTTGAAGCCGTTTAAAAAGAGTGGGGCGTATAGTTATTTATTTGTTCCCACATACCCTTACTACTTGTTAATCATTTCCTGCCAAATTATTTATTAGTGTTGAATACCGCTGCACCCAAAAATGGTAAGTGTTTGACAACAGGCTCTCCGAACGAGAATAGTGTTCTGATAGGTTCGAACCACGACGCCAAGAAGGACAGGATTAGTAGCCAGAACAATATCTTGACGACCCAGTCCAACACATACAAGCTGAAACAAGTTATGATATGAAAAATACATGGTTCAATTATCATAATTAAATTAAATAGTTACTTACTTATTTCTAACTACATATAATGAGTATTCTGTTGCTATGTGATATAATGGCTGTAGATATGGAATTCATTAAATGCTTTGGTGGAAAACAATAAAGAAATAGTATGACTTACAAATTGTGGTAAGCTCTGTTTACGGATATTTTACTTGGATCTTCTTTCAAACAGTACACGCGGCCACCTTCTACGCATTTTCTCATATATTCATCTCTGTCTGCATTGGTGATGTCTGTATTAAATATCACTTGATCCTCTCTATCCAGCTTGGCGTGAATGCCGTCATAGTTAGAGCAGATGAACTTCCATGGTCGCGTTGTAAAGTATTGCAGCACTTCTAACCCTTGGCTGATACGTTCTTGTATTCTGACCAAACTGTGAATATTGCAGAGTGATAATTGCAACGTCAGACATTTTTCATACAAGCAATATACTAAATATTGTTATTATGTAGGTATATTTATGGAGCTCTACTCGTAGCCTTCCGCATAGAATTGGTTTATAAAAGAATATAAAAATAAATTGTCGGATTCTTTTTACACGCGTCCATTTGATTTCAATAGAAATCAGTTAAATTTTCAAAAGTGAAATCGATAAAAAATGTGCATAGCTTTCCATGAAATACAATAAATTATCAGGAATGTATAATGTCTACTCACAGTCGCTTTTGTCCACACAAGAAGAGAAGGAAATCGATCATGTAGGCTGGTACCAAATGATAAAATATGCGCCTAAATTCATGCAGAGGATAGTTAGTCGTAATATCTCCGTTAGGGTACCACAATGGCCATGATAGCGGGTACTTGCGCCCATAGCTCTTAGCCACGTTCAGCACGTCACCCCATGTCGTCGGTTTTTGATGCCCGATATTAACATTGTACACAGGTATCAGTTCAGATCTGAAAGAGGGATATAATTTATTATGTTATAGGGTTACCGTACCTCATAGTGGAAATGAGATCTATATGAGAATTATAAGATCACATTGCTATCGACTTCGAAAGAAGCATTTCGAAGCATAGACATTTGTAGATAAGGTACATAAATGTACGATGCAGTCTTAAATGGAAAAATCTATTTCGAGTACTTATAATAAATTTTAATAATTACTGACTTTTCCTTTTTTGTTCCTTCTAACATTCCAATAGCGATAATAGCATTGATGGCTATATCCACTGGTATCACTTGCGCTATGAGGGAGCCGTCACACAACATGGTACGAATGACACCCTTGCCAGCTCCTAGCATCACACCCACAGGGCCATTCAGGTTATCTACCCAACCCGGCAGAGGTTCATCGTACGTTGGACATACTGGAAATGAAAACGGCAAAAAAAATAAAAGAAAATCATTACTGAAATAAACAGATGGCTGAAGCCGCATTCTTGCCCGTTGCAAATTTTGTTCAAATTTGTCTTTAAGAAGATGTAATCTATATATATATATATATATTAGCTACCTGGCTTCGCACAGGCAGCAGACCATGGTCTACGCTTACATTTTTTTCTTCGTAGTGTCGTATCTGGATAACGTCGCACGCCAGTAAACTAGTCAGCATGATTTGTTCCGACATCTTCAACAATAATCGTCATATTTCAGCCAACCTTGATGAATTAATTATACACCAAAACCTTTCTCATGAACATCCATTGGTGAAAAACGTATGAAAATCCGTTCAGTACCTACTTTTTGAGTTCATCGTGAACTTACAGACAGACAGACGCGGCGGGGGACTTCTCCTTTAATTGATGAATAGTTACTTGTCAAATGAATAATTTCATACCGATACTGGGGCGTGCAATTACGACAGGTAATTCCTCATAGGCTTGCTCGACAATGTTTTCCGCTAGGCGCTTGGAAAATGTGTAACAGTTGGGATGCGGGCCAAGGAGTGACGGCGTGAGTAAGCGTAATTGTGCGTCGTCCATCCATTCAATAAGTTTAATTACATGTTCTGGCTTCACTGGAGGCGCGTGCATCTGTCATTTTCACCAAGAATATTATAATACAGTAATTAATGCCAATTGATAAAAAAATGTATCACTGCATTGCAAACTGTTGTAGGGTATAAATGTATTTTTTTTTATGTCTCTAGTCACAAAGAGGCAGGCGGCTCACCTGATGGTAAGTGACTACCGTCGCCTATAGACATTAGCAATACCAGGGGGACTGCCAACGTGTCCTTATTACAATGCCTTAAGGGCAAGGGCAACTGGCTCTCAAGTGCAACTGCCGGAACACACCAACAGGTGCTTGGCGACAGATTTTCAACTTGAGGGTGGTAGCCAGCCAGTCGAGTACCACATAGTACCCTACCACCGTGCTGTGGTTTCCTCACGATGTTTTCCTTCACCGAAAGCTCAAGCTCATTGTAGGATTCGAACCCACACCTTCGCCGCGGTATCCGACGTCACTTACCACTGAGCTATCATCGCCTTAAATAAAATAAAAATATTTTTTGCGAATGCATTATTAATTATTGACACTTACTCTTTCACCCAGAACCTCGTAATCAGGGTAGCAGAAAGCAGTGGATAAGTGCACGAATACAACCAAGTTCTTTAATCTCTTAGCAATATTTAACGTTCTGAGCGTACCAGACGTATTCATATTAACATTGTCCCTCAATGGCGCTTCTAGTCTCAATGTAGCAGCGAAATGAAACAGCACAGACACTTCTGCAGACAAATTATCAATATCCAGATGTGATAATCCAAAATCATCAAATAATACATCACCTTGAATGCATTTTAGTTTTTTGAGAGCACTTGGATGTTCGTTTTTTAGTCGATCGAACAACTGAAAACAAAAATATGTATTAGTATCTTAGTATATAGTTTGCTTTTTCCTTATACACAAATAATTAAACATACTGGATGACCACACATCTTATGGAGCCTGTGTATTATTAATTTACACAACATCGAACTTACTGGTAAACGCTGCATGTCTTCAAGTCTTTGATTCACTGATTTTCCTCTCTTCGGTCTCATGAGGATGTAGATATTCCTTATGTCAGGTACAGCGTAGAGTAGTTTTTCTATGAGCACCTTACCCATAAATCCGGTACCTCCGGTAACCAGGATACTTCTATCCTTGTAAAAATCTCTTATTGAACCGGTTGCCATTTCTGGAAAACCAAGGTATTTTATTTAATTCGAAAGTAAATAGGTGAACCACAGTCGATGATAGATATGAGATCGGTGAAAGATAAAACGGTGGATAAGTTTCGGGAATAAGCTAACACCACTGAGGTACTGAGGTTAATATGTATGTTTATACCTACTAAATTCCTACGTTGTTATTTTATTTTTCTTTTATTATATGAATGTCCTGTGGCAGCATTTGCCTCTATACTTAATACATATAGATATTTGTAGGTATTTTTGAGATGATCGTCCCATCCACGTACTACTTAGGTACAGGATAAAGAAAATACATATCGAAAGCTGTCGAATTAATTTAAAGCGGATATATGAAGATTTTGAAGGTGACTGACTATTTTTGTGGTTGAAAATAAAATGTACTTCTACTTTTTCTTGTGTTGTTTTTTTAAATGAGTACCTATAGTGAGAGTAATAATAGATTAGTTGTTTGTAGTAAACAATTGAACCAGCACCGGCGGACATGTTTTCTCGACCGCCGAGCCTTGGTATGCTCTTTCAGTGAGTTGGTCAACTTGGTACACCCCGATAGAGCTATGGACGCCAAAACGATGGTTACCTAATAATTATTCATCAATGTGAGTTATTTATGTGATGTTAGGCCTTAACTTATATTACTAAACAAGGCTGTACTTTTTAATTTCAAGGTGTTATTGTTTCGAAATAAGGCCGTGATTACAGCAGCCTATACCTGTCGACTTACATATTCATTACAATATAAATGCCATCAAAAAATATTGATAGAAAAAAAGACGAGTCCATTCACTTTTCTACGTATAAAGTTGGTAGGTACTCTATAAGAATGATGGTAAAGAAAACTTTAAGAAAAACTCAAAATTTTATGTCAAAATATTTAAACCCCCTTTTTACACCTCTTTAACAATCTTTTTTTTACAATCTTTTCTTAGCAGATCCCTAGTTCCCTACTCGCTATGAGGAATCTACCTACCAAATACCAAGTTTGTTGCATTTTTAGGTACTATCTGAGATTTCGTGATTAATCAATCAGTGGTACCTACCTATTTCACGTTTATATTATGTATAAAGATTACTAGCTGTCCTCCACAGTTTCACCCGCGTTCCCGTGGGATCTTACTTATCTTATACCGGGATAAAAATATAGCCTATGTTAATCTGGAATAATGTAGCATTCAAATGGTGAAAGAATTTTTGAAATCGGCCCAGTAGTTTTGAGTTTATTCGTTACATACACACATACCTACATACAAATTCTTTCCTCTTTATACCTAATATTAAGATAAGAAGAAATATTGTAAGTATAAAAACTAACGTGTAGGTATTGATAACTAGCGTGAATTATAATAAATTTTGATGATTAGGTAGATATATACCTAATTAATACCATTATAATTAACCTTAATAATAATAAAGTTGTTACTCTTAATATTTATTAAGAGTAACAAGTCACAATTAGGTACTCACAAGATTAGACAGTGTAATCCGCGTGACTACTAAAATTTGTTAAAGGGATATATTTTTATAAAACTTGCAGAAATCAACAAAACGTATTAATATTAGATACTATAAGTATAAGATAGGTACATAAATTATCTAGTTTTCGTAACGTTACATACTTTAGTTTCATTGCTCAACTAAAACATAAACTATGAAGGTCAACTGCTTCTCTTTAAGTTTTGTCTTTTATATGTTTAGTTAGATACCATAGCTCATGTTCGATTATTATTTCACCGTACGATATGGTGGCCTAGGAGTGCGTAAAATTTCTAGCGTATCACTGCCGGCATTTCTGTCCTCGGTATACAGTGTGAGTGACCTCGTCAGATCTGTTTTGGAACCAACTATTGGATCTGTTGTGGTTTCTTACCTATCCGATGCCAGAAATGCTTGGCAGGTAGCTTGTCCAGGCACAAATATTCCGACTTTGAGTCACTCTCAGAGAGAATGGGACAAACCTCTTTGCGAAAAAACTTGGCAAATTTTATTTTCTGATTTTTCTACTGATTCGGACCGGGCACGTTTGTTAGCTGTCTCTCAGAGTGAATCAGGTCACTGGTTGCAAGCCATTCCATCTAGTAATATCGGGACTTTGTTAGACCGCATAACATTAAGCTTGTGCATTTGTCTTCGTCTTGGTTCCATTGCAGGTCCAATCATCCTCATCGCTGCCGCTGTGGGGATCTTGTCAATGAGCTCGGCCATCATGGGCTTTCGTGTTCTCAAAGCGCCGGTCGTATTTCACGCCACGTGGCTCTTAATGATATTATCCGTAGGGCTCTTGTTGTCGCCGGCGTGCCTTCTGTACTCGAACCAGTCGGTATTTCGCGTGGCGACGGCAAGAGGCCGGATGGTATGACTTTGATCCCGTGGAGTGTCGGCAAGCCGTTGGTGTGGGATGCCACTTGTGTCGATACACTTGCGCCATCTCACTTACCGGTGACTTGTAAAGCCGCGGGAGCGGCTGCGAAAGGTGCGGAAAATTCAAAATTCAAAAAGTACGCCTGTATTGGTCCAAATTATCAATTTATGCCTTTTGCGGTTGAGACCATGGGTCCGTGGGGGTCTGAAGCTCGTCGTTTCGCAAATATCTTATGTAAAAAATTAATCGAGGCCTCGGGTGACCGGCGGGCGGGGAGCTTTTTCCGCCAACGCATCAGCTTGGCCATCCAAAGAGGAAACGCTGCCAGCCTTCTGGGAACCTTGCCGATCGGCAGCAGCGGCAGCCTCGAAGAAGTTTTTTATGTATTGTAATTGTACATTTGCATGTATATTTTGTACATTTGTTGTAAATAATAAAATAATAATAATATTTTTAATACATAACAAATTGCTTAAACCGCTTCATCAAAAAAAAAGATCAAGAGGAAAGTTTAATGTGATAATTTTTCTTGTTTATTTAACCACTGCTTCCATACAGTTAGTCATGACTATCGAATTATATGGTTACGTAATTTTTGTTTAGGTCTGTTTAACTATTGATTTATCTTGGATTATATTATATATATATATATTATATATATTTGCAATAATTTAAATGAAATAATAGGGAATATAAATAGGCATTTCTGGAATTATTATTAGTATGTAGGTTTAGGACGATCGTCCTAGCTGCGAGCCCAGGGGTCTAGTAACTGATTTATTGTAACAAGAGACAGAGATAGGGTGGTAAC
The DNA here is from genome assembly GCA_951361185.1 of Ochropacha duplaris. Lineage (NCBI taxonomy): Eukaryota > Metazoa > Arthropoda > Insecta > Lepidoptera > Drepanidae > Ochropacha > Ochropacha duplaris. The sequence goes on from OX592690.1 coordinate 7,736,359, forward strand.
CCTCACTCAAGATGATAGCCATGGACCTACCGGTGTACTCCATTCAGCAGCTGCTCTTGAAAGCCTTATAGAGTTTGTGTGCTTACAACATTCGGAAACATGGTAATATTTTTGTTTTAAAAAAAAATTACGTAACTTATCATATCCACACAAATTTGCCGTGAACTACTGTCTGCCTAGTGTCTAGTTTATAGACTCTAGTTTTTAGGGTTCCGTATCCAAAGGGTAAAAACGGGACCCTATTACTAAGACTTCGCTGTCTGTCCGTCCGTCTGTCTGTCACCAGGCTGTATCTCAAGAACCGCGATAGCTAGACAGTTTAAATTTTCACAGATGATTGTATTTCTGTTGCCGTTATAACAAAAAAATACTAAAAACAGAATATAATAAATATTAAAGGGGGGCTCCCATACAACAAACGTGATTTTTTTGCCATTTTTACGGAACCCTTCGTGCGCGAGTCCGACTCGCACTTGGCCGGTTTTTTTATTTTTATTATCGTAGTAATGTAATTTTTATGTTTGGTGGAGTAGAGTGTATACATATAAACCTGTATGTATGAACACAACGCGATAGGCTACGTAGTAATACTAAGAAAGTTGCATTTGTTGTGAATGTTATTTAATTTAGCAAACACTCGTCAAACAATATTTTACCAGATAATTTATTAACTTTCAATGAGAACTTTCGAGTGCCTTTATATTTTCTGGCGTGCTTTATATGTATGGGGATTTGTCGGCGCTCCTCGATCTACCTTCATACACAGCCACTTACATAATTTAAAGTTATTCAAAGTCTACGTCTATTTTTAATGTATACTCGTACCTACCTTATTGCATTCTCATCTCAGCACGAGGCAAACGGTCGGCCAGCGAGGCGGACCGCGTGCGTAGCGTAACGTGATGGCTTTGAATTTAGGCTGTATGTATAACTATGATATGATTTCCTCAATATATTGCATAACGCTTTAACTGACTAAATTACTTTGTGTTTGGTTTTAAACTTTTATAGATAGCGTTTCTCAGATATGAAGCGTTGCAGACTCGTTTGCTATTTTGCTCTAATTTTCTATTTTTTTTATAAATATTCTTTATGTTAATTTTTAATACTTTTACACATAGTTAAGTCATCTCCATCAACGAACCTAGGTGGAATTAACAATATGAAAAAGTCATGCACAATAGGTATCAGTACGTATATAATATAATTTTTCCACCACAAAAAAAGTAGCTCATTGATTAACATATCGGTGACAAACAAAATAAAATAAGAAAGAGGTACACTTTCACCTACACCTACCCAGAAGTGTAAAGGCCGGTCCTTATTATATAACAATGAATTTTATAGTCCCACGCAACGAAACATCATATTATTATTTTGCTATTAACACAAATGCGAGAGTTTTGGGACATGTCGTTGGAAATAAATATCAAGTTGGACATTTGAAATGTTACCATGGCTCGCCACAAAATTACTGTGATTACCGTCATGGATACAAACGCTACAGTGCACAAAGTAGAAAAACCTTCATTTTAGGGTACCTTAGTTAAACAAAATAAAACCTTACTAGACACTTCTGTTCCAGCTGAGTGTCCGCTCTACCTAAACTACTACTTATTCATCTTAAAATATTTATAGTAGATAAATTTTACTTTACTTTTTCTCTGAGGATTTTTGTGGTTCACGTGTTGATGATGCAGGTGAATATTGCGGGTCAACGAGTGATTATGATATATTATTATGTCTTAGGCTTTAGACTTACACTTGGCAGGATTTTTGTAGCTGTGATGATGTTAAACAGAGACTGTTTACGAGGAATGACTATACATATAAAATTAACTTCATTAATCCGTAACAGTAACGTCGTTTTGAAACTTTGGAAACATTAAAATAACGGTTAAATATTTTGTTTGATTAGCCTTTTTTTAATGGAAGTATCAATTCTTTTGACAATGTACCACCCCTCTAGTCACGAGAGGGTTCAATGAGTAGATATGATACTTACCTCTTTTATCCTACGGTAAGCCGCTGGTCAACAAGGCCTTTTAATAAACGGGGCAAATGAAACAACTCTAAAAGCCATGGCCTAACTCATCTACGTTTTATGTATGTAGATTACTAATATCAAGTTTCAAGTGTCCAGGAAAATATTATTTTCCATAAATATTTGCCATCCCTATATCCCCTTATGGGGTGATGATACAGAAACACTTAGGTATGTACCGATATAATTATTTTTTTTGCGTCGCTAATATTTAATGATTTAATTAATTTAATAAACAATTAATGGAAACATATTACTCTCAATATTTTAGTAAACTTACTTATTATGAACACACACGATTTTTATTTTTGCTTTTAATTCGCAAGTAAGTAATTTGGGAAAAAATACACCACACAAAGCATAAAAATGTACAAAAAAAAATTTGCTATTGAGTAGGTACTTGCTAAGTAAAGGCAATGCTAGAATTAACTAACTTAGCGATACTAACTTATATCTAACCAGGAAAATTATTTATTAATTATTACTAAAGTAGAGTAGGAATGTTATTTATTCTTGGTGTTTTATTATATTAATTAAGATTGGGGAGACAAGACTTCCACTGTGTTCCACACAAATTAGTACTTCATTGATTAAATATTAGCCGCAAGCCAGTCATTGAAGATGATTATTGCAAAAGTAATGTTATTTACAAACAAATAATTTAAGTAGAGATTGATTGTATTCGCCTTCACGGACTTATTGGAGGTTAAGAAGCTTTTAAAGTTGCGTAAAGCAGTGGGAAGGAAAATGTTGGTACAAATATTGTGTACCAAACACGAATTAGGTACCTGTAACAAAATTAATTTAGAACTCATATTATTAGCTCATAATATTCATTTTGTTGGTATCGGCGTTGGTACCAACCTAAATAATATAATAAGTAAGTAGGTGGTTAGGTAGGTACCTACATTATTTCAATACCTTTATATACATAATTTCAATGGTATGTATAGGTATCTATATTGTCCGTTTCTATAAGATTTCCGTTTTTACCATTTAAGACTTTGTGCCTATTTGTCTGTAAACTATGTCAATGTACAGATCCCAAAACCGTGTGTATGCATAGGTATCCTATATTACCTGCCTACAACTTATAAGGTGTCTTATTGTGGTTTTTTTTCTGGTGATCATTGAACACAAAGTTTTGCGAATGTCATAATACTGTGTGGTAGAGCTAACTTAACTGTTTGGTCAATATAACTTGCATAAAGCAATTTAGTTATTACTAAATTGAATTAGGCTTTTTAGATTGTGTTAGTGGGAGGGTGGCTACGGTGGCCATTTACCATCAGGGGAGCCGTGAGCCGTTATTGTCACATTAAAATAAAAGGGAATAAACCTTTATGCTTAAATTTCAATGTTCCAAACTCAACTCAACACGTGACTAACTTTTTGATTAAAATTCTGTATTGATTGATATGGACATAAAAAGCTTGGACTAGAAGGATGCCTTCAAAGACCTATCATGGACACTAAAATCAAGTATTGGGCATTCTTGATGGATACATCCATAGATTACCAGTATCAACTGATTTAATTATAAAGATTCCGTAAACATACATACATAGGTACATTAAGTAGATGCTAATGAAAACAAGTGTCCGATTATTGACCTTGTAACGGTAAATCTCCACCATCAGTGGAGTAGAGGTTATACGTAAGATAGAGGCGCGCCGAGCTGCATGCATGGCCCGGCCCCGACTGACAGACAACTCAACATCTATTTCAACCTTGACGTTTTGCAATTACCTACTGCTGTTGTTTTAAGGCTCCTCCATTTTCCCACAAGTTCAATTCATGTTGGTACACATCAGATTAATATAGACAAGACCAAATTTTCGGGTTTAAAAGTATTAATTAAAATCTAAATTGAACTAAATTGAAGATAACTAGTATAATATGCGCTCCTTACCTATAAAACTCTAAAAGAATATACAAATTAATATCTAGAGATGGAGAGCCGCCTAGCATAGACGTATTAACCAAAATGACACAAACGGTTCTTTCCATTTATCAAAAATAGCAATTCTTCCTCTAGGGGAAAAAGTTTTTTTTTTTAATTTCTGTGTGTCAAATGACAATGAGACTACAAAAACGAAAATGTCTTTAGTCATAAGTAGAATAATCATGAATAAAGACTCGACTTATTACTGTTTCATAAAAAAAGGACTTCATTTTAATTTTCTCTGGAATCTCAGATCTCTGGTAGAATGCATGCAATGTATTGCGGCTACAGAAGAAACAAAAAAAAGACATTATAAACTACATATTTCATATTGTATTGGATTGTTTTATTTTTTCTCAATCGTAGTGAAAAGTTTAGTGTAACACACGGCGCTAAAACCCATTAAAACTCGGTTTCTATTTAGTCCCTCGCTAAAGCTCGGGAGTAAAACTACCTCGTATATAATGGGTCATTTTAGCTCCTTGTATAACAATCTACTATTACATCATCGTTTTTATTACATGTCAGTGATGAAGTTTTAAATTATTATTATCGGCTAAAATCGTGTGAGAACTGAAAAAACAAGTTTCTGTAAATCACAAAAAAATTACGCTTATGTGCAAAACTAATTATAATCAAACATTTGTAACTTTATAAGAATCTGTTAGATCAACCTCCGACCCAAGGCATTAGGTGCAATTTTCTACATCGGCCGGCAGTACCTGGTAATAAAAGCCACCAGTAAAATAAGTCATACAATGTTCTGACATAAAAACGACGTTTTGGGGAATATACAGACAGCTCTTCTAAATGTCACGCATATTGACGTATTGGGAACTTTGAGTAAATGATTAAAAAACTGCATTACCATAAAATTTAACTACTACTTTATCTATAACTACTATTTTAAAATATACATGTAATAAATAAATATAAATGTATATAAACAAAATACTACTATTTTATCTATATACATTTTAAAATTACCGTACTTAAATTGCTTAAAATATTTTTTTCAATCAAATTTATTACAGTAATAATGAATAAATAAATTATAGGTTTACTCGGAATAATCATCCTACTAATATTATAAATGTGAAATTTTGGATGGATGGATGAATGGATGGATGTAAGTTTGTTACTCATTTACGCCAGAACAGCTGAACGGTCTGGTATCCGACGGGAAGGCGGGTGAAACCGCAGGGAAACAGCTAGTGTATAAATAAATATGTTTGTAACGGGTATTTAATACATAAATTTTATTGAATTAATTCAGAAATAAAATTTACGAGTATTTTTCATTTAGGTAGCCTTTTTTTATGGATGTGCCAAATGCTTTAATGGAGGCCGGTTATTAAAGTTTCAATGATATCTCTTGTTATAAGCTGCGTATTGACACCTATCGATGAGATCCAACGAATGAACCCTAACTGTTTCAGTCCAATAGAAAACTTTTACATTCTTTGACGGGGTTACGGTATCTATAATAGAACCTATGTAGAGTAAGGTCATTCTAATGCGATGATAATGGACACTGCAAACCGTAACAAAATATCAGATAATGTGCTTTTGAATTCACAAAATTGCCGCAAATATGATCATAGCAGTATTGCCATTATGTATTTGTCTTGTCGCAGTGAAATTGTAATAGCTGCGATATCTATACTAATACTATAAAGAGGAAAGATTTGATTTTTTGTTTGTTTGTTTGTTACGATTAAACTCAAAAACTATTCCACCGATTTTAAAAATTATTTCACCATTAGAAAGCTACATTATCCCCGAGTAACATAGGATAGATCCCACGGGCACGCGGGTGAAACCGCGGTGGACAGCTAATGTAGGTAATATACACGGTGTCCCATAGATAACACGCTACAGTGACACTGGAGATAGATTGACTTCAGGTCTATCAGATAACATCAACATGACCTTAGTAAAAGTTTTCTGATTTTCGAGATATAGGATAGTCGTATCTATTTCCAATTCTTAGCTGAACGTGTTAGTCGAATAACTGAGGAGTTATTATATAATCGATAGCTAAAGTTGTGACTACTTATCTTACGTAGGTATATTATGTAGGTAAGTTATATATAAATTGAAGTTTTTGCAAAGGTATTATATTATATAGTGGTCCCGCCCGAGATTTCAAATGCACGTAATATCTAAAGGTTTTGTAATGTAGGGATAGTCAATTATATAATTTTTCATCCCATCTATTCGAAAAGAACGACTTGGTTCGCTTTTAAGTGCACCCAAAGGTGGTGTTTTCTATAAGAAACTTTTAGCGGGCAGTAATGAGTTTTTAATCCTCTAATTAAGTGCGCCGCAATTATCTTTGCCGCGCACTTTTTTAATTTGGATCATCTTAGTGTTCCGCGCCAAAGAAATCGAACGCAAATATTGTTTGAATAAAGACTGGCTGGTACGACGGCGCCGGCTGGATAATAAAAAAAATATCAAATTAAAAACCTCTTAAAAACGCGCGAACTACAGCCCTCGTTTTCGTCAATTTTCACGGATTGTTAGAAATTCATGGTTTTGTTTTGAAAAATGAGCTCTTCAAGTGACAGTGAAAGTATAGAATTAACTCCAGAAAGTATTAGAACTGACGCAAGAAATGTAATGGATTATCTATTACCTGCAAAATCCCGGGATAAATAAGTTTTTAGTTGTTTTATTATGAGATACTGTTTAATTTCAAATTAGTTGTTAGGTACTCTATATTTTATTAAATAATAATATTACAGTAAAATATGAGGCGCCTTCTATTCTCATGAAAAGTAGAGTGTATCACTTGGGTGCAAATATATTTTTGGCTTGGGCGACGTACTTTTAATCCCTCGCTACGTTCAGGATTCTACTAAAGAATTCTATTCTAGAATCCGTCACTTCGATCTGGATTCAAAAAAGCGCCCTCGCTTAAAAAATATTATTTTGCTCCCTTATGATACAATCTACTATTTACAGCTCAATATCTATTTGATTATAAGTAAAATTGTTATAAATGTGATTGGAAAAGAACTTATCTGTAAAAAATATCTACAAGTTTACGGATCAATGGTTGTGTGTGAAGACATACGTATGTATCTGCGAGCCAAAGGGTATCCTTTGACTCGCAGATGGGATGGTCGTCCCATTCGATTAGAGTTATTAATATAATGAATAACTTATACAACGGTATCTTTTAAAAAGAACCCGAGATTTTTAGTAGCTTGAAAAAGAAATCAATAAAATGAAAATTTTCATCCCCCATCTCGGCAAGAGAATTTTTGCTCTTCGATATCTGATTGTAAAAGCCGTTTTTATCCGCTAGCTAGAGGATAAAGTAAATTTGTGAATTCAAAACATTACTTTTATATTTACTTCTCCCTCCCCTCCATGGTGCCGAATTAATCATATAACCTTTTTTAATTTGTTAAAAACTCAGACTAGGGACCTTCTTGGTGTATATTTTTTTAAATGCTTTGCGCACGTCATTTTCTTATTTTTTTTCATTTAGTCATTTCCTCGCTAAGGTGGGATGAAAACTAACGTGTTGCACTCGAGTGCAAAGATTTTTCACCTCGTGCTCTTTTGATTCCCTCGCTAACGCTCAGGATTCTAATCCTTCGCTGGCTCGGTCATCAAAATTGAGCACGCGGTTTAAAAGCAACTTTTCACTCTTGTATAACAAATAACTATTAACCTTCGCAAAAACCATTTATTACTATAAAAAAGCTATTAATAGAAACACTGTAACTTTGTTACGCACTCGCTTACGCGCTTTCAACACCATGTTTTTCGCTTAAATTAATACATAATTTGATTTTATGCATGTTACCAAATATATAGAAACAACAAGATATTGGAAGCTTTACGTAATTTGTTAATATTGCATTTTATTTAAAACTATGTTCAGGTCACTGAACCTGATGGGATTTTCCATAGGATCATTCGAACTATCCGAATATTCAAGTATTAGCTATGTCCAGGTCTTCTTTTTTACGTTGCCGTCGCGGCGAGGAATTGCAATAGTAAATAAATATAAAGAGATCATCACGACCATCCCATCTGCGAGTTAAAGGATACCCTTTGGCTCGCAGATACATACGTATGTCTTCACACACAACCATTGATCCGTAAACTTGTATATTTTGTACATTTGTTGTAAATAAAATGTTTTTTTTAATAAGAGATCATTTTGTTTTTACTTTATAGTTATACTTTTAGAATATCATTTTATTTCCATTAGGAGTTTAATAGGGGATGAATTTCCAAGAAATCTTACTCAGTGCTTAATTTTATTCAGGGAATTTCCGTGCAAAACACCAGCTTAGGCTGTAATCGTGTTATCGTCATCATGTCCCTGTCCATCAGTCAGTCGGTAAAGAATATATTGTTGGAAGGTATCATAAATTACTCATTCATAGATTTTATGAATGAGTATTGGATCTTTAAACTTACTCAAGCAATTTTACTCTGTTGGTAGCTATTGATATAATAACGAGTATATTTCAACACAATCGATGTGTTGTTGTACTATTGTTATCAATAAAATTTGATTGTTGTAAATATATGATATATTCCGCGTCGTAACATTGAATTTGCACCAAAAACTAAATGTGAAAAAGAGGCCATGTATGTGTACGATGTGTACCTACCAATCGACTACGGTGGTTGTTAGCGTCATCGATAGTTGAGATCTGGAATTACCAAATTTCATAGTAGTTCGCGGATGGGACGGTCGTCCTAAAACTACCTACAATAATATAAAACTCTTGGAATTGCGATTGAAGTGATCAATTTATATTTATATTAGGGTAGATGTCAATCATCATAGCAAGATCCATTATAATTCAAATAAAAAAATACATAGACATTTTGTTATGATATTATATCGAATAAAACAGAATAATTTTAATTGCTGAAATATGTATCAAATTCACACAAAATATTAAATAACCTCTCTTTGCGTCGGGGGTTAAAAAACGAGCTCAACACTCGGATACAAATAGAAAAGGGGTTCTGATGGCAAAACTGCTGTACATTGCATCATTTCAGATGATTACTTTTCTGAAAAATGTAACAATGTGTTTTAGCTGCTAGCCATGATGAACAGATAATGCATCGTCACAAGCGACTATGTATTTCAATTGAGCTCAATAGCATTGTTTTTATTGCACAAGACTACCTAAAGCAATTATCTGAGTGAAGGGCAATTTTTTTTAACACAGAAAGTTGTTTTGTAGCGTAAGAAGTTGTTTATAATGTTATTATTATTTAAATATCTTTCTTACTTTTCTTTAAATACTTGTGAAGCCGCGAACGTGTGATGCAATAATGCATTTCTACTATTCTGCAATTTCTTATAATATTTAGGCCTCATAATAAGTAGGTAAGAAACGCAAAAATTATGTAGGTATTTGTTACCACGCAACCCCGTATCGACGGATTTGGATAAAACTTGGCATATGGATTATGAACACATAGTGAATGGACATACATAATGGAATAACATATACGAGTATGTTTTAAAATAGTTAAAGATGAACTTGAAATTATTAAAATAATATCATAATTTATTTTATTGCAACAAGTTACGCAATTGACCCGCTGCCGCTGGTTCAATAATAAAAGGTATCGTTAATTCATTATGTTACGGTGTTGCAAACAGAATCAATTGGAAATTACCTTTATTTAAGTATAATATCGATAAAAAATATTACAATGAAGCACGAAAGAGTTATGAACGTTTAAAAGTTATTAGAAACCCCCATATATTGAACGGGTTTCATATTAAAACTGATAGAAAAAAGTTATTCTATAGGTGAACCGCAGAAAAACCGTTGGAGAATTCCCCATGATATTTTAATTTAATATTTTTTATTGAACTACTTGTATTATTCTACTTGGCAACTTATTTGTTTTTAAGGGCGGTAAATTACGTAGGTATTACCTAGATTTCTGTTTTTTTAAAGCTTTTTTACCAGATGTTGAATTACCTAAGTACCTACAATGTGTCTTTAGATTTATGTTATACATATAGATTTCGGCTACCTTATAACACCCTCACTTCTCGTCATTGAAGACGAGCTCATCCGCAGTAATTGTAGCTAAATTAAACTCGCACTATGTGATTTCAAAGTTATACAGCGGACGCATATTTTTAGTTGTATAGGCGCCACAACTCCGCCGTACTTTTACTACCTATTGACTTTACAATTGGCATTTATTTTTTGGTTTTAATTTTTTTATACTCTTAAATTAACCATATAAAAATTTGAACCTTATTCAAGATAGATGAAGAAAGGTACGGTATTTTTCTTTTTAGGGTCTTATAAAATACGAAATATTTTCCTTTCGACCAAATAAACGTTTTTGAATATTGTATAGGTACACTAATAATTTTAATATAGTCATTGGGTAATTTATATGTTTGTGAAATCAATACACAATGTATTTACCTATATATTTCACAAACAAATAAAAAGCTCTTTTAAACTTGTTTGTTGACATAATCAGATCATTATTCTTTAATGAACCAATTTCAAGGCGGTTTTCGCTTAAAAGCTGTACTTTCTATAGTACCTACAGCATTCACTTTTTTTTAAATCAGTTCAAAGTAAAGTCACGTGATACTTACTTATAAGTTTAGTTCAAAGGTTGTAAAAAGAAACACTTAAGAACCATAGTAGCAACATAGCTTTTTATTTTACGATATACATACATGCATTTATTTTTATTTATACATAGGTATATTTAGAAAAGTAAGTAAAGATCAGCCTGGCCATCCAAAGAGGAAACGCTGCCAGTCTGCTGGGAACCTTGCCTTGCCTTAGATTTTATATTTTGTACATTTTGTTCTAAATAAAATTTATTGTTTTGATTAATCCTTGCAGTTTATTCAAGCACTATAAATAAATTCTTCGTCGTCGTCCTGACATTCAATACTACGTATTCGCAATGCATTATTCTTGTTTTCGCTCAGCAGATTCGTTTAATTGTTAGTTTTATTTATTGCCCAGTCATAAAATTCGCGAAGCGAAATTAAATAATACTTAGAAATCATGTCCGATAATTTCTAAAGGATAATTTTGCGATTTAGGTCAGTCTTATTTCGAAAGTTTATTCAGACATCCTAGACAATTTCATGACTCATCGTTTTTTTCTGCAATTCGGATATTATGTCAATACATTATGTCAATAAGAGTACAGTCGGTTTCGTAAATATGTTGATTAATGCTCTGAGTATGTTGACATGTCCAAGCTACTTCAGGCTGCAGAATTATTATCCACATCCATAACTGCCTTGTATTGGTAACTTACTCGTTATAAGAGTATGTACATATGTACCTACCTATACACTATGGAATCGTTTACATAAGAAGATTTTAGTGTTCTACCGATAGTATGATAAATAGGTATCTAATTGCGATTTATTTTTCACATATTTTGTATCTTTGTCAAAATGTAACATGCCTATATTTATAAGAACCGCAAGTGACAACCAGCACAGAATAATAAACCCCACAACCAGGCAGATGGGTCACGTGATGGTCAGTGAATACCTTGGACGAATGTGAATACCTACGCTTATACACATTAGCAATTCCAGGGAGACTATCTTTTTACAGGCCATTAAAGGCATTAATAAATTCGACTGACAGTAGGTACACTCACTGTAAAGTAGCTACGAGTAAGTAAGTGTTTACACGAAGCTACTTTATTACCTACTACTCTCGCCTCATATCTCTTACATTGGATACAATGATAGATAGGATTGCATATTTTGTTTTTCTTCTATACATATAAAGTGTGAAACTGACTGACTGACATATTAACGCGCAGCTCAAACCGGCAGGTCAAGAAACTTGCATACTTTATTATATCGTGGGAATTCAATAAGAAAGGGTCTTTTCAAATTTTGGATATGTACTAAGTATGTAGATATATAAATCGGTATCTTTTATAATATAACCGTCAAATTTATATTATACCATTTGTTTGGTAACTAAGAGTGTCGTGATTCATAGTTGTTGGAACTTCATCGCTAAAGGAGGACTTTTTATGGAATAAATAAATAAATTTAAATAATATTCTTCTGACTAAATTTACCATTGACATATTGAACGTAGCACGTTTTTTGGTTTTTGCCCTTTTTGCAACTTTTATTTATTTATGTAAATTAATGCAAGTAAAAAGAAACCATAATACAGATATTAGAGCATAAAAGAACTGCTTATTTCTAATAGAAACATCTTCTTTCTTTGGAAGATTGGATATTAGGCTAAATTTACCAATTATCACACGTATAACTCTCTTTTTAGGGTTCCGTACCCAAAAGGTAAAAACGGGACCCTATTACTAAGACTTCGCTGTCTGTCCGTCTGTCTCTGTTATTTAAAATTGTAATGGAACAGAATAACTAAACAAAAATAATCGTGCTTATTTTTCGTTTTGTTGTTAGTGGGTAAATATAGGTAATTTGTGTAAATGGGGTTAATTAAGAATACAATATAATTATTTATTATAAGCAAAGTATAGCAATAGGTATATAGTAAATCAACGATGAGTGATTTATATATTTAATCGTCACAGCATTGGAGAGATTTAAAATTAGAGTTCCTCGTAAACCTTCTCGCAAACCTGCTGCCTCAATGTCCCCACCATTTCGCAGAAATAAATTTGGCTCACCGGTTCCCGGTTTATGCTATCTACTCTTATACATATTATAAAGAGGAAAGATTTGTATTTTTGTATGTTTGTAGCGAATAAACTCAAAAATTCCCTTATTGATTTCAAAAAGTCTTTCACCACTAGAATGCTACATTATCCCTGAGTAACATAGGCTATATTTTTATCCCGAGAAAAGATAAGATCCCACGGGAACGCTACTTTTATTCGCCAGATCAAAAAATCTTCACAGACATTACCAACATAACATGATATTAAAGTGTGAAAATGAATCAAATATTATTTTGTAAAGCTTTTAAATGTATCTAAGAATATTTTTGTGGCATCATGTTCTAAATTGCAAGCAGTTTACATGTAAATATTGTGAATAATGTCTTTACTATGATGTAATATACATATAATGTGTTTACTTTGTATTGTGTATCTATGACTGTAACAATAGTTGGTAAACCAGAATAAATTAATACCTAATATATATCGTAATCATTATACAGGTTGCCTGCTAAGAAGTACGACAAACTTAAGATGGAGATAGGGTCACCTACCAAATATACAAAATGGGCTCAATAAAAAGGTCACCATTTCCGTGATATTTTGATATAGAATTTTAGATACTAAACATCTCGAAAACAATGACACTTTTACGAAGGTCATTTTTGTATATTTGGTAGCTGACCCACCCACCAATCTCCCTTAAGTGTGTCGTACTACGTACCGGACATCCTATATACGGCCCTCCCCTCATAGATACACATTGTTAGATTATCCAGGCATGGGGGATGCTACGTAAACCCCAAAACAATGAGAGTAGTATGAAAAAAATAATTAACCCAACCAAAACATACACTTTTCCATGTATGCTTTACTTATGATGGAACTGTATTCTATAAGTATTGTCGAACTTCGGCTCTCCATTCTAAACCGTTACGTAGAAAACATTGAAGCGTCGAAAAAAATGGACTCACTTTAGTTTTGTTTAGTCGTTGTGCGCGGGTGATCGTAGAGCGATGTTGCCACAAGTGAACGACGTCGATACAGCCTTCCTCGCGAACCTGCCGACGCGGACTGAACTGAACGATGATCGAGAGCGCGAGCTGCCTCCACGCCGCCGTATAAATAAAATAAAATGTCAAATATTTCGGAGGAAGGAGATCATGGTAAAATACGTAACAAAGGTACAATAGAATGTGTTGCGTGTGATCCATTGATGATTTTCTTACAATATCTTTATATGTAAAAATTTCGTGTCATATTCACTATTTCGCTATTTGTCCGCTTTGTGTGCATTTTGGTTGAACTTGAGAGAGAGATAGGATACTTTTTAACCCATGAACAGATAAGATCCCTCGGAAACGCACTTGAAACCGCGGGGAAAACCTACCTTATTCGAACCATCGTAAAATAAGTGAGACAATGTTGCGACTATCAGCATTTAAAAATGCGCATTCAGCGTTATGCGCTTGAAAATAATGGAATTTCAGCATGATTTTCAAGCTCAGCAACAACAAGCGCTTTGATTTTTTCTGAAGTTTAAAGTTATTCATCGTTCCTATCTATAGCAATATGACCGTATGTTTTTGGCACGTGCCCTTGATATTTGATTACTGAATTTGAACCGCTCTAAATTGTGAATTAAAACATGATTAAATCGTTTTTTTCTCATCGTGATTTCTTAATTTTATAATATAAACATAAACAATCTCTATACGAAAATTCTCGGACCCAGTACACATTAGGTACGCATGTGCATTGTTTGTAGTGTACATTTTTTTGCTGCGCTACATTATATCTTCACCAACATTCTGCTCAGCGGTTTATCCGCGCACCCCTTTGACATATTTTCTGAAAATCTTTATATCGAAATAGCCTCAAGACATAGTGTACTTTAAATTGTTTTGGTTTTACTATCTATAATGATAGGTTTTTATAATAATTAAAATAGGGTAAAGGTTTCTTATTTTTGAAGACGAGTTTTCAGCCCAACTATTTCACCTGCAATCCACTTCTTTAACTCATTAGGGGTTGGATTTTGGTAAATCATATCCTAATACCATTAGGTTATAAGATGAACCCCTTATTAACCTATCCTTATCTTATCTAGTAGGTAGCCCTCCAGGTGGAATTTTGGAAAAGTTACCAACGTTTTTAATTAATTGTGTCAATGAGCATTCTAAGATTCAAATAAAGGTCAGAGAAGTATTATTTTATTACAAACTTTAATTATTTAATTTACATTTTCTTGGGGTCAATTTCACAAAGCTCTAAAACTGACTAAAACACACTTATAATTTCTAACGAAACTATAGTAAAGAATAATGAAATTCATAAAATTACGGCTAGTTTACCAGTCATAATCGCATACATAATATTTTCACGTATTATCACGGTACATGCTAATAAGTATAATATGTTTAAGAGTCATGAGATTAAAACCCAAAAAGTTAAAAACAAAAGATTGAGTTACAAATAAAAATAACAATTCTTATATATTTATAAATAAATCATAAAAGTCCATTTATCGTTTATGTTTAAATCCCAGGGTGATATGATTCAGTTATTTCTAGACATGTAATTTGATATCGCCTAGTCTATGAACAGGCCACATGCATTCACAGCCAGCCGGTATCACCATGGTCCTTGTCTCCCAACAGTCACTGAAAGAAATGTATAGAGTGAAATACAATTTTGAGGCTACCCATCGTTTTACCCTTCTACCCCGAGAGATATAAATACATGAAAGCAGAGCAGACTGACGGTAGTGTAGTATTCATTTAATAGAAAGCATTTTCACAGATGATGTAGATATTTCTGTTGCCCCTCGCTATAACAAAAAATACTATAAACAGAATAAAATAAATATTTAAGGGGGGCTCCCATACAACAAACGTGAATTTGCCATTTTTACGGAACCCTTCGTGCGCGAGTCCTACTCGCACTTTGCCGGTTTTTTTACTTAAGCAATTTCATTACTGGTTCTCATATGGTACCTATACCAGAAAAGAGTAAGCTATCAAATATGTCTGTATTCCTTTGAGTATTAAGCCAGCCTAATAATCAAAGCTGTATTCATACATGTTTTACGTCAAACGAACTATGTACTAGTTCGAAAAATACAGTCATCTTCTATTGAGATGGTAACATTAGGTAATGAGATCGTTCTTGGTTTCTTGGCGTGAATATACATTGTTTAGTGTGGCACTTTTTGACATTGATGGATGTGTGATCGTCAAAACAATAGGTAAACAAAAAATATTTACGTTTTGGCATTTTATAATGAAATCCTATGTTGGTAGGCCTTCGTTCTTTGTAAGCCTTTACTTTGGTATCTAGTTCCAATGTATTTTTTATCGTCACACGACTTTTTATGTTGGTTAGCACATACACAGCACATAGGTACACAGTTTCTTAAAATACCACACATAATAGGTAATACCTATGAAATTGTCGTTCTGCAGTACTGGCCATTTCAAATCAAAATAATTTTTGTTTGGCTAAGAATTCTAATTTCAAATTAATTTTATTTTAAAAACATGGTTTTTTTCCAAAAGTAGTCATTTGTTTATTGATTAGTGTTACATTTTCATCGCATTTCAATCTTTTTCGTCATCATGGATACGTAAAAAATTCGAGTAATTATGGAATACTAGCTTTCCGCCCACAGCTTCGCTTACGTGGACTACACGATTTTGGCTGATTCGTTTTCCAGTTTATTTCAAATTATCCAAAAATAGCTTTTTTATTTTTCATAAAAATGTTTACACCCCTTTAAAGGGTGTAATTCAATCCTTAAATAAGTATTTCATTAACTTTATTGTAGAGCATAAATACGAAAATTCAAGTAATTTCGATAATAAACAATTTATTTTTCATACAAACTTTAACATCCCTTTTTACCCCATTTAAGGGAAATTCAAATAATCTTTAAATAAGTGTTTCTTTAATTTTATTGAAGAGCAGTATAAATTTCAAGTAATTTTGATGACAATTTATTTTTCATACAGCCTTTTAACCCCTCTTTAGCCCTTTAAGGGGTGAAATTGAAATAAACCTTAAATACGTGTTTCTTTGATTTTATTGAAGAGTATAAAAAAATTTTTTTGAGTAATAAATATTTTCTGATAATAAACAATTTACTTTTCATACAAACTTTAACAACTCTTTTTACCCCTTATGAGGGTTGAAATTTAAAAAATCCATAAATTTATGTCTTTAATGTTATTGAAGAGCATAAATATTAAATTTGGAGTACTTCTGATAATAAAAAAAATATTTTTCATACAAACTTTAACACCCCTTTTTACCCTTTTCAGGGTTGAAATTAAAAAATCTTTAAATACATATTTTATAATTTAACATTTAGAGGCTAAATACCAAATTTCATTTATTTCAAATAAAAAATGACAGAGTTTCATACAAACTTTGGACCCCCGTTTCATCCCCTTGGGGGGTGAATTTTGGAACAGACTACAAACCAACGCACCACCTGTAATTGGTTTGCTCGCTTCTGTTCTGGAAATTTCGACCTGAAAAATGAACCTCGCGGTCGTCAGAAGACTTTGGTCGACAATGACGAATTAAAGGCGATTGTGGAAGCTGATGATACACAATCTACGGCTGAATTAGCAGCAGCTTTCGACGTTAGCGTCAAAACAATATTGGTCCATTTGCGTCAAATTGGCAAGGTAAAAAAGCTTGACAAATGGGTGCCCTACGAACTCAATAATCGCCAGCGCGAAGTACGCGTCGAGACGTGCCTCACACAAATGAAGGAATTTTGAACCGCATTGTTACCTGCGATGAAAAATGGATTCTGTTTGATAACCGCAAGCGCTCAGCAAGTTGGGTGCTGGTTCAGCACCTAAACAATGCCCTAAACGAAAACTTACCCCTAGAAAAGTGATGGTCACTGTTTGGTGGTCTAGCGCCGGTGTGATTCATCACAGCTTCTTACCAAACGGGGTGAGCATTACTGCAGATGTGTACTGTCAAGAACTGAACACAATGGTGGAGAAGCTGACACATCTCCAACCAGCATTGGTCAATTGCTCGTCTCCGCTGCTCCTGCACGACAACGCGCGACCTCATACTGCACAGCAGACGGTCTCCAAGTTGCAAGAACTGGAGTTGGAAGCTCTCCGTCATCCGCCCTACTCACCAGACCTTGCGCCTACAGACTACTACTTTTTCCAGAATTTGGATAACTTCTTGGCGGGAAAAAAATTCAATACCAGAGAGGCAGTACAAAATGCCTTTGAAGAATTTGTTGCCTCCCGTCCAGCTGATTTCTTTAAGAAGGGCATCAATAAACTGCCACTGCGTTGGCAAAGATGCATTGATTGCATGGGTGATTACTTCGATTAATACAAATAAAAAATACATGAAAAAAATCGTTAATTTTTTTTCATACAAAACGGCAATTTCATAGGTAAAGACCTAATATTATACGCTTTACGGTGTACTCGTATTACAGGAGACACCCTAAGAGACAAGTCTCTAAAAAATGAGCTTAATTTTGGCTCATTTTTTGGCGCTAGAATTGAAATATATAATTAGTGTGTAATATTGCTGAATACCAGATTATTAATATTTATAAATACTTTTTATTGTTAAAAGTTACAAATATTACGATCATGGCTTTTTTAATAATATCCAAATATATGTACATTAATTTCAATAAATTAAATCGTATTTTTTTTTTAATTCAGCTGCAATGTCTGCGCGACAGTGATGTTGCGAGATATTGTAACTTAATACTAAAGAGTTTTTATTTATAACTAGCTTTCCATTCTAGTTTCACCCGCATTCCCGAGTTAACCCAGTTCAATTTTCTAAAATCCTTTCTTAGTGGATACTTCCCTATTATGAATCTACCTGCCCAACAAGTTTGTACTTCATCTGCGTTGATGAATCAGTTAGTCAGTCAAAACAGATGGGTAATTATTTGACCCACCCGGGCTGATGTTCAAAAAGTAATTAAAGTTCATGAAACATTTCTAATCCTTAGACCCCATCGGTTTAGGCTTTGTGTTGATTGATAGATCAGTTAGTCACTGAGTCATGAAATTTAAAACCGGTCAAGTGTATATAGGATCATGCATAGGTACACTACATAGTTTCCGAAGTAACTAATTCATTTGATAAGAATATTGAAACAACCTCATTAAGTACAAAAAAATATAATTTTAAATTTAAAGTTAATTTTTTAATTTTATATTCTGTTTTAACTGGAGTTTTGTTTAGATAATGTTGATTATTAAATTTATTATTTAAGTTGAGAACAACTTATACTTCCCCTGATGGAAGGTAAATAGAACTCACGTAGCCACTTTTTATTATATATTATATTATATATATATATTATAGGTATTTTGTAGTTATTTTTATGAATTTCAAACATATACGAATTCCAATAAATATTATACGAACTGAATAAATACATGCTTATAAAATGGGGAATTCAAACTGTTGCCAAAGTTCGAAGATTACGTATCTATTCGACCCATTTGACCTGTTAGTCGTAGTTGTCAACTTGTACACGAGTTGATAGAAACAAATAAAACTGTGCAAATAAAAAGTGGCTCCTCTAAGGAGCTCTGGCAACCTTACTCACCGCAGGAACACGACACCACTTGAGGGCAGTGTTATTTGGCTGCAATATTCTGTAAGGTGGAGGTACTTCCCCAATTATAAGCAGAGTTATGCTATGTCCTCCTCAAACCGTACGAAGCCTATTAAACCTATTGGGCTTGGCACCGACTTCAAACAGATCAAAAGGTATTTATAGAATAATAATTGGAATAGGTGCGTAGGTAGTTTACATAATTAAAGTTTTTGGTCTATTTAGTTATTGAAATATTTTTTGTCCATTTTATTTAATGTCTTATTCAGTTTATTTTTCGGTTTTTAGTGCAACATTTGCCTTTGAAGTCGTTTTTATTTTTTTATAAAAAGTTTTATTTTTCCATTTTTTATATTTCAATGTTTTCAAGAAATATTTAATTGTTTTCGAGCAAATTAAGCCTATTATTAATTTACATTATCTATACTAATATTAGAAAGCTGAAGAGTTTGTTTGTTTGTTTGAACGCACTAATCTCAGGAACTACATCAAATATAAGTACATAAGTTAAATAACATCACGCTATTAGATGAGGGAATACATAAATAGATAAATTTTTAAAGAATATATATCCTAAATGATTAAGGCTTCTTTCTCAGCAGCTACTTGATATTGCGTTTCATTTCATATCTAGGACAACGTATATTCTAACTCCTAACCGATAAAGATATTACCTTCTATTATCAGCTCATTTTAATATACAAAGAGACGACGATACGAGTCTAAACGTGACTATAATATTTAAAGAAATATCTCCTAACTCCTAACCTTTAAGGAGTTGTACCTTCCATCATCAGCTCTACAACATAAGATGATGACTACCAGATGGAAATAGCTTTGATAAGTACGTATATTAATGAAAAATACTGTAAATTCTTATAAAATTTGAGGATTGCTCTCATTTTCCCCAGGATCCCATCATCAGATCCTGACTTGGTGACAGTGGGACTACCGCCGAAGTATACTCTTTCAAATGAAACAAGAATTTTGAAAATCGGTTGACATTTCTTATAAAATTTTAGAGTTGCCCTCGTTTTCCCCCAGGATCCCATCATCAGATCCTGACTTGGTGATAATGGGACCACCGCCAAAGTGTACTCTTTCAAACAAAAAAATAAAATTTTGAAAATCGGTTGACAATTGGCGGAAAAATCGATGAACATACATAAAAAAATAAAAAAAAAATACATACAGTCGAACATATAACCTCCTCCTTTTTTGAAGTCGTTTAAAAATCGAAGTGTCTGATTGTAATATCAAAATAACTAGGATAATAAAAAATAAAAACAATTTTAAGAAAATATTTTTATTATACATTATCTAGTCACTTTGTAACGAACGGCTAATCGAAACGGCTAGACGTATTTTACGGGACCTTCACTGGCGGATATATGATGAAACCGCGGGGTCAGCTAGTATTAAAATAATATACCCTATGTCACTCCCACAAGTCCCACAACTGAGAGAATCTAATGACAACTCATAACTATCTTGAAATCAGGCAAAAGGATGTAGAGCGTGCCAAAGAATTAGACATACCTACCTACATAGACTAGATTTTAATTTATAAAAACAACAGGCGAAGGTTTTTATCATGAAAACATTACCATGTACCGGCCAAGTGCGAGACGGACTCGCGCACTAAGGGTTCCGTAAAAATGGCAAAAAATCACGTTTCTTATATGGGAGCCCCCCTTAAATATTTATTTTATTCTGTTTTTAGTATTTGTTGTTATAGCGGCAACAGAAATACATAAATAATTCTCGGACATTTTTCACACACGCCTATCTGATCCCAAACTAAGCAGAATAAACATCATCGCGGTTCTTGAGATACAGCCTGTCAGCCAGACAAACGGACGGATAGACAGCGAAGTCTTAGTAATAGTAGTCTTAGTCTTCGTGAGTCAGGCCTTCTCTTTATATATATGTATATAGTAGATCAGGAATCTGGAGGACCTACGTAAGCAGGTATGTAAGACAATTTTAAAGACATACCTATAACAAGTTTTATACATTGTGTGGATGTATTGCTGGTGTTCAGCTAAAATAGACCATTTGGGGTTCATTTACCTTTTCCTTCAGGACTCACTTACTTTTGACAATCTTCTGGTGTTCATGTACTTTTCATAATCTGACGTTTAGCTAATTTTGATATTTTATGAGTATTTACAACTTTGGCGCTAGTCTTGTTGAATGATATTATATACGAATGGTACGGTGTTTAGGAGTATTGGAAATCTCGATATGTATGGTCATCTACTTTTGGGACGGACTGCACATTCCTGTCTAATTTATCCTGTGAATTTACCTATTTTATATTGTAATTGCTATTCAATTCAGGTTTATCTTAGGCCTGATTGGATAAAGAATGTTTGGAGCCCGTATTTAAAAGTAGTTGTACCTACCTACTCCAGCATCATGCATGTTGATAAAAAGTTTAGTAATACGTACATGTTATCCTTTTTATACTCTTACCAAATGCAGTTATAAAGACTATTCAAAGTTACCACAACCCTATATAGATTTATAATAAAAATTCTACCTCTTAGCCTCAGACCAACAAAAACTCAAAGACAAAACCTCACGAACAAAAAAATCAAGCATATAAAACCTTGTCGATTTGAGAAGCAGGTACACGCGAATTATGGACATTTAGGCATCTAAACCTAACCGATTCGTAGGTATAATATTTGCTTCTATCTAGGAACTCATTACTACACAAGTCGTACGTAAACAAATCTATCTTTTTATTTTGGGTAAATGTTAATGTTCTGTGTCTCTAACATGCTTACATATAAACCAATCTAAATGTATCAAAACGTAATTACTTAGTACAAAAGTGGTAGTGGTAACAGTTCACTTACTTAGTATATCGCCTTCTTGTTAAATGAATTGTCTTATTCCATTGAACGCAAGAGAACCCCAAACTTGAACATATCTGAAAAAAAATTGTTGTTTTATAAGTATAATTAGTTACATACATAGTCAATGGAACATCAGCCGGATTCACTCCACAGTTTTGTTTGATTATTACAATATTATATTCCTACAGTCTAGTTTTAAGTACAGACTTTTCTACTTTCAATTTGTCTCGTATTACTTAAATAGGTACAACATTTTTAAATTTTATTAATTCATCCATGCTTAGTTATCTTAGCTTACCTCATTAGCAACGCCAGTATCTTCAGCAGATGGCATTACGCATCGAACCTCTTCGTAGTAAGCTGGCCTGTATTCGTACTCATTTGTATTCAGTTTCTTGATCTTCCTTTCCAAATGGCAAATGGGGTAATGTTTCTACAATTTCATTATTAATTTTATTAAGTAATAACAATTATAGATGGGGCCATGCATGAAGTCGCGCTCTACTCTTTTTCCTAATCCATTACGGTGCAAGTGTACATCCTTTGGGCGCGTCTTCTTGGATGGCACTTTCTATATAATATTATAGTACCTATCCTACTTACTAGCTGTCCCCCGCCGTTTCAACCGCGTTTCCCGTGGGATCTTATCTTTTCCCAGGATAAAAATATAGCCCATGTTACTTAGCTTACATGGTGAAAGAATTTTTGAAATCGGTCCGGTAGTGTTTGAGTTTATTCGTTACAAACATACGAAAATACAAATCTTTCCTCTGTCCACTCCTCTAGTAAAGGTTTTCTATTGCTTTCCCTTTCAATGAATACCTACAGAATGGGAGAGGGATAGCTATGAAAAACTTTACAGAGCCACAGTATAGATCCTTAATCTGTGACTGTGACAGAACCATGATAAGTTTGACCGCTGGCATTAAAGGGGTAAAATTCTTTTTTTGTTAAAATCGTATAGGTATTGTTATAATGTTTAAGTTAAATAAATAAAATCACATACATACAGAGCCCTGTTTGCTTATCAGACTTCTGGCTATTAAACAGTTATGGGTTTTCTATTGATCCTTTAAACACAGAAATATAATTGTTTTATATATCTGATAAAAAGTGTACCTACAGATTAATTATATGTTATACATGTAGAGGCAGGCAGATATGTAGATACACGAAATATCTCTGTAAATACCTGTGGGCCCAATTGTCTCAGTCCTCGTTCTCGTGACATCTGAAGTGATTCCGTGTATTCAGGTAGAGCCTGAATGCGAACAAAGTATCTTAATTATTTTTATACTGATGCACTTTAGTAGCCCTTTGATGGTCAACAGGTTTAATAACTATGTACCTATATCAATCACCAAAATTAAAGAAAATCAAAAAGATATTTACAAACGAATATAAGAATAAGGGAAAATGTATGTGTATAATTTGCTCAAAGTTTCTAATATATATAAAAGTATAAATTCTTTGTCAAAGTAAGTTCGGTTAGAAGTAATCAAATTTCTGCAGTTTAATGAACCCAACATAGGTTTTGAAAATATCCCATCTTAAAGAATCACACAACATTTACAATTAATGATCATTTTACTGTGAGTGAATTATTGCCCATTAATTTATTTTTTATAATTTAGAGCGGTTTGACATTGTGATGCGCTAAAATTTGTTAATTACCTCTGAAGGCTCTTCACAATCATCAGAAGATTCTGATAATTGCCTGGCCATTCCTTGCTGTCTGTTCTTTTCTAATCTTCCGAGAACTGAGTTCAGCACTTTGTCAGGGTTAGGTATTCGTAGCACGTGTTCAATAAAGTCTCTTGCTACCTCTTCTCTCGAGCTCGATGTAGAAGATGCTACGCATAGAGCTACGCAAAAGGCCTGTTTGACAATTCAAAATTAAATAAAGCATCAACCTGGCTACAATTCTTAAAAACAACAGGTGTAATAAGCAAAACATCGTAGATTCGGCACCACTATGACCCTGAATAAAGAACTTATAAACTAATAAACGTTACTCAGAATTAGATTTAGAGTTAGATTTTCCGGGGAAAAGCTATCTTAAGTTTTTAAGCTATTGTATAGCTTTTATCGCGGGCTTTGATGGCGACCGAATCAGAAAATTTCATAACGAAATAACCTGACACCGTAACCATGACAACAGTCATGTCCTTAGGCACCTAAATATTTTTGCCGACGGCAGTCGTGGGCGCGTCGACGGCTCCCGCCGACCGCCGACGGCGGCAGCCGTCGATGCGCCGACTTTCGGTAACCATGACAACAGTCATGTCTTTAGGCACCTAACTAAGGTACTGCGTTGACGGCAGATTCGTGATTACTAGATTCGTGCACGTCAAGCATAGGTAGAGCAATGGCCCATCACCTCTTGCGATTGAATTCTCAATCAATGTCCCTTGATAAAACAAATAACTGACATAAGAAAACGCTTCCTTGTTTAAATTCAAAGATAGTGTTGGATGCTACTGACAAGTTTTTTTTAAATATATTATATAAAATTCTCGTGTCACAGTTTTAGTTACCGTACTCCTCCGAAACGGCTCGACCGATTTTGATGAAACTTTATATCTGTATTCAGTAGGTCTGAGATTAGGTTGTTATCTAATTATTTTTTACTAGTTGTCCCCCGCGGTTTCACTCGTGTTCCCGTAGCACCCGCTTTCCCGTTGGATCTAGCGGTATTAAAAATAAATAACAACTTACTCTTAGACCTACTGAATATACATATAAAATTTCATCAAAATCGGTCAAGCCGTTTCGGAGGAGTACTCCTCCTCCGGAAGGAACGATTTAGATGAAATTTTGTTGTGTAGGTATTTCAATGGGTTCCTCGATGATTTGAAAACAAAAGTTGACCCGGTAGGTGGCGCTGGGATCGGGTTCTAAGTTTTGTTTTAATTTTAGAGCAGGACAACGTCTGGCGGGTCCGCTAGTTATTTTATAAATAAATATAAAAGTGCTATCGTAATCTATGCACTTAATTGATCCCTTCCCAAAGTACCTCGCTCAAAGTAGGTATATAACTCTTGCCCATTTTATCTACCC
The DNA here is from genome assembly GCA_951361185.1 of Ochropacha duplaris. Classification (NCBI taxonomy): domain Eukaryota; kingdom Metazoa; phylum Arthropoda; class Insecta; order Lepidoptera; family Drepanidae; genus Ochropacha; species Ochropacha duplaris. Next base: position 7,761,570 of record OX592690.1, read on the forward strand.
ATTCAGTGTTTTATTCATAGTTTTTATACTGTAATCAAAATTAATTAAATAAACATCAAATAAGTACCTACCCTAACTACTAATTACTTGGCGTGTGTTGTGTAAGAATGACCTTTAGATACAATTCAAACATGCAAAACAGACAATAGAAGTTATTTATATGTATAAATAAAATATAATTATTCATTAATTTAGTCATATACAGGATGGAGAGACGAACGGAACTTGAAGGAAAAGTACCTTATTACATCGTTTACATTAAAAATAATTTTGTCTAGGATGTTGGACTTGGTTCAATTAAAACAGTTGGAATGCTGTTACTTTTACTTATAAAAACAATATATTGTTACCTTATAATAAAAGGGCATTGTTCATTTTCGGCTTGGCGTGAACAGAATTGTTAGAGAAAAACATTTGTACCAAAAAATATCTTTAATTAAACCATGAATATTGGTCATTTTTAGTTGTGTAGATTTACACTGATAAAAACATCAAATAAATAAGTATTTTAAATCATAATTACTTTTTCCTGTCGGCATTACGACTGCGTCACATTGCCAGCATAAAAAAAAACAATTACAACTAATAAAAATCGATTTTAAAATATGTATTTTATATCGATTACAATAATACTATTTTATTTAACTTCATAAGAAGGATGTTTAATTATTCAAAACATTTAACAAAGGCATTAAAATCGTGAAATCACGTTGTACTGCATTCATATATTTACAAGTAAAGAAGTAATGTTACTATTGAATTATTGCATTTCGATTATTCAAGATAATCGATATAATTATTATTTTTATGGCAGCCCTGGTTTAAGCAGTTTGACAGCTTTGACAGAGTTTGACTGAGGTTTGAATTGACTTGTCTGTCATTTCAAGTTATCGTAATCTCTTGTTTTGTTATTATTTATTTGTGAATATAATTATTTTATTTACAACAAATGTACAAAATATACAAGCAAATGTACAACTATAATATATAAAAAACTTCTTCGAGGCTGCCGCTGCTGCCGATCAGCAAGGTTCCCAGAAGGCTGGCAGCGTTTCCTCTTTATTTGTTGTTTTTCCGTTTTATACCTCGAACTTTGCTAATCATAATAGACACCGTTGACGCTATTTACGACAACACTGGCATTCCTACTAGAACGTGGTGATTATATCCCCTTTGATTCCTACCGATACTGTTCCAAGCCCAAATGTTGACTTGATTCCTACTATTTCCTACCATGGATGTAATATGTCCGATGTCCGATGCTATGGAATTGAGATGCAACAATTGTAATTCCGACTTTAATCAAAGGAAAAGGCATAACCTTGATCTGGTGGAGGTGATGTCGGTAATACAGTGGATCTCACCCCAAGTGGTAAGTGTTTAATTCGCTATTTGTTATCCAACAAATCTTTGAATAGTATCATGTCCCCGTGCAGCCTATTTTTTTATGGTGTGGTATATTTGCTTTGTCAACAGGTGACTAATAGCACTGTAGTATGGCATTCTTGCTGGACTCTGGCTTTGAACATTTCGACTGTGGCTAATGAAGAGTCTTCTACTAGTAGTGGTTGGCAAAGTTGTTTTTGTGTTAGCTATAAATGTTCTTTATTAAGAACAAGATCTCATGTCTACGTACTGATACAAAATGTGAACTGGTGTTCTTGCAAAGATGCATAGATTTGCACTTAATAATTGCTATGTTCTAACAATTGCACACAGTCTCTGAAGCCCTATCAATCATAAAAATGTCTCTAGACTGAAAATATTGTGTAACGGCTTTGATTCATAATGAAATAATTTGATGTGATATTAGCATCTGATGTTGTAGCTGGATAGGGGCTTTATATATCTACATGTTGGTTATAGGCAGATATAAAATTAATTATTGGGATTGGGATTTTGTTAATTCAATCCAATAATGGACTAAATCTTCAGACATGTCTGCTATATGCTGAGCTTTTGTAAGTTATGAATCTGATTAAAAAATAAGATGAGGCAAAAAATATTTTATTTCAAAAACCATTAATGAATGAATGAATGAAATACTCTTTATTCTATACACCAAAATACAAATAATTCATGACACAAAAATAAAAAAATATATAAAAAAGTGAATACAATCTAGGCGGCCTTATCGCTTAAGCCATTTATAAATGTTTCCTAAAAAACTATTAGAAACACCTGGATACAAAACCTTATTATTTTTGATATTCCTACAGGGTAAAGCTACCAATTCTACATATTGTTTTTATTCTCAGTGACTGTTCACTCCAGGCCAAAACCCCATACAAAGTGGACAATGCCCTTTGATATCTTATATATTTATCTAAACAAGTACTATTTATTTATTTACAATATATATTTATTTCCTCCATATTCCATTATTCCACTATGCGTGAATAGACTCTGAAGATCGAATATGTCGAACGTTCAACTAGATCTAGTCTGGATAGTATAAGCAATTAATCTAGCCGAAATATAGTGTGTTACACGCTATATTTTGGCTAGATTAATTATTTTGACTATAAAATATGTATACGGAGTGTTTTTATGAGTATGATTATTATTTACCACAGGTTTTATGCAAAATTTACGCCGCAGCTACGTAATTTTTTTGCTCTGGCTTCTAAAATTTTGTAAGAAAATTGATTATGATGTAACATTATGCATAGTATTCAGCCTAACCCAAACAAAACCACATTGTATATGCTAAAACGAGAATATTAAGAAATGTATGTACGTAGGTATCTACATACCTTGAAGACAAAATCCCTGATAGACATTGTTGATCTAATTTTCTCTTCTTTAAGCACTGACTGTTCCGGTTCGTCGGTGTTTATGATTTGTTTCCCTGGACGAGGCTCTTTTTATATCTCAAATACTTAATTATCGCAATCAGTTACAATTGTTAAAGTGCTTTAATAAAAATGTTTGTGTTAATCTGCTCGATGAGAATAGGGTGGACATTTCGGTGTCTTAATCAAAAACCTAACTCTCATGCATATATTACTTTGTTAATTATCCGGTTCTCAGAACAAAAAACCTACTTTATAATTATCCTCAAAATTCGACAATTAAATTAAATAAACGTACATGAAACTAATAATGACACCTTGGTCAATAACACTATTGAAAATCCTTTAACCTACAGTTATTAACAAAAAATATTAAAAATAAAAACCAGGTAAGTAGGCATATACATAACAAGACTGGGCGTAACAAGAGACGTTAGGCACATAAAAGCTCTGCACTCCATCAAACAATAGTTTTCAGACTTAGCTCCAAGAGCAGCGGCCATTTGTAGACAACTACACTACTTTATTAGATAATTATGTTCATGGAACAATGATTTGGTAAAATTCTAGTAGAACAGATTTTATCAACTCTAGAAAGGTTGTGGTAATTAATATGGTTAGTAGTGGACGTGGCAAGCTAATTATGATGATAAGTGGTTGGTCACCTGTCACGCCACAGTTAGTGCGTTCGATTCCTACCCAGGGCAGATATTTTTGTACAGTTATATATTTAATGTATCATTATATATATCTCATTGTTAATTGTTCATAACAAATGTACAAAATATACAATCTATAATAAAACTTATAATTATAGGTATGTAATATATCAATAAAATAAAATATTTACAAATAATACATTTAAACTCGATATAATATTATAAATAGAATATCGAGTTCAAATCGCTGCCCGTGGGTAAAGTGCCCAGAAGGCTGGCAGCGTTACCTCGTTGGATTGCAAGGCTTAAGGCTCTATTTAATTATGTATTTAAAATAGAAAGTCCGGGATATTTAGTTGTTATTGGAATTGTTAAAATGAAACCAACGTTTAGAGAATCACATCCATACTAATCACAATCAGTTCCGAACATTTAATTTTCTATATTGGTCGCCAGTTTTAACAACGACGAGATTAGAATGGTGTTATCAACAAGGACCCGACAACCGACAATATTAGAATAAAATGCCGGACTCTGAAAATTAATCTCGTCTTATTTTTACTAAATTAAATAAAGCACGCTGGAGAGAGTTTACGGAGTTTAGGTACTATATTCATAATAATTGAAATGTTTTGCTATTTTATTATTGTTTGATTGAATTGATGTTCAATAGGATTATAAGGTGCATTCATACCATTACACATTAGTCACTAAGAGTATGCATTACAGATTTACATTCGTTTAATTTTCTTTTATGTATTTAGTATGACGTACCTATACATCTTTGTTCGTAGGTATTAGTTTGCTTGTTATTGAATTTATAAATCGTATTAATGTAAGTTTTGATTGTGGTCATAATGAAGATCTTAACAATAATAAATATAATGAAATATAAATGCTCTACATTTTCGGGACTCGACCTCTTCAAGGACATTGAAAAATTACCACTGCGTTGGCAGAGATATTTCGATAAAATGGGTGCATCAGATTCTGGTAGACCTATACCTACTTTGATTAACGGAAATATTAGGTCCTTACATATGAAATTGATGTTTTATAGAACTGGCCACATTGATCTCAAAAAGCCGGCGTTTGATTAAGAATTCCAAATTCAAATTTATTTCAATTTTAAGCTTGTCTATTTGTGTTTCGAATGTAATAATTAATTTGTTTTCGCCCATATAATTTTGCTTTGACATCGTTCTGTGCTCAATATGGAAAACCTAAAATATCGCATTATTTTCGAATACGAATTCCATCGTGGCTGCAGAAACAGCTCGAAGGATTAATTATGTGTACGGGGAATCTACTCAACCGTCGCAATAATGAAGGGATATTGAATCATTACTTGTGATGAAAAATGGATCCTATACGATAATCGGAAACGCTCATCACAGTGGTGGAGAACCGGCTAAATCCTGCCCCAAGCGAAAGTTGACTAAATAAAAGGTGGAAAATCTGGTGGACCAGCGTTGGTGTCATCGACTACAGCTTCCTAAGATCTGGTCAGACGATTACGGCAGATCTGTATTGCCGACAATTGGAAACCATGATGGGAAAGCTAGCCGTTAAACAGCCGCGATTGGTCAACCGGTCTAGCCCACTGCTGATTCAGGACAACGCTAGACGTCACACTGCACAACAGACGGTGGCGAAACTAGAGGAGCTAGGATTGGAATGTCTCCATCACCCACAATATCTACTCCCGGGACCTTGCTCCAACTAATTACCACTTTTTTCGGAATTTTGATAATTTCTTAATTGAAAAAAAAAAAACAATTCACCTTCAAAGATTTTGTTGATTCTCGCTCCCGCAATTTTTTCAGCAAAGGAATCAATTAACTCCCTATAAAATGGCAAAAGTTTAGTGCATAGATCACAACGGTAGGAACCTACTTTGATTGATTAAATAAAAATTATGTAAAAAAAAAATAGTTTTGCTTTTTCCATATAAAACATCAATTTCATATGTAAGGACCTAATAAAAAAACATAAAAAATTACAAACTTTTTGTATTCATAGGTTCATAGGTACCTAATGACCTAATATTATAACGTGAAAAGATTTGATTTTTTTTGTGACACAAGGGACAACGAGGCAGGCGGGTCACCTGATGTTAAGTGACTACCGTCGCCTATAGACATTGGCAATACCAGGGGATTGCTAATGTGTTGTACACCTTATTACAATGCCTTAAAGCCGAACTGGCTCTCAAGTGCAATGAGGATCCGTAACGTTTTTAGTTGAGAATGCTGATTTATAGAGCTAAGAAATCCTTAACATACAGTGCAAAAATTTTTGTTCTACGAAAAAAATTGACGAAGTTATGACCGAATTACTAGCGAAGTTCACCGAGTGGCCTTCGCGGTAGCTGAAACGTCACAGTGAGGGTCGCCGCCAGTTTGCCGTTGGCGCGCAGTGTTATGTTTCTTAAACTGTGACTTTTAAGCAAAATAAGTGTCCGATTTGTGTCTAATTCAATATTTTAATTATGTATAATTATTTTATAGTGACGAAATGTACAAATACTTCTATTGAAACGTCAGAAAAACGCACCCGCGTACATTGACTTTCAGCGCCAGGAACGGCATGATGTTTATTACTTAATATCTTCGTAATTAATGGTCCGATTTGGATAATTCTAAAAGATATATCATCCTAATGTCATAAAGAATAACGTGGATACTAGTTCCATTGAATTTACTATAACTTTACTGATCCTCAAATAAGGTATTATTATAATTTTTTTTGGGATTAGAGCTGTTAAGGTCCCATTTTTGTATGTTTTAAGTTAGATAGAAATGATTAACAAAAACTGAACCTACTACCACAGTGTAATAAAAACAACAAACGACGCCTTTGAAGTCACGCGAAATGCCGTTTTTGTGTAGGCATTCGTTATTGCTGCAGGGTTGTCACAGTATACATATTTTTTATAAATATCCATATAATCTGTTATACATTGATGTATTCGTAGTATGTATATGTAGAGTACTAGGAATAAAATGAAAAAATATAGAAGTACATACCTACATATTAGGTTGGGGAAAAAGTCTTTTCGCATTATAGTATGTATGAACTTGTAATAAAATCTCTTTGGCTATACTATTTGTATCTGGCTGGTTTTGGTATCATTGAAAGTTTAAATTTTAAAGAACATAATTCGCGAAATTTGCGATGTTTATGGACCTACTGCAGTGTCTGTGAGAGTAGCACAAATTTGGTTTAAGCGTTTTCAATCCGGAAATTTTGATGTCAAAGATGCACGGCGCTCTGATCGCCCTATTACGGATAAAATGGATGCCATTTTTGAAAAAGTGGAGCACGATCGGCATATCAGTAGTTACGACGTAGCTGAAGAACTGGGAATTGACCACAAAACAATTTTGACGCATTTGAAAAAAGCTGGGTACACAAAAAAAGCTCGATATTTAGGTACCTCACGAGCTCACTGATAGAAACCTAATGAACCATGTACTCATTTGTGATTCTTTATTACGACGTAATGAAACCGAACCATTTTTGAAGAAGCTGATAGGTGATGACAAGTGGATCACGTACGACAAGAACGTGCGAAAAAGGTCGTGATCAAAGACTGGTCAGGCTTCACAGACTGTGGCAAAACCCGGGTTAACTCGCAACAAGGTGATGCTGTTTGTGTAGTGGGATTGGAAGGGCATTATTCATTATGAGCTGTTACCACCAGACAGGACCATCGATTCTGAACTCTACTGCGAACAACTGATGAGATTAAAGCAAGAAGTTGAGAGAAAGCGGCCGGAATTAATCAACAGAAGGGGTGTGGTTTTTCATCATGATAACGCTAGACCTCACACATCTTTAGCAAAAATTAAGAGAGTTCGGCTGGGAGGTGTTAATGCATCCGCCGTATAGTCCTGACCTTGCACCTTCAGATTTCCATGTGTTTCGGTCTCTTCAGAATTCTTTAGGCAGTGTCAGGTTAACATCACGAGAGGACTGCCAAAACCACTTGTCGCGGTATTTTGATCAGAAGTCCCAAAATTTCTATAGCAATGGTATAATGTCCCTACCTACAAGATGGCAAAAAGTTATCGATCAAAATGGTACCTACATACTTTAGTTAAATGCAAATTAACTATATTAAAAAATGATTTGAATTTTCTTAAAAAATGCGAAGAAACTTTTCCCCCAACCTATTACATAGGGTGAATTTTTCAAGTGGGCGTGGATGGCCAAATCCTAAACTAAAGGGAATAGCGAAAAATACTGAAAGGAGTCTCGAAGCCGATTTTGATTAAAACTAAAACTGCATCATTAGATTTTCGAAAAAATATTTCCCCAAGCCAGGAATCGAACCCGATGAATTTGAAAAAAAATACACAGCCTGTATTATTACACCATCCGATAGTGTTACTAATAAGGATCAAATTCTCAGAAGTAATGACATATGGCAAACTAAAAGAAAGTGTTATTTTGAATGAAACGATTATTATTTTTTATATTTTCATACAAACTATTACACTTATCATATCGTATCTACTATCAAATTGTTGCCTGTAACATGTAGTATGAACTATTATAAGTAAGTGAAACTCAAACGAAACACTTAAAACAATTAAATTAAAAAGCGTCAATCCAGGCTGACTTGTCCCAAGCGAGTGTATGTAGCTTGGGCTCGCTACCTCCCCTCCTCACCCCGCGAACCCCACACGATTGCTCTGTCTAGACGTGTCCGATGGCCAACTGTAAGAGTTTATATAAACTACTACTAACAGCTTACAAATACTGCCCGAGAATGGTTAGAATTAAAGAATTTTAACTAAGTGTTTTTAACTGCTTTTTTAAAAAAAAATGTATGGAACTTATTCGGCAAATGATTTTAAAAACTTCTACGTCACTTTAGATATTCAAAAAGGTATAACACTTGCTATTAAATCGGCAAAACATTGACCAAATACCAGTTTACCAGAAGTAAGTGCTGGCCGGCCGCGCTCGTTCCCTCACAGTGACGTCATACGCACCCGCGTGTATTGGCTTTCAGCGACAGGAACGGCATATGTTTATTACTTAATATCTTCGTAAGTGATGGTCCGATTTGGATCATTCAAAAAGATATATAATTATTAAGTCATAAAGAATAACGTGAAAACTAGTTCTATTGAATTTGCTATAACTTTACTGATCCTCATTGCCGGAACACATCAACAGGTGCTTGGCGACAGATTTTCAACTTGAGGGTGGTAGCCAGCCAGTCGAGTACTACAAAGTACCCTACCACCGTGCTGTGGTTTCCTCACGATGTTTTCCTTCACCGAAAGCTCAAGCTCATTGTAAGGATTCGAACCCACGACCTTCGCCGCGGTATCCGACGTCACTTACCACTGAGCTATCATCGCCTTAAAATATATAATATAAAAGAAATATCATAATATGATATTTCTTATGAGCTAAATTCAGGTAGGTATATTGAAGTAAAAATATATATACAATATGTTAAGAAAACACCGTCAGATCCGAAACCAGTATATAGGTTTCCTAATCACATGATCAAATAAAATAAGAAATACAAAATATTCATGATAGTAAATATATTAATGAAATTTAAAAGGTCCATTTAATTACTACAATTTACCCAAAATGTGGCAAATTTTTAAAATGTGACATCACCATCCCCGACGTTAGGTAACTATATGTTAGACCGAGTGGCGGCACCCGGCACCTTTGACGAAGCCGACAGACGTCGCGCCGCTTGCTGTCAAAGGCACTGCCGCCAGCACGTGTAGCCGCTGTACCTACGGGGTACGCGACCTTCAACCTTGCATTACCTACTTGTGTTCACTATATCTTTATACTGTGCTATTCTTCAGTTAAGTTACGCGTAAACATTCGTCCGAGTGCAAGTGTGTTTGAGAGATTATGAATGAAATTCAAACCAGGAGTATTTTAGCTGTTAAAGTGTCTGGGAATGAGTAACTGCAATAACCTTTGCATTATTGCAGTTATTCATTCCCCTCGCCTCGAAATGCGCTTTGCGGTTCCGCAAGCTAACACTGTGCCATCTGTGCGTGCATTGTGTGTGTGTGTCCGTGATAACTTGTGCCAGACCTGTATCACTCTTGGAGGTAGAATAGAAACATGGAACAACAACTCCGTCACAGCCATCGCACTGGCGTCCTCATGTAATAATACAACAGTCGACAGCTGGTAGGTAAGAGTTCTAATGGGTTCATGACCTTTATGACGTCGCGCCGTCTCGGGTCTTCCGCCAACTGTGCTGCCTTTGCCTATACGGCACTTTCCCTGATTTTATGAAATACTATTAAATTTTATATGGGGTAATTTTTATTACTTGGAATCTGAATTTTTTTATATTAATGGAATCTAATATCCATACCTAATAATACCTTAACGGGTCTGACGGGGGTTTCTTAACATATGTTATAGTGTGAAATAAAAATCCCTAATTCGGTAGTCACAACTGAAAAATAAAATGACCGCTAATTAGTGAGTCGATTTATTGCCATTAAATTAATTCTATGCTTGTATAGGTAGTTGGTACCTAAATATTTATTTAGTATAATTAACAAGTACATATTTACATAATAACTCTCTAAAATATTTGATAGATATAGAAAATTTCAACTATCTAGCTACCGCGGTTCTTGAGATACAGCCTGGTGATGATATCGAGCAAAAAAATAGCGTTTTTTGTATGGGAGCCCCCCTTAAATATTTATTTTATTTTGTTTTTAGTATTTGTTGTTATAGCGGCAACATAAATACATAGTTTGTGAAAATTTCAACTGTCTAGCTATCGCGGTTCTTGAGATACAGCCTGGTAACAGACAGACGGACGGACAGACAGCGAAGTCTTATTAATAGGGTCCCGTTTTTACCCTTTGGGTACGGAACCCTAAAAAATGAACTACTGGAAGCTTTATTAAAAAAAAAACCGTTATCTTTCTGTAAGCTTTAAGACTCGCCAGCCTACGGTGACAAGTAACGAACGCCGACAAACCTAACGAAATAACTAGGGAAGGGACCCTTTAGTTAGTCTTAGGAGATAGACATATACCACCCACATGTTCTTTTCTATAGATCTTTTTAAGTACCTACCTACAATTCCGTGGTACTACAATTCCGTGTTACATTATTTTGATCATCTCGTGAGGTTTAGCCAGAGTTAGCAATGTAAGCGCCTAAACATATTGTCTTTTTACGACAGGTCTTTGAAAAAATAAACCTTCCGGGACAAATTATCTAAATGATAGTTAACCGAAAAGTACCTACCGTATCAAAATCCGTTGCGTGGTTCAGATGTTAGAGGATAAACAATGAGACAGCAGGCAGGCAGACATGGAAAGCGACTTTGTTTTTTGTGTAGGTAAGGATAAGAATACCTATTATACCTACATATTGTTTGAGGTCTACATCATTCAATAACTCTAGCTCATAAATGCTTTCTGATATTTTTAGGTTTTTTCCTTTGAGTATTTTAATAATCAAAGGTTTTTTCAGCATATCGAAATGACGTTTGTTTATCGACTAATTTTAAAATTATCGAAAGCTTTCATTTCCCAAATTATCATCCGCGCGCTCATACTCACAACGACATTTTATATGTCTGGGATATGTAGGTATGGCCAGGATTGGTCTCACTGCTCACAAAGTCCTGAAATAGTTAATGAGTATCATAATAGCCCAAGAGCCCACGACGGCCAGACCGTCGTTATTTTATAAAAGCTGAAAGGTTCTCTGTTTATGTATCCAACACAGGTAAAGACAAAAACTTTAAATTGTATCTATATTTAAATTTCTTTGGGTAAAAACGACCCGCGACTATAGTATATTTTTTTTATACCATCAGAAATTAGAGATTTTAAAAGAACAAAGAACCCGCCGATTTAAAAAAAAGAGATAATGTGACATGAGAATTTTCGATTGAAAAGCACCTTAACTTTTTCGATATTAAGTCAAAATAAGGTTATGTGAAAAAAGTGTAAATACAAAAGTTGTACCTAGATCTTTTTATTACCTACAACTCTGCTATTTATGTTTTGTCCATGGGACTTGTAATTTTGCCGGAAATTGAGATAAACCGTTTTACCATTTTACCCTTAAATCTGAGAGTGTAAATATTCTAATCTAAATGGAGGGTTTTTTGGCGGGAACTTGCAATGTGACGTTGCGTTTTCGATTTATTTTGACTGAATATTGTGTTTTGTCCAATAAACATCAATCTAAGTGCACAAGTGAAGTGAAATGAAATGTAAGCCTGTATCGTGACTTATTTTTGGGATTATCTTTTCAGATTATCCCAAACATAACGTGACTTTAATATAAAATAAGTATATTGAAAAATGCTGTAGGCTTGATAGTCTTGTAACTAAAGCCATTAAACAAACAAATAATAATAATAATAATATTAAGTTCACTCACTCACTCACATAGAATATTACTCGGACTTTTTGGCGGGAACTCGCAGAGTGACGTTGCGTTTTCGTTTTATTTTCATTAAATTCGTGTATTTTGAGTTTTATTGAATAATTTCGGTGGTGTTTTATCCAATAATGATCAATCTAAGTGCACAAGTGAAGTGACATGAAATGAAAGCGTGTATCGTGACTTTCCAGGTTGTCCCAAAAAGTCCGTGAATGTTTTAGTGGAACAACCGCCAATTTTACTAAAGCTTGACTGGACATGTATGGACGAGGACTGGACTTTACAGTGAGTTTGAGAATGTGACTATAACATAAAAGAAGAAATTAAAACTGAAGAAAATATATGCGATTGAAAGACTTTGTATTGACTACATACTTAAACTTATGTAAAAAAAAAACATTGTGACAAATAGACCAAGACCATTTCAAATACTTTGACATTGGCAGAAATATCCTAAAAGGATGATTGCCAGCAACAAAAAAAAAAAAAAAAGTAGAATACTACTCTCGGAACAATAACTAATTGTTCCGAGATACTACTACTACCTATACTCTAGCCTCACTTAGGACTGTTGATATTTTTTAAAATATCGGATTTTCGATGTATCGATATTTTTAAATATATCAATATCGGAGTTCGATAAATCGAAAAAAAATATCGATATTTCGATATATCGGCTTTATTTAAAAAAAAGTCGTAAGTCAGCTCAAAAATGATTACACAATTTATAGTCCAGTAGATTTATTAAACAAATTAAATTATGAATGTACATAAGTATTAGGTTATAGTTCTTAGTAATCTCACTCACTTTCACTTCTGTCTGTTTTGAGGTTTGGTGTGTTTTTTAAAAATGGCGGCTGTTGCAAACATGACTATACCGTGGCCCAACAGTGAGGATGATTATGAATTAAAAGACGTTATCGGTACGTAAAAGTAAATAAAATTAACTGAATTGTTTTACTTAATTATTATTTTATTGCATTTTTTGTTTAAATTATTACTCAACTACAATCAAGCGGCTAGAATATTACAAAAATAGCACAAAAATCTGCGCAGACGCCGCAGCGCCTCCGACCCAAATATATTCTGTTTATGATTTTCTACCGTATATTATTGTGTGATACGATCAATTTCGGTGAAACACTGTTAGAATCGCCAAGCTCAGCGTTAGTTCACCTGTGAAATTTCTACACTAAAATCACTAAATTGTATCTATTCCTGAGACTTCATCTATTCGTCATGTTGGAATTCTTGTTCTGTAATACGGATCTTTAGAAAATCCAGGGTAATTTGTACTTACAATATAGATAGGTTGTAGGTTTACTATATAATAGGTATATGAATATAATAAAATATCCTCTTATAGCTCATATTCTCATGTCACTTATATACTAAATTGTTATCTTATTGTTTAAGTGGGACGCGCGTCCCTCAGCATACCCATCAGCTTTAATAGCAATGGCAATGAGTTAATACTTTGTTATTATCTACGGGGCAGGTGTTGGTGCCACAGCAGTTGTATATGCAGCTTACTGCATACCTCGTGCTGAGAAATGTGCTATCAAAAGAATAAATTTAGACAAATGGAATACATCAATAGATGAGCTTCTCAAAGAAATAGTGGTAATCCCTTCTAACTATTAATTATAGTCATTTGGTAATTTATCACACAAGATAATCAATAGAGGAAAAATTTTTGTTTAAATTCAATTAAATATCATTGCTAGCTTATATTTGACCATAATCTCACACTGTGATGGTACCCTTACATATGAAATTGATGTTTTAAATGGAAAAAGCAAAACTTTTTTTTTTACTTTATTTTTATTTAATCAATCAAAGTAGGTACCGATGTGATCTATGCACTTTTGCCATTTTATAGGAAGTTCATTGATTCCTTTGCTGAAAAAATTGCGGGAGCGAGGATCAACAAAATCTTTGAAGGTGTTTTGGACTGCCTCATCTGAATTGATTTTTTTTCCAATTAAGAAATTATCCTAATTCCGAAAAATGTGGTAATCAGTTGGAGCAAGGTCCGGGGAGTATGGTGGGTGACAGAAACATTCCAATCCTAGCTCCTCTAGTTTCACCACCGTCTATTGTGCAGTGTGTGATCTAGTGTTGTCTTGAAGCAGCAGTGGGCTAGAGTGGTTGACCAATCTCGGCTGTTTAACGGCTAGCTTTTCCATCATGGTTTCCAATTGTCGGCAATACAGATCTGCCGTAATCGTCTGACCAGATCTTAGGAAGCTGTAGTGGATGACACCAACGCTGGTCCACCAGATTTTCCACCTTTTTTTGAGTTAACTTTCGCTTGGGGCAGGATTTAGCCGGTTCTCCACCACTGTGATGAGCGTTTCCGACTATCGTATAGGATCCATTTTTCATCACAAGTAATTATACGATTCAAAAGCCCCTCTTTATTGTGAGTGTGGTTGAGTAACGTAACGCAGCAGTCGACGCGTGTTTGTTGGTTTGCTTCACTTAGTTCATGCGGTGCCATTTTTCAAGCTTTTTCACTTTTCCAATTTGTTTCAAATGATTCAAAATGGTTTTATCACTCACACCGAAGCTAACTCTGACGTGGTTTGATTGAGATGGATCCGCTTCCACGATCACTTTAAATCCCTCATTGACAACTAGGGTCTCCGGCCGTCTATGCTAGTGCCACGATGGAATTCGTATTCGAAAATAATGCGATATTATATGTTTTCCATATTGAGCACAGAACGATGTCTAAACAAAATTATATGGCGCGAAAACAAATGAATTATTACATTCGAAACACAAATAGACAAGCTTTAAATTAAAATAAATTTGAATTTGAAATTCTTAACCAAACGCCGGCTTTTTGAGGTCAATGTGGCTAGTTCTATAAAACATCAATTTCATATGTAAGGACCTAATATTATATACTAGCTGTTCCGCGCGGTTTCACCCGCGTTCCCGAGGATCTTATCATTTCCCGGGATAAAAAGTAGCCATGACTATGTGCTATTCCAGACTATAATCTATCTCTATGCCAAATTTCATCCAGATCCTTTCAGCCGTTCTGGCGTAAAAGAGGAAAAAACACCCAAACTTTCACATTTATAATATTAGTAAGATTTTAAAACAATCAACATGGCCTTATTTAAGAGAGAATTGTTATTTAATCCATTTATCTCTACCAGGCCGTTTCAAGCTGTAATCATGAAAATGTAGTAACGTACCATACAAGTTTTGTTGTAAAAGATGAATTATGGTTAGTCCTGAGATTACTTGAAGGTGAATAATAAACTAAAGCTTATTTATTTTTATTAATTTATGTGTGAAATTTGGACTCAATGAAGATATCATCATAAAACAGAAGTTTATACATTTATATTATCTGTTTAGAAACATTATTTTTCCAATACTTAGTAATTGTTTATTTATGTTTCAGGTGGTAGCCTTTTAGATGTAATAAAACATAAAATGAGAGTGTCAAATTGTAAACATGGAGTCTTTGACGAAGCAACTATAGCAACTGTTCTCAAGGAAGTTCTTAAAGGCCTAGAATATTTTCACAGTAATGGGCAAATACATAGGTATTGATAAATTTAAAATAACAAACATTTTTATGTGAATGAAATTTAGTCTGCCTTGAAATAGGTTCCTGTTATATTCATATTAATATAAGAGGTTGTGCCTGTCATTATGCTTGTGGTTAATGGCGAGGTGTTCCACTTCGCCGCGTTGCGTTGAGCTGACCCTTAGAATAAGATGCCACATGTCCATGCTTTGAGTGTATATTTTTTTATCAAATAAACAATTTTATTTAAGTCCACCACACCTTTTTTACTTTTTGGATGAGATTGTGTTTGACCGCAATCTCACCATGGTAAGTGATGATGTGGCCCAAGTAGGTAAACACACAAAGCCTAAATGGGAACTGGCTCTCATGTGCTCACTGATAGGTGGTTGGCAACAGATTTTCGACTTGTAGCCAGCCAGTCAGTCGGGTACCCTTCCACCGTGCTGTGGTTTCCTCACTATGTTTTCCTTCACCAAAAGCTGCAACTCATTGTTGGATTCGAACCCACAACCTTGGCCGCGGTATCCGACGTCACTACCACTAAGCTATCATCACTTTAACAACATACATAAGATTATCTGTAAGATCGAAAAAAGCGCAGCAAAGTTATTGGTCACTTTATCATAGCTACTTTGATTGTTCTGCTAAGCGAATCTATCATAGTGTGAATCTATACTGTATCTGTTTGCTAAGCTTTAATATTGTGGTTGCTATACGATAATTTTGAGATTATTTATATTTATGTAGTTTGTTGTCTCAGTTAAGTAAATATCGCCATGTGTACCTACTTGTGTGTTCTGGCATTTATACTTCAAAGTCATTTTCTTCTAGTCTTATAATGGTTGACGCCCCATCTAAACTAATATTATTATTATCTATACTAATATTATAAAGAAGAATAGGCTCTAATACTACTAGACCGATTTGAAAAATTCTTTTACCATTAGAAAGCATTACACATAGCACATTATCCCTGATGAAGATAGGCTATATTTTGTCCCGGGAAAAGATAAAATCCCACGGGAACGCGGGGAAACCGCGGGGAACAGCTAGTTATCTACTAATATTATAAATGTGAAAGTTTGGATGGATGGATGTTTGTTACTCATTTACGCCAGAACGGCTGAATGGATCTGGATGAAATTTGGAGATCAAAATGAATCATGGAGATAGATTATAGTCTGGAATAGCACATAGGCTACATTTTATCGATTCCTCGGGAACGCGAGTGAAACCGCGCGGAACAGTAGGTATGATATAAAGAGAAAAGATTTGACTTTTTGTTTGTTTGTTACGATTTAACTCAAAAACTACTTGACCGATTTTAAAAAATCTTTCACTATTAGAAAGCTACATTATCCCTGAGTAACATAAGCTATACTTTTAACCCGGCAAAAGGTAAGATCCCGCGGGAACGCAAGTGTAACCGCGGCGCTAGTTTTATAAAATGGTGGGCTATATGGTAATCATTTATCATCAGGTGCATGTTTTGTTCGCCTTCTTGTCAGCATTCGGTCATTAAATATATTATTATGAATTTATTTCTTAATTGCGTAATATTATAGGTTTGTCATGGTTCTTTTATGTTTAAAATATATTTTTTAGCTCTAGCTATTAAAATGCGAGTTTTTTGTGATATTGAGCACCGCTACTGTATTTTGGACAAAGAAAGAATACATTCATTTATTAGTAATATAAATCAAGGTTTTCGCAACCAAAAAGCGCCTTATAGGTCCCTATTATTAAAACTACATCGACAATACGTCGGTCTGTCATCTTTTAACCGTATTAGGTAGTTAATGATCTATGATGTGACCTACCTTAGAATTGCGAGTTCTTTTAGATATTGCAAGGTTGATATTATAATAATAAAATGTTGTATTTATAAATATTTTGACATCCCATCGCATTTCCTAACTAATAACATTCATAATAACACAATATTCTGAATGCGAAATCTTATGTCTCATTACAATAAATTATCATTTCTTTATATTTTGATGTTATGCGTTGCATATTGTTTCTATTTCCTAAATGCGAAAGTTTATATACATATGTCGTACCTATATGTCTGTTTGTTAATCACACAGATCCCTAGCCTCTTAAAAGATTTGAATGTAACTTTGCACATGGATATGGAAAAATTGGAAAATCATATAATGATGTTGCTAATATTGGTGGAAGCTAGTATTTATTATATTTTGCGTATTTTGCTTGCGTTTTACCAATGATACTACCCGGATTATGGATGCTAATTGATGTATTTCAAGTATGAAAATGGTAGCTTGCTATGCCGCTGCTACTAAGTACCCTACCCCTCTGTATGATTTCCTTCACCCAAAGCATTGGAATTCTACTAACAATGAGCAAGCTCATGCGAACCTAAAATTAGATGAATTTTCATCAGAATGATTTTAGCTGTAATTCTTGCAAGGCCATAGCAATACTCGGCGAATCTCTCATTGATTATAATTATTTTGTATTTTTTATTATACTGACGGCATATATCTATGTAAATAATATATATACCTATCTACATATACCTAAGTAATATCTTACTAATATTATAAATGTGAAAGTTTGAATGGATAGATGTATGTTTGTTACTAATTTACGCCAGAACGGCTGAACGGATCTGGATGAAATTAGGCACAGAGATAGATTATAGTCTGGAATAGCACATATACTTTTTATCCTGGGAAAAGATAAGATCCCTGAGGAACGCGGGTGAAACCGTGGCAGGAGCTAGTATCTACATATATTCATATCGTAGGTACACTACAATAATTGTTATTCTAGAACCACACGAACTCTGTCTCAGGCATAGTTTTATTAGTATACGGTGGTATTTGTGCTAAACAATAGACTGGTTGTTTGATTTTTTGTACATAATGTATTTTATATTGTCACCTCATGCCAAATTGCTTGCAAGACTTACTGATCAATTTTGACGCCGTGGATATCTTACGTTTGCTTATAATTTATGCACACTAGGGCTAATAATCTTGCGGCCTTATCTATTTGTATGGATTGGAATCATAGATGAGAGAGTCCAGCTGTTTGCGTCAAAAATTAAAATGGTGTGTGCATTTACACCCGTCTTACGCGCACGGAGCATACTCTGAAGAAGTACATCTAGGCTGATAGATAACTATAATTGTAGACGAGCATATTCTAAGTTACCTGCACTATTTTAATAAACTTAAACCTTATTATACCTGCCCTAAAAACAAAAAACATAACTTAAAACCCGATTCCAGCGCTACTAATTGTGAAACTAAACCTTCTGTTAATCCGATTTCGAGATATGTCAAAAAGTGGTTCTATACAAAATGTATGACAAAAAAATAATTTTGTACACAATTGTTTTTTCTTGAATTTTTCCATTTTTTATTAGTTATTCAGGACAAATACAACAAATCAAAAATTATTAAAATCCGTTCAGCCGTTCTCGTTATAGATTTATGTACTTATGTAGATATTAAATCAAATACATGCATTATTTTCAGAGACATAAAGGCGGGGAATGTTTTATTAGGTGAGGATGGTACAGTACAGATAGCAGATTTCGGTGTGTCCGCCTGGCTGGCTACAGGCAGGGACATATTGAGACAAAGAGTAAGGCACACGTTCGTGGGTACACCCTGTTGGATGGCGCCGGAAGTCATGGAACAAGTGAGGTTTTTTAATTTTTGGGACCAATTTTTTACCATTTTTCGTCCGAATAGGCAGCCGTGAAGTATGATATGCGTATGAAAGGAGTGGGTACTGAGACTAGTGATAGAGCGTAGTGGAAGAAGAAAACATGTTGTGCCGACCCCACACCTAGCATGGGATAAGCAAAAGGTAGCCATGATTCATCACACGGCAAACGGCGCGTTCGAATATATTCACAAATATACTACAGATTAGGAACGAACTATTCGTCATATAGTGACTACACGTAAATTTTATTGCAGTACGTACGAAAGGAAATATGTGTGATCTTTTCTGTCTTCTTTCTAATATTATAACGAGGAAAGATTTGTATGTATGTAACGAATAAACGCTAAAACTACTGGGCCGATTTCAAAAAATCTTTGACCATTTGAATGCTACATTATTCCAGATTGACATAAGCTATATTTTTATCCCGGGATAAGATAGGATCCCACGGGAACGCGGGTGAAACTGCGGAGGACAGCTAGTATTTAATATTCATGATATACATTATAACGTGAAATCATTTATCCTAACACAACCACCTAAACCGCTCAACCAATTGTTATTAATTTTGGTATAGAGTTAGATGGGACCTTGGAGAAGGGCACAGGATACTTTTTATCCCGGGAAAAAATAACATTCGTCGGGAACGCGGATGAAACGGCGGGGGACAGCTAGTATGCCATAAAAACAGACCGGTTTTCAGTGCTTTACGATTGTGTGAAACATACTGATTGCTACGTCATTAATTCATTCAAGAAAAATAACATAAGAGTTAACTTAAAAAATATTGTTTTTATTTTTAGGACCTTGGCTACGATTTCAAGGCTGACATTTGGTCGTTTGGAATAACTGCTATTGAAATGGCGACTGGGACTGCCCCCTACCATAAGTACCCCCCAATGAAGGTGTTGATGTTGACTTTACAGAACGATCCACCCGATTTAGATACAGGTGCGTATTTTGATGTTACCACATTATTCTAGTTCATTTTCTTGCGAACTAGCAAGATATGGAATGAGCTTCCTATTTGATGAATTTGCTGATCATTAAATGGGATTCAATTCAATATCGGCAGCTTCTGACTGATTCTGACTGTCATTTCATAATCATCTGAATCATAGTAATAATAAAGCAGTAGGACAGCTAATATTTTGAATAAGAAATAGTAATAACTACATAAAGGTTGTTGCGACAATCGATTAATCGTCTTAGGGCAGTTTCCTCCAAATATTGAGAATCTTTTATAAGTCCGTAAAAAATTAAAATGGGTATCGTATTCTTGCATTATGTTAATTTTAAAATTAAAAAATACCTCGTTAACAATAAGTAGGTATGCATATTATATTAAAAATTATAATGTCTTTATTCGAGATTCATGTTTTACTTTATTAATTTGCCAAAAACACACATAACCAGACTATGCCGAAAGTGCACTTAAGGCGCATTCTAGCCTATCTTAGGCCTTAAATATATTATTTAAATCGTAGGTGCCGATGAAAAAGATCAGTATAAAGCGTACGGTAAAACTTTTAGAAAAATGATTTTGGAATGTTTACAAAAGGACCCATTAAAAAGACCAACAGCCATAGAATTATTAAAACACCCTTTTTTCAAGAAAGCCAAAGATAGAAAGTATTTGACGCAAACTCTTGTTGCTATTGGTCCTAGCATGGAAACTAGAGTTCATAAGGTAATTATTTGGGAGGATATTATTTATTTTTATTTCATGAAAATGTGGCGGTGGCAATACACTAGTTGTTTCCGCATTGCTTTACTTTATTTATACGAATTTTCATGGATTTTCACTTGATTCTCTGTTACTTAATTTATTTATTTAGTTATTTATTTTATTTAAACTGGTTTTATCTGTTCCTTAGATTTTTCCAATTAAACGTTTTCTTCGTAGTACTACACGTTATTATCTATGTAAATATTATTATTATCATATAACATCGGATTACCAATTATCACGAAATGTCGGAAAGTATAAATGCTACAAACTTGAAATCTAGCTGGTAGATTCTGCATAGTGAGAGTAAGAGTAGGTCCAACCGTTCAGAAAGTATTTTTGAAAATTCAAACCCAGAGGGAAAGAGTGATAAAAGGAAAAGGTGATAGCGATGAGATAAAAGAAAAATTGTACCTTCCTATATATTCTGGATTATTTTAATGTATTTTTTATTGTAAAATTAACCAGGTGTTACTTCAGTTTAGATTTTATATATGCACTAGCTTTCAGCCCCGTGGATTCACCCGCTACCCGTTTCACAATACAAACTTTGGACCCCCGTTTCATCCCCTTAGGGGGCGAATTTTGGAAAATATATTCTGAGCGAATACCTACGTTGTAATAAGCGTGGTTTCAGCTGTGTGTTGATAGATTAGTCAGTCAGTCAGTCAGTCAGTCAGTCAGTCAGTCAGTAAGTAAGTAACAATGGAGATGTTGCCTATATTCAAGAAAAAATACCTAACACTAACTAGTATACCTATAAATACATCTAAAAATACTCGAAAATAGCGAACACGCAAAATTCCGCCTTTCTATGATTTTTAATTACCAATTTAACGTCAAAGGTATTTTATGATTAGGTAATGTATATATTTACTAGTGAGCCCGGCAGACGTTGTCCTGCCCTGAAAATAAAACTTAGAACCCGATTCCAGCGCCACCAATTGTGAAACTAAACCATCTGTCAGTCCGATCTCGAGACATGTCAAAAAATCGTTCTATACAAAATGTACCTATGACAAAAATAATTTTATTCATTATTCTTTTTTTTGTGAATTTTTCCTGAATTTTCTTTGCTATAAACCTCACGGAGCCCGAGACCTTTCCAACTAATGCAAAACCGTGGAAATCGGTTCGTGCGTTCTGGAGTTATAGCGTCAGGAAGGAAAACCCGACTTATATTTATATAGTAGATGACGTCACAAGTATGTATTTCATACAAAAAGAAGCTGATTTGATATGTTAGTCACCATTCTCATTGCCTTTTATATATATTATATCTACAGATATATAGGTAGAAAAAAGGGATGCTTTAAATTTTATTCTTTGACGGTACATATTTCGTTATGAAAATCGTGAAAATGCAACATGTTTATAGGCAAGTAAGAGACAACCGGGAGCTTCGGGGCGGCTCCATCGAACCGTCACGGGTGAATGGGTGTGGAGCGAAGAAGAAGATGACACCGCTCTAGGTCACGACTTAGATATAGAGGCCACATTAGCAGAAGATAAGCGGCCAATTAATAAATTGTTAATGGCAGATTCTACCGATGATGACGAGGAGGTATTTAACTGTTTCACATTGCCCTTTTTTATTTTTTACTAGTTTTCCGTCCCGCGGTTGCACTCGCGTTCCCGAGAGATCTTATCTTTTTCCGGAATAATAATTATCCTATGCCCTTCTCCAAGGTCCATATCTATACCAAATTTCATTTAATTCAGTTCAGCGGTTTAAACGTGAAAAGTTTACAGACAGACAGATACACTTTCGCATTTATAATATTAGTATGGATTATCGTTTGGCGTCACACGGCTTTTGTATTTCGCCGGTATCAATTATATAAATATTCTTCTCATCTATTATACAAAAGGAAAAGTCCTGACTGACTCATCAACGCCCAGCCTATACCCTTAGACCTAGAAAGCAGGAATAAGAACGGATGTTTCGAAATTCAACCCTTAAGGGGGTGAAAAAGGGGTTGAAAGTTTGTATGAAAGTCGGTCATTTTTGAAGCTAGAATCATGAAACTGTGTTTTTAAGCTAATAATTAGAAATAAAGAAACGTGTTTTAGCGTTTTTTTAAATTTCCCCCCTGAGGGGGTGAAACGGGGGTTCAAAGTTGGTATGAAAAATGAGAAGACCTGATTCATTAACGCCCAGTCTACAACCTTGGACCTAGAAAGCAATTTTTTTTCACAGGTAGGTATTGTTTTTAAGATGTAGACGAAGAATAAGATAGGATTTTTCGAAATTCAATCTCTAAATGGGTAAAAAAAGGTTACGCGGGTGAAACCGCGGGGCGGAAAGCTAGTATGTTATATAGTCACGTTACATATAGATTTCGTACATCACATTCACAGTAAAGTCCTCGTCCGTACAAGTCCTGTGAGGACTTGTACGGACAGGAGGTATTAGTGAAATTGATGGCTATTCCAATAAAACTTTTCACGGACTTCATTTCACTTCACTTGACTGCACTAACATTGAACTTTATTGGACAATACACCACCGATATTATTCAATAAAACAGATAACACACGATTTTTTATGAAAATTAAATGAATGCGCAACGTCACTTCTCAAGTTCCCGCCAAAAAGTCTCTGCTCTATCTTATAAATAAATAAATATCCTCGGATTTTTTTTTCACACACGGCTATCTGATCCCAAACTAAGCCGAGCTTTTATATAGATAACTGATATACTACTTTTTTTTACATACTTAAATAGATAATTACACCCAGACTCAGGACACACAGACATGTTCATGCACACAAATGTCTGTCCTGGATGGGAATCGAACCCACGACCTGCGGCGTGATAGGTAGTGTGTTAACCAACCACGCCAACTGGCCCGTCCGATTACCTATGTCTGACCTTAATAATAAAAATAAATGTGTGAATGTACATGTTCTAGGAAATAGCAGATGGCGCGAAGAGCACCAGAGTGCGAGAGTCTGTTGAAGCCGAATCCAACGTTATTAACTTAGTACTGAGATTAAGGTGAGTAATGCATATTAGAAATATAATATGCACATCATAACTAAAAATAAACTTAGAAAATCATCCATCTAACGCTTATCTCAAGAATGGTAAAGTTAAATAAACTCGCGGCACCAAATAATTTGAGAGATTTTCAATTCTTCTGTACGTTTGTTTCTCACTGAACTCTTCCTAAAAGGCTGGACCGATTTTTAGGGTTCCGTACCTCAAAAGGTAAAAAAAGGAACCCTTATAAGATCACTTTCTTGCCCGTCTGTCCGTGTGTCACCACCGGTTATCTCAGGAATTAGTGAACCTAGCAAGTTGAAATTTATACCAGATACTGACGTTTATAGTTCCTATTAGGTGTATAAAAATCAAGGCCCTGAGTCAACACGATAAAAAGATATGGGCAAATTTAGATTTTCGCGAAACCTTGGAAGTACCAAAATTTACCTTAATGTTCAACTTTTTTTATTTTTCGGAATTTTCCCTTTACTTGTGCTGTAAGACCTTGCTTTGAACCAAAATTGACAATTCTAGGTCAACGGGATCTACCATATAGGTTTTCGACCCAAAACCTATAGGGTACTTCCCGTTGACCTAGAATCACGAAATTTAGCAAAAAGCAAGGTCTTACAGCACAAATAAAGGGAAAATTCCAAAAATTTTAAAAAGTTGAAAATTAAAGGGTGTCTCCATACATACATAGTTACCTCCAATTAAGATATACCTCTGAGATGTATCGGCGCTCATACAATTTAGAGGTCTAGCTTAATTGGCAAAAACCTCAAATAAGGTAATCGAAAAAAACCCTCGAGACTTTATTACTGTGATGAACGAACTATTTTCAAGTTTGTACGGAATCCTCGGTGCGCGAGTCCGACTCGCACTTGGCCGGTTTTTTTTAATGTTTAATGTGTGTTGAGTAAAGGGAAGAATATAAACCGTCCGAATATTAAGCCAGTAAGCGACCCCTTCACGGTTTATATTGATAATTGACATGATTTCATATGTTAGACCCTAAAACAAATATCCTGAGGTCGATTAAATAAAAATAATTAAATGCTAAATTTAAGAGAAATAAAATAAAAACGAAAATATTGTCGATGCGGATCCAATAGAATGTGGACCTTCGGCTAAGCTAATAGTTTTAATTTAGGCTATGGATGTACCCAGATAAGAAATTATCCTTACATAAATTTTCTAATCCAGCCGAATCCGGAGAACGAAATCGAAATGACAATTAATGACATCAATTTTTTGTAGTGCTTGACACTATCGATATTGTATTTTCGATGAGTCCTGCCAATAATTGTGACAACTGTTAATTAAACATATACGTACCAGGTCACTCAGAAAGTTTTGCGACAAAAAGTTTTTATGTATAAGACACTGGCCGCTTGTAATTATTTTGAAAACTTCGATTAATTAAAAGTAAAAATACCACTGGTCGATTTTCAAATTTCCCTCCGCATTTTTTTGAGAGCCAATTCAAATTTTCTTGTCTCATAAAAAAATTGATCTGCATCGAGAACATTTTCGTGCAATGATTTTTTATGATTTCAAATGTGGCTTAAAACCTGATGAGTCATTTGATCGACTTCGAATTGCTGTTATGGATGAAGGACCTTCAAAATCAACCATCTACCGCCGATGTAGCGAGATCAAACGCGGTCGTCTTACTTTGGCGGATGAACAAAGGAGTGGTCGTCCTACGACGGCTGTCACCGAAGAAAGTGTGTTGGCAGTAAAAAAAAAAATTCAGAAAAACATACGAATTACGTACGAAGAGATTCAGCATACTCTGCTGATTGGTTCAGGAAGTGTTCACAAGATTTTGCACGAGCACCTTCGCGTAAGGAGGATAGTTTCCCGCTGGGTACCGAACAACCTCACCGAAGCTCAGAAGCAGGTCCGTGTGGATTAGGGTGGAGCGAAAATGTATGGAGCAAAAAAAAATCGTTTTATCTCAACGGAATAGGGATGAAAAGTTGTCTTATAATATTCAAAACAAGTGTAAAAAATTTGACTTACCAGTCGCAATATTTTGAGGTGCCCCAGAGGAGATGAAAAAAAAAAAAAAAAATCCAGTTTTTCTATTTATTGCAAAAATTAAACATTAAAAAAGCAAACTTAAATATCAAACTGTTTTTTCGTATTGAAAGTAGGCATTCGTTTACGCGAAAGCAGTCTCGCTCTAATGAAACCGTCTCTTTTATTATCTCCACAAACTGCATTTGATGCTTCTGTCACCAACTTGATGCAGCGCTCTACTGCTTGAGTGTGACATGGAAAATCAATAATCTGACACATGCTGAGACCGTTCTTGACCACATCTTTCAAGGTTTCATCAGACATATTTAAAGTAAGAGGTGGTTCCGTTATCTCGCAATCTCGCCACGTAATAATATCAGTATAATCTTTGGCGTCAAAATTAAATGTAGGAACCTTAAACATCCGAAGTCCTTGAACATTCTCTGATCTTGCTTTGATAATTCTTCGGTATGCAAGATCCCTTATAACCTCTCTGTCATCGCCAAGCATAGCAAGAAGAAGATTTTCTGGATGCCCGAAATACCCGTTTCGCTGGATTACCTTGTCAATGATTTTCTTCAAATTGGCATCCAAATAACGACTAAGACTAATGGTTTGCCATAGGTGCTTGGCTCCGTTAACGCACGAAGAATTGCATTTTATCGTAAACCACATGGGTCCATAAACCCTCATAACGTAAGTGACTAATACTATTAACTTTTCTTCTGGGTCAGTTTTAGTGGCATACAATCTTAAAATTCGATTGGCTGTTGTTAGCCATCTGGAATGGTTAAGAGGTCCAGGTTCCATATTAGCTAAATCAGAAGGAAATATACCAGTATATTTCCTTAAATATACTAATAGCAGTCATCACATCATAAAGATATTTTTGGTCAGTACTCAGATCTGTCTTTGAAATTTCAGGTAATATTGTTGGTATAACGGTAAATTTGACTATCGGCTTTGTATGACAATTTTGTAATTGAGTTCCGATGGTGCCTGAAAAACATTTAGGCCCTGTAGTTTTGCCATCTAAATGTAACAGCAAGTGTCGTAATGGTAATTCATTTGAATGCAGTTGGCAAATAAACCACTGTAATGGTCTATTTAGTTCTTCTTCCATCAGGCGGATAACACCACCTTTGAAACCAGTATTCACCACTGTTCCATCGCAGCCAATAACAGCTATCTCACTAAGTTCTGCAGACTTGGATTTCAAGTGATTTATTATAGTATCTTTTATACCTCTAGCAGTACCCGACTCACACGTAACATGCCCAAAATAATTACTTCCAGGTTCCGATAATATTACGTAATGATCTTCTATGACCCGTTTTCTGTAAAATTTTCCTTCTTTTTCAATACGAACCAAAGTCTTATCCTTTCTTCCATCAAAATATATACTACGAAGAATTTTGTTGCAGTCAGCTTCTTGCAAAGTTGATCTGACTTTAGTTCTTTCACGGCGCAACTTTGAACGATCAATGATATGACTTGGGTCGTTTGATGAAATAATGCCAACATCTTTCAAGTTTTGAATGTGAAAAATATTACTTACAATATATGTATTTGTTCCCAGCCGTCAGATTCGATGTGTCAAGTACCTAAGTGCACGACAAACAAGTGAACTCGTGTACGCGCGCGAGTTGACTAATGCCATTTCTTCGATGTGAGGGAGTGAAATAAAAAATACCCCTTCCCCGCACCCCGTTACCTACCGATCAGAACAAACACGTTTCAAGTTCAATCTTGTTTAGTTTACACTAATAAAGCATCGCTAAGAATATAATTCCGGGTTTATACAACGTTTGCGATTTTATGGAATTTGCGCAAATTTTCAAAACTTTACGATGATGGGGGCACCTCTAAACTTAACGTAAACAAACTGAGCTTTCTCGTATTTAGTAATGACCTAAAATAGCAACTTTATACAGGTATGCCGAAGCAAAAATTAAAAAAAAAAAAATCGCTCCACCCTAGTGTGGATTGGTGCCGTGATATGATACAAAAATTTGATGCAGGCTCGTCACGGCGCGTTTTCGACATTGTGACAGGTGATGAATCCTGGATTTATCAATACGATCCAGAAACAAAGCGTCCGTCGACAGTTTGGCTGTTTCAAAATGAACCAACGCCTACGAAAGTGAAACGATCGAGGAGCGCAGGAAAAATTTTGATCGCTAGTTTCTTCACTTTGATGGGGTACCTAATTTCAATTCCACTTGGAGACCAAAGCAGCATCAACGCCGAATGGTATAGCACAAAACGCCTGCCAGAAGTTTTTTCTGCATTGAGCAACAAGCGACCGAACACCGGGCTCCGCGGGGTCCTTCTTCACCACGACAACGCGCCCGCGCACTCTGCGATCAAAACGAGGGACTTCCTGGATTCCACACCGGTCAGAGTCTTGGGACACCCTCCTTACAGTCCTGATTAGGCTCCGTGTGACTTCTTTTTATTCCCTAAAATAAAAAATTTGCTCAAAGGGATACAGTTTTCATCGCTGGAAGACGCGCTAGTAGCGTTTGAGAAGGCCGTGGAAGAGGTGTCTGCGGAGGACTGGAAAAAATGATTTGAAAATTGGTTCAGACGCATGAAACTTTGTATAGAGGCTGGTGGAGATTTCTTTGAAAAGATTTAATAAAGAAAAATATTTTTTTCATAGAAGTTAGTTTTTTAGTTTCTCAAAACTTTCTGAGTGTCCCACGTATAGGTAGTTTTTTTTAATGGAAAACATCTCATTGGTGCTCTCGCCTCCCTTTTGTTTTTAAAGTGCCTGCTTAAAGATTTCGAATCAGTTATAATATTTTTAAGACAAAATATGAGCAGCAGAACAGTGACAATTGCCGAGTTTATTGCCAGCTCTTCTCAGCAAAAGCAACCTTCCGAATCGTGCATTAGAATCTGACTATTCATAAGTGCATGTGAAGGCTTATTTGGACGAATAAATATTTAATTTAATTTGAAGTGACCAAAAAGATTTTTATTAACGAAACTATTGTTTTTTATGAATCTCTATTTTTTTTAGAATTCATATCTAATATTAACATAGATGTTTCACATCTGCTGGGCGTTCCTCGTCGACAAATATTTTAAATTCAGGCTTTTCGATATGGACAAGGAAAAAGGGTTGGGTTGTCGTTTGTCGTCAAAATCTACAGAGTGATTCATCACGATAAGTCATGGTCATGTGTGAAACTGCAAGAAATACCATAATTTTTACCCGACTCCCTGTCGACGGCGGGCGGTGCGATGGTAGAAAATTTTCGTGGGTATCATATCAAACAATTCCTCGGAACACTGCTCATTATATTAGGTCTTTACCTATGAAATTGCCGTTTTGTATGAAAAAATTTAAACGATATTTTTTCATGTATTTTTTATTTGTATTAATCGAAGTAATCACCCATGCAATCAATGCATCTTTGCCAATGCAGTGGCAGTTTATTGATGCCCTTCTTAAAGAAATCAGCTGGACGGGAGGCAACAAATTCTTCAAAGGCATTTTGTACTGCCTCTCGGGTATTGAATTTTTTTCCCGCCAAGAAGTTATCCAAATTCTGGAAAAAGTAGTAGTCTGTAGGCGGTTATCAAACAGAATCCATTTTTCATCGCAGGTAACTATGCGGTTCAAAATTCCTT
The DNA here is from genome assembly GCA_951361185.1 of Ochropacha duplaris. Lineage (NCBI taxonomy): Eukaryota > Metazoa > Arthropoda > Insecta > Lepidoptera > Drepanidae > Ochropacha > Ochropacha duplaris. Next base: position 7,791,098 of record OX592690.1, read on the forward strand.
CATTTGTGTGTCTGTTGAGCAGTGCAAGGCACGTCTCGACGCGTACTTTGCGCTGGCGATCATTGAGTTCGTGGGGCACCCATTTGTCAAGCTTTTTTACCTTGCCAATTTGACGCAAATGGACCAATATTGTTTTATATTATTATCGCTAACGTCGAAAGCTGCTGCTAATTCAGCCGTAGATTGTGTATCATCAGCTTCCACAATCGCCTTTAATTCGTCATTGTCGACCAAAGTCTTCGGACGACCGCGAGGTTCAATTTTCAGGTCAAAATTTCCAGAACGGAAGCGAGCAAACCAATAACAGGTGGTGTGTTGGTTTGTAGTGTTAGCTCCGTAAACGTCGTTGATGTTGCGAGCCGCTTGTGCCGCGTTGCTGCCACGACGGTACTCATATTCCATAATTACTCGAATTTTTAACGTTTCCATGATCAGGAAAAAGATTGAAATGCGATGAAAATGTAACACTAATCAATAAACAAATGACTATTTTTGGAAAAAAAATCCATGTTTTTAAAATAAAATTAATTTGAAATTAGAATTCTTAGCCAAACAAAAATTATTTTGATTTGAAATGGCCAGTACTGCAGAACGGCAGTTTCATAGGTAAAGACCTATTACAAGCGGTAGAACACACATAAGGAGACAAAGTCTCTCCTTAGACTAAGTAATTAACTTTTATGGTTACAAAAAATACCTATTTAATCTATTTTCTGTATGAATTACATGATTATAAATGCTGCGTTCTGTTTCAAATGCATAAAAGAAATGTAATGAAATAGAATGTCGAGAGCGTTCGGAAACTATGTAGGTACAATGCTTTAATGTATAGTAAATTAAAAATGATTATATTAAAATAGAAAAATCTTTTTAACCTGGCCTTGTCTTGGAATATGAAATATACTGACGAAAATATAAGAACGTAAGAAATTTTCAAGTATTTTTGTCAATTAGAAACATTTCAAAGTCCTATGTTCATTAAAATGTTGTGAGCAAATTGTCTTAGTACGTTTACAATAGTATATTTCATTACAAGTGTGGAAAGGCTGTCACTGCAAAGAGTTCCGACAAATCTTTGACAGTCGGAACAAGTTGCAATGACGGTTCCGCAGGTGTACTGAACGACTATTCTTAATACAGTTGCGAAAAAATGAAGCAATTTAATAAAATAATAAAAACACAATAAACTCAACTAACTAATCATTTATTTCTTATAAAAGTTATAGTACACATGTACATTGAAATTGGTACAGTTTTTTAAACTAACTGGGGAAGTTTTAGGTTGCATATTTACTGTTTGAGACAAACTATTATTAATTTCGTATGATTGTTCATGTATATTTCTCATACAATGTTTGTGCAATTATAGTGAGTTCCGGTGGTGTTAATTTAAAAAAATAGGGTCGAAATTACTCATTTTGTACAACAAACAACTAAACTCGCAAAGAAAATTTCTGGAAAATAGCGCCAACCGTAGAATATAAGCAGTTTATTTTTTCTTCAACCATTTTGGTAGGCAAAGGGAACTATCCATACAGCTTAGTCTTCAGTATATTTTTTTTATTGATATGAAATGAAAATGAAATTTAATGGGATGAAATGAAATGAAACCTAACCTAACTCATTCAATTAAATCATTAAATCTGATGTTGAAATAAATTAGTAGCTTCTTTTTTTTAGAAATATACGTATTTGTATGAATCACAAAAACTCTAGTAAAAACTTCATGGTTGGTTTTTCTTTTTAATATACATTATTTTGACAGTTAGGAAAGAGACGCACGAGTTCGGGAAAGGTAAAAAAAAGCACTATTATGTAATAGCACACATCCCGAACGCTATACGTCCCTGCAATACACCACTTTTTGAGCAACTGTATTAAAAAATGTTTTTCACAAGCTAGGATCTAAACATCCCGAATCATTGGATCTTTTGGAAATCCGAACAATAAATAGTCAAAATAACATACTGTTACGGTATTGATAGATAAAAGTCGATATTCGTTTTTGTTGCTGCCCAGCGCTAAAAGTTCTGCAGTGTGGCCATTGTTTTTAAATAAAATGTGCCTATTTAAACGACTTCAAAAAAGGAGGAGGTTATATGTTCCAAAGTATGTTTTTTTTATTTTTTTTTATGTATGTTCTTCGATTTCTCCACCAATTGAGAAGCGGCGGTGGTCCCATTGTCACCACGTTAGAATCTGATAATGGGATCTTGGGGAAAACGAGGGCAACCCTAAAATTTAATAAGAAGTTATAGTATTTTTCATTCATATACGTACTTATCAAAGCTATTTCCATCTGGTAGTCATCATCTCATGTTGCAGAGCTGATGATGGAAGGTACAACTCTTTAAAGGTTAGGTTTAGGGAATAATTTTGTATTTATTATAGGCTAATATTTATAATTCATAGACTTCGAAAGCTATTCAGGTATTTGCATCTGGTAGTCATAATCTCATATTGCTGAGATGCTGATGGTAGGTCCAACTCCTTAATGGTTAGGAGTTATGGGATATTCTTTAAACAGGCTAATGTTATTAATTCATATACTTTTTAAAGCTTTTCAGATATTTGCGTATGGTAGCCACTATCTCATGTTGCTGAGCTGATGTCCAACTCCTGAACGGCTAGGAGTTAGGGGATATTTCTTTAAATATTATAGTCACGTTTAGACATAGTTGTGTTCTTTCAAATTTATATTCATATGAGCTGATGATAGAAGGTAAACTCTTTATCGATTAGGAGTTAGAATATACGTTGTTCTAGATATGAAATGAAATGCAATATCAAATAGGTAGCTGTTGAGAAAGAAGCCTTAATAATTTAGGATAGACGTTCTTTAATTTCTTTTAAAGTTTATTTATTTCTGTATTCCCTCCTGCGAGCGACAACTTTAGTTGGTCTACCCATGGTGCTACTTAACTATGACTTTATAAATATATTATAAACTAGCTGTACCCCGCGGTTTCACCCTAAATCCCGTGGAATTTTATTTTATCCCGGGACAAAAAGTATCCTTGTACCAAGATATAAACTATTAGTGTGCCAAATTTCTTCACGATCTTACGCAGCGCACGCATCGGAAGCTTTCAAAAGAAATAAATATTCCACGATTTAAAAAAAATTGATGCTCAGCTCGTATTGATCTTAGCGTGATGTTATGTTGCCTTTTTCGATAAATGGGCTATCCAACACTAAAATATTTTATGCAGTTAGATTAGCGCGTTCAAACAAACAAACTCTTCAGCTTTCTCATATTAGAATAGATAATGTAAATTAATAATCCCCTTAATTTGCTCGAAAACATCTAAATATTTCTTGAAAACGTTAAATATCAAAAATGGAAAAATAAAACTTTTTATAAAAAATAAAATCTAAATAATAATAAATAATAATAAAAATAAAATCTAATAGCACTAAAATCCGAAAAATAAACTGAATAAGACATTAAATAAAATGGACAAAACTACCTACGTACCTATTCAAATTATTATTCTATAAATACCTACTGATTTGTTTGAAGTCAGTGCCAAGCCCAAAAATACAATGAAAGAAATAATAAATTAAATGTGTGTTATCGGAAATAAATGTATTTTCTTTATTTCTTTCTTTCTTTTCTTTCAAATGAAATGTTTATTCATCCAAATAGGCCTTCACAGGCACAAGTGAATAGTAAGATTACCTACTTAATAAATAAATGGGGTTAAAATAACAACGAAAGATGATCCCACATACGCTCACACATTCCGTTGCACGCAAGTGGGTGGTGGTGTGATGTAGCGGGGGCGGACGTGCGAAGCCTATCAAATCTATAAGGTTTGGCACCGACTTCAAACAAATCAGTAGGTATTTATAGAATAATAATTTGAATAGGTACGTAGGTAGTTTAGTCCATTTTATTTAATGTCTTATTCAGTTTATTTTTCGGATTTTAGTGCTACATATTTGTTTTTGAAGTTGTTTTTATTTTTTTATATACAAAATAACGTTAACATATAGAAAATAACGTTATCCTTTTTTAAACTAGATGTTTCTGATCTCTTTTTACACATAAACACGCTGCAATTCGGCATTTTTAGGTTTGACGTTTCGCATACATTGTGATTTTTCTGAATGAAACGTGATCGCGCGGCAACTAGTTTTATATTAGATCTTTACCTACGAAATTGCCGTTTTGTATGAAAAAAATTAAACGAATTTTTTCATGTATTTTTTTATTTGTATTAATTGAAGTAATCACCCATGCAATCAATGCATCTTTGCCAACGCAGCGGCAGTTTATTGATGCCTTTCTTAAAGAAATCAGCTGGACGGTAGGCAACAAATTCTTCAAAGGCATTTTGTACTGCCTCTCGGGTATTGAATTTTTTTCCCGCCAAGAAGTTATCCAAATTCTGGAGAAAGTTATAGTCTGTAGGCGCAAGGTCTGGTGAGTAGGGCGGATGACGGAGAGCTTCCAACCCCAGTTCTTGCAACTTGGAGACCGTCTGCTGTGCAGTATGAGGTCGCGCGTTGTCGTGCAGGAGCAGCGGAGACGAGCGATTGACCAATGCTGGTTGGAGATGTGCCAGCTTCTCCATCATTGTGTTCAGTTCTTGACAGTACACACCTGCAGTAATGCTCACCCCGTTTGGTAAGAAGCTGTGATGAATCACACCAGCGCTAGACCACCAAACAGTGACCATCACTTTTCTAGGGGTAAGTTTTCATTTAGGGCATTGTTTAGGTGCTGAACCAGGATCCAACCAACTTGCTGAGCGCTTGCGGTTATCAAACAGAATCCATTTTTTCATCGCAGGTAACAATGCGGTTCAAAATTCCTTCATTTGTGTGTCTGTTGAGCAGTGCAAGGCACGTCTCGATGCGTACTTCGCGCTGGCGATCATTGAGTTCGTGGGGCACCCATTTGTCAAGCTTTTTTACCTTGCCAATTTGACGCAAATGGACCAATATTGTTTTGACGCTAACGTCGAAAGCTGCTGCTAATTCAGCCGTAGATTGTGTATCATCAGCTTCCACAATCGACTTTAATTCGTCATTGTCGACCAAAGACTTCGGACGACCGCGAGGTTAATTTTTCAGGTCGAAATTTCCAGAACGGAAGCGAGCAAACCAATAACAGGTGGTGCGTTACTTTGTAGTGTTAGCTCCGTAAACGTCGTTGATGTTGCGTGCCGCATGTGCCACGTTGCTGCCACGACGGACTCATATTCCATAATTACTCGAATTTTTAACGTATCCATGATGACGAAAAAGATTGAAATGCGATGAAAATTGAAAAAAAAAAAAGTTTTTAAAATAAAATCAATTTGAAATTAGAATTCTCAGCCAAACAAAAATTATTTTGATTTGAAATGGCCAGTACAGCAGAACGGCAATTTCATAGGTAAAAACCTATTATAACCGGTATGATTGGTAATCATACCCCTTTGTCAGAGGGGAACGCTTGTCAGTGCCCACTCCCGGCTGGCTTAATACTCAAAGGAAACGGCTGGATTAATTTTGATGAAATTTTATATCTATATTCAGTAGATCTGAGAGTAGGTTGTTATCTATTTTTTATTACGCTAGATCTCACGGGAACGCGAGTGAAACCGCAGGGGACAGCTAGAAAAAATAGATAACAACCTATTCTCAGACCTACTGAATACAGATATAAAGTTTCATCAAAATCGGTCAAGCCGTTTCGGAGGAGTACGGTAACTAAAACTGTGACACGAGAATTTTATATATATAGATAGATAGAAGATAGATAAGCGTATTCAGAAGAAGGCAAATTTATTTATTTATTTATTTAATAATGCACAGCAACAGAATACAAAATTATAATAAATACAAATTATAACAGCAAAAAGAACAAAACTGAATTTCGCACTCCGATAACAGCTGAGCACAGCATTCAATTTAAATTTACAATAATTTAAAAAAGCAATATAAAATCAAATAAACCTAAATAATATTTATAGTGGCATAACAATTTCCTTACATTTCTTTGTGTATGCGGAATGACTCTGGAAAAAAAGGTCTAAATCCTTGCAGTAATCGTTGTGAGCCCTGTACATTCGTAAGACTGGATCATTGTAACTTACATTGTTGGAACATGGGGGAAGCAAAAAAGTGTCTGCTTAAAATATGGGTATCATATTTATTTACCTAGTTTCATACAAAAATATAATATAAGCATGTTAAATGTTGTCAATTGGAACCGGTAGGTGGCGCTGCAATCGGGTTCTAGGTTTTTTTTATTTTCAGGTTAGGAAATTTTATATAAGATTAACTTTTTTTTGTTTAGGTATTTTTTATAGTTAGCATATATTTAATGTACTCAACAAAATTAGACAACTAACTTAAAATTATTAAAATAATATAATAATAATAATTTAAAATAAATTTTAATTGCACTAAATGCATAACAATATATACACACATCAAAAAAGTTTGCGATAACTTTGAAAAATCGAAATCATCATTATGATTAATTACCTACTCAATTTTTTTTATAAAACAAAAAGAGATTTATTTTTTAATTTCAAACAAGGTACCTATTTCTATTTAAAGAAAACTAATAAAACAACCGGTGAATTACAACAGACTAAATTTATTACTTTTTAATAACAGTGACAGTTGATTGAACATAATAAATGTTACCATAGATAACAGCATATATCATTTTAATACATTATTTTTAACACACTCCCTTATTAAAATAAGATGCACAACAAAAAAAATTTTTATTCTTTTTATTTTATTCTATCTATAAATTTTATATTTCAATGATACCAAATTGTTTTAAAAATTTATAATGCTTTTGACAACTTAAACTTTTTGTAAGAATATCAGCAGGCATGTCATTAGTATTTAGATAATTTATTGTTATATAATTATTCTCAACAGCTGCTCTAACAAAATGATATCTTATATCTATATGCTTGCTTCTTTTATGGAATACAACATATTTGTTAATTTTTGAGCTCTTTGATTATCATTAAATAATAGTACAGGTGACTCATTTCTGCAATTTAATTCAAACAAAAGATTCTTTAAGTATATAGCTTCCTTAGAAGCCTCACAAATTGCCATATACTCTGCTTCTGTACTTGACAAAGCTATTGTTGTCTGCTTTTTACATTCATATGAGATTACACTACCAGACATTTTAAACATATATCCAGTAAAAGATTTTCTATCTAAGCAATTCGATGCCCAATCGGCATCAACATAGCCTACTAAATCATGCTCATCTTTTACATATTTTAAACCAAGACTTTTTGTTTTCTTTAAATACTTTAAAATGCGTTTGGCATGTTTCCAATGGGTTTCATTAAAATTGTTATTAAATTGGCTTAAGTAACAAACTGCATACAATATATCTGGTCTGGTGAGCATTGACAAATATAGTAAACTACCTATTAATTGCTGATAAGGGTACTGAGTAGAACAATTTTTTTTTTTTTTTTTTTTTTATGTCACAAGTGACAACGAGGCAGGCGGGTCACCTGATGGTAAGTGACAACCGTCGCCTATAGACATTGGCAATACCAGGGGATTGCTAATGTGTTGTACACCTTATTACAATGCCTTAAAGGCGAACTGGCTCTCAAGTGCAATTGCCGGAACACACCAACAGGTGCTTGGCGACAGATTTTCAACTTGAGGGTGGTAGCCAGCCAGTCGAGTACTACAAAGTACCCTACCACCGTGCTGTGGTTTCCTCACGATGTTTTCCTTCACCGAAAGCTCAAGCTCATTGTAAGGATTCGAACCCACGACCTTCGCCGCGGTATCCGACGTCACTTACCACTGAGCTATCATCGCAATTATCTCCTTTCTCAAGCTTTAAATTTACTTCCATTGGCGTACTAATTGGATTACTATTTTTCATGTTAAATTTGTTCAACAAATTGTTCTTGGTCTATAAAAATTACATTATTTTCCTTTCTTACCTTCATACCCAGACACTGTTTGATTTCTCCCAGATCTTTTATTTTAAATTTTAATTTTAACTTAGTCTTAAGGTCCTCAGTATGCTTTTTACAATTTGAAAAAATGAAAAAGTCATCGACGTACAAAGCTACATATATGGTTACACCATTATTCTGCTTAATAAATAAACATGGTTCATATAATGACTTTTTATATCCTAAGCTTTGCAAATAATCATCTACACGCCTATACCACTCCCTAGCTGACTGTTTCAAGCCATAGATGGCTCTTTTTAGTTTTAAAACTTTGTTTTCTTTATTAGGACATACAAGATTATCAGGTAAATACATATAAACAGTCTCACTTAAGTATCCATTTAGGAATGCTGTGGTAACATCAAAGTGGGTAATGTCTAAGTTATATTTGACACTTAATGCAAACAAGATTCTAAGTGTTGAATAGCGAAGTACTGGAGAGAATGTCTCTTTGTAGTCTATTCCTGCCTTCTGTGTGAAGCCTTTGGCTACTAAACGAGCACGAAATCTTACCTTTTTATCACTGTCCAACTTCTTTTTGTATACCCATTTACATTTTACCACTATTGCTTGCTCTGGTCTGTCCACTATCTCCCACGCTTCATTCTCTTCAAAAGATTTTAATTCTTCCTCCATAGCTTTACACCATTCTCCTGACTCTGGTCCATTTATAGCCTCTTCATATGTTAACTGGTCTCCATATAGGTTGACATCTGTTTCGACACACATATTGCTATAACCAAATCTGTCAGGCTTTTTTCTTATTCTTACTTCCTTTTCAGGTAGAGTCATCTGTGTAATATTCTGTGACTCGCTCATAGCTAAGCTGTCAGAGAAATCATCTGAAGAACTGTTACTTTCCTCTTGTACATAGATGCTATCATCATTACCAATCACTGTACTTACAGATTGTTCAGAATCAGAGTTGTCCGTATCATCATACTTTTCCATATGACCTGATGGTGTCTCTTGACCTTCATTCATGACAACTCGTGTCAATTCTGGATCACCACTACTAGGCTCCATGATGGTAACATCTCTGCCTGTGATCACTTTGTTTGTTGCCGGGTTGTAAAGTCGATAACCCTTAACATTATCTGCATATCCCACAAGGTAATGTTTATCAGCCTTTTTATCCCATTTTAAACGTTTTTCTTTCGGTATATGATTCATCACTACACTACCGAAGATCCGTATGTGGCTGATATTTGGTTTTCGGCCAGTCCAGAGTTCATGAGGAGTTTTCTGGTTCAGTCCTGAAGCTAAAGTTCTGTTCTTTAAATATTCAGCTGTATGAACTGCTTCTGCCCAGAATTTCTTCTCTAACTTCCCATCATAGAGAAGACATCTAGCTCTTTCTACTATAGTTCGATTGAATCTCTCGCTCATACCATTCTGTTCAGGACTATAGGGGTTAGTTCGCTGATGAATAATTCCTTAATAATTATTAGGTTATGGGCCCAGAATTTCGATTTTTTATAAAAGTACGCGTTATTAGTTTGTTAAATGGCTGGAAATTATATTCTAAACGTCCCAAAACTCAAAGGGCGTGAAAATTATGATCAGTGGGCGTTCGCAGTGGAAAATTTCTTGATTTTGGAAGGCGTCGATATCAACAAGAAAGATGACGGCAATGGCGGCGAAACAAGCGTTGATGAACAAAAAGCAAAGGCGAAATTAGTTATGACCATCGACTCATCTTTATACGTGCATATAAAGTCCGAGAAAACAGTGCAGAGCTTGTGGAATAAACTAAAATCGTTATTTGATGACTCGGGATTCACACGCAGAATTAGTTTGTTACGAAGCCTGATTTCAATACGTCTGGATAATTGTGAGTCAATGACGGCATACGTAACTCAGCTCATTGACACGGCGCAAAAATTAAGAGGAACCGGCTTCGACATAAATGAAGAATGGATTGGATCATTATTGTTGGCGGGACTTCCTGAAAAATTTTCACCTATGATAATGGCGATCGAACACTCGGGCATCATAATTTCCGCTGACGTCATCAAAACGAAGCTGATGGATATGAGTGACAATGTTGGCAGTAATGAACCAGAGAGTGCATTTTTAACACCTAAAGGTTGTCAGCGAAAAAAGTTTTATAAGGTTGGCAGAACTGCGGAAACAGCAACTCGACCTGTCAAAGTCATAAAATGCTATAAGTGTAAACAAACCGGCCATTACAAAAACCAATGTCCATTATTTAAGGAAAAAACAGTAAATGCGTTCAGTGCAGTTTTTCTTAATGGCAGTTTTGGTAAACACGAGTGGTACATCGATTCCGGAGCCAGCACTCATATGATAATCGACAAGAAATACATTATTAATGCGTCACTTAACCTAACAACAAAGGAAATTACAGTTGCGAACAGAATGACTATGCCTGTGTTGTGTTCAGGGGAAACACAGATTACAACAGTTGTTGGCAAACCGCAATACAATATTGTGGTCAAGGATGTGTTGTGTGTTCCAGACCTCACGAAGAAGCTGTTGTCTGTCAGTCAGCTGATAAAAAATGGTAACAAAGTTAGCTTCCATAAGGAGCATTGTTACATAAGAAACCAGCAGAATGAATTGATTGGTGTTGCAGAATTAACAAACGGGGTCTACAGATTAAATATCAGATCAATATGTTTGTTAGCAGCCTCAGCTACAACTGATATGATTTGGCATAGAAGACTTGGCCATATTAATAGTAAAGACATGAATGCCATGAAGAATGGTGCTGTAGAAGGTATAGCCTATGACAATAAAGCAGAAATCAGCAAGTTCAACTGTACAGTGTGCTGCGAAGGCAAACAGTCTAGACTACCTTTTTCACATAGCAGTAATAGAAGTGGAACAGTCCTTGAGTTGGTGCACTCTGATGTGTGTGGCCCGATGGAAGTTTTGGATTGGATTATCCAGATATTTCTTACTTTTTGTGGACGACTACAGCAGAATGTCATTTGTTTACTTTATGAAAAATAAAAGTGAAGTATTTACTTGCTTTAAAGAGTTCAAGGTTATGGTTGAAAAACAGACTAGCTCCAATATCAAGACTTTAAGGACAGACAATGGCACAGAATTTTGCTCAAATGAAATGAAGAATTTCTTGAAGCAATGTGGAATTATTCATCAGCGAACTAACCCCAATTTCTTGAAGCAATGTGGAATTATTCATCAGCGAACTAACCCCTATAGTCCTGAACAGAATGGTATGAGCGAGAGATTCAATCGAACTATAGTAGAAAGAGCTAGATGTCTTCTCTATGATGGGAAGTTAGAGAAGAAATTCTGGGCCCATAACCTAATAAAACAACCGGTGAATTACAACAGACTAAATTTATTACTTTTTAATAACAGTGACAGTTGATTAAACATAATAAATGTTACCATAGATAACAGCATATATCATTTTAATACATTATTTTTAACAAAAACACATAACAAAGATTTTTTCTTGATAAAGTTCAATCTAAGAAATTATATCAGCTTATGCTAGTGATCACAAACTTTTTTTGATGTGTGTATGTACTTTACTTAAACCTCGGAGTAAAACTGAGAGGGATCGTGTTTGACATCACATTTTGTTTTTACTTCGTATTTATTTTGTTTTCTCGACCTTCGCTGCGGTATCTACCACTACGTCACTACCACTGAGCTATCAACGCCTTTATCTTTCTGAACAATAGTTATTTTTTATACAAGAGTGTAAAGTTGTTTATTTACCGCGTGTTCAATTTTGATGACCGAGCAAGCGAAGAATTCTAAAATTGAATCACGAGCGCAGCGAGGGATTCAAAAATTAGAATCCTGAGCGTAAGCGAGGGAATCAAAAGAGCCCGAGGTGAATAATATTTGCACTCGAGTGCAACACGTAGTTTTTCATCCCACCTCAGCGAGGAAATGTCTAAATGCAAAAAAAAATGGCGTGCGCAAAGCAATTAAAAAAAAGAAGGTTCCGGGTCTGAGATTTTGACAAATTAAAAAATGATTCTTTAATTTATTTTTTTAATTTGTCATTTTTTTTGTATTTGTTTAAGAATAAAATTGTTAAACATTTGAAAAAATAAGTCAATATAGTCAGATGGTCCAAAAATATTCAAAAAATGTAACCTTGCTGCGTTTCTTGCCGGTTCTTCTCAGTTGAAGGGTGACTTCCGAACCGGTGGTAACTTCTGTAATTCGACCTTCATAAGTGCCCTTCTAGGGCCTAAACTGAATAAATGGTTTTGACTTTGGCTTTGAATTTGGCTTTGACTTTGGCTTTGACTTTAGCTTTGACTTTAGCTTTGACTTTGATGTATGATAAATTCGGCACCATGGAGGGAGAAGTAAATAATTTGAATTCATAAACATAGTGCACACGATGTTCTATTTACTTTATCCTCTAGAGGATAATAACGGCTTTTACACTCAGATATCGAAGAGCAAAAATACTCTTTCCGAGATGGGGGGATGAAAATGTATTAATTTTTTTGTTAACAGAAACACGAGGCGGGAACTCAATGATATTCGGTTCGATTTCGTAATAGGCAAGGACTCTTCGGAGAGCATCGCGTCGGAGCTGGTGGGCGCTGGGCTCGTGGACCCTCACGACTCTGTGCCCATCTCCACAAACCTCGCCAAGTTACTTGACGCGCATCAAACACTCGCCCAATCGCAATCCAAGACAGTCACATTCCATTTGGTGAGTTTCTTTCCTTGTTTTTATGAAAGTAAATCAAAATCATTTATTTGCGTTCGATCGGGTCTGGCATCGGAGTCTTCTGTCAAAGTTACCATCTTTTGGACTGTCCGAGGGTTTGTGCAATTGGATTGCCAGCTTTTTGTCATATAGAAGCATAAGAGCTGTGGTTGACGGTAGTTGCTCTGATAACATGAACATAAATAATGGTGTCCCACAAGGCTCCGTGCTGTCCCCGACTCTCTTTCTTCTGCATATCAATGACATGTTATCTATTGATGGCATTCATTGCTATGCTGACGACAGCACTGGGGACACGTATTATACGGGCCGAGCCCTAACATCCCTCGTACTAGTGTGGAGGAAAGTCGCAGACAACTTGTGTCCGTAATTGAAACCACCTTGTCCACTGTCTCCGATTGGGGATGTGCCAATCTGGTCCAATTTAACCCCAACAAGACACAAGTGTGCGCATTCACCGCCAAAAAAATCCCATTTTCTGTGGCTCCACAATTCCTCGACACATCCCTTCCCATCTCAAAGAGCCTTGGGATCCTTGGTGTCGACATCTCCAGTGACGTTCAGTTCCGTAGTCACTTAGAAGAGAAAGCCAAGTTGGCTGCTAAAAAGCGGTGTGCTCAATAGGGCTAAGCGGTACTTCACTGCGGTGCAAAGTAACTATATAAGTCGCAAGTGCGCCCCCACATGGAGTACTGCTGTCACCTCTGGGCCGGAGCACCTAAGTACCAACTTAAACCTGTTGACTCGGTTCAGAAACGGGCTGTGAGAATAGTCGGCGATCCTGAGCTCACAAGCGGTATCGAGCCTTTAAATCTAAGGAGAGACTTTGCCTCCTTATGTGTGTTCTACCGCTTGTACAATGGGCAGTGTTCAGAGGAATTGTTTGATATGATACCCAGGGCAACTTTCTATCATCGCACCGCCCGCCATCGACAGGGAGTTCATCCTCACACCTTAGAACTGAATTGGTCGCGTACAGTGCGGTTTGAGAGACATTTTCTCCTGCGCACGATCAGGTTGTGGAATGTGCTCCCTGTAGAGTTGTTCCCTAGTGACTACAGCATGGGGTTCTTCAAAAGAGGAGTAAGAAGGTTTATGCAAGGTCGGCAACGCGCTCGTGACGCCTCTGGTGTTGCAAGCGTCCATAGGCTACGGTAACCGCTTACCATCACGGTGGGCCGTAAGCTTGTTTGCCACCTAATGGTATTAAAAAAATCAGTTTAGGCCCTGGTAAGGCACTTATGAACGTTTAATGACTCTACCACCATGTGAGTCATGATGACATTGGCAGAAAGGGACTCCTTCGATCATCTATTTACCACGATCGAAGAGGTAGACACAAATTTATAGTATAGTTATAGTAGGTATATAGTTTATAACTGAATCCAGCATTGTCGTCAGATTTTAATTTGTTTACATTTTTATTACTAATTTTCAATCGTTACAGTAGGTACCAATGGATCCGTTATGTAGTAACTCATTTAAATGGTGACCTTTTTTATGTTATACCTAAAATAAGAGCCAATAATAGCAAATAAATGAGAGCAATGAATTGTAAAAAATATTTTTATCATTGTACAAATATTTTTTACAATTCATTTGAGAAACAAACGCATATTATTTATATCTAGAATTAATTATGGATAACTAACTTCTCTTGGCTACATTTTCTATCATAGAGATTTCTGCTTTTATAATATAATGAAGCCCAAATGAAAAACGTTACGAATACATTACGTACGTAAAGAATACTGAAACTACAACAAACATAACTGAAACTTGAAAAGTTTACATAATTACAGTGGTAATACATTTAGTATTAGTCATTATAAAAATTTGTTTCATTTTCAGAATTCTGCCGGGCCCAACGAAAAATTTGATGACAAAGCTCTCATAGGGTTTGCTAAAATATCTATTATCGAATAAATAAATATCCAGAATCTAATCTTTTTATTTTATAATGAAACAATCGTTATCGCTTATAACACTGATTCAGGTCACAGATGTCAAAATTTAGACAAATAATAGTCTAATAACAACAATTTACGTATATTTTTTGTACTAGAGAATTCTAAAATTCTATTTTTAAAACCCTTGAAATGAAATGAAATTGTTTATTCATCCAAATAGGCCTTCACAGGCACTTATGAATAGTCAGACTCTAAATGCTTGGTTTGGAAGGATGCTTTGCTGAGAAGAGCCAGCAATAAACTCAGCAATTACTCTTTTCAAAAACAACTAACACTTATTTCATTCAATAATTATTTATCTAGTCTCACTGACAATATTTGCGTGTTATGGCGGAAAAAATAATAATCTATAGAATTTAATTATGACTGACTTAATAAACAACAAACTCAAGCAGACCCCCACGAGCAGCACCTGTTCACAAGTATGACGCATGTGGCAGCCACCGCCCTCCTCGCACATATTATAGGGAAGTGAGCGACCCGCCACACAACGCCGCCGCAAGCAAAGGCCTTGAAGCGAGCAAAACTAACTTAAACTTGCTCCAAACAAAAAGAAAAATTAAATTAAAAGCAAATGAATTAAAACACGCAATATGTTATCACTGTTACTACTAACACCGTTTGTAAAATTAGGTAATAGTGTATCTAACATTCCGCGACATAACTATATTCGAAATTTTTAGTGGATTCCTAGGTTATAATAGGAATTTATGTGCAAAATTTCAAGTTACATGTTTAGGCTTTGCGTTGATAGATCAGACAGTCAGTAAATACAAGTCTTTTTATTTGTATATATAGATAAAAAGCAGCTAAAAATACCTTCGCACTTCATGTCAGATAGTTGTTGTTGTTACTTTCCCTATCTTTTTGGTATGAATAATAACAAAACATAATTGGAACTTTTTTAAGAATTAAACGAGCTGTAATCCTTACACACAAAAAAATACTGTAAAAATGATTTAATATAAGGATTTAACAAGTAGTAATTCTTAATTGGTTATTAAGAATTGAACCAAAATTAATGCCTATCATATTTTATTGGGAATAAGCATTCTGTATTACTACTCACACACCCGTGTTCCCGAGGAATCTTATCTTTTCCCGAGATAAAAAGTATCTTATGTTTTATTCCTGAATATGATCTACCTGTGTGCTAAGTTTCATCAAAATCCGTTAAGCCGTTCTGGCGTAAATGAGTAACAAACATACATCCATCCAAACTTTCACATTCATAATAATAGTAAGATTAGTAGGATGAGCATTCTGTATTACCTACCTACTACTCGCACACTGCTCAGCTCGTCCAATATCAGCTAAGATAAGAATATTGATAATGTAACAAATTATGTTTCGGCTAAATATGTACTTATTTTATTTATTTTTAGTTGAGGGACAACAGCTTTTAAAAAAATGGGTAATGGTTCGGGATGGATTTTTAAACTAATGCATCGAATAAATTATCAAACATGTGGCTGATTTATACGTATTAAGCTAGTATTTAAGTAAACTATAATATATGTAGATTTAAGAACAAGTTACTTTAAAAAAAACTTGAGTATACTGAATATATGAATTGTCTCCAGTAGCACCAAACGCGTGTGCAATCTTCTCGAAACACTAAAGAACCTTATAAACAGGCTAATATTTGTCTTACATGGTCTATGTTCCAGTTATTGCAAAATTTTAAATGCAGAAAAGAAAACTATTTCCACCCCTCGTATTAACTTTGTTGATTAATTATAATAATCTTTCAAATCACTGCTGGGTATTTATAATGTTTTCTACGGATAGCTTATGTCCAAATAATACTACTTAAATATCTTTAAAAACAAGCCTTAATCAAACCAAAGCAAACCCATAATTTTGATACACTAATTTAATTAGAATATTATCAAAACCAAAGGCTGTTAAATTTTACTGATGAAATAGTCCATAACAGTCAATTTTGATGCTACAGTGTCACTAATAAATATTTTACGAATGAATGTGTGTTCGTAATCGGAGTATAATATAGGCAAGTACATAAACTTGAGAACTTGTGTGATGGTATAATCTAAATAGTCAGACAGTGGTCGAATGTATATACCTACTACACGTTATCCGATACAAAACAGTTCCTGGAAAGATATTGCGAGTCGGTATGTTTAATCTAAAGCGTGACCAATTTATTGTTTAATAAAATCGTCACATGAGCGGCGAGGTTCACAGGTCACCCAGCACTGACAAACATATATATGAAGGTCAAGAATGATCCCGAGTAGGTATTTATTATTAATGATTATGTCATTTCAGACTCTGTTTCTGATTCACTTTCTGTTTTCATTCTAGTGGGCTTGTTTATCCTTCTTATAATTTTTACGAAAACTGGGTTATACCTACTGTCGCCGAAATTACTAATGTGTAATGGGTGCCTAATTCATTTTTTTTATTTATCAGGCTTATCAAAAGTATTTACTTTATTATAAAACACAGTGATACTACCAACTATACATTATTAACAGAGCATAAATTATTAATAAAGTATGTTAAAAGAACTGGAAACAAACAACATTTTTTTAATGTAAAATATATAATTTGTATGCATCGAAAAGTTGGGTAACCAACCCTCCAACGAAGCCGAATTATGACGTTACTTTCACACAAATGGGGACGAATAAAGTGTATGAAAATCCATTGTTAAAGTGCTGTTCTTTTTTTATGTTTCTGTATCAGTAGACTAACTAATTTTATTATATGTATAATGACCAAAGGTAAACAACGACACAACGATGTAAAGGATTTTAAGACCAAGTTCATTATTTTTAAAATCTCTAGCGCTTCGTCTCTATCGCCCCTAAACCAAAATCATTAATTTCCTTGACAAAAAGTATTATAATTTAATAAATGTGACAAACAACATACCATCAATTAAATAATTTACCTATAATTTTAGGCTTGTCTTTTATTTTTCGTAGGCTTAAACTGAAGCAGTATATCTTACTACCACACTCTTTATTATTTTTATTTATGACAGTGAGGTCAGTGATATATTGAAAACAAGAGTGTGATCGGTTTTTTTTCTGTTGGGTGTTTCTTTCAGTGGACTTATGTAACATAAACATTGTTGTACAAAGAGTACCTATACAATAACTATGTAAGAGTGCACAACGATGTAAAGTGAGACTACGTGAGTTGATATCGAAATTAACAGACATGATCATAATTGCAAAAACCAATATTTTACTAATACAGAAGCTCAGCTGGCGTAACCAAGAACAGAAATCTTTCTTAATATTATAAAGAGGAAAGATTTGTATGTATGTATGTATGTAACGAATAAACTCTAAAGCTAATGGGCCGATTTCAAAAATTCTTTCACCATTTGGATGCTACATTATTCCAGATTAACATAGGCTATATTTTTATCCCGGGATAAGATAAGATCCCACGCGGGTGAAACTGCGGTGGACAGCTAGTAAACAATATAGTAATTATAAATATTGATCGGATATCAGAATGACAGGGCTATGAAAACGAATATTCATTTAAGACTGTTTAGAATTCTCAGAGGATGATTCAGCATTCCAGTCAGTTTACCGAATTACTAAAATACTTACAAACATGAAAATTCCGCGTAAGAAAACAAGAGTAAACTAAAAAGATAGGTACACTTGCTCTTTAATGATTAAGTAGGTGAATTTGTTTTGTTGCACTAGAGATTCGTGCTCGTTCATCTTGTACTTACTACTTACTTATTAGCGTTGATTTATTATAATTATCACGAAATTTCATTTAATAAATTAATGATTCATTTCATTTTGTCCTAAAGTGCCTACCTACATGTAGGTACATATCTATATTTGAAAAATTCCATAAAATGGGGGTTTGAATTGTGTGCACGCATCTTGCAATAATTATGCGTAAGATTTTTAAAGAGGTGCTGTGAAACATAAGCTTTGTTCATCGCCTGTGGGAATCTAAACTAGTATTATAAAGAGGAAAGATTTGATTTTTTGTTTGTTTGTTACGATTCAACTAAAAACTACTCGACCGATTTTAAATATCTTTCACTATTAGAAAATGTCACGATACACGCTTTAATCTCAATTCACTTCACTGGTGCGCTTAGGTGTAGCGTTATTGAACAAACCACTACCAATGCAATAAAACTCAAACGCAACATTCGCGAATTACTTTCTTTCATTTATCTATTATTTCCCAGGCGCCAGTTTCTTTATGTTAGCTAGTAAAAATCAAATAAAACTCGCTAACCTACTATTTTATTAGACTAGATACTATTTGATCTGATCAATCAGGTCTGGAACCTCTCCTCGAATGCCCTCACCAGTACCACTGTGTTGCACTAATAGACGAATTATACTTATAGCATTATGTAAGATCAAGTTTTACTGTGGTTGTTCATTATAAATCGAGCTATGAACAAATTAATAGGTATCTACTTAAATTACTTTGTTTTGTTCGTAATAATCTGCCCTTGAAAATCAAGTAGATGCCTTGGTACATTATTATCATCTACACAGTACTTCTGGGAAGTCGGGAAAATAACCACTGGGTTTTCTGTTTTATACCTTTTTTTTCTTATAAAACCCGAAAAGTCTTCACCAAAGCCGAACCTAATTAGAAAAAACTATTTTTATTTTCGCCAAAATCTTAATACTATTTTGGGAATTAACGCGCTATCTTTCCACGTGATGTTTTTCACTTGCTATCTTAATATTTAAAATCCCCGTGACACGATGAACTCCGAAACTAATAGACCGATCTTGATGGAACTTGGCATACAAATAGATTATTTCATAGAATAAAATATAGGATACTTTATATCCCGGGAAAATACAAGAACCCATGGGAACGCGAGTGAAACCGCGGCTAACAGCTAGTATTTTGTAAATAATATTATTAGTTAGGTAGGTAGTTACTATTATTGACATTTAATACAAATGTAAAATGTGCCTAATATTAACCATACAAAAAGGCAATGTTAATACGTACAGTCTATTCCAAAAGTAGATGATACTCGTAATTTTTGCACCCTATCGTTTTGAAAATATAATACGAGTAGGTACGCTTCTAAATATATTTTACGTTTTTGTGTGATTTTTTTACATATTATATTTCCATTTTTTCATTCTTGTTGGAGAGAATACAATCGAGGTCCAGAACAGACTGGAAAAGTGGCGGGAAAAATTGGAAAGTGTCGGACTGAGGATCAGCAGAACAAAAACTGAACACCTGTTCTGCGACTTCGGTGGTACATCTAGTTTTTCCCATATAGCCTTAAATGGCGAATTCCTACCAGTCTGTTCAGATTTCAGGTACCTTGGTTCCCTGATCCAAAACGACGGTGACATTGACCGAGATTTGACGAACAGGATTAATGCAGGATGGATGAAATGGCGGCAGGTTTCTGGGACCACATGTGACCGACGAATGCCCATGAAACTTATAGGGAAAATTTATAAAACCGTCATAAGTATGGGCATGTCATAAGGAGGGATGAAAGGCATGTAACAAAAAGAGTATTGAGCATGAGTGTGGATGGATATAGAGGTAGAGGAAGGCCGAAGAAGGTATGGATGGACTGCGTGAAGAATGATATGCATATGAAAGGTGTGAGTACGGAGACGACTAGTGATAGAGCGGAGTGGAAGAGGAAAACATGTTGTGCCGACCCCACCTAGCGTGGGATAAGGAAGAGAAGAAGAAGATTTCCATTTTTTCATTCACTTGGCGGCTAAGTACCCGGTGCATAAGGTTTTGTTTGACCTAAACAATACAACCAAATAAGTTAAACTGTAGCTATCAAACATAAAATAAATTAAAAAAACCCCTAGGGGTTGAAATTCGTAAAATTCTTTCGTATTCCTCGTCTACGAATTAAAATCTCAGCTTTCTAGGTCCAAGGGTTTAGACTGGGTGTTGATGAGTCAGTGGATTCACTGGCCTGACTAGGCCTTCACCTTTTATATATATATTATATGTAGGTAGGTACTCATCAAAAAAGGTGAACTTCAGATATCTATTTTTTGTATGACTCTCGCCTCTACAAACTCTTAAATGTAGCTACAATTTTTTCTTTTCCCATTCTCCATGATCAACTTGCCATGAATGTATTTTAATAAGATAGAATTTGATGTAGGTTTTGAGATATGGTACATTGTGAGTCACAACGCTTCTATGAATAAAACGATTTAAAAAACTTTGGTTTTTATGGTGTCTGAAATATAAACATAATATGTATATTCGCTGCTGAATAACTAACATTTGAAAAACTATAATTTTAACTAACACTGCAAATATAGTACTAGAAAAAACGACAAGAAACGAAACGTTTGTCATACTAAGTAAACGTTAAATTAATTTATACAAAATTGTTGTAATTGAAAGTAACATTGTTATTTTATTTTCAACTATGGAATTTGATACGTTTTGTAAATTATTTTTGTACCTACAATTAATTGGTAGGTCTGCACGTTAGTGATGTCATCTGATTACATCGATAGACTTAAATTAATGCTAGGCAAAGAGCCAAATGATATTTTTTAAGGCGATGATAGCTCAGTGGTTGTGACGTCGGATACCGCGGCGAAGTTCGTGGGTTCGAATTCTACAATGAGCTTTCGGTGAAGGAAAACATCGTGAGGAAACCACAGCACGGTGGTAGGGTACTTTGTAGTGCCCGACTGGCTACCACCCTCATGTTGAAAATCTGTCGCCAAGCACCTATCGGTGTGTTCCGACACATCTAGGCTTTGAGTGCTTACCACCTTCGGCCACATCATCACTTACCATGGTGAGATTGCGGTCAAACACAAGATTATCCTAAAGTAAAAAGAATAAAAATAATATTCAGATTGTGGTAATGACGTAATTTTTACACGACAGGTTTAAATTTTTTTTTCGATTAAAAATATGTGAATAGAACTCTTGACTAGCAAGAAAGAAACTAAACTTTTTAGTTTTAGGGTCCAATAAAATATAAAATATTGTCGATTGCGTTGTGGGACACAAGCAGTACTTATGTGTTCATCTACTTTTGTAGCTGGCTGTACCGTAACTACGTAGTGGCGCCGCGGTCGCGATTGTTGATTGACACGCGTCTATATAAACGGGGTAGCGGGCGTGCGCGTGGTCATACACTACTGGAATCACCCAGTCTAGAACATATCGGCGAAATTCTTTAAATCTATTTATCCATAACAATATGTTTAAGGCGTTGTTTATGTTAACTGTGCTACTGACGGTGACTGTGCGAGCAAATCCCAGTCTTATGCTAAAAAGAACCTCAACTTCTCAAGGTAATCATTTCATATTTATTATACTCCCAATGCGATTTTTATGGCATAATTTTTGTATTGGGAATAAATTGTAATATTTTATTTTTATGCTGTAGTCGCTGGCGTTTTCGTACTGTTATACTTAGCTATAGCACCCTTTATTGCACACTACACTCCTAATCTGTCCACTCAGCATTTCTTCGCCATAGTAGCTATATCATCCATCCACACAAATCAGTCTCGATCCATCCTTCAACCTCCATAGAGGGCTGTCTGAACATAAACCGTTTATTTCTTTTTTTAATAACCACTTAGGTATCTTAGAGATTCATAACAGTAAGTTGTGTAAGCTATGCTGAAAATAGTAGAGGTAGGTGTCTAATACTCCAATGGTCAAATTGATTATGATTTGTCGCAAGTTGCAAATAACATAAGCTCATACCAGAAATAATTTATTTTATAAATGTTATCATTAGGTACCAACTTACATCAAAATCTCAGCTGGGCTAACAGTTCTAAAAATATATGTTGATATTTTCTAAAGGCCTAATTCTGATATTGCAAATAAAAAATAATTAAATTTTATTTGATTATCAGCGATATGAAACGAAATATTATTTTTTATTCTAACAGGCCTCTAAAACTTAATAATCGAATAAATACTTCCAAATCGGTGGAAGTTTACTTTCGCTGAGAGGCCTTATTAAAGGGTTATGGGGCACACGATAAAATCCTTTTCTTTGGGGATAGTTGAATCTAGCTTCAAGTAAGTCTTCCTGATTAACTAGTATAGGTAATTATAGGTTTCTTGAAAGATATATTATATTATGTCGTTTCCAGATATAATATATCTAGAGGAGCCATGTGTTCGACAAGGTGGTATCTGTATGCTTCTAGAGGACTGTGAGCCATATAATCTGGTGCAGGTACGAGGAGTCCTATGTCCAAAGCAATTACACTTTGGAGTAGAATGTTGCTACGTAAGTACCTGTGACAAGACAATTTATTAGTAACTCAAATTAATTAACTAAATATTGTTTTCATGAATATGGCACATATCCAGTAATAATTATGAAATTTATTTAGTTTTCGTTTTGGCGTGGATCTGATTAGATAATAAAATTGATTTAATAGGTGAGCAAGTGGATACCAACGCATTGGATAATGGGTTAAAAATCTTGATAAAGTCTTTTTGAAATGGTGTAAAATATCTTATGACTAGCTTTTTTTTTTATTCTGTATAGGCTTGTATTTGACTACAATCTCACTATGGTAAGTGATGATGTGGCCGAAGGTGGTAAGCACACAAAGCCTAGATGGGAACTGGCTCTCAAATGCAACTGTCGGAACACCGATAGGTGCTTGGCGACAGATTTTCAACTTGAGGGTGGTAGCCAGCCAGTCGGGTACTACAAAGTACCCTACCACCGTGCTATGGTTTCCTCACGATGTTTTCCTTCACCGAAAGTATGGTCCTTCCTCATTGTAGGACGACCTTCGCCGCGGTATCCACCCGCGGGAGGAACGCTCTTTTTTTTACCCATTTAGAGATTGAATTTCAAAAACTCCTTTCTTATTCCTCGTGTACATCTTATAAACAATACCTGTGAAAAAAATCAGCTTTCTAGGGTGTATGCTGGGTGTCAATGAGTCAGTGAGTCAGTCCTTCTCATTTTTCATACCAACTTTGAACCCCCGTTGTTAGTAACATGTGTTACTTTATTTCTAATTGTTAGCTTAAAACACAGTTTCATGCTTCTAGCTTCGAAAATGGCGGACTTCCATACAAACGTTCAACCCCCGTTTCTTAAAAAACGATTTTATTACGAGAAAGAATGACCCTAAATCTTCCGTGGCATAATAATATTTGGTCAAAATGACCAGTTATACCAAATTCTAACATTATTTTTGTTTGACCGGTACTTTAATAAAAGGCCCAATTTTAATGATGTCCTTTTCAGGTTTTAGACTGTCAAATCACTGTAGATTTTTTTTATACATTCAAATTGATTGGTTTTAACCCTTAGGCTTTCGGAAGATACTTCATAACCTACAAAAAATATTCCAGCATTGCGATAAAATTTATTAAAGTTTCTAAGCAAAACAATTTTACGAAAATTTTGTTTGGAATATTTAATTGTCTTTGTAACCTACAGAAGATCATCTTATTATATTATAAAATACTATATAATGTAGAAGTATAAGATTTTAGGGGAATGACATGGACACAATATGATAAACTAAGGAAATAGATTAAATATCAGGATAAATCTATTTTCGTTTATTTGATGTACATAATATTTACCTGCTCGTTTCTCTCTGTTGCAGCGTTGAATTCTGGCCGAACGCTACGTGAAAATTGGATTGCGCTTTAAATATTAGGTACTTACATAAATAAGTTTTGTTATATAAAATGAACTAGTATTAAAAATAGCATAAGCGAGTTTTTATTATTTTATGAAATAAAATATGACGTTAATAATAAAGTAGTACCCATGCTTGTTTTGACTTTAGTACTTAAATATGTTAAGAAATTTAAATATTCCCAAAACATTGTATAAATTCTCTGTGCCAGAGGAACAATCTGATTATTTTCGGTAATTTAATACCTTTAAACGAGCAATTCTTGTATATACCTATATAAATATAGAATCTGAATCTCCGAAACGGCTCGCAACGATTTTCATGAAATTTAGTATGCAGGGGCTTCGGGGGTGAAAATCGATCTAGCTAGGTTTCAGTTTTAGAAAACGTCGTTTTACCCGTATTTTCAGGCAATGAAAAACTGCTACAATATCATTAGAATACGAAGGTAGATTTCGCTTCCATCTACAAGAATATAATAAATAGCTCAAGGGGAAATAGAGTGGACTCGAAATCAGAAGACCCCGGATCGAGTCCACATGAATGTTTTTTTCCCCTTCTATCCACACAAATCAGTTATTTTTTCAAGTTCCTTCTGTTGTGAGAAAAACTATTAAAATTTTAACAAAAAAACCAGCAAAGCTCGGTCACCAGGTCCTTATAATTAAAGTAAAAAACAAGATAGCTCAATGTAGTGACTTCTACCTACTGTGCTTTTACCGCGGATACTACGGCGATGGTCGTGGGTTAGAATCCTACACTGAGCTTTGCGGTACTCGAATGGTACCACTCTCAAGTTGAAAATCTGTCTTAGTGACACCTGTATATTCCGGCAGTTTCACTTGAGATGCCTTTCATTAAGGCATAGGTTGACACCATATTGGAAAACCCCCTGGTATTGTTAATGTCTATAGGCGACTAATTTTATATAGGTGTGTATTAAGATTATACTATAACTTGATTATATAAATGATACCTTCCACGTTGACTGATTAGAACTAGGTAGTCTTCTTCTTAGGGTAGCCAGTAGCTCAATGTATCAGTAAATACATCGGGACCCAGTGGTACTATTATTCTTATTATTACGAGTAGGTACATATGTACCTACTAACAATTGAGCTGAAGTTTAACGATTTAACTTAGATGACTGTTAAGCTTGGACGAATAAACCACTTGTTAAGTTATCTCCAAAGAACCTTCGATGGAGGCCTAATACTTTATGAAAATTTGAATATAACAGACTTTTGTCCCAGCATGTGGGGTAAGCACTGGCGCGAACGAGTTCATTTGACTATAATATTAGCTTTTAGCGCCCAGAGATGGCGCTTTATAATAAGCCGAGCCCGGGGTAATGTAGTAGGATGTGAAGGAATTTAAGGATTACATGCTCTATCAATGACGATACAAGGATATGGCAATATGCCGGTGGTCTGATGTTGAAGCTGGAAGGTGGCCATAGAAACTCCTCAATTAAACGATTGCCCCGTCGTGTTTGGGCTCTTTTGATTTGTCTTACCTAGTAACATACCTTCGTATCCTCCCGGTAGCCTAGACACGGAGCCAGAACAAAGCTATTGGAATTCCTCGAGGACAGGACATGATAACGTCATGTTTATGGTGATATGTGTATAGTAATGTCCGAGATTTTATGATAGAGCAGAGCCTTAGGAATAACAATTTCTAATGCTAAAAACGTGCTATAGGTGGCTGTACTCACACACATTTATATACACGTACGTATTTGTTTCAATATAAGACAATTTTAAGGCGATGATAGCTCAGTGGTAGTAATGTCGGATGCCGTGGCGATGGTTGAGGGTTCGAATGCTATAATAAGCTTGAGCTTTCAGTGAAACATCGTGATGAAAACATAGTACGGTGGTAGGTGGTAGGTAGGTACCTACTTTGTACCTACCCGACTGGATGGCTACCACTCTCAAGTTGAAAATCTGTCGCCAAGCACCTATCGGTTTTTTCCGACAGCTGCACTGCCTGCACTTGAGAGCCATTTCCCATCTAGGGTTTGTGTGCTTACCATCTTCGGCCACATTATCACTTACCATAGTGAGATTGCAGTCAAACACAAGCTTATCCAAAAGTACAATACAAAACTGTTTTTATTAATCATATTTTTAGAAATATAAAAATAATAGAATGCTACATCACCGCAGAGTCAAGCTGCTCTTCGTTGGATTCGGTCAAATGAAAGGAGCTGATATTATGGTGCTCCAGCCCAGAGGTGGTCTCATTCCGGGTGCCTGTCTGTCACTTTTTCTCAATAATTACAAATTGCTATCTCGCTTTACTATATTTATATTACGTGCATTAGTAATAATACTTAGTATCAGACCATATGATTTGGCAGACGCCGTAGACGCCGACCAAATACTACGAACTTAAGATACCGACCAGTCCGACAGGCCTACAAACGTTCCGACCGATAGTATCCGACTGCCAGCCACCTGTGCCACGAGCAAAGTGGCTGGCAGTCGGATGACGGCTGACTGCATGGAAGTCATGCCACCGGTAATATCAAACGGCAATAGCAGTGGCAGCTACATTAATGCCTCCGAAGAAAAATAAATGTAGAAAAGACTAAGTAAAATTCAATTTAAGACTAGTTGATCTGACTGACGTGGTCCTGCCTTGAAAATAAAAAATAACTAGATCCGGGTCATCTTGTGAATCAAAACTATCAACCATCCACTATAAAAAATATCAAAGTCGGTTGAGCCGTTTAGAAAGTGACAAACACATAACAGAAGAATCTAAACTAATATTAGGTCTTTACCTATGAAATTGCCGTTTTGTATGAATATGTTTAAAATATTTTTTTTCATGAATTTTTTATTTGTATTAATCGAAGTAATGACCCATGCATCTTTGCCAACGCAGTGGCAGTTTGTTGATGCCCTTCTTAAAGAAATCAGCTGGACGGGAGGCAACAAATTCTTCAAAGGCATTTTGTACTGCCTCTCGGGTATTGAATTTTTTTCCCGCCAAGAAGTTATCCAAATTCTGGAAAAAGTACTTAGTAGTCTGTAGGCGCAAGGTCTGGTGAGTAGGGCGGATGACAGAGAGCTTCCAACCCCAGTTCTTGCAACTTGGAGACCGTCTGCTATGCAGTATGAGGTCGCGCGTTGTCGTGCAGGAGCAGCGGAGACGAGCGATTGACCAATGCTGGTTGGAGATGTGCCAGCCTCTCCATCATTGTGTTCAGTTCTTCACAGTACACATCTGCAGTAATGCTCACCCCGTTTGGTAAGAAGCTGTGATGAATCACACCGGCGCTAGACCACCAAACAGTGACCTTCACTTTTCTAGGGGTAAGTTTTCGTTTAGGGCATTGTTTAGGTGCTGAACCAGGATCCAACCAACTTGCTGAGCGCTTGCGGTTATTAAACAGAATCCATTTTTCATCGCAAGTAACAATGCGGTTCAAAATTCCTTCATTTGTGTGTCTGTTGAGCAGTGCAAGGCACGTCTCGACGCGTACTTCGCGCTGGCGATCATTGAGTTCGTGGGGCACCCATTTGTCAAGCTTTTTTACCTTGCCAAATGGACCAATATTGTTTTGACGCTTACGTTGAAAGCTGCTGCTAATTCAGCCGTAGATTGTGTATCATCAGCTTCTACAATCGCCTTCAATTCGTCATTGTCGACCAGTCTTCGGACGACCGCGGGGTTCATTTTTCAGGTTGAAATTTCCAGAACGGAAGCGAGCTAACCAATAACAGGTGGTGCGTTGGTTTGTAGTGTTAGCTCCGTAAACGTCGTTGATGTTGCGTGCCGCTTTTGCCGCGTTGCTGCCACGACGGTAGGTAGGGGAACCTGTTGTACCTAGGACAGTTTTTTAGATATGTATTTTTTATTGTGATTTGACGTACAGCACACAAATCATATTTGCATATTTTGAAAGGTCAATTATTTGGGTATTCACCACAAAAATATCAGAAATGTATATTTCATACTTACATATATTTTTAAAGTTTAAAAAAAATGGTATTTAAGGCCAAGGTTCAACATACCCTATGTACCTAGGCCAGTACTACGGTTTACCTAGGACACATTGAGAATTGGGGGGTAATTTAAGTAAACTATTAACTTTTCTTAACCAAAAACGTTTTATTCGGTCTGTTACTATATTTAACAAAACACCTTAGAAATTCTAATAAAAATCAAAATAATATTCATAGTTTTTCAAACAAAAACTTTAAACCAAAATAACTAACTTTTAACCACTGTTTTGTCACATCAGAAACATTAAAACTAGTAGGTATACAGACCTAGGTAGGTATATTTGAACATAATATATTTGTGACCGGCGGGCGGGGAGCTTTTTCCGCCAACGCATCAGCTTGGCCATCCAAAGAGGAAACGCTGCCAGCCTTCTGGGAACCTTGCCGATCGGCAGCAGCGGCAGCCTCGAAGAAGTTTTTTATGTATTGTAATTGTACATTTGCTTGTATATTTTGTACATTTGTTGTAAATATTTTTTTTTGAATCATATATTTATATTGCAAATCAATCCTACTTTACAAATCATAGAAAATAAAATATTTAAATAACTAACAATATAAATTATTATTTTTCTCTGAACTTTTTAATCAGTCATTAGGACTAGCTTTTATAAGAACACTATCAATATGTAGATATATTTATTATTCAGCCTTAAGCATTTAGTAGAAATCCCAGTACTTCTGTATCTCTGGAACATAATAAATTTCTCTATACTTGTTAACTTTTTGCGGGGTTTTAATTTTTTCTTTAATATCACTTATTGGGTACAGATTCAGTTCATTACAGTTTTTAAGTAATTTTTGCATCGATTTCAGTAATACACCCACTTCAGATATTGATTCTACAAATAGGAACCTTCATATACAAAAATAACCTAATCTCCAATGTTGTAAGTTCATTACAGTTTTTAAGTAATTTTTGCATCGATTTCAGTAATACACCCACTTCAGATATTGATTCTACAAATAGGAACCTTCATATACAAAAATAACATAATCTCCAATATTGTAATTTTCTTTATCAACATGTTCAGTCTGTTGGTTCTCATCTTCGCTGTCATTGTCGGAACCACCGTCAGTTGTGTCAGTGTCTCTCGGTGAATAGTTGGTAAAATCTTCACTGGTTTCTGTTTCGGATAGAATTCTTCTATCTTTTTTGCATTACTGAATCTGTTTTTATTCATAAACCTATTTTTTACAAAAGATTTATGGACTCTGCTTGATTAAATGTAACTTGCTTACATTTTTACCTATCTCCAAACAGTGCTTTAAATGAAGACGCAACGTTGTTCTTGGTAATCCAAAATGTTTGGAAGCACCGAAAGTGGAGAATTTTTTCTCCTTAATCATTTTAATCGCATTTGTCAGCTCATCCACATTAATAGGCGTCCTTTTCTTTGTCTCTTTACTTCTAGGTAAGTATGTTTTCTGAAATAATAAAGATATTTGATTAGGAATATATTACGTGAGTGTGAAAGAATTTAATAAAATATTCTCAAGCCAAACCTTTAGTTTGTACCTTAGCCACTGACCAAGGAACAACTGATCGACAGTGACCGAGGTACAACACTACTCCAACTTCAACAAAACGGTGGATTTTAAATAGTTTAGAGGTTACTTATCTCGTAAGGTTTTTATTGTTTTGATACTTGTTAAATAAAAGAATCGATAGCATATAAAAGTTAAGTGACTATTATAAAACGTTTAAAACTATCACACTTCAAAATATATTTGAAATACTTACTTTTTCGCCAAAGAAATGCTTTAACCTCGATTACACCAAACACCGGCTTAATGGCGGTATGCGACTAACTTCACATTGAATAGTAGGTAGTGACGTACCGAATACTAAAGACAGTAGTATTTAGTATCGCGCAAATGTTTAAAACGAGCCCAATGGCCTAGGTACACATAGTGCCAAGGTTCAACAGGTTCCACTCATATTCCATAATTAATTACTCGAATTTTTAACGTATCCATGATGACGAAAAAAATTGAAATGCCATGAAAATGTAACACTAATCAATAAACAAATGACTACTTTTGGAAAAAAAATCCATGTTTTTAAAATAAAATTGATTTGAAATTAGAATTCTTAGCCAAACAAAAATTATTTTGATTTGAAATGGCCAGTACTGCAGAACGGCAATTTCATAGGTAATGACCTATTATTATAAAGAGACTGATTTTACATTAAACTTTTTAAGGTTTTACCACATGTTCTTTTTACCTTAAAAAAATAATAATAATAAAAAACTAATCTAATTCTAAGGGACTTAGAGTTAATTTTTTCTAAAAATTTTGCGACTTTTGGACAAAGGTTTGGGGAATTTCATTTTCCCTAAGCGGCAACATTGGTGAAGATGTGCACGCACGGCACGGCCGGCATCGGCAGTTTCTCCGACAAGTATAGAGTTATCTGTGCGGCAGTTTGCTGAGAGCGCGCGGCGTCGATAACATACTCCCGCCGTTTTGTTCCGTGTTCACAAAATAATAAAGAATTCCTGCAACTTCTAATCTAGTTACTAGGTACGTTTTGGATTAATATTACTTATTAAAAGATACAAATGCGAAGATTATACTTACTTTTAATTGTAAGGTGAAAATATTTATAGTAAATAATTTTATAAGTAAATATAAATAAAGTAGGTATAGTAAAGTAAAGGTAATATTTTTTAAATAGCCAGTTTAACTAGCTTTGGTTTTTGTTTTAAAAGTAGGTGATAGTAAGTTTTGATTATTTTTTATTGTGCTATTAATTAAAGTAAATTTTTTATGTGTTTGTGTGTAGGTATGTGCTTGTGTAGCAGGTAAGTATTTTCGAATAATTTCGGGCATACGTGAAAACCTAACTAGGACGTGCAGGTATGTAAATATATTGTACGACTAGCTGTCCCACGCGGTTTCACCCGCGTTCCCGAGGGATCTTATCTTTACCCGGGATAAAAAGTAGCCTATGTGCTATTCCAGACTATAATCTATCTCTGTGTCAAATTTCATCCGGATCCGTTCAGCCGTTCTGGCGTGATTGAGTAACAAACTTTTTTGAATATTAGTGGGATTAACAAATGTTCGACGTGATTCTTTAAATTGGCATAACTTTTTTATTTATGAACCGATTGACATGAAACAAACACTAAATGTTAAGTGAAGCTTACCACAATATTTTAGCGAACACCACATCTGAATCGGATAAGCCGTTTCTGAGATTAGTGTGCACAAACGCACAGACAAACCGTAAAAAATTCTAACAATCATTGTTTTGGGTGCTTTTGCATTGATAAAGGTCCCAATAATATTTTTTCTCATAGGTATATCTTCCATGTACAGACAGCGATCCGTAACATTTTTACTATAGTAGGTATGTAAAATGAATGAAATCCCACCAAAAACATTTTCATGTAAAATGTTGCCAAGACGAGACCTTAGGTATGGCTCGCACTGTCAAAAAGTTATCAGATCTCATGTGGCCCTCATCTCTACAACTAGTCAAAATATGTAGCATATTACAATGCCAAACTCTACAAATTAGTCAAACAAAATAATAGGTCTTTACCTATGAAATTGCCGTTCTGCAGTGCAACTGCCGCAACACACCAACATGCGACAGATTTTAATATGAGGTTAGTAAGAGCCAGTCGAGTATGTTATCCTTTACCGAAAGTTCAAGCTCATTGTAGGATTCGAACCCACGACCTTCGCCGCGGTATCCGACGTCACTACAACTGAGCTATTATCGCCGTTTTGTGTTATGAATCGTCTAACTAACTTTGTTTGACTTTAACTTTGTTTTATTATACTTTGAATGACTTTAAGGTTGGTTTTGGATGTCGATCCCCATACTGTATTTGCTAAAAAGTAGTACATACATATTGTAGTCTAATGCCCGTGGTCCTACTGCGTGGTCCTACTGGTAGGACCACGGGCAATTTATTTTGCCCGTAGTTCTATTAGTAGGACCATGGGCACTTAGCATTGCCCGTAGACTTACTGGTAAGACTACGGACAAGTAACAGTGCCCGTAGTTTTGGTTTTTTTTTTCGTCATCCTACCTGTATTCTATTATTGTTGAAGATAAATATAGGATATAGGTTTTTTTTTAAGAGCGAAAAAAATCTGATTTTTCGTGTAAATAAATGTCTTAGATTAAAGCTAGTTTTTGATTTTTCATTTACATTTTTTTTCGCATTCACTGTTAGTAGTACCATTGCCCATACAAAATAATGATGTTTTTGTTGCAGTCGCACGCAGTAGGACCACGGGCAACGAATGCTTATTGTATTATAGTTATTAATTTTTTGATGCATTTACTTGTTCAACTTGTATGTGATGTGGCTTCGTCAGTAAATATCAGAAGAAGTAGAGTTATTGCAAGCCTCAGGCCCTTTGCCCAAGGGTAAGCTTATATAAGGAGTTGTAAGTGGTACTTTTAGTTGAGCACCATACCAACATAGTACATTATATACTTCACATGTATGTACTTACAGAAACGATTCTTTTTTAACTAAAATCTATAGCTTGAAATAAAAGTGAATTCGACCGAACTTATTGTCGTTCAGTTTCTCGTTAAACATATTTACACCGTATATACATAATGTAATCAACTTTATCAGAAATTTTGTATAGCAAAAACGTTTGAATATTATCTAAGTCAGTACCTAAAATTTTGTATCTGAGATAAGTGATCATCACATCAGTACCGAAAGATCCTAACTAAACTAATATTATAAATAAGAAAGATTTGATTTTTTGTTTGTTTGTTACGATTTAACTCAAAAACTGCTCGACCGATTTTAAAAATCTTTCACCATTAGAGAGCCACATTATCCCTGAATAACATAGGCTAAACTTTTATCCCGGGAAAAGATAAGATCCCATGGGAACGCGAGTGAAACCGCGGAGGATAGCAAGTATTTAATAAGTAAATACTCAGATTATTACTTAGGCAACTTTTTATTTAACAAAATATTGCATTTAAAATACTAAATATTTAGGTGTAAAAAAAGATTTGAATACCTATTCTAGAGTTAAAGTTTAGACGGTTCTTCAGTGGTAAAGGATGGTTTATTTTAAAATATTATTTATAGGTAGGTATTTACCGATTAACAAAACAAAGAATATTTAAAAATCGATACAGACAAACATAAAATATTAATTTGTCTATCTACATCTAGGACGGTGTCGCCTCTGGCGCCTGGTAAGCCGGCCGCGATGACTAAGGCTCGAATGCTTTAGGCAGTTTCGAAATGATTGTTCTGCAGATGAACGCCCCGGGTGAAGTTGCCCGAGGTATCAAAAGCAGAGCTGGGTGTACCTTAATATCATCGGTGGAGGCAGATAGCCCGAGGCAAGGCGCGGGCGCTCGGGCGACGCCGACGTTGAGGATCGTCGTGAGCCCTCAGGCAACCCCGCACGCCTCTTTCCCGCCTCTCGCCTCTCGCTACCCGCCCACGTCACACAATGTACACTCGTCATATAAAATAATCGTATTTGCATGTCAGTGTTGCAACCAATGGGAATTAATAATTTACGATCTAATTGCGTTTATAAATAAATGGCCATGGGGTATGTAAAATCGTGATTCCGTGCAAGACCAGCGTAGCTACCTACTTTATTGTAATTTGACTTCCAGATTTGGGTAGGTATTTTTAGGCTCCGTTGAGAATGACAAAATAATCTTACTACTCTGGAAATACCTAGTCTATTTCAGTAATGGTAGTTTAGGTAGGTACCCTTCAAAAGTTTTGAAACCCTCAAAAAATGTTGTAGGTAGGTACCTACTGCTTATTATTGTTAATGCTTACAGACATGTTGAGCTTTTATTTTTTTATGTTCAGGAGTAGCAACTAGTACCAGAATTTTGAGATTCGTCGTGGTATTCGCGCTCGAATCACCGCGGGCTTTTAGGTAATTACTATTCGGATAGAAGGGCCGGCCAAGCCTCGAGCGATGCCATTGGCGAAAGTACTCCGTTGGCCCATTTAAAAAAAAACCTCTTACTTAGACACGGAACATTCAGATAAAAAATAAAGGCCATTCATGTTTGGTAGGTACATACATAGGTACCTACCTCAACTCTTTCTGAGTTTCTGAAACTGAGGTAGATATATTTTATGTCACAGCCAAATAGCCCGTTCAACTAGCGGTTATACAATATTGATTCCGTGTGTATAACTATTATTAACTATATGAACTCCTCTTAGACGGCTGAACGGATTATGATGAAATTTTGCGTCTGTGTTCAAGTGAATTTCAAAATGGATATTATTCCTTCATGATAAAATTTTAAAAATGTCTTGAACTTTAAATATCATAATCACACTAATCGTTCGTTGTTCACGTGCGTTGCGGGCGCTCATCAACATTGTATGGGAACCTATACATTATTCTTTTTTTCTGTTACATTTATCTACAAATTAGTTTAAAAATCATATTTAGTTTATTTCAATATTGGGGAATCATATTGAAAGAAACTTTCTAATCATGTTATTGAATACCCAATGAAATGTACCTAATACTTATTTAATTAACCTTTAAGTATATGAGTATAAAAGCGAAATTATTGATTCATTCCACTCTCCGTTTGATCGAAATCTCAAAAATTACCTATAAATGCTACAAACTTGAAAGGCAGGTTTTCTGGAATTCTTCATAGGAACTTGGTATCCGCTTAGAAAGGATTTTTGATAATTAAACTCCTAAATAAAGGGTTCATCGGGAACGCGAGATAATCCGTGGGGTGCATCTAGTATATTTTATAGTACTACCGATCCACCCCGGCTTCGCACGGGTAGCAGAGAATACTGAGAATATTACGCCCTACATTTTTATTTATACCTGTACCTATTGGCTGTGAGCTTACTGGTGCACGCCAGTAAAGCTCCCAGTCGGCATGATTTTGTTCATGCGCGTTAACTGTCTAGCTATCGCGGTTCTTGAGATACAGCCTGGTGATGATATCGAGCAAAAAAGGGCAAAAATAGCGTTTTTTGTATGGGAGCCCCCCTTAAATATTTATTTTATTTTGTTTTTAGTATTTGTTGTTATAGCGGCAACAGAAATACATAATTTGTGAAAATTTCAACTGTCTATCTATAGCGGTTCTTGAGATACAGCCTGGTAACAGACAGACGGACGGACAGACAGCGAAGTCTTAGTAATAGGGTCCCGTTTTTACCCTTTGGGTACGGAACCCTAAAAATGGTCAGGAACTGTGGGTTATCCTTGTGCTGCGGCTACACTTCGGGGATTCGGCGAACGTTCGCGCTATCGCCAGAAAGTTCGTCATAGAATTAATTCGCGCGAACACGAATGCCTGTCGCGGTGC
The DNA here is from genome assembly GCA_951361185.1 of Ochropacha duplaris. Lineage (NCBI taxonomy): Eukaryota > Metazoa > Arthropoda > Insecta > Lepidoptera > Drepanidae > Ochropacha > Ochropacha duplaris. The sequence continues at coordinate 7,826,712 of OX592690.1, forward strand.
CATCGGTAAATTTGCATGCATCAAAGGGATTTGCGCGACAAACTTCGCTTATGTGGCTACACTTTACTATTGCAGTTGCAGCGTAGACTTAGAGTGCATCTGACGTACGAAAATTTATTGGCAGTTATATAATGGAGTGGAATAATGACAAAGGCGATGATAGCTCAGTGGCGAAGGTCGTGGATTCGAATTCCACAATGAGCTTTCGTTGAAGTAAAACATCGTGATGAAACCACAGCACGGACGGTGGTAGGGTACTTTGTAGTACACGATCTTTTTATTGCGGCTGCCCGACAAAAATCTTCGCCCGAAGTGTGGCCGTAGCGTAGCATTAGGAGATAGACATAATAGGTAGGTACCATCGCAGACTTTTCTGTTGATTCCTAGCGATGAGGCATCGAGAATTACGGACCCGACACGTGTGATTGGTCTTGCCTCGAATGACGGAAATCGGTGGAAATTCATGTACCTACCCGAATTGGGCGTTTTAGTAAATATGGTGTATCTAGGATGTTGAACCTAATATCGACAGTATTATAAAATATTATTACATAAATGATTGACATAATAAGATTCTAAATTACTTTAAAACTTTTTGACTTTTTTTTCTGCCAGCAATGTAGGTATGACCTACGCTTACATTACACTGCGATGTGTCCTCATGTAGGTACGCTTGGCAAGATTGTTTTTTGTCTTAACCCCTGTAGAATTAATGACATGATGTAGAATACGACAATTTCATGAAATTGTGACATGTTATGAAACATTATCTTAACATTATAGGTACATTATTTATCGTTTATTGATATGATCAACAAAACGGACGCATACTTTACTAAAAGTTGTTAGATCAGATGGCTTCTACACTCTTACTACACTTTTGTTCGACAATAGCTGAGGACTGAAATTGGTCACAAACCTCGGCTCATTGCGACGCCGGGGAGGGAAGTATACGTCACTAATGATGTACTTAGGATATTCTGCCTCAGCAAAGGCACTTTCCGAGCCGGTGTACTCGCACTGGCACGGCACCTGCAGTAGGATGTTGGTTTCCGTCACCCCTCCTTCGTATAATAGATGCATACAACACCTTGTTCACCACTGTAGATATATTTTCCACCACTTACAATACTCAAATCATACATATTCTGAGGCAAAGGCAATTAGGTATTTAGGGAAATTTTTGGTTTTCTCTATGTTGTTTATACCTATTATTATCTACTTTGTTTGTCTTGGTTCACATAGTAAATGTACCTTAGTGGTGGATAGTAGATTTACTTTTAATTTTGTTTTTATCATGTACTTATTTGTGCATATTTTTTAATATACCTACTATTGACATCCTAGTAAAGAATGAGAACCTAACATATACTTATTTATGATATGTGTTACTCTATTACCTTTATGTTTTAATGCTCCGCTAAAAATGACTAGATGTAAGTAGAACGAATAAAGAACTCTTTACTTATACAAAAACATATGTCTGCCACATGAATAGACCGTAGGTGTGAAACCCGAGATAGGTCGCCACCAGACGAATGCACTGGAGGGAGATGCATTCAAGAGATAAAAAATAATTGAAGTCGGACTTGGTCCGGTGTACTGCCGCGAGCGCTTTCCACCCTTCTTAGTATTCGTTGACGCAAACAACGATTTTCATAGCAATTTGTTACTTATGGTGATACTGAAACGATGTCATAAATGAGGCATTTAATAACTGCGGGTAGTTTTGTGCATACTATGTTGGGAATCCCAAATGCTATGTTCATGTTTATTTTGATAAAGAGAAATCGTGATGCAGAAGTTACCTACTACCAACGGAATATTTACTTTTGTGTAAAAGTCCGTTAGAGACACCGTAGACCCATGTTGTACCTATCTGCTCTTATTTACTACACGATGCGTACCTATCTACTTTGTTGCGATTTAGCCTAAGGCTGTATGCACTTTGAACATTGAAGGTAACTGATTTTCAAGTGCAGAATCTGCTAAATATAAATACTAACTTGAATCTTTCATCATATCTTTGTGATAAAATCTATGTTAATAATTTGCAAAGCGGGAACTAAATATAGGGTGAAACCGGGGTTGATGCCCCACTTTTTGAAAAATCCACCTAATTTTAAAAATATTATTTTTTTACGAATAATTTATATTAATGTAGCTAGCTCAATCCTTTATGTTGAATTATTATTATGTTTTATTAACCTCTCTAATACAGATTTTGCAGAAATTAGGTTTTCGTGGAACATCTTTTTTGAGGATAGATGCCTACCTGTATGGATAGTTGCCCCACCATGAAAATACTGTGAGGGATAGATGCCCGTTATACCGTGTGAACAAAAAACATAAACCAAATGTTTCTACTCCTAAAACAGCAATTGTCTCCAAGAATCATGGGTCATAATAATGAAAACATTTTGTGTTTTATTTTTATTTTTCATTGTTATAATTAGAAGATAATTCTAATATCACACAAATGACAATAGTAATTTTTTTAAAGCAGCATATTGTCTTCGCAATGTCCACGATGGAATCCCATATTGTCGGGATATTTCGTTTATCTCCATTTTTTGTTTTCCATTTCATCGAAAGCTGACTGTAGGTTTATAGTAGTCCAAGAACATACTCGCACTCCTTCCTGTTTTTTTTTTATATTTTCGTGGCATAGTTCTGCTATAATCAGTAAAAAGGCCAAATATAAATATAACATAAAAAATATAACAGATTAAAAATATTTAAAAAATATACACTTACTCCATATATGGTGTATGGAGGGATAGATAGCCCTAAGGACACCTCGAAAAATCAGGGCAACTATCCTTTGTGATAGAAATAGATGCTCAAGTATTTTTAAAATAAATTATAAAAAAAATTGCATCTATTTACACCTAGACGCAGACTTAATGAACCAGTTATTACTAATTATAAAGTTATACGTACATCGCAAAATTCTAACCCTTAAAACTTTGACGTGTTCGTGATTTTTTCCGCGGAGATAATTACACGCACAAGCAAAACGCATCCTCAATGCACGACTGTCCATGGGTAATTTAGGTACGGGGTGACTGCGGCTCCTACTTATACAATTCATTCTTAGTCGCGAGTTTGGGAAGTTAGGTTTTTAAAAAATGAGGCATCTATCCCGGTTTTACCTAATGACAAATATGGACCTATAAGCCACTATAAATATATATGATTCACACACACATGATTGAACTGTTTAATTTATTTTCAGATGCAGACGGCAGAGTTCACAAATAATTAAGTATGATGTTTATAAAGTCGGAGACACACGTTTCACAAGAGGAGGCTGCTTGTTCTATGGAGACGAAACCAATAGTTGGAATACCGCGTGTCGCGGCCCCTACTAATTTTAATGCTCCAGTGCACATCGATGTGGGCGGTATCATTTACACTTCCACGTTAGAAACACTTACAGTGTTAGTATTTCTACTAAGTTAAATATTTTAAATGTTAATGAGGTCAAACGTACAACACATAATATATCGGTTTGTAGAATCGGTATAATTTTCCGATGGCAGGGGCCGCAGCGCCGCGGGCACAGCTCAATGCCTCAGGCAATACCGCAGGCCATGCGGGATATGTTCCGTTTTCCAATCTCCCCGCCTATCGCTACCCCCCGTCAGCTCTTTTAATCAACCAGCTGGAGGGCACAACATAAATATTTTGTCAATTGTGAGCTTTCTCACTGAAACGAAGACGAACTTGAGCACCGTGATACATTGAACATCTTATTTGTAATTTTTGGTTGATCGCATACAGCCCACCGTTGAGGTTTTCACAATTCTATCGGAGAAGACAGAAACAGAAACAGATTTTATCATGTTAAAGTCACTGTAGTTTGTTGTAATGTACCGCAAAGAACCCACCATTGTCCAACCGACTACGCACTTTTTTCTAGCTGTGTGTGCTCATCTTTTTCGGTACGAAGAGTAGTCAAACAGTATTTTTTTTTTATACTTACAGGTACCCGGAATCCAGGCTAGCTAAAATGTTCAATGGCACAATTCCGATAGTTCTGGACACTTTGAAGCAACACTACTTTATAGATCGCGACGGATCAATGTTTCAACATGTGCTCAACTTCCTCCGCAACCATCAGCTCCTGTTACCAACAGACTTTACAAACTTTGAACTGCTTCTACGGGAAGCTCTCTTCTTTGAGATTGACCGTAAGTGTTTGTTATCTTTACCTACAACATTATTTGTACTACGTGTTGAGTATACTAGACCTGAAAGTAGTTAGTTCATAATCAGTCTATAAATCACTTGTTACCTACCTAATATTAGTAAAATAAAGCAATAAAATTTAACCTATTTCTATTCATATTTAATCTAATTAGTATAGGTAGTATGTACATACTTGAAACTGCTTTGGGGTATGTTTGGATTAATACTTTCCCAATTATTCTTAGTAGTTGTCCCCCGTGGTTTCATTCGCGTTCCCGAGAGATATTCTCTTGTCTCGGAATAAAAAGTATACCTACATGTTTTATTCCAGCATATGATCTACTTATGTGCCAAGTTTCATCAAATGAATACCATTCATCTGTTTTTGTGTTTTATGATGATACCTATTGTTTTACTTTGCTAATCAGAATTAAATAGTAGGTAGGTATTTGATAATTGATATACTGATAGGTTTAATTATTTATTGATGGCTCTTATTTAAAATGTTTAAATAATGTGCCTCCTGAAAAATAAATGTGTAGATGAGTTCATTCGTCATCTTAAATTCACAACCATTTGATGGCCAAATTATTGTTACTTAATGAAAGCTATTTGGGTCTTTGTATCAATTGCACTTTTAGTAATAACATGTAGATATTTGTTTCAAACCGGAGCTGGTGATTTAATCCAGTAAAACATACATTTTCAGACATGGTGTTCGCCCTCACCAAAGTGAGGAACGAACGAGACTGCCTCAATCGTGAGAGCGAGTGGCTTAATCGTGGTCCTGACCAGTTTAAACAGGAGGATGTTCTCTGCCATGACAAAATACATAGGTGGTCCACCTAAATAGATGTGAGTAATTTTCCACATAAATTAACACGTAGCTTGTTCAAAATCAAAACTCATCTATTCAGTATAGGCCCTGGTTCAGTTTAGGCACTTATGATCGTTAGAATTGACTCTACCACCGGTTCGGAATATCTACACTTAAACTGAGAAGACTCCGGTAAGAAACTCAGCAAGGCAATTATTTTTTTCAACAGTGGATCTTTCTTAAATTTATTATCATTTTCAAATATTTTACACTTCGTCATGGGGATGCAAGTGCAGAGAGAAGCTACTACAACCATAATATATTTCTGTCTTCCATATAATGAGCCATCTTATACTTAGTAGGCTTTGTTCAACATAAGTAAAATATATTTTTTAAATTCAAATAAAGATATTCCAGCTACCTCATTTTCCATACCACAATAGGGAACAACTGCACCCTTATGGGATCACTCTCGTGTCTATCCATCAGCACATACCGTCAGCTTATTTTCTTTGTATCTCAGGAGTAAGATAACTCGTAAGAGCTTGTTATAATATAAATGTTATACAAGAGTCGAATCAATTCCCATACGAGGTATTTAGACTAGAGGTATTCAGAGTAGATGACACACTGTAGGTACTTTTCATTTCGAATATGAGGAACGTAAAACAGTAGATTTTCTAATATATTTATTGATGAAAATAACATGAGAAATAACCAACCTAGATCTATTTTTGAAATTTATAGATACACTAGCTGTCCACAGTGGTATCATCCGCGTTCCCGTGGGAAATTTTCCCCGGATAAAAATATACCTACCCTATGTTACTCAGGGTAGGTATATTTTTTGAAATCGGTCCAGTAGTTTTTGAACTTACCTATACTTTACAAAAATACAAATCTTTCCTCTTTATAATATTAGTATAGATATAGATTATATACTTAGTCTTTTCATCATGTAAAATATATATCCATCATTTTTGTTAATCTATATACAGGGTTACTGGTTTTTCGATACATTCCTTTAAGGGCGTGATAGTATACACTGTAAGGTACGAAATGAACCCGATACAAATGTTGACCGTTATCTATTTTTTACTAGCTGTCCCCCGCGGTTTCACTCGCGTTCCCGTAGGTTCCGCGTTCCCGTGAGATCTAGTGGTATAAAAAATAAATAACAACATACTCTCAGACCTACTGAATATACATACAAAATTTCATCAAAATCGGTCCAGCCATTTCGGAGGAGTACGGTAACAAGGACCGATTTGGATGAAATTTTGTTGTGTAGGTATTTCAATGGGTTACTCGACGAATAGGTGGCGCTGGAATCAAGTTCTAAGTTTTGTTTTAATTTTAGAGCAGGACAACGTCTGCCGGGTCCGCTAGTATTCAATATATTATTTTCATTTCAGGGTGTCAAAGGAGCATTAGCACAGAAAGGAGTTAAGGAGGCATTAATTATATTAGTAAATACTGTTAGCGTTCTCACAATCCCTAGGATTACGTCAGTAGCGGTATATTCGAATAGAAAAATAAAATGTTGTTCACTGTTAAAACATTCAAGCTAGATATAACTTGATAAGTACACACATCAAAAAAAGTTTGCGATCACATTGAAAAATCGAAATCATCATTATGATTATTTACTCAATTAAAAAAAAAAATTGAAATAGTTTTATTTTTTAATTTCAAACAAGGTAGGTAAGTACCTATTTCTATTTAAAGAAAACACACAACAAAGATTTTTTCTTGATAAAGTTCAATCTAAGAAATTATATCAGCTTATGCTAGTGATCACAAACTTTTTTTGATGTGTGTATGTAAAATAATAACTATCAGTCTTTGTTACAATTAATTCCTTTGTGGGTTGGCCATGATTTTTTCAATTATGTAATACGCATTCCTTATAATACTGAATTAGTTATAATGTCCTAACTCATGGCTATTCGGAGTTAAAAAAAACAGGTATTTTGAAACAATCGACCAGTCCAAAAAAAATTATCTGCTCTAAAGGTGCAAGTCCGAGACGGGCCGCAGACCGTAAGCTGCTTTGCTCTTCTTACAAAGTCTGAATAGATATGATACACCCTAATAATCATGATTATGATTACTTTTTTAATCATGATTATGAATGCTTTTTTACTCATGATTATTTTAATTTACGATTAATTAATTAATTGATTAATACCAGCACTGATTGTATGTACCTATGTAATTGGAAATTTATACTGTACACCGTGCGAAGCCAGGTCGGGGTCGCTAGTTTATGATAAATCTCTTGTACTTAAATTTATTTTATTTTATAAGATAATATATTTGATGATGTTATAAATTATATGTTACAGGCATATTAATAAGTAGGTAAGCTGACATATTAAATATGAGTAGTAGAATTAAGGAAAATGAAATAAAACAATAGTGAAGACTAATTGCTTTTTTTAATGATAAATTTCTATTCGGCATCTATTCAAAGTGTCAAAGGTTTTTTGGCACATATTTCTACTGTGACATTGGTGAGATTGTGAAGATGATGCAGATGAACTCTTTTTAGGGTTCCGTACCCAAAGGGAAATAATATAAAAACGGAGTCCCTATTACTAAGACTCTACTATCCGTCTGTCACCAGGCTGTATCTCGTAAACCGTGATAGTTAGACATCTGAAATTTTCACTAATGATGTTTTTCTGTAGCTGCTATAAAAAATATAAAAAAATATACTAAACTTATACGGAACCCTCGCGAGTCCGACTCTTACTTGACCAGTTTTTTGTGTCTTCTCATTCCGTTTGGTCAATATTATCAGTATATTCAGCTGGTGCGAATTGGTTTTGGCAATACCTACTTATCACGTAATTTCATTTTATAGTGATATCACTCCACTCAAATAAAATATGAAAATAATACATTATACTTATCTATGGTTCTCCAACTTTTCCAAGAATCATAATTAGAATTCGCATAAGAAACAAACGAAACTACGGTTTTAATATGTTTTTAATGTTATAGGTACATATATGAGTAAAATAACAACAACCGATTAACATGACCGATCATGTCATTTACGTACATTTTGGAGAATTTAAGCCTTAAATAGTCTTATTGTTACATATACCAAAAACGAGACCTTTGTGGTATTATAAGAAAAAGCAGTGGTCAAAATACAATAAACAATAGATCTACACAAATAAATTCATTTATTGTTGATATTTTAATCAAGTTTGGTTCATTCGGGTAAAAATCTAAAAATGTGTTATTAATTCATGTATAAAATGCTGTATTAATAGCTAATTAAACACTTAAAATATTATATGATTAAAAAATCCCAACAATTAAAATATATTCAGTCTTACAAAAAATAATTCTAACTATTTTTAAGTCCCTTTCTACATCTAGGGTACACGAAAGACTTGATTGTTTTTGTTTGGTATTTTTAATTTACATAAAAATAACAGCTTGATGTGACTAGGTTTCCCGTTCCATTATTGTTTTTCGTAATTTGTTAATATCAGATAACCATACAATTTATACTGTTTTAGTACGATTTCAAGTTACATATTATTATATTTACAACAAAAAATTGTATACATATAGGTATATTAATTATAATTTCTTAAAGTAGGGCGTGGGATCAAATGTTACAATGAGCTTGAGCTTTCGGTGAAGGAAACCACCGTGAGGGGACCATAGCACGGTGGTAGGGTACTTTGTAGTACCATGCTGGCTAACACCATATAGTTATTTATAATAACGCGTAGCAATAAAATAATACCAGACTTTAAAGTTGTAAAAGGTCGGTTCAATAAAAAGCACCCAACATGCCCACTTTAAAATTTTGTATGAAACTACGTTTCGAGGTTCCTCGTGCGACATTAGAATCATTCTTCATCAACTGCACGATACGTCGGTTAGATAGTGGACGCTTACTATAGGTGAAAAAAAAACAGAAATTCAAAATTAAAAATCTATAACCAACCTTTAGTTAAGCTACATAAATATTTTATAAAAACGTACCTAGGTGTGAATTAGTTCTAAAAAAAAATCCATCACGTAAATTCCTTGTCAAATAATTTATTAGGCATTCCTGGGCATAATCTACCTACCTAATATCTATATCAGTAGTTTTAGTTCATTGAAGGACGAGTTCTGCTTAGTTTTGGATCTGATTGCCCTGTGTAAAGAGAAATTCTAGAATATTTAATAAAAGGTATTCAAAAACATTGGATATACATAATATACCTATAAATATAATATTATTATAATATAATATTTTAGTTATTTTTTCTAATTTAGTAAGTATGTATATATTTAGTTTTTTTATTATTTTCCTTTTTGTTATAGTTTTAAGTACCTATGTAATATATTCCTATAAATTAATTGATTGAACTGTAAGATACAGTCAGCAACATAAGTGGCTGAATATTTTTTTCACAAAACACTAGTACACTAAATCTGTCAATTCAGAATCAGAATAATATTTATTTGCCTACTATTGTGTATTACAAAATGCCTCTGTGGTGTACAGACAGATTACGTGTTTTATTTATGTTGTGTATCTGTCAATTGTAGGAAATAAAAAAAATATAGGTATCATATAAATTTCCGTACTAGGAGCATGAAGAGCTTATGTACAGGTGTTTTGTAAATTTGTATGTGTTATACGTAAACTCTAAATACTTACAGTTCACTTACTCAATTTAAAATGAATAAATTTCCGTACGTAGGGCAATAATAAATTACAATCAATAACTCCGCTGCGTTCCAATTAGATGCGGCTCCTTAAATATGCAGCAACTATCTTTATTATTTTGTGTTTTTAGATGTTTCTCTACGCAAACCGGCATTGTTTAATTTAGATTATGAGCATAATTTATAGAACTTCACACACTGGTATCAAAGTTCTCTGACTCGACTATGGAGTTATTTTTTGTGGTATTTGTTATTAGGTACGCCGGCGATATCTAGTTGAGAGTAGTAGAGTACAAATTATAAGTCTAAGCTTGAAGTTTACATTTTACGTCCTTATATTCTACGTAGACTTACTACTTAGTGACTACAATAAACCCGTAACTTTTTCTGATATCTTGAAATCATGGTCGATGGACACTTCACTGATATTAAATACCTAATATATTCGTATAAACTACATAATGACCATAATATATCATACTTACATATCAAATTAATATCTAAAATAATAAATCTTTCAGAGATCTTCAAGTTAACATAAAAAAGGTACCGTAGAACAATGTTTTTAAATTCTAGACAAAAGTTTGTAAAAATTTAAATATGTTGTTGTGTACGTTATTAAAATCTATGTCGATGACCTAATTAAAACTTAACATATTTTATCATTACATCAAAACACAGTTAAGTAATATGTTTTTAAACATTCACATTTATAAATCATACCTGTAAATTGCATTTGTTAGCCGAATCATTTGAATTTGGCATGGCTTTCTTTAGCTGATTTTTTAGTGATAAAAATAATGTTAGTATTATCTTCATGCCATAGATGAAATATTTCAACTTTTATTAATTAAAAATTTGTTTAAGAATTAGGACATTGTTCGTCTGGATCTTCTTCTATTTCACTCAAAATATCTTGAACTTCGTTGGAAATCTGGAATTTTTTCGATGATTATTTCAATAGATCTCTAAACTATAAAAATGTACCTACATAATAGCTGGTAAAGTATCTACGATAAAATCATGTAGCACGCTTGGAGTTTCTTGAGTCACAACTACTTAAAACATGAATTTCACATTTGGAATATTGATATTAAACAGTTTCGGCTTCATTTCATGTAATGAGGTGAGTCTAACTCGTATAGTTAATATCTTAGAATACCGAAACATATTAAATAAAATGACAGGTGGAATTTAAAGAATAGAGACAAAAAAATTCATAAAAGTATGATTCCATTTTCGAGATATTTAATATCTAAAATTCAAAAATCAATACAAATAAACAAAAGTATCTCGAAAATGGTGACCTTTTTATTAAACTCATTTTTGCATATTTGGTAGGTGACCCGCCCACCTATCTCCCCCTTAAGTTTGTCATACTAATTACCGGACACCCGGTATATGTGGGATTTATACTCACCAATAAATCTGGAAACGTTGGGTCAATTGTCTGCTCCAAAGAATTTATCGCAGATTCAATTTGAGTGTTTAAAACTGGAAAACACAAATATCAAAATATAATTATTTAAGTACCCAAAACATTATATTTTGGAATGTGGGTGGAAACCAACTTACTTGCTTCATCAAAGAAGTTTTCAAGAGCGGGTGAATCTTGACCAGAACTCTGATCGTTGCGCTTATCTTCTATAGTCACATTCGTATTTTTCTTTTTACATAAAGATTCTAGATCGCCAGACTCATTTGGACGTTTTAATCCAGCCCCGACCGTGATGTTAGTTGCTTGTAATTGTGGAACTATATCAGTTGCTTTATCTAAATTCGAGTTACGTTTACTTAAGCGAGAAGCTATCAATACGTGATAATTAATTTTTGTAGCAGGCTGAGCAGTCGCTTCATCAGAAACAAAGTTTTGATCAACGTTTGTAAAAGTTAGCGAAGTCAGTCCAGGGTACGATTTGGAAGAAATACTTGTAGTAGTTAACCATTTCTCGTCTGATATATTTGAAACATCAGTTTTCCTTTGAAAAGTGAAGTTGCTGAATGTATCCGAATGCGGCAATAGTTCATTCCTGGATGATTGGCCGACTTGTTTTGACGTAATAGTACTTGAAATAGGTGATAATATGGGGTCATGAGTTGAATTTAATATATGTATCTCTGTCTCATTGGATGGTGGCAGTGCGTTATTTCCATTTAAAGATACTTCTTTAACTAACTTTTCTGATGAATTCACAGAATGAGACCCATTTTTTAAATTCTTGATAACACTGTATATTTTCTCTATTGCACTGACGATTCTTTCTTTTTTAGGAGGTATTATAGCGAGGTGAAGCGTAGGTGCTTCGTCACAGTCTGGGGATGCGCTTTGAGGGAGGTCTTCAGGTTGAGGTGACGGCAAATTGGTGACCAGGTGAAGTATTACTTTTTCAAGCAACCTTGGGTCTTCCACTGGAACAGTTTTACTGTCATTCACCTGAAAAATACGTTTAAAAATTATTATCTAGGCAAGTAAAAAATAAAAGAGTGTTAGTATGAGAGACGGCAACTTATAAGAAGCAATAAATAAAATTAACCTGACCAAAATAAAATCAAAGTATTTTAACAGATAGGTTGGCAATTAAATAGCTTTTGTTAGTGTTTTGGTAAATTCAAAATATTTCAATCTTCTGCATAAACAGCAAAAACTTTTTTTTAATCAACTATTTGCTCAATGCATCCAACATAGAGCGTGTTGTAATCCTAACTAATATTATAAATGTGAAAGTTTTTATGTTTGGATGTTTGTTGCTCAATCACGCAAAAACGGCTGTACTGATTTTGATGAAACTTGGCACACAGGTAGATCATATCATGGAATAAAACAGGATACTTTATCTCGGGATAAGATAAGATCCCGCAAGAACGCTTGTGAATCTAGTAGACAAATAAGATTAACTACGGTTAACGAAAAATACGTACATCTTTGATATCTTCATCTTCGGGTGGGTCGACATTGTTATTCACCATCAGCGTGAATTTCTTTTTCATTTGTTTGATCAGATGTTTGCCTTCCTGCTCCTCTACCACCGTATTAGTGCAAACGAAGCTAGTGACGGCCCTAGAGTCTTGATTCACATCGAGGCGTCCTCTCGTTCTCATGTAGATAAACTGACCATTCTTCGTCATAAGTCGATAACAGGATTCTCCGAACAAACGATGCTGGTCGTACACTGAAAAAATAAGAACGTTTCTTAGAGATTATTACGAAAAGAGACACATTTTTACAGTCCATAAGCATTGATTTAAAAAATATATAAATAATTTAGATTTTGGAAAATAATGTAGGTATTCGATTCCGTCTTATCGGTATAAATAAGAATATGATAACTCAGTGGTTGTGACATCGCGGCGAGGTGAAAGTCGTGGGTTCAAATCCTACAATGAGCTTGAGCATTCGGTGAAAAAAAAGATCGTGAGGAAACCATAGCACGTTGGTAGGGTTCTTTGTAGTCTGACTGGCTACCACCCTCAAGTTGAAAGTCTGTCGCCAAGCACCTATTAGTGTTCCGATAGTTGGACTTGAGAACCAGTTTCCTTGCAGGCTTTGTGTGCTTACCACCTACCGCTTCATCATCACTTACCATGGTGTGATTGCGATCAAAAACAAGCTAAAAAAATACACGCTGACGCACAGCACTCCTTTACTTACGCATATTAAATATATTATCTTTCACACAGTCGTTATGCCTCTCTGTCCTATGGCTGACATGTTTCACCATTCACTACCAAGGTAAGTGCATATTTTGTCATATGACTTTCATATCCCCATAAAACCACGACAAATAGTTTTTAAGGTATTTATAATCTTATGCATTCATTTCACTCCACACTTACAACAAACACATAGGTACATCTCAACATTCTCATTTCAGTTACATGATATAGTAATAAAACACTACAGGCATTTTAAATGTATTGGTGGGGTCACATACTAATGTTTAAAATGTACGATAAATTCGCTTAGCAATATAATACTGAATAGTTAGACTTGAGGAGGCTGTCGTACGTACATGACCACGTAAAGCATGGCAGCGTTGCCCTAAAAGTAAAAAAATATTTGCATAATCTGTGTAATCTTGAAAACCATCAGTATTGTACTACAACAAATTTTGCTGAAGCTGAAGATCTTATAATACCAAACTACTACTCGAAATCATTACGTACTGAGCAATCGCCGATAGGTAATCGTATTGGCATCGTTTTGCTAAACAAAAACTGCATATCGACCCTCCTGTTTATTATAAAGACACAATGTTTAAATAATTGTTATTTGTATGTATCGCCCTTCTATAGGTCAGTTGATTGCGCAGCATCAACTATTAGGTAAAAAAACCGACATTTAGACCCGCTACTTATTGCCGAAATAAGCACATGAATTGTTAAAAGAAGTACCTACCTAATAAGTATTTGAGATGAGAGAGTGAGATGAACTTTATTTACAACTATGTGAATTGTAAAGGATATGAATATCAATAAAAATGATGTAACCAATGTTCGCCCACCATATATGACCTAGCTCTTGAAGTTAATGCGCAAAACAAAAAAGACGGAAGCTTGACAATATCAACTCTAATTCATCGTACTACGTGTTGTAGAACCTGTCTAATAAACATAAGTTAATTAACAATAAAATTGTGTCCTAAGATATTTATTTAAACTTATTTGAATAAAAATACTTATTAAGTACTAAAACAAAATGCTCATTTAAGTATTCATTCGTTATCAGCACGATTAATGCTTGAAATGAGCTAGTTGAAGTTTATAGTGTAATGCAATTTTTGTGGAAATTCGCCATTTTATAAGTGATATAACTACGTACTCGCAAAAAAACGGTGTCAAGAGGAAAAATAAAAGTGCTCAGGATGTTGAGCCATCACAAAATCTACGAAGCCTTCTAGACGGTCCTGCTATTGCACACAGACGACGCGACGGTAGCATTGTCTTCGACAGAGGCCAAATAAATATATATTGGTGTCTAGTGTAACGCTGAGAAGGTAACGCTCTGTAATAATAACTAGCTAAAGTACAAAAAAACTATTGGTTTCAATCTATAATAACCATAGGAAAAAACAGACAAATCACTGTATCAAAATCATTTTATCAGAGAGAAAAATAATAGTACCTATCACATATTTACAGCCTAATACAATGTATTTTGATCTTATCTTTTCCCGGGATAAAATAGTTATTTGTTATACAAGAGTGGAAAGTTGTTTATTAACCGCGTGCTCAATTTTGATGACCGAGGAAGCGAAGGATTCTAAAATTGAATCACGAGCGCAGCGAGCGATTCAAAAATAAGAATCCTGAGCGTAAGCGAGGAAATCAAAAGAGCACGAGGTGAAAAATCTTTGCACTCGAGTGTAATTTTTCATCCCACCTCAGCGAGGAAATGACTAAATGCAAAAAAAAGAAAATGGCACGCGCAAAGCAAATTTAAAAAAAACGTACACCAAGAAGGTTCCGAGGCTGAGTTTTTGACAAATTAAACAATGATGATTCTTTAACTTCATTTTTTAATTTGTCAAAATTATAATTTTTTATGTATTTTTGTATTAGTTTAAGAATAAAATTGTTAAACATTTGAAAAAAAAATGCGTTTATAGTCAGATGGTCCAAAAATATTTAAAAAATGTAACCTTGCTGAGTTTCTTGCCGGTTCTTCTCAGTTGAAGGCTGACTTCCGAACCGGTGGTAACTTCTGTAATTCGACGATTTTAATTAAGGCGATGATAGCTCAGTGGTAAGTGACGTCGGATACCGCGGCGAAGATCGTGGGTTCGAATCCTACAATGAGCTTGAGCTTTCGCTGAAGGAAAAAGATCGCGAGGAAGCCATAGTACGGTGGTAGGGTACTTTGTAGTACCCGACTGGCTGGCTACCACCCTCTAGTTGAAAATCTGTCGCCAAGCACCTATCGGTGTGTTCCGACAGCTGCACTTGAGAGCCAGTTTCCATCTAGGCTTTGTGTGCTTACCACTTTCGGCCACATCATCACTTACCATAGTGAGATTGTAGTCAAACACAAGCCTAACCAGAATTAAAAAAAAACTTCATGTGTGCCCTTCTAGGGCCTAAACTGAATAAATGGTTTTGACTTTGGCTTTGACTTTGACTTTGATGTATGATAAATTCGGAACCATGGAGGGAGAAGTAAATAGGTTTAATGATGATTTGAATTCACAAACTTAGTGCACACGATGTTCTATTTACTTTATCCTCTAGAGGATAATAACGACTTTTCCACTCAGATATCAAAGAGCAAAAATACTCTTTCCGCGATGGTGGGATGAAAAGTATATTAAGTTTTATTCCAGAAAATTATTAAATAGTATATACAGTTCTGTGTGCCAAGTTTCATCAAAATCCGTTCAGCCGTTTTTGGGTGATTGAGCCACAAACATCCACACTTACAATTTAAAATAGGATTAAAAAAGAAACACATAGTACATGAGCAATGAGCATTGCTGGTTAAAGTTAAACAACTAAGGCAATGCTGCCAGATTTTACGGTAGGTGGTACTACACAAAAACCTGGAAAATATTATTGTAATGAATTAAGCATAGCTTAGTTCTTAAACCTTTATATTATTTTCATATTATTATGTTATCTCACAGACAGAGAGTTAGTACCTATTTTATGCCCATTGCCAAGGTCACTAACAATGTCAACTGATAAGAAACATCAACGTCTAGTGGATAAATTAAACTGTAGACATCAACATGTGGTCGTTATGCAGGGCAAAGGAAATGTTGAAAGTATTTATGTAAAGTACGCACGCAATAGAAAATTATTAAATAGTATATACATAGATAGCCACACCGGTTTCACGGGCGGTAAAAAAGACGTGGCTTAGTAGGTAGGTACTACATAATATGTAGGTATTGTTTAGATAAATTGTAATTTATCATAAATTACTTGTTGGCTCGCAACAAGGCATGAGCGAGCGTCCCAAAACTGCATATAAAAAGTAATATTTTTTCTGGAATTGCGATTCAATCAACTATTATGTCATCAGATTTTTCATGCATGTAAATAGGTACATAGCAATAAAATTCGCATAGCAGAACAAAACACAATTGAATTATTTCCGTAACTTCCGTACTTGAAGTCAATAATTAAAAGCCTACTTATAATAGTTTAATAAATTACGATACGTACGTAAATTAGGAATCAGTGATTAGTTTATGATTTTATTTTTTCGTTGAAATTTACTTTTATGACATATTGTTATGATTTGAAATCCCCGTTAATAGTATAGTCTAGACAAGTTTAAAAAGTTAAATTTAACTATGTCCGGGATAGGCTATCCTCGAATATAATATATAATGGAAAATATACTTGCATACATAATATTTTAGGTGTGTTAATTTATTACTTACATTTGATATTTCTTTGTATCCAAGGTAAATCATACAATTTACTAGTAGTCTAGTGAAATGTGAAACATCTGTCCAAAGTTATTAAAGTTTCATCGTATTTTGTGAATCCCAATGTTAATAACGCGGAATATTCTTGCTATGCGTAGAAATGACGCAAACATTTTCATGTTTGAAAATACGGAATGAATAATCTAGGCAGCAATTCTGTATTTCGATTTAGAAATTACTTTTGGACAGTGCTATTGTTTGTTGATTTAGTCATCAAATAACATTTTTGTACCTACTTATTGTATTTTTACTTTGGTATTACCTCATTTTTGTAAATGTTCATTGCCAATATCTGAATATTTCAGGTTACATTGCATAATATTCAGGTAAACCTTGCAGTCAAATCGAATACCTACACAATACGCAATCTAATATTTTAAAGCGACGCGTGTTTAGTTAAATGGGTGAGGTGGTTTAGGTGCATTGGAATTTCCACTAGAAACTTACTCTCACGGAGCGCAATGATGACCCAGCGTACATCGTCGCGGTGCATGAAGTTCATTGCGTTGATGCCGTTGACTTCGTGTGTCATATAGCCTGTGACGAGAGCAATCCGCTGCTCGCACTGAATGATCTCGCCGTCAATAGAGTGCCGGGTGCGGTATTCCATACAGAATGATTCCAGTCCACTTTCTGAGATGAACGTATCCGTCGTTGGCCGCACGATGCCTATGAATACCTGCATGTTAAAAATGAAACTCCATAAATAACAATATAGTTAATGGTACTGATTCTATTTTAATGTTGGATGATGCATATTGTTCTATAGTGAGTGTAAATAATAACAAAAATGTGTGGAAAGTTTTCTGATCGCTTCGGTCTTCGGGCTGGCTCTATCTCTTATATTTTTTATTTAAAGATCCATCTCTTCAACATTGATGCGTTAAATTTTCCCGAAGGAAACTCGACTGCTTTTAGTCTGAGGCCAACTCAAAATACGGTTGATTGATGTCCCCCGAGGTTTCACCCAGTTTCCCGGAGATCTTATCCTTTCCCGGGATAAAAAGTATCTTATGTGTTATTCCAGGATATGATCTACCTGTGTGCCAAGTTTCATCAAAATCCGTTCAGCCGTTTTTGCGTGAAAGAGTAACAAACATCTATCCATCCATCCAAACTTTCACATTTATAATATTAGTGGGACGAATAACCTGAAAAGTTAAGTTATTTAAAATGAAGTATTTGCATATTTAACAAACGAATAGATAACCTGTGTGTGAACGTGTTTAATGTTATTGAACTATTTACAAATATAATTTATGCAATTGGCTATTTGGGGATATTTCTGCGCCTCAGTGAAGTGTTTTGTAACATATAATTTTCCTTTGTAAGTAAGGATTATTGATGTACTAACAACGTCATTTCCGCTGGAGCACGGGTTGTCGCCCCTGGCCCGCGCGCGCCTGACCATCTGACAGCAACGATTGTAGCCACGACACGCCCGATCAGACTTCCGGAAATTGCCTTCGACGTGACAAGTCAGATGTTTACTCGGCTCCGTCCGTTGGCCGAGTCTCTTGAACCTATTGCGAAAATATTAATTACAAACTAGCAATTAAGGCTCTACCAGAATACCAGTGTTGTATTGCTGTATGTGCAGTGCAACTTTATGCTATGATTTCTAATTGCCAGACATGATCACAACATCATAAATAAAAAAATATTACAATCGCAATACACAATTTATTCTTTAAATTTAAGAATTCGCCAAGCTTGTAATTAAGACTTTTAGAGTTTAACCTTATAATGAAGCGCCTTTTGTCACTAGCCAAAGTGTCTGCCACTTTTTGTTTACCATCTGGCTCGTCGGGAATTAGGAGTTCTCCGTTAGGTCCTAGCAGATTACTCTGAGGCATGAGTTGTTCTTTCAGAAGCTGGCGATCATCCTCGTGGATTATACTAAATATACTCTGACCCAGAAGCTCGTGCTGTAGGGAACAAATATTAATTTAATTTTAAACAATGATAGTATAGTGTTAGTGGAGTTGAATGCCGCGACGAATACGCTATCGAGAGTCGCTCTTTACAATCAGGTGCCTGTCTTCTTCTGACATAGGTATATGATTTTTTATAACCATTATAACTTATCATCTTCCTGTCTTATTGGCAACTAGCTGTCACTCCGCAGTTTTACCCGAGTTCCCGTAGGATCTTATCTTATCCCGGGATAAAAAAAAATGCCTATTTTAATCTGGAACAAAGCAGCATTCAAATGCTGAAAGAATTTTTGAAATCGGCCCATTAGCTTTTGAGTTTATTCATTACATACATTCGCACATACTTACAAATCTTTCCTCTTTATAATATTAGAAAGATTATTTTCATCCCTCCATCTCGGAAAGAGTATTTTTGCTCTTCGATATCTGAGTGTAAAAGCCGTTATTATCCTCTAGAGAATAAAGTAAATAGAACATCGTGTGCACTATGTTTGTGAATTCAAAACATCATTAAACCTATTTACTTCTCCCTCCATGGTGCCGAATTTATCATACATCCTTTTTTATTTTTTTAAAAACCCAGACTCGGGATCTTCTTGGTGTACTTTTTTTTAATTTGCTTTGCGCGCGCCATTATCTTTTTTTGCATTCATTTCCCCGCTGAGGTGGGATGAAAAATTACGTGTTGCACTCGAGTGCAAAGATTTTTCACCTCGTGCTCTTTTGATTCTGATTTAAAATTGAGCACGCGGTTTATAAACAACTTTATACTCTTGTATAACAAATAACTATTAATCACCCATTTTAGGCACCTAAGTATATTTTAATAAGTTCTTTAAAAACGCGTTAAGTAATATGTATACTGTATAAAAATGATCGGCCCGTGAATTAGGGGGTCAAATTGACACATACGTTAAATACGGAAGAAGTGTGGAAAATTTCCAGTTTCCATCACCAGTAGATTAGGCTGTGCAATGATGTCAGTGAAGTGTTTTTTAGAGACCATATTACGAGTAATATCATGAATTAATTTAAAATGTCTAGTTGAAAGTAAATATGATCAAGACTAGTGCGAGCAGTGCCTTACTAGGGTGTGGTGCCCACCATTGTTTTCTTACCTCATTATATCCAAGATACTGATGCACATTCTGTGATGCGACAACTATGATGCCCTTGTATGTGGTGGTGATCAAGAAGCCTCTGAGAAGACTCAGGAGCGCCTGCGTTGATGTCGCGCTTAATTCATGGTCCGACTGGCCAATTGAGTCGCCAAAAACTGTGCAAAATACTAATTTTAGTCTTAAAGATAATTATACGCTCATCATCTCATTTACTTATTAATCATATGATCGCTATTATTTATGCTACCGTTAATAACGGTAATGATATAATAAGTAAAAAGGTGCATACCTACACAATATTCGCTCTTCAAAAATAACCCAAATATTACCCTAACGCTAACTAATATGTAAATAAGAAATATTGCAATATCACACTTATTACATTAGGATATCTCATAACACACGACGGCATTTTTAGTTGTTTTAGGCCACTTTTATATTTAACTGCAATTGGTACGTGAAGTGCATCCATTGACACCGGAGACGCGACTCAGGTCAAAGTTGGCTAATTAGCAAAATTCTAAAATAACGCTCGCGGAGCGCTTATAACTTATATACCTATACCTTTTTACTTATAGGTAATATCATTGTTTATTGGTACAAAACATAAAAGGTAAGTAGGCATACATAACCTACCGAAATTAAAATCTAAAGATAAGAGAAACAATAGAAGCGATTCCAAATATTTTCTTATTTAGGTATCTACTCGTACTTGTACCATTTTAACAATTTTCATGTTATTTATTACATAACTAAAACAGACAGACATGCCTCATAATACGCCTGTTCATCCAAACTCAGTTAAATCTGTGCTTTATACTGTCAATATTATTTGTTATAACTCTGCATGAGTGAATCGAGTTACTGGAAGTTAGAGCAGACTATTATAGTGGCACTCAAGCAAAATAGACATAAAAGCCGAAAGACCGCCGAAATTGCGGAATACATCAGTTTTAGTTCAGCGGATTTTCACACCAGCTCATTTCAGCTTTTGAGAAAAGCGCTGAAAATAACCTAGCTTACCAAACTCTACTTAAAAAGTAACCCATGTAAAACATACCTACTCCTAAATTTATAGAAGAAGATAGAAATTTTGTTTTGAACACGCAAAGTGACGGGCGAGAGCACAGAATTTAAAGTAGGCACTTAGATGTTTAGAGTACCTAGTTTATGAATAGGTAATATTGTCATATTGTAGTGAAGATCATGGCTCATCGTCAAATAATATTTACGTTGTATTATAAGTAGGGTTGATATACAAATAAAATACACTTTATTGTAAAAGTCACTGGAAATAAATAAATATTATATTATAAATAATATAAATATCCTGGGACCAACTTCATACATATTGACAACCGCTACTGATAGCTAATATAATTATATATTCAATCACATCATTGCTAGGACGTGTAACTAGCAAACAGTAATGTATCAAACACGAGATAGCGGCCATAGGAAAAGGGTCCGGGCAACGTCCCGTGCAACACTGCATCCCTCTTATTTGATTAAAGTGCAGAAAACAAAACGATTTTTCAGTAGGTAGGTATGTTTGTTCAGTTCAGGACTAATACTGTTCCAAAAAGGTTAATAGAAGGTGGAATTATTCGCATAGGCGCGCTGACCCGCCATACAAGCTGTTACTAGTACTGTGTAGAACACTAACTACCTACTGCTAATAATACTGCATTGTAACAAAAATAACTGATTTCTCTGGGCGCCAGCGCGACCGGCGCGGCGCAGCGGCGGCGTTGGAGCGGGCGCGGCGAAGATCGCCCGCCTACCTACTACCGCCCGGTGTGGTAGCATCCTAAAGCGATAGGAGCATGGCGTTACACGTGCACGCGTGCCGGTACTCACGTTATTTCACACGATCGCACATAAAATTGACAAACAACTGAATTCGCTCTAAGATAATACCAAATGTTACGTTCTATCCTCACATCTCGGTAATCTTTCACGTATTTTTCTCGTCTTTTCAATACACGTCATAATTATTTTTGTTATCGTACTTACCTATCTACGCAATCAACTAATAACTTTTGTTTTATTCACACAATATAATATATACAACATCATCCAAGAGGGAAGGCAGCCAACCTGCCGGGTATTGTATTTTTGTTGTAAATACACAACTAAACATAATAAGCTAACAGTTTGTGATCACCGGTTTCCCGAGCTTTTGATAGGGGTTTTTAGTAAAAAAAAAGGAACAACTCAGGGAGCTAAAAAGCTGACTATAACTAAACATCCATTTATCATACTTGTTAGCAGACACCAATGGAGCGGCGACCTAGAGAAACTAAGCATAATCAATATCAGGTGGAGTTTAGCAACATAAATTACCGGTCAAGTGTTTGTAGTGCCTACTAAGGCAACCATCGGATACCGAAGTACTTTCACTTAATTTGAAAATGAGTTTTCGATAGCAAAGTTGATCGAATACAGCTTGGGAACCATTAGATGAGATATATTTTCTTGTAAACTCAGTCCTTGATCTAGCGCTGTGGATTTTTCAGATTTTATACAACTACAGTTTCAGCTCTACGGGTAATTTACAATAATAATGATAATAGAAGAAGAAGAATAATAATAAATGAAAAATAAAAATGTGTGTTAAATGTTGGGCAGCGATTTGCAGAAAACATTATAATAAAAAAAAAAAAGATGTCGCAATTTTTTTTAATATCCACATGGCCGCATAGTTTACAAGTAAATTAGTGGTGACATACAGACGGACGGACATAACGAAACTATACGGGTTTTTATTGTTTGATTTCGGAACCCCAAAAAAGACGACTGACTGACTTATCTAAGACATAACGTTACCAATACATATATTTTCATTTGCTAATGACATATTATGGGTATAGACTGGATCATTCAATGAAAATTAGTCAAATATGTTTGCGTAATTACGTGTAGTGACTTGTGCCTGTAATCTACGGTACCTAAACCATATATAACAAAAAGTAACACAAATGGCGTAAGCCGAAGCTAGGAATAGATTCGCACTTTGCACTAGTTTATTAGCTACGTCCCGTATCCAACCGACAAGGATTTTCTTATTTCACATTGCAATGTAATTGTAATGATCTTGTGGTGCCACTCCAATCACTGAAGGTTGGCCATCAGCTCCGAGTATTTGGTGTTGTCTCTTGCGAGGCGGAACAGCTCAGCAGCGCTTGTGACTCCGGTCCACTCGCGGATATTCTAATTTAATGGAATTGTAATGATCTTGTTTTACCTCCCGTCACTGTCACTTGTCGAGGATTTTGATACATAAGTATATAAATAACTAACAGAAGTAAAAGTAAACAACATACTCTATATTACACACAGTTTTATGATTTGAACAGAAAAATGTATTTTCCAAGTAAATCTTTGCCACCCCAAAATGAGGAGTTGAATCTTTACATCTTGATTTTCAAGTGTGAAGTAGGTCTACAAGGTATCCTACCACTGTGCTATAATTTCCTGACGATGTTTCTTCACCTTCAACGAAAGCTCAAGCTCATTGTAGAACTCACGGCCTTCGACGTCGCTACCGCTGAGCTATCATCGCCTTAATATCATTTACCTTTAGCTTGCCGGAAGCGGTAAAGTTTTGGTACCAGTTAAAGAGTTACAACTTGTCATAACCCAGCAATCAGCAACACAGCTGTTATAAACATTTGGACAGTAGTTTCCTTAAATGCAATTATTAGCTGATGAAAAGGGATTTCTGCAATTCAGTCTTTGAGGGCATAAAAATGAAGAGGAAAGTTTAAATGGAAAAATATATTTATATCGATTTACTTGTAAAGAAAATTTTAACAGTCACAATTTATGATACACTTGTTCCGTCAGGTCTGTAATTAAAATTTTTTGTACGGCAATAATATTTCAGTGACAACTTGCGGGAAGATTCCACAAAACTTGTTCAAAATCTAAACTTATTATAAAAATTTCCATTGGTGTAAACGCGGTGTAATAAGTAGTAAAAGTCAAGTGCTTTTGAATACCTACCCCTAAGTGCATAGTGCAGGGTGTTACAGTTTATATACGTTCTGAGGAAGTGTTATCATAAGTAGTTTATTTTAGAGCGAAAACCCTAAACAATCAAGTTCTATACCGGTTTTGTTGACTTCTCGTAGATGTCGATTTATTTTATTTAACTATACTCTAAGCAAGGTTACATTAGTCAATGTTATCAAATTAATAGTTAGGTTACCGAAATGTTTAGGTACAGAGGTAACTACACCTTCTTGCCAAATTTTTCGTTACTCGTACCTATACAATAATCTCCCAAGACAATTTTCATGTGTGCATTTGCATTACCACATTGATGATAACAATTCCCGCGATCTTATAACCGCCTGGTTCAGGGTCTGTGTCAACAGGACCAAATTACCTTATATGTTTCGTTATCATTAAAGTTAGTAGTCACATGCGGCGACATGCCATTAATAACATAATACAAAATGTGCGCACCTGCATCGATGACTAGACATCCTACTAAATATAAATGCTGTGGAGATACCTGAGTGCTCATTGTTCAAGTGACACTCTTTAATTTTGTAGCATATTTCTCGCGTAATTGGTATGGGTGGAGCTTGCATTCCAACCTATAACAATTACTGCATGGAATGTAGTGAAACTAGAAATTGTTAGCAAATTGTATTGCACATAACTAGATCAGACAGTCAACTGCGTCACCAGACTACCTACGTGAGATAAAATTTAAATTCAAAACCTGATAAATCGAAATTGTGACCTTGTTTATACGCAGTATATAACATTATAAACTATGATACCTTACTTTATTAATGTATTTATGAATACATTGATTAAATTAAGGAGTTGGTTGTTTATCTTATGTCGGTGACGCGTGGGTATTTTAACTTAGGTATGTATATATAAATAATAGATTTCACCCGCGATCCCGTTTCTCCATACAAACTTTGGACCCCCGTTTCATCCCTTTAGCGTATGAATTTTGTAATATATTTTCTTAGCGAATACCTACGTCATAAGAACTATCTGCGTGCCGAATATCAGTGCAATCCGTTCAGTGGTTTGAGCTGTGTGTTGATAGATCAGTCAGTAACGATTGCCTTTTATATGTACAATATACAGATGAAGAGAGAATATAATTATATTATTAACTGATAGAAGTACCAAATGGAAGAAAAGTAACACATTGCACATACAAAGCGCGCATATGACTGTAATTGGGAAAGGGCAGACAGATGATGATAATTTATCGGGACTGCAACGCCACGTCCGAAACCGAAATATGCTTAGTGACTATAAAAATTGCTTTCTTGTATTGTCGCGTAGTGTAGGTCGGCATCGAACACCACCCCAAGTGGGTATAGTTAAAAAGGTCTAAAAATAAAACTGTATTCTGTTCTTTACTGTTAACAACATTTAAAATTTTCCCTTACAGCTAAAGATATTGTAAAGAAATCTGAAAATGACTAGAGTCCCAGATCAAGTTACAAGGAAAACTCTGACTTTTTGGCGGGAACTTGCGAAGGGACGTTGCGTTTTCCTTTTATTTTCACTAAAATCGTGTATTTTAAGTTTTATATTGAATAATAATATCGGTGGTATTTTGTCCGATAATATTCAATCTCAGTGCACCAGTAGGTAAAGTAAAATGAAATGAAAAAGTGTATCGAGACTTTTCAGGTTGTCTCAAAAAGTCTGTGAAAAGTTTTAGTGGAACGGCCGCCAATTTCACTAAAACCTGACGTGACTTGACTGACAATGACTAACTTTACTGTAATATTATATAACGTGATTCAAAACATAAAATAAGTACCTATAATAATAACTTGACATTGTCAAAAAAATCCTAAATGGCATTTTTCAATTAACCCCCCCGTAAATATTTGATTTATTTTAATTTTATTATTTATTATTAAAGTAAAAATACAACTGAGTATTTTGTGAATATTTCAAGTACCTACCTGTTTCCATTATTGATATCGAGCAAAAAAGGGCAAAAAAAATTCGTTTGTTGTATGGGAGCCCCCCTTAGATATTTATTTTGTTTTGATTTTAGTATTTGTTGTTATAGCGGCAACAGAAATACATAATTGTGAAAATTTCACCTGTCTAGCTATCGCGGTTCTTGAGATACAGCATGGTGACAGACAGACGGACAGACAGCGAAGTCTTAGTAATAGGGGTCCTGTTTTTACCATTTGGGTATGGAATCTTAAAAAAGAGTCTTAGTTCACGAGCTGTATTCGATCAACTTTATAATCGAAAACAAATTTTCGAAAACACTTCGGAATCATATTTCAAAACAAGTTGGGTTAGTCATGTTGAACAATATCTACTACGGGACCAACTGTGAAATTGCGTGTAGTTTATACCTACATTTTGTTCTAGATAACCTGTTGATATTCCATCTAGTTGTTCAGAAAGATACGGTTGCATTCATCGATTTATCCCAAGATTACCAAATTTTCGATTGAATTCCACAACGCTAAGTGTGTGCGTATGCTGAGAGACAGGTCAGGCTGGTCAGGCAGGGCAGGCAGGGTAGACAACACACCCACATTCGCGCAGGTTGACATACATGGTACGGGAGGCAGCGTTGCATTTTAGATAGTGTTTTTACGTCAATTGATTGCCATCTTTTTCCATTAAATTTCGAATGACTAATAAGTGAACCAAGCGTCAGCTCACTCACCCGCGGTGGGTGTAAGATTGGAAGGTTACGGAACTTGTAAAAAAAATAAAGAAATGGTAATATTATTTATTTGAGCATAACTTTTGTATTTGTAACGCTACCTCCCGGACTAGCACGCTTCGCGCAGCCGCGTAGAAAACTGCAGAGTTGCCAACATGACAACATTTTCTGCCGTCTGTGTCACCTGTCTGTGAGCATACGCTCAGGCTAAAGCACCCTAATATTACCCACTAAATCAATTTTGTTATTTTATGAATCATTGTTAGTGTCAATGATAGTTAGTAATAATGTGAGTACCTGATGCTTATGCTACACCTAACACACAAAAAAACGACTTTTAAATTAGATATTTACAAAATAACATTAACCAGTGTTGTAGGCATTCACTGTACTTAGTCATAGTAACTACACAGTTTTACAGTTGTAAAACTGTGGTAACTATTTGGAAATCAGTAAAAGTTAATCAGTTATTCTACAAAGAATTGCAAATTTCTATAGAGTTTTATAATTTGACCTTACCGTAATTTTATTATATCCTGTGTGGGACATTCTTCACACACTAAGTAAAATGGAAACCGATTAAAAATTAGCCACCTATCTTATTACTTTATATTATACATACTACCTCTAAATATAAGTGCAGCTTTGAAAATAAACAGACATGTCCACGTCCACATGTAGGTATGTACCTGGGTGGGTTCGACCTGGGTGAAAATCGAATCTACGTCAACTTTTAAACGGCTAACTCTCAATCAACCACTAGATATCATACGAGTGTCGTTTTACCGGCAGTATACTTTGGTTTGTTTGACCTCTAGGATTTGCGAGGGTCGAGTGCTTCAATGACTCATAAAACAGAGTTAATCAACAATATTACGAGAATGTCTCAATATTATTTCATATCTTAATGAACCCTGAAGACAGGTATAGATAGTGACATCCACGAAGTCGCGCTCTCTTTTTCCTAATGCCTTCCAGTGCTAAATACGCCACGCGTATATGGGTATGTATAAACGAAAGGATTTTTTTAATTTCAAAACCAATATATAGGTTAAAGGGTGAAAACCAGATTGCATATTTTTTTGTGAACAGGAATTGGATTACGGAACTTGTTGTAAATATTATTCAAAGAAGATTATTATCAGAAATTAACCACATTCAGTATAATAAAGAGTTGCATTGAAAAATCAAGCTTTGGTTGATTTTCTCTAAAGTTCTTGTAAGACATAGATACGATAAGAAATGGGTAATTGGTATAAATAGGGGTGTAAAAACAAATTACCTAAAGTCAGACCTCAATGGATAAAACTGGCTTGGATCACTGAGTTTTTTTTGGGAGGACAGAAAGCTGGAGGCCTGAGGGACCATAGACACCCTTACGCGGACTGTTCGGCGAGCGCTTAGGGCTCGCAGCCGGAAATCTCTGAGAGAACATTACGATATAATACACATGTTTATTTTTTATTACTAACTAATTAAGGTTGCTGGTAGTTATTAATATAAAAAGAATTAGCAAAAGCTAACATAAATACTTTTTTAAATTTTGTGAAAATTTGACACATTTTTAAATATTTTTTCTCTTACCGTACTGATGGGCACGCAAATAATGTGCAGTGAGTCTCAGCACTCCAGTTTTATCAATCTTGCGGCTGGCTGCTACCACGGGCGGAACCATCGCGGCCAGATCCGCTATGGACTTGTTCAACTTGTCTCGTCGCTGCTTCTCGGCTTTATTACGAGTCTCACGAGGATTGTCCCTGTTAAAAAAAAAACATTGTTGTACCCATACTAAACCAATCCAACTCTCGCGTTTCGACATTGACATATTTTTATGTACACATGGCTTATTTTCATTTATTTTTATATTTTGCAAGGTTGTTAGTGAAAACACAACGTCATATTAACTTAAGTTGAACCCAAAGTTCAGTAAACTATCAATACTAATAATAATTCTCACGCTGCATATTTGTTAATTACATGATGTAATTTATGATTTAAGTCCAATGTTTACGAATGAAACATTTTGTTTAGTGAAACATCCTGTTACAGGAACTAATTACAATGTAACAGCAGCCAAAACATACATAACTGAACAATTTCAACACAGGAATTGTGAATATAAGCATGTTACTGCCTAATTGTTGTTTATAGAATAAATACAATTTTTAAACTTTGAATTTAGTATCTTTATAGCACAGTGTGACCTAAACCCGCACTTTACGCACGCTTTACCGTGTCCTAAGTTGCCTATTTCAGCACGGAGAAATGTGCGTAAAGTGCGGGTTTATGTCACACTTGCTATAAAATAGTATACGATACTTGTGCCCGAAGTTGTCTATTATTGCACGGCGTTTAGCATCCTCGCTGCGCTCGGGCGCTAACTTCACACCGTGCAATAATAGCCTACTTAGGTCACACGTATCGTAATGTACTATTTTATCACCGATATTTCTTGGGCGTAACAAGCAGGCAGGCGGGGGTGGGGTCACCTGATGGTAAGTAACTACCATCGCCTGTGGATACTGGCCCTAACTTTAGCAATACGAAATTGCATTAGATATCCTGAGAATCGTAACGTTGAATACTAGTCCTTCAAACTTGGCACGATAACGAGTTCACAAATCTCTCGTTGCCATTTCAAATAGATTGGGCCATTTGCATACTCTGGGATGATTAGCCGCATTACTAATAAACATGACTAGGTGTTGTTGCAACTACTATCTATTGCCTACTAACTACCAATTTCAAAATACCACCTAGGTTATAAAGCAGTCAAATTTAATAGGTTTGTGTTATGTGTATAAAATGATTATCGAGAGGCTAAAGGCCAATACTGTGACTGTGACTAACACTAATATTTAAGCAGTACCTAATATGAAGTATGTATATAAAGTCATTTACTATATTGTATTAGTGTATGTGTATATGTATATGTTTGTATGTATGTGTGGGTATGTGTATGTGTGTATGGATATGTGTTTGTAAGGATGTGTATGTGTATGTAGGGATGTGTATATGTATGTTTATTTTGTATGTCTATGTATATGCTTATAATACGTACTTTTTCTCTTATCTTATTATACTTAGTTATATATATATATATAGTTATATATATATATATATTTAATTTTTGCCTCTCATTGAAAGGTTAATACGACCACATGTTTAGTAAGCTGTTAGATAACGGGGTTGACTACACATTTGTTAATATTTTAAGTATCTAATATTGTAAACTTGTGTATTATGTGTGTTGTTTGTTGTCGCTAATAAAATAAATAAAATTTCAAAACTTTTTATGAATTCGTGAAATTTTAACAAAGTGAGACAATATAATTAGGCAAACAGCATTACTATACTACACGTCAGAAAATACTACGTATAATTTCGCTTCTAATATTTGAACTTTTATAATATTCCAAATCCACACGGTCTTTGGAATTCTAGAAATTGTAAGTCAAATATAAGTTTGTCAAATTAAGTCCCCGCGCTGGTTTGGTGGCCAGAGAACACAACAAATGTAAAAAAAAAAGAGTCTTATCAGAGATATCTTGCTTCGTCTCATCTTCCGGCTACTTAGTCGTCTCTATCGGTGCCGCTGCCAGCTAGAATTAATAAAACACTGCACATATGCTCTCTACCCTCGGTAATGCTTACATTTCGGCGTTGCAACTCTAGAGCGGGACCGGTTGCTCAGACTATAATCTATCTCCATGCCAAATTTCATCCAGATCCATTCAGCCATTCTGGCGTAAATGAGTAACAAACATACATCCATCCATCCATCCATCCAAACTTTCACATTTATAATACTAGCTGTTTCCCCGCGGTTTCACCCGTGTTCCCGTGGGATCTTATCTTTTCCCGAGATAAAAAGTAGCCTATGTGCTATTCCAGACTATAATCTATCTCTTTGCCTAATTTCATCTGGATCCGTTGAGCCGTTCTGGCGTAAATGAGTAACAAACATACATCCAACCAAACTTTCACATTTATAAATTTAGTAGGAAGTAGGATTAGTAAGATTTGTAGGATATGTAGCTGTAGTAGGTAGTCAATAGATAAGTATTTTAAGTCTCAACACGTCAACCAATTAGTTAAAAGGATTTACACACTGTCAGAGCACACTAGGTTCACTGAAATAAGAACCGCCAACATGGTGAAAATATTACAGATAATTATGAATTCAGATTGAAGGAAATATATAATATAAGAAATCGTTAGAAACACAAATATCATATACGTAATTGTAAAAAAGGTTATTGTATTTTTCATGACACTAAAATGTTGCGATGATAGCTCAGTGGTAAGTGACGTCGAATACCGCGGCGAAGGTCGTGGGTTCGAATCCTACAATGAGCTTGAGCTTTCGGTGAAGGAAAACATCGTGAGGAAACCACAGCACGGTGGTAGGGTACTATGTGGTACTCGACTGGCTGGCTACCACCCTCAAGTTGAAAATCTGTCGCTGTTATCGTAGATTTAGAATACTGTTGCATAGGTATGTATTTGGGAACACTATTAACTGCAGAGACGTCATCAGCTTTTATCTTATTGAAATATCGATGTCTGGCGCAGATTTGCCTAGTGAACGAAGTTTTAATAGAAATAATACAAAGCCAATAATGATAGCTCAGTGGTAGTTACGTCGGATACCTCGTGAGGAAACCATAGCACCCTGGTAGGGTATTTGTAGTACTCGACTGGCTGGCTACCACCCTCAAGTTGTGAGTCTGTCGCTAAGCACCTGTCGGTATGTACCGGCAGTTGCACTTGAGAGCCAGTTGCCTTTAAGGCATTATAGTAAGGTGTATCTAAATGTATTTATGAAAATGTTATAATGTTATTCAATTACAGAAAGATCCACAGCAGAAAAAAAATGACTTGCTGAGTTTCTTGCCGGAGTCTTCTCAGTTTAAGTGTATTCCGAACCGGTGGTTGAGTCAATTTGTTAACGTTCATAAGTACCTTACTAAACTGAATAAATGAGTTTTGATTTGATTTGAACACATAGATAGGCAATCTCGCTGGTATTACTAATGTATAAAAATTATACATAGTGTATTTTCTGAACTTTTTTTTTTTAAATTTTCATTTAAAATAATTTTTAAGTGTGTTAGTATTTGAGAATGCATGCATAACATAATCAACTTTTTTCCGATTTTTATCGATAATTTTTAGGGTTCCGTACCCAAAGGGTAAAAAAGGGACCCTATTACTAAGACTTCGCTGTCTGTCACCAGGCTGTATCTCAAGAACCGCGATAGCTAGACAGTTGAAATTTTCACAAATTATATATTTCTGTTGCCGCTATAACAACAAAAATATTTAAGGGGGGCTCCCATACAAAACCGCATTTTTTTGCCCTTTTTTGCTCGATATCAATAATGGCAACAGGTAGGCACTTGAAATATTCACAAAATACTTAGTCGTATTTTTACTTTAATAATAAATAATAAAATTAAAATAAATATTTAAGGGGGGCTCCCTATACAACAAACGTGATTTTTTGCCTTTTTTACGGAACCCTTCGTGCGCGAGTCCGACTCGCACTTGGCCGGTTTTTTTTTTCTTACATCCGCACATTTCGCTTGAACATGCCTGCCTGGTTGTTACTATTTGTATAAAAAAACAAAGTGTAAGGACTTGTTTCTTAGGCTCCTTGTTCTCGAGACAGTACCGGCTAAGCTTGTTCACGAGCATGTTTTGTACCTTACTTGTACCAAACCTTCATACAATAAAAAAACAGAAGCCTCATATGCTCCGTAAGCTCTGATTTCGATCAAGTGAAGCGGAACATCACAAATAAATATGACAATAAGTTTATTTGTTAAAATATTCAAGATAACTAATATCTTATTATAGATACTCAGTCGGGAGCAGACTATTGTCATTACAACTAAACGGAACGGGTTTAGAATATTGTATATAGATACATAAGCTATTGTGCAATGCAGTTTGTTATACAATATGATGTTCGAACTGTCTAGTGCAGGGGTCGGCAAACTTTTTAAGACTAAGAGCCAGAAAAATATCGACTTCTTGGAAGCTCAAAGAGCCGCTGTTTTCTATTTTAGGTTTTTCACTGTATTCTAAATTTTAATAGGACTGTATTAAAATGTAGTTTAATACAGTCTTTGGGTTCGAAATAAAGACAATTATTTGGCTCGCAGTAATTACGAAATATTTGATCTCATATGCACCGAAAAAAAATTTTTTTGAACGGAATTTGAAGAGCTGACCCTTCAAAGAGCCACATGCGGCTCGCGAGCCGCGGTTTGCCGACCCCTGGTAGTGGATTTTATATAGGTATGTCATGTTGTGCAAGGTCAGCAGATGGCCTTGGTCAGTATATGTAGATATGTATAATTTCTAAGTTTAGCAGATGGTCAGATGATTCGTAAGAAATTCAATAATCGGGATATTGTATTATAGGGATTCTACCTTTTCATTATTTTATTATGGATACTGTTAAAACGTACCCGTAAAATGAATTGTCATGGTCCACTAAAACGTAAAAGGCCTATATATCCGACGGTGCCGCCATGTGCCGAAAGTGGCACCTTACGCTACATTAACACGTAGTTGAAGTGGGATTATATCACACAGTATAGATTAGGTAATTCTGTCTATCTCTGCGGCGTTTATTGTAATGCTGTAAGTATTCATTTAGTCAATGCAGATCCACGCGGTTTGGCCTGAGGTTCGGCAGTGAAACCTCCTCTCCACACAGTCACCGCCTCCGTGATAAAATGCGGCGTCGCTGCCGCGGAGGGCGGCGCCGTCTGTTATGACGTTTAGAGAGCAACTCGAATGATGCCAAAACTATAAATATAGACAGGGCATTTCGCTCAGAACACTGTATTCGACTGATGGCCAAGTCACATGGAAAATATGATTGTAAGTAATTTTGATCTAAAGTTTTAAAAATCGTAGGACGTGACCACGGAGGCGATGAACATGATAATAATGTACCTACCTACTCATTTTGTAGAGCTAAAACCGTAATATTGCAAAATAAATTGAATAAATAATTTTCCACGACGAGGAGACTTAAATCGAATAACTAATTATCAAAATTCCTGTGTTAAGATGTTATGATCTTAAGTAATAACATTTTATTCCGGGAAAAGAAAAGATCCCTCGGGAACGCGGGTGAAACCGCGGGGACAGCTCAAAATCAAAATCAAAACTCATTTATTCAGTTTATGCCCTGGTAAGGCACTTATGAACGTTAGAATTGAATCTATCACCGGTTCGGAATATAAACTGTGAAGACTCCGGCAACAAACTCAGCACGCCTATTTTTTTTTCAGCAGTGGATTATTTACATTTAGTTTGCTATATGCTTTTCAATGACATTAGCTATGAAGAAGTGCATATTGAAAAACTAATTGTGTGTGAAGTCGTGACCATGACTAATATGTATATTGTATAGTAGGTATATTGTAAGGTCATGGTCGGTCAAATTAAATTATAACAACTAAAATAAATTTAATACAAATGCTACAAACAGTGTGCTTCGAGTATGTTATTTTTATTTGCTATAAAAAGCACCTTTTCTCTGTACTGTAATATAATATGTGTATTATGTTTAGACAGTTACCACTGTGCTAATTTGAACCTAAACCTGCATTGAGAGATACTAAGTGTCCCCCTTGTGTTGCAAGCGCATAAAAGTTACGAAAATATAGTTTTTGGAACATCGAATTAAGGAGCCTCCCCTTTATTCAGCAAGTGGAGCAAAGTTTGTACACTAAATAAATTAATATTTCTCCTGTCATAATTACATAAAACTTGATAGGTATATATACCTACTATTTAATTCAATTTATTATATTCCAACCTTCAGGGCAAAAGGGATACAAAATATTTTATGGATGAATTATAATGTAAGTTAGACCGCTTTTATTGTTATTTTTGGATGAATTGAAATTAACTCCTATGATAGGGGAACTTTACTTTGCAATGTTTCCTATAATATGTAGACAAGACTCTGGTATAAGATTAATTAAAATAAGCCATCGATTGGGTTTGTTTTTAATATTACCATAGAAAAT
Organism: Ochropacha duplaris; assembly: GCA_951361185.1. NCBI lineage: Eukaryota > Metazoa > Arthropoda > Insecta > Lepidoptera > Drepanidae > Ochropacha > Ochropacha duplaris. The sequence continues at coordinate 7,861,645 of OX592690.1, forward strand.
AAGAACTTAAGTTAATTCTGGCGAATAATAAAATGAATTTTATAGTTCGTTGATAAACTTCTAGTACGGGGTAGGTAATTAAAAGTTCTGCACGATCCCGATTTTCATGGGCCTTTTCATTTTCTCCGGAGATAGGTGCAACAAACGAATACGTCTTGGAAGAAAAATAGACAGCAATATAATACAACCACATGACGTTGATAGCAGACATCTTCTAAGCTATCAGAAAACTTTATAATATTAACATAAGAAATAATTTAGAAGGCAGGTATCCGACCGAACATAGCGACCTTCAATACTTATTGCAAACATGGTATCTACACAACATATCCTATATTAATAGATAGCTGCATTTACTGTCTTGTTTCGGATTGACGCGTAACAAAACAAGCGATGTCATACAATATATTAATTAGCCTCTTATATGAGTTCATCCACATTTCAAGGATTCTAAATTGTCTCTATACGAGCATGTAGCTTTATTTATTTTATTAGCAACATTTTTAGTTATCATAATAGCACAGAAAAGTCTAAATTTAATTATATGGTATCAATTTAACTGCTACATTAGTTAATTTCAATAGGATTGATTGCAAATTTCAAATACTTGATCAAAGATGACTTGCTATCGTCTCATCCAATACTTAGTATATCTTATCAGTCGAGATTGATATCTATGCGTAGCGAGACATATTGTCTGCCTACACCATAGCTTATTTGGTAAGCACAAACTAATTGTCCCCCACAGTTTCACCCGAGTTACGTACCTACATCCAAAAATAAAATAAAAATGCTAAATTCTCATTTTTCATTTTTTTAATTTTTATTTCCATAGGGCGTTTTTCCTTAGCCGCCGCGCCGGTGGGAATCTATGCCGCCGGGCACCGGCGAGTGGAAAAATGAACCATATATTTTAATACAGTTTTGCTTCCCCGGCACCGGCTAATGGAAAAACGCCCATAAGAACCTTCATCAAAGTATTAGAAAACAAAAAAAAAGAATATGAATGAAATCAGTAAAGTCGTTCCGAAATTATGGTGTGACCAAGAAATGGGGACAAATTTTTAATTATGTCGATATCATCATTATTGATATGATTAATGATAATTGTATTATGTATCAATTGGTAGGGATGAACGTCAGGAATAGCCTAAGTACGTGATTTAGTAATAGTGTTGTTGAAGAGTATTCATAAATTACACTCAATTATACAGGCTAAGACACTTATGTTACAATTGACTCTACCAGCGGTTGGGAATACCTACAATATTAAACAGTGGCTCTAAATTCCTCGCCAAGAGGATGCGAGTGCAGAAAGAACCTACTGTAACCACATATTTTTATCTTCCATGCCTTTTTATACTAGTAGTATACCAAGTTTCATGTAAAGACCTGAAAAAAAATTATTTATATCACACTAACTTTGCCACTCGTCATTTCCAACCAAATTACTAATAGATACAAGAATAATCTTTAGGGTTCACTATATTGTCTCTAGTTCTAGTAGTTTCTTTTACAACGTGTGATAAAGAAAATCAGCCTTCGTGTAATCCTAACCTCCCCGTTATTCATAAATTCTGTAACACGTGTTTATTATTTTCTTTTGCTTACTTACTGCATTTGCAAAGATTCATGGCTGTGGAATCATTTATATGTTTTTTTAGAAAGATGTTGCATGCAGGCCTTATACTTTGCAACTTAAGCAACTTCGACCGTTTGCCATAAAATACACTACCTGGCACTAGTGGGTCTAATTCCCACCCAGGACAAACATAATAATATGTTTTTTTTGTTTTTTTTATTCTCGATAGGCTTGTGTTTGACCACAATCTCACCATGGTAAGTGATGATGTGGCCGAAGATGGTAAGCACACAAAGCCTAGATGGGAACTGGCTCTCAAGTGCAGCTGTCGGAATACACCGATAGGTGTTTGGCGGCAGATTTTAGCCAGCCAGTCGGGTTCTACAAAGTACCCTACCACCGTGCTATGGTTTCCTCACGATGTTTTCCTTCACCGAAACCTCAAGCTCATTATAGGATTCGAACCCACGACCTTCGTCGCGGTATTCGACGTCACTTACCACTGAGCTATCATCGCCTTAAAATGTGTACATAAAGATTTTATCTACTTCTCCGAACATAGGTAGTAAGTAACGCGGCGTTACGGTATTACGTTGTTTTACGGGCGACGCCTAATATCCTATAATGTACACCGTGGGTAATTTATAAAAGTCATTGAGGTGTTCTGGATGTGAAGATGCCGTAGCACCTCGAAAGCTGCCTAGCTGAGTGGGATTCTTCGATTGACGCCTTTAACGAAATGGACAATTTACTTAGGTCTTCTACAAATTAAAAAGCGGGTATCCTAGAAAGACCGACATTGGTAAATTTCTGATTTTTCTTACATGTTCCAAGAGTTTCAGGGAGACGTTATTTCCCTTGATAACGTCAAGGGAAATAACGTCACTGACTAAAACCTCTCTATCTTTCGACGAAAGGGAATATCGTGAAGAAATCATAGCACCGTGTTACGTGGTAGTGGCTACGATCATAGCTCAGTGGTAGTGACGTGACCCCGGCGAAGGTCGTGGATTCCAATCCTAAAATGAGTGAGCTTTTGGTGAAGGAAAATATCTCGAGGAAACACAGCACGGTGGTAGAGTCGTTTGTAGTACTCGACTGGCTGGCTACCAACCTCAAGTTGAAAAACTGTCACTGGAATTGAGAGCTAGTTGCCTTTAAGTCATTGTAAAAAAAGGTCGGCAACACATTGGCAATCCCTCTGGTATTGCTAGTATGTCTAATAGGCGACGGTAGTCACTTACCATCAGGACCAATAACCCGCTTGCCTGGTTGTCACTGAGGTATAAACAAAAAGTTGAAATATGTCAACAAGGACCTACCTTCCAGCACTTGCACTCTAGCATTTAAGACTTCGTAAAAGTCGGTCAATTTTTTATTGGAAATTGTCTGGTATTTAAAATATCCTTGGCGATTACAGCAACAGGTGGATCGATTAAATCAAAGACTCTCTCATAGCCCACATATACCAAGCATAGTGGCCGATAATACTCTTCGTATGTGTGTTATATAGGGTACTCAAAGCCTTTCCAGAAACTGGTCTGTCGGAACGTGTGTATTAGTGAAATACGGTTCTATTCGAAAACGACTTGTAAACTTGGTTTTGGAGGAATATTGGCCTAAATTTGCCTCTATAGAGCCTTTTAGGACTTTCTTGAAGAAGAGCACAACTGCGATATTGTACTTGCCATATCAACGCTAAATTGTCATTAAGGTTGAGAAAATTACTATTTCCCTTATCAGTCAATCAGGCTACTGTCTGGACAATAAAAATGTATAAAGAGAATTTTAGTAGTACGTTTAACATCCTGATTCGCGAATAACACGGTCCCTAAAACTGCATGATATAAAAAGTTGAGTCAGGAATTGCGAATCAAGTTATTAGAGTGATGCTAGAGTCATTGAACTTACAATACGTTTAGCACTTAGGTCATGCATACATCTACCTTTATCAACTAATACCTAGAAAGCTCGTTGTTAAACGGGTCGAGTTACAGTTTAATAAACATTTCATTAAATAAGTACATACTAACTTAATCCCTTGTATTATTATAATAATTATAACTTACCTAATTAAGTATACGTTCTTATAAATTTTTTAGATTAAGTATGCTACGTATAGGTAATTAATGATGTCTGAACCAACATCAATGTAACAAAGAATTTAGTACCTATCATGGGAAAGTGAAAATGAATTTATTACTGCATATGCAAATAAAATAAGTTCTTGACGTACCCTCTAGGGACGGCAACATTGTTGGTGTATTGCAAGGTCGCGGGAGGTGACAAGTGTTGCGGAGACGACAACAGCAGCGTCAGCGTCGGGGAAGACGGCGAAGACGGCGACAGATACGGTTGCGCTTGCGGCGGCAAATATGGCGACATCGGTTGCGGTGGTGGTTTCTCATGGTAGTACGAATTGTATAACGGGTACTGGAAAGGCTCGTACTGGTTCGAGTGCCAATCGTGATCCAGAAGAGACCAATCGGCCATGGTGTGATCCTCGCAGTGGATGTGTGCCTATTGCGCAGCGAGTGTGTTGCACACGTGCATCGACGGACGCATCGCGCGCTTACTGACGCGCCCGGCGCGCCCCGCTCGCGTCTCGCGCCGCCCGATGCAACGCATAAACAAACTGCAAAATATCCTTTATCTGAGACCGCCTCACCGCTTCGCATTCGCATTGCACTCGCTGATGTAGTTATATATATACATACGTCGTTAGCCAGCCACTGATAGGTAAAGGGCGATATTAAGCCATGTTCACACCTAGTAAATTTTGATCACGAAGCCACCTGCGTCTCTACCTAACGTTATGTTTCGTATTTTATAAATCGAACAATGTGCATGATAATATTATTGGAAATACATTTCTTGTGGAAGTCTTGATGACGAATAACGCATTTTTTCTGTTATATCGTAGATCAGAGTTATTCAATTCTAATTTACTATTTACCTAGTTTCCTTAGTCGGTCGTACGGAATTGCTGATAGGTAAAAAATCATTACAAGAGTAGGTACATTTTTACAGTACACAATATTAGACCTATAAATAACTATTTATAGAGATTACGTTTGTTGACATTGGATCCATGTGCAATTAATTAGCGGTGAGCAAACAATATGATAACCTCGTGATACCGAGAGAGTAGGGACCAAATGAAATATCGACCTTAGTCCGCGCCAAGGTGAGAATGAAGTTAAACAAATCAAATATAATATCTCTTACTACAAAGTTGCAAAATGAAAACACCGCTGTTTACCATGAATCTTGTCTACTGATGCGATTCGAATACCTACAGATAGAAAACCGATTGATACAATCACTGATGATCTTTTTAATAAAGGCTTCACACACAGGCGTGATAATATCGCCCGTTCTAGTCGTTTGGCCAAAGCAAGATATACCTAAGCGTTTATTTAATTGTTTAAGGATTGATTTCTTATTTTTAGCAATATTGATGTTTCGCAAAAGCCATTATAGTTGCTGTCAGTATTTACAACTAATAAGATATTCAATATCAGTAGGTGTTGACGTATACCTACGTAGGAAAATAACTAAAGTTCCGTCCCACGAACTGACGCTAGCTGACGCTACAGTGCGCTACATTGTATGCTACGTGCGATGTTATCATCGCGCCAATCCTTAATCTTGATATCGCTGAAAATATCACACCTGTTTGGAGGGGACTTAATGATATTCCCTTCTCAGCTAAACAAATGATTATATTCTACAACAAGTGAACGAAAATAGGTATATTAACTGATATTTGGATTTGATAAGTTTTTACTTATTGAATAAAAATAGTAACTGGAACGTCTTATTTTAAATTAATTTTTTTTATTAAACTTAGGTTAATGAACAAAGCCCAGGTGACTATTTGGAACAAAATATATGGTTGTAGTAGCTCCTATTTGCACTTGCGAAGTGTAAAATACATATTTGAAATTTAATAATAATAAATACTCTTTATTGTGTACACAATTAAACAAAAATACAATATAACAGAAAAATGAAGACAAAACTTAGTGATAACAACACAGGCGACCTTATCGCTTTAGCGATTTCTTCCAGGCAACCTTGGGGTAACTGGAAATATGTCTTTGAGATTTGGAAATGTTAAGAAATTAAAAAAAAAAACTTGAGTTATATAAGTTATATAAGTCGAGAGAGTATATATATAAAAAAACAAAAAAAAAACATTTCTATTTATATATATATATATATATATATATAAATAGAAATGAAAATATCTGGTTTGCTTTCTATAAGAGAGAGAGAGAGAGAGAGACAGACAGAGAAACATGCGCACGCCGCACAGCTTACAATAGCTTACTATAGCAAAAAGTGCCGGTGACAATTTTTCGTAAGATTTTTTTCCGTCTAGCCCCCTTTCACAACGCGTGAAAAGATCCTCAGCAGAAACAAATGCCTTGCACTCTGCTCTTCTTGCCGGAGTTTTTTCTTTAAATGTATCCCAAACCGGTGGTAGTCAATTATAAGGTTCATATGGGCATTACCAGGGACTAAACTGAATGAATGAGTTTTAGTTAGAAAGAAAGAACGAAAAACATTTATTCTGTTAAACTTTTCACTTTTAATTTGAATTATATAAATGTCACATGCAAAGGTTTGGCATCTTCGGTAGTAATAAGGTAGTAAATATCGATCGATAACTAATATATTGAAGATCCTGAGGGATCGCGTTGAACTCGTTCCTATACGTTCAATTAAGCTTTGCATGCGCTACGTAATGTCAATACCAATTTTACTCCTGTAATCTGTAGCTAGCTTTAATACTCAAAAGTAGCTTTATCTAGGTAATCTTTTCTATAACAGGAGCACTCAGGAGGATGGAAGTCGTATAAAATTACACCTACCAACCTACTTACACTCACTCGATGTGACATAATTATCTGATAAGTAGGGCCGGATTTACCCTATGCTGCCCTAACACCGGACCCTGACCTGAAAATTTGCCTAAGGCCTAAACAAAGTGTGTAAATTTTCGATATACAATAATCAAATATCTCAATAGAATTATTTATTTATTTTTAGTTTGGTACAAAGCAGTCTTTCTATACACACCACCGCTCTATCATATTTTGCAATGGGAACAAAGGTATATCGTGGTTATGATAATCTATATTCTCTTAAACCTCTTGGCTCGCGGATGGGTTGGTCGACCAAAACTAGCTACAAAAAATAGAATTTACCTGCATGTTGATGTGCTTGGCGAGTCTTCATCCCCAGACAGGGTGGATATAGGCGAGGGAGCACGCGTGTCTTCCGAGCCTTCGGGCGAGGCGGGCGCTGGAGATTCTGGCACCACCAAGAAATCTCTAGTGCTGCGGATCACGCCAGGAGTGCAGCTCTGTGTATCCGCCATTTCTAGACATATCCTGAAAAATTATAGAGAACAATTAAGTATGCTTTTTCATCCTTATAAACATTATTTACCTAGTCTGAGACTGTACGCACGCCGCTTGTAATTGCTTCCGCTTTCTATTATAGATTGTGACGTCTTCTGTGTATTATCTTGCTGTGAATCTCATGTGCTTTCAAACTGCTAACTAGGTATTGAGTGTATTGTGAGTCGTTATTACAAGCGGAGTGAAACAAACGCATATTTTATTTCTCCGGCTTGTTACCTTAACGAGACGGATTCGAGTTGCCACCGGCTCAAATACACAGGTACCACCTATACTACACACACATGCATATCCCAAACAGGTGATTGGTACATACATATACTGGGTGAATGCTTTGAGGTGGCATATTTTCAAAAACTATGTTGAGTTTATATAACTTTAGGTCTACTTATGACATTGCTGTTTTATAAATAAAAGTTAGTAATGTTTTATTTCTATTAATCGAAGTATAACCATGCTAATAAATGATGCATCTTTGTTTGGAAGCTCTCTGTCATACAACGTACCAGGCCTTGCGGCCACAGATTTCCTGAATTTTCATAACTTAATGGCATGAAAAACACTAGTTAAAAAGTAGATTAGATATTGATGTTTTTTTCAATTCATGTACCAATAAAGAGTTAGCTATCTTTTATCATTAACAACCCATAGCACAAGTAATCTTAATTTTGAAGAGCTGGGGTTCACTTTTAATTGATTTACAAAAAAATCAAAGAAGCCTCTGGGGACGCGCGGGTAGGATCCTTACCCGACAACGCATTAGCTTGGCCAATCAAAAAGGGAACGCTGCCAGCCTGCTGGGAATCTTGCCAATCGGTAGCAGCGGCAACCTTGAGGAAATGTGATATATATAGACTGTTTATTTGTTGTAATTACTCAATAAATATTCTAAAATATAAGACAATCCAAAAAGTCCATAGAAATAAGCAAAGTAATTTCCGAATTTTCTTACCTTTTAATTTTCGTAATTACCTAGTCGTACTAGGTAATTACAAAAATTTAAAGGTTTAAATTTGTCTAATCAGTTATTATGAGATGAGACGAAGAGATGCGCTTACCAGGGAACGAGACGAAGAGATGCGCCTACCAGGGAACACAATTTAACTCTTATTTCAAAAGAAGATAACAAAATTAATGCATGATTGTATTTCAAATACTTGCCCACTGTCATTTGAACTGTACTTACCAAGTTTTAAGCTCAGCCATTCAATTTAAATTTCACATCAAAACCACCAATAAGATGATGAAACTGACGAAATGCATTTTCTGCCGAAATATTTAACGGTGTTTTATAAAAATATGATCGAGGCCACGGGAGACAGGCGGCGGGCGGTTAGCTTTTTCCGCCCATGCATCACCCTGGCCATCCGAAGAGGAAACGCTGCCAACCTGCTAGGAACCATGCCGTTCGTTCGGCAGCAGATATAGATTGTATATCTATAGGTATATATAAAAAGAGAAGTCCTGACTGACTCATCAACGCCCAGCCTAAACACTTAGACCTAGAAAGCTGTTTTTTTTCACAGATGTTGTTTTTAAGACAAAAGAGCGGATTTTTTGAAATTCAACCCTTAAGGGCGTGAAAAAGGGGGTTTGTATGGAAGTCCGTCATTTTTGAAGTCAGAATCATGAAACTTTGATTTTAAGCTAACAATAAAAAATAAAGAAATACGTGTTTTAGCGTTTTTTTTAATTCCACCCCTGAAGGGGTGATACTGATACGGGGCTTCAAAGTTAGTATGAAAAATGATAAGACCTGACTCACTGACTCATTAACACCCAGTTTATAAGATGTAGACGAGGAATAAGAAAGGAGTTTTTGAAGTTCAATCTCTAAATAACTAAGTAAAAAAGAGATACGCGGGTGATACCGCGGGCGGAAAGCTAGTTTTGTATATTTGTTGTAAATAAAATGTAAATATTCATTTGAAACAAAAAGAAAAATACACGATTTAATGAAAACGCAACGTCTCATCACAATTCACGCCAAAATGTTCAATTATTTCTGATATACAAATAAGTCTATAGATTGTCTTTCTTGTTACACAATTGAAGCGATTCACGGTAAGTGATGAGCATACAAAGTCTACAAAGTAACAGCAACACCGTTAGCTGCTTGGCAACAGAATCAACTCGAGTCACTCGAGCTGCTACTTCGAAGTAGCCTATCACCGAATTATAGTTTACTTTTGAAGTTTTCCTGCAGAGCTCAAATTCTCGAATCCTCGATACATCGCTAAGACTTTGTATGATACCTACTGCCGCTGAGATTTTGGGTATTAAGCTCCGAGTATTCCTAGTTTTATTCATGGCATCGCAGTCTAGTTGTTATGATCGGTATTTACTACATAAATTAGCCTAGCCGCCTAGTAAGTAATTACGAGACTGTTACCAGGCAAGCAATGAATCTGATTGGTTGCGCGTTGACTGATGAATTTGAAGTGTATTCAATGGTTATGCTGTGAAATAAAGCAAACAATTAACCATCTGAGAGCCAAGAGATCATTAATATCGTCTTTCGATAGGGTTTCAAGCTTCACCACACGCAGTAGATACCTATGTACTGAGAGACAACAATGGGTAATTTTCTTCACGTAATTTTAATAAAGGAAATGGTCTACGGTGTCAAATGATTCCTAGCAACAGAATTTCTAAATATTTCAGCGCTTACTGTTGAACATGGAACTTAATTGAGTGATTATGTGCATTTGTTAAAAGCGTTCAAGTTCCTACGTTAATTGGTTAATCCTAATCTTAATATGGATGCGAGTAGCGCAAGGCCGGCCATCGTGGAGATCCTTGGGGGAAGCCTTTGTCCAGCAGTGGACGTCTTCTGGCTGATATGATGAATCTTAATATGAAATGTGTTCTTTCTATCCAATGTTTCTAGACTTAACTAATTCTGCACTAAGTAACGCACATACAATAGTACATTATGGTACAAGTGTGTAAAGTTGGTCATTACCGCTGAGGCGCAATTAAGAATAAGAGAGCCGAGGACGGTAATCATCAATACACACGTGTATCATACGACGTTTTTCAACACACTTGTGAAGAAAATAATACTAAAAAATCATTTTATTTAGTAGATAATACCTAGATAGTTTTCAGGTAGTAAACTTTCCATAACGTTAAGGGCTTCACATCTTATATCGGGCGGTGTAAACATAAATCATTTTCTTAATTACCTACTGCAATATCCACACTACACTCCGATATCTCATAACACACGCATTTTTGGTTGTTTAGGTCACAGAAGTGCATCCTTTGATGCCAGCGATGCGACACAGGTCAAGTTAGGCTAATTAGCCACTCTTTTGCCTAGCTACACTTTTACTTATAGGAATATTATTGGCTTTAAATAATATCTAAGTACTTTTGCAATAATGTTTGTAAGAGATGCAACTAGTTTAGTGCAATTTATCAGCACTAAATTTTAATAGAGTCACTCCAAAATTAAATCGATTTGATATCCAATGCATAATTAGAAATAACCATAGAGAAATTTAATTATAACTCAATTTGCGCATTCTTTTTTACGTTTGCGGTACAAAACATCATGTACCTATCCATGGATGAGAGCTAAAACGAGAAGAACATAGAATGCGGTATCTAACGAAAGAAGCAGACTGGAGTGCCTAATTCGAAATGCGTTACCATGACAACGGAGTGCACCGCGCGCCCGTGGGATCGCCCTTTGGGTTTGTACACACACACACACACACATTTAACGCAGAGGTCATTCACCCCAGTTATTTCATCCAAATTAACTTCAATCTTTATTTACAAACTATGATTTTAAATTCATGCAGGCTTTCTTAGGTATGTAACTTCATTAAAGTTTAGTATTAATAAATATACGTATTATAAAAATTACAAATATTTTCATGGTATTAAAGGCTAAATCGTAATCTTCTTACTAACTTTATAAAAACATGCTCCATTTCTTCAAATTAATCAATCCCCTTCTGTTTGCATATTTCACACTTAACACTTATTGTACTTGTCATTTTATTCAATATTCGAATGCATTAAAACATAACCTACTGCTACTAAGTATATTTACCAAAACGTTTTGAAAAGATGCATTTACTTTATACTTATAGAATTATGTAGGTATATATAGATTAAAACTGCTATAACTGGTGCCACCTAACAGCATGTCTTGGAACTAACTTAGACTTAAAAGGGCAATGAATAATGAACTTCATCAGATACTCAGACTTATTGTGTAGGTCTGTGATCAGATGGCTCTCTTGAACATAAAAATATTAAAACATAGGTACCTACGATAATACCCATAACCGTGCATCGGATAGGTATTACAGAAAAATAAATGACAAACGGATACAAAAGATATAATATACCTACCTAATTAACGAAATGCGTAAATTAAATACAAACTCGCAGCAATGAAGCATCGCTAACAATTATTACATGTACTAACTTATAAATAAAATACTTATTTATATTATATGTTACTATTTGAAACATTAAGAATTATTTTAACAAAACTATTTGGTAGGATAAAACCTTTTCAAAGCAACATATTTTCTAAAGATGGCGCTCATATTCTATTCTCGTTTATATAAACCAGAGGGCGCTAACATTCATCAAACTATGTAATAAAAAAAATCTCATTTCAGTTTATTAGGTACACGAAATATCAAAAACTATAATACCCATAACCGTGCATCGGATAGGTATAACAGAAAAATAAATGACAAACGGATACAAAATATATAATATACCTACCTAATTAACGAAATTCGTAAATTAAATACAAACTCGCAGAAATGAAGCAACGCTAACAATTATATGTACTAACTTATAAATAAAATACTTATTTATATTATAATATGTTACTATTTGGAACATTAAGAATTATTTTAACAAAACTATTTGGTAGGATAAAACCTTTTTAAAGCAACTTATTTTCAAACTTGCTCTAAAGATGGCGTTCATATTCTATTCTCGTAACCAGAGGGCGCTAACATTCATCAAACTATGTAATAAAAAAAAAACATTTCAGTTTAATAGGTACATGAAATATCAAAAAGTTGTAAGTGAAAATCCTAAATACCTGATACTGAGTAGTATTTTGCAATAGGTATAGGTAACTTTTACAATTTGACACTCGCCTTGTCTTACAATAAATATTGATTTTTTTTATACTATACTGCTAATAAATCACAATATTTTCAAACTTATCAAACTAAACGATGGGATTTAGTATATATTAAGTAGGTATATAAATAAGTAGGTAGTCTTTCCTACCTATTAAGTATTTGCCAGGACGTATCTATATATAACGTGCTGACTATAATTTGGTGTAAACTTCCATTGATCTTATTCTCTTTAGGCGAATGGAGCTCGTCGGTAACATTTCAAGAAAGATTCCGTTTCTATTCAGGTATTTTGGAGGATTACTTACCCTATTCCTTCAAAACAGGTTTTGAATGTTGAATATATTTTAAGATGTTGATATCAACGATATAGATACCTACCTACTTATGGTTTTTTAACAGTGTCTCCCGTACAACCGACTTCAACCGAGTAGCTAATCCCTTTACCCAATGGTATTTATCAAAAACAGACAGGACACCTTATAGCAGGGATCACCAATTAGCTTCATTTGGGGTTTCTTTTTAAAATGCCGTGACTGTCTCTCTTTTTATACATATAGGTATAATACGTATTTATTTGCTAAACTAAACGTAATGAGCAAAAGTAAAAAGGTCAGTCATGTGGATAATTTTGTTTTAATATTTTAATTCTATTTACCTATACATAATTATTATGAAATAGCAAAAACAAATCAGGTATGTTTGTACCTAATAACAGAAGAGCCATCCGTTTCAAGTGTAGCTACTGAAAATAATGAAATTAACCATCGTTATTATATAAACACCTAATTTGTAAATACAGGATACCTAATGAGATGTAATTTTCCGAAACTTAATTCATAAAATCCGAATTATGTAGCGTGAATTTAATTTTGTGAAAATATACAATTGCACATTTAAAACACAATACTATTATTATAATAGGAGAGAGTCTAAATTTCAATTTCAATATTATATATACTTTTATAGATAGATTTAGGTTCTGATGTTTAAAACTTGGGTCCCGACCCAACATGTCAAGTAAGTCATGCGCTCTAAGTATACTTCTGAGTCGGCATGATGAATGTGTCACCGTATTTAGAATGGCACTTAAGGGCCAAGTCCTACTGAAAGTATTCACCGTACCTATAGCGAGGTGAGGTTAGGAGACTATAACACTCACCAGAACATATCTATCGAGGAATTTAACTTTATATCGGACTAGCTGTCCCCAGCGGATTCATCTTTTCCTACGATAAAAAGTATCCTTACTCCAGTAGTTGCTCTAGTAACGTAATTGATACTCGCTAGCGACTACGGTAAACAATTAGTATGAAGATTTGTGCAGCGCCTCTAACGGACAGTTGGTATCACAGTTTTTCATACAAAGTTTGTTACGATATTCGCTAGCGAGTATAGATTACGATACCAGAGTAAACCCATGATAGAGGTACAGGATATAAACTAATAGAACTTTTTAAGAGCAACTATTCCGTCGTACATGATTTTTACGTAACTTTAGCTGTTTACGCAGCGCACGGACGTAACGGAAGCTCTCAATAGAAATGAATTTTCCCCGTTTTTGCATAATTGTTCATTGATGCTCCGCCTCTATTAGTCAGAGCGTGATGTTAGCTAAGATACCACGGGAACGCGGGTGAAACTGCGGAGGACATAATATTATAAGTAATAGATATCGCTCTGAAAGTTTAACGTTCTACAGTAATAATTTAAAGAAGATAAGTTAGTTATTTTACAGTCGAAGGGCCAGTTGGTGTGGTTAGATATATACCTACATTACCTGTTACGCCACAGGTCGTGGGTTTGGTTCCCATCTAGTTCATAGATTTGTGTGCGTGATCATGTATGTTTGTCCTGAGTATGTATTTAAAAACCCGGCCAAGTGCGAGTCGGACTCGCGCACGAAGGGTACCGTTTAACACCGTTTTACCGTTTAAAAAAAAGCGTTTGTTGTATGGGAGCCCCCCTTAAATATTTATTTTATTTTAATTTTAGTATTTGTTGTTATAGCGGCAACAGAAATACATAATTTGTGAAAATTTCAACTGTCTAGCTATCGGGGTTCTTGAGATACAGCCTGGTGACAGATAGACGGACGGACAGACAGCGAAGTCTTAGTAATAGGGTCCCGTTTTTACCCTTTGGGTACAGAACCTAAAAGTCTCTTTACCAGTTTATTAATTATATCAAAGTACCTATTTATCTGATTTTTATAGTACAAGCTCTGCATAATATCTTCATACTCAGGGATAATGTAGCATTTTAATGGTGAAAGAATTTTTGATATCGGTCCTGAGGTGCGTCATGTTCGATAGCGCGTCGCATAATATTGTTGGGACACATAATTATGTACCTACGCGTGTCACATTGCTTAGCAAGCATTTTTATTGTTTAAACTCACATCGTACATAGTGGTAGGGGAGGCGAATAGGGGATTTCGGGATTTACTCGAGCGCGTCAGATTAACATAAGGGGGGCAACCTTGCACCTTGTGAAGTACTCTCACCAAATCTGAGCCTTCTATGTAGTGTCGAACGCCTAGGGTAGCCCGTCAGATTAGTAAAAAAAAATCGATGGTTTGAAATACTCGAGCGCGTCAGATTAAGGTAAGGTAAGTTAGTTACATGCAAAATAGTGTACATTTCAATAATCTGACAAATTGGGCGTGACGAAAGAAAATTGGAGACTCGCAAAGTTGCAAAAAAAAAACGTCACCTGGATTTTCTCGAGCGCGATTGGTTTTTTTTTATTTTGAAGGAAATTAGTCACGAATCACGGAAATATCTTAATCTGCCGATTTGCACAAGCCGAAGTGGCTAAAATCATTATTAAGTGTATAGTCCAGGAATATTATGAGTTTCACCTCAGAATGAGAGATAGTCAGCTATTAACTTGTATAAACCTTTATTTTGACACCCTAAAACTTGTCTCAAAAGCTACTTATCTTAGGGTGCCCGCGACTACTGATTTTTCAAGGTCAAAGGTCAAAAAATCATTTATTGCAAATATCTCGTTTCCTATGGGTTTTTTGGTACATGTATTCATAATAAATATTGTAGAAGGTTAAATTCTCTACAACTTTTGTACAAACATTTTTTCGATATCTTGAACCATTTTCGAGATTTCGATATTTTTTACATATTTTTTTTTTCAAACCGTCAGATTAAGGAAATCCCTCAACATAATTGTCAGATTATGGGTCAGTACAACAAGGCCATCAAGAAGAACCGCCTGTATAAAAATCTGACGCGCTCGAGTAAATCAAGGTCACGATTTTTTTTTGCATTTTCAAAAATCGGCCCTGACTGATGGTCGCGTCCAAATCGTCAGTCTTTAAAATAGGAGCTACTGGAGGGTTCACTTAACATCCCTTATCAATGTCTGACGCGCTCGAGTAAATTTTTTTTTAAAATATTTTCGACCCCTTCGTACGGCCACCCCCACCACGCAAAACGGCAGATTATTATTTTTCCGTTATCAGACAGACGTGGCGCGACTACCCTATTAATATCTGACGCGCTCGAGTATTTCTTGGTGACTGTTTTTTTTTACATTTTTGAAACCCTGTAGACGCTCCCCCCACCGCTGAAGGGGAAAATATCACATAACCTTTTTTTCTTTATTCCACCTAATCTTCAAATTCCAGTAGGTCCCAAAGACGCTCGAGTAACTACAAATTTAGCATCAATGCCTCCCCTACCATAGCGCACTGCCATAGGGCTTGGTGCCGGTTATGGACAGTAAGGAGGAAACAGAAAAAATCATTGATAGTTTAGAACTTTATGAGAGTTGTCTTAAAGATTCTAACTGTAAAAAACTGTTAGCCACGTTTGTTTTAAAAACTAGGTTAAATAAATCAGCTAAACTTAAACTAAAACAAGAGTACGATTCTTGTGCTAACTTAATTAAGGATATGAAATATTTTTTGTTAACGAAAAAGTCACTTACTTCGTTATTGACGCAACTTAATAGTATGTCACAAAATCAAATGTCAATTTCTGACTACGCTTCACGTATTGAAGAACTATTTGTAGACCTTACGATTGCGCAAGCTAATTCTAATGACAAGGCGTACGAAATCTTAAAACCAATAAATGAACAACTCGCAATAAAAACATTTTCAGATGGACTGCGTAATAGGCGTTTAAGTACCATAATCTCAGCTAGAAACTATACGGAGCTGAAAGATGCCGTTCGAGCGGCACAGGATGAAGAATTGTCCCAACCATCGAATTCTAACTCGATAATGAACATGCAAGGGAGTATGCGAGCGAGTATGTGAGGTATGTACAGAGGACCATCGTTTCGAGGCGGTGGAGGTTATTTTCAAAGAGGTTTTCGGGGTAATTCAAACCATCATAAGGGAAATTACGTCAACAATAACCATACAAATAGATATAATAACTACAATACTCGAGGGAACCAAACTCGCGGATATCACACACAATCGAATCGTAGTCGAGTTTATCGTAGTAGAAGCAAATGAATTATGCCGATTTATCGACCGAGAATCAAACTCGCGATAATAATGATGATGTTTCTCAGAGTCAAGTAAATAATAACCAGTTTTTTCGATCTTAAAGAATATAATATTTTAACATGTGACTTGAGTAACGCAAATTATGTATCATTATACATAAATGAAACAAACTGTTCGTGGTTACTCGATACCGGAGCTCCATTATCAGCAATAAGCACCGATGTTTTGCCTAAAAATATACCAATATACGAAGATAAAATTGTTATAAATGGTATAGGTGGAAAAAGTTTTTCTGATGGATATGTTTATTTAACTCTAAAATCTTGTAATGGTACATTTTATCAACATAAGTTTTATTTATTCAAGAAGTTACCCTGTAGCTCAAATGGTATAATAGGCCAAGATTTTTCCAATAAATTGAATTCCGTTACATTTGATTTAAAAAAATCTTTACTTATTTTAGATTCTTGTGAAAGGAGAGACGTTTTAAAGTTATATAAGAAATCAGAAATTTGTAAAGATTTTTTTAATGTCCCACCACGATGTGAGTCAATACATTATATACAATTAGATACAAATATTACTCAAGATTGCGTAATACTTTCAAAGGAAATTCAAGACAATTTTTTTTAGCAAGTTTAATAGTTACACCTAAAAACAACGTAATTCCAGTACGAATATTAAATACAAGCGATAAAAACGTTTTATTGCCAATTTTCAAACCCGATTTAGAATCACTAGAAAATTATAAAATATGTTCATTTAATAAATGTGAATCAAACTCAGACCGTGCACAAACATTATTATCGTTACTAAAATTGGATCACTTACATTCCAACGAAAGGCAAACAATAGAATCTCTATGTTCGAAATACGCTGACATCTTTCAATTGCCAGGCGATAAGCTCAGCACTACAAACTTGTATAAACAAAACAATGTTTTAAATCGTAATTCTAAACCTGTTTATACAAAACCGTACCGTGTCCCCAACAGCTTAAAACTGGAAATGCAAAACCAAATAAATAAAATGTTAAATAATGATATAATTGAAGAATCATGTAGTGAGTCTAGCCCAATTTGTTAGTACCAAAGAAGCCTGAACCAAATAGTAATAGTAAAAGTTGGAGATTGGTAGTGGATTATCGTAAATTGAATGAAACTATTCAAGACGATAAGTTTCCATTTCCTAATATCACTGAAATACTAGATTCATTGTCAGGAGCTATCTACTTCACACATTTAGACCTCAGTCAATCGTATTATTAATTGAACTTGACCCCGGAGAGTCGTAAAGTTACAGCGTTCACAACCAGCACTGGCCAATATCAAAAAGACTATCGATGGGCTTAAAAATAAGTCCAAGTGTTTTTTCACGTTTTATGACAGTTGCGATGTCTGGCCTTACATACGAAAAATGCCTAGTAGTTTTTGGGCGAAATTTGGAAAGTCATAATAAAAATCTCTTAGATATTTTTCAAAGATTAAGAAAGGTTAATCTGAAACTTAACCCTAATAAATGTCAATTTTTAAAGACCGAATTACTATACTTAGGACACATGGTAACAAAGGATGGTATTTTACCCGACCCAAATAAAATAACAGTAATTAAAAACTACTTTTTACTCTATAAGACGTTTTGTTGCTTTTAGTAATTACTATCGAAAATTTGTAAAAAAAATTGCTGAGATAACTTCACCATTAAATAAACTTTGCAGAAAAAATGTGCCTTTTGTATGGTCAATGGAATGTGAACAGTCATTTATAACATTAAAAGAAGCGTTAATATCACCACCCATACTGCAATACCCTGATTTTTCTGCGGATGGCGAATTCATTTTGCAAACAGACGCTTCTAATATGGCAATCGGCGCCGTACTTTGTAATAAAGACTTGCGGCCGGTAGCCTACGCTAGCCGACCTTTAAACAAAGCGGAAAAAAATTACTCAATAATTCAAAAATAATTATTAGCTGTCGTTTGGGGTGTTAAATATATAAATATATACATATAAATCTCGATTATAGGTTACAATTCACGCGAGACGTATTTGTAAACAAATTGAGTACATTTTGTAAGAAAATAAATGTCGACAAAATATGTGTTATTAAAAATAATGATAATGAAAGGTTTATAAGAGAATTAATAAATGAAATAAAAGGTAATACAGATTACCAGGGCCCAAAAATTTGTGTATTAAGAGGTATTGAAAAAATAGATAAAGAAAGTGATAAAGAGTTTATTATTAACGATTATCATCTGCTGCCTACATAGAAAATGACGTACGTGAATTTATTCGCTAATGTGAAAAATGTCAAAGAATGAAACATTCAAAGCATACGGTTGAGCCAATGGTTGTGACGACAACCACCACGTCTGCTTTTGAAACGATTTATATGGACTTAATGGGTCCCATGGACAAAGATGTAAACGGCTATACAATGTGAATTAAGTAAATTTATAGAAGCTTATCCCTTAGAAAATAAAGAAACTAGTACAGTAGCTAGAGTTTTAGTAAATAATTTTATTTTAAGATTTGGTGTTCCAAATCGTATCGTTACAGATAGAGGCACTGAATTTTTATCAAGTACTATGACAGAGGTTTGCATATTATTGGAAATAGATAAAGTTAGTTCTACAGCATATCACCATCAAACTATTGGAGCTTTAGAAAACTCTCATAAACACTTAGGTTCTTTTCTCAGAATTCAATGTGAGAAACACCCAGAGGCTTGGAGCCACTGGCTACCATTTTGGTGTTTTTCGTATAATAATACTGTCCATACCGCAACCAAATATGCACCCTATGAACTAGTATTTGGAAAGATTTGTGAGATTCCTACTAGAATAAGCAGTAGAGTAGAACCATTGTATAACATAGATAACTTTATTTTAGAATTAAAATATAGATTACAACTAGCACAGAAAGATGCTCGTGAAAATTTAATAAAAGTGAAAAACGATCGTAAAAATAAATATGATGAAAAAGTGAATTCAGTGACGTATAACAAAAGTGATTTAATATTAGTGAAAAACGAAACCGGTGGAAAATTAGAGACATTTTATTTAGTATTAGAAGATATTGAACCAAATGTTGCTGTATTGAAAAATGGCAAACGCGAAATAGTC
Organism: Ochropacha duplaris; assembly: GCA_951361185.1. Taxonomy (NCBI): domain Eukaryota; kingdom Metazoa; phylum Arthropoda; class Insecta; order Lepidoptera; family Drepanidae; genus Ochropacha; species Ochropacha duplaris. Next base: position 7,881,391 of record OX592690.1, read on the forward strand.
CATAAGAATAGAACTAAGCTCTTTATTTCTTAATCATAAGTAAGAATTAGTTTTAATTTATGTAATTACTTGTTTTTTTTTCTATTAGTGCTTAAAAGAAAAATGTTAATGTAGTAAATTTTTCTTTTTTTATCAACCCCCGTAATGTGGTGTGTATTAAATGGGACTTTGCCGAGTACACACGTCGTTGGCCATACGTCACAACGTATAAACACCGCAGAGGAAACAATACGGTTTTTTAGTTAATTCGTTACAAAAATATAAATCTTTCCTCTTTATAATATTAGTGTAGACTAACTAACCTAATACACGATAACCTGTCTAATAAATTTCCCATGGACAAAGCACTTTCAGTTGTTCCCCAATTTTACGGGCAGCTATTCCATTTATATCGAAACCGGCACGCATCGCGATTTTTTCCTCGTTTTATGACCAGGATCCTTCGCGGGCACCAAAGATTCTTCACAATCGGGTTTACGGTAGGTACCATGGCATTTTTAAGATTTATTATGATACCTAATTTGATAATATTTCAATATTATGGGAAGTGTTAAATATGTGTGTTAATTTGTTGCAGACCGACATATTTTTATTTTCTTTGCCTATGTCCACATGGTGCCTACACTTCACTATCATATGAAAACCTAGCGCAATGTCTTATCTCGTCTAAATCACACATCCTTTTCGCAGTTAGTGAAGGTTTAGATATATGCTACACAATTATAATAGATAATAATCTCTAATAAGTATTAAGGCAAGTAACAAACGTATTAATTATAACTAACAACTACCTAATAAACGGTTTAAGCTCGCCTTTTAACGGATTCACGCACGTAACTCGTTCAATTTAATTAGGGAAATAATTAGATACTGTTTGATAGCCTAAATACAGTTTTATAAAAGGCATCAATCTTGGCTTCTATTGTATTAAAACTAGATTAGGTTATGTAAGAAAGGACAGCGATACTTACAGTTTCTGGTTTTATAGATGACAAAAACGTACCTAAGTTTATTGTTTTGTTCAATGGTTCGATGTGGGAGCTATTATTATAATACACTAGCTATCCCAAACAAAAAAACAAAAATAAAGCTATCCCCCGCGGCTTCACCCGTGTTCCCGTGGGATTTTCGCAACATAGCGTGATGTTATGTAGCCTTCCACGATAAATGAGCTATCCGACATTAAATATGTTTTCATTTCGAACCAGTACTTCCTGAGATTAGCGCGTTCAAACAAACAAACTCTTCTGCATGGATTGTATAGATTTTTTTATTATATTTAGTACAAATAGCGAACTTAATTTTTGAATTATTTAACGTTGAATGTCGTACTTACAGCAAACGTAAGATTGCCATATTTCTATGGATAATATTACCGTAATAGCTACTATTTTAACAAGTAGGTAAGGTGTGAAGTTGTGCTCATCGGGACAAAGGGGTCCTATTCTTTACTTATTTATGCATAACCGTAAGATAAGACATTTAAATGACTGATACAACATACGTAGGTACTCGTATGCACTCGTAGGTATATATTTCTATTAATATTGAGTTGAGTGAAACTGGATGTATGTAATTTGTAAAGCTCATCTGTAATACAGCTAAAAACACAAGAAAATACACTTAACATCTAATAAAACCAAAATTTGGCTTTCTTTGACGCAAACAAAATACAGAGAAACACCTCGACGTAATAGAATAAATTAATTTGGCCTTGGAATAAATTTTATAGTAGGTAAATATATTAATAGATACCTAAATTGATTTAATTAATCTGTATTAGATAGTCTATGTGATCAATAATGTTCTCAATGTAGGGCAGCGAGGCTTTAGAGTGAGTTAGACCTAGAACCTTGTTGACCGATGACCAAATCGTGTAGGTGTTCACACCTGCGCCACGCTTGACTGCGCGACCTTAGAATGGCACAACCATATGCACACTGCACTGAATGAACTAAATTCGCCTCGCAAACTTTTTTCTCAGAAGGTTAAATATAAATATTTCCTGATCTGTCGACACCAATGCCGCGTATTGCGCCAGAAAGCATGCTCTGGAACCGCCTGCTGGCCGATCTTCGGCACGAAGGTCAATCGTCACAGCTAACCACCTTGTTCCTGGAAACATTTGATCGATCACGTAGGCAGTTGTTCGTCTAGAAGTTTACAGCAAAAACAATGACAATTTATTCTAATTGCGATAAATGAGTCGACATTGTACTTGAGTAGGTATTTAGATGATGTTTGTGAGTTTCTTTGGTGAACCAAACGACCGATTAATTTTGAATTTTAGTGTAAATAGTCCCCTTCGGCAAAACCACAGGTATCAAGTGGCCTACGTGGTGTATCCGACTGCGACGTGCGCCGGAGCCTTGACATTATTGATACTGAGTAAATACTATGTAAACGCATTTATGTTATTAAAAAAACCTAGTTTTTATAGTTTTAAGGGCCTATATCTTACAACTAATCGAGGCGATACTCTGACCTATATGTCAGTTTTCTACATACAGAGAATAGGTGTCATCATTGGTTAGTGGTCTGAGGTCTAACCGGAGATTGTGAGACATATTCTAACAGTCCTAAATCTCTACATTTCGAAGTAATTAACGAAGGTCTCGCTCGAACTTCAGCGATACGAGTGACAAAAAGTAAAATAAGAAAAAGTTTATTCGTGACTTAGAATGACTCAGTATGTTCTAATTGTACAGTTCCTGTTATAACAATTTGAATTGGGCGTGTTCCGTATACTATATGCTACGACATAGGTACCTATTAGAGCAAAAACTTACATAATGAAGAATAATTGAACTGTTTATGTCTTGTAGATATAACATAGTCTGTAGCTTATTTTCTGACATCATCGGATATTTACCGGCTTTTGTAGAAACAAAATACTATAACAAATGATGTATATGATCCTTGCAGGTACGCTCTCAACCGTTACCTATTCAAATTAACCCCATGGCACACTGTTAATCCATTTAAGCATTTATATTTGGTTTATTTTTATTTTGGATGCGGTTTGGCTTTACGTCGATTACAACATCAGTTCCATTGTTTTAATCGGGCGTGAAGTGGAACCCAGAAATGACATTGAAACTGAAGGAGCACCTCGTTACGCTGGATAAAATAAAAAAAACCCTATCAAAACTACTCTGCTCTAAACTCAGATTAAATAAAAAAGGTAGACAAAGCCCTGAGCACTTAAAGTCAAGCATAGTAAAGAAGCCGCCTTTGAAAAAGGAAGCCATTCGCGTACCTTTGCGACGCGAGTCACGCGGGATAACGTACGTGCAGGTCACGCACACAACTTCGTGCACGTTGCTTCACTTCATTGGGGACTATTGTTTACGTACGCTCCTTCTACCTTTTTTGTTTGTTCTGTGGCTCTAAATTAAAAAAGAACGCTTAAGTTATTTTTCATTAAGTACTTCTTGCGTCCACTTACAGCTTAACTGCGTTTTATTTTTAAAATATAAATCCTTGAACTCCTGGAAAGGGTCATTAATGGGTACTTTTTTGATTATGTATGTACCTGAATACATAATGACAAGGATTATTCTTAATGCCCCTGATTTGAAATTCCAGCATTTAGCTTCTATTATTATCTTACTACTAAGACGTTAATTTATATATGATCACTTTTCATGGTATCCAAATGTATTTCAGTAGGTACTTACCTATTCAAATAAACATCAGTCTGCATCACATCGTGATATGACTATCTACATGATAATGTGTTAAAAATTGCGCAACACTAGGTATATTGAGTGATCCATTAAAATGGGTCCGTATAAGGAAGTATAAAACTATAGACCGAGAGAAAGAGATTTGTCCCAAGGAACCGCGTGTCTTAAGTTTTTGGAAAAAAGCGTTCTATTAAACACAAAACTCATTTATTCAGATCAGTTATAAGACACTACTTATGAACGTTTCAATTTTCTCTACCACCGGTCCGGAATACACTTAAACTGAGAAAACTACGGTAAGACAGCAGGGCTAATAGGGCTATATCTTACGTGGATCTTTATTTTAAATTTATATATGTAGATATAATTACATATATTATATTTTCTGGATTTCTTTATGGTTTAAATTTTGAAATTATAATCACCAAAGCAGTATCCCACATAACACATTTTCTGACACTTCAACCAAGTTATTTATTTTCATCTTACAATTTGAGATAATTAGTAATGCTTTTTTGTGACCATTATAAGATCTTTCTTAGAACTGTATTATTCCTAACTTCCAATAATTCAATGCGACCATGGCACGGAATTTCCTGTAATGGCAATTAATTTGTTATTTTTTGTGGTTTCTGTTTGGTATTAAAGACCAATTATTTAATATTTATTGGTTATGAGGAAAACCGAGCTCCTAGGCTGTTTAATTATTTAAAAAGGTAACTTAAGTGAAGTAAAGGAAGAAGAAAAAGAGGTGTTGAAGATGTAGTGATTTTTGCATGTTTGACAACGTGATAGGAACTATAGATGGGCCGGTTGGCGTGGTTGGTAATACACTGCCTATCACGCCGCAGGTCGTGTGTTCGATTCCCATCCAGGACACACATTTGTGTGCATGAACATGTCTGTTTGTCCTGAGTCTGGGTGTAATTATCTATTTAAGTATGTATTTACAAAAAAAATGTAGTCTATGTAGTATATCAGTCATCTGGTTTGGGATCAGATAGCAGTGTGTGAAAAATGTCCGAGGATATTTATTTATTTATAACTACTACCATCAGGCCAACCGTATGTTTGTTGTAAGCCATGATACCATATTCTTTTTTTTTTACTCTGCTAAGCTTGTGTTTGACCGCAATCTCACCATGGTAAGTGATGATGAGACTGAAGGTGGTAAGCACACAAAGCTTATATGGGATGGGATGGGACGTGGATGGGACGTTTTCTATTCGCGCATCGTATATTTATCCAGTTGAGTTGAGAGAGTCAGTTAGTCGCAGTTGTAGGAACGTTTCGTAAAAATAAATAAATACTGTGAGGCGTGCCAGTAATTATAAGCCAGTAGAAATAAAAATGTTATGGCCTGGATAATTGTAATTTTTTATTGATGTAGTAGATACACAAAGGCTAGCACAATAAAACTTACAATTAAGTATTTATATAAAAACTTATAAACCGGCTCTAATAAAAATGAACTGTATTGTAAAGAAACATTAAAATTACGGAGGTAAGTACTCGTAGGTACACCAACGTTTCCTTTGTGTGTGACCTAATTACTGCGTAGTAAAAATTTACTTAATCAAAAAACCGGATTTGTTTAATTATACCTTACCTTAAACCATTTTATTTACATACCTACTATATAATGTATTACAGAATATCTATTTTAAATTATTCTCTCAAAAATAATGTATAATTTTAAAAGATAACTATGACGTCACACATAATGATACCTAACATATCGTCTCAATTGAAAAGTACCTGTTATTTACCTAGCCGATAACCGGAAAATTTGAACCGTTAAGGACAATCATCACAAGGACCTTTAAACGACATAAGGCAACAAAGGTTCGTAAAATAAATAATACTACTTTACAACGATCACATAAATTGTTTGATGCTCATGTCAAGTACACGCCTAATTAATAATCATGGCATAATAATTAAGACAAATTAAGTAATAACCCAATGATCACTTGATTATTATAAAGTATGATCGCGAGGCAGAAAAACTCATCTTAATTATAATTGATTATCAGTTGATGATTGTAACCAGTGGGTGGGTACAACCTTGGCTTTATAATTCATGATAGATTAGATTCCAACTTTAACCGTACATGTCAGCAAAATGTGAATTTTGTCTCGGAAACGGATGCAGAACGCTCAGGATCAAGATGTGTGTACAAGAAGGCGGATTGGCTAGGATACGGGCTGACTATGATTACCATACTGGAAACGGGACACTGCTAAAATAAAGTTTGGATACTGGTAATACTTATTTTGTACTTGTACCTACTAACTGGTGTCGGTATTTTGTGATACTCCGCCAAATTATCCAAAAAAGGCTAAGTACCACTATTTACACCACACCTTTATAGATTACAGGTGTGGTGTAAATAGTTCTTCAACGTTCAGGAGTTGATATTCAGCTATCACATACTAAAATTTTGTCCCCTTTTTACCACGGGTCACAGTTTTTTTTTTTATAAAATATAATTATTTTATATCTTGAGCTACTAATTTGGGTATAATTTCTACCGATGTCATTTTTTTTTATTCAATCTTGGTGATTGTTGAGCGGTGTATCGTTTGCCCACTATTTACACTACACCCCGTTTTGTCTATGAAAGGTTAACGTAGTCTATGGAAACCATGGAATTAAGATTTCTTTTTAACAATCACCACGATTGTTTAAAAAAACATTACATCGGTAGAAATTATTAACTGGAAATATTCGCAAACGAAGGCAAGGCAAGGTTTCTCGCCTTGTCGGTGGTAGTGTTTTCGGATACCGTGACGACTTTGTAGTACTCGCTCGGCTGTCTAACACCCACCCTTAGCCTTAAAATCATATGACGAAAGATGAGAATATTAATTTAACACTAAATGTGAAAACAATTATGAAAATTTTTCTTTCAATTTATTAATTAAAATGTATTGTTAACCTAAAAGGAGACTAGAGAAGGATAAACATCTACCTATCATTAAGTATTATAATACTTACTGCATCACAATAGAATAATGTGACATACTTAGATACAACGAGAAGTGGTTACCTTGTTCATAGGACATGCAAGCTTGTAACAAGCCGTCTTAGAAAATAATATATAATCAAGGGAAGGAAGTTAATACTTACGAGATACATCGCGTATTGTTGTCTAATGTTTATCACGTCGACATGAATCTGATGGGTTAATTTTGCTACATTTGGTTCAATTGGAAATAACAGTGGTTAAATATCCGCTGAACTATGGTTACCTATTATAGGTAGTAAATTATAATTATGAGTAAATTCACAAAAATACAGAAATCACTTCATATATAATATTTTTTTATGATATGAAAGCATCCTATATACTATTGTTACTAGCTGCCTTCCGCGGTTTCATCCACGTTCCCGAGGGATCTTGTCTTTTTCCAGGATAAAAAGTAGCCTGTCTCTCATTCCAGGATATAATCTATTTGTGGCTATATTTCTTCTATCCTAGATTAAAACTTAGGATTCTTAATACATAATAAAATCAGACAAAGAATTAATTTCCATTCTTCACAAACACTATGAAGTAAAATAATTCACACAGTATTTCCTCTACCTTATTTTATTTCGCCTATTACCTACCATCAGGTGCTAGTAAGAAGGTCGAATGAAAAACAGTACAATAACATGCATACCATACCACATAATACTACTTAATGGGTATTGAGCGGAATAGAAGTTGGCAGCCACAGTGGAGTCGCGAGATGACGCGCGTACTTGACCGAAGCTGCACAGTCGCAGGGGCGAAACTCGACTCACTTGAGACCTTAGCCTGAATGTTCATCAGTCTACGTGCATGACTCGATTTTTTATGAGAAGGAACCTCGCCCTAGTAAGCTGTGGACACGACTCGTCCTCCGATAGACACCATGCCCTGCACGACATCACTCCTGCGCACTTGACATTGAATTTATTCAGAGGATTACAATGTTGACGCAATAATGGAATTGTCTCGTTGTTACCACAAATATGATCAGTTCAACGTGAACGTATAAAAACAAGTAGAGTCACAACCAGCTGATTCACGACAAGGGTGTATTTTGTAGAAGACCGTTTTCTGATGGTGATAAAATATGTTTATAAATTGAATGATAAAACAGGTTTCGTGTCGGATAGTCCGCAATTGGAGCACGGACATAATATTCGCCTTGATCCGTTTGCCCTGACTTGTGCCAAAGAGGGCAAGGCTATACTTTTCAGTTCATACAGCGATCATAATCTGAATTATTTGTAGCGGCCGTGTAATTAGTTACATTTTGCAATTATAATTAATTTTCTGTCACTTATAACGAGCGCTAAAAAGAATTAGTCGATATTAACGAAAATTTTACATTATCTACTAGCTTGAGAGCAAGGTGAGACCACATCAGCCAAGAGCAATATTTTTCATGAAAATGTATAATTATTTTTATTATACAAATCTCCTCGTATATTATGTCTTTCTTAATTTTTTTATATTACAAGTGACAACGAAGCTGATGAACGAACGGGTCACCTGATGGTAAGTGTCTACCGTCGCCTATAGACATTAGCAATACGAACGAACGAACGGGGAAAGGCTAATGTGTTGTATACCTTATTACAATGCCTTAAAGCCAGTCGAGTACTACAAAGTACCATCGTGCTATGGTTTCCTCACGATGTTTTCCTTCACCGAAAGCTCAAGCCCATTGTAGGATTCGAACCCACGACCTTCACCGCGGTATCCGACGTCACTACCACTGAGCTATCATCGCATTAAACGGGACTAATCTGAAAAAAAATGGCATACCGTTGTTTAATTTCCTACACACTTACTCCCACGTCCAATCCTGATTGACCACTGAACCCTTATAGCTGATCGTGACAAACGACACCTTATAGTTTATAATGCACCATACAGTCGAACGATCGGGTGGACTCTATAGACGGATAAAACTAACAATAAGGGTACTTGTTTGACTAAAAAAGGGTATTTAGAGTGAAAAACAAAATAGTAACAAAATTTTATTATTTATAGTCCTCTAAATAGCTGATGCTGTATAATTGAAATTTCATTATGCCTTGAAGAAATTTTATCAACTTGCTTCAATCGAAAAAGTGTGTATCTATCTATCTATGGTCGCTTAATGAGTATATCCAAGAACCATCAAATAGATACTATTTAATTGCAAAACTGATAGTATATTATTTTCCTTTTTACGTCAAAAATTTATAGCACTTGCAATAATTGGCTCGATGCCGAAATCCGGTGTTCACGCTGAATCATGTAACCATAATACAATAGGGATCATCCCTATTGTATATTGCCAATATTCATCAAAAAATACCTAACACTTACTAATGTAGATATAAATCATCTAAAAATACTCGAAAATATCAATACGTAGTAATATTCCGTTTTTTTATGATTTTACGACAATTTAACGCCAAGGGGTAGGTCTTTTGATGGCGTATAATTTAAAATGTCATAAGTATGTATTTAATACAAAACTCAATATAAATCATCGTCTTGACATTTAATAAAAAGAAGCTGATTTGATATGTCAGTCACCATCCCAATTGTTCTGAGTTATGTGTCTATACACTCAACCTATTCCTATTACTGTATGTATGTATATAGCTGAAAACTTTTCATACGCTCAATCTACGCCGACCTGTAGCCCCGGCAAAGAATAACTAATAAATATTTACACTCAGTTTAAAATAAAATAAAAAATAATCTGCTTGTAGTGACCGAAGAGGTAAACCGACGCGCCGGGCGTAGGGATACCCACCTTGACAGTCTTTCACACATAAATGATGACTGATCAAAACTAATATAAAAAAAAAAGTTCAGACCACAGCCGAATATGGTAAAATGATCTTGATTTATGTTTTGTACACAAATAATAAACTACAAATAAGTTTATGTTATATTGTATGTGAACCCAATTCTACGAAGTCCATTACCATTTCCTTACATGGTATCTGTTGTTCCACAACTAAATGCTATGAGGACTATTGGGCCAACGACAAAATTTAAAAAACAACTTAACAGGTGAATGTATGCTTTCCAAGGATTCTGTAAAATAGCTACTCGTTTAACTCTTTACTGGGGAGCCCCCGAGCTTATGGCTTATGTGTCATTTATTAATATGTTATATTGGACAAAATACTGCGGATAGTGTACAACACGTTTGGCCAAGTCTATAAATTAGCTACTCGTTTAACTCTTTACTGGGGAGCCCCCGGGCTGGACGGCATTATGTGTCATTTATAACTACAGAGTGATTTATACTTTATTTGATTCGGTATATTGGACAATATGCTGCGGATAATGTTCAATATTATATTAATTTAATTAATTACATCATATCAATAATCCTTTATATTAATTAATCTGTTTTTTTATGCCACTAGTGACAACGAGACAGGCGGGTTACCTGATGGTAAGTGACTACCGTCGACTGTAGACATTAGCAATACCAGGGGGATTGCCAATGTGTTGTACACCTTATTACAATGCCGGCTCTCAAGTGCAATTTCCGGAACACACCAATAGGTCTTGGCGACAGATTTTCAACTAGAGCCAGCCAGTCGTTTCCTCACGATGTTTTCCTTCACCGAAAGCTCAAGTTAATTGTAGGATTCAAACCCACGGTATCCGACGTCACTTCCACTGAGCTATCATCGCCTTAAAATATTTTTTATTAAGATGTATAGTGCACCCTGCATTGCCTACTTACTCGAAGTTAACCCACCCATTAACGCTGCAGATTTGTTATTAATTTATTTACCAGCTAACTAGTCATCATTAATTATTATAGTTTTTTTTTCAACTGATATTATGAAGTAATTTCTTGTTATTTTAAAAATGCAATTAAATTGCAATCAATAGTTCGATAGTCCAGAATAGTGCGAAAACACCATTACAATATAACTGATCAACGTTCAGCCATATTACAATCTATCTAAATACATTTTAATCGAGAAGTAAAAAAAATATTTTCCTTGGTTAGCCATTAAGGTAAGTAGGTAGGTAAATGTATTTATAGAGGTGTCTTTGTCTGCACGATCGGTAGAACAATGAACAAGGTAACGATTAACTTAATCAACATCGCCTACGATGCGGTGCTTTAACGATTTTCAACATATTATGTGATTGTTTGGTTACATAAGCGCATGGTGTCCATTAGATCAGTGTTACGTGTGGCCTTGACTTTCACCTTCGACATTACCTGCTACGGCCGTACAGCACGGCACGCACGCACCTCACACTCAGCAACGCGCCGTGCGCCGCGAGCCGCGAACCGCAACAAGCCGGCTGCGCTCGAGTCGACCACACCATGTGATTCGGGACTCAGTAGCAGCCTTGACTTTAACCTTCCGTAATGGCCACACCAAATAGAGCGGTTGCAGCCAGCTAGTTTATTTAATCAACACCTACATTTAATTGAATGTAATCCTTTAACCAATAACATAATATGAAATAGATCATAATACTATAAGTTGTTCGATATGATCTAGGCGCACGACAGTGTGACAGCCAAGTTTGCAAAACAAAAGGGCGGCGCATCGACTGTGGGTTTACATGAAACATTGCGGGCCACTTTCGACTCCCTCATAACTTAAGATCTATTTGACATTGCTAGTTATTACGAAATCTCATAAATATTTAATAAAAATCACTTACAAGTCACTCATCAAAAGTTTAGACTAGGTAATTATTATAGTTCACTTAGGACGTTAAATATTTTTGCGGTAGTATGGGATATACTGTAAAATATGTAAAAATATAGAAAACTATTTATGCCAATGGTTACTGGTACCTATATAGGTTTAGTACGGGTTCACCCGCGGGGTATTATTCTCTTTATGGTTGAATTTTTAATAATTTACTCCGTATGAGGAATTTACCTGGCAAAATTCCAAATTGTAGCATTTATACTTTCTGAGATTTCGTGATTACTTAATCGATAATAAGTAAGTGGTATTTCGCTTTGATATAGGTACATACTCTACTTATAGAAAAGTAGATAATATTATAAATCATCTGGTCTCTATTTCTAAGCTTTTCGTAACTAAGTCCCTCCAGCATATATAAGTAGGTAGTAATTAGTGTTACCTGTTTATGTAGCAAGTAAAAAGAGCAACTAAATACGTAGGTTTAATGTAGTATGGTATTTATTTATGCAGACCAAAAACATTTAAATACTTGACTCATACGCAAACATATTACGTAAGTTATTTAAGCGTATTAACGGTGTTTATTTGTTTTATTAACTGATTCAGTGTATTTCGTCGTCAAACATACACCCATAAATTGTTACATGCGTGCGATGAACGATACCTACGAGACGAATTTTGTCTACATTGTAGCATAAAATAATGTAAACAATAAATGTTATTATCGCGCGAAACATTCAGAAGTTTTTTTGCATGGGCACTTTACAGTAAAAATTTCCGGTGTGATCAAATTTCCTGATATGACAAGTTCTAATCTTTTATCAAAGTATTATTGGAGTGCAAGAGCCGCTAAGTTCAAAACATCAATAACATCAAAGGTAGGTAGGTACCTATGACGACCTCGCACTTATCAATATAGATTAGACTTCTTGCAGCACATGTGCTTTGACTGACCACAAATTATCTAACAAGCGCTTATAAATCTAACTTTTTGTAAGACATGTGCGTTGTAAATCATTTTGAAAAACAAAATTAATTTGGGCATTTGATGCCTATTGTTTACTTATGCAAAATTCTTTGTTCTCCAAAGTACGCGAGGAGCATAACAAGCAAGCAAACCGGTGCAACAAGCGTGTTTCCTTAACAGCGGCGCACCGCCACCGCCGCGGGCCGCTCACGCCTGCTACTGCTACTGACAGACCAGTGCTTGGGTCAAGGCAAAGCCACGTTCAACTTTATTGTTAAATTGCTGCAATTTATCTCATTTGCTTTTTTAGAATCGCCATTACTATAGATAAGGTTAAACGTAATTGTACTCGTCTGAACACTAGCACGTCGAGCGTGGCTCATCATTCATGATTATGTATATTTCAAACAAGTATGAAAAACAGTCATATCTAATACGTAGATATATTGTATAATTATATAAAATAAAAATATATTAAAATAATATTCATATCACAAACACTTCCCACGACTTCGTGAGAACGCTTTTTACTTGGATAGTTAGCGTTATTATATTACCTACCTACTCCAAATGAATAATTGGAGCTAATTGGTGTTATTCGTAGGGTACAGACAATTCAGTACCTATCTAGTTACTCGGCTACCTACTACTTTTTGTTGGCTTTCATTTAGCAGTGAGTTATAATATCTACTCCGGAAGGAATTATGGCAAGGCCGAGGATATAGGACGCTTGCCCAGAAAATGTCTTTCCACTCTAGCCTTGAACATATCCGGAAATATGACGCCGCTGTCACTTGATTAACCTAAACACTGTGTCCGTATCTGTAAGCCACTTGAATGTCATCTTACAAGTGGAAATTCACTCAGCGTTGGTTCAATAGAAAATAGAAATATTGTTCGGTGTCCTTATTGTGGCCAACACCAATTATAAGAACGTCAAAATAATAAATAAATAACCTGGGTCAATTTTTACACACGGCTATCTGATCCCAAACTAAGCAGAGCTTGTAATATGGAAACCAGATGACTGATATGCTACATATAGGTACATTTTTGTAAATACATACTTAAATAGATACTTACACCCAGACTCAGGACAAACAGACATGTTCATGCACACAAATGTCTGTCCTGAATGGGAATCGAACCCACGACCTGTGGCGTGATAGGTAGTAGTGTGTTAACCAACCACGCCTACTGGCCCGTCAATAGAACATACTATTGTGTTTTTGTTTTGGATGAGATATCTAAGTATTGTAATCCTGTACAAAGGCTATTTAATTTCGTCTCGAGTTAGCTTGGGATGTAGGACTGGATTAACGTGATTTGTCGTGTACTTAGCTTTCTTCCGTATTTTCTTTTTCTTATTTATGTTTTGATGATAAACTGTTTATTATTTCCAAATGTCTATTAAACGAGCATGTTTTTAAGCTAATAGGTTAACTAGCGTTCAGGTTTTTTTTTGCACTAGTGGAGTTTAAAACTACCAAACTTAAGTAGAATGGGAAAAATTTAACTTTGAATGAAAAAAAAAAACTACAATAGTTACGTTTTAATTTTTTGCATCTGATAACACAACTATTCAAATGTAATAAAAACAAATGTAAAAAGTAATAAATTCCGAATACCACAGCTCAAAATAGTAGTGCGGGAGTACATTTAAAAAATAACGGAAATCTCGAAATATCTCGAAAGTGGTAACATTTTTACTGAGGTCATTTTTGTATATTTGGTAGGCCCCGCCCACCTATCTCCCCCTTAAGTTTGTCGTACTACTTACCGGATACCCTGTATAAACTAAATAAGAAACTGTTTCTATAACAGACTGAGTGCCTGTTTTGTAATTATTGGATAACTCAAAATCATCGGAAATTAATTGACAGTTACTCTATACAGAATTTATCCCATAAAAAGATAACCAGCAATTGGGAAAAAAGCCCAGACTCACAGATTCGTATAGGTTTATGTAGATAAATATGGTGGTGTATCAAATTTTCTATATCAAAGGCTTAAAATCTTAGATTTGGAAAAGTAAGGTACAGAGTAATCGTTTCCAGATTAAGTTTACTAGGTACTTAACTCTGCCATCTATTGCATGGTAAACCAATAATAAACTATATTTTTGTGATGAACATATACAAAATATTTTCCAAATCTCTATACATAAATATATATATTTAAATATTTTATGACATGAATAGGTACGTTAAAAACATAGTATTTGAAGAAAAAAAAATACGAATCTAATTAAATTTAATTAAAAAAAGACAACAATCACATAATAAAGTTTTGTTTTTAATTTGCACCACAATGATTTTGTAGCTGCACAATGGATAACACTAATATTAAAACAAGCAATATTACAGAATACTGTTTTGTTACGCCTCAGCGTTTGGGCATCATAACTAATCAATAGGTATGCTGTCAGATCGATAACGTTATAAATTGCGCTCGAGCTAGTCGGAAATACTTCGCAATACGGCTTCGTGACCGGAAGGCATATGGTCGGTCCTTGCTGTAGCCACGACGGAACAATGATTCGTAACCCTAACTATTACTCATAACTTTATCCACAGCCAAACGGTACTTGTCAGGGTGCCACACGTTTTTTTTATTCTGAATAAGCTTGTGTTTGATCTTACCATGGTAAGTGATGATGTGGCCGAAGGTTGTAAGTACACAAAGCCTAGTTTCACCCGCTTTTCCTGAACGGGTTTCATTTTTTCTCAGGATAAAAATTATCCCAAGTTCCAGGATAAGGTCTATCTGTGTACCAAGTTTCATTAAAATTCATTCATTAGTATTTGCTTTGACTGAAAAGATGAAAGGAAATAGATTGGCTTGGTATGGGCATGTCATAAGGAGGGATGAAAGGCATGTAACAAAAAGAGTATTGAGCATGAGTGTGGATGGATATAGAGGTAGAGGAAGGCCGAAGAAGGTATGGATGGACTGCGTGAAGAATGATATGCATATGAAAGGTGTGAGTACGGAGACGACTAGTGATAGAGCGGAGTGAGTGGAAGAGGAAAACATGTTGTGCCGACCCCACCTAGCGTGGGATAAGGAAGAGAAGAAGAAGAAGAAGAAGTATTTGCTTGGGTAATAAACATCCAAATATTAACATAATTTTGTAGGATATCGGTGGCATTTTATCCAATAAAGTTAAATTTAAGGACCAGATTTAGTAAATTGAAATGAATTGAAAACATGTATCGTAACTTTTCAGGTTGTTTAAAAAATTCTATAAAAAGTTTTATTGGAACGGCAACCATTTCACTACCTGACCGGATTTTTGCCGAAAACCTCATAAACGCTTAATATAGGTACATAAATATAGCATTAAGATAATAACTACGAGATAATACTTCCACATAGGTATTTTGTATGCGAAATGAAGTAATAATTGGTATTAATTTATACTATTCAATTGAGAAAATAATATATAGGTGTATGGAGTTAACAGAACTTATAAACATAAACTTCCGTGATTTTTTAATGTTAATTAAACGCCGCTTTACAACAAAGGTACGAGACTTATAGAGTGATAATATATTTTTCAATTTAATAGCCTTTAATAGTCTGCACACATACATATTGCAAACAAGAATGCACGTTATGTTTCGCTTATCCAGGTGTCCATATATAAAACTAACTCCAATTCAATCAATGGCGTATCAACGCGGTAGAGAATTTACTATAAAAAAACCGGTCAAGTGCGAGTCGGACTCGCGCACCGAGGGTTCCATACAAACTTGTAAATAGATCGTTCATCACGGTAATGGAGTCTCGAGGACTTTTTTTTTTTTTTTTTTCAATTACGTTTTCGATATTTGAGGTTGGTGCCAATTAAGCTAGACCTCTAAATTGTATGAGCGCCGATACAACTCAGAGGCCTATCTTAATTGGTGAAAACTATGTATGTATGGGGACAATTTCCAACTTTTTTTTATTTTTTTGAATTTTTCCTTTATTTGTGTTGTCCTTGCTTTTTGCCAGATTTCGTGATTCTAGTCTAGGTCAACGAGAACTACAATATAGGTTTTCGACCCAAAACCTATAGGGTACTTCCGGTTGAACTAGAATTGTCAATTTTGTTTAAAAGCAAGGTCTTACAACACAAATAAAGGAAAAATTCTAAAAAATAAACTAAGTTGAAAATTAAGGTAAATTTTGGTACCTACAAGTTTTCGCGAAAATCTAAATTTGCCCATATCTTTTTATTGTGTTGACTCAGGACCTTGATTTTTATACACCTAATAGGGACTATAGACCTCAGTATCTGGTATAAATTTCAACTTACTAGGTCCACCCGTGCCTGAGAAAATCGTTGGTGACAGACGGACAGACGGACAGACGGACAGACGGACAGACGGACAGACGGACACAAATCACGGAAAAACATGAAGGTGATTACTTAATCGATCAGTGCATTATGTAAAACAAGGTTTTTATTTATTTTAAATAATAAATTCAGATAGGAAGGTGACATCATTAACACCAAAAAATCCCATTCGTAAACAAAATTCTCCCAGTACCTAATCGCTATGCAGATTGCGTTATTAACCAACCGACTCGAACTAATTGTTAAGATCTCGATTGTGCCTAATCATACAACAAAATCAAGTTGCTATCGAAACCCGAAGTGCATAAATACGTCCGTGACGAGTTAATCGCTGCTACAATAAAATTCAGAACACCCATAATATTATATAGTTTATGCAATTAATTGGTCACAAAGTACTGTAGGTACCTATAAGATTTAGTCACAATTTGATTCGTGTTGACGAATCAAATTGTGACTAAATCTTATTAACCACTGGCTGTGCACATTTGAAAATGAACAAATTAATGTGCTAAAGGATTGCAGTCGTTTTTTTGTGTTGCTTTAGAGATCATATTTTCGTATATGATATGTAGATACAGAAAATCTGCATAGTTACAACTCCTTTTTTATGTTTCGTAATCGTAGTTCATGGCTAAATGATTTCAACGACTGAATCAATGTCATGACTATACTTGATACGGCTGCTATTATTATTATCTTTAGCTTTTGGTTAAAGAGTTAACTATTTATCTATCTTTGTGAAAATAGTTACGTTACGTTTCCTTATTTAAGAAGCGTCTGGGAACGTCCAACATTACTGTAAACTGGTTTGGCAGGTCGTTTCAAATTATTTACCATGCATCTAATAGGTACCTAATACGGATATTATTTACTTTACCTATTCTTATAAGGACGTAAGCAGGAAGTTGGGTTAGACTTATTCATTAACAAATAGTTTAGTGAGTTACCAATTTCGCCTTGAACTAGATACATACATACACCTAATATATATTTTTTTTATCCACCGTGGTTTTATTAAAAGTTTTACGATGATTCAATTTTGGTATAGAGCACTAAAAAAACAAGAAGTATAAAGTAATATACCTACCTACCTATCTTCTTTTTTAATAAACGGCTTATGAGTGAGGCATAAGAGTTGCAGTTTATGACCCCGATGATTCTTCCAAATCTAAAATATTTTATTTACCTTCCATAAATATACCTATATATATATTTTATTGTATAAATTCGTACTTTAACAACAATTAAATGCAGTACTTTCCTTTAATTTAGATGCATGCGAGTAAAGAAACTGTTATAGTTTTGTAAGATAATGTTCTGTGTGTATTTAGTTGGTAAGCCAATAAATAAATAAGAATTAACATATAGCAGTGCATTTGGAAACAACGTAGTATTTTTCATAATAATAATTATTATGGTCCTTAAGTTCCTCCTAACAACAGAGTAGGTGAACATGTAGGGCGTGACTTGGAAATACTTAACAATTACCAGCTGAATTAATAACTGTTAACGAATGCAGCGTATCGTATCAAACACTCATATTATCTCGGTGATAAATAGTTCCGTATCCGTTTAAATCAATAATAACTCGTAACATTTTTTCTGTCCTATAACAATTCTGTAGACAGGTACATTATGGATTATAGCTATGTCAGAGATGCCACTTTATCAATACTTCCTCACCTAAACATTAAAATCGCATTATCTACCTATGGAATATGAAAGCCAAGTGATACTCAATAAAAAAATGCTACAAGCAAGCTACGTTTACAATGTTATATTTACATATTTTTTTTATATTACTTTTGGTTAAGCTTGTATTTGACCGCAATCTCACCATGGTAAGTGATGATGTGGCCGAGGTAGTAAGCACACAAAGCCTTGATGTGAACTGGCTCTCAAGTGCAGCTGTCGGAACACACCGATAGAAGCTAGATTTTTTACATGAGGATGGTAGCCAGCCAGTCGGGTACTACAAAGTACCCTACCACCGTGCTATGGTTTCCTCACGATGTTTTGCTTCGAAAGCTCAAGCACATTGTAGGATTAGAACCCACGACCTTCGCTGCGGTATTCGACGCCACTACCACTGAGCTATCATCGCCTTAAATACTGATTAAACTTGCTTAAAAATAAGTGATCTTTTATTTTGTTTAAATGCATAGGTAGGTACATAACTTAGCGTTGAGTTTGTCAACTTATAGGATTTACGGCATTTTATGGATCTTCCCACAGACTGAGAATACGGACATAGTTATGCAAACGGGAACCAACCCACAATTGGGGTCGATCAAGTAAACTTAAGTTCAAAGAATGGTTCAAAAATAACTAAAAGTAGGTTGGTATCTTTGTGGTACAGTGACTTTTTCATACAAAAAGTCGTTTAGCAGCATGGATCTTTTTAACACAATATAAAACACGCGATTATAAACCATTGTGTGAACTTAACTCTATTTGACCACAGTCGTGGGTTGGTTCCTGTTTGCATAACTATGTCCCGGATCTGAACATTAAGTGCATTGATTGACAAATTAGTCATTAGGGTAGGGTTTTTTTTTTTAATTCTGGTTAAGCTTGTGTTTGACCACAATCTCACCATGATAAGTGATGATGTGGCCGAAGGTGGTAAGCACACAAAGCCTAGATAGGAACTGGCTCTCAAGTGCAGCTGTCGGAACACACAGGTGCTTGGCGACAGATTTTCAACTTGAGGGTGGTAGCCAGCCAGTCGGGTACTCCAAAGTACCTTACCACCGTGCTATGGTTTCCTCACGATGTTTTCCTTCACCGAAAGCTCAAGCTCATTGTAGGATTCGAACCCACGACCTTCGTCGCGGTATTCGACGTCACTTACCACTGAGCTACCATCGGTAAGTACCAATTACGGAAATGAAATATGATATGATTAGTTCAAAATAATTATTTTACGTTGTTGTAAATACCAAATTCTTTACATTAGGTAGAATTAACAGCAGGCTTCTACTGTTGCTTGTTTTGATGCCAACTGCATCGCTCTCTCTCCAGCTATTAATTCGTATATATACCTATTTATAAGTACAAAATGTTATCAATATAATTTTCTTCTAAGTATTTTACAGTAAGCCCTTTTGATTCACTAAATAATTTAAATTTAAAAGGTAGTGCACTCATTACGTAAACCAAATTATACCCATTAATCTTATTAAAGTTTCAATTCGAAAGGCATGTGTATAATTTAAGCCTTGGTCAATTATTGAGTTAAGATAGCATCCGACATGCATTTTGCCACTTTTCTATGCACCCATTATTGTTATTATATATTATCTACTCATTAAATTTACTGAGGTAAAAAAACGTTACTTAGTTTAAGTTTTGAAACTTACCGCATTTAATAAATAATAAAAAAAACCTTATCTACGACTTTTGCATGGATGAAATAATACGTTTTGAGGATCATACTCGTACATACAAAAAACCTTATCTTAGAAACGGTTTCTATAGATTTAACGATCGCGAGCGAAAAATATTTAAATATACTCGGTCATTTTTCACACTCAGCTATCTGATCCCAAACTAAGCTATTTTATATTATACATAGCATAGCATAGCTATTTTACATTATACCTTCTATTTTTTTGTGAATACAATACAACATAGGTACTCAAATAGATAATTATACCCAGAATCAGAAGAAACAGGCATGTACACAAATGTCTGTTGTCCAGGATGGAAATCGAACCCACGAGCTGTGGCGTCATAGGTAGTGTGGTAACCAACCACGTCAACAGGCCTGTCAAATATTTTATGTAGGTACGAATCTGTAATTGTGACAGATTATATAATAATCTATTATTATTTATTTGTCCCGCGTTTACTTTCCCTAGTTCAAAATGCTCGTCGCTGCGTCACACCCACTAGAATTATGAAGAAGTCCGTTCGGAGAGATTATCACGTAATTCAGCTATGCTGTCAGCTCGTTTAGTAACCCATCACAACATATATGATTAGTATGGTATCCTTGCTTGAGATATCTATGGTGGTATCCGCCGCTGCTGCCGATCGGCAAGGTTCCCAGAAAATGAAACAAAGAACAAACAAAGAACTCTGTATGAAACAATAGTTACTGTGGTAGGATCTCAATTTATACTATGGCTATACTAGGGCAGGCGACGCGCAAAAATATCCTAGTATTTCAAACATTAACGGGCTACGGTAATCGCTTAACATATGGCGTGCCGTCTGTGGTATGCCTACGTGATAGTAAATATGTTAAAAAAAAACGACTCTTAAAGGCATTCAGCGATCGCCTGTATGGCTATCAAAGTCATGTCAGCCAACCTCACACGGAGAGGTTTCTGATGCTTTATTAGATGCAAACTAGAGCTAACATCCCTGCATACATGTAAAGATGGTACCGACGACAACTATGGCCAGGGTACAGGTGGCAGTGAAATGCTTTCCGAGGCACTAAAGTCCCTTCAAAATTTCTTATTCTGAACCTAGACTAACTATACACTATGGAATCAATCTATGGGCTCTCAGAATATTTGTTGATCCCACACATAACATCTGTTTAGTTAGAACATAAGGACGTCACATTGATACTGAAGTTCGCAGCCTTCATCTGAGAAAACCGTCCAAAATATGTCATGATTATAGTTAGGTACACTTTCTTATGGCTGTACCTATTATAGAAATAAATAGAAAAACTAAACACATTTCAAAGAGAACTAAACAAATACTTTTTTATACACTGCAAGAGTTTTTTGATGAAGAGTTGGTAGGTAAGAAACGCTAAAATGAAATTTATATATATTAAAAATAAACTAACTTTCTTAACAGTTATACATATAAATAGAAAATATATTTTATTTAATGAAAAATGTATTTTTAGAGTCTAATTTGCTGTGCCCTAACAGAGTTTCATGTTTGTACCATCACCATTTTTGTACCATTTATGTCACCATGAAAGCAATAAAGTTTGAAGTTAGGTATTTGCGGTGAAATCTACTTTATGTGGCGAACACTTAGACCAATGGCGAACACAATAAATCTAATCTGACAAACTGAATTACTTTTTTGGTACTAAGTTAAGCACTAGATAGAGTAATAAATAAATCGAAGTAGTTCATGTCATTCCACTTTAGCCAACATGTGGAGGTCAACTGTGCCCGACCTTGTTTGGACTTGCAATTCGGATTTTATGTCCCCTTTTGTTCAATTACGTAACGGTTACTTGTCCACCTTACGCCAGTTAGCCACACATGGCCGGGCTATTAATATTATAAACTAGATATTGATAATATTATATTTATTGTTACTGGTGTACAAAATGCGTTGCCATATCATAAGAGATATATGACATTGGGTGATAATTATGAATAATATGGGATTCAGCAAGACTTTTTTGCTATAAGTATACACAGGCTTATGCAATCGATTATAAATTAAATCAGAGTTCGATCATTTAAAAAAGTAAGCAGGACATTCAGTCAAAGTGCGTCAAGGTCCTAAAACCACCAATTGGCCGAGCGGCGGGGTTATTATACTGCGACTAATATTGCTATCATATCTGTTCGCCCGTCCGATATTACACCAAGGGTTGGCATGACTCAATTTACTATTAATTAACTGATGTAGTGTCGGGAGTAAATAAATCCGTGGCTCATGTAACGATAATTTAAATAACTTGCATTCGTTTTTAATTGTGCATTTGATAAAACCTGACAAATTTGATTCATTTTATGCTTGGACGAATGTCTAAGATTTTATGTAACAATTTTAATATTTACTAGAGCTTTGTCTGTGGAAAAGAACATTTAAGATTTAGAAATATTATTTTTTTTTAATTCTTTTTTGGCATAAAATTGTGTACGTTATACTTTGAGTGAGCCTCAAAAAGTATTCTAAATTGGCCACCAGTGGCTACACACAATGCACGGATCACGGATGCATTTACTTATTTCGCAAGACATTTTTACACCGTATTGCTAAATGCAAAAAAATATACATAACATATGCTTGGAAAAATTCACACGTTTTGAATTAGACTAAAGATGAGTCACAATCACAATGCGACAAAAAATATCTGACAAGTGCAGGTCGAGCTTGTGCTACAAGCTTAGTGATCCGCAAGAAAGTTTGTTTGTATGTGTGTGTAGTTATATAGTGTTTATCGTTACTGACTAACATACTTTTATCTCGGGATAACTTCAGATTCCTCAGAGATATATACATACCTAATAAATATGTATATCCTTAACCGTTATTATAACTAAACAAATAATCCCACTCATATTATAAATAACAAACATCCATGGATGGATGGATGTTTGTTATTGTTTCACGCAAAAACGGATGAACGGATTAAGATGAAACTTGACACACAGGTAGATCATAGGATATGATCTAACATGGAAAAACACATAGGATACTTTTTATCCCGGGAAAGGATAAGATCCCACGGGAATGCGGGGGACAGCTAGTAGTTCATAATTAGTAGAACATGCCAAAGATTGCCGAGGTAATATACCTAAATATGATATTTGTTTTCTAATAAGAAAATCTAAAATTTTATTCACATTTACAACTAATTAAAATTTATTGTTGTGTTCTAATTTTTTCTGTTGTTAAAATTCAATTATACTTTTTACAAATATTAATATTACAACACGATGACATTAAATTATTGTTTTCAAATGGTTTAGTTAGATGATTAAAAATGCTAAAATGGATGCCATGTGAGTCCATTTATTAGCGGGTCGTTTTAAAATTTAACCACAAAAAATACATGTAATGCATTTTAAGCGCGTATAACGATAAAATGAAGTACCTCCCTAATTGTGGCAAAAAGGCGTCGCTGGGGCGGTAAATTTTTTGCTTTTTGTTCACAGAGCATGCGCACAAAAGAGTAATCTTTTGAGTCACCTGATGGTGAGTGATCCCGCTACCTATACATACCCGCATTATACCAGATGAATCACGGGTATGTTGCCAGAGCCTTTTAAAAAGGAATATGCTCGTTTTTTAAAGGTCCCTACGTCGTATTCGTTCGGGAACACCTAGATATTTTTTTAAGGTACACCTAGGAATTTTTAACCACAACATTTAAAATGTATTTGACCTCTGACAGCCCTAAATCAACGTGATTTATACCAGCAACTAGCCGTGCAGCTGTTAGCTGACCGCGCTAACGGAACTCGGAAATAATGGAATCTTGTGACGATTATAAGTACTCCGCTCCAGGCGAGTTACTTGTTATACGTACGTGATTCGAAACAGAGCTGAAAACAGCTTTTCAGATCTATTGTATCTGAAATCTATCCGACATTATGACATTTATTGGATACGTAGAAGGGTTTGGAACAACACATTTGAACAACACAGTATACCTATAAAACTTAGGATAGCGTTCGCGTAGAACCAGAATAACCATTTTGCATTATGGATAAAATACGCGTTCCACGAACACATTTTGTATGATTTATAATTTTTAGTTAGGTATATGATTTATTGATTACAAATGACTCATATTACACAATACACCTAAGATACGTTATTTCACTATGGAGTTCCGTTGCCTACCTTGCTCTATCATCAGTTCCCAAAAACCATTTATGGCCATACACGGCTAAGTCAGGCTGTTCCTCTATGTAGTTTTGCCTTTTTTTCGGCATTGTACTACAACATCTCGATGGTATTGCTAATGTAGGCGACGGTATTCACTTGCCATCACGGTGACCCGCAGGTCTGGTTGTCAATGGTGGGATATTTTTTTTTAAATATTAATAAGGAAATCAAAACTGTATAAATAATGAAGAATCCACAGAATATAAATGTTCGTATATTATATTATTAGTTTGGGATCAGATAGCCGTGTGTGAAAAATGTCCGAGGATATTTATTATTATTATTATATAAAAATAAAATTTAATATTTATGTTACATATTTTTTTGTAATACACATACATATATCAGTGTATATACCTACGTGTCAGCTATTCAGTTATAGCTATTCAGTTAATTGACCACGTTTTTGATTTCGAGTCATGATTTTATCGGTCTCGGCAATTAGAGGCTCTGTTAATTGTATATATTAGATAGAGTTACGCATATATGTTAATAATTTTATAAATCTTAAGTGTTGAGTGAGATACACTAGTAGCGCTCTGTTTGAGTTCACCGTACGATAATGCGATGTTGAATAAAACATTATGCATTATGTACTTAGATGTTCAATCAAAATTTATACTTTCGAAAGTACCACTTTTACATTTTAATATTATTAGGTCTCAAAATGCCGGCGTTTGGTTAAGAATTCCAAATACAAATTTATTTCAATATTGAGCTTGTCTATTTATGTTTCGAATGTAATAATTCATTTGTTTTCGCATATTTATTTTTATGATCAAAACAGAGTATGTATTATAGTTAATTCAAAGTTATTTAAAAAAAAATATATGTTAAAAAATATGTTAACAATTTTGCACTCTAAAATGGAATGAAAATCAAAACCTTTCCGAGCATGTAAGGTAAAATAGTAGATTGTATCATAAGGGAGCAAAATAATATTTTTACAGCGAGGGCGCTTTTTTGAATCCAGAGCGAAATGGGGGATTCTAGAGTAGAATCCTCAACGTATTTATTATATAGAGTAACAATAAAATTATTTTTAAAAATAAAAAACAAAAACCAACTTTAAAACTGTAACCTATACCTATGTACAAACATAAACTAAAAAGTAAAGAATAATATTTTAATTTCAAAGTAAGAGCCATAAAGGACAATCACCAAAATTATTGATATTTATAAACAGTTCTTTTTGGAGTCGGTGCCAGCCAAGAAGAAGGACAGTTTTGAACTGGAACGAGAAAACGTCTTACGACACCTCTCCTTACGGTAATGTTCCTTAGGTCTGCGCCGTCGCTCCCCTACTTTTTGAAGTTTGTTACAAAGGCAGAATTAAACTGTTCTTCTTGGCTGGCAGCGACTCCAAAAAGAACTGTTTATAAATATCAATAATTTTGTTGATTGTCCTTTAAGGCTCTTACTTTGAAATTAAAATATTATTCTTTACTTTTTAGTTTATGCTTGTACATAGGTATAGGTTACAGTTTTGAAGTCGGTTTTTGTTTTTTATTTTTAAAAATAATTTTAACATTCAATTTTTAAAGTTTATTCCTTATTATATGTTGTCCTAGGCAAAACTAGTTTGTCCTGAAATCGTCTAACTCGAACCGGGCTAGACGGGCCGGTAAAATATAATATATGTATAACTAGCGGGCCCGGCAGACGTTGTCGTCCTGCCCTGAAATTGAAACAAATCTTGGAACTCGATTCCAGCGCCACCAACCGGGTCCAATTGTATTTTAAAACCATCGAAGAACCCATTGAAGTATACACACAAAATTTCATCCAAATCCAAAAAGTCATGTTCAACGACTCAGTTTGATTCACTAAGGTTTATCAAACGAGATATATATTTTTTTGATTTTGTTGATTTTCTCAAAAAGTGGTGAATCAATTTCGATAAAATTTAAATGGGACCACCTCTGAAGCATGATCTACCAAACAAAAAAAGAATCATCAAAATCTATTCATAATTGGCAGAGAAATCGCGTAACAAACATAAAAAAAAACATACAGTCGAATTGAGAACCTCCTCCTTTTTTGAAGTCGGTTAACAAAATTGAAATTGAACAGTATCTAATAATAAAACAACTAAAAACTTATTTCTCCCGGGATTTTTCAGTTTTATCCATCACATTTCTTGCGTCAGTTCTAATACTTTCTGGAGTTAATTCTATACTTTCACTGAAGAACTAATTTTTCAAAACAAAACCATGAATTTCTAACAATCCGTAAAAATTGACAAAAACGCGTGCTGTAGTTCGCGCGTTTTTAATTTGATTTTTTTTTATTGCTCAGCCGGCGGCGCGACTATGGGCCGTCATACCAGCCAGTCATTATTCAAACAATATTTGCGTTCAATTTATTTGGCGCTGAACACTAATTCCAAATTCAAAAAGTGCGCGGCAAAGATAATTTCGGCGCACTTATAAAGAGGATTATAAACTCATTACTGCCCGCTAAAAGTTTCTTATAGAAAACACCACCTTTAGGTGCACTTAAAGGCGAACCAAGTCGTCTTTTTCGAATAGATGGGATGAAATAGTTATTTGTTATACAAGAGTGTAAAGTTGTTTATTAACCGCGTGCTCAATTTTTTCAAAAGAGCACGAGGTGAAAAATCTTTGCACTCGAGTGCAACACGTAATTTTTTATCCCACCTCAGCGAGGAAATGACTAAATGCAAAAAAAAGAAAATGGCGCACGCAAAGCAAATAAAAAAAAAAGTACACCAAGAAGGTTCCAAGTCTGAGTTTTTAACAAATTAAAAAAGGATGTATGATAAATTCGGCTCCATGGAGGGAGAAGTAATTAGGTTTAATGATGTTTTGAATTCACAAACTTAGTGCACACGATGTTCTATTTACTTTATCGTCTGGCGGATAAAAACGGCTTTTACACTCAGATATCGAAGAGCAAAAATACTCTTTCCGAGGTGGGGGGATGAAAACGTAATTTACTTCCTTCTTTGATAAATTCCTCGATGAAAAAAGTTTGATTATCACTGTAATTTTGATTTTCATACAATATGAATTTTGGAATTAACCTTCAATTTCTTACTTATTTATGACATGACATAAAGCAAAGTCGGGTTATTATAACTCGAGAACGGCTGGAGTGATTTTTATAATCTTAGATTTTTTGGATTTGTCTCCGCCCCGAATAAGCAGAATAACTATAAAACTGGGAACCTTGCCGATCGGCAGCAGCGGCAGCCTCGAAGAAGTTTTTTATGTATTGTAATTGTACATTTGCTTGTATATTTTGTACATTTGTTGTAAATAAATTGTTGTCATATTCACTATAAAACTTGGGCAAAATACACGAAATTAATTATTGTTGTCATACATTTTGTATATGACGACTTTTTTGACATTGATCTAGTAGTAGGGGAGGCAATGATGCTAAAATTGTAGTTACTCGAGCGTCTTTGGGACCTACTGGAATTTGAAGATTAGGTGGAATAAAGAAAAAAAGGTTATGTGATATTTTCCCCTTCAGCGGTGGGGGGAGCGTCTATAGGGTTTCAAAAATGTAAAAAAAACAGTCATCAAGAAATACTCGAGCGCGTCAGATATATAATAATCTGCCGTTTTGCGTGGTGGGGGTGGCCGTGCGAATGGGTCGAAAATATTAAAAAAAAAAATTACTCGAGCGCGTCAGACATTGATAAGGGATGTTAAGTGAACCCTCCAGTAGCTCCTATTTTAAAGACTGACGATTTGGACGCGACCATCAGTCAGGGCCGATTTTTGAAAATGCAAAAAAAAATCGTGACCTTGAAATACTCGAGCGCGTCAGATTTTTATGCAGACGTTTCTTCTTGATATCTTTGTTGTACTGACCCATAATCTGATAATTATGTTGAGGAATTTCATTAATCTGACGGTTTGAAAAAAAAAATATATAAAAAATATCAAAATCTCGAAAATGGTTCAAGATATCGAAAAAATGTTTGTACAAAAGTTGTAGAGAATTTAATCTTCTACAATATTTATAACAAATACATATACCAAAAAACCCATAGGAAACGTTTTTTTTTTTGCAACTTTGTGAGTCTCCAATTTTCTTTCGTCACGCCCAAATTGACAGATTATTGAAATGTACACTATTTTGCTTGTAACTAACTTACCTTACCTTAATCTGACGCGCTCGAGTATTTCAAACCATGGATTTTTTTTACTAATCTGACGGGCTACCCTAGACGTTCGACACTATATAGAGGGCTCAGATTTGGTGAGAGTACTTCACAAGGTGCAAGGTTGCCCCCCTTATGTTAATCTGCCGCGCTCGAGTAAATCCCGAAATCCCCTATTCGCCTCCCCTACCATAATATTTCGAGATGGGATTGAGCGATGGTTTAGATTCACAAATTGGACCCGGTAGGTGGCGCTGAAATCGGGTTCTATGTTTTGTTTTAATTTCTGGGCAGGACAACGTCGGGCCCACTAGTTTGTAATAATAAATCTTTAAAAAAAGTACTATTTGTACTGTATATAGATAGATAATAATCTTATTCCAGTAAAATAACTAAAATAATGTTGATCTTTTTTCATTTAGGTCCGTTAATAAGTAAATATTCTTAGAAGGTAATAAATTTGCTAGCTGCTTAAATCTGCATGTTTCATTATTTTTAGCCTTGTCATTATTTGTGCCAATGTTAAATAAGTAGATAGATTGCGAGTTGGTAGACAATTTGTCAAATTCAGTGGGAAAAATATCAACGTCGGGTGCCAACCAATACCAACATGAGATAATGACTTGAACCACTTCGTAGGTACTATTAATAAATATCAGGTAGTTAGAGCTGTTATCCTTGATGATTGACATTCAGAATCAAATTAGTTTACTATTTTTTGTAGTAGGTACTTGTGGAAAATTGAAGATATATTCCATACTAGCGTTCTGACCAGCGGCTTTACCCGCGTTTGACCGATTTTACCCCCTCAGTTAAATTTTAATAAACTTAGCGGTTCCTATGTTATACATGAAATTTAGCACATGGGCTGAGCTAAATTTCATCTAAGTACCTAATCTAAGTGGTATAATATAAGGCTGTACAAGTTTTTTATATTTATACTAGCTGTCCCCCGCGGTTTCACCCGCGTTCCCGTGGGATCCGCGTCCCCGTGGTATCTAGCGGTATGAAATATACTTTACGACCTATTCTCAGACGTACCGAATATACACAACAAAAAATAAAAATCGGTCCAGCAGTTTCGGAAGAGTTCGGTTGCTAACGCTGTGACATGAGAATTTTATATATATAGATAATGACTAGTTGTCTCCCGCGTCCAAGAGGTATCTTATGGGAAAGCCCAGGCTAAAAGTAGCCCAGCATCTGTCAGTGGAAGTCTCATCAAAATCGGTCCACTCGTGTCCGAGATTTAGACGGACAGATATTAAGTAGTCACTATCATAATGCATTTAGTAAAAAGCTTTCATTTCAACGCCTAATTTGAAAAGATGCTTCTCTCCTATCGAACTAAATAAACAATTGAAGAGTTACAACTATACAATTGAACTAAATGTTTATTGTGCTGTGTAACAAATTAGTTGGAGTAGGAATTCAATCAGCCATCCCATCTAAAAAAATGCACTCTAACGCACTCACACATATATTATATGTTATCCACACTACATTATAATGATATCTCATAACACACGATGGCATTTTCTATTGTTTAGGGTCACTTTTACTAACCGGCGACGCGAAACAGATAAATAAAACAATAGATGAGTTACATTCAATTTTGGTGATGCTTTTTTGTTCATAAATGAATTGAGTTATTAGTACATTACTAGTTTTCTACCCAGCGGTTTCACCGCGAGGGATCTTATTTTTCCCGGGATAAAAAGTATCCTATGTGTTATTCCAGGATATGAACTACCTGAGTTGGCACTCAAAATCTGTTCAACCGTCTTTGCGTTAAAGAGTAACAAACATCTAACGCACATCCAAATGTACTTTCACATTTATAATACTAGCTGTGCCGCGCGGTTTCACCCGCGATCCCGAGGGATCTTACCTATCTTTTCCCGGGATATAAAGTAGCCTATGTGCTATTCCAGACTATAATCTATCTCTATTTTGTTGAAATTTGGTACACAGGTAGATCATATACTGGAATAACATATAGGATAATTTTTATCACGGGAAAATATAAGATCCCTCAGGAACGCGGGTGAAACCGCGGGGCGGAAAACTAGTCTGTTATATGTATATTTAAGTATGTATCTAGTAGTAGTATATCAGTTATCTGATTTCTATAGCTCTGCTAAGTTTGCAATCAGATGGCCGTGTGAAGAATGTCGCAGGATATTTATTTAGTACTCCTTAGATCCCGATTCCAGCGCCACCAATTGTGAAACTAAACCATCTGTCAATCTGATCTCGAGATAGGTCAAAAAGTCGTTCTATACGACGCATGTATGACAAAAATAATGCTCTACAATTTTTTTTGTAAATTTCTCCCTTTTTTTAATAGTTATTCTGCTATTCGGGGCGGAGAAAAATTCAAGAAATCAAATATCATCAATATAGTTCCAGCCGTTCTCGAGTTATAAATAGTGTAACTAGCCCGACTTTGTTTTCTGTCGGAGACACTTTCACCGAGGTAATTTTTGTATATTTTTGGTAACTAGGTGACCCGCCCACCTATCTCCCCATTAAGTTTGTCTTGAGACTAGTGGGCGCGATAGACGTTGTTCTGCCCTGAAAAAAAAAAGTTGAAGTGCCAGCTACTGGGTCCAATTGTGAATTTAATCCATCAGACAATCCGATCTCGAGATATGTAATTATCAAAAAAGTCGTTCTATACAAAATGTATGACAAAAATAACTTTCTTCTAAATTTTTTTTTCTGTGAAATTTTCCTTCTTTTTAAAAAGTTATTCTGCTATTTTGGGTGGAGCCAAATCCAACAACGCAAAGATCATTAAAATCCGATCAGCCGTTCTTGAGTTATAAATAGTGCAACTCACACCACTTTGCGTATAGATTTATTTCTACTCCTGGTAGGTACTCCATTCAACGTCCAATGTGGTATAAACGCTCGCTGCGTGTGCGGACAAAAATAATATGATGATTAGTTGCATGGAGTGTCGAAGAGGGTAGATGAAAGCTATGGGGCATAAAAGATGTTTGTTGTATATAGAGTTCTACAAATACCTGTCGATAACATGTCCTTGGAAACCAAACACCTATCGGTGATCCGACAGCTGCACTTGAGAGCCAGTTCCCTTCTAGGCTTTGTATGTACTGAACCCACGGCCACAATAATAATAGGTACTTATGCATATTGGTGATACTGTTTTCATGCAGTGAGTAGGTACATTTGATATTTCTCTGGTAAGTGTCACAAAATAATATGGTATGAAATCCTGATATAACATTTTTTGGAACATAAAGTACTACGAATAACCCTGTTTTGAAAGATTCATAGACGGAATTCTAGTTTAATTTGTAGGTCAAGAAAGAACTGCTTAAAAGCCAATAAAGTACTCAAATTGTCTCAAACCCTACATCAATGAACACAAAAAATACAGTCTAACTTTTTGAGTTTATTACTTTCCAATATTTTATATATGCGATATTTTATGTTTAGGGACTAGAAGGTGTTGGCCTTTGCGGCCAACTACACCTTTACGCAGACAATTCGGCGAGCGCTTAGGGCAACCGAGTAAACGGTCCCAACCACCGAGTAAACGGTGCAACCTATTCATGTAAATTATTTCGGTACATAATTACTGACTTCTCAATCAATATAAGTAGCAAATCTCAAAAATATGCTAGTTGTCGTGCGTAGGTACCTACTACATTTTAGGTTTAAGAACTATGAAAATCGTCAGCACCTATAACACAAATCTTAAATCTAGGAGAGTACCTACTAATCGACGCAACTTTTTTTCTTATTCTAATAATGTAAAAATCGATATTATGGATTAATCAACTAATTTAGTTTGACCGAAAACGTGACGTCGTTTGTTTTTCCTAATCATATTCAGAATTTTCACATTACTAAAAAGTTATTAAGGACCGCAAAATCCCGAAAAGGCCTTTATAAGAATTACCCGGCCCTAACAGGCTCTAGTGTTACCTGCCAACGTCCGTTAACTGACTACACTTCAATTTGGTGAAACCGAAGTTATTGCCTGTGCGATTGCGGAAGAAGTTATCAAGACGAACATCTACGGAAGATACGTCCAGAGGGATGGCACTTCCGACATCTATCAAGCGTGTCCATCCTACTAACGATTGAGTACTTGCATCGCCATTTAACTAGTAGTCATTCGATCATCCAGCAGCAACTGGCCTTCTACAAAGCCTTGTCAAGTTAGCTATGCTTGCTCTACTGGGATCCTCTATAGATAAATAATTAACGGACAGGACTATTGAAACCAATAAACCTGATATTGTGCTGGTAGGTCTCAGCGGAAGGAAATGCTTATTGACATTACCGTCCTGAATAAAAGCGATCATCATAAAATGGCTGAAATAGGTGACTGAAATGTGGCACTTAAACTCAATATCTAATCATTGTCCCGACAGTTGTGTCGGCATACGGGCTTATAGCAAAGAACCTCAAAAACACCTCGAATTAAATTCAAATTCTAAAAAAAAATTCTTTATTAAGTGAACTCATTATAAGTATTTTTAAACGTCACATGTTTGATATATTACGAAATATTTTTTTTTACTCTAATGCATATAATAATAAATATTCTGGGACATTCTTCACACACACGGCCATATAATCCCACCCAAACTATTGCCTGAATAAATAATATTATTATCCCATTTATTTATTTTACTTTAACTTATTAATTACAATTTCAAATATATATATAAAAAATACAATATTTATATTTAAAATTATAAAAAACAACATCCAACCGGCATCGGGAACAAGGTCCAAGTTACCGGTGGTCAAGACTCCAGAGAGAGGAACTTCCTCACAATGCGTGCCGTCTCCAGGAGTACTGCCTTCTGAATCTGGCCCTTGATCCAGCCACCTAACGTGAGCCTCTTTGCCAATAGGCCATGGGCGGAAACGACTATTGGTACAATGACTGCCGTGTCAATATCCCACATGTCGACAACCTCGTGGACCAGATCAAGATACTTGATTTCTTTATCTTTCTCCGCCTTCACAAGGTTGTCGTCATGAGGGACAGTTACATCGACAATCATTGCACGACGCTCTTGGCGATCTATCAATACAATGTCAGGTCTATTGGCTACAATAGTCCTGTCAGTGATGATAGATCTATCCCAGTATAGTGTGATATGACCATCTTCAAGAACAGATTCTGGTACATACCTGTAGTACGGTACCTCAGACGTCACAAGATGGTATTTCAGGGCAAGTTGCTGATGGATTATCCTGGCTACTTGGTTGTGCCTGTGCAAGTATTCACCATTTGCGAGACGCGAACAACCGGAGATTATATGCCTGAGGGATTCACCAGGGCGATGACAGGCTCGACATATGTCGACGGTGCCATCCCGCAGTATAAATCTCCGGTAGTTGTTCGTCATCACAACCTCGTCCATAATTGCGCAAACAAAACCTTCAGTTTCCCCGAAAAGGTCACCAAATTGTAGCCAGGCCACGGAGGCTGTAAGGTCCACATCGGGTCCGTGAAGTGCCCGATAGTACCTTCCATGTAACTCCTTGTCCTGCCATACCTGCCTGCGATCGTCCAATGTGAGCACCACAGGCCTGCGCCAATTCTCTCTAGCTAAAGATAGAGGGGTCAATCCTTTGTCCACTGCTACAACAACCGCATGCATCCCCTCATCGGCATGGAGAAAATACTCCCTGAGGTTATACACCTCACGGTTATGGAGGGTCTTAGCATTTAAAAAGCCTCGACCACCACATTTCCGCGGGATATACAACCTCATCACCGAGGATCGTGGGTGATGCATACGGTAAGCAGTCAGCAATGTACGGACTTTTCTATCCAGGGCGTCAAATTCAGTCTGAGTCCACTTGAGTATGCCAAAAGAGTACATCAAGACCGGCATGACCCAACCGTTGTAGGTTCGCACCTTGTTTCCGCCTGACAAAAGACTTTTCAGTACTTTTTTCAGGCGCCCCAAGAAGCGTTCCCGCAACGACTGTTTCATGTCAGTCTCATTGATGCCAAGCGCCTGAGACATACCCAAGTATTTATAGGTCTCGGTTTCAGAGAGCGATCTTAGTTGTGTGGAATTTGACAGCTGGATACCATCAGATTCCACCATCCTTCCCCGCTTTACATGCATGACCGCACACTTGTCAACACCGAACTCCATCCTGATACAGTTACTGAAAGCTTCAGTAACATTCAGTAAGCATCTCAGTTGGGGTTCAGTAGGGGCAAACAGTTTAAGGTCATCCATGTAGAGTAGGTGGGATATTACCAGACCTCCTCTCTGCAACCGAAAGCCCAGCTCAGATCCCTCTAAGAGCGTACTTAGAGGATTCAGGGCCAGACAAAACCACAATGGGCTCAGGCTATCACCCTGGAAAATGCCTCGCTCTATCTTTATTGGATCGCCGTTACCAAGAATCTGTCGAGATCCTGGACAGAGAAGGACTGTTCTCCATTGCCTCATACATGACAACAGGAAGGTGCGTAGAGTTACATTAACTTTATATAACTCCAGCACCCTCATGAGCCATGAATGTGGCACAGAGTCGTAGGCCTTCTTGTAATCTATCCAGCATGTTGACAGATCCCTTCGGTTACGGCGAGCCTGCTGACAGATGGTCATATCTATGAGGAGTAGCTCCTTCGTACCACGGGCCCCACTCCCACATCCATTCTGAGAAACAGACATTATTGAATTATCTTTAATATGTACAGACATTTTTGTTTTCAGAATGGATGTAAGAGTTTTATAAACTGTAGGCAAACAGGTGATCGGCCTATAGTTTTTTGGGTCCATGGTACAACCGGACTTGTGGAGTAGGTGGGTTTCACCGGTTGTTATAAATTCTGGTAACGACCCAGATACTAAGGCTGCTTGAAACTGAGATGCCAAGCAAATATGCGAACTACGTAGCCATTTAAGCCAAAAGTTATGCAGTCCGTCCGGTCCCGGTGCCTTCCAATTAGGCAACGAACGGACTGCATTGGCTACATCTTGGGGTTCAATGTTGATTGCCCCCATTTCTTGAATTAGTTCGCATTTTTGCTCAACATCCCCGATCCAAGCGCCTTCAGAGTGACTGACGGGCACCGACCAAATATTGCGCCAGAATGAATTCATGTCATCAATATTCGGTCGCTGCACCTCACCTTCTAGTTGTCTAGGTCGCTCCCAGGATCTATAAACCCACCTTTGATCCCTTTGGAACATGGAATTCTGGGAGTAACGATCCACACGCGCCTTATACCGACGTATACGATTCGCCCATGCATAAATTTTCTGCTTCAGGAAGTCAATGCGCTCCGTGACATAGGAAATGTATTCACGGGGACGTACTTCAGTTCCCGTGAATGCCCTCCTCACAAAGCGCATTACTCTAGGACGTGTATTGCCATCCCTGAAGCAGCTTAGCTTGCCGATGAGTACCCTAGCCTCGTTGATACGATGTTCTATCCTGCACTGCCAGGCTGGTACGGCAGGTTTTGGTCGCGTAGCCATGTCAGTGTTTGGAAACTTGACACGGGCTACACGACATGCCGTTATAGCCGCGCAGTACAGAATAGAGTGTGTATCCGCAAGGTTTTCACTACTGTCAAAGTAACTTGCCAGTAGTGAATCTAAAGTACACATCAGCGCCCAATTTTTTTTATGCATTGGCAATCGAGGTAAACGTGGCCTAAGTTGATGCGGTATGGATCGAAACTGCCGAACCACATCCTCCAAAGTACTCCTCAATATATCACTATACTGGGATCTTACCTCAGTAGTAGTGTTGTCCTCATCCGCATCGCCACCAATGGCAGGTCGTGAAGCGACCGTAATATGTGCCAAAGGCTGGACCACAGGTTGCGATGACGTAATAGGAACAACACGACTACTCAGTACCTCCGAGCGCAGCTGGTCAAGCACGGAGTCAGCCAACATGTGTCCACGTTGAATGACCCGTACCTGATCAGACAGTCGTTGCGCGGAAACGTTGACAGCTGGCTCACGGACCTGAAACAAAGACAGCATCCGGCTACGATATGCAGTGAGGTTAGTTCCCCCCTCTGTCGCCTATTAGTAGGCGCGCATGACGTTTTCATTAATTGAAGACGTCCATCGCATGCGCCGCACTACACCACCGGGAACGAGGACCCTGTTCGGAGCCGGTTGCTCCGATGGTCCCAAATTACGAGGTGGCCGGCCTCGTCGCCGACGTACAGGTGGTGGCGACGTCGGTGGCGAGTAATATTCGTCGCTCTCAATCGACACATTTGCATTGGTCGGTATCCCATCTTCGTTGGGTACCTGTGAATGCGAGGTGGAGCAAGGTGACGAATCCGGAGGTCTTATTCGTGCTCTTTGTCTCGTCAACATCTGTTTTTATTGATCATATCTTTCGGTTTCCTATATGTTTTTCTTTTGCCATTTTAGTAAATCAATCGGTGACAGTCGTATGCTGTCACAATCCAATATGGTCAATCATATTTAAAAAATTTATAATACATTGGTATACAGAGTTTCTATTATAGTAACTGATAAATGTAGTAAAATTTAAAACGTCCAAATGAAAATAAAATAGTAAAAGTATAAGGTAATATTTAAATGAAATAGGAAAATTTTAAGATTGATTCTTGTGTTGACAGATATTATTATTATTATTACCTATTATTAAAAAAATATTAAAATCATTAAAGTTTATATTATTTTAATATCATCAATTTACATTGGGATAACATTAAATAACTGTAGTAAAACATTGAGGAAACAAACATCGAAGTATGTAACTAAAATAAAAAAATCTTGAAGTTGATCTTTATTGAAAAAGGTAAAAAAAGTTTCACGTTATTTCGTAGTCACAAAATTACAAATCAGGTTTTTATAATATCTTTTAGAATACAACCGGCCCTAAATTTGCCTCGTATAATTTATTATAATCAATTAAGGTGTCGTTAGATTTTATGATGATTTTTAATTGAACATCCGCATTACACATGTCAACATCAATGTAACATACATCATTATGATAATAATATACATATAGTTCATTAAATTGACATTCATCCGTATTTCGGTGTGAGGTATCAATATGTTTTTAATTCTGAGCGATTATGGCAAAAGTATATAAACAAACAGACAACCTTCATAGAAACACTGTCTCTATTAACATAAATGAAATGAAACGGTTCGGAAGGTTGCTTTTGCTGATATTGATAGTAACTAGATATGCCATTTGCAGTAATTAATCTATAGATTGTTTTATAGGATACTAGCTTTCCGCCCCGCGTTTTCACCCCGTATCCCTTTTTCACCCATTTAGAGATTGAATTTCGAAAAATCCTATCTTTTTCTTCGTCTACATTTTAAAAACAATACCTGTAAAATTCACCTTTCTAGGTCTAAGGTTGTAGACTGAAGACTGGGCGTTGATGAGTCAGTGAGTCAGGCCTTCTCATTTTTCATATCAACTCTGAATCCCTGTTTCACCCCCTCAG
Source organism: Ochropacha duplaris (assembly GCA_951361185.1). Taxonomy (NCBI): domain Eukaryota; kingdom Metazoa; phylum Arthropoda; class Insecta; order Lepidoptera; family Drepanidae; genus Ochropacha; species Ochropacha duplaris. The sequence continues at coordinate 7,919,303 of OX592690.1, forward strand.
GGGGGAATTACAAATAACGCTAAAACATGTGTTTCTTTCTTTCTAATTATTAGCTTAAAAACACAGTTTCATAATTCTAGCTTCAAAAATGACCGACTTACATACAAACTTTCAACCCCTTTTTCACCCCCTTAAGGGTTGAATTTCGAAAAATCCGTTCTGATTCCTCGGTCACGTTTTAAAAAACCATCTGTGAAAGAAATCAGCTTTCTAGGTCTAAGTGTTTAGGCTGGGCGTTGATGAGTCAGTCAGGACTTCTCCTTTTATATATATAGATACTACTAGTAAAGATACTACTCAAACTCATCGAAACGATACAAGTGCTATTTAGTAAGTATAGGTACAACGAATGTCATTATTATTCTAATTTTCTAATTTTCTTATATTATTATTATCTTTTGTATCACTCACAGTATCACAGAGTCCTACAATGAGCATACTGAAATTGTTGGTACGTCATTGCCAGCGTTATTGTTCCATTTGTCATTATTAGGTTTCTTGTCATTATTTTTAAAATTGTTTTTTTTTTTCATTAATTATTAAGTTTCGTGTAGTTTAAATTTTATTTTATTTTTAATATGTTATGTGGTATCCGCACCGTGACGTCACCTGCTGGCTCCAACGGAAGATCAGCGCAGGTTTAACAACCCGCAAAATGCTGAGTTGGGGCCAATTTGTAACATTGTTCGTCAATCGTTTAATTAATGACTTTTCTTTCTTTTTTTATATGTTATATGCTACAAATAAATAATATTTCATTCATTTCATTATTTCATTTCATTTCATTTCATAGATTGTATCCTATAAAACAATACCATGGTGTCTGACTCGCTGACCAGACAATGCACACACAGCCCAAATTGGTAAACCTAGGGTTTGAAATTTAAAGTAATTATTCTTTGAATTACCTACAGATTAGAGATGCACTATCAAAGGATTTCAGGGTATAACGTAAACCAGGGGATCAAGTTTGATTAAAAATGTTTATATTTATTTATTTCTTCTATCCTGCATGTTATTATAATTGGGGTATTAAAGTCTTTCTTAAAAATCCTTCTAAGGCGATGATAGCTCAGTGGTAAGTGACGTCGAATACCGCGGCGAAGGTCGTGGGTTCGAATCCTACAATGAGCTTGAGCTTTCGGTGAAGGAAAACATCGTGAGGAAACCATAGCACGGTGGTAGGGTACTTTGTAGTACCCGACTGGCTGGCTACCACCCTCAAGTTGAAAATCTGTCGCCAAAACACCTATCCGTGTGTTCCGACAGCTGCACTTGAGAGCCAGTTCCCATCTAGGCTTTGTGTGCTTACCATCTTTGGCCACATCATCACTTACCATGGTGAGATTGTGGTCAAACACAAGCCTATCCAGAATAAAAAAAAAACAATAAATATATCGACAGCGACGTGTAGAGCTCAAATCAGTCAATTTTCCACGGGTTTCGTACCTATGTGTGGTGGAAGTGGAGGTACGGCGGGTGTGGTCGGCGGCGCGGCGCTGCGCAGGCGAGCGCGACGTCTACTCCCGATACTACTAAACTAAATGTCCCTCACGAAAGCCGTCATGGGCATGTACACACATCAAAAAAGTTTGTGATCACTAGCATAAGCTGATATAATTTCTTAGATTGAACTTTATCAAGAAAACATGTACCCGATTGTATCTAATTTGTAGGGATATATTCTAAGGTTTTAAGTGACCGTAGGAACCTACCTGCTTATTTTTACAAATCCCTACATGATGCTTTTTCTAGATATAAGCCTTAACCATATGTTGGAGCATAATTGGCATTATCATTCCTTCGTGCCACAATACTATGAAGGTTGAAATAAATTCATAAATAATAAATTATTAAGTACTGTGTACAAACAGTTGGTTACAAACAATTGCAAGGCAGTAAACTAATTATGAGTCATGTTATTGTTTTCAGTCTTGTATTTAAGAACTACACGAGAACATGAATATTCTATGAACATTCAAAATAATAAGTCAGGAGAAAACTCTACGTATAGTAGATAGACTACATATGAAGGTAAAAAAGGCACCACAAAATGAAATACTTAAAGAGATATACATAAAATATAGGAATAATTGTAATAAAATAATAAGAAATTTAAAAATAAATTATTATAGAAATAAATAAGCTAAAAATCAGGGTAACTTAAAAGAGACTTGGAAGATTATTAAAGAAGTTTGCAATTTTAATCAAACAAAGATGACATCACAAGATTTACTTGATATTAGAAATAGCCCAACCCAATCTCTTAATGACGTCAACACATATTTTACTTCTGTTGGTAGAGCACTTGCTAATAATACTCTACAAAAATGGGTACCACAGACGACAATTTAGCACTGTTTGCGAAAGCTCCAATCTCACCGGTAAATTCTTTTTCACTACTTCCTACTGATCCAGTTGAAGTAAGAAATGTTATCTTCAGTCTTAAAACCAATAGTGCACCTGGCTGGGATAAGATTACTGCATAGCATTCAATATAGTTATAAGTTTACCTGTACTATTGTTATTTTTGAGTACATTGTGCAATATATAAATAAATAAATATGTACCTACCCTTTATTTATTTCTTTTAGACGAAACAGCCACAGGCCAAATAAAAATTTAACACATTCCTATCAAATACCATAATATACAAACTCTCAGTATAGGTACTGAGAGTCTATATCGCAATCCATGGGACATGCGACTTTGCGAGACATAGCACACAAATTGGAACAAAGGGTTCTGGTGCATAAATTTTACCATCTTTAAATATTTTACTGTTTTCATTTGAACCTTATCCTCCTGAGTTCCATCGAATTGATCCTCAAGCAGCCTAGAAGCATATTCGGAAGGTTGGATACCTACATACAATCCGTCAGTATGTGTGTGTATATATAGATGGCCAAGTTAACCTTTTTGTACCTTCCTGAGTAACAAATGCTCGTGAGGATTTAAAACACATGCACTTATCTCATTTTCCATCAGACAAGTCCTACACTTAAGATTATCCTTATGACTTGAACGGGCATTGCTGAAGACAAACCGCAGTGTTTATTGACTCCTTCATAACGGCGGTTTACGGTCAAACGTAACACCCTAATGTTTCATGAATTGATTGATCGATGACTTGGTATATGGTATACACATGACCCAAAGATAATTACTAAGCTAATGTGATTGATGCACTTTATTATGATGAATTAAACACATAATAATAAATTGGAAACTCACCATCCAGTTAATAGGTTTCCTCATGCCATTATGGCAAAAAAACCATCATATCCCGTCGATCTCATTGATATTAAATATTATACAGCCGTGCAAAAGGTAAATAATAATTTAGGTGCGTAATTTAATAAGTCATATCATAATGGAAACCATTTTGATGTGAGTAGATACTTACTAAATTAAAACAGAAAAGCTTCAGAAAATCCCGCGGGTTTTTTAACGGAATCAGAATATTGATCAGCGAGACCGATTGTATCCGGTATTTATTAATGTATTAATTTAATGCAGGACAAATAAAGTTTGTCGTGTGGTTATTATTCAATGACAAATTCTAATGTGGCGGATAGCGAAGTGATATCTGACGATGGCATACCTATACCTCTTAGAAGTACCTAGTCTGTTAACATAAATTTATCTCAAATTATAAACCATGAAATGTGAAATATACAGAAACCGTCATGTAGGTAAACACTCACAATAATTGCATTGTTAAATAGGTCGGGTCGTTGGCGAGGTTATTGTTTGAAAGTAATTGTGCATATTGTCTGTTATTTCGGAGTTACTCACGCTTTCGGCCATTGAATGCACTTCCTACTCGTGCCGACAGATTGAGCTCTCATCGCACTCGGTTATTGACCTACATCACTGTATACATACACGTACGTATGTTTATATAATTATGCATTCATGCACCTACCTAAAGTTTATTAAGGGTATGTTCCTAAACTCGATCCAGTATTATGATACTGTCCAGTATGGTGTGACGTAATTTTTCACAGATGTTGGTTTTAAAACGTAACCGAGGAATAAGAACGATTACGTCACACCGTACCTACTGGCTGAAGTATGCTGCATCGAATGTAGGAAGAGACACCCTACAAAAGTTAATTTTCATATGCGCAGGGATTACACGTCAGAGCTCCATTATGAAACTATAGCAATTTTACAGTGTTTTGCCTAGGACAAGCCTAACGCATCAGAACGCAACGCATGTATCTTGAAGGTAATTAAAATGAACCTCACTCTCCATACCTACTTCGAATAATGAACATTTCGAATTTTGCATTATAAAACATACACAGTAAGATACAATCCCACCAAAAACATTAATGTAAAAAAGGAGAGCCAAGTTCAATTTAAACATTATTCTCTGCTGTGGGCTTCGCCGCAAAAAGAATGGAGTTCTGAGATTGAGTGCCAAGTTCTATGCAAAATCCAAATATGTAGTCTAAGAGCTGACTTGGCTGGTTTTCCCATACGAATTATATAGCCTTCGCATGTTCTAAACCTGTTACCTTTCGGTTCTTATTTTATTATTCCGAAAATTTGGCTTGCTGGTAGAAACTACCCATCGAACATAAGGCTCTTCCATGACTGTGTAAAAGTAGGTACTTAATAATAATTCGTATGGGAAAACCAGCCAAGTCAGCCCTTAGACTACATATTTGGATTTTGCATAGAACTTGGCACTCAATCTCAGATCTCCATTCTTTTTGTGGCAAAGCCCACAGCAGAGAATAATTTTTGTATTAAACTTGGCTCTCCTTTTTTAAGTTTATGTTTTTGGTGGGATATCATTACTTTTTGTAGGTAAGTACATATCCTCGTAACGCCGTGGGTCCTTTTAAAAGGACAAATTCAAAACTAAAAGTAGACTTTATAAATATAAAACAATTGCATTGCCAAGCCCACAGCAGAGAATAATTTTTGTATTGAACTTGGCTCTCCTTTTTTACATTTATGTTTTTGGTGGGATAATAGATTACAATATCTAATGCCGCCGTTCTAACCCGCCGGGCAAACCTGGCGAGCAGGCGGGTATGGTATGTTACAATTATTCTGGGGAGGTGGTAAAATAAAACCAAAATTTCCCCGGAAACAATTATAAAAAAGAAAATATTTATTAATATATTATAATTTAGGTATTAAACAAAAACGCACATGAAAAATATAGCCAGCTAGACTCAGGCGTGGGCCTGGGGTACTGTTTAATTTGGTTGGATGTGATAGTAAAATATGTGTAAGTTAAATTTGAGCGCCACTGTCAGAACGGCTGACAGTCCGTAAAAAAATAATATTTAAATGTAACCCGTTGGGTATGAAAGTGCCTGCACCAATGGATGAGAGGATGTGGCCTCTCCGATGAAGGAGGAGCGTAGTCCTCGGAACGTAGTCCGCTGCAAAAGTGAGGGTACGTAGCCCTCTCCAAACGATGGGGGATACTTAGCCCTCTCCAGACAATGGGGGTTCTTAGCCGTCTCCAGACAATGGGGAGTACTTAGCCCTCTCCAGACAATGGGGGTACTTAGCCCTCTCCAGACACCTCCTTATGGAGGAAAATGTCCAGGCGTGAGGAGATCGGACAATGTCGACTCCGGTGACGCCACGTGCTGGTCGCAAAGTCAACTCTGCACGCAATCAGGATTCAAAATGATGGCGTGGCGTGTCCGATGTCTCAATTATCGAGACACGCGCCGGCCGTAATTTCACATGAAACACAAAATATTAAATAAAAGGCTTGACACCGAAGTGCTCTCGGCGATCGAGAAAAAGGAAATGCTAGAGTCATTGCTCCCCGCTAAGGATGTTGCTTAGCACAAATCAATCACTCTTCATTCGCTCAATTCCTAACGAATCGATAAAAAATACGGTAAAATGCATTCGACTATGTGAATGAGACCTTGACCGTAGCGTTCAAAGCAACGGAACGTCACTTCAGTACGTCAAACTGACAGTTCATTCACACAATCGATCTGCCAACCTAATCAAAACAAACAAGGTTATAAATTATCAAAACGAAAGTGAAATTATGATTTATTATCATATTCAAATGAGAAAAATAGTGCCCAAATGTGCACATAATGATGTAGTAATATAATATACTAATGGAATGATCCCACAAACTATGTAAGTACTAAGAAATTTTTACGTAGTCAAAATTTCTACGTAACAGTGCTCCCTTCCTTTCCAGAATTTTTACGATACAAGAGGAAAAATTCTTGCTGGCCCTCCAGCTTGTACCTTGGGATCATTCAACTACAAGTCCAGAACTACAACAAAGATAAGTGAAACTTAAAACTCAGGAAAATGCAAAACTACAATACTCTTCAAAGTTCCTAACAGTTTGATCAAAAGAGCCCAATGAACAAAGTGGATACCTAAAAAGAAGTACCAGAAATAAAGATGGGGTACAAACCACCTAAAAGAGTACCAGAAATAAAGATGGGGCACAAACCACCTATAAAGTTAGCTTGGAATCCAAACCAAAATGAAGAGGCATTCCAAGTTCGAAGGAACGAGGCGACCAAACTGGAAGAAATAAAAAAAGCAAATTCCTGCCATTGAAAATGTTTAAGTCACGTTAAATGAAACGTTAACGTAGGTTTGAGAACCAAAAAAAAAAACTAATGTTCACTATAAGTTGGGGCTAACCAAATAGTAAAAGCTAAAAAGTTAATGACCAATAAAAATAAACTCGTCAAACAATGTAACCGGGAAATAATAAAAAGAAACTCATTGAGTAAACTCAAGAGTGAATACAAGCTAATCCATCAGTAATCTCATACCTAAATAATACCATCAAGCCAGGACAAATCTTATCAACCGTTCTTAATCTCAGCGGTCCGGGCTATGGCAAACTAAAATAAAAGCTAATCTACCAGTAATCTCTTTCCAAAATAAAGCCAACGAGCCAGGACAAATGTTACCAAACGTTGTTAAGCTCTTCGGTCCGGGCTATGGCAAACAAAATCTAAGACGAACACAATACCAAAGGACAATCACAAAATGAGACTACGACCGACCTGATAGGTTAAAAAAACGCAATTAAAATAACTCTTGCCATCTGGGCAACAGTAGAAAAAAAGGATCAGACTTGAAAGTGCTGATAACAAAAGTTGCTACTAAAGAAGTAACAAATTCTGCCTAAAGTGGGCAGAACCAAAAAGGATCAACTGAACAACTTAGCTGATCAAGGTAAAATATTGCAACGCAATATCAAGTACTCCTGCTAAAACAGCAGAAGTAAAAAGGATCGAACCCTTGAAAGAGTTCAAAAAGGGGAGGCGACGAGCACCTCGGCATCATTGGCACACGCAATTGTGGTCCAATGCTACAAGGCCTACGGAACTCACCGCCTACCAAAAACGAACAAAGAGTTAAAAAAGGAACTCTATAAAACAATCAAAGTAAAGCCAATAAAATGAGGAAAATCGATATCCAAAAAAACAAGCCCAATATAAAAAATTTGAAGCGACCCTAAAAAAATCAACCGGAAGACCTCAAGCTAACTCTGTCAGATTTGATGTGAACAAGCCTGTCAAACCTCAGTAATTCCTGGACGTGTCTTGCTCTGTCTTCTTCCGTAGAAATTGCAGGAAGAACAGAAACCACCCTGACCGCAGGAATCCGGGGAAGAGATTTCCGACGACAAATCCTGAACCATCTCTTTTTTTTATGGCCTTTCCGTCGTGGAGGAATCCGTTTACCGGCCACAGGCGCAGAAACTTGGACGGACGACTCGACGGGACAATAAGGCTGTAAGTCTCTGGAACTGGCGGAGGCGTAGGTTCAGGAAGGAGGGAAGGTTCGGGAACCGAGGCAGGCAAAGGCAAGGGACAGCAAGGTGAAGGGATCGGAACAGGTCCAGGAGACGGATCCGGCACGGGAGATGGAACGCTGTTGGAAGAATGGTACAGCCTCTGGATCATATCGGCATCGTAGCAGCTATAGGGCGTTAACTCATCCACCAATAACTGCTTAAGGGATGACCAATCCGAAACTGAACCCTTAACGCTGCGGAACCAGAAGAGTGCGGTATCGGAGAACAGGATGGGAGCTGCCTGCAAAAGCACAGACTCGGGAATCCGATGAATGCTGCAAATCTCGTCCAGACGCAGAAGGTACGCGTGAACTGACGAGACGCCGTCGTAGACATGACGCGAGCGGCTCAGCACGTCAATGCAATCTGCATACGAAGGCGCAGACACCTGTTCGAAGGAACGCAGAAAGCAGCCGTAAACCACGTCAATCTCCTCTAGCCAATCGCACAGCTCGAAATAAAGCGCGAGCTTCCGGTCGCTAATGTTACCTGAACCGGTGATGCGTCGCAACCGATGGTAAACATGGTGCGCTAAAGCTCGAAACCGGTTGACCTTCTTAAAAAAAAATGCTTATCCCTTGAGAAGCGAGAAGCGATTAAATCCAAAATAGCCCGAATGGCAGCAAATTCAGAAGCGGGCGTGCGCGAACATTTTAAAATTTGGGGCCCTGGAACTTGTTTAGTCAGGTCCCGCAACTGGTCACGAACACCCGACAATATAGCTTCAGGTACTACATCGCGAATCTCAACTTCATAAGTCAAGTGAGGCAAGTCTAAGAGATTATAATTAATTGGGCGCTCCATAAAAAGTTAAATTTTAAAATAAATTAAAGAAGGGGCAAGTCGGGCTGGCTTTACATGATTGTAAAAATACAAAAATGATTGTGAATTTACAAATTAATAATAACACGAATCATTAAAATAAATGAACCACCCTTGAGCTTCATTGTAAAAAAAGTTAAAAGTAAATGCTTCTGTCTAAATGAAAAGATGAAAAGAAAAGGCAAGCGCAAAAAGCAAGCTCAAAGGAGGCCATGACAAAAGATTACAAAATAAAATTTTAAATAACAAAACAATCAACCAAATTAAAACATTAGTGTAGCGAACTGACACACCAACTACCCCAGAATTTCTCGAGCCCCACGTTGGGCGCCAATGTTACAATTATTCTGGGGAGGTGGTAAAATAAATCCAAAATTTCCCCGGAAACAATTATAAAAAAGAAAATATTTATTAATATATTATAATTTAGGTATTAAACAAAAACGCACACGAAAAATATAGCCAGCTAGACTCAGGCGTGGGCCTGGGGTACTGTTTAATTTGGTTGGATGTGATAGTAAAATATGTGTAAGTTAAATTTGAGCGCCACTGTCAGAACGGCTGACAGTCCGTAAAAAAATAATATTTAAATGTAACCCGTTGGGTATGAAAGAGCCTGCACCAATGGATGAGAGGATGTGGCCTCTCCGATGAAGGAGGAGCATAGTCCTCGGAACGTAGTCCGCTGCAAAAGTGAGGGTACGTAGCCCTCTCCAAACGATGGGGGATACTTAGCCCTCTCCAGACAATAGGGGTTCTTAGCCGTCTCCAGACAATGGGGAGTACTTAGCCCTCTCCAGACAATGGGGGTACTTAGCCCTCTCCAGACACCTCCTTATGGAGGAAAATGTCCAGGCGTGAGGAGATCGGACAATGTCGACTCCGGTGACGCCACGTGCTGGTCGCAAAGTCAACTCTGCACGCAATCAGGATTCAAAATGATGGCGTGGCGTGTCCGATGTCTCAATTATCGAGACACGCGCCGGCCGTAATTTCACATGAAACACAAAATATTAAATAAAAGGCTTGACACCGAAGTGCTCTCGGCGATTGAGAAAAAGGAAATGCTAGAGTCATTGCTCCCCGCTAAGGATGTTGCTTAGCACAAATCAATCACTCTTCATTCGCTCAATTCCTAACGAATCGATAAAAAATACGGTAAAATGCATTCGACTATGTGAATGAGACCTTGACCGTAGCGTTCAAAGCAACGGAACGTCACTTCAGTACGTCAAACTGACAGTTCATTCACACAATCGATCTGCCAACCTAATCAAAACAAACAAGGTTATAAATTATCAAAACGAAAGTGAAATTATGATTTATTATCATATTCAAATGAGAAAAATAGTGCCCAAATGTGCACGTAATGATGTAGTAATATAATATACTAATGGAATGATCCCACAAACTATGTAAGTACTAAGAAATTTTTACGTAGTCAAAATTTCTACGTAACAAGAGGCCTTAATGATGCATTAATATTTTTTTTAATAAATTAATAAAATTAAAAGTAGACTTTATAGGTCAGATATCGAGAGACAACCGGACAGCAAGACGGCGCTCGCGCTTATGAGCGCGGCTGCCGCTCGCTCGGCCACGTTCGCGTCAACGGTTCGATTCGGTTGTCACAGCACAAAAAATTGCCAGTTTTTTATTTATTCCTTTGTATTCATCTAATTACCTATCTGCATACAAAAAATTTAACTCTCTAGGTCATCTGGAACTGGGTTAGAGTTTTGGTCTATAGGTCAGTCAATGATAAAAATGAGGAATTTTGGACATTAATATCTAAATAACCGGTTGAGATAAGCTTATGAAATTTAGAACACATATGTATCTCGCAAGTCTCAATATATGAGCCCAATTTGATACGTTTATGTAAAATAGTTTTTGATTTATGAGGGGGTCAAAAGTGGCTCCAAATGGTTCGTGTAATATTACACACGGTGCGGCTCGCCAGTTCTGTTTCTTGAACTTGGCTTGACACGCTCCCGCGTGTCTAGATACAATGACCCCCGCCACTTCCCCAGACACATAACGGCAGATTTTATTATTGTATTTTTTCTAATGAATAAATTATTACTTATGCATTTATAACCAGTTGGTATTATTTATGTTGTTCGTCATTAATATAAAGGCAATATTTCTCACAGGTCAGGCATGCATTGTATTTTTTTTAGAACTTTGCCGCGGTATCTGACGTCACTACCTACTACTGAGCTATTATCCTCAAAATCGTATAAACTGGCCGAGTTCTAAATTAAAAACCGGTCAAGTGCGAGTCGGACTCGCGCACCGAGGTTTCCTTACAAACTTGTAAATAGTTCGTTCATTTTTTTTTTCGATTACCTTATTTGGGGTTGGTGCCAATTAACCTAGACCTCTAAATCTTATGAGCGCCGATACAAGTCAGGGGCCTATCTTAATTGGTGGTAACTATGTATGTATGGGGACACAATTTTACCTTTATCTGTGCTATCAAAAATCAAGATTCTGAGTTCATGGGAAGTAGGTACCCTGTAGGTTTTGATTCCCTTGCAAGTTTCAAAAAATTGCGGCATAAACGGCTGTGTCTTTTGATTGCGTTGGCATAGAAGTTTGATTTTTTCACAACTCCAAGGAACAGTAGACTTGAGCATTTGATATAAATTTCTGCTTGATACCTCCTCGCTTTCGTGAGAAAAAGGGTCTTGACACACACACGGACGGACGGACGGACGGACAACAAAGTAATCCTATAAGGGGTTTCTTTTTTTACCTTTTGAGGTACGGAACCCTAAAAATCAACTAATTATTCAATTGTAGAACATTTTGCATTCATATAGATATAATTCAAGGAACCCCTGTGGATATTTCCACCTGTTCTGATAAAAACTCTTTTATCAGAATCACCAGACGCCTGAGACTAGGGAATGCAATCTCGGCATTTTCGAGATCTCGAATGGTTTTCAAAAAGTATTGTTTTACTTAGATAAGTGAAACATAATTGAAACTGCTTAGATGTGATTATGAGATTTATTAAATTAAATTATTGAAAATAGTCTTTATTTTTATAATTATTTATAATGAACAGAAAAATAACAATTCAGACCCGTAAAAATAATGACAGTGAGACAAACAAGAAACAAATGGTTTTAGGAGTAATTTTGGAAATAGCTCTAAAAAACAAATAGTGCTTAAAGTGCTGTCGGATGAACGGCATCCTATGTCAGTCGTTATGTAGCCAACGACGCCCTCTCAGCTTCAACACTAGTTGGTACCAGCGTGAGCAAGCTGCTGTAAGCAAATTACAAAAAAATACCCCTCGATCCTCCACACTCAGATCCATCTCTTTTTTAATCACGGACTCTAGCCTGTCTGTAGTCGTAGTAACCCGTGTGAATGGACTTTTGCATGCTTTCAAAGTCTCTTCTCTACTGGCGCTCGATCTCGTCAATCTCGGACGAGATCTCGTAATTTTATGCTTCGAGATTGATCTCGAAAAATGAGGCGAGATCCCGATCTCGCGTGATCGAGATTGCATTCCCTACCTGGGACGCCTGGTGTTTGTACTTTCCTCGATTGTACCTACCAAACTTGGACCCTGTGTAAATAGCATGTTTTTTTTTATTTAACATCATTAATAGCAATGCTTTGGATGTCGAATAATTATGGCGAATAATCGCCATAACTGCGAGATGTAGTCGCAGGACCTATTGCCTCCGACTGCATGACATTGTTTTTATTGGAAATATGTCATCTTGTTTCCATCTTTTTTTAATTAACGCAATCGGGTTTCTTAATTTTTTAAATTACATTTTTTTGTACTTTTTTAGGTCAATACCTAGCCATTTATAATTAAATGAATTTGTTATAATTAGAAGACACAATAGGCAATTTACTCGAGTCTAAAGTCATGATGTTCCACTCAATGATTAACTCCCATCATTTACAATTTTATTTATTCAATTTCAGCACTGACAGCATAGTAACTAATACTAATAATTAAATGAAATAGTATCATTGGAAATAATTACAAAGAATGATAACAGCATTTGTAGCGCATATTTCTATAAATCATGAATTATTGAACGAAGTGCAGCACTCAGTCAACTAAACCTTGACGAGTCGTAGAGTCTACAGTATTGTTTGTTTTTAGTTTACTCAAACCATCTACAACAAAGGCTATTTAAATTTCATCTGTGTTGTATATATAATAACACCTACTTGTGTCATAATCATTTGTAAAGCAGGACCGTGATTCGTAGAAAGACAGAATATCTACATGTATCGTTCGGTTTGTAAATCTAACTAGGTAGCTGGTACCAACAAGTCACTATATTTTAGGAATTATTATTATCTATTTATGAGGTCCATCACCACATGATGACCTAAACAAACATTTCGCAAAAAACCAGCCAAGAGAGATTTGGGCATTTCTCTATTAAGGTTCCGTACATGATTTCATTATAAATCAGCGCATCCGATACCTACTTGTTATTAATATACTGTTCATACCTAAAACTATACACAAATTCCAAGGTCCCAACTAAGTACTTTTATTTATGAGAAAGTAACAAAAATAGTCTAAACGCTTTCACGACCTTATTAAAATTTTTAAAAATACTATTTGAACTTGTAAGTACTCTCTTCTATCGCACACTATCAGTAAGATCACTAGAAAATAATATTATATTTCTAAAATTTTACGATTTTTGAGAAAAAAAGATTTTCTTGCGATTCTATGTAAAATTCGTTTGACGCGGAATCATGCCTTTATCCCTTTTGACCTACTTAGGATTTACAGAACTGAGCATAGTAAAACGGCCAACTATTGAACCGCCCTCACAGAACACTTAAAAGTCTTCACTTTATAACTAGTATGCGGCAGGTCTAAGAATAATTTAATGCCTTGACCTTTGTGATAATTGCAGAAAATATAAATAAAAATAATCTAGCAAAATATGTTTACATAGATTAAATAAATCTTGGGTCTGAATATATGATATCTATGAATATCTACCTTGGATAAATAATTCCGAATATACCTAGAGACTACAGCATGAGGTTCTTCAAAAGAGGAGTAAGAAGGTTTATGTAAGAAGGAAGCAAGGTCAGCAGCGCACTCGTGACGCCTCTGGTGTTGAAAGCGTCAGGTGGGCCGTAAGCATGTTTGCCACCTAGTCATATAAAAAAATCATGAATACAAATAAAAACCGGTTGATGTACCTGTTCATGTATATTTCAGTTAGAGGTACAATAAGGAACCCTAAATTGCATCAAATATGTCTTACGTGCCTATTTAGAATGTTTGTACCCACAGTTAACGTAGGTCAGTAATTTCGAGGCGAGGGAGAAGTGGTCATTAAGTAGCATAAATTGACGCTATATATAAATTATTCATATTGCTTGAATCTTCATAAAATAACACAAAATAATTCCTAAGTGGGCTGATGCGGCGGGTGCTTATTAATTTTGCACTAATTAAAATTGATAGCAACACGAAAGACAAAATCCATAAAGGACATTTAAAAAAAAACATTCGAGCGACCTTTCTGACAAATCAATGTCAATGACATCACTTAACATTTTAGATATTATGTAATACCAACACGCAGTGGTATGGTTTTTATTAATTCGTCTATATGTATGTATAATAGCGGTGTATGAAAATTGTACATGCTTCCACCCGAATTACCGTGGTTATTTTTTTTTTTTTATAATATTTACATTACCTATTCTGAACAAGTCTTCTGTCCAGAATAAATTTTCGCATACCCTCTCGTGTGCCTCGTAAGCCCATTACGCCACTGTCTCCACCATTCCGTTCTTCTGTTTTAGGAGCAAACTCTCCCGTTCCGCGCCTTTGTCGGCTGTATAATAAATGTAGTGACAAATTGGATATCCATGTGGATAATTGTATAAAAAATATTTACTTATTGTGTAAATAATTATAAATATTGTTTTCTTCTTTTTTATATAAATCTTGTTTTCTTTTATTCTTCTCAGTCAAGTCTTTGGTAATTTATATATACATGTAATTATTATTTCCGCAGTGCTTTATTATTTTACTTGTATAATGTTTATTTTTTGCATGTGGTGCTTTCTTTAATAAGTATTTATGTTTTGTTAACAATGTATAGTTTCTAGTATACGAGTATATGTGTTTTATATAATGTAAATACTTCTGATAAGCCTAGTAAATAAAATAAAATAAAAATTACCTATTTACCATTACTCGACGGGGCGGTAAGAACACTTCCTGTCACATCTCACGGTTCGATTCTCACTCAGGACATACATTTGTGTGCAAGAACAAGTCTGTTTCTCAGGACACACATACTCAGGAGTCTAGACGTAATCATCATATATCTGGTTGTATTTAAAAAGTGTTATGTGTAGTACCTACATCAGTTATCTGGTTCCTATAGTTCAAGCTCTACTAAGTTTGGGATCACATGACCTTGTGTGAAGAAAGTCCTAGGATGTTTATTATTTATTTATTTCTATACAGGATGTCTGGTAAGTAGTACGACAAACTTAAGGGGGAGATAGATACTATCATGAAGCTATAATATTATTAGAAGACCTTATTTCTAACCAAATTATATTACACAGTTTTATTGAATGAGTTTTATTTATCGAAATTAAAAGGACCAGGTCTTACACCTAAAAGTACGAAGATACGTACATGAAACAGAAGCGCTCTAAGCGTTTGCAGAGCAGTCTGCGGACGGTGTGACGGTCCAGTAGTATCCTCAATTATTTGGGGTCAGCGCAATGTGTACTTTTCTTCTATCCGTCGTATCTGGAAAAAAAGAAAAACATTATATTAGGCTATAATTTATGGTAATATGTTACTAGTAAGGAATTAATATATAAAATGGTTCCATGATTAAAATAATCCTATCAACAATTTTTAAGTACTTTCCCTCAGTCTCCCATAGCCGTGAGACTATATCTTTATACTGTGGTGAGACGCCCTGTACCCACCCGATCGGGCGGCATTTATCAAACCATCATCAGAAATTAAGTCTATGGTAGACGATCTGAAATACATCGTATAGGCTCGTGTTATTGTTTCTTCAAAAGTCAGTTACACTAACAACTATATAGGACTTAAAGAAAAAAAGGTGGTTTTAAGTTTGACCACATCAGCTTACTGTGTGGTTTAATGATGGTACTCAAACCCATGTGTATATTACACTTGCAAAACGAATCCTAATTACACTGATCAACGATGTCCGCATACTTTATATCTAGTTTCGCCAGATCTAGTTTTAATTCCGTATTTTTTTGGTAATAGGTCGCTATATTCACATTCCCTAATATAAGGTGGTCAGAGAGCTGCACACTTCGTTCTGTTGTCCGTGTTTTGCATAGCGGTTTTCCAAGGATTCAAAAATATACCACTCAGTAAAAAAAATTTGATATATTTTTTATAATTGTGCCTTTTCATGGAGAATGCATAATCACGGGATTGAGGGGGCTAAACTAAATCAAATCCAATGAAAGACCATTCCGAGACCCGCTCTACAAAAGTTTTGATTTCAGATACCAGTCATAGTCGCTTCTATAGATATTTATTTCTTGGAAAGATCACATTAGATAACCAACCTGCATGATGGTCATATTTCTGACATAAATATATCTGGAAATACGTCAATAACAGTGGGTGGCAGCTAGATAACTATAATTATGCTGATAATAATCGACCCTAATGTTTAAATATTACATTTCAGAATTAATCAAATTAAATCAAATAAGTAATATCATTCTGCTTCAAGGAAATGTATCATGCAAACATTTATAAATGGAAATAAATAAGTAAGTATGCATAGTATACATTTTATAATCTGTGGCTTATGAATAATACACAAATTTTCAATTTCAAGGTAATTTATGTTATATTGCGACACATTGAAATGAAGGTATAAAAATGTATTAATCATATATAACCTATGCCTATGTGTAAAGAAACAGTGTACGATAGTAATTATCTAGACGCAGGGCAGTATGTAAGCCAAGTTCGCAAAATAAAATGGCGACACTCCGACCGAGGGTTATAATTGAACCATTTCAGGCTAATTCCGATCCCTAGTTTTTCTAATTTGACAAGGTTCAAAATAAGACTTATGTTAGTAAAAGTATTGCAGGCAAAGAAATAAAACCACCAGTTGAACGGTTAGATTGTCCCCGCCTAGCTTTATTTCACACTTTTTAGAAATTTTTATTGGCTCTATGTTCCCACAAATGAGACGTCATGTTACAATACAAAAAATTGATGTAAACATTTATACAACCAAGGAGTTAGACGAAAACACTACGACTGTCGGGAGATTATTATTAAATGAAACAAAAAACAGACTATTATGAGCATTAAAATACTAAAAACTTCAATTGGTGGTATTTAAATGGAAACGTTTAAATTTTCATAGGTCCAGTTTGTATTCGTGATTCATTATGTAGTTTTCTTGTCTTTAGAATCTTTTTTTCGGTCCCGAGAGAATTTATAAAGATATGGGATTCACCAATGATAAGTTTTAAATAAATAGGTTAAAAAATTATGTTACACTGCATGATTTTTCTGAAACAAATCAATGTCGCAAATTTATTGCCTCTAATATTTTTTAAAGAAGAGTTTGACTGTGATCTTTGCGGTCTTGTGTGAATAATTAATTATAATTATTAAAAACTTGTCTCGGTAGTCAGACTGTAAATAAGTATCCCACTATTCCACTGAATTCTACAGTCGTTCATAAATACACTTTTCTGTAATCAATCTCTGTCATAAAAATATATTTCTTTCCATAAATTTACGATTACTTTGCCGCGTGACTTTTGCCGCTATGAAAACATACTTACAGTCGTCTTTTATTTTACTTGATCCACACTCCAAAGGCTACCCTCTATTCGTTAAAAGTTACTCTACATTCGACCTCTAGATCAATAGTAGGTAATGCCAAAATAATGGTGTTTTGAAGTTATTTTAATTTAATTTCAAAGATCAGTAATAAACAATTAATAAATTACGATTTAATTTTATCTTGGATTTCTTTGCTCCGAAAATAAATTATTATGTCCATCAATGGTTATGACAATATTTCTCAACTCATCGAAACGGAGCGACTGCAATGAAAATGTTGCAAATTTTTTTGGTTCTCTTTTGTGAGATTAATACCTTTTATTTATATTTATTGATTAATTTAGATATATTAAAATTAAAAGCATTATTTTGGTTATTTTAACAAGCACATAGTGATCCATTGAACATTCCTTTAATTTGAAGCTTTTCAAATCTTTTTATAGCTGATATCGATACTCGGATTAATTGTAATTCAATAGCAAAATACGAAAAGCTTCAAATCAAACAAATATTTAACATCAATTGCAAATATTGTCTATTACGAAGTTTCACAATATTTTGCAATTAATCCCATATCATACAAACATATAGGGTATCCCATATTATGGGATAATAAGTTTAGTTTTGTGGCTAAAATGCTGATAGTACCTAAATCAATTGTCTATATTATATATTGTGTTTTAGTCTCGAGGAACAAAAAAGTTCTTTGTGCGAAAAACAGCTCAAAACGCGTTTTAATTGCAAAATTCGTTTTATTACACTTGTAATGGCGCCCATGACGTAGCAACAATTGTGATTATGAAGAACACAAAGATCACATAACGATTTGGTGTTGTGGATTTCATGATATTCGGACCACAGCTGTTGTGACACTAATTAATAAATAAACTTGGACGCTACCTAGTCCTAAAAGCAGAGCTTGTGCTATAGAAACCAGATTACTGATAACTAAATACATTTTGTAAATACATACTTAAATAGATAATTACACCCAGACTCGGCAAATAGTACACATGTACACAACAGAACTGTCTGTCTCTATGTATTTAAATCTGCCACTCGAACCGGCCCGAATTGGATTAGATGTGGCAGTGAGATTTTCATTAACTTTTACAGTGGATATCATATTACCAAATTATACTCAAGCGTAGTTAAGCGAAGTTCTAAGCTATCCAATCTTGGTATTTTAGGGAACCAATTTTTGCTTCCAAATCTGATTTTTTCTTCTTAACTTTAACATCTTGATAATTAGAGTCAGTCCTACTGAAGACTACTAAGCCCCGCGCACTTAAAGTGAAGCACAGTAAAGGAAGCCGAATTTTAAAAAGGAAGCCTATCGCGTTCCTGTGCGACGCGAGTCACGAGGGATAACATACGTGGAGGTCACGCACACAACTTCGTGCACGTTGCTTCACTTCAATGGAGACTATTGTATACGAACGCTCCTTCTACCTTTTTTATTTGTTCTGTGTATGTGCTATTGTACTTTTGTAGAGCAGCTTCTTTTTTTTTACCTGCGGAGCGCGGCTAAGTATGTAATTACCAATTTGTTAAAATTATTTAGATTAATAGATGTAGGTAATGTCACAGATAAGCCCACGAGGCTTCCGTGCAGGCTCTTTAGTTTATAATATTATTGTAATATTTAATATGGAAAATAATTTTAAAAAAAAACTCCAAAAAGATATGTATTTTTTGGTACTTTGCTAGCAATAGTAGCACATAATTATAACCTTTATTTTCGCACGCCATATTTTTTTTACGTCAATTATGGTAATTAGACATTATCTATTTTGTACTTCATGTTTCATACCTATTATTATTTCTATGAGCTCGCAAAGGTAACACCTTTGCAATATCATCAAAATCAATGCATATACCTACCTGCGGTACGTCTCAGTTTGAACATGGGCCGTTGACTGCTCAATGGCGACTTGAGAGATTAGCATCAAATAGAAATGAGGGTCAAACTGACAGACGTTTCGATGAGGCATATCTTGAGGAAAGCTATGCAACTTTTTATATCAAGTCAAATTCAAAGTCCGCGAAGCTGATTGCTATTGGTGCAATAACTGGTGCAATACCTTAAATTATGATTGTGCTAAATAACGATACTAAATATTCGTTTACATACCAAGCTAGGCATATTGCTCAACAATTAATTTAAAACCGTCATTCGGACTTGAGGGGATAATTACCGAAGTGTCTAAAACAAAACTCCGACCTCAATAATGACCTTGACAGCCGTGATTTTTTACGGTCGAATTTGTAATTTAATTGTGTTATTAAATAAACTAATCAGGTTTAATTGTACAAGTAAACCCTGTAAATAAGTTAATAATATGATAACTTCGAGAGCTTTTACGAACTTCCATCCAGTGCGTACGAAGCCAAGATGACCTTGACTGTATTTTTTTTTAGTAGGTAAATAGCACAGAACAAATAAAAAAGGTAGAAAGAGCGTACGTAAATGATAGTCTCCAATGATGTGAAACAACGTGCACGAAATTGTGTGCGTGACCTGCACGTATGTTATCCTGCGTTGACCGGCGTCGCAAAGGAACGCAATCGGCTTCCTTTTTCAAATTCGGCTTCCTTTAGTGTGCTTCACTTTAAAACTTCATATAATATTTCTGCCACAGACATACTTATTGTAGGTATTTTATAATATCTGATAAAATAAATACTATAATAGAGATTATAGTTTCGCTTGTAGATGGTCATTATAACATTGGTGATTTTACCATGCATGGACTGATAAAATTTAATCTAAAACTAAAAAAAAATAAACATTCTGACCAGTCTATCTGAATGTCTACTCTGTGCTTGTGAAATAAAACGTTTTCTGTGCACATTTTCGCTTACGCACAACGCTTGGGCACAGTTAAAATTTTATGTTAGTACAAAGAGCACCTCCATCTATCTGTCTATTTTACGAGCTTGTAGCATCACTAGAGACCCTTAATATTAATCTATTGGACTAAAGGCAAGAACTTATAGATATTATATTTCAATCCTTTCCTTTCAATTTTTGTATTACTTTAAGAATAAAATTGTTAAACATTTGAAAAAAAAAAGTCAATATAGTCAGATGGTCCAAAAATATTTAAAAATGTAACCTTGCGGAGTTTCTTGCCGGTTCTTCTCAGTTGAAGGCTGAGTTCCGAACTGGTGGTAACTTCTGTAATTCGACCTTCATAAGTGCCCTTCTAGGGCCTAAACTGAATAAATGGTTTTGACTTTGAAATCTCATTCCTACAATATAGCATAACAATCATGTTTGTCTACCAAACATACTATAAACAAGATAACTAGCTGATCGGACAGACGTGTTCATGCGCCGAAAATAAAAAAAAATCTATAACTCTATCGCAGCGCCACCTACCGGGTCCAATTGAAAATCTAAACCCTTCTCGAATTCACTTGAACACACACACAAATTTCATCAAAAATCAGCCTGCCGTTTAGGAAGAGTAATACATACACACGGACAGAAAAATAATATTAAGTAGGATAAAAAGTATGTAACCAACATAAAGATGTGAAAATGTCCCATCTAGGCTTTGTGTGCTTACCACCTTCGGCCACATTATCACTTCCCATGGTGAGATTGCGGTCAAACACAAGCTTATCCTAAAGTAAAACCAAAAAGTCCCGGATGAAGCGATTACACTCACTTCACTAATCACGAAATCTAACAAGACAATAAACCTTGATGAATATCAAGTGCATAAGCAGATTTTTGTAGTATGTAGGTACTAAGATATTCCGAATATCAACCCATATGGTATGATTGTTTTTTTTTGGTGGAATATTTATTCTAATAGACTTACGCATGCTCTTACGAATAGTCTGACTTCAACGCATGGTTTGAAAGGTAGAGATGAACCGATAATAGGCACAGTAATTACACTTCTCAAAACAAGCTGAGATTCATTACTAACCATTTACATTCAAGTCTCACCGACTACAATGACGTGCCCCGGCAGCAAAACAAATAACTTGTATGAAACAACTCAGTAATGTAATGGTATTAATGTGCTCAGCTCAGTAGAGTAAATGTATAGGTACAGTGGGAAAATTGAAACTGGAACTTAGTAGGTACCTAAATATCCATAGACATTTTACACACACTGCTATCTGATCCCAAATTAAGCAGAACTTGTAAACCAGATAACTTATTAACTACAAATATATTTTTTTATAATAATTACACCCAGGCTTATTCAGTTTAGGCCCTGGTAAGGCACTTATGAACGTTACAGTTGACTCTACCACCGGTTCGGAATATACTGAAACTGAGAAGACTCCGGCAAGAAACTCAGCAAATATCTGTCCTGGACGGGAATCGTACCCACGACCTGTGGCGTCATAGGAAGTGTGTTAACCAGCACGTCAATCGGCCCGTCTACATAGTGTTAATATACTCATTATGCCTATATAATTATCTTCTAACAAAGAAATGTTTTTTTTATTTCAAGCTCTAAGTATGGTAATGTTATGATTTTGATTGGCTTAGCTTTTAACGAAAAATACCTTGGAAACTTCTAATTCCGGAATAGTTTGACTAGCACTCATGCGCAATTAGCAGTTGACCTGGAGTGTAAATTGCCATCTAGATCTCGACGTCTTTCTAAAGGTAGGCGACAAGACTGGCCAGATAGAGATAAAATTGGCAATCAAAACCAAGATGTTTATATTTAAAGAGTTACAAGTTACTTCCTATAGCAAAAAAACCCAAACATCGATGTTACGTTTATACTTACATTAATTCGATAATGTAGCGCGCACGCATCACGCAACTCGCCGTAAGCCTGTCTCGGCTGTGTGTGTAACATGCGACGTGCGTGACTCATTCTGACTGAGGCGCTCTGACGTCGGAGTCGTTCCAAGTTACCATCTAACAAGCGAACAGGGGTTTCCCGCTCATTCTTTCCAATCACCAATTTTTTTCCACTAGCATTTCGCTCGCGACATTGCTCGCTCTGACGTCATACAATTAATACTTCCATATAAATCCACTTATTATAAATCCGAAAGTAACTCTATCTGTTTGACTCCTTGGTTGTCACAGCCGTTTAGGCTGACCAGATTTTGATGAAATTCGGTAAAGGGACATTTTGAACCCTGGAGGAGGATACTACTTTTTTAAAATAAATCTCTAATCTGATTAAAAACAGGGAAAAAAAGGAAAAGGAAAAGCTAGTTCCTATATAATTTCTTCCTATCAGTCGATTTCGGAGGCGAAAAAAATTATTCAAAGCGCAAAGTTAAAAGTTAATCTAAGCTAAGCCATGTAGAAGCTCCAGGAATAATAAGTAGTTTTGGAAATATGCGAGTTCAAACAGATAGACATTCAAGAAAAAATATCTCTTTTCATCATGTTACTCCTACATAACCTACAACCTACTATTAGTTTTTGGTTTCACTTATATTGTAAAGTTTATTATACTGTACGACTAATGTTGCAAGTACGTTCTTTTATTTTTTTACTGCAATACGGAAATACCGACTCGCGGGGTTTCTCCTAATGTCAGAATGCATGAGCACCATGGCTGTTATTATTTTTTTTAATAAAAGAAAGTAAGGATAAAATTAAAATATTGTGTTGGGTTTTGGGAATTCTTTTGATAATAAATAGTATGATTGTTAGATTTGTAGTGACATCTTAATAATAGGTATTGAACATTAGATAGTTTAATGAAATGTCTTCTATTTGTAAAATAGTTGAAACTACGATGAAACCGATAAATATCTAACTGTAGTATACAATTTATTATGGGATTGTGAGATTTGACCTTAAGTTCATCGAAGTGTTTGAGGAGGTAATGAATGAGTAAATAGTAGCAGTAGACAGGCGTTAGTTACATGCAACCAGAAAATACTTTATCACCAATATAAGATTTTATCACCAAAGGTTAATGAAATCAATCCGCTAGCAAAATTAAATAAGTAATAAGTTTAATTTATGTGTAATTTAAAGAAAAAAAACATGAAAAATAACACTAGTACAAATAAAAAAATACATAGTTAGATACTAACGAAATATGTAGGTACTTATGTACGCAACATCGCCTCAATCCGTCTGTATTGAGATCATAGATTGTAACTTTAGTAGTTTAGATCTCCATAGTACCCATAGGAATTAAGAATATTAAACAACTTTGATTTTTACGTATAAAATAAAAGGACTCACCCGCCCAAACCATCTATGTTGTATAGGGCGGGCGGTTTTTTTATGTACCTACCTATATCCCAGCTAGAAATAACCAGCACAGAGGCTTATTTAGCAACAACGGAGAAAATATAAAGTCTTATTGTCTATAAAAGTTTATCGATGGAAAATTACATAAGGTAATATTATTATTTATGTATGTATTTTTCTGTTGGATTAATAACTTATTGCTAAATATGGCTCAAAATAAGTTAGCTTTTTAAATTTTGGCATAATTATGAATTTCGATATTGGTTTATGAAAATTCCTTTTAAAATTGAATAATGTTGAAGCCGTATTGGACCTTGCAATAAACAGATAGATATAGGTATCATTTAGTTAGACTTTTTGTCGAGACCTGGGGAAGTGACGTAGCGTTTTCATTTTATTTTCATTAAAATCGTGTATTTTGAGTTTTATTGAATAATATATGTAGGTGGCGTTTTTACCAATAAAGTTCAATCTAAGTGCACCAGCTAAGTGAAATGAAATGAATACGTGTATCGTGACTTTTCAGTTTATCTTATAAAATCTGTAAAAGTTTTAATGGGATGGGACGCCACCAATTTCACTAAAACCTGACCTGACTTGTATGGACGATGGCTAACTTTACCGTGAATATGAAATGACGAGACTTAGGTCATCCTAAGGATGATTGCCAGCAAATTAAAATCAGACTCTTAGTTGTGTCATATCGAAACGAATTGTGATTAATAGTTTCCAAGTAGCATGGATATAAAATTATTATTTTCCTGAATCCTACGCAGAATAATTATAAAAAAGGAATCCCCGATTAATAGTAATTAATTAACACCCATTCTGTAACTGGTTTGTTGTCCTCCCAATATCTTAAAATCTTGGCGCATGCGCACCTGTTTGGATTTACACAACTCAACGGTAAACCCAAAGTTGTCGCGTATCATGGATATATATTTCTTGAATATGACGTATCGTGTCGAATGACATATAACGACGGGTTATTCGTCCGCGTACATGCATAATGGTTTTTGTGATTTACCTAACATCTTGATGTCATTTGCGGATACTCTTTGCGGTTCTTTGTAATATTAGGTACATACATATTATTATTATGATTATTTTATTAAGATTGGATGACAATTTGTTTTGAAACGATCTCATGGAGTATACGATGCTTTGAATGGCATTAACCACAATGACTTATGTTATCTTTATTTCCTGTAGCTCAAAACGTGGAGTTCATGATTCGTCAAATATTCCAGAACTAATGGTACCTACTTTTCCTCTTAGTCGGGCTTCGTATTTTTTTAATTACTTTCAATATTTATTACTTAATATTTTATCTTTATAATCCAAACATTACCTACCTTAAACGAATAAGAAATTATATTGATAATAATAATGTTTTTCATGAATGCTCATGAAATCGATATTATTCACATTGTAACTTGGACATATAAAATCGTGTCATTTTTATATCCAATCTATAATAATCAGAATATTAGATATGCGTAGGCAATATACCTACTCTCTTGTTACCGGAGTACTATCGAGGCTCGTATCCGTTGAATTCTACTGACGTCTAGTTACTCAAACTCATTTATTCAGTCTAGGCCCTGGTAAGGCTCTTATTAAGTTAAAATTGTGTGGTCAGTGGATCTTTATTTTTATATTTCTACTCAATCAAGTCAGGTAAAATTTTTCAAAATATATCTGGGCACCACGCAGATTGCACCACTGATAGGCAGTTGTTAGGAAGAACACCTTTATATTCTACGAATTGTAGGCTTGATAGATTATCCATCTTTAATATTTTCTATTGGAAGCTGGAAAGAATAATAAAATATGATGATCTACATTAGTTAACTACCTAATTGGATACAATTTCATTGATTATTCGCCTTATTGGTTTAGGTCATTTTATCAAAACCAAAATCTACTTTAATTGCCAGATTTATATGCTGGATGGTTAAAGCTCATTTATGGTGTATATAAGGGTCTTACAAATGATTAGTTTAATATTTCAGAAAGTGAATCCTGCCATGTACCGAGCTTAATATAATATAGCCTCTCGCATTATTTTCTATCAAACCTGTGATAATTATGATGCATTCACTTCGATATAGTTAACTCTCTGATAAGTGATAGATGGTACTTACATAGTGAACAGACCTTCTAGAAATAGAGAACCTCGTAGTCGCGTAAGCAAAAGCTCGAACAGTTTTTAAACTATTTACACATTTAAGAAGTGATTATCATGAAATAAAAACGTGTGCCTATCCTATATATGTATTTATATTATCTTACGCAAGAAAGACAAAGGGTTTAATACGGTTCCGTGTTAGAAATTCCTTTTAGATTAGATATTTTGTTATATCTTACGTATCTACGAGGAACAATATGAACAGATGAAAGTCATCCGAGTAGATTATGACCGGACCTGAATATGGATCTTTGTAAGTACATTATTTTAGGTCCTTATTGCAATCGACGCATCACGTATTAGCGTAAAGCAACTTGTGTTATATCAAAGCCACTTGATAAAAAGGATAATCTTAAGGGCTGAGGGATGAAGGTGGTTGAGAGCGGGAGTCACGAGGGCACAGAGGGCGCGAGGGGCGCGCGGAGCACGAATTATGACGCATGCGCGACGAAAGGCGCTGCGGGGTGGGAGGCGCGCGCCTAACACTATTTAAACTGTTCTTGCGAACGGTCATCATGCATTGGTCTGTTTGCAATCCAAAGTTTAGTTAGCTATAGTAATACGACAGCTCGAGTCGCAGACAGACAGGCACAAGCCCGTGGTCGAGACAAAAAGCTCTCGCAGACAATACGCTAGCTAAACGCGCAGTGAACCCTTCGTTCAGGCCCTACCGTTCCCAGTGGAGTGTCGTGTGAAGCAATGGCCGTCGCAGCTGCCCAGAAGAACCGCGAAATGTTCGCCATCAAGAAATCATACAGCATCGAGGTGAGGAGCTAGCCTTCAGCAGGCCAGGGCCTTTGCCTGCCGCCTGTTACACTTTGCTTGCTCATACAATAAGGATAACGAACTTTTCATTCAAGTTTAGTGATCGGACATTTGGATACCAGCTCCGTTAAAGTTTTGTGACTTATTTTTATAGTTTTTAGATTTTTAAAATCATACTAAATGGAAAATGATAATTATCAATTAATAAACAAACTAAATGAGAAATATTCTTCAAAGTTAATAAACAAATATCCGGTCACTTTGATTAAAGTTGGTTACCATACCTCTAATAACTAGTGCATTAAAAAAAATCTAAAGATACAGGTAGCAAAGAATAATAATATGATTGGTGTGTAATCTAAATATTCATTTAATTTGTTTAGTTCAGAGAAATCAATCATGCCAACTTATATAAGTTAATCTACATACTTATAAAACTAACTTAAACTAGCAGTCTAATAAATAATTCAATATGATTTACAATAAACGTTTCTTGTATCTCACCAGCATAAAAGAAATGGATACTAAGTTATAGTAGGTATAATACGTACTTAATTTGTTTAACTCAATGTAAAGATTTAATAAACAACGTTAAAGTAACATTTTAATCGTGAATTTTAATAGTTACATTTTAGTAATAACATGAAGGCATGGCATTCGTTGTCATATCAATAATAATAATTGCT
The DNA here is from genome assembly GCA_951361185.1 of Ochropacha duplaris. Classification (NCBI taxonomy): domain Eukaryota; kingdom Metazoa; phylum Arthropoda; class Insecta; order Lepidoptera; family Drepanidae; genus Ochropacha; species Ochropacha duplaris. The sequence continues at coordinate 7,946,651 of OX592690.1, forward strand.
TACTTCTTTCATGTCACGTTAATTTTTTGTATTGTTACTTAACAGATAACACGCACATTGTAGGCATAATTATTAAAGTACTACTTCAAACTAAATCTCAAAATATATAAACAGTCGTTCGCTTTGTTCACCGTTTACGAAACAATACATAAGAAAACAGTTTCAAAGGAATGCTAAAGAAATCGTGTGAACGTTTAAGGAGATTAATCCAGTCGTGTTAATATAATTTATATTTTCACTTGTAATTTTTCGGTTAATTGCCCAAAAGTTTGCGAGACGACCGATGTCATTATATGAGCGCGCCAGACGGGCGCGCGTAATGTCACTATTCAGACGCACAATTAACACTCGCTTTACTGAACACCGTAATTCACTTTCTCAACAAAATCACATCACATCGTGTGACAAATTGCATAACATCTCGCATAATAATAATTGTAAAAAATAAGTTTAATTGTGAAAGATTTTTAGGCAAACGTAGCCTCGCTATATTTGTGAGCACGTTGGCTTCTTTAAGTACGCCTGCAAGAGAAAAAATTCCACTACAACATAGTAGTCTCATCATTGTCTACCAGAAGACTAATTACCATTGTAAATATCCAATGCGTCGATTCATAATTGTTACTTCATGATGAGATTTTTTGCAATCGGGTACCTACTATCCTGATTAGTTTTCCATAGTTAGGAAAACCTAGTTATGTCGATCGTGATGCTTGTGCGAAATATTATTGCGAATGTTGACAGATTTGGGACACACGAGGCTACCTGTTGCAGTCAGTGTCAGCCAAACTTTCAGGCGAAAGTATACGAACTCATACAATACATTTTTACTGACCAATCCTGAAAACGAAATCGCTTGAAACTTTTCATACATTTTGATCTAGCAAGGTTGATTAAATATATGAAAAGATTGAAAATTTATTAAAATGTTTGTATTAATGAGTACTTTCACCTATGGAAACTTGACTGGTTAAAAAAATAGCCCTAATGGCTATTATTGTTAAGAACTGTAAAACGTAAAACCACGTGCGTACCATGTCTATGCTGCAATGCGATGCGATAATGTTCTTTGTTGTTGGTTTGATACATAAATAATACATATACGTGCTGTGCGATACCTAGGCCTGTAACTAACGTGTGGTAATTAGCGTATATTTTATAATTGGCGCCTGAATGATTGTATTTCCTTGACCGTCGAAGGTCGGAATGCAAAGTAGTGCGACGCTCACCAACTTGACTGCAGCCAGTACCTAAATATCGTTAAAATTAAATCTTGTCTCATTATTATACTGCTCTTTACATCCATCTAGAGAATTTAATTCTGAAATAACAATCTTTATTTTATTACAAATCATCTTTAAATAAGTACCTGTTTTAAACGTTTTAAAAACCAAACAATTGTTCTTTTAATATTTTTTCGTATTACTGCGCTGTAGATTTGCAATACTATTTAGCTCATAATTAGATATCGTCACGCAAAACACAAAACTAAGATTTGTGTTAAAACTCGTTCAAGGCTATTAAGATATACCTATCTACCCTTGACCAGTAGGGCTGCAGTAGTTCATATTAGCGGTGAAAATATTTTACTGTAGAAAACTAATTTTCAGATAATTTGACGACTAATTTTGTTTTAGTTTACACTACTGTGTAATGTCCACCAAGTAATTTGTTTTTATATAATGTATATTTGTAGGGTAAAAATTAATAGTACCAAGGACAAAACATTTAATGACATGCCGATACCGTGCTACATATGAAATAAAAAAACTATAGCTGAACTTCAAAAATCCGATGTGTCGTCTATTCAGATTTAGGTGCGATCAATCAAGCAATACCTGGTTAGAAGTATGTACGTAGGTAATAGAATAGCGAGGAGGGTGGACACAGGTCGGCGGTCGGCGGGGCTCTCTGGGCCCGCTTAATTACCCGCGCCGACAGATTGGAATGGTGAAGTGGCCACTCGGGCACACCAAGGCTATATCAACCGGATTCCGAATCCTGCCCGCAATGCCCGCTCCAGTTAGGCGGACCTTTAACTTCATTACGCCGCGCGTAACTGTTTCCGCAATATACAAGTACATAGCTATAGCAATTTGTAATTACCTAGTCATCGTGTAAACAAAGGTAGGTAGTATCGAGAAAAATTATAAAGGCAACTTAAAAGGTGCATTTCAGGGACTCGTAACAATTGCTGTGATTAGTGCAACCCTTGACATACATTGTTAGGCCCGCACAGCCACTCTAGTGTAAAACTGCTAGGCCTCGCCGCCTGCGCTAAAGTCAGACTTCACACTAACGCTTCTCTGCAACGCTACGCGGCGGAAATTACGACGTCTGACTTTATTTCGATTTCAAATATACTAGCGATATTATGTACCCGCACCCGCATGTGACATCGTCGACGGTTTTTCCGACCATGGATGGAAATAGTAAATTTTAACGCAAGTGTGATAAATAGTATTTGACAGCCGTATTTTACATACCTGTCCGTACCATTTAAATTATACTTCACTCTTTCACGACCTTATAGTAATTAATAAAAAATATGAGTAGCTAATTAATGAATATTATGTAAATATTCATGTTTTGTCTAGGTCAATGACGAAAAGTGCACTTGTATCGACATGTGACATTGATCAAGTATACACACCCACCTATACCTATCGACAGCATTATTAAGAGTATTAAAATTTGTACGCTATTCTTGGCCTGTGTCTTTTGACTTTGAATAAAAGGCGCAAAGTGTCTATGTAAAGATTTGAATGCGGTAGCATCGGTTCGCATCAGACTGAGAGTTGCGATGAAGTGAGTAGAGTACTCCGCACTTGCAGTAATTGGCTCCATTCAAAAGCATCAGTCCAGAAAGTTCAGCTCCTTTGAAAGATTTCAATAGCGCGACGTCTCGTATCCGGGTCGGGAGCGAGGGTGGGAGTAATGGCAGCACTTTACGCCCGGCCACGCGCTCAGGAAATAAGCTTAGGAACTTCGTAAAAGCAATTCCTACTACCATATGAAATATAATGCGATATGACCGCTTTATATTTATAAGGATTTAGGAGATCAAGTTATTTTTAGAAAAGATGACGTTGCGTTCCCACAGAGTAAACTTTCGTAACTGTGTTAATATTTCAGTTATTGAGAAAATCAATGAAATATTTACAATTTACCAGTATGTTACATTTTTTTAATAAATGATCCCTGTAAATGTAGTTTATTAATGTTATTATTGTTTTGTTACAGAACGGCTACCCTTCGCGGCGTCGTTCACTCGTAGACGACGCTAGATTCGAAACCCTAGTTGTCAAACAGACCAAGCAAAGTGTTCTTGAAGAGGCTCGTGCCCGCGCCAATGGTAAGTGTCACCAATCATCAAAAGAACACCCGAAAATATCATGATTTTATTTTATTGACCTTTTATTTAAATTTTTTATTATTTTTAAATTATTTTATTTATATTTTGGTTTCCTTATTTTCTCCCTTATTAAGACTCTGGCTTGGACTCCGAATTCATTCAAGACGGACATCCTATTGGCAGCGGCAATAATTCCCCAACTGTTGAAGATGGGACTCAACAGGACGAAACGAAGAATGGTCACCTTGGTAATTTCATTGTCTTTTGTTTAGTTTTTCATTTTTGAGAACTTTAATTTGCTTTTATATAGTTGATTGAGTTTATTTTATTTTATTTTGTTTTTTTACTTTACTTTATAGCTGATGCTGATATTGGAGACGATGCTGGAAAAGGAGATGAGGGTCAGTATTAGTTTATAGAGAAAATTTTAATGTCATCAAGCAATTTCTTTTTGAAAATGTAATTTGAAGAATAGCATGTTTTGATAAGCTATTTTCTTTCACAGACTACACTCTAACCGAGGAGGAAGTTATTCTGCAGAATGCTGCAAGTGAATCCCCTGAAGCAGAGCAAGCAGTCCAACAAGCGGCACTGTTGCTGCGAATGCGCGATGGAATGGGCTCTCTCGCGCGCATCCTCAAGACCATCGACAACTACAAGGGTTGTGTCCAGCATCTCGAAACTCGTCCTTCTCAACTCTCCGGCGTTCAATTCGACGCCCTCGTGAAAGTGTCAATGTCTCGTATTAACCTGCTGCAACTCATTAGATCGCTCCGACAGTCGACCGCTTTCGCTGGAGTTAACCTTGTGTCAGAAAACAATATGTCTAGCAAAACTCCATGGTTCCCTCGCCACGCTTCAGATCTCGATAACTGCAACCATCTCATGACCAAGTATGAGCCCGAGCTAGACATGAACCACCCTGGTTTTGCTGATAAGGATTATAGAGAGCGCAGGAAGCAAATTGCGGAGATTGCTTTTGCATACAAATACAGTGACCCAATTCCGTCCATCACCTACACTGAAAGCGAAAACGGTACATGGTCTCGAGTATTCAACACCGTGCTTGACTTGATGCCAAAGCACGCGTGCCGGGAGTACAAGGCTGCGTTCGGCAAGTTGCAGGCGGCGGATATTTTTGTGGCTCACCGCATTCCTCAGCTGGAGGATGTGAGCAGCTTCTTGCGCCAGCACACTGGTTTCACGCTGCGTCCCGCGGCTGGTCTTCTTACCGCTCGTGACTTCCTCGCTTCGCTGGCATTCCGTGTCTTCCAATCTACACAATACGTCCGCCACGCAAACTCACCCTTCCACACACCTGAACCGTAAGTTTTTAATTATATCTATCATTTAAATATTCAAATTGAAGGAGGATAAAAATAAATTTCATGTGTATCCAAAAAATACTCTAGTAGACGCGGAAGTAGACAGGATTAATTTTTTTCAGAGAGGTAGGTACACAGAATGCACCTTTAACGATTATGATGAAATATTCATTATGTACCTACTGATTATTAGCTTTAAAATTGTTTAATTACATGACAATTGCCTTGACGAGTCTTTACGGAAATATTGCGTAATAAGTCCTTGTAAAATTATGTAAATTGGAGCAAATCAGAATCAAAACTAGACCGGACTTGCTAATTAAATTCATGATTATTCAATGTCTTTTAAAGCTTCACGTCATATAAACATGACGACTCGATTATATTATACGTTCTTTAGTACATCTCGAAAGCATAAAACCACTTAACAGTTTGTAGCACAGAAGGGTGCAGTCACGCTGTAATGGAACTGTAACCTTGTTAAATATTCCGCTACTAATTTGGTTATACTCTGACTTTGCCGTGTCCAGCATAATGTTTCTAGGTTCAAAAGAGACTTTTATCGAATTAAAACATCCACTTCACCAGCGTAAAGACTCTAACTTATGACTATATGCATTAATGCAGTTTAGTTACGTCAATGAAACAGGAAATTTAATGATAGCGTATTACTCGTACTACTGTATGAACGATACTTTATTTTATTTTAACATTTCAGTGATTGTATTCATGAACTCCTTGGACATATTCCGTTGTTGGCTGATCCTAGTTTTGCTCAATTCTCTCAAGAAATTGGGCTTGCATCTCTTGGCGCTTCGGACTCCGAAATAGAAAAGCTCTCAACTGTAAGTTTTCTTACCAAAGTCAAGGATACATTTATTTTGATAATTTGTAATGTGTATGCTGTGGCGAAAATTATGTCTTATTTAGGAAATGGGCCCATGCTATTGCGACTGTATATACATATTTGATCAAGACAACATGCGTGGGTGCTCTCTATTGGCGGTACAACTTTCAATGATCTTGTCTCTACTCAGGTGTACTGGTTCACTGTTGAGTTTGGCCTATGTAAGGAAAACCAACAGTTGAAAGCGTATGGTGCTGCTCTCCTCTCTTCTATTGGAGAATTACTTCATGCACTCAGCGACAAGCCGGAGCTTCGACCATTTGAGCCCGCGTCTACGTCGATGCAGCCATACCAGGACCAAGAATACCAACCCATCTATTACGTAGCTGAAAGCTTCGAAGATGCCAAAGAAAAGTTCAGGTAATTGTTATTATCTAGCTCAAATTTAAATTAAGGAGAATCAATTACATTATACATTATTTACCTACTTATGGAAAAGAACCGTTGTGCTGATTCAAATCTTTTGTAATGTAGAATATATTTTTTCAAATATTAACTCCTCATCCCACCCAAATAAGTGTCAAAGCTATAAAATCTTGAAATTCTTGATCTGCTCCAAACAATACTTACACCATATTATTATTATAATTCCGGTTAGTTGAAAGTTTGTCGGTGTTATAGCTCCTGAGATTTCATGTAAACTCAGTGAGCGAGTGGTAATTTGACTTTATTCACAATTATAATATTAATACGCATTCTAATGTAAAATCTCAGGGACTTGAGTACAAATTGATATTTTAATTGACAGACGCTGGGTGTCGACCATGTCGCGACCATTCGAGGTGCGTTTCAACCCACACACGGAGCGCGTGGAAGTGCTCGACTCTGTCGAAAAGCTGGAGACCCTCGTCTGGCAACTAAACACCGAGATGCTGCATCTTACCAACGCCATTCAGAAACTGAAGGGCTCGCAATTCGAGTGATCACCCTACCTGTAGTACCTACATATCAATGGTTCAGTGCACGCGGCCTCGCCGCATTCTGTATAGCTAGTGGTATCATAGATGTAAGACTGTTTTTGGCGTGTGTGGATTATGAGTGAGTGAGTGTGAAACATCCGATGGTACTTCGTCGAATTCCTTTTTTGTACCTTATTGTATTATTTATTATGCCGAGCTCATTGCCCGGGCCTCGGAAAGCGCACAGAGCTCCCGATTGCCCATTTACGGAGGCTGTGCACATTTCGCGAGTCCTTAACTAATTATTAGTATTAATTTATGACTTAAAGAAAGACACAAATAAAAATGGAGCACCAAAAAATATATAAAAATCAAACAGAAAATATATGCGTTTGAGTGAAATTTGTCTTTTATTTACTTATATAAACCACAAGTCATAAATAGGATTTTATAGAATACCTACTAGCTTTCACCCTCGTACCCGTGGGATCTAATCTTTTTCCGGGATAAAACGTATCCTATCTCTTATTCCAGGATACAAATATTAGTGTGCCACGTTTCATCAAGATCAGTTAAGTAGGGACCAACATCTTGATGCGGTAATTTTATGTAAGTACTAGCTTTCCGCCCGCCGTTTCTCCCGCGTATCCCTTTTTACGCATTTAGAGATTGATATTTTTCTTTTGAATTTCAATATTAATTTATTCAGTTTAGGCCCTGGTAAGGCACTTATGAACGTTACAATTGGCTCTACCAAATCGGAAATTGAAAATAAACATTCATATGTTGAAAAGTTATCTAATGTTTTATCCTTGATTTGATTTCATTGCCGGATAAAATCATTATTATGATTCCGGACATCCAATGAACAACGAAACCGTTTTAGGATCACTCATGTATCTATCTGTCCTAATAAAAGAGTTTGACGACCTAGTCGACCTAATAATAGACGAGTAGAATTTATATATCATGAAAATGACCTATCAAACAAAAAGGCTTATTTTTAGATTAAACATTGATAAAGAGACTAATAGTTAGGTATCATTGAAAACGGATTCCTACGGATCCCTCTCCTCAAGAATCCAACTCGCAATTTTATGTAAGTCCAACAAGTGTAGAACAATGATTTTCATTACAAAAATATCTCAACATTATTTAATAAAATTATTCTTTAGGTAATGCAGAACAAAAAACGAAATTGAAATAAAGGCATATCAATCAGTCAATCAGGCGTGGGTCGAGCACGGCGCGGCGCGCACCTGTAATAAGATTTGCGCAGGTCTCAAAGGAATATGATCGCTTCAAACCTAATCGGATTGTGAAAAATGTAAAATTTAATTATCGGAGATTTCTAGGCAAAGCTACCGATATTAGTACTACTGTAGAACCTACATACCTATATATTATTACTAGCTTTCCGGCCATCGGTTTCACCCACGTATCCCTTTTTTTATCCATTTAGAGATTGAATTTCGAAAAATCCTATCTCATTCTTCGTTTACATCTTAAAAACAATACCTGTGAAAAAAAACAGCTTTCTAGGTCCAAGGGTGAAGACTGGGCGTTGATGAGTCAGTGAGTCAGGTCTTCTCATTTTTCATACCAACTTTGAACACCCGTTTTACCCCCTCAGGGGCGGAGTTTTAGAAAACGTTTAACCACATGTTACTTTATTTCTAATTGTTAGGTTAAAAACACAGTTTCATGCTTCTAGCTTCAAAAATGTCGGACTTCCATACAAACTTTCAACCCCCGTTTCACCCCCTCAAGGGTAGATTTTAAAAAAAACTCTAAGACATGTGTTACTTTATTTTTATTGCTAGCTTAAAAACAAAGTTTCATGATTCTAGCTTCAAAAATGACCGACTTTCATACAAACTTTCAACCCCATTTTTACCCCCTTAAGGGTTGAATTTCGAAAAATCCGTTCTTATTCCTCGGTCACGTCTTAAAAACAACACTTGTGAAAAAAACAGCTTCCTAGGTCTAAGGGTTTAGGCTGGGTGGTGATGAGTCAGTCAGGACTTATCCTTTTTAGGGTTCCGTACCCAAAGGGTAAAAACGGGACCCTATTACTAAGACTTCGCTGTCTATCCGTCTGTCCGTCCGTCTGTCTGTTACCAGGCTGTATCTCAAGAACCGCGATAGCTAGACAGTTGAAATTTTCACAAATTATGTATTTCTGTTGCCGCTATAACAAAACCTTTAATGTAAGTAATAATATTAAGTTTAGCGACTGGGCAACAGTGGGTATCTACAGAAGTAGAGCTAAGCTGTACGAGCTGTATGGCATGAAAAAATATAATAATAGTATTGATGTCATTGAGTATGTAAAAAAATATTCAAAAACTTTCAAAAAAGTTTGTGCATCCGCTAAGTCCATGTACTTAAAAAATTAAATTAGCCAATCAAACAATAAAGTAAAAACTACGTGGAACATTATCAACTCTGAACGGGGAAAGTTACAGAACAATAATAAGCGTATCGAGTTAAATATCAATAATAATATGATAAGTGAAGATAATCAAATTGCCCACGCCTTTCATTTTTGTTTCTAACATACCAGCGACCAGCTCCTTAAATTCCTCACCAATAGATGCCGAATTAATATTAAAAAGTAATGCGCCCGAGTGCCATGAATTATTCAAGTTTAGACATAATTATTACACCCTATGACATAGTCAAAACGTTTAAAAATCTAAAAATCAAACGCACAGGTGATATATGGGATATATCCGTAATCGCTTTGCAAGGTATCGTGGATAGTATCGCTCCGCATTTAGTTTTAATTTTTAACAGATGCGTAGATTTTGGTCAATTTCCGGATTTAATGAAACATAGCAAAGTTATACCTTTGTTCAAAACGGGAGATCCTAGTGATCCTAGTAATTATAGGCCAGTTTCGATCTTGCCGGCGCTGAGTAAAATATTTGAAAAGATAATTTTAACACAATTACTGGCTCACTTTAATTTGAATAAAGTTTTACATAATGAGCAGTATGGTTTTACCAAGGGTCGTTCAACAATTGATGCCGGGGTAGCGCTATTAAAAAATATTTTTAACGCCTGGGAGAAGTCACAGAATATTATTGGAGTCTTCTGTGATTTATCTAAAGCTTTTGATTGTGTTGATCACCAGACACTCATACGAAAACTAAACTTTTATGGAATTAAGGGTGTAGCACTTAATTTGATGAAATCATATCTTGAGGATAGAACTCAAAGTGTAGATGTCAATAGGGTTAAATCATCTGGTTCTCCTGTGCGCATGGGTGTGCCGTAGGGCTCTATTTTAGGTCCATTCTATTTTTGGTTTATATAAATGACCTTCCTTTTTTTGTTAAAAATACCTGTGGAGTTGTACTGTTTGCTGACGATACCTCACAGATATTTAGTGTTGATAGACTGAAATACAATTATGACGACGTAAGTGGTGCATTAACCCAGGTATTAAATTGGTTTACTGTAAATAATCTAGTCTTAAATGCAAAGAAAACTAAATGTATTAAATTTGCACTACCCAATGTAAAAAAATTAGACTGTAACTTAATGATAAATAATGAATATCTCAGTCTTGTTGAGTCAACAGTATTCTTAGGTATTACTTTAGACTCAAAACTTCAATGGGGCACCCACATATCAAGTCTTGCGAGGAAGCTTAGCTCGGCTGCTTTTGCAGTTAAAAAAATTAGACAGCTTACAGATGTAGATACAGCTCGATTAGTTTATTTTAGCTATTTTCATAGTGTTATGTCCTATGGCATTTTGCTTTGGGGCAAAGCCGCTGATATCGAAACTATTTTTATTTTACAAAAACAAACAGTGCGAGCTATTTATAATTTGAGCTCTCGAGCTTCTCTCAGAGATAAGTTTAAACAAATTAGTATCCTCACAGTGGCTTCACAGTATATTTATGCAAACATATTATTTGTACATCAAAATATTAGTAATTTTGTAAAGAAATGTGACATGCACTCAATCAATACTAGAAATAAGCACAAACTTGTGACCTCAGCTTATAGACTCCATAAAGTGCAGGACACATTTTTAGGACTGGGTGCACGCTTCTATAATAAGATACCACCTACACTGTTAAATTTGCCTATACATAAATTTAAGGAACGTGTTAAGAATGTTTTAATACAGAAGGCGTACTACCATATTAACGAATATTTAAATGACGACAATGCTTGGGTGTAGCGCTCGCTCTTGCAGGACATACATTTATGTAATAATTCTAAGATTGTTTTGAAAAGAGTAATTGCTTATTGTAGTGGTTTATTGCCTGCTCTTCTCAGCAAAAGCAACCTTCGGAACCGTGCACTAGAGTCATTAGAGTAATTAGAATCTGACAATTCATAAGCGCCTGTGAATGCCTATTTGGATGAATAAACATTTCATTTCATAATAAAGTATTGCATATCGTATTGTCATCAGAACTCAAGGTGTACTTATGCAAAATTTCAGCTCAATTGAATGTCAAGAAGTGTTTCTAATTCAGCTTGCAAGATTCGACCAAAACGAACTCACAAACATACATTGCATCTATTTATAAAAGAAAGTCGTGTTAGTTACACTATTTATAACTCGAGAACGGCTGGACCGATTTTCATGGTTTTTGATTTGTTAGATTCGTCTCCGCCCGGAATAGCAGAATAACTATTAAAAAATAAGAATAATGCACAAAAAAAGAATAATGAAGACAATTATTTTTGTCATACATTTTGTATAGAACGACTTTTTGACATGTCTCGAGATCGGGCTGACAGATGACAGATGGTTTAGATTCACAAATTGGACACGGTAGGTGTCGCTGGAATTGGGTTCTATGTTTTGTTTTAATTTCAGGGCAGGAAAACGTCTGCTGGGCCCACTTGTTATAAATAAAAGCTTTCAAAAAGATAGATTAGGGTAGGTACACATTCAATATAATTAGGCGTCGCGAGATAAATAATTAATAAAACCGAATGCTAAAATTTGTGATAAATTATATTATGTTAGGTTTTCCGTTGTTTTTTTTTCAACTTTAATTTTTATTGTTATCACGAGACGTATAACATAAATTTTGGGATTGTGTCAAACAGTGACAAAGCAAAGGATTGTGACACAATATTTGTAGAAACTTTATTTTCATAAATAACCACCGCTTGCGACTTGAATATTCTAATTTTCAGTTTATATTTTTTAAACATAGTCGAGATTTTCGTTTTCTTTAAATTTAGGTTATTTTCCAAATGATGATGTGAAACTTTACTGATACTGTTTATCGTAATCGCTCTAATCTGGGGGCACGGCAGTGCCCCGCCAAGACAAGCCAGCGAAGCGAAAACGCAGGGGCACTACCTACCTTTTCTCGAAGCGCTTCGTCGTATTTTTGAACCCTCATAACTTCGCTTTGGATTATACCAGATAAACAAAATTCTCAGGATATGATGCCTATAGCAAACTTATTAAACATATAAAGTTTCATTAGCGTAGCTGTTATACTTTAGATTTTATTGATATCTAAAAACCCCCGATTTCGTCACTGACTGATGATCATCAAAATTCATAAATGGTACTTCCTGAAGTTCTAGAAAGCTGAAATTTGGTATTTAGGCTAATATTAGTACACAAACAACAAAAAAATTTTAAAACTTGAAACTTTTATCCCCGAACCCCTTAAATAGGGAATGCGTCAACTATGTATGTATGGGGACACCCTTTAATTTTCAACTTTTTTTATTTTTTAAATTTTTTCCTTAGTTTGTGCTGTAAGACCTTGCCTTTTGCTAAATTTTGTGATTCTAGGTCGACGGGAACTACCCTATAGGTTTTCGACGGTTTTATCCCAGGAACGGGTGGACCTAGCAAGTTGAAATTTATACCAGATACTGAAGTCTAATAGTCACTATTAGGTGTATAAATATCAGGGTCCTGAGTCAACACGAGAAAAAGATAAAGATAAAGAGATTAACTTAGTTTTCAACATTTTTGTTTTTTCGGAATTTTCCCTTTACTTGTGCTGTAACACCTTGCTTTAAACCAAAATTGATGATTCTAGGTCAACCGGAAGTACCCTATAGGTTTTGGGTCGAAAACCTATATGGTAGTTCCCGTTGTCCTAGAATCACGAAATTTGGCAAAAAGCAAGGTCTTACAGCACAAATAAAAGGAAAATTCCAAAAAGTAAAAAAAGTTTAAAATTAAAGGGGGTCCCCATACATACATAGTACCACCAATTAAGATAGACCTCTGAGTTGTATCGGAGCTCGTACAATTTTGAGGTCTAGCTTAATTGGCACCTATCTCCAATAAGGTAATTGAAAACTTAATCGAAAAAAAATTGAAATAAATCCTCAAGACTCCATTACCGTGATGAACGAACTATTTACAAGTTTGTTCGGAACACTCGGCGCGCGAGTCCGACTCGCATTTGACCGGATTTTTATACACCGAACAGGGACTATAGACATCAGTATTTGGTTCCTGAGAATATCGGTGGTGACGCACTGACAGACGGACAAGAGAGTGATCTTAGTGTTTCTTTTTTTACCTTTTGAGGTACGGAATCTAAAAAATAATGTAATGAAATAATAATACAACCCTTTCTAATACTAATAAACAACAAAAATACAGTGGCAGTCCAAATAAGTTTTCACTTCAAAAACTAGATGGCGTTGTCACTAATTGAAACGAGCTATGGTTTCATTCTTAGAGATTTATATAGGCAAAAATTTTCATTTTATTAAGTTTCGTTAGTTTGTTTGAACATAGTCGATTTTCCAACTGATTTAAAAGTTAGCATGGATTGTGAAATAGTTTCACTTGAAGTAGAGCTGGGACCTCGCCGTCATCGTATGTTTCATATGCTGGGAGATAGTTCCTGCCTCTTCTATTCCTTGACATACTTAATGTATGAAGAAATAGACGTTGAGGTCACGTCGCAAGTCAGGACTGCTATCGTGCGATATGTTGTAGACCACTGTGATGAACTACAAGCCAAAGGAAGCGAAGCGCAAGGGCACTACCTACTAGGGGATGGCAGTTTGTATGAGACTTCAGTTTTCACTTCAAAAACTAGGTATATGGCGTTGTTTCGAATTGAAACGAAAATATTGTCACAAGCAATGTACAAAAAGAAGTGAAATCCCACCAAAAACATTAGCATGTAAAGAGTGCTGCCAAGACACCACATGGCTCGCACTGTCAAAAAGTAATCAGATCTCATGTTGATCCAAGCTTCTAACTCTACACGCCCTAACTCTACAAGCTCTAACTTCACAAACTCTTATTAGTGAAAATATGTAACTTGGCCATTTCGTTACTACAAAATCAGAAACGTAATGAACAGTGAATAAATTTTTCACCTTAAGCCCATGTGAATGTAGCGAAATGGCCAAGTTATATATTTTCACAAATAAGAGTTTGTGAAGTTAGAGCTTGTAGAGTTAGGGCGTGTAGAGTTAGAAGCTTGGATCAACATGAGATCTGATTACTTTTTGACAGTGCGAGCCATGTGGTGTCTTGGCAGCACTCTTTACATGCTAATGTTTTTGGTGGGATTAAATATTATCGTATAATATTCATTTCTTCGCTTATACAGTAACACAGTATGTAGGTAGCCTGCCATTATCTTAGGAAAATATAAATTAATAATGTGCATATTGTACAGACCAGTAAACATCTAAGAGACAGAACATAAAATGTATTTAGTACAATTTTCTTATGGACTTGAAAAAAATTCTGGAATCCGTCTAAATTGGTAACGCTGGATCGTTCTGTAAGCAAAACTTAGCACTAACGAAAGGAAAAAAGATATTTTTAGTAAAAGTGAATTGCTGAATACCTACCTAGTTATTAAAAAGGTCGTTGTTGTGCGTTGACATTAAACAAGGCAGTAAGTCGAGAGGTATGGCCTCAAGTCGAGCAAGGGCGCACGTTACCAGCTCTCCGTTCGAACAAAGCAGTGATCCGGTGCTAGTTAGTTGCCATTGCCACCTATTACGCACGCTATTATGCACTTAAGATATTTGCACACCTTGTCAGGTTTATTCTGTAGGCTCGCAAAGAGACCTGCGTCCCTAAACTAGTTACATATGAAAAAATAGAATTCTAAAAGTTTCGATTCAACTTGTTATTTCATAAAGGCATGGCCCAATTAATTTTTCACGTTAATAGTTTAATGAGTTTATTGGAACGAAGTTCCTCATCGCGCGTTGTGAAAGGGGGCTAGACGGAAAAAAATCTTACGAAATCACCAGTTTTTTTTATAAATATTTCTTCACAAATGATAATCTTCAACATTTTATTAAATTTAGTTTGGAAGAGACAATGATATTCAGTGGTAGTCGGATACTGGGAAGAATGTCGTGGGCTAGAATCCTAAAATTCGCTTGACCATCGTGAGGAAATCATAGCACAGTGGTAGAGTAAGTACCGACTTTGTAATACCCATCTGGCTGGCCACCACATTCAAGTTTTAATTTTGTCATCAAACACCTATCGGTATGTTCCGGCAGTTGCACTTGAGAGCCAGTCCCGTTCAAGACATTGCAAACATGTTGACAACACATTGGCAATACCCTGGAAATGCGACAGTAGCCTCTTACCATCAGGTAACCTGCCTGCCTGCTTCTAACATAAAATCTATAAGGTTTTATGTTTTAAGGACCAACCAACTTGGTTTGATAGGTAGTAAAACTTTTTTGATTAGGCTAAAAGAAACATCAACGACATGTGACAACCATTTTAAATATTAGGTAAACAAATAATAATTACAAATCAAATCCGAGGCTCAAATGGCAGAAATTTTGTTGAACTCAGGGTTTTCCTCATCGTCGTCTAGAATTATCGTGTAGCTATTCTTTAATGATGTGACCTGATTCTGAAGGGCTCGCAGTCGAATCTCAACCAGCTCAAAATTCTCTTGAAGGTTGTTGATTTGTATCTGCATTCTTTGACGTATCTACAATAAATATTAATAACATATCGATATATCATGTACACATGTAAATATACATACCTATATATCTTCAACTTATTTTCCTAATGAAATTTAAAATCAATAATAAATTTAACGACCTTGAACATGTTATTTACGATAAAATATAATATCCCTATTTTAATTAATCTATAGGTTTCTTGATATAAAGTAGGTAGGTATATAGGCGATAAATAAATCTATACAGGTGTCCCATCAATAACACGCCAGAGTGACACTGGAGCTAGATTGGCTTCAGGTCAATCAGATAACATTAACATGACCTTAGTAAAAGATTTCTGGTTTTCGAGATATTGCCACTTTTATGCTTTAAAAAAAAACTCTATGAGTGATTTGGCGACAAAAGACGCCTGCACCATTTATTGAGTATTATTTTTTATTGTAGTATTTCCCAAGTAGAACGACTTAAAGGACAAACATTGGACTTTTTTAACTTTTGGCGTAAAAAATCTACAAATGTTTTACCATTTTCGAAAGAACATTAAATTGGCTAGTTTTTAAGAATATTTTGCTGATTCAGTCCGGTACATTTTTTTTTTACAGTAATTAGTCAAATTTTAGTTAAGGTTTTCGCATTGACTTAAAAATGAAACAACTTAGTTTTTTTTTTGCACAGCGTACTAGTTTCAAATGAACTTGATTGATTGTCTCAACCAACTAGGAAAAATACTATAAGTTAGAAGTTATTTATAGCCAAGACAGGCGAAAAGAAGAGCAAAAAAAAAATTTTAATTGGCCATATCTCGAAAACCAGAAAACTTTTACTAAGGTCATGTTGATGTTATCTGATTGACATGAAGCCAATCTAGCTCCAGTGTCACTTTGGCGTGTTATTTATGGGACACCCTGTATAAATGGAGCAAATGAAAGACTGACTGTCACCGTGCGCATAACCCACACACAAGCCACACTCGGAATAGAAGGAAGTAATCTGTCAACCAACACACAACTGGAACCGTTGGATTTAGAACTTGAAGTTATATGTACATAACAAATTGATTAAAATTTGTTTTATAGGTAATTTAGTTAGTAATAAGGAGTACTACGTGTTTCAGTTTTTAGAAAATCACACCCTTAGGTGTGATTCCGCCATGACAAAGTTTGTATGTAAAATAATATTTGTACACTTCAACACTGTTATCACTTAGGAGTGAACTAAGGTATAATTGCTTGCAAATCACCAGTCACCACTAAGAGCATTGGAGAACGCAGGTGAAACTGCGAGAGATACAGCTAGTATATGTATGTCTTTTAATGTAAAATGAAGACGAGAGATTTACCTCGTCCCTCTCCTTTTGAAAAGCTCTGCACTGAGCACGACTCTGAATCAGCTGTCTTTCAAGTTCAGATATTTGGGTCTGTAGATAACGCCTCATTGATTCCGACCTTTCTTTACGTCTTTCTATGGACCTATTGCTTTCTATTCTTAGTTCTTCAAGATCCTGGAGCAACTGGGAGCATTCCGTAGCCTTCTCTTTAAACCTAGCCTCTTGTATAGTCAGCTTTTCTGTTAGTCTCAGAATTTCACATCTAGATATTTGATAAAAATGATTATACATAGGTATATAGTGAGATTGATAATGTATCTGAGGAATTGTGTGACCTTATACAAGTTGAGCAATAAATAACCTACATGAGAGGTACCTAAAGAAGGACACACTTATTTAAAATTAAGTATAAATTGATTTTCCTCAAAATATGCGAGCATTTTTGCAAAATATATAATTTTCATAATTAATATAACAATAAAATTATCAAAACACACAAAGCCAAGAAAAAAATAGCTTCCAAGTGCAGCTACCAGTAGATTCTTAGCGACAGATTAAAAAAATATATCTAAAAAGCCAGTAGGTTTCCTGACGATATTTTATTTCAACGGAAGCTCAAGCTTTTTCCTCCTAATTCTAGGATTGGAACCCACAACCTTTGTAATTGATTTGCTCTATATAATTGAGAATCAAAGTGTATAGAGAATAAGTTAATGCAGTTTCACAAACTATGATCAATCTACCTACAGTTTGACTAATTACGATTAAACTTGTCACACAACCTGGTGGTCAATATGCTAATAGACAACCGTTAGGGTGTTCCCAGACATCGAAGTCTGTTCTGATGCGTCAATCCACATTCAGGGAAGTACCCACTCATTCACTGGTCATTAATTTACAGTTAATGTGATATCAAATTATCGTCAAATATTACCCACGGACATACTCACTCGTGTTTATCAACATTTTTATACAAATCATTGATCGCCCTCTGTTTTTCATCTACCAAACCATTTAAAATTTTATTATCCTCTGCCACTTTGGTTTTTTCGGCTTTTTCTTGGTTATGATTATTCACAGCAATAACTAACTGAAATGAAGTATAATAATTATTTAGTTTTTCTTCTAGCGGCTATTTTGACAAATGGATGTTTATCCATGTAAGAAGGTGAATCATGGGACCTTTTAGCTATCGTGCTTATAATAATAGTAACCTTTTCCTTGACTCGATGTAATTCATTAGAGAGTTGTTGTGAACTTTCTTCAGCGAGTCTTTGTAATTGTTTAGCTTCCTGCAATTGTATTTGTGCTCCTTTCAACAGGTCTGGAAGAGGTGCCAGTTCCTGTAGTTTTTCTTGGAACTGCATCTGGATTCCATGCATTATGAAAGTATTAAGTGAATCTAAGCAAGTAAATTACCTTGGTTGTGTTCAATTTTCTGAACGGTTTGTGTCATCTGTTGATTTGTATTAGAAACCTGTGGGACTTCGTTACGAGTAATGGAAAATATTTCTGCCTTAGAAGGTTAGGTTGTCGAAGTGAATTTATGTGTTAATAATGGTGATAATAAGTTTCATAATTTATTATCATCGTCCATTGCAGAGACATAACAATTTTCTAAAGTTTTCCATGTTAGAAACGCTACTATCGCGTTTACGTTTATGACATTTCTATATAGAAATTGTCACATCGTCTTTCACTAAAACTCACAAAATATAAATAAATGGTCACGGAAGACCGAAGCCGCTAGCAGTTAGTTAGTTTTGCCGTGACTGTATGTTACTGGTCGCCCGTGACTTCATAATATTGTGAGGAAATGAAGAATTTTTTTTCATTGCTAATATAAGACCCTTGTAATATACCCTTGTAACCATACCTTAATATACCCTTGTAACCATACCCTTGTATATATTAATACAAGTGCTGGTAAGCAGTCGGTAATTATAGGTAGATGAGCAGTCGCGGCCGCGGCAACTAATTTTTTTATTTTTTTTTATGTCACTAGTGACAACGAGGCAGGCGGGTCACCTGATGGTAATTATGATTAAGGTATTTGAATAAATCGCGCTCAAACACACCTACGACTTCTATATAATATCGGTTTAGAACAAGAAAATATTTATACATCTTGACCTCAAAAAAATAAAATAAATAGCATTAAGTAAATAAATAATTTCAATACGTGTTTAACACATTCATATAATTAAACTAATCTGAAAAATCAAATCTCATCCAACCTATTTATCACAGAGCAAGTGAATTTTTTAGGATATTATTTATCTTTGTTTGTTACGTAATGGCCTTATCTATATATATAAAGGAGAAGTCCTGACTGATTCATCAACGCCCAGACTTTCTAGAACTAAACCCTTAGACCTAGAAAGCAGTTTTTTTTCAAAGGTGTTGTTTTTAAAACGTGACCGTTTTTAAAATAAGAACGGATTTCTCGAAATTCAACCCTTTAAGGGGTGAAACGGGGGTTGTAAGTTTGTATGGAAATCCGCCATTTTTGATGCTAGAAGCTGTGTTTTCAAGCTAACAATTAGAAATAAAATAACACGTGTTTAAACGTTTTCTAAAATTCCACCAGTGAAGGGGTGAAACGGGGGTTCAAAGTTGATATGAAAAATGAGAAGGACTGACTCACTTACTCGTTAACACCCAGCCTACACCCTTGGACCTAGAAAGCTGACTTTTTTCACCGGTATTGTTTATAAGATGTAGACGAGGAATAAGAAAGGAGTTTTTGAAATTCAATCTCTAAATAAGTAAAAAAGGGATACGCGGGTGAAACCGCGGGCAGAAAGCTAGTTCATAATAATCTCGACGGTGTTTAGCACTTGCTAAATACCATTGATATTTCTATGAATAAGGTCATAAGTCGTTATAATATTTCTTTAACATTTTTGTAGGAACCTAACTTTTCAATCAATATACGTGACATTACTTATTAGAGTTCCGTACCCAAAGGGTAAAAACGGGACCCTATTACTACGAATTCGCTCTCTGTCCGTCCGTCTATCTGTCTCAAGGACCGCGATAGCTAGACAGTTGAAATTTTCACAGATGATGTATTTCTGTTGCCGCTATAACAACAAATACTAAAAACAGAATAAAATAAATATTTAAGGGGGGGTCCATACAACAAAAGTGTATTTTTTGCCATTTTTACGGAACCTTTCGTGTGCGATTCCGACTCGCACTTGGCCGGTTTTTATTATTCTTACCTTCATCTTTTGTATTTCTATTTGAATCTGATCGGAAACTTGTTTATTATCAAATTCAATTATGTCCAATTGACGTTTTAATTCCTCCACTTGCTGCTGAGCTTGAAGATACTAAGAGAAGAAAACTCGAGTGAATATATTTAATAAAGATAAAGTTTAAAGAATATTTTAAGAAAAAAAATGTACCTTTACTCGATACTCCTGTGATTGTTCAGTTTTTTCGTTAAGAGTTATTTTTGTTTCCTCCATTTCATCTTTTATATCTCTTAACTGGATCTTTAATGAAGCCACCTCCTCGTCGGTAAATTTACGAGTATCCTATTGCAAAGTCAGGCATTATAATTGACGGGCCGGTTGGCGTGGTTGGTTAACACACTGCCTATCACGCCGCAGGTCGTGGGTTCGATTCCCATCCAGGACACACATTTGTGTGCATGAACATGTCTGTTTGTCCTGAGTCTGGGTGTAATTATCTATTTAAGTATGTATTTACAAAAAAAAAATAGTATATGTAGTATATCAGTGATCTGGTTTCCATATTACAAGCTCTGCTTAGTTTGGGATCAGATAGCCGTGTGTGAACAAATGTCCGAGGATATTTATTTATTATTTATTTATTATAATTACTTGACTACTTAATATTATTCAAGGCTCAATAAAGTAGGTCCTAGATTAAATTTCCATTAAATTTTACGGTTTTGTATCATTTTATGATTTTTACAGAATTTGATTGGACATTTATAAAGAATAGTTTTAAAAGACCTTAACTGCTTGAAATCTAATTAATTAGGATTCGAATTAAGTAGGTCCTATTTTAATTTTATAAATTGGAAAAAATAGGTACCTGTATACCTACTTATACAAGTAAATACTAACCTTTATTTCAGTAACAACCCCTGTTCCGCAAATATTGTTTAATTTTAGCTCCAAATCTTTTAATTTTCCTTCATATTTTTGTCTCTGAAACCTTTCTTCGTCGGCTGCATTTTTTGCCCTTATCAGCTCTTCGCGAAGTTTGCTAATCTGTGATTTTTTTAATTGGTAAATTTATTGTAATATACAAATATTAAATTAACCGAATATACAAAAAATAGTAGAACTATTTTACCTCCGGAACCAATGAATATGATTTCTCTTCCATCATTCTTATAGGTTTGCTAATACATTTAGCATCTGTAGGTATTATTTTAGACTCCTAAAACAACGTAAATTTCAAGTAGAAGGAATTGGTAGTTATTCTTGCGAAAAAATAACGATTAATAAGAATTCCACTAAAATAAAATGTGAGAAAGGGGCCACATCGTTACAAACTCTTTGGCTACACGTTTTTGCGTCGCATAGATACCTACCTACCTACCTAATAGGTAAGAGTTGAGATCATAGTACCTAGTTCCTTAAACCATAAATCTATAAATACTTGCAGCGTTCGTTCATTGATTTAAAGAAAATTTACACTAGCCCACGGTTTCACCCACAATCTCGAGGTATCTTTTATTTTTCTGGAAAAAAAGTACCTATCCTATCTCTCAAATTGGACTAAACTGCACAGAGTGTGCAAATTTCATTAAAATCGATTCATTAGTTTAAGATATCATCGCGGACAAACAGCGTTACACCAATTTTTTATACAATACTAGCTGTCCCGGCAGACCTTGTTCTGCCCTATTTCTCTAAAACGCGTCTTTGTTTTGTTTCGATTGACGTCAAATGTTTGACAGCTGGGTGTTTGTATGGGAAAAAGAAAAGGGCTGTTTTTAGGGTTTTCCCGGCAATTATTCGAATTTTTCTCGCCGTAAAAACCATCCTTGGACTTCAACGAATATTTAAAAAAAAGAATTGGCCAAATTGGTCCAGGCGTTGTTGAGTTATGCGCTTACCAACACATTTTGCGATTCATTTTTATATTATAGATTATGATAAATACATCAGCAAATAACGCATCAGCTTGGCCATCCAAAGAGGAAACGCTGCCAGCCTGCTAGGAACCTTGCCGATTGGCAGCAGCGGCAGCCTCGAAGAATTTAGTTTGTAGATAGTTTGTATATTTTGTACATCATGTCGTAAATAAATTGTAAATATACTTCTTTATTTAAGATAAAATATGATTTAACAGCGCCTACATATCATTTTAAAGCAATGTTGAGCTATAGAGCCTCAAAATTAAGTTGGTAGGTAGGTTATAATTATTATCCTGATCTGTCCTTATGCAAATCGAACTACCAGAGTACCGTCTTTTTTGAAAATAAAGTATCTAAGTTGCGTGCAATATTAAGGTGGCTGATTTATGGAGAAATGTGGCTGACTATTGGCCACATTTTGTATAATGTTGATTTTTTATATGATTATAGGTAATATTATAACGTTTTGTTAGAAATTTTAATAAATAAAACCTTTCTGTCAATAACATTTGATTTTACTCATTATATTTTTTAAACTTTAGTTCAAGAAAGTTTGTCTCACTCAAAGGATGATGTATTTTACCCTATATCGAATTAGTTTTAAGATTTTATTTTGACTCGTTTACCTAAGGTATATAATGTACCGTCAAACAAGCCAACTTTGCCCGTTTTTTTAAGAAAATCGAATATATTACAAGTTTTTTCTATAGGACTTAAGTATATTTTTTCATTTACTACAACTATATGACCATATGCACGCATTTGCTATGTAAAATATTAAAAAAAATAAAATTTAAACCAAGATTTGTTCGATTTTGATGGTGGGCAAAATAATCCGGACTTTTAGCCAACATTGCCCACTTCGATTTTCGACGCAAATCAAGCTCTATAAATACGTAGAAAGCACCACGACTACAATTTAAGGCAATCTTAACCTTAGTTTTAAAATACTGTTTGTAGTTTAAATATTTTCGTGATAAAAACAGTGGGCAATGTTACCTAGCGGTTAATGCCCTTTTCCATACAAGGCTCAACAAACGGTTTAAGATTTTAAGGGTTGTCACATTCCAGTAAAATGATTAAATAAATGTTATTTTCATTTTTCTTTTGTGGGTATTGGGTGCATATGAATAGACGTTAAAATGGTAATTAAATGAAATATTGTGTTCAAAATTAAATGTTTATTCCAATTTCGTTGACAATTCGACATAATACCGTTGTTCTATTTTGAACATTTCAATAACGTCAGCTTTAAGCTGTAAATGCTATATCAACAAATGAGATCAATATATGTCCAAACTTTAACCAGCTTTAACATCACGTTGGGAGTAATTTTTATATGCTCGGGACCCAATTTCAGGTCTTGGCTTTCTTGGTCTGATTCTAGACTTGAATTCGTTTTTCTGAAATTAAAAATAACAATAAAATTTAAGCTAAGTGGATCTGCAGATGTATAATAAAAGTTGCCATCTACTCTAATGAAATATACCCTATCCCTATACACAAACAAACATACAGTCCCAAACTTCACCTCTATACATATACTTCACAATATACTGGGTGAAATTTTAATCAGTTTTCCTCTTACGGGGTCATTATACTCATCATTATGAACAACTTTTACTATGTAGCCAAACCTGAATACGTGAAAAATAAATCAGCTGTTCCCTACATTTATGTTCGCATAACTCGTCAAAATTTAGGGAACAGCTGATTTTTTTATGAGTACAATGACCCCTTAAGAGGAAAACGGTGATTAAAATTTCAGCCTGTATAAATATACATCAACTGCACCAGGTACTAATATATTTTATAACATAAGAAATTAAGTACTTTATTTTAAAGTCGTTACTTAAGAAATATGTAATTGAGGTGTTTGATGTTTTTTTTCTGTGGTTTTGCGTTAATTCAACCTGTTACAAAATAACTAAAAGTGACAACCCTGAGTGCTTTTTGATAACGGGCAATGTTGGCATGGATGGGTCTGAATAGTTTAGGGTAACTTTGCCCATCATTAGAAGTTTTGATTTATAAAGTCCTGAATAATGAAACTATATTTAAAATACTCAACAACTGATATTCTATAACATACAGTAAAATACACTTACCTGTGTTTTCGCCATGAGGTAAAATCCACAAACGCTTTCCTTAGGAAATTTGCCCGCAAAAACATACACCGCACTTGACAAGCTCTGACAAGTTACTAAATGAACTTTGGAACGAATGCGTTAGATAGTGTTGCCACAAATATAATCAACTTTCCATCCTAATAATAAATGTTGCCATAAAACGAAAATTGTTTCTTATGTTAGCGGTTTTGCTTATAAATTGCTTTTAGGGCAAAGATACCTTGATTGGCAAAGTTGGCTTGTTTGACGGTATGTTTAATTATATATAAAGTGTGTCCTTTGGCATTCTTCAGAGAATAATCGTGACGGGACTGGACAATTAAAATTAACAAAATTAATAATATTAACATACTAGTAGTTAGGTAGGTGCTGAATTAATTGGTCATAATACTATGAATTCTATTACCACTTTTTTGATAACTCGAATCACGATTTCTGTTTATTTATGTGGGATGATTGTCCCAACTGCGAGCCAAAGGTCTTGTGAGGATATAATATTCAAAAATTCGGAAATATTAGTTATAAAACATTTCACAGTCAAAATAAATGTAGGTAACTTATATTATAAAAAGAACTGCTTGCAACCCTTTAGGAAATAGTTAGGTTAGGTTAGGTTAGCCTAGGTACATAAAATAGGCAAATCTAAAGACTTATTAAAATTGGTGTAGCTAGGAGTTTGAAGTCTGAGACAGTCGGATAGGCAGATAAACAGACGCAGTTTTGCAAGAACCACGAACGAAAACTTAGCAGCTTTCTCTTTGACTTGGTAGTTCTAGGATTTCTCATACGCAGTCACGTCGCTTTTTTCCCCACCCTATTGATGATGCTTTAGTCTTCTACCGAGGGAAGATAAATATTGGAGGTATTCCTGTGGCTAATATTAGCTTGCCTATTATATCATATTAAAATGTTGGTACCTTTTTTATACCACAACTTCACAAGTGACAACGAGGCAGGCGAGTCACCTGATGGTAAGTGACTATGCTCGCCTAGATATTGACATTAGCAATACCAGGGTGATTGCCAATGTATTGTAAGTACACCTTATTACAAAGCCTTAACTGCAAACTGGTGCAATCTCAAGTGCAATTGCCATAACATTTCACAGGTGCTTGGCGACAGATTTTAAACTTGACCTTTAGTGGTACCTTTAGTACCCAAAGGTACCCAGCTAGTCGAGTACTACACCACCGTGCTGGGGTACCGAAAGCTCAAGCTCAATGTAGAGTTCGAACCCACGACCTTCGCCGAGGTATCCGTCGTCACTACTACCACTGAGCTATCATCGCCTTAAAGTATCCATCGCCTATCGTACCTAGATGTTGATAGGTACATAAATAATATATTTGCGATAATTGACCCATTTATCATCATAGAATAGAGTTTTCATTTTATAAATTATAAATGGCTCTGCTGTGTAGGGTTCCATTCAAACCCTCTGGAAACAGAACCCTAAAAAATTGATTAAATTACCTAGGTCCTAATCATCTGTGTTCATAATTTATATTATAAGCAGTATTGTTTGTATTATTTTTATTATGTTAAATGGGGTAATTCTTTGCTACAGCTAAATCAATTCAAAAATTTATTCACCAATGGAAAGCTATATTATCACTGTCTAACATAAACTATCTTTTATTTTAATTCTCTCTGAAACGTGGGTGAAATCGTGGCGGAAAGCTAGTTAAGTTACTTTATATTTTGAAATTAAGGTTTATAAATATGGCTTGATGTACTTACCACGTCATCGTCTTTCATTAGTTTCTGATTAAATAAATCTAAACGATCTCGTTTTATCGCAGCCAATTCCATTTGTATTTCCTTAACCTCCCCTTCCATGTCTCCCAATTGCTTTTGCTTAAAAATAAATATATGTATAAAGATTTAAGATAAATTCTTATGAACTGAAAATGTGCCTTAGGTTTATGCTATAGGTACTCACAGTGATAATAATAATAATTTGTAGGTCCTACCAGGTTAAATTGTCTGTGGTCCTACCTAATGATAGCGATTAACATCTACCAGTTCAGTCATATAGGTACCTAACTTATATCATTAAATAAAATGAACTCGATTATAAGCTTAACCAGGCAAACCTTTAGATAAAGGTTGCTTCTTTCAGCATTATTGTACCTACGCCAGACCATGCTTGATACAAAACTTACCAATATTGATGACTCCCCATTGACATCTACCTCTTCCACTGTCTTTGTTCTGGTGAATGGCCAAAAATCTGATTGCGGCATTAAAACTCAAATTGATACTGAACAAATACAATAATCTTGTATGTAGGTAATGATTATGATTTGTATCAAAAACACAAGTTTATAAATAAAGCCTTATAGAAAATGTATGTACCAATATGTCAATCAGGTTTACAAAATATCAGCAACTTTCGTTATGACGTTAAACAATATAGAATTAATAATGTTACCGGCCAGTAGAATTTCTTAAAATAGTTTATATAGGTACCACACGTAAACATAATACTTATTACGTCGCCTCTCGCTCGCCCAGCTGACTACTTCAAAAAGAAAATTGCTACTCAGCTAACTAAGATGCATCGATAATAGATGAATACTTCGATTACCTAAAAAAGAAATAACAAGAATTTAAAATAAATCACTACCTTTTTTCTGAACTAATATTATAAAGATTGGATTTTTGTTTGATACGATTTAATTAAAAAACGAATCGACCTATTTTAAAAATTCTTTCACCATTAGAAAGCTACATTATCCCTGAGTAACATAGGCTATAATTTTATCCCGTGAAAAGATAAGATCCTACGGGAACGCGGGTGAAACTGCAGAGGACAACTAGTACCTATACAATAAGCACATTATGTCAATTTTATCGGTACCCCCTGTACCCACCCTATTAAGTAGGTACCTATATGAACACATTTCTTTATTCATAACTTTTGATGATTTTAGTATAATTTTTTATGACGAGGCGGTAAGGGCTAGAAAAGGGAATTAGGTAGGTATATTAGAATTTTTTAAGTTGATAAATCAATTAGGTACCTACCTACAAGTTTTTTATCCATTGTTAAAACAATAGTATTATTTTGGTTTTCCTGTAAACTACAAGTAGAACCTACCTAAGTTGCTGTAGGTTTTCTTAATCGTATTTTAGGTAATTCTTTTCAAAACGAATATGCTTTTAAAACATTAAATCAGTTTGCATTTTTAAAAACGAAAATTAAGCTATCATCAAAGCGATAGGTTGTTTCTATCGTCAACATAAAAGCTCATAGTTAAATGCAAGAATTAGCGACAATTATGGCCATGCCATAGGTATCTCTCAATACAGTTCCTTGTACATTTTTTTATTTTATTATAAAATTTTTATAGGTAACCTAGGTAGGTAAGTACCTAACGGAAGTTCTGTCTCCTTTTTACCAACTTTAATAGTTTAAAATAGATAGGTAAGTACTTAGGTATAAAAATAATAGTTTTAGCCTATAGGCTTGTGTTATTACGCGGCCAAAGGTGCAAACGAACAAAGTTATTGTAGGCATAGAACACTATTACTCTAGATTGTAGGTATCATATAACTTTCATTCACCCACCACGCACGACATTCGACGATGCTACCAAGTTGCTACCACAGAGTGAGTTATCATAGCCACAATCTTTGAATATTATAGGCTACAATAGAACAAGAATAGAACCTTTAATAGAACCGACATGCGCGCCACCTTTTGGCGATTATTTATAAATATTTGACGTTACAGTCCTTGCATTCAAGCCACATTTTTAGAGTTATAATTTGTAGTTTAGTGTAGGTATTGAAGATGCGATGAAAGAAATTCACATGCACAAAACAAAGTACCTATTTTGGTAAATTCAAATATCTTATTTTGTAGCCTATTTATTTTTTTTGTTGTAATAAATAAAATAGTACCTAAATAGCGCGAAAATACCAAAAAAAGGCCATATCAGCTATACTCATTGTTCCGAGCAGTTATACTGTTAGTTAATGTTCCGAGCAGTTATATTACTTTCCTCTATGGCCATATCAATCACAAAACACGGTTTTCGTCTATGGTCGCTTCTGCGCTCAGTAAAGTTCTTACCGGTTCTGGCAACACCTAGTTGAGTTGTTACGTTTATTTTAACAGTTCGTTCTTCTGTACAAATGCTCTGAAAAAGGTTTTTTGGTTAATCTCATTTGGATACCTATAATATAATAATAATAATTTTATTTTAAAGACCTTGCTGCTTTGCCTAGAGTTTATCTCCACGATTCGTGGAACAAGCTTTAGACAAGTGGCGAATAATCTAAAGGTCAATACTATCGTAATATTCAACCACATATTCCTCTAAAACCTTGGTTCTTCAAAGTGAACCTATGTAAAATTTCAACATCAATTATTATTCGTATGCGTTTGGGTCATGTATGTACTCCAGCTCATCTTGCTAGACTTAATATTGTAGACAACTTTAATTGTGTGTGTGGTGACGATGTGGGTGACCTCAATCATTTTTTCTTTGTGGAGCTTTGTCAACTTTATGACCACTTTCCTGGACAGCTTAATATTCCTCCGTGTCCCATTCCCAATAAATATTTCTTCTCTACTTTCTTATAACTGTAACGATATTTATATTATTCTATTCTGTTTTATTTTATGTAATAATATTAAACTATAAAAGTGACTATTCTATTTTCACTTAATCTCATCCTATATCCCTTCCGTACTTTCCTGATCTCCTTGTTCCTTCCAAATTCCCGAAGCTAACCATTTTATACACGGTGTCCCAAAAATAACACGCCAGAGTGACACTAGAGCTAGATTGGCTTCAGGTCTATCAGATAATATCAACATGATCTTCGTAAAAGTTTTCTGGTTTTCGAGATATGGCTAATTAAAATATTTTTTGGTCTTTTTTTTGCCTGTTTGGGCTATAAAAAACTTCTAACTTATAGTTTTTTTTCCTGGTTAGTTGAGACAATCAAGTAACCATTTCATTTGAAACTAGTACGCTATGCTCAAAAAATAACTATATTGTTTCATTTTAAGTCAATGCGAAAAGCTTAACAAAAATTTTAGTAATAACTGTGAAAAAACATTTGTACTGGACTGAATCAGTAAAATGATCTTAAAAACTAGCCTATTTAATGTTTTTTCGAAAATGGTATAGCATTCGTAGTTTTTTTTGGCAAAAGTTTAAAAATTCCAATTTTTGTCATTTAAGTCGTGCTACTTGGGAAATACTACAATTAAAAAATAATACTTGATAAATGGGGATTTTTTTTTAAAAGCATAATAGTGGCAATATCTCGAAAACCAGAAAACTTTTACAACTGTCATTTTGATGTTATCTGATTGACCTGAAGCCAATCTAGCTCCAATGTCACTCTGGCGTGTTATTTATGGGACATTCTGTATATTCCATATTCCGTTTCCCCGTTTTTAATACTTAGACATTGGCAGAAATATCCTAAAAGGATGATTGCCAGTAACTGCCAGTAACAACAAAAAAAAACAGTTCGTTCAGTCAGCAAGATTAGAATATTTAATTAAAATACACAGCATCTAGGTACCTATATTAAATTTACTCTTTGCATGTTAATGAATCTCATTTAATTCGTAATATACTATGACACTACCAACCAATAGTGTATTATCTATCATCTATGCTACCAACGTTTTGTCGGTGTCAAGTTCTGTGCCCTATTGAGTGGAGGTGATGTGAAATCTGTGTTCAGAAATTATCATTGTAAGTGGAGTTCAATACTCTCGTCCATATACAGGTAAAAAATAATGCTTTTGGGCGAATGTGATAATTTGAAAAAGGTGATCAGAGTAGATCGTCTCCTTTGATAGATCAATTTAAAGTAAATCACCCTGGTATTACAAATGTCCATAGGCGGCAGTGACCACTTACCATCATGTGAACCGTCTGCCTGTTTGTCAACCTAATAACTTGTTTCTTTCTCTTGTCCTTATCCCACGCTAGGTGGGGTCGGCACAACATGTTTTCCTCTTCCACTCCGCTCTATCACTAGTTGTCTCAATACTCACACCTTTCTCAAACATATCATTCTTCACACAATCCATCCATACCTTCTTTGGCCTTCCTCTACCTCTATATCCATCCACACTCTTACTCAGTACTCTTTTCGTTACATGTTTTTCATCCCTCCTCATTACATGTCCATACCAACCTAATGACATAAAAACAAACCGCATGCATGTCGAGCCGAGAAAAAGCATCAGTAGGTATATACAATCAATCACTCACTCAATGACCGAGTAGTCCAGTCCAGTACAAATGCCTATGTATATTGACATATAGATAGAAACAGTTTATATTCTGTTTGTGATTTAATTTAATTACTTATTTGAAAATAGCAGCATATATTTTTATTTGCAGACATTGATCCTGGACCTGCTCCCATTAATTTATAGTGATTACTATAATCTGTAGGTAAGTGTATTTGTAATTATTATAGGACACTATAACACACAAATATTATCAATGAGACTAGATAAATTGTCATTAAATGTAATAGGTATATGTTTTTTTTAAAAGTGAGCTATTGAGTGAGTATTGCTGGCTGTTCTCAGCAAAATCAACCTTCCGAAAAATATGTTAAGAGTCTAGATTTTCACATGTCAAGATGCATGTAGGAGTAACATTTAATCATGGAAAATATGACTAGGTGTATTTTCCATAATTTAATAGAATACTTTTAATGAGTTCATTCAATAAAAATATTTTGTGTTTGAATAAAAGCTGAATGGCCAAAGCCCTAAGCAGATCATCTGCATATTATTATGTGAAAATGTGATAAGCACACTTTTTGTTACTGAGTCCATCAGTGAGATATTAATATGTTTTGGAATGATCTAAATTTGGTAAATAGTTTACTAATTTGTTTGTTGACAATTGTATGCACTTGAAAAGGCAGAATTAAACTGTCTTTCTTGGCTTGCACCGACTCCAAAAAGAACTGTTTATAAATATTAAATAGATATATAAATATCAATAATTTTGTTGATTGTCCTTTAAGGCTCTTGCTTTGAAATTAAAATATTATTCTTTACTTTTTAGTTTATGTTTGTACTCGTAGGTATAGGTTACAGTTTTGAAGTCGGTTTTTGTTTTTTATTTTTAAAAATAATTTTATTTTTCAATTTTTTAAGTTTATTCCTTATTATATGTTATCCTAGGCAAAACTAGTTTGTCCTGAAATCGGGTCTGGCCGGTAAAATATAATATATGACTAGCGGGCCCGGCAGACGTCGTCCTGCCCTGAAATTAAAACAAATCTTGGAACTCGATTCCAGCGCCACCTACCGGGTCCAATTATATTTTAAAACCATCGAAGAACCCATTGAAGTATACACACAAAATTTCATCCAAATCCAAAAAGTCATGCTCAACGACTCAGTTTGATTCACTAAGGTTTATCAAACGAGATATAATTTTTTACGTTTTTGTTGATTTTCTCAAAAAGTGCTTAATCAATTTCGACAAAATTTAAATGGGACCACCTCTGAAGTATGATCTATCAAACAAAAAAAGAATCATCAAAATCTATTCATAATTGGCAGAGAAATCGAGTAACAAACATACAAAAAAAAAAACATACAGACGAATTGAGAACCTCCTCCTTTTTTTTGAAGTCGGTTAAAAATTGAGTTCAACTCTAGCCCACAATATCTTTTATATTCAAGTATTTTTTTGTTTTTAATGACTCATAACTTTTTATGTTTACTCATAAATATTTTTATTTCAATGTTTTAAGTGACTGTTAAATTTATCAACATCAAAGTTAATTAGATTCGTGAAAACTACAATTAATAAACAACTGAACCAATCATACTCTACACAAACGTTCTACTATACTTCACTAATGTCTGAGTAAAATACTTACAGATTGTAATACTGTAGAAGGAACATTGGACCTTTTGACAATAAATTACATGTAGGACTATGCCTTTTGACATACTAATGAAGGAACCTGAAAATTAATTTTCAAGACCTATTTAATTGGTGGTACTTGCAAATTATTTTTCATAACTTTGTAGTGGTTATAATTATTGATACATGTGCCAAATGAGACCAACATTGGCCTTATACTTGGCAAGTTAATTATTATCTGTAACATACAGATGGGCAGACATGACGAAACTTTAAGCCTATAAGAGTTCCTTGTTTGACGTCTGTAATTGAAAACATAATATCTGCATGTTCTGTTACATGTTATATTCATTGCTTGAATTAGGATACATGTATGTAGTTTAACCAAAGAACCACTTCATGTCACATCTGTATGCACACTGTCAGCTATTAAAATAATAGGGATGTTGACTGTCATATCAAATCAGCTTCTTTATATTAAAAGTCATAATGATATGGAGGTTTGTATGAAATACTGGCTTGTACTGGCATAGTTGATAGTTAGATTGGAAATTAAAAATCATGTTCAATGTTATGTAGTATTTTTGGGTAATTTATACACTGATGTTATAATGTTTCATAATTTTTCTTCAATATCTAGGCAATTGATTTTAAAAGAGCTACTGATACTAAATTTTCCAGTTAGAACATAAATAAACACATTAATTTAAATTATATGTATGTATGGATACACCTTAATAAAATGAAATGTCATTTTTACCTTAGGACACCACTACCCCAGCCGCCTGTATGAAGCAAAATGTATGTAATATTAAAACATGAATGAAGTTTCCAACATCCAAAATGATTTTCACTGTATAAAGAACAACCAATTAAAGTAATCAAAATGAAAGATTCAAATATAGAAGCACAACTATCATTCAAAGAAGATCAACACCAGTCAGCTCCTAGTAAAGGAGAATGGAGCTCTAAACTAGATACATCTATACAGATCACAGATCCAACCAAAGCTATATCCCATAGGAAAATTATTAGAGTAAGTTTTGTTTATTTTTGTATTGTTTCACAGCTTGTGGCTATTCCACTATAATATTTTAATTTCACCCCCTAAATGTTTTCTTATAACTTTTCTGATAACAACCAAATATCTCTGACCAGTCGTGGCAGTAATATGCTTTAACCACACAAAATATTCTTACAGTGACAGCTGATTAGTTTTGTCTTTTTTTTTCAGA
Organism: Ochropacha duplaris; assembly: GCA_951361185.1. Lineage (NCBI taxonomy): Eukaryota > Metazoa > Arthropoda > Insecta > Lepidoptera > Drepanidae > Ochropacha > Ochropacha duplaris. The sequence continues at coordinate 7,979,754 of OX592690.1, forward strand.
GATGGAACCGATTATCTCGTCTCCAAAGATCTATAGTATATGCCGCACTTGTGATAGTTGGAACGATTTTAGTATTGTTATATAATTCAAATGCTGCTCATAATATTGATGAAACTCAAAATAGTGAAACAGCACAGGTATGTTTATCACTAAAACACACATCACTACATTGTATGATATCCTATCCGGGGTTAGGCCACCCAGCAAAGTCCGAACTAAAACATTAGGGTATGACATTAATACCGTGTAGAATACTCTTCATTCATAAGATCTCAGGATTGTGGTAAGAACTGTGGGGCGGAAACTATGTAGTTATGTGTTACCAGTCAAATTAAAAATAAGAAATAAGCAATTATTTCTACTAAACTTGTGTTTGATTGCAATCTCACCATTGCAAGTGATGATGTGGCAATAAGTGGTAAGCACACATAGCCTAGAAGGAAACTAGCCCTCAAGTGTGGTTGTTGAACACACCAATAGGCTCTTGGTGACAGACAGACTTTCAACTTGAGGGTGGTAGACAGTCAGTCGAGTACTGCAAAGGGTATGTTATAAATAATTACCTACAAATTGTTGCTTTAGATTATGAAAAATTCCATTGAAACTAAAAAAATGTTCATGTGAATATTTGTTTTTATCAACAGTTAAGTTGCTGTTATCACTAAAAAATATATTATATGAGGGTAATGTTTTTCAGGACTATTAACATTATGTATGTATGTGTATTTCTTTGAACACTTCAGTTTTAAACTGTTTAGGGTTTTATTCTATTTGGTTATTAGATTGTGGAAGTGACAGAGTATACAGTATATTAATAAAAAAAACTTACAAAAAAGTGGCTGTAGAAATTGCAAACGAATGGCTCCTTCCAACCCCGCCTCTTATTCACGTTTATCAGAACTTTGATGATTAAAATATATTAATAACCTTTTAGGAATCTTTGAAAAATGTGTCCCTAGTCACTGAATCAGCAGAAGTGGATCAATCCAAGAAGGTTGTTATAGACCATGATAACGATAAACCAATATTTTCAGGTAATTTTATAATTCATTCATATTTTAGGTCAACAGAATCAAGAAAAGGAATCTACTTTTAGTTTTAATTGAAATATTGTAGATAATAGAAAATAATGATAAATTGAGACATTTTTCACGCGTCCATGCACTAAGCAGTATTTTCTATGTAATAACAAGGTATAATTTAATGTGTTATAGGGTCATATTCCTAATTATACTAGAATATACCTAACATCAAGGTATAGATCATGTACATTAATATTAGTTATTTCACGTCATTAGATGCTGTATTACCAAAATGAATACGAAATAAACAAATTTACTTAATTATTTATTTAATTTTTAAGTATATATACTCGATAAAGAGGAAAGATTGTTTGTATGCATTGAATAGGCTCTGAAACTACTGGACCGAATTGAAAAAATCTTTCACCATTAGAAAGCTACACTATACCTGATGAACACAGGCTATATTTTGTCCCGGGAAAAGATAAGATCCCACGGGAACGCGGGTGAAACCGCGGGGAACAGCTAGTTTGTAAATATTTTAAAAAATATCACACACACTCGCCTACCTGTAAAACAAATATAGTCATATTTGTACACTGACCTAGCATGACCTAAAACGGCGTATGTTAATATACCGTCTTCCTGCTTGTAATGGTAGGGGAGGCGAATAGGGGATTTCGGGATTTACTCGAGCGCGGCAGATTAACATAAGGGAGGCAACCTTGCACCTTGTGAAGTACTCTCACCAAATCTGAGCCCTCTATGTAGTGTCGAACGTCCAGGGTAGCCCGTCAGATTAGTAAAAAAAAATCGATGGTTTGAAATACTCGAGCGCGTCAGATTAAGGTAAGGTAAGTTAATTACATGCAAAATAGTGTACATTTCAATAATCTGACAATTTGGGCGTGACGAAAGAAAATTGGAGACTCGCAAAGTAGCAAAAAAAAAACGTCACCTGGATTTTCTCGAGCGCGATTAGTTCTTTTTTTATTTTGAAGGAAATTAGTCACGAATCATGGAAATATCTTAATCTGCCGATTTGGACAAGCCGAAGTAGCTAAAATCATTATTAAGTGTATAGTCCAGGAATATTATGAGTTTCACGTCAGAATGAGAGATAGTCAGCTATTAACTTGTATAAACCTTTATTTTGACACCCTAAAACTTGTCTCAAAAGCTACTTATCTTAGGGTGCCCGCGACTACTGATTTTTCAAGGTCAAAGGTCAAAAAATCATTTATTGCAAATATCTCGTTTCCTATGGGTTTTTTCGGTATATGTATTCATGATAAATATAGTAGAAGATTAAATTTTCTACAACTTTTGTATAAACATTTTTTCGATATCTTGAACCATTTTCGAGATTTCGATATTTTTTATATATATTTTTTTCAAACCTTCAGATTAAGGAAATTCCTCAACATAATTGTCAGATTATGGGTCAGTACAACAAGGCCATCAAGAAGAACCGCCTGTATGAAAATCTGACGCGCTCGAGTAAATCAAGGTCACGATTTTTTTTTGCATTTTCAAAAATCGGCCCTGACTGATGGTCGCGTCCATATCGTCAGTCTTTTAAATAGGAGCTACTGGAGGGTTCACTTAACATCCCTTATCAATGTCTGACGCGCTCGAGTAAATATTTTTTTTAAATATTTTCGACCCCTTCGTACGGCCACCCCCACCACGCAAAACGGCAGATTATTATTTTTCCGTTATCAGACAGACGTGGCGCGACTACCCTATTAATATCTGACGCGCTCGAGTATTTCTTGGTGACTGTTTCTTTTTACATTTTTGAAACCCTGTAGACGCTCCCCCCACCGCTGAAGGGGAAAATATCACATAACCTTTTTTTCTTTATTCCACCTAATCTTCAAATTCCAGTAGGTCCCAAAGACGCTCGAGTAACTACAAATTTAGCATCATTGCCTCCCCTACCATAAAGTTTTTCTTGTAATTTTTGCCCTTTTTTTAAATGTCTCTTAAAAGTATTGTTTTTTTAAATTAAGTATTATTATTCTATTTAATGATTAAACTATACAGGACCAAAAACTGCACGACAGTATGCAGTTGTACAGAGTTTCAAACATGCATGGAGTGGCTACAAAGATAATGCATGGGGCCACGATAACTTGAAGCCAGTATCCGGAATGGCATTTGATTGGTTCTCACTTGGACTCACCATTGTTGATGCACTGGATACTGCTTATATAATGGGATTAACTGAAGGTAAATTTGTTTTTAATGTTTTTTTATAGTAAGTAAGATTTACTGTCTGACCCTTTTATCTATACTTATAAATAGTTAATGTTTGTTTTATGTTTGTAACTAAAGAACAAATTCTAAAAATTATTTCACCAATGGAAAGCTGCATTATCACTGTCTAACGTAGGCTATATTATAGTTTGATTCCCTCGGGAATTTGGATAACACCGCGGGGCGGATGCTAGTAAGTGATAAGAATATTCTTATGTAGATTTACCATTTTAAAAATATCCATACTAATATTATAAATGCGAAAGTGTGTCTGTCTGTCTATATGTGTGTATATATGTAACGAATAATCTCAAAAACTACTGGGCCGATTTCAAAAATTCTTTCACCACTTGAATGCTACATTATTCCAGATTAACATAGGCTATATATGAAAATCTGTTGCCATGCACCTACCTAGTAAATTGGCAATACGTAAATTGTTTCATAATCACGTAAAAAGGGCTGAATGTATTATTTTGATGAAACTTTGCACTTATTTATCAACAGAATTTGACGAAGGCAAAGAATGGATTAAAAACGAACTGGTGTTCACCAAAAGTAAGGATGTGAATTTCTTCGAAGTCACCATCAGAGTTCTTGGTGCTTTACTGACCAATTACCATTTTACACAGGATAAAATATTTCTCGACAAAGCTGTAAGTACCTAACTTATTTTGGACGAAATTAGCTTAAATTTGGTGCGAACCAAATCGAAGCTATGACTCGTTTTGGTTTTCTTCCTTTATAATTTTTCTGTCATTTACAATACTCGAAATAAAGATAGTAGATAACCTGTTTCAAAAGTAATGTCTTGGGAATAGTGTAGCTTGAGATTGAGGATAAAGATGTCTGGAAGTAGCTGCACTCTGTACAAGTACCTACACATTGTTTTTTTTTACTGTTAATTACCATATTTAAAAAAAAAGCCAATATGATGGTCCAAAAATATTTAAAAAATGTAACCTTGCTGAGTTTCTTGTCGGTTCTTCTCAGTTGAAGGCTGACTTTCGAACCGGTGGTAACTTCTGTAATTCGACCTTCATAAGTGCCCTTCTAGGGCCTAAACTGAATAAATGGTTTAGACTTTGTACGTTTTTATGTGAAACTAGCTTTCCGCCCGCGGTTTCACCCGCGTATCCCTTTTTTACCCGTTTAGAGATTGAATTTCGAAAAATCCTATCTTATTCTTCGTCTACATCTTAAAAACAATACCTGTGAAAAATTCAGCTTTCTAGGTCCAAGGTTGTAGACTGTAGACTGGGCGTTGATGAGTCAGTGAGTCCGGCCTTCTCATTCATACCAACTTTGAAACCCTGTTTCACCCCCTCAGGGGTGGAATTAAAAAAAAAGATAAAACACATGTTTCTTTATTTCTAATTATTAGCTTAAAAACACAGTTTCATGCTTCTAGCTTCAAAAATGGCAGACTTCCATACAAACTTTCAATCCCCGTTTCACTACCTCAGGGGTGGTATTTAAAAAAAATGCTTAAAGTGTTTCTTTATTTCTAATTATTAGCTTAAAAACACAGTTTCATGATTCTAGCTTCAAAAATGACCGACGTTCATAAAACTTTCAACCCCCTTTTCACACCCTTAAGGGTTGAATTTCGAAAAATACGTTCTTATTCCTCGGTCACGCCTTAAAAACAACACCTGTGAAAAAAATCTGCTTTCTAGGTCTAAGGGTTTAGGCTGGGCGTTGATGAATCAGTCAGGACTTTTCCTTTTACACATATAGACTAGCTGTTCCGCGCGGTTTCACCCGCGTTCCCGAGGGACTTTATCTTTTCCCGGGATAAAAAGTTGCCTATGTGCTATTCCAGACTATAATCTATGTTCCATGCCAAATTTCATCCATTCAGCCGTTCTGGCGTAAAAGAGTAACAAACATCCAAACTTTCACATTTATAACATTAGTAAGATTAACTATCCGGTTACCAAGACAACAGATTTTAAATTCTAATCTCGCTTAAGTATAGAAAGTAGGTATGTAAATATTTCGTTCATCACTGAAATCGAGTCTTGATCATTTTTCAGTTTCTTTTTCTGGTGTAGCAACAAGTTTATAGTTTTCGAATTTTTTTCTTTACTTGTACTACATGACTTTGTTTATTGCCAACATTCGGTGGTAACTTCAACATCTTCGACCTTCATAACTGCCTTGTTGAGAGCCTAAACTTAAATGGTTTTTTCTTTGCTTTGACAGATAGATTTAGGCGATCGTTTAATGGCAGCATTCACCTCTCCGTCTGGCATTCCATACTCGGACGTGAACTTAGGCACTAGAACCGCCCACGCACCAGAGTGGTCCCACTATAGCACAACAGCCGAAGTAACTACAGTACAGTTAGAATTCAGGGAACTTTCTAGAGCGAGCAAGAACCCTGCTTTTGAGGTAACCTCTACAATATTTTCTACCTATATTGAGTAAAATAAATATCTTTTGTCTCCTAAGGTGTTTTTTATATCAACTTTGATACTAATTTTAATTTGCTTAAGTGTAATGGCAAGTGTTCCAGCAGTGGACGTGTTTTATTGATCAAATAAATATAATTTGCGTACGTAGAATATAGATAGTGCCATCCATATGTATATGTCGATATGCAACACTACAACACTAGCAAAAATATGTACACTTGCTCTGTAGGGGATTATAAAAATAGTGGGGTGCGTCTTCGTGGATTGCATTGCACTATCTTACCCACTATTTCACATGAATAAATTTGATTTGTTGAATGCATCCCTCTAACAATTGTTTGTACATTTAATGCTTTATCAAATACAAGTTTGTCATATAAATTTAACGTTTATGTTATGACAGGACGCTGCTGCGGCAGTCTCGGAAAAGATTCACCAGTTGCCTAAAAAGCATGGGCTCGTACCTATATTTATAAATCCGAATACTGGTCACTTTTTGCCCCACGCCACTATCACACTTGGAGCTAGAGGGGACAGCTATTATGAGTATTTATTGAAACAGTGGTTGCAAACCGGGAAAACTATCAATTAGTAAGTATTCTTTTAGCTTTTTTTTTATCATAATCTGCATCGATGTTTCCTAATTATGTGTATTGGCTATGCTAAAATTAAAAAGTACCTATTTAATCGACGGCCTGCGTTTTTATATAGGTGATTTCGATGTTTTTTGTATCTTCTGCGAAATTAATTATAGTATCGACAACAACAAAAACTGCTACTGCATATATTTTGGTCGAGTTTGAACAGTTGTTCCCATTGTGGTGAGAGCCTTCATGCTCCTTACAAACGAATTAAATTCCAGCATTCTCGATTCAAGTTTTTAAGCAGTATGCGAATAGCTATGCAAATAGCGATGCGAAGTTAACAGTATGCATTAGCACATTATGGCATAATTATGTACCTAAAAAAATATTTGTAAACAGGAAAGGTTGATAAGACTTGGGAATTTATCAATTCATTTGTATAAACGTAATTATTATACAAAATTTAAATACAATTAGCCTTTATAATTTGTTAATATTTTTGTTCACGTTTTCAGTCTGTTGGACGATTACCTATCGGCAATCGAGGGCATCCGTGAGTACCTTGCCAAGCGTTCTTCTCCTAATAAATATCTATTTATTGGTGAACTTTCTGCTGGTTCGGAGGTGAGTTTTATGAACATGTTTCAGATGACATTTGCTTAGCTATCTATGTCTATAAAAATGAATGCTATTTCCCTTGGTCACGCCATATCTTTATCCTGTTAATTTTATTATTATCTTACTCATATTAAATTGTACGATTTTCCTCATTAAATTCTTGATCCAATAAAAAAAAATTGTTGAGACCATAAATTGATTCATATTTATGCACATTCCAGTCTTTTAATCCAAAAATGGACCATTTGACCTGTTTTCTGCCTGGTACGCTCGCGTTGGGCCACTCGAATGGACTTCCCGATTGGCACATGACAATGGCGGAAGAGCTTCTCAACACTTGCTACTTGACTTATGCTGCTCACCCAACTTTCTTGGCACCTGAAATTACTCATTTTAATATGGTAAGTACACTATAAAAAATCATTTTCTTTAAATAACATACAAATATTGTAGTTGCACTTCAGGACGGTATTTATAGTAGTACTCGTATTAATAACAATTGGGGTGTTGACTGACATATCAAATCAGCTGTTTTTTTTATTAAATGTCAACATGATAGTTTATATGGAGTTTTGTATGAAATAGTAGCGTGTGACGTCATATGTTCTCACTATCAAAAGATTACTTTTTTTCGTTAGATTGGAAATTTAAAATCATCAGAAAGATGATTTTTATAACTGTGTTCGATGTTTTAGAGTATTTTTAGGTGTTGTATACACTAGTTTGTGTTTGTTAATTTTTCTTCTACGTAAGCAGCATCCCTATTAAACATGAAGTCTAAACCCACTAATATTATAAATTTGAAGTTTGGATGGATGGATAGATGTTTGTTACTCTTTACGCAAAAACGGCTGAACGAAATTTTGATGAAACTTGGCACACAGGTAGATCATATCCTGGAATAACACAAAGGATACTTTTTATCCCAGGAAAGGATAAGATCCCTTGAGAACGCGGGCGAAACCGCGGAAGACAGCTAGTTGAAGATATAATACAAACACATTCTCACGGTAAAATTATGCTGTTAGACTTTCAGTTAGACATTGGAGTTGACAATTGGGCTTACAAAAAGTGTGACGTGTGTCTATTTCCTATGGTTTTAGGATTCCGTACCCAAGGGGTACGTCTGTCTGTCTGTCACCAGGCTGTATCTCATAAACTAGACAAACTACAAAATTTGTACGATACCCTCGGTGCGCGATTCCGACTCGTACTTGACCGGTTTTTGTAATTTACAGGCAAGCACTACTGATGACATGTATACGAAAACTGCAGACGCTCACACATTGTTAAGGCCAGAGTTCGTGGAAAGTCTATGGTATATGTATCAGATAACTGGCAACACCACGTATCAGGACTGGGGATGGCAGATATTTCAGGTTAGCTCACTTATTATATAATTGGCTAACTTTTGACCATCATGCTTAGCAAGCAAACTTACGGCCCTCCTGATGGTAAGCGGTTACTGTACCCTATGAACGCTTGCAACACCAGAGGCGTCACGAGCGAGTAACATTTCGCTTTTATTTAAGTAAGTTTTAATATGTTTGCATACAAATTGTTCCCATTAATATTCTTTCAGAGCTTCGAGAAGTATGCTAAAGTGCCAAATGGCTACACGTCATTAGCCAGTGTGAAATCAGAAAAGCCAGTGCAGCGAGATATGATGGAATCATTCTTCCTCTCTGAGACACTAAAGTATTTGTACTTATTATTCAGTGAAGATCGGTTTCTAATTGACTTGAATAAGTACGTCATTAATTCCGAAGCTCATGCTTTACCCATACACAAAAATTAGTTACGCTAGAAAATATTTCCATTGTTTAGGCTGGCATCGCATTTATACACAGTAACCGTATTGTTTACAACCCAATATACTTATACTTCTCATCAGAAAAATCGAAACACCTTGCAAGTTTATGTTTTGTAAAGATTATCAGAAAAATGAGTATATTTAGGAATGTGTATATTTAAAAACGGAAGTGTTTCGATCTTTCTGATGAGAAGTATATGTACTGAAGTAGGTATGTTCGACAAGACCGTTATCTACTTTGACCTATGAATATATGTATGTAAATATAAATCTAGCTCCAAATTAACAAAGATTTTGAAACTATCCACATATACAGGGTGTCCGGTAAGTAGTACGACAAACTTAAGGGGAAGATAGGTGGACTGGTCACCTAGACCTATCTCCGCCTTAAGTCTGACCTATCGCCTAGGTCTAAAATTTAAAAATCAATACATAAAAATCAGAAATATCTCGAAAATGATGACCTTTTTACAAAGGTCATTTTTGTATACTTGGTAGGTAACCCGCTCACTTATCCCCCCCTTAAGTTTGAACTACTTACCGGACATCCTGTATAACGGCGCCTTAATAAAATCTATAAACTTAAAAAAACATTTTAAAAATTTCATGACAATTCTATTGAATGTGAATACATTAAATACATACAGTTCTTGTATAGTTGATCATATAACAATATATGAGTAATATTTTACTGCTTTTATATAAAACGTATTGCAAATTTGATGATATTCTGTCCGAGGATATATAAGTATCTACTTTCTATAGTAGTCATAAAACTTCTAATAGAGTTTTTCTAAGAAAAATCGGTATAGGTATTAGCCGATCTTTTAAAACACTAATAGAATATAGTGAGAATTAATCATAATATTTCTAATAAATAAGTACTTCCAACTTAACGTTACTGTATATACAGTACAAGAAAAATCGCACAAAATACGAATGATATTTGACTATTTATAAATTGGCAATGAAACCTATTTAGTACTTGCCATCGTTGCTATACCCAAGTCTAATTAAGTGAAGGCCTTCCTGATAGGTGAAGTATTTCTTAAGATATTTTGTTTATAACACGTGAAACGTAGTGAGATCTTATAATAATTATATTTAGTTATTTTATGACTGATGTAACTACCAATTAAACATCGCATTTAAAACATAACTGTCTACAGTTAGTTTCTTTGTTTTAATGCTTTATTTTGCTGTAAAATAGAGTACGACGGAATAATAGAGATTACTTTTAATACATTTTCTAGTACAATTTAGGAATCGTATACAATAACTTCATAAATTAATATGTGTGAAGAATTTAGGACAATTTTTTACACATTTTCTAGTTGGGCGTGGCATATACTGTGTAGCTTTTATAATAAATTTTCTTCGTGGTTTTCATACATTTCCGATTACTGATTCAGTCGTTAATTGTTATGTAAATAACCAATGTTATGCATTATAGTGAAGGCTAGTCTAATATTAATCAAAATCATATTTCGAAACAAAAAGTGGCATTATTTAATTATGTAAAATCATTAGGCCTGAATCACATTTATCAGCATCCATCCATAAATTTTATCTGTTAGCTTCAATGCGTATAAATGTGGCACTCAAATTTAAACGATCCTATGACCGTCAAAGTATTAAAGGATTGTTTATTTTCAAAGCTAAGATAGTAATAGTAGGTACTATTTTCGCACAATTTTAAAAACGTTACACAATTTGAAATCTGTTAAAGACCGGCGGCTTGTCTTAAGCGCACACTAAAAAATAATGTGAAAAATGTAATGTGGAGCCCTACCATGAGTTTGCTCTAGTAACGTAATCGATACTCGCTAGAGACTACGGCAAATGAAGATTAGTGCAGCGCCTCTTCCGGAAGAGTCCGGACAGTTACAAAGTATGTTACGATATTCGCTAGCGAGTATCGATTACGATACTAGAGTAAACCCATGGTAGAGGCACTGGTCGACACGTTGCGACGGAAGCCTGAACAAGACCGCTTGCTGGGTATACATTATTATAGGCTTAGATGACATGCAAGCACAGCAAATGGCGTCGTAGAAAAATATGAGACAGTGCCGATTTTTGTATCACTGTATAAACTTCGGATAATATCTCAGTTATTAATAAATATTAACTGGTAGATACCGTTTAGTTATTATTTTCAAATTAAATTTATACCGTTATCCGTCAATTGAAAAATGAGACCTTAGACATTTTCCGGCGTTTGTTCAATACATGCTACAAAATACGTGCGTAAAATCAAAATGGTAAAGCTTGGAGATGATATTCAAAGTATTAACATGTACGACTTTCTTTTATATATATAGATATTAAACCTACAATATTAAGTACTTAGTACTGAATTTTAAACACTATTACTTACAATTTAGATTAACGCCCGTTCCAAACAAACGAAAATTTATGGATTCACCACGAAATACCAAAAATCTTACCCTATCATCGGGCGTCATTGTCTTGAGCCGATTTGTTGTTATGGTTTGGTTGAATAGGACCTATTTGTTTTTTGAGTTATGTACGTTAATTTTCAAAATAAGTACTTAATATTTCCACTTCTATTATCTTAAGAGTTAGCCAATGTTAATAATGCCCCAAAATTTAACGCCGATTTGTATATCATCAACGGGTCAAATACCTATAATATCGAGATAATTAGGATAGCACTAAATGCTAGAAAAGGAGTGACAAATACCTCCTATTATTTTCACTATTTACACTAGTGCATCTTAACATAATATCATCATCGTCTATGACAGTTTAAGTGTCACATTGGGTATAATTGTTAACTACTAGTATTAACTCATAACGTAAGACATAGTCTGAAATTTAGCTCATTATAGGTACAGAGACGATAATTAAGTATTACTGACAAATAATGATAGGTAACAGCTTAATCCTCCTGTCTGTGGGGCTATTTATCTTATCATGCGAGTTTACATACTAACTGTGAGATTAACACAACACTTCTCCGCAAACGAAACACACTAACTACCATGGGTTTACTCTAGTATCGTTTTCGGCATCATATCTCATATCATCCATAACTTGTATTATCAGCAAGACATAAATATATTATTACTAGCTTTCACCCGCGTTCCCGTGGGATCTAGCGGTATGAAATATACTTTTCGTCCTATTCTCAGACCTCCGAATATACACATCAAAATCGGTCCAGCCGTTTCGGCGGTGTTTGGTTACTAACACTGTGACACGAGAATTTTATATATATAGATAAATTTATGTATATAATTTGCTGCCCGCCGTTTGACACAAATTTTTAAGACTCCAGAATATTAATATAGTCATTAATCTTTTTTTAATTTATATCTTATCGATTTTTTTTTCACTTTTTAGGAATTTCAAACCTTTAGTTTAAATTATTATTTTAAAAAAACTTAAAAAAAAAACACTCCTTTCCGAAAAAAAAAGCGTATTGGCAGACTTCGTCGTTTTTACACTTACCTACCTACATTACATTACACGTTTTTGATTTGGATTTAACAGTTATCGCATCATGCACCACATAAAACGGCCAGAAACTAATTATTTTTATACTCGTAGTAGCCTCGTGTATTTAACTTTAGACCTATTTAATCTTATAGGAAAATTGTGGTTGATGTTTTATTAATTATTCTACTAACGTAAGTAGTTAAATGTTTTCTTTTTATATATATGTATATAAAATAGGACTGTTTAATACTTGTCCTGAACATTATTATTTTAATGTATATTTATAAACGTAATTAAATTAATTGTAAGTACCAAAGTAGGTATGTAAAATTTTAATACAATATCCGTCTCAGTGATAGTCATAATTGAGAGCCGAAGACAGATTAACACGTAATCGATATTAATGTCGCATTGGAAATCCATTGAAAAACATGGTGGACACGATTATATACAGGATGTCCGCTAAGTGGTACGACAAACTTAAAGGGGAGATAGGTGGGCGAGTCACCTACCAAATATACAAAAATGACCTCAGTAAAAGTGTCACCATTTTCAAGATCAGAAAACATCTGAAATTTCGTAATTTTTCGAGAATAGTGAACTTTTTATTAAGCATTTTTGGGTATTTGGCAAGCGACCCGCCCACCTATCTCCCCCTTAAGTTTGTCGTACTACTTGTCGGACTCGCATATTTGGCTAGTTATTTAAGCAAAGGTCAAATGCATACATTGCTCTCGAAGTCGTGGCCCCCAGACTAGATTCGAGTTTGTGGTCTGGCAATATACTGAGATGCGCACGCATGACATACTGTACACCATTCAGGTGCTGACATTTTGTTATGTCAGATATAATTCGCTTTTCTATTATGTAGAAATATAGCATTTATATGTAGAATATACTATTCAAATATGTACTTTAAATTGTTGATTATTTGATATATATATGTTTGATCAATTTAAATTATTACGTTTTTAGGTAAGCTACTACCAAAAAAACGATTAAGAGATTTTAAAAAAATATGTTGGATAAAATATTACTTAAATAAATTTTATATTATTATTTACGCAGAAGTATTTCGTTGCAAGTATTTTGTTTTTGTAAATTAAAATTATGTAGATTAAATCAATTTTAAATTATGCTTGGTTACTAAGCTTACCTAGGTTTGATTAGTAAAGCTGTTTTCATATATTATTGGTTATTTGTGTTGAAAATGTGGTTAATTTTATTTTCATAATACCGACCTATGAGATATATTTGTTGTCTTTCCCGACCTATGAGATATGTTTGTTGTTGTGTTAGAATATTACTCCAACAATAAAATGCATTCATTTAGCATTGCAGGATCTGTATTTAAATTGAGTTTGTTTTCTATCTTACTTATGTATTAGATATCAAAGTACTTATGTAATAATTGCTACACCCAATTAATATGAGTAAATTTTCAGTACAATAAATACATTTCACATCATCAAAAATACATTACAGACCATTTAACAAAAATATTTCATACAAGTGCTCAGTCAGTCAGTCTCCTAAATACTGTTGTTATTTATCAATGTAGTATTGACTAGCGGCGATGTGAAACATAATCGAACAGTTCAAATTAGGCATTGTTAAATAAATAAAAATATACTAAACAATCAATGAATTCAAGTCAAATTTAAAATCGATTGTGATGTCGATTACTTTTCACTACCGCATTGCCAACTAGTGTAATCTGTTTGCTTTGTTCACGTCATGGACTATTCTATGAGAAGCACTTTATTTTTCGTCATGTGAATAAAAAAAATATATATTTAGCTGTGGTTTGTCTCATAGCCGTTTCATTTTTGTAATTAAATATCGAATTTATATTAGAAACTACTTACATTTAAAAGTAGTATGTACTACCTATTATAAATAGATTAATACAACGTGTAAACTGAACATTATTAAAAGATCGTGTGTCACCTTGATAAAATTTGTTAAATATTAACATGAAAAAAAAAACAGTTTTTAGGGATGTTATATAATTTAAGGTATACATTTTAGGCAACCCTATCGATTGTAAATAAGGAATAGATAGTGCCATCCACGAAGACTAGCCACACTCTTTTCCTAATCCCTTACAGTGCACGTGTGCTTCCTTTCGCTAGTGTCGATATGCAGCACTCCAACACCAGCAAAAGTATGTAGACTTGCATTGTAAGGGATTAGAAAAAATTGTTGGGCGCGTCTTCGTGGATGGAATCTATAGGAGTGATCGCAGTGGGCTTTGTATATCAGACGGAAGACAAACGAAGGGCTACTAGTATCGAAATCTTCGATGTTATTCCTCTATTTTTTTTATTCCTTTCTATTACACGTTGCATAATATTATGAGTGTAGTTGAGTGAGATAACAGGCATTAAAATTTTTTCGATGCATGTAAACTGTATTTTAATTAATGTTGTGTTACTATAATAGACAGGTTGTAATAAATCTACAATTTATGAAACAAAATTATTGTCTTTTACTACCCCAAACCACATAATCCCACATAATAACTTCCCTATATACCCGTAGTTACAAATGTTGTTACGAACTGATGCATACCGATAATATTGAAAATTTAACACTACCATGATTGAGTAAGGTCGGGTTTTTTATTATACCATCAGTGACAACCAGGTAGGCGGGTCGTCTGATGGTGACTACCGTCGCCTATAGACATTAGCAATACCAGGGGATTGCCAATGTCTTGTACATCTTATTACAATGCCTTAAAGGAAACTGGCTATCAAGTGCAACTGCCAAAACACACCGATGCTTGGCGACAAATTTCGGCTTGGAAGGTGGTAGCCGGCATTCGAGTACTTAATACAATACTTTGTAAACCACAGCACGTTGGTAGGGTGTTGGTGTGGTTTCCTCACTATGTTTTCCTTCAACGAGGCTCAAGCTCATTGTAGGATTAGAACCTTGTTAGGTATGCAGGTACGGGCGGGAAGCGAGTGAAACAGACAACGGCTTGTAGCGCACTGACATTTATTCAAGGAACACACGGGGAAGCGCAGGGCGTTGCCCGCTAGATATAGGTACCTAGGTATGTAGGTACATATACAACAAACCTAAGACCATTCCCGCAGTATCCTACGTAACTACCACTGAACTATCATCGCCTAAAAATTATACACACACGGCCGACTCAACAGAGTTGTTACTACGGACCTTATACCTATTTTAGAATAATATACTTTTTAAATACATGCCAGACTGAGAGCAAACAGGCATGTTCATGTTATGCACACAGATGTCTGTCCTGTCATGGTAATCGATCCATCGACCTAGCGCGTCGTTTATTTATTAACCGACTTCAAAAAAGGAAGAGGTTTACAATTCGACTGTAATATGTTGTTTTTAGATAGTCCAAAAATATTTAAAAAATATAAACTTTGTGAGTTTCTTGCCGTTTCTTCTCAGTTGAAGGCTGACTTCTGAACCGGTGTATCTTCTGTAATTCGACCTTCATAAGTGCCCTTCTAGGGCCTAAAGAATAAATGGTTTTGACTTTGACTTAAATAAATTACAGAAATCATGCAGCTATAGGTCTACCAGAATCTCATGGCAAATGGGCAAATAAAAATTTGTTGTGTGCAATACTGGGGGAAATTGGATTAAACGATCTTGATACTGTTTAATTTTTATTTATGTCTTTAGTATTAATGAACATGAAGTATATTAGGTATGTGTATGAAAAATGTTGTTATACATCGGGTTTTTAGCATAGGAAAAAAATACATGAAAAATAAAAGAGGTATTTTAAGTTATAAATTGCTCTTTCAGCATTTCAATTATTCTATCATGCTTGATGAAATCATTTTGAATTTTCTTTACATGTTCACGACATTTATTTATATAGATTATATTAACACATATAAAACTTAAGAAAACAATGTACTTAGTTTCATTCTTTATAGACCACTTACGAAAAAGGTTACAAATATTAATCAAAACACAACATTCGCATCAAAAGCGTAGCGGTGACTGATCCGCTCACTGTCAAGCACGCGCTGGGGTGGGATTTTATTCATAGGTACCAAATATAAAACGGCCAAGCGAGGAGCGCAGGAGTTTTTTTTTTATATAGATTACTACGCTACACACATAAATTACTAACATTTAACAGCTATTTTGTATAGCGAATAGCATCTTCATTCAGCATGTGGTCCACCGAGGTAGTCTAAGACAAGAACATAACATCGATAACCCCTATAAAGAAGCTACAATAAAGTTTGTAAGAAAAATATAAAATAAACTAAAAGTATCAATACAACTCAGTCCGACTTACTCGTAGATTTCGTATGATTTGACAAGTGAAAATTAACATTGCCATATAAAAATCACAATTTTTTATAATTTTTTTATGCCATGAGATTCTGCTAACCTATAATACAAAATGATATGAACAATAATGATTAAAAAGGCCAATTTAAAGTTCTGCTCCACTCAGGTCAGGAATGATGTAGAAGCGAAGATGCGTAGCGATTTCATACTCTACCTACCTATGAAACGGCAATAGGATCGGTTCATTTTGATAGCTAGGTCTACTTTGATAGCTAGGTCTACTTTGATAGCTAGATGAATAGGCCTAGGTAAAAATTTTGTAATTGTGCCATAAATAGTACAATATAGTATAGATCGTGACATCTATGAAGATGCGCCCCGCTCTTTTTCCTTATTCCAGTAGTGTGACAGTGCAAGTGTGAATCCTTTAGCTAGCTAGTGTTATAGTGATGTCTATATGTAGGTACCTATAGTATACGTCGATATGCAGCAGTACAAGACTAGCGAAATGATGCAAGTGGGGCGCGTCATTTTGGATGGCACTATCTCGTATAACTACATACTATTTTTAATTCGTGATGTATCGATATATCCCCATCGACCTATATTAGGTAAGTTAGAAAATCACAGTCGCGCTAGCAGTATTTGCAAGGAAGTAGATATATTTACTCTCAATAAGATAAATTCTTATATTACCTACAGTACATGAAATTTAAAACCATAATGTCCTTTTATAATCTCTTTATTGAGTACAAATCATGTACATGTTAAATATAATACATATTGAAGTTAAGAAACTAAACTAAGAACAGATACCAGCAGGGACGGAGACAAGTCGCTTAGTAATAGATTCCACATAAAAATAAATTCCTTAGAAACTATAATGCTAAAAAGGCTCACACGAAGAGAACATTGTATACTTAATACCACATACGATAATACTAAAAAACTTGGCAATATAATCATCAAATAATAACACAGAATTGTATTATTCCGAATGAAAAGCACCACATTAAAATAACATCAAAACACAAATATGAATCAAAATTATGTATGAGAATTTGTGGTTACCAATGTCTAAACTGTAATACATTTTATGTTAAACTGACACAATTCATAATCAGAATATTTTATAATCAAGTTATAAAGTTACTTTAGACAGCAACAATATATCATTTCATTATAATTAAACTTGGTCAACTATCAGTCGGTCGCCCGTCTGCGGCAGCAAAGATCACTAAGGGCCTGCGCTATCGAATACTTTACTGCGAGACATCGAGTGTTCGATTGCGGCAGCTGGACACCAATGTTTGTAAAACTCAGTTTAATCACTTACTGCGATCATAATACAGATACGAGCAACATTCTCAACTGAACAATAGGGAATATGCACGTTTTTTTAATTGTTTTAAATGTTTCTACGGGTTACATAACCAAAAAAAATATAACATCCAAAATCTTAACAAAAGCTAAAAAAAAATATTTAAATCACTATCATTTCCGGGTGATTCAAACGCGGCCATTATGGCGCGCGCTTATTTTGTGATTAGGACGAGTTCGATGTCAAAAATGAAGTGTTTGGTTCGCGAAGTTACTAAAATCTGTTTATTACCATGGAAAAGCACAGAAAACTTATAAATAATAAATTTAAGCGTAGCTGTTACCAACTCTGTGGTCACGTTCACGGGGCGTTTTGGAAATTTGCGACTTTTTGATGATTAATTTTAGCTATTAAATCATGATTTTTTTTGAAAATAATTAAACAATAATATGAATTACATAAAAAAAACGTCCATTTTGAAGTCACGTGCATATTCCCTATTTGTATAAATATAATTATTGTTGTCTTTCACAAAGTTTTTGTTGCTTTCATCGAATACTTTTGCGTGTATCTAGTGAAAATAATTATAAACCACAGCGCGAGGCGTGGATTGAATGATGTGGTAAATTTAAATGATAGAATATTCACTGCTAGTTGCTGTCCCGAGTCTCTTGTATATTGGTAGAAAACTAAATGTCTAGGTCAACTGCGAGCCAAGGGCATCTAAACTAATGTAAGTAAATAATTTAGTAAAAACCGATACTTACATAATTTTGACATGTTTATTGTTATGTAAGCATCACATTTTTGCACAAATACAACTCAATTTTTACTTCATGTTGTATGAGTAATTTTTTTAATATAAAAATATTATTAATTTAGTGTATCAAAAGTACATATAAATATTTGTTTAGAATATATCGTTATATAAAAATATATGTATACACTTCCTTAAACAGTTATCATCACAATAGACAAATGTTTGTTTTGCAATGTCATGGAATGTATCGTAATACAAGTAATTACGGTGTATTTTGGTGATATTAGCGTTTTAAACGACCTGTTACTGGTACATATTTAAAGTTAATCGTATTGTATATTCGTATAATATTGCATAATTGATTATGTATTATAGGTATCTTTAATAACTAGTAAATTTCCTTTTGATGTACAAATTTCATTGTTTTTTTTTACATTTAACAACAAAAATAATTTAAAATAATAAGCGTGACCCATAAAAATAGGTAGAAATGTCCATATACGAAAATCTTGGCCATATGGAACCTGCTATTACAAGTAACTGAGCAACATGGCGCACTTGAACCGCGTACTGATGCTACGCTACTTTTAGTAGTCAGAGTAAGCCAGGTGTCTTATATGGCCAGAGTATTATTTAAATAATATGGTCAAATTATGTATAGTTACCGTCGCGATGTAGTTGTGACACAGGCGATCTGCAATAAGACTGCAGGGCGCTTCAACGAAATTGAAAATATTCGACAAGATTTTAACTGTACGTTCTATTAGTGATACACATTAAATAATGTGAAGTTTAAATAAAATCGGAACAGATTTTTTATCTTTAGCCGTTCTCGGAACCGATATACAAGTATAGTAAAAGTAATAAAATACTTAGAGGCACTAGCTAGGTAACCTAGGCCCTAGTGCAAAAAAAAACTGGGCCCCTAACTAAACTGTTTAAATATTTATACAGGGTGTTAGGAAGAACGTGTGCCAAACGGTAGGGGTGAGTAGCTAGGGTCATTGGCTATGTATTCTGGCCCAACAAACTTTTTCTTGACTTATTGTTTTTTTTCGAGTAATTATTATAATTTTTTGCCGAAACTTGAACTTTAAATCACCATAACTTTTTTATGGGTGTCTTGGTCTACACTTACTTGTATTTTTATCGAGAGTGTATGCCTGTTCACACACCGATATTTGTTTTAAATAATTAGTAATAAAATTATTGTGAGCTATAAAAGTCTTGAAAAGAGATAAAAAAAGACACAACATCAACTTTAAGTTCATTTAAAAAAAATACTTTTTTAATAATAATAATTACAAATGTCTCAAAAAAGAATGCAATAAGGCAAGAAAGGGTTATTTGGGCCATTATAAGTAGCCAATTACTCTAGCCCCTCGCCCTTACCGTTTGGCACATGTTCTTCCTAACACCTATATAAAATTTTATGGTGCAAAGCTACTTTATCATCAGCTCTAAATATTTGAAAGTTATTTTGCAATAAAGATTAAATTTATTTAACCTATTATTTTTATTGACGTTTCCTTATTGTCATAACCCGCTTAATGTGACGGCGAATCTTTCAAGTTGGCAATATAATTTTGGGGAATTCTTTCAAATGAGTTGCAAATATTAAAGTCCTGTTGAATGTCCTGTCCCGAGGGAGAATTATTAGCTAGTTCGATACGAGGTTTGCTGGTCAGGGTCCGAGGGTCCCCTGAGCTTGGGGGCCCCGGTGCACGGCACCACCTAGCCCTCCGGTAGCTACGCCACTGAAAATACTGCTTCAAACAATGGTCTTAAAAAATTGCATAATTTAATCCGATTGCACTTTTGTTCAAACATGTACCAAGCCGCAATCAATCCTTCCTATTATATCATTAGAAATGTTTATGTCTGCCTAACCTCTGTGAAACAAAACAATGCACACCGCGGCTCATTTGACGGTACACACACACAGCACAATAGCTACAGTGTTTATCCGGAATTCCCCGCCCCCGGTCTGCCGCCGCCAGCGGTGTGCTTGCCGAAAAAAGTAGGATGACAAACAGTTGCCGCTAGACCGTGACCTAATTAAGTTATCTCGCGAAATTGGTGCAAACTTGTGTGCAACTTTGCAATAATTGCGTGTGATCATCTTGGATTGCAGTGTTAGAGATATGAGTAATATTTTTTATGCATACATTATGACATTCAGATTAAAATTATTGTATCATTACTATATTATGAGTATAATGCCTTCATAAATTTTGTCGAATGATTTCAAATTCACCCTAGATCTATGCCTGGTTTACGTCACTTATTTTTTTTTTAATCTAACTTATTTATGGTAATGAGCCTAATGAGGTTTTATATAATAATGGCAAATTACATAAGAACACAATCGCAGCATTGCAAGGTGTAGTAAAGACATTTTATACCACAGTCTTCTTCTTCAGGAGTGGAAGCGTTGGAGCGTGCTTTGTGTAGAGGAGGTGGTCTCAAGTAAACACTGTCTACCTTGTCCCCCGGTTTATCTTTATCCCATTTACTTTCAGGGGACTTGTTTGTAAAATTATCATTTTCAAGATAGTCGTCATCCTTTTTGATGTCTTTTTCATTAGTGTCACCAGCTGCTTCCTGTAAACAACAATCAAACTAAGTTATTTTTAGTTAAGTAGATACATGAGAACCAATGAAGTATAATGATTGGAATGTCTGGTAGCTTTACCATGAAGTATCTGGCCAGATACTGTGATAATTGGTTGAGATTATAACTAAAAGCCACTTGTTAGCAAGGAAAGATTTCTTTTATTTTCATTCTTTGTTCTAGTTGTTACTGTAGATATTATTTACAAAAATAGTTGAATCTATTTTGTTGAAATTTAGTATGTGATGCCTTGAACACTGAACAAGGATGGCATTTCTTTAAAACCACACAGACCAAATCCACAGGTAAATGCTAGAATTTCATACATGAAAAGAATTATAGACACAATAAATTATCACATATTGGAAAACCATAAGCCTAGGCCAGAAGCATTTGGGCTAGTGACTAATTTGAGAAGGTTGTGCGTGCAAAAACCCTAAAAAATATATTACATATTTTATTATCATTAACTTTACGTTAATCATCACAACTAAATAATAAAATAATAAAGGACCAACACACTTTCATCAAAGTTGGATTTTTAATTTGCTGAAAAGTTTTGAAAATTGTTGTAAAAAAAATGTTGTTACTCAGAAATTATTTCTTAAAAGAATGAATGAGATATTATACTGAGTTTTATTTATAAAAAGTTATTTAGTCAAACCGTTAAACAGCCATCTTAATCACATTGCCCTTGTAACTGTCAGTTTATTCCAGCTAATAAAAAATCTGACTTTAGTCAAGAGGACATTCAAATAATGATTCTATAACAAAGCTAGCAGAATGGTATGATGGCCAGTTTTTAGGTATTATTTATGTGAATTATAATTTATATTTTCTAGCTCATTTTTCACACACTACCACCTGATCCCAAACTAAGATTATACTATGGGAAAAAGATAACTGCAGTAAACTAACTTACTTTACTATCTTCATTGTCACGTCTTATGAATTCAGTTTTTTCATCAGGTTTAGTAGATCCAGAGATGTCTGATGGTACTTCTACAGCGGCACTGGCACTTGCTACCATTGATATTGGTAGCTTTGCCCGATCATGTACTAGTAAATCAGTCTCCTCTTCCTTTTTCTTGTAAGGCTGGTATTCAGGTGAGTCTCCAGACATACTATTGAAAAGAAAATTAATTGTTGTAATAGTACAAACAATGAATCCAGCCTGTTCTGTGCAATCAAATTAAATTGTGTACTGATGGATGTTTGCAGTTTGCAGCACAAGCTGTCACAAAACGAACACAATGCAGCAAAATAGCAATCGACTTATGTAAACAAATCCTTAATACTGCACACAATGGTCCATCAAATTACTGTAGGCGTTAGCAACCTGTGAAATTCACCTTACTACAGTTGTTTCTATTTGTTCCCCGGACAAACGACGCCATGTGCTGATGATTGTTTCAAAATTATTGTTTTCTTGCATTTTGACGGTACCAAATAGAGTATTGCCAAAAAGTTTTAATTTGGTAGTAAATTTATGAATGAAAATGCATTTCTAAGCTAAAATATTTTCTTTACTGTGATTAATGCCTATTTTATGAGCATAAATAATGTTTTTTAAAGAAGCAAAGAACATAAAAACAAACGAAAAGCTTTGTTATTTGGTCAACCAGCGTTAAGAATTCACTCAGTCAGTTGTATGTGTTTTGTTTGCAATCGTTTGCTTGCATTGCATTGCGCATTATTGGTTGTTTGTTTGTGTGAGTGAACTAATGGCGGCTGTACACGCTCGTCGAAACACCACGAGACAGGCCGAGTACGACGGGGTACATGTCGTACATGTTGCCTTCGTCACGTCGCGTTTTTTGCAAAGGGTCTCTTGAGCATCACCAGTTTTTTCTAGGCCCATCGCAACGGTCATACGAGTGTGTACGTACATAGTTCAGTCTGCTCTTGTGTCGAGCCCCAATATATTACTTTCCTCTATGGTCGAGCCTCTATGAGACGATAGGCATACGACTTCACGCGAGGCAACGAGACGAGCGTGTATAGCCGCCATAATATACAATGATGCATTCCAATTTACGCCATTATCGCAATAGGGTATTTTACTCTATATGAAAAAAAAACGAAAAATATATTATTGAGATAGCTTTAAAAATAACAAGCAGTCGGGAAATATTAGTTTTAGTTCATAATATAATTACAAAATAAATTTTGAATTTCAATTCAAATTTTTCAGTATTTTTAATCTGTTTTAACACTAAGACAGACTTTTTGGGACTTTTTGGCGGGAACTTGCGAAGTGACGTTTTGTTTACGTTTTATTTCCCTTAAATTCGTGTATTTTGAGTTTTATTGAATAATTTCGGTGGTGTTTTGTCCAATAAAGATCAATCTAAGTGCACAAGTGAAATGTTTGCATTGTAAATTCTACAGTTTGTCCAGATTTGTGTTTGGACTAACTGGATAGGATACTCTCCATACCTACTTGAATCAAATACCTATCAATTGCGAAAAAGAGTAAGATAACAACTACATTGGGACAACCTCTCTTTCTAATAAGGGTTACCCTGAATGAAAGAAAGAGAAGTTGTCCCAACGTAGTTGTTATCTTTCTCTTTTTCGCAACTGATAGGTATTTTCTTCTAGTAGGTATTGAGAGTTACCTATCCAAGTAGTGTAATTCTTGATACAGCTTGACGACATTACGTCAACAACTTTCTACTTTTTGGCGGAAACTTGTTGCGTTTTCGTGTTGTTTTAATTAAATTCGTGATTTGTCCAATAAAGATCAATCTAATACAAGTGAAGTGAAATGAAATGAAAGCGTGTATCGTGCACCTTAGAGCATTAAGCCAGTTTCATATCTAATCAAAGATCGTGACTTTTCTGGTTGTCAAAAAAGTCGGTGAATAGTTTTAGCCGCCAATTTCCCTAAAACATATTTATCAATGAGACTAGATAAATAGTTTATTGAATGCTTATTGATTAAATAAATATTGATCTAAGTTGTTTTTTTAAAGAGTAATTGCTGAGTTTTTTTCCGAATATTCTCAGCAAAAGCATCAGAATCGAATTTACGAGATGTCGAATACCGAAGGTCGTGGATTTGAATCCGGCAAAGAGCTTGAGCTTTCGGTGAAGGAAAACAACGTGAGGAAACCATAGCACGGAGGAGCGGTAGTTAAGGTAGTTTGTAGTAACTCGACTGTCTATTGGCGGCGGTAGTTAGGTACTTACGCCCGCCATAATAAAACAAAAATAGAGTAACTTATTCATCAGCACGTCGATCTCAGAATTATGAACATAGGTAATGTATAGATTTTATAGCAGAATACTCACAAATTATACATAGACGGGGCTCTATCTAATTTATCCTTGGGGTCTCTCGATTGATGGGGACTATAAACAGCATCTTTGTTTTTGTTACGTTTTTTAGTAGGTAACCAAATTATACCAAACCCCGCAGAAGATTTATTACTCTTAGAACTTCCATACGTAGACGTAGCATAATTCTTGCTGGATGAAGTGGAGGCGAAGCCACTCGAGATTTTCCCGCTTGTCCCTGAGCTTGAAGATTTACCACCTAAGGTTAAACTGGTACCTTTTCCAGTGAGCTTGGTCCCACTTTTTCCAGCCAGGCCGGTCCCACTTGTTCCCGTGAGACCGGCTCCCAGTTTTTTTGTTATTGGTGCCAGGATGTTGAACTAGAAAAATAAACCTTTTAGCTTATATAAATAAGTATTATTTAATTAATAATGTCCAATAAAACTTATAGAACTTATTTTATACGATTTCACTCGTTTAGGTACAGGTAAGGCTGGGTTTCCACCGCAGATGCGTAGTGAGGGATGTGTTTTAAAGCCCTGTCAAAAGTGGTTAACCCTTTCGAATATTAGCCTAGCAAACAGGTAAACATTTAAAAAACGCGTGGAAGCGTACCAGATATGCAAGAAACCGTACCAGATATGCTCAAGTAGTTTTTTTATTTGTAGTTTCATATTTATAATCTCCTTTGTGGGGTAAAAGGAGGCGTTTAACAGAATACGTTTATTTTAGGGTGAGATAGGCGGCCTGCCGTCGCATGAGCCTACTGACAAGTTTTTAAAATTAATCGAAATTAAGGTTGATGGAATCTGAGAATGATTTGATCTATTTTCCATCGACATCGGCCATAAGTATGTAGGTATATAGATAGTTTACAAGTCAAATGCAGTGATATAAAGACGGTTGGAGATGAAGAAACTATGGGCGGGCTCCTTGTTTGATTACTGAAACCAAAAGTTGTATGTAATAGTGTATTATAAACTAACAAATATCACATAACAAAAAGCCATAGTCGCCAACCAAAGGGCATCTCTGGTGGAGGCCTTTACCATCAACTGAGAGGGGTTCACGCGTGATTTAACTTAATTACCTACTCAGGTATTATTATGTTTTTTTAATTTTGATTAAGTTTTAAGTTATAATTTTTTTGTTTCATATATGGATGTATTTGTTTGTGATTGTTTAACGATTAAGTACCTACTCTTTTATATTTAAAAAATGAATTTATTTTATTGCAAAGAGCATGAAATAAAAGGCTTTTATTTTATGTATAACTAACAAACATAATATAGAAATTATTCAAATATAACGTGTAAGTAAGATTATTGAAAATATTATCTCGCTTTGATGTTTTCAAATAATTACTAAATTACGTAAAATAATATTACTTATCTACGCAATTTTTTGGTTGGCTGCAATGAAATCACGCTTTCTCTTTATGAATGGCTAACTAGCGCCTGGCGGGCGTTGTATTGTACCAGTGTACCTATTTTACCTAAGTATCATCGTTTCAGATATTGCGCTCTTGTATAATAATTTTGTGTTTATTGGGCTCGGATTTCTAACAAGGTTGAAAATAATGTATGATTATCATAATATCGAAGTTAGTTGTGAAGCAATTTCCAGGATTCATAACTATATGGAATATTATTATAGTAGGTATTTAGGTAGGTAGGTAGGTACCTACTATCCTAATTTATTATCTCAAACGAACTTTTTTACTGTTTGTAAATTGGTTCAAGCAAGCAGCTACACAAACTAAACAAATTGGTAGTTTTGCTATATTGCATGAGCTGAGCTTGTTGTAGGAGATTATGTATTACTGTCTATATGAAGTGAAACTTAGAGAGGTACCTACCTACCTTGGTAGGTATATGATACTACAATATTATGCAGCTGTTTAAGATTGGTTTTCCGTTACTATTTACATACCTACTTAAGTAACTAATATATCTACTGTTAGCGCAAAACCTGTTTTACTCGCTTTCCAATTGACAACATGTCATTTTCTTAACAAGCATGTTATAATTTTATACGAAACAAAGTTTAAAAATAAGGTACCCATTTTTTTTCACTTGGAAATGTGTCTTCATAATAGGTATAAATCTTACGTTTTTATTTCATTCAATTCTAAATAATGTTAGCGCGTTTTTAGCGTTGAATAGAGAATAATGCCTTCGCTGTTTGACAGAAATATTATATAAAACTTAACTACTTATCAATGTCAAAATCACAAATAAACAAATATCTGTCATGCTTGTTTATGTTGTTCGATTTAGATTTTTTCTATTTTAAATATATTATGAATTAATTAATTAATTTGTTTAACACAATGAGGTATTTTTTAATATTGGCAATTATTTTGTTTTTTTTTTGTTTTTGTTTCTAAAATATAAAGTTTTTAAGGCTGATAGCTCAGTGGTAGTGACGCCGGATACCGTCATAAGGTCGTTAGCTCGAATCCTACAATGAGCTTAAGCTTTCGATGAAGGAAAACATCGTGAGGAAACCATAGCACATTGTAGTACCCGACTGGCTAGCTACTACCCTCAAGTTGAAAATCTGACGCCATGCACCTGTCGGAGAGCTGCACTTGAGAGCCAGTTCCCATCTAGGCTGTGTGCTTACCACGTTCGGCCACATCATCACTTACCAGAATAAAAATAAAGTAAAAAAAAACGCATTGTAAGAAACCCATTATGCCTGCCTAATCATCAAATTGCTATGTATCAAGAGGTCAAATTGGTCGAACAGTTCTCGATGTGAGGTGGTTGAACTATAAGACAAAGGTATATAATATATTTGTTTACTTACCAAAGATTATCGCTTTCTCCTCACAAAATTCACAATCACATGTAATATTGTTATGACATAGTTAACGGTAAGTCGTAAGCCGTGAACTACGTGTGCCTCATACGTCCGTACACTCGATAGCCTTGCACTAACTAAACTGGCTGGCGTATGTTGCTTATACATAATATGATACGATAAGATAAATGGGGAGAACTGTAAAATTAATAACATTCTTGAGTAGGTATAATATAAATGCTTCAAATATAGAAATCACTATAAAAACGATTTCTTATTCAATATTCCGACTTATTTGCCTACAACGAAAAAAGAAGATTTTTATTGGATTTCTTTCTAAATTTATATTTATGTTGATATATCTTGCTAGATTATCTGCTAGTTTTAGTGGTAACTATAGTTACTGATGTATAAATAAACAAGTGACACCAGGTAGTAAGTATTTATTACATACAATGGATCGATAGATGTTAAAGATTCAGAGAACACAACACGTAGAGAATTCGTTTAAAGAAAGTAAGAAAATATCTAGTGGATACAAGTGCATTGTCCAGTTTCGCTTACTTCAGCTCCTCTCTAGGTACGTGAGCTATCTTGTAAAACGTTGTACCCATTTATTAGGTATTAGTATGAGACAAATGTCGCCAAACGCCTCGGAGCGCTCCTCTAGGTATTAACTGGATACTTTTTGTTCAACATCATTCGACATCGTAGCGGTGGTGACGCATGGTATCCACTTTGTATAGTAATGGAAACTCATATTAATTTAAATCAGCACCTTTAGAGATGTGGGTTAGTAGTGATTTACAATCACCCACATTTCACACGACTTTTGCAATGGATATTTTTTTTTTTCAAGCTAAGTATTTATTTTATCGATGCTCGTAGTAACTAGGATAAGATAACTTATTTACCTAATGAAATCCTACTAATATTATAAATGTGAAAGTTTGTAGGTTTGTTCCTCAATCACGCTAAACAGCAGAACGGATTTTGATGAAACTTGGCACACAGGTAGATCATATCCTAGAATAAATCATAAGATACTTTTTATCCCGGGAAAAAATAAGAAAAACTAGTAGGTACAAAATAATATTTTACTATTCTTGTATCACGTCTTGTTGAACTGACGAAAAACTTTAAAAATATTATTCGCAAGTGACTTGAACAACATGATAAGAATCCTGATCTTGAACTTGGTGTAGCTTTTAGTATAGGACGCAATCCTTTCTACAATCAGAAATTGTCCAGCGAGCCGAAGCTACGGCAGACTGTGATGAAACCATAAAACGGCGCCGAAAAGTCAACGGCCTGAAGGTACAAGAAATCCTATCGGCAAGGTTCCCAGAAGGCTGGCAGCGTTTCCTCTTTGGATGGCCAAGCTGATGCGTTGGCGGAAAAAGCTCCCCGCCCGCCGGTCACCCGCGGCAGAGATCAATTTTTTACATAAAATATTTGCGAAACGACGAGCTTAAAAAAATAAACGTGAAATACGTTTGATGTTTTTATGTATGTACTATGGATGAATTTATGTATTACGTCATCCTTTAACAGGCACAATCACTACCTCTATATGAGGACAGCATCAATTTAAGGGTCAAGCAAGATCGGGTTTTGACTCACTAATATGTCTGTTACTTCCTTTTGTTGCGTCGGCAACGGTCATTTCAAGGATATATCTTTTCCCAAACGTATCACTATAATTTATATATAACTATTAATCTATGAATGAAATGAAATGGTTTACTCATCCAAATAGGCCTTCACATGCACTTATGAATAGTAAGACTCTAAATGCTCGATTCGGAAGGTTGATTTTGCTGAGAAGAGCCGGCAATAAACTCATCAATTACTCTTTTCAAAATAAATCTATACATATAAAAAGTCCTGACTGTCTGACCTAATTGACTAACGACTTATTGCCGCACAGCCTAACTAAACCATTGTGGTTCATCATCATTTCAGCTGAAAGACGTCCACTGCTGGACATAGGTCTCCCCCAAAGTTTTTCACAAAGACCGGTCCTGTACTGCACGCTTTCATCATTGTGGCTAGAAACTTAAATTTGATACATTATGTTCCATTTATAACGTAGGAACACAACACACTAAGAAAAGGATAGGTATTTCAAATGCCAACCCTGAAGGGGGAAACACGAATGAAACACCCGAGCAGAATGCTAGCATGACGGAAAACTAAAAATTTAAAATGTGTAGGTACCTATTTTATTTATGAGCATAACCCAATTTTTTATGTGGCTAAAAACATTGTTTAGTTTCGGAAGCTATTTTCACGATTTACATTATAGATAATAGGTTTTGCAATAAACAATATGACTCTACTTTTGTACACGTATTATGCGTAATGAACCAATAACATCCAAATAATTATACTTACTAAATTAGGAATAAGTGGAACGCATTGTAATGTAACACTAATTGTTTGTGATCACAAACTAAGCTACAGTTCTCTCCGTCACAATGACTGGATATTTTAAAATCATTCATGAAGTAAATTGATGCTCCGCAGTTGGTACTCCTATGTAATTTGCTCCCAATAACTAATTATTAAACGGTCACGATTGCCTCTGTAGCTACTGTATTGACAAACTCATAAGGTTACTAGCATTTTGCCCCGCGGTTTCGCTCACATTTCACATTTTGCTGTTAAATAAACATTGTAAACTTTAACTAACTACTTTGTATTTACCTACTGTAGATATATTCTTATCCACTATGTGGTCTGACAAACACTTGGGCGGGTTCAAAGTTTACAGAAGAAAACCGTACATACCATTACGCTTTGCATCGTCCATCTGCCTTATTGGACCTACTCGTATTTACTATGTCATAGTTGCATCTTGCTATCTATAACATTTCAAAAGTTACGCCTTGTGACAGACAGACAGAGACCACACAGCGTATGGTCGCTGCAGACAGATAGCCGGCTTCGTAATCGTTTTTAGGTATTTACTATCACGTAAAAGATGTAGATTATTATTTCGGCAATATGGTATACCAATCGAATGTACACCCAATGCAATATCAATATTGTTGTGATGCTACCACATACACGCAAACACACAGAGCTATATTAGTAGATATCTAGATTATTATATTTTTGGACTTCCATACAGACAAAGATCCATATACTGGAGTTATATAAAAAGAATAAGTACTTACCTATGCATGGCGTCAGATATATGTACAGACCACACATACAGTCGTGATCATAACATTAACATAAACACAAAACGTATTTTCCACATGTTTTGTCATCGTTTTACCAATATAACAATACCTGCCTATATCTTGATAATCACGAAGTTTGGTAATAAATTGTATAGGTTACTGAAAACTGTTTAGTTAAAACATGTATTTATTTCGAAGGTTGTTTTCTGTTTATGCTCGGACTGGAGATAATTACAACGTTTTATTAAGTTCTGTTCATAAACCAACATGTTGTTTTTTTTATATCACAAGTGAAAACGAAGCTGACGGGGCACCTGGTGGTAAGTGACTACCGTCTACCAAGGGGATTGCCAATGTGTTGTACACCGTATTACAATGCCTTAATTACAACTGGCTCTCAAGTGCTACTGCCGGAACACACCAACAGGTGCTTACCGACAGATTTTCAACTTTAGGGTGATAGCCAGCCAGTCGAGTACTACAAAGTACCCTAACACCGTGCTATGGTGATGTTTTCCTTCACCGAAAGCTCAAGCCCACTGTAGGATTCGAACCCACGAAATTCGCCGCGGTATCCAACCTCACTACCACTGAGCTATCATCACATTATTATAATAGCACTAGATTCCGCCCCGCGGTTTCACCTGCGCTCCCGGGGAATTAAATTATAATATAGCCTTTGTGAGACAGTGGTAATGTAGCTTTTCACTGGTGAAATAATGTTTGGAATCTGATCAGTAGATACAAAGACTACCCCCTATAAACAAACCAAAAAACAAACCTTACCTATTTATAATATTAAGTAATACATGTCCCGAGGTTTCCGAAGTATCTTAACTTTTGCCAAGATAAGTATCCTATGTTTTATACTAGGATATGACCTACTTGTGTGCCAAGTTTCATCAAAATCCGTTCAGCCGTGATTGAGTAACAAACATACCTTTCACATTTTATAATATTAGTAGGATAGTAAGATAGACTACAATATTTGGGGCAGAGTCTGTGTGTTCCGGACAGGTATATTTGGCGGCGTCGTCAACCGCGTCTGATAGCGTTGCCGCCCGGGAGGACAAACTTGATGAATAAGGCGCCCCTGACTCGCGCACTTCACATCCTTAACCTCATTGCGGTTGAGACGGATGTTTTCTACTGTACTCTGTGTGAATTCACAAAGATAGCATATTAAGTAACTTCGTATAAATTATAAACATAGCTTAGACGTACGTAAGATAGTATAAGTAGATCGGATACGAACTATTGCTTTACGTTGAAAAAAAAAACCTGTATAAATTGTTTTAAAATGAAGTTAATAAATAAATAAGTATCCCTGTATATCACAAATTTACATAAATATTATTTACATAATACATTGAAGTATACAAAAAAAAAACACTAAATATATACATACTAAATTGGAAATAAAACTAAAATATCTATAAATAAAACTAAATTATAAATAAAACACAGAATTTAGATCGCTGTCTATGGGTAACGTGCCCAAAAGACTTGGCTACGTTACCTCGCTGTATAGCGAGGCTTATTCGTTAAATAAGTAAATAAATTATAATTTATCTTGAGCTCGACCCTCACGTTTATGTTTTCAGCTTCGTCCTCGTGTTTTTAGTAATGTTCACTCAATACAGCGAAACCAATGTAATTATAACCCACTCATCCACACGTGGGCTGGTTATCACGAGCGAGCATTAGATACATCTAATGCTCGAGCATTTGTAACCAATCTATAGACAACGTCAAAGCTAGATGTAGAAAGCTTACTTTTCCGATGTATATGGCAGGATCTTAGGGAAGGAGATTCAGGGAAAGAACATAAATAAAGATATTAAAAAAACACTAAGAACAAACTTTTATTTGAGTTTTATTAAGGTCAAACTTAGGTATTACTTTGTAAAATTACTTAAATTAATAACATAATTACTTTACGTAATATGAGAACACAAAATTAAATGTATCAATTTGTATCAGTCAGTCCAATAATCACTCATAATCTATGTAAGTACATTTAAGATTTTCATAATAATACCTACCTACCTAATGACCTATAATATGTAGAAATGCATTTTATAAGTACTAATATCAATGTAACATAGATGTACCAAACAAGCATATTAATTAATTTGATATCTTGAGATTAAAAAGTTACTTTCATAGAGCGATACCTTTTTCTATTATTTTGAGTTCCTACCGTATCCTTACTTATATTCTCAGAATAATAATTATTTAATTACTACTATAATTTAATATAATATACAGGTTATTCATTGTTCGATTGTTTAGAGTTTAGAGCATCTAGAGTCTACATAGCTACATATTAAAATGTTCGATTGAAAATTCGACATGTATTTCCTATTCGAAGGCGTATTTTTACAAGGAGTGAACAATCTTAAAAATATCATTTTTGTTCATAAAATTACTCGACCGAAATAAAAAAAATCACTGGTGACTGCTTTACGCATTGGGGCTATTAGGAAACTTATTACTTAGGTATATTATTAAAATTATTACATTCAAATAAAATTTAGAATATTAATTTATCTGTTTTAGTTTATAATCTTTAAGTAAGTGAAACCAGGATATGGCACTGTGAATCTTAAAATAATTTGACAAGCAAAACAAGGAAACATTATATAAATCAAATTTTATGCAAAGGAAAATTTCGAGAACGATAATTTTAAAATAATCAATCATAACATAACCCTTAATAGATCATACTATGCATAAAAATATTTGGTCGCTGTATGTAGTATTCTACTATTAATACTACACTAGAAAAGTATTACACAGACCTACGAAAAAAGAGGACAGACCCTCGCATAGTCAAAAGTGAAGCACCATACGTGTGTGTACTCAGCACAGCAATGATATTCTGTATGAACGTTTGTATATCTCGAAAGCTGATTCTCAATCTGAGGTGAGATATCAATTTCACATTCTATAAACTTCGAATGACACTTCACTTCGCAAGTGCGTACATACCAAATGTTTATAGGATGCCAAATTAGCATACACTCGTATGAGAATAGCATTGCCTATAAGTTCGTATGTAACTAGTCACTGTTGAAGTCTCTATATTGAATGACAACGGGTATAAATACTATGGCGCACGTACCTACACGTATGAATGAGTGAGACTTGTATTTACTTACGAGATATACTACCTATGACCAACAGGCTTCTTGAGACCGGCTCACTTTACTAGCTGATTAGACGAAACTCCGTCCAGGTTTTCCATTTTACGTACCTATTTATTACGTTGCTTTAAAATAAAAGTTGAATGTAGAAAACATGCTCATTCAAGTAAAATTAAATTGTTGATACATTAGTTGTTGAGAATTAATTTATCATAATAACGATATTTTGTTGAAAGACACAGACAGATAAACGACGTACCTACTCATACAATTTGATAGGCTGTGTATTATCAATTTATGCCTTTTGCGGTTGAGACCATGGGTCCGTGGGGGTCTGAAGCTCGTCGTTTCACAGGTATTTTATGTAAAAAATTAATCGAGGCCTCGGGTGACCGGTGGGCGGGAAGCTTTATCCGCCAACGCATCAGCACATGCATCAGCTTGGCCATCCAAAGAGGAAACGCTGCCAGCCTGCTGGGAACCTTGCCGATCGGCAGCAGCGGCAGCCTCGAAGACTTTTTTTATATATTATAGTTGTACATTTGTTTGTATATTTTGTACATATGTTGTAAATAAAGCTTTCTATCTGTGAAAATTGAAAACATAAGTTTTCTGTGCTTTTCCATGGTAAATAATTGATAAGTAGTAAACATATCATAGCACCCAATGATACTTATTAATGTGTGCGTTAGTGTGCCATTATCGGGGTCATTTTTAAGATCGAATATTGTGTAGGTAACCTATCTACCTTTTTACTTATAATATCATTGATAGCACCCTATGCATTTTAGTATCCTTTCTTGTTAGAAAAATACCTAGCAATTTAGAGATCCGGATTTCAAAAACAGCAAAACCAGTGAAGCTATATTATATTTATAAAACCATGCTGAACTAATTCTCTGAACGCGCTATTTCATATACTTAGGTAAGATATTTACTACAGTTGAAAACTTATTTGTCAACATATTTTTTATGGACACAGTGTTTCTCTAGATTCTTCTGCGGTACGGTACTTATAGATAACCACAGAAATAGGTCACAAGATGTACCTATGTGTTATTAGTTATTATTGGCTGCTAGCTTACCTAGTTAGTGTGAGGACATTCTATCGACTTCATAACTTACCTAAAGTAAAGTAACAAGGAATTGTATTGCGTATAATACTGCTACATATCACTATCAGCTTAGCACTTGAGTTTGTAAATTATTTCATAATGTGTACGTGTGTTGTTTGATAGATAGCAGTTTATTATTATAATTGGCAGGCAGGTAAGGTAAACAGGAGTAAATTTGAAATTTCGTCGATATCCCAAACGAACATAATCTTTTTATAACAAAATTATTAAATATGCCATATGAAGATTCATCCTATCAAAAGTTAGTTACCATACCTACTAATCCAGTTAAATAAAATATAACTGTGCCTATTGAAATCGAAAGTGTGAGTAATGTAATTTAGGTACCTACATGATACCTATCTATTATTGTTTCGCCAGATCCGTGGCGTATCCAGATATGATGCGTGGTAGTGAACTGTAATTTGTGAAAATAATGGAATGTACGTGACCAATTTAATTGGGAAATGGTGCGAGAGACATCATATCCACCTAAGTGGATACTAGAACGGACAAAGCTTCTGAACTGTCCAATAAAGCATTTTATTTTGAATTGACATAGTATAAACAATGTCAATAGAATAATGTGGCACAATAAAACGATAAATTCTCCATGTGACAATAAAACGATAAATTCTCCATTTCTAAACAGAAAGCCTTTGAAAAATGTCTAAAACTAGAACTTTCTGGTTACTGAAATAAAAAACCTTTTCGAGTTCTGTAGATAACATTAAAAACTGCACTGTATATATTAATGCATTTTCGTTAGTTTTCACATAACATAACCGATGACAGGTGCATTAAAAACCTGAAAGCGTTCGGAGTTTTATTATGTGTAAATTGACTTTTATTTAAACTTGCATGTGTTGTATAACTAAAATGAGACAGTTGAGATCAATATCTTGCAACTAAATACATACATTTTAACTTATTTTGTATTCCGAAAGCACCATTAAAATCCAGTAAAAGCGTAGGTACTTACGTGGTGTATCTTTCACATTATAATATTTAGATTACATAGATATTCTATGAGTTCCTTGTAGTAGGTTTCTGTAAACCATTTTTAAGAAATAATTAAATCTAAGTACTTGGCTATGATAATAATAATAAGGTGATTAACTAGATTAAGAAAGAAAATTGCACTAAAGGCAAAACATGCCTAAGTACACTGTTCAATGAGTTCTTGGTACTGCCTTCGTTAATCAGTCTTCTATCACGTCCAGACGCAATTATTACCATTCCACGTTGTATCGATCTACCTACTTACACACTATAACAGTCGCTTTGATAACTATAGATAATATAAAGCTAACAAACTTGATATTCGGCATTCGCTATGAAAGGATTTCCGAATTTAAACTCTTACTCATCTCATGGAATAGGAATCGAGTTAGAATACTCATTACGGTAGGAAGGTACTAGGTTTGCTAAAAGCAAGGAAATCTTATTATGACACCAAAAAACTAAAGAATTTCAGTGAAAAGTAAATTATCAATGCGAATTTTAACCATGGCGTCAGATTTGTATTTTGGTAAAAAAGTTTAAATGGTAAAATCTCGTCTACGAAGATTTTAACTTTAGGTATTTCATTTAGTGCGACCTACCAGACGTACAGTCATTACTTTTCCCTGGTCAAAGCTAACGATTTCTTCAGATGTTTCTTTTTTTATTCTAGAATTCCTCGGTAGTCTTGAAAGGTTCCTTTTTATAAACAGATTATATGAGATTTCTTTAAGACTTCAATAATTTTTTTTCAAAAAATCATATTCAATCATATCAGAAACTGGACATAGACAAAGAAACCTATTTTAGAGTTAAAGTCATTTAGTTGCATTTTGCGTTATCCAATTGTGATATTTGCCTCGACATCCCACGATATTGATAAAAATTAGAACTAGATTTGGCGACAAAACTATTTAAATTACATTACCAGATATCAAGCCAACACATCGATTTGTATCTAAACATAAGTCTTTCTAAAATTATTATTTAGAAACAATATAATCCATACCTTATACTCAAAATTATTCAATAGTATAGGCATATTGAACAGCGTACACAACTAATCATTATAGCAACGTATGTTTGTTAACTAGTATTTTTCGTCTCGTGAAGCGTATAGGAAGTAGTCGACGTTTTTTCTTGGCGCCCAATTGCATGAGGAGGTTCTTGGCTTCGGCAAGGGTGGCTGCATCAGTCCCGTCCTCCACACCTGATATGAAGCCGCTTTCTGGGCGTGACAGTGCCGGGGTGGTAGAGGGCAGCAGCGAAAACCATCGATCTATCTTAGCACTCGACGACAACTGTTATGAAACAAAGTCAAAGGTTATAATGAAAGGTGTTATTGAGGTGGGATGTTATTGAATGTATCAGGAGATATTACGTATAGTTTATCTGTGCGCAGTATCTATATCTATATAAAATGCGCATAACAATTATATATTACCTAGTTATTTGATTTATGCATAGTGTATCTGGTTTAAATATCTACTAATAAAAGCTACTAATTTTAGAAAAAATTTAAAAGCCCTAGCTAGGTGGTACGCTACCTATTAGAAACGTTACTTACGAACAGACAGACTCACTCTTATTTTTTTTGTATTATAGGTTAGTTTGGTTTTGAATTAATTCACTTTACCCACCTCATAACATGTCACAGTAATATTACCTACATATATGAAGAACCATAATATGTATTACGAAATAAATAAACAGTAGGCACAATGCTATTGTATTTAGGTACCTATTTAAATATACCAACTTTTGTTGGAGTACTCAATGGCAACGGCCTAAAACAAATTTTGCCAGCAACATGTGTGGCATATTACAAAGAGCGATAACTGGTAAAACGCTAGTTAATAAAGATGTCTTTTAATTAAGTATGATTCTAATACAAAAGGAGGCAAAACTGGTATAAGTACCTACTTACATACATATGGTTAATAACAATGCACTAGTGCTTGTTACAGTTGAATGACGATATTAATTTGTAGTCTTACCGTCAAGGTTGTATCTATCACTTAACATTCAAATGGTGCTGGTACGCCGAGAGAGGTCACATCTTAGACGAATATCTCTATAAATATTTTTTGAGTTAAAAGTCAATGTCGCTGACATAAATTGGAACACAAAGACGTGTTTTAAACCGACTTTCTAGACGCCTTGACGGACTTGTAACTTTCTATATCTTCTTTACTATGGAGAACATAGTCTGCGTAAGGGCGTATCGGCCGTTTAGGATACCATACCACCTTGTTGTCCGTAAAAAGTAATCTCCTATCTATCGCGGTATTATTTCACTAATAAACTGTCGTCAATGTAACCCTCCTACCTAAACCTTGTAACCCCTACTAATATTATAAATGTGAATTTTTGGATGTTTGATACTCACGCAAAAACTAATTATCGGATTTTGATGAAATTTGGCACAATGGTAGATCATATCCTGGATTAAAATTTAGAACTTTTTATCCCGGGTAAAGATAAGACCTCTAGGGAACGCGGGTGAATCTGCAATAAATCAATAATGATACCTACCTATTTATATGAGTTTTACCTACGTAGGTAAAACTGCATATTATGTTAATATGCAGATGGCAAACTTGTATAAACAACAAATGCTAAGAAATATTGAAAGTTTTCTACTAAGTTGAAAGTTTTCTACTACATTTTTTTAAATATTTATTATCTGATAAAAGCGAGTAGTTTATATCTATTTTATTAACCCCCTCCCTACGCAAAGCGAGGAGTGCTATAAGCTTGAAGTCGTTGTATGTGTTGCTATCATAGTTCTAAAACGGAGAGACCGATTTCAGTTTGGCTTTTTATGGTTTTGTTTAGATTAGACAAGTAGATTGCATGTCAATCAGATTAATAATAAGTTATATCTACAGCTTTGTTACATTCGGTTAAAAATAGGGAGAACTTATAAATTATATTCGCA
Source organism: Ochropacha duplaris (assembly GCA_951361185.1). Lineage (NCBI taxonomy): Eukaryota > Metazoa > Arthropoda > Insecta > Lepidoptera > Drepanidae > Ochropacha > Ochropacha duplaris. The sequence continues at coordinate 8,018,426 of OX592690.1, forward strand.
TCATAGGTACTCAAATATGTGTCATATAATTTCATTGACTAGTCTTGTCTTTACACTTCAGCATTTGTTAAAAACTTTTTAATATACATATTTACATAATATAATATATTATTTTCGTAATTTATGTGTACCTAAGTTGGCAATCAAAACAACAACAAAAACAGTCTAAAAGAAAGAATTACACTAATATAATGTAAAGTATAATTTAAAATTGATTGATTTGGTGTATGTAAATTCAACCCTTATTTTTAGCGCTTGAGAGTTCATATTAGTGTAAACAAAAAGTCACATTTTGTGTCATACTGATTTTGGGTGTACGCTGTCTGCGATATCTGATGAAGTTTCGCCACAATTGTTTGATCTTGGTTTACAATGAATAATTCCAATTTGTTGCCGAGCATTTCAAAAAGGCGTAGGGTAGGGTGGTATAAGATTGCGCACTTTGCAATCAATAGGCCATAAAATAAAAAATCTTAATCCTATCTGAGATCAATCAATTATTTATTTTACCTTATTAGTATAGCAACAAATTATTATACCAATGTGAACAAAAAACATAAAGTCTTCTTAATAATTAAACAAAAATCACAAATCGGGAATTGCGCAATTTTACACACCCTATGGTGTAAAATTGCGCGTTGAGATCGATAAGATTGCGCAACTATATTTATTTGCACACATCACAAATAAAAACGCCGGAGCCATTGTAGTCTGAACACTTTTCATGCCACCACTCCATACATGTAGTATTGCACGCAATCCAGTCTTCTACTATTGGTTTCTTATACACTTCGTTACACCCACCACACCTCCAAATCTTCTTTTTATTTTTAACCTTTGGTTTGGTTACTTTTTTTTATTTTGTTTGGCTTTGGTTCAGATTTAGATTTATTTTTTTGCTCATTTTCTTTCTCTAGTTGTCTTTTATATGGTGAACTGCTAATGACGTCAGATTTTTTGTGCTTTCGATTAGAACTCCTTTTTATGTGTAGATTTTGGCAACGGAATCAGGTCTGTTTATTAGGTGGATATACCTGTCTCATCCATATTATAGATAGACTGTGGTGGAAAATTATATTTGTCCATTAAAGCAGATAAATTTATGTAAAATCGTTCCACCTGTGGTATGTTGAATCCCATTGCACTTGCAATGCTTGTGGATGTTGGCTGTCTAAGAGAAATATTCGGGTGCCTTTTCAGAAACGCACGTAACCACTCCTTTCCTGCAATTTTAGTTTCTTTGTTGAATCTATGAGTTTTTTTTTTTTGCATACTCGAAAGCTGCACACCTCAATGCTTTTGATGTTAAACCATAGAACATATCATCTAAGGTATTCAGATGCTTGCAAAACTCTTCTTCTACCTCTTTCGAAAGTGTTGTATCATATCTGCCAAGTTTTGTAGGACAATGCGGTTTTTGCAAACGGAATCGTAAAGTAGACTCTGCCATCCCTAAAGACGCAGCCACGGATCTTTTGCTTTCGCCATTATCAATTCGCCTACGAGCCTCCTAAATAGACTCATCAGAATAAACTTGGCGAACTGTTTTCCTTTGTCTTCTCGACATTCTAAAAAACAAAAATTGAATTGTGTATAGAGGCAAAAAAAACTAATAAAAAATTCATTACATAATCGATCGAAATTGAAAAGAAAAAAAAAACCTGGCTGAATAATACGAAAATTATATTTAAATTTATCAACTAAAAAAATGGACGTGTGAAATTGCGCGCGCAATCTTACACGTACCTAAAGTGCGCAATTTTACACATTTCGATACCACTCTAAACATCCTGATTTCACTGCCATCTCTTAAAAAATGTTGGAAATACTTCCAGTGATGCCGAAACATGAGTGATACTGCCGCAACAAAATAATGGAAAATTACTAAAAATACGTACATTCTCGGTACAGTAATGCATTCATTTTATCAAAAAATTAGATCAAAAGTGAATAAAAACTTTGTACTTACGTATCTTTTTTTGTTTTCCACCCATATACGATTTTTTTTGGGAGCACATGCCAGTTGCGGCCACTAACAAAACACAACTGAAGATGGCTACGAAGCTCACTTCGTTGTCCTGTTATGACGTATGCGCAATTTTATCGCCCACGCAATCTTATACCACCCTACCCTACTGTTACTTTTGTTACATGGCGCTGGTTGTGTATTTTTAATAAATATCATAACAGTAATGGTTAACGTTTTAATGTGTATAGGTACCTAAGACTAGAAAATTATAATATAATAGGTATGTTGTTTGTTTCATATTATATCGCCTGATTGTACGTATTGTACTCATTGGTCACTAGGTCGTGTTGTTTGTGTTAGCTGGCTTTTTAAATTAGAGGCTGAAATTAAATAGGTACCCACTAAAAAGGGCGGTGTGTATACCTGTGTATTGATCAAATCAGCAAGTTGATTGGGCGGCTAGCCCGTTCATTAAATTGCCAGCATTCAGTCGAATGCCTATGCAGGTCGTTGACTTAACTAGAATCACTCAACGTTTAACTAGTTAGCTAATTAAAAGGCCTTTGAAGACAGCTGAACTTAAAGCAGCCGGGTGATTGACATTTGGTTCAGTTTTTTGCCACGGAGCGCTAGCAGTCACCAAAACAAGGGTTTTCACCCATATAATATTTAAATAGCCTTTCAGTTGCTTACAAGAACTTGGGGTTTCCAGATATTTCAATAAATCTATTGTTATTATGTGCTTTACAATTTACAACACGCAGTGGGGTATATTGGTAATTCCATGTCCAATATACCCAGTAAGTGAACAGTTTTTTTTATAAGTTGTCATGTCGACCGACACATATAACTACTCCAAAATGTTGGGCCTATACAAAAAAAGCTCAACCACCTTTGTAAAAATTATATTACACTCTCTCCACTTTCGACTACTTCGAATAAGTATGACTTCCATCCCTGGGACCACGCAAGTACAAATAGTCTTATTTATCCCAATTTACCTCGGTAAACAAAACTAAGTGTGTATAAGTACCTAATTAAGTTACGCTTTGCGTTAGCGTTTTCTTCAAAAAGTTATGTTATGTTAATATTTTTTTTCATATGGCATTTTAGACCCTACTGCACACAATAAGATAAAGAACCTAATTTTAAAAATTATAAACATAGTATGGAGGTGCGAAATGGTAAACTCCTCCTAAAAGGGAAGGTCTTCCGCCGGGCTAGTGTTAATGCCGGGGGACTGCAGTCCGACCTTTCTTCTTGGGAACTCGTAGATATATGCAAAGTCCTAAGGAAACTTCAATAACGCGATGCAGGCTATGGAATTAGTACCTTCTATGTTGGACGGACGTTGCTAGAATCTTCAAACGCGACTATACCTTCTTTCGATTAATTAAATATACCTAAGCTAAGGAAATTTCATAGGTAAGGATCAAACAAGTGTGTGAGAGTTTCATATTTAAATCCGCAAAGTGGCTCAAAGTACCTATATAGATAGTGAGGACGTATAATTGCGTATTTTTAAATTTTAATTTATGGCAGTGCTTAAAAAGTTTATGGCAGTTCAAAACTCAATTATCCAGTATAGGCCCTGATAAGACGCATATGAACATTATAATTGACTCTACCGCCGGTTCAGAATACACTTAAGCTATGAAGACTCCGGCAAGAAACTCAGCAGTAGCAGTAAGCGCAAGTTATCAACACAAGTAGCATCCCGCGCTAAGGTTCACTTTGTACGGATTAGGAATTCATTTCTTGTTTCATGTTTCCATGAACTAAGAAACGATTCATCGACTCACCCCTAAGATCAATATAATAGAGGATAAGGTGGATAGCAGGGATTGCAGGTGCTACTTTTTATGCTGGGAACGAGCGTAAAACTGCAGCTGTATAATTATATGCATCGTATAGGTATGTGTTTATACACATGATACCTACCTGTATTATATGATACATACCTGTATAATAAAATCCATACCAATGTATGGAATATTGAATGAATATGATTAATTTGCTTGAAAATAATGTTAGCTCAGTTCTATTTATGTCAAATGCTGCGACGAAGGTCTTGGATCTAATCCTACAGTGCTTTTAGTTTCATTGCTATGAAAAAAAACATCATGAGAAAACTATAGCAGAGTGATAGGCATCAAGACATATCTTGAGTACCTAAGTAATTTGCAGTAGTCGCCTGGTAGGATTCGGATGGTAGCCTGCCAAGCTAAGTTGAAGATCTGTCGCAAAGCACTCGGTGTGTTTCAGTTGGTACACTTGAGAGCTAGTTGCCGTCGAGGCTGTGTGCATTATTATCAGATGAACCATCAGCCTGGTTGTAATCTTTCTGACATTAACAAATACTTAAGTATATGTTTTCATTAAGTAATTCCCTTTATGCAAATCTCGATATATATTTTAATTACATGCCTCACATATATTTACTTAACGCAGTATGATAACAAATAACACTTCTATTTTGACATCACCATATTTTTATTTATTTCCAGTATATCGTGTTTATTGATAATTCTTTGGCTGTGACAATAAGTAAGTTATACATATGCGTGATCGAATACATTCAGAATGTGGAAACTCTATCTAGAGGGACAAACATTTCGGCTATTTCCTACAACATCAGATTACATGGTTTGATTATATACTTATAGGTATTGTACAATATTGTACATTGATCTATAATTATTAAATATTTTGAATGAACATCATCACCATTCCTACCTCTTACCACTGTCTGTGCGGAGACAAACATTTCGGCTATTTCCTACAACATCAGATTACATGGTTTGATTATATACTTATAGGTAATGTACAATATTGTACATTGATTTGTAATTATTAAATATTTTGAATGAGCATCATCACCATTCCTACCTCTAACCACTGTCTGTGGGGGGACAAACATTTTGGCTATTTCCTACAACATCAGATTACATGGTTTGATTATATACTTATAGGTATTGTACAATATTGTACATTGATCTATAATTATTAAATATTTTGAATGAACATCATCACCATTCCTACCTCTAACCACTGTCTGTGCGGAGACAGACATTTCGGCTATTTCCTACAACATCAGATTACATGGTTTTATTATATACTTATAGGTAGTGTACAATATTGTACATTGATCTGTAATTATTAAATATTTTGAATGAGCATCATCACCATTCCTACCTCTAACCACTGTCTGTGGGGGGACAAACATTTCGGCTATTTCCTACAACATCAGATTACATGGTTTGATTATATATTGAACATTAATATGTAATTATTAAACATTATTATTATGAATGAACATCATCACCGTTCATACCGCTAACCAAAGACACTAATAGTATTGAATTGATTATGTAAGTATGAAATGAAGCAAAAATACTGATTTCATTTAAGAATCTAAGAAAGCGGTATTAATGCTCGCATTAAAATGTGTAACATTGATTTGCCGCAAAATCTTGACATTACGACCTATTTCATTGTTATAGATACGTTAACATATTTCTAATAGAATAAATCGTTATAGACTAGTAACGTGCAGAATAATGTGCTGAAAAAATTTCAGTGATATAGTGATGTTAGTCGATATGGTCGAAATGTCATGATTTATGGTAGAGTGATAATTATGTACTTAGTTAGTTAACAGTGTACTAGATTCAAACGGATTTAACATTATTAACTCAGATTTGAGCAAAAATATTGAAATTAACATACTTATCGAATTTCAAATAACGATAGTAATATAAGAAACATGTCCAGATTCTAAAGTGATGCATTTATTTCTGGTCATAAATTCTTGGTCCACCCCGTTGGTAAATAAACATTCGACTCATTATCATTTTATTGTAAAATTGATTTTAATAATACGGTCGTATCATAAATTGTAAAGATTTCCTAAAATTCACTAGAAGATACCGTAGTTTAGGTAACAGACTCTATAACCAGGTAGGTATGAAAGTTAAGTCCATTTTATAGACTAGACGAGTCAATCGTCATCCTTTTAAAATAAGTTAACATTATGGCCTAGTAAATACTTTGGCTATCGCAAACAAATACTATTTTCTTAGCTATAATACGATATTATTTGATTTTTTTATTGCTCCTCCAAAGCATCTCTGTAGCTTTCACTTTATAGGTTTTTTATTATTCAATGCCGATATGATAAAAGATATGTTGAAAATAAGTAAATCGTGGCTCAAAATAAGACACGATATGTTCGAAAATTTAAGTAGGTACCTATATAATAATTTGATATGTCAATTCACTGCATCATTTTATACTTAATGCCGATCATTGTTTGATTTGGTTTAAAATTTGGCATTATCAAGTCTCAATCTCCAATCTCCAATCTCAATTAGTATGTTTAGACATTAAGAAAATATATACATACATAATATAGCACACCGAATTATTTGTATAGGTAAAAATATAGTTAGGTGAGCTATATCATGGGAATTATACGTAGGTTTAAATAGCTATAAATTACTATATATACTAGAAATCAAGACAAAATAATTCGATAAGATAAAATAGAAACAGATTTTCTTAAGCTAAAAAATGCGAGTATTTTATCTATTTTATTTTAGTGCCATTTGATTATTATAATTAATCAATTAGAATATTTGCAATTTTCCTATGTAGTTTACTTAACATGAAAATCTGAGGAGTCTATGACTTATAACTTATAAGTTAATAATACTTAATGTGCAATCAATGTAAATTAAAGGTAATATGACTATTTTTTTTCGGTTAACGATTCCGTGGTGATTTATTTATTTGGTGGTGTGTCGAGTCCACTGAGAGCGCAGAGCAGTCATCATTTCACTCCGGTTTGGAACTTTTTCGCTAGTGGTGCGAGTGATAGGAGCGGCGGGAGCCAGCAATCGTTCTTGCCCCGGAACCTGGAGACTGTGTCCTGAACTCGACTGCACTTCGGGTTGTATTTCAACGACATCAGAGGCGCTCTCTGAAGGGCTCACAGGCACTATCAACCTCACACGACCGTCATTTCCCGTCGCCGCCAAAGTACCGTTATGCGATAGCGGCATAATGAATGGCAGTCCTTCGTCCGAGATGGACTCCTCCGGGCTAGAGTCTTTCGACGTGCTTGTTTCACTGTCATTACTGCATAACGAGTTTTCAGATATACCCACACTCATGTGAGCCAGCGGGTCGAGCTCATCAGTGGAGCTGCTTGTGTCCTTGTAAGCTGTGTGGTTCAACAGGCTCGCCAGGTCTGAGCTACTGAAGTGGTTTGACAAGGGTGGGATATTAGGAAACGCTTTACAGTTTTGATAGTATTGTTGATTTCCATCAAAGTTATTGGTCTTTTGCTCGTTGGGGAAACCGCCCATATCTTGAAATTTTGAAATGAGATAGTTCTGTATTTGCTCGTTTGTCATACCACCGAAGCTGGGCGCTGAGCTGGGTACATTGATTGGCTCAATAGGAGATGAAAAGCGCAAGTTATTATTTTCAATGGTGTAGTTACTATTCGCTTTCGGATAGAATAGATCGATGAAGGCATCATTGATTAATTGTTGTTCATTGTCATTATAGGTATTGTCAGATTTGATGGCAGCTTTAGCCCCTCCTGCAGCATTCTGAATTCGGCAGCATTAACAGACAAATCATATAAGTAATATAGAACTATGAAAGTTGAGTTTTCTTACCTAAAAGCAATTACAAATGACATCGCAGCGACAATTCAGATAAATGAGAAACACAACAAACTTAGTGATTTAATGCATGGATAGTAATACACAGATTTACATTTGAAAGTTAAAATAAATAGACATGCATGCAACATTAACTGTTTTAATGGCGAAACACTTTAAGAAAATATTAATGTCAAAGAAATTCATACATTCGTATTTGTAAAGATTAATTTCCGTTACTTCAAAAGGGTCCTTTTGAAGTTCATGATTCTTCTCTTTTTTTTTCCTGAGGCGACTCTACTCGGAGGTGCAGATGAGGCACCCGGGCGTAGCGTTGGAGAGATCTGACTCTATCACTTATCATATGCAAGAACAAAAGGAGATTTTTTTGTATGAGAAGTAAACTCAAAAACTTACCTCTGTCAAAAATTATGCGACTAAACTTAAAATATGTCGATTAAATTGTAGGTAGGTATAGCTCGCATCCAGACTTAGAGTAGGGCCGCCATTGGAGTTTAATTATGATATATTTAATTAAAATGCTACGTACGACTTCTCCGTGACATGCTAACAAAAAATGCATGCTGAATTCGATCATATTTCTTTGACAAATTTTATAAAATATTAGAACATTACAAACAAAAAATTAAAGCAAATTATATTAAACTAGGTCACATGAAAGCCAATCTTCTATAATATCTAATGATTGTAAGAGAGGGTCCGCAAAGAATGTCCTTTTGCATGCCAATAGCCATGACATCTCAGAAAGTACCCATAAATACAACAAATATGATATATCGCAAGTATACTCGTATTTCAAATACGAAGTAGGTATCCGCTAAGAAGTATTTTTGAAAATTCAACCCCCAAAAGGTTCTAGGGGACGCGGGTGAAACCGCGGGGAACACCTAGTTCTTTATATATGTGTCAAATTTGAGCAACTCTCAGCCATGAGGCCGAACTTACTTGTAAACTAAAGAGCTTAAAAGTAAATTACGTGTGAAAATAAATGGAGACTATGAATCATCCATGTGTCAGACTCAAATTCAAAGTCATAAACATCTATTTAGTTAAGGCCCTATAAGGGCACTAGTGATAGTCGAGCTACAGAAGTTAGGTACCACCGGTTCGAATCACATCAGTAAAACCGGCAAGAAACTCAGCGACGCCAAATATTTTTTGATCAATTTAGTTTTCCTTGAAACATTTTTTTTATACTTTAAAGGAAAATGATTAAAGTAGGTACTAAAATTTATAGTAAGGAGGTTTGTACATTAATGTGATTTGGAAATATAATTGAATCTTAGAATATCATCAACAATTGATGCTAAGTAGGCTTTGGACGCTTTGTATATGATCGATAATAACCGAAACGCGTGTATAACAGAACTAACACGGAACGTTTCTAGAACGTTGTTATAATTCAAAAAGCAATATTTTATGCTATCCCTAATCCCTATACACTGAGAAACTATAGTCAAGCGTAACTCAAAAAGTAAGGTAAGTATCTAAAGTTGAAAAACGTTTACAACATTAAAAAGCAAGTTCCTTTTTCAGATACACATGCCAATCAAAATAAAATAGGTTACTAATTAGATAAAACATAACAAAAAATGAATACACTCAAATAACAGGCAAATTGCTATCAATATGTATGTATGTGATCTGAGTACGTGCATTCAGCGAAGCGGCAATAGCTAGCCTTCGCAACTATTAATAATAAAAACGTATTATAATTTTTATACCTATTTCAATAATCACATTTAAAATATGAGTGTTTCTAATAGTAAATTAATGATCGAGGATACGGACGCTACGCACTCAGGTCACAACTTTTTAGTTAAGTTAAGATTCTGAGTATACCTGAGGCAAAAGCGTCAGTTGTTGAGCGCTGATTGGCCGAGAGGTGCCACGTTCGCGATCCTGCAAATGTGCTACCAAAGCTGCGATGTGTTCTAGTAGCTCCTTGTTATGCACTAGAAGCTCATGAGTGCGAGCCTGGAACATAACAATATAGTTTCGTTTACGACAAAGCATATTAATAATTATATTTCAGGTTTACAACACCACATGATTAGTTAACGAGTACTAAAACCGACTCCAAAAAAGTTATATAAAATAACAATGTAGATAATCTGACCGTGTAATTACAATTAATTCGGTGGTTGAAGTCAACGAAAATATCTGTAGTTTGGTACTTCCAATCTATATCTATTAACATTTATATGGAACATGTGAATACAAACCTGAGCCTCACATCGGGCGGCTTGCTCGACGGCTAACTGATCACGCAATAGTAAGAGTTGAGCAACTGCTGCGCGAGTTTCTTGTGCTTCTTGCTCGAGGCGTTCGCGCAACAGTTGCAACTGGTGTTGCGCGCTGAGGGGTGTTGTGGGATCGTCTACCGCGTCGCTACTCAGAGCTGCTTCCTCTTTGGTTACACATTCTGGAAGATCTAGTAGGTTGATAGTCGGTGCTGGAGTAGTGCGCTGAAATAAACATCAATGCCGTCAGATTGCTATAAATCCAAATCACATTCCTATGATTGTAGGTACTGTTACAAAACCTGTTGACTATTATTTCATTTTAATGAATGTTAAGTTGGTTCTATAAATTTCAGGTATAAAGTTTCCAAAAGGAAGTAGGCTGATAACAATGTATGGTTAATAAGAACCAAAAGAAAAAATATAAAGGAAACTGAATCCTACTTTGTGGTATGGACTTAACTAACATAACTGTATTGTTTCGTTGTATACGAAACTGTACAGTACAGTTGAAATGGATTCAGATGTTAAAATTATTTCATTTTAGTTTTGTTTCTTATTTAGTGTGTAGGTATATATTTAGTGTATTTTTTATTATTTTCCTTTTAGTTCTAGTTTTAAGTTAGTGAATAATATATGCTACTCTTAAAAATTAAACACAATTTCTCACACAATATGTGGGTTCAAACTTTATGTACGTGATAATTAAATAAACATTTTAAATATATAAGACGCCCAAACTTAGGACAAACAGGCATGTTCATGGACACAAATACCTAATTTGATGGATTCACACAATTAATAGGAAAATAAATGACAATCTAGTTTTATTCCCTTCAATTTTAGAACTAAATAAAGCAATTTAGTTTCCTTTTATATCTAGTTCATATATAAATGGCAAGAAGACGTTGTTATTCCGAACACTTAAATAATTCAGTAGGTACCTTGTCTCTTTATAGGTAATGAAATGAAAATAATACGCGCTGTCCACGCAGTTTACCACAAGAGTTTCTAGATTAAAAATAACATAGCTGTTCGTAACGAAATGTAATTGCCCACCTGTTTCATTTGATACTCTGATAATTGCGATCTTGTAGGTCAATTAATAGAAAATGCGAAACGACTCAGCCTTTCAATCAGATTTGAAATGTAAAAGAAACACCTTATCAAAAGCATTTATTTAACTTGCAATTTATGTAGGTAGGTATATAATTTATTCGGGTGGAATCTTGCAACTCAATTTTGAAGCAGATATCTTTAACCGATTGAGCTGAAATTTTGCATGCACGTTTAGGTGACAATTCATGGTTAGCTGTGTGACGTTATTATAAATCCAACATGGCGGTACACCTAAGATAGCGGTCAATTATTTTTTAATGCACTCCTACAATAATAATAATATAGTGATCAGTAAAATGAACTGGACCACCAGGTACTAGAGCGAGAGGCCGACCATGTACTAGATGGACAGATGAAATAGTTGCGACGGCAGGTAAAAAGTGGTTTTCCATAGCCACGGATAGGGAAAGCTGGCATTCCTTGGAGGAGGCTTCTACCCGAAGGGGGTCCGTACAAATGTAATTTATAAAACAAAATTATTTATATTAATCATTTTATTTAAAAAAAAAATGTTCATATTAATTGTCCCTATGTAATCGATACCATTGTATTCAATTAAATAAAGCTTATTATTATTACTTGAACTATTCTACTCTCTTTCTCAATGCTCAATCTAATTCATTTATTTATTCAAAGACTTTTTTATTTAGATTTATTCTATCTTTTTAAACGACTGAGGAGAAAAAATTTGGAGGTTATATGTTCGACTGTATGTATTTTTTTTTATGTATGTTCGTCGCTTTCTCCGCCAATTGTGAACCGATTTTCAAAGTTCTTTTTTTCATTTGAAAGAGTATATTTTGGCGGTGGTCCCATTGTCACCACATCAGGATCTGATGATGGGATCTTGGGGAAAACGAGGGCAACCCTCAAATTTTATAAGAAGTTATAGTATTTTTCATTCATATTGTACTTATCAAAGCTATTTCTATCTGGTAATCATCATCTCATGTTGCAGATCTGATGATGGAAAGTACAACTCTTTAAAGGTTAGGTTTAGGGCATAATTCTGTATATATTATAGGCTAATATTTATGATTCATAGACTTCTAAAGCTTTTCAGATATTTGCATCTGGTAGTCATCATCTCATGTTGCTGAGCTTATGATGGTAGGTTCAACTCCTTAATGATTAGGAGTTAGGGGATAATTCTTTAAACAGGCCAATATTTTTAATTCATATACTTTCTAAAGCTATTCAAGTATTTGCATCTGGTAGTCATCATCTCATATTGCTGAGATGCTGATGGTAGGTCCAACTCCTCAACGGTTAGGAGTTAGGGATAATTCTTTAAACAGGCTAATGTTATTAATTCATATACTTTTTAAAGCTTTTCAGATATTTGCGTATGGTAGCCCGAAGCCACTATCTCATGTTGCTGAGCTGGTGATAGAAGGTCCAACTCCTTAACAGCTAGGAGTTAGGGGATATTTCTTTAAATATTATAGTCACGTTTAGACTGTTATTTATATTCATATGAGCTGATGATAGAAGGTAAACTTTTCAATTAGGAGTTATAATATACGTTGTTCTAGATATGAAATGAAACGCAATATCAAATAGGTAGCTGCTGAGAAAGAATCATTTAGGATAGACGTTCTTTAATTTATTTTAAAGTTTATTTCTTATTTCTGTATTCCCTCGTGCGAGCGACAACTTTAGTTGGTCTACCCATGGTGCTACTTAACTATGACTTTATAAATAACTAACTTGCTGTCCCCCGCGGTTTCACCCGCGTTACCGTGGGATTTTATTTTATCCCGGGACAAAAAGTATCCTTATACCAGGATATAAACTTTTGGTGTGCCAAATTTCATCACGATTATTCAAAATTGTTAATTGATTCTCTGCTCCTATTGGTGTGATGTTATGTTGCCTTTTTCGATAAATGGGCTATACAAAACTAAAATATTCTATGTAGTTAGATTAGCGCGTTCAAACAAACAAACAAACTCTTCAGCTTTCTCATATTAGAATAGATAATGTAATCCCCTTAATTTGTTCGAAAAAAACTAAATATTTCTTGAAAACATTAAATATCAAAAATGGAAAAATAAAACTTTATATAAAAAAATAAAAACGACTACAAATAAAAATATGTAGCACTAAAAACCGAAAAATAAACTGAATAAGACATTAAATAAAATGGACAATAAAATTATTTCAATAACTAAATAGACCAAATACTTATGTAAACTACCTACGTAGGTACCTATTCAAATAATTATCCTATAAATACCTTTTCATCTGTTTGAAGTCGGTGCCAAGCCCAAAAATACAATGACAGAAATAATAAATTAAATGAAATTAAATGTTTATTCATCCAAATAGGCCTTCACAGGCAAAGCTTTAGTAAATACTGACTACAACGATACAATAAGTCGACGTCTAATAAGTGTTCCTTAATTGTCCCAAATTTGAATAAAACATTTTGAATTTTACTGGTAAATGGGGTTAAAATAACAACGAAAGATGATCCCACATACGCTCACGCATTCCGTTGCACGCAAGCGGTGTTGTGATGTGGCGAGGGCGGACGTGCGAAGCCTATCAAACCTATTAGGCTTGGCACCGACTTCAAACAGATCAAAAGGTATTTATAGGATAATTATTTGAATAGGTACCTACGTAGGTAGTTTACATAAGTATTTGGTCTATTTAGTTATTGAAATAATTTTATTGTTAATTTTATTTAATGTCTTATTCAGTTTATTTTTCGGTTTTTAGTGCTACATATCTTTCTTTGAAGTCGTTTTTATTTTTTTATAAAAAGTTGTGTTAGATACTTAAGATTTAATGCTCAATTGTAAACTAATCATTCTCTCTTTTCTTTCCAGGCAAATCTTACTATCTTATTGCGGCGCATCCAAAACAAATTAAATGTATGTTAGTGATATAAATTAAAGTCTGTTACTAAGTTTTCAAATTCACATTAAGCATATTACTCAATAAATTGAATATGGTGGGTTAATGGATATCCCTTCTCTCTGGTAGGTACTTAATTACTATGGTTAATAGTTTCACAATTTGATGTAGGTGAATAAACAAACAACTCTAAGCAAGTTGTGACTTCAGTTCAGAAGTTCGAACTAGTTACACAGAATGTACATATCTACACGATAAGCCACACACGTAAACAAACATACATACATAAAATGGAACAGAAAGTTCGTCTGTCAATTATGAAACTACAGACTTAACATATAGAAACGGTTACTCAAACATAGATTGACGTGTATAAAATTTAAACTTAGGGTTTGCTCACTAATACAAATACCTACTGACTGAAGATAAATATAACGCAAGGTGTCGTGGGAAACTCTACAGAAGCGGAACGTATGTAAATTTAATTTATCGAAACGTCTTTTAAATATGTATTTGCCAAATATTTTAAGTTCATTAATTAAGTTACTAACTTAGAGCATACAATATTGTATAACAATTCAAACATTTTTAAAAAAGCTCATAACACCTATGGTTCATCCTGATAAAACTAGTAGCCACATTGAAATTCATCCACGGTAGCTACGAAGTCAAAGGCAGACATGCATCAAACTTACAAAGCCCTCGTTTGATGTCGGGGACTAAAAATAATAATTTATTTTCCAAAGTGAGATATTAATCAATTTTACATGGATTTTCGCGAAGTTTTTAATGATAGAAATAATAAAACAAATGAACAACAACTTCTTATGTACTGAGAGTAATGCAGCTACCGGCTACCAGCTAAATGCAGCGATGGCGATAAAACTCTGTATCTGTAGTTCATTCAGTATATGAAGTATCAACGTCAGTGGCATTTTAAGTCTTCGAGAAGCAAAGTGGTCGAAGTTAGATCCAAGACATTCGCATGCCGATGATATTATTATTTACGTTTGATTTATTGTTACGCTTCTTAGATTCAATGTGGGAGAACGATTATTATGAGTAGAGGCTACTATTTTCAGTTCGGATGATATTGTTTCTATTTTTAACACGTTTGTTAGAATAATGTTGATCAAGATACACAAAGGTCGAATATTTCATTCATAAATAAACCAACCCAATTGTATATAGCACGAAATTATAATTAAAACAGTGTTGTACAAAATTTTATGTGGCGCAAAAGCTTTTGCCCCGTTTTTGTAGAGTCGTGTTCATGTCGGAGTTTAGAAGTATTCTTTGGAGAAAAAACTGTTTAGAACATTATTAAATTTAATACAAATCCTGCTTTTGTGTTGTTCACATATTCATTGAATTAAATAAATTATCTCTATAACAGTCAAATAAGTAGGTAAACAATAAATCAAACCAAATAAAAAACCGGCCAAGTGCGAGTCGGACTCGCGCACGAAGGGTTCCGTCAAAAAGGCAAAAAAATCACGTTTGTTGTATGGGAGCCCCCCTTAAATATTTATTTTAATTTTATTATTTATTATTAAAGTATATATACAACTGAGTATTTTGTGAATATTTCAGGTGCCTACCTGTTGCCATTATTGATATCGAGCCAAAAAGGGCAAAAAAATAGCGTTTGTTGTATTCTGACTGCTCTAGAATCCCTTGCTTCACTCAAGATTTTACTTTAGAACCTTGAGTTTTTGAAATTGTATAAAATATAGAACCAGGTTTAACGTACGATTTTGTGGGGGTGGGAATACAAAAGAATGCTAAATGTAAATACACGAGTGCCTGTATGTAACTTGCTTGTCTCCCATTTTTCGAGCTTGGCCTTACTCACTGCCCCGTGGGACTAGATCGTTTATCCGGCCTAGAGGACCAGGCGGGATTTTATATATTCTGTAGAGTAGGGTAAGACCATAGACATAATAACGGTATTTTCTTTGCATGTAGGAACAATAACTCATAATAACTTTCGCAAGTTCCATGTTACCCTAGGGACACGTTACGCATTTTTTAAAATTAAATTTAAGTAAAAAAAATTATAACAATATTTATTTTTGTATTTCTATTATGTATTATGTAGGAAGGGTAAGAATCCCAAGAAAACGTATTGATTTGATTTAAACATTTGTAATCTACAGATGGATAAGGCACCTACAAGTTACAACAACAGATAATAATCAATTTGTAGAGATAACCCAAAAGTACCTAAATGAAAATAAAGCATAGAACTCATGCCTTAGTATCTGTAGGTTAAATAGATTTATAATTCATGTGAATTATCTAAAGTTTAAACGATAAATACATTTTAAAAAGTTTTAAATTCTAAACGTATATATTTCTCGCTATTGTATCTTTTTGTGGTAGGTACATTTATTTAACTGGAATTTACAGCCTGGAACCTCGGGGTTTAACCACTGGTACCTAAATATTTGAACATAAAGGGCATATGTTCTTGAAATTCAAAATATATGTACCTACTCAAGTAGTACAGAGAATGTACTATAATAGTAAAATATACATATTAATAATAGATAAAAAAGGCCTAATAAAATGTTTACAATTTACAAAAAGAAAAAATGATTTTATATTCTTCCAGCGACCTGATATTTTGTCTTCTTTATGTATGTACCCAATATTGTTAGGCGCGCCGTTCGGAGAAGCTTAGTACTCATTATATTTATAAGAAAACTTGTTTCCACTCACGATTTTACCGAGTTTCAAATGCATTTTTTTATACTGAATAAGTAAAATTATTGTGTGTTGTGTGTACAAAAAGAAGCGACATGATTCAAATTATTAATAGAGCTCATACTTAAACATTTACGCGCATCCTACCAAATCTAATAGTAGGTTTTTAGTTAAACCATGTGTAGCTTTACCCAAATCATCGGAATTATACTTGCTTTTTTTCCCCTGACTAATGGTAACATCCAACGCACGTTATAGAGGTCGTGAGTCGTGACCCAGGCTTTTACAACTATTGCATCCTTCAGGGAACGTGACACCTGCCACATTCTTATTTAGGTCAACTAGATGACATTGCTACCTCAGGTTGGATTCCTGACGATGTTTTGATTTCATTGATTGTATGTGATTTAGTGTGATCAGTTACTCTTGCAAATGGTTCTTTTGGAATTTTCATGTCAAGTTGTAAATAAATGCTCAGTAATGTTAAAGGTAACAAATTATGTCTTCAATTTTCATAAAATGACACTAAAAGTACAAACATGAAATAACCGACGAACCAGTTTTGTTTTATCCTAAAAATGTTTACCTACATTAGGTATGTTTACTAGCCTTCGATGGTTTATTACTTTGATGAAATAAAATTTTCAGCTCACAATCTCATTATTTATAAAGAATATAAAGTCGGAAGAAAAAGCGTTATTTGCTTAATCGGCCAACAGCACTAGTAAAAAATTTACAAAGATTAAATTTTTTTACCGCATTGTTTATACATACATGAAACAAACATAATAAAAACTCCTAACACGACCAAGCACAAACCGAACCGAGTCACAGTAACTATTTATCTAATTACTAGTGGGCCCGGCAGACGTTGTCCTGCCTTGAAATTAAAACAAAACATAGAACCCGATTCCAGCGACACCTACCGTGTCCAATTTGTGAATCTAAACCATCTGTCATCTGTCAGCCCGATCTCGAGACATGTCAAAAAGTCGTTCTACATAAAATGTATGACAAAAATAATATTCTTCATTCTTCTTTTCTTTTTTTTTTACATTTTTCTTCTTTTTTTTATAGTTATTCTGCTATTCCGGGCGGAGAAAAATCTAACAAATCAAAAACCATGAAAATCGGTCCATCCGTTCTCGAGTTATAAAAGTCTACCGAGGTCGTAGATTTTGTTTTTAGTAGAAAATACACTCGCCGGTAAAATTTTATTCATGAAAAGTTTAAAATCTTTTTCACCGAGTAAGGCCCGTAATCCACAAAAGCACAGATGGCCGGAGAGCAGAGGCACTCTACAAGAGTGTATCAAAAGAAACTGAGTATGTAATGTACTGACTACAGCAAAGCTGAGCGTACACTAGTTACTTGTCAGGGTGTAGAAGCCGTTTAACACTCTTTGTGTTCGGTCGCCTCCATAAATACTCTACAAGCGTAGTTAATTGTCCCGCTCACAACTCGTTACCTTTAAGATTGAACCGCTTCCACAGAAGCTAAGCGGAGAGGAGATAGGTTAATAATGAAATCATATTGGTTGTTTCGACACCATTTCCTCTCCTCTCCGCCTATTTCCCGCTGTGGTGGAGGAGAATTTTCGGGTCTATAACTTGCGCGCGTAGATGATAGATGATTGCGCTTGGTGCATACATGAGACTGGTTTTGTCAAAATTCCCACATTGGTCACTCAGGCGACCGACTCCTACGCGTAGGACATAATTTGTCTTTGTTTGTAGGGATTGAGCTTTAAACGAAGTGTGTAATAAGAAAGGATTCCCAAAAATGTATCTAAGAGTGAAAATGAAAGGATCGCGCGTTTCACGGTTAATAAATACTACGAGAAGGAAAGCTATTAAAACATTTTGATTTGATTTGATTCGCGCACAGAATATTATCAAAATATAATTTTGACGAGTCCACTCGTGACCATGTTCAATGCAACTTGATCGAAACGTCGAAGTTAAATTATATATTGATAATATTCTGTGCGCGAATAGAGCCGGTATATTTATTTTTAATATTTAGTTCGCGAAAGTTTTTAAGTTAAAAAATAAAACTTTTTATAAAAAAATAAAAACGACTTCAAAGGCAAATGTTGCACTAAAAACCGAAAAATAAACTGAATAAGACATTAAATAAAAGGGACAAAAAATATTTCAATAACTAAAGAGACCAAAAACTTTACTTATGTAAACTACCTACGCACCTATTCAAATTATTATTCTATAAATACCTTTTGATCTGTTTGAAGTCGGTGCCAAGCCTAATAGGTTTAATAGGCTTCGTACGGTTTGAGGAGGTAGGACATAGCATAACATCTGCTCATAATTGGGGCCGTCTGATTGGGGAAGTACCTCCACCTTACAGAATATCGCAGCCAAATAACACTGCCAAGTGGTGTTGTGTTCTTGCGGTGAGTAAGGTTGCCAGAGCTCCTTAGAGGAGGCACTGTGCTGACGGCGGAGGGACCGGCGGTATTATGGAGTCGCTATTGAGTAGTGCAGGCGCAGCATGTTGGCGTGCGGTTAGGGAGATCCGGTGAAACGGTTGACCGCTGGCCGCCCGCAGATAGAGTGAGTTCCCGAACCGAGAGATTACTTAATCTCCTCCCTGGGAGGCTGAACTGCCATCTGGCGATGCTTGTGAAGGCATTTATTATTTCTTTCATTGTATTTTTGGGCTTGGCACCGACTTCAAACAGATCAAAAGGTATTTATAGAATAATAATTTGAATAGGTGCGTAGGTAGTTTACATAAGTAAAGTTTTTGGTCTCTTTAGTTATCGAAATATTTTTTGTCCCTTTTATTTAATGTCTTATTCAGTTTATTTTTCGGTTTTTAGTGCAACATTTGCCTTTGAAGTCGTTTTTATTTTTTTATAAAAAGTTTTATTTTTCCATTTTTTATATTTCAATGTTTTCAAGAAATATTTAATTGTTTTCGAGCAAATTAAGCCTATTATTAATTTACATTATCTATACTAATATTAGAAAGCTGAAGAGTTTGTTTGTTTGTTTGAACGCACTAATCTCAGGAACTACATAAAATATATTAGTGTTGGATAGCCCATTTATCGAGAGAGCCTATAAGTTAAGAGAGTGGAACCCGGCAGGCACTCCCGGGGGGGACCGGGGGCCCTCTCGTCCCCCATGTCAGCCCCACAATATTTCACCTCATCAAGATCGACCCCCAACCTTCGCTCTTTGCCCCCGCTAACGCGCGAACTGCTCACTTCCATTAATTCTCTTTTTCCCACTTTTTAATAATTATGGTTGTTCAAAGAAGCAAAAGGCATTTTTCAGCGGCTACCCCCTCCACACTTCGAGTGGACTTTTGCAACATCAGGGGGCTTCATAGTAACATCACCGCTGTCCATCACCACCTTGAGACAGCAAAGCCGGCCTTGCTCTTTTTGACGGAGACACAGATAGCCTGCCCGGCCGATACATCATATCTTCACTTCCCTGGCTACAGTCTAGAACATTTGTTTGTTCAAAAGGCCGGGGTATGCATGTTCGTCCGGGAGGGTATCTGTTGTCGCCGTCTAAACAACCTTGAAGACAGAGACCTGTCTATTCTCTGGGTGCGCGTGGACTACGGTGGGTCCACCCGTATATACGCGTGCCTCTACAGGTCTCATCGTGGCGACGCTGAGACAACTCGCTTCTTTGAGCGCGTTCAGGTAGCGACCGACAGGGTGCTGGAACAGTATCCCACAGCCGAGGTGATTGTTCTCGGAGACTTTAACGCTCACCATAGTGAGTGGCTGGGGTCTTCGCGGACCGACCACGCAGGGAAAACTGTTCACAACTTTGCTCTGGCCTATGGTTTCTCGCAACTGGTACGGGACGCAACCCGCATACCAGATATCGAGAACCATGAGCCATCTCTGTTGGACCTTCTGTTGACCACTCACCCAGATGATTACCAGGTCTCCGTCGGCGCTCCTCTTGGATCGTCTGACCATTGCCTGGTTCAATCTGATGTGCCTCTCACGCAACCAGAAAGATCTCGACCCCGCGAGACGCGTAAAGTTTGGCATTACCGGTCAGCAGATTGGGATGGACTGCGGGAGTTCTATTCGTCCTACCCATGGAGGCAGCTTTGTTTCTCGTTGGATGATCCGGATAGGCTGCGCAGACTCGGTCGCCGATGTCATACTGCAGGGCATGGAATGTTACATCCCAAGCTCTGTAGTGTCCATTGGTGGTCCTAGTCAGCCCTGGTTCGATAGGCCTAGTGCTGAGGCTACTAGCTTTAAGCAAGATGCCTACCGGGCTTGGACAAAAGCGCATGCTCAAAATGATCCGGAGGAATCCAAATTGAGAAAAATATACAACTCTGCCTCTTGGTCCAGCAAAAAGCAAATTGCCAGAGCGAAGTTCCAGCACATCGGCAGAATTGGCGATCGACTTGCCAGCTTCCCTTCTGGAAGTCGAGCATTCTGGTCACTCGCCAAAGCTGTCGAGGGTAACTTCTGTCGATCGTCGCTCCCACCGCTACGCACACCGGATGATTCTCTGGCCCACACCGCAAAAGAGAAGGCCGACTTATTGGCAGCTCTCTTTGCGGACAACTCGACACTTGACGACGGGGGAGCCACAACGCCTACCATCCCGTATTGTGGCAGCTCAATGCCGGATGTTCGCTTCACGCAAACTACGGTTCGGCGAGCTCTGTTTTCCCTTGACGTCCGAAAGTCGAGTGGGCCAGACGGAATCCCCGCCATTGTGCTAAGAACGTGTGCTCCAGAGTTGTCTCCAGTGTTGACGCGCCTATTCAGGCTTTCCTATACCACCGGACGTGTTCCTTCTTCGTGGAAGACTGCCTTTATTCATCCGATTCCCAAAAAGGGGGACCGAACAGATCCGTCCAACTACAGGCCTATAGCGATAACCTCCCTTCTTTCTAAGGTGATGGAGCGAGTCATCAACACTCAGCTCCTCGGGTATCTAGAGGAGCACCAGCTGATTAGCGACCGCCAGTACGGATTCCGTAATGGTCGTTCAGCTGGTGATCTTCTTGTATACCTGACGCACCGATGGGCTGAAGCCATAGAAAGTAAAGGCGAGGCATTGGCAGTTAGCCTAGATATCGCTAAGGCCTTCGACCGGGTCTGGCATAGGGCACTTCTATCGAAGCTACCGTCATACGGACTTCCCGAGGGATTATGCACTTGGGTGTCCAGCTTTCTTGCAAATCGGAGCATCAAGGTCGTCGTTGACGGATGCTGCTCCGATATCAAGAATATTAATGCTGGCGTACCGCAAGGCTGCGTGCTATCATCCACACTGTTCATCCTGCATATCAATGACATGTTGGACATTCCCAATATTCATTGCTATGCAGACGACAGTACTGGTGATGCTCAATATACCGGCCGCGCTAACATCCCTCGGTCCGTGGTGGAAGAAAGCCGAATACGACTTGTGTCTGAAGTCGAGACCTCTTTGGAGCGGGTCTCGGAATGGGGTAGACGTAATTTGGTCCGATTTAACCCCTCGAAGACACAAGTCTGCGCGTTCTCCACGAAAAAAACCCCTTTCATAGCAGCGCCAAAGTTTGAAGACACTCCTCTCACCATCTCTAAGAGTATCGGGATCCTCGGTGTTGACATTGCGAGTGATGTCCAGTTCCGAGGTCATTTGGAAAGCAAAGCCAAACTGGCTTCAAAAAAGCTGGGTGTGCTAAATAGGTCCAAGCAGTACTTCTCACCACTCCAGCGGCTGCAGCTTTATAAAGCGCAGGTTCGGCCGCATATGGAGTACTGCTCACATCTCTGGGCTGGCGCACCCGCTTATCAGCTTGATCCACTTGCCTCGGTGCAAAGGCGGGCCACTCGTGTCGTTGACGATCCCGAACTCACCAACGGTATAGAACCTCTCAGCCTCCGGAGAGATATTGGCTCTCTCTGTGTGTTCTACCGTCTGTATAATGGGGAGTGTTCTCAAGAACTTTTCGACTTGGTGCCATCATCACCATTCTACCATCGCACTGCTCGCCGGCGATGTGGAGCTCATCCTCATATCCTCGAGCCGCCTCGATCGTCCACCGACCGATTCAGCCGGACGTTCCTTCTGCGGACCATGAGGATGTGGAATGAGCTCCCCATTACGGTTTTCCCTCCGCGCTATGATATGGGGTTCTTCAAAAAGGGCGTAAAAAGAGCTCTTCAAGGTCGGCAACACATCGGCAATCACCCTGATATTGCAAATGTCCATAGGCGGCGGTGACCACTTACCATCAGGTGGACCGTCTGCCTGTTTGTCAACCTACTGACATAAAAAAAAAAAAAAAAAAAAATAGATAAACTTTTAAAGAAAATAAAGAATATATATCCTAAATGATTAAGGCTTCTTTCTCAGCAGCTACTTGATATTGCGTTTCATTTCATATCTAGGACAACTCCTAACCGATAAAGATATTACCTTCTATCATCAGCTCATTTTAATATACAAAGAGACGACGATACGAGTCTAAACGTGACTATAATATTTAAAGAAATATCCCCTAACTCCTAACCTTTAAGGAGTTGTACCTTCCATCATCAGCTCTGCAACATAAGATGATGACTACCAGATGAAAATAGCTTTGATAAGTACGTATAT
The DNA here is from genome assembly GCA_951361185.1 of Ochropacha duplaris. Taxonomy (NCBI): domain Eukaryota; kingdom Metazoa; phylum Arthropoda; class Insecta; order Lepidoptera; family Drepanidae; genus Ochropacha; species Ochropacha duplaris. The sequence goes on from OX592690.1 coordinate 8,041,632, forward strand.
GAATGAAAAATACTGTAAATTCTTATAAAATTTGAGGGTTGCTCTCATTTTCCCCAGGATCCCATCATCAGATCCTGACTTGGTGACAGTGGGACTACCGCCGAAGTATACTCTTTCAAATGAAAAAAGAATTTTGAAAATCGGTTGACATTTCTTATAAAATTTGAGGGTTGCCCTCGTTTTCCCCCAGGATCCCATCATCAGATCCTGACTTGGTGATAATGGGACCACCGCCGAAGTGTACTATTTCAAACAAAAATTTTGAAAATCGGTTGACAATTGGCGGAAAAATCGATGAACATACATAAAAAAAAAAAAAAAACCTACATACAGTCGAACATATAACCTCCTCCTTTTTTGAAGTCGTTTAAAAAAGGCTCGATAGCAAATATTTTCTTGGCAAAATTACAAGTTAAAGTTTAGTTGCAGAGCTAGAAAAAAAATAGGTAAGTTATATTAATATTGTAGGTAAATCGTACGCGAGACAAGTGCGGTTACAATGAAAATCTAAACAATAGAGGAAATTTTACCTGAGAAGTCTTCTTGCCTTCTTTCTTTGGTGGCGGTGGTAGTAACTCTAGATGGTTAGGTCTAGCGGGTACCACCTTCCCACCAACGGCGCCTTCTTCAATCAAAGCCTTGGTTGTTGACGGTCCTCCGGTTTCCGAAGCGCCACAATCTGTCGCCGCTCCTGTTGGTGGGATTGCTTGTAATTATAGTAAGTAGATTTAAAATTACTATTTCGTACAGAACATTCTAAGGATATTCTACTTAAGACAAGGTGCTTTTGTAAAGTGAATTTGTACATTTTGGTACGTGTAATTTCTATTTTATAATTGTATTGAGTAATTTCTAAAATACTTTAAAAACGGCTACCAAAACATTTTTTTATTGACATAGTACCCTTCATAACTTAATATAAATTCGTGTTGTTTGTTCATTGTTGTTTCCTTAAAGAGTTTCGTTGTGTGCCTCCGTTATCTAGTCCAAGTCTAGACCAGTGTAGTATGTTCTTGTCCACCTGCCTACCTGTTCTGGGATTATCATATTCTTAATTCAGGTATTTTTAGGTTTACTAGGTGTATCATATTTCATGTTGAATGGTTGCCTGTTCCCCGGTGTATTTTCAAAGTTCAAAGTAAGTAGTCAATATTTAAACGGAATTGTGATACGTGATACTGATGGTTTACTTATGAGTGAATTAGTCCTAGGTCCAGTTATTGTAATTACAATGTCAAAGAACCAAGACACATAAAATACAAAGGTAAAACCAATAAAATTATGACACGTCTCGTCAAAACAGCTGTTACCTACACGCTACGTCGGATGTTATAAAACTGTACATAAAAGCTAATTTTAAACTGCCCACGTTAAACGAAAATACACAAAATAGATTTTGTCTTTTGTTCACATCCCATAAACTTTTACAAATACCACCGAAATAAATTATGTTTATATTTAGTAAAAGGGCTCCATACTGATTTTTTTACGCTAATAGTAATGTCTGCACCGGTATTGCCTAGTTGGCACAAGGTACTTGAAAATTTTACGACTTTCCGCTCAATGATCAACGGCACGGTGTGAAATAAGACTGGAACCAAATGGTACCTATAGCTTCATTTTAGCGCACATTGCTCACTTGTCACCATCGACGTAAACTCTTTGATTGTATAGTACCTACTTACTTACCTACTATAAACAGAAAACAAAAGCGATAAAGAGATTAATTAAATAGGGGAAAATCATAATATTATAGTTTAGGTTATTTGTGAAGATTGAATAATTCTTAAACCAACAAAACATCTCTCTCAATCGTAATGAATCCGCCTCCGCTTATCCAACGAAGACCAATTTATTATTATTCAGTTTCAAATGGAACACAATGAACAAGCAGCGAGATTGAAGTTAATATTTTATAACGATTAAATATTTAATTATCAAGTATAATCCATATAAAAGATTTGCAATAAATATAATTCGCAGTGAAATTAATAATATGACTAGCAAGCATTACAACCTTAATTAACTTAATATGTCGCAATTGCATTCGCACGGTAGTAAGCATTCGCAATGCAAAATTATAAATACAATTTTATTATACTACACAAGTAAATAATTATTTTCCGAGGTCTCATCAGCAGTCCATTTGAACGAACAATAACTGACAATACTGCAATTGAGTTTCAAATTGCTGTGTCGTGATGACTATGTACGATGAAATTAATTTCTATGCTGGGCTTTTTCAAACAGAAATCCAGCGAGAGCGCTTGGAACAAACGAACCTAAAATAACACTTTACGCAATGGTGTGATTGGAAGTAAGTTATCATTAACCCTATCCGTTTATACCAAGAGAGGATCAGACCTTTGGAAGTATGTGCATCGCTGCCACAATCGGAGGGCGCTGGCTTATACACGGCGGATGAAGTGGATGGTGCCGGCTGGTCTGATGTCTGCATCTTGTGGCACACTTCGAAGGCTTGGCCCACAGTGCGTACTATTCTCATGGCTTGACTCTGTACACGGTATAATACATATTGGTTAAAAATATGTTAAAAGCATACGGAATAACATTAATTAACAGTTATCAGAATTTCGAAAATACAAATTAAGGTGGCCAAGAGCGTCTTAACTTAGCGATTATAGTTCACTCGGTAGACACATCAAAAATCGTAAAAAATCTTGAATCCTACAATGAACTTGAGCTGTCTTTGAAGGAAACCATCATGCTACCATATCATCATATATGGTGACTTTGCAGTACCCGGTCAGCTGGTTGGCTACTACTCTAAATAGCAGTTACACTTCAGATCCAGTTTTCATCTAGGCATAGACAGGTAATATTTATCATAAAAAATAACTTATAGTTTTGAAATAGATATGAAACTGTAAATGAAAAACGTGTCCTGACTATGACCACAGTATAACTGTGCTATGACTGACCTATCAACCTAATAGGGTTAGAAACTTAAAATTTCGTATAATGGTTATTCATACGAAGGTATCAACTAAAAAAACTATTTTTAAAATAAAACCCCTGAGTGGGCGATTAGAAAGCTCCAGAGTCCAGTAAATTTATTTTTTGTCATCAAATAATCAAATCTCTTAAATAACTAATGAATAAAATTATAATAACAATAAAGTAGTACGTTTCTAAGAACTGCTATGGAATATGGAATCCGTACATATTTCATCTCTTTGATTGGCGGGCGGACAGAAGAAAAATTATGTCATGTTAATTTATCGCCTCATCTTATTTTTATGCCATTTTTCGAGAGACGACCTCTAAACTAAATCGATGTGCAGATGTATCTTACAAGATGAACCCAAAAAACCACCATACTGTTGAAATAGCACACAATGAAAATAAAAGGGTGGTACAACGAATGTTATTTTACAAAGGGCGATAAAACGGGCCGACAACCAAGCGTGGGAGATGACATGTGTGTTAATTAATGTTCTTCTCATTCAAGCCACGTAACGAATGGAAAGAGATTATTCAGGTTGAATAATCTCTTTCAATACAAAATAATCTACGCAGTTGAAAATAAATCAATCGTTTAACATAACTTTTTATGTTTTCCGCGAAAAGTGCATTGCAAAAATTTACTACACATATAAAAAATACTCAATGGATCAAGGTGTTTCATACCAATATTATTTTATTAAAATGTTTTCCTAATTCTAGAGCGTACTATTTTAGCCTACATCCATACTATATACTTACTATAATATTATAAATGCGAAAGTGTGTCTGTCTGTCTGTTACCTCTTCACGCTTAAACCGCTAATCCGATTTAGATGAAATTTGGTATAGAGATAGACGGAAGCTTGAGGAACGATATAGGATTATTTTTTTATCCCGGGAAAAGATAAGATCTCCTAGGAACGCGGGTGAAACCTCGGGACGGAAAACTAGTTACTTATAAATCATTTTTTGGAAAGGTGATTTCAGTTTAATATTTTTTTAATGTATCCCACATTATTTAACGGTTTAATGCCGGCTCGTCTCAGCAAAAGCAACCTTCCGAACCGAGCATTTAGAGTTTGACTATTCATAAGTGCCTCTGAAGGCCTATTATTTGTATGAATAAATATTTCGTTTAATTTCATTTAATTAATTTCATTGAAAAATTATTAAACTGACAAAAATAAAAGCAGTTGAAGATTTTTATTGCATAAAATAAATTATAAATAGCTTGTACTTCTATGGTTATCTCCTATCACACAATCGCATCAATGGAATTAAGGTGGCCGTTGTAATCGTAGAGTCAGACGATTTTCTGGTGTATGTATGGTAGGTACCTATTCATACTTGACAGAGCTCCTTGAAGAATACGGTTTTATCTTTTGCCCAATTTCTGTTTTCACAAGCCCATTGCGGATTTCGATAGGTGATACTCGCAGCGGCCTTGAGAAATGGTTATCGCTTATGTGAGTGATTGTACGTGACATGATGCGATCCATATTTGCCGAAATGTGTCTTTCCTTTCTGAATCTCCAGTGCCTACGTCGTCGTGAACACTAAGTATAATCATTCATAAACTGTCACAGGTATATTTCCAAATTAACATTACATAAATTGATAATAATCTGTACTATTGTTATCTTCCTGATTGACCACTGTGCATGAAATAGTGTTAAATTCATCGGAACATCAGATATTTACATAATTTTCTCCCCGGGGCAGATGCAACGATGTGTTTGCAAAAGGATTATGGATATAAACATCACAGAGTTAATTGAAGGTCTTTTTCTTTAAGTTGATGTTTGTGAAATTATTATAACGAGCGTATAGAAATAGGACGAATAGTTAATAAAAAAGTACCAATATTAATTTAATTTATCAAAAAATATTGAATCTTGGCTTAATTCAAAGAATTTGGGAAATTGAGTTAAATATAACCGTTATAGCATTTTAGATCTAAGGCTATATTTAGTTGAAATTACAGTGTTTTTGAAATAAACGAGCCATGTTAGGGTGTCTAAATGTGTAATGTTTTTACTTGGTTCAAGATAGAGTTCATAATGGTGCTGATTCTGATGCAAATTACACTAAACTAGTACCTTCACTTATCTGTCTCACATACTGTATAGAAAAAACATAGATTTTTGTCTATGCCATTTACGGGAATAAATGATGGCTACTACGAGTAGGTCATATTCATTTTAATAACAAGCTCTTAGGCTAATTTAACTGGAATATATTTCATTCTTATGTTGATTGTGAGAAAAAAATCCTTAAATGTAATTTTGTCAACAACGTAATTTACACGAATAGCATATTTGGGTATTTTGACTTTAAATTATTACGGTATAGCGGCGTGGATACTAGATTCAGAAGTTCAGTGATAAGTCCTTGGACAACGGCCAAAGATTGATACGATATTCGCTACGTTCGCTACCCATGCAGTTCAAGAAACAGATATCTACTTGTCACGCCACGAGCTTCTACATAAATTGACACTAATATGACAACATGTCTGCTGTTAAATGATGGACATGAACGCGTGAATTCAATGTCAATGGTGGTTCAAAATATCATTAAGAAAACCTACGAATAATATAGTGAGCCTTCTTTAGAAGGCGCCTGGTATTTTACTCTCAGATATGAATATAATCAAAATTACTAAATGGCTAAATTAATATATTCCATAATATTGGATCCGAAAAATATAACTGAGGTTAGGAATAGTGACTCATTTATTACTTACTGAACTATTTTTTAAGTCCATTAATTAATAAACTTTTATTTTAGTTGCCGTGGAATTGTCCCAATTTACCCCTTATTACTTAGGAGTTGAATAGAAAAAGTAACTTATGACTTTCCTCAATGTACTAAATTTATACCAAATTTTATGAGAATCTGTAAAGCCATTGAGCCGTAATCAAACAGACAGACAGGGCTACTTTTTAGAGAATTTAAAAATAATATTAGTATTGATTTGTTTGAACGAATAGCTAATAATAAATAAATAAAGTTCAAAGCCAATCTGTTCGGAATAACGGGAAAGTTTGACACTGATCGATGATGGCTGAAAAGCCCAATAAGTATATTTATATGCGGCTATATTGGCTACCTGAACGCGAGGTAGGTAGATGAAGTAGTCAGTTAAAAACCTTGATTTTATTCCCACGCAAATAAAAAAGAAATATGAAGAGATATTTTGTATTACATCATCCCGATTCCAGGAACACTGTTTATAGTCAGAGAGAGAATAAAAAATCACAGTAGCCGTGGTGATATCAATGTAGGGTGAACAAACGTTATAAATCTATTTTAATTAAGCTATTTTGTATATTCGTATGCCGAGATTTGTCTGCCTCATATCATAACTGATTTTGTTGAAACACGCGTAGTATAGGGTTCTGCAGTCAGTACGATGTGGTACATCCTGAAAACAAAAAGAAATCTCTGTCACTAGTCATTATACCTATGAATATTATATATTGAAGTGTTCCATCGTCTATTGCTCGTAAAATAAAGCCTGGTGATATATCATTATAAAACTACTAGCTGTCCCCCGCGTTTTCACCCGCGGTCCCGTGGGATCCGCGTTCTCGTGGGATCTATCAACCCCTATCTTAATAGCGAAAAAAAAATGTTTTAGTAGTAATTCAATAATTTGTCACCATACTCCTCCGAAACGTCTTGACTGATTTTGATGAAATTTTATATGTATATTCAGTAGGTCTGAGAATAGGTTGTTATCTATTTTTTATACCGCTAGATTCCACGGGAACGCGGTTGAAACCGCGGGGGACAGCTAGTAAATATAGATAACAACCTATTTTCAGACTTACTGAATATACTTAAATATAAAATTACATCAAAATCGGTCAAGCCGTTTCGGAGGAGTACGGTAACTAAAACTGTGACACGAGAATTTTATATAATATGTACCTATAGAAGTACCTACCTAGAACTGTGAATATTTTTATAAGTAGCAACGAATGTAGGTTTCTAATAATGATTCCCAACCCAATCTAAAACACGAGTAAAAAAGAATTGATTCCCACTTACAAGAGTATAAAATACTTTGTCTCGACCGATCTTTTATTACGACTACGGAACTCTGAAAAATCTGTTGATATAATTGAGCGATTCCCTTGAAATATTGGTCAGGCCGAGACAATGACCTTTATGCCGTTCATAATTTTTGGCTACCTCATCGTCATAAAGATCATACGTCTATTTCTGTTTGCGTCGTCACTGTCCCGAGGTAGAAATACGGTTAGTTTAGGATAAAAGCTTTTGTACGTGCCATCTCAAACGCGTCACCTACACCTATATTAAAGAAGCATGCGCATGTTTACGACTGCTGTAGTACTCAACTCGTCTTAAATGAAGAAACTCATAGAATAGAATGGTCTCTTGACTAATTGAAAGAATTAAGTAAGTGGTCAGTAAAACCTTTACACTAAAATAAATAATCAGAAAGTACTTACTAAAATGAAGTTTCATACCGGGATGTTACGTCAAGACGTTTCACTACATGAATATAAACTTTGGTAAGAGCTTAATAACATAATAACTTATTCATAGAAGTAGTTTCGGGACGACCGTCCCATCTGCGAGCCAAGGGGCGTAGGTCCGCCAAATACGAATATTCCACCGAATCTTTGGTTCATTCTCCATGCGTTTTGCTTGAGGGAAAAGATTTCTAATGTTTCTCGAGGCGTGCTTTCTTCACAGAATAGATAATAAATAATCTTTCGTCTGCCTGTTACGTCACATTTGTTAATTGTAATGTCATGCAATTATTATCGTTGTTAAAAACTAATAGGTATAATTTAGGAATTACTTGTTTTATTTTGTACATTAAGGGACGATTTTCCAATCTCTTGATAAACCTTTGCACGCTGGTAGGGACATCATTTCATCACTTGTACTTTAGAGTTGCCTTTCAGGCAATATAAAAAGGTCGACAACACATTGGCAATCCCCCTGGTATAGCTAAAGTCTATAGGCGACAGTATCCACTTACCATGCCTGGTTATTACTTGTGATATATAAAAGTCTTTTCTTGTCTTTGTTAAGTTTTGATTTTAAATTAACATCTAGATACCTTTTATCTGGTAATAATAATATGGTAGTTTTTGTAGCGCCGACGTTCATAAGTTCACTCCTGAGGCTAATTAAATAAACTGAATAAATAAATGGCTTTGACTTTGACTTAGAGTTAGACTATTATGATGCTGTGCTGGTGTTATGAGAATGAGAGTGACAACGACTAAGAAATGACGTGTAAGTATCAGTATAACATTTAATTGGATAATCCGTTGGCAATGAAACAAAGCATATAGGTATATCACACCCCGGCTAAAAAGAGTCATAATAAAAAAAAAAACTGATTCGAGATACCTATGTAATTTTTCATTTTTTATTTAATAAAGCTTTTTCCATGTTCATTACATTCAAATTGATAAATATATACATAAAAATTGAGTATTTAAATAACAATATGTTCATTTTGTAACTTACTAATTACGTAACTACTATGTGTAAATAAAATTTATCACCATGTAGAAAAAATCCAGAAATTCTTAACATGTTATGACTCTTTTTGTCGGGGGGTGATATGTTAGATTGAGTTATAACTTCTCTTTTGTAATATGAATCCACCAAATTTGGTATGTAATTTTGATATCAACAATGAGCCCCGAGGTGGACTGCAGACGAAAACTGATAACAATGAACACCTATTGTCGAAGCAAATGCATCTCAAACCACATTGGAATTAGCAGCAGTCTTCAACGAAGGCGACAAGAATCTGTATGATAAATAATTGTAAACGTCCATCGCATTGGTTGAACATTGAACTAAAATAATTCAAATTCAAAATTGAAAAATATCTTTATTAAATGAACTCATCACAAGTATGTTTAAATAAAGCAGCTAAACCGTATTCAAAGCGAAATTAAAAAAAAGAACATACAGTCGAATTGAGAACTCCTTTTTTGAAGTCGGTTAAAAATAAGCTGCATGTCTAAAGTAGACCTGTGCTGGCATTATTTTTAACAGCTTCTTGAGATATGGCACAAAAATTACTGCAGAGTTGTAATGGATAAGCTTGCTGTCAAACAAACGAGACTTGTGACTTTCTAGTCCAATCCTTCTTTACTACAACGCTCGGCGACACATCGCACAACGTACCGTCTCAAAATTACAGGAGCTTTCACTGGAAACATTCCGTTATCAACCGTACGCACCAGACCTTCCAGCTTTCCATTTATTACAGGGAAAAAAATTGTAATCTGATGACTCGATGCAAAACTTTGAAAGATTTTATCGATTTCCGTCCCCGCATGCACATCAATATCAATGAACGCAGACGCATCAATATCAATGAACTTCCATTAAAATGACAGTAGTGCCTCGACAATAATGGCTAATACATGAATACTTTGATTTATGAAATATATACAATTTTAAAGAAATATTTGAATTATTTAATAGAAAAAATATAAAAGGGCAATTTCATAGGTAAGTACTTAACATTTCTACTGTACATAAAGACACTTCATGTTTACAGATGTTTTTTTTATATATTATATAGATTTGTGTCTTCATGGTTGGACATATTTTGATGAGTTTTGTATTTCAAACCTGCAGAATAATATTGAATAATTTATCTACCTTGAGGTGGATTCCCATACGTATCTGATTGCGTTTAACAAACTAATTACGGACTACTGAAATTGTATAGGTACTATACCTATTTATTGTTAATACAATACTGCTAAAACAATCAAGATTGATATTGCAAGACACAGGTCCCTAGACGAGAAAGGCCGACGGATCTCCAATTTTGATGTAATCGCTTGTAAAATGGGTGTATGCAGCCGTGAAACCACGCAATAGTACTTTTCAAAGAGAATTCAAAATGAATAGCTGATTGGGGTTTGTTCGCTTGCCTGAGTCAGAGAGGTTCAATTTTAAAACTAAACGCGAATATGTTTAGATATAGGTGTCTTATTGTTTATTATTAGGTTTGGTTTTTCAAAGTACATAATAATATCGTTATTTTACAGTCCTGCTTACCACTTGCAAATTGTATTAATCATCATTCCTGGGACTATAAAAATATACTGGATCTTTTGTAAGACCAAACAAAGTAAAACAACCAAAAGGAAAGTTTTCAAAGTTTGTACCTCACTCACTACCAAATATTTGAACATGTAGGTATATTATGTTTATGATTAAATTACATGATTCTAACTACTTACCTATAGTTACATTATTACCTACCGTTGACATTGATTATAGTTTTTTCAACACACTTGCTCATAAAGTAGCTCTAATTTCACCGCAATTAGGCACATAATGACACATATAATCAATCTGTGACTTTTTCATTACTATTATTCACAAAGTGAGTTATAAAGATTTGTTTTTATTTTATTGGTTGAGTTGCTTTGTTTTTAAATAACAATATCGATCAATATCAATACAAAAAGATCGTGTTCAATATTAAAAATAAATTAATGTACCTATTTCTTGCAACTTCGAATTTGTCGATACACTTGCGCCATCTCACTTACCGGTGACTTGTAAAGCCGCGGGAGCGGCTGCGAAAGGTGCGGAAAATTCAAAATTCAAAAAGTACGCCTGTATTGGTCCAAATTATCAATTTATGCCTTTTGCGGTTGAGACCATGGGTCCGTGGGGGTCTGAAGCTCGTCGTTTCGCAAATATTTTATGTAAAAAATTAATCGAGGCCTCGGGTGACCGGCGGGCGGGGAGCTTTTTCCGCCAACGCATCAGCTTGGCCATCCAAAGAGGAAACGCTGCCAGCCTTCTGGGAACCTTGCCGATCGGCAGCAGCGGCAGCCTCGAAGATGTTTTTTATGTATTGTAATTGTACATTTGCATGTATATTTTGTACATTTGTTGTAAATATTAAATGTTTATTTAAATAACTATATGATAATTTCAACTTGTACCCTTTTAATAAATAAAACTTGCACTCAAATATAACTTTTGTTTTCTGTTCAATTAAGATTTTTTTTAATTATATATAATATCATTTTGTACTTGGCAAAACAAAGAAAAGAAACCTATTAATCTATGGCCGATCGCCATTGTTAGATAAAGATGACAACTACATTGGAACAATGAGATTGAGCAATTAGAAAGAGAGGTTGTCCTAACCTAGTTGTTATCTTTCTCTTTCGCACTTGATAGGTATTTGCTTCAAGTAGGTATGGAGAGGCTCCAATCCAGGTAGTATAGGTAGGTATATAATTCTTGAGGAAAACTGATAAATTTTTCCCGCCATTGCGAAAAAAAAATCACAAATCGTTTTCAGTGCTGAAATTATAGTTATTTATTAATTAAAATGTCTACAAGTACTAGTTATGAAGAAAAAGATATAAGATGTGAAGCGCTTAACGTTATGGAAAGTTTACTACCTGAAAACTATCTAGGTATTATCTACTAAATAAAATTATTTTTTTGTATTATTTTCTTCACAAGTGTGTTGAAAAACATCGTATGATACTCGTGTGTATTGATGATTACCGTCCTCGGCTCTCTTAAGACCCTCACCTAACGGCTCGGGTCTCAATTGCGCCTCAGCGGTAATGACCAACTTTACACACTTGTACCATAATGTACTATTAATACTTTTGAAATAATAATTATCACATGCTAGTGTACTTATTAGAATATTACACATCTTTTACCAAATCCATGTTTTATTTTTACTGGATTTGTCTGTTATTTTGTATTTACGGCTAGTCTTATGCATGTATTTTAATAATGTACGACGGATAACTATCAACAATGTACCTATGCTTCAGTTCACTCCATTAGCACTTGTATGTTGATTTAAAACGTAAACTCAACGCACCGACAGAATTAATGATAGTGAGTGAGACTATGTTTCGGCAACTATTCCAGTGCGTAATTCACACTTTGGTGGCGGCAGTTCCAAAATATCTCATGCAAACACAACGAGTTTACTAAAGTTTTCTAAATAATAAATGGATCCGACGACGGAAGTATTGCCCTTGACGTAAGTCTACGGCGAGCTAAGCAAAATAATACGCAGATATGTCACTGGAGATTTCGATTTATTAATGTCATCGCTTCCGCGTACGAGGAGAAGCTGAAGTTTTCGGAAATAAAAATATAAACAACAATGCGCCTCATAAACATCCCGCTGCTTGCGCTAATAATCACGATGCGCCAGCCCAACTGCCCTTTTGTAGATTTTTTTATATTCATAATTCACGTTTTGTTCACATCTTTACAGGTAGGTATTGAGATTGATTTCTTGGCCATAAACTACTTACTTTGGGCTGACGCAATTGCACGGTTTTAAGTATGTTTCTTGAACAAGCCATTCGGGTTTTACTGTTTGGAACGTATCGACTTGGCCATTATAATTTCATGAAGTCATCAAATACTGCTAATTTCGAGTTACCAATAATCACTTTGACAACCTGATGTTAGTTTTAAACGTGATTCTAGGTAGATATTATAATAATAAATATAAATAATTATAAACACCTACCGAAACTTATTAAAATAAGCAAATGAAGATGTTATAGTAATTGTTTTTTTTATCAGTATTTGAAAACACTAATAACCTACCTCTAAGTCAGAGTCTAAGCCTTCTAAGCTAGAAGAATGTTTATCAGATCGTAAAGACACTCTATTGGGCCGTTTTGTTAGACTATTCACACCCATAAGTTTATGGGAACGACCCAGAGTAGCACTTCCACTGCCTATGATTTCAGGTTCACGAAAGGAAAGTTTTTTTCGTGGGCGTTCAATCACGTCTTGCATTGGAACATCTTGGCTCATTTTTTCACCCACAGGTATCACTAGCCGCGATTGCACACATATCTCTTCCGCAGAGTCAAACTGTTTTGGATGTTGCGGAGATGCGTCTTTTTGAAAACTTTCGCAACGGATATCTTCGATTTCGTTATCATACCGTTTCATCGCTCCGACAGATAGCGGTCTTGGTCTTCTGCCGTTCGTATGATCTCGAGGTGCTACTTCGTCTATCCGACTCCTGTGTTTACTTTTTCGAACCTCACTGAATTCCGGTTCCGATCGACTAATTTTAAGTCTATCATGATTTTTGCGTTCCTTTAACTCTTGTTTTGATAACTTTGGATTTTGTTGCTGTTGATGCTCATGTTTTGGCTTCAATGCTCCACTGAGGGAAAACAGAGTACTGCGCGCTTTTAGCAAAACTTCAGTAGGCAAGTTTTTTAAAAGATTTTCGTTTTTCCTTTGCTTACTGTGATCCCTGTGATTGGACATTTTACGAGAGTCACAATTTTATCCGGGCACATGTGATAAGTTTAAGTTTCGCGATATGTACACAATATTGATCGAAATACGCGCGTCCGCGCAGCTTTCCACACAACAACTGGAGTTGCGGCACCGGCACATGGCGGCGCGGCGGCGCATGGCATGGTGCGCGCGTGCGTCGCGCGTCGCAACTAGTACCACAAATAAATATAATCGCGTGTTTCTAAGCGGCACTTCTCCGTGCAGACTTTGCTGCGGAGTGCAGATTAACCAAAACGCTGTTTGGCAGCAATAACAACATTCAGGTAACAGAAGTGCAACTGACTAATAAATAAATCGTTTACCCAGATGTTGCGAAAGCGTTATAGGTGAATATATGAATTTTATTGGTAACGTATTTAGATTATTTCGTCATGGAAAATTCGAGCTGAATTAAAGAAAAATATTAAATTACCTACCTAGTTATCTACAAGTTTATATACCTACTTATTTTTACTAATTTTACTCTGCTAAAGTTTCTATGTAGAAATACTAGCGAAGTTAAACGTTTTAGACTTAAATTAGTGGTACTTTCTATATCTTCATTCTTCATAAAACTAATATTGTCAAGTGGTAGATAGGTTCACACGTCCGTATCTTAAATTCACATTATATTTAGATGTGGAAATCCAAATGTTGATTTGATAGGGAATCGTTAATTTATGGTAGGTTCATTCATCTTCATTCATTTATTGGTTGATGGTTCATGTATCTACACACTGTCCTGGGAATAGAACCCACGACCTGTGGCGTGATAGGTAGTGTGTATAATGAACCACATCCGTCAAAAACAATAACTTTAAACATAGTACAACAACACTATGGAGTGACAACTAACTATTTTTTGTTTTCACTGCATTACACCATGGACTAAATAAATAACACATGCATTACATGAATTAAATTTTCAACGGTACATTTTAGTAGAACTTAATGACGGCAGATTTGTTCGGTGTAGCAAAAGCAAGTGCAGATGACATAGTTTAAAGTTTAAAGTACCTATATTGTTAATGTTTCAAAACTTGTAGGCATGCTTTGGGTTCGCTTTACCAAAAGCGCTATAAATTTCATCTGCAATATAATGCTGCACTTTGATAAAGATGCCAAGGTATTTTAAGTGCATCGGGAATGTTCGCTGATAGTAATATTCGGGACTTATTCGCGTGCATGTGCATGTGGGTGGAATGCACCCATATAGCAAATATTAGTAAATTGTGCTATTTGTACTGTTCCCTGACATCCTTGTGGACAAAAGCTAGTGTATAAATATAGAATTATAAAAATATTGTTGAACACATAAGTTTACATAGGTACCACATGGTCGTACATTGTGGGTATTATTTTATAAATAGTGACTAGAAACTATCGCGTTTCTCCTTTGTTCCATAGACTTCAAAGATATTCTAAAAAAAAATGATTTACTTCCAAGTGTTACGATTCTTTTATGTTGGATAAATTATAAGTTATCAAATGCGCTTCCAGCTGTTTGTGTTGTGAGCTCGTGTATCTCAGCTCAGGGAATGTAGGTAATCACGGAGAACAGCAACATCAATAAACAACGGGAGAAATAGAGCTTGTTATCATATTGTTTATTGAAGTTTGCCTAGTGGTGTAGCCACGTGTGAATTTATGTGCGCTACTCATTGCTACAGTTAATAATTGAGCCATCATCGTTATTCGGTGCATTATAAAATACTCTCAACTCTAACCGATTGGCGTAATTAAAAAACAGCCGCAAACGATTCAATGCAAACAACTCGGCTACTCTTGAATATTTATGGTGCTCGGGAACGAGTGATCGGAGACGGTAATTGATTATAAAAGTCGACTAGCTTGTGAACTAGAAGATTTATATAGACTATAAACTGGAGGTGTGCGTATTACATCCGACGTCGGCGCACTGAAATAAAAGGAGCGCTTTGGGACTGCGAAATTGTTTTGGTAAGACCCACGTGGGCATACTTCACATAACATTGCTTAAATGAAAATAGAGATATACCTACTGATGTTTATTATGAGACTTATCAGAAGAAACCACATCAAGAATGATGTAATTAATTTATTAGGCAATACAGAATAATAAAAAGAGATGATTATAAATTGACGATGCTCTTATACACAGCTCGATACTAGGAAGGACAAGGCGATCAAAATACTTTCCGCAACCCCAGCGAACTGTATAAAGTGAAGCTCAGATAGTTTCTGCACTGCAGTAGGTACCCGCTTCATCCAACTTTCGATTCAATCTTATCAGAACATTTCCCAGTATGACATACAATGTTATTTTTGACAGTCGGTATATAAACTCAGTATCCGCTATTTTCATTTAACCGTTTGCATATTTTAACACGGAAACACTCTATGAACTCAGAAAGCGGGTAAAAATGACGTGCAAATGAATATTTGTTTCAAAACCATGACTCTATTTCAAATGAAACGTTGATTGACATCGCAGTATTTGATCAAATTGAGTTAGCAGGTTCTGGTTTCTAGTTTCTACTAGTATGGGTCTTATCTCAATTAATATGAGAATAATATAGATAATTATGACTTACTAGCCGTCCCCCACGGTTTCCGCCGCGTTCCCGCGGGATCCGCGTTCGCATGGAAATGTTTATGTTTTACAAACCTTGTCCTAACAATAACGAATACATAAAACAAATAATCATCCAACTTGGTGCAATAATTCCAAAGTTATGAGCGTACATACATTTCGAAGATCCATTTTTATTTATATAGATAACAGCAGACACAGAACGTGAGCTTTCATGGACATGGAAGCCCTGAGTTATTATTAAGAAACTTAGTTTAATAATTATAATATTTTGTTTTTACACTTGTAATTAGGTACATTATATATATGTATATAACTTTATTAATTAAAAACAGATCAAATATCTAATGAAGAATTTGCTGTAATATCTAAGAAATAAAAAGTTCCTAGGTGTGTGTAGGTACATATTGTCATAGTATGTCATATCTAAAATTGTTCCATTAGTAGGGTAACAAGTGTCGCACAGAGTCAGAGCTACGAAGATGCGATAATTTTCACATATTCCATGACCGAGCATTCGTCAGCTGCGGTTTATAGCTGGGTTCATGTTTACGAGGCTCTGCGATCTTCATAAACAGCACACGGTCCTCAGGGGCCTATACATTGCGGTGTTACCGTGATGCAAAAACTCTATTATATATCACTTTAAATAAATATTAACAGAATAGAAGCGTCACGGATGCGGAAAATATGTGGATGAGATACAATCATAAATGATGCCCTAAGACATACCTACATATATATGGGCAAATCTTTTTTTCAGGATTTAGAAACATTTTTAGTATGTTGTTTTTATACTGAAGGTTCACGCTCATATCTCTATTTATAAAAAAACAACAACGTCTCTTTGGAAATCTTGTACCCTGGGAATCCGACTGTATTTCAGGTTGTTTTATTTAGGCTTGTTTTAACAAATGCAGAATCAGGTTGTCTAGTTTATCAAATAGGTATCTGGTTACCATTTTTAGCGGACATGACATAAGTTGTTTTTGTTTTTTTTCTCTCAGTAATTTTATTTTAAACTTTAATATAGAGTTATCTGCACATATTATAGGAACAATCGTAGAAGTTCACAGATGAGATTAAACTTTTGCATGAGAAGATGTTTGCCGAGTTGTATTAACCTAATTAACTCTTAATTAATTATGCAATTGTACGAACAGATTTAAGTGTGTGGCGCGTGGTAACAAACACGTGTGTCTAGGTCACATCAAATGTGTAAAGCGCCTAGAGCTGTGAATGCTTAAGTTGTCGATTATCGCGACAACACTCCCTTTTAAATTCTCCAAAACAAGGTATTCACTGTTTATATATTTTTTTAAATTTCATTCAAAACAGAAAGATTAAAACAGAACATTTTCGTTACTGCCACTTTCAACTGTATTTGATCAACTTGAGCGAACAAATCAGAATCGGACTTCAACCAGGACGGAATACCAGTCGTAACACCTTAAGAACGAGCAAGACACGTCCGTAACATTGTAATTTTCCGTAAGACGCTCGCAAAACAACTAGGTACTTAAGAACTTTGGAGAAAGGATCCTGAGATAAAAACAAATGCTTAAGAAGTCTGCCCATTGGCAAATTACTAGCTGTTAACATTTAATTATTATACCTACCAAATAGGATAATATTCAGTATAGGTACACAACTAATCAGCATATTTTGAAAATGAACCGAATCCTCCAAAAGCCTTCGATTTTTAGTAATGTCAACTTGACCAACAAATAATAGAGCCTGAAAAGCTTGTTGATAAATCTATCGGTAATAAAAAGAACCGCCAAGACCTGGCCAAGTAACAAAACGCACACAAGCATCTCCGAAAAACAGAACCGTGCCGGAAGGCGAACAGGATAAGAGGCTGTTCAAGGAGCGTTTTTATTTTACACAAATCAACATAATACAAACATTTTCGTTCGTAAAAAATAATGGAGGTACGTAGAATTAAAAAACTCTCAGTTGGAATTATAATATCTACAATTTAGTAGGCATTTCTAAATTTGGTTGGTTTGGTTTAAATTTATTTACAATCACACTTTAACTTTGTATGCAAGCTATTCGAACTTAAGTCTATACTTTTATACAGCTAATAACGAATTTACCTTTTGGTTGCTTTTAAAAACGTTGCATTTGAAGACATTAGTAGAACCCTCTCGCGCGATGTATGAGAATATCTTCAAGTCTGAGCTGTCGTGCGATACGTAGAATATGCGGTATATAGGATGGTTCATTAACTCCGTAGTTTCAATGAAGGTATTAGTTTTGCTGCCGCGACCGAATAGTTTCGAAGCTGGGCCTTTCTGTAACAAACGATAATTTATGAATGTAATTCAGCTATTTTCGTAGACATAAAGGTGGAGACAAAATTAGATAAAAAAGAGAAAATAATATATTATGGATACTTATTACTATACAGTACCTACTGTGAACATGACAAAGTAGCGTCGCAGTTTACCTATTTATGTTAAAAAAAATGTACATCAATATTTTGCCTTTTTATAAAATCAGTGATTTACCTATACCTACTTAAATTAAAGGAACGTGTTAAGACCGTTTTAGTACAGAAGACATACTATATAGACGACAATGCTTGAGTGCAGTGTTCTCTCTTGTAAATCTTATGTAATAATTTTATGTTTGTTTTGAAAATAGATTATCGTTCCGTAAAAGTAACCTTCCAAACCGTGCGTTAGAACTTAACATCTCATAATTGCCTCTTTGGCTGAATAAACATTTAATTTTAATACATAGTATCGTATAATTTTCCACATAATTAAACAAGCCAACTGCTAAAAAACAAATTATTCAGTTTTTAATACCACTAAGGTTGTGCTTGTTGTTATGAAAAAGGATAATAAAAAATATAGTTTATCTTTCAATAAGTCTAGTGTTTGACCCGATATTGTTTTTCTCTAATTTAAGCAACAAATTCCATCCAAGGAAAAAATTTGAGAAAGACAACAAGAGGAAAATAACCCCCAAAAATCACGCTAAGGATAAAACTAGGATTATTCTTTGTGAGAGATAAACAATAAATCCGTAACAATGACAGCTCTGTGGTCCGTGTGGAGTTCATCTCATCGCTGATTGGTTGTCAGCCACTTGCCACATTATACTACTAAGTGATAAAGTTTTTGATGCAGCCTTTTTACACACTGAACTTTTTACAAACCAAATGTTGGTTTAATTCATTTTATCCTTAAGGCGACGATATACGTGAAATGACGATTTTCGATACAATATTTCTCTGCATTCTTTATTGCAAGTGATTTATAAAAAATATATGTTAAACTAGAGGATATACGACATAAAATGACTTTTTTCAAATTTTAATTTTATCATCGAGAACATCAGAAAAAAATCGCGAATATGAGCCTTTTTGAAATTTCAAACATATTTCTCTCCTATATTACGGATTCAAATAACATGAAATTAATTACAGATATTCTTACACCTAAAACAAATAGAACTGTCTTGTTGTTTTTTCAAAAAAAGTTACTGTTATTTTTTAATTAAATTTATACTCGATTTTCAACTCGGTGACAGCTTTGGTCCCCTCGTTCGCCCGTCATTTCAGTGCGGGACAGGACGTTGTGCTGATCGGACCTGTGCTACTTTTTTCTCCACTCGATACAATATCATAAATGGTGTAATTAAAGCAGTGTTGTATATTTTAGCTATACATCGCGATGCGGTTGCTAGGGCTCGTCCATTAATTAAGCGATGTTTTTTTGAAACTTTTAAAAATGTTTCATGGTATTTTAGCTGAGGCATCGAAAGTTCGTTAGTTTGTAGAACTACTCATATAGTGGATTATAGTATTAGTACGTAACTACCTTTAGAAAAAATATGAATTCATCAAGTTACACAACTTACTTTTTTTTTGCAGTATTCGACATCCACACGGATGAAAACATATTATAGCGAATGCTAATAATTAAAAAAACCTATATATTACATAATAAAAATAAATAAAGACATTTTTTAAATTATCACTTCGAAAAATATTATACATATACTAGCGGGACCGGCAGACGTCCTGCCCTGAAATTAAAACAAAACTTAGAACCCGTTTCCAGCGCCACCTACCGGGTCCAAATGTCAGACCATCGAGGAACCCATTGAAATATACACACAAAATTTCATCCATATCGGTCCAGCCGTTAGGTGACAAACACACGTACAGAAGAATTATATTTAATAAGATAATAAAAATAGATTTTTTGATAACCAACAAACTTGAAATTGTTGTTGGACTCACCCTAAGTTTTATGCGGCACTGGAGTAACCATAGCTTGTACAATTCGTCAAATATACTTTAAAACCTGTGATACTTGAAATTGGACCTTATCTTATAGAAATAAGGTTCATTGTCACGTAACTCCTATAACTATCACGTTTCAAGCTGTATTATGAACTTTTAAAATATCTGTTTTGTCTCGATTCGAGTTGCGAGGGAGAGCGTTGCGCGTTCTTTGTGAGGGCGCGCGGGGGGTGCAGCGCCAATCGAGCAAGGTCATTCGCGTATATCGTCACCTTAATATAGATAAAACTATTTTTATGTTTATGTTTGTTTCCCCGTTTAGTTTATCTATGGATTTATGGTTGGATTTTTCCTGGCAAATCCATTCCGGCCAAGTCAGTAATTTTTGGGTACCTGTTTATTAATTTGGCTTTCGTTTCAATGTTCAGTTCCATTTATTTTCATTTCCTTATATATGATGCAGTCACGTGAAGATACCCTACCAAAACTTTTAGGTCACCTCGTATCTACATTTAAGAGGTCTAAAATAAAAATAAACAGTTTAAGACATGTTTATAACAATATTAATAAGTTATAAATGAAAGCAAACTTAAAAGATGTTTCATTAGGTGCTCAGCGGTAATATTGGTTCACCAAAACCCTAAAATGACTCGATATGAAAGGAATTCTGGGATGAAACCCGTCGAAGTTTTCAATTAAATTAAAGGAACGTGTTTAGACCGTTTTAGTACAGAAGACATACTATATAGACGACAATGCTTGAGTGCAGTGTTCTCTCTTGTAAATCTTATGTAATAATTTTATGTTTGTTTTGAAAATAGATTATCGTTCCGTAAAAGTAACCTTCCAAACCGTGCGTTAGAACTTAACATCTCATAATTGCCTATTTGGCTGAATAAACATTTAATTTTAATACATAGTATCGTATAATTTTCCACATAATTAAACAAGCCAACTGCTAAAAAACAAATTATTCAGTTTTTAATACCACTAAGGTTGTGCTTGTTGTTATGAAAAAGGATAATAAAAAATATAGTTTATCTTTCAATAAGTCTAGTGTTTGACCCGATATTGTTTTTCTCTAATTTAAGCAACAAATTCCATCCAAGGAAAAAATTTGAGAAAGACAACAAGAGGAAAATAACCCCCAAAAATCACGCTAAGGATAAAACTAGGATTATTCTTTGTGAGAGATAAACAATAAATCCGTAACAATGACAGCTCTGTGGTCCGTGTGGAGTTCATCTCATCGCTGATTGGTTGTCAGCCACTTGCCACATTATACTACTAAGTGATAAAGTTTTTGATGCAGCCTTTTTACACACTGAACTTTTTACAAACCAAATGTTGGTTTAATTCATTTTATCCTTAATATAGATAAAACTATTTTTATGTTTATGTTTGTTTCCCCGTTTAGTTTATCTATGGATTTATGGTTGGATTTTTCCTGGCAAATCCATTCCGGCCAAGTCAGTAATTTTTGGGTACCTGTTTATTAATTTGGCTTTCGTTTCAATGTTCAGTTCCATTTATTTTCATTTCCTTATATATGATGCAGTCACGTGAAGATACCCTACCAAAACTTTTAGGTCACCTCGTATCTACTTTTTAGAGGTCTAAAATAAAAATAAACAGTTTAAGACATGTTTATAACAATATTAATAAGTTATAAATGAAAGCAAACTTAAAAGATGTTTCATTAGGTGCTCAGCGGTAATATTGGTTCACCAAAACCCTAAAATGACTCGATATGAAAGGAATTCTGGGATGAAACCCGTCGAAGTTTTCAATTTAACTTGGGATTGAGTTCTACGCTGATGTAAATTTATTATCAGAATTTCATGAATAAAATGTACGGTGCATTTTATGGCGGCAAAATTCCCTGCAATGTTTATACATTGTCATTTCATTATTTATTGAAATATTATCTCATCTAACTAATCTTTTTTTTTGCCAAAACGGACACTATAAATAAGAGTAGAAATCAGTATAAAAAAAACATTTACGTAATTTTAAAAGTATGTTACGTACCTAATTAAAAAATCTTTCATTTTTATTTAATGTGTTAAAATAACTTTTAAACTCGATTTATGTTCTATTCAAGTACTCAATTAATCGTAGAAAGTCTGGTGGGCATGTCTGATTAAACTTACCTTTTTCAATGTAATGATCTTTTTCGATGTGACGCGCACACCGTCCGTTGATATATGAATTGTCACTTTGTGTTTCTTCATACCATTTGTTTTAAACTCGTACTGAAAAAAGAAAAAAAAAGTTACCCTTTGTTTTGTACTATGTAAGCTAAATACGGCAAGATAATTATACCTAGTCTTTTCTATGGAATTGTTATGGCTTCAGTAATCTTTTAGGTGAGGCAATGGTCGAAAGGAGAAGCGCTTTTTTGGAGTCGGCCAGTCGCGGAAAAGATACAAACCATGTTGAATGATAAATCATTAGTGAAAGCAAGATTTTTGCTTCTGAAATATTATGTAGTTTTTATAATTACGACTTTTATAATTTCTACAACTTTTGTACAACCATTTTTTCGATATCTTGAACCATTATCGAGATTTCGATATTTTTATTTATATCAGATTAAGGAAATTCCTCAACATAATTATCAGATTATGGGTCAGTACAACAAAGACATCAAGAAGAACCGTCTGTATAAAAATCTGACGCGCTTGAGTATTTCAAGGTCACGATTTATTTTTGCATTTTCAAAAATCGGCCCTGACTGATGGTCGCGTCCAAATCGTCAGTCTTTAAAATAGGAGCTACTGGAGGGTTCACTTAACATCCTTTATCAATGTCTGACGTGCTCGAGTATTTTTTTTTTAAATATTTTCGACCTCTTCGTACGGCCACCCCCACCACGCAAAACGGCAGATTATTATTTTTCCGTTATCAGACAGACGTGGCGCGACTACCGTATCGTTATCTGACGCGCTCGAGTATTTCTTGGTGACTGTTTTTTTTTACATTTTTGAAACCCTGTAGACGCTCCCCCCACCGCTGAAGGGGAAAATATCACATAACCTTTTTTTCTTTATTTCACTTAATCTTCAAATTCCAGTAGGTCCCAAAGACGCTCGAGTAACTACAAATTTTGCATCATTGCCTCCCCTACTATTAGCTCCTTATTCTTAAAATTGCCGTTTTATATAACGTAATCAAGTCAATTCAAAACTTACTACGTTTTTATTAAAAGTAGTTAATATCCAGGTTCTCAAATATCAACTCATAAAAATCTGTTCAACCATAAAGATATAGACAGTCGAGCTTCTGTAGACTAGAAGTGTATATTATGTAGGTACATTAGAAATAATAGGTCCTTCAGGGATCGTCCATTAATCTTATTTTTTCGACTAACATGCGATTTCTAACAATAAAAATAAATTAAATGATACCTGTTTTTGAAGATAATATTCTGAACATTTTTAAGGTCTGTTGCCAAAAATACACGTGATTTTGGATAACGTGAGGAGGGTTAGTCTCCATCCACGTATCACCAGGGGGAGTCGATGCACTTTTGGCATTTGAATAATGTCGACTCAGTTCCGGCAATTTCATAGGTAGAACGTGGATAGGACAGATAAGACCTAATTAATGGTTTTGTAATTTGAAAAGTGTTTGAATATCATTAAATGAAATTTTTCATGCGTTCGGCTGCTATATGCAATCAGGAATCTTTGTTAA
This sequence comes from Ochropacha duplaris, assembly GCA_951361185.1. Taxonomy (NCBI): domain Eukaryota; kingdom Metazoa; phylum Arthropoda; class Insecta; order Lepidoptera; family Drepanidae; genus Ochropacha; species Ochropacha duplaris. The sequence continues at coordinate 8,065,460 of OX592690.1, forward strand.
TTTTTACTTATACGCAGCCAGAAGATAGCAATTAACGAATAATCCACAGTAATACATTTTAAATTTAAGGAAATATGTAAGGCTATATTTACAGGCCCAGACCGTATTCAAAAGTGTCGCAAAATCAAAATGCTCCAATCGCTCTTTATTAAATTCGGATGGACTTGCAAATGTGTGGGTCTCGGTGGCGAACATTAGCGCTCGTGGAGCCGGTTGCTTTTAGCGGAATAACGTTAACGCATCCATTATGTGACACTCTGTTACGTATAACTACGGTTTAATTTAATTTACCACATATGGATGACATTTACCCGCATTTTCTTTTGGTATTTGGGTTTGACTTGTCTATTTTTAACCGACTTTAAAAAAGGAGGAGGTATGTTTTTTTTTATTATTTCAAATCATGATAGAGGCCATTATTATGTGAAAATTTCGACTAGCTGCCAATTACGGTTTAAACTCTGCGATGGCCGATAGTGGGCCCAGGTTAGTAGGTAAGTACAGATCGCTAAAAAGGACTTCTGAAGGTATATTTTAAATTTAACTTATTTTACGATACGTTGATAGTATTACGAAGGATTGATTTGTCTTATGAATAGCAGTTTGTACTCAGTAAATATATATAGCGCCCAATGTGATTCATTTATATTCAGGCGCGGGCGATGTCAAGACGCGTGTCGTATTCTTATTTCAATGTAACGCGATCTGTCCCGACTCGGGCCGCCCTGTCTCGCTTATGCGTTTATAATGTCGGTACTCTCCTTTGCCCCTGCCAATTTCATCTTTTATCTGGTGTCTGCCTTCAAAATCAGGCGATAAAATAATTGGGGTACCCTAGAGACGCAGATGGTAGATTTACGGAAAATATTGTGACTTCACGAGATATTTGACAGTTGAAATTTTGGCATGTGGTGTAGCGGGTCAATGGGTGTATGGAAATAATGTATTTCATTCGACCTGCGCGTGTGGCACCTACCTAAGATCAAGATTGGGTCGATACGGTTCACAAGAAACAACTGCTCTAAAGCTTTTAAATATGCCCATTTCTTATGTTTTTTTAATTAATTTTCTTACAACATATCACTTACATAATTGTTCTGAGTATTTGTTATGCAAGCATATTGCAGTTACCAAAAAATAAATTATTATACGTCTCCATCTGGCGATCTTCCATTGTTGAGTCAACACGAGTTTGCCATCTTTGTATCTAGTTTGAAGTTTACTCATTTTTAATAAGAGATGTAAAGCGTAGTTAATATTTTTTACATCTTTATTTTAATAAAAAAACACATGCAATATTGTTATTTCAAGAAAGTGTTTTCATTTTTCCATGATTAAAATGTTTTAATCTAATAAAGTTACCTTGAAATCTAATCTACAAAATAAAATACAAGTAACGACAGTCATGCGCGTGATTCCGGAGTGTTTTTGAAGTAAATGGACGCCAATATTGAGCAAACCTCTCCGTCTTATTAAATTCTTTGTTGGGAAAAAGAATATTGTCTGTCGGTACAAACACAGATTCGTTTCGTTTGTGTCTTTGTTATTTGTAGGCGCGAACATCAATAAATTATTCAATCTTAGATAAGAGTTTTGGGACTACGTTTTTTAAGTGTCAAAAAATACAAAATGTATGGTTCCAATTGTTCTCATCAGTTGTTCCTAACTTTTTGTTTATTTGCGACAATGAAAAAGACGTGGTTGCAAAACGCTTACCAGAAAAAAATATAATTTATTATTTAATCATATTATTAAAAAAATTATTGTAAATAAGCGAAATCTGAATCATTTTACAAATTACAATTCCTTTAATTGCAACGGGTATATATCTCATTTATCCAGAAATGCTATTTATGTATCTACTATTTTTGGTGTCAACTATCATAAGTTTAACAAAAATAAATAATATACTATGTAGATACTAATAAGAGATATAATTTTTCAAGGAGGCCACTGACAAGCTGTTAAGCTTGTCTAAAAGTCAGTAAGACTTATACAAAAAACCAATCAATGAAGTGAATGGATTAGTTAACTTAATTCTTAAACTACAGTATAAGAAACCAGCTAAATATCTCGACATGACGCTTTATGTAAAGTTACGCTGGAAAAAGTGCGTCAAGAAGAAAAAACGATGAATTTTTCAGTGGATTTTAGGACGTATTATTATATACAATACGTGAGCACGGATCTTGAGCACCGCTCGCGAGCGCCGTGCGCACGCGGCGCTCGCGATCCAATTTTTGAAAGTTACACACGGGGCTCCAAGGCGAGCCAATTTGAGCATTCATTTTCACTCCAAATAATATGGAATAAAAGACGACAAAAACGAAAACTCTAGATCAAAAAATTATACCAAAATCGTAATCAATACGACAAAAATATGGAAGTTTTAAAATCAACATTTAAAACTTCCATATCATTGTATTCAACGAATAAAGTCTTCTTTATCCATTATTATTTTGCATTGGCTCGCGAGCGCCGTCCGTACCGTCCACCCGCACCGAGCCGTGCTCGGTCGGTGTGGACGCGGCTAATCAGAAATATTGATATCCATCGAAACCTAAACAAATACAGTCAGTATTTGTTTATTTTTATATTTTTGAAATAAAATTCATTTAAAATTAAAATTCTCAGCCAACCACAGATTAAATTTGTTTCAATTGGCCAGTAGGGTACTATGGAACGGCAATTTCATAGGTAAAGACCTAATAATAGAAAGCTAGATTGTAATCAAAAATAGGAAACTACGAGTATCTATGACATATCATAGACTAAGGAAAACATATTTCCTTAGACCTAGACAACCTAACAGAGTATGTAAAGCAAAATTACTTAGCAGAAGATAATAAATGTTTAATGAAAAATAAAAAGTGAGTGAAAATGGAATGACTTACACGAACTCGGCGCATTGCTGCAACGATCTCGACACGGTTCGATGGTCGAGGCACGTCCAAAGACCCGATGTACTGTGGAAAATTTAAATAATTAGAACTAGTTTACTATTAGTTTAATAATATAATAATAAAATTTGTTAAAATAACGATGGTGGTTGCTGGTGTGATAATCTGTGTACCCCGCCAAAGAACCCTTACGAGGGTTCGATTAGAACATATTATTTTGTTGCGTCTGAAATATCAAAGCCTGTTTATTTTCTTTTTTTTGTCATTGATTCTTGGTAGTACTTGACCTTTACGGCTGTTGGTTTTTTGGCAATAAGAGCTTTGCAATATTAAAAGTAATTCACGAATAACTAGATAATGCATCGACTAAATGACTTTGGTATGAGATAATGAGAGTGATGTGTAAATAATATACCAAGAAGAGTTATGGATGGGAATCTCTATTTTACGGTATTGTAACACAAAGATTATCGTAAAATCTTCACTTCCATATATGAAAGTGAAGATTTTTTAAATAGGGATAAAATATAATAAAAAAATAGACACCTACATTTACAAAATAGGAATATTTCAGTTTAAATCTATTTGAATTGATAATGAAGCTAAACTAGTTTTTAATATATATATATATATATATATAAAACACATTCGTAGACCCAGCTAATAAAGTGGATTCACGTAGATTTTACAACTGCGTGGGACCAACCGCACTGTTATTACAGGGTTTCTCATGCGCAGAGAACCAAATACAACAGCAACACATTATGTAAACTACTGTTTTTCTGCGGCTTTATTCACCTAGTTGAATAGTGACCGAGCGGAAAGTACGTAAGAAACAACAAAAACATCAGTAATTCGCCTATAATAATATTTACGGTTAATATAATAAATTAAAAATTATTAAAATAACTGGTCATTATGAATAATTACATCATGATTTCGAAAAAGTGATAAATGTTGTAAATTTTATCACTTTTGTTATTATTAATAATTCACTACTGTCTTTGGTAAAAGTAAAAAAAAAAACAAACCAGAAATGAACATTAATGAAGAGATTTTTACGAAACACATAGTATACATGCCCCCACCCGCCTCAATTTAGGTATAGGTGATTCATTCTGTGTTAATTATCACTTTGTCTACATTGAGTAGATATTATATAAACCTAATGGCTGGATGTTATATATTATATCTGGATTTATTACTTTCGCTACAACATATACTCGTATATACCTTAGTATATACCTTACCTATTAAAGCGCTAATATGCAAACATATATTTTCTGTTACATACCTTGGAATAAATTACTCTCGAATAAATTTTAAAAACTCTTTAAAAGTTTTCCAGAAAATTCCTCAGGATAGGGGTATCAGGATAAATAAACCACAAATGTCTCACTAATCAGTAGGTTTATTTATTAGGTAATTCTTTAAAGTACCTATTTGTTTCTTGTGGATCAAATCGTCCCTTTATTGAGATATTTTTCGCAGTCCAAACGGAGAGCCGTGCGAAAATACTAAAGAACCAATAAAGAAATAATAAGGACACTCGAACAAATGGTACACAATTTATTATAAGTTCAAATAATATCAAATCATTATGAAATAAATGTAATTGCTGCATTTTTACAGTATTAAACGAAACAGAAAGAGAAGGCGGTAAAAACTTTTTAAATTATTGGGAGTAGTCGCGCTTTAAGACTCTTCCAATAATTGATTAGGTACTTAAAATTACTTATTTAATTAACCTTAGAGCCGGAAGTGCACTTCCTTCCTTACAAAATATAAATTTGTAGTATTATGTATCTCTGCTACCTAATCTCTAGCCACTCTTAGAATGCGATCCTTAAGTCTGTCAGTTGGACATGACTAGAGATGAGAAATAATTAACAATTAACAGTTTAAAAGTAAATAGTGATTTACTTTTTAACTGTCAATTGTTAATTTAACTGTTACCAATAAAAAGTTACCGAGGTTCATTACCTACTTGTTTGTCTGGATTCTAATTTCTGGAATGTACCTAACTAAAGTAATAAAGAAAATAAAAATGCGATAATAATATTCAGATTTTTTTATATGTATACAGAAAAAATCATAAAAAGGAGTTGCGACTGTCAAACAAACAAATTTATGTCGATTCCAATTCGCTTGAGGAGGTGCTGTCTTCGTCATCATCTTCGCCTACATGTATAACTATATCAGTATCAATGATACTATACATTTTAATATCTCGGTCAAAGTTTTCTAAAATAAGATTTTTCCTATTTGCGACAACCTTCGCCCAGTTATATTTTGTTGCCGAATGGCAGAGAGCTATTGTGGCGGGCTGCATGCATAACCTTTTATTTGAGCCCAGATTAGCTTAAATGCATTATACTGGCAATGATAAGGAGGGATTCTGTGAACGCGATGACCGTATTCCAGAGCCAATTCATCTATTTCATAACGCACTTTTGTCGGCTTGCTGTCTTTAACTAATTTCTGGAACCACTCTGTAAATGTCGCAGCGTTCATTTCTTTCGTGGTAATCAGTAGTGGTTTTAGATTCAAATGGCAGTAAGCCGTTTTCTATGAAACCGTATTTTGCAAAACCAGCGTTTTCCAAACCCTTTACCTATTGGTACTTTACTTTTGACGTAGACGTTTGTGTATCATCTGTCCAAGAACGGGAAAGCGCGTGATTGGCGTTTAGCCATGTCTCCTCAATGAATACGACGTTCAAAATCGAATCAAAACCCATATTCAGTTTAGTCCCTGGTACTTATGAACAATTGACTCTACCACCGGTTCGGAAAACACTTAAACTGAGAAGATTTCGGCAAGAACCTCAGCAAGGCAATTTTTTTTGCAGTGGACGTTATCCCAGTCATCGAAGTTTTTCGCTTCCCTTAAAAATGTTATTCGTTTTAAAATTATATCATAACGAAAAACTAATTATTGTATAGTATAACGACACGTTACTTTTACCAGCTATTTTTGGCACATATAAAATATAGTTATAAAAAATAATAGTTTTCTTATTTATTTAACATTAAATTTAGTGCAAAAATATAACATTTATTTTAACTTGACATAGTGATATATTTTAAATGATAATTATTTGGTACGGCAAATAAACGATCGTTTTATTTTTTATCTTAAATCTAACGCGACATCAAAGTTACGTCGTCCGTTCTGTCACGCACGACCCTTCAGGATCGCATGCTAAGAGTGGCTAGAGTATAAGTCTTGAGATGAAATATAAGTAGGTAAATAAGAAATTACAAATTTTTTTTTAGTACTGGATTTTATTTACAACAAATGTACAAAATATACAAGCAAATGTACAATTATAATACATAAAAAACTTCTTCGAGGCTGCCGCTGCTGCCGATCGGCAAGGTTCCCAGAAGGCTGGCAGCGTTTCCTCTTTGGATGGCCAAGCTGATGCGTTGGCGGAAAAAGCTCCCCGCCCGCCGGTCACCCGAGGCCTCGATTAATTTTTTACATAAAATATTTGCGAAACGACGAGCTTCAGACCCTCACGGACCCATGGTCTCAACCGCAAAAGGCATAAATTGATAATTTGGACCAATACAAGCGTACTTTTTGAATTTTTCCGCACCTTTCGCAGCCGCTCCCGCGGCTTTACAAGTCACCGGTAAGTGAGATGGCGCAAGTGTATCGACACAAGTGGCATCCCACACCAACGGCTTGCCGACACTCCACGGGATCAAAGTCATACCATCCGGCCTCTTGCCGTCGCAACGCGAAATACCGACTGGTTCGAGTACAGAAGGCACGCCGGCGACAACAAGAGCCCTACGGATAATATCATTAAGAGCCACGTGGCGTGAAATACGACCGGCGCTTTGAGAACACGAAAGCCCATGATGGCCGAGCTCAATTTTTGTTATAATTACAAATTATAACATACACAAGAAATCTATTCGGAATAGAGGAACTCTGCAATAACTATGGAAGAATAAAGTTAACACATATGCAGTCACGTAGGTAAACTGAATAGAACATTATATTTCACTAAAAATCCAGCTAAAAACCTTACAGCTAAATAACCACGGCTCACTTGCCCCATCACTATATTTTTAAGAGTGATTTAAGATATTTACCAGAGGTTTTACGTTGAACTTCTTATGTCACCCCACAAATAATTTTATACGCCTTCCACCATAACCATTACATTTTCAGTAACCACCTTAAATTGCGATTGCAATGTAGTAGGCGTTTGATTTACATTCTACCACCGTGCTATGGTTAAATTTATCTTTTGTACTGCTCAATTTCATAAAATAAGAAACCTGATGTTTATAACAATAAAATACTTATAACATTTTTAATTGAAAAGAAAACAATTTCCCGATTGAAAAATGCTGTGTTTGTGATAAATAGGTAGGTAAATTTGTATGTTAGTTAATTTTAACGTGATTTAAGTTGCGATCTTCGGAAGTTTTAAAGCATAGATAGGTACCCGTAACTATAGGTAAAAAAACGTAACTTACATTGCTCAATTACCTATTGACAACGAAATTGATCTAGGTAGATATATAAAAGTAAAGTAGGTAACTATCACTGCTGTATAGATAGAGTTAAATAAAAATACTAAAATAAATGATTAAATTTAAGTGATCTCGGCTTACATAACGGAATATGTCAAAAACTTGCCAAAAAGCAAATGAATTTTCACTTTTATTGTCAGCACTACATACCAGGAGCAATTCCACTCGATTTCCGCCGAAGGGAAGTCGGGTCCTGTAATGTAATGTCGATTTGCCTTCGGGAAGATGGCACACTTCGTATAAATCGTTTTTGTGAGCTTTTATTTCATTTTACAAACGATAAATTCTTTTACTGTTTTATTAAGTAACCTACTGAAACTACTTCTGATATCTTTATTCTTGTTCGGTCAAAACTTAAACCAGATTTCGGATCCCATATGAACAAGCCAATACCTATTATTAAAAAAGAAAAACGTTGGTAAATAATTGTTGTTAGTTAAAATAAGCATTTCCTTTTTGTATTCATATCCTTTCAAGGACACCTACTAATAGTTTCATATTAGGTATATTTTACCTTAAAAACAACATAGCCATTTTAATTTTAACATAATTTAAGCAGGGTTGGCTACTTAGTCTAATTACGACGCATTCTGACCACCAAGTACTTACTGTCACTATACGTGCCTAGGAAAAGCGACACTCCTCTAGGGAATACTTTGTTCAAAGTTAATTTACCTTCTCCAAGGAATAAACAAGTAAGTGAAGCGAGAAAGGTAATTATTGTACAATAACAGTAAATGGATTCCAAAACCTTAAGCGTAAATTTTCACGTTATCATTATGGTGATGATCGCTATTGAAGTAGATATAATTTACATAAAGCTTATATCCCTTGTACGAGCTACTTCATCATAATATTTGCTGGCAAGACATAGCTACTGAACCGAGTCGTGTATTCGGTTCGTAATTAGGTACGGTACAAGTCGTCAAGAGCGGCCGGGACTCGGGAGGACAGTTTGTCAGCGATCACTAACTTAATTAAGTTGATGCCTCATCGATAGAACGTTCACGTTTACATTTAAATTATCATTCTAAAAATATCCCTTCCATTTAACTATCAAGAAAATAAAAATTGGCTTTTAAATCTTAATAATTTCGATTATAGGAGATTACACCTTTTTAATCGAGTGTGTATGTGTGTGTTATGCAATATTTTCGCCGATTGTAAAATATTTAGTTGTTTTTAGTATTTCAATAACGTGCTTATCCTGCGGAATGTTTTGAAATGGGATATTAGCCACAACCATGTTACCTTTTACTACACAACTCTGCCTTTTACTATTTATGTTACGTATAAGAAAAATATAAAAAAGTCTCTACTGTATTTGAACTGCATGAATGGTGGATATGCTGTGCTGTGGTTGCAATATTTCGCATTGCAAAAATTGATCGTATCACTGACCTTTCTGTGCAAGAGATTTCAATTACGCACTAATAAAAGATATGGGGCTAATTATTTTCTGTAGAATTCATAATTCGAATCTTGATCGTACAATCGAATTTAAATTTTACTAATATTATACTCGTAAATGTGAAAGTGCGTTTGATTTTGGCTCAGTCACGCACTAACGGCTAAACATATTTAGATGAAACTTGGCATATCTACAGGTAAATCATATCTTAGAATACATAGGATTTTTTTTATCCCGGGAACAGATAAGATCCCTAGGGAACGCGGGTGAAACCGCGGGGGACAACTAGTGAATACATATTTTTTGATTGCATTTAATCGTCTCTTGTTACAAGAGATTAAAGTATGGATTTAGATTGTTTTTTGTCAAGATAAACATGGAGGGAGGTAACATAATTACCTTCTATAAGTGTCACTGTCACACAGTAAAGGACATCTTTAACAATATCTCCTGAGATTATGAATGGTTGCCGACCTTTTTTTATAATGCCTGTAGGCCAACATAGCTCTGAACATGAATTTGAACTTACGTTGCGAAGAAGTTGCTAGTCGACTTGATTACCAGGCCGCTATTAAAAAATCCGTACAAAAATAAGTCTTGGTGTTCACAGCTCAATGGCTGAATAAAATGGGGAAATATATACCATGCGGACGTAATCGCAGGTTAAATATTACGTAAACTGTTTTACACACAAATGCGATGTTATCTATATAATATCTTACACTAACCAGTGTACAAAACGTCTAAAATACTCGAAAATAGTAAATACCTACATTGTAAAATAAAAATTAAAAAAAAAAACATACATCCATTCCTTCTTTCTTTCCATTTTTAAACGACTTCAAAAAAGGAGGAGGTTATATTATTATATTCGACTGTGTGTATTTTTTTATGTATGAATTACCAATTTAACGACAAAGAATATTTATTATTTATTTATATAGAGATGAAATACATCAAAATATCTATCTATCGTTTTCTGATTTGATAAGACAGTCAACATAGTTATAAACGAAACTAAGTAAACTTATGTTTACTTACCTAACTACAAATTATATTTCAAATCTCCCAAATAATCTCGAACAAGATATTGAATTTTGAGTAGGTACCTATTACTGTTTGGTTCAAATAGAAAAATCTATTATGTATTGAATGCGAATAAAATAATACCATCGCTATCCATCGCGACGTCTCAGACGACGTACGAATAAAATTGATTCAAACAATATACATCACACTCGTGAAATATATTCCAAATTGAACATTGGAACATTATATACATACATTCCTATAGCAACATTACTTGTAGAACTTATTTTGTGATTGCCGCAAGTCTCTCGGTTTATACTACACTATGCGATTATAGTATTATAGCTACTAAATCTGAAATAAAAAATAGCTACAAACAATGTGCATTCATGCTGAAAGTTAAAGAATAATGGTAAAAAACCATCCAACCAAAATTGTACTCTAGGGCATTGACATAGATTTTATTTAGTATGTAGATATGACTTATTTGTATGAGACTTTCATACAAGTAAATTACTTATTTTATTAATAAATTATACATAGTGCAAAGATAGATAGATAGATTCATGCACAGGTACCCGTGCAAGAAGCCTGTGTCAGATTATGGCGTGCCACAGAACTGTGTATTCTTTGTTGTCTATATAATTTGAATCTTGTTGAATGCTAGCTCCTCTCTCGCTATCTTCAGTATTAGCTCTTTGCACACAACTCTATTTTATTTCTCCAACTCATCTTGATTTTGTCAATTTTAAAAGATGAGTCTCGTACGTAACGTATGATAAAAGAGTGGATTATTTAATAAAACGGTTAAACAATCTACTATTTTATAATTGATTAGATTACCTTTATATGTTATGATTTTATGTAGTTTTTCGATCCTGGATATAATAATTTCCCTTAAATAACTGTTGATAACACTTCACTATAGGCTCAATTTCTAAAAACATCTCAATTGTCTCTCTGATCTGATGATTTATTTTGAATTATGATTGTAGGTACACTGTGTCTCCTTGGGGTGGTACGTATCTTAGAACCCTTTTAATTTTTGTTTGTATCATTGTACCACATAGTCCGAAAACCCTCCGAGAATTTGGAGAAGCTAATGGTCACGAAAAAGCTAGAAGGAAAGAGCCCTAGGGGACGCAGCCTAATAAGTTGGTCCGACCAGGTGTCCAAACAACTGGACACAAAGATCTTAGATGCCTTACACCACGTCAAAGACCGAGAGCAGTAGAAGCGGCTCTGTCGTGAGAAAGTGCAACTGCCGGAACACACCAACAGGTGCTTGGCGACAGATTTTCAACTTGAGGGTGGTAGCCAGCCAGTCGAGTACCACATAGTACCCTACCACCGTGCGAATTATGATTTGCACTAGCATTAGACGAAGTTAGTTTACTTTTTGAGGTTTTTCTCTTTAATCAAAGCACAATGTATTCTGCGAAAATTTTAAGCCAACTACGTATAAAAAACTGCCTGTCGTTATGTTGTAAACTTACTAATACGGTCCCATTGGCACCTTTTGGGTAAGGAACCCTAAAAAGGATGACTATAGTCTAACAAAGGAAGCTCACGAATTCGCTCAAAGCATAAACCAAATCAACAGTCTATTTATGGAAATGACTTACTTATTCAAGGGAGGAACAAAATAGATTAACGGTGTCTTGTAAGTATTAAGACTTCTTTAGTTACCTAACTAAATTTAAGAGCTCAATATCAATTGTTTAATAAAGAGATATTAGGTTTGAATCTGTTGCTCAAAGATTATACTAGCTTAATCTCACTGTCTCTCTAGCTAAATCTCTCAAAACAAACAAACACAAACAAACATGGAATAAATATTGGAATCTTAAACAAGTATTCAAAAGCGACCTCCCGGTAGATTTGAAGAAAAAGGTAATGGATTCAAACCTTCTCCCATGCCTAACATAGGCATGCCATACATGGAAATTTAACTCTACCAAAATTATTTCATGCCAAAGGGGAATGGAGCGCAGCATGCTTAACATAAAAAAACAATATAGAGTCAATCACTCAAAAATCAGATCGTGATCAAGAGCAATAGATTTTTTTACACGCACTAAGACTAAAGTGGAAATGGGCAGGCCATGTAGCACGACTACAAGACAACAGATGGGCCAAAAAACTAACTACCTGGATGGGACCAATAGGTAAAAGGAAACGAGGAAGACCACACACTGGGAGGACGAGATTATACGTCTAGTAGGATCCCGCTGGTTAGAGATAGCGAAAGACCGAGACAGATGGCACTCTCTGGAGGAGGCCTTCACCTCAGGGGAACCCCTTAAATAAATAATTTATTTTTATTATTTAATTAATTATAACATGTACAATTGTGAAACTGGGAAATATAAGGCTTTTTTATTTTTATTTATTTTATAATCTCACTGTAGGTACTCTTATCTGTTTCTAACAAGAAACGTAAAATAATAAAAAGATTCTGGCATGTTCCTGTCTGTCAGAAAGTCTTATTGCTAGCTAAGCCGAAGCTTATTATTTCTTATTTAAAAACGTGAATTTAGTCACCATATTAATTAGACATGTCATGACTATCTATATAAATAAAAAATATATGCTGTTCGTTGCTAATCTGGACCGATTTGGCTATTTTTGGTCTTAAAATGTTCCTAATAATCCAACTGAGGTTTATATGAAATAAAATTGGAAAAGTTGCCTTTTTAAATGGAAAATTTGGGAACTGTAAGCGCTTTTTCTATGGGTTCTTTTTGGCATGGACACAATCAGGTTTGGCTACTTTTTATTTTGGAAATGCGGGTACCCCCATATGATAGTAGGTAACAGTTAATAAAAGGCTATTACAATTTTTTTATATGTAGTTATGGATACAATTAATCTCTATATTATAAGATAATTAATAAAATCCATAAAAATGCAGGTAGCGGTCCTGCTAGCTAACTCTAATTTTTATACGACCGTATTTTAAAGAATTTTATTAATGATCTTGAAAGACCCGAGATCGTAGAACTCGGAATTATATATGGATGTCTATATTCTATATTTACAATTTTATAGAGCAACCGGAATGTAGGCTGGTGGACCGGTCGTGAGTCAAGGACGCATACAGTCACGTGACGACCGCCGTTTGACCCTGGGCCCTGGTGGCGCGTCGAGTCGCCACCGCGTGTCAACCTAATCGACAGTGAAATTGTGACTCCTACAATATTGAGATCAAGAAGACGCTACAAGTTTTTATACTTACCACTTGAATTATGTTAGGAATTAATTAAACATTTAACACAGGCAGATAGGGTTGAGTGTATTCATTTCAACTCGTGGAAAATATTCACATGAAGACAGAATTGAGCATGTCTTACATTGTAAATTTGTAAAACATGCTTCCCTTATTCAGTCTGAAATCGTCTCTGAGGAAGTTCAAAGGGTCCATATATTATTCATGGCACATTCAGTGCCTCGTCCCTCAGATTGCAATGAATACAAGCGTGGGAAAACAGCCCACAAGTGCAGCAAAGAAGCGTTTATAATATGTATGTCAAGGTCACATAAAAGGTCAAGTGATCATCTTTCGAATGAAAATAAATAAATCTTGATGAAACAAAAACTTCCCAAGTATTGTGATGTTATTCATAGGGTTTGGAGTCCGTAATTATCCGTGGCAAATATGAAAAGAGACTGTTTCGTTGGTATTATTATTATTCAATTTATTTAATTAGTGTAAGATTTATATTTGATTTTTAAACTAACATAGATATTTACATTATAATAATATAATAATAATTATTATATATTTAATAATTATTTTATTTATTTATTCACATAAAAATTACAAACATTATATGAAGTTCCTGACAATAGGATCAAAATCAAATTTATGTAAGTAATAATTACCTTAATTAATTAATATGTGTGTGTGTGTGTGTGTGTGTATGTTATTTAGTTGTGACTGTAACGTATATCTTTGTGTGTGTACCTATATGAAGTAGTTAATTAAACTTGTGAACTATCAGAAATAGAGACCCATTAGCATTTTTACATTATCATCATAGTCATGATTTAAGCCAAGTTAAGATTATATTTCTAATTTTATTATGATTGTGCTTTCTTATTTTTATTTGCTTATTTAGTATATTGTATAACTGTGTAACGATGACATTAGCCTGCTTCTGCGCAAATCTCGTTTTTACAGTAGGTACAGGACACCTTTCTACTCTACTGTAAAGATACATCTGGTAAGTAAGGTACGATTTTTTTATGGTAACGTCGTATACTTTCGTATATATATTACATTTAATATTATTCATTACGCGCACAGTTTAAATCAAATTTAAAGTCAAGAATTTAAATTAGCTGTTTAATGTTTAAACATTAAGATAAAACAGATTTTTTACGGATTAAATGCACTCTATTACAATATGATATATGAAAACAGTGGCACTTGTACTAATTTCTAAATAAAAACTTGAGAGGTGTCAAGGGATACCCGGATGGAACGAAGTTATATAAGTTATATAAGTCGAGAGAGTATATATATATATATATAAATATATAAAAACATTTCTATTTTTTCTATTTTTTTTTACATATATATATACAAACAAATTTTAATGTACAACTATAATATATAAAAAACTTCTTCGAGGCTGCCGCTGTTGCCGATCGGTAAGGTTCCCATTTCTATATATATATATAAATAGAAATGAAAATATCTGGCTTGCTTTCTATAAGAGAGAGAGAGAGACAGAGAAACATGCGCACGCCGCACAGCTTTTAGTGTCAGTCGGTCGGGTGACAGCGACTGTCACCCGACCCTACCCGACCCGACCCGACAACTGACACTAAAAGTGTCGTGACAAATTTTCCGTCTAGCCCCCTTTCACATTCACAACGCGCGATAAGGAACTTCGTTCCAAAAATAAACTATTGTTGTAATTATGTAGGTATTCTGGCTGTACAAAATTTGATAATCAACATTTTAATATTATTAGAGAAACATCGGCATAGACGCGAAAGAAAATTGCAGATAAGCTATCAATACCTATCCTATTCTATAACAACTATAACAATTTGACCTACATTAAGAAATGTCGTTACATTGTTTACTTTGGCACAAAACAATCAAGTGGGTGATTGGATCTTGAGCCGTTCTCTGTAGTGGATATTCTACCGATATAATCATAGGTAGGTAGGTATGCCTTTGGCATGTTACTTTGACAACGACAGCTCTAATAGTATTGAGTATTGACGTCGAACATCATGCTGAAGATTGTGAGTTTGAATAGCGACTTGAGACCTACTATTGTAACTATTAGACTTGTAGCGACAACACAGATATAGTTCGCACGACTAGAATATTGATGGTACCACAATAATAGAATACTGAGTTGGTATGTGCTTATTTTTCATTTTTTAAACAGATACGGCAATGTATATTTTTAATGCCATGTAATAAGCACCTAAGCTCTCTTAGTTCTACTATTATATGTGAATAGACTTCCGCAACGCGGGTACACCCAAATCTTGTATTTACTGTTTGTAGGTATGTACTACTATATACGTCTCAAACACCAGCGTCACAGTAAACAACGCTCTACCTCATAAATTACAAACCCCTGAATTCCTAACTATATCCAACATCAACAGCATACATAATAGATATTATGCGCATCCTAAACTTTACATAAATAACTAATATTGCCATAGGATATGCTAATCATTACCCGAAATAGATAGCTCTCATTCTAATTGAAACTTATAAAGGTAATTTATCGAATCATACCACAGCAACAATTTAATAAACGCTTGCATTAAGAAAATTCTTTAAGTTCTACTTTGCGTTAAGTAATTTAGCGTCTATAGATACAAGGTGACTACGCATATCTCAATGGGAAATTTGTAAGAGCACACCTCACATAATTATTAGGACGTGTCTCAAGTAAGCATCGGCTTTCCAAGCCTCGTTAATTACAAGGGTTGACTCTGACTCCGCTAAAATATCTTGCTACACATACGCTTGTTAGAGCTACCTATGTCATGATGGAACGATATTGAAAGATTAGATAACTAGGTAATTAATTTCAAATGAAATACATTTTTATATTTTTATCTTGTTTAGTAAAAATACTTACAAACTGGATAGCTTAACCAACATTTTAATTAATTCAGTTGTTAATTAATTCAGTTGTTTACCTAGGTGCCTACTTTTTGTGATTACTCGCTTTTGTCGTACGTAGCCCGTTCTGTGCTTGCAAGATATTTACTTTTAGAGCATTATTTAGTCGCTTGCATTCAAGAGTAAATTTAAACTTTACTTTAATGCTATTTTGAAATCTAATTAAAACAAAATACTATGCCTGCAGAAAATCTGGTAAGTTTTTTATCAGGTTATAATAATTTGTTTGTTTAGCATATGCCCCCTATGAAATAATAAATTATTTGGTAAATAAATATTTTTATTTTATCAGATTTTTAGACCAATATTTAAAATACTGAAGTAGACAAGTCACATGAATAAGTATCATCTTCGTTGATCACAAATTCTATCTATCTAATTCTATAGATATAAAAAAGTTAGGTCAGTCAGGCAGGACGTGTTTTTTTACATACCTACCAACTGATGTGGTTAGAAACTTGAACTTTTGCAGACATGTTCTCTTTATAATGTAGGTATCAACTAAGATACCAAGAAGGTTTTTTTTTATTCCTCCCCTAAGTGGGTAAAATATGGTGAGGCGGAAACCGTGAAGTAAAAAGTTAGGCAAAACTCACTTTTACTTTGTAAAAGATCCACCAGAAAAGAGCCAGTGAGAAGAATCTTCACTTAATACGGTTTTGGTATGGAAAAATCGAATTCAGGTCACTCCCTGCAGGTAATGTGTTTACAAGAGCTCCGTTACCTCATTAGATATGTACATCTATCTGCAAACTAGTAGTCTATCTTCAGTAGGAGAGTATATTTTACTTAAAACATGTAAAAGAAATAGGATAGACTAATGTTGCAGACCTCTACTAGTACATTACCAATATTTCGTCATGTAGGTACGTACATCCGTCTGAATGTAAAAAATATGGGCTTATGTACTCTTAAAAATACAATAGTTATAACCAGCAGTTACAGTGAACTTAACATTGCTAGAAAGACAGTTTTATCCCATCAGCAATTTAATTTAAGTTTTAAGGCGATGATAGCTCAGTGGTAAGTGACGTCGGATACCGCGGCGAAGGTCGTGGGTTCGAATCCTTACAATGAGCTTGAGCTTTCGGTGAAGGAAAACATCGTGAGGAAACCACAGCACGGTGGTAGGGTACTTTGTAGTACTCGACTGGCTGGCTACCACCCTCAAGTTGAAAATCTGTCGCCAAGCACCTGTTGGTGTGTTCCGGCAATTGCACTTGAGAGCCAGTTCGCCTTAATAAGGTGTACAACACATTAGCAATCCCCTGGTATTGCCAATGTCTATAGGCGACGGTAATCACTTACCATCAGGTGACCCGCCTGCCTCGTTGTCACTTGTGACATAAAAAAAAAAAAAAAAAAAATCTGTTAATATAATTTTTTTTTCGGGTATTTTTGTAGGCCATTTTAATTATTCCCGATCCTATCCTAGCCGAAATTGTTACGATACGAATAATGATCTAAGGTACCCATTTAGTGATGCCAATAAACCGCTTTTAGTATCTGCCATTTCTTTGAGCCGTTTATCATTCTCATGACGTTATACGCACGGCATCCCATAAACCACCTTTAAGGATATTAATTCGAAGCACGTAGACTCAACGTTTGCGGAAATTACACTACAGAAGGTGCCACTCTCTAAAACATCTAATAACATTATACAATGTATTCTACATATACCCATCTCTTATGGTCTAGTTAAGTTATTTTATTAATTAATTGTTATGTAATTTTATAGTAATTGTTATACATGTATCTAAGTACTCTGAAGTATCTACCTAATAAAACATAAATTAATTGTAAACTACAACAGGAACAGGAAGGTTTACTGTTTTTTGATAATATTCGTTCTGTTACCGTATTTAAAAAGATGTAAATCGTGAGAGTGATTTATATTCAGCTCACCGTTTCAAAACAGACAACGGATACGATAGAGGTGATTGCTTAAAAAATCGATAAATTATTCAATCAGATTAGTGAACGATTTCCATCATTTTATTTGTACCAGCAATCACAAACACACGTGGGTATATATTTAAATATTATGTAAATGCAATAAAGTCAGCAATTACACTTTTCAAAAGCAACATAGACCATATTATAACTTACTTACTTATAAAATCATTGATTACATACAATCATATTTATCTAGTTCTCAATGATAATGTTTGCGTGCTATTACGGCAAAATAAAACATGTTGAACTTAATTATTATTTATAGGTATTATGATAAATATTACGTACTATTATTTTTGTAAATCTGTTAAAAAGATATTAGGTACAATAAACGAACTATTTTTCAAGATCAATACATGATTAAAACATCTAAATTTATTTTTAACGCTATTTTATTTATGTATTTCGTAGGGTACAAGAGAGCATGCGGGTGAGCCTGACGTTAAGTGATCCCCGCCGCCCATGCATCATACCCGATGTGATGTGAACCCATATAATAAACCAAACCTACACTAAACATCAAGAAAACTCAACTCATTTTACTTAGTACCTACTTTGTTTTATGTAAATCTAGATAGCGTTCACGGAATAAAAATTTACCATATCACTCTCCGCCACTCTCCGGACCGGCAACAATCTCTATGCAAAATATTAGGCCAAACTTACCCCGTGGCTATTGAAACTATAACACATTGTTTCATTTATAATATTAGTAGATACTTATAGTAAGTATTTCATGAATTGCGATGTCTAATAAACAATGAAATTAATGAAAACAATTTTTTGGAGAGCTAGTTTGCCTTTAAGGCATTATAATAAGGTGATTACACATTGGCAATCCTCCTGGAATTGCTAATGCCTATAGGCGACGCGACGGTAGTCATTTAATACCAACAACTGATCCGCCTGCCTCGTTGTCACTTGTGAGTTTGTGACAAAAAAAAACCTTGTCAAAAAATGATGTCTTTTTCTAGCGCCATGGAGTTAAAATTCTTCTTGAAATCGAATGAATCAATTCCGTAATCTTACTAATATTATAAATGTGATAGTTTGGATGGATGGATAGATGGATGTTTTTTTATTTTTTATATTAAATATAGGTATCGCGTTTGACCACTATCTCACTTGATGGTAGGTGACGATGTGGTCTACAATGGTGCACGCTTACCTAGAAATAACCTATTCACCCGAGACTTGAAGACTCCCAGGTTGTAACTATCGGGAAACACAGACTCAGGCAAAGAGTTCCACTCCTTAGCAGTACGCATAATAAATGAGGAAGCAAATCGCTTCGTGCGTAAGGGTGGAATTTCCACCATGTAACGGTGGCGTATCGCCGTACGTCTGGTCGTCCGATGATGGAAGGGGCTTGGCGGAATTAAATTGTGTAATTCCATCGCACACTCGCCGAAGTGTATCCGATAGAAAACCGATAAACTGGCAACTCTGCGTCGATGCTCAAGGTTCTGAAGTCTTGCCTCGACCAATGCATCGTTGCCAATGAGCCTCTTGGCACGTCTCTCAATTGACTCCAGTGCCTCTAGCTGATATTTAGCCGATCCGTCCCAAAGATGAGAGCAGTACTCCACACACGACCGAACTTGCGCTTGGTACAAATTGAGCAGCTGTTCCGGTGTGAAGTACCGTCTCACCTTCGAGAGGACGCCTAGTTTTTTGGCAGCGAGTTGAGCCTTCAACTCAATGTAGGAGCCAAAATTGAGAGCCGCTGTTAGTTTGACACCAAGAAGCTCGAGGTGGTCCTTTATCGGCAGGGATACACTTCGGAAAGTAGGAGTCAACTGGAATTGACTCCTTTTAGCGGAGAAGAGACACGCTTGGGCATTGAACTTGACCAAGTTAGCATCACCCCAATCGGAGACAGCTTTCAAGGACAAGTTCAAGCGCTCGATCATGGCCTCTCTGAGAGACTGGATCTGCGACCCACTGGACTGTGTACTAGACATGTAACTCTCTACAACTGTGCTATCGTCTGCGTACCCAAAGATACCGGGCTTTAGCAGATCGTTAATGTGGAGCAGGAATAACGTTGCAGAGAGAACCGACCCCTGAGGGACCCCGGCATTAATAGCCAATTGGTCAGACGAGCAGCCATCAATGACCACTCGAATTGACCGATCTCTCAGAAAGTTAGATATCCAGTGACACAATCCAGTAGGTAGGCCGTATAAAGGAAGCTTGTCAATCAGACTGTCATGCCAAACCCTGTCAAAGGCCTTCGAGATGTCGAGGGAAACAGCAAGTGCTTCCCCGTGTTTCTCGATGGCTTCGCTCCAAATGTGAGTGGCATACGCAAGAAGGTCCCCAGAAGACCGGTTTCGGCGGAACCCGTATTGTCGGTCACTGAGGAGGTCATTCGCTTCAAGGTATGCCAGGAGTCTGCCATTCAGTATACGTTCCATACTCTTACAGAGTATAGATGTAACCGAAATGGGTCTATAGTTGACAGGGTCAGCTCGACTGCCTTTTTTGGGCACGGACTGCACGTTAGCTTGCTTCCAGGCTTTCGGCACTTGTCCAGTCTCTAAAGAGAGGCGAAATAAGCGTGTCAAAACGGGAGACAACTCAGGCGCACAGGTCTTCAGGACTATGGCTGGAATTCCATCGGGACCACTGGCTTTGTTCACGTCCAGATTGCGTAGCGTTCGTCGAACCTCCACTTGACGGATGCGAATGTCTGACATATTCGTCTCGCAGCCAATAGACGGAGGAAGAGGTGGAATTCCATCGGGACCACTGGCTTTGTTCATGTCCAGATTACGTAGCGTTCGTCGAACCTCCACTTGGCGGATGCGAATGTCTGACATATTCGTCTCGCAGCCAATAGACGGAGGAAGAGGTGCGCTACCAGCATCTAGACGCGAAGACTCCGCAAAAAGACAAGCAAACAAGTTTGCCTTCTCTTCAGCGGTATGGGCCAGTGACCCATCGGATCTCAGCAGTGGGGGTAGTGAGGGGCGACAGAAGTTCGATTCAACCAACTTAGCCAGGGACCAAAATGCTTTACTACCCACTGGATACGAAGCAAGTTTGTTCCCAATCCGGCTAATGTGATCAAATCAAGCCTTCCGCATAGTCTTCTTGCAAGACCTGGCAGCCCTGTTAAAGGCTCTCTTCTTCTGACTTAACTCCTTTGCTTTGCGGTTTCGAGCATCAACCCATGCAAGGTAAGCCGAATGTTTCTGCGCTTCAGCACGTCCGCACTCGGGCCCAAACCATGGGTGAGCTATGCCTGACATTGATACGTCAGTAAATGTAATATAATATTCCATCCCTTGACGCAACACGTCCTTTACGGCGTTCGAGCCGAGGATAAGCAGAAGGATCGTCCGAAGAGAAGCAGACAGGCTGCTAAGGATAAGATGGAAAAAATGATCGCATCTCATCCCAATCTGCTGACTTGTACCGCCACATCCGCCGAGTGCCTCTAGGGCTGGGATCGGGCCCCCGCCCGTCCGAGTAGACGGATACAAATTTCACCAGACAATGGTCGGATGTACCTAAAGGTGATGATACCGACACTGAATAGCGGTCTGGATCAGTTGTCAGCAGACAAGCAATAGGCTGTATGCGTATCAACATCAGGCACCCTCGTTGCCTCTTGGACCAGCTGGGTGAGATTTAACGCTAAAGCCAGCTTCCGCGTCTCTCTCCCAGTCAGTGTTCTGGTATCGGAAAAGCCACTCCTTGTGGTGGGCGTTAAAATCCCCCAGTAACACAAATTGGGCAGAAGGGTACCGATGTTGAGCCGCATCCGCCGCCTCACTAAGGTACTGTGCTAACCTGGTTGTCTCCTGATCTCCACTGTGCGAACGGTAGACACAGGCATAAAGAATTTTCTCTATAGTCTATAGTGTCTCTCTGTAGTGTCAACCAAAACCCAAAGTGTTGAGAAGCTGGGATCTTCAAGGTTACGGAGACGCCGATAACAGATGTCGTCGCGGGCGTACAGACTTACACCCGCATGTGATTTAAATTTGTGCTCCAGGGTAAACCCTGGGTAGGAGAGGTACGACAAATCTAACGTATGTATGTTTGTTACTCATTTACGCCAGAACGGCTGAATGTATCTGGATGAAATTTGGCATGGAGATAGATTATAGTCTGGAATAGCACATAGGCTACTTTTTAGCCCGGGAAAAGATAAGATCCCACGGAAACGCGAGTGAAACCGCGCGGAACAGCTAGTATTATAAATGTGAAAGTTTGGATGTTTGTTACTCATTTACGCCAGAACGGCTGAACGGATCTGAATGAAATTTGGCATGGAGATAGATTATAGTCTGGAATAGCACATAGGCTACTTTTTATCCCGGCAAAAGATCCCTCGGGAACGCGGGTGAAACCGCGCGGAACAGCTAGTATTTATTATAAATGTAAAAGTAATTGTCTTCTGTCTACTTGGTTTGTTACGGTTGCTACTAAACGGCGGAACAGATTTTGATGAAATATGGTTGGCTATTATTCAACCATCAAGTTGAGACCCTATTTCTGAGAAATTAACCAATTATAAACTCTATTACGAAAGCTGATATGAAAAATGTATTTAATAAAAAAACTGTATATTCTCCCTATGAATTTTTAGTGGTTATCTAATAATATTATCTGTAATATTGTTATAAAATATAATATATAAGACTTTTTGGCGGGAACTTGCGGAGTGACGTTGTGTTTTCGTTTTATATTCATTAAATTCGTGTATTTTGAGTTTTATTGAATAATTTCGGTGGCGTTTTATCCAATAAAGGTCAATCTAAGTGCACAAGTGAAGTGAAATGAAATGAAAGCGTGTATCGTGACTTTCCAGGTTGTCCCAAAAAGTCC
This sequence comes from Ochropacha duplaris, assembly GCA_951361185.1. Taxonomy (NCBI): domain Eukaryota; kingdom Metazoa; phylum Arthropoda; class Insecta; order Lepidoptera; family Drepanidae; genus Ochropacha; species Ochropacha duplaris. The sequence continues at coordinate 8,088,323 of OX592690.1, forward strand.
ATGAAATGTTTTAGTGGAATAGCCGCCAATTTCACTAAAATTAGACCGGACTTGTACGGACGAGGACTAGACTTTACAGTGAAAGTGACAATAAAACGTGACTAAACATAAAAGATGAATATTTAAAATAAAGAAATGGCTTAAAGGTCTCGATACCAGGCCAAAAATGTTCTCAAAAAAAAAAAATAATATATAAGGAGTAGGTAGGTATTACTAAAAGTATCAAACATATTATTTAGCCTACAGCACTCGGGAATAATAGGATAGAATTATGCAGGTTCCTGTTTGAGTTTTCAGAATCAGATCTGTAATACGCAGATTATCTTCTCAGTTCGCCCACTCTGGTTGAAATTTACACGGAAAAAAATTGCGCCTTCTACCTTTTTTTTAATTAAAAACACTAGTAGAGCTCGTGAATAGCAACTAAACAAAACGTATTAATAAAATGAAATTCAAACTTAATAAAACCTCTTTATAATACAAACTCCTTTGTCAATTTTATGGATTCCTCACTTTGAGTATTAAGTTAATAATCAAAGATTCCTCATATTTATGCTCAGGGGAGCAGCGACACAAGCTTCCTCTACGGGTGCATAGTTTCAATGGCCATCGTGACCAATGGCCATTGCCCGTGTCGTTATTATTTATAGATCTTGCCTAAATAATAAATACAAACCCAAGGAAATTCTTCACAAACGGCTATGATCCCAAACTAAGCAAATCTGATAAGAAAATTTATAAACAGTCACACCAACTTTACAAGTCAAATTCTACTTGAGTAACGAATAATTCTGAAGTTTAATTGCATTTGGACATTAAACACATAGTGTTTTTTTTGCCGTATCTAACAAGCTCATGTACGTTTGGAAATTATTTAGTTATTTTCGTGGAGGAGGACAAAGGAGACAACCATTGCTGGACTGGTTTCCATTTTTCGACTGTTCAATTCGACAGCCCAATTAAATTTGAGTCATAAAAAAAAAAATTATTAGCAAGTAAAATCACTTATTTCTAGCATGGTTAATGATATATTTATTTATTAACATTAAAATACTGGCTTTATTTTTGTATTCGATACCTTTATCGAATTCCTTTAGTTCTTTCTAAATATAATATTTTCACGTGTTTAATATTACCATCGCTATAGCGTGTGTTTTTATTTTATCATAATATTAGTTTCACATTGGCAGTTGCTAGAGATCCAGTTACCTTTTAGGCATTGTATATAGGTATTGCTAATGGTGGTTGGCGAGGGTATATGTAGTCACTTAACATCAGGGGATGTGCGTGTATGCTAGTTAAAAGTTAGGTTAAGGAACTATTCTGAATTCTACTGTAAAGATCTTATAAAATATTCGCAAGCATGCTTATTGAGACTATGTTTCCAGTTATTTCCCAGAGTTTCATCAAATACGATACGATACGATACTGAGTACAGTTACCAGACATCAGGAATTTTCCTGACAAATGTCAGGAAGGCGGCCGGAGTTACGAAAACGTCAGGAATTTTGAATTTTTTTACACATACTTTTCATTATTTATTACCTTACCTTTTATTAACATCAATACAAAATAAATCAAAACCCCTGTTCTATACTTCTATTTAACACTTACAAACTTCTGTAATTTGTAAATCATATTTTTAATCTGAAAAAAAAAAATACTACTCAACAGTAGATAGGCATAATCCAGAACAGAGTCGAAGAAGAGTAGAAGCCAAGTAAGAATAACTTAGGTAAAAGATTAGGTTATGCTATGACCGGATGTTAAGCCATGCGATGCGCTAACTCACTCGTATCCCACTAATCTATATAAATTTTACTGTGTAACTTTTAGATATATTTACCTATATTTCTAGTATAGGCTTTACTATTCCCGCAACACACGAATCATGCTATATATAAAGTAGTCTATACCACTAATTCTGTTCAGCCGTTTTATCGTGAAAACCAAGCAGATAGAATTAATTTTGCATTTATAATATTAGCAAATGCTTGTTTAGTACCGGCAGTGAACTAGACAATTCGTACAAAGGTATTTCATATAATGATTAGTTCAAAATGTTAAGACGTATAGAAATATTATACCGAAGTTGCTAAATACTTGCATTCGCCCAGCCGCATAAACTGTACGTTTCAATTAAAATACATATTAACTGAATAAATTCTTATGATGACACTCGCATAACAGCAATATTATTTTCAAATCATTGTATTACCTTTTAAAAGACAGCAAACAAATTACCTGGGGAGAGAGAAAAACAAAATGAAAATATAGGTAAATTTATTTTCGCTAACTCATTGAACTGCTTTTACTTGGAACACAAACAAGTGCTTGTTTATTAACTTTGACATGTTGTAACTGAAACGGACGGTTGCTTGGGTGTGCCGCCGCGTGCCGCCGCCCGCCAGCTACACGGGTCACAGCGAAGCCTCTATGATGCAGGTTCGTTTGCCCCCAGGCATTCTAAATTTAAACGCTCTCTGACTCAACAGTTGAGGATTTGATTCCGTACACTCGTTCTTTTAGAAAACTAACGTAACTTTACAAAGTAGGTAGTTTACAGATTCAGAAACCATTTTTTTTTATAATAATGGAGATAGAAGAGGTAAGAGTTGTTAATATAATATATTAAGCAAATGTTTAGACAAGTTGTAAGCTAAGTAGGTAAGACGTTTGACAAAACGTCGCCACTTGGGCCACAAGGGCCTCTTGCGACGCGTAAACGGATTACAAGGGTTCGTAGAGCCCTTGTTAAAATCAAAGTGTTGACTGCGAACCTAATGGCTGTCAAAGTAGGCCCTGAGCCGTCGCTCCAATTTCACATCATACAAACAGGAGATTGCATGATGTGCTAAATGCCTATTTAGGAACATATTTAAAGGAATGTCTGAAATTATACCTCAAGGTATATTATTTTATTGTATGATAATAGTAGTCAGAATCAGAATGGAAATAATGAAGATTTCGTTATAATGAAATTATGTTTGAGATTAATATCATAACACCTCTAAACTGAGTTGAAAAGTTTGTGTGTATGTATTTTTGTACGTACATACATTATCTATTAAAATTCTCAATACGCTAAATAGCACGTTTTCTCAAGTATAAGTCCTGAAATAACACTTAGGAGACTATAAACATATTATTGTAACGTGCAAAACAGCATGCGGAAACTAGTTAGCAATAAGGATACGATTATTTTATACCTAAACAAACCCTAATTCACAAAACACTACACTATACTTAGGTAGGTACGTTGAATTAGGTATGTATAAAACCTGTTACACCCGGGGATGTCGTGGCTGCATTGGCCAAGGCTGGTGGATGCTCAGAGTCATCCATCAAACCTGGAGTGATCCGCCAAGATCACTCGGGCCGGACCATCTTGGTGAAGTGCCCTGCTACGGCTGCCCAAAAGGTGTTGGCCGCAAAAGCGCGTTTGTTCGTCGGCTGGGTATCGGCGCAGGTAAAACTCCTGCAGCCACGCCCGATGCGTTGCTTCCGGTGCCTCGAGTTGGGACACGTCCAGGAGCAGTGCCAATCGGAGGTGGACCGTGGCGCACAGTGCTACAGGTGTGGCCAGCTTGGCCACAAATCCAGGGAGTGCACTGCCACGGCCTACTGCACGGTGTGCGCGGCAGCAGGGAAGCCAGCCACTCACAGACTGGGTGGAAAGGCTTGCGTTGCGGCCCGGCCGACGAAAAAAAAACGCAAGAAGAAGAAGAAGTCGAGGGCCAAAGCTGCCATGTCGACTGCGGCCTGTCCACAGCCAAGCACCAGCGCGGCGGCGGACGAAGAGGTGATTCCGATGCTCACGGAATAACGGACACCCTTCGTCTGCTGCAGGCTAATATCAACCACTGTGCTAGAGCTCAGGACTTGTTAGCCCAGAGCATGGCACAGTGGAGGATACAGGTGGCCGTGGTACCGGAGCCGTATTTCATCCCACCCAGTGATGACTGGGTTGGGGACCGAGATGGCCTAGTCGCCATTGTCCGTCGGGGTGCCAATGGCTCCCCACCCTTCGAAAAAGTAGCGAAGGGCAGGGGATACGTCGCAGCTCTGTCCGCATAGACGTCGGGTTGACGATGACATATTTGGGTCTCGTCCTCGACGGTCGGTGGCACTTCACAGCCCACTTCGGGCGCCTAGTGCCAAGGGTAATGGGCGCGGCGGCTGCTCTTGGGCGGCTGCTGCCGAACACCGGCGAACCGGGCGCTATGTGCAGGCGGCTGTACTTGGGGATCGTGCGATCCATGGTGCTGTACGGAGCTCCCGTATGGGCGGACGCCCTGAACCGCGCAAACACCACTCTCCTGCGGAGGCCGCAGAGGGTGGTAGCGATCAGGGCGATACGGGGATATCGCACGATCTCCTTTGAGGCGGCGTGTGTGCTGGCCGGGTCTTTGCCTTGGGACCTTGAGGCGAGAACCCTCGCGTCATTATATTATTGGCGCGAGGAGGCGCTGGCCCAGGGCGATCGGCCAGCACCACGCGAGGTGGAAGGGAGCAGAACTCAACTGCGCGCGCTCGCCATCCAAGAGTGGAAGACCAGGCTTGAGCACCCTAGTGCGGGGCTTAGGACCATTGAGGCCATCCGTCCAGTGTTGGAGGAGTGGCTTGAACGGCGGCACGGCACGTTGACCTTCCGGTTGACGCAGATCCTCTCGGGACACGGTTATTTCGGGAGGTATCTGTGTCGGATTGCCCGGAGGGAGCCGACCGCCGTTTGCCACCACTGCGATGGATGCCTCGAGGAGGACGCCCAGCACACCTTGGAGGTGTGCTCGGCCAGGACGAGCGAGCGCAGTGAGCTCTGCGCCCACGTGGGGAACGACCTCTCGCTGACGAGCGTGATTCGCGCTATCGTTGACAGCGAGAGGTCCTGGGACGCACTCCACTCCTTTTGCGAGCGCGTCATGCTCGCAAAGGAGGCGGCGGAACGCCACAGGGAGGACACTACCACCCTGTCGATCCGCCGCAGGAGAACAGGGCGTCGGAGGGCGGCTTTTGCGAGCCACGCCCTCTCCCCACTGGAGCCCATGGGTGGCAGACTCGGGGGAGTCAGCCGCCCTGTCACAACGGGCTCGGGTAGTCTAGTGCGTGTTTCCACTCACTACCCAAGGCGAGACGGTGAGGATACGAGCTCCGATCCTCCCGTCATAGCAGTAGAGGCCTGCCACCGGGCCGTCGCTGCTGGGTACGCGGAAGAATGCCTCGGGCGCCCCCGTATACCCAGCACCAGCAGCGACAGGTAGAAACACCGTGGGGTTTTAGTCAGTTGGAGTCTGACATAACCCGGCCAGCTGCCCCCCTCGAGCGGCCGGGTATCCATGAGGATTTCCCCACGAAAAAAAAAAAAAAAAGGTATGTATAAAACAGTCATCAAGCTCCATAATCTAAATGTTGCGGTATCATCTATCTAAAACAATTCACATACAATCATAACTGGCAACTACTACGTGTTACGTTGATGAATTGAAATTAGCCACTTATAATTAATAAAAACCTATAAAATGAGTTGCTGTCTAAAAATGTTGTATTGTTCAGATAATTCGAAAGTTATAAATGAGCCTAGAGAAGACAGCTCGCAGCTGGATTGGGTTTTGAATTGGGGTGACAGGATGATGAAGGGAAGGGTTCGCTCCAGTTACATGGGCTTTTAGACAAGCGAGGGCATTAGACTCTACTACTTTATATCATCGATCGACTTATTTTAAGGATAAAATCTAATTTTGATGTTACAACATATTGTTTAAAATGTTTTTAAATGTATGAATAACATTGTTAAAGTTGCCTCAACAAATACTTTAATTAACAAAATACTTGTGATATATGGCCCTTAATGTATAAAATTATTACTCCTAGATTGAGTGGTAGCTAGCACTGAATTATGAATAATTATTATTTAAGTAATGCCTTGTATAACCTCTGTGATTTTTTCGTGTATGACTTATATCCACAACATCTTTGTTTGTTTGAACAAAAAAAGCAAGTCAATGGCTAAACAGATTTATTTAAAGGTGGTATGCCGCTTGACAAATTTCTTTCTTCAATATTGAATCAAATCTCTTTGAAAACTGGTCCAATATCTTTGTCCAAGATATAATCAAACTTCGAAGATTGGTTCGTGCTTTCACTGAAATCATTATATCGTCTACGACGTGTTTCTCGCAGATGTATTTTCTTGTTATGATCGAATCAAACTATGAAATCTAAGCTCTAACTAAGCAAAGAAGCAGTTTTTTAAATTATATTTAATCAATACTTCAATATTTTTTTAAGTTTACATAAATAAATTAAACCAGTTGCATACCACCTTGAGCAACCATACCTTATCAGATTTATAAGTCAGATAAATAAAAACTCATGTTGGAAATTAAAAATAAAAGCATAACCTTACATGTTTATTCATTTGGTATTTGCTTTACTTGCGTAGATTACTTTCCTATTAATATTATATACTCGTACTTAGCTATAAACACAATATTATAAGGTGTAACGGGCATAATTTCCCAGGAGATGCAAACTTGGTAAATACTTAAGAAAATTAGTTTTGGTTGTTGAATACGAATGTAGGTTAGTTCACCAGGCTGTCATTTGTTGCTTTTCTTTACTCAAGGTAATTTTGCACTGTTTGCTAGGAATTGTGTACTTCAATATAGGTATAATTCAACAACATTAAACGCACATAATTTAAGACAAAACAAAACGCATTAATTATATTTATACGAGTCAAAAGAAATGTTTCAGCCTTTTCAGATCTTGATAGCTGACATAGATTGACTAGGCGTGATTAGCCAGTTTCACATAATTATTTGATGTTCTTATTATTGAAATACGGAATTACAAAAAGCTATAGTACATATACATTCCAAATAGACCAACAAAATGATTAATAAAAGTTACTACTTTTCTATCATCGATTTAGGCTATCTGTTTAGATATTATGTTATTCGCTTGCGATTATCATAGACTTCTATTTTTCAGTTCACGGCACAATTCTGTCCAAAATCTGTTAATTTTAGGGTGCCGTACATACTTCAAAAGGTAATTCACCAATAAATAACCATTCGTTAGCCGTATCCTCTCCAAATGCAGAATTTTGCGAGCTATCTGGGCTACGTTAGAATTAGCGTAGCGTAAAAGAACAAAAAAAAACAATACTCGTATTCGAAAATTACCTAGGTAGGTAATTTTCCAGCTTTGGAGGTCTCCATGTTTCAATTTAAATACTGACAAAACAATTGGAAGTCAATTTTTTATAAAGTTATTTAAATTTAAATATGTTATTAGTAGTTTAGGTGTACAAAAAAGTCTTAATACGGATAGGGGACCATGCCAGCAAGTTTAATTTTTATTCAAAATGGCCAAAATTACCTTTATCCTAGAGTCCGACATTCCTAGATTAAAGAGAAATTGTAGTTAAACTCCTTGCAGGTATTGTTCTTGAGTAAGCTTGTAATATGTAACAATAATTTATTATTCTCCACGAATGTTATTATGTAGGCATTATATCTAAGACAACATGTTCTTAAATGTTAAATTGTTGAATGAGTAACAAGTAAGTATTTCAGAGTAATTTTCATGAAAAGTTAAGTTTAAAGCACACAAGAATCAGATGTATCCAGCTAGTAAAATGTCTACATAGTCACCTACTCCTTTATCAAACTTATCTGTCTTGTCTTAGTTACGTACGAAAAATCATATTTAATTAAAATACCTATGTACCTATCATGAGATATTCCTTAAATGGCAAATGACATTAACCAACACAAGATTCAAACTAATTATCTAATTTTAATAAAGTTAGATTTTGTTTGAGGATTATCGCAATGATATATCATCCCTTAACGTGATACTCCTGGACATCACTTTATATAATTAGGTTACCACCCTAACTGCTATCTTACTACACAGCTATAAATACGAGACCGCAATCTTACTTATCTATCCTAGGCAGAGATCCAAGCGCGTATCCAGAGAGGCGGGGTCATGACCCCCCCCCCTGGGCTGGGTCTAGGTTGACAAAATTTAATAACTTGAGTCGCGTTTCCTGTAATTATTTTTTTTATGTAGGTAGTATTCGGACGATCGTCCGATCCGCGATTCAAAGAGCATTGTAGGTATGATGGCAAACATACGCGAATGACACGTTATAAGTAATTAGATGTATTATTGTAATCGACTAGGAGCATGTCCTGACTACTCCTCGACTATAATAATAAGGCGATGATAGCTCAGTGGTAAGTGACGTCGGATACCGCGGCGAAGGTCGTGGGTTCGAATCCTACAATGAGCTTGAGCTTTCGTCCACAGCACGGTGGTATGGCAGGGTACTTTTTAGTACTCGACTGGCTGGCTACCACCCGCAAGTTGAAAATCTGTCGCCAAGCACCTGTTGGTGTGTTCCGGCAATTGCACTTGAGAGCTAGTTCGCCTTTAAGGCATTGTAATAAGGTGTACAACACATTAGCAATCCCCCGGTATTGCCAACTTCTATAGGCGACGGTAGTCACTTACCTCATCAGGCGACCCGCCTGCCTCGTTGTCACTTATGACATAAATCAATGCATCCGCCCTTGCTGGCAGAGATTATTCATGTATACCTAGGTACATCATTAACGCGGTCACTTGTAATACTAAATATTCAATAGAAATAGCATGATTATTATCGCGAATTTCACAAATTCTTTTAGCTTTTTGAATTTAACATTTATGTAAAAACATTTCTATATTTTTAGGATTTTCGCAATATAATTGGTTGAATACGCGACTGTTTTTGTCTGAACCGTAGTATCAACGTTTTTTATTTATCTAAGGAATAATAAAAATCTATTTCTTAAATGACCGTAGTAAATGCACCATGAATAGGGTCGACAGGTGTGGCCTTGGCGGGATCTACAGCATGGTGGAAGGTGCGTAGCGTGAGGCCTTTTTCGGGAATGAATGGTGCCTTTAATTAATAGCTGTTTAAAAAATTGAAAAGGTAAATAAGCTGTAAGTATCCGAGTTTACATTAGTCTTCTTTTAAAGTCAAATCAAACCTATCGACAAATTTTCATTTTATCCAGCATAGATAATAAGTTAAACCGTAGTTTATTACGTCGAAATCTAAATACAGTTTTATGATTCTTAAATAAATTGTTTGAAGATAAAATTTGGTGAAATTTTCCATTTGAATAATACCTTGGGACATCAAAGGCGAAATCCCTTTGGAACTTGAGACTCACGGCCGCACCTACTGACCTGGTAAAAGTTGAACAAATAAAAATTACTGCTTGTTATTTGTATTATTTATGAATATAAACATAAGCTTTATCGTATATTTTGTTACGATTAGTGATAAAAATACTACCCTCTACGGACGTTTCTTTATGAACGTAGCTAAGAGCCTTGAATTATATTCCATGTAATCCTCAGTGATTTATTAAGGTGGCTTACAAACTTTATTATTATGATTGATTTAAATATTTTCTCCCCTAGCTGGACAGCTATTTGCCTCTATATCCTACTTCCATCAGCCCTCAAGTTTATTATAAATAGTAGAAGACGCGCCCCACATTTTTCCTAATCCCTTACAGTGCTTTAGTACTGCATATCGAAATAATATAGACATATCGACAGCACTACAACACTAGCGAAAGGATACACACATTCACTGTAAGGTATTAGGAAAAAGAGTGGGACGCGCGTCTTCGTGGATGGCAATGGCACTATGTACACCTATATTCGTTTACGTAAATATTTTTTTTTTATGTCAGAAGTAGATATGACAAGGAAGTAGGTGGGTCAACGGATGGTAAGTGACTACCTCGCCTATGAAGATTGCAGTACCATAGGTAGGTATGTAATAAGAGGGAATACAATACCGCAATTAAATTTAAATCCCGGTATTTGTGAGACTGATAGTCCTTGGTCCGGTGGGTTTCAGATATTTGCGGAATCCCGCAGAATACCGAAGAAAATGAATAATAACGTTTAATCACACTAAGGATAAACAAGTATTTTTATGCACCTATAGATAATATGTAATAGAACAAAGAGTTAACGTTGAGTTGGAGCTGAAGCTAAAAAAATACTTAAATTCCGTGACTCTTATACCTACTTTGGCTAGGTATAGTGAATCCAGCGGGAAGCAGCTCTCTTTTCTAAATCAAGTATTTTCCCCCGACTCTGACTTTGAGACTGCATTCTTTTGAACTCAAAAAGGCGGTTGGATGATATTAATGCAATACGTGGTATGGAGATTGGTCCCTCCGACAGAATTAACCATTATAACAGTGGCTTTTATAAAATATCAGCCTTTTTCGTAGCCAAGAAGATTTCCCATTACAAATTTAAATAGGTACACCATTTTACTACTTAACTATTATTATTAAGGCCCAAGATTTCCAACTATTATTATTTCTTTGCAGTAAACAGTACCTAAAAACTCTATTTTCCCTTTTTACATCTTTAGGGCATGAATGAAACCCGAATTTCAAATGCAAAATGATGATACAAATATCCCAAGATAGATATTTTTATATTTACGCTATTTATTTGCATAGTTTTAAAAAATTTATCGTTCCACAAACAATTCCTAATAGCAATAATAAATAAAGCAATGTTGATCCGCGGACCACAAAGTCACGACTCCTGGAATTTATTGCAAATTAGTTTGTTACGAGGGTTTACCTTCGCAAAGTTTATTTGACATTAATTTGTGTTCAACTTTACTACGTTAAATAAAATGTTGAACCACTGCACAGTGCACACAGATTAAATATCCAATTTAAAAATAGGTATAGATAGTTATACAGTTAACTTTTCTTGGATATTACACAACTATAGCGTGAATCTTGGCAAGAATTTTGTATAGTTAAATTACAAACAAAAGCGCTAATTAGTACCTACCTACAGGTACTTTTTATAATTACAATCGCACTTTTTAACCCGTTTACAAAATTGAACCTGACAACAAACAATACCTCTAAGTCCTACGCGGTACATTCAAATCAGAAATATACATCGAATAGTACATGATTGCAATACCGCACACGTTTGCGGTAAGCACGACATTTTAATATGACGCGATCACTAGGCATTCCAATGGCCTTCCTATTTGAACCTACTTCTTATTCTATGGTTACACTGCGAGGGCCTGTACAGTCACTAACAATATTGCTAACGTAGAGCAGCTGTAAAAATATAGTTACGCAGAAGACTGTTCGACTCGGAATGAAATTGTTATAGCTTATGATGAAAATACATTAATAGTCCCAATAATTATAATCTACGAAAGTTTGTATACCTTGTTTGTATCTTTATGTGTGTATGTGTGTGTACAATTTAGCTCTGTCACGACAAAGATTTTCATTTTTGTTAAATTAGGAGTAAGAACTTTAGGACTAAGAAGAAGACATATAAAATAAAACATACAGAAGAACATTGGAGCTCTCGAGAACTTGGACGAAACAGTCAGGTAAGCGGAAATTTGTCTTCTAAAATTGTATCTATCCCGAGTTCTAGCCTATACATAAAATTACAAATTAATGTTGACCATAGCCTATTGGATATCTGAGAACTATTCTACCTAAACTAACTACCTAAATAGGTATATAACTACATAATACTAAGGTATTTTCTGTATGATTGTACATAGAAGAGTGATAATTAATATTATGCCTAACACGTCTCAGTCACACGTAATCCAGCATCGAAAGGATGTCCTATATCTACAATATACCTCCTCCAATAGACATTCCTCTTAAGTTCATTATAGCTGAGTCTGTAACTGTTGCACGTGCTGTAATTGCGATAGTGACACATATTACAGGTGTTTGGTAAATAACAACATCAATTTATTTATACAATGAATGAGCAATAAATACTTTTATCACAAATATGGCTGAAGCAGGTGGGCATTTCAATTTATACAAATCAATTAGGTACGCGAGGGTTGAGAATTCCAATAGGTACGACATATTACTAATTCCTATGCCACTTTGGTATGTTGACTTTGAATCACGACCTTTATATTTTCTGATATAATTGTTATATTATAATATTAGATCATTTAAATGAAGACTTTTTTTTTGAAATGATAATTGTAGGTACCTATATGATCTTGTCTAACTACTGTAATTAGTTTAATTGTTTATTGTAATCTTGTGGTCGCTAATGACCTTAGATGTTAAAAAGCGACCTTAAATAAATAATAAAAATATATATATATAAAAATGTTTTACAAAGGAATATATCTAAACTCAATAAAAAAAAGTTATCATCTGGACTAGAAACGAGGTCTTCTGATTTCGGGACCGCTCGATTTCCCCCTGAGCTATTATTAATTTGTAGATAGTACCGAAATTTCGAAATTCTAATGATATTGTAGCAGTTTTTCATTGCATAGATAAAACTAAGTTTTCTAAAAATGAAACCTAGCTAGATCGCTTTATCGCCCCTGAAACCCCCTGCATGCATACTAAATTTCATGCAAATCGTTTGAGCCGTTTCCGAGATAGATATGACAACATAGATGAGCATAGTCATGATCATGATGGCTCATCTTACGGTAGGAGAGCATAGAGGTTTTCACGACATACGGTACTCAATGATTGAATTCATCGCGCTCTTGTTACCTATCGATGGCGTGTTGTGTTCAATGTATTGCATTTCAAGATATATGATGATCAAATAATTTCCTTTATCCAAAGCCTTAACTGAGCTAATTACTGATTAAATACACATACAAGATTTCCTATTCATAATTATCTTTTCCTATTTATATTAAATGTAAGTAAGTTAAATTAGGTAAGATACACGAAAATAGGCTGTTAATAGTTACCTCTTCTAACCAGTTGGTTAACCTCTATGTGGAAGTCATTGGACCTTACCTTGGACCATAACTAACAAAGTTAGACTTGGCCTAAAGATGAGAAACAGTAAAGTTAGTTTTTTTTTGCAATTTGTATGACATTGCTCATAATGTTTCTTCAATCAAACTATTTTATGTATTTCAAATCATCAGTTGTCCTATAATATCAATCTGTATTCATCTATCATCTTAATCTATCAACAACTTGTATGTATGTATGTGGTAGATACATAATAGTGAACATATTTCCGTCCCTGGGGTGAATGGTTCACGCTCTAACGGTCACAGGAATTGTATCGACAATCTGCGATGGAGTAGCGTCATCGCCTCAATACTATCCTTCATTATATTACGTATCTTTAACTATCGTGGTTTATATATTTACCTTCGTAGGAGCTCGGAAATTAGAATCATTCGCTAGATATTTCTGAGCTTCTACGAACTTCATTGCGAGAATATCTGGAATATCTTTTAGAATCAAACTAAATATATAACGCTGGCTTCTAGTGAAAATTAATGAGCGCAACTATGTTTTCAGCCTCAAAAGTTCCATCTTATTATTTGAACTTGAATGCAACAATAAAATAAGTAGAAATGCATTTTATAAATATTTTATTTATAAATCGTTATTTTATATGGAAGTTACATTTTAGAACCGAAATATATTTCGTCGTAGTAGCTCTAATAATAATTAAAAAACACCGAATAAATCTTTACTCGGTGTTGAGCAGTGAGTAGAAAGTTTCCTGTCGTTCCCTAATATAAAAGTTCTGGAAAGAAGACGTATAAGTGAAAAACTAGCGCGAAGTAGATTCTACCGAGCAACGTGACTACACGTGGCCGACTTCTTGAGCAAAATCTACCGTCATTCGTTTGATCATAAATGAATTTTTGAGATTTATCAAATAAATTATAATAATCTAAAGAAACTATTTCGGAAATAAAATTAAAAGAACAGAAAGTCCATTTTATAGAAATAGACGCACTATTAAGTTAAGTCTAAATATGACTCAATCATATATTTACTGTAAGAAAGCATGAGTCAGAGATGAATAGCCTCACGATTACCCGATCGTTTTATCTAAAAACGCTTAACAAAACTGCTTTTGTTCCTAAGACTAGCACTTTAAATGACGCATACATTAGCTTTTTCCAGCATTGTGCACATTAGATACATAGAAGTAGTATGGTGATTTGACACCTATTTTAATTAGATAAAAAGATACGAGTAGGCACTTAAACAATTCTTAATTTAATGGCCGACGTATATATTATTTTATTTGTAAACTTTGATACTTTACACATCTATTCATAGATTACATAAATTATATCATACACTCACATAAATTAATAACCAGAAATAAATAATAAATGCCTTCACAAGCACTTATGAATTGTAGGATTACCTACTTTCGCCAGATGGCAGTTCAGCCTCCCAGGGTGGAGGTTAAGTAATCCCTGGGTTCGGGAACTCATTCTATCTGCGGGCGGCCAGCGGTCAACCGTTTCTCCGGGTCTCCCTAACCGCACGCCAACATGCTGCGCCTGCACTACTCAATACCGCTGGTCCCTCCGCCGTCAGCACAGTGCCTCCTCTTAGGAGCTCTGGCAACCTTACTCACCGCAGGAACACAACACCACTTGTGATATTCTGTAAGGCAGATGTTATGCTATGTCCTACCTCCTCAAACCGTACGAAGCCTATTAAACCTATTAGGCTTGGCACCGACTTCAAACAGATCAAAAGGTATTTATATAATAATAATTTGAATAGGTGCGTAGGTAGTTTACATAAGTAAAGTTTTTGGTCTATTTAGTTATTGAAATATTTTTTTGTCCATTTTATTTAATGTCTTATTCAGTTTATTTTTCGGTTTTTTGTGCAACATTTGTCTTTGAAGTCGTTTTTATTTTAAATTTAATTTTTTTATTAAACTTAGGTTAATGAACAAACCCTACTAAGGTGGCTAATTATATGGAAGACAGAAATATATGGTTGTAGTAGCTTCTCTCTGCACCTGCATCACCCTGGCGTAGTGTTAAATATTTGAAAATGTATCTAAATGTACTTAAAAAAATGTAAATAAATGTAAGAAAGATCCACTGCTAAAAAGAATTGCCTTGCTGAGTTTCTTGCCGGAGTCTTCTCAGTTTAAGTGTATTCCGAACCGGTGGTAGAGTCAATTGTAACGTTGATAAGTGCCTTACCGGGGCCTAAACTGAATAAATGAGTTTTGAGTTTGAATTATTTGTAATCTGTACAACGAATCCAACGCTGCACACAACACAAGGAATTTAATTCGAGTCAGCAGTTAATTACAATGCTCGAGCCGAGTTATTCTGCTATGACGTTTTCATACATACTTGCTAATATAGATATGCACGTCCGTACACTAGATTACATATAGATACCTACCTATAAGCTGGCGTGTCTGTGTCGCGTTGAACAAATTGCTTCATCCGTTCACATGGCGAAAGGCGAAAATCCTGGTACTAGTCGTACCGGGAATTTCGACTTACAATCAATGTTGATGGATGATAACATGACGAATCAATACGTAGTTAATTCAATGTTTGCATCCAATTCAGATTTTAGATTTTGATGTTAGGATCAAAATCACAATCTACCTTTAAGGTATGGAATCTGTATTTATTCGTTACATACATATTTCCTCTTTACAATACTCGTATTAGAAAGATTATTAGAAGGTTGTGCCCATCCAAAAAATATTCAGTATATAAACATATGTATATAATATATATTGACAATATTGATTACAATCTATACTGATTCATCAACGCCCAGTTTACACTCTTGGACCTAGAAAGCTGATTTTTCCATAGGTATTGTTTTTAAGATTTAAACGATGAATAAGAAAGGATTTTTCGAAATGCAATCGCTAAAGGGGTAAAAAAGGGATACGCGGGTGAAACGGCGTAGCGGTAAGCTAGTTGTTTATATGATAGGTACTGTGGTTATCAATTCGGTACAAACGTCTAAATTCTTGTGTATTACTTAGAAGATATTCATAGCTCTGTTACCTTGTAAAACATTCATAAGCTACTAAGCTAAGTCTGGAACGGTGAAAACCCTAATACGAACAGATGCCTACCCCAATGCGTTGTTGTAGGCACAATTCTATGAATAGGCTCTTTGTAACCGCGTTATTGTGTAGATAGCTACGTACTCAACCCCGACTTGAATGGAACCTCTCCATGGACTCGAAAACCTCTTTATACAGGACCAATTTTTATTTTTATCAAGGTTCCACAGATAATACATTTTTATTATCTTGATGGCCAGAAACGTGAACAACGGACAGGTAGATGCGGAGCAGAACAGCTTAAGACCCTTTTTTATTAAATTTTATGAGATTTCTTATACAAAATTGCTTAGAAACTCTAGAAAATTCGTTAAGATACTCATTTGTAGAGCAAAGAAGACATAGTGAAGCGAGGGAACAACTCGGAAAAAGCCAACATAATCCTGGCTTAGGAAGCCGCTTCGGCCGCCCGGGTGCGGATAGGTTACTTCCCTGCATAAATAACTTTCCATAAAGGTAGAACTTGTAAAAAAGGACGTGAATGAATGAATTTATTTACGTTTTTCACAAGTTTGCCTTTAGAAAGCCTTCTGTCTTCTTCCTGTCATGAAGCATTATAAATAGTTATCAAATGTCAAAAGTTCAAACAACTCAATACAAGTCACAATTTTATAAAAAGTTACAAAAAATATATTTTTAAAAGATGGGCTTTTCCTTGGACTTTATATTCATGTTGGTAATTTAGATGACCAAAGCTTTATTGCTTGTAATGTTTTCCAAAACCCGATAAATCCGCCTTTAATGAATCCCTTAGATTCCAAGCTAACATTTTTATTCCCTTCGGTAAAATAAAATAAAATGGGTGTACTTAATAAGATTCCTTAAATGTTTTGTAAGATAAGCAAATTACGTAATGTAATTTTAGTGCATGTTTTCGTAAATGTATTTAATTATTTTGGTTATTTGAAAAAAAAAAAAAGATTTTGTTGCATGTTCTCGAGAATCTTGTTGAGTAACTCCAATAATTAGAACATTTTACCCATAGGAACTACCAGAGGGTACTACTAGGGCGTACCCTACGATCCACCTTTACTTCTAATGAATTCCATTCTTATATCGGCATATGACACACAAGAAATATAACAAAAATGTCCAATTCCGTTGAGAAGCGTCGAAAGTCAACTCAATTAACAATTTAGCAATTGGAAGAATCGACTTTATTTATGATGGATTATTAGGTTCGGGGACCATAAGCACAGTATACGTCATCTGTAGCTTAGCAGCACGAATTGGTCATCAAAAATCATCCTAAAAATATGAAAAAGAAGAAAACAAACAAAAATAGTCAATTCACCGAGGGCCTAATATTTACAAAATAGATTCATCTAGCTATTCCCGTGGTACCATCCGTGATATGTATATCCTACTTTAAGAAACGGTCTAATAAACAAAACTAGTTTTGTTTCGTGCTTATTTTCGTGTTAAAAACTCATCAGCATAAAAAAATATTAAATATAAAATATTCAAAATATAATTTTAATGTAGCAAAATTTAATAATATTAAAATTGACCAGGCGTAGGATCTGCACAAAATTTATTGTCGCAATTACCGAGATACTAGGTAAGCGTAACACAAAATTTTGCGATTCAACAGAGTAGAAACATTACTAATTGAATTGAGAATTGCTTCGCTCGTAGTGAAGCCACTTTTGGGTTACTTACAATTGAAGGTTAATTTAATAATAATTAGGAACACTTGAAGTTCTGCTCCTTATAGCTCAATTACTTATTTCAAACATCAAATTACCATTTCGTCAGAATAGGTTTCTTTGTAATCAGTCCATGATCTTGTGCTAACTGGTATACATTTTTCTGAATACTTTGTTTTCTGTTTGTTAACATTAAATCATATCGAAACAAACTGCCCTCCTCAGTATCACCCCCGTTCCATTGGAGCACAAAATGAGAAATAAATAAATAACGGGAGGTACTTCCTGAATATGTGACTGGGCGACTCGACCGAAAGAAATTATTTTCTAAAATTTTTGGTCATCTTTTTATTTAAATATAATATGCGGCCTTATAGTTTACAAGCAAACTATCTGTATTAATAAATTAACGGACTACATACCTATAACCAAATTAATTATGACTTCGTCAACTATATTTTATTCTAATAGTTTTGTTTACCTATATTCTACTGCCCAAAGTGCCAAAGTGAATGTAAATCCAACACGGGTTTTATTGGATGCTGCAGTGATGGCGGCTGATTGCATATTTCAATGGCTTATTGAATGTCGATTATATTCAATAATCGCACTCAAATTATATGCCAATCACCAGAAATTTAATATGAACTCACCAAGTGAGATAGAGTGTGTTATATAAATTAAAAATTTACCTAATTGTCGATATTATAAATCTGTGCAACTTTTAAAGGGGAACTTGCAGGTTTTTTGTTCAGGGTTAGTTGTCACCTGGCTACAGTCCTTACCTTAGAGCAACTAACATTGCTTTAATCATTTAACGGATTTCATTATCTCCAATCCTATTCCCGATTATGACCCTTTTGCTTTGTCAGTAAGATGGGTCACTCAAATAAATCTCACGAGCTCGCCGTAGGGCGTAAAACGTAAAAAATAAGCTTTGCTCAAAAACTCAACGTTTCCCAAATTTAAATGCAATGCTCGTGAGGTCAATGGTTCTGATCTTATAAATAAAATAATAGACCCCGAGGGAACAATAGAGTTGTTCCATGACTTTCATTTTCGTCAAATCCGGATCCGACTCCTCAAAATTTTGTGGCCGGTAATTTTGAATTGAATAAGCATAACGGAGAGGCGATATTTTACTTATTTTTTGTATTGAATACTTTTATCCATTCAGTTGGGCTTAAGGATTGGTAAAATGTTACAAAGATATTTTTTAGGGTTCCGTACCTCGGAAAAAAGGAACCCTTATAGGATCATTTTGTTGCCCGTCTGTCAAGACTCTTTTATTCAGACGCGTGGAGGAATCAAGTTGAAATTAATAACAAATACTTAGGTCTGCAAGGAGTAGTGAAAAAATCAAACTAACGCAATCAAAAGATACGGACGTGTATGCTCCGTTTATGCCGCATATTTTGATTCTCGCAAGAGAATCAAAACCTACAGGGTTACTTAACCGTAAATTTGTAGTCACATCAGAGATTTCTGGGAGAAATTACAATATAATCGGAAAAAAGAACGAACAAAATCTTCGAAACTCGATTCCCGTAATGAACGAACTAATTACATACCTACCTACAAAATTAAACGGAACCCTCAGAGTACGAGTCCGACTCGTACTTGACCGTCTTTTATGTCAGAACCTTTATGCTAGTATTGCAATTTACTAGTAA
Organism: Ochropacha duplaris; assembly: GCA_951361185.1. Classification (NCBI taxonomy): domain Eukaryota; kingdom Metazoa; phylum Arthropoda; class Insecta; order Lepidoptera; family Drepanidae; genus Ochropacha; species Ochropacha duplaris. The sequence goes on from OX592690.1 coordinate 8,107,614, forward strand.
CTACAGAAGTTTACTTACCTTAGCTTGAAAGGTGATCCCATACTGAAACGCCTCATCAGAGTACAGTGGAATCTTCGTATCATACTCATCATTCGGAACCAAATTATACTGCTTGGTAGACGTCATCTTTTTACCCCAATTTAGCAACTTCATGGGCAGTCGCTTCCAGGCTCTGGCCTTCAGCACCACGCGGATGTAACGAGCTTTATGTCCCTTTTTAAACATCGAGGCTCAGTCTGGTCTTAGACCACCATTAGAATTAATGCGGTTTCTCCTTGAGGTACCTGTAACAAAATGTAAATTTAGAATAATATTCGCAATAGATCCCAATGGATTCATAGAATTTTCTTGAATATCTATTAGTTTGTCGCAATCCTTCTCTAATGCAGTATATTTTATTTAGTTAAATGGCTTACAAAGAATATTCTCAGTGAGTCTGTAAGATTCAATGAAGTTTTTTAGCAGAACCGAAAAATCCTGTAGCTTATAGACATGATTCTATAACCAAATCATAGCTTCAAGTTTATTTGATACGTCCTGGTCCTTAATATCCTAGTAGAGAGCACAATGTTCGAAATCGTGTTCTGCATCGTACGCGTACTTATCTCGCAGATTTTTCCTATATACCTAATATAGATGCGCTATGTGCGTAAGTAATCTTCATAAATCGCTCACACAGTCCTTGCCCACTTGAATAGATCAACTAAGTGGACGAGACTACTGCGTGCCAATCAATGATAACACACAATCTGGTACACCGGGAACACTTACATTCCAATTCAGTCACTCTACGAGGCAACATGTCTCACACAACTATGACAATGTATTGTTCAATCAATGAAAGTGCATCGTCTATTTACGACAGCATTTTACATTCAATTAATTCTGCGTCGAGAACTCTATTAATAAAAAAATATTTTTAAAAATAAAAAACAAAAACCGACTTCAAAACTGTAACCTATACCTATGTACAAACATAAACTAAAAAGTAAAGAATAATATTTTAATTTCAAAGCAAGAGCCTTAAAGGACAATCAACAAAATTATTGATATTTATATATCTATTTAATATTTATAAACAGTTCTTTTTGGAGTCGGTGCCAGTCAAGAAGAAGGACAGTTTTGAACTGGACACGAAGTGTTCATACGAGAAAACGTCTTACGACACCTCTCCTTACGGTAATGTTCCTTAGGTCTGCGCCGTCGCTCCCCTACTTTTCGAAAGTTTGTTACAAAGGCAGAATTAAACTGTCCTTCTTGGCTGGCACCGACTCCAAAAAGAACTGTTTATAAATATTAAATAGATATATAAATATCAATAATTTTGTTGATTGTCCTTTAAGGCTCTTGCTTTGAAATTAAAATATTATTCTTTACTTTTTAGTTTATGTTTGTACATAGGTAAAAAATAATCATCAAAATCTATTCATAATTGGCAGAGAAATCGAGTAACAAACATACAAAAAAAAAAAAAACATACAGACGAATTGAGAACCTCCTCCTTTTTTTGAAGTCGGTTAATTACATTAAATGTAACTTTCAGACCGTGCCTACATCGCACGTTTCTAGATTAGTTGGTAGTTAGCCATTGTTCTATTGACCTGAGTACACATGATTGTGGTATGAGGTTCGAGCATTAGGGCAAACACGTATAGAGTAATATATCTATATCTCACAGCCCTCACGGCCATTAGCAATAGTAGTACACTACCTATAGAACCATGAAGTGGACAATGACGTTAGAAATGCTATTGCATAATATATTATGATTATTATGTTTTCGTTCGTGTAATGTAATATAGATTTTTATTACAGAGTTTATATTTTTCTTTGTTTCTATTATATCTAGAGCAGGTATAAAGGTGTCAATTAACGTCTACTGATATCTACAAAGAAGAAGAAAATTAGGCTTAACGAAACTGGTATTGCAAACAAGTTTAATGATTGGGTGATCTGAGCTTCGTTAAAACGATTTTGGACTACAGTAAACAAAATGCTAGATTTGCATTTTGTCGCTCGCTGTCGCCGCTCAAACAATTAAGTGCTAAAATACTCGGACGTACAACAAATGGTATAGCAAATGGTAGGTATCAATTACACTTGTATAGGTTTTTAATAATCGTTTAATATTTCGGTATCTTGATTATCGTTTATAGCGACGAACATCCTCCTAGTGATCCTAAATAAAACAATATTTGCTTAACAGAATAATATTATAATATTATGATTTGTATTATAGGAATGTGTTGTGACTCGTGGGTCAATAAAATTTTTTTCTTTCTTTCTTACTTAATAATTACAATTCAAGTACCAAGTAGGTACTTAACTAACACGAGGCTGAAGAAAGTAAAGCTAACTACTTATACGTACAGTAACTTAAAGTAAACTTGGCAGTGGTTTACTATCTAGATAACTTCAAACTAAGCGTGATATACATTTTAATAAGTAGGACAAGGTCTTTCGTATAGGAATGGAATTTCATTATAAAATTTCAATCGCATCTATCAATGTCACGAGACAGTGTAAAATTGTTTGATGTAAAGCAATTAAGTGCCGAAGTGCCGAACTAACTAGATGAGGACGTCGATTGAAAAGTTATACAGTTGTTGGTTCCCTTTAGTAAATAAATAGTGTGCTAACTTGTGTATATTGTCAAGTATTGCTAATTAAATCTGTTCTTTCTACTTGATTTACTATTACCTAAGTAGGTAAAAGACATCGAAACAATCAAATTCGTCTTTGGTGCGAATTAATTTATGCTGTTAACGGTTTGTACCCATTGGGTGCCAATAACATCCTTTTGAAAAATTCATAAGTCTCCTTAGTGTATATCGTATCTTTTACATTTCCAAAGAAGCCTTCCAATGGTACGTACACAAATTGAGAAAAACTCATTGTCATTTTACAAAATTACATTTTAAATAATAAATAAAACAAAACTAGCGTAGACCTTTATGGTTTTCAAATATGCAGCTTTTTGTAAAAATCAACTCTTAATGACCTTGCTCATAACTGAGTTAAATAAATATTTTACCCAAAAACGTGAGGCAGTTTCAGTATACAGTAAGTAGGTAACTCTGCAGCGGATCATTTTTATACACGCCCCGCTCAAAAACTTTTCTCATTTATGTTTTGTAACTCAAGCTGTTAAACAGAAGTGGGTGCAACTAAAACGTGATATAAACGATTTGAGAATCGTCCAAGTTAAACTTTATGATGCGAGGTTTAATAAAGGAACTCAAACAATATCTCATAATTTAATTAATTTAAGGTTTGCTGTGTTTTTAGTACGTTTTGATTTTTTATGGTTTTCAGTGCGAGTAGAGATATTGGAATATCAGAGTGATAACAATTGATTAAAAATATCATAACAGTTATAAATACGCATATTGGGTGGGGCTTATAACACCCAATCAGTATATATATAATTACGACAGACGCAATCATAATTTTTAACTATCTACTTTACAAACAGAGAAAATACCACCTTCGAAGTTAGTCACTATTTAAAAAAAAATGTGGTATGTATACGTATATGTATATATATTTATATAGTGTGTGATCCCAGGCACCAATACAGTACGTTCTCTGATAGAACCAAAGTTACCTTTCTTTTCCGCCCTTAGCAAGTATGGTGTATTTAATTGTTCCACTTCAACAGTCTAGTCTAGGCAGATAGTACAGTATAGTAAGCGCATGGTGTTTATATTCCTACACATTAATGCATTATTAAAGGGGTGATCTAAATCGAGCAACGCTTAGTCTCCCAATGGAGGGGCCATTGGGAGACTAAGCGTTGCTCGATTTAGATCATAGGGTTCACATGGATTCATATGAGTAACTACTTGTTGCGTAGTTAATATGATTATATTATATTTAAGGCGATGATAGCTCAGTGGTAGTGACAGGGCCTGATTAACCCTTAGGATAATTAGGCTGCAGCCAGGGCGCGAGGATCGGGGGGGCACCGGGGGTGCGCTGAAATCGTGTCTTCGCATGCACTATTAATCTTGCATCATTGCATCTACCCTACATATTTCAACTAGACCGAGACAAAACACTAAAACTTAATGCGTTGTGAACTGTAAAAGCTTGGGAGTCCCTGATTCTAACAAAAAAATCTGAAATTTTAAAAAGCACGTGTAATACAAACACTGACTTGTCACTCGAATCGAAATTCTTTCAAATATATCATTAGCTGCGTCCAGTGGTCCAGACTGACCGAGCACGGCTCGCGAGGCAGGCTCACGAGCCAATGCCTCGGCCAGTGGCTCCGCCTGTCTCGGGCGCACGTTGCCTCGGCCAAGCGCCGGTCGACCGCGAGCCATACGTTGTCGGTTTTTGGCGATGCTCAAAGGCGCCTCAGTCTGAGCTCCTCGCGCGGTGTGGAAATGTGTGAAAAATAAGACAAAAACGAAAACTCTGGATCAAAAAATTATACCAAAATCGTTACCAATACGACAAAAATATGGAAGTTTTCAAATCAACATTTTAACATAACAGTACAGTCTTCTTTATCCATTTTTAATGTGCACTGGCTCGCGAGCGTCGTTACGTCCACAACGCGCGAGAAGCACAGACTGAGGCGCCTTTGAGCATCGCCAAAAACCGACAATGTATGGCTCGCGGTCGAGCGGCGCTCGAGCGCCCGAGCCACGTCCACACCGGCCGAGGCATTGACTCGCGAAGCTGCCTCGCGAGCCGTGATTGGTCGGTATGGGCGCCGTTTTGCAAAAATGTTACAATTGTAAATATTTAAAAAATACTTAGTCGAAGCAACATTTTTTTTTTATTCTCGATAAGCTTGCGTTTGACCGCAATCTCACTATGGTAAGTGATGATGTAGTCGAAGGTGGTAAGCACACAAAGCCTAGAAGGGAACACACCGACAGGTGCTTGGCGACAGATTTTCAACTTGAGGGTGGTTGCCAGCCAGTCGGGTACTACAAAGTACCCTACCACCGTGCTGTGGTTTCCTCACGATGTTTTCCTTCACCGAAAGCTCAAGCTCATTGTAGGATTCGAACCCACGACCTTCGCCGCGGTATCCGACGTCACTACCCAGCGACTGATCAAGAGTTCTGACCGCCCTAGGCTAATTATGAGGATGCGCCCCCGCCAGGTGTCTTACGGTTGGCCTCCTTTAATCTGCACGACATTCAACCTTTAAACACCGCATCAAATACATCTTCTACATATAAAAGGAGAAGTCTTGATCCTTTAAGGGGATGAAAAAGGGGTTGAAAGTTTGTATGAAAGTCGGTCATTTTTGAAGCTAGAATCATGATACTTTGTTTTTAGGCTAACAATTAAAAATAAAGAAACACGTATTTTAGCGTTTTCTAAAATTCAACCTTTAAGGGGGTGAAAAAGGGGTTGAAAGTTTGTAGGGAAGTCGCATCATTTTTGAAGCTAGAACCATGATACTTTGTTTTTAACCTAACAATTAAAAATAAAAAAACACGTGTTTTAGAGTTTTCTATAATTCCAGCTCTGAAGGGGTGAAACGGGGGTTCAAAGTTAGGAGTTATTTTCGTTTCTTGGTATGAAAAATGAGAAGGACTGACTCATCAACGCCCAGTGTTAGACCTAGAAAGCTGTTTTTTTTCACAGGTATTGTTTTTAAGATGTAGACGAAGAATAAGATAGGATTTTTTAAAATTCAATCTCTAAATGGGTAAAAAAGGGATATGCGGGTGAAACCGCGGGGCGGAAAGCTAGTTATTTATAAAATGATTTTGTATGAGGGATGATGTTCTAACTATAATATGTATATCCTACCTACAAGTGATATATGTGACTCCTAGCTTTTCAAAATGTATTTGGATCGATTGGTCTAAAAACAAAAAAAATTGATGAGGCCTTTTTCGTCGTGAATGTAGTTCTAGAACTGTAGTTTGGTAACTCGAAAAAAATTGGTACACCGTTTTTTCAAATGCAAATGTTGAATAAAAATTATTTATCCGTACTAAAAAAACACGATTGAGTTACAAACATAATTAGAAGTACATACAACTTACATTGTTATCACTATTTAGTGCAAACTATTACATAATCTAGGACAATCCTGTATTCTAGGCAGCAGACCCCATACCATAGCTGAAGTGGTTGTTAATGTTCTTGAATTGCATTTTGTAAAAAATCCGTGTTTAAAATATCCATGCATTAATATAAAAAGACAATATCACTAATGGGATTTCCTTTCCTCAGATTTCTGAATAATTAGTTTTTGAATTTACAAATCAATTGCAATTGCAAATCATTGAACATGGCTTACTGACCTATCAAATATACGTCTGTGGCAAATGTTTAAAATCTGAAGAGAAGCCATCAAACTATATGATTCATATGTATTATTAAATAAAATATATAGAACATTCTCCTAAATTCCTACTCAAACAAAAGTAAGTCGAAATAACAGTCAGAGGCAAACGGATGCCTCATATTATCACTGACTGATTGAGGGAACTTTTAATGAGACCGCAGTAGTCGGCCTTGCACAATAATATTCGACTAATTATCTTCATAAAGAATATATCACATAAATTAAAACAAGAACAAAAATATAGTTCTACTTAATTTAGTTGTTTTGTTTATCAGAAGTCTGACAAGCATGCAGACGACTCTTCTGATGGTAAGTGACTACCGTCACCTACAAACATCGACGCCTACATTTTACAATGCCCTGAAGGCAACTGGCTTTCTGATATAAATACTAAAACACGTTAAGCTTTGCGGCAGATTTTCAACATGAAGGTGATGATCAGTCAGGCGACTAAAAAGCACTGTACAAATTTCAGTGAATATTGAATCATGGGATTAAGTAATCAAGCAATATCCAGTCTGTTTTACATAGAAACAAAATTGTTACATACTAAATACCTACCACAAAACTCTAGCAATTAAAATGTTACATTGAAACTGGCACCAATTAGAAGAGTTTTTGGGGGGGAAAGTTTTCCTGTAAATACAAACAGGGATAGGATACAGAAACGATCATTAAAATTTCTTATATGTATGTGAATAAATTGCGAGGAATTCTAATAATTAAATAAACAAGCAAATATTTTCATATTATATATATTATTACAATGTCTTCGTTGAAATAATGGATGGATTTTCTCAGTTCTCCGTACGCAGATATCTTCATACCAGTTTGTGGATTATTAATATCCTCCTGAAGATTACTTTAGTCACCAACAACGACTTTGTCAAGTGTATGTCAAAACACGCATAGGAAGAGTGCATATTCGTATAAACCCTCCGCGAACGTTTTTGGGAATACTATATTTCCACCCCCCACCCCCCTCCCCCCTGTTTAAAACGTTCCACATGTGCGATCCACGTCAGAAATTGAAATGGCAATTATAATATAACATTTACACTATGGAAGTACTATAGTGAATTAGTATAATATGGTACTACAAATCTCATTTCTATGTGATCAGATCATAAATGAACATAACTATGAAGCTGACTGACTTTACTCGTATATATGTTTATCTATCGCCCTCCCTCAAAATTGGGCTTTCTCAAGCTCGCGCTCCCTAATATTACAATTATGATAATTTGAGAAGATTCTCCAATATGAGAACAAATGGACCTAAAAAGCTTATGAATATAATATTACGTAATATAATAGCAATGTGTCATCTTTACGGTCGATAGACGCTTTGTATGCACATATAAATGGATTTCCGAGCTCCGTCGCGTCGCTATTGACCTTGAACTTAACTATTTTTGATTCAACAGAGGTCAAATGAAGCCTAAAAGCGTCTCCGCGTTGGTCAAACTTTCGAGACTTTTAATAAACAAAGGTAAATCACGGTTTGAAACCTTTAACAATAATCATAGTAGGTAGATAATATCCCGGGAAAAGTAAGACCCAAACACTTAGACTAGTACCTTCTTGAAACAATATTATTTTGTATGCAGATGTAATGACGTCACCTCTAATAGTTAATTGAAATCGTACCATGAATTTTGACAACAAGTATTATTATTTATATGGTAAGTCAAGAAATACGCGATGAAAGAATTTATATTTTACTAAATCCATGATGGCGTCACATAAAGTAAGTGAATTGTAGGTATGTATTTATTTATCAACTTATAAAATGATCGATCGAATTATGAATCATGGTTCGAGTAATAAAAAAATGTTGTTTGGTTCTAAATGGCGAATCAACACCTACGAATTTGATTTTTTTGAAGCTGATAACGTTAACATAGTTAATACACAAAAGCGATGTTCTATTCAGCTAAGTGGTGAATTCGAATTAGATGAAGTGGAGTTATAAGTTCCTTTACAAAATTACATTAAGGATATTTGTATGATGCTATTTTAATTAGGAGTCTATAAATACCCATCATATTGCTACCTGAAATTACAGTGAATTCTTGACAAAAAGCAATATTTAAAAATAGTTTTCGGCCCCGCGGTTTAACCCCCACCACTGAAGGATTTTATTTATATTAATTAGATTCTATTATTATTTATAAATAAATAAATAATGAATACTTATCTTTTTCCTTCGATCATCTATTATGATCGAAGTCTTTTTCACGAAATAAAAATTATCCAATAAAATTCCAGGATTATCTACATGTGTGCCAAGTTTTATCAAAATCCGACCAGCCGTTTTTGCGTAATTGAGCAATAAACATGAAAACATCCAAACTTTAACATTTATAATATTAGTAGGATGTTATAATAATTAACTGTATTTATTAAAATGATTCTACAGACTATAATTAAATTATTCTACAGTAGGTAGATGGTCCATGTGTGCTATTTTTATTGAAAATCAAAGGATAAATAATCTAATAATAATCCAATCTATTAATCTGTTATTTCACCATCCAGATTTGGACTTAAATTTCTCAAACTTTCGGCAAACCCCTGTTAAAGTTTCCAGGTGATAGCAAACCCCTTAACTAAATAAATAATTCCTAAATCCCCCCTCACCCCCCAAAGAAAATAATCAAATTGACTGTTGAAGAAAATAAGGTTTTTATTTCAATAAAGTGCCAAAAGAAATATCTTTTTAATATTAATGTGATAGGTGTGCTTGTTTCTTGTCGCAAATGGAGTAAATTTAAGGAGTAATTTTAATCTTAATTCTGCCTCGGTATCAAAGTCTATTTCTGTATTTCGTTTTTATCATGCCGCACGTGCCTGCCCAATCATCAAGCCACCATTACGTAAATCTTGTCACGAACCCCCTGCCGTCGCATGGCGAAGCCCTAGGGTTTCGTGTACCCCACTTTGAGAAACCCTGGCTTAGACGAGTCTTTATTGACGAGCTCGATTGCCTTGGTAGATGAGGACATCCAAAACCTTCAGTGCCATCTTTGAGGGTAAACTCGTTTAATTACGGAGAGCAATTGTAGGATCCTTAGCATGGCATCTCTACTTTCCCCTCCGGAAATCCTCTTTGAAAGTATAACACTTGAACAACATAAAAATGTTTATAGGCCGGTATCTAAAATTACTTGAGAAAAAAATCAATTGTCTGAATTTTCTTTATGTTTACGTTCCCTTTCTTTGTTTTTATGTTGCCTGGAGCTAGGACTCATTATATTATACTTTTGACTGTTAACATCCACTTATACCTAATACTCGTAAAGAACTACGTAAGTATTACCATCATATCCTTATATAAAATATTAAGTTTCGAATTTTGCTCACCGATCCGCTTTTGACAAGCAGTAATTTTGTTCTGTTTAATTACTTCCATGTTACATGCATGTCTCTTAAATATTTGTATTTTATGGAAAGTAGGTACCTACTCACAAAAAATATATTCCCTTACATTGTTCTACATTGGAAGTCAATCATCCCTATATTTCACATTTGCATATAAACGATTAGTAGAAAGATTATAAAAAAATAAAAACGACTTCAAAGGCAAATGTTGCACTAAAAACCGCAAAATAAACTGAATAAGACATTAAATAAAATGGACAAAAAATATTTCAATAACTAAATAGACCAAAAACTTTACTTATGTAAACTACCTACGCACCTATTCAAATTATTATTCTATAAATACCTTTTGATATGTTTGAAGTCGGTGCCAAGCCTAATAGGTTTAATAGGCTTCGTACGGTTTGAGGAGGTAGGACATAGCATAACATCTGCTCATAATTGGGGCCGTCTATCGCAGCCAAATAACTACTGCCAAGTGGTGTTGTGTTCCTGCGGTGAGTAAGGTTGCCAGAGCTCCTTAGAGGAGGCACTGTGCTGACGGCGGAGGGACCGGTGGTATTATGGAGTCGCTATTGAGTAGTGCAGGCGCAGCATGTTGGCGTGCGGTTATGGAGAGCCGGTGAAACGGTTGACCGCTGGCCGCCCGCAGATAGAGTTAGTTCCCGAACCCAGGGATTACTTAATCTCCTCCCTGGGAGGCTGAACTGCCATCTGGCGATGCTTGTGAAGGCATTTATTATTTCTTTCATTGTATTTTTGGGCTTGGCATCGACTTCAAGCAGATCAAAAGGTATTTATAGAATAATAATTTGAATAGGTGCGTAGGAAGTTTACATAAGTAAAGTTTTTGGTCTATTTAGTTATTGAAATATTTTTTGTCCATTTTATTTAATGTCTTATTCAGTTTATTTTTCGGTTTTTAGTGCAACATTTGCCTTTGAAGTCGTTTTTATTTTTTTATAAAATGTTTTATTTTTCCATTTTTTATATTTCAATGTTTTCAAGAAATATTTAATTGTTTTCGAGCAAATTAAGCCTATTATTAATTTACATTATCTATACTAATATTAGAAAGCTGAAGAGTTAGTTTGTTTGTTTGAACGCACTAATCTCAGGAACTACATAAAATATATGTATTGGATAGCCCATTTATCGAGAAAGCGTATAAGTTAAATAACATCACGCTATTAGATGAGGGAATACATAAATAGATAAACTTTTAAAGAAAATAAAGAATATATATCCTAAATGATTAAGGCTTCTTTCTCAGCAGCTACTTGATATTGCGTTTCATTTCATATCTAGGACAACGTATATTCTAACTCCTAACCGATAAAGATATTACCTTCTATCATCAGGTCATTTTAATATACAAAGAGAGGACGATACGAGTCTAAACGTGACTATAATATTTAAAGAAATATCCCCTAACTCCTAACCTTTAAGGAGTTGTACCTTCCATCATCAGCTCTGCAACATAAGAAGATGACTACCAGATGGAAATAGCTTTGATAAGTACGTATATAAATGAAAAATACTGTAAATTCTTATAAAATTTGAGGGTTGCTCTCATTTTCCCCAGGATCCCATCATCAGATCCTGACTTGGTGGCAGTGGGACTACCGCCGAAGTATACTCTTTCAAATGAAAAAAGAATTTTGAAAATCGGTTGACATTTCTTATAAAATTTGAGGGTTGCCCTCGTTTTCCCCCAGGATCCCATCATCAGATCCTGACTTGGTGATAATGGGACCACCGCCGAAGTATACTCTTTCAAACAAAAAAAAATTTTGAAAATCGGTTGACAATTGGCGGAAAAATTGATGAACATACATAAAAAAAAATACATACAGTCGAACATATAACCGACTTCAAAAAAAGTGAAGTCGTTTAAAAAACCTACTATCATTCATTATTTTCCCAGCACTTAGCATGAATAAGTTGCATGAATACTTATGTGTTTTATTTTAAGTAAAACAAAAAGTCTCCCAATAAGCTTTACTAAAATATGATGGTAGGCCCCCAGTGCCGTGAATGACTGGCGGACTGAAATACAGGAAACGCACAGCTTAATGCAGTGGACCTAGATTACCTATACTCGAAATTCGGTGGAAAAAAATCCATAGACAAATAGAAATCAAATAAATAAGTAAAATAGCGAACTATAGACTTGAATATGAACTTTGTGGCAGGTTAATTAGGTGCAATTTAGTTAAATTTGCTAGAGCAATGAACGAAATGCAGGACGGTTAACATAGTGCATGTTATGTGATTGCGTAAGTAAACGCTTTAAGAGTGGGGGCCACAGACACTCATGCACTAAAATATTCACTCACAAAATTGTACTAAGTGGTATCATTAACACTGGTACAATGGTATATTATGGTACTTATGGTGAAAGATAAGACCAGACGAAAGTGTAGGAACGGGAATGGAAATAATTCAAGTAATTTTAGTTACGGAGCTCTACGGAAGAAATACACGCACACAAACTTTATAGATTATTAGGAAGGGTCCTGCTACTTCTTTATTTAGTACAGGTCGCTATCATATTTTATCCCAAGGACATTAATATTCCTAAAGGCTTACCAAAACCCCTGCGAAATAGGCAATCGGTAGAGGTTGAAGCTTAATCTAATTAATTTGTATTCATAAAACGTGTGATGGCTGATTGAGAAAAAGTATTTTAAAAATCTATGGCCATAATGCTGAAAATAGTTAAATATAGGTATAACGTGAATGGTTCGTGCCATAATGACCAATCTATTGGAAAAAGCTTATTGCCACAACCACAGAATAAAAAATACTGCCACAATGTCCAGAGAACACCAAGAGCACTTTAAGGCTTATGGAAGTGAAGAACATAACAATGCGTCGACACCTTTTATCTTGAATATCGATGCAGCTACGTTACCGTTGCAACGTCAACGTTAATACATGTTCAATACCGACGAAGTATAAAAACACAAAATAATTTTCATTCTACTATTAATTTCATTACCTATTTTCCTGATTCTGCAAAGTAAGCTTTTAAGAAATAGGTATAGATGAAATAAATTATTATTCTATTATGTGTTTTGTTCTCTTTTAAAATAATTATTGTACAAATTATTATTGAGCATTATCTGGCATTCAATTAGATATATACCTACTTCCTAATATTATTCGATTGCTCAAACTGTTAAAATATATTTGAGGTAGGTACCTAAGGCTGTTTGAAGTCGGTACCCAGCCCAAAAATAAATAATAAGATCACCTACATATTAAATAGGGTTAAAATTACAACGAAAGATAATACCACACACGCTCACACATTCCGTTTCACGCAATGGGTGGTGTGATGTGGCGGGGGCGGACGTACGAAGCCTATCAAACTTATTAGGCTTGGCACCGATTTCATACAAATCAGTAGGTATTATAGATTAATAATATTTTTAATAGGTATGTACGTAGGTAGTTAACATAGGTAAAGTTTTTGGTTTATTTAGTAACTGAAATATTTTTTTGTCCATTTATATTATTCATTTTATTTTTCAGTTTTTGTGAGAGGACCTATGAATTGAAAACAAAATTGGACCCGGTAGGTGGCACTGGAATCGGGTTCAAAGTACATTAACCCCCAAATCCAAAACGAGCTGGTGGCTTTCTGTTGCGTTCAGAACGTTTTCCGAGATATATAATATCATTGAGACATTAAAGTAATGTATATAAATGTATGTTTAATTGAGAAAATATATCAAATCTTTTATTTTACATTGACATAACATATTTTTATAATCACTTCAAATCTGAGGAGTTTCTATACGTAGTAGGTATTACTACACTATTGGGACCGAGCGCGACGACAGCGCCACGTGACAGGCGGCCATTATGGACAATATTGTCACCGCTGTCAAGCAAGAAGTAAGTAAATATAGTGAAAAATATTAATGAAATCTTGTGTTATTTTACTATATTACACAATTTTGGACAATGGTAGTCAGTAAAAATATGAGAAATGAGCCTACTCGTGACTAAAACGGGGTTTCGTGCCATCACCCACGAAATCATTTTCCAACCGGAGACGATGAATAAAAGCAAGAAATTGGTGCTAGCTGGGCATGTCCTTGAGGTTGAAGACATTCGCCAAGGAGACATGACTCATATTATCAAAGCCCGAGTGGTTCGCCAAACTTCTGTCACGGCAACGGCGTACAAGACAACTTTGTTTGTAAACAGATTTTTATGTTTCGATGCCGTTTAACCAAAGCTTATTCTGTGTCTAACAAATCAATTTACTTACAGCTAAACACCAATTGTCACGTTGAGAGTGTATCGTGTTTATAATAAGAGTGGGAAATGCAAGCACATTGCAGCACTTATATAATCACTTATTTCTTTGGTCTCGTTTCCACAATGGTCTTGGAAATTGATAAAATTTACAGTCGCTATTCTTCTTGGTGTTATTACAATTCACAACAACACATCTTACCAGGACCATATTTTTATCTCAAAAACGATTAGAACATGTTTACTGCAATATGGATTTGACAGCTCAAGTCAGCGACAAAAATGACAATTTTAGCCGTAGCGAGCGCTGTGGTCGTTTAGGCTACCCCCTCCACCCGCTTTGCACTCTGCCAATATGATTTTCTTGTATTTTAATTGTGTGACTACGATGGCATAAAAAGGAGGTGTCTGAAGATACCTTAAGGATTATTCACCTTCGCTACTGAAGGTCAGACATAAAAGTACATTTCGTGTGCAGCCAAAGAAGTGACTAATTTAATTCAATTGATATTGATATCGAATTAGAATTAAACTTAATTTCAATTCATGTAGGTATTAATATGACTTTTGGTAAAAAATAAATAAATAAATATCTGGAGCATTCCTCAGTCATGTTAATATTTTCTTACTTATACTGGAAAGCAACAGTACAATTGCGAAACCTATATAATCGACATCGATAGTTTTTACAAGTTACAAGCTTTTATTTAACATGCAACGTATGAATGTATGTTTGTTCGGGTGGAATCTTGCAACTCAATTTTGAAGCAGATATCTTGAGCTGAAATTTTGTATACACGTTTAGTTTGGATGACAATGCATGGTTAGCTGAGTGACGTCATTCTAAATCCAACGTGGCAGAACACCTAAGTAAGCGGACTATTATTTTTTAATGCAATCCTACAATATGGGTATCAAATGAAAGGGCTTACTAAGAATAACTCTAAAAATAAAGTGACGTCACTCTAAATCCAAAGCTTGTTTTTAAAAAAGATTTTTACATAGGTACATACAATTTAATTTTTATTAATACAACATTGGTTTCATGTGAAGCTGTTTATATATTTAAGCATAGTGTACCTAATTTCAATGATTTAATGTATTTCATTTCAGCTTAAAGAGCTTAAATTTTAACCAATATTAAATTTCAAGTCATAATACGATGTTGGTTAAGTACTTAAGTTAGTTTTGACGTCGCCCTACTCATTAAAATATTCCACATAACATTTATACTCCAAAAATCTCAAGACATCAATCTCCATTCTATCTTCAAAATCATCAACGTTGAAAAAGCTTAAATCAATTAGGCGAACTACAAATACGTATTGTTCAACTTAGGCACATGCCTTTATGCCAAATAATAAATCTTCTTAATGGCCTGTCTCACAAGACCTCCCAGTTAATATGCTCCTATTTATCTATGGCAAGAATTGCCCAACTATAATATAAATTAGGAATAACATTTTTTATTTGTTTATGTTCTAAGTAGATTAATGTTCGCGTAAATATCCGATTGTGCGCCTTGAATATAAGTAATTGTGTAGTAATTGTACTTACTAGTCTAATTTGATTTTTATGAGATGCGTAATTGTTAGTTTTCATATTTCAGTTATAAAATACATGCATTACCGTTATAACTCAAGGATTGAGCTTCCTTTTAGCAAACACAGAATTATCCTGAGCATTATTTGAATTCCTTTACCTTCATTAATTATTATTGAAATACTCCATTTTCTTAAACAATATTAAATCTATACATATAAAAGGATAAGTCCTGACTAATCTATCCAGCCTAATGGATCTCCGATCACCTCTGAAGGGGTGAAACGGGGGTTCAAAGTTAGGAGTTATTTCCGTTTCTTGGTATGAAAAATGAGAAGGACTGACTCATCAACGCCCAGTGTTAGACCTAGAAAGCTGATTTTTTTCACAGGTAATGTTTTTAAGATGTAGACGAAGATTAAGAAAGATTTTTTAAATTCAATCTCAAAGGATACGCGGGTGAAATCGCGGGGCGGAATGCTAGTTCTATATTCGGCCAGTTTTAGACGGTTAATGACAGGAAACGTAGTCTTATGGAAGGAAGTAGGTTTGATGAACGGAAGAGGAGCTCATATAGAGGAAATGAACCAATAGATTGGCGTACGTTAATGTAATCTCACAACAATATACATTATAAACAACTACAAGGTTACGGGAAAAAAATATTAAAGTTCGGACTATCACTAGTTCTCGATAAACGTAAATATAAACAGAATTTCGCATATAAAAATATTTCCTATGTGCAACAATTAATTGCCACTGAGTGTGAAGCTTTGTTAAATGCAACGAGCTTGTAATGAGCAATCACAAAGCGTATAATTACCTCTCTCCCTCCTTCTCCCTCTGTTTACCCCATGTCATTATGATACAAATAGGCTGTAGCAAAGTTAATAAAATTACAAGGGACGAGACTTGCAGAAGTGTGACGGCAACGTAGCAAATTACGACGATATTGTGACTTAGGTTATACTATCTACCAAAATTATGTGATGTCATAACTGAGCGATATTAGAAAAAATATTCTTTAACGTTGAATAGACTTACAATTAACATTTATAGGTAATTTCAAATATTACGTTTATAGGTGCCTACTGAATGTAACTATAAAACGAACATAAAACAAATATTAATTTCCTAGTAAATAATAATACAAATAATATTTACACGGATTTTTCTTAAATAGTTTACCTACCTAGCCAAAATAAAAATATGAAACAGTTTTGGCATTTACACTAAGATCAAAAATTTTTTTCCAATAACAAAGACACTGTAATAAATTTTGTTAGAAATGTTATTTAATAGTTATTAAATAATAAAAACTGTATTAGAAATAACGCGACGATTATTTTATATTTTGCTTAGACCTGACTGTCGAATAGATACGCGACGATCTATCAAGCAACAGGTGCGGTACATAGCTGAACTCGTTACACATTTTTGGTCCTAAATACGAAATGTACGATAAGCAAAATTCTAAATTGCAATAAGTTTGAATATAAAAAAATACCCAAACCGCGTATAGAATTGTATAGTGAACTTACTTAGGTTAACTTGTCGGTTGTTGGCATTATGTTACTGAATGCGTGCTCAGCGCCCGTCTTCAGCGCCGCCACCGGCAAATGTTACTCGCGATACGGCACGTGGGCCCCTACTCGTACATGGAATCGTTAACACAATAGCCAGGCGAAACAACCAGCTGCTAATGTTTTATTTAATTTGGTTGCAATAATTTATAAGGAAGTCTGTAAGAAAATTTGTAATGTTTTTTCATGGGCTTAGAAATTCTTTGGTTCTTACATAATTGTCTATGTGCCACTGAGCTGCCATGGCTTGCCGATGCGTTATGACTTTAACGGAAAATATATTTTCACTATCTTAGTTTCTACGCAACTACCTACTAATTAATAGTATTAGTCTACAATATAATTTTTATCGGCGAAGGACTTGGAATTGGCTTTGCTTTTTTCTACTCTGAGTTAATATTGTTTCAGGATGTAAGTTTTTAAAAATGTATACGGTAGTAAAAGGCCTTTCTGCAACGCTGTGCTAAATTTGCATTTATGTAGCCGGTACTCTATAGAGCTTGTGCGATTTCCATTCTACTTTATCACAAAACACGGCTGTACCAAAACCTTTTAACAATATCTCTATAAGATCGAAGTTCGACTCTGAAGACTCTGAAGAATGATTTTTATTACTTTGCACCAACAGGTCAAAACTAAATAGACCTAAATATTTGCAACCATCACGGTCACTTTCACCAACTTTAATTTACACTTTGTTCAACACAATTTATTTGAAAATAAAGTATTCGGCGGCTAGTCCCCAGAAACATATTTCTTTAACAATAAATATGAAAAAAGAAATATGTTTCTGTGGACTAGCCGTATTGAAATATGAATTACTTAATTTCCTACTGTAATGGAAATTATTAAAACCTTAATAGACCGTATTCAAGTCAAATATTTGTTATAAGGAAACCAAAGCAACAATTTAATTAATGTTTTTTGTTTTGTGTTTAAAATTAAAATCCTCACGAAAGTTCGATCAAAATACTTGGGATTGAAATACAAGTTGATAGCTGTAATTCGAGGAAATTTGTCTTCTTTTATGTACCACTTATGTTATGTACTGTCTTTATCAATTAATGAAAGATACATAAATACTCAGTACATAAATCTATGGACGTGCTTTAGTGGTATCAATAAAACAAAGTGGAATCAGCTCGTTTTTTTCTCACCTTTAAATGTAAACTCTTATGTTTTACTAAAAAAACACAAAAAAACCGGCCAAGTGCGAGTCGGACTCACGCACGAAGGGTTCCGTAAAAATGGCGACGTTTGGTTTATGGGAGCCCCCCATAAATATTTATTTTATTGTTTTTAGTATATTTGTGTTATAGCGGCAACTACGTCATCTGTGAAAATTTCAACTGTCTAGCTACCGCGGTTCTTGAGATACAGCCTGACGGACGGACAGACAGCGAAGTCTTAGGAATAGGGTCCCGTTTTTAACCTTTGGGTACGGAACCCTAACTAAAAACTAGTTTAAATAAATACTTGTGTACGTACATATATGCATTGTTTGGAAATCAAACCTATATCCTAAGACTGTACGAGGCAAAATGCTAAACAAAATTATGAAATGCTTTGAAAATTAAACATTACCGAATAAATATAAAATCTAATAGGAACATTATTCATTTGAACAGATAGGTCAACCGTTGTTAATTACACATCTCAAAACATGAAACAGAACCCCAAGTTCTTATTCATCTTTTGCTGTAAAAGAGAGTAAGGTAAGCCGAAAACTTTGTGATTCCTTTGTAGCTACCTCAATGAGATTATCCCGAAAGAAGCAACAAAGAGCCGGATTTACATATTAATAAAATATGGACACGATGAAAGAAACTTTGTAAATGATCTAATGCCATGTTATGTATTTAGGTGTTTTGGGATTGAACCATAATTATAATTCCTATTAGCTTTTAGTATACTTAAACCTGCGTACTATAAAGTAGAAATATGTTGTATTGTATTTCATCAACAACAATTATTATATAATGTTAACTTTGGTATCCATTGTGATATACCTTGTTACATTATGTTTTGTAATATAAAATAGAAAAACCAGTAAAGTTAAACATAGTTAGTTGTATATTATTAAAATTTTCCGAGTTATAATTCAATATAAAGAAACTAACAAATCTATTAAATTAATTGAAAACGTTGGACATTCCTACGGCTACTACTATCGGACTTGGTATCTTTTCAGATTCTCAACTCTTTTATCAGCTCTTTAATTAAACTTTTTTTCGTTGGGATAATATTATCTTTAATCAAACTGATTTTATTTCCAACTATTTATAATTTTTTTTGTAGTATTCAAATTTATTTAAAAAAAGAAAGTCGGAAGTTATTAAGTAAATAAAAAAAATCATGTGTCTTATGTCTATAGAAGTTTGATCACGGCAAACGCATTATTTTCTTGAAATCATGGAATTATAAATTGAGGTTTGTTGTCTTTTCATAATACGTGTAGCGAAACGGTAGATAACCGGATGAAGTTTATATCTAGGCCGAAAGCCGTCGCATTCATTTTATAAATCTCATCCCACTTGCTATTCTACTCGTACCAGTTTCTTGAAATAATACCTATATATAATTTTTATTGTGTAGTAAATTTTATTACGAAATTTTAGGCAGATTTTTACTGTTCACAATACTTAGGCTGTATCCTATGCCTATTTTGATAAAATATGTATATATTATCTACGTGTTAATTGGAAACAATGTAGAGTTATTTATAAAGGCCTAAAATAATGAACCCTAAAATTCAATAAAAATCCAATTAAATGGTTTTTACACAAAGAACAAGCTTCAAAAAGAATAATTAAATAAGTCCAACGCCAGGATGATTATTTTCTGTGTAAATTGGTTATGAAATATTTTTACTATTATTTGGAGAGGAAAAAATCGTTTTCTCTTCTTTTCCTTTTATGTGATTACTTTTTTGTATGTGCTAATCTTGGATAAAAAAAATGTTTGATTGAGAAGTAGAACTTCCTCCAAAATTCGAGCAATACAAATAAATCTCACTTACATATTTCGTTACCTTTATATGTAAAGAAATAGAGCAAAAGTTTACTTAAATCATTTAATATATGAGAAATTAGCTTTATACATGTAAGTATTTCGCTAAAAGGCGATGTGCTTTTTTTATAGAATTGTCGTAAACATTAAAGTAGTAGTAACGTTTGCTAACGTATATTATTTACATTCAGGGTACGTTACAGGAAGTAACTCGAAGGTAGGCCTTTCAACATTCAGATTATATTAAGTATTTACGATGGCGTAAGGTTTCACATTCCTTCAATTTCCTGGAATGGACGTACGTGACGTAAACCCAAACAAAGTAACAATTACGAGATTTACGATCTTTCTAATGGCTTTTTCAATAAAATCACCTGATTTATTTATATCGAAACATAAATTGATAAACTTAGCTCGTATATAAAAAATACTGAACACAATTTTTGCATTAAAGGAATTGAAATAAATTCAGGGCGGATCGGGCAATTGATGTACCTTTGTTTTATTGATTAATGATATTTGGAAAGGTAGAATCATTTATTTCCTCGCGACAATTAGCGTTGTGGCGACACATGTGTAGTCGGCAGCATTCGATATAAAATTAATCGAATTCGATTTTTAGTATCGATCAAATGCGCCATTGAAGGTGCAAATTGAATATTGTGGTTTAGCTTACAATTTGTTATTAATACATTTCGTTGAATTATACATTACACCAATTCGCAATTTATTGATTATTAATTAGGCTTTGAGTGATTTGAGTCTCTCATCTGCCGATTGGCAATTATCTATATGAGAGACTCAGCTCATCTAGTTTATTTCAATATACTGAAGATCAACGCATGCAGGCGTGATGTTAGTCATATGAATGACGGCATATGAAATTTGGGCGTAATGTGTGGAAAACATTATGGTTTATTGAATTCAGCTGCAATCTATCAAAGCAAAATGAATTGATCGCTCGTTAGGCGTAATCAAATACGACGACATTGACTCGATGGACATTAGCAAAATATGTTCGATATGATCTGGAGAGCATGACTCGCTTTATTAAACTCACGTATCACTAAAGTATAAGCTTGAATATAGCAGCTATTGCAAAAGATGTAACTTTACGTGTCGCGTGAATGTATCACAAGCAATCATATTAATAAGATACTCATATCACGTACATAAAAATAATTCTAAATCGACTGTATTTCGTATCTACTAACATTACTTTTACACTGGTTCGTAGAACTACTGTAAAGTCTTTGTCAATATAACATGTGATGACATAGTGTAGGTAAAACTTTAAAATTTTCACTGTGTTGTCCTTCTCCAATATGTTTTATGATTAATTTTCCTCAGAGATATGATTCAACTCTAACAAAATTTAGGACCCTTATTAGTCAGTTTAATAATAAACTCGACTGTTAATTCGATTAATGAATAATAATTAATACACGGACGGACAACAAAGTGATCCTATAAGGGTCCCTAAAAATGTTAACTTTTTCTTTTCCATACCAGGAAATAAGTTTGTACAATTTTCCGTTGTATTATTTTGATACCCGTATATGCTCCAATGCCCTTTCAGCCTGCAAATACCCAATAAAAATCACCCAGTAACTACATACATAAAAGTCAATGTGCCGATGATAGATCAACGCACAGCCTAAACCTCTAAACAATGAGACGTAAAATTCAGATACTAATTTATAATCACGATGTTACCACCGAAGAAAGGAATTTGTGATATCCAGCCTCTAAACCCCAGCCATTAACCCCCAACAGTGGTAGACGGGGAAGTAAATATCATAATGGAAGCTTATTATGGCATGTTGTAAATTAAACCAGAATTTGAGATATTCAACTCCTTAAGAGTCAACCCCTAAAGGGGTGAAAATATGAGATTTCGTTTGTATGAAAATCTGTCATTTTCAGTATTCCGTATCCTAAAAGAAAAATACGCAACTTTATAAGATCACTCTCGAGTAAGTCCGTCGCAAAAGTAACAGATGTTTTACACGAAATCTATAATAGTTTAATTAACTTATGTTTATTCCAGGATATGATCTACCTGTGTGCCAAGTTTCATTAAAATCCGTCCAGCCGTTTTTGCGTGATTGAGGAACAAATATCCAAACTCACAAACACCCAAACATATAAACTTTCATATTTATAATATTAGTAAGATTCATTTGCCATTCCTTTCAGCATTTTTCGATATTCCTTTTAGTTTAGGATTTGGCCATCCACGCCCAGTTGAAAAATAAATTTTATGGAACTAACTGTAAGGATTAATTTTTTTCAATTATAAAAGTATCCATAAAATTATGTCAGTTTTCCCATACCATATGTATGAAAAAAAACACTAACATTCCGCCCGTACGAGTATCAATAAAAATATTATTTTAAATATTTCTAAGATCAACCTCAAGAGTTAAATTAAAAAAAAAACCCTGACATTCTCATCTACCTTGTCCATCTACATAATTATAGTACATAAGCCTCAAAAGTAGATATCCGTATCCGTCTCACTATATAAAGATTGTCAGCTCCTATCAGTAAGACAGCTTTTTGTACTCCAAACTGTTCTACGCAAACATGCTACTCTTCAACTTGACACTACAATTTGTAAAAATCGCAGATCATATAAAGTATGCCACGCACCACCCTGGAGAAGTAGTCTGGCCAGACGGCATTTTGATGTAAATAGTTGTTATTTATACAATACCATTAATAAAACTTGTTCTATTTATTCCATTGTAAAAATAAAGTGAGGACTTGGCTTTTGACACAAAATTATTTTGACACCGAAAACATTATTCAAATTAATTAATGTAGGTTAGGATAATTTGCATTTCTTACCTTTATATAATGATCAAACCTGTGCGGAGAGAGCTCTGGTATCCATAACACAAGTTAGTTCTTACTTTGGATACCAGAGGTTTCAACAAACACTTTTATTTTGTATTTAACTCATAAGTACCTACTATTCATATGTAAATTTTAGTATTTTTGTTCCTTTTTTGCGAAATAAAATATTTATTTATTTAGGTTTCCAATACTCTCATGCACCGAACTTAACACATAAGCCACTCAGCTGTAAATTTAATGCATACCGTAAAAATTCAAAATTGGTAAACCTTAGAAAAATAAAAGTACTTTAATACCACATGGTAAAATGTAGCTGAACACCACATGGCCAAAAGTAACTAAAAGCCTAATAGTTACCAACATATTTAAGTAAGTAAAGTACCACGCTGAACCAAATTTGTGTACCTTGCTGACTTGTATAATAGAATTTTAAAGTGTCATTAATTATGGTCACCTACTGTAGTGCAAAGTTATATTATAGTCTGAAAAGCTTCAAGCGCAGTCTTGAATTAAGTTCGAGCACCTTTGTGAACGAATGAACGAACTACCATGTAAGTAATTTATCTAGGTTGAGATCTTAACATTTCCATTTAACTTCAGATAAGATCTAAAGATTTCCTCAATAAGTTTTCACGGAACAACTCCATCGATTCTGGTTCTTAATTTTTTTTAATACGCTTTTATTAGCTTGCTGTGTATCTCTATCTATGTAATGGAATCTTTGAACATGATTTTCACACGACGGATTCTTTTGAAACTTTGCACACTTATCAAGGACTGATGACAATTCAATAATCTGGGGGCACGGTAGTGCCCCAGCCAAGTCAAGAGCAAATGAACTTGATTTTCACACCTTCAAAAAAGCGTGGGGTGCTTGATGGAAGTAGTCATTTTGAAAAATATCTTAATTTTAATCTTTTTTGCTAATCACACTATCCTTAATTTTAATTTATTGAAAACTAGCTGTTTCGCGCGGTTTCACCCGCGTTCCCGAGGGATCTCCCGGGATAAAAAGTAGCCTATGCCGGACGATCTTCCAGACTATAATATATCTCCATGTCAAATTTCATCCAGATCCATTCAGCCGTTCTGGCGTAAATGAGTAACAAACATACATCCATCCAAACTTTCACATTTATAATACCTATTAGTAGGATTATTTTTTACCTTTTAGTTTGATTTTTTATAAAAACGCGTTTTTTTAGATTGTTTAAACTATTAATTTACTTAAGAATTAATTATAAACTCTTTGTTTTATCATGGGTTGCTATTGGCTATGGGATCATCGCTTATTTACCTTATTTTAGTGGCACCTCAAACATCTAGAAAGATAGACGAATGTATGTGATGCCGAAGACTAGAAGTGGGACGCTTGCGTTGATAGCATTGGATTGAAGTATGTATGTATTTACAAAGATTCGACTTTGGTTGTTGACAATATTAATATCTTATTGAATAAGCGTAGCAAACATCAGCGAAATGAACAGTCTCAACATTTAACCTCGACAGTCGACGCAAATCTTCAAGGCTTCACAGCCTATACACGTTACAGCCAGAGCAACATTCAATTCCGTTTTTATTTACTCTCTTCCCCTAGTAAAACTGCTTTGAATACAAATTTTTCTTACGATCGTGTAAAAAATATCATTTCTGCACAACTTAAACGGTGTTCTCACAACAGAACCGGCTTTTGCACTTGTATGTTACTATTGGATTCTTTGATTTGTTATAGCTTACCTTAAAAAAAAATACCTATATTTAAGGTGTACTTATTAAGTGCTGGAGTTCTCCTCTGAATACGAAACGAAAATATAAAATAACTAATTTATAAAAAAATTAACAGTGTTTTATTATTTACAACATTAACTGATTTATTAACCGACTCCAAAAAAGGAGGAGGTTCTCAATTCGACTGTATGTATTTTTTTTTTGTATGATTGTTACGCGATTACTCAGCCAATTATGAATAGATTTTGATGATTCTTTTTTTGTTTGGTAGATCATACTTCAGGTAGATTACATTTTATCGAAATTGATTCAGCACTTTTTGAGAATGTCAACAAAAACAAAAAAAAAATATCTCGTTTGATAAACCTTATATGAGTCGTTGAGCATGACTTTTTGGATTTGGATTTTGTGTGTATACTTCAATGGGTTCTTCGATGGTTTTAAAATACAATTGGACCCGGTAGGTGGCGCTGGAATCGAGTTCCAAGATTTGTTTTAATTTCAGGGCAGGAATACGTCTGCCGGGCCCGCTAGTTATATATTATATTTTACCGGCCAGACCCAATTAGTACAGGACCCAACTAGGACAAACTAGTTTTGCCTAGGATAACATATAATAAGGAATAAACTTTAAAAATTGAAAAATAAAATTATTTTTTTAAAAATAAAAAACAAAAACCGACTTCAAAACTGTACCCTATAGGTACCTATGTACAAACAAACTTAAAAGTAAAGAATAATATTTTAATTTCAAAGCAAGAGCCTTAAAGGACAATCAACAAAATTATTGATATTTATATATCTATTTAATATTTATAAACAGTTCTTTTTGGAGTCGGTGCCAGCCAAGAAGATGGACAGTTTAATTCTGCCTTTGTAACAAACTTTCGAAAAGTAGGGGAGCGACGGCGCAGACCTAAGGAACATTACCGTAAGGAGAGGTGTCGTAAGACGTTTTCTCGTATGAACACTTCGTGTCCAGTTTAAAACTGTCCTTCTTCTTGGCTGGCACCGACTCCAAAAAGAACTGTTTATAAATATTAAATAGATATATAAATATCAATAATTTTGTTGATTGTCCTTTAAGGCTCTTGCTTTGAAATTCAAATATTATTCTTTACTTTTTAGTTTATGTTTGTACATAGGTTTCAGTTTTGAAGTCGGTTTTTGTTTTTTATTTTTAAAAATAATTTTATTCGTATACGGATACGATACGTCCTCACATAAAACGTACATATAATCTTTATCATTAATTAAAACGGTCCCGTTATGTTGGCAGCTGAGGGATAGCCAGAGGAGGCAGGAGCACCATATAACCAAGGTCGACGTTTCGTCTCGGTGCAAGCGATGACCGGTGAGCTGGTCCTGGTACGTGGAGCAAGTACAAGTATAATTACATTGGGCCATCGCCCTCAAATTAGTCTCGCTCACGCCCGAACGACTAGTTTGGACTGCATTTGGTACGAGTTGAGTCATTCGCTCGTAGTCAGTAACTTAATGCTGTTATATGCACACGTGCAATCACAGAACCGGTCTGACAGGCGGGGGCGACGCTGTATCCTGGGAAGTAACTCCGAAGCCAGAATCAAATTCAAAATACTCGTATATTGGACTTGCTTGAGACGAGTTACTTTATTTATTTTCTATGCAATACTTCCGTGCATTTTTGTATCAAAATGGTTTGAAATAAGAATGACAATCATTGCAATCATGCAGCGGCCTCGAACAGTACGTTAGTACGGAATTTTCAATATATCCTAAAAATATTGTTAGGTTTACGTTGGGCATGGTCAAATTTAAGCTAAAGTAATACAACTTATTCAATTAAAATATTTTTAAGCTATCTATCAAACTAGCTATACCTATTAAAATAGACAGAGAGACAGACAGACAGACAGACGGACAAGAGAGTGATCTTATAAGGGTTCCTGTTTTTTACCTTTTGAGGTACGGAACCCTAAAAACGTAAGGTCAGTTTGTTAGACCTCTACTAGACGGCAATGGATGAAATATTTAAAGAGGGCGTTCAGTGCCGCTTCGGGATCGAAGTTTTATTTAGCATGCACAATTTTATCCAAACTCCGACAAAGTGAAATTACTCGAAGCTGAACTTTTTCTCAACCACCATACTCTCCAGACCTCACCCCAACAGACTCTGACTAAGATTATGTATTTACCCGATTACCCAACTAATATAGTAATATACTATTAGTGAAAAGGTTTTGTTGGCAATAGTTACGAAAGTGCTTTTTTCCGTAGATAGGTCATGCACCGGAGAATTTCATAGGCTACTTTAATCCCTAGAACGCGGTAAAAACGCAGGATGGAACTTTATATTGTTATGAATGCAAAATTAGTTTGTGTGTGAGTGTATATTTTGTTACCAGTTAGCTCCTTAATTGATGAATTATAATTAACTTAGGATATAAGTACTTCTCACCACTCCAACAGCTGCAGCTTTATAAAGCGCAGGTTAGGCCGCTTATGGAGTACTGCTCGCATCTCTGGACTGGCGCACCCACTTATCAGCTAGATCCACTTGCCTCGGTGCAAAGGCGGGGGCCACTCGTGTCGTTGACGATCCCGAACTCATCAGCGGTATAGAACCTCTCAGCCTTCGGAGAGATATTGGCTCTCTCTGTGTGTTCTACCGTCTGTATAATGGGGAGTGTTCTCTTTTTTGACTTGGTGCCATCGTCACCATTCTACCATCGCACTGCTCGCAGGCGATGTGGAGCTCATCCCATATCCTCGAGCCGCCTCGATCGTCCACCGAGCGATTCAGCCGGACGATCTTTCTGCGGACCATTAGGATGTGGAATGAGCTCCCCATTACGGTATTCCCTCAGCGCCATGATATGGGGTTCTTCAAAACGGGCGTAAAAGAGTTCTTTCCATAGGCAGCGGTGACCACTTACCATCATGTGGACCGTCTGCCTGTTTGTCAACCTATTGACATAAAAAAATACTTTTAAATATTGCTCATATTGACCAATTTTTTTTAATTTAGTTTTAAAAATTCAGAACACGAATTGAAAAAAAATTATGTTCCAAAACGGGATGAAATACATTTACAATATAGGTACTTACCTAGTACCGTTACAATGTTAAGTCAAATTTACGGAAATGATAATCTGAAAACATACAGTCGAATTGAGAACCTCCTCCTTTTTTGAAGTCGGATAAAAATTGAAGGTTAATAAGGTTGGTAAGGTTGGTAAGGAGAACCAACTTTTTTGTTGAAATCAAGTCGCTCAGTTTAAAGTCTTTGCAGATAAGTATTTTATTCATTGATAGGGTTGTTTGATGGCTCCAAGTGTAATAAAGATAATAATATTACTGAGATTCTGTCGTATTTTTAAAAGGGGCAATAAATAAATTCTCGAAGAGACTCAAGTGTATAATAAAAAAAAATATTATTGTCCTCCCTGACTGACTGACTGATTCATCAACGCAACCTCTGGGGCTGCAAACTTAAAATGTTAGTTGATGCATTTTATGTTGTAACATCAACTAAGTAAGTATTTTTGGAAATTTCACCCGCAAGGAGGAAAATAAGGGATGAACGATTGAAAGTGTGTCATGTATCTGTAACGTAACGTACCTGCTTCTGGTTACAAATAAAAATACACTTAGGGGAGAAAGACGCTGATAGTTTGTAACAGAAATATTTTATTTCTATTAAAATCTACTTCAAACTTGATATTATCACATAAGCGCTTTTTATTTAAATTCAATCAAGATACGGGCGAAAAGGTATAAACAGGATATGAAAGTTTGCATGAAAATTTGTTTTTCTATATAATAAATTTAGACAAATTACGTGTTCCAGAAGTGTAGGGAAAATAATATATTTTTGGTCAAAATATTTTTAATCACTCCGGGAAGAAAGTGGGTGGAGACGGTGTCACAATAATTTGTATTTTAAGTTATCCTTACAGATTTGTATTGAAAAATATATGTTTTTCATGATATCGAGTAAGGACACACATTATTTGTACAGATCTCAGACCACATTTTATTTGTTCTGTGGTACAGATTGGGTATTCTATATTTATATAGATCATAATATATGTTATTTTATATTAAATTCAATTCCAAAGAGGACGAAACCGCGGGGTTAAAAGTTAGTTTTGACCTGGATAACCAAATTACTTTATAGTCTCACTACGAACGATAGAGGGAGTTCGTTATCCTTCAAATATCCTTGCGTAAAAGTTAGGACTGACGAAATCCGCCGACGTACAAAGGTGACCTAGTACCTACTCAAATTATTGAATTGTGGTAAAGGGCAGGTCAGACAGTGGCTGTAGGTCGCATAATGAAAGGTGCCCATGGGAGACCTTAGACAGGGACATTAGATACGGAGTAGGTACCACCGCTCCGCTGGATAGTTAGCCTAAGGACCTGTGGTCAAGAGTGAGTGAAGAACCAAACTCAACGTGGACGAGGTCGCGGGCAACAAATGTATAAAATAAACAATCTATATAAAAAAAAAACTTCCTCGAGGCTGCTGCTGTTGCTATTGGCAAGGTTCCTAGCAGGCTGGCAGCGTTTCCTCTTTGTATGGCCAGGCTGATATGGTTATATTATATTATCTATGTATGTAAATATATAAAAGGTAGATTCCTCGTAGGGAGGGAGCAGGTATCCGCTAACTGTGCGGGACAACTAGATAATTAGATGGGTCGGTTGACGTGGTTGCTAAGATCACTACATGTCACGCAACAAGTCGTAGGTTCGATTCCCATTCAGGACAGACCTTTGTGTGCATGAACCTTAGGCATGTAGGTACATATATTATCTACCTGAGTCTGAGTGTTCAGTATGTATTTAAAAAGTATGTGGGTGTATGTAGTACCTATGTAGGTATATCAGTTAACTGGTCTCCATAGAACAAGTTATGTTTAGATTGGAATCAGTTAGTTAAAGATTGTGTGAAGAACGTCCCAATTTTTTTTAAAATATATTTTGAATGTATAAAATAAAATCAATATTTTGTTCCATAGAAATTAAGTACGTAGAAAACAATAGTTACGATATTGTTCGATATTCATTTGATCACAGGATCAACATTGTACAATTTAAGTTTGTAAATGAACTGTATGATGTATAGGTATAGACAGACAGTGAGTTATGTAAACATTGCATATTTTAAAATTGTAAGAACGGAGAGTTAAAAGTGCAAAAATCGGATTAGCCTGCCTCTAGGTCATCAATTAACTGTGCCGTGAAAGTTTCCACAAGATAGCACTTTTACTATGTTAAAAGTGTGTCAGCGCTACAGTAGAAACACCAATATTCTTTCATTATAATTATTATTTACTAAACGCAGAATATAGTCTGATTTTCTAAACAAGTAGGTAACTTTATCATCATCATTTCAGCTGATTAAGATCTTTTTTTTAAGTTTTAGGTCAAGCTTGTGTTTCACCGCAATATCACCATGGTAAGTGATGATGTGGCCGAAGGTGGTAAGTACACAAAGCCTATAGTGCCTATATCAGATAGTAATCTTTTTAATGTTGAACAATTGGATGGGAACTGGCTCTCAAGTGCAGCTGTTGGAACAGACCGATAGGCTTGGCGACAGATTTTAACTTGAGGTAGCCAGCCAGTCGGGTACTACAAAGTATACTACCACCGTGCTATGGTTTCTTCACGGTGTTTTTCTTCACCGAAAGCTCAAGCTCATTGTAGGATTCGAACCCACGACCTTCACCGCGGTATCCGACGTCACTACCAATGAGCTATCATCGCCTTAAAAAATCTGGTCTGGTCATAAGCCTCCTCCATGGCGCGCCATTTCTTTTTTTCTTAATTTTTTTCAACTTTAATCAATATAATTGAAGTTTTGTTTTACTTTTTTTATATGCATGTGATTTTTTGTTTAAATAAATTTAACTCTCAACTTTAACTTAAATTATGTCAATGTGTTGTATGTTCTGAATTTAACAAAATCTGCGAATCTTATATTACTACAATATTAGTTTATTATTTACAACATTATGTACAAAATATACAAACAAATGTACAACTATAATATATAAAAAAACTTCTTCGAGGCTGCCGCTGCTGCCGATCGGCAAGGTTCCCAGCAGGCTGGCAGCGTTTCCTCTTTGGATGGCCAAGCTGATGCGTTGGCGGAAAAAGCTCCCCGCCCGCCGGTCCCCCGAGGCCTCGATTAATTTTTTACATAAAATACCTGTAAAACGACGAGCTTCAGACCCCGACAGACCCATGACCCTACTACAATATCATTATGTTAATCGCTGAACGAATTTGGATGAAACTCGTGGCACATAGATAGATCATACCTTGTAATAACATACGATACATGGGAAAAACCGCGGGGCCATTGTATAATATCCATGTTAATTAATCAATACTGCAATTGGATTATAAATGCTATAACAGCTCTGTCTCACTGTCTGATTGGTTTTTAAAGCTAAACTGCCTGGACCCTTGAGGAGAAACATAGGCTGCGTATTTTCACGATTTCGCGATAAACAAATTCCACGCGGTCGAACTCTGCGCACATGCTTTATGTCGTAAGTCAGCATTCTACTCCACCTGGTCTTCCTACCAAATGTCGGATGTCATTTTTGCTTTTGGATAGAATATTTTAGTAATTTTGTGACGCACGTTTTTAAATCATTGTCTCTTTATAGTATATCTATAAAATATAGGCAATATACTCAAACTAGAATTCATCTGCCAAATTTGTGTTGGCGTGGTCGACATACCTACAAACGATTTGACCTTCATAAGTGGGTTTCTAAATAAATTATTATCATTTCATACGGATTTTTGAATGAAATTTTAAAATCAAGTACCCAAATTCAAACTCAAAACTCATTTATTCAGTTTAGGCCCTGGTAAGGCACTTATGAACGTTACAATTGACTCTACCACCGGTTCGGAATACACTTAAACTGAGAAGACTCCGGCAAGAAACTCAGCAAGGCAATTTTTTTTTAGCAGTGGATCTTTTTTACATTTTTATAAGTACATTTAGATGCATTTTCAAATATTTTACACTACGCCAGGGGGATGCAGGTGCAGAGAGAAGCTACTACAACCATATATTTCTGTCTTCCATGTAATGAGCCACCTTATAGTAGGCTTTGTTCATTAACCTAAGTTTAATAAAAAAAAAAAATTTAAAATAAGACATTCCAGCTACCTCACGTGGGATCCTATTGTAAAAACGAACACAATTCCCGAGAAAAGATTTATCAACTTTCGCTAGCCTGAATCTAGGGTCACAATTTTATCTTTGTGTCTTGTATTAAAATTATGATGATTACTGTTTACTTCCTAAGTAATAAATAAGTTTAAAACAAAATTGTGTGTCATAAAAAAAAGTTATTTTATTGACACTCAATGAGGAACACCAGTGGCTCAAAATAATATGCAATCATATTATAGATCATACGTATATATATTGTGATGTAGGCATCACAATACCTTTTTTTCTGAAAAGGTATGAAGAGGATTGACAGTAAGGCGGATTAAGTACCCACTGAAAAGTCCTTTCGTAACTACCATGAGCATTTGCCACCGTGTCGGATGAAATCTCCGAAGACTTTTTATTAGAATTTGACTTGACCTACATTAATTGCCTATGGTGATTGAATTCAAAATAATGATTTGACTTTAATCTTTTGTTTGGATTTCTATCTTACTCGTATACGAAATCTTCTACTTATAACACTCATAATTTCCAAAATACTCCTTGACGTTGAGTCATATAACCGAAGATGTTTCGCAGGTTCTTTTATTGGCAGTTACTTACTAACTTATTTGTTGGTAGCGTAACGAAATTTACCGCGATTAAAGTGTAAAAAAAACTAATTTTACGTGTGATTATTTTTACGCACGATTGCCAACTGCTAAATGGCCTGAAGAATTCTTCCAAGTGACCTAAGAAAAGGTGCTTCGAGTCTTTTCCTCGTTATTTTTCTCATTATTCTTATCTGTTCCCCATTATTTAACATTGTTGTTAGGATTAGATAGATTCATAATACCTATAATCGATAATATAATGCGGACTTCTACTGCAGATGGCAGTTTCATGCAGTTCTAACACAGTTGATCGATAGTTTTGATGCAGTTACGTCAACTGTCGCCCTCAGTGAGTCGGATGACCCGATAACACTAGCTCAGATTAAGGATAGGGAGGCTCGCGCAGCCCTCAAGAAACAACAACACCACCCGCGTTTCCGCCCTCGCCGGAGAGGTCCGTCGCGTCGTCCCACTCAGATTCAGTCTCGTCCCCCGTCAAACCGCATTCAGTAATCCGACCATCCCATAAAACTCCCCTATATCGCTTAGAGCTCGTCCACATTAGCAGCATGTTGCCATCAGCAGCAGCCGACATACGTCGACGGCAGCTGTCGTCACGAATGAAACGTTGAAATGTCGACAGCAGCCGACAGCAACCGACTGCAGCCGTTGACGCGTCGACGGCAGTCGACAGTAGCCGTCGACGTGTGTCGGCAGCTGCTGTCGGCAACATGCTGCTCGTGTGTACGAGCTCTTAGGCGAAGTCCGTCACACTTTTTGTGTACCTTCGACGACGCCCTGAGCCGAGATTGGTGCCCCAACTGGGGCGCCCTCAGCGGTCAGTCGTCTATATTTTGCATCTCGGTTGAGAGCCCTAAACGCTCGCCGATTAGTCCGCGTAAGGGTGTCTATGGTCCCTCAGACCTCCACCTTTCTGTCCTCCCAAAAAAAAAAGACGCCATCCACGAAGACGCGTCCTACACATTTTTCTAATCCCTTACAGTGCATGTGTACATCCTTTTGCTAGTGTTGTACTGCATATCGACACACACATATCGATATAATATAAGTATACATATCGACAGCACTGCAACACTAATTAAAGGATGCGCACTTGCACTGTACGTGATTAGGTAAAAGAGTGGAGCTTGTCATCGTGGATGGTACGATCTATACAGTCTAAATAATTTGCCTGTAAAGTCCTTAAAACTCCAAGAGTTATTTTAGGGACTTCATGAAATGGTAACTTCTTTAGCTAACTTCAAGTTATTTAAATTAATGTAAATTGCACTCTTGTACTGAAATATTTTGTGCAAGGAAGCCATTCATACTAAGTATAATCATAGCACATAGTCCAAACCTTGATCCGAAGCACTTCGCTACGCTATAATAGGTACACCACATAATTTTATACATACGATATACAACATTGGTTGGACTTGATTAATTTTCTACACTTTCGGTAGCGAAGGCAAGACAATAGCTAATGATACCAATTTAAAATTATATTGTACACAATCGACTATTTTTTCTGACATTGACACTAGCTAGACAGCAGTCACAGACACGATAGAGCGCCAGCGGTTTCACCCGTATTCCCGGGATAAAAATAATGCTATCTATTTTTCCAGGATACAATCTATTTGTGAGCAAAGTTTCACTTCGGTTTAGTAGTTTCGGAGTTAATCGCGCGCGGACCAACATCGTAACACGGGAATCTTATATACATAATATACCTACATAGGTAGGTATTTTAGATTCTGAATCTATTAATTGACTCATGTTTATATAATACATACAACTTATACCTATTTTGTAAAATGAAATTTTATTTTGGTAAAAAAAATGATTTGTACCTACCTAGTTTGTTTTTTATTTTAAAATTAATGCAAATAATTTGGCTTATAAATAAATATTATAAGTACCTACCTAACCTAGCCAAGTTACTAGTGTTTTTATTTATCGTTTAAAGTAAAGGTTGATGAACAGTCTTTCTTTGTTTACGTTATTTTTTAAAAACCGGCCAAGTGCGGGTCGGACTCGCGCACGAAGGGGTTTCCGTAAAAAAGGCAAAAATTCACGTTTGTTGTATGGGAGCCCCCCTTAAATATTTACTTTATTTTAATTTTATTATTTATTATTAAATTAAAAATACAACTAAGTATTTTGTGAATATTTCAAGTGCCTACCCGTTGCCATGATTGATATCGAGCAAAAAAGGGCAAAAAAATTGCGTTTGTTGTATGGGAGCCCCCCTTAAATATTTATTTTATTTTGTTTTTAGTATGTTTTGTTATAGTGGCAACAGTAATACATAATTTGTGAAAATTTCAACTGTCTAGCTATCGCGGTTCTTGAGATACAGCCTGGTGATGATATCGAGCAAAAAATGGCAAAAAAATTGCGTTTTTTGTATGGGAGCCCCCCTTAAATATTTATTTTATTTTGTTTTTAGTATTTGTTGTTATAGCGGCAACAGAAATACATAATTTGTGAAAATTTCATTTGTCTAGCTATCGCGGTTCTTGAGATACAGCCTGGTAACAGACAGACGGACGGACAGACGGAGAAGTCTTAGTAATAGGGTCCCGTTTTTATCCTTTGGGTACGGAACCCTAAAAATGAAGTACAAAGGCATGACCTAAAAATTTTAAATAAAAAAGCTTAAATTGATCTACCTAGATCAATTTAAGCTTTTTTACCTACCTATGGACGAAAATGTTGTATTTACAGTAAGTAGGCTACTTAGCCACTATTTGTACATTACTATGATAGATGTCGCTACATATTTAACTAGGTACCTAACAACTCAGAAAAGCTCTTTGTTTAAAGTGACTCGATGTGTCTTATATTATAAGACTAAGTCATAGTAATAGATGACTAATTTTAAGTATCCGCCCAGGAACGTGATCACCGTTCTGTACATTACGAATTCCAATGGATATAACTTAGCGTGACCTTCGATGTCTTGTCTACACAATATCTACTGAAGAGCGTAAGTACTTGTTTCTTCCCATACAATAGTATGCAACACGCCAATACTAAGAAGACAGTAACAAACAACTTGGCGAATCAGTTAATGTCGAGCACTTCGTGGAAATAAAGCGTCAAAAAACAGTCTTTGTTTATTAACGGATAAACATGCGTGCACGTTAACTCACACAATAGGATGCAATGCAACGGACATGAACACCACATCACCAGGCACTATGAATTAATTTGACACTTAGGTACCTACTGAATGCATATGAAAATCATGCCTAGTTACTTATTTAAGTACTCCTTACTTTACATATTGCCCATAAACTTTCATACAATCGCAAACATAACGTCTCATTCTACATTTGAATTTAAATAAACAATACCAACCAGTTAAAGTTTGTTTTACTTACCGGTTTACAAAGGACTTCCTTTATCCATAACTTTATAAGCTGGAAATGCAAAAGCAAGCTCAAATGAATGTTTTTCTTAAAGTTTTTAAAAGTTACACACACACACACGCGCACAACAGGGCGTTAAAGTTCACGCACAAAAAAAACAGTTAATTTAAGAGTCTGG
Source organism: Ochropacha duplaris (assembly GCA_951361185.1). NCBI lineage: Eukaryota > Metazoa > Arthropoda > Insecta > Lepidoptera > Drepanidae > Ochropacha > Ochropacha duplaris. Next base: position 8,143,665 of record OX592690.1, read on the forward strand.
AATGAATTTCTAGCCGTCGCTATGTTGTAATAGGATTTTTTTGATACAGAGAACAGGTTTCTGACGGCGGAAAGTGAGTTTGTAAGTTTGTTGAGACGGGTGCGCGGTGCGAGCGCGGCTCTCGCACACGGACGCTCAGCGGAAGGTACCACGCGGTATTACTGCGACCGGAGTGAGTACTGAACCGACCGACTCGGCTCAGCGGGCGAATCCACGAGTCTAGGTGAGCGCTGCCTGTAGCCGCGCGCTGCCTGGAGGCGGGAACGGAGTGGCAACCTCGCGCACCGCTACCCCGCGCGGGGAGCTTATTGTCACCATTGGCCACCTAACCTCATGGCGACGTCATTGTTTTATAATGTTATCTCAGTTCCAGAAATTATTTAAGTCTTTTCGAAGGATCCATCGTAGGTACATCAAATGGCGAAAGCTCTTTGGAGTGCCAAACTTTTAAAGCTAAGTAAGTGCGTCCAAGTTAGGAAATCTAACTTCAAAATGCTAAACTAAGATTTCGTAGGTATAAACTTTTATCACTTGGATAAATTACTTAAAAGCTTAAGTTATTTATCCCATTTATTTCTATATTTTTATTTCTATGACATCTATCTACTTATTAAAAACGACCTACAGCAAATTGAGAGAATAAAAAGTTTCATAAAATTTTCCAATAAAATTCATATAAGTAAGTTATTCAAATAAGTTTAACAGTGGGCCCATAGAATGGTATTTATGAATGCACCTCACCGTTCCGGTGAGTCACGCTCGCATGGTCGTTCGTTGGTCAACTAATACACCGACAATACCCATAATAGTTTCATCCGTCTCTCTCTAGCATTTAATGTAATATAACATCAACAAGTTCACGTGAAGACTACCAATAGAAAGGGATATACATAATTGAATATGGTATGAAGGACCCTAGTGGGTGCGGCAAGCTGTAATTCAACACACAAAGCTGAGCCAAAAGGCTTTTAATAATAATAATAATAATAATTATAATAATTATTTTATAAATTTTATTTCTCTTAATAAAATATATAATTGATCTTGTCTGTTTAATAAAATGTTAATTTAATTAAATAATATCTACGGCAATTTAGAAGCTTTATCAAAACGATTTAGCTTCACATGGCCAATTTTTGTGCACTCTGACTATCCGTATACAAAACTATGTTAAGGGACTTACCTGTTAAATCGGATATTAGTCGTTTTAAAAAGCACGCATCCTTTACTGCCGTAGCCAATGCCATATATTCAGCTTCAGCGGATGACAAAGCCACTGTGGGCTGTTTTTTAGCTTCCCACGAAATAGGGCCGCCTGCAAGTTCATAATAGAACCCAGTGTAGGATCGTCTATCAGTTGGACAATTTGCCCAGTCTGCGTCTGAAAAACCCGTCAAAGTTGTAGTATTACCTTTTTCTTTCCTGTATGTAATACCACTATTTTTTGTTGCTTTCAGATAACGTAGACATCTTTTAGCAATATTCCAATGTGACTGATCAAATTTAGAGTTAAATTGACTCAAGTAGCTCACAGTGTAGGCTATATCTGGTCTGGTATTTACAGACAAAAACATTAGACAGCCAACTAACTCTCTGTAAGGGTACTCACACTCACCAATACCAGGCTCAAGGTTTTTCTTGACCATTGGGGTAGAAACACCCTTACAATCTTGCATGTTGAATTTCTTTAGCAACTTTTCAATATACGTATTCTGAGATAGCTTAATTCCATAATTATCATGGTGAATATTAATTCCCGTAAAGAAATTAATTTGTCCAAGATCTTTTGATGAAAAATATTTCTCAAATTGACATTTGAAATTGTCAAACGTAGTTTCATTTTTATACAAGATTACTAAATCGTCGACATATACAGCCAGAACCAAGGAGTCTAAGTTCGCATTGTTTTTAAAAATACACGGCTCAGATGTTTGCATAAAACCAAGAACTGACAAAGTCTGTTTTAACTTTGTATTCCAGGCTCTTGGTGCCTGCTTCAATCCATAAAGGGACCGTTTCAAAAAACACACTTTCGACTCTTCCCCTTCCCTTACAAAACCTTCTGGCTGTGTCATGAAGATTTCTTCCTCTAAATCGCCATTCAGAAAAGCTGTATCCACATCCATATGGCGGACCTTATAATCTTCCTGCACTGCAAGCGCTAACAGGGTTCGCAACGATGAGTTACGTACAACCGGAGAAAAGGTTTCGTGATAATCGACACCTTCTCTTTGTCGAAAACCTTTTGCTACTAGGCGCGCTTTATACCTAACAACGCCACCTTTCGCATCACGTTTCAATTTGAAAACCCACTTGCAAGGAATACACTTTCTATGATTTGGCTTGTCTACCAAAACCCATGTGCCCTTTCTGACTAAGGCATTGTACTCATCTTTCATTGCTAAAATCCAGTTATCTTTCTCATTGCTGTTAATCGCAGCTAGATAATTATTTGGATCATCGCACTCATCGTCAAGCAGAGTATTATATGAGAAGTAATCCGGTGGTTTGCGAACTCTTGAAGGATATCGACTAGATTCATTTGAGGAATCTGTAGCCTCACTTGACTGCTGATCATCAACATTGTTGACCTCTACATTGACTGCTTCATTGATTTCAACATCAGCATCCTCAGCATCCATGAAAGAAGTATCTATTATATTAAATTCATTTCTTCTAACATTATTCTTTTAATAAGTTTATTGTAAAAAATTTTAATAAAGCCTTTATTGCTCACAAATTTCATTAATACTTTACACTAATTTCATTAATAGTTTATAAATTATATCAATTAATCTGTATATTATATTTATATAAATCAAATAAATTAGTTAAAAATAAAATTGCAAAAAATAATATAAAAATAAATTAAAATGTTAGAAAATTATTGTACAAAATATTATTCTGGTAAGTGAGGTACCCATTTTTGGGCATAGGCCTCCTCCAACCCCTTCCAATGATCCCTATCTTTGGCTTGGCGGGTCCATGTTGGTCCAGCTAATTGAGCTATGTCATCGGCCCAACGACGATTAGGTCGTCCGCGTGGTCTCGTGGCCTCTCGCGGGTACCAGTACAAGATCCTCTCGCTCCATCGGTTGTCAGTCATTCTTGCCACATGTCCGGCCCATCTCCATTTCAGTCTACAAACAAGTTCAACGGCGTCGGTTACTTTCGTTACCTTTCTTATATCTTTATTTCTCTTTCTTTCTTTTTTCTTAATATTTAGCATGCTTCTTTCAGTAGCTCTCTGGAACACGTTTATTTTTTGTACTATAGCTTTGGTAAAAGTCCAAGTTTGACAAGCATATAGTAGAGTTGGGAGAACAATTGAGTCCATTGCTTTTCTCTTCAGTCGCATGGGGAGTTTAGACTTGAAAATATCTTTCAGAGACCAGTATTTACTCCATGCTTTCTTTATTCTCCTTTCAACTTCGCCTAGAGTTGGATCAGTGAAAGAGATGTTTTTACCTAGGTATACATACTCATCTACGTAATCTATGGTGTGGGATTCCGTTGTAATTAATAATTTGTCACTATTTGTCATTGCAAAGGTTTTTTGCGTATTCATTCGTAACCCACACTTCCTGCTCTCTATGTCCAGAGTAGTTAGCATGTACACCAGGTCCTCGTGACTTTCTGCTACAATAACTATATCATCAGCAAAACGTAGATTATTGAGGTACTCGCCATATATATTTACTCCTTTCTTTTCCCAACTCAAGTTTCTAAAAATATGTTCCAATAGAGCGGTAAATAAGTTCGGGGAAATAGGATCACCTTGTTTCACACCTCTTTGTATTTCAAATGGCTCTCCTTTGCTCTCCAACTTGATGATCGCCCTGCTGTTCCTGTATATTTCTCGAAGTATATGTATGTATGTGGTTTCTACTCCTTGCTCTTTTAATGCCAGCCATAATTTTTCATGTCTTATAGAGTCGAACGCTTTGGAATAATCTACGAAAGCAAGGTAGAGTACTTTTCTATATTCCGTGCATTTTTCGATAAGCTGTGTTAGTGTAAATATATGGTCAATAGTTGAATAGTTTCGCCGGAAGCCAGCTTGTTCTCTGGGTTGATTGTTGTCAAGTAGCTTTTAAGAAATGTTAATCAAAACATTAATTTTAATAATTAAATTTGGTATTTGTTTTTTTTTCGGATAAGCTTGTGTTTGACCGCAATCTACCATGGTAAGTGATGATGTGGCCGAATGTGGTGAGGACACAAAGCCTAGATGGGAACTGGCTCTCAAGTGCACCTGTCGGAACACACCGATAGGACCTTGGCGACAGATTTTCAACTTGAGGGTGGTAGCCAGCCAGTCGGGTACTACAAAGTACCCTCCCACCGTGCGATGGTTTCCTCAAGATGTTTTCCTTCACTGAAAGCACAACTCATTGTAGGACACGACCTTCGCCGCGGTATCCGACGTCACTACCACTGAACTATCATCGTTTTACGAGTGTTTGTTTGTAAACGCTGCCCAAGACCGTCGTTTAAAATTCACGCAGTAATCGTCGTAGAAAATGAACTTAGTATTGATGAAGCCCAGCAGCCCACCCACCTGTGTAAAGTAAAGTGAAGTCTACTAAGAGTTAGGAATTTGGATCAGTAAAAAAAATATTTTGTTTATATTAGATTTAAAAGCTTTGGTTAGGTGTTAGGTGGGGCCCAGTGTGACAAAAAGATGTTAAAAACCTACGTACTGAGCGAATTAAGTTCAATAAGTACACATATAAAAATGTGTACTTAATATAAATGTATCTACTGCTCTATAGAAATGTTTTTTAGATGATTAATTTTTAATAAATATTAATTGCGTTAAAATTTAACCATTTTAAATATTTAAACTTAAAATAAATAATATCATTGCCAGCTTTCAATATTATTTAAGTATTTCATATGATATCAATGTGAAAAAAAAAATGCTTAGAAGGGAACGCCTTCACAGAAATAGTATTCGCAGAAAAATCTTGAATCACTTTCTCCTCTAATGGGTTGAATTAAAAAAAGTGATTAATTAACAGTGTCGAAGAGTACCTACAAATGACAAGTTTGATATGTCCAGTCCTCGTCGTTTCGCAAATATTTTATGTAAATATTAATCGAGGCCTCGGGGGACCGGCGGGCGGGGAGCTTTTTCCGCCAACGCATCAGCTTGGCCATCCAAAGAGGAAACGCTGCCAGCCTTCTGGGAACCTTGCCTATCGGCAGCAGCGGCAGCCTCGAAGAAGTTTTTTATATATTATAGTTGTATATTTGTTTGTATATTTTGTACATTTGTTGTAAATAAAGTTATTTAGTTTTTTGTTTATATTAAATAGTAGTCCAGAAAAATATTAATAATTTTCCTTCTCTTTTCTCTCCTTAGAAGGTTATTTGCCAAAACCTCTGAAACACCTAAATATGAATATTGACGAAAATTATCATCAATAACCTCCTCCTTTTCTGAAGTCGTTTAATAATAGGTAGTCGTGCTCTGTTGTTTCTAGTTTATTTTTCTCTTCTCTTCTTCTCCAAATGCTCTCTTGTCCCCTATGAAATAGTAATAAAAAATTAATGGTAAAAAAACTTTTTAATAACAAGCTTTTATTTAATTGCAAATAAACTTTACATTAAATCAAACCAATCAATTTAGTACATGTATTATACAATTTATAAAATGACTAGCTTTCCGTCCCGCGGTTTCACCCGCGTATCCTTTTTTTACCCATTTAGAGATTGAATTTAAAAAAATCAATTCTTTTTCCTCGTCTACATCTTAAAAACAATACCTGTGAAAAAATCTACTAGGCTGGGCGTTGATGAGTCAGTCCTTCTCATTTTACAAGCTTTATTTATTAGCTTGCAAAGTATGTATGTTTTTCCGGGGTGAATCTTGCAACTCAATTTTGAAGCAGATATCTATTCTTTAACCGCCTTTACCCAACCTGGGGACCTTGCTTAGTAAATAATAATAGTAGTACATTATTTAATAATAATAGTAAAAGTGAAATAGACAGATAGCAACTAGTAATAATAATATTAGCTAAGAAGAAAATATGTAGCATGGTTAAATAAAAGGCTTTTTGTTTTATTTTATCTTTAACCGATTGAGCTGAAATTTTGTATCCACGTTTAGTTTAGATGACAATGCATGGTTAGCTGTGTGACGTGATTCTAAATCCAACATGGCGGAACATCTAAAATAGCGGACTATTATTTTTTAATGCAATACTACAATATGGTTATCAAATGAAAGGGCTTGCTGAGAATAACTCGAAAAATTAAGTGACGTCACTCTAAATCCAATGTGGCGGACTTCTAAAGATAGCGGACTAAGTTTTTGTTATGTTTTCCTACAATATGGGTATCAAATGAAAGGACTTGCTATGAGATGAACAGACTAAGAAACCTGTCCAGCGATAACTAAAAAGTAAAAAATAAATTGATGGTAAGAAACTATAAGTTAGAAGTTATTTATAGCCAAAACAGGCGAAAAAAGACCTTTTTTTTAAATGGCGATATCTCGAAAACCAGAAAACTTTTACTAAGGTCATGTTGATATTATCCGATAAACCTGAAGCCAATTTAGCTACTCTGCCGTGTTATTTTTGGGACACCGTGTATAATAACAGCTTGTCTCGTTCTATCTTTCCTTTGGTCAAGGACCCCATGAAAAAAATATCTGTAGGTTTGAAGATTCATATGTTGAAATAGACTAATTGCAAGTCTAATTTGCAATTTGTTGCTCCAACTATATTTCAGGATTGAAAATACCTACTTATGAATTCAAACAACTCTGAAGCCGCAAAAAAAGTATACTTTGATTAGTTATTTTATAATATTTAAGTATAGGCACCTACCTAGTATCTACGTAGTTAGTTGTTATTATGTAGATATGTTATGATGAGATGAATTAAGAACAGATAAAGTGTAGGTAATTGTAGGTTCGCAATCCTAAAACAGAATTTTGATTATTTATTATTTTTTTGAATTATTACTCTCGATGAATAACAGTCAAGTTGATATTTTTATTTATGTTAAAAGCCTTTGTACGAGTAGGATATCAAAACGTACATAAAATATGTACATGTTTTAAGCATCTCCAAGTGAGTGGAAAATATTGAAATATTTCCACGCATTAGGTACCTAGAAGCATTGTGGAGACGCGAGGCGGTACCTACGCTATTTACCTTAAAGAATGACAGTCAACTTTTTGAAGGGGTGCCCTTTACGTCAGTATTTTATATTATGTGGCGGCAACAAAGAACGAACCGCAATCTCAAAAAACGCTGATCCTAACCAAGCTTTAATTTCAGCTGAAGTGAAATCGACTGAAGTGTACATGCTTTCGCTCTTATTCCCTCGACCCTTCTTGCTTACGGACAAAAAATATACGGTGAAAAAGTTTCATTTCATGCCTTAGGAAAGTTTGAACATGAAAATTTTTACGAGTGTCTGACAGACGAATGCAATGTAAATGTACCAAATAGTGTTTCATCTATGTTTAAATATGGATCTTTCGTGATTTAATCCCATTTGAAAGGATTTCTGGCTAGCTTCTGGAGTTAATTTTAACTGGCTTAATCTAGCTGCATAACTGTAAACCTAGTATTTAGTATTAGGTATTAGTTATTTCTTAAGAGCATGCATAAGCTTTGAGTGAATAATACTGACTATTATTTATTATTGACAGAAATAAATAAAAGATCCAATTTCAACCTTAAACCTATTAAAACTTACTACTTATAAAACAGTTAAAGTTGTTTGTAAGTAGTAGGAGAATGGATATCGGAGATAACGCCAATACGACTGATTACATTTTTCCACTAAAAGGAAGTGTACATTATTCCTAAATGCCATAATAACATACTACTTTTAATTTCGAAAACGCGACTAAAACAGCGTAGCAGATGCTTGTTAGCCTAGGACAGGGGTCGGTAAAACCTTAATTTTACGGTAAAAATGCATTGGAAACGTAATGAAACTAGCCATAATTAGTTAATAAATAAAAAAAAGATTTAATTAAATGTGCAATAAAATTCTTCTTGATATTTTATGGGTGAACTTGTAAGCCGTATGAAATATATATTTTTAAAAAAAAAACGGCGAAGCTTACATTTCATTATTGTGAAAAAGCTCTACATTTTATTATTGTTAAAAAGCTCCATAAGGTAGGTTTAAGGTTTTACACAAACTTATTTATTTTTTGAAAAAAATGTGGAGTTATAAAATTTTACTTCCTTTTACTATAGGACTAAATTATAGTATATTATTATGGTTATTGTGTATTCAGTTACCCACGAACATTTCCTTATACGAGTATACCTACCTATTTATTTTTGTACATACAAACTCAAACTTAAAACTCATTTATTTTAATGAGGCCTAGTACAGTTACAGACCTCGTTACAGAAACTCAATATTCTTGCTTTTTTCTCATTAGGAGATATAAATATTTATTTACAACAAATGTACAAAATATACAAACAAATGTACAACTATAATATATAAAAAAACTTCTTCGAGGCTGCCGCTGCTGCCGATCGGCAAGGTTCCCAGAAGGCTGGCAGCGTTTCCTCTTTGGATGGCCAAGCTGATGCGTTGGGGGAAAATGCTCCCCGCCCGCCGGTCACCCGACGCCTCGGTAAATTTTTTACATAAAATATTTGCGAAACGACGAGCATCAGACCCCCACGGGCTCATGGTCTCAACCGCAAAAGGCATACATTGATAATTTGGACCAATACAGGCGTACTTTTTGAATTTTGAATTTTCCGCAACTTTCGCAGCCGCTCCCGCGGCTTTACAAGTCGCCGGTAAGTGAGATGGCGCAAGTGTATCGACACAAGTGGCATCCCACACCAACGGCTTGCCGACACTCCACGAGATCAAAGTCGTACCATCCGGCCTCTTGCCGTCACCACGCGAAATACCGACTGGTTCCAGTACAGAAGGCACGCTGGCGACAACAAGAGCTCTACAGATAATATCATTAAGAGCCACGTGGCGTGAAATACGACCGGCGCTTTGAAAACACAAAACCCATGATGGCCGAACTCATTGACAAGATCCCCACAGTGGCAGCGATAAGGATGATTGGACCTGGAACCAAGACTGCGTTTTTCCGCCATAAATTTACATAAATATACGACACTAAATTCATTACAAATTTTTAGGGTTCCAAAGGCAAGCAAATCCATACTAATATTATAAATGCAAAAGTGTGTCTGTCTGTCTGTTACCTCTTCATGACGATATACGCGAATGACCTTGCTCGATTGGCTCTGCACCACCTCGCAACTCGAATCGAGACAAAACAGATATTTTAAAAGTTCATAATACAGCTTGAAACCTGTGATAGTCATAGGAGTTACGTGACAATGAACCTTATTCTTATAAGATAAGGTCCAATTTCAACTATCACCGGTCTCAAGGTATATTTGAGGAATTGTACAAGCTATGGTTACTTCGGTGCCGCATAAAACTTAGGGTGATTCCAACAACAATTTCAAGTTTGTTGGTTATCAAAAAATCTTTTTTATTATCTTATTTTATTCTATTCTATAGTTTTATTATATTTGATTTTTAAACTAACATAGATATTTACGTACATTATTATAACTACATTTAAAAAAACTAATCTAATCTAAAAACTACCTAAACTAAACTATAAAAGTGCGTCGAAGAATTCCTCTGCATCGCCGTCGACTGGTCACGTTCCCAAAAGACTGGCAGCATTGCCACGTTGAATGGCAATGCTGCCATTAAATAATCTAATTAAATACAATTCTTCTGTACGTGTGTTTGTCACCTAACTCCTCCTAAACGGCTGGACCGATTTGGGTGAATTTTTGTGTGTATATATCAATGGGTTCCTCGATGGTCTGACAATTCGACCCGGGTAGGTGGCGCTGGAATCGGGTTCTAAGTTTTGTTTTAATATTTGAAGTAATAATTTAAAAAATGTATTGTTGGTGTGGGATACCACTTGTGTCGATACACTTGCGTCATCTCACTTACCGGTGACTTGTAAAGCCGCGGGAGCGGCTGCGAAAGGTGCGGAAAATTCAAAATTCAAAAAGTACGCCTGTATTGGTCCAAATTATCAATGTATGCCTTTTGCGGTTGAGACCATGGGTCCGTGGGGGTCTGAAGCTCGTAGTTTCGCAAATATTTTATGTAAAAAATTAATCGAGGCCTCGGGTGACTGGCGGGCGGGGAGCTTTTTCCGCCAACGCATCAGCTTGGCCATCCAAAGAGGAAACGCTGCCAGCCTTCTGGGAACCTTGCTGATCGGCGGCAGCGGCAGCCTCGAAAAAGTTTTTTATATATTATAATTGTACATTTGCTTGTATATTTTGTACATTTGTTGTAAATAAAATAATTAATATGTAAAAAAAAATGTATTTATTTATTGTTATTATGAAATATATTATAGGTGTTTTAAATTATTAGTTTTCGCTATCATGTTTTTATCCGAGTGGATGTCGAATACTGCAAAAAAAAAAGTTTGTTGTATATCTCGATGAATCCATATCTTTTCTGTAGGTAAGTAGGTACGTACTAATACTATAATGAACTATATAAGTAGTTCTACAAACTAAGGAATTTTCGACGCCTCAGCTAAAATACCATGAAAAATGTTTAAAAGTTTCTAAAAAACATCACTTAATTAATGGACGAGCCCTAGCAACCGCATCGCGATGTACAGCTAAAATATACAACACTGCTATAACTATACTATTTATGATATTGTATCGAGTGGAGAAAAAAGTAGCACAGGTCCGATCAGCACAACGTCCCGTCCCGCACAAGTCCCGCACTGAAATGATGGGCGAGCGAGGGGACCGAAGCTGTCACCGAGTTAAAAATCGAGTATAAATTTAATTAAAAAATAACAGTTACTTTTAAAAAAAAAATAACAAAACAGTTTTATTTGCTTGCGTGTAAGAATATCTGTAATTAATTTCAAATTATTTGAATCTGTAATATAGGAGAAAAATATGTTTGAAATTTCAATAAGGCTCATATTCGCGATTTTTTCTGATGTTCTCGATGACAAAATTAAAATTTGAAAAAAATGATTTTATGTCGTGTATCCTCTAGTTTAACATATATTTTTTTATAAGTCACTTGCAATAAAGAATGCAGAGAAATCTTACATCGAAAATCGTAATTTCACGTATATCGTCGCCTTAAACCGCCGAACCGATTTAGATGAAATTTGGTATAAGGATAGTTTTAGTCCCGGGAAAAAATATAGGATAGTTTTCATCCTAGAAATCACCCTTTAAGGGGGTGCAAAGGGGGGTGGAAGTTTGTATGGGAAATCAATTACCGCTGAACTAATTTTGTTTTTGTATGTCTGTTACTTCTTCACACTTAAACAGCCGAACCGATTTAGATTAAATTTGGTATGGGGATACTTCAAATCCCGGGAAAAAATAAAGGATAGTTTTTATCACAGAAATCAACCTTTACGGGCTGAAAAGGGGGGTGGAAGTTTGTATCAATAACCGCTGAACTGATTTATGACTGTCTGTCTGGAGATTCATGAAAAAACCGGCCAAGTGCGAGTTAAACTCGCGTGGACAGGGTTCCGTACAATGCCAAAGTCAGTGAACGTATTATATTGAGTTTATCACTTTATTTTCAAACGATAGAATTCTCATAGATTTTCCTGTAATCTACAAGCAATTCACTATAATTTTGTATTTTTGTTTCATATTAAAATTTAAGGCTCGGTAGTTTCGGAGATCAGGGGGAGAATGGTCAACTTTTGTCTTCTTTTATGAATAAATTCAAAACAATTTTTAAACCTTAACCTTGAAAAACGAGCCCTTTCATTTGATATACACATGACACAGTATTAAATTTCCTAATTTGTCCCCCGAAAATTACCCTTATTTAAAAAAAATATTTGCTTTGCACATCTGTGTTTGGATCATAGAATTACACCATCCTACCAAATTTCACCTGATTTAGTCCAGTAGATTCAGAGCAAATGTCTGTGACATGCCCGGATAGATAGACGCACGAGTGGTCCTATAAAGGTCCATTTTTTTACGGAACCCTAAAAAGCAGAATGGATAAAAAATTAGCTGCGCAAATGACTAATTCCACGCGGATGGAGTCGCGGGCAAAAGGGACGTTTATAATTTCGTCAATTCAGTGCGTCCGTCTGTCACAGTGTTATTCACAGTAAAACTTGAAGTCCGATGGTACAAAAGCAAGTACCTGTTACATTGATATCTAATAACAATACCTGTTATAAAAAACTAGGACCACTACAAAGTTCATATCTCTTATTCCAGGATAACCTACTTGTGTGCCAAGTTTGATCGCGGACCAACATTATGACACGGGAGATTTGGTCTAAGGTGGCCGTTATGCATGAGTTATATTGTCCCCACTTCCTTCAGCTAAAACTGTAGAGTTCTGAATGACCTGAAAAATTCATAGCGCAATGAAAAAATCACGTTTTATATCACTACAAACTTGCAGTCAAAATCTAATTACATATACATATTTGTCCTATATGTACACTTAAGTCTAGGGTTCCGTACCTCAAAAGGTAAAAAAAGGAACCCTTATAAGATCACTTTCTTGTCCGTCTGTCCGTCTGTCTGTCCGTGTGTTACCACCGATTATCTCAGGAACGAGTGGACCTAGCAAGTTGAAATTTATACCAAATACTGACGTCTATAGTCCCTATTAGGTGTATAAAAATCAAGGTCCTGAGTCAACGCAATAAAAAGATATGGGCAAATTTAGATTTTCGCGAAAACTTGTAAGTACCAAAATTTAGCTTAATTTTTAACTTTTTTTATTTTTCGGAATTTTCCCTTTACTTGTGCTGTAAGACCTTGCTTTTAACCAAAATTGACAATTCTAGATCAACCGGAAGTACCCTATAGGTTTTGGGTCGAAAACCTATATGGTAGTTCCCGTAGACCTAGAATCACGACATTTACAATTTACAACAAAACTAACAATCACAGGTTTTACGTTCTGCAATAAAAACCGTTCGATAAATATAAAAAAGGTTAATTGAAATAAACATAATATGCCTATATACTCGTAATACCCACATAAAATCATAGTAATAACAAACCCTCAATCTCTCATATCGTATCAAAAACAGCTTTATTTTGAATCAATTAATTTCTATATTATGATATCATCAATGATTTGGCAACATAATACTCACAATAAATTAAGGTCTCCCTAAATACCTACTGCATATAATAAAGCACGATATTTAATGATTACCGAAAGCTCTGGCAACCGTGCTGCTATACCTATAAGTAATCAACTTAAAATGCCCTCACATTGCACAGCAGCTTTTAGAGGAAGTTTCAAATACACGGCCGCCAAGTGTTGGAACAATATCCCACCTCCATTTAGAGAAGTTAATACTATCTCTTGTTTTAAGTTAAAATTCAAAGCGTTTTTAGTATGCTACCAAAAAGATCTTCCCATAGGTTGCCGAGTCGTTCCATCTTACTTAGCATAATTTTTGGGTGTTAATATGTATGTAAGTATATGGCTATATTATATAATATGTATACTCGCATCTTTGATAAAGTTTACGATATGTTTATTAATATATATATATATATTTATTACTATTTATTATTATACTTATTTTATATTTAACATATTTCATATTAGTTTTGTTTCATTATCATTTATAATAAATACATCTGTCTGGAGCACCCCGCGAGTGCATCTCGCATTTTCAAAGGGCTCCACTGAAAATCAGTGCTGATGGTGCCAGCCAACAGCATACACTGAGTCGGTGTCCTTTTTGGCATCACATCACAGGTGATTGATTTATTTATTCTGTTTTGTTTTTCTGTAATTACCTTTTTCTCTTGTACTACACTATATGCGCTTCAAGTTATTGTATTTCGTTTGCTCACTATTTATTGTATAATTATTTTTTTTTTGTTTTAATTATTTTCTGTAAGCTTTTGTTTGCTGTCCTAATATTATTTTATTTTCTTTTAAGTTTGTATGCTTTTGATTTTTGTTGTATTTCTGCCTTGTTTCTGTATCTACCTGTTTTGTGATGTCAAATAAAGTTCTGTCTATTGCCTATTGTCTAAAATTTGTAGTAATGTCAGTAATCACCGATATTATTGACCGCCTGTCAATGTGTAGGTAAATATTTTTTATTCGGTGTTTTTTAGTTCCGAGTTAACTCAAAAAGTAACGGAATTACCTTTGAAATTATTGGATTATTCTGTCAAATAAACAAAGAAGACCATAATTGAAAAATTTACTTTTTCCGATTGATTATTTCAATGACACAGACTTCTTTAATAGTTTCAGTGATGGCTCTTCCCTCTATCTAAATTCAAAGTGAATAAACTTTCGTACAAAATAATTAAGTTAAGCTCAGGTGATTAAGCGAAAAGCGAGCCGCGAGGTTCTTGAATAGAAACTCGATGGCGTTTACTTCTAACTCGAATTAACATACAAATGAATAGTGCACCTTGCCGCCCGCCTCCTGTCTGTTACCCCCTTTAAACTTATTTATTAGGTATCTACAGTAGGTAAGTAATTATTTAAATGGTTACCTAATTTATCTTGTTTAAACTGACGTCATATTATATACCTACTAATATTATAAATGTGAAAATATGGATGGATGGATGGATGTATGGATGGATGTATGGATGGATGGATGAATGGATGGATGGATGGATGGATGGATGGATGGATGGCTACCCATATGTTACTCAATCACGCCAGAAGGGCTATCTGCGAACAATTTGGAGTAGTCGGCTGCCCAGCAACGTGCAGACCCTCCTCGCTTCGCAACCAACAAGCTCACTTGAGGCGCTAGCGGACCTGGCAGACAGGGTCCAAGATATCGTCACACTGGGCCAAGTCGCAGCATCGTCAGCACCCGTGCCTAGCATGCAACACATGGCTAGCGAGATTGCTGAGCTGAAGAAGGCCGTGAGAAATCTCAACATGCAGCTGAACAGAAGACCTCGCTCGCAATCACGTTCCAGCGGACGTCAGCGTAGTCGATCTGGGCAGAGATCGGAGTCCAGTCACCGGAAGTATCCCCTCTGCTACTACCACTCCAGGTTTGGGGCCAATGCTCGCAAGTGCATTAAGCCGTGCGACTACCAGCAGTCGGAAAACCTCACAGGTAGTCAGTAATGGCGACTGGCGACTGTCCTATCTCTTCGGGTCGCCTCTTCGCAACTGACCTACCGTACCTCAAAGACGCAGTTTTTAGTGGACACTGGTAGTGACTTGTGCGTAATTCCGCGTCATAATCTCCGTGAACCGCGTGCTAAATCCAATTACCAACTATCAGCCGCAAACGGCACTGTAATTGACACTTATGGTTAACTACAATTAACTTAAGATTTAGGTTTGCGCCGTAATTTTCCGTGGAGATTTGTAGTTGCAGATGTCACTAAACCTATAATAGGAGGAGATTTTTTAAGCTTTTACAACTTGCTTGTTGAAATCCGCAACAAAAGTTTAGTAGATAAGACTACCTCTTTGTCTGTTGTAGCTTCCATTGCAAACACTTCAACCATTTGTTCGGTAAAGGTCTTGACCATTCCATTCTAAATCAATTTCTCGAAATCACGCGACCCACTGGCACGCCACAACACACAGTACACAACATCCGCACAACCCCCGGCCCGCCTATTTCATGCTCCCCTCGCAGATTAGCTCCGGACAAGCTGCGTATCGCCAAGCAGGAGTTTGACATCATGCTCAGTAATGGCACGGCTGGACCATCTGAGAGCCCTTGGTCTTCTCCACTCCATTTAGCTCAAAAGAAGGACAACAGCTGGAAGCCCTGCGGTAATTACAGGCTCCTCAATGCGAGGACCATTCCTGACAGGTACCCTATCAAACATGTACATGACCTTAGCCACAGCATTTCTGGCTGAAAACTCTTCTCCACCATCGATTTCGTGAAGGCCTACAATCAGATACCCGTCAGCGAAGAAGACATACCGAAGACCGCAATCACAACCCCGTTTGGTCCGTTCATCCGTCCGTTCCGTATGAATTCCCATTCATGACCTTTGGTCTTTCCTGTGCAGTTCAAACGTTCCAAAGGTTTGTCGATGAAATGACGCGTGGATTTGATTTCTGCTATCCGTACCTCGACGATTTCTCAGTCTTTTCCCGAAATCAGGAGCAGCAAAAGTCCCACCTGCACCAATTATTCACCAGGATGCAAAAATACGGCTTCGTGATCAACACTTCAAAGTGTGTATTTGGCGCGGATGAGGTGACATTTTTAGGTAACCGCATCTCGGCAGCTGGAACCAGACCTTTGGAGTTCAAGGTTGAGGCCATCAAGGAGTTCCAAACGCCTAAAACAATAAGGGAACTCAGACGATTCCTAGGGATGTTGAATTTTTACAGGCGGTTTATACCACAAGCCGCAAAAGGTCAAGGTCCCTTGAACGCCCTCCTAACTGGCTCCGTTAAAGGCTCACACCCTGTTGAAATGTCCGGCGAGGCTCTTACTGCCTTTAACAAGTGCAAAAACAGCCTCTGCAACGCTTGTTTGCACATCCAGACCATCAGGCTAAACTCGTCCTTGTGACAGATGCATTGGATTTGGCAATGGGCGCAGTTTTACAGCAGTTTAAGGATGGTATGTGGCAAACACTCGACTTCTTCTCGCGAAAACTGAGCCCGACCCAGCAGAAGTATTCGCCATATGATCGAGAGCTGCTCACGATTTACGAAGGCCTAAAATACTTTCGGCACATGCTAGAGGCAAGACACCTCACCGTCCATACTGACCACAAACCGATAATATACGCTTTCCACGAGAGAAAGCAGAACTGCTCTCGGCGTCAGTATAGACACCTCGACTTTACTTCCCAGTTCACTACTGACATACAGCACATTTCCGGTAAAGACAATGTCGTAGCCTGTCGCGCGTCAGTGAACTGGAAACCTCAGTTGACTTCGAAGTTCTCACCAAATCGCAAAGTTCTGATCCCGAATTGCTGCAATTTCTTAAGTCAGAATCATCTCTCCGACTCCGTCGAGTAATTTTGTGATGTGAGTACATCCACTCCCAGACCCTTTCCACTCCCAGATCCTGGTGCAAACACATCAGCTAAGCTTGTTTGGCCTGAAGTCCGTAAAGACTGCCGCGTATGGTCACGTACTTGTCTGGCTTGCCAACGCGCAAAAGTGAATCGACACGTGTCATCACCATTGGGCACTTTCGATTTACCCCGCGCAAGATTTAATTTCTTACACATCGACCTCGTAGGTCCACTTCCCCCATCACAAGGCTTCCGCTACTGCTTGACAGCCGTAGACCGCTTTAGCAGGTGGCTGGAAGTAGTCCCCATTACGGATATTACAGCCGAGACAGTTGGTAAGGCATTATTAACGGGTTGGATTTCTCGCTTTGGCTGTCCAACAGATATTGTTACAGTTCGAGTCCACACTGTTCCAATATCTATCCAAGACAGCCGGCTTCCGACACCGCAAAACCACTGCCTACCACTGGCGTGTAATGGGTTGGTGGAAAGATTCCACCGTCAACTCAAGGCGGCGATTATGTGCCATGCCGTCAGTCATTGCTGGACTGAATCCCTGCCATTCGTACTGTTGGGCATCCGTAGCGCGTACAAAGAGGATTTCCGAAGTTTTTCAGCAGAACTGGTATACGGCGAACCGTTACGCCTCCCTGGAGAATTTTTAATACCCTCGGACTTAAACACAAACACGGATATCACCGACTTCGCCATGCGTCTACGGTCATTCGTAGCGAAGTTGCAACCTGCGCCTGCCTCGCGACGCTGCAAGGACAAAGTATTTGTCCACAAGGACCTGTCGACCTTACGCCTTGTCACGTTATAGCTGACGTCGCTTCACTTGTCAATTGTTCTATTAATTAATTTATCATTAAATCTCTCATGTTGTGCCGTAAGGCTATACATATTGTGAATAACTGTATTGTATGTGTTTTGTGTATTTTGCTGAAGTCGCACCTTCTATGGACATACATTAAATATCTGTGAGTACAAGAATTGATGCATATTCATTACGCCATGATCCTTCTGCAACACAAATTAGTGATTCGATCCCTGAACACTAAATTGTCAAATTTTCAACCATAATTAACCGTAGACAACATTACGTTTAGCTGTCAGTTGCGTTTTGTTATTCCATGTCAGTTGCCTTTTGCTATATCACGTTTTATTTATTTAATTTTTATTCTACGGGAATAGGTTAAAAAAGTATCCTATGTCCGTCTCCTGGTTCTAAGCCACCAATTTTCAGCAAAATCGGTTCAGCCGTTCTTGAGTTATAAATAGTGTAACTAACACGACTTTCTTTTATTTATAGATACTAGCGGACCCGGCAGACGTTGTCCTACTCTAAAATTAAAACAAAACTTAGAACCCGATTACAGCGCCATCTGCCGGATCCAATTTTGTTTTCAAATCACCGAGGAACCCATTGAAATACCTACACAACAAAATTTCATCCAAATCGGTCCTTTGTTTTTTTTTGTTTTTTTTTCTTTGTTACCGTACTCCTCCGAAACGGCTGGACCAATTTTGATGATTATAGGTATATTCAGTAGGTCTAAGAGTAAGTTGTTATTTATTTTTTTACCGCTAGATCCTACGGGAACGCAAGTGAAACCGCGGGGGACAGCTAGTAAAAAATAGGTAACAACCTATTCTCAGACCTACTGAATACACGAGACACGAAAATTTTATATTATATATAGAAGAGATATACCGGGTGACTTTTTTTACCGTCTTGAAAAAAATTGGGCGTGATAGGTAAATGGAATAGAAGCCTATGGCATAGTTACTTTATTTATTTAATTATTTTACTAACATAGTCTGAAATTATTCTACCAATATACACTACTCATTTACACTCTATTTTGCACATTAAAAGATTTAAAATATAAATTCGAAAAAAAAATTAAAATAATCCAAAACCGTAAACATAGTTACCCTAATAAACGCGCGACAAATTTTATGAATGATTTCGCTACAAATGCCTACAACTCTCTCTCAAGCACACTCGCACCCGCCGGGCGCCCCTTCTCGCCGGCCGCCGTCGGCGCAGGTAGGCACAGGCATCCCGAATTCCGCCATTCCCCACCCCCCGCCCGGCCGCCCGCCAACCATCCACCGCCCGCCGCCCGCGCAGTCGCCTGCAATTAGGCATTCCGTGACGTCGTGTTTGTTACCTACGTCATCTATTCGCATTGTTTACATTACCTTCGGTCGCTCGCGCTCGCTGTGATATTACCGTAAACCTGTAGGAATACAACAATGTAGAGTATTTAGCAATGGTGCAGTGTTATATCATGTCTGGTGAAAGCTTAGATGGTGCAAGGCGAATGTATACAGAACCACAACATCTTCAATCTCTTCGCCGGCAGGTTATTCCGGATCCGCAAATTCCCAGCACTACTTTGATTTTGAATACGTATCAACTGTCCAGCCCTTTACAAAAGATCGGTGCGCGAGTATCGCGGGGGACCTGTGAACTGCCAGACCTAACCCCTTTGGACTTATTTGTGGGCCGAACTAAAACGGTTGGTGTACACTGAAGAAGCTCGCAGTGTCAGTGTGTTAAAACATCGCATAATAGACGCTTTTAATATTTTAAAAAGTGATAGAAACACCCTTCGTAGTTTAATAAACGAGAGAAACGGTGGACACTTTGAACAATTACTGCGATATCGCTAAAAGGTACTTAATTATTATAAAAAAAATTGTGATTTTTTTTACCGTCTTGATAATAACATGGTGTGTTATGTTTGTGGAATAGAATCTATGGACGTTAATATTTGTGTACTAGCATTTCGGTTATTAAAGTTCAGAAAATCCAATAAAATACATAAAAAGATAACATTCTACACGGCGCGGCGGCGCGTGCGTAATAGTAAATAAAATAGGTGCCTACACTGCCTATTACTACCAAGAACGGGATCGCGCATGAATGAAGTGCGAGCGAAATAGATAGCGTCAGTACCTACGCATTACTACCGTTGCGGTTTAACAAACTGTTATTTTAGAGATTTCGATCTTCCCTTCATACTTTTAAGGGCTTAGGACCATCTAACATGCTGTAGTTGTGTTACATGTTAAACTTTATCATTACCTACTCATAACATTATTTGTCAGAACGAATAAAATAGTTGATACCTACAAGATTATACGTTAACTACAACTACAACATACTAGGCGTATTTAAAAGATTGAAATCAACTTATTTACAAATTACACTGATAATGACAAAATAATTAAGTACCTTTTAGCGATATCGCAGTAATTGTTCAAAGTGTCTAGAATAGAAGCCTATGGGCTTCTATTCCATTTACCTATCACGCCCAATTTTTTTCAAGACGGTAAAAAAAGTCACCCGGTATAGATAGATAGATTTAACTTAAACACATGACCTGATATTAAATTATATTTCGGAACCTTAGGTACTTAGAAACGTAGCAAGTATAAGGTTGCACACTTTTACAAGTAGGTAAATGTGTATAAAAGTAAAATTGGTTCTCGGTACCTTCGTTTAACAAAAGTAACGTAGAATACTTTTATATGAGGGTTGCATTATCATAAACGCCGCCCAGGGTTGAATATCGATAGCTAGTACGAGTAGGTATATGTCGGACAGTGAGATTCCATTCGAGAAACATTTTATTTCAAAGCAAATTGTCTCTATTTTTTTCTACCATTAGGTGTTTTAGATTGTTGTTGTTGTCCAATGTTTTGTTGTAGCCTTCTATTAGGTCTTGCCTATGAAGTTGCCATTCTATAATACTGGCCATTTGAAATATATTTTTTCAATAGTTGGCCTCAGACCAGATAAAAAAGGTAGACAGAGCCCCGCGCACTGAAAGTGAAGCACAGTAAAGGAAGCCGAATTTGAAAAAGGAAGCCGATCGCGTTCCTGTGCGATGCGCGCCACGCGGGATAACGTACGTGCAGGTCACGCACACAACTTCGTTGAAGACTGTTTGCGTACGCTCTTTTTACCTTTTTTATTTGTTCTGTGCCAAAACTTAAGACTGTGTTAAACTAATGGAATGTCTTTAAAATATTAAAAAACAGTACCTAAGCACAACTCAGTTTATTATTGTATAATTTACTGAAGTCTTAATAATTCGTAGTTTCGTCGCACTAAGGACAATAATACTGGCTGCACAATTTTGGAGCCTTTTTGCCAATCCCTAAGGCTAGTACCTTTATTTGTTTGTGGTATTAAGTGTGTGGTTGGGCAAATAAAATTTGATATTATCCTGAGCGCGAATAGACTAGGTATATATAATACAATAGGTTGGTTAGTATATTTTACCACAAATTAAAGTTTTGAAATATACTGTACTTTGTTTTTAACAAAATACACTAAGTTATATCTTATATGACCTAACCTTTTCACCTTAGATTATTGAAAGTCTTATTGATAGGTAGGAATCTAAAAGACAGTTTGTATAAACAAACATGATAGTTAGTTAATACTTCTGTTATATTACCAAGTAGGTTCGGGGCATACAATGAAATAAGCCGTAATAATTTTTTTAAGTCTTTTAAAACAATACCTAGTCTGTAATTCCTTATAAACGATTCAAACATTTTATACGGAACGTTCTACGCATCTGTAGTTAGTTAGATAAAGGTAGTTACTTGAGCATTAAAGTGACACAAACATTCTAAAAAATGTTTGAAATCTAATTTAGGCTTAGAGCAAGATAATGATCAAATTAAACAATCCCACTACCCTACTACGAGTATTATTATAAATGTGAAAAATGTTTGGATGTATGTGTAGATGTTTGTTACTCTTTCACGCAAAAACAGCTGAACGGATCCGGATGAAATTTGGCACAGAGATAGATTATAGTCTGGAATAGCATATAGGCTACTTTTTATTCCGAGAAATAAAAGATCCCTTGAGAACGCGGGTGAAACCGCGTGAGACAGCTAGTTATTAATATTATAACAATGACAAAGTTATGGTATTTCATACTCTAAATGTCTGTTGATGGTAAAAGGCCACATTCAGCAAAACCAGATAGATTGCCTATGTTTACCTTTAAAAAGCCTAAAAGGCAACAAGCTCTACATCTGTAGAGTCTGTGTTTAGAGAGCTCAGAGAGCTATGTGTTAACTCTACACACAGTACCCTCGCCCTAACCAAATAAGGACAAGCCTAATGTCGATCAAGAATCAATACTAATACATATTACAAACAATATCGAAACTTACTTACAGGTTTCCCGTAAAAAGAGAATGAAAAACTTTTTAAAAATGAAAAAGTTTCTTCCGATATGAAAAAAGACATTGAAAATGCGAATTTAAATGTGGATCGTTAAATTGTGTGTGTATAAATTTCATCACTGAATAACTTCTCCCTCGTACTTATTACGTAGTAGGTACTTACAGTAATATTATTCAGTATACAAAACCAACATAGAGTCACTAGAGAGTGGCTAGAGAAAAATAAAAGCCCAGACGGTTTATGAGCTTTAAACACTGTAATTCATTGTAACAATCGTTAAGAACCATTTCTATTTTTTTAATAAACAAAGGCATTGGAACAGGCACTTGTACATATTTGGGAAGTAGGGAATCTGTTCATATTGCCTCCACAGCCACTGTAGGAAAACCCTCTGCATATGCGTTGGGTTACATCGAAATACCACCTGAAAATTGTATTAAAGTTACAGTATTATTTGGATATCAGTTAACTTTATTGTCCGGTCATGCTCTACTACTAATTCTGCTGAAAAAAAAAAATACACCTAGTTTATATTTGTTGTAAGGTCTATTCGCACACATTTACTCGTGAACACGATCAACGCACCTTGATCCAAACGTCGAGGTTAGTCAAAATAATATTTTGATAATACTCTGTACGCGAATAGGCCCGGCATAGTTTACTACAAATATGAATTTAGTTCGCGAAAGTTTTAAAAGTAGTTAGCACCTAGTTTTGATCTGCAAACTCTATGACGTCACTAATCAATCTGATTGCTTTAAGTTTTTAGGGCTTTATTTTACCAAAAGGTAAGTAAATAAGTTAAATAGACGTTCCGTGGAAATGTAAAGCACAGCTGTCCGCTTTCTTACATTAATATTTAAGCCCGTAGATTGTGATGCCATTTGGGAACTCTTGTAAAATTATTAATTTCTTACCGAAGGGATGAAATGGGATAACTAAATGTTTTAAAGCTTACACATAGATAAGTTTATGATTATATTGTTGAAATGTAGATCAACGTATTATTATGGACCTACATTGGAACATAGCTGTGACAGAATCCGAATTCAGGCTGCAATCGACAGAATATATTGTTTGATACATTCTGCGTAATGTATTGTTGACCGGCATCTGGAAATAGTTGCTAATTAATTTATGAAATTGCATAGTTATCGAACAATCGTCAACTTCATTAAATTGGCAATTACTATGTGGCAATGTGGTGAAAACTTTGTGTTTCGTAATGCTTTGAAGATTTATATTAATATAGAATGACTAGTAGTCACCCACGTTCCCGACGCAATGAAAATAAAATATAAACATGAGTAGCTCGCTGATAATGTACTAATTTATCTATAGAGCTTCATACCTATAGATGAAATTATATTTAAAATCGTTTAAGTATCTGTCGCTTGAGTATCCATTCAAACTCAAACTCATTTATTCAGTTAAGGCCCTGGTAAGACACTTATGAACGTTACAATTGACTCTACCACCGGTTCGGAATACACTTAAACTGAGAAGACTCCAGCAAGAAACTCAGCAAGGCATTTTTTTTTAGCAGTGGATCTTTCTTACATTTTTATAAGTACATTTAGATACATTTTTAAATATTTAACACTATGCCAGGGGGATGCAGGTGCAGAGAGAAGCTACTACAACCATATATTTCTGTCTTCCATATAATGAGCCACCTTATAATAGGCTTTATTCATTAACCTAAGTTAAATAAAAAAAAACGATCGTGTCTCAACACAAACCACTAGCACAGATATTGGAAACAGTAGATAGCACAAGCATTCTCTCATTTGTGTATGAATCACATGTATTTATTTTAGAATAATCTCTTACCTCGACATTGTTCATTACATCGCTCCCTAGTTGAAAAATTATTTATATGGCTATTTTTGCATTGTCCAAATTTAGCCGTTTTGCAGTCGCCCATTTTTGTATCATAGTAAAACCTTAAATCAATATTGGCATATTTATATAAAGGCGGTATCAACTACCGCCGTGGATAGCGGAAATAACAAGCGGTATATTATATTCAGCTAGCATTGCTATTCACTTAGTTTAGCCGCCGTGCACTGGTGTAGAGGTTTAGTTTATTTAAATAAACCAAACGTTTCATCGTGTATGAATTACCCTTGGTTACATCGATGGGTTTTGAATTTTTACTTCGCGTAATTTATATAGGTATTATAAAACGTGTTGTCTGTATATGCGTTAGTGTGCTTGCTATTGGAGCCACTGCACAGATCTTGATACAGTTCCACAGTTCCCTGGGGGGTGTTAAACTGCGAAGTTATTGTTTTTGTGTAGAAACACTAAGATGTGCGTGGAGCCGTAGGCAGAAGCTAAGTAGGAGTTGCTTTGATAAATATCTACGCTTAAGGGATTCAGAACTGAATTACAGTTAATAAAATATGTACTATGTCTTTGTTGAATACAATCCCACGTTTTAAAATGTATTATTAATTGTAACATGTTTAAAGAAAATCAATTCAATACTTAATACCTGTGTGGAGTCAGACCTTTGCCATCACAATCAAATCCATTAGGCTGAATTTTACAAAGTATATTCGGTCCGTAATCCTCTAGTTTAACTAAAAATATAATTTTATCATTGAAATTTATTATTTCAGTTCATATACTTCTAAGAAAATATATTCTTACAGATTATCTTCGTTTCTTGTACTGAGCATAAGTCAAAAAATGAAATGAAAAATGTTAATCCTATTGATTCGTACATCATTTTCAAATATGTGCTTATGAAAATGAATGATACCTTATTTTATTTATAAAACCTATACTTTTCTGGTTTATTTAATGTTCCATGTAACCGTTTGTTTATACAGAGTGTGTAGTTAGTGACATGATGTTAACATCAAAATCAAAACTCATTTATTCAGTTTAGATCCTGGTATGGCACTTATAAACGTTTACAATTGACTCTACCACCGGTTCGGAATACACTTAAACTGAGAAGAATCCGGCAAGAAGTTCAACAAGGCATTTTTTTTCATCAGTTAATAATAATAATAATAAAGCCCTTTTATTTCCCATCACCTAACTAAGTATTACATGTATGTTTAATATATGACATTTCACAATAATTTTGCACCATACATACTCTAACTATAATAAACATTCGTTTTATGTTAACTATAACTTATAAAGTTTTTTTTTTTTATTGATCGTAAATTTCTTGGATAGGGACCCCTATTTGGGTATAGGCCTCCTCCAGTTTGGTCCAGTTTTCCCTGTCTTTGGCTCGTTCAATCCACTCTTTTCCTACTGTAGCTATGATGTCGTCACTCCATCGTTTTATAGGTCGCCCTGTTCGTCTTTTCCCGCTAGGTCCTTTCCATCTCGACACTTCCACTGTCCATCGCTTGTCGTTGTATCTTGCTACATGGCCAGCCCATCGCCATTTTAGCCTTAGACTATAGTGTAGGACGTCAATAATTTTTGTCTTCTTTCGTGACGTCACATACGGCCGCGTGACTGTTAGCGGGACCCGTTCTTATCGTAAGTTTAAATGCCTGTAATATCAAACTAATAGGTATTTTTGATTACAACATAAATAAGTGTATTTGTATACATACAAGCTTTACTGTAACAAACTTCAACCGACTGGGTATAGATTATGTTTTGTGTTTTTTATGATTAGTACATAACTCACTTCAAATGTCAGTATTTTAAAAAATTAAGGAAACTATAGGTCTTATTATGTTCATATATTCCTATCCTTAACATCTGTATGACCGTTTGTTTCTGTAATAATAAATAAATAAAAAATAAATAAAAGTATAAATTCGCTTCTTACTTTGTGTAATTTTCTTATTTTTAAAAGGCTTCTTTCCATAGCTTTTTGACAGCTGACCAGTTTTGTTTTTATTTTTGTGTTGTAGGTCCACGTCTGACAACCATACGTGAGTGTCGGTATAATGCATGTATCCATCACTGTTTTCTTTAGGTGGAGCGGATAGTCACCCTTCATAATCTCTTTGAGTGACCAGTATTTCTTCCAGCTCATATTTATACGGCGTTCTACCTCTCCTTCTTCGTTTTTGTTTTCAAATGATAATTCTTTTCCTAGATATATGTATTTGTTTACATATTCAAGTGTCTTTCCTTTAAGTTTTATTGTATGTGGGTAGCTGTTTGTCATTATTTTTGTCTTATCTTTATTCATCAAAAGACCTACTTTTCCACTTTGTTCACTCAGTTGGTTTATCATTTTTTCTAGTCTTCTGCTGCTTTCAGCGAAGAGGACTATATCGTCTGCGAATCTGAGGTGACTTAAGTACCGGTTACCTATATTGATTCCTTCGTTTTCCCATTTCAGATCCTCAAAGATGTTTTGCAACACTGCTATGAAAATTTTGGGAGACAGGGGGTCACCTTGCCTCACCCCTCGTAAAATTGGTATTTTCGGTCCTCGAGTCTCTAGTTTTACACAACTGGTGCTGCCGTCGTATATATTTTTCAAAATGTTTTTGTACTTTTCATGGACGTGACATTTGCATAGTGCTTCCAAGATTGCATCGTGTGATATAGTATCGAATGCTTTAGCGTAATCGATGAAGGCTACATATAATGGTCTATTGAACTCTTTGTATTTTTCTATTGTTTGCTGCATTACATGTATATGGTCTATTGTTGAGAAACCTGACCGGAACCCTGCTTGTTCTATAGGTTGAAGATTATCGATTCTGCCACTAATTCTGTTATTTTTTTTTTTTTTTTTTTTTTATGTCACAAGTGACAACGAGGCAGGCGGGTCACCTGATGGTAAGTGACTACCGTCGCCTATAGACATTGGCAATACCAGGGGATTGCTAATGTGTTGTACACCTTATTAAGGCGAACTGGCTCTCAAGTGCAATTGCCGGAACACACCAACAGGTGCTTGGCGACAGATTTTCAACTTGAGGGTGGTAGCCAGCCAGTCGAGTACTACAAAGTACCCTACCACCGTGCTGTGGTTTCCTCACGATGTTTTCCTTCACCGAAAGCTCAAGCTCATTGTAAGGATTCGAACCCACGACCTTCGCCGCGGTATCCGACGTCACTTACCACTGAGCTATCATCGCCTTATTAAGTAATATTGAAGTAAAAAGTTTATAAGTGCTAGGGAGAAGGCTAATTGGTCGATAGTTGCCTATATCTTGAGGGTCACCTTTTTTGTAAAGTAGAATTATATCTGATTTCTTCCATTGTTCTGGTATTTGTCCCGTGTTTATAACTTCGCTGAATAAGTATGATAATGGTCATGCTAACGAAGCAATTCCAATTTTTAAAGTCTCATTTGGTATACCATCTGGCCCAGGACTCTTTTCTAATTTAAGATTTTTAATGTGTCTTACTACCTCCATCGCACCCACTTCCTTAGGCTCATCTTCAGCAGCGCTATAATTTCCAAGATATATGTTTCTGCTTGTACAGGTTCCAACATTGTATTTATATAGCTCCTTGTAAAACTCTGTGGCACAATTTATAATATCTTTCCTTGTGTTAGTTCCTGTAGTTTTTGTTCTCAAGTTTTGTATCCAGTTTTTATGTGTACTTAATTGTTTATGTGCTCTTTTTGTGCTCCTAAATTGTTTTAGGTTTGCTTCTATTGTCCTTTTCCTGTAGTCTGCGTAGTCTTGTTTTATAGCCTTGTTAGTTCTTTTGAATAGCATACTTAACTCTTTCATTTTCTTGGTTTTTTGTTTTGTTTTCAAAAGTTCTGAACGTCTTGTCATCATTTCTACTGTAGGTTTTGTGAGGATTTTGTTTGTAGTGGTTTGTTTTTCTTCTTTTTGTTCCATTGACATACTCTTTTTAATTATGTGTTCTATTTTATTATATAAGGTCTGGACATTCTCGTCGTCATCTAAAGTTTCCAATTCTTTTATGTTTGTTTCTAAACTTCTCATGTATAATGTTATTTCTTCTTCTGTTTTGAATGTATTTAAGAAGGTTTGAATAACTTCCTGGATTTTTTATTATTTTGTAGGAGATATGTGGCTCTTACCAGTCTGTGATCAGAGCTGAACCCTAAACCATGCAGTACTTCTATTTTCCTTATTTTTTTGGGCTGATTTGACAGGATGTAATCCACTTCATTCTTAGTTTTTTCGTTTGGTGAAATCCATGTCCATTTGCGATTGTCTCATTTTGAAATGTGTATTCATAATCGATAGTTTATGTTCGAGAGCGAATTCTATGAGCTTTTCTCCTCGTTCGTTTCGTTTTCCATAGCCAAATTTCCCTAGGATAGTATCTTCGTTTGTTTTAGCTAGGCCCACTTTGGCATTAAAATCTCCTATAACTAATACATTCTCCCCAGCCTGAGTTTGTGCTTCTTGTAGTGTGTTGTAGAATTTGTCAATTTCTTCCTTAGAGGCTTTTTCGGTAGGTATTGAAATCATTTTTTTGTTGAACTCCAGTTGAAGTAGCGCAACTCTTTCAGACAAGCCTGAGAAATTTAATATATTATTTTTGTATTCTTTTTTTATCAAAAATCCTACTCCATTTAGGCCAGGCGTTTCTCCTTTACAACAAAATATAAAATCTTCATGTTCTTCGATGTTACAACCCATTCGTCTAACTTCGGCTAAGCCTAATATATCAATTTTTATTTTTTCTAGTGAATACATGAGTTCTATGTATCTTTCTGTGGATGCTAAAGATCTTACATTAAAGGTTCCAATGTGTAGTGATTTTTGGATTAGTTCTTTATTTTTTACTGGAGGGTTTTGGTCATTTTCCCCCACGGGGACCAGCCAGCTTGGGGGAATGTTTTTCTTGGTTGTTTGTTGCAGATTTGTATTATGATGGTTTTTGTTCCGGTTTCGAGAGTACGGTGATTGCTATGCATTGGTTTTCTCTCTCATAGAGTTTGATCTTACACGTGCCATGTACTCGTACGCATTGGTTGTATTGGCTTTCTTCAGAGCTACGCACGATGGTTTTTCTGTCTGCGGTGTCTGTTTTCATCAGTTATAATGTATTTATTTTTGAACAAAGAATTATCTTTTTTTTAAAGATGCGACCATGTGGCTGAAAGTGAAAGCCTAAATGGGAACTGGCTCTCAAGTGCATCTGAGGGAACTCACCGACCGGTGCTTGACGCCAGTTTTTTAACTTGAGCGTGTAACCATCAAGGCACATATTGTAAACTGCTACGAGTATACCACAATGGTAAGCTTTTCTCTATATTTAGATTTTGGTTTTTAGGAGGAGCTTGACCCCGCAAGTAGTGTTTATCAATCACTAAAAAAGGACAGAAAATTTTATTTTACCTTGTATAAAATAAAAATAATTAGATAAAAAAGTTTTCTGTGAAGGATGAACTTACAGTTGGTTCTTCTTAGATCATCCTTCACCGAAAGCTTATTCAAATAACTAGGATTATGCATCATTCTTTTAAAATCGTTCTATATCGTTGTATGATCACTAAATACCTAGATCGGATAAAGCTAGTATACTCGTATAGTGTATTATCTATGGGATAAAGAATATAATTAAGTAAGCAACACGCTAACAAAGGATCTAACCGACAAACATACATTCTCATGAAATGTGCCAAGATACAAAATAAAACATGTGGGATGTATCTTCTAGGTAGGTCTTTCAAAATTATAAGTCAATAATTAGTAGATAGTAATAGCTGGTATGTATATCCCCTTCTAACTTTTCATCTTTTGGTATGGACCTGATTCAATTGATTTTCGATTATTTGTATATGTTATTCTGTAACACCTATGTTTGTATTGTAATCTGAGTAAAATTAGCTGTGATATGCGGACAGACGGATTGGATGAAATTAGAAGGATTCCTGTTCATATTTTGGATCCGGATCTGTAAAATTCATAACTCATACGTAAATCACACTGTATATGAAAATAAATTCGAACAAAATACATTAAATAAAAAAAAACTGTTTATTGAATTTTCCGATAACAGAGAAACACATTCTCGAATCAAAAATAATTTCCTAACAATAAACAATCTATATTGTAGTAGAATCATTTTGCACGGTCTGCGACCGCCGCTAAGTCTCGAATAGCGCTACTTAATGCTTCCTTTTGGAACTCTGGAGTTATTGATTTCCTGACGTTTTCTAAAATCCACCCGATCATCCATTTTTGATGAATCCGAGCCTCTGCTCTATTTTTCTTGATATGGTATTCCATTCGACCTTTAACTGTGCTATACACTTGCATGAATCGCTCTCTATAAGCGGCTTCTAATTGCATAGCTATATTTTCCTTCTTTGCTTCCATTAAGCCTTCCTGGCCCTCAGCTCTCCATTGAGCTTTTTTGGCATCGTCTATTGTAGCTTTATAAAATGCTATCTCGTCCAATCTACCCTTTTCCCAAACGGATGTGATACTGTGCACCTCCTTGTCTAAACTTGTCCCGATCCCAGGTCCCAGTTTTTTCACAACCAGTAGAGTGATAGTTAATATTGACAAACCAAGATAATACTCATGTTCCAAAATGTATATTTCTTTACTCAACAAATAATTTGCAAGTGCTATACCTAGGACATAGGGACCAGTTACACCTGTCTTTGAATGAAGGAATAGAAACCATTCTTCCGGTATAAACCCCATTCGACATTTTCCAGATCTTTCAGCGCGCTTAAAACCTGGATCTTTAAATACCTTCGATCCCCCTTGAGACCCCTTCGAAGGTCCTTTTCCACAGGTATTTACACTCTTTTTTTTTGTTGTCGTAGGGCAAGTTTTAGTATGAGTAGCAAAACTGGCACAATGGACTAAACATCTTGAATTAATTCTTAATGGAATGAACATGGTGATATTACTAAAATAATTTCTAAACAAAAATATTATAAGATTAGGTTTTGTATTTTGATTTGACAAATTATTTTGACGTGTAAAATGTTTTATATGGACATGTGTCTGTACCATGGACAAGCCTCGGTAAAGTACGTACATATAATAAAACGTAGTGTTTATATTCTCTTTGCATATAAGGCGTAGCACACATATACAATTGGTACACCTACCGTAAAATAAGTTACTGTCATTTTTATTTTTAATTGATTTCAATGGACCAATAAGCTGGTTTAATAATCAAAGCTAATAAGGGACTAACTTTCTATGAATAGTGGATAACATTAGCTTCTGTCGGCGGCAGGCAGGTCACCTGATGCTTAGTGACTTACGTCGCCTATAGATAAGCAATACCAGTGGGTTTGCCTATGTATTATTGTTCCAAGCTACTTTATAATTGTGCACATCTTTATTTAAAACAGTGATAGAACCAAGACAAACCTAGCTCATTTGTTTCCATTCATTTAATTTTTTTTTCCATTTATTATGGTCCGGGTTACGGGAACCGCTTACCATTCGAAGACGGGCCGTATGCTTGTTTACCAACTGAATTGTATAAAACAAAGATATGAGTAGGTACAAAATAAAAAGCAGAACTGTAATAGACCAGTTCCACCAATTTAATTTTGAAAATTAAAGTCAATAATACTACCTCGGAACCTCACGACTATTTATAATTAATAATATTTGGAGAATAACCTAATTAATATATAAACCTATATATATAATAATATAAACCTAAATCTATACTGCCGTATTTAAATTTCTTCAGAAGCTTCATATTTACGAAGCAACTTTAAGGCGATTATAGCTGTGATAGTGACGTCGAATACCATTTCTAATGTGGGTTCTCTTATACTGAGCTTTAGCTATCGATAAAGGATAACATGGTATGGTGCTTGTAGTACTTGCCTGGCTGACAACCATACTCAAGTTGGAAATCTGTCTCTAAGGTTCCTATAGCAGCATACAACCAGTTCAATTATAACCCATGCATACGTAAGGTGGTAAACCTTCAACAAGTAAATCATTACTAGCCCTGATGACATTATGTTAAAACATATCTACTCTAACCAAAGTAAAAAAAAAATTCTCAGTTGGTTCCAAGTAAAAGTCGTTCATAATATTTTGTAAGAATTTCTTACCAAAATTTATTTCAATTTAATAAAGCTGAATAAAACTAAACAATTAATAGTTAAATATAATTGTTTTAATATTTATTTTGGCGACTGTCATATAATTAATATTTTATTGCGATTAATTAATTGTTCATAGTATTCTTTTATTAATATTTCTTTACAAAAATGAGAGAACATATTTTTTAACACTTTAGCATGCTTTCTATAAATATAAAATTATGTAGAAATAATATAAATGCTTAAAGACGGTATTTAGCGGCCCTCAGGATCGGATATTTGTCACCGGTGCATAGTCCACGGAAGTCATCCATCGACAGGTCTACGATTGATACTCCACCAAGGTTCTTTGACCTAGAAAAAATATTGTTTTAGTATTTTTTCTTAAGTCTTTTTTCTTAAGGTACCTAAAATAGAACATACAATTTGCATAGTAACCTATTATATTTAATGATGACAGCCTTCCTATATCTATGCTATGGCTAAGACAAGAAATTATAATCACGTCATCATCAGAGTTTAAGGCGATGATAACTCAGTGGTAGTGACATCGGATACCGTGGCGAAGGTCGAATGTTCGAATGCTACCATGACCTTGAGCTTTCGGTGAAGGAAAACATCGTGAGGAAACCACAGCACGGTGGTAAGGTACTCGATTGGCTGGCTATCACCTTCAAGTTGGAAATCAGTCGCCCAGCATCTGTTGGTGTGTTCCGGCAATTACACTTGAGAGTCAGTTATCTTGAAGGCATTGTAATAAGGTGTACAACAGATTGGCTATCCCCCTGGTATTGCTAAAGTCGAATAGGCGACGGTAGTCATTAACCATCAGGTGAGCCCCCTGGTTGGTAATTGTGGCGTAAAAAAAAAGTTCTACCCTAAATTTACTTACTTGACGTATGCAGCCTTTTGTCCGGCTGTATCAGGGTCTTCATAGGACACCCAGAGACCACCCTCACCATTATCGTCAGGTAAGCGGAAAGCGTATGTTCCTGAAAATAATTGTTTAAATATTAGTCACTTTTTTTCTTTCAGAAGTTATTTATTGATTATTTCTATTTTTGAAGTCACGATACTACGTTTGATACCTACTTATACTAAAAGTGTTTGTTGTTCAGTGTACCTAATTCAAAAATATTCGCTTCATGGAGCTTGCAGTAAATAGTGAAATTATTATTCAAGTCTCGGAACGTCTGCATACCGCATCAAGAATTTGAGAAAATGTATTTCCAAAAAAAAGCAAGAATTATAAGGAAATATTATAGGATTACACATAATTTGAGGAGGTTCTGCTCTTAACCTTGCAGCCAATGTAATCTTAAATCATTATGTACTGGACTGAGATTATGTCATAAAATAGGAATGGTCATTTATTTTTAATTAACTCTATCATAGAGTTAAAGAGAATTGAAGAGCATTGAGAATTTTTGTCAACCAAATAATTTGTGCTCAATCGAAATCCCTGAATAAAAGTTATACAGGTATCCAAGACGCGGGGTCTGGACAATTCTGTTTAGCTTTGTAAACTTAACAAACATGCAGGCACTCAGACTTACTTTTGCATTTTATAGTAAGGTATTAGGAAAAATAAAGATACTAGCAGAAAACTGTCCAAGAGCCAACCGGACTTGCGCACGGTGGTTTCCATATAAGCAACTTCATTTTGTTGTATCTATTGTAACTAAGCTTTGTTCTGCAATATTGTAAAATGGCAAGTGAAATATATGAATGACACAAATTATATATAATGCAGAGAGTACTATTAATAGCAAGCGAAAGGTGTAGTGTAGGTATATACCTATTTACCTTAAAGCTACAAAGTTTCATCCAAGACACGAGGTACTATTAAATATACTATTTAAAAAAAAAACAAATAAATAAAAGTGACATGTTTTGTAGCTAGATAAAAGAGGGACAATGCTATACATATCTACATATGAGGTCTTTATCTATGAAATTGCCGTTTTGTATGAAAAAATTTAAACGATTTTTTTTTTCATGTATTTTTTATTTGTATTAATCGAAGTAATCACCCATGCAATCAATGCATCTTTGCCAACGCAGTGGCAGTTTATTGATGCCCTGCTTAAAGAAATCAGCTGGACGGGAGGCAACAAATTCTTCAAAGGCATTTTGTACTTCTGGAAAAAGTAGTAGTCTGTAGGCGCAAGGTCTGGTGAGTAGGGTGGATGACGGAGAGCTTCCAACCACAGTTCTTGCAACTTGGAGACCGTCTGCTGTGCAGTATGAGGTCGCGCGTTGTCGTGCAGGAGCAGCGAAGACGAGCGATTGACCAATGCTGGTTGGAGATGTGACAGCTTCTCCATCATTGTGTTCAGTTCTTCACAGTACACATCTGCAGTAATGCTCACCCCGTTTGGTAAGAAGCTGTGATGAATCACACCGGCGCTAGACCACCAAACAGTGACCATCACTTTTCTAGGGGTAGGTTTTCGTTTAGGGCATTGTTTAGGTGCTTAACCAGGATCCAACCAACTTGCTGAGCGCTTGCGGTTATCAAACAGAATCCATTTTTCATCGCAGGTAACAATGCGGTTAAAAATTCCTTCATTTGTGTGTCTGTTGAGTAGTGCAAGGCACGTCTCGCGTACTTCGCGCTGGCGATCATTGAGTTCGTGGGGCACCCATTTGTCCAACTTTTTTACCTTGCCAATTTCACGCAAATGGACCGATATTGTTTTGACGCTAACGTCGAAATCTGCTGCTAATTCAGCCGTAGATTGTGTATCATCAGCTTCCACCATCGCCTTTAATTCGTCACCGTCGACCAAAGAATCGTCGAATCTTCGGACGACCGCGAGGTTCATTTTTCAGGTCGAAATTTCCAGAACGGAAGCGAGAAAACCAATAACAGGTGGTGCATTGGTTTGTAGTGTTAGCTCCGTAAACGTCGTTGATGTTGCGTGCCGCTTGTGCCGCGTAGCTGCCACGACGGTACTCATATTCCATAATTACTCGAATTTTTAACGTATTCATGATGACGAAAAAGATTGAAATGCGATGAAAATGTAACACTAATCAATAAACAAATGACTACTTTTAGAAAATAAAACCATGTTTCTAAAATAAAATTAATTTGAAATTAGAATTCTTAGCCAAACAAAAATTATTTTAATTTAAAATGGCCAGTACTGCAGAACGGCAATTTCATAGGTAAAAACCTATTATATTCCGATCCCATGCGATTACATAAAGTGAGTTATTATAATGAGGTTTTATAAATAATATTTCAATAGTACCTATAAGTACGCTAATAAACGACAAAATTTTATTTACTACCTACAGTGGGGGTGCATAATGATTCACGCTAAAACCAATCAATGTAGCGCATACGCGTACCGAATCACCGTGAAGGCGACAACTATGAAGTTACATGGACCATTTTGCGATTACATTGACCATGCTTCACAGAGCAAGGATTAAATACTCTTTAAACAGTTATCACCGTAAGCTTACCAGGCAGTTTTGAAGCTTATAAAGACTAATAAAGGTCAAACGACTAAAAATTTTAGTCTTTCCTCTGTTGTCCTCTGTTTCCAACTGCTAGCGCGTTGATCATAAATTTTTCAACAGTTTCCAGAAATATTACGTCAATCAAGGTCGATTATGTAGTTTTGAATATCATACTGTGAGCACATTCACGATCGTGTCGAAACCTTAACAGCTCATAGCTTTCAGCTGTCATAACCGTCATATCTGAATCGGTACCTACACAATTTATAAATTTGAACGTTACGAGAGATTCTATAACAATCGCTCATTACTAGCGAACATGGAATCACTTCGTTAACGAAACGTGAAACGGAATGTACCCCGAGTATTAAAAGGAAGAACAGAACATATTTTCCAACAAATATGTTCTGTTGGTCTGTACAGTGGATAAAATATTTTTACTATAGGTAATAATGACCATCCCGTTGTATTACTTTTGACGTGTAAGTATAATTTCTACGGCAACATTACGCAGTTATATGTGTGTTATTTACATGTATTCGTTTATATCGTTCGCCATTAAGCACCAGCCACCATTAATCAGTGTTATCTGAAGCCAAAAGCCGGTTATGAATATGTACCAACCAAAAATATGAGTTAAATCTGCGTCCTTCGTTAAGCCCAACTCTGAAAAGTTAAATTTCTCAGCTGATTCCTAAAGTCAATGTTAATGAAGCAAGAATTTTTCGTCTAAATATTAATCACCAATGACAGAGATAGATTCAATAGGTTACTCAGTATTTACAAGAAATATACAATATAAGTACCTATATGTAAACGAATTATTCAAGACTGCCGCTGCTGTCGCGGAAGAAGTTAATGTTTTTACTGATCAAAATATCAATCAGAATGATTAAATAAACATCGAGTAGGTACTTACCGAAACGCTTGCTAGGGTCAGTGACCTTCCTGAGGTGGGGGCTCATTCCCTTCTGGTGGTTAGGGTTGATGAGTTTAGCGCAGACCTCAGGGTAGCTTAACAAACCCTCAGTTTTGGTATACGGACCTACAAAATCAGAAAAAATATATAACTTTATGTCAAATTTTAACAAAACGTATAAGTAGAAGATAACTTTAAATATATTAAGTCTCTCAATAATCTTTTGATAAAACAATACCAATATTATAAATTCAAAAGTGTTTGTTGGTTTGTCCTTCTTTCACGAGCAATGGAGTAAGAGAGAATAGGCTTCATTTAGGTACCTATATTAAAAGAAGAACTGATCCCAAGACCCGATTGATGGGTCTAAGTAAATAAAGAAAGAAAAGCATTTATTAAAACACAACTAAAATACAACATAAAAAGAATAAAAATAATAATAATACAAGGATTCTCAAATAGTTGTGGTCTAAAAGGCCCCATGGCATGTGCTGCTGATTTTCAGCTGAAGCCTCGGGTGAATCACGGACAAATGGGCGGCAAATACTAATGTAAAAAAAATTATAATAATAATCTATTCTGTGTTAGAAAACATAAATAAATAACAATAACTAATAGGTATAATAACTTAATTACTATACATAATTTATGTATTTATGAATATAAAGAAATAAATATATATATACAAGAAAAATAACAATAGGTATTCACTAACATAACATAGGAAACTTACAACAGGGAAGAGTGCATACCTAAGTGCTGGATTTCTGCAAATCTATAAGTTTTTTTTCAACTTAGACCTG
Organism: Ochropacha duplaris; assembly: GCA_951361185.1. Lineage (NCBI taxonomy): Eukaryota > Metazoa > Arthropoda > Insecta > Lepidoptera > Drepanidae > Ochropacha > Ochropacha duplaris. Next base: position 8,181,097 of record OX592690.1, read on the forward strand.
AAAGTCTTGACAGACTTTAGTCTGCGTAGCGGTGGTGGAATGTTACTCCAGCACTTTGTAGCACTGTACTTAAATTCATTTACTCAAATAGTAAATGAATGGTTTAGGTATTATTCTTACCAGCTTCACCAGGGCCATCGGTGTGTAGGGGAGGAACACCGGCGATTTCGCTGTCGGCGTCGAGCTTCCATGTGCGAGCATAGGATGCGATTCCAATGACAATTTTGTAGCTTGGAGCACCGCTTTGAAGCCTAAAAGCGAATAAGCAACGTATTCAGAAGACGTATCTGTTGGAAATTTGGATAGATCAAACAGGTTCGTAAAGCTTCGACGTAAATCTTATGGATAGATTTAATTAGAAAAGACTAAATCTGAATAGTTCAGCAGAAATGGATAGAGGATACATAGTGTGATAAAGATGGCATATTCCAAGTACAGCTTTATAAGATTGACTAGGTAATAAACGAACCAATAAGTAACAGCAGCATCGGCATTTAGTAGTGGGTTACGGTTCTGTGGAGTGTAGATTGGTGCAGTGTAGTCAGCTTCCTTGGGGTTACGATGAGGAGTTTCGTAATCAAAGACGTCTAGGTTCACGATGTCCAGTAAATTGATGATAGCAGGCACGTCGTAGTAAACTGCAAGAGTTGTATAAGAATCAACTAAATAGCTTTAGGAAATCCAAATAAAGATTATTAAGTAAGCACGACAAAATATAATAATCTTTGAGACTTTGTGATAGGCATAACATGTACGTGATCAATTTAATGGTAGGGGAGGCAATGATGCTAAATTTGTAGTTACTCGGGCGTCTTTGGGACTTACTGGAATTTGAAGATTAGGTGGAATAAAGAAAAAAAGGTTATATGATATTTTCTCCTTCAGCGGTGGGGGGAGCGTCTACAGGGTTTCAAAAATGTAAAAAAAATCAGTCACCAACAAATACTCGAGCGCGTCAGATATTAATAGGGTAGTCGCGCCGAAAATGCAAAAAAAATTCGTGACCTTGATTTACTCGAGCGCGTCAGATTTTTATACAGGCGGTTCTTCTTGATGGCCTTGTTGTACTGACCCATAATCTGACAATTATGTTGAGGAATTTCCTTAATCTGACGGTTTGAAAAAAAAATATATAAAAAATATCGAAATCTCGAAAATGGTTCAAGATATCGAAAAAATGTTTGTGCAAAAGTTGTAGAGAATTTAATCTCCTACAATATTTATTACGAATACATGTACCAAAAAACCCATAGGAAACGAGATATTTGCAATAAACATTTTTTGACCTTTGACTTTTATGATAAGTAGCTTTTGAGACAAGTTTTAGGGTGTCAAAATAAAGGTTTATACAAGTTAATAGCTGACTATCTCTCATTCTGAGGTGAAACTCATAATATTCCTGGACTATACACTTAATAATGATTTTAGCTACTTCGGCTTGTGCAAATCGGCAGATTAAGATATTTCCGTGATTCGTGACTAATTTCCTTCAAAATAAAAAAAAACTAATCGCGCTCGAGAAAATCCAGGTGACGTTTTTTTTTTGCAACTTTGCGAGTCTCCAATTTTCTTTCGTCACGCCCAAATTGTCAGATTATTGAAATGTACACTATTTTGCATGTAACTAACTTACCTTACCTTAATCTGACGCGCTCGATACAGTTGCTCAAAAAGTGGTGTATTACAGGGACGTATAGCGTTCGGGATGTGGGCTATTACATACTAGTGCTTTTTTTTTACCTTTACCGAACTAGTGCGTCTCTTTCATCTCATTAAATTTCATTTTCATTTCATATCAATAAAAAAAATATACTGAAGACTAAGCTGTATGGATAGTTCCCTTTGGGTTTTTTTTTGCGAGTTTAATTGTTTGTTGCACAAAATGAGTAATTTCGACCCTATTTTTTTTTAATTTAACACCACCGGAATCACTATAATTGCACAAACATTGTATGACAAATATACATGAACAATCATACGAAATTAATAATAGTTTGTCTCAAACAGTAGGTAAATATGCAACCTAAAACTTCCCCAGTAAGTTTCAAAAACTGTACCAATTTCAATGTACATGTGTACAACTTTTATAAGAAATAAATGATTAGTTAGTTGAGTTTATTGTGTTTTTATTATTTTATAAAATTGCTTTATTTTTTCGCAACTTTATTAAAAATAGTCGTTCAGTACACTTGCGGAACCGTCATTGCAACTTGTTCCGACTGTCAGTCAACCGTCAGACATTTGTCGGGACTCTTTGCAATGACAGCCTTTCCGCACTTGTAATGAAATATACTATTACGAATAGAAGCAGTTTTAAACAATCGAAACAAGGTCATATTTGTATCCTGTTTAAACAAAGAACATTGATAAGTAATCATAAGCAAAGTAACCTAATTAGGTATGAGGAAAAATTCCGCCAAAGTAATTCCAGAACAAGTTTTAATGACGTCACAATGTAAGCAGGTACTATATAAGCAGTACAAAAACAGATCATGCCTCAAATCTATCTATGTGGCTTACAACTTTTATACAAGAAATAAGTAGAAATATTCCGTCCTCGATTAAAACATTGGTAACATCGAAGAAATAATACACAATGTTGGAGATGAGACCCCAACTCTACTATATAAAACCTTCTTATTGACTGGTTGACCCATGAAAGAAGCATGAAGGGCACATCTGAATGACAGCCAATTTAGACTAGTTTGGCTAGAGTGGGTTCCATTGAGACGATTGAAAATTTTTTTGCACTTTGTAGTATTCGACTGCCTCCTACCTAGGGAATGCAATCTCGAGATCTCGCCTCATTTTTCTAGAACAATCTCGAAGCATAAAATTACGAGATCTCGGCCGAGATTGAAGAGATCGAGAGAAGACACTTTGAAAGCATGTAAAAGTCCATTCACGTGGGTTACTACGACTACAAACAGGCTAGAGTCGGTATCTCTATGAGTGTGGAGGATCGAGGGGTTTTTTTTTTGCAATTTGCTTACAACAGCTTTTCTCACGCTGATAACAACTAGTGTTGAATCTGAGAGGGCGTCATCAGCCGTTGGCTACATAGCGACTGACATAAGATGCCGTTCATCCGACAGCACTTTGTTTTTTAAGGAGCTATTTCCAAAATCACTCCTAAAACCGTTTGTTTCTTGCTTGTCTCACTTTCATTATTTTACGGGTCTGAATTGTGATTTGTGTGTCCATTAACATAAATAAATAATTATAAAAATAAAGACTTTTTTTCAATAATTTAATGTTCAATCATGTTTCATTTTTTTTTATATTTTTGGACTCTTTATTTGTATTTAGTAATTCTTTGTGGATCTTTTTTCAAACCTATTTTATTAATAGGTTATACATTTCTAAAGTATTTAGATCATTAATTATTACAATTGATACCGAATATTATCAATATAGAATCTGAATTTCAAAACGAACATAGATATTTACATTATTATAACTACAATTAAAACAACTAATCTAATCTAAAAACTACCTAAAATAAACTATTGTTTCACTTATCTAAGTAAAACAATACTTTTTGAAAACCATTCGAGATCTCGAAAATGCCGAGATCTCGCCGACATCAAATTTCTAATCCCTCGAGATCTCGACTTGGTGATCTCGCCTCGAGATGCATTCCCTACTCCTACCACCCTCAAGTTGAAAATCTGTCGCCAAGCTCCTGTTGGTATGTTCCGACAATTTTACTTGAGAGCCAATTGCTTTTAAGGCATTTTAACAAGGTGTAGACCAAGAATTATCTATACTAAATGGATAGGTAACTCTAAATACCTACTTGAAGCAAATACCTATCAATTGCGAAAAAGAGAAAGATTTCTTTCATTGAGGGTAAGTAGGGTTAGAAAGAGAGATTGTCCCAACGTAGTTGTTATCTTTCTCTTTTTCGCAATTGATAGGTATTTGCTTCAAGTAGGTATTTATTTTAGAATTATGTATACTAAATGGATAGGTAACTCTATATTTAGAGTTACCTAGTGTAGACGGTATTGCTAATGAATTTCTATAGGTGACGCTAGTCTGTCACTTACCATCAGGTGACCCGCCTGCGTCGTTGTCACTAATAATGGTATAAAACTTACTAGTAGAGTTGACATTGGGAAGAACGGTGAGAGACAGTTGCATGTTCGGCTTTACACTGAGGGCCTGTTTCATCTCACGGACGAGAGCAGTGAATCCTTCACGGTGCTCGGACTCCTTCTCATCTACAGGAGTAGTACCAAAGGTCTTCTTGATGCTATGCCAGACTGAACCTAGAAAAAATGTTATCATATTATTATGATACACAAACACTCCTTTGAAATAGTTGGGCTAGAAATGCATGTATCAGTTTAATTTTAATTGCGTGCAGTGTTCGATATTTTATTAACGGTAGGTTATAGAAACTGAACGTTGGAAATATTATGAGATTAGATAAACAAACGTATATGTACGATATGTACTTTTTAACATTTTTTGTGGGGCTGGTTATTTTTTATTCGTTTTTGTTCACGTACCGCTTCGTATGGGGCCTCCTTGATTTACTATCATATATTTGATAACAGTAGGTAAATCAGTAGGCTACCTAAATCTTTTATTATTAATTAGGAAGAGTGGAACTTTAGACTCCCCCAAAAAACAATTATTCATAGTTTGATACCTTTTACACTTTGTATTCTATTATATGGTCTAGAATATTCTACCACAGATTAGATAAAGGTGTTACTACTACGAATCACACTGCGCTTGTTCAAAAAGTTGGTTTGTTTTTCCGATAAATTAATCCCCATTGTAAAACTAGTACCAAATCTCGCTTGGCATCCCCCTGCATTCACATTTATAGAAATCATGAATAATGATGACTTGATGTAAAGTAGGTAATTTCACTACATCAGACATTAACAAGATTCTATGAAATTGTATGAAATTAATTCTAAAATTCAATTCACGTTACGTTTAGCCTTCAGCATCAATCTATGTATTAGATGCGCCTAGACATACCAAATCGTGGTGAGCAACGTTTTAGTGGTGAACTACGTATGTCTATACACACGTTCCAAATTCGACAATATGAGTATAGTTGTAAGAATCAACAAGATAACCGTATCTTACCGACCGTACGTACCGACGTACGAGCACAATTTTTGATATTTTAACACAAATTTAAATTATTTAGAATACCTTCATTTATGTATGTATGTTGCACCTACAAGTACTGATAAGAAGTTTCGATTCTAAGATTTTTAGGAACATGTCTGAGCTAAATTAATCAAAGAAGGTATTATTACCCCAAGTGGAACGGATCTTCTTAGGTTTGATTCTGGCGAACTGCCAGGCGATGTCAATTCCGTCGAAGCCATGCTGTTCAGCGAGCAGTACTCCAGAGTTGACAAATGCGGTACGAGCTTGCGCAGACTCCAACTATAAGTAAACAGTGACTACAGGCTACAGGTATTACTCTAAACGCAAGCAAATTATTACAATCTAGATAGAAAAGAGTATCAAATGGTATACCAAGGTTATCCATTATTTAAATGCGAATAACTTTCTTCAGTGCACAATATTTCATGCTGCTCGTACGTATTTAAAGCGTCACGTCTCCTTAGAAAGTATACCGTTATAATTTGCTTTGTTCATTTGCATAGATTAGCTATAGAATGGGACTATTCAGCCAGGTCAGCTCTAATCATACTATTCGATGTTAAATTTTAAGAGTGACGGACGACTGCAGTCAAATCAAAACATTAACGGTCAACACTAGAGGGTAAACAAGTATCAGTTTTCAAAGATACTCAACTATACATATTAGGTTATGAAAATTATTTAAAGCGGTGATATCTCAGTGTTTAGTGTCAATCTGAACGTAACCACCCCAGGATAATGCTTTTGTATCAACATATTTTTTGTTTTGCATACCTTTTTCTTTGTGTTTCAGCGGCGGACAACTAGTAAGTAATATACCTAAGTTTATTTCGTACATTCAAATTCTACTAATTGCATTCTGTGACTAATGAAAGATTTGTTAGCGTTTTTTAAAAGCGGGTATTGAATAAGTAATAACTACTTACCAGAAGGTTGTATTTCTGAGCATCCTCAAGATCAGCGTCGCCACCGACAGACAGCAAGACTTTCAAACCAGGGTATTTGGTCTTGAAGTTGGTGATGGCGCGGTAGTTGGCGTGGGAGCGGTCTACATCCAGGTTTTCATTGAGAGGCACCATCTTGTAGGTGTCAGGATGAATTCCAGCATATCCGTAGATCAAGTGGGTGCAGAAGGAAAGCGCTGGGTCCAGGTCCAGGGGCAGCATACGGGCTTGAGCTGGATAAATGCATCCTTCAACTGAATTATGATGTAGGAACTGTGTTTATTTTTAGTGAATTAATATGTAGGCAATAGTTATTTGTTATTCAAGAGTGGAAAGTTGTTTATTAACCGCGTGCTCAATTTTGATGACCAAGCGAAGGATTCTAAAATTGAATCACGAGCGCAGCGAGCGATTCAAAAATTAGAATCCTGAGTGTAAGCGAGGGAATCAAAAGAGCACGAGGTGAAAAATCTTAGCACTCGAGTGCAACACGTAGTTTTTCATCCCACCTCAGTGAGGAAATGACCAAATGCAAAAAAAAAGAAAATGGCGCGCGCAAAGCAAATTAAAAAAAGTACACCAAGAAGGTTCCGAGTCTGAGTTTTTGACAAATTAAAAAAATATTTTTTAATTTCATTTTTTAATTTGTCAAAATTATTATTTTTTATGTATTTTTGTATTAGTTTAAGAATAAAATGGTTAAGCATTTGAAAAAAAAAGCCAATATAGTCAGATGGTCCAAAAATATTAAAAAAATGTAACCTTGCCGAGTTTCTTGTCGGTTCTTCTCAGTTGAAGGCTGACTTCCGAACCGGTGGTAACTTCTGAATTCGACCTTCATAAGTGCCCTTCTAGGGCCTAAACTGAATAAATGGTTTTGACTTTGGCTTTGACTTTGATGTATGATAAATTCGGCACCATGGAGGGAGAAGTAATTAGGTTTAATGTTTTTTTTTATGTCAATAGGTTGACAAACAAGCAGACGGTCCACATGATGGTAAGTGGTAGACATTTGCAATACCAGGGTGATTGCCGATGTGTTGCCGACCTTGAAGAGCCAATCTATTCGATTACACATACCGCAATTAATCAAATTTATAATACAAGTGGCGTCCATTGCTCACAGAGGCCATTATACCTATAATCAAGCCAAATCAATCAATCGATGTTTGTTAGAAATTTCAAAATAACGATGTGTGCCGTTCTTTGTAGAAATAAAAACTATGTAAGTTGGTTAGACTAAAAAATAATTAATCTTTACACTATTTATGTATTATAGTTCAGCAAAATACCTATACAAATGCATTACACAGATGTTCAGCGTTATTCGTACATATCTACTCGATTATTTTTTCTACGTATGACAATGAAAACAGTGATCTCATTTCATAGATTTGTTGTTAATTATGTAAATTAAAGTTAATTGATTTTTTTACACCACTTTTCCCTTCTTAATACAAAGTGTCAGACGATATTTGAATGTACTTGGACTATGATGCGTTTAGTTTTTATAGAAGTCACGTATAAAACGCTCGTGGGTGTATCATAATCTTGGCATTCATGTATATTGTACAAACGGAGAACGTTCCATTGTTTCCGACACATTAACCACTTAACGACTTGTAGGTACCTAAGTGATGTAATCAACACACATGTAGATACTTCTACTATTATTTATTCTGTGACACATGGAATAGTTAGGGCTGCCTGCTACTTACTGATGTTTATTAATATAAAAATTATAACATGTTCAATACTGTCCAGGCATGTGTGTGGCAGGCAATATAAACTATATACTGGAGATAGTTAAAAATTGTTACTACAGGTTGAAAGTTCTGTACCAGATTCGCCAATATTTGAGTGTGGAATTAAGGGTTTACTTCTGTGAGTCCTTAATTTTATCTAAATTTAATTATGCCGATACGGTTATTGGTGAGTGCCTATTAGTTTGTACAAAAAAACTCATTCAACGGATTCAGAACTCTTGTGCTCGTTTTTGTTTCCCTATTCCACCAAGAGCTCATGTGACCCCGTACCTCAATCAGGGTAAACTGATGAATATGGAGACACGACGACAACTTCATTTTGCTAGTTTGCTCTTCGGTACCATTAAAAACCAAAACCCACCATATTTGCATGAGAAGCTAAATTTTTCACAGCGACCCTTAAGAGAAACTTCCAGACTGGCATGCCCAAGTCATCGAACCGCTGCATTTCGTGGTAGTTTTCGGTATGCCGCTACAAAATGTTGGAACAATATCCCACCACCGATCAGGAATAAAATGACAATCTTCTCATTCAAACGTACCTATAAGCAATATCTTCTTGGTCTGCAGAATGGCTGAGTTTCTCCTTCTTTTTCTAGATTTCTGTTCTTGGTTTTGTGTGGCAATATGTGTTTTTTTTTTAATTTTATTATTTTATTTTTCTTATTTGAGCATTTTCTATGTAGTTTTATTTTTGTATAATATATATTAGTTTGATATATATAGAACGCATTTATTTTATAAATATATGTTTATTGTTATTATAAAATAATATATTTGTTATTTATAGGTATATGAGTAAATATATATTTTGTAACATGTTATCTATTTAGTAAATCTTTGTATAATTATTATTATGAATAAGTATTGTGTGTGCTAAAGTAGTCCTAATTATCTGGTTCCCACTGAAAACCAGCGTCGTAGCAACAGGTCTACCCTTGTGCTGCGACATTATGCTGAGTGGGAGACTTTTTCAGCTCCTTAGATATAATAAGTCTTATGTTGTTATTAAATCTCTTATGAAATTTCCTGTATTGAGCTGAATAAAAGTTTTTCTATTCTATTCTATTCTAATATGTAACACTATTTATCACTAAGCTCACATTTACTTCACCAGAAAGTAATTTCTTTTCAAACAATAAGTATCCGAATCGATTATAATAAATACTTTTTAAACCTTGTATCTATTGGTCCAAAATTGGAAAAACTATAATTTGAAGGTAACAATATCGGATTTACGTAATAGCCATGGCAGGTGGCCATGACTTGAAAGATTTCATAATTTATTCATGTTTTTATGAGAATCTCAAAAAGTATAAATAACACAAACCTAATTTTAAAAAATAACCTACATAATTTAACGCCTAAGTTCGCAAAATACGGTAGCCCTGAAATGAGGTACCTCCCAAATATAGAATTTCAGGAATTGCGATTCATTAGGTATTAATAACTTAAATTGAGATTGCTGAATACTTATACTAGCACAAATTATTATTATCTAAATTATTTCTTATATAGGTACCTAATTGATTTGGATTTTCACAATTCTTATGATTATTTTAATAAAAAAAGACTGCTTTAGATCGATTTATTCATTTCTTATTTCTTCAAAATAAAACCAAAGATGTGTCATAAGATTCCGCAAAAGATGTAAGGTCAAAACCTTTTGTTATATATAATTTATATGCATCAGCAACCCTAAACATAACAATGTCGCCTGAAGCACAGACACTCGGATGAATATTACATAAAATGATACTTTCCTTATTGACTCATGTTTCGCTCGCAAGAAGGCAAACAAGTCACGTGAACTCGATTATATTCGCATTTGAGTCAAACGATAAATGATACATCATAAAAACAGCCTTTCTATACTTAATTTGATAGGTTAGTTCAAATACGTTTTAATTAATATAGTTATCTACTTTGCTAACAACAAATCTTTGGCAACGTAGGTACCTAACGTTAAAATTATACCCCAAAAAGATGTAAAGCTGACATGTAATAAAGTTTTGTAAATATATACTTTATTGTTAAAAACATGTATGTGTGTGAAATTGAAGATATCGGGAATTACCTAAGTGAAATGCTTCAGGACCATAAAACCATAGATGTCAAATAATCCACCTCTTCTTAAGTGGCGGCTTAAGTGCGTTAAGCCAAAATAACATAATAAATATAATTTTGTTTCCAGTAAAACATCGGTTCATTATCTAGCTAGGGGGCAGAGTAAATAATTATCGATTGTTTTTAACTTGAAACATATTTTTTATTTTTTTCATTTGATATTATAATCTCAACCAACTAACGAAGCAGTACTATAAGGAATATGCACGTGACTTCAAAATGGACGATTTTTTTATGTAATTCATAGTGTTACAAAAACATACCTACATAATTTTTTTATAATTTTTCCATGATTTAATAGCTAAAGGAGGTGGCCAACTTTCGTATGGACGTTTACCCCACTACCTAAATTTACTGTACAGAAACAACAATGATGTGGTATTAAAGCTTTTAACCTGTAGACATATTAAATGAAAACAAAAAGTTCTTAGACGTTCGTGATTTTTTTTTACAGCCATATTTAACCCATATTTAATAACAAGCGCCTGATATTTTGTATCAGCAATTTGTTGAAAAAATATAATAGAAAATAACTTTGAAGCAATGTTTAGTGTGTTCCAATAACTTTGGTGGTATTTTAATGACCAGAAACGCCATACTGAATAATTATCATCTACCCTATTCTCAATTATTTGGGGTAGAATAGACTTGCGTAATATATAATGCTTTTTAATTATTAGGTACTATGTTAAAACCTGCGGCTAGCCATTCTTACCATGGCAACCGATGAAACTCTTTCTAATCATCTCTTCTACCAGTCATTTCAACTTTCTCTTTTTTTTCACACATCAATTCATTTTTACTAACATTGCACTAAGAACATGCAGCAAACTACATTCATGAGGTTTATTTAGGCAAACCTCAAGAAAAGGGTATATAAAATCAAACACAACTAGTTTGTATGATTAGTATATTATTTAAAAAAAAAAAAAGAAATACAAATCATATAGAAAATAATTAACATAAAAACGATTGAAGAAGCACACAGTATTTATTCGTCTAGTGTTGCAAAAGTTCAGCTGCATTTCTTTGCAATTGTAACTGCCTTTCTGCACGAATCCAACATGTATGACATGACAGAAGATTATTCCTCCAACTGGAAATCTAAAATATTAAGAACTTTGTAGGTTAAGTCAATACTATCATATAGTTTAGAATAAAAGGGGAGAAGAGAATGTTCCAGAAAATAGTTGTACAAGTAACCTGAAATCCAGCATTCCATGATCTAATTCTTTCTAAAAAAGAGCTATTTGGCTCAAGTGTGTGTCTTCTAAGCCTTAAAATTGAGAGCCCACAGCCTAAACAGACCATAGTGTGGCCAAATCTCCGTCGTAATCCATCAGACTGTTCATTTAATAATAATAATATGAAACATGCATGATATACAGCTCCATGTTGCGGTAACTGAAATTAAAAATACAATATAATCAAAGCCTACCAAAGTTCACGAAAGATATTTTTGAATATTATTTCTAATAAAGCAATAAATTCAGTTTTCAAGAGGTTGATACTATAGAATAAGTTATAGCTAAGCTGCCAGTAGAAAGCAAAATCTATTATTTACCTATATATCCAGCCATTCTGCCAATATAGTTTGAAGATTCACAGTTATCGAGGCTAATGAGTGCTGCCTCATGCGATCGATAGCTAAAGCACAATTAACACACCTCATCTTGATCGATACGGTTTACAAAATAACCAGAAATCTTTTTCAAAAACACTAACTTATTCAAATCACATAAACGTTACGAGCGAGTTCAGTTTAGCGACAGAAAGAAAGCGTGGATCACATTAGAGATGGCGATTTCAGATAATTTAATCGGGAATCGATTTTTCGGTCCACAACAATCGATTAATACTCATCAATTAATCATTCCCGTAAATTAATCCCAGACACTAGAAAATCGAGATTCGATTTTTTTCTAATTCGATAAAAATACAACTATGAAATTATTTACAATAAATAGAACGTACAGTAACACTTTTGTTCCTCAAAAATATAGAAATTCATTACTGGGAGCTCAAAAAATAGTTTCCAGTAAAACGAATTAAAAGAAATTCAATTTTTTCGGTATTTTTTTTAGATTTGCGGAGTAATCGATGGATTTTGAAAATAAAAAAATATATAATAAACATAATTTTCATTATGATCGATTTGTTTAGCTTTGTACGTTTTCCAAATAAACGCTTAGAAAATCGAAAAAGATGTTTTTTAAAGACATGATTTTATTCGACTCGATACTTCGGGCCTCGATTTTAAGTATACCGATCTTTTTTTGAAATAATCGTCACCCCTAATCACATGTCATCTACGCCATTGTAGATGACAACGCCATGGTCGAAACAAAATAATAACTTATTATTTTTGTTACTTTTATATTCCTCGGACCTGTACAGCAAAATGGTGTTATTGGTAGACAAATAAAATTAAATATATGATTTAACATATATTTTATAAAACTGTACAATCACGTAATTCCCTTTTTAGATTCTTTTCTGATTTCCGGGGTAAATTCTGGCCACCTCCTTTAATCATCAAAAAGTGTCTGTTTTTAAATTCCCTCGCAAATTTACAAAACGCCCCGTGAGCAAATCGTGAGGTCACTTTTACACTCGACCACAGAGTTTGTGACCGCTACGCTTAAAATTATTATAAGTTTTCTGTGCTTTTCCATGGTAATAAACTGATTTTAGTAACTTTGTGAACCAAACACTTCATTTTTGACATCGATCTCGTCTAATCTCACATCACAAAATAAGCGCATCATAATGGACGCGTTTGAATCACCCGGAAATGATAATGATTTTAATATAATTTTTTTTAGCTTAATGGTTAAGATTTTGGATTTTGGTAATGTAATAACCCGTAGAAACGTTTTGAACAATAAAAAAATACGTGCATATTCCCTATTCAAGGCTACACAGGATGAATTTTTCAAGTGGGCGTGGATGGCTAAATCCTAAACTAAACGGAATATTGAAAAATGCTGAAAGGAGTCTCGAGGCCGATTTTGATTAAAACTAGATCAAATCTGCAATCTGCATCATTAGATTTTTGAAAAAATGATTTCCCAAGCCAGGAATCGAACCCGATGAATTTGAAAAAAAAATACACAGCCTGTATTATTACACCATCCGATAATGTTGCTAATAAGGATCAAATTCTCGGAAGTAATGACATACGGAAAACTAAAATAAAGTGTTCTTTTTTAATAAAATGATTAAATTATTTTGTATTGTCATACAAACTGTTGCACTTTGTACACTCGTTGGACTTTACTGATAACCCAGTCGCATTAACAATGAGTCTTGAGGCCGTTTTTGATGAAAACGAATACGGCAACGAGTGTACAAAATTAAAAATTATTTCTAATTATTTGATAGTACGATAGGTGTAATTTGTGAGAATATACAAAAAATGTTAATCAATTCATTAAAAAAGAGCATTTTCTCTTAGTTTGCTGTATGTCATTACTTTTGAGAATTTGATCCTTATTAGCAACATTATCGAATGGTGTAATAATACAGGCTGTGTATTTTTTTTCAAAACCCGATGAGTGTTCGATTCCTGGCTTGGGAAAATATTTTTTCGAAAATCGAATGATGCAGTTTTAGTTTTAATCAAAATTGGTCTCGAGACTCCTTTCAGCATTTTTCGATATTCCCTTTAGTTTAGGATTTGGCCATCCACGCCCACTTGAAAAATTCAGCCTGTATTATAAAGAATTATAAATTATGCATTTTACTCGTAATTACTCTTTCATGTAAAAAAGTGTTCTTATTATTGATGGATGAATTTTGGTGATAAATAAGAATTGACGCTGATAATTCCATCCCTATGGGGGCTAGAGTAGTGAAAGGAAGACGTTTACGAACCTAACGTTTGTTGGTAAGATATTATTTCCAAGGCGAGGTATAGGTAATGATGGTAAAGTTAGTTCTACTCTTTGTTTGTATGGATTGGGCTGAATTCTGTATCAAATATAATTAGCGGCAGCCTCGAAGAAGTTTTTTATGTATTGTAATTGTACATTTGCTTGTATATTTTGTACATTTGTTGTAAATAAAATTTATTTATTTTTGTTTTATATAAAACATTTTGTTGTTATCAATGCTATGCACTTAGACCGGCACGGCGGAGAAGCCTAGGTAGGTACCTATAGTTTACGCGACAAAACAACGGAATGAAAGCTATGTAGAATAATAATATAAAGAAAAACTCTATGCTAATAAGCGGAGGAAAACTGCAAGCTATAGGCTACGGAGCTATTTTTGTGTCCAATTATTAAAAACAAAACTCGTCATAATGGGAGTGATTCATAAACGTATCCAAACTTGATGCTTTGGGCGTATCTGATAATATTATTATACTTTGCATTATTTACAGGCTAGACACAGGCAGGTATGTGGGTTTTGAAGGTTATTATAGCTCAATGTTCGAAATTGATATAATCTTCAATCTAAAGTTGAAAATCTGTCATTCATATAGAAAATAATTAATCATTATTTCTTGTCCTGTATATACAGGAACAGGACAGGGTGTCCGGTAAGTAAAACACGCACAAACTTAAGGAGAAGATAGGTAGGCGAGTCATCTACCAAATATGCAAAAATGAACAATTAGTGTCACCATTTTCGAGATATTTTTGATTTAAATGTATTGATTTTTGATATCTCGAAAATGGTGACACTATTACTAGGGTCATACGACGGGACTTCCCGTGGTATGTAGTTATAAAATATAATCTACACAGTCGCCCAGCTTTAACTCTTAGACCTAGAGGGCAGATTTTTAACACAGGTGTTGTTTTTAAGACGTAAACGAGGTGTAATAGCTGTCACTTCATACTTTCCCGGGATAAAAGGGATCTTACATTTTATTCCAGGATTTGATCACTACCGCTTTTATAATATTAGTATATAGGAAGTACCCACTTAGAAGGATAGGTAAGGATGTATAAAATACTTATTTTTATAGAAGCTTATATGCAGGTACAGTCAGTCACAAAAGTAGATTATCACTAACTCTTTCATAATACCTAATCTAATGTCATTCTCTTCACATTTTGTAAAAAATATTGCGGCATGTGATACGGTAGGTAATGAAGTGACTTTTAGAGCTGACTGTAATAATGTTATAGGAAAAATACGCTCTAACCCACTAGTTTGCATAACCAAGTGTTTATTTTATCGAATTCCAAGACATTCTAATAATAATGATTGTCAAAGTTGTTATCATTAGAGTATTGTTGATATAATTACTAACGATACAAGGGGTCAAACGTTATTATTTTCTTCGAAGATATTATTCTTAATTAGCTCTTATCAATTGTTATGCTACTCACTTGTTTATCGGGAGCTACACTTACAATTTAAATGGAAATTATTAAATTTAGACATAAAAGTTAAAACATGTTTAGTTAAAACAAGAGTTTTACGAATAACCTCCAATGTGGTGTAGGTACCTATATATTAGATGACCTAAGAACATCTAACCTTTGGAAATAAAATAATAGGTATATTATGTACCTATCTTAAAATTATACAAGAACTCTAAACTATCAAGTAAAATTAAACGATTCGGTTACTAACTGCTAAAATCTATACCTATACAATTTAAAATCAAGGTAAAATTACTCATTACTGACACGTCAGAGGAAAAAGCCTTGCTCGAGCGGCCTTTTAAATCGTTTGATTTAAAATAAGTACCTACCTACATCTTTGTAAAGTTTTTTTATCCTACTTACGACATTTACAAAGGTTCATTTATACATTAGATAAATAGATTGTATACAGGGTGTAATCGTTAAGTGTGTCCAGGCGATTATTTCGTAACTATTACAGATATCCAAAAAAATAAATTGATATCGAAAGTACGTTACCTAATCAGTAAAATTACATCATTTTTTTTTTTAAATCAAACTAGAAGTATCAAAAATTTTGAGATTAAACGCTCCCATACATTTAGTATGGGATTAGTAGAAAGGTTTCAGTTTCCTTATTTTAGATAGAAGATACTGTTTTATTTTTTCAAATACTTTGTACCAAAAAAGATACGCGTGTTTTTGACTAGGCGGGGGATGGTTAAATCTAAAACCGTCTCGTGAGGACTACGTGTTCCATAGATTTTCTTAATTCTAAGGTTCTTAATGTGTATTCAATACTTCAAAAGATTGTTAACTGGCCGGGGATATGCACAATACAATAATGAACATCATCAATAATAGTCGATAATATTTAATTTAAAAGAACCGGTCAAGTGCGAGTCGGACTCGCGCACCGAGGGTTCCGTACAAACTTGTAAATAGTTCGTTCATCTTTTTTTAGATTACGTTTTGGATTACCTTATTTGAGGTTGGTGCCAATTAAGCTAGACCTCTAAATTGTATGAGCGCTGATACAACTCAGAGGCCTATCTTAATTGAAGGTAACTATGTATGTATGGGGACATGTATTTTCTTTAATTTCCAACTTTCACATTTCAACAATTTTTTGGAATTTTTCCTTTATTTGTGCTATAAGACGTTGCTTCGTACCAAATTTCAAGATTCGGAGTTCACGGGAAGTACCCTGTAGGTTTTGATTCCCTTGCGAGTTTCGAAAATTTGCGGCATAAACGGCAGTATCTTTTGATTGCGTTGGCTTAGAAGTTTGCTTTTACACAGCTCCAAGGGACAGTAGACCTGAGTATTTGATATAAATTTCAGATTGATACGCGTTCTTGAGAAAAAGGGTCTTGACAGACGGACGGACGGACAACAAAGTGTTCCTATAAGGGTTCCGTTTTTTCCTTTCGAGGTACGGAACCCGAAAAACAATCGCGATATTTATGTTCCGAAGAATTCTTCATTAATTCTAAATCCAATGTTGAAGATATTCTATCAAACAAAAAAAGAATCATTAAAATCGGTTCACAGTCGGCGAAGATATCGCGTAACACATAAACAAACAGAAACAAAGTTGAATTGATAGCCAGAGGAGGCTCGCTATTTTGTAGTCCAAAGACAAGAAAAGAAATTAATAAATGACACTATTTATAAATAATATTATAATCTATATATATACCTATAAAAGGAGAAGTCCTGACTGATCTATCAACGCCCAGCCTAAACCCTTAGACCTAGAAAGCTGTCTTTTTTCCCAGGTGTTTTTTTTAAAACATGACCGAGGAATAAGAACGAATTTTTCGAAATTCAACCTTTAAGGGGGTTAAAAAGGGGTTGAAAGTTTGTATTAAAGTCGGTCATTTTTGAAGCTAGAATCATGAAACATTGTTTTTAGACTATCAATTAAAAATAAAGAAACACGTAAATCAGCGTTATTTAAATTTACATCCCTGAGGGGGTGAAACGGGGGTTGTAAGTTTGTATGGAAGTCCGCGATTTTTTTAAGCTAGAACCATGAAACTTTGTTTTTAGGCTAACAATTAAAAATAAAGAAACACGTATTTTAGCGTTTTCTAAAATTCAAACCTTAAGGGGGTGAAAAAGGGGTTGAAAGTTTGTAGGGAAGTCCGTCATTTTTGAAGTTCGAACCATGAAACTTTGTTTTTAGGCTAACAAATAAAAATAAATTAATACGTGTTTTAGCGTTTACTATAATTCCACCTCTGAAGGGGTGAAACGGAGGTTCAAAGTTAGGAGTTATTTCCGTTTCTTGGTATGAAAAATGAGATGGACTGGATCATCAACGCCCAGTGTTAGACCTAGAAAGCTGATTTTTTTCACAGGTAATGTTTTTAAGATGTAGACGAGGATTAAGAAAGATTTTTTGCAATTCAATCTCAAAGGATACGCGGGTGTAACCGCGGGGCGGAAAGCTAGTATATACATATAAGTACATATAATATTTTTTTGTTTGATATTGCTTATATTGCTTATCATCGATGATAGCTCAGTGGTAAGTGACGTCGAATACCGCGACGAAGGTCGTGGGTTCGAATCCTACAATGAGCTTGAGCTTTCGGTGAAGGAAAACATCGTGAGGAAACCATAGCACGGTGGTAGGGTACTTTGTAGTACCCGACTGGCTGGCTACCACCCTCAAGTTGAAAACCTGTCGCCAAGCACCTATCGGTGTGTTCCGACAGCTGCACTTGAGAGCCAGTTCCCATCTAGGCTTTGTGTGCTTACCACCTTCGGCCACATCATCACTTACCATGGTGAGATTGTGGTCAAAAACAAGCTTATCCAGAATAAAAAAAATAAAAAATAAAACTTCCCTATCCACTTATCATCTACCTACTTATCTTATCCACAATAAAAAAAACAAAAAAAAATCTACAGTCATTTTTATTTTAATCAAATAACAGTCAAAAGAAATGTATTATTTTTAGGTTGCCGTGCCTCAAAAGGAAAAAACGGAACCCTTATAGGATCATCTTGCTGTCCTTCTGTCAAGACCCTTTTTCTCAGGGACGCGAGGAGGTATCAAGTTGAAATTAATATCAAATACTCAAGTGTGCAAACCATAGAAACTTTGAAAAAAAAAACTTCTAAGTCAACGCAATCAAAAGATACGGCCGTTTGTGCCGCATATTTTGACTCTCGAAAGGGAATCAAAACCTAGGTACTTCCCGTTGACCTAGAACGTTTATTTTAATTATAAGTTTTATCAGAAAATCAAAGCATGAATAAATCTAAATAACCATGAAATTTGACAATAAGCAATGTCATGTAGTACAAGTACAGGAAAAAAACCGAAGACTATAATTTGTTGCTACATCAGCAAAAAAACAACATAATCGGAAAAATACTGAAAAAATCTTCAAGACTCGATTCCCGTGATGAACGAACTATTTACACACCTAAAAGTTTTTACGAAACCCTCGGCCTCGGTGCGCGATTCCGACTCGCACTTGGCCGGTTTTATTTTATTTCGGTTCTATTTTAAGTATAAACTGTGAATATACTAATAAGACCCGTAGGTAATTTGACTGTCAAATAAACATTAAACTTCTTGATAATAAAGGTTAAATAAAACCTAAGGTTAAAAAATACGTTCTGTTAGAACGGATTTTAGAAACTCTTTTTTATCAATAGAGTTGCTTTTATGCTGGTACCTATTATAAATTACAAGTAAACAATTTACGAATTATATAGGTACCTATAATATTTTATTTCAAACTAGCTTCCATCGCCGTTACCCACTTCTCAAGGTATTGACCGGGATAATCAAACCACACCCATTCAGCTCTTACGTCCAGATCACAAACAAAAGATTGCATTTGTGGGTAGATAGATAATAATCGAATATGATTAGGAAAGATCGCATAAAATTTTACCTATCGTTTATTTTATACACGATTGAAGTCTAATTTTATTACAGGCACATAAACATCGAATTTGATTTATTAAGACACGGTCTATTGGTGAAACTAAACTTGTGTTAGGCAGTAGGTACTCACATGTATTATGACATAAATAAGGCCAGTTGAGTGCCTGTCCTTGGCGCTTTGTAGCGTGACCTTTTATTTCTTATTAGGTAAGAAGCTAAACAAAAATATTACCGAGAGAAGCATTTGCACATATTTTCTTCCGTCTAATACAACTATTAGTACGCATTAGGTACTTGTATGTACAATAGCTACAATGGGTACTTTATTACCAGAACGAATGTTTAGAATCCTACTACAAAATGTTACAAATACAAAAGTTTGTTTGTGTGTGTATGATTGTTACCACTCAGTTCCGAGACGGAATGAAATTCTGTAGTTAACTATGTATATTGAAGTTAGTTTTGGTTTTGGAATAGGTAATTGTCCGGTCCTTTCTATACTACGATCGGAAGTTCTCTTACAATAATGGTTCAACATTTCCCAGCAAAATTTATTTATTGGTACCGATGTCACAATACCGATATTTATTAAGTACTTATAAAAACAAAATTAGAACATTGTATTTCATAATAATACCAATAAATGTAACCAAGTAACTATAGGAAACCAACAGAGTAATACAAATTAAAGAAATGTTGGTGATCGATTATTTTGACGCAACAGATTTTGTCATCAGAATATCGTAACAGCTGTAGGTACTTATTTTTAAAATATTTTTTAAGAAACTGAGCGAAATTCCCCACACACATTTTATGTCAGATCAGTTATTCAATGTCTTGAAACAGTGATATTCAATAAGGTTTCTATAACAGCCTGATAATCGCTGCAGATAGAAATGTCAACTCAAGGAGAAGGAAATAGGTAGGTTACCCTACCTACACACACCTTATTCTTTGGTTATACCTACGCTTTAACAAAACGTTAGGATTAAAGGTACCTACCAACCACCAAACTAGTTTATACCATGTTTAAACATAAACTAATAATAGTGACCTTAAAAAATTTCGACATTAACTATCACCACATCAAAAATAGCGAACATTGACATCAGCGGCATGAATTATTCATACTATCTCAACTCTCTGAAATTTACGAAACTCGTTTGCAACGGTAAACTAAACAAAATTCGCAAATTTATATCTGAAACAGCGCACAGCAAAGATGGAAAAATAACTTACATTCTCTTACGTAGCTCTTGCTGTCATAGTAGCAGAGAACTTTGCTGGTGGGCGCCGGATTGGAGGCGGCTGCCAGGGCGAGAAGCCCGGCGAGAGCGAACAATACCTTCATGACTGCAGTGTGCGTAAATGACTGATCACCACGGAGCGTGTGTGGCGAATGAAACTTAGCTTGCAGTCAGCTCACAAGATGACCGCATCAACCTAAAAAGGTCAAAGAGTAACAATGTCTACATCGAGCGATCGTCCGGTTTCGCCGAATCTTATCTGCTGTTGTTGAGTTTTCGACAAAAGCCCGCTGTCTTAGCCGCGTGATTGCAGATAAACTTATACCTACCGATTTTCCTTATATTTTTGGAATTTCTTTTCGTTTGATAACAAATATCCATTACTGAGATGAATGATCCTTGCTTGAATGTCGGCATTTCGTAAGTCAAAGTATATATTTCCTGGGGTCGCCTTTGTTTGTGATTCTTTTGTAGATATCCTTTTTATTTAGATGGTGGGCAGTTGACGGTGTGCTCCCGTTTAATGAATTATTAAAACGTTTACTTTTTCTTTTTGTTTGTTATATAGAAAAGTAAAATAATATCATTAAATGTAACACGTTTGATTGAATATCATCTTATATAGGTATTTTTAAGCCACCTCTTGTAGCTAGGTAGATACAATCATAGCAAGCACAGAGGACCGACATTGTTTGATATCTTTAGATGGTTACGTATTATGTATTATTAAATTTAATTAGTTAAATCACTATTAAGTATTATATATTTAAAAATACAAGTTAATAGTTAACTATGTATATATTATACAAATATTGGGTAGGTAAGTAATTCTTTCTAACAATATTTTTATAAATACGTAAAATTAAATAGGCATGAATTGGCCACTTGATTTTATTATTTTAATCTATGACTAACGTTAACACGATGATGTCATTTTGAATCACAGAGTAGAAGAAGGTTAACACAAAGTGAGCGAACATTATAAAATCATACCAACTACCCTTCATTTAGTTAACCAATCTTTGTTATGACTTTGGTGCTATCACCACGACTTGCTGCAAGAGAACTCATTATTATGGCATCAACTGATCTTAGAGAAAATCAATAGGATAGGTATGTTTGACCTAAACCAAAGACTTTAAACTTATACTTATTTAAATTTCTTTGACCTAAACCTACGCACTATGAGAGGTTCTATGTTCATAGATTCAGTGCATTCAAAACATTCATATACCTACGAATAAAGCAGTAGTAGGTATCCTTGTACCCACTTTTTGAGACTACTATGGGAATTTATTTTGGCTCAATCAATTTAGCCAGCTTAATGGACCGACATTGAGCGATAGATAGTGCCGATTCTATTGAAAATCATACTCGTCGATGAGCTAATTTGTCTCATCTATTTATACTTTTTTTTAATTAGAAATAGACTTTAAATTTTATGTGCAATATGTTACTTTCCTACTTTAGGTAGGTAGTTAAACAGCTGAAAAACGCCAGGTCGCCTGGTGATGCTCGCCCACTCAGATACCGTAGGTAGGTACCTACCTAATATGAAACGGTAAGAAATACCTACCTACCCATTATAGTAACCAATCCTATCGTTAAAAATTGGGGAAGATTCTGTAAGGTAAGTAGGTAAACTGGTACTATGCTCTGTCTTTGGTCCAGGAAAAAAGAAAAATGCTTGTTTTGTCATACTAAATATACTTACAGAATTATACCTACAATAAACCTAGGTACAAGAATGTTTATTTTTAGCATTCATTACACAACAATTTTTATGTCCAAAAGGATACCTAACGATTCAGAACAGATTTAGGTAACTACGGTGGTACACCATCTTGAAATCACTAATAAATTTTAAAATCTATAATTCATAAAATTCAGTATTCAGTGATAATAAAAAAAAACGGCCAAGTGCGAGTCGGACTTACCCACGAAGGGTTCCGTAAAAACGGCAAACAAATCACGTTTTTTTTTGTATGGGAGCCCCCCTTAAATATATATTTAGTATTTGTTGTTATAGCGGCATCAGAAATACATAATTTGTGAAAATTTCAACTGTCTAACTATTGCGGTTCTTGAGATACAGCCTAGTGACAGACAGACGGACGGACGGACAGACAGCGAAGTCTTAGTAATAGGGTCCCGTTTTTACCCTTTGGGTACGGAACCCTAAAAACGAACTATGTATTTGACAAATAAAAACGGACCTAAGCTCATGTAAAACGTGGGTATTATCATACATAGGTACCTACTTAACACAATTTAGTAGAAAAAATCGTTACAGGTTTGTTTTGGTGACTAGTTAATTAGCATAGACAAGTATGACTTCATGTTGTGTCATACATAGCGTGCTTAATAAACGGTAGCATTGTAAACGAAACTGGCCGTATTTAACATTCGCCAAGCTACGACTCATTATACCTACACATCACAGCTTAGCAATGGACACTTCAGTGACAGTAGGTAAGTATATATAAATCAGTAGCGGATTCAGAGGGCTCAAATCCCAATACCATATCAAGATGATGATAAAAAGGTTTGACTTGAATGACTTCATAAAATCTCAACACATTTTATTTACTGATACCTGCACTTGATCTGTTGAAATAAATAAAGTGTACCTACTGTTACGAAAAACTAAACTATGTCAGGTATCGGGTTTACTCACAACCTATTTTCTAATAGATAACGCAAGTACCTCAATTTGTATGAAGACCAACCCTGACAATTTTTGGTGTAAATTAACGTGTCAATTTACAGCAAAAATTACCATTATTTGGGTTTAGCTTTTCCTGTACAGTTTTTAAAACTTAATACGGAACAACCAGTCATTTTTGTAGATGTCGGTTGACGTCCGAAGGCAATAACGGTCAATCGCGGACTAAATGAAGACAAATAGAAAGCAGTAAAATTGACTGGTTTTTGACTAATTTTGACACGCAAAGTACGTACACTCGCGACGTCTGGTTAGATAATAGATCTGTGGGTTTATTCTTATCGGCTAAAATATGTTAACCAAATCATTACAGAAGTTGTTCCATTATAAATGTTACTTTGTTGTATCAATGAATATTTACCTACACCCTTACCAGTAAGACACTATACAAAGATTTTGTATACATTAGGTACAACTTTTATCTAATCTAGGAAAAATGGTGCAATATTAATTCGCGTTAATTTGGAAGTTTGAATGTTATTTGGTTACTAAGTATGTAATGTATGAACTTTGTCATTTACTTTGTTGAATAGGTAGCTATTATAAAAGTACCTACATACAAAGCGTTATAATTGTTAACTGCCTACGGAAACTAGCAATTCTTAGCAAACACTTTGGTACTAAGGATAGAAATAGTAACAATTTATCTTTATACTGTGATTTGCTGGTATGAATATTATAGCCTAAAGGTAGATATCATCTGTAACACCACAGACCACATTTAACAGTGAAAAATAGCCAACATAAAAACACCTCAAACCGTTGATCTACTATCTCAATTTTTATTTAGTCTAGGTACTTACATACGATATTTTTATATAGGTAATTTTCTTTTAAATCAAAATTAAGAGCAATAAGCGAACAGAAACGAAAAAATAGAAAGCGCCCTGCGATATTAGCGATTAAAGTAAATATTGATTTTGCCTGTGTTCCAAATAATACTAAAGTTATATAGAGGTGTCCGGTAAGTAGGTAGTACGACAAACTTAATGTGAGAACACAATGGGAACAAAAATAATAAATAATACGTGTGCTCAG
The DNA here is from genome assembly GCA_951361185.1 of Ochropacha duplaris. Taxonomy (NCBI): domain Eukaryota; kingdom Metazoa; phylum Arthropoda; class Insecta; order Lepidoptera; family Drepanidae; genus Ochropacha; species Ochropacha duplaris. The sequence continues at coordinate 8,205,362 of OX592690.1, forward strand.
AAAGATATAATAAAGTGAAAGTAATGTCAAGTCAATACATATTCCTTACAGGACTCTCTGTAGGTATATAACTAAGTGAGTAGGTACATGGTGAGGCTTATGCTTGGTCGTAGACTCATTCTAGAAGAAGTTATGACAGACCGAGAATTGATAAAATGGTTAATTCGCCCTGACATTGAAGATGAACAGACTATTTTGTGATAGGTAGTGTATCTGCATCTGTAGTAGTCATCTGCATTTTACTATAAAGTGTAAACACTAAACTAGGTCAAGGCGGGACATAAAAAGTGAAATAAGTAGGTACATAGGCTACATAGATATTAATTAAAATTTATAAACAATATTTAATATACTGCAGCAGAGATTAATTGGGTGTCAGACTCAGATCAAAACAGAAACACTCGCACAAGGAAAACATAAATACGTAAGTACATATATAACTAAAACATTATCAGATGATGGACCAAGGAAAATCCCGTTTATATTATACCTAAAGTAGTAACATGAAAGATGAAGACTAGGCAGGCAAATAATGATCCCACCAAAAACATTATCATGTAAAGAGTGCTGCCAAGACACCACATGGCTCGCACTGTCAAAAAGTAATCAGATCTCATGTTGATCCAAGCTTCTAACTCTACAAGCTCTAACTTCACAAACTCTTATTTGTGAAAATATATAACATGGCCATTTCGCTACATTCACATGGGCTTAAGGTGAAAAATTTATTCACTGTTCATTACGTTTCTGATTTTGTAGTAACGAAATGGCCAAGTTACATATTTTCACTAATAAGAGTTTGTGAAGTTAGAGCTTGTAGAGTTAGAAGCTTGGATCAACATGAGATCTGATTACTTTTTGACAGTGCGAGCCATGTGGTGTCTTGACAGCACTCTTTACATGATAATGTTTTTGGTGGGATTTCACTTCTTTTTGTACATTGCTTGTGACAATATTTTCGTTTCAATTCGAAACAACGCCATATACCTAGTTTTTGAAGTGAAAACTGAAGTCTCATACAAACTGCCATACCCTAGTAAGTAGTGCCCTTGCGCTTCGCTTCCTTTGGCTTGTAGTTCATCACAGTGGTCTACAACATATCGCACGATAGCAGTCCTGACTTGCGACGTGACCTCAACGTCTATTTCTTCATACATTAAGTATGTCAAGGAATAGAAGGGGCAGGAACTATCTCCCGGCATATGAAACATACGATGACGGCGAGGTCCCAGCTCTACTTCAAGTGAAACTATTTCACAATCCATGCTAACTTTTGAATCAGTTGGAAAATCGACTATGTTCAAACAAACTAACGAAACTTAATAAAATGAAACTTTTTCCCTATAAAACTCTAAGAATGAAACCATAGCTCGTTTCAATTAGAGACAACGCCATCTAGTTTTTTAAGTGAAAACTTATTTGGACTGCCTCTGTATTTTTGTTGTTTATTAGTATTAGAAAGGGTTGTATTATTATTTTATTACATTATTTTTTGGATTCCGTACCTCAAAAGATAAAAAAAGAAACACTAAAATCACTCTCTTGTCCGTCTGTCAGTGCGTCACCACCGATTTTCTCAGGAACGGGCGAACGGGTGGACCTGGCAAGTTAAAATTTATACCAAATACTGAGGTCTATAGTCCCTATTAGGTTTATAAAAATCCGGTCAAATGCGAGTCGGACTCGCGCACCGAGTGTTCCGAACAAACTTGTAAATAGTTCGTTCATCACGGTAATGGAGTCTTGAGGATTTATTTCAATTTTTTTTCGATTAAGTTTTCAATTACCTTATTGGAGCCAATATAGTATAGTGCCAATTAAGCTAGACCTCAAAATTGTATGAGCTCCGATACAACTCAGAGGTCTATCTTAATTGGTGGTACTATGTATGTATGGGGACCCCCTTTAATTTTAAACTTTTTTTACTTTTTGGAATTTTCCCTTTATTTGTGCTGTAAGACCTTGCTTTTTGCCAAATTTCGTGATTCTAGGACAACGGGAACTACCATATAGGTTTTCGACCCAAAACCTATAGGGTACTTCCGGTTGACCTAGATTTATCAATTTTGGTTTAAAGCAAGGTCTTACAGCACAAGTAAAGGGAAAATTCCGAAAAATAAAAAATGTTGAATATTAAGTTAAATTTTGGTACTTACAAATTTTCGCGAAAATCAAAATTTGCCCATATCTTTTTCTCGTGTTGACTCAAGACCTTGATTTTTATACACCTAATAGGGACTATTAGACTTCAGTATCTGGTATAAATTTCAACTTGCTAGGTCCACCCGTTCCCAGGATAAAACCGTCGAAAACCTATAGGGTAGTTCCCGTCGACCTAGAATCACAAAATTTAGCAAAAGGCAAGGTCTTACAGCACAAACTAAGGAAAAAATAAAAAAAGTTGAAAATTAAAGGGTGTCCCCATACATACATAGTTGACGCATTCCCTATTTAAAGGGTTCGGGGATAAAAGTTTCAAGTTTTAAAATTTTTTTGTTGTTTGTGTACTAATATTAGCCTAAATACCAAATTTCAGCTTTCTAGGACTTCAGGAAGTACCATTTATGAATTTTGATGATCATCAGTCAGTGACGAAATCGGGGGTTTTTAGATATCAATAAAATCTAAAGTATAACAGCTACGCAAATGAAACTTTATATGTTTAATAAGTTTGCTATAGGCATCATATCCTGAGAATTTTGTTTATCTGGTATAATCCAAAGCGAAGTTATGAGGGTTCAAAAATACGACGAAGCGCTTCGAGAAAAGGTAGGTAGTGCCCCTGCGTTTTCGCTTCGCTGGCTTGTCTTGGCGGGGCACTGCCGTGCCCCCAGATAATGTAAGTCCCCTATTACGGCTAGTCTCTTGAGAAACAAACATTGTATGAGATCGTAATTACTAATTACTAATGTAGGTACCTAATTACTAATTAGGTACCTACATTACGTACTTACTTACCTACTCTTTTTACTTGTAATAGGCTTGTTTCGCCACAAACTTAGGTAAACCCAAGACTAATGAAGGAAAAGTTTAATGGTCATCTCACCAAAGTACCTAACCTTTGGTCTCGTAGTAAAATAAAATTAAATATCTGACTGAGGGACTGGAGACTATTAGCTTGGGCTATACATATTGATTAGAAACTGTTCTCCGCAGTTCCATAGACATTCCGAGGATAAAACAACTTATTGCAGTGGTATGTTATTGACTACGTATGTCGGGACCGTTTTTGTTGAAAGAAAATACTAACTACCAAGTAGAAAATCTGCCGCCCAGCACGTAGCCGACCGGTGTATTAATTAGAGAACTAAACCAATTGAGACTGCAATAGCAGACGACACCCTCTATCAAAGTACGTTGGCCACTTGACCATGTACGCTATCTAAAACTATTTCAAGCGACATCCATTTGCATTTTGTATCGTTATATTATTATGTCGCAAATTTATGCTCTTCGAAAAATGGAGTTTCTTTTAAAATACGATCTGCCCCTTCAAATGTACGGAAACATTTTGTATCCTATAATATGCAGCCGCAGCAACATATAATATGTGAAAGTGAGGTCAAGTAATCGTATTCATAATTGATAAAAACGAATGTAACTCTGGTCAACACGTACCTCGCGAAAACAATCAATAATAACATGTCGTTAATTATTGATAGTAGAAATAATACCGCCTGATTCCTGACTCATTAAGCCTAGCAACCATCAAGTATATTCTTATTAGACATACACCAAGATAACCTTTGTTATCTGTGTTAACTATGTTGGTAACATCATATTTTTATTACGGTAATTTTTACATAATGACTAGCTGTCCCGGCAGACCTTGTTCTGACCTATTTCTCTAACACAAATTTCACCCTTCTACCATCAACCCCTATTTTTAATAGCGATATTAGTAATTCAATAATTTATTACCATACTTCCTACGAATAAGTAATAAGTCATTTATTCGTAGCATACTCCTCCGAAACAGCTTGACTGATTTTGATGTGACACTAGAATTTTATATATATAGATAAATTAAAACAACTTTAGAGTTTAGGTTAACATTTATTAAATCCGTGCAATATCTAATAAACTTTAGATAATATCTAAGAGACTTTACATGACAAGCAATTTTAAATTTAAATATGGGGGAAATTGGCACAATCTATAAACTATAAATAGTATATAAATATAGTCGGTAAAATAATATAATAAATACTAAATACAGAAAAAACTGTCACTAACAAAACTAATGATTCACTCCAACATTAGCCGGTGGGGCGTCATTACGAGTCTGAGCGGGAGGAGCTTGACCTTGATTTTGAGTTTCAACCTGCTGGCCCTGACCTGTTGCTTGCTGACCTTGAACCGGTATTTGCTGAGCCTGTTGGCTAGGTATTTGCTGAGCCTGTTGGCTAGGTATTTGCCGAGCCTGTTGGCTAGGTATGTGCTGAGCCTGTTGGCTAGGTATTTGCTGAGCCTGATTTTGATTAAGTTTGGGTTGGTTCACGTTAACATTTTGAGGTGGTTGAGCGGGAGCCTGTCCTGGGTATTGATTTTGGGGTGGCTGTTGAGCTTGCGGCGATGGTGGGTATTGTGCTTGGTACTGTGCTTGACCAGGTACTTGCTGATAGCCTTGTTGTGGTACTTGTTGATATTGGGGGACTTGACCTTGGGGGACTTGACCTTGGGGGACTTGACCTTGGGGGACTTGACCTTGAGGCATTTGTCCTTGAGGCACTTGTCCCTGAGGATAGTACTGCTGTTGGCCATGGAATTGAGGAGCTTGTTGGAACTGTTGTTGTTGTTGGAAAGCCTGTTGTTGTTGTTGATAAGCCTGGTGTTGTTGATACGCTTGGTGAATTTGATGTTGCGCTCCTGGTACTGGACGGCCATGAGCGTCAACCTAAAATGGAATCGGAAAGGTAGTTAGAAATTATTGTAAACAACTCGAATTACATCAACAGATAATAATAAAAAGAGAAAAAATAACGCTGGAATCTCTGATAAAAATAAAAAAGACCGGTCAAGTGCGAGTCGGACTCGCGCACCGAGGGTTCCGTTCAAACTACAAGTTTACGTTTAGATTACGTATAGATTACGTTTTCGATTACCTTATTTCAGGTTTTTGCCAATTAAGCTAGACCTCTAAATTGTATGAGCGCCGATACAACTCAGAGGTCTATCTTAATTGGTGGTGGCTATGTATGTATGGGGACACCCTCTAAGTTTCAGCTTTTTTTTCTTTTTTTGGAATTTTTCCTTTATATGTGCTGTAAGACCTTGCTTTTTGCCAAATTTCGTGATTCTAGGTCAACGGGAACTACCATATAGGTTTTCGACCCAAAACCTATAGGGTACTTACGGTTGACCTAGAATTGTCAATTTTGGTTAAAAGCGAGGTCTTACAGCACAAGTAAAGGAAAAATTCCGAAAAATAAAAAAGTTGAAAATTAAGGTAAATTTTGGTACTTACAAGTTTTCGCGAAAATCTAAATATGCCGATATCTTTTCGTCGTGTTGACTCAGGACCTTAATTTTTATACACCCAATAGGGACTATAGACCTCAGTATCTGGTATAAATTTCAACTTGCTAGGTCCACCCGTTCCTGAGATAATCGGTGGTGACACACGGACAGACAGACAGACGGATAGACGGACAAGAGAGTGATCTTACGAGTATAAGGGTTCCTTTTTTTTACCATTTGAGGTACGGAACCCTAAAAACCAGCCAAGTGCGAGTTGGACTCGCGCACGGAGGGTTCCGTAAAAAAGGCAAAAAAAACACGTTTGTTGTATGGGAGCCCCCCTTAAATATATATTTTTTTAAATTTATTATTAAAGTAAAAATACAACTGAGTATTTTGTGAATATTTCAAGTGCCTACCCTGTTGCAATTATTGATATCGAGCAAAAAAGGGGAAAAAAATAGCGTTTGTTGTATGGGAGCCCCCCTTAAATATTTATTTTATTTTGTTTTTAGTATTTGTTGTTATAGCGGCAACAGAAATACATAATTTGTGAAAATTTCAACTGTCTAGCTATCGCGCTTCTTGAGATACAGCCTGGTGATGATATCGAGCAAAAATGGGCAACAAAATAGCGTTTTTTGTATAGGAGCCCCCCTTAAATATTTATTTTATTTTGTTTTTAGTATTTGTTGTTATAGCGGCAACAGAAATACATAATTTGTGAAAATTTCAACTGTCTAGCTATCGCGCTTCTTGAGATACAGCCTGGTGACAGGCAGACGGACAGACAGCGAAGTCTTAGTAATAGGGTCCCGTTTTTACCCTTTGGGTACGGAACCCTAAAAAGATAGTGGAACTCTTAAAAAAATAATTATATAAGTTACTAGCTGTCCTCCGCAGTTTGACCCGCGTTCCCGTGGGATCTTATCTTAGCTCGGAATAAAAATATAGATTATGTTAATCTGGAATAATGTAGCATTCAAATGGTGAAAGAATTTTTGAAATCGGTCCAGTAGTTTTTAAGTTTATTCGTCAAATACAAACATACAAATCTTTCCTCTTTATAATATTAGTGTAGATTCCAGTGCATATCAACGTGGAACTTTTTTTATTCATAGTGCTTAGTAATAGTTACCAAGATTCCCGTGACGACCGTCATGGATTCGAATCCTACCATGAAGGTAACCATCGTCAGGAAACTAGCATATTGGTAGTTGTAATGCATCGGCTGGCTACCAACCTATGTTGAAAATATGACGCGAAACACCAGCGAGAGTTCCCTCTGTTGTTTTTTACATCCAATATTGAGTAATTTTTTTTTCTAACATTAAATTGTCAATTATTCTTTTATTTTAATGTTTTTGACCAATAAAAGTGTTAACAACGACAAACAAATAGTATATGCGTTTGGGGTGAGAGGATGTTTGTTTTTATTCTCTTTAGTCAAACAAAAGATGTTATAAACTTACCAAACCACGTTGCTGCAAATATTGGAGTTCTTCGAGCCTTCTCTTTTCAAATTCATTGTATTCTGATTGTGTGTATATCTGGTTTTCTTCGATTGGCTTCCAACCTAAGCAAAAATCATATTTGTAATTATAATTATCTACTGTAATATGACTCAAAAAAGTGTATTTGAAAATAATATTACCCTCATCCTGGTTGAACTCTGCTTTCTGTGTTTCCATCATGAACTCATTAAAGTCAATCAAACCGTCGCGGTTCTTATCGTTTTCTTTGAACACGTGTTCGCGCATCCGCTCCATTTCTTCAGCCCTTTCATGAAGATCCTTGTTTGGCCCACCAGGTCCATAAAGTTTGTCCAGCTCTTTGATGAATAGGGCTTTCACTTCGTTAGCATCCCAAACACCGTTGCCGTCCACGTCTTTGATATAAAATAATAATGTGGTTAGGGAGCGTTCAAGTATTACGTAACGAATTTGGGGGGTGGGGGGGGGGGGGGGCTACGTCATCGTCCTGTAAGTCAGGCATCAGTGACCAAAAATAAGCCCATTCGATTTACAAAAAGAAGAAAGAACAACAGTCTCTGTCTGTCTGATATGGGTAACTAGCTATCCCTCGCGATTTCAACCGCTTTCCTAAAGGAACTCTTTGGGGGTTTCATTTCCAAAAATCTCTGCTTAGCTGATACCTACTCCCTATGTGGAATATACCTGCCAAATTTCAAGGTTGTTTATACTTTCTGAGATATCATGTCATTTTTCAGTTTTGTCGTTTAACTCAATTAACTGCCGATTAGATTATCATAATAATATTATTATCTTGCAGCATATATAAAGAAAATCAGCGTGTCCATTCACTAGTACGACTTAAGTATACATTAGTATATTATAATAAATAGTAACTAAGCTAATAAAAAGACTAATAAAGAAGAAAAAAACAAAAATTAAAAGTACAGAATATTAAAACAAATCAAATGACTGAGATATACAACATAACAAGTTAAATTAAATTTAAAACACGAAATAGGCAAACTAACTAAAATTTGCATATTTAACTAAGGCAAAATCCAAATTAGCGTGCGCAAAATATAATAAAATCATTACATTGCAGTTACAATACGTGTTCGACTAACATACAGATGTGTACAAAGCCTGAGTTTCACTTTTAAGTCCCTGGATCTTACCATGCATGACAAAAAACACCTTTGGGTTGAAATCTTTGGTATCCATACCGTTGACATTTTTCCATATGTCTAACAATTGCTGTCTCGTCACTGGATGATGTAGCTGTTACAAATAATAAAATTATCAATAAATGACTATGTGACTTCACTTACCGTGCATCATGAAGAATACTTTAGGGTCAAATTGTTGGTCCATATGATCCTGTTTCTCCCAAACCTCTTCTAACTGTTGCTTGGAACCGGGATGGTGGAGCTGCATTGTATCAAAGTCAATACATACATTGTAATCAAGGATGCAGGCAATATTATTAATTATTATTATATTTATCACTAGATTTTGCCCCCGATTTCATTCGCGTATTGAGCGTAATCAGTAATTTGAGGTATTCTTTTTTATCTAATCTGCTATTCATCAATTTGTCTGTCTCATTAGTCCTTTTTAATTGTTTTTTTTTTACAAATTTCCACCCCTTGTTTACAGACAGCCTTAAGGGATGATTTCGGGGATGAAAACTATTATATATCCTTCCCCACAATTTAAACTATATCCATACCAAATTTCATCTAAATCGGTTCAGCTGTTTAAGCGTGAAGAGGTAACAGAGGGACAGACAGACACACTTTCGCATTTATAATATTAGTATGGATGGGAACCCATATACATACATATGCCTAGCGGTAAAATTAAAGTTATCTTTATTTTAGCTGATAAAAATGTATTATTCTGAGACAAATGTAAAAAAAAAACAGGTTATTCTCAATCCAACCGTATTTTTTTGAGATGTAACTCAAACCCAAAATTGTTAGTTAGTCGCAGGACGGCTACTTCATATATGAAATTGCGTGTAGACACAGTAATGGTTTAAATTACCTAGCTAAAAATATTTTCAAACAAAAAGTAAACAGTATGTTATCGATAGTCAGATTACACGTAAGCCACTCGTTCAATTTCAAAACAATGTACAGGAAACATTCTACTTTACAATGATTCAAACGTACATAGTTGTTTCACAAGAAACCAATATGAAAGGTCAGAACTGCATGAATAATAGTATAGGCTTTATGTAAAAAAATACATAACAAATAAGATTCACATTCACATTATTACATTCAATGTTAATAATATTTATTTATTTTCATACGTACATGCATTAATGAATTTAAATAATAGGTTTAAACTCACTAATCAATCAAGCAATCTCAAAAAGTATAAAAAAGGGGGAAGGTACCTGCTGAAAACGGTTATTTTTTAAATTCTGTACTTAAAGGTTTCCTCGAGCAAGTGTCTGAAGCCGCGGCGGACAACTAGTAATATAATATTAATTATTAACTTTTTCTCGATAATATTTGATTACAATATCAGCATTAAGAAAAATTATGTTCGAATATTGACTGACTTACCGACATAATACGACATGCAGATTTTTTTGTATAACCTTGTATGTGCTTTGAGCCTAATATTAGTATTAGTCTGCCAATCATACATTAATAGCGCAGGATATGTGGCATACATTAGCATTATTATAATGACGCACCTTATTACATTTTCACACATACTTGAAGTAGGGATTTCAGCCAAGTTAAAATCAGATAGGTCGAAACGATTAACTCCCATTTTATATCCAAACAAATAAATAAAATTGAAGTGTCTGCTTGTAATGTCAAAATAACAGCTTTTACTAAATGCATATAGAAGTATATACTATATACGGTACTTATATGAAAAGCATTTTTAAATTTTTTGTCTGTCTATTTCTTCGGGCTAATCTCCGAAACGACTGGACCAATTTTGACGGGACTTTCACTAGCCATAATTCCAATCTAGTATAAACTGTACACTTTTTTTCCGAAATGTTTTTACCGAAAATTTGCACTCTTAAGTTTTACTACCTGCAATTTTCATTACGTAAGCTTCCTTGTTCCTGTTATATCGTGACGAGTAAGAGAGTGACTGAGTGATATTTCGCTTTATATTATCAATTACCAAAGCAATTAACTAACATTGGGTTTAGAAGTTTTGTATTTATATCTTTGAATACAAGATGTTAAGTCTTCTCTGGGATTGGAAGAGTAGTAAAAGTTACTAGAGATCATAAATTAAATTCACAACAAGTACTTACAGGTTTGTGATGTTTTTTAGCTTCTTCCTCTTCTTTCAATTGTTTTTCATGTTCTTTTTTTTGAGTATCATCCATTTCTTTTACTTTTTGATGTTCTTCAAATTCCTTTTGCATTTCATACTCCTGAAATGGGGTAAGAATCATTCAAACACATCATTAAATAGTTTGTGAAGAGTGCGTTTGCTAGAAGGTAGTAAGTATAATAATCATAATTGATTATTATACTTACCCAAAGGGTAAAAACGGGACCCCATTACTAAGACTTTGCTGTCTGTCTGTTACCAGGCTGTATCTCAAGAACCGCGATAGCTAGACAGTTGAAATTTTCACAAATTACGTATTTCTGTTGCCGCTATAACAAAAAATACTAAAAACAAAATAAAATAAATATTTAAGGGGGGCTCCCATACAAAAAACGCATTTTTTTTTGCCATTTTTTGCTCTATATCATCACCAGGCTGTATCTCAAGAACCGCGATAGCTAGACAATTGAAATAGTCCCCTAATTATGTATTTCTATTGCCGCTATAACAACAAAAACTAAAAGCAAAATAAAATAAATATTTAAGGGGGGCTCTCATACAACAAACGCATTTTTTTTGCGCTTTTTTGCTCGATATCAATAATGGCAACAGGTAGGCACTTGAAATATTCACAAAATACTCAGTTGTATTTTTACTTTAATAATAAATAATAAAATTAAAATAAAATAAATATTTAAGGGGGGCCCTTACCCATACAACAAACGTGTTTTTTTTGCCTTTTTTACGGAACCTTTCGTGCGCGAGTCTGACTGACACTTGGCCGGTTTTTAATATTTTAAGTTACTTACATTATCCTACTAATAATATAAATGTGAATGGATTTTGATGAAACTTGGCACATAGGTATATCATATTCTACAATAAAACATAGGATACTTTTTACCCCGGGAAAAGATAAGATCCCTAGGGAACACGGGTAAAACAGCGGGGCGGAAAACTAGTATTTACATAAAAGCATTGTTGTATCACGTTGTATACTGCATGCCGTTGATGCATATTAAATATTATCCTGTTTTGTACTCGAGGACATGCAAGTTGAAAACAAGTAATTATGATTCAGAACTTGTTTCATACAAACCTTGAATTCTTGCTTTCGTAGTTTATCGGCTGCCTCCAAGTCGACGATAGTTTTCTTAATAAGGCGCTTTAAATCTTCCATTTCGAAGGTGTGAGGGTTCCCATGATCCAAATGTTCATCAATAGGTACTTTACCCGTGTCAGTATCTAGATTATTTGTCAATTCGTATTGCTAGAAAGGAATAAAGGTAATTAAATAGCAAAGAATCAAAGTAATCAGTAAGAACTGCAACTGTTAATTAATATAAAATACACACATATTTTAAAAATCAAATAGACTACCTTGGTGGCTAAGTGTCGAAGTCTGTCCAATTCACGACGTTTGATTTCGTCCAACTTTGTCCTCACATTGTGGTTGACAAAGTCAAGTTGTTCAGCTATTTTACCGGACTGAAAAACAATAAGCGATCATCATTATCAGAAATATAGGCTTTTATATCATTATATGTTTTTAGAGTTCCGGAAATATACCAGGTTCGTGTGAGGTGGACTCGCGTACGGATTTCGTACAGTATTATGGGCGTTTTTCCATTAGCCGGAACGGCACCGGCAACGGCACTGGCGCCGGTGGGAATGTATGACGCCGGGCCGTCGCCGGTGCCAGTGAGTGGAAAAACGAACCATATATTTCAATACAGTTATGCCTCCCGGCACTGGCACCGGCGGCCGGTACCGGTGCCGTGCCGGCTAATGGAAAAACGCCCTATCAGTGAAACGGCCTTTTTTTGGATATTTTTTATCGAAATAAATAATAGAATAAATAATATATATTAAATGTAAAATGAATTGTTACGTCGTCGACTATGCCTTTTTTTACAACCTTAGAATTAATTACTAATTAGAATAACTGACTAACATATTAACGGACAGCTCAAACTGTAGGGACTTGAAAGAAATTGGAATCTACTAAGTTTTTTACTCAATAAGGGATTGTTATGATCTAGCGTCCGCCCCGCAATTTCGTTTGCGTTCTATGGAACAAATCACGTAAAGAAAAATATTAATTTGAAATCTATATTTTTCAGGATAAATCCCTGAAATTCTGTACTTACCTACTAATCAGTTATTTTACAAGTAGTCTTGGAAATTTCAACTGGCCACGTTCAACTCGAACCGGTTGCGGTTAAATACACTGACTACCGCCATAGGTTACTGGAGTTCGTTTACCCAGGATACTTTTTTGTAAGCAAAATTTTGTCAACATGTCTGTTAATTGTTTGTCTCATATGTTTGTGTAAATATTTTTTTTTTTACCAATTAATCGATTAATTCTTGCCTTCCTAGTGTTGCAATGTACGCCTTACTTACCGACATCAAACCATCTCAATGCGTAAACCCTAAAGTGATATTGTTCGTTCGTCTCTATAACTTATTAATATTTTTGAATAAGGTAAAACATTATCTGTTACATTATTTTAAGCGAGACATACCTAACTAAAGTGAATTAAAGTATAGATGAATCACTTACTCGAACATCATCTTCATCGGCCTTCTCTAAACGTTCCCTGAAGTCGGGATCACTTTCTAAAGCTTGTACTACCTCTTTCAAGTATCTGTGGTACTCCATATATTCTTCCTATGTAAAGTAAAAGACAATAAAACATTATTTTAAATGGTGGCTTTTCATGTTCGTACAACAGCAAAAACCTTTGTTGTATAATTTGACCAAAAACATAAATGTAAAAAAGGAGAGCCAAGTTCAATACAAAAATTATTCTCTGCTGTGGGCTTCGCCGCAAAAAGAATGGTGATCTGAAATTGAGTGCCAAGTTCTATGCAAAACCCAAATATGTAGTCTAAGGGCTGACTTGGCTGGTTTTCCCATACGAATTACTATTAAGTACCTAATTTTACACAGTCATGGAAGAGCCTTATGTTCGATGGGTAGTTTCTACCAGCAAGCCAAATTTTCGGAATAATAAAATAAAAACCGAAAGGTAACAGGTTTAGAACATGCGAAGGCTATATAATTCGTATGGGAAAACCAGCCAAATCAGCCCTTAGACTACATATTTGGATTTTGCATAGAACTTGGCACTCAATCTCAGATCTCCATTCTTTTTGCGGCGAAGCCCACAGCAGAGAATAATTTTTGTATTGAACTTGGCTCTCCTTTTTTACATTTATGTTTTTGGTGGGATATCATTACGCCGTGGGTCCTTTTAAAAGGATCCTTAAGAAAACTTAGCAATTTCGCAGCATAAATCGCAACCTTATAGGTCAGATATCGAGAGACAACCGGACAGCAAGACGGCGCTCGCGCTTATGAGCGCGGCTGCCGCTCGCTCGGTAACGTTCGCGTCAACGGTTCGATTCGGTTGTCACAGCGCCCCACCTATATTATCTATAGTGAAAATTTAAGTAACTAACTAAATTAATCAATATTACATTAGCACACCCCGCCCGCGCCGCTCCGGAGTCACTCGGCGCGCGCGTCGTGTATATACCGAAAATCTAAATGCTTATTATTTTATCATTATTTATGAGTAGGTAATGATTTTACACTATTGATGTGCGCTAAATATAAAAATAATAATTAATCCCAGTTAATAACGTAGGTACCCTAAGTAATATTAGGTATTTATGTTAAGCGTTCATAATAGAATCTAATTATTTAAAAATTGCCAGTTTTTTATTTATTCCTTTGTATTCATCTAATTACCTATCTGCATACCAAATTTTAACTCTCTAGGTCATCTGGAACTGGGTTAGAGTTTTGGTCTATAGGTCAGTCAATGATAAAAATGAGGAATTTTGGACATTAATATCTAAATAACCGTTTGAGATAAGCTTATGAAATTTAGAACACATATGTATCTCGCAAGTCTCAATATATGAGCCAAATTTTATACGTTTATGTAAAATAGTTTTTGATTTATGAGGGGGTCAAAAGTGGCTCCAAATGGTTCGTGTAATATTACACACGGTGCGGCTCGCCAGTTCTGTTTCTTGAACTCGGCTTGACACGCTTCCGCGTGTCTAGATCATTGCACATTCTTGATAAACGAAAGTGATGAAATATTATGTAAAAAAAAACATTTTACATAAAAATTTTCACATAAAAATACTTTAAAAGCTAGCTTTTATCACCTAACAAATAATTTTTGTTTCTTAAAACCGTTGTAAGTTAAGAAACTTTAACTTTGTGCCAGATTCAAACAAATAATTAATTAACTTAATTCTATACCTACAGTACGTGCCAGTGTGCCTACAAAGGCACGTTCTCATGCAGTCACGCACTCGTGCCACAGCCATAATCATAACCAAATAAAATAGGGTTTTTCAGGGTAGTCAATCATACGTAAGCACGGAATATTGAAGATTCAGACATGTATCTTTAATATTCATATGGTATTGTACTATATTTTAGTCAATTGTAGGTACTACATACAACAGAAAAAATATACAGATACTCAAATATCCCGGACTGGCTTCCAATAACAAATACTGATTAAAAATAAATGGATAACTTGTACATAATCATACGGACCATTTAATTTTGATCTGACCATTTTCATTTAAAAAAGACTTGTGAACTCTGTTTTAAACCATAAATACGACACATTGAGAATTCCAAAATCATTTTTGACGCACATTTGAGGACAATTATTTTGAAGGATAATAAAATAATTGATTAACCACCAGCCCAGCGTCACAATCTTTATTTCATACCCAAAACGCAAAAAAAAAACATACTATCGCAGTGTTCCCATTACATTAAAAATCATCCTACTATCTTACTAATATTATAAATGTGAAAGTTTGGATGGATGTATGTTTGTTACTCATTTACGCCAGAACGGCTAAACGGAACTGGGTGAAATTTGGCATAGAGATAGATTATAGTCTGGAATAGCACATAGGCTATTTATCCCGGGAAAAGATAAGATCCCTCGGGAATGCGGGTGAAACCGCGGGAGACAGCTAGTATCATCTATTTAATATATAAAAGGAGAAGTCTTGATTGACTCATCAACGCCCAGCCTAAACCCTTAGACTTAGAAAGCTGATTTTTTTCAAAGGTGTTGTTTTTAAGACGTGACCGAGGAATAAGAACGGATTTTTCGAAATTCAACCCTTAAGGGGGTGAAAAAGGGGTTGAAAAATTGTATGAAAGTCGGTCATTTTAGAAGCTAGAATCATGAAACTTTGTTTTTAGGCTAAAAATTAAAAATAAAAAAACACGTGTTTTTGTGTTTTTTTTCAATTCTTCTCTTGAGGGGTTGAAACGGGGGTTGAAAGTTTGTATGGAAGTCCGCCATTTTGGAAGCTAGAAGCATGAAACTGTGTTTTTAAGCTAATCATTAGAAATAAAGAAACACGTTTTAGCGTTTTTTTTAATTACACCCCTAAGGGGGTGAAACGGGGGCTGTAAGTTTGTATTGAAGTCCTGCATTTTTGAAGATAGAAGCATGAAATTGTGTTTTTAAGTTAATAATTAGAAAAAAAGAAACAAGTTTTAGCGATTTTAAAAATTCCACCCCTGAGGGGGTGAAACGAGGGTTCAAAGTTGGTATGAAAAATGAGAAGGCCTGACTCACTGACTCATCAACGCCCAGTCTACAGTCTACAACCTTGGACCTAGAGAGCTGAATTTTCACAGGTTTTGTTTTTAAGATGTAGACGAAGAATAAGATAGGATTTTTCGAATTTTTTATAAAGTCTATTGTGTTTGTGCGTTCATTTATGGCAAATAAATATTTTTTCTTTCTTTCTTCTTTCAAATTCAATCTCTAAATGGGTAAAAAAGGGATACGGAAAGGGCGGAAAGTCAAGTCAAAGTCAAAACCATTTATTCAGTTTAGAAGGGCACTTATGAAGGTCGAATTACAGAAGTTACCACTGGTTCGGAAGTCAGCCTTCAACTGAGAAGAACCGGCAAGAAACTCAGCAAGGTTACAGTTTTTAAATATTTTTGGACCATCTGACTATATTGGCTTTTTTTTTCAAATGTTTAAAATTTTTATTCTTAAAGTAATACAAAAATACATAAAAAATTATAACCTACATAGTAAACTAAAACAAAAAATACCAAGCCAATAACAGCGTATTAAAAAAAATGGTAATTAACAGTAAAAAAAACAATGTGTAGGTACTTGTACAGAGTGCAGCTACTTCCAGACATCTTTATCCTCAATATATTGGGCTACCTTGTAATAAGCTTTTTCTTTCAAAACTTTTTTTATGTACGATTTGAATCTAGAATCCGTCATCTTGGTAACAGATACTGTAGATTGCACGAATGGCTCTTTTTTGTAATACAAAGATTGTTTCAATATCTGCATCAGCTCCCCACAGTAAAACGCAATATGATAAAAGACTATGGAAATATGCAAAATACATCAGTCTGGCCGTCTCAACATTCGTCAATTGTCTGATTTTTCTAACAGCAAATACAGCAGAAATCAATTTACTAGCTAAAGATTGTAAATGAGAACCCCATTGTAGTTTATTATCAAGTGTTATACCCAAAAAATTACAGTTTTATCAACTAGTCCCAGGCTGCTGTCATCTATTAATACCCTACTGTCTACTTGCGGTACGTTTGGAAGAGAGAATCTTAAACATTTTGTTTTCTTAGAGTTTAATAAAAGATTATTCACAGCAAACCATTTAGAAACTATTGACAAGGTATCATTTACTCTAGTAAGTTCTTTGTCTTTTATATCTACTTTGAAAATGAATGAGGTATCGTCAGCAAACATGACTACATCTGAGAGACCATTTACGATCGACGGTAAGTCATTAATATATACTAGAAATAGAAATGGCCCAAGGAACCTTGAGGTACCCCCATTTTGACTACAGAACCATTGGACGTTGTACCTTCAACTCGTACCTTTTGTTGGCGATTAGTTAAATAAGACAAAACAAGTTCATAAGCAGTTCCACAAATACCATAATAATTAAGCTTTAGGAGCAGAGTACGGTGGTCGACGCAGTCAAACGCCTTTGATAGATCACAAAAAATGCCTATGGCATCCTGTGAGTTTTCCCAGGCTTCATAGATGCACATCTATGAAGCCTGGGAAAACTCACACTTCAATAATTTTGCTGCCGCATCTGATGTAGATCTCCCCTTCGTGAAACCGAACTGATGACCATGCAGTATCTCATAACTATTGAAATGACCTAACATTTGATTAAGCAATAGTTTTTCAAAGATTTTACTAAGTGCAGGAAGCACAGATACCGGTCTATAATCAGAAGGCTTATCTTTACAGCCTGTTTTAAATATTGGCACTATTTTACTATACTTCATTAGGTCAGGAAAAGAACCCTGATCAATACATTCATTGAAAATATGCGATAAAATAGGTGCAATTACTGTTATTATAGATTTTTTTTTAATGTCATTGACAATCCCCATAAGTCTTCTGTATTTTTTAAATTAAGGCAATTAAATAAGTTTAAAATATTACTAGAAGTGACGTGACTAAATTTGAAAAGATTTTTGAATATGTTGCCTAAGAAGTGCTTCAGCCACGTCGGGACACGAGTTAAGGCTTTTAGTGGTTTCCCCTAGTACACTTGAGAAGAAATCTTCAAAAGCAGTGGCTAAAAATCATAGGTTCTTCAATTTATTAAATAATCTTATGAGTATTTCTCAATACATTGAAATATTATTTCTTCTAATATTAGAGCACGAAATTAACTTACGACCAGTTTTTTTTTTAAAAACGAGTCGTAGAAAGTCGTGGGAAGATGTAGAAACGACGGTAAAAATATTGAAGTGGAGGTGGACGGGCCATATGCTAAGAGGGAAAGAAAAGCGGACCTATCGGTGTGTTCCGACAGCTGCACTTGAGAGCCAGTTCCCATCTAGGCTTTGTGTGCTTACCATCTTCGGCCACATCATCACTTACCATGGTGAGATTGTGGTCAAACACAAGCCTATCCAGAATAAAAAATAAAAAAAAAGTAACGGTTTGGTCACCTCGAAACGGTTTGGACACCTCAATACAGCACAAAAAGAAAGAGAGGTAGACCACTCATGAGGTGGTCCAATGACTTAAAGAAAGTCACAGGATGAGGTGGAAGGCTATGTAGGAGGCCTTTGTGTCAAAGTGACATGCTGATCAGGAACAACTAATTAACAAATTTATAAAAAAATCAATAAATAAAGGCTATTTAAATTCAATAACGAGTCACATATTTAAAAATAAATGGCCAAGACACTATTTATATTTCTCTACATGTAAAATAATGTTCAGGGTTTTATTACTAACTCTTTACTCACTCGATACTCACACTTTCATAATTATGTCTCAAAAATTGTGAAAATGAGAGAATAATCTGAGCCTTTCTATTTAAACTCTGCATAGAAATGCAGAAAAAATCTTTCGATCCATTGTTTAATCTCATATCTTGCAAGGTATGATAATAATATTTAACAATCAATTCTAAGTTAGTTAGCTGAGCTTATATCCAGGGGGCTGAGGATCTATGTTATCATAAAATTTGGTGATATTATATTACCAGATCATCCTTGACTTCACTATCTTGCTCCTTCTTCTCTGGGCTTACTGGTGGTGCAAACGAACAATGGAATACAGCTATGAGGCATAATATGCTCAACCATAGCCTCATAATGACCTAAAAGAAATTATATTTTAATTAAAAAACCGGGGTCCAGGTTATCATTGATAAAGATGCTATTGATTTCACTATGGCAAGGTATTAATGTTTATCATTTATCTATCTATATTGATTGCATTCATTAATCATTTGTAAGTAGGGATTAGAAGATAATAATCTTCTACTCTATGGTTTCTCAATAATTCATTAATGTGAATTTCCATTTGCTGCCCTAAAGTAAATTTCTAACAACATAATATTTTAAATTATTTTTATTTTAGAAAGGACAACAAACAATATGACAATATAAGATATACAAACAGTTGAGGAATTAGAAAAATAAGATTAATGTCACACCAACTATGTTATCCACAGATTATAACAATATATAAATTCAGTTCTACAAAAAACATACAAATTAATATTATATTATTTCTAAGAAAATTTGATTGACCAACATGTGCCCCCCTAAACAGTATAGATAAAACAAGAATATACATGCATATTACACTACCAACATTGTTACTTTTTGCATACCTACAAAATAGATACAAGTTGCAAATAAAAAAAATCTCATGTTAATAGCCACAGACAGAATTGTATGAGACTATGGTGGACACTTAGCACATGGTCCTCTCCCAGAAATAAATTGTGGATCAAACATTGTATAGTCATATCATATATCAAGCTTCATGTAAATCTATAGAGGTTGAACACATGCACATGCACAATAAACTTTTGCACATATAATAATAACAGGACATTTGGGATTCGCCCATGCTTTTTGTGTAAATTATCTGATAATGAAATTATTGTGAATAATTTTACTTTAGTTATATGTAGGTAACCCCTACCTTGAGGAAAGTTAATTAATATTACTATATTAAGTATGTATAGACTCAATAGAAATGAAAAGATTACATCCTTCATAGGAAGCATTCAACTTTGCCAGAAATACTCATAGCTACTCATAGTCGTAATAAATTAAAAATCAATATTGGAACAAAATGTAGCAACTATTACTATATATAAACTCAAAATTAAAAGCGATAATCATGTTTATTACTAAAAAAACTGGTCATGTGAGTCGAGGGTTCCGTACAAACTTGTAAATAGTTTGTTCATCTTTTTTTTTCGATTACCTTATTTGGGGTTGGTGCAATTAAGCCAGACCTCTAAATTGTATGAGCGCTCATACAAGTCAGAGGCCTATCTTAATTGGTGGTAACTATGTATGTATGGGGACACCCTTTAATTTTCAACTTTTTTTATTTTTTAGAATTTTTTTGGACGTTGCTTCCTACCAAATTTCAAGATTTTGAGTTCACGGGAAGTACCCTGTAGGTTTTGATTCCCTTGCGAGTTTCGGAAATTTACGGCATACACGGCTGTATCCTTTGATTGCGATTTTGGCTTAGAAGTTTGAGTTGTATTTGATATAAATTTCAGCTTGGTACCTCCTCCCGTTCCTGAGAAAAAGGGTCTTGACACACGGACGGGCGGACGGCGGACGGACGGACGAACGGACGGACGGACGGACAAAAACGTGATCCTATAAGGGTTCCTTTTTTTACCTTTTGAGGTACGGAACCCTAAAAATTAAATTACTTACTAAATCAAAATAAACTGGATAGTATTTTCAAACGATTGATTTTAAAAACTCGAGCAATTAATTCTGCTTTAGATATATTCTCCAAAGAGAATATAAACACTACGTTTAATTTTGATATTCTCTTTGCTTTTGATGGACATCAAAGTCAATCACTCACACACAATTTCACACTTCTGAGCACTCTGAGTAGTGATGAAATAAATAATATTTTATTATTATTTTAATTTATGACGTGACGTGTCCCTTATTTAGTGTTACCACCACATGTTCCATCGACACTGCCTTACAAGCTGAATTAGGAACGTACTTTGTACCAACATTGTAATATAAAAATAATCACCCTAAATTAAAACGAGTACTGATTCGTCGGGTAGTAGGTGTCTCAACGTCTATTTGATTTAGACGTATTATACCTTTTTTTACTGTTGGTAGAATTGTTGAGGTATTATAATCTATGTTTGGATAAACAGTTTGGGTTTTTTGGCGTGGTGAAATTATTGTGTTATACAGTGTTTTATCTCCGATTTCGAGTGTTTTATGCATTATGGGAGGGAAATCTCATAGAAAATGTGAAGTTTGTGGCGTTAGGCGTGTCAGAAGAAGATATTCTGGGATATTTTAGCCCGATTTCCAAATGACCCGGCCAGGTAAAACTTGGTGTATTTTAATATTAATTTACTTTATAGATTGTATTTGTTTGTTGATTTTACTCATATTTGTAGCAGTTTCATAAAAATCATACTTACGCGAATAGGTACAAAAAGTGATGGAACAATTTATCGATAAACTTTTTTATTTTATTTTAGGTGCCGTTTTATGGGTGAAGTTGACAGGAAATGAGGACTTGGCCTACTTACCTATTCAACGATTAAACTAAAATAAATTCTTATGTGGGAATCATAAAATTTTGTATAGTTGATCATCCTAGCCGCGTAAATACTTCTGATACTGACTGTACCTACAGGTTATATTATACAATAAATAAACTATTTTTATGGCGTATATGTATTTATTTTCGTACGACCAGCACTTAATGAAACTTAGGTAGGTACCTATGCAACTATGAAAATGGAATATTTATCGATATCGATAGACAAGCATGATTCGTATTTGTCAAGCCCTAATAATGAATTGGATTTTACAATGTTGGTATTACTTTTAAGTTACCAGGTTGGTACAAAGTACGTTCCTAATTCCGTTCAATGGCTTGTAAGAAAGTGCCGACTCTTAAAACGTAGTGTTTTTATCCTCTTTGCACCACAGAACACTATTACTCCTTGCGGAGGTACTCTTTGGCGGAGGTTACCACTAAAACGTAGTGCTAGTAGTGTATTATCTATGACGTAGTGTTTATATTCTCTTTGAATACTTTAGGAAAACGGACTCATTAGAGGCACCTAAACAGGAGTGTGTCTCGCTCTAACAATTGAACAGCCAAAAAAAGAACATTAAACGTAGGAAATCAAGTAGGAAATAGTAGTAATTTGGTACTTTCTGACTTATAGGGCTGTATTAATAGTTGAATCATAGAGAATGAATAAAGAAAATCTATTAACGTGAATAAATAGGTGAAATCACTGATAGTAATTAAATATTATTATTGTTATTTGGGCAAAGTAAATGCAATAGTAGTATTTACGGTAAAATATTATTAAAGTGACATACACAACACTGTACTTGTCAACCAATACGGCGAACGTTTTATTCAATACTTGGTATTTGGTTGGTAGTTGGTGTTTGGTCATATCAGTCGTATGTTTAGTTATTAATAAACGTTACATTGTTGTATGCTATTCTTTTACTTATTTAACCTCCATCTTATTTCTATTTTGACCACAGACTATATATTAATATTGTAGAGTGCACCAGTGTAGTACTTTACAAAATATTATGTTAACAATTATGACGTAGGTTTCCGCTATGAAAGGATTTTTCAAAATTCA
Source organism: Ochropacha duplaris (assembly GCA_951361185.1). Lineage (NCBI taxonomy): Eukaryota > Metazoa > Arthropoda > Insecta > Lepidoptera > Drepanidae > Ochropacha > Ochropacha duplaris. Next base: position 8,227,846 of record OX592690.1, read on the forward strand.
CCCCCTAAGGGGATGAAACGGGGATCCAAATTTTGTATGTAACTCATGTAACGCTACGTCTCAGGGCAATGATGCATGCCCCTCCCGCGCTCGACTCGGCTCGCTCGGCTGCGCCCCGCACCCCTCGCCCTCAGGTAGCAACGCGTGCAACGGCGCTCCCGCGCGATGCTCCGTCTGCTAGTCAGTCGCATTACCGCCATTACTGCAGTGCGCACGCGTGTCGCGTGCGCCCCTAGCTCTCGTCTCCGTCATACCTAATAAGTTTATCTTTTGTTTTCTAAGTGTGTTTGTACTGTATATGTCAAACGTGTCATTAAAGTAATTGTAAAGTGAGCTCGTTCGTTTGTGTAATCAACCCAAGACGTGCCTCCCTTACACTGGCTCCCAAGCGTGGGCGCGTCCCACCTCTACCTTGATCATGCCGAGGAAGACGCGTGCTACAACAAAAAAACAATTTGGAATAGACGAGACAATGAGCGACAGCAGCGGCCACGATGATACGGAAGCAGCGGCAGCGGAGCTGCGCGCGGAAGGCGGCTTCGATACCGCCCGCGCCCGCGCCCCCGGCACCGCCCCATTCCCCGCCGGTCATAATCCCGCGCCTCTTGGGATGGAGACATTCCTATCAACAATAATGGACTCATTCGTAAGAACTCAGGCGGAAGCAAATAGAACCCTCATCGAAACCTTGAGATCGATGCAATACCCAGCGGCGTCAACACCGGCGCCGTCGCCAGGCACCCCCGCGCCCGCTGTAAATACGTCCGCCGCATCAGGAGGTAACTTCTCTAAGTGCTCGGCGAGGTTCAGTGGCGCGGCGCGCGACGCGGAGGTACTGGAGGCGTTCATCGACTCGGTGGAAGTGTATAAGGAGTGCACCGACGTGTCCGACGAGCACGCGCTGCGCGGCCTCCCCATGCTGTTGGAGGGCGACGCCGCCGTGTGGTGGCGCGGCGCCCGCGTCGGAGTTTCGACGTGGGCTGAAGCGACGGCGCGATTGCGTGCTATGTACGGGGTTCAACGACCGGGATACAAAGTTTTTCGGGACATTTTCGCAAATGAGCAAAAGGAAAGTGAACGTGCCGAGGTGTTTATTACAAAAGTGCGTGCTCTTATTATTAAATTGCCTTATAAAGTGCCAGAAGAAATGCAGGTAGATATAGTGTACGGTTTGCTACACAGACGAATAAGGAAGCGTTTATCGCGAGATATTATAGACAGTATCGATTGCCTCATTGACAAGGCGAGAGTTACGGAGGACGCAATACGCGAGATAGAAAAGTCGCCCCGCGCTCCCGCGAACGCGACCCCATCTAACTCGACAACAACTCGCGTAAGTGAGCGAACTGAGCGCGGCGATACCATGGGTAAAAGCGTTACTACGAACCCGAAACTCACTAACTCTAACTCGAACGAGATTCCGAGACGTTCTCGCGTTCGCTTTTCACAAAATAATTCGAGCGATACTACCGAGTTGAATCCTATACGTTGTTATGAATGTGGCCAACAGGGGGTTGTTAGGTCAAAATGTGATAAGTGTGCAGTGAACCGAAATCCTTCGAAACCTGCAGAGTTCAATATGGTGTCAAGTGAGGAGACTGTCCATCCCACCGTTGAGGTAAGTATTTTAGGAAAGACAGGCGTAGCAATTGTAGACACAGGTGCTTCGCACAGTGTAGCAAGCCCAATGTTATATTCTATGTTACTAAAAAAGGGAATTCATTTTAATAGTACAAATCGTACAATTGGGCTTGCTGACGGTGCACGGATATGTAGAACTGTAGAAGTCGGCACAGTGCCGGTTATCTTAGGTGGTCGAGAAGTTTCTACAGAGTTCATGGTGTTTCCTGGGGACAACACTCGAACTCTCCTCGGTCGCGAGTTTATCGCCACAGCGGGAATGGTACTGGAAATAGGCCAGGAGTCATGGTACTTTTCTGATAACCCATCTAGTAAGTGGCCTTTTGTTAAATCTTTTTTTTTAAATGACACACAGTTGATGCTAGCAGATGTCCCCACTGTGTCTTTACGTGATGATGAGGGTACGGAGCTTACGTTGGAGCAAAGGGACACGCTGAACGAGTTCTTAAGACGTAGAGAAGGTCAATTTGCTATCGAAGGCCCCCCTACAGAGTTCGCTTTGCACAAAATAAAGGTAAAGGACAATCAGGAGCCTCTAGCGTCACCACCATATAGGTTATCACCGGTAAAAAAAGCAGCACTCGAAAAGGAGCTTCAGCAGCTACTGAGCGCCGATGTCATCGAAGAGTGCGAGTCCCCGTGGGCCTCCAATGTAGTCCTCGTGAAGAAGAAAGATGGAAGCTTTAGGCTTTGCGTAGACTACCGCAAACTAAATGCGGTTACCGAACCTGATCGCTATCCACTCCCGAGGATCGAGGATGTGCTCCACGCCGCCAAAACCTCAAAATACATGACTACATGTGATCTCAGAACCGGATTTTTTCAGCTAAGCGTATGCCCTGATGACAGAGACAAAACTGCCTTCACCACCCCGCTGGGTACATTCAGGTTTAAACGTATGCCTATGGGTCTACGGAATTCCGGGGCTACTTTTCAAAGACTGATCGATCGCTTTAAGTCTAACCTCCCGGATGTAGTGATGGTCGCTTATTTGGATGATTTATTGGTTTTATCAGAGGGATCGTTTGAGAAGCACCTCCAGGACCTCGAGGCCGTTTTCGACCGTCTCGCAATGTTCAAATTACGATTAAATAGGGAGAAGAGTCACTTTGCCAGACAATCCGTTAAGTTTTTGGGCCATGTTATCGTGCCAGGTGGTATCCACGTAGACCCAGACAAGACCTCTGCTATTGCAAATATGCAGACTCCTCAAAACGTGAAGCACCTCAAATGTTTCTTGCAGACTTCTAGCTGGTTTAGGCGCTTTTTCCCAAATTACGCCGAGATAGCGAAGCCGCTAACCTTATTGCTCAAGAAGGCAAGTACATGGCAATGGGGAGCTGAACAACATGATGCATTTGAGCATATAAAAACACTGCTTGTCTCAGCGCCGATATTGCGTCAAGCTGATGAGAAGAAGCCCTTTGTCCTTAGAACAGACAGCAGTGGATATGCTCTTGGAGCAGCTCTGCTCCAGGGGGAGGGTAATGATGAGCGTCCCATTGAGTACGCCAGCCGTCTTCTAACCCCTGCAGAGAAAAATTATAATACGACAGAGAGGGAGGCTCTAGCTGTCGTATGGGCCGTGTCTAAGTTTCGCGGATATATTGATGGAGCTGAGGTAGTGGTTAAGTCAGATCACCAGCCGCTTCGATGGCTGATGAATATAAAAGCTCCAAGTGGGCGTCTCGCCAGATGGGCTCTCTGCCTCCAAGAATATAATCTTAAAATTGAGTACACACCTGGCAAAGCTAACGTTATTGCAGACACCCTATCTCGCCCCGCGTGCACTGAAGAGTTGCAGTGTGACTTATGTTATACTGTAGTTGACATGCCTGCACGCAGCCCCAAGGACGTTCGTGAAGGTCAGTTATCGGATCCCGATATATCCAAAATTATCGAAGCAATAGAGTCTGACGATCCATTCAGGGGGAGAGCTTGGGCCGAGAAAGGATACGTAATTGTCGAAGGTGTATTGTACCGGTACGGACTCGAAAATGAAGACAACGATGACGCATGCCTAGTAATACCGGAGCAGGAACGAAAGAACGTTATGGTTGACTACCATGACGCTCCCACTGCCGGTCACTTTGGCGCAGAGCGTACTTTACAGCGCATTGCCGGTAAATACTATTGGCCAGGGATGCGAACCTATGTATCGCAGTACATAAAAAACTGTGCGCAGTGTCAACGGTACAAGGCTGATACTAGAAAGCCAGCTGGCTTATTGCAGACGCCTGCCACTGCGCGCCGTTTTGAATCATTAGCCGTTGATTTATTTGGCCCACTCCCAGAAACTGCTGACGGTAACAAATGGATTCTTATAGTAGAAGATACCTGCACTCGATGGGTAGAGCTTTTTGCACTCTCATCTGCCACGAGTGAGGAGTGTGCAAAGATCTTGGTCTCGGAAGTTTTCTTACGATATGGTGTCCCTAGAAGACTCGTGAGTGATAATGGCGTGCAATTTATTAGTGAGATTATGCAGCAAACTTGTCATGTCATGGGAATTACGCAAGCCCTAACATCCTATTATCACCCAGAGAGTAATCCGGTGGAACGTAAAAACCGAGACCTCAAACCACAACTCGCTATTCTCGTTGGGATTGATCATTGTTCATGGGATACTCACCTTTCAGCGATCCGTTTCGCCATGAACTCTGCTATTACAAGCAGCACCGGCCAGTCACCGGCTTATTTGTCTTTCGCACGTGAGATGCGCGCGCCAGCAGATGTGTTGTCAGACATGCGCGCCATCATCAATAACGACAATGCAGCTCTGAGTATAACTCCCTATTTAAAGAAGCTGTCTTCGATGTTGATAGATGCTCGAGACGTCCATGAAAAATCTCAGACTTCACAAAAGAAATATGCAGATAAGAATCGTCGGCCAGCGCCAGATTATAAGGTAGGAGACTTAGTATTACTTAAGACCCAAGGGTCGAACGATACTTCTAAAGGGCAAACGCCAAAGTTCATTCCCCGTCGTGACGGCCCCTACAGAGTGCAGGAGGTGGTCGGAACAACTACATACTCTCTGGAGCGTATCCGAGATGGCACCGTGCTAGGTAAGTATCATGCCTCCTTATTAACTCCATTTGTTGGTCACATCCAAACGCCAATTCGGGAGAAACGTAGGAGGGGAAGGCCACGAAAGGCTAACCCGAATTCGGGGACGTAATTTCCGGGTTAGAGGGGGAGGATGTAACGCTACGTCTCAGGGCAATGATGCATGCCCCTCCCGCGCTCGACTCGGCTCGCTCGGCTGCGCCCCGCACCCCTCGCCCTCAGGTAGCAACGCGTGCAACGGCGCTCCCGCGCGATGCTCCGTCTGCTAGTCAGTCCAGGGGGGTGACAGCTCTATTTCCAATCTTACAGTTCTGGCGCTGCTGTAGCTTGCTACATATTAATAATCTGTGCTCTGCTTATAGTGTCCAATTTTGTGTCAATGTGTGTGTACCTACGTCATTGGTAGTTTGACACCTTTGACTGACAGTTTGAAAGGTAAATAATGTAAGTCGGCCATTGTTTTTTTCATATAACATCGAGTCGAGCAGTTTATCTTGTGTTTTCCTCTGTTTACAATACAATTCCACGCTTTGCTGTACTCCGTACAGTGATCAGTGATATTTATTTCTTTTACATACTTTCTCGTTATGGCGTTGTGCATATAAGGGTTGTGTTGGTGGTTGTGATTCAACAAGTAAAACTCGCAGACTATTTTGCATACCCATGAACTATAAATTACTTGGTTTGACAAAGAACCTATTGATGACTAAACATGTTTGTGAAAAACATTTTGATCAAACTCAATTTGACCAGGCTGGTGTTCGAATCCGTTATTCCTATCCTTGCTTGTTTAAGGAACAGGAATGCTCATGAAATTTGCTCATGGCTTACAACTTGCTAAAGGTATGAATGTAAACTTTTAATATAACCTATACTTTAGCTTGCAACTAACTTTCGCCTAGAGCAACAGTTAGTTGTCATCTTAGGGCTCCTTCAGACACACATCTTGTCCAACTTAATCTGTATCCTTCCACTTTGTGTAGCTTTATGTTTACAATATTCTATAGATTTTTTTAATTCAAAATGTTTTTTATGTAAAATTATAACAGTAAAGTAATTTAAATTAACTATTTAAGAAATAACTTTAGTTGGTCAACTTACAATTTTATGTCTGCGGGAGCTCTTACGCACAATTATAAACTTTAGTTGATTAAATTATAAAATGCAAATAAGTTGTTCAATAGTTGGCCCACTTACAATATTATATGTCTGCGGGTGCTCTTAAAGCTGTTTGCCGTCTGCACGTTTTTTGTTCTTCTCACTACACTTACAGTCACTACACAAAACAATTATTTAGTTGAAATACCTACACAAATCCTCTTCAGTTCTATCAAATCTACATATACTACTAGGCATTAATGCTTTAATGTTTTTAATAATTCCAGGGTATCATATACAGCATGAAAATAATTATTGTCAGAGCCGAGAGCAAAATTATAACAACTCAACAGGAGAACCAATTACCATCACAGGTATGAATAAATTGATCTTACCTTGATAAATTAATTACACAGAGGCTATGACAGAATCAGACAGTAATGTCAACCCTGTAAAGCTTAAATTACTAGCTCACTCAACAGACGTTGTCCTGTCCAAATTCCATGGAATGAAACACTATCTGTCTATTCATCCAACTTTCCAATGTTTCCACTATCTATTTGTTCTATCTTATTATGTTGTACTGTTTATTTAAACAAATTCAATATTTCAGATAAGCGGCTCAACACTCCTATGGAGACAATGGAGACTACAGCAGTAGTGGTGACCATCTATTCGACAGCGTCATTGGATCGCCAGATCAACCAAGGGGCAAACTTAGAGGCACAGTGAAACCAAATTCTCCTCATCAAGAATTTTGGCAAAATTCCTTAAAACATATTAAATATATTGACACAACAAGTCTAGATGTAATGGAATATTACATAGCACTCATAATTCGCCTGCAATGCCACAATTGATGCAATATAATAAATAAAATTTTAAGTGGAAAAATAGAAGAAAAGTACGTCTTGAAAATGCAATCATGCAACATCTAGCGCTAAGAAAATATAAAACTTTTAGGTAAAAGAAAGCAAATAAATGACCACAAAATAGATAATTTGTTTTATTTGATTATCTACCTAAAAAAAAGGATAAATACCCTAAACCCTACTAGATTTTGTCGATATCGGGTACATCACTACACTACACAAAAAATATCGATAACAGCCATATTGAATAAATAATAGATTGACAGCACTATTCAATTTTGTATGTGTGTGTGTCGCGCCATTATGGATAAAGCGACAGCAGCGCCATAACTGCTAATGTAGAAACTAGACAAATTCGACTGTCATATCTGTAGCTAGCTACATATCAGTAATCTGTGAGTCAGTCGCATTACCGCCATTACTGCAGTGCGCACGCGTGTCGCGTGCGCCCCTAGCTCTCGTCTCCGTCATACCTAATAAGTTTATCTTTTGTTTTCTAAGTGTGTTTGTACTGTATATGTCAAACGTGTCATTAAAGTAATTGTAAAGTGAGCTCGTTCGTTTGTGTAATCAACCCAAGACGTGCCTCCCTTACACTCAGTAATTTTTAATTCGAAATGAATAAAATTTGGTACGAGTATTTAGCCTCTAAATATAAAATAATAAAACACGTATACAAGGATTTTTTGAATTTCAACCCTTATAGGGGTAAAAAGGGCTGTTAAAGTTGGATGAAAAATATTTTTTTTATTATCAAAATTACTTGAAATTTTGTACTTTTGTACTTCAAATATAATTAAAAAAAACATGTAATCAAGAATTTTTCAATTCCAACCCTTAAAGGGCTTAAAAGGGGTGTCAAAATTTGTATGAAAAAAATATACAAATTGAAATTTAGTATTTATGCTCTTCAATAAAATCAAAGAAACATGTATTTAAGTATTTTTTCACTTTCAGCCCTGAAAGGGATAAAAAGGGGTGTTAAGGTCTGTATGTTTTTTTTATCGTGTAGTCCACGCGGGCGATGATGCTGGCGAAAAACTAGTAATTAAAATCTATGTAATAAAACAAAATATTATACATGTTTTGCTTTATATTCGAGTCATTCTACCTAAGTAGGTATATACTGAACGAATGGTTTGTAACAAAAAGCGAGATATGGCAAAATACAGCCATTGACAACCAATATTAAGGTTTCTATCCTACCTAGATCAGCAAGTGTAGAGAACCATGCACTAAATAAGCGCAAGTAGGTTAAGAGGCCATTCGCGAAATGATAGATTCAGGCTAGCGAAAGTTAATAAATCTTTTCTCGGGAATTGTGTTCGTTTTTACAATAGGATCCACGTGAGGTAGCTGGAATGTCTTATTTTAAATTTAATTTTTTTATTAAACTTAGGTTAATGAACAAAGCCTGGTGGCTCATTACATGGAAGACAGAAATATATGGTTGTAGTAGCTTCTCTCTGCACCTGCATCCCCCTGGCGTAGTGTAAAATATTTGAAAATGTATCTAAATGTACTTATAAAAATGTAAGAAAGATCCACTGTTAAAAAAAAATTGCCTTGCTGAGTTTCTTGCCGGAGTCTTCTCAGTTTAAGTGTATTCCGAACCGGTGGTAGAGTCAATTGTAACGTTCATGAGTGCCTTACCAGGGCCTAAACTGAATAAATGAGTTTTGAGTTTTGATATATACAAGGATACAGGGAAAGTCGTACTGAATATTAAAGGACGTTACTATTCAGCTCATTTCTGATGGATTTGGTATCGTATTATGGTGTCCGAAACTTAACCGTTACGGAGATATTCAAACTTAAAAAAAAAATTTAAAATAACCTTTATTAGGGTTCCGATCGCTCTCTTGTCCGTCTGTCTCTCCATGTGTCACCACCGATTATCTCAGGAACTGGAAGACCTAGCAAGTTAAAATTTATACCAGATATTGAAATCTATAGTCCCTATTAGGTGTATAAAAATCAAGGTCCTGAGTCAGCACGATAAAAAGATATGGGCAAATTTAGATTTTCGCGAATACTTGTAAGTATCAAAATATACCTTAATTTTCAACTTTTTTTATTTTTCGGAATTTTTCCTTTTAAGACCTTACTTGTAAGACCTTACTTGTAAGAACTTGCTTTTAACCAAAAAAGTTGAAAATTAAAGGCTGTCTCCATACCATACATACATAGTGACTAGCAGTTAAGATAGACCTCTGAGTTGTATCGGCGCTCATACAATTTAGAGGTCTAGCTTAATTGGCACAAACCTCAAATAAGGTATTATTATCCATATTTTGGGATTAGAGCTGTTCGATTAGAGTTGCCCCTTTTTTATGTTTTAAGTTAGAAGGCATGTCAATTAATAGAAATGATTAACAAAAACTGAACCTACTACTAACAGCTTAAAAATACTGCCCGAGAATGGTTAGAATTAAAGAATTTTAACTGTTTTTAACTTTGAAGTGCTTTTTAAAAAAAATGTATTGACTTATTCGGCAAATGATTTTAAAAACTTATCCGTCTCTTTAGCTATTCAAAAAGGTATAACACTTGCTATTAAATCGGCTAAACATTGACCATATACCAGTTTGCCAAAAGTAAGTGCTGGTCGACCGCGCTCTTTCCCTCACAGTGACGTCACACGCACCCGTGTGCATTGGCTTTCAGCGACAGGAACGGCATATGTTTATTACTTAATATCTTCGTAAGTAATGGTCCGATTTGGATAATTCAAAAAGATATATCATTCTTAAGTCATAAAGAATAACGTGGAAACTAGTTCTAATGAATTTGCTTTAACTTTACTGATCCTCATTAATTTTAACAGTGCTCGATCCTTCGTTTTAATAATATCCTTGCCTTACGCAAGGCTTGTTTCACCCGAGTTCCCAAGGGATCTTATCTTTCCTGGGAAAAAAGTACCCTCTGTCCTTCTCCAAGGTTCCATCTATACTTATCTAAGTATACCAAACATCTAAATCGGTTCAGCGGTTTAAGCGTGAAGATGTAATGTAACAGACAGAAAGACAGATTTGTTTCACCTCCCTGAAGTTAGTGTTTACTCAAAGGTTTATACAGATAACAATAATAGGTCAGATAGGTAGTTATAGTTTAATATTTATTGAAAAATAGGGAGTATGCATGTTTCAAATATCGGCGGCAGTTTATCCAATTGTCTTGCCACAAATACTGGAATAATATCGGGCTTTAGATTTACTATATCTGTTATATCGCGCTCCTCCTTTCCTTTATGTAGTGATCGAAATCACCACAAAGGTGTTCGCCTATCTATTGGTATGACACTGGCTCACTACTACCACTAGATACGAGCGCAAGCGCACGTCCGACCCGCACCGTGTCTATCGCCAGACTGCCCTTTTTTTTTTTTTTTGAGGAGGACTTAAAGGTGGCGGTCTGAAGGACCATAGACACCCTTACGCGGACTATTCGGCGAGCGCTTAGGGCTCTCAGCCGTGTTTGTTTGTGACGACTCACCGCTGAGGGCGCCCCAGTTGGGGCCCGAACCTCGGCTCAGGGCGTCGTCGGGGGACACAAAAAGTGGGACGGACTTCGCCTAAGCGATTTAGAGGAGTTTTTAGGGGACGGTCGGATTGCTGACTGTGGCGGCTCGGGCCGTTAACGACTGACTAACGGGGAGACGAGACTGAATCTGAGTGGGACGTCGCGACGGGCCTCTCCGGCGAGGGCGGAAACGCGGACGTTGTTTCTCGAGGGCTGCGCGAGCCTCCCTATCCTGAATTTGAGCTAAAGTTATGGGGTCATCCGGCTCGCTGAGGGCGACCTTAGGCCTACGGATTTTTGAGATCTTTGAAGGAGTATAGTTGGCAGTTTTGACTATTAACGGATTCGCGTGGTTTAGGGCACGATCGTAATAACGGCGAGAAGCGCACTTAATGAATTGCTTAACTGTGGGCAGATTGAGGTCTATGTGTAGATCTAGGTTACGCATGTACCACGGGGCGCCCGTGGCTTTGCGCATGAAGCGGTTTTGAACCACTTGGAGGCTATGGATCAGCTTGGGGGATGCATGTGCGAACACAGTGCATGCATAGAGCATAATGGGGCGGATGCACGCGGTGTAAAGTCTGACCATGCTTTTTAGGGCAAGTTTGGACTTTGAGTTTAGCATGAAGTGAAGGCGACTGGACACAAGGTAGGCGCGTGCACGAACCTTCCTTATGTGGTTGGAAAAGGACAAACGATCATCCAGGGTAACACCGAGATATTTAGCTTGCCTCTCCCAAGGGATCGGCTCGCCAAACATGGTGACTGGAGGGGGGAGAGTGGGAATGTATTTCTTGGCGGGACTGAAGAACAGTACCGCCTGACTTTTGGTGGGATTTATTTCAATTCTCCATTTCCGAAACCAGGGACCTAGGGTGTGAGTTGCGGCTTGGAGGACTTTGGCAATTGCCGTGGGGCATCTGCCTGAATAGTATATTGCGGTGTCGTCCGCGAAAAGGGCTAGCTGTGCTTTGCCAGCTTTGGGGATGTCACTCGTGTAGAGTGTGAATAGTAAGGGGGACAGCACAGAGCCTTGGGGGACTCCGGCTAAGACGGGATGGGGTGAGGATAGCGCTCCTGTTATTCGGTAGTTGAAATGGCGATTCGACAAGAAGTCTCGTAGGATGGTCACGAGTCTGACTGGCACTCCGAGTTTGTACAGCTTAAAGATTAAGCCGTTGTGCCAGACTTTGTCGAATGCCTTTGCAACATCGAAAAAGAGGACGCCGGTCATTTGACCTTTCTGGAAGTTGGCGGAGATGTGTTCAACAATACGATGGACTTGTTGAACGCACGAGTGTCTGGTTCGAAAGCCAAACTGCTCGTCGGGGATGAGTTTATTAGCGTCGGCGTACGCTTTGAGTCGGAGGTAGATTAACCTTTCGTATATTTTGCCCATGACGTTGAGCAAGCTGATAGGTCTGTAACTGGAGGGCTCGGATTTAGGTTTGCCGGGTTTGGGGATCCCAATTACGTGGGCTGTTTTCCACTGGTGTGGAAAAATGTTGTTGGAGAGGGCAGCGTTAAAGATCGCTGTCAGGAGCGGCCAGACTGCCCGGTTGACGGTACGCCCTCTACTAGTGTACATGAGACAATGTATTGTATCTATTGTATAGATACAAACACTACATCCCTTCCCTTTAACAAATTTTATTTATTTATTTTAAGTGTAGTCAATATTCCAGATAATCATTTTTGATTATTATTTACTTATACAATCAATCGTCTCTAATCATAGCACATTACATAACATTATAATTTCTATAGTTTTATTTAATTTGATTTGTATGATCCTCATTTCCATTGTTCTCATCTTTCACTGATATCCATTGTCCTTCCACTAGCTTTAGATTAATCACATACTTTCTTAGTCTCTGTCCAGTTTCTTCATTCCTTTCCTTTTTCCTTCTCACTTGTCTCGGACTCTAACCTCAGTATCATTATCCGTCTCGTTTATATCATTTCATGGACTGATCACAGTGATTTCCTGATCGCTTTCCGATTCTTTTATTGTTTTTTTTTTGTTGCATTGGAATTGCACATTGTCTCGCAAGAATAACATCTTTTTTTATGAGTGAATTGGCCGATCCGAGTCTACATAGCTTTAGTCTACAGAGTTTACATAGCTTCGATGGTGGGTTATTTAGATAGAGACTTCAAGATAAATTCGAAGGGACCGCTTTCATATTTTTCATCTCAAGCCGACTGACGCACTGTCATCCTCTAAATCCAATTTTCCAGGAGGCGGTAGCTGATTTGTCATGGTTAATCGTAATTGCAATTAAATGGACGTCGAAAAACCTCCAATTATTGTTAGTCAATACGTATGGTACACACAAGCATCTACGTACAGTACCTCTTATTTAAAAGAAGTAAATTCAATTTAATGAATTACTTATTATTGTAACATAACATACTTCCAATTTAAAGGAAATCCGTAGTCTTAAATTCAATTTAATGAATTACTTATAATTGTAACATAACATACTTCCAATTTAAAGGAAATCCGTAGTCTTAAATTCAATTTAATGAATTACTTATTGTCGTTACATAACATACTTCCAATTTAATGGTAATCCGAAGTCTTAAATTCAATTAATGTAATTCAAATAATGAATGAATTACTAATTGCCGTAATAACATATAACCTTTGATACTTCCAATTTAATGGAAATCCAAAATTTAAGTTTATTTCCAATTAAATTAAAATCAATATTATTATTTATTTTGTTTTGGGTATCTGCTCATTTCCAATTTAATAGAAATCCAAAATTTAAGCTTATTTTCAATGAAATGAAAATCAAGTTTATCAAGTTTTATTTTTCTTTTTTAAGTAGGTAGATATTTACAACATAATAGAAATCCAAACTTGGACTACAGTAACAATATCTATTTGTTACCATCATTGTTCACTATAGCAGGTATGCTCCGTTTAAACGATAATGTAGTTACTAAACGGGTATTAAAATGTAATTATTTTAGACACACCACAAAGATCAAACAAATAGTACCCAAGACCCATAGGAAATACAATATTAACGATATCAATTCGCTAATGAATGTTCAAAACAACCATTATATGTAGGTACTAAAGATTTGTAAAAATGATAATGTCTTCAATGAAATCTCTTTATACCTTAAATAAACAATGATGATTTATTCAACTAGATAATTACTTTCATAACCTATGCAGAATAATTTTGCCCAAATATAAGAATGGTAAGCATCTAATCGTTTTCTTACATTAGATATTTATTCTCTCATCAATCTATACCACTTCGACGATATCAATGAAATGAATGGATAACTCATTGGAATTAATATATTCATATATATTTAAAGGAAAACACAGTCCATTAACATCTACTAGGTTTTTTTTTTTTTTTTTTTTTTTACTTGCAATTTGTACCAATTTGTAATTTGTTCGGAATCCCGCAACTATACTTTGAAGCAGATACATATTTAGATTTGATTGAGCTGAAATTCTGCACACATGCCCAGTCCCGGTGACAACACTTAGCTATCTGTGCGACGCCACTCCAAATCCAACATGGCAGAACACCCAAGACAGCGGACTATTATTTCCCAAAGCATTCCCACAATATGGGTATCAAATGAAAGGGACTGCCGAGAACAACCCCAAAGACTAAGTGACGTCACTCTAAATCCAATAATATTTATTTATATTGCACAATGTATGTACTTATACAAAACAACAATAGTAGGTACTTCTTAAACGACTTCATTAGCTAATAAAAATAGTATCCTACTAATATTATGCACTTACCTAAATGTGCAAGTATGCCTGATGGTGAAGATGTTTGCCAGTTTGCCACTCCTTCACGCAGACCGCTGAACGGATAACAAAACATAGGACACCTCACAACCCGGGAAAAGACAAGACACATCCGGATCGCGGGCGAAACCTCCGAAATGCAATAATGCTACTTTTCTTAGATGCCGAAGTTATCAGTTGCATCAAGATATATAAGCTGAGATCTCTTTCATTTTCCAACCTATAGCCATAGAAGCGCTATCGTCATAGTCAAATTAAACGAAGGTAGGTAGATCAAGAGATTTCCAATAACACATAAACACGATGTAAAATTCGTCTTTATGGTATTATGCATTAATAATACGTAATAGCATTACATAGCGTTCACTCCGATATCACAGTGTGGCATCAAGACAAACACCATGATTCAGATTGTGATACTAGAACAAATTAACATGATCCTCAATATCAGCTTTGCAACACAAAATCAATATTATATTATTCTTAACTTCATTTTAGTACTTATGTTGTTCTCAATACCGTTTGGCATTGAGATACCAGAATAAACCCGATATTATGCTCAATGTTATCTTTGTTACACAATATCAATAATTTATTATTTTTTACTTTAATTTAGTACTTATATTATTCTAAATACCCATTTGTAATACCAGGATAAACTTAATATGATTCTCAATATTATCTTTGTGTCATGAAATCAATACTACATTGTATTATTCTTAATCTCATCTTAGTACTTATGTTATTCTCAATACCACATCTGCGATACTAGAACAAACCTGATATGATTCTCAATACTATCTTTGTGATACTGTAGTCCACACTGTTTAATTCAAAATATCATCTTTTTGATACCAGAATCACTCCAAATACAATTCTTAATATCATATTTGTAACACCAGAACCATGCCAATATAACACTCCATATTGTCATTGTATTACCAGAATTACTACACATACAATTCTCAATATTATCCTGGATAATCTCAATATAAACTCAGTATCAATCAGTTCGTAACATATTTATTTTTATGAATTACTTTAAACAATTATCATAGATCAGGGTTTTCTTTATATTTCATAGTATCATCATGTACTTGTAGGTACATACAACAGCAATATTTTACCATTATACCTTGTCGGTGCATTGATTAAGATATATGTATAAATTCTTGGTTATGTTTTGATAATAAATAAATTATTATTATTATTTACTTTCATGTAAACTCTCAATTTTTTTAATCAATAATTCAATAAACTCAAATTCCTGACAAATACCTAGTATAAATCAATTAATCATTTCCAAGCAATTATTATTACACAACTGCTCGGCCAAACTAAATACAAACAAAGTTAATAGCAATACTTTGGTATTTCAAACAATATTTTTTAGATAAGTTTATTAACCTAATGCAATAATAATAATGAATCTGCGATTGCCAATCTGCAATGCAATTTATCCAACTGATAGGATTATGAAAGCAGTTAAAATTACGAAAGCAATTCAGTTATATATTTTATCTTCTCTCTATATGTTTTTTTTTTTTTTTTTTTTTTTTAGGTATTTACCGGTGGTGCATTGCCGTATGTCTGGTTGTTCGATGATGGAAGGGCCTTGGTGGAATTAAATTGTGTAATTCCAACGCATACTCCCCGAAGTGAATCCGATAGAAAACTGATAGGCTGGCAACTCTGCGTCGATGCTCAAGGCTCTGAAGTCTTGCTTCGACCAATGCATCGTTGCCAGAATATATCACTATTATATACTTGAGATAGATGCGCAACTCTAAATTCACTTGTGTAATCTAGCCAATACATAGTTTTTTGTTGTTGTTATTATATCTATGGTTTCTTTCATGTGTGGCAATAAATAAATATTATTATTATTATTATTTATCATAATATTTGCGCCTTTGATCACGAATAGATGGTGTTACGTTAATTTATCTCGAGATCCCGCCCCGAGATTCACCCTTTCCTCAGCCGGCACTCATCAATTTAATCTAATTCATACAGAGAAACCCAAACCCCTTTATCCATTGAAACCAAGGAAACAAACGAAATTCTATGTAATTCTGTCAAGAATCGAACTTTCACCCCAAAATCACAGTTAGGCGAGCCCCCGGTCGAGCCAATCACACCCTCACTGAAACTATGAACATTTAGAATACATCCAACTGTATTCGACGCGCATAAACTCGCTCTACTCAATGTTAGATGGCGATACCAGCAGTGACACCATATTTGATTGAAATTTGCTCCAAGTTGCATGGTATGGTTGCCAGTGAGCCTCAATCTAACCAGTAGTTATATTCAATTGATCTTTTAAACTTTTCAAAACAAAGCGGGTACTACTATTTATGTTAAAGAAATAATTTTAAACTACCCTCAGACTCGTTAAGATGTTAGATAAAAGCAAATTAGCGTGTATGTATTTTTCCATTAATAATATCTCGAATAATAATAAATAGAATCGAATCGAAATAATAAATCGAATTCTGATTCTTGAGTATCGCTGTTTAAGTTATAGCAATAATAAACGCTGCCAGCCCGCCGGGAACCTTGCCGATCGGCAGCAGGTGAGCCTCGAGGAAATTTTAATTTTTTTTTTTTTAATTATAGTCGTAGACTTGCCCGTACATTCCGCACATATATTGCAAATCAATAAATAATGTAATCATATCGAGTTTACTATAAGCCACCATCATTAGATACAATATGATCCAACTTTTATTTTTCTTATTCTTTTTTTTTTCTAGAAATTAAATATAGGTAGGTACTTATGTATCCTTCATGTAGGTACCATTAAAATTCATCATGAACAATTTTATTATTATCGAAGTTATAATTTTATTACAATTTTATTATAATCGAACACAGATTTATCAGTCAATTATTATGTATAATTAAAACCCCTTATCATGTACTTCCCACACATACCTTATGACTTTGATATTATTTTATTTATTATTACAGAATTTTGTCATTACTAGACCAAGTTTTTAGATTTGTGAAGCTTATAGGTGGATGTACCAGCACTTCACCAGACTTTTACACCTTTCACTTCCAGGTTTAAATAAATAAATTCATATTGTATGAAAATATAATACTGAATAGATCTTGTAGGTAGTTTTACTTTATTAACCTCACTCGGTTTTCAATAAGAATGATAACTATTTGGGCTTACCCCTTTTGTTTTTATCCTCGTCGCCATATGTAGTGATCGGTATCACCACAAAGGTGTTCGCCTATCTATTGGTATGACACTGGCTCACTACTACCACTAGATACGAGCGCAAGCGCACGTCCGACCCGCACCGTGTCTATCGCCAGACTGCCCGGTTGACGGTACGCCCTCTACTAGTGTACATGAGACAATGTATTGTATCTATTGTATAGATACAAACACTACACTTTATTTTTTCGTAATATTTTTCTTACGTCCATTGGGATGGACTCGAACAGAAGTGTCTTTGAGTTCTTGATTTCATCACTTGTGTATGTTGCCTTACAAATACGTACTAATGATTCTTCATCTACGATTGATACTTTATTTCTTATAAACGATAACATCTCATCAATGATGATATTACACATATTGCACTTTACAAAATTCGACATTTTATTACACCGCTCGAGTGAACGCTAAGGACACGCTCGACGCTGTTGGAGGCGCACGCGAGACTGTAAGCGGCTGCGGCTTTGGAGAAGCGATCGCAGCGCCCTCCAGAATATAAACCGTTATATGTATACAGACTTCATAGACTGGGATGACGCTCTGGCTAGTGACGTCACCGAGGCTTGTAACCGGTTTGCTATTAGCTTAGCTAATCTCGGCAACATTCGAGTGCCGCGTAATGTTATAAGTAGCGAGCGTAGGTATATTGAGTTGCATATATTTACCGATGCCTCTCAAACGGCGTATAGTGCGTGTGCCTATGTTCGTACTATAGGAAATAACAAGCTAGCGGTTGTTCGATTACTATGCTCCTACACATACCTTTGGTGGCAGGCAACGCCAAGAGCGAAAATGACTTCGGAATGAATGGTTCGACTTCAGATGGCTATTTTTGTAATTGTTAAGTGGGTGTCGTAAGAGGCGACTAAGGAAAATTTAAACCAGGGAATGGGCAGCAGCGTTTCCTGTGACCTGACCAACATTACTGCGCTCGCCAACCCGCCTGCCAAGCGTGGCGAGTATTGGCATATCCTCTCAATGGATAACACGAAAAATAAACGACCCCCAGTACCCGGCAGCCACGCTATTCCTGGCGATGGTAGCAGCCAGGTAAACGACAGGGCAGGGGGTGCGAAGAATCCCACTCTTTTATATGATTTGTAGTTCTCTGTGTATTTAGTCTACTTAATAAAAAAATACTTTTACTACAAGGTGTCTTCGTGAGTCAAGTATAAATGGTTCAAAAAGAGACAAAACAATGAAAAAGAGACCCTCTTGTCACATGTTGTGGAGTACTTACGTAGGTACTATAAGTGTAAAGGTCATAAAGTTATTACTATGTTATGGGTGGATGGATCTCAAGACCATTATTTCAAAGAGATATTGTTATAGACTCCGCCACTAGAAGTGGTACAAATTTATAATCACTCTTTACTCAAATAACTAACAAAGTATTCATAGGTAGTACCAACGCAGTGATAAGCTTAAAACAGATTGTATTGGATCAAGTATTTTTATTAACTAACTACAACATTGATATGACATAAAGTGTTAAACTATACTAACACACTTGGAGAAATAAGTTAGATCTAGGGTTGTAATGTAACGGAGGCCTTCTTAGTGGAGGCGGAGGCGGATGCGTAGGCGACGAGTTTCACCTCCGCGGATGCGGAGGTGAAAGTGGATGTAGAAAAAATTTAAATTTGTGGTTCATTAAAAGTACAAAATCTTTCAAAACTTTCGTGAACTAAATTCATATTAAAAAAAAAACATATTATAAAGAAAAAAAAATATTCGTAGATAGTTATACCGGGTCTATTGGCGCATAGAATATTATCAAAATATAATTTTGACTAACCTCGACGTTTCGATCAAGTTGCATTGATCGTGGTCACGAGTGGACTGAGATGGCGGGTAATTATATTTTGATAATATTCTATGCGCGAATAGACCCGGTATAACTATCTACGATTGCAAAATCTTTATTTCAAATACGGACATTTATAGTAGGTACACTTGTTATTTACTTATTATTATTTTTCCACCTTAACACGCAAATTTTATCAGTGAGACTAGATAAATAAATAATGATTAAATGTAATAGGTGTAAGTTGTTTATGAAAAGAGTAATTACTGAGTTTATTGCTGGCTCTTCTCAGCAAAAGCAACCTTCCGAACCGAGCATTACAGTCTAGAATATTCATAAGTGCTTGTAAAGGCCTAATTGAATAAAAACATTTTCATTTAAGTAGTTTCGACAGGTTGATTCCTGTTGTGCATCATTTGACAAATGACATAAGCCCGCCCCCACCCCAACCGCGTTCCCGCCGCGCACTCGTTGATTCTTGACCATTTTGCGCGCAAAACACGGCACGCGGTCGGACGGCTGAGTCGCCGTCGAGCGTCGCTGCACGTGCGTTATTGTTCTAGGATTCGTCGTGATTAAACCTCCGTTACAACTCCGCAATAATAGTACGGAGGCGGAAGCGAAGATACGATTTCATGCGGAACTTCCGCAGTAACGGAGGCGAAGATCCGTTACAACCCTAATACATATACCTAAATATTTTATTTCATAGTTTTCTTTTTGATGACTATCTCACCATGGTAAGTGATGAGTAGATGATAGCCTAGAGCAGGGGTCGGCAAACCGCGGCTCGCGAGCCGCATGCGGCTCTATGAAGGGTCTGTTGCGGTCTCATCAAGTTCCCCTCAACATCATTTTTGGGTGCATATGAGTTCAAATATTACTTAAATACCGCGAGCCAAATAATTGTCTTTATTTCGAACCCAAACACAGTTTACTACATTTTACTACAGTCCTATTAAAATTTGGAATACAGTGAAGAACCTAAAACAGAAAACTGCGGCTCTTTGAGCATCCGAGAAGTCGATATTTTTCTGGAATCTGGCTCTTTGTCTAAAAAGTTTGCTAACCCCTGGCCTAGAGTGGTAAACACAATGCCTACTAGGGAACTACCTGTGACTCAAGTGCTAATGAAACAGATTTTCAATATACTATTTCATTTTCTTCACCAAAAGCTCATTGTAGGCAACTATTTGACATAACTATCACCAGATAATTATACAATGGCAATAATCATAATGTATAAATATTTAAATATCATCAGAGTTTAATAACGTCAAGAGACCTTGATACTCCATTTCCTTAAACATTATATCCTGATTCAGGGTGTGTAAAATATCTTGGAATCGTTGTCGCAATGCCAAGTTTTCCATACCTGAAATCTCATGTTGTGTCCTTTGCCTGCGCTGTTTTAACTCATCAAGTTCAGTTTTAACTTGGTCAATTCTGAAAGACATATTATCTTTTGCTATTTCACGAGATTGATAGTCATCATCTTCGGAAGAGAGACCGCCACTTTTAGAAACAACTGTTGCTGATGGGGTTGTAGAGTGGCTGTGCCCTGCATATGTCTTGAGATTTTGCATGCTATGTGGTAATTGAAACATATGTGATCCAAATTCTATAGGTAGGGCATCCCTTTTAGTGGATAAATCACCCAAACCATAAGCAGAATTTGTATCTGATAAGCGACTATCATAAGCTGACAAGTGACTATCTTCCAAATCATTATTCAAACAATCTTCCTCCAAATCACTATCACTTACTGCTCCACCAAATATGTCCACAACATTTGAGGTATCTGTTATATTTGGGACATATGTTGATGATGATGTTTTACGTTTAGGAATGCGATCTTGTTTGGGTTTCTTTTCTGATTTTGTACTTTGTGGTTTTGGTGGATCATGTTTAGGATGTTGGTTATCATCTTCTTTAATAACCTCCCATGTGATACTAGAGGCTTCATTGTCAGCACGAAAAAGTCTCTTCACTTCTTTTTCAATTTCAGGAGCTTCCACAAATTTTTTCTTTAGTGTTTTCCTGAAACGACGTTTTCGGACATTTTTGGTAGGTGGTGTTATGCCATGGGGCCACAAAAACTTCTTTTCTACTTTGAAGGGATCTTTCTTTTTGTTTTTTACAGGCATCTCTTCCTCAGTTGGAGCCTCAGGTTGATCCTTACAAATCATCATTTGACATATATCAGCTGTTTTATAAAAGCTTTTATTGTCAATAGTTTTTAAAGATTCAATTATGGTTGGTAAATCAACAATTTTGCCGTGCATCAGCCAGTGATCTAAGCGAACCTGTCCGTGTCTCATGTCGTTGTCAATTTGTATAGAAAGGCGATTTTTTATATTATCACCAATTTTAATAATTTCCTTCAACATTTTTGCAGGTTCTTCTGGAAGCCTCATTATAAACTGGGACTCCAATTCAGTTGGATAATCTGGTTCTTTTTTGTCTTTACTCATTATTAGAATTCACTCAAAGTTTTAATAGAATTTTAATTGGTAAATTTAAAATTTCAAATAAAATTCATAAAAGTTATAATAAAATTATCGTGTTTAACGAATTATCACAAAAAATGTATTACTTTAGATAAATTATAAATTAGTTAGATAGAGCTTCTTTTTTTAACGTTTTTGGCTTGGTATCTAGACTTTTAAGCCATTTCTTTACATTAAATATTTTTCCTTTATAATAAAGTTACTATTTTTGTCACATTCACTGCAAAGTCTAGTCCTCGTCCGTACAAGTCTGGTCTAATTTTAGTGAAATTGGGGGCTGTTCCACTAAAACGTTTCACGGACTTTTTGGGACAACCTGGAATTCTACACGCTTTCATTTCACTTTACTTGTGCACTTAGATTGATCATTATTGGACAAAACACCACCAATATTATTCAATAAATTACAAAATACACTAATTTTAATGAAAATAAAATAAAAACGCAACGTCACTCTGCAAGTTCCCGCCAAAAAGTCAGATAGAGCTTCGCTCGCACCTCGGAACAATTATAACTAGCATGGAAGCCGGGCTAAAATAAGAAATGAAATGCATATTCGTTTCGAATTTACTTTCGACGTTAATAATGCGTGGGAAAGAGACATATAATACCGTTCTGTTTCGTTATCATGCAGGTTGTCACAAGCTATTTTTTGGCTAGTGATGGGCTTATCATCGACATTGTCGTGTCGATATAAGTCATCAAAGCAAACAAGTAAATATAGTTAGTACTAGCTGTGCCCGCGACTTCGTCCGCGTGGAATAGTGACTTTGGGCATATCTTTTGGTTTATTTTGGATTAACAAATGTTCGACGTGATTCTTTAAATTGACATAACTTTTTTATTTAAGAACCGATTGACATGAAACAAACACTAAATGTTAAGTGAAGCTTACCACAATATATTAGTGAAAACCACATCCGAATACGCCGTTTCTGAGATTAGCTTGCACAAACAGACAAAATTCTAACAATCATTGTTTTGGGTGCTATTTCGTTGATAAAGGACCCAATAGTATTTTTTCTCATATATATTCCATGTACAGATAGCGATCCGTAACATTTTTATTATATGTACCTATAGATAGAATAGTTTTCTATTATATATTAAAATATATATTATCCTTTTCTTAATATTCATATAGTTTATCCTTTTCTTAATATTCCCATGTTATTATTAATTTATTATCGGCCTGAAAACGCACCTCCAGACTTTACCAGGCCTACGCCACACTTGACGGATATTCCGTCGCGGATTGCTTCAAAATGACCATAAACGGGCACACTTAGCGGAAAATCGGTCGTTCTGTCACGGACCGCTCGCACTCAGCGTCTGCTCCGTCCGGCTACTTTTTTTTTTTTTTTTTTTTGAGGAGGACTTAAAGGTGGCGGTCTGAAGGACCATAGACACCCTTACGCGGACTATTCGGTGAGCGCTTAGGGCTCTCAGCCGTGTAGGGCTCTCAGCCGTGTCGTCCGGCTACAACGCATTTCGTGTATTTATATGTATCGCGGCACATTTGGCGGATAACACGCAGCGACGGATCCATTACGAATACACCGTATAGGCGCTGGCTGTCGACGGATATTCTGCCAAGTGTGGCTTTGGTTTATTAACGGATTTACCACGACGGAAGATCGGCGTCGGAATATCCCTCAAGTGTGGTAGGAAAGAGACGATAAGAATTTGACACAAGTATAAATGAAACTACAATTATTAATTGAATGTCTTTATTAATCATTAAAATCCATACTTAATATAAATGCGAAAGTGTGTCTGTCTGTCTGTCTGTTACCTCTTCACGCTTAAACCGCCGAACCGATTTAGATGAAATTTGGTATAGGGATAGTTTGAGTCCCGGGAAAAAATATAGAATAGTTTATATCCCTGAAATCACCCTTTAAGGGGGTGTGAAAAGGGGGGTATTGTATGAGAAAAACCTATTGATGCACTGACTCCATTTCATTTTCATTTCACCATCATTAGGAAATCTGCAACAGTATTGAAATGATTATCGATAACCATTTTTACATCACTAGTCAAAATCATATAATAAAGCAAATACGTGAATTCTTTGAGTAGATAGGCATAAAGTACTATTTTTATTTATCGTCTATCACTTTTTTTATTTCCAATATTGAAAAATATATCTCTAAACTCACCGATGAAATGTTAACGTTTCGTTCTCATTTTCTATTCTCGAACTATGGGCTTTACACCCTTCAACAAAGACTTTAAACTTATACTATAGACCGGACATAGCGAACAAAATCGTAATCCAATACTTAAATACTTATGTACTCTGGAGTACATAAGACTAGTTTGGCACCACTCACCCATAGATGACTATTATACTCACCACTGCATGTCAACACGTATTTGTGTCCACAAAAATAAATCATATTGAGAGTAGACGCCGAGTTGCGCATTACGAAACTGCAAATCGCGATATGGTAAAACGACTGGACCTAACATCGGTTTATTTTCGTAAGTATTGTTTATATTTACTCAGTAATTAATTAGAACTCAATATATTTTATAAATAGTTCTAGAACATTGCAAATTTTGTAATATACGCCAGCTATTGTTGAGTAGCTTAACCATGCCTTGTAAGAGATGTATGTTGTTTATCGATTTTGTTATCGATTAAATTTTATGAGGTAATTCTTTTTCGGACTTCATTGAAGAAAATAATTAAAATTTTAATGATTTTTCAGACCGTCTTCTTCAAATTAATATTCATTCTGCTTATACCATCCCCAAATACTGCCTGTACCAAAATTTACATATACTCTTCGCCGTAGTCGTGGGCTGGTGCGTGATGACGGCAACCGACTCGACGCTATGGATTCTACTGATACTTTGATTCCTTGGAAGATGGGTCGGCCTTTAGTGTGGGACGCTACCTGTGTCGACACTTTGGCACCGTCTCATCTTCCAGAGACCGCAGTTAGGACAGATGGTACCGCTACTTGCGCTGAGAATCTCAAACGGCGCAAGTATAGCAATCTTGATAGTTGCTACATATTTGAGTCGTTTGGGGTTGAGACAATGGGCCGTGGGGACCAGCTGCTCACCGCGTTTACCGTGTCATCGCTAAACGCCTCATCGAAGCGTCACGTGACCGGAGTGCTGGCAAATACTTTGCAACGTATTAGCATTACCATTCAAAGAGTCAGTGCTGCAAGTATTCTGGGCACGCTACCACCTGACAGCGATCTGGACCAGTTGGCTTATGTTTATGTTTATTCCTCCAAATAGGCCTTCACAGGCGCTTCACTTATGAATTGTCAGATTCTAATAACTCTAATGCACGGTTCGGAAGATTGCTTTTGCTGAGAAGCCGGCAATAACCGCGTTTGTTGTATCGGAGCCCCCTTAAATATATATTTTATTTTTAGTATTTGTTTTAATAGTGGCAAGAAAATTTCAACTGTCTAGCTATCGCGGTTCTTGAGATACGGCCTGGTGACAAACAGATGGATAGACAGCGAAGTCTTAGTAATAGGGTCCCGTTTTTACCCTTTGGGTACGGAACCCTAAAAAAAGATCTTCAAGCAACTGAGCCGATTTTCTTGAAACATAGCTCAGAACACAATCGCAATCTAGGTGATGCAGTCCTAACCATACTTAATAATAATAATTTATATGTAAAAATAATTTTCAAAATAAATTATAAAATTTTATTGCTTTATATTTTTTGTACTTGTTTTATTCAATTGTGTATGTAAATGTGAACAAATAAACGTCTTTTATTATAGATAGTCGATACCTAATATCTGAATGCTTGGTAACATCCCTATCACGTATGTTTGCTATTCAAAGATAGATGGGACTTTTTGGCGGGAACTTGCGAAGTGACGTAGTGTTTTCGTTTTATTTTCATTAAATTCGTGTATTTTGAGTTTTATTGAATAATTTCGGTGGTGTTTTGTCCAATAAAGACCAATCTAAGTGCACAAGTGAAGTGAAATGAAATGAAAGCGTGTATCGTGATTTTCCAGGTTGTCCCAAGAAGTCCGTGAAAAGTTTTAGTGGAATAGCCGCCAATTTCACTAAAACTAGACTGGACTTGTTCAGACGAGGACTAAACTTTACAGTGAAAGTGACAATAAAACGTGACTATAACATAAAATAATGAATATTTTAAATTAAGAAATGGCTTAAAGGTCTAGACACCAAGCCAAAAAGCATGGAAAAAAAAAACAAAGATAGATGGCGACACAGAGGCATGGACTGGGATCACAGTTTTTCTATGACATTTCTTCTGACAGCCGTTCTATTGTATCTATATTTAAAGGAGATGTTTCAGATTTGTATGGAGTCTTGGACTGCACATTGTACACTTGACTAAAAGTCGTGGAAAAATAAATCAAACATGAGAAAAATACTTATTTCTAATAATTTTACGTTGTTTTCATGTACAAGGCATGTTTCGACATTTTTAATGGCAATTTCATTGCATGTTTTTTAAATGGCGACGACGATTACAATTACGTCAAACTGTCAAACTGACATGAAATACAACATTGATAATATTATTAAATAGATAATTTTATCCTCTTTGATTGATAAATTGATTGACTAACAATAGCAAGGAACATATTTACAATAGGTACAATTGATTTATTGACTTATCCATACAACCGATTCACCACCCAGTTTTACGTTTATAATAAATACTATACTACCAAGTTACTGGATTAAATTAACTGGTTTAAATTATTGATTTTGAGAAGAAATTGCATTAAGTTATTATTATGTGAAAGTCGAATCTGTTTTGTACATCTTGCTGGACACAAAGTCCGAATTCAAATACTCGTTTCTTGTGCAATCTAGAACTCAAACGCATCAAAATACAAGAAATAGAAATAGAAACATTTATTTTGTGAAACATAGGTAAAAAGATCTTAAATAAGTAATGTGTGCGCTATGTTTTGCCATGAAAGGCATACAAAATATGGTTTGATAAGAGAGGTATAATGATGAAAATTAAAATAGTATTATAATAAAATCATGAAATTAAAAATATGTCAAAAAAAAGGAAATAGAAATTATACATAATTATATATAAAATTCATCAACGTAATAACATTTATCTAATAATAACTTAGTCAATTCCTTTTTGAATTTTTGTAAGGGCATACATTTTATCATGTCAGGTATCTTATTAAATATTCTAGGAGCTATACCAAAAAAGCTCTTATGCATTAAAGCCGTTTTACACTTTACATGGCACAGTTGATTCACATATTGAGCATGAATTGTTTTTTTCTTTGAATCTGAGACTTTTTCAAAGAGTTGTGGATTTGTTTTGACAAACAATGCCGTTTCCAGGATATGCAACGCTGGAAGGGTTAATATTTTTAATGATTTAAAATATGGCATATAACTATCTGTTATTTTTAAACCACACATTGACCTTATGCAACTTTTTTGCAACCTAAACACCAGCTTCCTATCTGTTGACTGTCCCCAAAAAACAACACCATACCTCAGAACTGAAGCTACTAGTCCATGATACGCTGTTAGTAGATTCTCAGTATTTACTTTTTTGGACAGTTGAGAAAGTAGGTATGCAGATTTACTCAATCGCTTACACATCTCTTCAACGTGAGGTTTCCAAGTGAGTCTATTATCTATTATGATACCCAAGAATTTAATACTACTTGCTTCTTCTATTTTGCAATCTTTATAGGTAATATTTATATCTACTTGAACTAACACGCCTTAGGTGGAAATGCATAACTTTTGTTTTATTTAAATTAATTACTAGATTATTATTGTCGAGCCATTTTATGATGTCCAAGAGAGAATTATTAATGTCATTTTGATAATTAATTGGATTATTGCATTTTATAATAGCTGTCATCTGCAAAGAGAACCATTTTATGTCTTGTAATTTTTGGAAGATCATTTATATATTTTAAAATTAAATACAAGCAACAAATACAAGCTAGAATAAATGAGAGCAATAATTGTGGCTTTCGAGTTTCGCGCTGAGCTTTCTGTCACATCCAAGAAATATGTATACTAAATGGATAGGTAACTCTATATACATACTTAAAGCAAATACCTATCAATTGCGAAAAAGGGAAAGATAACAGCTGCCTTGGGACAATCTCTCTTTCTTTCATTAAGGGAAGTAGGGATAGAAAGAGAGATTTGTCCTAACGTTGTTGTTATCTTTCTCTTTTTCGCAATTGATAGATTGGTATGGATAGCTTCCTATCCAGGTAGAATACATAATACTTGCGTTTGTGCAATATGGCGGTTTATGTTGCCCTGTGAAATATTTGTTAGTAATAAAAAATATTTTTGTACAGCGTTTATCGACAACAAAAATAAAATGAGATATTTTTTATCGGTTTGAATAATTATTTAGCTTATTTTTAATATGTGTACAATGTGCAGTCCAAAAATGAAACATCTCCTTTCTTTGCCCTTCAACAACACAAGACATCTTGTCCAGGGCACTGTACACCTCTCGTATACAGGGTGTAATTGACAGGTTGGCAAAAACGAAAAGTATGAATTCAGACTGGTATTGTTAATATTTAGATAGTGAAATATTTTCCCGGAAAGGATAGGTGAACGTTTTTCAATTTTCAATTTTATTTCGGCTACGCAATGTATAACGAACATTGCGCGCGTTGTTCATTTATACTAATAGGTACTTCAGGACGTGGGCCCCGTTTGTAATAAATACATTATACACTACACACACAAATACACCTATCAAAAAATTTAACACAAATTCAATACCTATCAAAAATTAAAATAGTCACTTACCTAAATTAAAGTCTCTCGGGTCGTATAAGGCATGGCTCGAAGTGGTTGCCTCCGTGCTGCACGCACAGTTGTGCTCGACGCAGGGTTTCGGCATGGAGATTCATGACGATACCACACAACACAAAAACACACAACTCAACTCAGCGCACAACAGAGTCCCGAACTCCCGATAATCAAAAGAAAACGAAATAGACGTCCAGAACGCACCAGCAATCGCGGCAAACTGAAGTTTAACTGAACTGACGGCTGACGGTTTCGTTTGCCGGCAAACTTTTGAGAGTGTGCGTGACAAGTGTAACAATTAGGGCTGCCACATGATATGAAATGAAACATTTTTATTTCGGTAATAGTAGGTACGTTAGTCGAGGAGCCCGTGGCGCAGTAGTTACCGTGGTCAGCCTGCGATTGAGATAAAGATAAAGATGAAGAACTAGGTATTGAAAAGAACCGTATCGTAATTGTATGATAAATTATTGTTATTAACCTCTATCTCTTGTTCTTATGGTTCTGCTTCTAAGTTTAAACCTAATACCTGTCAATCCTCAAGCAGCACGCGCGCGTTTTCGCGCCATTTTCTAAACACTAAGCAAACGCCGGCGTTCGCATAGATATTAAATGAAGCGTTTTTTTTAATAGGGTATTTATTCAAGAACGTAAATAAGAAGTTTTTCTTATAGTAGTCTGTAAATATCGAAAATAAGCTAACCTTTTCGTACCTACACGCGCGAACGCCGGCGTTCGCTCGGAGATTGACAGGTTAAGGAATGTGAATCTGGCAATATTGACGCGATGTTTTTACAATGTTTTATGTCCCACTAAATTGTCAAAACCAGTGGTTCCCAAAATTTTTTGGGGAAATACTTGATGGAACCCTACAATAAAACAATAGTTTTTAAAGGTGTATTCTTTATTAATAAGCATAATAAAAGTACAATGTAACAGTTACTATTTATTACTTACTTTACCAAATGGCAAGTACAATAACAGAAGATATTAAAAAAGAAAAAATATAACTAATGGGAGGTGTGAAACTGTTTTTTATTTTTCATCAATTGGTTGATATCAGGTTTGATAGAAGACAGTTGAAGTCTCATATCAGGTTTATTTAAAATAAGGTTTTCGGAATTAAGAAAGAATAAATAAGTAACCATACTCCTGAGTATTTTTTATTATTAAAGCATTTTCAATAAATAAAAATAAAATAACAAGTATTAAATTTCGTACGCGGTACAACCCTAGCAGTGTAAGCAAAGGCGCAGTGCCACACAAAGGGAGCGAGCGGTGTGCTGTCTCTGTCTGTCGTAGGTACTACGGAGGTCAGTAAACCTTGTGTGGTTTTACAGCTAACAGCTTATTCTGTGCGGGTTGTATGAATTTTCTCTTACAATTACATTGCAGAGTTTAAGTTTTTTGCTTTTTTTCACTAAAATTATGTTTTTAAGGCAAGATTTCGTTGTAACAAATGAATAGAACACAAATCTAGTTGAAAACCGGTCAGAAAATTGCATAATTTTCCTGAAGAAAATTCCAATGTTTTTCAGTCATAAATCATGGTCTGAAGCTACTATACTAAGTATACTTTCTGGCCACGTTCTCAGACAGAAATTAATAATTAACTCGCTTTTTTCACTTAGTAAATTCGTCAAACTCCCGACTCGTATCAACAAAACATAAAACTACAAAATTAAGTTGATAGCCAACATAAGTATTTTGACGTGTTGGATAGAACTTTTGTATTTGTTAGTATTATAAGGTGACCAAAGTTGACCATTTGACAGTACCCATTTTTTTGCTTGTGACACGTTCAAAAATAACAAAAACAAACAGCCATGTTTTGTTTCATTCACACATTACGATATGCTAATTGACATAAATGAATAAACTATATAGTACTCTGTTTTTATTTTAGCCCGGCTTCCATGCTAGTTATTGTTCCCAGGCTCGCACGGCCGGCGTGACTAGAGGTGTCTTGGTTTCGATACATAAGCGACAGCGCCTTAAAAAGGTTTCTTTTAGTCTATGAAATCCGGTCTCACTTTCCCGTATGAGTGATTCTCATAGAGGAGACTGGACAATAATATAACGAACGGGTAGTGATTCTGCTTCACTCTGGGACGGGCGTTGCTAGTTTAAGACATTTGTGACTAATTTTATGTTTAGAAATATTATTTTTACCATTTTAATTTGCATTTTACTAAAATAATAATGATTAACATTAATAATTGCACATAGAGCCTTATAACGAACGATGTGCACGCCTGAAGGGACTTGTTTACACAGAACAATCTAAAATGATGTCTTACTCTAGGTTTTTTTTTTTAAATAAGTTTTTAATCTGTTGACTCTTGACATTAACCTGACAAACATATTACATACTCTTTGCTGTCAAACAACTCGCGCAGATTTCAAAATTCGCGCCCAATTTTCAAGTAAATGTCATCGTCCCGATTGTCCCATTCACAGATTACTGATATGTCCCATTTGAGAGCCAAGTGGTGCGGACTCTGAAACCCCAATTGTCCCAAGAAAGAACTGACAGGTTAATTTAATTAACATCAAGACTAACAAAAATAAGCAAAATCATATGATTTAAGAATTATAAACATTTCTTTAAGGGATTTCCGCCTCGCCTCTCTTAAAAGCTGATTCCAGCGAAGTGATCGATTAAGTACCAACTTGTTTATAATATTTTGAAAGCCTACATTTGCCTAAGTTTTTGAAATGATTTAGAAACCAAGTAGTATTTTTTTTATTATTTTATATTCGAAGTAGAAATTTCGACTCTGTCACTAACGTAAATTTCTGTTTCGATCAAAATGTTCGTACCTATCTAGAATTAATTCTATATTTTTTTTAGTGATTCTAAGCTTGGTATATATTATAGCTAGTATTTTGTTAAACATTGTACAAATTGAGTAGAGGGATATGAATTGCAGCTGGAATGAATTGAAATGTTTCGAGGTAGAGTGAACTAATAGGGAACAATAATATTTTCCAACTACAAAACTTGTATGTACAAATTATAATTTACTAGGTATCAATATAATGCTTACAATAGGTAGGTACCTAGTAGGCCAGGGCTGTAGGTACCTAGTACCTACCTACAGCCCTGGCTAAGCAGCACAAAAAAACTGGCCAAGTGAGAGTCGGACTCGCGCACGTAGGGTTCTGTGAAAAACGGCAAAAAAATCACGTTTGTTGTATGGGAGCCCCCCTTAAATATTTATTTTAAAATACAACTGAGTATTTTGTGAATATTTCAAGTGCCTACCTGTTTCTATTATTGATATTGTGCAAAAAAGGGTTAAAAAAATTGTGTTTGTTGTATGGGAGCCCCCCTTATACATTTATTTTATTTTTAGTATTTGTTGTTATAGCAGCAACAGAAATACATAATTTGTTAAAATTTCAACTGTTTAGCTATCGCGGTTTTTGAGATACAGCCTGGTGACAGACAGCGAAGTCTTAGTAATAGGGTCCCGTTTTTACCCTTTGGGTACGGAACCCTAAAAATGGACATAAACAATCCAATAATGTTATGAAAACTCAAGCTGGCAATATATTTAGTCAATGTTAGGTACAATTAAATTAATTAAAAATCAGAATCCATTTGATTATGTACCAAACAAGTAAATTTTCATGTAATTTAAACCTAATTTATATGTTAAACATTGTATATTGTGACAAGAAAATGCTCATTTCTCTTCACACCATTCATTTTCTTTACGTACTTGGTCTTCTTCAGCAGCAGTGAAATCATTCTTGATATTGAATGTTTTGCGGATCTCTTCTGGTGTCTTACCCTTAATCATATTGGCTACTGTTTTGCATGTGACATCCAATAGCCCTTTAATGTCTAAATAGTTAGCAGCTAAAATAAGTTCAAAGAGAGTGCCTTGATCTACTTTCAAGAAATCAGCATCCCATGAAGAAATGTCATCAGTTCTTTTTTCTTTGTTTTCATCGTCTTCTGGTAATGGAGGATCGTCTTTGTGATAAGTGGCCCACTGGATAACCTTTTTTAAAATTGCCGAGTTAACATTAGGCAATGGCACTACTTCCTCCTCGTCATCCTCCATGCCTAAATCTTCCAACATGGTTTTTATGGTAACCGAGCATTTAGCAATATCAACATCCACGACAAAGACTTCCGTATCAGACGATTGCAGTTTTATATTCGGCATCTAAAATCAATAACAGAATCACATTGTTACGAAGGACGCCATTTATTTTGTAGTGCATACAAATTTCAGAGAACAATCTTACATTGCGCTACAGCAAAATAACCTCCTTTTAATACTGAGAGCGTAAGCTAAGTAATCACTAACTCGAAATTACTATCAAATTTTCTGTAAACTTATTTTACTAACTTGCTGGAAGTAGGAAAAATGGAATGAATGCAAAATTATTGTTCAATCCACAGAGTATCTATTTTTATATCTGGTTCATTCAATCAAAGAAGTTACTCTATGGTTCAAAGCATAGAGAGCCCTCTCGCAGATTTTTTGAATACCGCTAATGTAAATTGATCAGACGAATAGCGCTTATCGCCATCCGCAAACTTAGTATATGTATGTATAGCTATAACTAGCTACCGGCAATAGTACCTATACTTTAGCTTCCTTATTACTAACTAGCTTTCCGCCCTTTTTTTCCCGTATCCCTTTTTTACCCATTTAGAGATTGGATTTCGAAAAATCCTATCTTATTCTTCGTCTACATCTTAAAAAAAAAAACCTGTGAAAAATTTCAGCTTTCTAGGTCCAAGATAGACTGGGCGTTGATGAGTCAGTGAGTCAGGCCTTCTAATTTTTCATACCAACTTTCAACCCCCGTTTCACCCCCTCAGAAGTGTAATTAAAAAAAAACGCTAAAACATGTGTTTCTTTATTTCTAATTATTAGCTTAAAAACACAGTTTCATGCTTCTAGCTTCAAAAATGGCGGACTTCCATACAAACTTTCAACCCCCGTTTCACCCCCTCAGGGGTGAAATTCAAAAAAAACGCTAAAACACGTGTTTCTTTATTTTTAATTATCAGCTTAAAAACACAGTTGCATGCTTCTAGCTTCAAAAATGGCGGACTTCCATACAAACTTTCAACCCCCGTTTCACCCCCTCAGAAGTGTAATTTAAAAAAAACGCTAAAACATGTGTTTCTTTATTTCTAATTATTAGCTTAAAAACACAGTTTCATGCTTCTAGCTTCAAAAATGGCGGACTTCCATACAAACTTTCAACCCCCGTTTCACCCCCTCAGGTGTGAAATTAAAAAAAAACGCTAAAACACGTGTTTCTTTATTTTTAATTATCAGCTTAAAAACACAGTTGCATGCTTCTAGCTTCAAAAATGGCGGACTTCCATACAAACTTTCAACCCCCGTTTCACCCCCTCAGGGGTAGAATTTTAGAAAACGCTAAAACACGTATTTCTTTATTTTTTAGCCTAAAAACAAAGTGTCATGGTTCTAGCTTCAAAAATGACGGACTTCCGTACGAAATTTCAACCCTTTTTTCACCACCTTAAAGGTTGAATTTTAGAAAACGCTAAAACACGTGTTTTTTAGTTTTTGATTGTTAGACTAAAAACAAAGCTTCATCTTCTAGCTTCAAAAATGGCGGACTTCCATACAAACTTTCAACCCCCGTTTCACCCCCTCATGGGTAGAATTTTAGTAAACGCTAAAATACGTATTTCTTTTTTTTATTTGTTAGCCTAAAAACTAAGTTTCATGGTTCTAGCTTCAAAAATGACGGACTTCCGTACAAACTTTCAACCCCTTTTTAAAGGTTGAATTTTAGAAAACGCTAAAACACGTGTTTCTTAATTTTTTATTGTTAGACTAAAAACAAAGCTTCATGGTTCTAGCTTCAAAAATGATGCGACTTCCCTCCAAAATTTCAACCCCTTTTTCACCCTTTTAAGGGTTGAATTTTAGAAAACGCAAAAATACGTGTTTCTTTATTTTTAATTGTTAGCCTAAAAAAAGTTTCATGGTTCTAGCTTAAAAAAATCGCGGGCTTCCATACAAAATTTCAACCCCCGTTTCACCCCCTCAGGGGTATAAATTTAAATAACGCTGATACACATGTTTCTTTATTTTTAATTGATAGTCTAGAAACAAAGTTTCATGATTCTAGCTTCAAAAATGACTGACTTTCATACAAACTTTCAACCCCTTTTTCACCCCCTTAAAGGTTGAATTTCGAAAAATCCGTTCTTATTCCTCAGTCAAGTTTTAAAAACAACACCTGGAAAAAAAATCAGCTTTCTAGGTCTAAGGGTTTAGGCTGGGCGTTGATAGATCAGTCAGGACTTATCCTTTTATATACAGGGTTACTGGTTATTCGATACATTCCTTTAAGGGCGTGATAGTATACACTGTAAGCTACGAAATGAACCCTATATTGCATGGTACAAATGTTGACCGTTACTGAGATATTTGGGAATTTAGTATTTTCTCGAAAAAATCCCGAATTACAACTTCAAAATCAAATTTCAAAAAGTACGTAACATTTTTAACCTTTTTTGTTTCTGGTACTCAGACAACATGTAAATACTATTTTTAAAACAATTAAATGATGAAATTTTGCAATGGCTTCGACACAATATCTTTTAAATCGTGTCACTTTGAATTATTTCTCTGTTTTCTTAAAGATTAAAATGCCATTAAAAAAAAAAAGTAATGGAGTTAGAAGTGTACAAAATGTACCAAAACTTCCTCACCTATCTAGCTATCTAATAAAGTAAGAATATTAAAAAAACTCTCTACAAAATATGAAGAATTAGTTCTTAGAAACAGAACAGGTCGCAATTTATTAAAAAAACATTTATAATTATTTTTACAGAAAAAGTGTCCATACACCGCCAATGTTATGATAAGAGATCGGCAAATTCCGGTATAGTTCGGAATGGTTATGCCCGTCTTCGCTGGTAAGTTTTGGGTTCGCTAGCGTCAGTTCGTTTACGAACAACTGACTGCGCGTGCGTTTAAGTTTTGTTAACCAAGCTACGTGAATTCTCGCGAGTATTTCTTTTGTAAAATGGGTCTTCCAAGGCGACAAGGTAGCAGAAATCATTTATAAAAGCTGAGTACGTCGATATCTTGTTTGTGTATGGATTTTGTAATGGAGATGCTGCGGCTGCCCGAGCTGAATACATACATCGATTCCTAAATCGGTGACATCCAAACGTAGGTCGATCAGCGTCATGTTGGCGTCTCTGAAAAGTACACATTCGTATATATTTATGTTAAATACCCTTACGTTTGGTTGTCTTCAATTCGGAAATCGATATAATCGTATCACCTTGGAAGATCCGTCGCCATTTTACAAAAGAAATACTCGCGAGAATTCACGTAGCTCCGTTAACAATACTTAAACGCACGCGCAGTCAGTTGTTCGTAAACGAACTGACGCTAGCGAACCCAAAACTTACCAGCGAAGATTGGCATGACCATTCCGAACTATACCGGAATTTGCCGATCTGTTATCACAACATTGGCGGTGTATGGACACTTTTTCTGTAAAAATAATTATAAATGTTTTTTTAATAAATTGCGACCGTGTTTTTATCTCGGAACAATAACTAACATGGAAGCCGGGCTAAAATAAGAAATGAAATGTATATACTTTACCTTTTCTTACTTTCGACGTTAATAGTGCGTGGGAAAGAGACATATAATACCGTTCTGTTTCGTTATTATGCAGGTTGTCACAAGCTATTTTTTGGCTAGTGATGGGCTTATAATCGACATTGTCGTGTCGATATAAGTCATCAAAGCAAACAAGTAAATATAGTTAGTACTAGCTGTGCCCGCGACTTCGTCCGCGTGGAATAGTGACTTTGGGCATATCTTTTGGTTTAGTTTGGATTAACAAATGTTCGACGTGATTCTTTAAATTGACATAACTTTTTTATTTAAGAACCGATTGACATGAAACAAACACTAAATGTTAAGTGAAGCTTACCACAATATATTAGTGAAAACCACATCCGAATACGCCGTTTCTGAGATTAGCTTGCACAAACAGACAAAATTCTAACAATCATTGTTTTGGGTGCTATTGCGTTGATAAAGGACCCAATAATATTTTTTCTCATATATCTTCCATGTACAGATAGCGATCCGTTACATTCTTATTATGTGTAGATAGAAAAGTTTTCTATTATATATTTTTTAATTAATATAATTTAACCTTTTCTTAACATTCCCATGTTATTATAATTTATTATCAGTATAGGCGCTGGCTGTCGACGGATAATCTGCCAAGTGTAGCTGTGGTTTACTAACGGATTTACCACGACGGAACTTCGGCGTCGGAATATCAGTCCAGTGTGGTAGGAAAGAGACGATAAGAATTTGACACAAGTATAAATGAAACTACAATTATTAATTTAATGTCTTTATTAATCATTAAAATCCATACTAATTAATTTTATAAGTATAAAATATTGTAAATGCGAAAGTGTGTCTGTCTGTCTTTTTTTTTTTTTTTTTTTTTATTCTGGATAGGCATGTGTTTGACCACAATCTCACCATGGTAAGTGATGATGTGGCCGAAGATGGTAAGCACACATAGCCTAGATGGGAACTGGCTCTCAAGTGCAGCTGTCGGAACACACCGATAGGTGTTTTGGCGACAGATTTTCAACTTGAGGGTGGTAGCCAGCCAGTCGGGTACTACAAAGTACCCTACCACCGTGCTATGGTTTCCTCACGATGTTTTCCTTCACCGAAAGCTCAAGCTCATTGTAGGATTCGAACCCACGACCTTCGCCGCGGTATTCGACGTCACTTACCACTGAGCTATCATCGCCTGTCTGTCTGTCTGTTACCTCTTCACGCTTAAACCGCCGAACCGATTTAGATGAAATTCGGATAGGAATTGTTGGAGTCCCGGGAAAAAACATAGGATAGTTTTTATCCTAGAAATCACCTTTTAAGGGGGTGAAAAGGGGGTGGAAGTTTGTATGAGAAAAACCTATTGATGCACTGACTCCATTTCATTTTCATTTCACCATTATTAGGAAATCTGCAACAGTATTGAAATGATTATCGATAACCATTTTTACATCACTTTATTTGTTCGCATTATAAGAGGACCAAAGAGGACCATTTGACATTTTGCTTGTGACACATTCAAAAATAATAAAAACAAACAGCCATGTTTTGTTTCATTCCCACATTACGATATGCTAATTGACATAAATGAATAAACTGTATAGTACTCGGTTTTTATTTTAGCCCGGCTTCCATGCTAGTTATTGTTCCGAGGTTTTTATCAAAGAGGATAAAAACACTACGTTTTAGGTTTTTATCCTCTTTGGAGTAAAGGTGACACTGACACTGGCGGAATTGTGTAAAAAACGCATCTGACTGATACCAATCAAACGAGAAGTTAAAATAGCTAGCTACATATCAGTAATCTGTGAGTTAAAACGTAGTGTTTAGTTTTTATATAGTTACTATACTCCTTGGTTTTTATCCTCTTTGCAAGAAGTGAAAATATAACATACTCTTTCTTTGGAAGTGAAGTGAAAGGTGTATCTAAAAAATGGATTTCAAAATGCATGAGTACACTCATGTAATCGTAGCCAAAGGAAAACCAGATTCTCATCACAGGGAAGGCATTGATATCGCAGACGCACGACGCCAGCACGATTGTTATCTGAGACTCCTAAGAGAGTTGAATATTGAAGTGTTTGAAGTGAACCTTCATGAGTCTTTGGAAGAAAGTTTCTTGCTGGAAGACATGGCAGTTATTTGCCATGGAATTGCGCTTCTGCCATCTAACAAACAGTCGCCCACTGCAGAGAAAAATGTGAGTAACAAATTTTTTTATTCAACTATTTGTAATACCTAGTTGAGAATCTTAAAAAATCCTTTTATTGTAAACTTATCTAACCAACTTAAAAGTGGGGCATAAAATAAACCAAGGTGTTACCTCTGCTCATCAAACTTGACACATTCAGTGCTAAATATGTGTTTAAGCATCAATCCATACCCAAGTAGCAATCAAATGTCTTAAAAAGGTATTGTAGATATCTTGAAGGCAAGTAGACGAATTCCAACTGTTGTCTTGGCTAAAACCAATAGTCCTTCAAGATATCTCCAAGATACACTCCAAGGGTCAGTTAAGTAAAAGTGGGCATAGAATTCAAAAAAGAGTTAAGAAAGAGTTAATACTACTGTTAAGATAAACTTAAACCCTAGCTAACCTGTCAGTTCTTTCTTGGGACAATCGGGGTTTCAGAGGCCGCACCACTTGATTCTCAAATGGGACAATCGGGATATTTGACGTTTAAAATTCCCGCTTTGAAAAACACCTATTATCTTTGTGTAGCTACCAATTTCTAAAATTATACGGTTTTGTGTGCAGTGGGCCTAAAATTCTCCATTCAATGGTATATAATACGTCTGTGGAGGTGCTTTGGAAAATTTTAGTAGTGTCTACGTAAAATTACAAAATCATTCTGACTTTCGTTCAGTGACATCCGGACGTGCGCGGAACAATTATTTAGTGTTTGTGCTCAACTTTTAGTTTCGTTCATTCAAGGTAAGTTGTTATTGAAGAATACTAAGTTATATATGTAATACAGTAATTATATCGGGGTATTTTGCATTTTATGTATATATCATTCGAAGATCCTTCCAAACGATGACTGTAGATCTTTTCATGAAAATCTACAAGACTTATATAAGACCGTTACTAGAATACGGATTCCAAGTTTGGAGCCCCTATTTTCACTACTCTTACTACCCGCCTCACTACTCTTGAGGAAAGACGACTTCGTGGCGATCTCATTGAGACCTACAAAATCCTCACGGGAAAGTACAACTTACCATACTTAGACAACATATTCATTAAGTATGAGAGCACAAAATCATCCCGTGGGCATCAATGTAAAATTAATCGTGCACCATCAAAGACAAACACTGCTCACCATTTCCTCAGTAATAGAGTAGTCCAGTGTTGGAATCGGTTACCCGATGATGTGATATCAGCGACCTCAACAAACGCTTTTAAAAACCGACTGGACAACTGGACAAAAACTAATAAACTGCATAAGTGATCGATGAAGTGCAACCCTTACTTCAACACTGCAAGATGTAGACACATCAGCTCCTAAGCTGCTCGTCTATAAATAAATAAATTTACGTGAAATCAAAACTGGAGATAGCGTCTGGTAGTCATTTTGAAAAAGTTTTGATCTTGTTTTCCACTATAAAGTAAGAATTACTAAGTAAACTGAATCATTTTGGTTCCTAAATTTTATAGTCTCCGTATCCTATGCCAAATAATTGTGCAATAATAGATAACCTTTCCGTAATTTCTAAATTCGTGAGGTACAATTTTTTTGACATTTGCAAAATGCGTGCAAAAGACAATTTTGATCAATTTTGTAACTTTGCTGGGGCTGTAGTCGATAAACGTTATCGATATTGTCAATACATTTATATTTCGTATAAAAATAATAAGATATTATTTTATGATTATATGTAGCTATACGAAAATAGATAATTTACGGATATGTAAATCGAAAACATAATTTGAAAAAAATTGAATTACGAAACCCTCGGTGCGCGAGTTCGACACGCACTTGACCGGTTTTTTTTATTAAGTTTAATGTGATGTAGAGTGTTATTTTTGCTGTTTTTCTGTTATATGGGAAAGGCGTAACACTATTACACAGTCATATAAGTATTTAAAAGTTTCCAGCGCAATACATTGTTTTATTATCGAATGAATAGTCATTAGGGTTTCTGGTTTCTCGACTTTATTTTTTTCCCAGAGCTCGAGAATTCTCGACCTGAATTTCCCGGGAATTCCTGGGTACTCGAGAAATTCCTAAAATTGTACTGATCCTCTACAAAATACAAAGTTAAAGTCACGTTTATTTGGTAACCAGTCTTTAAATCTTTTATTTATTCTGTACTAGTGGGCCCGGCAGACGTTGTCCTGCCATGAAATGAAAATAAAAAGAAACTTAGGACCAACTGTCACACAACTGGCAGTTATGTCAAACGCCATGTTTATTTTAAATTTAATATGTTCGTTAAGTTTTCTTAAAATTTCGAAGTTTCTGAGCAATTTTTTTAATGTAAGAACCTTCTCCTTACAATAACAAATACAACAAAAAAAGAATCAGCGTTATTGGTCCAGCCGTTCAAGCGTGATGCCGTGACCAAGGAAATAGGGATTTATTTTTTAGGGTTCCGTATCCAAAGGGTAAAAACGGGACCCTATTACTAAGACTTCGCTGTCTGTCCGTCTATCCGTCCGTCTGTCTGTTACCAGGCTGTATCTCAAGAACCGCGATAGCTAGACAGTTGAAAATTTCACAAATTATGTATTTCTGTAGCCGCTATAACAACAAATACTAAAAACAAAATAAAATAAATGATTAAGGGGGGCTCCCATACAAAAAACGCAATTTTTTTGCCCTTTTTTGCTCGATATCATCACCAGGCTGAATCTCAAGAACCGCGATAGCTAGACAGTTGAAATTTTCACAAATTATGTATTTCTGTTGCCGCTATAACAACAAATACTAAAAACAAAATAAAATAAATATTTAAGGGGGGCTCCCATACAACAAACGCTATTTTTATTCCCTTTTTTGCTCGATATCAATAATTGCAACAGGTAGGCACTTGAAATATTCACAAAATACTCAGTTGTATTTTTAATTTAATCATAAATAATAAAATTAAAATAAATATTTAAGGGGGCTCCCATACAACAAACGTGATTTTTTTGCCTTTTTTACGGAACGCGAGTCCGACTCGCACTTGGCCGGTTTTTTATATAATAGATTATGCATTAATCAACACTTAAACATAATATCAAACTCTTTAAAAATCAATCTTTGTTTGCATAACCAATGCAAAAAAAAACGCAAGCCTTCTTTGAATCCAACATTAATTTCGTAAAGATACGTAAAGAAAAGATACTATACCTATGAGATGAGATCAAGGTAACATATTTTTTACCGACTTCAAAAAAGGAGGAGGAACTGAATTCGACTGTATGTTTTTTATTTATAAAATATGCTTTCAAAAATACGACCGCATTAATAACCTGGTCAGATCAGATAGTCTGTTTCAAATTTTTGTTACCAAGTTTCCACTGAAGGAAAACACATGTTCGTTTTCTGTCCATGTTGGTTTTACAGTCATCAAACACTTGTACAGGCTTTCGAAGTTAGGAGTTCGTTTTCCTGATGTCTCAAAAAGCTGGAATTCCTTTTTGATCAAGTATTTGCGAGTGACTGATGTGAGTGAAATGATCTGTGCGTTTTGCCAGCACATTACGAGTGAGGTGGGAGGTGCATAGAGGAGAGGGGGCTAGACTCGGAGCCGACTCTTAAGTCGGCGCGGAAACGTAGTATTAGTACTGTTTAGTATTATTGCCAAAAATCTAGTTTTTATTCAATTTAAAAAAAATCTCGACTTCTCGAGTTCGTGACACATTTGTCTCGAGTAGGGCTAAATTTCCCGAGAATTCTCGCCTCGAGAATTCTCGACCAGAAACCCTAATAGTCATCCTTATTATTGTAACTTGTTACAGATTGAAGCAATTAAAAACATATTAAGAAATAAACTGGGTCAGACGATAATTGACCAAGTGGACCCTGAAGCGAACATTATGGGCTCCGATGTTCTGTTCACTGGTAAGTTGTTTGTATTTAAATCTGGGTTAATTATCAGTGACCTGTGACGGGCAGCTATTATGCTCCCACCAACGCCTAGTTAAGCCTATCTGTTTAGAAGTTCAAATATTTGCTACCTGCTTACTATCACATTCAATTAAATTAATACAGTTAAATTATTACTGTTTTAATTTATTTTAATATGATAGTAAGCAATGTGATAGTATAGAGTAATTGTAAAAATCTAGTTAAAAATATTGTTATTAATCTAAATTTCTAAATATGGTTTAGATAAAGCAGTACTTGGAATAGAGGTTTATTGGTCTAAGAGTACTAGTTGTACTTATGTTAGTTGAAAAAAATACTATAAGATTTAGATGCTTTCCAAATTATTACAATAACATGAATTCATTGTGTCAAGTTCTAATAAAGCATTGTTTTACGTAATGTTATGTTAGCTTAGACATTGTTAGCATTCCCACATTATGAGAATCTTTTTTTCTGAGTGTGGGTGTAATTATCTATTAAAAAAATCTGGTTACTATAGTACAAGCTCTGCTTAGTTTGGGATCAGATGCCCGTGTGAGAAGTATGTCCAAGAATATATATTTATTAACCGACTTCAAAAAAGGAGGAGGTTCTCAATTCGTCTGTATGTTCTTTTTTCGCGTAACAAATACGCGATCATTCTGCCAAATATAAATAGATTTTGATGATTCTTTTTTGTTTGGTAGATCATACTTGAGAGGTGGTCCCATATAAATTTTATCGAAATTGATTCAGCACTTTTTGAGAAAATCAACAAAAACAAAAAAAATAATATCTCGTTTGATAAACCTTAGTGAATCAAACTGAGTCGTTGAGCATGACTTTTTGGATTTCGATGAAATTTTGTATGTAGGTATATTTCGATGGGTTTAAAATACAATTGGACCCGGTAGGTGGCGCTGGAATCGAGTTCCAAGATTTGATTTAATTTCAGGCCAGGACGAAGTCTGCCGGGCCCGCTAGTTATATGTGTTACCGGCCAGACATTTATAATGTAACCCCACAAAAAAATCTATGGGAATTAGGTCAGCGGATCGCGGCCATTCGCGGCAGCCAAGCTATATGGTAGGGGAGGCGAATAGGGGATTTCGGAATTTACTCGAGCGCGGCAGATTAACATAAGGGGGGCAACCTTGCACCTTGTGAAGTACTCTCACCAAATCTGAGCCCTATATATAGTGTCGAACGTCTAGGGTAGCCCGTCAGATTAGTAAAAAAAATCGATGGTTTGAAATACTCGAGCGCGTCAGATTAAGGTAAGGTAAGTTAGTTACATGCAAAATAGTGTACATTTCAATAATCTGACAATTTGGGCGTGACGAAAGAAAATTGGAGACTAGCAAAGTTGCAAAAAAAAACGTCACCTGGATTTTCTCGAGCGCGATTCGTTTTATTTTATTTTGAAGGAAATTAGTCACGAATCACGGAAATATCATAATCTGCCGATTTGCACAAGCCAAAGTAGCTAAAATCATTATTAAGTGTATAGTCCAGGAATATTATGAGTTTCACCTCAGAATGAGAGATAGTTAAGCTATTAACTTGTATAAACCTTTATTTTGACACCCTAAAACTTGCCTCAAAAGCTACTTATCTTAGGGTGCCCGCGACTACTGATTTTTCAAGGTCAACGGTCAAAAAAACATTTATTGCAAATATCTCGTTTCCTATGGGTTTTTTGGTATGTGTATTCATAATAAATATGTAGAAGATTAAATTCTCTACAACTTTTGTACAAAATTTTTTTCGATATCTTGAACCATTTTCTAGATTTCGATATTTTTTATATATTTTTTCTTTCAAACCGTCAGATTAAGGAAGTTCCTCAACATAATTATCAGATTATGGGTCAGTACAACAAAGACATCAAGAAGAACCGTCTGTATAAAAATCTGACGCGTTCGAGTATTTATTTTTGCATTTTATTCTAAAATCATAACGAATTTCATAGCTTTACTCCATTCAAAATATGAGTATTAGGTATTTAAAAATTCTGCACGAAAATATTTTTGATAAATTAGCGTAATTAATTTTTAATCAATTTTTATTTGGTTTGGCGCTTACGTTTTTTATCTGGGAGCGAGCGCATTGTTGCGCTCTCTTTGCATCTGGAAGTAAATAACTCTGTCACTTTCGTAGCTCCGGCCAGTCGGCCTGCAGCCTTTGTCAGTGATAGATCTGTGTCGAATCGTCTCATAAATATTATTGTTGTATTTGTTTGAGTGCGTCTCCAA
Source organism: Ochropacha duplaris (assembly GCA_951361185.1). NCBI lineage: Eukaryota > Metazoa > Arthropoda > Insecta > Lepidoptera > Drepanidae > Ochropacha > Ochropacha duplaris. The sequence goes on from OX592690.1 coordinate 8,272,133, forward strand.
ATTTTTATTTTATTTGACTATTGAATAACGTGTATCATTACATTACCGATATGGGAAATAAGTCTAAAAGACAACGAAAAATAAGCAAATTCCAATACAAAAAACGCCTCAGAGAAAAAGCTCGTAAAATGACGGATAATAAAAAGTGAGTATATTTATAATAAATAACATGTTGAATAATTATTATAACTAGGTATATAATAAATGTTATTAATAATTGTATGTATCTTAGACCTTATCCAGTCTCTGTATGGTTGATATCTATATAATATACTCGTAAAAGAAAGTTGTGTTAGTTACACTATTTATAACTCAAGAACGGCTGAACCGATTTGGCTGAAAATTGGTGGGGAGGTAGCTTAGGACCAAGAGACGGACATAGGATTAAAAAATACGAAAAAATCACAAAAAAAGAATAATGAAGAAAATTATTTTTTTGTATTGAACGACTTTTTGACATGTCTCGAGATCGGACTGACAGATGATGTTTTAGTTTCACAATCGGTGGAGCTGAAATCGCGTTCTAAGTTTTATTTTCAGGGCAGGACAACGTCAGCTGGGCCCACTAGTATATTATAAATCATCTTGGCTTGAATAAGAGTTTTTTCAGGGGACTTTATTTCTGAAAATTTAATATTTATATACAAATTTGATTTTACAGAGCCAACCGATCAACATTACATGATATAGGTTACAAAATCACAACGCGCCCGGAGCTGACCTCGGAGACCTTGAATCGGAAAACAGAAGAATAGAGTCGCCATTGACATTTTTAAATATGGACGATCAACAATGTATTACTACCAACTTGTTGGAAAATGAAGGGTAAGTAATTTGTTAGAATACTAATAATATTTTTTTTTATAATATGTATCGCGTTTGACCACTATCTCACTTGATAATAGGTGACGATGTTGTCTAAGATTTTATTATAAAAGATAAATAATAATCATTAGGTCAGCACGTTTGGCCGTACTATGTGGCATCCAAAAGTTATTGTAGTTAATGTTAGTATTATTTGCAGCTATACACATAAAGATCATCATCATTATCATAATTTCAGCCGAAAGACGTCCACTGCTGGACATACGCCTCCCCCAAAGTTTTCCACAACGACCGGTCCTGTGCTGCTCGCATCGACTTTCACTAAGTCGAGTTGAAAGCTCTCGGGGTTTTGGATTTGAGAAGTATCAGGTCGGAGCGTAGACTTCATCAGACGGAACCTTTCCAAGTTGGGGTTAATATTCAATGTGCCTCTTACAATTCTGTGATCGCTTCCGGTTTTCACCCTGTGGATCACAGAGACATCATTGAATATTTGTCTCTTAGTGGTCATAATGAAGTCTATCTCATTTTTTACGGAACCATGGGGGCTCATCCAGGTCCATTTCCTATGAGGCGGCTTCTGGAGGAATGAGTTCATCATAAAGAGTCCCTCTTTCTCCAGAAAGTCGGCCAGCCTCTGTCCCCTAGGATTCCTCTGCCCATATCCAAATTGCCCCACTCTCAGCTCATCATCGCTTCTTATGCCCAGCTTCGCATTGAAGTCCCCCATAACAACAGTGAAGTACGATTTGGAGGTATGTATGGCTCTACTGATGTCCTCATACATAGCTTCGACTTCATCATCTGGATGTGCTGAGGTCGGTGCATATACCTGTATGACCTTCAACGAGTACCTCTGGGATACTCTGAGTATAAGGTATGCAACCCGGCTCGACACACTACAGATGGTTGTTATGTTGTTTACGAGGGACTTGCGGACGATAAACCCGACACCACGTTGGGACTGTTGGTCGCCCTGCCGGTAGTAAAACAAGTTGCTGGATTTCAGAGTTACTAGGGGCAACACTAGCACGGCAAGTAGATTAGTTGCGATCTACTTTCTGTTTAAACTAAAGTATAACTCATTTTACCTAATTTGGCAGTATAATGATTAAGGAATGTACATGCGTAGCCACTGTTGATAAGCAGACCTTTTTGAGTTAGTTGTGTTTTAAATTGATAAGTGTTTTCAATAATCCAATTTTAATTAAATTTTAGAATAAGGAAGATTTCGAGGAAGAGACGGTATGACGATAATTTCGAGCATTTACTGGAGATCAGTGATAATGATGAGCCTCTACCATATGAAATAGAGATTGAAAATAATGATGTGAGTTACCTTTCATAAATGTTTTTAAAAAAAACAACACCCTTATGTGAAAAAACATAGTAATAGGGTTCCGTTTTTACACTTTGGGCACGGAACCCTAAAAAGCAAGTGCTATATTTTTGTTTATCTGTAAATAACTCATGAATGTTTTAGCCGATTGGCCTAAGATCAGAAATAGATTTCTCTGGGGTACTACAAATACAACATCAATTAAAAAATGTTTACGCTCTGATAAGTTTTATAAATATTGATCGCTCTTGTTTCAGAATGTAATAAACAGTAATATAAGTGGCCACAGAATCATCGACATACATTTATTTTTTATTAAACTGCTAGAAATATCACAACACAAAATAATCATTGTTTGAGTGCGGCTTGCATACTATACAACTAGTATCAGAAAAACAATCTGGTCTGATATCGATATTTTTGTTTTCTTGCTTACTATGTAAGAAAGATTTCACCATGCAAAATTCAACAGAGGATTTAAATAAAATGGCAGTTTCAGGGATGATAGCAGGCTGTGGCAATGCTCAACTGAATCAATTATCTGCATCTCTTGATTTACCAGTCATGACAGATTATAGGTATAAAAAAGCTCAAGATGAAGTTTTTGATGAACGGGAAGTGACAGCGTGGGAAGAGATGAAAAAGGCGGGAGAACGGGAAAAAGAAGCAGCTTTGAAAGAAGGATGTGTCACCAAAGACGGAATACCCATAATTGACGTCATTTTAGATGGTTGTTGGTGCAAGCGTTCTTATAAGACCAATTATGCTGCATTATCTGGTGCTGCAGCTATCATTGGTAGGCGATTTGGCCAAGTTTTATTTATGGCTGTCAAAAACAAATATTGCTGCATATATGCCATGTCATAAGAAGGGTTGAAAGGCATGTAACAAAAAGAGTATTGAGCTTGAGTGTGGATGGATATAGAGGTAGAGGAAGGCCGAAGAAGGTATGGATGGACTGCGTGAAAAATGATATGCATATGAAAGGTGTAAGTACGGAGACGACTAGTGATAGAGCGGAGTGGAAGAGGAAAACATGTTGTGCCGACCCCACCTAGCGTGGGATAAGGAAGAGAAGAAGAAGATGTGCCAGAGCAGAAAAAAGGAAAGAGGAGGCTAAGCAGCATGAGTGCTTTAAAAACTTTAGTGGAGCTTCCGCATCAATGGAATCAACGATCATTGCTGAGGGATTTAAAACTTCAATAGATATGCATGGACTTATCTACGGAAGATATATCGCAGATGGCGATAGTAGCACATTTGAAAATTTTGGACACAAGACCGTATCCCTCAATTACTGTGGAAAAGATAGGCCGTAGGAACCACAGGTTATTCATAAAAATAGGGACAAGGAAACTAACAAAGAAAGAATTAAAAAAAACGCTAAAATACTTGTTTTTTCTTTTTTAATTGTTAGTCTTAAAACACCCTTTTTTACCCCCTTAAGGGTTGAATTTCAAAATTTACATAATTAACTTTACACACAGCACTTTTAAAATTTATGTTGAAAAATTAATAAAAAGAAAACTATTTATAGAATATTTCACTTCTCAACCCCCCGTTTTAAAAGTAACTTACTACACATATATCTTGAAAATGCCTTCAGCTGTTACGGAGCTACGTGGTACAAATAAATGCGAAAGTTTGTTTTAGTACAAACAAACACACAAATTTTCGCATTATAGTATGAATGTGATTTCAGTATTTAGATAATTATGTATATAGTCATTAAAAATAAATATAAGCTCTGTTTATATTTATGCTAGAATTACTTGGTTATTTAATTAATATATATTTAAATTAAATATAATATTGCCAGGCCAAATAAAGATAATAAGTTAGTTTTATTCAGAGAGAATTAAACAAATTCATTGTATTTTGGCAGGGCCATGCCTCCTCTATTCTAAAACTTCAAAACACTGTCAGGCACATAAGGTCATCACCTTAAGGTGATACGTAAAAAATAAATCATAGCTTGATGGGCGTGGCTTAACAGTGGACGCGAGGAGCACCCCGCATAGAAACATCGGGAACGGAATATTAACATCGGAATATTATTGTGTGTGCCTGTGCCTGACAGTGTTTTGAAGTTTTAGAATAGAGGAGGCATGGTGCCGCGAAAATACAATGAATTTGTTTATTTTACAATACTAACAAAAATATATTTAAGATTCTAAGAAAACGAGCCCTTTCATTTTCTATATGACACAGTAAGGTTTGCAAAACATTTTTCTTAATTTCCTAAGTACCTAATTTGTCCCCCGAAAATTACCCTTATTTAAAAAAATATATATATTTACTTTGCACATCCGTGTTTGGGTCATAGAATTACACCATCCTACAAAATTTCACCTGATTTGGTCGAGTAGATTCGGAGCAAATGTCTGTGACATGTCCGGATAGACAGATGCACGAGTGGTACTATAAAGGTCCGTTTTTTTTACGGAACTCTAAAAAGCAGATTGGATAAAAAATAAGCTACGCAAATTACTAATTCCACGCGGACGGAGTCGCGGGCAAAAGCTAGTCTGGTATAAATTTCAACTTGCTAGGTCCACCCGTTCCTGAGATAATCGGTGGTGACACACGGACAGACAGACAGACAGACAGACGGACAAGAGAGTGATCTTATAAGGGTTCTTTTTTTTACCTTTTGAGGTACGGAACCCTAAAAACACGTATTTTAGCGTTTTTTTAATTCTACCCCTGAGGGGGTGAACCGGGGGTTGAAAGTTTGTATGGAATTCCGTCATTTTTGAAGCTAGAAGCATGAAACTGTGTTTTTAAGCTAATAATTAGAAATAAAGAAATACGTGTTTTAGCGTTTTCTTAAATTCCACCCCTGAAGAGGTGAAACGGGAGTTCAAAGTTGGTATGAAAAATGAGAAGACCTGACTCACTGACTCATCAATGCCCAGTCTAAACCCTAGGACCTAGAAAGCTGAATTTTTACGTCGGTGTTGTTTATAATATGTGGACGAGGGATGAGAAAGGAGTTTTTTTTTAAATATTTAATTCCATATTTAAAATGACAATGGCGACTCTATTCTTCTGTTTTCCGATTCACATGTATGCTCCAAGGTCAGCTCCGGAGGCGTTGTAACGGTTGGCTCTGTAAAATCAAATCTTAATATATATAAATCTCGTGTCACAATGTTTGTCCTCAATGGACTCCTAAACCACTTAACCGATTATAATAAAATTCGCACACCATGTGCAGTTCGATCCAACTTGAGAGATAGGATAGTTTAAATCTCAAATTATAGTCGCAATTTTAATTTATTGCTAATTATTTGTCTGTTATTATTTGACAGTCAATTTTCTGTTAACTCCAAATGATTCTAACAGATGTCGATACCTTTCGACTGGGTTGAGTAAGTAATCAATAGATGGCGCTGCTATGGAAAAAACGAATTTGCTAAAATCGTGTAGTCCACGCGAGCAAAGCTGCGGGCGGAAAGCTAGTTTGTATATAAATATTAAATTTTCAGAAATAAAGTCCCCTGAAAAAACTCTTATTCAAGCCAAGATGATTTATAATATACTAGTGGGCCCAGCTGACGTTGTCCTGCCCTGAAAATAAAACTTAGAACGCGATTTCAGCTCCACCGATTGTGAAACTAAAACATCATCTGTCAGTCCGATCTAGAGACATGTCAAAAAGTCTTTCAATACAAAAAAATAATTTTCTTCATTATTCTTTTTTTGTGATTTTTTCGTATTTTTTAATCCTATGTCCGTCTCTTGGTCCTAAGCTACCTCCCCACCAATTTTCAGCCAAATCGGTGCAGCCGTTCTTGAGTTATAAATAGTGTAATTAACACAACTTTCTTTTACGAGTATATTATATAGATATCAACCATACAGAGACTGGATAAGGTCTAAGATACATACAATTATTAATAACATTTATTATATACCTAGTTATAATAATTATTCAACATGTTATTTATTATAAATATACTCACTTTTTATTATCCGTCATTTTACGAGCTTTTTCTCTGAGGCGTTTTTTGTGTTGGAATTTGCTTATTTTTCGTTGCCTTTTAGACTTATTTCCCATATCGGTAATGTAATGATACACGTTATTCAATAGTTAAATAAAATAAAAATTTGGAGACGCACTCAAACAAATACAACAATAATATTTATGAGACGATTCGACACAGATCTATCACTGACAAAGGCTGCAGGCCGACTGGCCGGAGCTACGAAAGTGACAGAGTTATTTACTTCCAGATGCGAAGAAAGAGAGCGCAACAATGCGCTCGCTCCCAGATAAAAAAACGTAAGCGCCAAACCAAATAAAGATTGATTAAAAATTAATTACGCTAATTTAGCAAAAATATTTTCAAGCAGACTTTTTAAATACCTAATACCCATATTTTGAATGGAGTTAAGCTATGAAATTCGTTATGATTTTAGAATAAAATGCAAAAATAAAAGAAAGAAGAGGTCTTTTCGGAATTAAATTCTATCGAGGCAATGTAATCCAATCGTGTTTTCACGTCAACCAAACCATTAATCAAATAGTCAATAAGCATATTATCAAAAAAAAAATCTATTAATTATGCCATAGTATAATTAATATGATTATTTATTAATATTTCGAGACCGCTACGGCGCCTATTCCCTTTAGAGGTACATTACGACCAATCGGCTAAGGATGTCCTGAGTGCGCCTGTTGATACTAGTACAGTGGCCCTAGCACGAATTTCTTTCGAAAAGTTATTCGTAACGTCATCGAGTAAAAATTGTATGAAAATTGATCAGCGCCCCTACAGGACGTAAAACGAACTAAATTTGGCAGCACGAAGGGTATTGGTTTACTTTCGTATCGCCATCGTATCGTCACTTGACACATTTTGTATCAAATCGCGAGCACGAATTTTGTTTTGACATTTGTTCGAAGGCTGGTTATCGTCGTGCTGTCGAGAACGTACGCAAGGTTATTCACTATAAATTTGTCAGTGAGAAAAGGTTCGACATATTTATAAATCGATAAAAATAATATATTTGGTGTTTTTTCATAAATATAATGCAACGGAGCACTTTACATTACTATTTGCTCTCCGAAATAGCGATAAATGAGCAAAGAGATGGGTTCACAAGGTGAGTTCGTTTTTTAGGTTATAATATTTCTTGTATGTTTTTATTGTTTTATACTCGGCTAATTATTTTAATTTAATTTTGTAGAGAAATTAGGCGTAGAGCCAAAAAAAGGAAAGTGTTTAAACCCATGGAGCTCTTGGATATAGAATTCAAAAATAGATATCGCCTCAATAAAGTGGCATTTAAGTATATGCAACTGTGAGCAGCTGCAACTTAAAACTTCACTTCATTCCAGCGAAAGAATCCCTTTAGAACTCAAGGTATGAAGACTACGAATAATATATTTAAGGGTTTCCTATCGATATGTTTCTGTGTATTAAGGAATGGTTATTTCTTACAGGTTCTTTGTGACAGGGTCTTATCAAAGACTCGTTGGGGATGCCTACGGTTGTGGAATGAGCTGCCGCGGTTTTCTCAAGGGAATACAGCATGGGGTTCTTCAAAAAGAGTGTGAATGGAAGGATGCTTGTCTGCTCATAACTGAATAACCGGCGGTAGATTCAATTTGTAACGTTTATAAGTGCCTTATTTAAATAAATAACTTTTGATTTGATGATTATGTTTGCTTGTTAATAAAATAATGTAAAACTAAAAATAAACCTACAATAAAACCATGTATGTGCATTATGATTGATAGCCTTTATTAAACAATCTTAATAAGAAACTAGAAATAAGATATAAACACCTTTTATTATTTTATACAACAATTTTGATTACAATCGTATCCTCTTTCATACTTCATTCCTTTCTTGCCTTTCCATAAAGCGAAAAAAAACATTCATAGCCTCTCTCAAAAATTCCAGCCATTGCCCTTGTAACCCAAGCTCTACATCTCTCTCTCACTCTTTCATGCAACTCTTCTCTCAATCTTAACTTTTCCTCTCTCAATCTTAATTAATAATAATATATTTTTATGGACATGACAGGATATTCATTACATAACTTAAAATGTATCAATAAACTTATTATTATACTTCCTATCTGCCTGTCTTGCAGTCCCAGTCTGCCAAAGTCTCATTTTTTAACTATTACAAAAGGAATATAATCATAAACTCATAAAGGCCTTATACATGTTAAATAGATGATCTACACAGCGCCCGTGTGATAGGCCATAGAGTGACTGTACAGTCCGATACGGGAGCGACAGCAGCGTCCACATATTTGGCACCTAAACTGAGGGCCGCTTGATGGCTGAAGTGACTCTCGCACTCGTGTGTCTCTTCTCACACTTGTCCGCATGTGAAAGTTGTTTAATCATCTTTCTTGCTTTGCGTACGACGTCCAAGTTTCAGAGTTTCCATACAAGAGTGTGCTCACGCAAGTTTGGTACACTATCATATCTGTCCTTGTTGTGAGAGGACCCCCAGAAGGTTCGATACATCTCCATGCCTGGAAAATATATAGTGTACATTTATAAACATTGTTTGTTTATGGCATTACGAAGCCAAATAAAATTATCAAACAAATGTAATTTGCAATCACAAGATAAGGAATCAAAATATGTATATACTTACTTCTCCATAAACTCCACCATCGTCAAATACTGGAGGTGACTAGTTCTCATCATAAGCTGCTAATATAATGCTGGAAATAAACTTTTCTTCTTGTTGGGATACATGTCAAAGAGATGTCCCACTAATCAAATGTGTCAAACATGGATCGTTCATAAATCATAAACCATTTCAATGTATGCATGTGTTTTCATTGAAAAAATGTATATATTTTAACATATTGTATATTTTTACGTGGTTTTCGAACGAGTGATTCGTTCTTCGTACATTCAATTTGATAGTTTTCATTCAATCAAGCCTGTCCCTATTAACGTAGTATGACGTCATCTTCGTAATGGTATCGATTTCTCGATAGTCGACAGTAAGTGACTTGTGCTACCAACTATCGTCATCGTATGGTAAACTCGAGACGGTTACGTTACGAAATGTCAAAAAATTCGTGCTTGGGCTACAGATCAAACTGACAGTGACTCGAATACTGACCCGAGTGCAACTAAAACTGACTTGACTGACACGAAACCTAGGGACTCCGAAGTAGTTGTTCCTAGATCGCGTCCAGGACGAGTTTTAAGACCACCTAGAACGTTGTTCGATATTTTCTAGTTGAGTTTTTGAATTATTTACTTTTCTACTATGTTTTTTAAATTGTTTAGCGCTAGTTTTACTTACCTACCGGTTTCTTCCGCCGAGGAGTGTTACGGATATTTATTATCTATATAGTAAGTAAGCTATGCGACTGTTACCTAGTTACCAAAAATATTACAAGTGAAAAGAAATGTGCAAGTCGCATTAGATAATTTTCACCAAACCTGTAGCCAAAAATAAAGAGGTACTCGTAAGGAACCAATAGCCTTTTTATTTGCTACAGTAATAAAACTATTTCAAAAAGCTCAAAATTTTTTTGGTATCGTCTTAATACGGAGACTTTTAAATCTATCATAATAAATTTATTTTTATAATAATATTATGACATCAGTGACATGTCTAATATGTCATAACAGATCGAGATCGACGACTGATGAACGCAACTTCAGTGTTGCCAACAGTTAAGCTGGCCCTCCCCTAGATTCACCTTCTAAAACCTAACTAACAAATAACGGCCCTACTTCCATGATCGTAAAATTTGCTCATGTTTTTACGTAATAAAAAATTTACTACATTAATAAATTAGTTTCCTTTTATAATTACGTAAAAAATATTATCAATCAGTAAATCAACAAGTCAAAATCAGGAACATTAAAATTATTCAATAACAATCAGCAATAACAATCAAATTAATTACCTTTTCTGTTATTTTATCGGAATTCTAATAAACCACAAGAAAAATACAACAGCCACTAAAATAAATATTTCGTCACTAAAAGGGAGGTAGAAACCACCAGTAGCCCAAGCACGAATTTTTTGACATTTCGTAACGTAACCGTCTCGAGTTTACCATACGATGACGATAGTTGGTAGCACAAGTCACTTACTGTCGACTATCGAGAAATCGATACCATTACGAAGATGACGTCATACTACGTTAATAGGGACAGGCTTGATTGAATGAAAACTATCAAATTGAATGTACGAAGAACGAATCACTCGTTCGAAAACCACGTAAAAATATACAATATGTTAAAATATATACATTTTTTCAATGAAAACACATGCATACATTGAAATGGTTTATGATTTATGAACGATCCATGTTTGACACATTTGATTAGTGGGACATCTCTTTGACATGTATCCCAACAAGAAGAAAAGTTTATTTCCAGCATTATATTAGCAGCTTATGATGAGAACTAGTCACCTCCAGTATTTGACGATGGTGGAGTTTATGGAGAAGTAAGTATATACATATTTTGATTCCTTATCTTGTGATTGCAAATTACATTTGTTTGATAATTTTATTTGGCTTCGTAATGCCATAAACAAACAATGTTTATAAATGTACACTATATATTTTCCAGGCATGGAGATGTATCGAACCTTCTGGGGGTCCTCTCACAACAAGGACAGATATGATAGTGTACCAAACTTGCGTGAGCACACTCTTGTATGGAAACTCTGAAACTTGGACGTCGTACGCAAAGCAAGAAAGATGATTAAACAACTTTCACATGCGGACAAGTGTGAGAAGAGACACACGAGTGCGAGAGTCACTTCAGCCATCAAGCGGCCCTCAGTTTAGGTGCCAAATATGTGGACGCTGCTGTCGCTCCCGTATCGGACTGTACAGTCACTCTATGGCCTATCACACGGGCGCTGTGTAGATCATCTATTTAACATGTATAAGGCCTTTATGAGTTTATGATTATATTCCTTTTGTAATAGTTAAAAAATGAGACTTTGGCAGACTGGGACTGCAAGACAGGCAGATAGGAAGTATAATAATAAGTTTATTGATACATTTTAAGTTATGTAATGAATATCCTGTCATGTCCATAAAAATATATTATTATTAATTAAGATTGAGAGAGGAAGAGTTAAGATTGAGAGAAGAGTTGCATGAAAGAGTTAGAGAGAGATGTAGAGCTTGGGTTACAAGGGCAATGGCTGGAATTTTTGAGAGAGGCTATGAATGTTTTTTTTCGCTTTATGGAAAGGCAAGAAAGAAATGAAGTATGAAAGAGGATATGATTGTAATCAAAATTGTTGTATAAAATAATAAAAGGTGTTTATGCACGTACATCTTAATAAATACATAAATCTTTTTCTAGTTTCTTATTAAGATTGTTTAATAAAGGCTATCAATCATAATGCACATACATGGTTTTATTGTAGGTTTATTTTTAGTTTTACATTATTTTATTAACAAGCAAACATAATCATCAAATCAAAAGTTATTTATTTAAATAAAGCACTTATAAACGTTACAAATTGAATCTACCACCGGTTATTCAGTTATTAGCAGACAAGCATCCTTCCATTCACACTCTTTTTGAAGAACCCCATGCTGTATTCCCTTGAGAAAACCGCGGCAGCTCATTCCACAACCGTAGGCCTCCCCAACGAGTCTTTGATAAGACCCTGTCACAAAGAACCTGTAAGAAATAACCATTGCTTAATACACAGAAACATATCAATAGGCCACTGAAACCCTTAAATATATTATTCGTAGTTTTCATACCTTGAGTTCTAAAGGGATTCTTTCGCTGGAATGAAGTGAAGTTTTAAGTTGCAGCTGCTCACAGTTGCATATACTTAAATGCCACTTTATTGAGGCGATATCTATTTTTGAATTCTATATCCAAGAGCTCCATGGGTTTAAACACTTTCCTTTTTTTGGCTCTACGCCTAATTTCTCTACAAAATTAAATTAAAATAATTAGCCGAGTATAAAACAATAAAAACATACAAGAAAGATTATAACCTAAAAAACGAACTCACCTTGTGAACCCATCTCTTTGCTCATTTATCGCTATTTCGGAGAGCAAATAGTAATGTAAAGTGCTCCGTTGCATTATATTTATGAAAAAACACCAAATGTATTAATTTTATCGATTTATAAACTAGTCGAACCTTTTCTCACTGACAATTTTATAGTGAATAACCTTGCGTACGTTCTCGACAGCACGACGATACCCAGCCTTCGAACAAATGTCAAAACAAAATTCGTGCTCGCGATTTGATACAAAATGTGTCAAGTGACGATACGATGGCGATACGAAAGTAAACCAAAACCCTTCGTGCTGCCAAATTTAGTTCGTTTTACGTCCTGTAGGGGCGCTGATCAATTTTCATACAATTTTTACTCGATGACGTTACGAATAACTTTTCGAAAGAAATTCGTGCTAGGGCCACAGTTTTAGTGGAAAATACACTAAATTGGCATCACTGCGCACGATGAATGAAAATCTGAATGACTTTGTCATGACATGACTAAAGATTATTAAAAAAAAATTATGAATGAAAGAGTGATCAAAGAGTATGTAATCCTCGGAACAATAACTAACATGGAAGCCGGGCTAAAATAAGAAATGAAATGCACATACTTTACCTTTTTTTACTTTCGACGTTAATAATGCGTGACGTTAATAATTCTGTTTCGTTATTATGCAGGTTGTCACAAGCTATTTTTTGGCTAGTGATGGGCTTATCATCGACATTGTCGTGTCGATATAAGTCATCAAAGCAAACAAGTAAATATAGTTAGTACTAGCTGTGCCCGCGACTTCGTCCGCGTGGAATAGTGACTTTGGGCATATCTTTTGGTTTATTTTGGATTAACAAATGTTTGACGTGATTCTTTAAATTGACATAACTTTTTTATTTAAGAACCGATTGACATGAAACAAACACTAAATGTTGAGTGAAGCTTACCACAATATATTAGTGAAAACCACATCCGAATACGCCGTTTCTGAGATTAGCTTGCACAAACAGACAAAATTCTAACAATCATTGTTTTGGGTGCTATTGCGTTGATAAAGGACCCAATAATATTTTTTCTCATATAATATCTTCCATGTACAGATAGCGATCCGTTACATTTTTATTATGTGTACCTATAGATAGAATAGTTTTCTATTATATATTTTTTAATTAATATAGTTTATCCTTGTCTTAACATTCCCATGTTATTATAATTTATTATCAGTATAGGCGCTGGCTGTCGACGGATAATCTGCCAAGTATGGCTGTGGTTTACTAACGGATTTACCACGACGGAACTTCGGCGTCGGAATATCAGTCAAGTGTGGTAGGAAAGAGACGATAGGAATTTGACACAAGTATAAATGAAACTACAATTATTAATTTAATGTCTTTATTAATCATTAAAATCCATACTAATATTAATTTACTAATTAATATTATAATTATAAAATATTGTAAATGCGAAAGTGTGTCTGTCTGTCTGTCTGTCTGTTACCTCTTCACGCTTAAACCGCCGAACCGATTTAGATTTTATCTTATTTATTTAGTAGTAAGTAATAAGTACCTACATTAGCAATTAAATTGTGTTGCAGTACGTTGGCAAATCGTCATCGATATAAAAAAGGATTATGTGATGAACTTTACAGGAATATTGTTATTAGGTAGTTACTACCTATGTTGTACCCAAATTTTGTGGTAGAAGATAATTGTTAGTTTGTACATTTACATAATTATAAACTCGGTTACGTTTGTTATTAGATTGTTTTAAGTAAGTAATAAATAAGTATTGGTCTCCACTAATTCTCTTCATTACCTATGTTTAAAAAATATTTTCAAGTTACAAAATGAATATTTCAATTTTGGCTTGATCACATACATAATCTTAGTTCTCGCTAGAAAAAGTCAGTAATATTATTTTGCAAAAAAAAATAATCATCCGGAACCCTTCCATTAATAAAATAAAAGTACCTACCAGGAGTGAGAGCTAGAAAATAGAAACCTTTACCTAGAAAATTGACATTGACACAGTTGATTGACACTCGCAGCTGATTTGGTGATAGGGATATGCTCATTACGGTATGGAATGTTCGGTTTTTAGGTTTCTTGTATTTGTATTTCTCATTATCTTCCTAACGCGTGGAGATAAAATAAAAAAAACCATGCCGCGTAGTTTTTTATCATCCTATGAAGCCGTGTAATCGATACGAGTATACCCTGTTACGTAGAAATTTTGACTACGTAAAAATTTCTTAGTACTTACATAGTTTGTGGGATCATTCCATTAGTATATTATATTACTACATCATTATGTGCACATTTGGGCACTATTTTTCTCATTTGAATATGATAATATATCATAATTTCACTTTTGTTTTGATTAGGTTGGCAGATCGATTGTGTGAATGAACTGTCAGTTTGACGTACTGAAGTGACGATCCGTTGCTTTGAGCGCTACGGTCAAGGTCTCATTCACATAGTCGAATGCATTTTACCGTATTTTTTATCGATTCGTTAGGAATTGAGCGAATGAAGAGTGATTGATTTGTGCTAAGCAACATCCTTAGCGGGGAGCAATGACTCTGTCATTTCCTTTTTCTCGATCGCCGAGAGCACTTCGGCGTCAAGCCTTTTATTTAATATTTTGTGTTTTATGTGAATTTACGGCCGGCGCGTGTCTCGATAATTTGAGACATCGGACACGCCACGCCATCATTTTGAATCCTGATTGCGTGCAGTGTTGGACTTGCGACCAGCACGTGGCGTCACCGGAGTCGACATTGTCCGATCTCCCCACGCCTGGACATTTTCCTCCAAAAGGAGGTGTCTGGAGAGGGCTAAGTACCCCCATTGTCTGGAGAGGGCTAAGTACCCCCATTGTCTGGAGAGGGCTAAGTACCCCCATTGTCTGGAGAGGGCTAAGAACCCCCATTGTCTGGAGAGGGCTAAGAACCCCCATTGTCTGGAGAGGGCTGAGTACCCCCCATTGTTTGGAGAGGGCCACGTACATATGCCTTCCCTGTTGGACCTTCTGCTGACCTCTCATCCGGACGGATACAAAGTCTCCGTCGATGCCCCTCTTGGCTCGTCCGACCACTGCCTGGTACGGAGTACTGTGCCTGTCAAGTACCCAACACCTACGCGAACTACGGGCAGTCGCCGTGTTTGGCACTATAGGTCAGCAGATTGGGATGGAATGCGAATATTTTTTGCATCCTATCCTTGGAGGCAGGTTTGCTTCTTGTTGGATGATCCTGACGCTTGTGCCAACTCAGTTGCCGACGTGGTGCTGCAGGGTATGGAACTTTTTATTCCAAACTCTGTGGTACCTGTCGGTGGAAAACACCAGCCCTGGTTCGGTCGCTCTTGCAAAATGGCATACCGCCGGAAAAAAGAATGTTACCGAACCTGGTCTGATGCATCGGCGTCCCAGGATGTAAACACCAACGCTCTCAAAAAGAAGTACAACTTTGCCTCCAGGTCCTATAAAAGAACAATTGCCGAGGCAAAGTCAATATTTATTGGCAAAATTGGTGAGAGATTAATACGTCTTCCTTCGGGATCTAGGGCATTTTGGTCTCTCGCCAAGGCTGTTCAAGGGAACTTCTGTCGGCCTTCATTTCCATCCATGCACAAAGATAATGACTATCTGGCCCACACCGCAAAAGAGAAAGCCGATCTTCTGGGCTCTCTTTTTGCCTCCAATTCGACTCTTGATGACGGGGGAGAAACACCGCCGATCATCCCGCGTTGCGCAAACTCTATGCCGAAAATTCGGTTTTTGCAAAAAGAGGTACGCAAGGCGCTTCTCACCCTGGACATCAATAAGTCGAGTGGGCCCGATGGTATCCCACCAATTGTGCTCAGAACGAGCGCACCCGAGTTGGCTCCGGTTCTTACGCGTCTTTTCCGGCATTCATACTCAAAAGGTGTTGTCCCGAAATCCTGGAAGACTGCTTTAGTACACCCGATCCCTAAAAAGGGCAACAGTGCTGATCCTAACAACTACAGGCCCATAGCTATAACCTCCTTGCTCTCCAAAATAATGGAATCCATTATTAACAGCCAGCTCCTGAGGTACCTTGAGGAGCACCAGCTGATTAGTGACCGCCAGTACGGTTTTCGTCGCGGTCGCTCAGCTGGTGATCTTCTTGTTTACCTCACTCATCGATGGGCGGAGGCAATTGAAAGCAAGGGGGAGGCCGTAGCAGTTAGTTTGGATATCGCTAAAGCCTTTGATCGGGTCTGGCATAAAGCGCTTCTTTCGAAGCTTCCCTCTTATGGGCTTCCCGTGAAGCTGTGCGATTGGATCACCAGCTTTCTCACGGAGCGAAGTATCAAAGTCGTCGTTGACGGATCATGCTCGGACCCAAAGCTCGTGAATGCTGGTGTTCCACAAGGCTGTGTACTATCTCCGACGCTGTTTCTTCTGCATATCAATGATTTGCTTCAAACTTGCAGTATTCATTGTTATGCGGATGACAGCACTGGAGATTCTTTTTATACCGGCCAGGCAAAAGCTTCCCGGGAACACGTTGATGAGTGCCGGAACAGACTTGTGTCGGAAATTGAGACAATACTCGATCATGTCTCAGATTGGGGTCGACTTAACATGGTTCAATTTAACCCCATGAAGACACAGGTCTGCGCGTTTACCACCAAAAAGAATCCCTTTGTCGTATCCCCTCGTTTTGAAGATGCTCCACTTCAGGCCACGTCGAGTGTTGGGATCCTTGGCGTCGAAATATCGAGCGAAGTTCAGTTTCGTTGTCATCTGGAAGGTAAGGCAAAGTTAGCCTCCAAAAAGCTTGGTGTGCTTAACAGGGCGAGACAGTATTTCACCCCGACCCATCGCCTTCAATTGTATAAGGCACAAGTTAGGCCTCACATGGAATACTGTTCTCACCTCTGGGCTGGTGCACCACAATATCAGCTCCTTCCATTTGACCGAATCCAACGAAGAGCAGCTCGAATCGTCGGCGACCAAGAAACTTCCGATCGGCTCGATACTTTGGCTCTGCGGCGTGATGTATCATCTCTCTGCGTCTTTTACCGAATTTATAACGGGGAATGCTCCGAGGAACTGTTCGAATTAATACCAGCTGCTGAATTTCGTCATCGGACAACCCGCAGCTCAACAAATCTACATCCATACCACCTGGATGTTCGGCGATCCACCACTGTGCGTTTTACGCGGTCTTTCATACCACGAACGCTAGACCTGTGGAATCGACTTCCAGCGGCGGTGTTTCCGAACGGATACGACTTGGGGACCTTCAAAAAAAGAGCGTATTCCCATTTAAAAGGCCGGCAACGTACCTGTGACCCCTTGAGTGTTGCGGGTATGCATGGGCGGTGGGGATCACTTAACATCAGGTGACCCGCATGCTCTCTTGCCCCCTATTACATAAAAAAAAAAAAAAAAAAAAAAAAAAAACCCTCACTTTTGTAGCAGACTACGTCCCGAGGACCACGTTCCTCCTTCATTGGAGAGGCCACATCCTCTCATCCATCGGTGCAGGCTCTTTCATACCCAACGGGTTACATTTAAACATTATTTTTTTACGGACTGTCAGCCGTTCTGACAGTGGCGCTCAAATTTAACTTTCACATACTTTACTATCACATCCAACCAAATTAAACAGTACCCCAGGCCCACGCCTGAGTCTAGCTGGCTATTTTTTCGTGTGTGTTTTTGTTTAAAACCTAAATTATAATATATTAATAAATATTTTATTTTTGATAATTGTTTCCGTGGAAATTTTGGTTTTATAACAACCCTTTTCATTGTAACAACCCTTTCCGTTACACCCTGTATATCTATTTAATATTTATAAACAGTTATTTTTGGAGTCGGTGCCAGCCAAGAAGGATAGTTTTGAACTGGACACGAAGTGTTCATACGAGAAAACGTCTTACGACACCTATCCTTACGGTAATGCTCCTTAGGTCTGCGCCGTCGCTCCCCTGCCGTTCGTAAGTTTGTCTTCTTGTTGGCTGGCACAGACTCCAAAAAGAACTGTTTATTAATATTAAATAGATATATAAATATCAATAATTTTGTTGATTGTCCTTTACGGCTTTGAAATTAAAATATTATTTTTACTTTTTAGTTTAAGTTTGTACATATAGGTTACAGTTTTGAAGTCGGTTTTTGTTTTTATTTTAAAAATAATTTTATTTTATGTTTAAAGTTGGTTCTCACTCAATTCAGATGTTTATGTATATTTTTTATGTATGTTCAGGCATAACTCCGTCATAAGGCAATGATAGTTCAGTGGTAGTGACGTTGGATACCGCGGCTAAGGCCGTGGGTTCGAATCCTACAATCAGTTTGAGCTTTCGGTGAAGGAAAACATCGTGAGGAAACCATAGCACGGTGGTAGGGTACTTTGTAGTACTCGACTGGCTGGCTACCACTCTCAAGTTGAAAATCTGTCGCTAAGCACCTGTTGGTGTGTTCCAGCAGTTTCACAGTTTTTAGTTTTTGTTGTTATAGCGGCAACAGAAATACATTATTTGTGAAATTATCAACTGTCTAGCTATCGCGGTTCTTGAGATACATCCTGGTGATGATATCGAGCAAAAAGGGCAAAAAAATTGAGTTTTTTGTATGGGAGCCCCCCTTAAATATTTATTTTATTTTTAGTTTTTGTTGTTATAGCGGCAACAGAAATACATAATTTGTGAAAATTTCAACTGTCTAGCTATCGCGGTTCTTGAGATACAGCCTGGTGAAGATATCGAGCAGAAAAGGGCAAAAAAATTGCGTTTTTTGTATGGGAGCCCCCCTTAAATATTTATTTTATTTTGTTTTTAGTATTTTTTGTTATAGCGGCAACAGAAATACATAATTTGTGAAACTTTCAACTGTCTAGCTATCGCGGTTCTTGAGATACAGCCTGGTAACAGACAGACGGACAGACAGCGAAGTCTTAGTAATAGGGTCCCGGTTTTACCCTTTGGGAACGGAACGGAACCCTAAAAAAACTAAATTCAATTTTTTTGGTCGAAAGAGGTTTATGTGTCTACCCAGCATGTAAGAAGCATGTGTTCAAAATAATTAAACTTTCCAGGCCGTGAATTCTTCGTAGGCATATCCAATTCAACTAATGAAGCAGGAGCTTGTGCTGTTGCCGAAGCATTTCCAGAATTTCCTTGTACTCCAATTAAGGTACTCTATATGTATATTATTATGTTACTACTGTATTTCCTCTACGGAATCTACCGCGTTCAATTGCTAAAAAGTATCTTCGAGCTCGGACTCCCCTACTAACTATAACCAAAAAGTCTTTTTACCTGATATCTTAGAGATGTTACTAAAGATAAATTCATCCTTATGATGAGCCTTTAGATCGGCGTCATAAGAATATAGGATGTATTTTTCCACTTTTGGCTGGTTCGATTCTTATATGAGACAAGCTACTTTGTTTTAATCTTCGAATGCAGCATTACCTACTTTTAAATTACAATAATCTCTATAAAGTAAATTATAATCGAATTTGAAATACTTTAAAAGTACTTTTTCTTAATACCCCACGTATTAAGAAAAAGTACTTTTAAAGTATTTAAAATGAAGGATTATTGGGCTTCGAAAAGTTAGATGAAGTATGTTATTTGTTAATTTTAAAAAGATCTTATTTATAATTATCAGGGTTCGAAAATATCTGATATATATTATAAATATTAAAAAATCGGATATTTATGATAAGTATATATCCGATATACAGGTTGAATTTTTCAAGTGGGCGTGTATGGCCAAATCCTAAACTAAAGGGAATCGAAAAATGCCGAAAGGAGTCTCGAGGCCGATTTTAATTAAAACTAAAACTGCATCGTTCAATTTTCGAAAAAATATTACCCCAAGCCAGGAATCGAACCCGATGAATTTGAAAAAAAATACTCAGCCTGTATTATTACACCATCCGATAATGTTGCTAATAAGGATCAAATACTAAAGGCAAACTTAAAGAAAGTGCTCTTTTTTAATAAATTGATTAACATTTTTTGTATATTCTCACAAATTTATTACACCTACGATAGGTGTAATAAATTTGTGAGAAATTATTAGAAATAATTTTTAATTTTGTACACTCATTGGACTTGACTCATAAACCCACTCGCATTAAACACGACAACATCACCTTCAAAGGACAATGGGCATTATTGTATGAGTTGCGTCCCAACCCTTGTAACAAGTTGCGACTAGTTTAAACATGTTCATTTAGTCTCTTTTATGATTCATCATCGATGTTTTTATTAAAATTGCGTGCAGGTCAAAAGTTACTGGGCATCAAGTGAAAAAAGTTTTTGTATTGAATAATCTTTATAATACTGATACTGTTTTACAACAATAATAATAATAATACTGTTTTACATTTTGTATTACATTCATAATGATTTTACAGTAATCACAGGCCGTAAAAGTTGTTGTTTAAAGTTGAAAATAGGTATTTATTCGATAAATAAAAACAAATAATCATTTAATAAGTCCTTTGTGTAAGAGTATCGGTGCTTGCAAACAAATGCTTATTATAAATTGGTAAATGTGATATAATGAGACATAATATAAATTATGTATCCCCTCAGGGGTTGCGGGCCTCAACGAGTTAGTATTTGCCAGTGAATCACACTTAATAATCGTTATTATCTATAATAATGTCATCCAACATTGTTGCAGGTAACAAAATGCTTGGCTGGTGTCTTGCCCAACCAAGATGCCAAATAATTCTCATTATGTGAGCGCAAGTACCCACTGTTCTTTTCTCAGTTAAACATGAGCATGTATCTTCTCAAAGAGTCTATTGAATTGTTCATGATTCAGGCCCGTACAAAAATGAAGTTCGGATGTTGTCATTAATTCAATGCTGTTGAAATTCAAACCAGATCGTTTGCAGCCATCTCTTAACATATCTAACATTTCTTTTAAGTGCTGAGCCATGAATTATGAATGGTTCAGCTCTTCTAACTCATCCCATTCGTTTGAAGTCAAATGAGCCTGACAGATTCGTATCTGTCAGGCTCATTTGCTCAGGCGCATTTGCATAGTGCTCGTGCACTTGCTGGAATATATAACTTATGTTCCACTAACATCCGTGATTTTATAAAAACCAATCTGTTGCCGATCATTTGAAAGGGCCTGTTCAAAATAATATTATGTGAAGTTTGTTCTCATATATTATTATTAATAACTCTGTGGTTCTTTTGGGGCAGATGCATTTTGGGATTTCAGATGTATAGTAGGCAGTTTAAGTATCAGGTATATATTTAAATATGTATGTACAACTACAGAAAACATACCTGTCCTATTCTCATATGCTCTAAAATATATTCAGCGAAACGTAGTCTTGCTTCTAATGTCGTTCTTGAGATTTCATGTTGCTCTCGCTGTCGGGTCAAAGACCGACCACAGGTCACACACAAATGTTCCATATTTCGTAACAAACCAATCAATAACAATATCAACTCCACAAAACAAGCCAAAGTCGATAGTTATATACGTAGAAATACCGGAGGTCCTTAAAGAATGCGTTAGTCGTCAAAGAATAAATAGTGAAATAACAATTTTCAACACTGTAGTACAGCACAGCTACTAACAACCAACTGCAACCGACTGCTAGAAGTGCTAGATGAAACATGCCATCATTTTTGAAACACCGGCAACCATCTCTTTCCAACATATATCACTGTTTCTTATATCACAGTAAGCTACTCCTGCGCTTCCAAAAAACAATAGCAGCGCGAGGAAGTTAGCTGCACCTGCACTTAAAAACAAAATTGCAGGGTGGGAGAGGGGATGTAGGGATAGCGCAGGCGTACTACCTGGTGGCCGGTACGACCTTGTGGTTTTTCCACTTGATTTTATAATGCGCTTTTTGTAAGTATAAGACTAATTAATTAAGTTGAATTCGATATTTTATCTTATAAATGAAACCACTATAACTCTTTCCCTGCACGAGATACAGATTTATGCCCATACAACAAAAATATATACTCATTGAGACCTTTCATATGGTATAGGTGAAAAAGTTTTACAACACTTGGGACGAAACCGCCCATTGTCCTTTCATGACATGGTCATTGTATTGAACAGTTTGACTAGCTATACGTAACTACGGTAGGTACCCATGTGCATGTAGTAGGTAATGTATGAAAATACAAAAATATTGATAAATTTATTAAAAATGAACACCCCTTTTTTTTCCGTATGTTATTACTTCTCAGAATTGGGCGATTCAATTAAATATATTATACATGTAACCTATCTTGTAAAATATTGCATAACTAGACATTTAAACTTGTTGACTATGAATTTTATTTTAATAACTTAATAACATTATAACATTAACCCAATCAAAGGATAAATAAATCTAAATAAAAAAGTCGTTGTCAGTAGGCAACGTACCCAGAATGCTGGCAGCATTGCCTCGTTAGATGGCAATGCTGATTCGTTGAGCGAGGTATATGCCAGCATTCTGGTCACGAGATGCGTCGACCAGTCGTTTTGACATTTCTCGGAAAAGGTGGTGTGCACTCGGCCCCCACGGACCCAGAGTTTCAACCCCAAACGGCTCAAATATGAAACTTGTATCTAAGTTACTGTATTTTCATGGCTGCACCACCGGCCCTATCCACTGTCTCTGGAAGATGAGACGGTGCTAAGGTTTCAACACACGTGGCATCCCATACCAAAGGCCGACCCATCTTCCAGGGTATAAGTGTCATTCCATCGGGTCTCTTACCATCGTCACGAAACAAGCCATTTGGTTCTAAAATAGTTGTTACGTTGGCGCTGGTAAGGGCCCGACGGATGACATCATTAAGGCAAGCATGTCTCGAATATCTACCTGCGCTTTTGATGCAAGATAGTCCGTGGTGACCGAGTTGATTGACAGCAGTGCCACACTGACAGCGATGTGACGAGAAAATTGGCAAGCCCAAGCGTAAACATACTGCGGATCTAAAAGTGTTGGAGTCCAAAAGTGTACCCATATGTGAAGATGGTAAGGCCTGCAACCAAAGACCCGATTCCCAAGCAAAAACAGCTGTGAGGCGGGCTCTATCTGCGGAACTGGTTGACGTTTCTAATAAATTATTCCGTACCAGTTCACAGAGAGGGTCATCCCAGAGCCGCTGCGAGGAGGGGACCTTGGGCAGTTCAATGTTCGGGCAGGCCAATTGCCATGAAATTCCCTCAGTCAAGCAAGATAACTCAACATTTTGAAAAGAAACAGAGAGTATGCGCTGTATAAGGTCATCTGTGCTATAGACCGAAGACAAAAAGGCTGGCAATGACACACTAGAAATTTTGCGAATGCCTAAGCCTCCATGGCTAATAGGCAGAGAGGCTTGTGACCATCCTCGATTATCAAAATTTATATTAAAAACTGAGATGAGTGTATCTCTAATGGTATTGTCCAAGTCTTGTAATAAATTGGGATACTTCCAAAGTGGACAACACCTAAGAGTATACACAAATTTTGGGACAAAAAGACAATATCTGATGATAGTGTAGGCCATGTGTTTATTAATTTTTAAAAGACGATCTGAAACATTTTGAAAATTTTGAATTTTTTCCTCGACAAAGGTGGAAACTGATTCTTCAAGGATGGGGGAACCTAGCAGTCGAAGTGAACCACTGTCTAAAAGTTTAATATTAGGGGCTAAACTATTAAAATTTTCAAAAGCCAAATCTTTTGCTGTGCAAGTATCCGTAAAAAATAGTTCACATTACGAAAAATTTAGTTCAAAACCTAGCATGAAAATCTTTTATTAATTGTTCTAAATCATTTAACACAGTGGTCACATCTCCTCCCAGAATCCCATCATCGAGATACCAAACGTAAAATTTTGATTTCAAACGCTTAATGATAGGATTAATGACTAAGGTAAAGATGGCCGGCCCGAGAGGGTCACCCTGTTGACACCCTACAGCTGAATAAATCAAATTGTTCCAATACATTAATTTTGAAGGTTTGCTATAACATTGATATAAAAAATTTGAAGAATTTGGAATATTTTCAAAAATTTGTGTCAAAAGGGCGCCCCTATCAACTGAGTTAAAAGCATTATTTATATCTACCTTTAGCAGCACCTCTCCGCCTTTATTATTCAGAAAGGTCCTAAGCGAATGTACTGCAGCTTCACAGCCCCCTCGTGAGCCGAAACCAAGTTGTGTTGGCTGCAGTAAATCTCTAATTTTATCTCTGTTGGCTCTGCAGCAAACCTTGGCAGCAAGGCGGCGGTATACGGTGCCAACAGCAATAGGTCTTATTCCGCCATCTTTTTTTTTTAAAGCGCAGAGATTAGCGCCGTACAATATTTGTGATATGTCATTTGGGACCCTTCCGAATAACATTAAATTAACTAAACCAGTGAGATCATCAAGAAGAGTGTCCCCAATATCACCACAACGACCACATGTGAGATCTTTAAGGTGTTGTGGAGAGAGGGCATCAATTCCAGGCGCCGAACCACTTTGGAATGATGATAAGGCACCAAAAACACCTTTATTTGTACATTTTAGAGCTGTATCAGATACTGGAATGCAATTTTGTAAATCTGAAAGGCAAAAAGTTGATGAAGGAGGTGGATGCTTGTTATGTAAAGCTTCTAAAGTCTCAGCTGTATTATCGGCTATGGTATCATTGGAGAATAACAACCTCGCAGCACCTCTAATATCGCCGTCATTAAACTTGTTCTATATTAAATGATATGGATGAGAACGAGTACATGAGCGGGTAGGGTTTATTCTAGGATGAAAATCCGCTAGTAGGTCATTATTTATACGGCAATTTTCTTTTATAACAGAAGTAAGTGATACATTATTATTGGTATTGTAAGGGGCGTGCAGAATTCTATAAGGAAAAGTGATGAGTTGTTCCCATGCATGGATGGAATTGAGATTAATAGTATGTTTAATTAATTTAGACAAATATTGGGCTACAGATAAACGGGCACCGCGGGGTATACGTTTAACGACAGGAGTAGAAAGCTTTAAATTTGTTAGTGTTTCCAAAAAATCTTGATGAACTAATGAGACAGAAGGGTCATGAAGAATGGTGGGGCATGATACGTTAGAATTTTTATGAACTTTGGCTTCATGTATTTTAAGACCTCTTAAGCCTTAAAAAAACGTGTTTGTGGACACTTTGGGCACTGCAAAAGACTATCTAATGAAGCGGGCACTTGAACATCCGACACAATTCGATCAGCAGGTATGGGCTCTGTCATTAAAGAACAATTTGGAAACTAAATATATAAAATAAATAGGTATATAAAAAAATTACAGACAAAATTTAAAAAATTACAGTCTATAAAAGGGATGAAAATAAATAAACTATAACACTAAAATCGTAACACTGAAATGGCACTGAAGAACTTAGCCGACGACGTCACCGTGTTGACATCTCAATGACATAATGACCATAAAAATGGATAAATTTTCCTTATTCCCGTACTATTCCATCATTGGCCACTCGCAACCATTTCATAGAAGCATTCCATAAGTGTGCTATATTCAGTTTACCAGTAATTTATGAGACAGTCACATAATCTTCCAATTATTGTAAACACACTTCCCTTAGATTGATGACAGGTCGTCGCACCTCATTGACCAGACTATAGGTTATTATTATATTATCCTTTGATATTATCCAATGTTTACTTATAGGAGACGGTAGTTACTTCAAGAGAAATCAAAAGCTGAAAGCTTTATTACAAAACTCCTTAAAAACCAATTTATACAATTTATTTATATCAAATAACGTCCTGACATATGTCATATTTTTTTCCTTTTTTTTTTCTCAAAATTTGATCCTTGTTAACAAAATTACCAGATAGTATAATAATATTGAATGTGTATATTTTCTCAAAATAAACAGGTTTGATTCCTGGCTTCTTCCTGACGTAAGCGCCAATTTACGCCTGAATAGGAGAGAATACCATTGCTCTGTTTAATAGAACCATTATAAAAAGAAATGGCTTGACATTCGCGGTATTTTTATGTCAGTTTTAAATACTTATCATGAGAGTCTCCAAAGGATTTCAAGTTGGCGATATCAGGAACCTACCAAAAGTGGACCATATTATTGAAAATTATTGCTATAATGGTGCGGAAAGGAAACACGCAGTGCTAAGATATTACCTACTGGCATTACGGGATGGTTTTGTAGACACTGCTGTTGTTGGATAATGTGGAAGTCAAGCGCCAAAATATTTTTTGTATAGTTAAATGTAGAGTAACACCTGAGCAAAGAAGCGAAGTTGTAGGTATATATTTAGTGCTTTAATTGACGAATCCGTACAAAATGACAATTCTTATTTTAATTGTTTGTTGTTTTATTGTTTAATGATATAAATAAATAAAAGATTATTATAATATATATAAGTAAGTTGAGTGCTATGTATCATTGTGCAGCGGCTGCAGGAGGATGAAAACATGCGATCTACTTTGCCTTTAGGCTTATTAAACGGTCAGATGAACCATTAGTTACATCAACCACCTACTACTGGACTGGAATAAACTAAAACTAATGACTGATAAAAAATTATAATGACAAAAGTTCAATATGATTTTATGTTTTCCGAAGAAGGTAAAAGGCGTAAAATTACTATAGAAATGATTGTAAATGACTGTGGAAATCATCACCATATCATACTATCATCTCTACCTAATTTGTGATACAATCAATCAGCCTTAGATTATATTAATAAAATATTTATTTTAATTTTATTATTAAAGTAAAAATACAACTAAGTATTTTGTGAATATTTCAATTATAATAGACCTTATTAAAATAAACATTTTATATTACTACACCAAAGTTCCAAGTCACTTCTCTGACGAGTTCGACAACCTTCTATAGTGATACCGAGAAAGGGCGGGCGGAGAGACGCGGCATCTTCCTCAGCGGTACGAAAAAAGCGCGGGATTGCTTCATATTAGTAGACATTATAATAAACAATATATTATTATAATATGTGTCTAAGTAGTATATTCTACTATATTAATAAGTTATTATTTACAGTCGGGCAAAAAAAAAGGTCGATGTGAGTAATGTATGGTGAGTCGATGAAATAGTTTAATAGTTGAATAACTCGTCAGAAAAGTGATTTGGAGCTTTGGTTTAGTATCATAAAATGTTTATTTTAATATGGTTTGTTATAATATCATTTTTTTTGCATTGGATTTCAATTGCACACGCGAATGCGTGCGCGCCATGTAGTCGCGCGGTGATTGTTTTTGGAATAAAATTCCATCAATTGACAACTTTTAGAGTTTTGCAGTATTACATTAAATTATACATGTGCTGATATATTATCAGGTTCCACAAGGAGCGCAGCATTTGAAAAAATATGTAACAGTCGCTGGTCCCGATATTCTGTGCGTGGGTGCTAGCAAGGAGGCAAAGGAACTAATCAAAAGAATGGAAAGGGAGGCTACATTCCCTTACCAGACTATCACTGTGCCTGAGGATGAAGCTGCTAATTGTCTCTATGCTAACGGAACACTCATACATAGAGCAATTGAAGAAATACCACAGTCTTTTAAAGTGAGTTACTGCTTATTATTATGAACAATATACATATACGATTTTTAATTTCGCGTATTTTTAAGGCGATAATAGTTTAGTGGTAGTGACGTCAAATACCGCGGCGAAGGTTGTGGGTTCGAATCCTACAATAAGCTTGAGCTTTCGGTGAAGGAAAACATCGCGAGCAAACCAAAGCACGGTGATAGGGTAATTTGTAGTACCCGACTGGCTGGCTGGCTACCCTTAAGTTGAAAATCTGTCACTAAGCACCTATCAGTGTGTTCCGACAGCTGCACTTAAGAGTCACGTCAAACACAAGCTTATCCATAATATATAAAATAATTTATGCACGACGCTTGAATGGTACACTACCTACTCTGGGTGCATTGAGAGATGAGCCCTGGACTATAATCACAAATAATTTTGATTGTTTGAGTTATTTACTTGGCCCGACGTTTACTGATCGGTGAATCTTGCTCGAGTTTTTGTGAAGATTCCTTTAAAATAACTGAATCCTTATAATACGCTTCAAAACAAAAAATAAATATTAATTCTCTTTTTATAAAGCTATTCGAATATAGGCTATAAGATATTTTTTTTACGAAACTTGTTATTTAATAATAAATGTATTTTGTATGTTTGTTATATTAATAAACATTGAAGTACTACGGGAAGTTATTATTTATTCAGTTAGAAAAATGCACAAAACAAGTCCTAGTCTACTATAAGCCTTAGAATAAAAGTTAATTTACTTTTAAATCCTTGGCTCGTGCAAAACTACATACAAAAGAAATTACAAGAATCGCGATTCAAGATATTGAGATTATATTAGGATTGTTTTTTTTTATTTTCAGGTATTTTGTGAAAAAATTGATTTTGCTAGAAGGTCGATTTGCTTCTCTGAATTAGCAAAAATTAACGCCGGGCTTAGCTCATGCTGTTTGTTGGTGAGAAAACCTTAGGCTATGATGTTATGTCTTCTTCACGAATGTTGTAAGTCTCAATAAAAAATATTTATTGTACGGTATCTGTTAGGCAATGTTCAAAGCCTATGTGTTCAAACATTACAAGCATTTATAATGTTCTATTAAATGTTTAAATGTGAAATTGGTATTAGATTCGAATCTCTATATTGCACTGATCAATCTTATATTATGAAGCTATGTATGTGTCATACTATGAAGACATGCTATTTCATAATTTTGGTTTCGTATTTTAGATATTACATACTTATATAGCAAAATGTTTGTTATGACCTTATACAAAAGTAATTTATCATTCCATTATATAAATTTCATAACATTATATTTTCAACACACTTGCTCATAAAGTGGCTCTAATTTCACCACAATTAGGCACATAATGACCTATAATCAAACTGTGACTTTGTCATTGCTATTATTCACAAAGTGAGTTATAAAGATTTTTATTTTATTTTATTGGTTGAGTTGCTTTGTTTTTAAATAAGATTCGATACAAAAAGATCAGGAAAATTATATTTTTTGTATTATTTTCTTCTCAAGTGTGTTGAAAAACGTCGTATGATACTCGTGTGTATTGATGATTACCGTCCTCGGCTCTCTTAAGACCCTCACCTAACGGCTCAGGTCTCAATTGCGCCTCAGCGGTCATGACCAACTTTACACACTTGTACCATAATAAGTTTCGAACTTAATTTATATTTATGTAGCTTTAAAAAGAGACCTACTGTACAAAAGTTACCTCATATTATGTTCATTCCCTAAGCTTCAAGACTGATCCTTAGATAGAATCAACGCACTTTTTTTTTATTTATGGCTTTTCATAAAATTAAGATATTCTGTCATCACTTATTTATTATTATAAGCATTCCTGATAGTAGCTTTAGTTATTTATTTGATATATGTATTTTTATGTAACAAAAAAATATGAATTTATAAATAAAATAATACGGAAGTTTGTTACTCAATCAGGAATTTTGTCCCTCTGGAAAGGGATGTAGTAGGTATAAAAAACGTAATTTTTTTTGGTTAAGTATAATATTAGATCTTTATCCATCTGCTGAAATCGATAAACATTACAACAAATTTCATGTAATAGTTCGTGTGGTTGTCTAAATATTATTCGTAATTTTATGGTCTATTGTTTGTATTCTTGTCTTTGGCGTATATGTTACTGTAAAAGCCCGTATATTGGTAAATCTTGAGTTTAACTTTTATATATTTAAATTTACCAATATGACATACTAGGTTTATCAATAATTTTGTTGATTGTCCTTTAAGGCTCTTGCTTTGAAATTAAAATATTATTTTTACTTTTTATTTGATTAATTGACTTGATTTTATATTTATACATAATTAGGTATTTATACACATAGGCTTTAACCTCCCTGATAATATGCATGTAAGTAAGATTTTGTGAATATAGTAATGTACAACATAATTTTACAAATCAAAATAAATGGCTCTTATTTTGTTTTGAGTAGGTATTACGAAGTATTAAAAAGGTTTACCGTATAATCATATTAAATTCATGTTATTAATATTATTATTCATGTTCTAAATATATTTATTGGTGGCTATAGTCGCATCACAATTAGGTACCTATCTATCTGAAACATATGAATAATTTATGTTATTATATATTATATGCTTAACTGATAAAAAAAATAAAGGTATTACTTACAATATTTCTGTTTTATTTACTAAATTAAATATTGATCGCACAATCATTTACCTATTGCTTGTTTTCCGTCAAATTTTAGTATTACCTACCTAGCTTTGGATGGATGGATGGATGGATGGATGGATGGATATAGTAAAACGGTGTGAAAGAAAACTCGGGCTTTTAATTTATTTATCCTTTATTGTTAAAACAACATATTACATTTATCTACAACATATTTATCCACTAAGGATTTTTCAAATCAATTTTAATACTTCAGTTGTTTATTTTAGTACACTTATTTAAAAACAAATTAAAAGATTAAGTTAATCAGTCATTTTAAAGATAGAGTTCGATAATTTAGACTAAGAGTAGATTCTTATGATTAAGTAACAATTTGTTTACTTCTTCGTTTGATCTACTACATATACTATAACTAACATTGTCAGATATTGAAAATGCAGATTGTTAATTATTTATTTAAATAATTAAATTGTCTGCTAAGCTACCTGTGGTGTATTGCAAACCTCTTTACGGTGCCATATAAAAAGTGTATGTCACAATTGATATAATATTTGAATAAACGATTTTACATGGATTTTACATTATAACAAGATTTATTATTGGCGACGAGGATGGGATGGACAAACTAAGAAAATATCGTGGCACCCTACGCGGGATGCTCACGTAACTCGACACATATGTCGATCAGAGGGCAACGATGTCTGACGAAGACATTACTGCTCGCTTCCAGGGCCTGAAGGAGACGATCCTGGCTATACGGAAGGTACAAGATAAAATCGAGAACAAAACGGACGATGACACATATGTCGATCAGAGGGCAACGATGTCTGACGAAGACATTACTGCTCGCTTCCAGGGCCTGAAGGAGACGATCCTGGCTATACGGAAGGTACAAGATAAAATCGAGAACAAAACGGACGATGACACATATGTCGATCAGAGGGCAACGATGTCTGACGAAGACATTACTGCTCGCTTCCAGGGCCTGAAGGAGACGATCCTGGCTATACGGAACCTTCCGTATAGCCAAGAGAAAATCAAGAACAAAACCGTCGATGACAAGGACTATGACGCTTATGATCAAGAACAAGAATACAGGTACGAGTTCGAAGAACTTCATACAACGATAACAACAAAACTTTTAACAAAACAGACACAGAACGGAGGTCAGCAACGTGGCCAGCAACAGCAACAACACATAGAACAAAGTGAACAACAATATGAAACTTTCAACAATTTCAAAAGGAGAGAAATACGCATGGCACTACATGCTATATTTTTAAGAAGAGAAAAGGAAACCGCACCAAAGCTCCAGGAGGTCAATGTCAGAGAGTTCAACCCAGGCGATCGGGTACAAGCTCGTGACTACACGAGTGCCACGCAGCGATGGCAGTTTGGACGCATCATAAAACGGTTGGGCCGACTGCACTACGAAGTTCGCACCGACAACGGTGAAGTCTGGCGCCGACACCTCGACCAGCTCTTGGGTGCACCCTTGATCTACAGCAGCTAGGAGGAGAGAGATGTGGTGTATTGCAAACCTCTTTACGGTGCCATATAAAAAGTGTATGTCACAATTGACATAATATTTGAATAAACGATTTTACATGGATTTTACATTATAACAAGATTTATTATTATTATACCATTAAAATATAACTTTATATCTCTATTAGTTTTTACTTACATTTTATTATTTTAAATTATCTATTTAAACGAATGAATGCTATTAGCATAATCTTACAACTTCGATGATATTAAGTAGTTAAGATAACTCAAATTAGTATAACACGTGCTTTGAATTAAGCTTAAAAAAAACTAAACGAGTCCAAATGCAAAAAGAAGGGAGGGACGTTTGAAGAGGGTTATTCGATCAAGGCTATTACTTCCAAGATATACATAAACTTTGGAGAAAATAAGATAATATACGGTACTTATAATAGTTATAACATAGGGCACGCCGACTCATGTAAAATCGATATGAGTGCTCTAAAACGCGTTCCAAATCGTGAGTGCGTCAACGAAGACCCGTGAATCTTACAGGTCGTCTGAGCCCTCGTCCACTGTGCTGGACAAGGTCCGTGAGCGAGTTTTACGGCACAGGTTACTTGAATCCCGACCCGCGCTTCATACTTGCGAAATGGTGATCATCCCCTCTTGGTCGAGCTGGTCGACAGAGCCGTAGAACTGTTAAATAATAATTCGTCAGAGACGTTCTTTTGGTGGGCATAACGACATTGTAATTAACTTAATAAATTAATTTTGCAACTATAAAAAAACTATATAGGTACATATAAAAAAAAGTGAAATATGTATGTATTTTAAATACTCACACCAGAAAAATCGCTTCCATTCCATACGTGTTTGTCGTGATCGTTTTTGGCTGTACATTACAAGGTTGTGTTGCATGTAGGATCAGAGAGGCTAATTTGAAAGTTCGTGTCTTCAGTTGGAGGTACAATATCGCGATACGACTTGTATATTTTACAGTAGACATGTTCCACAAATGTTAAACTCAACGCTGTTACCAGACAAACTGTTAAAATTAAAAATAATCCTTTCGTATCGTCCAAGGACAATGAAAAGCTATCATCCTGTAAGAAACATTAACATTATTTATGACTGTACGAACACCAAATATTATCAAAATTGAAAAAATAAACCAACAAATAGAAAATGATCACCAAAATATTTAATTTCTCTTTATATCAGAAAGTCCTAAATTAGAATCTATGTTTTCAATTGCATAATAATTATTATTATGGTAGGGGAGGCGAATAGGGGATTTCGGGATTTACTCGAGCGCGTCAGATTAACATAAGGGGGGCAACCTTGCACCTTGTGAAGTACTCTCACCAAATCTGAGCCCTCTATATAGTGTCGAACGTCTAGGGTAGCCCGTCAGATTAGTAAAAAAAATCGATGGTTTTAAATACTCGAGCGCGTCAGATTAAGGTAAGGTAAGTTAGTTACATGCAAAATAGTGTACATTTCAATAATCTGACAATTTGGGCGTGACGAAAGAAAATTGGAGACTCGCAAAGTTGCAAAAAAAAAACGTCACCTGGATTTTCTCGAGCGCGATTAGTTTTTTTTTTATTTTGAAGATTTCCTTCAAAATAAAAATAAAACTAATCACGAATCACGGAAATATCTTAATCTGCCGATTTGCACAAGCCGAAGTAGCTAAAATCATTATTAAGTGTATAGTCCAGGAATATTATGAGTTTCACCTCAGAATGAGAGATAGTCACCTATTAACTTGTATAAACCTTTATTTTGACACCCTAAAACTTGTCGCAATAGCTACTTATCATAGGGTGCCCGCGACTACTGATTTTTCAAGGTCAAAGGTCAAAAAATGATTTATTGCAAATATCTCGTTTCCTATGGGTTTTTTGGTATATGTTTTCGTAATAAATATTGTATAAAATTAAATTCTCTACAACTTTTGTACAAATATTTTTTCGATATCTTGAACCATTTTCGAGATTTCGATATTTTTTTATATATTTTTTTTTTCAAACCGTCAGATTAAGGAAACTCCTCAACATAATTGTCAGATTATGTGTCAGTACAACAAGGCCATCAAGAAGAACCGCCTGTATAAAAATCTGACGCGCTCGAGTAAATCAAGGTCACGATTTTTTTTTGCATTTTCAAAAATCGGCCCTGACTGATGGTCGCGTCCAAATCGTCAGTCTTTAAAATAGGAGCTACTGGAGGGTTCACTTAACATCCCTTATCAATGTCTGACGCGCTCGAGTAAATTTTTTTTTAAAATATTTTCGACCCCTTCGTACGGCCACCCCCACCACGCAAAACGGCAGATTATTATTTTTCTGTTATCAGACAGACGTGGCGCGACTACCCTATTTATATCTGACGCGCTCGAGTATTTCTTGGTGACTATTTTTTTTTCATTTTTGAAACCCTGTAGACGCTCCCCCCACCGCTGAAGGGGAAAATATCACATAACCTTTTTTTCTTTATTCCACCTAATCTTCAAATTCCAGTAGGTCCCAAAGACGCTCGAGTAACTACAAATTTAGCATCATTGCCTCTCCTACCATTACGCTCTGATGTACGCGTACCTGTTTCAGTACTACAGTACTTTACGTACATACTTAGGATAGAGCTAGAAACAGATAATGGACTGCGATTATTAAAAAAAAATTAACGATGTTTCGCCCAAATATATAATATGCAAATGTACTCAAAGTCAAAGTCAAAACCATTTATTCAGTTTAGGCCCTAGAATATAGGCATATATGAAGGTCGAATTACAGAAGTTACCACCGGTTCGGAAGTCAGCCTTCAACATACTGTGCTTCAACTGAGAAGAACCGGCAAGAAACTCAGCAAGGTTACATTTTTTTAATATTTTTGGACCATCTGACTATATTGGCTTTTTTTTTTCAAATGTTTAACAATTTTATTCTTAAAGTAATACAAAAATACATCAAAAATTATAACCCGCATTAGTTACCTACATAGTAAACTAAAACACTTAAACTTACTTACACAGGTTGTAATCGTACTCACTTTTTGAGATAACTTTTTTGGAGAAGGTACCATTTATTTTGGTGATCATTTATTATTTTACTTAAGTAGGTACGTAATTGTTCTGTATTACGTACCTACTTGAGTAATAATAAAAAGCGAATGAAGTTAACATTAAAGTTACCTGATTAATTGAAGTGCGGTGATTGATTGTAAACCATTTGCGTATAATATTTTGTAAGCTTCCATCATTTAACAGAGCTTTTAAAGCTAAGTCAATGCCTGCCCTGGAAAATGCTAGTTCATGTAATATTATTCAAAGTCGCATCACAACAAGCGTGTCAGCGGCTCTTTTTTCTTAGCCGATTGCATAATTTGTGATATTATGGAATTATAGTTTACCTATTATGTAGATAGTTACAAAAATATAAAAGGTTACTACTTCTAATGTAACGTCTACTATCTCGCTCGTTATACCCTTAACTTTCTCATAGTACAATAAAGTAAATTGTATTTTGCCAGTGTCCTGGGAATAATTAGCGAATACCGATGACCGGTCGGTAGTTAACCACGCACTAGGGCTGCCCAATGACTGTGTCTTTTGGATTACGTATTTAATACTGTTATGTAGGTATATTAAATTGTCATATTATATTTTCTTTAAAATATGTTACTATACATTTTGTATTATTAATTTCCCAATTTCTATTCTATAATATTCTATTCAATATTGTAGGCGCACTAGCGACAGTTGTGTACCGAAGTATACTGTGATTTCGAAGCACGTGGCCGTTTGTATGAAGACGTATACTATACTATGTATATGCTTACTTTAGTGTACCTACTGTGACTCTCTAGTTAGGTAAGTGTATTATCAGTCTGTTTGCGGGGTGTATTACTTTGAGGTCGCTGTTTGGCTCAGTTGTATGGTTAGATTGTCATAAAATAGTTACGATTTCGCAAAACATTCGCTATGCATGCATATTTTTTGATATCGCATTGTTAGCTTGCAGATGCATTTACAGAACCTACCCACCAGATAAAATATCGCAATACACTCACTTTAGCTTAGATTCTTTCGGTAGAGCGACAGCAAAATTCTGAATTCCTTCTTTCATAATAGTGACGTACATCTCACAGGATTCATCGTAATTTTGATCGTATATTAGATCTTGTGGCGAGTCCTAAAATAATAGCACATTGAAAAATACATAATACATACAGATTACGATAGGCAACTATTGTCACATTTAATTTGAAATCATTGTACCTACCTCAGGACATGTAGCTATCTTTGCATAAGACGCAATAGGTTCCATCATGTGCATTAATGTAATATGCAATGACAAAGTACACACATATAAGGATACAAAGACGAATGTAAAAAACCACCATGCTCCTGTGACAATTCTTCCAGACATTGATCTAGAAAACACACATTCAACAAATAAGTAAATAGAAGAACGTCCTGAAGATATATTGCGCTGTGTATTTGACTACTCGGATACTGTTTCCAGTTGGAAATTAAAAACATAATATTTTTCTCAGAGTTATTGGAAAATCGGGTTGAATTTTATTCTATGCACTGACTGTTATGCAAAGACTTTAAAAACTTATACTATAGACCGGACTTAGCGAACAAAATCGTAATCCAATACTTATGTCCTAGTGGTCAAAAATCCCTCAGTCTAGTTTGGTACCACTGCCAAGACGTATTTGTGTCTTAGACCAATAAACCACGGTCTAAGATTTGTGTCCACAAAGAAAATCATTTTCTGCGAAAATATGCCGAGTTGCGCATTACAATACTGCAAATCGCGATATGGTAAATCGACTGGACCTAACTTTAGTTTATTTTCATAAGTAATTAATTAGAATTCAATAATTTTCATAATAGTTCTAGAACATTGCTAATTTTGTAATAACGCCCTCTATTGTCGAGTAGCTTAACCTTGACTCGTAAGAGATGTAATGTTGTTTATCGATATTTTTATCGATAAAATTTTATGAAGTAATCTTTTTCGGACTTCATTGAAGAAAATATTCAAAATTTTAAAATAAATAAATAATTTAATTAAATAATTTATATTGAAACGACTGCATTTTAATGCTTTCTATTTTTTTGTATTTGTTTTAATCTATTGTGTATGTAAATGTGAAGAAATAAACGACTTTTATTATCGATAGTCGATACCTAATATCTGAATGGTTGGTAACATTCCTATCACGTATGTTTGCTATTCAACGATAGATGGCGTCACTGAGGCATGGAATGGGATCACGGTTTTTATATGACATTTCTTCTGATAGCCGTTCTATTGTATCTATATTTAAATTTCTTTGCTGTTATGCCAGTTAGTTTCTTTATTGAATATATAAATAAACTAGTGGGCCCAGCAGACGTTGTCCTGCTCTGAAATTAAAACTTAGAACCCGATTCCAGCGCCACCAATTCTGAAACTAAACCATCTGTCAGTCCGATCTCGAAACATGTCAAAACGTCGTTCTATACAAAATGTATGACAAAAATAATTTTCTTTATTATTCTTTTTTTTTGTGAATTTTTCATATTTTTTAATCCTATGTATTATTCCTGGTTCTAAGCTACCTCCCCATCAATTTTCAGCCAAATCGGTTCAGCCGTTCTCGAGTTATAAATAGTGTAACTACACGACTTTCTTTTATATACAGGCTGTCCAAGAAAATAGTGTCAAGCGGAAGCCCAGAGGTAGAGCACCTTTAGAGGTACCCGTATCACACCATGTATGTTCCGCGATTTTTCGTAGTTTACGAGTTACAACTTCTTTTAATTTTTTATACCCAATTCCGATTTTCAATACATTTTTAGTCGCAGTCAGGCGAGTAGTTGAGTTACAGGTCTGAGTTTTTTTTCTTAATTACCTGAATAATGGACCTAGTAGATGCATAAACGTTTGTTACTAAAATTGTGACCAATAAGCTTTAAAAAAAAAGCTATTTGCAAAAAAGTGGAAATTCAGATTTTATCTAAAATGTTTGAGGACATTTTAATAATAAAAGTTACATAACTTTTTTCTTTCTAACCAATTTTAAAAACTTTTCCATTTTATCAGCTATGTATCCTGTAAATTTCATTGAGCTATCTTTACAGCTTCCGACTCAAAATTTGATCTAAATAACACCAAATCGAAATTTAAAATTTGAATGGGTGAATGGAAAAGATATTAAAACTTAATAATTGTTGTTTAATGTGTCTTAGTCACATTTTTTTTTAAATTTCATTCTTCCTGCTCTATTGAGACTACATCTTCTAAAGAAGTTCTCTTTTGGTCTTATGAATGCCATTCTATTGTTTTTCACTGTTTCCTCTGCATCTCTCAATGTCGATCTTAATTCTGTTAAATTTCTTATTTCTTTGGCGTACACTCATTCTTTATTGTAACCCCAAACGAAAAAGTCAGTGAGGTTCAGGTCTGGGGACCCTGCTGGCCACGCAATAGACCCACCGTGACCAATCCACATTTCAACCAATCTTTTATTTAAATATTGCCTGACAATCGACATGTGGCAAGGTGCACCGCA
The DNA here is from genome assembly GCA_951361185.1 of Ochropacha duplaris. Classification (NCBI taxonomy): domain Eukaryota; kingdom Metazoa; phylum Arthropoda; class Insecta; order Lepidoptera; family Drepanidae; genus Ochropacha; species Ochropacha duplaris. The sequence goes on from OX592690.1 coordinate 8,310,547, forward strand.
CCGTCTTTTTTAAATGTCATGTTTCTGCGCAGTTCTAAATCTACATAGTAGAAATATTGTGAAATATTTGAAAATGTATCTAAATGTACTTTTGAAAATGTTAATAAAAAGAAAGATCCACTGCTGAAAAAAATTGCTTAGCTGAGTATCTTGCTGGAGTCTTCTCAGTTTAAGTGTATTCCAAACCGGTGGTAGAGTCAATTGTAACGTTCATAAGTGCCTTACCAGGGCCTAAACTGAATAAATGAGTTTTTGAATTGATTTGATTTGACATCTTCTAATAATCCATTTAGGTCTTGTTCTAAAAAAAGATTAATTGAAATTTGGATTGATCACGGTTTTTGCGTGGCAGATACCGTCCCCAGATCTTAACCCCATTGACTTTTTCGTTTGGGGTTACTATAAAGTATGAGTGTATGCCAAAGAAATAAGAAATTTAACAGAATTAAGATTGACATTGAGAGATGCAAAGGAAACAGTGAAAAACAACAGAATTGCATTCATAACACCAAAAGAGAACTTCTTTAGAAGATGTAGAGTCTGAATAGAGCAGTAATAATAAAATTAAAAAAAATGTGACATTTAGACACACTAAACAACAATTCTTAAGTTTTAATATCTTTTCCATTCACCCATTCAAATTTTAAATTTCGTTTTTCGTTTACTCTGTCTTAACTAATAAAAACCGTTTTTAAAATATATATTTTATATCGATTACAATAGTACTATTCTATTTAACTTCATAAAAAGGATATTTAATTATCCAAAACATTTAATAAAGCCATTAAAATAGCGAAATTTCGTGGTACTGCATTAATATACGAGTACATAATATACAGTGTACATAATTTATACAAGTAAGGATGCAATGTTACAATTGAATTATTGCATTTCGATTTTTCAAGATAATCGATATAATTATTATTCTGTGGTTATGGCAGCCCTGGTTTAAGCAGTTTGACAACATTTACTGTCTCTTGTTTTGTTAATGTTTGTTGTTTTTCCAATTTATACCGCGAAATTTGGTAATCATAATAGACACCGATGATGCTATTTATTTACGACAGCAGTTCTAGCATTCCTACTAGAACGTAGTGATTATATCCTCTTTGATTCCTACCGATACCTAGCGGTTACATACTCTTTGCCGATACCTACTAATCGAAGCCCAAATGTTGACCCCGGATTGATTCCTACCATGGATGTAATACCTATGGAAGGTACGTCCAATGGTATGGAATTGAAATGCAACAATTGTAGTTCCGACTTTAATCAAAGAGACAAAATTGAAAAAAATCTCAAGACTAACTACATTACCGTGATGAATGAACTATTTACATATTATCTACAAGTTTGTACGAAATTCGCACGTGACCGGTTTTTTTACGGTTCAAAAGTTATGGCCAATTTTTGTTTTATTCAATATTTCGCATGGTGGTCAAAGAAAAATTCATCAATTTTTTTGAGTCAATTCATCAAGAGTTGGCCTTTCCCGTGTTAATATTTTTACGCTGCTATAAAACACGTATTCAATTTGAAATAACATTCACTGTCTTGCAAAAAAATACTCAATTTTCGAGCGATTTTCATGGGAAAAAGTTACGAAATTTGAACACTTATTAGAAAAACTTGACCACCACGCGAAATATTGAATAAAACAAAAATTGGCCATAATTATTGAACCGTAAAAAATTGGACCGACATTCACGGAGTTAAAATGACCTTGCCCACGCCCCTGTTCAATTTGATCCATACTTCCAGGGACATCCTGTATATCTAGCTGTTAAATATGTTGATGAAACATACGTTTAAGAAAAACTGAAAATGTTGAAATGCAGGCAGCATTATCAAAAGTCAAATTCTAAACCATTTATTGAGTTTAAGGCCTAGCACGGCACTTATTAATGTAGAAGCTATAGAAGATACACTGGGTAAGCCTTCAACAAGAACTGTAAAGAAACTGTGCGAGGACACATTTTAAGTTAAAATATGATATAGGTACACTGCTAGTTTTCAAACAAGTAAAAAAAGGTGCACTTGCGTAGTGCAGCTAGTTTCTGACATCTCAACTTCAATATAATGAGCTTACTTGTAGTAAGAACTTACCTTCAAAACATTCTTTATTTAAGATTTGAATCTAAAATCGACTTGAATTGGCTACACAGACAACTGCTTCTATTAACTATAGCAGAATAATATTAACCTTTTACACTCATTGGAAGTTATTCCAAGTAGTTTGCCTACATTGGAAGTATTACCAAATAATTTAAATCAGAAAATATGACAATGGAAGTAATCTCTAGCATAAGCTTTAAAAATGCAGCTGAAATGTCACTTTGACGCATACCTAACGAGAAATTTGGAATTTGGATTGAACAAAATAAAATAACTTGATAACAAGATCGAGATCTAAAAAGACAGCGGCCGACATAAGCGCACGACCACCACCTCCACCTTCCTCGCCAAGTTCGTCGTCGACGTCGTCGGGGAATCACTATGTGATCCCCTCCAATGACAGCGTATCGAGTGACGAGGATAGGTGTCCTTCGCCTTCACCGCCGCCACTACCACCTGCGTGACGACCGAGAGGGCGACCTCCGCTGCCGACACGCTTGGGTCCTGCAGGGCACTCTGCTCTGCACCCGGTTCTCGCTACCGGTGGTGTAGTGCGCCGCATGCGATGGACTTAAACCATTTATGAGAATTGCATGCGCGCCTATTATGGGGCTACAGAGGGGGGAATTAACATGACTGCCTATCGCTGCCTCTGTTTCGGGTCCTTGAATCTACTGTCAATGTTTCAGCACAACGATTATCGGATCAGGTACGGGCTATTCAACGATGTAAGCTGTTGGATGAGTCTGTACTTGATCGGCTACGTCTAGAGTCGTTACTCTGACTCGCGAGAGAAACCACTTAGTTCCGTATCGGCTCTGATACCGATTCAGGTTCCGGTGCCGATGGCGGTTCGGACTGATCTCGCGGTCGATGAGGAGGATTGTGTAAGTATGAGCGTAAGTACCCAGACTAATGAGCAATTGAGGAGGGTCTTAGAGGACGCAATTCAACAGTATCGTACCACACCCGGATCTAGGCCACGTCTACCTCGTTTGCCCACTCATAGACGTAATTTGGCATTAGTGGGGGTTATGGACTCTTTGCTAGTTCTTTATTTAGAAGTTAGTGAAGATCTCACTGATACTCATTCGATTCTTTATTGCGGTGCGATTGCGGTGTGTGGTGTAGCTCGAGTCAAGTTTCCGACTGCAGACCGAGCTCCACGTAGCGCTGCTGTTGCACCCGCTTGGCAATTGAGAATCGAACGACGTATCGGTGTAGCCAGAACCCTTGCAAAATTAATCTGTTTTAGAGAAGGCAATCATCGTCCCCGTGTGATGAACTTCGTGGCCTTTGCTGAGACTGGTATTAGGCCTCAGGAGTATATGGCTTGCGTCACGGAGCGCATTGACAACTTAAAACAGAAAGTCTATGCATGGGCAAACCGTATTCGTCGCTATAGACGGCGTGTGGAGCGATACACACATAATCGCCTCTTCCAGAGTGACCAAAGGAAGGTATACAGAAAGTGGGAGGGAATCGAGCAACGTGTGGGTGACGGGCTACCACCGGAACCGGGTGTTATGACCGAATTTTGGCGCAATATTTGGTCGGTGCCCGTCATTCACACGGAGGGTGATTGGATGAGCGTAGTCGAGCGGGGATGTCAGTCTATTGGAACCATGGAAGCTATTCGGATTGATCCGAATGACGTAAGTTGTGCGGTCCATACGATTCAGAACTGGAAAAGTCCTGGACCGGATGGATTGCACAACTTTTGGCTGAAATGGTTTCGGTGCTCGCATTCGCGCTTGGCTGGGCAATTCCAGGTAGCTTTCGAGCTTGGTTCCCTTCCAAGTTTCTTGACCACCGGTATCACCTTCCTACTTCACAAATCTGGTAGTACCACAGAACCGAAAAATTATAGACCCATCACGTGCTTACCAACAATGTACAAACTCCTTACATCCATTTTACGCGCAAAAATAAATATGCACATTGTTGCAATGGATGTAGGGTTGGGTCTTGTGGTACTAAAGAACTCCTCATAATAGATATGGTCATTAATCAACAGGTCCGTCGGACTAGAAGGGCTCTTTCCACTGCTTGGATTGACTATAAGAAGGTCTATGATTCGGTGCCTCATTCGTGGCTCGACAGGATTTTGGAGTTGTATAAGATTGATGCAACTCTGAGATCCTTCTTGAGCACATGCATGAGACAGTGGACCACAGTCCTTCATCAACCGGGTGGTGATAGTACTCTTTCTGGTCCACAAGATCTTATAAGGATTGAGCGAGGCATTTTCCAGGGTGACAGTTTGAGTCCGTTGTGGTTTTGTCTAGCCCTGAATCCTCTTAGCACTTTACTAAAGGATTCAGGACTGGGCTATAGCCTGCGGAGAGGGGATGGGATAATTTCTCTCTTGCTGTATATGGATGACCTCAAGCTGTTTGCACAGAAACCTCAAGACTTGGTGGAGTTACTAAGAACCACCGAAGTTTTTAGTAACGCCATCAAAATGGAGTTTGGTGTAGATAAGTGTGCGATCATGTATGTCCAACAGGGGAAAGTTATAAATTCGTCGAATGATTCTCAGATCTCTCTCTGAGGTCGAAACCTACAAATATCTTGGTATATCAGAGGCTTTAGGTATCGTGGATAGAGTCATAAAACAATCTGTACAGGAGCGATTCCTTTGTCGTCTATCAAAAGTATTAAATAGTCTTTTGTTGGGCGGCAACAAGTCGCGCGCCTTTAATGGTTGGGTTGTGCCTCTACTCACATACACCTTTGGTATACTTAAGTGGACTCAGACCGAGTTGGACACCCTGGATAGGAAGGTCCGTCAATTACTAACGTCACATCGTATGCTCCACCCACGTTCGTCTGTCATGAGATTGTATATCCCGCGGAGATATGGGGGTCGTGGCTTTTTAAATGTCAAGACCCTTCACAACCGCGAGGTATGCAATCTTAGCAAGTATTTCCTAGACAATCAGTGTGGGATGCATCGCGATGTAGTTGTAGTTGACAAAAACCTTACGCCGCTTTCCTTAGCAAACGAGAACTGGCGCAAACCAGCGGTGCTTACCGCTGATGACCGCAAGGACGTGTGGAAGAGCAAAGAGCTGCACGGGCGCTTCTATCGGGCCCTAAAAGGGTCCGATGTTGACCTATTCGCGTCGGTAAACTGGTTACGATTTGGTCACCTCTTCGGAGAAACCGAGGGTTTTGCCTGTGCAATTGCGGACGAAGTTATCAAGACGAACAACTACCGGAAATATATTATGAGGGATGGCACGACCGATATCTGTCGAGCGTGCCGCCGCCCCGGCGAGTCCCTTAGATATATAATTTCTGGCTGTTCTCATCTTGCTAACGGCGAGTATTTGCATAGGCACAACTTAGTAGCCAGAATCATCCACCAACAGCTTGCTCTTAGACACGGTCTTGTCGAGTTAGAGGTACCGTACTATAAGTACGTACCAGCACCAGTTCTTGAAAATGACCATGTTATGCTCTATTGGGACCGCTCTATCATCACGGATAGGACTATTGTCTGCAATAAACCTGATATCGTGCTGGTAGACCGGTCTCAACGCCGGGCAATACTTGTTGACATCACTTTCCCGCATGATGAGAACCTCGTGAAGGCCGAAAAAGACAAGTTAAGTAAGTACCTTGACTTGGCCCACGAGGTGACTGCCATGTGGAGCGTGGACTCAACAATTGTTGTCCCGATAGTCGTTTCAGTGAACGGACTTGTAGCGAAGAGCCTCGACAAACACCTCGAGAGGCTCTCGCTCGGCGGTTAGATCAACCCCCGCTGCCGGCGGTATACTAGGAATAGTTTTTGTAAGATTATAAATAAATAAATAAATAAATATCCTCAGACATTTTTCACACACGGCTATCTGATCCCAAACTAAGCAAAGCTTGTAATATGGAAACCAGATGACTGATATACTACATATACTACTTTTTTTTTGTAAATACATACTTAAATAGATAATTACACCCAGACTCAGGACAAACAGACATATTTATGCACACAAATGTGTGTCCTGGATGGGAATCGAACCCACGACCTGCGGCGTGATAGGCAGTGTATTAACCAACCACGCCAACCGGAATATACTATAAAGTCGACGGACTTTATAGTATATTATAAGTTTTAAAACATTATATAAAATGTAATCTTTTTTTTTATTGGGTTAGGTTTTTTATAATAGTTTTAATTTTTAGGATAATGTTATAAAAAATGATTTCTAAGATTTGTGAGAAATAAAGAGCATAATAATATAATTAAAAATGTGATCTGCCCAATACTTGGAATTATTGATAAATATAATATTAATAAATGTAATATTAACCTGGTGCATCAAAACATACAAGGTATAAAAGGCAAAAAACTAGAGCTGGATTTATTCATGAACTGTAGTAAAATTGATATTCTATGCATGCCTGAACACTGGCTAAAGGCTCACCAGTTCATATTTAACTTCAGTAATCACCAGGATGCTAGTTCGTTCAGTAGAGAACATTCAATACATGGAGGCTCACTAATAGGAGTACATAATAGCTTGAAATTAAAGGAGAGAAAGGATATTTAGAGCCTTTTTATTGAGCGAACTATCGAAATAGCTTGTGTAGAGCTTGATCAGTTCATTGTTATGAGCGTATAGACCACCAACAGCTGTTTTTAATTTGTTTGAAAAATATATGGATGAAGCATTGTATAAACTTAGTAATGTAAATAAGAATATAATAATTTGTGCAGAAACAATATTGTCGTTAAGTTGCCATACCTACTCGTACCATATAATAATAATACAAATGAACTTTACAATTCGATTTTCAATTTAACAAAAAACGAGTATAATGCAGTATTTACAACAACTAAAACCTTAAATCTTTCACCATTGGAAACCTACATTATCCTTGACTTCCCTGATTAACATAGGCTATATTTTTATCCCGGAAAAGATCCCACGGGAACGCGGAAAATTGTATTCTTGGGTTTTATACCCTTGATAATGAACTAAGATTCTCATATCAATCATAAGCTTGTAAATTAAATTCAGATGCATTTGCTTATAAATAACTCTAAATAACCTCGGTGTAAAATAGCTTCCTTGTTGTAAAAGAGAGCTCACGGTGAACCATAAAATATTCCAATAGCTTAACCCATTGACGTTTGTAGGATTCTGTAAAAATATTAAAGAATTTAATAGAAAAGCCGTAATAGTAAAACGTACACGTATGTATATTTGAGAATAAAGCAACCATACCTGTGATACAGCATTCCCAGAGACCTGATGTTCATTTGAAATGCCGCGTTCGGAAGGAGAAAATCTCGACACTAGGTATAACACCATACTAGCGCCAAATAAGCACACTATGATGCAAAACTGCAAATATAAAAAAATCATAGATACTAAGGGTCTGCTAAAGTTATTCCATTAAAAATTATCAAACGTCACCATAAAATAAGGCTTTTATTAAGCTGCCATCTTTATCATATACATATAGAATAGTGCGTTTCACGAAAGAGCTCCCTTTGTTTTTATGTTGGCCCCTCTGAAATTAGTGAGACCAGCGATTGAGGATTGTATTATCCAATATTTTGGAGTTAGTACGTTCTGTAATGCTCTAACAATTCTTACGTGCATCATTCGTTGTTAGTATAACATACATTACGCGTTAAGTATAACACGTTCGATTTAATTGTTTATCAAACTTGGTAATCAGGCTTTTATAAAGTAATCATGTTAAGTATTTTACGTACTCTCAGCATGTTAAAATACCATTATACTTAAATATAAACAAAAACAATATGAAATATTTAGGTAATATTGTGTCAATCAGACTTACTCTGATTTGGAATAATCGTTATCAATTATCGTATTGATTTTTGGTAATTTTCAATTTTAAGTAACGTAAATGTGTGCCAATAGTTGCTGTATGAGTATTGAACTAATGCTTTACGCGATGGAAAAATCCATTAGGTACTCTGGCATCTTTTTAATTAAATTAACTGAATAATCAAGGCAGCCTACATAACAACAAAAGGAACTCTTTCGTGAAACGCACTCTACGTATAATAGTCTTTCAGAGATCAAAAATCTTACCCATATTTCATTTGAAAGAGGTTCCATAAAAGTAAATATTGTGAGCTTGTGTTTTCCGAATGACATTGGTTTTTTAAGGAACGATAAGAAAGGTATTGTAAAGTCCACAACAGCTTCTCTTTCGGCCGTATTAATTATAGGCGCAATGGCTAAATCTGCTTCCTAAAAAAAGTTCTTATAAGTATGACTTAGTATATATAGGTCTACGATCTACCAGAATCGCATGGCATAAAAAATAAATAAAAAATTGTGATTTTTATATGGCAATGTTAATTTTCACTTGTCAAATCATACGAAATCTACGAGTAAGTCGGACTGAGTTGTTTTGATACTTTTAGTTTATTTTATATTTTTCTTACAAACTTAATTGTAGCTTCTTTATAGGGGTTTCCAGTACTAGGTAGGTACAATACGGCGAATCGTAGGTGAGAGCACATCAAATGATGGTATATTTTCCACGCTTGATAAAAAGAGGAGAGGGGGAAGAAGAAAATCACATTGGACAGTTTCAATTTAGAGTTAATTAAGAATAAAGTTAAAGAATTCTATACAGTGCTTAGAGTGACGAGTGTTTTGTTTGTTTGTTTGTTTGTTGTTATTATAAATTACTGTCAGTGATCATTAGTTTGTTGATAATTGATAAAGAAGAGTGCATAGTAATTTAGTTAGATAGAAAAAGTGTACTGTGTAGTGTACTGTGTAGGTAGTAGTTAAAATAAAACCATATGATGGATAATAATATATTTATTTATTTCTCCTCATTAATACACTATATACAAACAATAAGACCAAAAAATATAGTTAAGAGAGGAGCTGGTGTCTATTATAGGTGTGAACCTGTATTACAGATCACCAGATCCGCCCCCACGGAAGCTAACTTAGTACATAGGTAGTGTGTGTGTGTGTGTGTGTGTGTGTGTGTGTGTGTGTGTGTGTGTGTGTGTGTGTGTGTGTGTGTGTGTGTGTGTGTGTGTGCGTGTGTGTGTGTGTGTGTGTGTGTGTGTGTGTGTGTGTGTTTGGGTGTGTGTGTGTGTGTGTGTAAGCTACGCCAGTAGTAATTTTTCTGTTTCATCATAGGTTAGCTGTAACAACCATTGTTGTACCATAAACGTACTCAGTGTTTGCGATGTGCATACTAGGTGCTTTCAACGTTTTTTATTAATTGCTTTAGGGTCATACTTCAGATTTGAGTGAGTTCTTGTTATTATATTTTGAATAAAAAGTTGCCTAACAGTCAATACTTCCCATTGTCTATATACATCCTGGGTAGGGTGCAGATATGGTAAAGAGAAACCAACTTTTAAAATAGCTCTTTGAGCTCTTTCCACTTTGAGGAGATGTGATTTGGCAGCACCACCCCAAGAGCCTATGCAATACGATAGTAGGGATTGGCTTAAGGCAAAGTAAACGGTCCTAAGGATTTTTTATCACCTACATGTCTCAAGTTTTTAAATAAGTTTACGTATTCTACATGATAACAAATGTATGTGATCTTGAAAGTTTAATTTAGAGTCTATCACCACACCCAAATATTTAATATTCTCAGTTTTTTCAATTTACGGACAAACGCATCCAGATCTCTGGCCATTAACACATGAATGGTGTTTAATATTGAAATGTTGTTCATTAAATATAAAGTTTTTTAAGGATATATTTTCTAAAACCAAATTGTGACTCAGCCAGGAGGTCATATTTCTCTAGATAGTTCACTAGCCTCTTATTGATAATTCGCTCTAGTATTTTGGACACTGTTGGCAAAATGGAAATGGGTCTATAATTATTGACACAGTCTTTGTCCCCGCTCTTGTGTATCGGTATTATAATAGATTTCTTAAGGACATTCGGGAAAACTCCAGCCGAAAGAGATGCATTACAAATATGGGTAATTGGGGGGGTGAGTACGTCTACATATGTTTTAAGACAATCTGCTGAAATCATGTCTAATCCAGCAGAGCAACTTTTTTGATTCCTTATTAAGGACTTTACTTCATCGCAATCTGTTGGTAACATCACAAAAGTATGGGGGCATGAGTTAGATTTAGAGGCTGACAACACCGATTTGCTAGCTATCTGTTCCGCTAGTCTCCTGCCGCTAATACTCGAAAAATAGTTATTAACTTGATTAACGGAATGTAATGGGTGTACAGAACTTACAAGCTCAAAAGCAGGCTCTTTTGTTTTATTCGTGAACGTTATCTGTTTAACGATCTTCCAAAGTTTCTTATTATCATTACCGGCCGTCTGTAGTTGAAGTATGTCATAATTTTCTTTTGCTGTATTTAATATAGCTGTACAGAAATTTCTATATCTCTTATATGTAAGTAGTAGTGTTTGATTTTGGGGTGATTTTTTTAGTTTTTTATGAAGATTATCGCGATTTTTGAGACACTTTAAAATACCGAGCGTATTCCATGGTTTTAATATAATTTTACGTCTAGAAATTTTACCTTTTCAGAGTTGTCCGTTATTATTTTCTGAAGTGACGAAATAAAAGTATTTGTTGCTTCGTTTACATCGCCCACGTTTTGTAAATAGCTGAAATTGATATTTTTAAGGTCGCTATAAAGACCATTGCTATTTACGTAGTTCCTAAATATTTCTGGTTTGAGAATAGGTTTTGAATTAAGGTATAGCGCTACCCCATCATGATCAGTTACAGATGTATGTAGTAACAGACACCTAGCTATTTTATTTGTCTTTAACATAAAATGATCTAGGCATGTTTTGTTATGTGTTGGGTAGGTGTAGCCAGGTAATATACCGTGAAAGGAAAGCATATCTAAGTAAGATTGAGAATTTACATCTTTATTATTATTACTAATGTCTATTTTAATGTCGCCTGTTATTATCAGATTTGTAAAGGTAGAACATTTTGATAGTATATCATTTAGCGATTGAATAAAGTTATTAATGTTTTTATATCCCGGTGGACGGTAGATAGCTAATGCTATTGTATTCGTGTTAATTTTTATTTCTAAGCAATTTGCCTCTAGTAGTTGTAACTCTTGAATTGAAATAAGTAGACCTTTTCTGTAGTATACAACCACTCCCTCGTTTTGAGTGGCGTTGTTAGAAGTTGCTACATAGTTATATCCATCTATAGTAGGTGTGGGGTTGTAATTTAGGTGCTGGTAAGAATTTTGAAGGACCATAAAGAGAGGAAAGGAGTCACAGAACCTCGCTCAATTGAATGTTGGCAAACTAACAATGCTACCACTAACCTCCATTCACTTCTACCCTTCGTCCCAGACTTGGGCCAGAAGAGCTCGTTCTTGTGGTTCCTTTTGTTTGATGCTATTAAAACTGTGCACAAAACTGTGTTCAAGAAACGTTCTTGATCTGTATACACGGTATACGCACGGGTGTTCTCAGTTCGTGCCAAACGGTAACTGGTCGTCTCGGAGGGGATGCGATCGCCGACCGCATCATCCAAAGACGAGGGTAGCAGAAAAAAAGTCAGTAGCAACATCCCTAGTCTACCCTAATTTTATTCAATTAATGAGCAAGGTCTGAACAGTAGGTATAATGTGCGTGGACGGAAGCCAGCATTCCGTTAAAATAATACAGTCCCAGTCTACTCTAGTTCTGACTAGGATTGGAAGTGAACTATCCAAGTTACGCTTCAGGCTTCTTATATTCTGCTGAAATATTTTAATACACCTCCCAGAATCCAATAAGAATGAACTGGATCCTTCCACATCGCAGCATATAAACTCGGCTGAATTATAAAGATCAATTTCATTTTGTAAATCATTTAATGGGTTGATTTTATTTTATATATTTTTGTAGGCCATCTTGAAACATCGTACTAAGGTTAAAAAATAAAACAAAAAAAAATGTATAAAAGGTACAACCTCTATAAGCTAACTCGAAGTGTAAAAATATTTTCACAAACAGTGGGGTCAACTTATGCATGTATACATATAACTGGCTGATTATAATATATCAACGTAGCAAGAGAGCTATGAATGTTTGTATTTTGTGTAGGAGTGAGAGTGTCTATATTGTGTAGAATATTATAAAGTAACTGTTGTGTAAAGTAGTATAATATATAAAAAAAATATATTTTGATGTATGTATGTGGATGTGTTTTAGAATAGGTAAATTTAGTAAGCTTTTGAAACATTGTGATGGCGCGAGCTCTATATAAAAGCAAAGCAAACTGCACGTATTCAATGAAGTAACAAAAAATCTGAATATTTAAAAAAAAAAAATGAACAAAATCTACAGTAACAAAAACTAGCATAATATAGTATCTCCGCATCCAATAGTAGTCATTTTTGTTTTTGTAGTACCCTCAGGTCTTCTTCATTTCTGATTCGTATAGAAGGGTCCCCTTCTTTTTTCCGCAAACAGATGGCTCTAGTAGTCGCCCAACAAAACCGGAAACCGCTCGTCGACGCAAGGTCCTTGGCTAGGAAATGGAGTCTCTTCATTTTTGGTGATAGGTATTCAGACAAAAAGATTCGAGAGGGGGTTCCTGTCACATGAAGCTGAGAACTGTTTAATTTATTGTCCTTATTTATCTTGTTATAATTTTTATAAGCTTCTAATATTAGCCTTTTGAACTATAGATACAAAGTCCAAGATTATTGGTTTATTTGTATCCGACTTCGATTTTCCTCTGTATATATTTCGTAAGTCAGATGGATTTATTGGGCAGTTAGTAAAATCACCCAAAATTGTTATTTCACATAAGTTTTCCAACTTTTCGCCTTTTATGGTTGGTACATTACGAATTTCAAGAGTAGACGCTTTATTGTTAATTTCTAGAAAACCAATTTTTTGTTCAAGCCTTCGTATATATTCTCGATCAGCTTGCCGGTTCTGTTCTAATAGCTCAATTTTCGAGGCCAGTTCCTCGTATTGGCGGGATACAAATTCAATGGACAACGTAATTTGCTTATTTTGTTCCTTTATTTCATTTACAGATCCTAGGATCGCTTCCTGTTTTTTATCCTGTTGGACAGTCCAGGCTTGGAACATTGATTCCAGCTTGTCCATAAGTGAGCCCATGTCATCGCATTGACGGCGTTTAAGTGGTCTGATTGGCCCCTTACGACTGCTGTTGTCAGACAGATCGGGGGTAGAAAGTGATAAAATGTCACTGGATTTGGATGGTGATTTCGATGGTGAATGTTGAACCGCCATTTATAATTGCACTAATTATATTGGCAGCAAACTGTCACTCGTATTTCAATCTGTAGGCCTATTTGAGGGTCGACCAAAAAAACTTACTGTGATTCAGAGCTCTAATGAGATGCGATAAACACGATGCACCCCTACCAGTTGATGTTGGGCGTGGTTAATTTTTCTTTGTTCCTTAATTGGCTGCACACACACACAACACTATCCGCACTATCGGTGCACTCACACAGTTACTATAACCATTAGCTGCGAAACTCTTTTTTTTTTAGACTCCTGGTATCAAGACTGCGATTTTATTTTATTTTAATTAAAAACTATTACAATAATTATAAAACTGGTACAACAGTAAGCACGTCCATATAGCGCGGAATCCGAGAGGGAAGGGAAGGATGTTGGAAGACATGGAATCGGATCGGATTCCAGCGGATATTAACAGATTAACGATTAACGTTAACTTGCGTTAATTCTTCCGAAATGTAACGTTTAACGAAGCGAACTTTTTTTTGTAGCGGATTAACGTGCCCGGCTATGCTTATAGGCATGTAAAAATCAGACTTCCTTAAAGCTTTAAGTTACAAGGGGATTAGAATCAGGTAAGAGTTATATTAAACCCAAATGCAGCGAGGGGTGAAACAGGGATACGTGACATTTGTGAAACTATTTATTGCTGCTTTGGAAGATTTCTTCAAGCTTCTGTACTGGAAAAGATTTGGCATCAAAGTCAATAACGAGCGAGTACATCAGTCACCTTCAGCCTACCTACGTAAATATAGTCATCTAACTACGAGAAAGAGGTTCTGTGATAAATCCTGACATAATGATGACGATGATGTCGATGTTACGGACCAAGTGATAAATTAAGCATTAGTATACATAATGCCCGGTCATTATGAAAAATGCCCAATATGAGAGTGCAGTTTGATAATAATTATTCAAGTAATCAAATCGACCGGGCATTATACATATTGTCCATCACCTTTTGGGCAGAGTAATACAAACATATGTAATTACTATTTTTTTATTGTTTTTTTGAACTAGAACGAGCTATGGTGTGCCAGAACTTAATGGAATGGTGGATATTTTAAATTGAGTAAGGGAGAGAAAGATAGATTGATAGAGAGGGTGTGTGGGAGGTAGGGAGGAGAGAGAGAATGAGTGAAATTCGTGAAAATATTTATTTTGTGCGATGAAATATGAATGAATCTTATTATTATGATATGAATTTATGTGGATGTGAAGTTATGGCAAAAATTATGAAAAAATTATATAAAAAAAATAACCTAATCAATCCATGTAGATTTTGAATAGAAAGGATAAACGGGCAGGGCAGGCAATCAATCAACCAATATGTATGTTTATACCTACGTACCTGCTACAAATTTAGCTTTATTATTAAATTGCCCAATTGTCATGTAGCAATATAATAATGACCGAGCAATGTGATAAATAATAAAGTTAAGATAGTAATTATTCATTTAGCCCGATAGAGCTTGACATTTTTCATAATGCCCGGTCATTATTAATAATGCTTGCATTAATCGCTAGGTCCATAACATCTATACTAATATTATAAAGAGGAAAGATTTGATTGTTTGTTTGTTTGTTTGCATTGAATAGGCTCCGAAACTACTGGACCGATTTCAAAAATTCTTTCACCGTTGAGAAGCTACACTATCCCTAATGAACATAGGTTACATTATATTTAAAAAAAATAGGGTTCCTTACTAAAACTCCAATACATGATTGGAGTTTTAGTAAGGATCCGAGGTGTAAAAATTCACCTAAAAATTCCTTACATCGTGTGCGCTGCGAAAACGAATGATGATAGAACAAAATAATGTTTGACAACTTTGTAGAACACATCATTATCTACAAAAAATGTCCTGACAGCATCTATCTATTATGTATAGTTATGTCCTGACAGCATCTATCTATTATGTATAGTCATAAGTGTTTTTTTTTTATTTTAAAAATTTAACTGAAATTCCGGCGCTAGAAAAGGCCCTTTATTTGTCCCTTGGTATTTATCCTTATCAAAATAAATTACTTCATATTCAAGACTGTTTTAATACCTATACATAACATTTTGAATTATTCAATTCGGACATTCCATTCGAAAGATATCACGAGTTTAAAAATGTAAGTATTAGAAAAAAGTCGCGTGGTCGCGCTCACGGGTACGAGAAATAAAGTGTAGTTTTTAAGATGAAGACGAGGAATAAGAAAAGATTCTTCCAAATTCAATCCCTAAAGGGATAAAAAAGGGACGCGCGGGTGAAACCGCGGGGCGGACAGCTATAATTAATAAATAGCTTTTACTTGTCGTATTAATTCACCCATGATGCCATCCCAGCCACCATCCTCGGCGGCATTTGTTTTTCCATATTTGCCATCTCTTACTATGCGAATTTCATCTGTACACAATAAATAATATTAAAGTACAAACACCATAGATTAATAATATGTACAGTCATGAGCTTTAATTTGGGACCCTTTTCCGACAAATGTTGTTAGAAAATTTCCTTATACCAAATTTCATCTAAATCGGTTCGGCGGTTTAAGCGTGAAGAAGTAAAATACTGACAAAATGAAATTAGTTCACCCCCTTAAAGGGTGATTTCTAGGATAAAAACTATCCTATGTTTTTTCCCGGGACTCCAACAATCCCTATACCGAATTTCATCTAAATCGGTTCGGCGGTTTAAGCGCGAAGAGGTAACAGACAGACAGACACACTTTCGCATTTATAATGTTACTAGCTTTTGCCCGCGACTCCGTCCGCGTGGAATTAGTAATTTGCGTAGCTTTTTTTTTACCCCCCTTTTCACCCCCTCAAAGGGTGATTTCTGGGATAAAAACTGTCCTTTGTTTTTTCCCGGGACTCAAACTGTCCCTACACTAGATTTCACCTAAACCGGTTCGGCGGTTTAAGCGTGAAGAGGTAACAGACAGACAAACATCAGTTCAGCGGTTATTAATTCCACATACAAACTTCCACCCCCCTTTTCACCACCTCAAAGGGTGATTTCTGGGATAAAATTCATCCTATGTCCTTTCCCGGGTCTCAAACTATTCCTATACCAAATTTCATCTAAATCGGTTCGGCGGTTTAAGCGTGAAGAAGTACCTAACAGACAGACAAAAAGAACTTAGTTCAGCGGTAATTGATTTCCCGTACAAACTTCCATCCCCCTTTCCATCCCCTTAAAGGATGATTTCTGGGATAAAAACTATTCTATGTTTTTTTCCGGGACTCAAACAATCCCTATACCAAATTTCATCTAAATCGGTTCGGCGGTTTAAGCGTGAAGAAGTAACAGACAGACAAAAAGAACTTAGTTCAGCGGTAATTGATTTCCCATACAAACTTCCACCCCCCTTTTCACCCCCTTAAAGGGTGATTTCTGGGATAAAAACTATCCTATGTTTTTTCCCGGGACTCAAACTATCCCTATACCAAATTTAATCTAAATCGGTTCGGCGGTTTAAGCGTGAAGAGGTAACAGACAGACAGACTTTCGCATTTATAATATTAGTATGGATAGTATGGAAGAAAAATGAAAACGAAAAAAATGTTATAATTAAAAATAATTTAAAATAAAATTTAATACCCTAGAGTTATGGGATATCAAAAAGAACACGTTGTATATACAGGATGTAACGGAAAGGGTATACTCATAACGATTACACGGCTTTATAGGATGCTAACAAACTACGCGGCATGGTTTTTTTTAATTTTATCTCTACGCGTTAGGAAGATAATGAGAAATACAAATACAAGAAACCTAAAAACCGAACATTCCATACCGAAATAAACACATCCCTAGAACCAAGTCAGCTGCGAGTGTCAATCAACTATGTCAACGTCAATTTTCTAGGTCAAGGTTTCTATTTTCTAGCTCTCATTCCTGGTACTTTTATTTTATTAATGGAAGGGTTCCGGATGATTATTTTTCTTTGCAAAGCTGGTTACACATTTATCTATTTGTTTAATTCATATTTTTTCTTATTAAAGTGTGTAACTGTTTGTGGACCCAAATAAATAAATAAAAAAAAAAATTACTGACTTTTTCTAGCAAGAACTAAGATTATGTTTGTGATCAAGCCAATTTTTTTTTTTTATATTGTAACTTGAAAATATTTTTTAAACATAGGCAATGAAGAGAAAGAAGCGACTAATACTTATTTATTACCTACTTAAGACAATCTAATAACAAACGTAACCGAGTTTATAATTGTAATGTAAATGTACAAACAAACAATTATCTTCCACCACAAAATTTGGGTACAACATATGTAGTAACTACCTAATAACAATATTCCTGTAAATTCCATCACATAATCCTTTTTTTTTATATCGATGACGATTTTCCAACGTACTGTAACACAAATTAATTGCTTATGTAGGTACTTATTACAAACTTACTACTAAATAAATGAGATGGATTGTTATAATGCAATTTAAGTTCAAATGAACCCTAAACATCACTCACAGTATCTCGAAACTAGGAACAAAAAAAATTGTATGGACTTTACGTGGCAAATAATGGCGGATATTGCTATCACACTCCCTCAGTGCGGTTTCTCTTCTTGCAATATGTCAAGTGTCAGCCATTTTGTTTGTCAAAACTTCATTTCATGTCGTGTGTTCTTTAGGGTTAGATACCTAAAGGGTAAAATTGGACCCTATTACTAAGACTAAGGCTGTTTATCTTTCCGTCTGTCTGTCACCAGGCTGTATCTCAAGAACCGCGATAGCTAGACAGTTGAAAATTTTACAGATGATGTATTTCTGTTGCCGCTATAACAACAAATACTAAAAACATAGTAAAATAAATATTTAAGGGGGGCTCCCATACAACAAATGCGCCCTTTTTTGCTCAATATCAATAATGGCAACAGGTAGTCACTTAAAATATTCACAAAATACTCAGTTGTATTTTTAATTTAATAATAAATTATAAAATTAAAATAAAATAAATATTTAAGGGGGCTCCCATCCAACAAACGTGATTTTTTTGCCGTTTTTACGGAACCCTTTGTGCGCGAGTCCGACTCGCCCTTGGCCGGTTTTTTCATCAAAATTTGTGAAGGATGATCAGAGGTGTACTTCGAATCAAATGCCACCAAAAAGACGGTTTATGACTTGTGAAATTTGTGGAAATCGCCCAAGTCGTTTGAATCATGAAAAAGGGATGTTTATGGCGAGATTTCCTTTAGATGTAGCCCGATAGACACTTAAATATGATACTTTTCAGCCATATGGAAGTAGAACAGGCTAGGAACAAATAAAATTAACAAATTTGACTCATTTAAATTGTGTGCTAGTGATATACTGCAACTGTAATATCCACATATCGACAACACCATTATTGTTTATCATTGAAAAAATAAAAGAATTGTTTTGTTGCGTGAAAGAGTAAGGACACATTGATTTACGTAATTTGAATGCCGTGCCTACATAAATGAGCAAGGATCGGAAACATAATCTTTATAATATTGATATGCCAGACAATTGATTTCGTGTGCCGAGTACGCAAGAAAAACTTTGGAAGCTCTACGCAAAGCCTGGCTATTATGTGTTTGTGTCTAACGCTCCTGATAACAACAATGTGGCGATGATGAGCCCACAAAAATTAACTGAAACAGCTTTTTATTCTATTTTGGGTCCGCATTTAAGTCCAATCTTGTATTAGTACCAAATATCGACTCATTAACATTGGACTCATAAATACGAATTCGATACTTACCTAAAATTAATAAATACCTAGGTTTCTACTCTGCATATTTTATCGATATCGACAAAAAGCTATTTGTTAAGCACTATTTGGTTCGGGTACGTAACAAAACGTAGTGATTACATACTCTTTGATCACTCTTTCATTCATAATTTTTTTTAATAATCTTTAGTCATGTCATGACAAAGTCATTCAGATTTTCATTCACCGTGCGCAGTGATGCCAATTTCGTGAATTTTCCACAAACTGGTGGTTTCTACCTGCTTTTTAGTGGTGAAATATTTATTTTAGTATCTGCTGAATTTTTCTTGTGGTTTAATGGAATTCTGATCAAATACATAACAGAAAAGGTAATTCATTTGATTGTTATTGAATAATTTTAATGTTCCTGATTTTGACTTGTTGATTTACTGATTGATAATATTTTTTACGTAATTATAAAAGGAAACTAATTTATTAATGTAGTAAATTTTTTATTACGTAAAAACATGATCAAATTTTACGATCATGGAAGTAGGGCCGTTATTTGTTAGTTAGGTTTTAGAAGGTGAATCTGGGGGAGGGCCAGCTTAACTGTTGGCAACACTGAAGTTGCATTCATCAGTCGTCGATCTCGATCTGTTATGACATATTAGACATGTCATTGATGTCATAATATTATTAGTTATTAATACAAAGATATTTATTTTGATAAATTTAAAAGTCTCCGTATTAATATGAAATTCCAACACGACAGTGCACCGGCACACTTTGCGCGCGATGTGCGTAATTTATTTGGACGCGCGCTTCCCTCAGTGGATCGGACGCGGTAGCAGGAGTATAGCTTGGCTGCCACGATCCGCTGACCTAATTCCCTTAGATTTTTTTGTGGGGTTACATTAAAAACGTCCAGGTGTCCATGAACAAGCAAGTGGCTTTGTGCATATAATACCAAGGACACCACGAATCTTCGTCATCTTTAAAAATGTAAGTTAATTTACTAAATAGCTAAAGCTAGCATAGTGCGGTGACACGATTGTTATGATTTTAATAAAATAAACTTAGAAACCCGAAATTCGGTATGATTTTTTTTTGTACTTTAGTTTGAGCTGAAACTTTGCGTGGAGATTCTATACCTGATATAATCTTCGCTGCGTTCGGCTGTATATACCCTTTCTGTTACACCCTGTATATATCTACATATAATACAAGAATTGCTCGTTTAAAGGTATAAAATATTAGCTACTTCCGCTTGTGCAAATCGGCAGATTATGTCATTTCCGTGATTCGTGACTAATTTCCTTCAAAAAACTAAAAAATAAATCGCGCTCGAGAATCCAGGTGACGATTTTTTTTGCAACTTTGCGAGTATCCAATTTCCTTGCGTCACGCCCAAATTGTCAGATTATTGAAATGCACACTATTTTGCATATAACTAACTTACCTTACCTTAATCTGACGCGTTCGAGTATTTCAAACGATCGATTTTCTTTTACTAATCGAGGCTCAGGTATGGTGGGAGTACTTCACAAGGTGCAAGGTTATATTAATCCCTTATGTTAATCTGCCGCGCTCGAGTAAATCCCGAAATCCCCGCTTCGCCTCCCCTACCATAATGTCTCTAGGCGACGGTAGTCACGTATCATCAGTTGACCCGACTGCCTCGTTGTCACTTGTGACATAAAAAATTTAATAAGTATAGTATACTTCCCATTGGCACCAAGTCAGAATTGATGATGGGATTCCAGAAAAATCGAGGGCAGTGTTAGGTAAATGAATATCGTCGGCTATATATGCAAATGTAGTTTTGGTCGAAATAGATAAATCACAAATGATAGTAAAAAAATAATTGACAGCGTAAACTTACATTTCATTTCCATCATTTCCATAAGAAGTTTAGCTAAATCGATGCAAAATCCTTCGAATGTTGCCGTGGTTATGATATTTGATTCTCTTGGGATGTATTTAATTACGTATGGGGCTTCGAGTAATGTCGTTATTACATATGTTTTTTCGCGATCATACAGGCCAATGATATCATTTGGTTTTCTTGTTTTTGGTATTATAGGAGCGAGCCCTGTATTTTCATGCCATGTTGCTACCTGTAATAATAAGATTATTTTATCATTAATTCTGCTTAAAGTATCATCATCATGGATATATAAAGTATACACGTGATTAATTCTTATGAAAATTGTTTTATATTTTTTCTTCCTTATATGTATTTTTTATATTTCTTTTTTATGCATCTGTTCATATTGTAAACCGACGCACTTCTTATTTATTTTTGGTTTTAAAATATGTATTTTCGGCACTCCTTGTCTATCACTTTATGTAATATTGTTATTATGTAATATCATTTGTAATGACTGCTTGCTGCCAAAATAAAGAGAGAAAACAAATGACAATTTTTTTTGTTTTTATGAAGTGTGTATTTGTTTACTGTGAAGTACTGAAAATAATTAAGTTTCTGAATGAATAAGGACATTTTCAAAATTACCTTATCAATAGTCCCTTTGACAGTGAGTTCCATAATTTGCAGACTGAAGTTTTTTCGGCGTCCTGCTTTATTGAACATCAGGTTTCCTGTTAGTCCTTCTACCTCCGTCTAAAACAAATAAAGGTCCAGGTTCTTGATAACTTTTAAAGATAACGTGTGTTACCTGCAATCAGTTATCATCTACATACTATAAATGTACGTCACGTGAAATCATTACATTTATTAAATAGGCAGGACTTACTTTGAAATTATTAATTTAAAATATTAGGTACTTTTTTCTTACTATCACTCTGGTAAGTTTTGACGTGTATGAAGGTGGTAAACACACTCTAGGAACCTTCTATTGATAGTTGGTAGGTACTGCACTCACTCCACTCCAGTATATAGGAATAGCAAGAACGCTCTTGGGGGGCTTATAAATACCTACGTTGCTTCATCACCTACACTGTTAATTTGCCTATACATAAATTTAAGGAACGTGTTAAGAATTTTTTAGTACAGAAGGCGTACTACCATATTAACGAATATTTAAATGACGACAAGTTTGTTTTGAAAAGAGTAACTGCTGAGTTTCTTGCCGGAGTCTTCTCAGTTTAAGTGTATTCCGAACCGGTGGTAGAGTCAATTGTAACGTTCATAAGTGCCTTACCAGGGCCTAAACTGAATAAATGAGTTTTGAGTTTGAATAAACATTTCATTTCAAACCTGGCGTCGCACCTTGTTGGTAGAAGCAACGAGCATCGGAATGACGTGGAGTGGGGTAAAGCGTGAATCTCAAGACAGATCGCGACGACGGACTACTGTGGACGCCCTCTGGCCCGTCCAGGGAACATAGTAAGTCAAGAAGATTACCAAGTTAGACTACTGAATAAAACCAAATATTCTTATTATTGTTACCTATTGGATTGTTCTTATTCGCGCTAAGCAGAACATATCAAAACAAGGCTTTCTTATATGAATTACTATACGATAGTAGAAAATCCAAAACAAGTATAATAATAACATGGTATAGGTACCTAACTACTCGTATATTACAATAATTTATAAGCTTTAAGAAGTAAAAGTAAATTAATTTTATTTGTTGACGCGAAGATTGTCAAGTGTATTTCCATAGGCTTTTAATTTAATTAGCGGGAAGACGGATCTAACCGTAAAGGGGAAGCTGCACAACCACTAACCCTTTAGCTGGAGCGGACCTGGTGCGTTCCTCCTTCGTACGAGGGCTCGATCGAAAAAAAAAGCACCTAATACCTTCGGCGCGAACATTATTAAAATTATAAATATTAGTACTTAATAGAATAATGATTTAACTATGTATTCAAATAACCAAACTAACCAGTAGAATTAATATAAAATAATAATAAATTGAAATAAATGTAAAACTACTAACATAAATATCATATAGATAACTACAATGATTAATTAAATTGCGACACCCTACCAAGGTTGATGTACCAACCTCTTAAACTATTGTACCTATTTAAGACCTAATATTGTGTTTGTGTACATTCATGTAGTAAAACAAATTGAAATTGAAATAAAATTAACTTCATTATCGATGTGTTATCAGTTTGAGGTGGAGTTTATAATTTACTTTACTTTGCGTCCCTGATATTTTTGTTATTTTACACAATGCACAATGGCGTCACTAAACAACTGTCATGATTTTTATGTTTATCGTATGATTTTAGAGCTACTTTATCTTAAAATAATAATTTATTGATTAAATTAAATAAAAGTATCAATTTCAAAAATGGCAACACCGTCATTAAAAGTATTCCATAAAGTAGTGATGATAAAAGAAGGAAAGATGGCGATGGAAGGGGGAGCGTTTTAGCGAATGGATAGCAGAGCCGTAGCTCGGCATTCTAACTCCGGCAGCTGAAGTTAACAATAGTAGGGTGACACCTCTGCCCAAACTACATTCTTCACATTAGTTTGTTAGATCTTCATTTACTCAACATATCAGAAGTGTTCGTAATCTACTCCCACATCAAGAATTATTTCATGTAAGTTTCACTACCCTCCTTATTTTTAAATATAAATGTGTTAGAATGTTAATTGAAGTTCAATGTAGACTATTCCACTCAAATTGATGAACGATATATTGATATTTTACAAATTGCGTTAGATTCTTTTACATCGTCGATAATATCAAGAACTTGCAAAGATAGTTACGACCAAAGTTAAAAGGTACCGCCATATGCTTGGAAATAAACCGCGTTGCTATGTGGTGTCAATCGTTACTTTCGCTTATAATTATTTCAATATTGTATAATCTTAATACTGTCGTTTAACAATATGCTGAAATTATTTTTTTATTCAAAATAATTAAAAAAAAAAAGCAGCAACGTAATGGTGGGTGGAATAATGTATTGTTTAGTGAACCCTTTCACGAGGAGAATTAGAGAAATAATTATTCAAATGAAATTGGACAAGTAGGTATACCAATATTTTTATATTAGTTGGTCAAGGCATAAATATACATAGGAAAGACCTAGTTAATAGTTTATGAGTCCCTAAAAAAAAAAATTAAAAAAAAAAAAAAAAAATTTTGGGGGTAATGAAAGATATATTGTGTGCTTTCCCCGCGTCAGTTGACTATACTGACAAACAATATAGTTATATTATGTATTTAAATAACACATTAATAAGTTGACCTGTCTTAATGCCAGTTTTATATCTTTCGACACTAATAAGTTTGTTAGTGGAATTAAATCCCTAAAAATGACGGTGATGCGAGTTTAACATTTTTTATCCATCCCAAAAGTGCGCAACGCCGCTAAAGAAGATTTTTTTTTAACTTGATGGCTACATTGATAGCATATCATATTGATATGGTTATAGTGAGTATAACAAACAGTAGGTGAAGTGACCCAGCCTTTTATTTAGTCATACTAATAATATTATTGTGGTTAATTATTTAAATATATAGTTTTGACAATAGAGAAGCCTATAGGCAGAATATCACCTTATTGCATCAGAATATAAATCGCTTCTCTGGCAAAATACATGATGTTGAACTTGTTGAACAAAATGAAAGCACAGTATAATATATCTTTATACTGTGATGAAAGTTGATGTTTTATGTTTTACTGAAACGTGGTTAAAGCCTGACACTATAGTTTTCAATGTAAATAATTTACGGTTGCCAGTGCCTACCACAGGGTGTCTACCATGAGCAGTGGATCTATTATTTTAAAACATTGTGTTTGTTCGAAGGTATTTGAATTTGTTTGAGGTCAATAGCAATCCTCATCACCCGAATTCAGGCTAGCTAAAGTCGAAAAAGGTCTTTCTCGGGAACTGTGTTCGTTTCTGCAATGGGATCCCACGTGGGGTGACTGGAATGTTTTGTTTTGTATTTGGGAAATGTTTCTTATATATTTTTGAAATTGCGAATGAATAAAAAAAAAAAAAGAACGTGGAGTCAATTGTAAACGTTCATTGGTGCCATGCCGGACCCTAGACTGATTGAGTGAGTTTTGATTTTTAATAAAAATAAATGTAATAATGATGATAGGTATAATCACAAACTGTGAAGAAATTGATTGTAATTTGAGATTAAGATTAGAATGAGCGACACGCATGAATAATGAAGTAAGAGATAATGTATTATTTGTTATACATTCAGTTTTAGTATAGACTTATAATTATAAGTATGAGGTAAAATCTTCGATCCACAATAGCTATAGATTTAGGGTCGGCACAAAAATATACGTCTCGGTAAATAAGAGCGCACTTGAAAAGTGAGCTCTTATTTTGTTTAGTTTGCTTGAACACAGCCAATATAAACACGTCTCACAATGCCGCAGTGTGTATTCAAAAGTTGCAAAAATAATGCTCGAAAAAGCAATTTAACGGCCGGGGTATCTTACTTTCGGTAAGAACATAAAGAATAAGATATATTTTAAGCTTTAAACTAACAAATAATATACAATTTTGAACAAAATTACATATTTTATACCACGCTACCAACGCTACAAATGATTGGCCAAACTCGCCAACACACGCACAAACTTCGAAGAAGAAAAAAATAAACGAAACAAAACGATGTAGCTCTCAAGGCAACATAACGGGAAAACATACTTTATTTGTTGCTCTTTAAGGTTGATTTCACACTAAATGTTCTTTAACTTATGTCTTTTTCGATTAAGTGACAGGAGTAGTTTATTGCTTTGCTCGTTTTATGTGACTAATGATCGAAAGTATTAGAGAATATTTTGAAGATTTGTGACTTTAATATTGGGTGCTATGGTTGTAATTAGGTTGAACTTAAAACTGTTTTAAAACATTTCTCTCCCTTTGTTATTAAACAAATGTAGCTGTAAAAGTATACTCACGCGGATAGCATTTAGCTAAGATTTTGTACGTGACTCGATATCTATGGTTATACCTATATCTATGGGTAAAATTATGTGTGCCTGTACCAGCAAGGTATATTGAATGTTTTTGAAATGATAAAGTCAATTGTTGTGCGGAAACTTGATCCTCGCACATGATTCAACCTTGACACTGATTACAGCAAACATTTATTACTATTAATTATTTGTATTGCTCATTCTAATCCATTGATTAGTACATGTCTCCACCTTGGTTTCACACTTTGATTGGTTTGATAGTTCATTTCAAAAAGATCTTTATCTTCTCTAAGGTGGTATGTTGGTTTCTGTAAACGGCACAAAGCTGTTCCTGAGCTCTGCTGTCTAAACACGACTCCAGATCGAATTTTATCATTATTACATAGAAGTCTTTCCGTAAATTAAAACCAACGAAGTCTGTTCTTGCCACAATTCTGATCTTGTTATTTCCTGATGGTTGAGGTATAGGTATAAACCTATAAAGTTCGATTCGATTCTGGCTCACGAGAGGGACCCTGATATCAAAAAGACAGTAGGTACTGTTCTGAAGTCGTTGTTTACACTGTTAATAGCTGATAGATGTTTCTGAGATTGTTTTGTATGTCATCTATAGGCAGTGCTAAATGTTTAACAATAGTACTTAGCTCTCTTTTTAGTTGTTCAGGAGACAATAAATGAGGTTTGAATCGACCATGATAGAGGTCAATGATGGTATCTGCTAGCATCTTCTGTGTACTCTTTAGGTTTTGTAGCATATTGTTTGCTGTTAATGTAAACAGATCCATGTCGAAGTTTTATTGAAGTTCCTGTTTAAAACATTTGTTGTAGCATCTAAATTCATCAAATGCTGATTGTTAAGCTTTGTTTGCTTATCGATTAACCTTTCAGTTATTTTTAAGACATTGCATTCTGATCTATAATAGATGTATGATTAGTTCGAAGCAGTTCGACATCCTTTTCATACGATTCCGCAAAACTCTGATCAAATAAACCGAACAGGCGGTTGGCGACGTAACCAACACCGTCGATAAGGCCCCGGTGAGGTCGCCGGAGGAGCCGTCGGAATGTTGACTTTGCAACATATTATGATCGTAGTAGTCGAGCTCGGAACAGCCATGACGTAACTGAAACCATAGGACTTCGCATTGAATATTTTGTTCATCTAGATGCTTTATATACTTAGTCTTATTCAATGCAGCTATGCCTTGCTTGGAGTTCATGTTGTAATATGCAAGTATTTTCCAGTTATCTTTTATCAGTCCCATGCTGTAAATTTTATCAAAGTACATCACTTGACTATCTTTGAACTCTGACATATTATTCAAACATGATGCATTTGAAACTATTTTCAAAAGAGCAACGCCATCATAGCGGATTTAAATGAGTAACGCCGTTTTGGCTCAGTGCACTGATTTGATTGCGTTTGTTGATGATTTTCTCACCCTGTAGGTAAAATAGATCGTTGATTAATAGGACGTTTTATGAAGCCATTCTTTGATTTAAGAGTGACTACTCTGACGTAGCCATGCTACTACGATTTAAAATACTGAATCTTGTAATCAGCGTTTCTATAATGTCGTTTCTTTCTTGATTTGTGACGACATTAACTGCCTTTGATTTTTTTTTTGTCTCTTGATTTGTGAAATATTCTGGTTACTCAGTATCAAAGTTAATGTTAAATCTTGAGAGCCAGATGGGCCTATTCCACCACAGCAAATGATCTTGAAGCTGTGTTGCCGATGTACCTCTGCTGGCACAGTGAGCGAGATTTTCGTTTGACTTCACATATCGCCATGATTCTGATGTATAACTTATTTGATCTGATTTAGTTCCAGTGCCAGTGATTCGCCTACTTACAGAGTCAGATTATTAAAATATATTTTTATGCAGACCGAATGTCATGATTATGATTCGATAAAATTGTATCTTTTTATTATATTTATTATTAATAATAATTGAAACAAAGTTTTTAAAATATTCTTAAGTACTTATATCTTATTGCATTTCATTTACCCCAGTTTTTGTGTTGTTTGATCGTACGCCGGAGGCTGTACGATGGCGGATGGCCGAATGTCATGATTTTTATGTTTATCGTATGATTTTAGAGCTACTTTATCTTAAAATAATAATTTATTGATTAAATTAAATAAAAGTATCAATTTCAAAAATGGCAACACCGTCATTAAAAGTATTCCATAAAGTAGTGATGATAAAAGAAGGAAAGATGGCGATGGAAGGGGGAGCGTTTTAGCGAATGGATAGCAGAGCCGTAGCTCGGCATTCTAACTCCGGCAGCTGAAGTTAACAATAGTAGGGTGACACCTCTGCCCAAACTACATTCTTCACATTAGTTTGTTAGATCTTCATTTACTCAACACAACTAACGAAACATTCGCTAGCAGTCGTAATTCGCACGGGCAAAAGGGAATTTGAAATTACTTCAGAGAACTAAAGTTCATTACACCGTGATCATATTTCAGAGCTGAATGCATTTTGTATTACATTTGTCTGCAGGGTGACAAATTTTTGTAAATTCAAACATGCACCCAAAGCGCTGATTCAATTTTTTTATAATAAAATAAAATGCGATAGACAAACAACAAATACATAATCGTAATTAGGTACTAATGACCTTATTCATAAAAATCTTGACCGTGTTTAGCGAGTGCTTAGCAGATTTTATGTTCAAATTCTCTATAGAAAACTTGAATTAAGAAGCTGCTAAGCAATTGCTAAACCCCATCGAGATTTTTATGAATAAGGCCAATGTTTAGCGAGCGAGCGGTTTATGTTTCGTAAGAATTAAAAATTAAAAAAGTGTTCAGTACCTTTCTAATCATTTTGAAAATCTTTTCGCCAAGTTCGTATTGTGTTATATTGTTCAAGGGGTTACAGTCGAGGATCCTGTTGTCATTACCCTCGATATAACGTCGTATCAGGTCCGGCTTTTTCATTAAAATATCATGGATGGCTTTAAAAAGTACTAGGATGGAGTCGTACATGAGAGCAGCTTGTGCCTGTTCAAAAATCATACCGTTAGTTGAGTTTCACGAGTTATGCGTAGAATCTCATAATACTTTGCTTTATTGTATACGAAAATTTATGCATACAATGAAATGTAGGTAAGATGATGAAGATGAATGAAATGAATGGGTATGATTAAAAGTGGTGGCAAACTTCGCAAACAAGATATTTATCGGTTTTTGCATTACGCGTTTGAAGTAAGATTATAATTGATCTTTAACAAGTTAAGTTTTTTATTGCTCGCTAGAAAACTTAATCAGAAATCCTACTAATTACTCGTATTATAAATGTGAAAGTTTGTATGTTTGGGTGTTTGTTGCTCAAAATCACGCTAAAACGGCTGAACGGATTTTGATTAAACTTGGCACACAGCTAGATAACACAATAAGTATTACCATCATATCCTGGAATAAAACATAGGATACTTTTTATCCCGGAAAATTATAAGATCTTTCGGGGACGTGCGTGAAAGCGCGGGGTGGAACTAGTTATTAATAAGAAGCAACGTTGAACCTGAGCTATAAGATAAACGGATTTCGAAGAGAGAATACAAAACAAAACCTGGGGCACTTTGGATTGTCTTCAAACTGAAAATATATTGTCGACAAGGTTTTTAAAAACCTCCATTTATACTTACTCACCCCAATAACACATAAACACTATTCCACTTACACACCGGCACACACCCCACACCATACCTACACCAATTCAGACATTATCTGCCTTACATTTATAAACAACTTTAGTAATGTACTCACTGAAATCGCATTCTTTTGCGAAGCATTGAAGAAATCACGAACAATTTTCCTCGAGTAATCTAGTACTCGAAATCCGGTAATATTAATAGCCATAAATGTGGACTCCTCATTTGGCCAGTGATCGTCTAACACCTGAACACAATATTAACAATTGAATATTTAAATGTGGTCTAATAGTACATTACGATACGCGTGGTCACAAGTCATCGTACATACTATTTTATAGCAAGTGTGACATAAACCCGCACTTTACGCACGCTTCTCCGTGCAGAAATAGGCAACTTAGGTCACGTCTGTGGTAGTGACGTCTGATACCGCGGCGAAGGTCATGGGTTCGAATCCTACAATGAGCTGGAGCTTGCGGTGAAGGAAAACATCCTGAGGAAACCATACCACGGTGGTAGGGTACTTAGTAGTACTCGACTGGCTGGCTACGACCTTCAAGTTGAAAATCTGCCGCCAAGCACCTATCGGTGTGTTCCAACAGCTGCACTTTAGAGACATCTCCGGCTTTGTGTGATTGCGCGGTGAAGCGTGCGTAAAGTACTGGTTTAGGTCACACTAAGCTATAAATATAATTAATTACGTATGAAATATTTTGGCGATTTTTGCCTACCCCCATGTATGGACACATAAGATTTTTCACCCCCTCCGGTTTAGACGTTAAAACGTCAGTTCAGGACATACGTAATTAATGAATGACTCCATATATGCTCCATACAATGCCCCCTAATACTTATCTGACTGACAAGTGGTAGAAGTACGTACAACATTACGCCATGGCTGAGTATCACAAGTTTTTCAATCGTGCAATACATATTTATTTTGTTTAATCATTTTATTTTATTTTTAATTTAAGCCCTTTCAAATTCACATTTAATTTCATCTTTGTTATAATCCTACATACAGCAGGTACAGAATAGTACAATATGATATAAGTGCAGTAATTATCAAAGCGCACGTATGTCATACGACGTTTTATAAAATATTTGCGAGGAAATAAATAAAGCTTGGACTTTCTTAAACGAATAATAGTTATTTGTTATACAAGAGTGGAAAGTTGTTTATTAACCGCGTGCTCAATTTTGATGACCGAGTAAGCGAAAGCTTCTAAAGCGAGGGATTTAAAAATTAGAATCCTGAGCGTAAGCGAGGGAATCAAAAGAGCACGAGGTGAAAAATCTTTGCACTCGAGTGCAACACGCAATTTTTCATCCCACCTCAGCGAGGAAATGACTAAATGCAAAAAAAAAGAAAATGGCGCGCGCAAAGCAAATTAAAAAAAAAGTACACCAAGGAGATTCCGAGTCTGAGTTTTTAACAAATTAAAAAATGATTCTTTAATTTCATTTTTTAATTTGTCAAAATTATTATTTAATAAGTAGTTTAAGAATATTTTTTTTAACCATTTGAAAAAAAAAGGCAATATAGTCAGATGGTCCAAAAATATTTAAAAAATGTAACCTTGCTGAGTTTCTTGCCGGTTCTTCTCAGTTGAAAGCTGACTTCCGAACCGGTGGTAACTTCTGTAATTCGACCTTCATAAGTGCCCTTCTAGGACCTAAACTGAATAAATGGTTTTGACTTTGGCTTTGACTTTGATGTATGATAAATTCGGAACCATGGAGGTAGAAGTAAATAGGTTTAATGATGATTTGAATTCACAAACTTAGTGCACACGATGTTCTATTTACTTTATCCTCTAGAGGATAATAACGGCTTTTACACTCAGATATCGAAGAGCAAAAATACTCTTTCCGAGATGGTGGGATGAAATAGTAGATTGTTATACAAGGGGCTAAAATGACCCATTATATACGAGGTAGTTTTACTCCCGAGCTTTAGCGAGGGACTAAATAGAAACCGAGTTTTAATGGGTTTTAGCGCCGTGTGTTACACTAAACTTTTCACTACGATTGCGAAAAAATAAAACAATCCAATACAATATGAAATATGTAGTTTATAATTTTTTTTTTTCTTCTGCTACAGAAGAACACAACACATTGCATGCATTCTACCAGAGATTTTCAAAATTAAAATGAAGTTCTTTTTTTATGAAACAGTAATAAGTCGAGTCTTTATTCATGATTATTCTACTTATGACTAAAGACTTTTTCGTTTTTGTAGGCTCATTGGCATTTGACACACAAAAATAAAAAAAAAATACTTTTTCCCCTAGAGGATGAATTGCTATTTTTTCACCGCTCTGGTACGCTACAATGACGGTCTTTTTGGGCAAGAGGAGTGAAAAGAATATTTTTTACATGTTCACAAATTAGCGATGCGTGCGCACCAGCGCTTCTTTTTTAAGGCAAAAGCACAAAAACAGCCAGTATTATCTACTAATAAAGTAAATTAATATTTTTTTGTTTTGTTACAGATAAATGGTTGTAATTTAAGGTCAAAATTAATTAAATTAAAGATTTAAATGTTTATTTTATCTCCCATAGTTAATTTTATTCATAAAATGTTGACCACTTTTCTGACATGAAAACTCATTTGTGTTACTTGTAAATTTTGTCATGTGGTGTGAACAATAAAGTATATTTGTATTGTATTGTATTGCTAAGATTAAAAAAAGATCGTTTTAGACTTAGCATCTTAATAAACCGTGCGTTAAACCGTATCAAAAAAAAAACTCGTGCGTTTTACATTACAATAATGCAAAAGTACGTAATGAGATACGATACGATATCGAAATTGGTGAAATAAGAGACCCTTTAACGACCAAATGTGTTATAATAGTATCATACGACGTTTTTCAACACACTTGTGAAGAAAATAATACTAAAAAATAATTTTATTTACCTAGAGATTGTCCTAACGTAGTTGTTATCTTTCTCTTTCGCACTTGATAGGTATTTGCTTCAAGTAGGTATGGAGAGTATTCTATCCAGGTAGTATAGGTAGGTATATAATTCTTGAGGAAAACTGATTAATTTTTCCCGCCATTGCGAAAAAAAATCACAACTCGATTTTTAGTATTATTTTCTTCACAAGTGTGTTGAAAAACGTCGTATGATACTCGTGTGTATTGATGATTACCGTCCTCGGCTCTCTTATGACCATCACCTAACGGCTCGGGTCTCAATTGCGCCTCAGCGGTAATTACCAACTTTACACACTTGTACCATAATGTACTATTAATTTGACCATGCATGCATATATTTCGATTATCTTAATAAATTGTTAGTAGTCTATATAAAGTAAATAACAAGGAGTCAGGGGATTACTAACCAGTCCACTAAATAAGTAATGGTAGTTTCGCCTACCGAGGTGCACGTTTTTTACGTGTAACATTATCGTTTCCTTAGCTATTTCCGTTGTTGAATCGAGCACCACGTATTTATTACTAAAGCGGTTAAGCTTCTCTATGGATAGTAGGAAGCTGACCACCTCAGTCGCATTAGTCACTTGTTTGACATGAGTAATACGGAACGCTGGTTTCCCAGGTGGAAAGCTATGGTACAGCTGTTGCAGACGAAGTAGACCTGTAAATCGAAACGTATGTTAAGATACGCCGTAGATTTCTTATTAGTATTATGAATATTGTCTTACTGGAAGGATCATTTCTCAAAAGGGAACAGTGGCATCAACATTATAACAACTATTATAGGTATTGTCTAAAATTTACACGAGTTAGTAGCTTACATTGTTAAAACTGAAAGTGGTAAATAAAAATGATTATTATTAAATATACCTATAGGGAATTGTATCGCCTAAAATTTTAACAAGACTAGGCATATTAAATAAAAATAGCAATGATCACAATTGAAGGGACTACTTATAACTAATAATATTTTTATGGGTTTTATCTGTTTTAATAGAATTTCTATAAAAAGAGTAAAGAAATCAATAAACTCGTAGGTATATGAGAATAAATTTCAGGAAATTTCATTTTTCTCACAATCAATAGTAATTTTAGATGATTTTATGTTTGTTATTCTTAAGTTAAAAATAATATGAATATTTTGTGTGAAATATCAATTTTAGATGAAACAGGCCATCCATCACAGGAATAGGTACATTATGCATTTCCCGATTTGACTCTTTTGACATAATGTATGGGCAATTTAAGGGTAATATCCGCGAAAAGATTGGAGGAATGACGAAGACGCGATGAGAAGAGGGTTGACGTGTGGGTAATGAAGGCGTTATCGTAGGATTTGTCGTGTCTCGTTATGTTCCAACAGACTCCTAGTCACCGTGTTATTATAATGTGTCATAATGCACCTATTTAAATTTTTCAAACACATTCATTGTTAAAATAGGTTTTTTTTCTGTTACCTTCTTTTTAAATCTACAAGTGACAACCAGCAGACGGATCACCTGATGGTAAGTGAATACCATCAAGTGATATTATATTTTTTTGATAAAACAGCAAAAAAAGAAATCTAAAAAACAGTAAGAGGTACAATTGAGAACATCCTCTTTTTAACCGGTTGAAATGGAATTAATTCAAACCAACTCTACTAACTTTTTCGTGGCCTTTT
Source organism: Ochropacha duplaris (assembly GCA_951361185.1). NCBI lineage: Eukaryota > Metazoa > Arthropoda > Insecta > Lepidoptera > Drepanidae > Ochropacha > Ochropacha duplaris. The sequence goes on from OX592690.1 coordinate 8,344,740, forward strand.
TGTTGCTTCTGTCGAATGTAGTAGGTATGTGAACTCTTTAGTTTGGTTTTATGCATCTACTAGGTCTATTATTCAGGTAATTAAGAAAAAAAACTCAGACCTGTATCTCAACTATTCGCCTGACTGCGACTTAAAATGTATTGAAAATCGGAATTGGGTATAAAAAATTAAAAGAAGTTATAACTCGTAAACTACGAAAAATCGCGGAATATACATGGAGTGATACCTACGGGTATCTCTAAAGGTGATCTACCTCTGGGCTTCCGCTTGACACTATTTTCTGGGACACCTGTATATAAAAGGATAAGTCCTGACTGATCTATCAACGCCCAGCCTAAACCCTTAGACCTAGAAAGCTGTTTTTTTTGCTGAAAGGTGTTGTTTTTAAAACTTGACCGAGGAATGAGAACGGATTTTTCGAAATTCAACCTTTAAGGGGGTGAAAAAGGGGTTGAAAGTTTGTAGGGAAGTCGCATCATTTTTGAAGCTAGAACCATGAAAATTTGTTTTTAGGCTAACAAATAAAAATAAAGAAATATTTGTGTTTTAGCGTTTCCTATAATTCCACCTCTGAAGGGATGAAACGGGGGTTCAAAGTTAGGAGTTAATTCCGTTTCTTGATATGAAAAATGAGAAGGACTGACTCATCAACGCCCAGTGTTAGCTGAGTTTTTTCACAGGTAATGTTTTTAAGATGTAGACAATGATTAAGAAAGATTCTTTGAAATTCTATCTCAAAGGATACGCGGGTGAAACCGCGGGGCGGAAAGCTAGTGTTAGAATATATTATTTTATTGTCGTTGACTTCCTTTAAATAATTTTCATCGTTTGTACGATTATACATTTTTTTTGGGTTCAAGGTACTGATATCCAACGTAGCTAATGTTTTTTTAAATTTGTGTACTTATAATTGTACCTACCAGCAGTACCTTTCGAACAGCTTGCCAGCACCTTTTTACTCAAAGTTGACATACCGCCGCACCGCTTCGATAGCAATCGATAACCAAGTAGGTTCCTAGAGTATCCCAAGAGTATCCAATTAATAATTTTTGACTTTCCATATACGTATTCTCTAACCAAACCCATTTAAAAGGCAACCAGAATTATATTTATTCGATCGTTTAGTGTAAAAGCAATAACATTTATTATGGTTTCAGCAAGGCATCCCGTTAAATGTGCGTTCAATGTGCCAGTAGAAAATCCGAGGGTTTTATACAATTATCTATCCGAATAAATTGTAAGGTAATAGAACTATGTAGTTATATGTTATATCTACAATCCACATTGGATCTGGTACCTAAATATTCTACAAGATTTATGCATAGATAACGCATAAAATTTTATTTCGTATAATTACTTGACTCGCTTATATACTAAATTCAATTGTTATGTTATTGTTGGGTGACATTTAACCCGGGTGCCACTTAGCAGGCAAAGGGTTTAAGCTTGCTTTTACTGACTCACTATCCATCCATCTTTAATTGACCTTTATGCGACGACAGTTTATATCATCTTATGTGTTGAAAAGTAAAATGTAATGAAGACAGTAGACGATTAGTGTATATTATATAGGTATGTTCACCAATTACTCGTAGGTAAATTAATTAATTACCAACTCAAAAACATACTTTTGAACGTTTTTTTTCACTTAATAAATCTAAACTAACAATAAGCTATGCGAGCATTATAAAGAGATAAGATGTAATGAATAAACAAACACACAAAAATCAAATGTTTTCATAAACTCGAAAAAAAAATTAAAAATTTTAAAAATTATTTTACCTATTGAATGATAGCTACATTCGATATTTTTATTCGCTCGGGAACGCTGGTGAAACCGCCGGGCGGAAAGCTCGTAGATAAAAATATTATTTTCTTAATACTAATTAAAATCTATTCTTATACAAACCTGTAATCAATTAATAGGTACTCTGACCGTCAGCGACTGTGCAGTGTGATTATAATGGAATTTATGCCAAAATTCTAGATTGTTTTATTCAGGAGCTCTGGAAATCCCTCTTATTCAGTAGCGACGTAACAACGGGATCACGTCCCTATTGTTCCTAGTATCCAATTAGATGATAACAGGGTTCCAATAACACCTAGCAACGTTCTTTCATAGAATATGGCATGGTTTTAGATGATTTTATTTAAACAAAGGATATACTCAAACCTCAAATATCTTTAATAAATTAACTCATTAGGTACAAGAATCGTAAATCGCAAAAAAACTTCGGAAGGTTGCTTTTGTATATACCCATTTGTTATACGTTTTAGTATAAAGAAAGAAGAGAAGTAGAAACCTACTTTTTATGTTGTACTGAAATAGATAGATAACTTTTTACTGTACATGCTTATTCCAAATTCGGTTAACAAAAATAAAAGAACAAAATATACGTGTTAGTTGTATGTAATACATTGGGTCGGTCGTATTGCTAAAAAGCGATCTCTTCCAGACGACCTTAGGATAGACAGGAATTCAGATACGATAATAGAGGATGGTGTATCTCTATTATTTAAAAATAAAAATAATAAGGTAAATAAATAATTTATCACATAATATATATTCATATAAACCTGTTTTGTAAAAATAACAATACAATATAGAATATAATACATGTATAAATATATAAACAAACAAAATACATACACATACAATCAATATGGCACTATATCACATCATCATGATATTTTTCTAATACCACAAGGGCTTTTTAGTTTGTTAGTTGTTTTTTAAATTACTTAATTAATTACATTTGACTTTCAGGTATACTCGTACTTACTCTAAGTAATCAAAATTAGAAAAGTCATTAGCTCATGGCCCAATAAGAAAATCGTGTCATGAATAAGGAAAACACTCATTAATTTAAATACTGCATTAAATATTCTGAGAAGAGAGGTTAAAATATTTAAGTTAAGAGTTTATTGCCGGCTCTTCTCAGCAAAAGCAACCTCCCAAACCGAGCATTAGAGTCTAGACTATTCATAAGTGCTTGTAAAGGCCTAAGTATTTGAATTAAAAAACCATTTTCATTTTCATAAGCTTTTACAGAATTTAAAATAAGGCATTTTTATAGTAAAATGTAGACGTATTGTTTACATACTGTTTTTCCTTTGAAAAAGACAGTTGGTCTATAGGATTAGGGCCTCGGAGTGAGAGAACTCAGGTGGCCGGTAATATAATAGCTCTTATCGTGTAAATACACGCAAGCATCCATACAATACATGTAAACGGCACACATCCATAGAAACTAGCTTCGGTTTGATAATGACTGAGTTAAGTTTGAAATAATGAGGAAGATAGAAAATAAGTGCTCTTCTCAGGATTATGTTTTCGAACAGATACATGGTCATAACTTTGTAAATAAATATGTATACAAATTAACTGAATAGCTGAATGAAACGGCACTAAGTTAAAAATAAATTATAAAAATCGCAACCAAAGATTTACTTCAACTTACCATCATGGGAATCATAGATGTAAATTATATGCTGCCATCCATAATATGCGATCGTTTCAATTACAGCCATATGGTAATCCGGTCTCATGCTAAGTGCAAAATCAGTCACAGGTTTGGTTAGCTGAAAGAATTGAATACATTTTGAAAAGTCAAATAAACTATCTGAAGCTGGTACTACACGTAGTCTTAATCTATCAAAGTTGATCAATTAAAAAATATCATGAGATACCTATCTACCTAATAGCAAGATTAGCCTACAGATTTCACAAAGTATTATCGTCAATGATTAAGAAACCTCTGGAAATTATAAAATGGTATAAAAACGTTAAAACGGTAAAACGTCATAAAGTTTTTTTATTTTGAAATCTCATTCATTTCGCTATAAAAGTTGTTGATATTTTTTCGACCGTGTATCCTGTGATCTATCTAATATCACACATGACTGCACAATCCAAATTGCTACAATATTTCTCAAATATTACATGTTTTTAAGGACACGTGACATAGGTAGGTACCATTTTAAATTGCATAACTTTATTGTGGTAGTGGCGGTAATAGATTGGAGGCAGAACATTTAGTGAAAATACTAAAAGAAACATATCAACATACATTTGTATCATTAAAATTTACATCAACATCTTCTATATTATCTATCGTTATGCTTCCTAAATAATTGGGAACAGGGCAGGCAGATTATGATCAATGGTACGTTACGTTACCTATATGCTTATTACACAGATGTCAATACTTGAAGAACAAACCTGTTTGCGATGCCAGGGAGTTATAAATGGTATCCGGAACGTGTTCGTATATGAGTGAAAAGTATTAAATGAGTCAGGAGATACGGAACCCAACATAGCGATGACTCCTCGAGAGTACTGTTTGCATACTGGAACAAAAAAAATAAGTGGTTTAAATATGTCTTATTAATCAAAATTAAAAATATTTTATTGAAATAGGCTGACTCTACGCACTCAATGCGTGTAATATTATTATGATTAGATACATAAGTTAGAGATTTTTGAACGTCATTATTGGCCAACAATCTGAAGAAATTTATCTGCCTGGTGCCGTTATATCATCGAACAATCAATATTATTGCATATACTTGGTAATAGGTACTTTTTCGCAGTTGACAGGTTTATGTGTTTATGAGGCCAATAGTAATCGGACAAAATTTGAAAAGAAACTGGCTCTCATGTAGCTAATTCTGCCCCATCTCATGTTTTGCCGGAATAAAAAAGCATCATTATAGTTTATTATCCAGGGTATGTTCTACTCTCATGGAAATTTTATACAAATTTGTTCAGTCGTCGGAAGTGGTAACGAATATACTCGCACATAGGTACATTTTCGTATTTATAGAATTGTATGTAGGATTGTTGTCTTGGATTAGTCCAACAAGAGCTGTGCAGAATATATTAATGACAATGTTATCGTAAGGTGCTGAATATTTAGTACAGCATAGCACTGTGATACGGGCCTTCGTAAAACATTGTGTGCATAATATTCGTGATTTATATTACTCAGGCTGTCACATCAACACATATTATGAATCCACACAAATTCCTTATTATCTGTATGAAGTTGTAGAAAAGTTAGAATCATGTGATTAATTTTGCTTCTTGACTACTTTTATGTGACCAGCTAAGCATTATCTGGATAGATAAATTTAAATAAGAGGCGATTTTGTATGAAGAACAAATAATTCCCACTAAAACGCGAGTCCCCATTTTAGTCCATGGCCCATTTTATCCCTCAACATCGATTACCACCGAGACTATCAAGTGTATGTAAAATATTAACTGACTCAATATTAATACCTAATACTTCCCAGAAATTGATCCTTATTAGCACCAATATCATCCGATAATCAAAATAATATAATAAAATAAAAATAATATAATCCGTAATATATATATAGCCTTTTTATTTCCCATAAAAAAAATTTACTAAATAATTCGATCTTAACCTAATGTTAGTAAGTGACTCTACTGTTAGTTAAAATTATACGTTAATACATTTTTTTCAGTCTATACTATGTTTTACAGGAATCCCTTGGTAGGGTATAAGCCTCCTCCAATCTTTTCCATTCTGCCCTATTCTGTACTACTCCGATCCAGTTTGTTCCCGCCACCTCTACAATGTCGTCCACCCATCGTTTTTGTGGACTGACCTTTGTGTATGTGTGTTGTGTTGTGTTGTGTTGTGTTGTGTTGTGTTGTGTTGTGTTGTGTTGTGTTGTGTTGTGTTGTGTGTGTGTGTGTTGTGTTGTGTGGCGTGCGTGTGTGTGTGTGTGTGTGTGTGTGTCTGTGTGTATTTGGCATGTTTAATAGTAATTGAATACTATATAAGATTTGTTCTGTATCCTCATAACTATATGTACTTAACCAATTTAGAATTTTCTGTTTAAGTTGAAAGTTACTTAGTGAACAATTATTATTGAATGTAGACTTAAAAACATTGTACAATCGTGGGGCACTGTAATCATAAAGTCTGCGGGCAAACGTATTTCTCAAGGTAGGTACTGGATATCTATATTTCCTTTTAGTTCTCTTCGGTATGTATGGAACAGTTATACGATGGTACCTAATAAAATAATAAAACAACCTTTATAATACCTACTAATAAACAACAAAAATACAGAGAAGAAATCCAAAGAAGTTTTGACTTCAAAAACTAAATGGCGTTGTCTCTAATTGAAACGAGCTATGGTTTCATTCTTAGAGATTTATATAGGCAAAAAGTTACACTTAATCAAGTTTCGTTAGTTTGTTTGAACATAGTCGATTTTCCAACTGATTTAAAAGTTAGCATGGATTGTTTGTGAAATAGTTTCACTTGAAGTAGAGCTGGGACCTCGCCGTCATCGTATTGCCGGGAGATGGTTCCTGCCTCTTCTATTCCTTGACATACTTAATGTATGAAGAAATAGACGTTGAGGTGGCGTCGCATGTCAGGACTGCTATCGTGAGATATGTTGTAGACCACTGTGATGAACTACAATAATTGTATACTTGTGCCGAATTTGGGGAAACCTATCATGATTCCGATGTTGGGGCGTAAGGGCACTACCTACTAGGGAGAAAATCTATATGGCGTTGTTTCTTATTGAAACGAAAATATTGTCACAAGCAATTTACAAAAAGAAGTGAAATCCCACCAAAAACATTATCATGTAAAGTGTTGCCAAGAAACCATATGGCACGCACTGTCAAAAAATAATTAGATCTCATGTAGAGCCAAGCTTCTATCTCTACACGCCCTAACTCTACAAGCCCTAACGTCACGAACTGTACACCTTAGTCAAAATATGTGGCTTGGCCGTTTCGCTACATTCACATGGGCGTAAGGTGAAACGTTTATTCACTGTTCGTTACTTTTCTGTTTTTGTAGTACCAATGTTTACCAATTTCTTAAAACACCAAAGCAGATCTTTTGGAGTAATTTGAAATCAGTTTTCATTATTTTTAAGTGTCTAATCTCTATCCATTTGATTGAACGAAACCTACTTTAAAATCTTAACATCAATACATAAATTTAAACTCAGAAAATTATGTAAATGTTTTGAGTTAGATATTTTCCCCTTTTATTATAAGAATATTTATTTACATAATATATTTTTTTTTTATTATAAATATAATAAATTTATTTAAATCATAACCGTTTATATTTGAAAACATTCAGTAAATTATAAAAAGAGATTGATCAACAAAACATAAACCGATTGATAATGTTTTTTACTAGTTGGACAGTCACTATTTCCAGATTACTAGTAGACGAACGATTACGTTAAGTATAGCATTTTTTGAGTAAAATTGCGGGTCAGCCTCTAGTAAAACAATTTTGATGTACATTGGAAGAAATTTGGGATACCATAGCATTTTATTTAGATTAAACTCGAAGATGGACAAATAATACAATTCAAGTTAAGCATACACGCAATGCAACAGTTTGCTAGTGTCTCAATAAAAATACTGAAAAACTTACTAAGTCTGGAGAGCTTGAAGGGGTCGGCTGTGCTAATGACATCAACGTAAACTTGGAACTTAGCACGGTTTGGATGGCTGGATAATTGCACCATAGCAAATTTGAATACATTCTGAATTTCTTCTGTATTCTTATCGAAAACTATACCTGTAACAAATATTAATTTTATAACACATGTATGAGAACGAAATGCAGAACTATGTTATTTGTATAGCTGGTATTTATTTATTTATTATTTTTTTAGCCTTTGTTGTATCCAAGACAAATTTAATTAGTTTGTAAGGGATCAAAAAAAATACTAAAAAAGACATGTATAGGATCATTGTCCTGGCCCCTTTCGGGTATAGGCCTCCTCCAATTGCTTCCATTTATCTCTGTCGTTTGCTGTTTGCATCCAGGATCGTCCTGCTATCTTTATAATATCCTCATTCCACCGAGTCTACCCTATGCTCTTTTATTTCTAGGTCCTGTCCACTTAGTAGCTCGTTTGGACCATTTTTCGTTAGAAGATCGGGCAATATGTCCTGCCCATTTCCACTTTAAGCGTCGAGCATGTTGTACTGCGTCTATCAACTTTGTTTTGAGTCTTATTTTATAGCTATTTTTTCTGTGTCTTAGCTTGACGCCGAGGATGCTCTCCATATCTCTCTGACACGAGCGTATTTTTGTCATGATGTTTTTGTTGGTGATCCAGGTTTGAGCACCGTACGTCAGGCTGGGTAGTAGACTCGAATCCATCACTTTTTTCTTTAGTGTTATTCCAAGGATTGATTTTAATATTTCTTTGAAGCTCCAGTACTTTCTCCAGGTCATTACAAAGTTACTGATTAAAAACCGCATTAGAATAAATTGATCGCTATACAGGCACTTTTAATAATTTGATTAAAATCTTATTTTTAATTAATCAAATAGACATAGATATGAAATTACGCGCGACGATTGAAAATATTTATAAAGAGTTAATATTTATATTAGTTTTGTTTGAGTTATATTCTGATAAAATACAATTTCTGCCCTTACATACATACTTTTGCAACTCCTTGCTCTCCCATAAAGCCCAGGATACACGAGGCTATAGGTTCTCAAGCCAGGATAGCAAGATAGCATTTTAAGCTAGTAGCGGTTCCCATCACTGATTTTACTAGTACACATACTAGTTTCAAGTGACCGGCGAAGCTAGTATTCAATTGGCTACTGTGCGGAGACGTGTAAGCCAGCATAGTATACCGAGGTTCTATTTTGCTATCCTAGATTTGAAAAACTAGCCTCGTGTATCCCGGGCATTAAGGTTGTAAAGAAAAACATTATGTTCAATCTGTACGTAAACATATATGTGTACTTACAGATTATCATACAAACTTTTATTCTATGTATTGTTTATTCAACCGTACCGTCCAATATGGTTCGATCTGAGCGTAGGTAAATCAGGGACATGACGTTATTTTACATGACCATGTATATAGATATAATGTATATTATATGCTTGTGTATACAATGTACCATAGGTATGAGATTGCGCCCGGTCGTTATCTATTGATCTGCAAGTTCTCCAGAACACAATAGATGTTGGTGCGCTTGATAGACAACAGCTATCACTTTGTACATCTGCGAAACGCACTAGCATTTAAATGATTAATTAATTAATTTACTAAAATTTAATTAATTCAAATAATTATTTTAATTTTAGTAACTTAAGATCACATGAAAGGGGCATCGTTTGACATTTCGGAGAAAATCAAAAGTATTTTTTTTTTAGTTTAGGATAAGCCTGTTATTGACCACATTCACACCATGGCAAGTATTGAAATGTCACACAAAGCCTAGATGGGAACTGGCTCTCAAGTACAGCTGTCGGAACACACCGATAGGTGCTTGGCGACAGATTTTCAACTTGAGGGTTAGCCAGCGAGTCGGAGACTACAAAGTATACTATGGTTTCCTCACTATTTATTTATATATTAGACACACCAACAGTTTACGTTTTGACATGTTCATTAATTTGAATATACACGATTAAGATACAGATATAAGAGGCATGTATAACATTTACCATCAAGAATACTTTTATTATATTTTTTAATAACAGTAATTAAAAAATATATATATATTATACCATGTTTTCCTTCACCGAAAGCTCAAGCTCATTGTAGGATTCGAACACACGACCTTCGCCGCGGTATCCGTCGTCACTATCAGTGAGCTATCATTGCGATAAATTGTAGCACATATGGACATAATACTTAATATGTAGCTCACCCAGTCAGTAAGTTGGAGTTACAATGAATCTTTATGTTTTTTTAGTAGTAACGCAAATTACTTTAGTAGGCTTGAAACCTATTTGTACCATATCAAATCAAAAGATTTGTTATTATTTCGATGTCAGGACGTTTTGTTCTATTGGCATCATCCGTAAATTATAAAACATAAGTTCAAAGCTATTTCGTAGAAGTTTTATAAGCTGAAAATTATGTTATGTTTCGTTGATTGTCACATACCTATGTATAATAATTGAATAAAACTTATGGTCGTCTATTGATTTTTGAATATGACATAGTGTTCTGGCGACATTGGCAATTTATTGTTTTACAGGCATACGCGAGGGTATACGAGTAGTATTCCGATATGGGATTTGTAGTTTTAGTCTGGCTATAGAAAAATATGGATTTATTGTTCGAGCTTTGCAACAAATAGTTATTGATTTTAGGGCGTGACACATACACTATTGTTAACAAAATTAATTCCTGCAGCCATTGTTGTAATAAACACTCCCCGGTATTGTATATGTATAACTACGGTTATATACATCATCTAGGTCCTACACTATCTACAGGCCCATGTCAATGAGTCGTTGAAGGATAATAATAAAATATTGTTGATACGATTATAGGTCTTTAGTTAAATTTAAGAAGATGATCTTCAACATCATCTTTTTAATCAAAGAGGGGGGTTTATTAATTACAAATAAACTACCTTGCATACCTCGCTGTAATCCAGTATCAATAAATAACTCTTTCAATTGATGTTTAGAAATGTTATTGTAGAGTTTCTAGGAAATATTATATGTAACGTAATTTATTTCACATATTTTTTTACAAAGGTATTTTTCCCAGGAATTAATTAAAGTCCGTATTTAATTCAACCAACATTATTACGTCTAATAGCTATTACTTCAGTTGAAAAAAATGTGTGTAGGTATTTATGACATTTACACGGATATTTAGAAGAAGTTATTTATAAGGAAATATCTTATTTCATTCATCAGTAGCAAGTAATCAGCAATCCATTCCATTATAATAATATACATAACTCGCGCAATGAATTTTTCAGTGCATGAAATAAGTAATTATTAAGAGTGAATTAGTATTCAGTGAAAGTGAAGCACCCTTACTAAAAATCATCCACAGCTTTGTATGGCAATATGAATGAGATCTTTAGAATTCGTAGAAGATATGACGTCAGACAACATGAAATTAATCAGCGTCGAGTAAATAAATGTGGGACGTATTTTAAGGCGGGAATGCGGAGGCAGCAAGGCTGTGGATGAGCTCCACGCGACACACACTACTTTTGTCAAGGCGTCACGACGGCGTCGCTTCGCGCTCTGGCCGGAAGCGCCCTTACTCAAGAGATTGGATGATATTCTTACGTAAACCGCATAATGCTCGCAAATTATTCTTTACTCTGAAAATACGACTCAGGCTTTCATCATAGCGTGAAATATACGTGATTAAAAATTTAAAACGTCAAATTATAAAGAAAAATTTACAAAGATAAAATTGTGACCCCTGGATTCAGGCTAGCTAAAGTCAATAAACCTTTTTTCGGAAGTGCGTTCGTTTCTACAATAACATCCCACATGAGCTAACTGGAATGTCTTATTTTAAATTAAAAAAAATTACAAAGTTTAAACTTTTTTTGTGTATATATTACATATCTACTTAAAACTACAAAAAGGAAAATAATAAAAAATACACTAAATATACATACTCAATTAAAAACATAACTAAAATATAAATAAGACTAGATTATAAATAAAACTCATAATTTAAAAATTATACTTAGGTTAAAGAACAAAGACTAGTGGCTAATTATATAGAAGACAGAAATATATGGTTGTAGTAGCTTCTCTCTGCACCTGCACCCGGGTCCCTGGCGTAGTGTAGGTACAATACAATATTTGAAAATGTACTTTTTAAAATGAAAATAAATTGAAGAAAAATCCACTGCTGAAAAAAATATTGCCTTGCTGAGATTCTTGCCGGAGTCTTCTCAGTTTAAATGTACTCTGAACCGGTGGTAGAGTCAATTCTAACGTTCATAAATGAGGTTTGATTTTTATTTTATTTTCATTAAAAAATATTCGCAGGTTCGAGGGCACACGCGTATATAGAAAAGTTGTATTTTGTTGACTGACGCATAATAACGTACTCTTCGTTCTAGTGCCTTTTGCTAAGCAAACTGGAATGGGTTAACTATTTTCGAAGAGTTAATTTTGTTGCAACAAAGCCGGAAAAAGTAAATGGAAACAGTAACCTGTAAAATGTTATAAAATTATGTCACTAGTAGATAATATTAGTCTTTACCTATGAAATTGCCGTTTTGTATGAAAAAAAATTAACAATTTTTTCATGTATTTTTTATTTGTATTAATCGAAGTAATCACCCATGCAATCAATGCATCTTTGCCAACGCAGTGGCAGTTTATTGATGCCCTTCTTAAAGAAATCAGCTGGACGGGAGGCAACAAATTCTTCAAAGGCATTTTGTACTGCCTCTCGGGTATTGAATTTTTTTCCCGCCAAGAAGTTATCCAAATTCTGGAAAAATTAGTAGTCTGTAGTCTCAAGTCGAAAGTCTTCGACCATTGTGTGTTGGCAGTGATGACATACGGAACAGAGACGTGGTCGCTTACTATGGACCTCCTAAGAAGGCTAAAAGTCACCCAAAGGGCAATGGAGAGGGCTATGCTCGGAGTCTCCCTGCGAGATCGAATCAGAAATGAGGAAATCCGCAGGCGAACCAAAGTGACCGACATAGCCCGAAGAATTGCCAAACAGAAGTGGCAGTGGGCGGGGCACATAGCTCGTAGAACCGACGGCCGATGGGGCAGAAAGGTTCTCTAGTGGTGACCACGAACCGGAAGACGCAGCGTGGGCAGGCCTCCCACACGGTGGACCGACGATCTTGTGAGGGTCGCGGGAAGCCACTGGATGCGAGTAGCGCAAGACGGGTCATCGTGGAGATCCTTGGGGGCGGCCTTTGTCCAGCAGTGGACGTCTTCCAGCTGATATGATGAATAAAATTAAAGAAACATGTGTTCATGGATTATTTGAATTTTACCCCTTAAAGGGGTAAAAAGGAATGTTAACGTTTGTATGAAAAATAAACTAGTCGTCTAGACGTGATAAAAAGTAACTTTTATCACGTCACAGGTCGTGGGTTTGATTTCCATCCAGGACAGACATTTGTGTGCATGGAAATGTCTGTTTATCCTGAGTCTGGGATTTAAATAAATTAATTAAGTATGTTTAAAAGTAGTAGGTATGTGTAGTATAACAGTTATCTGGGTTCCATAGCACAAGCACTGCTTAGTTTGGGATCTGATGGTTGTGTGTGAAGCATGTCCGAATGTATCTATTTAATAATAACTCAACTACTTACTACAATTTTACATTCCATTTAGTAAAATAAAGTATTCAGCAATTACATAAAAGCTTTGGAACAGAAGCCTCTTAAATTTATTAATACATATTGCGAAGCAACTTCTCCGAAAAAAATACTGTGGAGGCTTTGCGCATGTAAAATTTCACGAATTTATAGGCTTCACCAATGTACATGCAAGATAATCGGATTTTATTGAGTTTTTAAACAATGTGCGACCCCGGAATTCTCGGACACGTTTTTGCACAGAACAACTCATATTCATCAAAATGATGATGAATGGTTTAGGAACGCATGTATGACAAACATACATATCAATTTAAATTTTTGTTTATATATGTAGAAGATAGATAATATTAAAGTTTACGTGTGCCGTACTGAATGTTTGGCCAAGCACTCCAAATATTTCCGAACTCAAACAAGGAACCTCATATCCATCTATTTATCCCACTATTCACTATTATCGTGGCTAGTTCAAGCCATCTCGTAGTGTTAAAGCTCATACAAAGTGCTCGTAACATGGAATTTACCGCAGGAGAAACTTTAACACTGAAAAATTAGGTCTGCATCATTATGATGACTCTATAAGCTTTAAATATAGCCGGTTTTTTAACAATCATGAGGTTTGCATATAAAGGAAGGTTTTCTTTAAAGTGTAAATCTATCTATATCTATCTATTTATATAAAAGTCAAAGCTGACTGGCTGACTGACTGACTGACTGACTGACTGATCTATCAACGCACAACTAAACGGATTGTGCTGAAATTTGGCACACAGATAGTTATTATGACGTAGCTTTCCGCTGAGAAAGAATTTTCCAAAATTCCAAGGGGATGAAACGGGGGTCCCAATTTTGTATGAAACTCTGTCATTTTTAATTTGAAATTAATGGGATTTGGTATTTAGCCTTTAAATGTAAAATGATAAAAAACGTTTTTAAAGATTATTTGAATTTCAACCCTTAAAGGGGTAAATATGAGTGTTAAAGTTTGTATGAAAAATAAATTGTTTACTATCAGAATTCCTATAAATTTTTGTAGTTATTGTATTTATGGTTTTCAATGAAATTTAAGACACAAATTTACGGATTTTTGGAATTTTTTGAAAGGAATGTTAACGTTTGTATGAAAAATAAAAAGGCTATTTTTGGATAATTTGAAATATCCCTCCAGAACTCGAAAAACGAATCAGCCAAAATCGTATAGTCCACGTAGGCCAAGCTGCGGGCGGAAAGCTAGTATATCAATATAATTATAGTGATTGCCTATATACCCTTTGTATCGTGGATGGAACGGTTGTCCCAAAAATACCAACAAAAACCAATATAATTCGTGGGTGTGGGTGAGTTTTATACAAAATAAAATAACGTGCACTTGCATTGTGTACAACACGAGTGTCATTATATTAAATGAATGAGTCCGAAACTCTTTGTTCCGAAGCATATACTATAACGTATTTGTTAAGAATAGTGTCATCATCATTTAAACACATTCTTGTTAATGTTTAACTACAAAAGCCCGTTTATGGATAACGGTTACCGTTGCCTGTAGGTGAAAGTGCTTGCTATACCACGAGTATCACTCGTACATTGGCAACCATGCAAAATCTCGTCACACTGAAGCACTGTTTCCTAAATTTCGCAGCAATTTCTTTTGAAATTGTCCAGCGCGAAACATTGGTTCAAATATGTGAAAACTCCCTGATCGAATGAATCAGTCTCTTTTCAGGCTAAGGGGTTTAAAAATAATACTTACGTAAAATAATACTTTGATAGCTAATATAATCAGACTCGTAAAACAGACATAAAATAAAGAAGCAAACAAAGTACTTACATATTTCTGTTTATTGATATTTATTGAAGCGTCTAGATTTCGCCAGTTGAAAATGTACCTACCAAGTCCACCGGCAAGTAAAAAGAAATATTTCTGTAATATTTATCAATATAGAATATAGGTACCTATAACAAGTCAGAGACACCTTTTTGTTGGATTGTTTATCTCACAGTGTGAAATCAACTGAATTCAGAGAAACGGTATTACGTAATTGGATGTTTACTTCATTCTTGAAATTTCTTTCGAATGTTTCTTCTTGTGATCTCTCACAGTCACGTTCACTGTTTGCTGTGGATATAATCTCAATATGGCTCATAAAGTGACATTCTTTTTTTTAATATGTGTGCTACTTATAAAAATTTGTTGGGTGAGTCCATATTAGTGAGTTTTGACACATGCGTCTGTAAATTAGGATCATCGAGCGATATCAAAATACGCACGGTTTAAACGCTGTGTTTTTCAATTATCATAAAAATCCAAATAAACAATTTTGACAGAATTTTTCAACACGATATACCTGTGGTGGAGATTGGAATACCGCTATAATTAAATTAGTACATTTTTAATTGAAATACAGTTTCGTTTGCCTAGACACAATATTGAAAAAAAATTGGTTTCTTTTTATCAAAGTATAGGGACTTATTCAAGAAATAATCTAGAACGACACGATAATGATTAGGAATCTAATGTTAAACCCAAGGTTTACCATAACTGGAGTTATGTCATAGTTTTTTGTATTATTTCAACTGTCCACTTCACTATCATGGTAATTTTACATGAAGATTATCAAGCTGAAATTGTACACACTATACAATTTGTGAAGCAATCAATTTTCTATATTTATTTAATGAAAAGTGTGGTGTTTATTTATTTTTGTATGCATGCCATATTGAATAGGGTATATTACTAGTACTTTTTGTTAGTTACAGAATATACTGTTTCTTGCTAATTATTCATGAGAATTTACTCGTGAAAGGAAAAGTATCAACAATGAGTGTGGTAGTTGTTAAAACTAGTTGGCTAACTACTAGCAAACGTAATACAGTAGATTTAAAACAACAATTTTTGACTCGACCTTATCACAGCCATACAAGGATGAAGTTTGTAGTTCACTTCACGTGTGAATTTGATATTGCATGTGTATTTTTTTTTATTCTGGACAAGCTAGTGTTTTGACTACAAATTCACTATGGTAAGTGATGATGTGGCTGAAGGTGGTAAGCACACAAAGCCTAGATGGGAACTGGCTCTCAAGTGCAACTGTCGGAACACTTGGCGACAGATTTTCAACTTGAGGGTGGTCGCCAGCCAGTCGGGTACTACAAAGTATCCTACCACCGTGCTACGGTTTCCTCACGATGTTTTCCTTCACCGAAAGCTCAAGCTCATTGTAGGATTCGAACCCACGACCTTCGCCGCGGTATCCGACGTCACTTACCACTGAGCTATCATCGCCTTACAATGATGATGATGTACTATTATCGACTATACCATAATACTATCGTGTCTATAGAGTAGGCACAATATCCTTCACATTTGCCATTCACGCACTTGGGTGTTTTGTTCATGTTATGACACTATAGATAGTGATAGTACCTCTAGGTTAATACTACTAACAAGATTTTGGAGATGGTAAAACAAAATAAACTAAGAAAATAGATTTTGAAACCTAATACTAAATCTATTAAACATATATGGCGGGCAAAGATATAGATACACCTGCCACTGGTCAATAACGTGACTTTTTTTAGATTTAATTCACTCAAGTAACATCTATGTACGTAAGTTCTTTCTTGTTTCAGGTCAACTCTGTAAATTTTGATAAAAAAACTATAGACGGTATGATATTAAAAACACTTTGGACCAATGTATTTGCTGGATACGACATGAAATCAAAAAAAAGTGCAATCAAGACATTGAGAGAAACTAAAGATTATGACAAATTAATCTCACAATTGCAACGGGCAAAAAAAGAAAAGGTGCAATCCATACTTAATAATTTGGCGGAAATAATTAAAGCTTACATGAGTTAAAATGCCAGTAAATTAGATTGCTATTTACCTGTCTTGTTTTATTTCTATTTTTCTGTGGAAACTACAGTAAAGTTGTTAAGAGCTTCGTAGTACCCTTTTAGTGCATAAACTGAATAAATGGATTTTACTTTGACTTCAAGTAAGTAATTTGTTTGTGAACAAACATACCTACTTAGTAGATTTGTTTCTGAAAAATGATCGTGGAATTCTAATTTTTATAAAAACAATAAATTTTCAAGTAAAGTAAAGAATCCTTGCATACAAAATAATCTCTAAAATTATATGTAGATCTTTTTTTTCATCCGGGACAAGCTATATCGATAAATAATAAATAGATATCTTGGAACTCTAATGGGTATGAAATCCGCACAAAAGGTTTTTTAAGCATCTTAGATATATTTTCAGTCGTATATTCGCATTTATTTATACGGTACAGCAATTTGATAGTTAAGCTCTTAGTCAATCGTCATCAGCGTTTTTGAAAATATATTCTCTAAGATATCATCATTTCAGCCGAAAGACGTCCACTGTTGGACATAGGCCTCCCCCAATGTTTTCTACATAGACCGATCCGGAGCTGCTAATACATTATGTTGTGTTTAAATAAATTTATTTGTCAAAGTACATTAATAGTTTGCTTTTTATTAAATAATATTTTGTAATGATAATTACGTATTGGTACAGCATTAACAAAGGCTCTGTTGATGTAATAATTAACTGATTCTGTAATTATACACTGTTTTTATTGATGCATATGTGAATGAGTAGAATACGTAAAATTTTAATTGACACGGATCAAATCAATCCTCATAGAAACAGTTAGTATATATAATCACGATTTCATGAATCGGATAGAGTAGGTATGTCTACTTTGCGAGAATATAACAGATAGCTTCAAAGTGTATCATTCGAATCAGAATTCCGAGAGAAGCGTCGAGTGAGTTATGAGTACAGGTTGTGAGGCATCCAACATTGAACCATAGCATAAATTGGGTTCATACAAGCATTATGTGTTCAAACGAGTTGATAGTAGAACTATACACGGATTTAGACTGTACCCATCCACAAATGCATTGAAGATTTATATGTTATCAATTCAAACTTCCTAAATGCGAATTGTAAGCGAGTTTGTGGTGAGTAAAATACAGCTTCCACGCCGCGGCTATACCCGCGATCCTTATGAGGTAAGTCGCGAAAAATTATCATTTACACCGTAAATTATAATTAACTAGCTGTTCTCCGCGGTTTCACCCGCGTTCCCGAGGGATCTTATCTGTTCTCGGGACAAAATATAGCCTATGTTCATCAGGGATAATATAGCTATCTAACAGTGAAAGAATTTTTCAAATCGGTTCTGTAGTTTCAGAGCCTATTCAATGCAAACAAACAAAGAAACAATCAAATATTTCCTCTAATTAAATTAAAAAATAAGAATTATTGCCATCGATATAGGTATATATCGATGATTATTGCACTTTAAAGAAGTGTGATGTAAGAGTTTTAATAAGAATGAGAGCTCTCAATTACGAAGAATATGTATATACTAGTTGTGAACTAATAATCATCGGTTGAGTTGGAATGCGACTTTAGTTTGTTGATACAATAGATGGACTTGTTTGTCGTCGTATGTGTCGATGACGATTATTATACTCGTAGTAGTGGTTGCATACACTAAAAAATAACCTTTTTAATACAGTTGCTCAAAAAGTGGTGTATTACAGGGACGTATAGCGTTCGGGATGTGGGCTATTACATACTAGTGCTTTTTTTTTACCTTTACCGAACTAGTGCGTTCTCTTTCCCAACTGTCAAAATAATGTCTATTAAAAAGAAAAACCAACCATGAAGTTTTTACTAAAGAGTTTTTGTGATTCATACAAATACGTATATTTCTAAAAAGAAGCTACTAATTTATTTCAATATCAGATTTAATGATTTAATTGAATGAGTTAGGTTAGGTTTCATTTCATTTCATCTCATTAAATTTCATTTTCATTTCATATCAATAAAAAAAATATACTGTAGACTAAGCTGTATGGATAGTTCCCTTTGGGTGAAGAAAAAAAAACTCTGCTTATATTCTACGGTTGGCGCCATTTTCCAGAAATTTTCTTTGCGAGTTTAGTTGTTTGTTGCACAAAATGAGTAATTTCGACCCTATTTTTTTTTAATTAACACCACCGGAATCACTATAATTGCACAAACATTGTATGACAAATATACATGAACAATCATACGAAATTAATAATAGTTTGTCTCAAACAGTAAATATGCAACCTAAAACTTCCCCAGTAAGTTTAAAAAACTGTACCAATTTCAATGTACATGGTGTACTAAGAAATAAATGATTAGTTAGTTAAGTTTATTGTGTTTTTATTATTTTATTAAATTGCTTCATTTTTTCGCAACTGTATTAAAAATAGTCGTTCAGTACACTTGCGGAACCGTCATTGCAACTTGTTCCGACTGTCAACTCTTTGCAATGACAGTCTTTCCGCACTTGTAATGAAATATACTATTTTAATACAGTTGCTCAAAAAATGGTGTATTGCAGGGACGTATAGCGTTCGGGATGTGGGCTATTACATAATAGTGCTTTTTTTTTACCTTTCCCGAACTCGTGTGTCTCTTTCCCAACTGTCAAAATAATTTAATACTAATTTATTTCAATATCAGATTTAATGATTTAATTGAATGAGTTAGGTTAGGTTTCATTTCATTTCATCTCATTAAATTTCATTTTCATTTCATATCAATAAAAAAAATATACTGAAGACTAAGCTGTATGGATAGTTCCCTTTGGGTGAAGAAAAAAAAACTCTGCTTATATTCTACGGTTGGCGCCATTTTCCAGAAATTTTCTTTGCGAGTTTAGTTGTTTGTTGCACAAAATGAGTAATTTCGAACCTATTTTATATAAATTAACACCACCGGAACTCAGTATAATTGCACAAACATTGTATGACAAATATACATGAACAATCATACGAAATTAATAATAGGTTGTCTCAAACAGTAAATATGCAACCTAAAACTTCCCCAGTTAGTTTAAAAAACTGTACCAATTTCAATGTACAGTCACAGAATGAAAAGGTTCGTCACCTTAGAGTCGGTTTTCGCTTGCACTAGTACTGCAAGAATCAATTATGCCAACATACCAGTGCAAGAAACAGTGCTGCTAACATTTAAATAAATATGACGTTTGCTATCGTATAAGGTTTTGCTTGTTTTTAACACGCTTTTATTAGGTTCACTTGTATGTAACTATGTAATGGGACTTTTTGGCGGGAACTTGCAGAGTGACGTTGCGTTTTCGTTTTATTTTCATTAAATTCGTGTATTTTGAGTTTTATTGAATAATTAACATATATATCCTCGGACATATCCTCGGACATTTTTCACACACGGCTATCTGATCCCAAACTAAGCAGAACTTGTACTATGGAAACCAGATGACTGATATACTACATATACTACTTTTTTTTTGTAAATACATACTTAAATAGATAATTACACCCAGACTCAGGACAAACAGACATGTTCATGCACACAAATGTCTGTCCTGGATGGGAATCGAACCCACGACCTGCGGCGTGATAGGCAGTGTGTTAACCAACCACGCCAACCGGCCCGTCAATTTCGGTGCACAAGTGAAGTGAAATGAAAGCGTGTATCGTGACTTTCCAGGATGTCCCAAAAAGTCCGTGAATGTTTTAGTGGAACAACCGCCAATTTCACTAAAGCTTGACTGGACATGGTATGGACGAGAACTGGACATTACAGTGAGTTTGAGAATGTGACTATAACATAAAAGAAGAAATTAAAACTGAAGAAAATGTATGCGATTGAAAGACTTTGTATTGACTAAAAGTACTAAAACTTGTGTAAAAAAAAATTGTGACATATAGACCAAGACCATTTCAAATACTTTGACATTGGCAGAAATATCCTAAAAGGATGATTGCCAAGCAACAAAAAAAAAACTATGTAATGGAATCTATGGTTGCTAATTTAACCATCTTCCAAGGATCGTAGCGTCATGAAAATAGGCAGCTGTATGTAGTTCTGATGACAATACAATAATATGGTACTGTCGAACTGATCTGATGATGGAGCCGGAAGATATGAACTAAAACTTCATGATGGAATATCGTATCATTGCCGTGTTTGACTTGTTAGAAAGGTCTTGTAATGAACTTTGACCACGATTAGATCTCAAGGTCCGATGATGAAGCCAGAAGACAGGAACTGGCATTCCATGATGGAATATCGTATCATAGTTGTGTTTGGACTTGTTAGAAAGGTCTTGTAATGAACTTTGACCACGATTAGGTTTCAAGGTCTGGTGATGGAGTCGGAAGATAGGCACTGGCATTTCATGATGGAATATCGTATCATAGCCGTGTTTAGACTTGTTAGTAAGGTCTTGTAATTGTAAAACTTTGACCACGATCAGATTTAATTAAACCCAGCATCGCTGGCGCATTAAAAGGGGAGAATGTGCCAAATTGAACCTACTTTCATAAAACACGCTTTTGAAAATAACCAAACTAAGAAGTAGAAAATAAAATTAATAGTTTAAAAAAAATCAATAAATTTAAATTAAGGATAGTGTGATTAGCAAAAAAATTAATTTTATTATAAAAAAAGCGTGGGGTGCTTTTTAAGACATTTTCAAAATGACTACTTCCATCAAGATCTTGATCATAGCCAAGTTGTATAATCTTAATCATATAATCTTAAGCACCCCACGCTTTTTTATAATAAAATTAATTTTTTTTGCTAATCACACTATCCTTAATTTAAATTTTGTTTACACATTTTTTACTTTTTAGTTAGGTTTTTTATAAAAGCGTGTTTTTTAGTTTTTTTAAACTATTAATTTTATTTCTATCCCATCAATGCAATGTTACAAAATGTATTAAAACAACAATAAAATGGCAACTATAAAATAACAAGCAAAAGTTAATGAAAACTACGAATAAGTTTAATGACATTTATTTTTAATAACGGGTATAACCACCATTAGCCTCAATCACACATTGTAACCTATTTCTCATGGAACCCACTAGACGAGAGCATAGATCCGTGCCTCTAGTGTCTTCCCAAATAATTCGGCAGTGGTTTTCTAAAGCCTCTTTGGTCCTTTCATTTCTATTTTCCCATCGCTGTACCATTAAACCCCATAAGTTTTCTATAGGGTTTAAATCTGCAGATCTTGCCGGCCAGGGTATCACCACTATATCGCTATGCCGGTTGAACCATTGATTCACAATACGAGCAGTGTGCGTGCGAGCATTGTCCTGGACATATCTGACCTCAGGTACCTCATCAGCTGGATACACGGTACGGACACTTGGTAGCATACTGTCTTCTAAAACAGACAGATAGTGTGTTGCGTTTGCCCTTGAAGGAAGGAGAACGAGATTGCCTACTCCATCCGCTGACATCCACCCCCATATATTGGCCGAGATTCGTCCAGAACTGAAATTGGGCACTACATGGTCTTCTGTATATCTCGTACTATTAAATCTCCACAAATGAAGCCTTCCATGTTGGCTCGACTTAAAACATTTTTCGTCGGTAAATATAGTGGTACTCCAATCGAAGTTCAAATAAGTCTGAGCAAATCTTAAGCGTGCTTCCTTATGAGCCGTTGTCAGAGCAACTTTTTTTACGTGTCGTCGATAATGTAATCCCATTGAGTGTAATGCGTTTCTTATCACTCTTGGACAAACATTATATATTTGGGCGAAATGACTCGTTGACACAAAGCTGTTTTCTTCAAATTGCCTTCTCATGTCAGATTTTTGTGCAGCGTTAAGAATAGGACGGCGACCAGAATTATTGTGACGATGATCGACTAGTGCACCTTCTTCGCCATGTCTCCTTATCCAGAATCTCACACTATCTCTGGTCACATTTAGACGACGTGATATCTCGGAGATGTTGTAGCCAGCTTCATGTTCGGCAATAATTGCTGCTCTTTCTTCAACACTTAAAGGTCTTGGCATTATGAAATCGTTAGGTATTTAGGAGAAATTATGATATTTTGCAATGATGACATTCACCGATTGACAATAGTTTTGAATATTATTGAACTGAAATAATAATGGCAGATTGAACCAACAAGAAGGTTTTAATTTATCTAAGTCTTGTTGAAAAGATAAATAGTCAAACAACTTGATCTGAATAATTTTGAACTTTATTAACAAACAGTTAAACATTATTTTCTATAATTCAAGTCTATTCTATAATATAGTTTCAAAAGGTAGTATGTGCTCGCGATACGTTGAACGAATAAATTTGGAAATTGACGAACCTTTTCATTCCGTCACTGTACATGTGTACTATAACTTTTATAAGAAATAAATGATTAGTTAGTTGAGTTTATTGTGTTTTTATTATTTTATTAAATTGCTTCATTTTTTCGCAACTGTATTAAAAGTAGTCGTTCAGTACACCTGCGGAACCGTCATTGCAACTTGTTCCGACTGTCAACCCTCGCCTTCGGCTGCGCCTCGGCTCGGGTAGATATTTATCGGAACTCTTTGCAATGACAGCCTTTCCACACTTGTAATGAAATATGCTATATTACATAAATTCGGTTAATTTTATTCAATTACGCTACATTGAGGTCAGAATAGCTGACATCTGCATAGCCTAAAATTGGTAGGTGTAAGCACTATTTTTACCACCGCAATACTTGTGTCGATGGGAAGGAAATTACACAGCCGTCTGATCTATCCGGCCGTGTCAAATAACTTCCTACTGACGGAACCCAAGATTAGGTGCGATGAAAGGAAATTCCAAGATTCTTAGATTCCAAGATTTAACTCAATCGAATCATACTGAGAATCTGATCTTGATCTATACAAGAAATTAAAGGTGTACTTTCAATCTTAATGTCGTAACATTTAGCTCTGTACAATAACGCCAGTTGAATAAATGATCTGAATCTTTATTTCATAACTGACTTAAAAAGAAGTCAGATTGGAACCATCGACCTAATAGCCATTACTTTCGAGACAATTCTTCTCACTTGGATCCATTTCCAATACAGTACAAAGATATGACGTACGATTTTCATTGAATTTATGTATCTGATTCTTAACTTTATTTAAGTAAAGGTTTCATGGTATTCTATGTTAAATAATTGATCATAACGAATCTCAAAAAGAGTTATTATATTAATATTAACTGAAAAATCTTCTGTCTACATTGAACTTGAAGTAACTGAAAGTAACTTTTTACAGTTGCCTCGTAAATTTATTCTACCTAAAAAGTATACGCCTCTGGAGTACTATCTGGGGGCACGGGAGTGCCCCGCCAAGAACAAGCCAGCGAAGCGAAAACGCAGGGGCACTACGTACCTTTTCTCGAAGCGCTTCGTCGTATTTTTGAACCCTCATAACTTCGCTTTGGATTATACCAGATAAACAAAATTCTCAGGATATGATGCCTATAGCAGATTTATTAAACATATAAAGTTTCAATTGCATAGCTCTTATACTTTAGATTTTATTTATATCTAAAAAACCCCGATTTCGTCACTGACTGATGATCATCCAAACTCATAAATGGTACTTCCTGAAGTCCTAGAAATTTTGTATGTAGGCAAATATTAGTACACAAACAACAACAAAAATTATAAAACTTGAAACTTTTATCCCCCAACCCCTTAAACTATGCGTCAACTATGTACGTATGGGAAACCCTTTAATTTTTAACTTTTTTTATTTTTTGGAATTTTCCCTTTATTTGTGCTGTAAGACCTTGCCTTTTGTCAAATTTCGTGATTCTAGGTCGACGGGAACTACCCTATAGGTTTTCAACCCAAAACCTATAGGGTACTTCCGGTTGACGTAGAAATGTCATTTTGGTTAAAAGCAAGGTCTTACAATTTTGGTTAAAAGCAAGGTCGCACAAGTAAAGGGAAAATTCCGAAAAATAAAAAAAGTTAAAATTTAAGGTAAATTTTGGTACAGTCGAGTTCATTAATATATGGGCACTTTCAGGCTCCAAAAATATATGAGCATCAAAAAAGTTCATAATATTGTGAAAACTATAAGCATCATTAAATTGTGGTCAAGATTTGGATTCATTAATATGTGCCTCCTTTTTCTCAATAACATCTATACAGCCAAAGGCACATTATTATATGAACAACATTAAGATCATAATTATCTGAAAAGTGTAGGATTCATAATTATGTATGCACACAAGAATACAATAATATCTGAACAAGTTAATGTAATTCAAATTCAACCTTATTACTACTTCATAAAGATGATTTTACTAGCATAGGTCAAGGAGTTTGTTACATTTTTTAACACTGGCTAGATTTAATTCAAATGACGATAAACTTTTCTTTTCTAAAATTATAACTGACGCGCATGTAGGGGAAGGCAGGGTAATTACGAACACCTACGGGAATTTTGAAATAAATCAAAAGATAGTATATGTAGGATAACTTTAATAGTTTTTTCTGAATGGTAAGTTATCACACTTTAGACTACTACAATTGACAATACAATTTTTTCTTTATATTACGTCTTTACCTATGAAATTGCTGTTTTGTATGAAAAAATTTAAACGATTTATGTTCATGTATTTTTTTTTGTATTAATCGAAGTAATCACTCATGCAATCAATGCATCTTTGCCAACGCAGTGGCAGTTTATTGATGCCCTTCTTAAAGAAATCAGCTGGACGGGAGGCAACAAATTCTTCAAAGGCATTTTGTACTGCCTCTCGGGTATTGAATTTTTTTCCCGCCAAAAAGTTATCTAAATTCTGGAAAAAGTAGTAGTTTGTAGGCGCAAGGTCTGGTGAGTAGGGCGGATGACGGAGAGCTTCCAACCCCAGTTCTTGCAACTTGGAGACCGTCTGCTGTGCAGTATGAGGTCGCGCGTTTTCGTGCAGGAGCAGCGGAGACGAGCGATTGACCAATGCTGGTTGGAGATGTGCCAGCTTCTCCATCATTGTGTTCAGTTCTTCACAGTACACATCTGCAGTAATGCTCACCCCGTTTGGTAAGAAGCTGTGATGAATCACACCGGCGCTAGACCACCAAACAGTGACCATCACTTTTCTAGGGGTAAGTTTTCGTTTAGGTTTGAAAAAAAAAATTTGGTGATTTTTCCTGATTCATAATGTTTTTGACATAAATAAAACATTTTAATAATTGCTTGCTATTTATGTAAAAAAAAAAATTGGTCAATATTAAAATTATTACAAGTTTGGTTATTTTCTCCGATACATCTTTTTGTGTGGAGGCGACCAATAATTGATTCAGTGGATAGTTTTTTGCTATGGGGACGGTGCAAGAGAGTGAGAGATCTTAAAACCTACTTATCGTAGGGTGTCCGCGACTACAGATATTCCAAGGTCAAAGGTCAAAAAATCTATTTTTTACACATTTATTGCAAATATCTTGTTTCCGAAGGGTTTATTAAATGAATAAATACAGATTTTTTTACGATTTTTATTCTAACGTAATAGTTTATAAAGAATGCAAATTATTTAGAATTATATGTTTATCAATAATTTATAAACTTTATACGGCGTGTTTTTAATCGGGACTACAGGTTGAACTCGAATGATACTCTAAATAGTTAAACACTGCGCGCGCTCTGCCCTATATCTCGAAAATGCTTCAAGATATAGAAAAAATGTTAACACAAAAATACAAATCGCAAAAATCCGAGATATTTGCAATAAATGTGTGAAAAATCGATTTTTTGACCTTTGACCTTGAAAAATCTGTAGTCGCAGACACCCTAAGATAAGTAGATTTTGAGACAAGTGTTAGGGTGTCAAAATAAAGGTTTATACAAGTTTATAGCTGACTTTCTTTCATTCCTAATATTCCTGGACTATACACTTAATAATGATTTTAGCTACTTCGGCTTGTGCAAATCGGCAAATTATGTTATTTCCGTGATTCGTGACTAATTTCCTTCAATCATCATTCAAAGTTTTTGGAAATTCCTTGCTGCTAGTGGTAAATATAAATAAACTTGGAATGAAATATCTTCATTAAAAAAAGTGGTTAATTCCTACAATTATTATTTAAATTGGAGGTAAACCCTTTCCAATAAAAAAAATATTAGTACCTATGAAAATTGGACCTCCCCGTCAAAAGTACTACTAGAGAAGCTGATTTTTAACCGACTTCGAAATAGGAGGAGGCCTTTTTCGAAGTCGGTTAAAAATCAGCTTCTCTAGTGAAGTGCAATAGGTATGTTCCGACAAATGCGTGGACTGTATATTTTCTTGCTGCTTGTTCGACGAGCCAATGTTACACCCAAACGCGCTGGCTGGAGGGGGCAACGCGAACACCGAGGGAGGAGGGGGAGCGTTTACGTTTCACTATAGTTTACGTGACGACGGGGTGGTGGCGTAGCGAAACCAACGCGCCGTTCGGTATGCATTAGCTGGATGCTTGCTGGATACTGGCTGCTTGCTTGCTGGATACCGACTGGATGCTTGCTGGATTCCCACAGGACACTAATTTCACCACTAAATAAAAATAGGTACTTTTTTTCCAGACTTCTTGATTTATTTTCTTTCTTCTTATTGCTAATTCTTCCAGTGGTGCTCGTAGGAATACCATTCCGAAGTAGTTTTTTTTTTGGGAGGGACTTAACAGCTGGAGGTATGAGGGATCATAGACACACTTACGCGGACTTTTCGGCGAGCGCTTAGGGCTCTCAGCCGTGAAAAAAACCGTGCTAAATTTATAGTTTCCTGCCACCAATCAGGAATAAGGAGCGAATTTGTCAATCAATCAGTTGGTGATAAATCATGTTTTATTACCCTAGTCTATCTATTATTGTTTATATCGTTGTCTCTTTCTAACGACTATTCTGTAGCACTTTATGGTTTTCATCGATTTTCTTAGGAAATGGCTTTCCTATCACATAAGACCTTATTTTATTACATAGGTTACATATTTCTACACATTTTATACAAAGAATTATCACTAGAAAACATGAAACGGCTCTCGTTTCGGTGTCCAACATTCTGAGATTTGCTTATCCTAACAATTTTCTATTAATTTATTTATTTATTTCTTATAACATATACAAGGACCTAATCTATTTACAATACATAATATGAATATCATTTTCATATCGCGTCAATGACCAACACGCTCTAAATGTATAGGGATCAGCTGATATTTTTTTTCATATTTCAGGGTTGGTTCCATAGTAAAAGATGTTCATATTTATGGATAAGTTCACCCCCTTTCGGGAAAACAACCATTTTAAATTCACCGTGTATAAATGAATATAGTAAATATAGTCATCATATCGAAAACAAAAAAATGGCCGGGGCTACCCCCCTCTCCCCTACCTAGCATACGGCATCGAAAGACACACAATACAAACTTAAAAAGCAAACGCGAGAAAACAATGAAAACAACTGTCATATCTGTAACAATGTAAACTAGATCTTATTTGCTCCTGCAAATAATTGACTTTCCCATGCATGTAGAGATAATTAAGAAGCTTAGCCTGCTCAGATATTATTGAAGCCAAAACAGTATAGATATTTTTGAAAAGGGTGACTGATCACATATTATTGCCTAATGCAGATCATATATTATTGAACTGTTCACATGCGGACATATTTTAGATCTATATGTTGTATAGAATTTATTGAGCTTTCCAATGCTCACAATATTTTGAATCTTTGACACTGCCAATATATTAATGAACTCGGCTGTACTTACAAGTTTTCGCCAAAATCTAAATTTGCCCATATCTTTTTATAGTGTTGACTCAGGACCTTGATTTTTAGGGTGCTGTACCTCAAAAGGTAAAAAAAAGGAACCCTTATAAGTTCACTCTCTTGTCTGTCTGACCGTCTATCCGTGTGTCACCACTGATTATCTCAGGAACGGGTGGACCTAGCAAGATGAAATTTATACCAGATACTATTAGACCTCAGTATTTGGTATAACTTTGAACTTGCTAGGTCCACCCGTTCCTGAGAAAATCGGTGGTAACACACTGACAGACGGACAAGAGAGTGATCTTATGTGTTTCTTTTTTTACCTTTTGAGGTAAGGAACCCTAAAAATAATGTAATAAAATAATAATACAATCTTTATCATTACATAGTATAGAGATAATTTAGAGGTTTCTAATATGATGTCGTAAATAAACACATTTTTTTGCGCTTACATTGCAAACGCTGGCTGAACCCCACGAGATAAATCAAAATAATGTACTACAGTATTGTACACCTTAAAAAGGTCAACAAAAAAGTCTGCAATGGTATATTGTGGATTATCCTTAAGGATAACCCACAATAACCATTTTTGGTCCTTTACATTTCACGGAAAAAAAGGATTATTTACGAAGTGATTTTAAGCAATACAGCATTAATCCTTATCCAATTAAGTATGTTAATTACCTTAAATACATTGTCCATTTAATATAGATTAATATGGCTCTTTATGTAATTTAAATGAATATTTCCGAAGATATTACAGATTTCAAATGCCATTGCGAGCTTAGATTTGAGATACTCTTTCAATAGTAACCTCTAAACAAAATATTTTTTATTGTGTAATGACAAAAAAGCTGTAAAAGTTGTTTATAAGGAAATTCTGTAGTAGGTAGTCAAAGTCAAAGTCAAAACCATTTATTCAGTTTAGGCCCTAGAAGGGCACTTATATAGGTCGAATTACAGAAGTTACCACCGGTTCGGAAGTCAGCCTTCAACTGAGAAGAACCGGCAAAAACTCAGCAAGGTTACATTTTTTAAATATTTTTGGACCATCTGACTATATTGGCTTTTTTTTCAAATGTTTAACAATTTTATTCTTAAAGTAATACAAAAATACATAAAAATTATAACCCGCATTAGTTACCTACATAGTAAACTAAAACAAAAATTAACCAGCTAATAACAGCGTATTAGAAAAAAAAATGGCAATTAACAGGTACTTGTACAGAGTGCAGCTACTTCCAGACATCTTTATCCTCAATATAATGGGCTACCTTGTAATAAGCTTTTTCGTTCAAAACTTTTTTTATGTACGATTTGAATCTAGAATCAGTCATCTTGGTAACAGATGCTGGTAATTTATTATAAAAGCGAACACTATTCCCAAGAAATGACTTTTTAACTCTAGCTAATCTGAGATACGGAACAACTAATTTATCTTTTTGTCTTGTATTGAAAGTATGAATCTCTACATTTGATTATACAGATCTACATTTTTTCGAATGAACATAATATTTTCATATATATACAGTGAAGCTAAAGTCATTACGTTTATTTCCTTAAATATTTCCTTTAATGATTCACGTGGACCCATATTGTAGATTGCACGAATGGCTCTTTTTTGTAATACAAAAATTGTTTCAATATCTGCAGCAGCTCCCCACAGTAAAATGCAATATGATAAAAGACTATGGAAATATGCGAAATAAACTAATCTGGCCGTCTCAACATTCGTCAATTGTCTAATTTTTTTAACAGCAAATACAGCAGAACTCAATTTACTAGCTAAAGATTGTACATGAGAACCTCACTGTAGTTTATTATCAAGTGTTATACCCAAAAATACAGTTTTATCAACTAGTCCCAGGCTGCTGTCATCTATTAATACCCTACTGTCTACTTGCGGTACGTTTGGAAGAGCGAATCTTAAACATTTTGTTTTCTTAGAGTTTAATAAAAGATTATTTACAGCAAACCATTTAGAAACTATTGACAAAGTATCATTTACTCTAGTAAGTTCTTTGTCTTTTCTATCTACTTTAAAAATGAATGAGGTATCGTCAGCAAACAAGACTACATCTGAGAGACCATTAATAAATACTAGAAATAGAAATGGCCCAAGTATGGAACCTTGAGGTACCCTCATTTTTACTACAGAACCATTGGACGTTGTACCTTAAACTCGTACCTTTTGTTGGCGATTAGTTAAATAAGACAAAACAAGTTCATGAGCAGTTCCACGAATACCATAATAATTAAGCTTTAGGAGCAGAGTACGGTGGTCGACGCAGTCAAACGCCTTTGATAGATCACAAAAAATGCCTATGGCATCCTGTGAGTTTTCCCAGGCTTCATAGATGTGCTTCAATAATTTTGCTGCCGCATCTGATGTAGATCTCCCCTTCGTGAAACCGAACTGATGACCATGCAGTATCTCACAACCATTGAAATGATCTAACATTTGATTAAGCAACAGTTTTTCAAAGATTTTACTAAGTGCAGGAAGCACAGATACCGGTCTATAATCAGAAGGATTATCTTTACAGCCTGATTTAAATATTGGCACTATTTTACTATACTTCATTAGGTCAGGAAAAGAACCCTGATCAATACATTCATTGAAAATATCCGATAAAATAGGTGATATTACTGTTATTATTGATTTAAAATCGTTACTGACAATCCCCATAAGTAGCCTTACCTATTTTATTAACAGCAAATACAGCAGAACTCAATTTACTAGCTAAAGATTGTACATGAGAACCTCACTGTAGTTTATTATCAAGTGTTATACCCAAAAATACAGTTTTATCAACTAGTCCCAGAAAACGATGGAATAAAAAAATAAGATAAAATTTAAAACTCTGGATCAAAAAATTATACCAAAATCGTTACCAATACGACAAAAATATGGACGTTTTCAAATCAACATTTTAACATAACAGTACAGTCTTCTTTATCCATTTTTAATGTGCACTGGCTCGCGAGCGTCGTCATAACCGTCCACACCGCGCGAGGAGCTCAGACTGAGGTGCCTTTGAGCATCGCCAAAAACCGACAACGTATGACTCGCGGTCGAGCGGCGCTTGGCCGAGGCAACGTGTGCCCGAGGCTGGCGGAGCCACTTGCCGAGGCATTGGCTCGTGAGCCTGCCTCGCGAGCCGTGCTCGGTCAGTGTGGACCACTGGACGCAGCTAATGATATATTTAAAAGAATTTCGATTCGAGTGACAAATCAGCGTTTGTATTACTCGTGCTTTTTAAAATTTCAGAATTTATTGTTAGAATCAGGGACTCCCAAGCTTTTATAGTTCACAACGCATTAAGTTTTAGTGTTTTGTCTCGGTCTAGTTGAAATATGTAGGGTAGATGCAATGATGCAAGATTAATAGTGCATGCGAAGACACGATTTCAGCGCACCCCCGGCGCCCCCCCGATCCTCGCGCCCTAGGCTGCAGCCTAATTAGCCTAAGGGTTAATCAGGCCCTGCCCGTCGGCAGGGAGATCATCCTCACACCTTAGAACCAAATTGGTCGCGTATAGTGCGGTTTGAGAGACATTTCCTCCCACGTACGATCAGGTTGTGGAATGAGCTCCCTGTAAAGATAAAGATAAAAAAGCATTTATTGGACACACAATAATAAAAAATAACAATAGAAAAGTAACACAATAATAAAAAACAATAGCACATTATGTGGGTCCAAATGGCCCTAGCTCAGCCTATGCTGTAGATAACTACAGCGCTGATTTTCGGCTGAAGCCACGGGTGATTCACGGACGTGCGGACGGACAGCGCTTACGTACGCATCATCGTAACCACATTGTCCACATTATAATATATAATACCGATACCTATACATATACATATATACTACCTACAAATAATAATAATAATTATATAAAACCAAAACAATATCACTCATACGGGAACTTAATATTTATAATATAATAAAATAGGAATTAATATAAAGTAAAAGCATATAGTGTTGATATAAACGTAAAGGTCCCTAAAGACTACAACATGGGGTTCTTCAAAAGAGGAGTAAGAAGGTTTATGCAAGGTCGGCAACGCGCTCGTGACGCCTCTGGTGTTGCAAGCGTCCATAGGCTACGGTAACCGCTTACCATCAGGTGGGCCGTAAGCTTGTTTGCCGCCTAGTGGTATAAAAAAAAAACGAGACTTCCTGATCATCTTACGAGACTTCCTGTCGAATCGCCAATTTTGTTACCGCATATTAGGAGCGCTATCCTCTTCCCACCCCATTCAAGCCGGAGTCTCTCAAGGCTCCGTACTGTCCCCTTTGTTGTTTACACTTTACACGAGTGATATCCCTAAAACTAGCAAAGCGCAGCTAGCTCTGTTTGCGGACGATACAATATACTATTCAGGCTAGAAAGTTAAAATTTGAAACTAGATCTGTAAAATGAATAAAAAATCGTGAAGAAGTATTAAAAGTAGAATATAAGCTCCCCAACCTGAGAAAAGCCAGCAATAAGAATAAACACTGGGTAACTTGTATTAATTGTGTAAAATGTGTGAATTATATGTGTTTAAGAAATCATGAATTGAATATGTTAACCTAAGATAAAAACTGTAAAAGAAACAACGTAAATAAATAATTAGAATAAGTAAACCCCTGTCTTAGATAGTAATCCTTAGAAAATAAATGAATGATGTAACTTGGTATAAAAACCTTAAATGTTATAAGTTCGTTAATGTTGTTAGTGTATAAGAAAAGTGTTAAAATTAGTAAAAAGTATGGTAAATTTTCGTCTTCCTTCATAAATAAAATAAAAAACTATTTATTTTACAACATTAACAAAAATATATTTGTAACCTCAAAACGAGCCCTTTCATTTGATAAACTTTTTTAAAAATGTCCTATTTTCCTCCGAAAATTACTCTTATTCTAAAATAAAATTATTTACTTTTCACATCTGTGTTTGGGTCACACCATCCTACCAAAATTCACCTGTTTTGGTCCAGTAGTTTCGGAGCAAATGTCTGTGACATGACCGGACAGACAGACGCACGAGTGATCATATAAGGGTTCCGTTATATAATATTATAATTATAATTATAATATACCGCGGAAGGGCGAGTACTTTTATAGACTTTTATATACTGTTATACCTTAAGCTGCTATCAACAAATAAAATAAAAATCAACATGGAATCGCAAATCCAAACATTTTTCGATAAAATAAAGACGGAAATGAACAACCAAACTAAAGAAATTTTGTCTCAGATGGACGAAAAATTAAAACCTCTAATATTAGAAATTGATGAACTTAAGAGAGATAACAGTAATTTAAAAAACAAACTAGAAATACACGAGCGTAAAGAAAGGAAGAAACGCATCAACGCTTTTGATCTAATGCGCCGGAGAACAAATTCCTTCCCATTTTCATCTTCACTTAATCAAAACAAAGAAGAGCACAGTAGTTAGGAAATAGTCATCGGCCACCACAACATCTCGCACACAAAAAAACAACTAAGTAGCTACAACATTACACAAACATTTCCCAATCCGAGTGGTCTTCGTGGGAAATTAGACCAACACCCTCCAACTATAAGGTACAAAAAGAAAAATAAAACTAAGCCAAGTAATAATATACTAAGGATATGTACTTACAATGTAAGATCTTTATCATCTTATGAAAAATACCTAGAGCTATCACACGCTCTTCAAAACATTAACTGCGATATAATGGGACTTTCAGAAGTAAGAAGAAATAACTGCAACATCGAAGAATACACTGACCATATATTATGTTACATAGGCGAGACTAAAGGCTTACACGGCGTCGGATTCCTTATAAATAAAACTTACAAACACAATATAATAAACTTCAAAGGAGTCTCAGAAAGAGTAGCCCTGCTGCAGTTAAAATTCGAAAACCAATCTCTTTCTATCATACAAGTATATGCCCCAACTGAGAAAGCACTGGAAATTGAAATAGAAATGTTCTACGACGATATCAGATCGGCTCTCGACCTATCATACGATACCATACTAATTATGGGAGATTTTAACGCCAAGATAGGAAACTCTAAAGAACACGAACACCCTATTATGGGCAGGTACGGTTATGGTAAACGAAACGAAAGAGGTGAGAAGCTCATCTCGTTTGCAAGTGAATACAAACTGTCAATAATGAACACCTACTTCAAAAAAAAAGACAAAAGAAAATGGACATGAATCTCTCCAAACCAAATAACTAAAAACGAAATCGATTTTATACTATGCAGCAAACCAACTCTTATTAATAATACAGAAGTAATTGCAAATATTAACTTTGCTTCAGACCACAGACCCCTACGAGCTACACTAAATATTGGAGCTCAGAAGATAAAAAGAACAAACTTTAAAACAACTTTAAAACATCCGACCACTTTGGAAGAAATAGAACTATATAACACGCAACTACAGAAAAGTTTATCACAACTCGAACAAGAAAAAACAAAACACAAATACTATACAAACATATTACGACACATTAGAAAAAGCTATAACAAAGGGACTCAATACAAAATTAAAAACAACAAAGACAAACAACATTATAAATGACAAAACAAAAAGCTTATTGAAAAGAAGATCAGAACTTATAAAAACAAAACCTAAAGATAAAAAAACTAGAAATGAACTTAGTAGAATATTTAAAGAAACAAACAAGTCAATCAAACAAGACTACGAGATATATAGAAAAAGGATAATAGAAAAAAATCTGGCTAAATATAGAAGTACAAAACGGGCAAAGAAGGAATTAACATCACACAAAAAATGGATACAAAAACTGGGTACAAGACCAATAGAAACGAAATCAAGATTAGAAATACTAGAACACGCTACAGACTTCTATAGAGAGCTATATAAATGTATAGATGGAAACAAAGAAAGTGAAATCCACACGTACTCTAATGATACTGACACTGATATTATGGAAATCCAAGAGCCGGAAGTAATAAAACACATAAAACAAATGAAATTAAATAAAAGTCCTGGTCCAGACAGAATCACAAATGAGGCTATTAGAATAGGAGCACCTGCTATAGCAACTCATCTAACCCGACTTTTCAACTTAATACTAAACACAGAAACCATACCTTTTCAGTGGACTATTTCAGAAATAATACTCTTATACAAAAAAGGAGACCCTTTAGATATTAAAAACTATAGACCTATCAGTCTAATGCCAAGTTCTTATAAACTGTTTGCATCAATAATACTAAGTCGGATCACAGAACTCATCGATGCCACACAACCCAAGGAACAAGCTGGCTTCAGATCTGGCTTTTCAACTATGGACCATATACATTCGGTCGAACAAATAATTGAAAAATACAAAGAATATAATAAAGTCCTCTATATAGCCTTTGTTGACTACAGCAAAGCTTTTGATAGCATTAGCCACACAGCCATCTGGAATACTTTAAATAAACTAAAAGTCAACTCAAAATACATAAACATAATAAAAAGTATATATAAAAGCAGCATTTGCAATGTTAAGTTAGAAAATAAAGGAAAAGACATCAGGATTGAAAGAGGAGTAAGACAAGGAGACCCTCTTTCTCCAAAATTATTCATATCCGTACTCGAAGAAGTATTTAACAACATAAACTGGGAGAATAGAGGCATCAAGATCAACAAAGACTTCTTAAGTCATCTTAGGTTTGCCGATGATATCGTTATCTTTAATGAGAACCCAAAAGAACTGGAAACTATGCTAAATCAGTTAAATCAAGCAAGCGCCACAGTAGGCTTAGAAATGAATTTTAATAAAACAAAAATCATGACGAATGGCCTATCAGTACCGATTAAAGCCGGATCGCAAACACTGGACTTGGTAGACGAATATATATACCTAGGTAAGTTAATATCTTTTAACAAAAAAAGTAATGAAGAGGAAATAAACCGACGAATAAACCTAGCTTGGAAAAAATATTGGAGTCAGAAGGAAATATTAAAAGGCAAATACAACTTAGATATGAAGAAAACTGTCATGGAAACCTGCGTTCAACCAACCATGTTATATGGCTGCCAAACATGGGTTTTCACAAACAAAGTAAAACACTCAATAAGGACATGTCAGCGCGGAATGGAAAGAAGCGTACTAAAATTAAAGAAAATAAACAAGATACACAGTCAGACGATAAGAAAGAAAACAAAACTAACTGATGCTTTAAAACAAGCATTCAAACTAAAATGGCAATGGGCTGGACACATTTCGCGACTAACGGACAATAGATGGACCATTCAAACCACAACATGGAAGGGACCTATAGGAAAAAGAAACGTGGGCAGACCGCATAAAAGGTGGACCGATGAAATTATAGAGATTGGCGGAACTAACTGGCTCGAAAATTGAAAAAATAGGAAAAGATGGAAAGGAATGGAGGAGGCCTTCACCCAAATGGGATCCATTTTAATATCTGAAAATATTAAGGAAACTAACATAATAATACAAGAAAAATCGTAACTAACTAACATAAACATATAAAAATATAATGATTGTACACTAACCCCACTAACATACTTACTAACATGAAAAAATGTAAAAATCAAATGGAAAACAATAAAGGCTTTATTATTATTATTATATTATTATATGTTTTTTGTTCGGAACCCTAAAAACTTATAAAGAAGTTTTAAAATATTTATCTATATATTTGAGTTCAAATTACGTTTACGTGACAATAGATAGCAAAAATAGCCATAGAAAATTTATTTTAATGAAAATATGATATTTTAAATCGAAATCAAAAAAGTTTTATTCATTAGAAAAATATGGCGTTTCAAACAGTAGTGAAGCGGTGAAATGAATCCCACTTTGTTGAATTAATTGTCTTTATTTAAATATTTAAAAAGTATTATTATATTATATTTGTCCCTTTTTTTTCGTCTAAATGTCAAGTCAAACTTTGTCTGTAATAGTCAGCCAGTCAGTCCTCGTCTGCAGAGGTTGGAATCGCCGCAATATCCCCACCTCCGTATTAGAACCCTAATACTCAACATGAGGAGCGGCGGACGTCCAACTTGCATAGTTTCGTCGCTGGTCGTCGGTACAGTCGTCGTTGTCCAGTCCTGTCAGATCCTGTCAATACGTCGGCAACTCTCACCTGGTCATCCCTGCCAGGGTATGTCTTGGATATAATACCGCGCAACCACATGTTACGGGGCACTTGGTCGTCAGCAATTATCACCACATCTCCTTCCGCCAAAGGTTCTGTGATTCTAAACCACTTGTCTCGTCGTGTCAGCGTCGGCAGGTATTCCTTAACCCACCTCCGCCACATTAGGTCAGCCAGCATCTGTCCTTCGCGCCAGCCTCGTCTAAGAAGGTCATGCTCAGAAAACTGTCCAAGTGTACAGTCTATTTCAGTTGTCTTAATCAGCAGGAAGTCATTTGGTGTGAGGGGTAGGTCATCTTCGTGGTCAAGCGGTACATAGGTTAGGGGTCTACTGTTAATCATAAACTCGACCTCTGCCATAATTGTCAGGAGAGTCTGGTCAGACGGAACTCGCTCTTTTAGGGTTACCTTAATAGCAATCTTCACTGATCGAATTAGTCGCTCCCAACAGCCACCCATGTGTGGAGCATTAGGGGCGATGAAATGCCACTCCATGTTTCGTCGACTGCCAAACCTAATGAGCTCCTCATTGTCGATCGATTGAACTGACTGTCGGAGTTCTCGGTCTGCTCCTTTAAATGTTGCGGAATTGTCTGACCACAGCTGACTCGGGCAACCACGTCTAGCTATAAAGCGTCGTAGAGCCATTATAGCGTTACTAGTCGTTAAATCGGCGACTATTTCAATGTGTATGGCCCTCACCGTCAGACATGTAAATAGTGCACCGTAGCGCTTCTCGTGGCGTCGTCCTACCTTGACAGTCATAGGTCCAAAATAGTCAACTCCTGTGTAGGTGAAAGCTCGTCCACCTGACGTTAGCCTCATGCTCGGTAGTTGTCCCATCAGAGGAGGCGAGGGTTCTGCACGGCGAATCTTGCAGTCTTGACAGTTTGAGAAAGCTAATTTAACTGCATTTCGGCCATGTATAATCCAAAATTTTGAGCGCAAGTTGTTCAGCACTGTCTCCCTACCACAATGTCCTGTGTCTATATGATATTGCTGTACAATAAGTCGTGTCAAAGGATCCTTGGGATGTAGGATTATAGGGTTCTTCGCATTATAGTCTATGTTAGCGGTCGAAATTCTGCCACCAACACGAAGTACTTGTTCCGAGTCCAAAAAAGGTGATAACTGTCGCAGCGAGCTGCTTTTATTAACCGATTGCGACCTCAATATTGTTTCTATATCTGCAGCATAAAACCGCCGCTGACAATCTTTTAGCAATAGAGTTTCTGCTGAATGAATTTCACTGACTTGAAGTTCACCGGAATGTCTGTCTAATTTATTCCTGCAGTTATAGAGGAAGCGTTGTAACCAAGCAGTTGCGCGTACCAAACGCCAGTACGATGAAAATCTGCTCACGTCCGGTAGGCTTTGGCTAATGTCATTGTAAGGACGCACAGTTGTTTTACCTCAATGTCATCAGGGTCGAGTGATTTGGGCTCTACTTCGGTTGGCCACATTTGTTCAGGTCCATATAAAAAATCGGGGCCAGACATCCATTTGCCGGTCTGAACAAGTTCGTCTCTTGTAGCGTCGTCAGCTGGGTTTAAATGCGATGGAACCCATCGCCAGTTCCCCACCTCCGTCAGCTCGCTGACTTCACTGA
This sequence comes from Ochropacha duplaris, assembly GCA_951361185.1. Lineage (NCBI taxonomy): Eukaryota > Metazoa > Arthropoda > Insecta > Lepidoptera > Drepanidae > Ochropacha > Ochropacha duplaris. Next base: position 8,384,201 of record OX592690.1, read on the forward strand.
CGCGATGAGCTACGAACGGCTTGAATCGTCCAGATTCTGACCTAAGCCAGCTTAGGACTGTCTTTGAGTCTGACCAGTAAATAGTTTTCAAAATTGGCCGATTAATGTGCTTCATTAGAAATTTACCTAAGCGCGCACCCATGAGTCCAGCTTGGAGCTCGAGTCTTGGTATACTTAGGGTCTTCAAAGGAGCAACCCTAGCTCTAGCCATTACAAAAGAAATACACCAAGAGTTTCCAGTAGTCTTAAACCGCACATAACCGACACTTGCAAAGGCTTTCGAGCTCGCGTCGCAAAATATGTGAAGCTCTACAGCTTCGTCTTTACATTTGTCATCGCTAAATAGCCATCTCGGAATCCTTATGTCACGCGTTTTTAATAGCAGCTGAAGCCATCGCTTCCATCTGTCAAAATGTTTAGTCTCTATCTCGTCATCCCAACCAATTTGAGACTTCCAGATGTCTTGCAATAGTATGCGGGCGTTCACAGTCACGAACAGTAGGAATCCCGGTGGATCGAAAACTGACATAATGAGTTTCAAGACTTCGCGTTTCGTTGGTCTTTTTTCTCCAGTCTTAATCACGGCGTCTATCTTAAGAAGCTTAAGCTGGAATGTAAAACAGTCAACACTCGGATCCCAGTTTACACCCAATACACGGTCAATGTACTCGTCGTCAAAAATAAACTTGACCCCCCCCCGTAGCCAGTTTTTCGACAGGAAGGTGCTTAAGCACGTTCTTAGAGCTAGAAGTAAAATTTGTCATATTAAAGCCGCCAGCGGCGTGGATCATGATGACGTCATCAACTATTTGAATACACTCCTTTTCAGAATCAAGTGAGTATATAAAATCATCGACATAATGATGATTTGATGATTTATTATCGCGTCTACAGCTTGTGAATGAGTATGTACAAACCTTTGCGCATTCTCGTTCTTAACGTACTGGGCACACGATGGTGAACAGGCAGCTCCAAACGTCATAACGTTCATGATGTACTCTTCGGACTCCCACAGGAAACGCTGGGCTTGTCTGTCTTCCTCTCTTATAATTACCCTATGAAACATTTCCTGAATATCACCAATGACAGCAATTTTACGGCTTCTGAATCCTAAAAGAACACCAGGAAGGGAAGTTAGCAAGTCTGGACCTGTCAGTAAGAAATCGTTGAGGGACTTGCCTTCAGACTTAGCTGCTGAGTCAAATACGAGTCGTAGTTTTTTAGGTTTATTTGGATTAAAAACGGCAAAATGGGGTAGATACCATGTTTTGTTTGTCTTTATTTTGGCCTCACTTGTACCGAGTTTCGATACGTAACCTTTGTCTAAATTTTCCTGCAATTTGTTTTTGTACTGCACTTTGAATTCAGGAATCTTGTGCATTTTTCTCTGAATGCCTTTCAACCTTAACTTCGCGACATTAAAACTATCAGGCAGTCGTAGCTGACCCTGTCGCCAAAGTAACCCGGTTTCCCACCGTCCGTTTGGTAGTTGTTTGGTGGTGTTGCGTAAAATACCAAGAGATATTTCATCCTCACGAGACCGAGGTGTGTCGACCGTCGGCTTCGTACCAAAGGCTTCCGTGGTATAAAAACGTTTTAAAGTGTCATTTAGTTCGTCACATGCACAAAAATGAAAAGTCAAAGCGTCAGAAGGAGTCAAACGGGACAACCGACCGTGTATAATGTGGCCTAGGCAAGTCTCCGATATGATAGGTCCAGTCTTAGGTCCATGTATCACTTTCCGGGACACAATAAGGTCGATATTGTCAGATCCTATCAATATCAATGGTCGTTTGTCATAAGTCATCGACATGTCAAAGTTATTTACAAAGTCATTTAAATAAGGAAAGCTATTTACAAGTTTCTTAAAATTAAAATTATGTACAGGCAAATTCAAACTTTTTACAGAACGAACATTAGAAAGATTATAAACATTTTTACAAAAGCGTCCTCGTATTTTAAATGAAACAGACTTCGATGCACACTTTGTCGTTGTCATGCCATTTGCGCCGCGTAGCTGTAGGTCAGACGCAGAGCCTGTGATCCCAGTGCGCTCTAGCAAGGATTCGTCAATCAAAGTCAGCGCCACACCCTCGTCTAGGAATGCTAGGGCTTCAACGTCGCATTTTGGACCAGAGATCACGACGGGTGCCACTTTGAAAAGAATTATGTCATTTTCCTTACAGCAGTGGCTTACGGTCGTCGCAGTTGTAGTGCTCGCAACTGGCTGCGTTTTCTGCTTTTCTAGTGGTAAGGCGTGTAATAGTGGATGGTGACGCCTGAAACAGTTCGGCTCAGAACATCGAGAACTCTCCTTGCAGTCCTTCAACTGGTGTCGCGCTGACAGACAGGCAAAGCAGAGTTTACTCTTCGTCACGTGCTCCCAGCGATCGTCAACGTTCATTTTAACAAATGATGCGCACTTCTGTAAGTCGTGTGACGCACTACATAAGGAACATGAATTCGTTTTTGTCGTTGTATGTATAGGACGTCTCTCCGTGTAAGTCTGTCTATATCTTTCTCTCTTACTCTCCTCATAGGGTAACAAAGGTGCGACGTGTACTGCTGCGTTGGCAACTGACATGAGCCAGTCCGCTACATCTGATAGGGATACAGTCTTAACATCCTTATTTTGTACATAAATACCCCACTGAAGTTGTAAAGTGGATGGTAGTCTGCTAATGATCTCTCTCATTAAGGTAGGGTTTGTCAGGTGACCCACTTCATCCGTGGCGGTCATGGTAGCTACAATATTTTGTACAGATGTAGAGTACTCAATAAGGGAGTTTAAGTCATCATGACGTATATTTCGTCTGTCACGAATCTTGGAGAGCATCACTTCTATAATATAGTCAGGACGGCCAAATCTTAATTTTAGTGTATTTACAATCTTGTCTAGGTTGGTAGCACTTATTAATAGAGCAGAAACGGCGTCACGTGCTTTCCCTCTTAAGCACTTCGTCAAGCGTGCTATATTTTCTGCGTCAGTGTAGTGGCATAGTTTTGACGTGCTCATAAATTGGCTGTAGAATAGAGGCCACTCCTCTGGGCTTCCGGAAAACTCTGGCAGGTTCTTAATTGAGAGTTGCCGGGCAAAGAATTTACTCAGATGGGTACTAACCTCGTCTGTGGGTTTTGAAGTAGTGCCAGTAGTCTTTGGCTCAGACTGAATAAAATTTAAACTTCGCATAGAAGGTGCCCGAGAGGGGGCGCGGTTGTCAAACTCTTCGTCTATTGCAGCGGTCTGCAGTTCCAATTCCTTTACTGCTAGGTTTTTTTCAATTTGGGCAAGGCGCCGTGCCGTGTCAATCTGGGCGTCCAGCAACCTCTTCCTCTTAATCGTCGAAGCAATAGAATTCGTAGGGGAGTTGGCTCGAGATTCGCATCCACCGATGTCGTCGGCGGTAGCGGCTGCCGTCGTTGTCGTATCTAGCATGTCCATTCTCTTTGCTTGTCTTCGAGTCAACATTGGAATGATAAAAAATTATATGTAGGTACTATATTACCATACAGCTTGTCCGAAAAAGCTCGAAGGACCACCTTGAAGCGGTGAAATGAATCCCGCTTTGTTGAAATAATTGTCTTTATTTAAATATTTACAAAGAAAGTATTGTAGTGAAAAATCGTCGTCATGAAGTCCAGTCTTTTTCAATTGTCCCTTTTTTTTCGTCTAAATGTCAAGTCAAACTTTGTCTGTAATAGTCAGCCAGTCAGTCCTCGTCTGCAGAGGTTGGAATCGCCGCAACAAGTAGTCTGAGGAGTGAGTGTTACAAATTGCAACTTACAATAAGAGAATAATAATTACTCGACCGACCGAATAAGAATAATAATTATTCAATAATTATTATTATTCGGTCGGTCGAGTTCTACCCGAAAAGCGGGACTGAGCCTGTCCCGCGCGGGACATTAAATTTTTGTTTAAAAATCGGGACGTCCCGCGAAAATCGGGACGTCTGGCAACGCTGATCTACACATAGACCTCAATCTGCCCACAGTTAAAAAAATCATCAAGTGCGCTTCACGCCGTTATTACGATCGTGCCCTTAATCAGGCCAACCCCTTATTAATAGTCAGTTCTGCATCATTTGCTCCTTCAGAGATTTCCAAAATCCGTAGGCCAAAGCTCGCCCTCAGCGATGACCCGATAACACTAGCTCAGATTAAGGATATGGAGGCTCGCGCAGCCCTGACGCAAACACAACACCGCCCGCGTTTCCGCCCTCGCCGGAGAGGCCCGTCGCGACGTCCCACTCAGATTCAGCCTCGTCCCCCGTACTTTTAATTAATCTGACCATCCCCTAAAATCCTCTAAATCGCTTATGCGAAGTCCGTCCCACTTTTTGTGTCTCCTCGGCGACGCCCTGAGCTGAGGTTCGTGCCCCATCTGGAGCGCCCTCAGCGATCAGTCGTCTAAAGATTTGCATCTCGGTTGAGAGCCCTAAGCGCTGGCCGAACAGTCCGCGAAAGAGTGTTTATAGTCCCTCAGACATCCACCTTTTAGTTCTCCCTACAAAAAAAAAACCGATGCCCTCTCTGCATAAACCCAGACTCAGAACAAACAGACATGTTAATGCACATGAATGTGTCTTGGATAGGAACCAAACCCAAGACCTGTGGCACGATGGGTAGTGTGTGATTCTTGCGCAATCTTCGGATAAATGAGGCATGATATGTTAGTAGTAGATAGTAAGTAAATTATATGTAGATAAGTTTACGTACTGTACATTGGCTTTTGAATCGAAATTCATCAATCAATAAATAAATGTGAAAACAACAACAGAAACAAAAAAGTCAAAGTAAGAGAGCAACTTGAAAAAGAGTATTTATGTTTATCATGTTTTTTTTCAGTCATTCCTCAAAAAAAGGTAATCGATTATAAAGTTTTTATAGAAAAAAAAACAAATTCTTTTTGTAATCCTTTTTACTTAGAAAATTATATCTTGTGTACTGTAAAAGTTATTGCAATTTTAAAAGTGTGGTATTAAGTTTTGAAGCCAGTGTATTTGTTCAAATTACATACATTGTTCCGGTGTACATATATAACTTTGTATAAGAGCACCGAGGTACGATACCTTAGCACCGTCTCATCTTCCAGAGACAGTGGATAGGGCCGGTGGTGCAGCCATGTCAGCAGAGAGCCTCAAGCGGCGAAAATACAGTAACTTAGATACAAGTTACATATTTGAGCCGTTTGGGGTTGAAACTCTGGGTCCGTGGGGGCCGAGTGCACACCACCTTTTCCGAGAAATGTCAAAACGACTGGTCGACGCATCTCGTGACCAGAATGCTGGCATATACCTCGCTCAACGAATCAGCATTGCCATCCAACGTGGCAATGCTGCCAGCATTCTGGGTACGTTGCCTACTGACAACGACTTTTTTATTTAGATTTATTTATCCTTTAATAACAACTAAACTGGAAATTATTAGTTATTTTAGTTATTAGTTTTAGTTTTAAAATGTATTTATTTAATAATTATTAGTATTTTATCTTTATCTGAAAATTATAAAACTGGAAATAATTATAATTGTTTGAAATATTTTTTGTATTATAGTTGTACATTTGTGTGTATATTTTGTAAATAAATAAAGATAAGTTTTATTTCAAATCACAAAATTTTTCATGTAAAGTTGAACGTTAGGTTTATTCAGATTAGAATGAAAAAAAAAACACATTAAATTAAATTACGCGTGTCTTATTATAATATTACTTACTTACCAATTGGAATTTCATCAGCTTGCGTCTCGATCATTTTGCAATCCTGGACAAATTGGGTCAAAGCCACAATCAGACCTATTTTATAAATCAGTCTAAACTTCCACATTTTTTAAAATGTATGTAACCACAAATCTCAAAAGTTTTGAAGGCGTCCACTACGCGCACTGTAACTGAGAGGTAAAGTTACAGTAATTTTGCCATCCACACGGTTGCACCCCGTGACTGTCGACGGGGGACTACGCCAGACTGCAAATTTTCGCGCTCGCCCGCCCTGGGCCTCCCTTATAGCGCCCCCAAATAATTATTCTCTTTTTGACACGATACGCACGACTTGTTTTATTGCTTTTATTTTTCTTTAATAATCCTGCGTAACGGTCTATTTCGTTACTTATGAAAGTTCTTGAATTTTGTTTACGAATTTTATTTTATTTTGAAATAAGTTTGTGTTGCGAGGCAACAAACATAGGGTCCGAGCGTGACATGATGTTGACGTCATAGCTAATGTTTGGTTTGCATTACACCTGCTGTTCTTTTGCATCCTTATTGAATTTAATTATTCTACATTCAAAGTAATCTTCCATTATGTATTTCGGTTCCTTCTTATCTGCTTAAATTGTCCAGCACTTGGTACAAATTATTAGGTACGAATTAACCAGTAGTAACTTTAGCAGCAAGACCATCACATTGTACCCTACTAGGGCCTTAACTGAATAAATGGTTTTGACTACTTTGAATATTTTTTGAGAACATTTACCATAGTAATGTATATTTTTAATACCATCAGAAATTAGAAATTTAAAAGAACAGAAAACCCACCGGCTTTTAAAAAAAAATATTTTGACGTGGGAATTTTCGATTGAAAAGCACCCTAACTTTTTCGATATTAACTAAGGTCAAAATAAGGTGAAAAAACAAAAATTTTAACCAAAAAAATTATAATGTGTTTAGGACGTAAAAAGGTAAGTTTTCACTAAATTTCGTGAAAAAAGATTTTGTTTTGTAAAAGATGAAAATTAAAAATCAAAAACTTGGTTTTTTGAAATTTTCACATAAATTTTGAGGTAAATTATGTAAAAAAAAAGTAAACAAAAGTTGTAGATTTCTATATTACTTACGACTCTGCTATTTAACTTTTTTCCATTGGACTTGTAGTTTTGCCGGAAATTAAGATAAACCGTTGTCTACCCTTAAACCCCCCTTCCTTCCACTTCCCGACGTCAGATCGCCCGTTATTTATTTTTCCTTTCATTTTTGTTATATTCTCTACCTTTTCCAATGGGTTTCATGCTACTGTTATTTTTTTTTATTCAAAAATTATCTACCCTAGGCTACATGCTTTGTGCCTAATTTCGTGATTCTAGGTCAACGGGAAGTACCATATAGTAGTATGGGCGTTCATACAATTTAGAGGTCTAGCTTAATTGGCAACAACCTCAAATAAGGTAATCGAAAAAAAAAGTCCTCGAGACTACATTACCGTGATGAACGAACTATTTACGTATCTACAAGTTTGTGTAGAACCCTCGGTGCGCGAGTCCGACTCGCACTTGACCGGATTTTTTTAATCAGGTATCATAACAATAGATTTTTCACACAAAAATAGAAAAAAAAAACAAAAAATTTTGGGGGTTCCCCATTCTTAGAACTGAAACTAAACACTTTTTCATGAAATCCATACGTGTGGGTATCTATGGATAGGTCTTCAAAAATGATATTGAGGTTTCTATCATTTTTTTCTAAACTGAATATTTCGCGCGAGAGACACTTCCAAAGTGGTAAAATGTCTGTCCCCCCTCCCCCTGTAACTTCTAAAATAAGATAATAATAAAACAAAAAAAAATATATGATTACTGTGCAAACTTCCACCGAAAATTGGTTTGAACGAGATCTAGTAAGTAGTTCTTTTTAATACGTCATAAATCGTAAACCACAATTTCTAAAATACCTTTCATTCAATCAACTCAAATACAAAAATAAAATAAGATAGACCTTTGAGTTGTATCGGCGCTCATACAATTTAGAGGTCTAGCTTAATTCAGTCGCGCGTGCGCAACTCCCGTAGTGGTCGCATGATATCGGTAGCGCTGATTCACGTATAACAAAAATGACGAACGTTATTAAGTGCAATAAGTGTAACATCGTTATTGACGAGATGTTATCTTACATTCAAAATAAAGTGTCAGTGATGGATGACGAAACGTTTACCTATCATCATTTACCTGTGAATAAATCAAAAACTTGATACCCTACTTTTTGATTCAGTTGCAACAAACCTGCGGAAAATCATGCGAAATAACAAAGGAAAAGAAGAAAGATACTTAGCAGATATAATTAACGTGTTTAAATCTGCCGAACCGGATGCAATTCCAGTGTTTGTGGCTAGACAGCTAGAAAAGCTACCACCGATCACTTTGACCACCTAGTCTAGGTTTCCATGAAGCTTCTTAAGGATTATATTAAAAATGAAAAACACAATTGGTGAGATGAAGTCTACCTACGTTACGTTAGATGATTTGAAGGAATTAAAAACTGAAATTCATCATATTAAAAATTTTCTATACCACCTACGTCGGCGTTTAAAGTGAATAAAAAACGATGTGCTTGGTTACTAGACAGTGAAAGTGGCCCTATGGGACTTTCAAATTTACATAATTCCTCAATGAACGAGAACGACGGATAAAATTATAACATATCACTTCAATACAGAGAGATTGCGTAAGTAGACGAAAAAGAAATCGAACGTTAATCATATACGCAGCAGCGGTCGCTGACGACGATGGCGGTGGCGGAGGTGGACAGAGAACGCGTATGTACTAAGGCTGTTATGAGTCACGAGGCAAGTACAAGTAATACCGCTGCTATACCGAGTACGGCGGTGACGTCACAGCTCTCGAATAGGGACTCGAGTTCCGTCGGACGGTTAGCGCCTCAGCTGATGCCTCGGTCGCAGAATGAACCGAACGAAATTGAACCATCGAGAGATGCGAATAAGGACGAAGAAGAATGGCTGGAAGTTCAATATCGGAAAAAAACAGTCTGGGTATCGATACATGGCAAGTCTGGCATAGCGTGCGATTTGGAGTGCTACTTTAAAGTGGCAGATTAATATGTTTCAATATTTATTACAAATATAAATAGCAGTACAACAGATGACGACATAATTAAAATATATTCACAGTAAGACACACGAACCGGAAGACGCAGCGTGGGCAATCCTCCCACACGGTGGACCGACGATCTTGTGAGGGTCGCGGGAAGCCACTGAATGCGAGTAGCGTAAGACCGGTCATCGTGGAGATCCTTGGGGGAGACCTTTTTCCAGCAGTGGACGTCTCCCGACGATATAAGAAGACACACGACACGGTATCACTGGAGATAAAAATTATTTTTAAAATAAAAAACAAAAACCGACTTCAAAACTGTAACCTATATGTACAAACGTAAACTAAAAAGTAAAGAATAATATTTTAATTTCAAAGCCTTAAAAGACAATCAACAAAATTATTGATATTTATATATCTATTTAATATTTGTAAACAGTTCTTTTTGGAGTCGGTGCCAGCCAAGAAGGACATTTTAATTTTGCCTTTGCAACAAACTTCCGAACTTTGCATTGCCTTTTAGTTTAAGTTTGTACATATAGGTATAGTTTTGAAGTAGTTTTTTTTAAAATTAATTTTATTTTTCAATTTTTAGTAGGAAGTAAGTGTATTTTTTAAGTTTATTACTTAAATATAATATGGGTAGGCTTACTAAACGCGATGCTCAAATGAGACAGCGCCGCTTGACAGAAAATTGTGACAAGAGGGAAGATCGTATAAAGCAAAGCAGGGAAAGAAATGTTAAAAACATTTTAAATGAGAGTGATCAGGAGCGGCCCTATAGACTTTCTCAGATGAGGGCATATAGAAACTCATTAAGGCTTAATGAAAGTCCAAAAAGTCATGCTCAACGACTTAGTTCGATTAACGAACGTTTATCAAACGAGACCGAGGAGCAACGTTCTCATCGTCTTGGTTTGATTCACAATCGTTTATCAAACGAGACTGAGGAGCAACGTTTTCATCGTCTTAGTTTGATTCACGATCGTTTATCAAACGAGACTGAGGAGCAACGTTCTCATCGTCTTGACTTGATTTACGAACGTTTATCAAACGAGACTGAGGAGCAACGTTCTCATCGTCTTGGCTTGATTAACGAACGTTTATCAAACGAGACTGAGGAGCAACGTTCTCATCGTCTTGGCTTGATTTACAAACGTTTATCAAACGAGACTGAGGAGCAACGTTCTCATCGTCTTGACTTGATTTACGAACGTTTATCAAACGAGACCGAGGAGCAACGTTCTCACCGTCTTGGCTTGCAACACGAGCGTTTATCAAATGAATCTACCGAATCTAGATCGACTCGATTAGCTGCTATGCGACAAGCTAGTCGCAACCGCAGAGACATATCTTCTGTAAATGACTTTGAACAGAGTATTAACATTTTTGCAAACGTTCCATGTGCCGTTTGTAATAAAGCGTTATATCCACCACAACGTTATAACTTAAATACTGGAATGTACAATGCATTATTACCCGAGGAATTGGTTTCACTGGGTAATATCATAACATGCTCTCGATGTCAAAATACTATTAGAAAACGAAAAATTCCGACGGTAGCTTTCTGGAACAACGACGAAACTTAAAGAACAGTTTTTATGCCGTGTTGTACCGTTTCTTAAAATAATGAAGCTACAAAACCGTTTCTGTCAGGATTGGTGTAAGGGACAAGTTACTTTGTTTGCAAAAGACGTTGTTGAAGTCGCTGAACAACTGCCACTTGCGCCAAACCAAGTAGGACTAGTTCTGGTTGTGGAAAGTCTCGAGAACTTGCAACGCACCCAAGAGTTTGTTGTGGATATGAATAGATTGTATCAAGCTCTAACCTGGTTAATGTCAAACAATATACTCTACAGAGATATAAGACCCCATTTTGAGAATAATATCGACATATCTGAAATTGTTCAAATTTCTGAAGAGCCTGCAGATGGTGGTGAGCTTATGGAGTTACAATCTACTAATCAAAACAACTACGTTGATATAAGTGAAGACATTTCTATACTACACGGATCATTTCATCAAGCCGATTCAAGATTTGATTAACAATCTCGTGGCAAACAACTGCTGCAGCGGCACTGCTGTAGCAGCTGTAGCTTGTGCAGCGTCAGACGAGCCAAGTCAATGGTCAAAAAGAGACGTTGATTATATCGTAATACTTGGAGACAAGCTCTACCGTGAGTCCATTGCTTCTAGAGAGGACCCCGCAATTGGAGAAGTTAACCCTGAATATCTTGCCGCGAGTGATCTTGCACAGCAAATATTATATAACAGGAAGAAAATTAATATCTCAGTTGCTGAAACCAACTATAATGGTCATATAGATATTGATCGAAGTACTGATGGCTTTCCTAACCTAAAAAATACCCTGACATTATTTTTCAGAGAAAACTGTTGCGGTCTGCTTACTACAAATTCCATGACTGTAGCTATATATTGTAAAGCTGAAACTGATGCTTATAAATATTGGTTGTTTGATTCACATGCACGTGGGCCTAAGGGAGCTATAGCTCCAAGACGTGGTGCAGCCTGTTGCATGAAATTTCAAAATATAGATGAATTACATGGCATACTGCGACGAAATTTGTATACACGAACAAAGAAAGTACCGGCACAAGATAACTTTCTCAATGTGTACTCACTAACTCCTTTGATTATATCACCAGAGAACCAGGCAGAAGTGCGCAGAGAAACGTTGGGGAATCAACATTTGAATACTCAGGAGCAGTCACGAGTAGTTCAGTTAGAGAGTCCTACATATACAATGCCTATACTAGAAGAAAATAGCAACACTCCTCAACAAACATCTCGACCAACATCAGCTTCAGAACAAGAAAGACCGCTATCACAAATACAGCTAATTGCCACTATAATTGAAACAACTAGTATGCTCCGTAGCATAGATGAAGCGGTTCCTAATCTAGAGAGTGTAGTTTCTTTGAATGTTAATCCGACTACGAACAATGACGAGATGAGTTTAGCTGAGATTAGAAGAAAAACAGCACCACCATTAAATGTGGATCGAGAGCGGCGAACGGAAGAGCTTGCTTGGTATAGTCTTTTTCCTGATGGCAAAAATGGCTTTGGAGAAGAAAGAGATATTCGAATGAGGATCCGTAACGTTTTTAGTTAAGAATGCAGATTTATAGAGCTAAGAAATCTTTAACATACAGTGCAAACATTTTTGTTCTACGACAAAAATTGACGAAGTTATGACCGAATTACTAGCAAAGTGCACCGAGTGGCCTTCGCGGTAGCTGAAACGTCACAGTGAGGGTCGCCGCCAGTTAGCCGTAAGGCGCGCAGTGGGTTGTTTCTTTAATTGTGATTTTTAAAACAAATAAGTGTCCGATTTGTGTCTAATTTACTTTTTTAACTATGTATAAATATTGTATAGTGCCGAAATGTACAAACAATTCTATTAAAACGCCAGAAAATCCTATTTTTTAACGTGCTGAAAGACCCAAAACATCGTAAAACTGACCGACTGACTATCTGATCTATCAACGCACAGCTCAAACCACAGAACAGATTTCGCTGAAATTCGGCACGCAGATAGTTATTATGACGCAGGTTTCCGCTAAGAAAGGATTTTCCAAAATTCACCCCCTAAGGGGATGAAATGGGGTCCAAATTTTGTATGTAACTCAGTAATTTTTTATTTGAAATGAATAAAATTTGGTATTTAGCCTCTAAATATAAAATAATAAAACATGTATTTAAGGATTTTTTGAATTTCAACCCTTGCAGGGGTAAAAAGGGGTGTTAAAGTTTGAATGAAAAATAAATTGTTTATTATCAGAATTACTCAAAAGTTAGTATTTATGCTCTTCGATCAAATTAAAGATCCAAATTTACGGATTTTTGAATTTCAACCCTCAAAAGGGTTAAAAGGGGTGTTAAAATTTGTATGATTTTTTTATACAAATTCAAAATTTTGTATTTATGCTCTTCAATAAAATCAAAGAAACATGTAGATATTTAAGTATTTTTTCACTTTCACCCCTAAAAGGTGTAAAAAAGGGGTATTAAAGTCTGTATGAAAAAAAAAATGTTTATTATCAAAATTACTTGAAGTATAGTATTTATGCTCTTCAATAAAATAAAGAAAGATGATTTTGAGGATTATTTAAATTTACCCCTGAAAGGGGTGTCAAGGTCTGTATGTTTCTTTAATCGTGTAGTCCACGCGTGCGATGACGCTGGCGAAAAACTAGTAAATAAATAAATCGGAATTAAAATCAATGTATAAAAACAAAATATTATATATTTTTTGCTTTATATTCGAGTCATCCTACCTAAGTAGGTATATACTGAACGAATAGTTTGGAACAAAAAGCGAGATGGCAAAAAACAGCCATTGACAACCAATATCTGGGGATCTTCAAGGCCAGAGTGAATAGGCACCTCTCAAGAGTTGCGAGTCTTTGGTCCGCAGGGTACGAGCCAGCTCCAACACCGTCCTGGTAATGATTGCCAATAGGCTAGATTATCCCTATATCCGGCACTGCTGCGGGCGACATGTCCCTTGTAGCATCGGGTAAAGTGGCCAAAGTGTGTGTGTGCTTGTTTTTATTTATAATTTGTGTCATGTGTCCTTTTTTGTGTTGTATGTGTCTAATTATTTTAATCTAATGTGTGATGTACAATAATCTAATTATGAGTCTATTAATAAATATTTATTCCTACAAAACACACACACACACGCGCACACACACACACACACACACACACACACGCACACACATACAGACGCGCACACACACTTTACTTTACTATATTGTTCTTTATTAATTAACTAATTTTATTTCGTAAATACATTATTTCTATTAAAACATAGATTGGCATGTACTGCAATGGAACAGCTACCTCACTAAACTAACCTAATATGTATAAAATAGTATTTAAAAATTGAAAATCCGTTATTGGCTGTAAATTTTGTTTATATAAGTATATACCTAAGCTACACTTATAAGAGCTGTGGATTTTGTAATAAATATAAATAAATAAATTATGTTACTCGAAATAAATGAATTTGAATTTAATTTTAATTAATTGGCACCAACCTCAAACACGTAATCGAGAGCTACCGTCGCCTGCGCTGCGTAAACGGTTAAAGTTGCGCAACAACCATGTACCTATGACGAAATTGTTTCTCTTAAATAGTCAGCGATGGCTTATTTTTTATCTTTTTAGGTTGGCTCACAAATATACTTTTTATCCCAGGAAAAGATAAAATCCTTATGGAACGCGGATGAAACCGCGGAGGACAGCTACTACAGCTAGTCTAATTAATATAAAAGGATTTTTAAAATAATATGATAATATCATAAGAATGTATCCATTACAATAATACACCTACATAATTACATATTTTCTAGTAAGTAGTACCTACCTACCTACTTAAAAGTACAGTTCAATTCCTTGTTTAGGGTTCCGTACCCAAAGGGTAAAAACGTCTGTTCGTCTGTCTGTCACCAGGCTGTGTCTCAAGAACCGCTAGAGCTAGACAGTTGAATTTTTTTTTTTTATGTCACAAGTGACAACGAGGCTTTTACAAATTATGTATTTCTGTTGCCGCTATGACAACAAATACTAAAATCAAAATAAAATTAATATGTAAGGGAGGCACCCATACAACAAACGTGATGTTTTTACGGAACCCTTCATGCGCGAGTCCAACTCGCACTTGGCCGGTTTTTTTAGTTTTATTTAGGGGATGAAAGACTAAGATTAGAAATAGGCTTTATAGTTCAGAGAGTGGTATTTTGTTTTTATAATTTCAATGAATAATATTCATACAACTTTGGTTAAAGGCAAAGAAAAAGTGATTTTGAGTTACGGTCGGGTTTCAGCAGCAGCAGCTGTAAAGAGTTTTTGAGATTTGATTTCAATTAAGGAAACAAAAGCGAAAAGTTTTATTAAATTAAGATCATGCTTGTGTTTTCATCGTATATTTATATTTTCCTAGATAAATTAGGATTTGCTGGTAATCATTTTTTTTTTATAAATAATTCATTGCAATTATGTGAACGTACAGTATCATTTCGTTAATATTGTGCTCTGCAACATAAGATGATGACTACCATATGAATGAAAAATACTGTAAATTCTTATAAAATTTTAGGGTTGCCCTCATTTTCCCCAGGATCTCATCATCAGATCCTGACTTGGTGACAGTGGGACTACCGCCGAAGTATACTCTTTCAGATGAAAAAATAATTTTGAAAATCGGTTGACAATTCTTATAAAATTTGAGGGTTGCCCTCGTTTTCCCCCAGGATCCCATTATCAGATCCTGACTTGGTGATAATGGGACCACCGCCGAAGTATACTCTTTCAAACAAAAAAAAAATTTGAAAATCGGTTCACAATTGGCGGAGAAATCGAAGAACATACATAAAAAATTTGAAAGAGTATATTTCGGCGGTGGTCCCATTGTCAACACGTCAGGATCTGATGATGGGATCTTGGGGAAAACGAGGGCAACCCACAAATTTTATAAGAAGTTATAGTATTTTTCATTCATATACGTACTTATTAAAGCTATTTCTATCTAGTAGTCATCATCTGATGTTGCAGAGCTGATCATGGAAGGTACAACTCTTTAAAAGTTAGGTTTAGGGGATAATTCTGTATAAATTATAGGCTAATATTTATAATTCATAGACTTCTAAAGCTATTCAGATATTTGCATTTGGTAGTCATCATCTTATATTGCTGAGATGCTGATGGTAGGTCCAACTCTTTAAAGAATAGGAGTTAAGGATAATTATTTAAACAGGCTAATGTAATTAATTGATATACTTTTAAAAGCTTTTCAGATGTTTGCGTATGGTAGCCACTATCTCATGTTGCTGAGCTGATGATAGAAGGTCCAACTCCTTAACGGCTAGGAGTTAGGGGATATTTCTTTAAATATTATAGTCACGTTTAGACTGTAATTTATATTCATATGAGCTGATGATAGAAGGCAAACTCTTTATCGATTAGGAGTTAGAATATACGTTGTTCTAGATATTAAATGAAACGCAATATCAAATAGAATTTTAAAGTTTATTTATTTCTGTATTCCCTCGTGCGAGCGACATCTTTAGTTGGTCTAATCATGGCTACTTATCTATGACTTTATAAGTAACTAGCTGTCCCCCGCGTTCCCGTGGGATTTTATTTTATCCCGGGACAAAAAGTATCCTTTTACCAGGATATAAACTATTTGTGTGCTAAATTTCATCATGATCTTACGCAACGCACGCAACGGAAGCTTTCACAAGAAATAAATATTCCACGATTTTTCAAATTTTTTAATAGATGCTCTGCTGCTATTGATCTTAGCGTTTTTTGACTTTTTCGATAAATGGGCTATCCAACACTAAAATATTTTATGTAGTTAGATTTGTGAAGAATATGTAGTGATTTATATAGAACCTCTTCAATATATATCTATGGTTAGATTTGAATTTGGTTCCTTAGTGTATTTGATTGATTTATTATTGTGTGTCACTGTCTGTACGTCTTAACGAAATAAATATGTTTTATCTTCAATTTGCTATTTAAATATCCTCTGATAGGATCCACGCATATTAACATGGTAGCAGAGCGTGGTTGTTAATAAAGTTGGTGAATAATAAATAGATTTCGTAGTTGAAAATTATCGTGATAATGAAATAAAAAATTACGTGACCAAGAAAAACAATTGATGATGTATGATGAGCTTTGGAAAAGCCATGGAAGAAAAAGGAGAGATAAGGCTTCAGACTTTTGATGGAACTTGTTATGAAAAATGGAAATTTCGACTTAAATTATTTCTGGAACTGAAAAATTGTATTCAAACTATAGAAACAAATGAAAAATTGGAAGAACTGTCAGAGAGTGACTGGAGAAAAATGGATCTCAAGGCGAAAAATTATATCGTGAATTCCGTGAGCAATAGCCAATTAGATATAATTATAAATGAGAAAACTGCGTTTAATATGATCAAGAAGTTGGACGAAACATATATCACGAAAGGATGTGCTAACAAACTATTATTGAAGAGGAAAATATTAGAAACAAAATTGAAAGAAGGAGAGAATCCAACAGAATTTCTTCAAATATTTGAAAAACAGATAAATGAGTTAAAGAATGCTGGTGACGTAATTTCAGAAGAAGATAGATTGAATTATTTACTTTTAGCGCTACCCGAGAGTTGTTCGCATATTGTTAATGTAATAGATGCAATGCCGAAAGTTGATCAAACAGTGGAGTACGTTAAGTCAAAGTTATTATTGGATCACAAAAAAAAGGAAAGGGAACAAAGCTTTCATTTGCAAGCACAAGCAATCGGTATCAGCAGGGTAATGAAAGTTATAAATAGAACGAAAACTATAACAGACACAGAGAACAATAGATGTTACGAGTGTGGTCACATAGGACACTATAAAAGAGATTGTCCAAAATTGACAAACCATCGTCGAGGAGAGTATCATCGAGGCAGAGGACGTGGTTTTCGTGGTAGACGTAGAGGAACGTACAGAAGAGGAGGCAGCAATGGATACAGTAACTCAACATGCGGTTTTAATGTAGAAGTCGAAGCTGCAATGACGGTTGGGGCAGAAAAAGAAACATTTGTCACATGGCTCTTAGATAGCGGATGCAGTGACCATATTATAAATGACGACAAATATTTTAGTGAGTATGAGAAGCTGCATGTTCCTGTAAACATCAAGGTTGGTGACGGTTTTAGTCTAAAATCCGAGGTAAAAGGCAAAATAAAGATGTCATGTAAAGTAGGTGATAAATTAAAGTATATAGATGTTGATAATGTATATTATGTACCAAATATGAAACGAAATTTGTTGAGCGTTTCATCTATTGTAAATAAACATAAAATGATTAAGTTTCATAATGAAGTTGCTGAAATATTTACTGCTCAACACAGGTTAGTAGCAGTAGCTAGGAAAAGAAATAAATTGTACGAATTAGTAGGGAAAATAAAAATATTTGATAATAAAAATGTTAATACATACGCAACTGATAGTTCAATGTCAAATAAAGAGAAGTGGCATAGAATATTTGGCCATGCTAGTTTTTCAAAACTGAAAGAAATGTGTAAATAGAAGATATTAGATGGGTTACCTGAAAGTTTAGACGAAAGTTATATTCAGTGTGAAATCTGTCTAATGAATAAGATGACTAACTTACCGTTTGAAAACAATAGACGAAGAGCGACAGAAGTACTAGAAATTGTCCACACCGATGTGAACGGGCCCATAACGCCAGTAGGATATAATGGTCAAAGATACTTCGTATCATTTATTGATGATTATAGTCGACATGCCCAGGTATGTATTATTAAAAATAAGAGCGACGTTTTCGACTGTTTCAGGTCTTATATTAATATGATGCAAACACAGACAGGCAAAAGGTTGAAAGAAGTAAGGTGTGATAACGGGCGTGAATATTTAAACCGAGATTTTTACGATTTAGCGAAACAAGAAGGTTTTTATCTTAAGCCTGGTCCTGCATATACGCATCAGTTAAACGGAGTAGCTGAAAGGTTTAACAGAACTGTGATGGATCGAGCAAGATGTTTGATGTCAGAAGCCAAGATAAGTAAATCTTATTGGCCAGAATTTGTCATGACAGCAACTTACTTAGGTAATAGATTACTGACTAATACTTTAGAGAAGAAATCACCGTTCGAAATCATGTTTGGTAGAAGACCTAATATAAGTAATTTGAAGATGTATGGTTGTCCATGTTTTGTTCGAATCCCCGAAGAAACAAGGACAAAGTTAGATCAAAAAGGTGTTAAAGGTATACTTGTAGGATACACAGATACTGGTTATAGAGTCTTAGTCAACGAGAAGATAGTAATATCTCGTCACGTAACATTTATTAATAAAGAAGAAGCTCAAGTTATTAAGTTCAGAGATGAAGATGATAATTCAACAAATAATGAAGCAACAGAAGATGAAGAATTTCATGACAGTATAGAATATGAAGAAAAAAAGGAAGAGAGAAGAAAGATAGCTAAGATTGAGGAGGTGAGTGTACAGAATCGACCTACAAGAGAAAGAAGATTACCTAAAAAGTTTAAGGATCATGTTGTTTATGTAAATATTTGTGATGCCTTAACACCAGATAATTATGAAGAAGCAATTAATTCTCCAGAGGCAAAGAAATGGAAAAAGGCAATGGAAGATGAAATTAACAGCTTAGAGCTAAATAATACGTGGGAACTTGTGGTAGAACCAATGAATAAGAAAATAATAGATGTGAAATGGATTTATACGATTAAATCAAATGGAAAATATAAAGCACGTGTCGTAGCTAGGGGTTTTCAACAGATGTACGAAGAAAATGAAGAAATTTACTCGCCTGTTGCAAGAATGACTACAATGAAGGCTTTATTGTCTACAGCATCTGTTAATGGGTGGTATATAGAACAGATGGACGTTGAAACCGCATTCTTAAATGGTAATATTAAATCGGAAGTTTATATATACCCACCTGATGGTTACGATGTCAAACCTAACACAGTGTGTAAGCTAAAGAAAGCACTTTATGGGTTAAGAGAGAGTCCACGTGATTGGTACGAATGTTTTAATGAATTTATGATAAGTATAAACTTTAAGAGATCAGACTATGATTATTGTCTATATACAGGCTGTGTGAAAAACGTTAATATATACTTATGTTTATATGTGGATGATATTTTAATTTGTGGTGAGAGTTATGAATCTATAAAAACAGTCAAAGATTTTAAAGTAATCGCTTTCGTATGAAAGATTTGGGAAATGTGAAGCAGTACCTAGGAATTGATATAAAATACGAACCTAAAGAAAAGAAAATGACACTAAGTCAAGAAAAATATATTGAAAGTTTGGCAGAGAAGTATAGTGTGAAAGATTCAAAGAAGTTTGAAACACCGATGGAATTAAATTTGTCACTAAATCCTGGCGAATTAAATGGAAACCTGAAATATAGAAATTTAATAGGTGCTCTTTTATATATTGCAAGTGGAACACGACCGGATGTATCATACAGTGTGAATTATTTAAGTCGCTTTCAGAATTGTTACAGCAATATCCACTATAAATATGCGTTACGTATTTTGAAATATTTATATTTATATATATTAACATATTAAACTAAATTATAATGAAGTGTTTGATACAAGCTTTGATGCATTTGTGGATGCCGACTGGGCTGCAGATAAAAATGACAGGAAGTCTACAACAGGAATTGTTATAAGATTATTTAATAATCCTATTATGTGGAAGTCGCAGAAGCAAAAAATTGTCTCAAGAGCTTCTACTCATGCAGAATATTATGCATTGGCTAATTGTGTCGAAGAAGTCCTACCGATTTTAGGAGTACTTGGTGATTTAGGTGTAGAGATCAGAAAGCCAATAAACATCTATGAAGATAACAGTGGTGCAATTGGTCTTTCTAAAAATGGAAAATTTTGCAAAAATTCAAAGCACATTGACATCAGCTATCATTTTGTGTATGATTATGAAAGGAAAGGTATTATTAATGTAACAAAGATAGATACTGAAAACCAGGTAGCTGACATTTTATCTAAGTCGTTAGGTAAAACCAAATTTCAAAAATTTAGAACTATGTTAAATGTTGTATAGTTAAGTATGATGGTGTTTTGTTTGTTATGCACATGGTTTTATTTTGTTTGTTGTTTTTTAAATTGAATGTGATTGACATGTTATAATATTAGCAAGCACGATTATGTTCGTTAATATTTTTCTATAAAATCAAGGAGGTGTGTGAAGAATATGTAGTGATTTATATAGAACCTCTTCAATATATATCTATGGTTAGATTTGAATTTGGTTCCTTAGTGTATTTGATTGATTTATTATTGTGTGTCACTGTCTGTACGTCTTAACGAAATAAATATGTTTTATCTTCAATTTGCTATTTAAATATCCTCTGATAGGATCCACGCATATTAACAAGATTAGCGCGTTCAAACAAACTCTTCAGCTTTCTCATATAAGAATAGATAATGTAAATTAATAATCCCCTTAATTTGCTCGAAAACAAGTAATAAATATTTCTTGAAAACATTAAATATCAAAAAACTTTTTATAAAAAAATTAAAACGACTTCAAAGACAAATATGTAGCACTAAAAACCGAAAAATAAACTGAATGAGACATTAAATAAAATGGATAAAAAATTAATAACTAAATAGACCAAAAACTTATGTAAACTACCTACGTAGGTACCTATTCAAATAATTATTCTATAAATATCTTTTGATCTGTTTGAAGTCGGTGCCAAGCCCAAGAATACAATGAAAAAAAAAATTAAATGAAATTAAATGTTTATTCATCCAAATAGGCCTTCACATCCACTAATGAATAGTAAGATTACCTACTTAGTAAATACTGGTAAATGGGGTTAAAATAACAACGAAAGATGATCCCACATACGCTCACGCATTCCGTTGCACGCAAGGGGTGGTGTGATGTGGGCGGACGTGCGAAGCCTATCAAACCTATTAGGCTTGGCACCGACTTCAAACAAATCAGTAGGTATTTATAGAATAATGTCTATTTAGTTATTGAAATAATTTTTATGTCCATTTTATTTAACGTCTTATTCAGTTTATTTTTCGGTTTTTAGTGCTACATATTTTTCTTTGAAGTCGTTTTTATTTTTTTATAAAAAGTTTGTTCTGTATCGATTCAACAAGACCACACATGTTTCAACACGCGTTTCTTTCTGCAGATCAATCAAATCATGAGGCACACATTTTTCATATTTTTTTATTTTATTGATTTGACGCAAATGTGTCAATATTGTTGGCAAGGTAACGTTAAACCATGCCGCTAATTCCTGGGTAGTTTGGCTTGGATCGGCTTCCATCTCTTTCTAATACCTTCAATTCATTGTTATTCACCTGTGCGGGGGGCGGTCTTCCACGTGGTTTGTTCTTCAAATCAAAGTTTCCATCACGAAAGCGTTTAAAACAAAATCGCACGGTGCGTTCATTAGCAGTCCCCTCTCCAAACGCAACATTGATATTGCGAGCTGTTTCTGCTGCGTTAGTTCCGCGTAGGAATTCGTATTCAAATATTACCCAAATTTTCGAAGTATCCATCTTTCTTGTCTAAGATGAATAAAAAAACAACTGAAAGTCGATAATCGAATGTTGCACATTTTTTAAAAGAAGAACTTTATAGGTACCATCTGAAAAAAGTTTCACTCAAAAATCTCAAACCATGAAGGGTCTATGTCAATTCGAAGTACCTATTACAATAAGACGGCAATTTCATACTTCAACCCCTATTATTTAAGTCCAAAGCACCAGAAATAAAAATTACGAAATGTTCACTTTTCAGTTGGAGTTTAGGTGTTTTCTAGTGGGAGATAAATTATATGTCCAGAGTACACGACTGTTCTATATCACCAATGAACATCATACATAGGTGTTAACTATATTTTGCATATCCCTACACTAGTATGGGATAGAGTAAAGCTTTTCTCTATTGTAGTATCCGCATTCAGGTCACGAAAAGTCTTTTTTAACTTATTGCATTTCATTCTGGAAAGTACGCCGCGCGCGTGCAATCATTCTGTTACGACGAGAACTGTCGTAAAGAGACTAGTTGGAAACTTTACAGCCTTGCTAGCTAGCGACCCAACTGTTAAAATTGTCCACGTCGAAAAAAGTTAATGCTAAGAAAAATACTGTGCTGTAATGTAAACGTCCCATTGGCGAGCCATTACCGAACCTTTTTATTACAAGCTTTTATTTAGTTTCACCTGTCCCGATGTTTGTCATCAAATCTTGCAAATTAATTGATCCACTTCCCGGTTACCGATGGAGCTGAAATTTTGCGTAAATGTGTAAATCGTGTGACAATGTAATATTATGATGACATGGTGCTGATCTGATGATGGAGCTGGAAGGTGGCCATAGGAACTTCACAATGAAACGACACAACCTCATCGAATTTGGGCTCATTTGAATTGTCTTGACGAGTATTTGAATTGTCTTGACGAGTAGTTTGTCTTTCAATGGTAACCAGGGTCTGATGATGGAGCTGGAAGGTGGTCATAGGAACTCTGTAATGAAATAACGCAACCCCATCGAGTTTCGGTTCGTTTAGTCCAAATTACACCTTAGTCAAAATATGTGGCTTGGCCGTTTCGCTACATTCACATGAGCGTAAGGTGAAACATTTATTCACTGTTCGTTACTTTTCTGTTTTTGTAGTAACGAAACGGCCAAGTCACATATTTTGACTAAGGTGTACAGTTTGTGAAGTTAGAGCTTGTAGAGTTAGGGCGTGTAGAGTTAGAAGCTTGGCTCTACATGAGATCTAATTATTTTTTGACAGTGCGTGCCATATGGTTTCTTGGCGGCAACATTTTACATGAGAATGTTTTTGGTGGGATTTCACTTCTTTTTGTAAATTGCTTGTGACAATATTTTCGTTTCAATAAGAAACAACGCCATGTAGTTTTTCTCCCTAGTAGGTAGTGCCCTTACGCCCCCAGATCGGAATCATGATAGGTTTCCCCAAATTCGACACAAGTATACAATTATTGTAGTTAATCACAGTGGTCTACAACATATCGCACGATAGCAGTCCTGACTTGCGACGCCACCTCAACGTCTATTTCTTCATACCTTAAGTATGTCAAGGAATAGAAGAGGCAGGAACCATCTCCCGGCATATGAAATATACGATGACGGCGAGGTCCCACCCAGCTCTACTTCAAGTGAAACTATTTCACAAACAATCCATGCTAACTTTTAAATCAGTTGGAAAATCGACTATGTTCAAACCAACTAACGAAACTTGATTAAGTGTAACTTTTTGCCTATATAAATCTCCAAGAATGAAACCATAGCTCGTTTCAATTAAAGACAACGCCATCTAGTTTTTGAAGTGAAAACTTCTTTGGACTGCCTCTGTATTTTTGTTGTTTATTAGTATTATAAAGGTTGTTTTATTATTTTATTAGGTACCATCGTATAACTGTTCCATACATACCGAAGAGCACTTAAACGAAATATAGATATCCAGTACCTACCTTGAGAAGTACGTTTGCCCGCAGACTTTATGATTACAGTGCCCCACGATTGTACAATGTTTTTAAGTCTACATTCAATAATTATTGTTCACTAAGTAACTTTCAACTTAAACAGAAAATTGAAAATTGGTTAAGTTAATATAGTTATGAGGATACAGAACAAATCTTATACAGGGTGTAATTGACAGGTTGGCAAAAACTAAAAATATGAATTCAGACTGGTATTGTTAATATTTAATAGTGAAATATTTTCCCGGAAATGATAGGTGAACGTTTTACAATTTTCAATTTTATTTCGGCTACGCAATGTATAACGAACATTGCGCGCGTTGTTCATTCATACTAATAGGTACTTCAGGACGTGGGCCCCGTTTGTAATAAATACATAATACACTACACACACAAATACACCTATCAAAAAAATTTAACACAAATTCAATACCTACCAAAAATTAAAATAGTCACATACCTAAATTAAAGTCTCTCGGGTCGTATAAGGCATGGCTCGAAGTGGTTGCCTCCGTGCTGCACGCACAGTTGTGCTCGACGCAGGGTTTCGGCATGGATATTCATGACGATACCACACAACACAAAAACACACAAGACGAAAACGCACATCACGAAAACACACAACTCAACTAAACGCACAACAGAGTCCCGAACTCCTGACAATTGAAAGAAAACGAAATAGACGTCCAGAACGCACCAGCAATCGCGGCAAACTGAACTGACGGCTTCGTTTGCCGGTAAAGCACAACGCGAAATTACTAACGTTTGAATTAACTGCCGTCGGAGAGCGCGCGCGCAGCCTCACGGCGTGGGGTTCGGTTAGCGACTGGCGAGGCGAGGAAAACCGACGTCTCACGAACGCGACGTTCGGGTATCCTCGGCGCGCTACACCGGCAAACCTTTGAGAGTGTGCGTGACACGTGTAGCAATTAGGGATGCCACATGATATGAAATGAAACATTTTTATTTCGGTAATAGTAGGTACGTTAGTCGAGGAGCCCGTGGTGCAGTAGTTACCGTGGTCGGCCTGCGATTGAGATAAAGATAAAGATGAAGAACTAGGTATTGAAAAGAATCGTATCGTAATTGTAATCGTATGATAAATTATTGTTTACTAACCTCTATCTCTTGTAACTTCTAATTATGGTTCTGCTTCTAAGTTTAAACCTAATACCTGTGAATCCCCAAGCAGCACGCGCGCGATTTCGCGCCATTTTCTAAACACTAAGCAAACGCCGGCGTTCGCATAGATAATAAATTAAGCGTTTTATTTAATAGGGTATTTATTCAAGAACGTAAATAAGAAGTTTTTCTTATAGTAGTCTGTAAATATCGAAAATAAGCAAATCTTTTCGTACTTACACGCGCGAACGCCGGCGTTCGCTCGGAGATTGACAGGTTAAGGAATGTGAATCTGGCAATATTGACGCGATGTTTTTACAATGTTTTATGTCCCACTAAATTGTCTAAACCAGTGGTTCTCAAACTTTTTTGGGGACGGAATCTTTTTGGGAAGCAAATACTTGATGGAACCCTACAGTAAAACAATAGTTTTTAAAAGTGTATTCTTTATTAATAAGCATAATAAAAGTACAATGTAACAGTTACTAATTATTACTTACATGGCAAGTACAATAATAGAGGATATTAAAAAAGAAAAAATCTAACTAATGGGAGGTAAGAAACTGTTTTTTATTATTCATCAATTGGTTGATATCAGGTTTGATAGAAGACAGTTGAAGTCTCATATCAGGTTTATTTAAAATAAGATTTTCGGAATTAAGAAAGAATAAATAAGTAATCATACTCCTGAGTATTTTTTATTATTAAAACATTTTACATAAATAAAAATAAAATAACAAGTATTAAATTCCGTACGCGGTACAACCCTAGCAGTGTAAGCAAAGGCGCAGTGCCACACAAAGGGAGCGAGCGAGCGAGCGAGCGGTGTGCTGTCTCTGTCTGTCGTTGGTACTACGGAGGTCAGTAAACCTTGTGTGGTTTTACAGCTAACAGCTGATTCTGCGCGGGTTGTATGAATTTTCTCTTACGATCACATTGCAGAGTTTAAGTTTTTTGCTTTTTTTCACTAAAATTATGTTTTTAACGCAGGATTTCGTTGTAACAAATGAATAGAACACAAATCTAGTTGAAAACCGGTTGATAAATTCGACAATTTTCCTGAAGAAAATTCCAATGTTGTTCAGTCATAAATCATGGTCTGAAGCTACTGTTTCAGTTTTTGCCAACCTGTCACTTACACCCAGTATAGTATTCAATAAATATTAAACATGCTAAATACACACAGACACACACAAACACAAACACAAACACACACACACACAACACAACACACACACATACACACACAGTTCTTATATCACGATTAATTTATATTGTTAATTGCATGACACCTAATTTAATTTGATTTCTAGCTTTTATTTTTAGATTTAACTTTATATTGATCACTTTTAAATGTTTTTGAGGTCTATAGTCCCTATTAGGTGTATAAAAATCCGGTCAAATGCGAGTCGGACTCGCGCACCGAGGGTTCCGAACAAACTTGTAAAGAGTTCGTTCATCACGGTAATGGAGTCTTGAGGATTTATTTCAATTTTTTTTCGATTACCTTATTGGAGATAAGTTCCAATTAAGCTAGACCTCAAAATTGTATGAGCTCCGATACAACTCAGAGGTCTATCTTAATTGGTGGTACTATGTATGTAATGGGACCCCGTTTAATTTTAAACTTTTTTTACTTTTTGGAATTTACCCTTTATTTGTGCTGTAAGACCTTGCTTTTTGCCAAATTTCGTGATTCTAGGACAACGGGAACTACCATATAGGTTTTCGACCCAAAACCTATAGGGTACTTCCGGTTGACCTAGAATCATCAATTTTGGTTTAAAGCAAGGTGTTACAGCACAAGTAAAGGGAAAATTCCGAAAAATAAAAAATGTTGAAAATTAAGTTAAATTTTGGTACTTACAAATTTTCGCGAAAATCACAATTTGCCCATATCTTTTTCTCGTGTTGACTCAGGACCCTGATATTTATACACCTAATAGGGATTATTAGACTTCAGTATCTGGTATAAATTTCAACTTGCTAGGTCCACCCGTTTCTGAGATAAAACCGTCGAAAATCTATGGGTATATCTATAGAAAATCTATAGTTCCCGTCGACCTAGAATCACAAAATTTTGCCAAAGGCAAGGTTTTACAGCACAAATTAAGGAAAAATTTTAAAAAATAAAAAAAGTTGAAAATTAAAGGGTGTCCCCATACATACATAGTTGACGCATTCCCTATTTAAGGGGTTGGGGGATAAAAGTTTCAAGTTTAATTTTTTTTTGTTGTTTGTGTACTAATATTAGCCTAAATACCAAATTTCAGCTTTCTAGGACTTCAGGAAGTACCATTTATGAATTTTGATGATCATCAGTCAGTGACTAAATCGGGGGTTTTTAGATATCAATAAAATCTAAAGTATAACAGCTATGCAATTGAAACTTTATAAGTTTAATAAGTCTGCTATAGGCATCATATTCTGAGAATTTTGTTTATCTGGTATAATCCAAAGCGAAGTTATGAGGGTTCAAAAATACGACGAAGCTTCGAGAAAAGGTAGGTAGTGCCTCTGCGTTTTCGCTTCGCTGGCTTTTCTTGGCGGGGGGCACTCCCGTGCCCCCAGATCAAACCTTTCTCGGTAATGGCTCTATTTGGATATAAATTCTATGTGGATAATATTTACTATGGGTACAAGTTTACATACATTCAGCTCAGTTTGGGCGAGCGTAAAGAATCTCCGAGAATATTCATATTATACTAGCTGTCCCCCGCAATTTCACCCGTGTTCCCGAGGGATCTCATCCTTTCCAAGGATAAAAAGTATCCTATATGTTATTCCAGAATATGATCTACTTCTGTGCCAAGTTTCATCAAAATCCGTTAAGCCGTTTTTGCGTGAAAGAGTAACAAACATCCATCCATCCATCCATCCACCCAAACGTTCACATTTATAATATAAGTGGGATTAGTCGGTTGCCTAGATGCCTAATATGAATAATATTTTACAGTTTTCTTTTTAATTTATGACGCTATGTTAATTAGAAGGAAATGATTCCTATGATTGATCCTACCTAACTTAAAAATACAGTTAATTTGAATGAAATTGTAGAACTCCCTTTTTTACCTACTATAGCAAATTTGTTTATTTCCTTTTTATTTTTTAAATAGTTACTTTTATATAATTATAAATATACTTACTATATCTATATCTAAAAGTATATAATCTACGAGTAGGTATATAAAAGAAAGTCGTGTTAGTTACACTATTTATAACTCGAGAACGGCTGGACCGATTTTCATGGTTTTTGATTTGTTAGATTCGTCTCCGCCCGTAATAGAATGACTTTTTTATAGAACGACTTTTTGACATGTCTCGAGATCGGGCTGACAGATGACAGATGGATGGTTTAGATTCACAAATTGGACACGGTATGTGTCGCCGGAACCGGGTTCTATGTTTTGTTTTAATTTCAGGGCAGGACAACGTCTGCTGGGCCCACTAGTATATATTATAATCTTAATCTATATGTATAAAAGTAAAAGCTGACTGGCTGACTGACTGACTGATCGAACAACGCACAGCTGAAACCGCTGAACGGATTGCGCTGAAATTTGGCAAGCAGATAGTTATTATGACTTAGATTTCCGCTAAGAAAGGATTTTTCAAAAGGGGGATGAAACTTTTAATTTTGTGTTTAACCCCTAAATGTAAAATAATTAAATACGTATATAAGGATTTCAACCCTTAAAGGGTTAAAAAGGGGTGTTAAAGTTTGTATGAAAAAAGTTTGTTTATTATCAGAATTACTCAAAATTTAGTATTTATGCTCTTTAATAAAATTAAAGACACAAAAATAAGGTTTTTTTCAATTTCACCCCTAAAGGGGTAAAAAGCGGTGTTAAAGTTTGTATGTAAAAAAAAAGCAATTTTTGGATAATTTGAAATATCCTGCCGGAACTGGAAAAACGAATCAGCTAAAATCGTGTAGTCCACGTAAGCGAAATTGCGGGCAGAAAGCTAGTTACTTATAAATGTGCACAACCATAATGGTTTCACTAAGGTAAAAATTATCTAAAACTATGTGTTTCTTATTCTACTATCATATATGAGTAAACATGGTTTTCAGTAAATTTAAGAAAATATAAGTACCTACCTATAATATTTCTTACAAGTTTTATACTTCTATAACTTGTAAAATGTTACGTTTATTCCTGAGCATTGAATTAGTATTTACACAAATAGATTAACTCTTGCCGTTTTCAGAGAAATATAGTAAGCACAAGTGAGTGCGCGTTCGACTTGGGGGCGGGGAAAACACCCCCGCTCAACAACACAGGCGCTCACCATCAGTCGGCTCTAAGTCTCAGGTTTGGACGCCGCATCCTGACATTTTATCCCTAAATATTTTACACAAAATATATTAAAGGAACGCGTTAATAACATAATTCTAGCATGTAATTTTGCGTGGCAATCCTATCGGTATACTGGACTTTAATTTGTAAACATGAAAATGGTGGCAAAAAATTTATACATTTTATTATTTACTGGTTTACTGTCGAATGTTCGTGTATTGTTAGCTCAGCCTTTTCCAGTTGAGAAAATAGCAGTTGGTAAGTCTTATTTATTTTATTTTATTCTTGTAGGGAAACTAGCAGCTAGTCTCTTAAATAACAAAAGCTCTTATATAGCACATGTAACCTAAAATATATATTTTTTATTATGACTGCTGTTTTGTCTCACTAATCAGTTTTTACTTACTTCCGAAAAAAGTTAAATTAATATACATAACATAATTAATGTTTTTATAATTTAAAACTCTTGTCTACTTTTCGATAGTTTTTTTATTTTTGCAATTTAAAATGACCTAAGTATGTTTTGTTCCCATCTCACTTCACCGCGTAGTGCGTAACGTGTTGTGTTCACTTGTGATCGAATCGATTTTCTCTTTTCGACTCAACGCGGACATCTCTTTCTATTTGAAGATTATAATGACGAGTTGCCAGGTGGATTTCAGGCCCGCATATTTTTTTTCGCCAGACCTAAGTTCTTCTGTAGGTTTTAATTAAATCCACAGATTTTATTTGGGTGGAACGAAGGCGTTTTAACGCACAGCTTGTTTGGAAGAAATCCAATATTTTTTATTACAATTCAAGCATGTTTCTTGTTTTGCAGCTATGTAACTATTTTTATTTTATCGTACTATAATCTATATTAATATCAAAATAAATATAATATTTTTAACAGAAAGCTGCAAAATACACGGCACCGCCCTCGCCGGCCGCACTCATATATTACTATTTTACTCGCGTATCAGTAGGTGTGTAAGTAATCCGCAGTCTTTGCACCGCCAAAGGGCGTTAAGTGGAAATATAATGATGGAAATGTAAATATAATACTATATTATAATACTAGCTTCGCCCCGCGGTTTCACCCGCGTATCCTTTTTATACCCATTTAGACATTGAATTTCAAAAATCGTCCTTTATTATTCCTCGTCTACATCTTAAAAACAATACCTGTGAAAAATTCAGCTTTCTAGGTCTAAGTGGTAGGCTGGGCGTTGATGAGTCAGTCCTTCTCATTTTTCATACCAAGAAACGGAAATAACTCTCTTTGAATCCCCGTTTCACCCCTTCAGAGGTGGAATTTTAGAAAACGCTAAAACACTTGTTTCTTTATTTTTATTTGTTAGCCTAAAAACAAAGTTTCATGGTTCTAGCTTCAAAAAATTGCGGACTTCCATACAAACTTTCAACCCCCGTTTCACCCCTCAGGGGTAGAAATTTAAAAAACGCTAATACACGTATTCCTTTATTTTTAATTGATAGTCTAAAAACAAAGTTTCATGATTCTAGCTTCAAAAATGACCGACTTTCATACAAACTTTCAACCCCTTTTTCACCCCCTTAAAGGTTGAATTTCGAAAAATCCGTTCTTATTCCTAGGTCAAGTTTTAAAAACAACACCTGGGAAAAAAACAGCTTTCTAGGTGTAAGGGTTTAGGCTGGGCGTTGATAGATCAGTCAGGACTTATCCTTTTATATACATATATAGATTTTTCTGCGATCGTCAGTGAGATATAAGCAGCTGACTTTAAAATTTTATATTGAAATATAAGTTAAAGGATAATAAAAAAAAACCGGCCAAGTGCGAGTCGGACTCGCGCACGAAGGGTTCCGTAAAAAAGGCGAAAAAATCACGTTTATTGTATGGGAGCCCCCCTTAAATATTTATTTTATTTTAATTTTATTACTTATTATTAAAGTAAAAATATAATTGAGTATTTTTGAATATTTCAACAGGTAGGCTGTTGCCATTATCGATATCGAGCAAAAAAGGGCAAAAAAATAGCGTTTGTTGTATGGGATTTATGATGATGGGCCCCCCTTAAATATTTATTTTATACAACAGAAATACATAATTTGTGAAAATTTCAACTGTCTATCGCGGTTCTTGAGATACAGCCTGGTGACAGACAGACGGACAGACGGATGGACAGCGAAGTCTTAGTAATAGGGTCCCGTTTTTATCATTTGGGTACGGAACCCTAAAAAACAAATTCTGGTGTTCAAGACTGTCACAAATTATTTATATCTCTTTTAAATTTTAAAAGAAATCGTATTATTTTTATAAAACATTTTTAGGGTGTCGAGTAAAACAAAGTCATCGTGGAGATTCTTGGGGGAGGCCTTTGTTCAGCAGTGGACTTCTTCCGGTTGATATGATGATGATGATGAGTAAAACAAACAACCGCCATAGTTTTATCACGTCCATCCATTCGATTATTGGATATTACAGCTAATGTCCTACTCATGAAAATGAAAAGGTTAAAATGTTGTTGTCAATTTCTAAAAGAAGAATTTTTAAAATCAGTTTAATGGTTTAGGCGTGAAGCGGAACAAACAAAAAAACTCACTTTCGCATTTATAATATTAGTTAGGATGTATGTATTAGATATATCACGAATTCACTAATATGTACCTATCTGAAATTTATTTCTTTATTTAGCACCTAAAGTTGGTAACGTTGAATAAAACATGAATATCTCTGTCTATTTCCAACCAAAAGCCTTGATACAATTTTTAATAAATTAATATACTTGTGAAACGACGAGCTTCAGACCCTCAAGGACCCATGGTCTCAACCGCAAAAGGCATAAATTGATAATTTGGACCAAAAAGTCGTATTTAAAAAAAAAAAAGGTAATTAATTTAAAATACAAACGAAACCTCTGCTTTTCCCCCAATTTTTATTTTCTTTTTCTATCTGAAAATGACCTATTTTTAGGGTTCCGTACCCAAAGGGTCAAAGCGGGACCCTATTACTAAGACTTCGCTGTCTGTCCGTCTGTCCGTCCGTCTGTCCGTCCGTCTGTCTGTTACCAGGATGTATCTCAAGAACCGCGATAGCTAGACAGTTGAAATTTTCACAAATTATGTATTTCTGTTGCCGCTATAATAAAAAAATACTAAAAATAAAATAAAATAAATATTTAAGGGGGGCTCCCATACAAAAAACGCAATTTTTTTGCCTTTTTTTGCTCGATATCATCACCAGGCTGTATCTCGAGAAACGCGATAGCTAGACAGTTGAAATTTTCACAAATTATTTATTTCTGTTGCCGCTATAACAACAAATACTAAAAACAAATTAAAATAAATATTTAATTCAAAAAACGCTATTTTTTTTGCCCTTTTTTTTCGATATCAATAATGGCAACAGGTAGGCACTTGAAATATTCACAAAATACTCAGTTGCATTTTTACTTTAATAATAAATAATAAAATTAAAATAAAATAAATATTTAAGGGAGGCTCCGATACAACAAACGTGATATTTTTGCCTTTTCTACGGAACCCTTCGTGCGCGAGTCCGACTCGCACTTGGCCGGTTTTTTTTAATATATTGCGCTAAGTTTTACACTCGTGCTATATTTCGCTTCAAAAATAAACATCATGTACTTACATTAATTAAAGTTTATAAGCCAGGCAGACGTTGTCCTGCTCTGAAATTAAAACAAAACTTAGAACCCGATTCCAGCGCCACCAATTTTGTTTTCTAATCATCGAGAAACCCATTAAAATACACACACAAAATTTCATCCAAATCGGTTCTTTGTTACCATACTCCTCCGAAACGGCTTGACCGATTTTGATGAAATTTTATATGTATATTTAGTAGGTCTGAGAGTAGGTTGTTATTTATTTTTTATACCGCTAGATCCCACGGGAACGCGGATCCTGCGGGAATGCGGGTGAAACCGTGGGGGACAAATAGTAAAACATAAATAACAACCTATTCTCAGACCTACTGAATGTAAATATAAAGTTTCATCAAAATCGGTCTAGCCGTTTCAGAGGTGTACTACAGAGGTAATAAAAACTGTGACACGAATAGATATATAAATAAAAATGAATGTTGGTAAGCGCATAACTCAAGAATGGCTGGACCAATTCGGCAAATTTATTTATAATATATTTTGTATGTTCCTTAAGGTCCACGGAAGGTTTTAATACTATAAAAAAAATTGCGAACTCACTCCTCCGAAACGGCTTGACCGATTTTGATGAAATTTTGTGTGTGTATTTCAGTGGGTTCCTCGATGATTTTAAAACAAAATTGAACCCTGTAGGTGGCGCTGGAATCGGGACCTAAGTTATGTTTTAATTTCAGAGCAGGACGACGTTTGCCGGATCCGCTAGTCATAAATAATATTAGATGGACCTAAAATAGCACATGGCTGAATACAAAATAGTTTATGTATAGTTAATCATTCTAAAAGAAAGAGAAAAAATACAATTTTTATGAGATCTGACTTAAACGAAGACTATAAGAAGGTTCATATAAAAATAATGTACCTAATGGTTGTGTTCATATAAACTTTTATAACAAAACAGATAATGGAACCTCTTTAGCCGAACGGGAAGCCTGTCCCTGAGGCTATGTTATAGGATTTAAAGAGCCTTTTCCAACTCATTCCTCAAGTTTCACATAACTTTTACGTTAGGCTTGTGGGGATGACGATTTGAAAGGCTTTTCAGGTTACCCTGATTTCGAAGTAGAACAACATTATAGTGGAATCTAGTAGCAATTATAAAATATATCTACTCATTCAAGTAAAACATGAAGTAGTGTAATTGTAATAAATTTAAAAGAAATGAGATATACTTTATGGTTTCAATTGAGAATGGATATAAAAATTCATATATCTGATATCTTTTATGAAAAAATATAGCAAATAAATATCCTGCATGTGCCATTCATCAGGCACGGTCATTTGATTCCATTCCTAAACAGAGTAAACCAGGTATATACAACATATTTTTTTTAAATATATACCTACAAAATTGATAAATACATCCAAACTCCGAACAAAAGTGTCCATGTACACAATCCAGGTATCTAATGTTCTTTCTTACCAACCACGCCAACCGGCCTGACTATACATACATTATACATCGTCTCTACTAAGGAAATTGGTGAATTTATAGTTTCCATAATTATTCACATCTTGATTTCTAGATGATACTACCATGTTAATTATCCAATTTATTTACGGTATTTACTATCTAATCAATAAGATTGTTTTCTATAATTTTATTAATGTGGTAGGAAAACAATAACAAATTCTTGAAAGTGAAGTTTAGTTTGTACAAAATTAATTTATTAATGTTAATGGGAGTTTAA
This sequence comes from Ochropacha duplaris, assembly GCA_951361185.1. NCBI lineage: Eukaryota > Metazoa > Arthropoda > Insecta > Lepidoptera > Drepanidae > Ochropacha > Ochropacha duplaris. The sequence continues at coordinate 8,418,842 of OX592690.1, forward strand.
GAATAACATTACACTTTATCTCACCTCAAAAATATTAAACGGGCAATTTACCTGGTGATATAGGTACCTACGTTTTTAGAATGACACAGTTACATTTGTAATATTATGTACCTACGTCATTGTTTTTTAGGTGTATTGTATTACGTTTGCGGAAAACAATGTAGGAAGAAATGCTCATCAAAATGTCAGCAGATTTCCAGTTTACATTAATATCAACGTGTAGCGCTTTTCAAAATAAAAATATGAGCTCAGCTACTTTCACGGTAATATTGCAAGACTTGTTTCGTTTAATAAAATCCTCTGCGCTTTTACGTTACCTGCTCGAGTCTTGAAACACTTTTGTAGCGCTGACCAAGATTTTTTAATCTTCTTTTTATGAATAGCCAAATTTCTTTCCAGAGCAAACAAATTCCTTTACTAAGTAGAATGACATTGTTAATACCTATTTAGATCCTTCATACTATGCATCTTGAAAACTTTAAACTTTCTATAAAAGGTAGATAGGTATACTTAATGTTTTTTTATAATGTCTTTTAATGAGGCAACTCATTATAAAAAAAAACATTACATGACATAACATTTCGCGTCTGTTCGTGCAATGAGTAAAAAATTATACTGGAGTTTGCGCAAAGTTGGGATCTTTTTCAACATTCGCAGCCAATAGGTATATGATATAATGAAAATATAGCTCAACATTAACAAAACTTTTTGCCAAAATATATCGGTACCGAGTTATTCGACTTTATACTAGCTTGTACTAGCTGTCCCCCGCGGTTTCACCAAAATATATCGGTACCGAGTTATTCGCCTTTATACTAGCTTGTACTAGCTGTCCCCCGCGGTTTCACCAAAATATATCGGTACCGAGTTATTCGCCTTTATACTAGCTTGTACTAGCTGTCCCCCGCGGTTTCACCAAAATATATCGGTACCGAGTTATTCGACTTTATACTAGCTTGTACTAGCTGTCCCCCGCGGTTTCACCAAAATATATCGGTACCGAGTTATTCGACTTTATACTAGCTTGTACTAGCTGTCCCCCGCGGTTTCACCCACGTGCTCGTGGGATCTTATCATTTCCCGGGTAGATTTTCTAACTGATTGGTTGTCTATGGGATATTTCATTAAATAAGCCTCCTACACACCACCACTTATCTCAATGGCCGTTACAACTTACAAAATATCATAAGTAACATAGATACATAAATAAAACATAGTCTAACATACATAAATAAATAAAACAACATAAGTATAACACCTATAATATCTAAATATACCGTATTTCAGACGTAAATGACAAAAAAATATGAATTTTTCGGAATTCAATCCCTAAAGAGGTAAAAAGGGGTACGCGGGTGAAAACGCGGGCGGAAGCATACTAGTAACAGTATTTCATAGCTATCAAAAAGCCTACCACAGAGTTTTACATCAGATAAAACTATTATTTACTCGAGGTAAACTTTGAACTAGTCACGGCTATTCACCGCATGACGGCAGAAAAAATCTAACTCAATTTATATCTACTGAAATTATAGGCTTAGAAAAGGAAGGTAAGAAATCACTAAAACTTTGCAGAAGTACCTACTGAATATAAAAAAATACGTTTCAAATGGAAGAAATATTATCAGAAATGGAGTTTCTTACAAAATAGCTCTCACAACGTAATGTGCGACCGCTTGACGTGAAAAAAGACATAGCGATGGTGTGCGACAACGTAAAGTAATGCGGAATTGGAACCAGCAAGCTGGAGCTTCCTGAGACTCGTATAAAGGTTACGGTCAGCAGTCACATATCAAAGCGATGAGGCTTTCAGAATACGGGTGCGCTCGCTTTTTCATTATTACGGCCGATAAGGATGTTCAATGAAGATTTCGTTCTTTGCTTTAGAGCGATCCTAATAATACGTATATATGTATAAGTACGACAGTGAAATTTTGATTGGAATAAAGTATTTTGAGCGCTCATTTAAGCATCTGTTTGTTTGCAGAATTAAATAAAGATAATATTTCTAAAAAGTATTCAAATCAATAAAAAAATATAATTTATTGAATTATATTTTATTTATTTATTATTTTACATTTGTTGTAAATAAAATAATTATATTTCTTTATTAAAAAAAAAATTGATTTATGGATAATAAAAAATAAAACAGTAGGTATGTTAACGCAAAAGATATGCGTCATAGTAGTACTATTAACTAATAAATACTAAATAATGTAGTTATTTACCTATACCTATGTACAATTGAACATGCCATTTTATTAACATGTATTATATATAAATATTATAATTTTATACGTAACTAGCTTTCCGCCCCGCGGTTTCACCCACGTATCCCTTTTTTATCCATTTAGAGATTGACGATTGAGATTTAATCTTCGTCTACATCTTAAAAACAATACCTGTGTAAAAATTCAAGTTTCTAGGTCCAAGGTTGTAGACTGGGCGTTGATGAGTCAGTGAGTCAAACCTTCTCATTTTTCATACCAACTTTGAACACCCGTTTTACCCCTTCAGGGGTGGAGTTTTAGAAAACGTTAAAACACGTTTTACTTTGTATCTAATTTTATTGTTAGCTTAACACAGTTTCATGCTTCGAGCTTGAAAAATGGCGGACTTCCATACAAATTTTCAACCCCTTTTTCACCCCCTTATGGGTTGAATTTCGAAAAATCCGTTCTTATTCCTCGGTCACGTCTTAAAAACAACACCTGTGAAAAAATCTGCTTCCTAGGTCTAAGGGTTTAGGCTGGGCGTTGATGAGTCAGTCAGGACTAATCTTTTTATATTTATTTTATACGTAACTAGGCTTAAATAAATTAATGGTAAAAAAACTTTTTTAAAACAAGCTTTTGTTTAATTGCTCTAAAAAAAGAAAATGTATAATGATTTAAAAGCTTGTCGTGAGGTTTACCTGTGTACTAACTAGTCTTGCTTGACATACTTATTATAAGTAATTCTATAAAGAAAATATCTATACTAATATTATTATAAAGAGGAAAGATTTGATTGTCTGTTTGTTTGCATTGAATAGGCTCCGAAACTACTGGATCGATTTCAAAAATTCTTTCACCGTTGGGAAGCTACACTATCTTTAATGAACATAGGCTATATTATATTTTCAAAATAAATAGGGATTCTTGCTAAAACTCCAATAATATAACCCGAGGTGTAAAAAAATGACTTAAAAATTCCTTACATCGCGTGCGCTGCGAAAACTATTCATGATAGAACAAAATAATGTCCTACAATTTTGCAGAACACATCATTATCTCCAAAAAATGTCCGAACAGCATATATCTAGCTATTATAGTTATGTCACAATAAGTGTTCTTTTATTTTTTTTTAAATTAATTGAAATGCCGGCGCTAAAAAAGGCTCTTTATTTATCCTTTGGCATTAATCCTTATCAAAATAAATTACTTCATATTCAAGACTGCTTCAATACCTTTATACAAATAAATTATTCAATTCGGACATTTCATTCGAAAGATATCACGAGTTTAAAAATGTAAGTATTAGACAAAAGTCGCGTGGTCGCCGCTCACCCCGCTCGGCTAGATCAGCACCATAATAATACTCGTAATATGCGATGTAGGCGTCACGGGGGTACTAGAGGGGAAAGAAATAAAGTGTAGTGTTGAAATAAATAAGAAAGGATTCTTCGAAATTCAACCCCTGAAGGGATAAAAAAGGGCGGGTACGTGGGTGAAACCGCTGGGCGGACAGCTAGTTTCCTATAAAATGTGCTAATCTCGCGACAAGCTTTTATATCATTTCATAAATTGTGTAATACATGTACAAAATTGATTGGTTTGATTTAATTTAATAGTTATTTGTTATACAAGAGTGGAAAGTTGTTTCAAAAATTAGAATCCTTAGAGGGAATTAAAAGAGGACGAGGTGAAAAATCTTTGCACTCGAGTGCAACACGTAATTTTTCATCCCACCTCAGCGAGGAAATGACTAAATGCAAAATAAAAAGAAAATGGCGCGCGCAAAGTAAATTAAAAAAAGTACACCAAGAAGGTTCCGAGTCAGAGTTTTTGACAAATTAAAAAAAGATTTTTTAATTTGTCAAAATTATATTATTTTATCTATTTTTGTATAAGTTTAAGAATAAAATGGTTAAACATTTGAAAAAAAGCCAATATAGTCAGATGGTCCAAAAATATTTAAAAAATGTAACCTTGCTGAGTTTCTTGCCGGTTCTTCTCAGTTGAAGGCTGACACAGGCACATTACAATTAAGATTTCTATTATAATAAATTTAATATTAAATAATAAATTTGCAGGTGATGGATTGCCATCCTTGCAGCTATTTCTAAGATTAAGTAAAGCTATATGTGGATCAGAGTTATCAAACATACATTTTTTTTATAATGTACTTGACTGTTTTAACACTGGCTTCAGCAAGAGCATTTGATTTTGGAAAGTTTGGGGAAGAAGTTGTGTATTTAAAACCATAGTTTTCAGCAAATAATTTGAACTCTACGCTAAAAAACTGTGGACCATTGTCTGACATAACCTCAGTAGGAATACCATGCCTTGCTAATATTGATTTGAAATGTTTAATAACTGTGTTAGAAGTTAAATCTTCTAATCTAGCAACTTGTATATATTTACTGTAATAGTCAACAATGATTAAGTAATATTGCCTATTTATTTCAAATATATCTGTTCCAAGCTTTAACCAAGGTAAATTTGGTATCTCATGAAATATTAGTGGTTCTTTACAATTATTAGGTCTAAAACTAACACATACATAGCAATTTTCACACTTATCTTTTATATGAGAAGACATACCAGGCCAAAACATAACACTTTTTGCACTTCTTATACAATTATTTGAGCCAAAATGTCCTTCATGTATTAAATCAATCATCATTTTCTGAAGTGAAAGGGGTATAACAATTCTATTCTAAGGTATTAAATTGGTTTACAGTAAATAATTTAGTTTTAAATGCAAAGAAAACTAAGTGTATTAAATTTACATTACCAAATGTAAAAAAAGTTGGTAGTAATTTAATGTTAAATAATGAAGTTCTCAATCTTGTCAAATCAAGCCTAGCCTTTTTGGCATTCTGTTTATGCTTTGGAAGCATATGCCACAGGTTGACTTTCTTGTAAAAGGCATGCTCCAACACCTTTGGAACTACAATCTACAGAAATAGTAATATTTTTATTTGTGTCAAATATTTTTAATGTGGGAGCGTTAGAAATGGCATATTTTAGTTTATTAAAAGAATTTTCATGTAAATGTTGCCATTGAAATAGTATATCTTTCTTTAGTAATTCTTTAAGAGGTGCAGTAATTGAGGAATAATTTTCAATAAATTTAGATAAATAATTTGTCATACCGAGAAACCTTTCTAAATCCTTTTTGTTTTGCATTTTTTTAATGTCTCATATTGCTTTCACTTTCAATGGATCGGGTTTAACATCTTTGTTACTCACAACAAGACCTAAAAATTTCACTTCCTCTTGGAAAAATTCTGACTTTTGTTTATTAAACTTAATATTGAATTTCCTGGCTATATCAAAAACTTTTAATAGACATGCATTATGATCATCTATAGTGCTAGAATGAATTATTAGATCATCACAATAAAATTCAACACCATCAATATTACTGAATGCTTCTTCCATTCTTTCCTGAAATGCCTCAGTAGAAACTGAAACGTTTGTAACGATAGTTACCAAAAGGTGTCGAAAATGTGTAAAGTTTTGAGCTTTCAGAATCTAATGGGACAGTCCAAAATCCACTATTACAATCTAATTTTGTGAAATATTTATCATTGTACAGTTTATCAACAATATCTTCAACAGTAGGAAGCTGTTTATGCTGTCGTATAATAAATTGATTGAGATACCTGGGGTCAATGCAGATACGAATTTTATTGTTAGCTTTCTTCGTGATTACTACAGAGTTGACCCACTCCACTGGTTCTATAATTTTCTCTATGATGTCTAATTCAACCATCCTTTGAAGTTCCTTTTTTAAAGGTTCTCTAATCGTTATTGGAACTCGACGGGGTGGATCGGCTCTGGGTATTGCAGCTGGCTGTAATTTTATGTGAAATGGTTTTTCAAAACAACCAATACCATTAAATAAATCTGAGTTTTCATTTATAATATCATTCATATTCTTATGGCCATATAACACTTGGTTAACATAATTTCTAAAAACAAGTTTTAATTTTTGGCATGTTTTCAATCCTAATATAGTTGAACATTCTCCATCAATTATTACAAAATCAATATTGTCACTTTTCATATTATTTAATTAACATTTGATTGTACAAATACCTTTAACAGATATATTTTTATTGTCAAGTGTTATAAGACTAATTTTTTTTCTTATAATAAACTTAGGGTCAAGGCCAAGTTGTTTAAACACAGAAAATGACATACAGTTGACCTGTGCACCAGTATCCAATTTAACTTTGATATTATTATTATTAATACAAATTTGTTCTAACCACTCACTTTCATAGTCTGCTGTCACCGTTCCTACAAAGAAAGTTTCTTCCACTTCATCATTGGTATCAACATTTGCAAGTTGTTTTGCTCTGCAGACCTTTGCGAAATAATTGCGCTTGCCACATTTTTGGCAAGTTACCCCAAACGCCGGACATTGATGAGATGGAAACCAATTTCCGCCACACTTGAAACACTTCTTAATAGATTTCTTTTCCAGAGAGAAGCCCTTTTCTATGTTCATGCTATTATTTCCTGGATTTCCTATTTGTTTAATATTTAACACTTCATGACTTTCCCCTTTATTTATTTCAGTTATCCGTTTATTCGAAATTTTGGCTGCTCTACAGACATCCACCACCTTCTGCAATGTAAGGTCATCAGATCCTAGCAGCATCTGTTTGACGGTGTTGTTGTTGAGGCCTAATATTAATATATCTCTTAAGATTTCTTCTCTGAGGTCCTTAAACTCACAAGACAAACTTTTATTTGTTAATTCTGTAATGTAGCTTTGAAATGACTCGCCTGGACTCTGGCTTCGTGTAAAAAATTTATACCTTTCCATGGTTGTACTTTTCTTTGGTATACAATGGCCGTCAAATTTAGTTTTGACGTCTTGAAAGGAAGACCCGGTATCCAAATTAAAGGAGTTACATACCTCAACGCCTTTGGAACCGATTAAATGTAAAAGTTAAGCAACTTCTCTTTTATCTGAGACCTCTTCTAGGTCGTTTGCGATGAGGAATAATTCAAATCGTTGAAACCATTTGATCCAACTGTGAGAGAGATTATCCGATTGATAGCACATTGGCTCAATTGGGTTACTCATTGTTAATAATTGAGTTCCCATTTTCTCTGTTTGTTTTTTTTCTCTGCCATCTTCAACCTGACACCATGTTTTATTAAAAGATATTAGTATTAATTAACTTGTTTATTCTCACTCAATCCTTATTCAATAATCACCGCTATCTACCGCTATCCGCCATGGCTATCTAATATTCACCTCATCCTTTCACAGACTATAATACCATAGAGTATCCTCAACAATATCGTCTATTTTCTACTTGTCAAACAAAAATAAACATGAAAACAACTTTAAATTATTTGATTGGTTCACAAAAGGTGATTTAAAGGCGATGATAGCTCAGTGGTAAGTAACGTCGGATACCTCGGCGAAGGTCGTGGGTTCGAATCCTTACAATGAGCTTGAGCTTTCGGTGAAGGAAAACATCACGAGGAAACCACAGCATGGTGGTAGGGTACTTTTTAGTACTCGACTGGCTGGCTACCACCCTCAAGTTGAAAATCTGTCGCCAAGCACCTGCTGGTGAGTTCCGGCAATTGCACTTGAGAGCCAGTTCGCCTTTAAAGCATTGTAATAAGGTGTACAACACATTAGCAATCCCCTGGTATTGCCAATGTCTATAGGCGACGGTTGTCACTTACCATCAGGTGACCCGCCTGCGTCGTTGTCACTTATGACATAAAAAAAAAGTTCTAGGGGAATAATAAAACCGTAATAATTAATTAATGAATATTTAAATTTTACGAGCTAGTGAGAAATTTCTATACATGCTTAGGGCAGTTGTTTAGCCATGACCTTTGCCCATATCTTTTTACCGTATTAAATTAGGACCTTGATTTTTATACACCTAATAGGGACTATAGACCTCAGTATCTGGTATAAATTTCAGCTTGCTAGGTCCAACCCATTCCTGAGAAAATCGGTGGTGATACACGAACGGACAGACGGAAAAGAGGGTTATCAGGGTTCCTTTTTACCTTTTGAGGTACGGATCCTTAAAACCGAACAATTTCAAAATTTTAATAAATGACAACCGAGTATTAAATAAAATAATATGATTATAATTTGATTTCGACCTGCCTACCCGGCCCTGCCCTACCCGGTTAGTCCGGACGAACAAGATTCAGACATAATATGAATTAAAATTGCTTGAGTTTGCTTTGTTTCGATTTGTTTGTTTTAGTTCTTATAACATGCAAATATAACTATAATTATTTAGTTCTACTAGGTGTGACTAAATTGACAAACGTAGCTTATTAAATTGTTAATTCCTTATCACAGGTGCTATCTTCGATCAGAATACTGAAGAGATCCAAAATGTATTCAAATATGCGCTGACTATCCACAATCAGAACATCACCAGTCGAAGATTGGAGTTGCAGGCATACGTCGACGTCATCAACACTGCCGATGCATTCAAACTATCGCGACTCAGTAAGTATTTTATAATAATATATTACTACTGTTCCCCGCGGTTTTACCCGCGTTCCCGTGAGATCTTATCTTTTCTCGAGACAAAATGTAGCCTATGTTCATCAGGAATAATGTAGCTTTCTAATAGTGAAAGAATTTTTCAAATCGGTCCAGTAGTTTCAGAGTCTATTCAATGCAAACAAACAATCAAATATTTCTTCTTTATGATATTGGTATAGATAAGATAATATAAATGTCTAGTGTGAAGAATATCGAACAATGGGGTCAAAGCTCGAGAAACAACCCCGAATCGTCAATCGATCCTGGCTATTAGGTATTGCCCCATGATGACGCAAGACTAACCATCAAACAAACGGAAAACGAACAAACCTTTAAAACATTACAAGACCGGCAGTTAGTTTCCGTCATCCTCCGTATTCCCCAGACCTAGCTTGAACTGATTACCATTTTATCGCAATTTGGACGAATTCGTGCAAGGAAAAAACTCGTGTTCTCAGGAACCGGTACAAAAGGCCTTCAGTATTGAAGCCTTTGTACAGTCCCTAGATCCCCGATAAAAAGTATCGAGTAGGTGGGTACAAATTTAGGTACTCTGTATTGTCTCAAAATCTCGAATTTTGAGGCGTCCTAACTGAGAGCCATGAGGTTAAAAGTATCGATATGTTTAAGTCTTGTTTAAGTGCATAACGTAGGTTATGCCAAAAAAGAAACTCTATTTATCATGTCTTTATCATGTAGTCATTACAAATATGACAAAAATACACAAAGTATTTAGAAACTAGACATCATATATCTACGATTGTTGCTAACGGCTGGCTTATGAACGGATAGCTTTAACAGGAGTTTCCTCACTGGTTTCTATTATACGGTGCGGGCAAGGGGAATCCATTCGTGTCTTGGTAAATACTAAGATGAAGTTTTTATTCGCGGATGAATCCACTGAGTAGTAACACAGTATAAAGATATATATTTATACTGTGGTAGTAAGCTACTAGGTACGTACTGTATACAAGTATACACCGTCACTTTTAAGATATATCTTTATACTGTGGTAGTAAGCTACTAGGTACGTACCGTATAAAAGTTTACATCGTCACTTTTAAGATATATCTTTATACTGTGGTAGTAAGCTACTAGGTACGTACCGTATAAAAGTTTACATCGTAACTTTTAAGATATATCTTTATACTGTGGTAGTAAGCTACTAGGTACGTACCGTATAAAAGTTTACATCGTCACTTTTAAGATATATCTTTATACTGTGGTAGTAAGCTACTAGGTACGTACCGTATAAAAGTTTACATCGTCACTTTTAAGATATATCTTTATACTGTGGTAGTAAGCTACTAGGTACGTACCGTATAAAAGTTTACATCGTAACTTTTAAGATATATCTTTATACTGTGGTAGTAAGCTACTAGGTACGTACCGTATAAAAGTTTACATCGTCACTTTTAAGATATATCTTTATACTGTGGTAGTAAGCTACTAGGTACGTACCGTATAAAAGTTTACATCGTCACTTTTAAGATATATCTTTATACTGTGGTAGTAAGCTACTAGGTACGTACCGTATAAAAGTTTACATCGTCACTTAAAATAACTTACAATACCTTACTACGATTAATTTAATACTACTCATGAATGAAAGATGCACGATTATCAATAAATCAAATATAGGATTATTTCAATTTTCTTTTGCTCAGGATCTATGTATAAGACGTTTTTAATACATTTTATTTTTGAATTTTTATTAGTAAAACATTTTTCTCTTAAGAACTATTTCGCGTGTTTTTTTTCAGTAACATAAAAAGGAATGTCAACCAATGTTTAAAATTAATCCTGTTAGCTGTACCTTTCGCAAATCACGATCTTCCTATTATTTCCTACAAAAAATACAATCCCTTTTTACAACAGCATTAAAAGCATCGTGAGATGAATATAATTATGACCGTATTCAAATAGTGTCAGTGTCTTGGAATGAAATTAAGCTTGCAAGACTGTGTGCCATTGGCTCGAACCGGGGAGTCTTTAAGATGAGTGTCATCAGCATGTAGCGTGATCAGAATATTATAGACGGCGCGACCCGGAAATGCCGTCAACATGATCGATACTCTTGAAACTGGAATCCGCTCCCTGAAGTTTATCTTATCTTTATATAAAAACATGTAATGAATGTAGTGAACTTCTAGACTACAGACGGCTGGACGGATTGTGGTAAAATTCTGTGTGTTTTCAAGTGGATTCCAGAATGGTTTAGATTCTTAATTGGACCCGGTAGCTGGCGCTGTAATCCAGTTAGTTATAGGTGATTTTTTTTAAATCAAATCAAATCAAGTAATTTATTCAACCAAGTCTTAGGTATTACAATGATATGTTAAAATAAATATAAGTCCTTCTTAAGACTGCCATTAAAATGGCGTATGAATCGGTATGAATATTTGTTGTGAATTAGGTACATAATGTGAAATAAGTGCATATAATAGACAGAACATGAAGTGAATTAAACAATTACATAAATACAATATACAAAGCAATACCTACACAAATCACCATTCAACATCAAAGCTCCAAGGTACCAACGCAAAATATGTGAATCTATGTCGTCGCATGATAACCCAATATCGCACATCCATATTATATTATTTTAGAGCATGACAACGTCTTCAAATTCAAATATATCTTTATTCAGTGAATTTATTACAAGTATTTTTAATCTTCACATGTTTCATATATTATGAAGTTTTTTTAAAACTCTAATGCACGGTTCGGAAGGTTGTTTTGTTCTTTGGTCTGCTTGTCTATCTGTTAAGATAGTATTATCACAGTAATCTTTATACTGTGGTATTATGAAATACAGCATCTTATATGTAGTTTGTTAAAGTTTAATATGAAATTTAGAATTTGTCACAGTAAAATAAAATAGCAAGGACTACAGGAATTTGGTACATTAAAAAAAACAAAATATGAGAAATTTTCACAGCAAAATCATGGTTTTACTAATTTTGGAGCAACTATAGTTAGGTAACATAGCTTAAAACGATTACAATCTATTCCATTACTGTTATTGAATAAACTAATTTCAGGTTTATCTAGGTAAATAGTACCTACTACTTACTAGACGTCAAGGACGTAGGGCCTGGAATGATTTATTTGTGTAAATAGCGCCAACTCTGAAATAAAAAAAAAATTAAGTCGCAGGAACCAAAATAAATAGTTTCTTGTCAAAACAAAACTAAAAAAGCGAAGGTAAAATTTCTGAGCGACTATTGTGTAATCTAAAAGTAACTCATTTCTTAGATAACACAATAGTCACAAAGAAATTCGACCCTCAGCTTTAGGCACAAAAAGACTGTCTTATGATGAAAAGATAGTATTAAAAATAAAAATTACGACATATTTTCATATCTCCAGGAAAATGAGAACAATACTCTTGCGGAAATTAAAAAAGAAGAAGCAAAAGTAAATCGTCCGTAAACGAGGATGAGTGGCAACCGCAGACGCCGCGCCTATAAGCTTTAACGACGAGTACAGTACCGACCGCCCTTCCATGGGGTCACTGGCTGTAATTACATGTCTTGTATTGAGCCTCAATAATCAAGGCATTAAAGTACCTACCATAGATTTTATTCTTTACGTTAATTTAATTAAAACAAACGAATGAAAATAAACTAAATATTTACGTTTAATTATCTACTTACGTAGCTTGAGTCTTATTACTTAATTAGCTGTCCTCCGTGGTTTCACCCGTATTCCCGAAGGATTTTATCTTTTACCGGGATAAAAAGTATCCTATGTTTTATTCCAGGATATCCATCTACCTGTGTGCCAAGTTTAATCAAAATCTGTTCAGCCGTTTTTGAGTTAGAAATAGTATAACTAACCCGACTTCCAGCCGGGCCATGATTTTTCTGGGAGTGGCTTTTATCAGTCGACATGAATATTAAACCTAGAGTTTCGCTACGTTACGTTTACGGTTTAAGTACGAAACATACAAAAATCTTCACAGTACATATTCCAGAATCCGCACCATCCCCAGTAATTGCACGCTAACGTAATTATTTTAAAAGCCTGTCAGAGGATCTAATTTAATGAACATAAAATAAAGCGTATTTCCCTCATTTAATCTGTCTTACCGTCTAGTTTTTTTTATCTCAGCTTTGATGAGCGAATTAGTGGCGTAGTTAGTTGAACCGAGTTAGACAATTTTGTTTTGTGGATAGGCTCGTGGAGTTTGAGCTCGATCAAAGTGACGGCCTATGGCCGACGGATGCGGCCAAAAATAGTACCTAATCGTAATATGTACATGATATTTAATTAGAATGCGAAATAACTTACGATAAGTACGCCTGTATTGGTCCAAATTATCAATTTATGCCTTTTGCGGTTGAGACCATGGGTCCGTGGGGGTCTGAAGCTCGTCGTTTCGCAAATATTTTATGTAAAAAATTAATCGAGGCCTCGGGTGACCGGCGGGCGGGGAGCTTTTTCCGCCAACGCATCAGCTTGGCCATCCAAAGAGGAAACGCTGCCAGCCTTCTGGGAACCTTGCCGATCGGCAGCAGCGGCAGCCTCGAAGAAGTTTTTTATGTATTGTAATTGTACATTTGCATGTATATTTTGTACATTTGTTGTAAATAATAAAATAATAATAATAAACTTACGATAAGTAAGTAGAATGAAAATAAATGGTTGGATACGAAAATCATGAAACGTCTGTTTATGCGGCCAAAACATAAGCTGAATCCATTCTGGTTTTTTTTTTTTAAGAATGATAGACCTCTTACATTTACGTAATACATGATTCTTGAAATATCTGGTATAAGACGTAGCTGCAGACCTTGAAGCCTTGAAATATATTTTGACATGAATACAAAATACTCTCGAAGTATAGTTGAGATTGATGACCAGTTTAAAATCAAGATAAACAATTGACATTGAAGGCATCCCATTAGCATATGTAAGATAAAAATTACCCAGCAATATCAATCAGAGATAACAATATAAAAAAATAAACATTATTTCAAGTAATATAAGAAAATTTATATAGTAAGTTGGTTGCGCTCGCTGAAATAATTACATAATTGATTTAGTTTAGTTATTACAGGGCCAGGGCAGAATGTATACGAAACATATACCCACACTAGGCTTACCTGTATTGTGAACACTAAATACAATTTATTTGGAAATATACTATAGTATGGATGGATATAGCGATAACTTCTGTGGCACGAACTTCATAAGTGCCCTCCTAGGGCCTACTCTGACTATATTTATGCAATATCAAAACATTCACGTTTCATGTTTGGATATAGGAGGTAATCTCCAAAATTACTATAATATTCTTCACATAATAGGAATCTAAAATTATCCCTGAGTGCTAATAGATTACATTTTTATCGCACACAGGTGAAACTGCGAGCTAAAAGCTACAGTTTTAATAATAAAGTCACTTCGATATTTTTTTCATAACAACAATTACCTATGGTAAAATTATAATTTTATTGGCTTATGCTCCGACATATAAATTTTACAATGATTTATTTTTTTTGAAGCGTTAACTTTTTGAATAATCTAATAAAATCATAATTTCTCATTTAACAGTTTGCAATCAATTTGCGCGGGGTGTCTTTGCAATGCTGGGTGCAGTTACGCCAGAATCCTTTGACACTCTCCACTCATACACCAATACCTTTCAAATGCCGTTCGTCACGCCGTGGTTTCCAGAGAAGGTTAGTGTAATTTGAAGTATTATCATGTTTAGAAAGATTGCACGCAAACGACTTTCCACTCGATTTTATGTCACATGAATGAAAGCCCTTTTTACCAGGCTTTCATAGTGCCAACTAAGTCAAAGACAAACAGAGTTCTTGAAGTAGACTATGCGGAAACTCCTGCTTCTATAAGTTGTATTAATTTACTCGTAAACAATTTAAATATGGCTTAGATATTAATAAACTTACCATATTATGCTAGAGCTGTCCTTTGTTAATATATATTATACCATTCAGTAGTGTAATTAAGCATAGGTTTATATTATTTGTCAATTCTGAATTGTTTAATATTATGCTTTTCTGCCTTTTACCAAATAAACTGACTTTCAAAATGTTTTAAGAATATCTAATATTTTATTTCTATATCAACTAAGCTATGATTAGGTTTTTTTTTTAAATTAATTTTATAAACAATTAATATTTGTTTTCACCAGGTGATACCACCATCATCGGGTCTGATTGACCACGCCATAAGCATGAGACCTGATTACCACAAAGCTATTGTTGACACCATAATTTACTACGGCTGGAAAGAAATCATTTATATGTACGATTCACATGATGGTAAGTAACATTTCATATTTATTGGATAAGAATAGATAGAATAAATAAGTTCTATGCTGTATGTAGTGTTTTTATTTTACGAGCGACGCTCAAGATATATCGGCGGAAAAAAAAACCAGTACTTATAACTTAAAATATATATTTTTTAAACCAAAAGAAAATACATTGTAGATTTAAACAAAAATTCGCCAAACTGCATTACAGTTTGTTGGCGAATGTAGTGCACTCTAATTATGAACTTATACTTAACTTAACTTAAACCACAGTCTATTTAAACGTTGTTTTTACGCTGTGCTTAAACTAACACACAAAGTAGGTAGGTATAATACCTAGGTACTATGCAGGTAACTTACTACAATTTTTGATGTACATTTGAAATTAAATTGTTTAAAAAACACTGACTAGTTTCTAATATTTGAAACTATGAAATTCGTCTGGGTACCGACCTTGTCCAACAGATAAATTCACAAACTTTGCTAAGACTGGGCTTATTTGTTTTTGAATATATTTTATGTCCTGTACTCTAATATTATCAGTACCCGGGGCTTTTTCGCTACTAAGATTACTTATTATACTGTTTACATAGTCTGATGATACCTTTTTAAATCTAAAAGAAACATTACTACTCACTACAAAGTCATTTCTTTTTAAAAACAGATGATTACAACTGTGCTTGATATTTTGCGTTTCCATAAAGTATACATTTTCCGTTGTGTCTGTTTTTCCAAGATATTTTAAAATTACATCATCTAAATTTAGTTTGGTTTTTCCTGTCCATTCATTTATTTTTTCCCAAATTTTCCTAAAATCATTATTGCATTTTTAATATCACTTTGTCTATACTTATTATTCACTAAGTTAATACGTTTGTTAGTTTTATTTCGGTATTTTGTATATTGCAATCTATAGTTCATATTTTTTGGCGCTGATTTCCAGATTCTAAACAATTCATCTCTACGATTTATCATAAACTCTAAGTCGGCAGTTATCCAAGGTTGGGAAACTCTTTTGGTTCTACTAGGTGATATTATCTTGGATTCAGTATATATTTTGTTAAAAATACGGTACACATTTTCATATTTAACAACATCGGACAATCTATCCTACATAAATCGCTCCAGTCTTAATTGCTTAATTTTTCACGAATCAGTTTGTTATTAAGGACACATACCTTGTTTTTATGTTTACCACTTTGTACATTTCTATCCGCCGACTTGATGCAGACCCCAACCAAATAGTGATCCGATATCTTGCATGTAAGCATATGTGACTCAGCGGTGGATGCAGGCCGCGCGTGTACGATGCGCACCCACACATGATCGATGCATGAACCTACTAGCCGGCCGGCGATCACCTCCTCGCGCGTCGCATCTATGATTACGCACTGTAGACCATGTACACACATCGCGTCTTTATAGCTGGTCAACAAAGTACACATCCTGGTATCTTGGATATCCATGTTCATATCCCCGGCCACAATAATGTGGTGCTTTTTAGGTATTTGTCTTAGTATTCGGTCTAGATCTTCCACTAATTGTAATTTATAAGTATTTGGAGGTCTGTAAATTGCCACAATATGAGTTGAATTCGTATCATTTGTTATCCTTCCATTTATAATTTCTGTAGCATGCCCTATTATGCAGGTACACTCAAAGCTATATTATATTTTTATATAAATTAAAACTCCTCCTCCTCTCTTTTTTTCTCTTGTGTTTGCGTATGTATCATATCCCTCTATTTTAAATCGGGGTAATTCCTCATGTTTAATATTTATTTCAGTAAGAATTATAATGTCTATTTTATTATCGCATTGTTTTAATAATAATAAGAACTCGTTATAATTCTTTCTATGTGATCTTATGTTTAAATGAACTATAATTTAATTTTCTGTTTGTGTTTTTATGTAATTGCTCCAAATATCCGTACTTTCATTTATTATATTTTATATCTGTGTTTACAACTAATTGTATATCTGTGAATTTTAACTAATATAGCTTTAACCACAAAAAATTTAAACATTATTCCAATGGGCGTTATATGCACACACATTCATTTACGCAAATCAATATGCTCGCACACCGATCTAATATTATAGATTTTTTTGTCGTCGTCTTCCTTTCGGGCCAGTATTTTTGAGTTTTGAACCCAAATGTATTTAACATGGCCTTTGAGTTGTGTTTTGGCATTCCACAACAACTCTTTCATCGGTTTGGTTAGATTTTCGTTAATGTATATTGGCCGTGTATTATTACCATTTTTATAAATATCATTGTTATTTATGCGCATTTTGCGTTGGCTTATCCATTCATCGCGGGCATCACGTGATCGGAGTGTGATCACAACCGGCCGCGGAAGAAGTTGTTTCTCGCCGCTTTTTTCGATACCCACTCTTTATTTTATCAATATTTTGAAAATCGAGATTAAGCTTCTCGGCAATATTTTTTACAACCTGCTCAATCTTTTCATTATCTTTGCTTTCTAACCCAACAATCTCAACATTTTTCTCTCGTTCCTTCTGTTCTATATATACAATTCTCTCTTCTAACGCCTTATTGCATTTTTCATAGTATACATTATTTTGTTCCATGGCCGTTAATTTTCGTTCAGCACTCTGTTTGAATTTTATCATTTGTTGATATTTCTCTGCGTACAAATCAACTGTTTCTGCCAACTCATCAAGCTTTTTCTGCTTGGAGAATATGATTTCCAGTTTGGAGTTGATTTCCACAAGTACCGATTCTGCGGTAGACTTATTTATATCGATGTTGATTTTTGGAGCCTGTAGTTTTGGGCTCGATTCGTGTTTCTGACAATCATCTCAATGGGTTTCGGGTTATCTTTTTAGTATCCGAGAATAATAATAAAACAAAAGAAAATTTATCGTTTTATCGTTTTGCTTTACAACAGAAAATGCTGGTTTTATAAATCGTAAATTGTACGCTCGCCGAGGATTACAGCAGAGCTGACTCTTCCGATAATAAAATGTCGACACGAAAGAGATTGCGGTGGAAAACTGTGTGGCTAATAGTCACTGCAGCCGCTTTAATGGGGTGCCTTTCAGCGATGGAAATGTGCCAATTGTAATTCGACCGAATATTTCCATTGATTAAAACTAACTGACCTACGGGGCTACGAGACTATTAAGAGCATCGATATAGTACGAAAAAGGGATATTTACATAATATTTATTATCGAATAAATTTTAACATTTTTTTTGATTTATATTAAATGTAGATTTAAATAATCTGACATGTTCCACGCGTTTACTTGAACTAGCCGAGAACACGATGTAAAAAACAATATTTTTTAAATTTTGTAATCTACTAAATCAATCTCAGATTATACTATACAATGAGTAATTATGCACAATACTCAAATGGTTGTAATATTTTTTCCTACATACATACACATTACTTTACTTTATACTTCTTAGCAGATAAATAAATATTGTTATTATTGAGGCGAACTAGAACGCCTACTGTATAATGATAAAAAGCTGCCATGCTTACATTGAAAAGCTCGCTGTAAAATAAATTGCTTTTGTAGCATTTTAGGTGTTCACAGGCGGATGCATTATACAGCTTCCTTTGCTATTATTGTATCCACGTTTTGTTAACAAGTTATACCTACTAGTTTCTACCTCGATGGGCCCTACTCGTCGGGGGAGCGACAAGTGCTTGAAAACATTTTGAGCAATAGTTACAGTTCTATGCTTCTATTTAATTATTATACTTGTTCTATTGCTGAGTTTTTTGTCGGAGTCTTCTCAGTTTAAGCGTTTTTCGAACCAGTGGTAGAGTCAATTATAACTTATATTAGAGCCTAAACGAAATAAATGGGTTTTTGAATTTGCGTTTATACCACTGTCACAAACACAATAGAGTTTATAAAAATAATAGATCACAGATTACCCGAAAAATCGTAGAAGTAAGGTCCTTACAACAATTAAAAGCGTCCGTAGCATTGGCTGAACAGAGGGGAGGCATCATAACCATGCCCCAAACGCAAATTGAGTCAAAGCTGCTTGCGAGTGTTATGGTGGACCTATGCTTGCATTATTCATTACTGTTTCTTAAAACCTGGCAAAACAATTACTTGCAGAGGTGTACTGTTAACAATTGTAAATAAATTAAGTAAGCTTGTTGTCACACAACCGAGACTTGTCAATTATTCTCGTCCAGTGCTTTTTCAAGATATCTTTGTTTAGATTTTTAAATTGTTTTCAAAATAGTGGTTTATAGGTTAAATATGAAATTTGTAGCAGAATAAATTTTGTGTTTTACAATCTGGTAAAACACAATGATGAAAGACAAGAAGCTTATCGTATAATCCATTGAGCATGTTAAGAACATACCTAGAACTAAGTGGCCATCAAAATATTGATGAGTTTATTATCACTGAAATTATAAAGTACGTTCAATATCTTTAATTTAGTAATAGTAGTACAATAATAGCGTCTTAGTATTCACGGCACAAAGGCTTAACAGATTTTGATGACATTTGGTACGGGGATACCTTGCACCCTGGGTATTATAGGCTTTATTTTTAAATAAACTCCAACTCCAAAAAGGGAATCAGAAGGTAACAAATTTCACGCAGACGCAGTCATAGGCAAAAGTTTCATAATACATTATCAAAATAAAATATAATAGGATACTGGACGAAAACGGCACATCATGCACGGTAAAATTCCATTTGATTATCACAATGCGTTTGTAGATTTGACTATAAAGTTTTACGTCCTCTAGCGCGATTGCAAGACCACCTTTGCTCTTAAACTGCACCTAATGATATTACCGAGTCTTTCTTTCTCATTGCGCCAGTTTGCTTTGCTCATTGCTCTTTAATCGCTTTAGAAAATTGCTACCTACTGTTAAAGTAAATTAAAAGCGTATTGTTAACATTATTAGTAGGTATTATGATTCAAGACCGGATTTAAAACATTCTGTAGAACTTTCAACCTTGATCAAGGGAAGAACAAAAAACTTTTTTTTTTAATTTCGGATAAGTGTTGCGGTCACCGCAATCTCGCTATGGTCAGTGTATGATAGGTGTTTGGCGACAGGTTTTCAACTTAATGGTAGTAGCCAGCCAGCCGGGTACTACAAAGTACCCTACTACCACCGTGCTATGGTTTCCTCACGATGATTTCCTGCACCGAAAGCTCAAGCTCATCGTAGGATACGAACCCACGACCTTTGCTGCGATATCTGACGTCAATACCACTGAGCTATCATATACGGTTTATTGGAAAAATATTCTTTTTATTATATACTAGCTGTCCGCCCCGCATTTTCACCCGCGTACCCCTTTTTTATCCCTTAGGGGTTGAATTTCGAAGAATCCTTTCTTATTCCTCGTCTTCGTCTTAATAACAACACTTTATTTCTCTCCCCTCACGTACCCCAGTCGCCTTCATCGCATCACCCGCTTACCCCTTTTTTATCCCTTAGGGGTTGAATTTCGAAGAATCCTTTCTTATTCCTCGTCTTCGTCTTAATAACAACACTTTATTTCTCTCCCCTCACGTACCCCAGTCGCCTTCATCGCATCACCCGCTTACCCCTTTTTTATCCCTTAGGGGTTGAATTTTGAAGAATCCTTTCTTATTCCTCGTCTTCGTCTTAAAAACAACACTTTATTTCTCTCCCCTCCCGTACCCTAGTGACGCCTATATTATCGCATATTATGGTGCTGCCTAGCTCGCCGAGCGGGGTGAGCGGCGACTTTTTTCTAATACTTACATTTTAAACTCGTGATATCTTTCGAATGAAATGTCCGAATTCAATAATTTAAAAATTTGTATAAAGGTATTGAAGCAGTCTTGAATATGAAGTAATTTATTTTGATAAGGATTAATGTCAAAGGACAAATAAAGAGCCTTTTCTAGCGCCGGCATTTCAATAATTTTTTAAAATAAAAGAACACTTATTGTGACATAACTATAATAGCTAGACATTTGCTGTTGCGACACTTTTTGTAGATAATGATGTGTTCTGCAAAGTCGTAGTATGTTATTTTGTTCTATCATCAACAGTTTAAGCAACGCACGCGATGTAAGGAATTAATAGGTCAATTTTTTACACCTCGGGTTACATTATTGTAGTTTTAGTAAGGATCCCTTTTTTAAATATTATATAGCCTATGTTCATCAGGGATAGTGTAGCTTCCCAACGGTGAAAGAATTTTTGAAATCGGTCCAGTCGTTTCGAAGCCTATTATATGAATAATATTATTTAGTATAAGTATAAACAACTAAATACTAGAAAAACCTTTGAGCAAACACCACAAGGTGCCCAAGTACTTTTACGTTATTCGAAAATTTTATGTTTAATCACATAGTAGATCGAAGTTAGCCCGTAAACTTACTAGACTCGAAGCTATAATCTAGCTTTGTAGATTTTTGAGAACTACAGTTTTAACTTTAACACGTTAACAAGTGCAAAAAGTTCACCATAACCCTTAAAATGTTTGGAAATATTGTTCAAATACCTGACAATAACATTTTAAGACCTATTCATAGATAACGGAGTTATCGTTGTTTCTTTTCTTACTAAAAGAAAGAGTGCGATTTTCTTATGACATGTTTGATTGCTTTTATATATTATCATAAATTAATTAAAATTCATTTCAAAATCAACCATTAGGTAACCTTACATAACCCTACCCTACATACCTATTTTTGCCGCCATAACACGCAAATATTGTCAATGAGACTAGATAAATAATAATAATTGAATGTAATAACTAGATTTTTTCTCATTTTTGCATTTTATCAATGTATAATGCAAATGTAAATCCAAATCGAGTTGTCATTTGATACGAGTAGACAAATATTATAATTTGATGTTCGCAGAAGTTAGATAAGCATCCAGGCAAATCAATAAATTGAACTTTTAGATTATATCGACGTTCAATATATTCATGGCGGGTAGGAAAATGTAGTCACATGTTTTTGATGCTGAAGCTGCAGTTTATTCAGATAGCATCAGAATAATATTATACATGAATTTATTATACATTCTAGGTAGTTTTTCGTACTGCAGCGGCATCCACAGGTACCTACTTGGTTTCAATGGTGCGATTCACAAAAACGATGTGGGTACGAAATGCCTCCATGGAAAATACGCTATACTCGCGTCTGACATATAAATAGCGAGCAAACAATAATAATTTAAAGTGAAAAAGGTAAATACAAAAAAAGCTGAATAAATAAAGCAATAATTTGTTAAGTGATGCCAAAAAGGACATTAACTCAGTATATGATGTTGGCAAGCACCATCAGTAGGACTGATTTTCAGTTTGGGAGGATTTTATGAGAAAATTCCTTCGGTCTTTGAAAGCCTAGCGCTTTTTCTAACACACGCTCTATACGGACCGTCTAATGGTAGACCCATTTGGTGACTATTTTATTTCATCAAACTAATAGTATCTAAGAATTTACAGCAGGTAAGTATTTCGTCACAGAAAATAAAATAAGATAAAACATTTCACGTCAAATAAACCCACCAAAAACATTATCATGTAAAGTGTTGCCAAGAAACCATATGACACGCACTGTCAAAAAATAATTAGATCTCATGTAGAGCCAAGCTTCTAACTTTACACCTAACTCTACAAGCCCTAACTACACGAACTGTACACCTTCGTCAAAATATGTGACTTGGCCGTTTCGTTACTACAAAAAACAGAAAAGTAACGAACAGTGAATAAACGTTTCACCTTACGCCCATGTGAATGTAGCGAAACGGCCAAGCCACATATTTTGACTAAGGTGTACAGTTCGTGTAGTTAGGGCTTGTAGAGCTGAGGATTTATTTCAATTCTTTTTCGATTACGTTTTCGATTACCTTATTGGAGATAGGTGCCAATTAAGCTAGATTTCGAAATTGTATGAGCTCCGATACAACTCAGAGGTCTATCTTAATTGGTGGTACTATGTATGTATGGGGACCCCCTTTAATTTTAAACTTTTTGGAATTTTCCCTTTATTTGTGCTGTAAGACCTTGTTTTTTGCCAAATTTCGTGATTCTAGGACAACGAGAACTACCATATAGGTTTTCGACCCAAAACCTATAGGGTACTTTCGGTTGACCTAGGATCATCAATTTTGGTTTAAAGCAAGGTGTTACAGCACAAGTAAAGGGAAAATTCCGAAAAATAAAAATTTTTGAAAATTAAGTTAAATTTTGGTACTTACAAATTTTCGCGAAAATCACAATTTGTCCATATCTTTTTCTCGTGTTGACTCAGGACCCTGATATTAATACACCTAATAGGGACTATTAGACTTCAGTATCTGGTATAAATTTCAACTTGCTAGGTCCACCCATTTCTGAGATAAAACCGTCGAAAATCTATAGGGTAGTTCCCGTCGACCTAGAATCACAAAATTTTGCGAAAGGCAAGGTCTTACAGCACAAATTAAGGAAAAAATTTAAAAAATAAAAAAAGTTGAAAGGGTGTCCCCATACATACATAGTTGACGCATTCCCTATTTAAGGGGTTGGGGGATAAAAGTTTCAAGTTTAATTTTTTTTTGTTGTTTGTGTACTAATATTAGCCTAAATACCAAATTTCAGCTTTCTAGGACTTCAGGAAGTACCATTTATGAGTTTTGATGATCATCAGTCAGTGACGAAATCGGGGGTTTTTAGCTATCAATAAAATCTAAAGTATAACAATGCTAATGCTAAAGTAAAGCTATGCAATTGAAACTTTATATGTTTAATAAATTTGCTATAGGCATTATATTCTGAGAATTTAGTTTATCTGGTATAATCCGAAGCGAAGTTATGAGGGTTCAAAAATACGACGAAACGCTTCGAGAAAAGGTAGGTAGTGCCCCTGCGTTTTCGCTTCACTGGCTTTTCTTGGCGGGGGGCACTCCCGTGCCCCCAGATCTCAAATAATTTGTAAATTTATTGGTATTTAGAATTCAAAGAAAATAGAACAAAAGTGAGTTTCTACTCATCTAGATAAACACAATATAGGTAATACAAGTTAAAATAAGTTACCTTGTACAATTATATACCTGAGTGGGTAAATTTAAGTTTTCATCCAAGTTCTGAACTCTAGATGGTTATATTAATATTCCTCATAATCGTTGCATTTAAGACTTTCGTAACAATTCTCGTAGAAAGTTAACAAAGCCACAACGTCTTTGTCACCACAACGATCATGAAGTTTTAAATATTCATATTTTGTGCTACTTTGGCGTTTATGATGAATGAAATGGAATGGAGGAATGAAATAATAATGATGATCACAATTATGAACTGCTCATATATACCTACATAAAATGTGAAACAATAGTTTCAGGGCATACAAGGTAGCTTATGTGTTAAGCACATTCAAGTAACAAGACCCGGTAACATAACAATTTCGAGGAAAATCAACATTCATTATATAAGCTCCTTCATGTGTATTCCATACAGTCAATTAGTTCTATTCCTCAGTGAACAGAAAGCAAAACAGTTGTTTGTGGTAGACCGTTATAGATTGTTTGTTTTTAGATATGGATTATTATTCCCGGAACTTTAAATGGTGAACACAAGCAAATAAGAAATTGTAAATATACATTGAATTATAAAAAAACAGTTTTGACAAAAAATGTCGAACAAAGCGCTTTGCCGTTAATTTATATAGACAATAAAGATTAGCGACTCATTTCGAGTTCAACAAGTTTATAATGGATGTTGAGGCCTACACGCAGCTGACGTCACAAGCAATTAGTTGATCGTCGACAGTGGAAAACCGCAAAGGGTCATGACTTCTGACAACACATGGTGTGAATAGTTTGGGTACAGATGAAACTTTCCCATTTCTGGCCGCACATTTATCTCTTAACATAGAAACTGTTTTGGGTAGACATTTTAGTTATGAAATGCTTGTGTTATTGCGGATATACGTCAATGAAAAAATAAAACAATTATATTCAAAAAGCCCCAACACGGTAAGGTGTGCAAACCTTAAATATTTTATGTAAAAAATTTATCGAGGCCTCGGGTGACCGGCGGGCGGGGAGCTTTTTCCGCCAACGCATCAGCTTGGCCATCCAAAGAGGAAACGCTGTCAGCCTTCTGGGAACCTTGCCGATCGGCAGCAGCGGCAGCCTCAAAGAAGATTTTTTATATATTATAGTTGTACATTTGTTTGTATATTTTGTACATTTGTTGTACTAGAAAATATAAAATTCATCACAAAGAAAACGTGCATTATAGTTGAACCAGCAAATCAGCTGTACTGGCCTTGGTAATGGTTTTTGAAAGCATCAGTATTATATATTATACCTTAGCCTTAGTTTCAATCAAACATAACAACTTTGTTTCAGTTGCAAAGCAGCTGTTCAGAGTACCTAAGCTTTTGGATAGTTTAACCCAAACGAAAAAAATATCCTGATAATTTATTAGCACATGTTTCAATCGTTCATACTAGCCATGAACAGAACTTGGTACGATAAAGTAGGGGCCATACAGATATATATATATAGCTCACGCAGATGTGTGTGAGGTAATGTGTTGAGAGATTGCTATTGCCGAGAGGGTAATGCCACGCTCAACGGGGGTAGAAATGTTACGCAACACCCTAGGGTGATTTATAAGTATACAACTTCTCAGTAGACTCTATGCAGTATATTATAAGTTCTAGCTTTTAATCAAAAGGCATTGACTGAAACCCCGGATTCATTCTTTTTAGGGTGCCGTACCTAAAAGGAAAAGACGGAACCCTTATAGGATCACTTTGTTGTCCGTCTGTTCGTCTGTTAAGACCCTTTTTCCCAGCGACGACAAATTAATATCAAATACTCAGGTATGCAAACCCTAGGAGCAGTGAAAAACCAAACTTCTAAGTCAAAGCGATCAAAAGATACGGCTCTTTATGCTTTGGGTACTTCCGGTTGACCTAGAAACATGAAGACAGATGATGTATTTCTGTTGCCGCTATTTATAACAACAATTTATTATTCTCAAAAAAAAAACTACAAAATTTGTACGGTTTTTATTATGTTATGAATAATTATTTTGAACACAATAAGTAGGTTAATATGTCGAATCAACATGGAAAATCAATTAGATTTAAACCAGTTTAGCAACCAGTGTTTATAGCTAACCCAGTAGAAAGTAAGTCGAATCCTTTTAATTTCATTAGGTCTGTATGGAATTCATTGTCTAATAGAAAAATAAACGTTTTACCCACAGGATTACTGAGGCTGCAGCAGCTGTATCAATCTATGCAGCCAGGTCGGACTGTTTTCGAAATCTCAGCTGTGAAACGAATTAATAATGCTTCTGACGCTATGGAATTCTTGTTAGCTTTGGATCAATACGACCGATGGGGCAACAAACGTATCGTACTAGATTGCAACACGAAAAACGCGAAAAGTATATTGGTCAACCATGTCCGAAAAGTGCAATTGGGACGCAGGACTTACCACTACCTGCTCAGCGGCTTGGTGAGTAATGTTTGCATTGGTGGAACTTAAGAAATGAGCTCCTTGTAGAGGTTTTCCCTAGTTCCCCAGAGACTACAGCATGGGGCTCTTCAAAAGAGGAGTAAGAGGGTTTATGCAAGGTTGGCGTTGGCGGGTTTACGCGCTCGTGACGCCTCTGGTGTTGCAAGCGTCCATAGGCTATGGTAACCACTTACCATCAGATGGGCCGTAAGCTTGTTTGCCACCTAGTTTTTAGAAAGTAATTATAAATGTGTGTTAGCGTTAGTTATAAATAAAAATTATGGGTATTTAATGTATATTATGTACATTTGTTGTAAAAAAATAATTAATTAACTAAAAAAAACTGATAAATTATTATATCAACTATTCACAGATTTAATATTCTAGCATTATAATAGATCGATAGTAAAATAAATAAAAGATGTATAAAATGATTAATCGTGGCAGAGTTGGTACATAGCTAGAATAATTTGCAAAATAGCTTGTGAATAAACATAAACATTTAATATTTACAACAAATGTACAAAATATACATGCAAATGTACAACTACAATACATAAAAAACATCTTCGAGGCTGCCGCTGCTGCCGATCGGCAAGGTTCCCAGAAGGCTGGCAGCGTTTCCTCTTTGGATGGCCAAGCTGATGCGTTGGCGGAAAAAGCTCCCCGCCCGCCGGTCACCCGAGGCCTCGATTAATTTTTTACATAAAATATTTGCGAAACGAATAATCTGCAAAATCCATAGAATAATAATGTTATCGCCTAACAGGTTATGGATGATCATTGGGAGAGTGAAGTAATCGAGTATGGTGCGGTAAATATAACGGGATTCCGCATCGTTGACCACTCGCGCAAGATTGTACGCGATTTCATGGACGGTTTACGCCGAATGGATCCAAGGCTCAAGGGGACCATATCGGTAAGTGCTGTGCTCTCATTAAATATTTGCGTGTTTTTAATTATCATGATGAGAAGTATTTTTTTAATCAAATGAAGTTCTGTGTCTGATTATCTTTATAAAAATTTAGCTCCCGATTTTGTGTCCGCAAAACTCGGAAAATAGCGAAAGATTGACCTGATTTTTTTACTTAACGTTGCAATTTTTATCGGTGAGTATTTTTATATACTTTTTTATAACAATTTCATACGGAAACGGGTATTTCCAAAGACTTTTAACTTATACTAATAGACAGGACATTGCGAACAAAATCGTATACCGTTATTTATGTCCAGTGGATATAAAGTCGCTCAGTCTAGTCTAGTTTATTCATAGATAGAAGACGTTACTAGGCATGGAATGGCATCACAGTTTTTCTGTGATATTTCTTCTGATAGCCGCTCTATTATCTATCTTTAAATCTCTTTGGGTATTTCAAAGCCTTTTTCAAAGCGTTATGCGAGGCTGAGTTATAACAACAATTACCATGGCAACGGCCGGGTTTAGCTCGTTCGATATAGTGTAAATAGCGAGGCCGTCATAAAAAGTTACAGTCCCGGGCTTCAATATCGCGCTTTCATAAGCGCTAGCTACTAAATCTCTTTTTAATTAACATGACCAACCAACAGCGTTTCTAAATCCTGGTTATTAAATGAAGTAGCGTGAAACGAACTTGGTATCCAAGATCAATAACTATGTTAAAATTATATTAACCTAACGTTGACATGTTTTCTGCTTGCGACGATTATTTTAGAGTATTTTAGTATTTTTGTTTGTATCCCAAAAAAAATCCAAAATTAATTATTATCATTTCCATAAGCGACAGTAAATACTTACCATCAGAATCGTTTACCTGGTTGTTTACGTTTTGATGCCGAACTTCTGCTTCTGCTAAAATCTACCTAACCTTTAGTGAAGAGTTTCATGAAATGTTTATCTTTTACTTCGAACATTCTTAATACCACATCGTGTTTAATTGTTCCTAGTCTGCTTTCTCTGCTGTAATGTTTGGTAGTATGAAACTGGCTTTCTTCGACACTGCAGCATATTACAACAGACTCATCATTCATAATTTAAGAAATAAGCTTGGTTCTAGATCAATAATTTGACTTTGTTAACTGACTAATTACCATTGGTTTGCAATGGTATATACTCCTAAAATATTTTTTATGTACAGATAACACCTCAATTAGAAGACCCCGGGCATATTTGTTTGAGTAACAAAGGTTTTCGATGGCTCCTAGTAATAAAATAACTAACGAATATGTAGTAAAGACTTACTTAAAAAAAAGTTACATTTTCATTAGTTTCGATAGCTTAACAAAGAGGTCGTTGTAGTTCCTAGCCTAATGAATCTTTTAACTATTTTAAACTGAAATACTATGACATGTATTTTTTTATAAAACTTTAATTAAGTCAAACCATGAACCAATTTTTTTTTTCAATTTATAACATTGTTTATGGAATCTTTTGAGTAAGTTTAAGTAGCTGATAACAGTTCATTATAATATAAAGTCTTTGCATTAACGAGGTATGATAATATCAGGAGAATTTTACGACGCACCCTCGCCGAACATAAAGTAGCACACAAAGTGTTGAAATTGGCCCCTCAAGGTATAACATTTTGACGTAAACTCATAACACGTTGTAAATGTAGATTTCACTAACTCACGTGGGTACGCCCTAATGAAACCATCAGGGAGGCACCCCAGCATAAATTATTATTCCACATGATCTCCCTTTTGAATACCAAAACATAGTTAGGTCGATTGCAATTTTTCAATGTGGATATAGGAGACTACCCTGATGAAAAAGCTAATTAAATATGCGATAATGATAATTTATGACGTAAATAGGTCAGAATAATAATAATATTTTTTCTATTTATAAAGATTACAGAGTGGGGGCATCAAATGACGTGCTCGGTGGCGTAATGTGTTGTTTACAAGATTTATTCTAGGCACGCTAGATAGCGCAGGCGCCTACAAATACCAAGTTCTGAATATTTTTTCTGGATTTATAAAAAAAACCTGGACTTCGTTTTTAAGTAGGTAGCTGGTCTTATTTTTTAATGTGAATATAAATTTAAATATACGAGGAATTCTTTAACGAAAAAGAGCACGCATATCGCGATATATTTTTTATTCTATATTGTCCACCATAATTAATAATTTTCAATTTTTCATGCCCTGGCTAGTTACCAATCTTGAGTACCTATTGAATACGTATTGAGAAACTTAATGTGTATTAACTTAATTGATAAAGGGAATAAAAGTAAATTAGCTTAAAGGAAACTAAAAATAAAACCATCTCGAAAATTTAATAGTACCTAATAAAAAGTTTCAAATAAAAATAGCGATGTAAAGAAAAAGAATCTGAATGTGATTATCATGTACTTTATTGAAGACTGCAAAACCGTAGTAGGTAGGTGTGTATTCCACAAAGTTGGCTGATTATTTTTGTATATAACCACCTAAAACCAATTGAAATCAGGAAAATAACTTAATAACGTTTAAAAAAACAATTGAAAATGGATATTAAGAGCAATAGCTCGTAAACATAGGTAAGTAAAGTATTATTTTGTACTCATAATTTTTAAAGTACCTAGGTTGTAGATGAGGTGATATTTATATCATCAATAAGTAATACAGCCATTAAAAGATGGCTTAAAATGTTATGAAGGTAATAAATAAATACTGCTGTGAATTATTGCCGATTTGACTTTCTCGTCCTACACCACTTTTTGATCTGGGCTCACCGTTTGCGGCTGACTTTACAAAGCGCAAGAATGTGCACGTTCTTACTCATGAATTTTGAACAGGCGGAAACAGCACTGATGTATGATGGTGTACAAGTTTTGATGGATGCTCTTGGAAGACTATGGAGAAAGAAACCGGATGCATTTAGAAATGCCTTGCGAAGAGCTGCAGGTCAAGCAAACTCCACCAAAGTGATTGATTGTAATCCTGGAAAGAGCTGGGTGGTGCCATTTGAACATGGGGATAAAATATCGAGATTAATAAAAAAGGTACAATAATATATTACTTTTCGTATAATAATATAATATTAAATCTACAAGCGGTTTGTGAAACAATTAAATATTGTAGGCAAATGCACCTCACTAGCTCAAACAGCGCAACTTCATTACAAAGGATAAGTCTCACAGTGAAAAAAAAAAGACTCAATGCGTTCGAAAATAGTTTTTTCGCAATCAGACCGTACGCAAAATATGAATAAACAAATTCTTCTATCACATCAATTATAACAATATTTACAGTAAATGACTAGTTATGTTTAATAACTAATTAATCTAGTGATGAAG
Source organism: Ochropacha duplaris (assembly GCA_951361185.1). Lineage (NCBI taxonomy): Eukaryota > Metazoa > Arthropoda > Insecta > Lepidoptera > Drepanidae > Ochropacha > Ochropacha duplaris. Next base: position 8,449,613 of record OX592690.1, read on the forward strand.
ATTTGCACAAATAACAAATATTTTCAGACGGACATAGAGGGCCTCACTGGAAATATCTCTTTCAACGAAGAAGGACACCGTTACAATTTCACATTGCATATTGTCGAGATGACTGTACAAAGCGCCATGATAAAGGTAAGCTTTAATATATATATAGATAAAGGTAAGCTATAATTTGATATCTTTTTACAACATTTTTGGTTTACTTATGTTTGTATCCATATTGTGATTGCACGCGAGCTTGATCATGTTCTGAAGATCCCGCTTTGAATGATAAATCATTCTTAAAAACGGCTTGTTGTACGTAGATACATACATTAACACTCATGAAGTACTACAGTAAAAAACAATGGTATCACTAAATGCCTTCTGGAGCTTCAATATACAAAAACAAAACATTTAATAAAAGTAGTTGAGAAATCTTTAGCTTAAAGTTAAAGAGAACAATTGAATGAGATGCTCCATTTGATTTGCGTTTCGCTGATCGATCCATCTATGAACGTTATTGTATTGTAGAAATTGGGTAACTAACATGTGTTGCAAAGCATTGTCATACATTAAATTGGTGTTTCTATTATTTTGTTGGACTAAAAGCAGAACCGGAGGTTCCAGAATGTCATGTATTTGTGAAAATTTGAGGCTACTCCATTTACCGCCACAAGTTCAGTACTTTTCTATCCCTCCCTACAAAAGAATACTAACTCTTTATACATTATGATTCACTCGTGACTCTACCGTATCCCCTGGTTATTAAAGCATTGTTAAAATTCTTAGAAACTTGCTAAAATAGTTTAAATTGAATTAACTCCAATACACATTGAATTAACTCCAATACACATAGAATTAAATCACATAGATAAAACTACATATACTTCATAATAATATTAGTTTGTGCTTCAATAATGAGAGCACAATACTTAATAAATTACATTTCTTGAATTTCACCTTTGCCTTTCATTTTGTCTTTTAAGAAACTTATGACCGACTTATAATAAAACAAAATAAGTATCACTATTTTATTGTTGTGATGTTGGATGATGATTTTAGACATTTATAAGAATTATTACAGGTAGCAACATGGACAGACGCACATGGACTTAAACTGGTGTCACCAAAATATGTAAAACTGCAATCACCATCCTCATACGAAACCAACAAAACGTACATTGTGACGACTGTTCTCCAAGACCCGTACTTGATGGTGAAACCAACTGAATATGGACAGAAAAATGAACAGTACTACGGATTCTGTAAAGACCTTACTGAACTAATTGCAAAAACACTTGGCATAAGATGTAAATATATTTTTTATTGTACCCATTTATTTATTAAATTAATTATTATTTTAGGATTAATTTAATTGATTTTTTAATGAATTTTCACCAACGTGCATCGAATAGCAACCATATTGATTTTTGATCCCCTTGTCGACTTTATATGCACGATATTTGGACCGACATGTTTGAGATATTTTGTAGAAAACTGTTTTCTATGGGAATAAGAACAGAAATAATAACAATTGAAAAAGCGTTATTAACATGCTAAATAAATAAATTCATATTTTTTATTTAGTGTTTTTGTCAAAATATTCTACCGCTAAAGTAAATTACCAATTATAAATTCATCATCAAATTATTTATAGATGAGATTAGACCCGCTAAAGATGGAGAATATGGCAGCGAGAGCCCTACAGAAGGGTGGTCAGGAATAATGGGTGAATTACTTAGAAAAGTAAGTACTTAAGTTCTTTTGAAGTATAGTTTTCTAAGAATACCTACATACCTTACAAAAAAATTGTTTGTCTTAGCGCTTAACTGAGTAGGTTTCTGCGGTATGGGAGCGGTACGGGAGGTGTTACAGTGACATAACAGAACTGTCTCGCTACACACGTGATGAATAGTAATTAAAATATCTCTTACGATATTTACAATAGGGTATTTTACTCCATATGAAAAAAAAACTAAAAATATTATTGAGATAGCTTAGGCAAAAAGCAGTCGTGAAATGTTAGTTTTAGTTAATAAAATTACAAAATAGATTTTTAGTTTCAATTCAAAGTTTTCAGTATTTTTAATCTGTGCTCTAACACTAAGAAATAGTAGCCGCGGACTTTTTGGCGGGAACTTGAGAAATGACGTTGCGTTTTCGTTTTATTTTCATTAAATTCGTGTATTTTGAGTTTAATAGAATAATTTTGGTGGTGTTTTGTCCAGTTAAGATCAATCCCACCAAAAACATTCTCATGTAAAATGTTGCCGCCAAGAAACCATATGGCACGCACTGTCAAAAAATAATTAGATCTCATGTAGAACCAAGCTTCTAACTCTACACGCCCTAACTCTACAAGCTCTAACTTCACAAACTGTACACCTTAGTCAAAATATGTGGCTTGGCCGTTTCGCTACATTCACATGGGCGTAAGGTGAAACATTTATTCACTGTTCGTTACTTTTCTGTTTTTGTAGTAACGAAATGGCCAAGTCACATATTTTGACTAAGGTGTTCAGTTATTTTCTGACAGTGCGTGCCATATGGTTTCTTGGCGGCAACATTTTACATGAGAATGTTTTTGGTGGGATTTCACTTCTTTTTGTAAATTGCTTGTGACAATATTTTCGTTTCAATAAGAAACAACGCCATGTAGTTTTTCTCCCTAGTAGGTAGTGCCCTTACGCCCCCAGATCGGAATCATGATAGGTTTCCCCAAATTCGGCACAAGTATACAATTATTGTAGTTCATCACAGTGGTCTACAACATATCACACGATAGCAGTCCTGACTTGCGACGCCACCTCAACGTCTATTTCTTCATACATTAAGTATGTCAAGGAATAGAAGAGGCAGGAACCATCTCCCGGCATATGAAATATACGATGACGGCGACGGGGACCTCGCCTTCATCGTATATTTCAAGTGAAACCATTTCACAAACCATCCATGCTAAGTTTTAAATCAGTTGGAAAATCGACTATGTTCAAACAAACTAACGAAACTTGATTAAGTGTAACTTTTTGCCTATATAAATCTCTAAGAATGAAACCATAGCTCGTTTCAATTAGAGACAACGCCATCTAGTTTTTGAATTGAAAACTTCTGTGGACTGCCTCTGTATTTTTGTTGTTTATTAGTATTATAAAGGTTGTATTATTATTTTATTAGGTACCATCGTATAACTGTTCCATACATACCGAAGAGCACTAAAACGAAATATAGATATCCAGTACCTACCTTGAGAAGTACGTTTGCCCGCAGACTTTATGATTACAGTGCCCCACGATTGTACAATGTTTTTAAGTCTACATTCAATAATTATTGTTCACTAAGTAACTTTCAACTTAAACAGAAAATTGAAAATTGGTTAAGTTAATATAGTTATGAGGATACAGAACAAATCTTATATAGTATTCAATAAATATTAAACATGCTAAATACACACAGACACACAAAAACACAAACACAAACACAAACACACACACACACAACACAACACAACACAACACAACACACACACACACATACACACACAGTTCTTATATCACGATTAATTTATATTGTTAATTGCATGACACCTAATTTAATTTGATTTCTAGCTTTTATTTTTAGATTTAACTTTATATTGATCACTTTTAAATGTTGTCAACTATAAGTAGGGAAGGAGCTGACCATTAGTGTACAGGCTTTGCCTACCATAAAGGTCAGATACTTCAGCCTAATTGTGTTTTTTATGTGGTCAAATAAAGATTTTTATTTATTTATTTTATTTTACATTATTTTTAGCATTCCGTACCTCAAAAGGTAAAAAAAGAAACACTTATAAGATCACTCTCTTGTCCGTCTGTCAGTGTGTCATCACCGATTTTCTCAGGAACGCGCGAACGGGTGGACCTAGCAAATTGAAATTTATACCAGATTCTGAGGTCTATAGTCCCTATTAGGTGTATAAAAATCCGGTCAAATGCGAGTCGGACTCGCGCACCGAGGGTTCCGAACAAACTTGTAAAGAGTTCGTTCATCACGGTAATGGAGTCTTGAGGATTTATTTCAATTTTTTTTCGATTAACTTATTGGAGATAAGTTCCAATTAAGCTAGACCTCAAAATTGTATGAGCTCCGATACAACTCAGAGGTCTATCTTAATTGGTGGTACTATGTATGTATGGGGACCCCGTTTAATTTTAAACTTTTTTTACTTTTTGGAATTTACCCTTTATTTGTGCTGTAAGACCTTGCTTTTTGCCAAATTTCGTGATTCTAGGACAACGGGAACTACCATATAGGTTTTCGACCCAAAACCTATAGGGTACTTCCGGTTGACCTAGAATCATCAATTTTGGTTTAAAGCAAGGTGTTACAGCACAAGTAAAGGGAAAATTCCGAAAAATAAAAAATGTTGAAAATTAAGTTAAATTTTGGTACTTACAAATTTTCGCGAAAATCACAATTTGCCCATATCTTTTTCTCGTGTTGACTCAGGACCCTGATATTTATACACCTAATAGGGACTATTAGACTTCAGTATCTGGTATAAATTTCAACTTGTTAGGTCCACCCGTTTCTGAGATAAAACCGTCGAAAATCTATAGGGTAGTTCCCGTCGACCTAGAATAACAAAATTTTGCCAAAGGCAAGGTTACAGCACAAATTAAGGAAAAAATTTAAAAAATAAAAAAGTTGAAAATTAAAGGGTGTCCCCATACATACATAGTTGACGCATTCCCTATTTAAGGGGTTGGGGGATAAAGTTTCAAGTTTAATTTTTTTTTGTTGTTTGTGTACTAATATTAGCCTAAATACCAAATTTCAGCTTTCTAGGACTTCAGGAAGTATCATTTATGAATTTTGATGATCATCAGTCAGTGACGAAATCGGGGGTTTTTAGATATCAATAAAATCTAAAGTATAACAGCTATGCAATTGAAACTTTATACGTTTAATAAATCTGCTATAGGCATCATATTCTGAGAATTTTGTTTATCTGGTATAATCCAAAGCGAAGTTTTGAGGGTTCAAAAATACGACGAAGCGCTTCGAGAAAAGGTAGGTAGTGCCCCTGCGTTTTCGCTTCGCTGGCTTTTCTTGGCGGGGGGCACTCCCGTGCCCCCAGATCTATTAAATTAATCTGTATCCATACTTCTATTCGAATAACTCGTCGCTAAGATGGTAATTTTTGTATTAGTACTCTTCCTCCACTTTCTTTGCGTGATTGTCACATTTTTGCCATTTCTCTACTGAATAATTATAAAATATGTAGTTAAAAATAGGTTTAATTTACATTAATGTCATCTTTATGCTCAGTAGAATTGGGATCTGATTTTCTTGCCTTAATATATACGTACACCTTATAAACAACTTTTTCACTCCTCTTGCTCAAAAAGACCGTCATTGTAGCGTACCAGAGCGGTGAAAAAATAGCAATTCATCCTCTAGGGGAAAAAGTATTTTTTTTATTTTTGTGCGTCAAATTACAATAAGCCTACAAAAACGAAAAAGTCTTTAGTCATAAGTAGAATAATCATGAATAAAGACTCGACTTATTACTGTTTCATAAAAAAAGAACTTCATTTTAATTTTGAAAATCTCTGGTAGAATGCATGCAATGTGTTGCGGCTACAGAAGAAACAAAAAAAAAAGAAATTATAAACTACATATTTCATATTGTATTGGATTGTTTTATTTTTTCGCAATCGTAGTGAAAAGTTTAGTGTAACACACGGCGCTAAAACCCATTTAAACTCGGTTTCTATTTAGTCCCTCGCTAAAGCTCGGGAGTAAAACTACCTCGTATATACTGGGTCATTTTAGCCCCTTGTATAACAATCTACTATTTTAGTTAACCTAATCAGAGGAATCATCTTTGTTTGTAAATCTCGTGTGCGTTTTGTTTAAAGCGTATAGTCCAAATGCCGACGCCGGACTGAAGTTTGACTGAAGTGAACTGACTTTGACGTAACGAAAACACACTCCTCCCGCACCGTTCCCATACCGCAGGAACTCAGTTAAGCGGTAGACCTTGTACATAAATAGCTCAGTGGTAGTGACGTCGGATACTGCTGCGAAGGTCGTGGGCTCGAATCCTACAATGAGCTTAAAATTTGTCGCTAAGCACCTGTTGGTGTGTTCCGGCAGTTGCACTTGAGAGCCAGTTGCCTTTAAGGTATTGTAATAACGTGGACAATACATTGGAAATCCCTCTGGCATTGCTAATGTCTATAGGCGACGGTAGTCACTTACCATTAGGTGCCCCGCCTGCCTCGTTGTCACTTATGGTATTAAAAAAAAAACACTTAATATCACTCAAAATAGTCATTTATAAATAATAGTTAATTACTCATCATGATAACACATACCTAAGCATAATACAAGCGAGCAGCGCAAGGTATTACGCATGAGGATCGGTTAGTCCTATACAATCTTTGCTAATTACAATATTGTAAGAAACTCAAAGTGGAAAAAAGGTGTTTGCATTTGGTTGTTATTTAGTGCACTTAAAAAAACTCAGAAAATTAAGAACGTTCCCAATCCGAGTTTCTTTATTAATATTACTAGCCGTAGGTACCCCACATTTCACTAACGTTCCCGATAGATCTTATCTTTTCCCGGGATAAAAAGTATCCTATGTTTTATTCCAGGATATGATTTACCTGTGTGCCAAATTTCATTAAAATCATAGTCAGCCAATCAAAAGCTATTGATTCGCTGAACACTAAAGGTGGCAGTATCAGTAAAATCGTTAAAATAATCCGGCTTTTTATTTTTAGAAATTGTCGATGTTTCTGATTTTGTAGGAAGCTGATTTTGCCGTTGCCCCATTAGCGGTAACAGCAGAACGAGAGAAGGTTGTGGACTTCAGTGAACCTTTTTTATCGATTGAGAGTCCTATTGCAAAAACCAGTACACCGAAACTACTAGCTGACACTTTCAGTTTCCTCAGACCACTTTCTATGGAAATTTGGGTGAGTCAAGTATTTAACTATGCCTAACTCGTAAAGGCTGGCCGAAAAGAGTCATATTTATTTGCGACCCTTTGTCCCTGCAAAAACATTTATATAAGGTTTTATTTTGCCAGAGAATATACGTACCTACATCAGAGACCTACAAATACAAGCAAAATACATTTTTTTAAATAAAAAACTATGCTTTGTTAATATTGCTTCAGCGTCCAGTATTTTGATAGCTGTATATAAAAAAATCTTTTACATTGGGATCGTAGGGAAATCGAAAAAAAAAAACTTTATTGTACTAAAACACTATATTATATCATCAATACATATTTGTTCTAAGGTGTCTAGTTTTTTCGTACAGTATTATTTTAATCAATGCTGTTATGATGTATGATATAGGTACACACAATCATTTAAATAGCTTGTGCATTATGCATAAAAGTTTATATAAGAGTTTTTTAACATGCTTTAATCTACTAGGTATTACCATAAAAAATTATACATAGGTACGTAGCGACATCACAAATATTTGTGGGCTGTTAAAATTTAATAACGCACTTATTTCTCAAGCAGTCGGTGGATATACATATATTTCTTTAAATAGTAAATTTGAGTCGCGAGCTAAACTGCGGGAGATAAGTAAGCTATTCAATAAGTCTTACCTATTTTAATAATAATGAAATGTGCCTCTAGACTAATAACATAAACTAGAATTCATAGGTAGAATAGTGTAAGTTATCAAAGGGTTTATGTTTGCAGCTATGCGTATTATTCAGTTTCTTCGCTGTGAGTATCGTACTTTTCTTGGTGTCGAGGTTCTCTCCACATGAATGGCGTTCTGTGTCTATATCTGACACTCATTTGGATCATCCTATGAGCAGCACTAATGAGGTCAGTAAAACCAAAATTCCGTTGGCTTCAAAAATAACAGCGCTGAGTTCTGATTCGTTAATTTTCTTTTCTAGATAATACTACACAACGAATTCAGCATTTGGAATTCCTTTTGGTTTTCACTTGGGTCATTTATGCAGCAAGGTAGCGATGTTGTCCCAAGGTATGTTAATAGGTATAAGGGCTAATCACCTTTTTTTAAGACAGGTTTAGACTTATAATACTTGCTGTGCGCGGTGAATTCTTCATGTTTCAGGTAACGTGGTCAATATTCCAACGGACCTACTCTCTTACGGAATTTTAGATTAAATTCCATGTCCTGAGCTTAATTGCACATGGGTTATAGAACGGTGTATTGTGTATCGTGAACGTGAGGAAAAATTAAAACCCGATAATCACCTTGTTATGTCCAACGATGCGGGATACTGCTCGCAATTAAATTACTAATACTCGTAGGAAGGAGCTTATCCCTTTTGTTGAAGTTTAGTATAAAAATATCGGTAGAAGGTTTTATTATTGAAAGTAAATCGGGATAAAACAAAACCCCTTCATGGGTCCTTGATAAATAAAGATAATTTTTGGAATTTGCACATTTATCCAACAGTTTTCACGTCAGAGCTCGTGCTGCTATCGAGTATTCATTATTAAAGTGCCTTGACGTTGGCTTTAAAAAACATTTAGGACATTACAAATTGCGCTGACTTCTTTCAAATCTTTCAATCGTTACTACAAATAGGTATAGATAAATAACAATCGCTGCGCCTACTACGTAATTTTCACCGTCCAATAGCTTATACGAATACTTACATGTTTTGATTTTCCGAAAGCTCAGCTTGATGAAGTTAGGAATAAAAATCGATCTCACAATATTTTCCATGGTATTAGACATCAGTAGTAACACTACTACTTGATTCTTCTTATGTCTTCTGTTTTGTAATTACTTATTTTATTATTAGCTGACTCTCCTTAATTTTACCTGTATTAGTTATGTGGTGTACGAATAACGATTATTTATATTGATTTTATTTTTTTACTTATCTCATTGCTTACAAAAATAAATAGTGTTTACTAAGGAATTGAAAATTTTATGTTGATAAATTTTAGCATCAAATAATCTGTTGCGTATTCTTTAAAACAATAGATTTTTAATTCTAATTTAAGTTAGGTGGTGGGTGTTTTACTTGAGCACAAGATCCTTTCTATGGTTTGTATGCTCATCTGCCTCCAAATTATTAGGTACTAAGCAGGTACTATGATTAGATTATAGTCTAGAACAAACAAAGTAATAAGAAACAGTAAATCTACAAAAATATAACTTCACCTCATTGACTTTGAAAGCGAAACATTAAAAAAAGTTTGTCCAAGATAATTTGAATGTTTAATTTCCGTAAAGAGTGTTATTTTATTATGGTAAATATAATTTCGAGTGTATTTTACATAACTTTTTTTTTCAGGTCATTATCAGGAAGAATCGTAGGCACAGTTTGGTGGTTCTTTGCTCTAATATTAGTTTGTTCATATACTGCTAACCTGGCCGCTTACCTCATTGTGGAGCGGATCACAGAACCAGCACAGTCGCTTGGTTATGCTTCAAGCGTTGCACATTCTGAAGTAAGAAACATATGCCCTTTTTCAATATACAGGTAACAAAGAGATCTTGCCAGTAAAGCAAACCAGCTGATTAAGCGAATTGTAATTTGTCTTATGTTGCTATGTAATTAATAAATTTAAACATATTTTGGGAAATAAATATTTATACTCCATATTATCTCTATAGAGTTCATTTGATTCTTATTTATTTTAAAGTATTAAAGAAATGATAAACACATTGCGTACATAAATTGAATATATATGATATAATATTTAGAGACTTCAAATAATTTAGTTTTTACTATTGTACCGTAAGAAGATCGCTCGGCCTAAAGTTCTATGGTGGACAGTCAATAATATTTAAAAAAAAAGAACATTTACGACAACAGTTGGATTAGTACTAAAAGTAGGCATCTAGTAACGTGATATATTAATATAATATTTGTTTTTATATAATCGTGTTTTTTAGAACAACTATGTTGGTTTAAAAAACCATTTATTGAGAGATCCAGTTATAAATGGCGAGCCAATAATTACATCTCCTAGAAATGCACTGGATCATGTTGGTTGTGGTAGCATCTCACAGTGTTGCCAGTATAATCACGTAAACTATGCCATTGCCACAGCAAATGGGTCACCACTGAGGTAATTACTACCATTACTTATTAAATTTTAATTTAATCGTTAGCGTAGTTACAATGTAGCTATTGGAAAAAATGATAAATAATGGTCTACTAAGTAGAATAAAATAATGTTTAAAGCATCGAATTGTTTCATCCCATAGATTAACATTCCGAATGTAAAATGATCTCAGATTTTGATTTATTATAATTTTAGAGAAGCAATAAATCTAGCCATCGTAAACTTGAAGAAAGACGGCGCTATATTAAAACTTTGGCAAAAATGGCTGTTGAATATCAAAAAACCTGACTGTGATCTAGCAAAAGATGAGGTTAGCTATGGAAATGTTATATTATTACTGAATTATATAGACCACACTCGCTTTTTAAACGTCAGTTGTGTTTTTTTTAAGCGATCCGTAATTCTAATAGAAACACGGTAAATCTAGCACAAACAAATCAATATTTATAATTATTATACAATTTGATTGCAGGAAACAAAAATTACAGAAATGACACTCAGCCAAGTGGCGGGCATATTTTACGTGCTAGTTGGAGGCTTAGTATTGGCGTTGGGCGTCGCACTTATTGAGTTTTGTCAGCACGGGCGAGCAGAAGCCGCACGCGCTAATGTGCCGTTGCATGCTGCGCTGCGAGCTAAGGCGCGTTTTGCATCTCGAAATGAACGCAAGATACCTCCATCGCGAACATCGCAGCGTGAGCAAGACCGTCTCGGCTGGAATGGCTCTGCTTTTGCTGGGGTTAGTTTTCGTATTTAAATGTCACATGTTTATATTTTATTAGTATAATTTAGCTTAGTTTACGATTTATATCAAACCATTTTTTTTATTGACATACTTGTCTAATAGTTTATTTGATTTTATTTTGTAATGAAACCTCAATAGGTCCCAATCAAATAATTAAAAACAATTTTCCTGTGTAAAAACTTCAGTGAAAATCACGATGCACACTCCAACAATTCCCGCCGCTAGCCCGTCTGTGTCAATGAGACAAGATGTATCCAATTCTATATAATGTAACATCATGGATAAAAACGAGGATCTCTCACGAAGCAAAATATTGTTCATTACTTTTATACTTGTAATAATTTATACCCGAGGTATTTTATCTTTTCCCAGGATAAAAATGTATCCTATGTTTTATATATTTATTTATTTATTACGTAATATGATTTAGGGGAAAGGGGGTCAACCAAGTTTTATTTTTTCATACAATGAGGTAGGACGGAGTCTTAATAGTTCTTACGTAATCTATCGCAAAAACGAGCAAAGTTAAGATTATGCTTTAAAAAATGCGTTTTCATTTATGTAAACGATTTTACAATATAATAAAGTTGATCATTACCAAAAAATAAAATGATTAGTAGGTACCTACAAAAGAAACGTTCCTAAAATGTATTATATACCTTGAAAAATTAAAACAAACCAAATATTCATTTGTTTCCATAGATTCTTATTTATTATTTTTTCTTACATATGGGGAGGAGGAGGTCAAAAACTAGCTAAACTCGTTTTTCGTAATATATGAATGGCTCCTTACATGTAATATAACGCGACATTGATAGCAAAAGTTTGCAAAGCATTTAATGGCACCATTTCAATGCATAGAGTATCTGCCTCGGTAAATGTATTACTTATAACCATTCTCAACAAACTGGTTATCTGAAGTATTGAAACCTTTTTGAAAATTTAAAAAAGAATTACAGATCGGTAACATAATATTTAGTTTGGATGTGGACAAAAATTATTTAGTGCCCTCAAAAGTTTTTAGGTAGGTATTGCATGTTTCCTTTTTATTTAAATCACCAACTATTAATTTTTGTTAGTTATTGTTACTTAAATTATACCAAAAAATATATCGTTACATATTAAGTAGACGTACATTATTTCTACATTTTATAGATTCTGTTCTGCAAAAGCCATTGGAAAACAACCATTCCATATTAAATACTTTTACATTTAAATAACACATTTTATTATTTATTAATTTATTCTTCTTATTTTCTATGCTTAGTACAATGACTTCCTACTAGGAAGGGAAATATGTGGAAATGTTCACCGGAAGCTTTATTAACCATAATGAAGGTCTTACGAATAAAGTAAGTTATATCCCGATTGCGTGATTGTCTTTTCCAAGAAATAATGGAGACTCTTGTTTTATGTGTACCTACCAAAATCTAACATTTATTACCTAAAGATAATTGGCATGTTATTGTAATTACAACCTCTACAACAATACTCTGTAATCGTGATTGAAATGTGAAAACTTCCTATAACCTGAGTAGCTATATTATATTATTATAACAAATATCTTTTTCTCCTCATTTTTGAGCAGTAACACACAATTCATACCCTTATTTGTTAACACACAGCACTATAAATACAAAATCGCCTATACACGTGAAGTAATTACTTTTTAATAACATTTGTGTATTAAAATTTATTTTCAGTACTTCACTGCTGGCACTCAAATATCTCAGGAGGATGCGGTACATGCCAGTTTTACGCATGTCTGATCCTCGGAGAAGACCGCCGTCAACGTACGTCGGTCATCTCTCACAAAGCAGCCCAACAATTCAGTCGATCTTTATCAACTTTAAGTTATTTAAAAACCGAAATGTTGGAGATTACTTATATACTTTTAATCATTTACATGTTTTGTTAAACGCAAGGTAGAGACAGCAAAATTTCACAAAGCATTAATAATGGCATACATTTTAATGCTAAAAGTGTATCTGCCACAGTAAATAAAAAATGTTGGGCTATTATAAAGTTATTTTCGTGAACATTTTATTATTCTGAACCGATTTATACACAGGGTTATTTTCAATAGCCTAGCTAAAACATTCACGGCCTCATTATGTAAGGTCTAAAGCAAGTCTAGTAAAACTCTAATCTAAAATATATTAGTAACTTTCTAACGTCATATAACAAGTGACGGTGCTATATTAAAATATAGGTTTTTCAAAAATTGCATTAAACCAGCATACATAATATGACAGCTATATTTAAAATACTCATTTTTATTGTGCCATCAACTCTGAAAGCGCTCTTACAGAGTTTGGCTCATACCTACTGCTATTTTGTTCCTTCGATAGCAGAGCTTCGCCGACTGCTGAGTAGGGTAAAAATAGCCCTTTATAACGAATACTAGGTATATCCATTATGATTATTTAGATATTATAATTCAATATTTAAGGATTTAATTTCGTGATTGAATATCATGGTTCAGAATAATTGTGTTCTCATAATATTTTGTTTGTTTACTTCTTTTAACACTAAAAAGAGCAAACAAATCCAGTAATAAGAAATTTTATTTCTTAAATAAATATGAGTTTCAATGCCACAGCATTAAGGTACAAGTTCGAAGCTGACTGCAGGCAGCAGTATCAAACTACATATCGCTGCGACACTATTGGTTTCTATGTATTTCCATGCAATATCTTTAGTAACAACCGTTATAAGTCGCGGCGATACCTCTTGCCTGCTGTTGCTGCCCGCAGTCGGCTACAAACTTGTACCACAAGCTTGTACCTTCAGGATGGCATTATTATTATCTTCTATTATATATATAAAATTCTCGTGTCACAGTTTTGGTTACCGTACTCCTCCGAAACGGCTTGACCGATTTTGATGAAACTTTATATCTGTATTCAGTAGGTCTGAGAATAGGTTGTTATCTATTTTTTACTAGCTGTCCCCCGCGGCTTCACTTGCGTTCCCGTAGGATCCGCATTCCCGTACGATCTAGCGGTATAAAAATTGATAACACGGTAACTAAAACAAAGGACCGATTTGGATGAAATTTTGTTGTGTAGGTATTTCAATGGGTTCCTCGATGATTTGAAAACAAAATTGGACCCGGTAGGTGGCGCTGGAATCGGGTTCTAAGTTTTGTTTTAATTTTAGAGCAGGACATTGTTTGCCGGGTCCGCTAGTTATAGTATAATATATTATTGCTAGATGGGCAAAAACTTGCCGGTAAGCTTTTTGATTTAAAAAAATATCATTTGTAAAATTATAAAATGCGAGTTTGTGTCCTTCTCGTTGAGTTGTTACTTAGTTATCGAGAAACAGCTGTCGAGTTGTTAAAGGACATCAGCCATCCAGGGAATTGGGGAATTGTGAAACAAATAGACACAGTTAAAAATTAAAAATCTTGAGAACCGAGATGATTATGTTACGATGAAAATATTCTTTGGAGAGTATGCGCACTGCGCAGGCATTATTCAATCTGATTCCACCAACCTCATTATCAAAGACGCCGGATAAAAGAAGTTTGTGCGGTTGTCGTACTTAGTGAACTTAGTATAAATAGCATAAATTATAATGCGGAGCGAAACATACGTCCGGCGACTTACAATCCTGACTCCTACAATCTAAAAAGTTTCTAGGCTAAAGTACCTATAAATATTTCTTTATCTTATCTGCCCACTTAATATACAAATTTTAAAATCTATTAATTAATTATGTGAAAAATAAACGTTTTGTAAATTACTTTTAATCTATGTATCATAAAAATGGCGTATTATGAAAGTACGTACCTTTATTGGTGTAAGTTCAATAATTATCATTATATTGATACATGAAGAAAAATCTAAGTTTTTTCTACCTTTTCCTCCTTTTTCTGTCAAACGATTTTTATTTCCTAAAATTGTATGGTCGAATTTAGAACACTAGATAGTATTTTAAATCATTCCTAAGCATCATTTAATTTGATATTATAATTATCTTGTATTTTATATGTATATCATGTATATGGTGGTAACTTCCCACTATAAGTGCCCACCTAGGGCCTAAACCGATTAAACGGTTTTGACTTTGGCTTTGAATTTATGTAACTTATTTATTTCCTTCGGTCATCTCGAAGGTTATTTCATGTAATTTACTGAATTAGATATCTAGTATTATATCTCCTATAACTATATTTACATTATCTTCAAAGTATAATTTACAAGGGTTTATTTTAACGAGACAGATCATATCCTAGAATAAAACAATGGTCACATTTTATATCGGTAAAAAAATAAGATCCCATAGCTGAAGCTATTAAAAATGTGTAGGTATGTATACAAGGTGTAACATAATCAAGAAGCTGAATCATATACATTTTATAAAATTCGTTCTTTGTATAAATTGTGTTCAAATGATATATGTATATATTTGAGACTTTCGCCGGACTTTTCGTGGGGTTTTGATTATTTTAATTAACTTTTTTTACCATCACTCACTCAACTTGGCAACGTAGTTCTTACTCAACTTTCAGTTTCAGTCTTTAGCAGATACCTCACAATAATATTAGCAACTTTGCTATATAACGGCATCAATTTTGTTTTCCAAAAAAAATACTGATATAGACTATAAAAACACAGTTTAAACAAGTCGAGAGACATCTCATTCAGGATAATCCATTCTCCCACAAAATACACGTGAAAAACATTACCTTTGTCTTTGACGGGTAAAACAAAAACTTTAAAGTGAAACAAGTAAATATTTTGGTCTCAAATCATTCATAAGTAATAACATTACATTTATTATTAAATTTGGGTATTTTATAATAAATAAAATAAAATAATGTGGTGGAACCAAAGACAATACCTCATCATCATCATCTCAGCCGAAAGACGTCCACTGCTGGATATAGGCCAATACCTGTTACTGCGTTAAAGAAAACTCCTAATTAATTAAACTGAATACATCGTTGGATTGCTCTACTGGTTTGAAGGAACCTAGTGAGTAAATTAGATTTTTTAGATTGCCCCTTTTAGTTTATGTTACACGTTGTGTACAGGATGGAGATGTAAGTAGAATATATTCTAAAATATTATGTATAGAAATAAGGTTAGATAATGAATAGGTATAGTATTATAATCAAGTATGTAATGTATTACTTATGAATGATTTTTTATTAATAGCAATATGTATTTGCACGATGTTCGGGTTCTTTAAAATGTCCAAATGGACACCTTTGGCCACTTCACCACATACCATTGTGAACTGGTGATCAAATATCAACATAAAAAACGCCGAAATTGGGTGCAAAAAAGTGGAAGCCTTCGGGTAAATTTTATTTACCCCTCATAATTACCGAACACCTGAATAATACAAATAAAATAAAAAACTATGTATTTAAGATTAGTTTTAGAACTGACTAGTTGTCTTCCACGGTTTCATCCGCGTTCCCCAGGATACCTATAGGGCATATTTACTCCCTATTTGGAATCTACCTGCCAAAGTTTGTAGCGTTTATACAGGTATTTCGTGATTAATTAGGGAGTGGAATTTCATTTTATATATACATTTATAACGTTAAGACATACTCATGATTTTATAATTGATATATATACAATTTGCTACATAGTTAAATAATTAAGAAAAAGGATCATAAACTAGGAGACAGTAAATTCCAAAATATCACTGCTTCTTATATGTATAGACATGACAATATTATTATGCAATGTAAAAGCCGTAAACATTTTGTGTCGCTGCTCTGACAAATAAACATGTCCTAAGATTGAGGCAATTTTTTTTTAGTTATCGAAACCAATAATGTTTATCTAATTCATTATAATTTATAAAAAATAGAACAGACGTATTAGGGCGATGTAATATTCTGTATTAATATTGTTATGCTAATGTGATGATAGAAGAGCGCAACAGCCTGTTTACTGGTATCAGAATATGAAAACGACCTTTAATATTTCAGTTTCATATAACACCAAGTAATTAATCAATATCACAATCAAATTATAGCAATATATTAAGCAGTATTTACTAGATTATACTGCTAAACACTGCCAGAAATTAAAATATAAAACCTGTATTTTGTAATGTTCACATTTAAATGTTAATTTTAAGTAACTTTATAACTTTTCATGATTACTGTGTTAACGTACCTACCTATTTTGTAACTTTGATATTTATGTATTTATTATTAAAAAATGAAATCTGATTGCATAAAAATACAATTTTGTTATATAGGTACCTATACTATTTAGTATCTAACATAGATAGATTTCTAGATAACAATAATCACTATCTACTTACCTAATAAGTTACTAATTGTATTAAATGTGTATTTGCAGAGGCACTCACGTTTCGAATTATTTACCGTAAGCCCGGTAGAAGTTTATTTCATGAAAGCAATAAAATATACAATTACTAAATAAAGTCGTACAAGTCGTTTGTTATCATCTTGGAATATTGTTACATATTTATAATGCTGCGAAACGTGTGTGCATAGTGCTTTTCAATCAGATAACTTCTATAGGTAAACATATCTATGTAGAAATAGAAATGCGATGTGTGTTTTAAATAAATTATTAGAAAAATCTAGATATTTGTACACTAGGGGGCTAATTTCAACACATTTTCAGCTAATATGCTTTATATCGGAATTGTTTTTTTTGTTAAATCGATGATGATACTGACAAGACAAATGAATTCTGAGGAATGCTGAACAAAAAATATGTAACACTAATCAGTGTATAACACATCTAAATTATTTCGAAAATAGAGAATACGTTGTAAAATTCAACTTTTATGTTTTTTTATTACTAATTTAAAGTAAAAAAGTGACCTTTTATGGTGTATATTTATGAGGTCACAATTTAATATTAATAATAATGTCATTTATTTGCCAGAAACATGGTAAATACATTGGTCTTAAAAATATATACAGGTCATGAATGTTTTGCCATGATGGTGTGCAAATATTATTAGTTACTACATTTAATTGTTCAAATTTAATTCAATTCAATTAATCACACATTTAATATTCAATTACTAAGTCAACGAAGTTATACAAATTAAATTATATTACAATAAATTATTTTGTCATTTTTTATATTTGCAAGTCAAGAAGTCGTCGACAGAATATTAATTATTTTCATATAGCCATGCCTTGAGTCTAGTTTGAAAAAAGTTTGTGGGTAAATCAGTTAAATTAGTAGGTAAGGCATTGAACACTTTAATGCACAAGAGTAACAATGTTTTGACATTAAATAAATTGATGATTAGATTTGATGTATCAGTCAACATTACTATTCTAAACAATATTAGTCTAGACCTAGAGTCTAGTCATATAGTAGTTTTACTATTTTATAAATCAAAATTATTTATACGATTATGAATAGGTATATGAAGCTGAAAATGTGGCGTAATTAATCCCTGTTTATACTACCCTCGTATTTCTTGTTATCTAATCAATTAAATAGTGTGTCGTAATTGCTATTTTTATTTAATTTAATTTAATATTTTACCTCAAACTAGTGTCCAAAGTATAAATAAAAAAATTGACTTAGGTAAGCAGTTTAATGTTTATTGTGGCGGTCGAACTCACGACCTCATTACTATTGAACTATCATTGCATAGATCTGCCTTAAGAGAGTGTGCGAGTTGGTTGGGGATTACTTTAATTTCAGCTGCCCAATTACTTGCTGCAATACTTAATAAACTTACTATTTTTTTGCTACACCCTAACAGAGTCATTGTGCTTAATTTTAATGATAGTTAAGTTCTAAGTACCTACTAACTTGCGAAGCTAAAGTTCTCGCCGGCAATGTGAACAGTCAACCACCAATTCATAATATTATGTATCGATAGTCAGTATTCAATACATGATTTATTTTAATGCAACAATAATTATCACTTCATGAATCTTTTACATGCAAAGCTGGATAAGCTTGTAATCGATATAAAACAACATCAAAAATAGAATTGCACCGCCACGTCTTAAATAGAACATTCATTTATGATAAAATAACTCGACATGTAGTAGTACCTAGTTTCTGTTCTTATGTCATTTTTAAAGGGCGTAAACAGAAGCTCTTCATAGTTGCTACACAACAGAAATACTTCTGGTGTTGCAAAATTCCATATGCGGCAGTTTAACCCCCTGGTCCGGTTGTCAACCTGCTGAAATGAAAAATACCAATTTGGCCCAGAGTATTAGACAGATCTAGGTAAAAAACTACTGTACAGCAAGGCGCAAGACTTCCATTCAACAAAACTTAAGGCGATGATAGCTCAGTGGTAAGTGACGTCGAATACCGCGGCGAAGGTCGTGGGTTCGAATCCTACAATGAGCTTGAGCTTTCGGTGAAGGAAAACATCGTGAGGAAACTATAGCACGGTGGTAGGGTACTTTGTAGTACCCGACTGGCTGGCTACCACCCTCATGTTGAAAATCTGTCGCCAAATACCTATCGGTATGTTCCGACAGCTGCACTTGAGAGCCAGTTCCCATCTAGGCTTTGTGTGCTTACCATCTTCGGCCACATCATCACTTACCATGGTGAGATTGTGGCCAAACACAAGCCTATCGAGAATAAAAAAAAAAACTTATAACACACCTGTGTAGAACAAATCTTCAAGATTTGTTTTACGCAGGTGTGTTAAAGTAACAGTACAGAGTATTAATTTTCTAAATCACTTTTGTATGAATAACAATTTCTCTACAAAAATATTGATATCCCATCAAAAACATAAATGTGAAAATGAGAGTCAAGTTTAGTAAATTAAATTATAGTGAAAACCATATCAAAATCCGCTTCGTGGTTTAGGAGGAGTTAGCGGATAAACATACAGACGCAGAAAGCGACTTTGTTTTATACCTACTATGTATACCTACCTATACTACATAATTATGTATGTATGTAAGGATAAACATTTTTTATTTGATAGAAATTACAAGGAACATATCAACACAACTTTGTTGACACAAGGTACTTATGGACAAGGTGTAAATTACACTTTTATTATTAAAAGTCTAATTTACACCTTGACCATAAGTACCTTGTCTTCAATTTGAAATCCCACATTTTGAAGGAAAGAGTTAATTAAAAGGCTCATTATATTATTTGGAAAGAGCTGCACATATACTTACTTTTTTCATTCTTCTCAGTTCTTTAACCGACTTCTAATTCGGCAAAAATTTAACTTCATAAGTGCCTCTATGGGTCTTTGATATATTCGTACCTAGGAACTCTACTTACCGTTATAACATACGAAACATAACGTTTTACTTAAGTATTATACTTGTATTATTTGCGCACCCGGTATTGTGCCAAATATCTAGGCTGGAGGTCAAATTTTGTTGGCACAGAGTCTGAAATTCTATACAACTAACTGTATAACCTTATTGTTGGCATGATTTTCATCATATTATTCAAATGATGTACAAAAATGTTAATGCCCATTTTTAGGGTTTCATATATAGGGGATGGAAAGAAAGGAAGCAACCTTTGAGTCGATTCTAATCGTCTGTCTATCTCTTTGTTTATCACAGCAACATTATTTCGATAATTAGACGAGTAGATTGGGTAGGTAATGCAATATTTTTATGCTGAATAGTTTTTGACCCAAACGACGCAACTTTTTCAATATATCTCTGATTATCTATATACAGGATGGAATTTTGTAATGCCACCTGAAGGGAAAGTACTCTTAATACTGTAGATAGAAAATTATACTCAAAGAAAACATTCCTTTATTTTTCAAAAGAAAGAAAACTGCGTTCAAAGATTTTTGAAAATTCGCTTACCTTACCCGGGAATCAAACCGACTAAAATCTGTAAAATTATACCCTGTACTTTTATTGAATCGATCGTTAGGGTCGTTAGGGTCAAATTTTGTTGGCACAGAGTCTGAAATTCTATACAACTAACTGTATAACCTTATTGTTGGCATGATTTTCATCATATTATTCAAATGATGTACAAAAATGTTAATGCCCATTTTTAGGGTTTCATATATAGGGGATGGAAAGAAAGGAAGCAACCTTTGAGTCGATTCTAATCGTCTGTCTATCTCTTTGTTTATCACAGCAACATTATTTCGATAATTAGACGAGTAGATTGGGTAGGTAATGCAATATTTTTATGCTGAATAGTTTTTGACCCAAACGACGCAACTTTTTCAATATATCTCTGATTATCTATATACAGGATGGAATTTTGTAATGCCACCTGAAGGGAAAGTACTCTTAATACTGTAGATAGAAAATTATACTCAAAGAAAACATTCCTTTATTTTTCAAAAGAAAGAAAACTGCGTTCAAAGATTTTTGAAAATTCGCTTACCTTACCCGGGAATCAAACCGACTAAAATCTGTAAAATTATACCCTGTACTTTTATTGAATCGATCGTTAGGGTCAATTATAAGGGTGAAATCTCTCTTACAAAGTTGATAAATAAATGGTTTTCCCGAGGAAGAGCAAAACCAAATAATTCTACAACAAGCCCATTTGAGCAACTAATTAGTTTACCATTTTATTTATTATTATATAATTAAGATAATTTAAGATTTCATGGTTTTTCTTTCATTTAATTTATCAAGTTTGTTAGATTAGAATTTCATCCTTATAATTGACCCTAACGATCGATGCAATAAAAGTACAGGATGTAATTTTACAGATTTTAGTCAATTCGATTCCCGGGTAAGGTAAGCGAATTTTCGAAAATCGTTGAACGCTGTTTTCTTTCTTTTAAAAAATAAAGGAATGTTTTCTTTGAGTAAAAATTTCTATCTTCAGTATTAAGAGTACTTTCCCTTCAGGTGGCATTACAAAATTCCACCCTGTATATAAAAGGAGAAGTCCTGACTGACTCATCAACGCCCAGCCTAAACCCTTAGACCTAGAAAGCTGATTTTTTTCACAGATGTTGTTTTTAAAACGTGATTGAGGAATAAGAACGTATTTTTCTAAATTCAACCCTTAAGGGGGTGAAAAAGGGGCTGAAAGTTTGTATTTAAGACGGTCATTTTTCAAGCTAGAATCATGAAACTTTGTTTTTAGACTAATAATAAAAAATAAAAAACACGTGTTTTAGCGTTTTTAAAATTCAACCCTTGAGGGGGTGAAACGGGGTCGAAAATTTGTATGGAAGTCCGCCATTATTGAAGGTAGAATCATGAAACTGTGTTTTTAAGCTAATAATTAGAAATTAAGAAACACGTGTTTTAGCGTTTTTATTTCTACCCTTGAGGGCGCGAAACGGGGATTCAAAGTTGATATGAAAAATGAGAAAGCCTGACTCATTGACTCATCAACAACCTTAGACCTAGAAAGCGGATTTTTTTCACATGTTTTTTTTTAAAGATTCAATCACTAAATGGGTAAAAAAGGGATAGGCGGGTGAAACCGCGGGCGGAAAGCTAGTTTTATATAAAACTAGCTGTGTCTCGCAGTTTCAAGGCTAAAAACGTATTCTGGATTACTCTGGAAAGTCCCGAAAACTTGACGCTTTAATAGTATTACTGAGAAATTACTAGTTACTATTAATATTAGATTTTTACCTGCTAGCTTAACGGTTAAGATTTTGGATGTGTTATATATTTTTTAATACAGTTGCTCAAAAAGTGGTGTATTGCAGGGACGTATAGCGTTCGGGATGTGGGCTATTACATACTAGTGCTTTTTTTTTACCTTTCTCGAACGTCGTGCGTCTCTTTCCCAACTGTCAAAATAATGTCTATTAAAAAGAAAAACCAACCATGAAGTTTTTACTAAAGAGTTTTTGTGATTCATACAAATACGTATATTTCTAAAAAGAAGCTACTAATTTATTTCAATATCAGATTTAATGATTTAATTGAATGAGTTAGGTTAGGTTTCATTTCATTTCATCTCATTAAATTTCATTTTCATTTCACATCAATAAAAAAAATATACTGAAGACTAAGCTGTATGGATAGTTCCCTTTGCCTACCAAAATGGTTGAAGAAAAAAAAACTCTGCTTATATTCTACGGTTGGCGCCATTTTCCAGAAATTTTCTTTGCGAGTTTAGTTGTTTGTTGCACAAAATGAGTAATTTCGACCCTATTTTTTTTTAATGAACACCACCAGAATCACTATTGTTGCACAAACATTGTATGACAAATATACATGAACAATCATACGAAATTCATAATAGTTTGATTCAAACAGTAAATATGCAACCTAAAACTTCCCCAGTAAGTTTAAAAAACTGTACCAATTTCAATGTACATGTGTACTATAACTTTTGTAAAAAATAAATGATTAGTTAGTTGAGTTTATTGTTTTTTTATTATTTTATTAAATTGCTTCATTTTTTCGCAACTGTATTAAAAATAGTCGTTCAGTACACCTGCGGAACCGTCATTGCAACTTGTTCCGACTGTCAACATTTGTTGGAACTCTTTGCAATGACAGCCTTTCCACACTTGTAATGAAATATACTATTTTTGGTTATGTTTATTACATTACCAAAAAAATATATAAACGTTTAAAACAATAAAAAAAATACGTGCATATTCCCAATTGAACGATTAGCCTGAAAATTTGTCCAAGGTCTGCAATAACGTCACTGAAGTTGTATGTATATAGATACAAGCTGACCCGCGCGGTTTCACCCGCGTTCTTGATGAAACAGTTGAATGTTCAAAAATCCTTTCTTAGCGGATAACTACACCTTATAAGGAATCTATCTGTCTTTCAAGTATGATACTACGGATGTTGTTAGCAGTTTCATGGGTTTTAATTTAGTTTTGCGCAGTACCCAATTTTTTTTAATAAAATTAAGAAGTTCTGCCACTATGACGGGACTTTCAAAGTCCCGTCAAAATTGGTGCAGACGTTTCGATGATTAGCCGATTAGCAGACAGACAGACAAACCATTTCAAAACAGTTTCATTTAATTTCAATATTTCTGATTTTTATATGTTGATTTTCAGATCTTAAATATTTCTAAAATGGTGACATTTAATAAGGTAATTTTTAAACATTTGATAGGTGAACCTATCCCCCCCTTAACTTTCTCGTAGAACACTCGGGATAATATTGAGTGAATTTAAAGTATGACCTCAATTTTACATAGGAATTAAACATTTTTAAATCGAAATTTTAAAAGTTCGGATGACTGTTTAATTGTTTATTTGTTCTTATAAAACTCTTTTCAAAAATCTTTTCATAGCGGATACCTACTCCCTATGAGGAATCTTCCTGTCAAATGAGATGTGTGTAGCAATTAAAAATTTGAAGGAAATTGATCTCAAAAAATTTCAACCCTTGGGTTGAATTTTCAAAAGTCCTCTTTTAGCGGATACCTACCTACCTACTTCCTATGAGGAATCTACCTGCCAATTGTCAAGAGTGTAGCACCTTCTGATATTGTTTTTTTTTCTGAATTTTGAGGTCAACAAATTAAACCCACTTTTTACACCTTTTCCCCCCTTTAGGGGTTGAATTTGGAAAAAATCGTTCTTAGCTGATGTCTAGTCGCCATGAGGAATCTACCTGCCAAATTTCAAGTTTGTAGCATTTATACTTTCTGAGATTTCGTGATTAGTCAGTCAGTGGTATTTCACGTTTATATAATATAGATTACAGAGATGTTAAAGACTATAGAGCTTTTTTTTCTTTAAAACCTTCTTAATTTATTAACCCCTCATACATTAACAAGATGACACAGTTAGTCCGAGCTGTATTTTCTCATCCACGTCTCCCATCCCATTCTGTAAGACATATAGGTATTTAGATAAAATATCAATATTAATTATTACTGCAGTCTGTCCGGCATTCAAATTAATATAATTTTCACCGTGTTTAACGACAGGCACTTGAAGGAATACCAAAATCTATTATTTTTTTATTTATTTAATAAACAAACGGTCATACATAGTACAACTATTAACACGTGAATAAGTACATAAAATAAATTTACAGTTTCCCAAACTTTTTATAGATTGGTACTGAACTAAAGTCACGTACAATTAAAAAAATAGTTCCCTTACTCTAAGGTAATACAGAAAAAAGAAATAGACTCTAAACAACCATAAGATAATAAACTGATTTTATTTTATTGAGTGTACAGCAAAAAATATAATATATATTATGGACCAAGTGATTAATGCGGGCATTATTAATAATGACCGGGCATTATGAATAATGTCTAGCTCTATCGGGCTAAGTGATTAATTAATATCTTAACTTCATTATTTATCACATTGCTCGGTCATTATTATATTGCTACATGACAATTGGGCAATTTGATAATAAAGCTAAATTTGTAGCAGCTACGTAGGTATATACATACATATTGATTGATTGATTTCCCTGCCCTGCCCATTTATCCTTTCTATTCAAAATCTACATGGATTCATTAGGTTAGAAACATTTCACGGTTATTTTTTTGATTTAATAATTTTTTCATAATTTTTGTCATAACTTCACATCCACATTAATCCATATCATAATAATAAGATTCATTCATATTTCATCGCACAAAATTAATATTTTCACGAATTTCACTCATTCTCTCTCTTCTCCCTACCTCCCACCCACCTTCTCTATCGATCTATATCTCTCTCCCTAACTCAATTTAAAATATCCACCATTCCATTACGTTCTGGCTCACCGTAGCTCGTTCTAGTTAAAAAAAAAAAACAATAAAAAGATAGTAATTACATATGTTTGTGTTACTCTGCGCAAAAGGTGATATACAATAATGTATAATGCCCGGTCAATTTGATTATTTGAATAATTATTATCAAACTGCACTCTCATATTGGGAATTTTTCATAATGACCGGGCATTATGTATAATGCTCAATTTATAACTTGGTCCGTAACATATACACGGTGTCCCAAAAATAACACGCCAGAGTGACACTATAGAGCTAGATTCGCTTCAGGTCTATCCGATAATATCTACATGACCTTAATAAAAGTTTTATGGTATTTGAGATATTGCCACTTTAAAAAAAACACAATTTTATGGTCTTTTTTCACCTGTTTTGGTTATAAATAACTTCTAACTTATAGGTTTTATTCCTAATTTTAATTTTATTTCATTTGAAACTAGTACGCTATGCTCAAAAAATAACTAAGTTGTTTCATTTTAAGTCAATGCGAAAATCGTAACTAAAGTTTGACTAATTACTGTGAAAAAAATTATACTGGATTGAATCAGCAAAATTATCTTAAAAACTAGCCTATTTAATGTTATTTCGAAAATGGCATAACATTCGTAGTTCTTTTTTTGCCAAAAGTTGTAAATTCCAATTTTTGTCATTTAAGTCGTGCTACTTAGGGAAATACTACTATTAAAAAATAATACTTAATAAATGGTGCAGGCGTCTTTTGTCGCCAAATTACTCACAGAGTTTTTTTTAATATCATATAAAAGTGGCAATATCTCGAAAACCAGAAAACTTTAGTAAGGTCATGTTAATGTTATCTGATTTACCTGAAGCCAATCTAGCTCCAGTGTCACTCTGACGTGTTATTTATGGGACACCCAAACTCAAACTCAAATATATTTTTATTAAGTAAACTCATACAAGTATTTTTAATCGTCAATTTGATTCATGATAAATTCTAACGCTCGGTTCGGAAAGTTGCTTGCCCTGTATAATAAGCTCTACTTTGATTTCAGAAATATTATCCATGGTGTAAATCAAAAAAATATCATATCATAAAATTACAACAATTTATCACGACCAATGAGAAAATAGTGACGAGCGTTTCTGTCTATAAGCGTGTTGCAAAACAAACCAATTTTTTATTATTATTTAAATGCAGTATTTTCTGTAATAGTGATAGAATACAACCTGGGAGTCTTCAAGGCTCGAGTGAACAGGTTACTTCTAGGTAAGCGTGCACCATCGTAGACCACATCATCACTTAAGATCAAGTGAGATTGTTTTCAAACGCAAACCTATTTAATAATAAATAAAAAGAAAGATTCAATGGTTTAAATAATAGAATATTCTTTTTTATATAACATAATATGTCTCTACAATACAATTTTAATTATATATAATTAAATAAATATTTTATTTTTAAGTATTAAAGAGTCATAAAATAGATGGCTAGTAACGAAAATAGAAAAATGACAGTGCAAGCAAAATCTGATTTATTTACCGCGGTAGCGCGCACCGTTTTGAAGTTTTAATGTGAAGGAGCTCGCTAGTGTAGTAATTAGGAGGTGAGCAGTGAGCTCTCGCTGCATCGGCTGCGGTGGCGCTACGGTCGATACGGGCGCCGGCATCGGCAGAGCGACAGGCGGTGCCGGGTCACGCCTGGTGCGATCGATAGCGGCGCGGCCGCGGCGCCACGGCCGGCGGGAGTAGAGCTGAGCGGGCATGCCGCGCGCCTACACCCGACAGGGACAGCTAAGAGACACGGCACGGCAGTTTGCCGCGTGGCACTGGCGACGAGCGCACGGCTTCAATCGGCTCACGCCCGACTCCCACGCGAGTCTCGCGCGCGACATGAGCGGGGCCCGCACCCGCAGCGCGCCGCTGCTGCTGGCGCTCGCAGCCGCCTTCCTCCCTCAAGCGAATCATGTCGCGTGAGTAGCACCGCTAGCAACTAGTTCTCCATTCTAACTTAGTACACGTAAAATATTACCAGCTCCTCTATGTACTGTCACAGCGAGTCAGTAAAACGTGGTATATTGGCATGCATATAATGCATTAGATTTACAATTTAAAACCTTGGCCGAACTTATTTCCATGTCTTAAAGCTATGTAGGTAGGTACCTACTCTAAATGAAACAAAAAGATCAAAGGTTACTTAAGTACCTAACATCTTTAATATATAAAATTCCTGTGTAATGTGGTCCACGATTAACTCTGGAACTGCTAAACAGATTTTGATGAAACTTGGCACACAAATAGATTATGTTCTGGAATAAGAGATAAGAGTGAGACGGGTGAAACCACGGGGGACAGCTAGTTTACTATGTAATAACTACTGAATTTAGCATATCTTACCACGAATGAACTTGAAATGTATCAATAACGGCTGATCAACGGAAAACCTAAAACCATTACCATTTACGTATCCATCTACGAATACAAAATTGTAAAATTTCTGCTCGACTGACGCACGTGAAATACGTTAACACCTGGACAGAAAAAGGGAGTGGTGTTTATCTACGATATTATTATATACTAGCTTTCCACCCCGCGGTTTCACCCGCGTATCCTTTGAGATTGAATTTCAAAAAATCTTTCCTACATCTTAAAAACATTAGTGAAAAAAACCAGCTTTCTAGGTCTAACACTGGGCGTTGATGAGTCAGTTCTTCTCATTTTTCATACCAAGAAACGGAAATAACTTAGGAGTTATTAACTTTGAACCCCCGTTTCGCCCCTTCAGAGGTATAATTATAGGAAACGCTAAAACACGTATTTCTTTATTTTTATTTGTTAGCCTAAAAACAAAGTTTCATGGTTCTAGCTTCAAAAAATGGCAGACTTCCATACAAACTTACAACCTCCATATAAATTTAAATAACGCTGATACACGTGTTTATTTATTTTTAATTGATAGTCTGAAAACAAAGTTTCATGATTCTAGCTTCATAAATGACCAACTTTCATACAAACTTTCAACCCCTTTTTCACCCCCTTAAAGGTTGAATTTCGAAAATTCCGTTCTTATTCCTAGGTCAAGTTTTAAAAACAACACCTGGGAAAAAAACAGCTTTCTAGGTCTAAGGGTTTAGGCTGGGCGTTGATAGATCAGTCAGGACTTCTCCTTTTTTCCACAGGGTGAATTTTTGAAGTGGGCGTGGGTGGCCAAATCCTAAACTAAAGGGAATATCGAAAACTGAATCATTAGATTTTCGAAAAAATATTTCCCCAAGCCAGGAATTGAACCCGATGAATTTGAAAAAAAATACACAGCCTGTATTATTACAACATCCGATAATGTTGCTAATAAGGATCAAAATCTCAGAAGTAATGACATACGGCAAACTAAAAGAAAGTGTAATTTTTTTAATAAAATGATTATTTTCTTTGTATATTCCCACAAATAGAGGTTTAAAATTTGAAATTTCCGAGGTTTAACACCTCGGAAATAATTTATTGTTCCTATTACGTTTTCATCATAAGCCCGAGTGCGAGTTTCTATGAACTGGGCTTGAACTGGGATATGCATCGTAAAAGCGTGCTCTATGTTCTACAAATTTACATAGACACGACAGCACTTACAAAAGACGCGAGCCGGTGAGACTCATCCATCCGTTGGATAACAACCCAACGGGACCCTTGCTAAATAAAGTAGGGATTATCAAAAGGGCGCTACGAATCAAAGGTCTGTTAAGATCGTTGTTAAAAATATATAAAATTATGTTAAATAAAGTGTAGGTTTGTTTTGGTAACCACTGACTGTAAAATTCATTTGAACACAAAATAATATTAAAAATAGAAAACAAGTAGTTAATATAAACGTGAAAATTATTAAATTGAAACCTACTTTTCTTTTGAAACGAAACCATCAGGGTTTGAATATAAGGGTTGAACACGCAAACTCATAAGTAGTTAACTGTCAGCTTACTTACCTTTGGATTATTTATTTAATAATGAAGTTATAATATCATATTGAGAAATATTAGAGTATCTAATAAGAAGTAAAACACAATAGTTTTAGTGTCCGTCCATATGTCTAGACTAGGTATGGAGCTATTTACTGAGATGCTCAGATAAAATATAACTTTCCATTTGCTGTTTAAGTCGCTTTTCCAAGGTGAGAAATTTACGTGAGTACGTACTCTATCACCACGGCATTTACTCGTAATGTTTCCTTTCAAAAATTCATGTTCACTGCAGAATGCCAACCTATTTACTACCTTTGCCTCACCGACTGACGTCACTAACACAGAACTATCAATACAATATTAACTGCATTGGCGCAGCGTAGACTCGGTGCCATAAAATAATTGATTTTTGTAATTAAAATTTAAGGCGATGATAGCTTTGTGGTAGTGACGTGGAATACCGTGGCAAGGTCATAGTTGAATGATAACAAAACACGGTGGTAGGTTATTATCTACTACTCGCCTCGTAGGCTCCACACAGTGTATTATTATGGACAACACAAGCCAACCCAAATAAAAAAAAATTATGTACTTATTTTATAGGTATATTTAAACAAAATTATAGTTACGTATAGATCAGAAATGATACTTGAGGGTACAAGTTATATATACACTTTTCCTATAGAATATAGTATTTTTGTCATAATATTACTTTTTATAAGATCGTAATTAACTTTTAAAATGAAAATACGTTTTTTTTAACTTCTTGCTTTTCTAACTACCTAATATTAATTATACGTTATAATTATATTTTATTCAATAACGTATTAACAATTTGAACATCAGTTAAAATAATTCAACACTGCATCTCTTGACTGGAATGCTGGCGTAGGAATACATCGCTTAGAGAATCTGCATTGCGGAACAATGTGGCAATACTGTCAGCATCACCATCCGCCCACCAAAATGTTGTCGACACCCAATGTATACGCACAAAACGTTTTGTGTCTAGTTTTATTGTGCGAACAGCTGTGTTGTGAAAGAGCCTTCCGCCATCTGTTTTTCCTGTACAATCTGGGTGCGATTAAGGCTAAGGTAAATAGGTATTAACGAAAATATATTTGTAGTCTCTCGGTTGAGCGCGTTAGCACAGTATAAAGATATATTTATACTGTGGCGTTAGTGAGGTGTCTTGTGCAGAATTGGATAGCTATATAATTGTTTGTGTGTATAGACCTCCAGTATCAAATTTTACACTTTTCATTAAAATGTTAGAAATTTTTCAAAATTATTTAAATTAGTATGTCATCGAGCAAAATCAATATAATACTTAAGTAACAGTTTGGAATGTCATAAATACGGAATCTGGTAAAATTGACAATACAGACGAGCAGCTCACGTTAAACATTAATGATAAAATTGTGTCAGATAAGTTAGAAGTAGCCACTGCTTTTGAAGATTTCTTCACAAGTATACCAGGGGAAACCACTAAAAGCCTTAACTCGTCTCCCGACGTGGCTGAAGCACTACTTGAGCAATATATTCAAAAATCTTTTCCCAGTTTTAAATTTAGTCACGTCACTTCTAGTGATATTTTAAAAAAAATTATTGCCCTAATTTAAAAAATACAGAAGACTTATGGGGATTGTCAATGACATTAAAAAAAATCTATAATAACAGTAATTGCACTAATTTTATCGGATATTTTCAATGAATGTATTGATCAGGGTTATTTTCCTAACCTAATGAAGTGTAGTAAAATAGTGCCAATATTTAAATCAGGCTGTAAAGATAATCCATCTGATTATAGAATAGTATCTGTGCTTCCTTCACTTCGTAAAATGTTTGAAAAACTGTTTCTTAATGAAATGTTAGGTCATTTCAATAGTTGTGAGATACTACATGGTCATCAGTTCGATTTCACGAATCAGATGCGGCAGCAAAATAAAATTATTGAAGCACATCTATGAAACCTGGGAAAACACACAGGATGCCATAGGATTTTTTTGTTATATATCAAAGGCGTTTGACTGCGTCGACCACCGTACTCTGCTCCTAAAGCTTAATTATTATGGTATTCGTGGAACTGCTCATGAACTTGTTTTGTCTTATTTAACTAATCGCCAACAAAAGGTACGAGTTAAAGGTACAACGTCCAAGGGTTCTTTAGTCAAAATGGGGGTACCTCAAGGTTCAATACTTGGGCCATTTCTATTTCTAGTATACATTAATGACTTACCTTCGGTCGTAAATGGTCTCTCAGATGTTGTATTGTTTGTTGACGATACCTCATTCATTTTTAAAGTAGATGGAAAAGACAAAGAACTTACGAGAGTAAATGATACTTTGTCAATAGTTTCTAAATGGTTTGCAGTAAATAATCTTTTATTAAACTCTAACAAAACTAAATGTTTAAGATTTTCTCTTCCAAACGTAGTAGAAAGTAGGTTATTAATAAATGACAGCAGCCTAGTTGATAAAATTGTATTTTTGGGTATAAAACTTGATAATAAACTACAATGGTGTTCTCATGTACAATCTTTAGCTAGTAAATTGTGTTCTGTTGTATTTGCTGTTAGAAAAATTAGACGATTGACGAATGTGGAGACGGCCAAATTAGTTTATTTTGCATATTTCCATAGTCTTTTATCATATTGCGTTCTACTGTGGTGAGCTGCTGCAGATATTGAAACAATTTTTGTATTACAAAAAAGAGCCATTCGTGCAATCTACAGTATGGGTCCACGTGAAGAAATATTTAAGAAAACAAAGATTATGACTTCTTTACCTTCACAGTATACATATATATGAAAATATAATGTTCATCCGAAAAAATGTAGACTTGTATAAATCAAATGTAGAGATTCATAATTTCAATACATGACAAAAAGATAAATTAGTTGTTCCGTATTTTAGATTAGCTAGAGTTAAAAAGTCATTTCCTGGGAATAGTGTTTGCTTTTATAATAAATTATATAATGAATTACCAGCATCTGTTACCAAGATGATTGATTCTAGATTCAAATCGTACATAAAGAAAGTTCTGAAACAAAAAGCGTATTACAAGGTAGCCCATTATATTGAGGATAAAGATGTCTGGAAGTAGCTGCACTCTGTACAAGTACCTACACATTGCTTTTGACTGTTAATTACCATTTTGTTTATAATACGCTTTTATTAGCTTGGTATTTTTTGTTTTAGTTTACTATGTGGGTAACTAATGCGGGTTATAATTTTTTACGTATTTTTGTATTAGTTTAAGAATAAAATTGTTAAACATTGAAAAAAAAAGCCGATATAGTCAGATGGTCCAAAAATATTAAAAAAATGTAACCTTCTTGAGTTTCTTGCCGGTTCTTCTCAGTTGAAGGCTGATTTCCGAACCGGTGGTAACTTCTGTAATTCGACCTTCATAAGTGCCCTTCTAGGGCCTAAACTGAATAAATGGTTTTGACTTTGACTTTGACTGCGCGTGCTTCATCTTCGTCCTCATTATCGCGTTCCATCAGGCAAAATTAAAGACAAACGCGAAATCTCCAAATATTATCGTCTAATATTATATCAAGCGTGTTCCATTTTGAGAAAGTATTAAGATTTTAAATAAATAAATACCTATACAAACAACTTTTTTTTTTTCAGGGGTGCCGGTGGGGGTGGCATGTTTGGAGACGTTAATATATCAGCCATTTTGGATTCCTTTAGCATAAGTTACGACAAAAGAGTAAGACCAAACTATGGAGGTTAGTACTTAACAAATCCCAATATATTTGATATTTTATATTATGTTATTGTCATTAACGACAATTACTAAAATTACAATTTTTCTTATTAATTAAACTTTTTGAGAAAATTAAGAACAACTAAAATATTCATGAATGATGAGATTATTCAATAACTATCTGTATATATAAAAATCAATGCCACTTTTCGTTGTAATTTTATAACTCAAGAACGGGCTCACCTATCCAAACCAAATGCTTAGGCTTTGTTTGGACTATTTAGTAGATGGTTTATGTGAAGTTTGCACAAAATCGGTCGAGCGCTTCTTCATTTATCACATTTTTATTATTTCACTTTATACGAGCGAAGCACGTACCGGTCCGCTAGTTATTCATAATAATACTTCAACATAAATTGGACGTACCTACTATTTATGCTTTTGGACAATGCAAATAAATAATTTTAATTAATTATGGTTGAAGTACTTTTAATTTATTTCACTTTACTAAGCATGTTGAAAATATAAAACTATTGGATCTTATTATTAACTATAACTAAAGTTTTTCATACTTATTACGTTATATAATCGTACATATAGGTACTCGTATATAGAAAGGTATTTAAATGTGTAATATAAACGGAACTTAGGTAGCATTTAAACTAAATCAAACTTATTGTTTTCAATAATGAAGTATATCAACAAAAATATTTACGGCACATAGAAATTTTCCCGTCATCACAACTTGATTATTTAAGTTTATTAGTATCGTTTGCGCTTACGATTACGGTAAGCGACTGTGTGCTTCTATTAATAAAAGTAAATCATGAGGATGTTAGCTAAATGTCATAAACATGGTACGAACGTGAACTCAATGCAATAATTAGTATTTTTATAGAAACTTTTGTTTTTAATTGTGCATCATTATTTTGTTTATGATATCATCATTAATTAAAAATATCGGTTGTAGGCAGTGTTGGGCAAACTGCAATTAGATTAATGATTAAAGATTACGATTACATTGTGTAATCTTCAATCATGATTACAGATTAACTTAAGTAATCAAAAAAGTAATCATACAAGAGATTTCAGGTTATTAATCTGTAATCGCAATGTTGATTACTTATTTTGATTACAATCAAAATTATAATGTACAAATAAGACATTGTGTAAATCAACTTTATTTGTATTCAACCTTTGTTATCAATTTAAATTTACCCCAATTAATCATCACAATCAATGAATTTCAGACTTTCAGGTATGTTTGAAATTATTCATTTATACGACGAGACTTAAATTAGATTTCAATTGCAGAATGCGTGCGCGCCATGTAGTCGCGCGGTAGTTGTTTTTTTTGTATTCCATCGATGGGGAATATGCACGTATTTTTTTATTATTTTAAACGTTTCTACGGGTTATTAAATTACCAAAAGAAAATATAACACATCCAAAATCTTAACCATTAAGCTAAAAAAAATATAATTATTAAAGTCACTACCATTTTCGGGTGATTCAAACGCGGCCATTATGGCGCGCTTATTTTGTGATGTGAGATTAGACGAATTCGATGTCAAAAATTAAGTGTTTGGTTCACAAAGTTACTAAAATCATTTTATTACCATGGAAAAGCACAAAAAACTTATAAATTATAATAAATTAAAGCGTAGCGGTTACAAACTCTGAGGTCGAGTTTCAAAGTGACGTCACGATTACTCACGATTTACTCATGGGGCGTTTTGAAATTTGGCGAGGGAATTTAAAAACAGACACTTTTTGATGATTAAATTTTGCTATTAAATCATGTTTTTTTTTAATAATTATGTAGGTTTGTTTTTGTAACAATAATAATATGAATTACATAAAAATAAATCGACCATTTTGAAGTCACGTGCATATTCCCCATTGACAACTTTTAGAGTTTTGCAGTCATAAACATACAGAAAATGGTTACTTATTTTAATACATACTTATTTCGCCTCATGTGCTTTAATACCTACAGGCTTTTATTTCATAGCGGCATAAACTACTACTAAAATATTGAATACAAATAAGCATATAATCTTGATTACTGGTTATTTTCAACATGATTAATGATTACACAACAATCATGATTACATGTAATCCAGATTGATGTAATCATGATTAATAATCTGATTACAAAAGTAATCGATTACGCCCATCTCTGGTTGTAGGGATTTAATGAAGATGAAAATATATTTTTGACAAAATATGTATAACGCATATTATTTACATGACGTGCAACACAATCTATTAGGTCCTATGAAATTATCAATTTTTAGTACGGGCTAGAGGCAAGATTGATATCATTAATTCTACTAAAATATCGATTTTGTCTTGATTTTGCTGTGACCTCGGAAAAATCTAAATTGTGCTTTATTTTCGAATACGAGTTCCGTGTTGGCCGTTAATGCCAGCACAGACGGCACGCAATATCGACGATGTGTAAGCACGAGTCAAGGTACCACCAGTGAATACACGGTTCGCGTTATTGGTTTGATCGCTTCCATTCTGAAATGTTGATCTCAACAAAAAGCCCCATGGCCGACCAGAGACGAAATTGATAACCATGAAATAAAAGCCAAAGTAGAAGCAGACGCATCTCAAACCACGTCAGAATTAACAACTGCCTTCAACGTAAGTCGCAATACGATACTGATTCATTTAAAGCAAGCTAGGAAAAATAGTTTACGCAAATCATGAAAAAGTGGAACTAAAACAATATTATTTTCAAGACCTCGTTGAAGAATCGCTAGATTTAAGATCTAGTGATTTAAACCGGATGGAGACATAATAATAGCTGTTGAATACTTTAATAACTACATCCAAAAGAATGAATGGTTACTCCAGTAAACTAATCGCAATCAACGAAACTGAAACATACAAAAATGATTAACGATAAGCTGAAGGAGAAACGAAGAGATCACAAAATATGACAACAAACTAGATTTCCCGGATATAAGAAAAACTAACAAAAACTCTCACGTGATCTTAAAGATTTTCCAAGGATTTACCACAAAACTGACTGACCGGCCGGTTGGCGTGGTTGGTTAACACACTACCTATCACGCCGCAGGTCGTGGGCTCGATTCCCATCCAGGTCATACATTTGTGTGCATGAACATGTCTGTTTGTCCTGAGTCTGTATTGAATTATCTATTTAAGTATGTACATACAAAAAAAGTAGTATATGTTGTATATCAGCCATCTGGTTTCCATATTACAAGCTCTGCTTAGTTTGGGATCAGATAACCGTGCGTGAAAAAAGTCCGAGGTCCCAGGATAAATAAAAATCACAGTATAGGAAAATACCAAAAGAGCGAGGACGCAACTTTAGCAACTCATTACTTCATGTTGAAGAAAATCTCCGCTGCGACGACTGTCCGTCGTGGGCGAAAATTGATACTGATAAAATAGTCTAAATGAAATATGATAACGGTTTAAAGCGGAGGTTCAAAGCTAACGAAAAAAGTCCCCAAGTTTAGTTAAATAGCATATCAATCCCGCTATCAGATTTTGTGTTCGATATTTGGAGCTAAGTATACTTGGACCGTCGATTGACTTGGAGGAAGTATATATTTATCAAGCGCAAAGCTCTATCCCAGCAACTAAGAAAAATGAATTGGTTTTAATTGGCCGTAAATCAGAGTTACTATCGATAAAAAATGCTGCACAAATGTGTACTTTAACCGTTACAGTCCTTCGAGCTCCAATAATTATGGGATGCACCCTGGTGCGTCACAAAGGATAGTTTGCACTACAACCTCATCATACCAACAGTGAAACAAGTAATAAGGGATTCTTTTATAAGATATCCCAACTAGGGCACTTTTCAAACGACTGAAGAGAAAAGCCTCGCAAGACGTCCTTATTGGCGATGACTTATTTTATTATGGTAGAGTCACTGTTTTACCTATGCACGACTCTATCAACTATAATTTCGCATAGACACTTTCGCATAGAAAGAACAATTCCACCGAATTGCCACCTAAACATTGGGTGACCGCTTTACGACGTGTAACTAGATTGGTTTTATACCCTGTTTTTTATTCGATTTATGTTGTTCAAAACGACGTTTAAATTTCGAGTAGTGTTTGAAAATAAAAATAGTTGTAAATGTTCGTAATCACTTTCACTCTTACAATATTTTTTATGACTGGGCCTGGTATTTTTCAGACAAAATTTTGTTGCAATTTTTAACCATTTATAGCTTTTTCTTCTAAAACTATCACTATATTTAAATTCTCTACTTTCCGGATACCATCAAATAAGAAATTACTACTAAACGTTTAAATAATCAATAAACTGAATATACTATATATAATTAAATTTTAAAAAGACATAAACATTATTGAGCAGTTATTATTTTTGTGTGTCGTTTTAAAGATTCCGAAATATTAAAAAATGAACTGAAACGATAACTTGACTCAAAGCCGTATCAAGGTCTACCTCGTGTGTCACTGTGTCACACTTAGACCATAATCGTCTAGTCGAAACTAGTCGAAAGTCGAATTTAATGAAAATAGAATAATGAATTCAATGAAAAACAATATTGCACTCGCGTAACAAAAATTTTGGTGTAAATATGTAAAGTATAAATATTAATTATAGTCCTAAAAAGGATTTTACAAAATTCAACAACCTACTAAGTAGTAAAGTATATGATTTTAATGAGTTTTGGCCGAAGTTACCCCAGTTTAGATCACGAAGAGATTCTTAGGATATTTTCGTGACAGGAACGCGGATGGAACATCTTGTAAATAAATAAATAAATTAACTTTAACACACCCTACGATATTTGCATGAAATGCACGACTACTCTTATGTGTTCATAATATTATCTAAGCACGAATGGTTGAATTTGGACTTAACTTTTCGCCCGGGTTTCATCTGAAATCATGTCATAATACCACACACAAATCCAATGAGGATTCAAAACGTGGCTTTTGGCTTTATAACCCGTAGATCAGGAACAATGCAGTGGCAGCGAGCTATTTATTTTTGCTTAATACCTACATAAAAAAAATAAAGGAAAACTTTTTCTTGTTAATGCTATCCAGCTGTATCTTTTACTGCATTATCATAACCAATAAAAATCATTATAGAAAAAAAGCGTATTAAAAAGCCTGCGATGCCTACATACCTACTCGTCAAGGTGCAAACTCATATTATATTATGGTTGTATGCCTCCAGCTCTCGAATTCGCCTACAACGAATGAAACATAAAATTGCTTTGTACAATACCTACAACTAGATGGACACTTGGCATGTGTTTTATATTGTGTCGTTTTCAGGACCACCCGTGGAAGTGGGGGTTACCATGTACGTGCTCTCCATCAGCTCTCTGTCTGAAGTGAAAATGGTACCTTATTTTCAAAGCAATATTAAAGACACAGCGCATACATTGCAAGATTTTGTCCCATAGTATTATCACCAACATTACCGATCATCGTAGCACCCGCGTCCACAATTCGTTTGCATTGAGCAGAGGCGCGTAGGCGCGTCGAGATAGGAGATCACAGGAGCATGTGCGACCGCGTCGTGACCCACGTGGGTGCCTAACGGGCACCACCCGCGTCCGCTCGAAGCGCCCGCTTTCCGCACGCATCATGCGCCCTCGGCGCCCCTTCAGCTCCGCTCCGCTCCACCGGCGATGGGACACGTCACCTTTCTCTGGTTTGGTTTTCACAGCGCCAGGCGCGCGCTACTCACTATTGGGCTTGATTGCAGGTCCGCCAGTGGAGGTGGGCGTCACCATGTATGTGCTCTCTATCAGCTCCGTCTCCGAAGTGCTCATGGTACTCGCCACTGTCAACTCACGCTTGTCTCGGTCGCTCCGGCCGCGCGCTGTGCCGCTGTGACCGAGCAGCCCCAGACACGAGGCTGCGAGCATGCCGGCGTTTGATGGCGCAGATTGCCCTTTGTCCGCCTAATTGCTTTCTTATTATGTGTCCTGGTAATCTTTCAAAATTTTGATTTATGAAAATTACAAAAAGTAAATCATAATAAGAAAAGCAAAACGTAAAAAATTTGAAATTATCCAGTGTGTGTCCAACTCCTGCAGTACTCGTAACTCCAAAGTTGCAGCAAAAAATACATTTCATGGTTATATTTAATTCACGGTTTTTTAAGTATTTACCTTCGATGTAGTAGATACTGTCTAGTGTCTAATTAATTTGTTTATGAAAAATGGAACATTTGTATTACCATTTCTGTAGTCAAATGACTGCACTGGTAATATCTAATATACCTATTGTAGCTATAGACAAAGCTGAAACTTTAAAACTTTATTATTAATTAAATTACATTGGTACTTAGGAATCACAATGCGATGTTTTGTGACTCAAAATACTCCAACTAATACGGTACATGCACATCAACAATTGTGTCCGTGTCCAATCTAGATTCTTTCAAACTTGATGTACCTACTCGCATACTTGTGCTTGGCTATGTTATTAAAATATGGTATCTACTAAACATGGATTGTATTTAATAGCATCGATGGTATTAATTATACAATTGACTTTCTATGAGTCTCACTTGTCTAATAATGTGGCAATATTTTTATTATTACATGATTTTGTAAATTAAATATTTGTTATCAGAAATAACATTCACAATATTATTTGATTTTTATGAAGCGCTATGGATTTGCGATGACTGTTAAAATTTTTATTCGTAACCTCATTTTGTAGTTTGTTGTACTTATAATAATTATGTAATTGAGTATTAAATGTATCTACTGAAATACTACCAATAACTATCTATTCTGACCAACTTGGAAGACCGATACAATTACCTACTAATTGAATTATCATGAATCAACTATGATTATTCAACTGATTCGAATAAGTAACAAATGATTGAAATAGTTCATAACTACATTGTATATCATTAACGGGACAGGGTTGCCATCTTTTGAAAATAATTACTGATATTTTTTTCTATAAATGTCATTACGTATTTAAAAAACACGCGCCTAGACCACTTTAGACTGCATGGATCTCTGATGATAAGCCTATTGTGGTAAAAATTATGAGACAAACATTACGAGAATTTTCCTGAAAGGGATACTAAAACTTATGCAGCACTTGTGCACTAAGCAACACTTGTACTGATGGGGTGGAGTCTTATTTGTCATGAAAAACCTCACCTATTGTCAACGGCACAAGATTATTGCTATTGACGTCTATATCAATTGTATAAGATTTCTGAACTAAAAGGTTTCCAGTAGCCATTTTAAGTATTGGAAGGATCATGAATAACAAATACAAAATAAAATTGTTAATCTTAGAACTCTACGAGATTTAATTTATTAGGAATACTTACATAATTTTCACCACTTTTTACTTTTTTTTTAATTAATATTATTTTATTAATCACAAACTATGTTTTTAAATACAAGGGAAGATATGTGAAAGATGAACGTGGATAATTGAAAAATAAAAATGTTGGAGAGTAGTTGAGTTGAATTAAATGTAAGTTGAAGTGGTAAGGATAGACGATAGTGGCTAATAACAGTGTGTCCATAAATACTCTTTGAGCATATACGCGCACTTCATAGGTATTGGTCATTTACGGCCGTTAGTAAATTTATTCTCAAATGTATATAACAATCAATAAACAGTATACAGGTAAACTTTATTTTTATCATAAAAGCTCATACAATCAACAATACTTAGTTCTCTGTTAAGATTTGATCCAAGAACCTTCTTAAAAATCTGCTATAGCTATTTGTAAGGTTTGAGATCTCCTATTTTCATTCGGGAACGTAATATTTAACAATAACAATATTACTTATCTTCAATATGAAATTCTACTATGATTGAACCACATCAATAATAAGTTATAAATAACTCTGTTTGCAAACATTCAAGACACACAATCAGAGTTCGCTTAAGCAGTTGCAGGTTAGACAAAGTGGTTAAGAAGCGGTTATTCTCACATTTGATGTCCAACTAGTCATAATTTGTCTGAACGAGCGAGAGAGCTTTACTTTTGTGGCTTCGAAATAAATATCAGCGTCGAAATACAACAGAAACAATATAATAATAAATAATAATAATAATAATTTATTAACATAAATATGAAACTGCCAAACACTTTACAATTAATATGTCACAGTTGGTAAGTTATAAATTTATGTTGTACATGTTAGTGTTCGATTGAACTCTGGTACCCAAAATAAGATTTAACTTGTGTTATGGGTACCAGCGCTCTCACATTATTTAGGACTAAGATGGGTAAATTTATATGATATCAGGAGGTAGCCTAGTGTTTCAATTGTACAGTTTAGTAAAAAGTATAAAAGAAAAACAAAAGCCAGAGTTTTTTTTTTTTTTTAAGTAGCTACTAAAATAAAAGAAAAACATTAAGTAAAATAAATAAATAAATTTGAAAGAAAAGTTAAAATTAAAAATAGAGATACTAGATGATATGCCTCTTAGATTATATTAGTGTAGTTCTGTAGGAATGTAAGAATTTGTATGTAAGGTTATTAATAAAATGTGTG
This sequence comes from Ochropacha duplaris, assembly GCA_951361185.1. Classification (NCBI taxonomy): domain Eukaryota; kingdom Metazoa; phylum Arthropoda; class Insecta; order Lepidoptera; family Drepanidae; genus Ochropacha; species Ochropacha duplaris. Next base: position 8,491,217 of record OX592690.1, read on the forward strand.
TAAGTTATAGAGTTGCTAATATAATTAGTTCCTTTATAGAGTTGCTAATATAATAAAAGCCTTTTAGCGTAATTTGCTACACCTAATTGTGCTTGGTGGATGGTTTTTTTTGTAATCTACCCTGCAGAATCAGCTAGGAATAAAAGACGATTACATGCTGTGAAAATTAAAATATAGAGGTAAATATGTGGGTGATAAATTAAAAGGAGCTTTTTGTGGTGTTGACATAAAGTGTATGGATGAAAGGTGTGATGAATTTGAAAGTAAATAGAAAAATGTGTAAGGGAAGCCTGAAGAAAAAATAAATGTATCGTAGGATTTTGTAGGATAAAAAGAGAATGAAGCACATAACAAAAAGGAGAATGAAATAGAAGACAATTAAATGTATATTGCACAAACCCCAAATAATTTCTAATAAGAACATAATTATCAAGCCGATGATGAATATTTGTTGTCATAAATTACGTTTAGATTAGTTAAGATTTAAGATCTTATGATAGGTATAACATAAATACTAAATATGTACCTACCAACTAATTCCTTTCATTTCAATTGAGCCAATACTTTTTATATCTTTAAAAAAATGTCACGTCGTTAAGAAACAGATGGCAACACTAGTCGTATGTTATTCGGTTTTCCAATGTGTTAACTTGAAAACACTACAGTTAATTTGACACTTAAATTGTTTATAAATGACCCCTATGTGGAAACCAAATCAAGGTTGTGAAGGTCACAGCGAGACGTGACCCATAGTCCATTGGGAGGTTGCAACAATTAACTCGCCAATCGAGTTCATTAGCATCTCAATCTCTGGTGGTAACTTTAATCCTGGCTTGTTAGCATTAAAAAATATGGCCGCTATCGAGCCGTGGGTGTCCGCGTGCTCCACCTTCACTCACTTCACCCTATCCTTCCACTCAGAGCTCATCCACCTGAATCATATTAGATCTCACTAATTCGTTTCACATCACACTATTATGCACATTGTACTTATTCATATTTTTAAGCTTATGGCTCAACTTGTCTTCTAAATGTAGTCTGTGTCTATAGCCTATGTAAAATGTCGTACTATACCTACTAATGATAGATAACCAATCCAAAATTGTAGTATCGAAAATCCAAATTCAGAAAAGATACTATAAACTTGTTATAAAACACTTCTGTCGCAGTGTCAGAATTAGTAAGAAACTGTTATGTAATAAAGCATGCTGATGTTGGATGTTTATTTAATATGTAAGTGTATTATTTTTAAATGCTCCATTACGTAGTAAGTACCTATAGGAGATTTTCCTTAAATTCCAAATACTTTTAACACCGTAGCTTCATCTCATGATAATAAACCATTCTAAGCTATGGTTTTTAAACTAAGAACCCTTATTATATTATTAATATGTCGGATATATCTTCAATTTCTGCAAATAAAACTTTCTCCTCCGCAGGATTTCACGTTGGATTTTTACTTCAGGCAGTTTTGGACTGACCCTCGGTTAGCGTATAAAAAAAGGACTGGCGTGGAAACATTATCGGTAGGCTCTGAATTTATAAAGAACATATGGGTACCGGACACGTTCTTTGTAAACGAAAAGCAGTCCTATTTTCATATAGCAACAACTAGCAACGAATTCATACGTATTCACTATTCTGGATCAATTACTAGAAGCATCAGGTACGTATTTGGCTATTACTTTCTTTACGCTATTAACTTTAAAACAATTGTGTAACGTATCTACGTACAAACTCATATTACAGATTAACCATAACAGCATCATGTCCAATGAACCTTCAGTATTTCCCAATGGACCGACAGCTTTGTCACATAGAAATCGAGAGTTGTAAGTATATCAAATATAATAATTATTAATTTTGTGTGCATTATAACAATATACTAAAGTGTGTAAATTCACAATTAGCTTACAATTTTATTACATACCTTTAACTACTATTACTTATTAATAAATTAATTTTTATTTATTATTTTAGTAATTTATAGGTACTTACAATATTATGATAATGTTGGAGTGCTTAACAGCACGCTTTGTGTGTATGTAACCTGTCATCATTCCACAGTTGTTGTTGCTTATTAACAACTTAAACGTATAAAGTCTTGACGTCGTTATAAAACTGCACAATATAAACAAAGTGTCAATATAAATTAAATTTTACAGATGATAGAAAAATACTTGGCAAATCACGTGTGTGTTCATTGTGCTCACCAAAATCTTTGCCACAATGCAAATTTATCACTAGGCTCACCAATATTGTGTTGTGACCACTTTCTTGTATCACAGATGCTAGTTGGGGATATTCTGTGAGCACAATTAAACCGTCGACACGTGCTGTGTTTTCTCTCGTGTTTTCATAATGTTGGAACGTCTCCTTCTCGCATACAGCACCCGCAGAAGGCAGACCCGTATAATAGTAAGCCTTTGTTCTCACGAGCATCAAGCGAAATAAATGATATTGAGACATCGACGCTGCGTGCGACATGCTGAGCGGGAAAAGGAGGCGGGGGACGGTGGCGTCAAAGGCGTCTGCTCAACCACCGAGGGCCGTACTGCAGACGGAGCGCACCACACGCGCCTTACGGCGCACAAGCACCCTACACTATAGCACCACCGCTGCTTAGCTCTTCAACCGCACATCATAAAAATGCATGTTACAATATTTTCAATATGTGCTTCCTAAAAGTTTCGCATGCTTAACTTATACATACATACTTCTATACCTACTTTATTTATTTCTAACTTTAGATAACCTTTTTAAATTCTACAGTAACATCCTTCATCCTATGGTCATATCGTTTGGTTTAGACATAATCATTTCTATCTGTAGACTTATTAGAATTATATTTTCTATCATCCATGTCGCGCTAAGTTTTGTTTCTATATGGTCAATCTACTCAGTGTAGTTGAGTTTTGTATCGTCACATGAGCTCGCGAGACCCATCTTCAAACACTGTGGCGGTCACGAGGTGGATACACGATGCTTCGCAGCGTAAGTGATAGCGTTTTGTGTGTTTGGCATGTCTCCGGAGTTGGGTACACAATGAGAGACATTCGGTACCTTTGGAAAGATGGAATAGCGAGCGTCGGAATGAGCAATGAAGTGCAGCTACCGCAGTTCCGGGTACTCGGCCACCGACAACGAGCCACTGTTGTTACGCTAACGACAGGTAATTGAACGCAATAGCTGCTCTCCCAGCACCGTCCATCGCTCCGCCACCGACCCCGTCTCCTTCAGCCCGTGTGCAGATGTTCAATATCGCGACACTAGCACACGCTAAACATGACACGACCATCGCACGACGAAACGCGCGAATCTAAACTCGCGACTCCCCCGCTCTTACCCCGATCGAATGAAGACTCGAAATGCAAAACCCATTGCGATGGGCCTGGGGCTATTTCTTTTATAATATCCGCTGCGCACAGTCGGCTACACCATGCGGGACATCCGATACAAATGGAACGAGGGGCCCAACTCTGTGGGTGTTTCCAGCGAAGTGTCCCTGCCGCAGTTCAAGGTGCTGGGTCATCGTCAACGAGCTATGGAGATCTCTCTCACAACAGGTACATGAGTCCGCGGGGGAATCTAGGAGTACAATTTTAATTTGAGAATTAAAACGCCACTACAATTAACGTGAAACACTGGACAAAAACAGCCACGAATCTTTTCACGTCCTGCTTTTGTAATATTGCACAAAAACACTATGAGTGATGTCAACTAGTAATGTCACGTTGTGTTTTGTATTATTGGAAATTATACCTATTCAATAAACTAAATTAATATTATGGCGTCAGATGTCGTTTTTGATATGGTGTATTAGTACAAACCGATGTTTATTAATATTTAGCGTGTATCAATGTGATAAAACGAAATGAACTATTTTCAGGAAATTATTCAAGATTAGCATGCGAAATACAATTCGTAAGGTCGATGGGGTATTACCTTATACAAATCTATATCCCATCTGGCTTGATTGTCATCATATCCTGGGTATCGTTTTGGTTGAATCGCAATGCTACACCAGCTCGAGTAGCTCTAGGTGTTACTACCGTGTTGACCATGACTACACTCATGTCATCAACAAACGCTGCTCTTCCCAAGATTTCATACGTCAAGTCTATTGATGTTTACTTGGGAACGTGTTTCGTCATGGTATTTGCCAGTCTCTTAGGTAATATTTTATTTTTATTTTATTACATACAATTATTATAACTGATATAATTGCGAAGCGATCTAATTAACATCATTCTTAGCGAAATGGTTTCTATGTTTGTAAATTGTGCTAGCGAATGTTTGACATAAATTGTCCATTTTGCAAGTTTATTTACGTTTTATAGAAGAACACTTTTTTCCATAAATTCCAGAGTATGCCACGGTAGGCTATATGGCTAAAAGAATACAGATGAGAAAGCAAAGATTTGTTGCCATGCAGAAAATAGCATCGGAAAAGAAACTTCCCCCTGAGTGCCCACCGGTAGGCGATACCCACACTTTGTCTAAAATGAGTACTCTGAGCAGATGTCCTCCGGGAAGACCATCAGTATGTTTTAGCATATTTACTTACTTAAATACATATCTACGACATATTTAAACTATCTAACAAAATTTCAGGAAGTACGATTCAAAGTTCACGATCCTAAAGCACATTCAAAAGGCGGAACGTTGGAAAATACCATAAATGGAGGCCGAAGTGGTGCAGAAGAAGAAAACCCTGGACCACCTCCGCATATTCTTCACCCTGGCAAGGTACTAACTACCTTTAATAAATCATGACTTAGCATTTTTGTATGTTTTAAGCATAATTTTATCACTTGGCGAATAATAAACATTTTGCTTTAGCGAATTTCGTAATGCTTTGCGAATAATTATGTGTTTTAATATATTTCAATAAAGAGGTCCTAATAATATTAATAATAATTAAATTATTATTCATAACATTGGGGGGGGGTTAAGTAGACCGAATTAGAAAACCGGCTAAGTGTGAGTCGCATGCATAGTGTGTAGGGTTCCAAAGCATAGCTTCTAGTTTACAAAGATTTTTTTAATAAAAAACTAATCGTATTTTATCAAATACAATTTTAACTTAAATTCGTATTTGATAAAATTTCTTAAATAAGTCATGAAAACGAAAGTTGTTTGTATGATCGCTGAACTCATAACAGCGTCGTAAACAAAAATACCTTATTCAACCTAATTTTCGGGGCAAGTGTTCATTAAGTTCTTTTAACCTACATTTTTCAGTATTTTTTACCCCATCATTCAAAAGTTAGGAGAGGGAGGGGAATTTTTTTAAGATTTTACAAGCGAATAACTCACCATCTTATGGCGTACCTATATGAAAACAATATTTAGAAACCTAACATGTATATAGACTACTATCATGTATACTGCGGTGCATAAAATTTCCTACAAAAAGCTGCGGACGGGATGGACAGAACCAATCTTAAAATAGTATATTTCATTACAAGTGCGGAAAGGCTGTAATTGTAAAGAGTTCCGACAATTGTCTACCCGAGCCGAGGTGCAGCCGAAGGCGAGGGTTGACAGTCGGAACAAGTTGCAATGACGGTTCCGCAAGTGTACTGAACGACTATTTCTAATACAGTTGCGAAAAAATGAAGCAATTTAATAAAATAATAAAAACACAATAAACTCAACTAACTAATCATTTATTTCTTATAAAAGTTATAGTACACATTTACATTGAAATTGGTACAGTTTTTTAAACTTACTGGGGAAGTTTTAGGTTGCATATTTACTGTTTGAGACAAACTATTATTAATTTCGTATGATTGTTCATGTATATTTGTCATACAATGTTTGTGCAATTATAGTGATTCCGGTGGTGTTAATTAAAAAAAAATAGGGTCGAAATTACTCATTTTGTGCAACAACCAACTAAACTCGCAAAGAAAATTTCTGGAAAATGGCGCCAACCGTAGAATATAAGCAGAGTTTTTTTTTCTTCACCCAAAGGGAACTATCCATACAGCTTAGTCTTCAGTATATTTTTTTTATTGATATGAAATGAAAATGAAATTTAATGAGATGAAATGAAATGAAACCTAACCTAACTCATTCAATTAAATCATTAAATCTGATATTGAAATAAATTAGTAGCTTCTTTTTAGAAATATACGTATTTGTATGAATCACAAAAACTCTTTAGTAAAAACTTCATGGTTGGTTTTTCTTTTTAATAGACATTATTTTGACAGTTGGGAAAGAGACGCACTAGTTCGGTAAAGGTAAAAAAAAAGCACTAGTATGTAATAGCCCACATCCCGAACGCTATACGTCCCTGTAATACACCACTTTTTGAGCAACTGTATTAAAAACATTTTTATATTATTATAAAGTAGTGCAAATTTGCTGTTTTTTGTTCCCTTGTCTATGTATAGTATACTGGCTTTGCTAGACTGAAATACATTGAACACTAATAATACACAAATCTTAAACAAAATACCTTAGAAATCCACAATAAATATATTATTATGAATTGACTGATAAAAATATTAATTCATCATATTTTTATAATGTGAAAGTAGTCATGTTTATTTGAGTGTTATTCCTTCAATCCAATAACAATATAAAAATCAGAAACACTGAGGAGTAGAAAAAGGAACAAACAAGGGACCTTAAAGAAGTTGTACAAATACCTATTTTTATTATAGCCGTCCGCTTGTCCGTCTGTCTATACGTCCATCCCTCTATCGGTTTGATTTCTAAACAATACATAGAAAATTATTTATGATTACAATATTTCTAATAGGTACCTCCCGAGCATGTAACTGATTTTTAATTTAGCACACTAGGTCTAAAATTATATTTTTAGGTCCTTCAACAGCGTTGCTAGTAGATAATTACCGTTTTGCATGTGTTACGTGACTCCACTTACTTACTACCTACTACAGCTAAAACAGTGGTTCTGAACAACCTGAAATATCTAAAGCGCTAGATCAAATACTGAAATTAATGAGAATCTTATAGTTCACGAGTCGTGATCGAAAACAAATTTCTAATAAACTAGGTACTTCGGATCCTAGGTGCAATTAACTGTTTTATAATACGAAAGAATACGAATGAGATAGCAGGGCCCAAACTAATATTTGATAAAAAGATTAGACCACTGGCGTATTGTTCTGTGTGATTATTTATGTTACAAGTGGAATTTTTCTATTTTCCAGGATATAAGTAAACTTCTGGGCATGACACCTTCCGACATCGACAAGTACTCCCGCATTGTTTTCCCCGTCTGCTTCGTCTGTTTTAACTTAATGTACTGGATCATTTATCTACATGTATCCGACGTCGTGGCTGACGATCTGGTTCTTCTGGAAGAAGATAAATAGAGGGCAATGTACATAATCCACTCATTTTTCCACCGCTGTTACATTTAATAATTTGAAACAGATTAAATCATACAAATAATTTTCATAAAATCAACAAACAGATGATACATTATAACTTCTTTATAATTTATGAAAAAAAAATCTCATTTGAAATTATAGAATTGAAGAGTTTACATGACCTGTATTAAGTACAACTCCTAACTATAACTTGGAGTAGTACACATCATACATTTCTTATAATAACTATTAAATAATGCTTAAATCTCTAAGCGATAAAAGCTTTTGTTTATTATAATTTCAGAAAATTACATTAAAATAAATGCACTCATTGAATGATTTCGTTTCAAAATAATCTTGCACATAAGCTTAAAATCTTCAAAAAATACTTTCAATAAATTGTATAAAATATCTAATAAAAGCTAAAACTTATCTATTAGGTACTTTACCCTGAGTTTCTTCGAATATTTTTGGTAGTAAAAATTATATTAAATTAACATTTATATTTTAAATAAGCCATTTGAATGAAAACATCTCTAGGTATATGGCGTCTTTCGGTCGCTAGTTCGCGCGTTGTAGGTCTACAATAAACCACTAATTCCTACGTATCAGTTTTATGCTACCCCAAAGAGAACGAAATGGCACCCTATTAGAAATATAGTTAAAATTTTCACAGAATTAGTAGATGTTACGCATTCTGATAAATATTAATATATTTTTTTTATTATTATATTTACCTAACTTAAGCCAACAACAGTTAAACAACGAAGCTAAATGCTATCTTGTTGGGCTTATTCCTCATTTTATTGAAAATTCTTAAAGTTATAGAGCCGAAAAATCTGTTGGTTATATTACCTACCTATATGGAATCCTCTGTGAGTTTGGCTTGTTCCTTTGGTAGTGATGAATTTTAAGGGTATGACATAAAACAATCTAAAATTACGTATAAGATGGAATGCGCGAGAGAATGGTAATAATGTAAATAAAAAATATTATATGTAATTTCGGAAAGTAAACGGGTGAAAGGGAAAAGCTGAAAGAGGGAGATATATGTAGATAGATTAGCATGATAAATGTGAAGATGAAAGACTGTAAAAATTAAGTAAAAAATTATAAGCAAGTTTTATTTAAAGAATCATACGCTTTCAATTTCCAGCCCCGTCATCCTTGAAAATCGGGGATGGATCAGGATGAAAAATCAAGAAGTCAGATCATGTACTTACTGTTATTTGGCGGAGGTAAATGGGAGAATACGTAAAATGACCATATGGTTTGAACTATGTTATGTTTAGGCGTTTTGATCTAAGTTCAATCTTTATTAGGGTTTGCAAATATAAGTTTGTCTTGAAACGAAACTTTTTCTATAATCAATACTATAAAAATAAATAGGTATTTAAAGTTATATATTATGTATTTTATAGTAGAAACGCCGTTCAACTCCATAGTATGATTATATTATGTAACGTAACCCCTTTAAAGGTGAAAGATCTAGTCTTGATTTGGAGTCTTAAATAAAATCTAAACGACTGAAATTTAGTGTCACTAGGATATTATAGGGAATTTCTAACATTAAAACTTAAAAAGCGGTAACAACAAGATATTAATATATTAGGATACTTAAGATTATTATTATTATATCAATTTAGATGTAGTGTTGTAGCTGGTAGTTTATTGAAATTATAAATTAATTATCACTCACCGTTGCGTTGATTTTATAAAATTATGTCTCAAATATAATTCCGTAATAATATCATCATAATTCCGTATAGGAAAGTCATTTGTGACTAATAATTTAATTAAAGTAAATATGTCCTTACCCATAAAGAAAGAAAAGTTTCAGATTATTATTATTTGTGTGGATAAAAATGAGTGGAATTTATAAAGTATAATCTAATGCTCAACCTTATGTGCTTCTTCTAAATTTGATTTTGTTGTTATTAGTATTTGTTTTGTATTTCAATTTGCTATACCTATTTATTTTTAACCATCTTAATGATAGTCAAAAATTACGTAATATTTTATTTTTATTATAAAAGTTAACCATCCAATTTTTTGTATTTTTATCATAGTATTAAAATTAGCTGTACAGAGTTTTTTTTTTTGAATTAAGTAGTTCTGTAATTACAATTTAGTGTTATCTTTTCAGTGACTGCATGTAATATTTTTTTAATATTGTATAATAGTTTGTGACGATTAGGTTTAGACGGTCATCCTGCATGTATCACACATTATGTCACTAACACACCACACGGTGCAATCTGTGCAGTATTATATACTAGCCATATTACCTAGGTCAATTTTTTTACATTTTCCCAACATTTTACAAATTGAAGTCTTATTGATTTACCGACGTAAATAATCAAAATCGTTTTTTTTTTATTCATTTCCAAAATTCTACTCATGAAACAAGGAATTTAATTCATGCAATGGAAATTCGCTAGTAAAACCATGGGGCAGAAAATATAGTTCGAATTTCACGGAAGCAAAATAACAAACATGATATTAATCTAGTTAACCCAATATATACAATATGTTTTTAGTTAAGAAACATTATAGTAATGAGATCAAAATGACATCTAAATCAGAAACTTAGCAGTCATTATTTCTTCATCAGCTTCTCTTACTATAGTGACGTCATAAATCGCTATGAATACCTCGATTCCCGGTATCTACGGCAGCGTCTGGTGGCGTCGTTGGCAACGAGCCAGTTTGCCTTAGCTACGAGCTTGGCTCTATGCAGGAGATTGAATCACTAGTTTTTCGTCCCATTAATTGCTTCATTGCTTGCCTAATCCTATACATTTAAAATGTACTAGTTAGATAAACTTCATTTCAACACTAAAGCCACTGCACTCATAATAGTTGTTCAAAATATATAAGTTTAGGTTTATTCCCTTCGTAAATACGTGCTATGTAGGTATATATTTCTTTACAGTGCAAGTAGTTCAAGCAAAGCTTTCAATAATGATTCAATTTATTTAAAATACTTTAATTTGCTATTATTACCGACTCTAGATACAAATATTGAGCATTGGAATGACGTTATTGTATGAAGTAATACACAACTTCTTGAGTACTATTATGTAATAATAATGGGTGTGTATAAACTTCTTATTTTAACGACATAATATATGGATACCCTCAGTTGTCTGACAAGCAGGGACCCTGTCTTCAGCTACTTCTGTCAAAAGCTAAGTTAATGTAGGTAATCAAAACATAATGTATAAAAAATGTTATATATGTATTGATTATCAACCTAGCTAGCAGGCTGCCGAGAGGATGTAATGCCTTTCATAAAAGGTATATCACAAAAACGTCTTGATTTTTTTTTAAACTAACCTATCTATGGAAATAATTAAACAACCGTCTCCATAAAATAAAAATTATGTATTTACCTCATAATTTGAAGCAAACAATAAGCCTGAGCGTATGCTGGCAGACAGGTGACTCAGGCGGCAGAAAATGTTGTCATGTTGGCAACTCTGCAGATTTGTACGCGACTGCGCGACGCGTGCGAGTCCGGGAGGTAGCGTTACAAATACAAAAGTTGTGCTGAAATAAATAATATGTTTACCTTTTTTTTAAAACTTCCGTAACCTTCCAATCTTACACCCACCGCGAGTTAGCTGACGCTTAGTTCACTTATTAGCCATTCGAAATTTAATGAAAAAGATGGCAATCAATTGAAGTAAAAACACTATCTAAAATGCAACGCTACCTCCCGTACTATGTATGTCAACCTGCGCAAATGTGTCTGCGTCTCAGCATATTATTTCTGTGTTGTCTACCCTGCCTGCCCTGCCTGACCTGCCTGACCTGTCTGTCAGCATACGCACACACTTAGTCTCGCACTGCCATAAAGTCGACACAAAACAGCAATATCCTTTTCGCAATATGATATAGGTACATGTCTAAGAAACATTATTTTTTTCATGAAAATATGAGAAATGTTAATAAAAACTAGAATAGTTGTAAGACTTAAATAATCTGTCCGTATTGAACCATTAATAATTATTTTCCTGTTTATAAGTTAGACTCAAGATACATAAAGCAGGGCGAGCGTGGCACAAATTCGATTTTTTTATAACTGTTTAAATGTCGCGAAGCAATACTTACACCGACGCACAACGTTATGTTTCTGTCTTGCAGCTTTTTGAGGTATGTTTTTAACTACACGTGTTCTGTCTGAGTAGTTATATGATAATTAATGTATTTGAAGTAGAACACAAGTTATTCGATTACTAGAGTTGTGTGTCTACCTTCCTTGTTACTTATATAGAACCCATTACGCGAGTACCTAGTATATACATATAATTATGTACGCTAAATTTAAAATTATAGTATTTCTTAAACCCTAACTAAAATGAACCTAAGTATTAGTTATTTTGTACATTTTAGGAAATGTACTTGACCTATAAATTGTTGTATCTAAGATTATAAGAGGTTTTATTAATTTGCACTTTAGTAAATTGTGATGATTATGTAACCCATACCTATTTATATTACATAATCAAATTTTAATTACACTGAATTTATAAATTGTACTGATAATATTAGGTTAGTTATGAATTAGTACCTAGATCGGCTGTAGTCAAGTTTGGAAGTAGTGAATATGACGTAACGTCTTGTCTCTCCGAAACGAAATTCTAAATTCTAGTCTAGAGTGATTACAGTTAAGATAAAGACAAGTAGATATAAGGTAAATTGTAAAAAAACTTGCACGTTACAAGAAATAATTTTTCACAACTATACTTATGTAATTATCACAATTAAGGGTTTCATGGGCTTCACGCCCATTTCACAAGCAAATTGATACCGTAATGCTATCCTCGCAAGAGTTCGCGAGTGAACTAGGCGGATGCGCCTGTGTAATCACGCACCGTTCGAACCTACCCACTCAAAATGCATTGTCTGATGCATTGTCATGATTATTTAAGTAGGTAGGTACCTACTCGTAAGTGTTCAGAATTTAACAATAAACTAGCAAATAACAAGCGTTCAAAGATTTCAGTAACTTATTTGTATGATAAAGATATTACCAGTTTATCTTTCATTACCAATATGGTTATTTCTTTTTATGTTTGATTAAAAGGTGTTCTGTAAGGGTAAGGGGAAAAACTGAATATGCAAAAGATATGAAAGAAGTATGTAGGGTGTACATCTACACATCCTTTTGTAAAACACTTATTTCGTTCAAGTATGTATTTATTGGTAGGTAATTATTTCAATGAAATAAATATTTGCATTGTGCCAATATTTTTATGAGAAGAATATTACCTTTTTATCAAACATAAAAAGGGATAACCATTATATTGGTAATAAAGACAACTCGATTTTTTATATTAAATATCTAATTATACAAATATGTAGCGGATGAAAATTAAATAAGGAAGAGGTTTTTGAAGACAAACACGAAAATGAGATTTCGTTTTAAAATTAATTACTTTTATAAGATTACAGAAACGCTAGTAAAACTTATTTAGTAATTAAGTGAACATGCTCATATAAGTAATTTAAAGCACTCCATAATTATACCTAATCATAAAGATTTTTAAGTAGTAGAGCACACTGCAAGGTTTAAAAAAACATTTACAACTACCTACTTCTGTCTGACACAATATTAGTATGTCTAATAATTATTTAATAAGGTATAATAAGAATTATTTATCATTCTCTTATTATTTTATTTACCAGACGGTTTGCACACACATAACTTATTTTAATTAATGTTGATTAAGATTAATCAACATGCTCTAAATAATCTGATATGTAATGTTTATTGAAATCCCTTGATTATAATGAAACAGTACCTATAGTATTCAAAAGTAATGCCCATATGAGAAATAATAAATTTCACTTTAATTTAGTGTAGAAATATATACCTAACTCAAGTTAGTACCTATAACATTTTTGAAAAAGAAGATGTAAAGATGGAATTTGAAAATACCTTATCTTAATTTATTAATAATTGAAAGAAAGTGTAAGAATATTTATTTATATACTTTTAAATTGTGTGATATAAAGAAATTAATTTGATTATGATTTAAAAAAAGGTCCCTTTCAGTTATTTATTTGTACTACTTATTCTTAGAAAATGTTATTTTTATTATTTTCCGTGAAAATTAAATATCTACTATTACTGTGTTATTCATATAATAGTTAATTTAGTATGTAATATAATTTTTGTACACCATAAGTTACTTAAACCGATATTTATAAAACGGTATTTACCTAAAATATTGTTTCAGTTACCATAATTACATAATATTTATTGTACATCTTCCTGAAATTGTCAATGTGTCCTTAACGTGACCATTAAACATTATTTTAGTTAAAAAGCGTTTTATAACTTAAGCCCTATGTTCATAGAATATAAATTGTATTTCATTAACCTAAACACTTCAATAACATTCCAATAGAAATAAATAAGTAAAGTGTAAATCCTACATTTCCTCTCATTACATCTTCGCAATATAAACTACGCACTAAATTCCCATCGTCCGATAAATATTCCTTCATACATATTTGATATTGAAAAGTAAAAACTTAAATATACTATCGACGTACACTATCTTTCACGGAAAATTACTGAAAAATAACTATCAATTTATTGTCACATACTAAACCCTGTATAAATCTTTTAAAACAAGTATCTATTTACACCCACACGAGAAAATGTGTTATAATAATATTTATATTTAAAGAATAGCTAGAATCTGGCGTAGAATATATATAGCTGTAGATATTTTTTAATATCTAACCTAAGCCATGAAATAATGTAATAACAAAAAATACCATTGATACATACATACAATGCAAAAAAAAAGACAGCAAATTGCATAGTATAAAGTTGAGTCCAACGAACTAGCCCTGGAGCAAACGTTACATAGTTTCTTACATTTACTGATATTATGTTTGCGTATGTTTTAATCAAAAATTATGTTGGTATGCAGATTGTATGTTTTTACAATATGGCATAAAATAACAGCATAAATATTACACAACCACTGTCTTGTTTTAGCATAAACCCGTATTACTTATTTACCTAACTTTAAAAATGAATACCACAAGTATCAAGATTGAAGAACATTGCAGAAAACAATGCTTTAATTATATCGATAAGTATTATGATTAAATACATTTTATCTAAACAATAGTACATTCAATTAGTATAAGTTAGAAGTAGTGAAACGTAGATTAACCGTAGAACATAAATAAAAACGCCGATAAAAAATAAGTATAAATTTACATGGGCCTCGCCACTTTGTATTTTTTTTTAAACTTGTATAGAGTACAAAATAAATTCAATTTAAGTCTGCGGCAGGTGTTGCGATTATAGCTTGTTCTATAAAAGGACGACATGATCCTATCAGTTTTTATTTTTAAACAAAAACTGTATCTACCTATTGATTTACTGTGGGCAAAATTTAATCATAATTAGTTGCGCCGTTAACGAGTCAAGTTATTTTTGCATTCATAATGTAAAAAAATAGTAGTTAAAAGTTTAGTATCTATTTATGTATTTTGTAATCCCAGACAGAATATAAAAAATAAAGGATTAAAGTTTTACCCAATAAAATATATATGATCATAGCGCACACTTTATTTATTTGTTGCCACTCATCTCTTCAATTATAACTGAACAGATTTTCATAAAATTTGGTATAATAGGTCTGAATATATAGGTATATAGATACCTACTTCAGGACCTGGAATAAAACAAGCTGCAGTTCCCACGGGCACGCCGGGAAAATTACGGGTTGGAAGGGAATAAAATGCTACCATTGCAATTTTCGTTGTCTTTGCCGGTGCGGAGATTCATCATAATATCTTTAATCTGATCATAACAATAGGTATTTGTATGGAAATAAAAAATAAAGATATTTTCAAACTTCAAAGAATAAATCATCTTTTATTTTCTACTTTTCTGATTAAGTATAACAATATTTTTAGTTTAAAGCAATTAGTAAAAGATTAATTTAGTGAATAATCACGTTAAATTTAACTATAATTTTTCATCAAATATAATTAATGTACTTCAATTAAAAGATCAGTTTTAATTCTAGTTTGTAAATACTCATTCAATATACTAATTAAAATATGAATTAAATCAATAAAACAATTAATTCAACAACCAGTAAATAATTCGCAAAGCACACCCTTACCAAAATATTTATCTAGGTTTGTAATTTCATTATTTTCAGATTTATTTTCATTTCGAGCTTTCCTTGGTGAGTTCCAAGATTGAAGACGTAAAAAGAAATGCAAGAGAGCAAATACCCTTGTTTCATATTTTTTTCTCTATCAACCCACTACTTATTACAATTCGGAAAACATGTTAACCTGACCTAAAAAAGATTTATGCAAAATTCTTCTATATGTAATACGAAAGTAATACCGCAGAGCCATTAATTTTATTTGTTTTTATTAAAAGTAACAACTAAATTATTGTAAAGTAATCGCCAAATTATAAATTGCATATCAATTGTCTAAAACTTGATATGTTTACTCAGTATTGATTACAGTCATAGCAAGGTACATGATGAAATAATAATACACACGAGTATCATACGACGTTTTTCAACACACTTGTGAAGAAAATAATGCTAAAAATTCATTTTATTTTGTAGAAAATACCTAAATAGTTTTCAGATAGTAAACTTTCCATAACGTTAAGGGTTTCACATCTTATATCGGGCGGTGTACAACATAAATCATCTTCTTCATAACTAGTACTTGTAGACATTTTAATTAATAAATATGTAACTATAATTTCAACAGTGAAAACGAGTTGTGAATTTTTTTCGCAATGGCGGGAAAAATTAATCAGTTTTCCTAAAGAATTATATACCTACCTATACTACTTGGATAAGACCCTCTCCATACTTACTTGAAGCAAATACCTATCAAGTGTGAAAGAGAAAGAACAACTACGTTGGGACAATCTCTCTTTCTAACCTTACTTACCCTAAATGAAAGAAAGAGAAGTTGTCCCAATGTTGTTGTTATCTTCATCTAACAATGGCGATCAGCCATAGACTAAAAGAATGAGGTTTCTTTTCTCTTTTTTTAGCTACGTACAAAATGATATTATAATTCAAAGTTTCCTTTATTAAAGAGAAAACAAAAGTTATATTTGAAAGTTTTATTTATTAAAAACGTACAAGTTGAAATTATCTATTTTAAATACGAAGTTGCAAGAAATGAGCAAGAAATAGGTATATCTTTTTTGTATCGAAAATATATATTTTTTAAGAACAAAGCAACTCATCCAATAAAATAAAAATAAAAACCCTATAACTCACTTGTGAATAATACTAATGAAAAAGTCTCAGTTTGATCATAGGTGTCATTATGTATCTAATTGCGCAATTAGGGGCAAAAAGATCGTGTTCAATAGTACAAATAAATTAATGTACCTTGCTTATTTCATACAACTTCGTATTTAAATAGATAATTTCAACTTGTACGTTTTTAATAAATAATACTTTCACTCAAATATAACTTTTGTTTTCTCTGTAATAAACAAAACTTTGAATTCCTCATTTTGTACGTGACCGTACCGTCCTCGGCTCTCTTATGACCCTCACCTAACGGCTCGGGCTTCAATGGCGCCTCAGCGGTAATCATCAATACACACGTGTATCGTACGGCGTTTTTCAACACACTTGTGAAGAAAATAATACAAAGAAATCATTTTCCTCATAACTAGTACATAAGTAGTAGACATTTTAATTAACAAATAACTATAATTTCAACTGTCAAAACGACTTGTCATTTTTTTTGTACTATTATTCGCAGGTGCTTTATTTTATAAAATGTAAAACAAGAAAGACCGGCTATCGTGAAGATCCTTGGGGAGGCTTTTTTCTAGCAGTGGATGTCTTCCGGCTGATAAAATGAAAACATAAATAAATATTATTTTCATAATTTAAATTGTTTATTAACTGTCTTAGTACGAATAACAAAATATCAATAGAAACAATATAAAATATAATTTTAATACCTACATTTTCGATTGGAGATGGAAATTGTAATTAGCTAAAATGATCAAGTGGCTTTTAAGTGATCGGGGTTTTGTCCACTTTCATAACGATTCCACATTTTTTCATAAAGTGATTCCAAACCACGTGTGTAGTGATCACAATTAAACAATGTACTGCTTAGGCGAGCGTTTGAAACTTTGGCTTGAATATATTTACGGCTGAAAATTAAATTAACATTGATTGAACAAAATTTTAAGGTTGCCATAAATACAAAAATCTGATGACACCAAAACATTTACACTGGAATCCCAAAACTCATACATTGACTTTTCGGGAAATTGGTAATTATTGAATCTTCGCACAATATCAGAGTTATAAATAAATAATTTCTTACTATTTTTTGTTCAATCCTAACTTTACGGCAATATCTTCATATTCTTGCCTATCTTTAGCAATGAGTTCTGAACAATTTAGAGTATTTAATTGCGATGCCGCAACTCTGAAATAAATAAATATGGTATAGCAGTACCAAACTGTTTTTATATCATAAGTCTGATAATAATCATTGTGCCTAAAAACTGCCGGAATACACGGTATGTGCTTGGCTATAGTTTAGCATGAGTGTGGTTGCCAGCCAGGAGGTACTACAAAGTACCCAGCTACCGTGCTATGGTTTCCTCAGGACGTTTTCTTTTACCAACAACTCAAGCTCATTGTTGCTTTCTAACCTACCCCGTTCGTTATGGAATCCGGTGTGTTTGTCACTATAACTGAGCTATTATCGCCTTTAAAATTCATATTTTTTTGGATACAGTATGCGGGTGTGCTAATAGTTTAACATATCCTTTTCATGAGGTAGACTTCTTGATCGTTTGATTAGGTGGTAGATTTATACTCATAAAAATTTAATACCTTGACGCTAAAGTATCACCGGGCAGTGTGATTACTGGTATTCCAGCCCATAGAACATCCATAGCAGTTGTATGACCGTTACACAATAGTGTATCCAAACAAATATCTGCCAACTGCCCACGCCGAACATGCTCTTCTTTACAAGCTATTTTTGAAAAATATATTCTTCCCGATGGTAATCCTTGTATAGTAATAAATGAATTAATGAAAGTAAAAAAAAAAAAAATTATAAAATATAATATAGTAATAAAAACAGCTTATCTTTTAGTTATTTAATAGTACCTAAATATATCTTTTACCTAATTTAGCAGCATAATTTAACACATTTAGTTGTCCTTCTGGTGGGAAACTCAAAATCCAGAGTACACTATTTGGTACTCTTTTCAATATTTTCACCCACATTTCAAGTAATGACGGATCCATTTTATATAGCTGATTGAAATTACAATACACAATAACATCATCTGGGAGAGTGTATTGCTTTCTAGATGTAAATACTATATTATCACAAATTTCTTCACCTGAAGCAACTTTTTTGTTACAGTTATTGATTGATAGACCATTATGTATAGCTATACCATTGACGAGGACCTGTAATATTTTGCAAATATAAAGTAGACATAGGTACACTATAAATACAATAACTTATAAAAGAAGTTACCTGTGTTTGTCTAGGATTCAAAGTCATTTCATTAACATAATTTGGAATGTGTATTTCTCTTGCAACAATTTCAAGTGGTAATAAATTTTCATACATTAAAATCTCTTTAACTTCATTAACCTGGAATAATTTGTCTAAGTTTTGAGTTGAGTTAATGAAAGCTACACTTTCATGACCGAACCTTACTTTGCATTGTTTTTCTATATGTGGAAACATCTGCCGATGATCTCCAATAAAGTATGTATGAGGCATATATGCAAATTTTTCCGTAAAATCTGCAGCAGCTGCCTTGGGAGCTGATATTTCATCGGTTATTATATAATCTATATAATTAGCACCACTTGAACCTGGATAACCCAGCCACATGGCTTGTATTGGAGCCGGCTTTAATGCAAAAATTTCGTTTCTTGCACCTTTTGTATAACCATTCATATTTATCAGAATATGTATTCCGTCATTGTTTATTTTTCTGGCTGCTTCAATATTGCAAGTGTAAGAGGATAAGTCAAAAAAGTTTTCTGATTCTGTAACTATTTTACTACGGAATGTTGTACCATCGTCGGAATTAAGAGCATAGCAAAATACTTCCACTTTAGATCGGTCGTGTAATCCGGGTATGGACTGCATTAAATGTGAAGTTGGATGATTACCAAAGTCACTGCTCACGTAACCAATTCGTAAACGTCCATTCAATTTACTGTATCGAAAAGTAATTTTATTGTGCATATTAATCTTTTCAATGTATAAATTAGCATGTCGAGTAGCAATTTCTTTTCTTATATCATTTGTTAATGGATATAAAATAGAATGATGGGGGTGAACAGAGGAAAGTTTTTCAGTTCTTAATTGATCTTTTACTATTGAAACAATATTACGCATTCTTACAACGTAATTATTGTAATCGCATATAATTTGTAAACAGTGGGATAAATTGCAGTAAGCATCAGGAAAGTCTGGTTTGAAGCGCAAGGCAATCTTATACGACTCAATCGCATCTGTAATGTTACCCATATCTTTATAAATACTTGCTAAATTACAATGTGCATCGGCAAATGACGGGTTTATCTCAATAGCTTTTTTGAAACATATAAGTGCCCCTGTCACATCTTGTAACTCCCTTAATGTATTTCCCATATTACTGTAAGCATCGGCAAATTTTGGTTGAATACTTATAGCTTGTTTGTAATGCATTAACGCTTCGTGAAGATTACCTGTAATTGTAATGTTAAAACAATTTATATACCTAAATAAAAGTTGCCTCTACGCAGCAGGTATAGTCTAATTTAGAAAATAAAGATAATATCCATATACCCACTTACTAAAACTTTAATAACGACTGGACGGACAATGCACATCCTAATATGATAGATCTAGCAACATGAAAATTAGCACATAAATTAGCACATAAATTTCATAATATATGTGAGCATAATGAAATAATTATCACGGTATAGTTTACTACACGCGGGACGGCAAAGCTGCGATAAAATTAGCAAAAATACATAACTTTTCAACCAATCCAGTACCTATAAATACATAATGACCAAACTTTACATATCGTTGCATTCTAAATATTAACAAGGTTTAGATAAATATGACTATTTATAAAATATAAAAGCAAAGCAAAATCTAGGAAACATTATGGGATTAAATCAAGTACATACCTACGAATAAGTATGTTGTTATTGTAATTAAATTGTGTAGTACGATTAGTTGAGTACCTTGTTGTTGCAAAAGAGATGCTAAGTTGCTGTGTGTTGCCGCAAAATCAGGAAATTCTTCCAAAGCTTTCAAGTAAAGATTGGTTGCCTCTTGAATTTTTCCTTGCTCCCTCTTGACATTGCCAAGATTGTTGAGTGTATCAACGTGTGATGGACATAAACGTAAAGCGTTGTTGTAACACTCTTCAGCTTCACTCACAAGGCCTTTTTCTTTGAGTGCATTAGCAAGATTACAGTAGGCATCTGGAAAGTTTGGCTGTAACTCTATAGCCCGTTTGTACGTATCAATTGCCATGTCTATGAGTCCTTGTTTATAATACATGCAAGCTAAGTTCCCATATATGGCACCATTATTGGGGGTAAGCTTCAATGAATGTAGATATACTGCTACCGCTCTGAAATTAATAAACATACATAACTTTAAAAGTTGACGAAAACAAATTTGCAAGAAAATGTTACGAGACGAGAACCTTAAGTCACATCTTTATTTTGAAATAACCGTGATCTATCTATAATAGAAAATTAACCAATCAAAACAAAACATGTATAGGTAGTTTTAAATTATGCTAGTAAGTCATGGAGAAATATGTAGTTACTGTTGTAATGCGTATCACTTTTAACTGCAGACTTAATTTAAACTTTTTAAGAGCAGACTTGCCTTCAAATAAAATAGTGAGTCGAAGTCTAAAATATTCGATACTTTCAGAATAGGTTTGTATCCTAATTTGAATTACTTTTTGCTAGCTGACATCCTAAAAAACCATAGGGTATGATTTACGCGCATGGCTATCTTCGAATCAATTTCAACATTTATCGCCATAAATTTAAACATGCCCAAAGCTGACAGATATTTCCTTTTGAGGATTTGTTTGCATGCCTCATCACTGATCTGTGTTACTGTTTCAAACACTAGCTTGTTTCGAGTAAAAATTGATTTTTAAAGGTGTTATTTTAACGTGACCTCTTCGTTGAGTTTATGTAATCCCACGATGTTTTTGCATTAGGACGTATTAGATCCAAGTTGTACGTTTTCCCGGAGATTTTGAAACCTGCACGACGTTATCCTGCGTGACTCGCGTCGCATAAGAACGCGATCGGCTTCCTTTCTAAAATTCGGCATCCTTTACTGTGCTTCACTTTAAGTACGCGGGGCTCTGTCTACCTTTTTTTTTATTTGGTCTGAGGTACTATCAAACGCTCGTATTTGATTGTGATATTGGGAAAGTGACACTCTTGTTTTACTTTAACTATATTTCAATTGTAGGTATTTAGACTTTTTGTGTGAATGAGGCAAAAAGATACCCTTACGGTTCACTCAAAAGCTACTCGACTACATAAAATTGGCAGAAGAAGCGTAGTAAAAAATGTTAATCTGAGAATGATAGAGCCGCTAATAGTTCGTCTTGAGAGCTTTAAAATTAAATAAAACTACGTATGTTGGTAATTAATTTATTTGGTTAATTGATTAATGATTTGAAAAATATTATTTAAATAGCTAGCAGTTATGTAAAGGTCGGAATATTAAAATATAATTTAGGAGAGTTTAATAAAATTATTAAAAATATAAAACTCACCTTTTGATCTTGTTTTTGAACCAGGGAACACAACCATTAGAAAATTCGGTGGCCTGTGTGGAATGACGCGGCGATGCGATGTTAATGACCGTGTATACGACGATGCATTGGTAATCCATAACACTAACATGTCCTCTGAGCCACCAAGGTTGTACTGACGGACGAGGCAGGCGCAGGAGACACCGCCGGGAGAAAACGCGGGGCGACACGGAATGAGCGCCTCTTGCTTGCCAACTTCCCCAAAGCGACACGGCGACTATGCGTCGACGCAGCTCGCGGCCTTCATCCACCGCGCTTGTACGTGTTTATACACTCATATCTTGAGCGTATATCACGAAATCTATTTAACGACGGCGAAGACCATGCACAGCCGCCATTTAGTCACCTTCATGTTATATTTACAGCATCGTTCGCCCCACCATAAACTTCACCGGCTAGCGTTCTGGAAAACTTCATAAATTCCGTAAATTTTTAAAATATGTGAGGTATTTAATTTACCTACCATTGAGTAGTTACAACATCCATTTCCATGCAACAGGGTTATGGAATTATCCCATACAATTACGTTATTCATAAAAAGTAATCAGAAAATATATTCACACAAATATCAGCTGATACTTGGGCTCGATTATTTTTGTGCCCATTGTTTACATTGCGGCGCGCTACTGTCACATTCGCGAGCATCCGTTACTGCGATCAAATGGACGTGATGAATTACAATATCGCATTGAAAACCAAGTTATATTGTTTAACCGCTTAATTTTTTTTAGTGCCCAATAAAAGTAGAATGTACGAAGGCACGGTTATATCGATTCACATTGTTGAGCGGTAAAGCAAACGAAGGCGGGTATCGAAGACGGCGGCAACGTGGTGACGCGACGGAATCTCAGCGCGACTGCAGCTGCAGACGGCCGCTGCTGGACTATACCTATAGATTCCGGACGTTGAGATGACATTTATTGATATTTTTAATTTCTCGACAAATTTTCACCTGCATCGGTAGATGACCTATACTTAAAGACGTATTTGATCCTTTTGTGAATAACTAAAGATTGTCTTCGTAATCAAATGAAACGGTCTGAAATACAACATAACTATCCTTTTGTTCTACTTACCTACTTTGTTCATCACTATTCAAATATTAACATGGAGCTATTTGCGTAACCAAAGTAGTTAAAAAAAACTATTTTGAAGAATCCATTAAAATATATAAAATACGCAAAAATAAGTACGATAAACTTAAGGGGGAGGGTAGGTGGGCGGGTCACATTACTCTTAAATAACTCTATAAAGTATTTTTAAAGTTTTATAATATTATTAAAATCATTAAATAACCGATCACTGGTAACTTTTTACTAAACTTTTGATATATCCTAGTTAAAAATATTATAAAAGTCGATTACTAAATGAAATTATGAAATGAAATTAAAAATAAAATAACAATCAATTGAAATCGTAAAACGAATTTTTCTAGCCAACTTTACAAAACTGCAAATATCTCGGAAACTAAACGCTGACCACTGGATCCCTTTTGCGTGGATTCTCACATATTTACATTATTGCGGCTTACAGTAAAAAAAACAAAATATCTAAAGCTATCTAAATATAAACTATATAAATCAAGACCAAAGCAGAAATAACCAAATATGTGACATCAAAGTTTCAATGTTAAAAGCTAATTTTACCGCCTCTCTTGTCGGTCACTTGCCAACTTTCATACCATTTTGACAGATACGCTAGTTGTTATAATTAAATTCAAGACACATTGCCAAGGACTTATAATTTTGATAGTTAGAAATTGTTCCGCGTTTGAATAAGTTTGTTAATTAAAAATTGGCGAAAGTTACAGTTTGTAGACTTTTTTTAAGAGCATATGTTGTGCCTTAAATAGGTACAGTAATTAACAACTCCAAACAAAATCCTAGACTGAAGGATTTAATGAAAATATTAGGAAAATTTACATCATTGTAATTTCAGAGCACTCAATAATACATCTTAAATATATGATCTAAACAGCGTCCGTGTGGCAGGCCTTGGAGTGACTGTACAGTCCGATACGGCAGCGACAGCAGCGTCCACTTTTTTGGCACCTAAACTGAGGGCCGCTTGATGGCTGAGTTGGTGAAGCGACTCTCGCACTCTTGTGTCTCTTCTCACGCTTGCCCGCTGGCGGGCAAGAGCACTTAAACTGTCTATGAATTACGTAAGTATGGATTTTATCTTATTAGGATCTGTTAAATCATATTCGATGTAGTGATATACATATTAATAGTATTGCTGGTTAAATTATACAAGTTACTTGTTGGATTGAGCTCAGTTCAGTGCCCCAGAATCCTTTTCAGTCGGTGTTCTTAAAGCATCGCATTAAAAATTTTTTAATGCGATGCTTTAAGATCTCTTCTAAACATAACCTCATTTTTAGTCGTTGCATCATTTTGTTTTAAAATGTAATGGTTCTATTTTTTGGCATAATGCCTAAACCAATGAAGTTCGTCTCTTTCCTGATGTTTTTGGATCTCTATATGCTCAGTAATTGTGTTATATTACGGCATTTATTATTCGTTTGGATTTTGGCCAAAAGTTTGTCTCTGTATCGATAACAAAATATAATTGTTGCCGTTTCTGATTTTTAGTACATATTACTAATTTTAATGATAAATTCTGTCGGTTTTCAGTTGGTAACTAAACTATTCTTTGGAATTTATTTTAGCAATAAAATATATTTTGTCGTAGATATACATATAGTAGGTTAATGGCAAATATTATCTACCTACGAAAAAACTCTTAAGGTAGTAAGTATAACTGGTACGAGATTCATATTATGTTAGGGTTACTCCAAATCCAGATATTTAGAAGATTTATTAAGTTTAGACCACTCGTAAAAATTTATAGATACCTATGTGTTTAAAATAAATAACAACATTATTACTTTGCTACCTTTGTTTATTTCTAACATAATAATAAATAATTTATTAAAGCATCTCAAGCAATGTTTTCAACCTTTGTGATATAATTATTCATTTAGGTATTTTAATAAATATATTTCGTATACTTAATTAATAAAGTCTATTTTTTTTTATAAACGATGTTAAACTTTCTTATTACTTAACACAGCAAACAATGACTATTTTAGCTTTAAATATTACATATGAATATATTTATCTTAGGTAAACAATAAAATATTGAAGATGAAAACCCGTGTTATGATACTGCCATTATATGTAACGAGATTACTTCAAAAGTTCAGGCTTAGGAGACGATCCTCTTTCAGAATTTGGGGTGCTGCAGCCAGATGCACTCTGTGGACTCCTTTCCTGGACCTATTTAAATTGTTATATGTGTGTTAATAAATGAATATAATATAAAATGTAGGCACTTTTGTATGTTAAGTATATCAACGATTAAATAATCCCCCAACGAGGTTCTCCGAAGTCCATTGTGTCTCACTTCATGATACAGCTATGGCTAATAATAATAGGTTTTTACCTATGAAATTGCCGTTCTGCAGTACTGGCCACTTCAAATCAAAAAAATTTTTGTTTGGCTAAGAATTCTAATTTCAAATTATTTTTTTATTTTAAAAACATGGATTTTTTTTCCAAAAGTAGTCATTTGTTTATTGATTAGTGTTACATTTTCATCGCATTTCAATCTTTTTCGTCATCATGGATACGTTAAAAATTCGAGTAATTATGGAATATGAGTACCGTCGTGGCAGCAACGCGGCACAAGCGGCACGCAACATCAACGACGTTTACGGAGCTAACACTACAAACCAACGCACCACCTGTTATTGGTTTGCTCGCTTCCGTTCTGGAAATTTCGACCTGAAAAATGAACCTCGCGGTCGTTCGAAGACTTTGGTCGACAATGACGAATTAAAGGCGATTGTGGAAGCTGATGATACACAATCTACGGCTAAATTAGCAGCAGCTTTTGACGTAAGCTTCAAAACAATATTGGTCCATTTGCGTCAAATTGGCAAGGTAAAAAAGCTTGATAAATGGGTGCCCCACGAACTCAATGATCGCCAGCGCGAAGTACGCGTCGAGACGTGCCTTGCACAGCTCAACAGACACACAAATGAAGGAATTTTGAACCGCATTGTTACCTGCGATGAAAAATGGATTCTGTTTGATAACCGCAAGCGCTCAGCAAGTTGGTTGGATCCTGGTTCAGCACCTAAACAATGCCCTAAACGAAAACTTACCCCTAGAAAAGTGATGGTCACTGTTTGGTGGTCTAGCGCCGGTGTGATTCATCACAGCTTCTTACCAAACGTGGTCAGCATTACGACAGATGTGTACTGTGAAGAACTGAACACAATGATGGAGAAGCTGGCACATCTCCAACCAGCATTGGTCAATCGCTCGTCTCCGCTGCTCCTGCACGACAACGCGTGACCTCATACTGCACAGCAGACGGTCTCCAAGTTGCAAGAACTGGGGTTGGAAGCTCTCCGTCATCCGCCCTACTCACCAGACCTTGCGCCTACAGACTACTACTTTTTCCAGAATTTGGATAACTTCTTGGCGGGAAAAAAATTCAATACCCGAGAGGCAGTACAAAATGCCTTTGAAGAATTTGTTGCCTCCCGTCCAGTTGATTTCTTTAAGAAGGGCATCAATAAACTGCCACTGCGTTGGCAAAGATGCATTGATTGCATGGGTGATTACTTCGATTAATACAAATAAAAAATACATGAAAAAAAATCGTTTAAATATTTTCATACAAAACGGCAATTTCATAGGTAAAGACCTATTATTATATATTATTAATATTTATATAAAGGGAAGAATATATGTTCTTCATACGTTTGTTTTTTCACATAGCTAGATGGCAAGGATAAAGATTTTTTCTGTTCGTGTAAAAATACCTATGTACTAAAGATAAATATTTATACGAGTATACAATCTAATGAAACCTTTGATCAGCAGATCAAAGCAACAAAATTTTGAATCATGGGTTATGTCACGTCTTATTGCTACGTTTAGTTTTACTTGAGTCTTTAATATTTCGATAAAATTTTATATTAGGTAGGTACTTAAATAACATAAACATATTTTTAGGGTTCCGTAGCCAAATGGCAAAAAACGGAACCCTTATAGATTCGTCATGTCTGTCTGTCCGATCCTGTCACTGCCACTTTTTACTAAGAACTATACTGTTCAAACTTGGTAAGTAGATGTATTCTGTGAACCGCATTAAGTTTTTGACACCAAAATTGAAAAAAAAACAATAAATTTTGGGGGTTCCCCATACTTAGAACTGAAACTCAAAAAATATTTTTCATCAAACCCATGCGAGTGGGATATCTATGAATAGGTCTTAAATCATTTTTTTCTAAACTGAATAGTTTGCGTAAGAGACACTTCCAAAGTGGTAAAATGTTTGTCCCCCCCCCTCCCTGTAACTTCTAAAATAAGAGAATGATAATTCTAAAAAAAATATATGATGTACATTACCATGCGAACTTCCACCGAAAATTGGTTTGAACGAGATTTAATAAGTAGTTTTTTTTAATACTTCATAAATCGTAAACCGCAATTTACCTTTCATTCACCAATCAAGTAGTTCTCTGAGGTGTATGGGCACTCATACAATTTAGAGGTCTAGCTTGATTGGCACCATCCTCAAATAAGGAATCAGAAAACGTTATCGAAAAAATATTGATAAAAATCCTTGAGACTCCATTACGGAACCCTCGGTGCGCGAGTCCGACTCGCAATTGACCGGTTTTTTTTACATAAAAAATTAGGAATATTATTGACAAAACTAGATCTTTGGATCCCTGCGCAGTAAATGTTACTTTACTTTACTTATATGTGACAGAAAACCAGACGCCATAAGTATTCTACACTTTTGCTGATCGCATGGTGATTGAAGGTAGCAATTTAGATGAAAATCATCCTAACTTTCTCTTCGGTTGAAAATAGTTCTTTATTAAAGAAATCTCACAATCTGGCACTCGGGTAACCTGATGGTAATTGATATATATATTGCAATATTTTTCTGGCGCGTAGTTTCGTAGAACAATGGCAGGTATGTCGTTGGGATCTCCATTATTTCTTACATCTATAGAGACCGTGCTCTTCAAACATATCTGTCGTTAATAAATCACCTGTAATCCCGTATGCAACATATTTGCAATGGTCTCCACATCAAGTGTAGAATCTTGAGCGGAGATTTTTTTGATGGCAGAAGACACAATGCAGATATCTCCTCTCAGCTCACGGACGAGTGCCGTAATTTTCTGGGCATTGCTCAAAACTTCAACACTTTGGGTGTAGGGATTATATCGGACTCCAAAAGGACGTTGTATGCTGTCCGCAAACGCTCTAAAATCCATAATGAAATAAAATCAACCAGGATAAGATGATGTAAGAGTTTAAAAAAAAACAGTCCCTTAGAAATTGAGTAATTTGAGTAACTCTGAATTCCTTTAGTGAAAATTTTGAGTTTCCAGCATTCTTATGAAAGGATATAATCCATAGTTTGTGTAATTTTCCCGTAAAAATTTGTGCAACAGTTTCCAAATTTTAATAAGATAATTTTATCTTAGCCTCATAATTGTATAACGAGAAACAAATATTGCAATATCCTGGTGCAAGATGCTGTTCTTTGATCTTTTAATTTTCACTGGACTGGACTCGTTTTGCTTTAGTCTGAATATGGATTATAGGTAAAAAAAAAACTATAAATTGACCGGAAAGATAAGAAAAACTTGAAAGTACTTTTTTTGTTTAAGCAAAAATCTTATTGGGATGTTGTTGTGAAATACTTTTTTATAATATTATGTTGTATTTTATATATATAGATTATTACGTCGTATTTAAATGTATTCTGAAAAGAGTACTCATGGATGATTCACATCTCTTTAGTCGGATATCCATTGAATCTTTTATGTAAAAAATAGTAACTAAATAAAAATCAACTACCTCATTTTCTCCTTTGCTTCTTCAAAAGAATCAGTATAATAGTAGGCATTCTGATATGAAGTAATTATGCACTCCTCATTGACAGTGATATCAGGGTCAAAGCGTTTGATCTTCTCGGGGGTAGTAAGAGCATGCTTCAGTTCAGCTACAGAAGACAACAAACCAGCTCCATAAACCCTGAACGTACCATCAGCTAGACGGCATAACCCAAATTCAACAGTAAAAAAGTAGAGCTGAAATGAAAATAAACATTAAGATTCGATTACCGTACAAGATAAACATTTATGACGTGAATAAATATCCTATTTTTTTTTTGAGTTAGTTACCGTTGCCAATTTATCAATATCACCATCGGAAGCACCCAGGGATGCCAAGCCAAGTTCCTGAGAGAATTGTGCAAAGCTAGGGTTGGCGAGCAACGGCATGTGTCCCAGCAGCTCGTGACAGCAGTCTCTGAATAATTGTACCAAAAGTATTACAGTAGGTACATTATGTTTATGTAGTGTTGGCTCGAAGGACCACTAAATGTTTAGCATGGAAGCAACAAACGTGATTCATCAATCTGTGATAAGCAATCAATGCAGCCCACAACCCATTGGATACAATTAAAATATTACACAATGTATACTCGTAATTAGAACATTTATTTTAAACAGATATAATCACTTATGAATAATTTTGACTCTAATACTGGTTTGGAAGGTTGATTTTGCTGAAAAGAACTGAAACTATGGATTCTCTAATGTCAAATCATTATAATATTCTCGTGTCACCGTTTTAGTTACATAACATGCGTGTCACACAACAGTTATAATAGGTTGTTATTTATATTTTACTAGCTGTCCCCCGCGGCGTCACTCGCGTTCCCGTGGGATTTGCGTTCCCGTGGGATCTAGCGATATAAAAAATAGATAACAAGTTATTCTCAGACCTACTGAATATACATATAAAATTTCATCAAAATGGGTCAAGCCGTTTCGGAGGATTATGGTAACAAATTATTTCCGAAACGGCTTGACCGATTTTGATAAAATTTTATATGTGTATTTAGTAGGTCTGAGAATAGGTTTTTATTTATATTTCACAGCTGTCCCTCGCGGTTTCACCCGTGTTTCCGTAGGATCCGCGTTTCCGTGGGATCTAGCGATATAAAAAGTAAATAACAACCTACTCTCAGACCTTCTGAAAATACATATAAAATTTCATCAAAGTCGGTCAAGCCGTTTCGGAGGAGTATGGTAACAAAGGACCTATTTGGATGATATTTGGGTGTGTATTTCAATGGGTTCTTTGATTATTTGAAAGCAAAATTGGACCCGGTAGGTGGCGCTGGAATCGGGCTCTAAGTTTTGTTATAATTTCAGAGCAGGACAACGTCTGCCGGCTCCGCTAGTTAATCTATACATTTGACACTAACATTCTCTGGATATGGCTTTAATTTTACTAGAAAAGTAGACTTTGTGAAGAATTTAGTTTAATCTATTAAGACCTCCTTTTTGTTTTGTTTTATAATGTATCTATTTATTTATTTATGTAGGTATAACCCCGCCGAATTTTGTTTGCTTTTAAAGTTTTACAACCGTCTGCATTGCATGCTCCGTTACAACATTCTACTAGCTCCTGAAAGAACTTCAGAGTAAAGTTGAAGTGCGATACCCAGTGTGGTTGTGTAACATCAAGAGCGATAGATACGTAAATTTAATGTGACATCAACATTTTTAAGACTAGTGCTAAATTAAGTGGAGTTCAGATCCGTACATTTGGACATCATAGGGATATTCTTCGTACGTATGGCATATTTTATTCATACCCACATCGGTTGGTTAGTGGCATAATGGTTAGGTTAGGAATGTGAACATGTAGTAGACTACATATATTATTCCTTTATATTTACTTACGGTTCAGGAGTATAGAACGGATCTGAAGAATGCCGAATATATTGGGTGCAATGAAACACCCGGAATGCTAATCCAGAGAGGAAATCCCTGGGTGACAAATAACCCGCAACCGGACGCAGCTGGAATCCAGTCTTGCGCTTCAAGAAAGCGCTTACGTCTTCCAGCTGAAATTTTAAATTATTTCGTAAATAAAATATCAGCAAAACTCGCAGACAACAAAAGTTGGATAAGAGCCAAATGAATCTTTAAGTAACTTTATTATTTCCACTATACGATATTTTTAAGAACATTACGGAAATAAATATTCTTTGAGATCATTATTAACGACACCATGCTTTACGAAAGCTTCAAGAAAAATATAACTCGTTTTCAACATCAATTTTCAGCCCAGAAATATCCACTAGGTACAAATTCTAAATGTATAATTTAATTATTATAAGGGTAGCTATTTGTAAATATTTATTCATTAAGTAATACCTATATGTATACCACTAACAATATTTTTTTCCTTTTATCACATAATATAGCGAGATATGCTGTAACTGCTTTGATCATTGTGTATATCCTATTTGATATAATACCAATACAAAAAAATAAAACAGGATGCAAATATAAAAAAAAATGTTATATACCTAGTAAGAACGTTACTGTAATAACTATAACTAGGTAGTAATCGATTGTAGGAGGCAATTATATTCAAAACCATTGTTATATTTCATCACTACACACGAGCTACATACAACAAAGTATATTCCTGTATAGGATAGGTATTCAATAAATAAATCTCAATTTAATTTTCATTTCAAATGTTTCACAATTACGATGGTTGAAACTTGTAATCGTTGATAAAAAATATCCAGCTTGATGAGTATTTTCAAATATAAATAAAAAATTAGTGTTTATCTTCCCTATACCTACAAAACGAAACGGAAACAAAAAAGAAGAAGAATGAAAAACCGACCAAGTGCGAGTCGGATTCGCGCACGAAGGGTTCCGTAAAAAGGGAAAATAAAAACACGTTTGTTGTATGGGAGCCCCCCTTAAATAAATATTTATTTTATTTTAATTTTATTATTTAATATTAAAGTAAAAATACAACTGAGTATTTTGTGAATATTTAAAGTGCCTACCTTAGTTTTTAGTATTTGTTGTTATAGCGGCAACAGAAATACATAAATTGTGAAAACTTCAACTGTGTAGCTATCGCGGTTCTTGAGATACAGCCTGGTGATGATATCGGGCAAAAAAGGGCAAACAAATTGCGTTTTTTGTATGGGAGCCCCCCTTAAATATTTATTTTATTTTGTTTTTAGTATTTGTTGTTATAGCGGCAACAGAAATACAAAATTTGTGAAAATTTCAACTGTCTAGTTATCGCGGTTCTTGAGATACAGCCTGTTAACAGACAGACGGACAGACGGACAGACGGACAGACGGACAGACGGACAGACGGACAGACGGACAGACGGACAGATGGACAGACGGACACACAGTAAAGACATCAAAATTATAGCGGTCATATTTAGCGGTACCCGCACTCTCCTCGTAATCGATTGAGAGAGCAATAATACTTTACAATAAATAACAAGTCCGTGTAAACGGCTGGTAGTTGTGTGAAATAGTATATTTCTTTACAAGTGCGGAAAGGCTGTTGCAATGACGGTTCCGCAAGTGTACTGAACGACTATTTTTAATACAGTTGCGAAAAAATGAAGCAATTTAATAAAATAATAAAAACACAATAAACTCAACTAACTAATCATTTATTTCTTATAAAAGTTATAGTACACATGTACATTGAAATTGGTACAGTTTTTTAAGTTGAGACAAACTATTATTAATTTCGTATGATTGTTCATGTATATTTGTCATACAATGTTTGTGGAATTATAGTGATTCCGGTGGTGTTAATTAAAAAAAAATAGGGTCGAAATTACTCATTTTGTGCAACAGACAACTAAACTCGCAAAGAAAATTTCTGGAAAATGGCGCCAACCGTAGAATATAAGCAGAGTTTTTTTTTTCTTCACCCAAAGGGAAAATCCATACAGCTTAGTCTTCAGTATATTTTTTTTATTGATATGAAATGAAAATTAAATTTAATGAGATGAAATGAAATGAAACCTAACCTAACTCATTCAATTAAATCATTAAATCTGATATTGAAATAAATTTGTCGCTTCGTTTTAGAAATATACGTATTTGTATGAATCACAAAAACTCTTTAATGAATCGTAAAAACTTCATGGTTGGTTTTTCTTTTTAATAGACATTATTTTGACAGTTGGGAAAGAGACGCACTAGTTCGGTAAAGGTAAAAAAAAGCACTAGTATGTAATAGCCCACATCCCGAACGCTATACGTCCCTGTAATACACCACTTTTTGAGCAACTGTATTAAAAATACATTTAAACCTCACCTGGGGTAAGTTGTCTTCCTTATAACCACAGTATTTAACTAGCTGAGGCCAGTTCTCAAGATATTCCTCGCATGCATGCATCTGATATAGTTTGTGGAGTTCACGGAACACGATGCCCCTAAATAGCACATAGATTAGTTTGGTATTACTTCTAGGGTAAAGTACAAACAGTGTGAGGTGTGAGGTCGTGATCCGAAACTACATTTCCTAACTTATATTTATAGTTTGCGTTTAGAAACAATTTACTTTGAGTATTAATAAATTCTTATTAATTCCGAATTTATACTGAAATTATGGTCTCGTCTTATATTTAATGAAAATTTTATTATACATATGTATACCTAGGATTATTTCAAAACATTTTGGATCGCATGTTATATTTAACTCAATATCCCAAAATCGCAACGTAAGTAGGTTTTTTAAATAGTTATTAAAATGATAAACCAATCAGAAGAATAAAAATATTGCCAAAAATCAAATTTAAATAATAAATTTTACCATGTCATATACCAAATAGCTATTTTAATTTTTCTAAATGATAGAACTAATTTTTTTTATAATTATTGCTTTCAAATCTAATGTAGATTCTGTATAAGATTTGAAATTAGATCGTATATTAGATCCTATATCTTGAGTATTTGCGAGGTATAGTAACATATAAAGTTTACTTTATTGATACACGGTCCCAAAGTACTGCAAATTCTATGTTATATGCCACATGAAAGAAATATCACTAACGACGCAGTATCTCAATTATAAAACGCATCGGTCGCTGATTGCTTTACAGTCAACATTGCTACTGAGTATTTGCTGACTCGAGAACTTTGCAAACATAGACTTATTTCGTTTATATTTTCAATTTAATTAAAAAGTAATTAAGGGGATTATGTGTTCTTCAAATTCAAATTTAAAAATACCTTTAGTAACATATTTCCATGATATCTTTTTACTCTTAAGCACGGTCTGGAAGGTTGCTTTTGCTGAGAAGAGCCGGCAATAAACTCAGCAATTAAGTACTCTTTTTAAAAAAAGAATGACTTATAATGAACGCAAAACTACGTTAACTCTTCTATTTATTTCTTATTTTTAAATCTGATGTTATTTTTATCACCACAGAATATTAGGAGTGTGAGCAATATCATTATGAAATTTTGAAAATTATAACTTTAGGAGCTCTTTCAGTCTCGCACAGAGACGTCAAAAACAAAGCCATTTAATGAGTTTAAGAATGCACTTAAGCACAACTTTACTAAAGTTACCGCCGGTAGTAGATTCGAATACCTAGTACGGACATAATATTTCACACTGGATCTTATCTTAACACATAAGCTTATATTATTTTCGCGATTTGATTACGCAAGCAAGTCTCAAGGAAATTTCATATAGGTACAGAATTGAATAGCAATAACTAAAATATCTAATTAAACAATGACTTATATTACATTACTTTAAATACTATAATTTATAAATATAATTAACGCAATAGCTAGTGTGGAATGAAAACGTTTGCAGCAAATTAATAACATTAGTTACAACATAAAGTTAGTAAACACTCACCACGTCTTAATTTCAGTTTCAGTGTACTGCACTTTGGGAATTGGTTGGCCACTGTAAACATCATCTCGGTACAATGTTAAATATTTAGAAGTTAATTCGGTTAAAATAACAAGTTGTTTGGTAAACCATACTGGAGATCAGTTAGGTACTAATTTATCATTGCCCAATTTTTGATTAATTAGACTGCCTCACTCATGCAACGTAGATATTTTGTAAAAAGTTATATTTTATAACTTAGGTACCTATTTAGTTGTGGTATAACATGTTATATAATATTTAGAATTGTACTAACTATTTGTAATTGTTCGCGATAGCGGCAAACTGCTCCCTTCGCTTGCGATAGACAGGATCTTTGAAGCCTGGATGGTCAGCATCGAGTTCAGATCCGTACATAAGGACATTCTGTGCCCGATCCAAATCGGCAATTTTACGTGGAAACCAGTGCATTTCACCGAAATCTAAAAAATATATTATGAGATAGGTATGGATCATTTTTTGTTAAGTATTTGAGCTAAGTGATGATGTGGGCGATGGTGGTGATGAGCCTAGAAATAAATTAGCTCTCAAGTGCCACTGTCGGAACATAATTATAGGTGCTTGGCGACCGACTTTCAACTTGATGATAGCCAGCCTAGGGTACTACAAAGTAGGTACCACTGCTATGGTTTCCTCACGATGTTTTCCTTTATCGAAAGCTCAAGCTCATTGTAGGATTCGAACCCACGGCCATCGCCGCGGTATACGATATCACCACCACTGGGCTATTATCGCCTAAAATAATAAAAATAATTAACAGCTCAACCCTATACCCTATATCGTAAGGATTTAGTCATAGTAGTGATTTGGAACGATCGAAGTTTTACCACGATAGGGCAAAAGTTGGGAAAAAAATATAGACAACTAATGTAAATTCTTTACCAAAACTAGCGGCAGCAGATAGCGGAGTAGGCGGCGGGAACTCGTCGCCTGTTTGAGGCGGCACAACCTCAAAGTCCTGAACTTCACGCTTAAGCATCCTCTTAAGCTGTTCCATTCTATGTGTATCACATTCCACATCCACGAGGATATCCGCCTGTTAAGTGAAGTATTTTGAACTTACACAATTTTTACAGTTATTTTCCTTTTCAATATGTGTATATACCATTAAATGTATATGTTACTGTAAATGCACGAATTACGGTCCTATCCTAAGATTTAAGAGTAAAACCTAAGATTTACCAACTCTTAATGGTAAAAGCCCGAACGATTTTGCGATTCGCACTTTTACCACCATTAACTTGGTAAGTCTTAGGATTTACATTTAAGGTACGGTAAATGTCACCCGCCCGCTAGTTAAATATGTACGGCCAGACCCGATTTCAGGATAAACTAGTTTTGCCTAGGCTAAACTAGTTCTTCCTATACGCGGTCACTCACAGTCTATTTCTATTCAAAATCGACATGGCTTGATTAGGTTAAAAGTGTACGGCGATGGCAAAGCGCAGCGAGCGATCGGCGTTCACTTTGTTGTTATTTTTTTATGTTTATCAATTCTAAGATTTTGAGTGAACAAAGACATTAATTTAAGTTTTTGACTGAAATAAATGAATAAAAATTAATCTTTGTTTTATTCCCAAAACGAACTTTTACTAGCTGTCAGTGGTAAAACCTAGCATGTACTAAATTCTAATAGTAAAAGCCCGAAAAAAATGACCCATTTTCATAAATCCTTACATTTACCAACTCAAATCGGTAAATCCTAAGACTTACTCTAAAATCTTAGGATTAACCGTAGTTCGAGCTTTTACAGTAACATATATACATATAAATAAAAATGAAATGCTGTTTGTTGGTAATCGCATCACTTGAGACAGGCTAGACTGATTTGGCAATGTTTGGTCTTAAAATGTTTTCATAGTCATAAAATGAGAATAAACGGGACTACGGGATAAAAAAATTGCCGGAAACTGAAAATTTGGGAAAAATTTAAAGCGCTTTTTCCATACGATTTTTTTTAAAATTTGACTCTACAAACGACTCAACAGACTGAAAATAGTTCAAGTTATTTATAAAAATTAATATATTAAACGTAAGTAAACTTACAGATGCTATCTCTGTGACAGATTTTCTAGATTCAATGTGAAGAACGTTTATGCCTAAGTCTTGAAAGACAGATAAGGCGCGAACCAAGCCTCCCACTTGGTTTTTCAAGGTAAAAATCACTGAAATCCTCTCACTTTCAGTGTGCTGAGCTTGTTGAGCCGCCATACTTTGTAGTTCGGCTAGTTTTGGATGATGAGGAGCTTCATTTTTAACTTGCCAATCAGATCCGTTTCTGTATAACCACAACCCCAAAAGGCCTTTTCCAGAGCCACTCATGATTCTGAAATCAAAAATATAATAATATTTTTATGAAAAAAGACAATGTATCACGGCAATGTAAAAGTTACTATGTTTTTGCAAAATATAACTTGATGTTTGTATAGAGGGTTATTGATATTACAAAAGTTACGAAAGCTTATTATGTGTAGACACGCTGTTCTTAATCAGATTGAGGGTTGCGTCGTTGCAGTGGCAGGGACATACTGTGCCTCCGTAGACCCTGTGCTCGCTTTATAAAGAGAAGAGGCGCGGGAGCTAGGCCGGAGGGTGGGTATATTTGATTGGCTGAATCAAGTGTTCGGAGTAACTTGGAAAACGTTCTCTTTCACGACGTAAAGTCACGGACACACTTCATCTAAGATTTTATTTACTTTTAATTTCTTTTGTCAAATTTCTTGGGATTTTCTGTTAACTTAAAAGATGGGAGTTTCTTGTACATAGATATGTAGTACGTACTTGTACCTATATATATTTCATAATCGATAAATATAAAAAACAACAATGATTCATCTCTTACTGCGTATTACCGAGCTATCTTCTATACTTTTATTTTGAAATGGAAAAATGTCGAAAATATTGATACTTAAACAATTTGTAACGCTGAAACTTTTATTCTATCTATGAGAGTTAATTAATTTAAAATAATTTATCTCAAAAAATAACTAAAATCTTTGACCAAATTTTGAATCGTTGGAGTACACAGTCACACAAAATGGACACGGGAAAATGTATGTATGTACCCGGCTCTGGTCGTTTCAGACGGGCGTTAAGCGATCTAGTCACTGTATTTATTACCATTGTTTAGTGAAAGAAGCATCCCCTATCATTCATTATCTAGGGAGTCCAGCATTTATTTTCTCACGTACGTACTTCTTGAAATGAATTTATATTTAGATATTTAAAAAAAACACGTTTCTGAATTTATATGGATCAATTGATTTTATTAATAAAAAAATATGTTATATAGGTTTATAGACTACATTTTAAAGAGGTAACAATTTATGTGGAGTTTTGACGTTTCAAGGAGTTAATTTTGGAGAGTGAAAAACAACGACAAATCCTAATAATGAAACAAGACGTATGAAAGATCTTGTTATATACAGACATGTTAAGATATGGCCCTCATGTCGGCACAATGACTATCACAAAAGGATATAGTTGACGTCCTGCTATCTAATGTCATTCATGCCTCGTTAGATAGAGTAATGAGCGTCAGCATACTTAATCTTTTATTAACTACTAGCTTCCGCACCGCGGTTTCACTCATTTTGACCCCCGTGGAACACCACGGGGGTCAAAATGTATTATACATATATGCGATTCCAGCGTATAATTTTCTATTTGCCCAATTTCATCTGAACTCGTTTAGCCGTTACAGAGCTGATACCAACACACACACTTTCATACTATGAGAAGTTCGATGCAATTTTTTTTATTTGTTTTTATATTATATAATTTTATTTACAACAAAAAACTTAAAATTATTGTATTAAATAGTTTTTAGTTTTACCTACCATATAGGTACCCAATTATGTATATATTTTACCTATCATAATGTTTAATCATCTGTTGTTAATATTGCTAGATACAAGTATCTTAATTTCTGAACCAATAAAGATCAGTGTTAAAGATTGAAGATATATCTACATAAAGTCTTAGTCAAACGTATGCCTTTCAATAAAATATAAATATTTATTTCGAGCCCTGGCGTCGAGAACGCTTTTAATTCAATTTCCTTGGAGACGCTCCGAAGCGGCTGTCTGATTTATTACTTGCTAACAATTGACTTGTTCTGTATTTACTTTCGCCATATTTTAATAAAATTTTCTTAGTTTTGACATGATCTTGAATGTATATAATGATTAAAGATAAGCCAAGCGGATGGCATTGTCATTGCGGAAATATCACAATGGTGAAGCTTACGACTTATGACTTGTAAAAAAAAAAAAGAACCTTCAACCAACAAACATTTTAAACCATCAAAGGCTATGGAGAGCTCACTAGCATCGTTGATATCATGACCTGCTCTATTGAGATGCTGGATCTGGTGGATGATTGGAAGGTAGAAGGTGGCCTGGCAAACTCAGCCCATGATAAAATTTTACACATTCAGGTTTAGAATAAAGGGTTAAGACCAAAATAAAAAAAATGTCATTTATATAGCAGATTGACCAGTTTGATGAGAGACTGGACCAGTTGCAAGCAGATTTTTTTGCTACTAAACAAAATAGAAAAATACAAAGTAAACAGTACCTATTATCAAACTAGAACAGAAAATACAGACCTATTGATGTTATTATATCTAATAACATCAATGACTCTAACAAGTAATGAAACCATTCCAAAAATAAGCTAAGCTAAGGAACTTGATGGGCTGATGTAAAGAGCCACTATCAGAAATCGTAGAATAGGTTGCGCAGCGCCAATCTCGAAAGCGAAAGTAGTGGGAAAATAAAAATGTGCTATGGTTACGTCGTTACATGCACCGAAAGCTACCCAAAACCACAGATTTCATTGTCATTCACTATTTAAGTAAAAACTTCGTTTTAACTTATAGCTACCATAATCATTAATCATTACGTAAAGTTGGTAAATTAATATTTGGCTATTTACGTTTTTGAAATCAATGCCTCATTCGACTTTTGTTGAAAAACATGGCTGCTATCTGAGTGATTCAATAAATCGATAATAAATTATTAATACATTTTGGTAAGTATTCGCCATGTTATCAACGATTAATAGGTAACATCGTTTATATTCAATTGAAATATTTCTAAAAGCCGCTTGGAACTCTGCCAGATCAAACCAACCTGTTACATATTTTATTTAAGTAGGTATATAGGTACTATTGATGTATTGTATTGTAACGTTTCATCCCAGATTAAGCGTTTTGATCAGTAGTTTTTTTATTTATTACTGCTATCAAAATAAATATACGTTATAAAATTGGTGACTTTTTATGATTCAAGAATAGGTAAAAACTTGCATGGGAAATATTAAAAAATCCAATAAGTAACATTGACTCTCGTTTAATCTTTCTTCTCTGGAAATGTAACGACATTTAAAAATAGTGATAAAGAATCAGAATTCTTTGTTTGTCAAGGTTGGTAATCATTCATCCCGTTGAGAAAGGCTGGGGCACGTCCAAAGAGTAATGTCAACAGTATAAGCCGCTCCGTCACTGGCCACAGATGACGGCATTAAACCTACCGCTTGGAAACCACTTGAACTCAATATTTTTATTCTGTTACTTTGATCGTGCGAACATAAGTATTAAATACGTATGATTTTTGAGATGTAAGTAGGTATGTATAGTACCTAAGGCTTGTAAAAGTGATAAATACAAAAAATAAATTAAAAAATATTTTATGAAGTCGAAAACCGTGATGAAAGTCGTAAGGTTTGAATACTACAATGAGTTTGATATATCGGTGATAGAATGGTACTTTCCTGTTGAAAATCAGCTAACAGTATTCTGAAAGTTGCACTTGAGAGCCAGTTGGCTTCAAGAAATTATAGAAGGTCGGCAACACATGTCAATTCTCATATAATCACTGATGTCCAAAAGTAGACAGGGGATTTTGACATTAAAAAAAAAACACAAATAATAATAAGTTAAACAAATACAAATATGTAGTAATTAAATAATTGATTGAAAATTTTATGAAATAAGGTCTACCCTGTCATGTGTTCGTAGTTCACAAGTATTTATCTACCTTCGTTGTATCTGCCTATTATGTATTTATTATGTCATTAAACTATTGAAGTTCTATGGATGTATCGCAGATGCATCATATTCAACGCATATCAGCAGGAACAAGTGTATATGTTTTAGGTGACACATGGACGCATGCGTAGTAGGCATAATGTGCTCACAAGAGGGCTGGACATGCGCACAATGGTGCCGAGTCATCAGGACCCCTAGCCCCACGGTCGATATAGTTGCGGGAGGGCTGTCGCGCATGCGGCACGTTCTTTACCCAACATCAGGTGGTAAGCGATGGCCGACAGCGAATTTGAAGAATTTCGCAGAGTTTTTGATAGATTACCGCAACATATAAAGGCCCCAACGCCTTTTTATTCGTGAGTATATTTTCTTGTACGTTTACTACCACCACCATTTCTGCTTTCACATAAAACCATCTCATCCAGCAACTGGTCTTAATTTGTCACGTGAGCAATGGATGAAACTATACTGACTTAATATCGAACGGAAAGGCTTCTGGAAATTATATTACACTTGATAACTTTTTGTTAAATTTCAGATTAGTGCCAAATGTGGGATTAGATGATGAGTCGTCATCATCATCAAAAAGTGATGGCTCACCTGAGGAAGACAGAGGATGCATAGGCGATGCGGAAGTGGGAACTGGCACAGAAGGAATCGCATCTACAAGTCCTAATCAAGACGGGGCGGATTCACAATGTAGCCCACGTCACCAATCCTTTACAAATGGCGAAAGAAGGAGAAGAAAGCTTCCAGAGATCCCTAAAAATAAGAAATGTAAGTATACTTATTATTATTTATATTTATTGCAGTCCCATGTTTATATTTGTAAGTTTATTGCCAATGTTAAAGATCAGCGGTGGATATAAATAAGCTAGCGTGGAGTTTTATTCCCTGTTTATGGTTGCAACTGCGCTTTAGCGATTTTAAATTTTTTAAGAGTGTAAATTAAATTCCCAGCTGCTGCAACTTTTCTAATTAATACACCACTATTTTAAAAACACGTTTGTTTTATTTTCACTTATTCGTACAAATGCAAGCATACGAATGTATTAAATTATGATCAAGTATATGATTTAATTAAAATATGTTGTGAAAGCGAGAAATAAAAAGCAATAATTGGTATGCTTTCATTTTTGCCATCGTAGAACAAGACGAATAATCAACGGCATTTTTTTAAATGAAGGCCTCTAAATGAAATAAATTGAGTTTGGTTAGTTCTCTTTGATAAATTAAACGTCAAACATGCAGGATCTTAAATACTTTTACAAAAAAAAAACTATAACCTATATGTACTAACAACTTCTAGTTCATATTATATGTCTACCCGTGAGGACCTCTAATTTGCTCACCTATTTTATAAGCCGATATTTTGTACCCATTTTTTTGAAAGCTGTCGGTCCCCCAACAATAATAAATAAATAAATAAATATATGGAATGTAGTTGTCTGAAATAAAAGATATTTTTTAATTTTTTATTTATATGTACAAACATAAACTAAAAAGTAACAAATAATATTTTAATTTTAATGTAAGAGCCTTAAAGGACAATCAACAAAATTATTGATATTTATATATCTATTTTATATTTATAAACAGTTCTTTTTGGAGTCAGTGCCAGCCAAGAAGGACAGTTAAATTCTGCCTTTGCAAAAAACTTTCGAACGGTAGGGGAGCGACGACGGCGCAGACCTAAGGAGAATTACCGTAAGGAGAGGCGTCGTATGACTCTCGTATGAACACTTCGTGTCCAGTTCAAAACTATCCTTCTTGTTGGCTGGCACCGACTCCAAAAATAATTGTTTATAAATATTAAATAAATATACAAATATCAATAATTTTGTTGATTGTTCTTTAAGGCTCTTGCTTTAAACTTAAAATATTATTTTTTACTTTTTAGTTTATGTTTGCACATATTATAGGTTATAGTTTTGAAGTCGGTTTACGTTTATTATTTTTAAAAATAATTTTATTTTTCAATTTTTAGTAGGAAGTAAGTGTATTTTTTAAGTTTATTCCTTATTTATGTTACCGGCCAAACCCGATTTCGGGACAAACTAGATTTGCCTAGGCTAAACTAGTTCTTCCTATACGCGGTCGCTTCATCCTTGTTCACTAAAAATCTTAGAATTGATAAACATAAAAAAAAAACAACAAAGTGAACGCCGATCGCTCGCTGGTCGCTGCGCTTCGCGATCGGCGTACACTTTTAACCTAATAAATGTTGATTTTGAAAAGAAAGAGACTGTGAGCGACCGCGTATAAAAACTAGTTTAGCCTAGGCAAAACTAGTTTGTCCTGGAATCGGGTCTGGCCGGTAACATATATAACTAGCGGGCCCGGCAGACGTCGTCCTACCCTGAAATTAAAACAAATCTTGAAACTCGATTCCAGCGCCACCTACCGGGTCCAATTGTATTTTGGTTTTAAAACGAAAAACCCATTGAAATATACTCACAAAATTTCATCCAAATCCGAAAATTCATGCTCAACGACTCGGTTTGATTCACTAAGGTTCATCAAATGAGAAATTAATATTTATGTTTTTGTTGATTTTCTCAAAAAGCGCTGAATCAATTTCAATAAAATTTATATGGGACCACTTCTAAAGTATGATCTATCAAACAAAAAAAGAATCATCAAAATCATCAATCAACAAACATACAAAAAAAAATACAGTCGAATTGAGAATCTCTTCCTTTTCTTGAAGTCGGTAAATAATAAGCCATAAAATTATTTTTACAAATAAAAAACAAAAACCGACTTCAAAATATAAATATTAAATAGATATATAAATATCAATAATTTTGTTGATTGTCCTTTAAGGCTCTTGCTTTGAAATTAAAATATTATTCTTTACTTTTTAGTTTATGTTTGTACATAGGTATAGGTTACAGTTTTTAAGTCGGTTTTTGTTTTTTATTTTTAAAAATAAATTAATTTTTCAATTTTTTAAGTTTATTCCTTATTATATGTTATCCTAGGCAAAACTAGTTTGTCCTGAAATCGGGTCTGACCGGTAAAATATAATATATAACAAGCGGGCCCGGCAGACGTCGTCCTGCCCTGAAATTAAAACAAATCTTGGAACTAGATTCCAGCGCCACCTACCGAGTCCAATTGTATTTTAAAACCATCGAAGAACCCATTGAAGTATACGCACAAAATTTCATCCAAATCCAAAAAGTCATGCTCAACGAGTCAGTTTGATTCACCAAGGTTTATCAAACGAGATATTAAAATTTTTGTTTTTGTTGATTTTCTCAAAAAGTGCTAAATCAATTTCGATAAAATTTATATGGGACCACCTCTGAAG
Organism: Ochropacha duplaris; assembly: GCA_951361185.1. NCBI lineage: Eukaryota > Metazoa > Arthropoda > Insecta > Lepidoptera > Drepanidae > Ochropacha > Ochropacha duplaris. Next base: position 8,535,639 of record OX592690.1, read on the forward strand.
TATGATCTACCAAACAAAAAAAGAATCATCAAAATCTATTCATAATTGGCAGAGTAATCGCGTAACAAACATTAAAAAAAACTTAACTAAAGAATTGAGAACCTCCTCCTTTTTTTAAGTCGGTTAAAAATATGAAGATAATTAAATTTTAGCTATCCATAATAGCATAAAGTACTTGTACATTACGATACGTGTGACCTAAGTAGCCTATTATTGCACGGTGTGAAGTTAGCGCCCGAGCGCACCGAGGATGCTAAACGCCGTGCAATAATAGACAACTTCGGGCACAAGTATCGTATAGGTACTATTTTATAGCAAGTGTGACATAAACCCGCACTTTACGCACACTTCTCCGTGCAGAAATAGACAACTTAGGTCACGGAAAAGCGTGCGTAAAGTGCGGGTTTAGGTCACACTGTGCTATAAAGTAAATTTAATTTTATAAGTACAATTACTTCAGTAATAATTGATTTTATTATAAAATATACTCAATGAATTTACAACAAATGTACAAAATATACATGCAAATGTACAATTACAATACATAAAAAACATCTTCGAGGCTGCCGCTGCTGCCGATCGGCAAGGTTCCCAGAAGGCTGGCAGCGTTTCCTCTTTGGATGGCCAAGCTGATGCGTTGGCGGAAAAAGCTCCCCTCAGCTTTTTTTTTAATATATATATCTCATTTGATAATATAAATCAATCGTAAAATTTTTATCCTTTAGGAATACAAAATATTTTTAGTACCTATGTTGGAATAATTAAGACAATGTCTTGATTGATCTAACGATATTTTTTTTGATCTTATATTTGTTTATTTCGTAGATAGTGTTAGTATCTACCTATTACTTGTTTATTTTTTACTTGTTACTGTGTTTATTTTGTACATAGTTTTTAAGAAGTTTTTCACTTTAAGAACATTTATTTGTAGGAGTTCAGTAATTTGATTAAATTGTATGATTTGAAATATTATTTAAAATAACACTTTTAAATAAAATTATTTATTTTATTTATATGCAAAAACTCTTGCAGGGTTTATTACGTCAAAATACCACATACTTACTTAATTATTATTATCACATTTCGGTGCGTTTATTATTACATTTTTCTGTTGTTTATAAATGAACATTTTAAAACGATGAGATGATTGTAAAATCAATAAGTTAAAAGTCAAAGATTTACATTATTTTCCAGTTTTTCTCGCGATTTAACCGCGTTGAATTCCTTTATTGTTACAAAAACTATCATTAAGTAAATTATAGGGCCAATAATATTTTACTACGAAATTCTGCATGTACATAAATATTTGTTCATAAGCTATTTCGATATTTACAGCTACAATATTAGCATGCAGCCAGCCGGCATCGCTGGCAGACGAATTAGGGGCGCTGGCTGGACTGCTCATCAGACCTGGTTGCCCTGGACGACCGCTCTTGGTCCTCAAGTGTGGATACCTCCTTGACGAGGACTCAAGCCCTGACTCAGAGAGGCTTCAGAGTTTAGGAGACGTCGACAGTGGACACAGTACCGCGCATTCGCCTATCGATACAGGTCCTAAAAGTATATCGCCAACACCGTTGCAACAAAATGGTAAGTTCTATTGTTGAAAAATACTACTACTCCAATAATATATGTAGCCAACATCAAAATCATATTATGTCTTCTTTCAGTATCCCCATCATCAAGTTGCAGCATCAATGGTATAAATTTTGTTGGAAATATGACGACAGTTCCTCATAGTCAACTAGAAATGCTTGAAGCAACCCACAGAGGCCTACATAAATTTAATCCTAGACACCACGACGAAGTTGAAATCGAAATTGGGGATCCCATATACGTGCAAAAAGAAGCTGATGATCTATGGTGTGAAGGTAGGAATACTCGTGAGAAAGCGGCATCAAATTCACTTTTAAAAAATGCTTATACATTAGTTATTCCTTTCAGGAGTAAATTTAAGAACTGGTCAGCAAGGAATATTTCCTTCAGCTTACGCAGTTGATATGGATTATAATGACTTTGATCCAGCAAACGCCAAAGTGAAAAGAGAACGGTATTTATTAGGGTGAGTAAATAAAATAAACTATTAGGATCCTGTAGTTTCACCATTCTATACAGTTTTTGGACAGATTTTGTAATTCAACAATAGTTATTTTGAAGAACCACGGTAAAAAAAAGTAGCAAATTTGTATTACCGGTTCAAATTCTAAATCAATCAATATTTTCAGGTATATGGGGTCTGTTGAAACATTGGCCCACAAAGGCACAGGTGTAGTTTGTCAAGCCGTTAAAAAGATTGTAGGAGAAAGCAGTGTGGAACCAAGTCTACAGCCATGCATTCTAGAAGTATCAGATCAGGGACTGCGCATGGTAGACCGATCAAAACCTGATGTACGTATCCAATATCCGTAAAAGTATCTTCTGTAGGTACAAAAGTAAAAAAATGTCTCATCACTTATAATGCAGTAGTAGGTATTATTGCTGTATTAATTGCTATATAAGATATACAGTTGCCTAATTTACATGATTAGATATTACTTATTTACATTCCCTTTAAAAATAAATATAATTTGGCTTCACTGTTATAAACCAAACTCATGAAAATGAAAATAATTTTAATTAAAATAGGCCTTTCCGAGCACTATATGCATAGTTTAGACTCTAACGCACGGTTCGGAAGGTTGCTTTTGCTGAAAAGAGCCGGCAATAAACTCAACAATTACTCTTTTCAAAAAACAACTTACACTTTTTACATTGATAAAATTTGCGTGTTATGGCGGCAATACAAAAAATAAATTGAATTTAAATATGGCTGACTTAGTAAACAACAAACACAAGCAGACATGAAAAAATAATTTACATATATAAAAGTATGTGATAAACCTTCATAAGTAACTGCACTAGCAGTAGTACTCATACCTACCTAGTTACTTGTAACCTATACAGTAATAAAATAATTTTCTTTCTTTCTTTTCTTCTTTCTAATACAAAATAGATTATTTGCCTAAAAAATTAAGATTTTTTTTTTATTTATTTCAATTTTGTTCTTATAAGGATTAACAAATTGCACTTGGCTACTTTTTGCTTTGTAACTAACAATGACTGTGTTCATTTGCGTAATAGGATACGGTGGCTAAAAATCAAAAAGAAACAGTACCATTAGATTCGGCATGAGAAACATATTAATAATATTTCTGTTACGTACTAATAATTCTAAATTTAATTTATCTTTATTATTTTTACCAGAGAAATCGAAGTGGTCCATGTATCGACTATTTCTACTCATTGAAGAACGTATCATTTTGCGCATTTCATCCCCGCGATCACCGCTATCTCGGGTTTATCACTAAACACCCGACGCTGCAGAGATTTGCTTGCCACGTGTTTAGAGGACAAGAATCTACTAGGCCTGTTGCTGAAGCTGTTGGGTAAATATTAATTGACCAATTATTAATTATAGACAAATTATTACATTCTTTGTCCGTGGTTTCACCCGCCATCCACATTTTATCTTCACTTATCCCATTTCTGAAATTCAATCCAACTTTCGGAAAATCTTTTCTCCGTCCTACGTATAAAGTAAAATAACTAAGTTACCAAAAAAGTATTATGATCTTCAATATTAAATTAGCCCATTCCAAGTACTATTACCTATACTTAGATAAAAAGTTTGAAAGAAGGCCAGTAATTAAATAAAATAAAAAACAGTTTTATTTAATGGACTCATAAATCAGTCAGAGCTTATTTTTTACCATATTTCTACTTTTCATTCCAGGAGAGCATTCCAAAGGTTTTATCAAAAGTTCATAGAGACAGCGTACCCAATTGAAGATATATATATAGAATAAGCTTGAAATAATACGTTAATTGTAACATTTAAAATAGTTTTAAGACTTCACCCGTATATTCAGCTTTCTATTGTAGCAGCTGTCCTGGGCACATACCTAATTAAGAGCTAGTAACAGAGTTAAATGAACAAGGCAATAATTCCCTTTTTCTTCTTTTCCACGATTTCATAGCCTATGAAATGTAGGATACATGCTAATGTGAAAATCATGCAATACATCCTCAAAAGATGAACGAGCTATTTACAAGTTTGTACGGAGTCCTCGGTGCGCGAGTCCGACTCGCACTTGACCGGTCTTTAGGGTTCCGTACCTCAAAAGGTAAAAAAAGGAACCCTTATAGGATCACTTAGTTGTCCGTCCGTCCGTCCGTGTGTTTTCCCCTTTTCTCAAGAACGCGAGGAGATATCAAGCTGAAATTTATATCAAATACTCAACTATACTTTATACTCTATAGTTTACTGTTCCTTGGAGCTGTGAAAAAATCAAACTTCTATGTAAACGCAATCAAAAGATACAGCCGTTTATGCCGTAAATTTCCGCAAATTTTAGAAACTTGCAAGGGAATCAAATCCTACAGGGTACTTCCCGTGAAGTCAAAATTTTGAAATTTGCTACAAATCAATGTCGTATAGCACAGATAAAGGAAAAATTCTAAAAAATAAAAAAAGTTTAAATTAAAGGGTGTCCCCATACATACATAGCACCACCAATTAAGATAGAGTTATTTCGGAGCTCATACAATTTAGAGGTCTAGCTTATTTGGCACCAACCTCAAATAAGGTAATCGAAAAAAAAATGAGGAACGAACTATTTACAAGTTTGTACGGAACCCTCCGTGTGCGAGTCCGACTCGCACTTGACCGGTTTTTTTTATGAAAAATTTTCATAGATTTCGTATTACAAAGATAAATACATAATGATTTATTAGGGAGAAAGGAAGAGAATAGGGATCATTCAGCATTGTCAACACCAGGTGAGCGACGGTATCACTAAAAACGCTTGCTATGATAGTAGCGAATATGATATGTTTGAGAATATTGTAAAATATTATATGAGGTACATACTTATAGCTTTAGTTTATTTATAATATAGGGGTAGTCGAAGCAATGGCTTTTGTTTTGAGCAAACCAAAATATATTGTTGATTTTTGAGATTAATTCATTTGCCAACACCTACGTATAGCATTATTGCTAATAGTGTTGCAGTGTCGTACATTAAATAATTTTGTGTCTGTTTAAAAAATATATCAACGCTGCATATACCGACGTTAACAGCCGACTTCATAAAAAAATATCAACAATTAAGGTTCTCGATTCACATTCATGAAATATTTTTTAAAGTTGTCCGATATAACTACGGCGAATATAAAATGATTTCAATTATGATTTTATGGAAAATGATCTCCATATAGTCTCATGATCTCGATAATACATTATTATGTAATTTATATAGAAACATTTTAATCAACATAGTTTTCATCAAATTGTTAATAATATTTTTAAGCACCACAAATAGAGATAGAAAACAGCTGAAATGTTAAAATCAACCATTTAAATAATTTATTTAATTATATGTATAAATGTAAAGGGAATTTTCATTCCTTTTGATCATTCTCTCGATAATATTATATAATACTCGGATCACATTCTTACCGTGCGTAAGCGATGCCTATTATTTTATATTTTGTAGATATGTACTTCCCAAATTTTCTTGCAATCAATTTTGCGTGAAATAACGTTGTGATGGTGTAAAAATGCTTGCTTAATCTAGTCTTTTTTATTTAATAACTGTTGTTAACATGTGCATTGTTACTTGTTTAATAAATGTAATGCTTTTCAAGAATCAACAACTAAAAAACTCACCAATTTTTAAATAATATTATTTTTACATTATACAAGATTTTATTTAACTACTGACCCAATACAAAATGTTGACGAACCCTGAGATATACGAGTAAGACCTGCGCTTGATGCCCAAGGGAAGCCGCTTTACTTTCAAATAAAAAATGGCGGAAGCAGAATCCACTCCTTTGCTTTGCTGTGCGTGCACTGTATCTCAACACAGTTTTGATATTTTCTGGCGTCTTGTCAATCAGACGAATGACGAATTGACGCATACCTTAATATCGTCATAAAAAATATACTTAACGGAAAACAACACAAAAATAATTCTATAGAATTTAAAAAAGAATATCAATCACACATGGATCGCTATTTATTCTGGGTAATCCTTTTTAGAATGTATGTACAGTTAGAATGTGACCAAGTATTTTAATTATATAGTTACTAGTAATGTAAAAAAAGCACTGCATTATAGTACCTAACCTTTATTTACGGCAAGGAAAGTCAAATCGCCTAATAGATGTTTTGTAAATTTGCAACTGCTGTGATATATAAACAGACATTTCCTGGTGTAGGTATAAAATAATAAATGATTTCAATGAATCTCTTTTTCAATGTCAGTAAAAATAGTTTAGTTAGGTCTGCAGGATTATTTAGTATTATCAGTATTTTTTAGAGTTAAACATCTCTATAATAGTACGTAATTTATTAATATTTCAATATTTTCAGTGTTTTAAATTTCTGGAAATATACGGAATAAAGCGATCTCCATTCAAGTTAAACTAATAACGACGTTCTTCAGGTCTTTGAAATAAAAAGTCAATTGCTGTAACTGCTGTAAGTAGTGAAAAGCCTACTGGTAATAACTTTAACCAAAATATTTTCATTGCTGTTTATTAGTATTATTTTAACAAAACTGTGTTCCAAAAATCATCTTTCTGTCACTGATAATTAAAAACATATGATTTTAAAGTTAAACTATTTTAAAGTTTTTTGGCTCTGGTGAAAAGTTGGGCTTTGACTATTTACAGCAAATACGTTTTTTTGCGTCAATATGTAGCTTAAAATATGTTTGTTAATTAATGTTTAACAAACTTGTGACCTCTCAAGTTTTTTTTTAAATGGGTTAAATTTTAACTAGGACATTAGTTTTCCATCTAGGCCATCTAAAATTATATCAAAAGATATTAATAATAACTTTATTGCCATAAAACTTAGAACCCGATTCCAGCGCCACCTACCGGGTCCAATTTTGTTTTCAAATCATCGAGGAACCCATTGAAATACCTACACAACAAAATTTCATCCAAATCGGCCCTTTGTTACTGTACTCCTCCGAATCGGCTGGACCGATTTTGATGAAATTTGATATGTATATTTAGTAGGTCTGAGAGTAGGTTGTTATTTATTTTTTATACCGCTAGATCTCACGGGAACGCAGACCCTACGAGAACGCGGGTGAAACCGCGGGCGACAGCTAGTAAAAAATAGATAACAACCTATTCTCAGACCTACTGAATACAGTTATAAAGTTTTATCAAAATAAATCGGTCAAGCCGTTTCGGAGGAGTACGATAACTAAAACTGTGACACGAGAATTTTATATACAGGATGTAAAGTGGGGACTGGATCAGCGTAAGTCAAACGATGGGGGTCTTTAATACCTATCGATATGACCCCATGTATGTTTCGCGATATTCAATGGTTCCAAAGTTATTGAGATTTTTGTGAAATTTGAGTAAAAACCCGGAATTCAGTATAAAAGTCGTCACTGTAGCTCAACTACTAAATCTGCTTACATTCTTTTTTTTCTAGAAGTAGTTCAATAGTGGGTCTTAATGACCACTATACCGATTGGAGTCATAACCCTTAAAAATAATTCTTCATAAAAGTTTAGCAAATTGAATTATTTCTAACAACTTTAAGGTCTCCAGTGAAAACAAAATACTGGTTTTTTTTTTCTAGAAGTTATTTTAAAATCTACTCACATTCGTGGATAGTATACCCTGAAAATTTCATTCCGCTACTGCCAGAGAATCAAAATGAAAAATGAACGCAAATGGCACATGTGTAATTTAAAAAATAAATCAAGGTGTTTCAGCAAATCTACGCTACGTAAGTAACATTAGTTAATGGGAAGAAAATTAAACAAAGAAAATACATTTTTGTTTATTACAGTACGTGTTCAAAATGGGCACCATTATTAGCGATGCATAGCCTACAACCTTCTTAATAAGCTTTTTTGGAGGTTGCGGAATGCTTCTCTACATTTTATCGCATCGCAGTTTGGGACTCTTATAATTTTTGAGTCAATTTGTTTGAGAGAGTCGTATTCACTTTTGTACACCAACCAACTCTTTGTAAGAACCCCAGATAGGAAAGTCAATTGGGTTTAGGTCTGAGATCTTTGGGGCCAGGCTATGGCCTCCCCATGGCCGGCCAATGAATAGGGCTGCAAAAGTTCTATCCAAATACTGCCTTACAATACGTTCAAAGTGGCACGGGGCGCCCACTAATATTATAAATGTGAAAGTTTGTATGGATGGTTGGATGTTTGTTGCTCTTTCACGCAAAAACGGCTGAACGGATTTTGATGAAACTTGGCACACAGGTATATATCCTGGAATAACACATAGGATACTTTTTATCCCGGGAAATCCATTGAGAACGCGCGTGAAACCGCGGGGGATAGCAAGTTGAAAATACATTTGACTGTGTACTTCTAACATCGCGATCGGCTAAAATTTCATGCAAATTATTGTCCAAAAACTGCAAATACGAATTGCCACTTAATCTAGCTGGTAACTCGATTGGTCCGATCAGCTGTCTGTTGAAGACTCCTGTCCATAAATTGACATTGTAAAAGCATTAGCAACATTTATGAAGAATTATTTTTAAGGGTTACGACTCCAATCGGTATAGTGGTCATTAAGACCTACTATTGAACTACTTCTAGAAAAAAAAGAATGCAAGCAGATTTAGTAGTTGAGCTACAGTGACGACTTTTATACTGAATTCCGGGTTTTTACTCAAATTTCACAAAAATCTCAATAACTTTGGAACCATTGAATATCGCGAAACATACATGGGGTCATATCGATAGGTATTAAAGACCCCCATCGTTTGACTTACGCTGATCCAGTCCCCACTTTACACCCTGTATATAGATTATTTGTATGTAAATTGTATCTTTACTGTCGTAGCGCTGTTTCTAAAGTAGCTACCCGACACTCGCACGCACCTCATCGAAATCAGCTGACAAAATTTAATTTTTAGTGGTTTATAAGATAGTAGCTGTCCCCCACGGTTTTACCCGCGTTCCCGTGGGATCTTATGTTTTCCCAAAATAAAAAAAGCCTATGATACTCACAATTAACGTGTCTTTCTATAGGTAAAAGAATTTTCATAATCGGTTCAGTATATCCGGAGCTTACCCCCTACAACCTCCCAAACTTTACCTCTTTATAATATTAGTATAGAATATTATTGTTTTTTTGTAATTAATATAATACTTATATGTAGTTTACAATAGTGTATGAGTATGAAACATTTTTATTATTACTTTTATGACCTATATAAGGTACGCTTCAATGCTGTTTCAGCCTGCGGATACTTAGCCAAAATTTCCCAGTAGGTAGAAATATTTTGATTTGAATAATTCCTTTTTTTATTTAGTTAGATTTTCGTTAGATATACTCTGGGTAGTAAAATTCGCCATTCATGTAAAACAAGTTTTTTTTTAAATTCTATTAAGATGTGAAACATAGAGTCATTCGGGTCAAGTGCGCGCACTTTGGTAACTAAGGCTCACCAAGCCTAAAATATAAGAGTTAGAATTAGAGTCGCATGTCTCAGAGATAAAACATTTATTAATCTCTAAATTTTAACAATAAAACAAACGGAAATAATGGTACTTTTTGTTTTATAACCATTTAATGCAATAAAAACGAAATGCGCTCACTTGACCCATATTACGGGTAACTGTGCGCGACCGTATGGGGCAAGTAAACGCATTGCTTGTTACAACCAAAATAATCAATAAAAAAGTATTTATTTTGTTTAAAATTACCTAATAACAATAATCCAAGAACAAAGACATACTTAATATAAAATCAACTTAGAAAACATCCTTGAATAGTTAAAAATGTTAAATCTTTGGATATCAAGTTTCTGAATCAACTTAGAAAACATTCTTACCGGTGTACGATCGGGTCTTTTTCTTACATAATTGCACGGCATGGTGATGTCGAACTGAAATATAAAAAAAAACTAAGTAAACCGTGTTTCCCAAAAAAAATACGATTTACGAAAGAAATTCAAATAAAGTAACTCTTAATACTGCGCACACTTACCCACGTACACATTCCCCTTTACACCAACTTATACAATATATATATTTGTTTTTCACACACGGCTATCTGATCCCAAACTAAGCAAAGCTTGTAATATGGAAACCAGATGACTGATATATTACATAGACTACTTTTTTTTGTAAACACATACTTAAATAGATAATTACACCCAGACTCAGGACAAACAGACATGTTCATGCACACAAACGTGTGTCCTCGATGGGAATCGAACCCACGACCTGCGGCGTGATAGGCAGTGTATTAACCAACCACGCCAACCGGCCCGTCATGATCATAAATTATTTGAAATCAAATATAACCCCAATATTATAGTAATAAAAGCTACAAATTTGGCGAAATTTATGTATATTTCGCCAATTTGTAGCTTCAGGTAAAGTCATTCGGGGTAACTGTGCGTGTTGAGTAAGTGAGTACAGTGCACGTAGCTTTGGAAAGGGGAGCGGGGGAGGGGTAGTTTGTTTGGGTCGAACAAAGCCACCTGAGTGACGAGTAAGTGTGCGCGGGTAAGTGTGCGCGGGTAAGTGTGCGCGGGTAAGTGTGCGCGGGTAAGTGTGCACGGGTAAGTGGGCGCGGGTAAGTGTGCGCGGGTAAGTGTGCGCGGGAAAGTGTGCGCGGGTAAGTGTGCGCGGGTAAGTGTGCGCGGGTAAGTGTGCGCGGGTAAGTGTGCGCGGGTAAGTGTGCGCGGGTAAGTGTGCACGGGTAAGTGTGCGCAGTACTAAGAGTTACCTATGGTAAATATGATAATAAAGTTGAAATCAAGTCTCACGATTATGAATCAAAACAATCCATTCAATTAATTGGGTTGTCAATTGTGGAATCATTAAGTCTTGGTGTAAAGTTAAGTTAGTTGTTGAGTCTGTGTATGCGAATAAATATTAGGTTATTCTGAAACTTTCGGCAAAAGAACTGTCATCCTGTTATAAACTTCTTTTCGAGAACATAAATTAGGTGTTGGAAATTAAGGGAAGTACTTAAATAATTTTGTAGTCATATAATAAAGCGTTGTAGTAAAGAAAGAGGCCCTAATTTCTTATAAATTGGGGTACACCTGGTGTGGTGTAAAGTTTAAGTAAACATACCAAATTTTTGATTTAATTTAGTGTTATTTATTTGTCTTCCTTTTTGAGTACGCCCAATAAGTAGATAAGTTTATATCCCGAACTCTGAAATTGACGTACCTACCTATCTATTAATAAACTGTATTAAGTTGACAATTACGCTTGAAATTTATTGACTAAATAAGACTTATTTTTGTAGTTTCGTTAGTTATCATTATGAAATTGTTTTATAAATATTTTTAAAATACAATCGTATTTTAATCTATTTTATATGTGTTTAACGACTTTTCGTAACTGGTATTTGTATTAGGTACCTATGGGTCGATTGTAAGCTAAACGCAATAAATAAACATATGTACCTACATGATCGTAACCTCGAATATTTAGAGAAATTAAAAAATAATATACAATCTACTCGTTATTTGTAACCCTAGTAACAAGCGTATACAACATTCTCAGTGAGCTACATTTTTACGTTACAAATCAATTTATTTCTATAGTCTAGCTTACAAACTCCCTTATCATATGCTGTCGTTAAACAATATTTTTGTATGACATTAATAATAAATTATGGATAAAATAAATGTATAAATATATGTTTAATTTATTTGTAAGAATAAATAGCTGAGCACCTATCCTACTGCCATCATAGTGTCGTAGGAATATTTATGTTTCATTAATATTGTAAATAATACTTAATTAAATCTAACATCAAACGTATTTGGAGCCAGAAAATTATATAACATTGGTAAAAAGTTGTGCCTCCATCTCTATCTAAATAGTAATAGTTATTTATTTTTCCAAAAAACAATGTAATAACATATTCGAATTAATTTAAATAAGGCATTAATATTTGGGACTGAAATTAGGTGTTTTATTTAAACAGCCTGTGGGGCTTACCACCAACCCTTATTGCGATTCAACTCGACATGAACCGAATCGTCTTTGTGTCAATGGACGTCAGAACGTATGGAACATTTATAAACCTTTCTTGTTTGATTGGCATCAGATGCGTTTTTTACACAATTTCGCCAGTGTCAGGGTGTTTGAAGATAAACGATGGAGATTGATAAAAGCTGTGTACAAAAGTGACAATTGACAAAAAAAAACAATGAAGTTTAGATAAAGATGAACTGCAATAAGAGTTAGCTGGTGATACTTTGAAAGCACAAATATAGATTACCAAAGTAGTTGAGTTACTAATAACAATAATAATATTATTTATTACCAAAACATGAATTTATACATATATATCTTAATCAATATTGCATTATACATAAATTTAATTCATTCACTTGACAAAAGTGCTCTGATCCTCAAACTAGGTCAAACCTGTATCTTGAGAACCAGGTTCCTCTCCATGTGGCTAAAATATAGTAGGTATCTAAAATTTTATTTGCGCTTAACTGATTTTATGTAACTGGATAATTATAGTTACTAGCTGTTCCCCACGGTTTCATCCGCGTTGTCGTGGGATCTTGTCTTTTATTGGGATAAAAATGTAGCTCAGGGTGAAAGAATTTTTGAAATCGGTCCATTTGGTAGTTTTTGAGCTTATCGTTACAAACAAACAAAAATACAAATCTTTTCTCTTTATAATAATTATTATACTTTATATAACTTATAGTGCTAATAAAAGATCCAAGAGGTGACTGATTTATGAAGTGTTGTAACTGACAGTCCTAAAGGACCAGACTTAAGTAAAAGTTAATTTAACTCTTAACGCATCCGTTATATTATAAACTTTTGGAGTTGACCAAAAGTTTGTAATATGACGGATGCGTTTTATTTATTATAAAAAATAAACTCCTAACCTAAAAATGGATACTACAGAAACATGACGATGATATCTCTGTGGTAGTTAAGTCGGATACCGTGGGTTTTACCTACAATGAGCGTGAGCTTTCAGTGATGCTAAACATCGTGAGAAAACCTTAGGTAACTACTCGTACATAACGATATTACAATTACAAATTTAAAAAAAAAATATATATTTGAATTTAATTGAAGCTATAGTAGATAATTATCAGTGAAAAATGTTTTATTCTGATATTCTCTGTAGTAGGTACATTCATTTTCATAATCATATTAGGTATGTGTATGAGTTAAACCTTCAGGTGAAAATAAGTAAATAAATTAAAAATGATCATAATATTTGTATGAGAAATAGATTGTGTGATATATTTGTGTGACATGATCTTTATAACAAAAACTTTTTATAAAAAAATTAAAACGACTTCAAAGAAAAGCACTAAAAACCGAAAAATAAACTGAATAAGACATTAAATAAATTGGACAATAAAATTATTTCAATAACAAAATAGACCAAATACTTATGTAAACTACCTACGTAGGTACATAGAAATAATAATTATTCTATAAATACCTTTTGATCTGTTTGAAGTCGGTGCCAAGCCTAATAGGTTTGATAGGTTTCGCACGTCCGCCCTCGCCACATCACACCACCCCTTGCTTGCAACGGAATGCGTGAGCGTATGTGGGATCATCTTTCGTTGTTATTTTAACCCCATTTACCAGTCAAATTCAAATTCAAAATGTTTTATTCAAATTTGGGACACTTAGGGAACAATTATTAGACGTCATCTTATTGTATCGTTGTAGTCAGTATTTACTAAGTAGGTAATCTTACTATTCATTAGTGCCTGTGAAGGCCTATTTGGATGAATAAACATTTAATTTCATTTAATTTATTGTTTCTGTCATTGTATTTTTGGGCTTGGCACCGACTTCAAACAGATCAAAAGGTATTTATAGAATAATTATTATTTCTATGTACCTACGTAGGTAGTTTACATAAGTATTTGGTCTATTTTGTTATTGAAATAATTTTATTGTCCAATTTATTTAATGTCTTATTCAGTTAATTTTTCGGTTTTTAGTGCTTTTCTTTGAAGTCGTTTTTATTTTTTTATAAAAAGTTTTATTTTTCCATTTTTGATATTTAATGTTTTCAAGAAATATTTAGTTTTTTTCGAGCAAATTAAGGGGATTACATTATCTATTCTAATATGAGAAAGTTGAAGAGTTTGTTTGTTTGTTTGAACGCGCTAATCTAACTACATAAAATATTTTAGTGTTGGATAGCCCATTTATCGAAAAAGGCAGCATAACATCACGCTAAGATCAATAGCAGCAGAGCATCTATAAATTTTTTTGAAAAATCGTGGAATATTTATTTCTTTTGAAAGCTTCCGTTACGTGCGCTGCGTAAGATTGTGATGAAATTTAGCACACATATAGTTTATATCCTGGTATAAGGATACTTTTTGTCCCGGGATAAAATAAAATCATACGGGAACGCGGGTGAAACCGCGTGGGACAGCTAGTTACTTATAAAAGTCATAGTTAAGTAGCACCATGGGTAGACCAACTAAAGTTGTCGCTCGCACGAGAGAATACAGAAATAAATAAACTTTAAAATTCTATTTGATATTGCGTTTCATTTAATATCTAGAACAACGTATATTCTAACTCCTAATCGATAAAGAGTTTACCTTCTATCATCAGCTCATATGAATATAAATTACAGTCTAAACGTGACTATAATATTTAAAGAAATATCCCCTAACTCCTAGCCGTTAAGGAGTTGGACCTTCTATCATCAGCTCAGCAACATGAGACAGTGGCTACCATACGCAAATATCAGAAAAGCTTTTAAAAGTATATGAATTAATTACATTAGCCTGTTTAAAGAATTATCCCCTAACTCCTAACCATTAAGGAGTTGAACCTACCATCATCAGCTCAGCAACATGAGATGATGACTACCAGATGCAAATATCTAAATAGCTTTAGAAGTCTATGAATTATAAATATTAGCCTATAATATATGTATACAGAATTATGCCCTAAACCTAACCTTTAAAGAGTTGTACCTTCCATCATCAGATCTACAACATGAGATGATGACTACCAGATAGAAATAGCTTTGATAAGTACATATATGAATGAAAAATACTATAACTTCTTATAAAATTTGAGGGTTGCCCTCGTTTTCCCCAAGATCCCATCATCAGATCCTGACGTGGTGACAATGGGACCACCGCCGAAATATACTCTTTCAAAAGAAAAAAGAATTTTGAAAATCGGCTCACAATTGGCGGAGAAATCGACGAACATACATAAAAAAAAATACATACAGTCGAACATATAACCTCCTCCTTTTGTGAAGTCGTTTAAAAATAATATCGCTCGCTTGTGCAGTCAAGAATAAAGAAAAAATACATCTCTGTATTTGAAATTATAATAGAAAATCAGTCTTGAAGATATTTATTCTTATATTCTCTGTAGTAACATTTTCATATTTTTGTTCGGTAGGTATGATATTGCATGTTAAATTATCTCAAGCTCTCTTTATAGTGTATCGTTATAAATACGCAGTGGCAAAATACAATAAAGTCTTTCTTGCTACAGGTGAATAGCGCTTAACGAGTAGGTTCCTGCGGTATGGGAGCGGTGCGGGAGGAGTGTGTTTTCGTTACGTCAAATGACACGAGACTTCAGTCCGGCGTCGGCATCGCTGTCTCCGCTAGGAGTAATAGTGTTCTGTGATCGCTGTCGTTAACACCTGTTATTTGGACTAGATAGACGCTTTAAACAAAACGCACACAAGATTTACAAACAAAAGATGAGTCCTCTGATTAGGGTACAAACTAAAAAAGTTGTTGTAAATAAAAAGTGTATTTTAAGGCAAGAAAATCAGATCACAATTCTACTGAGCATAAAGATGACATTAATGTAAATAAAACCTATTTTCAACTATTTTATAATTATTCAATAGAGAAATGGCAAAAATGTGACAATCACGCAGAGAAAGTGGAGGAAAAGTACCTACTACAAAAATTATCATCTTAGCGACGAGTTATTCGAATAGCAGTATGGATACAGATGAATTTAATTGGATTTAAATTTCAGTTCAAAACCATTATGTATATTAAATCATAATTTGTAACTCATTTTGTCAGTTTATATTATTATACGCAATTACACTAATTCAATTTCGGTTCAGAATTGAAAATATCGTAAGAGATATTTTCATTACTATTCATCACGTGTATAGCGAGACAGTTCTGTTATGTCATTGTAACCCCTCCCGTACCGCTCCCATACCGCAGGAACCTACTCAGTGTTAAGCGCTATGACTGTAGTTATAAAAACGAAATTAAAAAGAGAAAAACATAATTATATGATTTTTACATTGATAGTTTTTTCATGTATGTATACCTACGTTCTTTTTTAATTCCTCGGAATTAACTCCAAATTGGAAGGTACCAGGCAGCTGAAAAGATTTAAGCTTAGGTAGGTATTAAAAATACTACTATTCTACTGATAGAAAAGTATACAAAATTTATTTTTCTATGTCAATCTCCCTCTATTTCAATGCACTTCTTACATTTGTGATTCCGCCGCCTTCGTTTCTTCGTCACTCGAAAATCTATGCCACGGAGGTATTTCATCAAATTTGAGAATAAGTAAAAATCTGGGGGCAGGTCTGGACTGTATGGTGGGTGATTGATTTCTTCAAATCCAGTTATGCCCAGGGCACAAGTAACTACTATTGCAAAACACGACATATCAATAAAAAATATAAATAGAGTCTCTAATCTAATCTAAACTTATATTATAAAGAGAAAATATTAGATTTTTTATTTGTTTGTTTGTGACAAGTTGACACAAAAACTACTCGACCGATTTTAAAAATTATTTCACCATTAGAAAGCTACATTATCCCTGAGAAACAGGCTATATTTTTTATCCCGGGAAAACGGGAACGCGGGTGAAACCGCGTAGGACAGCTCGTGTTATTTAATATGGTTCAAACTCAAAACAATTTTATTTCTTTTTACTCAAACTTTAGGCCCTGATAATAATATTAATGCTACAATGGATTATACTACCGGTTCGTGAACATGAAATTACTCTGGTAAGGATCTCAGCATGGTATTTTTTTACTGTAGTTTTTTTTACGTATGTTGTTTATTTTTGCCTAGCCTACTGTCTATATAATTAATATGAATAGGTATGTTGGATATAATGAAACCGATAAAATTAAAACACCAATACAGATCATAAACTTTATTGGATCACAGAACTAAATTTCGTACAATATGTACCTACGTGTTAATAAAGTTCGTCAGTTTGAGCAACATCAATAACCACACCAATACAACAAAAATTGATTTGCATCAAGATGACGTTCTCAGATGAAGCTTATAAGGTAACAATTTATTAATATTTTCTTCACAATAATATGCAGATGAAAAAAATTTGAAGTCTCAATTCAGTCACAAAACTTAAAGGAAAAAAAATATAAGTAAGCATAAAATATTTATTTTTTTACAGGAAAGAAGTAAGTAGTAGGTTCGAGTCTCTACGAGTGATAAGTTTATAAATGGTGGGTGATTTATGTACCTATCTTATAACTAGAAAATATAATCACCTAGGTATCTATAATTTGACATGAACATGATTTTAGGTACAAAGAACTAAACAGAAAGTCAGCAAATAAATCCTATCGTCAAAGATTAAATGGAGAATTTAGATAAAGCAACGTAGGTACCAAGAAAGTATCCCCAACAAAAAATTATGTGTATTTTTAGATAATTGGCGGTAGGTACTGCCGAGTTGAATATCCATGCAATTTTTTTGTCGATATAAAAATGGAGATATACAGTTATTTGCTTCTTAGAGCCTTGCTTTGCCAACGGGATGATCATTTATGTGACATGGTCAAACACAAGCTTATCCAGATAAAAAAAGGTAAGAATAAATATTATAATTATAATTTTCATCATAGGTATTTGAACTATTTGGTTCTATTAGTCTAGCTACATTAACAATATAGCTAGACTAATCCCTTGGCACAAAACGGATCAGTTAATTAATAGAAAAAAAATAGAATATCAGAAATCTCAATTATAGTTATTATTATTAGTAACTAATATCAAATATATATATATTTAACACAGTAATTGAGACCGACTACTTTTACATGTTCAAAATTTATTTCCCGTAATTAAATTAGTAAAATTATAAAGCTAACATTGCACGATAGTTAGTAAAACATGTTGACAATTTAAACGATGTGTACTTCTAACCTTTTTAAAATTAAGTATCGAATTCAAAATCAGTGATATTATATTATGATCGGTGCATAGTATTATTTAGGTAGGTACTTACCATTTTCTGTCATTATTAGATAAGGCTATCTAGTATATCAATTCTTAAAAATACCATAATAATATAAATCTAAAAGAATACAATATCCTGTCTCTATGTGCAATAAATCTCACGGTAACAATTTAAGTAACAAAAACAGTACAAAGCCTTTTATTTGGCACATTAAACTTAATTGTTTTTCAAATAAAATCATCATCATCATCATGTCAGCCGGAAGAAGTCCACTACTGGACAAATCCTTATTATTTCCACAACGGCCGGTCTTGCGCTATCCGCATCCAGTAGCTTCCAATAAAATTTATTACGGTAAAATTGATATAGCATTTTTGTGTATCTAAAATATTTTAATATAATAAAAGCGTGTTAGATTTTTAAGTACGTAGTCATTCATAGAGGTAAAGAACTGTAGGTACATACATACTAATTAGGTACCTTTTTCTACAGAAAATGCCATCAAAACAATGATTTACTAAAACTAACATCAATTCTTTAGATAATTTCATCAAATACCTACTAAATTTGAGTGAGATTGTAATATTTTATTCGTGTTTTGTTCAAATGGGTTGCTATAAATTTACCAAATATTTTTTTTTAAATAATTCTAATGATTTTTATCTAATATTCTATCATTACAAGTTTCCTCAATATTTCTAATTTGATTTACTGCCACCTTATAAATTGTTTATAATTCTATGTTTTATTTCAACTTTATTTAGAATTTGGTTTCGAATAGGAGGTTTGGCCAAAACACGTGAGATTACATGCATACGTCGACCCAAATTGAAATATCATTTTATCTGACAGCTACTACATTCGGAAAATCTTTCACAATAATACCACAACTACGCTTCGAAAAAACTGTATCTACGTTCGAAAATTCAAACTATGTAATTTGTACGTGCTGTCAAACGTGTTTTACCCATACCTCTATGCTGAGCTACATCTACGTCCTTACTTACTAGGTGCAATATAATGCGGACTTTACATTTATAGTTGGTAATAACTTTACTTTCTCTTTAAAATATTTATAATATTTTTTATTGTAGATTAACTAATATCCTAAATTTACTTCTAATAAATTTGGCTGTATTTAGAATATTTCACACAATAGGTTTGTAGGTCATACATATTTTCATTGTTTAATTTGATAAACTGAATACTTTGCTACATAGGTACGTTCCGTTATATTTCAATGTAATATGTAAAATATATATCGGGTTTGTTTCCTGAATCTATCAGTTTAGAAGTACTAAGAAGATTATATCACTGTCTAAGTCGTTGTTAATTATTTTAGACATAGAGCTATGGAAAGGTTAATTTATTAGCTATATCTACATTACGAAAGTTGTAATTATTCAATAGTAATAACATAATCTACATAAGCTGTAGGTATAGGTTACCCTTTTTTATTACAACATTAACAGTGTTTTTTCGTTGCAAATACGTATCAAGTTACAATGACTTTATAAACGTATTATATTGTTTCAAAAAGACGTTAATTTGAAAATGATTTTTAAATTAACTTTTTTTATTTTACACTTTTTAGTTAAAATTATTAGTTTTTATCATTTTTCATACCAAATTATATGCACCTAAACATACAAGTTGCATAATTTTTTGCAAGCTATTTATGACACACTTTATTTTGATACATCACTCGATAGGTTTTAAGAAAAAAATAATTAAGACATAGGTACACACACACATGTTCATGCACACAAATGTCTGTCCAGGGTGGGAATCGAACCCACGATATGCGGACACCAACCGGCCCGTCCATACATAGATACATACACTCGAAAAACCCTCCTTCTGGTGCAGTCGGGTGAAAAAAGAGGAGGTTCTCAATTCGTCGGGATCTGTTATTTAAAAAAAATAATCAAATGATAATATTTGATGGCATATTGAAAATACATTTGAGCTGTTACGCTCAAAAGTCAATATCCAATTTGAGCTCGTTTTTTTATTTATAGTAAATTTAAAATATATATTTATATTTTGTTTAATAGTGTGCTGTAGGTACACGTAATAAGCTTTCAACTTTTATAGTATAACTGTATACAATACATAATATATTCGCATAATATATAGGTAAATAGGACCTATAGGTATATTCAACCTCTAATAACATAAATCTAAAGACTATCGCAGCCCACAAGGTGCCTCGCATGCATTTCACATGCCTTTATGTGTATCTATCATAGGCTGGTTTAATACTCAAAGGTATCTATAGATAAAATACGTGGGACACTCAGAAAGTTTTGAGAAACTAAAAAACTAACTTCTATGAAAAAAATATTTTTATAAAATCTTTTCAAAGAACTCTCCACCAGCCTCTATACAAAGTTTCATGCGTCTGAACCAATTTTCAAATCATTTTTTCCAGTCCTCCGCAGACACCTCTTCTACGGCCTTCTCAAACGCTGCTAGCGCGTCTTCCGGCGAAGAAAACTGTATCCCTTTGAGCTAATTTTTAATTTTAGGGAATAAAAAGAAGTCACACGGAGCCTAATCAGGACTGTAAGGAGGGTGTCCCAAGACTCTGACCGGTGTGGAATCCAGGAAGTCCCTCGTTTTGATCGCAGAGTGCGCGGGCGCGTTGTCGTGGTGAAGAAGGACCCCGCGGAGCCCGGTGTTCGGTCGCTTGTTGCTCAATGTAGAAAAACCTTCTGGCAGGCATTTTGTGCTATACCATTCGGCGTTGATGCTGCTTTGGTCTCGAAGTGGAATTGAAATTAGGTACCCCATCAAAGTGAAGAAACTAGCGATCAAAATATTTCCTGCGCTCCTCGATCGTTTCACTTTCGTAGGCGTTGGTTCATTTTGAAACAGCCAAACTGTCGACTGACGCTTTGTTTCTGGATCGTATTGATAAATCCAGGATTCGTCACCTGTCACAATGTCGTAAACGCGCCGTGACAAGCCTGCATCAAATTTTTGTATCATATCACGGTACCAATCCACACGAGCCTGCTTCTGAGCTTCGGTGAGGTTGTGCGGTACCCAGCGGGAAACTATCCTCCTTACGCGAAGGTGCTCGTGCAAAATCTTGTGAACACTTCCTGAACCAATCAGCAGAGTATGCTGAATCTCTTCGTACGTAATTCGTATGTTTTCCTGAATTTTTTTAAAGTGTGAATTTTGAAAAGTAAGACGACTGCGATTGAACTCGCTACATCGGCGGTAGATGGTTGCTTTTGAAGGTCCTTCATCCATAAAAGCAATTCGAAGTCGATCAAATGACTCATCAGGTTTTAAACCACATTTGAAATCATAAAAAATCATTGCACGAAAATGTTCTCGATGCAGATCCATTTTTTATGAGACAAGAAAATTTGAATTGGCTCTCAAAAAAATGCGGAGGGAAATTTGAAAATCGAACAGTGGTATTTTTACTTTTAATTAATCGAAGTTTTCAAAATAATTACAAGTGGCCAGTGTCTTATACATAAAAACTTTTTGTCGCAAAACTTTCTGAGTGACCTGGTATAGGTACGAATCACAAGAATTTTATAAATGTAGCGTATACACGCTATCATCCAATCACAACCTGTGAAATAATTATATAAAATTTCATGCATAAAGGATAATATTAAAAACAACACTATTAATGTGCAGACAAGGTAATAATTATTTTACAAACGTGTGTAGATAAACGTGCTTTTTTAGATATTATTAATTTGAAGAGAAATAAAATTAATAATTTTGTGACTATTATTGTTTTTAGTTTTGGACAAAATCTACTCGAACTAAATGTTTTGTTTGATACATAGCACTAATAAAATATATATAGATAATAAAATGAAAGTGTAACCTCAAAAACCTTAATCTTTAAATAAGTACATATAAAAAAATCACAGCGTTGATTCCAATACTTCATTACTATCTGTTACATATATTTCGCTAAGTATTTGTAACTAGTTTCATTTTACATACAAGTAGTTATATAAAATTATATCTGTATTTCTTGGCCTGGTACAGCTCTCCTATTTTTAAATTGTACTCATCCTCATCAATATCAACATTTTCAGCCTAACATTGTCATCAGCTAAACCTAGACATCCCTCACAGATTTCCGTAATAAAGCAGTAATTACACAACTAATTGGATATCTGTGACATCATCTAATCATTATATATATATATAAATGTTTGTCCATATCACCTATATTCAGATAAAAAAAATATAGTGCTCAATATTATATAGATCTCATAAAGTTTCAATACTGTGACTGCATATTATCTATGCTATCATAATTATATATTATAATTTATATATAAATATACGACTTATAATTAACATATCTTTATTTTATTTGAAACTATTTAGAAAAAGTATTATGTGCTCGAATATTTTGTGATAATGGTGATTTTCATTTAACTGTTGTCAAATAAAATTTTTTTTTACTCAGCAACCTGGAACATCAATAAAAATGACAATGTTTTTAAAATAAAAAAAAACAATAATTGAGTAGTAAGTACTTACATATTTTATCATAAAAGAATCATGATTAGCATTGACGGATATCAACTACATAATTAAAAACAAATCTCGTGTAAGGCGTAACAAACTATGAGTATAAAAAATGTAAAGCTAGGAAAAATAATTAATATTATTTGTTGGTAGGATCTTTCAATACAAAATGTATTCGTCGTTTCTATGGATATGGAATATTATACTTTACTACTATGTCATAGGGGCACAAGTGGTATAGGTAATTTAAATATTACGTCAGGAATAACGTCATAATACCTCTTTTGGTAGTCATGATTAGGTATATATAAATAGAAAATTATGAAAGTAAATATAATGGTATTAATTAGAGTGATCTATCAGCTTATTGGTATAAAAGAGTACCACTTTTCATGGAAGATATTAAAAATATTAAAAAAAAAGATAATTCGATCTTACTTAACCTAAGTGTATTTTATAATTCTTAAGTGTTTTTTTTTAAGTAGAGTTAAAGTATTTAGAATTATATCCATTATTAGTTAGTTTGATTAACCTCTATATGATTTGACATAGATATTATAATACTTACACATTTGACATTATTTTTTTCTAATATTTTCATATAATTTTATTGCTTGTTAGTAATTATCTACATATATAATAAGCTTTATTAAAACGTTACACGAATTAGGTACACTACTCTAATCATAGATTTAAGTTTCAGGAAAAAAAAGATAAAGAAAAGTTTTAACAAAAAAAAATCGTCGAACTATTATATCCAGAATAGAATAGAATAATCCATTCGTTGAAGCACTTCTAATAGGCACTTTTTGGTATGGCCTATCGTTCATTTAGTCAATTTTGATTTATGACATTAATGCTCTCAAAATGTTCGCCATGAAGTGGTAATGTCAAGTCAACAAGATGCGTGTTCGATCATTAAACCAAAAGGAATAAAATTGTGAGTAGACTACACGTTTAGTAGACACGATAGTTAAAGCAAACAGACCAACAGACTCAACGGTTTTTGCGGTTTTAGTTTGCTTTCGAAACGCTATTCCATAATTAGTTCGTTTCTTGTTTTTTATAATGTCGACTCACAGAGGCTTTGTCTAATTTTTTTTTTTTAATTATAGTTTGTTAACATAAATTTAGTGTTTTTATTTATTGTGTTCAAATTTTTATCCGATTTTCGCAAAGTGAACTTTTGCTAATATGAAAGTTATAAACAATTATTTGACAGATGTCGCTAAAACTTTACAATACATAGCTTTAGTGCTTTAGGTACTATTACCATTCTAATAGTAATATTTTTATAGGCATAACTTTACGGAAACCTCTTTTTTTATTTAAAATCCGTTAAATATAACTCCATAGGTAGGTACTCAATATCCACGAATATTTGTATAGGTATAGGCATAAGTTACAGTACTGTCTACACTATAAGTTTTTCATCTAATTAAAAAATTACAAGTGATTTTTACAACATCTAGCTAGGTAGGTATATGAATTATATCACCAGTATTTAAGTGCTAGTTGATTATTTCACTTAGATTCTAAAAAAGCCGACTATTTGAGTTGGAATGGGTAGTATGTATTTAATTCTCCACGCCAAGTAGAACTAGGTCATCAGCCACAACATCAGAAACGTGCAAATAAATGATCCAGTACATCATATTGAAACAAACGAAGCAGACAGGGAATACGATGCGCGAGTACTTATCGATGTCCGAAGGAGTAGTTCCCAGGAGTTTGTTGATGCCCTGAAAATATTAATCAGCTTGATTTGAATGATTAATAATAGAATCGTCAACAACTCTCTCTCACATTTCATTTCACAGCTTCAGTTTTAGTCAATTCGCAGTGCAAAATATTCAATCGCTTTGCGAGAGTGATTTACGAAATCGCAATGGTATAAGAAAATAAAAGATTTGATGTTACATAAATTACCTTTGAAGCGGGCATAAGATGAGCAGGAGGTCCAGCTTCTTCATCAGGCTGTGGCGCTGCAGGTACGGGTCCGCGTGGCATTGTATTGTCAAGAGATCCACCCTTTGGAAACATCTTGTTCTCATGGCTTTTATACCGAAGGTCCTGAACTTGAAACTTTATAAAAAAATATAATTAGTTATATATTTTGATTCAATATAATATATTCAATAAATGAATATATTGCATATTACGAGTATTTCAGAAATTATTACTCACCGTACATCGGTTGCTTGGAAGCGGACGATTCAGAGTGCTCGTCCTTGGTAGTGGCAACGGATCTGATGGCTCGGGGGGTCCATCAAATTTCATTTTCTTTTCTTGGTTCATTTTTTGTACGACATTGAAGCGCTGCTTTCTCAGTTGTATACGTTTTGCCATGTAGCCAACGGTCGCATATTCTAAAAATAAAAAATAATGTATTACATATTTACTGTATTTAAATCACAGAGTGAAGAAGCACAGCATAATTTTAAAAATATAATGAGAATTAAAAATTTACGCACGAGTTTTATTTTAAAATATTATTACTTATAAATCATTAATTATTTTATAGATTCGCCGAACCAATATATTGTTACCTAACAGGCTTGCGAAGACCATGACGAAACAAGTCCCCAGGTAGACGTCGATAGACTTGACGTACGAAATCTTGGGCAGAGCGGCATTTGTAGAAGACATAAGAGTAGTCATAGTCAACACCGTGGTAACGCCGAGCGACACTCGAGCAGGCGTAGCATTCCGATTCAACCAAAAAGACACCCAGGATATAATAACGATCAGCCCAGATGGTATATAAATTTGAATAAGGTAATATCCCATCGATCGAACAAATTGAATTTCACACGCCAGCCGTGAGTAGTTTCCTGAAATAATATTATTTATATATTTATCAGGCAAAACATAAATTTTTAACAATAAGACTATTATATAACATACATTATATTTACCTACGAAGTGGTTGTGTCATCAAAAACAATAATAAATAATAATTTTACGATAAATTTAAAATAAAAAATTACAGTAATCTGGTGTGACCATTGTTAATAATTTATTTAATAATACTTAAGGTTCAAAGTATATAAGGTACATCAATTATTAAAATAATATATGTTCAGCAGTTTAGGAGTGAAAACCGAATGAAAAACAGTAAATTTCAAGTTAATAATAGTAATTGTGACTACACAAGATACCTCCTACACGATAAAATTTGCCTATACATAAATTTAAGGAACGTGTTAAGAATGTATTAGTACAGGAGGCGTACTACCATATTAATGAATATTTAAACGACGACAATGCTTGGGTACTTTTGGTAGCGTTCGCTCTTGCTGGACATAATCTTATGTAATAATTCTAAGTTTGTTTTGAAAAGAGTAATTGCTGAGTTTATTGCCGGCTCTTCTCAGCATAAGTAACCTTCCGAACCGTGCATTAGAGTAATTAGAGTCTGACAATTCATAAGCGCTTGTGAAGGCCTATTTGGATGAATAAACATTTCATTTCATTTTACACACCTTCGTAAGGGTACGTCTCTTGAGTCTACCAAGCAAAAAAAGGAATCAAATAAATAATGATAACACTAAATGTCATTGTGTTGCTAAGCGCAAAACTCGAAATCGGCTGAACCGATTTGGCTGTTTTTTTTTTGTTGTGTTTGATGAAGTCTGAGGAAGGTTCTTATGGAGAGAAAAAACGTAAAAAATACGAGGAAAATAGTAAAAACAACATTTGACGTCACGTCAATAAAACAAAACAAAGGCGCGTTAGGATTATCTTTGGTATGCTTTCAAGTTGATTAGAGGTTGCATGAAAATAATATAACGAGTTTCCTCAAATTTGTTTTGAAATCTGTCGGAGCAGCTAAACTCGTAGATAACATAAAAAAATCAATGTTGCTTTTTTTTTTGAGACATAGGGCACAACAAGGTCTGCCGAGACAACTAGTAAATAATAATAATAATTCTTTATTGTAGCAACAAGGTTTTTACATTTAGAATGCGATAGAAAGTAACATCAATCATAACGATTTTTTAAAGAAAAACTAAAATAAGTTATTTTTTATGATGAGAAAGGTGGAAGTGAGAAAGTCATTATTATGTTGATTTGTGAAAAAGCGAGCATTCCTACCTAATTATGATAAAGAAGCTTAAGAGGACAGAGAGAATAAACATCTTAGTATGAACTTCGTGAGAAATTTTAGAAACACAAATCTAGTAGTCTAGTCTAGTAGTACAATCAAATACCGGTAGCAAGTCAGATTTCCGAAACTCGTTCAAAAACCACGGGTTTAGGAAATATAATTAATTTAATATAATTAATAAGTTGTATCTAACTTTGACTACCAAACATGAAAATAACGTGCTAAACTATTGCCTTTGCTCTTATAGCATCCGCGAGAATGCCAAGCGTGGGAAAGATAGCGGCCAGGCGATAAAGTCCTCTTTAATGAGTATAATTATGTGCTTACTAATTTATAATTGACCTAAATTATTAGTGACTACTGTCAGTAATTGATACCTGTCGTGAGAGAAATCTCCATAGCTCGCTGGCGATGGCCCAGCACCTTGAACTGCGGCAGGGATACTTCGCTCGACACGCCCACAGAGTTGGGTCCCTCGTTCCACTTGTATCGGATGTCTCGCATCGTATAGCCGACTGTACCATGCAGAAATGTAAATCAATAAGCACCCATTGCATTGGGTTTTAAAATTTGGTACTTGTGATAATTAGGTACTTATACACGCGAATGAACATCATTAAATACTACGTATCTAAAAAGAGTGAACCTTATGTCATTTAATCACTCTGCATTCGATATGATGATAAAAAACGGAAGCCTTTTTTTAACTTGAACAAAAATATTTCAAAGCTTCATGGCTCAGCTCTTTTTATAAATATTTTCAAAAGCTCATTTAATGAAGTAGGTATACTTAATATAAGTAGATTATTAGTGGAAAACAACAGCAATGCGATTATTGAAACAAGTTTATTATACTCACAGCTTTCAATTTCAATGTTGCATAATTGTCGGTCCATAGGAAAATATTGTAAATCCATCGGACATGAAGCAGTAATAGTCAATCTGAAATATCGTAATTTGTTAAAATCCAATGCAGGTTTTGTAAATGTTTATCTCAAATAGTTTGATCTTTGATGTCTTATGTTTATTTTAAATCGTTTAATTTCGATACCCATTTAATTTCAAATTTAAATATTTATGTGTCGATACACATACTCCTATACGATTATAGGAGTTCTCCTAACACACCTCCGAAACAGGTAAAAAAATGTTAAAATAAGGAGATACGAATCGAATTAAGTATTTGCACTTTTAAATATAAAATGTCTTCGCGCTCTTTAGTCCCATAAATCACACTGAGATCACTCTTCAGATATTGAACTTCCTATCACCGAAGCTATTTTAAGTTCGAAAGTGTTATATGTCGTCATCTCTTGAGCAATCAATATCAATCCTGGGCAAAGAACCGTCAATTATATGTCGTAGCAAAGCTTTTAGTCGCATGACCACCCCATCGAACTTGAAGTGTAAAAATATATTATAATATTGCAACCGATCTATTTTATGAACGTAAAATATGATACACAATCATAATATAACAATTTGACCGTCTGAAGTCTGTCAATTGTTAACTTAATTTTTTCAACAAAAAATACACTTAAGTAACCAATAGGTATTATCTTAATTTAGTAAGGCATGTAGGTAATCACTGGTAAGTCACGATATTTTTACTCTAGACATAATTCTTACCTTATACTACGGGTTATAGATCCGGAATGATGAATGCGTATAAATTCATTACTCGTGGTAGCAATGTGGAAATAAGATTGTTTTTCATTTACGAAAAATGTATCAGGAACCCATATGTTTCTTATGAATTCTGAACCAACAGAAAGAGTTTCAACGCCAGTTCTCTTCTTATAGGCCAACCTAGGGTCTGTCCAGAACTGCCTAAAGTAAAAATCTAAAGTAAAATCCTGAAAAATAAAGTATTTTTTAAACATTCACAGACAGCACTTGATTTGATGTTGGCAGAGCACCAATTTTATAGATTTTTTATGTTGTATCTTAGACATAGTACTCACAAATACGTAATTATGTCGTGTATAAACTCGATGTCTACATTTTGAAACCTTCGAAAATTGTTAAACATTATTTATTCAATATTTTTGAATGAATAATTTTTTTCAATAACTTTACGTAAACCATAATTCTTCGTATATTATGCTTAATATTAAAATCCATAATATTCATATTTAAGAATTTTAGTGGGTGGGATTTACATTTCAATACAATTATCTTTGGTGAGTAGTAGGAACGCATGCACGCAAGAAAGGTCTCTGTTATAAAAAAAGAGCCTCGCATTAGCTAGTATTGAATAGTATTTAGAACAAAATAAGTTTATGAGTCACAATTTCTTAAACGCTTCATTCGGCTGTTACTTGTACACGTAACTGTACAAACGGTATACTCGCAAATATATCTCATAGGTACAAAGTCATCTGTCGAGATAATTCAGACCGAAAAACATTGTTACTAGGTACACTTATTACAGAAATACCTAGTAACTTTATAACAGTTTGAAAAATATAAGAGGATAATCTGCACTATTCTCTTATGAATAAAATAATATTACCGAAAAGTAAGGGTCCATTTAAAAGAAAACTACAACAAATTAAGATATCTACATTTTACTAAAAGTTATTTCGAGCGGTAAAATCTCGACGGGTGACTGCTATAATAGGTAAATTGTATATGTTATTTACTTCAAGTCTTTGTCAAATATTCAAATAGCACAATGGGTAGGTAATTAAGTATATAAACGTGTTATACTTATGCTCTAACTAAATTACTATATCCGAATTAATATAACGGTCACGTCCTGAAGTGACATTAAGGGCCCTCTTGATTTGGTTTTCACTAGGGGGTCATACACCCTGGTCTTAGTTTAACATTGTATAAGTAACATACTTTGAAACTGTTTGCTAGGTAATAGGTAGTTATATCGATATCGGGGCCTAATTTTACCATAACCACGCAACTGATATTTATCGAACTTTAAAAGTAATTACTGTTTTTACTCAAATATCGAGTTGCGTAAATATGGTTGATTAATATGAATTTAGTTCGCGAACGATTTGTATTTCTTTTAAAGTAATATATTTTATTAAAACCATAAATCGCAATATATTTATTACATATCTGATTGCAGAGTTCGTCGATAGAGTTATAAGCATTTTTGTGTTTGAACCAAAAGAAAAATAATGCCAACTACTCATTCAACGTCCAATTGGATCTCATGGTTCTTTCTCATATTTTTCCGATAGAGAGCTTTACAAACATCATATCGGGTACATTTACAGCAAATGTACCCGATAAAAAGAGTTAGTGGCGAAAATACTGTTTTAAGCCACTGCAACAAGAAAGATTCACAAAAAATATCTAAGCAAGAAGATTAACATAAAAAGCTTAAAAAACCATTAACAACAGAGCAAAACGAATGACTGGTTGTAAGGATACTAGCTGGCAAAATACATATAAGTTTGAATTTAGAGACACACCCATGGCGGCGCACTAGAATAATATTGGTTAATTTGACAACATAATACATGTCTTATCATCAGACTAGTAAATTAATATTAAAAAGATGCAGTGCGTCGCCGAGGTAGTGGTCTGCTCCATAACGCCGGCATGCTCGCAGCCTCGTGTCTGGGGCTGCTCGGTCACAGCGGCACAGCGCGCGGCCGGAGCGACCGAGACAAGCGTGAGTTGACAGTGGCGAGTACCATGAGCACTTCGGAGACGGAGCTGATAGAGAGCACATACATGGTGACGCCCACCTCCACTGGCGGACCTGCAATCAAGCCCAATCATAAATAGCGCGCGCTTCGCGCCGTGAAAACCAAATCATAGAGCGATGACGTGACGCCCGGAGACCTTCGATCGAACGTGGATCGACCAACGTTTAAGTTTTAAAATCTGTCATTAAAACGAATAAAGTCAGCTCGACCGAAGGATCCCTAACACTTTGCATAATTCTTTCCGCTCTATCCTTGAGCATCTACTTAAAAGTAGTTTTTGAGCATTAAATACCATTTTAACTTCAGATAATGAACTGATGGACAGCACGTACATGGTGACTCCCACATCCACTGGTGGTCCTGAAATATTAGATCGGTTAGGCACATCACTTGAATCTAACCATTTGAATCTGATGAAAGAATAATTTGAAGGTAAAATACATGGAAGGTTACCTATAGCCTGAAATTCCTACTGTAATTTTAAAGATCGTTCATACTTTTTGAAGTTAATAACATCTGAACTTTATATTTAACACACTTTTTTTTTTACGTCGATCTTTGTATTTTATGATTCGATCCGATGATTTAATGAATTGTTACAAATCTTTACAAAGTTTGTTATTAAAAAATGCAAACAGGCATCGAAAAAACAGTACCTAAAAATAAACTTGCTGACTAAACTTAAACATACACCACCCATAATATAAGTACCTACACAAATAACATGTAAAATAATAACGAATAAAATAAAAAGAAAATTGGTAAAATTGAAGTATAAAGTAGAGCTATAAAATTAGTTTTTTTTTTTATTAGTTTCGTGAAAATTCGTAAGACATACGTCACGTTAAGAGTGACGTGACGTATGTTTTTTTATAAAGATTTTGTAAAATCACCCATTAAAGGGAGAGTTGGGTAGCAAAGTTAGTGTGGAGTCCCATTTCTTTTCAGGTTTTTTTTATGTCACATAATGACATCGAGGCAGGCGGGTCACCTGATAGTAAGTGACAACCGTTGCCTATAGACATTGGCAATACCAGGGGGGATTGCTAATGTGTTGTACACCTTATTACAATGCCTTAAAGGCGAACTGGCTCTCAAGTGCAATTGCCGGAACACACCAACAGGTGCTTGGCGATAGATTTTCAACTTGAGGGTGGTAGCCAGCCAGTAGAGTACTACAAAGTACCCTACCATCGTGCTGTGGTTTCCTCACGATGTTTTTCCTCACCGAAAGCTCAAGCTCATTGTAGGATTCGAACCCACGACCTTTGCCGCGATATCCGACGTCACTCACCACTGAGCTATCATCGCCTCATGATCGGTCAAATCTAACTAAAACTTGTTTTTCCCAAAATTATTTCGTGGTTCTCGATATCTGGAATATTAGTGGCATCTAGTACGGAACGCGTGATATCATAAACCAGGCCATCTGTTAAAATATTTCTAAGCTAAAACGAAGGATATGATTCTTCGTTTAAGCTTGGAACTATTATCTCACTATGGTAACTGAGGATGTGGCCGAAGGTGGTAAGTTCACACGAGTGTGGTAGCCAGCCAGTCGGGTACTACGAAGTGCCCTTCCACCGTGCATTTATTCCAGGATATGTTCTACATTTTTGCCGAGTTTCACTAAAATCAGTCCAGTAGATTTTGTGTGCAACAAACATCCCAACATACCAACTTTCACATTTACAATATTAATAGGATAGCCCACTCAGAGAGTAGATAGATTTGTCCTCGAAAAATAACCTCGAGTGCAACTAAAGTTGCACAGCACTGCATTTGAAATGAATAATTCCAAACATTTATTCACTGGACGATACGGTAGCCGGGATAGTGTAGAAACAGTGTACCTATCAGTCTGGCAGGCTATCAATGTCTCCTGCAGAAAGAACAAAGCCGGTTTCGCTGTCTAGGGATAGTGATGGACGACGTTGAGCCTAAAAATTTACTCTTAGTATGGAAGAGGAAGCAACATACCTAATCCAGTTGAGTTGGTCTGGTTCTAGACGATATTCTAAAGTAAAAAAACCCGTCACCTGTCTAAATAAATTTGAAAAATAGACCCACAAATATACTGACTTTTTAGTTTTTAAACTTTTCACAATTTTAATAGCTTCACTTAGTATTTTACGCAAATCAAAACGAGTACCTAGTCAATAAGTGCCGTGCGTGCGCTATGCCATTTTATTTTAATTGTTGATGATATACCTACGGTATTAATTAATTAAACAAAGCCGTGTTTGAACAACAAAATATAGTTGATTTTATTATATGACTGACGGAAAAATCCGTGTCTGAATGCAACTCGCACTTGATTTTCATATTATGTATTAATATTTAATTAAAAAATATATAAATAATAAGCGGCTAATAACAGCAGCCTTTAGCTTGACCGTGCCAGGTAGGTTCATAAAAATAACAAAACGAAAGTTGTTTTACTTTTGCTTTGCTGCGATGCGAGCTAGACTTGAAAAAAGTTACCTAATTGGTTATTAGTATCTACGGAATCAAATAGAGCGAGGCCTGTCTCAAAATTCAAATTGTTTACTCACCACCGTAATTCGGCCTTACTCTTTTATCGTAGCTGACACTTAGAGAGTCCAATATAGCCGATATATTGACATCACCAAACATTCCTCCTCCTCCCGTACCACTGTAACGCAAATATAATAATTAAGTATGATTATGTATGTATTTTTTGGTGTTGGCCTATTTAAAAGTTAGTATAAAATTGCCGACATTGACAATTTCGGGTTAAACTGGCGTCGAGAGTTGTTCCCATGCACAATGCACATGTTGATATACGTGCGTTCGCTCCTGTGGTTCGCTCCTTAAATAGGGCTCATCCCTATATAATTTTGCTGTGTTCAATGAAGAGAAGACCCATCGTGGAGATCTTTGAGGGAAGCCTTTGTCCAGCAGTGGACATCTTCCAGCTGATATGATGATGATGATGATGATGATGTGTGTGTGTGTGCACGAATATGTCTGTTTGGAAACTAGGTGTAAAGTTAAGGCGATGATGGCTTAGTGGTAGTGACGTCGGATACCGCGGCGAAGGTCGTGGGTTCGAATCCTACAATGAGCTTGAGCTTTCGGTGAAGGAAAACATCGTGAGGAATCCATAGCACGGTGGTAGGGTACTTTGTAGTACTTAAGTTGAAAATCTGTCGCCAAGTACCTATCGGTGCGTTCCGACAGTTGCACTTGAGAGCCAGTTCCCATCTAGGCTTTGTGTGCTTACCACCTTCAGCCTCATCATCACTTAACATGGTGAGATTGTAAACAAACACAAAGTTATCCAGAAAAAAAATATTATGTTTCGTTTAAAAACACATGGTCGCGTGTGAGTATGTCGCAGAAAACTATGTATTTACTAGATACAGCATACGCAGCAATTGAAATGACGGCAGTTCTACGACGAACTGTAACATCAATGACCTGGGCATAAGTGCATTGCCTAAAACATGCTGTCATGCCGTCTTTGGGGGAATCAATGGTTTATAACTAATACTAAAGCTACACTTGTCATACAATGTTTGTACCTACCATTGAGTTTTCAAATCAATAAACAAACTTGCTCTATGCTCTCGCACTGATACATTTTAATCATTGACATAATTTTCATGGGAGAAAACATAGTAAGTACTAGGTAATTGATATCAACTACTTTTATTAAATAAATATAGAGCTGTATGTAACATATTATATTCTGGTAGAAAACTTTTTTTTTTGTAAAAAACATTTGCTCTAGTTTTTAATTTATATTTATTAAAACTTAAGAATGTTCGGAGAAAATAGTTTTCTTCACCGAAATCTCAAGTTTATTAATGGATTTTAATCCATCTAGATCATAATGGGAATTTTCTAGTTCTAGACCATTCTTGTTCACAAAATATCGTAATTAGAGTGAGTGTTACTTTACATTTTACATACATTTTTCATCCAATTTTGATAACAAGTAACTTATAAATTCATATCACGGAACAGTATTTCCATGAAGAATAATGATCATATTGATTACGTTATCGGATTTAAACTCGCGGTACCGGAGTTTGACGTTTACTATTGTTAGCAATCGGCTTCCCCCAGCTGACCTTTGCCTTATTGGATATTACAGCAATAAGTACGTACAGTTCATCGCTTTTATCAGTATTTTACCTATAAAATATCTGCATAGGTAAATAAATACTGTTCATTTGATTGACCAACTGACAAGTCAACGCAGAGCTTGAAGCGATAAACCAAGAATTAGGTATTGAATATTTTATAAAACACTAGCTGTTTGCTCTGCGGTTTCATAAAAGGAACGTGTGTGCAAAAGTTGATGCTTCCAGCAGCAGTGGTTTAGGCTGTGCTACCTTTTTATCTATGCATAAAAAATTATTGTCATGTCCGAGTTGTCTGAGATTTATCAACGCACAGCATAACTCGCAAGGGTTAGAAACTTAAAAAAAAACTAAAAAAACACACTTTTATAAAGAAAACTAAATAAAAAGTAAAAAATAATCTTCAATAAATTTAAATTAAGGATAGTGTCATTAGCAAAACAATATTTTTAAAGAAATTTTGTTTTTTTAGTTTTTTTAACTATTCATTTTATCTTCCACTTATTCGTTTGTTTTTTTTTCAAAAGCGTGTTTTATGAAAGAAGGTTCAATTTGGCACAATCTCCCCTTTTAATGCGCCAGCAATGCTGGGTTTAATTAAATCTGATCGTGGTCAAAGTTCATTACAAGACCTTTCTAACAAGTCCAAACACGGCTATGATACGATATTCCATCATAGAATGCCAGTGCCTATCTTTCGGCTCCATCACCAGACCTTGAAACCTAATCGTGGTCAAAGTTCATTACAAGACCTTTCTAACAAGTCCAAACACGGCTATGATACGATATTCCATCGTGGAATGCCAGTGCCTATCTTCTGGCTCCATCACCAGACCTTGAAACCTAATCGTGGTCAAAGTTCATTACAGGACCTTTCTAACAAGTCCAAACACGGCTATGGTACGATATTCCATCATGGAATGCCAGTTCCTGTCTTCCGGCTTTATCATCAGACCTTGAAAACTGATCGTGGTCAAAGTTCATTACAAGACCTTTCTAACAAGTCTAAACACGGCTATGATACGATATTCCATTATGGAATGCAAGTGCCTATCTTCCGGCTTCATCATCAGACCTTGAAACCTCGTCGTGGTCAAAGTTCATTACAAGACTTTTCTAACAAGTCCAAACACAGCTATAATACGATGTTCCATCATGATGTTCCAGTTAATATCTTCCGGCTCCATCATCAGATCAGTTCGACAGTACCATATTATTGTATTGTCATCAGAACTACATACAGCTGCCAATTTTCATGACGCTACAATCCTTGGAAGATGGTTAAATTAGTTACCTTACATTCCATTACATAGTTAGTTACATACAGGTCGACCTAATAAAAGCGTGTTAAAAATACATTTACACGCATGTATACATATATACATAAAAGCATTATTCAAAATTCATTTTTACCCTTATGCGAATTAGGGGTAAAAAGTTTATAAATTTAAAAATACCAATCACGAAACCTCAGAAAGTAGATCACTATAAATGCTACCAACTTGAATGGCAGGTAGATTCCTAATATTATCAGCTAAGATATAGATTCGGGATTTACTCGAGCGCGGCAGATTAATATAAGGGGGGCAACCTGGCACGTTGTGAAGTACTCTCACCAAATCTGAGCCCTCTATACATATAGTGTCGAACGTCTAGGGTAGCCCGTCAGATTAGTAAAAAAAAATCGATGGTTTGAAATACTCGAGCGCGTCAGATTAAGGTAAGGTAAGTTAGTTACATGCAAAATAGTGTACATTTCAATAATCTGACAATTTGGGCGCGACGAAAGAAAATTGGAGACTCGCAAAGTTGCAAAAAAAAACGTCACCTGGATTTTCTCGAGCGTGATTAGTATTTTTTTTATTTTGAAGGAAATTAGTCACGAATCACGGAAATATCTTAATCTGCCGATTTGCACAAGCCGAAGTAGCTAAAATCATTATTAAGTGTATAGTCCAGGAATATTATGAGTTTCACCTCAGAATGAGAGATATTCAGCTATTAACTTGTATAAACCTTTATTTTGACACCCTAAAACTTGTCTCAAAAGCTACTTATCATAGGGTGCCCGCGACTACTGATTTTTCAAGGTCAAAGGTAAAAATATCAGTTATTGCAAATATCTCGTTTCCTATGGGTTTTTTGGTATATGTATTCATAATAAATATTGTAGAAGATTAAATTCTCTACAACTTTTGTACAAACATTTTTTCGATATCTTGAACCATTTTCGAGATTTCGATATTTTTATATATTTTGTTTTTCAAATCGTCAGATTAAGGAAAATCCTCAACATAATTGTCAGATTATGGGTCAGTACAACAAGGCCATCAAGAAGAACCGCCTGTATAAAAATCTGACGCGCTCGAGTAAATCAAGGTCACGATTTTTTTTTGCATTTTCAAAAATCGGCCCTGACTGATGGTCGCGTCCAAATCGTCAGTCTTTAAAATAGGAGCTACTGGAGAGTTCACTTAACATCCCTTATCAATGTCTGACGCGCTCGAGTACATTTTATTTTAATATTTTTGATCCCTTCGTACGACCACAGACGTGGCGCGACTACCCTATTAAATCTGACGCGCTCGAGTATTTCATGGTGACTGTTTTTTTTACATTTTTGAAACCCTGTAGACGCTCCCCCCACCGCTGAAGGGGAAAATATCACTTAACCTTTTTTTCTTTATTCCGCCTAATCTTCAAATTCCAGTAGGTCCCAAAGACGCTCGAGTAACTACAAATTTAGCATCATTGCCTCCCCTACCATAATGGGTTTCCTCGGGAATGCAGGTGAAACCGCGAGGCAGAAATCTAGTAAGTATGTACAAGTATATATACAAAACTAATTTGAATATATAAAAATAATTATTATTTAAGCATCTTATAAGCAGGACAATTCTAGTCAAGAAATAAACTCATTGGTGTTTATTTACTATGCTCTTAGTAGATGTAGGCTCCTATGCTTATTTATAATAAAAAATTAATAGTTTATAAAAACTAAAAAAATACGCTTTTATAAAAAATCTAACTAAAAGCGTATTTTTTTTAGTTTTTTTAAACTATTAATTTTTATTTTCTACTTTTTAGTTTGGTTATTTTTAAAAGCGTGTTTTATGAAAGAAGGTTCAATTCGGCACATTCTCCACTTTTAATGCGCCAACGATGCTGGGTTTAATTAAATCCACAACAAAGTTATAGTCGAAAATGGCCTGAACTGCTGCGAGAAAAGGATGGTACGACCGAGCCATTTTTTTGCTCGAGACTTGGCGGAGGCTCTGCCGCGCCCCCAGATTATTGCATTGTCATTGGTCCTTGATTGTGTGCAAAGTTTCAAATCAATCCGTCGTTTGGAAAGGTGTGAAAATCACGTTCAAAGATTCCGCTACATAGATTCATAGATTCATAGATAGATACATACCAAGCTAATAAAAGCGTATTAAAAAACCGGTGCGAGTGCGAGTCGGACTCGCGCACTGAGAGTTCCGTAATGGAGTCTTGAGGATTTTATTAATTTTTTTCGATATGTTTTCGATTACCTTATTTGAGGTTGGTGCCGATTAAGCTAGACCTCTAAATTGTATGAGCGCCCATACAACTCAGAGGGCTATCTTAATTAGCGTAGCTATGTATGTATGGGGACATAATTAAAGAATATTCAACTTTTTTTATTTTTTGGATTTTTGCTTTATTTCGTGATTCTAGACGGGAACTACCAAATAAGTTTTCGACCCAATACCTATAGGGTACTTCCGGTTGCCCTAGAATTGTCAATTTTGGTTAAAAGCAAGGTCATA
This sequence comes from Ochropacha duplaris, assembly GCA_951361185.1. Lineage (NCBI taxonomy): Eukaryota > Metazoa > Arthropoda > Insecta > Lepidoptera > Drepanidae > Ochropacha > Ochropacha duplaris. Next base: position 8,574,126 of record OX592690.1, read on the forward strand.
CAGCACAAGGGAAAATTCCGAAAAATGAAAAAAAAATAGGAAAATTTTGGTACTTACTTTGGTAAGTTTTCACGAAAATCTAAATTTGCCCATATCTTTTTATCGTGTTGACTCAGGACCTTGATATTTATACACCAAATAGGGACTAATTAGACATTAGTATCTGGTATAAATTTCAAATTGCTAGGTCCACCCGTTCCTAAAAAAATTGGTGGAGTCATATGGACAGACAGACAGAAGGACAAGAAAATGATCTTATAAGGGTTCCTTTTTTTACCTTTTGAGGTACGGAACCCCTTAAAATAATGTAGTCTATTGACTGGCCAACTTTTTTAATTATCATCTTAGATAATTCTGTAAACTATTGATTTTTGGTTGAATATTCGAGAATAATACAATACATTAAAAAACACCGGTCAAGTGCACGTCGGACTCGCGCACCGAGGGTTCCGTACAAACTTATAAATAGTTCGTTCATCACGGTAATGGAGTCTCGAGGATTTTTTCAATTTTTTTCGTTTACGTTTTTGATTAGGTACCTTATTTGAGGTTGGTGCCAATTAAGCTAGACCTCTGAATTGTATGTGCGCCGATACAACTCAAAGTTCAACATAATTGGAGGTAACTATGTATGTATGGGGACACCCTTTAATTTTCAACATTTTTTATTTTTTGGATTATTTTTATCTATGCTATAAGACGTTACTTCGTCAAGATTCTGAGTTCACGGGAAGTACCCTGTAGGTTTTGATTCCCTTGCGAGTTTAAAAAAATTGCGTAAATTTGCGGCATAAACGGCTGTATCTTTTGATTGGCTTAGAAGTTTGATTTTTTCACAGCACCAAGGGACAGTAGACTTGAGTGTTTAATATAAATATCAGCATGATACCTCCACGCGTTCCTGAGAATAAGGGTCTTGACACACGGACGGACGGACGGACAACAAAGTGATCCTATAAGGGTTCCGTTTTTGCCTTTAACCCTAAAAAACATAGGTATACCTATATTCAGTTGTTGGTTACAGTAGTAAAATGCTATTTTAGTTTCTGGTTACCATAAAATAATTATGATGAAAATGTTAGTAATCAACCTCTTCTTGTTAAAGAACCGTAAAAAGCAGCAAATTATATCTGATGACACTTGAAACTCAGTAGTTAACCAGAGACTTGTTGAAGCAAGAGTGCTCATTATGCCCTTATTGGAAGAGCTCTTACGTGCCGGTAACGTAATTAACTCTTAATCGTAAACTGCGCTTTAGATTTTCTTCAAGACCCTAATGGTACCTTCACCAGAAATATAAATTGATTTAACATTTCGATCTGCATGGAGCAGATAAAGAGATCAATATTTCATCTGGCTTGCCTTTACGCTCCACAGTCTTGGAACCATAAATCAATGGACTACCTACCTATTTAGATTGTAAGGAATTTTTATATTCGCAATATTCAAGCCCGCTTGGTTCTCAAACTTATTACCATTCGGTTTGTATTTGAGGATTAATGCAAGAACTCGTGTCCATTGTTGATTATTGGAACGAAGTTCCTTATCGCGCGTTATGAAATATGAAAGGGGGCTAGACGGAAAAAAAATCCCCGACATTAAAGATGTCGGTGATTTTTTGTGTCGGTGACAAAAGTCACCGACCGCTGTGCGGCGTGCGCATGTTTCTCTGTCTGTCTCTCTCTCTCTCTCTATATATACATAAATAGAAATGAAAATATCTGGCTTGCTTTCTATAAGAGAGAGATTTTATTTTATATACTTATATATAAATAGAAATGTTCTTTTTTTTAATATATATATACTCTCTCGACTTATATAACTTCGTTCCATCCGGGTGTCCCTTGACACCTCTCAAGGTTTTTTTTGGATGTGTAACATCTTTCCTCTCGCTTTCCTTTATTATGTGGGAGCGATTTCGTGAAAAGGGACGTAAGTATGTAACAGGAAGTCGGATTATCAGATATATGTGTAATTTTATTTCCTTTATTGTAGTACAGGCAAAGGGGCAGTCCTTACATACAGCATCAAACTCGATACTCATTTATTGACCAAAGAGCGGCCAATGTAAACTACCACTATTAATTGTTACTTATATAAGCCATTCAATAAACCTTAAGCCAATGCCTACACTAAAAATAAAAACCGGTCAAGTGCGAGTCGGACTCGCGCACCGAGGGTTCCGTACAAACTTGTAAATAGTTCGTTCATTTTTTTTTTCGATTACGTTTTCGATTACCTTATTTGAGGTAGTGCCAATTAAGCAAGACCTCTAAATTGTACAAGCGCCGATACAACTCAGAGGCCTATCTTAATTGGTGGTCACTATGTATGTATGGGGACACCGTTTAATTTTATTTATTTTTTTAATTTTTCCTTTATTTGTGCTATAAGACGTTGCTTCGTACCAAATTTCAAGATTCTGAGTTCACGGTAAGTACCCTGTAGGTTTTGATTCCCATGCGAGTTTCGAAAATTTGCGGCATAAACGGCAGCATCTTTTGATTGCGGCTTAGAAGTTTGATATTTTCACAGCTCTAAGGGACAGTGTAGACCTGAGTATTTGATATAATTTTCAGCTTGATACCTCCACGCGTTCCTGAGAAAAAGGGTCTTGACAGACGGACAGACGGACGGGCGGACGGACAACAAAGTGATCCTATTAGGGTTCCGTTTTTTACTTTCGAGGTACGGAACCCTAAAAAACGGAAATACCTACCTAATACTAATGGCCGGGATCGAATTGCAAATGCCATGCAGATTGACAGCTTTATAAACAAACTAGCTGACCCACGCGGTTTCACCCGCGTTCTCGAGGGAACAGTTGAATGTTCAAAAATCCTTTCTTAGCGGATAACTAATCCTACTACGAATTTTGTTCACAATTTTAGGGATTTTAAGCGCGGTACCCTAATTATTTTTTAAAATAATAGTAAAAAGTTCTGCCAGTGAAAATCCCGTGGCACAAATAGACAAACTGTTTTAAAATAGTCTTTTTAATGTTAATTTTTAGTTATTTCGAAAATGGTGACATTTTTACAAAGGTAATTTTTATACATTTGGTAAGACGCCTTAGAAAATATTGAGTGAGTTTAAAGTATCATCATCACCTCAATTTTACATTGGAATTAACATTTTTTTGTATTCCAAATTATGTATTTAATGAAAATTTTATAACAAAAAGTATGTATTTATGTTTACTACCAGCAGCGATGGAATTTTAATGAAAAAGATCTTCTTAGAAAACTCATTTACCGCTTTTTTATCTTCTTCTTTTTAATTAAATTTTCAAAAATCCTTTCACCGCGGATACTCTATGAGAAAATCTAGCTGCCAAATGTCAAGTTTCTAGAGTTTATACTTTCTGAGATTTCGTGATTAATCAGTCAGTGGTATTTCACGTTTAAAAATATATATAAATTGACCTTGAATAATTTGAGAATTCGAGTAATTTTGAAGTTACAGATTTCTATATATAGATATTCAGATTAATAACTTTTAAGGGAAAATTTGTTGTCAGCAGTTTCTTATATTCCCATACTAACTATCTCTCTAGTATTTACTCACGTTCCGTTGATGTTTATCTACGAGTTTCATCCCAGCTGTGCCAATTTTCAATCATATTTTAGTAGATAGAGATATATAGAGGTCATTAAATAAATGAATAAATAAATATTCGTATTGCTATCATGATATCAATAAAATAATAAAGACTTAAATAACCAGGACTTTCCATGACAACATCATTTAAATTACGTTTTCCCCCAAACATAAAATGGCTCTAGATATTAAAAGAAATGAAGCAGATATGCCAATTTTCATACCTTTCTGCAGTTGAAAATCTTCAGAGATTTTAATTACAATTTTATTTGTGTTAGTAGGATTAGTTTTCAATAACTATACGTAGATTGTAATGTGTGTAATGTGTTACCAATGTTTAGATTTTTGGTTATCGGTACAGATCAGAATTAAGTCCTCAAATAATTATATAACTTGAACAAACGAAGCTGCTCTATTCTGGTCAAGTCAAATTAACGAGAGTTATCACCTAATATGAACTATTTAAAAATAATAAACAAATCAGAAGTATGTAGAGCAATGTGAACTCTAGATCATAAAAGATTAACACTAACGATATGGCTTCGCTGTTACGTGAGAGTGTGCGTGAATACGAAGTTTGTTGTGGAGATGATGTTGTTCACCACAAGAATTTTGTGACATGACTGATAATACTCACGCGGCATGGTCAGCGTGTGGCAAACAAGCGATTGCGAGCAATATCACAAGAGTGATGTATTGTATGCCACGAGGACGGCACGAATGCATGATTTCGTGTCCGCGTGCACCTTTACGGTGCCAGCCGTCGGCAGCTGCTTTCAAGTCTGCCGGTCGACTGGCGTGTTTCAATAGCCCCTTCGGTGGCTGAGGCTCACGCCTGCGCCCAACCGACTATCGACCGAAACCCGGCCGTTTCCTTGCGCTCAGATCCTCACTAGGATGGGAGCTTTATTCAGCTACTCAGTAATCTTAACGTTGGTCCAGCAATACTATTCACACCATATTGCATTAAATGCTTATATATGATTAAAATCTTAATGAATCTTACTTCTAAGAAATTATTAAATATTCTTTAAACAAAAATTATGACGTCACTGATCAGCCCGGTCAAAAATTGCATTATGCTGGGTGTGTGTGTATGTGCTTGCATAGGCATGAGATTAATATAATAACAAATAATTAAAATATATTTGCAAGTTGTATTGTTTGGTTTGGTACAACTGTATAACTATTCATAGGTAGGTATTCTACTAAAATTATAAATGTAAATGTCTAATGTAAACGTCTCCCTTTTTGGTTCGAACAGATTGATGGAATTTGGTAGAGGAATAACTTAAGCCCTGGAGAAGAAGATAAGCATAGTTTTTTTTATTTACCCCTAATTGGAAAAGAGGTTAAAAAAACAACGCTGTATGGATTATTGTGTCGTAGATTTTTTATATATATTGTTAACTAATATGATCTTCATAACTCCTTTGTCATTGATATGATGGAAAAGATAATTAAATCAAATGCGCATAAAGTACATCGTTTTTTACATACCGTCGATATACTAACTAGATAGCCTCACTATAAAGTGGCTCATTATATGGAAGACATAAATATGTGGTTTAAGTAGTAGCTCCTCTCTGCACTTGCATCCCTTTGGTGAATATTTGAACAAGTAAATGTATTTTTGAAAAACAATTTAAATAAAAAAAACCGCTCATTTGCGAGTCGAACTCGCGCATCGAGGGTCCCGTACAAATTTTGTAGTTTAAAAGTAAAATTATTTAGAACCTATTAGATGATATAGCGGCAACAGAAATACATCATCTGTGAAAATTTCAACTGTGTAGCTATCACGATTCATGCGATAAAGTCTGGTGACAGACAGACAGACAGACGGACAGCAGAGTCTTAGTAATAGGGTTTCGAGTTTTACCCTTTGGGTACGGAACCTTAAAAAATATCAATTTCAGAAAAATAAATACCTTGCTGAATTTCTTGCCGGAGTATTTTCAGTTGAAGTTTATTCCGAACCGCCTGGCTAGACACCTTGTTGCTTTGTGATAGATTCACTCAACCGTAATAGTCAACTATAAAGAGTAACAACTACAAAGTAAGTAGACAGGTAACTATATCATTGATTTCTGAATTTTTAACGTATTTTTGTTATACTTGAGCTAGTATTTCGATTCGAAAAACAAACGTTTCGGCAGCAGAAAAAAATTACGATACATTTTAACTGTAGGATAATTTTCCGTTCTGTTGTCTGCCATATTATCCAGTCATCCTCCTTGCTTTTCGGTTTAGTCCTTGGATTTTCTGAGTAAAATTTTAATCTCTAAAAATAAATTAAATGGAAATAACTATCTATGATTCCGAAATTATTATACACACATCAACATGGTCTAGGGATATTTCAATTAAACCTGTTCAATTAAAACAAGGTGTCTTAACTAAAATTCTACTAACTTTTTGTTAAGCAATTGCAAACCAATAACAGGTGGTGCGTTGGTTTGTAGTGTTAGCTCCGTAAACTTCGTTGATGTTGCGTGCCGCTTGTGCCGCGTTGCTGCCACGACGGTACTCATATTCCATAATTGCTCGAATTTTTAACGTATCTATGATGACGAAAAAGATTGAAATTCGATGAAAATGTAACACTAATCAATAAACAAGTGACTAATTTTGGAAAAAAATACCATGTCTTTAAAATAAAATTAATTTGAAATTAGAATTCTTAGCCAAACAAAAATTATTTTTATTTGAAACTAGCTGTCCCGGCAGACCTTGTTCTGACCTATTTCTCTAAAACGCGTCTTTGTTTTGTTTCGATTGACGTCAAATGTTTGACAGCTGGGTGTTTGTATGGGAAAAAGAAAAGAGCTGTTTTTAGGGTATTCCCGGCAATTATTCGAATTTTCTCGCCGTAAAAACCATCCTGGGACTTCAACGAACATTTAAAAAAAAGAATTGGCCATATTGGTCCAGGCGTTGTTGAGTTATGCGCTTACCAACACATTTTACGCTTCATTTTTATATTATAGATGGCCAGTACTGCAGAACGGCAATTTCATAGGTTGACCTATTATAATCTAATTTTGTTACAAAAACAAAACCTTTACTGTACTATCAGTGAAAGAATTGATTTTTATTCTATGGTGGGGCAATGCCTAACATTTGTAATAAACCCACTCAATTCGTTCGCTAATACTGGTAATCTAACTAAAAAAATAACTGTGGCACTCGGGGACTGCCGCGGTAAAGCTATTGCGTAGCATTTTTATCAACTTATGCAATTAAAATTATATAAATACATAATGATGACATACTTGTGACCGAGGTTGTCTATTATTGCACGGCGTTTAGCATCCTCGCTGCGCTCGGGCGCTAACTTCACGCCGTGCAATAATAGCCTACCATATCAGGCGTATCGTAATAAATAAATATCCTCGGACATTTGTTCACACACGGCTATCTGATCCCAAACTAAGCAGAGCTTGTAATATGGAAACCAGATGACTGATATACTTCATATGATACTCTAAATAGTTAAACACTGCGCGCGCTCTGCCCTATATCTCGAAAATGCTTCAAGATATAGAAAAATGTTAACACAAAAATACAAATCGCAAAAATCCCATAGGAAACGAGATATTTGCAATAAATGTGTGAAAAATTGATATTTTGACCATTGACCGTGAAAAATCTGTAGTCGCAGACACCCTAAGATAAGTAGATTTTGAGACAAGTGTTAGGGTGTCAAAATAAAGGTTTATACAAGTTTATTGCTGACTTTCTTTCATTCCGAGGTGACTCCTAATATTCCTGGACTATACACTTAATAATGATTTTAGCTACTTCGGCTTGTGCAAATCGGCAAATTATGTTATTTCCGTGATTCGTGACTAATTTCCTTCAATCATCATTCAAAGTTTTTGGAAATTCCTTGCTGCTGGTGGTAAATATAAATAAACTTGGAATGAAATATCTTCATTTAAAAAAGTGGTTAATTCCTATGTAAAATTGGGGTGACACTTTAAACTTACTCAATATTATCCAGGGTATCCTACGACAAACTTAAGGGTGGATCACCTACCAAACGTACAAAAATGAGTAAAAATTTCACCATTTTCAAAAATCTATTATATTAAAATTGTTTGTTTAAAAGTGTTTGGAGATTTGTGCCGGCTAATTTCCAAAACGTGTGCACTTATTTTGACGGGACTTTCCTCAGCACAACTTTTGACTTTTATTTTAAAAAATAATTAGGGTGCCGCACAAAATAAATTAAAACCCATTTAAATTGTGAACAAAATCCGTAGTATAGTATTATAGTAGTTGAAAGGCAGGTAGATTCCTTATAGGGAGTAGTTATCCGCTAAGAAAAGATTTTTGAAAACATTCAACTGTTCTCTCGACTACGCGGGTGAAACCGCGCGGGTCAGCTAGTGAGCTGAATGCTAATCAGCTGGTCAGGTAAATGTGAACAACTTTTACTTAACAATCCTGAAATCATAAAAATAAAAACGACTTAAAAAAATAATCTATACGTATTATTGATATGTGATGGATGGTCTCCCATCCACAGACAATTATTATTTAAATTGGAGGTAAACCCTTTCCAATAAAAAAAATATTAGTACCTATGAAAATTGGACCTCCCCGTCAAAAGTACTACCAGAGAAGCTGATTTTTAACCGACTTCGAAAACGGAGGAGGCCTTTTTCGAAGTCGGTTAAAAATCAGCTTCTCTAGTGAAGTGCAATAGGTATGTTCTGACAAATGCGTGGACTGTATATTTTCTTGCTGCTTGTTCGACGAGCCAATGTTCCACCCAAACGCGCTGGCTGGAGGGGGCAACACGAACACCGAGGGAGGAGGGGGAGCGTTTACGTTTCACTATAGTTTACGTGACGACGGGGTGGTGGCGTAGCGAAACCAACGCGCCGTTCGGTATGCATTAGCTGGATACTTGCTGGATACTGAATGCTTGCTTGCTGGATACCGACTGGATGCTTGCTGGATTCCCACAGGACACTAATTTCACCACTAAATAAAAATAGGTACTTTTTTTTCCAGACTTCTTGATTTATTTTCTTTCTTCTTATTGCTATTTCTACCAGTGGTGCTCGTAGGAATACCATTCCGAAGTTGTTTTTTTTTGGGAGGGACTTAACAGGTGGAGGTATGAGGGACCATAGACACACTTACGCGGACTTTTCGGCGAGCGCTTAGGGCTCTCAGCCGTGAAAAAAACCGTGCTAAATTTATAGTTTCCTGCCACCAATCAGGAATAAGGAGCGAATTTGTCAATCAATCAGTTGGTGATAAATCATGTTTTATTACCCTAGTCTATCTATTATTCTTTATATCGTTGTCTCTTTCTAACGACTATTCTGTAGCACTTTATGGTTTTCATCGATTTTCTTAGGAAATGGCTTTCCTATCACACAAGACCTTATTTTATTACATAGGTTACATATTTCTACACATTTTATACAAAGAATTATCACTAGAAAACATGAAACGGCTCTCGTTTCGGTGTCCAACATTCTGAGATTTGCTTATCCTAACAATTTTCTATTAATTTATTTATTTATTTCTTATAACATATACAAGGACCTTATCTATTTACAATACATAATATGAATATCATTTTCATATCGCGTCAATGACCAACACGCTCTAAATGTATAGGGATCAGCTGATATTTTTTTTCATATTTCAGGGTTGGTTCCATAGTAAAAGATGTTCATATTTATGGATAAGTTCACCCCCTTTCGGGAAAACAACCATTTAAAATTCACCGTGTATAAATGAATATAGTAAATATAGTCATCATATCGAAAACAAAAAAATGGCCGGGGCTACCCCCCTCTCCCCTACCTAGCATACGGCATCGAAAGACACACAATACAAACTTAAAAGCAAACGCGAGAAAAAATGAAAACAACTGTCATATCTGTAACAATGTAAACTAGATCTTATTTGCTCCAGCAAATAATTGACTTTCCCATGCATGTAGAGATAATTAACAAGCTTAGCCTGCTCAGATATTATTGAAGCCAAAACAGTATAGATATTTTTGAAAAGGGTGACTGATCACATATTATTGCCTAATGCAGATCATAATATATTATTGAACTGTTCACATGCGGACATATTTTAGATCTATATGTTGTATAGAATTTATTGAGCTTTCCAACGCTCACAATATTTTGAATCCTTGACAGTGCCAATATATTAATGAACTCGGCTGTACCCGAAGTGGCCTAGTGACTTCATGCAGTCGTCTTCTCAAAGTTTGACCGCTTACCAGCAAACCATACTCTCTCTGTAGCCTTTGAACCAATTGCATCGCCGTTACATTTGGTTGACTTCGTGCAGCATTTACTATGAATCGGTCCTGTACATGTGTTGTAATGCGTTGAGGTCCTCGGTGCCGTTCCACCACTTCCCCCGTGACACGATAACGTGACCAAAGCCTGGATATAACGCTCGGACTGGTTCTCATGGCTTCAGAAACTGCAATTTGGGTAGCGCCAGCTTGAATCATGCCCACTGTTCTTAACATTTCGTTCCTGGTCAAGTGTCTACGTGGCATGATTAAATGAACACCGGAAATGCGTTTGACAAAATTTTTTAGAAATTTATGGAGTTTTAATCAAGTTAGAAGTTCGTGAAGATTTACTACTTCAATGAATGCGAATTTCATCTTAAAACAAAACCTTTGATACAAATTTGAATTTATAAAAGGAACTTAATAATGTTTTTATAATCTGTCATCAATAGTTTTTTTGTAAGGCCAGTACTTTTTAAGTTATTTAAAAAAGTTTTATATATCCCTAGACCATGTTGTTGCGTGTATTTTCGTCCATCTGTTCCTTGTTCTTCCAGCCTCCGAAAAAGCTAACCGAACTTATTATAACCATATTTACTTTGGCAGGAAGAGTAAGAGTTTTCAGAGAGTAGTCTATGAGGGTATAATGATCTTTATTTTATTTTAATTATAACTATTGAGTCATTTATCATAAACAAACACGAAACCAGTAAAATATTTCTGTGCCATCGCCGAAAATCACCGCTATAATATTTTGTAACAAATCCTAATACCTACATCAATTTGGTCTTTGTTTGTTTTGTACTCAAATCCATTTTAATGGTTTGTTACATGTCGTATCTATGTTCCTTAGCTCTATCTTTGAATAAATGAATGAAGTGAAATTTTCAAATATCTTTTAGATATTTAAAAAATTATCTGTTTTAGTTCATCCTTCCCCAGGGAGTGAGGGTCAGACGATGGGAATCATTTTCCCTCGATCTTACTGTTGGTGCGCCAATGAGCCATAAGAGAGTTGGATATTATTAACTGTAGAAAAAATATTCCATCAGTGCGTCCGTTTCAAAGTTAAAGGTTTGTTAGCCTATAAGTCAATAATTTACACAAATTCTAAAAAACAGTCTAACTATATAGATAATGTAAAATAGAACGGACTGACCAAACAAAAGAACTAACGTATTTAAGTGACATCTCTAGAAGAGGCCCTAAAACTAATTATTTCAGGAAAAAAAGACTTGCTAGGTAGGTGTTAACTCTTGGTTTGCAGATAGTGTCCCAAAATAGTATGCGTAGTTTTGAATTGAATTTGAGCATCATGATTCATCTAGCATAAAGCTTTTCCGAGGTCCATCCCTTTTGACAATGAAGTTCACTTTTAACTTTTACGGGTGTTCGTGCCAAGCTGTTTTCCAACCCTACTGCTTTCTTATTTTTTACGTAGGTAAGTAATAGGTGATCGATGATGAAAACTCTAAACACTGTAGGTACATACTTATAGAATGTAATATTATTATTAAAGTAGAACGTAAATAAAACAACTTAAAATAACATGAACAGATACAGTATAAGGTTAGTCTATGGTTGTAAAATCATACTTGAAGTTTGCCTTTTAAGCGATGGCCTTTCTTCATATAAATTCATGAACGATGGTCCAAAACTCGACTGTGTTGATTTGCTCTTCAAAAAACTCAAGGGCATATGATTGCAGTCAAAAAGATCCTGAAATTATAAAATAATACTAGATACCAGCATGCAGTTTTACCTGACAGAGATATATATAACCTTAATTACTCTCCGGCCTATAATCTGTCTCTATGGAAACAATCACGTCGATCCGAAATAAGGACGAACCAACAAACTAACATCGATTTATACCTAATGTCAAAGTAGATACCTATAGTATGATATGGTGTACCGGATACCATTAACAGCTCTGATCATATACTTCTGCATAAAGGTGACACGAACATCGACTTACAATAATGGAACTTACAATAAAAAAGACCCCGATAAAATTTGTAACTTAGGTCAGTACAAAACAAGTGACAATCAGGCAAGCGGGTCACCTGATAGTTAGTGAAAACCATCGCCTATAGACATTTGCCGCAGTAAACGCGGTATAGCTAGTCTGTCTATCCGTCTGTCAGTATGCTTAGTTTTGATGGCTAAATGTCTGAACAGATTTTGATGTCATTTTGTAGTTATACCTTGAACCTTACTACTAGCACAGCTATGTAATAGTACCTACCTATATTTTTTTGTAGGTACATACTACTAAGTGTTACCATTAAGTACGGAAAAAGTGCACACGTGTCATAGCGAGGAGAATCTAATTTTCTTGCTTCGCTGCTTCTGTTCATACGAGACTTTTAATTTCTCAAACCCCAAACCTGTCCCACACACTCCACCGAACCCTAATTATGATATTCACACCACATAACTTGAAAATTGTGTAAGATTAGTTATTATAATGTACTAACATCTATCTTAAGACAATCATGTTGACATTTTCTATGTCGTAATGTTTCATTAAAGGCATTTCTTCGTTTACGATCGTCCGGATCTGGTGGTCCATACATTTTACTACATTTGAATATTGCTGCAAGATTCTGTAAACAAAAAAATCTCATAATCTATATAATCTATATTTATCTATATAAAATTATCGTGTCACAGTTTTAGTTATCGTACTCCCCCGAAATGGCTTGACCGATTTTGATTAAACTTTATATGTATATTCAGTAGGTCCCCCGCGGTTTCACCCGCGTTCCCGTAGGATACGCGTTCCCGTGGGATCTAGCGGTACTAAAAATAGATAACAACCTACTCTCAGACCTACTGAATATACATATCAAATTTCATCAAAATCGGTCCAGCCGTTTCGGAGGAGTACGGTAACAAAGGACCGATTTGGATGAAATTTTGTTGTGTAGGTATTTAGAAAACAAAATTGGACCCGGTAGGTGGCACTGGATTCGGGTTCTAAGTTTTGTTTTAATTTAGAGCAGGACAACGTCGTATGAAATACAAAATTGTTACTCATTTTATTAAAAAAGAACACTTTCTTTTAGTTTGCCATTATGTCATTACTTCAGAGAATTTGATATTTATTAGCAACATTATCGGATGGTGTAATAATACAGGTTTTGTATTTTTTTTTTCAAATTCATTGGGTTCGATTCCTGGCTTGGGAAAACATTTTTTCGAAAATCGAATGATGCAGTTTTAGTTTTAATCAAAATCGGTCTCGAGACTCCTTTCAGCATTTTTCACTATTCCCTTTAGTTTAGGATTTGGCCATCCACGCCCACTTGAAAAATTCAACCTGTATACTTATATGTTAGTTACTGAATAACTTTAAAGGCGATGATAACTCAGTGATAGTGACGACGGATACCGCGGCGAAGGTCGTGGGTTCGAATCCTACAATGTGCTTGAGCTCTCGGTGAAGGAAAATATCGTGAGTAAACCATAGCACGGTGGTACTTTGTAGTACCCGACTGGCTGGCTACCACCCTCAAGTCGAAAATCTGTCGCCAAGCACCTATCGGGTCCGACAGCTGCACATGAGAGCGAGTTCCCATAAGGCTTTGTGTGCTTACCACCATCGGCCGAATCATAACTTACCATGGTGATATTGTAGTCAAACACAAGCTTATTCAGAATAAAAAAAAAAACAAAATTACAGTAGCAGAACATCCACACTAATGTAACATTTAAGTATGCGTAAGATAAAAATATGTACTAACATTTCGCATGATATATCTAGCAATTGTTTTAACGAAGAAAATAATTACTACTAGGAATGAGAGTAAAATCCACAAGCAAGACGTCACAAGCTCAACAACATTATCCACTTGCGATATTAGGTAAACTTTCTGTATGACATAAATCTGAAAAAATTAAATCAAACTGCCTCTCACATTTACTGAATTACGTCAAATTAAAATCTCTAACATAGTCAGAGTTCACTGAAATTCATACAGACATCATTCAATGTTAGTGGTTTTAACTTTATAATACGAGTAGGTACTCAGATTCTAGATATACCTTCTTATTTTTGCTATCTTTATCTGAGAAAGGGTAATTGGACTGCATTTTCAAAAATCCTTTCTTAATGTCCAATAGTGAAACCGTTTTCATTGTGTAAGTATGAATGTTATATTTAGCATTTGTTTTATCTCGTTATAAATCATAAGACGAGGAGAATAAAATAAAAATCGTCGCTTACTTACGAAAAGCATGATAGGCAGCATCACCCAACATATTATCCAAAACTTTGTTGGCTTATAGCCGAGCCAAAAATTTATATCGGTTGAAAACTTTTGCACTCCGTATATCCACATGACAATTAGCGATCTTAAGGTACCCAAATAAAAAATTGTAGCATTTAAACCTTGTATTAAACCTTTCATTCTGCTACTTGTCATCATAGACTGTTAAACGAAATAAAGCAAATCTATTTATTTATCTTATACTACTTATTATATCTAGGTATTATTAATTACTAACTGTCCCCCGCGGTTTCACTCGCGTTCCCGTGGATTCCGCGTTCCAGTGGGATCTAGCGGTATGAAATATACTTTACGACCTATTCTCAGCCCAACCGAATATACACAAAAAAAACCTAAAAATCGGTCAAGCCGTTTCAGAGGAGTTCGGTTACTATGTTTGACCGAAACCGCTGTACCGCCGTGTATATGTCAATACCGTCATTTTAAAAGTGGCCGATATTTACACAGGTGAATCTTGGATATATACGTATGATCCTGAAACTAAACAATAATCAACGGTTTGGGTGTTCCAAGATGAGCAGAACCCAAGAAGTCAATCGTTTAAAAATCACTTTGACGCAAATGGTCGCTTGTTTTTTAGTATAAATGGACATGTGGCTAGAGGATCGTAAAACGGTTAATTCTGAATGGTACACGACCATTTGTATGCAAGAAGTCTGAAGAAATAAGAAAGAACCGACAACAGAGAATCCTCACACATAGACCGAAACAACTCGGTATTTGGAAAGTCAAATGATTGAATTAACGGGTCATCTACCTTACAGCTCCGACTTGGCCCCCACTATGTAGTTCTATTTATTCCCAACCGTGAAGAATACATTATGCGGTCAACGTTTTTCGAGCCGTTAAGAGGCCATTGATGCATTCTAAATGCACGTTTTAAAGATACCTCAATCCGAATGAAAAATGTGCTTTGAAAATTTGTTACCAATATTTTTCAAATCAAATATTAATAACAATTTCGCTTCCTCTTACTGTAGATAAACTATAAAAGTGTGTCGAAGAATTCCTTCGCATCGCCGTCGACTGGTAATGTGCCCAAAATACTGGCAGCATTAACACGTTGAATGGCTATGCTTAATCTGTGGCCAAAGTAAAAGCCAGCCTTTTGGTCACGTGCAGCGTCAACTAATCGTTTGGAAATATCCTTAAATAGAAAATGAGCACTTGGGCCCCACGACCCGAGGGTTTCAACCCCAAATGTTTCGAAAATATAAGGCTTTTATACTTTCGCCGCTTGAGGCTCTCAGCAGTGGCAGCGGCACCGCCAGCACGAAACGCTGTGCTAGAAAGATGGGATGGCGCAAGAGTGTCAACACACGTCAAAGTTTTATTCATCACCTGCCTGTATTTATATATATATATATATATATATAAAAGTCAAAGCTGACTGGCTACCTGACTGACTGACTGACTGACTGACTGATCTATCAACGCACAGCTGAAACAACTGAACGGATTGCGCTGAAATTTGGCACACAGATAGTTATTATGACGTAGGTTTCTGCTAAGAAAGGTTTTCTAAAATTCACCCCCCAAGGGGATGAAATGGTTCAAAGTTTGTATGAAACTCGTGTCATTTTTAATTTGAAATTAATGAAATTTTATATTTAGCCTCTTAATGTAAAATAATAAAATAATTTTTGGAATTTCGACCCTTAAAGGGGTAAAACGGGATGTTAAAGTTTGTATGAAAAATAAATTGTTTATCATCAGAATTAATCAAAATTAGTATTTACGCTCTTCAATCAAGTTAAAGACAAAAATTCACGGACTTTTTTAAATTTTAACCCTCGAAAGGGGTAAAAACCGTTGTTAAAGTTTGAATGAAAACTAAATTGTTTGTTATCAAAATTACTTGAAATTTTGTATTTATGCTCTTCAATAAAATAAAAGAAATACGTGTTTAAGGATTATTTAAATTTCACCCTTAAAAGGGGTAAAAAGGGATGTTAAAGTATGTATGAAAAATAAATTGTTTATAATCAAAATTACTTGAAATTTACTATTTACCTATACTCTTCAATAAAATTAAAGAAACATGTGTTTAAGGATTATTTGAATTTCACCCCTTAAAGGGGTGTTAAAGTTTGTATGAAAAATAAAAAAGCTATTTTTGGATTATTTGAAATATCCCGAATAACGAATCAGCTAAAATCGTAAAGCGAAAAGGTAGTCCACGTAGGCGAAGCTGCGGACGAAAAGCTAGTAAAATAATATAAGTATATTTCGGTTATATTTAATTAAGTAACTATAATCTTCTATATACAGGATGTCCCAGAAAATAGTGTCAAGCGGAAGCCCAGAGGTAGAACACCTTTAGAGGTACCCGTATCACTCCATATATGTTCCGCGATTTTTCGTAGTTTACGAGTTATAACTTCTTTCAATTTTTTTTACCCAATTCCGATTTTCAATACATTTTTAGTCGCAGTCACGCAAGTAGTTGAGATACAGGTCTGAGTTTTAAAACAGATATTAAAACTTAATAATTGTTGTTTGGTGTGTCTTAATGTCACATATTTTTTTAAATTTCATTATTCCTGCTTTATTCAGACTCTACATCTTCTAAAGAAGTTCTCTTTTGGTCTTGCATGAATGCCATTCTATTGTTTTTCACCGTTTCCTCTGCTTCTCTCAATGTCGATCTTAATTCGGTAATTTTTTTTATTTCTTTGGCGTACACTCATTCTTTATAGTAACCCCAAATAAAAAAGTCAGTGGAGTTCAGGTCTGGGGACCCTGCTGGCCACGCAATAGACCCACCGTGACCAATCCACATTTCAACCAATCTTTAATTTAAATATTGCCTGACAAGCGACAAGTGGCAAGGTGCACCGTCTTTTTTAAATGTCATGTTTCAGCGCAGTTCTAAATCTACATAGTAGAAATATTGTGAAATATTTGAAAATGTATCTAAATGTAAGTACTTTTGTATGTACTTTTATAGAAAAAAGATCCACTGCTGAAAAAACATTGCTTTGCTGAGTTTCTTGCTGGAGTCTTCTCAGTTTAAGTGTATTCCGAACCGGTGGTAGAGTCAATTGTAACGTTCATAAGTGCCTTACCAGGACCTAAACTGAATAAATGAGTTTTTGAATTGATTTGATTTGACATCTTCTAATAATCCATTTAGGTCTTGTTCTAAAAAAGATTAATTGAAATTTGGATTGATCACGGTTTTTGCGTGGCCGGTACCGTCCCCAGATCTTAACCCCATTGACTTTTTCGTTTGGGGTTACTATAAAGAATGAGTGTATGCCAAAGAAATAAGAAATTTAAAAAAATTAACTTGACCGAGGAATAAGAACGGATTTTTCGAAATTCAACCTTTAAGGGGGTGAAAAAAGGGTTGAAAGTTTGTATGAAAGTCGGTAATTTTTGAAGCTAGAATCATGAAACTTTGTTTTTAGACATATATATAAAAGGATAAGTCCTGACTGATCTATCAACGCCCAGCCTAAACCCTTAGACCTAGAAAGCTGATTTCTTTTCCAGGTGTTGTTTTTAAAACTTGACCGAGGAATAAGAACGGATTTTTCGAAATTCAACCTTTAAGGGGGTGAAAAAGGGGTTGAAAGTTTGTATGAAAGTCGGTCTTTTTTGAAGCTATCAATTAAAAATAAAGAAACATGTGTATCAGCGTTATTTAAATTTATACCCCTGAGAGGGTGAAACGGGGGTTGAAAGTTTGTATGGAAGTCCGCGATTTTTTTAAGCTAGAACCATGAAACTTTGTTTATAGGCTAACAATTAAAAATAAAGAAACACGTATTTTAGCGTTTTCTAAAATTCAACCCTTAAAGGGGTGA
Organism: Ochropacha duplaris; assembly: GCA_951361185.1. Classification (NCBI taxonomy): domain Eukaryota; kingdom Metazoa; phylum Arthropoda; class Insecta; order Lepidoptera; family Drepanidae; genus Ochropacha; species Ochropacha duplaris. Next base: position 8,592,119 of record OX592690.1, read on the forward strand.
AAAGGGGGTTGAAATTTGTAGGGAAGTTGCATCATTTTTGAAGCTAGAACCACGAAACTTTGTTTTTAGGCTAACAATTAAAAATAAAGAAACACGTGTATAAGCGTTTTTTAAATTTCTATCCCTGAGGGGGTGAAACGGGGGTTGAAAGTTTGTATGGAAGTCCGCCATTTTTTGAAGTTAGAACCATGAAACTTTGTTTTTAGGCTAACAATTAAAAATAAAGAAACACGTATTTTAGCGTTTTCTAAAATTCAACCCTTAAGGGGGTGAAAAAGGGGTTGAAAGTTTGTACGGAAGTCCTTAATTTTTGAAGCTAGAACCATGAAACTTTGTTTTTAGGCTAACAAATAAAAATAAAGAAATACATGTTTTAGCGTTTCCTATATTTCCACCTCAGAAGGGGTGAAACGGGGGTTCAAAGTTAGGAGTTATTTCCGTTTCTTGGTATGAAAAATGAGAAGGACTGACTCATCGACGCCCAGTGTTAGACCTAGAAAGCTGTTTTTTTTTCACAGGTAATGTTTTTAAGATGTAGACGAGGATTAAACAAGATTTTTTGAAATTCAATCTCAAAGGATACGCGGGTGAAACCGCGGGGCGGAAAGCTAGTTATATTATACATATGTTATACGGACGTAAGACCTTAAAGTTTTAAAATATTGTAAACTGATATCATGGGATATGTCCGACAATATTGATCTCATGTGAACTCATGCTCTTTCTTCCCCGGCCCTCACCTCGCCGCGTTACCTATAGCGCGGTACAGTGGTTCCGGTCAAACTATTACACATCGGTTATACCTATAAAATTCTTAATTAAATTTTAATTTATCTCCGCAGCAAAATAATGATCAAGTAAGTATAGCGCGTGTCCGTGGAGGGCGGTCATGCCATGGCCGAGGGGAGAGCGCGGAAGGAAGGCGATGATAGCTCAGTGGTAAGTGACGTCGGATACCGCGGCGAAGGTCGTGGGTTCGAATCCTACAATGAGCTTGAGCTTTCGGTGAAGGAAAACATCATGAGGAAACACCAGCACGGTGGTAGGGTACTATGTGGTAGTCGACTGGCTGGCTACCACCCTCAAGTTGAAAATCTGTCGCCAAGCACCTGTTGGTGTGTTCCGGCAGTTGCACTTGAGAGCCAGTTGCCCTTGCCCTTAAGGCATTGTAATATGGCGTACAACACGTTGGCAGTCCACCTGGTATTGCTAAAGTCTATAGGCGACGGTAGTCACTTACCATCAGGTGACCCGCCTGCCTCGTTATCACTAGTGACATAAAAAAAAAAGTGTTTTCGGCCTTATTTTATTGGGACGCAATGAACTCCGAAAGTACTAAGGCGATCGTGATGAAACTTGGCACACCAATCGTTTTACCTATATCCTGGAATAAGGATACTTTTTATTCCGGGAAAATATTAAATTCCAAGGGACGCGGTTAAAACCGCGGGCTGTCCCCCGCAATATATACATTGAATATTACTATTAAAAATACATGGTTACGAATACTATGTAACACAAGGTGACAGCACCTCAGGTTACATCTCGTTCACAGATTATAATTGGAGGAAAAGTCTGTAGGGACATTGAATTAGTATTTACATAATGAATTGAATAATGCAATAATAATTTTATTTTAGTTGAGTTATTTAGAAGGATGACTTCGGCGTTAGCTGCAGCGTCATCATTTGTTATGCCTTCAGTTTGTTTATGTGTTACTTCGATTTGCTACGGAAGTTTCTTATACTAACTAAAACTGATAAACAAACAATAGACGTGACTAGAAACTTTGTTTTTATAAGCTCTAGCTGTTACCCGTGGTTTAAAATTACAAAGTAAAGTTTGAGATACACAGGTACATACCTAAGTAAATCAAATAAAATATTTTGTCTAAATTAGTATAGTTATACGAACACTAATATAGTTAATGCAATTGATACTTACCACGGTAGTAATGGGTAAAGACAAAACAAATCCAATACAACATATGATTCCAACTATATATATTATTTTGACGGAACGAAACTCGTTGTGTAAAAGTTTTGACATAGTCGTGGTTGTCATTATCTGCAATATAATATAAAATTTTTACTATGTATGGCAATCAAACATGCTAATCATTCCATGGTGTGATCAATGCGTATGATCCTATAAGTAAAAAATGGTGTTCGATCTTAAAACAATACCGAGAAATGGCACTCTAACGCACACATAAATTACTTAATTATTGCAATATCCACACTATACATTACGATATTTCATAACACACGATGACATTTTTGGTTGTTTTGGATCACTTTTACTTTTCAGGAAGTGCATCCGTTGATGTCGGCGACGCGGCACATGTCAATATAGGCTAATTAGCCACTCATTAGTCTCCCGCTTTCGGAGCGCTTAAGTTTGTAAGTACGCGAAACCTTGTAAGTACCAACATTTACCTTTTAGGTCAACCGGAAGTACCCTATAGGTTTTGGGTCGAAAACCATATGGTAGTTCCCGTTGACTTAGAATCACGAAATTTGGCAAAAAGCAAGGTCTTACAGCACAAATAAAGGAAACATTCCAAAAAATTAAAAGTATGTCCCCATACATACATAGTCAGACCTCTGAGTTGTATCGGCGCTTATAAAATTTAGAGGTCTAGCTTAATTAGCACCAACCTAAAATAAAGTAATCGAAATGGTACTTGAAAAAAAATTAAAAATATACATGAGACTCCATTACCGTGATGAACGAACTATTTACAAGTTTGTACGGAACCTTCGATGCGCGACTCGCACTTGACCGGCTTTTTTTACTTATATTATCATTGGGTGTGATATAATATGATGATATGGCTTCAAAGTTAACGAAGGCAGCAATACTACTAACGATATCACTAATACAATATATTTAAATGTGACAAATTCTAGAAGAGAGTTCTACCATGAGTAAATGAATTCGACGAAGTCACGGATATTCAACTCTCACTGAGATACAAAACCACAAAACTAATGTAAATGTTAAATTAGGGTGATGATAGCTCAGTGGTAGCAACGCCAGATACCGCGGCGAAGCTCATTGGTTCAAATCCTACAATGAGCTTGAGGTTTCGGTGATGGAAATCATCGTAAGGAAACCATAGCACGGTGGTAGTGTACTTTGTAATACTCGACTGGCCGGCTACCACCCTCAAGTTTAAAATCTGTCGCCAAGCCTTTAATTGTAAAAAGGTCGACAAATCTCCTTGTTTGGTATTGCTAATGTCTATAGATAGGTGACGGTAGTCACTTGTCATCATGTGACCCGCCTGCTTGCTTGCCAGACTTGTGGTATTAAATAAATGTAAACATTAAGGTATTAACGGTAGGTTAGGTACCGAAAACCAATAGTACATTACTCACCTAGAGAGGAAAGTATGACTTTCCTCCCGTGGTGAGTACCTACATATTTTTTTATTTATTAGGGATTAAAAGTTTATTGAAAAAAAAAATCTAATGTAGAAAATATTATAACTTATTCTTTTTTCAATATTGTTATCCAAGTGTAAAAACAAAATGTAACTAGAAAAAATATAAAAATAGAAAAATGTAATAAATGGTACAAATCTAATGATGGTTGTATTCGTAACTTTCCAGTCTAAAAACACTATAGTAAGCTTTTTTTACAAAAAATAAATATTCTAAATAAATCGTTGCTAAGTTAGATACGTGTAAAAACAGATAAATATGCATGAGCCAAAAATTTGAGAGTACTAATTTATTAAAACATTTAACCGGGAGAGTAAGTGGCACTTTCGCCTCTGAAATTAGGGTTTGAAAACAAACTTTCGATCCCAGTGTGATAAAAAATAAGGTACCTACGTATCCATTTTAAGCATTTTTTTCATAATTTGAATTGAATTTGTATGTAAGTAACTGAAATACTTTGAGAAGTTATAGGAATAGCTTTTAAATCATGTGAGCGAATTAAAGGCCAATCAAAAGGTAATAATTAATGTCGGTAAAGTTATTTTACTCATTAATGATTCATGTTAATAAAGTGTTTGCGTGACCATAGACGATAAGTACAAATATAATGACCAATCATTAACATTTCAAAGTCAGTCTGACCAGATTTGTAAAATAAATACTACTTACAAGGTAAGCCATCGTTGCAATCATCAAATTGCCATAAATGTAAAAATTATATAATTTATGAAGATATAAAAACTCCGTGCTTAAAGGTAATATTGCAAACAAAAGATAATGTGGCATTATAGTAATCTTTACATCAATGCAATTAGTCAATAACATAAACAATGTTTTGACAATCAACGATCTAAGCAACGCCGTTGATGTGTTTATAATAGTGTAAATGAGGACGGCATTATCCGTCATAGTGTACGATGATATTGATCCGTAATCGTAGAAACCAAGAAGTCCGATACTGTATTCATATGCTATATGTGGCATTGTCGATATCTGAAATAAAATGCAATTCGTTTATGTTCAATTAAGCTGCAGTAAGCTGCAGCGAAACATGTAGGTATAAAAATACAATAAAATAGATACTAGCACTCAAATTTTACATAGGTAGGTAATAGATTAGTTCATGATATTTGTTTACTTTTGTTTAATATTGCTGTGCAGTCTAGGGTCACCAAATTATTAGCCCTGTCTAGATCGTTTAAAATATATCGCTCTATCATTAGTCACGTCGTGTCGCGTAAGTAAGTTGACTGTCATCTTGAACACAAAGTTCCGTAAGCGGCTAGTTTTTCCCCCAGCGGGATTCGCACCGGAAACTACGAGTTGTCCACATTATGCTCCTATTCCTGACCTAATTCCTTCTAAATTATTCTCCAATTATAGTGTTATTGACTAAATGATTATATCCACATTATTACTTTTTTAGTAAAAGTTATTTACTGAGTTTGGGCCATAGGACTTAATAAGGTCGTATCTAGAGCAATGACTAAAGGATTGTTACAAATCGGACTTCAACTAAGAAGAACCAACAAGAAGTTAAATAATTATTTAATACCTGAACTATAAGAAATGTAAAGAAATAAATCTACTGAAAAAAAAAGTAATACTAGTAGTAGTAGTTATAAGATTGAAATATGTGACATTTGAATTAAAACATCAGTGAATGCTTTGGTAGAAATGTGTCTAACATTTGTAATAACTCATATAATATAGGTACATAGGTATCATGTATAGGTGTCCGGTAGGTGGGTGGTCACATACCAAATTATCTAAAAATGACCTTAGTAAGTGTCACCATTTTCGAGTTATTAAAAATAAAAAATTCAAAAATCAGTACATAAAAATCAAAAATATCGAAATATCTCTAAAAAATGGTAATACTTTTACAAAGGTAATTTTTGTAAATTTGGTAGGTAATCCGCCCACCTACCTCTCCCTTAAGTATGTCGTACTACTTACCGGACATCCTGTATAAAAGCGAAATACCATACCCTCATAAACGTGAAATCTCAGAACGTATAAATGGCTTCGTTTATAAGATTTTTGAAAATTAAACGCCTAAAGGATTCCCTCGGGATCTAATAGGTGCTTGGCGATAGATTTTCAACTTGAGGGTAGAGCTACGGTTTCCTCACGATGTTTCCCTTCACCGAAAGCTCATTGAAGGATTCGAGCCCACGACCTTCGCCGCGGTATCCGACGTCACAACTACAGAGCTATCATCGCCTTAAAATAAAACTGCAATGGCAAATATATTTAGGGTATGATTTGAAAAATATATAGTTAACTGAGGTTTTAACTAGTGATAACATTGTGAAAATCAATGCTCTCTGGGTTTAGGCAAAAATAGTATTAGCCTGAACATACCGCCTGGCCTTGAATTTAACAATATATTTCTGTTCTGTCTGGGAGAAAATAACATATTTCCTAGACATACCTACTCAATTGGGTAGCTTATACTCCGATTTTAGATATTAGTTTGATTTATTTCGCTCGATCAGAAATTTCATTGACATTCAGAAAATTGCATTCAAGTGATGTTTTTTTTTAATATTTTCATCGTGAAACATTTGCACTCCTTAGAGGTTGACATTACAAAACATCAAAATACGTATTTCGTTAATGTGATCCAATTATATCTATTTGAGCATTAATATCAAAGAAAGTAAATAATTTCAAAGAAATCTGATCACCTAGCCACATCCTTTTCCCTTAGGTTTTGTGTTATAAAAATGCTGCAATACGTGTATTAATTGACTAGCTTTCCGCCCGCGGTTTCACCCGTGTACCAGAGTGCGTTTTTACACCTTTAGGGGTTGAATTTCGAAAAAATCTTATTCTTCGTCTTCGTTATCTTAAAAACAACACCTGTAAAAAAACCGCTTTCTAGGTCCAATAGTTTAGGCTGGGCGTTGATGAATCAGTGAGTCAGGCCATCTCTTTTTATATAGATATATCTGAATAATATTGATGAAAATTTCAAGAAAATACATCCAATAAAATATTTTCTAATTCAATCGTTCAAATCGTTTCGGTCCTGATAAACTACTTCTGAATCATACTTACTTATTACTCCACTCTACAATCGATTCGGCATACAATTAACTTAGTAGACTCCGACAATAAGCTCATTTCCAATTATATCTACTTTGAAAGGGGTAAGCTTGAGCTCCGGGAATATCCACTGCCAGATTAATTGTGACATTGAATATAATGCCCTGCTTTTACTTTGGCTTACCTGCTCATCGATTGAAATTATTATTCAATATGTTCTAATGACATTATAAGGTAACTTTCCTAGTTCATTCGATTTTTTTTTACCGACGTTATGATAACCTTGACGGCCAATACACCCTTGATGCGCGGACTGATTGGTAAAAAATAATTAGCCGTGTGCTTACATATGAGTGGGGTGAGCGCACATCCAATATTTGAGCCAAGGCATCCAGAGTTTGACGCCGCATGTTTAACATGATAAAAGATAATGTTACAAATGTTGAAACCATTCTGCTTAAGAAACATAACTTGTAAAACTGAAAAAAGATACAGGTTAGTAGGTGGACCAGTGTGATAAGTTATTCTCGGGAAATTATTGAATCATGATGTATTGAAGCTAATATCACATTAATTTAAATTACCACGTTATACCTATTATATAAGTAGATATTATTTGATATGAATTTTTCATATTTTTGAGGAAAGTTAGGTAAGGTAAAATAATAGTAGGTACTAGATGAAAACGTGGGAAGAAAAAAGTGTGCAGTGTGCGGTCCCAAAATGGTTGTATGTATATTTTCCTAAAAGAATCTGCCAGATTTGGTTTACATTCTGGTGATTTTTGACGGGCCGGTTGGCGTGGTTGGTTAATACACTGCCTATCACGCCGCAGGTCGTGGGTTCGATTCCCATCCAGGACAGACATTTGTGTGCATGAACACGTCTGTTTGTCCTGAGTCTGGGTGTAATTATCTATTTAAGTATGTATTTACAAAAAAAAAGTAGTATATGTAGTATATCAGTCATCTGGTTTCCATATTACAAGCTTTGCTTAGTTTGGGATCAGATAGCCGTGTGTGAACAAATGTCCGAGGATACTTTATACTTATTCACAATACTGAGATATTTCCTCACACACCTTTAGGTACCTGATCTTAAACTTAAGCGGAATATTAATTAACCAGATAGCTGACCTACATCTTAAATATATTTCCTTTTCAGATGTTGTTACAAATGTTTGATAATCAATTATCTGATTATTTGGGATTCTATAGCCTATGTACCTTTAATAATGTTTCATCAGTAACCGTTGAAAAAAGAAAAGTTGATATCCAGACAACTGCTATCGCAAAAAATCTCGTCGTCCACGTGGTACTGTTGACGTACGAAAAAGACTTCCTGAAAATAAATAGAAATGCTAGTCAAAATAATAGAATCGTGTCAAATATCAAACCAGATCCTCAGGGGTCCATGCAATATTTTGAATTTACTCAAACTCATAATGTAAACTCATTTAAGTTTAGGTAAGAAGGTATAAAATTTAAAAATATATAATTACAATTCCTTGGATTACTTGTTCGAACCTAACTCTAAATATTAAAGATGGCATTTACCAGTACATATTTCGATATTTACTATAATCGTGTGTTGTATTTTTGACATTGTGTGTGATTTATCTGAATACGGGCGTATTGGTAGGTACTGTGTTTATTTTATTATTTTAAGGAAATACTTACAGCCTTTAATATAATATTGTTGAAGGATTGAAAAAAGAACAAGGCCAATTACAGGTCCTTTACTGATATAAATACCTACATAGTAAACAGTAAATAAAGAAAAACAACTACACGTTTGAAACTAGATGTCAATAAATTAAATTATTTTGTTGTTGAATCTGCGAAGGGCCCATTTCTCGTGCACGGCGACGAATTGACTGCCTCGAAGTACCTATTCTGTTCCTGCACACTTTCACGGACAGCGGAGATGTTCTCAACATTCCTTTGACGTATGGGTGTTGGCTGATTGTTTACGGAATCCAGTTGTCTCAAATTTGGCCACCAAACAAACGTTGGAGAGTCAACTTTGAAGCGCAACGTTTGCATGGAATATGACTAACATCATTGAAAGTTTAAAACTAATTAATAGTATCTAATTATAATTATACTTGCATTGGATTTAACATTACAATTTTACAAAACTTACATTGTAAAGTGCGGTGAAAATAAGACACAGAAAGTTGAATGGATCAAAAAGAGCTTTAGCCCTATAATAGCTAAATGCATATTATCTACATTCACAAGCTGCTTACTTTGCCTCCTGTTTTAACTTTTGTTCGAACCTGGGTAGTGCTATGAAAGCCAATCGTCAAAATTTAAGATAGTTACCGTTTTTAGTTCAGAGGGAGTATGTAATCAGTAGATAATGATTTAATTTTACTTTCAACTATATACACGCTATAAATGAACTCTTGAGAAAACTTACATATAGTTATGATGTGCGGATGTTGAAGCAAAGTTTTGTGTTTGACCATTTTGACAACGCAACAAGACATCTTCTGTATTTACACAGCTTGCATTGGCAGCAATTTTCGGGCAAAGAGACCATGATGGCACAGTTCGAAAACATGCACCGAAATATCGGAGTGCGTCTGCTAAATACCCAGCGTGCTGTTTAACAAATATATTCAAATAATTTCAATTTTTTCTTTCATAAAAGTTAAACAAGAATGTATCCGACAATTTTCTGATATGAAATACTTTGGAGTCATATTACATAAAATATTATTATAGGTAGGTACTTAGAAAAGAGTAGATAAAAATAAATTACTCACAAAAAGAGTCCATAAACCAGTTTGCAGCAATGCCCCCAATGTTATTGATCTAAGTAAAGGATTGAGAAGCCTATGGCAATCTAATCTTTTAGTGTACTGCTTTATAAAACTCTCCATATACAAGTAAGCCATGCCAATAGTAACTTCAAAAAATACATAATCAAATATTCTTACTGTAAAGGAAGATTTCGGTGCAAAACACCTTCTAATTAAAAAAACAAAATAACATCTACAGTTTGATAAAATATGTATTCCATTTCAGCTCATGTAATAGAATAATAAAAAAGTTAATTATACCGTGATCAGCAAATTTTAATCATAAAACAAACATAATTAGAGGTACATACGATTGATGTCGCTACGAAATATATTTATAGGATTCTACTAAAAGGGATCACTTAACCCGGCGTATTAGGTAGGCGTATAACAAAAAAGCACTTTCCTGACAACCACAAATGTAGGCGATACGTAAAATTTTTAAATAGAGTTGGTAGTAAATAAATAACGAACCATTATCACATATTTTTGAAAATATATCAAAATTATAAACAGACGCGGAAATCGTACATGACAAGTATATAAAATTTTTGATACTACGCCAACTGAAATGCCTACCAGCTGCTTCCTGAAATAATAATAATTGCATTATTATATAATAATATAAAAGTTTTGAAAAAATATACCAACATTGAAAGTGCATTATATACCTAATCTTCATTATCATAATATATCTATTGACACACGTGTTAAATAGGTATGTATAAGGTATACGTAGCGTAAAATAAAACACTGCAATAATGGTGCTTTTGACAAATTGATTCACAGACTAGCTTTCCTCCGCGGTTAACCCCGTGTTTCCGAGGGTTATTTTATTTTCCCGGGATATAAAGTACCCTATCTCTTATTCCAAGATATAATCTACGTGTGCATCGAGTTCCATTAAGATTGGTTTAATAGTTTCTGAGATCATCGCGGATCATGGAAATATTATAAACCTATATAATGGATACCTATATCCTACTACCTATATCATCCATGATATAGGTAGTTTAGCCGTTAATAACATAAGATTTTACGTCAGAAATCGGAAAGCAGGCAGGCAGGTGGGATTACGACTTTTTACACAATAATACTGCGATTTTAAATACCTTTGACAGTATAAATGCTGGTTTGCATAAGGTCAGCTGCTAACCTTGCAAAACTTTGATTTAAATACAGAGATTTATTTCAGTAGGGGAGACCGAGGGGATTTGAATCAAAGGTGATTTGGAACAGTACTGATTTCTCGGAACTTAAAATCGTCAGCGAGTTGGCAACGTTGCTTTTCAAGCACTTCCCTGCTCCCGCTGACGTGTAAGTTTGCTTCGGTGGCTTAAGTCGCGTGGTTGTGGAGTTACGCGTGCCATGTGACAAAAACCGTGAAAAGTAAGGTTTTAACGTTTTTTTACGATGCCTTTATTTTGATAAGGGTTTTGTATTTCGGTTTAAGTTATATATGTTTCGAAAGCTTATTAACTTAAGATTTGTTATATATATTTGGTACAATTAATTTCTGTGTATTAATACTGGGTTTTTTCTTACTGAGGAGATTTGAAACAGACTGTTTCAACTCTACGATACGATTTCTATCGATAGTATTTGGTGTATGAAACAAAATGTCAAATTTGTTTCAACTCCCCTCGGTCTCCCCTACAGACTCTATTCCTAGCAACCTGTGAGAGCTTCTAAAACCGGTCGAACCGTCAATGCTTTTGTTTAGTTACAATCGATTGGCTTCTCCACTCGATGGGCTCTTTCAGGAAAATCGGAGTGAAGTTGTTGTATTTAAGTTAAATTATTAAGAAAAGCGTATTCACAGTTAAACAGATTTATTTGAAGTAAGGAGAAAAATATATGACATAGAACAAATAATAAAATATTCAAAAACAGTAATAGCTAGTATTCCAACATTCCCCCTTAATGGCTACTTACTACCCCACTTTATCTACACTAAGGCCTATGGCCTGTACACAGGTATCATGGGCCAAACGCCCTAAAGGCTTTGTTAATACATCAGCCGGCATTTCGGCTGTGGGTAAATATTTTAATTCTATAGATAGGTCAGAAACCTTTTCACGAATAAAGTGATAACGCGTATCTATATGTTTTGTTCGACTGTGGTGAATCGGATTTTTAGCTAACATTTGTGCACTTTGACTGTCGCTAAATATCGTCACCCGGTCCTCTGATATACTACTAACCTCCGACAAAAAACGACGTAGGTAGAGAGCCTCCTTAGCAGCGGCTGTTAACGCCATATACTCTGCTTCTCAGCTTCAACCTCATCCTGCCTCTGAGAATATTCTTGACACGAACCAGTGGACAGCAATAACGGAACAGTTGGACAAGTTGCAACTTCCTCTACAGTTGGACAAGCTACAACAGTCTCCGTCACACCAACTCTGTTTTTCTTAAGGTCTGTAAAACAATCTTCAAAAAATGTTACATCTCTTGCTTTTATAAGTCTTCTCGGATATTGAGCATCTCTAAAGGAATAGCTTTTTGGGTCTGGATTGTACCCAACAAAAATATTTTGAGCAGCTTTAGCATCTAGCTTTTTCCTCTGACAAGAAGGTATATGGACTAGTGCTCGACAACCAAACACTCGTAAATGAGATAGATCAGGCTTATTCCCAGTCCATTTCTCCATCGGTGTTTGTGTTTTCAAAGCCACATGGGGACTCCTATTTTTCAAATAAATAGCGGTTTCAAGAGCATCTTGCCAATAAACCTTTGGCAATGAACTTTCCGCCAGCATTGAGCGAGCTTTCTCAACTATCGACCGATTTGTCCGCTCTGCCACTCCATTCTGCTGAGGGCTAAATGGAACAGTGGTCTGATGCTCAATACCTTTTGATTTCAAGTAATCCGTGAATCCTTTATTCACATATTCAGTCCCGTTGTCCGTCCTTAGTGTCTTTATTTTTGCTCCTGTTTGTGTTTCTACCAATAACTGAAATTCAGAAAACTTATTCATTACTTCTGTCTTTGATGAAATAAAATAGGGGAAGATTCTTCGCGAGAAATCATCTATAAATATGACAACATATTTATTTCCTTGGAAAGATGTTTCCGACATCGGTCCACACAGATCAGAATGCACAAGTTCCAATAAAGAAGTAGCTTTCTTATGCAAAATTGTTTTAAAAGGTTTCCTACTTTGCTTACCTTCAATGCACGCCACGCAGGGATCCTTATCAACTGCATCATAGTCCAGGCCAAGAGCTTGCCCTTGCTTAAGCTTATGCATACCAAAACGACAAAGATGACCTAGACGTTTGTGCCATAGACGATATTGCGACAGTCCAAGATGCACATTGTTGGCTAATAACTCCTAAGGTGCTTTGACAGTACAATCTAAGGTGTACAATCCACCATTGGTAGAACCATTTAAAACAATTTGACCTGTACAAGAAAAATCTTTATAAAAATTACAACCTTTTTTATCAAAAACTACAGTATAACCTTAACCTACTGCCTTTTTAACTGAAATTAGGTTTGAATTCAAATTTGGAACAACTGCAACATCAGTAACTGTACCTTCAGTACCATCTTCAGTGCTAAACTTTAGTTCACCAAAACCTGTACATTCGATTTCTTCACCATTTGCTACAGTTACTTTACCTGTATCTTTTTGAAGTAATTTCACATTATGTAATAACTCCATACTTGAGGTCATGTGGTTTGTTGCTCCAGAATCAATATACCAGTTTTCTTTCTGTTGATTCTTAACCGTATTCAAAGTTGTTGATAAGGTTACAGCATTAGCACCTTTTGAACTATTTATCCTATAAGGACACTCAGGTCGTTTATGTCCTGGTTCATGACATTCATAACAAACAATCTGTTTCTTGCTCTTATCTTTCTTATTTTTCTTAGAATTTGAAACATTACCTTTCTGAATAGTTCTTAATGCTAAAGTGCTCGGTTCATGGTTCATCCTTAGGGATTCACTGAGTAGTTTACCTCTTACTAGCTCACTTGTGACATTGACATTTGAATTTTCCAATGCCATCACTAGAGGATCATATCGTGGTCCCAAAACAACTAAAAGAATAGCAGCGACACTTGCATCTTCAATTTCCTTTCCAATATCTGCGAGATCCTGTACAGTACAAAGTACAGCGTTTATATAATTCTCCATATTGTTGTCAAACGTATCCAGGCTATATCTATAGAGTAGTCTTTCTAAAGCAAGTCTTCTGCCCAAGCCCTTTTCTTCATAGGCTGCCAAGAGAGCATCCTAAGCTTCTTTGGCTGTCTTTGCTCTTCGAACATACGTAATAGCTGATCCATCCAAAGTAAGGCAAATTTTTGATAAAGCCTTTAAATCATTTAATTCTCTTACTGATTGAGGTGTAGGGTCTCCTTCTTTGTAACCCACGATCGCCTCCCAGAGAACTTCATGCACTAGATACATCCTCATTTTAAATTTCCACGATGCATATTCTTTCTTACTTGAAAGTGTGAATGACGGCAAAGATGAACTACGATGAGCGTGTCGACCTCCATCACCGGCTGCTTCCATGGCAGTGTTTAGACAATCCTTTTGATTTGATCTATACACAAAAAACAAACAGCCACCGACTTCAAAACTGTTTCACCAAATTAAATACGTGTTTTCCCTCGTGCTGATAACGATTTGTTGTATTTTAGTTAAATTATCAAGAAAAGCGTATTCACAGTTATACAGATTTATTTGAAGTAAGGAGAAAAATATATGACATAGAACAAATAATAAAATATTCAAAAACAGTAATAGCCAGTATTCCAACAGAAGTAATCTTCATTACGATTTATTCCGGCATGGTTTAACCGTCAACTTTAGTCGCTCTTATTACGTTCTTTACTTGGACGACCAAGATTATTTACGACACTTCTACATCGATACAATAGGGACTTCAAAATGGACGATTTTTTATGTAATTCTTATTGTTACAAAAACTATTCAGCTTAGAAATTTATTGTTTTTTTTTTATTTTTCTGTGAAAATCTTGATGCGGTTTACAGAATACATCTACTTACCAAGTTTCAACAGTATAGTTCTTATAGTTTCGGAAAAAAGTGGCTGTGACAGGATCGGACAGACAGACATGATGAATCTATAAGGGTTCCGTTTTTTTTTCGGAACCCTAAAAAGTGTCTGTTTTTGAATTCCCTCGCAAATTTCCAAAATGCAATACGTGACGTCATTTTACATTTTCGACGTTTTCTGTCAACAAGTTGTTTGATGGTTTCTAGTGGTTATTTATAGTGTTTCGCGGTTGTTTTATATTAAGTTATTAGTTTTCTGTGCTTTTCCACTTTTTACTGATTTAATCATTTACTTTTTTCACATTCAGTAACGATGTGAACCAAACACTTCATTGTTGACATCGAACTCGTCTAATCTGACGTCTCAAAATTGGCGCGCCAAAATGGCCGCGTTTAAATCACCCGAAAATGTCAAACAACTCGTCGCAGTTTTCAAAATTTCATAATTCGCGCCCAATTTTCAAGTAAATGTCATCGTCCCGATTGTCCCATTTGAGAACCAAGTCGTGCGGGCGGACTTTGAAACCCCGATTGTCCCAAGAAAGAACTGACAGGAATTAATTTTAAAAAATTTGATGTTTAAGATTTTGGATGTATTATCTATATATTTTTTTGGTAATGTTAATAACCCGTAGAAACATTTAAAACAATGAAAAAAATACGTGCATATTCCCTATTTTCATAAAAATATCAAAATCATCTCTCTATTATTTAAGTAAACCTATGTCAGATTTTTAAGGTAGTAAATATAATATATTGCTTAATACCCTTTTATCCGTTATTAGAGATAAACTTGACGACATTTCAACAGAAGGATTACCTCGCGGCATTTTGTTTTTATTTTACACTTTTCTCTTGATATTATTCACCTAACTGGGCTGAAATATCAACAACAAAATTAGTAAAGATATATAATGATTTTATTATAATTACATTAGCTGTCCACGTGGGATCTTATTATACACCCGGAATAAAAAGTATCCTATCTTTTATTACAGGATATAATCTATCGGTTTAGTAGTTTCCAAGTTCATTGCGGACCAACATCATGACACGGAAGTTTTATGTAAGTATTAATATTTATTGTAAATTCTTATGGATTCAATTTTTGTAAATCCTTTGAAGGTAGGTATTTACGAGTACCTACATGAAAATATTAAACAGTTAATTTACGAAGTATACAGAAACGCGAGTGAAGAAACCACGTTGACAGATATTTTATTATAATAGGTATTTACTTACGAAACGAGCCAAATACAATTCCTATTGTAGTTTTTCTCAAATTTAAAAGTTACATCAGAATTTTATATAATTATTACACAAATAATAACAATAAATATAATTTAAAATATATTCATGTATTACAGATCAGTCAGTTGAGGATATAAAAAGTACTCTGTGGTTATGCGTATAGATAATACACTTTTTTTTACGAAGATTTTTGGCTTGGTATCGTGACCTTTAAGCCATTTCTTTATTTAAATATTCATCCTTTATGTTAAGTCACGTTTTATTGTCACTTTCACTGTAAAGTCTAGTCCTCGTCCATACAAGTCCGGTCTAATTTTAGTGAAATTGGCGGCTATTCCACTAAAACATTTCAAGGACTTTTTGGGACAACCTGGAAAGTCACGATACACGCTTTCATTTCATTTCACTTCACTTGTGCACTTAGATTGATCTTTATTGGACAAAACACCACCGAAATTATTCAATAAAACTCAAAATACACTAATTTAATGAAAATAAAACGAAAACACAACGTCACTTCGCAAGTTCCCGCCAAAAAGTCCATAATACTAGTGTATTATGGACTTTTTGGCGGGGTTACTGGTTATTCGATACAGTTCAGCGCAGTCAGTTCGTTTACGAACAACTGACTGCGCGTGCGTTTAAGTATTGTTAACCGAGCTACGTGAATTCTCGCGAGTATTTCTTTTGTAAAATGGCGGCGGATCTTCCAATGTGATACAATTACATCGATTTCCGAATCGAAGACAACCAAACGTAAGGGTATTTAACAAAAATATATACGAATGTGTACTTTTCAGAGACGCCAACATGACGCTGATCGACCTAGCCTCCACCTTACGTTTGGATGTCACCGATTTAGGAATCGATGTATGTATTCAGCTCGGGCAGCCGCAGCATCTCCATTACAAAATCCATACACAAACAAGATATCGACGTACTCAGCTTTTATAAATGATTTCTGCTACCTTGTCGCCTTGGAAGACCCATTTTACAAAAGAAATACTCGCGAAAATTCACGTAGCTCGGTTAACAATACTTAAACGCACGCGCAGTCAGTTGTTCGTAAACGAACTGACGCTAGCGAACCCAAAAACTTACCAGCGAAGACGGCATGCCCATTCCGAACTATACCGGAATTTGCCGATCTCTTATCACAACACTGTCGCTGTATGGACACTTTTTTTGTAAAAAATTATAAATGTTATTTTAATAAATTGCGACCTGTTCTGTTTCTAAGAACTAATTCTTCATATTTTGTAGAGATTTTTTTCAATATTCTTACTTTATTAGATAGCCAGATAGGTGAGGAAGTTTCGGTACATTTTGTACACTTCTAACTCCATTACTTTTTTTTTATTGGCATTTTAATCTTTAAGAAAACAGAGAAATAATTCAAAGTGACACGATTTAAAAGATATTGTATCGAAGCCATTGCAAAATTTCATCATTTTATTGATTTAAAAAACGTATTTACATGTTGTCTGAGTACCAGAAACAAAAAAAGTTAAAAATGTTACGTACTTTTTTTAAAATTTGATTTTGAAGTTGTAATTCGGGATTTTTTCGAGAAAATACTAAATTCTCAAATATCTCAGTAACGGTCAACATTTGTAACATGCAATCTAGGGTTCATTTCGTAGCTTACAGTGTATACTATCACGCCCTTAAAGGAATGTATCGAATAACCAGTAACCCTGTATATTAGGTAATGCCACAGATCGCTATATACTAGCACCTTGGACGAACTAGCAGTAGGTACCAAATTATGCAAAGAGGTAGGTACAATAACAACGTAGTATTCTATCAAGGTTCTATCAAACCCTTAATAAGTACTCAATGATCAAACTTTAATAATCAAAGTGATCAAACCAGTGATATTATAAAAGTTCCCAATTGGTTACCATTATTTTACGACTAGCTTACCGCCCGCAGCTTCGCTTACGTGGACTACACGATTTTGGCTGATTCGTTTTTCCAGATCTGGAGGGATATTTCAAATTATCCAAAAATAGCTTTTTTATTTTTCATACAAATTTTAACACCTCTTTTACCCCTTTAAGGGGTGAAATTCAAAAGATCCTTAAATACATGTTTCTTTCATTTTATTGAAGAGCATAAATACAAAATTTCAAGTAATTTTGATTAAAAAAACAATCCTACAAATTTTAACACCCCTTTATACCCCTTTAAGGGATGAAATTCAAAAAATCTAGGAAACATGTTTATTTCATCTATATATATAAAAGGAGAAGTCCTGACTGACTCATTAACGCTCAGCCTAAACCCTTAGACCTAGAAAGCAGATTTTTTTCACAGATGTTGTTTTTAAGACGTAACCGAGGAATAAGAACAGTTTTTCGAAATTCAACTAGAAGCATGAAACTGTGTTTTTAAGCTAACAATTAGAAATAAAGTAACATGCGTTTTAACGTTTTCTAAAACTCCAACCCTGAAGGGGTGAAACGGAGGTTCAAAGTTGGTATGAAAAATGAAAAGGCCTGACTCACTGAATCATCAACGCCGAGTCTACACCCTTGGACCTAGAAAGCTGTTTTTTTTTCCAAGGTATTGTTTTTAACATGTAGATGAAGAATGAGATAGGATTTTTCGAAATTCAATCTCTAAAATAGGTAAAAAAAAAGGGATACGCGGGTGAAACCGCGGGCGGAAAGCTAGTTATTTTATATTTAGAGGCTAAATACCAAATTTCATTCATTTCAAATAAAAAATGACAGAGTTTCATACAAACTTTGGACCCCCGTTTCATCCCTTTGCGGGGTGAATTTTGGAAAATCCTTTCTTAGCAGAAACCTACGTCATAATAACTATCTACATGCCCAATTTCAGTGCAATCCGTTCAGTGGTTTCAGCTGTGTGTTGATAGATCAGTCAGTCAGTCAGTCAGTCAGTCAGTCAGTCAGTCAGCCAGCCAGTCAGTCAGTCAGCCAGCCAGTCAGCTTCTTCTTTTATATACAGTGTGGGGCCTAGAACCGGGGATAATATTGAAAACTACTCTCTCAGAAAGTCTATCTACCTACTATCACAGCAAATGTTAGTTTAAAAATAAAAATAAAAGTCCACCATTGCATGCAGTGGCAACCTTTAAGTAAGGCAGCACTTACAATTTATATTTATTGCTTATATTTGTATGTTAGCGTTAGTGTTTGTTTTGTTGGTTGTCCATAAATAAATATAATAAAAATAAATAAAAATAGTAACCACGAAGCCGGAGACATTGCATTTTTTTTTATGTCACAAGTGACAACGAGGCAGGCGGGTCACCTGATGGTAAGTGACAACCGTCGCCTATTGACATTGGCAATACCAGGGGATTGCTAATGTGTTGTACACCCTATTCAATGCCTTAAAGGCGAACTGGCTCTGCCGGAACACACCAACAGGTGCTTGGCGACAGATTTTCAACTTGAGGGTGGTAGCCAGCCAGTCGAGTACCACATAGTACCCTACCACCGTGCTGTGGTTTCCTCACGATGTTTTCCTTCACCGAAAGCTCAAGCTCATTGTAGGATTCGAACCCACGACCTTCGCCGCGGTATTCGATGTCACTTACCACTGAGCTATCATCCACGGGGAGAGGACAAATTCTATTTTCCTCTGTCAGTTTTATCCACCCTCCGAGCATGGTGACATGGATGGATAAACTATCAATTTTATCCACGGGGAGAGGACAAAATGCTATTTCCCTCTGTCAATTGTATCCACCCTCCGAGCATGGCAACATGGGTGGATAAACTATCCACGGTAGATAAAACAGGGGAAACGTTTGTCCCCGATATTATTGCCATTATAAGAAAACTTTAAATCAATTACAAAATCGTCGAGAATACCTATCGTCGTATACCAGAGTATTTTTTTCGTTTTTAATCATCTGTGCTGGATATTGTCATAAAGTTGTATAAATGTGGATACTATGAAGGTGCATTAGCCGGTACGTATGGTAAATACACGATACGATTACGGGTTCTTACTTTGATGTGCACTGGTAGTCCATCTACTGTGTTTGATGGTTTCAAAGCCTAATAATTCCTGGCACAAATAATGTACATAATCCTTGTGCATTCGAAATAGCCGGCAGAATTCTGTGTCGGGTAATTCAAATGGATTGCTCGAATCGCGAATCGAATGCCGTTGCAGTTTTCGCTCGATTTTTTCCCTTTCCGACGACAACACTAAGCTCCAGTAAGCTCGAGACATTTTTATAATTTTTTTTTTCAAAGTTTACTTTGGAGAGAAACTTAAACCCACCTCCTAAAGATGAGGATAAATTTCTCCTTTTGTTATGTCAAAATATCTTGAATTTTTCTCTTCCCCCTAGTCTAGTCCCCATGCTATAGGCGGATGAATAAACCGTCTAATGTCAAAAAGTGATATAATTCTCTTTCCCCCTGTTGCCGTGCTTTGACAGGTGGATAAAATAATTTTGTACCTTGTCAGTGGAAATAAATAAATAACCGGTGGATAAAATGTTTATCCCCAGCCCATGCTAGCCCATGCAGCAATTGGAAAGAAGAATAAATAGTAAATAAATAATAATAAATAAGTGCGATAATAAGTATCTTTCTATCAGCCGACACGAGTAGCACAAGTAGTGTCACACAACCTTGACCCACACAACCCATAAATTGTCAAAGAGACGTTCCGAGTAGCTCCGAATCAGTACGATGCAGAACGAACTCAATCGATCGAGTTGAGCGGACCTATTGTATTTTGTTTGCATTACATCAAAGACTTTTAACTTTGAATCTATCTTTAAATCTCTTTGCATTACATTGAATTTAAGATTAAGTTTGTTAGAAAAAATCTAAAATTTAAGATTTGACTTTAATTAGTTGGGACCATAATGATTCAATTATCCCCGATTCCAGGCCACACACTGTATATAGATATAAAAAACGGGTCAAGTCGGACTCGCACACCGAGGGTTCAATACGAGGATTTCAATTTTTTTTCGATTACGTTTTTGATTACCTTACTTGAGGTTGGTGCCAATTAAGCTAGACCTCTAAATTGTATGAGCGCCGATACAATTCAAAGGTCTTTCTTAATTGGTGGTAACTATGTATGTATGGGGACATCCTTTAATTTTAAACTTTTAAACTTTTTTATATTTTGGAATTTTTCCTTTATCTGTGCTATAAGGCGTTGCTTCGTACCAAATTTCAAGATTCTGAGTTCACGGAAAGTACCCTGTAGGTTTTGATTCCCTTGCGAGTTTCGTAAATATGCGGAAATTTGCGGCTGTATCTTTTGATTGCGTTGGCTTAGAAGTTTGATTTTTTCACAGTTCCAAGGAACAGTAGACTTGAGTAGGTATTTGATATAAATTTCAGCTTGATGACCTCCACGCGTTCTTGAGAAAAAGGGTCTTGACAGATGGACGGACGGACGGACAACAAAGTGATCCTATAAGGGTTCCGTTTTTTTCCTTTTGAGGTACGGAACCCTAAAAAATGGCACACTAACGCATACTAGGTATACATAAATCACTTAGGTAATATTGCAATTACACACTACATTACACGGCACAAATACACACACACACGACGGCATTTTTAGTTGTTTTGGAGTCACTTTTACTTTTAGTTGCACTCGGTAAGTAAAGTGCATCCATTGCCGCCGACGACCCGACGACACATATCAAAGTTGGTAAATTAGTGGATTTTATTTTGGTTTTTATTTATTTTTTACCCTTAAATAAGGATAAATATGATTCGAATTCGGCCTTTGAATATTAGGGAACTCGGCACATAAAAATAATGAAATGGTATTTTTGTTGTAGGGTCTTATAAAATACGAAATGTTGTCGATTGCGCACCATCATTTAAAACGAATTATTATATTAATGTTTCACTATTGCATGAATAACGACGATATACGTTGAGAAATAGAATAGTTTCCCCATACGTGAAATTTCTTCGGCATTACTGTTGTTGACAAAATGAATGACTGTCTGACCGTTAAAACATCCCATTGCAAATAAAGCTCCTCAGTGGAAAATCGATAAGGAAGACCCGCACTAGTCTTTAATATGAGCCTTTGAGCTCTTTCCAATTCCAAGAGGTGAGTTTTTGCGGCACCACCCCACGAAATGATGCAGTAGTCAATAAGTGACTGGCATAGCGCGTAATAAACTATTTTAATAGTACGTCGTTCAGCTACATGTTTTAGGGTCCCAAAGATGTAGATAAGTTTTCGTAATCTTGGCTCAAGGGTACTGATATGTTGCATAAAGCTAAGAGTCTGATCAACTATGATACCAAGATACTTTATTGATTCTGCTCTGAGTAGGGTAGGACATGCACACGACGAGGAATCAGGAGCTGCGCAAGAAGTTAAATGTGCAATGATCGATAAATCAGGAGATGGGAGCAGATTTTTTTATGAGCAAATGCTATATATTTAGTTTTGATCACATTTAAGGATAACTTATTTTTTTGAAGCCATTTGCACACTTTATAGAACCCTTCCCGCGCACTCTATGCGAGTAGATTTATAATTAAGCTATGCGAGTCTGTTGCATATAACAAGTGGAAAAATGTGCAAGTCTCATTAGATTATTTCACTATAAACTCCGTAGCCAAAATAAGCGGTACCTACTCCTGCCTTTTTATTTGCTACAATTGTGGCAGCCCTGTGGATCTGAAAATTCCGTCAAAAAATGGAAGCCTTGAAACGCAAACGCACGTCAGACTAGTGCGAAAAGATTATATACCTACATACCTACATTCGGAACATTGTATAAGAACGTCCGGAGCTCATGCCGCCTTGCTCAGGGAACGATTTAGGCATTACCCCTGCTTGGCTACTCACTTCAAACTCAAACTCAAACTCAAAATGTTTTATTCAATTTTGGGACACTTAAGGAACACTTATTGAACGTCTTATTGCTATTTTTAATGCTATTGTTACTGTTACCACCATTTCCAAATAAAGACCTGTCAGGAGAAGAAACGGCGAAATAAACTCCCCGGTTTTTTTTTTACAATAGTCCCTCTTTTCTCTTTTAAATACTTATAATAATGGATACATTGTATAATATGGTTTAAGAAGAGCAACTCATTGCCATGCTTTGCCATCATTCATATATTCTGCTACTTAATGGTAAGCTTTTAGACATAATTTGTGTTTGATGACACGTTTAAAATTTAAAAAAGGTAATTCTGTAATTTCTCGAGGTAGCTTATTAAAAAAACGTATACTTTGCCCCACAAAAGAATTGTTAGTTTTATGTAATCTTATAGTAGGAACCTAAAGTTTATCCTTCTTTCGAGTATTAATATTATGCAAATCGCTATTATTTTTTAAGCTGTTAATATTCTTTCTTACATATATTACATTTTCAAATATAAATTGGCACGGTACAGTCAATATATCAATTTCTTTGAACTTTTCCCTAAGTGAATCTTTAGATTTCATATAATAAATTGCACGAATAGCCTGCTTCTGCAACACAAAGATCGAGCTTACGTCAGCAGCATTACCCCATAGAAGAATACCAAAGGACATTACGCTATGAAAATAAATAAAGTATACTAAACGGGCTGTATTAATATCAGTTAGGTGTCTAATTTTCCATACCGCAAATGCTGCAGAGCTTAGTCTATTCGACAACTTATCTATGTGAGGGCCCTACTGCAGTTTGTGATTCAATGTAACTCCTAGGAAAACTGTTGATTCCACAAGGTCTAACACTTCATTATTTATCAGTATATTGGTTTGGGCTTGTTTAACATTAGGCATTGTAAATTTTATGCATTTCGTTTTCTTACTATTAAGTACTACATTATTAGCACTAAACCAATGCACGACGTCCGAGAGGGCATTATTTACATCTTCAAAGTTACATTTTTGTCTATTTATCTTAAATAAAAGAGAGGTATCATCTGCAAATAATACAATATCATGTTTATTGTTTACCAAATGAGGCAGATCATTGATATATACTAAAATAGGAATGGACCAAGAATTGAACCCTGTGGAACGCCCATAGTTACGGGGCACCCTGGAGATGTTTTTCCATGTATATCAACTGTTTGTAATCTCTTGCACAGATATGATGATATAAGCCTTAGGGCTAGGTCTCTTATACCATAATTATCTAACTTCCTGATCAATGTTTCATTATGTACACAATCAAAAGCCTTGAATAGGTCACAGAAAACACCTAGCACATCCTGTGAGTTCTCCCACGCTTCAAAAACTTTCTTGATAAGCTCGATACCTGCATCGGTTGTCGAGCGACCCCTAGTGAAACCGAATTGCTTACTATGCATCAACTTATGTTCATCAAAAAAGGCTAGCATTTGATTAAGAAGGAGTTTTTAAAAAAAAATACTGAAAATAGGCAGTATTGAGATAGGTCTAAAATTGGAGGGATCAGTTGTACTACCAGATTTAAATAATGGAATTATTTTACTGTATTTCATTTGATCAGGAAATTCACCATTTTCAATACATGAATAATGCTATTGAGTACTTTGACGGAGAGTCCCCATAAATCAGCAGACGTTTTTTTTCCAATGTTTTAAAAACTTTCAAAATATCTCCAGGGGTAACAGCTACAAAATTAAATTTAGTACTACATTTTTCAACATGAGATTTTAGAATGAATTCAGCTAATGAAGGTGACGAATTTAAGGATTTAGTTAGAGAGACTGGCATATCAGCAAAGAATGATTCGAATGCTGTGGCTACTGCAATATCATCTTCAATTACATCATTATTTATTTTCAAAAACTAATCTAATCTATAATTAATAATAAAAAATAATAATATAATTAATTTTAAAAAATGATTTTATCATTTCTAATTGTTGTTTTTCCAGTCTCAGAGTTTATAATATTCCACGTTGTTTTAGTTACATTAGATGACTGCACAATTTTATTTCTCACTGCAATAGATTTGGCGCTAGAACAAACCTTTTTAATAATTTTGAGTAGAGTTTTACATAATTAATAAATGCTGAATTAAAATTATATGATTTTTCATGGTAAAGTTCATACAGCCTTCGTCTACTTATGTGGATGCCAGTGGTGGCCCAATCACTAAACGCCATACAGTTTCTAATTTGAACAGTCTTAGGGGTAAATATGCGCGCATGTTCACTATGTACTACCTCAAAAAGTGAATTGTACATGCGGTTTGAGTCCTGGTCACAACTTTGGAAGCAATTAAGGATCATCCACACCCCACTCTTACCGTAGATTGTCCCTGCAGAAGGTGTAAGACTAGCCGGCTTTAGCCTTACTGTCGAAGACAACCATTTTACGAGTAATTTCTGACATAGTCATCTTCGACATTATATTATTTACTAGCGGACCCGGTAGACGTCGTCCTGCCCTGAAATTAAAACAAAACTTAGAACCCGATTCCAGCGCTACCGGGTCCAATGGTGATCCAATGGTTCCACAAACCATTGAGGAACCCATTGAAATATACACACAAAATTTCATTCAAATCGGTCCAGTGAGAAAAGAAAATTTTAGTTTTTACTATTTTCCTCGTATTTTTCACGTTTGTTCTTTCTATAAGAATCTTTCTCAGACTTCATCAAACACAACAAAAAATAAATCAGGTAAATAGGTTTTGCGCTTAGCATTACATTTAGTGATTCATTTTATATTCCGGGATATTATTATTTTATACTAAATACTGGATAAAAATAAAGTTACTATAATATTTATAAAGATTTTATATTCGGTCATAATAACTTATCCATAAACATGAAACATAAACAACGTTAAAGACTTATAGCCTAGGGTCGATAATTTTTGAAACAAAAAAATAATAGTAGGATGAAACCCATTGGAAAAGGAAGAGAATATAACAAAAATGAAAGAAAATAGTTATTTGTTATACAAGAGAAAAGTTGTTTATTAACCACGTCCTCAGTTTTGATGACCGAGCAAGCGAAGGATTCTAAAAAAAATTAGAATCCTGAGCGTAAGCGAGGGAATCAAAAGAGCACGAGGTGAAAAATCTTTTCACTCGAGTGCAACACGTAATTTTTCATCCCACCTCAGCGAGGAAATGACTAAATGCAAAAAAAGAAAATGGCGCGCGCAAAGCAAATAAAAAAAAAGTATACTAAGAAGGTTCCGAGTCTGAGTTTTTAACAAATTAAAAAATGATTCCTTAATTTCATTTTTTGATTTGTAAAAATTATAATTTTTTACGTATTTTTGTATTAGTTTAAGAATAAAATTGTTAATCATTTGAAAAAAAAAGCCAATATAGTCAGATGGTCCAAAAATATTTAAAAATGTAATCTTGCTGAGTTTCTTGCCGGGTCTTCTCAGTTGAAGGCTGACTTCCGAACCGGTGGTAACTTCTGTAATTCGACCTTCATAAGTGCCCTTCTAGGGCCTAAACTGAATAAATGGTTTTGAATTTGGCTTTGACTTTGGCTTTGACTATGATGTATGATAAATTCGGCATCATGGAGGGAGAAGTAAAAAGGTTTAATGATGATTTGAATTCACGAACTTAGTGCACACGATGTTCTATTTACTTTATCCTCTAGAGGATAATAACGGCTTTTACACTCATATATCGAAGAGCAAAAATACTCTTTCCGAGATGAAAAATAAATTACGGGCGATCTGAGGTCGGGAAGTGGAAGGGATTAACGGTTTATGACAATTTCCGGCAAAACTACAAGTCCTATGGAAAATAAGTTAAATAGCTGTTTTTTTTTTTCTGGATAAGCTTGTGTTTGACCACAATCTCACCATGGTAAGTGATGATGTGGCCGAAGGTGGTAAGCACACAAAGCTTAGATGGGAACTGGCTCTCAAGTGCAGCTATCGAAACACATCGATAGGTGCTTGGCGACAGGTTTTCAACTTGAGGGTGGTAGCCAGCCAGTCGGGTACTACGAAGTACCCTACCACCGAAAGAGTTGTAGGTAATAAAATGATCTACAACTTTTGTGTTAACACTTTTTTCATATAACCTCAAAATTTATGTGAAACATTCAAATAACCAAGTTTTTGATTTTTTATTTTAATCTTTTACAAAACAATTTTGTTTTTCACGAAATTTGGTGAAAACTTCTCAAACACATTGTATTTTTTTTTATTTACAATATATATTTTTCACCATAGATTAAGAATTGGTCCTCGAGCGGGGCGCGACGATTTATTCATCTATGTATTTCACCTTATTTTGACCGAAAATTCTTTCGTCAAAATCTTTATTTTTAATTTCGGTGGTTTTTTAGTTCTTTGAAATCTCTAAATTCTGATCGTAAAAAAATGTACTTTGTGGCCCAGACCCTCCTAGCCCCTTCCCCACTTCTCTATGAAATACGTTTTGATGGGCTAAAATTTTCCGTGGGTCACTCAGGTATGTAAGTTATCTTAAAATAGCAATAAATAGGCATCTTCTCATATAATTTAAAGAAGATTCCTTCCACTTCACGACGTCAGATCGCCCGTAATTTATTTTTCCTTTCATTTTTGTTATATTCTCTTTCTTTACCAAAGGAAAAAAAAATAGTAGGGTGAAATACTATTTTTTTTTCCTTTTTACCATTTTCAAAGGCTTCTGCACTGGTCTATATCTTATTGATAGGTCTCCGCGCGCTCTGACAAAGCGCGGATCCGAATGCAATATATGATAATTTGCATAGATTAATAATAGGTCATCGCGCCGGTCCGAACGGCGCGCGATGACCTATTATTAATATATGGGCGCGCGATGACTTATTATTAATCTATGGATAATTTGTTAACTCTTAACTCTCACATATAACATGTCTATGAAAAGGAAAATATAGACTTCACTAAATACATTAATTGTCTTATTCTAAGCCTAAAGATGATCATTGGATCCTTTCAAGTATTTTCTTCTCATTTAATATAATAACTATTAAGATCTTGCTATAAAGTCTGCCGTGAAGGGTCTAGCTGATGCTATCAAACCTATAATGGGTTCTTCAGACGGTAACACACCGTTGCTGCAATCAATCCGATACTTTTGTAGAATTCCCACGAGAGTGATAAATACGAATGACTTCGCCAAGGAGTCGCCCGGACATCGTCGGCGACCTGTAAAAAACATAAACAAAGCGTTGAAGGCGCTAGGCCTGCTGGTTATACTAAATAGGTATAATACGAATACCTACTTATCATATAATATATGCATATATTAGATTATTGATAGGTCAAACAAAGCGCGCGGAGACCTATCAGTAATCTAAGTAACTTTTCTTCAAACTAATTGACTTTATTAGATTTTGAATTATGTGATATTGGCTAAGAATTAGTAAAACTATTATTTTGTGGTGAAAATGTACGTACTTATTAAGTTAATTCAATTAAACTAGTTAATATATAGCTTTATGAGTCTTAATTTGCTTTTGTATAAAATAAAAATAACCTTGTTTGATAATAACGTTACAATTAACTGATCCGATTTGGCATTTCGCATTTGCTTTTGTGACTAATGAACAACACAAAATAGGTAATTTACTATTGCTTTGGATCGCTTTGCAGATAATAGGTATACAATCGCATAGCAGAACGAAATCGATTACAATTGTTAATAATATTTAATTATTATCTAAACTTATAACTACAGCTAATTATTTAACTACCTGTAGATACTTATAAGTAAGTTATTTACTAGCACCGACCTAATCCGAAAGGGTACATGTGTTCCGAATTTTTCAGTTTTCCTTGCTCATCAATGAATCTCTCGGGCTTAAACAATGTCGGTTCCTCCCATAGTTGTGGATCGAAATGTATATCCCCAACGGATATTAGCACAGTCGTATCCTTAGGTATGATGTATCCGTCGATAACAGTTTCCTCGAGGACTCGCCTCGGTCCAGCAAGTGGTGTGATCGTGTAATATCTTTGCACTTCTAATAAAAACGCTGAAGTGTATATTAACCTGAAAATTATCCAAACACATTGATATCAGTAACTTCTTCTATATAGTCAGTCCCAAACGTTATTATTACCTAAAGTTGTTTCATAAAAGTGTACTTACCTTCTGTACAGTACACTTCTATTAATCAATTCTACGGTATGTGATTTAGCATTATGGCGCGACACTGCCACGCGCCGGCGGACCGAGGCGTTGGCATCTCTAAGAACTTTAGGCGATGATAGCTCATTGGTAGTGATGTTGGATACCGCGGCGAAGGCCTTGGGTTTGAATCCTACAATGGGCTTGAGCTTTCGTTGAAGGAAAGCATCGTGAGGAAACCACAGCACGGTGGTAGGGTACTTTGTAGTACTCAACTGGCTGGCCTCACCCTCAAGTTGAAAATCTGTCGCCAAGCACCTGTTGGTGTGTTCCGGCAATTGCAGTTTGCTTTTTAGGCATTGTAATAAGGTGTTCAACACATTGGAAATCCCCCTGGTATTGCTAATGTCTAAAGGCGACGGCAGTCACATACCATCAAGTGACCCGCCTGCCTCGTAACAAATGGCATACAAAAATAAAAAAAGTACTATTCCTACCTACAGATCGCATCCTAGATTAATTGGCTTAGCATGAAATTCATATATCTACTTGTGACTGTGAGACCGATTTTGTCACATAAACGGATACCTATACGAAGCGACAAGAAGGCGAATACGTGGCGAGTAACATTTCATGAATATGAGGAACGAAAGCTAACTAATACGAGTAAACTGCAACAACCTTTTGGAGGTATCTCATCCACATCTACAGGTAGAAATACAATTTCTCTAGCGAGTTTAGACAATCAGATTGTTATAAGTAAATTACTTTGTACTGTAAATTGAAAGCTGACAGGTAGGCGGACGTGCCCCTGAACTCTTTTACGCCTTGGATGGATTTGTTTTATTATCGAGTAAATATATAAGGATGGCTTATTTTTTTAATTTACGTCTGATTAGTCGTTCTGACCAATTTTTACTATGAGACCAACACTGAAATCGTAACAAAATGTTTTTTCAATGATTTGATTGTTGGTGATAGATTAATTTTAGAATCCTTCGCTTGCTCGGTCATCAAAATTGAGCACGTGGTTAATAAACAACTTTACACTCTTGTATAACAAATAACTATTATTGTGGAATGCAAATGTATGAATAAATAAATGAAAAAGCCCAACATAGGTTTTGAATAGGTTCCTACCTACATGCCATCTCAAGTATCCACTTTGTATATAAAGGATAGTCTGTTTCATATTATTGAGGTGAGTGATAGATAGCTCAGTGGTAGTAACGACGTTTACCACAGCGAAGGTAGTGGGTTCGAAGGCAAACATCGTGTGGAAATAGCACGGTGGTAGGGTACTTTGTAGTTCCTGACTGGCTGGCTACCACCCTCAAGTTGAAAATTTACCGACAATCGCCTCTTGGTGTCTTCCGGCAGTTTCACATGAGAGCCAGTTGCCTGTAAGGCATTGTAATAAGGTGTACAACACATTGGCAATCCCACTGGTATTGCTAATATCTATAGGTAGTGGTAGTGACTTACCATCAGGTGACCCGCTTGCCTGGTTGTCACTTGAAAAATAATAATAAAAAAATCCGGAAATAATGTTATGAATTACTTACTTATGACAATCAGTCCAGCATGGCGTATCGTCACCTATCAACCGGCTGATCTCATCGTAGACATTTTTTTGAATCCTTGGGTTTCTTAACAAAATAAGTACAGCAAATTCTAACATATTACTGGTAGTTTGAGATCCAGCAATGATTAGGTCTAAACAAACGATAGTTAATTGCTCTTCTGAAAACAAATTAAAACGTCCATATGAACATTTTATTAAATGAGAAGATTATTTCATAGATTTAAAGCTAATGTTGCAATAATAATTAGCAAGAACTATTTAGAAATAATTCTACAACATAATTTAATAGAGTCCATAATACTGGAGTATCTTTTTAATAGGAATTGATAATAAGTAATTAGTTAAGTAAAAGTACCACATTACACCTGCTACAAGTCTATTGAATTATTTAAATTGATTGATAACAACAGACAAACACTTACCAGTAAATAAAAGCTGATCGTTATTTTGCATTTCGTGCAGAAACGAATAAATAAAATCTTTTCCGTCTACAAGATTGTCCTTGTGCCTTTGTATAGCTTCCTAAAATTTACAAATAATTGAGCGAGATAAACCATTTCTTCACACACGCCTACAGAATGAGTGTGCTATTGATTATGCTTATCATAAATAAGCACACTTCCTTCTATAAAATATTGCGAGTAGAGTGATGTAAAATGTATGGGAGTGAACTTAGTTCTCAAGCTTTCTATTGCTAGCTCTTCTCAACAAAAGCAAACCAAACTGGTATTTGAATCGAACTATGGTTATATGCTATAAGATTTATTTCTGCAAGAATTCATACCTCAATAATTTCAGATATTTGTTTATTAACTTTACATATAAGGTTATATCCACTCCACTCCGGTAAAAGAAACCTGCACCACGGCATTTGATTTAGAAGACCGCCGGTAAATGAAAAAGCTTTTGATCGTATCGCCATTAGTTCTAGTAAAAGTTTCAACTTATCTTCTTTAATCTTTTCACCTATAAAAAAAATTGCTGCATTTTATGCTGTATATAACAGAAATTCTTTGGAGTACTCTGAGTCCTAGATAGATGGATACCTATCGACCAAATTGGCTTTCTTTACAACGATTCACTTTAGTTACACGTTAAAGGAATGTCTTGTAACAATGACAATTCGTCGACATCTGCTTTGTCTAGAAGGGCTAGTCTTTTTGTATGTGAAAATCTTCAGCAGTAGATATCACTTGGATGAATATGATGCAATATATATATTGCTTAACAACAAAACATTAGTTATCATACTATATGTCCATTTAACTTTTTACCTGCAACATATTTCCATAAAACGTTCATAACTGACGCAGCGAGAATACTTTTCAGATTGATCGGCTTATGATTAAACATTTTTATGTAATCTATTAAAGTGATCATTTCATTTTGTATTTCTTTTTCCATTATTGTTTTTCCAAAGCCAACATTACGCAACTGTTTTACTGTGAATTGTCTATTTTCTCGCCATAAAGGGCCATCCGCAAAAGTAATACCTGAAAACATATAACATCATCATCATCATCATGTCAGCCGGAAGACGTCCACTGCTGGACAAAGGCTTCCCCAGAGATCTCCACGACGGCCGGTCTTGCGCCGACAGACGTCGTCCTGCTCTGAAATTAAACATAACTTAGAACCCGATTCCAGCGCCATCTACCGGGTCCAATTTTGTTTTAAATCATCGAGTTACCCATTGAAATACACACACAAAATTTCATCCAAATCGGTCCATTGTTACCGTACTCCTCCGAAACGGCTTGACCGATTTTGATGAAATTTTATATGTATACATATTTAGTAGGTCTGAGAGTAGGTTGTTATTTATTTTTGGTACCGCTAGATCTCACGGGAACGCGGATCCTACGGGAACGCGGGTGAAACCGCGGGATACAGCTAGTAAAACATAGATAACAACCTATTCTCAGACCTACTGAATACACATATAAAATTTTATAGGTATGTTGGTAGAGTCAATTGTAACGTTCATAAGTGCCTTAACAGGGCTTAAACTGAATAAACGAGTTTTGAGTTTGAGTTTCGAGTTTTTCAGAATCGGTCAAGCCGTTTCGGAAATACTTTATTAGCATACTCCTCCGAAACGGATGAAACCGCGGGGGACAGCCAGTAAAAAATAGATAACAACCTATTCTCAGACCTACTGAATGTAAAATATAAAGTTTTTATATAAAAAAGAATTTTATATATATGTATAGATATAAGTACCTATATGTAAAAGTTAAAGTTAAAATGAATTCATACCTACTGGTAACTATATGCAGTTTACACATACGTTAGTAGAATAAAAGTACAAAGAGAATGAACCCGTATTATTGCAGCCTCTTCATGTAGAAATTCTAAGGCAGTCGAGCGTAGTGCAACTAGAGTGTATTGAAAGGAACCTATTGGAAAGGTTCTAGAAATGTCAAAGCGTTGTCGGAACTCCACGTAACGTAGTGGGGTAGAGGTTGTTTCTTAGACAGATAAAACATCTGACACAATATTCGGGACATGACACACACTACCTATTTGTTAGGTTTTAGTTAAAAATACAAAAAACAGGCACTTAAAAATACTGCACTAAAAATAATAAAAACATCATTTATAAATGTATCATCTATCCCGTAAAAGCCTTAGTGTAGATTACGATTTTCTGTTAAAGAACTCTAGTGGCTTTCTTATGGCTCCAGCATAAGATCCGGAAAACAGTCCATGGCCAAAGAGCATTTCTTTTAAGGCGAATGATAGGTTGCGGTCGTGATATTGGATACCGTGGTTAAGGTCGTGGGTTCAAATCCTCCAATGAGCTTGAGCTTTCGGTAAAGGAAAACATCATGAGGAAACCATACCACAGTGGTAGGGTACTGTAATACCTACCCGACTGGCTGACTACCACCCTCAAGTTGAAAATCTGTCGCCAAGCACCTATCGGTGTGTTCCGACAGCTGCACTTTAGAGCAAATCCGTCTGTCCATCCGTCTGTCCGTGTGTCACCACCGACTATCTCCGGAACGGGTGGACCTAGCAAGTTGAAATTTATACCAGATAGGTGTATAAAAATCAAGGTCCTGAGTCAACACGATAAAAAGATATGGGTAAATTTAGATTTTCGCGAAAACTTGTAAGTACCAAAATTTACCTTAATTTTCAACTTTTTTTATTTTTCGGAATTTTCCCTTTACTTGTGCTATAAGACCTTGCTTTTAACCAAAATTGACAATTCCAGGTCAACCAGAAATCGAGAAAGCAAAAATCTAAATTTACCCATATCTTTTTATCGTGTTGACTCAGGACCTTGATTTTTAACCTAATAGGGACTATAAACTTCAGTATCTGGTATAAATTTTAACTTGCTAGGTCCACCCGTTCCTGAGATAATCGGTAGTGACACACGGACAGACAGACAGACAGACGGACAAGAAAGTGATCTTATAAGGGTTCCTTTTTTTTACCTTTTGAGGTACGGAACCCTAAAGATATTCTTACCCATTTTCTTTCCAAGGCATCTTAATTTTATGAAGAAACTTGTCGGCCGACCTTCAAACTCTTTCTCAATAAATACTTGACGAACATTTTTTTCACCATAAACTACTATAATCAGCTCTCCGCCAAGTTTTAAGCCTAAAACTTGAGTCGAGTATTTTTTAGAAAGTTCCAACAATCCTTTAAATTGCGAGCCATGTTCTTTAGTCATACAACGCACAACATTACTGCATCCAATAAAAGGATACCACTTTGGACCTGCAAATAAAAATATCTTATTGAATTATCAATTCGCTAGTATGTCCGGATCCGGATACTAAAAAGATTAATCCTATCTTATTAATATTATAAATGTGAAAGTTTGGATGGATGTATTTTTGTTACTCATTTACACCAGAACGGCTGAATGGATCTGGATGAAATTCGGCATGGAGATAGATTATAGTCTGGTATAGCAGAAGGCTACTTTTTATCCCGGGAAAAGATGATAAGATCCCTGGGGAACGCGGGTGAAACCGCGCGGAACAGCTCTGCTAGTATCCTACTAATTCTACTAATATTATAAATGTGAAAGTTTGGATGGATGGATGGATGTATGTTTGTTACTCATTTACGCCAGTACGGCTGAATGGATTTGAATGAAATTCGGCTTAGAGATAGATTATAGTCTGGAATAGCACATAGGCTACTTTTTATCTCGGGAAAAGATAAGATCCCTCAGTAACGCGGGTGAAACCGCGGGGGACAGCTAGTAAAAAGAGAAATAAATAATAAACTATTATATTTTTATTTACAACCTATCCTACTAATTTCATAAAATTTAAAGTATGTTAGGATATGAAGATGTTCATTACTCTTTCATTCAAACACTGTTCGGATCGGATTTTATTGAAACTTGGCACACATGTAAATAATAACCTGGAATAAAACATTGGATACTTTACTGAATGTTTAAAATGTTTATATTTTAATATTCTAAAAGTCTAAAAGCTAAATAGGTTGTTTTACATGAGTTACATGCCAGCATCAACAACAGCCCTACACCCAATAGGTAGGTTGTACCTACTTGTCTTAGTTGTGAAAAATCTAAAGCGGTAGATCTAGAACCTAAATTACAAGGAAAGCTGTCACGTCTTTCGAAAGTGTGATCGCAAGGTATATGCAATCCATCTGTGATCGAAAACTATTTTTTGGATTAGTTAAAAGTACCTACTATGGAACTCTACAGTAACTAATCCTGGTTCGACGTGCAAAATTATTTTCGGGCTAGCGCTATACAATTTACTAAAGTTTTATCTCAATATGATAAATGAGGATGATAATAAACCCCTTTAGGAGTTAGGTAAATTTCGAAAAATCCTATATTTCTAGGTTCAAGGGTTTAGGCCGGGCGATGAGTGAGTCAAGCCTTCTCTTTTCTAGCTGTTCCCCGTGGTTTCACCCGCATTCTCGTGGGATTTTTTCCCGGGATAAAAAATATAGCCTATGTTACTCAGGGATAATGTAGCATTCTAATGGTGAAAGAATTTTTGAAATCGGTCCAGTAGTTTTTGAGTTGATTCGTTACAAACATACAAATCATTCCACTTTATACCTACCATTAGTAGAGACTATAGATTTATGGACAAGTGGGATTTCATCATTATCGTATCGTACCGTTACGAAATAAAGATAACAGATTTATTATCAAGGGAGATTTCTGCTTCCTCCCACATAACATCCTATCCTATAGATAATATTCCCAGCAATGCAGTTGTAAATTACTATTTTAAACTTGAATAAATACATTTTTAACCTTTGATATTCAATCCATATCAATCTGGTACTAAGCTAAGCTTAGCCTATGGAAACCAGATTTACCTATGACACAGGTTCTATATGAGTATTCCTTTAATAAAGTAAAATCGTTTTCCTCAACAAGTCATCGTCAATCAAGTCAAGACCCTGTCTTTTATGTCAGCAACTGATTAGATTTCAATCATAAAAACCAGTGAAAAATATTGCGTATCTTATACCTAAACAATTACCGTACCTTTTTTTATTCTGGATAAGCTTGTGTTTTACCACAACCTTCACCATGGTAAGTAATGATGTGGCCGAAGGTGGTAAGCACACAAAGCCTGGATAGTAACGGCTCCCAAGTGCAGCTGTCGGAACTCACCAATAGATGCTTGGCGACAGATTTTCAACTTGAGGGTGGTAGCCAGCCAGTTGGGTACTAAAAAGTACCCTACCACCGTGCTATGGTTTCCTCACGATGTTTTCCTTCACTGAAAGCTCATTGTAGGATTCGAACCCACGACCTTCACCGCGGTATCCGACGTCACTACCACTGAGCTAGCATCGCCTTAACCTTACCTATAGTTTGAAAATGAGAATATAAGCGCTAGTCTAATTATCTTCAAAACTCAAGACCACATACTTAGGTAGACGTTGTTCATTTCTAAAAGTGAATTTTCCAAACAAAAAGTTGCCCAGTTAACTTTATTCGGACAATTTACAAACATATAAAAAATTGCTAAATTGACAAATTAGTTCAACCGTTCTCAGGCGCTAACGAACAAACATCATTTTTGTTATTTTTATGGATAATCGTTTCCACTGAGTTCACAAACTAAATAATTGCTTATTAGTATGTGAGATAATAAAATTTAAAAGATATTTCGTAGATATCATATAGAGAGAGATGTTATTGAAATATGAGCACCTATATTTATGTCATAGTTCAAAGTAACATTGAAATGAGCGTGGTGCCATTTTCACACGGGTATTAGTTTCAGTTAGGTACCTAACCATGATAGATTTCAAGGCAATGTTGGTACAGAAATAGTTATGTCGAATGTCGTAACGAAGGTCGTGACTTTGAATACTAACTACAATGAAATTGAGTTTTAAGACATTTAACTAAAAAAAGAACAACATGACAACATGAGGAAACTATAGCACAGTGGTTTTGGTAACCGCCTGCCTAAAATGAAGTGTCCCTTAGAGCTCGTACACACGCGCCGACTGCGTGTGAACGAGCAACATGCTGCTCGTGTAAACGAGCCCTTACGGTGAAAAACGGTTTTTCGGTTTTTGTGCGGCCATTATACGGTAGGATTGTAGACAGACAAACCTGTCAAGAATAAAAATTATGCTTTACCTACTCGTTTCACAAAATTAAAACTATTCAATTAAATTTTCTAGAATTATTATAATAATAACGAACTTACCTGGTGGATAATTCTGGGGTCTTTTAATAGATTGAAGTATGTATCCAGTCAGTACTAATATAAGAACTGTTAGAAGCGTCGTTATCATTATTCAATGACGTTGAGGCCTGCCAGGCAGCTTTGGGGTGATAAAAGCGCCGAGTCCTCTTCACAATCGATGCACAACTGGTAACATACATACTCGTACATAACGTGAAACTTGTCTAGTAGCACAGTATCTAGTAGGCCAAAGAGTGAATCATTATCATTCATGTAATTTTATTCCTAATAGCTGTCCCCCGCGGTTTCATCCGCGTTCTCGTGGGATTTTATACGGGATATAAATTATTTGTGTGCCAAGTTTTATCATGATCTTACGCAGCACACGCAACGGAAGCTATCAAAAGGAATAGTACATTACGATATGTGTGACCTAAGTTGCCTATTATTGCACGGTGTGAAGTTAGCGCCCGAGCGCAGCGAGGATGCTAAACGCCGTGCAATAATAAAACTGTGCTATAATAAATTTTCCCCTTTTTTGCAACATTTTTCATTGATGCTCCGCTCCTATTGGTCATAGCGTGATGTTATACAGCCTGGGCTATCCAACACTAACGTATTTTTTTCAATTAGAACCAGTAGTTCCTGAGACTAGCGCGTTCAAACAAACAAACAAACTCTTCAGCTTTATTATAATAATATGAGTACAGATATTTCTAAGACTATGTAAACCATGAAGCGAGTTGTGGCCATATATGAGGTGGATTTAGTAGAATAAATTATTAAAAAAAATCTAAAATGAACCAAACCTCTGTGTGAAGTTGAGGTATCCGTAACTTACTTTATTAAACTTAACATACGTATTAAAATGATGAACAGTGTTGCGTAAGTTTCTTAGAATTTTTAGGAGCTAAATTATTACATATTTTTATTTTATTAATAGATAGGATAGATAATACATTAAATACTTACATGGAGTTATTGAAAACGTTATGTAGCTATCCACAATATGATTTTTGATTCCTAAAACATAGTACTTATATTTTATTTCTTTTAGTAACTTTTACTAATTAATTTTTACCTGTTTGTGACTAACACAACAAACCACACCGTGAGAAAAGCAATTTTTCCAATTGTCGTTGTTTACTTGCATGTAGTAAATACCTACTATTTTTTACGCCAATATTACACAATAGTTGTCACTAACACTAGACTGGCATGTGAAGCGCGTGAGGCGGGAAAGATTTTGATCTGTGTACCTATTACCAGTAGAAGATACAAATAGCAGATATCGTCATCTGCTACTTTTTTCACTGAACTAACGATTGTAACAATTTTTCGCGTATTCAGAAAATTCTTGTAATCCTCTTTATGAACAGCAAGACAAGTATCACAACAGACTGATAGTTCGTGGAAGCTAAATGAATTGAACACTTTCAATCACCGATCATTCGCTGTAATTGAAAACCATTGCTTATTAACATACAGTATTGGGTTCAAATTAGTTCCTCACAGCCACTTGGCAACTGATTGTTGTTAATGAATGTTCAGAATGGCATTGCGTAACAACGAGTCACGCTTTCATTATGTTTCTTTGGCCATGTGCTTAGCATTTTTTTGTTTCATGTTTTCTTTTTAATTTTCTGTAATACTTTATTTGATCAAATGTTAAGCGTTGTTTGTTATGTACCGTATGATACAATTGATTTACAGGCAGTTAACATAATGAAAAAAACTATTATTATCTATTATGAATTCGAAATAAACTCTTGTTTGTTATATCTAGAAACCATTTCACGCTTAAACCGGTATTTTTTTATGAATTTGGGTATAGTTATAATAATAATATATAATTTGGCATCTAAGCAGAGTTGTTCATGTACAAATGTCTATCCTGGATGGGAATCGAACCCACGACGTGTGGGACATTAATTAATTAGCCTATCTGTAGGAGGTTTTAAACTCAGATTTAAGATTTTTCTCTTGGATCGACAGAAATCTTTATCATAGTCATGATACGGTAAA
Source organism: Ochropacha duplaris (assembly GCA_951361185.1). Taxonomy (NCBI): domain Eukaryota; kingdom Metazoa; phylum Arthropoda; class Insecta; order Lepidoptera; family Drepanidae; genus Ochropacha; species Ochropacha duplaris. The sequence goes on from OX592690.1 coordinate 8,631,002, forward strand.
GTGTTAAACATGTCCAATATTATTATGTAATTTTATTTGTCCTAGTGTATTTTTAAACGACTTCAAAAAAGGAGGAGGTTATATGTTCGACTGTATGTATTTTTTTTTTTTATGTATGTTCATCGATTTTTCCGCCAATTGTCAACCGATTTTCAAAATTTTTTTTTTGTTTGAAAGAGTACACTTTGGCGGTGGTCCCATTATCACCAAGTCAGGATCTGATGATGGGATCCTGGGGGAAAACAAGGGCAACCCTCAAATTTTATAAGAAATGTCAACCGATTTTCAAAATTCTTTTTTCATTTGAAAGAGTATACTTTGGCAGTAGTCTTACTGTCACCAAGTCAGGATCTGATGATGGGATCCTGGGGAAAATGAGAGCAACCCTCAAATTTTATAAGAATTTACAGTATTTTTCATTCATATACGTACTTATCAAAGCTATTTCCATCTGGTAGTCATCATCTTATGTTGCAAAGCTGATGATGGAAGGTACAACTCCTTAAAGGTTAGGAGTTAGGGGATATTTCTTTAAATATTATAGTCACGTTTAGACTCGTATCGTCGTCTCTTTGCATATTAAAATGAGCTAATGATAGAAGGTAATATCTTTATCGGTTAGGTGTTGGAATATACGTTGTCCTAGATATGAAATGAAACGCAATATCAAGTAGCTGCTGAGAAAGAAGCCTTAATCATTTAGGATATATATTCTTTATTTTCTTTAAAAGTTTATCTATTTATGTATTCCTTCATCTAATAGCGTGATATATATATAGGCTTTCTCGATAAATGGGCTATCCAACACATATATTTTATGTAGTTCCTGAGATTAGTGCGTTCAAACAAACAAACAAACTCTTCAGCTTTCTAATATTAGTATAGATAATTTAAATTAATAATAGGCTTAATTTGCTCGAAAACAATTAAATATTTCTTGAAAACATGAAATAAAAAAAAATGGAAAAATAAAACTTTTTATAAAAAAATAAAAACGACTTCAAAGGCAAATGTTGCACTAAAAACCGAAAAATAAACTGAATAAGACATTAAATAAAATGGACAAAAAATATTTAAATAACTAATACCAAAAACTTTAATTATGTAAACTAGACCAAAAACTTTAATTATGTAAACTACCTACGCACCTATTCAAATTATTATTCTATAAATACCTCTTGATCTGTTTGAAGTCGGTGCCAAGCCCAAAAATACAATGAAAGAAATAATAAATGCCTTCACAAGCATCGCCAGATGGCAGTTCAGCCTCCCAGGGAGGAGATTAAGTAATCCCTGGGTTCGGGAACTCACTCTATCTGCGGGCGGCCAGCGGTCAACCGTTTCACCGGATCTCCCTAACCGCACGCCAACATGCTGCACCTGCACTACTCAATAGCGACTCCATAATACCGCCGGTCCCTCCGCCGTCAGCACAGTGCCTCCTTTAAGGAGCTCTGGCAACCTTACTCACCGCAGGAACACAACACCACTTGGCAGTGTTATTTGGCTGCGATATTCTGTAAGGTACTTCCCCAATCAGACGGCCCCAATTATGAGCAGATGTTATGCTATGTCCTACCTCCTCAAACCGTACGAAGCCTATTAAACCTATTAGGCTTGGCACCGACTTCAAACAGATCAAAAGGTATTTATAGAATAATAATTTGAATAGGTGCGTAGGTAGTTTACATAATTAAAGTTTTTGGTCTAGTTTACATAATTAAAGTTTTTGGTATTAGTTATTTAAATATTTTTTGTCCATTTTATTTAATGTCTTATTCAGTTTATTTTTCGGTTTTTAGTGCAACATTTGCCTTTGAAGTCGTTTTTATTTTTTTATAAAAAGTTTTTAATCTTTATTTTATGATTTTAATCTGAAGATATGTATTATTTTATTTTAGAAATGTTGTTTTGCATGTTTATATTTTGATGTATTATTATTTTTTATTATATGTATCTTATTCTCTTTTCTATCCGCTGTACTTCCGTCTGAGACCACCAAAGGTGCCAGCTGAAAATCAGCGCTGCTGGTATCAGCAGCACATGCTGAGTTGGTATCCTTTTGACAGCACACCTTCCGTTAACGGCGCGAGAAATGTATTTGTCTTTTTTTCTAATTTTGTTATTATTGTTTTGTACTACCTTTTTCTTATTATTATTTCTTTAGATTTTATTTTTGTTTTCTCCTTTGTTATATTTTTTTGCTGTCAATAAATGATTTTCTATTCTATTCTATTCTATCTTACCAAACACGCCCAATGGCCCAAAACTAGACCATTTTTAACCGCCTTCAAATACCTAAAGGTGGAGTGGTTTAATACTAAAGTCCTCACTTCAACTTTGTTGTGTAACATTCAACCTATTTAATTTAAAATTCTATCATGATTTGGCTATGGAATTTGATAATATACCTAGGTAGGTAAAAGTAATTACTCAACAGAAAAGAACACGAATATCACAATATTTTAATTTTTATTAAAATATTGTGATATTCGTATTTAATAATTCTATTTCAACAAATGCTTATTTTATAATAATATAGATTATAATTTTATTTACAACAAATGTACAAAATATACAAGCAAATGTACAACTATAATATATAAAAAACTTCTTCGAGGCTGCCGCTGCTGCCGATCGGCAAGGTTCCCAAAAGGCTGGCAGCGTTTCCTCTTTGGATGGCCAAGCTAATGCGTTGGCGGAAAAAGAGGGTGCGTTTTTATGATAATGATAATGCGTATCCTTAATCAGTTAGATACACATTTACCAAAACTAAAAATAATATTACACAAAATCTAAACCAACTAGGTACAAAAAATTGGCTCTAATAGATAGGTAGATATAATTATGAAATTATTAATCTTTTATAAATAGGTACGTTTTGTGCAAACCTATTTTGGAGCGTAGTTTATTTTTCAACATGAATAAATTTAACCTTGACCTCTACTTGTACAACTTTACCGTGTTTTTAATAGTATCGTTTTGAAGTACCTACTTTGAAATGTTTGGGGGCCTTAAATAAATTTAAAGGTTAAAATCTAAACAATTTCGTGTATTTGTATAACAAAATAATACATTTTCTCGAGGCGTGTGAATAGGTATCTCTACAACTTAGTTAATTCTTTGAAACAATAAACGTAGGTAGGAAGGCCTTTTTTTTCTTTTTTTTTTAACGTGGGGAAATCCTCCTAGGATACCCGATCGCACTAGGGGGGGGGGGGGGGGTTATGCTAGACTCTTCTCACGGTGGTCACCATCTGCGCTGTAGAGGGGGTCGGGTTCTCGTTCAGAACTCATACTCAACCCCCTTCCACGCGCGGCGCTAAGATAGCCCATCCCGGGGGAGGTGTGATACCTCCCCCCAGCACCCTCGCTGTGCTATCACACGATGGGTCGTAAACACGGCCGCTTTCGGGCGCTAGGGGCCCCCACCCCAATTGCCCACGACCCCGAAGGTACCCGTTTAGTCGCCTTTTACGACAGGCAGGGGAGCACCGTAGCTGCTATTCTAAGCCCCAGCTACAGGGCAGGAGGGCCGCGATAAGGCACGCCCGCGCCCCGGCGGCGTCATCTCCGGGCAGGATCGGCACGTTCCCGATTCCGCTCAGCAGCCTCCTTCTGGACCATGATGTCTCGCAGAAGGTGACTACGGCCCTCCACGCCGTATCCCCGATCAACATCGCCGACACGACTGCTGGCAGGGAAAGATTCCGCCCGATCCGGGCGACCAGAATCCGCCACTCAGTCTCCCAAGCGGGGCACTCTGCGAGAGTGTGCGTTGGGGAATCCTAGTCGCTCCCACCGTAGTGGAAGCATGCCGCCGTCGCTTCACGTCCGATTCTACACAGATAATCACCGAAGCACCCGTGCCTGGTGAGTATCTGTGTGAGTCTGTAGGTGAGTTGTCCACCTTGTCGCTCCATCCAGGCCTCGAAGACCGGCAGGACTGCTTCGACGACGCGCTTGCGTGCGTACTGCTCCTCGCGGAGCAGTACGCACGTAAAAATCATAGAAGAATACGAAGCAAAAAGGCAAACTGAAGCGAGTGAACCTCTGACTGCAGAAGCATTCTACACAAATACGAAGAAAAAGGTACAATTTTGCAAGGATTGCAATAAAAAAGGGCATTCCACAGAAGCTTGTTGGTCAAAGAAGAGACTCAATAACCCCAATAAAACTAAAGGTCAAGAAAAGACATAATAACATCTGTTAAAAACAGGAACGTTGAAATGTAAAGGCAATTTATGATGTCTTGGCAGTGGCCGTACATCACATATGACGGGAGATAAAAGTATACTCCATAACTTAATCCCCGCGACTGACACTCTAAAGCTAGCTTCAGAAAAGCATACGACCGAAGTTAAAGGAAAAGACGAACTTTATACAAAGGATCGACGCTATAAAATTAGTCTTTCAGACACATTATATGTACTTGATTTGTCGAATAATCTAATTTCTGCAAGCAAAATTACGGATCATGGCTATAAGGTTCTATTTGAAAAGGAACAAGCCAGTGTAACAAAAGGCGGGAAAACTGTATTAAAAGCTAACAAAAGAAATGGATTAAACTACACTCAGCGGCACGGAATGTGGCCCAAGCGCGTTATGTGGTTTATTATCAAAATGAAATGCGAAACAGGGATTTTTTTGTTGTAAAACTTAAATGTTTATTCGAATCTTAAATGGGAATGATTAATTAATAATTTCAATTGATTGATAGTCTCTGAAGGGTTGGATCGAATACATATTTTAAGCATATCCCATACATGTTATATGGGATTCATGTCTGGACTTTGTGCTAGCCACTCCAGTTTTATTATTCTCACCTCCGAAAGGTAATCATCCACGCAACTTGCTGTGTGAGGTCGAGCATTATCTTGCATTAAATGAAATCTTCGCTACCGATGAATCCCACGAACGGTGAAGCGTGTTCCTAGAAGACCTCTTCAATGTATCGCACTGCCGATAGACGACCTGCAACTACTGGCAAGTCTGTGCGTGCGTCTGAACAAATCCCTCCCCAAACCGTTACAGATCCACCATGGAAACTGACGGTTTGCCTGGTAGTGATTGGCTGAAATCTCTTCTCCACACACGTTTGAGCTCTTAAGTCTGCATTCGTCAGTCCACAAAACTTTACTCCACAGCTCGTGAGTACAATTTGCGTATTCGCGAGCAAACCGAATTGCCGATGGTGCCGGAGCAGTTCTGGTCCTCGAGCTGGTCTTTAAGCACGTAGATCCCGTTCCTCCATTCACCTTCTTATTGTCTGCTCACTTACATTGACCCGTCTGGGCGTTTGTAGCCGCTGCCGTATTTCTACCGCAGTGAGGAAGCGATTTCTCAAAATTGCGAGAGTGATAAATCGGTCATCTCGAGCTGATGTACACCTAATACCGCCACTTCCTGGTCTCCTTGTGTATAAACCAGTCTGTTCGTACCTTGTAAAGCCGTATCTGAGTGTTGTACGCGTTACATTTAAAGTTTCGGCAATATCTCGCTGCGTTTGCCTTTGACTCCGAAGCAACACAGCTGAGGAACTTGAGATGAAGCTAGGGACATGGTGTTCCGATTTTGGAAGCATAAATGACTAAAGATTAATTAAAAAATAAAACAATAAACATTAAATGCACCACCATATGATTATCGAAATTTAACTCAACCGTGTTTTGTGCGTTCCAGTAAAGAACTAACGTTAAGTGCCACAGAAATTAATCAAATTAACTTTTTTTTGTGCTTTCCCTCTTAAATTAATTAAAACAAACTTCCATTCAAAATTCTCATATACGATACCAAAATCGCCTGTTTTCAGTTTTTTTTATCTTTGGGCCACATTCCGTGCCGCTGAGTGTATCTTGAATTTGATAAACCGGAAGAGACAGCAAACTTCACGCCTAGTGATGAAAGCGAAATTATGAAATGGCACAAGAAATTAGGTCACGTCAATGAAAGAGACCTAAAAGAAATGGTTAAAAATAAAATGATGCGAGGACTCGGCTTTAAAGAAAAAACTTTGGGTACCTGTGAGACTTGTATCAAAGGAATTTTTCCACTCTACCATTCCAAAGCCATGGACAAATAATCTCTACCGAAGTGCTCCAGATAATTCACAGTGGCGTGTGTGGCCCATTTGAGAATGAATCAATGGCCGGATCAAAGTATTTCGTAACATTTATTGACGACTAGCTTTCGGCCCCGCGGTTTCACCCGCCTTCCCGAGGGATCTTATATTTTCTTTTATTATTTTTAAAGTATGAAAATAACCTTTCAACTTTCATGTATTCAGTGCCTAGCCAAGTGTAATTGTGAAATGGAAAGATTGACACATGTTACATAATACAAAAAGAACCAATTATTAAAATAAACTGTAAAAAATCAAATGATTTCCAAGCGCCCTACCTACTTAACGCCTTAATTATTGCTCATAATAAATGAAATGTTTATTAATCTCAATAGGCCTTCACAGGCGCTTATGAATTGTCAGATTCTAATAACTCTAATGCACGGTTCGGAAGGTTGCTTTTGCTGAGAAGAGCAGGCCTAATAGGTGTGGAAGACATGAAATAGTCTTAATCCGGCTCCATTGAACCTTGTAAAAATAAATAAATAAAATGTTATCTTTTTCATGGATAAAATTTAAATAATACATCCTTTAGCAAACAATAAAGGGCTTGGCAAGGTGCCTATTTATAAAATTCAGGAGACTGTAAAAATTCGAAAGATTTCCAATCGCCCTACCTACTAATCGCCTTATTGCTCATAATAGGCGTGGAAGGCATGGAGTACCTTTAATGTTATTTTTCTCATGGAAAATTTTATATAAGACGTCATTCAGCATACAATGTGTGCCGACACAAAACGTAGGGCGAGGGTAGGTAGGTCTAGAGTCGAATCACTCAGCGTAGGTAGTTTTTATTTCTACGCACCTATGAATATAGATATTTATGTTAATTTATTGATATAGGTATTTCATTAATTCACCGATAAATCCTGATACGTGGTAACTAGTGGTATAAAAATAAAAATTAAAAAAAACTCCAGCTGGGTAGGGTGTACTCAATTAATTAGTCTTGAAACAATTTTTAAGGTATCGGGTTCATTCTCGAAAGTTTTTCTTCAACAAATTTATAAAAACCGGCCAAGTGCGAGTCGGAATCGCGCACGAAGGGTTACGTAAAAAAAAAAGGCAAAAAAAATCACGTTTCTTGTATGGAAGCCCCCTTAAATATTTATATTATTTTGTTTTTAGTATTTGTTGTTATAGCGGCAACAGAAATACATAATTGGTAAAAATTTCAACTGTCTAGCTATCGCGGTTCTTGAGATACAGCTTGGTGACAGACAGACAGACGGACAGACAGCGAAGTCTTAGTAATAGGGTCCCGTTTTTACCCTTTGGGTACGGAACCCTAAAAAACTGGAATAAAAGTTATGAAATCATTGGCAAAGGGCAAAGGTGCACTTGTTTGAACACGTGACATTCTAAAGGAGCTGAAATAAATAATTTATCATGACGTAGGTAGGTGTGGTGAAGGGTGGAAATCTGGAAAAGGGAAGCCGTAGCAAAAAAAAGTTCTTGCCTAACAGAATATCGAGCTAATACCGACTTATCGTAAGCGACATTTTTACCTAAACAGCGTTTTTGGTCGCAAAAGACATTTAAAACTATAGAGGACTCGGCATGCCGACTGGTTCCGTCAAAATACAATTAATCAGAAAGTTATAGCAAATGCTATGTTTATCGTCAGTGCAACGATTTTCTATATTTTAGAGTAACCGACATAATAAATATATCGTAAGTTGCGTAATTATCAAAAAAATCCAGCGCAAGTGACCCTACTTGTTATCGCAACCGACACAGTACATCAACATTTTGTCGTTTAATATAAGCTAAGTGAGAAAAAATATTATACTAGCTGCCCCTCGCGGTTTCACCCGCGTTCCCTAGGATAAAAAGTAGCCGATGTGCTATTCTAGGCTATAATCTATCTCTATGCCAAATTTTATCCAGATCTGTTCAGCCGTTCTGGCGTGATTGAGTAACAAACATCCATCCATCCAAACTTTCACATTTATAATATAGCTGTCCTCCGCGGTTTCACCCGCGTTCCCGAGGGATCTTATCCTTTCCCGGGATATAAAGAATCATATGTGTTACTCCAGGGTATGATCTACCTGTGTGCCAAGTTTCATCACAATCCGTTTAGCCGTTTTTGCATGAAAGAGTAACAAACATCTATCTATCCATCCAAACTTTCACATAGTTCGCACGACTCCTAGATAGATGGCGCTCCAATAATCAATATCGCGCTTACGAAGTTTTCTATGCCATTACTTACACACATGATTGATCTCGCCGAACATAATGCATGGCAGTTGTATAAAATAAATCATGGAAAACTTGATCACCTCGGTTTTCGCAGGAGGGTAGCAACTGCGTTGATTGAGTCAAACAAAAAAATTGCAAAAAGAGGGCCAAGCCGACCCTCCCAACATGAACATGCTGACAGTCGAAAAGACCAAATCAATCACCTGGTTATTCCTCAAGACAAGCAAACACGCTGCCGTCAATGTCATAAGAAATGTTTGACACGCTCTCGGAACAATAACTAGCATGGAAGCCAAGGACACGCTGCAGGAAATGTGATGTTGGAGCTCGGAACAATAACTAACATGGAAGCCGGGCTAAAATAAGTAATGAAATGCATATACTTTACCTTTTTTTACTTTTACGTTAATAATGCGTGGGAAAGAGACATATAATACCGTTCTGTTTCGTTATTATGCAGGTTGTCACAAGCTTTTTTGGCTAGTGATGGGCTTATCATCGACATTGTCGTGTCGATATAAGTCATCAAAGCAAACAAGTAAATATAGTTAGTACTAGCTGTGCCCGCGACTTCGTCCGCGTGGAATAGTGACTTTGGGCATATCTTTTGGTTTATTTTGGATTAACAAATGTTCGACGTGATTCTTTAAATTGACATAACTTTTTTATTTAAGAACCGATTGACATGAAACAAACACTAAATGTTAAGTAAAGCTTACCATAATATATTAGTGAAAACCACATCCGAATACGCCGTTTCTGAGATTAGCTTGCACAAACAGACAAAATTCTAACAATCATTGTTTTGGGTGCTATTGCGTTGATAAAGGACCCAATAATATTTTTTCTCATATATCTTCCATGTACAGATAGCGATCCGTAACATTTTTATTATGTGTACCTATAGATAGAATAGTTTTCTATTATATATTTTTTAATTAATATAGTTTATCCTTTTCTTAACATTCCCATGTTATTATAATTTATTATCAGTATAGGCGCTGGCTGTCGACGGATAATCTGCCAAGTGTGGCTGTGGTTTACTAACGGATTTACCACGACGGAACTTCGGCGTCGGAATATCAGTCAAGTGTGGTAGGAAAGAGACGATAAGAATTTGACACAAGTATAAATGAAACTACAATTATTAATTTAATGTCTTTATTAATCATTAAAATGCATACTAATACTAATTTACTAATTAATATTATAATTATAAAATATTATAAATGCCAAAGTGTGTCTGTCTGTCTGTCTGTTACCTCTTCACGCTTAAACCGCCGAACCGATTTAGATGAAATTCGGATAGGGATTGTTGGAGTCCCGGGAAAAAACATAGGATAGTTTTTATCCTAGAAATCACCCTTTAAGGGGGTGAAAAAGGGGTGGAAGTTTGTATGAGAAAAACCTATTGATGCACTGACTCCATTTCATTTTCATTTCACCATCATTAGGAAATCTGCAACAGTATTGAAATGATTATCGATAACCATTTTTACATCACTAGTAACCTATACTTGCGACAATTTTATTTTTCAGAAAAATCATAAATTAAAGCAAATACGTGAATTCTTTTGAGTAGATAGGCACAAAGTACTATTTTTATTTATCGTCTATCACTTTTTGTATTTCCAATATTGAAAAATATATCTCTAAACTCACCGATGAAATGTTAACGTTTCGTTCTCATTTTATTTTCTCGAACTATGGGCTTTACACCCTTCAACAACACAAGACATCTTGTCCAGGGGACTGTACACCTCTCGTATATACTTTCTGGCCACGTTCTCAGACAGAAATTAATAATTAACTCGCTTTTTTCACTTAGTAAATTCGTCAAACTCCCGACTCGTATCAACAAAATATAAAACTACAAAATTAAGTTGATAGCCAACGTAAGTATTTTGACGTCTTGGGTAGAACTTTTGTATTTTTTAGCATTATTAGAGGGCCAAAGAGGACCATTTGACATTTTGCTTGTGACACGTTCAAAAATAATAAAAACAAACCGCCATGTTTTGTTTCATTCCCACATTACGATATGCTAATTGACATAAATGAATAAACTGTATAGTACTCGGTTTTTATTTTAGCCCGGCTTCCATGCTAGTTATTGTTCCGAGCTTTACACCCTTCAACAAAACAAGACATCTTGTCCAGGGCACTGTACACCTCTCGTATATACTTTCTGGCCACGTTCTCAGACAGAAATTAATAATTAACTCGCTTTTTTCACTTAGTAAATTCGTCAAACTCCCGACTCGTATCAACAAAACATAAAACTACAAAATTAAGTTGATAGCCAACGTAAGTATTTTGACGTCTTGGATAGAACTTTTGTATTTGTTAGCATTATAAGAGGGCCAAAGAGGACCATTTGACATTTTGCTTGTGACACGTTCAAAAATAATAAAAACAAACAGCCATGTTTTGTTTCATTCCCACATTACGATATGCTAATTGACATAAATGAATAAACTGTATAGTACTCGGTTTTTATTTTAGCCCGGCTTCCATACTAGTTATTGTTCCGAGTGTTGGAGTGTGTGTCAAGTGTTTTGAAACATATCATTCATAAATAGTATTCCTAATTTATAGTAACCTAATAGAAACACATAGTTTTTGACCTTTATTTAACCATTTCTTGTTTTTTTTACGATTACATGCTATTTTGTCATATGATTTTTTATTTCCCTTTATTATCCTACTGTCCTACATATAGGACGGCTGTTTCCCTGAAAACCTTACAGTCAATATTTTTTCCAGCATTTTTTTAATATTACCTAGCCTTTAAAACCAAATAATTTTTTTTTTTCTAAGTTTTCTGAAAATAATAGTTTCAGGCTTATCTGGGTTAAGGACTAACAGTTCGTGTAGTTAGGGCTTGTAGAGTTAGGGCGTGTAGAGTTAAAAGCTTGGCTCTACATGAGATCTAATTATTTTTTGACAGTGCGTGCCATATGGTTTCTTGGCTACACTTTACATGAGAATGTTTTTGGTGGGATCTATATATGTAAAAGTCAAAGCTGACTGGCTGACTGACTGACTGACTGACTGACTGACTGACTGACTGATCTATTAACGCACAGCTGAAACCGCTGAACGGATTGCGCTGAAATTTGTCAAGCAGATAGTTATTATGACGTAGGGTTCCGCTAAGAAAGGATTTACCAAAATTCACCCCCCAAGGGGATGAAATGGGGGTCCAAAGTTTGTATGAAACTCTGTCATTTTTTATTTGAAATAAATGAAATTTGGTATTTAGCCTCTAAATGTTAAATAATAAAATATGCATTTAAAGATTTTTTAAATTTCAACCCTTAAAGAGGTAAAAAGGGGTGTTAAAATTTGTATGAAAAATCAATTGTTTATTATCAGAATTACTCAAAATTTAGTATTTATGCTCCTCAATCAAATTAAAGACACAAAGTTACGGATTGTCAAAGTTTGTATGAAAAATAAATTATTTATTATCAGAAGTACTCAAAATTTAATATTTATGCTCTTCAATAATTAAAGACATAAATTTTCAAATTTTTAAAATTTCAACCCTCACAAGGGGTTTAAAGGGTTGTTAAATTTTGTACGAAAAATACATTGTGTATTATCAAAATTTCTTGGAATTTAGTATTTATGCTCTTCAATTTTAATTTAACAAACATGTATTTAAGGATTATTAGAATTTCGCCCCTAAAAAGTGTAAAAACAGTTGTTAAAGATTGTATGAAAAATAAATTGTTTATTATCTTTTGATAATAAGTAATTTTTTACTTGAAATTTAGTGTTTATGCTCTTCAATAAAATTAAATAAATACGTATTTAAGGATTATTTCAATTTCACCTCTAAAAGGGGTAAAAAGGGTTGTTAAAGTTTGTATGAAAATAAATTGTTTAGATATTATCAAAATTACTTGAAATTTATTATTTTTGCTCTTCAATAAAATTAAAGAAACATGTGTTTAAGGATTATTTGAATTTCAACCCTTAAAGGGGTAAAAAAGTGTGCTAAAGTTTGTATGAAAAATACATTATTTATTATCAGAATTACTCAAAATGTAGTATTTAGTGCTCTTCAATCAAGTTAAAGACAAAAATTTACGGATTTTTTTAATTTCAACCCTTTGGGGTAAAAAGGGGAGTTACAGTTTATATGAAAAATAAATTGTTTATTATCAGAATTACTCAAAGAAATGATTTTATGCTCTTCAATAAAATCAAAGAAACACGAACTAAAGGTTTTTTTTTTCATTTTACTCCTTAAAAAAATTATTATTGAAATGACTTGAAATTTCGTATTTATGCTCTAAAATAAAATTAAAGAAACACTTATTATATGATTTTTTAAATTTCACCCAAATTTCTGAAACTTCAAGTTTTTTTTCTCGAAAACTGCGCGTTATCGCGTTTAAAACCTTGGTGAAAGTTCTTACAACGAAGAGTACTACACGAAAAAAAAAGTGAAGCCCCAAATCAGCGGGAGCTAATGTACAGTTGAGCCATCATTTCATTCTGTTGACGGATAGGGACAATTTCACCCATAGTCCTTTCAGTAGCTATATATTATTATAATTATTTTAGCAGGTAACAGGCATGTACTAACCCTAGAAAATAGTGATGAAATAGCATCAATTTGTAGTCGTTTCTTATGTACACTAAGGCCACTGGCAAAATCTTCAGCTCTAAAATGTGCTCACAAACTGCCGAGTATTTTGAGACTTTACCGGGAATGATATTCATATTGTTTTATTTCCTGATTTTTGGGTAAATCAAAAAGCAATTTGAAAGAAAGGTCACCTACTGCGTCACATAACGACAATTATAAACGATAACACTTATTTATGAATAAAAACACGACTTTCCAGACTAATCTCCCTTTTATATTCTTTTTTGCAACAAGTTAGTACCGTTTTTGAGCAATAATAATTAATAAATAAACCAAATAACAAAATATCAGCTGTAAGTATTAAATAAAACGTTCGCTATATTTGTTTACACGTACAGTGTGGTATACGTTACTTTAATAATATTATACCATAAATATTACCATTGCATTTACTTAGCTTTGAAACATGTATTTAAAATACTATAAAAGAATTTCATGTATTTAGTAGCTAGTTATTTTCTAATTAAGTAAATAATTCAACTATAGTAAAATTAAATACAGCCCTATAAGTTAGTCCTAAATTACTACTATTTCCCACGTCTTGTGTTTTTTTAGGCTGGCCATCTGTTAGAGAGGGACACAGGGTTTACGATAACTGAGAATGGACTGTATGGGAACCGCATAAAACTTACTTTGCTTTGAACAAATTTTGACAGTACTCGATCTTTATATTATAAGATTCTTGCACTCTGCAAGTTCTTGCCAAAATTTTCAGGATGTCCCAATAAGTCCATGAATGTTTAAGTGGAACAGCAGCCAATTTCGCTAAAACTTGAGTGGACATTACAGTGATTGTGAAAATGTGACATAAAAGAAGAAATTAAATCTGAAGAAAATGTATGCGACTGAAAGACTTTGTATCTATGGTCAGGACTAAAAATTATTTAAAAAAAAGCTTCTAATAAAATAAATAATGTTATGACAAATGACAATTTATGAAATGAAATGAATGAGTTTCGAGATAGTGAGTGATTTTGTAGTTACAGTAATATATTACATACTCTTTGGTTACAGTGAGATCAAAGTTCGATATTGCTGGCTTATTAAAATGTCTGAATTTGGTAAATTTGGACCTCTGGTCGGTGCTATTGATGAGGGCACATCGAGTGCGCGTTTCATTATTTTCAAAGCAAACTCGTCAGATGTAATTGCATATCATCAGAAAGAGCTAGAACAGCATTTTCCTCAAGAAGGTTGGGTTGAACAGGATCCGGAGGCTATTTTGGAAGTGGTAACTACGTGCATAGAGAAGGCAGTTGACAAATTAGTATCCTTGGGGGGGACGCCTAAGGTTTGTGGATTTTACTGAATTGGTTTTTAAGAGCTTTCAACGAGTTCATAATATTTATGATAATTTCCTATGTTTACAGTAAGTAAAATTTATTAACACACCTCTAAATATTATAATAATGTAATTAAGTATTAGGTTCTGAAATTAATACTTATGACTTCAGACTTTAAACTCAAGGTTCAAAAGGTTGCTTCTTATGATTAATTTGAATTGTTCATTATACCGGGTCTATTCGCGCACATAATAATCAAAATATAATTTCGACTAACCTCGACGTTTCGATCAAGTTACATTGACCGTGGTCACGAGTGGACTGAACTGGCGAGTATCAGCGTCTTGAGAGGCGAGAGTTATTTCCAACTACCCACAATTGGTCTGGATTGGTCTCAATTCTGGGATAGAAATGTCGATCAGTGGAAAAGATTTTTGGGTCATGAAGCTCAATCCAGTGGTTTGGTCCCAAATTCCAATAAGTGTTTGGCGATCGCTGATTTATTTGCCAGGCGGTTCTTTACGGCAGCCATATGTTCTTTGACCCTTTCAGCAATAAATTAATGCAATTTAAAAGTACATTTGAATTGTTATTACTTACTTTTTTTATTTTTTATTTTATTTCCCTTCATAAAAGATATATTTTTTAACCTGTCAGTTCTTTCTTGGGACAATCGGGGTTTCAAAGTCCGCACCACTTTGTTCTCAAATGGGACAATCGGGATGATGACATTTACTTAAAATAGGGCGCAAATTTTGAAATTTTGAAAACGTGCGCGAGTTGATGAGTTGTTTGACAGGTTAATGTCACAAATCAACAGATTAAAGAATTCCTATTTGTCTTTCTGAAAATCGATTTCATCAAAAAATTGAATTAATTTGACAGTGTCTGTCTGTTTGTTTTTTATAAATTGATGGAATATGAAGACAGGAATAGTGGACATACATATTTGTGGGAAATACCTACGTTATTACCTTGTTTATCCTTATCCTAGCAATTTTCTATTATAATTAGAATAAAGTACCTATAATGCATTTTCTTTCTCAATTTAATATCCTAATTATTTTTTTAAATGTAGGTATGGTGGAGTCTCCTAGTATTGGCCTCCTCTTAATATCAGCCTTTTTGAGAAAATGGAACATAACAATAATCATAACTTTTATGCAAAAAGCGACTCTATATCCATAACCATGCATAACCTCCCATATTTTGGTGCGGTTGTCTCAAAATTTGAACATTCAGTTGGCAATAAAGCACGCAAAGGTAGGAACATAATGCTTTGTTTGGTAGCATTGCGGATACCTATGGTTTTTATTTTATTTGACTTGAAGAAAAACAGTCAAAGTACCATTAGTAGTATGTTTTTATATTTATTTGTCTTGTTTATGAAATAATCGCGGGGTCGAGATGAAATGAAAACGTTAAACAACATGTTTAGCTATTTTATATGTTAGCAGTAACATTAATAAGGTTAAAAATTAAACAACAGCTCAGTTTGAACACTAGATCCTAACATTGTCGATTTTTATCAGCTACGACCATATGAAGGTAATCAATGCGTTATAACGGCCACCTTTATATTGATGTAGCTAAAGAAGATTTTACTTGCTCACTCATCACTGTTTAGTGCATTTAAATTGAAGATACTTAAAAGTAAAGTTTAATGTTGACTTTATTTGGTAATGGCTGATAATTGGTGCCACCACCCTAATTTTCTTTAAGTAACTTATCTTGGGAGCAATGGAAAGTGGAATGGGGAATGGGGAATTATATAAGTTTTTACTTGTTGCTAATTTCAAATATGTTTCGTTTGATAATCATCTTCAATATTTTATGATTTTCACTCACCTCTATAGAATAAAAAAAAAATTACCTGTCAAAGAGTTAGATTTTGTTTCTAAAGGGGTTATTGTTATATAATGTTTTTCTTTTACTTTATGGTAGGGGAGGCGAATAGGGGATTTCGGGATTTACTCGAGCGCGGCAGATTAACATAAGGGGGCAACCTTGCACCTTGTGAAGTACTCTCACCAAATCTGAGCCCTCTATGTAGTGTCGAACGCCTAGGGTAGCCCGTCAGATTAGTAAAAAAAAATCGATGGTTTGAAATACTCGAGCGCGTCAGATTAAGGTAAGGTAAGTTAGTTACATGCAAAATAGTGTACATTTCAATAATCTGACAAATTGGGCGTGACGAAAGAAAATTGGAGACTCGCAAAGTTGCAAAAAAAAAACGTCACCTGGATTTTCTCGAGCGCGATTAGTTTTTTTTTTATTTTGAAGGAAATTAGTCACGAATCACGGAAATATCTTAATCTGCCGATTTGCACAAGCCGAAGTAGCTAAAATCATTATTAAGTGTATAGTCCAGGAATATTATGAGTTTCACCTCAGAATGAGAGATAGTCACCTATTAACTTGTTTTTGATACCCTAAAACTTAACTTAACCTTTATTTTGATACCCTAAAACTTAACTCAAAAGCTACTTATCATAGGGTGCCCGCGACTACTGATTTTTCAAGGTCAAAGGCAAAAAATGATTTATTGCAAATATCTCGTTTCCTATGGGTTTTTTGGTATATGTATTCATAACAAATATTGTAGAAAATTAAATTTTCTACAACTTTTGTACAAACATTTTTTCGATATCTTGAACCATTTTCGAGATTTCGATATTTTTTATATATTTTTTTTTCAAACCGTCAGATTAAGGAAATCCCTCAACATAATTGTCAGATTATGGGTCAGTACAACAAGGCCATCAAGAAGAACCGCCTGTATAAAAATCTGACGCGCTCGAGTAAATCAAGGTCACGATTTTTTTTTGCATTTTCAAAAATCGGCCCTGACTGATGGTCGCGTCCAAATCGTCAGTCTTTAAAATAGGAGCTACTGGAGGGTTCACTTAACATCCCTTATCAATGTCTGACGCGCTCGAGTAAATTTTTTTTTAAAATATTTTCGACCCCTTCGTACGGCCACCCCCACCACGCAAAACGGCAGATTATTATATTTCCGTTATCAGACAGACGTGGCGCGACTACCCTATTAATATCTGACGCGCTCGAGTATTTCTTGGTGACTGTTTTTTTTTACATTTTTGAAACCCTGTAGACGCTTCCCCCACCGCTGAAGGGGAAAATATCACATAACCTTTTTTTCTTTATTCCACCTAATCTTCAAATTCCAATAGGTCCCAAAGACGCTCGAGTAACTACAAATTTAGCATCATTGCCTCCCCTACCATTAGAGAAGCTTGTTGTTTGACCACAATCTCACCATAGTAAGTGAAGATGTGGCTGTAGGTGTTAAGCACACAAAGCCTAGAAGGAAACTGGCTATCAAGTGCAGCTGTTGGAACTCACTGATAGGCTCTTGGCGAAAGACTTTCAACTTGAAGGTGGGTCAGTCTGGCCAGTAGTTTAGTGTCCAGTATTACAAAGTACATTACCATAGTGTAGACATAAGGGAGCGTTCAAGTATTACGTAACGAATTTTGGGGTTGGGGGGGGGGGGGTCTAGTAAAACGATACGATGCGTTACATTGTTTTTTTTACCGGTAATTAACGTCACATAATTGTGACTTTTAGATAAAAATACTCGCTTGGTGGTTACGTAACGTTTTACAAGGGTGAGGGGGGGCGGTACAGAAAAACGTGACGGTGCGTTACATGGAGGGAAGAGGGGATCAAAAATCTCCAAAAATTGCGTTACGTAATACTTGAACGCTCCCTAAAGGAGATACTAAGATTTTTAAATTCAGTTCCTAAGGTGAAGAAATCACAGAGCAAAAAGCTACTCTATAACATCACCCAATAACTGAAGCCTAACATTTTATGAAAGGTCAATTGCTCATGATTTTTCAGGATATTATTGCTGTAGGAGTAACAAATCAACGGGAAACTACTATTGTGTGGGATCGGACTACTGGAAAACCTCTTCACAATGCTATAGTTTGGCTGGATATGCGGACATCATCTACAATAGACAAGCTACTTGACACTGTTCCTAACAAAACTAGAAATAAAAATTATTTAAAGGTAGGTAAATTACCTTCACAACATTATTTTTAAGAGAATTGATCAGGTAATCCTATTTTATAATAAAAATACACTGCATGATAATGGAAATAATGCTTAGTGATGAATGGGTTTTTATTGCAAACAATTATTTAGAAACTAAAACAGCATCATAAGATTTCTGAATCACCAATTGAAATGACTGACTGATGTACCAGAGCATAGCCCAAACAAACTACTGACCAAGAAAGAATGTACTTAAAATTTTATTCAGATAAGCAAGCTCATATAAATATAGATAAATAAATAGATTTTAAACAGGTTTAGTTAGTTATATGCTTTTTAAGGAGATACTCTTTACTGATATACTGATTGGGGCTTCTCTTATTATCTAAGATTGAACTAGATAAGCAAAAAGCTAGTATGACATGTATTGCATCTATATGCAGCTGTGCGCGTGTATTAATGTTGTTTTGAGACAGTTGTATGACTTCTCTAATCTATAGAGCTTGTGATTAGATAATTGGTACTGTTTATTATATTTTAGTATCTAGCAAAGTTATAAAATGCTTATCGGATTTAATTTTACTTGGTACTTAGTATATATGTTTGTATCTCTTACAAAAAGTAGGGTTATTATTATAACTAGATGTATCCTGTAGTTTCACCTGTGATGCTAGGGATCTTATTATTTCATGAGATAAAAATTATAACATATTATGTTATTCCTGGGTATATCTAATCTATCTAAACATCTGTGCCAAATTTCATTTTATTATTTAGGTGTATATGAGAGTTTTTCAATGAGAGATTTCCAAGTATAAGTTTAGGATCAGGTGTTCGATTTTTTTTATAGTCCCTTTATGTAGTTTTTTTTACAATTTTGGTGTCTAAGGTTGTATTGTGTGTGATTTTGTAAGTGCCAATATTGTTATTTAAAAAAAATACTACTCATTCAACTACATATTATATGTAATTAAATACGTATATTAAATGAAGATTTAAATTCGTCTACTATCTAAGTAGGCGAATTTAACATTTTCGTACGAGTTCGTTCTGTATTTGTTAAATGGATGGAATGTTTTATGGATTTAAAAAAAATTGTTTTTAAATATCTCGAAAATGGTGACACTTTTGCGAAGGTTATTTTTATATATTTAGTAGGTGACCCGCCCACCTATCTCCCCCTTAAGTTTTTCGTACTACTTACCGGGCATCCTGTATATGACTTTACGTAATTCATTCAAATAAAAAATTACCTATTAATTTTATCAATATATTTCAATTTTTAGCCTTTATGTGGATTGCCTTTATCTCCATACTTCAGTGCAGTTAAACTGAGATGGCTCTCTGATAATGTAGACTCTATAAAGACTGCAGTGAAGAATGGTACTTGCTGTTTTGGTACAGTTGATAGTTGGATTATTTGGAATCTAACAGGTAAAGCAAGAAAATAGCGCATAAGTATCTAGGTAGATAATATATACATATAGGTATCAATATTTTTGTAATGGACCACACTATCTGATATCATAAATTTTCTTCCAACTTCTGAACATAAGCCTGTTCTTACTAGATCTCTATTATTAGGTAGGTATCAAAATTATTTCTTCCTAAAATCATAGTAATTTATTTATTTATTTAGCCCGTTAAACTGGGTGAGATTAACTATTATTTAAGCATTGTTTGAATCGTTTGGCTATAGGATGTCTCTCAACTCAGTGTGCCTTTTAGCATAGGCCTCCTCCAGTAGTTTCCTGTCTTGAGCAACTCTCCTCCATTTGGGTCCCGCAGTAAGTTTCAGCTCATCTTCCCAGCGCATTTGTTGTCGTCCTCGACATCTCTTGCCATCTCTTGGATACCAATTCGTTGTAATTTGGCTCCACTTTTAGATCTCAACATATGGCAGGTCATTCTCCATTTTTCCCAGAAAAAAAAATCATAGTAATATTACAATATAAATATTTTGCTCACCACATCTGCAGATTTCTTATTATGTTTCTTGATTCATATTTTTAGTTAGATAGGACAAATTACTATAAGTACCTATTTATCATACCTTCGTTTGATCATTGTAAGTTATAGTTCCC
Organism: Ochropacha duplaris; assembly: GCA_951361185.1. Taxonomy (NCBI): domain Eukaryota; kingdom Metazoa; phylum Arthropoda; class Insecta; order Lepidoptera; family Drepanidae; genus Ochropacha; species Ochropacha duplaris. Next base: position 8,651,387 of record OX592690.1, read on the forward strand.
TCAAATATTCGGTTAAATAGCTGTAACACCAATTAGTAATTGGTTTAGTAAGTTAAGTATTAGTTACCTAAAAGAGTAATGTGATGATAGCTCTGTGGTAGTGACGTCGGATACCGCATCGAATGTCGTGGGTTCGAATCCTACAATGACCTTTAGCTTTCGGTGAAGGAAAGATCGTGAAAACCACAGCACGGTGGTAAGTTACCTACTTTTTAGTACTCTAGTGTCTGTCTACCACCCTCAAGTTAAAAATCTGTCGCCAAGCTCCTGCTGTTGTGTTCCGCTACTTGATAGCCAGTTGCGTTTAAGGTGTAGGTACAACACATTGGCAATCAATCCCGCTGGAATTGATAATGTCTATAGGCACTTACCATCAGATGACCAGTCAGCCTGGTTGTCACTTGTGGTATTAAAAAAATGTGTAGCATGTCTTTCACCTATATTTTTTGATGTAAAGAAACATGATACATTTTGCGTATTTCTAGGTGGGCCCAATGGTGGTAAACATGTCACAGATGTAACAAATGCTTCCAGGACTATGTTGATGAACATTGAAAATCTTAATTGGGATCCATTGTTGTTAAAGTTTTTTGAGGTGCCGAAATCAGTGTTACCTGAAATCAGGTCAAGCTCAGAGGTAAGCTATTTTCATATTAATGTATTTTATTTTTTCAAGTAACTATTTTAGGCCAATATTACAGTATTTTCTTCTGATTTCACCAAAGTAAGTTGTTTAAAATATCCACAAATCACTCAAAATACTTACATAAATTAAATAATATATACCTTCCTTGTGATACAGTCTATCTAATGGTAAAAGTCTGTATGAAATTCCCACTAGTTGTTTCTAAGATTAGCCTATTGTCTAATTAACTGATAAACATACTGAATTCAAATAAAAAGGACATACATTTTTTTTGTATCACTTACTAAGGTGGTGTGTAGCATACAACCCGCCTGATGGTAAGAGATATACACATACATCATTTTCACGTAACGGCTTAACCAATTTCGATGGTTTAAATTGTATTTCTATCAAGGTTGACCCGAAGAATAAAATTTTAACTAGATAATACTTTGAAGGAAAAATTGAACTAATTATAGGTTTTTAATCATATAGATAGTGCCATTCACGAACATGCGCCCCACTCTTTGTCCTGATCCCTTACAGTGCAAGTGTACACTGTCACTGATTAAAAACCTATTTAGTTCCATTTGTACACCAAAAATATTGGTTTTGTGCATAGATTAGATTCTCACACAAATAATGGGTTTGTCATTTCAGGTTTATGGGCACATTGCTGATGGTCCAATCAAAGGTACGCCAATATCTGGCTGCCTTGGAGATCAACAAGGCGCCTTAGTCGGGCAAATGTGTCTGCAAAAAGGTCAAGCAAAGGCGACATATGGCACTGGTTGCTTTGTACTTTACAATACGGGTGATATTCGTGTAAATTCCACCAGAGGTCTCTTGACCACGGTCGCTTATCAATTAGGTAGTAATAACCCACCATTCTACGCCTTGGAAGGATCGGTTAGTACACCAAACCATTTTTAAATTACGAAACAATTTTATTTGGTAGTATTTTTTACCATGAACTTGGTTAAAATAAACGGATCTTAGTTTGAGTTACTTGGGTACGTATGTATCGACATATTTTCTCCGCAAATCAGAAATGTTGCTACTAAGTATCTATTCTAGTCACTACGTTGTGTATATTTCTAAAATAAATATGGGGCTATTCTCGTCAATATCTAGAATATAGAAAGATAGTTTGAATGCATGTTGGACTCTGCACTCTGTAAAGTACACATATATATATATAAACATGATATTATGACATTATCAAATAAATTTTCAATTTTGTAGTGTTTCTCAGACAGCATCCAAAATTAAACGAAATGAGTTAATAATGCCATCTTTCGTTAAATTATGTAAAGTACGTTTGATTAGTCGTAACACTTTCTTAAAAAAAACACTTTTAGAGAGGTAGATGGCGCCCTTATTAAACTAAATAAGAATTTCTTAATAAAATAATACTAATAATATTGTGTCTATACCATTTGTTCGTTGAAGAGTGATTTTATAGAAATTAATCATAATAATATAAAAAAAATAAGTAACTTAAATGGAAGTGTTTCTATATAAAAAAAAGTCATTTAAATTTCATTCGACTTCAAAAAATTGCTTATAAGAGCAGATCCCTGATGGACACCCACTTTGACCTCGAAAGCTTTGCTTACGCCGGCCAGAGTATCATTTACTTAAATCTTATAGCGGAAAAGGCGTGTTTTTTTTTTTTATTTTTGCTTTGTGTAAAATTTAATATTTTCGTATAGGAACGTTTTGTTTTTCAATGTGCGAATAATAAAGTGGTTTTATACAGATTGCACTACAGATTTTGGTGCACTATAAACAGTATATCTACGAATATTAGTATTATTACAAATATTTGTTTTCTGTAACAAGTAAAAATGCTTAGAAATATTAATGCAATTTTAACTTGGTTTACTTAATATGTTGTTAATACGTTCTAATTTAGCAACGATTCGAAAATACTTACAAAGTTTACTTTCCCTTACATTTTCATACATTAACCAACAAGATTTTCACGTAACGTCTATAGTTTCTATTTATCGAGTCCTCGAATTATAATCCAATCAGTTTTTACTTCCTGGATTATGTCATCATAAGTAATTTATAAACTTATTGGTGGTGTTTTAGGTAGCCGTGGCTGGAGCAGCTTTAGGTTGGCTCAGAGATAACATAGGCTTACTAGACAGCGCTAAAGATTCTCAGGGTATCGCTGAGAAGGCCACAGATAATGGCAGCGTTGTTTTTGTCCCTGCTTTCAGCGGTCTTTATGCACCTTATTGGAGGCAAGATGCTAGAGGGTAAGGGATAAGAATTTATATTTCGTTAGAACATGAAATCAGTATAAAAAGAGCTCTATAAACTGGCAAGTAATAACTTTAAATGAAACGATTCAAACCAATACACATATTATGAAAAGCCTTATATTTTTAACATCAATCTATTTTACTATTTTCCTTACAACTTAATAGATTATCAGTATGTTTTCATTTTAAATGAAACGATTCAAACCAATACACATACTATGCCAAAATATTATGAAAAACCTTATATTTTTAACATCAATATATTTTACTATTTTCCTTACAACTTAATAATATGTTTTCATTAACATTTTCATATGTAGCCAGTATGTATTAAGAATATCTAAAGGTTTAAATATCTTACAAATTCTCGTATGAAAAACTACTCGGTGAGTTTTCTCTATGCGATAACTGATTTTCAAGTAATCAGCACAGCAGAATCTATCTCTTTTGATTTAACTTTATCACCAAATTGATCCTTTCTGAATGATTCAAGAGGTAGTCTTTCCAACTAAACATCACCTATATTTCTGTAACTAGCTTCCCGCCCCGCGGTTTCACCCGTGAACCCGTTTCTCCATAGAAATTTTGGACCCTCGTTTCATCACCTTAGGAGGTGAATTTTGGAAAATCCTTTCTTAGCGGATACCTACGTCATAATAACTCTCAGTGGTTTGAACTGTATGTTGATAGTGTTAAATACCAGCTGTAGGGTCACAAATAAGACTGCGGTGATGGAGCCCATGAGCATCACCTACATATTTTTCAAGGTTATTTTCAATAAATCAAAAGTCTCGTCGCAAGAGACATTAACACAAAAAAAGTGTTGCAAGCTAATAATTCAAAATTGCACGGAATCGATTTGTATCGGTTCCGAACAGATAGATCAGTCAGTTAGTCAGTAACGATTGCCATTTATAAATACTGATAAAATTTTCAGAGTAATATGTGGAATAACCGAAGATACCAATTCTAGTCACATTGTTAAAGCAGCATTGGAGGCTGTATGCTACCAAGTGAGAGATATTTTGGATGCTATGAACGAAGACTGCGGCATACCTCTCCAACTACTCAAGGTGAGTTGATGAACTGTATACCATCCAAGATTTAGGCTTATACAGGGTGTCCGGTAAGTAGTACGACAAATTTAAGGGAGAGATAGGTGGGCGGGTCTAAAATTTAAAAAAATATATTTAATTACATATATCGAAATATCTCGAAAATTTTACTAAGGTAATTTTTGTCTATTTAGTAAGTGACTCGCCCACCTATCTCCCCCTTAAGTTAGTTGTACTACTTACTGGACAGCCTGTATATCAAAAACAATGTTTCTTCGTATTTTATGCGCTGCCACATCTTTCATTCGATTGCTAGTACGATACGCTTTTTGCCCCTATCTCTTGGACTGCTATATAACATAAAGTTTGAATGTGATTTTCTTTGACCTAATTGACATCAACGACCTACATCTACATTCCGTTCAATTTCAAACGTGTTTTTATGCATTTTTACAGGTTGACGGTGGTATGACATCTAACGCATTAGTCATGCAAATGCAAGCGGATTTAATCGGTATTAATGTGATAAGAGCTGGCTTTACCGAAAGTACTGCATTGGGGGCCGCTATGGTTGCTTACTGGGGCTTAGATGATCACAAGGAAGTAGCCCCAATAGCAATGACAAGTGGTTCAACGTATATCCCTCGAATCAGCGACGATGAACGAGATATGCGGTATAAGCAATGGAAAATGGCCGTAGATAGATCATTGGGATGGGATCAAAACTGATCCAAAAAAGTGCTTTCTGGAATTAGTTGGATTGGATAGAATAGGGAATATGCACGTGACTTCAAAATGTTCGTTTTTTTATGTAATTCATAATATTGTTACAAAAACATACCTACATAATTATTTTCAAAAAATTTCATGATTCATGATAAATTTAGCTATTACTATTTTTTTTTTAATAAAATAAAATTTCCAAAACGCCCCGTGAACAAATCGTGACGTCACTTTTACACTCGACCACAGAGTATGTAACCACTACGCTTAAATTTATTATACTTTATAAGCTTTCTGTGCTTTTCCATGGTAATAAACTTATTTTAGTAACTTTAGGAACCAAACACTTCATTTTTGACATCGGACTCGTCTAATCTCGCATTACAAAAAAATATATTTTTTTAGCTTCTAGTGGTTAAGATTTTGGATGTGTTATATATTTTTTTGTAATGTAATAACCCGTAGAAACCTTTAAAACAATAAAAAAACGTGCATATTCCCTATTAGATGAAGCAAGTACTTCTACAGATGATTTGCGATGGGTAATTTAGTCTTAGATCGTTCCTATGTTTAATAATTTTCTAGAATTATGGCAACTGTGGTTATTTCGTTGGTACAGGTTATATTTGAAACATGAAGGCGTAATCTATCTGCTTGCTGAATGGTGTTTTTCCTTACAAAGTTGTACTACACCTACAACCATTATTATTATATTAATATTTTATTATATTAAATGGACTCGCGTTTGGCCACTGAACCGCCCAGAACCACAAATTAGATGATAGTTACTACGTAACAAATACACCACTCCTATACAAAAGCCTACGTTATATGTATTAGCGTACAAAAAACGCTGCAAGAAGAAACGTACCTACTCTACGAACGCGCGCCGAGAATCTATTCCCGCGTCCACTGCGGCGGCATATTACCGGTCGGCTTATCGGTACACACTTAAAACGTTGCATTGCGCGAGTGCGGGACGCCTGCCAGAATACAGACGACGCAAGGAGATTATAAATGTGGAAGCAAAAATTTGTGTCCGCTTGTTGCTTGAATATCAAGAACTGGTGGAAATTTTCGGCGTCATGTGTTTTGATGTTAAAATGAATATGGTGGAATTAGGTTGAATAAAACCTGCGAACACTTTCCAAAATGTCTTGTAGAAAACCGATGGGGAAGCAACCTTTCATGGACGGTTAAGCCTCGTTATTTTCGCCTTAATTAGAGACACATCCGATGAGTCTCCAGTCTATTGAGTCAAGGCGTAGAGACTGGATTTGTACTTAAAGTTAAATAATGGACAGTTAGGCTTGAATTACTGCTTGACCTTAAAAGAGCATGCCTAGTTTTTCAGCAGTTTTCGTTTTCGACTTAATAGAACAACCTAAGTATATTAAAATTTGGATTTGGTCATCGGCATTTGTAATCCAAATAAGCTTGTAAGTTATCTTAAAATAATTGGTATATATTTCGCTGTGCATTATATAATTTTATATTAGTCAAATTTCAACAATTTTTTTTTGGTTTGGTTTATATTTTGCAAAGATTTATTTTTCATATGTTAAATATGTTTCTTTTTATATTAAAATATTATTTTGTTTTTACATATTGATTTATTTTTACTTATGAATAAATTGCATGTTCATGTTTGAGTTATACGCGTCATGAGACTTACTTATACTATATTATTTTGAAATCAAATATTTGTTTCAGTTTTTGTAGACCGAATATTATAGAGATTTTTCAACATTTAACTTTTAATCCTCATAATTAATCCTAATCACTCATCAAAAACAAAAGAGCCGCGCATTCCTCGTGTCAAATGGACGTAATGACTAAACATTTTGGTATTTGTATTGAAAAAAAAAACTAGTTTAATATAATTAAATGTACATAGTTGATTTGAGGGACGCAATTATATGTATATTTGAATAATAGGGCATACGTACAAAATTGTCTTTTTAAATTGATTCAAATACTACATAACGTGCCAAACACGCCATATGAACTGCGCTTAAAATAGATAATTAAGTATATTAAATTAGGAAAACGTTCTTAGGAGTCTAACTTTTAGAGATATTATGACCTGCGTTCACAGATTTTCTAAAAAGATGAACTACAGTCAAACTACGCTGATTGATTCCATACTGAAAACTTTTTACAACGTAAGTACGAGGCACATATTTGTTTTACAAATAAAAACAATAAAGCGAGTATACATATATTACGTATGTTTTGTTATGAAATGGATTTATACAAATATAAGATTCTTAATTTTACATGTTTTGATTTCCTATATACTTACCTAGAATACTCTAGGTAAGTATATAGGAAATCCATGTCCAATCCAACACTCCATGTTATAATATAAAGCACCTATCAACTGTTGTAATATAGAATCACGACTGGAAATACAATAGGTATTATAAAGAGAAATAATTAGATTGTTTGTTTGAAATTACTTATTCAAAATTTTTGGAATGTTGCTACTTCTCCAATAGATCCAAATTATATTCAACCAAACAAAAAAGTAAAATATTTTTTACTTTTTTGTTAAGTATTTACTGTCTTTTCTTAAATTAGGAATTCAGAACAGGAAAATAGATTTGGGTATTTTTGTTTTAGGACTTATACAAAATGAAATACTCATAATAATTAAATGATTGTAACTACTTTAATACTGTTTATGTTATAATATCTTCCCGGGGAAGTCCTGCTAAGTTTGCTACTCGACGCGCATGTGAGTGCGTGGCAATGACAATTGCATTATAAATTTTATTGCCCACGCGTCGAGTAGCACTGGTATTAAATGGATTGACGCTTATACGCGTATTTAGCACTGAACGTATTTGATTTCCATCAGGAACGCCGGCTATAATAATTAATGTAAGTAGGCAAGCTACTTATCTTAACTGTTAAAATTACCACACTTTAGAGATGCGTTTCCACACATCATTACCTATATTCATTTATCGTTGGATGTTGCACATCCAATCCAAATCACGCACATTAGTCCCGAACTGATCTGTCTCAAGACTTAGTATGTAGGTATTAGGTACTAATGTTAGCCGTGCGTGACAGTAACTGATGTCCTACATCTCCTAAAGAACCATTGTGTTTTTGAAGAGACTGAATGGAGACCGATGTGTAGAACGCAGCTTATGTGTAGATTTGTAATATTTATTTGTGAAAAACAAAGGTGCATGCATGTGCAATAGGTACCTACTTACTGAAGGTTAATCGATTGATGGCACTGATATCTAATAACTAAAGATAAACAATCCCAAGCAAAAGTTCTCTCAAAACTGTCTCAAATTGTGTTGGGTAATACTAGTTTTTTTTTAAGTTTTATTCACAAAGCTATGTAATAATAAAATTTTACGACTCATACCTGCTAGCCAAAATATATCTTAAAGGAGCACTGAGGCATGTTTACCGTCGGAGCGTTCGAATGCTACTAGATTAAAAGACCACCCAAATGTTCGAGTGGGTAGACATTCGGTGAGGCCATTTTTTGTCGCTGATTGTGTATCTTTAGTTATTAGATATCAAAGATATTGAAAATATTGGACAATAACATTATTATAAATTGGGGATTTTTGTAAGTTTTGTTAACCGTTTAAGACAGTTATTTAAGAATAAAGTTTGAAATAAATACCTTGTTATTATTGTAGTTTGCTCAACACTTATTATCTATGTAGGTAACTAGCGCATTTTGTATTTTGATATTGGTTGAGTAGGTTCCTGATTTTAAACTTAAGAATAAACTCGGTACTTACATTAAGCATTCACTTGGGCCACAAAATAAATAATATTGTAGGTAGGTACTCTGGAGCCTTCGTCCGCCTAGAATTTTCACGGAATCGGGCATTTTACCCGAGGAGTTGATTAAAAAACTAAGTAACCATGTCCTATTGGGTTCAAGGTATCCCTAAACCATATTTCATCATAATTTTTGCATTTATTATGTTCGACTGTATGTATTTTGTTATTTTTTATGTATGTTCTTCGATTTCTCCGCCAATTGTGAACCGATTTAAAAAAAAAACATTTGAAAGAGTATATTTCGGCGGTGGTCCCATTGTCACCCCGTCAGGATCTGATGATGGGATCTTGGGGAAAACGAGGGCAACCCTCAAATTTTATAAGAAGTTATAGTACTTTTCATTCATATACGTACTTATCAAAGCTATTTCCATCAGGTAGTCATCATCTCATGTTGCAGAGCTGATGATGGAAGGTACAACTCCTTAATGGTTAGGAGTTAGGGGATAATTCTTTAAACAGGCTAAGTTATTAATTCATATACTTTTTAAAGCTTATCAGATATTTGCGTATGGTAGCCACTATCTCATGTTGCTGAGCTGATGATAGAAGGTCCAAGGAATTCCTCCTTAACGGAGTTTGGGGATATTTCTTTAAATATTATAGTCACGTTTAAACTCTTTATCGATTAGTAGATTAGGAGTTAGGAATATACGTTGTTCTAGATATGAAATGAAACGCCTTATCAAATAAGTAGCTGTTGAGAAAGAAGCCTTAATCATTTAGGATAGACGTTCTTTAATTTCTTTAAAAGTTTATTTATTCCTGTATTCCTTCGCGCGAGCGACAACTTTAGTTAGTCTACCCATGGTGCTACTTAACTATGACTTTATAAATAATTAGCTGTCTCCCGCGGTTTCACCCGCGATCCCGTGGGATTTTATTTTATCCCGGGACAAAATGTATCCTTATACCAGGATATAAACTATTACTGTGCCAAATTTCATCACGATCTTACGCAGCGGAAGCTTTCAAAAGAAATAAATATTCCACGATTCTTCAAAAATTTAATTGATGCTCTACTCCTAGCGTGATGTTGCCTTTTTCGATAAATGGGCTATCCAACACTAAAATATTTTATGTAGTTAGATTAGCGCGTTTAAACAAACAAACAAACAAACTCTTCAGCTTTCTCATATTAGAATAGATAATGTAAATTAATGAGCCCCTTAATTTGCTCGAAAACATCTAAATATTTCTTGAAAACATTAAATATCAAAAATGGAAAAATAAAACTTTTTATAAAAAATTAAAAACGACTTCAAAGACAAAATATGTAGCACCAAAAACCGATAAATAAACTGAATAAGACGTTAAATAAAATAGACAAACAATTATTTCCATAACAAAATAGACCAAATACTTACTTATATAAACTACCTATATATTGAAAAAAGATACCATAGTAGATTACATGATTTGTACATTACATTATATTATTACATTATTATATTTCACATTTTTATTAATTTGTTTGCCATATTAAAATAATGTAAGTATCCATAACCCTAGGTTGCCTGGAAGACATCGCTTCAGCGATAAGGCTGCCTATTTGTTTTCACTGTTTTCTGTCTTTTGTGTTACTTGTAAATTTTGTCATGTGGTGTGAACAATAAATATATTTGTATTTGTAGATTACATATCAAAGTTATAGATGAATATTAACTTACCTACTCAAATAGGGGCTATCTTTCATGATGATACTCATAATAAATAATTGGGTCTCTGTCGTGAGATGACCACTCAACTCAGTGTTGCCCCTACATAACTATTAACAAGTAGCAAGTAAGCCCCTCGTAGCCATAGACACATGTATGGGTGGCGTGAAGCTAAGTGCAGAGCCGTGTAGCGGCGTTCACACGACAGCCTGACGGATGGCGGAGCGGAGACGGGGTCCCGCCGCATCTTGCGCTTTCCATAAGCCCGCCACCGTCATAATATAGGTACGAAACAAGCACCATTCTGCCAGACCATTAGCTTTGATCGGTACAATTGTACTATTTGTAATCATTTAAAATGCTAGTCCCATCGAAATCGAATTAGCCGTTTCTGTGACCTATTTAGGTACAAGTGTTAGAAACATAGGTATGCTCTCTGTGGCCGCACTGTTGTCTATGTACCTACCACGGATAGGTACACAAGCCGCGGGCTGTTACTCGTATATCCGTGTGGTAATTTTTATTAAACTCGGTTCCATAAGCGTGAGAACGTACCACAACAGAGAAATACATTCGCATTTTTTTTTTACAGTCATCTTAGGTAAAGTTAGTTGTTCCTACTGGTGATGATAGCTCAGTGATAGCAACGTCGAATGCTGTCGTAGTTCGTGGGTGCTCAACTCAACTCAACTCAAATATATCTTTGTTAAGTAAACTTATTACAAGTATTGTTAATCGACAATTTGATTCATGTTAAATTCCAATGCTCGGTTCGGAAGGTTGCTTTTGCTGAGAAGAGCCGGCAATAAACTCAGCAATTACTCTTTTTTTTAAAAGCAACTTAGACCTATTTATAATTATTTATATAGTCTTACTGTTAATAAACTTGTGCAAATCTTATAATGAGATAGATCTTTTGGTGACCTACCTATGCCCTCCTGAGTTCATCTAGGCTTTGTGTATAAGTCATCCTGCAAAATGGGCCATAATCATCTTCATCTGTCTGTCCTGTTCACAATAAATTGAAAGACGAATTATTTGGATAGTTGAACGGATACTTAAACAATATATTCACAACTTCACAATGAAGTAAAATAAAAAGGTAAGGCATTCAGCTAATAATGCTACAATGTGTACCTAATAATTAGGTAAGTAGTTACTTTTTTATTATGTAGGTACTGTAAGTTACTACAAGGCAGGCTGGTCACCTGATGGTAAGTGAATACCGCCGCTGAAAGGCATTACATTACATTACCTACCTACTCGATATGATGTGTACCTATATTATCATTTAAAGTGCAAATATTGTGGAAATTGGTCATATCCTTAAACTGAACGCTCTGTTTCGTAGATCAACGACTGTATTCTCAATATCCAGTTGAATTCTCTACTCCCTTGCTCTCAGTGGTGCAGTGCAACGTTTCAACGTGAAATATTAGCATACATACCTATAGTAAATCTCAATGTTCGAAAATGGTATTTACCTAACCAAAAAAAAATCTTTATGGATATTAATTTTTGAAACAAAAAAAAATAATAGGAGGATGAAACCCATTGGAAAAGGAAGAGAATATAACAAAAATGAAAGGAAAAATAAATTATGGGCGATCTGGACTTAAAAAAAAAGAGATATTTTGTCGCGAGAATTTTCGATTGAAAAGCACCCTAACGTTGTCGATATTAAGTCAAAATAAGGTGAAAAAATGAATATTGTAAATCAAAAAGTGTTTGGGACATAAAAAGGTCAGTTTTCAATAAATTTCGTGACAAAAAATTGTTAAAAATACTTTTGTTTTTATTTTTTACCATTTTCAAAGGCTTCTGCACTGGTCTGTACATATACCTAGGTAATGACCAAAAAGAAAAACCAGTTTGCCTATTATGGCCATCCCTAAGCCTTGCCGTTTTATTTTAGACTAGCTGTTCCGCGCGGTTTCACCCGCGTTCCCGAGGGATCTTATCTTTTCCCGGGATAAAAATATTATAGTCTGGAATAGCCTATGTATGTATTCCAGACTATAATCTATCTCTATGCCTATTCATCCAGATCCCTTCAGCCGTTCTGGTGTAAATGAGTAGGTAACAAACATACATTCATCCAAACTATTAGTAAGATTAATATACCTAGCTTACTTACATAATATTAATATACCTAGCTTACTTACATAATATTAATTAATAATACCTATATAAAAATATAATATAATCCACTTCCGGCTATGTTGCAAATTAACCATCATTTTGAAATCAGTTTAAAAATAAACAGATTTGTGTTTATCGAGTAGGTAATCACTCAGGGTTGTCGCTAACTCGACGTATTGATGGCTCTATCTGAGAGCAGCCGATGCATGCGCGGTCTGCAAACACCTATCGCTCCATTCCCGGCGAGCAAACGCGTGCCGAAATTTGATAAAGTCCTCGGTTCATGTTTAATCATATGACATTAAAGGCGAATGTACACAGTCGCAGTGTGTAGAGTGTACGCGATCGTTGTATTATCATTTTCCATTAGCCCGCCCTGCAGGGCCTTGTTGATTGACTGTTCAAACGTTTGTTTATCCCTCGACTGCTGTAGCGGTATATAGATACTATTTTAATATTTGAGGACTTGGTAGACAGCCGCGATGCGTGCACTAGATAACTACTTACCTTCTCGCCATAAGCTGGTGTGATGATTAGGTTTTATGGTTAGTACTTAAGTTTTCCCTTTGTGTTCTGCAAAAATGATATCTACACTTAGGTATCTAGTGTTGATTAGTATTACGACATTCTCCAAATACGGAAGCCTTGGGTAGAGGTAAAACGTAGGTATTTCACTTAATTAATTAATTTTGTCTCTATAAAATGTACTTAAATCTTACTAATTTGATAAAATGGTTGATTTTACCGCAATGTAAGGTAGGAACTCCGAATATTTTCTTGGGTTAGATACCTAAGTATTTGATAGGTAACGTTTGTAAAACCGTATTGTCGTGCGTGCATAACTCGGTTAACTAAAAGCATGCTGGAACACAAGTTAAAATGAATGGTACGAAAAACTATTAATGCTTTATTAATAAGAAAGACTACAAAATTTATTGAAATAAAAAACTGAAGCAAGCACTGGGGCTCATTAATAGTAGGTAGATACATTCACTGGTGTTTCTTTTAAAAATTAGTGAAACTGTGCGTGCGTACTACGTCGCATCAATTAGAAACAGACTACAAAATATTAAAAGATCCCCTTGCAATGCAAGTATATTGCCGACACCATCAGGCCATTCGTCACATAGGTACCTTTATGCTAGGAATATCATAACAATTATTCGCACGCTGTATCCCGCTCTTTATGTTATGTTTAATGTGTTGTGATAATGTACTACAATGGGTAGATATGTCGGTTTCTATCCACAGACTGCACAATAGATATAGTTTTCCATTAGCTTCTCATTCAAATTTCGCGAATGCAATAAATCCACCCAGATAACTTAACAACTACCTACCTAATTAAAAATTTACGGTAATTATTACTTAGTAGGTATTTTTCATCTTAATTGTATAAATAAATTATATAAATGTTAAATTATGGAATTTCATTAATTTAAAATAAATTTACTTACGTCTGAAGAATGTTTGGCGATTTGAAAGCATTATTTCGACAAATGGTAGAATGAAAATAATAGTTGATGTTATACCCATATTATGTTATGGGCAATACACAAAATCCGGTAGGTATTCTATTCCATAGCTCTACCAAAAACTAGGTGGGTAGAAGTCAGCCCGACTTCAACACCTGCCGCTATTAGTAAGATATTTTTTCGTAAATTCGACGAAATTGAGTTACAAAATTTAAAAAAATCGCCTCTTCTTGTTTTATACCATGTCCACTGAGTTGGCGCCCTGGTCATCATGATATTTTCATCTATATCCGTAATGTATGCTTGCCAATAAAGTCTCATGGATTTGCTAGGCGACATTACGATCTAAATAACGCAATTTTATTAATTTACTTACCTACCTCATATAATTTACGATACCAATTTTTTTTCTTAGTAATTTAATTAACATACCAAACCCAGAGTCATGTATGTAGCGTAGCAGGTAGGACGTAGGTTAAGTAGTATGGTTACTTACATCCGTCTTCTAGTTAACTACAATACTTCGAAGTGTCAAGTAAATGTATTGACTTAAAAAAAAGAATGTGTCAGTAGGTAGGTAGTAGCTATTATAATATTTGAGAGCTAGTTCATTAAAAATTTCAGCGCCGAAGCAATACTCGTTAAAAATGAGAAAGGCAGAGAAGAGATTAAACAAAGCCGCGCCGAATTCGAATTCAATGAGCCGAAAATTGGTATAATGCTAAACGCTGAGCAATCCAGAGGGGTTTACGCGTATACCTACCTACCTACTGTAGTACCAAAACCGCACCTTTAAAATAGTTGAAACTTTGAAAGACAAACTGTCAGTTACCAAACGATTTTTTTTTACAGGGCAAACATTTAAAAAAAATATCACGTCATGTCCGTCTTAAAATTTAAGTTATTTTGAACTAGGTATTATATATTCTAATGATAGATATATATAATTATATATTTATTAACACTATAACTTGCTATGAACATACATTTCAGAAAAGTTATTTAGGTAGATATTTTAAATATAAAGAACTTTTTAATTTGTGTCGTAGGTTACCTACATAACACTTTTTCATTTATATTTTTCGGTTATGATTCATTTATGTAAAATTATTCTTCAATGAAAAAAATCGTTTAGTAACGATACGTTTTTGAAATCGGGTTTAGTATCTAGTTTTTGAGTTTATTCGTTACATACAAAAATACAAATCATTCCTCTTTATAATATTTATTAGTGTAGATTATAAAAACAGTACCTATCAATAACTGTCAAACTAAGTTCAAACCTATGGATATTAAATATTCGGATTGGGAGTGGTTCTTAAAAACCGATCAGTCTCCTCGTAATTACAAAATGTCTGTATAGAACTAGCTTGCCCAATAGTTTCGAGTTCTAAATCAAAACGAATTTGACTCAAATTAGTCATCTTGTGGGCTTGAAACCATTCAATCGAGTGACAACGAGGCAGGCGGGTCACCTGATGGTAAGTGACAACCGTCGCCTATAGACATTGGCAATACCAGGGGATTGCTAATGTGTTGTACACCTTATTAAGGCGAACTGGCTCTCAAGTGCAATTGCCGGAACACACCAACAGGTGCTTGGCGACAGATTTTCAACTTGAGGGTGGTAGCCAGCCAGTCGAGTACTACAAAGTACCCTACCACCGTGCTGTGGTTTCCTCACGATGTTTTCCTTCACCGAAAGCTCAAGCTCATTGTAAGGATTCGAACCCACGACCTTCGCCGCGGTATCCGACGTCACTTACCACTGAGCTATCATCGATTAGGATCGCAAAATCTCCCGAAGGGAATTAGTACTCCCGATACAAGCTGGCAGTTGCCTACCGCCTCCAGTTATTCTATCAGATGCCAATATTCTTGATGGTTTAAAAGGAAACAAACTAGGATCAACTAGGTACATCCTTTTGTAAACATTTTTTGGAATATCGTCCAGTCACCTGGTTGTTGGGCCTGTACTTGAATGTAGACAATATAGGCACCTTAGCGACCTTGATAAGCCAGTAATTAGGTGACTGTTATTATATTTTGAGTAGTCTAAGGGATCAATTCGATAATACATGCTCATGATCGAATCTGAGAGTACGCGCAACACTGGCGCATTATAAATAAATTTCAGTTCATGGCCCAATGACAAATCGAGCCCATGGGTTAGTGGTGTTTACATAGCGTCGGGGGTTGGAGTGGCGACGATATAAAGATGATCGGTCGACATGTCGGCGTCGCCTCATGTTTAATGTGCATACAAATTGAGGTGGGTGCCGCCGGGTGGTAGTCGGAGCAGTGAGGAGAGTCGCGCTCGACGCTGGCTGACTCACTAGCACATCCTTATGATAAGAGTATGGAGAGAGGTGGATACAAGCGACATGTGTCCGCCCAGCAGCGCTGCGCGAGGCGCACTCCCCCGCCCCGCACGCCCCGCACACCCCGGACACGTGTAAGTGAACACTGAATCTTGCTTGCTACGCTCTTCTACGAGGCTGACTACGAATTCGGCGTCGTTCGGAGTTTGTTCTGGTCTATATTTACATGAGTAAGATTTTTGTATTTGATGTAGACGAACCCCCGTTTCCGCTTTGCGCTGTTACAAGGAAAATTGTCATAGACATCAAACTTTTATATTAAGTTAAAGGTCTCTGCAAAGTAGGTATTCAAATTATTTACTTTTAGTAAGCTTATTGCAGGAGATTCTTGCTTATAGAAAGAAACATACCCACCTGTTTAAGTGGTTTCAAAATTATATAATGATTAACAATAAAAAACCGGCCTAGTGCGAGTCGGACTCACGCACGAAGGGTTCCGTAAAAACAGCAAAAATTCACGTTTGTTGTATGGAAATTATTTTTAAATAATTATTTTATTATGTTTTTAGTAGATATTTAATTTTGTTGTTATAGCGGCAACAGAAATACATCATCTGTGAAAATTTCAATTGTCTAGCTATCGCGGTTCTTGAGATACCTACAGCCTGGAACAGACAGACGGACGGACAGACAGGCACAGCGAAGTCTTAGTAACAGGGTCCCGTTTTTACCCTTTGGGTACGGAACCATAAAAAACCTTATTATTTCGTAGGTTAGAATTTGGAAAATAAGTCTCTTTCTCTATGAAAAAAAATTTAGATTTACGAGGGACTATAGCATCGCATATAGGAATATATATAAATGGGAACGACAATTTTTGCAATGACGTTACGACATCTAATTCATTGAATAATAAACCTTTTTACTTATACTATCTTATAGATATAGATCTTAAATAAGCACATATAGGCTACTTATATAAAATAATAATGCTTTTATTACATTGAATTCTGTGATGTTCGCAACGAAGCCTACACGAGTGTTTATATTAACATACAAAGTTTAGATGCTTCCCGTACTAAAGGTACCACCCTTTCAGGGGTGGTGATATTAGTACAAGCAAAAGACATAAACATCCCCCTCTCTAAGGCAGACGTGGTGTGCATACAATGGAGTTGGCATTGATTTTGAGTTAAATATCACCCCTTTGCCTCCGTCGTGCATTGTTGTACATCGGTCGTGTACAAACATAGTGACATGAATTATTGTCGCCGGTTCTTTTATCTCATCCGTTCTGTATCGTCATTAATCAGTAACAGAAATATTATTTCAATAGGAAGACCCCTATAATTGTTATTTAATTGCTTTTTACTAGAGAGCAACATGTGGTCTACTTATATAAATAAAATTAATATTTTAAGTAGTAATAATTACCTATTGAAGAAATCGCAAACACTAAAGCAAATTAATTAAGGTGGACCAAATGTCAATGACAGTCTTTCTTTGACTACCTTATTTAGAAAATGTAACTCAAGCACCAATTTTACATTTTGTTGTTAAAATTATTTTTAAATAGGTATATAAATGATCTCAAAATTAATTTTAATCTATGTTATTACCTTTGTTTGTTTATTTCATACTTAACTATTGGTAAAGGGGTAAGTAATGGCACAACCAGTCTGTTTAATCAAGCATTACAAAATGTCCTCAATACGACCGACATATTATGCATGTGGAAAGAGATGCGCTCTCCATACATCCGGCGGGAAGCAGTATGGACAATATTCCATTGAAGATTACCTGCATTAAACCGTGTTTGTCAATAAGGTAATCTGTAAACGCAAACTGTTAAAATCCGCTCTTTGACGGCGAGAGTTGGTCGAGTTTGTTCAGGTGCACCCTTTTACAATAAACCAACCTGGTTATAAGCCTCTTCAATGTCATTTCTTATGCCCATATCCTTTTTGTCATAAAATGACAGCTGAAAGGTATAATATAAATAGATGCAAAATAGGTTTAGTGAGGACATTCACAAATTGTCTTGTCACTTTAATTATTCCTTGATCCATTAACTATAGGTTCTATTATCCTTTTGAACATGTCCATGGCAAATAAATTTTGCTGAATATTTCAATGCTCCAGTAAGCTCAAATTGAATCTTAACACTTAAAGAAATCACAGTTTAATCAAAATGAATCTTTACAAAAATAATGGGATGAGTGAGCAATATAGGTAGGTACAGATTTGTATAAAAATTTTAGGTAAAATGTAATAATACTTACATTTATATTATACTCGTACCTACCTAATAAACATGATACAACAAAATGTTTCTAATGTTTTGCAGCAACGCGTTTAACCACTTTTTATGCAAAATCGAGCTTTAGTACCTATCAACGAGTTTAGGCACTAAAACTAAAAATGTTCCAAGTATAGCTTACGTCGCAGTTAATCTGATCATACGCAGTTAATCTAGGTACATATGACTTGAATAGGTAAGTATAAATATTAAAATGTGCTTTTATTTAAATTCCCACACGTTAAAGGTACCTACTTAACAAAGCATGGAATGCCGCAATGCTAAAATCCCACAGGCTTACTAAGTCAACTACGCTGAAAAAAATATAATATTATGTTCTCGGCGCTTTGTCCTTTTATTCATATTTAATCTCCAGAGCGTCTACAAAAAACAATGATTTCACGGTACAGCATTAACGCATGTAGGCATAACAGAGGAGAACCAACCCAAAGTAAACATGAGGCCATATATTAAAATGTTGTCAATCCTATTTACAGACATTTTACTCCGTGTTTATCTTATAAATCTATTGTGTGCATGGCGGTCGAAATTATGGGATTTTGAATCAATATTGACACGTTCGGTTTTGTCGGCCGTTGCATTTAACACGTCCCACCGGTAAATAAAGGCAAATGCACCGAACACAATGAGATGGTGCCGTCGTCACATAGATGGCGTTGCGCGGCATACCTACCTTAACTATTTTGATTGACAGTAGGTAACCTACCATATTTTCTTCTATATTTTGTATGCATCAATTATTTTGAAATTATAAAGCTTATAAATATATCTCGCTGATTGTATTGTTCTTTTTAGTTGAAATTTCATATTTTTCAAACTTTACCTAATACTTGGTGAT
Source organism: Ochropacha duplaris (assembly GCA_951361185.1). Classification (NCBI taxonomy): domain Eukaryota; kingdom Metazoa; phylum Arthropoda; class Insecta; order Lepidoptera; family Drepanidae; genus Ochropacha; species Ochropacha duplaris. Next base: position 8,670,645 of record OX592690.1, read on the forward strand.
TCGATCCGCTAAAGTGCCTCCCTGGAGACGAAAATATCACATAGCATCATGTGGATCGTATTCCTGTTTGTCAACCTGTTGACATAAAATAACATGGCTATGAATTTAAACACAGTAGGTAGGTACCTATAGAGAAGTCAAGTACCTACTTATTTAACTTACTTCCGTCACCTTGTAAAAGATTCATAATATGAAGAGAATAGATTTAAAAAAGAAATCAAGATAGTCACAGTCGGGAAAGTCTAGATAAGGGATTCCCATTATTTTCTTTAAAACTAACCCATTTTGAATTTTTCTTTTGTACCTACTTTCGAATGACTAAGCACATTGGGCCCCCCTGATGATCTCGTTAAATCCCCCTAGGGAGGCCCGAATCACTGGTTGCGAATCTCCGGCCTAGATAAATCTGTAATTACCGGAAAAGTTGAAGGAAAGAGACTATTGTTTGACGATCTTCACTGCCTTCACCAATTTCATAAAACAATGGCATTCGTTAGCAAAAAACGACGATATTGATTCTTTTCTGTGACCACGATGTCCCTGTGAACTGAGGATGCCATTTTTTAACAACTTTCTTAAGATTTTTTTTTTCAAGAAATTGTCTGTACCAATAGTGCATCTGCTGCAGTAGGTACACTAGGTACTCTGGTGGTGGTGGTGATCTTTTGATTGTTTAATAACCCATTTATTTATTTTAATTCATATTTTTGCAATTATTTTTTCTTACAACTCGACCGTCAGTGCCCACGCGCCGACCTCGATTCTTTTTGTAAACTTATTTATTTAAATTTGCACAAATGAATATCAGTAGAATCTATCAGTGGCCAACACGTAAGCATAGACACAACAGTAGGTACCTATGACGTTTGACGGCAGTTTTACTAATGAAATACTAATAAAATATTACTTTATAAATCACATTTTGAATAATCATCTAAATCTCGCCCTTGTTTTCCTCATGTGGTTGAGCCTTTGATTATTGGCTTAATACTCAAAGGGTTGAGCGCAAAAACCATTTGATTTGTATTACCTTTTTTATTTGAAGCAGGCTGCACCGTTCAAAAAGCTGATGGTAAATTAAGGAACTATGTTAAAATGCAACCAAAACCAACAGTTATTGATGATTTATTTTATGTTGTAGGTACACATAGATTTAAGTAAAGTTTACTACATTACCTAAATACCATCACTTAATTACTTACCAGTAAATTACCCGTTTTATTTATTCCCGTTCAATTATTGTTTTCTTAAGAAATTTTCTCCTCTTAGTTGACATCCCATAAAACAAATGTGGTAGTTTAAAAATTATAATACCTTCATAGGTTTTGATTTCAAACTTAGTACCTATTATCCACTTGGTCAAAATATACAGATTTAATGAACTTTTGATGTTTTGCAATGCAATAGAATGCCGACCCTTTAATTATTGAACAAAAAAGCATTTAAAATGGTAGAGTCATTTGATGAACAAAGAGTTATTCGGGTAAAATAAAAATGCTCTACAGTCACGTAGGATAGTCTCGGCGGGATGTCATTAGCGAAAGCTTGGCCTTTCTAATGCCTAACTGCGCACCGCCCCCCATTGTTGCGGTAATAATGAGCGACTAACGATTTAAACCCCTGCACTTTGCTGTTGACATGCAAAATATAATAGGTTACCTTCACCAAAAAGTCAGTGATGACTCTACATAAGTACCCAACTAGGCAATAGACCCTGAAACCATTCCAGAATATAGGTGTAGTGTGTATGAGCTTAATAGCTAACCGCCTACAGAGAAACGCATCACGACACGGTACAAAATCAGTCTATGACTCTATGTGATGGGACGTCTCGTGCGAGTGAATCTAGTGACATGCATCTAGTTAGTATCTACTAATAATTTATTTTATTGTTATATCGTTTAACAACTCTTTAAACTATGATTAGTTGACATTTACATACGTATTTATCTAGTGTTTTTGTGCGTCAGCTGTATTTCATGACTATCGATTAGCCACCGTCTGTCAGTCTTAAAAATACTAAAACGCACGGTGTTTAGATGCAAGTTAGCGAAGGTTCGCTATGTAAAGGTAATATAAAAAGGTGACATTCTTCGCGATCAAAGTAGCGCAGTTTCTGCATGTTAGTGTTTATTCTATCTATGCCAACACTTTGATAAGCCAGCACAGATTTTATTTGACGCCACTAGAACGCGGGAGAAACTGCATAGCTGATTTTTGTTTGTTTAGCTTTTAATCGTAGTAGGTATGTGGTATATGTTTTAGCAGACTGCTAGTTACAGGTGAATAGAATGTGGCTGGCTCTGCGATATGTGATGTTTGTTATTATGTCTTATAATTTGTATCACATCTATGTGCAAAGCGATGGTTTGGCTAAACCACCACCGAGCTCATATGTTTTTTTTATTGTTAAATAGGTTTGCGTTTGACCACAATCTCACTTGATCTTAGGTACCTATGCTTTATTAGTACATGAATTGGCCGGTTGGCGTGGTTGGTTAACACACTACCTATCACGCCGCAGGTCGTGGGTTCGATTCCCATCCAGGACAGACATTTGTGTGCATGAACATGTCTGTTTGTCCTGAGTCTGGGTGTAATTATCTATTTAAGTATGTATTTACAAAAACAAGTAGTCTATGTAGTATATCAGTCTTCTGGTTTCCATATTACAAGCTCTGCTTAGTTTGGGATCAGATAGCCCTGTGTGAAAAATGTCCCAGGATATTTATTAATTAATTTCGTGACTACAAAAATTATTCATTAAATTAAGAAGGTAGTTTTAAAAGAATTCAATAAAAAAAAATTATGATATAAATAAAATATTGATATATAGATTTTGTAAACTTTATATATTTGGATACTGTATTATTACACCCACCACATACGACGATGAGTTAATAATGTTATGTAGTCACGTCAAATTTATATGAAAACTGTATGTTAGACAAACCAATCAATTTGAGGTTGACACAAATAGCATGGGAGATGGCTGACGACACGTTTTTAAGATATCTACTCGTTTATCTGGGGAACGATACTGGTGTGGGCTTACAGGACAAACGGACCCCACCTCGTGTTTGCATTCGTGTCATTTATCACCACTCGCGGATCAGCCTCGTCACAAACACTCTAAAGTCAGCCCTTAATTAAACACATGAAGTAAATATTGCTTTTTAAAAGTTTCATCCTCAAATTTCGTATTTTGTTTATGTACTGTACAACTGTGTTAGGTTTGTTTTTAATTATCTGATGGACTTATAAAGTACATAATAAAATGTGTCCAACATGTTCTTTTTAATAAACTCTTTATTGATACCTACCTACCATTTGGTAATGACATCACTTGAGAACGAAAAATTGGAATAGTAATTAGCCGGAAAATTGGGGTAAAACGAAAGGTGATTTTTTATGGGATTTTTATTTAGTGCAATTGACAGGGTGTGCAAAAAAATAAAAATGCTGATTCAGCAAGTTATGTAATAAAAATAATAATAATAAGCCATCATTGCTTACCTACATTTTGGCGTGTAGTTTTCTAATCGTCATATATTGTCATCTCTAGTTAATTTTTTCATTGAATGGGATACAATATGAATCAAAATGTCTGCCAGTAAGAAAAAAAATTGTTGTGCATAAAGTCATTGTATTATGCGTTTCCGAGGGATCTTATCTTTTCCAGGTATAAAAATATAGCCTATGTTACTCAAGGATAATCTAGCTTTCTAGTGGTGAAAGAGTTTTTAAAATTGATCGAGAAGTTTTTGAGTTAAATCGTAACAAACAAACATAACATAAAATCTTTCCTCTTTATAATATTAGTTTAGATATAAATGTACAAAACATTTCATATAAAGTTGAGAATGTTATCATGAATATATCTATGGTGTGGGAGCACCATTACTGGTGAATCAGTCAGCTTTTGTATCGACTAGCCGAGCACAAACATTCTCACATGATATGGAACACAAGCGCAGGGCAGTATGCGTAACAGTATCCACTGAAAGCCCTTGCTAATGTTTGCTTTCGTGTGATTTATTGGCTTCGTCGGATTTAAAGACACGCACTCGCTGGGTCCAAGTCGTGCTAACAGCGCGGTATTGCGTTACTCAACAACTAACTATGTATTAGCTATTAGATCACCCCAGGGTCTCGGATCAAAGTCATGTTAAGGGAGATTTCGCATATCAATATCTTCATTAAACTAAGTAAAGCTTTTAAATTGAATTATAAAGTTGTTACACAAAAAGACGTATTTTTCGAATGATTACTTTATCTCTACTCGTGTAGGTATCATATCTATATGTTACATAATATATATAACTAGCTGTCCCTCGCGGTTTCACTCGCGTTCGTGGGATCTTATCTTTCCCTGTCCCAGGATAAAATATAGCCTATGACACTCAAAAATAACGTAGTTTTCTATTGGTAAAAGAATTTTCAAAATCGGTTCAGTAGGTCCAGAGATTAACCCTACAACCTCACAAACTTTACCTCTTTAATAGTTATTAGTATAAAATAATGATTAATATAAAAGTATATTGTATTTATGAATTAGTTTTATTTCAATATAACAAGCAAATAAAACAATATGAGTATTATGTATTCAACAGCAAAATATGATTTACAATTATTACGCATGAAAATGTCAACATGCTCCCATTGAAGGTGGTTCTGGTAAGCTACGGTCGACCGCGGACAATGAAGAGGAGGGAACCCGGTGTCATCTGCTTTCAACATAATTAAAATCACTTTAAATAATGCCACTAAGCGCCCAACCCTGCCGAGGTTTTATTTTAAAAAGTGCTATTAGCATTAAATTTAGTTTTGCGGATGATTATGTCGCGCTCAGGCATCCGAGCACATTAACTGCTCACAATTTTTGTGAATTATTGTTCAAACCGTACTCCCCTTCCTTTTATAACACGCTTATACCAAATTTTGACTACTCAGGGTGTTAAGTCGTAGGGAGAAATTGCTCGACTGCTGAATGGAAAAGCTTAAATCGCGGGAGCCGAATGACCCCCGAAAAGTAAAATAAAGTAAAGTACGATAATGTTATTTTTTTTGTTGAGATCTTGAGATTTTATTAGAAGTAGGTAGGTATAGCAGTAATGCCATTTTCTTATTCTTTAGGTGGTCTTGTCGAAGCGGGATCATGTGCCTACCTACTTCTTTCATATGAATACTATATTTCATATAAAAATAAATTTAAAAATAGTCTCGGTAAGAAATCTACAAAATACTTGGAGCTCTTCACAAAATACAATCATCGCAAAAACCAGGTTTATGGGTACAAGTTTCGTAATTCGAATTATGGCATCAAAAACACTACTCGACTTTTGACCCATTTTGGTGCATTTTAACCAACCGGGTGGATTCGTCATAAATCTAATAAAATATAACCTATTAATGCTGGAAATTGTTTTGCATACGTAGATTGTAGATGAATTGATGTTTCGTAAATATAAACTACAAACATTGTATGCTTACAGATGCTTACCTTTCACTTTACTACAGTACAACCTTACCACGGATCGATAGAATTTACATTATTGTTTTTTATATTGAATTTACATTTACATTATGAATTTACAAAGATTTTTCAAAATAAAACACAACAATAATATGGTGCTCATTCCAATATTGAAATTGATAAATACTTTTCGAGATATGAGAGTGGTCCAATTTAGTTGCTGGTCCAATATACCAGACTTTCCTCTGTAACTTTAACCACACCAAACCAATATAAGACAACCAACTAGTTGGTTTAACCTTATTATTAGTCATTTTACCTGGTTGGTTTAATTACGTTAATACTTTTTTATGTTAGTTTTTATTGACTTTTGTTTCGTTTTTAAAATAAATTTAAAACAAAATAACGCAGAAGAGCTTTAGTCGTATTACATTTTGTTTTTAATTAAAGGTAGCTGATAAAACAACACGAGACAGCGCCACCTACACCAACTACACAAGCACAATCAGAACATAAAGTTCGCTCAGAACAAGCTTATCTGCAAAATCGGAGGCAAAGAATCTGAAAGAAAAACAATCGCACTGGGTAGGATTCTTTTAATTTATCCATCGCAGTTTTAAATCGGTGTTAAGATTCAGCAGTCGTAACGTTTTTTCAATTATCCGTGTCGATCTCTACGCGGCTTTACGATAGCTACCGAGCCTCGAACACGCCAGAACTCGGTGGACACTTCACAAAAGGAAAGATAAAGACACCTTTCCAAACTTAGGCTTCGCCTTCCATTCGAGTGTCGGATAGTCAATGAATTCGATTCTAACTAACTTTGTATACTTACCTACCTACTTACATTTATATACGAGTTGGTGTAACGTTGGCGGGGAGTTCGTTTTAATGAAACTGCTTTGGTGTAGCAAACAATTTGCTTTTTTTTATACTTACGTTATTAGCCACATAATTTCCATTTGCAATAGTTGTTGGTTTATTAAGATAATTTTACAAAACTTTGAAATGAAATGAAATTAAATGAAATTGTTTATTTATCCAAATAGGCCTTCACAGGCACTTATGAATAGTCAGACTCTAAATGCTCGGTTCGGAAGGTTGCTTTTATATAATGAAATATGTTTATAAATTGTTATTAATAAAGTTGGTATGTGTCCTTGTATAATGGTTTCTATTTTAAATAATGTGCATATATCCATTGATAAGTAGGTAAATTAAGCACTTAAGTATGAGCAATAATTATTAGCTACAATTGCGTACCGTGTGCAAGATCATCAACCAAAAATGTAGGTATTTACATTATTGCAATCACAATCAAAATGTGCTGACCAATATTATAGAGCAACCATTTATAAACTTCGATTTCAAGAACTTTGACAAAATTTTGGCCGTTCGTAGGTATGTAATTTTTCAATCAAATGAAGTATTTATTTTATTTAAATATTTGACCTATGTTTATAGTGAAGTATGTTAATGCTGTGTGTTAATCTTTAAAACTAATAAAACATTTTAATTAAAAAAAAACTACCTACTTAGGTACTTGAGCAAAATTCTAATTCTTTCCGAAATAGCTAGTATTTAGGATGCGTTGTCAATCAGTCTTGTACGAGTAGGTATGTACGTAGATGTATGAGTTGTATGTGTAGATTATAGTAGATACATAATTCAAAAATAAACAGATATTTATCTTAAAGTCAAATAGTGGACTGAAATTAATGATATCCACCTTCCAAATCCTGCTCTATTTTATTTTACTTTTACTTGGAGATAATTAACTTAATAGGTATCTTTAACTAAATCTTCGAGGACTTCCTAATTTGTCATGAGAACCTAACCGTAAACCTGTTATGGTTAGGTAATTTGTGTTTCTTCTACCGAATCCAGTCAGTCCCCACTGCCTTATAAGGTCATTGTCTCACTCGTCGGGGCGTATCCATTACCTACAGAAGTTTTGAATCTACTAACATAAAACTTATTATTTAAATGTTACTTTAGATTTGATTGCATCGTCTTAAATAGCAATTAAGCAATGCTAAATGACCCCTATATTATAACGCATTATAAAGTTAAACCACCGTCAACAAAGAAGTCGTAAAAACACCAGCCAAGCGAGAGTTAGTCTCACATCACATTAGGGTACCGCTACATTAAAATTCCTTTATTACATATATGAAATGAATAATTATGGTTTCACATTTAAAATAACGTAGACTATTTTTTTTATTAAAAATCTTTTCATATTGCATCCCTACTCAAAAAAGCCCAATACTTACAAAAAAAAGTGTATCTCCTGGTAATTATGCTTTGTAATACAAATTTTTGCATACCTTTTCACCCCCGTAGATATTGAATTCTGAAAAACGTTAAAATACTCGTACATAATTGTTTTAATATACGATGTACAAAGATCAAAATAAATAAGACCAGTAAAATAATATTGTAGGTACATACACACTTTGTTAGCATCCCTTTACGATTCATTAGGAAAAAATGCTAACACGTAAAATTTTACTTATTACGAGTATACTTGGTGCTATCGTAGTAGATAACTTTAAAAATAATGTTTTTTTACAGGAACATTTCATTCTTTAATGGATGGAATTTCATAAATATTTCCTTCTACGTATTGAAAACTACAGTTGAATTAAAATTATAATTGATGACTTCTTTTTGGTTAAAAATAATAAAGTATTGTAATAATAATTCAACATTGCTAGCTTCTTACATTTAGACGTTTGCTGGTAGCATGGCAATAACTAACGGTCGCAAACAGAACCCTAAAAAGGTTCATACAATATAAACATAAATATTATGAAGTAGTAAAACCTGACCACGCTCCGTGGCTCCGTGGCTTTTATACCGAAGCACTATCTATAATTAAACAATGGGTCTGACCCGCGCCCTCCATTACAACCCAACGGCGACGTTTAACACATTCGGATAATCTCACTAAATCGCTATAATCTCAACTGGAGGCGAAACTTAATTCAATTCCACGTTAATTTACTTATTTGAAAACGAGAGCAGCCGTGATACAGACTTATCAGGGCCGGGCCCTCGGGTATAACGGCCTACTGGATGATCGGGATAATCTTTTTACGAATGAATCATGATATGAGGGCCCCGGACGGCCTGATGTTATACCGACGCTAAACGCACTATTTATACTGATATGTTAGTAAACATGATTTGTTAATTAAATTGTATTGGAGGCTTTCATCGAATTGGACGCGGAAGATATATCATCAAATCAATAATAATAACGTCCATTTGGTAAGTAGAAACTTTTACAAAATGTATGCCTCTTAACACTTAATCGTAAGCAAGCAAGTATGGCAATAAATTGTGAAAAAAATAATTAGTTCTCACTGTATGACGGCAGGGTAGCCTCCTCATTCTACACGATTCCTGTATTACTAATAGATATTATTTCAGGTTTGTGTGATATGGGCTGTACTAGCTGTGCCCGCGACTTTTTCCGCGTGGAATAGTGACTTTTGGCAGCATACAAATGTTAGACGTGATTCTTTAAATTGGCATAACTTTTTTATTTATGAACCGATTGACATGAAACAAACAGTGAAGCTTACCACAATATATTAGTGAAAACCACATCTAAATCGGATTAGCCAATACAATTAATATAGGTCTATTCTGCAAGTTAAAAAATATATCTATAAATTGTATTTGTAGTGGTGGACAGAATAATTAATCAAATTAAATAAATCAAATTGAATAGTAAATTTAGCGAAATATTTACATGAAGTTACGTGAATTAAACATGAATGTCTTTACAAAATGTAAGAGAGGATAAAATGAGTAGGCGGACAAGATTTTAATGCTTGATATTCATCACAAAGCACCTAATAGGCTACACGTCATGTCGCTCAATTTTTTTCGGAAAATCTAATGGTTATAAATAATACAAAATGTAGATATATTAGCATAATTTTAAAGTAACAGGTGAATTAATCGTCGCTACTTCATTCGGTAGCTGTATAACTAATAGAACGATGTGAGATAATGATTTGATACGTTTATGCAGTAAGTACACATAAATAATAAATCTCATTATTTAAATCAGTACGACAGATAGGGAAGGAGCTGGGCCGAACGCGGTGTATTTTTAGGTTACGTCACATCGGTCGGCCTGCGGGCGCAGATATGTCGCCGTGTCGCCGGCCGCCGCAAACGCCGCCTGACATTAACAAATTACATCGGCTGTCAACTTTCTGAAACAATATACCAGTTGGCGTTTAACTTATCTCGGAACTTTTCGTCTCGTATAGATAAAATGTTGTAATACTAAAATATCATTATGCTTAGTCGAGAGGCCAGTACTCGTAAGTCACACGGCAGATAATATTTCACTGGGCACGGTGCGGGCGGCCGCTCCGACGCTATCGTTTCAGTTAGTATCTCAGTTACCGAAGCGATTTGTAATGTTATCTCCGTTACTTCGTTTGAGGTTCAAAGGTCAGCTTTAAGGTATCGGTCACGGAATCTAGTTGCGTGTAAGTTCACTGCAGCTGTATAGGTACCTACTGGTTAGTTAGCCGTTTTGTCACTCGATTGACAGAAAACTAGACGGAGACTGCGCGTTGACACGATATGACTTGCTGTGAGTTAGTTGGCTCTTGTTTTGACGCCTCACGGAGTCAACTATAAGTTACATGAGCCTCGAACCATACACGAATATATACGACTATAATGAAAAGCGCTAATTGTATTTTTTTTATTTTACTATGTAAGAAGTCTGATAATCAGGCAGGCTAAGCGATGTTTTTCTTCACGTTCGGAGAGTTCAAGCTCATTCCAAAATTCGAACCCTCGACCATGGCATCGTTCCAGCTGCCACAGATTTTTTTTAAAATCGAAATAATGTTAGGTATACATAACAGAGAGTTCTTTAAAGGAATAATTAGATAGATACTATTAACTATAGATAGTGCCATTCACGAAGACGCCCTCTCTTCCTAATCCCTTACCAGTGAAAGTGTGCATCCTTTCGCTAGTGTTGTAGTGCTGCATATGGACATATACATATCGATATATACATATTGACATATCGACAGCACTACAGCACTAGCGAAAGGATGCAAAGTTGCACGTGCTTGTACTGTAAGAGATTAGGAAAAAAAATAATGGGACACTCTCTTTACCTAGTTGAAGCTCTTTTATAAATTCTGGGTCGTCAATATTTCTATCACACCTACTAGACGAATGCTTACAATTATGTCTGCTTCATGTTGCTTGTAAAGCACCTGATGTCGCAGTACAACCCTGGAAACACGCTTATCTAAGTAGGTACATTACTAAATTTGTAACAAATAACTACTACATGCAATGATATCATAAGTAAAAAGGTGTAGATAGGATATAAGCGCTCCAAAAGCGGGTGGCCAAAAAGTCCCTGTGTCGCATCGCCGGTATCAGCTAATGCACTTCACATACCCAGTACATTTGAAAGAAAAATTGACCCAATAGAACCAAAAATGCCATCGTGTGTTATGAGATATCGTAATGTAGTGTGGATATTGCAATATTAATTTATTTGTGTGCCATTTCTTGGTCATTTTTTAAGATCGAACGTCTTGTTAGGTAACCTATCTACACATTTTTACTTATAATATCATTGACTGTATGTATTATTCTAACAGCATTACCAGAGTTTCTCTCGCGTGGGTGTAATCCACCACAATGTTTTGCTAGCCTTTTTCAACCCGACTTTCGACTGGACCGATTTTGAGGATTTTTTGTGTGATAGAGAGGAGATTCCTTGATGGTTTGGATTCACGATTGGACTGGGTAAGTGGCGCTGCAATCGGATTCTAGGTTTCTTTTTCGGTAGGGCAGGAAAACGTCTGTCGGCAGGTCAGCAAGAGTATCTATGAATAATTAAATATTAAAGTTAAATTGAAAATACCCTATCTATAGCACTGCACTAAATTCAGTCCAATATATAGTCGAGGAAATATAACTGAATAAAAGCAAGAACAAAATCACAAATCAATACTAGATTTGCCACTAACATAACAAACAACAAGGATACTTTAATTCAAATCTACTCGTAGTCACATCCTTAACATTTTTTTGTCATAATTAGAGAAAAAGCGGAGAAGCGAATTAATAAAATGGTTTCTTTATTACTTAACTAGCTTTCCCCTCTTCAGTTTCAATCTCGAACTCTTATTTAAACCCTTAACTAAATTGGTTTATTTTCAGGATCTTTTCTTTCAGGAATTATTAAAATTTCTTAGTTTCATGATATGATGATCAATTCTAATTTAAAACCAGTTATCGCATAAAAGCTTTTCTCACGTTTTTAATCAGTATTCGAGCAAATCACTCTCTTGATATGTTCAAAGGAAAAGTTAAAGAGCACTATCTTTATGAATAAGCTGATTTGTCATTCTTGATATGCATGGCATTGTATATTTTATGTGTTTGTTTTTCTATTCTTTTGTGTTATCGTAAAGCTATATTTATTTACAAGATTATGCTTTCATAGGCAGAAGTAGAAGGTTAGAATCTAAACTAATTTTATTCCGGACACGCAGAGTAAGTACCTACCTTGTACCTGCTTATTAAAAAATCTTGTAAGCAGCCTTCACAACGCGGTATTATTGTATTACCCACCACATTATAGATGTACTGTAGACATGATTTAAAAAAACGATTATTACGTCGTTTTTTATTTCCAACTAAATAAATAATCTCCATTTTTTAGTGGGTGTAAAAAACGTACTGTAAAACAAACATAATAATTATTACTCCCCAATTTCGTGATCTAGTGGTTTAGGCTCTGCATTAATATCTCAGTCAATCAATCAGTAAGGCGTCGTGATTTTATACATACGACATAATAGATACTAAAATAAAAATAAAACAATAAATAAAAACCACAAGTAGATAGGAAAGTTTGATGCATATAATTTTGAATAGGATTAAAAATACTAATCTGACAGAAGTCTACGTGAGATAGCATCGTGGACATCTCGGCTTTTTACAGTAACATATTGCCTTTTTAGACAAACGGTACAACGCAACCCACGTCTACCGACAATCGGTGGGCCGTCTCAAAAACAACTAATCACACGACTTTTTATTGCCGCATGGGAGTGAGGTTAGAAGTGATTTGTCCAGGGCAATCTATCATTCAAGCACTATGGGAATAATTAGTGTCAGCGAGCGCATCCGGACGGAGTGTGCGCCAACAATGAGCCGCGTGACGCACCATTCAAACAAACCATTAATAATTTTGAACGCCAGTTTTTCTAAGACGGATTCACTCTTGTAAATAAATGGTACAGCGGATTCTTAACTACCTACTTACGGCGACATTTTTTACCGCCGAGCGCCGTTAGCCGGTTAATGTCGTCGCCGCCATGAAGCAGTTGGGAATCGAATTTTGAGTTTTCTAAGATAGTAAAGGTTTCATAGGCAGGGCACCATTCTAAAATTGGAATACCTAGTCTATTTGTTTTCTCTATTTATAATTAAGAAGGACTTGCGAATTTTGGTAAATAATAAAATTTAAAAAAACTAACTCTGTATTTTGTGCTAATAAACATACTTGCAAAAATTACTATGACTTTGTCTAGTAATTTTTTCACAGATTTACATAAAAAAACCGTTAATAGTACTTAATATGGAAAGATTAATTTCATAATCAAGTACCTAACCTACCTATGTTTTTGACTGTATTTTATATATTACATTTTACTAGCAGACCCACGCACCAAAGACTCCAAAGCTTCATTTGACATACTTAAAAAAAACAACTACCAGCTCTAAGTTAAAAAAAGCTGGCTTAAAACTTAGCTAAGTTTTATTTGTCCTTTCTAATTTTACGTTCTAACAATTACGCAAATTAAAAAAAAAAACATTTTACTCGTAAAACTTATTTAACGTGTAGGAACGTAATATAGGGGACTTTCCCCATTTCCCATTTTGCCTTAGATAAATAAAAACCTGCAAGTAATTCTTCTTTATATTTTATCAACTAGATGTCGACAATGGTTAAAGTACCTACATATCATGTTATTGTTATTAAAGTGACTGGTAAAAGTATACTTAATCTTGATATCTGTGTTTGAATCCATCTCTATGGTAAGATTTTTAAATATTTTCAGGCTAAATTACATTACACAAATATAATTAAAATATATTAAGGGACTACAACGGTCACGGTCGTACACCACGATTTGAATGAATCAAACGGGAGTGAACGACCTCCGTTTCGTTCCATCCACGATATGTTTAAATAAACATTTTAATAAAGCTCGTATTGTTTAGTTAGTTAGACTGTACCGGAATGCATTAAAGCTGTCGTCAGAATCGCCCGAGACACAAGCTCTTGATCGTACTATCTAATTAAACACAGTCACAACATTATCTGATCGTGTCTACTTTCCGCTCACTAAGCTGATGTTGAGCATGCTTAATCATATTTTTGTAAGTTGTGCCAATTGCTTTAGTAAAAATCCTACTTAATATTATAAATGTGAAAGTTTGGATGGATGTATGTCTGTTACTCATTTACGCCAGAACGGCTGAATGGATCTGGATGAAATTTGGCATGGAGATAGATTGTAGTCTGGAAAAGCACATAGGCTACTTTTTATCCCGGGAAAAGATAAGATCCCTCGGGAACGCGGGTGAAACCGCGCGGAACAGCTAGTAATATTATAAAAGCTTGATGTAGGTAATAGCAAAAACGAGAGATTATAGTTACTTAATAAGTTAACAGAGAAAGCTGACACACATATTTTTTAATAATATTAAGTAATTTAATATTATTAATGATAATATGTTAAAAAATAAGTACTTATTCGTGAGTATAATACGAATAAGTACTTTTTGTGTTGGTTAAATAATGTACACACGTTATTTAACCTACACAAAAAAAATTACACGTCTAAATACGTTTATCCAGCATAACAATTTATGCTAATTAAATTAGCCAAGACTGGTTAAGTAGTACCTACGTTTATTTTTATTAGGATTCCGTACCAACCTTTTACAGTTGTCTATTTGACTGTCTCACAAAGGAATACAAAGTAAATCACAGAACGCTTGTTTAATCTTCTAGTCCTCTAGCCTAATTCAAAAATGAAAAAATCTGATGTTAACCTGCGAGAGACTTTTCAACAAGAAACTTGTTGGAAATAATGTTTCAACGTTACTTTATTAGAAATTAATTTCTACATGTATAAAGTTGAATAATAATGCCACATTTATTTCGTTTTATATTATTGTACACTTCAATTGTACAGAACCATGCATACGGCAGTTCGATCTCCACTTGGTTGGCTCTTGTTTTTTATTGTTCTATTGAGTGCGTACAAGAAACTCATGCATTGAGCTCTACAAAATACTTATATTAAACTAACTTCAATAACGAATACATACATAAGGTTTTTTATACAGTTTGTGACAAAGGTATTATAGCCTATGATTCATAATGATAACAACGACTTCTACTACGGCTTTAACATAGAAATAATTACAATTCTTTTTAAAAACATAGGTGTAAGTGTAACCACGAGGTCCTCTATAGTTTTTACAAATCTTTAAAACTGTTATTTGATATAAGTTGTTGTTTACAAAAAACGGTAATGAAACACGAACAACAACTACTAAAGTAGGTAAAAATGATGTGTCATATCATATACGATTATTCTGATTATGATATACCTAGGTACTATATATAATCTTACTAATATTATAAATGTGAAAGTTTGGTTGTTTGTTCCTCTTTTACGCCTGAACGGCTGAAAGGATCTGGATGAAATTTGGCATAGAGATAGATTATAGTCTAGAATAGCACATAGGCTACTTTTTATCTCGGGAAAAGATAAGATCCTCGGGAACGCGGGTGAAACCGTAATTTGATAGAAATTTTGGGTAAATGAGTTAAGTTAGCAAGCAATTCATTGCTATTTGAAATTTAGTAGATATAAATCAAAGTGTGAATGCATCCTTCATGCGTTTTTATCGCTTGTATTCACCATCAACAGGAAGCACATTGGAAGCAAATTGTTCTAGAGAGACATCGTATTCCTCAAGAAGAGTATGAAAAGAATTTAGCAGGATCGTTGAGGCACGAATTATACCCTTGGTGTTGCAGGCGTCTACAGGCTACGGTTTATGTTCACCTTCAGGCGAGTATGTAGAGTATGCTTGTACGTGCCACCCACCTCATAGGTGTCGTCGGTCGTTTAACAAAATGAGACGGGGCCAATCTTAAACCCTACGTTTTACAAAACTGCTTTATACCATTTCAGATGATAAGATAGCTTGCGTTTGTTATTTACTGAGTCACTCTTAATAAAGTTATATTTATTTAGTTTGCTGCCGTAACATCCAAATACATAAGTCAGTGAGATTATATAAATATTATTGTAAGTAAAATAGGTCAAAGTTGGATTTGAAAAGAATAATCGCTTAGTTTATTGCCAGATTCGCAGCAAAAGCAACCTTCCAAAACGTGCGTTAGAGTCAGACTTTTTATATGTCCTACTTGTCAAGGACTATTTGCATAATAAATATTTAGATTTTCGTTATCATTATTACAACCTATTAACATCGTTTATATAAATTATTAGGCCTTATATTTTAATAATGAATATTAAAAGTAACTATACCGAACCCTGAATGTAAAATAAAAGATAACAATGGCGATTAACCTCTTCTAAGATATTTTGTGAACGGGCCTCAGTGTAATAAAGAACTCGTTCATAATTAGCGCTGTATATTAAATATAATGTCTAAAACGTGATAATAAGGAAGTAATGTAAGCAAGATCGTTATAATAAAAATAGAGATTTCTTTATGTGTAGAACTAAGTGAGTGAGCGTCGTATTAATTGCTTTACAGCAGCTGTTAACGTGTATGAAATACAGCTAACCACGCGGCAGGGGGCCTTATTATGATCTTGCTGTAACTGGGACGTGTAAACCATACGAACTTACTTTTGAAAGAGTTGAATTAGTGGAGTGAGCTTCGTGGGTAGGTATATACTCGTACCTACATAACTACCTGGGTGCCCGCGCGGCGCGTTGTAGCTACAGACGGATGGGTGCCAAATGCTGACATCGGTCGCGGCCACGTCGCGGCTTTTACTAGTCGATGAGTACCTACTTATTAATAAAATGTTATTCCTTCTTTGAGCGTGAATATCAAAGCAATGAAATCCGGGCGGATTTTTCAGTATCATTGGCGCGATTACACAGAAGTCTCGACACTGTCGACAGATTTAACGAGTCGACCAAACAACGCCCTCACAGATATCTTTCACCTGAATATTTAGCTCTTTGAGTAAAAATAAATCTTTCCGTTTCTCAGAATAACAACAGTGTCAAGTCAACTCGCTTTAGAGCAAAGATTATATTTGTCATCGACGATCGCATTAAGCTCGTTTACGGGGTGTCGCGGACGCGGTAAACGGTTTAGTCGGAATAGTGGCCGAATGCTCCCACACACGGAACAGATGTTTTGTCATCGCACCACCTTTATGCTACAAATACGCTTTCTTTTCATCTAACCTAACTTATTTAAAAATAAACAAAAAAATTATACACTTAGAAGACTCCCGTTTACTATTTATAGAGCTGTCATCTCAGCTTAAAGACCTAATGAGGCGTTTCTAATATCGTATGGAAGTTATCCTTCGGTTTCCCTGTTTGTTCACGTAATTAACGACGTCACGTCATTAAAGACTTAAGACGAAGCATTAAACAGAAGATTATCCTTCATTCATCTCAGAATGATATGCATCACCTACGTAGCTACAAAATGTCAAATGTTTATGTAGTAAAAAAAAATGAATTGCAATTATAACTGTGAATACTTACTGTAAGTACTTGATAGAGTTTGTATGTTTGTTTGAACGCGCTAATCTATGAACTACTGGTTCGAATTGAAAAAATATTTTTGTGTTGAATAGCTCCAGTTGGTTATGACCAATCAATGAAAGATATTGCAAAAACGGGGAAATTTATTCCTTTTTAGTGCGCTGCGTAAACAGTTTAAAGTTACCCAATAATTATGTACCTATGACGGAATATTTTCATAAAAAGTTCTAAAAAAATCCGCGATAGCATTATGTCTATATTTTTAGGTTGGCTCACTATATCCGTTTTAATGGTAATCCAATTTGTTCTAAAATAAAGCATTATTTTCGAACGAGTTTTTATAAACACAAGTATTTAATTTTGAACATAGTTGCCTTTACATCATTTGATTTCAATAAATATCTTAGGAGATATAACAGTTTTAAAATATCTCCGCACCAAAACAATGATCAATCATGTCATGGGCAAGGGGAGGGTGCGGCAGTGAGGTCGGCCGGTAGTTCTGCGATACCCTGGAATAAGTACCTATACTTTTTATCCCACGATAAGATAAAATCCCACGAGAACACGGGTGAAATCGTGGAGGACAGGCTAGTCTTCAATAAAGGTAGCACTTTGGGTTAAATGGAAGATCACAGTGGAACGAGAAGGCCATCAAGGGCAACAACATACCAGGAGCCGAGAGCGGCAAAAGGCGGCGGGCGGGCAAATCGACGCGGACGTCTCGCATCGGGGTGTGTTGATTTGAGAAATATTCCGGCATTAGTCGGCCGAGCCACCTGGCCGTTCACACTACCTCCGGAATTTTTCGGCATTGCCGATGCAAAGTTTCTCGTTAATATGCAAATTAAGAGTTATCTGCACAGAGGACGCGGGATTTAGGGTCACTTTCAAATAACGCAAAGTGCGCAGCTAAATGAAAATTGGAACTTCACGCCCTGATTCTGTCCGAAGCCGTTTAAAGATTTTGCATAATTACGAGATTATATTTATATTTTATATGTTTATCATGGTACACATATATTAACATATGATTACGCGTGAAATTCGTGCATCACACAATGTAACTAACGAACTAAAAATTTTAATAATGTGTTACCGTGCTTAGTTAATTCAAGTAGACTATAAAGAAATACATAAAACTGCTTACTGCCTGCATTAGTTTATTAAGCAAACAACTATTCTCTTACTTAGCGAATATATTTTTTTAATTGGACTGCTACCTATGGCTACCTAGGAAATTTTAGTTATTTGAATTTTATTATATCTAATATTAAAAAGTTAATGATGGCATCATAGTCTAGAGATATACCTAAACCTATGTTTCACAATGGGTAGTTTAGAGGTATGTGCGAGTCTGGTAAAGTAGGTATCATTAAATTTGCCTCGAGGGAGTAACTACTAGATATTTAAATCTTAGAAAGTATCTACCATATTTATGAAATATCATACATAAAAGTTGTTATTATAATACTAACTAGTTTATTAACTACTAAAGCGAATATGTAGGATTTAATTTGACTAGATTAGAGTGGAGCTAGTGGGACGATCGTGCCTATTGAGTTTTCAGTTTTTATTAAAAGCCAGCAATAACAACAGAATAGCAACCCAGTATAGTTGATTCTTAACACAAGGCAGTAAGCGCTGTGGTAGTGGTAGTGTAACCAGCAATTGGCTGCGTTATACGAGGAAATATGGAATGTTAAGTAACAGTTGGCCACAAGCGCGAGGCTGCAGCAAATTACCGTTCGGACCACATAAAGACTCCACAGCGATGCGATAGAGTGTCACCACGCCAACCAATTAATACCCATGCGTGCTGAAAAAGATTTATCACACGCCACTCGTAAGGCTTCCCTACTACATCCTACGTATAGATAGAGAATTAAGTTATGTATGTATGTTCATGGCTCTGTGACGTCTACAATATCAACTGGATATACCAAAATATATTGTAACAGCAAAAAGTATACAGTGGTGCGCACGGTCTCCTAATTGTTTTAATTATTTCGTACAAATTAAGTTGTATTGACGTCGGAGAAAACATAATCCAGCTGTTTTAATTCATGAGCTCAAAATATTTATGCCAACGGACTTCGTCAGCGCTGATTGAAGATCCGCATTAATTTATAATATAAACAAAACCCGAGAAAAAAGTCAACAATTGTTTATTTGAAATTCCAACAAAATAACATTTAGTCGGTATGACAAAACCAACGCTGGACAGGATTGTTGGCGGAATACTAATATGGCTTAAAGAAGAAATAAAGAATCGCATAATGTTGTGTCGTATTTGTAATATGGACATCGATAAATCATAGGGAACCGACCACAATCGTTCCGATGACATGGTATGCTCACAAAAAATAATACAAGCCATCATTCAGATGCCCCGTAGAATTGGGTGGGAGCTTAATTCACTTTTAGGGTTGAAATTTGGCTAGTTGTTTTTTATAGAATAATAATATTATGGTAATTAATTTTGATAAAAAAATAACTTTCTTATTGCTACTGACATTAAAAAATCAAGCCATCAATAACTATATCATGGAAACCATTTTGTAAACCTATAACACTTTATTAAAATTTAATGAGCAATGATAAAATATACCTAATCAAGAATGATAATGTTACCTGGAAGTTTAAGATTTTTGAATACTGGTAGTTAGTTTTTGCCATCCTTAGCAAATCACGATTCAGACATGAGCTAAAGACAATATTATACTGAATATTTTACGTGGACTTGAATTTTATTTATTTATCTATTGTATTATACGGCATTTGAAAATGTAAAATCATTAAATTATCCGGCTCGAAGGACCAAAATGTTGCGGAGGAGGAGGCTTGCAGAAAACTTCAATGAGTTTTTGTTGAAAATAATTTAATGAAATCGATGTACAAAATTTGGTGTTCGTAATATACAAAAAGTTCGTTGCGCTCGTTAAATTGTGACGAAGTGTAAAGGGGTGGGGGACAACCAATAGCGTGAGAGTTGCGTTTTTGAAGACGGCTGCGAGCGTCGACATGTAACAAATTATTTTTTAATTGTTACTACTTAAATATTAAGTAGGTACCTACCTATGGTACCTTCAAATATTATCTACTACCCTTAAAGTAAAGGAACTGGACATGTTCAAAGTAATTACTACTAAGCAGATATAAAGTTATCCTCTGAAAGAAATAAAGCTTGAATATCTTCACAGTAGGTACGAGTATATATAGTATATATAGTATTATGGTACATAGTATAGGTACATAAATCAAAAATCAAAAATGTCTAACACAGACAAATTTGTGGGCACCTATCTTATAAAATACTAGCTGTCCCCCGCGGTTTCACCCGTATCTATTCCCGTGGGATTTTATTCATTTTTACGTGGCTTTCTATTAGTAAAAGAATTTTCAAAATCGGTTCAGTAGATCCAGAGAGGTCGTGAGGTCGTAGGGGTTACCCCGACGACGATCTCACAAACTTTACCTCTTTAGGTATAATATTAATAGGTATAGATGTATTGTACTTAATAAGAATTTTATTAATAAGATTATGTTTATAAAATATTGTAATATACTCAAAAAGCTCTTGCTAATGACGCCCTTTATGCTAGGCCTGCTAGGGTAAGAAAATGTTATTATAGTCAACTACTTTTTCATACCTGGAAAATTCTATAAAAAAAATACAATAATATGAACAAGAGTAGAAACCCGTGATATTCGGAGAAACCATTCGAATGGTGAATCACAGCAAGAAATCTCCGCTTTACTCTTGCGGCACAGAACCCTAAAAAATAATATTGCTGTATTCGCGAGTCATGGGCCCAGATAAAGTAAGTACCTAATGCTGAAAAGAGTTCCGTACATGAAGATATTGTCTAAACATAAAGGCAGGTATTTATTGTCTTGAATTATTTTCTTGTATCATGATCGATCACCTTTGTTATGATTGTTTTATTTTATTTTATTTGTTTACCTATTTGTTAAATTAAAAACAATTCTTCGAGGGTAAAGCGATTAAGAATTAGAAGAGATTTTTTAATGAAATAAACTTTGACTTCATAACATTTAAAAAAAATTAGTACCTACCTACAATTTAGGTTCTTAAGACAAATCTCCTACAAAACATCTTTATGGTGGATGTTTTAAATATTTTAGCGTCATTTATTTTTATATTAATATTTGTTCAGGTATTTTACTTTACTTATCTTTTTGAAAATATTGAATAGTGCATTATATTCAGTTACAAAAATATATTCACTAACTACAATATAGGTCCCGTTGCTGCTGCTACTAATACAAATAAAATTGATAGTTGTTTAGTAAGAACGATTAATTGGCCTATGGAACTGTATGTATATCGTTATCAGAATAAGAAAGCCACAAAATAATTTTTGATCAAACATTGGAAGATTAATTTCGGGAAAGTGTGTATTTATATAATGAATGTAAAGTAAAGGCGCGGTTAAAAAAGAGGGTGAGTAAGCTACGAGTTATTTTTATATACAAACAATACAAAGATATTTTAGATTTTCAAGAAGTTAGTAATATTAGTTGTATTCTCATGATAAATAATACAATAATAATGGATTAAACTGTACACGAACCCACGTGGGTTTTAACGTATTTTAAAGTATGCATACATTCCCTTGACGATCCCGACTCATTGTTTGTGACCAAAGAAAGAGCAAAACACCAACCAAGATGGAGATGTCCAATATTTTAGATGGCATAGCAGTCGCCGCTACGAAATCGGAATTCCTGCCTCAAGGATTCCCAGTAAACGTTATGTGCAAAAACATCTGTAAATTTAAGTAAGTAAAGTCCACATTTCGCTACAGAAACTATTGTACAGTGAGACTGTATCGACATGTTCGAACAACGCTTTAGTAACCAGGTATGCAATAGATAACCATGTTTATGCTAATCCTATAAACAGAAACATAACTTACAAATTTTCGAGAGCCTTCGTAAGCCACGAGGAAGCGGGCTTTATTACCAAGCACCTATGGTTAAGTGTGCGCGTGGAATTATGAGCAATCAACCCATAGATTGTTATGTTGACTTTTGCCCGTCATCGGCTATTAAGATTTCTTTGTTATAGAAACATGTCGGACTATTTACACAACACGTTGCTCTCAGAGCGCCTTTGTAAAAATAACTTCATACTTTTTTCCGTATGTTGTTGTGGGTCAGCATATATTGCTCTCACGATTTGAATGAAATCCTCAAGTCACTTGATGCTAAGCTATGTGACGTTAGAATTTGCTTTTATGTATGGAATCGTTTCGATAGCTCTATTATACAAACGGAATGACGTCGATATAAGTTGGTAGGTAGAGATGTAACAAAGCGACCATCTCCAGGTGACAATGACGCGTGATTACCGCCTGAGACTTTGTAATTGAATTTATGAACTTTAAAATGTTACTCAATTCAATCAAATGAGTCACCCACATCATAAAAAATGATGATGGGTTTTGAATTACCAATTGAAATAGTCACATTAGTTAATATTTTATGTTTTTTTTAGGTCCTGGATATTGATAATTTATATACTTATTATAAATATAGACTTAGTGTATATTTTAAGTTTAAAGTATATTTACTTTAAAGCCTCTACAAATCTACCTACTGGTAATTTTGTGGAATGTATGATATTTCGTGGTAAGGCTTTTAAGGGTCAAAAAACATTTTGATTTCGTAAGCCTGCTGCAAATTTTGAAAATAACTCTCTTCTACTATTCTCAACATGGTTTTCCAAAGCAAAAGATATATTTAACATTTCCCTATATACAGGAATAAAATTATTAAAACCCTTTAGTAGATTGTAAATACAATGTCCTAAACGAGTTTCATGTTTTAGCAGGAGGTACAACTACAAATATTTACTCCGCCAGTCCAATGTCCACGGGTCCACAGTCCAAAGTGTTTCTTTTGAAAAAACTGCTTATTTTAAAAATATACTTATTTTGAGTTAATCAAACTTCAAACCCATTATTACCTACAACCCACCACACTACATACGGTGGTACTAATGTAGTGTGGAAGAGGAAGTGTTTGTACGGTAAAACACATCACTGGCCGAAAAAAAATGTTTAAATACCTACATATATTATGGGTACTCTTAGGGAATGTATTAGTCTTTAAATGTTTTGGAAGGTTTTATCAGTTATTCACAAACAAAAGAAATAGAAAAAGATTTCCTCGCTGTAGTGACGTGAAAAATTGTGAGACTCGCTCGGCAGTAAAGTTATTTTGCGTCTCGTTCTTTTGAAACCCTCGCTACGCTCAGGAGTCTATCTTTGAACCACTCGCTTCTCTCGTGGTTCAATCTTAGAAGCCTTTGCTTGCTCGAGTTTCAATAGAGGTAACTTGCGCGGAATAACAACTTTGCAGCCTTGCATAACAAGTAACTATTTTCTAGAGCTCTAAGACAAAGTGCAGAATTGGTATAAAAAATTAGCTGTCATAACATTCCGATATAGCCACGTCATAAGCCCATTCAACGTTACCATAGCACAAGAGTTTTCCACCACGGACTGTGCTTCACACGATTTGTTTATTTGTATTGTGGTCGCCTTTCATCTAGTATACGTGAGCAAATAATGAATGTACGACATATCATAAGGCGGTGTGACGTCACCCCGGACACGGTCACATCAAAGCACATACATAGATGATTTATGCGTATTTTGTTAGACTTCGGCCCAATTACGTTCACGAAAATTGTGCACTTTCATAATAATATAGTGTTTACCGCTGAAGCACTTTGATCTCTAATTAGGTAGATGCCGGGATGAGGTGGATATACGGCCTCAGTAATCGTTGATTGATTTAGTGAAGTGTTATGATTCAAAGTTGAATTATGTTCGTAGGAAGTGAGATGTTTTTGTAAAGCATACTTACCTATATAAATTATTAACAGAAATTTTAAACGAAACAAAACGAACAAGTTTTCTGGGTTTTAATTATTTGGTATCTATTTGTTCGCGATATAATGATGAACGTCGTTACATGACTTGACAGTGAAAGAAGATACTCGAACAGCTAGTTGATTCAAACAAACACTATTAATATAGGTTACCTAATACATTGGTAGAAGAAAAATAAAAAAAATTGCCAACATGTAATGTATAAAATTGCCGTGTCACGATATTGATCTACGATGAACTCCGAAACTTCAATACCTAACCACTCTTGATGAAACTTGGTACACAAATAGATTATATTCTGGAATAAGAGACAGGATGTTTTTTATCCCAGGAAAAGAAAATATCACTCTGGGACGCGGGTGAAACCGCATGTTTCCGTGTTAACTGTATTTCTTGCCTGTTCTGCTTAGATAAACTTATACTTCCGTTTACTTCCGAACCTGTGTGTAACATATTCAAGTAGGTACCTAAATTTAACCTTCACAATAACCCTAGGACTAACTATACTGAATAAATAGCTGTGACTTTAATTAAATTAAATTCAAATAAATAGCCTTTAAGTGTGACAACTTAAATATTTAATATAAGTAGGTAAAAAAAGAAAAATATAGGGGTCTCGGCACTGAATATAATTTTATTCCTTTCGGTGTTGAGACCCTTGGTCCGTGGGGTTCTGGCGCTTGCCAGCTCTTTAAAGAGCTGGCTAATAGGTTAAGATTTTGTACTGGGGACCGAAGAGCTGGCAGTTTCCTCGCACAACGTATCAGCATTGCGATACAGCGAGGAAACGCTGCCAGCATCTTCGGAACCATGCCGAAGGGACCTAACTTTTTTAATTTATTTTAGTTATTAGTTTTAGTTTTAAAATGTATTTTTATTATTGCTATTATTACAGTAGGTAAAATATGTATTGTATATATTATCTTTATAGTACAAAAGTGATTTCAAGTAGGTAAAATCTGTTAAAAGGCAATTCATCTGACTGATCTATCAATCAACACACAGCTCAAACCACTGAACGGATTGCGCCGAAATTCGGCACGCAGATAGTTATTATGACGTATTATACTTAGGTAAATGCTAAAAAAGGATTTTCCAAAATTCACCCCCTAAGGGGATTAAACGGGGGTCCAAAGTTTGTATGGAGAAATGGGATCTCGGGAATTTATTATATTTGTGTAAATAACCATACGTACCACTTTTATTTGATAAAATAAATGTGTTTTCTTTCATTCATTTGGTATTATTACTATGGTATGTTGGTAAATAGTCTAATTGTTTGTTTTTATCTCAGCATATTATTATAGGTTTATTATCTTAAAATTACCTCTAAAAATACCTGTAGAACTGTAGGTGTGTTTTATATTGACTATACTGAAATTTTAAATAATGACGTTGTTAACTGTGCATTCGCTCTGATATTAAGCTTAGTTTATGTAGGTAATAAATTGACTGGGGTGAGTTATATGACGGTGGTGAACATGAAACATATAAATTCTTTACTTAGGTAGGTATATTGGTTTTCCTTAATTTTTATCCCATTTCGCCCCTGAGATTGAAAACGTAACATGTTTTAGTAGGTACCTAATAGTGTTAAAACGTTATGTAGGTACCTACGTGTTTTATTAACTGATAGCAAGCAAGTATGCATAGATAAAAAAATATCTTCACAAACTTAAAAAAGAGTTTTGTTCTCTTTTTTTAGGGGGAATTTACGTCAAAAAGTCTGAAACATGTCACTAATAAATTTCTTACAAAATGGCTAAAGACAAATTTAATAAGCTTATGAACAAAAATGATATTTTATCCTCCATATCTTCGGTAAAGCGTTATTTAGTCTTTGTTATGTAAGGAATTTCATGATTCTGCGGCTAAGCTGTGCGCCGGTTGATAGATCACATCGCATTCTCCCTTTAGGATTGAGTTAAAAATAAACTCCTAAAGTATTTTATTAACAGTGTTGAAGAAAGTTAATACCAAGTTTTAAGTAGAATTGACAATTGATTATTAATATTGTGGAATGATTTTTGGAAAATCTCCGTAACATATCAGTTTTAATTACTAAGTAAATATAAATTATCATCAAAGATGTCAGAAATACTCAAATCTTTATTTTTTTACCTTTGAATGTTTTTTTTCTAAAACTCCTAATTAGTGCTCGCCCAAATTAAAAAAGGCCACCTTTCGTAAAATACCATGCTTCTAGTCCAAATATGTCAATTTGTATACTTATTTAATGGCGAGAATTATTATAAGATTATAAATTTTGTTATAAATAAATAAAAATTAATATTGACTCAAAACTTCAGTGGGTACCAAATTTTTTATGGTCAGAATCCTCCCTGCTAATACCAAAAAGAACTGTACAAAGCTTATTCTCAATCAGATGAACGATACACCAAGCACACCACCATCTACCTACACAATATGCCAAAAGAGACAATGGAAGACACGGCGCTTGAAGATAACTTTTCATCTTGAGGGTGTGTGCCAAGTAGTCGGGTAGGTATAATGAAGTATTCTACCTGTGCTACATTTCAGTTAAGTACCTACCAAAGATAACTTCGAACAATATTTTAATGATAAAATATTTATAAACGTCACTTTCTGGTTGTCTGTCTGTCGTTCCGGGTGGAATGTTGCAAGTTGCAACTCAAATTTCGAACACTTCCCCATTGGCTATCCGGCTGAAACTTTTAGGGTAGCTCACATCTCCATTTATGTAATCTACCGCCATAAAACGTGATTTTTAGATAAAATGTTTAATTGTAACTGGTGTTACGTTAGTCGCAGTATTCACAAACTGCAGTGGTAGGTATACCTACCAATCGACATAATTGTTAAAATAACCCTATTTGAATTACATTTGGTAGGTTTGTCACCAAACTAATATACTTTTTTTTATTTGACCCTCTGGTACCCAAGCATCACTAAATACCTAATCCTGATAATTATTAAATTATCTACTCAATAAAAAACTATCTTATTATAGGTTTATTATCTTAAAATTACCTCTAAAAATACCTGTAGAACTGTAGGTGTGTTTTATATTGACTATACTGAAATTTTAAATAATGACGTTGTTAACTGTGCATTCGCTCTGATATTAAGCTTAGTTTATGTAGGTAATAAATTGACTGGGGTGAGTTATATGACGGTGGTGAACATGAAACATATAAATTCTTTACTTAGGTAGGTATATTGGTTTTCCTTAATTTTTATCCCATTTCGCCCCTGAGATTGAAAACGTAACATGTTTTAGTAGGTACCTAATAGTGTTAAAACGTTATGTAGGTACCTACGTGTTTTATTAACTGATAGCAAGCAAGTATGCATAGATAAAAAAATATCTTCACAAACTTAAAAAAGAGTTTTGTTCTCTTTTTTTAGGGGGAATTTACGTCAAAAAGTCTGAAACATGTCACTAATAAATTTCTTACAAAATGGCTAAAGACAAATTTAATAAGCTTATGAACAAAAATGATATTTTATCCTCCATATCTTCGGTAAAGCGTTATTTAGTCTTTGTTATGTAAGGAATTTCATGATTCTGCGGCTAAGCTGTGCGCCGGTTGATAGATCACATCGCATTCTCCCTTTAGGATTGAGTTAAAAATAAACTCCTAAAGTATTTTATTAACAGTGTTGAAGAAAGTTAATACCAAGTTTTAAGTAGAATTGACAATTGATTATTAATATTGTGGAATGATTTTTGGAAAATCTCCGTAACATATCAGTTTTAATTACTAAGTAAATATAAATTATCATCAAAGATGTCAGAAATACTCAAATCTTTATTTTTTTACCTTTGAATGTTTTTTTTCTAAAACTCCTAATTAGTGCTCGCCCAAATTAAAAAAGGCCACCTTTCGTAAAATACCATGCTTCTAGTCCAAATATGTCAATTTGTATACTTATTTAATGGCGAGAATTATTATAAGATTATAAATTTTGTTATAAATAAATAAAAATTAATATTGACTCAAAACTTCAGTGGGTACCAAATTTTTTATGGTCAGAATCCTCCCTGCTAATACCAAAAAGAACTGTACAAAGCTTATTCTCAATCAGATGAACGATACACCAAGCACACCACCATCTACCTACACAATATGCCAAAAGAGACAATGGAAGACACGGCGCTTGAAGATAACTTTTCATCTTGAGGGTGTGTGCCAAGTAGTCGGGTAGGTATAATGAAGTATTCTACCTGTGCTACATTTCAGTTAAGTACCTACCAAAGATAACTTCGAACAATATTTTAATGATAAAATATTTATAAACGTCACTTTCTGGTTGTCTGTCTGTCGTTCCGGGTGGAATGTTGCAAGTTGCAACTCAAATTTCGAACACTTCCCCATTGGCTATCCGGCTGAAACTTTTAGGGTAGCTCACATCTCCATTTATGTAATCTACCGCCATAAAACGTGATTTTTAGATAAAATGTTTAATTGTAACTGGTGTTACGTTAGTCGCAGTATTCACAAACTGCAGTGGTAGGTATACCTACCAATCGACATAATTGTTAAAATAACCCTATTTGAATTACATTTGGTAGGTTTGTCACCAAACTAATATACTTTTTTTTATTTGACCCTCTGGTACCCAAGCATCACTAAATACCTAATCCTGATAATTATTAAATTATCTACTCAATAAAAAACTATCTTTTTATTAGTTAATATCAAAATTGTCTTCGTAAGTTTAAATATTCCTAATTTTAGATAAGGTAGTCATTTATATCGTTATTATTAATTTGGCAGTTAAGGACTCTCAATAAAAGATACAATAAATTATTTCCGTATTAAATTTTATTGCATCTATTCACACACCTTTTTGGAGAACGGTTAAAATACGTCTGAAGCTAACAAAATGATACAACCTTCATTCATCAACAGGTGTTTTAAATCTAATGGATTTTTGTAAGTATTAAAAACATACAACTGAATTAGCTACATATTGTTTTAAGTGTTTATCTATGGTGAAATACAATAAATACACTGACTTCAAATAATGAGTTAGTAGACAATTGTAATTTTGTGAACATAGACATATTAACGTAAATTGTCTACCATGAATTAATATTTCGTTGTTTATAACATCTATAGTGAATATTACGTCTTCCTTCCGTATTTTATTTACATCATAGGACTGCTAATACAGAAAATTTATTGCATTTACCTCTCTTAAATATTCACGTTATCATTACAATATATAATTACAACAGTGATGTATATGTACAAAACTATAGACTCAATTTTGGACTTTCAGTCTCTACATATTGACAAAATTCTTTACAATGTTTTGAACCAAATCGACAGTAATACTTTACATTTATTTTTAACGTTTACAATTATAAAAGGCCATTAATTTGGACTTAGTATGTACCTAATGTCAAATTACTACATAGATACTGTGTGAGGTGAACATTTTCATATAAAATATGCAGGTTCTATTGCTGAAGATATGTAGGGCTGGCAAACGAGAGCCAATCAATTACTGGAAATAGTTCCACTCATTAAAGTCAGTCTAAAATATGTGAAAATTATGAAACAAATACATATTAAACATCCTGAGACATTCTTCACTCACGGCCATCTGATTCTAAGCTTGTACTATGGAAACCAAATAATATGCCTACAAATAAGCTACTTTTAAATACATACTCATATGGATGATTACACCCATACTCAAAAAACAGACATTTTTACGCATACAAATATATGTCCTGGTTAGGAATCGGACCCAAAACCTGTGAAATGACAGGATAATTAAAATTTCAATAAGTACCTATTACCTTGCAAGATTTGAAAGATTTTTTATGATCCATTGTATGCCCTAAAATTCTAGTAAAAGTCGATTTGATCAATTGTGTTATTATAAGTATTGATTGTGTTTCATAACAGATAAAATAAGTAAGTGTTAAAAAAATACGACTAACCTGTATTTCCTTAGAGTAAAAACTGTAGGTATGTGTAGAACTTAATCTAGTTTGTTTTTCTAACTTAGAGGGAGGTTCATTAAACTATGTTTTATTGTATTTATCCAAAATACTTACTTTTAAATTGTATTCGTAGTTAAATATCCTTCCTTCTTTGCTATTTTTAAATGCTTTTTTGAGATAATAATATTGAGATCTTGTTTCCAACATTTTGTATTAAATTAACTAATTTATCTTGAATTGGTAATGGATAAGACTCTCATCCATGCCAGCCCTACTTACATGATTAGTTAAATTACTATCTACATTTTATTGTGAAAAGACATAATTAAATTAAATCATTAATAAGTGTGTTATTTTATAAATTATGTCTAACACAGACGGTCATAGTCTCCTGACTAGAAAGTAACTACACAGAATTTCCAAAAGCCACAATTAACCTGATATCGGTATTTTGTGAACAAAAACAAACTTACTATAAAGACTTGTTATTTTAATAACTACTGACCTCGTATTAATAAATATTAACATTCGAATGTTAGATATTTTCATGAAACTATCAAACAATAGAAAACACTGGACGTAATTAGGCACTAAATATAAAAGGAATATTTTAAAACAATAATTTACAATACATACAATTAAGAGGCTAGAATAGTGTCGTTTATCTTTAAAAATAACACATATTAATACCTATTTTTGAATAAAATCACTTCAGGTTACCACCTCCAATAATAACTAGAGCAACATGTCGCAAGGTCCAACTTGTATTAGCACCTAATATTGTCGGTCGGTCGGCGCGAGCGCAGCGTCGACGTCGTTTGCGAGTTGTCAACCTCACGGGCGGGCGGCGAACGGTGGCGTGTATGCTGCTCGCATGTGTCCACTATCACATTATCTAAGCTTCTTTACCGGTGCATATTCATTATTATCACGTATTTATACGTATGTATACATATTTATATTTAGTCTATAGGTTGCTATTTACAGGCCGAGAAACCTTCGCGGCACTCTCGCGGGTGTTAAGATCGCGGTTATTGTCGATGAGCCAACGGCGGGCGGGGGGCTGGTGGTCAGGCGCGAGGTGGAGGGGGCTGTTCAGCCAGGGAAGAGGTTGATGAGGAGGACGGTGAGGGTGCAGGTGGAGCGGGTGCTGGCGCCGCTAGTGCTAGCGATCGTGAATACTCTAGGAGAGCATCCGCGGGATGTGTTGGCGGGTAGAGACCTCGGTACAACTCGGGCCGGCTGTATGGATGAGCGAGTCGGGCAGCAGCAGCTGCAGCCGCCGATTGATAAAATGCAGACGCTGATGATGGAGGTGTCGGAGCTTCGCCGTCTTTGCTCGCCATATCCGCCAGTGACCATATCCTCGGTTTTGCGGATGCTGGTGTGCTTCCGAGAGGCGCACGAGAAGGTAAATGCTGATATGCTGGATGAAGCGGTCGTTCATATGGTTCTGGCGATTCGGGACCGCTGTCAGCCCGTGATTCAGACCACTCAGACTCGGTTCTTTGACCCAGCAACTCGAGCCTTTGTTGAGGTCGATCACCGTCTTCACTGGAACCTGTTCCAGAGTCTTTTCCATCTAAAACAAAAAAAAGGGTTATTTAGGTGTTTGATATAGAAGGTAGTAAGTTAGTAGTATACTAAAGTTTTGTTTTCACTGAGTAAAGTTTTTACGAAATTGGGAATTTTTTGTCGAAAACTACGTACCTAAAGCATCTTTTCCATCATTGCTTTTATGATCATCATCGTCATTATTATTGTCATCATCGTCGACCCTGTTTCTCGGTTCCCACGTCATCTTATTTTCCTTCTTGAGCCGGCGACGTGCGTTCGCAAACCAGGTCGACACTTGGGTAAGTGTCATTTTAGTGATTATTGCGAGCATTATCTTCTCTCCTTTTGTCGGGTATGGATTTTTCTTGTGCTCGTTGAGCCACGCTTTTAGAGTGCTAGTCGTTTCCCGAGTAGCATTTTTTCTTCTTGCACCGTTGAGGTCCATTCCATATCTAATAGAAAATATAAAGATAATCAGATTATAAATATTACGAGATTCAATTATAACTAGGTAGAAATGATCCTATTGACCTAGACAAGTCAGTATCTTTACTGTGCAGTCAATTTATCTACTCAACTAGAATACACTTTGAAAAGCATTGTGATGGTATTTTCTTTAGCCGGCAGAAAAGTAAAAATTTTAAGGTACAATCAAGCGTAAACGGCTAAGTCTGATTTAGACGAGATTTCAGATAATGGGGATCGAGACTGGAGACCGCCCCAATCCCTAGCGCGCGCCCTCCTCTCCCATGATCGCCACACCGAGCCAATGAAAGCGCCAGCATAATAATTGAAATCGAGATAAGCCATCGACTGCTGTGCCAGCGTTAAGCTGCAGCTTATCTCAAACACAGTTACGTACGCATTTGTTGGTGGACCACGCGCCGTTATTTGAATAGTCCTATCTTTATTACGTTGCAGTACCCGTATCAAAATTCAATTAAGGCTTCCCAGAACGCGGCAGCTATTTACAGGAAAATAGCATTTTAAGAGATATTATAGAGCCTAACATCTCGTTAATTTATTTTATTTTTTCTTTCAAGTTATTGCTGTAATTGGAATTCAAATAATTTATTTATTTCAAGATTTTGTTAAAATCTAATTGGGAGATATTACTGGTCACTTTATCTGAAAACTAAAATATTATTTTTGCTTAGTGTATCTACATTGTAACAAATTTTGAAGTCTTAGTTGAGTATTGTGGCTCAAATAATGCCGGTACCATATGTCGCCAACGCAGCATTGTCGAAATGAGTAGGGTGGAAAATGGGGATGAGTAGTATGGGAAATTAATAAAACTGTCACTTAAATCGCAGAAATGACGCACAGCATCCCTTATCATCCGACTGTACGGTCCATTCTATACCTTAGATATAACTGAATACGATCAAATTTAACATTAGGTATCTTAACAAAATGAACTCGCTGTCTATTGTCAAGTTTGTTGTTGACTTAATTCTTCTCGCCCTCGAATGAACACGATTCTTGTAAATTAATATGATAGAGAATAAATAGATTTTATTTCTAATATACATAATATGTTTAAATATACATGTTTTGTTTCGGTTGTTTGTTTATTTACTGCATAAATGTATTATAGAACATTGAACTACGCGAAAAAGCAGTATCTGAAAATAATTTACTTATTGTAAGAAGAATAAGTAAAATGACGAGATAAATTTAATGACGCCTGCGATGGAGCGAGCTGTATGAATGAACTAACATCTATAGAATTCAAGCGACAATATGAAAGTAGAGCGATGCCAGGCTTGGGCGTATTTCACAAACAAAAAAGCTTCATTTATCCACGGCGTGCCACTTTCACAGCATCCGAGCTCGCGGGGGCTAGCTCTGTGCCACTTCAGTTTTTTTATTATTCGCTACACCCGCGGCGCGCGGCGAGCCCGTACCCTGCCTGCGGCCCTGGCGGGCGGTTGCGGCATCCTACCCTTCCCACTGCAACCGCCTCGCTTTCAATTAAATCCCTATCTCTCGCGCCACCTCATACTTCCTACTTAAACTCATAAAAATGAGATAAACACAACAATATTACTGAATATCTACTCAACTTTTGTGGTTGTTGTTAAAGTAATCCGTCGGAGCCCGTAACCGCGGTTAATTTAGTCGGTTGAATTTATGTTTTATGTTCATTAGATTGATTGTTATGACTTTTGCCTTTTTTGAATAAAATTTAACTAAGATCTTATTTAAATTAATTAATTTTATTATGCTAAGATGTAAGTAGATACTTTTTATAGGCATGCAGTTTGATTATGATAAGTAGGTATGTATTATTAAAGAGTTATATTGAACTCGTCGATTTATATTTTTATATTATACTGAACAGATAATAAAACAGCTGTTCTCCCCAGATCATGATAATAAAAATGGGTGTTGTAGGGCGGGATAATGGTCAAAGCTGGGAAGTATTTATAAAACAATATAGTAGGTATGCTATAAATTGGATTTTACAATCCAAATTGTATTGTCGTTATTAATTTGTTTTTTGCTTGTGTTGGTCAATTTAGTAGGGCAATACCAAAGTGCTTTGGTTACCGAAACCTCAAGCTCATTGTGGGATTTGAACCCGCGCTCTTCGCAATGGCGTTTGACGTCACTGCTACTGAGCTATCATTGCTTCTTGTATAAGATATTTACTGTTAAAAGTCAACATATTATAAAGGTAGGTACGGTGGTGATCATACAAAATTTCGTATGTATTTTTATTGATGTGTTCTACCTAATTATTTGTAATCCAAAATTTGTAAAAATAACTTGAATTCTAGCAAACTTATCATTAATACGAGAGGAACAAATATATCTTTGGCTAAATTGTAAGGGTCAATACAGACAGGCTGAATTAGAACTGCAATCCACATGCAAAATGCAGTTTGGATGCGGTTAGCAGTTGACGTAACTGTAAGTCTGCAAATCTACAAAATAATGCAAAGATGATAAATTTTCGTAGAGGTTGAAAGTTTGAAAGGTAATCTATTTGTTTCTGATTGAATTCACTTGAAAATTAGTGTTAATGCTCATTGATACAATTAAACAATGTTTTTGTTATGGGTACCTAAAATAAATATTTGTGTGGTAAAACATAGTATTTCGTCGTAGGTACATACGGGCTTCGGTACTTTTTTTGTGAGATTAGAACTAAAATGTAAAGATTTACTATGAATATATTTTACAATTTCAATCTTTAGATGGTAAGGTAACATAATTATAACCCTATATTATATTTTCTCCTCTTGTGTTTCTTACCACTCATTGACTCTATGATGTATATACATTTTCTATACTAGGATTCTCTCCAGTAAGGGAGAAAATGACGTTATCAGTTAAATGCTCAATTTATTTATATATTTCATATGGTGACCTCAAAATTAACTGTAGTTTGAGTTTTTAAATAAAATAACAGAAATACATATAACAAAGACAACGAAGTAACTATATCTTCATACTTGTGTCAGTGACCGTGCTACCATTAGAATTGACGTAGGTAAAGACAACTAAACTGGCTGCGAGATATAATGTTTCTCCTACAGTTTCAATCTACCAATGTCATCGTCGGCCGGCACCCATATAAAATTACACGGTACAATACTTTGTAAGGTAATAGACGCACATTTCTTTCTTACGCATCAGCGATTTCGTCAACAGGATAATCTACCAACTACGAAATTCAAAAGACGCACCTAATACACAGTGACGGTTGAAGGTAAAAACGCTTTTGGGATTGTCGCAGTATTAACATTGCGGTATCAAGTTACATGCGTCAACTCAACTTCTTTCTATACTAAGCCTAAATACTAAACATATAAATTTATTATAAACTAAGCGAACTTTTAGCCATCTTGAAAATAGTAAACATTTTCAACACAAACATCGCCTTATTATGCTGTAAGTAAATTACCATGTTCGTTAAAAATGATATCTGATAAAGCTAATTATTCGTCGTCGTAATGGAGAAATGGGCGCACGCAACGACCAATCTCGGGTTATGAACGAACTTTTAAAAGGTACGATACAGGTCCTAAATATTGGTGGCTAGATAGGGTGGCCGGGGGCGCGGCACGCCAAAAACACATTACGAGCCGGCAACGCGCTATTACGGCCAACCGCACGCGTCCATGTTAGCCCATAGCTGCCACCTGAACGAACATGCTATCCGACGACTAATTGGTCAGCTTCATGCACAAAAACCCCTAATAGAAACAACTGCGGCGAGGGTAGTTGGTAGCGCTTTACACAAGAAAAATGTAAATAATCGTAAGGTATGACTGTGACATGTGACCTGGCGAGTTCACAATGTTTTCGGCGGTGTACGGTAGCAAAATAAGGGCCAATCGTTAATAAGGCTGTAAGAAGGGCGTGTTATCTAGAACTTTGGGCGGCGCATGTCACGTGACAAACGAAGCGTATACTAACCACCGGTTACCGGTAACTGCGTCCACAGCGCCATGTTTGTTTTTGTTTTAAGGGGTGACATTTTCAAATTCTCATGTTTCAACTTAAGGTACCCACATCATTTCCGGTGAATAAAACTGTAGGACTTAAATATAACATCACTACATCACCATTTTTAATAAAATAATATATTTGTATGTAATATGTAAAATATGTAGTTAATTATTGTATTCCTTACAATTAAGTCTTACTTTACAGATATGCGATGTTTACGAGGAGAATCATTGAATAATTTTGCTTCAATCACAATGCTTGTATTATGTGCTTATTACACTTAAAGCCACTTGTGTTTATTTCTGAAGAATGTGAGCGTTGTTTAAACGCGCAAATAGATATCAATCACTTCTTGCTTTTTCGACGAAACTTACAAAACAAGACATAAACTGTTGGTTTTATCTGTAGCAAATTATTTTTTCTGTTAAACTTTTGACATGACCCTGTCATTTACGTAGATGATAGCTACGATAATATACCTACTCGATACTGATCCACAGTTGTTTTAATTAATTTAGCAATTAAAACAATAATAATGACTTGGATAGCAATTAAAATCAAAGTGAAAGCAATTTAAACGGGACATAAGATATCATGTGTTTTACAAACAAGGGAAAATGAGTAGGTACTCTTACTCTATTCTTCAATGATTAAATAAGTTAAAATTATAACCATTGTAAACTTTTAATTATTTAATTAGCTTTTCACCCCTCAGTTTCATTCTATATATCTCTCTCATAGATTGAATTTCAGAAAATCTTTTCCCGGTAGGTATCTAAATTTCGTTGAAGAATATTTTTCATCCAAACCAACTTCTTAGATGTCAAATTTTGAAAAACATAAAAATACGTGTTTCATTTATAGTGTCAATGAGCATATCAAATAAATCTGACGAAATCAAACTTAGCCACAGTTAAAGGTTGAATTTTGAATAACGCCAATGCATTTAGTGCTCTTGAGGAAAGTCGCGCCCATGGCGACCTCTTTCATAGAGTCCTACAAAAACCGCACTGAAAATTACATAATTGTAATATCAATGAGCGCACTAAATCCCCCCGCAGTTATCAGTATAGAAATTATCGTGCACCATACAAAAAAACACAGTAAACCACTTTCTTATAAATATGTAGAGTGGTACAGAATTTTAACCGATTATGTGATTATCTGATTATACGTCTATTTACTCTGTTTTCTCTTATTTTTCGTTAACACTTAAGTAGGTACTACGTGAGATAAAATGCCGATAATTTTCATCCATACTAATATTATAAAACTAAAGATAAGCTTCTTAATTTTATATGTATGTAGTACTAATATCAGAAACTGCCAATACGATTTAATACAAAGAGTTAACAACTGAGCAAAGCTGCGGGCAACAAAATGCTAGGAAGTCATAAAATGTTATATTTGTTGTTACTTGTGTTTTCGACCTCCCAAAGACTTATCAAAGTCTCTCAGTAGAAAGATGTCAACAGATGTCATTTATCAAGCGTCAATCAACAGTAGAGTAGGTAAGTACTCGAACATTTGAGCGTAATATAATGTTACGCGTTTGTGCTACACTGGGTGCGTTGGCGCCACTAGTGTACCGATAGTCTCCTCAGACCTCACAAGACGTCTTATGTAGAACGTATAAACTAGTGAAAATTAAGTGTCGCGACCACGGTTCACTTACTATCTGAGGTCACGTCATATTTTATTACTGACATATTATTAATATCGATGAGAACATTGAATATTATGCGGCTTGCTCGCATTGTTTCGCAACCAATCTGAATACACCAAGTTATGTGTAGAGCGAATTGTGCAATTGTATATCGCGTTTAATGGATGCTGAAACAATAAACCTTAATTTTATCAAAGAATGCTATAATAATATTACTGCGTCTATGTTTTCTTAATATCCTTTCAATAATCGGATATTGTAGAGCTACAGGCAATACGTATTCAACTAGTCAATAATTCTCTATTAACTCTGCAACAGAGTACATCACTAGGCTGAATATGATTATTTAATATCATTGTTATAAATCTTACACTCGGACAACTTGCAACAAACTTCAAAATAATTTATATTATAACAAATTAAATCATTATTTTTATTTTACAGGACAATTATTTTATCAATACTTACAAAAATAAAATTATACAAAATGTCTGAACCGTTTTTGTCACTATAATACTTGAAATGTGATTAGTAGTGATACTTGAAAATTACATAATATTGAGACAGGTTTTACACTAAGAATAAAAGTAATAATTAAGTATTCAATAAACCCATGTTACATTTGATAAAAAAAAATTGCCGAGTTTATTGCCAGTTCTTCCAACCATAGCGGCTTTCTGGACCGGTAGTAAGAGCTATATTAAATATCTTAAAATATGAAGGTCTATTTTTTAAGATATTTAATAGTTAAATCTTTTAAACAGCCTAATAAGCTTGTTTCTGGTTGTATAGGTACTGTGGGTGGTCTGAGATGCATTTCAAGTACATTCATCATTTAACTGACCTTATCTAGTCTGTTGTTATGCCAACATGCCATTTTATCAAGAAGTTACTGTACCTAACTGTACAGTTAAGAATTAAGACAAATCAGCTTTTTGATTGTAAACAAAACGATTTCTTTTAAGTCAATCACGATTTAGCCTATGGACTAGTTCGTCGATGATCCCGCTCTTAGTTCATTCAGTTCTTTATAATGAATTTACTTTTCTGGTGGTACTTTCGGGAGTAATTACAACAAATATTTTTCGATATACTTTTTAACGTTTTTATTATTATTATATTCGATTATACTTTTTGTTTATTATGTTACGAGCTTGTATGTTAACGTGTTATGGAATGTTATTTTTATTTGGGTATCTAAGCTATATATTTTAAAAAGATTGACTCTTTCTTTTTTTTGAGATACGCTAAAGTAACCTCCACCAGCATGTATAGGGTGTATCTAAATCAAAATAAGCGTTTTGTAGTAGGAATTATTTAACACGTGTCAATACGAGTAGGTGCGTAACTCTTTAGTAGTAAGACGGCTTTAGTTTAAAATATACAACTTTGGTGGATATAAAACAAGTTACTTTGAGTTAATTACGGAAATAGTTAAAGTTGCGATTTTTTTTCGCATACCGGCCATTCAAATCGAAACTAAGCAGAGCTCACACTATGGTAACTAGTTGCACTACATTTTTACATTACATTAGTAGTTTTTAAATATGTAACTTATATCTACATATATATATAATATGTGTAAGTATCGGATGTATACTCAGACTTAAAACAGATAGAGTTTATCCTATGAAGGAATATAAACCATGATCTGCGGTGTGTCAGTCAGATGTCTTTGTATTCAACGAAGATCTTTCCAAACTCTATTATCCCATAGACGAGAAACGACAACCTTCGACGGAGTCTAAGCCTTTGGTTTAATGTATTTCCTTCATTTTAGAGGTAGATGCTATTTTGGGTTTTAACTAATATGAAGTGAGAGGTTACCCTCAAAGCTTAAACCAGGGATAGATAGCTTGGCACAATATCTATTTTAGGAATATTTGTATAGAAGATATTGTACTAGGACAGTCCATTTAAACTAAACCTATATTATTCTCACTCGAACTCGAACGGCAAAGCAGCTAGTTAGTATAAGGTTGTAAGGATCGACCGACATTAAAAACTTTTAAATCCCCTGGATGACCCGTATTTAACTCGACTTCAATTTCCCAAAATAATAGGCATTTGTCTATATAGAATCTCTATAAACTACTGGCACACAATATACTATTTACTAGGTATATTTATGTGATATATATAACACATAGTTACCTACACTACACCTAGCGTCGGATAAAGACAGGAAGAAGGATATATATATATTTATTTTTTATTCTGGATAAGCTGTGTTTGACCACAATCTCACCATGGTAAGTGATGATGTGGCCGAAGGTGGTAAGCACACAAAGCCTAGATGGGAACTGGCTCTCACGAGCAGCTGTCGGAACACACCGATAGGTGTTCGGCGACAGATTTTCTACTTGAGGGTTGTAGCCAGCCAGTCGTGTACTTACAAAGTATCCTACCACCGTGCTATGGTTTCCTCACGATGTTTTTCTTCACCGAAAGCTCAAGCAGGATATAACACAAGTATATGGATAATTATCTACACTATTATTATAAAGAGGTAAAGTTTGTGAAGATGTAAGGGGTAAGCTCTGGATCTACTGAACCGATTTTGAAAATTCTTTTACCAATAGAAAGCCACGTTATTTGTGAGTGTCATAGGCTATATGAAAATATGAAAAGACAGCTATTAGGTATAAACACAAGTGAACTAAAATGTTCGTTATGCTCTATGGGTACGGAACCCTAAAAGATATTTAATAGGCCACACTTACAGTCTCACTTACATGGTTGATAAATACTACCCCAATATAAAACGAACATAATGTTACAGAAAAATATAACAGGGAAATGCTATTAAACTACCATAAAACTCTATTTCGTACATAACACTTATTTTATGAAAACATTTCATTGTAGTTACAAGCAGATTGTGGAGTGTGAGAATTGTGCTTAACCAATACGAAACCAGATCTGATACAACAAACGGCCTACACCATGTACCTACAGCCACCAATACACGGTTACTAATCGATCAATGGACCGCAAATTGCCCTTGTATACATTATGCTTGTTCAATGTGTGACATCGTCTAGATGAACATTATTAGGTACTAGATCTGTTAACTGAAACATTATCATAGCTGTCTCCTACATGCCGAGATGAAAGGTCTTATTGTCCTATTCCAGGACCTAGTAACTCCTCGATACTTATGAAGTCGTTGGTATTACAAGCAAGAGTGAATGTATTCTTATTAAAACAACTCAGAAATCACGAAAGAAAAGAGGTATTTTTTACAAAAGTTCATTACTACGCAACTAAAATGTATGATTGCTTGCAGCTAACTGTTGTTTTTTTAGATTTCAAAGTTGTTCACATATCGAAAGTTGTAGTTATATGAGTTTTACAATCCAACCAAATGATGTCAATGTCTGAATTATTTATTTGAATCTGCGTAACTAAATACAGACCATACGTCAAGTAGGATAGGATAGTCAAAGTTTTTATTAACATTTACATAACTTTACAAAGCAGTCCTGTTCACGTAAATAAATTTTATTTAAACAGCGAATAAGTGTCGAAGAACTAAATTCCAATCTAACATAAATTGTGTGTTAAATAAATGTAATGTAATTTCTAATAGAATAAGCACATTCATGTCGAGCACACTTGCCTCGTGGCCGCCGCTGACCGATAGGAAAAAGGAAAGAGGAAGCGTCCAATGCGCCTAGAATGAAATTAGCCCGTCGGTCAATTACTCCGTAGCGAGTGCGGCTTACTAATGGCAAGCGCGGCGTCCCCTGCATACGGCACCGCTCATTTATATGCCTCCACGCGTACTCTTTATTGTTCCATAGATTGGTAATACACGGGAGGACTGGCACTTTGTGCTGTAAATCGTTGTCTGTACACGTATCCACGATTAACTGTGTGCTGTAGCCATAGGAGGAGCGGGTACCGTGTCAGTACAAGCCGCCTGTGCAAGTGTGGATCGATGACATCATGTCCGGAATGAACTGGCCACACAGAAAACGTGAGGGTACGTGTTTGACTGACTCTTATTATCGCTGCGCGTACGACGTACCTACCACTGATGACGCATAGCCCTTCAATCGGAACCTGACATCAATGTATTGTGAAATTGCGCCGACTCAACACATTTGTGAATT
This sequence comes from Ochropacha duplaris, assembly GCA_951361185.1. Lineage (NCBI taxonomy): Eukaryota > Metazoa > Arthropoda > Insecta > Lepidoptera > Drepanidae > Ochropacha > Ochropacha duplaris. The sequence goes on from OX592690.1 coordinate 8,712,657, forward strand.
CATTTTCATACAATATGCTGGTTTGTTATTATTGTAATTGTAATTGCATCGTCGAATACTACACAATTTAACCAAATGGCTTGTTTCGCAGTTCAATGGTTATAAAACCAAGACAAACAATATAAAATAACATCTATTGACCTTAAACTTGACTTAAAAACTGAATGGACAAAACGAGTACCTACCTACGGACAGGCGCCGGCATATTTGGAAGTTATAACCATTAACAGAATACAATCGCAATTTCTTCCTGTCGTAAATAAACTTTGGCGGGTATGAGTAATCGTCACTTTGTGTGCACAATATCGGTTGAGGGCCAAATAGATTGGTACGTGCGCGGCATCCCGACCGCTTGATGGCTCTGAGTATTACTTATCACTCTCTTCGTCGAAATTCGTCTACACAGTTTTGTATGGTGTAGTTGAATTTTCCGTTTGTAATTATGTCGGTGAACAGCGGAAGTGTCAGTGGTGGTTATTACACTGGTCACGATGCAACGGTTGACGACCGTCGCGCGCCGACTAACGGGCTAATACCGCCTATGGATTGCGGCGCGACCTCTCAGTGATACATTCACATTCAATTCAGTTTTGTGATGCTCTTCATTTAATAATATAAAAAAAATATCTGAGACAGAGTTAATAACAAGTCACTTCGTCATGTATATGTAGTATGTACAGACAGACTAGAATATAAGCGTATTGGTAAGAATTAATTGACAATAATCCTAGATTTATCTTCAAATCGTTAGTATTTCAGTTGACTTCTTGTCAAATGTAGTTGATTATTCTCAAACCTAATATATAAATAATTATACAATGTCAGACAGTAGTTTTTTTTTAGATATGATAATATTTCACAATCATTATCAATATCAAATAGTAAGCTAACCTCTCTCATGATTAGTGCTGAATGCATCTAGCTAGGTTTTACTTGCTGTCACATATATTCAGCTTAAGCTATTTTGAGAAGACACGTGATTATTATTTCAGGACAAAAGGTATTTCAGTTTAATCCGCCAACGTAAGGGACTGCTGCCACAGCACAGCACACGTCCCCTGACAAAACCATGAATGTTTGTAAAGCAATTAAGGTTTAAATGCAGCCACATCCACCGTTTAGGTGGTATTAGGTGAGTTAACTGAGTGTCCGTTAAGTTAAATGAGTGACCGGCGAGTGGACACCAGAGTCCGGAGGCGTAGAGAGGTTCGAGTCGCTCAGGGATAGGACCTGACCGGTATCACTCTTCACTCTTGACAAACCTACCCATTGGTTAATTATTTATATGTTCTGGATTTGTTCTAAACACTTTGCCTATTTTTACCATTAAATACGAAAATATAAAGATATATTCAGCTTGTTTAAAATTGTATTTTTATGAAACAAAATTAGCTCGTCGTCCTCTAATCGTTGGCTCAATGCTGAGCATCGTGATGTTCCCGCTCCTTCTCACTTCAATGCTCTCGGTCTATGGCGTGGTGTAAGGCGTCTGAGATTTTTGAGGCATAAGCTAACAAAATTAGCTAAAACCTAATAGATTTAAACAAAAATAGACGAGGTATAGCCGGTACATCTTTGATTAAAAGCTACAATAGATATCTATTTTAAACTTGGAAACATATAAAATTATAATATATTTAAAAAAACCGGCCAAGTGCGAGTCGGACTCGCGCACAAAGGGTTTCGTAAAAAAAGCAAAAAAATCACGTTTGTTGTAAGGGGGGTTCCCTTAAATATTTGTTTTATTTTATAATACATTTGAGTATTTTGTGAATATTTCAAGGGCCTACCTGTTGCCATTATTGATATCAAGCAAAAAAGGGCAAAAAAATCGCGTTTGTTGTATGGGAGCCCCCTTAAATATTTATTTTGTTTTTAGTATTTATTTGTTGTTATAGCGGCAACAGAAATACATACTTTGTGAAAATTTCAACTGTCTAGCTATCGCGGTTCTTGACATACAGCCTGGTGACAGACAGACGGATAGACAGCGAAGTCTTAGTAATAGGGTCCCGTTTTTACCCTTTGGGTACGGAACCCTAAAAAGGCCTCCTTCTATCGATTCGATTAAAGATTAGATATTGTATATTAACTAGTATGACCTTCTTTCAAAAAATGTATTTTACCTGTTGGAGTAGGTACCCACTGTTGCACTTCGCACTCGCACATAAATACTTGACTATCCGCACTTAAGCTACCATGCCAATAATGGCCTTATAATACAATCACTAAAAACAGTTCAATACTTAATTTCAGCACCATATTTCCTTTTATGCAAGATATTTGATTACACTTAATTATGGTACGTTTTCTTGTTTACTTTATATAATAATTTCGTATAGGTGGCGTCGTAAGCGATTAAAATGTGAGATATCTATCGGAAAGGGTCAGTCAGTTGTTTCCACCCGCACCTGCCCGTCTGTCAGTCCGTCCGACTACATTCAAACCTTCTATTACATAGTAATTAGATTGAAGACTCCCAAAAAAACGTTTTATAACATTTTAATTGTGTTATTTAACGCTTGTTACAGCTCCACTGACACGGCTGTTTATTCACTTGGTACTTTTATCGATCAAAGTTTTAAACAAGTAATAATTTAGTTTTTGTATTTTTTAGACATACCCACGTAGTTCTGATTGCCTTGTGCTTCCTACTTGTAAACACAATATTGTCTAGATGATATGATAGCACAACTGTGATTATTATAACTGGCGGAATAATGATTAACTTGATTGTAAGTATATTGAGACATTCTTTTTGTAATCACTATTTTTTTTTCAATATCTGCACGTACTCTAATAATATTTAGTTATACATATTTAACTGTATAAGTATATGTGTTTCTTTATTATCTCTATCGAACTCCTTAAATTTTTAAGAGTTTTGACCAATACGAAAAATAATATGAAAAGAAAAGTTATTAGATATAGAATCACATAGCATTACGATACAACCAATTTTCAGGAAAAAATATTTTTATGTTCTAATATCCAAACATTTTCCAGATAGCCGTGTGTGAAAAATGTCCGAGGATATAAATTTATTTATATTAGATTTTCCCCACGGTTTTACCTATCTTATATGTTTATCTCCGTAATCCAAGACTTTCAATCAAAATCGGTTCGATTCACTCTAGCCAGTCTTAGTGCCCACATAATTTTTAGTATAGCGTAAAACTGAAAATAGTTTTTTCACTGTGAGGATTAATTTATAGTTTTATAACGTGTTACATATTTTTTTATTAAAATCTTAATTATTATTGCGTGGGTAGTGTGCGCGTCTGCGCTTCTGAACACGCGCTGCTGTTTCAAGTTAGATTGAACGGTGAGAGCGCCATAATTTGACGAAGACAACGCTACAGCTTAACTATTGTACAACTTATTCAGATACCTCATAACTATAAGGATATTTTTGGATGTTTTAGCTTTTCAGTAGATATAAAAAATACTTAATTACAAATAAAACTTTGTGTTATGTAAAATAAGTTATAAGTTAAAAAAATATTTAAAACAAGCTTTGGATTCAGAGTGAGGTCACTTTATTTTTTGAGTTATTCTCAGCAAGCCCTTTCATTTGATACCCATATTGTAGGAGCGCATTAAAAAATAATAGTTCCGCCATGTTGAATTTAGAATGACGTCACACAGCTGAACATGCATTGTCATCCAAACTAAACGTCTATATAAAATTTAAGCTCAATCAGTTAAAGATATCTGCTTCATAATTGAATTGCAAGATTCACGCCAGAAAAACATACATACATTGTAATAAATAGTACTCCCTTACGTGTGGAATTTCGGAAAATTGTGGGTAAGTATATGTAAAGATTTTCCGTAATTACACCCATACACAAGTTTTAAGATAGTCGATCTGTAACATTTCCATTCATATTACTACCTATTCAACCCATGTAGGGGTAAAATTCTAAATATCTGATTTCAGTTATATAGTTGACATTAAATAAATATCCTCGGACATTTTTCACACACGGCTATCTGATCCCAAACTAAGCAGAGCTTGTAATATGGATACCAGATGACTGATATAATACATAGACTACTTTTTTTTTGTAAATACATACTTAAATAGATAATTACACCCAGGCTCAGGACAAACAGACATGTTCATGCACACAAATGTGTGTCCTGGATGGGAATCGAACCCACGACCTGCGGCGTAATGCGCGCCAACCGGCCCGTCATTATTAATGATTTCTACATCCTAATATTGAATCAATTTGGTTAACAAAAATTTGGACAATGTTGTTATTTTTATGGATTCCACCAAATAATACCAAAGGTGTCAAAATCAAGTTTTGTTACTGGTTTGGTTTATGTTTTTTCTCATATCACTGCAGTATAAACTAAATAAAATAATATAAAATGTGGGTAGGTAGGTACCTAATTAAAAGAATAAAATATTTTTACGATAATAAAATTTTTTTAGCTTCAGCATCACGAAACTCTATCTACTGTATATATATTTATAAATAACCATCGATAGATTGATCCTCCAACAACTAATGTGTCAAATCAGGTCAGAAAATTTAATTATTTTTGAGAGTTGTGGATTTTATTATAAACTAGCTTTCTGCCCCGCGGCTTCACCCGCGTATCCCTTTTTTACCCATTTAGAGATCGAATTTCGAAAAATCCTATCTTATTCTTCGTTTACATCTTAAAAACAATACCTGTGAAAAAATTCAGCTTTCTAGGTCCAAGGTTGTAGACTGTAGACTGGGCGTTGATGAGTCAGTGAGTCAGGCCTTCTCATTTTTCATACCAAATTTCAACCCCTCAGGGGTAGAAATTTAAAAAACGCTAAAATACGTGTTTCTTTATTTTTAATTGTTAGCCTAAAAACAAAGTTTCATGGTTCTAGCTTAAAAAAATCGCGGACTTCCATACAAACTTTCAACCCCTGTTTCACCCCTTCAGGTGTATAAATTTAAATAACGCTGATACATGTGTTTCTTTATTTTTAATTGATAGTCTAAAAACAAAGTTTCATGATTCTAGCTTCAAAAATTACCGACTTTCATACAAACTTTCAACCCCTTTTTCACCCCCTTAAAGGTTGAATTTCGAAAAATCCGTTCTTATTCCTCGGTCAAGTTTTATAAACAATACCTAGAAAAGAAATCAGCTTTCTAGGTCTAAGGGTTTAGGCTGGGCGTTGATAGATCAGTCAGAACTTATCCTTTTATATATTATATAGATAAATAAGAAAGGAAAAGGTGAGTGACAACATAAAATAATTTTAACTAGCTTTTTAATTCATATTGAACTTAAAGATCGCTCGCTCATCATTCATTGTGGGACAGACGAACAGATGGCCAAACCAAAACCTGCAGTGGTTGAATGAATATTCTTTTAAGACGTTTATTATTACAAACTTTACTATAAGAAATTTAACTTAAAATACTGAGCGGCATTGTAAATGCGGCAAGAGCTAGTTACAATTGTATAATCTATAAGAGTATTTATTCAGTGAACTTAGTTTGTGCGGCATCAGTGCATGCAATGCAATTAAAAACATATAAATCATGGCGTTCTCTTTACGTTCAGTGCTAGTGTCCGTAATCTATTAACGCCTTATAAATTCAGTAATTAAGCAATGCTAGCTAAGCAATAAGCTAAAGTACGTGTACTTTTAAGCACTTTAACCCAACATTATATTTCGTTGTTATTGGAACTTTAATAAGTTTTTTTTATTACGTAGTGTTTGTCAGGTAAAAATTAAAACTGAAATCTCATGGAAATGTATCGGACACATTAAGTTCATAAGGATAATAAGGAGATAAATATGATGATGAAGTCATGAAGTGGAAGAACTTCTGTTCTCTACATTAATCCGTGGTTTTACAGATCTCTAACACGTTTAGAGGCTTTGATGTTTAACTTATGTCTGTAAGATCAAGCGGTTATAGGAAAATCCGATCCCTGCTTTCCACACTAACTTCTGGTTTAATGGGTTAGACCAAATGTGATTGGTGGGTGGCGGAACGGAACCTAGTTTAAATTACTGTAGAAAATAAAATGTCAAACTGCCTACATAAATTTAAAAAATAAAATAAAACTAATAAAATTTCAGGGATCGTATGAATCAATTCATGGATAAAATATTATCTTTGAAAGAAGTAACTACTCGTATTATTTTTTTACCTAAACATTAATTTAAGCTATGAACGAGCCTGCAAGACGCAATTGAACAAATTGATACATACACGATCGATATCAAATCACAAACCTATTACGTTCACTATATTGAATCAGCATTAATCGATGCACTTCTAGCCGTAACATAATTAACAACTATCGTAGATGTTAATTTTTTACAAGAAAGTATTAATGATTGTGAATCAAGAAAGAAAAACGATGTTTCCTCTTTACAACCTGTTCCAATTATAATTACACCGCCATTCCACGTTGATATAACACATAGCAAAAACTGTGTATGAGTACGCTGTCACGGTTGTGATACCACTATTCTTGTAGCATCATCAATAGCCAGAATGCCGACGTTTACCCATAGCTCATGAAAAAAAAACCCGGTACAAAGTAAGAGGCGTGAATCTAATGATGAGCAAGAATAAAAACGAATAAATATATCAGTGTTAGCGTCACGCTTCGGATTTCTAGCTTCGAATGATAAAGCGTCGTCTCTAGTTGTTTAAACTTTTAAATACGAAGTAGGTTTTAATAGTAGGTAAATCATTGTGTGAAATCTCCATTAACAGTTTGTTAGAGATTTGATTTTAATATATTATTAGGGGTAAAGTATGAAATTGCCGATTTTTACTGAAAAATTGAAATTAGTTTTTTTAATTTAACATATTTATTTAATCAAAATAATTACCATTATTATCTATACATTGCTGCCATCTAATAGGAAGGTCATTTATGCCTTTGCGATAGAACTCTCGTGATCTAGATTCGACAAACTGTGTGAAAGCATTTTGTACTGACTCCTGGGAATAAAACTTTTTACTACGTAGAAAATTGTCCAAATCACGAAAAAAATGAACGACGAATGGTTTCTAATTGCAGTTAATTTTCTTTTTCAATAGTTTCACTGCTAGTTTTGCTATCATTGTTCGGAATTCGGCACAGTAGACATCTGCCGTTAATGCTTGACCAGATCGGAGAAAGCTATAGTTAATAACACCATGCTGACCACCAAACAGTTGCCATTACCTTTTTATTGGTAAGCTTTGCTTTAGGACACTGTTGCGGCGTTTGACCTGGGGTCAGCCATTGCATTTTTCACTGACGGTTATCGTAAAGAATCCACTTTTCATCACATGTCACAATTCGATCCAATAGTCCTTCATTTCTGTATCGATTCAACAAGGCAACACACGTTTCAACACGCGTTTCTTTCTGCAGATCAGTCAAATCATGAGGCACCCATATTTCAATTTTTTTTATTTTATTAGTCAAAAACGCCAATTTGAAAAAAAATTGAAAAAAAAAAAAAACATTTTGATGGATGTCCCCGAACTCGACTTCGACTTTAACGGAAAATTAACCACATTGATACTTTTAAAATCAATCAGTCCAAACAAAAGTAAATTGGGGTAAAATCGTCTTTGAAATAAGCGCTTCCACGAAATGAAGGTCGATAATTATGATTGCGTATTAACATGATGCCGCCGCCATGTTTTTGTATGTTATTTTCGCCTGCAAACACGGATACAGTATCGATAATCTGATTCTACATACATTATTATCAAATAAACCCATGTTTTGTTACCTTTACGGTTTGCCGCTATCAGTTTTACATATGTGTGTCAGCTATCAAATCGTATCTATAAAATTATGAGGATACGCTGATTATGATACGGGCATCAAAACACATTACCAGTTTGTTTTACTAATTTTGCGTAACTATATGAGTATTTTAGGCTTTCCGTTGAATATGCATGTGACTGCAGTCATCTAAATAATGCACCTTAAATAAACTAGTCATATCAATGAACAACGATATTACCTATACCAAATTAATTTTAAAAGTTATGTATAAGTATCCTATGCTGCACAAAGATATTTTTATAGACTATTTAAACATTATGAAACACGTCACACAATAAATAAGTCACACGTCCAACGGAGCAATCAAATGAGATTTTCTACGAGCTCGTCGGTAAATCTATACCGCAAGCTGCTAGGGGCGGTAACTTCGATACTTTGGAATAACACACACACCCTACTGTTAAAGTATCCAGTTACTGTGTACGACACAGTACACTGTACCAAGAATTATATATTCTAAATGGATAGGTAACTCTAAATACCTATTTGAAGCAAATACCTATCAATTGCGAAAAATACAAAGATAACAACTACGTTGGGACAATCTGTCTTTCTTTCATTAAGGGTAAGTACGGTTAGAAAGAGAGATTGTCCCAACGTAGTTGTTATCTTATGTCTTGCATAGGTACTTAAAATTAAATCAGCTCAAAAGTGACAGATGATACACTTGCCTAGCTAGAACATTACACGCGAGTTTAATGTAGTACCTACCTACCCAAACCATTGTTTATTTTTTAAATTTTCTTTCTAGAACCTCGCTCTACTATTAAACATAATATTAAAACATAATTAGGTACTCTTTTGTTATGAGTAGTTTTGTTACGCCTAAGTTTTTAGCCTTTTTATGTCCATGGATTTAATCGTAAAAAAAAAAGTAATAAACGGAAGCATATTTTACCAAAAATAGGTGGATTTTCATGAAATATAACAAAAATAAAGTAATTTTAGATCCTAGAATAGGACATTTCATCCAGGGAACGCAGGTGATAGATAACCATGACACAGAAGCTAATTTGAGGCAAAATCGACAGTCATTTTACTAACGTACCTACTCTAGATTTATTTGAAATCTGCCGACAGGCTATTATCTGTAATCTATTTGTTAGATATATCTATTTTCATTCATTGATATATCAATTCATTTGGATAAACATATTTTATTTATTGATGATAATAGTAAATCGATCGGTACGATATCAAATAATGATATTACAGATAATTTAATGTGATTTATTTATAAAGCTATCAAGACAATACGTGTGTACAAGTTTGCTAGGACTAGCGGTTCCGGCGATATGAGGATTCTAACAACGCTATTCGGGTGAAATTTACACCGATGCGTTAATTAATCTCAAAAAAACACTTGTTGAGCGTCTTCAGACGTATATTATGCATATTATATTCCACATTCACATTCGCAACTTAAGCAGGGCGATGATTAGGTATCCCAAAACGGCATTTTTTTTTTTAATATACATTGTACCTAATACGTATCATAAACCAATCTAAAAAAATCTAATTTATGTTCATAATGAAATTAGCAAAAAAATTGTAGTAATTTTTAATAAACCATCATCAATATAAACACAGAGCAACCGTAGTGTCTATTTAGTTTAAATTCATTATTACCATAATATCTCACCATAGTAAGTTTGCTTACAAACAATAAAAAATATTATATTTATATGACTTACCCATTAAAAGGGTAGCCGGCGAAGGCTGCGTCATAAGGGTGGTATACTGTAGGGTAAGGCCAACTTGCTGCGCTTGCCGCTAGATTTTCTTTCAGCTCGATTCCAGCCGCCTGAGAAAATGTAAATATGTCATATAAAGGTCCATTCAATTTCCTTTTGTTTTTAAATTAAACACAAATTTGCTAAAATTTAAATATACACGTTCTTAAATATTATACAAATATGCTTCTAGTATCCATGCACTATTTACTAATTAGTTAACTTATATATGACATTACGGCACATTATCCATTGTACATTTACAGCGATCTCGTTATTCAAAATTTTACATTATAAGCGCAGTGGTACTTTGGGGTGTCACTGGGGAAAACATCGTGAGGCAACCATAGCACTGTGGTAAGGGTCTTTGCCTTTGTCATTATAGCTCTGATATATTGGCAACGACAGTAGTGACTTATGTAGGTTGAAAATCTGGTGGTAAGACTACTGACATAAAAAAAAAACCCGTAATAGATTTTCATGAAATTTGGTATAGGTACAGTTCTTTAGGTCCTGGGATAGCTCATCTCAGCACATCGGCGGTAGATAGTGATACATAGTATTTTGCTGCAATGGCTTCTGATTTGATTATATTCGATTATTATTCTGCACCGGTTATAATTGCTCTATTTGTCGATAAAGAACAAAAGGATACATAAAGCGTCATTTAAAAAGATAATGATCATGCAGAGCAAATTTGTGAAACATTGATATACTTGCTCAATTTTATATGGTATGCACATTTTGGCAACTTAAAACGAGTAATCTGGTAAAATAGGACCATTATATCGATCTCCTCTCAAGTTTCCGGTAGCTTTAAAGTTATCGATTACGAAATGATCCTCGTCGGATTGATTTCTTGATCGATCACCTTAATGTTCTTTTTAACTATTATTATTTAATGGATAAAGATACCCGGCGAGTGCATCAATCATCTTTCGATAGACCAATGTGTCTTTTTAGTTTTATGACGACTGTTGAACTTTGATTTCTTTTAAAACGAGATAGGACGTGGATTAAATGCTACATTAAAGCTTTTTCTTTACCTACCATTTTTAATTCTCAGAGTCAATTAATTGTTTAGGTATATTTTAATATAATTGATACTTGAGTATAGCAATTTTATAAATTTATTTTACTTGTGGTAAATTAATAATTTTAGTGCTCTATTACTGCGCCCTATGCCTCTACTTTTCTACTTTTTGAATCTAGTTGGTACTCTTTAAATAATATTATAAGTATAATTTTAAGAATTTTTTAATGGCCTTCATATATTTATATTATGCTGCCTCTGTGCTTTTTTATGCTACTTATAAGTTTTCTGACGAGAATAATAAAATTCATATGCATTTTTAAAATAAAATTAATTCTGTACGCAAGTAAAATTGCGTCGTGGAAACCAGTAGCTAAGGTTCCAAAAATGTATAGCAAGGCTTTTAAAAATAACTCAGAGGGAGTTTTAATGCGGTCAGCCAGGATAAATCTATCAAAAGATTTTGTTGTCCAACAACTTCATTGGTGGCCGAATCGAAAATCCGATAATAAATTTTACTCAAGTACGACAGCGTAATCCAGTCGCGCTGTCGCTCTTTGTTGCTTCGACCTTTCTGATATAATTCGAGGTTTCTGATACTTCAAATAATCGGCCTTAGCAACGCAAATATGCTGTTGTTTATATTGTTTTGCTAAAAGCATATGATTCAAAGAAAAAAACAGTAGGTTAGAAATAAGTTACTTTTCATGCCGAAGATATTTAAGTACATTTACTTAGATATAATTCATCAATAAAATCGATAAAATCATGAATAAAGACTTTAATTTTTAATGTTAAAAACAGTTTTAATTGATTTAAAGCCGAGTAGATATCTTTGCAATAAAAATACAAAGATTCTCGCGATCTTTATTGGTATCAATATTATAAGTTTAATGGAAGCTTGCTATAATCCCATTAACGTTAATATGTTGGAATAGGTAGGTATATTTTTATGGAATGAATGAATTTAATCTCCTAAACGATTCTGTGGACACGTAAGCGCAGGTAGCATTTTTAAACCTCACCGAGAGGGCAATAAGTTCGAGCTTCTTTTATTAAACTGTAGGACAGATTTTAGATGGATAATTATGACAAAATGTGTGTGTTGGGCCCTGATGACACATTCAAAAATTTAATCTTCCCGATATACGAGGGTACAAAGATGTTTTTTTTTAGTTTGCGTAGAGGTATGCAAACTGATAGAAACTATCGACTATTTATTTTTATTCAAACATAATCACATCATGAGAAGTTTAAAAATATTATCCGTTTGTAGGTCCAAATTCGAAAAAAATATACCTACATACAATTAAGTATAAATGTATTCACTTACTAGTAAAAGGCACATCAAAGAAATTATGTTACTACAAAATTTAACATGGACAAAGGAGTACGATAAAAACGAAACGTCAGTGTGATCTACCCTGCAAAGTCAAAATAAATAATAAATTGTAGACAAAATAAAAGGCGTTAAAGAAGAAAAAAACGCTTAGGCAGGAAGGACCCCATTGATGGCGAGAGCCGAGTTTGAGTTAACGCTTTCGCCACAGATGATGTATGATCATATCTTCATGAATGATTGAATCATCCGCCGGGACACGTTCACGGCCCCACCTTTTAACACCTTCCTCCAAAAGTTTACTACACGTCGTATATTACGTACTGTGGCTACTTTTATGTTGTTATGATCATTATCATTCAAAGTCACTACCCACACATGGCTTTTGGTGCGGCACTCTCTAATACGGGCAGTTTTTTTGTGCTCCAACACTATCTTATTAGTTTCTACGTGTGAAGTATCCGTCCTGTGTTTCACTAATTTATTGTCACGCGCAAACAAACACGTGAAGAATATTTTATAAAAAATAAAAAATATATTATTAAATGTATGATCAGAAATATAAACTACAAAAATATCAACAGCCTATACCTACATGGTTCGTCTCCGATATATTTTAATCCTGTGAAAAGAATTGTTAAACATATTAAGTTATTAAAATCCAACCGAGGTAAAAAAGAACATTTTTTTTGTAACATTTGATATGACGGACAAAAGAACATACATCAACGGATTACGATTCTAATTTATATGTATTATATTACTTACGTCGTAAACCTCATTATGGATCTACTTAACACGGTGAGGTATTTCATGGCTGCCTTTCTATAACTCTATTTTGACATCGGATCCTAATTATTTTAACGTTATACCATTTATAAGACTGGAGTCAAGAAAAAAGATTTACTTACAACTAAGCTGCGGATACTTCCCGTTTTTTTATACATTCGGATCATTTCATTATTTTGTCTCGAGTTCAAGACTTTACTTGCTTGATAAAGTCATTCACAAACTGGTTTGCTTTATTATTACATAATAATGTTATGTACCTAGTATGTTACACGAGATTTAACTGTGACTCATTTTGTTTAATATCAAAGTCTTTACACGTAAAATAAAAAATCAATAGGTATACACATTTCATTTTGCATATATAAAATCAAACGGAACGAAATTGTGTTCAGTAATATGGGAACATTTAACAACATTATGAGTGGTCCAATAAAATATTAAATTACTTAGGAGCTCATTACGAGCTAGATAGTATACAGAAAACTGACATATACAGGTACAATACTTGTTTTAGAAACGTTGCTATTTATTATGATATGGTCCGATCACTGGACCGTAGATAGCAACATCTAGTAGAGTCCTGTTAGTAGATGTAAATTATATTACATTATTTATTTTAAATTTAATTTAATAAACTGTTTGTTTAAGAAGGCTGTTTGGATATACGGACGTATTTGTGATGTTAAATTTATTCTAAATCAATTTTACAAACTGAGCCATCTTTTCCTTATGCACTCACAAAGTAGGCACTTTTATTGTTGATAGGACTAATATAGACTAATATTATAAACGTGTATGTTTGGATGTATGTTATGCAAAAACTACTGAACGGATTTGGATGAAACATGGCACACAGGTAGATCATATCCTGAATTAAAACTAAGGATACTTGTAACCCGGGTGATAAATCGTATAATTTATAGCCAAATTAAATGTCAAAGTCAATGCCATTTATTAAGTTTAGGAGGGCTAAATGAGGGATGGAGGTCGAGCTTCAAAAGTTATCAGCCTACAAACCCAACCAAAATTATTTTTGTTATTGATTTTATTCTCGCAGCAGCTTAGAATTTACTATAACAAGATTATGACACAAACTTTTCCATCCAAAGAAAAATCTTGCCAAGGTAACGCCAAAGTTTAACTGACAATAAAAGGAACATGGCTATTATAAGAAACAGTCATCTTATTGATAAGCTAATAATAAAACGTCATGGAAATAGAAGATGAAAAAATGAGGGAAAAGATTTTAATATGGACGCTGGGGTCTACGCGTACTTTTTTATAGGTACAACTACCCACGTCCGAACAACTATTAACAAATAGGTATTAGTCAGGATTGTAATATTATTAAATATTCAGAAGCTTGATTGAGTTTTTGAATAATTGAATTCGAAATACGTTAAATCATACAAAAAGTTTAATCATCAAAGAGATTTTGACGTTGACAAATAATTAACCTGGCAAAATGAAAACATATTACCTAATATATTGCGACAACTAGACCTGTTCATTATATCAAATACATAGTGGAAACTTTAAACTAAATCAAATTATTGTGCAGTCTGGTTGTTCATATTTGATTAAAAAAAATGTGGCAAATAATGGCTAAGCTCATGCCTATTTATCATTGCATCGTTATACATATTCATTTAAGAATACAACGAATGTGTATGTAATCTATTACTGCTAGTTATTTATTCTGGCTAACGAAGTCGGCTATCCCACGCCATGATATCGCAAATTTCTGACATCAGTGATATTTGAGACTCCTACTAATACCACTACTGTTGCAAAATAGTAGCTGATATGAAATAATATACTTTAGTTCATAGGTGCAAATAGAAGCGTGTTATGTTCGAACCAAAATGGGTTAATGGTTAATCCAACTGAAAAATAATGGGATCACTAAGGCTGCACGTTAGGGCATTTTCAATATTACTACATATTTTACTCAATAATACAAACTGCCTACTAAACCAAAATGAAACGCTTTTATATTGTTCGTAATAAATTAATTTGTGAATGATATTACTGAATACTTTCAGAGTTGAATAAGTAATTAAAATATCTGTACAAAATAATCATCTGTTACAGTCTCAAAGAAGACGACGTAGCTCTAAGGACAAGCAAGCTAATGTAAAAGAAAAACAAACGTTTATTGTTTATTATGCTAAAAAAAATTGAATTACAAATTGAAACTCCAAAATTATGAAAAATAGAGATAAAAAGATGCCAATATATTTTCAGAAACGCTGACTTTGTTGTATTTTGTTTGTTTAAAACTAAAGTGTAGATAAGTTAATCAACTGAATTATAATAATTTCCCCATACAACAGTTTCTCAATTATCCAAACTTATTTTTATTGACATCAGTAAAAATCTGCGTCAGATGAGTAGGTATGTCAGTCAAGGCGAAATAATAACTCAGTAGAAGAACCTTATACTCGTACATAATAGTTAGTATTGTTTGCTTTATGTGGTAGATACATAACCTTAGGTTTGGTAAAAACTTTAAGTTATGTTTTTGCCAAATATGGTTTTAAAAATAACAAAAATAAAGTTTATTTGATTATGTACTTACCAATAAAGCTCCAAGAATTATTTTAAATTGATGTCAAACCTATTTCCTGGAATATACATAGTATGGATTTTGTTATAGTGTATACTTACGGCATTTGTATAAAAGGGTGGTTGATCAGCCGCTAGTGCCGGGAAGTATGCTGCCATACCAGCAGCGGTAGCCGCCGCTGCGTCTGAGTAAGGAGCGCTGTACATAGACAGAGGAACGCCCGATGCTAGCCTCTGGTAGTTGAGAAACTCGTATTGGCACGAGCAGACAGTCTGCCCAGTTATAGGGTCTTGAAATATAGGACGGCCGGTGTCACAGCAGCGCGGCGCGGCAGCTGTAGGAGAGCTTGGTCTGGGTGCGCCACTCGCGCCGCCCGCTCCGGCACTCATTCCCGCCTGCGCCGGCGGCGGACTGTTGGAGGCTGTCGATATGGTGCTCTGTAAGTTGTAAATTTTGAAATGCCTTTATGGCGCGTTTCAACATTCGCAGTTGCAGATATATAACATAGATAGGAGGCCTCCGTGCGCGCAGCATCAGTACAATCGCAAAGCAATAGCTGAACACAAACAGAACAAACACGTGGTATGCTAACGTGATTTTAATTAATCAGTAAACAAATAACCGTTGCTTCGACGACGCTAAAAAGGTTTTTTTTATATGCGAATACAATAGTGACATTCACATATCATTTAAATTGATGTGTATTAAATGAGCATTTAACGAGTTTACAGAGAGGGGTGAGTGGGTACTGGAGCAACCTTGGGCGTGTTTGTATCATCGTCAGCGTCCGCGACAAACTGTCAAATTTGAAACGCTCTAAAAACCCTTCAGTGACGTCTCGTACGTCATAAATTACAATATGCCTCGTTGTGAGCAATTATAAGATATGATGCGATTGAAAACTTTTGAATTAATGACAATGGGATCGGGCTGGGCGGGCATATTGTTGTTATAATAGATTTATTCGCTGGACTACCTGAATCGAAATCGCGGTCACAGAATAAACATCCGGCCGCTCATCCGATCATAAAGCGGGAGATGTGACTTGGGATCGAACGGTCTTTTTAATTGAGCACTATGCGGACTCGTTCGCGGATAAATAACTTTCTAAATATTTGTCATTCGAATGAAAAATGGTCTTTGGTCGACCAGCATACATTGTTATTTGAATTGGATTAGAAACCGAGAAATACATCCCAAACATTCAAGTCAGTTTTGAAAGCAAATCATAATTATTAATCCCTTTTCTGTCATTCACGTGTTGTTGTAGGATATATCCGGAAATTACATTAATCAAAAAACATTATAAGACGATATTAAAATAGAGAAATAATTATTATTTCGCTTTGAATTGTAAGTGTGTTGTTTGTGGGATTTAACCTTTAATAATGTAAGGACTCGGTGTTGGAACGCCATAAGCCTAGTAAAGTCACGTCGCGGTTGACAGTAGACTAAGCTGGTGCTGTGTGCCTGACCTAACTTATCTGCCCGAGGTATGGCTTCAATCACCCTAAACGAGCCACCTATCGACGTGGCAGTAGATGCTAGCAGAATATTTCGACCTATAGCAATGCTTGGAACGCACATATTGTCGACACCTAGCCACGACGGGCTAAAAACATTTGTTGTGTTGAAGGAATTATTGAGGTAATCCCGAAGCCGTTAAACGTCGAATCCCTGTATTACCTACATTACATACCCTGCATAGTTATTTAATCCTTGCTCAGCAACGCCGCGCCGTATATATGTACGTACATATGTAGGCGGTGGGTTCCAGAGTAGGTGTTGGAGTCCGTATCGTCGCTCATTCAACCTAATGACTGTAGTAATAAGGATTATATCGATCTATAGTGGGAGCATGGGGCTGAAATCGACGCCGGTGCTTAAAAGGGATTCAATCCGTTCAAATAATACGAATGTCTGTTGGATGAACAATATTGGATCAACATAATTACTGCAGTACCTAGTTACTTACATACAGCGAGCTCTGTTAATTCAATCGTTGAAAAGCCGTACAGATTTTTACTGCAGTTCCTAGTTACTTACATACAGCGAGCTCTGTTAATTCAATCGTTGAAAAGCCGTACAGATTTTTACTGCAGTTCCTAGTTACTTACATACAGCGAGCTCTGTTAATTCAATCGTTGAAAAGCCGTACAGATTTTTGCTGCAGTACCTAGGTTACTTACATACAGCGAGCTCTGTTAATTCAATCGTTGAAAAGCCGTACAGATTTTATATTATATTTGGTTTGGATTTCAATTATACATAAGATATTATACTAATTTGACGATACCAAACCTATCAAACCAGTGTATTACAAACCGGTGATAGAGTAAACTTTAACGTTCATAAGAAGTCCTGAATAAGAAGGTTTCAACAGGATCCTAACAATTAATTGGTTTGAGTTTGAACATAAATTAAATAACTAATTACCGTACCTACATACAATAAAATTTAGTGTTAACTTGTTCTGCTTTGTAAATAAGAGTGCTGTTCATATAATATCATATTGCTTATCGGATTAAAATGCTTTTAGATCAAAATTTTACATAAATTTAACTTTAATGGTATTTATATGTTTTTTTTTTCATGTAGAGTTATATACCTATTTATTATAAAAAAATATAGGTAAGTACAATTTTACAATTTAAAATAATTCTATGCTGTATATAAAATTAAATATATATTTACAATAAAAGATTTTCAAAATGGTCCATGGCACCCATGATACCTACTAGCGGCGTTACCCCGCTGAACGGTTAAGCTTAGCCTCTGTGCAAAAAAGTCTCTAGCATCAAGTCCCCAGGAGGACTCAACGTTTTTTTTTAAATATTTAATGGTAGAATTTTTTGTATTATTAGGGTATTAAAGTCAAAATAAAGAATTCCGTATAGGCTCTAGAATTTTTTAAAGGTAGAGCTACAGAAGTTTACCACCGGTCGGATGTCAGACTTCAACTGAGAAAAACTGGCAAGTAGGTTTAGGTAACTCAGCAAGGTAAGGTTTTTTTTATCAGTAATTGAACCTACGGAGCTTACTTGTTCCATGTTGTTATTATCATCTCATTTTACAATAATTTATTTTTATTATAAAAATAAATACCTACTATTTATCGTGTTAATTGAAGTCTATTCTACTATTTGTGGGTTAATGAAAATGTTGGTTTTGAAATTAATTTTCTGTTAATGAATAATGTCAATCAAAATTAACAGTCGTCTTAGCATAAGTAAAAAAAGTGTGGATTGGTTAAGACCGGCCATTGTGGAGCTCCTTGCGAGAGGCCTTTGTCCAGCAGACGACGACTTCCGACTTACATGAAGATGATGATGAGGTTATATCTACACAGCATTCGCTCTTCAAAAATGGCCCAGAAATTGCACACTAACTCACATACAAATAACTTAATATTGCAATATCCCACTACATTATCTCACGACGGCATTTTTGGTTGTTTGGGTCACTGCACTCGGTACGTGAAGCGCATCCATTGACACTGGCCACGCGACACAGGCCAAAGTTGGTTAATTAGCCAGATTCAATCTATCACTCGCGGAACGCTTATAACCTATCTACTTACTTACTTTTAATATAATATGATTACGATCCACTTAGGATCAGTTTCCGAGGGCGGGACTGCCGGAGACAGCTCAATGTGTTTCCAGTGTAAATATTTAGACTCCTGTGACGAATCTATACTTATTCCATCACAGATACAATGTTTAAGTTGGTATGTCAATGAAGTTATAATAATAGATACTTCAAACTATGGAGGGAGAGTAGAGGTATGTGATGCTAGATATTAGTAAAGTTAGTAATCTTTATTATACCTATATCTGTGATAGAAATCACTAAATAGTTTTTAGGGACAGCATTTTTATGTTACCTTGAGATTAAGTTGAATTTAGTTGATACGTTACATTTATTGACTGTTTCAATGCATGCAAAGCCAAAAAATAATATTATCTCAGAACATGAAAAAAATTATAAATTTAAAATTAAAAACTTTATGAATGTTCTGTCTTTAACAATAAATAAAATAAGATAATTGAAAATATATTTTGAAGAGAAGCTTGAGTGTGAAGAGCAAACAAAAATTGAATTGCTGTCAATAAACAATGCAAATGAAGATTAATTAATTAATTCATGACACATGTATCAGATTATCTAGATTTTCGAGTTGGCAGCGTCTGCTAGATGTATCTCGGAATAACATTGATTTTAGTATTGTAAGAACAGTAGGAAACAAATTGTCTGTCTGTCTGTAGTAACTCCTGAGTGACAGGAGTAAGAAACACTTTATCAATGGATAAAAGGAACACATTATTAGATAAACATTGTGTGCAAGTGTCTAGGTATCATTCATTTATCTAAGTGGACAAACTTTAAATAAGTACGACATTAAGTGTATTGGTTATGTGTGCTTATTAGATAAAGAACACAAAAAAGTTGTCATCATATCCTTTTCAAATATCGGACGGTTGGAGGATTAAAGAGCCGCTGCACCTTATCTTCAGCAGACATCTTTTAAAAAACAAACACGAGAAGTATTCTCTTTTTGTCGTCTTTTTTATCGTAACCCGCAGGATGTGTTAGAGTCGTTAAGCCCTTTTAAGTGTTAAACCATGTAACTGAATATTCGAGCGTATAAGGGTTCGATCTATTTGTTAAATAATGTAAAAAAGTTAATCTTAGAGAAATCGGACCCAATGACATGAATTTCGTTAAAGACTTCGTTCAGCCGGGCAAAAAATATCGATGACATGTCGCTCGCTTTACTTACCGCGGCCCGCGCGGGTGACGCTGAGAGTTGCCTGTTGTCCAGGTACACATGATTTTTTATCAAAGTCGGACCTTTCGCAGACATCATTAAAGTATTAAATTTACGATAACATTATCCATCCGAAATAATACGTATAAAATTATACCTATACATTATTAATTGTTGGATAAAGTTCAGATTTGATTAAAAAGTGCTTTATTTTCGCAGGATCTAGCCATGAATTAAATCAAAACTTCCAGCCGGTCATAACCAACTACTGTTTATAGTAGGTAAGCATTAAACATATTGCAGTTGGTTTATATCATTATGTTGGTTATTATATCACTATGAATATAGTATACCTATACGTTATGTACCTAACAAGAGCTGTCTGGGTGACCCTGTCAAACCCTACATTAATTTGTGCTCAACACTATGTCACTACAGCTTGCTGTAGCCTCAGCTATGAGTTAGTTCAGTGTTCATGCACACGGAATTGTTAGAATGCATATACATACACCTTTTTCACACATAGTTAGCACAAGAAAAAGTCTTAATTTGATAGATTCCGATGATAACACAATAGTTACGCTCACTGGGTTTGCTTTTAAATTCCTCGTCTTGAGAAAAGCGTGTGCGAATTATTCGAATTGGTATTTTTTTGCCTCTACTAAATATGTGGTTAATTGCTGCAGATCATAGCAATAGTAAAATAATTTGTACAAAGATCTGTGAAGTTTAATGAACGGCAATCGATTATAAGTAACGTCTCTCTGTGATATCTATCTATAGACTGTAGGTAGAGCTAAGCTGGCTTCTTATTTAGATAGCAACATTTTTTTGTAATAAAAGTAGGTTTAATGTGTCTGATAGTGAACGTTGTTTTATGGAATAAGCACTGATGGTGCCAGTCATGCCTAGGCTAAGTCATGTTAGGAGCGATGCGATCGTCACTGAGCCTAAGCGATAACGCAAGGATTAAGTGCTTGTGCCGTGCCTTTGAAATGCAAAATCCGTGCACAACAATGCCTCTATAGGTCTTCAAGGGTAAAGGCAACTAATAAACTAATTATAACACATACCTTACTAACACCATAATCACAATTGAATCAATCTAACTTACTTACTCACTCTACATGATAAACTATGACAGATTTATCATCGATCTATTTTAGAGAATGAATCGCTAACATATCGTGTGATCCGGTCTTAATTACTAATGTACCGCCACTGCTCGCGTGAATAGGAGAATCCTAATTAATTAACCGCCTATGTGCCGTTTTTCCACTGCCTTTTGAATGATCTTAAAGATTGAATTAGTATTGCAGAATTTATATGGAGACAATGTAGCGCGAGAACAAACAACAAAGCATTGGACGATTACTCGTAGATAAGACTTTTTAGATAGATACAAAAAAAATATGAATCGTTAAGTAAATGCATTAAATACTTGTCAGTTGTTTCGTTAAAGCATTTACATAAAGTTGTGACTTTAATTGGACAATTACATGGTAGATCAAGAGTTGAGGTAGGTGTCTATTTCGACCGCATCCTGTGTTGAGATGTCTGCGTTGATAACGGCACGAAATTGGCCCACCCTCGAAATGCATAGTGCCTTAAAGAAATTCACACCTTCCCTAATTAGAGTGGAATTAGGGAAGAATAAATATTGAAAGGGAACCGCCGGTTTTGGTCTAATACTCGTCGAAGCGGTAACAAAAAGATAAATACGTAATAATGGTGTATAATGGTAATGAATGCATATTAATATGAGAGTCGCTCGTTCGTCCGACTTGCCGCGCTTGTGGCCAAAGCGGTGTCATCTACAGGATGTTGTTGTTACTATTATTTAAATATACCTTTTTAATTATGTCATGCGCAGGCTACCTATCTATTAATGCTTAAAAACATTTGCCCTTAGATAGCACCCAAATACGGGATCCGTTTTCCGAACGTAAACCGCTTATATTATGAGTAGGTGTGCACATTTTTTATCATTTTTATTTCGTTTCTTGTAAGTATGTAAAATGACACTTAAACGATTTATCTATAGATATGATTATCTTCCTGTATTTGGTTCAATCTAAGATTTCATAACTATAAACCGCTTGAAACAGAATAAATTTTATAATGCTGTGCACATTTTTAAAATTAAATTAAATTACCAATAGCTTATTTAAAAAAATAAGTTGATAAAATTAAGAACGACACAACAAAATGTATTTACTCACTTTTTAATTGAATTGTTACTTTTTGATTTTACCTATAACATAAATTTATGTACTTTATATACTAGTTTTATATTATAGTTTATTATTTTTATTTATTTGTGTAATTAGATCTATAATAATAAAACTAACATAAATTAAATTACATGTACTATTTCTATACTTAATAAATCAGGCTAATTAAAATGTTATGATGGGAAATTTTAAAACACAATGTATATGTAGGTATACACTTTTTTTTACCAAGTTTTTGGATACGACTGCTAAAAAAGGCTGATAAAACAGTCGGCAATTCATAATAGAACCTCTTATCGTCTGATCAGTTACAAGTGTGGATAAAAGATGCTCGAGCGGTTGCTTAGTTTTTTTTTGTAAATGTGTGAATATAAATTTTAATTACGTATTTTTAAATATATTCTTTACAATGTCTAGCAAAACGACTCCTTTCTTAATACTATGTAATACGCTGGCGAATTCATACAATTTAATTTATTTATTAACCTATCGATGCACTGCAGATTATATTATATTGGAAGCCTAGTAAACATGAGTAACAATAAGCCCAAAATGGTATTAGTCACGTGATCTAAGACTGGATTTGGTGAAAGTTTTGTCACATAATTCGACTACTGTGCTTAACTTAAAGGCTAAAGAATCAGTTGGTTACAAAAAAAAACATTATAACGTAGCCTGGCACAGTGTAAATCGATCAACCAACAATATTATTAAGTGTTTTATGGGGAGATGAAATCTTTAACGTCGCACCAAATATTAATGTTGACTTCAAAAAGGCAATTCGGACACGTACAAAGTCTTTACGCGTGGTCTCGCAACCGCGCCCGTGTTATTATTGTTTCATTCAAACAACTCATTCATAAAATTGCAAATCTTTTGAGAGCAACCAGAGAGGACGTCGTCACACTCCACTGCACCCACAAATGTGGGAGACGGTAAATTTTGTTTGCTCCTTTTAACGCGATATTCGTATTATATGTAAAATAACATTCGATGCGTTATCTCGAAACCGCGACGTGTACTGTCTTCAATCATTCATAGCCGGCGCAAATGAAACGTTGATTTCACTAATGAAGTTGTTTCAGATTGTTCAACGAGATTTATTGCCTTCTATTATGGTTTAAACATGTGCTAGTGCTCAGGGTACTTGTCCAATAATAACTGGACTATTATTCTGCTTAATATCCCTGTGACGCTATGGCAAACATTCCAACATCCACTAATGCCAAATTTAGATTGCTGTAAAAACGTATATGTTGCAGTAAAATATAAATAGTCCAAATCCAAAACACCAAGTTATTATTTTCGCAATGATAAAAAACAAAAACAGTCACAATGTTATCAGACGTCAAACTAATTAGATTTATAAATATGTAACTGCAACTTTATATAAATGTAATGAAGGTGTAAAATTTATAGGGAGATAGGTAATAACCGCATTTTTAAATTGCTGTCTGTCTGTTTATTCCGGTAAATCTCTGAAATTGCTGGACCTATTTTGTCTTTTACTTTCGGTATATTAACGGCCATGTAAAGTGTTCCATCCACAGTGGTGCTTTCATTTTACAGTTCGTAAATTATAATTACTCAAACTTATTAATTTCAAAAGTAAAAAACTCCAGCAAGCGTCTGATTTAGAAAACCACGTACCTGTGTGTAAAAAACAATACATACGGTAGGTAGGTAAGTACCTTAATTAGCCTCAGTATTTTCTCGAAATATCATAAATAGTATTTGAACATTATCTTCTTCATGAGATCACATATTTGAACTTTCTATTTGAAAGTTTAATTAAAATATTTGAATTAATCACCAAAATATAAAATAATTATGTTATCATTTCTCACAATTTTCTTTTATCCATTAGCTATTCTATTATGTATCAAAAGTGTGTAAACTAATTTTCAGTTAATATGTTACGCTTATTTCCCGTTAGTTCTATAAAGACATCTGCATATATTTGTATCGCTATCCAATGTTGTGTCAGGTTGCGTTTAGAACCGTATGGGGGCATCGAAATTTGAATTATCGGTTAATACAGCCGGTATTAAAGCGGTGGCGATTCAAAACATCCCGTACAGTTCCCGCTTGAACCTTTATTACTGACTCCCTGTCGTTACCCACTAATCGACAACTGTGTTACCAAAATAACTCTGCAAATTTTAGCTCGCAATATCACATTTCGATTCGATGCATTCTCCTGATCTGTTTGAAGATTTGCATCAAAAACAATGAGTTTATACATTTTAAAGTTAGAAGGTGCCTAACAAAGTCAGTTTAAAGTTTTTAAAAATTACATGATCAAAATCTTGTTCACAATCAAAGCGATTTAAATAAATTAACCTACTTAAAGGTTTTTAGTTAGTCTACTTAATGCGTAACATATTTTACATTAATTAAAACAATCATAGTTGGTGGCAGCCTGGCGATTTCTTTTTATACATGGATAGGTAAGTATCGTTTGTAAATTGATTATTTTTGTATCGAACGTGAAATTATCATAATTTGAGCGTGTTAGTCATAGGTTCGATCCCTACCCAGGAAAGACAAGAGGTCTAGAATAGTCTAGATATGATTATCTTTTAAAGCATGTATACTGGTTTCCATATTACATACAAGCGTTGATTATTTTTGGTTAAGATTGCTGTGTTAGGAATGACCCGGGCGGGATATACCTACTAATAATAATTACATTGTGCAAAAACAGGTAGGTACAATATTAAAAGTTACAAAAGAGTGTAAGCTATGATTTGGTTGTCAGTTCTCACTAACATTATATTTTTGCTTAATGTTAAAAAAAATGTTATAATTTAACAATAATTTACTTTTAATATAGTGTGTAGGTATACATTTACTTTAAAAATAGTTAATTAGTTTAAAAGATAATAATAAAGGAAAAAGAAAACAATAAAACAATGTAAATATGATAAGAATAAAGATTAATTAATAAGACATATCACATTGAATTAAGAATAATGATTAAGATATGTATATAAATGTAGATATTTATTTATGTAAATTATATTAAAATTCTTTAATTAATTTTGCTCAAGACGTCCTTTAAAGCGAGCAATGGCCCGGAGAGTAATATTGTCAGCAAATTTCTAGAATCTTCAAAAGGGTCTGAATTTAGTCATAGAGCAGCCCGTATATACTACAAAACGAGTCTCAGAATAGTATAGAACGCTATAATTACTTTGAATATCAAAAATCCATTACTATTATGTACGTATTTTCATATATATTTCTTACTAATAATATAGCTAGTCAGGTTGATATAATTCTAATTAAACTTTTTTGAAGATAACACGAAGTGATTTTGATAGAGATTGTAATTTTAATTTGAATAAATGAGCATTTTAGTATGTTAATTACAAGAATTATTTCTTGCAACAAGTTTATTTAAATAACCTCTATTTTATTCTCCTAAGAACCTACCTACCTATACCTACTTAAAATTTTGGTAGGTAGGTATATTTTATGATCATGAACATGCACGGTTTAACCCGCTTCCCGATAGATTTTATGGTTTATTTATATCCAATGTTTAATTCCAAGATATGATCTGTCTCTGGGCCAAATTTCATCAAAATCTGTTCAGTCGTAACGGACCTGACTGGTTACAAACACAACCACACATTCGAAATTATTGCTATCTCAATCAGTCGGGTACTTAAGTGTGACAGAAGTAGAGTAGTTTTCGTAGTGTAAGTTGAAATTAATAAAAATAAAAAATTATCATAAAAGTGTCAGTTGTAATAACATCTCTTCAAAAAATAGCAACAAGTAACACATACCTCTGTAATATTTACGTGATGATTCCAAGGTGTAGCTATTATCGGGCATAATATTCCTGTAGGTATATCTAAGTAGGTAGGTACCTACTGTTTACGACAATACGTTTTTTATTGTGAAAAGAAGAAGTAAATAAAACAAATTATCATGCATTTATTTATTACCTACTCTGTGTTCATGTTGGATTATTATACAAGTTGGAAGACATGCAAGTCGAATGCATTGCGTGACTGTGTGTTAGCGCTTTGAGTTCTGTTACGACGCAGTCGCGACGTGTTGCGTCCTCAGACGCTTCGGAGGCGACGAGATGTGAACTAATGATATGTGAGCACCTCATCCGTCGCACACACTCCCGACGCCTGACGCCCGTCGCCCGTGGGCGCAACACACTCAGTAATTGTCATACATGTGTATTTTGAGTTCACAATGTCGGTAATAAAGTTTCACGAGTCTCTATGGCACGTCTGATTAGGGCCACTAATGAAAGATCTGTGGTCGAGACGCGCCTGAATTGCCGTTTATTCGTGTACGCCTTGTGGTTTAATTAGCCACGGCTGAAAATTTTCTTTTAATTATTTTTGATAGAGTTTATATTATTTTCAATTTTTCATCTGTGCTGAAGTATAGATTACAATAATGATTTATAAAATTTTATGAATGAAATTCCAATACCGTGTTATATATTGAAAAATTAAATAAGATTTTTCAGCCATATTAGATATATTCTGCGTGAGCTATGTGACTCTTGCACAAGTGTACTCGGTGGTGCGGGACCGCTTTTAGTATCGTATGATTATAGTGTATGACTTTATATATCGGTTGTAAAAAGCAGCGCAATTACGTGCTAATTATTATTTTAACTACTGTATATTACTTATTTAAAAACGTTATCATAAGAAAATAAAAGTGTCTGTCTATTTTAAATACATGACATGTACCTAACGACCACAACGATATAAATATTACATTAAACGAATACATAATATGTTATACTGTAAAAGTAAGGATTTATAAAAAACAAATAGGTTTTTATTGGACTTGCATGAACTAATTTCATGAAAATATATTATTTAATTATTCTATCCCATCAGCAGTGGTTCATACCATGTGTAAGATTGTATGTTCAACAAATGTTTTTTTTTTCATTAACGTTTAACTGTACATATACATATGGATATATACTACATATAGACATATCGACAACACTACAACTCTAGCGAATGGATGCACACTTGCACTGTAGGGGATTAGGAAAAGGATATTCACCTTTTGCACGATTTGGGGAATAAATAAATAATAATAAATAATGAATAGAATGTCCTTACTAAAATAATTACCCAGTAAACCTTTGGTAGGTAACCCTTGGTTGAATTAAAAACAAAAATCTTGAATGTTTTTCTTATTGGGTTGTTAAATTCAAAACCATTTATTCAGTTTAGACCCTACGAAAACACTTATGAAGATATAGTTACAAAATTACCACCGGTCTGGAGGTCTACTGAGAAAAACCGGCAAGAAACTCACCAAAGTTAGATTTTTAAATATTTTTGGATCAACTGAATTTTTTAACAACTTTAATTATACTTAATTTAAAACAAATTTTAATAAAAAAAGATAACCTAAAGAGTACTAATACCAAGTTTCAAGTAAATTTTATCAGGACTATAGTGGGTAATTTTTCAACCACCTTAATACTCTTCACTCTTTATTTCTACCCAAGTAAACGAATTTGGATCTGTCATCAAACTAAAATTACAGATTTTGATACAAACGAAATCCCCTTTTTTCACCTCCTACAATGTTCAATTCTCGCCTATATTATATCAAGGTAAGTCTTCTGTAACTTTTTTATCGTTTGCTCTGGTGCTGTAGAGTTCAGGTTTGTGGCTGACAAATATGAACAAGACCGTAAACGTTATAGATAGAGCCAATTGTCATACACGTAGACACGCCTCACTCTTTTTCCTAATCCCTTACAGTGAAAGCGTGCATCTTTTCGCTAGTGTTGTAGTGTTGTCGATATGTCTATATGTATATGTCGATATGCAGCACCAGCACTACAACAATAGCAAAAGGATGTGGGCACACTTGGACTGTCATGGATTACTTACTTGTATTATCCATAAAATATTTTCAGATTACGAGTTGAATAATAGAGCCAAAAGTCTTGAGTGAAACATGTTTTCGTGACAAAGAAACCTGCGTCGTCATTGAAAATCTTATAAACTCTACCCTCTTTCGACTGCAGTTCGTTATGAAATCTCCGAACTCATATTTAACAATTAACTTAGTAAACACAGCTGTCTATTAGCAAGTTTTGCACCAACCTTTATTATTTTTAACAAAAATTTAACTTCTGAGCTTCTTGTATGCTTTTTCTTACAATTTACATTTATGCTTTTTATCAGTGTCATTATAGTCTATTTGAATAAGTGATTATGATTTGAATCTTACCTTTTGGTATTTATTAAACGACTTCAAAAAAAGAGGAGTTTCTCAATTCGGCCGTATATTTTTTTTCATATAAATAGCTGAATATTTTAACATCCGATAGCTATTTTTGCACATTTCATAAAGAATATTATATAAGCCATGTGCAACATAAAAGTTTGAATTTTCCAACATACCTAATTGTTTTTAGTAAATCAGATAATATTCCAAACCTAAAACATATAGAAAACATATTTTGTTTACGTTTTATTGTTAAACTACCTCCGTAGTATGAAATTGATGCATTATTAAAAGTGTTTAAAAATTTATAAAAATGGAAAAAGAAAATGTCTTTATTTGCTCTCATGTAAAGTTGATCTTTTGAAAATGTAAATTATAACGATGATAACATAAGTTTACGTTACTGCCATCAAAGTATGATTAACATCAAGAACTAACGTTTCATACGTAACGTTCCTATTACCTATGTATTACGGCAAATCTAATTTATTCTATTGCAGACATCGACTCGACAGCATTGTGACTTTGCAAGCTCACAACCATCACACGCCTACTCCGTGGGTATATTATAATGTACAATTTTGCACTGTGTATACGCAAATACTTTAATTTATTTTATTTATACTCCATGTTCACAAGAATTGCAGTATCTTTTTATTAATCGCATCGCAACTCACTAACATGGCTTTTTCATAGCTGTGTTTGAACGCGAAAAAGTTTTATTACTTTCAAAACGTATTTCATTCCATTCAGTTCCATTCAACGAACACAACTTGAACAGAACTGAATATAAAACTTTATTACTGAGAGTAAAAGAATCATATTCCTATGAACGTTAATCAGACTGGGTACCTCTTGGAATGGGTTAAGTATATCTCATAAGTGAAGCATACGCGGCACGCACACATGGACCTCAAATCCGGTTGCGCCTGCGATTTAGTATGGGAAACACTATCACAGTTCGTCGCTGCTGCGCAGCGCCGTGCCGTAACGAGAGACTACGAAGTTTACTAAACGCGTGAACAGCACTCCCGTCATTTCGGGGAAATTAATTAAAGTTCCGAGAAGCGAGCGTTTCATTCACCTACCTATCTAATTGGGGTGAGACGAGCGGCTGCTATTGAATCTTTGCGTCTTGAGATTTCAACACCGATAGGTGTCGGGTTTACAGCAACCAGAAAGATTCCATCTCGATATCAAGTTGATGAGAGTTACGGAGCAAAATTTCAAGAAGATTTTGTGATATAGGTGGTCTTTTATTTTATGATAATGGTGATCATAGCAACAATTCGGCACACTCATATTCTTATTATTGAATAAATCTAAATGTCATTTTTTTAGTAGATAATGAAGGAGTGTTACTGTTATGAATGACATACGGAGCCGAGACGTGGACACTCACAACTCGACAAGTCAACAAGTTTAAAAACTTAGCGAGCTATAGAGAGGGCTATTCTCGAAGTCTCTCTTAAGGATCGTATCCGAAATTATGTGATCGGACAGAGAACTAAAGTCATCGATATAGGACAAAGGATTAGACAGTAAGTTCAAGGGCAGTGATCATATCTCCCGTAGAACTGACAACCGTTGAGGTAGACGTGTTCTTGGGAGATCGTGACTCGGAAAATGAAGTGTAGAACATCCTCCAACTAGGTGAAGCGACGACATACGCAGATTGGCTGTTTGCGGTTGGAAAAGAATAGCCGAAGACCGGGCTCAGTGGCGCGCCTTGGGAGAGGTCTATATCCAGCAGTGACTAATACCGACTGATGATGCCTGTCCTAACCCATATTTTTCACACAGTTAAGGATTTGGTGCTTACAATGATAGAGAGGTCTATATCCAGCAGTGGTCTGAAACAGACTGATGATGATGATGATGACTGCTCTAACCCATATTGTTCACACAGTTCAGGATTCGGTGCTTACAATAATAGAGAGGTCTATATCCAGCAGTGGTCTGAAACAGACTGATGATGATGATGACTGCTGTAACCCATATTTTTCAGACAGTTCAGGATTCGGTGCGTACAACAATAGAGAGGTCTATATCTAGCAGTGGTCTGAAACAGACTGATGATGATGGTGATGACTGCTCTAACCCATATTGTTCACACAGTTCAGGATTCGGTGCCTACAATAATAGAGAGGTTTATATCCAGCAGTGGTCTGAAACAGACTGATGATGATGATGACTGCTCTAACCCATATTTTTCACATAGTTCAGGATTCGGTGCTTACAATAATAGAGAGGTCTATATCCAGCAGTGGTTTGAAACAGACTGATGATGATGATGACTGCTGTAACCCATATTTTTCAGACAGTTCAGGATTCGGTGCTTACAACAATAGAGAGGTCTATATCCAGCAGTGGTCTGAAACAGACTGATGATGATGATGACTGCTGTAACCCATATTTTTCACACAGTTCAGGATTCGGTGCTTACAACAAATATACAATCTATATAAATTTTCCTCAAAGTGCATAATAGGTACATATATTATATTAAATTTTTATAGCAACACTTAAATTAGGTACCATACTTATGAACCTACTAAAATTATGCAATCGGAAGTGGTTCTTTTTGAATGTTTGTTACCTGCTCTTGGCTACGCTTTTGAATCATTAAATATAGGTTATAGCTTGGATATACCTAATGCATAATATCACAGCAATCAACAAAGAAAAAATATTAGTCATGGTTTGCACGAAGTTATTGCAGAGATTAAATAAAAAAGCTTGCTTTAGACGACTACGGAATAACATAGTACCTCTCCATACATGTGTATTAATTAGTATGTACATTTTTATCACATGTTAGACAAAATTCATTCGTCATATTTTTATCGGTCAATTGTAAATTTTAGTGATATTTTATTGAGTTACCATACTTAGAGTAATCGGTGAATTTATCTCCACATTATCATACAATATTTTACGAGTGAATTGAGTGAATCGAGTCGAATGTGAGTTTATTACCTCTTGCCTCGATATCTACATAGTTACTGAGTAAAGGTTCTACTGTTCATGATGTTCAGATATGTAGCCAATTATACAAGGTAGAGAGAAAATTTAAATAATTTCAACGCGGGTGAAACCACGTCGATCAGCAACTAAAAATTACCTACTAATATTTTTCAGTGAATTGGAAGCGCATACTAAAAGTTATTCCATAAGAAACAATGTTAATTAGTAAAAGTTGAAAACGATATCGCGTTACATAAAAACAAATGTTAAATGTATACCTATATAGGTACTTGCTTTACATTCAACACAGGCTCATTATTTATCAAGAACAATAGCAGACCAGACGAACATTTACTTAATCACGTTTCTTTATTACTTACGCTTTATTAAAGTTGGAGCGGGTACCAAAACTCAAATTGCGAGACCGAATAAAAGGAATCCAGTGAGCAATGGTCGAATGCAAACTGCAAAAATGACGAAGATTGTTCATGGCTCATTATGAAGTTAAATGAATGGTGCTTTTTGTTTTGCGGTTTATGTATCCTCAAGTCGTGCACGCGTGTTCAGCAGTATGGTGCATAAGACCTCGTCAGTTCTACCTGAAATTACCTACTATGGTGTATGTAGAGCGAAAGCAGTATCTTTTGACGTAGCGAGCCTTAACTATTGCAAGCTGATTACCTGCACTGTTATATCTAATGCATGTGAATCTATGGCTAAATAAGGCTAATTATTGTAAAAGGATAAAGTTTTAGTATATTGTCTATTGTGTGTATTGTCCTTAGCGTCGATTGGGGCAGCGCGACGCTTAAGAATATTAATCTGGAACTCGACACTCGCAAGTTTCAACGTTAGCTTGACTTGACTGGTAAGCGGTATGTATGACCTAAATAAAAACATTGTCGTCTTTTGTTCTTGCTCGTTAATGGAATGAAAATGCGCAAACGCAGCGAAGTTTGTAGGTGCCTACTGTAGTTAAAATCACCAAATGAAACTTACTAACACAAATATAAAATGCATAATTACTCAACCTTAACAGAATACATATATACTGTATAGTAAGTAGGTCCCCATTCCCATTTGCACCAGTCGATGACATAGAAAAGGATACAAAAATATACAGATTCATAGACCTCACATGGAAAATAGCTAGCTAGGTACTTTACAGTTAGTACCTATACTCGTATTACGCGCTGAAGACTATAATTATGTTGTATTTTCACAATAACGTGAGCTGGTGTTTACAATGGCACAGCAACTTTTGCATGTATTGTTTTTGTAAAAATATTAAAAGATTAATGCTGTGCGATTAATTTAATAGTTTGACACGTTAAATGTGGAACTCTCGATTCTTGCATTTACGATAAATAAAGAATAGCAATAACTTAAGTCAAACTAGCATGTATAAAACTTTTTACTTGCGAAAGTAAATTGATGCCACCCGAGGTTTAGAGAGACTGTGCTCTTAAAACGTACGCTACAACGCTGCATAAACGTTTACAGCCCATTCTTGAACTTAATTGCTATTTAAATAAAAACGTACCATGAAAGCAATGAGACCATGCTTGCTATTAAAGAAAAAACTTCTTTGAATTCTTATTAAGTATGTAAGCGTATTTAAAGGTAAATTTTATAGAGGTATCGTATACCTATTGTGAAATGAAAAATAAGGAATAATAGGTAATTGGACGAGCAAAAACATTGATCGCTCGGAGCTTTGGAATGTAATAAATAAGAAACGGTCGATGACGAAAGGCTTCAAAACTGAGAAATAATGAAGATAATCCCCTCCCTTGCGTTGCGAGGGAATGAGTCCTCTTATCGACGAGATAGCAAAAGTAGATCGGGCACGGCACCAAATGATTCCGTCATAGGTAGGTATCTATTTATCTTTATTAACATACGATATCTGCCTGAAATGCACCATTTTAATTATGGTAAGGTAAATTTATTAAATTGTCTGATATGTTATGATAAGTTTCATCGATTTCAATATTAATTTAGTACTCACTGACTAAATTTAATATACCGTTATCAGGTAATAAAATAAGGGTGTCACGAATCTAATAATTCGTTAATGAATAACATGTACTCGAGAGATAATGTAACATTTTTAAATAATGAACTTATAGAGTTTATTTGCTTGTTATTGTTTGCGACCAATGCAATTAAATGGGACTTTCGATTGAATATGAATAGTTACAAATATTTATTTTAGTAGGCAATAAGGTAGGTACTTGGTTATGCATTTGTTTTGTAATTACCTACATTATGTTAAATAACATTTTACTTCCATCATGATTTCGAAAATATGTCATCTTATATCATCCACGCTTACCTACAGGTAGCTATTAATTAACTATCTCACTAATATTATAAATGTGAAAGTTAGGATGGATGGATGTTTGTTACTCAATCACGCCAGAACGGCTGAACGGATCTGGATGAAATTTGGCACAGAGATAGATTATAGTCTGGAATAGCACATAGGCTAATTTTTATCCCGGTAAAAGATAAATCACACGGAAACGCGGGTGAAGCCGCGGGGGACAGCTAGTGAGAAATAAATCCGTTATGTAGGGACTTGACAGACATAGTTAATGTTGCATTTTTGAGGTAGATAGGAATGTTTAAATGAATGAAGTATAATTATCAATCAATTGAATTGTTAATGAACTTGATTAAATTGGATCAAAACCTCACAAGCAGGAAAATGGTTTCTCACATCATGACAATATTAACTTTTATATGATACGTCTGCATTTAGCATTTCCTGAATCACCATAAGCAATATGTAATAAATATAAGTAAGGTTATCAACTGAAACAGGTACCTACGAACTCTAGGCTTATTGTCTATTATATCTAAGTACCTAATATATGTAGGTATCTCATTTAACGTGTTATTTAATTCAAGAACTATGTTTAAATTTATATTGCAGAATAGGTATTATATTTCATTAGGTTGGCATAACAAAGTGCAATTTTAACAATTAATTTGAGCCTTATGCTAACGATTGTTAGCAACTAATTAGGTAAGCACCTACCTGGTAGAGGTTTTGAAAATGCAGAAATGTGCACATCAAATTAATATTTCATTTTTATCAAAGCAAAACACATTGTATTTCGATTACTCTTATTTTAAAGCAGATTACAATAATATAGTCCATATATTGTGAATTCCTTCCTATGGAGTAACTGGAAAAAAATGTATTATTGGTATTAATTAAAGTTGGCAGGTCATCCTCTTTGATAGCTTTTCGAGTCATAAATATCAGACACTAGCTCTTCACTAGCTCGATGCCTCGTTTATTTCTATCACTCGGGTCGCTCGCTTGACTTGCGCTTGGTCGTCCAAGGAAAGATGTGTGTTAGAATTTTGAATTTTTTGTCTCTGTCCGCGTTGCATCAAAAGATTGATTCATTCGCTGATACAGCTATTTCAGAAAGATCCAGGCTATGTATATTTAATAATAGTTGATTAAGGTTCTCATCTATGAATAAAGCTAGAAATTTCGATTATTATACTCAAATGGCTTGCTTACTCTATTCTAGGGCCTATTAATGACCAGGCTTTGGCGAGGTTTCTGAAGTCTATGATTTGTTTGTGGTAGGTATTATACAAAACGATAAGAACAATGTGATAAGTAATTTAAATGCCTCACGAAGTATTTTAGAGTTAGGTTCTAAGCTCTATTTCAAAATAAGTTACGCCGGCTGTTACACTGGCTAGACTAAAGATACTCCCAGAATAGACACTGTGTGGTGAGACTTCCCGATATCTAATAGTGAAAGTCAACATCTCTCGACAGCAAAATTTCGGCAAGTGTGAAGACCCTGTTATAAGGAATTAATGAACCTACCTACTTACAATCATACCCTGAAAATTAAGAAGATAGCTACCTAGTTTATTATGTATACATATAGGTACATACGTTATGTCTCCCTACCTAGGAGATGAGTTTGGCACAACGCCGAGCGAACTGGATTTTTGATTCTAGTTGGTAACTTCTGTCTGTCATAACTCATAATACAACAACTTAACAATGATAATTTGATTTTAGTTGGTCGGTAATACATACCGACCGACCGTACATACATGTTACTGTAATATTATTTGTACTGAATTTATTTGATTGTTTTTAAAACCGGGAGCAGTTAATTTCATACGTTAACTAATAAATAATAAAAACCTAGTAACGATTCGCCAATCATTTGTTTAATAAAACTTTAATATTTTTTATTTTCGTAGGTAGTATAATAATTAACTCAACTTTATTTTAAGTAATTAAAAATATTACTAAATTTGCAAATTATAAATACTTTCCATAATAATAAGTAGGTAGGTTATAGTAACGGTTATTTTAAGTTTAAGGTTTATATTAGTAATGGTACCTACTTGATACCTATTATCTACCAGTTTACTTTACATAATGTTAATTAGGTAGGTACCTATGTGGTAAATTTATTTTTTCTGGTATTAATGATAGATAACTTTACCTATCTACCAACCTAAAAAATGTAGGTGGGTTATTATCGACACAATCATCATATTAATGTTGGTTAGGTAACATGTGATCGTACCTACCACATATTATATGTGTACCGTCACATATTCTAGATATGTACCTAGGTCCTTCTAAATTAAACTAATTTGATATCCACCAGTAAACTATAAATCAAAGTATTTTTTTTGGTAAACTAACCGATTTTTTTCAGCGGTACCGATAACTTTTATCACACCGGTACCATAATATTAGTACCTAGGTAGTTTCTACCCGGTTATTCAAGCTAACGTAGATATATTAACTTTTAATAAAGGTTACTTAAAAATATTTTAATAAATAAGTATCTTAAATTTGTCTCTACATTGTAACTCTACCAACCTTATACTGACCTTAGACTGTATATATAGGTACCATTTCCTAAGAGTAATAATTCCATGGATTAATTTTAATAATTCACGTGAGCATACCACAACGCGTTTGCACCGTAATTAAATGTTAAACCAACAATAATATAGATCGCACTGCAAAAACTGATTAAAGTAAACAATGAACTTAGTATTGTAAACAACAAATAGTTTGTAAACTTGAACTTTACCTGATTGGGGGGAGATCCTCTGAAGGCAAATTGAGAAGTCATCTTTCACTGTGAAACTTGAAGATAAACTTGTTAATAATCACGTTTCGTTTATTGTCCGTGTCACTGTCCGCACACACTTCACAGTTGCATGTTGTCTCGAGCTGGCACTACTCCCTGGTCGTGAGATAAAGTCCTTCGCATTGCAATCCCGGGACGCGAGAAAAACAGCGAGTAGGGTAGGTAACACGGGGTGCACTCGCGACGCTGGCCGGCCTCGGCGATGCGAATATCGATTACGGTGCAGACTCGGGGTAACAGCGGAGCGTCAGAGGAACGGAGCAAGCCGCGTGATGCAGCGGGCGCGTGGTCGCGCGCGCGGCGGCAGTGGGTAATGCGGTAGCTGCCCGCCAGGTGATAGTAATTGGCACCGCTGTCCCGCTCTTGCCTCGGCCGTCCCTCTCGGCGCGCACACGAACACTCGTTCTAGTGTGAGTGTTGCTCGCACACCGGCACCGCTCCTTCTTTTCACGCTCGCGTCGCCGTTTGACCCCGCGCCGCCGCGCCGCCGTGCCGTCGACGCTCTCGATTTTTGCGGTGCGGTGGGTGGCACCCCGCTGCAGGGGCGGCGCGGCGGCCCGTCGCGGTGGGGGCGATCAGAAGTGGGGGTAAATGCACTCCTTTCTTTTTTAAAGCTTCTCTTTCTTTTCTTGTATTTTTTTATGTGGGTATTGGTACTGAGCGGTCTCTTTTATTTTTATTTTATACACATCATATTGTGATAATTAACAGTGACCATGGGCACGATGAGTGAGTTTTCCGAAGCGTCGACTTATTATGATAGCTTTGCATTTGATTAAAAGTGACCACGAGCCACGACATTTGTAAATTTTATTTTTCAACCTTGTGAAGCGAGTGAGTAGATAGTTGGTGGTACGAGTCCGCCTTTAAAGTTGGTGGTTAAGCCTGATGTGTACTGTACTTGATAGCTTATATTACTGGGGTCGCTTTAGCAGTGGAAGCATGTTAGCGGTGACAGTATTAAACGGTCGTTTGAGTGTGTGTTGTCTCGCTCGTGTTTGTATTACTTACGCAGTATCTAAATACCAACAACACTAAATATATCTACCTAGGTATACTAATGAGACTTGATTTCTGACGTTATGTATTTAGTAGGTGCCTACCTGCCTACCTGTAACTTTGTGGCTCTTGGGTTACATTCAATAATTAATTCATATTTACCTACTAATTGTGCTAACAATTATTATCAACTAAGATTTCTACCTACTATAATTATTGTATTGTAGCCACAATCTTTGATTTATTGTCTAATAGAGATTATGTTGTATCTTATTGAATTTAAACTGGTTCATATACGAAAGGCAGGTCTCTTTTTTTGAAAATTCCTTAATTAAGTCAAATTTCACTAATGTTACTTTACAATAACGTAAGGTATCGAAAAATTCAAAATTTGTGCGAACAAATGTGTAATAGCGACAAACAAAAAATTAATAGCAGTTATGAGAGTGAATACGTTGAAGTGTAGTCATTCATCACCACTATAAAGTTATGACTATAATACAGTAAGCAAGCAAGCGTTGAAATAAAAAGCGCAACGTCCTCGATCGATCTATTCCCCTCTTCTTTCTTATCGCGCGAATATTTCACACTGAACGCATACCGACCGAAAAAACTCACACAGATATAAAATATTCAAACGGTATAACATAAAATAAATTATCTTAGGTGAGTGTGAGATGGTGTGCGTTGCCCCCTCCCCTGGGCGGGTCGACGGCAAACGACCAATTGGGTCGAGCGGCGCGCGACGCCGAGCCAAAGTCACTCATCGTGGCGATCTTGCTGCTAATGCACGCCTTGTTCTCTTGTCCGCTCATACTCCGACGCGACGCCTCAACCGCGCCGGCTATTACCAACGCCTGACCTTAATCCCGTACCTCATTACATCAACTAGCCTATATCGCAATGACATAAATCCAATGAACCATCTTTTAGATTAATTGTTTTGTTACTTACATTGGACAAGAATTATTATCATGTTTCACCATGAATTTTCAAAACATGATAATATTATAGAATACTTTGGTACAAGCTGCCAAATTGCAGTCACAGAAGCAGCATATGTGATAGAAGTTAATCGGACACTTCTATGACATTTAAAAGAGCTCTATAAGGTTGACAAACCTCCTACCGCCTGTTGTTGTTATCACATCAAAATATATTTATATTTCAGTGAGTAAACCCGGATTCAAAAACTTAAGGTTGTTATTCCATTACCTACTTACGTATGACTGACTGACTAGGTTCAAATATTTTTTTAATAGACTTGATATTAAGATTTGGTTTCATTACCATAATGTAGAATTCAACTAACCATAAAATCTTAATAATACCTACTTTGATAACATTTTGAGAAAAATTCCAACCTAGCTTAGCTTTGAAGCTGCCACTAAGATTCCAGTAAACTCAAACTCAAAACTCATGTAGGTAACCAGTTTAGGCCCTGGAAAGGCACTTATTAATGATAGAATTGACTCTACCACCGGTTCGGAATACACTTAAACTGAGATGACAAGAAAATAAGCAAGGCAATTTTATTCTGCAGTGGATATTTCTTTTCAATTTATTTATATTTTCCAAAAGATTTTAAATACGTATTCAATAAACATTATGTAGGTACATAAACAAGTAATAGTATATTGCATTAAAATTTGTACCTAAATCGTTTCTACATAATATGCTGAATTCCTATTCTATATGGATGTAATGTCATTGAAAAATAAAGGTTTTTCTAAAATCAGATCTCTCATAACAATTACTTAATTAAGTATGTTTCTTCTAATGCAAATGTCGCTTGATGATGAATAAGTTAGATTTGGTTTATATATAGAACCAATATAAATAAAATAAAACAAACATGTTTCTACTAGAAGCATTAAGTTTGCTTTTTTTTGTTATAGAAACCAAATCTAACACAACTTAATCTAACACAAGCGATTAGTAAGAGTGGTCTTACAGAATGCTTTCGCGAAGTTTCGTATCTATAAGGTACCTACTAATAGCGGTTGCATATTTTGAGGTGTCATATTTTCACACCAAATGATGGATTTATCGTGCTGAACAACTTTTACTACCTATGGAACAACACAGAAAACGCGAAACAAATATTTTGCTCTACATTTTGATCGAGTGAAGTTGACTTTTACTATCAAATAAGGTTGGATTATTTTCCGAATTTTCAGATTTTTTGTTTGGGCTATTTTAAGAAAGGAATAAATAAAATTTATATAAAATCTAGGTTAATCTAATGATCTGGTTTCCTTTACAAAATTTAGGAAATCACTTCAAACACGTCCATTTGATGAAAATCCCAGAATAGGTAATTACCTATTATAATAAGTATAGGTAAGTATGGCTAAGAAAAATATGATTGTAAATAATAGAGTGCGAGCTCTATGAAAATACCAATGCATCCATTGTATCTCCATCCTTCATATTCATTAATCGGTCAGTAGATTGGCTCTCATACCTTCATCACAACATGTTCATACTACGCCAGGACGTTTTCTCTCAAGTTTTCAGTTCACTCTTGAACTTCTTCTTATGAGCACCATCACAGATACCTATTCATATCTCAAATTAATACACTTATTTCTAATAACTCAATAGAAAGAAGAGTGTATGCTGTACAAATACAAGTTTATCACAAACATGTACAATCGTTTAGCTTTTCATGCTTCTATTCTATATGGATTACAAATTGTCCCTGTTAGTGAGATCACTATTATTATTTTATCATCAGTCTTTAATAGAGGAATATATATATAGGTAGAAGGCGATGTTAGCTCAGTGGTAAGTGACGTCGGATACCGCGGCGAAGGTCGTGGGTTCGAATCCTTACAATTAGCTTGAGCTTTCGGTGAAGGAAAACATCGTGAGGAAACCACAGCACGGTGGTAGGGTACTTTGTAGTACTCGACTGGCTGGCTACCACCCTCAAGTTGAAAATCTGTCGCCAAGCACCTGTTGGTGTGTTCCGGCAATTGCACTTGAGAGCCAGTTCGCCTTTAAGGCATTGTAATAAGGTGTACAACATATTAGCAATCCCCTGGTATTGCCAATGTCTATAGGCGACGGTAGTCACTTACCATCAGGTGACCCGCCTGCCTCGTTGTCACTTGTGACATAAAAAAAAAAGGTAGAAGCACATTATAATATGAATATAACTTATAGAGACATACCTAACAAAAAGTTATAGAATCGATACTAATAAATTATTTTTAGGTATCCGAATATTCAATTTTCACGCAACCAGGCATTCGGTAGTACAGCAAGCTTCGCGAGGTATTGAAATACCAATAACATTCAATTCCGAAAATTTTGCTCGCCGCTTAATATTTTTCATCCGCTCTGCTATCACCCCGTTTTGGCTATTTGCACCCAAGTCAGAAGAGCTCGCAAGCGTCGCTCTATACTCACACTCACTCAATGGCAATTATCGCAATATAATCATTCATCTCAGCCAAGAGAGAGCTATAACTAACTACTTAGGGTACTTATTGAGTCCTACTAGCAGCTAGAGTTCTTTTTACCTACGCTCGTGAAAAGTAGTGAAGTTAGGTAATTCAAGTTTGTGAGTTTGTGTTGTTGTAGGGGGTATCTAATCTCTGGATGTACTGAACCGATTTTGAAATTTCTTTTACCAATAGAAAGCCACGTTATCTGTGAGTGTCATAGGCAATATTTTTATTCCGGGAAAGGTAAGATCACGGGAACGCGGGTGAAACCGAGGGGGACAGCTAATGTAAAATATAGTAAAGATGTTACTTTTTTAGGTTACCTACAAGGATTTTCTGTTGTAGGTGGATTATTGGGCTTTATTTTACACCCATCCTTCCTCCTAATAAATACCTACTTGTGATGGGATTCAATTCTCTACTAAGTATGAAAGTTTTCATATCGTTCAGTAAATTCATATTCGACGGGCCGGTTGGCGTGGTTGGTTAATACACTGCCTATCACGTCGCAGGTCGTGGGTTCGATTCCCATCCAGGACACACATTTGTGTGCATGAACATGTCTGTTTGTCCTGAGTCTGGGTGTAGGTAATTATCTATTTAAGTATGTATTTACATCAAAAAAGTAGTCTATTTAGTATATCAGTCATCTGGTTTCCATATTACAAGCTTTGCTTAGTTTGGAATCAGATAGCCGTGTGTGAAAAATGTCCGAGGATATTATATTATACTAGCTTTCCGCCTCGCGGTTTCACTCGCGTATCCCTTTTTTATCCATTTAGAGATTGAATTTCGAAAAATCCTATCTTATTCTTCGTCTACATCTTAAAAACAATACCTGTGAAAAAAATCAGCTTTTAGGTCCAAGGTTGTGGACTGTAGATTGGGCGTTGATGAGTCAGTGAGTCAGGCCTTTCACATTTTTCATACCAACTGTGAACACCCGTTTTACCTCTTCAGGGGTAGAGTTTTAGAAAAATTGTTAGCTTAAAAACACAGCTTCAAAAATGGCGGACTTCCATACAAACTTCCAACCCCCGTTTTACCCAATCAGAGGTGGAATCTAAAAAAACGCTAATACACGTGTTTCTTTATTTTTTATTGTTAGCCTAAAAACAAAGTTTCATGGTTCTAGCTTCAAAAATGATGCGACTTCCCTACAAACTTTCAACCCCTTTTTCACCCCCTCAAAGGTTGAATTTTAGAAAACGCTAAAATACGTATTTCTTTATTTTTAATTGTTAGCCTAAAAACAAAGTTTCATGGTTCTAGTTTAAAAAAATCGCGGACTTCGATACAAACTTTCAACCCCCGTTTCACCCCCTCAGGGGTATAAATTTAAGTAACGCTGATATACGTCTTTCTTTATTTTTAATTAATAGTCTAAAAACAAAGTTTCATGATTCTAGCTTAAAAAATGACTGACTTTCATACAAACTTTCAACCCCTTTTTCACTCCCTTAAAGGTTGAATTTCGAAAAATCCCTTCTTATTCCTCGGTCAAGTTTTAAAAACAACACCTGGGAAAAAAAACTGTTTTCTAGGTCTAACGGTTTAGGCTGGGCGTTGATAGATCAGTCAGGACTTCTACTTTTATATATATAGATTATTCTCTCTGCAGCTAGAGCTATCTATGTTCGGAGAAAAAGATTAAAATAATGGATTCCCCATATTTTTCCAATCATGATATCTAAATTAAGTCGATATAGACAAAGCTTGGACGGTTCAAGAGACAAAGCTATTATAAAAATATAGAGTAGGTAGTCAATTCAAAGTGGCTGGAGCTACTTGTCTAGTCGATGCTTATCTACGTTGGTGTGCTCGAATTTGTGTAGGTACAATACCGTCATGGGAGCAAAGACTACATACAGGCTAGTTAGACTACATCTCATCAGCCCACCTATCGTTTGAGATGTTTGTTCTGCTTCACTTGGATCGCATTATGCAAAAAATATCTGTAAACAACATTAATTTGCAGTACAGCTATAAGCAAACTAACGATAAGCAAACTATCGTGTAAAACCATTGTTTACCTTTTCAAGGTTTTTT
Source organism: Ochropacha duplaris (assembly GCA_951361185.1). Lineage (NCBI taxonomy): Eukaryota > Metazoa > Arthropoda > Insecta > Lepidoptera > Drepanidae > Ochropacha > Ochropacha duplaris. Next base: position 8,755,821 of record OX592690.1, read on the forward strand.
TATTCTTATATGTTGTATTGAATTAAAATACTTAGGTAGGTAGGTACTTATTATAATAATTATGGAACTATCAAAAAATTACCTACGCTGAATTGTTTAATAATCTAACGGCAGGCCTTACCTAATTATTAAATAACCTACAAATTATAACCTGTTCGTACTAGTATAAATAGCATTATTTATATAAAATAAAAATAAAAACGCAGTCTCTACTCACAGCACTCTAATTTCAACTAAACACCAATTGTAAATAGATTAAATAAAACGTTCGAATTAAACACTTGCATAATTTATTTCGCATTAGCTACGCTGTTTTGGTTTTATGGAAGGAAATAGAGTCATGAGCATCTTGTATGTTATTTACTTATGTACATTATAGTGACACTTCTAATCTTCGTTTACATTGTTGTTAATTTGGTTTCGATTAGTGTATATCTATTCCTTTGGTTTCTTTCCTAATCTAAATTCCTTCAATCTCTTTCCTTATTTATTTATGTTCTAAAAGAGTATTAATTCGATACTAAATTATTTGCCCCTTCAAGAGATGAGTTTTAACCTATTTTTAGAAGAATTAGTTTTTCTTTTGTTTTTGTACCGTCTAGGTACAAATGACCAGTGCCACATGGCCTAAGCTCTGCTTTGATCTTTCAGTCAGGCATCTAATCTGTCAAGGCCTTTTTAAATTATAGTAGGTACTCATAGTTTTTTTTAATTATGAAGATGGTTTAATAAATCGGTCTTTTTTTTAATAAAGTGAGTTTTTTATGCTAAACCGACGAGAAATATCAAAAGATTATAATTACTATAGGTAACTACATAATTTTCCTTCGATAGCAACAATTTTTTTCGGTTGCGTAGGTACGGTGGTATCATCCACATGGCTGATATCAAAAGAAGGCAATATTTTCTAAATGACAAATAATATAAAATTTATAGGCGGTAGGTACCGGCATTCTAAAAGGCAAGCGCATAAAAAGTAAAAAGTGAAAGTGAACGTTATATTTGTTTTAGTCAAATGAGTTTTTGACGTAGAGCATCTCATACATATCGAGAGTTCGTTGAAGGCTTTATTAGCGCTTCAGTACATACCGTCACAAAGACACATCACATTTAAATATCGCACTAAAAGCGTCAATCTACATACGTACGTCCTATCGAGCAAATCCTAAGAGTGATTTATACTGAGACCCTATTCGATTGAAGTAGATTACAAATAATGAATAAAATTGCATACGAAATGAGTAGACCGAGAGTCCGTGGGAGTACGGTTATTTGAATGGGGAGCGGGGGGAAAGCGTGCAGGCGGGCTTATTGCCGGTTAATGCTAGGATGCTATAGATATCTAGCCAGGAAATGATATGCTCTCATCTGGATACGTCTCACCTCATCATTCGCGCTCATCATCTGTGCTTCCAAGGAATTCATTTTATTGCCAAGTAAGTAGACATAGTCGTTCGTACCTTTTTATATTTTATACCATTTGAAATTGCTAATGATTACAAAGATATTAAATATTATATACGACATTCGTTGGGACATTTTATTGAATTCCAATCGACAGATTCCTCTATGAATAGAAAAAGATTGATGGACGCAAACGATGCGACCCATGTACCTAGTGTAGGTATTATTAAGAAAAAGGATTGAATATTGGTTTCAGAGTCTAACACTGTAAGAATATCTAAGAACGTAATATCACACATTTTTAAATTTATATTTATATGTACTTAAGTAGGTATATCGATTAAAACTTACTTAATTTATCTTTCATCTTGGTATAATTATGGAAGGTAAAGATAATTTAAAAAAGTTACGTGAGCTCTACCAATAAGTACTAGAAATAAATGCACGCTAGTGACCTCTGCTTATAGCCTCCTAAAAGTGCAAGATTATGTTTTAGGACTGGGTTTAGTGTAGAGATACTTACACGCTTTTTTGAAATATGTAGTACCTACCTTAAAAAAATTAGTTACGTATTCATGTTTCTTTTAGATACATTAAATAATGCATACGATTGCATACTGCAATATTAAGGAATCTTTATATTTCTTTTGCCGGACAGATCTTGTGTAATAATTCTTTTTTGGTTTTTATTATTATTACGAAATCTCAAAATAAGTTTACGGGTTAATGATGTTCAAAAATCACTATGTTTATCTCTGACTGACTCACTCATCAAAAGTTGAGACTATTTCTAGGTGATAAGAGTTAAAAATTGGTGTGGAGGTAGTCAGACTGATATAATACATGAAAAATGAATAATAAACACAGGAAGAAATCACATTAAGTATTGAATTGTATAGTTGTAGGTAAGTAGATACCTAAGTACCTATGTGATTATATTTTAGTATAACCATCTCCTAATAATAAATTCGAGACAATAGTGTAGTGTCCTGGGTCAATAAAAATGAATTCTAATTAATCCGTCGGTGAGATTATCAAAAAATATTGGACACGTATTTTTTGCTTTATCAAATCAATAAAAATATACAAAGTTATAGCGCATCAAAGTATAGGAGTGGGGGCTTGTGACGTCACTTCGTGGTAAAATTTGTACCACGGTGTGACGTCACGTGAAATTTCAACGCACTGTATCCTCGTCATTTTTCGTTTACGCAACAAAATAAAAAATACGTGTCCAATATTTTTGGTAATCTAACTGACGGACTAAATTGATTTTTTTAGGACACAACCCTATTCGAGCTAATTTCAATAATAAAAGATATAGGTACCTATACCTACTTAAGAAAAATATTACGAAATCCCACCATAAACATAAATGTAAGAGACGGCCAAGTTCGTATCAAAAAAATTTGCAACATAACTTCGATGACGACTTTGCTAATAAAATAAGTGAGATTTAACTGAATACCAAATTCTTTAATCATACCAGAAATTCATTTAACTTATAAAGATTTAAAATTCAAAGCAACACTTCTAGAGAATGACTCAGTTACCTTAATCCAACAGACTTGTTGTATTTGCCTAATGTGATATAACTTGATATTTTTTTCTTTACAGAAGGGAGAGCACAAGTTGCAAAAACAGTTTAAGACAAAAGAGTAACGAAATCCAGGAATGAATCCGGGCGGGCGGAGTGCTTCCGCCCGCCGACTAGCGAGGGCGCGGAAATGACACGTTGGAGGTTACTGCCATAGACTCCATCGCGCTTAGAGGCTCCCTTGAATAATCTACTGTTACATGCGAACCGGAAAATGAGCATCAACATACGTGGGACATGCTAAGGAAAATTGTATATACTGAACTTTGTTGTTTAATACATTACGATGTGTTGTGTATTATCATTATCATAATATTATTACGCGAAGAAAAAACTTGTATGTTTTTACGAAAATTACGCGGACAAAGGAGTAAGAAATTTGGCACACTTAAAGTTTATATGGAGAAAGAGTGTCCTCCTCTGTTTTTCAACCGATTAACATTTTTATTGATAGTTATTGAAGAGACTTTTTTCCTAAAAACTTTTTGGTCGAATTTCGATCAGAGAGCGAGCATGACTAAATAATGGCGTTTATGTTTATTATTAAAACTTATATCAATTAATACATACTCTTATTATTTACCTCTTTAAATACCTAGGTACATTTAATACCAGGATATCAATGTGGACCAATAATCGAACGATACGCACTCTACAAATCTAATTTATTTTTCATATTATTATGCAACGATGGATTCCATTAAATGCCACTTCTATTATTTTCAAAACTCACATTGTTTGCGGCACTCACCGAGTATACTGTTTGTGGATTCGGTGGCATGGGTTAACAGAGTAGAGGGATGGTCATTTAATGAAAGGTTACCTCCCCTGCCCCAACTTGTCTGTAGCACAGACTGATTAAACGATCCGCTGTCTGTCTCTAAACTTGTTTGTTTTGTTTCTCTCCACGATGAATCGACTAAGTACGAGTATTTCACTCGATAATTTAGACTTACCAGCATTTGTAATCTTTACTTCCAGTAACATTATGAAAACTAAAATAAATATGTATGTTTGCCTATTTGCTATGCTTTTATGACTAAACCATAAACTCGATTAAGATGCAAAACGGCAGAGCGTTCAATGTATGTCCATTGTAGCTTAGTGGTAGTGACGTCGAATACTGCGGCGAAGGTCGTGGGTTTTAATCCTACAACGAGCTTGAGCTTTCGGTGAAGGAAACCACTGCATGGTGGTAGAATACTTTGTTGTACTCGACTGGCAGGAACTACCCTACTCAACCCTTAAGTTTAAAATCTGTCGCCAAGCACCTGTTGGTGTGTTCCAGCCTCCAGTTGTACTTGAGAGCCAGTTAGTTAGTTACCTTTAAGGCATTGTAATAAGGTGTACAACATATTCAGTATGTTAACAACGATATGCTATGTATTTAATTGGGTGCGAGACGGGCGCTGTAACCTCAGCTTAATTTAAAACTTAATTAGATACCTACTCATTACATTCGAACAGCTTGGAACTAGCTTGCAAAAAATCTCAAATATTAATTGTATAAAAGCTACTCCTCTATCTACATGACTGAATGTAGCCACTGGTAAGCAATAATAATGATAATAACATTTAAAACGAGTCACCTTGATAAGCCAGGTAAATGAAATCTAAACGGATAGAGTGGAATTAATAACAATGAAAATATTCATAATTCCGTTGTGGAAATTCAAATGAGTATTTTGTTGGTTTTGGGTCGCGCCACTGACCCTGTTGCGAGCCTGACAATTTAAAATACAACAGTGATCAAACTAAAGTTGAATATGTTTATAAAACTAATTTTGTAGTTGATAAATTAATTGGAATTTTTAACTTTTATTTATTTTGTTACTGAGTTATAAATTTGTAATGCTTATAGATATCCTAAAAGCGAAATACCTGATTAATCACAAAATCTCAGAAAGTATATCCTCTGATGTTTGGAAGACCGGCGAACGTTGAGGGAGGCCTTTGTTCAACAGTGGATGTCTTCTGGCTGACATGATGATGTTTGGAAATAATCTCAGACCTGCTTTGACCCCTAATACTCCTTAAGTAACAATGTAAAATAACCTTGCAGATATTAGTCAATAAGATATTATTTATTTGATAAGCACGCGGATATTGTCGTTCTGCGAGTTGAGTGTTATTATTGGTCATACCTGTTAATACGTCTGTTCAGTGCTATTTGTAGATAAGCTTCAGGTTATGTCCCACACGAGGGTTGAGATACTACATTTGCTTTTGCCTAGTTAGTGGGTACAAATTCAAATTCTTTGGTTTTAATTGAGTAGGTACTCTGGCTCCCAAATAATGATACAATAAGTGACAAGTGTAAATAGGCTACTTGCACAACATTCGATCTTAAAAAATTGTCCGAGAAATGGCATTCTAACGTACAATTTGAAAACGTAATATTGCAATATCCACACTACATTACGATATCGCAAAACACACGATGGCATTTTTGTATTTGTGTTACACCTTTACTTTGAATTGCACTCGGTACGTGAAGTGCATCCGTTGACGCCGACGACGCAACAAAGTAGGCTAATTAGCCACTTTTTAACTTCCCGCTTTCGGAACGCTTATTTCATATCTACACTTTTTTACCTTATACCTAATAACATTTCTCAATAGAAACGAGTAGGTATGCTGAAAGTTATTGCAGCGGTTTTACATGATTAGGTTTCGAATACTTTGCTAGGGGAGTAGAATTTGTTGACCGCAAAGTTGACCATGACGTAAAAACTAAGCGTTTTGTTAGCCGTGGTAGTTCTTCATGTAATAGTCTAATATAGTGCTGGGCTAAGACACGTAACTAAGGGTGAGTTATAAGATTAGTATTTACGATAACAAATAGTAAGATTAATACTTTCGCGACCTAAGTTCATATATTTTGTAGATCATTGGAACTTTATTGAAACGTCGAGTTTAGTCAAAATAATACTTTGATAACATTACATACACATAACAATAAATAAATAAATGAACATTCTGTGCGCGAATAGACCCACTATCCTATGCCTAAACAGAGTAGCCATTTCACTTAGATTGAAAAGTTATTTATGAAATCGATGTTTGTAAAGATCACAGTAATACCTCTCATAAAAAATACTTAGGTATACCTTAACAGACGCATGAATGTATAATAGTTTATGAAGGGGTCTCCGTTAAAATTATTGGAGTTAAATGGGTGCATAGTGGTTGGTTCTATGATGATCTTTGATGGTTCCTTAAATAGTTTTCACGTAATTTTCTTCTTTTATCTTCTTGAAATATTTTCTCGGCTAAAGTTTAAACGTTTAAATAAAACGACGAGCCGTGATAGCTTGCCAAGTTAAACAATCAGGAGAAAGCAGCAGAATACATTACTGAAACCATTTTATACGAAATTCAGCTTAACCCCAAAGCAAAGGACAATGAGCAAAATTGTATGGAGTTTGATGCAACGGGCTGAATTAACAAAATTATATTAAAATGAATAGTATAAAAAATACAAGTCCATATGAGTTTCAATATAATGAATTATTTTATTATCAAGTTGTCTACGAGTACATAATTTGTAGAGTTATCCAAGCAGCGCCACAGTAAGGTCTAGTCGTAAAACTTTACGTCGTAAATGAGGTCGTCAGGTTCAAATCGACTTCCCGCTTCAAAAACAATGAGGCCATTGTGCGCTGATGATTTTTCAGTGCACATTTAGTTTGTCGATTACAATTGGAACGACCCACATTCAAAGACTCATTACCCCAAATACCTATATTGGATTTCATAATAAAATTGGTCACTAATTTAATGACGGTAGTAGAGTAAATTCTGTTGATAATAGAATTTATTGAAATTTAGACTAGCCTGGTGATCCCGGTCCTGCGCGTTTATTGGTAATATAGCCTGAATATTATTATATAGCTTTAAACTGGTTACATTATATCAAAATATTGTTTAAATTGAAAGGGTAGTTCCTGAGATTTGCCCTACTATTAAACACAAATTATATAATTTGTGAATAACTTTGTGAGAATTTACGGAATTACAAATTGGTATTTTTTAGATCTAAACTTACAGATAGTGATTAACCTATTAATAAAACGTATCTACTCCTAATATTTATGAATTGCGACTTATGCCAATTTCTTTTCTGAAAATTGGATAATTGTAGTGAATAAACTATCATTTTTAATTCCAGATCTAGAAAGTTCTTAAGTCAGCTAAAAAAAAATTACCTACTTAAGTAGTAGATAGCATCCATACTTACATATTCAGAGTTTTCCAAATCAATCAATAAGTATATAATTTGATGCATATTTTACCATGTTATATACAGTGATACGATGTCAAGTATAGTTACAATTAAGACTGAAAATAAACAAAAAGAGAAGATTCGGCCTTTTTAAAATCAGGTAGGTGTGTCAGAGACTTAATTGTTAGCTCCCAGACGTTACCTAACTAGGGTAATTGTGAGAATTATATTGTCAAGGATAGTGTTAACTATAATAAAATATTAAAATGTTGAGTATACATTACTGTTAACTGTTATGTATTTGTTACGTTAATACCACAGAACAAATAAAAAAGGTAGATGGAGCGTGCGTAAACAATAGTCTCCAATGAAGAGGCGTGATCGGCTTCCTTTTCAAATTTGACTTCCTTTACTGTGCTTCACTAGAATTGCGCGGGGCTCTTTCTACTTTTATATTTGGTCTGAGGTTGCAGATTAAAAATTAATCTAAATTACATCTGACAGACTGTGTAGCAGGTGGTCAACATGTCTGGCCATTAAAATAAACTAATACAATAGGCTTATAGGTTATTTGGGTGTTTTTAATAGATTAATGAGTCAATCGGGATATCTTTTGTATGTATTTGTTGTAAAATCAATGATAGGAAATACATAGCCAAACAAACAGAGCTAAATTTGTTGGCAGCGAAGTTACTAATCATGGTGTGATGTGTCAAAAAGGCAATTAATTTACTAAAATATATTTTGTTTAATTGTGACTCAACTTTTAGCTCTAAAAACGTCTTATCTTTACCCAGATATATGAGAAATCGTAAATTAAGTTTTAAATAAAAAACGTCTTGTAAACAGCAAACCTTTTGCTAAAAGCTGTAATAAATTTTGGGTCCGTGATTTTTTTTGTGCTTTATCAGTTTACTGCTCGCCTATTCGTTTTATTGTTTGATTTAATTATAAGATACCTAGCTAGCCTACCTTCATTTAAAGTTGGTACAAATACTTACATATAAACGTTATTTAAATTATACGTTGAAAATCTTAACTAAACAAAAAAAACGTTCTATTCAATTAAAATTTTATTGAAATATAAGCTTTTGTTGGAGTAGGTACCTACTCACATAATATTATGTACCTGCTTACTATACATTTTATAAACTTACTAATATTTTAATTTCCAAAGCTCCTTCTTATCATAAGGAACACTTCGAATACTAAAGTTATAGGTATACTTATCAGATAATTATTTTTTTTTAATCTCAAATTTAGTGACGGTAGGTACTTAACTAGTATTTAAAAAAAGAATAAACATATTACATAGAAATGTTGCCTGGAAGAGATCGCGCTATAAGTATCGTATTATATTACTTTATTTATGTTATAAAACAATTACTTATTTATTTTATTTAGTTTTAGGAAGATTAACAGCAAAAAAATTTTATAAAAAGGAAAATGAATATCTTAATCCCTTAAAGCTGTAAAAAAAATCAAACTTCTAAGTTAACGTAAAAAAAGATACGGCCGTTTATGCCGCCAACTAAGTATTTCGACGCTCTCAAGGGAATCAAAATTTATAGGGTACCTACTTCCCGTTGACCTAAAACCATGAAATTTGTGTAGTACAAGTATAGGAAAAAATCCGAAAACCAGAAATTTGTTGCTACATCAGAAAAAAAAAAACAACATTATCGGAAATATACTGAAAAAATCTTAAGACTCGATTCCTGTGATGAACAGACTATTTTATTTATAGGTACACCTACAAGTTTCTACGGAACCCTCGGTGCACGAATCATTTTCATAGCTCATATCGATTTCATAACTAGACGCGAACATTTTCCAAGTGTTCCAGATCAAACATAAGCTAAGAAATCAAGCACAAGACGACTGGTAGGTACATATATAAGTAAACAATTCGTATATTGTATTTGTTCGTTGGATGCAAGCCTTTGTTAGTACTCTTCTGAATTAAAGATAATATTATTGTTACAAGCGTCTACGAGTACAAACTAAAGTAACCGCTTATAAAAAGGAGCTTAACGGTGAAAAAATAAGTTTAGTTATAGCTCAGTTTACGTAGTTACAGTACTTTGTATTTCTTCTAATCTTAAGTATTTGTAGTTAAATAACCAATCAAAACAATTTTATGTTATGTAGTCCGCACGAGAGCACATACCTATTAAGTTAGGGTTAGATAAAGTAAAATTTACCCCAAACATTTTTATTTCCTAACGTTTGGATAATAGAAGAATGGTCGTAATGGAGAGTGACTTGTGACTGACAGCGGCAGCGTCAATGTATACTGTATAGGATTTCCTACGGTTTTTCTGAACATATCCGTCTCTAACAAATTCGATTTGTTAATTAATTAAACTGCTGTGTCCAGCTTATTACGCTATTTATAAAACAAGGGAGTGAAATAGCGGGTACTTAAGTACCCTACCACCGTGCTAAGGCTTCTTCCCGATGTTTTTCGTCACAAGTTTACTATAGGATTTGAAATGAACCCACAAACGTTGCCATGGCATTCAACGTCCCTACCACTGCGCCATGATCGCCATTAATCTCCTAATTGACCGTCTTTTAAAAATCCAAGCACCTGATTGTGTGTTCTGGCAGTTGCACATGAGAATCAGTTCAAATCCTATTATACAAGTGAAGTACGCCTGTCCCAATCGGAACATATCATGGCCCAGGGTAGAGTGGCGTTGGTGAAGAAACTTGATACCTATCGTCAACCTTCTTATCTTCTTGTCATAGGACGCTAAAATGGGAACTGGAGGAGTATCAGCTAGTGCCCTGCTCTCTTACCTGCAAGACATGGTTCGTAACTTTCGGGTTGAATTGAAAATCAGTTTTACCATGGATATACCCTGGGGTTTCTATGAACGTTTTGACATCACCTAGTCTTTGAGATTGTAAGTAGCGGGTGCCATGTAAAGACTGATGTCCAATCTGAAACGAAACTGTTTTGACTTTGCCGGTTCTATGCTTCAAACTTGTTTCTTTAAGGGGCACCCGGCGATGAAGCTGGTCATTGGTAGATTGGATTGAATGATAATACCCCAATGTATTTTTGAAGCCGTGATATTTCTACCATTCTTTTCGCCACTGAATATTCTGGCTTAAAATACACTCCTACCAATTCACATAGATAGGTACTCAACGTAACGGGTGCATCAATCTTGGTGATAATCAGGCAGCGTAAGATCAGACGATGGTTTGCATTCACTACGGTAGTGTAGTATCCTCTGTATTTAAAAATACCTACATTTTATCTGTGGTGACTTTCTCTCTGGCATGATCATGCTGTTTAATGGATATAAATATATCACTAAGTATTAATAAATTACAGTGCTTTAGTAGAAATAAACTTTACGAGATCGAAAATCATTCTACGCGGGATACTACGGGATATGTTCTATCTACAGGACCGTATCCTCCTTCTGCAAGATTGAAATGGACCAGAAAGAGGCTGCAGACCGGATCGGAAATGGACTGACTGACACTGGTATTTGAAGCCTCTGGGTTATGCCTCTTCACGGTCCTTCTGTCCAGTTGCTTGTGCTTACAATAGCAGCTATAGTGTTTCCTTACTTGTCTCTAAAGGTGTAGGTATTGGGTTATAAATGGATATCTTCACGAATAATCAAGAAAAGATAACATGGCACGGATTACCGATTTATTCAACGCCATCTCAAGTAAATTTTTTTGTCCTTTCTTCACCCTCATAACCGAAAAATGATATACCTATTGTTTTGTGTAAGGGAAGGATTGAATTGCTAGCATCGTAGCAAGATACTAGATATTTTTAACCCTAGAACGCGGGTGAAATCATGAGGTAGAATTTAGTGATCAATAGAAACAGCTTTCGAATTATTTGATCAATGATGTCAAAAATAAACTAGTGGTTAGTTAAGAATAGTTGACTCGACACTTGATTGCATTAGCTCAACAACAATGACTTTGCTCAACAAAACTAAATCGTTTCATAATGCTTTGCACGAATTTAATTAGTTTTAAACGTGTATTTCAATAATACATTTACAAAACGAATGACACGCTGATGAATATTCAATATCTATCGGAATTAATTTACCAATACACAATGAGCTGCTAAAGGTTAACGAAAACAACCCCATGAATGTCAAAATTGTAAAATTTGTTATGATTTTCATTATAATCTGAAACAAAACTAAAAAGTGATGATATAAAATAGGTTAATTATCACTTTTTTGATTTTATTCTTTTTTTCTCACTCAATATTCATGGTTAAAACTAAGTGGATAGTACCTAGTGCAGCATTACAAGCTGCATTTAAACCTTTTTGGTTATTTAAAAAAAACTGGTATGGAAACTGAAAGCCGGATATTTTTTCTTTATAAATTGTCAAGAATTCAAATTTAAAATGATAGATAATTTTCTGAAAAAGAGAGTTAGATGGTTTTTTTTCTTGAGCTGAAATCCGAAGAAGCATGTTAAAATCTCGATATTTTACCACAAAATTTATAAAAGTGTAAATCCAAACGTGATAAATCGCTTCTCTAGTTATTTTTTTATCTAACTATTGAAGATCAATGTAAGAAACATTGTTATATTTTGCCTGGTTTATACCAGTGAAGAGGATCTGATTTGGATTCTCCCCCGTTCTCCTTTCACCTCCTACTTATGCTTTTGGATCCCGCCACCTTCTGGGCTCCTGTTTCCCCACACGTGGTTCTGCGCGCAGGTTCTACGTCATAGTCGTTGATAGTCAACGTGATTTCATCAGTGGTGACGTTGCTTGATACTGAATAATTGATTATCTCCACTTATGTGATCATCAGTGTCAAGGTATTATCTAACAGTTTTATTTAACGTTGGCGGATTTCCTCACTCCGTTCTATTCAATATTTCCATTAGGCTTTTTTTTAAAAAAGAAGAGATGTTCCAGGAATTTTTATTCTAAATGTTTAAATTATTTTAAAATTGCTCTTTATTTTTTAAAGAAGGATAAGTGTTAGGTATTTTTTGCTTCGAAGTTTCCTGGCAATAATAACCCCATCACGATCCCATTTCAATATTTAGTTGTTACCAATTTAAGAACTTACAGGAAATTCAGTATTATGTTTTTCTTGTTGAATTAATTTTTTATTTATCCTGTTAAATATGTTTTGTTTTTCTCTTTTTATTAAATGTTATTTAAAAATCAAGTGGTGTTAAAGTATTTTTTTTTCTCTCCTGAAACTCTACACTAGGTACAAAAAGGAAACCATAGGTATGTATACTTATGTAAGTTAATATTAGCAATTATCTTTATTAATGATCTACCTAGGACCTGTGAAAATCGGATATAAAGAAAAAAATAAACGAAATTGTGTGCTGGTCCTATCTAAAATCACACATATTATTATCGTCCTCGTGTACCGCACTAATATCAGACGTCACTCAGGCGCACAATCTTATCTCGAAGAACAGTCAGTTGGTCTCAACCTCCGGTTTATTGGTCCTCGTTTATTATCAAGATAACTTATCTTTGAGGAGCCAATTAAATTTGAAAACAAAGGTAACATAATAAGGCGCCATAGTAAAGTTGGAGCGGTGGCAGGCGGCGCGGGTCCATCGAGTCCAGGAGCGGGGGCGCCCGCGGCTGCGGCAAGGGCGGGGAGGGGTCACTGGCACTGGCAACTTGTGTAGGCGCTGCTCTTTTGTCGCTCAAAGGATTTATATGCTAATTTACAGAGGAATCGGCTGTTAAATAATCAATATTTTTTTATAATCTATATACATAAAGTTATTTGGTTTATACGAAAAATAATTCATAAATATACATTTAATCTATTGTAATTATAAATAGGTTACTGATTATATGAAATTGTGATTATTCCTGATTAACCTGCTTTGATAAATTTTTGACAAGTCGAAGATAAAAGCCTTCTCCACATCTTGCTTATAGGCTCATGTACCTCAATCTTCCTACTTTATTACCCTTATTTCTTCTAAAGGTAACACAAAGAACCGTGTTTATAGCTAATGATACTTAGGTGCGTATTTTAACACAAAACCCAAGCGTTCACAATACTTCACAAGGTATATGTAAAAAATACTCTACACGATATTAAAAAGATCCGACTGCTGTACATCGACTGTGGAGCCTCTTTAGTGGCGCCTATTTTTTGTGACCATTTTTTCGACGCATATTAAACCGAGAGTTGGCAGTGTAATAAAATGGCAACAGTCAGAGATTTAACAGCCACTTTCGGCAGAATCTTCAACATTTTAATAGCTGCTCGGTTACGCGGTGGAGACCTTCACTGTATGTTAAATGATGCGTTCGAAGATAAAGTATTTTGATAAGCTATTTATAGTTCAAGCTCCAATGTTTTGCTTTATTCATTATTAAAATACTTAGGCGACATTGCGAGAACATAGGTGGGCGAGTAGTAATAATTTACCAAATTACCTAAATACGCATTCGTGCTTACTTTTATGAAGTTTCTACTGAATTGAGAGCTCTACACGCTTATAAACTATTTTGAGGTAATAAATTTTTTATTAATGAGGTAAAATTACTTAATAGGTACTTGATTTTTATTTTCTTTTACACTAAAGAGAAAAATAAAATAATTCGTGGCAGGCGGATGGGGGACGAAATAAATCAAAAATTCAGATCACATAAAACCCCAAACAAAAAAATACAATGAAATACAATTAGGGCAACAAGTCAAAGTTTAGCTTGACTTACTTTACTGTGTCACGCAATGCAAAATGACATCGGAACATAATGTCACAGGAAAATAGGGTAGTTAAGAATTGGAACAGAAATAACTTTGGTAACGAACAAATAAAAATGGCGCTGCGGAAATAGAAAATAAAACAAAATGTTATCAGAAAATAACAGTTGAATTTCAAATTTTCTAAACAAAATCTACAGATATCGAAACTAAACACACATAATAGCTTTCTGTACCTACTATCTCTACCGCCAACAAAGGTTGATGCATCTAACGACAAACAACAAAGCATCGCTTTAAGATTAAATCCATCAATTTAAGATAACTCCGCTCCTACTGTTCTCTTGTGTGGTCACCCAAAATAAATGAAACAAAAATTGTTATAAAGTCACCTCACAATTTCTGTAACATTTACTTTCACATAAATTATAAGTACTTTCACTAACTGAAATCGTGACTTATAAATAAATTGATAAATTCCACTTATTGCTTATTAAGTAAATCTTAATAAGCAATAAGTGGAATTACATCCTTTCCTATACCTACTAACTATTAGTGAGTGCTAATGTGAGTCTGTCTATTTACTACATCTTCTTTCACAACTAAACTTCTAACGTGATTTTCACATATAATACCACAAGAGCTTGCAGAAATGCCAGATAATTTTGAAGCTCGTGTGGTATTCGGGGGATTATTTTTCCGTCCCAAATGTCGGCCAATAGAATTGCACCATGAGACGAAATGTACAGTTAACAAATACGAAAAGGTTAATTTGACTGGATTGTTTTTTATACATAGCAACGACCAGAGAAAATTTTCAAAAAATTATCAGTATAATACCATGTAGGTTGTACCACGTGACGTCGAATGGTGCAATTCTATTGATCGATATTTGGGTCGGAAAAATAATCATGAAAATTTACTAATTAGTACGTTAATAAGGTCTTACTTTAAGCCTAATAGGTAATTCGTGTAGCCTCTGGGAAAAGGTTGTAGGCAATAAAATAGGATACTTGAATTTGCTTCTTTTTCTATAAAATACACGTTCAGAAGAATTCTCACGTAGAATATTCACAATTACGTCTACCATCCATCCATTTGGGAACGTACAGAGAGCTTCCGGGCTTCAGAAACATAAAACAGGTATCTATATAACCTATATCTATACTGAACTTCAAGAATTATGTTCTGCTATCAGTGCCATCTTTTAATAATGCGTAGGTATATTAATATTATTATGCGGGACATCATAATGAAAAAAGCCATGGCGCCAAATAAGAAATCGCTAAGAATATAATAATACAAAATAAACAATCAAGATTTTGAAACGTCAACGATGTTAATATAGGTCTACCAGAAAGAATCTCATGGCAAAAAAAATATAAAATTGTGATTTGTATTGGCAATGTTAATTTTCACTTGTCTAATCATACGAAATCTACGAGTAAGTCGGAGTGAGTTGTTTTGATACTTTTAGTTTATTTTATATTTTTCTTACAAACTTAATTGTAGCTTCTTTATAGGGGTTTTCGATGTTACGGCTCTTGTCTCAGACCACCTCGTTGGACTACATGCTGAATGAAGATACTATTCGCAATACAAAATAGCTGTTAAATGTCAGTAATTTAGGTATGTGTTAAAATAATCTAAATAAATAAATGTCGTGAACATGTAAAGAAAATTGAAAATGATTTTATCAAGCATGATAGAATAATTGAAGATGTTGGAAGAGCAATTTATAATAAATACCTCTTTTAATTTAATTTTTCATGATATTTTTCCTATGCTAAAACTCGATGTATAACAACATTATTCATACACATACCTAATATAGGTACTTCATGTTAATTAATACTAAAGACGTAAATAAAAATTAAACAGTATCAAGATCGTTTAATCCAATTTCCCCCAGTATTGCACACAACAAATTTTTATTTCCACATTTGCCATGAGATTCTGGTAGAACTATACATTAGCACATTATATAGGTAGGTACCTATCACAAAACATTTTAACAGTTCAATTCTAGAGTAAAAAAAATAATGAATACTTACCTAATATAAGCAGTTTTCTTTTAAAGAAAAGAATAATTTTGGTCTGCGCTTCATTTATGACTTTAAAAAAAACAGTAGTCTTCAAACTTATATTAACCAAATTTGATGATTTTACAGATGTAACACTAGTTTCAGTAGCATTATGGTGACAACAAGTTAACCGAAGTGGATTTATTTTAAACTACATGTCGTTTTCAGTAAGTAAATGACATAGACAACATTCGGATCATCAGTAAAAAGGCTCAAGTAATGCTTAACGAACAATCTTGATTAGAGTACCTACACAATACAAAACTTAGCGTCAACGCTCCATTAGTGAAAGAGTACGTGTCACGATTCTCTGGCTTGCACGGCTTTTATTATTTATTCCCTCTTTCGAAACCGCACCGGCATCGGCATCGGCGTTGAGTTAAACACAAACAAATGAACGTTTATGCACATTGAGTAAATATTCAGGTGAGAATTATGTGACCTCGTTCTCTGGTAAAGACCTTCCATTTCATGGTTACACAGTTTACTATTTCAGTGTTAATAAGTGCAATCAATGATTAGTAGTTAGTTGTAGTTTGGGTTTTATAAGTATACCTATTGCTTTTAACTGACGAAACTTATCTATACTTAATTGGTCAAAATAATGTAATTTGGACAATTTGGTATCTATGTAGTATTCTTAATGCCCATGGGTATGTAAAAATACAAAGTTAAATCTGTTAATTGTTTGTTAGGTATCCATCAATTCTAAAATGCAGACGGAGACGTTGGCATTATAAACAATAAATTAAATAAAAACCAAGTCAGTAATAAAAATCGTCCTTTTCGTACCATCGCCGTTTTTAAAAACAATGCCGCCTAAACTGTTTAATTTACATCCAAAACAGTGAAACAAAAAGGTTGAATTGGTGACATGCGCCGACACACCAAAAGCCTAGAGCTCCGAACGTCCTGCCGATGCCGCCGCGCCGCGCCGCACGCCGACGCAAAAAGGACGAATCATTAGGAGGCGCCACACGAGATCCCATTTAAAAGTATGAGAATATTTTCACAAAAAGCCTCACATTCAACTCCCAGCACATTCATTTTATGAGAACAATGAGTGATTTTTGTATTTTTCTTTAATTCTATGTCGATTTTATCCGCGGCAGCGTAGAGGCGAGCCTCTGTGGTTGTCGCCTCGTTCCGTCTTCGACTTTTTGCCATAAAGGAAGCGCGGGCGTCGACGACAAACGGTTGTTTTATTCCCGAGGAGGATACTCCTCTCTCCCCTCTGTAGTGTTTTCCTTTTCCCTCTGCTGTCCTCTCGCCGCCAGCGGCGCCACATTTCACACTCTTGTCGCCCGCCACCGACCGTCCAGACTCGCATGCCCTTGATGCTTCCCACCGCATCGACAATTGTTTAACGAGCACTGCAAATGCAAAAGCAACGCACGCCTGATACAAAAATCTTCCGATACCATCATTTAACATTCCTTTTTTGTAATGTTTAGATCAATAAAACGGCAAAATGAGTAGGTACTTTTCTATGGATTCAGGCGATATCTAAAACAATTGCAAAATCGACAGTTTACGTTTCCAATTATTCATCGTTGTTTATTTAAGAAGTGAGACTAATGAGCAGCTTCACCGGAGTCCTCAGATGTTTTTGTTATTTATTTCTAACAGATCTATGACGGGTACGCGTAACATGTCGATGTGACGGCATAATGGTACGGAAACAATGGACTTCAAGACTTGTTTATTGAGTGGATGGAGTTATTTTGAAGTAGAGTGTGCGCAGGAGTGGAGGCGGCGTCTACTCGGTGTGAGCCAATGATAGCGGCTCAGACCGATGCCGCGGTGGGAGGAACAAGTAGTCATGCATTAAGACAACTACGAACGATGTTGAAGAGATTCACCTCGCGGATACAGCTTAACGATTCATTTTAAATACTTTGTGTACCTGCGTTTCTTTATTAAGCACTTACACACAATATTTTGTGAATAACACGCGAACGTCCGTAAATTCAGATGCTTATTATATCATCATTATTGCCAACCAGCAAGGTTCCCAGCAGGCTGGTAGCGTTTACTCAATCAACTTTTCAATTTCTAAATTTATGTTCTGTGTCTAATTTTTTATTGTCATAACGTAACATCATGAAAGATTTTTACTTAATTACCTTCTCTAATCATAAATGAAAACATAATAATATTAATGTCACAGCCATATGGAACCAAGACCAGTTAACTGCTTAGCACGTGGAATGACGTGTACATTTTTTGGTCATAAAATTTAATGACGTAAATTTTTACGTTGGAATTTAGTATTGAAAAGTTACAAATAAATGAGACGAAATGGAGCTGAAAAATACAATAGTAAAATATAAATGCCATGCGAGACCACATTATTAGTTTTTTTTTCAACGATACGCTGGGTTAATGTTGCCAGGTAACTTACATGTGGGTTTTATTTATGTTAATCATTATTAAAATCATATAGGATATATTGTATACTGAGGTGTTGTTACTTTATGTAATCTTAGAACAAGTCCTACCTAACAATATCTACTCCAGAATGGCACGTGCTGGAATGGACGAATAAAGCACTATACGTCCAAGAATAAAATCGATGATAATAGTTCAGTGGTAGTGATGTCGGATACCAAGGTCGTGGGCTTGAATCCTACACACATTGCTTTCTTTAGCTAGTAGTTAATTAATGCATCATTAAAATAACCCAATGAATTTAGCCGTTGCCTTAAGGATTTATATAAAGCAACTAATATGGTATAAATTATAACTGGCATTGTTTGGCAATAAAAACTGTCGTTGTTTATATCCAGGGCATAAATAAACGTTGTCGGGTAGCGCTCGGGTACATCGTCGATCTCTGATTAGGCGCATCGCGTGACAAACCCCTATTTGTTCGATCATTGTCTTACTCTGCATCCTCGCACCATCAAAACAAACGGGAACACACACAAACTGCCAAACGAACAACGTTTTGCATTTATTTCTCGAAGGCCATTGAAATTAATAAAGATACCTCAATCTTTGATTGTCACGTAACTAGTCACAGTTTAATTACTCTTCAGATAAACCTTTTTACTGTTCTTTTTTACAATAAATAATGAAGCTTAGTCTAGTAATGGAAGGGAAAATCATGTTTCCCTTCCATTACTAGACTAAGCTTCTGATCATACTCAAGATTTAATAGGAAATTACTTTATTCGCACTATCCGTTAGCTATCTTGATTAAAATTTCTGCGCCTTTGTATACCTAGTAGTACTTTCGTAGGTATTCATTCAGAGTTTTGACTTGGATGTTGCATTTGACTTCTGAAGAATATAAAAATTATGAAATATAGGGAGTTTGACATTAATGTTGATGATGCGAAAATATATATTTAGTTTATTACTCATAAAGCTTCTTTTAGGAGAAACAAAATAGCTAGGGCTAATATCTAACCTATTGGATCGCAGGTGGGAACAATAATTGTAAGGCTAATGTAAATACTTTTTTTTATTTAGAAGCATCAATACTCGAGTAGCTCGACTACGAGTAGAGCAAAACAAAAATGATTAGGATTTAAGACCGATGCAACACATTGGCCTCTCGAAGTTTTTGTTTAAACTGAAGGAGTATAGAATATATTCAGTTTACATACCTACCACACTTAATTATATATACAAAACACAAAAATGTCTTAATTTGAGCCCAGCATATTCATTCACGTTATGTTCCGCTTGTGTGCAAAGTTAATGAGCCAGGCAGTCACTGCTCATGGCTCAGCCGTCGCTATAACAATTTCTAATTTATTTTATATTGGATTTTTATTTAATTTATTCAGTGTGAGAGGTGGGCAGGTTTCCGATGCATGTTACGATACGATAATCTCGGCTTACAGGATGTTTGTGGCCATTTAATTGGCACTCGAATAATGCTGCGACGTTTTTGCGCCTGCGCCTTTTATTGCTGGCTAACGAGAAATGAACACAGTTATGTGCAATACTGGCGACTCTCAAATGTCCATTATATTTGTATGATCTATTTTTTGATAAAACTTGAATCTGTTACTCAAATTACCGTCCCCATTACCTGCATTCACTGTTGAATGTTCTATAATATTGCCGCAAATGCCTATTACGAATGCAGTTACAGTAATAAATTAGAAACTTATATTAATGTTACGATATTTTTTTATAGGCACACTTTGAATTACCTACTTGGTAGTATCTAGAGTCTAATTATACATCGGATATTTATTTTGAGCTGCTGTCAATTATACTGCTGTAATTAGGTATGTAGTACAGACTGATGTTTATAGTAATGATCTGCCTTACATGATAAATACCTTGTTAATATCGTTTTATTTGCGGATGATAGGTACTTCCTTAATTTATACAGTGAATAGAAAAGACGACCATCTCAATGAGACTTTATCAACAGTGTCAGAATGTTTAAATATAACGTTCATAAGTGCCTTGCCTCCAGGAACTGAACTGGGTGTTTTGTTTTTTTTATTGTTTTTGTGATTCAGTTTTCGTTCATCACAGAAAGTATAAAGTTTCTTGACAGGAAAATGGCTTTTAATTTATATACATGCTCGATGATCGACCTTAAATTCGATTGTAATAACAAATATTCTACGTAATTTTCAAAGTCCTATCAGTATTTGACATGTTTTCTGGATTATTGATGATCTGAAGAATTGAAGAAATACCTAGCTTTTACAAATCATGGCATTGCCAGTATTATTTCAACATGATGATTGATTAGAAGATTTTTTCTTCATTAGTAAAAGTATAAGGAAGGTAAGCATTTTAAAAAAGAATTTCCATCACCTTGTCAGTAATCCTACTAATATTATAAATGTGAAATTTTGGATGGATGGATGTATGTTTGTTACTCATTTACGCCAGAACGGCTGAACGGATCTGGATGAGATTTGGCACAGAGATAGATAGTCTGGAATAGCACATATGATTATTTTATCCCGGGAATAGATAAGATCCCTCTGGAACGCGGGTGAAACCGCGGAGGACAGCTAGTAAATTATATAGGTACTGATTTTCCGCCCCGCGGCTTCACCCGCGTTCCTGAAGGATCTTATATTTTCCCGGAATAAAAAGTATCCTATATGTTATTCCAGTATAATTATGATCTACTTGTGTACCAAGTTTCATCAAAATCCATCAAGTAGTTTTTTCGTGAAAGAGTAACAAACATCTTCACCCACATCCAAACATACTTTCGCATTTATAATATTAGTAGAATTTGTAGGATAGGATAGGATCCTTATTTTTCTGGGAAAAGAAAAGATCCCTCGGGAAAGCGGTTGAAACCACGGAGGACAGCTTGCCTTTATATAAAAAAAATCTCAGTTTTTTTTATACCACAAGTGGCTACCAGGCAGGCAATTCACCTGTTGGTAAGTGAACACTGTCGCGCATAGACATTAGCAATACCGGGGGATTGTCAATGTGTTGTACAACACCTTATTCCTACAATGCCTTAATCTACTTCATATTTTTCAGTCTAAATGAGCTACTGCAACAGTAATGTTTGTCCTCATTACTTATTTCGTCACAGTTCAAAGTCAATGGTTCGCATTTAATGACATCTTAAGTTGAAAAAAAGAATAATCTCACGATCTTCGTGTGGCGCATGACCTGATATGCCGTAGTTATCAACTTATTGATTTTTGACGAACATCGAGAGGCACACATAAGATAGAACCGCCATTTAAACTTATGTGTTTCGTACATTATTTATACTTCTATACTAATTTATAAAGAGGAAAGATTTGTATGTCAGTGTGTATGTATGTAACGAATAAACTCAAAAACTATTGGGTCGATCTAAAGAAAACACCATTTATATGCTACATTATTCAACATAGGCTATATTTTTATCCCGGGATAAGATAAGTTTGTGAGTTTGTGAGGTTGTAGGGGGTAATCTGTAGATCTAGTGAACCGATGGGGACAGCGGGGGACAGCTAGTAATATTATAAATGTGAAAGTTAGTATGTTTGGATATTAGTTGCCCAATCACGCAAAAACGGCTTAATCGATTTTGACGAAACTTGGCACACAGGTAGATCATATCCTGGAATAAATCATAGTATACTTTTTATCCTGGGAAAAGATAAGATCCCTCGGGAACGCGGATAAAACCGCGGAGCGGAATTCTAGTATACAAATAAAACTTTATTATTGACGGCCTTTTGATGTGGTTGGTTAGATAAACTACCTGTGACGCCAAGGCGCGATCAAATCCCGGCCAGGACGAACATTTTCAAGGCGATGATAGCTCAGTCGTATGTGACGTCGGATACCGCGGCGAAGGTCGTGGGTTCGAATCCTACAATAAGCTTGAGCTGTCGGTGAAGGAAAACATCGTAAGGAAACCATAGCACGGTGGTAGGGTACTTTGTAGTACTCAACTGGCTGGCTACCCTCGTGTTGAAAATCTGTCGCCAAGCACCTATCGGTGTGTTCCGACAGTTGCACTTCAGAGCCAGTTCCCATCTAAGCTTTGTGTGCTTACCACCTTCGGCCACATCATCACATACC
Source organism: Ochropacha duplaris (assembly GCA_951361185.1). NCBI lineage: Eukaryota > Metazoa > Arthropoda > Insecta > Lepidoptera > Drepanidae > Ochropacha > Ochropacha duplaris. Next base: position 8,778,363 of record OX592690.1, read on the forward strand.
ATAGTGAGATTGTAGTGATACTTTGTAGTACTCGACTGGCTGGCTACCACTCTCGAGTTGAAAATCTGTCGCCAAGCACCTGTTGGTGTGTTCCGGCAATTGCACTTGAGAGCCAGTTCGCCTTTAAGGCATTGTAATAAGGTGTACAACACATTAGCAATCCCCTGGTATTGCCAATGTCTATAGGCGACGGTTGTCACTTAACATCAGGTGACCCGCCTGCCTCGTTGTCACCTGTGACATAAAAAAAAAAAAAAAAAGTCAAACACAAGCTTATCCAGAATAAACACATTTGTGTTCACGTTTTGTTTGTCCTAAGTCTGGGTGATCAGATACCCGTGTGTGTTAAATATCCCAAGATATAATTAATAATAGATATTTACCTATGAAATGGCCGTTTTAAATTAGAATATTTTTTAACATAGAAGTATTATTATTTCTTTTTCTTTTATAATGCGACACCATTTTTTGTAATTCTGTTTTATACGAGTAATATTAGGTACCCAATAATGTTTAAAATTATAATAATATATGAATACTCATAATTAAATGAATAATAACGACATTTATTTTGTTTTATTAAGTGTTTTTAAGGTTCCGAAACTCAAAAGGAAGAAACACCGGAAAACTTAGATATCGGATTAGTGTGTGCAGTGTGTGCAGTGTGCAGTGAAAAAATCAAACTTTGATTCAACACAATCAGAAGATACGGCCGTTTACAGCGCATTTTTTTGCACTCGCACGATAATCAAAACCTATAGGGTATTTAAAAAAAAAACTTTGTCATATTGAGACACTTCTATAGAATCCGGAGCGGGCCAAGAATCCAACAGAAGGCATTTTTTTTTCTTGCTTGTTACTCCTATGGTAATTTTTAACTCTTGCTCCTTGTAGAGTTAAAAATATTGCACTATGTTTAATTTGCCCATATTCAAATTCAAAAATTTCTTTATTAAATGAACTCATATTACTTGCAGCAAATACAATAAGGTAACAAATAATAATAATGTTTACTTATTTCTGTATTTGTTTGTAGGTATTAAATTAAAGATTAATTCACGCTAATTTCTGATAATTGCACTTACACAATTACTTTTCCCCCTGTTAATATAATCACAAGGTCGTTGCGTTTTATTATTATGAAGACCATTTATAGGCAACATTATTTTTTTACTTTTAGATAAGTTTGACCGCAATCTCACAATGGTAAGTGATGATGTTGCCCAAGGTGGTAAGCACACTAAGCCTAGATCGGAACTGGCTCCCAAGTGGTGATATCTGTGCCATCCAGACGAATACGCAGAGAAATTCAGGAGCACATATTAGCCTTGAATGAGGTGGTTGACCTGTCAAAATATAACTATGACCGATATATATCATTGAATAACAAATATGAGTGTGACTGGAGGTCTGATGTGCAACCAACTCATTCGCCTTGTCAGTCAGTGCTGAATGTCAGCTCCACAAGGCAATCACAATCAACTTCCTCACGATGATCCGAAATCTCAAGCTCATTGTAGGATTCAAACCCACGACCTTCGCCGCGGTATCCAACGTCACTAACACTGAGCTATCATTCGATAGGAAGGTACCGACTACGATCTCATGAGGCGGTGACAACAAAGCGTTTTTGGTACTAACGAATGTAGTCAAATAAATATTATACTAAAAAACATTTGTTGACGGAGTGACGATACTGATGACAGAGTAAGTGTTACCGCGTGAGAATATCGTCAGGGTAGGTACGTAGGTTCACACCCATTGTAAAACTTAAGGAATTTTAAGCTGCCTTCATAGAGGTAAATATACACTTGAATTTTAAAAGAATGTCACTTATTCTAAGTATGTGTTAACAATTATTTTTATGATTAATAATTTTTATGGTTAACTAATAAATAATAATAACAATTATTGACGGGCTGTGTGATTAGTAAGTTACGCTATAAGTAGTGGGTTTGATTCTTGACCAGGACACACATTTTTGATCATGGACAATTGGACATATTGCTTTGTCCTGAGAGTGCATGTAGGTATATTAAGTATATTTTATTCAAATATTCGCAATAAAAAATATAAGGAACGTATTTTTAAAAGTTTCCATAGTACCTACGAGCTTTGCTTTTAATAATAAAAAATAACAAAGCTGAATTCACTATAGGTAGAAATGCAAACAGATTAAACGGATAAAGCAACGTATTGACCCCTTGTATTAAGAAGCCAAATCAAAAATTATCGTTGCATCGACCCCCGCACATTATTCAAGAATGATCCTTCGCGTCCGTATCCGACGATCCTCGGACAATGGATCGGACAACACACAGTTAAACGCCACGCATGCTTTAAGCGGCTATAAATCATTCTCATAGCGGAAGTGCGTGGCCTGTCGGGTCTGCCGAAGCTGCCGGGGCCGGCGGTGGTGAGAAGACCCCCAGTAATATTAACGGTTACGCGACCGTCTCCGGTATTTCCAGCGTTATAGATAAATTAAATGCCAACACATCCCGCCGAGACAAGCGCGGTCGAAGCGCGCTAGGAATGTCCAAATAAATTTTTTGATAAACGCACCGGAAGCTGAACCTATTACGTGACACTGCCCCGTTCCGTCTTGCGTCTCCTCAGTTATTGTTTTTCTCGATAACTATTTGAGGAATTTTAAGCTTTTATTCAAACCGGCATATGGGAAACGCGGTCCTTTGAATCGATTAGATCGTAATCTACCAAATGTAATAGGTCAGTTGTGTGTCGGAATTAATCAAGCGTCAAAGGGCTGGCTTAAATTGTGCGCCGAAGGCTCCGAGTGTGTCATATATCTCACTAATTAATGGATTCGCTAGAAACATTTTTGTCACAAAAGACACCGCATGCGACCAAAAAACTTCTTGGATTTTTTGGTAGGTACGGATACACAATAATAACCCGTCCCGGAGTTCTCGCGCATGTGTCATGGATATTCGCTTTATTTCCGAGAGGGGACCTAGTTCGGTGCGTGCAGGTTCAATATAAAGAAATATTAATATTCCCGTGATCATAAACAAGCAGTTGACGATGATAATTCGAACGCATAAAACAAAGCCTTATCAACGATCGAAAGTCAGCCCCCGGAGTTTAGTGTGAAATGTGTTCAAAGACACCGTTTAGTAGCGTAATGCGCGTGACTGTCGTACAAATTATGCAGTTTGAAGACAAGTCGACTTTATTGCCACGGAAGTGACGTCAATAAAGCACACTGCTACAGCACTATAATGTACTCGTATAGATTTTGATCGATTTCGTTCATGTTATGCATGAGTATCAAATATTGACATAAAATGTTGTTATAGTAACTAATAGGTACTTACTTGTTTACTGTACCTACAATCCTTCTACCTACGTGTCACCGTGATGATGAGATGAAAAGTAAGATCTTTTAAGATACCTAATTAATGAATGTCCCAGTATTTTAATGTCGAACTTTTCTACTCCTCAAGCTTGAGCGTGCTGAGGAGCATACTGTATTTCTTCTGTTTTTTTTTAAACGTTTACGGACATTATTATTATTCACCTTTAATTGATTTTTTGGTTGACATTTACGAAAACCAAATTTTGATTCTACTATTCAAAATATTTTTTATCTAAGTACCTATACTTTAATAAATTATTGTTCCAGAATAGAATAGAAATATACGGTAGGTACCTACATAAAAATATACGATATAATAATTAGGTACTTGATATTCATCAGAACACAATTATTTAATTAATTAAAAAAAATATCCATTATTAACTTTTTTTTATAATAATATGTTTTACTGTAACTATTTTGTTCTGGTGATTATTAAGAATTGCTGCATATTAAGTGAGAGAATCATATTGTATAGTCATAATTTTCTACGATTAAAAAAAAGATAAACGAGAATTTAAAATAAGTGAAACATAAGAAAATACAGTGCGATGGTTTGTCGAACAATTTGTGCTGTTTTATATTGAATTAAAACGTTTCTTTAAAATGAACTCACCAAATAAAACCCATAATTCATACACTACCTAAAGCAATGAAACACCATACAGCACCAATAAATGACGTGTGACGCCCAAACGCCCTTAAAGATTTCTTACCAACTCAAAAAATGATATACTCCACACCTTATATTGAACGGGAAATAAATCGTATACTTCCTTTAAGTGCCAATAAAAGTAGGAGTAAATCATAAAAGTATCACTCGAGGAGAAACGTCTATAACAAGTGTGTTATTGCGGAATAATTCAGTAGCATCGGAGGGTGGTTTGAAGGATGGCTCCCACTAGATCCTAGCGAGCAAGGTTCGACCTGGATATTCCCAATGCTCTATCAAAGCCTTCAATTATTTATCGGACCCGTGTCTACTTTTCATTTTACTCCTTTCCCCGGCAAGGCTTTCAGTGTTGGGAAATAAACATGTCACACCATTGGGAATACGCTTACGTAGATAAAATAGTGGTAGTGTGAATATAAACTCTATTGGTTTCAGTTATAGTTGACAGTGATATATGAATTGGGTTTATTTATTTTAATTAATAATATTGAACGATAATAAAATCGTAGATACATATTTATTTGTACACAAAATTTATTCAAAAATCTAATGCATTTATATTCGAACCTCGTTACTATTCTATAGTCGTCAATAACCCAACTGTTATGCATGCGATAATTTTATTAGAGTAATAGTACCAAATAAATCAATAGAGTAATTTATAGTTACAGTTCGCTATAAAATAGTATCATTACCGTCAGCAACAGTGAAGGAAACATAAAAATTATATTATCTTTTCACGTGTAAGCTCGATTTTTTGTTTAGTACCCAGTAAATATTGTGAAATGATGGTCAATGCAGTGAGTAAATCATAAAATGATATAAGTGATGGAAAATAGATTCGAATACACGGAACAAAATTAATAACTCATTTTAAAAGTGCGTCACTCATTTGTCAGTTTTATGGAATAAAGTTATTTCGTAGAAATATTGTCATTGCTTTGATGTGCTGTAAATGATGTATATTTATAACGTATAGTAAATTATACGTATATTTTTAATACCTACTAGCTCAAATTATTCTCGATACATCAATACAACAAATCTTGTATAACTGTTCAAGTGTTCAATTAGGAAATAGCTGTCGACTGAAATTATAATATAACACATCACTGCCCTTGATAATTAAGGCATTGTAATAAGGTGTACAACACATTTTGCAATACCCCTGGTATTGCTAATGTCTATAGGCGACGGTAGTCACTTAGCATCAGGTGACCCGCCTGCCTCGTTGTCACTAGTGACATAAAAAAAACTAAGGGATTGATAGCATCCTAGAGTCAGCCAGTTTCATTTTATGTAGGTATACGTTAGTAAATATAGAAATGGGTGCGTAAGTGTGGCCGGGCACAATACGAAGACATCTCTAGAGGTTGCGGCCTGTTATGTGAGGCAAAAAGCGATGATAATGACAAAGACCATCGGCGCAAAGGGCGCTGGATGAGACTCCGCCGATGTACGCGTGTCGAATAAAGATGCGCCACATCTATAGATATAAAAACATATAGAGCAGTCATTTGTTAAAATTCACAAAATATTGTAGAGGTCTATAGAATATCATTTTGACAGGCCGTTTGGCGTGGTTAGTTGACTGGACTAAGTCACGCTAAAGGGCGATTTCGACCCAGGACAGGAATTTGTATGCATATGGACATGTCTGTTTGTCCTGAATCTGAGAGAAAAATATAGCATACTTAGTATATCAGTTACCTGGTTTCCATAGTACCTACAAGTTCTGCATAGTTTGGGAGCAGTGCGAGAAGAATTATAATTTTTTGTCAGATTACTCAATTACAAGTATTGTTTTTTGTGTTTCATAAGTGACGCCAGGTTAAGTGGAATAATAAGTTGTAATTACTAATTAATTACATTATAATAACCGTCAATAACAGGCAAGTCCGCACTCAAGATTATTAAGAGTCAGCTGTCACTTTGAAGAATTGACAACTAATGATCGATACAGATGATCAAATATCGATAGGTAGGGATACAAATAACTGCCAAGTACGAGTCGATCTCGTAGAATACGGAGGGTTTCGTGCAATAATAATGAAGTCAACTTAATTGTCTACTCAATAAACTTGAGTTACTATGCAATTGTGCTATGAAATCAGTGTTTTCAGTATTTATTGTTTAACCACATTATTATATAACTGACGTTTAACTTGCGAGAAAATATCCTAACTTGCAATAGCGTACCTGATCGAAAATTTTCCATCTCAAAAACTACTCTATTTTAAACAAATAAATTTGGAGTGTCTTTTTTTTTAAGTTTTATTGTCCTAGAATTTTCCAAATTATAGTTCGAAAGTAAAGAAAGTATCTATATCTTACCGACTATAAGCTTATACTAAACATTATTTAAAACCTAAAGTATTATGTCCAAAAATAAACTATAAAAGTGCGTCGAAAAATTCCTCCTTTCCTCATATAAAAACCAAATTTTAGAAACCACATTTTAATAACATAAAAAATGATAGCAATCTCTCTACAATGTAGAGTCTACATAATTCAAACAAATAATAGGAAACTCCTATCCTCCTAATTTCATCTAATTAGTGCATTTGACATTTTATATGGACAGGGGAAATTATAAGGGTTTAGATTATTGCTATATAGCAACTTTACCCTAAAAACATGTAGGTGAAATAAAGGGCTTATTCAAGCTAATTTATTCATACTACTACGGCGCCGGTTCCACTGGTACGGAAAGTTTAGCTAAAACTGTTTTGCTATATATGGATGTATTTTATAAAGTAAGTCTATTATCGAGTAAGGCTATGTAATATAAAATCGTAGTGATACTTCTCAGCGGCATGGTGAAGAGGGGAAGCCTAAAGCAATAGTAGAAACACGTCGCGAACATCGTTTGGAGGTCACGTAACGTTACGATACCGAATTACCCGCTTACGTAAACTGAACCTTATTGTACCCAGGGAAATAAAACATGGCAACATAATAAAAGTATACTAATGGAAAATAACCATATATTCGAAAGCTGCAAGTAATAAGAAAATTGATAAAAGGTATCAATTATATGTGTAAATATTATTTGGATATTGAGGAAATTACCAAATTAAAACTATTCTTGTGGTAGGTATATTTACTTTGAGAATGTTACGTTCTCAAAGTAAATATACCTACATTTTAAAACAATCAGTTCTATGCTATAACTATTTTATCGTTGATAAACTAGTAATTCTAATCACATACTTATATTGTGTTTTATATATAACTAGTGGGCCCGGCAGACGTTGTCCTGCCCTGAAAATAAAACTTAGAACCCGATTCGAGCGCCACCTATTGTGAAACTTAACCATCTGTCAGTCCGATCTAGAGACATGTCAAAACGTCGTTCTATACAAAATGTATGACGAAAATAATTTTCTTCATTATTCTTTTTTTTGAGAATTTTTCGTATTTTTTTAACCTTCGTGTTATTCCTGGTTCTAAGCTACCTCCCCATCAATTTTCAGCCAAATCGGTTTAACCGTTCTTGAGTTATAAATAGTGTAACTAACACGACTTTCTTTTATACGTATATATAGATTTTCAGGAATAGGTACCGAATAAAATATCGCTGCCGCACATTACACGTGAACAGAGAATTGACCCCCGGTAGCCGGCATATAGCAATAATACATGTAAATATTTACTCAGAAAATAAATGGCTACCTACTTGTAATTTTAAACCTCATTTTGTCCTCTAACTAAGAAACCCACTACCGTGAAACGAACTATGCTATTAAATTATTTTCTTCTAAAGCTGAACTATTATCTATCCATAATTGGATATATCCACGATATAATAAACAGTTTGTATTACTTACCTATTATTGTGTCCATCTTATACTGTAGAGTACCTAATGCTACTGCCGATTCAATTTTAAATAATGACAATATAATTTACACAAAACTCTCTAAACAAAACCCCATCGGATTCCACCTCAACGTTACCATAAGTCTCACCCAGCTTTTTAAAATCTTATTCAAACTTTATAAAATAAGTGACGCTCCCCTTCGGAAGGGTCTAAGGGCTGATATTATTGTGTAGCCATCTGTGACGAGGCTTGGAACGCAATAGAAGAGACATATTTTTAGATTTAGCTCGTAAATTACTTCGATCCAATTGGTTTACGCTCGTGTGAGAATTAAGAGTGAAGTTTTATTTGCTCGTGTGGTTGTTTATTGCCATCAAAGGGGGATGCAGCGGGTCTTGCCAATGAATTAGCGTTTTTAACATCGTAGATATCCGCTTTAGGAAAAATCGAGAGTCGATCTAGAACAGAATGATGAATAAATTGTCTTGTTTATGTTTATTTGTTACTGTCATAACTAGTTTACCTACTATGTACACACATCAAAAAAGGTTTGCGATCACTTTGAAAAATCGAAATCATCATTATGATTAAATACCTACTCATTTTTTATTTATAAAACATAAAAAGAGATTTATTTTTTAATTTCAAACAAGGTACCTATTTCTATTTAAAGAAAACACATAACAAAGATTTTTTCCTGATAAAGTTCAATCTAAGAAATTATATCAGCTTATGACTCAGTACTGAGACGATACTGTCATAATATTTAAGGATTTTAAACTTTAAGACTTATGGTATTATTGTATTGTGCGAATAGCCCTCTTCTGCCGATTAAAAACTCTACTGATATGGGCACCACGTAGAACGTCTGTACTTTGTGTAGAAATAACTAATATTTTGATGACAGAACGAATTTTACACAACTGAAACTAGCTATTCACCGAACTACGAAAAGGCCCCTTTGTTGCTGGATAGCAGAAAATGCAGTTTCAACAAAACTAAGTTTTTTCAGGTAGGTAATAGCAATATGTGTGCCATTTATTGGGTTGACTAAATCTGACAATTGGATTTCTCGCTAAGTAATAAATTGTTAACAGTAAACCAACCAACAACCAATGAAAAAACTATATTCACGTCGCGAAGATCAAAATCATGTTTATTTAGGTACTTTATGAGGATACTATACTTTCTCATATTATTTTTAATATTAGGTAAGTTAAAAATCCAAGGAAAACATAGTTACTATGCAATATAGCACCTGAGTTTCTTGCTGAGGTCTTCTCAGTTTAAGTGTATAATTCCGAACCGGTGGTAGAGTCAATTGTAAACCTTCATAAGTGTCTTACCAGGGCTGAAACTGTTTAAATGAGTTTGATAATGTAGAATGTACCCACAGCGGATACCCTAAATCCGGGGTTTTCATAGTCGGTAAGAAAACGGTAGAGCAGGCAATTAATTTACTTTTTCAGAGGCTAAATATTTATATGCCTTTATTAAGAACTTTTGAATGATGTGGGTTTTTACTTTATAAAATAATTTCAACCAGTTATTGTTCAATAATAAATTATTCTTATATTGAGGCGTCACGTGCTCATGTCGTGCTAGAGCTCAGTGATACTCATTGCGCAGAATCTAAATAGACTATCCTATTTGGTTAGATTACTTAGAAATCAAATTCGCTTCAAGGTTACAAAAAAATCGTCGTAGAAATCACTTGTATACGATATTAATATTTTTATATCGTGCATGCACCAAATATTGCCCATAGCACTTTTATCATTATAACATTTAGTAGGTAGGTAGGTACCTAAGTTGTGTTGAGTTGAGTTAAGATGCCTGCATCGTTCGTTACATTATTTTGAATGTCGTATGGACACGTACCCAATTTAAAATTACATCTCAGCTTATTAACGTGGCGATAAATTAATTTAGTTTCATAATATAATGTAACAAGGATGCCATAAAAAGTATCTGTCACCATAATTTTGAACACAGATTGTTGCACTAATGCGTTGCGTCGGCTTTAAAGTAAGGGGTTGACGACCCCTTTTGCTCGATTTTCATTCGTCACACACACGCCGTCAAATGGAAATTTAATTTTTAAAATTGGAATTTTATTGCGCTTTGTAATGGAATGAAAAGTGGTGATTGGAGACGAAATGCTTTAGACATTATTTCTAGTAGCTTCTATGTAGTGGTGGTACCTAGTAGTAACTTATTTCTCATACTGTTGGCCGTAATGGCCATTTGAATCGTAAATAGATGGCAAGCTGGTGATAACAAGAGCACGGCAGCGGATCAAGTCGTTACCTTTTTATGTCAGAAGTCTGACAATCTGGTCAACGGGTCGCCTGATGGTAAGTGACTACCCTCACCTATGGACTTGACATGAAGCAATGCCAGGAAGAGCAGAGGAGAAATCTAAAATGCAGATAACGATTGCGCGAAAAGGGAGTTGTTATAGTGGGCTGTAAATAAAAAAAAATCGTTGTGAAAAAACATAAATTATTATAGTATTCAAAGTGCCTAATTCCAGTAGGTATAGTGTGCGTAATCAATAATAAAGTAAAAGCAAGTAGGCACGAAAAAAATAAAATCATCCGTTAAAGCAGCCGAACTAATTATGTAGGTATCCCAAACACGGGTTAATTTTAAGGGCTTATTTATCATGGCTTGTGATTAAAGTGTATCATTCAACGCTCCATCTTTAAAAAATCTATTAAGTAGACGTATTTAGTTCGTTTATTTCATTATTACGTTAATTGTTATGAATATATATATATCTATGTAGTGAAAAATAATTTTGCAACTACGTATAAAAATATAAATGAAACTTGCCATTCATTTTTTTTCTGTATTATGTTCTGATCTAATTGGTTTTAGTTATAAAAGCCATGACAACAGTAGGGTAATCATGCACAGAAAGAGCAGACAAACCGGCAGGTTATATATTGGAGATCACGGGCTGTCTAAGTCAATATTGTGGATTCTGCAAAATAGAGTAGAGGTGCAAACACGTGGAGATAACTGTTATCAGTTGTAGGTAAATACAAAACATGGTAAAAGAGATAAAGTTATCATTATTTTGAAGCAAATAAAGAGTTTATTTAAGTTTAATTTTAAGTACCCACCTGCCATACCTACTCATAACTTAAATTAATATTAAACACCGACAAATTTAAATAGTTTCGAATTGTAAATTGCATTCAAGACGAAACTGTAATACAATTTATGAATATTTTAACAAATAACTTACCCCGCTAATGGTAGGGTTTAACCAGCCCTTAATAACACTTGTTTAAGGTGGCTATTAAATAGGTTCCAAACCACACAGTTGCATTGTCCAAACTGTCCGCCGTAGCATAATAGCATAATTGCAGGCAGAAGTCCTGCTATATCAGGCAGTTTGCACGTTAATAATTACTTACCACACTTTGGCGTATGATACTTTAATTGCAAGTGATTATAGCCTTTGCTTTGCGGTAACATATCGAATTGGATAACTGTGTTAGATATAGGTATTTTCATTTTGATTTATACCTTTCACCACAGGCCGACGGGTTTGATGTATCTACGTAAATTTTATTGGTAATGCAATAAAAAAACAGATGACCTTATTTAATTGCTTGTTGATGATGTTTTTTCAATTGAAATTTGGTTTATATTTTTAATAATTTAACTAATTATATTATAGGCAACTCAATAAAGTCTGGATTGTTATTAACACAACCTATAATTTCAATGATTAGTGAGATTATTTGAAAATCAAGCATGTATAATTATGATGCGGCCTTTCTGTTTATTATTAGGGGTGGCAAACAATCTAGCAGTGCAGATATTACAAACCCTGATGATTCCTAATAAAGCAAACATGACCGACCATAATGAACCTGAATTAATATCAGATTTAATGGCACTGTGTTTTCATCGATGTAAATAACAATCTTGAAACAATTCAGCCACACACAGATTTTTAGCAAAGTAATATCGTTACGAGTAGGTTTTTTCTTTAATCTCGTACTTTCAAGTGACTCGTTTTATTTTCTCCGCAGTTTAAACAAGTAAGAGGGTGGAGTAATAAGAGCAAGGGGCTCATATTGCAGCGTTGCCGAACAATCGGAAAGTTTCGCAGACAGTAGACGCCGCGGCACGTCTACAAACCCCAAGTTAATCGAGTCTAAGCCGGTATACAATATAGTGAGAACCTACTGAAATGGTGTAATGTGATATATTTAATATATCATTTATATATGTTACATAATATTGATATATGTACGTTTTAGTCGTACATATTTGATAAGCAAGCAAAACGTTACGCACGCTCTGAATAATTAGAAGTTATTAAAATACTACTCTGGTAATATGTTTTCATGGTTGGTACTAATATTACCTATTGATTAATCTGAATATTCCTGGAATTATATTTTAGTATGTAGTTTTGGAATGATCGCCCTTGCCAATTGTTAGTAATAGTTTGAATTTATAAAGTGCATACGTCCTCAAAGACGGTAATCTGATCTCAAACTAAGTAAGTACACCTAGTCACCTTTAGAAATATCTTTATATTGAATAGGGTAGTGAAGACAGTGAGAGAATTAAGAAGAGCAATAGAAGTCATATAGGGACGGGGTAAATGAATGGAGTTTTTTTCTCAGATAAAAAGTCTTCCGTCTCATACAGTAAGCGCTAGCAATAATGCGATTTATAAAATATAGCCAATGAGTAGCAGTATAATATTAGCATTTATATACCTAATATCGCTCTATAAATAAATCCATCATTATTGCCATATTATAGTGGCTCTCTATATTCTCTTCACGATGTGAAACTACCTTACTACCGCGATTCGCGTTAAACTTAATACTTACTTGAAACTTTCACGCGGCGTGATTGCGAATCTGAAAAGTTCTCGTCTTGGCGTGTCTCCGTGCCACATGTGGCGCCTACATGCACTTGCTGAATAATCTTAGCACTAAACACAAGGTAGTTAAGTCGATTATTGCGTGCACGCTTAATTGCCACTCTGTCAAGCATAAACTATCGGTTTCACACTCATGTCTTCCACTGCTAGTGACTGGATTAGTTTCTTAACTGTAAGCTGTTTTGTTGTCGTTAAAGTTTCTGAACTTCTTAACATACCTATGCGTGTTTTCAAGTTAATCAATTAAATTGCATGTTTTTAATTATGTTTATACATGTACCTACTCGTAGTATTATCTAAATGGTCGAGTTAAATTACTTGACGAAACTTGCAGAACAATAAAATTGTTAGTGGAATCAGACAGAATTGTTTATCAATGTTTATTGAAAATCATTTCTTCTATTATTGATTGAATGTTGACAAGCTGGCAGGCTTGTAACCTGATGATGTGTTATTAGCCACACATTGGATATGGATATTACCAGGAAAGCTGTCAATGTTTTAACAATCTTTACAAAAGACAACGGTTTTGTGCAACTGCCGGGACACACTGGTAGTTGCTTGGCCATAGAATTTCAAATTTTGCCGAAAGAATTACAATAAAATAACGCCGCCACACGTGGATATTTTATATTACTATTTCATAATATCATAAAATAAATATCAGTCAAAACTTAGATCATTATAAATTAATGATAGGACCTATTTGAATACTACAAACCATTTGCATTTAGGCAAACGCCGAGAGCTTTTAATAAAAGCGTGGAACAAACAGCTCCGCGATGGTATGAACTCTTGCAAATTGCTTTAAGCTGCGGAGCGGCGTCGTTTAACAAGAACCTGTGCGGATGCAGTTCCGCTGAGTTCTGTTTAAGGCCAAGTGTGTCCGGTTGCGAAACTTGATCATATTCAATTATGAACTTATAATACTTATTACTCTGTAAAACATCAACTTCTGTTAAATAATAAGAGCCACGTAACTATATGAAATATGATTGTTCTAAAAAATACTAGAGTTATCTGAACCAACAAAATTATTTATTTACGAATTTTAATGCTACATTGCGTTGCGTTACCAATTATAAACTGTATCTAAATGATAGCATAAACTATCAGTTTCATACTAATATCTTCCACTGGTAGAGTCTGGATTAGTTCCTTAACTGTATGCAGGTGCAGTTGTTCTCGTACCTACATGGTACATAATTTCTTTACCATAAGGATGCTCTTTAATCAAAGATTATGCTAATAGTTATAGCTAGGTAAGTAAAATATTAAATCGATCGCGTGAAAATAAATGATATTCAAGAGTTCTGTACATCCGCACACCAATGTGCGACACAAGTGACACAACACAAAGGTTTTCGTTAAGTCATTCTTGTAACAAGCATGCGTACCATTTTTAGGGCTAGTACCCGGCAGCAAACACTCCAAAATGTCCAATTAGTGGAGGCTAGGCCTTAAGGAGTGAGCTGGAGGCCCGATGAGAGCTTGCGAACAAAACTATGCGGTGGCGCAGAATAGCGTAGCAAGCAAGCAATGCAGCCACCCCTCTCTCCCTTTCTCCCGCATCGCCCCTCCTGCCTCCAGCCAGGTACATACAGAGGTGAACAGCAATCTCATCCGTACAATACTGTGTAGCAGTTCACAACACAATAGTTTCAGAGAGACTCACTAGCTCGGTAAGGTGGACTATATGGAACACTATGTATGTATTGTATTTTAGGTGCAAATAAACTTTGCTTTCAATACTTTTCTTTCGTAGCTCGTATGTTTAAAATTGTTTTTGTTAGACTATGACCGACCGACAGACATTGTCCATTTTTGTGTTGACAGACAGAATTATGGTCAAACCTTACATGTACTCAATACTTATGTAGGTACCTACAAATAAGTTTCAAAACATATTTATCTGAAGACAATGACTGAGTATAGGTATTTGTATCTATAAATTACGTAGAATCGATTCGCTCAAATATCGGAAGTCGGCGCCGGTATCCATTGTTGTAGTTTATGGCCCTTGAGAGTCGTATCAGCCTTCGAAATCATAAAATTTGAAACATGACGTGACACGATGCGAGAGAGAAAACGGTAGAGCACTTAACAAAGGCAATAGTTAGAATATTGATAGTCAACGTCAAGATTTAGTTTATTATAATCTGTGCTACTTAAATCTATCTCTGTTCCTGATGGTTCGTTAGTGTGTGATTCGATCACAGTTTTGTTGTAAAGATTATGTCCAAAAGAAACCTCCATCCGGTCTTTGGAGGCAACTAGTGCACATGAGATGATGTTTTCTTATGATATTTTCTTTTAACAACATTGATATCTTTACAAAGTACGGACAACGTTTTTACCTACAACAGTAGATGATTTGTACGACATAATATACAGTAAGTACCTATATGAACAAGTACGACGATTGCAGATTAAAGTCTATCCTAAAAAAGAATATGGGTACCTCCCTTTTTTGTTGGAAAGAGCTTCTTTATTCCATACATTTAAAGTTCATACAGATTCAACAGTAGATCTAAGTATAGAATCATAAATGTAGCTTTATGATTGTAATGATTTTAAATCCTTATGTTTTATTTGCATCACTTAATAAACAGTCATGAACACCAGTTGATACTCGTAAGGTCGATACGGCTGGCTGTAAAGTCTACATACAGTACCAATAGAAATAAAATGAGGTAATTTAAAATCAATAATATCACTATATTCATTCTCCTCTCACACATAGGTATTTTAAATCCACTTGCAGTGTAAAATATTTAACGAGAACATTCAGTTCCACTTAAATTTCTAGCCACATAATAAAGTTGAATAAATGACATCTAATACATACTCGATATAATGATGATCTAGAGACTTTCAACATTTACCGAGATCACAAAATACTAGTTATTAACTGAATAAAAGGAAATCAATTATGTGAAATATAAATTGGACTGCACTTTTGTGGTTAGTCGATTATAGTACCTAAATATGACGAGATGAAACTAACATGAGCAGAAAAAATATTGTGATGAAATTTTCGAAAAAGCGAATTATGTTACGTCCTTTACAAACATATCAAAGTAACTAGCAGTCAATAAAATATATTTGGTAACTATGTATTAACAAAATTATTAAATCATGCCGATATATCTCGTGTTGGGTCTGCAGTCCGTAGCATAGTGTATGCAACGAGTTTAGTATGGTCAACATCGGTCCTCCAATGTCGGACATGTCGCTCCTATCTGTTTCGATGCATTTGTCGTTTAAACACCGACCTGTAATAAATCAGGCACTGTCTTACATATAACATAACGTCCCAACAACCATCTTAGCTGCCACAAAAATAAGCTTAAACGAACACGTTTTAAAGAGTAATTTTCACTGGCTAATAATCGTAACTTATCACATGGGACCGAAGACTAATTTAAGCCTATCTCGACTCCACTACAGACACTCTTCATTCAATACTTTAAATGAGATTCTTATCGCACGTCCTTAAATAGATTAGTAGATTAATGATGTCTGTAATAATTAATAATGGATCGTGAATTTTACAACAACAATAAAAGCGGTCGGGACGCCATCGTAAACAGTACCTTGCAGTTTGTTGTTTTGAATCCTTTAACGTTTACGATCCGTCAATGCGTACCATATATTTACCTCGTCTTAATTACATCGGAGTTATCGTTTCGCTTTTATTGCACTTCATTTTTAGTATGATCAAAGCCCTGTTTGCTGGTAGGTACTACCACGATAACCTTAATGTCTGAATTATATGGCAATATACATAAAGTCGAGAGTGCCCTAAGTGCCGTCCAGGATGCTGAAACAAAATAATTTACGTTGCAGTTTGTAAAAAAAAGTGAACATTTTTTTATTACGAGATAGTTTCGATTAGAGAACGTATGTTCAGTCTATGCGTGATAATTAATAGGGATTCTAATTCAATAATCTATCGAGATTTAGGAAATTTATCAATGACTTGTTTTAAGAGGTGCTGCTATTTAAATGTTTGAGTGTTTTCCAGAGATCAAAAATTAAATGGTGGGCACTTATTTGTTTGTTTTCATTTCCACGATTCAGTCAATACCTATATGGAAAACGTATAAAATTTATCAACTATTATCAAATTTAATGAGGCAATGCATTTAGATAAATCTTACAAAAAACCATATCGATATTAAAGACACTGTGGGTACTAACATATAACTTAAACAATCGAAAATTAATGTTTCCACCCTCATATCTCTTTATCGCCTTAATTGAAATCCATACAAGAATCATTGAGATTGATCTAATCAAAAAAAGGATCGAAAAAAATAACGAACAGGCTCGAGTGCAACTTGGTCATCGTACAAGCTTTAAAAAGTTAAGCCCTTTTTTAAAAAAGAGAAAAAAATCGAGAAGAACCCCTAATTGATGCGTCGTCTTTGTTTAGTTTAATTCTAACATGCTTTTCCCATTAAAGTGGTCAGCAATCGGGCCTGTGTAAAAGATAACGCCGACTCTTTTACTCTTAACATGTTATAATATTACGATGTCGGGTTGAACCCTCAATGGTTTTAACCCTAGTTTTACTGGAGTTTGGAATCGTTACATCGCTCGATCGCCTCGTCACACAAGAGGACAAATAAGTGAACCATGCTGTACGGGACGCCCGTCTCCGTCGCGTTTTTACATTGTTACAGTGTCCCAGGGGTGTTAGCGTCGCGTATCGAGAATCGATATGTTTGCGCTAAGTGCTTAAGTGCTTCGTGGGGACTGCGCTGTGTATGAGTTACCTATACCGACTAATGAATAAGCAATGCACATTTTTAGGTATTAGTGAATTTACAAAATGGTTGTGCATCTGTATAATAATAAACTAATAATTATTATTACAGTAATATGAAACCTTATAAAACCGTGTATTTTTGATTCCCCTTTATAGAGATAATTTAAATCCTTTGATTAAGGTTTACTCGTAAGCGTGGATTAAGCCCATCGTATAGTGCATGTGTGTAACCGGGCCGGTCGTCGGTCGGCCCGGTGCGGGTCGTGAAGACAACTCGGCACCTTTTGTGAGTTTTATGGATTATCTTGGTTTACTTGTATTAACATGCGGAGCTGTGTCCAGTCGCGCGTACGATCCCGGTCCACCCACACTCACACGGTACGTTATCAGTGCCCTCGGTCATTGCTCGATAATTTTATTACAGAAGTTTTGACGTATTACTCAAGCCTTCAAATTAAATTAAACGATACTTGTCTCACTTTGATATGAAGAACTAATTTATTTTAAGGCCCTATTTTTATAGGGCGACATATTTTTTTAAATATATTATTGTCTTACGTGCACTAAATCTGTATGTCTTTTAATCGTTCGAGTATAAAGGGAAGGTGTGTCGATGCTCGAACAAAGCTACAAGCGCGAACGTTACTCAAAAGCCCCCTGCGTTTCAGGAATGACACTGTAAACAAAAGTATCATATAAGTTTATTAATTACACGGCCCCTCCGGCACGAGCCTCCATGAATATTAATTACTGGATACCGAAAAGCTTTAGAACGCTCAAGGAGGGAAAGTTTTACAAAGAGCCTTTATTATTTAAGAAGTATAGTCGATGCCGGGAAAGGAATTATGCTCACTAGATATTGTTAAACGAATTTGTACATTATTCAGCGGCAGTTAGAGCAGCAATTGTTTCGCTATGGAGTTCATTTATCATAACTCGATAAGAAAGTGACGGAAGAAAGTCAATAGAGTAGGTGCTTCAGGGTAGGCTTTACATAGCGTGGGTACTCGGTTCGCCCCGCCTTAATGAACAAATAACACCCAACTGTAAACGCCGCCGGCGTCCATTCAAATTATTCTCGGTTTTCATAAAAATAAACTGTTACGACGCTTGTGATAATATTAAGGACATCGATAGAAAGCAAACGTCTAGTTTTAGTACTCTTAGTACCAGTTAATGTTTTATGTACCTAACCTAATTTTTTTTAGTTAGGAATACTTTTTGTTGATTTAATATCACAGGAAGTTAGCAGTTTGAATCTGTTGAAGTAAAATACGATGAACTAGTCGTCTGTTTTAATCCTTTATAAGCTGTTACTAATATTAAAAAGAGGTAAAGTTTGTGAGTTTGTGAGGTAGGGGGTAATCTCTGGATCTACTGAACCGATTTTGAAAATTATTTTATCAATAGAAAGCCATGTTATTTTTGAGTGTTTAATATAATATAATTATAATTGTTTCATATGCTATAATTTTGTCCCGAGAAAAAATAAGATCCTACGGGAACGCGGGTGAAACCGCGGGGGACAGCTAGTACTTTCGATAAAGTAGAATACATGGTGAGGGAATACATTGCAGTGTAAATATATTGTAGTAGGTACAGTCGCTGTCGGTAAGAATCTATTGGTGTGAAGTGGTAGACACCCTCGAGAGCCTAACTAGGCAAATATTATAATGGTTCTAACGCTAAACTAAACTTGTTGTTGTTTTTGGTCCTTACTCCATACAAATACGAAATATCAAAAGTAAATGTTTTCACAACTAGACGGTTAAACGGATTTTATAAGACATTTGGTATATTTTTAATAAACCCCAAAATGGGTGAAAATCACGATTCCGAGATAAACAATTACCGTGCAGACAAAGTCGCGATCAAAAGCTAGTACCTAAAACACGGATAAAAATCATGAAAGCATAAATTAAAATTAAATATAATTAAGTGAAAAGTTTGTTCTAACCAAACCTGAACGGTAAACAAAACTTACCTACACTATCATTAGGCTGGGTATTAAATGAAATGAAAGTGTTATTAAAATAATATCTAAGATACACACACATCTGTTGAAATGTCAACACACACGCGCGTTTATTTATGAAAGCCTTTTGTTGAGTTGAGTGAGAGACACCTTACTTTAAAAGGTAATGTTTATGTACATTTACTAGAACACTACCTACATTATCTTTGATATAATGTATACCTACGAGGATAAGTAAATAATAACGCAAAGACTGGTAAAGAACGTGTGTATTCTACATTTATGTTTTAAAACCGGCCAAGTGCGAGTCGGACTCGCGCACGAATGGTTCCATACCATTGACTAGGTAAACAACAGTAGGTACACAAATTTATTATTAAAGTAAATATACAATTAAGTATATTGTGAATATTTCAAGTGCCTACCTGTTGCCGTTATTGATATTGTGTTGATATCGAGCAAAAAGGGCAAATAATGGCGTTTTTTGTATGGGAGCCCCCCTTAAATACTTATTTAATTTTTATTTTATTATTAAAGTAAAAATACATTTGAGTATTTTGTGAATATTTCAAGTGCCTACCTGTTGCCGTTATTGATACCTATCGAGCAAAAAGGGCAAAAAAATCGCGTTTGTTGAATGGGAGCCCCCCTTAAAATTTATTTTATTTTGTTTTTAGTATTTGTGGTTATAGCGGCAACAGAAATACATAATTTGTGAAAATTTCAACTAGGTATCTAGCTATCGCGGTTTTTCAAACTCAAACTCAAAACTCATTTATTCAGTTTAGGCCCTGGTAAGGCACTTATGAACGTTACAATTGACTCTACCACCGGCTTAGAATACACTTAAACTTAGAAAGAAGACTCCAGCAATAAACTCAGCAAGTTATATTTTTTTCCGCAGTGGATCTCTCTTAAATTGATTAACCACTAGCTGCCCGGACAGACTTCGTTCTGTCAAAAGTTACATAATAGTAAAAATAAATTGTTTTTACTATTGTCCACGCAATTTTTTTCATAGTATTAAAACCTTCCGTGGACTTTAAGGAATATACAAAAAAATAAATTAGCCGTATTGGTCCAGCCATTCTTGAGTTACGCGCTTACCAACATTCATTTTTATTTATATAGATTATTATCAATGAATACTAACTAAGATGAGCGTAGGTACGTATTACGTAGAATACAAACAAATTTTAAAATATCCTAAGTATTTGTGTATGTAGGTACCTACATAATAATATCTAAGATAAATATGAGTAACTATACATACCTACGTTGTTAAAATGATTGTCATTACTGTTTGACCAATTAACATAATCTCAAATTTAAGTTAAAGTGTTTTTCGTTACCAAAAGAACATTTGAAAAGTTCACCTTTTTGTCCTTTCAGGAAAAAAGCATCGCAATGTCTCCCTTCAAGATAAAATTGTCGCCCAAAGAAATAAAAAGAACAAATTAAAAGTTTTCGACTTTGCCTATTTAGGTAAACATTCAGTGAAATGACCGGGCCACATGAAAGCCCAGCATTTCCCTTCAAATGTGAACATGTAAAGTAGACAAAAGAAAGAAACATTATTTATGTAACTGAGAGGGTGAGGCCGCGGGCTATGCTTGAAAATATTACAAAGTAAGAGTCACTTGAACGCTGCTCTCAGCTGCTCTGTATCAACGAGTACATGTACGACTTACCTTAGGGCAAACTACTGCAAGCTCTTTACTCTCAAGCTCTTTACAATTTATATGAACTGACTATCAGCCGCAGTTTCTCCTGTTAAAATGAGTCTTGTATAGATTTTTTTTTTATCTAATATATTTATTATGAATTTTAAAGAGTATGTTTTAAATAGACAAGATACTGTCACTGCTTTGAGGCTTCTTTCCGGACATATTACATCCAATAAGTTTAGTTTTTTTATGCCAAAAGAGCTTTCTCGGAACTGTTTGTTCTGTGGTCGATTGGATGATGTAGATATTGATGGAGTGTGTCCGAAGCGAGGCCGAGTTGGCCTACATTATTAGAAACTGGAGGATGTAATGGTATTCTGATTTTCCCATTTTCTGAGAGTGCCAGAGTATTATACAAAATCGCTGAGCTGAAATAGTATCCAGTTCTAGACTAAGTGGGTACCTTATCATCTAATTAAAATTATAAAAATGATGTCGTGTATTGTCATATGGTGACACTATACGATTAAATCCATAAAAAAAGAGTACGTAAACAAAGGATCATCCTGCAAGTAACCTTAATTGTGACTAATTAAGGGTGCTAGAGAATTAAAACTAAATATTTAAAGAATGTAGGTAATTGAAGTTGAGAAAATTAACATACAAACAAAGTGTAAGTAACATAATAGATAGGTAAGTACTGCAATGTACTGTACGTACATAGCAAGGACCACATGTAAAGCTCGTAAGGAACACCGGGTCGAGGTCGCGTGGTTATTATTTAAAGTAATTATTTAATTAACACCGTGTCACGGAGTCTTACCCTCTTAAGCGTGTTTAGGGCAACAAGGAATTAAGTACAGAGCTAATGTTAACACGCGCATACGTGGTGGTTATTGTTCCCAACGCCTGAGGCCCCCCGCGGCGGTATTTATGGCCGTTCTAACAAACTTTTGGCGCTCACATACCCGAACTATGACTGTTAACAATGTTACTCTTACCCCTCGCTTTTAACGTCATTAGTTGTACGAGATTTCGTACGTACGCGTACGTAAAATGTGTATTTGTTTTCATAATTCACTCTTCTATACCATTTTCAGTTGCCCTTTGTAACTCGTAGACATACCCGTTTAATCGCTGTGGGAAAGCAATGTTTTGACAGCATACTTTATCATTTAGTTATAAGATTTTTTACAGTTTTATGACGTAAGCAGAAACATAAGTGTAGCCATCTTTGTATTATCATTAAATGTCTGTAAACTCATTTAAGACGGAAAACTGCTAGACCACATCCATTGTAATGGTTAAAGAGTACATTGTACAGTTCATACAAACATATAAATAGACAAAAGATTCATAATGTAGTTTTTTTATTTGCTCATTAACAGTACTTTAATGTTATCTCAACTCTCATATAAACAATAAAAAGGAATTCATCACATTTTATAATGGCCGTTTTATGCAGACGTTGAGCTTCAAACAGTACTCAAGCAGTGCGCCTTTAAATTCATAACTTTTAATTAACTGGAATGCTAACACAATTACAGGGTTTATAGTCGTATCAAATTTTCCGAAACGGACCGTTCACCGTCGTAAAATGTGAGAATGATTACAAATTTTAAAACAAAGCATTGTAACGTGGAATTTAGTGCTCGGAGCAGCTGGCGTCGCGCTTAAGGGAAGCTTTAGGGCTCGTTCTGAGCTTGAAATGGCTCGTTGCATTGCCTCAGTTTGCTCGAGTCGGTGTTAATTTGTCGCAACAAAAGGAACAGATGTTACGTACCTACGTAGTGTACACCGACAACTCCGCTCTCCGCTACTCCGCCGCGGCGCAGGCGTCTAGCTTCTCAATACACTAATTCCGTTTGCTCCTTGTGTAGATTTGTATACTATCTTTAATTAATTCAATTTAAAGGGCAATCGACTTAATTTAACCATTTTTTTTCCATATGAATGTAATTTCTTTTTTAACTCATTTATTCAGCATACGATCATAATAATACTCAAAATACAAAGACCACATAGCGCAAACCTCAAGGGGTATACAATTTAAACAGATGGATCTAGAGATTTTTGTCATTTGAATGTATACGTTTGTCAAGGTTATAATAATGTTAAGTACTTACATAAATATTTTACCACAATATTATCAACATTTATTTTAATTTAAAAAATCAAAAACATTTTATTAGCCAATAGAGCAAGGCATGGAATAATTATTGTCAATTAAGTTAATTAACCCTGAGTAGAGAAGTAGGGATGAGCCTATCTATAATTTAGGGTTTGCTAAACTTTTTTTATTTATTGTCGAATATAAGTACCTACCTAGGTTTGTACTTGCTAGTAGAAAGTTTAGTTTAGTTTTTGTTGTTCAGTCATAATTAAATTCTTATTCTTATTTGCCGCCATAACACGCAAATATTGTCAGTGAGACTAGATAAATAAGTAGGTGTTGTAAGTTGTTTTTGAAAAGAGTACCTAATTGCTGAATTTATTGCCGGCTCTTCTCAGCAAAAGCTACCTTCCGAACCGAGCATTTAGAGTCTGACTATTCATAAGTGCCTATTTGGGTGAATAAACAATTTCATTTCATTCCATTTAAAAAATATATATACGGTAGGTAATATGTAGATCAATAAATGAATTGAATATAATTAATAATATCTTGGGGCTGGCACTGGCTTCACACGGCAATCTGAATGAAAACTTATCAAAATTTGTATTTTTTTAACCAAATTAATTTAACACATAAATACATCCAGAATAAGGACAAACGGTCATGTTTAAAACAAAAGTTAAGAATTCCTTTGACAAATAATACCAGTCAAGTGCGAGTCGGACTCACGCACCGAGGGTTCCGTACAAACTTGCAGGTATTTAAATAGTTCGTTCATCACGTTAATCGGAGGCTCAAAGATTTTTTCAATTTTTTTAACGATTATGTTATTTTTTCGGATTTAATTGCAAATTTACGGTTTTTGGATTTATTCCTTTACTTGTGCTACATATGACATTGCTTTTTGCAAAATTTCATTTTTCTTGGTCAACGGGAAGTACCCTATAGGTTTTGATTCACTTGCGAAAGTCAAAATATTCGGCATAAACGGGACATAAACGGCCGTATCTTTTGATTGCTTTGACTAACCCTAGGAGCAGTAAAAAAATCAAATAAAGCAGATTTGAGTATTTGATATTAATTTCAACATGACGTCAAGTGTCCACAAAGTTATCGGTTGAATTAACGTAATAAAATAAATAAATATAAACAGTAATTACAATTTTATTTATTTTAAAGGCATGTACCTACTTATATATGTAGTTAATTTTGCCACACTTTCAGCTTCAGCTATGCTTTATATTTGAACAATATTTAGTGGGTATTTATAATATTTCCCTACATACCTATAATAAATATACTTATACATTATAGTATTCAAATTCAAAAATAACATTTATTTACAAAAGGAGCAAATTCAAAACAAAACGCGACCGATAACTTTGAGCGCAATACACATAATACGCAAAGGTGCTTAGAGTAAATCTCCGAAATCCTATTTTCTCGTCTCTTTATTTCAGCCACCGCTCTCGGCTCGACAACAAAGCGCGAATCACGAAAACTGCCTCGTCGTTTGAATTTCCGACATTAATCCGCGGATCCTAAGGTTTGTTCAATCAAATAAGTTCTTGCTTTATAATTTAAGCGTTGGCATTTACATTCGAACTAGATTTATCCTGCAGCCATTGCCGGCCAAAAATTTTAATAACAAAATAACTTGGCAACTTCGTCTCGTCAAATATAATAGCAAAGTTGGAAGTAATAAGACAAAATTTTATGCATAACAAGAGGGGTGCTGTCTTAGAGGGTGAGGTAGGAGGAGGGCGAGGAGCGGATTGGTGCTAGGGAGGGTTAGCACTTGTCGGCCTACCTAGACAGAAATGAAACGTCAAGCCTTATGAAGACGAACAACTTCGCCTTAACAAATATAAATCTCTCAAGATGGAGAGTCGTTTTTAAAACAGTTCAGGGTACCTACCTAATGTTAATTTATGGATTGTAATTGTTTGTTAACTCGGTGCGTCGCTATGCTTTGCCGCTTGTTACATTTGTCTTGTGGCCATGATACTATAGTGACATTTCTCATGTCGTTATTTATGAATCCATACAATAATTGTAACAAATTAGACAAATGTTTGCTTATTCACAATCAGCAAATTTCCAGCCAGATCTAGTGGAGGTATTTTGACACATCTTTATTGAAAGTATCATCATTACATCGAATCTTTTACTTGCAATTTAGATGTATTTATATTATAGATGTATTTAATGACACAATAATACTTAATATATAGGTAAAGAAGCTTTATTATTTTATGGAACTATAGGTAATACAGATGGGTATTGCGTTGTCACCAAATTAATGAATTGAATTCTATAGAATATGAATTAATGATAAAATCTATTCGAAAATAAACAAATAACTAAGTATAAGGAATAGTGAATAATGCTGAAATGAGTGGAGGTCGATTTTGATGAAAACAAAAACTGCATCATTAGATTTAAAAAAGAAATCCTAACCCTAAACAAGTATGTATGTAGGTAAAATGTATCAACCTTTACCATCACAGTAAGTTTGGGAAGAATTTAAAACCACATCATGTAAGTTTTGTTAACTATTTGTCTCCGTAACTTTGTATTTAAAAAAAGAACGAAATATGATGTGGCGAATTATGTGCACATCCGCTAGACGACAACATCTGCATCGCGATTTACATACAACAACAAAATATATTAAAATGCTGTCATCGC
This sequence comes from Ochropacha duplaris, assembly GCA_951361185.1. Classification (NCBI taxonomy): domain Eukaryota; kingdom Metazoa; phylum Arthropoda; class Insecta; order Lepidoptera; family Drepanidae; genus Ochropacha; species Ochropacha duplaris. The sequence continues at coordinate 8,804,380 of OX592690.1, forward strand.
GATCCAAGACACAGTTGGCAGCCGTCATTGGCACCGGGCGCGGGCGGTGATTAGCCCGGGGAGAAGGGGTGGGTACCCTGGCGACAAGGAAAAAGGGCTACCCAGCAATAATTACTTTATATACCCCCTGTGAATAATTACCCAGGCCAAAGATCAATTAGACGGAAACCCCGAATTAAACCTCTCGTAAATGAACCGGCAAATTTTTATTTGTTATACTTTACCGTTTTTAGAAAGCTAATTGAAATTTACTCTATCTAAAGAGCGATCTAACCGTCTCAATCAACTAACTGCCACGTTTTTACTTATAATAGGTACTTATCACTGCTCCCATATCTGTGGACGCTATACAGACAGTAATCATAATGCAACGTATGTCCTTTGTAATTGACTTAATTTCATCGACGCATCCGTTTAGTAAGCACATTCATCACAAGCGTTCTTCTTGTTGATCGAACAATTCAGAAAGATGAACGAAAAACGGCGTAGTTTGTCATAGCTACTCTCACAAATCGTAAAACATTTTTTCCACTTCCTACTCAAAGCGATGTTACGACTTAACATATGGTGAACTAAATTATGTTACCTACGTCTAAACGACAGCAAAATAAAAATGTCCAAACATTTGTATACATTAAATAAATTTATCATCCCGTTTCATTTATAGGAGCGTTGCAGTCAAAAGGAAGCTGCCGTGCGCACATGGGGAGCCGTCAAATCCCAAACGTATTATTTTTTCAATATCACCTCACACGTTCACTAATACAAGATAACGAAATTCACGACAATCGGATGAATGTTCGCGCCGCGTGAAATCAGGACTTTTGTCAGGAAATAAGGCTGACATCGAACGTTAGGTCCGCAGAGTTCGCGTGGGACGAACGAACACGTGTATGTGGGCAGACGAGGGTACGGACATGTGACGATACCTGTCAAAATATGACGACTCCCATACAAGTACAGATGTCGGTATTGTCATCGTGCTAATCTAATTCAGAGTCGCTTAGCGTGAAAGTGTTCGGCGTGCGATTAACACATTTTCGTAACGAATTATTAGGAGGCTGTCAGTCGGATTGCGTAAGCTGTGACAGGAGAGTGGCAGCAGTGTTGGGGTGGGCTGCGAGCTTAGGGCACGCTGCATCACTGGCTGCGTCGCGTCGCCGCGTCGTGCTGTGCCGTGCGTGAACGTGTGGCGCGCGGATAGCGTTATCAAAATAATACACTGTTATCGTTGGCACTCACATCTACACCTCTGCTACTCATTATCATAAAAAAAGTTTATAAATACAAATTACGATACCTATACCTAACTACGATAAAAGTCAAAAGATGTGCCCGGATCAGGGAACCATCCCTTCATGTCTTCTCACCAAGCTAAAATACCCACTATTTTAAATAAAGTCTAATACGTTCTTTATCAAAAAAATATTGTTGTTAGTGTATCTACTTTCTTTTTGTTCAAATCATTTATATTTACAATGGCCCCCACAAAAATAAAAATCACTTTTAATTTCTCCACAAATCAATTAAAGTTAAACAAAAAATCTGCTCTCCGAAAACACATTTGGTATGAATGTATCTTCCCCAATACATTTGTAAAGATACGGCTACTTAGTAAAATTAGAGGGTAGGGGAGAGAAGTGTCACACAAAAGTTATTTAGATGTTTACGTGTGCATCGTTGCATTAAATAAGCAACGAATCCTTGCGGGGGGCCGGGTTCAAACCTGGGACAATGATATCGCGACACCCGGCCCACCCTGGCGCACTAACATGATTAACTTTTATATTGGCAATTGCAGCCGTTGACGAGCTGTTTTTGTTGTCCATTCGTCTGTTTTGTTTGTCGACGACCAGTATTTTTAATGTTTCCTGGACTAGATTTAACAATGATGTATTCATCTAAATTCACATTGGATTTTTTTTATTGGCTAACTGGTTGTTACTTATGCCAAGAATCAACCAGTTTTAATGCTCTGTATGAAATGCAAAGAGTGTCAAGATTAGAAAACTGTAAAATTTTGATCAAATAATGTGAAAAAACCGTTAATTCCACATTCTGGGTATTCTGAAATCAAATCAATAGAACTTTAACTTTTCAGCCTATTATTATTATAAGAACTCGGTATTGATTAAATGTGGGTATACCCACCGAATATGTACCTAGAGGTAAGTTGCGATTAGGGTAGGCGTCGGTGTGTTATATCACTTGTACAGACAGACCTGGGTGGGGGAGCCACGTTACCGCGACGAGTATCTAATGCTGAGATAATACTCCGACAGAGGAGTTAATTGCAAGCTCTGCACCACACTCGAGCACGGGGACCCTGTACCCTCCCAGGGGACATCGGTGTCATCCCCCTCGATTCTCAACCTCTTAATCATTCACTCCTAATGGAAACCCATCTGCGTCTATCGCATCTCGCTAAAATACGCATAAAATTTAAATGACCCACTCGAAAAGAAAGTAACATAAAAAAACACCAGAAATGTTTGCCAATGTGAACAATGGCGAAGCCACCAACGCTGTCGTTCGCTTCCCGCAGTGCGATTTATGAATAGAATAATACGATAGTACACAAAACCCGTGCAAGGTTCGACGTCATCAATCAATGTGTTTAGGAACGTTTCATTAGTAAACATTAAGATGTTTGCTTACATGTCCGAATGTTGTCCGATATAGTATGGTCGCATTCCGTGAAATGAGGGTTTGGGAATTATTGTCAGTGAAGATGTATTGGGACAATATCATGTGAGGCAGACTTGCGTCTCTGGTTTGCCACTCAGTAGGTGTCGAACCTCTGCTGTGAGGCTACATCATTACAAATTTAGTATGCCTATTCTATTTTGGTTGCATGCATCTTCCCTGTGTGACCCCCAGGACCCAGGTAACGATAAATTACACAAAATAATATAATGGCAGTAAAAATTAATTACCTGACCAAAGATAATCTTACAATAAAAATGGTCCATACCTACTCAATTTATTAAAAAAAAATAACATTGTTTACAGGCTTGTCTGTAGTTAATTATGAATCACTTCACTTTGATTATTTGTTACCAATGATATTACCTAAAAGTAAAAAAGCGGTTTGAAAACCTCTTTAATCATAAAAGTTTTGTTTGTTACCTAATAGGTATGTAGGTACCTACCTCTTATCGCGATTCCTGTTTTTGTAGGTACCATGTTTTGGGATGACCGTCCCAACCACGGCCCAAGGGGATAAGAGGATAGTCAAATAAGATTTTGCAATGTAAGGTATAGGTATACCTACTTACAATAAAATTAATTTATGTATTTATGATGGCTGAAGTATAGAGTTTTATTATAGGTAAGTAAAGTTTCAGCAGTAAGTAAAACCAGTAAATAATTCTTCTTTGTTTTATTAGCTACAGAGATAAACTGCATTTAGAAAGCAACATTATTTTATTTTTTCTAATACAAACAAGTTAAGTTAAAGAACACAAGCGCACAACGCCTGCCACGAGGTGAAAAGAGTTACAAGCTCCTTTATTATCTTGCGGTAGAATACTAACAGGCGCTTGCGCACTTCAGTAAATTTTAGCTAAACTTCACATTATTGTCAGTAATAAAACATATAATAATGTATATTTTATAACTCAAGCTATAGATCAAAATAAATGATCAATTATTGAGTACTTCATCGTTCATATGACAGAAACGTTATTTAGCCTATAATGTTTTTATGCTGCTTTCGTAAGATTTTGGATAAATTCCGGATTGAATATAATATGATTAGTTGCCAACCACTATTAGGTACTATAGTATAAAAGATAATATCTAATACCAGTCAATTAGGTAGGTGGTACTCTTTTGAAAATAAATCTACCTATTTCCTAAATTAAAAGTAATTTTACAGACTTCTTATACTAAGATCATTCTCATGTCCATCTGTCCGTTTATATTCCTACAGTCTTTTCTGAAAACTGTTACCTAACATAACAATTTAAAGTTTGCCTTAACGTTCTATGACGTTCGTTTATACAAACTCCGAGGTTGCTTTGCTCAAGCTCATTCGATGGTTCATTTCTTCTACGTAACTAAATTAGCAGGACTAACATATTCTAGTTGCATTTGTTGACCCAAACTAAACTGAGCAGAGCTAGTCCAAATATCCTAGGATGTGAAAGCTAACATTACTATTTTAATAGAGTTAGGTAGAGAGAGATATTGAGTCAATTGAACAAGATATTATCTTGTTTGAATTACTCGTAATTTTTGTGTAAATTATTTAGCATTTTTTTTGTCTTATAATACGACAAGTGACAACGAGGCTGACGGGTCACGTGATGGTAAGTGCCTATCGTCGCCTAATAGACATTGGCAATACCAGAGGGATTGCCAATGTATTGTACACCTTATTACAATGCCTCACAATGAACACACCAGCAGGTGCTTAGGGACAGATTTTCAACTTAAGGGTGGTAGCCAGCCAGTCGAGTACTATAAAGTACCCTACTACCGTGCTATGGTTTCCTCACAATGTTTTTCTTCACCGAAAGCTCGAGCTCATTGGAGGATTCGAACCCACTACAACTGAGCTATCATAGCCTTTTTCGTTCGCTAAGTTTAAGAGGTTTTTTAGGTAAGTAGGTACAAAGTAAAAATACTTCGTAAAATTTATGTTTATTTTCAGAAATTAAGACACCCACACAATAAATTTCTCTTATCATCACTCAGGTATAAGAGTATGTTAACACTAATTTACGAGATGATCGGCAGGTGCAATATTTTTTCATAACACTTACTCCACCATTCCACCCATTTAGGGATCAATTTGGGATTTTAAACATTAATAAAAATAATAAATTATTTTCACATTGAGTATCTTTTTTTACCTTCTCTGAACAATATTTCATACAAATTTTCATATTTCAATTTATTTCCACAAATAGCTTCATATAAATTGTATATCTCCATTGGCACCATAGGAAGTTACTGAAAATTCATAGCGGATTATTTATGAGAGTTATTATTATCAGGGACATTGCAATACTTACCCCAGGTATGTATGAGGCAAGGTATTCCATTTTTATTATAGTTGTTATACTATTTGTACGTAACCCTAATAGTGCGAGCTCTTACGTTCTTGGCCGGTTTTTTAGTAACCATCAAATTGGTATTGAATGAGTCTCCATGATGGATGATCGATGACTGACATAGGCAAGGTCACCCACCCATGCTCAGGGCACCATTCACGACTTATCTTTCACTAGAAGTGGTTTAGATAACGTTGGAACTTGATGTATCATCATAATTAGTTAAGTATTATTATATCCACACTGCTATCTACATATTAATGGTTTATTATGTAATTTGTATTGACTATAGTAATGTTGGTAACCGATTAATTATGTGAAAATCAGATCATTAGAGGTACAGCTTTAATGTTGGTACTTATGATCATTCGAAAGTGGTTTGTCTCAGAATTTGTGAAATTTTCTTTTCATTTTATTGACACAGCACAGTATGCTAATTTCATTGATTCACCACATTAGATATGAAGCTATTCATATGATAAGATTGTAAATCAAACGCTTTTATGCACATTGTGTTTTTAAATAGGACTCTATTACCTACGAAGTCTACACCATCCGTCCATCTAACTGTCACCTCTTTTTATTATACTACTTTTAAAACTGTTAAAATCACAGAATGTGGTGTGACTGTGGTTCCTGTTCTATCTTAAAGTAGGATAAGGTCTCAAACTTAGTCTGATTCTAACATAAATGTACCTACATAATACTCTAAACTTAAAAATCAAATAATAAAATAAGGTAAAAAAATAAAATAAAACAATGTCGAGGTCTTCAATTAATCTGGTAAGTAAATAATTAATTGAATCTCAACAAAATAGAGGCTGGATTATAGAAGTCTTATAATACTAAGTGAATTAGCTGGATGGGCTAGCTCAAAGAAGGTACTTACGAGACTCATCCAGATTTAATCAATCCGCGTTTTGTCATTGGTACGTGCTTAATGAAATACACATATCGATACATCATTGATCGTGGTGCGATAGTCGGGCCCACGTCATGTTTACCAGATTCGACATGAACGCCCCATGTTGTTTCAACTCTCATTACTCGAATTAATGATGATAGTTGGCAGATCAATCATCTATAATTTAGAAATTTTAAATAATATTTTGTATCCTATAAATTCTGGATAGCGAAATTTTAATTGGTAGGTATTCTACGGTTTACGAATGTGGGATCGTCATAAAAAAAATACAGCAATATTAAGTTGTAAATAAGTAGGTTGTAAATAAAATCGATAATATTCATAGCCATTTTCACGAAGTAAAATAATTAAAAATTACCTCGTAACGTAAGAGTAAGCTAAAAATGACAACGGTGATAATATAAGTAAAGAGATTATTTTATAATATATACCTACCTACAATAGGTACCTACTAGTGCTAATTTTCAAATCTACATATTTTTTATACCCATCTAGGCTTTGTGTGCTTATCATCTTCGGCCACATCATCACTTACCATGGTGAGATTGTGGTCAAACACAAGCCTATCCAGAATAAAAAAATAAAAAACAACCTATATAAGTAAAAAAAAAAAACTTCGGTAGTACTATGTAGCTGAGATCTAAGTTGAATCAATTTAAGCTAAAGTCAGGAATATCTTTCATTACCTAGTTATGAAATAATTGCAACAATTTCATAATAACAGTGAAAGGGCTGGGAGTTCTTAAAAGGGTATTATTAAAAACCATTTAAACTGAAAGAATAAACATAAATCCTGTGTTTTATTCGTTTTAAGCGTTTTCAAATAAGCACTTGATGATTGAACGATTGTGGTAGAGGCAAATGTGTGTGTAAAATTTAAATTGATTTCGATTGTAAAAATATGTTTCTGTGTTTTCATAATATTTGATGGAGTATATTGAATGAAGTTATTATTGCCAATATGAGATGTAAATTTTTATTTTATTGCCTTACTCCTTGTTAAGGTAAACCCTTGGTAAAGTTATCATTTTGATCGTTTCTTAATGTTTATTTAATGATTTCCTTTCTGATTTTTCTTATTTGACAATTTTTTTATTAAAATGTATAAAAGTACTTAACATCATTTCATGGATGTTGTGTGATTAAACAAATTTACACATATTCAAGCTGGTGGCTTACTATGTTTATAAATTTGCTATAAATAAGTTATAACAATTGGAACGATATCTTTGGTATTTTGAATCCACTACGTGTATAGTGCCTACCAAATCCTGGAAATCTGCCTAAATGAACTCATGGCATTAATCAAACAAGGCTGTAGGTAATATTAAAGTTATAAAATAAAAATACAGATAGCCTTTTTATGTTAAGTTGTAGAATTTTTCTTACGTTTACTGACTAAATTGGTGTTTCTACCTCAATTTATAAGCCTTATTAAGCACACCGCTGCCGCTTATTAGGTATGTTAAGCTATTAAGCCTTTGAGAAGACTTGGTACTCATACAATATGCATTTATAAATACTCATTGATGTCATTAACTGTCACTATGTGCACTACTGTTAAATCACAAAAATGGTCAGATGCACCATACCTTTTAAGTAGATAATGTATCGTCTTTTGGTTACAGTGTAACATTCATTAATTTTTTTTCTTTATTTATGGGTTTAATCGTATAGACGATTATGTCACCCTATGACAATTCACGAAACTTTAAACATTTTTATAATTTTAATTACTTAGCCTAGAATTTCTATTCACAACAGACATTTTGTATAATATTCTGGCTCTCTCAGAAAATGTAAAAGCCAGAATACTATTACATCCTCCAATTTGTGATAATGTAGGACCAAGAGCAACCCTTAAAGCTTCACCTCGGACACATTCCATCAATATGTGATGCACATCATCCATAACCTACCACACAACAGACAGTTCGGAGAAAGCTCCTTTCGCATTAAAAGAAACTAAACTTATTGGATGGTATATATCCGGAACGAAGCCTCAATGCAGTGACAGTATCTTGTCTATTTAACAATTTATTGTCTATCCAAATTCATAACGAAAACATATTTTCAATGTCATCCATTTTTCTTCTGCGTCAATCCTTATCAATAATATCCAATACTCTTTGATTAAGTTACGCCACGTTTGTTGCTAACATGGCTTGATAAAATACGATAGATCCTACGGACAGTCAAAATCTTATGAGTTCATTTGAAATAGAAAACACATTATTAACAATAAAAAATTAAACCAATCAATCAATAAAACTAAATACCTACAACATTCCATAAATACAAGGAATATGTTTTAAAAATTCTTTTTAACGATTATAACATACTTATGTTCATTAATCTTGAGATAAATTATAATTTATAATGGATAACGATCGGTGCATTAATAAATTTGAACGAGAGTATTGAAAAGTCCGAAGTTATGATAAATAAATAACAACATGATATCGTGGAAGGCAAACAAACAAACAAACATAGGTCACCTCCCGGGGCTCGGGGCGCGTGCCATGGATTAGTCGTATTTTCATATCAAAGGGCCAGCTCAGTTTTATGAATTACTTCTATTTGGGTCCCGGCGTAATGTCTTTCTTTATTCGAGGGACGTTTCGCGTGGGAGATTTTAATTTGCTGCACTTTTCGTTTAAGCGCATTATATAAAATTCATGACTTTATTTGATAAAAGTTGACGTGCTTATCATGAGTTTGCATAGGTCTGTTGTGACAATTCAAATTAATGGGGTTGAAAATAAGCATATTTGGGGTCTTTATGTCTATACAACTTACTGATTCTTATACTGCGGTTTCAATTGTGTGTAAAACAATATGACATGACACCTGGGATAATTATGGCAAATTTTAAAACAAAATCTAAAAAATCTAATTAATTAATATTTACAGCCAGAAATATTTATAGACCCTAGGAGGGCGTGTGAAGGCTAGTTTACAGTTATCGCCGGTACGGAAGTCAGCCTTTCCTTTAACTGTGATATGAAACTCAGCATCCATACTGTATGGCTGAAGTCAAATGTGTAGAATGTATGTAGTCTATACCTACACGATGATAATGTATTATGCTATGTGTTATTACCCCCATCGTAACTATTACGACCTTATCTGAAAGTAATCAATAACAGAGCTAAGAAGTAAGATTGAATAAACACGGCGATAATAGTGAGGTCGGATACTACGGCGGTTTTGGTGTCCTACAATATTACGATGAAGTTGAGCTTGTGTTGAAGGAAAACATCGTGAGGAAACCACAGTAACTACAGTAGATCGGCACCTGTTCCCGACATGCTCGACAACACATTGGTAATCCCCTTGGTATTATAGGCGACGGCCTATACCACTTGGATTTTAATGAACTATTTAAATTTTTAACTTTGCTATCTAGAGATAAACAAGCAGTGGTGATAGCTCAGTGGTAAGGGACGTCGAATACCGCGACGAAGGTCGTGGGCTCGAATCCTACAATGAGCTTGAGCTTTCGGTGAAGGAAAACATCGTGAGGAAACCATTGCACGGTGGTAGGGTACTTTGTAGTACTCAACTGGCTGGCCTCACCCTCAAGTTGAAAATCTGTCGCCAAGCACCTATCGGTGTGTTCCGACAGCTGCACTTGAGAGCCAGTTCCCATCTAGGCTTTGTGTGCTTACCACTTTCGGCCACATCATCACTTACCATGGTGAGATTGTGGTCAAACACAAGCTTATCCAGAATAAAAAAAAAATATATAAACTAACTGTATTAAGAAATACCTATTAAGTGTCATGTTATTGTATTATACATCCAATCAATATTCTATTACACGTTTCATGAAAATAGATAATGATAAAACGACGTCATCATTCCAGGATTCGCAATGGGATCGCGCGTTGAATCCGCGGACCACCGGCGCCGGGTATTGTAAGATTTGTCCCCATTTCCATGAATTTTGTTTATTCAACATTGGTCCGTTTCTGGGTTGTTTTGTATGTTTTTTTAGATATACACATGATTTATCCCCGCCCATTAGGTCACGGTGAGTAATGCTGGCGAGCCGGGCCTTCGCCCCGGGGCGTCCGATCCGTTCGCGTAGATAGCAACTACACATGTTGTCAACTTGTATATTTTCATCCAAATACCGTATATTTGATAAATTTTACATTTTTATATTAGTGTGATATCTCGATAATGACACCGTATTATTCTGAGGTGTCAGTTAATAAAGTTCTCTGCACTGGCGCTGGCGATGGCGATGGCACTTGTGATCGTGTCGTCTCCCGCCGAATGTTGTTCGACACGTTAGCACTGTGTTGTAACGCTGTCAACATTTTACTACGTGCTTAAACCTCTGACTTTAATATACTCGCAAATAAAATTAATATAGTGCCATCATTGATTCATTTTAATTTTGATATTGTTATATGTAGTTTATAAAATATTTAAGAGCAAGAGTTTAATAATTTTGAATCGGTCTTTTTATTACTTTCATTAATGAAACATCGTGTAATTCTCTCGTCCTACGTAGACTAATAAAATTGATAATATTGTAAATTCTAGAAAGGTTGATCCTAGATACGTAGGTACTCGTAGAGTGGTGTAATAGTATCTAGCTAGATTATAACTATGTACCTATGTTGAAATTGGAGTATGTCGGTACTAATATAACAATGAATGTATAACATATAACTAGTTGTCCTCCACGGTTTCACCCGGGTTACAACACTAAAATATTTTTTCAATTCGAACCAGTAGTTCTTGAGATTAGCGCGTTAAAACAAACAAACTCTTCAGCTTTATAATAATAATATACACTACAGTAAGTACGTAATACTAAGTAGGTACCTACTAGTTATAGCAATAGAAAAAAAAAACTTACTAATTAGTTTGTAGGACGTAAGTACGTACACAAGCAACGACTTTAGCTTATTTACAAAATGTAAAAATATTTGTAGATGTTGTGTATTCGTCGGTTAAGGTCGTTGCACTCCATAACCTATTCACACACAACAAAGGTATCGAATGGCTGATTACACTCAGCTTACCTGTAAGCTGCAAAAGAGCGTAGTCATCAAGTGTCGTGAACACTCATAAACAAGTTAAACAAATCAACAAATATTATAAACAAAGCCCACTTGTCACTCGACGTAAGCGTTTTTGTTCGTCGTGCATTTTTATAACAAGAGTTTTTTTGTAGTGAGGCGACGTAGGAAGGAAGCCGCGGCGGGGGGTCGGCCTGCGCCCTCCCGGGGCATGCGTACACAAAACATTTCGTGATCCATAAAGACAAAAGGAAAATTAAAATCTGTAAAACTCTCGGGACGCGCTGTGCGCACTGTGGTACCAGTTAAAATGACGATTCACGACTTGTTCGACTTAAATTATTTCGGTAATTGAAGCCTTTGGAACCTGGCCTTCTGTGCGAATGCACATTTTGGCCGAAATCTTCTAAATTCTGTTATCCCATGGAGTGAGGGTTTTCTCGGATATTAAGTAAAACATTGACACTGGTAACGACCGTTTATTATGAGGTACAATGATACACTGTCTAAATATAGATTTCGAAGTACTATTTAGGTATGAACATAGATTATGTAAATAGAGGAGAATAGCAATACATAATATAGATACAGTATTAAATATAAATATGTGCCTATACGGCACAGTCCTCCCCCCTTAAATGTAATGGTTCCTTATTAGGAGCGTGATCTTCGGTGTCAGGCATAAACTCTGGCTTAAAAATATCTATACTTATGCATTTCTCTGTATCTGTTTGCGATATTTTAAAATATTTCTCATGTTTTTTGATTACCTTGAACGGACCTGAATAGGGTGGCGTTAAAGGTTTTTTGACTTTATCTACACGTATAAAAGCATGGGTACAGTTCTTTAAAACGTTATGAACAAATTTTTGACTTGTCTTGTATCTCATTTAGGAACGGCTGATAAATTTGATATTATTTTCCGTAACTCCTGAACAAAACAATCATTTTCAAAAATGTTTTGTGTAGATGGCTGGAAAAAATGGCTGAGTAATCTAATTACTTCCCTATACCTACACTAACTCTGCGGCACTGATTTGCGTGTCATCTCGTAAACTTGCTCTTAAACCTAATAATACAGTTGGCAACTCTGAAACCCATTCCGTTGAATTTCCTCTGCACATAAGAGCTGACTTGAGTGTTGCCATCTTTCCATCATCCCATTCGATTGCGGATGGTAAGCACAAGTTCGAATCCTTGAAATACCCAATCTTTTAGTGAGATTAGGAAATAAATGTGATTCAAATTGCCGACCTTGGTAGGTAGTTATTTTTAACGGACATCCAAATCTCAATATCCACGCGGTATAGATTATGTCAGCTACCGTTTCAGACGTAATATCTTTGACAGGACATGCCTCTCGCCAACCTGTACTTCTATCCTTCATCGTCACAATATATCGATAGCCATCGCAAGAGTTCAACGGTCCCATTACATCCATATGTAGATGCTCGAATCTGTCGCTATGTGCATATTTTCCATGTGGCGATATCGTATGACGTTGAACTTTGGATCTTTGACAATTAAGGCAAGCTTTAGTCCAGCTAGTAACATCCTTATTCATCGACTTCCAAAAGTATCTATCCCGATTCATATTGCGTGTTGTTCGTATACTAGGATGACTAATTTCATGTACCTATAGCTTTGTAAGCCAATACGTGAAATTCTTCTGGCAAATATGGTCTTGCTATATCTTACGATATTTCACAATATATTGGCATATTACAATACGGAAAATAATTTTGTTTAAATTTCAATGTTTTCGACTGCATTAAATCTTTTGATTCTTTGTCATTCTCTTGTACCTTTGCTATCTTTTCGTATTCATTAGTAAAATCTATAGAAGAGATTCCAGATAGCGTGACCACCACTACGTTTTGTATCCCGCTAATGTGCTTGATGGAGGTACAAAATTGCATAATGAAGCACAAATGCCTTACGAGTATATACGTCTCGGTGTATTGTTTTTGCTGATTGAGTTTTTCATGAATGCATGAACTATAGGTTTATGATCAGTACAGATCGTTACAGGTCTTCCTTCGATAAGGTATCTAAAATGTTTTACAGCCAAATGAATTGCCAAAAATTCACGATCGAAGGTACTGTATCGCTGCTGAGTTTCACTGAGCTTAGCGAAAAAAAAACCTAAAGGTGTCCATGTGTCGCCTTCTCTCTGTTGAAGTACTGCCCCGGCGCATGTGTTAGAACAATCAGTCATCAGGGCGATTGGTGCGTCAGTTGAGGGAAATGACAAAGTAACTGCTTTTAACAAGCTTTGTTTACTTTGTTCAAATGCTTCGATACTTTCTTCTGTCCACGGAATTAAACTTTTGTCTTTTTTCTTTGCGATTACCAAGAATGCATTCAATTTGGTAAAGATAGCTGCCGCTTGCGGAATATGTCTTCTGTAAAAATTGGCCATGCCAAGAAAACGACGCAACTCATCGACTGTGCTCGGCCTGGGAAATTCTGATATCACTTTAATTTGCTTCTCCAAAGGTCTCAATCTGTCCTTGGATACATGAAATCCTAAGTATTCAAGTACTGTTTTCCCAAAATCACATTTTGCTATATTTATTGTTATTCCAAAATTATTCAAGCGTTCAAATACTTGTCTAACTTGATTTTTATGAATTATTGGATCTGATGACGCAATAATGACGTCATCGACAAATATGAATATAAAATCTAGGTCACGTAGTACAACATCATTGAGAAATCTTTGAAATGATTGTCCTGCGTTTTTCAAACCGAATGTCATTCTAGTGAACTCGTAAAGTCCAAAAGGAGTTGTTATTGCAGTTTTTTCAATATCTTGTTCAATGTCTTCTACTGGTATATTATGGTAGGCACGCTGTAAATCGATTCGTGAAAATATAGATTTCCCAGATAACAAGTAAGTGCAGTCCTGAATTCGAGGTAGTGGATATCGATCAGGTGTTGTAACAGCCTTCAGTTGTCGATAGTCGCCACAGAGTCTCACTACATGTAGTGGACTCGCCCAACTACTTTTAGACGGCTACAAATGCCCATTTCCTGCATACTCTGAAATTCAATTATAACTCGCTTGTATTTATCAAGTGGTAGCGGTCTTAGTAGCTCGGTAGCGTAGTTTCAATATGATGCACTACGAATTGGCGTGGAGTGTCTTTAAAGCACATTGATTTCGTAATGTCTGGAAATTCCGATAAGAGATCACTGTATTTACTGTTAAAAGTCTATTGTTCGTATTGACAGTTGTTCAGATAACGTTAACGTTGCTACAGTAAACAAATTGGTTACTGATCTATGTGTCTATGAGTTTTTTTCTATAAACGTCAACTAGTAATCTGTGGTGGTTTAAAAAGTCCGCACCAAGAATCGGTTGGTTTACATCAGCAATTACAAAAGACCAGCGGTACGGTCGACGTAATTGGAAGTCTAAATCTAGTGTTTTAATGCCATATGTACGAATTTCGCTACCATTGGCAGCATAAAGTTTATATTCACTTTACTTTTTATTATAATATGGTCTTTTTGTCACTGGTAACACAGATATATGAGCGCCAGTGACCACTAAAAATTTAAGTCCACTGTTATGATCTAAAATACTTAGGCGGCTAACTGGAGTAATGGCACCTATATCTCCGCCTGTGATTGTGCTTGTTTTAGTTTCCCTTTTGCTGTGCATTTTTATTCCATGCACACGGCTCCACATATTTTCTTCCTCGATCACGAAATTTATAATGATAATAACAAAGCCTATCTGGAGTGTCCGGTGTACGTCGGATTACGTTACGTGAGCGAGAAACTGATCGTGATTGCCTGCGATTGTAAGGCCTATTATAGTTTCTAAAATTGTTTCTGCCTCTATCCTTTTCCCTAATTTTCATGCTTAAATTTGCTATTTCGGCCAAAATAAATGCTTGGTCATTGTTAGTACTGGTGTTCGGGGTTTCACGAATTTCTGACACTTGCAACGGTTTCGAGGTCTCTATAACCTTGTCAGTAATTACAGCAAGATTGTCCAAATCCTTGACCTCGGTTACTGCAAGAACGGCTCTCACTGGCGATGGAAGGTGTCCCTGCCACATGGTACGAAGAGTTTCATCAGGGATTTTATCTCGTGCTAGATCCTTCATGCGACGCAAAAGCTGTGAAGGCTTTTGGTCACCTAGCTCCATCTCGCTGAGGAGTTTCTGAAATTGTCGGATTTCGGATTCTTCATAAACAGCTAATAAACACGCCTTCAAAGTTTCAAATTTCTTCGATTCCGGTGGCTTCAAGAGTATATCACTCACTTGTTGCACTACTTCCTTGCCGAGTTTTGTGACAACAAGGTTAAAACTTGCGTCATCACTTAATTTCTGAGGGCTTAAAACTGCCTCACACTGCACAAAACAAAGACGTTGTTGATCGCGCCAAAAATGTGGAATCCTTGAAGAAACTATCACGGATGCTAATTCTAGAACTTCAGGTTGCGGCTTTTGTGGCTGTTCCTGGTATACTTGATGAACTGTTAGAGTGGCCATTGTAATTCTATCTACGCCAGATTTCACAAAATTATCCAGTGTCACTTAATTAACACGATCACGTAAAAATCACGTCGGTGTCACCAAATATGGAGTGAGGGTCTTCTCGGACAGTGACACTGGTAACGACCGTTTATTATGAGGTAATGATAAATATAGATTTCGAAGTACTCTTTAGGTATGAACATAGATTATGTATATAGAGGAGAATAGCAATACATAATATAGAGTATTAAATATGTGCCTATACGGCAGAATTCCATAACAGAATCACAGATATAACAGAATTTAGGCGATTCCATGAGCCATATTGCTGCGATAACAACCTTTGTCTGAGTCATCATCATGAAGCCGATCGATACTTCGCTTAATTGTATGATAATTATTACACACATAACATTTGTAATCCACCTAAATTTCGTGAATAGATAGATAATTTTAATTGGATTCAACTGAGCGACAGACAGAAGTGCTAAATTAACAAATTATCGGACTTATATCAAATCGACGTAAAAAATAATAGGTGGTAGGGGTACCTACATATTTACTAAATATGATTATGTTATTGAACGTAGGTCTTATAACTTCTTCTTAGGTGCTTCATCAAAATAAGTACGTACACCCGAATAGAAAATGCTAACAAATAAGTAGATATCAACCTTATTGTTGTTTTAAGGCTCTTCAATTTAAACAAACGTATGATATGTGATTAATTGTTTGCGATGATTCTATGGAATTTTCTAAATAATAAAACTAAGTATCAGTAGACTAACTAGCCATAAAATACTAGTCCCAATCAGATTTGACTAATCTGTTGTCAGGGTAACAGGTTGATTATAATTTGATAACCAACGGATATGTGAAGTAAAATCAAACTCCAATAAAATGCTAAAAAAATACACACATTAGTAGTTGTTTAAATTATTCATTGCAAATTTATTTTTACTGTTTTAATCACCACAGAAATCACAAAGGGAAGGCAATCTCAACCCGTGTATATAATAAAGTATTTACATATTATTATTCATGGAAACAAATGTCCTTTGAATGGTTTTTGGATTTGTTGACTTAATACAAAGTGCTTTTGCGAGAGGTGGTCTGCCGGCGACATTGCATAATGGATGGTCTCGATGTTAGCATTTTGCGAAATGTTTCTCTTATTATATCTGAAAATATAGCTTTGGGAGCAGATTTAAAGCTATTGTTGTCTTTATCGGTATCTATTGTGATGACTATATCATATATCATACTTTCACTTCTTTTCAGTTATAAAAAGATGAGCTCCTAATTTATGTCACATTATGACAACAAAATTAATAATAGTTTGATTTTTTTTTAAATGTGAACCACCTAAAGATAGTTTTTTGAAGCGATGATAGCTCAGTTTTAGTGACGTTGGATACCGCGGCGAAGGTCGTGGGTTAGAATCCTACACTGGGATTGAGCTTTCGGTGAAAGAAAATATTGTGAAAAAACTATAGCACGGTGATAGGGTACTTTATAGCAGAGACCTGGGACTCGACTGGCTAGCTACCACCCTCAGGTTGAAAATCTGCCACCAAGCACCTGTTGGTGTGTGGTCAGCAGTTGCACTTGAGAGCCAGTTAGTTAGTTACCTTTAAGACTTTGTTATAATTTTATTGACGACGGTAGTCACTTACCATCACGTACCCGCCTGGCTGGTTATCACTGGTGTGGTGGCATAAAAATAAATTATATTGTCTGAAAATATGATAGATACTCGCTTGTGTACCGCGGTTTTACCCATCGAGGGTTTTTATATTTTACGGGATAAAATAATAAAAATTTCAATTATTTTTATTTAAGATATTTCTATCGTAAATTATGTTTAGTCAGAGATAATCATGCATAATTTTTAACAAGTAATTAATTCAACATATAAATGTCAGAATGTTATTTTTTTGTAAATTGTTTGAGTGTTGTGTGTACACATTGGTCAGTACGCATCCGGAAATCAATGGTAGGTACTATAATAAAGAGCAGCGCGAGAAAGCGCCCGCTCGCTGCGTGATAGATGCCCAATGCCGAGCAACAAAAAAATAACAAAATCGACTTAGCAAACATGTTTAATAAAATGAATGACTCCCTCGTATATCTTCACCTGCTTAGTATGACATAAATTATAATAACATTATGTTGTACACATTCAAGGAGTCCCAACAAATTCTTATTCACTAGAAATAAGACGTTCCTTTAATAAAGAGAGAAAAAAACACCCGAGTTATTAAGATGACTTCGAAATAGAATAAAAGTTGGAATATTTCTAATGTCACCCTGCTGTTGTACATGGCATGGTGCCTTTTTACTTCATGACGAATGCAATAAAATGTATTGAGTGCTTTTATGTGATTAGACACAAGTTTGCGGCTAAGGAAATTACTATAGAACTCTCGTATAGCCAGCATTTAGGTAGACGTTTTTGAAGAGAGCAAAAAAGGTTAGTTAATTTTACACGCATTTGTTTAGCACAGATTTGCTCGGTTTTTATTGATGATGATTATATAGATCAATATTACAGTTGATGTCTTCCTTCTACTATCTTACCGAGTGCTCATTACTATTGCTATAGCTGACGGTAACTATTATTAAAGTGATTCTAAGATAGGTAACTCAACCACATTCCTTACTTTTATGTTACATTTACTTCTATACTATAATAAAATTATAAAGAGGTAAACTTTGTGAGGATGTAAGGGGTAATCTCTGAATCTACTGAACCAATTTTGAAAATTACTTTACCAAAAGAAAGTCACGTTATTTGTGAGTGTATCTAATAGGCTCTGTATTAATCCAAAAAATAAAAAGATCCCTCAGGAACGCGGATGAAACTGCGGGGGACAGCTAGTATCAAATAAGCGATTTTGGTCATCGTAAATAGATTCTAAGTAAATTACTTGATTGTCCCCTTTTGGTTTTAATACCGTTGCGCGCTGTATCTATAATCTCAAAACAATGCCCTAGTACCTACCTCCCTTTATTCAGATAACCTCAATGGCTACGATAGTAGTCTGAACACAATTAGCGCTAAGCAATATTTAACGGCGATTAACCTCATAAAGTCGTATTAAATTAGATGAGCAGTAAAAATCAATTAGAAGCACCATCGGAGTGATGTAACCGCACGCTCCCGAATTCTTCCTCTTATTAACAATTAGATGGGTTTATGTGTGGAGTAGGTGTGGATTAGTAGAGTTTCGGACGACGCGCGTGTCTCCGCCGGACGACGGGGGCTTAGCCTCGGGGGATGCGACCCTTCAAGCTTCACGTTGACAGCTGCCTTTGTCATGTCTGAGGAGGAATTTTATACTGCGAAATTGACAGATATGCTGGGCCGTAATTCATCGATTGCGCAACGTGTTCCCATGGTTGTTGCGATGAGTGCAATAAAGTATTCGCTCATGTTGGCGGTGCATGAGTGAGGCTCCGTGCACCGTTCACGCGGCGGGAACCGATTTATATCGCCTTGTCTGGTTCTGTTAATGTGAAAACTAAATCAACTCGTTTATTTATTATTTGAAGAGAACGCGTGACCTTCTCTTATGTGGGTATTTAAAGTATTATTATGCTTAACGTTACCGTCATCCTACTCCGAAAGAATCATAACTCTTGATGAAACTGCATCTAAACATTTTATTAACACGGATTGTAGGACAAAATGTCCTTAACTAACTAACTCGTTTTAGCATCAGAAAATGAAAGGATTCTACAGCTCTATTAGGTACATAATGTCGTTTTCAGATATGTCAGTTCTTTTATCCCGCCCAGTATTAGGTATATTTACGTCGTTTATTTAAAACTTGCACAAACTATAAAAAAGTTGCAAACAGCAATAGATTGCGATGCTTATGCAAAACAAACTGGTTAAGATACAAATATAGATACCTATACCCACAACCAAGTTTAAAAAGATAACCATTAATAATTCTGATTTAATGCGTGAGACCATTTCTTTAGCAACTTCTTAATATATAGCTAACATACCAACCTACTATAAAAAATATAGGTAGGTACATCAGTAAGCATACTGGGGTATCGCAGTACAATCACAGTACAAGGTGGAGTTCTCATTTAAAGCAGTCCAAAGTTCCAATCGCTAACCCTCGGCAGGCGTGTAGGAATGCTTCATTGATTTTCCTCAGTATTAGGTATGCGTTTTGTGCGCCGTGAAAGTATTTTCAACTTACCTAAGTGTTTGATTTATATGGAAATATGAATGAAGGTAAATATTTGGTATGTCGATTGCTTCTGAGATCCGGGGCAATACATGACGATCAAAATACTTGATTGGAAATTATTATTTTAAACTAAGTAGTCCTAGCTGTTTTTATATTGTTCTTGTTACGAATATGCCACCTATTTCTGTCTAATTCATTTCTATGTGTTACGCCTCTTTTACATCAAGGAAAAAATGCAAAATTAGTTTTTAACTACTTACTATTACTTATTTAATTAAATATTTGTAGTTATATTTAGCCAGCGAAATTAATTCGAAATTCAATTAAATTTTCACGGGAGTTTAAGGTTAAACCTTTTAACCGGTTAACCGGTTAACCTACCTACCGTACAATAATAATTGTACATTAAAACTTGAAAACTGCAAAATTACTGCCTACCTGCCATCGATCGCGGTTTCATCTATGCATTCCCATGGATCCAATGAACTTATAATAGGTTCTAAGACCTGAAAATACTATAGGTACCTTTAATGAAAATCATTTTAGTAGCTAAGTAGTGGCAACAAACACACACGCTAACTGTCGCATTTATGATAATAAAGATATATTAATTGTACTTAGTTATAATACGTACCTACTTCAATATAGATAATAGTAGGATATAGGGTAATTTAAGGTCCTACCTAGATGCGTAATAAATAAACTTCCACACCTGTCTGGTAACATTACCTAACCATACGTTAATAGGTTTTAAAACTATATGCTTTGTTAAAATCTAATCAAATAAACATAAACAAAATAAAAACTATAAAAATACGACAGATCTATATGACTTAATGAAGATATTAATAAATATTAAATGTTTATGTGATGCGCTGTCGTAATAGAATTGATGCAGCAGCATAGCATTTGTTTTGTGTATCTAGTTAGTAGTAATAATAACCGAAACGGGACATAGGGAGCCGGGTGCAGACGAATTGGTGTAGATAAATTATTAAATGTAATGTTTTCAGATATCGCTATGTCGGGATGGAGGAATGTGGACGATCACATCTCGAAGGGAGCGATCGATGCGGCGATAGTACGCGGCCGGCATACATCTGGTAGCCGTGGTAGCAGGCTAGTTTGTTATCGGCGTGAACCACCGCCCGAGCCTATTTATCGAAGTCATAGAGATTTATTGATGGCTATTTTAGTCAATAACATGACGTCTAACACATTATGTCACAATAAAATAATTTTATATGAGACGGGGAAAAACAACACTGTAATTTATTAGTTTACGGGATATAAATTAGATAATTTTAATACTGGAATACAAATCTATCATCAAGCGATATCGTGAAAAAAAAAACAAACTAAAATAACGTAGGAAGATAAAGATCTAATACTAAGATACCTACCTATCTGCAAATCAATAGCTAAATCTTTATTTTGAAAATAAATGTGCTAAGGGGTCGTTCAACTGGCATTTTATAAAATTTCGGAATGTTCCAAATCAAGATAAAAATTTAAAACAAGTTAAACCACTTCGTGTGTCATAAATCGTTCATAAAATCTGTTTAGTGGCGCAATAAATAAAACAGAAATGAAGGTCCGGAGTGATCTCCATGCATATAGAAGCAATATTACGCAATAGTTTGATTTATTGGTTTCGGCAAGGTGCACAAAATTCTAACGGCTCGTGTCGTTCCCTCCTCAGGAAGCGGCGGCGGCGGCGTGATAGAATTTTGGCTCGGCAATTTTCCCATACGTGTGAAAAACTATTCCAAGAGGCCCGCGGTGATAAATGTGAGGGTATGAATAAATTTGCCGTCCGTACGAAAATCTGATGTGATTAGGTTCGACACCTTGGGCGTAAAGCAGGTGAAAGCGTGCAAGCACCTGTAACTTGCGTAATATAGCTAGTGTGCCTAAAATGTCTTAAAAAAAACGCAAAAATCGTTTAACCACCAAAAAAGAGCTCATTTATTGGTTTTAATTTGTTTTACCCTTAATTCCATTTGCCTACACCTAATAAATTTTACAAACCTAAAAAAGCTAACGCTCGACTCGCATTCTTAATAAAAGCCATTCTCGGCAAACAATAGCAGAATACGAAGCAAAACGATGTTGGAAATCTAAATATTTATTTGAATTACTGTGCGCCCCGTTCACCCGAGCGCGGTTCATTTTGAACCGAGGACGCTAAGTTTCGACCACGAGCCGCAAACTGGACGCGTTCCGCAGCCGAGGTTAACCGAAGACGAGACTAAAATATTTATGAAGGTAACAAACGTAAACGCGTCCAAATGATAAAAATGGTGTAGAGAATCGATTGCGTGAGTTGGGGAAGCTCACCCACCAAGAAGCGGGTGCGAGATATTTGCCACTTCATAAGAAATTATGACTTGACACATTTTGTTTAGGTACCTATCTGAAATACCTACCTGGATACTTATAACAGTAGTATCATTTTCTATTTTCATTAAAAATACTTGTAGGTAATGAGTTTACTTATAAATAGTTTTTATTTTTTTATTTTAAATGAGTAACTTCGTGTTTAAATAATATTATGTACTTATTGTTTGTATAAGGAATATTATTGCACTTAGAATGGTTTATTTAGAATCAAATGGTTCTACCAAAGCTAAAACTAGGTAGGTATGCCATCTGGCGTCGAGCTTTGGAGACTCGTTAAGCGAATATAAACCTATTTCCTGAAATTGAGCTACTGTCAAAGTTTCTATGAGTTACAGGCTGTTACAGGTATCTGAATAGTTCGAATGTATTAACGAAGGTGTCAAGGAGTTACTGAGGAGCGTGAACCTAATATTCAGTAATAGAACTTTATTCAGTTAGGTCACTTACTTTATATATAAAGTATTATTGTTTAATTTGAGCAGAGAGCTAATTAATTAAAAGCCGTGACTACGGCAAACAGTTTTATTGCGGCAATCATTTGCAATGCTCTCTGATGTTCGTATAAAGGTACGTATAAAATATATTGGAGGCACACAACCGCAGTCTGATTGGTTCCGTGGATTATTAGCTGCTATTTGTGTTGTCAATGTTTATGGCCGTTTTATGAGCACTGGCGGTTTTATTGCGGATTCAATTGCTATAGTAACGGATTTGATTAAGTAAAGCAATCGTTACGTTTTGTTTGTCATTAAATGAGTACATTTTATGATCTATATTTATCTGTCCGGAGCGAAATATTGGTTATGAGGGATTTGTGTAACACCCACTGTAACACCTTCATCGTTATGTACTACTAGCTGTCCCCCGCGGTTTCATCCGCATTCCCGAGTGATATTATGTTTTCTCTTGATAAAAAGAATCCTATGTTTTATTCCGGGATATGTTCTACCTGTGTGCCAGGTTTCATCAAAATCTATTCAGCCGTTTTTGCATGATTGATCAACAAACATCCTAACATCCAAACATACAAACTTTCAAATTTATAATATTAAGTACTAGCTGTTCCGCGCGGTTTCACCCGCGTTCCCGAGGGATATTATCTCTTCCCGGGATTAAAAGTAGCCTATGTGCTATTCCAGACTATAATCTATCTCCATGCCAATTTTCAACCAGATCCATTCAGCCGTTCTGGGGTAAATGAGTAACAAACATACATCCATCCATCCATCCATCCATCCATCCATCCATCCAAACATTCACATTTATAATACTAGCTGTCCCCCGCGGTTTCACCCGCGTTCCCGAGGGATCTTATCTTTTCCCAAAGTAGCCTATGTGCTATTCCAGACTATAATCAATCTCTATGTCAAATTTCATCCAGATCCGTTCAGCCGTTCTGGCGTAAATGAGTAACAAACATACATACATCCATCCATCCATCCATCCATCCATCCAAACTTTCACATTTATAATATTAGTAGGATAGTAGGATTAGTAAGATTAGGATTATCGCATATATAAAAATACTTACGTATGTAAGTAAAGTTTCAACAACTTTTCCCGGCTTATAATATGACGTAGGTAGGTACAAAACTAACAAACATGTTTCAAAGCCTATGATTTTTACTGATTCAATAAATTACCTACGTCAATAACGTCAATATGGCATACCTAAACATTTGGGTAGTTGGTATAGACTTATGCGTTTTGACGTTTGTATGTATGAAGCCTGTTTTTTGTGTTTTTCAATTCGGCTTTCTGAATTTCCCTAGGTTGTTAGATTATATTATTAATATCTTAATTTTACAGGGTTAAATTAATTATATGCTAACTTCAAGAACTTTTCAATGGCCATTAAATGGTGAAAAACGTGCACCTTTTATTAGCATCTGAGCAATATTTAAGAGTTGAGAGGTAAGGGAGAGAACCCTCCCGCTCAAGTTGACTTTTACCGGCTCATTTTCTACCTTTTTCCTCATTTTGTTCGTACATTCATTCAGACCGAATTCGGTTAGTTTAATTTGATTTCTTTTTTATGTTTTACGTCTCTTTGATTACAAATGTACGAGGACCTTTGTAAGTATTGCCTTACAATAATTTATAGGTATAACAGTAACCATAATAGTTTTAAAATCATGCCATTTTGTTGATAGATATTATTGTAGTTTTTTTTTATTTAGAGTTTAATGTTAATGTAAAAATACAGTGAGCCGAGCAGTACCTTTTGTAGTTGTACCAGTTCCAGAATAAAATAATCCATTAGGAATGTTATTGCTGTTACGATTTCTCCCTGTTTGTCCACAGGAACAGAAGTCATATTTTAACTGAAGCAATATAAGAATGCTACAGCATATTTAAGATGATACTCCAAAATAATGAAGTTCATTTTCCATTGAATTGTAGTAGTAAAATACAAATTTTAAATCAATAGAATTATGAATGGCCAGTACGTGAGCATAGACACTACAGTACCTACCTACCCAGTGATAGTAAACGCAGAAGCCTTTGTATTTTTTTAGATGATAACCTGAGATCTCGTTGATCTACCTCGTCGTATTAGAGTTACATAGATAAAATGTTTGATGACAGTAATAGCCTATTTATATCTGTAAATTTAAAACGGGATGCTATAATATTTTTTCAAAGGATATTGTCGAGAACAAATAAAACTTACTCAATTGAAATAAAGATTTAATTACAATCGTTACATAATTTTACTCATTATAATAATAATTAATGGTATATATTCTATAAATATCTATATGGAACATTTAATATTAAGTGATTGTATTCGATTTGGTCACATTGAAATTTCCAACTTAGATATTTACTTTTACGTAACAGAATAGGTGATTTTATAAAAGCCTCCAAATTTAGCTAGTCTCATGACCGTAGTAAAGGGATTTATTGTGAAACATTAGGTATTAATGTTACGAAACTGCTTAGTAATCAATAAATTTTCTTAAATATCTATTTTGAATCGATGTGTTTATGTCATTGTTTAATTGAAATGTTACAACTTAGATAAATATTCACAGCTCATATTTTATTAGCGCTAATGGCCAGGGCATGCGCTTAACCTTCGTGTGGGCATCCCTGCGTGTTCTCTATGATAAATCATGTTTTTTTTAAGGAAATTCTCAGTAACTATTAGATACCTACCAACCACATTGTGTAGGAAATATGGCCATGTATATTATTAAGTGAGATAACCTTTCGAAAGTAAACATAATTTAATTCCATTATACAATAGCTTAAATTATTCAAATAATCAATGTTAAATGAAATAGAATATTCAAAATATCTGATCTCGTGTTGAAAGCAATTACAACCAATGTCCAAAAATAATTTTGTAAAATATATTTATATACAATGTATTCTAATAATACTTTTAAACAATATTTATAAAATTCGTTTCGAAGTGTCCATCAACAACATCGAATGTGGCGAAACCATACTAATTACTTTGTACACTTCACTTGAGAGGATTAAAAAATTATAAATCTACAAATAAAATAATTTTATATACAAAGGGACAACAATAATACACAACTTAATTGACGATATTTTTGTATCGGCAATTATGTGTTATGTGTTAACTAAATAAACGTATCTATGTTTGTGTCGTGCGAAGCCTGATTGATACCAAACTATTATAGCCCTCATAGTCCCTAAATAGTCAATGTACATTGCACTTACATCTAATAAACATTAACCGTTAAGTCTTGCACCTGAACTAATAACTTATTGCTCCGAGAAAATCAAATTAAAGTATAATGTACCTTGGAAGAACTGAATATTCATCAAAATAATATAAGAATTTCTTAACAATAATGAAAACCATTCCAATTTTGGAAAGATAAATTTACGATAATTCTCTAAAACCCATACTGGTTAGTATTTAATTTAACACTTAATTGCGCATTTTGTTTAGTTATCTATAAATAATTTGGATATTATGTCCTTATTATTCTTAAATCTATAAAAAATACTGAGCAACGTCGATTTCCATACAAAGTTTCATTTAATAAGTTCTAACGGACAAATGTCAATAAACCACATACAAACAAAATTTAAGTACTTATCGAGCTATATACATTAAAGTTATAATTCTGTGCATTATAGTATAGGAATTTAGAAATAACAATATGCGATATACAAATAAACGTTATACACGGTATCAAATTATACATTATAGGTACATTGCGGTCTGATGACCCAAGATACCTTCATGTTCAGCAAAAGTCCTATTTGCCCTACGGTTTGTTTGCGTAGATTTAACTGAAACACTGTGCCACTGTGATTGTCAGACAGTCCCTAGTGCTTGATACTCGGAGCAGCGACCCAGGTTTCACGTGCTTTACCTGTAACAAACGACAGCGACATTAAATTAAAGTTGTCAATATCCAATTCATTTAAATTTTAGTCACTGGTATCGCTTCGATTCAACGTTTTTGAGACAATAAAAGTATACTTCAAAAAGAATAGCGGTATTTAAATTAACAAAAAAAGAGGTCTGTCTCGATAGCTGTTTCGATTCTATCGCTGCGTCGCGTCGGTCGGTACGAGCCCGCCGCCGCGTTCACACATATAAACCGAAAAGGAAAAAAACATCTAAACCAATCGAGATGAGGTGACGAAACGTTCAGTCTCATTATCTGAGAATTTATTAACGAATCGCCCGGACCGGAAAACCGAAATGTGAAAGAAATAAAAATTCGACCTCGGTCGCGGTCATCTAAAGTTTGTACGGCGTCAATGAAAAAAGAAGTCAAACAGGTTGTCCGAGCGACCTGCGACTGAATGAAACAGAGAGGGACCCGAGTCAGGATCGAGAGATAAAAGGAAAGATTAGGGACACTAAAAAAAATAAAGAAGCTTTTAATGCGGAGGTAGTGTTGTGAATGAAGAGGATCCATTGAGATTCGGCGCCCACGCACGCTCACGGTACGCGTTATCTCCGCTAAGGAGTCCGACAACCGCCGCCAGTGCGTCCTCGTAGCCATCGCCCGCAAGCCCGCGACCCTCTGACGCCACGTCATCACAAACAATACTCATTGTACACTGTTCCTACATTAACGTTTTTGTCTTATAAACAATTCCTACTTGGAATTATTTAAAGTTGCCCTACTTTAAATAATTCCAATGAATGGAATTAAAGTTAGGTGCGTCTCGGATTAGCTACCGCGCTGGTGGCCACCACCGCAACGATACTTCTCCATGAATTATGCATGGATACCTATCTAAAACAAATGTATTTTTATGAAACGTTCGTTAACTGTTGGACAGCGATATCATTTAGCACAAATAATAAAATAAAACGATGCAAGTTAAAGATAAACTAAAAAACTGTCGATTTAAGTCCATTCTTTTTGGGACTACTTTAAAGGAATGCCGCGATAAGGAGTTATTTTCGCGTCAAGGAATTCGAGGGACAAAAAGGCGTGAAAACCAAAATAATACAAAAGGTTATAGATGTGAATTTGTGAGCGTTTGGCTAAAACAAAATTCTTGGCGATGCCGTCCTGTGCGGCAGCGCCGTCGTCGGGAGACGACGCAATTTATTGTAATGAGTCGCGGATGTCGCTGTTTCTTCTAAGAAAATTTTTGATGACTCTCAGAAAAATACAAGGGGGAACTAAATAGAATTAGCCTTCACACGGTAGCTTATTTTCAATCAATTATGTACTGGTCTTTTTTTGTTTTAAATAATTACTTATTTGGCACAGGTTACTTATTATTTGGGTAATACACAAAAGCTATACACAGAAACTTTTGATCGTATGGTACTCGATTATTTAGGTACATCATTAGTGGTGTTGACATTTACTGAATACCTATACCAGTGGAAAGAGCTAATTTGGGCAGGTCAGCGGGCGCCGCGATGAATGTAGGCGTACGGTACGCGACACTTTGACACTGACAAATTACTGAAGATTGCAATCTTGCCGCCCTAAAGGCACGCTACGCGACGAGAGTCGCCCTTCCGCTTTGAGTCTACTTCATTGTTTTCAATTACCGACAAGACACCCCTCCACTACCAAACCGCATCTCTGTTTATGGCTTTCTCGATACTTCTTCTGCAATAGACTATTTACGAGCTGTTTTTTATTTATGTGTCCATCACATTGTTATCCCACAGGTATCGAAGCTCGTCAATTTGAATCAATCAGTAACTCACCGCTAGTGGAGCACGGTCCGCTTTCAGACGGGCGACACGAAACCGTTGGGGTGTTGTAGCGAGCTGGAATAGGAAACATTCACTCTTTTCACGTGGCGTAGTTACTAATTGGCTTAACACCTACCGATTCAAAATGTATGCTGTACGAGCGAATATTTCATGTGTTACGTATGGGTGTGCAGAGTAAGCTCGGCGATCATGCTTAGAACGCAGGGTAATCAAACAGTAAAGTATATTAACCTCTTATAAAAGGGCTTGAAGGCGGCTGATCCTTCGTTGTGATGGGGTTGGTTCGGCTGGTGGTTGTTAGCAGCGTGGTGGGGGTTGTGGTATGGGTCACGCTGAGGTGACTGCTGATGTCGAGGAAAGCAGTAACCGGAGCCACCCCCGCTGCCCAGTGGATTCGCAACGCTCGGCACTTTCATATTCGGCGGTGTTTGCGGTGGCGTGTCAGTTTGCACGTCGGGAAATGCGGCCGGATGCACGCATGGGTGCTGACCGCCATATTGACCGCCAGGGAAGCCTCCATATCTGCCGTATGAGCCACTTGCCGGACTAGCGGCTGCCGTAGCAGGGAGTGCAAAACCATTGGAGCTGCCGTCAGCAGGCACCGCGCGGTCCGGTGGTCCATACGAGTGCTGAGGCCACGGTTGAGCGGCTGGCGGTGGTGTCTTACACGCAGCCGTGTCTGCCAACGACCATATCTTCGGTTTCGATGCCGGAATCGGCACTCCACAATCGGATGTGCTTCGTTTTGACTCCTCCTTTATCCCGTACCCGAGCAGTTGATGGTGCATACCCTGGAGCAACTCGTCCCCTTTCCGCTCGTCATCTGTAAAGATAATCATATTCATCGATCATATTTTACGTCCGATCGGCAATAAAAGCGTAAGCGCACGTTATTGCAATCAGATTAGTAACCAACGCCATAACGCCCATAACTAACGCGACAACAATATATTTTTACCCGAAAAAAGATCAATACGACACGGATTGAACCTCGACGTGACCATTACAAGCGGGACGTAAGTTTTTGCTCGTAAGAAGCGGGAGATTTCGCATCCCTCCAGAAAAGTCGTGTGAAAATACGTTTGGCGTGCAGTGACCCATTCGTTAAGTGGTTATCCGATTAGCGAAGTGAAAATACCACTTTGGGGCGCGACTCCCCTGCCGCGGGCACGCTGCCTGTCGATCCCTTTCGTATTTAAGCCGAGCATTTATTTCGCATTTCCAGGCGCACCCCGCGGCACCGCTCCGCCGCACTGTTCTCCGCGTAATGTAAGGTCGACACAATTGATGGTCAACCTCGTTTTACGATCAATCTTCATACTCGTATAACATAAATTTAGATAATATACCTACACACGATTCTCTGAAACCTTATTAGTCACATTATTATTTGTCATTTTCACATCACTTCCTACGTGATTAAGTTAGTGATGCATTTATTATTCTTCTTCTTTAATAACAGAAATACAACGTCTCAAGAAAAGTAGAAATTTAAAATGCGGTGTAATTAACTTTAGCAATCTTTTTGGTTCGAAAAATTGATGTTATTGTGCAATTACATAAAAATGTTTATTCAGTGAAATTTTATAAGGCTCTAAGTATTATCATAATGCCATTTTCCGTTGTAAAGTGGCGTTCAGTGGGTGCTGCAGGGCGGGACCAGGGCCACTAATGAAATTCAGAAGCCCGCGACCCGCGAGCGACGCCGTCCTCGCAAGTCCTCGTCAAGAGATGGGGGAGAGGCGACGCGGGGGGCGCGACCGCTCGACTTCATTCTCTTTATTCCATTTAATGCTGACTGCTCCTAGCTTTTAAGAGGGGTTATCCGCGTTGCCCTTCACGAGGGATAAATAGGGATGCCACTGATACTACGCGCGAAGATATTTATCCGGCAAATTGTTTTAATTTTCATTGTATTAATCTAATAAAGGCCCACAACGGCAGGCGATAAGTACGAATTAGACAATTTCGTTATGTTTTATTTTAGCAATATGCTTAATGTTCTCGTTAGGTTAATTTCTTTGGAAATTTGTAGGGTGTTCCGTTTATTAAATTACGTATTTCACATAATCGCAAGTGGTTTTCCGTTCGAGTTATTAAAAATATGGTATTTTGTATTGAAATGTGTATTATCCATTTTTTATGGTAATGCGTAAGATCTATATTTTTTATCATGGTTGTATTTATTTTTATTATTTTCCAATATCGTAAAATAGTTTAACTTACTTATAGGTATAAAGATAATAAAAATTACTCCAAAATAAATGTATACTAATAAATAACGTATTATATTAACGAGTGGTTTGTTAAGGAAATCCTCAATAAATATTGATTGAATTGAGTTGTGGAATCGTGTCTCTAGATATGCAAACTATATGTAGTTATCGGGTGAGAGCGAGGGGCGAAGGAAGAGGGTGGAAAGGCGACGGGAAGAGCTTGGAAATCGTTACACGGTGCACACTCTTGATACATAGAGTGGTTTTCCCTTCAGTGTGCTTTAGTCATCGGGCGGAGCCGGGGGCAAAACGAGACATAATAAAAACATCCCGGTCACAGGGCTTCTTACTCCGGTTTCCCCGTTAGGTACCTACTTGGTTACCCCTCAAATGTCACTTTACACAAGGATTCGTGTATCGCGATGTGAATCTAATTTATTTCGGTATCAATTAAGTTATAGATATTATATAATTGCTTTTATGCTAGTAGAAACAAAAATAGCAAATAAAAGTCAGTTAGGCTGTAACATTCCAAATTCCGAAAATAATTTGAAAAGTTAATGGAAATTCGAACTCCTATCTACACAAAATTTCCATCCACGTGGAAAATGAACGATGTTTTTTGAAAGTGATATCCATTTGAGTGAGAGTTTAGGGGTAGAACGACCCATAATCCACCCCACAAGCGAGCGCACTCTGTCTGCAGCCCGCTTGCACTTTATAACTGAGGTCACTGCAATTTATTAGCCTTCGTTCTGGACAGAGAGACGTCCGCCCCGATGCTCACTTGTTTGCGTTACTTCTACTCGTTTTCCATTAACGCGCGTCGGATTAATATTTTGTTTGCACTCCGTGTGCTTACGACAAAAATTAACATTTATTGGTGGGGTCAGAAAATGAAGCTTTTATTCATGAGTGGCTTAGCGCGGGATAGTTTTGGATGTTTGTTTGCCAACGACGGTCTAGGGATCGCGTGTGAAAGCTTTTGTATTGACTTTGTTTGCCATGACTTAAAATGATATATTACATGTCGCTAAAATTGACGTTTTAAAGAATTGTAATGCAGTTGGGTAAGAAGCGTGGTTTATTTTTCCTATTTGTGGGATATGAAATGTGTTATACGAATATGATTTTGCCGAAACTAGGATTTTTATAAGGTTTTTAACCGAATCAAAATCAAAAAGTTTGGTTTCATACAACATTAGAAAAGATACTTAGAAGACTTACCTACATGATAAACCACATGACGTACCTAATACTAATAGCGTCAAAGAAGTTGGAAGAAGGCTGAAGATAGGGGAATGTTTCCGAAAAAAGGCCTTATAAGACTTATATACTTTGTCAGAGCCATCTTTACAAAAATAACAGTTGTTATCAATAAATTATAAAAAGTAGAAATAGTATGACGTTGAAATTTTGAGATTTTGAAATTTAGATCAAGTTTTAATTATTCCATTTATACTCTGAAGTGCTACTGTAGTAGGTTATTTGTTTGTCTTTTTGTTGTTGTCTCTGTTTCATGGCAATCTGTTTGTCACTCCTTTTGAGTGATTTAAATTATCTGGAAATAGTTTGGTTTCAAAGAGAGATTATGTCCAGTGACTAAAGCTCTCACTCTTTGTTGAATCTAGTGGTCAGATTAAGGGAATCCGTTTTATTCAAATAAATAGGGAAGGTTATCTAACAAAGCCACACCTGTACTCTAAACGGACATTGTACTATAAGGTAAATAATATTTCAATTTGTTGCAGATTTAAAACTTATACAGCGGGTTCCCTTTTACCTTTCATTACCTACTTAAAATGCTGAGATTGTGGTCAAATAGTTTATCCAATGTACCTAAATTAACACAGAACTGACTTTCCTATATACTCAACAGTACAATATATTTACAGTAAATTTATACGAACGAGCTTCGATCAGAACAGTAGCGCGGGCAAGTCAAATTTGGTAATCTTTCAGAAATGAAACCGAAAGAGACGTTATAGTGATGTAAATATGGCTTCTGGAATGAAATATAGTATTTTATATTTGAGAAAAACATTAAAAAACTCAGTAACGCGGGTATTGCCGCGGGCTTGAAACTAGTTGGAAATATATTACTAAATTCCTATAGCTTTTATGAGAAATTGTCTTTTGGCAACATTATAATTGCTTAGCGTCAGTACAATTTTTGAATGGTATAAAAACCCTCTTACCAAACGCACAGCGCCCTTGCGTAGGCCCCGCGGAAGTCGCCGCAGGGGCGCGTGCCTGTCATCTTTTATACAATAAGCGGGCAAAAGCCTTGCGATTTTTTGGTCTCTATCGTCAGGTTGTGTGATATCAGCTACAAAACTAACTAGAAGTGAATTTTATTTAAATTTTGAATTTTCCGATGAAAGCCTATGTTCTTGTTTTTATTTAATAGTTTTGTTAATTAGTAAATAAAGTAGTCATTGAAGAGTTCCTTTTGGTACCTATTCGTATCTACGAAATTATGTTTTATTGTAATTAGCAAATAAATAAAGAAATCCTTAATTTTTATCCTCTTAAAAGTATGAATAAAAAACCTACAGAAAATTTTAACTCATTCATGCTCTGGATAGCTAGACTATCTGCCATAAAAAAGCACCGTAAATGAAAGACTATTCCATCATACAATTATTGTGTATTGATGTAGTCAACACCCCGTCGACATCCCTCCCATATAGGTACATCTCAAGTACAACAGTAAGTTTATTAACGGTATTTTATGCCCCCAAGTGCCGCTGCCGGCGGCAAGCGCGACGGCATAGAAACCACGAATTATGTACACTTCTATCCTAACAATAGTCAGGTTCATTACACGAACGTATGCCGGGCGTCAGCCGTGACGCCCTCCACGACGCTTTCCATTAGCACCGTGAAGTTTGCAATGAAAACACTCGTATTTGAAACCATCTTTATTGTAACAATGTCTACTTATAATTTATGTTGTTGACAAGCGAGACTAACCTCCGCCCTCGCTGTTATTGCTACAGCGTACAGTATCACGTTCCGTGCCTAATGCGTATCTGGATTTTATTGTGGCTCTTGAGAACCAACGCTTTAACTTTTGTTATGTATCGATCGATAAATAAGTCTGCGACTTGTGTAACAATTATCGTTGTTTGGTAAATATTACGCTATTATGGTATATTATTTCTGAAATTTTAATATGGAAGACGATAAATGAATATGACAAATAATGTAGCAACAAAAAGGTTTCCATGGGTACACATTATAAATCCCCAAAACCGTACTTACCTACTTACGTTCCAACAGTATCCTCATAAAAGAAACGATCCACGAACTCGACAAATCCTTTAGCAAGAACATGAAGTAGGGCAGATCGTCAGACAAGCCGAACGCGACCTCCGAGCGTCGCCCCGTGTTGTACCGACGAACGGAATACGAGTTATATGAAATTTGGGCTTGGGCGCCGCCCACTTTACTACGAATAGGAAATCCGGGAGCGAGGAACGGTTACGCACAGTTACACGCCTGAGACCCTCCCCCCCTGCGTCCTACGCCCCCTTATTACCCCCTCATCTCGAATCCTGCACACCCTCCGGCTCTCAGCCGCGTTACGCCAATTCTCTCGACGGACGATTTATACACCGACTAAATTAAAGCAATTTTAAACGGTTAACAACACCGGCGAAATTCGTTTTTTATACGAAAAAACATGCAATTCTCACATTCAAATTAATGTTAATGAAACATTGGCGTTCGCAGTGGCAACAATAAAAACATCAGTAATATAATAATCAATAAAAACATTCGCAATGCAGTATAAAACACCATGGAAATGGACAAACAAGATAAGTTTTAATGTAAAGCAACATCTGACAGTCAACATCGATTCCAAGTGTCACATTTGAAATCAATCATAGAATTCGAGTTGACTATCCTGCGTTGAGTGGGGATTTAACTCAACGAACCTTTGTGTGTTTTGATTTTCTCGTCTTGCTCGTCCTTTTCTTTTTCTTCATCAGAGAGCATCGTGTCATCGTCGTCATCGGTCTTGTTCTTCGGTTCCCATGTCATTTTGTTTTCTTTCTTGAGGCGTCGACGCGCATTTGCAAACCATGTTGACACCTGCGTCAATGTCATCTTTGTGATGATTGCCAGCATGATTTTCTCCCCTTTTGTTGGGTAGGGATTCTTCTTATGTTCATTTAGCCACGCCTTAAGCGTCGCTGTGGATTCTCGCGTCGCATTTTTCCGCCTGGCAGCTAAATCGTACCCCGCTCCATATCTGTCGACAAACACATTTATACTTACATATACGTGATGAGTAAACACGCTTCCGGCCTCAGCAATATAATTTCGCATACGCATGACACATTTTTCAAGTGTACAGGCCACATCTTTGTTTTTTAATAAGAAAGACATACTTAATAACCTACTTCTCTTACATAAGTTTTTTCCTAACCACCACCAATATCTATACAATCAATATATATATATATACCTATACAATCCTGTCTATTCTGTTTTGTATCATAATTATTATGTGTTAAACTATGTTTTTGAACAAAATAGTTACGATATATGCGTCGACTCGTTTACAGCTAGCAATAAAGTGGCTTTTAAATTCGTTACAGATAGGCGTTTTATTTGAGGCAATAGATTTCTCGTAACGGCAGCAAAAATAAAGCTATCGTGGCATCGAACTGCGCTCGGTATTACTTTAGGGTGTACAATCCCATTTGCATCCGCATTCATAGCGTAATTGTGGCGAAATGTTCCGCTTCCCTCGGTTTTCGTACGTACCTACCTGACTTCGATTTTCTCTTCGACATGACAAAGGCGCGGTCTGAGGGGCCCAATAAATAGGTATTGCGCGTGAAAATAGTTAAAAAATGGCCCCACATCGTTGGAGGTTCAAGCAAATTGCACAGTAGAGAGTACTGCCTAGAGTATAAAAATGTTAAAGCCAAATTCTGCCAACGTGTTATGCTATGCATGACGTGGATGCGATTTACAAAATTGAAAGCCTATGCTCTTTTAACAGAAATAGGTAGGTATATTTGACGACCTTTATGGAAAAATGAGCGTTTCATTTACATTTTATCTATAGTTAGTAAAATCAACTTATCAAAAACGTATCTATGCCTTGTTTATCGACATTAGTTTTTAAACGATGTCGAAGCTTTGTGTCTTTCTTTGGGCATCGTCAGCTGCTAAGAGGGCGGTCCATTGCATCTTATGCAATTTCAGGGCGGTGCAGCGCAAGCGTGGGCAGCGTGGGCGTACTCAGCAACAATCGATCGCGACGCCATCTTGCGAGCCGGACCGGACATCACCGGTAATACTAGTCTCCGAACGACCACCGGCCAGTGAGTGCTCAGGCGTCAATAATGGCCATTGCAAAAACGAGCCGGTAAATGAACGCGACTTTTTTTAAATTAAATTATATATATGTTACATTAAACAAATGCCAAAAAATTATAAGTTCTTTTTATAAGAAAAATTGTATTGG
The DNA here is from genome assembly GCA_951361185.1 of Ochropacha duplaris. Lineage (NCBI taxonomy): Eukaryota > Metazoa > Arthropoda > Insecta > Lepidoptera > Drepanidae > Ochropacha > Ochropacha duplaris. The sequence continues at coordinate 8,840,408 of OX592690.1, forward strand.
AAAGTAATAATGGTGTAAAGACACATCCACACAGTCTCTGAAACCGGAGCACATTAGTTTGAACACGAATAAGCTCTTCAGAAATCTACAGCGGTTGGTGACGAGAGCACGGGTTATGGAAAATACAGCGCTTTTATGCTGTAATATTATGTAAAAGAACGATCCTCCAGCGAGTTTCGACAGTAAAGCTGCTGTAAGGGGTTGCTCGCTTCATTCGTAAGCTGTGTTAATTAATTTAGACAGTCCACTTACTCGTCGCACCCGCCCGGTGAAAACATATGCACTGGGTTTGGAGAATGTTAATACTTTTATGGGCGGAAATACTTTGTATCTTTCTTAAGTTGGGGACGAAATCGATGGCCGAGCTTTGAATTAAGCTTTATTTGTGCTCTAAACAAATGTTTGGATTAATGTAGTTTGACATTTCCTGTTTTATTTATCTAATATAAAAGTATGTAGATATACTTAAGTTAAGAAATTAAGTTTTAAAAAAATCTAGTTTATCTGCCGTTAATAAATCAACAGAATTTTCATTAGAAGAATTTAAAGATTTGATATTTGTTAGTAAGTTACCTAATTGTTTTTAGAACTAGGTATGGCTGTTCTGTACAGCAATGTGACTAGAGATCAAATAGGTCGCTACTACAAACAAAAAATAAGCATGACGAATCAAAAGCGAAAAGCGGTGCGCTGAACCACTCGGGGGGCAACTACCATTGGTAACATATTTGAGCCTGCAGAGCATTCAATTCTTGCTATCGGAGGTTTACAATCTGCCGCTCAGGGGAATTGCGGCACCGATGTACCCCTGCCTTCCCCTTTACCACCGTACCTTTATATATGAGTGAACCTTCGTGGGCAACTTACCCCCTATACCCAGAGGGAGTATTGGGTTGTATCCTATTAGAATTAGGATTTCCGACTGAAGTGTACTGCGAGTGCGAGCGTTTTAGGGATGAAATTCTTGGCGTTGTTCGATCTAACGTTGTAATTTATTCATTCAAAAAATGTTTTGATCTTGTTACACAAATCAGTCATAAACTATATAAACATTATTCATTATAAAGAAATAGAAACGGGATTATCAAATTATATTTTACAATACTCATGCTGAGGATCTACGTGATATTTTTCATAGGTAGGTATAAATTATAATTAACGGAAGAGTGACATAAACTATACTTTTTATACCGGGAACGCGTAATATATATTTTTTGATGATGATGTGGCCGAAGGTGGTAAGCACACAAAGCTGAAATGAAATGTTTATTCACCCAAATAGGCTTTCACAGGCGCTTATGAATTGTCAGACTCTAATGACTCTAATGCACGGTTCGGAAGGTTGTTTTTAGAAGAGCCGGCAAAAATCTCAACAATTACTCTTTTCAAAACAAAACAAAATTTACAAAGTTCATACGCTCTTGCAATAGGTACTGCAAGACCGTATGAACCTAATAAACACCTATAGATATCGATGATCGTCTGCCTTCATAAGTACTTGAAAACCATTTTATAAATAGGACGATATTATGAGGGTTATATTTGATTACCCTAATAATCCTAAAATAATCCAGTTATGCAGCCGCATAAATGTGGCAAAATTTTAATGACAGATGTGATTCTAGATCAAATAATAATTAACAACATTTATTATTGCGGTGCGTATCAGTTCAGGCAGGCCAAGTTGGCCGTCCGCGTCGTCTCCGTACGATTAATTTAATAACGTTGATAAAATTATTTCCTTCTACATGATTGAGACGTCGACGTCGTGAATGATGTATTAATTAATTAAGTGGAGCTTTCATTGTGCTCGCATTAAAAGCTCTTATTAAAGTTTTTGCTGTAGGTATATGTCTATCCTATACCTATTATGTGGTAGAGATTTTACCGATACAAATATAATGCCCTTGAATTTGTCACCTGTTAATCAATTAATAATATTTTTGATTTAAAATGTATGTAATTAAAACTGAAATTGAATTTAATTCAGAAATTTTATTTAATTATCAAGTTAAATATTTTCTAGGTCTCATAAAATGTGTAGTTTAGGTTTGTCTAAATAAGTAATACGCCAATTTCATATGGTTTTGAAATAATATGCACCCAATACCTATAATTGGTTATTGGACCTAAAATTCATTGCTAACGAGGACTTGTTTTACTTAAATAAAAATAAAATAATTTTTAATAAAAACTCTTTGGAACTCAAAGAAAAAATACGCTCTCCTCGCTACGTTGTTTTTGTTGATAGATCATCGTAATTTAAGGGCAGTTATACATGTAGTTAGTAAGGTAGTTATATAACGAATATGCAGTTCAATAGTATCTTTTGATTGTAGCTCTTGTCAAAACACACACCATAATAGTAAACAATCGTAGCATAAACAACATAAGTATCGTTTGAATGGAATGGAACATGTCTCATTATAAGCGATCTTTACTTGGTTTATTTAAAAAGTAACAACCCAAATCGTTGGCACACAAATAATTCCCTTGAAACGTCGCGTCGTATGCTCAGAGCGCTGTAATTTCCTGCGTATTTTGATCTCAATGGTGCGGCACAAGTGCTCCCTCGTCTCTTTTCACTAATTTTTGTACGTTTTCTGTGCTGTCTTGTGTTAAAAATAGCTGAGTAATTTTTCATTTCGGCGCGCGGCGGGCGTGGCAGATTACAGGCTGTTTCAAATAATACCCCAACTGTACTTAACTTGAGAGTCGAGTGTGCCTACAGTCGTGGCCAAGTTTTGTTGCTCATGTACGCTTTTCATCGTACCAACTCGTTTCTTTGTGAGGCTATTTATTTAGCCCGACTAACTTATTGCAACCCCCGGTACGTTTTATGAGACTTTCAAGAAGTTTTTCCTTTCGAATGAATATAAAATATTTTTGTTAGCACGCGTTAATAAACGTTGGTATTATGGCAGTTACATTGTAGAATTCATTGCTCGTTGACGACGTTATTGTTTCCACTAAGCGAGTTTAATTCTATAAATTATTTTGATCATCCTATGCACGACAGACTAGTGAACAATTGTGCGTGAGTATCGGGGGTGCTATATATCACGGTGTATTTCCGTGCGCGTCCCGGCCCGATACCGCTACGTCTTTTTTACGCATAAAAACTAATGTCGCCTCTAATTATTTTTAGATTATAACGCACCGCCTGCTATATATTAAGTCGAGCGCAGCCGAATTGTCAGCATAACTTTGCTTTGATGTATCATGATTTGTTTTTATTTTCAGACAGTTTCAAAGTGATTCATGGAAGAATAAATTTCAATTGCGCCGTGAAACGTATATTTAATTTGATGCGTCCGCATAATAACATTGTTATGACATGCAAATGAAGAGATTACTAGATTTATAGAAGGTCTTACATGGTATAGACAGTGAGAAAAACTAATTGAATAAATAGCCACCCTTGCTCGACGACACGTCTGACGAGTTGATAAGTTTGCCGAAAACGTCAACGCAACGCACAGAGTCGAGCGATCGCGTTTCAAAGAAAAACTGTGAATTAATCAGGCACTAGTGCGTATGGATGCGACATCATCTGTCTCTGTCACTATTATTCTGGGTGGCAACGTGTTGAAATGAGACGGAAAACAATCGGGAGTGGTTACTCGGTCATTTGTCCCTTGAGGTCGACACGCACCACCTAACACCATACGTGTATGAATGCCTTTATCGTACCGATGGAACTGAACTTTTTATTTTTTAATAAATTATTGAAAAGGTAATATGACTTGCTGTATAAGAACATATAGGTATTTAAAAGGCACGTTGGTATGACGAGCCATCTTCAGTCTTATCAACAACGATCTTGCGCTAGGGCACGGCATTTATGATAAAATTAGACAGACAATGTTATAAATTAAACTAATTCACTATCTTGTTTGTCACTTAGGCCAGAGGATTAGTATAAACATATTCTGAATGTATAGTGCCAAAGCGATAAATGTGCAATAAACGAAAACCTGGTGGCATTGTTACTGGATCTCGGAAAAAAACTAAAATAAAATATATTTGTCTTTATTGGAGCTACCGTTTTTTAGCGCCGAAGTATCCCACCAAACGTGAAAGGGAAATTAGAAATAAACACATAAATAGAGTCACATTCAACAGAACTATCCTATTTTCTTTTGATCAGTTCTTAGACTACAGGCTTAACTCAGGGTTTTAAATCAATCGATTAATTTCCTATACGTAGTCTTCAAATCGACAAGAATATTCTGCGATTAAAATGTGATGCTCAATTCAATCAGTCTATCGTTAGAATTGATCACAGAGAAAAACATACAGATATCTTACATTTTTAACTAAAACAATGAAACAATAAATTGAAATTATGCTCGACATAGAAGGTACAAACAACATAAATGTGAAAAAGAGGCCAAATTCGTTTAAGGTTTTTAGCGTCGCTGATAAAAGAGTTAAAAACTGAAAGAATGCCTTGGCATATGGGACTTGTCCCATAGAAGTTGGATCACTGGACTCAATGGAGTTTAAAGGTTTGTTATGTTATTTTATAAATCTGCATGTTTTAGCTACGTATAAAATGTATCTTTGCTTGTTATTTTATTTTATATAGGCACATTCGATTGATATAAAGTGCGAGTGGGGCCTGACTCTATGTTTGTCGTTTTCATCATTTGTTATTTAAATACCTATACTTAGTGCTATTGTGGCACATAATTTACAGACATTAAAAATTCGTAACTAAGATATATATGTTTTTGACATATAGATCTCGAATTAAAACTTGTTAGCTGTCTCTCAGAGTGAATCAGGTCACTGGTTGCAAGCCATTCCATCCAGTAATATCGGGACTTTGTTAGACCGCATAACATTAAGCTTGTGCATTTGTATTCGTCTTGGTTCCAGGTCCAATCATCCTCATCGCTGCCGCTGTGGGGATCTTGTCAATGAGCTCGGCCATCATGGGCTTTCGTGTTCTCAAAGCGCCGGTCGTATTTCACGCCACGTGGCTCTTGATGATATTATCCGTAGGGCTCTTGGTGTCGCCGGCGTGCCTTCTGTACTGGAACCAGTCGGTATTTCGCGTGGCGACGGCAAGAGGCCGGATGGTATGACTTTGATCCCGTGGAGTGTCGGCAAGCCGTTGGTGTGGGATGCCACTTGTGTCGATACACTTGCGCCATCTCACTTACCGGTGACTTGTAAAGCCACGGGAGCGGCTGCGAATGGTGCGGAAAATTCAAAAAGTACGCCTGTTTTGGTCCAAATTATCAATTAATGCCTTTTGCGGTTGAGACCATGGGTCCGTGGGGGTCTGAAGCTCGTCGTTTCGCAAATATTTTATGTAAAAAATTAATCGAGGCCTCGGGTGACCTGCGGGCGGGGAGCTTTTTCCGCCAACGCATTAGCTTGGCCATCCAAAGAGGAAACGCTGCCAGCCTTCTGAGAACCTTGCCGATCGGCAGCAGCGGCAGCCTCGAAGAAGTTTTTTATATATTATAGTTGTACATTTGTTTGTATATTTTGTACATTTGTTGTAAATCAAATTATAATCTTCATAAACTAGTCTAACTTCAATTGCTATCAATCCCTTTTATTTCAGTTTTACTTTTATTCGGCTCCATTTATTGTATGTAGGTATACTAACAACAGCCCGAAAGCATATTTATGCTTCCTGATCCCAAACTAAGAAGAGCTTGCGCTATAGAAACCAGAAAACTGATATAAATTAGTTTTGTAAATACGTAAGTACCTACTTAATTAGGATAATTACACTCAGACTGTTAAATGTCTGTCCTGGATAGGAATCGAACCCACGACCTGTGGTGTGGTGTGTCATAATTACCTTTATTATGTATCAAGGACAGTTTATTAAATATTCAGTCTCTTCGGTTTTATTAATAATTCAATCAACCATTCCCTAACACTTATGGCGGTTTTGTAGAAGAAGTGGTGAAACTAAGAAGGTATTGTTGGTACAATACCTTCTTAGTTTCGTAGATTTACTGATACCTACTGAACAAATCTGAGTAAGATACCTACTTGATTTTATTCAAAGCGCCAATTCCGTTCCTATCTACGTCACAAGGGAAATGGTTTTGGGGAACCGATAATCACCACATTTGCGTTTTATTGAAATCGAGATTTATCTATACATTTAATAGGTACAGCCTACTATACTATAGGATTAGGTATAATCTGATAAAATGATGGCGATGATGCAAGGGGCTATGGAAAGCTTCTTTGATTAAGTTTGCCCTTACTAATAAAATTGTTGTAATTGATATTTTTATTTAAAAAAATTGGTAATATTATATGCTTTATTTATATAATTGCAATCAAAATTTATAAAAAAAAATCTATATATGTATATAAAATGATAAGTCCTGACTGATCTTTCAACGCCCAGCCTAAACCCTTAGACCTAGAAAGCTGATTTTTTTCCCAGGTGTTGTTTTTAAAACTTGACCGAAGAATAAGAACGGATTTTTCGATATTCAACCTTTAAGGGGGTGAAAAAGGGGTTGAAAGTTTGTATGAAAGTCGGTCATTTTTGAAGCTAGAATCACGAAACGTTGTTTTTAGACTATCAATTAAAAATAAAGAAACATGTGTATCAGCGTTATTTAAATTTATAACCCTGAGGGGCTGAAACGGGGGTTTAAAGTTTGTATGGAAGTCCGCCATTTTTTGAAGCTAGAACCATGAAACTTTGTTTTTAAGCTAACAATTAAAAATAAAGAAACACGTGTTTTAGCGTTTTCTAAAATTCAACCCTTAAGGGGGTGAAAAAGGGGTTGAAAGTTTGTACGGAAGTCCGTCATTTTTGAAGCTAGAACCATGAAACTTTGTTTTTAGGCTAACAAATAAAAATAAAGAAATACCTGTTTTAGCGTTTCCTATAACCTCTAAAGGGGTGAAACGGGGGTTCAAAGTTAGGAGTTATTTCCGTTTCTTGGCATGAAAAATGAGAAGGACTGACTCATCAACGCTCAGTGTTAGACCTAGAAAGCTGTGTTTTTTCTCAGGTAATGTTTTTAAGATGTAGACGAGGATTAAGAAAGATTAAGAAAGAATTCAATCTCAAAGGATACGCGGGTGAAACCACGGGGCGGAAAGCTAGTTACTTATATAATATTATCGATGCTCCGGTAGTAAAACAATCAAATAAGTAAGTCAACTTGATTTTAAATTTCGATTTTATTAGTACCTACGATTACCTAGATATTCAGTTACAGAAATGACAGTGATTTGACAATGTACATAGTAACTCATGTCACTGTCCAAAAACGGATTTTTAACATGTTAAACGCATAAATTATGAATATCTTATAACCATTTCACGAACGAATAGTACCTACCTACCGAAAGGATTTTTATTCACGATGATCAAATACCGCTGTAGTGAATCTATCTCTGCATATTATTATGTTTTGATCTTTATCTCGTAATGATATAGGTGGTTTCTAGTAAAGTGCAGTCAAAGAGTATGCCTCGTGAATTAATCGGTAACATATTTACCTAGTTATATCTAATATTACAACTTGACAATATAACACGTCATACAGATGTGGCCCAACAACTTGATACGCAATCAAATAAAGGGAGTACATATGCGCAACACAACAAAATTTATTAAAGTCAAAGCGAGTCGCCAAATACAAACACGAGCCTTTCGCATTGCAATCTATTAGAGAGATAAGTCTCGATAGGGAGGTATTATGTTAATCCGTGCACGGCGCTGCGTGGGCTTTATCTAAAGTGACGCGGGCGATGTGGACCTCTGGGGTTTTTTAGACCCAAGGGACTTACCCGTAGGCAGCGAGCGTTGGGTCGTAGGGGTAGTAGCCACCGGAGGGTTGAAGGCCTGCCGACGTCCAAGCAGACATCTCACCGCCACCCTCCTTCAGCGCGTAAGGGTTGCTCTGAAACACCGCATAATATAATAAACAAACTCATAAAGTAACTACTATTTTTGTAGCTGTTAATCATTGAAAGATTAAGTTAAAAATCTCAATTAAAATTAGGATAGTTTTGATGCCTACTCGGCGGTGACTTCATGTCATTGAATATTAAAATGTTATATCGGTCGAATATTATTGCAAATTATTTTTTATTTTTTTAAATAGTTATTTGTGTAGGTACCTATCGGCCATTCGATTTTCAGATTATATATCTACGTGCCTAGGTTATTTAAAATTATGGCAGACACTTCCTGTTTACAGGGCATCAACATAAGATTGTGATCAAATGATCGTGTAAACACACCTTGAAATATTGCAATGAATATGCATAAACATAACGTGCATACATCGCGTAGTGTAGGCAGTAGATTGTCAAAATGATACCCTTGCAGTCTTGTAGTAGTAAAACTACTTTATAGTTAGTAGGCTCAAGTACTAAAAAATACCTACATTTATTTTCAATTAAATTCACCTAAGTATCTTATTTAATTTTCAGTTGGATACCACACCGAGCGCTTCGATTATACAAGCTTATAAAATACAGAAAACACCTTTCTTAGTAATAAGGGACTTAACGCTTTTTACCAAGAGTGTCTACGATGAGTGAATGTTATGTTCATATAACTAGATATTTAGTTACAATAGTAAAATATCTAAATGAATTGAATTATTCATCCAAAACAAGGATGAAACATTTAATACTAACATTTCACATCACTAAGCTCACATTTAAGCGGATAAATCTCCACTTATAAATAGCTTTCAGTCAATCGGACTGACAAATACGCCGGCTCGAATTTAATTAAAGTTAACTTAATAAAATGGAATAAACTCACGAATAACAATAAAAGTCCCAAGTGTATGGGCCGACATATCACTATCGTATTTGCATAATGTATGGCTGCGGAGGGGAAAACTATTAAGGCCTGCGGAGTATGCTAGCGCACCCTCTGCGTGATAGTTGTTTAACTGCGTGTGCGGGGCCCTTTACTCTGTTATTCGCATACATTAGGAGCAACTAAATTAAAAGTGTGAACGAGTGTGACGCCTCGGGAGAAGCTTCCCTTGTCTCAGATCCCCAATGCGCAATGCGCGACACCTCCTGTTCTCAAATGAACTGTATTATGATACTGGCACTGGTTGCGACGCGATAACTGAATAACAAAAAGGTACAGGCTTATTTGTCCCCCTATTTTATAAGTAAAAGTGCTGGGTGTAATGTCGTTACATTAAAATTGTTTATGTTATGTTCTAACACTGTTTGTATTTGGAAAAATTTAAAGCATTAGCGCAATTTTGTAAAAATATACTTTAATGCTAAATGCTAATGGTTTTTTATAGACTATAGATATTAAAAGTGTGTATCAAGGGTGTGAGTACTGAGACGACTAGTGATAGAGTGGAGTGGAAGGAAACCATGTTGTGCCCACCACACCTAGCGTAGGATAAGGAAAGGAAGAAGAAGATATTAAAAGTAATAAACTTATCACAAATGAATATACCTTGTGCGCTAAAACGAGCATTTCAATTATTATAGACGTAGGTTTAAATGTATAAGGGTACCTACCTCAAGTATTGAATATAATAGCGTAATTATTCTTCAAGGCAGGTAGGTATGAGTTGTTTACATAAATAGCTAATTTGTTCAATTCATTGTTACAAATTTATCAGGTAGTTTGCTATTTGCGCGGGAAATAATTATTGCTATGTGACGTGACAATTCACTACCATTTTGAAGGAGATGTTAATTTACTAGGTAGACAGAAGGTAATTATAAAAACAGTTTAATTATTATTTGAAGGTAATACTTATTTATACACAAATGTGTGTTAGTATTGGAAGCACTCTTCTTTATTCCCAACTGAGGGCACTGACTGATTGCCCTGAAGATATGATTATCAAAATAATATTTACATCAATTTTATCAGATAATTATAAGCACAATAATTTACTTTAGAAAAAGCCGGACTGGGACCTACTATCATAACGTAATCACGGTCTCATTGGCAATGGGAAATGTTTGCTGTACATAGACATTTTCAGAAATCATATACCAATTACCAATTAATGATTACTCAATATGTCGAGACATCTCAATATATTCGACAAACATAGACTAAATAAATACCTAGCGGTTCGAGGATTTTATCTTTGAACAAGTTTTATTTGAAAGCACGTCGTACAGTATTTACCCATTTTACATGGGACCACGGGGAAATCCTTAAAACAAATATTAGTGTTAAAGTTTGCATTACAAATTAATTGCGATATGTTAATTGGATTGTATAGGTAAATAAAACGCAATGGGTAAATTAAATATGCAAAATTAAATTAAAAGTCTGATAAGTTTGTGAGTAAAACCAACACCTGTTTTTTTACATTAGAATAGATTATCGGATTTTATTTCCAGACAATTTTTACGAGTTTGTAGACGTGAATCCTCCTTTAAGGTGTTGAAATGCGGTGAAAAGTATGGTTTGTTCTGAACAAATATCATTGCATACTTTCTGGCGCAAGTCACCAGTTTTAGAAGATTTTAGCCATTAGTTTTAGAAAAGAGCCATTTAACACCTCGGATCGTCTTATAACAAAAACAAAATAACTATCGTATCATTTTCAGAAAAGGCGCTTCAAAACAAAACTAACTAACAATCTAATAACTTGAAGGTAGTGTAGTGCATTTAAAACTGTGCAGTTTGTAAATAGATAGGGTTAAACAATAGATACATCGATACAATAAAATTCTAGAACAATATATCAAAGCGACTTATTTCGCAATGGTTGAAAGCCTGCCAACGCCTGAGGGATAACAGAGGAAGCAAGAAAGCAACTGTAAATGATTACCACATCATTAATATCTATCACTGTAAGTAAACATTGCACTTTCGACATTCCCCGAAATAAGCCAGTGACAAATTCGACGCAACTCTTTTGTGTAAGATAAAAATTGCTCTTTTTCCTGAATGTGACAGGGTAGTGAGGTGCCCTCCGAGGTCTGAGGTTCGCTAACTATGAGTGATGATTGTCTCGCCCCTAGCATTAGTCGACTTTGAGTCGCACGTGCCGGCACAAACATTAATGATCACACTCATTGTGTTCATTTTGATCTTACAGTCATTTGTTTGTAAGATGAACACCATTAGGTATATACCTAAGTCTAATGATTGATTTGTGATTATTGATGTTGTTATAAACTTAATATTTGTATTTTTATTATAAAGTCTCCTACATGTATATTTATTACAGTATATTATCTATATCCAGTAGTAATAAAAACAATGTGTATTTAATTATTTTAAGTATTAGGTACTTACTTTAAAATTAAACTTTCCGTTGTACTTACCAGGTAGCTACTATACTAGTCAACCGCCTAGCAGGCTACCACCCTCAAGTTCTAAGAGTCATTTTCCATCTTTGTGTGCTAACAAACTCCGTTCTCATCAACACTTACCATTGTCAGATTGCGGTCAAACGCAACTCTATTAACAGTAGGTACCTACTGTTATAAAAAAGAACGAAACGTTGAAAAATGCACGAATATGCGGATTTGACTATGCAATGCTGATATTATGACTATATACCTACCTATATCATTAATTCTCTCTCACTCTGCATTAAAAAACATAAAAATAAAAATATTCAAACAAAATTTCATCACTTATTTCGAGATACTTATTCAATTAGCTTTGATGAGGATTTATTATTATATTAAGGATATATTATATATAATAAGGATATATTATATTAAGGAAGAAAAATACTTTCCTATACATGAAATACATGTTCAAATTTCACGTTCAGCGATGTTCAGCGATGAGTTAGTCAATCTTAACGTATTTCAAGTTTAACTGTTATTCAAATCAAAAACAAGATACCTACAGCTTATCTGGCCATTGAAAAAGTAGGCATTAATAAATTATTTATTACCGAGAATCTTAAGTATGTAATTATAAATATGCCAATTCGCAATTAATACGCAAGGTTAGCTACTCTATATAAATGTTATATAAATTTATTCCAATTTACTATTGGTACTTTTAGATAGTAATCACGGGACATCTTTCAACTTCATATATCTTAGAAAAATCTCAATTTGGAATTATTTTGTTATCACGTACCTACGTACTGAATAATCTTAGATATAAGTTTATGCTGATGATTTGCTAAATAAATAAATTACTTGACTTCTATCTATATATCTTATGCAATTATGATATGCCAGAAACATAACTAAAGATACTTATTCTAAATTTACTTTACATTTAAAACATTAATATACAATAATATAAAACAACATAGGTAATATTTAAAAGTACAAATAATTACGATTGATTCGGATAGTCTATTATAGTGAAACTTTAAACTAGAGGTTACATTATAATAGGTAACTACAAAATTGTGAATAGGGACCAGAATTATAAGGACTACTTACAAACTTAAAATTGTAACTTGTTGCACCAACTTCCCTGAATGATAGGCCTCATTTATTAACTTGTGAAAATCTTATCCAAGCCAATTCATTCCCCTTTTCCGTGAGACTGAACTTAACAACATTTTAATCAATTCTCCACAGAGTTCGCGAGTCACCGCGCGAAATATACTCATTACACCAACCCCAAATAAATATAAACAGTAGCACAAAGGGGCCGGCCCCACTATTAACGTTATTCACACGCGCGGCTAGATCCATAAATAAAATTCAACTACTGCCTACGCTTGTGATTGTGACCCTAGAAAGAAACAAAATAGACAAAGTTCACGTTCGAGTGATCTGTGCGGTTCATAAATAAGGCTCGTTTATTTCATTGCATTAAAGTGGTGATAAGTTATTTGACGGTTCATAAATTTGTACCCCATCGGTGGTTGAGTTGGGACTCACTTATTGACCAGGCGCGGCGTCCCAGCAGCAGCATCGCCCGAGGCGCCGTGCCGACCCGACACGTTGCCAAATCGACTACACTTCATCATTTCGCGACTCAGCTTTTTGGCTACTGTACGCCATTTAGAGGCATGATTTTACTTTGTTGTTGTGTTTTAGCTATGCCATTTTCTGCATCATAAAGTAATTTATATTCACACAGATATAATGCCGTTTCTTGTCGCTTTCTTGTCGGTTAGTTTGCAATTTCAAAAGCCATAGGGATGGCCAACTTTTCAGTTTTTTTTTGCCTTGGAGCATTAAACCAACTCACCCAGCTCACTAGTGAAAAAATACCATAGTGTTAAACTGATTATCATGAAAAACCTGGCAAAATATCGTCTCTTACTGTGGTTAGATTGTGATCCAACACAATTGACCCATTATGTAGTATAAATAGAAAAACCAACCTATACGCATCCTTTTGGTAAATCCCCTGTACAAATACTTGATTAAGAAATAAAGTTATCAATAAATACCAACGTCATTGTCAATTAATTATTCCCTGTCAAATGATTAGATAACAACTTAGATATGAAAAAAAAAACGAAACGTAAACAAAATCATATTATTTTAACGTACTTATACAATGTATAATAGTAATATTATTCATGCCACAAAATAATAAAAGCAAAGCAACATTACTAGCTAAACCTGAAAGTGAATTGTTGCAAGTGGAAAAAGAATGACTCTAAGTGGATAAAGACCGAATACAAACGAAAATGTCATTTCATGCCGTGCGGTGGTGACGCAATCGGTGGCAGGCATGCTATTCCAAACTTTATTCAATAGCAGTGAAAGGCTTTGTTCGCCAAACGAGAAGACAACGTGGTTAAGTTCAATAAAGCTTTCCCCCAAATAAGCCATAAAATGAGCGGCGACGGGCGCGGGCGTTTAGGTAGGTACGTTCCCGTTCCAATTATTTGTTTGTGGAGGCACAATAAAGGCACAATAATTTTATTTTACGTTTTATTTAACATTTATTTCGTTACGGTTATTTCACGGGTATCAAAGAATTGCTAGATTGTGATTTAAACGAAATTGGTTATTTTCCACTTGGAGGGCTATAACATGTTATTTGATATCGAACTTATATTATTTTATTACGCATGATATTGTATTCATAATCAGAGATTTTAACAATATTTCAGGCTTTTTGGATTTTGTAACAGAAATTGAATTATATTTCTTACATAGATTCCATCAGCAACAGCAGCTTAGCTAGCTAGTCGTGCTGAATCCTATTATTTATTATGTTGCATATTTTACAGGGAAATTTTCTGGTAAGGTACCTACATAAGGTAGTAACCAAGCTTTCCTAAATAAAAATACTTCGCATGTTCTTATCTGTATGCTTTCAAAAGCTTTTCAATTAGACGAGAAAATGCAATCGTGGTAGGCAGGTTTCGATGCTGTAGCGTCGTCGAGTACGCGACGGACAGTCGGCTAACCATAAATAAATAAACAATAAACTGGAATTAAACAAGTCAATTGGAGCTCAGACTCAGACAATGTGCGGTCACATTTAACTGCCGAACCCGACGGTAACCGATCGTGGCCGACGTAATTCAATGATCGTAAACGCTCGCAATGATATCAATTAGATGGAGCCCCGAGACCGATAAAGCTCCGCTTTAATTAGGAGAACAAACAACAGACGGTCCTTAATGAGCCGTGAGCGTGTGGAGGCCGAGAGAGGTAATTAGGTCGGGGGAGAGTGCCGAGCTGTGCCGCCGAGAGCGATCAATTATTGAGCCTCCGTGATTGATTTGGTTGCGGAGCGGTTGCGTCGCGGTCGCCCGCTTTTGCCGAACCGCGTGCCGCCGCCTGCCGCGTACCCATCCTCCGAACGACCCAACTTCGACCTCAAACTTAATCCTAATTCAGTAAACTTGTGATTCCCCACCTTAATTGTTTACCACCAATTCTGATTTCCATTATTCGCATAGAACTGTAAGGCAGTGGGTATGCAGGCAAATAGGTGCCTACACGTATAGGTTCCTTCCTGCATGCGTGTTTGCCTGCATGCCTATAGTTTAATTCTGATGCATAAATTCTAAAGTAGTTAGCCCTGTCCATAACGAACGAGGTAGAAGCCAAAAGTAGGGCAAGATGAAACGTTTTATTTTTCGGCCTTGAAAGTCCCAAGATTGTAGGAGCCAGGAAACTGACGCCGGAAGCAACTTCCACTCGCTTTTGACCGCATTATAAATGAATATGGAAAACGTTATGTGAATGTGGTCTTCTAGTTTATTGTATGAATGGAAGCGGTGGAATCAAGTCGAACAGTACCGTCGGCCAAGAAAGTGGTGTACCACTCTAAGGTTGAATGCCGCTTGCAGATTCATAGGTGATAGAGATTAATTTCACTTGCAGATCAATCTGACTACTTATGTCATTATTATGCATCTCTTTCAAGTGATATCTTTTTAGTTTGAACCTTGTTGTAATTTTCGATGACTAGGACACCACTTTCTTGGCCGACCGTACCTGCACTCACTCTCTAAAGTAAACCCTGCAGAAAATCGATAGGCAATATTTTGCCGATGGTCAAGCCTTAACTTAGTACTAATATCATACATAATATATTTCCATAACAATTCTTACAGTAAATTTTACTCGAAATATTGATTGCTCAAAGGCACATTTCTATCGAGAAATTTAAATTCAATGAAAACATAGTATTTAAGCATTAAAATAGAAAGCTACGACAGCTCATAAGAGTTTCCGGGACCCCATGTTTATAGTACTTATCTGATGTCTCGCTAATAGCTATCATTGGAGGGTAGAATAACGCAGCTGTAAAGGCCCGACTATACAAATAAATTACATATAAAATAAGGACATTAAAATCTATTTAGAGTAATAACTATTTATGCTATGAATATAGCTATAAATAAATTAAATGTGTATCATTTAGATACAAAAATAAATGTTAAGAGGTGTCAGCGTAAATGGTGGTCGCGGGGAGGTCGGGGAGGAGAGGACAAAGCACCCCCGGAGCGCTTTTGTTGTCGCGGATTCCCTGCCTGTGACATCTGTCCGAATTGCTACAATAACTCGCAAAAAACTCGCTCCAAATTTACCAACTGTACAGCGCTTCACCACGATTATTTTCCGCTAAATATACAATGTAGCTATCGTAGAACTTCGCTTGCACGCTGAGAGACGTCTTCATTGAGCTATTGTTGCTGGTGACATATCATTTATTCAGTTTAGAATCTGTATCCATAGTTCCCCGGTGGTCCTCGTCGATCACAAAATAGGATTCAATATTACGTTATTGTGTCATAATATTATAAATGGTATTAAATTTTGACACTTTGAAACTATTTTGCAACAAAACGGACAAAATTTTTAGTGACATTTAATTATTTCTTTGGAGTAGGTAGGTACTAAATAACTGTATTACGTAAATTGATATCTTAATATTCTCATTAACAAGAAGTTTTCATTGTTGTACATTTTCCCTTTATTCAGTTATAACTTTTATAATACATACAAATTAAATTCGACCCGAAGAATGAAACTATGAGTTCGTTCTTAAACAAACTTAAATTAGATAATAACATAGTTAAAAGCTATCTCGAGTTTAATCGACACCTTGTTTTTTATTCGACTAATGCTTAGCGCGATAGGCGAGGTGAGCGACGCGGACAAAAGTTACGTGTGGATCACGTTTTTTTAACTTCCGGCCGAGATAACGGTCTGAATAAGCACCTTTACGTTGTAAAATGGTCAAAGTTGCTTAGTAAACGGCACATTTATGTTTTTGTTGATTTTAAAAACACCTACCGCGTGCCCTTTTTTCTTACCCTTATAAAACTTTCAATTATTATCAGGCATATAGGCCGCTTCCTTGGGTCAAGCGGGCAGTCAAACTTTCCGTTCAAGATTAATCGCGAACGCCTTCATACGGAACGGTCGTAATATCCTCTGGTTCCGGGCCGAACAAAGGGACGTAACAAATTTCCTGTGGTGCCTAAGAATGCTGACTAATGTCTACTGGATGAAAGAACTCACGGAAAATTATTGCTATATGAAATACACATCGACACATGGCCGTCGGTGGTCGGTGTGTCGGTGTACGAGGTGTATTCAAACAATAGTAAATGCATTTAGCTCGACCATTGTTTGATTTATAGTGAAAGCGTGTAGGTAATTTATAAGAGTGGCGCGGGAGTGGACGTAGGGCGCCAACCGCCACGGGACGTCGGGAAATCGGGGAAAATCCGAAGATTTATTAGCGGTGGAGCGGCAGGACGCGGCTGACCGCGCTACCGCGCCACTAACTGTTTGCCCAGTCATTAAAGTCGGCAAGTAAACGCTTAGTGCGAAGATGAGTATATTTGCGGAGCAATTAACGCTTTCGAGGTGTGACGAGGGTTTTGGGTTTAGTTAATTTGTCATTGTTCATGAATTTATTATACATGCACTCGGACTTGGTTGGTGTCCAAAACTGACACATTAATCGGCAACACTATGTATTTTAGCCGGCGACTTGGCCATCTCATATTCGTTAATGGTACGTGTATGGTATCGGTAAAATGCTTATGTGTCCACTAGATAAGGCGGCCGATACAGAAGGTGTACCTACGTCAGGATATCACTGTGTAAACATGAGCGGTGTCAATCACTGCGAGGCGGTGCTTTACAACATTTTATCGGTTGTCACATAGGTAATCTAAGTATAACGCATTGATGTCAAATCGTCGATGTACCTATTGATAAGCCCACCCACGTTTCATCGGCTCTATTGCATCATATTAAAGCAATGGCGGTTGATATTATGTACTAAAACACTTATAGTTAGGTACACGTTGTCATTACAAAAAAAAATGACACATGTTAGGTACTTATCGCGCCTGCATAATATGTAGCACCGATATTCAACTCGAGGGAAATTATAAAACTTCTAATTTGCACGTAGAACGTGATGTTGTCATTAAACTTGACATAGGCTGATTTTATTGATAATTTATGTACATACCCTTCTCTGCAAGCTGATAATTTATTTCAATCGCAAATATCTTCGAAATACTGGCATTTATCATAACTTCACAATTACATCGAATCAGAAACTTTTGTTTATAAAATCCCCTTGGAGATTTCAAGCTTCTAGGACCTGTGGTTTGAGTTGTCGTTGATAAAAGTATGAGTCAGTCAGTCAGTTTTAAACGGATGAAATAATGAAAATTATACTACCTAATTGATAAATTTATGAAAAATGTATGGTCTTAAACAAAACAATCATTCCATCATTCTCATCAGTCTAATAGGTATGAAAAAAAAATTTGCTTTTATTGTGTGAATTTTATTACGTGATCACGGGTAAACAAATGCAAAAAATACCTAATTTTACACACAGGTTTCCGTTCCGTCCTTCGAAATATATTTCTACTTTCTTCAACACAGACAATGTCACAGGCAGAAGCTAATATACCTAAATAACGAAAACTAATCCAGTTAACCCATTTCCAGCATACCCCAATTCTACGATAGTAACATAAAAAGTAATATTAGTAATCACGGACACATGCGTTTATACTTATTTTCATCAGTTTTCAACTCTATAAGCATGTAGACAAGTACTAATTTTACCACAAACATTTCGTTTCAAATTCTCTCTCACGTTTGAGATAATTAAAAATAAAATAAACTGCACCGCGGCCATTACTCAGAAAGCAAGGTCGCTTGCTACTGACTAATTAATTGGCGAAAGAGTAATGGTACTAATAGACGTCTTGCATGATATTTATGATGATAAGCAACCCAAACACACATTTATTACGATTCTGTAACAACGTCTACGCGTCCCCAGGGATTCTCTTGAAAATATCTGATTTTGCTTTTATTTGTGCATATAAAAAATCATACTTATATCTACAACTAATAAAGATACGTTTTATTTCATTTTAAAGTTTCTGTCTCTTCTTCTGCCAACAATTTTTCAGGTTACGTCAATCACGTTCCGAGGAAATGATGCCCACGCATATTTGATCTGAAGTAGGTAAATTATATTTCAGATTTTTTAAATCGTTGTGTAGAAAACGATTATCATCATGATTTTCATATCTATTGCGTGTTTATTGTTTGGCAACGTCACATAATAATGATAAAAAGGCAATTGGTATCTCAATATCATTCATATAATTAAGAGACATTTTTCAAACGAAATTATTTGACATTCCTTAAAAATTGGTTCATAGTATTGTGATCATAGAATTTTAGGTGTATCCCTTTTATTGTATCTTGTATGTACTACAATATCACAATTAATCTAAATATTACTACACATTATCTTAATATATTGTAAATAAGATCATACAAATCGTATGCATACCTATTAACCGAAAGATTTCCAAAAAGATGTTATCAAAACTTCAGCAGCTATTGTTATGCGCCTGATACAGATTTGATAATTAAGTCGAAACTTAATCATGGTGATTAATGAACAATGCAACCACTACAGACAGACCACCCACAGGGAGGAGACGGCTTAATAAGACCCTCATTAACACCTTAATGGCTATTCTCAATTCGCCTGATTTCTCTTCACTTTTATTTATTTTTGGCCTCTCGGTCCCGCTCCCAGCTCCTGCGCATCGCTCCTCTCGCTTTGTCGCCCTCCTTTAATTGAATTTCTGGTCTCCTTTTTCTAAACTTATTCTCTTTGACTTAAGATTAGTGATGTATTTAAATTGGCGTTTTGTTACGTTTTTATAGTCGAATCTCGTTTTTTTTTGTTGCCTTTCTGTTTTCTTATCGAACTTTTAATTTAGTGATGATAATAGAATTGATGGTAGAACTTCTGAGGAGTTGGTTGTAGTTAAATAAGATTATAATAAATATGAAGCAGATATTTTCTTTCCGATGCAGCGTCATATGTCCATCAATGGGCAATAATAGAAGGGTTCGGAGAAGGTTTCCGTTTGCAATAAAGGGCCGAGAAATGTGTAAGTAGCGAGACACATGTTGGTGCACATGCTGACATTCTGATGACGGAGGATTTTATTGCCTCCTTAAGCTTTTTGCCACCAGTTTATTATTTAGGTACCAGTACCTACCGTTTCGCTTCTTTATTGTTGTTGTTGTTGTGAGTTGTACCTATTCTATGGATTATACATACGCACTTACTGAAAATATTGTACTATGCATTGAAAATAAAATGTATATATCGTTTTTATTGCTCTGTGTTATATTCAAGATATACTATTTATTTTTAATTACCAACTGAACATTCAAGGATACCTACTATTCATGCTGAGAGGGCGAACATTTTTTTTTATTAGTTATTGCCTGTTTCAGGGAATATTTTTGAAAGAGAGTCTGTGAAATTTGTTTTTTATTTTAGTTTTTGTACCCTATATAAATACTTTCAACATTAAAGGTTTAGCTGAAAAATAATCTTGTATGAGTAATTATAGCGAGAATTAAAAACCTGTACGTATATTTACAAAAAGGGTTGAATGACAATTTTTAAAAAAATATGTGGAGCATTTCTATATTCAAAATCATCAGGATGTTTTATGTTCTAGGTCGAGCTCATACTAAATTGTTTGTTTACGTTCGATAAATTCTTGTTTACTATATTATGATTATCTATGAGATACAATTTAAAATTAATATACCTACTTAGTGAATTCTTGTAATTTAATTTAACTGTGCTATTTAATTTACGTCATAAAATCTCCGACATGTTCTCAGTTGTTAAATTTACGTCGGACATGATATTTAAATTTGTTATGATTTAACCGATTTTCAATATTTAAGTAGGTACTCGTAGCGCACTCTGTGACAAACTTAATTGTGATCTTTTAAATTAATTGTTGAGTTCGGATTAGGCCAATCCATTTAATGTGGGTGGTCAATACCAATATGTCAATCGAGCGATTATAGGGTTAGTTTTCTAATCAATTACATTCATTACATGCTATTAAAGTCCTAATTATGACAGTACATTGTTCAATTAAGAAGCATGATATCATCAAATAATTATTGTTAAATTGAAATAATTCAATGTACCGACATATAAACCAACCCCTACTTTTGTTGATTACCAAAACCGTACAATAGATAAAAGATGGCGTTGCCTATATTGTTAGTGAGACGCAACTTGAACAGACGGCGCCACCGGAGTCGCTCGTGTACAAAAATGGCAGTTGAATATTTTCCCCCACAATAGTCTCGGAAAACACCATAGGAGAAAGAGGTCTTGTAACATGGAACTTAAGGTTTAAAGTTACACGCTTGGCAGACTGTAATATACAACATAACCAGAAACAGGCACGAGTATATTTGTGGTGGAGCATCGTCATTGTTCGCTAAATTGTCGCTTGCACGGAACCGGCCGGCCGGGCTTGTCGTGACGTGAGTTAGGTATGAGCACAGAGCACACAATGACAGCATACATACATTTAAACACCTGTTATTAAACATGCACAGGGTCACAGAGCGTAGGTACTGCAAACCTCGTTAAATACAATGACAGATAGAGATCTCACTGCCGGTGATTTAGGATTCATCCATGCACAATTACCTACACGAGCTGCCACATGATGTTACAATTACGAGTTGAACGACCGCGCTATTTTAGCGAAAACTACTGCAATCAATTTTACTTCGGACACAATTTATGTACTTACCAAAACTTCGTAATCTACAAGACCAAATCTAAATTGTAGGATATCAAACAAAACAAGATTTGAAAAAGCATTTCAAATACCTACTATAAGTGACTCTCAATTTAGCACTTAAATAATATTATTTGTAATGCGTAAGAAGTTTATTTGAAGAAGCGGATCATCTCTTTTTCGATAGGATTTTCTGGGATTAATGGATTTCATGTGTGGCACACGGGTGCCGACGAAAACATTTGAATCGAATAAAAATTTTGCTGCGATACTTATGAAGGTACTCAACCTTAACGACTTTCTTTATGCCAAATTTGAATTTTAGGAACAACTATACCACAAATGTTTTGTGTGGTGTTAAATCTCCGAAGTGAACAGAAGCTTGGAACCACTCGATTTTTAGCGGCTCTGTCGTCCCTTATACGGATTACCGCAGCCGCACATAGCGACCGCCCATTTGTACCCTTTGCCCAGACAAGGTGTTAAACCGAACAGCACCCGCACTACACGTTCTTTAAAAAACCGCAAATTGGAATAATACGACAATTCATGAAAATGTATTCAACAATTGTCATAATTCGAAAAACGAAATACGACCGATGGGAAACGAGGAATTTTGAGTCATTCGAGACAGGTTAAATATCCTTTAGGGCTCTGACAATGTGTAATTGTGATAATAATGGCGGTTGCTTTTTGAATTTATATTTTGAGTTTAAATATTAATGTTTCGTGACAGGGCGGCGCGGCGGGGTCTGCGAGGTGTCGGTGGTTTTCTGGCTCAGCGCGCCCGGACCGGTTCAGCGATGGCTTGCACGCTACGCCAGAAAAGCCAAACACGTTGTATCGCAGTTGAGAGCGATAAACCTTGCTTCATATACGGATACACGGCAAACGACCTATTGGTTCCAATTTGCAGCTCGGTGTTGGTCCTGCTTTAAGAGGAAACAGAGTGGACGATAGCCTACTCGGCGTATTCGGTCGACACTGATCAAATAAACTGCATTACTTTATTGTTCTCGTTACCGAGCAATCAATGTCTTGTTTAAATTAGCCCTTATCATATTTTACGTACTTATGTAAATATATTTAAAATGAAGTAGGTAGGACATTTGTGTAACGTTTCTACCAGATTTTGTATTTGATCGTTTATGACGTTTTAATTTCATAATTAAAAGGAAAGCAATTAATCATAGGTAATGAATTTTCATTTATAATCTAACTAATGTTCTATTTTGATATAAAATATTGATATTTATCTGCCTTCACTTATAGCCTAGGAAAATGGGGCGTTTTATTCTGGATTTGGAAGTTTCGAGTAATAAGTAAGTCTAATAAGTTTTTCCAATTTTTATCGGGTATTGAGTTAAAAACCATTCTAATCAGAATACTGAAAGGCAACAAAAGTTACACCTACCAGTGGTGAATAAAAAGCTGAACTATCAACACCGATGCTTGGGTACGGGTTCTGGTCTGTCGAAGGGTAAGGAGTGCCGTAGACTCCAACTGCAGCGCTCGATAACCGAGGATACGAAGAGAGAGCAAGTCTGGCTCCATCATACTGGCACGAGCAGACTGTCTGCCCTGACACAGGATCAGTAATGATAGGCCGAGGGGTGTCGCAGCAAGAGGCGGCTGGGGTGCTGGCGTGGCTGCCCGCTCCAGGGGACAGCGCGCCGCCAGCCACTCCTGAACCACCGGGGGAAAGTGGTGGTGCTGAGCTGGATCCACCATCAGGCGAAGTTGCGGCGCCCCCGGTGCCCGCCCCGCTGCTGCCCACGAGCAACTGCAATGCAAATTTTTATTTTTTACAAACTAATCCATATTTATTAATAATTCGAAATGAGAACATGATTAAATTGTAGGTAATGACGGTTAGTGTAAACGTTAGGTTAATTTAATACCCAGACCACAGCCCAGTCATAGACAAACTGCACCTGGGTGTAGTGTATACCTATATATCTGTTTGGCTCCAATAATACGATAATACGAATCCGCTTGGTTGAGAATCAGGTAGCTGCTTGTGAGGAAATTTCCCAAAATAATTAACGCATTTATTTAATTACTAGCTGTCCCCTGCGGATTCAACAGCGTTCCCGTGGGGATCTCTAGGATATTATGTCCCGGGAAGAAAGATTTCCCGGGACATAATATCCTATGTTCATCAGGGATATTTAAGGCGATGATAGCTCAGTGGTAAGTGACGTCGAATACCGCGGCGAAGGTCGTGGATTCGAATCCTACAATGAGCTTGAGCTTTCGGTGAAGGAAAACATCGTGAGGAAACTAGGAGAAATAGCACGGTGGTAGGGTACTTTGTAGTACCCGACTGGCTGGCTACCACCCTCAAGTTGAAAATCTGTCGCCAAATACCTATCGGTGTGTTCCGACAGCTGCACTTGAGAGCCAGTTCCCATCTGGCTTTGTGTGCTTACCATCTTCGGCCACACCATCACTTACCATGGTGAGATTGTGGTCAAACACAAGCCTATCGAGAATAAAAATAAAAAAAATTGCTTTCTAATGGTGAAATATTTTTTCAAATAGGTCTAGTATTTTCAGAGCCTGTTCAATGCAAACAATCAAATCTTTCCTCTTTATAATATTATAGATTACTAGTTGACCCGTGCGGCTTCACCCGCGTCCTCGAGGGTACAGTTGAATATTCAAAAATCCTTTCTTAGCGGATAACTACTCCTTATAAGGAATCTACCTCCCTTTCAAGTACCTACTATAATACTACGCGTTTAGTTCACAATTTCATGGGTTTTTATTTATTTTGCGCCGTAACCTAATTATTTTTTTAAATAAAAGTAATAAGTAATGCCAGTGAAAATCCCGTCGAAATTGGTGCAGACGTTTCGGAGATTAGTAATTTCACAAATAGCCAGACAGACAGACAAACGTCTGTCTGGCTATATCGATATTTGTGTTTTAGCATAGTTTATTAATATCAACTTTTAATTAAATATTTCGAAAATGGTTTCATTTTTATACATTTGGTAGGACGGCTTAGATAATATTGAGTGAGTTTAAAGAATCACCTCAATTTTACCATAGGAATAAACAATTTTTTTAAATGTAGGTAATTTATTCCAAATAAAAAAAGTATATTTATGTTTACTACAAGCAGCGATGGAATTTCTAAAAAGTTTGGATACGATTTTGTTTTCACAAACTTTGAATGAAAAAATGGTTCTTAGAAAAATTATTTATTACCCCTTTTTCTATTTCTTCTTTTTAATAAAATTTTCAAAAATCCTTTCATCGCAAATATGAAATGAAATACCCTATGAAAAAATCTAGCTGCCAAATGTCAAGCACTTATATTGAAATAAATTAGAAAGAAAATCCAAAATATGATCCCAAAACATTTAAACCCACTTTTTACACCTTTTCCCCCCTTTAGGGGTTGAATTTTCAAAAATCCGTCTTAGCTGATCTCGCCATGAGAAATCTACCTGCCAAATTTCAAATTTGTAGCATTTATACTTTCTGAGATTTCGTGATTAATCAGTCAGTGGTATTTCACGCTTACGTTGGTGTAATCGTTAAGTGTGTACAGGCGATTATTCCGTAACTAGTACAGATATAAAAAAAAACAACTGATATAGAAAGTTCGTTACCTAATCAGTAAAATGACATCAATAACTTTTTCTAAATCAAACGAATAGTGTCCAAAATTTTGATATTAAACATTAAATTTAGTATGAGATTAGTAGAAAGGTTTTAGTTTCCTTATTATATACAGGATATAGATTTTATCGGATCAAACTTAAATTTCAGTGTAGTAGTGACAGGTAGTAGTAATTGAAGTGGTGACACTAATTTCTAACCAAAGCACCTGTGCATACTTTCCTACATAATGTTAATCAGTTAAAAATACTATTATTCGGTTGATTAGAGAGTCGACCCAACAAGTGGAACTCTCTTGCACGTTTATTTTAAAACGAATGCAAATTGATTCCATTTCTAGGGCAGAGGTAAGATAATATCAGGGGCATCCGCTTAATCTTACTAAGCATCTTTGTAACGCGCCCATTGCGAGAGGTGCTCTCGAATTACTTCGTAGAAATAATTAGTCACAATCATTTTACGAAGATTTGAGTTGGGTTTGCGCTCAGTTAATTCTCGATTGGTCGCAAAGAAACAACTTGATGAGCGTAATTTGATAATTGAATCTAATATCTTGTTGCTTGTTATAATTTAGCCTTACTTAAAAAAATAATAGTTTACTTGATCTTTGTCCAATAACCATATTAAATACTTATAAGATTATTAGGTAGGTACCTGTTTCCATACGAGTAGTTAAAATAATTATTTTTTCTATTTATTTATTTATTTAGTAATATTCGTATTTATTGATTTAGTTGTTAACTGGAATTATGAGTAGGTATGTTACCTACTCATAATTCCAGTTAACAACTAAAGGTATACTTTTCAAAATTATATCTACATCTTATACTGTAATATTTGAACGTGATTGTGCAACAAATTAATGACCAACATGAAAACACGACCATTGTTTAAACATAATGAACGCCTCTTGGTAGAGACGAGGGAAAGACCACTCAACTCAACTACAACGCTTTTGAACTGGCTTAGGTACTTTATCCCCATAACGAATATGAATACTATTTTTTAGTAAATACAAATAAAAGTGTCACTAGGGCGGCAAAAGATTAAAGGAAGAGGGACAACAGATATAGACAAACATTGGGGCCAGATTGACTTAGAAATAATAGCATAAAATACTGTGCACACACGGGCCCCACTTCACCTTTAACGGTCCGTTTGAGTGCGAGCTGATTCTTGTTTTCAATATTATTTTCTTATTTTTATAATGAAATGTCGCTCTAGATAATTTTATAAACTTATTATAGATTTTGCTTGCACTGCAAGTTTTTAAATCTTAACTAATATATTGATCCTATAACCCTATAAGACCTAATAGAATTTTAAAATTCGCTTTTACCTTACAATAAGCTTTAATTCATACAAACAAAGTTTTTGTGTGTGTAGTTTCTCATAAAAACCATTGCAACCCTTTTCATTCACAAAGAGGTTGAAGTATGAAAAAATTGCCAAATACGTTTTTCATTCGTCGAACCTATGCATCATTAATAATAAGCAATCTTCAGAACCGTGCATTAGAGTCTAGACTATTCTGTGTGCCTATTAGATTTTTTTTTTATAAATACCACCATTTCAAAACAACCTGACCGCGGCACCCGGGTCCTGATGATGCGACCAATGATCGCGATAATACACAAAAAAGAGCTAGTGCGCTCTGGCCGCCATGTTTTGTATCAAACATTACCGCTCCTGCGTGTATTCCAGTAATTAGTAATAGCTAACGATAACATATACGTACGCTCTCTGTGTCATTACGTACCATGAAACCGATATTTAGGTATGAAATTATGATTGTGATATCAATCGCACCGCACTATAACGACTTGCCATACCATTACCTACGCCGTGATTGTCTTTGCTTTGGACGTCATTGCAATGTCGATATGTGTACATTAATTGTACCTACATAATCGTGTCTAAGTATATCACTAAAAGCCGCTTTGTCGGTTCTACAGTTGTGTACACATTATGCATTGTTATTAATGGCCATTTTCAATTAACGCTTGATAAATGTGATTAATGCAGAGTGGTAAACTGACATTAGCCACCCAAAATTTACGAAAACGTCACTAAAATATTAAAAAAGTTAAACACAATGTTGCTCTTTGATTTTTATTTATATCTTCTTTATATCGAATTCTAAATTAAAAAAATTAAAGTATTTTGTTTTTATTTTATTAAGTATTAACTAATTAAATGATCAAGACATAATTTACCTATCAATTAAATTTAAATTACACTTATTTTTAAATTCTGCCTACTAACAAGACCTAGGTAAGTACCTACTGTAAATTATATTTAAAAAAAAATGAAACAAAAAGCTTGAAGTAACTGGATAACTACGTCTAGAAAATTTAATCACCAATTAATTCATTGAATAGAATAAAACAGCTTGTTAAGAAAAGTAACGACCATTTATAAGCCAATAAAAACGCCGGGAAAGTTGCCGCAATAATAACAAGGCTTCCTGAGCAATAGGAGGGTTGATCAAATCAAATATAAGCGATATTATGTCACTGTGTACCGAGGGGGCGAAGCTCTAAGAACGCTTGACTGCTTCGGTCAACAAAACTTCCAATAAAAACTACTTGGACGGAAAGCGATCTCAGTCCGACAGAAGAGCAAACACTTCTCAAAGAGAAATACTCCTGCGATACCTATTACCCTTAAATTAAAAAAAGTAGATTTAATCATTTAGTCCAATCTGTCAAATGAAGAGTGTTGAGCAAAGAGAGGGGGCGTGGATTAATATTTTTACAAAACCAACCGATAGGGAGAGTTTATCTATGTGTGACAGTTGTCAAAGAGTGGCTGTTATACAGCTTGATATTCATAGTTTGTCTAGAAATGTTGATTTGGGTAGAAATAAAATAGTTCATATTAAGTTATAGATAGTATGTTAGGGTGTTTATGAGCTATCAATATAGCTCAATCTATATTAACATTTACAAACTCAATATAGATTGTGCTATATCTCTACATCATATAATTTCATTTAAATGTAACCATAGATATTTAGATACTTTTTGAGATGTTATCTAGTTGTTCTTATGTGGATACATATTTAAATGAGTATAATATATTATCTGGGGCACGGCAGTGCCCCCGCCAAGTCGAGCAAAAAAAAGCGGCACGGCCGTAGGTACCATCCTTTTCTCAAAGCAGTTCAGGCCATTTTCGACCCCCTATAACTTCGTTTTGGATTAAACTAGAAGCCTGTATTTCTAGTAACCAAGCAAGCATTGTATAAACACGGTATATTTTAAATTTCATTCAATTTAAACCAGCAGTTTAAGAGTTATAACTAGTCAAAGTTCAGAATTTTGTCATTCACTGACTGACCGATCATCAATACTCTAAGGCACTTCTAGTAGACGTAGAAGCTTCAAATTTTGAATATAATTAGTGTTTAGTGTTGTAGGTATCTAGAAAACTGGCCGAAAATTGCATTAAAAGTTACATATATATATTATGTATAATATCTACAAAACGAAATCAGATGCCATCTTTCTAAAACAACTCCGTATCATTAATATAATTATGAAAAAACTAATGAAGTATTGATGTAGAACTTCAATCGATCATTTTCTTACTTTACCTACCTACCTAAGCTGGTAAACCGCAATCGATCTACGTTTACCACATCGAAATAATAATGCCTAATCTCAGGGATTACTTAATTTGTAAATTGATTTACCAGCATAATTGAACTCTATTTTACTTTAAATTGAAACTCTCGGTCTAATCAACTTCATCACTTATTTAAATGGCGGCCTCTCATGGTCTATGTGGCTAGAAAAGTTATGTAGATATGCGTGAGGCTGTTAGCACACATTCAGTCGGTAGGTAACACTTCGGCGAGTAGGAAAGCTTTCAGAGCAACGTCAATATTTGATGAGATTCGGACATGGGCTGGGATTTGCCATGCCATGTCCAGGCTCAGAGCTCACCAGTCGGGTCGAGGTTGCTATTATATATTTATGTACAATAGGAACTGGGTAGGGGGCATCAGTTATTTACTGAGAAACTAAAAATACCTACTTTATGAATATAAGGAAAATACAAAATGTAAATAATGACCTTACTAAAAAGAAAATAGTGTACCTATACCTAATTTTCTCCACACACGTCAGGGTCGTAGATAGTTACGATGGTACGGTATCATCATCATAATATATTTTATTTATTAATTATATTTATAATTACCTGATTTGTTTTATCTTAACCCATTATTTTATTTTTTTAGTACCTATTGCATGTACTATTTGTATTTTGGTCAGAGATTTAATTTAAATTTTGTTTGAAATAAACAATAGTAGGTTTTTTTTTAAGAATGCTGTCAATACTTATAATTGTTGTGTTTACAAGTAAAAAAACCCATAAAATTTTGTAATGAATAAATGTAAGCATAATGTTAGTATTGCAAATAAATAAATATTAATACGTGAAGAAAAAACTTTTTTACCCCTTTTTACGAAAATTACGCGAACGGAGGAGTATGAAATTTGGCACAGTTAAAGTTTATATGGAGATGGAGTGCAGAAAGCTACTATTTTTATAAAATATGCTATAGAAATACATTAAATTAATAAAAAAAACCATTACACACACTACCATGCGTTTGACACACACACACACACACACATATCATTAACCTCCTCTGTTTGTCAACCGATAAATTTTTTTTTATTGACAGTTATTAAAGAGATTATTTTCCTAAAAACTTTTGGTCAAATTTTGATCAGAAAGCGAGCACTAGTTTCTATAAAATGAGGAAGGAAAAATATTTAGAATGGGAAGGATAAGCATAAAGCATGTCCGAACACAAATAATATAATATGTGATCAGATACATAGGTGAAGGTAAATGAACAGGTGCTGCTTGTAGGAACTGATCTGCTTGAGTTTGTTGTTTACTAAGTCAGTCATAATTAAAATCTATAGATTACTATTTTTGCCATAACACGCAAATATTGTCAGTGAGACTAGATAAATAATTATTGAATGTAATAGGTGTCAGTTTTTTTTGAAAAAAGTAATTGCTGAGTTTATTGCCGACTCTTCTCAGCAAAAGCAAACTTCCGAACCGAGCATTTAGAGACTATGTATTCATGAGTGCCTGTGAAGGCCTATTTGGATGAATAAATATTTCATTTAATTTCATTTGAATAGGTAGGTATTTTATTAATTGAAAAATACTTATTTTAATTGAAAAACATCAGCTACCTGCGCATGGTGGTTCCATTTAAATATAAAGCGTGTTTCACACATGGAATGCGCCATCATAAACCTGACCGACCGACGTAGGTACTGTGTAATGTGTTTATTTTAAAAGCACAGTTAAAAGGCATAAAGATGATCTCATAATTTCCATTACATTAGCAAAGGCATTATCCCGTCTCGAAGGCCCGTCTCTCGCTCCAATTTTGCCCCGGCCAACGGGATATGTTAAAGAGGACATTATAATAATTAGATTGTTATCAGATGTTATTATATGAATTTTCCAAAATTATAAGAGTGAACGACGAAGATAAGTCGACGATATCGTGACGACGGTAGGAATAGATTACGGAATAGCCGGGGGGGCAGTGGCGTAATCGGGCGCACTAAATTCTGGTCCTTTAGAAAAGCACGCCACACGGCAAATCGATAACCGATCATTATAATGATTGGCCTGTAAACGCCGCTCTTATTCTCTTTTGAGACGCTTGACGAACGGGAGTCGTATTTTAATTTGAGCGAAGCTGTGCCCCCGATTCGCGGGAGGGCACTACATGCTGCGTGTTCACTCACTCCACCTGACTGGCCAAACTGGCAAATAACAAATTTACTCACTTTGAACAATTGTATACGGTCAGCAATATTAATTTTCTTGCTCTATCTAAAATCGTATACGTTTAAAATAACGATTTGAAGACTGAAATTGTGTCACTAACCAACAATAAAGGAACAATAAAGTCGGTCCTTCAACGAGTAAAAGTGGTAGCACCTCCTAATAGTGACTTTAAATATTTTTTGTGATACATTCATGGGTTCTAAAAGCTCTTGTATAAATATCAAAGTAATGGGTGGTGGCATCACAAAACATCCTCACATCGAGACGAAACACAAAAGGGGTCGTCTGCTTCGCCGCCAGTTTTCAATTGACGCCACTATTATGCGTATCATAAACATAAATCTTCGAGCGCAATTCCTTGGAAATATTATGTGGCGCTTTGCAGCAGTACGGCGGAAAAATTGTTTCGCACTGAAGCCCACGGCTCGTCCACTATCCTCGTGTACAGTTGAGCGCAAAATTCAGATATCTTTCCAAAATACTGTACATATTCGCACCACTCCCCAGCAAGTGCAGCCTACTATAATGCCTATGAAGCGAGCGCATCAAAAGTAATAGTCGCTTAGAAATATCCTTTTATTTTAAGACGCAAATATCTTTCTACATCATGATAATGTGTTGTGGAGTGTACATTACACATTTACACTGCACTGACATAATATTATTATGGAGTTTGGTGCGTCCGCGTCGTATGGAGCATATAGTCTTATAATGTGTCTACGTTGTTACATACAATATGTCATGGGGTTATTAATGTCTAGGTGTATCAGACTCGGCGTCGGAATGCGCAATAATGCTTAGCTATAATAAAAACGTTCACGCAAACAATGATACGTCTAGAACGCGATAAAATGGCTCGATAGGTACCTACTAGTACTAAAATTGAAATGAGGTGCGTGCGTGATACACGTTGTCACGAAAAACGCGTACATGTAGCCATCGGAACACGATGACTGACGGCTCGCTTGTCACTTATGCATTAATTAATATTGTATAAAAAAATTGTTGTTGAAATTTAAACATTCATCAAAAATAATTGTAGCTTTGATTTCAGTTTGATAAATTTTTTATCACATAAAATTATTGATCATGAGCATTAGTGATGCAATGGCAGCGGCACCTCGGGGCCGGAGATCGCTCCCGTGATAAATATCAATCGGATTGGAAACAACAATTAATGGTTATTTAACGCGCTTTCATTCAATTATCGTCAAGCGGATTGTGCCGATAATTCCGATGGCTAAATTCCCAGTAGTTAATACTCAGTGGGTAGGTACTTCATTTATGGCTCTTGCCATGCGAGCAATGGACTCGCCACATGTTCAATCGGCGACCATTGGACATTAATTCTGCAACGTTCGTAACCGGCATCGGTAGAGCGTAAAAGTATGTTAATGTTACCATACAACTTAAAGAATAACGTAAGTATAAAAAATGTCATATGCTAGGTATTTTATTTAATTGCCCACTCACTCCATAAAATGGCGATAGTACCAACCTACTGCGGTTAATTGCCCAAATAATATATTACCTACAATACTTTTAATTCATACGTAGGTACATTGAGCCCCAAAATTCAGTACCGTTTTTAATTACGCAATTCTCAGCTTTCACACAAACTGTGAAAAGAATGACAATAGATTACATTATGAAAGAGTAGGTACATAAGTGAACATCTACTTTTGAGGCTGATTGTACATTATTTATAATAAGTACAGCAGGTAGGTTCCTATTTTTATGACCGGCTCTTAGTAACGGACATAACAAGCTTCATTATAATTTTCAATACTGTTAATGATATTATGGATGCCACCAGCCTGTTTATTAGTATAAAATTGAAAAACAAAGAAGACATCAACCGCCCATCTTTTTATTTCCCTAGAGCCATTAAGCGTCTATAAAAATAACTCACTCGAACATGAAGTCGCGTTTCGTCGTAGGAGCTATACATCGCCAACAAATCCAATGAAACGCGTTAAGCAGGTAATAGTTT
The DNA here is from genome assembly GCA_951361185.1 of Ochropacha duplaris. NCBI lineage: Eukaryota > Metazoa > Arthropoda > Insecta > Lepidoptera > Drepanidae > Ochropacha > Ochropacha duplaris. The sequence continues at coordinate 8,873,363 of OX592690.1, forward strand.
CCGACAAAACACAATCTGACCGTATGCGAATGTTCAATGGGCCGCGACGCGCCAATTTGAAATCCGTGTTCCATCTTAAATTATCGACAAGTTTAATAACAAGCGTAAAGGCAATAGCAATAATCGCCGCAAATTAATTACCGGCTTAGAGTGAGCGCGAAGAAAAACAGTTAAAGTAATGACGCGTTGCTAAATCATGGGCAGTAGCCTGGCGGGTGGAATGGGGGTGCAATAGGCTAAAATTTATACGTAACGTAGGTGCGGCGGCCGGCGGCGGCTGTTTGGAGTTTGGCTTATAAATAACATTTTGCGGGCGGAGCGGGAGGAGCGGGAGGAGCGGATTATGAGGTCGGAGGACTCAATTAAATTGTGCTACCGGACCCGGCTTTTATTGTGGACTTTTGCCGTGACCTTCCACCGGATTTCCAGATAAATGGAACCACTTTACGCATAACGTTGCTATTCGCACAAAATTTCAGCGAATTAATGATAATGATTTCACCCTAATACTCGTATAGGCGTTTGCTTTGTGTATAATAAGTTAGTATATTCTCACTAATAAGTTTAATATGAGCTTAGGGAGTGGTGAAACAGACGTGAAAGTATATATTACCGACACTTTTACCTTCACGTTCTGCCTTTACAAATGTAAAATTGCTGTGACATATAGACAGACGGACGCACACGGCAAAACTACATAATATGAAGGTTCCTTGAAATGGTAAATACTAAATTTAAGAATATAGTTTCACGTAAGTACCTACGTTAACAAGACTTTAAATGATCCAACGATCGATATGTATCCCATTCATCATCCAACTACAACATACCGAAAGAAGGTAATCTAGTAAAAACGGTCTAATTTCAAAAATAAAAAATCTACTTCGATTATCGGATCCTAAGTCACCAATGAAGCCTCTGTGAACCAATGAAGCCTCTGTATTCACCAATAAAAATGGCTTACATGATGCAGACAAAGCTAATGAATACCCTAGATGTATTTTTTACAATGAGCAATTTGTACCAATGAGCAATTTGTACCAATGAGCAATTTGTACTAATGGTAAAAAAAGTACTAAGTGTAAGTGACTAGTATACACCATGTATGCAATATGCAGTAATTACAAATAAATAATTCAATACCGATGAATAAAAAGGTGTGGAACTATTTTGCTTAGATAAACAACATTATAAGTGAATGGAGCTATGTACCTATTTCATTTTTAGTTTCACCAACAAGTCAAAGGACTGGTCAAAATTTTGAAATGTAAAGTCTCTTTTATTTGACAAAGTGGTCGTGATTGCTTAGCTATTTTAGACTCACAAACCGTCACCGCCTTGTACAGTACCAAGTTCACTTTAATGTCACAACTCTTTGACTGTGCCTCTCTGAAGCTCTCACCATTTCTTGTGCCCATGATCGTGGTCGCATGTAAGGAACTCTGTTTGTTCTTCGGTACCTCAACTGCCATATATTACTATAACTAGCTGCCCCCTGCGGTTTCATCCATGTTCCCGTGGGATTATATCTTTTCCCGGGATAAAAAGTATCCTTATTCCAGGATATAAACTATTTTTGTGCCAAGTTTCATTACAAAAACTCTTTCGCAAATAATGCATTATGTTATCCGGGACGTTTTTTAGAACTTTTTAAGAGAAACAATTTCGTCTTATATGATTGTTGCGTAACTTTAACCGTTTAGGCAGCGCAGGCGAGACGGTAGCTCTCAAAACGAATAAATGTTCCCCGTTTTTGCAACATTTTTCATTGATGCTCCGCTCCTATTGGTAATAGCGTGATGTTATATAGCCTATAGCCTTTCTCTATAAATGGGCTATCCAGCACAAACATTTTCAATTCGAACAAGTAGTTCTTGAGATTAGTGCGTTCAATCAAACAAACTCTTCAGCTTTATAATATTAATATAGATTAGCAAGGCAACCCATGGAGTTTTTATTGAGTGCATGTATGATTTTTTATTTATAACATTTTAATTAGACTCAGTTGTCCTGTAAGAAAAAAATTCTATAGAAAAAAATTGTACCTACCTCCATACATATTATGTAATGGACATTACTAGTAAAGTACAACTAAGTGCAATCGCTAACTTCTCTTTGAGACAGCCGAGATTTATATTCGATAATACGATAATAATTTAGTGATAATCTATGGAATCGTGGATAACTTATGATAACAAAATAATAACCGAATTATCAATATTCAAGAGAAATTTTTAATCTTTAATCAATTTGTAAATCTAAGTTGATGATTGATTTATAATTAGCGAGTTATAGCGACACTAGCCTTCCACCCCGCGGTTTCAGCTGTGGTGATTTTAAAAAGTCCTTTCTTAGTTCTCCGCCAAGGGAACCATTACTCCGTACCATGAAAAATTAAAAATATTTAAATTCTTTTGCATACCTTACCTACTGCAGATCTTGAAAATCGAAAAAAATTGAACTATTCCTAATGGATGCCTATACTTTACATCATAAACCTGATTGTAATGTACCTAAATACGGTTTAGGTTCTGCTTTCGTTGATTAATATTAAGTTTCCACCCCTTTCTCCTCTAAGAGGCAGTTGCATTTTGAAAAACGCTGAAATATGCATTTTATTAATAATTTTAACAGTAGGTATACCATTACCTAATGGAAAGATTTATCTAAGTGAATTCAACTACAAAAATATTATCTTTTAACTATAAATATTATATATAAACATTAATTACTCTCTATTTTGAATAAAAAAACTATTTAATGCAAATTTTCATAAATTTTACACAAAATATGACAGGCTATATAGGTACTATCTGTGCCCCGCGTTTTTACCCGCGTTCCCGAGGAATATTATCATTTCCCATAATAAAAAAGTATCCTGTCTTATAGATATCTAATGTCTCAAGATAATAATATGATCTACCTGTGTGCCAAGTTTAATTAAAATTCGTTAAGCCGTTTTTGCGTTATTGATTTCTAAACATACCTTCAAACTTTCATTTTAGGATGTTGTTGATAATGAAGTCATAACCGTAATTAATATTGCAGTTCTTAAGAGTACCTACCTAGTTTTATAAACTTTTTAGTTTTACTGAATTGACTTCTATTGAAGTAATTTTGATTTCTTGAAGCCACATTAATGCGTTTATTTTTATATTCATAATGTTATAGGTTGATTTTGTGGTTGTTAACATCAAGTAATTAATCCAATTTGAGCTCTAATATAAACAAATACCTACGGGACTCCATACGTTAGTCAAGCGTTAAACATAGACCTTCATAGATATTCCACTAAGTAAACTTGATGTGGATTATGAGAGCATAATATAAAGAGCCCATATATTTTAATTCGCAAATTAATAAATGTGTCATCTTGGACAGTTTTTAATTAATTACTTGAGGACTGTGGTAAACATGTCGACGCAACGTTCAACCGAGTTAAAGAATGACAAAATAAAAACCTTGAATTATGCAAATGCGAGGATTTAACGCGTCAAAAACATAAAATTGGACATACGATAGCAATAAATTATTTCATTATTCGTGAAGATAAAACAGGCATACAAAATAAAAATGTTGATGTTAAATCTTAGCTCAAGTCGTCTTTATTCAAATCATCATTATTTCATAACACTAGCATATATAACATAATAACATTAATGCGCTGGTTTACATAGTTGGTAAGAACACTACCTGTCCCGCCATCCATAGGTCGTGGGATCGATTCCCATCTAGGACAGATATTTGCGTGGATGGACAATGGACATAATATCTGTGTCAATGAATTGATGTATATATGTATTTAAAAATTTGTTGGTAATTTTGTATCACTTAGGTATATGTTTTTCATATCACAAGCTCTACTTAGTTTGGGATCAGATAGCCGTGTGTGGGGAACGTGTGAAATGACGTTGCGTTTTCGTTTTATTTGCATTAAACTCGTGTTTTTGAGTTTTATTGAATAATTAGCTTTCCGCCCCGCGGTTTCACCCGCGTATCCTTTGAGATTGAATTAAAAAAAATCTTTCTTAATCCTCGTCTACATCTTAAAAACATTACCTGTGAAAAAAATCAGCTTTCTAGGTCTAACACTGGGCGTTGATGAGTCAGTCCTTCTCATTTTTCATACCAAGAAACGGAAATAACTCCTAACTTTGAACCCCCGTTTCACCCCTTCAGAGGTTATAGGAAACGCTAAAACACGTATTTCTTTATTTTTATTTGTTAGCCTAAAAACAAAGTTTCATGGTTCTAGCTTCAAAAATGACGATCTTCCGTACAAACTTTCAACCCCTTTTTCACCCCCTTAAGGGTTGAATTTTAGAAAACGCTAAAACACGTGCTTCTTTATTTTTAATTGTTAGCTTAAAAAACAAAGTTTCATGGTTCTAGCTTAAAAAAATCGCGGACTTCCATACAAACTTTCAACACCCGTTTCACCCCCTCAGGGGTATAAATTTAAATAACGCTGATAAAAGTGTTTCTTTATTTTTAATTGATAGTCTAAAAACAACGTTTCGTGATTCTAGCTTCAAAAATGACCGACTTTCATACAAACTTTCAACCGCTTTTTCACCCCGTTAAAGGTTGAATTTCGAAAAATCCGTTCTCATTCCTTGGTCAAGTTTTAAAAACAACACCTGGGAAAAAAATCAGCTTTCTAGGTCTAAGGGTTTAGGCTGGGCGTTGTTAGATCAGTCAGGACTTATCCTTTTATATATATAGATATCGGTGGTGTTTTATCCAAGAAAGATCAATCTAAGTGCACAAGTGAAGTGAAATGAAATGAAAGCGTGTATCGTGACTTTTCAGGTTGTCCCTAAAATTCCGTGAAAAGTTTTAGTGGAACAAACCTGACCGGACTAGTACGGACGAGGACTAGACTTTACAGGGAGTGTCACAATATAACATGACTTTAACATAAAAGAAGAATATTTAAAATAAATAAAGGTTAAAAAGCTTAAAGGTCTAGGATACAAAGCCAATACCTTTAAAAAAAGCCGTGTGTGAAAAATGTTTCAGAAATATTATTATACTGAAAATTCAACACGGTAAACCCGGAAAATTCAAACTGGCATCTTATCGACCTATGTAAAAACAAAAAATCTTTATGTTTTATTCTCCAATAACTTTGTTAGCATAAAACTCTAGGTTAAGTTATATACCTACCTATATGGGGAAGGCTTTTATGTTCATTATATTTTTTCACTTATAACAGCAATTATTGTTGTGCATATCTATAATTGTTTATTAGAATTTATTTAAAACAACAGGTACAAGCATTGGCAAAGGTATGCAACAGCTCAATTTCCATTGAAATTTATTGAATTTTCCGTAAAGGACCCGTATCCCAATGCTATTAACTATTAACTGCTATCGAGTCAACTTGAATGGTCAATTGCATTCGCTCAATTAGACGGAAAATTGTTGTGGGATTGCACTTAAGCCATTATATGGCGTGGCCCTTCAATGCGTTACTTTTTAGTTAGCCAATACGGGGTTCCGTAGGCAGGATATTTAATTGTTGAGACAGAACTAATTTACATATGTTCTTTCAGATAATAAGTATTGTCGCAAAATATAATGAAAATGTATTATTAACCGTGCAATTTTTTTAAAGTATTTATGCATGTGTTTAACTATTTTGATAACACTGTATTTATTAGGTGTTCATAACGTATTAAAATTTATTTTTAAATCCATTTATGGTTTTACTTGAGAGTGGTAGCTAGCGAGTCGAGTAGGTACCTACAACAAAATGTACCCTACCACCGTGCTATGGTTCCCCCGAGAATACTTTTTAGAGTTTTCCTTCACTGAAAGCTCAAGCTCATCATAGGATACGAACCTACAACCTTCGCCACGAACTCAGTACCCTGAGCTATCATCACCTAAAAAATATGTTACCTAAATAAGTAGAGACACGATCTATACCGTGGTATATAGAGACGTTGACATGACCCACCGTTTACCTTTCTGTGTTTGTTAACTTATGGGTTCTCGGAATAAACCAGTTTCTTATGGTCAATAAAGTTAGCGTTCCTAACGAACGTTTTTAATGGTCAAAACCAAATAAAATTCAATTACCGGTATTCTTTTAATCGATTTCAATCTGTAAAGTAAATTTCTCTTCGTTTGAAATTTTTTAACATTACATATTTATTTCGTCACTTTTCTTTGTAAACAAATTAATTGAAATAAAAATCTGTTATATACTCGTATTGGCATCCTCTCTGGCCCATAGGCAGCGGTAGTCACTTACCATCAAGTTGCCGTCTGTCTGTTTATCTAACGGTCATTTAAATAATCATCATTCAATAAAATAAGTCGTTAATTAACCTATCTACAGATATAATATGTTGTATGATATAAGAATCTCAGATTTCCTATCATATGCAAGCTAAATTAACAACACCTAATTATACAAGGTACCAACATACCTAGTTATAGGAAACAATTATTTATGGAATGAATATCTAAGGCCTGGGTGACCAGATGATTTGAGTCAAGTCCAAAACCCAGCTTAGTGGCCACACGCAAGGCATTTAGATGATTTGTTGCCTGAATAGATACTATTTTTATTTTGTAAAAACTCTACCCGCATTAACACAATCGTTGCATGCAAAACATAAATATTCAACAGGGCATCAACTTTCTCATAAATCGAATACAATACAAAGTTGTAAAACGCTGGTCAACGCTTAATATTGTTTTAATAATACTTACCTACTAGTTGTTTCATTGCGGTAGTTTTTATAGAAATGTTGATATTCAACTCTGGCGGGACTACCTGTCTGTGATGCCATTATCTGATCTTTTGTCCGCTGAGGCGCCATCTGCACTTGTTTTTATGAGTAGTACCTACGAGGTATGTTGATGACGAAATCAAAGACCCAGTTGTTTTTATGCGTAGCACTTTTTATAAATAACAATGTGATATCAGATAAGGGATGCAAAACCGATCCGTAGGATAGTAAAGACGGACGTAGTAGACCTTCTAAAACAGATTTATGTAGGTACGTTACTTATTCGTAGGGTACCATGATAGCACCGAGGTTGTGACGTCAAATTCCATGTTTGCTTCCAAAAACAATTGAGGAGCATAGCTAAACAAACATTAAAAATCTAAGCAGTTTCTACTATATTCAACTCAAACGCTAGGCCGTATAGGTAAAGTACGATCACTAATGCCTGGAAAATCTTTGGACTTTATAGTTAGTAAGAACACTTTTTATTAATTGCTTGAGATTTACTATTGATGTATTAAGAAATTTGGAACCTGTAGGTTTTTTGTAGAAGGAATCACAAGATACCTTTATAAAACAGCCTCAGAACTTATGCGTGTGTATATTTTTAGCCTACCTACTTTAGATTTCAGTCAGCATAAAAATTATCTAATTTATCGCCGAACCAGTCAGTTAGGAAATAAGAGATATAAATGTTATGTTATTTACCTAAATGTGAATCATTAAAACACCTCTACCTACTTGTGGATTACCGAAGTACAAAGGGCCTCCGTCGGCTTACATCGTCAACAGGTGATCAAAATGTCAAGCGATAATAACTGAACATTTGTTATTTATTGGCTGACTATTTTCATTAAAAGTATTCTGTCAAACATAATGGGCGCACATATAAGAGTAATTAAGTATAAATTATCTTTTGACACGAAGAGTTCTTTATAGGATGGCCTAATCCCTTCCTAATCCTGATCTGAATAAATTGGAAACCGAGTTAGGCACCCCTCTCTGAAATAGTCTTAAAGTACATTATTGAATCTTGTATTTGAGCCCATCTATACCTATAAAGAAATAAGGATATCTTCGCTTAGTTAGATGGGCTTAATCTTATCTAAATTATAAACCCTTTGATTAAATTAAAATGTATCTTAGAACTAGATTACCAAATACATAGTTTAATAACTTGCTGAATAATTAACATTTTTTAAATAAATTTAGCAGGTTTCTGAAAAATCTAAATAAAAACAATAACAAATATCTTGTACTGATGAGTTCGATTAAGTTGCTGCCGCTGAATACAAGCGGTTCAAAATAGTTCGGTCACTACGTTCATACATATGACTCCCATTGTATCTACTTATTAAGCAGTATACAAATTTATCAACATAATCAGCTTAAAACTGTGCCTCCAGATCGCGTCGGCCATCCGCTCCGCTGCTACCGCTGCCGACTAAGAAGACGCGGAGCTCAAGTCTGAATATGACGACGACGATTTTTTTGTAGGAACGCTCTTCTTCTTTATTGGATGGAAGTTCTGTTTAAATAATTGACCTACTTTCTATTAATTTTATGATACTTAAACACATGTCTATCCAAAATTAGGTAGTCTGGAAGACATTGCTTTTTCACTGATGACCGCCCGTTGTGGGTTCTTGTTTGTGTCAATTATTTTTATTTTCTTTGTGGTGTAAATAAAAAAATCTATGTACCTAGATGGTATACCTTACGTTACACTAACAAAAACAGTTGACAGTTAAAATATAATTAAAAATCTAATAGGTACATTATCTAAATTATCAACACATCTCTAAAAAAATCATAGCTTAGTTATGATACTGACGTATATGTATGATGTCCTATATAATTGTATCTAGTACTTACACTTATTATACGAGTATATAACATGAAATTTATACGAATTTTAGATACCTAGGTTTAAAAGTTTCAACCTATTATGGTATAGTTTTAAAATAACTTTAAAAATAGTTAGGAATAGGTTTATTATTTCTATCTATGTATAGGTATGTTACCATCTAGGTATCTACTAGGTAGGTAGCTAGTGCTACAGATTATTATTTTTGAATATTACCTACTTACCTACTACCTACATAATATTCAAAAGTGTTGTTTGACTAATTTGAAATTAAATTATTTATTCTACATTTAGGCCTAAATAGGTATTTGTCATCAAATAGCAATAAAAGTTTACATTATCTGGGTACATGGTAGTGCAAATGCCAAGTCATAAATAATATCGATATAATGTCTTCATTTTCATTACCTTTAACATACAAATAATAATTAAATATAATTTAGCGTCTCATTCCCATTCACCTCAGGAGGATAGGTACGTACATTGTAAAGATAAGATTCAGCGAATTAGATAGAAGTTTCCAGTTAACAATAATTAAAATGTCTAACTAATATCGGTTAATGGTTCTATACAGTTAAAATTTCTTAATTATTTAGGAACTAACCTGCGAGGCGGGCGGGTATGAGTAGCCAAATTGCGCGTACGCTGCCATCGGGACGATCATATGGGCGGCTTCACACAATACACTGTCTTTGAGAAGTCTTATTATAAGCACGGACGTATAAGTTTCCTACGAATACTACTGTTATGGATTTAATTTAATTTATGTAGTTTATCACAGTTTGTTGTATGCGCGGCGTCTGCGCGACGCGCTGCCATTCCTGCGGGTCAGCGGGCCGGTGCGCGCGCGCTTCGCATGCCGGACCCTCGTGCTCGTATACGACCGGCCTGTACCTTCTTCACACGTTCGAGGTTCAACACCGACTGGCGCGCGTTCCACGCCAGACGCCCCTCCGCTGTAGGAGACGGCATAAAAGGCCCCGCCTTTAGGGCGGACCACGTTAAGTATCCCCCAATCGCAGCGTTAATTTTCTGTCCTTTTCAAAGTAGCACACTTAGTTATGGAACCGGATTGGTGGGGACTATCCCCACTTAATTCGAGCTCCGCCCTAACGTTGTAAGCCGCCCACGGCCGGGTGGGGCGCAGGAAAAAAGCGGCAGAGTCGGCCCGACTTGATCATGTTTATGGGTTTCCGTCGAGACAGTCAGCCAGGCCTGTACCGTGGACAAACAAATCTCTAGTGGCAAAAAAATGGCTCGGCCGAGGACAAGTTGTTTCACCTCGTCAGATTTACGAACAACGACGTTGTATAGAGTTAAGAGTCGACTTAATAAGCATTACGTTTTTATATCTTATTTAAGGATCTTAGAGGAACACAATCCACAGTAGTGAAGAATAGCAACAGTGTCAAAAAAGTTTATAGGGAGATATAGATATTGTTTTAGTAGGTACCACCAAATTTTTTCTATTATAAACGAATACCAATTTTCCGCTTTTTTACCCACAATGACCTATTTTAACGCCTTCAGCTTTGAATTTTAAAAATCCTTTATGCATGCCTGCCATGCCATGTTATAATATGGAAGCTGTATAAAATTTCATACTCCGGCGGATTGCGCGTTGATAGATCAGTATTAGTCAAGTCAAGTAAAAAAATTTTATGAGTGTAGGACTGTAGGTACCTAATAGATGGGTGTAGGTATAATTTATTTTATTTAAATTAGATAATCTAACATATTTAACATCATATAGAGTTTTATATTGAACGTAAAATAATCAACATTCAAACATTTAAATAAAGGTCGTAAGTTTATAATCACAGTTTAAAATACCCTTGCAAACTTAAATATATGGCATAGATATCAAATTTAATCAAAAGACAGCAGCCAGCTGGGTGTTAAATAATTATTGTTTACATTGATTAATACCAGCTAATTCGATAGATTGAGTAGTGACTAATATCTAAAACTATAATACAAATACCTAAAATTATGAATATAGCTAACTAAGTCACTCTGAACTCTAAAATGCTCCAAATTTTATCTAAAAGTGGTGGCGGAGATTGAAACCAAAGTAACAATTAGTTTAAGACCTGGCTTGATAGGTGGCGCTCCCTTTGATCTCAAAGGTTTATGAATGGTTAGTACAGTCGTCAGAGCTCGTAGTAGTTATAACTGTATTATGAGGTTAAAAATTACAATTATGAATTAATAAAATTTCCAAATAATACGGTTTCTTGACTGGAGATTTTTTTTATTCAATGCAAAAACTAATGGGAATTACTTATGAGACCATCGTAACATATTAGGTACAAAATGTTCGAGTAGGTATATGGTGCTTGCTTAGATACCATTGACATAGTAGGTAGGTACCTATTCGTGTTTATTGGATTTAGGATATTAATTAGGACTTAAATGAGTTTTAGCGTAACAAGATATTTAACATGATACTTTGCTCCCTTCAAAAAAATATATCTAAGGGTCAAATAGGTAATAATAATCTTTGGTTAGGCTAACACTTTACAAGTGATATGTGGGCAGTGAATGAGTGGGCCAAATTTTTTTATCAGTAGCATACCTAATCTTACTTCATTTGTAGCCAATATAGCCATATTTAATAAACTTAAGTTAAGAAGGAACATAACATTTTTTTATCATCATCATCATAGGTATTAAAATAGGAATTGAATAAAAATACATCTTAGTACCTACTCCAAAAGGTTCAGCCTAATCAATAGCGCTGGTGGGTGTCGTGAGATGTACTTCTTCGTTAGAACTTGTCCGATGCACTACCGTGCGTAAGGAAATAGTAAAATGTACCTACATGATTTTGTGATATAGGTATGTATTAATTAAGTATGAAAATGAAAACCTCCGCTCATTTTTTGTTGAATAAAATATTATTGTATTTAGACCTACCTACTTGTAATACCCATGGAGTATGGAGTAGGTAGGTATATTTAAACGGCACATCCATAATTGATGTTGCATAATTCTCAGTAAAAAACTAGTAAAATACAATCAGGCAAGCTGACATTATTGACCAGCCTTAGATTTATTGATAGGTCTCCTCTACGACCGCAACGACCTATCAATAATCTAAGTGACTTAGCATTAGATATCAACGTAAAAAAAAAACATTAATAATATCCCTAAACACTACAAAAAGTCACTGGAATAAAACAGTATGAACCAAGTTTGGTATTTTTTTAATTGAATTTACACACATCATAACATTAGGAACGCCAACAGTTAGGTATTGTATATACTTATGGTATAAAATTGTACCTATAGGCATTATAAGTATACCTAAAAGATATAAATACCTACCGACTAAACGCGCCTATTAATTTACCTACAGATTAAATTATAATTTTAATAATTATAGTTTTTTTTTAAATTATGAATCAAATAGTTTTTTTTTAATTCGTACATAATCAATAATGTATATCATCGTCATAAGCAATATTTCCGCGTCTAGTTCTGTTTAGCAGGTCCAGTGTGCAGGTAAGTGGCATACAAGCCAACATCTCGAAAGACTGACAGTGACATGTATTATTAATGATTTTTAAGGCGATGATAGCTCAGTGGTAAGTGACGTCGGATACCGCGGCGAAGGTCGTGGGTTCGAATTCTACAGTGAGCTTGAGCTTTCGGTGAAAGAAAACATCGTGAGGAAACCATAGCACGGTGGTAGGGTACTTTGTAGTACCAGACTAGCTGGCTACCACTCTCAAGTTGAAAATCTGTCACCAAGCAACTATCGGTGTGTTCCGACAGCTGCACTTGAGAGCTAGTTCCTTTCTAGGCTTTGTGTGCTTAGCACCTACGGCAACAACCATCACTTACCATGGTGAGATTGTAGTCAAACACAAGCTTATCAAGAATAAAAAAAAATAACATGACCTACTCAAGGCTTATTATCACATAATTTATTCTACACTCGATATTTTAAAGTTCCTCTGGTCAAACAAGGTCGCAGGACTTATCGTTAAAGATAGATTGGATCCACTTCTTGATATTATGTATGACCTCTATGTTACCATGATAAGTAATGATGAAGCCTTCATAGAAGATGACAACAGTTACTGATGACGAATTGAGAATTTCCTCCTTTTGAAGTTAGTAAAAAAAGAAAGACTATAGATAGTAGGTAATTTGCGAGGGCATATTGATACACCTATTAGGTTTTAGGCTTAAGCACGAGTAATTAAATATTCAAGAATTGCTGAATTATAAACTATAATGTGAAAGTGACTCTGTATGTCTGTATGTCTGTTACTTTTTTATGTCCAAAACGTTAACCATTTTATGATATGACCTTGGAAAAGGACATAGGATACTTTTTTTCTCGGGAAAGGATAAGATCCCTGGGGAACGCGGGTGAAACCGGAGCGGACAGCTAGTTGTATATAAAGATAGGCTTGACTGTGGATATTGCATGCGTGCTAGTAGTAGGTCCCTACCTACCTATAATTTTTGTATGTGTGCCTAAGAATAAAATGGTATTTTTATTTTAATACATAATGTTTAAATTTAGACCTATACATATACCTACAAGATTATTTAACCATAGTAATACCTACGATGGTATTTTTTATCCCAATTCACAACAGTTTAAGGGGTAGGCAAGGAGGAACGAAGATTATAACTTAGAGTGACGATACCTACCACACAAATAGTTTTCAGTCGAGAGCCCTCAGCGCTTACCAAGCAGTCCACGTTAGTTAGAGTATAATCTAATCCTTCCAAAATATGCCAATAATAAATTAAGATACCATTTCATAATTTTAAATTAAGTATCTTACAAATGATAGAATAAATCTAAATAAAAAAGTCCCTGTCAGTAGGCAACGTGCCCATAATTTCATAATTAACTATTTAAATAATTTTTTATATAATATTTCAAAGAGAGTAGCTAGGTATCACTAAATAGAATAGAAATCTCATTTTATTAGACCGCATTATAAAATTATAATCACTACTTTAAAATGTTGTTAACGCCCATTCCACCACGTTAAAGAATATCTCGACATCTCATTTTTCTATACAAGATATGACAAAAAAATGTTTGTGTCACTAATTGCATATCCTTAGCTTTAGTATCAACACATCCGATCAGTCGCCACGAGTGATTTCGAATCGTCGTCTCAGGAAACATGACGTTATGTGGATGCTTTAAGGATCAGTTTGTAGCGCCATCAACATGGGGGTTGGCGCCAAGACATCTGTCATCGTTAATAACAAGCAATTTGAGCCAATTTCGCATTTTTGGAATACACGAAAGTGCCCAGGCGTCTCGGTCTCACGGCAGGAAGTAACACAAAAACTAACACTAAATAAAGTAGTGGTTGACATATTTAGTTTTTGCCCGCGCTTAATAATTACGCGGGCGCAACGTAACAGTAGGTGCGTGATCGTTCGCGTGAACTACCTCGCCCGCCGCCGCGCCGCGCCGCGCGACGGCCGCGGCCGAGGCGAACGTTAGCCATGAACGCTAACAGTTTAGATATTTATGAACATGTGTACGTAATTAATTTTTACGATGGATCAGATAACGGAATCGGTGGAGCGATACGCTTGTCGTACGCGACGTCTCGATTGCGACTCGTATAAAGGTTAATTAAGCTTGAATTAGTGGCCGGGGAGGTTTTTCCGAGCAGCACGCTGTTGAATAATAAAGGCCATGAGTCTGCGGTTCACGACCCACACGCTGGAGAAATACGAACACGCTCGTTTGCACCCTGTATCATACCTCTGTCTCTATTGGCGATGTGTAAACATCGCTATAGAAATAATTTTCATAGAATGTACTCTAACATAGATTAGTTCGGTTAGAAAAACAAGGAAACTCCCTCTGGTGGCGCTCCTCGAGTCACGGATATAAATTAGGAGAGCGGGTTTAATGCGCTCACGTGAATAATCCTTTTGTAACAATTTGATGTTACGTTATGTAGGTATCCATCTACCTATGGCTATGGTGATGTAGATAAAAGGCTCTGCGGAGTGGTAATGTATTGCTTGTGTGCAGCATTTGTTAGAAGTTACACGAGCTATTTCGTTTTTGAGGAGAGACTTGTGTAAATTCGGTTTATCCCCAACAATGAACACGCACCCTTTTCAAATTAGGTATACCTATATAGGTTATGGATTTATACATACTTGGGTTGGGTACCTATTCAGTATGGACTTTAAATATATATATATATCTACTAGCTGTCCTCCGCGGTTTCACCCGCGTCCCCATGGGATCTTATCATTTTCCGGGATAAAAAGTAACCTATGTGCTATTCCAGACTATAATCTATCTCTATGCCAAATTTAATCTAGATCCGTTTAGCCGTTCTGGCGTAAATGAGTAACAAACATACATCCATCCAAACTTTCACATTAATATTTGTTGGATTTCTTGTTTAGTTTTCCAACTTATTATCAAATAGAATGGAACCATACTTTATAGTTAACTTTGATATGCCAATTAGATACTTTATATATTATAGTTGTACATTTGTTTGTATATTTTGTACATTTGTTGTAAATAAAATTATACTTTAAAAAAAAAAGATACTACCTACTATACCTACCTATATTTTTTTGTAAATTTCAACCTAGATATGACATGGCACATTCTGACCTAGTTTACGTAGTACCTCATATTGCCCTAAAATATATTTTTTATCCTTAAAAGTCAAAAATGCATCTAGGACCCTGTAATTACTCATACAGCTTCCATGAGTTCTGTAGTAATTTTAATCTCATCAAAAACATAAATATAAAATGACAGCTAAGTTCAATATTATGATATATGCCTTGGTTGTTGACTTCTAAACAGGTGCCAAGTTCAATGGTCAGTCCTGAAATTTATTTATAAAAACAAAAAATATTTTATAACAGTTTAAAATATCAGTTCTTCTTATAACTTAGGTAATATATTGAAACTTAAGGTCTGACTTGGCTAGTTTTCATATACGAATTTTTATTAATGAATTACGTACTAAAACAGTAATGGAAGAGCCCTATTTTCGATAGCTAGTTTCTACCAGCAAGACAAGTTTTCGGAAGAATGAACTCAGAACTTACAGATTTAGAACTTGCGAAGGCTATATAGTATAATATAATCATTTTTATTAATTTTAAAACCTTACAATTTGTCGCAGGTTTTGAAGCAATGATAGCTGAGTGGTAATATCGGCAATTGCACTTGAGAGCCTGTTTGTCTTTAAGGCATTGTAATAAGGTGTACAACACATTTTGCAATACCCCTGGTATTGCTAATGTCTATAGGCGACGGTAGTCACTTAGCATCAGTTGACCCGCCTGTCTCGTTGTCACTTGTGACATAAAAAAAAAGGTTTTAAATTGCCTGTGAAATTTTACCAGTAGGTTTCAAAGAAGTTTCACTTTAAAAATGTATGCAGGTAAAGTACCTACCGCCACTTCTCGTACAAGGAAAGTGGACAGACGGATGGAAGGATGGCTGGTCATGATGAAACTTTTTTGTTTTAATACTACAGAAACCGGAATGGATGTTAAAAAAACGTAGGTACGTACAATATACATCCGTAATTTACAATTCGCATATTTAACTGACTCTCCCTATATAAATGCAAAAAGTAATCTTTCCCCAAAACAATGGGTGAAATGAAACCTTTTTACGGTGGGCAAAAAACCGATCGTCGAGCGCATAGAATACATATGTCGATAAGGGACGCTCGCGCTGGTAGGTTAGGTACACCGTGTTTACTCGTTGATTAAACATAGCCACGGCCGCAATGCGTATGCAAGCGGACGGACATATTACCAGGGCTCGAATTCTGATTGTTTAGAGAATTTATTACTCTCGTGCCTTGTACAGTTAATTGAATTCGCCTGTAGAATAGGCACGGGCTGAATTGCCCTGCGCCCGTTTATCGTGTCTTCCCAGTACGTGGTCCGAAGCACACCGACGCCATTTTTGTTTAGGATAATAGCTCTTGCCGATTAGATTACCTACGAGACAAATTGCATATGTTTTGTTTCCAAATTAAAATACTTACTAACTATTTGATTGAAGTTAGAATTTTTTTCGTTTTTATACTTAGGTACATAATATTATATTTACAAACGAATTTAATTTAAAAAAATAACTGATGCACCTACCTACGTTGATTTTTGACTATCCTTGATATTTTATTTACACATTAGAGCGGAGTGGAAGAGGAAAATATGTTGTGCCAACCCCACCTAACGTGAGATAAGAACATGAAGAAGAATGCTTCTTGTATTACTAAATACCTACCTAATACCTACTAATTTATTAAGGTTTAATTCTATGATGAAGTTATTTTCATGATCATGATAAGAAATTCTGAAACTACGTGAAATCGTTAGGCTTTGAAAGCTGGATGTGGAGAGATTTTGCCGACTTCAATTGATTTATGCTTCTATATTATGCCTTATCTTAAATGTTTACATTTATTACTAAACTGAAAATAATTTTGGTGTTCCACAAACGATTAATCT
This sequence comes from Ochropacha duplaris, assembly GCA_951361185.1. Taxonomy (NCBI): domain Eukaryota; kingdom Metazoa; phylum Arthropoda; class Insecta; order Lepidoptera; family Drepanidae; genus Ochropacha; species Ochropacha duplaris. The sequence goes on from OX592690.1 coordinate 8,890,478, forward strand.
AAATGTTTTCCTTTGGACCCGTTAATTATTTGTTAAGTTAACGCTCATTATCTTAATAGAAAATAAAAATATGCAACATTTTAAATTCTTGTGATCATTAATCATTGCTCAAAGTGTGACGATGACCTAAATAATATATATTACACATAATCAGATACTCCGAGTTATTTCAATATTTCATCGCATCTTTAAATTATTTGACAAATTTACTTACTAGCAATAGTTATTTGTTATACAAGAGTGGAAAGTTGTTTATTAACCGCGTGCTCAATTTTGATGACCGAGCAAGCGAAGGATTCTAAAATTGAATCACGACCGCAGCGAGGGATTGAAAAATTAGAATCCTGAGCGTAAGCGAGGGAATCAAAAGAGCACGAGGTGAAAAATCTTTGCACTCGAGTGCAACACGTAATTTTTCATCCCACCTCAGCGAGGAAATGACTAAATGAAAAAAAAAGAAAATGGCGAGCGCAAAGCAAATTAAAAAAAAGTACACCAAGAAGGTTCCGAGTCTGAGTTTTTGACAAATTAAAAAATGTATCTTTAATTTCATTTTTTAATTTGTCAAAATTATAATTTTCTATGTATTTTTGTATTAGTTTAAGAATAAAATGGTTAAACATTTGAAAAAACCGTCAATATAGTCAGATGGTCCAAAAATATTTAAAAAATGTAACCTTGCTGAGTTTCTTGCCGGTTCTTCTCAGTTGAAGGCTGACTTCCGAACCGGTGGTAACTTCTGAATTCGACCTTCATAAGTGCCCTTTTAGGGCCTAAACTGAATAAATGGTTTTGACTTTGGCTTTGGCTTTGACTTTGATGTATGATAAATTCGGCACCATGGAGGGAGAAGTAAGTAGGTTTAATGATGATTTGAATTCACAAAATTAGTGCACACGATGTTCTATTTACTTTATCCTCTAGAGGATAATAACGGCTTTTACACTCAGATATCGAAGAGCAAAAATACTCTTTCCGAGATGAGGGGATGAAAAATAACTTTTCTGGTCTAGGTATATTCAGTTAGATCCAGGTTAGTAGTAGCAACTAACTTGAGACCCTTTAAAGAATTGTATTTGCACGCATAATGCATAACATTAATTTAATATTAATCCACAACTATTATTTAAGCTGTCGACGCGTCTTATTAGAGTATCAGGTGACCAGAGGGCTGGCTCCTACCTCGGGCAGAGAATACGTCTTGCTATTCAACGAGGTAATGTGGCCATCCTTCTGGGAACTCTACCGCAGGGCAGCGACCTAATCCAACTCTTTTATTTGAAAATATTTATTAATCTATATATATAAAAGAAAGTCGTGTTAGTTACACTATTACTATACTCGAGAACGGCTGGACCGATTTTCATGGTTTTTGATTTGTTAGATTCGTCTCCGCCCGGAATAGCAGAATAACTATTGAAAAATAAGAAAAATGCACAAAAAAAAGAATAATGAAGACAATTATTTTTGTCGTACATTTCGTATAGAACGACTTTTTGACAAGTCTCGAGATGGGGCTGACAGATGACAGATGGTTTAGATTCACAAATTGGACACGGTAGGTGTCGCTGGAATCGGGTTCTATGTTTTGTTTTAATTTCAGGGCAGGACATCGTCTCCTGGGCCCACTAGTTAGTTATCTGGGGGCACGGCAGTGCCCCGCCAAGACAAGCCAGCGAAGCGAAAACGCAGGGGCACTACCTACCTTTTCTCGAAGCGCTTCGTCGTATTTTTGAACCCTCATAACTTGCCTATAGCAAACTTATTAAACATATAATGTTTCATTTGCGTAGCTGTTATACTTTAGATTTTATTGATATCTAAAAACCCCCGATTTCGTCACTGACTGATGATCATCAAAATTCATAAATGGTACTTTCTGAAGTTCTAGAAAGCTGAAAGACCACTGTGATGAACTACAAGCCAAAGGAAGCGAAGCGCAAGGGCACTACCTACTAGGGGATGGCAGTTTGTATGAGACTTCAGTTTTCACTTCAAAAACTAGGTATATGGCGTTGTTTCGAATTGAAACGAAAATATTGTCACAAGCAATGTATGTACAAAAAGAAGTGAAATCCCACCAAAAACATTATCATGTAAAGAGTGCTGCCAAGACACCACATGGCTCGCACTGTCAAAAAGTAATCAGATCTCATGTTGATCCAAGCTCTACTCGCCCTAACTCTACAAGCTCTAACTTCACAAACTCTTATTAGTGAAAATATGTAACTTGGCCATTTCGTTACTACAAAATCAGAAACGTAATGAACAGTGAATAAATTTTTCACCTTAAGCCCATGTGAATGTAGCGAAATGGCCAAGTTATATATTTTCACAAATAAGAGTTTGTGAAGTTAGAGCTTGTAGAGTTAGGGCGTGTAAAGTTAGAAGCTTGGATCAACATGAGATCTGATTACTTTTTGACAGTGCGAGCCATGTGGTGTCTTGGCAGCACTCTTTACATGATAATGTTTTTGGTGGGATATTTTATACACGTTATAGATAGTGCTATCTACGAAGACGCACCCCACTCTTTTTCCTAATCCCTTATCTACAGTGCAAGGGTACATCCTTTTGTTAGTGTTGTAGTGCTGCATATCGACACATACATATCGATATATGCCATTAAACATATCAACAATACTACAACACCAACGAAAGGATCCACACATGCACTGTAACAGATTAGGAAAATGAGTGGGGCGCGTCTTCGTGGATGGCACTACCTATATTATTATTATGATATAGTTAAGTTAGGTTTGGTATTTTATCTATTAACTAGCTGTTCCGCGCGTATTCACCCGCGTTCCCGAGGGATCTTAACTTTACCCGGGATAAAAAGTAGCCCATGTGCTATTCCAGACTATAATCTATCTCCATGCCAAATTTCAACCAGATCCATTCAGCCGTTCTGGCGTAAATGAGTAACAAACATACATCCATCCATCCATCCAAACTTTCACATTTATAATATTAGTAAGATTTCATTTTTGTAAAATTTAGGATGTCTCAAATTAGTAATACTTGAATTAAATAAAATAGTTAAACAATATTAAAACCTATGTTATGATTATATTATCAAATTAAAATCAACCCTAATTCAGTAGGATAAATAGTGAACTACAAATGAGTTGAAGCGTCACGATACACTCGAGCGATGAAAATGGTCAGCCTGCTCCGTCTGTTGTAGACTAACTGGCTAAAAATATTAGCCAGTTAGTTTTAAACAGGACTGGTAATGAGTCCTCGAAATTCCCTCGCGGTATTTTTGATTGACAACTCTTTCAATACGACATCACAGTCCAATCATCGATAAAGCTCATAATAGACAACTCTACAATCATATCAAACTGCATTTAAAAAATCAAAATTACTTGATATCTCCATTAATACGCTTCAGAGGTTTCGTAGTTAGCTTTTAGTAACACGTACCTACCTAAATTTAAAAAAATGTTACGCTCGGTTATTAAGTGGAACAGAATAAAGTTCTGCAGTGCAAAACTACCACACGATAAAGCGCATCTGCCTCCAGTCTACGTTATTCTTTTCTTAAGGACTCTCAATATAATCGAAGACACTTGAAAATATCACCGAACACATTCACCGGATACAGGGGAAGCATCTTATCCATGCCACTTGTATTCCATATCTGTTGTACACGTGTCAAATATGTTTACAGACATTTTCGTTGCTTTATCGCGTTTATAAATTGCTTTTTGTTTTTAATTAACACGGTGCTGTTGATACTGGTGTGGCGCACGCGAGATTTCAGTAGCAGGCTACGGTTAAAGGAAAACTAGTAGGTACCTAATCCGCTGTTAATTGTTATTACTTAACAGTAAAAAGTATATTCAAGGTAAAAAAAAGTTCCTGTAGTAATTAATTATGGTTTTACCCGCCATTATCTATTAGATTAACTTTCAGTGCCCTAAAAGATTATGTTACATTGTTGGCATTATTCTCGTTGAATGAAAATTTATCAAATATATGTATTTGCTTCGATGAGTTATTTGGTAAGTAAATTAAATTAATATAATTTATTTTAATTAATTATGGACAACCTATAAGGCATTAAACCTAACATTTCCCACATTATATAAGTAAAAAACGATATATGCCTAAGAGCTCCTTCAATTATTCACTGTCGCGTCATTCTGATGTGGACAAGTTTAAATAGAATTTCACCAGCGTTCCCAGAGGCAAAAAAAATTAAATCCATTTTACTCGTTGATAATGTAGCTTTCTATTATGTTGGAGAATTTTAAAAGTCGGTTTAGTATTTTTTTAATATTGTCCATTACATTAGTGTAAAGTATATAGGTATGTAGGTGTCAATATTATAATTATACAAAAAAAAATGTAGGTATCTTTATTATAATGTAGTCTATTTACACACAACTCAATTTTTCACTTCAATAAAAGCAGCGATAAAATAAATATATCTAACTGTAAGTAAACAAAATACCTAATATATAGTAGTAATATATATTTATTTCTCTTAATACCTCCATAGGTAGATATAATGCCATTAAACAAAACAAACCTGAACCCTAAACCAAAAATATGCCATCACTTATTTGATATATCTATCGTCAATAACTAAAAAGAAAGTCAAATAAAATAAGACTATTGAAAATTCAAATAGAATTTCAAACCCAAATGTAACATAAAATTCAACTTCAACATACGTCTTTGTACGGAATACACGACTAGATAGAATAGATATAGTCACCAAAGAGCTTTCCAAGACGATCTCCCTAGGAATGCATTTACATGTCACAAGATCCTATGGGAAAATCCACACGTGGCGTTGATTGTCTACTAGTATAGGTACCTGCCCCATTGTATAACACGTAACATGAACCATGTTATTAGCAGATCGATTCCTAGTTACCTACTATTCAGAAATCAGACATTTTGAAATGGGGTGTTAGTGTCAAAGTGAACAGAAATTAGTGACTTACTTATGTACCTATTCAATTCTACAAGCATTATGCACTTTTGTACTAAGCGATACGAGTATTACTTTAAACAATTTCATCAATGTATTTGTATCTTATTGGTCTTAAGTTTTAAAGACGAGGTAAAAAAATCATGATGAAAAAAATGTTGAGAAAAGCTTTGGTGATAAATTACAAAACAGCTAGGCTACGCTCGACCACTCCTTGAGAACGTATAGCAGCTAAGAGATAAAGACATGTGCAACTGAGGTAATTAAAACAAAAATAGAGAATCACATAGGTAATTAAATAAAATTATTTTCAAAAATAAAAAAACAAAAACCGACTTCAAAACTGTAACCTATACCTATGTACAAACATAAACTAAAAAGTAAAGAATAATATTTTAATTTCAAAGCAAGAGCCAATTATTGATATTTATATATCTATTTAATATTTATAAACAGTTCTTTTTGGAGTCGGTGCCAGCCAAGAAGAAGGACAGTTTTAAACTGGACACGAAGTGTTCATACGAGTAAACGTCTTACGACACCTCCCCTTACGGTAATGTTCCTTAGGTCTGCGCCGTCGCCTACCTTTCGAAAGTTTGTTACAAATGCAGAATTAAACTGTCCTTCTTGGCTGGCACCGACTCCAAAAATAACTGTTTATAAATATTAAATAGATACATAAATATCAATAATTTTGTTGATTGTCCTTTAAGGCTCTTGCTTTGAAATTAAAATATTATTCTTTACTTTTTAGTTTATGTTTGTACATAGGTATAGGTTACAGTTTTGAAGTCGGTTTTTGTTTTTTATTTTTGAAAATAATTTTATTTTTCAATTTTTAAAGTTTATTCCTTATTATATGTTATCCTAGGCAAAATTAGTTTGTCCTGAAATCGGGTCTGGCCGGTAAAATATAATATATAACTAGCGGGCCCGGCAGACGTCGTCGTCCTGCCCTGAAATTGAAACAAATCTTGGAACTCGATTCCAGCGCCACCTACCGGGTCCAATTGTATTTTAAAACCATCGAAGAACCCATTGAAGTATACACACAAAATTTCATCCAAATCCAAAAAGTCATGCTCAACGACTCAGTTTGATTCACTAAGGTTTATCAAACGAGATATTAAAATTTTTGTTTTTGTTGATTTTCTCAAAAAGTCCTGAATCAATTTCGATAAAATTTAAATGGGACCACCTCTGAAGCATGATCTACCAAACAAAAAAGAATCATCAAAATCTATTCATAATTGGCAGAGAAATCGCGTAACAAACATAAAAAAAAAACATACAGTCGAATTGAGAACCTCCTCCTTTTTTGAAATCGGTTAAAAAACTACAATTTAGCAATCCGTACGCTAATTCTAAGCCTGGGCTCACAATAACATGGTGGTATCTCACCTTTTACAATAAAGGCATTGCTTTATCAAAGAAAAGCATCAATACACTAAAATCACAATTATATCAATAAGCCGAACAATCAAATGCTATAAATAAACCTTAATCCTACTGTATCAATACGTGAGTAGGTACTCAATGTATATCAATCAAGGGACTTAGATATTAATTAGGTTTGCATTGACACTAATCCTTGATGAGATAACTGATCTCTGTCAAGACTAAGTGTCCGCACGTCATTTTTTGTTTTTAATGGTTTCGTTTGTAGTGATAGGTGTAGGTCGTAATACAACATATACTTATAACGTCGCATCGATATTCAGACTTTACAATGTTATACTACAGTATAAAATTTATATAAACGTCTCATTTATTTCAAAAGATTGTCCTGTTAAACAAATAATACATACCGTTTCTGTTGTTTACCTTCTAAACTAATTGAATCTCGGTATATCTCTAACACAACAAATAAGAAGAGGATTGAATACATTTAGTGGTAGGTACTAATTTAATCCAATTGCTTTTCTTCTGTGTAAAAAATATAGTCTGCATCAATAGTGGGCAAGACTTTTCTCCCACACACTCATGGTATTAGAATGGACTTATTTGTCAGGACTAAACAACTTTTATCTTTTTCTTAATATGTCTCAGTTACAATTCCATAAAATAATTTGAACTAAGTAGGTACCTACCTAATAGCTCATCGACTGGTCAAGTTAAGTTTTTAGAACATGTTACCTGCAAAGAGGACTCAATCGAACGTTTGGTAGTGCAAGGCAAAATGGATGGCAAGAGACCACGTGGGCGATCCCCGACTAGATGGTAAGACCTTATAGAGTCCACCACACACTCCACCATGACCGAATGTTCTCGCGATGCTTGCAATAGAGCCAAATGGAGATGCATTGCTAGAGTCGCCACTCAATATTCGAGACTTACCATAACCACGACCACTCTGTCAAGAGAGAACTGTGTCTCTCTGTGTGACTGAACTGTGAACTAGTCTGAGAAGAAAGAACCTAATAGCAACATTTTATCAAATCTATAAATATCTTTGTCAACACGTGATAGAAGTCTTAATATTCATAACATTGTCTGGAATTGTGTTATCATCATAATGTTTATAAATAGAAACTAATTGTGATTAACTGTTATCATACTTAATACTCCTATCTACCCAAGATACGATAAATACTTAGGTATGTATGTGAACGTTAGTATGACGTGTACAACCACTAACCGCTTTTCATTAGCAGTTGACAAAGCTTTCCCGTTTGATACATCTTACTGAAGGAAGGTTTATTACACTTGTATTTGTTTAGTACACAGTACTAACTAAAGTATAGGTACTTATATACGTTGGGGTGTGGATAAACAAACAGATTTGGCAAGTAATCTGTTTTATGTTTACATAGGTGCTCCTCAGGTGTCCTTGTAATATAGATTAAATGGTAAGAAAGTTCACAGTATGTGGTAAAGCTTAGGTATGTGTGATCTTAGGTATGTTAATACTGATGTAGGTAACATAATTAAGAAATCCTTCAAATTCATTTTAATTGACACCTTAAAGAGCAAATATTATGTATGTATTACCTAATAAATGTTATATATATTTATACTGGGTGGGTATTAAGAGATGGCATATTTTAAAAACCTCGGTGAGTTCAAACTGAACCAGATTAACTGTAAGACATCTCAACTTTAGTCCATCAAAATGTATGAAAACTTTTTGATTGCGATTCGTAGGTATAATACATTATAGGTTTTGAATATAGGTATAACTCAAAATTTCTTGTTTCTTCTTTGATATTATCTGAAATCAATAAAGTTCACGTGAATAGGCTACTAAATATATGAGCAATGGATGTGTATTATCGGCTACAGCAATGCCATTGAAATTTGTGCCTTGACGTGTAGGATGTCTTAGCTCTGATTTGTTGAATGGGGAATATGCACGTGACTTCAAAATTATTTTTATGTAATTCATATTGTTACAAAAATATACCTACATAATTATTTTCAAATTTTTTCATGATTTAATAGCTAAATTTTATCATCAAAAAGTGTCTGTTTTTAAATTCCCTCGCAAATTTCCAAAACGCCCCATGAGCAAATCGTGAGTAATCGTGACGTCACGTTGACACCCGACAACAGAGTTTCTAACCGCTACGCTTAAATTTATTATAATGTATAAGTTTTCTGTGCTTTTCCATGGTAATAAACTTATTTTAGTAACTTTGTGAACCAAACACTTCATTTTTGACATCGAATTCGTCTAATTTGAATCACCGCGTTTGAATCACCCGGAAATGATACTGATTTTTTTTTTTTGCTTAATGGTTAAGATTTTGGATGTGTTATATTTTTTTTGGTAATGTAATAACCCGTAGAAACGTTTAAAACAATAAAAACAATACGTGCGTATTCCCCATTTGCTCAAGTTTTAAGATAGTCGATTAGCAAGTGAAATAATATGATCCGAGTAGATAATAATATATGTATTTCCATACACTTAGGAGTTTATTATTGAAAACGCTCTAGATTTTTTTTCAAATAAATAGTTATAATACGAATAGTATTAAATTGCCAATTATATTTTATTTCAAGAAATAATCAACAGATACATTGGCTTGAAAACCTTATTTCAAATTAAAAAAAATATATAAAACTTAGGTTAATGAACAAAGCCTAATAAGGTGGCTCATTATAGGTATAGAAGAAGGCATCTCCCTGGCGTATTGTAAAATATATCTAAAAATACTTTTGAAAATGTAAATAAATTTAAGAAAGATCCACGGCGGAAAAAATTGCCTTGCTGTGTTTCTTGCCGGATTCTTCTCAGTTTATGTGTATTCCGAACCGGTAGTAGAGTCAATTGTAACGTTTATAAGTGCCTTACCAGGGCCTAAACTGAATAAATGAATTTTGATTTTGATAGAAATTAGTAATCAAACTTCGACAAAGAATATTACAAAAAAAAACCGGCCAAGTGCGAGTTGAACTCGCGTGGAGAGGGTTCCATACAATGCCAAAGTCAGTGTTATATTGAGTTTACCACTTTATTTTCAAATGATAGAATTCTTCTGTTTCTGTAATCTACAAGCAAAGAATTTAGGCTCAGTAGTTTTGGAGATCAGGGGGGAGGTGGTAATGGTAAATTTTCGTAAGCAAAAATATATTTGAGATCCTCATAACGAGCCATTTCATTTGATATATGACACAGTAAGGTTTGCAAAACTTTTTTATTAATTTCCTAATTGGTCCCTCTAAATGAATCTAATTAAAAAAAAATACTTTGCACATCTGTGTTTGGTTCATAGAATTACACCATCCTTCCAAATTTCACCTGATTTGGTTCAGTAGATTCGGAGCAAATGTCTGTGACAGACAGACGCACGAGTGATCCTATTTCAGTTATTTTTTGTACGGAACCCTAAAACTAAGACAATTGTATTCTCGAACGAGACACACAATACAGCTGTATTGTACCTATTGGTATTGCATATTTACTAGTCATCATCTGGATAAAAAAAATAATGTAGATACCGATACATTATCAAGAAAAGCATAAAATAAATTGATAATTCGGATTAAATGATTACATCCTGTGGTTAACATTTTGTGGCTCTATGGTAACATTAAAAGATTTACGGCTGTTTTATAAGACGATTAATTGTTGATTGTAAATGGAATGATATTTATGTATATCATATAGTTACGTAAGCACGTAGAGTGCGTTTGAATTCTAAATGCAGTTTTATTGGCAATAGCAATTCATTTTAAAACCATGATATGAATGCATTTTTTATGTGTGTATAATTTTATATGATACCTATCTACATATAACAGGTAGAAATTTAATAAAATGTTCAATGAACACAAGTATTATTATAAATACTGATGAAAAGCTAAAAAACTATATAAATTCTTAAGTGCCTGTTATATTAAATAAATAACCACAACAAAGTCATAAACAATTTTGTCATCATCTATAGGTACGTACATAACAACCCCAGGTAGGTAGGTATACCTAGACCACAAACAACAAACTAAGGGTAACAACTTGAGCTGACTGTTCCTTAATATATTCTGTGTTTAGAATAAGATTATAATATTAAGAAGCTCGGGCCGCGTCTCGTAGCAGCAGCGTGTGGATTGTGGAATTTGTGGAAATGTCCCGCTTACTCATAGTACCTATAAGTATAGGTATATTCCCTGTCGAATTACAATTGGAGATTAGTTAATATAACTAAGAACTGATGTTGTTGTAAATTCAAACAATTATAGATTTCCAAAATAATATTATGGAAAATAACTTCCATATATTATTTAGTATAGACTCTACACATACAGTGATGTTAATTAAACAAAAAATATCGCAATTATTGGAATTCCATTTTCTTAATTTATATGTCAATCCGTGGTTTATCGCATACCGTAATGTTAGAGTTATGCCTATGAATGTACGTTAAGTGATGTCTTCAGCATAACCATCTAACAGTCGTTCCAATCGATGTTTCTAGGGTAAGGTGTTGTAAATATATAATCCGATAACAAAAATTAAATAATATAATAATGTGAAGCGTAATTAACACTAAGGGCAGGGGTCACCTACTGGCGGATCGCGGTCCAAATTCGAATCGTCGATCGATTTTGTGCGGTCCTTAAAACGATACAATTAACTTGTATTAGGTAGGTATATTATTGAGTACGATATATTTTGCATTCATCGATAATATTTTGCATTTTGGAAAAGTTGTAGCATCTTATAGATCTTTCAACGGTAAGTTGTTTTTTTTTGGAACAAATATCCAGCTTAAATAGCTGGATTTATTGCTATAATATTGTGGTTATATTTGATTAATTTTTTTTTATGTCACTAGTGACAACGAGGCAGGCGGGTCACCTGATAGTAAGTGACTACCGTCGCCTATAGACATTAGCAATACCAGGGGAACTGCCACCGTGTTGTACACTTTATTACAATGCCTTAAAGGCAAGGGCAACTGGCTCTCAAGTGCAACTGCCGGTACACACCAACAGGTGCTTGGCGACAGATTTTCAACTTGAGGGTGGGTGGCCAGCCAGTCGAGTACCACATAGTACCCTACACCCGTGCTGTGGTTTCCTCACGATATTTTCCTTCACCGAAAGCTCAAGCTCATTGTAGGATACGAACCCATAACCCTCGCCGCGGTATTCGACGTCACTTACCACTGAGCTATCATCGCCTTTCATTTCAAATATTTTATGATCATTCATTTGGAAGTTGGTCTACTGGGGAAGTGAACGCGGGTAAGTGTGCGCATGCGTACCCGTAAGAGACATACTATTAAGAGTTATTTTATTCGAATTTCTTTCGTAAATCGTAAATTCTTTGGAAAACACGGTTTACTAACTTTTTTTTTATATTACAGTTCGACATCACCATGCCGCGAAATTATGTAAAAAAAGACCCGGTTGCTTAGCATTGAAGAATGATTTCTAAGTTGATCTATATTTACTATGTCTTTGTTCTTGGATTATTGTTATTAGCTAATTTTAATCCAAATAAATATATTTTTCTTCTATTATTTTATTTATTTTGGTTGTAACAAACAATGCGTTTACTTGCCCCATACGGTCGTGCACAGTTACCCGTAATATGGGTCAAGTGAGCGCATTTCGTTTTTATGTCATTAAATGTTTATAAGACCATCATTTTATATATTAAGTACTTACCATCATTTCCGTTTGTTTTATTGTTAAAATTTAAAGATTGATAAATGTTTTATATCCGAGACATTCGACTCTAATCCTAACTCTTATATTTTAGGCGTGGTGAGCCTTTATTTACCAAAGTGCGCGCACTTGACCCGAATGACTCTAATTATTAACATTTCTCAAATATCACATATGTATACATTTGAGTAGAGAGTAAATTGCTGAGTTTCTTGCCAGATCTTCTCAATTGAAGGCTGACTTCCAAACCTGGGGTAACTTCTGTAGCTCGACGTTCCTTCCTAGGGCCCAAACTGAATAAATAGTTATGACTTTGAACGAAGTAAATACGTATTAATGTATGGTAGGTTTAATCATCTACAAAAAGGACCGCGAAAGCCACATAATTTAAAAAAACGGAACTTTCCAATTTGTGATTATTATTTGATAACCTAGTGTTTTTCTCAATTCATTGATAATAATGTCTATCAGATACTGTAAGGGTTTCATCATGTTAAATCTGACTCATTTCTATTATTTATGTAGTAAAGAGGTGATAATTGAAAATAAATACATTTTGAAATAGCTTGGTGCCAATTACTACGAGTATCAACATGAATGCCGCGTATCGCTTAACATTGTAGTAAAGTCAACTAATTACCACTGTAAGGGGTTGTATGTATAATTTGAGTCTTAAACAACCTGTTTAATGAGTTGTTGTATCCAATTTTATGCAATTTAAGTAAGCACCATTCATGCAAATACTCGTTTACATGCATAATAGTTTCTTGTTACTTATATTTGATTGGTACCAACGTTTTTATGGGTCTATCCATCTAAATTAAAATAACTTAATTTTTAAACTCATTCCATAAGTAGGTATTGGAATTCTTTTCATACCACTTTGAAGTTGAAAAAGGGTAAATTATAGTACTTACCTATGCCAGATGTAATGTTTTCCATTATCAAGTATCTACCTAATGAGTCTATTTTTAAACTTATCGGTGTACCTACAAGATATAGGTATACCTACTATAAGGAAAGAACGAGAACAGTGCCGTAGCTTTTTATTGTAAAATAGTAATGATAGTTATAAAACTCTACTTAGATATGTCTTTAAATTCGGCAATTCTGAAAATTCAGTACTATTCAGGTAAGTGATTCGTTTTCTATAAAATTGTTACCTACTTATAGAAAAAATATTAGATCAAAATAGATTGATATAAAATTGTGATAATATTTCGTGGCTGGTAACCGTTGAGCTAAATACTTATAAGCATATAAAATCAACATGGTGTGAAATGTATTATAAAAAATATACACGCATAGCTATAGGTACCTACCTACGTTAAACATGTAACGTAACTATGTTGTGGTAGAGTCACACACCATCACACACGTGAAGGGATATCGAAGTGTTCATTCACAAAGGGCCAACATATTCCCCGTCCTCTGAACCCATCCTCTCCGTCTCGTCTTATCTATGTTCATTCATTACCATCTAGTTTTGTAAAAGTCGACGGCCCGAAAACATATCACGCCTCCATTTTTTGTCCCGCCACTCAATTATCTAGATGTGTATCACGATAAAATTGACCATCAACGCTAGAGTTAAAATTGGATTTTTATAAAAAAAAATACATACAAGTTTTAATAAATACTCCACAAGTTAGAAATTTGTTTTTAAGTTTATTAAAATTGTGTATAATTATTTACACAAACAAATGAAGCTCTATCTTTTGCACATAAATACAGATAACGTGTAGTAGCGAAACACTTACGATGCAGGCAAATAAATATTTTGTTTGAGATTTTTTCAGAAGCCGTAGACACAGAAAGCTCTGCGTCACTAGCGGTAAGTAGACACTACCGTCCACAAAATGTTGCCTGGCAACGGAATCCTGCCTGCCAGACGGGGCTTGCTGGTTCAATCAGCGCCAGCTTATGTTGTTTTTAATTCGATCCATACATGCATACTTCACAACTTTAAACTATAAGTAGGTACATGAATGAGCTATCGACTCTGTATTAAGCATTTCAAAATATTATTGCCTTTTTACAGAAACTAGTCTGGGATAATAACAATATAGGCAATGTGGGCTATTTATATAAAATAATTACGAAAAAATGCGTACATATATTTAGGATCGTTTTGTGTTTGTTTGACACAATCTCACCACGATATAAATTAATTTGTTTGGAAGACCAAGAAAAATAACATTTTAACTGTCAAGAGTAGATTGGTATAATAGCCACTAGATGTGGGTAGCGCAAGACCGGCCATCGTGGAGATCCTGAGGGGAACCCTTTGTCCAGCTGTGGACGTCTTCCGGCTGACATGATGATGATGGTGATAAGATTGGTATAGCTCTTTCATTTTGGTATTCGATACTGTTTCGATTGGTATATTTGCAAGCACTATCTAGGTAAACAAATGGGTGAACATTTGGCGAACGTATCTAAACTGTTCAAATCAATCATAGTTACCGTTTTATCGGGTTTTTTTTTGTAAAAGTTGACACACCTTTATGAAACAATAGAATAGCAAGCAACAATGGAATAAAAATGAACCATTTTATTTTGTGCAATGAAATGTTTGATAAAGTACTACTACGAGAAATATTTTGGCCTAAATTAATATCGATGTCAACAGATCTGACAGGACAATGAGATGCTTGATTGCGGTACATCAAAACACAAACATGGGCACAAGTAACAGACCACATGTCGTTCTTTGTAATAGATATTATTTACAATCATTGACAGTAAAAATATTGTATCAATATTACAATGTAACCATAGGGTGATGCCCAAAAACAAGACAAAGACCGACTATGCAAGGCTTGAGCAATAACCATAAAATCTACATAACACTTGCAAGTCTTTGTATACAGCTTTGAGCATTCCTGAACAAAGTCACATATCTGAGCAAGCGTATAACTTCCCCGGTTTCAACATCGCTCGTGAATTATCTGAAGAAAATTCAAACAAATTTTAGCCTAGTGACCGACTGCCTCCTTCTATTCCACCGCTCATAATGGACAGTGTTCTAAAGCATTGTTTGACTTTATGCCTATAGCTACATTTTACCATCGCACTTGGCACGAAACTTGGCACGCGAAATCTCAAATATTAGAACCATGTGTCCCGCAGTGTGCGATTTCAAAAGAACAAAGATTTTTCCAACCGTGGAGGCTCATTTTTCGTAGGGAGTACCTACTAACAGCATGAGTATATTGAAGAAGGGTGCACCCTTGAAGATTTCTTTGCAGGGTTGGCGTTGCTGCGTTGTCTCGTGGCTAACTTCTTGACAGTAGAAAGAAAACTGGGAAACGATCTTAACACACTAATTGGCAAAATGTTAATTACCTAAATGATGATAGCGCATAAGCCATTACTATAAACCAACATCGCTTGATCCAGAGTTCACGTGCTTTATTAATTACTTATGAAGAAGTAATTGCCTTAAAATATTAACTCAAAATACTTTAAAAATCTTTATTTTTACCACATTTTTAATTAGGTATTATGATTTAGTATTATGAGTCGCACAAACTTTTTGTTTGTTGCAAAAATAAATTATACCTAATATCTCGTTTTCTTCGCGAAAGGTCAGCAGTTCTTATCTCTTCATCTTAACTTCTGATGCTATTATAATTTAACAGCTATGCTTTTTTCCAGTATTTTTTTATCCGAATTGACAGTTCTAACTTCCGCATTATAGTATGTCATTAAAAAAGAAACATAAATCTCAAATAAAAGCAAGTAAAAGAAAGATTCGTGCGTAACAGAAGCCAGGGTCCAGCCGTTTGCAATTTATGCCGCGACGTGCATTTTTCGAGAGCTGTGCATCCTTTGTTGTGGGTTGGATATATTGTCCAGGGCCGATTCGCTCGGTTTTAGTTAATTACAGAGTGCAACTAAGCGGAGGCGCGCGCGCCTGCCTCCGCGTCCGCGCTGGTGGCCACAACACAAAAGCGGGTCGATGCCTTCGATAACGAAGCGAGTTTTTTATCTTCTTATTTTAACGCTTTTAATTAGTTAGGAAAATATTCTCAAATAAAATCTGCCCGGGGCAATCACCAAGCCTGGAGTTAAGGATTGTCTCTGACCGCCGAGCCCCATATGCCTCGGGCGCGCGGTAATGGAACGCGGAGTTGGTTCCTCGTTATTTTGATTGGCTTCTGTATTGTCAATAACATTAATAGCAGTGATTATACTGATTATAATATTATTTTAATGATTTATTTAAGCCTCGTTATGTAGAGGATTTCGTAGGAATTACATAAACGTTACGATACGATACTTTAACTGCACCATTTTACTATCGTACTAAAGACATAAAGTTATAGGTAACTGATATTTCTCACGAGAGTGCACCAAAGCGCAAACAAAAAAAACTAAATTATTCCCAGGATAAACTAGGAAATATAACCTTTTAACTCTATAATAAACAAGAATGTAATAAAGGAAATCCCAACAAGTCCAGTCTAGTCAGAAGGCAATATACCTAGCTAGAATTTCCACGTTGGCCTATACCTATTTAAATATGCAAACGACTTATTAGTGACAGGTGTGTAATGTACCAACAGTAGATATTAACAAGGCTCTGAATCGATCATGATAAACTGCAATAAACATTACAGTATTACAACAAGAAGTAAAGATTAGCTAGCGAACCATTATTTTACGAGCGTTTTACCGCCACATCGAGTATTTTAAACATAAACTAATTAAAAATTAACGTATTCAACAGAAAACGATCAATAAAAGTTAGCCATATCGCAGCCATCTAAATAACAATGAAACAAGTTTTTTAATGCAGATAATAATAGGTGAGCTAATTATGATTACAGGAGAGCGTCAGACGGATACGTTCATAATTAGAATAAATGAATAATGAATACAGCATTCTTCACATTTAACAATCGTAGAACAATAAAAAATATTGGTAAGCGTCGAAACTTTTCCGAACAAAATGATACTTGTTCATTTACATTTCACTATTAACAGTTTATTATGTCTGGGCCATTTATAAGGCAACACGGCGCGGCATACACTAAGTAATAACATTGTATTTAATAATAACATATAATTAGTATCAACTTGCAGCAAAGATAAAAGAGGGACAACGGAGTTTTTAAAAGCTGTTTACAGGCAACCGTAAGTGGAGGTACAAGCGATAATAAAAGTTATTATTATGTTCGGGATTAATTTAGCTCCTTTATAAAAATAATGAAAAGTTTAATTATATTTTTTTTTACAAATAAATAGCAAGTGGCAACATAATGTTATTGCAAGTATATGTTACTAACTGTCTGATAAAACCCGATCTTGCTTTTGCAAACAACGGACTTAATCTTGAATGAGCCACGAGCTGCGAATTCAATTTAGATTGATTGTGATTTTTGTAGGTATATGTATCTTATCAAATAATACCTGAAATCAGGTATTCAAATAATACCATCTCTGCAACATTTCAGATGTTTGATATTTTTATGAGCTTAGACTCTAGAATTTTTGTTCCTACAAAACATTTTCAAAGGGATAGTCATAGCGATTTATTCAGTTTAGGCTATAGGATGGCACTTATAAAAGATAAATTTAGTATAATTAATTACCTACGCTAGTTTGGGCTGCTAACGATCTTAATATATACGTAGTAAATGTAGACAGACGAAACAGTTCCGTAGGTGACAGTACTGCGGACGTTAGGCTCGTTACCACGTTATCAGGTACCCGCGCGCGATCTTTATCTTGACAGGCTCGTCGGAGACCAGCTCTCTGTGCCTTCACCATTGACACCTCGCACAATGTATTGACCTTTTTTAACCCTTTATTAATCTAACATTTTATTTTGAACGGAATCATACTTTAAATGTTCATAGACAGGATCGATTACATTAGACTCTACACCTACAGTAACTGTAAAATGATATATTTTCAACTTCTTAATTTTCTCTTCTCTTGTCCGTCTGTCCGTCCGTCTGTCCATGTGTCACCACCAATTATCTCAGGAACGGGTGGACCTAGCAAGATGATATTTATACCACATACTGATGTTTATAGTCCCTATTAGATGTATAAAAATCAAGGTCCTGAGTCAACACGGTAAAAAGATATGGGCAAATTTAGATTATCGCGAAAACTTGTAAGTACCAAAATTTACCTTAATTTTCAACTTGTTTTATTTTTTTGAATTTTGCCTTTACTTGTGCTGTAAGACCTTGCTTTTAACCAAAATTGACAATTCTAGGTCAACCGGAAGTACCCTATAGGTTTTGGGTCAAAAACGTATATGGTAGTTCCCGTTGACCACAAAGTTTGGCAAAAAGCAAGATTTTAGCGCGCAAATAAAGGCAAAATTCTAAAAAATAAAATAAGTTGAAAATTAAAGGATGTCCTATACATACATAAATCACCAATTAAGATAGACCTCTGAGTTGTATCGGTTCTCATAAAATTTAGAGATCTAGCTTAATTGCCATTTACCTCAAATAAGGTAATCGAAAAAAAAATTAAAAATCCTCGAGACTCCATTACCGTGATGAACGAACTTATTACAAGTTTGTACGGAACCCTCGGTGCACGAGTCTGACTCGCACTTGACCGGTTTCTTTTTAATAAGTTTACACCTCCACCTCATTGTTTTTTTTTTATTCTTGTTCCTCTGAAATGATTCCGTTTGACGTAATTTGATTGAACACTGAGTTTAAGTTGATTTTTTATTCTATAAAATAACATCGGCTTAGTTTCAGATAAGACGGCAATAGCGATAGCAATTTTCCTGCCAAACGTGTATTTTATGATAGTAACTGAGTCCTTTTTAATAATATATTCATAAACACGTCGATAGATAAAGTTTTCTAAGAGTTAGAAGTAAAATTAAACATTTAGGAAATTTACGTAGGTCAGTTAAGTACCCAAATATACCTATTTATGGTAAGAAGAACATTTTTAATTTGAATAAATATTAATAAAAAAATTATGAATATGGGTTAGGATATTACTCTAGATATTGAACAGTTGTAATTATGTTTTTCTGTTGAAACTACCGTATAAGTTACCTTCATCTTAGCTTTACTAACTTTGATTAGCTACTATAATGAAGAATAAATATACTAGCAATTTTTTCTTAGCAAAAATATGGCTAATAAATTTATTATATCCAGCATTTTTGTTTATTTCCGTTAAATGGTGGGTTAGAAAACTAAGCACTAACCCCACTAGTAGATAAACAAAGCTTATTTTTATTTCGATTATATCGAAATACGCATTTTATAGAGTCACATTACAATAAATTGAAATCCAAAATAAAAACGTGATCAGCCTCATCATGATTGTTTAAATCATGTTTAGTAAAACCAAATTTTCAATACATACGTCACTTTCTATAAAACGTTAGAAATCAATAAAAGAGGCTATCACAAAACCTGAATTAAAAAAAACATCCTTAGCTTGAGACCTTAGTCGTTTATTGAGTGTCTTATCCCCGATAAAAAGACAGGATAAGATATAGTATTTAGTCTAACAAAGACAACAAAAGTAGTTGGCTGCATTTGCATATTTATTTTTATTGTTGTTGCATTATGATCAATAAACTCGTTTAATTCGGAAACCACCTAATACTAGTTAGTATAACTTTATTTACAACAAATGTACAAAATATACAAACAAATGTACAACTTTAATATATAAAAAACTTCTTCGAGGCTGCCGCTGCTGCCTAATACTTATATTTTCCTATTCGTTTAGAAAATCGAATAATGAAGTTCAACGAAGGAATATTGAAAGTTACTACACAATGAAATCAAAGAAGCCAATGTATTTTTATGTGATAAACGCATTGTAGTATTGCGTTAAACTTGCAAACGAATAAATATAGTGCTTACAGGACAGACTGATAAATTCAATCGGACACGAGCCACAGTGGAACAAATTGAGCGCTCACACGGAGGTGATTGTGAATTTGTGATTTTACTAAACCAAAATATTAAGGTTTAGAAGTGACTTCAATTTTGATGAGTTTGGTGTGTGAACAATAAATGCAATTTTGTTCACACACCAAGACACTCTCTATGATTTAGGAAGGTTGCTTTTACTGTATTGCAATCATTTAGAATATTATATTTAAGGAATTAAGAAAGACCTCTAAATTAATAAATATCACAATCTGATGATTGGAGACTGCAAACAAGTCGAAAATTATCCACTTTTACGGTAGTCTTCTAAATGTACCTTATTATCGGATTAACCTGATTAATAAATATAATAATTTTTAAACGTTTTTTGTATTTGCATATAAATCAACGATGATAATGATCATTACCATTTTTATTGCCACTTTTTGCATCACCAAACACAAACATAATTGCGCTATTTGTCCTTCAATGTCATGTAATGCGTTTATAGTTTTTGTTTAACATGTTATTTGTTGTTGTATCGCGTGTTTTACAGTAGGTAATGTCTGAAGAAAACATTTGTAATGAGACCAAAATATACATCTACAAGCCAAGCTAGTACGTGGTTGTGATCTAAAATGCAAACTACCCTATAGTGTATGGATAAAAAAGTGCAACGGTCGCCTTCACGCTATTATGCCGCCGCGCCGGGCACAGGATAACATGATATGTCTGATATAATTACAGCTTGACAATAAGTATTGACAAGGAGGGAATCATTTGACAATCTATTTCCATAATCGAAGACTTGAGAAGGGCCTTTAAGCAGGTGTTATTAAAGAGGGGGACAACGTGGTAAGGCAGCCCTAGTTTAAACTCTGACGCATTGATGGTTCCAAACTTTAATGTTCAGACGACAAACTTGGATGAGGCGACGAGTTTCGTTGGACTCACAACGTAAGCGATAAATATACACTGGCCAGCCCGACCGACGGCTCCTTATGAATAAATTATAATGCGGCGGCAGGTGGAATGACCTGACACAAAATGTTTTGATGGAATTGTTTTAATTGGACGTTATCTCGCTTCGACTATCAGTCTGATACTTCTTTTTGAAAATATGAAATTTTGTTGGCCGACGATTCACACCATGGTTTGTATATAATTATTATTTCTTTGTTGCATCTTAATGAATATATATTTAAAAACAAATACAAGCGAAAACAGGGCGGATATTCCATTCAAATTAAATGAAGCCATTACTTTATCGTAAATAATTTATTCGTTTTTTTACTAGCTTTTATACTGATGGTACCTACAATTAGACGTAAATCTCGACCTTATGAAAAAATGCTAGCATTTCTTGCTTTAATATTAGTATGTGTGTCTGTAGGATAAGTTATTTTATCCACCGGTTATTTGTTTATAAAAAAACACATTCTGACATAATAATATTAAGATACAATTTTGAACATTTTAAACGACCTTGTTTTCTTTTTGTCAAATCTCTATTTTAATTCAATTACCTCTTTGAAAGTTTACATAAACAGGGAGAAAATGGCTATGAGCTAAGCAAAAAACTTATTATGCACTTTTGTATTAAATTTACTTATAACTCATAATAGGCTACAAATAGATTGCGATATTGTTTCAAATATAGCTATATAACAATACCATAAGACAGGTCACATAATGCGAGATCACATTTTTTAGGTACTGCCTCTACCTATTTTGAGGAGTGAAGCTAAATAAAATGTTGGTTTCATAATAATAATGATAAAAACATATAATTTTCGTACTTGCCTATCAAGATAAGTCAAAACTAAAACAAGGAAGCAGAGATAATATTATAACTGTCATGCATAAAATTGTAACCAATTATTTAGAAATCCCGAGACTTCGAGACGTCCCAACGAATAAACCCTAACTCATTGTAGAACTCCATCTCGCGACATTTGCTACGACTTTGCTACGACATTGCTACGTCACTACCACGTCTGAGCTATCATTATAGCCTTAGTCCTAATACTACTTCATACCGTGTAGTATAAATGGAGTAGATACAGAAGATCAGTGTAAGGTACTATTAGGTACCGCTCTATTTCTAACATCTAAAAAATGGGATTTTTAAACTAACGGCACGGTATGATGGCCATTTTGAGAAGAGGGTGTGTCTTCTTAACTTGTTATGCTTGTAACAAGAAGCCGGGTTGTCAAATGGGGACGGTAGTGTGTTATTTTATTTCCTCTATTGTAGTGCAGGAAAATGGTTCTAGCCCATACAGCCTACAACTCAAAACACATTTATTAACCAAAGAGCTCGCGAGTAGTCGCGAGGTGGCAGAGTTGGCCGTCGGACGATACCAACCCATTTTCCAAGAGGTTGGTACATGTATGGTATTTCCAAGGTGAGATGTCAGATGTTACACATCATATGCGAATACGGTAAGGCTCACTCGTTTTTTTATTGACAAATATTTTCTGTTGATATAATGAAAATGTTACTAGGTTATTTTTAAATATCATCATAGAAGAGCTATGCATTACGATTATGGTAAACAAATATTATGGGACATGTTTGTATTTAATACGTAGTAAAAACACAAATAACAAATGACGATAATGAAAAGAAAGAGCTAAGTTCATAATATACATACACTTAACAAAAAAACACATCAATAACATGTTACAAGCCCACGTGGACGCTTATATGCGGGTTATTACGCGCGGGTCCGATGCTAAGGGGTCAGCGTAAAAAGTAGACAAAGAAGTTTCAAACACTACACTTTGGCCTTGTCAAATAGCGTGGGACTATAACGTGCAAATGCTCTGGAAGGCAAATGCTAGAATCTTTCTGCTCGAATTTCAAAATACGAATAAGATTTTGTAAAAAGAAGGCAAATGTTCTTTAATTTGTTCTTATAATATTTTTTACTTATCTCTCTTATTCAATACTTTTCTATACGTTTAGTTTTATGTTTTTATCCCATTGTCTCGATATCCTTTCTTATCATCAATAAGTAAATTATCTAGTGGAAGACGGTTTTTTACTCTAGAATAAATAAAGTTGGGTAATTAAAAACTTATCCGCGTTCATTATTTTATTAAATGTTATCTCGACTCTACATCTTACAAGCCAATTTATTAAGATATCTTTCTTGTGATGAAAAGAAATTATTTGTATCTTGTTGAAAAAATACTGAGAATCAGCAGCTGCTGGCTTATCTGACATGCTGCAAGTTATTCTAACGGGAACCCTTTAGGGGTTGAATTTTCAACTGCCCGATTTCAAATTTGTAAATCGTGGTGTGAATCAGTGAGTGCTATTTCGGTTTTATATATAACTAGCTCTCCCCCGCGGTTTCACCCGCGTTGCCGTGGGATCCGCGTTCCCGTGAGATCTATCAACCCCTATTTTTTTATATCGATATTAGTAATTCAATAATTTGTTACCATACTCCTCCGAACCGATTCTGATGAAATTGTATATATAGTATATTCAGTAGGTCTGAAAAAAGGTTACCTACTGAATATACCTACGTATAAAATTTCATCAAATCGGTCAAGCCGTTTCGGAGGAGTATGGTAACTAAAACTGTGACACCAGAATTTTATACAGTATGGTCCAAATAGTGACGTCATAAAACATAAATTAGCTTCCTCATGTCCAGGATTTTTTGCACATTTTATGGGAACCACTTCAAATAATTTCATTGTTACAAAATATTTTTTGAGACATAAAATAATCATCTTCCTATCATTAATTCAAGATACGAACATTTTGATCTAAACAGAGAAATTTACGTTAAAGTGACTCAGAATCGAAATTTCTACTTCGAATAAAAAATAAAATACTACTTGGTTTCTAAATAATTCAAAAACATAGGCACAATGTAGGTTTTCAAAATATTACAAAAAAGTTGGTACTTAATCGATCACTTCGCTGGAATCAGCCTTTATGAGAGGCGAGGCCGAAATCCCTTAAAAAAATATTTATTAATTTATAATTCGAAATTATGTGATTTTGCTTATTTTTGTTATTCTTGATGTTAATTAGATTAAAAACTTATAGCTGTGGTTATCCAAATCAATGGATAGGCAACAAATATTTTGAAGGAAATCATATAACCGCCTGCTTCGTTGTCACTTGTGGTACCTATATAAAAAAAAACTTTAGTTAGGTACAGAATTCCATCATAAGGGAGCGTTCAAGTATTACGTAAAGCATTTTTTTGAGATTTTGACCCCCCCTCCCCCCATGTTTTTTTTTTTTTTTTTTTTTTTTTTATGTCACAAGTGACAACGAGGCAGGCGGGTCACCTGATGGTAAGTGACAACCGTCGCCTATAGACATTGGCAATACCAGGGGATTGCTAATGTGTTGTACACCTTATTAAGGCGAACTGGCTCTCAAGTGCAATTGCCGGAACACACCAACAGGTGCTTGGCGACAGATTTTCAACTTGAGGGTGGTAGCCAGCCAGTCGAGTACTACAAAGTACCCTACCACCGTGCAGTGGTTTCCTCACGATGTTTTCCTTCACCGAAAGCTCAAGCTCATTGTAAGGATTCGAACCCACGACCTTCGCCGCGGTATCCGACGTCACTTACCACTGAGCTATCATCGCCTTTTATGTAACGCGCCGTAACGTTTTTCTGTAATTTTTGATTGGGCAGGTAGGATAATAGTTATTGATAAACATAGCCATTACACTAATAAATATCCACCTACGACGTTTAATACACCAAGAGAATGCGAGACTATTTACACAGCCGAAGGTCACAAGTCCGCGAAAAGGTTCCACCATAAATATTGCGACCAGCAATGAACCACCCAAGTAAAAGACACAAGTATGCAGTCTGAATTCAGACGGTGCGAAGCAAGATAACTTTTTATCTGAGTTTATATTTGGTACCTAATATATTTTTTTATTCCTGACAAATAGTAACACTCGGCTAGGTAGGTGATTTTTAAATTTTCGAATATTACATTCTATCATCTTTAGCCTAATAGACACCATATAACTTTTTTTTACCCCTTGGCTCGCATTTGGGATGATTGTTTCAAAACTTCAAATAAAACAATGCCACCAATATTATAAATGTGAAAGTTTGGATGGATGGATGGATGGATGTATGGATAGATGTTTTTTACTCTTTCATCAGATTTTGATGAAACATAGCACACAGGTAGATCATATCCTGGAATAACACATTAGATACTTTTTATCCCGGGAAAGGATAAGATCCCTTGGGAAAGCGGGTGAAACCGCGGGGGACAGCTAGTTTTAGTATAAGAATGGTGATTCAAATTATAAATCGTTAGAAATATCTTTTAAAGCTCCAAGTAAACCCTACCTAAAATTGTACTATGGTAGAGCAGAATATTTTTTAGAACGCAGGCTGTTCTGAGTTCGCAGTCCAATGCAGCAGTTGATTCTGCGAATAATATTTTATGAAGTTTTAACTTCTAAATAATGAAAGAACAAGTGGATTAATATTAAACAAATTAGGGAAGCTTTTCAGTTCTGTAGTGAATAAGAAAGTGTTTTGTCAGTGTTTCAACTATTGCAACCGCATTGGAATTCAGTGTATATATAGTCATTGTACTGACCTAACACGTCTTGTAAACCTCATTATCTCTTAATTTTTGTCTACTTGCGTACCACTTAGATACATTATAATTATGTAATTCCGTAGTTCGTCAAGCGCCGCGAGTATGAGGCACGCATTAATTAGAGTACTCTCCGGAAGTCCGTCGCGTGCTTCCAGCGCCGATAACCCATTGAATTATTTATACTTACTTTTAATATTGTAATTATTATACACCAGCACCCGTTGCCTTATTATCATTTATGTTATTATATTAAATGTTATAATAACGCTCACCACGGAAAGGTTATACGTTGATAAGGAGATAACGTCTACTGTCAGCATTTAATGAGCATTTTCATTTATACCGATCGACGCAGCGTCGCGCACTCGAATGCTAATTCCCCCACTCGGCAACTTGTTCTTCATATTATAACACGCAACGAATAAATTCTTTTACAATTTGTACTTGTTTGTCGCATTCGATGATCCAGTTTTGATATTGAATGCTGTAAATGATCGTTCGATAACTATGCGAAATTCAATAAATGGTCAATTTAATTATAAGAAACCCGACACCATGCTCTTAGCTTACTTTGGAGGCAAACCCTTACATAAAACTCGATAGCAGCCAACCGAAAATGTCACATAAGTATTTACATGTGTCAATCAAACTATTATGTAGAAACGTTTGTAACTGAACTTGTAATGTAAGAACATTATTATTTTATTACAACGTAGGTAATACCTATACATAAGTAAATTCCTATATTTAGAATAGATTCTTATGTATTAGTGATGGTTTACCTACGGAAAATCTATTCCTCTGATAAGTTCATACACGAAAGCTGTTCTAATATTGCACCATTGAAAAGGCCTAAGTGAACGTTAATCGTAGATGTATAATAAGTAGTAGGCATATAAAGAGGGTGTTTCCCGTCGAATACTTAAACTAGAATATTCTTAATTTAGTGCAAATAATGCCTACTTTATGGAATACTAACTGTTCCGCGCGGTTTCATCCGCGTTCCCGTGGGATCTTATCTTAACCCGGGATAAAATATAGCCTATGTTCATCAGGGATAGTGTAGCTTTCCAACGGTGAAAGAATTTTTGAAATCGGTCCAGTAGTTTCTGAGCCTATTCAATGCAAACAAACAAACAAATCTTTCCTCTTTATAATCTATAATATAAAAATTAATCGCAAAATGTGTTGGTAAGCGCATAACTCAACAACGCCTGGACCAATTCGGCCAATTCTTTTTTTAAAATGTTTGTTGAAGTCCAAGGATGGTTTTTACGGCGGTTTTTTAGAAAAATTCGAATAATTACCGGGAAAACCCTAAAAACAGCCCTTTTCTTTTTCCCATACAAACACCCAGCTGTCAAACATTTGACGTCAATCGAAACAAAACAAAGACGCGTTTTAGAGAAATAGGGCAGAACAAGGTCTGCCGGGACAGCTAGTATTAGTATAGATTATGATTAGCACAGAGTCAACCTAACTTCAATTCTATTATAAAATAATTAATTTGCTTACATTCTTGATGAATTATTAAGGCACTTTAAAATTAAATATGCGCTTTGACGCGTATGAAATTATTCATGCTCAAGGTATCCCCACCGAGTGCACAGCTGCGCAAAAGTATAGAATTTCATTAATATTACCGGTTCTCAAGTGAAATAATGCGGGTAGACGAACGGTTGGTAAAGGTGGGCTCACGTGTCCAAGGAAGTACATCCTAAAGCCACCTGATCGCTGCCCTCGGACTTTCACACGACGACGCAGTAAAATGGTAAGCGTTAAAACATAATGGGGAAACCAGCAACAGCACTTAGTTGTTCATGGTAGAAGCTAATGTTGGTTTTGACTGTTGAAAGAATACCTGTTAGGACAAATGCATTTTCTGAATGGTTGACTTCACTCAAAGACATTGCGTGATCAACGTCTACATAATAAACTACTTTACGATTATATGTAGGTAACTATTATTTGTCTGTAAGCTAAGAAACTTCATATTTTAGTTAGAGCAATAAATAAACTACATGTTTTTTTTTAATTATGTGAGTATACTTTAAGTTAATCATTAATTAAATTAGGCAAATGTCCAAAATTTTATTTTGTCTTAAACTGCTAAGTAGAGTAAATTGTAAGAATGTGGGGAAGACACATTGTTCACGTGTTCTTTACAGGTAGCACTTAAGTCAATATACAACGTTTCACTAGCACTTTACAAAACTAATGTTTTTGTCTGTTTTAACCGTCTTACTAAGTCCGTGTTTGAAATGACATGTGAAACAGTAATTTATCAATAAATGTTGCTTTCTGTTGGGTTAGTATGCATCAGCCATTTCACCATTTTGTTGTCAATGCTGTTGTGCAAAGAACTAAAATAAACTCATTTTTACAGGACTAAAAGTAGTGTTATCTCTATCATTTCATATTGTACGATAGGGACAGACATGCATATTTACAGTCCTGCCAAATTAAATGTAACTAGTGTGTCCGAAACGACGGGCCTAGGCGACTAACTGTTCGGTGATAGTTCCGTTGGATTATATTATACTTAAGGCTTCGTCCTCGGGATTAGCAAATAATACTAGTAGTACCGCCTAGTGGTCCGCCATTTACGCACTTTATTTGAGGGTAGTTACACAAAAAATGTACCCTTCTGACACCTACATCGTGGGAGCCCTACTTACTCGCGTCATTCGCTTTTTAGTGCTCGCCACGAACGCACGTGTCGTGTCTCCCCCTAAGTAAAAGTAGTTATTGAAGCGTTTAAACATGTCTAAACGTAAGATTGACGACGAATATGAAAGATTGTTAAAGAAGTTTAAAATAAGTTTTAATAAGTCGGAGTTGATCGAGATCAGCGGATACCCGTAATCGTAATGAAATTCAAGGTTAGTAATTAATTACAATTTACAATATACCTTTTGCTGCAAATATCACATACCTCCTTTGATTTATTAAAATCAAGATATATATTTTTTATATACCATGATGAGTTTTAGTGTAAATACTAGATATAATTATCACTTTCAATTACCAGCTTAATTGAACAACTATTTCTGCTGGGTTAGCTTGCTTCTCATTGGAGATGTTACTACCCATTAAATTAAAATTATACAAAGAGTATTCTCTATAACTGTTTTTTCAACTAATAAATGTTCGGCTATTAGCTGAACTTTAATATTGAACTCACTATAGCACTCGTTTAATAACTAAGTAAATAGTGATTAATCACCTACCCTACCTGGTTTGCGTACTTCTCTTTGGAGCTGTACTACCAACAAATTAGTTTTGCGAACAGTACTTTGGTCTGTTTCTTAACTAATAAAGTGAAATCGTGCTTTTCATTGGAAATGTTAAGACCCATTAAATTTAATGTGCCAAAAAAAAAAAAAAAAAAAAAGTAATAAGGTTATCAGCTGAGCTTTAATATTAAACTCACCATAACACTCGTTTAATGATTAAGTAAATAGTGATTAATCACCGACCCTGCCTGGTTTGCGTACTTCTCTTTGGAGCTGTACTACCAACAAATTAGTTTTGCGAACAGTACTTTGGTCTGTTTCTTAACTAATAAAGTGAAATCGTGCTTCTCATTGGAGAGGTTACGACCTATTAGAATACATGTTCAAAGAAAGGGTAATATGTTTTTCAACTAATTAAATTGTTAGGTTATTTATTTGCTGAACTTTAATATTAAACTCACTATAGGACTCGTTTAATGACTAAGTAAATAGTGACTAATCACCTACCCTACCTGGTTTGCGTACTTCTCTTTGGAGCTGTACTACCAACAAGTTAGTTTTGCGAACAGTACTTTGGTCTGTTTCTTAACTAATTAAGTGAAATCGGTCGATTTCAACAATCACTGACGGTGTGAGTAACATTGCTGTTCTTCTTGACGGACACGATGTTTCGAGACCCGCGACATGGATGGCCATGATGCAAAATCGGTCGCAGAGATGCTTACCGAGACTGCCACAACCCCAGCCGCCCTATGCACGGCCACCTCAACTGCCGCTCCAGGCACTGTTGCCATCTCCAAGATAGTTACTTCCGGCGCAGCTACCGCGGAGTCGAGCACCAGCGGCACAGAATCAAGCAATAGCGTACTTATATATAGGCTTATACCTGGTGATGAGTAAGGTACGACAATTCGATTCTCGAAATACTAGGTGACGATCCTAATAACCATTTCCAATACTTACGGTGCTGATATCCATACAAACCTTGCAGTCAGGCTAGAACATTTTGCTAGATATGGACTATTTAAAAATCTCTATAAGGAGTTATCTAAAACATATTTTTCACACTCAGCAATGCTCCTGCATTAAATGCAGAGATACGGCAATTTTTTAGCTTAACTACAAACACGATAAAAATATCGATCTCCAACAAGAGCATTAGCTACGGCTATAGCATGCCTTATAAATAAAGTAAAATAAACTTATAACGAGTAATTCCGATTTAGTCAAATTATTTATTAATCCTGGGCGCTTTTTATGTGATTCACAGCATAATGATTCTGTAATCAGTAGGAATTTCATTCTTTCATCGTTGGTAAAAGATATGAAAGACCAGTTACAAAAAACCAAGCCTGATAATCTATTGTTTCAATAATGTATTCTTATTATATACAGAACTATAAAAGTGGCTAAGATAATTACTAAATCCGGCGCAGAATAAAAACCCCGTAGGTTAAACCTTACCTACCTACAAAAAAAAAAAAATATGAATAATACCAAGTACATCTGTCACATCAAATAATTTTGACTAGAAGGGCCTCTTTCCCCGTCGGAAGCCCTCTCCGAATAGGAATCGGCCATCGAGCTCATTGAGACTCGCAGCAGCAGCTGACATATTTGGTAACTTAATTACTAATAAATCACTGATTCTTTTATATATTAAAGGTTATGAAATCACATTTATATGCCCGGTTAAATAGTCATTGCAGTTGTTCAGATTGGAAAACATTATTTAGATGAAAATATTATTCAGATATTGGAAAACATTATTCAGATAATGAAAAGTATTAATTTTATAAATAGATAAGAATTTATTGTCTAATGGAGCAATTTCGAAATGTCAGCCTATAGAAGGTCAATTCATATCGAGTTTATTTTTGGTACCAAAACCAAATAGTAGATTTCATCAGATTTTAAACTATTTTTTTTTTTAAATAAATGTATTACGTAAATACTTACGTACCTACCTACATACAGTACTGAAATTAATAACAAAATATTGTTTTCTGACAAAGATGGATTTAAAAAATACTTATTATTTAATAATATTTTACCAATGGCTTATTTATTTACTATAGTAATTAAACCTATAGTTCGTTTACTACGCTCTGTCGGACTAATATCGACTAATAATTTGGACGATTGCTGGTTAATGGGGATATCGTCTGAAAAATGTTTGTACAACACTAGTACATTCACGTTTTTTAATAGATTCCGAAAATTACCAGATCACGTTTTCACTCTTGACACATGTAATATTCATTAATTTGCACAAAATAGTTGGATTAATGTTATCAATCCATACTGCCACGTACTGCTGTGGAATACAGCTGGTTATAAATATAATTATTAAAACTTTTGATCGTAAAATCGGATGATAATTACTATAAAATTAACGATAATGTTGCAACATGATTTAAGATGGTGCTATAATGCTACAGAAACCTTTCTGTAAGATTAAAAAAAAAAAAAAAAAAAAAAGATACACATGATCTGGAGATTTTCTCAGATGCCTCAAATATGGGGTGGGGTGCTGTTTGTAGATAAGAGTCGGCCAGCAGATTATGGAGTACCCAGGAGTAAACACAGTACATCTGTCTGAAATTTCAGGCTGCGTTCTTTGCTTTAAAATTGTTCACCAAGATTTAAGCAATTGTGAAATGTGACTCCGTAATGACAACACGATGGCCATCTTCTCTTATTTAAACGGAATTTTCTCGTATTTACCCCTCGTATTCAGTTTTCTCACCTCACTGACACGACAGATTGACAGTGGTGTGAATGTCGTAGACTGTAGGTATATTATGGCTTGTTATAATATCTTATCATATAATAAAAATGAAGATGCTGAATATAGAATGGGAGTTAGCCAATTGGGCTTACCATGAAATGGTCTCGACGTTTGGTACACCTCAAGTAAACTTGTTTGCCAAAAAAAAAAAAAAAATAATAATAATAATAGGGACCCAGATGCGATGACTATTCATGCATTTACAATCTCTAAGACAACATTTTATTTCTATGCATTTCCGATAATTTTAAAAACAATAAATATAAGAAAACTAATGTCTATTAGAGTCCAGGTGCCTTGTTGTTGTACCCTTGTGGTTAACGCAACCATGGTATCCTTTCTTTCAAAGTCTTTTGACTTCTGAATTAATCACTTTCAATGCAAATAAAAATCCGAAATTGTCGTCCCATTGTAGCAATCGCATAATACACACTAAGCTTACCCTGGTGGCAGGGATCTTATGCGGACGGTGTGGTTAAGAAGAAGTGTACCCTGTAAAAATTATTGTTAAAAATATTGAAACAATTTTTTTTTTCTTCTTCATAATTCTTAAAAGCAATACGTAACAACAAACTTACAACCAACCTTAGTAATACCTTTTTTTATTACTGAAAAACCTGAAATATGTCCAGGCTCTATTATGTTATTTATAAATCGCAAAACCTTTACGAAACTATATTTTATTCCTGTTCATTAGTCTCAAAAAACCATATAAGGCTGTAAGCTCACAGACTTTGAGTTGATGGATCAAGAAGTTTAGGCAAATAAGAAGAACCACTGGATGAAGTGGTTCCTCAAATACATTTATAAACATCGGTTCTATAATAGAACTATAAGTAACGATATTAATTCTGATGATGAGGATTCTTTCTAAGAGCTAATTGTCGATGGGACTCAAAAATTTCACTAGCTATGGTTTCATTGGCTTAAATATTTAATTACAATTATTTTTTGTAAATGAAACAAAATATTTCACTTTAATCTCTAAACGTCTACTAGTATTATTTGCTAATCCCGAGGACGAAGCCTTAAGTATAATTAATGATTAAACGAACTTACCTGTACGTGAAGTTCTATCATAATTATGCGAAGGCTTCGTCCGAAGGGATTAGCAACCCACCCTCCCTGTAGGTTCTCCCATTTCAGGTGAAATATTTCTATTCTCTAAAATAAATGACGCGAGTAAGTAGGGCTCCCACGATGTAGGTGTCAGAAGGGTACATTTTTTGTGTAACTACCCTCAAATAAAGTGCGTAAATGGCGGACCACTAGGCGGTACTACTAGTATTATTTGCTAATCCCTTCGGACGAAGCCTTCGCATAATTATGATAGAACTTCACGTACAGGTAAGTTCGTTTAATCATTAATTATAGCTACTTATCATACCCGATGGTAGATGAAACTAAAAGTTTGTCATGGTTAAGTTTGGATTAAATAGTCGTTGTGAGGTGTTTTTTTTTTGAGCGAAAATGCTCCATATAATTTAAGAAAAGTAGTTCTGTGGGTACAACAGAATCGAAACCAATCGTTATTCTAACCACAAACTTATGTTGTAAAACCACCAACTAGTCTTTTTATAATTTTGTGTTGACATAATAATATTATAAACAATCGATAATAATTATGTTGCATAATTTTTGGAAGAGATGACCTCAAGTTGCTTGACCTAGATTCAACAAAATAACAGGTACCTAAGAAAAAAATTAAAATAGTGATTATCAACTACCACTTAATTGAAATATACTCGTTAACTTTGTTTCTTATTTTTTTTTTATTTGCTTATTATGCGCCCAACGTATCCGCACACATCAACTGTCATTTCAAGTCACGCCAATAATAAGGCTTACTACAAACGTATATATGTTACTGAAATTCAAAATTATATGAAAGTAAAATAAAAAGAAAGGAACAGTCTGTAGAAAAAGTAGTCAGAGGACTAAATATTACTGAATAGATGGAGTGATATAAAATCGAGAATAATTTTTATACCACTTGGTGACAAACAAGCTTACGGCCCACCTAATGGTAAGCGGTTACCATACCCTATGGACGCTTGCAACACGTCACAAGTGACAACGAGGCAGGCGGGTCACCTGATGGTAAGTGACAACCGTCGCCTATTGACATTGGCAATACCAGGGGATTGCTAATGTGTTGTACACCTTATTACAATGCCTTAAAGGCGAACTGGCTCTCAAGTGCAATTGCCGGAACACACCAACAGGTGCTTAGCGACAGATTTTCAAACTTGAGGGTGGTAGCCAGCAAGTCGAGTACTACAAAGTACCCTACTACCGTGCTGTGGTTTCCTCACGATGTTTTCCGTCACCGAAATCTCAAGCTCATTGTAAGGATTCGAACCCACGACCTTCGCCGCGGTATCCGACGTCACTTACCACTGAGCTATCATCGCCTTAATAGAAGAAAGTACCCTTAAGAAATCGAAGAAAGTACCCTTTTTGATAAGGCCAATCAGCGATTAAAAAAAATAATAAACAGAAAAAGGTATTATAAATAAATACAAGAACTAGAATAAACAAAAAATTCCTTAGGCGGTATTCAAATCCATAATGTCCTGATGAGCAGTGTAACTTCAAAGCATACTAGCCCAAAATTTCGATGCCTATTAATTACGTTATAGGTTTCAAAATAGGCTTTATTAAAGCTTCAATTTTATAAAACACTCATAATCTCATAACGTACGTGCATAGTCAGCCTTAAAAGTAAGGTGTTATATTACTATAATTAGAAGTAACATATAATTACATCATATTTTTACATACGAAACTAAGTACTTTATTCGCAAAAGAAAATAAATGAAATGAAATTGTTTATGAAATGAAATTGAAATGAAATTGTTTATTCATCCAAATAGGCCTCCACAGGCACTTATGAATAGTCAGACTCTAAATGCTCGGTTCGGAAGGTTGTTTTTGCTGAGAAGAGCCGGCAATAAACTCAGCAATTACTCTTTTCAAAAACAACTTACACCTATTACATTCAATAATTATTATTTATCTAGTCTCACTGACAATATTTGCGTGTTATGGCGGCAAAAATAGTAATCTATAGAATTTAATTATGACTGACTTAATAAACAACAAACTCAAGCAGACCAGCCCCCTCCCCACAAGCAGCACCTGTTCACAAGTATGACGCGTGTGGCAGCCATCGCCCTCCTCGCACATTTTATAGGGAAGTGAGCGACCCGCCACACGACGCCGCCGCAAGCAAAGGCCTTAAAGCGAGCATGACTAACTTAAGTAGGCTATAAGGTTGGTAGGTATAGAGGTGGCCATACTGGGGTTGCTTCAATCATAATAATGTACCGGAAGCTTCCTAGCTTAGCAAACTTAATCAGTTATTCAGTAGCAGACTCAATCAGCTATTCATTAGCTTAGCTCACACAGCCATGACCCTACCGAGTCATGATCATACTGTGCATTTGCTGAAATTCAGAGCAGATTCGAAATTGATAGTGTAATTTCTGCGTCGCACAACTTTTTTTTAGCAAGCAAAATCTGCTTTGTTTTCATGTGCGGTGAACAATACATCTTCTTAGTCTGTGTTTAATCTGCATATCACTAATGTAAGTTTACTCTCAGTCTAATGTTCACTCTCAAGCAGTCTTCTTCTTTGTCGTTTCACTCTTGGCAGAGCGGTCGTGGTCACGTCGAGGCGTCCTCATCGGTGTTAGAGGCGGACACGGCTCTTCGCACGATCTCGCGCCATCTTTCCCTGTTGGAAGACTGTCTAGTGCAGTCAGACACGCGACTTCCCACTGCGGATTTTATTTGGTCAGTCCAGCGCATAGGTGACCTGCCGCGCGATCTGATTCCTTCTACCTTTCCCTGTACGACCAGCCGTTCTATGGAGTCGCCATCCCGCCTAGAGATATGTCCGAAATACTGTAGTATGCGCGACTGTACTACGGATGACAAGCAGTCACTCGACTTATAAAACCACTAGGTGACAAAACCACCATTTATACCACTAGGTGACATATAAGCTTACGGTCCACCTGATGATACACTAGGATGTCACGAGCAAGTTGCCAACGTTGCACAAACTGATATAATAGTTATTATTTATACAAGAGTGCTAAGTTGCTTTTTAACTACGTGCTCAATTTTGATGACCGAGCAAGCGATGGATTCTAAAATTATAATCAAAAAAAAATTATAATAGGTCTTTACCTATGAAATTGCCGTTCTGCAGTACTAGCAATTTCAAATCAAAATTAATTTTGAGAAAAGTGATGGTCACTGTTTGGTGGTCTAGCGCCGGTGTGATTCATCACAGCTTCTTACCAAACGGGGTGAGCATTACTGCAGATGTGTACTGTGAAGAACTGTACACAATGATGGAGAAGCTGGCACATCTCCAACCAGCATTGGTCAATCGCTCGTCTCCGCTGCTCCTGCACGACAACGCGCGACCTTATACTGCACAGCAGACGGTCTCCAAGTTGCAAGAACTGGGGTTGGAAGCTCTTCGTCATCCGCCCTACTCACCAGACCTTGCGCCTACAGACAACTACTTTATTTGAGAGTTATTTGTTCGGTGCGAAGAATTTGTAACGTAGGTAGGTACTCTACTATCTACCCAACCTAAAGCTATTATATTTTAATAACACTGAAAGGTTTAAAAAAAGTAAGATTACCTATTTAGAAAGGGTATGAAAAAATATCTATGAAAAACAACAACCATCAAACAGTACATTGTCACGATTCGTTTTAAATTACGGTTCACTATGCGATTGTCATGACACAGCCTATTATTTACAAAGGCTGAAATGACAAGTTACGTTTGATAATTGGGTATGTATACGCGGGGTGAACTTATCGCTTGTTTCATCTACATAAAAACGAATGGATATGTTGACGTTTCTGCTATCGAGGCGTATGTTTTTACTTTTTGTATTTGTTTATTGAAATCTAGTAGTTCTTACAAGCTGGAATCGTAAAACTAATTGGGAACTTATATTTTTTTTTATTCTGGATAAGCTTGTGTTTGACCACAATCTCACCATAGTAAGTGATGATATTGTGGCCGAAGGTGGTAAGCACACAAAGCCTAGATGGAAACTAACTCTCAAGTGCAGCTGTCGGAACACACCCATAGGTGCTTGGCGACTGATTTTCAACATGAGGGTGGTAGCCAGCTAGTCGGGTTCTGGTGCCACGGTAGTGGTAGTCGAATACCGCGGTGAAGGTCGTGGGTTCGGATCCTACAATGAGCTTGAGCTGTCGGTGAAGGAAAACATCGTGTGGAAACCATAGTACGGTGGTGGTACATTACTATGTACCCGAGAGCAAGTTCCCATCTAGGTTTTGTGTGCTTACCACCTTCGGCCACATCATCACTTATAGTGAGATTGTGGTCAAACACAAGATTATCTAGAATATTAAAAAAAACATAATATACTTAGTACCTATACTTTTTTCTTTCTAGCTATTTTCCAAAAGCATTGAAACACCTTATTCTTCATTTTTAAATTAAACACTAATTACTACCCTTTTAAAGATTGAAAAATTGTACATGGTCGACAA
This sequence comes from Ochropacha duplaris, assembly GCA_951361185.1. Classification (NCBI taxonomy): domain Eukaryota; kingdom Metazoa; phylum Arthropoda; class Insecta; order Lepidoptera; family Drepanidae; genus Ochropacha; species Ochropacha duplaris. The sequence goes on from OX592690.1 coordinate 8,927,625, forward strand.
CACTTTGGCAATCCCCGGATAATCTATTGCTAATAGAGATAGGAATAATATAAAATTCGTTGATTTTAAGGCATTGTAAATCCTCTCGTATTGCTAATGTCCATAGGCGACGGTATTCACTTACCATCAAGTCGCCAAACTGCCTGGATCTCACTTGCGGCATATAAAAAAATGAAAACATACGTAGACAGTGATGTGACTCGACCTAAATTGGCGCTGACTCAAATTTTATTCAACAGTAGGTATTTGGTTATTTTTATAGATAGCCGAGAGCAGCTCAGGATCTGTCGATGTGGAAAACTTAAGGGGAGGAACTATGTCCAGCAGTGAACGTATTTCGGCTAATGAATGATGATGATCTCAATGCGAATCAGATTTGCATTATTTTGAATTTCATTGCCTTATTAAATCTATATCTAGGTATATAATTATGTGTTTATATGAAAGCGAAATACCACCCACTGATTAATCACGAAATCTCAGTAAGTATAAATGATATAAACTTGTTTGGCAAGTAGATTCCTCAAAGAGAGTAACTTTCCGCTATGAAAGGGGAACAACTAACTACACTTTGTATTGATAATTAACTAGTTTTCTCCCGCGTTATGTTATTATTTTATAATAATATGTACCTAACACAATTTTAGTACCTATTAGGTAGGTACATAAGTATAATAAAATCAGCGATAGGTTTAAATGTTAAAAAAGGTCTGGTTAGGTGCCAAAAAACACTAAGATCCATAAAATCGAACTAGATACGAAAAAAAATATTTTGAAACCACTCTATACAAAGTCATAGAGACAAAGTCAAAATCAGTCAAAGTCAGCTCATATTTAATTGTAAATCGAATACGTACTCCAGTATTTTATTTCTTGTTTATATGTAATGAATATATTAACATACTAGTGGGCCCGGCAGACGTTGTCCTGCCCTGAAAATAAAACTTAGAACCCGATTCCAGCGCCACCAATTGTGAAACTAAACCATCTGTTTGTTTCGCCGTTTCTTCTCCTGACAGGTCTTTATTTGGAAATGGTGGTAACAGTTACAATAGCTTTAAAAATAGCAATAAGACGTTCAATAAGTGTTCCTTAAGTGTCCCAAAATTGAATAAAACATTTTGAGTTTGAGTTTGAGTTTGAGTTTGTCAGTCCGATCTCGAGACATGTCAAAACGTCGTTCTATACAAAATGTATGACAAAAATAATTTTCTTCATTATTCTTTTTTTTTTGTGAATTTTTCCTGAATTTTCTTTGCTATAAACCTCACGGAGCCCGAGACCTTTCCAACGAATGCAAAACCGTGGATATCGGTTCGTACGTTCTGGAGTTATAGCGTCAGGAAAGAAAACCCGACTTATTTTTATATAGTAGATATAAATCACTACATAGTATAATACAAAGTCGCTTGCGCTGTCTGTCCCTATGTATGCTCAAATCTTTAAAACTACGCAACGGATTTTGATGCGGTTTTTTTTAATAGATAGAGTGATTCTTAAGGAAGGTTTATATGTATAATACATGCATAATATAGTAGCGAAACACTGATAAATTTAGAGGTTTCTAATGTGATATCGTAATTAAGCATTTTTTTGCGCTTATATTGCAAACGCTGGCTGAACCCTACGAGATAGACCAAAATAATGTACTACAGTATTGTCCACCTTAAAAAGTTCAACAAAAAAGTCCGCGATGGTATATGTCTATCTCTTAGGGATAACCCACCATAACCATTTTTTATCCTTTACTAAAAAGTGATTATTTACGAAGTGTTTAAACCTTTCCTGCTTAAACCTCTCAACCGATTTAGATTAAATTTGGCACAGATATAGAGTAGACCTTGGGAGAGAACATAGGCTATCTTTTATTCCCCCTCCACCACCCACACTTGCGCGATATAACGTGTAGTCCACGCGGGCGAAGCCGCGGGCGGGTCGCTAGTAGATTATAATCTATTAAAATCTAAAACATAGAAAGAGAAAAATATTGAACGAAAAGATATCATAATTATGGCCATTCTCCTTGGACGAATAAAACACCCATTCTCGTATAACATCGCGTAGGTAGGTTACCTTTGTAACCAACAAAAAAAAAATTCGCTGACGAGTGACAATAAAATTGACGAATAGAATAATATTAGATGAAACTAACCCTAGTTTTATTAGTTACAAAATTTTCTAATTCAACAGAACGCTAGAATTAATAGGGATGTTGCCTTTATTCAAGAAAAATATCGCACATAATTATCTAAAAAACTCGAAAAAAACGCGAAAATCTTTACAATGTAAAGATTTGTCCGTTTGAATATTTTAAACGACTTCAAAAAAGGAGGAGGATGTTCGACTGTATGTTTTTTTTTATTACCGATTTAAGGTAAAAACTTGAAAAAAAACGCTGATTTGATGTCAGTCACCATCCCTATAGTGATATTATAGCTATTATCGCCTGTCTTGTGGTGTTGCCAATTTAGAAAACAACGGTAAATCTTGACAAACTCGAAGAGACCACCATAAGATGTATATGTTATGGACCAAGTGATAAATTGGGCATTATACATAATGCCCGGTCATTATGAAAAATGCCCAATATGAGAGTGCAGTTTGATAATAATTATTCAAATAATCAAATTGACCAGGCATTATACATAATGTCCATCACCTTTTTGGCGGAGTAATACAAACATAATATGTAATTACTATTTTTTTATTGTTTTTTGAACTAGAACTAGCTACGGTGAACGTGATGGAATGGTGAATATTTTAAATTGAGTAAGGAAAAGAGAGAAAGATTGATAGAGAGGGTGGGTGGGAGGTAGGGAGGAGAGAGAGAATGAGTGAAATTCGTGAAAATATTAATTTTGTGCGATGAAATATTAATGCATCTTATTATTATGATATGGATTTATGTGGATGTGAAGTTATGACAAAAATTATGAAAAATTTATCAAATAAAAGAAAATAACCACGACCTAACCTAATCTAATCAATCCATGTAGATTTTGCATAGAAAGGATAAACGGGCAGGGCAGGGCAATCAATCAATCAATATGTATGATATACCCACGTACCTGCAACAAATTTAGCTTTATTATCAAATTGCTCAATTGCCATGTAGCAATATAATAATGACCGTGTGATGTGATAAATAATGAAGTTAAGATAGTAATTATGAAGTATTTATTATTATTAATTATAAGCTATTATTATTATAATTAATAATTATTATCCTTAGGGGAGGCCTTTGTCCAGCAGTGGACGTCTTCCGGCTGATATGATGATGATGATGATTATTATAATTAATCACTTAGCCCGATAGAGCTAGACATTATTCATAATGCCCGCATTAATCACCTGGTCCATAACATATACACTATCATCCTTTAATAGAGATTTTTAATATAGATTTTGATCATCGTTCTTGAACTACCGACCCTGCCAGTCAAATCCTATCCATGAAGGTCTCAAATACTTCTCGGGTGTATCCTTCCCAGCTATTACGCCACGCCACCCTTCACCACAAATATTTTAGAATGTTACTATTTGTCAGAAATTTAAACCAGTAGCATATGCATGGTGTGCCATCCGTCCTAATACAGACGTACCTCAAAACATCACTCTCAGAGACGAGAAGTATTGCAGATAAAGTTGGAACAATTTAATTGAAACGTCCAGTACTTCTGAAGAACGTTCTCGCCTCCTAGCCGCGGGTAAACAAGAGTCCGGCTTCTGGGTACAAGTTCTTCCTTCTGGGACCCTGCACAATGCAACTTTCCGTGACAAGTCTGCATCTCGGTATCCCTAACATCGTCCCCCACCGTTATTAATGCGGCGCACCTGTCACTAATCTCGGCCATCATGTCTTTACCTGTTCCAAGAGTGGCACCAGCGCATAAACAGCATCTTTCTTTGGGGCTCGTGGTTAGTACGTGACCAAGGCAAAAGACCGGATGGTTTTACTCTTGTATTATGGAGAATAAGTCAGGCTCTATTGTGGGATGCCACGAGAGACACTCCATGATACATCTACCGAGGCTGATGCAGCAGCCAACAGCGCAGAGTGCCTCAAACAGCGGAAATATTGTGATCTATCTAAGCTATTTGGGGTCGAAACCTGAGGAACCTGGGGTCAGCGAGCCCATCAACCATTTAGAAAAATATTTTAGTGGTTTGACGCGGGAAGGCATAGCTGGCGGTTACTTTGCCCAAAGAACAAGGGGAATTTAGCTTGGAATCCTTTTGTTTTCATTATGTTAAAATATGTATTTATAAGTTTATAAATATAAAACAAATTCTTAATTTTCACATGTTTCATTTCACTACATGCAAATACATTATTAAGGATACGTTTTTAACCTGCGAATGGGATGATCGATGATTCAATCTGACAATGGGAAAATTAATAAAAAATAATTAGTATTTTCAGGTAACAAATGTCGGACGAATTAATTAAAGAAATAATTGATGAAATTTAATTTTGTATTTTCAATGTAATCCATAAATATGAAAAGTCTTGTTACATACAAAAGGACTTGTCCCGACTGACTGATCTATAGAAAGGATTTTTTTAAATTCACCCCCTGATGGGTAAAGAAGGTATAGGATCGGGATGAAACCGCAGAGCAGAATGCTACTTTGTTTTCAGAGAACAAGGGAGTTTTAAGTGCCTATTCAAAAACAACATATACATTAAAAAAAACAATAAGCTAGTAGAAGTGAAGTTTTATCAAACAGAATGTGTTTAATTTACTCTTTGATTTGGGGGAAAATATTATCTGAATTTATGATGAGTGATGAGGTGCTTATCACAAATTACTATGAAATAGAAGTTTAAAGATCGCAGAATAGTATGAATGCGGAAATTGAGGATCAGTTAAAGAGATTAAATGAATTAGTACGTGTAATACAGTACCTACTGCAGTATATAGAGCAGAAAAGAAGCAACGCTGACTAATAGCTCTTGAATACGTAACTTTTTAATAACTAGCACATTTTTATTGGTATACCTACCTAGTGATCCAATTTCATCTTTAACTTTTTTATTCATAAATCTACAAATATTTTGAGGAAACCATGAAAGTGGTAAGATACTTAGATGCTAGTAAGGTACTCACTTGTTTAACAACAATCTTTGAAGAGCTTAAACACTAGATGTACTTAAAAACTGCTTACACCGAAATAGGCTTTGAATATGTAGACGATGTCGAAACAATAAAATTTTGTTATTGCTTTAACAGTTTCATGTTTCAGTAAAGACATCGCTGTGGAGATGCGAATGTTGTGGCGAACGGGGCTCCTACTTGGGCAATTAAGCATAACTGCCGGCCAACTGCGCTTTACCAGGCCTTCGGGCACCTTGCCACATGGCAGCACACTCTGAATTTATTTTATACTCAAACTGGTCTTGCCCCGATTGAGCAACTAAACTAGATGCTTCGCTCTTGGCTTCGCTTGCGCTAACATGATACAATTTCTATAAGGTTTTTTACCCTTAACTTAGCTATTTGAAGCTTAGCTTTATTAACCTGTTTACCATTATATAAACATAGTCTCTTAAAAATAGTCTCTTTCTTCAATACCGTAAATAATGAACAGAGGTTAGAGTAGAAGATTATAGACGACATCTAAAAACCAAATATTAGGACAATCCATCGTGGGGCAGCATAAAAAATAGTACGTTTAGCATCCTCGCTGCGCTCGGGCGCTAACTTCACACCGTGCAATAATAGCCTACTTAGGTCACGCGTATCGTATACTATTTTATAGCAAGTGTGACATATACTCGCACTTTACGCACGCTTCTCCGTGCAGAAATAGGCAACTTAGGTCACGGTAAAGCGTGCGTAAAGAGCAGGTTTAGGTCACACTGTGCTATAAATATCATTATGGCATTTCAACCTGCTGCATTTCAGATTTTCCACGTAAAATTTATTGTTGATGGATATTTTGCATTCTTCAACTTGTAATACAAATTCTACAAAAGGTTTACAAAACCAAATACACTGACGCAAAAATAGAGGGATATTTTATTTTAAAAAACCGTGTAACCTGACGTTCGCATTACTTTAAACACACACAAAATTAAAAACACTTCTAACTGATGTAATTAAAAAAATCTGTTTAGAAGATTTCCCTATAAAATACATTTTTTTATTTGAATACTTGCTTGATATTTCTTCCAGCAAGTTTCGCCATAAAGTTAATATAGCCACCTTGAAAATACTGAGTGACCAAATGAGCAATAGGTATGTGGCCGCTTGTTATTTAAATAAAGTAATCTATACGTAGTATCTGTCAATCAGCGATTCTATCTGAAAGTTGTCAAACAACCGTTTTATATGACTTCACCGTACGACGTCCTGAGAATATCTCGGCCCACATTACCAACATTATTGATCTTCCACCAAATTTCAAAACACGCTTGCTAATTACCATTATCTTATTCTTTATTACTCTAGTCTCCCATCGTGTGTACACAAATAAATCTTTACCCTACTTCAGGAGTCGGGTAAAAACTTTTAATCAAACTTAAAGGGTAAAAACTATCATTATGTAATCATAAACGTACCAAATCCTAACACACTCAAGGATCTTCGTCCAATAAGTTTGCTACCATGTTTATCTAAGATCCTTGAAAGAGTAGTATATGATCAGGTAGCAAACTTTGCGGAAACCAACAATATTCTGCCACAGGTTCAGTCTGGATTCAGGAAGGGTCGTAGCACTGCCACTGCATTACTAGACGTCACAGACAATATCCTCAGAGCGCAAGACAAGAGTATGGGCACTATTTTGGTTTTGTTGGATTTTTCTCGCGCTTTTGACGCAATAAATCCTACTCTTCTTCTTTCTAAGTTGAGTTATTACGGATTCGACAGTTCAGTTACTCGTTGGTTCCACAGTTACCTACAAAATCGCTCGCAATTTGTTGAAATCATTAAAAATGGTTCTAAGTCGGTTTCCTCTCTTCGACATATATTTAGAGGCGTTCCTCAGGGATCTATCCTTGGGCCTTTGTTGTTTGTGCTTTATAGTTCTGATATTGTTAATGTTATCTCTAACAGCCGTTTTCATTTATATGCAGATGATTTACAACTTTATTTGTCATTTCATCCTAAAGAAACGACACAATCTGTTAAGAAAATTAACGATGATCTCAAAAGAATCGCACTATGGTCAACTAAAAGCTCTTTAGTTTTAAACCCTAGCAAATCCAATTTTTTTATCTTGGGCACGAAAAATCTAAGAAATGGTATAAATGTATCATTTCCTAATGTTAACATTTTGGGTGAAACAATTAGTTGCACTAGCGAGGCTCGTAATTTGGGACTTCTAATGGACGGTGAATTGCACTTCGAAAAACATATAATAGAGTCGGTGAGAAATTGTTTTTATAGATTGAAAGTCTTGTATCGTATAAGAGACTGTCTAAATGTTAACATTAGAATCAAACTCTGTGAGACTCTCGTTTTATCTAAATTAAACTACGCAGATACAGTTTATGGGCCCAGATTGCTGCGAAGAACAGAGAAACTTATTCAGCGTGTGCAAAATGCATGTGCCAGGTTTTGTTTTCATATCCCCCCACGTACGCATGTAACTCCTTTTATAAATAACGCGAAGTTACTTAAAATGACTTGTAGGAGAAAGCTTCACTTTGCTACTCTTCTGTTTGGGATTATAAAGAGTCGTAAGCCTGAATACCTTTTTAGTAAACTGTCATGGATTCGCGATCAGAATGAATACCATACTAGATCATCAGAATTCCTATTAGCAACTCCTCGCCATGGTTCTGCCGCCTTTCGGGGAAGCTTCAGCTACGCCGCTACAAAGTGTTGGAATAACTTGCCACCACCTTTGCGTACTTTAAAGACAGTCCACTTATTTCGATTAAAATTTAAATCCTACGTACTCAATCAACAATTGGATGATCAACATATGTAGCGGTTGCTGTGGCTCTCTGTTGTGTTCTATGGTTCTACTGCTTGTTAGTTTAATATTCATAGTATTATTTAATTAAACTTTAATTTACTCGATCTTATTGTGATTTTCATTTAAAATAACCAAACTTGAATGTACCTGTCTTATTGTTTTTAATTTTTGTGTAATATTTAATTTTATTTTTATTTTATTTTGATCTGGCCAAGATATCCGTGGCGCCACTAGCTGGCCTCAGCAAAATACCAGCGCTGTAGCACAGATCTGTGCTGCCGCATAATGCTGAGCTGTGGCCATATTTGTCTTTACCTTATGTTTTTTCCATTATATTATTGTGTTTGATGATTGGCAAATAAAAATTATTTCTTTCTTTCTTTCTAAACGTGGATTTATCTTCTCCGGGCTCTTGGACACCGCTACTGGCAACTCAATGTTTCCTGAGTTTGTAAACATTTATCAATTTTACAGTTACTCGTAGAGTAGTCTGGTCTTGGCTTGCCATTTCCTGGTCTTCCGATGTTCATGGTATCTTGCAATTGCTGAAGTACTCTTTGGACATTAGACGTGATGATGATGTTAAGATGATGTGTACTTTCAGTATTTTAAGAGAAGTACACATCATCTTCCTTGTTTTACATTCTTCAGGCCATAGTGCCATATTGATGCATATTCATTTGTAAACTTTAGATATGCTTTCGCATTTTTTTAAATTAAAGCAATTGAGTATTCTGTATTGGTATTTAAGTATAAATGAATGAATAAATATATGATAATATAATGCTAGGTGAACGGTCTTTTTATCGTCTGATCAGGTCAGGTCAGTAAAATTATATGAATTCACGTCTCGTCCGCCTGTCTGCCTTTTTAACCGACTTCAAAAAAGGAGGTGGTTCTCAATTCGACTATGTTTTTTATTTTTTTGTATGTTTGTTACGCGATTTCTCTGCCAATTATGAATAGATTTTGATGATTCTTTTTTTGTTCGGTAGATCATGCTTCAGAGGTGGTCCCATTTAAATTTTATCGAAATTGATTCACAACTTTTTGAGAAAATCAACAAAAACAAAAAAAAATATATCTCGTTTGATAAACCTTAGTGAATCAAACCGAGTCGTTGAGCATGACTTTTTGGATTTGGATGAAATTTTGTGTGTATACTGCAATGGGTTCTTCGATGGTTTTAAAATACAATTGGACCCGGTAGGTGGCGCTGAAATCGAGTTCCAAGATTTGTTTCAATTTCAGGGTAGGACGACGACGTATGCCGGGCCCGCTAGTTATACATATACCTATTATATTTTACCGGCCCGACTAGTTCGAGTTAGACGATTTCAGGACAAACTAGTTTTGCCTAGGACAACATATAATAAGGAATAAACTTTAAAAATTGAAAAATAAAATTATTTTTAAAAATAAAAAACAAAAACCGACTTCAAAAAGAACTGTTTATAAATATCAATAATTTTGTTGATTGTCCTTTAAGGCTCTTACTTTGAAATTAAAATATTAGTCTTTACTTTTTAGTTTATGTTTGTACATAGGTATAGATTACAGTTTTGAAGTCGGTTTTTGTTTTTTATTTTTAATTTCATATTCATATCTTGTCTGTCTTCCAAAAACGTCAGGTTCAAATTTTAAAAAACATTTCGTCTCGTCATACCAGTCAGTCTATCAAAAATAACCATGTAGGTTGGAGACAGCCACAACACTAGGGACACTTATTACTATTACATATTGTGTTTTAATTCGTATTCTTATTATATTGTTTTTATTTGTAGTAACATGCTCGCATTCCTTACATTAGCATCGTGTGACGGGTTTCTGCTTCCCTAGAATATGGTGAGGAGGACAGTGGTTTTAACACATAAAAGTAACGGCGTTTGAAAACTATTATTTTTATTAAAAGTTTTACTCTTAATCCTCGTAAAACCAAGAACATTTTTGGCATAAGTGAAGGAATACCTATATCCAAATATTGAATTCGAATATAATTTAGAAATGTTACGCAATCAAGCTTTTACATATTTTCGATAATTCGATATTGGATTAGACTCGGTTAGAGTTACCGTAAATTAAAAGACACATAATGTTACGGAACCGTCTCAGAGCGCATATCGCACTTAACCGTACTTTCGAGTACCTATATATAGAAATAATAAAATATAAATTTTATTATTTCTATATATTCAACACCTATGCAAAGAAATGGCAAACTTTGATACCAGGTCGAACTTTTGTTTAAACCATAGGTATAATTATGAGTCGGTGAGTGAACCGAAAACGGTCGGAGTGGATTATAAGTATGTGTACCTAACCGAAGAATATGTAACAGTAATTGTCTATAGCTATATGAGTTTAAGACTAGAAATGTTTATTGAAGAAAAACCTATACAATAATACCTAATATTGTAAGTTTAATTTATTAGGCCCCGTGAGACAGCAAGTGGGTTACTGAAGTTGCTCCGCCAATTAGGGTCTTATTATGACTTAAAAGGTGTTCTATGCGACACGGTTTTAGCACCCTGTAATCCAAGATTATGCAATTTTGGGATAACAATAGGAAAAAATAATGTTATTGTCGCAATTTTATAAAAGTACATACTTTAAATACATAATACCTTCATCTTTGGTACATACGGTGAAATCACATGGCACTATTATGAGCAGCTAGAGTTGACAAAAACGAACTAGGTACTTAGGTAACATCTTTACGTTATGGCAAATATCCACATGCAGATCCACTTTTGCAGATTTGCAATGCGGATACTTTTGGAGTCTTGCACTAGTTTAATTTCAACATAAATCACTTACATCTTGCTGATTAAAGAAGTCGTCTTGGGCATCTTCGCTCGCACACCCCATGTCTTGGAGGAGGGGAGTTACGTGTCGCTCCCAGTCATCCATTATTATTAAACTTCCCCTAAACTGTTATACTTAAACAATCGCGAAACTATAATCACAGCTCAATATCTTCACCAACAAATAACCGAGCAGTCATCTTAACATCTACCACTGATATCCAGTATTTAGTGCGAGTACGACGCGGAGTCGCACATTTCGCGCCAAAAACTTCTAGGTTTTACTTTTCCGTAAGCTATTGAAAGTGGCGGGAAATGGACGAGTTCGCACGCGACACTCGTCGACAGTCACAGACTCGAGCGAAAGGGAAAAAAACAGCAGCGGCCGCGGGCGTATCACGTGCCCGCATTGAAAGCCGTACTAGGAGAAAAGTCAGTGTTAGCAGAGTATGCGAAGTCAGTGTGGCGAGGCACGGGATCCCGGCCGCCCGTCGACGCGACCGGAACAGGAGTGCGTGGCGATCCGCGAGGTCGTACGCCCTCTGCGTCGCGCCGCCTCGCACTTCTCTCGTTCGTGCACCTCGGAGATGCCTCGCGCCGTCCCTCTCTTTGTTCGGCGCCGCACGCCTCCCATGGGCGGCCGCGATTTCCCGCCGTCCGTCCACGGCCGCAACATGGCCGTACCTCTATCTGCAGACCACCACTCACCAGCTCCTAGTATGAACCATCATCATAGCTTTAACATTTTACTAAGCATTTTATGTATTCATAAAACAAATTACGATTATTTTTATGAATTAGACTCGTCATTACGCCCAAACATAGAAACATGATTGCTAAAACTAAGTTTTATTAAGTGACTCGGAAAATTTGATATGGAATAAGTAGGTAGGTAATGCAAGCAAACACACCGTTAATAGGATAAAAATAGAAATTCTAATTAATTTGTACTTAGATGAAGAACTAGTTGACCCCCGCAGTTTCACCCGCGTTCAACTCCCGAAGGAACCTGTTAGGGGTTGAATTTTCAAAAATCCTTTCTTAGCGGATAACAAATTTCAAGTTTGTAGGATTTAGGTATACCTACATTCTGAAATTTAGTAATTAATCAATGGTATATAATTGAAGCCATAACATTGAATCATATTTTCATTTTAAACCTCGAATAGAGCGCGTAGTAGAGATCTTGAACTATATATACCAAAACTAACTCTTCATAACATAACGAACGACCACTAAGCTGCATAGTTCCAAAGTCATCGTACTTACCGTTTGAAGTAACTAGTCCAACCATTAAACCCACAAAATTTTATACCTTTAGTGCTCAGCTACTACAAAAAAAAACACTTTATAAAGCGATATTGAAGCGATGATAGCTCAGTGGTAGTGACGTCGGATAATGCGGCGAAGGTCTTGGGTTCGAATCCTACAATGAGCTTGAGCTTTTGGTGAAGGAAAACATCGTGAGGAAACCATAGCACATAACATAGTGGTAGGGTACTTTGTAGTACTCGACTGGCTGGCTACCACCCTCAACGTGAAAATTTGTCGCCAAGCACCTGTTGGTGTGTTCCGGCAATTGCACTTGAGAGCCTGTTTGTCTTTAAGGCATTGTAATAAGGTGTACATCACATTGGCAATCCCCCTGGTATTGCTAATGTCTATAGGCGACGGTAGTCACTTACCATGACCCGCCCGCCTCGTAGTCACGTAGACACAGAAAATAAAAAAGCTGAAATGTTCGTATAGTACTTATAGGTAGACATTTTCCATAACTATGTAATGAACTAAAACTCAAATGATTTACTCATAGACGCGTGAAAAAATCTGGACGGGGATTCGTACCAATGCAAAGGCTTTTAACTTATACTAATAGACAGGACATTGCGAACAAAATCGTAATCCGATATTTATGTCCAGTGGACATAAGTCGCTCAGTCTAGTCTAGTTTATTCATAGATAGATGACGTTACTGAGGCATGGAATGGGATCACGGTTTTTCTATGACATTTCTTCTGATAGCCGCTCTATTGTATCTATCTTTAAATCTCTTTGTACCAATGTAAGCCGACCTGTAGCTAATTGGTCGAAGTTCTTGTACAGTGCTACCAACTTATCTGTGAACTGAAAGAGGGCGGCACCGTCGATTCAGTGTTGCAAATTTTCGAGTTTCGAGCATCACTTTTTAGCTTTCGGCATATTTAACTTTATAAATTCAGCAATATCACGACAAAACAACCAGACAACCCGAATGTACTAGTATACACTGACAATTGAATGACATTTATACATGACGGCCATAGTTCCAATTTTCGCCATTTCACAGATAAGTTGGTAGGAGAGTAAATACAGGTCTCACACACACGTTTACGGCACTGTACACCTTTGGCTGGCTTAATACTCAAAGCTGTACACCGATCGGCTGTAATTGCTTATCTATACTTCAACAGCTTTGAGTGGCTTAATGCTCTAAGGCTTTGAGTACTAAGCCGTTCAACAGTGACAATAGGGCTAGAGCCAATGTCAACACAAATTTTACTCACCCATACGGATTACGTAATGTGTTGTATTTATTTACCACCAACCACAGAGGTAGGCCACCAACTCTTAAATTATTGCGGTTCAATTTTACCTAAACTTCATTGTATCTGTCATTGTCACTTTTGTAACATCCTGACGTCCTTTGACACAAAGACGATTCAGTTCGGGCCGAGTTGAATCCCACTGTTATGTTGTTATTGTTGAGCCCCACTGTTATTTAAAACCTATGTCTGTGGATTTAAGTAGGTAGGTACTTTGTGAGTATGTGAGGTTGTAGGGTAATCTCTGGTTCTACTGAACCGATTATTTACCAATAGAAAGCCACGTTATTTGTGAGTGTCATAGGCTATATGTGAAACCGCGGGGGACAGCTAGTTTCTCCTAAACATAGTCCACTCTGTTATGCCAGTTGCAGAAATAATATGTACCTAACTAAGTATAAACACCATATAAAATTAATTAAATTATTATTTGAATAATCAAAGACGCGACGTGTCAATGCACGTTTTCTAATTTACCTGTACTTACTGTATACATATTATTATCTTGCATTTATAGGTACCTATTACTACCTTCATCAACTCTTTTGTCATCAATATAAGCTAAGAGTAGGTATCAACCATCTACTACATAGTTAAACACTTACGGCGAGCAAAGTTTCTGAAGACCGTACAAGCGGCCAATTAAAAGTTAAATGTCTAATTCTTGTTAGACGCGGGAAGTCCACAACTAGTGGGTACGTTACCAAATTGAAAGTTCTTTAGTGTTGTGTTACGCGGACACGGATCCGTACAGTTTCTGATAAACTACGTGAAAATTTAACACGGAAATTGTAAAGTTGATAATGTGAAATACGCAGTGTAATGGAGTTAGTGTAGGTCTGTAGGTTATTAAATGAAAATTAAATTAAAATATTTGTATTCAAATAGACTTTTCCAAGCACGAATGAATAGTCTAGACTATTGAGGTAGTGTGTTAGAATCTAGATTCTAACACACTCTTCCAAAAGTTGCTTTTGCTGAGAAGAGCCGGCAATAAACTCAGCAATTAGGTATCTACTCTTTTCACAAATAACTTAAGACCTTATTATTATTGTACTATTCAATAATTATTTATCTACTGATGATGATGAATGATTTATTTACTACAATTATACTGATATATTAACTCACTGAATGACTGACTTAGTAAACAACAAACTCAAGCCCCCACAAGGAGCACCTGTTCATAAGTAGGTATGACGCGTGTGGCAGCCACCGCCCTCCTCGCTTACGTAAAATCCACCAAACTTATTAGATCTATGGTAAGTTAGTAAATCTTAACAAAAAGCGAAAGAATTAGCTTCTTACCTGTTGTTCAACTAGTCTTACTCTGTGCTACTACTCACAGGATTTGTCTAAAGTTTCTTTAATCTTCTTTAATTTTAAAGGGGGGGGGGGGGGGGGACACACACATTTGACAACTTTGGAAGTGTCTCTCTTTTCTAAGTTGAATAGTTTGCGCAACTATTCAGCTTAGAAAAAAATTATGTTAGAAACCTCAATATGATTTTTGAAGACCTATCCACACGTATGGGTTTGATGAAATAAAAAATTGAGTTTCAGTTCTAAGTATGGGGACCCCCAAAATTTATTGTTTTTATTTTTGTGTGAAAATGACGAATGTATAAGGGTTCCGTTTTGTTTTTCGGAACCCTAAAAAGGTAACACACAAGTTAAAGAGACCTTTATTGGTTAAAATCATGTAGAAATCATTAGATACTTTTGAAGACCTATCTAAATACACTACACGCTAATGTTTATGTAGATTGTAGGTAACCTACACTAGATATTTTTTCATCCCGTAGTTTAACTAATGTGTGTGGCACCAAAAAAAATTACTCTAATGCCTAGGCCGCACTCATCGCGAAAACGCAGATATTCGGGCTATCGCGATGTATGTAGCCAAATATTCGCGAATACATCGGCACTTCGGGCGAAGCTTCAGGCACATCGCTCCGCTGTCGGTAAACTCTCGCACATCAAAGGGTTTTATCGCTTGCGCGGCTACATTCCATTTTGTTTTCTGCGTTTGTACCTACATCGCGATAAACATTACAACGCGCATGGTGTGGCCGCGACAATTCGCCGTACATCGAAGACAAAGTTTATCGCCCGAATGTTATCGCGATGAGTGCGGCCTAGGCATAATTGACAGCTCAAACTTTTAGGTGAAAACGGGTTAATCGGAGCGGTGTGATTAAAGGCGGAACCAAAGCTAGATTCACTTACTCTATGACGAGTGACACTGTAATTAGCTAGACCCTCTAGGGCTTCGCGTTTATTCACCGAACCACAAGACGCCAGGTAAATTTCCACCCTTACGTTAATGATACATCTAACATACTACGGGCAAAACGTTTTGTAAACTAGCTTCTGAAGTCTTGTTTCCTGACTCCTAAGACTTACAAAAATAACATTTCAGGAAAACAAAGGCTTCTTTTACCCGTAGATATAAATGTTTAAAGGAAACCTTAGAGGGTTACTTTCATTAAGGGTAAGTAGGGTTAGAAAGAGAGATTGTCATAACCCAAGCACCGAGATAATTGTATTGTATTGAGGTACCCACTCAAGTTGTTTCCCTGCTATTGTTATGTTAGGGTTTAAATCTGTACTTCTGGAGATCACCATGAATTTTGTCTTGCTGATGTTTATTGACAAGCCGCCCTTCTCACTGCACTCATTGACTTTATTTAAGATTGTCCGCAAGTCACTTTTCGAGGATGCCACGAAGACCGTGTCATCTGCATAACGCAAGTTGTTAATAAGCGTGCCGTTAATCTTTACTCCAGCTTCAATATTTTCAAGAGCTTCTGACATAACTCTTTATGAATAAATATTAAACAGCAACGGAGACAACACGCATCCCTGACCCTGACGAACCCCACGACAGATCTCGATTTCGTCTGTATGTTCATTTTCGACTCTTACTGTGGCCACTTGTTTCTCGTATAGATTCCGGATAATCCTTACGTCTTTGCCGTCGAGACCGATGTCCATCAGTAGGCCCAAGAGCTGCTGGTGTTTAACCCGATCAAATGCCTTTTCATAGTTGATGAAGCACAGCAAAACATCGTTTTGCATGCCCCAAAATTTCTGTACGAGAACATTGAGGGCAAAGAGAGCCTCTCGAGTGCCAACGCTAGATGGCTGTCTCCCAATTGTTCGTCACATTTCGGTCTTATCCTGTTCTGTATGATGTTTAAAAACACTTTTAGTAGGTACATGGCTCATCATACTAATCATACGATACTCTCCACATTTTTTTGCATTTTGTTTTTTGCGTATTGTAATGAACGTAGATTTTAGCCAGTCAATTGGGAAGTTGCCAGTTTCATAGATGTTGTTGAAGAAGCTTGTTAGAACATCTAGTTGTTCTTCTTCCAATAGCTTGAGTACGTTACCAGGTCCGGGTGATTTTCCTGTTTTAACGGATTTTAAGGCACGTAAAACCTCTGATCTTAAAATAGAGGGACCTGTGTCGTTTATAATTATACTGTCGTGCTTTTGGAGTAAATCAACCTATCGGTATAATAGGTGTTTTTAGCTTTTGCGATCTCTTTTCGAATGGTGTCATCGACTTGTTTATCTTGTGATCATAGATTTATAATAGGCCATTGCGCTGCGTCAATCAGTCACACGGCTTGTGTATTTCGCCAGTATCAAGTAGGTAGGTATTCTTTTTAATTGTTATATAAGCACGTTACATCACATTCACAAAGTCTAGTAGGTACTGTAGGTAGTCCTCGTCGGCACAAGTCTAGTCAGGTTCTAGTGAAATTGGCGGCTGTTCCACTAAAACTTTTCACGGACTTTTTGGGACAACCTGAAACGTCACGAGAAACCTTTTCATTTCACTTCACTTGTGCACTTAGATTGATCGTTATCGCACAAAACACCACCGATATTATTCAATAAAACCCACAATACACGAATTTAATGAAAATAAAATTGAAAACGCAACGTCACTTCGCAAATTCCCGCCAAAAAGTTCTCAATCAGCCCACTAATATGAAATAGGAATTATGACTTTGAAAACTTTGACGTAATTAATGTCATTTTGATTACAACCATAGACTGAAATTATTAAAACTATAAGCTTAGCCGGAGATCCCAATTTCTTACTTCCATCCACCGCATTCAAGAATTTTTACTATATTGGTTTTTATTACTTTCTCAAATTAGGCATTTGAAAAATATAAAATATGTATCTGGTTCAGGCCCGGAAAAGAAAGTTACTATATTTTTGTTTTAGGGTCTTATAAAAATTAAATGTTATCAATTTAAATTATCTCCCATGGAAACTTGATTCCCTTCGCTCTCACGCAGCCAAGTTTAAACTGTCACGAGACGGACTTAGATTAGCAGGGGGTGAATTTACAAAATAAATGAACATGTTCAGTGATCTATATTAAACGACTTCAAAAAAGGAGGAGGTTATTATGTTCGACTGTATGTATATTTTTTTATATAATGTAAATACCTACTTTGAATAATAAGCCACTAAATTCTTCACAAATATTAACCTTAATTTCCAACGAGAAACGAAACGCTTAACTTTGTATTTTGTAAGACAGGCTAGTTTGCTTGACAGTGACAGTGACAGACTGACTGATTTGTAGGATTTATACTCGGATTTATAGCTTCATCAAAAGTGTCTTCCATACAAAGGTACAAGCATTCTAAACTTACTTCAGTGCAAGTTAATTAAAACATGTCTTCTCCGACCGAGTTAAGTTTCGATGAAATTTTAAAGTTTATGTTAGCCCACAACGGAAAAGTGACGAACCATGAGCTGGTTAAATATTTTAAAGTGTTTCTAATGAATCCTGACATGAGAGGTGAGTGTTTACCGTATCTTGTACCATATCCTCTTATCTGTACATAACATACATTTTATAGTAACAATAGGTAATTCTCGAATGCAATGGTATCTCCTCGTTTCTTATAGATGAAGCCAGAAGTACATTTAAAAAGCATGTTAACACATTAGCCAATATAAAGAATCAAAATAATGAGAAATGGTTAATACTCAAAAAGAAGTATTTGCCTCCAAATAGTAAAGAAACAGAAGAACCTGTTGAAAACAAAGCTCCAGCGTTAGCTAGTGTAAATATCCCAGAGGTATCACCTGAAGTTGATAAGTCTGATATGGAGACAGTACCAGAACGTCCTCCATTGCCATTGCAGCTCAATCAAGATTTTAGCATTCTAACTAATCTTATACAAGACTATTCTTCTACTAATAAAACTCAAGAACTAAATATAAACACAAAAGATTTGGTTCATAATGAAGATGTTCCACCTAAAGTCCCAAGAAGGAAGTCATCAGACAAATCAATTGAAAAAAGGTCAAGTACATCTGGCACTCCTGGTCAAAGATCTTCCATTCCAAATCAGGATGTTTCTGAAATGAATGAAGCTTCATCAACATTGTCATCATCGAGGAGTGAAAGTATGTTAGTGGATAATGAACAAAAGATATCTGTGAAAGAACGAAAGCAAATGTTCAATAGAATGGCTTCGGAGAGTGATGTTTTGAAATCAAATAAATTGGGCGGAAACCTTAGTACAATGGTAAGATTTTTTTAACTAGTTTTTCCTGTGAGCGCCTATTTACCCACTTAACTGTTGAATTTGCTAGGACTTCCTTAATATATACAGTGTTAGTTGGCGATGAACTCTGAACTACTAAACTGGTCTTGATACATCTTGCCACACAAATTAATTATATTGTGGAATAAAAGATAGGATAAGTACTTTTTATCCTAGGAAAAGATAAGATCCAATGGGAACACAGGCAAAACTGCGGGGGACATCTAGTTTTATACATATTATATGAATCTGTATACAAAAATTTTAATTTCTAAAGGTTTGTATTGTGTATTGAATAGCAAATTAATCAGCAGGATGTCTTTTTATATTTATGGATAAATTTTGTGTGTGTTTATATTTGTTTGAAAATGAAACAACTTAACTCTGATCTGCAACAATGCAATATCCTCACTGTTAAGAACTTTTTTGATACTGACTATTTGAAAAAGAAACTATAGTTAAGGTTTAATATTAGACAGAAAAATTTGAACACAGATAATGAATTTGGCTGTAGATACTTGGAAAATATTATTTTATTCATATTTGCTGGGACAATCGCTGACACTCTCAATTTAATACCTTTAATGGTATAACATTTTTTTGTATTAACTTACTAAACTTATAACCCAGTACTGAGCACATATCTTAACTGATAGACAAACCATGTCTAAGAGAGACTTCTTTTTATTACCAAAAACACCCATATCCTAAGGCTATGTACCTACTGTAACTTTGACTTAGATAGGTATATTGTAGGCATACAATAGGCATGATGACAGTAACTAAAAATCACTAAAATAATGTTTTTTATCTAGTGAGGTAGTATTAATAGATTTTGTAAATAATAAATTTTGTAATAGTAAATGTATTTAGATATAAGCTTTTAGTTGGTAACCTACTTTTTGTGAAGAGAAATAAATATAATTTATTATTTTATTATCATTTGGCAACAGAAAAATTTATAAAATAGGTACCTAACCATTATGATAAAAAGTGTTGAATATATTCAAGAGACGAATTCTAAGATCAAAAAGGATATTAAATTTAGTTAAAGTAGCACATAATATTAGAATAAGTATGAAATAAAGTAAAAACAAACTTACGTCCAAATGATTTTCACAGCTAATATCAGTAAATATATTTTGCTAGGAGTTTTTATTGACGTAATAACGCACTAAGGGACTACAGTTGCCCACACACCACTTATTTACTTTGGATTTCATATTTAATACGCAAAATAACTGATTTTTTGCTTTAGCTCCCTACTATTTCTTTCAATCTTTATGTCAGTGACGTCACGACGTACGCCATGACAGCAGGGGTCGTTATGGTGCGAATATAATATATATTTTTGGAAATAGTAGATACTTTAGGATATAATAGATAATTCAGCCGTAGATTGTGTATTTTCAGCTTCCACAATCGCCTTTAATTCGTCATTGTCGACCAAAATCTTCGGACGACCGCGAGGTTCATTTTTCAGGTCGAAATTTCCAGAACGGAAGCGAGCAAACCAATAACAGGTGGTGCGTTGGTTTGTAGTGTTAGCTCCGTAAACGTCGTTGATGTTGCGTGCCGCTTGTGACGCGTTGCTGCCACGACGGTACTCATATTCCATAATTACTCGAATTTTTAACGTATCCATGATGACGAAAAAGATTGAAATGCGATGAAAATGTAACACTAATCAATAAACAAATGACTACTTTTGGAAAAAAAAATCCATGTTTTTAAAATTATATTAATTTGAAATTAGAATTCTTAGCCAAACAAAAATAATTTCATAGGTGAAGACTTATTATAATGATTCCATAATGAAACACTTTCCTTTAAAAATTACTATTTTCAGATGCAATATTTATTTGTTTTTATTTAATTTACCTATATTATGTATGACATTAGTAAATAACAAACATATGTAAATTTTTATTTTGGTTTACATAGATGGCATTGCTACATATTATACTCCTTAAAAAAAAAACAAAACTTCCATAGCTAATTATAGACATGACCATAAACAACGTACGTAACATACGCTTGAAATAGTACTTAGCACGATGCTACGAGTATCGTGCGAAGTATACAAAACAACTAGGTAAGTATCAATCGTTTTACTTGCATGAATTAGGTACTCCGTCCTTTCGTATTTAATGTTTTACACGAAATTGAATTGTTCAACCTTTGAATTAAAAAAAAGCCAATGTGATGAGATAATAATAAGGATAGTCCAAAAATATTTAAAAAGTGGAATCTTGCTGAATTTCTTGCCGGTTCTTCTCAATTGAAGGCTGATTTCCGTGCTGGTGGTAACTTCTGTAGCTGGATCTTCATAAGTGTCCTCCTAGGGCCTAAACTGAATTAGTTTAGACTTTGACTTTGAAACACCCTTTATTTTTTTTAAATATATGCCGTCAGTCATGGCTTCAGTCAGCCTGTATATTAGCATGTTTTCGGTAACCGAATATAAAAATCAAATAAGGGTATCCCTACATGTGTGGCCAACCTCACACTACGATTCTGGTTTTCATTTTATTTATTAACTAGTTGTAAGCTTCGGTTTCACCTTTGTCCCTGCAATAAAAGGTACGCCTATAACCTTCATCAAAAAACGGGCCATTCAACTAAAAAAATAAATCTATTCGGTTGTTTCTGGGAGTAGCGCGATTAAACCTACATACGAACTCTTCCAATCCTAGCTTATCCTGCTAATGAAATAGGCGATAGCTTGTGTGAGAATATTTCTTACTTCTTACTTCCGCTAAGGTTCAACGTGTCTTCATGAAATTTTATATAATCCCTAGACTTATATAGCACACACATATACCTACAGCCCTTTCATTTCATCCCTATACAGATGAAACCGCCGGGGACAGATTTTCTGTTACTATAGTAGCATAGCACTGTTAAATCGAAATATCGTTTAGTCTATTAAATGAAAAGCTCGTTATAATTTATAAGAAATTAATTTTGTTAAATACAGGCATATGTATAATTATTTATTACTTGTATCCCGAGTAAATAATTATAAACATTTAGGGTGTGTGCCGCCTGCAAAGATCGTCGCACCTGTTTGTGGGCTGACAATCATTAACAAATATTTGGATCCAAAAACTATGTTATACAAGTCTTTAATTAGATAGCGTTCACGATAAAACGTTCGTAGCAATCTTTGTTTTCTTATGAATTTTACACAATTTGTCAATTCCAGTTTCTAATCTCTTTAATTCCTAACCTTAGTTACCTGTATATTTTTTATAAGATTTTTGTACCGATAAGTATGATATACAAACTATGGTGGTTTTGCAACAAAATAAGCATATCTTTGGTCTTTATATCTAAATAGCTGTCCCCGACTGTTTCATCTGAGATCGAGTTAAATATCCTTTCTTACCTGATGAAAAATCTACCAGCCAAATTTCAAGTTTGTAGCATTTATACTTTCTATATCAATGATATTATACCTAATTAAAAAGGTGTAGTTAGGTTACCTACACAACATCCGATCTAAAAAAATGGCTGAGTGTTTAATATCCAACTACATTACGATATTTCATAACATACGATGGCATTTTTGGTTGTTTTGGGTAACTTTTTCTTACAATTGCACTCGTTACGTGAAGTGCATCCGTTGATACCGGCGCGGCGCGACTCAGGTTATGTTAAACTAATTAGCTACTCTTTAACGATCCACTTTCGGAGCGCTTATTACCTATCTACACCTTTTTATAATATCATTGCTTTCTAAGATTAAATTAATCAGTGAGTAGTCTTTCGCTTTTATATAGGTAGGTACTCATACTAGCTGTCCCCCGCAGTTTCACCCGCGTACCCCAGGCATCGTTTCTTTTCCCGCAATAAAAAGTATCCTATCTCTCTAGTTGGACCGAACTGCGCACAGTACTTATACAAATTTAATTAAAATCAGTTCATTATATTATCGCGGACAAACAAAGTGATACGAAATTTTTGTAAATTAAAATATAGACAAGTAATTATATATGTATACAACTATGAATTCCGTAATCAGTCTAGCTCCTCCAATAAAACCCTTGAATATTAAATTGTTAGTGCGGGTAAAAGTTCGGTCGACACCTGGTCCGAGCTAATTGAATTGTAAACCCTTCGTCATGGCCCTTTGGCGGTCAAAAGGATGTCGATATGATTATTATTGATATTATAATATATTATCTTGATCGCGTTGTGATTATGACATAAAATAGATAATGCTCGTAACGTAAACACCTTTTGAGTATGTGATTGATCTCTTTAATCATATATTGCACTTGCAAATTCCAACCGACCATTTACTGCGACACCACTACACCCAGAGGGCACATTTCGAAAACAACCAGGGAGGGATGTTAGAGCGAGTGCAAAAATTTATATAATAATAATTTCAACTCATCCGAACGCGACAACCCCTACACGGGGGAAGCTCTTACAACACGAACAACAAAAGCTCCTAATGACAATTATTAACTGTGCCGCGTACGTACACCTCTACCTAATGGACTTCACAATTGCTTTATACCGCGTACTCCACATTGTAACCTATTAAAGGATGAGTGACCGCATTAACCTTTGTCTAAAAGTGTGAATGTATGTATCATTCTGGATTTTGTGACATATTTTTATTATTTTGAATCGTATTTCAAAATAATTAAATTTAGGGTTCCGTAACTAATAAAGCCGGACAGAGTGATCATCAATGCCTTAAGTAAATATTGATTTTCATCACTAAAAATGCTATTACATGGTTCTTTCACCATTTATTAATTTTATTTATTAATTTAAATAGATATCAACGGTTGAGACACGTACCTATATTGGGTCAACTTGGATCTCATTGAACAATTTCGACATAGTTATTTCACTTACTAACACCACGGAAGATGTAAAAAGTAAATGAAAAATCCATTGCTCTCTAATAAGCAATATTACCAGCCGTCTGAGTGAGGTCTCGACGTATACGTAAATCATCACTGAAATAGACCTGTCACGTATGCACACACTTCCGCTCGTCAATTAGATCTTTGAAACTATAATGTACAAAGGGTTTTATAAAAATTAAGACTGCTTTCTCTGCTGCATTTAAAAGCAGAGCTGAAAGACTACTTCGTCGATTACTAAATCAAACGAGTCTCGGAAACTATTGTTATAAATTCAACAAAAAAAATCTGATTTTGAGTTTGAAAATTGTTTCCATGTAATGGACAAACTCTTTCAAACTCAAAACTCATTTATTCAGTTTAGGCCCTGGTATGGCACTTATGAACGTTTTAACTACCACCGGTTCGGAATACACTTAAACTGAGAAGACTACGGCAAGAAACTCAGCAAGGCATTTTTTTTTCATTTTCATAAGTACATTTAGATACATTTTCAAATATTTTACACTACGCCAGGGGGTTGCAGGTGCAGAGAGAAGCTACTACAACCATATATTTTCCTTCAGCCTTCCATATAATGAGCCACCTTAAAGTAGACTTTGTTCATTAACCTAAGTTTAATATATTTTTTAAATTTAAAATAAGACATTCCAGTTATCTCACGTGGGATCCTATTGTAGAAACGAACACAATTCTCGAGAAAAGATTTATTAGCTTTAGCTAGCCTGTATCTAGGGGTCACAATTTTATCTTTGTTTCTTGTATTAATCTTATGATGATTACTGTTTACTTCAAACAATTTTTTTTTCGCACAAACATAATATTTTCATATATGTACGTGCAGTGAGGGCAACGTTAATATCTTAAATTCCTTAAATTGATTTCTCAGAGACTCGCGAGGACCAAAACAATAGATCGCGCGAATCGCCCTTTTCTGTAAAATAAAAACAGTATCCAAATCAGTCCCAGAACCCCACAGCATGAGGTTGTAGGACTTCAGACTATTAAAATCAACTTGCTAGCTAAATTTTCTATATGAAGACTATCTAAAGTTATACCAAGGAAAACTGTCTTGTCAACTAGTTCAAGTGTTCTATCATCAACTAGTTTGGAACCTACCTAATAGAAACGCGTATTTGGTCAAAACCCAGTCGATTCAACGATTGGGTGGATATTGAGTCAGTAATATAATCATTATTCACAGTGTATGCGATATGCATATCGAACACTTGCTCGTGACTCGCGGTTGATTGTCCCCTTCAACAATTACTGTCGTGTGACCCAAAGCGCACGTGCGCTGTTAAAAGCTCAAAAAAAAGGTCATTCGTGCTTTTTGTTGACCACGTTGTTGGTGGTGCGCTTGTGGATTGCCTTCTAATTTATTGTTAGAAATCGTTATAACATTATGTTTAAAATCAGACACATTAATATTCTTTTAATGTCATCGGAACTCATTTGAATGTATAACTTCTCATGATATACTTTCTCGATAGCTAAAACAGAAGCAACTAGTTTAATCATCCCCATTACCTACGACTCTTAGTATGTGCTAAACGCGAAATTCAATTCGTTTTTAGTGGCTAAGCACTCAGTAAACCTTTTATTTTATTACCTTCGCCGTTCATCTTGTGTTTAATTTTAGATCTACTTTGGCGCGTCATCAAATACTCAAAAGATTTACATACATAACGTTAATGACGTCGTATCTGATCGTAGAAATAATGAAACATTTATGTCTTATCCCATTTATACGTGACTAGCTATTTGCCCCGTTTCATCTGCGTTCCATATTATACACGCAATGTGGTAGAATTTTTGAAAATGCTATCTTAATTTACTCTTATAATTTTCTCCGTGGTGATAAGAAAAAGCCATAATCTGTACAAAGCAATTGTACCTCCGTATTCAATACTGTGAATAAATGATACAGATAGTGTTTTTTGTGTTAAATTTATTTTCAAGTTTCGAATAAAATGACTAGAAAAATATTATTTCTCATACAAACTTTTCCACCTATGCATATCTCTCCCCCTACGTTAGGTGATTTCCCACAAACTCTGAATCATGTCGATCACAATTTCTAACCTATGACTTTTTGAATTATCAAGGTTTTTATGAGATCAAAAAAGACAGATTTTCATATTAACAAAATATACCCCTTTTTAAACCTCGAGTACTACAGTCTAAATATCACGTCTCTACTTAGTGGTTTAAGCTGTGCGTTAATTTATCATTAAAACTTCAAATTCAACTGTTGCAAATTTTGCAATTGTCCGACATGAACCGTAATAAATTCTTCAGAAACTTAGCGAAAATAAGCTTCACTTTAAGTATACGTCATCAACGTTTTGAATAAACGCATAATTGTTATGCATGACGAGGGAGATAAGGTGGCACGGTCGGTTGCGAGTTGGCAGGAAAATATGACCGATTTCATTGTTCTCTCGAATAGCAGACTATTCGGGCCTGAGAATCACTTGCAGCCATCAACAACGCGGATGCCACATTTAACGAGCCTTGTCGAAGCTATGCTAAATAGGAACGGATGAATTAGCTGTCAGCTATTGAATGATAAAATAAAGTAAGACAGCATTTGATATACTTACATACCGTTACATGTGTATGTATGAAACAATTGAATGTTCACGACATGTACCTACTGAATTATGTATCTCAACTTTTGTAATAAGTAGAATTATTGCGTTTTAACGCTATTTAAATTAAATACTGTATAAATCCTCACCTAAATATCCTCAAATTGTTTAACAATGACAGAAAGGTGATCATGAATAGATTTTTTGTTGTGTCTTGTCTTTTTAAATTAAATTAAATCCAGGCTTCTAGTTATCCATTACGAAGCTATAAAGGTGTCGAAAATGGACCTGAACTGCTTCAAGAAAAGGATGGTATGGCCGTACCACCCTTTTTTGCTCGAGAATTGGCGGGGGCACTACCGTGCCCTTAAATCTTTAACAGCTCTCCTACTTTAAGCGACGTCTTACGATATTTTCTCAAACCCTATCTATCTTTACAACAGGTATTGCATCTGATCTTTCGGTGAAGTCTGTATTTAAAGGATTTGATTATTTCCTTAAATATCTTCTTATAGTAGGTAAATTATAGTCTTATTAATTTTATTTTCTGATTTTTACTCCACAAGTAGGTAAGTAAGTAGTTAAGTTAAGTAATTAATAAGTCACTGGATAGCTCACATTTTAAATCTACACTTTTTTTAAGTTACAACTGTATCCTACTAATTACAAATGTGAAATGTATGTTTTTACACTAGCTGTTCCGCGCGGTTTCACCCGCGTTCCCGAGGGATCTTAACTTTACCCGGGATAATAAGTAGCATATGTGCTATTCTAGACTATAATCTATCTCTATGCCAAATTTCAACCAGATCCATTCAGCCGTTCTGGCGTAAATGAGTAGGCTAACATCCAAACTTTCATATTTATAATATTAGTAAGATAACGATATATTCATATAGACATACTCGTATCAACAGCACTACAACATTAGCGAAAGGATGCACACCTGGACTGTAAGGCACTAGGAAAAAGAGTAGGGCGCGTCTTCGTGAATGTTACAATCTATAATATGAGTGTAGTAATAATGCTACTATTGTGGTTGTATTGTACTAAGTGTGGTTTAAAATTGGTTCCAAAAACTTAGCGATTTAAATGTTAGGTAAGTACAAACAGACAGACTTGCTACATAAATCTGGGCTTTAGTTGGTTTTGATGTGTATCGGTCATAATGTGCCGACCTCGCCACATAATATGGCTTAGCGCGAACACCATGATGCGTAAGGCGTCCTGGAGCGAGGCAAGAAGCATGCACGCCTGGAGCTCTTCGGCGACTAAAGGGCGAGTCTTAAAAATCACTTAAGTTAATATAGCATACACTTATAATAATTTACTGAACAATATAAAGTTACATTTCTCATTGACTATTTGATGACTTGTTATATTAGTAATGTTATCTTTTTAATGCGCTCAGTAATGATATCTTTTAGACTGATGTTTTTTTATTACTATTCTAACATTATAATTCGTCTTAGTTCGGATGGATTGGCTATTTTTTACTATATAGCTGTCCTCCGCGGTTTCTTATCCCGTTATCTCTCCCGTGGGATCTTATCTTATCCCGGTATAAAAATATAGTCTATGTTTATCTGGAATCGGCCCAGTAGTTTTTGAGTTTATTCGTTACATACACACATACCTACATACAAATATTTCCTCTTAATAATATTAGAAAGAGAAAATATGCTAGTGTAGTCTTGCAAAAGAAACGTTTTAAATCGATGTTTTGTTAATATGATGTATCTACGGCACTAAAACCTCTGTGACAAAAGATATACTTACATAACTTGCAAAATAGTAGTGGTCATACAATTTCAATCAATCGCAGGCTATTCAGTTCTAATTTGAATTGTTTCAATAAAAGGTACCTACCAAAAACTAGCATACAAACTTAATCTTATTATTAAATCAAACACATCACATTAAGGATGTTATCTTGTCAATATCGAAGTCCCTAACAGTGAGGCCAATAGTGTAGACATAAATATGTAACGACAGGTGGTAAAGTGGTCATGCTGAGCAGCGCACGCCCAGCATACCAATAGTAAACATTGTAACTCCGTCGATATATTATTCAAAAATGAACTGTATTGTTCTACATGTACGGCTTTTGATTACTTTAACTGTTCGAATTACGTATGACGTTAAACAGACGTTATCATTCACAGCGCAAGCCTGAAGACGGGAGAATTCGAATTTATTGACCATTAATTCAAAATATTATTTTCACAATATAAGTACTCATTTATTAATTTTGAAATATTAGGTTCCGATTAATTTATATGTGTCGTTAAGATATTTATTATGTATGTAAATATCGTCTTTATTTATACTCCTAATCTTTTGTTTTCAGACGATAAGTACCTTGATTACTTAGTTGAATAAATTGTTTGATATACACAGCACAAGCTTGATATTTATGTTTAATAAAAAAATACAATATAAGTTTTCGATATACAAAAAATACTCACTTGAAATATTTTTTGTTCGCAGGGGGTGGACGAAGAAGATAGAGTATCTGTAAGTATAAACACGTATGTTCCTAGTATTAAATATAGATAAAAACGTACACTTAAGTTATTAAATAACGTATATTTCATTTCAGTTAGATCAGAAAAGTGAAACAGACCCTTTGGACTCGAAGCAAAAGCAATGGATACTATGTGCTGCCAGAGGAGAGTATCACGCTCTTGCAAAGATGTGTAAGGAGAATGCAAAACTTTGCAAAACCAAGGTAAGTGATTTGTTTTTTTGAATACATAGTTATGTGAAGAGATAGGTAACAATTTATGTGGAGTAAATATAAGTGTTAGACGACTTCGTTCTGTCATTACTTACAACGACAAATACTAACGACAATACTATAATAACACACGACTACATTGTATTATTACATAAAGATTATTCAGCATCAATCCTATCCAATTAAATTCAATTTTAGGACGTCACATATTACATGAGGATAAATTTTAGTGCAATTGCCGAGTGGCCGTAAACATATTTCTTTTTGTTTAAAGTGATAAACGGTAACGGATGTAGTTGTCCCATATCCTTGGTTTTTAGGCGTTAGTAAGCGTCAAGTGAGAGCACATGTCCAAAAGGTGTGCTTCTAATTGGGTCTCGGGGAGCGCGACCGGGCGGCGGCGCCGGGCCTCTGCCCCCCGCCGCATGCTATCTTGACATATCTCCGGACGTAGTCCCTTGTTTTATTTTACGAGCCATCTCTCAAGCGAGCCCCATTTAAGGGTTCCGTAGCTAAATGGAATTTGGCAAAAACGGAACCCCTATAAATTCGTCATATTACTTTATACCTATATGCCACAGCCATATTACTTTAAGACTTTTGGGGCAATTAGTTGAAATTTTACAGGTTAGTGTTTTCTTTAACCCGCCATTTAGTCACGTACCAAATAATTAATAACATATTAAGTTTAATTAATGCACGCTTTCAATCAAACTATTAGATTTAAGTTTTTGAAATATCCACTATATTATTTCAATAACTTATTTCACACAATCATCTTAATTTTGCTTTAAATAGCCCATGCTTATTTCCTGCGGAACCCTAAACTGTGCCTGGCCGTACAGGCACTTGGCGACTTTTTACCCATCTTACTATTGTGTTTATATGTTGTTTCAACTCGTGCACTTAATATATGATTGCCATATAAAGACAGAGGATTGCTAATTCTAATAAAAAGCATTCCAGCTATCATAAAAACAACAATTACTTGGGTTTTTAGTGGTAAACTCTTCGATCAACAATATATATCTATGGGTAAACTATAATGTTTTGTAATTTACGGTGGATAACTGATATTGTTTTTTAAGTATTTCCTATATGTTGAATACCTACAAGTGAATGATATTATGACATTTAATATTTACATTTACCTACTGGTAGGGATAAGTGCACGTTATTGTTACTCTTTCACGCAAAAACGGCTGAACGAATTTGATGAAACTTGGCACACCGATAGATCATAGGTATTCTGGAATAAAACATGGGATACTTTTTATCCCGGGAAAAGATAAGATCCCTCGGGAACGCGGGTGAAACCGTGGGGCGAAAAACTAATTATGTATAATTCTTCTGTACGTGTGTTTGTTACTGAAAATCCGATCGAATCCGAAAATTTACAATATATTGAGAAAGTTGTATAATCTTCTTTAAATTATGCTTATTTATTGCTATTTTAAGATAACTTATATGTACCTGAGTGACCTACGGAAAATTTTAGCCCATCAAAAGGTATTTCATAGAGAAGTGGGGACGAGGCTAGGAGGGTCTGGGCCACAAAGTACATTTTTATATACCTACTGAGATAGAGAGATTTTCTGAGAACATTTACCATAGTAATGTATATTTTTTTTAATACCATCAGAAATTAGAGATTTCAAAGAACAAAATACCTACCTACCTACTTTTTTTTTAAATTAGATATTTTGTCGTGATAATTTTCGATTGAAAAGCACCCTAACTTTTTCGATATTAAGTCAAAATGAGGTGAAAAAAATAATATTTTAATCCAATAAAATTACAATATGTTTGGGACATAAAAAGTAAGTTTTCACCAAATTTCGTGAAAAACAAAATTGTTTTGTAAAAGTCCCTTCCACTTCCCGACCTCAGATCGCCCGTAATTTATTTTTAAACGACTTCAAAAAAGGAGGAGGTTATATGTTCGACTGTATGTATTTTTTTTTTATGTATGTTCATCGATTTTTCCGCCAATTGTCAACCGATTTTCAAAATTTTTTTTTTGTTTGAAAGAGTATACTTCGGCGGTGGTCCCATTATCACCAAGTCAGGATCTGATGATGGGATCCTGGGGGAAAACGAGGGCAACCCTCAAATTTTATAAGAAATGTCAACCGATTTTCAAAATTCTTTGTTCATTTGAAAGAGTATACTTCGGCGGTAGTCCCACTGTCACCAAGTCAGGATCTGATGATGAGATCCTGGGGAAAATGAGAGCAACCCTCAAATTTTATAAGAATTTACAGTATTTTTCATTCATATACGTACTTATCAAAGCTATTTCCATCTGGTAGTCATCATCTTATGTTGCAGAGCTGATGATGGAAGGTACAACTCCTTAAAGGTTAGGTTTAGACTCGTATCGTCGTCTCTTTGTATATTAAAATGAGCTGATGATAGAAGGTAATATCTTTATCGGTTAGGAGTTAGAATATACGTTGTCCTAGATATGAAATGAAACGCAATATCAAGTAGCTGCTGAGAAAGAAGCCTTAATCATTTAGGATATATATTCTTTATTTTCTTTACAAGTTTATCTATTTATGTATTCCCTCATCTAATAGCGTGATGTTATTTAACTTATAGGCTTTCTCGATAAATGGGCTATCCAACACTTATATATTTTATGTAGTTCCTGAGATTAGTGCGTTCAAACAAACAAACAAACTCTTCAGCTTTCTAATATTAGTATAGATAATGTAAATTAATAATAGGCTTAATTTGCTCGAAAACAATTAAATATTTCTTGAAAACATTGAAATATAAAAAATGGAACCGAAAAATAAACTGAATAAGACATTAAATAAAATGGACAAAAAATATTTCAATAACTAAATAGACCAAAAACTTTACTTATGTAAACTACCTACGCACCTATTCAAATTATTATTCTATAAATACCTTTTGATCTGTTTGAAGTCGGTGCCAAGCCCAAAAATACAATGAAAGAAATAATAAATGCCTTCACTAGCATCGCCAGATGGCAGTTCAGCCTCCCAGGGAGGAGATTAAGTAATCCCTGGGTTCGGGAACTCACTCTATCTGCGGGCGGCCAGCGGTCAACCGTTTCACCGGATCTCCCTAATCGCACGCCAACATGCTGCGCCTGCACTACTCAATAGCGACTCCATAATACCGCCGGTCCCTCCGCCGCCAGCACAGTGCCTCCTCTAAGGAGCTCTGGTAACCTTACTCACCGCAGGAACACAACACCACTTGGCAGTGTTATTTGGCTGCGATATTCTGTAAGGTGGAGGTACTTCCCCAATCAGACGGCCTCAATTATGAGCAGATGTTATGCTATGTCCTACCTCCTCAAACCGTACGAAGCCTATTAAATCTATTAGGCTTGGCACCGACTTCAAACAGATCAAAAGGTATTTATAGAATAATAATTTGAATAGGTGCGTAGGTAGTTTACATAAGTAAAGTTTTTGGTCTATTTAGTTATTGAAATATTTTTTGTCCATTTTATTTAATGTCTTATTCAGTTTATTTTTCGGTTTTTAGTGCAACATTTGCCTTTGAAGTCGTTTTTATTTTTTTATAAAAAGTTTTTTCCTTTCATTTTTGTTATATTCCCTTCCTTTTCCAATGGGTTTCATCCTATTATAATTTTTTTTTGTTTCATATATTATCGACCCTAGGCTAATAGCACTTAGCGATAATGTAATATTCTGCATCAACATCACTTCACAGATTTATAAAGCGATGTGCATAATATATAGAGTTACCTATTTCATGCATCAAATACAGGAATCAATCAAGTGAAGAGGTCTTTTTTTACATTTTTACACATAAATAAAAACATGATTGGCGTAAGAGTAAATTATTTTTTGTTATTTTCAACAACAAAATATATAACAATACAAAAAATCATGAAGATATTTCATTCAAATGTATCAAATTTTTATGTTAGTAGGTATTTGAATAACAAAAATCTGCGTCCGATGTTCTGGTTTTGGTGGAATATATTTTGTAAGTGCAAGTAGGTATTAACCGTTATTGGTATTGGTTGGTAACAATAAAAATACAATACAATAACAAAAAAAAGACACTAGATGGATTTAGAAGCAAACAACGTCACTTAAACAAAAGTTCCAGGCAGGGCGTAGTGGAACAGAGCCATAAGAAAAGTTGGCCTGGTCACCATGCGATATTGAATTCTAGGAAGATAAAGAAAATTTCCCAAAGAAATCAAGACAGATGTTGTGTGTTTCTTTATAAAACAAGTAATGATTAAATCTCATTCAGTATCTCAAATGGATTTTGATTTTATTTAAGTTTTCTTCAAAAATCATCATAAACAGGAAAATAAATGAATTTTTACATAATTAGATACCTAGTTAAAACTCAAAAAAACTTAGCTTGACTCTACCACTGCACTGCGAGTGAGAAAATTTGAATCTCACACAACTTTAACACTAGTTTTAATAACGTTGCACAAATACCACAATAAATTTATTAATCATTCATTTTTTCATGTATCTCTGTGATAAGTAAATCTCTATCTCCGACACGCTATCCTGAGAACACCAAATTAGTTTTCAATTTACATTCGCTTTGTTTGGACATATCTTGAATCATATTATCCAAAACACGAGAAATGGCCCCCAGGTTTAATTTGATGTGTTTACTATGACAATTTATTATGGGTTTTTTAGTTTTGCGTATTTGAAACATGAATGTTGATTCCACGGAAATTTCATTCCATGAAGAATTTAATGAATTTAATTGTCTGCAAAATTATAAGTTATTTTTTTTTGTGGTACATAATAATCTGCTAAAACTATATCTTAATCTTAATTATAATATGGTGTTTATTAAATGTTTTATTTGGTTTTTAATCAAATTGACTGTTGCCGTCGGGTTGATTATTGAATACAAACGTCCTTGCTGAATACATTACTTTTATTGAATACCCAATAAAAAAGGTAATGATAGCCTTCTCTTTTATTGATTCGTTGTAAATCAAGGGTCGACGCAATTGGATTTGAATTTTATTGGTCTCGTGGGTATGTGAATAGTTGTTAACTGAGCTTAATGAGTATTATCCGAGTTTTGTTTTCGAGAGCGTGCCCACTCTCATGTCCAACATTACTGGTAAATTTTAATTCTACGACACTGCTTTGAATATGCTTCCAATTAATAAATATCGGTGTATACACGTGCTTTAGAATGTAGAGCGGCAGTTATTTTCTTCTATCCGCTTCCCGAGCTAATAAAGCAACAGTAAATATTGTCAGACAATATGTAACACATGTTTGCTACTGCGTGTGCCTTGTTGGATGAAATTTGTCGTCTTTCCTCTAAAAAGAACACTTTGATGCCTATTTTCGTATTTGCCGGACTCGCTGATAGAATTATAGATTTGTGGAAATGTCTCTGTGTGTGGGTTCTTATGATATTTTTTATAGTAGGCTTTCGGCGTTTCTCTTTGAGATGAGATATTTAAATGTGTCATCGTTGCTTCCTATTTAATACACTTCAGTTTAAATATTGAAACATTAACAACCTCATCTTAAACTATAAATAATAAAGTTGGTCATTATGATTAATGATCCAGGTAAAATTTATATTACCCACTTGCGAGATATTTCAATCAAAATTGTTTACCTATCTTCAATCAGATAATTACATTAAAGTTGCGTATGCAAAAGCCTACTCGAATCCATTCAATATCGTATCAAATTTTGAATACCTACCTGAATTGTTGTGTTTGAGTGACTTCAATCGTAAATATTTTTTTCTTGAAATCTCCAAATGGCTTGAACGT
Source organism: Ochropacha duplaris (assembly GCA_951361185.1). Classification (NCBI taxonomy): domain Eukaryota; kingdom Metazoa; phylum Arthropoda; class Insecta; order Lepidoptera; family Drepanidae; genus Ochropacha; species Ochropacha duplaris. The sequence continues at coordinate 8,962,549 of OX592690.1, forward strand.
ACCAATATAGTTTTCGTTTTACAAACTGAGATATGTGATTTCTGATAAAAATCTTATTGTATAGTTGTTTGGATGACTCATTGCCAACAAATGATGTATTGTTAGTTGTTATCTGCATTTATAGATAATAATGTAATTATTTATTTTTAAACTCGAGAAAACCTATTTAATGAAACATATTTATATGTTCCCTAACGATCATGTAATTGTGTCGATAAAGATTTGTTTGGACAGTAAAAAGACGAAAGCTAACTTATTATTAGTCTTGATTTACGACTCGACTGTTCAATCCCAAGCGGGGCGGAGTTGGTGATCCGAGTAATTAAATCCAAATCACTCGACGTTAGTTACCATACCAACAGTTATATTGATACGATCCTATAATGGTATTGTTAATTACATTTATATTGGGTAGTAAGTTGAATTTCATATCATCATATTTTATTTGAATGGCTACTTATTGATTTTATGTTTGTTAAATATCATTTAAAATGATGCACCAATAAATCGAATGTATTGCCATGTTTTAATTGGTGACTAACTTGGATGCGATTACAACAGTTTCTTTTTGTGGCGCCTGCTTGACGTGGCGTAGACTGGGGGTGTCGCATTTCATTGTAAAAAATATTTTCAAATACTTGTCTACGATTTCGGTTGCACGCGCTATTAACGCCAACTCGACGATGGGAGTTCCGTCGCGGAAAGCAATTTAAGTCCTGATTTATACCGATGCAAGATATTGACTTCGTTGACATTCCTCAGACTAATTAAGACAGTGACATTGTTAATGATTTATTCGCGTTTAAATTTACTGGTTGCACGTTTTACGTAGTGTGTCTAATGACCAATCAAGAAAGCTCTTAATATAACTAATTTAGCTATGGTTCGTAGACGCAGCAAAATATGTATAAATAGTGTGCGCATGTTTGCGCTTCTTTGCTCTTGCAAATATTTTGCCAAAATTAAATGCAAGCATAACATAATATGGTTGCATTGCATAGTAGTTAGTTAGGTACTTACTCATTCTTCTCTGAATCTTCGACGAACTCGTTTGTTCCGGCCGCTTGTTACTATGTGAAGTGAAGCACAGCGAGAACTTTTGGTTATTGTTTTTTTTTCTGTGGATTTCAATGGGTGTGCTAACTTCTCGAATGTGTCGACCGGCGCGGCGCCAAGCTGGTGCAACCCGAGATTTGACGCCGCGCCTCATTTGACCCATCCGTCGAAGGCGCGCGCCATTGTTTAGGTATGCATGTCGAACACGCGTCTGACAGGCCGACAAAAATGTTTTCTATTCAATATTTTATAGGTACGTGTCACCCGAGATAGATATCGATTTTTTTAGAACTTATTAGGTGGTTAAAAAGTTCGTATGAAACAATTTGGTATGTAAGTATGTAGGTAAGCTGGCTAAAAAGAACCGATTGAAATGCACCTCATTCCAAAAAATAGATAAAGTGCATAATATTTATGTACCTCTAAATTAGTAAAATAATATTTAACCGACTTTTGACGAAAGAGTGCCATGCCCAAATACAATACTTACAATTGAATATCAATAATTATATAATTTTATTATTATTAAACATTGCCATGTATTTATGTATATTTCGCATAAAGTAAGATTTGGATTTATGTCCTCCGTTTCTATAGGTACGAGTAGGTACCTAGTTACTATTTTCGACACAGCACGTGCTTTACTAATACAATTTTTCTACGAACCATGATGATATACATTCACATTTACACTAGTGCTTGACGCAGTCAATATAGTACTTACTAATGTCATTAAATTCTTAGTCTGTGTCTGACTATCCTATTCCTTACTTATAGCGCTCAAGTTACCACATATATACCATTGCGATGCATTCCGACAGCTGTAGGAGACAATACCTTCTTTGTTTTGTGTGTTTACCAAAGTTTATATTAGGTTTCATCACTAAACGTAGCCTATGTCATTCCGTTGCTGCCTGGAAGAAGGTCAAACCAACAAACAGCTAGTAGACTTTAGAATTTTAATATTCTATTGGTTGCAATGTTGCATTTTGCCATTTATAGCAATTACAAATTTTTGCTTCTTATTTGTTGATAAGTACCTAATCATAAGACGAGGCTCTCGTACTCAATACAACCTAGGCGCAAAGTATCTAAATACATACATATAAAAGTATACCTACTTGCGCGGGAGTGCAAGTCACTCCCACAATAAGTGATTTCCAACGCGGTGACGCAGCGTTATTGTAATAGTTGTTTGTTTAGTGGTTCTACCTTACTCGTGTATCGGCCTAATCATATATGCCTAGTTTTGTTTTTATATGGTCGTTTCATTATAGAGTTCATGGGCGTGTGATGTTGGGCGCAATCAAATTTGAAAGGAGACAGGTTAGGATTTATGCTGCTTAGTAATACGGCTCTGGCGCCACGAGGTGTTGGCAGTTTTGGTTCGAATTTTCTGTTACGTAGTTCTGTAGGATATATTATTATATTGTTTTAATGTTATGTAGGTAATCCATTGCTTCATAATAACATATTATCATGCAATCTTCCATCTTTATATTCTTCTATCAAATAAATGAAATCCTGTTAGTTGATAATGGCATCATTTGAAAATGTCTGGACCGTTTTGAATATCCATAAAATGTTAGTAGGTAATAGAATGAGGTCTTAATTACTTATTTTAAAAAAATCAAAATTTCCACAATGAGAAGAAAGATGATATGAACGACGATTAAAATGAGGATTTTATAATTTCGAGTAGGTCTAAGTACGATTAAGATTAGATAATTCTTTGGACGTAACTTCTCTATAGGGTTCCGTACTTCAAAAGGTAAAGTAAACCACTATGGGATCACTTCAGTGTCCCTCTGTCTGTCATGCATGACCCTATTTCTCATGATCGCGTGGAGGTATAAAGTAGAAATAAATATCAAATACTGAAGTCTGTAATCCCTTGGAGCTGTGAAAAAATTAAACTTCTAAATCATCGTAATCAAAAATACGGCCGCTTTCCTATGTGGATAGCAGTTTCCAACGGCAAAATTAAGTTTGTCTCTCAATCAAGCAAGATAGAGTCATGTTCGGTGCTTTCATAGTTTGTGAACTTCAAATAAATTATAATTCCTACTACAAATTTGTACGGAACCCTCTGTGCACGAGTCCGACTCGCACTTGCTGGCATTTTATATTATATTATAAATGTTATGATTTATCAACCCAACTTTGTTACATATTTAGGTTCATACCAAGTTTATATAAATGACATGATTTTCTAAATATCCGGTATTTTAACAAAAAAAATAGAGTCGTTTACAAAGTTTCATCTTGTTGCCCAATTTGTCCTTGTTTTTGAAGTACCTATCCTTCTTGATAAATATTGGTTAGAGTTCTCAAAAATTGTTTCGATACATTAAATTACTGAAATCAAATTCGTTCGCATTTCCATAACAATCCATGTCAATCTACGTTTCTATGAGCGCATGGACACAAGTATTGTATCCAAACTGGGCTTCGCTTGTTATTGCAAAACACGAAAGCATACTAATTGAAATTCAGCATAAAAGGGATAACAAGAGCGAAGGGGACGCCCGCGCCCTTTTGCCTGCAATCCGTCACTCAATACCGCGTTTGGGAAGATCACATGACAAATTACCGCAAACATATTAATACTCTAAATCATGTCCAAAATATAAAATCTATAATTTTCATCAAATTTGCAATAATTTCGTTGTTATATTTATTCTTGGCTAATTTCAATGATTTCAGCTTAGTTTGAAAGAGACAACCGTGTTCATGATATAGGATGTGGTCATATGAAAGTTAAATATTATGTTATTAACTCTCGCTGAGCTCATGTAGGTATATCTCCGCCTGTATATCAACACTGTGGTTCAGGAACAAATTCAGCTACTTTGTACGTACGTTGAAGTTCTAGTAAAACTAAAATACTTTCTCCTTAAACATCTGTAGATAATTTGAGTTGTTAAAATACGAGGTAGCTAAATATTCAACGAATTTTAATTTCTTAATTTGGATGTATTGTAGGTAGGTAGGTACATGAGGGAGATAGGTGCGCAATTTACAAAACCCGCTTGGGGTTGCGAGGGAGAGACCTCGTACTTTACCAGTGTACATTAATTAACCGAGCTGGATCTACATACGGTGCCACAACTACGTACAGTACAGAGCCCAATGGTGGCAAGAGCGTAGATTTACGACTCGTTCGACCACCATCTATCGGATAAACTAATTGCAGCGCAGAGCTATTGTTTCTAAACTCTAGGCAGAAATAGAGCCTGTCGCATGCCAACCGACTGGCGAGCTACGACCGACGATTGTACGCCATCGGGGACAATTCTGGATTGTCATGTTTGAATAATGTTTGTTGATGACGTTGATGAAGAATCATTTGATACCACCTGAAATCATCTTCACCCCTTTCCCTTTCACAATCTACTTACGAGAAAAAGAGAACACAGGTTCAAATTACTGTATTTATGAGTCATATCTTTGAAATGTGAGGTTATTCGAAGGACGAACATATCATGAGGAAACCTATACATATATCTGAGATGGCAAATTCAACAGTCATGTCTTTGAGTCTGGCCAATCTGCCCTGGGCCCTTATGGACTTTGGCCTTTTAATTGCTTTCATTGCTAGAGAAAGCTCATGCTCATTTCCATTGATAAATATATTGGTTGATAAAAAAAATAAAGGTGACTCGAATTTTTTAAGTGGTTGAAGTTTTTGGGGACCTTTCGTAAAACGGGCCAAGTGTGAGTGATGGATGTGGTGCGTTGTAGTGGTGGGTAGGACGCATGTCGATACGATGGCCGCCGGCGGCAGCGGCGCCCTACACGTCGCGCGACGTACTCCCAGCTCGCTTTCGGCAATTCGCAAACATCCGTTCGCTACCCTGCTCTACACTACACACAATGGATATTTTGAGAACATAACATTTAACTACATTTTATCTCTTTTATTCACGATTTATATTAACGGTTACTTATACATAATTGTAGGTATATGTCCAGCGACTGATTAAGAGTTCTGACCGCACAAGGCTAATTATGAGGACGCGCCCCCGCCAGGTGTCTTACGGTTGGCCTCCTTTAATGTGCACGACATTCAACCATTATTCTTTTAATTATCAACAAAAATTATTTTTTTAGCTGACCGTACATACAGGCTAAACACCTCACGCATTATACGACCAAAATCATGACAAGTGACTGCAGGCTACCGCTACCAAGTAGAAAACCAAATCCATGTCGTGTTTGGCCGCATGACTTGTATTGCCTTAGTCTCTACATATTGACAACTTAGTTGTTGCGGCCATTGACCATGAGCGTGGTCATCTAGTGTGTGAAGTTGCTTCGACTAAGTTATTTTTTAATTATTTACACTTCTGTTGTTATCTTTAAAAAAGACGAGACAAGAGTCATCATACAAGTGAAACATTTTTGCGACTGAATAGCCGTCCATACCGGCCGAGGCATTGGCTCGCGAGGCTGCTTCATTGCACGTTGCCTCGGCCGAACGCCGGTCGACTGCGAGCCATACGTTGTCTGTTTTTGGCGATGCTCAAAGGCGCCTCAGTCTGATGAGCTGCTCGCGTGTTGTGGACGGACGTAACGACACTCGCGAGCTAGTGCAAAATAAAAATGGATATAGAAGACTGTATTCGAATGTTGATTTTAAAATTTCCATATATTTGTCGTATTGATTACGATTTTGGTTCCAGAGTTTTAGTTTTTGTCTACTACAGGGTAGCGGCTAAAAACATGTGATTCTTCATCGTATTTGGAGTGATGGATCACTTGGATCACTCCACCATGGATCACATACACACGGTGAAATAAATAATGGAAAAATATAACGAGTATAATAAGACTTTCTACATAGCATTCATTGATTACTCGAAAGCTTTCGACAGCATAAGTCACAAAGCCATATGGGAGAGCCTAGAACAACAAGGGATACGCTCAAACTACGAGTATACCAATATTATCAAGAACATCTACGCAAATAGCGAAGCGAAAGTCCAACTAGAAACCCTGGGAAATAAGTTCAAGATCGAGAAGGGGTGAGACAAAGGGATCCCCTATCATCGAAACTGTTCTCAGCTGCTCTGGAAAATACCTTCCGCAAACTAGAATGGAACAACTACGGTCTCAATGTACAGGGTGTTAAACTGAACCACCTAAGCTTTGCGGATGATATAGTCCTATTTGTAGAAGATCCGACAAATCTGAAGAAGATGTTAAAATCACTGAACGATGAAAGCACGAAAGAAGGTTTATTTATGAATAAAGACAAAACAAAATTACTTACGAACTCCGATCCAATAACAATGGATATTGACGACCAACCACTCGAATATGTCACAGAATACATCTATATAGGACAGGTAATATCTCATACAGATCAAACCACTAAAGAAATTGATAGAAGAATTGCGAACGGATGAAAGAGTTACTGGTCTCTGAAAGAAGTCTTGAAATCCAAGGAATTAAGCATGCAGATAAAAAGGAATGTTTTTGACACATATACTTCCAGTTATCACCTATGGATGCGAAACTTGGTCACTCACCAAACATCACAGAGAAAAGTTGGAACGCTGTCAGAGAGCCATGGAGAGAAGCTTAACAAGAATAAAGAAACAAGATAGTGAGAAGTAGCATAATAAGGGAAAAAACTAAAGTAGTTGATATAATTGCCAGAGTAGACCAACAAAAGTGAAGATGGACAGGACACATGATACGAGACCGCAAAACAAGTGGAGCAAAAGTGTCACTGATTGGTACCCCATAGATGGCAAGCGCAGTAGAGGTCGCCAACAAACAAGGTCGAAAGATGACCTAAAACTAACAGCTGGACCTCACTGGAGAAGGGTAGCACTTGACAAAAAAACGTAGCCAAAAACCGACAACGTATAGCTCGCGGTCGAGCGGCGCTCGGCCGAGGCAACGTGCGCCCGAGGCAGCCCTTGCCACGTCCGCACCGGCCGAGGCATTGGCTCGCGAGCCTGCCTAGCGAGCCGTGCTTGGTCGGTGTGGACGTGACTAATGATTTATTTGAAAGACTTTCGATTCGAGTGACAAGTCAGTGTTTGTTTTACGCGCGCTTTTTAAAATTTCTAAATTTATTGTCAAAATCAGGGACTCCCAAGCTTTTTCAGTTCGGTCTAGTTGAAATATGTAGGGTAGATGCAATGATGCTAGTTTAAGTCCTCGCGCCCTAGGCTACAGCCTAATTAGCCTAAGGGTTAATCAGGGCCTGTATATATCAACTATCAGATCACTCGAAATTTTAAACGAATGTATCCAGATGGATGACACTAAAGGTCTCTCGCTTAAACTTTAAAATCTATAATTGTTCCCCGCTTGAAGAGAAATGTTTAATACCAAAGCTGTTCTAATCGGCAAATCCCACGTCATGGTGCGGGCGACAACTTGTCTCGATTCACTTTCATCTCGATCTATACTTACGTAACCGCGCTATTCTACGACAAAAATAATTATAACCAAGAGGCGGTAGGCAAAGCTCGAGGTACTCCGTTAAGCCACTACAATTCGTTTGTGGCGGCAATGAGCGGCTTGTAAATCAAAGGGATTCTAGATAATTAAGCTCATAATTAATGTAAAGACTCCTTTATTTATAGGCGCAGTCATTCTTAAAATTGCTCCCGTTTTGATAAGGCGGCCCTAAGAGGATGTGATCAACACATGTAACATGTTAATGGGTGTAGATAATGGTCTCAACTTAGATTTCATTCTACTTTTAATAGCGTCTTCGGTCCTTTGTAGCCGCGAGGCAAATTTTGTATTGTTATTTTAGATATAATTTAATCAAACATTATAAAATATGATACAAAAAGCACCATAAAACAATTTTTTATGAATTATGTTTCCTTAATTTTGTGATCCATAGTGAAAATATCACAGCTAAACAGGAAATGTGTATTTAATAAAAACAAAAAAGAAGATCCGTCTGTGATTTACGACTTGTGTGGGTTATAATATTTTTTCTGGATGTGTTAATGACAGTCGGGAACTGTTCTTCATTGAAGCCCGTATATGCGAGTGTCGTTTAAATTATGCCCCCGATGCCGCATTGGGCCCGAGCGACTCCCTATTAATTTGTTTATATTAGAAATGTTCACTTGCGCAGTCAATCACTATTGTCGTCGAGCGACCGATCCACGATTTGTTTTCAAAAGATCTTAACCGTGTATCGGTTATTTCTGTACAATTGAAGCTTTTAAATTTAGTGTCACCGCAACTCTCCGGAGACGATCTAAACATTTGTCTCGGAATATTTATCGTCGCGGCTCGTCGAGTTTATCATCCAGCCGGTATTGTGGCAATCGATCAGAAGCCGCGCGGGACTGGCTAAATTGATTATTTATTCAGGCTTAGTTAAATCTTTGAGCGTCAGTGTTATTTGTAGGATAAAGAGGCAGGAAGTGGTTAAATACTCAAACTGAAATGTGTGGCGCGCTGTGCCACAACATTTGTCATTGTGGCCAATATTTGGTTACACAAACGTTTATTAATTACTTTATATTAGAAAGAAAGGTGATTATTTTATCCTTTTAGGCTTTTATTACAGATGATGATAACTCTGTAATCACAATGGACGTCACGGTGAAGGCCGTGAGTCCTGAATATCTCGCTAGGAAACCATAAAATAGTTTTTACTTCTCCTTCCTTGGGTACCCACTTTTAGGTATATTTCAGCCTGGTTATATGGGTACCAAGATCATGTTAATTTTTGTTTTTTGATCCAAAATCTATTTTGGGTTGTTGGAAAGTCATTATTATAAATAGAATATCGTTTAGGTCACTGCTTGTGGTAAAGTCTCCGTAGAAACCCTACCTCGCTTGGATTAGGTACTAGCCTATTAGGAAATAGGCCGTTGCCAAGGGTCAGCGTTGCCTTGATACAACTCGACAATATAAAAAACTGTCACGTCTATAGTAGCTGATAAGTTACCACATTTCCAGAGAGGACATCATCAGAGAAGATACCTACATAATTTTGATTTCAAAAGTACGGTTTACTTTTTTTATCGTTTCATAATAAAAAATAAACAACGAAATTACAAACTAAACAAAGAGTTCAAATTGCTTAATTAATAATAAGTATATTGTAACAATGGTCTCCATAAGTCCCTCATTACATTAAACAACAATAGAAGCATATGAACCGAAACAGCAACTACTACAGTGGACTAATGAGAGGCGGCATTCATCTCGACTATGTGGGGATCGTTTTAGACACAAAACGTTACCGCACTCGACGCTAGATCCAAAAGCCGACCGATGTTGTCCCTTTTATAATAATTACCTACGTACTTGAAGATATTCTTGTGTTAAACAACCAGAGGGCCATAGCCGCATGACCTCCCGGGGTTAACGGGAATAAGTACACGCCGCACTCCCGTGGAAATATAAAACATGTTCATTATTTTAAGGCTAATTGGGAGAGGCCGCTTGCAGCGAAGTAGGTACGGTGGTAAAGGTGCGAGCCCGCCACCGCCCGCCCACGGCAGTACCAAATTCGAGCGACGTGTAACTCCCTCATTACGCTATGTATGTATGTATAATGTACACATATACACTGTTTCTGCATTAAGCTGAAATACTACACGGTGATTTAAGATAGGTAGAACAGTAGATTTCATATTCCAGAATTTTCATCAGTTCGATGGAGTTTTAAAACAGTTCGAAAGTTCTCCTAATTGCTTTTCAAACAAAGGTTTTTAGTTATGAAGATTGAAATTTTTAACCAGTCTTACCCTAAACCGTTCATTATAATGTTTAGGTACTTTGAATACCTACTTTCTTTAGCTAAATAGATGGGCAAGTTAGAAAGAGGATTTATTTTCTTCTGTGATGATCTCCCTGCCCCAGGCGTATACAATATTGTGAAACTTTTATATTTTGTTGCAGATTGAGCGTTGTTTTACTGAAAAACTTCTCTTTATAAGATAAAATACAAAAGAACTTCACTAAGTAGGTACAACCCTTGCGTTAAGATTAGCTAGGTACTTACTCTCTTCTATGCTAAACTTTTAATTAATTAAAATTTAAAGGGACTGTTTGATAATTTATTTACATTCTCGAGAGATTTGTGAATGTAAATGTATTTATGCCATTTGTCAGCATTAGGTATTTGCTATTTTATAGGCAGAAAATTGAGTATTTCATGACACTTTTCTTTTCAAGGATTACTTACTACATGCCTACTTTCCTTAAGATTTAAGAGTTCGTCATATATTAAATGTTGACATACTCGTTTCGAAAATATGTAATAAAACTTACATGCCCCTAAATCTAAAGTAACCTTTCATTTATTCACCTAAAAAGCAATAAAAGCTAGCTAAGCATGCATATCAACAAATGGAACAAACGTTATCAACTAAGGGAGGTTACTGTTTTCAACACAAAATCAAATTAACAAACCCTTCCGGGACGGGTTTAGTGACATACCTACCCATTTAAATATGCCCCCTACCAATTAAGCTTCTAAATCAGAGACGGCGAACAGTAGGTACCTATGCACTGAACCAGTGCGGAACTGAAGGCGCGGACTATAGTTAATCACTATTCGCATCTGTGATGAAGTGTGGTACAATTGTAATTACTTCGTGTGTTGATTTAAGCTTTATCATACAGCAAGGTGGAGCGGAGCGGAGGGACTGCGGCTGCCCGGCACCGCAACACGATATTGAATTTATTCCTCAAGAGATACTTTGTACAATTACTGGGCAGCGCGAAGGTACCGCCACGGGAACCTATTAAAATATTGGAGATAAGATCTAATTTTTAGTGCGGACGAGGTGGGCTGGCCGCCTTATAAACAAGAATCGGATCCCCGTTTGCTTCCAGCGCACGCTCTCTCGCTTTTAGTTTTTGTGTTTACAATTGTTTCTAATTATGAATTAATCAAACATTCAATTCGATATTGTTTGTAATTATCTTTGGTTGTTTAATTTTATTTGTTGTGTTATTTAATTGGCTTCTGATAATGAAGTGGTCGAAGTAGGTATTTTGATGATGTTTTTCTCGAACGAATATAAGGTTCTATGAGTTTTTTTTTTGGTTTTTTAACAGTATTCAGTTATTAAATTTTGATATAATAAGTTAAGGCTTTGCAACAACGGAACTGTTTGCTTTAACGTAGACTCTCTTTTGTTACCTAGACGGGAAATAGTAAAAGGCAACAAGTAGAGAATAGCACAGACGAAGATTATCAATGTGAGTTTATTTAGTATATATAATTAAACTGAATAAAAAATAATAAAGGATAAATATTCGTATGTTAGTAGCGGTGAAGCTATAAACTCTAAACGACTGGGAGGTGGCCAGACACAGTGACTAACTGCCTAAGGCCTCCTCTGCGTAATATACGACAGCGACCGAATATAGTTTTTAATTAGGATCTGCCTACCGACCCAACAAGCCTCTATTTGTTTAACCGAATGTAACGAAATGCGAGCAAGATGAGGACAGGACGATAACCGCTATCACGAATACTCGACTCGTGGTTTTATTTGAGAATCAGTTAGAAAGATTTACGCGCAGCTGCCACCAAACGGGCTAAGTGCCACAATCAATTGAGTGAATAGAATTAACTGCAGATGGAGTTGATAACAGACCTATAAAATAACATTGCGATTTCTTAGTTAATAATCAAGGACAAATATTGTCGGTTCCGAAAAAGATAATTACAAAAAACACGAGAGGAAGTATTTTTTGTTTCGAAATGTTTACTCCCGAGTTTTTTTTATAACTGCTCTTGTCGTAAGAGGGGAGTTAGGGAGGTTTCTAAAGCCGCAACAAGATTAATGATGTAAGTAGCTGTCATCGCAAAATAAAAATTTTAAGGTCTAGGACGTGGAAAACCTTAGAATTCACATTTTAAAATATTACCTACCTATTTAGTTTTATGCAATGAGCCTGATTGAAGTCAATGATAAAATTAAAATAATATTTACGATGTTAACTTCACTTAAAGTTCTTCTAAGTTCGCTACCGCTATTGAATCGGCCCATTAAGCCATTTTACATAAATGCCCGCCAGCTGTTTACAATAATCGATGATATGTTTTTACGAGTAACATTTTCAATTTATTGATATTCAGTCTTGGTCGGACAATTTATTTGTATCGATAAAGTTTCAAAGACTTCTGTTTATTTTTATCGTACATTCGTTGACGGGTTTACGATGGTTAGGCCAAGTTTGAAATGATATATTAGCTCCCCAATAATTACCTACATTAAATGATGAACAGTTCTTAAATCGGCTGAGGAAACGGCTCATTCGAATGGACACTTCCATCGAAGAAATGTAAATAATGTGGTGCGGAAAAGGGTACAATGGAATAAAATAAACATAAGTGTGAGGTCTTATTGTTTCTGTGTTCGGTTCATTCTGATTTGTAGCTTTTTTATTTGTCGGGTCTCCAAATCCTGTTCAAATGTAACCTCTGGAGGCATTGACTCCAGGCAGAGTCGGTTGTATTGTGTTGACGCAACTAACCGACGACAGCGAGCTAAGAACAGTTTTTCACATCCCGGTAAGATAAGTGCATTTGCTTGTAGCGACAGGGCACGGCGCAGTGATCGCCTCGCCAGTCCGCCTCAATGGGCGCGCGTTCTTTATTTATATACGCCCTTCTGTAATTAACGATAGTAAAAAGAAATACATATATCTTTTGATTTATATCATATCACTCGTATTCGTTTTTTTGAGGAAACAGTTTACAATATTAGACTGCGTCGGTACCTAAATATGATTCCTATAAGAACTATCTATGTAATGAAAGCTAAAAATTAAGAGCTATTTCAACATATTAATCGACACCATCTAATAAAGTAATGAAACATTAAGAAATAAATAGAAAAATAAACCACACACATGCTTCACCAGATTATACAGAATACATACCTATGCTCATTCTGCCATCATGCCTTGTGTCCGTAGAGGTTTATTAGTCCAAGGTGGTGGTAGCCTTTGACTCAGTCGAGTCATGGGCGGTGCTATGACTGATGCCAAATCGACTATCGCTGTATCAAAGTGTAGTATTGTAAAGGAGTGCCACAAAGGCAATTGGAGTTCAGGACAAGAGTATGAATCCAATCCAATTTCTAAAAAATGTCACAGGTTTAGTTATTTTCCGATGTTCATCGTTGCAATTCGCAAAAGTGAAACAAGCTATGCTTAAATTAAGCTATGGAAATATGTGGTTTGTAGATTCATCAAACTGAAATAGTATCATGCTGGCCATATAACCGATAACCAATGAGGGATAAGGTTCTCGAGTCGTGACCATACACGTGACAAGAATGTGACGAGCATGACGATCCTACGACCTGGTACGAGTAGCTGAAAACCGCTGGATGCAAATGGCCTTTATAAGAAACATTATGTGTACCTTCTGATTGAATTGAACTTAAGAAGACTGATAGCTTAACTATACTAGTTACTTTGAGACAAATAACTGAAATTCAACATATTATCAAAACCTATGTCGGTTAACATTCACGGAATACCCATTCCAAAGATGAGTATTTACACTGCGTAAAATATAAAAAATAAGTATTTTTTATTTTTTTATTAAATTTTGAAGGGCTGTATCGCTTTGCGATTATGTCACCCGGGTATTAACAAAGCTTTAAAATCCACATCGCTAATTTCTTGTACTTAATCTGTACTATTTACTTCCACCAAACACCTTTGTAATAAATTTGTTTTATTGGAAAGAAATTGCTATTTACTATGTCACTGTGAAGTAAAACATACGATTAAAATAATGTAATAACTATAGAGCGGTACTAAAAAAATAACATCTTAGAACGTTGTACATGTCTCATGTGAAACGGATTAGCACAACTAAAGCGATAATGCTAAAACAAACAAATAAAATGGCGAGGGAACGAAACGAAAATTGAACGAAGCGTTGATAAAATAAGAGAATTTAGGAGTAGAACGTGAGGAATGAGACATCGACGCAAGAGTGCAGAGGCGTTGGAGCAGCTGACACCTGTCATCACGCAATTTATTAGTCGCTCCGAAATAACAGAGTCACTGAACGTTCAAACAAAATGAAGAGACACAACGCTCTATTAATGACATACCCTCGGGGTGCACCCGTTAACAGCTCCATAATTAAATTCACAATGTTCAAAATTCACATTAAAAATTAAACATTGTGGCATCGTGTGTACGAGTATGTACTACCCACCTACCTACCTACTTACATTTTGTCATCACAGTTTCATTTGCAACATGATCAACGGTCGTTTTGAATATTTCCTTGTTTTAAATGCACTCTTATACCTACAGACTAACCTAAAATATTACCTCATCTGTATTTTGAATACAAAATACAATTCATCAGGGTTGAAAGTAATTATGTACAACAGCCCAAAATTTTGTCCCATGGTAAAAAAATCGTCTGATACTTCCCTTTAAAATGCATTGAAAAATTATTGTGTTACCAAGAGTATGCACTGCTGAACATAAACCTCCCCCAATACACTAACCAGGTCGTCAATCTATCTGGTGGGAGGTCAGTAGTGATATTTTTAAACCATGTATTAGGTGTCATGCCAATAAAAAATGCAAGCAAAAAAACAACGGTTATTATAATGTGGTCGAATTTGTCTTCGCTTTGATGCACACACATTTAAGTTTAGTGTTTTTGAGTAGAGGTGTGAATAATGCCATAAAACTGTCAACGAAATTATTCGTTGTAACTGCTTATTAGCTAGATGTTGCAATAACTGAAAACTACGATTATTTCTAAAGTTTTATGTTTTATTCAAGTGTTTTAGTTTAAGCTTACTTATAAAAATCACCGTTATAAAATAAATATTGTTATTTTGTATAAAAGTTGTGGTCAAAATATTTTGAGTGTTTTGTCTTTTCATGTGATGTTTTTTTAACTACCTACTTACATTAATTTTTGTAAATGTCTAGGATGTCAAAAATAGTATTTTTTTCATAAAAATAGGCTTAGGCTTTACAAGATAAAGTAATTTTAATAATATTTTTATGTCAATTATTGAAGCGGGTATAGTGTATTTAAAATGAAAAGAATAAATTAAACGTTTAAACGGCCCGATATCAACACCATGATGCGATACCACACGCAAACGAGACGAGTCAGTGGTATGCTTGCGTGTACGGTGTACGAGTTTCGTGTTCACTAGCTTTGTCCTGATGCCAGTGCTCTAGTACTTAATAACTGTCGACGAATGTTTGCGTCACTACGTCTGCAATGCTTATGATAATAAATTGCCTCTTATTTTAGAAATCCTCATTCACCATGGTTATATCCGAACGAGCACATCATTTACAGGAGCGACACACATTTCTCAAAAATTACATTCGACGACTAATTGTTTACTGCTTAATGTTTTTTATTGTGACAAATGTTGATTGTGGCTGTTACTTATTAATTTTCATTTTCATTTAAAATTTTTAACCAATACCTTTCTATGTAATTTTAGTTCACAAATTTAGAAACACAAGTGAAAAATGTTAAACCGTATAAAAGGTCGATTGATGTCACAGATATTAAAAATAATGATAAGGTATTGTCAATATGCTAACACGATGATGTATTGAATAAAGGTATACAATCTTTATACAATATGTCGCAGAGGCGGGCACGAGTGTCGGTCGCACAGTCAATTACCGTGCCTCATCTTTGTACACGCATGGAGTATAGCACTGATGGGATATTAAGGTTATTATTAGCGAAATTGGCCGAGCGACCGCTGAGGAAGCTGCACACCAAGACCTATTAGCGGTATTACATATTTCATATGATCCACGGTCGATCGTCGATTATGGGTGCATTAAAACGCCGTCGGACCGTCTCCCGATCATGGGAATATGCACAGCCCTTACTTTTATCTACGTTTTTTACAGTTTAGTAGGTAATTCGGTGATCACGAGGGTCAGTCTGAGGCAATGTACATTATGGATACTACTCCGAATCTTTTAAATTGTTAATAATGGTTTCTTTTTGCTCATTCGTGTGAGACCGTGAGAGCACAAGAGGGCAAATGTGACTCAGAATATAAAACCCGAGTGCAAATAATTGACTGCAGTAAACGCTACTATCGCTTTTGCGTTACTAAAGACAAAGCAAAAAGACTAAATACTTTTCAGCTGATGATAGCTCAGTGGTAGTGACGTCGGATACCGCGGCGAAGGTCGTGAGTTCGAATCCTACAATAGCTTGAGCTTTCGGTGAAGGAAAACATCATAAGGAAACCACATGTATGGTGTTAGGGTACTTTGTAGTACTCGACTAGATGGCTACCATCCTCAAGTAGAAAATCCGTCGCCAAGCACCTGTTGGTATGTTCCGGCAGTTGCACTTGAGAGCCAGTTTGCCTTTAAGACATTGTAATAAGGTGTAGGTACTACACATTGGCGTCACTAACCAAAACTATTAGCAATTGTACACAAGTACTTCGGCGATAGAATTTAAAACCTACGTAGGATCTTTTGTTAAAGAATTAATAAAGGCTTGATAATGTAGGTAGGTACGTAGCAATAGCGCCACCTGCGGAAAAATATTATATTATAGATAGGTACTTATTGGGATTATAAAAAATGAATTTTAACATGACGAATTAGTGACCAAAATTATTTGTTTTTGATGAGATTTATAAACATAATTCAAATTTTGAGATTTTGTCTTAAACTTTTAACATTGCCAAAACCACCATTGTCCACTAATGATGAAAATTAGAGTTGTTTTATCATTTTTGGAGCGTGCCCAAATCCATTTTCATAATTTATCTGTTATTTTAATTTGTTCCAGGATCCATTTACGGTAAGGCGCCTGCTATATCATGGATTCAGAGGTATTGTATACTTAAGGGCGGGTCACCTACCAAATATACAAAAATTAGCTCAATAAAACATGACCATTTTCGAGATATTTTGATATTTCAGATTTTGATGTATTATGTATTTTTCGTAGGAGCTGTAGATATATGGTGCAATATACAAAAATGAGCTCCTACATCCCACCTATCCCAGGTGATAATTTTACCTGTTTCGAGATATTTGGGTATTTTAAATTTTTAAGTATTGATTTTTGAATTTTAGATATTAAATTATCTCGAAAATGGTGACTTTTTTACTGAGGTCATTTTTATTTATTTGATAGGCGACCCGCCCAGCTATCTCCCCCTTAAGTTTGTCGTACTACTTACCGGACTGTATAGATGAGACGCAAGACAATGGTATTTAAAAAATCACCTTTATATTATAGTGAATATTGATAGTATAATTATCTGATTTATTTGCCTGTTTGAGTGCTAATCCTAGCATTCTTACCAAATGTCAGCTTGGCCTTAATGATCATGAGTGATTCGGCGTCTAAATCTACTGGTAGGGTAGGTATCTATGAAATCTAAAGTATTAAATAAAATTAGTATTACCTAAATAACTTTTTGTGTGTGTGTGTGATTACCCTTCGCTTATAGACATTAGCAATACCAGGGGGATTGCCAATGTGATGTAGACCTTTTTACAAGGCCGCCAGAACACACCAACAAGAGTTTGGCGACAGATTTTCAATTTTAGGATGGTAGCCTGCCAGTCGAGTACCTACTACAAAGTATTCTACTACCACCGTGCTGTGGTTTTCTCACGATATTTTCCTTCACCGAAAGCTCAAGCTCATTGTAGGATTCGAATACACGATCTTCGCCGCGGTATCCGACGTAACTATAATTGAGTTATCACCTTTAAATTGTTTCTTATATTTGTCTGCTACATCTTATCCTGAATTTGAAGGTAAGTGTAGGTACCCTGCTTCCTAGTTACCCCGGATAAATACCCACGTGTACTACCAACATATTTTCAATACCGAATTTAAGAGTGTGTATCAAAACGGTTTTAAAATTTGATTAAAATTAATATCTTGTATCTTTTTATGTAACCCCATCACTGCGGTTGGACTGCAATAGGGCGTGAGTATAACTTTTTATATTACTGTGATTGTTTAGCATAGGATTATGTTGCTATACTATACTATAATAATATAAGCCATTTTTCACGGTAAACAGGAAAAATACTAGTGTAGGCAAAAAAGAACTACTCGTACATATTATCCAAACCGATTACAGTCGGTTTGGGTGTACTATTAATTTTTACCCATCTATTAATCAATATGTGCAGTGGAGATTCGATTAACCGGATTTATTGTTGTCGTAAAGCATTCAGATAATTGAATATATATACTTACCCCCTCCGCGTGCACGTGTTTATTAAGAGATTAGACATACATATTCTTACCTATGATTAAACTACAAAGTTATTTGATCGCGGTCGACAATCCGGACAATCGTGAATCCGTGTAACTGAGGTCCGGATAATCAAGTATCCACTGAAGTTAAAAACGTTGAGACTACGAAACAAACTGAATATTTTGTTTTTTAGGGTTCCGTACCCAAAGGGTAAAAACGGGACCCTATTACTAAGACTTCGCTGTCTGTCCGTCTGTCTGTCACCAGGCTGTATCTCAAGAACCGCGATAGCTAGACAGTTGAAATTTTCACAAATGTATTGTATGTATTTCTGTTGTCGCTATAACAACAAATACTAAAGACAAAATAAAATAGATATTTAAGAACGGCTCCCATACAACAAACGCGATTTTTTTGCCCTTTTTTGCTCGATATCAATTATAGCAACAGGCACTTGAAATATTCACAAAATATTCAGTTGTATTTTTACTTTAATAAATAATAAAATTAAAATAAAATAAATACTAAACCATACAACAAACGTGTTTTTTTGCCGTTTTTACGGAACCCTTCGTGCGCGAGGCCGACTCGCACTTGGCCGGTTTTTTTGCTCCTACTGCCCATGTTGTAGTAAAATCGCTCGGAGCCACAAAATGTATATGGTTTTATTATTCGGGAATCTCCGTGTGCCAAACCTACACGCACTTGGTCGGTATTATTTTCGATTGACATATTTTATAATATAGGTACTAGCTGTTCCAGGCATGCGTTGTATTAGCACATAAAGTTGTTTTAGAATTAGATTATATTATATGTATTTAATTTATTATGATAGATCTACCGTGTATCTTACTAATATTAAATTCTAAAACGGACTGAAATGATGAAACAGGTTCCTTGTTTGATTTCTGAATTTAAAAAGGTTAGTACCTAGTCTTAAGTGATTATTTTGCCATAATTTGTGTCTTGCTTGACCATTACTATCATCATCATCACCTCGGGGAGGGTACGAATATTGTATTCATAAAAGGGGGTTAGGGTTAGACCCATAATCTACTTCGATTGTTTGCTTTATTGCGTGTTTTTATAAAATTTTAATTAAAGCTCTAATATTAATGTGTAGTTAATGGAATCTGCTTCAGACCTTCCTATACAATAGAGTAGACGTAAATGCAATATTATTGCTGGCAATTGAAACATGAAATAATTAGTAATTTACTAACATCGACACGTATATCAACGTCGCTGTCACCCTATATGCATAATTACACACCTAAGCGACTTGACAAGACGATAATTAGCGGCGTGGAAGACGCATCGTTCCGCGGATCCTAATTGATGTACATGCAAACGCAATCAATATGACGTGGTAGCGGATGTTGCCCGTATACCGGGACATGAACCATGTCCTGCGCTTCGATGAATATAACCATTGTTGCCGCGCTCTAAGCAATTCTACAAGTACCTACTTAATGTATTGGCTATGTGTCACACCGTCGCGTTTTCACCTTCGCGACCTTACGCGGAGATTGACACAACGTCCGACCAGAAGTTGATGTACAGTGATATATGCCTTCGTAACAAACCCTTGGGTATTATTTCTTTGGCTGTATAAGTATTCTATGAGGTACATAATTTCACTCATATGGTATGAAATATGAATTTCATCATCAGTAAAATAAATTTTTTAGTTTAAAAATTCCTACTGTCCTATAAATTGACTCCATAAAATAGTGAACCAAGTGCGTTCAGTTGGGTTCATATTGTCGAAATTTGTGGTGATTATTGTTTTTTGTAAAATACCAAATTTTGTGTGACGGTGTCACTTCGGCGCGAGTAAAGCGACTTAAGTCTTCTCTCGCCGTGGCGGTCACTTCACGAAACACAACATTGCTTTTTAAGTGCTTAAAATGAAATAGCCTATAACAATTTACACTTCAGAATGGCCGGAAGTCGAAAAGATTTTATTATTCTCAATATTTGTTATTTAATGAAAGTTGATGCATTCAATGATAGATCATATTACTCACTGATATAGAACCCAAAAAGTGCGGTAAGCGGTAAAAAAAAACAATTGCAAAGCTAAATAATGACCTACCATTTTTTTTATGTTAAAACATAGATGTAAGAGCTTTTTTAATACAGTTGCTCAAAAAGTGGTGTATTACAGGGACGTATAGCGTTCGGGATGTGGGCTATTACATACTATTGCTTTTTTTTTTACCTTTACCGAACTAGTGCGTCTCTTTCCCAACTGTCAAAATTATGTCTATTAAAAAGAAAAACCAACCATGAAGTTTTTACTAAAGAGTTTTTGTGATTCATACAAATACGTATATTTCTAAAAAGAAGCTACAAATTTATTTCAATATCAGATTTAATGATTTAATTGAATGAGTTAGGTTAGGTTTCATTTCATTTCATCTCATTAAATTTCATTTTCATTTCATATCAATAAAAAAAATATACTGAAGACTAAGCTGTATGGATAGTTCCCTTTGGGTGAAGAAAAAAAAACTCTGCTTATATTCTACGGTTGGCGCCATTTTCCAGAAATTTTCTTTGCGAGTTTAGTTGTTTGTTGCACAAAATGAGTAATTTCGACCCTATTTTTTTTTTAATTAACACCACCGGAATCACTATAATTGCACAAACATTGTATGACAAATATACATGAACAATCATACGAAATTAATAATAGTTTGTCTCAAACAGTAAATATGCAACCTAAAACTTCCCCAGTAAGTTTAAAAACTGTACCAATTTCAATGTACATGTGTACTATAACTTTTATAAGAAATAAATGATTAGTTAGTTGAGTTTATTGTGTTTTTATTATTTTATTAAATTGCTTCATTTTTTCGCAACTGTATTAAAAATAGTCGTTCAGTACACTTGCGGAACCGTCATTGCAACTTGTTCCGACTGTCAACCCTCGCCTTCGGCTGCGCCTCGGCTCGGGTAGACATTTGTCGGGACTCTTTGCAATGACAGCCTTTCCGCACTTGTAATGAAATATACTATTAAAGTAGAGTTGTGTAAATTTTACATAATCGGTATGTATTTTAAACTTGGACGAATAAACCACACTTTAAAGATAAATATGGTTGGTTGATAGGTAAATAGTTCAGTCATTTTCATCAGTAATAAGTAGATATGTTGTTACGGTTCCTAACCTAAATGAAACACTTTCAAAAAGATAAGATTTATAAAATAAATTATAAAGCTTTGCTTTGTGCACGGTCCACGTAATCCCGTTTTAAATTTATTAGCTTAGCCGACAATAAATTAGTAAATTCAGTTGCCTGCTGACCCGGAAACGTCGCCTTAATGTGATTTTTATTTTTAAGGACTATCAAAGGATCCTTTTTATATATCCGTCGTCGGTTAAACTCATATCATGTTTCATCTGCAAATGCCATGTTTCTACGTGGTAGTATGCATATTAATTCAATATTTTTTCTTCCCGCATGCCGTTTCCCGATACCTGTTCGCTGATGGTGTGAACGCATGCACATGCAGTATGTAAGTATACTTAATTACTTGTAAATTACAGGCATAATAAACACTCATAATGTGTTTACTCGGTGCCCCACAGGCAACTGTAACAAAGAACTTAACTGTCCTAATTAGTCGGTAAATTTTTAAAGCTATTAACAAAATGCCTGTACATAAATCTAAAGACATTATCTTTACGTAATATCTTTATTTTAACCTTACAAGCATCCGATAGCGTAATGTTAAAATTTGTAAGTTTTCGAAACTGTTCAACCTGATTTAATTTTCATATAGTAAATTACTACCCATAATACGCAATATCAAAATAACAAAAAAATTGAATGAGTAGGTATTCAGGCTTCGCCTCACTGTGTAGAAACAAGCACGACAGCAAATCCGTAGACTGACCTGTAAACACAGCAGACATTTGCACGAAGCCAAAATGCGTTCAATATTGACGTGGTTGGTGCCAAGCGCGTAGGTAGATAGATACGTTGAAAACCGTGCCTGTACCGAATGTGCGCTGCAAATTAACAGCACTTCCCTCGGGGCCAATATTTCTCCGGGCGACGCCGAACCTAGGACCGCCCGCCACTAACTACCCCACTGAATCAGCGACGATCACGCCTACATCTTGTACATACGCCGATTGGTACGTAACTCGTACCCTCGCCACGGATAAAGTAATATATATTCGCCAGACTAACTGCTGACTGAAAATCTTGGCTCACCTATACTCTAAGGTGCACGACGTTTTATGAGCTTCGCCTCGCGCAGGTTTACTTCGAGGTCGAACCCATCGGCAGTTTCGCATTCTCTCTGCACAGTATTTCTACCTAACGAATTATTTATTTAACATTGAGATTTTTTATAGCCTGTTAACTAAAATGTAATGTAAAACCAATGATAATACCCAAATGTTCTTCAATGATTACTTTGATTCACATTTTTTTTACTATGTTTGGTCCTGTGTGTTGACCTCAATTACATAATGTCTAGAAGGAAACTACCTCTCAAGTGCAGCAGACGGAATATACCGGTAGGTGCTTAGCAATAAATTTTCATCATGAGGCTAGGTGGTACACTACTAAGTAGGTACCACTGCTATGGCTTTCTTACTCAATGCAATTATCTTGACGTTTTTGTAAGGAACTGACACTTTACGGTTAATTAGTATTTGCGGGAAAACCGAATCGTATAAGTATATCTGCCAATCACCTGTACTTTTAACTAAGTTTTCTTTTCAAGCTAACACGAGTCACTCCAACACCATTCACCAATCATCGTCTAGGTAGTTAATAAAAGTAACAAAAATAATCAATTGTAGTGTCTCAATTTAAAAACATTGATAATCTCATGGAAACATCTAGTCGAACAACTAAAATTGCTTAGTAGGTATTAGGCGCAGTTAAAAACAACCTTTATCAAGAAACGGTTCCTTAAAATTATACTTTTCTTACCATAACGTTTAAAATATTAAAATGACCAACGATGATAGCAAGATAATTCCTATAACTATGCTAATAACACCTACCTTCAACAAAATATTATAATCTTTAATCTGGATGCAAATCATCCTAATACGTTCCGATTATAAAGAGCTATAATTTCGGCATTATATTGTCCATCAAAGTGTTTTACATATATAAAAATAAAAGGCTGGCAATCAAGTAATTTGTTTCTCGACCTACTAAACTCTTTTCGTGATGGAATCGTGTTTTGGTCTTAGGTTCTGAATATTTAGGCTTCATAATTTAGAATCGATTTTGAAATTACACTATTATTATAATGCTGGTTTCAACTATGTTTATGACATTTAATGTTTCTATTGTATTAAGTTGGATGAATGTTCATTTTATAGACGGCGATGCACTGGGCTTGTAAGCGTGGTGATGAGAATTTAGTAAAACTACTGGGTGGAGTCGCTCGTCACGTAGTTAATGAACGCTCCGTAAGTACACCTCAATCTATTCCCACCTGCATTTTACGCAATGTATGATAGTTCAGGATTTTATATGACGCCAATATTAGATAGCTTGCACCTTTACAAAATACGTGGAATTGCTATCAGGCAATTTGCACTCCAGATTTAAAGATAATTTAAATAAATTACGATTTAAAGCTAGAGAACTCTTTTTACTTGTGGTAGGGGAGGCATTGATGCTAAATTTGTAGTTACTCGAGCGTCTTTGGGACCTACTGGAATTTGAAGATTAGGTGGAATAAAGAAAAAAAGGTTATGTGATATTTTCCCCTTCAGCGGTGGGGGGAGCGTCTATAGGGTTTCAAAAATGTAAAAAAAAACAGTCACCAAGAAATACTCGAGCGCGTCAGATATTAATAGGGTAGTCGCGCCACGTCTGTCTGATAACAGAAAAATAATAATCTGCCGTTTTGCGTGGTGGGGGTGGCCGTAAGAAGGGGTCGAAAATATTTTAAAAAAAAAATTACTCGAGCGCGTCAGACATTGATAAGGGATGTTAAGTGAACCCTCCAGTAGCTCCTATTTTAAAGACTGACGATTTGGACGCGACCTTCAGTCAGGGCCGATTTTTGAAAATGCAAAAAAAAATCGTGACCTTGATTTACTCGAGCGCGTCAGATTTTTATACAGGCGGTTCTTCTTGATGGCCTTGTTGTACTGACCCATAATCTGACAATTATGTTGAGGGATTTCCTTAATCTGACGCTTTGAAAAAAAAAATATATAAAAAATATCGAAATCTCGAAAATGGTTCAAGATATCGAAAAAATGTTTGTACAAAAGTTGTAGAGAATTTAATCTTCTACAATATTTATTATGAATACATATACCAAAAAACCCATAGGAAACGAGATATTTGCAATAAATGATTTTTTGACCTTTGACCTTGTAAAATCAGTAGTCGCGGGCACCCTAAGATAAGTAGCTTTTGAGACAAGTTTTAGGGTAGCAAAATAAAGGTTTATACAAGTTAATAGCTGACTATCTTTCATTCTGAGGTGAAACTCATAATATTCCTGGACTATACACTTAATAATGATTTTAGCTACTTCGGCTTGTGCAAATCGGCAGATTAAGATATTTCCGTGATTCCTGACTAATTTCCTTCAAAATAAAAAAAAAACTAATCGCGCTCGAGAAAATCCAGGTGACGTTTTTTTTTTTTGCAACTTTGCGAGTTTCCAATTTTCTTTCGTCACGCCCAAATTGTCAGATTATTGAAATGTACACTATTTTGCATGTAACTAACTTACCTTACCTTAATCTGACGCGCTCGAGTATTTCAAACCATCGATTTTTTTTTACTAATCTGACGGGCTACCCTAGGCGTTCGACACTACATAGAGGGCTCAGATTTGGTGAGAGTACTTCACAAGGTGCAAGGTTGCCCCCCTTATGTTAATCTGCCGCGCTCGAGTAAATCCCGAAATCCCCTATTCGCCTCCCCTACCATTGTATATAATGCAATTAAAATACCGCTCTTGAAGGCGAATAGACAGTTTCTAGAGCTAGTCAAAGGCCAGTTAAGCCCATTATACATTAAAAACACATATAATTTAGAATAGCGATGCAGAAAAATAAACAAAATACACTGAAGAAGTAATGCGATTGCAAACTGGATTTGAAATAGCATCTGTTTAATGATGTGTTTACATCTGAAGCAACGTAATCGTATACTTAAATGTTACCTAGAAGCTGTTAACGTCCAATCAAGTTAACTTACTCACTTGGAGATATTTTGCCTGGTTTACTGTATCGTTAAATTGTCGTTACACTCTTTTTCATGTGGTGTTCGGCGTTGTTGGCGACGGAAACAGAATGGGGTAAGTTTAACCAACCCGCATTTTATTGCTGGACTACTTGTGGATTCGGGGGAAGCAGTGATAAGTTTATCTGCGTATCCA
Organism: Ochropacha duplaris; assembly: GCA_951361185.1. NCBI lineage: Eukaryota > Metazoa > Arthropoda > Insecta > Lepidoptera > Drepanidae > Ochropacha > Ochropacha duplaris. The sequence continues at coordinate 8,988,219 of OX592690.1, forward strand.
CTCAACATTTGATGTTCCTCTTTCACTACTGAAACTATCGTTTAATGACACTTCGTGTCTTTTTCAAATAGTATGTTTAAGAAGCAGTTATACTTAACGTCCTTTCTAAAATGAAATCGTGTAGATAGAGCCATATGTGTGTTATATTAATGGGGATTTTTTGATGGAACACTATGTATAGCTATCGAGTTTGTGTTACAGCCGGTGCTGTTGTAATATCAAAAACTTTAATATATATCTCGGATAATATTCGATATGAGTATGCGGATCGCGAGCGGAGGCGTTATGCGATGCAAGATAGCGGCAGATGGTGGGCCCTTCACTAAAGTCGATCTACTCGTAAGGGTGGTTACATACGGCAGTTGCGAAACGTACAATATAATATAAATAACCTATCTACGAGATAATGATATAGTTTACTACAGCAAAACTTCTGTGATATTTTAATTCGCGTCCAGAATGGTTAGCCATTTTTCTTTCATAAGAGCTTAAAAAATGGTCTGTAGTAGGTACCTATTGTTGTTATTTATATAATGAAACCACATTTAACCCAAATGAAACCAAATTACACCATGAGTAAAAAGATGGAGGAGAACAATCCAAAAAGAGAATAGGAAGTACATATCATGTGTCCATAGAGGCAGCTCAGTTTTTTTTTTTATTTAGTAATGATGCGTTCATATAGTATTGTTTATTTCTTAATTCGCAACACCCTTCCTCAATAAAATTGGTATGCATTTTTTACAATTACAGTAAGTACTTATATTTATTTATAACTTCTATATAGCTATCTTAGGAAATTACATATCCATATTAACTAATGTACATATCATGTGTCCTATCCATGAATTTAATTATTTAACTTATTACACAACTTGTAAATACTTCTTTATTTAAATTTAAACTTTTAGTAAACATATCCGCTATTTGTTCCCCTGTTGTTACATATCTTAACTCTACAATGTTAATTTCTACCTTATCTCTAACAAAATGATATTTCAACTCTATATGTTTTAATCTTTGATGTTTTTCAGGGTTTTTGGCCACATGAATAGCTGACTGATTATCAATATAAATAATAAAATGATTACAACCTATACCAATTTCTTTTATTAAATCGTAAATCCAACAACCTTCAGCTACCCCTTTTGCTAATGCCACATAATCTTTGAGCTGCACCAAGATACTGTACAACCAAAAAGCTTCATAATATACCCTGAAGTAGACTTTCTTTCCAGCTTATCTCCAGTCCAATATGCATCTGTATATCCTACTAGTACATCCTTAGAATTTCTTCTGTAAATTAATTTGTACCACCTCTGCGTACAATAACGACAGTTCAGTTATTTCGATTAAAATTTAAATCCTACGTACTTAATCTACAATTAGACTATCAACATATATAGTGGTTGCTGTGGCTCTCCTTTGTGTGCTATGGTTCTGCTTGTTCAAAGCACACAAACACACTTGTTTTTGATTTGGCCAAGATATCCATAGCGCCATTAGCTGCCTCAGCAAAATACCAGCGCTGTAGCACAGACCTGTGCTGCCGCATAATGCTGAGCTGTGGCCTTATTTGTGTTCTATATCACCTTATGTTATTATTGTATTTAGAATGTAGGTACATGATGGTTGACAAACAAAATTATCTTTCTTTCTTTCTTCTTAATAACTTGATTCCAGAAATTGTATATTTTTGTAGGTACTTTTGTGATGACCTTACCATCCGCGAGCTAAAATGATAATTTTGTAGTGAAAACACGTCTATCATGACGGACAAACTCACTTTTGCTCATAAAATATTAGAAAGGATAATTGAATTGGGGTCTGTTAAAATTAATTTGTTTTTTACAGGGTTACACCCCACTGCACATCGCAATGCAATTTCGGCACGAGAACGTGTATAAGTTGTTAGTTGAAGTATACGGTATGTATCTATATGTTTTTTTTGTACTGTAATTTTTTAAATATGCTGAAATATACTATGTACCTACTAAAGGTATTATTTTTACTTTTGGATAAGCTTGTGTTTGACCGCAATCTCACTATGGTAAGTGATGATGTGGTTAGCACAGAAAGTCTAGATGTGAACTGGTTCTCACGTGCAGCTGTCGGTTACAATCTCAGCTATTTTTGGATGAATTAATTACCAATGCCGCTTCACACTTTGATCTCGAGGTAATGATGATGTAGGATCAACTGTGTTTTAAGCATATATTCTGATTAACCACAGACTTTATCAATATACCTATGTACTCCAGAAATAAAATTCATATTAGTATGTGAAATTTAATGATTACTTAATTATTTTTCAGATGCCGACCCAAACGTGAGGGACTGGTCGGGGAAAAAGCCTAGACAATACTTAGTACACATGGACACATCTTTATCACCGGGATCGTATAGAAGTAAGTTTAATAGTCCTAATATATTAATTCTTAAATTAATTACCTACTCTTGCAGATAGAACAGAAATAATAATCGTCATAATCTTTGGGAAAAGAACAGCCAGAAGATAACTTTTGTTTGAAGATGTAATTCATAGTCAAGTCAGTCTCTAGTTAAGAAGACAATAATGTTACAGAAACGGACGTGCATGATTTGCGAAGGACCGTAACTTCCCCGCCTGCTATAAGAATCACTCCAAATACTATACAGGTCCAGTCAAGTAAGAGGGAATATGATTTCGCCTTCGCTAATACCACCTTTAATTAAATGTGTTGTACGTACATAATCAATATTCAAACATCATGCGATGGTAGTGTAATCCATTTAGACTAAAAAAAATATTATTAAATAAATTGAATTTATTAACCAACCCTGGCATATCTCGCTTTGCCTGTTCAAATATTTCCCCGTCAGTTACCATCAATCTAGTGGTAATAATAACAACAAAGTTTCCACCAATCGGATTGACGATACAAGAATGCATAAAATGCGAATTAAGCGAATATTTTTTATATAATAGACTAGCTTTCCACCTCGCGGTTTTACTTATAGTAGAATGAAGAAAAAATTAAAATTTAGTGGAAGTAGGTAATCAGTTAAGAAAGAGATTATACAACCGTCTGCGAGTCAAACTAAAAAGGGATAATCTGGCTTTGGACTTTCAAAATATCTATTCTACGATTATTATCTACATTAATATTTATTTATTGTACAATTTCCATGAAATAAATTATTTATCACATTTTGAACCTCTTGTAATAATTTACACTGTCTTAAATAACGCGAAATACACCGCACTAACTTTACTACCTACTACCAACATAACGAACCTCTCAAAGAAAACAGTGAGTAACACTTGCAGAATTTTACACAGTTTCGACGTCATCATAAAATACAGTCGAATTGAGAACCTCCTCCTTTTTTGAATTCGGTTAAAAATATTATTAAAACAGCATTGAAATGCATTTAATTCCAAATATTTAAAATAATTTATACAAAACTATTCTCCTTTAAAATATACTAGTTAAAAACATAATAATAAAGTAGTATTTTATACCTATATGAAATTAATTATTGAACATAAAATAGCAATCAAAATAGCTAAATTATATTTTTCTACCCAACAATACAAAACTGTGAATATGTCGGGAAACTAAATGCCGACCACTGGGCCCTTTTTGCGTAGAAGCCCACATGATAATATGGCGATGATAGCTCAGTGGTAAGTGACGTCGGATGCCGCGGCGAAGGTCGTGGGTTCGAATCCTTACAATGAGCTTGAGCTTTCGGTGAAGGAAAACATCGTGAGGAAACCACAGCACGGTGGTAGGGTACTTTGTAGTACTCGACTGGCTGGCTACCACCCTCAAGTTGAAAATCTGTCGCCAAGCACCTGTTGGTGTGTTCCGGCAATTGCACTTGAGAGCCAGTTCGCCTTAATAAGATGTACAACACATTAGCAATCCCCTGGTATTGTCAATGTCTATAGGCGACGGTTGTCACTTACCATCAGGTGACCCGCCTGCCTCGTTGTCACTTGTGACATAAACAAAATTATATATAACCAAACTTTTTACTTGAAGAAGCACCAGGCAGGTATTGTTACTTTCACGGTAAAGTAAAAATAAATGGATTACATTACTGATGTTTTACTTCCGGGATCTGGGTTTTAGTATCTGTGTCAATGGGTGATTGTTTTGTGTGTTAATGTTACAATCTCATTGTAAAACATATAATCAGTTGTTGTTCCGTTATGGCCCGTTCGCGTACGACTATGTTTATAGGAATACTACGGATTATGTTTTTGACATAGTCCACTTCATTTGATGGTTATTTCTGTTTTGTCGACTATTAGGTACTCAGTTTCCCATCTTAAGTTTTCCATCGTAAATCCTATTTAAGATTAGAATATCACTTTATTAATGTTTGGAAATAGGTACCTATTACTTTTCAATATAAATAAATACAAAAAAAATATATTCAAACCCAACCGATACATAGTTTCCAGGTTAAAAACATTGCATAAAAGTCACGTCATACGTTTAAAAAAATAATAATAAGTGCATAAATTTTTCATCATAACAGAGAAATTATATCATTGTTAAAAAATATTAATACTATTGTAAAAATACTGTATTTATTTATTTAAATTATACCTCTTGCTTGGTCGCTAAGTGCACTTGGCTATTTTTATTAATTTATTATTTTACGAAATATTTAAGAAATGTAAATTAGCATTTAACTATCCGGTTTAGTTATTCAGAACCTGGGAAATACTTACAGTTGATTCCTATTTTTGTATTATGTATTTAGATCTAACTCAATTGTGTTTGAGCACTGGTTACGTAATTATACACGGTGTCCCAAAAATAACACGCCAGAGTGACACTGGAGCTAGATTGGCTTCAGGTCTATCAGATAATATCAACATGACCTTACTAAAAGTTTAATGGTTTTCGAGATTTTGCGACTTTAAAAAAAAAACACTATTTTTTTGGTCTTTTTTTCGCCTATTTTGGCTATAAATAACTTCTAACTTATAGGTTTTTTTCCTAGTTGGTTGAGACAATCGAGTAATAATTTCATTTGAAACTAGTACGCTATGCTCAAAAAATAACCAAGTTGTATCATTTTAAGTCAATGCGAAAACTTTTGACTTCGACTTCGACGTTTGACTAATTACTGTAAAAAGAAATGTACTGGACTGAATCAGCAAAATTATCCTAAAAACTAGCCTATTTAATTTTATTTCGAAAGTTAATTCGTAGTTTTTTTTGCCAAAAGTTATAAATTCAAATTTTTGACATTTAAGGCGTGCTACTTGGGAAATACTACAATTAAAAAATAATACTTAATAAATGGTGCAGGCGTCTTTTGTTGCCAAATTACTGACAGAGATTTTTTTAAAAGCATAAAAGTGGCAATATCTCGATAACCAGAAAACTTTTACTAAGGTCATGTTAATGTTATCTGATATACCTGAAGCCAATCTAGCTCCAGTGTCACTCTGGCGTGTTATTTATGGGACATATGTATATTTAATCTGTGACACTGTAAAAACTGTTGCACAAATTAAGTTTTTTGTTGTATATTTTGGTGATGAATAACACTTAGGTAAGGTACCTTGAAAGTTAATCTATTTTACTATGTAGTTTACTATCGAGCTGGTACAATAATATCGGGACATTTCATTTTTTTGAAAAAAGCAATCCTCTGTAATGTGTTAAACATTTCTTTGATATTCTGTTATTTGATTTCTAGTTGACCCGACAGACGTAACATGTCCAAAAAACCCACAGAAACAAATAATTTCACTGTTAGTTTATCTCGAAATTTCCAATTTTACGGGCAGCTTTGCCAATTTTTCGTCTCAAAAAATATATCAAAAATTTTATAAAATCTATCAACTAATTAAAAAACAATTCTCAGAAAAAGAAGGTTTCCTCCGCATTGGATCTTTGAATGTGCGAGTTAAAAAAACAACGGAGGCGTTCAGCAATTTTCTCGGAGTGGGCGCAACTCGCTCATCGGCTTACGTGCCTAAGTCGGCTCGAGACCGGGAAGAAAGGCGATCCGACGATATTGATCAACTACACAAGACCTGGGGATCAGCTGACAATATACAAGTAAGCATATTGTTGCAGCCCTTAGTACGCATAGTATCAAAATCAGTTTAGGCCCTGGTAAGGCACTTATGAATTGTCACAATTGACTCTACCACCGGTTCGGAATACACTTAAACTGAGAAGACACCGGCAAGAAACTCAGCAAGGCAATTTGTTTTTGCAGTGGATATTTCTTAAATTCATTTACAATTTTAGTATGAAATATGGGTAGGTCAGATATAGAGAATAATAAATAATTAATTCGTTTGCACAAATCTGCTTTGTGTTTGCTTCCACCTATTTATACCTTTAGGCAGGGGGGTGTTACTTCACAGTTTAGGTACTTTCGGCCGGGGTGCCAAGCTCAAATCGGAGTGTGTATCAGTGTGTCTGTCTGTGGCATCATAAGCTCTTGAACGGATTAATCGATTTTTGAGTTTTTACTGACTTGATGTTTTAATATTACAGAAGGAAGATAAATTGATGCCACCCCCAATGAGTAGTAAGGTGAGGCGACGCGGAGCTGCCGGTCGCCGAGGCTTGGGAGCCGCACATAGCAGAAGCACACCATCCACTCCTGATCAGGTAAATGGCCTTAAAATCTGTTTTGATTTCTAATGCATTGCAATAAATTAAAAATAACAAATAGCTTATCCGAACTTTATCCAGTGATTGAAAAATCGGCCCTTAGTCCTTTGATATCTAATAACTAAAGAAAGATACACAATCAGCGACAAAAAATGGCCTTAACGAATGTCTACCCACTCGAACATTTGGGTGGTCTTTTAATCTAGCAGCATTCGAACGCTCCAATGGTAAACATGCCTCAGTGCTCGTTTAAGATATATATTTGGCTAACAGGTATGAGTCGTAAAATTTTATTGCCTTTGTACATAGTTTTGTGAATAAAACTTAAAAAAAAAAGAAACAAGTATTAACACAATTTGAGACAGTTTTGAGAGAACTTTTGCTTGGGATTGTTTATCTTTAGTTATTAGATATCAATGCCTTAGTCCCATGACTAAAGCTTACATTACATTTGGCTTCGGAATTTAGGACAGAGACTATATTATTATGTTCTACCGCTTCTCCAACTGTGAAATTATTGTCACCTATAGTGAAGCTTTTCTTTTTCGATCTTCTCTATCAATAAAATTGTAAAACATATTTGTAGTAAAATATACCGGGTGTTTTCGCGCACTGGTTATTATCAAAATATAATTTTGACTAACTTCCACGTTTCGATCAAGTTCCATTGATCGTGGTCACGAGCGGACTGGAATGGCGGGTATCAGCGTCTTGAAGATCGAGAGTTGTCTGTAACTACCCGCAAAAAAAACATTGCGAATAGACCCGCGGTACGATTACGTATCTCGCGACAAGTTGGCAACAGGCGTAAATTTCGCGATCGCTGCTGTCAAACGTCACTTTTGTATTAGCTTAGCGCTACAATTATGAATTTGGTTCGTATAAGTCTGAGCACATAAATCTAAAATTTTCTCTCTTTTACTAAAATAATTGCATTTATAAGCAGCAAATAAGTCTTCATAGTGTTTGTATTTCTATACAGCCTCGAGCACAGATTGGTGTGAGCGAAGAAGGTGACTCTGACTCAGATTCCGCTGCAGGTTTCCACTCAGCATGGCGACAGCAGCGTGCCTCACATTGTACATAAACAATGCATTTTATACTTAGCTTCGGTAGTTATGTTATTTATCTTGTTGATAAATACTATACAATAAAGTATTACTAATAATTCCGATAAAATTAGGCATGGTCTATAATATAGTCGATTTTATTCGTTACCGTTTCAAATCAAAAACTGAATATAATTTATCTTAGATAGAAATTAATCGCTCAACCACAGACCTTTTAACAGATTGTTTGAGTAGATTAGCATTATTATTAGTACTAGTAAAAGTCTTATTATTCTATCCTAAGGTCATCCTATCTCCTCGATCATGACGTCACTGCAACAAAACGCTGTTTAATCATTATAAGTGTCAAGGTTTAGAAAATTCACAAAAAAATCTGATTCATGCCATAAATACCTTTCTAATAAATGCTGGGTAGATACTGTAAGATATAATAATGATCTGTCTCCCTGAACTCTGAAATCGAACTTATTATACATTTTATAGAGTAAGGATAATATTTTGTATGAACAGTTATTTTATCCGCTATTTCAGTTGTTCAGCGTGACGACGAGATAAGATACGATAAATACACTTTTTGATGCTTAAAACAGTATTTATTGCTTAAATAGCTTCAATTTAATTGATAAAAAAAAATATTGAAAAATAAATTATTATTATGATTTACTTGTAATAATTTAACTTTTTGTTTTTATCAATATACGTGCAACCAACCTGTCACAAAAAACAAAATATTTAATTTGTCATTATAATAAGAGATAGAGGGCGTATTGTATGACTAGTATTATTGCGGTGACTGTTATAATATATATATTATAATTAGAACTTATATTCATACTGGACATATTAAGTAATTTGGTTTAAAAAATCTGTGTAAAAATTCAAAAGTAGTTGTTATGATCTATGTGATCATTGTAAATCAACATCTCAAATAGATCTGCTTTAACAGGTGGATTAAATATAAAAAAGTTAAGCCGTGTAAACAAAATTTTGTAAACTAAGTGCCCTCTTGTGGGTAATTTTGTGTAACTACTACCGTCTTACAGAAGTTTGTATGTACCTATGTAGGTACACAATCCAAACCCTCGTCGCTTTACTTAACGCCCTCTTACGTAGATATATTACTACCGCCAGTTGCAAACAAGTTTCTCCTAACGCCATCTGATGTTAAATCGTATGACAAAGTATTTGCTAACGCCATCTTGGAACGTTATTTATTCCTCCCTTACAAATATCATAAAATTTTACATCGAGATGTTTTATACAACATTAAAGGTCATAGCTCATTTAAACGACACCGCTCCCACCCAACACCGTCCTATACTAAAAGTCAACTACCGAGCAGTCTGATGGCGGTAAGCTCGCTGACAGCGAGCTGTCTGCTAATTTATGTTGCCAATATAAACTATATCTAAAGAGCACGACCTGAAGCCCATATTTGAATGACATTTTATTTGTCGGGTGAGAGCAGAGGCGTGTTTGTGAGCTACGACCTTAAATCGTCACATTTCCATATTACCTACAATTTAGCGCAGTTAACATGGAAGCAGACTACTAGAGAGTACATTACGTCACGTTCGAGCCTCAGAATCAACCTCAAAATTGTGTTGCAGGGAGCGTTACATAGATGGCGTTTAAAAGTAGTTCCATTTTTCTTTTTAGTTGTTTTTCTCGCTAGATAAGTATACTACCTCACTGCGTGCGCTTATGCGGCCTTTTACAAAAACTATTTTTATAAAACTAAAATATTAGTAGTCGTTTATTTAATGAAAATTACGACGTTTGTTCCTGTATAGCGTTAGGATTTCCTCTTTATTTTATATAACATTAAATATCTATAAGATAATTGACATTTGTATGAACTTTTATGAATTTGTGTGATATTTACGGAAATTTACATTTTATGAAATTTCACTTATTTTTAAAATAAATATGTAACTGTAATTGTTATATGTTGTGTTTGATTTCAATTAAAATTCCTAAATATATTAGGAAAAGTTAGTAGCTAGCCAGGTGGGTACCAAATACAAGTACCCTGCCACCACCGTGCTATGGTATCACGATATTTTCCTTCTGCTGCACGACAATTCACGGCATTCCGATACAATATGGCCTCAAAATGAAAAGATAATCCATATCTAATATATAATAATATCTTCTATATAAATAAAAATGTATCATTGAAATATAAGTACGCTCATAACTTTCGAATGACTGCACCAAATTGGATAATTCTTTGTTTTATGTATTCGTTATTGTTAGCAGATAATACACTATATACTAGAGATTGTTAGGTAGGACAAGGTTTGTATAAAATAAAAATTACAAATAAGTATATTATTATTAATTTGGTATTTTAATGTATGATATATATTATTTGTCATACATTTTGTACCTATAGAACGACTTATTTGACAATGACATATCTCGGGGTGGGATTGAGTTATAGTTAAGTTCACAATTGGACCCGGTAGGTGGCGCTAGAATCGGGTTCTATGTTTTGTTTTGATTTCAGGGCAAGACAACGTCTGCCAGACCCACTAGTAAAATTATAATAATCAACAGAAACAAATCTTATCACAACTAAGAATGGAATTTGCTTTAAAATAAACTTAATTGGGCTGCTGGCGTCCTATAGGTACCATTCATCAGATTGCCGTAAAACTTGGAGTTGAGACGTTGTAGGTAGGTACCACCTCTACAGTAATCCGACTGTTTGTGAGTTTGGATGTTTGTCGCTCAATCACGCTAAAACGGCTGAACTAATTTTAATGAAACTTGACACGTCATATTCTGCGTGCAGTCTGTGCTGAGTTGATGTCACAACGGAACTCAGTTTTGATAATAATGCGCAATTTCGATCTTTCTATGGTCACATTAAACGAAATCAAAGAAATATCAAAGTATGGCGGTAAAACAAATGAACAACATTTTTTTAGTAATGTCATAACTAGATATTATAAACTAGCTGTCGCCCGCGGTTTCATCTAAGTTCCAGATACCTATTAGAAATGTACCTATTGCTAAAAACGTTTATACTTTCTGAGTATTCATGACTGGTACCTACTTATATACCTACTTCAAACCCTAATTTACCCTCTAAGGGGTTACATTTAGATAAAACACTGATTGATGTAACCTTACATTTATTTCTAACTAAGCAGTAGGTATCTACCTACTTAATATCAAATTTCGTGCTTCCTACTTTGAAAATTACGGACTTCCATACAACCGTTCATCCCTTATGTTACCTTTCAGGGATGAAATTTCCAAAAATCCTTCCTTGGTCGATGCTTACAACATGAAGGACATCAACTTCAACTGCCAAATTTGTAGCCCCGGCGGTTAGGGCTCTGAGTTCACAGATTAAAGAGTAGGGGAAGGGGACCTAAAGCGAGGACTAGCCCAAAGTGAGCACCCATTTAAAAATCATCGCCTATAAACTCAACGTGGTCTTGCACCCCGTTGGCCTGAGCCCCCGTACCGCCTCAGTCCCCGGGAGTCGTCGTTCACATCTCCGACAAACAGTGCTGATGGTATAGGAAGAAAAAGAATTTAAACATTTTTATACAAAAAAAGTAAGGTATTTAGAATATGTTTTGTTTAACGATGAGTAAACTATAATGTTTATCAGGATGTGTTTGGTGAATAATGTTTATCTTACTTTTTTTTCTTTCTTTTTAACTTGTTTTATATTTACAACATTATGTACAAAATATACAAACAAATGGTTAGTTTTAATGAGAACGTGTCGATAATGCAAGAGGCAAAGTGAGCAGGGCAAAGCGAACATGCCCACTATGCCCGGTGTTGCATGCAATAGAATGTAGTTCTTAACTATTATTATTTACTTAACTATTAAATGTATTATTAGCATAGTACCTATACAAACAAAGAAAGAAAGAAAACAAACTCTAATTACAAGACCGAATGTCCGCAATTGTTTCAGCTTTTGACTTTCACTGTCAGCACCTACTCGTATATTATAAAGAGGAAACATTTTGTAAAACTACCTACTGGATCGATTTCAAAAATTCTTTCACTTTTTCCTACATTATATCTGAGTAACATAGCCTATTTATTTATCCCGGGAAAATATCCCACGGGAACGCGGGTGAAACCGCGGCGGAAAGGTACTTAGTACTTACTTAATGATGGTTTACTTGATATTAATCCCACAAGGCTTGGGATTGACTGACCCACCATTTTCGTATCTACTAACTAAAATTATTCTATGACTAGGTAAGTACCAAAGTGAAATTTTATTTAAATCGATCGGGGTAGGTACTCGTTTATATTTGTAGACCAGCAAATGGTTCCAAACTTCTCAGGGAACATTGAGTTGCCGAGTTAAGTTTCGCTTGAGTTACATGTCTCCGGACAGAGATGATTGGTCCAGGGTAATGTTTTCCGATGTGCTTCGATTTCATTTATTTATAGACGATCGGAGAAGACCAGTAGGTATTGTAAAAAGAATTAACGCATACGCTACTGGAAAAGGGGAATTTAGAAAAAAAAGTGCATAGTAATTATTTGGCGATGGCGCCCGTGGGATGACAAATTGAACTATAGGTTAATATAGATAGATTCCCCTCTTCCTTTTGTTAGTCTACAGCCGCTGGATAATTAGTATACGGGCTTATCTAGGCACAATACGCTGCCGCCCGCGCTGTCGCTTGCGTCTGACTTATTCACACAAATTGAACGAAGCAAGGCAGATGATTCCCGCCCTCACGGCGGTGTTGACGTGTAGCCCGCCCGCCCGCACGCCCGCCCGCACGCCTGGCCGCTCGGCCACCCGTCGACTGTCGCGATCACAACGGTACCACGTGAACGTGTGCTTAATTACTTATTAACTTGTAATTTGACAAATTGCTCGCTCGGTGTCATTTTACTTCGTGCTTACGTGAACTTTTACGGAATCACCACGTTGTGAGGTAAGAACAACAACTAATATTAGTACCGTACCTATTTTCTCTTAACGTTTCAATAAAAGCTCACGATAGTAAAAGAGATGGTAATAAAGATTCTAGAGGCCGAGAAGGAATGTCAAGAATGCCCATCAACCCGATAGTACCTATTGTATGAGTGGATATGTAAAACTGTGAGCCTCTGAATTTGCTTGTAGACAATAGCTTTTAAGTTCAAATTCGAAGCATCTTTATTCAATGAACTCATTACAAGCATGTGTAGGTACTATATTATAGTACCTATCTAACTAACCAATTCAACTTTCGTAATTATTGTCATTTACCTATTTCATTGCCTGCTCCAAATCTTCAATATCTTTATTTTATGTAGTTATTGAAATAGGCATAATTTTAGACTTTAGTAAGTACCTACTTACTAAAACATAAAATAATATAACTTATAACTTTGGACTGTGATAAGTGTAAAATGCTTTTGGAAATAGTACCTAGGTACTAGGTAGTAGTAGGTACTATTTCCAAAAGCATTTTACACAATTTAATTGCAAAAAAAAACTGAATTTTTACAATCAAATGACAGTTTAATTAGGATATTTTTCTCAAAAAAATTATATAAAAAGCGATGATAATAATATGAAATGTTTATACATCCAAATAGGCCTTCACAGGCACTTATGAATTGTCATACTCTAATGCACGGTTCGGAAGGTTGCTTTTGCTGAGAAGAGCCGGCAATAGTAACCTAATATAATAATGTAGTAACCAGAATCATTTACAAGACTATTGTCGCCAATTAACTGATATCGTACTGGTAGACCAGTCTCAACGGGACTGGCAATACTTACCCTACCTACTTGTTTACGTCACCGTCCCGTATGATGAAAACCTAGTGAAAGTCGAAAAAGACATGGACTGCCAGCCATGTGGGAAGTGGACTCAGATGTTGTTGTGTGATTATTGTTCCGATAGTCGTGTCGGAAAACGGACTTATAGTAAAGAGCCTCGACAAACACCTCGAGGGGCTCACATTCGGCGGCTGGATCAAGGGTCCAATGCAGAAACCGAGAAGAAGCTTAGCCTTCTTCTTGAAGGCAGTAATCCTAGCCACGGCTAAGATTGTCAGGAGGTTCAATCTGGAGCCATAATCACCGGTTGTTTGGGTCCTGCCCCGCGGCCGGCGGTAAGCAAGGATTAGGTTTTTAATTTTAGAGAAATATTGATAAATAAAAAAAATCGTTAAATAAGGTGTGTGGAAACGTTTAAATTACACACAAATATATCTTATACTTATCTTTGCTTGGTCCGACTGCAGCAAAGAAGATTGATTTGGGGTTTGAAATCATTGTAAAAATTTGAAAGAAAATCTGTGAATTTTGATAATTAATTAAGTACCCATTTGAAGTTTACTACTAAAGAAGTAAAATTGGGTAACGGGGTTGAAAATCTAGGGCGAAAAGCTAGTATTATTATTAGTAGTCTAGATCATTTCGTGTTGCTGGTGTTCGGCTAATCTGGGGGCACGGTGGTGCCCCCGCCAAGACAAACAAAAAAGATGGCGGGGGCACTACCTACCTTTCCTCCAACCATTTCGTCTAATTTTCAAACCCTCAAAGCTTCGTCCCAGATAATAACAGAGAGCCCAAATTCACAGGATAAGATGTGTATGTATGTATCGGAATATATGAAAAAAAAAACTAAATTCCATTGATCTAACTTTTATACTTTAGATTTTACTGATACCTAAAATACGACTTTGGCCACTCACTCATCAAAACCTGTAGGGTACTTCCCGATATCGTAGAAAGCTGAAATTTGGCATTAAGACGTTGCCTAACTGACAACCACTTTTTTACTTTGATTTTTTACTTAGATTTATTTATTTAGGATATAGTACGATAGGTTATGTGTAATAATTTACATTCTAAAGAAATACATACTACAGGTATGTATTTCTTTAGAAGAAAAAAAGAAGCCTGAGCTTTACTTACAAAGAGCAGAAAAATTAAGAAATCTATAACATTCACCCTCCCATCCCATCCCTATAAAGGGGGGTGCAGGTCTTATACAGAACTAATAAAACTTGGGTATTTCCCGATTTCCACGATTTCCCTAGCTAGAAAGCTGAAAGGTTGTTCCTGGGATCTGATAACTTTTTAACAGCGAAAGCGTTAAGCTTGTGAGTCTTGGCCGCTAATTTTATATGAAATATTTTTCGTGGGTTTTGATAACCCGATATAACAATATAACACTTTTTACGTTATTCGGTCAATAGTTTTATTGAATAATCTATATTACTGTAGGTATATATTGAGTTTGAAAATTACATTATAATATCTAATAAGTAAAACTCACTTCCTGTTGTGTTGTGATTAATCTTATAAGTCTACGAGTAGGTATCTGTATCGACTAGGTTAACTAACCAAGCTACCATACTTGTATAACAGTGTTCAGTTAATTAGTTAATAGTCTTCGAGGTTCTGTCTCCCTCACTTTGTGTCGAAACAATGGATCCGACAATTAATGAAAATTACCTCAGCCGGGGATTTTAACGGAATTAAATTGATTTTCCAATTCACATTGCCTCTTAAACTAGTCGCAACCTACAACTGTATATTTATGAATAATTTATCCTTGATTGATATTTTGCTAATTACCTAAGAGGTGCAATTTAAGAAATTTATTTGTAATGAATATTTTATAGGACTATTTCCAATTCGATTCAGATCCTCAACTAAATAAGTTTCCAAGAGTAACAAATTCGACTACTGTCATCCGATATCTAAAAGTGGATATTCAGTCTATAAAACAAAATTTTGCAACATCTAAACATGATTGCAAAATACAAGGACGTATAAAATGTCGAATGTTGTGATGAAATAGAAATAGAAAATATTTATTTGCGACATTAGGTACAATAACACAACATTACAATTGATGAAGGTGGTGGATTCGAATGCTAGGAGTATAATGAATGCACGACCTGAGTTGAGTTTTCAGTGAAATAAAACATCATGTGGAAACCATAACACAGCGGGCTTGCTACGTTAAAGATATATCGTTAAGCAACGTTCCCTATTTCCAGAAGCCATGGAATTCCCTTTTTATCTTCGGCCACCATCTCACATAATGAAGAATATAACTCATTATGAGATTATGACCAAATGCCCTATTTAAATATTAACAAAAAAACATCTAATCTTAACTCTAGAAAAAGACCTCATTAACTTACAAATATCTATAAAATTATTGATGACACCTAAAAAAACATCATTAATTTTAACTACTTAACTCTATCTCAAATTCATTTCATAATCACAACACTTTCTTTTTCTCTACATTACTCATGACTATTATCGAATTACACGAATATGCGTATATGGCCATAACCTATTAACCTCTACTGACTAAATCAAGATTTCAATAAAAAAAGGTCTTGGGACTTGCATTCAGTTGCTCTACTAGGAAATTTTCCCTATAGGAACTTTCGGAAAGATACCTGAATAAAAATTATTGGTTTATTGTTGACAAAAATTTGTTGAATTTATTATTGCATGTATACAGATTTGTAGGTTATACGAGAGCGGCACTGAAAATTTCGGGAATCATGGAAGTGACACAACATTACTATTTAAAAATGTATTTATTGCTTTTCGAAGTATTCTCCGCGAAAAATGACACATTTTTCCATACGATGGAACCAATCATTGATGCAACCATTCCATTCGGAAGTTGGGGTCTCCAAAATGGCCTTTTTGTACGCGTCCACAGCTTCTTCAGGTGATGAAAATCTCTGACCACGCAATTTATTCTTTATTTTAGGGAAAGTATAGAAATCATTAGGGCTCAGGTCGGGGCTGTACGGCGGATGGTCTAATAATTCTGTTTTCTTGCTCTAAAAACTCTTTTGTTCTGTGCGCGGTGTGAGAACTCGTATTGGCGTGATGGAGGATGATGCGGCGGTTGCAGTTCTCTTTACGGAGTTCAGAAACGACCTGTGGCAAACAAAAGCTAGCATACCATTCTGCATTAACCGTTCTTTGTCCCTCAAGAGGAATAATCGCAACATGGCCGGTTTTGGAGACAAACGTGGCCACCATTTTTTTTGCAACGGAGTGTTGGTGAACGAACAATTTTTGTTGGCTTTAACTCATTTTCGAACACCCAAACTCGTGACTGGTTTTTTGTTTCGGGTTCGTACGCGTATATCCAGGATTCGTCACCTGATACGATGTTGTATACAGCATTTGAGGATCCTGCGTGGAATCTTTCGAGAGTTCTGACGCACCAAGTAACAAGAGCCGCTTTTTGCTCTTCACAGAGCGAATGCGGTATCCATCGGGAAAACAACTTTTTTACACCTAATTGTTCATGCTTGCATGTATGTTTAAAAACATGATTTTAAAAACATGTTTTTTTTTCCAAAAGTAGTCATTTGTTTATTGATTAGTGTTACATTTTCATCGCATTTCAATCTTTTTCGTCATTATGGATACGTTAAAATTAGAGTAATTATGGAATATGAGTACCGTCGTGGCAACAACGCGGCACAAGCGGCACGCAACATCAACGACGTTTACGGAGCTAACACTACAAACCAACACACCACCTGTTATTGGTTTGCTTGCTTCCGTTCTGGAAATTTCGACCTGAAAAATGAACCTCGCGGTCGTTCGAAGACTTTGGTCGACAATGACGAATTAAAGGCGATTGTGGAAGCTGATGATACGCAATCTACGACTGAATTAGCAGCCGCTTTCGACGTTAGCGTCAAAACAATATTGGTCCATTTGCGTCAAATTGGCAAGGTAAAAAAGCTTGCCAAATGGGTGCCCCACGAACTCAATGATCGCCAGCGCGAAGTACGCGTCGAGACGTGCCTTGCACTGCTCAACAGACACACATATGAAGGAATTTTGAACCGCATTGTTACTTGCGATGAAAAATGGATTCTGTTTGATAACCGCAAGCGCTCAGCAAGTTGGTTGGATCCTGGTTCAGCACCTAAACAATGCCCTAAACGAAAACTTACCCCTAGAAAAGTGATGGTCACTGTTTGGTGGTCTAGCGCCGCGCCGCTGTGATTCATCACAGCTTCTTACCAAACGGGGTGAGCATTACTGCAGATGTGTACTGTGAAGAACTGAACACAATGATGGAGAAACTGGCACATCTCCAACCAGCATTGGTTAATCGCTCGTCTCCGCTGCTCCTGCACGACAACGCGCGACCTCATACTGCACAGCAGACGGTCTCCAAGTTGCAAGAACTGGGGTTGGAAGCTCTCCGTCATCCACCCTACTCACTAGACCTTGCGCCTACAGAATACAACTTTTTTCAGAATTTGGATAACTTCTTGGCGGAAAAAAAATTCAATACCCGAGAGGCAGTACAAAATGCCTTTGAAGAATTTGTTGCCTCCCGTCCAGCTGATTTCTTTAAGAAGGGCATCAATAAACTGCCACTGCGTTGGCAAAGATGCATTGATTGCATGGGTGATTACTTCGATTAATACAAATAAAAAATACATGAAAAAAAATCGTTTAAATTTTTTCATACAAAACGGCAATTTCATAGGTAAAGACCAATATAATACCACAGTATAAAGATATACAGTATGGAAACTCCCTACAAACGTTCGAAACGGCTCACTCACACAAACATGCGCATCTACGAGACCTCTAAGGGGGTTTCGCGGTGCTGTCAGTAGCGAGCAGTAGCGAGTGCCGCGTCAAGGCGAGTGGTCACGTACAAGTTTATTTCCGCGATATTTTTAAAAATGCCACGAGCGTATTGCGTAGTATACGGCTGTTTGAACTCTGCTTCAACAAAACCGGAGCTATTGTTTTTAGGATTCCGTACCCAAAGGGTAAAAAAGGGACCCTATTACTAAGACTTCGCTGTCAGTCCGTCTGTCTGTCACCAGGCTGTATCTCAAGAACCGCGATAGCTAGACAGTTGAAATTTTCATAAATCCAAGATGGCGGCTGCAAGAAATTATCAACTTTTTCGTCATGGGTGTCCTTTTCATGGTTTTCGAGGGTGTTGAAGCCGATAGTGCTGTCAAAATGTAAATCCAAGATGGCGGCTGCAGGAAATTATCAACTTTTTCGTCATGGGTGTCGTTTTCATGGTTTTCGAGGGTGTTGAAGCCGATATTGGTGTCAAAATGTAAATCCAAGATGGCGGCTGCAAGAAATTATCAACTTTTTCGTCATGGGTGTCGTTTTCATGGTTTTCGAGGGTGTTGAAGCCGATAGTGCTGTCAAAATGTAAATCCAAGATGGCGGCTGCAAGAAATTATCAACTTTTTCGTCATGGGTATCGTTTTCATGGTTTTCGAGGGTGTTGAAGCCGATATTGGTGAAAAATGTAAATCCAAGATGGCGGCTGCAAGAAATTATCAACATTTTCGTCATGGGTGTCGTTTTCATGGTTTTCGAGGGTGTTGAAGCCGATATTGGTGTCAAAATGTAAATCCAAGATGGCGGCTGCAAGAAATTATCAACTTTTTCGTCATGGGTGTCGTTTTCATGGTTTTTGAGGGTGTTGAAGCCGATAGTGCTGTCAAAATGTAAATCCAAGATGGCGGCTGCAAGAAATTATCAACTTTTTTGTCATTTTTGGTGTTAAAACGCGGTACGGTTCAACCGCGGCTCGCGTACACTCCCGCCAAAACTTGCAAAAGATTATACAATAATGATAAGTTTGTGACCTACAAAAAAAACAAAGATCTACAAGTTGTGTGTTAATATTAAACTGTTTTCCGTTTTTTAACTATCGAGGATAACCAACGCCATGAGATACCTGTTTAAATTTTATTTGTAAACTAGCTTTCCACCCGCAGCTTCGCCCGCGTGTACTACTCGACGTTGGCTGATTCATTTTTACAGTTCTGGCTAGTTATTTCCAATTATCCAAACATAGCTTTCGCCCGCGCCTTTTATCGCGTAGAACTCAAAATTTGCTCAACTTTATTATTTTATCGAATCATAAAAGTACATAAAGGTACGTACATGTATGTACGTACCTTAATTGAAATTTATATAAAATTAGCATAACATGAACTGTTTTCGTGTTTTAATAGCTAGAGCATTAGACTTTCAGCATAAATACTAAATTTCAAGTAATATTGATAATAAGCAATTTATTTTTCATACAAACTTTAACACCCCTGTCTATTTATTAAGGGGTGAAATTAAAATAATCCTTAAATACGTTGTTTTTTTAATTTTATTGAAGAGCTTCTACTAATTTTGATTTTGACAATAAATTTTTCATTCAAACTTTAACACCCCTTTTTACCCCTTTACGGGGTGAAATTGAAAAAAACCTTAAATACATGTTTAATTTAACTGAAGAGCTAGAGCTGATACTAAATTTCAAGTTATTTTGATTAAAAAAAATCTAACAAATTTTAACACCCCTTTTTACCCCGTTTTGGGATGAAATTCAAAAAATCTACAAAACGTGTTTCATTATTTTATATTTAGAGGCTAAATACCAAATTTCATTCATTTCGAATAAAAAATTACAGATTTTCATACAAACTTTAGACCCCCGTTTAACCCCTTAGGGGGTGAATTTTGGAAAATCCTTTCTTAGTGGAAATCTACGTCATAATAACTATCTGCATGCTGAATTTCAGCGCAATCCGTTCAGTGATTTCAGCTGTACGTTGATCGATCAGTCAGTCAGTCAGTCAGTCAGCCAGCCAGTCAGCCAGTCAGTTTCTTCTTTGATATATTTAGACTAGCTATTTCAATTCGATTAATTGATCACTACAGAACATATAATATTTTAATTAAAAAACAATATCATAAAACATTAAAAGTGACAACCCTATGGCTTAAATGGAGTGTAGGTAATTATTTTCAGATTTAGGCTTAGTCTCCATACTGTATATCTTTATACTGTGATAATACTATAAAAACATGTAGGTACATTACCTTAAAGATTTTAAAACGATGGCGATTATACCCACTACTGTAAATGATAGACTTAACACGTCGCAACGAGAATCGCAATAAAGTTAATTTACGGGAAGTGTGGAGATCTGCCAGGACTAACTTAATCAAATATCTCATCAGTTAGACGGCGTATATAGGATTTTTTGGTGCGTGGGTCGTTCTTCTTTTTAACCTACAATTTGATAAAACATAAGCTCAATTTCGAAAAAAAATATGAAGCTTCCTCGTCAGTATATATATATTTTCTGATAGCAGAATTTATATTCTATCGGAAAAAGTTGTTGGCCGCGAAGTTTACAGATTTTTGTACGATTTTCAAGACCTGAAAGATGGATTCGACGAAAAAATGTACATCTCCGTCACGAAATCTTTTATTTTATTCTTTCGAATACTCTTCGTCAAATAACTTGTACTTTTGTAATATATTAGTTAACTAAAGGAACTTTTAGAAAACATATTAAAATAATACATTTGTATTTATAAAATATGTTTTATTCATGATCTTATACCACTCTGTCACATTTTCTGCTAATATAAAGTAAGTTTTTGCTATAAATCATTTTTTACTATCATTTACAAATAAATACGAATATCACAGACGGCAGTATCATCAACTATTATAAATATATAAATTTTCCAATGTTGCACTAGTTATAATAACATATATAAACGAGCAAAACAATT
The DNA here is from genome assembly GCA_951361185.1 of Ochropacha duplaris. Classification (NCBI taxonomy): domain Eukaryota; kingdom Metazoa; phylum Arthropoda; class Insecta; order Lepidoptera; family Drepanidae; genus Ochropacha; species Ochropacha duplaris. The sequence goes on from OX592690.1 coordinate 9,009,506, forward strand.
TTCCTACCTAAATTTAATATTATCTCTGTATAACTTTGTTCTATCTCTTTTCAATTTCTTTCTTCCCCTTGAACTACGAGTAGATACTTCAGAGGGAGTCGGTGTTGCAGGTGGAGTCATTAGTCGGGTTTCTGGTATTGGTGATGGAGCCGGCGTGTTTAAAAGTACCTCTTAAAGCATCTTTTTCTTCTCCCTTTTTTTTTATTTCCTTCTTGCCATATTCGCTTCTTGATTCGGTGTTCTCGCATGCTCATGTCAGCCACTAGCTTGTTTCGAGCATGGTATCTTTCTAAATCCTTGAGTTTTTTTTTTTTTTTTGTATTTGAGATTTTTTTAAAATTTTATTAAAAGTGATAAAAAATAATTGTTGCTATTACATGATAGGTAATAGATTTAGGATTTATAAGATATTTTTACGTTTTGTGTCATCATATAACTTTTTCCGTAATTTATGGATTATACGCAAGCCGAGGTAGCGGGAGACACCTGTGATTTGTATGAAAACACTTCTGTCACGCGGATTTACAACTCTGTAACGTACTTTTTACAATGAAATTATTCAATAAATATGTTAAATACTCGTCCACAGTCATTATGTGTATAGTACAGTGCATGTTGAAATACAATAAACAAAAAATAATGGTAATTTCCTTGTATTTTTTTTCACTGACTGGTGGAGACTCCATTTTTAACCGACTTCAAAAAAAAGGAGGAGGTTCTCAATTCGTCCGTATGTTTTTTTTTTTTTTTTTTGTATGTTTGTTACTCGATTTCTCTGCCAATTATGAATAGATTTTGATGATTCTTTTTTTGTTTGGTAGATCTTACTTCAGAGGTGGTCCCATTTAAATTTTGTCGAAATTGATTAAGCACTTTTTGAGAAAATCAACAAAAACGAAAAAAATTCTATCTCGTTTGATAAACCTTAGTGAATCAAACTGAGTCGTTGAGCGTGACTTTTTGGATTTGGATGAAATTTCGTGTGTATACTTCAATGGGTTCTTCGATGGTTTTAAAATACAATTGGACCCGGTAGGTGGCGCTGGAATCGAGTTCCAAGATTTGTTTTAATTTCAGGGCAGGACGACGTCTGCCGGGCCCGCTAGTTATATATTATATTTTACCGGCCAGACCCGATTTCAGGACAAACTAGTTTTGCCTAGGATAACATATAATAAGGAATAAACTTTAAAAATTAAAAAATAAAATTATTTTTAAAAATAAAAAACAAAAACCGACTTCAAAACTGTAACGTATACCTATGTACAAACATAAACTAAAAAGTAAAGAATAATATTTTCATTTCAAAGCAAGAGCCTTAAAGGACAATCAACAAAATTATTGATATTTATATATCTATTTAATATTTATAAACAGTTCTTTTTGGAGTCGGTGCCAGCCAAGAAGGACAGTTTAATTCTGCCTTTGTAACAAACTTTCGAAAAGTAGGGGAGCGACGGCGCAGACCTAAGGAACATTACCGTAAGGAGAGGTGTCGTAAGACGTTTTCTCGTATGAACACTTCGTGTCCAGTTCAAAACTGTCCTTCTTCTTGGCTGGCACCGACTCCAAAAAGAACTGTTTATAAATATTAAATAGATATATAAATATCAATAATTTTGTTGATAGTCCTTTAAGGCTCTTGCTTTGAAATTAAAATATTATTCTTTACTTTTTAGTTTATGTTTGTACATAGGTATAGGTTACAGTTTTGAAGTCGGTTTTTGTTTTTTATTTTTAAAAATAATTTTATGTAGGTTAAAAAGAAGAATGACCCGCGTACCTGATTTAAGTCTAAATTCAGTATTATTTAATATTTCTAGCAGGTTTAAATAGCTTTTATTTAAAACGTATTCGGCGTAAATAAAGAAATATTCCTGAACTAAAAATAAAAATCACGTATTATGGTAATTGGAAGCACATTAAACCTCTAAGAGGTGTTTAATATTCTCAACAAATTCTGGTTGACGGCCGGCCACTCAACTATTAGAAATGTTTCCACCTGAACATTAATAATATAATCATAATATTATATCAAGTTTAAATAGGTATAGAATAGGATATGTATGGTAGTAGGTAAATATTTTATTTTGTTGATTTATTTTATCCAGGGATAAAAATATAGCCTTTGTTAATCTGGAATAATGGTGAAAGAATTTTTGAAATCGGTCCATTAGTTTACGAGTTTACATACAAATCTTTCGTCTTACAATATTAGATAATTAAAAAACCCTGTTAACTTAAAAATAAATTTAGAACTGCTTAAACAAACTGGGAAATTGCATTACAATTTAGATACAAAGCTATAAAAATAGACTTGACCATGGGCGCCAGCTGCAAGGGAGTGCAAGGGGTTCACTTGGACCCCTGGCACTCGCAAAGAAAATACATAGAAAATATTAACATATGTTTTTTTAAGTTACAGTTTTAAAAACTTAGGCATATAGGTTGCTGTCTAAATTCGTTCATCACCTTGGCAATATATTTAGTATCCTCCTGCACCTTATTTTATTAATTAGTATAGTGTGTAGATACAGTTGCAGCTCCCTGATAGTAGTAACCTGATAGTCCTGACGACGCCCATGGAATTGATTATTACATACAGACTAAAGTGCATTGATAAATATATTAATAATAAATAAATTGTGCTTAATTAAATTTCAAATATGTAATCATAATTCATATCTCACAATTGATAACATTATTTTTTACTTTTTATAATTGAATATAAAATAACGTTATCGATTAATGAGATATGAAATATGTAGGTATAATTAAGTTGTATTTACATACCTACCTACCGATGAAACCAAAACTAAAACATTATACAACGTAAGGTACGTAAACTACAATAAAAGAAAGTAGGTATCGTTTCTTTGTTTTTTTTTTAACTAGCTTTTCCCCGCGCTTATGCTCATGGCAAGATTTCTAGCAGGCTGGTAGCGTTTTGGATGGCCAGGCTGATGCGTGGGCGGAAAAAGCTCCCCGCCCGCTGGTCTCCCGAGACCTTTATGTTTTTAGATAAAGCACTTGCGAAACGACGAGCTTCGGATTTTATTAATTACGTAATTAAATATCATTCTCAACATACCGGCTTTGATTTACGTATTGCAGAAAAGGACAATTCTCCCCATCTATTGTCTGGTTCCTCGCGAGTCAATCAATTTAAGGAATTTAAGATATTAACGTTGCCTTCGCTGTAAATGTATGAAAATATTATGTTTGTTCGAAAGAATTTAAACTTGTTTGAAGTTAATTGTAATCTAATAAAACAATGATCAAGGCGAATGTGAGTACCTACCCATACAAACCTTCATAGGTTTATATGGGTAGGTATTTTTTGATGTGCGTCAGTCTTTTATTTTTGTATGTGTTTTTGATGTAAATTGAACAAATAATAAATATATATATATAATAATAAAGTAGGTAATTAATATGTCCTGCTTTATATTCATAAATAAAAATAAAAAAAAACTAAATTGCCTTGTTTAGTTTCTTGCCTCTTCTTCTCAGTTTAAGTATATTTCGAACCGTTGGTAGAGTTAACTGTAAACCTTCATAAGTGCCTTACCAGGGCCTAAACTGATTAAATGAGTTTTGAATTTTAAATTTTATTGATATCGTATTTATTTTTCTCTTAGAAAAGGCATAGGTATTAAATAAAATCTAGGCTTATAAGAGCCTAAATATGAAATGTTGTCAAATAGGTACCGAAGGATTTGAAGTGAAAAATCATGATTATTTTCCGTATTTAATTCTTACCTTAACTAAACTCTTTTCTATATTAAGAAAGAACAAATAACGTTGTGCAATATAGTTAAGTTTATTCAAACAAACCGAGTAGGTAAATGGAAATGTAGGTTAGTTATACGTATAGGATTGTATCAATTAGTTTGGCGGGGCCAACGAATCTACTGACGTGTTATCACGCCACGTTTACTCGTACCAATCAATGGAGTTATCTACACTTATTTCATTTGATAGTTTTGATTTCATGAGTAGGTTGATTAATTTTGTTACTGTCCACCAAATCACCATCTACAATATATAGGGTTTTTAATTAAACCATATTACCGTTCTGTGTCATCAGTGTTCTGTATCACAATAATTTTAGAACATCTCAGTTAGTATCAACTTTTATCAAAAATATAAGTAGGTAATGTACCTTATTTTAAAATATATACATGCATTATATTTTCAATGCGTTTTTAAATTGTTAACTCTAGCTATCAAAGGTGCTACAAAAGGAGGAAAGTAACCGAATTTGGAATAGTAGGTATTTCGTGTCATGTTGTTTTTCCGCGATGAACTCCTTATCTAATGATTAACTTAATTTTAATGAAATTTGCACACTTTGTGCAGTTTAGTCCTACTGAGAGATATATTTTTTATCCCGGGAAAAGATATAATCCCTCGGGAACGCAGGAGAGAGCAAGTGTATAATATAAAACTCAGAGTTTAGACCTTAGAAGACAGCACTGTGATGGAAATATACTGAAGTTACCGAACCGGTAGTATTCGGATTTCACCCCTCAATTGAGAAGAACCAGGGCAAGAAACTCAGCGACGTTACATCAAATTTTATGATCCGTCTATTTTGGCAGTATTTTCTGTTTTGGTTTTTAAAACCTTTTATTATTTTCAATTATAAATAAAGTTAAACGAAAACAAAATCGCGTGTGTTCCCACCGGCTTTCAAATAGAATAAGGATCTATTATTTAGACTTATAATCGTCTAGAATTTAATAATACATAAAATATGTAGGTAAAAGATCTAGGTACCTACACATTTATATACACAACATTTTCGTTTTTTATTCCAAATAAACATTTTTTTTACCTTTTATCTGCTCAGACCAACAAAAAAAGGTAGACAGAACCCCGCGCCCTTAAAGTGAAGCTCAGTAAAGGAAGGCGAATTTGAAAAAAAAAGCCGATTGCTTTCCTGTGCAACTCGTGTCACGTGGGATAACGTACGTGCAGGTCACGCACACAACTTCGTGCACGTTGCTTCACTTCATTGGAGACTGTTGTTTACGCACGCTCTTTCTACCTTTTTTATTTGTTCTGTGAAAATGTTCTAATGAAATAATTAACTGGGTCGGTTCGGTTCGGGTTCCAAGAACAGGCTTGTATTTGGCTATATAAGTACTTAGTAGGTGATGACATGACCGTAGGTGGTATAAGATAAGAAGGGAACTGGCTCTCAAATTCAAATTGGCTCTGCAGTAACAGCTTTAAATGTATAGGTACATAGGTACATGAATAAGTATGTATACATAAGTATTCATTAATTTTACATGTATTTTTTTTTATTTCAGTATATATATATATATAATTGATTACTCTGAAATTGAATAGTATGTTTGTCTAAGATTGCTGTCAATACTTTTAATTGTTATGTTTACAAGTAAAAAATAAACACTTATAATATTTTGTAATGAATAAATGTAAGCATAATGTTAGTATTGCAAATAAATAAATAATAATAATTAAGTCTCGGTAGGTAGGTAGGGTACCAACCCAAAACAAGTTCAAAATTCAATACTTGCAAGTATTTATTGGAAGCGAAGCCCTAGTAAAAATTACGCAGCATTCAGGTTCAAGTATTTCGTGTGGACCAATCGAAAAGTTTGCTTACAAAATAAATTACCGGATTGATCGATCGGTTTTTAGACAGCTTTGATCTAAAGTTTGGAAATGATGAGATTTTTATTGGGTCATTATACAAATGTGTTTCACATTACGGATGTAATTTTGGAGACTTTAAAGGAAATGTAGTTAGGTACAATATTGTAATCACAGAAAGCTGGATTTTGGTAAAATAATATTTTCAGTTGATCGAAATAATTTAGGTAATGTAGGTACCATGAATAATTAAGGTGGTATAGACTTGTACAGAATCAAAATGCCCTTAAAATGCCAAGAATGTGTAAAAATAGTTTAAAAGGTAGGTGAATAATGGTTCATGAATCAGTCAGTCAGTAAAGACAAGTAATTATATAATCTATACTAGTATTATACAGAGGTACAGTTTGTGAGGTTGTAGGGGGTAGGTAATCCCTGCATCTACTTAACCAATTTTGAAAAATATTTTACCAATAGAAAGCCATGTTATTTGTGAGTGTCATATATAGGCTGTATTTTTATCCCGGGAAAAGATAAGATACCACGGGTACGCGGGTGAAATCGCGGGAGACAGCTAGTAATATGTATAGATACTCAGAAATCAATGATTATCGTCCGATATATTATTAAAAAAAACTGTACTTAATCACAAAAAAATAATTGTAAATAATCCCTCATAATATTTTATCATCATCACCATCATCATCATCATCATGTCAGCCGGAAGACATCCAGTGCTGGACAAAGGCATCCCCCAAAGATCTCCACGATGGCCGGTCTTGCGCTACCCACATACAGTGGCTTCCCGCGACCCTCACGACATCGTATTATAATAATGTTTACCTACATTTAATTAAAGCATTTTGACTCAAAATAGAGTAAGATAAACATAAAAATTTAGGTACTGGCGCAGACTTCAAACCAATGTTTAAGCCTGTGCCTGTGCTATGCAGCTATGCTTACGATTGTACAGTAGTAAACAATACATGTGAAGTAAACAATATTGAAGAATTCATTAGGCATCACTGGAAATTTTATCACAATGTTGATTTTGCATAATTAAATTAACTTTACATGAAATAAATAAATACTGATATTAAATATCATATAATATATTACAATGAAAATAATATAACTACCGAAGAATTGAGAACTCCGTCTTTTTTGTAGATTTAAAGTTTGTTGAAGATAAATTTACGTAGGTACTTTGCGTAATATTCCACCTTTTTCATACCAACATAACCACTGGTGACCCTCAAGAAAGGACATACTTGCCGACCCATAGCTAACACAGTCAAGTGACACTCCCATAAAATGCAACACAATAAAATAGCACTTTACGCAATAATCAATACACACAGCTACGGATAGGCCCTCACCATTATGAGCGGACGAATGAAGAATACTAATAAGATAACTGTCGCAAGCCCGGACATATTTTGTTTACAAATAATTAGATATTTAATAAATATACAGATGCACTATTTATTTTATAGTTTATTACTAACTTGCTTTCCACCCCGCGGTTTCACCCGCGTACCTACCCCTTTCTTACCTCTTTAAGGGTTGAGTTTCGAAAAATCCTTTCTTATTCCTCATCTACATCGATCTCGTCTACGTCTTAAAGAAACACCTGTGAAAAAATCTGCTTTCTAGGTCCAAGGATTAAGGCTGGGCGTTGATAAGTCAGGACTCTCTTTTTATATAGAAAAATACATATTTTTTTAAATAAGTTTCGAACCAAATAATGTTTATTCTATTAACCGGGTTAGAAACAAAGTAATGCCTAATAAGCATTGTTTATCATTTTTATAAGCAGAAAAGTTTGTTTTTATGTTTTGCTTTAGGTAGCCCGTTTATTAAAGAAAATTTTAGAGGCTACTTTTTAGGCCAATAAAACCGTGTGAAGTAGGTACTTACCTACTTAGTGTGGTATAGCTAATTGCAACAAAAAAATTAAAGTGACTTTTAAACGGGTGTGCACTAAAAACACCATGCATATAATCAAGCGCTGGTCAAACTTTTGTCTGTAGGTATCATATACTATATTAATAAATACGAATGTATGATTGTCAGTTTGTTGCCCACCTTTCACGCAGCAATGGATCGACGTGACTGTATATAGAAATATTTTTCGTGGCGGAAAGTGACAAAGGCCACTTTTATCCCGTAAACGGGTAACATCGCTAGGCGAAATATAATTAATTTATAAATCATTTATAGTTTAGGGCAAATATTTTTATTACTTAATAAGTGATGTTGGCCTGACGTCACTAAGTTTTAGACGGATAAAATAAAATCACATTCTTACTTAATATTAACAAAGTGAATGTTCAAATAATATTATGCGTTAAATATATCTATCAGGTGCTGCTTGTGGTGGCTGGTCTCCTTGAGTTTGTTGGTTACTAAGTCAGTCATAATTAAATTCTCTAGATTACTATTTTTACCGCCATAACACGCAAATATTGTCAGTGAGACTAGATAAATAATTATTGAAAGTTAGGTGTAAGTTGTTTTGTAAAGAGTAATTGCTAAGTTTTTTGCCGGCACTTCTCAGCAAAAGCAACCTTCTGAACCGAGCATTTAGAGTCTGACTATTCATAAGTGCCTGTGAAGGCCTATTTGGATGAATAAATATTTCATTTCATATCTGTTACTTGCGTTTCAATAACAACGGTTTTAATTTTAAACAATTTGTAAGGTCTATTTATTATATCTATATAATGTTTATGCCAATATATGTTTACTTATTGTTTTCCAGCCACTCCTAATGTTGGGTGGCCCAATACTCCGCCACAGTCATGTGGGCCTACATAATAGCAGCAGCCCGAGGCGACTCCCGCCAGTCTATCAATAAACGCAGCTCTTCGGCAAACGCATCCGACGATCACTTATATTCGTAAGTATAATGTTCATAAAACACATAATTTTATGTTAAAATATGATGTGATAAATTATCGTTGTAATCCATCATGATCGTATCTAAACAAAAAAATTAACTGCGGCACTCGGGGACTGCCGCGTTAAAGCTATTGCATAGCATTATACTTTTCATCCCATCTATTCGAAAAGTCGACGAGGGAGTCCCGCCGCCGAATAATATTTTTTGCAACCGCGTTGCCTTAGGACATGACTGTTGTCATGGTTACCGAAAGCTTCCGGCGGCAGCCGTCGGCAGTCGCCGGAAGCCGTCGACGCGCCCACGGCTGCCGCCGGCTGCCGTCGGCATCGTCGGCAAACGTCGACGTTGTCGACGACGAAAAAAATGTCTAGGTGCCTAAGGACATGACTATTGTCATGGTTACGGCGTTTGTTTTATGGGAGCCCCCTTAAATATTTATTTTATTTAAATTTTATTATTTATTATTAAAGTAAAAATACAACTGAGTAAATTGTGAATATTTCAAGTGCCATTATTGATATCGAGCAAAAATGTGCAAAAAAACTAGCGTTTGTTGTATGGGAGCCCCCCTTAAATAGTTATTTTATTTTGTTTTTAGTATTTGTTGTTATAGCGGCAACAGAAATACATAATTTGTGAAAATTTCAACTGTCTAGCTATCGCGGTTCAGTCTGGTAACAGACAGACGGACAGACAGCGAAGTCTTAATAATAGGGTCCCGTTTTTACCCTTTGGGTACGGAACCCTAAAAAGATCCGTCTCTCTCAAATCCGACCGTCGAATTAGAGAGTTTTTGACAACTGATTATTTAAGCTGTCTATAAAATTATATTGAAAAAGCATAATCCACCACAAAGTAGGTACATTTGTATATACTGTCATAAAAGAAAATAAAAAAATCTAGCACCCGATTGCAGCGCCACCTGCCGGAACCAATTGTATATCTAAACCATCAAGAGAGGGTTTGATGGATGGTCCCTGCAAAGACGCACTAAAAATATCTAATCAGTACAGCCGTTTAGGGGAAGTTCCGCGACAAACACGTCCAGAAGAATTATATAATGAAAATATATATTAAAAAAATAAAAAAGATAACACCACGGATTAGCCAATAGGTTGAAACCGGGACTTTAAAAGGGAAAGAGAGGGATACATAGGTTATTGAAACCGACCGATGATGGATACTCAATGTCTATCTTAATCAGAATCTACCATTAACATTCAGATATTTAATTAGTATTTGTTTTTCAGATATCGTGATGGGAAAGTATTTACATTATCAAGTTCTGCTGGTCCTCACCCCGGCCCATCGGGAATGAACTCACGGGGCATGTCTCAAACGTCGAGATACAATGAAAAATCATTCTCTACAAATGCACTTCGACCTTTGCACATGCGAGCTGATTACAAGGATCAATTGGAAGAAACCATCGAGCCATTCGAAGAAGTAAGTTCACTTAGTTGTGCCAATCATAGACTCAAGTGTAAGAGAACATTATACATAGTAGTGTTCGATCGAAATCGGGATGAGTTACAAACTAATAACAACTTAGATTCAATACATCCCATCCGGTGTCAGCATCCTGCTTTTCCTGGTTTGGTTAGCATTCTCTGCCAGGCGGAAATGTAATTAAAGACGCCGAGTTCAGTAGGTAATAAATCATTTCCTGTTCTTGAAAAACTGGTTAGATTGTTTTGAACTTGCCACTATGGTTATTTCAAAGATTAAGGAATGGTCAAATACTAGATAATCTCGGCGGGGGGATAGGCTTTCAAATGTTACAAGCGTCTGTAGCCAAACAAATCCTACATTTATACTTTTCGCTCGCGTGGTTTATGGATCGTCACCCTGCCGTCAGATAAAAAACTAAATTATCTATCACTCGTTTTCTTTGGAGTGGACAGAAAGACCTAATTAATTTTATCTCCCTGACCACTAAACTTGTATAATGATACCTAATGGTTGAATTTCCAAAAATCCTGCCTTAGTGCCCTACATCGTAAACGGATACCTTGTGCAAAACACATTCTTTGTATCACATTCGGTATATATTCTACTTATACGCCGAATTAAACGTCAAAATTTGATGGACGTAGTCTGAAACAGAAACCGGAAGCTACAATGCTTATAAAATAACTGTATTAGTAGAGTAACCACGCCAACATGATTAGGTAAAACATAGGTAGGTACACGTTACCATTCGACTTTATTCTTATAGATGTTTTCAAAACGATAACAGCAACAGTTTAATTTGATACCTATCTTATGGAAAATGCAATTTCACACTTTTTTTAATATTCTGATTACCTAATGATAATATGAGATTATTAGATAAATAAATAATTTTGCAGATTTCAGAAAAAAACATTGCAATGATATTATAACTCTCGACAATTTCGATATCCGATATTATAAATTTGGTGGTTAACTACTTAATGAATACATTCAGTGAGTTAACCACCAAATTTATATTTATTTAAAGTCGAAAATTCTGTAAAATATTAAATTAATTAACTGAAACATGAAGATAGCAAACATTGATGTAATTCTTGATAAGGTTTTCAAGATGATCAGGTTAATGTATTAACTTTGAAAGGGGCAATTAAGGGTATTAGGTTTGGCGATGCGATGGTAGTCGGGCAATCAGTATTTACAACGGTAGCTACGAGTAGGTATATAGGTACAGTGAGTGAACGCGTCATGAACGTAACATCGGGAAGTCGCTCGTGGTGTGGCGCGATCCTCATGGCCCATTGTTTCGATGGTACTGCCTTGAACACGCACATACTATCTATTAAATTTGGACTTGATGCTCATTCTTATTTGAACTGTGGAACAAACCGTCACTGGAAACCTACCGCAGGTCGACAATTAAAATTTGTGTTCACCTAAAATTCTTAAATAATATTTTTATATCTGATGTTAACAAATGTGTCATTAATCTTAATTGAAGAAGGGTCGTCTCCCTCGTGTTAACGAATATCCTTTAATTGAAGTTCGTGTTAACTCGGTATCGTGACTCAGCCTTCTAAAATTACTTTGATACTGATCTATACTATTTGTCGACGAGTCTTAATGACTCTATTTACTTTTGAAGACATCAATGTGGTGACCGAAAGAGGACGTAAAAATGGTATAAAACTGTAGTGACTGTCAGTCAGCGAGCTACCAGCAAAACATGAGTCCTGTTTACACTATTCATAAAATACGCCTGAACAGCATGGGCCCGGTGAGTAAACAGACATATATTATGTGTAGGTAACTCTACAAAGTTGTTCTAGGTATCGAGTTTTATTCATTGTTTAATTTCTATTTTTTTTCTTCTTGATTAATAAATGCGAATTAATAATTAAGCAGCGACAGCCTCGAAGATGTTTTTTATATATTACGTATAGTTGTACATTTGTTGTAATTAAATACCTTTTAAATTGAAAAAAAAAATGCTTATAAATACATTATTTTCAAAATTCTTGAAATTAAAAATATTAGAATGGAAAAAATCAAGTAAAATTTCTATTAAATCATTTCGTACAAATACCTACCTACCTATTCAACATTCGCAGCTGCCGAGAGATGGTATTCCTTTTATTTAGCATGTTGTTAATAATCGGTTATCAATAAGTTTATAAGTAAATAAGTCATGACATTGTTATAATTTTATGATATACCGTAATGACTGAAGGGGTTAAGATGAAAAGCACGACATTTATGTAAATTATCATGTAGGTAAGTAGTTTTTATTCGATCGAGACACAGAGGAAACTCTAAAAACCGCAGCAGAATTTATTTTTTTCGTTGCCATGACGCCAACATATAAAAAACCAGGCCAAGTGCGAGTCGGACTCGCGCACGAAGGGTTCCGTACCATTGACAAATTTATTATGAAAGTAAGTATTTTGTGAATATTTCAAGTGCCTACCTGTTACCATTTATTGATATCGAGCAAAAGTAGGCAAAAAATGGCGATTTTTGTATGGGAGCCCCCCTTAAATATTTGTTTTATTTTAATTTTATTATTTATTATTAAAGTAAAAATACAACTGAGTATTATTATTATATATTAATATTTCAAGTGCCTACCTATTGCCATTATTGATATCGAGCAAAAAAAGGCAAAATAATCGTGTTTGTTGTATCGGAGCCCCCTAAAATATTTATTTTATTTTTAGCATTTGTTGTTATAGCGTCAATAAAAATACATAATTTGTGAAAATTTCAACTGCCTAGCTTTCGCGGTTCTTGAGATACAGCCTGGTGACAGACAGACGGACAGACGGACGGACGGACAGACAGCGAAGTCTTAGTAATAAGGCCCTGTTTTTACCCTTTGGGTACGGAACCCTAAAAACGGTATGCTTGTTTGCCATTAAAGAAGTATAAAACACAACACGCTGAGGGTTCCATACAATCGTCTGATTTTGGTGTTGTGTTTTATTAGTACATATTATAGTTTGTCTATGTATGTTATTAGCAGCATATTTAGGTAAGTACCTATGTAATTTTATGTTATTTTTTAATTAACATACAAAATAAAAATAAAGACCTCAGTTAAAAACATTAATTAGATTCGCAGATGACCAATATGCGCGGACACCCATTGACACACCCGTTAGTAGTTAATGAGATAGTTACTAAACATACAGCGTAATTTCAATAGCCTAAGTACATTGTTATAAGCTATACAAAAGTCGATACTGATGTCATATTTGCGAGTGTTAGTAATTTTATTACACACTAAGGATGCGTTATGCTAGATTAAAGGGGTTTTCTAGGTCAGGTCTAAACTTGGCCAATATTATATTCAAAAGGTTTCCGTACATATTTTTTTGTATTTGTTGTTATAGCGGCAACAGAAATAGATACATCATCTGTGAAAATTTCAACAGACTAGCTATCACGGTTCATGAGATACAGCCTGGTGACAGACAGACGGACAGACAGACGGACAGACAGACAGACAGACAGACAGACAGACAGACAGACAGACAGACAGACAGACGAACAGCAGAGTCTTAGTAATAGGTTTTTTTTACCATTATGTAGTTGTTTCTGTGAGAAGTATTTTAAGTAGCAGTAATTTTAACAAATTTATTTTTAGCAGCTTCTTTTTTGACACAATTTCCCGTTATTATGAAATAAAATTTGCCAAAGTGTATTTAACATAATGGTTAGGTTACTATAAAGAAAATGTTAATATCTTACCTTTACTGATTAGGGGTATTATGGACGTTTTAAATAGGTATAGAACCATAATAACCATGATAAATGTAGGTATATGTCGTATTGTTCTAGATATTTCCTATTTAATTTAAAGCTCTTTTAAATCCACTGCCCCTTAACTGATACTTATTATCCTGACGCTATTAGAATGCATCTACTAATGCTATTATAAAGATGGTAGGTTACACAAGTGATACATGAGGAAAATCGTTCACGTTCAAGGTGCTATTTATATATTATTTTGTAAGCCTTAAAATATTATAACCACGTTATCAGGTCAAGGAAACAGCAAACAAACATTTTATAAGCACTTTTATATATAACAATATAGAAGTCTTGGCCCCTGGGGGCATGACAACCAGAGACTTGTTCGCCTAGACTAGAGACTAACTTGACCGTTGAGCGGGGCAATCAAGCTAGCATCAACGGTACCATGGAACTTGTACTTATTTTTATTTTATTTTAAATAGCTTTTTATTTACCTTATTTATACTATCTCTTTTGGAGTCGAAACATCAACCTCCGGCGCTCCCAAATATTAAGCTACCAGGTGCCGCGGGAGAAGCTGGTAACATAAACCCCGATTACTTTTATAATAATTTTAAGTTGACAGGAAATATGCCGCCGAGGCCTGTCCCTAAGGTCATTAAAGGGGACAACCTTTGTACGCTATCCAAAAAAGACGGTGGTGTTGAACCCATCGCTGTGGGCATACTGTCTCTCGTATAACCTTTCTTTTATTGCTATCACATGCTCCCGAAACATTAAGTATTATTTCATTCTATTCAGATTTGAGGTTGTCAGGCAACTGTACCTACATGCATACCTACAACCTTTTTGCTGCTTAAGATTTCATAAGAAAATTTTAACTTATACCAGAGTACCCTGCAAATATCTGTCCTGATATATTCTGGTAATGTGATGCTCTCTCCAAAAGAACTCTTCAAGGAACTTCCAACTAACACAGTAGTCAACAATGTGACCCTCGCGGTTCATATATAAAACTAATAGAGGTTCCGAAAATACAACAAATACTTCAAAAGGGTCATATCGGTATCTGACCAAGTCATAAAAGATGACATATGCGATATAATATGGATTTATTATTTTCATGATTCAGGATGATTAAATGTTTGGTTACGACAGCAATAAACAGTCTTGATGTGAAAGTGGATGGAGGTTGTCATTCAAAACATGCCAAGTTTAAAGATAGGGTGTTTGCTTATTCAGTATCTAACTAAAGATACCTATTAAAAATATTGAAAATATGTTTAAATGAGTCATAGAGCTCCTTCTCGTTTTCCATAGAGGTGGATTAGCGGACTCGCTTTGGCAATTCAAATATTTATAATGATAATATTAAATAAAATATTGTTTGCGGAATGCCAACATTCAATCCAAAGCAAAATAGCGATTTCTTTGTCATTCAGGTCAAGTGCGCGCACTTTGGTAAATAAAGGCTCACCACGCTTAAAATATAAGAGTTCGGATTAGAGTCGCATATCTCAGAAATAAAACATTTATTAATCTCTAAATTTTAACAATAAAACAAACGGAAATGATGGTACTTTTTGTTTTATAACCATTTAATGACATAAAAACGAAATGCGCTCACTTGACCCATATTGTGGGTAACTGTGCGCGATCGTATGGGGGTAAGTAACCGCATTGTTTGTTACAGCCAAAATAAACAAAATAATCAAGAACAAAGACATAGTAAATATAGACCAACTTAGAAAACATCCTTGAATAGTAAAAAATGTTAAAATTTTTAATCTTTGGATATCAATAGGCACAAGTTTGTGAATCAACTTAGAAAACATTCTTCAATGCTAGGTAACTGGTGTACGTTCAGGTCTTTTTCTTACATAGTTTCGCGGCATGGTGATGTCGAACTGTACACACTTAACCACGTACACTTTCTCCAGTACACCAACTTCCAAATGAATGATCATAAAATATTTGAAATCAAATATAACCTCAATATTATAGTAATATAACCAGCTAAAATATATTTTTTACTTTAAAAAAATCAACTTACCGTTGAAAGATCTATTAACGTTGATGCTACACACTTTTCCAAAATGCAAAATATTATCGATGATAACACCAAATACGGTATTTTATGAAGAAAACGGTGACCGTCGACCCCACGCCACTGTGATCTATCGATACTAATTCGTCACTCAGGCGGCTTTGTTCGACCCAAACCAACTACCCCTCCCCCGCTCCCCTTTCCAAAGTTACGTGCACTGCGCTCACTTACCCACCATGCACAGTTACCCCGAATGACTCTACCATCCTTGAGAGGAGTAGGTAATCTGGAACAGGCATTACATATCATTATCGCTATAACTTTATTTTATAATCACATTAATTTTTTTTTGCAGTCGGTCAGTGAGGTCAATACCGGAAACAATTGGGTTCAAAGACAATTGTCTCGAATAACAAGGAATCTCCGGTATCGCATCAGCGGTGAAAGTAGTACCAAGGCTCCAGACTGGTTCTTGGATAAATTTGCAGCTCAGACCTTCACGGATCCAGAAGAGCCACTATATCAAGCAAAACGATCAAAATTTTTGTGTGGTCTTAAACTTGCATTTGATCCCACTCTCCCGACTCATTATTACGTAAGTGTACCTACATGATATTTTTAAATCAAGTTTTTAAAGGTATTTAGACAAATAATTAATTAATAAAATACATTCAACAGGTGTGTTTGAAGTCATTGGGATAGAAGTGTACTATGTTTGTCAAAATTAGTAACTTTATACTACAGGACTGTGTAATCCTGTAAAGATATGGTTATTAGGTACCATCCTAATAAAAATATTGAAATAGAATCCCCCTGATATTTCAAATGTGCATAGACAACAGTGGTCACTTACCATCAAGTAAGCCGCCTGCTTACTTATCAGAGATCAAATACAAATCAAATAATTTATAAATCTTCATGAACTGTTCTGCAGAAACTGTTATCATTATTCCTCTCTATCTTTTCCTCTGCCGAAAGGGCAAGATTATTGAAGGATTCGAGCCCATAACCTTCGTCACGGCATTGGAGGTCACTACCAACTTTGCTATCATCCTTACAAATAATTAAATTAGCTAGCTTTTATGATAACAAAAAGATAGCCTCGTGACTGCCAAATAAACGAAGGGCTCACGATGTAGACTCAGTATTAGGATCCTGCAATCGTTACGCTATGCATCATTTGGGTATGCAACCCTAAAATATATTTCTTTCTTTATTCATCGAGTCTTATTAATTGTTTATTGGACTTTTTTTGTTTTTACGCAGTGGCTTGCAGTCGTTTCTTTGGCTATTTTGTACAATATGGTATTTGTGATCGGCCGAGCAGTTTTCTGGGAGTTGGACAATCTCACCTTGGTTTGGTTTTTCCTGGATTACTTGTGCGACGCTATATATCTTATTGATACCATAATTCATGTTCACGAAGGTATGTTTTGATTTTATTATATTCCAAGTTATGTCCAATATAAAATAAATTAAAATGTTATGTATGTAGTGCAGAGAGTATATTGAGATTAATTACTTTATCATCGTTCAATTCATTAAAAATATTGCCGAGCGAATGTTTACCTGGAAACGTTAATTAGTGTTGTAACCTAAGGCGAATGTTTACCTAAATTGTTTATCTATGGGAAATCGATGACCCTTCATAATCCTCTTTTAAAAGCTGGTTTTTAAATATATCTATTATATAAATAAATCATTACCTTTATAATTTTAATATTTTTTAAATATTTATTTTATTTTTCGAGTAGGTAGGTAGGTACTAACCAAAAAGTAAATGATATTTCATTTATTATTATCAAGTTTTTTGTACCTTCCTATCAATAAGGTTTCAAGTTATACATTTATTTTTATTTACCTAATTAATGTAACAAAGTGGTTCCGATAAAGACACGCGATGTTGACCACGCACAAAACTGCAAATTTGTTATTGTCCGATTTCTACATGAAGACTACTGACTGTATGTATGTAATCAATAGCACTCACGACAATGTAAGTTACGGGTATTGCTTTCGTTCAAGTGAGCTCGCAAATCAACAATTTGACACCACACCACCCACACGCAGAGCCGCGCCTTGCGTCATCAAATTTAGCTAACGTGTGGACAAACATTCGACCCTGCCTAGTCGCTTTTTCCGCACAAATATTGCACTGTTGTGTTGTGATACAAAAGCCCGTTGGGTGTGATGGAAGGATAATATTTAAAGTTCCAAAAACGTATTGACACCAAATTATATGAATTAAAATTACCCAGTTTACTATTATAATTATTTTAGGAATAAATATTTAAAAATGTGTTACTTTCTTTAATTGAAAAAACACAACAACTTTTTTTTTTGCAGGGTATCTGGAACAGGGACTTCTCGTAAAGGATTCTAAAATGCTTCGATCACACTATCTGAAGTCCGTTTGCTGGAGATATGATATGATATCGTTATTACCCACAGACATAGCGTATTATTGGTGGCGACCGAGTACTTGCGATAATGTTAGTATATTATGCTGCTCATGGATTCTAAAAAAAGAAAAAAATCCACTCATACTTTAACTTATAATGTAGTATCAATATTGGCTGTGTTTCAGAAACGTTTGCCCTGCCCTGTTATTGTACGACTCAATCGTCTATTTCGCCTGCCTCGAATGTGGGAGTGGTTTGATCGTACTGAGACCGCCACTAGTTACCCGAATGCTTTCAGGATATGCAAGGTTAAACACAATCAACAAACTATGTTATTATCACATGATTCCGATTAATTATGACTGACTACATATTAACCTACTTTGACTTTACAGGTTGTAATGGCAATACTTGTACTCATCCATTGGAATGCTTGTCTCTATTTCGCTATAAGTTACGCAATTGGGTTTGGAACTGATAATTGGGTATACAATTTAACGGGTACTCGTAACGAGACCCTGGCTCATCAATATATCTATAGTTTTTATTGGTCTACTTTGACACTCACTACAATAGGGGAAACGCCACAGCCAGAAATTGATGCTGAGTACTTATTTGTCGTCGCAGATTTTTTAGCTGGAGTATTAATATTTGCTACTATTGTTGGGAATATTGGATCCATGATTTCTAACATGAACGTTGCGAGAGTTGAATTTCAAAATAAAATGGATGGAGTAAAACAATATATGGCTTTCAGAAAAGTTGGTGGAGAACTAGAAGCAAGGGTTATTCGGTGGTTCGCTTACACATGGGCACAAAGTGGAGCTTTAGATGAAGAAAATGTTTTATCGTCGTTACCCGATAAACTGAAAGCTGAAATTGCTATAAGAGTGCACCTCGATACGTTACGTAAAGTTCGGATATTTCAAGATTGTGAGCCAGGCCTTTTGGAAGCTTTAGTTCTAAAACTTAGGCTTCAAGTATTCAGCCCCGGAGATTATATATGTAGAAAAGGTGACGTTGGCAAAGAAATGTACATTGTTAAAAGAGGGAGACTACAAGTAGTAGCCGATGATGGCAAAACTGTTTTAGCTACATTGAGTGCAGGTTCAGTGTTTGGAGAAGTGAGTGTATTAGAAATTGCAGGCAATCGTACCGGCAACCGCAGAACAGCCAATGTACGTGCTTTAGGTTACTCGGACTTATTTTGTTTAGCAAAAAGGGATCTTTGGGAAGCGCTTGCCGATTATCCAGATGCCAGGGCAACTCTTACTGAACGTGGGTGCCAATTATTGAGAAAGGTTTGTAATTAAAATGTATGATAAACTAGCTGACCGGACAGTCGTGGTTCTACTCTAAAAATAAAAAAACAAAAACCTAGATCTTGATTGCAGTGCCACCTAATCCAACACACATAAAAAACATCAAATCAGTCCAGCCGTTTAGGAAGAATTCAGTGATAATGGGTAGAATAATACTTTTTACAGTGGACAATTGTATTTTAATTTATTACAGACCTCCTCTGAAGATGTCCTCTATTTGCAATATGATCGTTACTCGTCAATGTCTTGCATAATAATATAATAGCCCGGGATCTATCTCAAATTTTAAAATACATTATGATATGATTTATTACAGGATGGTTTGCTAGATGAATCTGTGTTCGAAAATGCCAAAACAACTCAACAGAGTTTGGAGGATACTGTTCATCAATTGGAAACTACTATTGAGATAATCAACAACAGGCTTCAGGGACTCCTCACTAACGTTGGTGAAGAGCAAGCTAAAATTAAACAACGAATCAACAAAATTGAAATTAGGTGAGGCTATAGTTACTTAAATCAAAAATTCAAAGTAGTTTGTATTTTAAAAGCGACTTTTTGCGAATTGGCGTAATCAATTATTTAATGATGCTAAGCGAATAATTGTAGATATACTTCCAATCTTTTTATCCTATATACTAGCTGTGTAATCGGGTATGACGATAATATTTTTTCATAATTAAAAGAAAAGCTTAATCATTTCCAGAGTACTCGATACAGATGATGAGGACATGGATTCAGATGACATCACTTCTATGGAGGCTTCTGAACTAAGGAGTGAGGTGGTACGAGGCTTTGATGCATCTGGATATAGCGATGTGGCTATCGGTTCACCTCACGATACATCATTGTGTCTCCTTAGCCAAGCATTACCAGTACGTGAAAGAGGCCACTCGCTGAGCGTCGAGAGGACTCCTGGCCTATTGCGTCTTGCTCCGGAACCACGAAGCAAATCACTTCGCTTAAAACGTATCCCTAAAGACAGTTCTAAGTAACTAAAATACATAAAACTGTGAAAAAGCTCGAGAATGAAAAGCAGGATTTAATGGTTTTAAAACTTTGTATAAATTGTAAATTATTTTTGATACCTCGTGAGAGTTATATAAATTTAGTAAGTACCTATGTCGTCGTAATAGATGAAATAATTTTGAATAAAGGAATCATGTTAAACAAAATCACAATCTGCAAATTGCAGTGGCAGGCCGGGCCGCAGGCAATAATAAATAATTTGAGACATTTTTCACACGTATTAGTACAACTACAACTAAAACTTATTTCTTATTCCATTTAATTTAAATAAATCTAAATAAAAAAGTCGTTGTCAGTAAGCAACGTACCCAGAATGCTGGCAGCATTGCCACGTTGGATGGCAATGCTGATTCGTTGAGCGAGGTATATGCCAGCATTCTGGTCACGAGATGCGTCGACCAGTCGTTTTGACATTTCTCGGAAAAGGTGGTGTGCACTCGGCCCCCACGGACCCAGAGTTTCAACCCCAAACGGCTCAAACATGTAACTTGTATCTAAGTTACTGTATTTAGTTGTATGTTTTAATTTATATTTTTGTACGACACCGTCCGTCACATGCTATCAGTTATTGCATATATCATGCCATCTGCGGCCTACCACAAAATAATTATTTACTAAGAAACCTTTATCATATCATTCCACAAATCCCTATAGATGATGATACGTTGTCATTACTGCCGAGTTCTGTTACTTAATTACTTAATTGAATGTGAGTTTAAGAGTTTTACTCTTACTCGCCAGCGGTGCAGCGAATTTCCTGTGCTTTCATAGTGCCTACCTACAATCATGATAATTATGATCGACAGAAGTAACACAACCGCTGAATTAAATCATCAAATATTACTAATAGGTATATTGTTTATGGCGTGGAAAAATTTAAATTTGTTTCATTCACAATATGAAAATTATGAATAAATAACATTAAAACCGTGTCAATGGAATGTGGCTTTAAAAAAAGGGAAAAGCTTAGAATTAAGTAATGTATTATGTAATGATAAATAAAATGTATGATTGGTCACCAATCTTGGTGTTTTACAATAAGATCAATGTTTTATAATAAATTGTTAGATTTTCATGTATGGTTAGGTTTTATGATTATACCTTTTAATCTTTATACAGTTCTTTAGACCTTACTCCGAAATATTATTACCTGAATGTAGTTTTAACTTGAACCTTTCCTAATTTCTAATATTAACATTTTCCAAAACATCATCTACACTAATATTCTATAGAGGAAAGATTTGTATTTTTAAACGACTTCAAGAAAGGAGGAGGTTATATGTTCGACTGTATGTATTTTTTTTATGTAGGATGTTTATCAATTTCTCCGCAAATTGTCAACCGAGTTTCAAAATTCTTTTTTCATTTGAAAGAGTATACTTCGGCGGTGATCCCATTGTCACCAAGTCAGGATCTGATGATGGGACCCTGGGGAATATTATGGGCTAACATTTATAATTCACATACTTTCTAAAGAAATTTAAATATTTGCATCTGGTAGTCATCATCACATGTTGCTGAGCTGATGATGGTAGGTCCAACTACTTAACCTAACTAAGTTAAATATTATAAACACGTTTTGACTGTAAGTTGTATTCTTATAATTTATATTCAAATGAGCTGATGAAAGAAGGTAAACTCTTTATCGGTTTGGAATTAGAATATACGTTGTCCTAGAAGTCCTAAGGAAATAAATTTTCCCAGATCTTTCAATTTTTTTTTAATTTTTGCTCTGCTCCTATTGATTATAGCGTGATGTTATATAGCCTTTCTCGATAAATGAACTATCCAATACTAAAATATTTAATGTGGTTCCTGAGATTAGCGCGTTCACACAAACAAACAAAGTCTTCAGCTTTCGAAGATTAGTAGGTATAGATAATGTAAATTAATAATTCTCTTAATTTGCTCAAAAACAATTAAATAGGTATTTCTTGAAAACATTGAAATATAAAAAATTTAATAATAAACTGAATGAGACATTAAATAAAATGGTCAATGGAGAAAAAGCTTTACATTGGGCTATCAAATCAACCCTTCTTTTTATCATATAGCAAAAGCAAAGAATGCCCGACTGCGTTAGCTGACATATCTATAGCTTCGAATAGGTTAAACTTGAGCTTTGGAACACTTGTCCAAATTTTGGAAAGGCTTATCATCAAGTATTTCAAATGAACCTTGGGATGGAACTTATAGATATAAAACTTCTAGGGAGCAGCAATCTACTAAATATTCAAAATGTGAGATCTGGGACATCACCTTCCACCGAGCCTTATTTATTTATTTGGGACAAAAAAACAGTACAAACATTAAAATTACCTACATAAAAGCTTGACTATCCTGGCTATAAATAAAATTGTAATGGAAATAAGTGACAGAAGTAGGGCATGAATTTGAAGCACAAGTTTAGTAGAGAAGTTAAAGCTTACTGCGAAAACTACATATAAATTTAAGAAATATAATGATGTTTTTGCAAATTCACGAAAATACGGTTCTCCGTTAAATACTACTTGTATTTATGTGATTAATGAAACTATGCTCAATAAAGGGATAAAACGTTGATCGCAGGTCATTGACACTACTGACAGACAAGTAAAATATTTATTTTTCAACTATTTACAATTAAGAATATTTATATTATAATAAACTAAATAGTTAGGAATTTTTGAACAATTCAGTATCATCTTCAGGTAATCAAAGATGAGAACTGAACTTTAGAATTTGATTTCGACTTTAGAACTGAATATTTAGATTTACTTTAATAAATTGAAATAAGGAAGTTAATTCAACTTGATTGAAATACATTTATCACTTCTTATAATTAAAAGCACACTTACTTTTACACTATACATTGACCACTACACCAATATTAAATATTTATAACAATTGTAACAAAGGAGTATGGGTGGAAATGTAACTATTATCTGAGTTATAATATTATTTTTAAATTAGTGTAAAATATTCATAGGTAGGTAAACAATATTATAAAATACTAAACAAAAAAATAGGCACGTACAATTCTACAGTATTTTGCGCCTACAGCAATCAAACCCCATGATGTAAACTATAATGATAATAACCAACCTATTCACAAGCCTCTTAAAATATTTTACAATAATTTAATATTTGTTATAATGGCAAAATTACTCGTTAGGTAACGTATTCTAACTGGTTATATATTGCAACCAACCAATTAACTTAATTCAAAGTTTTTTAACAATTAACAAGTAAACAGAGAATAAATGTACCTATGCAATGGGAAATATGCACGTATTTTTTTTATTGTTTTAACCGTTTCTACGGGTTATTACATTACCAAAAAATAAATAACACATCTTAAATCTTAACCATTAGTCTAAAAAAATATAGCAAAATCACTATCATTTCCGGGTAATTCAAACGCGGCCATTATGGCGCGCTTATTTTGTGATGTGAGATTAGACGAATTCGATGTCAAAAATGAAGTGTTTGGTTCACAAAGTTAATAAAATCAGTTTATTACAATGGAAAAGCACAAAAAACTTATAAATTATAATACATTTAAGCGTAGCGGTTACAAACTCTGTGGTCTAGTGTTAAAGTGACGTCACGATTACTCACGATTTGATGATTAAATTTAGCTATTAAACCATGAAAATTTTTGAAAATAATTATGTGGGTATGTTTTCATAACAATATGAATTACATAAAAAAAATCGTCCATTTTGAAGTCACGTGCATATTCCCTATTATTGCCAGTTATATAACTTATTTGATAAATTTATTGAATGTGGAGTTTTTCAAGGAGAAATATTTTTGTAATGGTTGAATAAAATATGATACATTTACTAGTGTAGTGAGAAGGAGCGTTTAGCTTTGTTCATCACTACGAGGAGCTGCCTCATTGAAGTTGACAACATTTTTTTAAATGATGTATTATAAATATTTAGCAGGTTTTGGTTTTCCATTCGCGCCAAATAACTCTATTATTAGGTACTTGTGTATAATACGAATCACTTGTATAAAACATAACATATTTATTCTTAATGTTTGGTTGAAACGATAATCGCTCGGACTTACATTTGTTATTAATTACCATAACATTTTATACATCTGTACCTATACAGGTAAGTAGTACGACAAAGATAGGGGGGCGGCGAGTCACCTATTAAATATACGAAAATGATTTCTGATTTTTGATATCTTTCTCGAAAGTGGTAACACTTTTATTTTGGTCATTTTCGTATATTTGGTAGGTAATCTGCCTACCTATCTCCCCTTTAAGTTTGTAGTACTATTTACCAGACACCCTGTATAAAAAAGGATAATAATTATAAACGTATAAATAAAAATACAAACAAGTTACCTATATTTTGCCAACACAGACGGTTACTTCAGCAAGACGTCAGTCACGGATAGGTAGAACTCTAATAATAACCTCAGATAGCAACTTACACTATACCTATATACAAACCGACTTCAAGACTTACGTTCACTCTTCCTATGCCCCGCATTGAGTCTAAATATTATAGAATCCATTTTGATTCAGCCTCACACGTAAGCGGATTGACCCCAATTAAGGTGAAAATCATCAAATTTTACGATGCCTACTTTTGTGTCCCACCAGAAGCTCTGGGCCAAGGTATGGCCCCATTTGAGGGCGCCTTGTGGCCCGTCACCTAAAATCTTTATAATCATGTTGGGACAGCACTAAGCGGTCGCCGATAAGTCCGCGTAGGGGTGTGCCATCCAACATCTAGTAAGTTCAATAATAAGTTAATCCAAATACAATGAAGATAATTTCATTACGCGAAAATCCTGCTAAACCGACAAATCTTTTAAAACAGACGTTCTTTACAAAAATGCTCTTTTTAGCTAAGCTTTTAAGCTAAGCTTTTCATCACACCTAAATTATTATTTACCATCAAGATTCTAATGTTTTAATCGGTTTGATTGGGATAAGTAAGACGTGTTATCGGCTTATTGTCTGTGATATATGATCAATAATACGAGTGGTAACCGGCTAGTATGCGTAATATGCATTTACGTGTATTACCGAACCAGTTACAATAATATTCACTCAACAATGCTATGTGAATAAATGAATAATTCTTTATTGTATAATATACAAATTTCATCGATAAGTGGCTCGATCTATTGGCCTGGGAGGTCTCTACACCGATGAACTATGGCGGCAGGGATATTAAAATGTATAAACCTTAGGTGTAAGATGTGTAAGTATTTTGAAGAATTATTATCGGAGGAAAATGTATCAGGGCCTCACTCATAAATTAAAATGGCCAAATCATAAACTGCATTTGCATATTCACATCGTATTATAAATAATACAAAAGAAACATAATGACAAAATTATAAGTGAGAAACAACATTCAATTCAATTTAGTTCATTCCATGCGGTGATTGATTATTAGGTATTATAGTATAATTACGCAACAAGTTGCTAATCCTATTTAAACTCAGCTAATCTCGGTCTCCCAGGTACTGATGTGTAAATGAACAATAGTCAACATGTTACTTAGACCTAGATGGTATAAAAGTATTACTTATTTGGACATTTGTATAACAAGTATCTACCTATTAGCTTTATTTGGTAGGCTCCGAGGTATGACACAGCTCTATAATAATTATAAATTAAAATGCAAGCCCATTCCCCTTCATTCCTTAAATTTTACATTGTGCACTGCACACATGGCTTTCTAGTCTTATTTCCCTCCAGCTTTGGTATTTTTTACATAAAAC
Source organism: Ochropacha duplaris (assembly GCA_951361185.1). NCBI lineage: Eukaryota > Metazoa > Arthropoda > Insecta > Lepidoptera > Drepanidae > Ochropacha > Ochropacha duplaris. Next base: position 9,035,786 of record OX592690.1, read on the forward strand.
ATTTTGAATATGGCGCTGCATTAGATATGATACTCGAAGACGCTTCTTCTTTGACACCAACTGTAGGGACAAAAGATTGCAAAAATTACTATTCATCTTTGCGTTACCGGTATAAAAAGTACCTATCTTAAAAATACACGTATTATGTACCAATACACAGGCATTCGCATTTATCTATATCAAAATTATCTAAGAATCACTGATTTGCAATAGTGTATCTTGCATGCTCTAGACTCAGAATTATACGTTCACTATTAGCAGCTAAACGTGTGTATTAGGTATTGCTTTGAAACTAAGCGAATAAATCGTATTCTAAATCTACCAGAAGTTGCTGTGTATGTAGGCAAAGGGTTTTTTGAGGTTTTTTGGCACACCAATTGAGGTATTTTTAATAATGGGAAGTTACAACTCTTACTGAATTTCAATTGCAAGCTTATTTTTCGATTTGCTTGTTAGAAAATGAGTGCTTATAATTTTCAATTTGCTTGCTAGAAAAATATCTGGGAAAAATAGGCACAGCGCCATCTACAGGAAAATGTTAAAACTAAAAATGATTCTAGTTACTATTTACGTAAAAAATGTGCTGTGTGACACAATGCTGTGACACTAATGTTGTTACGCAGACGAGGTAACTTCTTTACTACACTCATTATAGTAACGATTATATGAACACTTATAGAAAAAAACAGAACCTTTCAGTTTTGCGCAGTCGCAGTCGCAGTCGGAGTCGGATAAAAAAAAATACTAACAAGGTTATACTACCTGTAAACCAAATTTCATACAAGACTTTTCAAGACTTATTATACCTACATTATGTGTAGTTAGATTATAGGTACCGGCTTTTTAATCTTTACCGGATTGATGACCTAATATAAAATCTACCTAATCCATTCAGATGATTCAGATGTTTTGTTGAAAAAAAGACCATTGCAATCAAATTATATTGCAGAGATTTTTAGTACTATCTAAGTAAGTTCAAAAAGAAAAATAATAACAGTCACCATCAGGCCAAAAAGAAAAGCGGGCGCCAGCGGTGTCCGAAGAAGTGACAGCTTCGTGGCGCCGAGGGGGCGAGAAGTTGCTGGTCGGTACATATCCTGGATTTGGACTTGGTGACCCACCTATAAAAGGAAAAATATTTACGCTGCAATAAACTTAAGTTAGCTTATTGGTAAGAGCCATTTTAAAAGAGGTCTATTGGAATAGGTTTAAATATCCGGACTACCAGACCACAAATAATGGGTCCGAAACCCACCAAAATATTTATAAGCATGAATGTGTTTGAAACATTTCTGTTTGCATTTAGCCTACGTGTAAATACCTAGTAATTATAACCGAGTAATTATTGACGAATATTTAGATATTATTAGTTAGGTATCATTGTTTCGAAACCTAATATATAATTTAAAAAAAAAAAACAAAGATGGGTTCAACGTGCTAAAATCGATTGATTCGGAAAAGCCGGAAAGCAAACCTTGAAGATTTCTTGGTACTTGTACCTAACTAAAGATCTCGTCACAGATCAACAAATTTCCAGGTCATTTGAAAAAATACGAGTAGGCTATAATAATTCGTTTAATGTCTTCACGATTTCATCCCTTTAATTAGTTTAATTGATGAATTTCGCAAAATTTTATTCAAATCTAAGTAAAATACAAAAAAGTAAACACTTAAATACCTATACCTAGTTCCACTTTCGGTAGTTGTTCAGGATGTGGTGCAGTTTGAAGACTAAACCTTATTTACGAGTACCTACTGTAAAATTCAAAATCGATGCTAACGTGGTAATACTCGTAGGTTGGTAATAGCTATCAGTTGAGTAGCACCGAGCACCACAGTTCGAGTAAAAAAAGAAATGAAATCGATAAATGATTTGTTACACTGTCGACCGTCTGGTCTTCTGTGAGCCATAAAAACAATTCAAACTAATTAGGTATCAGCTTGGCTCGTTCAAAACGAAATGTTAATTTCGTTTTGCAAAATCAGGGCTAGTCCTATAGAAAATTTACTTTCCTAAAAATTTGTAGGGTACCTAATTTAATACTAATATCTATATGGATGGATAATTATAACAACACGATCACATCAGACTCACAATAAATGAGTGTTATTTATAAATTACCTTCAGGCCAAAAAGAAAATCGAGACACAGCAGTATCAGATGAAGTAACAATATCGTGGTGACGATTTGGTGAAAAGCCACCGGAAGACGGTGCGTATCCTGGTCCTGGGCTCGGAGATCCATCTGAAATGTTAGTATTGAAACCATTTAAAATATAACCAATGAATATTATGCTGCCAGCATTCTGGGTACGTTGCCTACTAACAACGACTTTTTTATTTAGATTTATTTATCCTTTGATTGTCTTTTAATATTCATTAGTTAATACTGTAATTAGTATTTCATAGAGTTCATAATATTTTTTAAAAGAGAATGTAGTAATTGATTATAAACCTAAATCAGAACCAATGAATTTGTTAGCTAAGGGATGTCGGCTTTTAAGTAATAAAATAATGAAAAATAGTAACAACTTAGTTTTTTGTTGTGTGTTCCTTTACAAAGATATTATGGGCAATTTCACGAAAACAACGTAATCTTAGCTTATAGCTTTAAACGAGTAATACAGGTAGTTATATACTATATATATATATATATAAATATATTTCATGTATCTCGGAAACGACAATGCTTGGATATTTTTTTTATCTAGTATTTCCTGAATGAACGCCATACCAAATAAAATAGGAATAGCTATAATCGTCCAGGTGTTATCATAATATGTATGTAAACGAAATAATAAAAAAGAGGCCAGATACAGAACTTCAAACGCGCTTCTTAAGTGTATTGTTATCGATGCGGTGGCAATTGGCTAGCTATTTTTTTCAGGTTTTGTAGCATTGGTACCACGCGTCTAAGTGTGAAAGAGCCACCGCCGCCGAAGATGCTTTATTAGGTATTTAATTAATCACATTATTTTCTAAAAATTTACCCACCTAACGCGGTGATTCCAATAGGGTTGTATGTGTTCATCGCCATTGTCTGCATCGGTTGCAATGAACTCTGAAGCTGAAATACATAAGGAAATTTTACTAAAAGAACATAAAATCTAATTTCATTATCACCAACAACAATATTATTATAAAGCATTCTATTGCATTTTATGCTATTAACATCATATTAAGTATTGTTCAAAATGTTAAGTGGTTTCTGCATGTTAAAAAAGTCAGCTGTGACCACATTAGACAAGTGAATAAAAGCTATCTGACCTTATAGGTAGGTACGCGAAATGTTTATTTTTATGTGATTCCCGAAATTCTTATCTTCAACCTACCTAGTTCTACAAAACCTTGAGTAGGTTCGAGTCAATTCAATAAATTAATATTTAAAAGTATTAATAAAATAAGCTTTTACTGAAATGCCTAAGCATCGACCATATTGAATTTAATATGATGTACTAACTTCATCGTTTTCTACTTTTCATGCTCTTTGGTACCCATATTACCTACGGGGATGAAAAAAAAATTTAGTCTATTGCACTATTTTAGAGCGGCGGCCATATCGAATTTAGTGTGACGTCACTAACTTTATCGTTTTCTTCTCTTCAAGCCCTTTCATTTGATATCCATATTAAGGGGGTTGATCAAAAAAAGTCATCCGCCATCATATGGCGACGGCCATTTAAAAAAATAATATAGAGTATGCATATTATGTTATTGTCATCAACTTAGGTGTACGAGTATGTACCTATGCAAAATTTCAGCTCAATCGAACGTCAAGAAGTGGTTCTAATTCAGCTTGTAAGATTCGACCTAAACAAACATACGTTGCAAGCTATAAAAAAGCTTTTAAAAATGACCGTGATGTAAGTTGAGATTTTCCAGAGTTATTATTTAATTTTCACTAATCTAAGGCTACATTTGAATCAAAATAAAATTATAAATAAACATACTCAATATTTATAGGATTTTCTATTTTAAATACGTAATCAAATAGTTTCGTGAGTACGAATCTATGTAGGTACTCATAGCGCCAAGTTGTGAACGAGAGGTTTTATTACTTTTTGATACGCTACTCAAATTTTAATCTCGATTTAATTACTGAAATGAAACTAGCCTCTTAACACACCATCGACTTTCATGGGAGCATTACAATTGTTACAATGATATTAAATTAGCACGAAAATCATATTTATTTTATTTAAAAAAACTAGCTTTCCGCCCCACGGCTTCACCCACGTTTTCGAGGAAATTAATATATAATATAGCACCATGTTACTCGCTGACAATGTAGCTTTCAATAGGTGAAATAATTTTTTAAATCGTTAAAAAAATGAGTTTATCAATTACGAACAGAACCTAAAGAAGCAAATCTTTTCTCTCCATAATATTATATTACTAGCTGTCCCCCGCCCCCGATTTCACCCGTTCCCGAGGGTTCTTATATATTTCCGGGATAAAAGTATCTATCCTGTGTTTTATTCTAGGATATGATCTACTCGTGAGTTCAAGTATTATCAACATCTGATCAACCGTGTACTTACAAATAGTGCACCTAACTAACCCGACATTGTTTTACATAATTATATAGATTACTAGCTATCCCCCGCGGTTTCACCCGCGTTCCCGTGGGATTTTGCACTATAGCGTAATTTTATATAGCCTATATCCTTTCTCGATAAATGGGCTATCCAACATTAAAATATTTTTCCATTCGAACCAGTAGTTCCTGAGATTAGCGCGTTCAAACAAACTCTTCAACTTTATATATTTACCTGGCCTTGCAGCTGATGCGTGGCAAACGGATTAACAGACACTGGCGATGACTGGTGTGGCAGCGCACTGTGAGGCGAACAGCCTGGTGGACTCCGACCCATACCACCACATGCGCTCGCATATCCGAGTCCGCTCGGGGACTGCGTCAGCCATGTACTGCAAAAAGATACAATGTTTCATTGAATCCCGCTTCCATTAAAAAAAGAATCGTGAAGGGACTACACTACCCAAATGTAGCCGTGTTACGTGGCAGGGACTTAGTAGATGTTCTATCTTATAATCTTCCCAATACGGTAGGTATTAGGTACTGAGCAAGAGGGAAATATTATTTAAAGGAAGGGAAAATAATGAAGGGAACCCTTTGAGCGAACACTTCCAAGCAAATATTATACTTCATGTAGGTATCTCAAAACTAGCTGTTTTCTGCGGTTATCCCAGATTGCTTATATCTTTTTCCATGCATTTGCTACCAGCGTAATTAAAACTATAAAAATGTGTGTGCATATAACAAACAAAAGATACATGAATTGCTCGTTTTCGCATTTTTAAGTTTTGTATGATAGTAGGTAGGTAATTAATTATGTTTCAGTGCACGTTGGCGTATGGCGTATGTAATTTTTTTTAATTATTATTCATACAAAGATGTAGTAGATTTGTATAAGTCATTCACGAAAAAACCACAGAGGTTATTATACAATGGCATGACTTAAATGATCATTAAGTCCTAGCTACCCCAATCACACTATTTTGTTACTCAATTATGCTTATATGAAATGGTCCAAAATTTGCCACACAGACAGACTCATAATTTTTTTCATTTTACGAATGCTTTTTATCCTAAGAAAACTATAAATACCTTGGAAACTCGGGTAAAACGAAGGGCGGAAACCAGTATCTAACTATAATATGAACTGGATTAATTAGCTATTCAATAGACGCATAGCAAAAATTATTTGATAGAGGCGCGATCTTAGTAACATGAAGCATTGTTTCATTTTACTATTCATAGCCTCTCTACATATTCTCAAATGCCACTAGGTACTAGATAGATACTAAGGATACATTATACAAGAAAATACTACAACGCTTAAAATCACGAGGCAGAAACTAGTACTTATTCAAATATTTTGACAACGTTTCAAGATATTTATATTATGAAGTGACATAGAAATCCATAGACGATCGTGAAACTCGAAAGCCTTGAGTAAGTACAGCAATGAGAATGCAAAGATAAAGTTGGAAAACCCCGCCCATCTCACCTGCGGCCGACCAATAGCACTTCGGAACCATTTACCAATTGTTTTCCATTCATAGATTATGAGCCTCTGTGATGCCATGAGGCATACATTGATATAACAGGTAGCTCAAATATAATCCTCCCCATGGATCTCCGTTAGATACCGTTATTAATTCAATCAAAATGAATCATAGACAAAGTTGGCGTTGGGTAGGTAGGAACCTAACTGGAATTTGGAACTATTATATTATGAACTTTAGGTATATTACAATTAGTAAATAACTACTATTTTATTTTATAATATATTTAGGTACAGTTGAAATAAATATAATTAAGTATTTATTTATTATTTACTAGTGATAGGGCAGAGTGGAAGAGGAAAACTTCTTGTGCCGACCCCAGGAGGATAAGGACAAGAAAAAGAAAAGAAATAAAGTACATATATTTGTGTTCCACAATTGCTGGAAATGGGTATTTTTGAGACAATTGATGACAATTGAAAACAAAGAGTTACTAGATTTATCTAAGGAAAATGTATATAAACAGCCATTGTTTTACCAAATCCATTCCCCGGTACTAGGCAAAATCGTTAAGTAGCTCTATTATGAAAATATATCAATATTACTTATTTATTTACGTACCTATACATGAACAAAATATTTTCATCGAAATTAATATCCAATTCTGTGTGTAATAGTATGTAATAAAAGTGTATAATATTAATTAAGTGTATAGTATGTAATAAAATAATAACTTCACTGATACCTAAACGAAACTGTTACGGAAAACGCAAATAAAACCTTGTAAGAGCGTATCAAAACATCTTAAGCATTTGTTTTGTAAACATAAGAATGACGAGTAAATATTTATTGTAATTAAATTGTAATACCTATATAATATAATAGATTTAACTCTGTGAATAGTAGTTATTTTCTATTTCGACAATATTTAATTGTTTTCAATCAAAAGTAATTGTTAGTAACGCGTCACAGATACTTACGAATAGACCAAATCGTTAGCAGTAACAACTTTCTTTCGAATGAGAACTGTTAAGTTCATTGTCTAACTTTGATCTGATTTATCTAATCTTGTAAAGCGTGTGTTTTACTACCATTTAACTATTCAGATACTAGGTACAAAGGTAGTGAAGCTAAGACTAGCTTTATACTGAATTAATTCCCTGCTTATATTTTATACTAGGTAATATTGTTATTTTTTATCACCTAAAAATCAAACACAAAAAAACGAACAATCGCACTCTATAAAATACAGATTTCATTTTATGTCCATTTTCCGGATAAAAAATGATTTTGTTTATGAATTAGGTAGACAAAATTATACCTACCTAATAATCACCGTATAATTTTCAATGTACTATAAGAATAACATTTTAAGTACTCTGGCTTGATCGAAGATTGTAGCTCAATATAATATTATTGGTTAGTAATATTTTGCGTGTGATTTAAGAATATACTGATAAATACATGATAATCCCACTATTATTATAAATATTAAAAATAAGTTTGGATGGATGGATGGATGGATGTTTGTTACTCAATCACACCAGAACGGCTGAACGGATCTGGATGAAATTTGGCACAGAGATAGATTATAGTCTCGAATAGCACATAACACATTTTTGTCCCGGGAAAAGATAAGCTCTCACGGAAACACGGGTGAAACCGCGGCGGACAGCTAGTTCAAACATAATTGCAAGGTAAAAATACTTACGTATCATATCTTGGATAAGAAGGTGGGTGATATGGTGAACCAGACCCGAAGTAGTTCCTGGCACCCAAAGGAAGAGGCTGCATGTGAGGTGGCACGTGTTGCGCTACATGAGCCACGTGATATCCATCCCCAAATAATGTTTTCGAATAAGGAGTGGCTCGGAAAGGTCTCTTCATCCGCCGCCGACGTCTGAAATTTCCGTTCTCGAACATTTCTCCGCATTGTGGATCTAAAACAACACTACACTCACCACCCAAATATTTATGAACAACATGATGGTAAATTTCGCAAGCAATTCGCCTTCAGTAAAAAAAGATAGTGGATCCGCAGAGCAGAAATTCGCAGTGCTGTTTCCATAAAAATATATCACAAAACAACACAAACAAAGAATAAGAAACATTATTTTGTAATTTCATGAGTGTATCGTTTGAAATAAGTATTTAGCCATCGCTTGTCATATTATCATGTTTACCATCACGAAGCATAATTTTGATATAAAACAACGTTAAAATAATCATCTATAAGATAATTATATCAAGTCAGGAAACCTTACCAAGTGTCCAGTAATTGCCTTTTCTTTCTCCACCACCTTCTCTTGGAACCTTAATAAAGCATTCGTTGAGACTTAAATTATGCCGAATGGAATTTTGCCAACCCTTCTTATTTTTCTCGAAGAATGGAAACTCCTTGGTGATGTATGCGTATATTTCACTAAGAGTGGCTCGTTTAGTTTGACTGTTTTGTATGGCCATAGTGATGAGGGCTACATAAGAGTAGGGTGGTTTGGTTAAGGTTTGCGATGTCGGCGTTGTGGATTGAGGCTTCATCTCGGAATTGCTTGGACTTGTCGGAGATGTTGATTTTGATTTAGTTTTTGTTTCATTACTGAGGGAATAAAAATACATAATTAGGTATGAAGCAACAATAATATTATATAAGAATAAATTGTGATATTTTAAAGATATAAAATTCACCTATGAATGGGGCTGGCATCGTCCCTTGGAAGTGTTGGAAGGGCAAGAGTTTGGTACACTCGAGATAACTCTTCGTCACCTTTGACGCTTTGCGAGTTTGAGTTGTCAGCTCCGTTATTTTCTTGTAGACATCCTCGACTATCGTACGGTGATGCACCTAAGTAAAAAAATATATACTTAATATATAAATTCTATAATAATCCTATTCTAATATTTTTAAACCCATGTGGCAGTAATTAACAGCAGCTTAGTTGGAGAAGCGTCTAGACTTTATTGCTTATCGTGTCCGTCAGTAGATTCTCGTGATCACTTTTTATCGGCTATAAGGTCAGATTTCAAGCCGTATTGTATATCGAGCGATTCCATGCAAAACTTGCGCGATTGTTAATTTGTCGTCTAAGGTGACACTGCAGAGAAAATAATAATCTTAGAGAAAATTATATCAATAATTATTCTGTGTAAAGTATCCACCTAACCATGAAGTGGACTACTTTAATAGAGTTATCACTAGTGGCTCTGTGAGCGTATACCTCGTGAGTCTGTCTTTAATTACCGTAGCTTAAGAACCATGAGGGTGGAAAAACTTCCTAACAATATCATATAAAATCCATATAATTATCGAACCTGCTCACAAAATTTCTCGAGAATCTAAGGAATTCGACCTGTAGAGCAGAACAGCCGGAGAGATATACGAAATAATCTTTTGCAAAGCTGAAACGAAGACGTTTCGCTCGCTCGGTCAAAATTAATTAATATTTCGTGTTTTTTACTATTGACTATAGTTTTATATCCTCAAATAAAAGATGGTGGATGCGTTAGTAAAATTGTTTAGAAATACTCCACTGCTAAAGTCCTGTTTTGAGTAAGTAGGTAGGTACGTATATACATTACTGTTATTATGTTGTAACATTTAACATTTGAGATTTAGCCAATCTTACGCGTACGTGCCTCCCGATACGGGTTTCTTGGAATTCGTCGCTTAACGTTGTAGGTAGCCAAACATGCATACAACAACGTGGTTTTGTAAGTACATACAAAAACCGTATACCTATACATATTTACATAAGTAGGTATAGATCCCTGGTAACAAAGGTAGCTTGGTACTTTTAAGATGAAGCCTAAATAACTGTAGGACCAAGTATACAAATATTAATATAAGTTTTATTACCTATAAATAATTATTCAAATTATTATTCCTACTTCTAATAATATTAATGCGGACAGGGTTTTTTTCAACAAAGTCATTTCTTATTTCGTTTTATATTCACAAAAGTAACTTAAAATTGTATGAATTGGATTTTTGTGCAATTTTGTGTTTAAATGGGTTAGGTAAGAATGCGTCACAGAACCGCCGCGCCATCGCGCCACACTCGCCGGTGTAGTTGCATATCGGATTCGAGCCGAGCTGCGAACACCGCAAGGTATTGTGTCGCTTATAGAACAATGCGTCGTATTTATAAAACATTAAAAGCCGGCGTATCGTTCGTGAAATTAATAACAAATAACAATTGTGAAATGTTAGTTCGGGAGCAGTGCGAATTACCCATGCCGTTGAATAACTGCTATGGACTTCTTTATATTCTCTTGTATAAAAGGATACGTCTGCTGTGAAAATTTGAGCCATAATGGGGCTTTCTAATATTTAAAAAGATCCAACTTTTAATAGAAATTATAACGATAGCTATAATTAAGCATGTGCCTGGTGGTCCATTGCACCTTAAGTAGTGAAAATAATATTTATAGAGAACTTGATAAATAATCAAAATGAAACATAAACAAATACCCGCATGAGAATTATATTCCGGAAATCATAACACAAAGTAATTTAATGCAACAAATAAACGTAACTTTCACTGTTGCCTTTTATAGGGATACCTCAACAAGTTAATTAAGGACGGATAAAACACAGTACATTTATCCTATTTTAGTAATTAAATACAAAACATCCGGTAGAGAGATGCCTCGGGACTATTAGCTAACCAATACCTACCCACCCCACGTTATCTGTTGAGAGAAGAAACACTATCCTTTCGCTCAATTAGCAATCTGATGTTATCCATGGAGTGAAACACCTCGAGGCCACTATTATCAAACACCTGGTTACAGAGAAAAAAGAAATGCTGAATTTGAAAGGGAAATGTATACCTACATAGTAGTTTATCTCACACTAAGATATTTCAAATACGTACAAAAGACTGCTGTTTGTAAATACGACTATTCAAATACTTCGGGTAGTGTATGTGAAAAAAAAATAGCTTGGAAAACGTATCTTTTAATTGACTATTATTTAGCTTATTTATGTGTTTCTTATTTAAATAGATGTGATAATAAATATTATATAAACGAGTAGCAAAAAAGATTCTGTTAAACCATTAAAGTAAAGAAGTTAATGCAACACCTGTATTACAAGTAATATGTCGCATTTATTGCCATACATAAGGTGGTGGCCATCTTACCATGATAATTAATAATATGGTCGATAGTGGTATGTACAAAAGGATTATATTAGAATTGCGTAATAAGTGGAGAAGCCAGCACACCAAATAGCAAAAGTTTTTGTGCTTGGTGACAGATTTTCTGTTTTAGAGCAGTATAATTAGGTATGTACCTAATAGCCAGCATTTATATCATCATCTTACAGTACACAAAATGTATTCAGAAAAAATAAATCTTTCACTTGGAAATGCACAGGTGTTGTATACCACTGAGGCTAGAGATGTTTGGTTTGCGCTTTATCCGCGTGAAAGCATTGATCAAAATCGCAAAGACAATAGGACGAGCCGCTCTGCAAACGAGTACGGTCATAACATCTTAGCACAAGTGATAGTATTTCAGTGAGAGCTCGTCTTCTTGCTTTATCCGAGCGTGAATCAGGTTATAGGCTTCAGGCCCTTTCATCGGCTAATATTGATAACACATCTTTTTCAATTGGACACAAGGAGCGGCGGCTAATAGCTGTCGAAAATCTGAAGGGGCGGTAATATTTAGATCTGAGCAAGAACTACATATTTCTGTTTGGGGTCTTATTGAAGTATCAGTGATTCACGAACTGTCAATTAATTGTCAATAACTACTGAGTACTGTGAGTGGTATAAGGCTCAGTAGTAGTGACGTCGGATACCGCAGCGAACGTAGTGGGTGCGCACTACCCTTTGCACCCACTACCTTAATTGTAGGATTTAATTTAAGCTTGAGCTTTCCGCAAAAGAAAACATCGTGAGGAAACCATAGCAACGGTGGTTTGGTACTTTGTTGTACTCGACTGTCTGGCTACCACGCTCAAGTTGAAAGTCTGTCACCAAACTCCTAGCGTTTTGTTGCACTTGAGAGCCAGTTTCCTTCTAAGCTGTGTGTGTTTTTTTTTTACTTCTACGGCCACATTATCGCTTACCAGGGTGAGATTGCGGTCATACACAAGCTTATCCAAAGTAAAAACAAGACGAATGCCTGGGCATAGATACAAATGTACTCTGTGTGTCTGGGTTTACCTATATCATCTCCTCAACTTGTATTTTGGTAGGTAGCTCATGTTATTAAAGGCACTACAGTTTAGTTTTACAATTAATATGGATTACAATTCAGCCAAAATATGATTATAGACATAACATAACAAGATGAATCCATTCCAATATATTTTTATAATTCGTATTGGCTCGAGTAGTTTCGTAACATTTTGATATCTTGTTACAAATGAACAATGACATACCTACTTAATTAAAAAGGTGAAAGAAAACGTATTGGATGACATTACACTAAATACCTAGTCGAACTCGAGCCTCGGATGTTACTTAACGCGTCTACTGATAATGGCATGCATTATCAACTCACTCGTACAAAAGGTAATTGTTCTCTCAAACAATAAAGCTTAATAACGTAAGGTTCTAGGTAAGGTGCACATACGCATTGTGGCTACAAGTTACACCCTGATGACGACGATCCATGTTATGGTTAGATAACACTATCGATACATTATGCTACGAAAATAATTATTCAATCGCTATTAAGATAAAAATTTAAACACATTGAGTTACAGATGTTTGTTCCTCATTCCCGCCGGTAATCGTCTATGGATCAGGAATTTTGATGATATTTTTATACATTTATAGAATGTTTGAGCGTGGAAAAACAAAGAGTAATCGACCGACCATTGAATAATAAACAAAACCGTAAAGCAACTTATAACTTATTATAAAGGTATACTAGCTGTCCCCAGCGGTTTCACCCGCGTTCCTGTAGGATCCGCGGTCCTGTGGGATCTACCGGTACCTATGAAATATAATTTACAACCTATTCTCAGACCTACCGAATATACACAAAAAAATAATGGTTCAGCCGTTTCGGAGGAAATCGGGTACTAACACTGTGACACGAGAATTTTATATAGGTACTAGTGGGCCCGGCAGACCTTGTCCTGCCATGAAATGAAAATAAAAATTAACTTGGAACCATCAGTTTTAAACAATATTTAGAAAATTTAATTCAATTTTGTTGTTCCGCGCAACTTTCATACTTTTTTCTTTCATTCCTTACAATGACAAACATAACAAAAAAAGAATTAGCGAAATTGGTCCAGCCGTTCAAGCGTGATGCCGTGACCAAGGAAATAGGGATTCATTTTTATATAATAGACTAGTGGGCCTGGCAGACGTTGTCCTGCCATGAAATGAAAATAAAAATAAACTTGGAACCATCAGTTTTAAACAATATTTAGAAAATTGAATATGGTCGTTAAGTTTTCTTAAAATTTCGAAGTTTCTGAGCAATTTTCTTATTTTTTTTTAATGTAAGTACCTTCTCCTTACAATAACAAACACAAAAAAAAATAATCAGCGAAATTGGTCCACCCGTTCAAGCGTGATGCCGTGACCAAGGAAATAGGGATTCATTTTTATATAATAGATATATAGGGCTCCTTTTTCTTGGATACACTAATGTATTCTTGTAACGAATTCATTTCTAGTAACCTTTGATAACGTGTTGTGGTGAATATTATAAATCGTATTCTGAACTTCAACTCTTAACTCGATGAAATTCGCATAAGATTTAATGTAAATTTTATTTTTTACACATCCCTACAAAAAAATCTAAAGGGAATCTTCCTTTAATTTAATTTATAAAGTAGGTTAGAGAGATTTCATCCTTATAATTGACCTTAACGATCGATGCAATAAAAGTACAGGGTGTAATTTTTACAGATTTTAGTCGGTTCGATTCCCAGGTGTGGCAAGTGAATTTTCGAAAATATTTGAATGCCGTTTTGTTTCTTTTCAAAAACAAAGGAATGTTTTCTTTGAGTAAAATTTTCTATCTACAGTATTAAGAGTAGGTACTCTCACTCCAGGTGGCATTACAAAATTCCACCCTGTATATATATATATATATATATATATATATATATAGATGCATTTGCAAAAATACTAAAACTTTGTAAATGAAATAGTATGTAAGTACTTAAAAAAGTCAGTATCATGTTTTTTCCATAATAATCGGATTGAGTTATGAACGGTTTGCAACAAGAGCACAGAGGTTAAGGGGACGTGACCCTCTGCTTACGTCAGGAGTTCGGGACGAGTGGTACGCCCGCTAGATATCAGTGTCGTTTCGATAGATAAGTCCCACGCTAGTGTAAATTGTATTAAATATCATGTATTTTTCACGAAAATAAATATGGAAGCCTGCAATAATAACAAGTTTGTGGAGGTACGATTAACCTTAGATGAACAAGTGATAGAATATTGAATATTAAAATGTTTAGAATACCTTCTTCTCCATGCCGTAGGCACTCCATGCTATGCTTATACAATTCCACTATCATTTCATTTTGGAAATTATATAATATCTGGGAACTGTATGTAGGTAGTTATCGATGATTATAGTTTGAATGACTGAAACTCAACCTGTATGCAATACATTTAAAGCTAAAATATCACGTGTAGATATAAATCTTAGGAAAAGTTCTACGTCGTGTACATTTTGTGTCCGACCACTATTATCGGGGCTGTCCCTAACATAGCTATTACAGGTCTGGCTATCAAAACGTGACTTGAATAAAATGTAAGACTTGAAAGGAGAAGTGATAACGGGAAAAATAAAGGAACCGAAACATTTGTAGGAAATCATATTATAAGTAAATAGGTGTGATACCTACACAACATTCGATGTTATAAAATGACCGAGAAATGGTACTCTAATACACATTAATTACTTAATATTGCAATATCCACACGATATCTCATAACACACGATGGCATTTTTGTTGTTTCTTTTTTTTTATGCCAATAATTTGACAAACAGGCAGAGGGTCCACATGATGATAAGCGGTCACCGCCGCTTATGGACATTTGCAATACCAGGGTGATTGCCAAAGTGTTGCCGACCTTGAAGAGCTCTCTTTACTCCCTTTTTGAAGAACCCCATATCATAGCGCGGAGGGAATACCGTAATGGGAGCTCATTCCACATCCTAATGGTCCGTAGAAGGAATGTCCGGCTGAATCCTTCAGTGGACGAAAGAGGCGGCTCGAGGATTTATTTATTAGGACATCCAACAGCAGTTTTAACATAATTTAACATAGTCTATTCTAATTTATATATCTAAAGCCAATAACAGGATATCACAATAAAGCTTAAAAAAACAAAAACTGAACTAAGGATATGAGGATATGTTTTAGGTCACTTTTAATTGGTCTCAGTACGTGAAGTGCATCCCTTAATTGATGCCAGTGATGTGACACAGGTCAAGTTAGGCTAAGTAGCCACTATTTAGCCTCCCGCTTTCGGTGTGCTTAAAACCTATCCACACCTTTTTTGAAGGGCTTTTCTTTTAAATTCGAAGAAATTTGACTTGAATTTAAATTAACCATCGCATTAGTATTAGAAAACGGACTCGTTAACATGTCTGTTCTAAATACGTCGCATATTAATTCATTTCATATTAACATTTCAATTCCAAATACGTGTTTTCAATTAAACTGACAATAAAGCTTCACGGCCTATTCAACAATTGCACTTTACATGTTCAGGTCAGTAGTATGTCAGTGTATACTTGCGATTGCATTAGCATATTTTTTTTATTCCTTACTTTTTTATGGCTACAAGCATCTCAGAAAGTATAAATGCTAATTAATACAACATTAATAGGTATCCGCTAAGAAAGGATTTTTTAAAAGTCAACCCCTACAGGGTTCTCTTGGGAACGTGAGTGAAATATATGTGCCAAACTTGAGTAACATCGGCCCTTTACATCTTCAGACACCGTACATGGCAGAAAATGTAATATGCTGGTATGTACGAGCAGCACAAACTTTTACATACATTTTCTTAGCTTAGCGGATACGATCCGCTCATAATACGCCCATAAAAATGTATGTAAAAGTATTCTTATGTTTGTGCGATTACAAGTCAGCCACGTACAATGTATAAAGATGTGAATCTTCCTTAAATAAACTGTGAATTACAGCCTTGTTTGACTTCAAACCGTAAAATCTTGTTCATTTTTAAAATAGCTTATTTAATTTGATAAAAATAGCATTTTTGTATTTAACTCTTTATCAAAATTTCTCATTGTTGAGTGGACAGTTTATTTTGAAAATAATACTTACTAAATAGATTCCTAAAAATGTTCTGCAAACATTGCTATAGTAATCTCAATATTTTATGAAAATTATAGCCTTCAATGTTAATAACATAATGTAAAAACTGATCAGCACATATTTACTCAATGATTCATCGATAATACTCATGATTAACTATGAACGATCATTGCCATTCCTAATAAGTCAGGTAATAAGAGATGAGACATTGTGTATGAAGTCATATCCCCAGTTTTACAAAATGGCTTTGAGTTGAATATAATACCTATGTAATGCTGGCAAAGATTTTTTCTGTCACAAATATAGTAGATTGTTATACAAGGGGCTAAAATGACCCATTATATACGAGGTAGTTTTACTCCCGAGCTTTAGCGAGGGACTAAATAGAAACCGAGTATTAATGTGTTTTAGCGCCGTGTGTTACACTAAACTTTTTACTACGATTGCGAAAAAATAAAACAATCCAATACAATATGAAATATGTAGTTTATAATTTCTTTTTTTTTGTTTTCTGTAGCCGCAACACATTGCATGCATTCTACCAGAGATTTTCAAAATTAAAATGAAGTTCTTTTTTTATGAAACAGTAATAAGTCGAGTCTTTATTCATGATTATTCTACTTATGACTAAAGACTTTTTCGTTTTTGTAGGCTCATTGTCATTTGACACACAAAAATAAAAAATAAAAAACTTTTTCCCCTAGAGGATGAATTGCTATTTTTTCACCGCTCTGGTACGCTACAATGACGGTATTTTTGAGCAAGAGGAGTGAAATAGTAGATTGTTATACAAGGGGCTAAAATGACCCATTATATACGAGGTAGTTTTACTCCCGAGCTTTAGCGAGGGACTAAATAGAAACCGAGTTTTAATGGGTTTTAGCGCCGTGTGTTACACTAAACTTTTCACTACGATTGCGAAAAATAAAACAAATCAATACAATATGAAATATGTAGTTTATAATTTCTTTTTTTTTGTTTCTTCTGTAGCCGCAACACATTGCATGCATTCTACCAGAGATTTTCAAAATTAAAATGAAGTTCTTTTTTATGAAACAGTAATAAGTCGAGTTTTTATTCATGATTATTCTACTTATGACTAAAGACTTTTTCGTTTTTGTCGCAAGAGGAGTGAAAAAACTATTTTTCACTCCTCTTGCTCAAAAAGACCGTCATTGTAGCGTACCAGAGCGGTGAAAAAATAGCAATTCATCCTCTAGGGGAAAAAGTTTTTTATTTTTTATTTTTGTGTGTCAAATGACAATGAGCCTACAAAAACGAAAAAGTCTTTAGTCATAAGTAGAATAATCATGAATAAAAACTCGACTTATTACTGTTTCATAAAAAAGAACTTCATTTTAATTTTGAAAATCTCTGGTAGAATGCATGCAATGTGTTGCGGCTACAGAAGAAACAAAAAAAAAGAAATTATAAACTACATATTTCATATTGTATTGATTTGTTTTATTTTTCGCAATCGTAGTGAAAAGTTTAGTGTAACACACGGCGCTAAAACCCATTAAAACTCGGTTTCTATTTAGTCCCTCGCTAAAGCTCGGGAGTAAAACTACCTCGTATATAATGGGTCATTTTAGCCCCTTGTATAACAATCTACTATTAGATTCATTCAATTGTTTCAATATTTATTCTAGCTGATCCAACAGACGTTCTCTTGTTCAAAAATATTCTTTAGGAAAATCGCTTTTAGTTTATACCAAACAACGATTCCAACTTTTTTGCATAGGAACCTTATTTGGATTTTTACGAAGATTTTAAGACCAAAATAGTCAAATCGACCCGCCGATCTCAAGTGACACTACTCCTATGTTTTATTCCAGGATATGATGTAAGTACAGTGTACATGTAGGTTATGTTAAGATTCATCAAAATCGTAAAGAGTATCATGATGATCAGATGTGTGTAAATATGTTTGTTACTCTTTCACGCAAAAACGGCTGAACGGATTTTGATTAAACTTGTGCAGGTATATCATATCCTAGAATAAGACTTAAGATATTTTGTATCCCGGGAAAAGATAAGATCCCTCGGGAACGCGGGTGAAACTGTGGGGCGGAAAACTAGTTTATAATATTAGTAGGAAGTAGGTGCCTCACCAGGTATTTTGAGCATTCAGTATTCAAAATCTTTTCCAAATTCGATCTAACAAGTGCATTAAGTTACGAAGATACTGTGGAAGCTAACGAATCACTTGGTTTGAAAAATGTGGACGAAGATAAACTTTATGACGAGACCCGAAAATTAAACCAAGCATTTCCTCAGTTCGTACAATCTAGTGATTCAACGCTACTCGTAAAATACTGCTTGTCAGTGGACATGGTAAAGGCAGAGTTAATTTAATTGTAAAGATTAATGACAAAATGAATTGCTAAGAATTTTTGAAATTCTTTTTTTGGGGAGGTTAAAAGGTGCTCTGAGGGATCAAAACTTGAGCATGAAAAAATGCTTAAAAAATCCCTTCAGAATTAAAAATATAGTTTTAAGTGTCAAGCTGATCCAAGTCAGCCTAGCACTAGAGCTAGGTCAATTATATTTAATAAATACATTACCAATGGACCATTACTTTTAACCTTAATTGAAATGAACCAATAATTCATACGCATAAAAATGTTTCATGTAAAAAAGCTATATTTCTAAAATCTACGAGTCTACTGTTTTTGAAAGTTATGGCAGCCCTATTACTTTTTTTTATTTTTAACTTTTTGCAGCAGATCTGTTTTTCGAATAAGTACAATGTATAAACATATTTTTTTTAACAATTGGTCCCTGAAAACAAATCGCGTTATTTTTATTAATAAATCATATCTAGAACTGACGGTTCATGAGATATTAAGATTCACAAAATCGCATTCAGGCCTTTGTCCACTTCTTCGATAACAAATCCCAAAAAATCGCTTATTAGCTTGTAACGCGAAGTAATCTGCACAAGCCTAATTAAAAAATCGCAGGTTCAGCATTTTGGCTAGGCAACGATTACCCAAAAGAAGGCTATATAAATACTAGCTGACCCCCGCGGTTCCTGAGAGATCTTATAATTTTTCGGGATTCCAATGTCCCATCTATGTCTATACCAAAATTCATAAAAATTGGTTCAGCGGTTTAGGCGTGAAAAGGTAACAGATAGACAGACAGAGTTACTTTTGCATTTAGGTTATTTGCAATAGGTACTATCCATCTAGAGTGAGCATAAGTGTTGAAATGCAAAAATTACTAGATAAAGAAATCGGATCGTAAATGAATTATCAGTACAAGTCTAATCGATTTCATTCGATGTCTAATCGATTAAGGTGTAAACTGTGTTAAAGGTGCCTCGAAGCAACACATTAAAGCTTGGTACACGCTCGTATTTGTACTTGATTCGTTACGGGACATTTTACGATCACAATCATAGTTTAAGGGTTCCCTAGAGCATTTCCTCTAGAAATTAATGATGATGAAATTATATTCTAGTTAATATTGAATAATATTTAACTAAAATATTGATGCTACGATTGGTAATTTACGCAAAAATTACGGGTCAATGTTAATCCTACCAATATCATAAATGTGAAGTTTGTATGTTGCTCAGTCACGCAAAAACGGCTGAATAGATTTTGATGAAACTTAGCACACAGGTAGATCATATCCTGGTAGAAAACATAGGAAACCCTAGGGAACGCAGGTGAAACCGCGAGGCGGAAAACTATTAAAATTTTACAAGTAATATCATCATCAGTCCTGCATAAAATCAGAAGCTCTAAGAGTAGGAACACAGTCATACATGAGAAAAAAAATTTTGGTACTAAAGGCTTTAAAAAAAATCGTTTGATATAGTGATACTCGTACGTAACTATACATACCTACCTACATTTTCATTGTGGCTTTCTTACCCGTTTCAAGACAATGATCTCATGACTATGCTATGGATTTACTTAGTATAAACAACGGTGTAATAGCACAGTTATATTATTTAGTCAGTATTCATATTTGTATATGTAATATATATTTTTACGTTTTGTTGCGAGCAAAGTTAAATTAGAGTGCGATAATACATATGCACTTACAATTAATTGTTCGTACTAAATCACCATTGAAATATTTACATTATTATAACTACAATTAAAACTTATGTAATCTATTGCCACGCATTAAGCATTGCCACGTTGAATGGCAATGCTTAATCTTTGGCCAAAGTAAAAGCCAGCCACTGGAAGCGTCAACCAATCTTTTGTATTGTGTATTGTATATACAATGACAATTATACGACTTATTGTTAAAAAGCTTTATAAGTATTTTTATTTGTATTCAGCTGACTTGTGGATGGAAATGTAAGAAATATTTCAACAAAACCTATCTCCTTCATACTCAATCTATACTAATATTATAAAAAGGGAAAGTTTGTGAGTTGTAAGGTTGTAGGGGGTAATCTATGGATATACTGAACCGATTTTGAAAATTATTTTACCAATAGAAAGCCACGTTATTTGTGAGTGTTATAGGCTATTATTTTATCCCGGGAAAAGATAAGATCCCACGGGAACGCGGATGAAACCGCGGGGGACAGCTATACTTAATATTTCAATTAATTTTAACAAAACAAAAGTAATTATATGGATAACTTTCGACTTTACACATTTTTGAGTGATTTTCAGTATTTAGCTAGTTAAAGTATTTATTTAAGTTCCCCAATATTGAATTAATTCTAACCTTCTATTATGTCTTAAAAGTATTTATTAACCTAAACCATTATGTGTCGATGTCGCTGAAATTTTGAAAATAATTATAACCGCTATCTATAATATTATTAATATTATAAAGCTGAAGTGTTTCTTTGTTTGTATGAACGTGCTAATCTCAGGAACCACTGGTTAGAATTTAAAAAATATTTTATTAACCATTTATCGAAGAAGGCTTTAGGCTTTATAACATCACGCTACATGTTGTGAAAATGCCACGGGAACGCGGGTGAAATCGCGGGGGACAGCTGCTTAAGTAATCGCAAAGATCTAACTGAAATGATTTGATTTATCTTTTTCTTTTAAATAGGTATGTTGGGAGGCAGAAACACCACATTGACCGTTTTGACTCAGATACGTTTCGAAATCCCTGACAACTATAACTGTAGGTCTGGAAATCTGAAATAGTCTACAGAACCAGTTCAGATACAGAGGGATGTTTCGGCGATTCCAGCCTCTGCAGACAAAGACTGCGTGATGACGACATTCTGATAATAAAAAGAACAAGAACAATTAGGACGAATCGTGACAACAAAAAGTGACGACTATTTTTTAATAAAAAGATATTCAAAGAAAGCGGGGATTATTTTCACCCCTGCAAGGTACACAAGGAAAACTGTCACGTCTGAGTCTTATAGTTAACAAGCTATATTTGATCAACTTTACGATTGAAAACTCTTATTTGAATGAAGTAATAGTACTTGGGAACCCAAACCTTAATTCTGTATTCTCACTTAATAGTTTGCGTGTAAAATTTTATCATAGGTACGAACGACATATCGTTTTTTTTTTCTATAGATGTAGATCTTAACACTACCTTACATTTACACGAGATATTTACGACAAACATACACTAAGTGAATGCATATTGAATTGACGCAAATCAGCTGTTATTTCGAACTTCAAGGATCTTGGCGAACTCCATCGGAAAATAGCTTCAGTTTTTAGTACGAGAGCCACGTTGCCCGACCGGACGGCATTAATGACTAGGCAATTTACTCCTCGAATCAAATCCTACTGCGTCGTACGTTATTTCAGGGCAGGCGATTAAATCTATCAATGAATTTCCGGCAGCAGTAGCTTGACACTTTTAATATCGCCAATCAACTCAAGAGCGTTCTGAATGAACAATACTGGCTTGGTCGTAAATTCAATATTCCTAAGTTCGTGCCAACGCAGCTTACGTTGAAGCAGTAGGTACACGTCAGGCCAGTCGGTAAGTTGACTCAGTTGTTTGTACCCTACATTTTTAAAGAAGAATAAATCGCTCTATTTAAAAGCATGTAACCTGACCGGGCAATTACAATTTGACATATGGCATTATGTCATATATGAACATCCTGTCTTAGAGTATTATACCTCAATCAACAGCTACAAAACTTGAATCCTTTTGGTTATAAACGTACTATATGCAATGTCACATAAAGATTTTATCATTAATTTACTATTTATTTTTGGGCTTTTGCCAGATTAATAGTTTAGGAGCGCATAGAGGACAAACTTTAATCTTTATTTATATAGATAGATAGATATATATTCATAGATTGATATACTTAATAGTGTCGTACTAAGTAATCAGAGGGTTACACTCTTAAACTCACAGTGCCTCAGGGTCCTAATGAATAGGGGTTTTATACTTACCTAACCCTAAAAATATGTAAAAAAATATTTATATCACATCAATATAATCCTAATGACAAACGCCAATAATGTCATGACCACTGGCATCGTACATTCCCTAAAATCATGGTAATTAATTTCATCGTTCGCAAAGTGAATTATTAATCTTAATATCTTTATCAAAACCTAACCTTTATAGCAATGAGCGAGACGCCTTTATTTTCATTACACGGAATAATCACAAAATCAATTCTTACATCTTACATGTCTATCAGATAACATCAACATGACCTAGTAAAAGTTTTCTGGTTTTCGAGATATTGCCACTTGAAAGCTTTTAAAAAAAAAATCTATGAGTAATTTGGCGACAAAAGCCGCCTGCACCATTTATTGAGTATTATTTTTTAACTCTAGTATTTCCCAAGCAGCACGACTTAAATGACAAAAATTTGTTATATCATTTTCGAAAAAACATAACATAGGCTAGTTTTCAAGATAATTTTGCTGATTCAGTCCAGTACATTTTTTTTAACAGTAATTAGTCAAACTTCAGTTTAAGTTTACACATTAACTTAAAATGAAAAAACTTAGTTATTTTTTGAGCATAGCGTACTAGTTTCAAATGAAATGATTACTTGATTGTCTCAACCAACTAGGAAAAAAAACTATAAGTTAGAAGTTATTTATAGCCAAAACAGGCGAAACAAAAGACCAAAACATAGTGTATTTTTTTTTAAATGGCAATATCACGAAAACCAGAAAACTTTTACTATGGTCATGTTGATGTTATCTAATTGACCTGAAGCCAATCTAGCTCCAGTGTCACTGTGGCGTGTTATTTATGGGACATCCTGTATATTATTAAATTTATTTAAATTTAGATATAAGTTACATACTTAACATAAGTCTTCTGCTAAACTGTATGTCAGCAGTTTTCTCACTTTACATTTTTCAGTTACTTAATTAATTAGTGTACATACATATGTGCTATGCTATTTTGAGCATACTAGTAAATAATAAAATAAAAATAAATAATAACACAAAAATAAACAAATCAAAATGAATAAATAAAGCAATTTTAAGTTAACTTATAAATATTTTAATGCGCTATGGACATAAAGATAGGTAGTGCTTCTTGAGAGTTTTCTTAAGATGGTTTCTGGATTTCATGTCTTTAGTCAAGTCTGTCGTGAGTTCGTTTACCAGTGTTGGTACTATATACTTCCTTGTTCATTTACCAAAGTAGTTATTTATTTTTGGGACATTTAGTTTCCTCTTTCTAGATAAGCGAGTTGGGTAACTATGTTCACGTTCTATTGTATTTTCTGGATTATTATACTGTTCTACTATAATATGTGATTTTATTTTCATATCTACCGGTAATGTGTTACATAATTTAAACAACTTTACATACTCTTTATTCAATAGTGGGAGACATCAATATTAATCTAATATATACAACTAATATATACAACTAATGAAAACACCTACGATAAAATTAATAGGTTATGTTACCTAAATGTTTTGTCTATGTATCTACTCCCTGGTCACTGTCTGCCCACTAGAGAGAACAGTTGTCTAGACCACATCATGCTAAAAATAAATAAAACTAATACCTCTGCAACCATTGCTATATTGCAAACATCAGTTACTGATCATTAACTACATGGTACTACTAAGCCTATCTGAAAATAAAAGACTCTCGATAAAAAGTCATACTACAAAAATAACATTCGATTTTGAAAAAGCATCACAAAATTTAGATCATAACATTATATTATAGACCTCCTCCACCTTAACGACCCAAACATCTTGGCTGAGCTGTTAATCTCTAGAATTCAAAAAAGTCTGTCTGATAGTACTAAAATACTATACATACCTAAAAGTAAGCGCACCCTTAAACCATGGATTTTATATGGAGTCCTTAGTTGCATTATCAATAGAAATAACATGCGAAAAAAAATTGTGGTCAGACCCAACCAATGAAATATTGAAGATTACTTACAGAAGGTATCGTAATTTTTGCATGAATTTAATAAAAAAAAACTTAAAATAAAATATGAGAGGGATCAATTAGCTAAATCTTCGAAAAATAGTAAAGCACTTGGGAATTGTATAAATAAAATAACTCACTATAAAACTACTAAAACACCGAACATTCAATTATTAAATATTAAGGCTTCACCAGTAGAATCAGCTAACATTGTCAATAAATATTTTGCTAGTATAGGGAAAGCTCTAGCAGAAAATGTTAATAAAGTACATAATGCAGTTCAAGACCACCAATACATACGTACATCCCCACCAATTCACTCTATCATCAACCTTCATCTTTTGTCCTTCTAGAAACAGATCCTGTAGAAGTATTTAATGTCATCTCAAATCTTAAATCAAAAAGTGCCCCTGGATAATATATCTACCCATTTTTTGAAATCACCCAAGCACATACTAATTCCAGTTATATGTCATCTAGTAAACCTATGTTTTAGTCAAGGAAGGTTCCCCAAAATCTTCAAGCAGTCAGTTATAACACCTGTTTACAAGGGTGGGGATAAAGATGACGTCAACAATTACCGACCCATATCCGTTTTGCCGTCTATCTCAAAAATTCTGGAAAAATTGGTGAAAATTTATGAAACAGTCAGTGAAGATGAGTTTATAAATTATGGAGTCCCGCAGGGGAGTGTTTTGGGCTCTACTTTGTTCTTGGCGTACATTAACGACTTATGTAATCTGGAAATTAAGGATGGTCATATTATTTCCTATGCAGATGATACTGCTATTATCGTCACCAGCACTTTCTGGAACGATGTTAAGAAGAAAACAGAATCTTGCTTGCTAAAATCGCTACATGGCTAAATTCAAATCTACTTACACACAATATTAATGAAACAAACTTTATATACTTCACCATGTACGATCGCACTCAACCTGAACCTGGTTTCAACATAAAGATACATAAGTGTAACTTTGAAGACACGTCCTGTGCCTGTTCTACCATAAAAAAGTAGGCACGGTTAAGTACTTAGGTATTGTAATAGACCAACGTTTATCCTGCCACGCTCACCTTGAACAACTCATGAACAGAACAAGAAAATTAATTTGGATATTTAAAAATCTGAGACATGTGGCTTCTAAAACCCTTTTGAACCAAGTTTATGTGGCTCTTGCACAATCCATCCTTACTTACTGCATACCTATTTGGGGAGGAGCTACAAAGACTAAATTCCTAGACCTAGAGAGAGCACAAAGATCACTACTCAAAGTTATCTATTTTAAGCCGTATAGGTACCCAGCCAACTGACATGCTCTACCTAAACTCAGAAACACTTACAATCAGAAAACTTGATAGATCAGTCAGGACTTCTCCTTTTATATATATAGATGATAGGTCACAATAACCTCTAACAAAAACAAAATGGACGACTGTAAAAGGGCCATCTTGTTATAGTACCTGTATTATACTTGATTTTCTTATATGCAAATTTTATGCAAATTTAATCATATTTATTGTGTGGATTAAATAATCATTACAAGCCCTGTCAATTGATGCAATTGAAAAAAAAATCCTTTCGAAATTAACCTCTTAAATGGGAATTAAATTATTTAGGCTTTTTTGGTTGGAAGTGGTATCAGTTTTAGTTCATAAAAATCCGAGTGACAAAAAAATATACGAATCCTTTCATTAAAAATCGAAATCAGTTCATTAAAATCTTTTTTCATGTGTGATTATTCATGGGGTGTATATTAAAGGTTTTATTTATTTTCTAGTAGAAACATAATTTATTAAAAGTAAAACCTAAATAACTTAAAAATAAATAACATCTGAACTACAAATAAAAAACTGAATTTAAGTTGCTGCCAGGGGAAATCGTGCCGAGGACCTTGAGTTACCTCGTTGTATAGCCAGACTGAGGCGTTGGCCGAGGTATTTATTTTCTTGAATAAATGGGAAGATTTTGTTAAATACTGTCTTGTTGCGAAAGTAGTATTCACACGCTGAGTTTTCGTAACAGTAAATTTCCTTCTTTTATTTAATTTTATAGGGTCGTATTCTAGTGTTCTATGAAGTTCCAATATTGAGTGGAGTACATACAGTTTTCTGATTGTAAGTGTTTCTGAGTTTAGAACCATGAAACTTTGTTTTTAGACTAACAATTAAAACTAAAGAAACACATGTATAAGCGTTTTTTAAATTTCTACCCCTGAGGGGGTGAAACAGGGGTTGAAATTTTGTATGGAAGTCCGCCATTTTTTGAGGCTAGAACCATGAAACTTTGTTTTAGGCCAACAATTAAAAATAAAGAAACACTTTTAGCGTTTTCTAAAATTCAACTCTTAAGGGGGTGAAAAAGGGGTTGAAAATTTGTACGGAAGTCCATCATTTTTGAAGCTAGAACCATGAAACTTTGTTTTTAGGCTAACAAGTAAAAATAAAGAAATATGTGTTAATTTCCTATAATTCCACCTCTGAAGGGGTGAAACGGGGGTTCAAAGTTAGGAGTTATTTCCGTTTCTTGGTATGAAAAACGAGAAGGACTGACTCATCAACGCCGAGTGTTGAAACCTAGAAAGCTGATTTTTTTCACAGGTAATGTTTTTAAGATGTAGACGAGGATTAAAAAAGATTTTTTGAAATTCAATCTTACAGGATACGCGGGTGAAACCGCGGGGCGGAAAGCTAGTTTAAATATAACATTATATCCACGAAAGTCTGGTTAAAAAAAATTATACTTTTTTTATTTTGGAAATTTCGCTAATTATTACACAGAAACCACTCTGATGTGAAATCTTTTCGACCTTTTAATTGGTTTTGGAGTAGCATAGTAAATATCACGCAATAAGCTATTCTAGTGTAATTTCTAGACTTCTTGAAGATTCTTTGAGATTCCCTCTAACAAAAAAAAATTGGACCACTGTAAACGGGCAGGCCATCCTATATGATATCACTCGTAGTTTACAGAACTAAAAGTATGGAACAACGATAAATGATTTTGGAAAAATTGTAAATAGAATCATTATTAGATCAAATCGAATACAAATTAAAATGATTTTCTGACCTGGATGATGCAAGCTGACCGAGCAGAGGTTGGAAGATGCGGCCAAAGAATATGATGGCTCGTCTTTGGGCTTCAGCAATTCATGGGTTGATACCGCATGTATTGACAGCTCCTGTACGAAACAAAAATTTATATAAAAAGAAACAGTTAATTAACAATTTATCGAAAGAACTGAATTAGATACCATTGCGCTACATCACCTAATATAGCTTGGCATATATTGTGATCTTTATGTAATTGTCTGGGATCACGAAAGTTTCTGTCATTTCGAACAGGAACGGGAAAAACCGTCGCAAAAAACATACATTCTAAGTTTTCCGCAGAAAAGTTCTCTAGACTATTTATATAACCAAGACTACCTACCTAATATGAGATAACATCAAAATTTAATGGCTATAAATACCACAACTCTTTTGTCATAAAAGAGCTCAATGTTACTGAAATGTATACTTGAAAAGCATAACAACCTATCGTGTCCTTTGACATCTTTGGCAAAACTCTTGTCCCTGACAGAAGAAATTAGCATCCATCGCATAAACACGTGCGTACTATATTTTTCTAATGTTAATATTAAATCGAATCCCAAAGAGATGGCCAATAAATATTCTACAATATCTATTTTTAAATACGTAAGATGCTTTCTCCGATCTTGAATGAACGGAGAGTCGACCCTCCTCGTAATGTCTTTGGTTGTTACATTCAGTGCAAGTGACAAGCGATTTGTATAAAAGTGCAAGATTCTTTAATATTATTTACCTGTCAAACTAAACGATAATATAACTGTTTACGATATCATGTTTATTTCTTGTTCACGTTAATTTAATTTAATCTTGGTACCTAATTATAATTATAATGCATGAATTATGAAGGTGTAATAATTAATATTTCTATAGAAATGCAGTTTCATTGACATTGAACATTTACCATTCATATTTATTGTACCGCTTTTTAATTATCAAAACTAGATAGGTTTATATTAATACCATAATTTTATTAATAGACAATTGACATTTTGAAGTAGGTACCGCTGGGCGCTCACAGCTTGAACCGAAGTGTTAGCTTTTTGACAGTGTCAGCTATATCCGAGCTGATTTGTTCGCAACAGCTGCGTGAGCACACCTATTAACCGCTGATACATGTTTGTCAGCCGGCTATTAGGGTGAAAGAGATAAAATTTCAGAATCATCTATATAAGAGCGAGATCGATTCATTTCTCCAAATCACGACCAATATTTATTTGCTGCATCGTGACACTCAGAAAAATTCTTGTACCAAAAAATTTGAATTGGAATAAAAATGTGAGCTCTCAGTTGGCAGACCACTTTTCTTGTCTCTATATAAAGAAATATTGGTCAAGGAATTTCAGTTTCTACTGATTCAGAGGCAGTTGATAAAATATCTATAAACATTTGTTTAAATTGAGAACCAATATCGAACATATTAGGATCTGTCAAAGTTGAAAAAAGTAAAGAAGACCTTCCTTATTTATCATTACGATAAATGTAAAAGGTAAATATAGATACTTAAAAATTGAGACAGAATATGATTGATGTCTAACAATTAAAATTATAATTAAAATCGAAAATTACGAATTCACTGTTTTAGGAAACTTATGTGTTTCGCCCTTTATCCCTTTCATAGGAGATGTATTTGTTTTTATGCATGATAATGCAAGCCCCCATACCGCGGCCTCAGTTGTCGAATGTCTTCGAGACGTTGAAATCCATGCTATGGGCCAGCGCGCTCGCCTGATTTAAATCTGAGCATATATGGGTTATCCATGCATGGGATTTCGTAAATTTGACTTCCAAGCTTATGCTTGGAAATTTACGAAATAAAATGCTGCCATCGCTAATTTGAGAGATATTAAAAACGTATCTCAGGAAGAATGGAACGTAATCTCTCAAGAAGTTATTGGTAACTTAATTAGGGGTTTGGAAGATTGGAAGCAGTACGAAGAGCTAGAGTAAGCAACACTAAGTACTGATTAAAGCCCACCTTATAGCCTTTCCTAAGCATTTATGAAAAAAAATAATAAAAAGTTAAGTACAAATGTTTCTTTGCTGTATTGTTATATTGTTATCAATTGATAGTTTGTTTGTATTTCAATTAATGAATAATAAGCATATAAATAATCAAAAAAATAGTCTTAACTGACACAAATATACATGATATTTTGTTTATTTCACTTCACACTTTTTTTGCGTTCCTCTTTTAACCTGAGTCCATGAGTGTATTTTAGACAAATATTCTGTAGATTACTGTCATTTATTAACATAACAGAAGAGATACTAATGAAACAATGCATTAAATAAACTACAGTCTGGTAATAATCAAGTTAAGAATAAAAATTGAGACAGTATACTAATATTAGACAGTTATTTTTAAACAGGCCAAGTGCGTATCTGACCACGTAGAATATATATATACAGTGTTATCAAAGCATATAATAAGTTATAGTTTACTAAAATAAGCAAATAAATTAATGACCTTTTCAAATACTGTATGAAAAACTAAGTTACGTGGTCAGACACGCTATTTGCGATCTCATAACTCACAACTCACAATAGCATTGTAAACAAAAATATTCCAAAACTACACAACTTATATTATTTTAATCAAACATGGATAGTGTATTCTACCCTTATTTTTGAATGTTCATAGGTTAGTGGACGGACGCTAACTAATTAGAGTCATAATCTATCTCACCAACTGTTAGCCTAAATAATAAAAGTTGGTAATTTTGAAACTTCTAGGTATTTCTTCTAGCCTCTTTATATCGGTGTTCTTATTGAGGCCAAAACTGTCTTTAGTTCATCTAAAAGACATGCTTTTTTGCACAATTGTCTTGCAATGCCTTATTTTTCGCAATTTCTCTTCTTCAGCTGGTTCATAGAATAGACGGACAAACAGACATCATGTATCGAGTATGTATACATTTTTCCATGTAATTATTTTATTTTATTTTTAAGTGTAGGTATGGCCTGATAGAGGTTAAATGTCCCTACTTCTACAGTTTACGCGAGGAAAAATCTATCAAGACTCATTTGTTTATTTGCAGCTTTGAGTGTAAATTATCTTTTGATAGTGAACTACAGATAATTAGACCTGCGCATACTTATTTTTATTACGACTAATGAAAACCAATAACTTTATAAATAAAGTTGTAACATAACGTATATTGGTTAAATTACATATTTTTATTATTAAAAACGTTTGCTAAGTAATTTTAGTGACGAGACGATAGTGGATGGTGGGGTAGGATTAAACGAAAATAGCACAGTAATTAATGGGTGTTTCCAAGCCCACAATCTCAAAATGAGACGCATATTGAGAATTCCATCGTATATAATAAAATCATCACATGGTATAGTGATGTTCAACTTTATCTAATTTAGAACATAAAAATAATCATTAGTCATAAATTTTATTGTAAATTGTGTTTATAACTTTCTTGTTTTATGGAGGTTCGTATTAAGTAAGTATAACAATATATTTATGTATGATGATAAATTATGTATCTATATGTACTCTTTTTTTCGCAAACTTTATATCGGTGTTCTTATTGAGGCCGAAATAGTTTTTAGTTAAGTAAACAACACAATGACGAATCTAAATCAATAGTTAATTTACTTATTTTATAGAAATTGTTTTTTGAACTTATTCTAGGTATCTACGTGTTTCAAACTTTGTACAATATCTAACTTAGAATAAATTAAAATATTATTATTAACGGTCGACACTAAAGATCGTGACACACATTTAAAATAAAATAGATTATGTAAGCAAAATAAAATTACCGGTATAGCATGATATTTTATGAACACAAAGAATGCATAGTCAGACATTCTTGTCGCAACGCAACGGAGACTATTTCGGAGAAAATTGATGATCAGTAAAATAGGTATCCTACTATTACAAAATTCCCATAGAGGACCACATCAGAAGTTGTAAATAGCTCTTAGTGCACGACTCCAACCCGTTCTTGAGCCCATTTCGTAATGAAAGAGTTTTGATTTGATAATGTTCCACGGGTAAGATTAGCGTCACGCAACAACTATTGTAAGACAATAAAGTTTAAAAGATTTGCTCACATAAATTAAACCTTGTATTCAATATTAGGTCTGGACTTCTCAATAATTGAAGGAGAGATAATATGACTACTGAATTCGTCATTTTCCAAAAACTTAGATGATATAGGTATTTAGTCCGGTAGAGTATTAAGCCAGCCTCAAAGGTTCGCCCACTGATCGAAATTCGGCCTTTTTTAAAATTTTAATGGCTCGTCAAAATAGCTGTCAATAAAAAACAGAAAATCGCTTAACAAACAGAGGAGGATAATGATAAATATGAGCCGGCAAATGTTGTTCTGCCTCGAAAAAAAAACTTCGAACCCGATTACAGCGCCACCTACGGGTCCAATTGTGAATCTTAACTAAATCTAAAAACATCTGTCAATCCGATTTCGAGGTAGGTATGACCTAATAAAGTTAATCATAAAAGTCTATCCAATGTTAAGCAAGAAGATCCCAATAGGATCCCAAATGAGGTAACTGGAATTTCCTATTTAAAATTTAAAAAATATAATAAACTTAGGTTAATGAACAAAGCCTACATCGGCTCGTTAAATGGAAGAGCTTCTCTCTGCACCTGCATCCCCTTGGGGTAAAATATTTCAAAATGTATCTAAATGTACTTTTGAAAATGTAAATTTAATTAAGAAAGATCTGCTGTACCTTTATTTTCTATCTACTGTCAGCAAAAAAGTTTTGTTTTTAAACGAACTTAGTTATGATTTGATGCTCATACGCCGACTTCAGCACGACCGAAACAGTACTACCAAATGAAAAAGTCAGTTCCATCAAAGGGTAAATTTTCGAAAATACAAATTGTATTTTTAATTTTATTTTATAGGAGGCCAAACATATTTTGGGTCGCTGAGCCGACGGAGTAATTTTGAGTTAGTTATTTATTAGTTTCATGAAGTACTGACCGTGGATATGAATTAACCATAGCCAACAAAAAAAAACCAATACCATCCCCAATGGCAAAAACGTTTGTCATTGGGGAAACAACTGCCGTTGACGTTTCAGAGTTTTATCGAGCCCATGGTTCCAAACTATTTGCACATTTTAGAACCTATTTTGACGTTTTTTAAATCCAAGAGATTAGTTGACGGGCCGGTTGGCGTGGTTGGTTAACACACTGCCTATCACGTCGCAGGTCGTGGGTTCGATTCCCATCCAGGACAGACATTTGTGTGCATGAACATGTCTGTTTGTCCTGAGTCTGGGTGTAATTATCTATTTAAGTATGTATTTACAAAAAAAAAAGTAGTATATGTAGTATATCAGTCATCTGGTTTCCATATTACAAGCTCTGCTTAGTTTGGGATCAGATAGCCGTGTGTGAAAAATATCCGAGGATATATATATATAGTTGACAAGATTTAACCTCATTCATAGCAAATAACAACCTGTAAATCAAAGAACGGTCCATTTTTTGCAATTTGGACATTTTCGATAACGGTGAGTCAAATAATAAGTTAAGTAAGAATTCATATACTCGTAGTATATGAATTCAGATTACTCTGTCAAAATCTATAGAAATCTGACATCTGGTTTTCACACCAAAAATTGTATGGAAAATATAATCGATATAAGACACAAAAATCTCTACCAATTTTAATAATAACTAGTAGTAGTCATACTGTTTGTTGTCCTAAATAAAATTAAATAACAAACCTTTAGATTTATTGATAGGTCTCACGCGCTTTGACCGCGCGGAGACCTAACAATAATAATCTAAGACAAACAAAGTAGGTACTACTTGTACCATGCTCAAACCTACGTATCAACACCGCATAAAAATGCTTCTCGAGTGATTACTACTATTTTTAAGAAAGACAAATCCTGCGTTATCCTACAACTCCTACAAAACAACCAACGATAAGGATAGGGATGATTCACTGTAAAATATTACGCAAACATAAAATTTGTAACACGTTTTTTGAGTCCAAATATAACATTTTACAACAAATGGGTGCATTATAATTTTAATACTAGGTAAGTACATTTATTAAAAAAAAAATATATGATCTACTATGTAAGTATAACTTGGTTGACAGTAAATAATTTTACATTTCTACTCTAAGACGTCTTACTTAGATTAAGAATTGGTCCTCGAAGAAATAGATATCATAGATTTTTACTGTGGATGAAAATATGTATTAGGAATCATAGCGAACTTGATATTCTATCTAAGTACTTAGGCTGAACTCGAAGGTTTCTTTTGAATATTCAATGAATACCCAGCCCACCTTGCATGCTCTGAGTGCGATGATCAGTAACCAAATCTATCATCAAACTAGGTATTACAGATTTCTAAACTAAGAAGTTCAGCCGACATTTCTTCAGAACTCTCTTTTATTACACTAAATTTTTCACCATATTTTCTATTGATGTTTGTAATATACGGTTTGTTCTCGTTGAAGCACTGCACTAAATAATTAATCCAAGGGCACAAAGTGCGCCACACCAAGTTCTCAAGAACGGACAACCTACGCTCTATACTTTACATGAACTATCTCGGCCCCCTTATTTTACGTCCCAGAGTAATCTGCTATTTATAAGGGAGATGAAAAGCCAGTTTCACCCGCTACCGATAGCTATATTCCTTATAGCTCATCTGGTAGAGATCTGTTAATCCAGTCACTTTCGCTCTAAATTAACAGAACGTTATAGCCTGTAAAGATAGCATGGACATAGTTATCACGGACATATATGTCAAAAACCAATGAAACTGACCCAGAACGAAAATCACAACTTTGATAGAATAGTAATAGAGTCATTGTAACGTTCATAAGTGCCTTACCAGGGCCTAAACTGTAGTTTTGAGTTTGATAGACTAATAAATTTATCATCACTCTCACCTCTAAATACTAATATAATTAAACTAATGCTTGGGTACCTTCACCGAAACTCATTGTAGAGTTAAAACTTGACCTTTGCCACAGCGTTGGACGTACCTAATTATCACTAATATTACACTTATCGTGGATTTTCATTCCACATAATTGACATAGCAGCCCAATGCAATGGTAAGCTATCAGTTGATGACATTGAATTCGACTGGTATAAAACAATAAGAAATAATGTAACTAAGTCAATTGGCTCGTGAAATAAGCCCATTGTGCTTCGTACACGGCCGAATTAGCTGCGTGGCTTAGCAATATTTTTCGATAAGCTACTTTTGAGCTTCATCAGCTTATTTAGCTCTTTAAATCCCTTCTTTAAGATCGAATTTCGTATGGAGTCTGGTCATGAAAGTTGACGCTTGAGTAAAATATACACATGTAAAAAAAGCACTAGAGGGCCACCCACGAGCACTGCACAAATGCACAAACATGAATAATCTGTTGCAAGTAACGTAGGTATTTGTACCAGTGAGTACAGTCATAGGAGGTATACCAACATTTCTTTCTTTTTCACTTCTCGGCTATAACGAAGTTCCATTTCATAAAATTTAATCTATGGTTTTTTTTAGCTGTCAAAATAATTGAAAATTCATATTCCACGGCTAAGTTGTGGCACAGATCGTAGTCACACACACACACAAGCCTATCTATCTTAAAAAGAAACAAAACTATCGTAATATCTGAAGATAATGTAATTTTCCTACATTAGGAAAATCTGTAGGTACACTACCTACAGCTAGAGTCTTTAACAGATAAAGAATACTGACACAAGCTTATGTTATTGTATATGCCTACGCATGTATTACATTCAATGATCTTTATTAAATGTAGGATCTTAGCGTTAACAAAATACGTTTTTTGCTGAACAATATTTAATTTAAATGTGACGAATTAACTCAAAATCGACAAAAATAAATGAAATGATTGAGGCCAAATGTTACAACACAAAAATATCGTTACGAGACGTGTCAACGAGTGCCTTATATAGCAAACAAAACATTCCCGATACATACTTATTTAGCCATTATTAATAGATAAGTATATAGGAAGTCGATACAATTCTAATAGATTATCCTTACTAATATTATAAATGCGAAAGTAACTCTGTCTGTCTGTGTGATACGCAATCACGCCTAGATTACAGAACCGATTTAAATGAAATTTGGTATAGAGATAGTCTAGAGCTTGAGAAAGGACTACTTTTTAATGTGAAAAAAAAACTGTAAGGGGTTGAAATGGGGGATGAAAGTTTTTATGGAAATTACGTCCTTTTTAAAGCTAGAAGCTTGAAACTTATTTATTAGGCTTTTGATTAGATATAAATAAATACGACATTCAAAGTTCGTAAATAATTTACCCTAAAGGGGGGTAAAAATAGGGTATGACAGTTTTGAAAGTATGTTTGGATTTGAAGATGTTTGTTACTCTTTCACGCAAAAACTGTTGAACGGATTTTGATGAAACTTGGCACACAAGTAGATAATAACCTGAAATAAAACATAGTGGTAGGGGAGGCGAATAGGGGATTTCGGGATTTACTCGAGTGCGGCAGATTAACATAAGGGGGGCAACCTTGCACCTTCACCACTCTCACCAAATCTGGGCCCTCTATATAGTGTCGAACGTCTAGGGTAGCCCGTCAGATTAATAAAAAAAACGATGGTTTGAAATACTCGAGCGCGTCAGATTAAGGTAAAGTAAGTTAGTTACATGCAAAATAGTGTACATTTCAATAATCTGTCAATTTGGGCGTGATGAAAGAAAATTGGAGACTCGCAAAGTTGCAAAAAAAACGTCTCCTGGATTTTCTCGAGCGCGATTAGTTTTTTTTTATTTTGAAGGAAATTAGTCACGAATCACGGAAATATCATAATCTGCCGATTTGCACAAGCCGGAATAGCTAAAATCATTATTAAGTGTATAGTCCAGGAATATTATGAGTTTCACCTCAGAATCAGAGATAGTCAGCTATTAACTTGTATAAACCTTTATTTTGACACCCTAAAACTTGTCTCAAAGGCTACTTATCTTAGGGTGCCCGCGACTACTGATTTTTCAAGGTCAAAGGTCAAAAAATCATTTATTGCAAATATCTCGTTTCCTATTTTTTTTGGTAAATGTATTCATAATAAATATTGTAGAAGATTAAATTTTCTACAACTTTTGTGCAAAAATTTTTTCGATATCTTGAACCATTTTTGAGATTTCGATATTTTTTATATATTTTTTTTTTTAAACCGTCAGATTAAGGAAATTTCTCAACATAATTATCAGGTTATGGGTCAGTACAACAAAGACATCAAGAAGAACCGTCTGTATAAAAATCTGACGCGCTCGAGTATTTCAAGGTCACGAGTTTTTTTGCATTTTCAAAAATCGGCCCTGACTGATGGTCGCGTCCAAATCGTCAGTCTTTAAAATAGGAGGTACTGGAGGGTTCACTTAACATCCCTTATCAATGTCTTACGCGCTCGAGTACAATTTTTTTTTTAATATTTTCGACCCCTTCGTACGGCCACCCCCACCACGCAAAACGGCAGATTATTATTTTTCCGTTATCAGACAGACGTGGCGCGACTACCCTATTAATATCTGACGCGCTCGAGTATTTCTTGGTGACTGTTTTTTTTTACATTTTTGAAACCCTGTAGACGCTCCCCCCGCCGCTGAAGGGGAAAATATTACATAACCTTTTTTTCTTTATTCCACCTAATCTTCAAATTCCAGTAGGTCCCAAAGACGCTCGAGTAACTACAAATTTAGCATCATTGCCTCCCCTACTATAGGATTGATTTTAGCTCCGTTAAAATAGACAATTTGCTCCTCTGGTCTTATTAGATATCAATGCATCTGGTGGGGTAAGACTGATGACCTATAAGAAAACCGTGGGATGCTAATAAATTAAGGTAGCCGTGAGAATTTTGATCCAGATTGCTAGGTTTGATATCGACATAGATGTCAACTGTAATTATAATATTACTATAGGACTGATGATAGAAGTCGGTCCATTGAGTCAATAAATGGGGAAATATCTCTTTTAGATGGAGATCTAATCAGTCCAATTAAGAGTGTCTTAGAATTAAGTCTTGACAACTAGACAACTAGCATCATTAAACTTTGGTTCCTCCACTGTACATATAAGTCCGTTTTAGTATAAATAACTAGTTCATCGTTTTGGTTTTAATTCATTATTTATAGAGTTGTGGAAGTCGTAGTTTAGGATTATCGGATAATTAGAAGTTACAAACATATTCCAGGATTCAGTTAGTTAATATGTATAGTTCACAATTCATATTTAACCTTGCAAGCATAACCTTAAATTCATTAATACTTCTTATGTTTTGCTTTAGTATTTTGAAAGTAGAAACTGGAACTGGATGTAGAATTCAATATGGCTTTACAAGACTCCGGGCTACACAAATATGATTTCCCAGCAAACATGTGGTAAAAAAAAATGAGCAAAAGTATTTTTTAATTTTGCATACCTAATACAATTTTTAGAAATTATGGAATAAGCTGCGTTCACAAGTGCTATGGAGGGTAAATACAGAATAAGACAGTGAGTAAGAGATAATGACATGCAGGCATAAAATATATCAGTAATTAAATCTAGGTAGTTAATTAGTTTAAGGTAACATGCTAATTGAAATAGACCAGGTCTGATTGATTCTTGATTTCAACGTGTGGAGAGTCGTCAGATTTACGGAGATAAACTTTGCCGTTGCTCGTCCAACAATATTTATAATCAGCTGTTGAAGCAAAATCTCAAGCCAGATACAATATAGGTACGCCGACCTTTATTGGTAAGACCTTCGGATATAAATATAGGTACAGACCGTTCATTTGGGTGTGTCTTGTTGTAATTTTTGGCATTTCTTACTACTAAGCTTCTTGCTTTGTTGAATCACGAAGAACACATCACATGAAGTTCGCGAAATTTAACCACGACTGTAGAAGTTCCTGATTTTCCCTTGATGTGGAAAACATCTTTTAATATCACTTAGTTTAAGATCAACGTCAAGTGCCTTACAGGTTACACACTTTGGACTCTACCAATGAGCTCAAGTTTATGTTCCTTATTAGACTGACACGGTAATTTCTTCAGTAGTAGACTTTGATCATAGATTTTACATCTTCCCTAAACTTAAATTGTTGATCTTCACAACAAGTTTCCCTGGGTCTTTTTTTTATCCGCTGAGACGTGGGATGAAATGCTTCATGATAAACTATGTTAGAAACATCAGAATCCGATACTGTATGTTTTATTACTTCGCCGGACGGAGGGCTTTTCACCAAACGGTTCAATGTTCATGTGAGGTATTCACCTCACATGAACTTCATCGTGACTGTCTGAAAATGTATGTAGTCTTCTATATAATAGTTATAAAACATTGGTCCCAATATTTTCCTAGGTACATGCCCAGTCAACATCTGCATTCAATCGCGTTCCTGAGACGAAATGTATACCCTATTCGTGGACATTTATATACATACTTACCTATCATATTAGTGATTCAGTCATTATTGCTAACGTAGCACTTAATAACTTAAACACAATCCCAGGAATAAAGCAATTTTTATATGTAGTTTTGGGTTGGCCGCCCCATTGGCAAGGCAAGGGGCTATTAGTAAATCATTGATTTGTCTCTATAATTCGATCGTTTACCTAATCTTACATACATCTTGGTTATTTCTAAAACTGTGAATTAATAGTCTCAGGTCTTTTAATGTGTTTGTGTACGTACATGCGACCGGTAGTACAAGCGCTGGCGCACTTAAAAACTCAATACTTTACACATTTGTCACAGGGCCGGTCAAATTACGACGGAGTCATTTGAGTCGCCGCGTGCTGTACGAGTAGCAGCTGAGTGTACGTCATCTTTCGTCGGTTGCCTTACA
Source organism: Ochropacha duplaris (assembly GCA_951361185.1). Classification (NCBI taxonomy): domain Eukaryota; kingdom Metazoa; phylum Arthropoda; class Insecta; order Lepidoptera; family Drepanidae; genus Ochropacha; species Ochropacha duplaris. The sequence goes on from OX592690.1 coordinate 9,075,380, forward strand.
GCGTTTATTTTGCGATGTCAATACCACTAGTGAATTGTATTTGAAATTTATATTGTTATAACCAATAAATTATATCAATTCATTGTTGGTTTCATGGTCGTTGGACAAACCTACCTGTTTTATGAAGTGGTTTGCTGGAACTGTAACGTTTTTATGAGGCACATTGCTTAGCACTGTTTAAAATTCATCTTTTATTTTATTACATAGAGATTTATTATACCTACAATAAAGATTAGGTACATACTTGTAAATTTTTATATTTCATGAGTCATAATTTATACCAAATCTATCTACTAAGCTTGTTTTTAAAAGAGTTATTGCTGAGTTTATCAGGAAGTGCAACCTTGTGAACCAGCATTAGAGTCTTATTATTATTTAATTTATGGCGTATCTCGAAGAAAGGCAAAAAGGTTTGAAGTTGATAAGAATGATTGGGCACTTACATTTGTTCTTTATATTACCTATATCTAATAAGTAACTACGCCAGTTAAAGTTGAATATTAAATAGTATCTAATAGTGAAAGTAAATACTAGAGTAGAAGAGACCAATAAAATAGGAAATAAATACCTAGACAGTTTTGAAATACTTTGTAGCTTACAACGTGTCACAGATAGAAAAAAAACGATGAAAGATATACTACAATACATTTAGGTAGGTACATTTTATGGATCACATTGAGTTAAATAGTTAAAGTAGCTTTAAATTTTGGACATCTTGTTGATTGTATGAGACTGAGCTTAGCAACAAGTGAATCTGATACGAAAGAAAAATAATAAGTACCTAGTGATACTACATCTAAGTAATTTTTGTTTTTCTGAAACATTGGTGTTGTTTTTTCTAAAACTGCCAGATTTCTTGTATGAATAAACTGCCCTATATGCTCTAAAATTATAATTTCACCGTTTTGTTACACGTTGTATATTTATTTGGGCTATCGATGTGCAGAAAGCTTTGCAATAGTTGCTTTTTAACCTCGTGCTCTTTTGATTCCCTCGCTAACGCTCAGGACTCGCTGCGCTCGTGATTCAAAAATAAGCACGAGGTGAAAAAAAAACTTTGCACTCGAGTGCAACACGTAACTTTTCATCCCACCTCAGCGAGTAAATGACTAAATGCAAAAAATAAACTTCCTCGTTGCTAGAACCACTCATTTTAGGGTTTTCACTTGTTTCAAGTGTTTTGGTTTTAACTTAAGGTTTTAACTATGTGACGTGAAAATAAAACGGCACGCGCAAAGCAAATTAATAACAAGTGCGAGTCGGACTCGCGCACGAAGGGTTCCGTAAAAAAAGGCAAAAAAAACACGTTTGTTGTATGGGAGCCCCCCTTAAATATTTATTTTATTTTGTTTTTAGTATTTGTTGTTATAGCGGCAACAGAAATACATAATTTGTGAAAATTTCAATTGTCTATCGTGGTTCTTGAGATACAGCCTGGTGACAGACGGACAGACAGCGAAGTCTTAGTAATAGGGTCCCGTTTTTACCCTTTGGGTACGGAACCCTAAAAAGTACACCAAGAAGGTTCCGAGTCTGAGTTTTTCACAAATTAAAAAAGGTTGTATGATAAATTCGGCACCATGGAGTAAATAGGTTTAATGATGTTTTGAATTCACAAACTTATAGCACACGATGTTCTAAATTAAATTTACTTTATCCTCTAGCGGATAACGGCTTTCGTACAATCGAAGAGCAAAAATACTCTTTCCGAGATGGGTATTTTTTTTTAAACTTACTAATATAATACCTACCATCTAAAATATAATTAATTTTAAATATATAAATACAGAAAGAAAATAAAAAAGAAAAAAAAGGGGCGACCAGCTAATCAAAAGAAGAGAGACAGCTGGTCAAAATTGCTGCCAGTTGGTAGCGTGCCCAGAATGCTGGCGGCATTGCCACACTGTATGGCAATGCTTATTCTTTGGCCAGCCTTCTGGTCACGGGTAGCGTCGACCAGGCGCTTTTTGAAATGTTCCGAAACAATCGATGGGCTCCTGGCCCCCACGGGCCCAGCGTCTCTACCCCAAACGGCTCAAACATGAAGGCCTTGTCGAGGTTTCCATATTTGCGCCGTTTGAGGTTTTCGGCACAGTCAGCCGCCCCACCGGTTCTAGGTGGGATGGTGCAAGAGTATCGACGCAAGTTTCGTCCCATACTAAAGGCCGTCCCATCTTCCAAGGCATCAAAGTCATCCCGTCAGGTCTTTTGCCATCGTCCCATTGAAATTATTAGCCTAAATCAAGCTATTATATGAGACGCCGATCCATAACCGTTCTTGTTTGTCAAATACATCGTGTTCATCTTTCACTCACTCACTAGCCTACTTAGGTAGGTACTTATTATTGAGTTTTAATGGGTAACTGTTCGTTTTTTATAAATCATTTTTACACTTATATATTATTATCTATAATTTTGTATTACGGCAAAGCTATAAATGTAGATATATTTGTAGATATACTAGAAAGTTATTAAAAAAAATGTTGTTAAGCAAAAATCTGCACAATATAACTGTATGCGGCCCGGCCCAATCCCTTAAAACTTACAGACCACTAATAATGTTCCACAATTTGAAGCAGCGTAATTTTAGACGCTAGTCTAAATAGGATTTGTATTTGTACCATTACTGGTAGTGGTACATAATACTGAATCTTATTGACAATCTGTTGTTCGGTTCGCGATGAACTTATGTCAGGGACGTTTGATAAAACTTTGCGCCCGCCACAAACACTTAAATTTCTTAAAATTATGCCGCTATTTCAATACGAATTCCCTTCTTATTTAGTTTTTTTTTCATTAAAATGGGTAGTTTGACCCAATAGCAAAAATTATGTTGATAAAACCTTAATAGAACAAAACAATAAGAGTGACGCATAAGAAAGAAACAAAGATAAAATACGCTTCAACCAAATTGGGTTTTACCCTTCACTCGTCTGACAGCCACCTAACAAAATTATAATTAGTGAATAATAACTTCTAAACATGATGCCATTGAATTGTTTTCGTTAATAACCTACCTACGTTTAATCACTGATAAAGCTGTAAGAATAAGAGTCAAACAAACAAGGTCGTTGATGTAACGGATGATGACGAAGACATCTTTGATAACTAGAGTTCAGTGTTTAGTGAGATAGCGCTATAAATTATACGTCATTCATTTACTAGTAGGAACGGAGGAGCAGGAATTTAAATCAAAGGGTCTTAATCACCAGATTAAATACCAATTTATGTAGGTATTAATCTAACTAAACCATCACATCATATTATATTACAATTTATTTTACTTATAAACGACTACGTTTTATTTTCATTTTCATATATCCTATCAGTTAGTTTTATACTAATTATAAAATTTTAAAATGAAGTTTCTATAGAAATACTATAGCCTTTTTCCAGCATACAATTCAAATTCCCATGTTGACGATAAGGGGCATAAATCAGAAATAAACACAAGTGAATTTGCTCGTGTGAACTCGTCAAGTTTTACGAAAGCGAGACGAATTCCACTTGCGGAGTGAAAACGAAACCCAACGCTTTGGCGCTATTGTACCTACCCTTAAATCATTCTTATTTCAATGCATAACGCCACATTTCATCTTTTCAACATTATAATTTTTCTCAAAAACATTGGAAACGCGATTCAAAATACAGCAAAAGTCTCCTGTACAGTAAAGGAATTTACAGTAGTTGCCACTGTAACTTTAACGTTTGCCTAAGTATGAAAGTTAATGAATTGATAGGGCTCAATAAAACAGAATATTGCGATCAAAAAATCTTTTGGCCTTTACAATTGAATTTTATGCATGTCATAAAACTTTGCAGAATTTATTACTAGATAAGCGTACCATCTACTTATACACTTAGAACTGGATGATAGGCTCTCTTATGGCAAAAGGCCAAATCAAGGTTACTTTCTGAACCAAATTATATTGATATACCTAATCATGTAGGTCTGTTTTACAATCGTATATGACTAGACATTAAAAGTAGGTTACCTGAAACAAAGGCGTGTGTGACTCACCGTAGGGTGTACGTGTGGATGGGAGTAGAGTTGCATTCTGCGCGTATCCAATGTATACGTATTTGACGGCAGATCGTTCATGTCGAAGGTTGTCTTCGAAAGCAGGCCTGGAGTCAGCCGCGTGACGTCATCGTCGCTTGTCCCATCGAGGCTTGCCCCATCGGCACTATGAGCTACTGCCGACAATAAAACCTGCTTTGAGATTTGATCGTGTGTTTCAGCTAAACTGTTGCTGTTGGTTTGCCTTTTAGAAGACAACAATGCCTACTTGCGTCATATCCCATGAAAGACAAATACGTTCAATACTTTCAAAATAATGGAACTTGTTGAAGTAAAAAAAAAATTAATATAGGTCACTCTACCTAAATAAATTATATTTGATCATACATGTGCCTCATAGGTACCTACTTTAATTGAATAAAAAACATCTGATAGTATTTTGGACCTAGGTACATAGTATTTATTTTGTAAATTGTTTTAAAATATGGCACCTTTTAAGGGTTCTGTGGTCAGTAATCCCTGTAATGTTTTTGTTATTGTATCCCTTATGCAACCTTCAGCCATTTAACTTGTTAAAACATTGGTGGTTACAACTAAAACAAAATGATTACAAAATTTGCGTAAATTTCGATTGGCGTTTAGGAACCTATCACTGATTTTTATTTCCATTAGCAGTCCAAGTAGCAATAGATCATTAAAAATCATTGTTATGTTCCTTCGACAATTTTTCGATATCATTTACAGTTTACGAAATTTAATGACCGTTTCGCATAAATTAACTACCATGTCCCCAGGCTGGGGTACCATGTGTACCCCAGCCTCTAAAAAATCCAAAGAGAGAGACAAACTTGCTGGAAACATGAACCGTAACGTTCACGGATTAGATATCAGACTGATGACATTTTTACACAGTAAAAGTACCTATGTATACACATATGCGAACTTGTCCAGTTTATTGAACTTAAATTTAACAAAACATCTCACTAAACTAGCGACTAGCCCCAAAACTTAACTAAAACTACATATCCTCTAATAATTTATTTCTGAAATTAGCCTTCAAATTTACCGATGTCAGATTGTGGTAAAATACAAGACTATCAAAAGTAAAAAAAACATATTAAGTATGTCTAGTTTAGGTTGTCGAAAATTATTATCGTAATTTAAGCATAGGTTATTAAGCTTCCTGTATTATATGATTAGTTGAGATCTTTATACTACGCTGAAGCGACCACTATACAATTTTTTATAACTCGTGCCTACTTTTATTTGCTCATTTCTAAAATTTCAATCATCTTCAATTTTATACTTTTAATGACTTTAAAAATTTCAGTTTAATTATGCATGTAGATTTGGAGTATCTATAACTTTACTAACATCCATCCTATCTATCGAACATCTATGGATCTTTAAAAAGTAAAATCCTATAAAAAACTTTATAATAATTTACCTACTGTCTGAACTAAACATACCTTGATATGTAGGGTACAGAATATTTTACTATGTTTGCATAACTAACTAGACAACGCTATATAATAATTTGTTACATTTAACGCTACTTACCCAGCTTTTTAATTTCAGTACGAAGTAGAACTTTAACACCTGCCTCAAATATCAAAAGTCACCTTGTATAATCTGAAGAATTGTGTGCATCCTTGATAAACACTAAATAAGTTTGTCCAAGTTTGATGTTTTAGAATTCACTTTTTCGCATGTAATAATATATTATTTCTAAAACTTTTATCGCTCTTGACTCTCCCAAGACTTATTTATTGTTAAGTAATGAATTCTTACTTTTGTTTTCATTAATTATGTAAACAACGCTCGTAGTACCTAAATATTATTGTATTTTAAAGTATTATTTTTAAAATAAAGAGTCTGGCAGAGCACGTCTTAGAAGAGGCGCGGGCGGCGACAGCTTCGCTTGTTTCGGATATTTTATAAGCGGAGCACACGGCGAGAAACGCGTGTCGTGGCCAAGCAACGGACTGACTGACTCAAATACATACGCGAACAAATCCCGCACTCCAATCCAATGTCTTGAAACGCAACATCAACGTAAAGCTTGACGAAACCGCGCACGTAGGCGTTTGAGCTCTCGTCGCCTTTTGCATAAATGCAAAGATTTTTTTAGGAGATTGCACTTAAATAATTATGCTTAGTTTCGTCAACTTGGTAGAACGCTAACTAACTGTGATATTCAATGCAAATGTTTTTAGTAACGATGCATAAATATCGTTTATTATTTATTATGCATAGTAACAGCACATACATATTATTATTAGCATGATTGTTGAAAATTTTAACGTTTTCCTCAATCAAGGAAAAGGTAATGACGGTGATGTGGAATACTAGCGAGTGGGGAATGACGCTGTCTCATTGGTGGAACTTTGCCGCCCAACGCCAATGGCACGAGAAGGAGGAGCCGTTTGCGATCGGTTTACAAAGTTTTGTGAGACACGTCTCGCTAGCTTTCCCAATTTCCTTAAATTAAATAACTTATTTAATTTTGTTTTTAGCTTGTCACAAATCTTCACAACCAAATCAACTGTGCTATACTAAGTAATCTAACTGGGTCATAGGATATATTTACACCTGCAAAGTAAACCAGACCCTCCACCAGTGAATTCTTTATGTTAAATAACTGTCAAGATAACTTCAGACTACCTTTCGATAAACTTAACATCTGTTAAGTTAGTTCCGCAACATATTAGGAAATTACTTGGACTAATAAACCTCCCTTGGTCCAAGGGAAATTAACATGGACGATTTAACCTTTGCTTTGCTCTAACGTATTCAGGTAGGCTTAAGTGTTCAATCTCTCATAAAACGTAGGTAGGTACCTACTATAAAAAACTTTGTCAATTTCATTGTAATTTTCATATTACTTACTAGCTGTTCCGCGCGGTTTCACCCGCGTTCCCGTGGGATCTTATCTTATCCCGGGATAAAATATAGCCTATGTTCATCAGGGATAGTGTAGCTTTCCAACGGTGAAAGAATTTTTGAAATCGGTCCAGTAGTTTTGGAGCCTATTCAATGCAAACAAACAAACAAACAAATCTTTCCTCTTTATAATATTATAGTATAGATATACGTAGGTCGTGTTACTTGGTTTTTCAAACTCTGGAGGTTTCTTACTACATGTTGACTTCCAAAAAATAATAACGATCGTCATTGTGCTTTGACCATAACTTGTTTCATTGCCTTGCGGTTATACAAGAACTCAATTTGGAACCAATCAAGCAGTAGGTATGCCAATAAAAGCTGGATAGGTATATAAGTAAGTACAGTGAAAAAAAGCTTTTTTATATATTTTTTATAGCTTCAAATTGCAAACTGTACATAAATGTTTTTCTTTATTATAAACTGTACAAACTGAAAGCGGAAGGTTTCACAAGATGCCATAAAAGTTATTAAGGTTTTTGAAGACATAAAAATATACCCTTTCTGAACTTGGTAAACAATAAACAATTATTAAAGTTTTAATTGCATGGTAAATTGAAACATTTGTTTGAAAAACAAAAACTTGTTTATTTTTTATTTTATTTGTTTATTTATTCGTTACTTAAAGTTTACAAAGTATGATTATAATACAAAATAATTTTCTAATTTAAATCGATTATTTTATTTAGTAAAAAATATATGTTTAGGCACGTACCTTCTCTATACATATAATATTTATACATTGCGCCTTGAAAGCTACTATGCTGAGGAGCCAGTTCAACAAGTTTGTGCTTATTTCTAGTGTTCAATCGACATTGTTCAGTAGAGAACGAACTATCCTTCACTGAAGTTTACTATGTAAGCCTGCAGCTTACACAGTATCCGCATCCCCTAAGAAAGGATTTCCCAAGGGGATGAAATGGGAGTCCAAAGATTCAAAGATAGGATTTTTTGAAAATCAATCTCTAAATGGGTAAAAAAGGGGTACACGGGTGAAACCGCGGGGCGGAAAGCTATTTGAATAATATAGAAGAAACGCTGAAAGCCTGTAAATACAGTTTTAGAAATCCATGGGAATATTGAGCAGAGAATTGTCTCTGCTTCAGAAGAATTAACGTAATAATAGGTCTTTACCTATTAAATTGCCGTTCTGCAGTACTGGCCATTTCAAATCAAAATATATTTTTTGTTTGGCTAAGAATTCTAATTTCAAATTAATTTTATTTTAAAAACATGGATTGTTTTTTTCATAATTCAAAAGTAGTCATTTGTTTATTGATTAGTGTTACATTTTCATCGCATTTCAATATTTTTCGTCATCATGGATACGTTAAAAATTCGAGTAGGTAATTATGGAATATGAGTACCGTCGTGGCAGCAACGCGGCACAAGCGGCACGCAACATCAACGACGTTTACAGAGCTAACACTACAAACCAACGCACAACCTGTTATTGGTTTTCTCGCTTCCGTTCTGGAAATTTCGACCTGAAAAATGAACCTCGCGGTCGTCCGAAGACTTTGGTCGACAATGACGAATTAAAGGCGATTGTGGAAGCTGATAATACACTATCTACCGCTGAATTAACATCAGCTTTTGACGTTAGCGTCAAAACAATATTGGTCCATTTGCGTCAAATTAGCAAGGTAAAAAAGCTTGACAAATGGGTGCCTCATGAACTCAATGATCGCCAGCGCGAAGTACGCGTCGAGACGTGCCTTGCACTGCTCAACAGACACACAAATGAAGGAATTTTGAACCGTATTGTTACTGCGATGAAAAATGGATTCTGTTTGATAACCGCAAGCGCTCAGCAAGTTGGTTGGATACTGGTTCAGCACCTACACAATGCCCTAAACGAAAACTTACCCCTAGATAAGTGATGGTCACTGTTTGGTTGTCTAGCGCTAGTCTGTGATTCATCACAGCTTCTTACCAAACGGGGTGAGCATTACTGCAGATGTGTACTGTGAAGTACTGAACACAATGATGGAGAAACTGGCACATCTCCAACCAGCATTGGTCAATCGCTCGTCTCCGCTGCTCCTGCACGACAACGCGCGACCTCATACTGCACAGCAGACGGTCTCCAAGTTGCAAGAACTGGGGTTGGAAGCTCTTCGTCATCCGCCCTACTTACCAGACCTTGCGCCTACAGACTACAACTTTTTCCAGAATTTGGATAACTTTTTGGCGGGAAAAAAATTCAATACCCGAGAGGCAGTACAAAATGCCTTTGAAGAATTTGTTGCCTCCCGTCCAGCTGGTTTCTTTAAGAAGGGCATCAATAAACTGCCACTGCGTTGGCAAAGATGCATTGATTGCATGGGTGATTACTTCGATTAATACAAATAAAAAATACATGAAAAAAAATCGTTTAAATATTTTCATACAAAACGGCAATTTCATAGGTAAAGACTATCCCACCAAAAACATTCTCATGTAAAGTGTTGCCGCCAAGAAACCATATGGCACGCACTGTCAAAAAATAATTAGATCTGATGTAGAGCCAAGCTTCTAACTCTACTCGCCCTAACTCTATACAAGCCCTAACTTCACAAACTGTACACCTTAGTCAAAATATGTGGCTTGGCCGTTTCGCTACATTCATATAGATTCGCTACATACATGAGACGTCAATGAAAGGCGAGGGTGAACGACAGACTGATTTATTCAATATTTCCTAATACTACCCGCCACCATACGATTATTATTATACAGATCGCTGCACTTCTCCCCACTAAGATAGCAGCTAGGCTTGCTAATAATTATACATAGAAAATCTTAAACATCTAATAAAGTTTTCTTTGCCCGATTAAGCGCACGCAGTGCTCGAGCGGTCACGTCAGGCGGTGGTGCCGACGCGTACGGCCCTTGTCCTGGCCGCGGGCTAGGTGGTTCCGGTACAAAAAGTGGGTCCGCCCGCGCCTCGTCATCACCGCTGGACGTCCCCTCAATAGTACCTCCTTCAGCCTCCTTATTGATCCCCAGTTCGTCAGATGGGGAACTTGTGTCATCGGCCGTGGAACCTCCAGTCATTCGAGATAATGAGTATCTATTTCTACTCGTAGTTGGTATTATTTGATCGGCATGCCTACGCCACTCTAACCCATTACCCACATCGAGTTTATAAGAGACCGGCCCCGTTTTCTTGACAACAGTGGCTTCGGTCCACTTGTCCCTCCTCGCAGTGTAATCGCGAGCTAGAACTGCGTCCCCCACGTGGAAGTCCCTATCTGTGCCCAAAGCACGCGCGACTTGTTGCTCTTGCTTGCGGCGCACTTCAGCTGCCTTATCCGGTCGCAGCGCGTCTAGCCGGCTGCGCAAGCGCCGCCCCTGCAGAGCCACGGCCGGTGACACCCCCGTGGTCGCGTGTTCACAATTTCTATATTGGAAAAGAAATTTACTCAAAGCTGAATTTACATTCTCGCCTTCATACAGTGCCCGTTTTATCGCTTTTTTCACAGTTTTTACAGCATTCTCCGCCGCGCCATTTCCCTGAGGTCTATAAGGGGCCGAAGTTGTATGTTTGATACAGTTATTCTCGCAATATATTTTAAATTCTTGAGACGAGAATGGCGGGCCGTTGTCAGTCACAAGCTGCGAAGGTAAACCGAAACGTGCAAAAATACTTCTAAAAACGGAAATAGTTAGATTGGCGTTCGTACCTCGCATAGGCATGGCCTCGATCCATTTAGAGTGTGCGTCTACCATGATCAAATACCGTGTACCCCCACAATCCGCAAAGTCTGCATGAACACGCTGCCACGGGTGCAGCGGGAACTCCCAAGGGTGCAGCTGCGCCCGCGGCGGCGCGTCGCGAACAGAGCGGCACGCGGCGCACGACCTACATATTTCTTCAATGTCACGATCTAAATTTGCCCAGTAAATATAATTTCTCGATAAACTTTTCATTTTATTCATACCTAAGTGTCCCTCGTGTATTTCCGCTAACATTTTCTTTTGCAGGGCATCAGGAACTACTATTCTGTATTTATAAATCACACAGCCCTGATCAACCACGAAATCATTTTTCCTAACGAAATAGGGTTTTTCCGCATCGCAGCTCGGGGCTGACGGCCAACCAAAAAGTACATAACCTTTAATTTTACACAATAACGCGTCGCGTTCTGTCTCTTTCGCAATACTTTTATAACAAACTGGTAGAGACTCATCTACTAGGTTTAAGTAATCTACAGAGTCTGCGGAGCGACCCTCCCGAGGTAACGGTAATCGCGACAAAGCGTCGGCCGGGCCGTTGTCCGCCGATCGAACGAATTCAATGGCAAAATCATATGCGGCTAAACGCGCCGCCCACCTTTGTAAACGGCTGGCTGCCGTTTGTGGGATTCCCCCTTTATCCCCAAAAATATAAGTTAGCGGCTGGTGGTCGGTGCGTAGCGTAAACCGTCTTCCAAACAAATATTGGTGGTGTTTTGTAATACCGAACATAATAGCGAGTGCCTCTTTATCAAGCTGGCTGTAATTACGCTCGGGCGCGTTCAGTGTACGTGACACACAGCTGACCGGCCGCTCGCTGCCATCGCGGTACCTGTGTGCCAGTACTGCACCCAGCCCGTACGCGCTACTGTCCACCGATAACACCAGCTCGCGCCCTTCCTCATAGTGTGCTAATACCCGCTCGCTCAAGAGAGATCGCTTCGCTTCTATAAAGGCTTGTTCACTCTTGGAGTCCCATTTCCAGCCAACCTCCTTTTTTAATAAGTTGTGCAAGGGTTGTAATAATGTACTTAAACTAGGTATAAAACGCCCGTAATAATTTAGCATTCCTAGAAAACTTTTAAGTTGAGATACGTTTTCAGGTCTGGGAGCGCTGGAAATAGCCTCCAGTTTTTTTGGATCTGGTCGCAAACCATCCCTGTTAATGATGAAGCCGAGGTATTTTACACTGTCTTGCAAGAACCGACATTTACTTAATTTTACAGTGAGACCCATATCGCGTAACCTTTCGAGTACAGCTCTCAAATTTCTCATATGGCACGCCCGCGACGTGCCCGTTACACAAATATCGTCCAAAAACACGACGCAACCTGGCACCCCGCGCAACGTCTCTTCCATTAACTTTTGAAATTTTTCGGGTATGCACGATAAACCGTAGGGAGTACGTCGATACGCAAATGTACCCATGTGGGTAGTAATAGCAGTATACGGTTGTGAGTCTTCGGATAGAAGGCATTGTTCGTACGCGTGTCTCAAATCAATTTTGGTAAACTTCTCCCCCCCGCTAAGAATGGCAAACAATTCTTCAATACGTGGCAAAGGGTAGTAGTCCCTTTTCAGCTTAGGATTTATTGTGATCTTATAATCTCCGCAAATACGTATGTCGCCATTTTCTTTAACAACGGGCACTATTGGAGTTCCATAGTCTGAGTAATCTACGCGATAGATGGAGCCGTCCGCCTCGAGGCGCGCTAGCTCGCGCTCGACTCGTGCGCGCAGCGCCAGCGGTATCGGTCTCGCGCGCACATACACCGGTTCATCATTTGACAGCTGTAACCGAATAGGTCTTTTACACGTGCCTAATTTATCACAAAAAACTTCTGGAAAATCCTTACACAGTTGGCTCACGAACTCATCCACTTCGATTTCATTGAGGTTTATTTGTGTAATCTTTAAAGCTTGCAGCCATTCTCGACCTAACAAAGGACGCGAACCACCTTTAATCACATAAAGACGTAATGATTTTGCCTCAATATCACCTAAACGAGCATTTACCTCAATGTAACCGAGCGAATCAATTCGTGAACCCGAGTAGCAACGTAAAAGTAAATTATCTACGATTATATTTTTATGTAAAAAACTATTTTGATACATTTCTTCACTTATCGCTGATATGCGACTGCCCGTGTCTATTTCACATTCCATAGTTTTGTTATCAATCAACAATTTAATAAAGAAAGGTTTGTTACCTTGTGCTGTCACTTCAATGTTGAACATACCATCATCCCATCCTCGTCGCCAGTGAGACGTCAATGAAAGGCGAGGGTGAACGACAGACTGATTTATTCAATATTTCCTAATACTACCCGCCACCATACGATTATTATTATACAGATCGCTGCACACATGGGCATAAGGTGAAAAATTTATTCACTGTTCGTTACTTTTCTGTTTTTGTAGTAACGAAACGGCCAAGTCACATATTTTGACTAAGGTGTACAGTTTATTGTATTGGTGTATTGACGCTTTCCCTATTTAAGGGGTTGGGGGATAAAAGTTTCAAGTTTTAAATTTTTTTTGTTGTTTGTGTACTAATATTAGCCTAAATACCAAATTTCAGCTTTCTAGGACTTCAGGAAGTACCATTTATGAGTTTTGTTTGATGATCATCAGTCAGTGACGAAATCGGGGGTTTTTAGCTATCAATAAAATCTAAAATATAGCTGTTATCTATGCAATTGAAACTTTATATGTTTAATAAGTCTGCTATAGGCATCATATCCTGAGAATTTTGTTTATCTGGTATAATCCAAAGCGAAGTTAGAGGGTTCAAAAATACGACGAAGCGCTTCTAGAAAAGGTAGGTAGTGCCCCTGCGTTTTCGCTTCGCTGGCTTTTCTTGGCGGGGGGCACGACCGTGCCCCCAGATTAAAAACCTTATTTGAAAAATGCCTTAAATCCTCGAGTTCTACAATTGAATTCCAACCTTATAACGTACATATATTCTAAATGTTATTTTCTGTTTGTCACAGCGGTGCTTGACAACGATAGATCTGACGTCCCTGGGCGTCGGCTCCTGCTTTGGGACAGGGATGTGCTTGGTAGCTGGAATCACCATTCCAGCTACCAAGCACAGCCCATAGATTTGCTGGTCCTGGAGTCATTTTGAGCTTTTGCATTGCGGCAGTGGCGAGTATATTTTCTGGTAAGCCTTTTTCATTTTTGCCAACATTTATTTGGCTCTTTTATGTAGCACTAGCTTTCCGCCCCGCGGTTTCACCCGCGTATCCTTTGAGATTGAATTTCAAAAAATCTTTCTTAATCCTCGTCTACATCTTAAAAACATTACCTGTGAAAAAAATCAGCTTTCTAGGTCTAACACTGGGCGTTGATGAGTCACTCCTTCTCATTTTTCATACCAAGAAACGGAAATAACTCCTAACTTTGAACCCCCGTTTCACCCCATCAGAAGTGGAATTATAGGAAACGCTAAAACACGTATTTCTTTATTTTTAATTGTTAGCCTAAAAACAAAGTTTCGTGGTTCTAGCTTCAAAAATAATGTGACTTCCATACAAACTTTCAACCCCTTTTTCACTCCCTTGAGGGTTGAATTTCGAAAAATCCGTTCTTATTCCTCGGTCAAGTTTTAAAAACAACACATGGGAAAAAAAACAGCTTTCTAGGTCTAAGGGTTTAGGCTGGGCGTTGATAGATCAGTCAGGACTTCTCCTTCTATATATATAGATAATGATCTTAGAATATGCTTAATTTAAAAAATATAACATTTATTAATTTGATATCCTGAGATGGGCACATAATGTGCGGCAGATTAAATTGCTAGAAAGATACCTACAATCGGAGTAAAAAAAGCTAACTTGACTAAGTTTAACACAAATTACAAATTCTGCATCAATTATTTCCTTGTACTCACCTTGTATAGGTAATTTTTTTTATTTTCCATGTGACGTAAGTAAAAAATAATATGAATGTACATACCTACCTACCCATTACATTCATGAATATAAAATTAACTATTTGTTATTATAGGATACTTTGGATTGGGTACCTAAGTAGATTGGTACTTACTAAGTATTGGGTACTTAGGAGTACTTAGGACTTACTTAGTAGGTACCTATATTTATATACCTACATTTTAGAAGGTATGTAGATATTTATCTATACTATTATAAGGGAAAAGTTTTGATTTTTGTATGTTTGTTAAGCTAACGGAAAAACTAAAAAAAATACTTAACTGATTTTCAAAATTATTTCATCTATAGGAAGCTACATTTTCAGTAAGTACCTAAGAGACCGGATCGGATGACCCTGATCCCATGGAACTTGGGAAGGGCACTGGTATAGAATACATCCTATGTGGGCACATTGGCCCCTTCTCACCTCCATGGTCCTCAACGCTGGTTGCGTTCAAGCAATTTTGAGAAATCGGTTAAGAGTAGGTATGGTTTTGAGTTTGCTATAAGTTAAACGAAGTTCTAAACTATGTAGCACTAAATAGATAATTTGTTTTAATGTCAATATCACAACGAAATATTTTGCAGAAACTGAAAATGGTAAAATATATTAGATTTCTCCCCTATTTAAGCAATGCTTGAATACCCCACTTTGTATTTGAAGGTTATATTTTGATCGATGTTTTGAAATTTAATTTTAGATGTGAAATTATCCCTTTTCCTGCGTACAAAACGATCCCTGGAATCATAATTACCTAATTAGAATCATATTACCCCATAAGTATTTTTTTAATTTTACTGAACATGCAGGGAGTGTATCGTAAAAGCACTAGCCAAAATTGGTCTGAGGAACAAGTGCTAAAGGCTGGGTGTTTTATTTTTCTAAATGTTAAATATCGCAGGGATTCAAGGGATCATTTTAACCCTTCCCTCAGGGATCGATCTCTTACAAAACTTTTAGAAAATATGTCACAACGAATAAACCATATAATATAATGAGAAATAAGTAAGCAGTTACAAAAATAAGTAAAAAGTCTTAAAAAAGCGCAGTATAGTTTTCCCTTGAGGGGATCATTTTGCTCGTATCTGCCTTTTGACTGAGAACCATGTAATTAGAAGCAAGGCCTCAACATAGCTGAAGATGAAGGAAAAATCTGAAAATATTTGTAGTTATATAATTCCTACCTACCAATTTTTTATGCCATGGACCTTATTTTACTAAGGGTTAATATTGAATCTTACCGATCAACAGCGCGGGCGCATATCTACTTGAAGAAAATGTTAATTATGAGAAGAAATGATAATGTTTGACCCACGAATTATAAAACATTATTTCCGAGGGCTTTATACCTAATACACTCCGCGATAAATATAACCCACCCTCTTTTTTTGTAATATCCAATATAAAAATATAGTTACTATAATAAACAAAATTGAGGTATTTGTAAGTATATTTTACAATCAATTCATTATTTACAAAATTAACCAAATACGGATGATATAAAGTTTAGTGGTGCGAGTTGCAACAAAAGTATAACCCAGGTAATTTAACATAAATAAAACTCAATAGAAATACAACATAGCGCAATTATTTATTTAATTTAATATTTTGCTGATCCATACTCTTAATTACTTCAATCATTCGATCTGGTAAACTATCATATAACTTTAATTGTGTCTTAATTCATATTTTGCCATTCGTCAATTATTACCGTTTTCAACTCTTCAACTGTGGTAAACTGTCTTGATCCTCGATAGACAGCTCGTGATAAATTTCCCCAACAATTTTCAATTATATTTAAATCGGGAGAATAAGAACTTGAATATTTTTTCCGAAAAATAGTTTTTCACAATTTGAGCACGGTGAATACAGGCATTATCTTGCTGAAATATAAAATCAGGACCAGCAATTTGTGTTGCATGAGAAGTAATCTGTTCATTTATTATGTCTATGTACTGATTACTATTATTTTTTCCAGTACAGAACTTGATATCCATTTTTCCGAAGTATCCAATTCCAGACCATATTTTTACACTACCACCCCCGGCTTGACGTCGACTCAATACACATTTTTCTTTTCTTAAATCGTGAAAATATTAGGTAATTAAAACCATCAGGTCCATCTAAATTAAACTTTTTTCCATTTTTTCTTCCATTGAACATGATATTTTGCAAATTTAAATCTATCTAATTTATGTTTATCAGATAACACTGGTTTTCTTTGTATTTTTTTACGTTTTAGATATTGACACTCGTGTAAACGTTGAATATTTCGTAAATTAGTAGGTACCTAACACCAGCCTGCTCGGCAACTTGTCTTGATGTAAGAGCCGAATTGGATGCGACTCTCAAAATTAACCTTCTTTCACGTGGTGTTATTGCCCTTGGTCAGCCACTTCTCTTTCTTTTGCCATAATTTTTGGGATATTTAAAAAAAATCGCACAAACGATGACTTCTATTGATAAATTTTGCAATTCCGGCCTTTGACCAGTTTTCAGAACACAATTACTTAATTAAATTAATTTCACTTTCGTTTAAATGTTTGCCACGTGGCATTTTATATCTATAATATAAAAATGAATGAAATAAAAAAATGTGTTGGTAAGCGCATAACTCAACAACGCCTGGACCAATTTGGCCAATTCTTTTTTTTAAATGTTTGTTGATGTCCAAGGATGGTTTTTACGGCGAGAAAAATTCGAATTATTGCCGGGAAAACCCTAAAAATAGCCCTTTTCTTTTTCCCATACAAACACCCAGCTGTCAAACATTTGACGTCAATCGAAACAAAACAAAGACGCGTTTTAGAAAAATAGGGCAGAACATAAAATAATATATAAATATAGTGGCCCGGGCAGACGTTGTCCTGCTCTGAAATTAAAACAAAACTTAGAACCCAATTCCAACGCTACCTACCGGGTTCAATTGTGAATCTAAACCATCACGAATTCACGAAAATAATGACAGTCGCTGTCATTCCATTTCCGTAGAAATTTAATATTGTTTTTAGTATTTGTTGTTATAGCGGCAACAGAAATACATAATTCTAATTTGCCTCTACATAACAAATAAAATTAGAGTGTTATTATAAATTAATATTAAAATAATATTAACAAATAAATTGCTGTCTCTCAGAGTGAATCACTTGGAGAGTGGTCACTGGTTACAATCCATTCCATCCAGTAATATCGGGACTTTGTTAGACCGCATAACGTAAAGTTTTTGTATTTGTCTTCGTCTTGGTTCCAGTCCTATCATCCTCATCGCTTCCGCTGTGGGGACCTCGTCAACGAGCTCAGCCATCATGCAGAGGATCTTCCGAGACACTTTCGTCGCTACTGTCAATAGCGGAGAGATCATTTTCTAGAATACAGGCGATAATACTGTCAGTTATCTTCATTTTCTTCTTTTAAGGGTCTCCACACATTGTAAATAATTAATAAGAGCAGGTGTAGATATATAGGATGACTCATGGTCTATGGTCAAAAAGCTAAGGTGGTAAGCAATTGTCCCGTGCCCTATTAATGGTTAAAATTACTCAAATATTTTTTGAATTATTAATACAAAAGTAATATATTTTGGGGGGGACAGAAGTACCTTTTCGCGTAAGGTACCTTACGCGAACTGTGACCCAAATTGAGTTTTTTACCTAAGTACATTTAAAAGGCTCGAAATCGGAAAACTATCGATCGTTTTTTGAAAAACAATCACCCTTAGAGCAATATCATTGGGAATGAGGCATATGGTGGAGGGTCCGTTATGGTACCTATTAGGAGGATTTATATGAGGTACGTACGGAATTACATGTCATTGAGAATGGATCACTAACAGCGGCACGATAATTATGTAACTGAGATTTTGGATGTAGGTAATTGTAGTGCCATTTGCCACGTAAACTCTTAAAATTATACTTAGGTTACGAACTCACTGTTTTCAGAAACAAATGTGTTTGCCCCTTTGACCCTTTCATAGGAGATGGTTTTGGTTTTATGCATGACTAGCTTTCCGCCCGCAGCTTCGCCCGCACGTTCCGTACCCAAAGGGTAAAAACGGGACCCTATTACTAAGACTTCGCTGTCTGTCCGTCCGTCTGTCTGTTACCAGGCTGTATCTCAAGAACCGCGATAGCTAGACAGTTGAAATTTTCACAAATTATGTATTTCTGTTGCCGCTATAACAACAAATACTAAAAACAAAATAAAATAAATATTCAAGGGGGCTCCCATACAAAAAAAACGCTATTTTTTTGCCCTTTTTTGCTCGATATCATCACCAGGCTGTATCTCAAGAACCGCGATAGCTAGACAATTGAAATTTTCACAAATTATGTATTTCTGTTGCCGCTATAACAACAAATACTAAAAACAAAATAAAATAAATATTTAAGGGGGGCTCATACAAAAAACGCTATTTTTTACCCTTTTATGCTCAATATCAATAATGGCAACAGTTAGGCTTGAAATATTCACAAAATATTGAGTTGTATTTTTACTTTAATAATAAAATTAAAATAAAATAAATATTTAAGGGGGGCTCCCATATAACAATCGTGATTATTTTGCCTTTTTTACGGAACCCTTCGTGCGCGAGTCCGACTCGCACTTGGCCAGTTTTTTTCCCGTTCTGGTGGTATATTTCAAATTATCCAAACATAGCTTTCACCCGCGTCTTTTCTTGCGTAGAACACAAAATTTGCTCAACTTTATTATTTAGGCGCTTGAATTTTATTCTCGCGTCGGTATTTTTTTAGCGATTACTCCTAAGATATTCGTTTAAATGATACCTACCTACCTATGGTGTAAAAGAGTAAAATAATGTGCATGAAATACTTAAAGCCTCTAACTTATTTAAAATGATAAGGATTAATACCGTAGTCTAAATAAGCTGAGATAAAAGGCATTATCCTATCGTTTATGTTTACAATAAATTTTAAATTAATTATCTAACAAAAGATAGAATAAATCTAAATAAGAAAGTCGTTGTCAGTAGGCAACGTGCCCAGAATGCTGGCGGCATTGCCACGTTGGATGACAATGCTGATTCTTTGAGCAAGATATATGCCAGCTTTCTGGTCACGAGATGCGTCGACCAGGCGTTTAGACAATTCACGGAAAAGGTGGTGTGCACTCGGCCCCCACGGACCCAGAGTTTCAACCCCAAACGGCTCAAATATGTAACTTGTATCAAAGGACTGTATTTGCGCCACTTGAGGCTCTCTGCTACATGGCTGCACCACCGGCCTTATCTATTGTCTCTGGAAAATGAGACGGTGCTAAGGTATCAACACACGTGGCATCCCATACCAAAGGCCAGGTCTCATACCATCGTCACCAAATAAGCCTTTGGTTCTAAAATAGCTGTGACGTTGGCGCTGGTAAGAGCCCGACGGATGACATCATTGAGACAGGCGTGTCTCGAAAATCTACCAGCGCTTTTGATGCAAGATAGTCCGTGGTGACCGAGTTGATCGACAGCAGTGCCACACTGACAGCGATGTGACGAGAAAATTGGCAAGCCCAAGCGTAAACATACTGCGGATCTAAATGTGTTGGAGTCCAAAAGTGTGCCCATATGTGAAGATGGTAAGGCCTGCAACCAAAGACCCGATTCCCAAGCAAAGACTGTGAGGCGGGCCCTATCTGCGGAACTGGTTGACGTTTCTAATAAATTATTCCGTACCAATTCACAGAGAGGTTCATCCCAGAGCCGCTGCGAGGAGGGGACCTTGGGCAGTTCAGTGTTCGGGCAGGCCAATTGCCATGAAATTCTGGCCTCAGTCAAGCAAGATACCTCACAATTTGGAAAGGAAACAGAGAGTAGGTATGCGCTTTATAAGGTCATCTGTGCTAAGACCGAAGTATTTTTTGGCGAGAAAGATCGATGCCACGAGCTTATTATTTTTTTATTTTTTTTATTTAGGTTTACCAACAATTGTTTACATAAAAAAAAAATAGGTAACAATCTATATATATAAAAGGAGAAGTCCTGACTGATCTATCAACGCCCAGCCTAAACCCTTAGACCTAGAAAGCTGATTTTTTTCCCAGGTGTTTTTTTTAAAACTTGACCGAGGAATAAGAACGGATTTTTCGAAATTCAACCTTTAAGGGGGTGAAAAAGGGGTTGAAAGTTTGTATGAAAGTCGGTCATTTTTGAAGCTAGAATCATGAAACTTTGTTTTTAGACTATCAATTAAAAATAAAGAAACATATGTATCAGTGTTATTTAAATTTCTACCCCTGAGGGGGTGAAACGGGGGTTGAAAGTTTGTATGGACGTCCGCGATTTTTTTAAGCTACTGCTGCCATGAAACTTTGTTTTTAGGCTAACAATAAAAAATAAAGAAACACGTATTTTAGCGTTTTTTAAAATTCTACCCTTAAGGGGGTGAAAAAGGGGTTGAAAGTTTGTAGGGAAGTCGCATCATTTTTTAAGCTAGAACCATCAAACTTTGTTTTTAGAATAACAATTAAAAATAAAGTAGCACGTGTATTAGCGTTTTTTAAATTTCTACCCCTGAGGGAGTGAAACGGGGATTCAAAGTTACGAGTTATTTCCGTTTCTTCGTATGAAAAATGAAAAGGACGGACTCATCAACGCCCAGCCTACACTCATAGACCTAGAAAGCTGATTTTTTTCACAGGTATTGTTTTTAAGATGTAGACGAGGAATAAGAAAGGATTTTTTTTAAATTCAATGTCTAAATGGGTAAAAAAAGGATACGTGGGTGAAACCGCGGGGCGGAAAGCTAATAATACATACAAATCTGTAATAGTTACGAAATAATCGCCTAGACACACTTAACGATTACATCCTGTATATGAAGTAGATTTATGAAAAAAAGTGTTCAAGATATTCATCGCTTCTTGATGTTTCTAAATTTCAGGACTGTTCAGGTTGTCCCAAAAAGTCCGTGAAGTTTTAGTGGAACGACGACCAAATTTTTCAAGAACCTTACTGGGCTTATTCGGCCGAGGACTATACTTTACTGTGACTGTTATATAACGTGATTTTAACATAATAGAAGAATATTGCAAATAAAGGACCGGTTTAGGCTTGATTGTCTTGTAACTAAAGCCTTTAAAATAAATAAATAATAAAAAGTTACCGCTACGCTTAAGAGGCGGAACTTCAATATAAAAAATAAATATATAAAACGGGTACTAGGCTCGTACTACCAATATATAAAATTCATTGTGATATCTACCAGTCCAGAAAAATGACACTTTAAAAATAGTGTTGTGCATGTGCAGGTATATCGACGTTGTCGATATTTTCTGTAAATTACTGATATGCGATGCAATGGCAAACAGATGTGTACGCGATTGACTAAACATTTTTCTTAGAAATGTATACAGGTTGTGGTTTTGCATTTTCGCCATATTTATAGAATTATATGGTGTCATTTTATAGAACAACATTAAACACGGGGGGGATTTTCAATTAAGCACAATTTTAAAATAATATGTAATTTTACTAGTGTGATTTTATAATTGAATCGTGTCACATCACACTTCGTAAATATGGCAAAACCACAACCTGCATTTAATACACGTATACATTGTATGCAAAAATGTGTATACATTAACTTCTTTTGCATCGCACAAATGGGTAAACAACTATGGACTAAAGAGTACTTGACTTGTACTGAAACTATTTATTTATATTCATTTTGTAAAGCCTTGTTCTCCCTTATTTTTTACAAAATCTGCATTGTTATTTCGGACAAAGCATTATTTTTATTTATACATTCATTTCTTTTTTTTATTAAAAAATGCTTTGTTTTTCTTTCCAACTGCCTGAACCCATAGTTTACATCTGTAAAAAAATCATTAAATAAATCAAATAAAATTTTATCAGTCTGATTATGGTTATTAATATTTTTGATGAGATTGAAATGAGGTCAATAATGTAACGTCGTGGACTTATACCTATAATTTATACGCAGAAAAAAGATGTCGATATCGATTATCGATTTGGATTTGTTTCGATCGATAGAACACCAAGTAGTTTTTTGCTTTTTTTTTAAATGTCGAAATTAAACTACTTTTCTTATAATACTCCATTGCCGGCGGCGGTATAAACAATAATGGCAGTTAACTGACATTCTTTTAAGAAAGAGACAAGTTAATATGTTAGAGTATTTAAAAAAACGCAGCCATTTTATTTTGCACCTGTTTCATACATTCAAAAGTTGCGCCAGGCTGTCGGTGAGTTTAGTGTAGCGGTTACATTCTCTTTGAGTATTGTCAAAGAGTAAACTAACTAGGGACTTTTTGGCGGGAACTTGCGAAGTGACGTTGTGTTTTCGCTTTATTTTCATTAAATTCGTGTATTTTGAGTTTTATTGAATAATTTTGGTGGTGTTTTGTCCAATAAAGATCAATCTAAGTGCACAAGTGAAGTGAAATGAAATGAATGCGTGTATCGTGACTTTCCAGATTGTCCCAAGAAGTCCGTGAAGTTTTATTGGAATAGCCGCCAATTTCACTAAAACTAGACTGGACTTGTACCGACGAGGACTAGACTTTACAGTGAAAGTGACAATAAAACGTGTCTATAACATAAAAAAATGAATATTTTAAATTAAGAAATGGCTTAAAGGTCTAGATACCAAGCCAAAAACCTTGAAAACAAAAAGTTAACTAACTAGGTAGGTATACCAAAAAGTTTAGTTAGGTACCTACCTCAGAACAATAACTAACACGAAGTACCTACCTAGTCAGTTACTGACACCACAGATTACTGATATGTAGCTAGCTACAGATGTGACAGTCGAATTTGCCTAGTTTCTACATTAGCAGTTATGGCACTGTTGTCGCTTTATCTATTATGGCGCGACACACACACATACAAAATCGAATAGTGCTGTCCATCTATTATTTATTCAATATGGCTGTTATCGATAATTTTTTGTGTAGTGTAGTGATGTACCCGATATCGACAAAATCTTCTAGGGTTTAGGGTATTTATCCTTTTTTTTTAGGTAGATAATCAAATAAAACAAATTATCTATTTTGTGGTCATTTATTTGCTTTCTTTTACCTATAAGTTTTATATTTTCTTAGCGCTAGATGTTGCATGATTGCATTTTCAAGATTTACTTTTCTTCTATTTTTCCACTTAAAATTTTATTTATTATATTGCATCAATTGTGGCATTGCAGGCGAATTATGAGTGCTATGTAATATTCCATTACATCTAGACTGGTTGTGTCAATATATTTAATATTTTTGCCAAAATTCTTGACGAGGAGAATTTGGTTTCACTGTGCCTCTAAGTTTGCCCCTTAGTTGATCTGACGATCCATTGACGCTGTCGAATAGGTCACCACTACTGCTGTAGTCTCCATTGTCTCTATAGGAGTGTTGAGCCGCTTATCTGAAATATTGAATTTGTTTAAATAAACATTACAACAGAATAAGATAGAACAAATAGATAGTGGAAACATTGGAAAGTTGGATGAATAGACAGATAGTGTTTCTTTCCATGGAATTTTGACAGGACAACGTCTGTTGAGTGAGCTAGTAATTTAAGCTTTACAGGGTTGACATTACTGTCTGATTCTGTCATAGCCTCTGTGTAATTAATTTATCAAGGTAAGATCAATTTATTCATACCTGTGATGGTAATTGTTTCTCCTGTTGAGTTGTTATAATTTTGTTCTCGGCTCTGACAATAATTGTTTTCATGCAGTATATGATACCCTGGAATTATTAAAAACATTAAAGCATTAATGCCTAGTAGTATAAGTAGATTAACTAGAACTGGAGATGATTTGTGTAGGTATTTCAACTAAATAATTGTTTTGTGTAGTGACTGTAAGTGTAGTGAGAAGGAAAAATACGCGCAGAATAGAGGGCTTTAAGAGCACCCACAGACGTATAATATTGTAAGTGGGCCAACTATTGAACAACTTATTTGCATTTTATAATTCAATCAACTAAAGTTTATAATTGTGTGTAAGAGCTCCCGCAGACATACAAATGTAAGTTGACCAACTAAAGTAATTTCTTAAATAGTTAATTTAAATTACTTACATAACTATTATAATTTTGTATAAAAAATATTTTGTATTAAAATAAATCTATAGAATATTGTAAACATAAAGCTACAGAAAGTGGAAGGATACAGATTAAGTTGGACAAGATGTGTGTCTGAAGGAGCCCTAAGATGACAACTAACTGTTGCTTTAGGTGAAAGCTAGTTGCAAGCTAAAGTATAGGTTACATTAAAAGTTTACATTCATACCTTTAGCAAGTGGTAAGCCATGAGCAATTTCCTGTTCCGTAAACAAGCAAGGATAGGAATAACGGATTCGAACACCAGCCTGGTCAAATTGAGTTTGATCAAAATGTTTTTCACAGACACGTTTAGTCATCAATAGGTTCTTTGTCAATCCAAGTAATTTATCGTTCATGGGCATGCAAAATAGTTTGCGAGTTTTACTTGTTGAATCACAACCACCAACACAACACTTATATGCACAACGCGATGACGAGAAAGTATGAAGCACAGTAAAAGAAACAAATATCACTGATCACTGTACGGAGTACAGCAAAGCGTGGAATTGTATTGTAAACGGAGGAAAACACAAGATAAACTGCTCGACTCGATGTTATATGAAACAAACAATGGCCGATTTACATTATTTACCTTTCAAACTGTCAAAGGTGTCAAACTACCAATGACGTAGGTACACACACATTGACACAAAATTGGACACTATAAGCAGAGCACAGATTAATAATATGTAGCAAGCTACAGCAGCGCCAGAACTGTAAGATTGGAACTAGAGCTGTCACCCCCCGACTGACACAGACTTTCTTTACCCAAGCAAGAGTGTCGCACAGCACACAAAGAGAATATAAATACTACGTAAAAGAGACGGAACTTAGAACATCGTTTTATATGCTAAAAATTGCAATTGACTGGCCAATCAGAATATGAACTGTCAAAATTGACAATAGGTTTAATAGTGCCATACCGATAGTAGAAATTACTATCGATATCGATACGTGTAGTGATGTAATAACGAAAAATCGATATCGATAAATATTACTGCTGGCGGTGCGTACCCTGCCTGCGGATGGTTAAGATTTTTATAGAGTGACTTTGAATTAAGAAAACACTTTTTATTTATATGATTTATTTAATTATAGGTACAAACTTTTTTTTTAACTAAGCCACCTTCCGGTTCCAACAACAACCTTGCCTTCGATCATCAAGATACCTAGAAATCATCTCAGCCCACGAAAAACGCCCCCCCCCCGGCAAATAACGCCAACTCTTCATTTTTTTCTTCCGGGGAGTGAGTTCTGAAACAGGACAAAAAAAAACAGATCAAATTATTTATTTATTTCTAAAAAATTCTTGAATATCTTAAATAATTTTGAACAGTATTCTGTTTTTATTTTAAGTACCTACATAGCAGTCCCCCAATGCAATGCAATGACAATATTATACTAATGTTAAATGTAAGTGGACAATATTTCTTTTCTTTTTTGATTTCCTTTTTGAACTTAAAGGTGTTTTGTATTGGGGGTTTCTTTTTTTTATAGTATATTGTTATTTTACCTTCATTTTTCCACTAATTAAACGAGAATCCTGACATCTGTTCATCATGGAGTGGAGAACATTTAAAATTTAGGCAAAGCATGGCACTTTTCTTGAGTTTTGTTTGATTTTTGTTTATATGAGCCTTTTTAAAATGATCAGCTCAGATATTTTTGTAAGAGGGCAATTTTTTAATTGGCAAATTCACTAGGTCTTCGTTGCCTGTAAGCCGAACCCATTCTTTGCAACTGAAAAAAAAACATTTATTTTTCTTCACAAAAGTAAATACAAAAAGAGCACTATGCGAACCTATTTTGTGATAGACTGGTGCCGATTGTAGGTTTTATAAAACCTATGTAGTACAAGGGTAGGGTCCCACGGATTGTTAATACTACTGCAACAACGTGGTCTGTCTTTTCTTACAGAATATTGCAATGGAACAGAGATAATTATAAACGAGAGTAGAGGCGCTCATCATTCCATCCCAATCGTTTGTTACTACAGTAGCGTTTGACCACCCCTCACCTGTTCATAAGTAATGTTGTGGACGAAATACTAGTTGCAAGTAAAAATAATGCTGTGAACTGCCTCCTTTTGGCTCAAGGATCCCAAAAATGTAGACACTTACCGAAATATTGCAAAAAATCAGGGACACTTTAAATGTGCTTCTTTTATACCACATATCTCGCAAGTTCGTTGAGAACTCCTTCATTTTTCGTATATTTTAAGAAGTTTAGACCTAGAAATCAGATAAAATTTAACGATTTTGGCAAGCACCCAACAATCACTTCGCGCACAATAATTGAGTCCCTATCTTTGGATTAAACAACGTAAATGTCTCACAAATGTTTATGGCGGAGGAGAATTCCTTCTGCTCAACGCCTGGAACACAAATATGGGATAAAACAAAAACAACCAAGATAACTAAAACGAATTTAGCGAAACTAAACCAGTAAACACAACAAACAAAAACATAGAAGGCAGACATTTTTTTAGTGTTGCCATACTAGTTTGTACTGTTACTACTATACTACGCGTCGGTGGCGCTTGTAACTATACTATATCATGTGTAGATATTATTTATTATGATTTAAACAGTTTTTTGATAAAATATAAAATAAATATACACACTTTTATAACGCTAAAGGCGCTAACAACAAAATCATCTAATTAAAAGTAAGCTTAGAATCTTCCACGTTAAAAATATTTTTTGCCACTGCTAACCGTTTACGTTCGTTTTCTGTGTATTGCGAGTACATGGCATCGATTGCCTTACATTTATTTTCAGTACCTAAGTTTCTAACCACTGACAGCACAGACCACAGACAGATAGATTTTATTTATCCTCATTGTTTGTACCGGCCAGTGGCCACCGACCGGCTAGTTATCGAGTTACTTATTTATTACCGACAAAAAATTGAGTTATTGAATAATTAATAACATCACATTCGAACATTACGTGGAATTTACAAGTATCTTTTTGGGATTGTGCCAACCACAATTTTATAACCCACTTGAAACATTACAACTACAAAAAAAAGTAAGCCAATTTTTCTTCATTTTATAGTTTATGATTAAATTAAACTTTAAATAAAAGAGAAAAATATTTTCTGTTAGAAAATATTTTTCTCTTGGAAAATAGGAAATAAAATTTCACTGTCTCACTTATCTCACTTGGGGGATGAAATTATTTTTTATGTTAGTATATTTATTAAATTATTGAATAGATTTATGGTAATAAACATCCACACAAACTTTCTGATTGAAATCTATACTAATATTATAAAGCTGAAGAGTTTGTTTGTTTGTTTGAATGTACTAATCTCAGGAAGTATGGTTCAAATGGAAAATATTTTAGTGTTGGATAGCCCATTTATTAAGGAAGGCTATGTAACATCACATTATGCTGTGAAAATCCCACGGGAATGCAGGTGAAACCGCAGGGGACAGCTAGTGATTAATATAGGATACAATAAATATTCTTATAAATACTGATGACTGTTTTAAGTCCATATAACATAACTCAATGTTAGTGTTCATCATATAAAGCATTGACGAAATCAAATTATTTAGTCTCATGTATTGATTTTGTGAAAGTCAATATGTGATAGAGTTAATGAGTTGAGCCCATCTATGATGGAAAAAGAGATAGGTACCTATATTCTACTTAAATATGCACATATTACTATTTAAATTAAGTAAATATAACTCTCTGACCTAATTTTCTACTCTTCATGCTATATGGTGTAAAATGTAAAATATCACTATTGTAGGAACCTATATGAAAGTGTGTGTACATTTCTTCACATTTAGGTACAGTTCTTTTATTGTTTCAGGACACAATGCTGTCTTCAAAGCTGAAAGTGAACAAAAAGCTTTTACCCATAAAAGGGCATTTCTTTTTCTTTAATGCAGGTATGAAAATAATATTAATCCATTTATATATTTATTTAATTATTTGGCTTGCTAATAGGATAAATGTCCCACAACTACTTTTAGCATAATAGAAGTCTAGGAACTATGATTCAAATTATTAACAATGTTATTAAACATCAAAAATATAATTGATAAGTGAAAACAAAAATAAAGTTTATAAATTATAAAAGAAAATAAGTAGATCAAATATTGAATTTTAAAATATACCTACATGTTTTATTCTAAAACGTAGTGTTTATATTCTCTTTGTTTTATTCAGGTCGTTAATTATTTATTACCTATCAAATAAATAATATTTCATAGACATTTTCACTCCTTGTGTTTTTTCCAAAAACATGGAGTCTTTATTTACAAAAAGCTAAATGTAAATTTTTCATAAAAATATATGATTTTCATACAAATAATATCCCACCTTTACAGATTGAATTTCTAAAATAAAAACCCTTCCTTAATGCTTATAAAAAGGAAGCTTTGTACAAATTTCATATTCCTAGTATCAGTAGTGTAATATGTCAGTCAGTCTATGACAATAGACAGTAGGGTATTAATAGATGACAGCAGCCTGGGACTAGTTGATAAAACTGTATTTTTGGGTATAACACTTGATAGAAATTAAGATGATACTAGACCTAGTTAAATGTGGCTTACATAATCGATAAGAGAATTGTCTACAGTAGGAAGATATGTTTATTTTTGTGTGTTGATTTTTGTTGTGCTACGGAGCGGCATATTCGCTAAGCGAAAAAGCTCCATAAATAAAGATTAATATTTAGCTAGTAAATTGAGTTCTGCTGTATTTGCTGTAAAAAAAATTAGACAATTGACGAATGTTGAGACGGCCAGATTAGTTTATTTTGCATATTTCCATAATCTTTTATCATATTGCGTTTTACTGTGGGGAGCTGCTGCAGATATTGAAACAATTTTTGTATTACAAAAAAGAGCCATTCGTGCAATCTACAATATGGGTCCACGTGAATCATTAAAGGAAATATTTAAGGAAATAAACGTAATGACTTTACCTTCAATGTATATATATGAAAATATTATGTTCATTCGAAAAAATGTAGACTTGTATAAATCAAATGTAGAGATTCATAATTTCAATACAAGACAAAAAGATAAAATAGTTGTTCCGTATTTTAGATTAGCTAGAGTTAAAAAGTCATTTCTTGGGAATAGTGTTCGCTTTTATAATAAACTAGCGGACCCGATAGACTTCGTTCTGTCAAAAAGATTTGGAATGTGGCAGTTTTTACTACTTATTTTATAGTCGGGGCAAAAAATTCTCCTGAACAGAACCGTCACCCTGGTGATAGGGCGGTGTGTGGGGTTCAGCTCGGGTGACCAAACCCTAGTACACCGGCAAATCGACGGGTTGTTGTTGTTTCAATTTTCAACTTCTTTTTAATTCGATATGACTTGGAGTCAAGTCCGTTAAGCCATACCAATGCGTGTAATGTTTTCATTTTCCGATATTTATTATTATTATAGTGTTCATCTCCTTTACATAATATATTAGTATCTATTTAAATAATTTTGCACAGATATATTGAATTAATAATTAAAAATAATAAAACACTTTTGGTAACGCGGTTTGTGTTTGACTGATGTAATGACGTTTTTTTTTTTTTTTTGGGGAGGACTTAAAGGTGGAGGTCTGAGGGACCATAGACACCCTTACGCGGACTTTTCGGTGAGCGCTTAGGGCTCTCAACCGAGTTGCAAATTTTAGACGACTGACCGCTGAGGGCGCCCCAGTTGGGGCACGAACCTCGGCTCAGGGCGTCGTCGAGGGGACACAAAAGTGGGACGGGCTTCGCCTAAGCGATTTAGAGTAGTTTTAAGGGACGGTCGGATTACTGGTGCAGCTCGGGCCGCTGTTAATTACGGGGGACGAGACTGACTGAGTGGGACGTCGCGACGGGCCTCTCCGGCGAGGGCGGAAACGCGGGCGGTGTTGTTGTTGTTTCTTCAGGGCTGCGCGAGCCTCCCTATCCTTAATCTGAGCTAGTGTTATTGGGTCATCCGGCTCGCTGAGGGCGAGTTTAGGCCTACGGATTTTTGAAATCCCTGAAGGAGTATAATTTTTTGGCTGAATTTACTATTAATGGGTTCGCGTGGTTTAGGGCACGATCGTAATAATGGCGTGAAGCGCGCTTAATGACTTGTTTAACTGTGGGCAGATTGAGGTCTATGTGTAGATCTAGGTTGCGCATGTACCACGGGGCGCCCGTGGCTTTGCGCATGAAGCGGTTCTGAACCACTTGGAGGCTATGGATCAGCCTGGGGGATGCATGTGCGAACACAGTGCATGCATATAGCATAATGGGGCGGATGCACGCGGTGTATAGTCTCACCTTGCTTTTAAGAGCAAGTTTGGACTTTGGGTTAAGCAGGAAATGAAGGCGACCAGACACAAAGAGGGCGCGTGCGCGTACCTTCTTAATGTGGCTGGAGAAGGTCAGTCGATCATCCAGTGTGTAATGACGTGAAAACTGATACATTTTATGTCGCGTGCCGATTCTAAAACAAAAGAAATAATATCGTGAAGCCGACCAAATTGAAAACTATTCAATTTGGTCGGGTTCGCGATATTATCACGTTTGTTGAGTTTCGGAACGCGACGCACACTGTTTTGATAGATATGATTGAAATTGAACTTTGTGCAGCTGCAATAAAGTGCAAATTGACTCTTTGGCGTTAGGAACACACCTACATTGCTTAGACAACAGTGAGTGCTTGTAATTTAATATGAACTTTATTGAATAGCAATAAATTTCAAAGTGACTCTACATTTTAGTTAGAAAACGTTTGTATGGGAAAAAGGGTTTTTCCGGCAATTATTCGAATTTTTCTCGCCGTAAAAACCATCCTTGGACTTCAACGAACATTTAAAAAAAAGAATTGGCCAAATTGGTCCAGGCGTTGTTGAGTTATGCACTTACCAACACATTTTGCGATTCATTTTTATATTATAGAAGATTACCAGCATCTGTTACCAAGATGACTGACTGATTCTAGATTCAAATCATACATAAAAAAAGTTTTGAAAGAAAAAGCTTATCCCAAGGTAGCCCAATATATTCAGGATAAAGATGTCTGGAAGTAGCTGCACTCTGTTTTTTTTTTACTGTTAATTACCATTTTTTTTTAATTCGTTTTTATTAGCTTGGTATTTTTTGTTTTAGTTTACTATGTAGGTAACTAATGCGGGTTATAATTTTTTATGATTACTTTAAGAATAAAATTGTTAAACATTTGAAAAAGAAAGCCAATATAGTCATATGGTCCAAAAATATTTAAAAAAATGTAACCTTGCTGAGTTTCTTGCCGGTGCCTAGTTGAAGGCTGACTTCCGAACCGGTGGTAACTTCTGTAATTCGACCTTCATAAGTGCCCTTCTAGGGCCTAAACCTCGGAACAATAACTAGCATGGAAGCCGGGCTAAAATAAAAACCGAGTAGGTACTAAACAGTTTATTCATTTATGTCAATTAGCATATCGTAATGTGGGAATGAAACAAAACATGGCTGTTTGTTTTTATTATTTTAGAACGTGTCACAAGCAAAATGTCAAATGGTCCTCTTTGGCCCTCTTATAATGCTAATAAATACAAAAGTTCTATCCAAGACGTCAAAATACTTACGTTGGCTATCAACTTAATTTTGTAGTTTTATGTTTTGTTGATACGAGTCGGGAGTTTGACGAATTTACTAAGTGAAAGAAGCGAGTTAATTATTAATTTCTGTCTGAGAACGTGGCCAGAAAGTATATACGAGAGGTGTACAGTGCCCTGGCCAAGATGTCTTGTGTTGTTGAAGGGTGTAAAGCCCATAGTTCGAGAAAAGAAAATGAGAACGAAACGTTAACATTTCATCGGTGAGTTTAGAGATATATGTATTTTTCAATATTGGAAATAAAAAAAGTGATAGACGATAAATAAAAATAGTACTTTATGCCTATCTACTCAAAAGAATCACGTATTTGCTTTATTTTATGATTTTTCTGAAAAATAAAATTGTCGCAAGTATAGGTTACTAGTGATGTAAAAATGGTTATCGATAATCATTTCAATACTGTTGCAGATTTCCTAATGATGGTGAAATGAAAATTAAATGGAGTCAGTGCACCAATAGGTTTTTCTCATACAAACTTCCACCCCCTTAAAGGGTGATTTCTAGGATAAAAACTATCCTATGTTTTTTCCCGAGACTCCAACAATCCCTATCCGAATTTCATCTAAATCGGTTCGGTGGTTTAAGCGTGAAGAGGTAACAGACAGACAGACAGACAGACACACTTTCGCATTTATAATATTTTATAATTATAATATTAATTAGTAAATTAGTATTAGTATTAGTATGGATTTTAATGATTAATAAAGACATTAAATTAATAATTGTAGTTTCATTTATACTTGTGTCAAATACTTATCGTCTCTTTCCTACCACACTTGACTGATATTCCGACGCCGAAGTTCCGTCGTGGTAAATCCGTTAGTAAACCACAGCCACACTCGGCAGATTATCCGCCGACAGCCAGCGCCTATACTGATAATAAATTATAATAACATGGGAATGTTAAGAAAAGAATAAACTATATTAATTAAAATATATATAATAGAAAACTATTCTATCTATAGGTACACATAATAAAAATGTAACGGATCGCTATCTGTACATGGAAGATATATGAGAAAAAATATTATTGGGTCCTTTATCAACGCAATAGCACCCAAAACAATGATTGTTAGAATTTTGTCTGTTTGTGCAAGCTAATCTCAGAAACGGCGTATTCGGATGTGGTTTTCACTAATATATTGTGGTAAGCTTCACTTAACATTTAGTGTTTGTTTCATGTCAATCGGTTCTTAAATAAAAAAGTTATGTCAATTTAAAGAATCACGTCGAACATTTGTTAATCCAAAATAAACCAAATGATATGCCCAAAGTCACTATTCCACGCGGACGAAGTCGCGGGCACAGCTAGTACTAACTATATTTACTTGTTTGCTTTAATGACTTATATCGACACGACAATGTCGATGATAAGCCCATCACTAGCGAAAAAATAGCTTGTGACAATCTGCATAATAACGAAACAGAACGGTATTATGTCTCTTTCCCACGCCTTATTAACGTCGAAAGTAAAAAAAGGTAAAGTATATGCATTTCATTTCTTATTTTAGCCCGGCTTCCATGTTAGTTATTGTCCCGAGGCCTAAACTGAATAAATGGTTTTGACTTTGAAGTTCGTGAAAAGTTTTAGTGGAATAGCCAATTTCACTAAAACCAGACTGGACTTGAACGGACGAGGACTAGACTTTACAGTGAAAGTGACAAGAAAACGTGACTATAACATAAAAAAAAAAAATTAATAATCTAGGGCCTAAACTGAATAAATGGTTTTGACTTGACTTGACTTTCTTCTTGTATATACATAATATGTACAAAAAAAACATCCATCTTATGTACACCATAAAAAAAACATAGGCGTTGAATATTAACATCAAATTTTAAACAACAGGTTTCTACCCTGTAAATCTTAAGTAGGTCTTGTCGAAATATCTTAGGGACATATACCATTTTATACATTTTTAAACTTGCTTTCCTATCGCTGAGTGGTCAAGTCCACAGTCTAGCCATTTATATTTCAGGCTGTCCCATACCCACCCCATAACTATGCCAATGACTTAATCACTGCATTACTGTTAGATCATTCTGCCTTTGAATGAATGTATCTTGCATAATAACTATTGTGAATTTTGAAAATAAAACTATGTCAAGTCAGACACAGTTAAGTTAGTCAACCTTATCTTAACTTTATCACAATATATAAAGATTGCTCTAGTTATACAGTATCTTAGTGGCACTTTTTATTTTCGGACTATATGTACTTTTGATTTATTTATTAGTATTTTATAGTAAACATATTGAAACAATAACTAAAAATGTATTGAGGCATTTCATTGATTTACGCTTGCTTAGGTACCTCTTGCACTTCAAGGGAGTACCCTTGAGTATGGTTGAGTTTCAAGCCCCATGTTGGTATCTACACCAAATTTTGAGATAGTGGATCATTTATTTCCATACAAATCTTAACGTCCCGTACCGATTATCTTAAAAGTAAATAGCTAGATTGGTATAATTACTTAGGTCCTGGAATCCTTAAACGCGGGTGAAACTAGTAACGGTGTAAGCTATTAAACCATGTTTTGTTTTTATAGATATGCATGTACAATCTCACCATCCTGTGGAACATAATGCCTAGAATTGAACTGGCACTTAAGTGCCAAGTTTCAAATTTTCAACTACTTACCTACCATGCTATGGTCATAAAACTGCTATGATTTCATCTGGATATTCCTTCTCCGAAAGTTCGTCCTTAATGTAGGATTTAAACCTATCATCGCCTTAAGTCAATTACATTAACCATTTGTTGTGGTCGATAATTACAATTCTCTTATTATTAATTTCAAGCTTAGATAAATAACAATTGCGTAGCGTAAATTCCATAATATTATGTATATTGTGTTACATATGATAAATAGGGTAGGTACTTTCCAATTTGTTTGTGGTTCTGGATTTTTATCAGTGACTCATTGAAATCGATATTAGGCCACATCTGGCCCATCTGATATAATTTTAATAAGTACGTATCTACTTACTCATACACCCGCATGGAATGCTCAGTTATGTTTTAGATGTATAAAACTTTTCAACATGGTTTATTAACCTATTTATGAATTGATTCTTTTTTCATAGAAGAGAGGTGCTATTTTGTGATAACGATTGTTAAATGCTTATCAAGGGAATTTTATCTTCCTTCACACTCGGCCATCTGATCCCAAGTTGAGCTTGTGCTATCGAAACCAGATAACTGATATAATGTTTGTACTTATAGATAATTACACCCAGACTCGGAAAAAACAGACATACCTATTCAATATTCATGCACATAAATGTTTGTTCATGATGGGAATCGAACTAACAACCCGTGTCAGGGTATATAACCTCCACGCCAAGTGACCCTGACCCATGTTAAGTGGAACACGTCATGTTAATAGGGATGGTGACTAACATGTCTAATCATTTTTTTATTAAATGTCAAAACGATGATTTATATGGAGTTTTGTATGAATTACATACTTGTGACGTCATAAATATGCACCATCACAAGGCCTCTCTTTGTCCTTAAATTGGTAATTAAAAATCATAGAATGGCGGTTGTTTTACAACATGTTCGCTATTTTCGAGTATTTTTAGATGCTTTTTACACACTACATAGTTTGTGTGTTAGGTAGTTTTTCTTGAATAAAATTTATTTACCTACTCTACAATTTATCAAAATAACCAAACAATATGCATATAATAACTAAATTGACCATAATATCGCAATTCGCAACTAATATGCATTCTAATTACGCCAGTATTTGTTTTCCGATTTCTTTTTTTTTGCGTTTTCCGTTAAGTATTTAAAATATTCGGATTCGTTGATATAGACATGAATTCCAAAATAAATAAAACTATCCCTTCACAGACATATTTTATGTGTTTTCAGGTACAGCCCCATTGGTGCCATATCTCTCAACATACGCTCGTCAATTAGGATTCTCGTCAAGCACAGTCGGTTTGATATACACAGTGCTTCCAATATTTGGTCTCGTGGCCAAACCTCTGTTCGGTGTTATTGCTGATAGGTACGTATGAGTGTCTATTAATTTAATGTGCATCAGGAATTTAATATTTTGCTTTTAAATGTTTCCTGATAATTTTATACTCTTATCGTCACCCACTTGCTTACTGTATGATTGTAGTTTATAATGCTTATCCAATTTTATAAGCGTTTTTAAAAGATCTCGTGATAAGAAGATCTTTTTATACTCTTTATCTTTAGCAATGACTTTTGTAATATTGAATAATTGTAACTCATGCTATGTTGCTGTTAAACGAGACTTATTTATGTGGAAACACAAGAACGTTTATGTTTCTTTATCTCACGTAATTTTAAATGTTGATATTCAATGACATATGTAATTAAAATATTTTTTTGATTGAACATCTTTGTGTGTAATGGAATGATTAATTCTTAATGGGGTAAATTATACTTTTAATGTATCAAGCAAATATTTTATACTCGCTGATTTTGAATCAACACTATAATCAACATTTGCATTAACATTATTAATCATTTATTATATCTTAAAAAACCGGCCAAATGCGAGTCTGACTCGCTCACGAAGGGTTCCTTAAAAATGGCAAAAAAATCACGTTTGTTGTATGGGAGCCCCCCTTAAATATTTATTTTATTATGTTTTTAGTATTTGTTGTTATAGCGGCAACATAAATACATCTCATCTGTGAAATACTGGTGACAGACAGATGAACAGACAGACAGACGGACGGACAGCAGAGTCTTAGAAATAGGGTTTCTGTTTTCACCCTTTGGATACGGAACCCTAAAAATATTTATTGAACACCCTATATTTTGATTGCAGGTTTAAAATTCAAAAATCATTGTTTATACTTTTTCAAATAGTGACGATTATCAGTTTCTCTGCAATATACATAATACCAGAAAACAGAACCCCAGTAACAGTACAGTTGGACTGTGGAGATGGCATCTCAGTGTTGAGAAGCTGTTACAACACTACTGAACAACTAGACAAATGTAAAGTTAACACGTTAAGTAACTATAATGAGTCTGCTTTATGTAATGTAAGTATTATCATGTCCCAAATAAACTTTTTAAAGTTCGTTAAGTTTTCTTCTAGTAGGTACAATATCGAGCTGTGTGCATATTCTTACAAATAATACCCAAGAATAACCTTGACTAACGTATAAACCACCAAACCGATTTTAATGAAATAAGGCAATATACCTAATGTGATTACCCCAGTTCACCGAGTTGACGATATCTATGGAATATATGCTCTGATAATATGAGGATAGTTTTCAATTTATTAAATACTAACTGTCCCTCGCAGTTTCACCCGCGTTCCCGATGGATCTTATATTTTGCCGAGATAAAAAGTATCCTATGTTTTATTTCAGGATATGATCTAGCTAGTAGTTTTAGCGTGAAGGATTAACAAACATCTTCACACACACCCAAACATACTTTCACATTTATGATATTAGTAGGCTGTTTTCGATTTTGTACTAAAGTAAGTTACTGATTTATTTACAGATGAACTGTGATATGACATCGCCTAAAATGTGGCAGTCTGTTTGTGAACACTGGCACATACCACAATACTGTTATAGTAGTACAGATATCATACAGTATAATACATATGTGGGCAGTGTTACCGTAAACGACCAGTGTCTATACATGCGAGCAAACAATGTGACATTAGATGGTAAGTAGTTCGAATTAAGTTATTTGTTTAAATCGAATGCGAATGTATGTATTTATAATAAGTAACTAGGTACCTACCAATATTTTGTATAAGCGCTACAACTCCTAAGACTTTATAATTTAGTTGTTTTAAACCATCCAATTAGTCTTATACGTGAATTGTAGCAACAAATAATAAAACATTGATGACAAATTGATGGGACTAAATTTCTTATATCACTCTGTCTACCTTGTTTTATTTGGTCTGTGGTTACAAAGTGATAATAGTGAGTTAAATTAGTTTAATTTGAAAACTACAGAATCAATAACATACCTTCTATCTCCCTACTTCTTGTACTTATTATAATTCTAGTATAACCCTATAAGTTTGCTGAGCTGAGCGCTAATGCTGTGGCGTCGTTTGAAATCTGTCGTTATATTAACAACCATGCATAATAAAAATATGTAGTATCAGGTAACGTTGTCTACGGTGTGGGCAGTGGCATTTGTATAAAACAGACTCAATCTATAGTTATTCAAGTATTATACTCAATCTATATTTTTGTAGGTATGCTTTGCGAGCTGCGCTACTATGCATTTAAATGTAATATAATATAACCATTGGGTTCTAGACCACATGAATGTTTATACAGTGGGACGCGCGTCCCTCTCAGTAGTACAAGTGCCAACAGATTAATGATACCTGTATATTTATTTTGTTCGATTATCTCTTACAAAGATAATCGCTACTGTACGTTCTTAAATTTTTCACCCATTTCAGGATACATTTACACTCCTCAATGTCGTATCGGCAAAGGTTTTGTTGACATTAACGAACCCTGCAGTATGAATTGTAGCAATAGCAAACTTTCGACAGTGGTAGGCAGCGAAAAAGTCAATATGACATGTGTGGATAAAAACTTAAATTATAGATTATGTCCAAATAAACCTTCCATCTTAAAAGAGTTGAATAAAGAATCTATGGATGGTGAATGCAAGGTTTGTAGCACATTACTTATTTAGACTTAATTAATACGTAAGTATGCATGAAACATGTAGTTATTGGTGCAATTATTCAAGAAAAAAAGGCATACTTCAATTGTCGTATTAATGGCAACATAAGTAACCCTACAAAACTGTGGAAACATCTTAAATCCACAATTATTCCTGGTACTAAAAATACCTTATTTCTGTAATAATCCTGACTTAATTAATGCTCATTTTCTTAATGTACCGGGCAATGATTTTGTTAGTATCTCTGATCTTACTTTTGAATATCACAGACATAAAATCTCTATATTTAAACTTGAGCCAGTCGGAGAGCATATTGTTGCAAGTGCTGTAAAAGAGCTTTCTTCAAATGCAGAGGGTATAGACCATATTTCGTTACAGATGATAGCTTTTACATTGCCTTACACACAATACAATAACAAAAATTCTGAATTTATCAATTACATCTGGTACTTTTCCTGATCTGTGGAAAATAGCTCGTATAAAGCCTATTACTAAAAAAACTAACGTGGCCTCAGTTAATGATTTACGACCTATTAGTACTCGTATCTCGCCTTGTTTATCAAAAATACTAGAAAAAATTGTTTGTAATCAAATGAGGAAATACCTAGAGGTTGAAGAAATCTTGCCACAAACTCAATCAGGCTTCCGCAAGAAACACAGCACAGCAACTGCTTTGCTTGATGTGGTTGACAATGTCCTGGCAGTCCAGGACTCTGGAATGGGTACTATTCTTGTGCTACTTGATTTTTCCCGGGCATTTGATGCCATAAATATTCCTCTTCTCTTATCTAAATGGTCTTACTATGGATTTGACACAATGACAGTGAAACGGTTTCATAGCTATTTGTATTTACGGTCCCAAATTGTAGAATTCCCTAATCTTGATGGCAAAACAACATCTTCATCTCACAGCTGGAACCTCCGTGGAGTACCACAAGAATCAGTGCTTGGACCTATTCTCTTCATCCTTTATTGTGCAGATATAATAAAAAATATGAAACACTGCCAATACCATATATATGCAGATAATTTACAAGTTTATTTGCACTTCCATCCGGCTGAAACTGATCTTGCTGTTAAGAAGGTAAATGAAGATTTGGTTCAAATTGCTAAGTGGTCAGAGACTAACTGCATGGTACTTAATCCCACTAAGTCAAAATTTCTAGTGATGGGTTCCAGAAAACAAGTGGAAGATATAACATGCCACCATCCGCAGATTTCTATCCATGGTGAGCCTATAGAGTGTGTGACAGAAGCCCGTAATCTGGGCTTAATTATGGATAGTCATATTCGTTTTGAACAACATGTACAAGAAGCGGTACTTAACTGCCTATATAGGCTGAGGGTTTTGTATAGGATTAGGCCTTTTCTTAGTGTTGATCTGAGAATAACTCTCTGCGAATCGCTTATCCTTTCAAAACTCAATCATGCTGATGTTGTTTATGGTCCATGTCTTTTGTCGAGAACTGAACAACTGATCCAAAGAGTTCAAAATGCATGTGCTCGTTTCTGCTTGAATGTGCCAGCACGGGCGCATATAACTCCCTTTCTCAATGAGGCTAAACTTATGAAAATGAAAACTCGTAGGAAACTTCACTTTGCCACTTTACATTTCGGTGTTATAATGAGTAAGCAGCCTAAGTACCTGTTTGATAAATTGACTTGGGCTTGTGAGGAGCACAGATTTAGTACCAGGGACTCTGCGTTCCTTCTTTTAACACCTCGTCACAGATCAGTATCATTTCGGGGAAGTTTTAGATTTGCTGCAAGTAAATATTGGAACGACCTTCCACCGCCATTACGAGCTCTTAAAACTGTTCACACTTTTAGTAAACATTTCAAGGCACACCTTATGAAGGTTCAGACCACTTAATATTAGGCTTGTCTTTTTTTTATTCACCCAGCAAATCGCTGTTTAATATGTGTTCGCCACGTTTTTTATATTGTTTTTGTGCCATGTTAGTTTGGTTGTACAATGTGCATTATTAGGTTAAGTTAATATTGTTTGTTTTGTTTATTTACGGGCTTTAGTCACATGACTATCAAGCCTAAACCATTTTTAATATCTTCTTTTATGACAGAGACACGTTGGACGTCTCGTTGGATAATCCGGACAGCTGCGCAGACTCGGTCGCCGATGTCATACTGCAGGGCATGGAATGTTTCATCCCAAGCTCTGTAGTGCCCATCGGTGGTCCTAGTCAGCCCTGGTTCGACGGGCCCAGTGCTAAGGCTACTAGCCTTAAGCAAGATGCGTACCGAACCTGGACAAAAGCGCATGCTCAAAATGATCCGGAGGAATCCAAACTGAGAAAATTATACAATTCTGCCTCGTGGTCCAGCAAAAAGCAAATTGCCAGAGCGAAGTTCCAGCACATCGGCAGAATTGGCGATCGACTTGCAAGCTTCCCTTCTGGAAGTCGAGCATTCTGGTCGCTCGCCAAAGCTGTCGAGGGTAACTTCTGTCGGTCGTCGCTCCCACCGTTACGCACACCGGATGATTCTCTGGCCCACACTGCAAAAGAGAAAGCCGACCTATTGGCAGCTCTCTTTGCAGATAACTCGACACTTGACGACGGGGGAGCCACAACGCTTACCATTCCGCATTGTGGCAGCTCAATGCCGGAAGTTTGCTTCACGCAAACTTCGGTTCGGCGAGCTCTATTTTCCCTCGACGTCCGAAAGTCGAGTGGGCCAGATGGTATCCCCGCCATTGTGCTAAGAACGTGTGCTCCAGAGTTGTCTCCAGTGTTGACGCGCCTATTCAGGCTTTCCTATACCACCGGACGTGTTCCCTCTTCGTGGAAGACTGCCCTTATCCATCCGATTCCCAAAAAGGGGGACCGAACAGATCCGTCCAACTACAGGCCTATAGCGATAACCTCCCTTCTCTCTAAGGTGATGGAGCGAGTCATCAACACTCAGCTCCTCAGGTATTTGGAGGAGCACCAGCTGATTAGCGACCGCGAGTACGGCTTCCGTAATGGTCGTTCAGCTGGTGATCTTCTTGTATACCTGACGCACCGATGGGCTGAAGCCATAGAGAGTAAAGGCGAGGCATTGGCAGTTAGCCTAGATGTCGCTAAGGCCTTCGACCGGGTCTGGCATAGGGCACTTCTATCGAAGCTACCGTCATACGGACTTCCCGAGGGATTATGCACTTGGGTGTCCAGCTTTCTTGCCAATCGGAGCATCAAGGTCGTCGTTGACGGATGCTGCTCCGATATCAAGAATATTAATGCTGGCGTACCGCAAGGCTGCGTGCTATCACCCACGCTGTTCATCCTGCATATCAATAATATGCTGGATATTCCCAGCATTCACTGCTATGCGGATGACAGCACCGGTGATGCTCAATATACCGGCCGCGCTAACATCCCTCGGCCCGTGGTGGAAGAAAGCCGAATACGACTTGTGTCTGAAGTCGAGACCTCTTTGGAGCGGGTCTCGGAATGGGGGAGACGTAATTTAGTACGTTTCAACCCCTCAAAGACACAAGTCTGCGCGTTCTCAACGAAAAAAACCCCATTCATAGCAGCACCAAAGTTTGAAAACACTCCTCTCACCATCTCTAAGAGTATCGGGATCCTCGGTGTTGACATTGCGAGTGATGTCCAGTTTCGAGGTCATTTGGAGAGCAAAGCCAAACTGGCTTCGAAAAAGCTGGGTGTGCTAAATAGGTCCAAGCAGTATTTCTCACCACTCCAGCGGCTGCAGCTCTATAAAGCGCAGGTTAGGCCGCATATGGAATACTGCTCACACCTCTGGGCTGGCGCACCCGCTTACCAGCTCGATCCACTTGCCTCGGTTCAAAGAAGGGCCACTCGTATCGTTGACGATCCCGAACTCACCAGCGGTATAGAACCTCTCAGCCTTCGGAGAGATATTGGCTCTCTCTGTGTGTTCTACCGTCTGTATAACGGGGAGTGTTCTCAAGAACTTTTTGACTTAGTGCCATCGTCACCATTCTACCATCGCACTGCTCGCCGGCGATGTGGAGCTCATCCTCATATCCTCGAGCCGCCTCGTTCGTCCACTGAACGATTCAGCCGGACTTTCCTTCTGCGGACCATTAGGATGTGGAATGAGCTCCGCGCTATGATATGGGGTTCTTCAAAAAGGGCGTAAAGAGAGCTCTTCAAGGTCGGCAACACATCGGCAATCACCCTGGTATTGCAAATGTCCATAGGCGGCGGTGACCACTTACCATCAGGTGGACCGTCTGCCTGTTTGTCAACCTATTGACATAAAAAAAAAGTTATACATTCACTGTAAAGTCTAGTCCTTGACTGTGTAAAAAAAACATCACTGGCTATGTTATTCCATCTGCAATTTAATAAATTGTAAATTTTTAATGGGGTTTAGCGCCGTGTGTTACACTATACTTTTCACTACGATTGCGAGAAAATAAAACAATGCAATACAATATGAAATATGCAGTTTATAATGTCTTTTTTTTGTTTCTTCTGTAGCCGCAACACATTGCATGCATACTAGCAGAGATCGCCGATTTTAGTTCCATTTTCAAAATTAAAATGATGTTCTGTTTTTATGAAACAGTAATAAGTCGAGTCTTTATTCATGATTATTCTACTTATGACTAAAGATTTTTTTCGTTTTTGTAGGCTCATTGTCATTTGACACACAAAAATTTAAAAAAAAAAACTTTTTCTCCTAGAGGAATAATTGCTATTTTTTCTTCGCTCTGGTACGCCACAATGACGGTCTTTTTGAGCAAGAGGAGTGAAAAAAAAAATTTCTTTCTTCTTTCTTTCTTTCTTTCATCGTCTTCATGAATAACCTATTTGGGACACGAGCTCCCCATTACAACGGGAGGCATAAAATAGCCTTTTTATGAATTGTATTTTTCTTCTCCAAATAATTGATTGCTTTTTGACGAGCTTTCTTGCCTACTCCCGAATCGAACCCGACGATTTTGAAAAAAATACACAGCCTGTATTATTACACCATCTTCTCATACATATTATTTTTCATACACATATTACTTTAAAAAATATTAATCAGTTTATTAAAAATGAGTTCTTACTTATTTTACCATTATCAAATTGTTCGAAGTATTTTTATTTTGATTTGAACACACGCTTGACTTGACTTGCAGCATTTTTCGCTATTCATTTTTTAGTTAAGAATTTAGTCTATTATTTATATAGAGCTCAAAACATACAGACCAGTGACGTGAAACGAAGCGTATCATACCAATCAAATGTAATGATGATTGTTTATTTGATCAAAGGTAAAATTATACAAAAATCTTACTTTTAGGTGTCGTGTGACCTCGACGAAAGCACGCCATGGCGACTCATGGAAATATGTGAAGGTTGGCACGCAGATGTTGCTCAAACTTGCCACCCAAAGACTAGAAATGGAGAGCACTTCCCATCAAACTTGTCATTCGTCGGCACAGTACTTCTATCCACTACGATATCTGAACACAATTGTGTATTTATGCAACTCCACAGTATTCAACTTCCAGATGGTAATTCGTTTTGAAAACACAGTTTTTTTTATATCGCTAAGTGGCAATCAAGCTTACGGCCCGCCTGATGGTATGTGGTTACCGTAGCCTATTGAGTGATTTATTTAGCATGGCTAGTATGGCCAAAATCTCACCATGATAAGCACATAAAGCCAAG
The DNA here is from genome assembly GCA_951361185.1 of Ochropacha duplaris. Taxonomy (NCBI): domain Eukaryota; kingdom Metazoa; phylum Arthropoda; class Insecta; order Lepidoptera; family Drepanidae; genus Ochropacha; species Ochropacha duplaris. The sequence continues at coordinate 9,120,003 of OX592690.1, forward strand.
TAGAACTGGCTTTCAAGTGCATTTGCCAGACAACACACGCCTAGGAAGGCAGTTCACGGGAATTATAAATAATGTCCTTGGAATAATAAACCACGGGAAGCGCAACGCGAGGAAGGGAAGCGAAATGTATGAAATCAGGTTTGACTAACTTTTGCGGGGCGAGGGGAGAGTGGGTTATTGCTATTCTTCTTTCTCTTATAGAGCTGCCACTGTCTAATTGTCAACACTAGTGCTAGACAGAGTTGATAAAATTTATCGACTAGTGAATGATCTAATAGTGAATGAACGAAATGAATACAACGGATTATTATATTTTTTAATATTTAAATTACACCCGAGGCCTCGATTAATTTTTTTACATGAAATACTTGTGAAACGACGAGCTTGAGACCCCCACAGACCCATGGTCTCAACCGCAAAAGGCATAAATTGATAATTTGGACCAATACAGGCGTATTTTTTTAATTTTTAATTTTCCGCAACGTTCGTAGCCGCTCCCGCGGGTTTACAAGTCTTCTCATCGGTATATATTACTGTAGACCAATCGAAATCAAGATATAGCCGTGCAAAATTAAGTCTAGCTACTTTGTGGTGGGGCTTAAGTGCTACTTTGATGGCATGGTGCCTGAAGTGCAGGCCAACACGGTGCAAAGCTCGTCGAATCGTGCGAGGATTCACATTATACAAAGCAGCAAAATGTCTAGTAGGTGTAAAGCCATTTTCTTCGTAACTTCGAGTCATGTCAGTAACTTGTGCGATGCTCAATATTAATCTACGGCCTGAATTGCTTCTATGATCAATGATCTCTCCTTCGTCTCCATGTCGCTCGATCCAAAATGTTACGGTGAATCTAGATATATTGAGTTCTCTTGATATAGCACTAATATTCCAACCGTCTGCATGTAAAAAATATTTTTCTGCCCTTTGCTGCAGAGTTAAATTTGTCATTATTTTATTACCTTTCTATTTAATTGAGATTTTTATTGCCTTACAAACGCTTGACAAATGTCACAATACATGTAATACAAAAGAAGACATTTATCAAAAAAATATTGACAGCCTTTTTGCTATATTCGATACTTAACATTATTTCACAATTTTAAAATGTAATATGTTTGTTGATATGACATTTTAGACCTTATTGCGCACGGTATGAGTTTCAAATGAATTTGAAAACTGGTAAACATTCTTAGACCGCGACTGTACATTTAATAAGCATCTCCATCATAAGTGCCTTACCAGGCCTAAACTGAATAAATGAGTTTTGATTTTGACAACAACTACTGTGTCTGGTGTCTCAGTAACCGCTGAAAACATTCGTCACAGTCACGCCAGTTCTAACACTTTTTTCACTCAAAAAGTATGCAACACCGTTCCATCACAAATTCTTCGTCACTTTGCGTACCTATTTTTATTTTTTTAATAGTAATAACCAGAGTTGACATCTAGTACACACACACATCGTCTTGTCATGTCAAATATTTTATTTTTATTTTGACGTCGACTAAAATCACTCAGAGAGTAGGTACCCTTTTTCTTCAAGTTCAAGTTTATTATTGATTTTCATTGAAAAAACGGGTTGACGTGACTATACAGTAAACGGGTAGTGATCATATTTTCTTATACCTATGATTGAAAATATTGAAAAAAGAAATGTCCAAAAAGTTTGTCCTCAAAGCCCTTTCTGAGTTCAGTTTTATTTGAGCTTTACTTTTACATAAATGCATTGTAGGAAAAGCATCTTTACATAGATTTCGCAGTTTTTGCCTTTCGTTATAAATAGTTCTCTTTTTCAAAATGTACAGTCACAGAATGAAAAGGTTCGTCACCTTAGAGTCGCTTTTCGCTTGCACTAGTAGGTACTGCAAGAATCAATTATGATATTTTGCAATGATGACATTGACCGCTTGACAATAGTTTTAACTGAAATAAAAATGGCAGGTTGAACCAACAAGAAGGTTTTAGTTTATCAAAAATAATAATCTTGTTGACAGGTTAATAGTCAAAAAACTTTGATCTGAATAATTTTAAGCTCGGAATAATTATTGTTCCGAGATTTTAAGCTTTATTAACGAAGAGTTAAACTTTATTTCTCTAACTCGAGTCTATTCTGTAACATAGTTTCAAAAGGTAATATGTGCTCGCTTCAAAAGGTAATATGTGCTCGCGATACGTTGAACGAATCAATTTGAAAATTGACGAACCTTTTCATTCCGTCACTGTACATTGAATATTCTATAGTATTTTGTCGGAATCCATGTTTGCTCTCTGTAGACTGCTTTTATCCACTTTCTCTTCTTAGAGGATCAGTCGAAAATCTAAAAATGCGTAAGTTAATCTCCTTCTATTTAAAATATTACATTATTTCATTAACATCGATAACTTTAATCGTCAGAGTCAAGCGCTATTTCAAATGAATGTAGGGAACGAATGAATTAATGAATGTTATAACCTGACTTATTCCAGTGAACCAAATGTTTGGTCACATTTAATTACAAAATGAGTATTTTTGAAAATGCCGTATTATTCGTTATTTACATACAAGAAATAAATTAATTTTACAAAAAATAGCCAATGGAATAGGATAAAATTGTACTCACAGGATAAAAAAAACATTATTTGTACGGCCCTATAGTTTATACAAAATAATGCGGCATATTTCGTCATTTTTAGTGGTGATTTATCGTGACGTGCTCACAACGGACAAGCAAATCACACTGACTAGGTAAATTGTTTCACAGTGACAAAAAATCTCAGTATGTGACAAGCGGGGGAAAGGCTAAAATGGTCGAGTTTTGGGTCCCGTGGTTTATTGGTCTAAGATAATGTCATAATAAAATTAATCTCTTGGTCTACAACATGCACATGTTATAAATAGTGGATACCTAAATTAAATTGAAATATTAACAGTGACACGGTTAAAATGAAACTTGTTATTTGTATTACAGGTACTAATCACTACCCAATGGTATCAGAAGCTCAGTATCAGCTCGAACCTGAATCATTCCAAACATCTTGTGAAATAAATTGCGATAATACTGTGGTATGTAAATGCACAGATGTTTCAAGAAAGCATTAAGACTAATTTAACTTCTTCTTCCTTTCCTTATCCCACGCTAAGTGGGGTCGGCACAACATGTTATCCTTCCACTCCGCTCTATCACTAGTCGTCTCTGTACTCACGCCCTTCATATGCATATCATTCTTCACGCAGTCCATCCATACCTTTCTTCGGCCTTCCTCTACCTCTATATCCATCCGAACTCATGCTCATCAAGACTAATTTAACTAATTCTTATTATACTGCACATTTTTTTATATCTCATAAATTATTTTATTAGTCGTAACAGTATATCAATAGGTTTCGTCCCTCGTAAGAAAAACGTAGTGCAATTGCTACCTTTAAAAGAACACAAGAATAAAGTGTATTCCTTTAATCTATCTATAATGGTGTAACCCGACTTTGTTTTATATACCGGATGTCCGGTAAGTAGTACGACAAACTTAAGGGGAGATAGGTGGGCGGGTCACCTACCAAAAATACAAAAATGACTTTGGTAAAAGTGTCACCTTTCGAGATATTTAATATCTAAAATAAAAAAATCAAATGGTGACCTTTTTACTGAGCTCATTTTTGTATATTTGGTAGGTGACTCGCCCACCTATCTCCCTCTTAAGCTTGTCGTACTACTTACCGGACATCCGGTATATAAAACAAAGTCGGGTTACACCATTTATAACTCAAGAACGGCTGAACGGATCTTGATGAAACTTGGTACATAGGTAGATCATGTCCTGGAATAAAACATAGGATACTTTTTATTCCGACGAAAACATAATAATTTATTGAATATTCAAACATGTAGGTATATGCCTCTTTACTTTTTTTCTCAATGAAGGCCAATGAAATATTTATGAACGCAAATGAAAGCAACAACACTAATAGCAGCCAGTACACAACACAATTTTGGTTATTCTTCTTCTTGATGATAACCAGTTGGATTGGTCAAGCGGTTGTGGTCACCTTTGCCGATGCTATATGTTTTAATCAGCTAGGTGAGTTATTTACTACTTTAATAATCCCACTATATCCTACTAATATTATAAATGTGAAAGTTTGGATGGATGGATGGATGTATGTTTGTTACTCATTTACGGCAGAACGGCTGATGAAACGGCCTGAACGGATCTGGATGAAATTTGGCATAGAGATAGATTATAGTCTGGAATAGCACATAGGCTACTTTTTATCCCGGGAAAAGTTAAGATCGCAAGGGAACGCGGGTGAAACCGCGGAGGACAGCTAGTAATATTATAAATGTGAAAGTTTGGATGGATGGATGTTTGTTACTCTTTCACGCAAAAACGGCTGAACGGATTTTGATGAAACTTGGCACACAGGTAGATCATATCCTGGAATAAAACATAGGATAATTTTTATCCCGGGAAAGGATAAGATCCCTCGAGAACGCGGGTAAAACAGCGGAAAACTAGTATAATATAAGTATCTTAATATCTCCTTTAGAATTCTAAAATTATTTTAGGTTTCAATCCAAAATTTAAGAACTTTGTTGAACATATAGGTATGTATTTATATAACGTAACTAATTCTGTTGTTTGCTAACTAGACCTTAATCTCATTAAAATGGTGACACTTCTATTGAGGTCATTTTTGTATATTTGGTAGGTAACCCGCCTACCTATCTCCCCCTTAAGTTTGTCGCACTATTTACCGGACATCCTATGTCTACCTACGTTAATTATTTAAAAAAAAAATTGTTTAAATTAGCCAACCATACAGGCACTTACAGCATTAAATCTATTGTTTTACAATACATTTACATGTGCAAGAAATTATATATGTCTACTGTTACTTTTTACTAATATAAAAGACAATTCATATTTTGATGATAAATATCTAAAGACACGTCGGTCATAGATATTACTGACATATTGAAATGTTATTTTTCTTTTGTGAATAACCGTGGGTACCAAAAAAATTTTGTTTATAAACTATGCATTTTGTGTGGTTGAGTTGTCGGATATTAGAAATGTAATAGAATGTAATAGCTAGGTAATAACTAACTTTTTTAAATTTCAGGTGATAAAATATCACACTACGGAAAACAAAGGCTGTGGGGTTCCGTTGGATGGGGTATATTTTCGCTTTTAACAGGGGTTCTAATAGATCACTTTAGTGATGGCGCGTACAAAAACTATACTGTTGCGTTTATACTTATGTTCATTTTTATGATTGGAGATGTAAACGTTTCATGTTTTGTCAAAGTAAGTCGTTCTATAAAAACATTTGTTTTATCAAACTTCATATAAGTATGTAAGTCTGTGGCTAGCTACATATCAGTAATCTGTGGTGACTTTTTGGCGGGAACTTGCGAAGTGACGTTGTATTTTCGTTTTATTTTCATTAAATTATACAGAATTGATCCAAATATCCTACTAATATTATAAACGTGAAAGTTTGTATGTTTTTGAGTTTGGACGTTTGTAGCTCAATCACGCAAAAACGGCTGAACGAATTTTGGGGCGGAAAACTAGTAATTTATAAATCTTAATAAACATATATTTTCAGATAGACTCAACGAAAATGTCAATGAGCATTTTAGCAGACGTTGGTACATTACTATCATCGCTGCCAACATTTGTTTTTATGATATGGACGATAGCAGTTGGCCTTTGCACTGGATTGTTGTGGCAGTTCTTATTTTGGCTTGTGGAAGATATTGCTAATTTGTCTTGCGATGGATCAGATTATGTCAAAACCCTTCAGGGTCTTGTTAGTGCAATACAGACATTCTGCGGAGAGATACCATTCCTGTTTGTGTCAGGTAGTACTAACTAATATAATATAATTATTATCCGTTCGCACTTGGTCGGTTTTCTTTTGGTGCATTCTTTAATAATAGTTACCTTGTATTCTCATTTAAAGTTGTCAAAAAATAAAAGGCCCGTTTTGACAGCACATAAACAACCATGTGCCAAAAAGAGACGAACATGGTGAGACAAGAAGAGACACCCTCTTGTCAAAACGGGCCTTTTAGATTATGGCGACTTTAACATACATGTACCTACAAATACCCATCTTTAGTTAGGGAAGGTTTGGCGCCGTCTTCAAAGGGATCAATATATATCAAAATATCACATCCTACTAATATTATACATATGAAAATATGTTTGGTTGTGTGTGAAGATGTTTGTTACTCTTTCACGCAAAAACGGTTGAACAGATTTTCATGAAACTTGGCACACAGGTAGTGCATATCCTGGAATAAAACGGATACTTTTTATCCCGGGAAAAGATAAGATCTCTTGGGAACGCGGGTGAAACTGCGGGGCGGAAAACTAGTATTTCATAATTTTGAGTTAATTTGATTTTTGAAGTCGATTTAAGTAATTAAAATTAATTTCTGTAAAATTCTACCTAGTAATTGGGATACGATTTTATGATGTATCCTGAAATGTTTTCTTCTGTTGTTTTACGTAATTTTACATTTATTTTTAGGTTATATTCTCAAGAGGGTTGGTCACGTGAATATGATGAGTTTGGTCCTATTTGCGTTTGGTGTAAGATTTATATTGTACTCATTTTTGACGAATCCCTGGTTAGTGCTTCCGATTGAAATGTTACAAGGCATAACATTTGGAATGTTCTATCCAACGATGACGTCGTATGCTAATATAGTTTCACCGCCTGGAACTGAAACCACTGTACAGGTATGTGACTAATTTGTAAATACTTGTAATAGAATGTAACATTTATAGATGTTTGCTTTGTTGATTCTGATCCTACATCGTTATATCGAAATTATATCGAAATTTGGTTGCTAAGTGAAAATTAGCTTATCTTTAAAATGTTCAATAATTAATTGATTAACATTAAACATTCAACACTTGTGTAAATATATCACATTCAAAGTGTAACAAAAGTATGAAAGAATACCGAAAAACATGTTTGTTTGTCTTACGCCTCGGATACACTTGACACTGTATTCCTTACTGATAAAATAAATAGTCATAATAGGGTTGTCAAAAGTTCATCAATATTTTTAGGGTTCCGTACCCAAAGGGTAAAATCGGGACCTTATTACTAAGACTTCGCTGTCTCTCCGTCTGTCTGTTACCAAGCTGTATCCCAAGAACCGCGAAAGCTAGACAGTTGAAATTTTCACAAATTATGTATTTCGATTGCCGCTATAACAACAAATACTAAATTTCACATTTGTTACATTTATACTATCTGATCTTCAAATCATACAGTGGTATTTCGCTTATTAGGTATATAGATTTACATCGCTCAACAATTTGATTAATAAACTATTTAAAAGGCCAATCCACTTCACTAACATAATATTGTTATTCTATTGCAGGGTTTGGTTGGGGCAGTTTTTGAAGGAGTCGGTACTTCATTGGGAAGCTTTATTGGTGGACGCTTGTACGAAACGTATGGCGGGTGGATAACGTTCCGTTGCTTCGGAATTGGTTCTTTAATATGCTGCTTTGTACACATCATTGTTCAATACTTTCTTAAGGATAAAATTGAACAAATAGGAATTGCACAAGGTAAAGACATAAACGAATAGTTGTTCACACCCCGTAGCTTCTGTTTCAGTTTTGTGATTAACACTTTAGCGTATATTAATAAAATTAACACATATGCTAAGCAACTTAGATTCCTAAGTCATGTTAGTAAGGTTAAGGGTAGTTAAAAATTTATATGTGACTTGTCTTAAATTTTTTACAATTCGACATTTTTTAATAAGCGTAAAAAAAATCAAATTCAATTACACCAAAAAATATATTCTTATTGCATTAATAGTTAGTTTATTATACTTTGTGCGTCAGAAAGATCCGCGAAACATGAAGTGTTAGCAAAATAATAGTGTTAGATAATATACGTAGGCCGATTGAACAGTAAAAAAATATTTAGGACTATTTTGATATTATTATTTTATTTTTATTTATTTAGCCCATTAAACTGGGTGAGATTAACTATTATTTAAGCATTGTTTGATTCGTTTGGCTATAGCATGTCTCTCAACTCAATGTGCCTTTTGGCAAAGACCTCCAGTAGTTTCCATTGTTTCCTGTCTTGAGCAACTCTCTTCCATTTGGGTATTATACCTAGGTACTTAGAATAATTAGTTCTATTTAATTTATCCATCGTATTGCATTCAAAATTGAACTAATTGTGTCATTTCTACTAACTTTCTAAGAACTAATGGTTTATGTGATAATTAATAGGCATTTGCGCTGTATGGATTTAATCTTTCTTTATATCATGCGCATAATTAAAAAACATTCTTGAATTCATGGATCGTTAACCTACTGTGCTGATCCGTTTATAATCGTGTTGGCAGAAACAATGTAGAACCTGCTGGTGATGCTCCACGCCTTTATTAAAAAAGGCTTTCCAGTTCCAGCAAGTAGGTTTTAAACTCTATGCAGAAATCAAATTCAAAATGTATTGAAAGATATTAATTCTAAAAGATTCTTTACTCACACACATATGGACCCGTACGTACAGTCTGTTGTGATATTATGACTTTTACGTCTATATTATATTCATAAGTGAGTATTACTTGCTGGAAAGCCTCGTTGAGCATCGCCTCAAATTATGAGATTTATAGTAATCCATTGAAATTATGTAAGTTACAAAATATGGATTTTGTTAGTGACGGTACTCAAGCGCGTCGAGTTTAATCTTGTACGAGCGCCCTGGGGCAAGCGAAAATATATTTATGTGCATTTAATATAGCTTTTTTAAAGGGCTACGTGAGTTCATATTTGAACTACTTTCTTGGTGATCAGTCCATAAATTGTAACAATAATTGTGTGCTATGTTCTTAAGTATTCGCTTCTTGAGTTCAGTTATATTCATTTGTCGATTGAATAAACCTATCAGTCTTTCTGAGTTGCATCTATTGCAGGATTTTATTCAATTTCCTTGGATTGAGGATTTTATGTAACTAGGTATTTTTGTATGATTATTTATTCTTGTTTTCTATTTATAGATAAAAATTGGGACTAAGTTTGAAAAATACTATTAAAAGTGAGATTTATTTTTATTTTTGCGCGTCTATAAAGACGCTTAGGTCAAATGATCTAAATAGTTCCTAAAATGTACAGGGTTGTACAGTTTTTTACAAAAAATTATCTTACACATTCCCAATACTTACTGAATATTTTTACTCGGTTTATGTACATGCATATCCTTATATTGATTCATCTTCTTGTTACATGTTGTATATAGTAGATAAACCACATTAACTTGAGATTATTTTTCAATTCTCCCAGCTACTGCTTTTTACGCTTATACATAAATTAAAACTTATAGTGCATTTAAAAAAAAATGGGTCAGTTATTCGCCGACAGTATTTGCAACTATTCTTATGAGAACAGATTCGTATTACAATTAAATGCTATATATACTGCTGTTACGGATTCCATGTTGTGACGGACAAGACGTTTTGCCTTATAAGGCAATATGTTGCTTTGGTTGTTATTATAAATGTATATAATTTAATTATGTATATTTAATATTTATTCTTGGATGTGTGTAAAGGTAAATTTTGACCTAAGAAAATAAATTCATTCCTATACGTAATATATTAATATTAAACAACATAATAGATACTTTCCCTTAAACTTTCAAATGTATTCTAATTATGTTATTTTGAATACAAATGTTGTTTTCTTTTAGATTAACCAAAACCAATTGCCTGATTGTTATTCCATAAGATTAAACTAGTGTAGGTGCTTATTAAACCTCAAAACTTTACGCACTCGTATATATATTTGATTTTTAAATTGTGATTATTATGCAGTATTATTTTATGAAATATAAACTTATTGACTTCTATATACCGAGTAAGTGTGTTTAATTTATAATTTGTCCGACCCCATATTGAACCTATATGAAAAGAAAACAGGTAAGTATGATAGTATTATATAATATTAGTATTGTAGATTGTAGACGAATGGTATAGTATAGATGATTAGTAGTATAATTATTATTATATATAAATATATAATTGGCGGCTATAATATATATATATATATATTATTTGTACATAGATAGTACCTAACTACCTATTGTTTACAGTGAGTGCAAAGCAGTGACACTACGGGTCTCAAATGCAAGTAAATTTCTAATACGCTACCTTTTAAACACTTTAAAAAAAGGGAATAATGGTTATTTATAATAAAACGTGTTACTTTTATTGTATTATTATGTTTCGTTGCATTTCTGTTCTTTTAGCCCTACATATTATGTGTGTAAGCTTTTAATAGCCTGATAAAACGGTCTTTATATGTGTTTATTTTATGTTAGCTAAAGTAGGTATATTGCTTCTGAAACAAACTGTATGTAGGGAGCGATATAGCTAGAGCCAACCACGAAGACGCGCTCCACTCTTTCCTATACATATCGATACATACATATTATAGACATATCGACAGCACTACAACACCAGCGAAATGTTGTAAGTACACTTGCACTGGAACTTTTTGGCGGGAACTTGCGAAGTGACGTTGTGTTTTCGTTTTATTTTCATTAAATTCGTGTATTTTGAGTTTTATTGAATAAAGATGAATCTAAGTGCACAAGTGAAGTGAAATGAAATGAAAGCGTGTATCGTGACTTTCCAGGTTGTCCCAAGAAGTCCGTGAAAAGTTTAGTGGAATAGCCGCCAATTTCACTAAAACTAGACTGCACTTGTACGGACGAGGACTAGACTTTACAGTGAAAGTGACTATAACATAAAAAATGAATATTTTAAATTAAGAAATGGCTTAAAGGTCTAGATACCAAGCCAAAAACCTTGAAAAAAAAAACACTTGCACTATAAGGTATAAGGTTTTTTTTTTAAGAAGATTTATGTTTAGTCACGTTTTATTGTCACTTTCACTGTAAAGTCTAGTCCTCGTCCGTCCAAGTCCGGTCAAATTTTAGTGAAATTGGCGGCTATTCCACTAAAACATTTCATGGACTTTTTGGGACAACCCTGGAAAGGTATAAGGAAAAAGTGGGTCACGTCTTTGTGGATGGCACTATCTATGCCTTTAGTTCGCTGACCGGCAGGGCGATTGTGAAACATAATCGATTTTAAAACGAGACATTGGTTTGATTTTAATTAATTACAATTATGTTTGATTTCTAAAATCAATTTTCAAATCTATTAGGTTATAATACTGTCGAATTAATAATAAAATAATAATGTCGATTAGGTTTCACAATGATCTTGTGAACGTCAGTTAATGTTCGTTTAGTAATAATATACGCACCCTTGAGACGGTGATGTATGGACTGAATTTTGCATGACTGCACTTTTGTTATGTAGGTAATTCATGAAAAGTTTAATGTATAATTATTTATTTTCAGATTACTCTTCTGTTATTCGCTACGAACAGCCAAATGATATGGTGTATATCATGGAAGATATATATAATGAAAAGTCATAGCGAAGTTAAACAACTCAAATGGGGTCGAAAGTCGAAAACCTCAAATGTTTGAAGGGGATACTTTGAAACATTTGAGTGTTTGTTACAACGGACATGCCGTTTGTTGAAAATCTAGGAAAATAATAATAAAATATGTATATTCTTTAGTATACTATATTTAGATACTTGTAAAGTAGTACTTAAATAGTGTATTAAGTATATTGTAGTAGGTACATTGTCAAAGGCAAAGACGATAGTACGAGACAATCCGACAGCAGAAATGTGAGACAGGGACCGCCTCGCAATTTCATCCGCTTTCCCTAGAATCCATTCTACAGTTTTTGTGTGATTGAGCAACAAACATCCAAACTCACATTTATAATATTAGTAGGATCATGTCCAAATTCCGTTGTTAACGACACTGTTCTCGAATTAGTAGACGAATTTACCGAAAACGTATTGTTAAACTAGGTAGGTCCAACATAGACAAAGAAGTCAATCAAATAATCTAATTCTGCTGAGCATTGAGGAAGCTACGGCATATCTTGAAGTTAAAAATACTTCAGAGGCTGAAGATACAGACCAATGTGTGTTACCTAACGGAACAGAAACGAAGACGTTCGTAGAACAAGAGCGGCGAATGTCTCAAGATCAGATAAAATACATGCGGTCAAAAACCGTTCGATGTTCATACCAATGAGGGCTTTGGGGTGATGTAATGATGACTAGTATAAGTTATCTGGTTTCCATAAAGTTCTGCTTACTTTGGCAGCAGATATATGTATTATATTAATATTTATTAATAATATGGATATCAGTCTGGTTATCTTTGTGTATTTCGACAATATAATAAAGCAGCTACAAATGTACGAAGTAACTAAAAATAAGCAAGTCCGTAATTGCAGCTATAATAATATATTATGATCGAGAATGCCGAGTGCATTTTTCGGTCCCTACAGCCCGAACGATGAATAGAGATGACGTGGGTTCGAAGATTCAGCTTTCAGTAAAAGAAAATTTTGTGGGCGAAACCATACCCAAGATGAAAATCTGTCGCCTAGCACCTACTTTAAGAGCCAGTGGCCTTCAACCGATTTTGATGTCCAAGAACGAAAAAAAAATTGGCTAAAACGAACCCAGTTTGCTTTGAGTATTTTATTAATTTTCTAAGGAAGACAATGTCTGACAAGCCACCAGCGGTAATGGGACAAAAACAAACCTAGTTGTAATTATTATTTTTAGTGATTCTTGTTGAATTCAACTATCAAGTCATATCGTTCCTATGTAAGGTACTTATACCTTTATATTAGTTTATTATTTTTAGAATAATCTTACCAAACCAAAATATATTATGTCAGTTTTTGAAACAATTGCTGCTCCGTTATTAGATAGCCATATTATTATACCTAAGTACGATTGTTCCTATATAAACATACTGTTAAACTAAGCCGTTATTGGCATTGTTTAAAGTTAACATTTGCATACAAAAAACAAATACATATTTATGTAAATGCACAGGAATATTTGTCCTGCACAATCATAGACCTGGCGTCAGTGATGGGACTTTGTTTAGTTCTGTATGAAGTGGTGCAGTTCTAGTGGATTATTAAATCGTGCTACAAGCACGGTCGCGCTCCTCTGATAGACGTAGTCCTATATGGATAAAAAATGATAAATTAATTTATTTCATAAATAAATTCCTATTTGAAACTATTATGTTTTATAAGGATTTCTTTTATAACTTAGTTAAAAGGAAAACTAATGATGATTACATAAATATTTAAAACGCAAACAGGTCAATTCTTTCCACTTTCAATATTTAGAATTGTATTGTATATTCATATCATGGACGAATAGGGTACTTGACTACGGTGAAAATATTGATTAAACTGTAAGTATTTTTCTAAACCAATTTAGCCATAGTAATATTTGAACATAATGTATGATGTTTATACTTTTCTAAAACATGTCAAATACCCTATTTATAGGAACGCAAAATAGGTTTAATTTCTCCTCCCCATAAATTATCGTCTGTACTGGCCACAACTATTAAATATTTTGGCTTTAGGTATTTGGGTTTCGCATCGTCAAAGAATCAAAATACGGAACCCTTTTAGGATAATTCCTCTGTAAGTTCGTCATAGAGGTTTTACTCAAAACTAAGTTAAGTTTAAGTTTCAACCTTGGCTCGCCGGTAAGACGGTCGCCCCAAGACGAAAATAAATAAATAGAATTCCAGGAATTGCGATTCAAATTTTTAAAATATAGCATAGTTTCGTGATAGATGGCTAAAAACGTTGCTATTTAACCGACCACAGCCGAATTAGTGTGGAGAAGATTCTATTCCATTCTCAAAACACTATTCCTAAAGTATGAATTCTATATTCATGTTTTAGCAAAACACGTAATCTAAGAATCGATTACTATTTTTCACAGGCACAATGTTAATAATGGAAAGTGGACCAGAACAATAGACGGTCGAACAATAGCCAAAGTCTCGGTTGTTTGACAACAAGCTTGGTTGGGTCTGAGACTTGCCTCTCATTATTCAGTTTAGGCCCTCATAGCCAACTTATGAACGCTACAATTGACTCTACCCCTTTAATACAAAGGTCAAAGATAAATATACCGTTGTATGAACTTAACTGAAGAATAATAAGAAACTCAAATTACGTCAGTAATTACCTATGTATCATAAGATAATAGGTTACGTATTTTAGGTTTGATTGTTTTATTTCATTTAGGTACATTGTAGTTGTAAGTAATACAACTCGAAAATATTGTCTAGGTACTAGCTTTTGCCCGCAACTTCGTCCGCGTGGAATTAATAATTTGGGTAGCTTATTTTTTATTCAATCTGCTTAATATTTAAATAATAAAAAGGAAGAAAACGTAAATAATGTGTAACAACCAGAATTAAAGTAAACAGGTCAATGAATCTTTGCTAACTTTTTTATTGATTCCCTTAACATTTTTTTTACACCCCTAAGGGATAATTTCGGGGATAAAAACTATTCTATATCCTTCTCCACAACTCAAAACTATCCATACCAAATTTCATCTTCGGTTCAGCCGTTATTGATTCAAGTTTTTAACTCCATACATTTCTGGGATAAAAACTATCCTATGACCTTTACCAGGACTCAAATTATTCTATAGCAAAATTCATTCAACCAGGACCCAAACAATAGATCGCGCGAATCGCTCTTTTCTGTAAAATAAAAACAGTATCCAAATCAGTCCCTGAACCCCACAGCAAGAGGTTATAGGACATCAGACTATGAAAATATGCAAAGTAAACTAACCTAGCAGCTCAGCATCTAAATCAGTTCAGCGGTTTAAGCGTGAAGAGGTGACAGACAGACACACTTTCGCATTTATAATACTATGAATCATGTAAGCCCTTGTTTAAAAAATTAAAAATATTGCCTTTACCTTGCCTATATATATTGGAAGCTGGAATATTTGTCAAAAATAATTTAGCTTCCTATATAAACATACTGTTAAACTAAGCCGTTATTGGCATTGTTTAAAGTTAACATTTGCATACAAAAAACAAATACATATTTATGTAAATGCACAGGAATATTTGTCCTGCACAATCATAGACCTGGCGTCAGTGATGGGACTTTGTTTAGTTCTGTATGAAGTGGTGCAGTTCTAGTGGATTATTAAATCGTGCTACAAGCACGGTCGCGCTCCTCTGATAGACGTAGTCCTATATGGATAAAAAATGATAAATTAATTTATTTCATAAATAAATTCCTATTTGAAACTATTATGTTTTATAAGGATTTCTTTTATAACTTAGTTAAAAGGAAAACTAATGATGATTACATAAATATTTAAAACGCAAACAGGTCAATTCTTTCCACTTTCAATATTTAGAATTGTATTGTATATTCATATCATGGACGAATAGGGTACTTGACTACGGTGAAAATATTGATTAAACTGTAAGTATTTTTCTAAACCAATTTAGCCATAGTAATATTTGAACATAATGTATGATGTTTATAAGAAATCATAAATAAAATGATTAAATTTTCATGTTTCACGTGAATTTTCTTGTTTGAAAAGGCTCGGTGCTGGCAGAGTCTGGGGTGTGACGTCACCTTCTAGTAAAAAACAAATGGGAACGGTATAGTTGTGAAAGATATTTTTCACTCCTCTTGCTCAAAAAGACCGTCATTGTAGCGTACCAGAGCGGTGAAAAAATAGCAATTCATCCTCTAGGGGAAAAAGTTTTTATTTTTAATTTTTGTGTGTCAAATGACAATGAGCCTACAAAAACGAAAAAGTCTTTAGTCATAAGTAGAATAATCATGAATAAAAACTCGACTTATTACTGTTTCATAAAAAAGAACTTCATTTTAATTTTGAAAATCTCTGGTAGAATGCATGCAATGTGTTGCGGCTACAGAAGAAACAAAAAAAAAGAAATTATAAACTACATATTTCATATTGTATTGATTTGTTTTATTTTTCGCAATCGTAGTGAAAAGTTTAGTGTAACACACGGCGCTAAAACCCATTAAAACTCGGTTTCTATTTAGTCCCTCGCTAAAGCTCGGGAGTAAAACTACCTCGTATATAATGGGTCATTTTAGCCCCTTGTATAACAATCTACTATTGACGACTAGTTTGTTTACTAGGGGGAGACGTCATGATGTCACGTGATCTAGGCATTATGGCGTCTTAGCGTTTTGGTGGCCTTTTTATTAATATAAACTTTGATGGTAATTTTTTAAGAAAATAGAGAAATTCATAAAGAATTAAGCAAATTGCAAAGGTATTATGCTATAATGAACAGTTTTAGATACTTTTCTAAAACATGTCAAATACCCTATTTATAGGAACGCAAAATAGGTTTAATTTCTCCTCCCCATAAATTATCGTCTGTACTGGCCACAACTATTAAATATTTTGGCTTTAGGTATTTGGGTTTCGCATCGTCAAAGAATCAAAATACGGAACCCTTTTAGGATAATTCCTCTGTAAGTTCGTCATAGAGGTTTTACTCAAAACTAAGTTAAGTTTAAGTTTCAACCTTGGCTCGCCGGTAAGACGGTCGCCCCAAGACGAAAATAAATAAATAGAATTCCAGGAATTGCGATTCAAATTTTTAAAATATAGCATAGTTTCGTGATAGATGGCTAAAAACGTTGCTATTTAACCGACCACAGCCGAATTAGTGTGGAGAAGATTCTATTCCATTCTCAAAACACTATTCCTAAAGTATGAATTCTATATTCATGTTTTAGCAAAACACGTAATCTAAGAATCGATTACTATTTTTCACAGGCACAATGTTAATAATGGAAAGTGGACCAGAACAATAGACGGTCGAACAATAGCCAAAGTCTCGGTTGTTTGACAACAAGCTTGGTTGGGTCTGAGACTTGCCTCTCATTATTCAGTTTAGGCCCTCATAGCCAACTTATGAACGCTACAATTGACTCTACCCCTTTAATACAAAGGTCAAAGATAAATATACCGTTGTATGAACTTAACTGAAGAATAATAAGAAACTCAAATTACGTCAGTAATTACCTATGTATCATAAGATAATAGGTTACGTATTTTAGGTTTGATTGTTTTATTTCATTTAGGTACATTGTAGTTGTAAGTAATACAACTCGAAAATATTGTCTAGGTACTAGCTTTTGCCCGCAACTTCGTCCGCGTGGAATTAATAATTTGGGTAGCTTATTTTTTATTCAATCTGCTTAATATTTAAATAATAAAAAGGAAGAAAACGTAAATAATGTGTAACAACCAGAATTAAAGTAAACAGGTCAATGAATCTTTGCTAACTTTTTTATTGATTCCCTTAACATTTTTTTTACACCCCTAAGGGATAATTTCGGGGATAAAAACTATTCTATATCCTTCTCCACAACTCAAAACTATCCATACCAAATTTCATCTTCGGTTCAGCCGTTATTGATTCAAGTTTTTAACTCCATACATTTCTGGGATAAAAACTATCCTATGACCTTTACCAGGACTCAAATTATTCTATAGCAAAATTCATTCAACCAGGACCCAAACAATAGATCGCGAATCGCTCTTTTCTGTAAAATAAAAACAGTATCCAAATCAGTCC
The DNA here is from genome assembly GCA_951361185.1 of Ochropacha duplaris. NCBI lineage: Eukaryota > Metazoa > Arthropoda > Insecta > Lepidoptera > Drepanidae > Ochropacha > Ochropacha duplaris. The sequence continues at coordinate 9,137,569 of OX592690.1, forward strand.
CTGAACCCCACAGCAAGAGGTTATAGGACATCAGACTATGAAAATATGCAAAGTAAACTAACCTAGCAGCTCAGCATCTAAATCAGTTCAGCGGTTTAAGCGTGAAGAGGTGACAGACAGACACACTTTCGCATTTATAATACTATGAATCATGTAAGCCCTTGTTTAAAAAATTAAAAATATTGCCTTTACCTTGCCTATATATATTGGAAGCTGGAATATTTGTCAAAAATAATTTAGCTTTGTTCACGAAAGTCAGTGACGTTTTTGATAAAATACAAAGGGATCCTAACAGGCTAATCCTGCCCATGATACCCAAGACCACCTTGTTTACGAAAAATAGTTATTATATGTGCATTAAAATATTTAACTCGCTACCAAGGAGCCTTACTGACTTACCCACAAAAACTTTTAAAACAAGATTGCAAAATTGGCTTATGGATAAATGTTTTTATTCCATAAATGACTTGCTCATAATTAAAAAGTAATAGTAATGATTTAATGACATCATTTAATTTATATTGTAATTTGATAGTTGACATTTAATCTTGATTTTTATTTATTTTTTCTGTATTATTCGGAGCACATAGGTAATAGTAACTGTAGGACATGTTTTATTAATGATACTGTAAATTTAAAATATTATGTAGCTAAAAGCATTCACGGATGCTTTGCTTATAAATTTTGCATGCCAGTTCTTGGCTGAATATGAATGTACTTTTTCTTTCTTTTGTTTCTTTTTACTGTCACCATATTCTTGCAAATAAAATATATTATTATTATTATTATTCTATTTATTTATTTTACTTTAACTTATTAATTACAATTTCAAATATATATATAAAAAATACAATATTTATATTTAAAATTATAAAAAACAACATCCAACCGGCATCGGGAACAAGGTCCAAGTTACCGGCGGTCAAGACTCCAGAGAGAGGAACTTCCTCACAATGCGTGCCGTCTCCAGGAGTACTGCCTTCTGAATCTGGCCCTTGATCCAGCCACCTAACGTGAGCCTCTTAAGGTGTTTGTCGAGGCTCTTTGCCAATAGGCCATGGGCGGAAACGACTATTGGTACAATGACTGCCGTGTCAATATCCCACATGTCGACAACCTCGTGGACCAGATCAAGATACTTGATTTCTTTATCTTTCTCCGCCTTCACAAGGTTGTCGTCATGAGGGACAGTTACATCTACAATCATTGCACGACGTTCTTGGCGATCTATCAATACAATGTCAGGTCTATTGGCTACAATAGTCCTGTCAGTGATGATAGATCTATCCCAGTATAGTGTGATATGACCATCTTCAAGAACAGATTCTGGTACATACCTGTAGTACGGTACCTCAGACGTCACAAGATGGTATTTCAGGGCAAGTTGCTGATGGATTATCCTGGCTACTTGGTTGTGCCTGTGCAAGTATTCACCATTTGCGAGACGCGAACAACCGGAGATTATATGCCTGAGGGATTCACCAGGGCGATGACAGGCTCGACATATGTCGACGGTGCCATCCCGCAGTATAAATCTCCGGTAGTTGTTCGTCATCACAACCTCGTCCATAATTGCACAAACAAAACCTTCAGTTTCCCCGAAAAGGTCACCAAATTGTAGCCAGGCCACGGAGGCTGTAAGGTCCACATCGGGTCCGTGAAGTGCCCGATAGTACCTTCCATGTAACTCCTTGTCCTGCCATACCTGCCTGCGATCGTCCAATGTGAGCACCACAGGCCTGCGCCAATTCTCTCTAGCTAAAGATAGAGGGGTCAATCCTTTGTCCACTGCTACAACAACCGCATGCATCCCCTCATCGGCATGGAGAAAATACTCCCTGAGGTTATACACCTCACGGTTATGGAGGGTCTTAGCATTTAAAAAGCCTCGACCACCACATTTCCGCGGGATATACAACCTCATCACCGAGGATCGTGGGTGATGCATACGGTAAGCAGTCAGCAATGTACGGACTTTTCTATCCAGGGCGTCCAATTCAGTCTGAGTCCACTTGAGTATGCCAAAAGAGTACATCAAGACCGGCATGACCCAACCGTTGTAGGCTCGCACCTTGTTTCCGCCTGACAAAAGACTTTTCAGTACTTTTTTCAGGCGCCCCAAGAAGCGTTCCCGCAACGACTGTTTCATGTCAGTCTCATTGATGCCAAGCGCCTGAGACATACCCAAGTATTTATAGGTCTCGGTTTCAGAGAGCGATCTTAGTTGTGTGGAATTTGACAGCTGGATACCACCAGATTCCACCATCCTTCCCCGCTTTACATGCATGACCGCACACTTGTCAACACCGAACTCCATCCTGATACAGTTACTGAAAGTTTCAGTAACATTCAGTAAGCATCTCAGTTGGGGTTCAGTAGGGGCAAACAGTTTAAGGTCATCCATGTAGAGTAGGTGGGATATTACCAGACCTCCTCTCTGCAACCGAAAGCCCAGCTCAGATCCCTCTAAGAGCGTACTTAGAGGATTCAGGGCCAGACAAAACCACAATGGGCTCAGGCTATCACCCTGGAAAATGCCTCGCTCTATCTTTATTGGATCGCCGTTACCAAGAATCTGTCGAGATCCTGGACAGAGAAGGACTGTTCTCCATTGCCTCATACATGACAACAGGAAGGTGCGTAGAGTTACATTAACTTTATATAACTCCAGCACCCTCATGAGCCATGAATGTGGCACAGAGTCGTAGGCCTTCTTGTAATCTATCCAGCATGTTGACATATCCCTTCGGTTACGGCGAGCCTGCTGACAGATGGTCATATCTATGAGGAGTAGCTCCTTCGTACCACGGGCCCCACTCCTACATCCATTCTGAGAAACAGACATTATTGAATTATCTTTAATATGTACAGACATTTTTGTTTTCAGAATGGATGTAAGAGTTTTATAAACTGTAGGCAAACAGGTGATCGGCCTATAGTTTTTTGGGTCCATGGTACAACCGGACTTGTGGAGTAGGTGGGTTTCACCGGTTGTTATAAATTCTGGTAACGACCCAGATACTAAGGCTGCTTGAAACTGAGATGCCAAGCAAATATGCGAACTACGTAGCCATTTAAGCCAAAAGTTATGCAGTCCGTCCGGTCCCGGTGCCTTCCAATTAGGCAACGAACGGACTGCATTGGCTACATCTTGGGGTTCAATGTTGATTGCCCCCATTTCTTGAATTAGTTCGCATTTTTGCTCAACATCCCCGATCCAAGCGCCTTCAGAGTGACTGACGGGCACCGACCAAATATTGCGCCAGAATGAATTCATGTCATCAATATTCGGTCGTTGCAACTCACCTTCTAGTTGTCTAGGTCGCTCCCAGGATCTATAAACCCACCTTTGATCCCTTTGGAACATGGAATTCTGGGAGTAACGATCCACACGCGCCTTATACCGACGTATACGATTCGCCCATGCATAAATTTTCTGCTTCAGGAAGTCAATGCGCTCCGTGACATAGGAAATGTATTCACGGGGACGTACTTCAGTTCCCGTGAATGCCCTCCTCACAAAGCGCATTACTCTAGGACGTGTATTGCCATCCCTGAAGCAGCTTAGCTTGCCGATGAGTACCCTAGCCTCGTTGATACGATGTTCTATCCTGCACTGCCAGGCTGGTACGGCAGGTTTTGGTCGCGTAGCCATGTCAGTGTTTGGAAACTTGACACGGGCTACACGACATGCCGTTATAGCCGCGCAGTACAGAATAGAGTGTGTATCCGCAAGGTTTTCACTACTGTCAAAGTAACTTGCCAGTAGTGAATCTAAAGTACACATCAGCGCCCAATTTTTTTTATGCATTGGCAATCGAGGTAAACGTGGCCTAAGTTGATGCGGTATGGATCGAAACTGCCGAACCACATCCTCCAAAGTACTCCTCAATATATCACTATACTGGGATCTTACCTCAGTAGTAGTGTTGTCCTCATCCGTATCGCCACCAATGGCAGGTCGTGAAGCGACCGTAATATGTGCCAAAGGCTGGACCACAGGTTGCGATGACGTAATAGGAACAACACGACTACTCAGTACCTCCGAGCGCAGCTGGTCAAGCACGGAGTCAGCCAACATGTGTCCACGTTGAATGACCCGTACCTGATCAGACAGTCGTTGCGCGGAAACGTTGACAGCTGGCTCACGGACCTGAAACAAAGACAGCATCCGGCTACGATATGCAGTGAGGTTAGTTCCCCCCTCTGTCGCCTCATAGTAGGCGCGCATGACGTTTTCATTAATTGAAGACGTCCATCGCATGCGCCGCACTACACCACCGGGAACGAGGACCCTGTTCGGAGCCGGTTGCTCCGATGGTCCCAAATTACGAGGTGGCCGGCCTCGTCGCCGACGTACAGGTGGTGGCGACGTCGGTGGCGAGTAATATTCGTCGCTCTCAATCGACACATTTGCATTGGTCGGTATCCCATCTTCGTTGGGTACCTGTGAATGCGAGGTGGAGCAAGGTGACGAATCCGGAGGTCTTATTCGTGCTCTTTGTCTCGTCAACATCTGTTTTTATTGATCATATCTTTCGGTTTCCTATATGTTTTTCTTTTGCCATTTTAGTAAATGAATCGGTGACAGTCGTATGCTGTCACAATCCAATATGGTCAATCATATTTAAAAAAATTATAATACATTGGTATACAGAGTTTCTATTATAGTAACTGATAAATGTAGTAAAATTTAAAACGTCCAAATGAAAATAAAATAGTAAAAGTATAAGGTAATATTTAAATGAAATAGGAAAATTTTAAGATTGATTCTTGTGTTGACAGTTTGACGTTTTAGAAATCCAAACCAGCCTTCCTTAGGACTGACACCCCATTTACGTCATCACCATTGCCAGCTGAACATAGGTCTTTCCTAACAAACCTGCAACATCATTGTTAGTTGAACATAACTCTCTTCTGAAACACCCCTCCAAACATAGGTAGGTACCTCACAATAATTACAGACCAAAACTGTTCCAAGACTGCCCTTCCAAAGAGGAAGCAACTTATCTTGTTACATCTTGGACCAGATTGGCATTGCTTGAATTTTGTATTCAAATGATCTTGAATGGGACCATGACAAAACAATTTTGACTAGTCTACGGTTCGCGTACTAATAGTCTACAAATTTGGACAAAGTGTAACACCCGATTCATAGCCAATAACGAGATTGCGTCATCAACAACCTAAAAAATGACATTTTTAACAGGAAACATGTGGAGAAACTATATCTGATATTTGGAAAAAGTATCATCCAAAAAGAACTAAGATTTCCTGGATGAAAGATCTTCAATGAATGTGCAGGAAACCAATAGATTTGCTCTAGAATTTTGTCGTTCCAAAATTTTACTATAGGCATCGTAGGCGTCGGAGCTATTTCGGATGTTGCCAACTTCAGATCCAAAGTCAAAACGACACCTGGATCTGTCGAATGTGACTATTGACCACACAAAATTCCTTGCAGTTTTGTCCTCACCGAACAGCTCTGACACCACAGTGCTTTCATCACCCTCATTGTTTGCCTGCCTCCCATGGCTCTGCTTCAGCCACATCCACAAAGGGTTATTGAACTGTCCCTGTAAAAATTAAAACTTATTTCATGTTTTTTACATGGTTTACACTCTCTCTCCTAATTTCCCTACTCATTTGCATGTTTACCACTTCATCACTTACCACGTAAACATTTGCAGTAACTCATCCAGATTTCCTTTGCCATCCATTAAAAAAATATGGCCTAAAAATATTTATGATTGAGAACTACAGGTACTCTGGATTACAGTCTTGGTTATCCTGGCCAGCAGTTTTCTCATTCGAAGTGGAGTGGAAGCACACCACATCACTATAAAAAAAACACTGCATGAAGGAGTGGTGGATATGGAATTAAAAAGTGGCATTTGGGCTGGTTGTGAAGGTGACTCGACAACGATTGATACATTGTGGTGGTATTACTAAATCATTATTTTCTTGTCAATTGGTATATCAAAATACTCTAGTTTAAGTATTTAACTTACAATCTATGCAGCTGCCTATCCTCATCCATTGATTGATAGGACCAGAACATCTCAGTAGTGTTTTTATCCTCTTTGATCTCAAATGTCATCAAATGTAGGCATTATACATCTTAAACAAAAATTTAAATAGGTAGTAGGTACAATTAAAATTAGAACACATTTTTTTTTTATTTTATCCAAATTTTAGTATTTGTTGTTATAGCAGCTACGTAGTATTTATATTCTCTTTGATAGCAGCAACAGAAATACATTGCTAATGCTGGCTAAAACTCACGAGATAGATCAAAAAAATTGTGTGGGTACATTATTTTGATCAGTATTGAGTTAGTAGGTAATAGGTATGTCTATCTCTCATAATAACTCATAGTAACCATGTTTATTTTTTATACATACACTGATACTGAACAAATAAAAAAGGGTACATAAAAAAATGACACAAATGAAGTGAAGCAATCTCGGAACAATAACTAGCATGGAAGCCGGGCTAAAAGAAAAACCGAGTACTATATAGTTTATTCATTTATGATTAGCATATTTCTCTTCTCAGTAAAAACAACCTTCCGAACCGAGCATTTAGAGTCTGACTATTCATAAGTGCCTGTGAAGGCCTATTTGGATGAATAAACCATTTCATTTCAACAAAGTATTAAAACCATATTTTAATTGAATAACATTTATTTCTTAGTAAATACAAAATTTGTATTTCTAAGCAGATTTTTGTAGTGTGTTGCTTTTCAGCCAGTTCAAATGAATGCAATTTTGACACAAGATTTATTACTAATTTGAAGTGGTAAGATAATTAATATACACGTATATCTAGTTGAAAATCATTATTATCATATTATACGTAATCATAAAATGAGATTAAGGTAAATTGAGTACTAAACCACTTAAAATAAGGAAACTAAAACCTTTCTACTAATCTCGTACTAAATGTATGGGAGTGTTTATTAGTGTTTAATGTCAAAATTTTTGATACTTCTCGTTTGATTTTTAAAAAAACTTATTGATGTCATTTTAATGATTAGGTAACGTACTTTCGATATCAGTTTAAAGATTTTTGATATCTGTAATAGTTACGGTATAATCGCCTGGACCACAGATTACTGATATGTGCCTGGACACACTTAACGATTACACTCTGTATATATAAAAGACAAAGCTGACTGGCTGACTGACTGACTGACTGACTGATCTATCAACGGATAGTTATTATGACGTAGGTTTCCGCTAAGAAAGGATTTTCCAAAGTTCATCCCCTAAGGGGATGAAACGGGGGTCCAAAGTTTGTATGAAACTGTCAGGTTTTATTTGAAATGAATGAAATTTGGTATTTATCCTCTAAATATAAAATAATCAAAGAAATTTTACTAATTTTTGATATTTTTAAACACAATTTTATGATACGTATAAAATTACAAAATTATTAACACAACTATTTGTATATAAATAAATATTGGACTTTAGATTTTTTACCACTATCACGATGCTTATTTCGTATTCAGATTCAATTTTACAAATGACGTTATAATAATAAGTTACACATGAATCGTATTGAATTCCTCGTAATAAATGTTGTAATTCCGTACCTAATTTATGAAATTAAATCAATATTATACTTTAAACACATTTATTTACTAAAGAAAAAGAGTCATTGTGTAATTTTTGTTGTTTATTTAAATTTCTAAGTCCAGCTGACCATAAGGTCAATGTTCATAAAAATTGAGAAGTTTTAGAAGAATCCAAGGCAAAGAGTAGGTAAGTCTTGAAACATTTTTGTTGAAATTGGATTTAAAACAGTTTTTACAGGGGTAGTGTATGTGAATCGTAATGTGAGGGCAATTTTTTTTTATGGTAAGAGAGCATTTGGGTCACTTGATGTTAAGTGATCCCCACCGCCCATGCATACCCAAACACTTAAGGGATCACAGGTATGTTGCCGGCCTTTTAAATGGGAATACGCTCTTTTCTTGAAGGTCCCTAAGTCGTACCCGTTCGGAAACACCGCCGCTGGATGTCGATTCCACAGATCTAGCGTGCGTGGAATAAAAGATCGTGTAAACCACATAGTGGTGGATCGCCAAACGTCCAGGTGGTATGGGTGTAAGTTGTGGAGCTGCGGGTTGTCCGGTGACGAAATTCAGCGGCTGGTATTAATCCGAACAATTTCTCGGAGCATTCTCCGTTATAAATACGGTAAAAGATGCAGAGAGATGCTACATCACGCCGCTGGGCCAAAGAGTCGAGCCGTTTGGAAAGTTCCTGGTCGCCGACGATTCGAGCTGCTCTTAGTTGGATTCGGTCAAATGGAAGGAGTTGATATTGTGGTGCACCAGCCCAGAGGTGACAACAGTATTCCATGTGTGGCCTAACTTGTGCCTTGTACAATTGAAGGCAATGGGATGGGGTGAAATACTGTCTCGCCCTGTTAAGCACACCAAGCTTTTTGGAGGGTAACTTTGCCTTACCTTCCAGATGACCCCGAAACTGAACCTCGCTCGATATATCGACGCCAAGGATCCCAATACTCGATGTGGCCTGAAGTGGTTCATCTTCAAAACGAGGAGATACGACAAAGGGTTTCTTTTTTGCGGTAAACGCGCAGACCTGTGTCTTCATGGGGTTAAATTGGACCATGTTAAGTTGACCCCAATCTGAGACATGATCGAGTATTGTCTCAATTTTCGACACAAGTCTGTTTCGGCATTCATCAGTGTGTTCCCGGGAAGCTTTTGCCTGGCTGGTATAAAAAGCATCTCCAGTGCTGTCATCTGCATAGCAATGAAGACTGCAAGTCTGAAGCAAATCATTGATATGCTTGCCCGGGCATGGTGCCCGCTGATTCCTTAAGTAACAACGATACTTTTTGGAAGTCATCATCCTCAATAGTAGTTTTATATTGCAACGTACCATATTCGTTTTTATCCACCCGGTATCCTCACCATATATGTATATGTTGTGGATATCCAATCTAATATATAGATAGAGAACATTTTGAAAATTTGTACCTTTTTTCGGTTAGTAGAAGGTGATGATCTACTATCGTGCAACTGAGCAAAGATTTTTGAAATCTTATACTTACATCCATATTTACAACATTTATTGGCATCTTAGTTTATGCCCGTTCGTGAGCAGGGGTGTCGGAAGACACTTTTGAAGGTCCATCGTATTCATTTTTTGAAAGCTAATTAATAAGTTGCTTTCTTTGTCTTTTGCTTTTTATCTGCTTCCCGCTTCTTCTATATGAATTTGTCTCTAAAGCTTTAATTCTTCTAACTTTTCGCCTTGTACTTCTATTATAATTTGAACTGTGAAGCAATCGCAATCATCACAAGTGTCTGTTTGTGGTGGTTTGAATCCTGTGTTATATTTTGTATTAAATATATGCCGATATACCCAAATTTTCGCAATATCTTCTCCCTTTTGACGGGTCGGTTGGCGTGGTTAGTTAACACACTACCTATCACACCGCAGGTCGTGGGTTCAATTCCCATCCAGGACATACATTTGTGAGCATGATCATGTCTGTTTGTCCTGAGTCTGTGTGTAATTATCTATTTGAGTATGTATTTACAAAGAAAAAGTAGTAGGTATGTGTGGTATATTTGTAATCTGGTTCCCATATTACAAGCTCTGCTTAGTTTGGGATCAGATAGCCGCGTGTGAACAAATGTCCCAGGATATTCTTTTTTTTTTGGAGCTTTCCACATATAAACCATAAAGCTTTTCAATATTTAAATGACTACACACCCAAATACTCTATGTTTGTTATTTTTATGTACTGTAATGGGATTCGTATTTTGGGTATTCTTCTTCTATTTGATCTTAAGGTCTTCTTTTATTTTATTTGGTGGACATGCGTGAACTGTTGCGGGATAAACAATAATATGTCCACGCGAGACGTGCGGCGCGAGGACTTATTACCTACCGTGTGCTACCGTTTTATCTAGTTCTATTGCAACCGCAAAGGTAAACAATGTTAAGGTTTAGTATTACTATTTTCCTCTAAAGCTCCGATTGACTTACAAATTACTATTTCATTCTGAGTAAATTAAAATGTATTGTCGATAGGACTTAAATCTTTTTACCACGTCATAGAGTAGGTTTTTGAAAACACAAATCCGGTAAAATCAAATTTCTAAATAAAGTGGACTTATTATTCTTTACCTCTCAGCTACAGTTAATATAAGTTGTCCGATGAAAGTAAAGTTTCCACAGTTACCGGTATTTTGAGTTTTATTGAATAATCTCAAAAAGTCTGAAAAGTTTTAGTGGAACACCCACCAAATTCACTAAAACCACTTGTCACTTGAATGACGATAAAGCTGACGATGACTAGAACGGCTGGTTTCATAATCAAAGTCTAGAACTATATAATCTAACTAACTTTACTGAGAATTCTATGATATTAAGTACGTTATACAGGGTTACTTGTAATTCGACGGATTTACGTCAAATTGCAGGTAATCTGTAATAATCTGTATAATAATATCCCACCAAAAACATTATCATGTAAAGAGTGCTGCCAAGACACCACATGGCTCGCACTGTCAAAAAGTAATCAGATCTCATGTTGATCCAAGCTTCTAACTCTACACGCCCTAACTCTACAAGCTCTAACTTCACAAACTCTTATTTGTGAAAATATATAACTTGGCCATTTCGCTACATTCACATGGACTTAAGGTGAAAAATTTATTCACTGTTCATTACGTTTCTGATTTTGTAGTAACGAAATGGCCAAGTTACATATTTTCACTAATAAGAGTTTGTGAAGTTAGAGCTTGTAGAGTTAGGGCGTGTAGAGTTAGAAGCTTGGATCAACATGAGATCTGATTACTTTTTGACAGTGCGAGCCATGTGGTGTCTTGGCAGCACTCTTTACATGATAATGTTTTTGGTGGGATTTCATTTCTTTTTGTACATTGCTTGTGCCAATATTTTCGTTTCAATTCGAAACAACGCCATTTACCTGGTTTTTGAAGTGAAAACTGAAATCTCATACAGACTGCCATCCCCTAGTAGGTAGTGCCCTTGCGCTTCGCTTCCTTTGGCTTGTAGTTCATCACAGTGGTCTACAATATATCGCACGATAGCAGTCCTGACTTGCGACGTGACCTCAACGTCTATTTCTTCATACATTAAGTATGTCAAGAAATAGAACAGGAACTATCTCCCGGCATATGAAACATACGATGACGGTGAGGTCCCAGCTCTACTTCAAGCGAAACTATTTCACAATCCATGCTCAGTTGGAAAATCGACTATGTTCAAACAAACTAACGAAACTTAATAAAATGAAACTTTTTGCCTATATAAATCTCTAAGAATGAAACCATAGCTCGTTTCAATTAGAGACAACGCCATCTAGTTTTTGAAGTGAAAACTTATTTGGACTGCCTCTGTATTTTTGTTGTTTATTAGTATTAGAAAGAGTTGTATTATTATTTTATTACATTATTTTTTGGATTCCGTACCTCAAAAGGTAAAAAAAGAAACACTAAGATCACTCTTGTCCGTCTGTCAGTGCGTCACCACCGATTTTCTCAGGAACGGGCGAACGGGTGGACCTGGCAAGTTGAAAATACCAAATACTGATAGTCTATATATATGGTCTATAGTCCCTATTAGGTGTATAAAAATCCGGTCAAATGCGAGTCGGACACGCGCACCGAGTGTTCCGAACAAACTTGTAAATAGTTCGTTCATCACGGTAATGGAGTCTTGAGGATTTATTTCAATTTTTTTTCGATTAAGTTTTCAATTACCTTATTGGAGATAGGTGCCAATTAAGCTAGACCTCAAAATTGTATGAGCTCCGATACAACTCAGAGGTCTATCTTAATTGGTGGTACTATGTATGTATGGGCACCCCCTTTAATTTTAAACTTTTTTTACTTATTGGAATTTTCCCTTTATTTGTGCTGTAAGACCTTGCTTTTTGCCAAATTTCGTTATTGTAGGACAACGGGAACTACCATATAGGTTTTCGACCCAAAACCTATAGGGTACTTCCGGTTGACCTAGATTTATCAATTTTGGTTTAAAGCAAGGTCTTACAGCACAAGTAAAGGGAAAATTCCGAAAAATAAAAAATGTTGAATATTAAGTTAAATTTTGGTACTTACAAATTTTCGCGAACATCAAAATTTGCCCATATCTTTTTCTCGTGTTGACTCAAGACCTTGATTTTTATACACCTAATAGGGACTATTATAGACTTCAGTATCTGGTATAAATTTCAACTTGCTAGGTCCACCCGTTCCTGGGATAAAACCGTCAAAAACCTATAGGGTAGTTTCCGTCGACCTAGAATCACAAAATTTAGCAAAAGGCAAGGTCTTACAGCACAAACTAAGGAAAAAATTTAAAAAATAAAAAAAGTTGAAAATTAAAGGGTGTCCCCATACATACATAGTTGACGCATTCCCTATTTAAGGGGTTCGGGGATAAAAGTTTCAAGTTTTAAAATTTTTTTGTTGTTTGTGTACTAATATTAGCTTAAATACCAAATTTCAGCTTTCTAGAACTTCAGGAAGTACCATTTATGAATTTTGATGATCATCAGTCAGTGACGAAATCGGGGGTTTTTAGATATCAATAAAATCTAAAGTATAACAGCTACGCAAATGAAACTTTATATGTTTAATAAGTTTGCTATAGGCATCATATCCTGAGAATTTTGTTTATCTGGTATAATCCAAAGCGAAGTTATGAGGGTTCAAAAATACGACGAAGCGCTTCGAGAAAAGGTAGGTAGTGCCCCTGCGTTTTCGCTTCTCTTGCTTGTCTTGGCGGGGCACTGCCGTGCCCCCAGATTCTAACATAAAATAAGTTTAATAATAACTTGACATTGGCAGCAATGTCCTAAAGGACGATTGCCATCAAAGAAAAAATAAAAGATACACGACACGAATCTGTGCATAGATAATACACTTAAACTATCTGTGGAAGAAATAGTCGCGGCCCGTTTCGTTCGTTCGTGCAAAGAGGATAAAAACACTACGTTTTACGTTCGTGTCTAGAGTATAGTGTTCTATGGTTCGTGTCTTCTTTCTTTCGTAATTGTTTGGAAGAAGAGGTGAAAATCTCTTAAAATGTTTGTTACAAATCAAATTAAGTAACCTATGGCTTGTGATGTTTCATGACGAGTGCATTTATCAACTAATTGCTCTCATTTTAGTTCTGTATAAAATGTAATCAAAACTTTATCGTTACACGTCGAGACATGGGTTCCAGAATAAGGTAATAATTGTTATGCTTTATGTTATCCTTGATCAAGTGATCCCATTTCTTAAAGGTAATTTCAACAAATACACAATATGTTGCCAAATCATATAACCTCTATAAAAGTGTATTGAGTCTGCAACTCCATATTGTTTTTTTGATTTATTTACCTTTCATCAATTTTGTTCAAAACTTATTAGTCTTCGTCTATGCACCGAAAGATTTCAGTTGCACAATGGTGAAATTATTTACTTACAATGTTCTTTTGTGTAAGATATGCCTAACTACTGATAAAAGTACTAGCATTGTTGCTTCATATTCAATACCTACTGTATATTATGACATACATAAGATAGAATGGAGCAAACTATAACTATACTGTTGTATGTATAAATATAGCCTTCCCACAATAGATAACAATATCATTATGGATGCACACTCAATCCTGTAGCTTGGCATTTTTGATGCTATAAGCTATATTTAGATATGAAATGATGGGATAACACCCATATACACACAAGTAAATTGATTGAAAAGTAAGGTACTTAATTGTTTTAAATATACAGTTATATGTATGTTCCAGAGACACCGTACGCTTCTTGTTTGAATTATTCTGTGAAGTTTCACCTGGTGATAATGTGAAGGAACCATTTATAGTTAGGAAGTATCCTGAAACATATAAAAATGAAGAAGAACTGAAAAATATACCTAAATTTACATTTCCTTGTCAGTTAGAAAAGTAAGTAATATAAGGATCTACTTTAGATAATGTTCTATTTTTTAATTTAATAATTCATTAATATTTCAGTGCATCTTTAATAAGAGTTAGCTATATGATGGCACATGTTACAACAATTTGACAAGGACTTGTTCGTTAAGATTAAACCTTTGCTAAGGCCCAAACTGGCTACAGACTTCAAAGTGTTGCTAACAGTATTTATTATGAGAAAGCATATATAAAACTATTGTTATATAAAATTATTTATTGGCCAGTTTAGAACATATTATTGAACTGAATTACAAATGTAATTCTAACTGGGTTTTATTCTTGTTAGATCATTATTATTACAATAATTTTTAAACATCAACTATTATGAACAACTTTTAAAGTTAAAGTTATAAATCTGTTGAAAAAACAACACATAACTTTTGTCAATCTTAGTCTAGTCACCTACTATAATTTCTGTTCTATTTGGGATCAGCTCAATTAATTTAAATGTAACCAACTTATCTCGTAGATAAATCATGAAATAATATAGAATATGTACTTTTATCCTTGGGTAGAAACCAATTTATTTGTTGTGGCACATATTGGGAAATCTAGCACCTAATAAGGTTTCTCTACTAATATTAATAATAATTTATTTATTCACATAAAATAGAGTAGGTACACTAAAAAATATCTTTCTCTATTTCAGTTCATTTGCCCAACACTATTCATTTGTGTTGACTTCAGTGGATTCCAAATATACATTTTGTTTCTGCCGTTATGATCCTAAAAGCAATACTGCATTAGTGTTGTTGTCACATTTACCATGGCATGATATATTTTATAAGTAAGTATTATCTTTCATAAGAAAAACAAATTATATACTACCACTACTGTTCCATGATTATTATAATGCTTGGCGATAGTTTTGTTTATTATGTATTGTGGGTGCAACAAGGTAACAACAATATCAAAGTGATAATAGCTCTGTGGTAGTTACATCATATACCTTGAAGGTCGAATCCTTCAAAAGATTGAGCTTGATAGTGTGAGGAAACTAACAGTAACAGGATTCTTCGTAGTACCAGTCTGGCTTGCTACTGTTAGTTCAGCAACACATTGTCAATTTGTACTCCTAATGTCCAAAGGTGACAGAAGTCACTTACCAATAGGTGGTCTGCCTGCTTGCTTGTTAGATTTCTGGCATAAAAAATAAATAAACATATACCAACTATATTTTAATATGAAAAACTAAGGCAAATGTTGGATATGCTTGACAATATGATATTTTTCTAAATAACCCAAGTGTAAATTATAAAACCACTGGGCTATATAATGTATAGATCTGCTCCAACAATAGTATATTTATATAATTATGTATTAGATATTTTTTTATTTTCCTAGTCATAGTGATGCCATTGCCAATTGTTCTTTTATTTATATATGTCTTATTTTTTACTTTTTGAAATGTAATGAAAGCATCATTTAAATAATAATAATTCATCTTGCGCTCACCCATACCTATGCTGTTGTATTGCTTTTGTTAAATGTAAGATTATGTCAGGCATGTCTATTGCGTGTTCCGATGCGAATGAATGAACAGAATATGAATTATAAATAACAATAATATGTGTGTGTATACAATATAGTGCCTATATACAGGATGGAATTTTGTAATGCCACCTGAAGGGAGAGTACTCTTAATACTGTAGATAGAAAATTTTACTCAAAGAAAACATTCCTTTGTTTTTGAAAAGAAAGAAAACTGCATTCTAAGATTTTCTAAAATTCACTTGCCACACCAGGGTATCGAACCGACAAAAATCTGTAAAAATTACACTCTGTACTTTTATTGCACCGATCGTTAGGGTCAATTATAAGGATAAAATCTTAAATTATTTTTATTATTTACAAAAAATGGTAAACTAACTAATTAAGTTGTTGCTCGAAATGGGCTCCATTTTCTTGGATACTTAAATTTATTGTTCTAACGAATTCATTTTTAGTTACATTTAATAACGTGTTGTGGTGAATATTATAAATCATATTCTGAACTTCAACTCTCAACTCGTAAATTCACAATTTTTTGTAAATAATTAAAGATTTCATGGTTTTCCTTTCATTTAATTTATCAAGTTTGTTAGAGAGGTTTCATCCTTATATTGACCCTAACGATCAATGCAATTAAAGTACAGGGTTTAATTTTTACAGATTTTAGTGGGTTCGATTTACGGGTGTGGCAAGCGAATTTTCGGAAATCTTTTGATACAGTTTTCTTTCTTTTCAAAAACAAAGGAATGTTTTCTTTGAGTAAAATTTTCTATCTACAGTATTAAGGGTACTTTCCCTTCAGGTGGCATTACAAAATTCCACCCTGTATACCGTATGTATGTGGGCATTTGCCATGCTCTTCTGTTTGAAATAATGTCTTTCATTCTTGAGCAAATTTTTGCTGTGCCCCATTTCAAAGCCTTTTTAATGGGTAGTAGAAATTTCAATGCAACAAAATATTTGAAGATTGTAAATATGGTCTTTAAACATAAATTTTTTTTTACATATATCATCAATCCATAGAATGTTATTAAGAAACGCGAATTTTATATTTTCAAAAAACCAGCAATATATATAGTTATTTAAGTGACTCTTAAAAGCTCTGTGGATATTTTTTTGTATATAATAATCATATAACCTATTTCAGGTTATTAAATTGTATAGCGAACTTAATTAATAGCACAGAGAAAGGAGAGTTGTTATCCTTCTTGGAAGCATGTCGAATACGACCACCCATGGCTGGCCACACACTCAAAGTGACTTACAATGCCGGTCACAGTGTGTTCACATGCCAAAGTCCTGACAATAAACTACCGAGTATTCCAGATAATGTAAGTATCATTGTATTTTTAGCCCTAGATTCAAATAATTTTAAACAGAGTACCATAATGTGCACAATAACTTTTGTTTAATTAACTCATTACTAGGTAATGTATTGTGTTGAATGTGTTACAGTGCAATTTAACGGAATACTTTAGTGCTATGGATGCAAAATGCATGGCCGGTCTATGGGCAGCGTTGCTTCACGAGCGTAGGGTAGCTATTGTGGCGTCTAAACCGTCGAGGCTGTCTGCCTGTGTTCAAGCAGCAAACGCCACGCTCTTCCCAATGTCCTGGCAACATATATTCATACCCATATTGCCGAAACATCTGGTGGATTATTTGCTGGCACCCATGCCTTTTCTTATTGGAGTTCCTAGAAGTGTGATGGAGGTGAGTGCCTGTCTGTGGCGTTTGCCAAGTGTCTATGAAGAGCTTAATTCGAATGATTAAGAAAGGGCTTGCTCATGTCATGCCCCAGAAAAACACTCCAAACTGGTTTTATTCAATTTAGGCACTACAGCCATAGTTTTATATGGTACCACCGACTCAATTACTGTGAGTTATCCTTAGGTGATTGACATATATACCATCACAGACTTTTCTGTAGACCTTTTTAAGATTTATAATTCCACAGTATATATTACTAGCTGTTCCGCGCGGTTTCACCCGCGTTCCCGAGGGATTTTATCTTTTCCCGGGATATAAAGTAGCCTATATGCTATTCCAGAATATAATCTATCTCTATGCCAAATTTCATCCAGATCCCTTCAGCCGTTCTGGCGTAAATTAGTAACAAACATACATCCATCCATCCAAACTTTCACATTTATAATATTAGTAGGATTAGTAAGATTTTGATCTATCTCGTGAGGTTATATAAAATTATATAGGTATTAGAGAAGTTTTATTTTAACTATTTATTAGCCATTCAAAAATAGTTATGATTAGACTAGAAACTTCGTCATTTATGTTAATAATTACTATAATTATGAAGTTTCTATACCAAGCGGTGGTGCCATTTTTTTTTTTTTTTTATCTATAGAGATATCGCTGTCATCCTAATAATGGATACCTTTAAATTATGTTAAATTGTGTAATTTTTGTTAACAGGCTGTTAGAATGTCAGAAATAGGAGATGTTGTAATATTAGATGTAGATGCAAATGAGCTCAAAACTCCCTTTCATGATTTAGAAAGTCTTCCGCCTGATTTGGTAAGTTGAAATTCATTGTTTTGTATCCATAATTCAACAAACGAAAATTGACAGTTAATTTTTTTGATACAGATAGGGAGTTTAAAAAAATCTTTAAGTGACAAGAATGCATTGGGTGATGCTGTGTCGAGAGCTTTCTTAAAGGCATTAGTGTGTTTGATAGGCGGATATCGTGATGCAATCAAGTAAGTTTTATTTAAGTTTATACAAGGACTTTATCTAATTTTAGACTTATTCTAAGATATATTAGATATGTATACCAGAAATATATTTTTTGTTCTACTCCTGTTTTATTGTTACTTGCCTTGTTTATTAAGTATTTTCTAGCTTATGCCCGCAACTAAATTCGAGTGGAATTTGTTTAAAGTGCTATCATACATTGTCAGTCCTTTTTTAGCCACCCACTTGAAGATAAAATAGGTACCAAATTGCATCAAAATCCGATCAGCTGTATATCTTATGACTATATTATATTAGAATTAGTATTTATAATACGTTATTTATTCTTAAAGGATTGAAAATGGCCAATTGATCACATTCAATCCTGAGGCGTTTGTGAGAACAAGAAAGAATATGCAAACATTCCTTAGAAAAATACTTCAGTCTCAAATATTCCAGCAGGTAAATTTGTTTATATACGTTACAGTACAGTTACACTAAATTACATGAGTATCTATGAGTATATTATGAATATTCATATAACTATATCATGGCTTCGACCATCTATTAAACTAGTGTAGTATAAATAAAGTCAGACTATTCATAAGGGCCTATTAGAGTATTGTGCTGAATACAATGTGAAGAGAGAGAGAGATAACTGCGTAAAAGAAAGGCTGTGCGGTCCTGACGATTTAAATATTTATTTTGATAATTGAGGATTATCTGTTACATTTAGATATATTGTGTAACTGCATTCCATCCGGCCGCCTTATCTGCCTATTTCTTTTGCGCTAACTAAGATAACCAACATAATTTTTAAGAGTACTTACAATATTTTCAACATCACTAATATTGTGGTCGGTTTGTATATCTCTTTTTTTTCCACAAGATTATATTTAGATTAAAGTTAAGATATAAAAATAATTAATTTTGTATTTTAAACCACTGTTAGACGGAAGACTGGCCACCCATAGCACAGGCTAGCCTAGTTTGGGGGCCAGGAAACATCGAACACATGTTTTTCTTGTTTATTTACCAGTTTATAATAATTTTGAAACTACTGCTACAAATGTGGATATTAATTGACTGTAAGTGTATATTATCAGCACAGCATTTAAAATTGTTAATTATGAACCTATCAACAGTTTATTGATGAAAGACTGGACCTGCTCAACTCGGGACGTGGTTTCAACGATGAATTTGAAATAGAATGCAATAATTATGCGGACAAACTGAACACGGGTAGTGGGCAGAAACTTAAACAACAATACCGCGACTGGGCCAAGAATGTGAAAAAAGAAGGCGGTGCTTTCTTCAAAACTGTTAAAGATAAGGTTGTTTTTCACTGTTTATTGTGTTCTAGTGTTTATATTTGTGAGTTACTAGTTTACTCAAAAAATATACATAGATAATTCGAGTTTCTTTTCTAATGTTTTACCACAACTAATTCCAATAAGTCAAAATGCTATTTATTGTTTATCTCTATATTACTTTAGCGATATTTCATTCACACTTAAGCGATAATATAGCCATTTAAGCATGATATAATACTATTCATGTGCCATATAAATGAAGAAATACTATAATATAAATATAACGATTTCAAACTTATTTTGGAACATCCCTATTCATACATAATATTGTAGATATTTTCGTTTATTAATACAGCATAAATAACCTTGCTTTCCCATGATTCGGCGACGTAACTAAAATTATATTGGTTTCCGATATTATCTTTTGTACCCCTTTGTCCCTGTGGGGATGAATTTTGAAAAAGTATTAAATACTTTTTTATAAATTGTGTTGAAATTTTAATAGCAGAGTTTTACCTACCATTAAAACTCTTATTATGTCCGAAGCCTTATTCGAGGCCTTGTAAACAATATTGAGATGACAGTCTTTTCCGTTTCCGGCCGTACTCTATTTGTTGTAGTTCCACTTGTGGGTGATAGAGGGATTAACTTCCGTCCGCCACGTTCACCAGGCAGCCAGGTATAGTGAGTGCCTTCATTGTAGTCTCAATACTTATATCTGAAAAAATTCTAGCATACCAGGCAGTATTTACTGTAAGGCCTCAAATAAGGCTTCGGCCATAATAAGAGTTTTAATTGTAGGTAAAACTCTGCTATTATTATTTTTTTTTTTTTAACACACATAAGTTTACGTTTGACCACCAACTCTCTTCGCCGTTATTCGAGGTCTTGTAAACAATATTGAGACATTTTTGTTTTCGCCTGGTGAACAAGACGCCTATGTGATTTGATTTCTAATTTAAAGTAATATGAAACTTAAACTATTAACCTATAAACATAACTGTTTTCATAATATATATATATATATATTTTTAATAACCTTTTTTTTTAATAACATTTTTTTTAAATTATTTTCTATTTTTAATAACATTTCAGTATCTCTAACGTACCGGTTCAAACAATCTAGCTAGTGAGTTACAGGTTGAATTATTAGGTTCGTGTCTAATCTCCTTTTTATAAAACTTTGAAAAGGTATTTACTGACCTCCAATTTGCTCTTTTCAAGATCTTATCCAGTGGCTCTCTGTCAAGTCAAACCCGGGAAGCCACGGCGGACCTAACACTTCCAGGGGTTGCCTCCACACCAACTTCTTTCAAAACAGATTTTACCCAACTAGACCAAATGACCGTCCTAGAAGCAGCCCTTGGCACTCCCTGAGCAGTAATAAACAAATTTTCAACATTTCCTTCCATTCGTCTGTTCCTGCCCATTTCTATTAACTTTCTCGCCCACAACACGGGATCCACATTCGGATTTTCGGTATTTGAAAATAACTTCCAACCCGACTGCATATAGGACTCTGAGTCTGTTTTAGATCCGTACATGGGCCAGAAAGTCACACAATTTCTATCAGTATGGTCTAAGAATAAACCTTCTGCAACACAGGAGTGTAGCAGAAGGGTACATGACTTAACACTTAGGAAAGTGTTAAGTCATGTACCCTACGACCTGAACAGAGCAACAAAATAATAGCACACCGACGTGAGACCTCCCATAAACTATCAGTATTTACGTTTTTGTTTGCTAACCAAGATATTAAAATACTTGTATCCCACACGTTTCCTTTTGGACATCTTTTAGCATTACTTGATGCGATGGATTTTAAGATTTTTTGAACCAAAACATGGGAGCTAAGCTTTGAGCTATTGTTAGCACTGCATAGAGTTGAAACGACAGACTTATGGACCAAAATTGTTCTGTATGCTAACTGTTCTTTTAAGTGAAGGTCAGCCAAAAATTGGGCTAATTCTGATCCCGAGGGATTAGTGGTATGAACCCCTGAGCTCCTACACCATTTTACCCATCGTTCCCAAGCAGGTTTGTAAGTATTGAGGGTGGAATTGCGCCATCCAGCTCGTAATAAAGCTTTTTGTTGGATTGATCACGTTTCTACTGCTTGAGACCACCCCCACATTTCCAAATCTCCAGGACTAGGTCCTGGATCCTCGGCGGGGGATGACCTGTTGACAGATCTATTAGTCTGGACTCTAACCGGCGAATGGTGAATGGTGGAGCTATCGTACGAGCTTTCAGATCTGCTCTCCAGAACGATTGGTGCCACCTCGGTGCTACTATTAAAAACGTACCTTTTGCGCGGTTGAGGTGCATGAGAACTCTCGGCATCAGATTCGGTGGATGAAAGACCCGCGCTAGATTGAACTCCCAGTTCCATGCAAACGCGTTGTGTCTCCATGCTGCTTGGTCTCGCCGATCTAAACTTATATATTTCAGAACGACATGGGATTGAGCCGAGGCAAACAGATCCACTTCCGGAACACCCCACCTTCTGAAAACTAAATTCGTTAGTGCAGGAAGTAGATGCCACTCGGGAAGCATCGATTTCCGCGACAGCCGATCGGCTACGCTGTTGAATCGGCCTGGAATGTAATGTGGTATTAAATAAATGTCGAACCGGTCTAAGATTTTGAAAATCTGATAGGTCAGATTCATCAGCGCAGCCGATCGATTTCCTCCTTCGTTCCTCAGATATGCTACGACTGATTTGTTGTCGCACTGCAGCAGAATGACCCAGAGAAGGACCGAATTGGTACAAACATTTCAGAATAGTCAACATCTCTTTTTGATTCGAGTGAACGGACTCTTCTTCGCTCAACCAATCGCCCCCTAACCGTATTCCATTCAACTCTGCTCCCCAACCCGAGTCGGCTGCATCTGTTGTGAGGAAATTTGTTACCGATGGAGGGTGAAGTCGGGAGGACCTCTTGCAGTTCAGCATCCACCATTCGAGTTCCCGGATCGACTGAGGAGGAAGACAAGTCGATCTCTCGAATTGACTTTGCAGTAAACTGCTGCAATGAGTCAAGAAACAACGAAAATTTAGTCGACCCTGTGGAACAGCCATTTGGGCAAAATTCAGACTCCCTACAATGCTCTGAACTTCTTGAAGTGTTGCTTTTTTTGTGTTGCTGTTCTCGTAGAATTTCCGCAGTCCAATTCGAAAGAGATGCAATAACTTTGGGAGCTGTTGCAAGACCAAAAGGCAAAGAAGTCATCTGCAGTAGTTGACCTCTGTAAAGTAACCTCAGAAAACAACGGTAGGACGGCACTACCGGCACGTGATAGTACGCCTGTGTGAGGTCTATTTTCATCAACCAATCGTTTGGTTGTAAAAAATCTGGAACTCGATGGACAGATATTAGTCTGAATTTGCCTACCTTGAGAAATTTGTTTAATCGCTTTAAATTGAAAATAGGGCGCATGGAACCATCGCTTTTCGGAGTCAAAAACAGGGTAGATAAGAAACTGGGTGTTTCGGGGGCGCATTCTAAAATATTCTCCATTATCAAACTGTTTATCACCTGATCCATTTTTTGGGATGGAACAGTTTGATAACGAGAGCCAATTAGTGGGGGTGAAACCAGTGGTGGTTTCCCCTGAAATGGAATTTTGTAACCCGTAATCACGTTTAACAAAAGAAAAGCACCCCTTTTTATCCAAACATTTACAAACATTGCTAACCTTTCCCCCTGAAACACCTGTTTTGAGTCAATATTTTCTATCGCCTCTTCCTCTGCCACGCGGGGCGTTAGTTTGGTTAAAAGTTCCTTGTCTGAATGGCTTTCTAGCATTGGCTGGGGTTTGCTGTCTTGGAGCAAACGATTGAGGTTTAAACGAGGGTCGAAAGAACCGCTCATTATTGGCATAAGCCCCAAAAGTATAATTAGATGTATAAGGGTGGACTGGTCGCACGCCTTGAGGAGACAAATATCTATTACTGTACGCAAATGGTGCCGGGAAGCGACCAGAAGCGACAGCGGTTTGATTGTAACTACTGGGTCCACTTTGCGCTGCCTGGGACCCAGATATAACTCGCTTCTCTTGCGCAGAGAAGGTGAGTTTATGACATGAAAAAAATTTATTAATCCCCCCATTGTTTTTTACGAAATCTGAGAACTGTGCTTTATCAAATAAATATTCACTGGATGGAGGAATCTTTTTTAAACTATTTTTTAAATAATTTTCTTTTCCAAAATCAAGAACAATTCCCTCCGTTGTTCAATGATATCAGCACGCCGCCCACAAAGTAATTGCAAACAAACGAGAAAATTTTTTTGAAAATTGCCTGAAAAACAGTCTTTTATTTTAGATAATAAAGACTCTTTGCTTACGCTATCACTTTCTTGTGTCCATTGCAATAGTTCAGATACCCCGTTTTTTAATGCATCACTTTGCATAATAACAGCATGGGTGATGGCATCCAAAGATCTGTCGGTAGTAATCAAATTATTTGCCTTTTCAAACTGTTTAATTTCATCATTGACCTCCAATTCGACAAACCCCGGCCGCGCATTATATGATTTTTGAATGTCAGAGTAACGAACGTTAGCCCAATTTTCCGATTGAAAGTGTTGAAGCGAATTTAAAAGTTCCAAATGTTCAGAAGAGACCTTTGGGATCGTTGGTTCTTTGAGATTTGTCGCTAAATCAAAGTTAAAAGTAACGGTTGACTCGACTTGCTCCTCGCTTTGATTAAGGACCGCCTCGGCCGGTTTCTTATTTTGAGCTTGTTGCTCCAGAGTTACCCTATTTTCATTTGATATTGAATTGGATTCAGGAGGGCACCAATCCGATGATGGATACGTGCTACCCGCCAAAAAATGTTGAATTTCACTGACCTGTTGGGTAAGGCGTTCTAAAACCTTACTTTGCTTGCGAGATCTTTTTGATTCTCCTCCTTTCCTTGCTGCAGGCTTCCGTTTCGCGCTGCACGTTGCTTTGCGCGGCGATCGTCTTCCCCCTCGGATGACGAAGATGAAGAAGACACGTGGTCACGCAGATTTTCATCGCTGCTATCGTCAGCCATTTTGTTAAATTTAACACGCTTGAAACTACAACGTATAGATTTAATACTTTAAACGTTTAATAATTTAAACTGAATTTAAACTAATAATTTTAAATGAATATTTAATTAATTCGAACGCTAACAGCGTTTTTACGTCTATACGGTACGAAATCTCAAGACGCCAATGAAGGCACTCACCATACCTGGCTGCCTGGTGAACGTGGCGGACGGAAGTTAATCCCTCTATCGCCCACAAGTGGAACTACGACAAATAGAGTACGGCCGGAAACGGAAAAGACTGTCATCTCAATATTGTTTACAAGGCCTCGAATAACGGCGAAGAGACATAATAACAAATTATAAGTAATAGTCTGAAATAGCATATAAGCTTTTTATCCCGGGAAAAGATAAGATCCCCCGGGAACGCAGGTGAAACCTCGGGGTGAAATACTATTTAATAGTAAATTTCAAATAGGACTAAATAAACAAGCTTGCCACGCATTTGGTTATTTGTGATTTTGGCATTAATACCTACATAGATTTGTAATGTTTCTGTCAAACATTAAAGGCAGAATTATCGCTCTATTCATCCCTAAAAAGGCGCTTACATATATTTAAGACTGTATGAAATAAAAAGATAAATTACCTACCCATTAATTTGGAAAAAAGATAAAATATACAATTATACCTTATTTTGAAACCAAGCTTCGTATAAAATTATAAATTTATTCATATAATAATATGCATGTTAAGAAAGTTCCAATTCGTCCATTCTACTCCAAGAGTTAGAACTCTACGAAGTTAATAGTGGAGCAAAAATCAGAACTCGAAATATAGTGTCGTTATTCCCCGGATAGTTTAATGTGCATAACATTTTTTTAAATTATCTTATGAATTTAGTGTCATGCCAAGTCTGTGCCATTCCATTGCAAGGAAATATATTGAAATGCCCGATTATCTCAACAGTTGGTGTGTAAATACATGTGACAAAAATATGGGTTATCGGTATAAGGGTACACCTAATAAAAAGGATTTACTAAAGTTCCAGTAAATTGTTAGCTTAGATCACGCAGATAAACCTATGTCGATAGAGGACGTTGTAACCGCGACTGTCAGCGACCAACAGCTTGTCTAAACAAATATTATAAAGATAAAAGATTGTTAATGGATAAACTAAAAAAATACCTAAACAATTTAAAATAAAAGCCGGTCAAGTGCGAGTCGGATTCGCGCTCCCAGGGTTCCGTACAAACTTGTAGGCGTCACAATCCAATAGGCGCAATTTGATAAGAAGGTGGCTCCTTGTCGTGTGTGTGTATGTTTTGTGTGTATGTTTGTCTCTTTTTGGCACATAAATGTATATGTACTGTCAAAATGACTATTAGATCGTTACGCCTGTAGATCTTTCATCGCGGCAATCGAGTCTCGAAGATATTTTCGGCCTTTTTTCTGATTATATTGTTTTTTCTGCGGTACCAACTGTTAGAGAGATGCCACACGGGCGTTGCGGCTACGCTGCGTCGTCTCAACTCAATGATTTCAACGCAGACAATACCACACGCGAGCTGCGTCGGCGCTGCGTCGGCGCTGCGTCAACGCAGCTATCTCCGACGTTGCAGCATTGGTGTAGGATGTCTCAGTCTTTGAACGACAATGGAGTTTAAATGTGCAACAACTGTCACCTTCGATATGCTATTAAATACTGCGTTGCAGCTCCGTCGTTTCATCGCAGCTCGCTTCCCCACCTCGTCTCCCACCAATCCTTGTGCGTTGCGCCGCCATCCGTCATTTTAACGCATCGTGTGGCATGTCGTTCACATATATATGTAGAACGACGGAGCGTCACCGCTCAGTCGACGCAGCGCCAACGCAACACACTGACAACGCCCATGTGGCACCGCTCTTAATTAAATATTAATCCGCATGATTACGAGTGCACACATATAAACATTTAAACAAAAATAGTTTGTGTCTTTTCCGCGGCTAGCTGTGGTGCTAGTAGTGCTAAGTTGTTTTAAATTGTACGAACGAGCTTGCATATTATGTATAGTGATACCCGCGACACTCAATAGATGGAGATAAATTATGATTTAAGTTTTTTTTATTGACAATAAGTAGGTACTTACTTTTTTATTTATCCTAAATAAAATAATATTAGATATCTGAACTGAATAACATTTTAATATCAGTTATTAGGGTAGGCAGTGTCTTTTTGCCTATATGGAGCGCACGCCACTGAAAGTATGACGTGTTACTCTAAATCGTAACAGACAATAACACGATTTGTAACTTGATACAATTTGCAATCCATACTTTATTATTTAGTACCATCTGCTAACAATGAAAGTCTTTTTTCGCCCATTAATGGTGTTCGAATATAATAAATGCATGCATGCTATAACTACTTCATGTTTTCTTTTTGTTGCTTTAAAATATGTATATTTGCAGGCAAACCCAGCAGTACAATCGGCTGTGAAAACGGTGAGTCCTAGTGAAATGTCTGTTCCGATATTCATCAACTTGAATAAATATTCCGGTAATCATCACTCGGTGGAGTAATATCTTTTTATTTTCTTTCTTGGATTTTGGAGGCGATGCTTTCGCTCTAGTTATTATATCGATATTGATGGACGTTCGTAACGTGCTAATGTATTTAACTTCACGTGAGTGTTCATAGGCTAACCGTTTGACCATTCGTAATCGAGTTGGTTCTCTAGTAAATAGATTGCAGCTGACTGACGTTAGCTTAGCTAAGTAACTTAGTTACTGTTACCTCAGTAACTTAGTTACTGTTACCCAAGTAACTGAATTACTCTCAAAATTTGTACAACTCTGACTAAAACATTCAACAACTTTTGGTTTAGATAAACTGACTCGATGAAAACTCACTATGTAAATATTTATTTAATATATTTATATTATTAACTATCAAATAAAAAACTAGTATTTTACAAAATGATTAAAGATATGATAGGCTACTTATAATCATAATATTTTATAGACATAATAGGTACCTTTTTGTGGGCCAAGATGGTGAGCGCAAAAGGCTCAAGGGTTATATAGCCAGCCAAATAAAAAATCTGTTTTTTTAAGTACCATTTAATATGTTTATTAAGTTCAAATATCACCTATATCTACTTATATAATTTATGGTAATCCTGCTAATATTATAAATGCAAATGTATGTGTATATGCAAATGAGTATGTTACCACAGGATTTAAAAAATCTCTATCCGGTCGTGGGTTCGATACCCAATCTGGGTAAAGATTTGTTTACATGAACATCTCAGTTTGTCTTAGTGTCTGGTTTTAATTTATCTATATAATGTATGTATTTAAAAACGTAGTATATTTTGGTTGATTTCGCTTTGGTATTTTGTAATTAAGTCAATAATGTTTTAATATTTTCTTATCTTATCTATTTGAAACTTGGTAAAGCTTATTGGGGAAAGTTGTATTGTATTTTTTTATATAATGTACATAATTTTATATCCTTTTTTTTATGTCACTAGTGACAACGAGGCAGGCGGCTCACCTGATGGTAATTGACTACCGTCGCCTAGAGACATTAGCAGGGGGTCTGCCAACGTGTTGTACACCTTATTACAATGCCTTAAGGGCAAGGGCAACTGGCTCTCCTTACATAAAGTGTAATATTTCTATTGATTGTTGTATGTATTATGTAGATAACATTTATTCAGTAGATCACAATTCCTGTAATGTAGAACACCTCCACTGAGTTATGAATATCGGTTGATGTCACTTCTAAATTAACTATCTGCACTGGGTCTCTATAGTTTTTAGGCATTTAAAACAACTGTATTTATTGCATGCATCGGCATTATAATTTAAATACATTTTTTTAATTCTCACAGGTATCTATGTTTTCAATAAGTATTTCTCGTAATGTCACAGCAATAGACATATAAAAAATCTAGACGGATCCTGGCTTGGTCGAAAGTATCCTCATCCTCATATAAATATGCATCATCAAAATTATGTATTCTAGCTGACATGACGATCCATATACATGTCAGTAAAATCAGCATTGACACGTGTGACGTAAACCCCTATTGTATTATCGAGGTGGAGTAACAACCGAATCTGTGAAATCAGTATTGGCACATGTGGACACAAACCCCTATTTTCATAGATAAATAAATAAATAAAAATCAATGTGGAGTAACAATCGAGTCGGTGAAATCATTATTGGCACATGTGATACAAACCCGTATTTTCATTGTTGTATTTATCGATGTGGAGTAACAACCGAGTCAGTAAAATAAGTATCTACTGGCACATGTAACCCTAACCCCTATTGTCATTATTGTATTCTCTAAATTACCATCAATTAGGTTCGCCACTCGCTTGTTAGGCGAACTCTGTCCGGATTTTTAATACGTCTATGGTCACACCATGTATTCCTTCGTAACATACTTGATAATACTATTCAGGGTATGGATATCCAGTCTAGACGACCTTGCTGAAAAACAAACATAATATCTTACTCATGAAATACGTTCCAATATTTTAATGGATTGCAATGTTTGTCACGGCTAATTTATAATATTTCTATTCTATGAAGGTCCGTCAAGGTGGAAAAAACGTCAAATCGGCTGTGAGGGGTTTGAAAAATAAAATACCGAGGACAGGATCAAGGCCATCATCTGTAAATACCACTGATGATAGCAGGTGAGGAAACCTAGATTATAGTATATAGGTATATACATGTAATCATACCGAATGTATAATTTTAAGACGATGATAGCTCAGTGGTAAGTGACGTCGGATTCCGCGACGAAGGTCGTGGGTTCGAATCCTACAATGAGCTTGAGCTTTCGATGACGGAAAACATCGTGAGGAAACCATAGCACGGTGGTAGGGTACTTTGTAGTACCCGACTGGCTGGCTACCACCCTCAAGTTGAAAATCTGTCGCTAAGCACTTATCGGTGTGTTTCGACAGCTGCACTTGAGAGCCAGTTCCCATCTAGGCTTTGTGTACTTACCACCTTCGGCCACATCATTACTTACCATGGTGAGATTGTGGTCAAAACACTAGCTTATCCAGAATAAAAAAAAAGTATAATTATTTTATTATTACTTAAATTAAATATAGAGATATACCTACTGCCAAATAGTTATACTATAATCTTAATAGGTGTCACGATGTTGGTCCACGATGAACTCCGAAACTACTGATCTTGATGAAACTTGGCACACAAATAGATTATATCCTGGAATAAGAGATAGGATACTTTGTATCACGGGAAAAGAAAAGATCCCACGGGAATGCAGGTGAAACCTCGGGGGACAGCTAGTGAAGAATATCCTCGGACATTTTTCACACACGGCTATCTGATCCCAAACTAAGCAGAGCTTGTAATATCGAAACCAGATGACTGATATACTACATATACCTACCCACAACGTTTTTTGTTAAATACATACTTAAATAGATAATTACACCCAGACACAGGACAAACAGACATGTTCATGCACAAAAATGTCTGTCCTAGATGGGAATCGAACCCACGCCCTGCGGCGTGATACGTAGTGTGTTAATCAACCATGCCAACGGGCCCGGTAGTATGAAAGTAATTTATCTTGCCATAATAGGTTTTCGTGTGGATCGGCAACACCAGTATCATCGGATTCATCAGACTCATCGCCGGCTCACGACCCCACGCCGCGCGAACCGCCGCCCGCGCTACCCCTCGACTTGCTCACCGAAATGGAGTTCCTATTCGCAAACAAAAACGCACAAAGACGAGACAGTTACCCCAATACATCGCACAACTCCGACCTAGGACTACCTGACAAAGCAGTAAGTCTAATATATCACACAATTTACATATGCATTTGTATCAATGTAACAAGTTGTTAGTCGCTTGTGTTGTCTTCCCATGTCGTAATGCTTGCTACACGCCTTAATCATGATTTTCGATGCGATAATTTCCATAAGATTTACATAGCGGTTTTCTATACTGACTGAAAAGGTGCATTAAAAGATCGAAAGTAATGGTTTTGTAACGTTTTCATAAATACTATAGAATACCTTTATATATGTTTTTCTTCATTGTAATTATAGCCAGTTGTAAATAAGTAACATATTTTAAAAGGTTTATCTATATTTCAGTGTGTCATATATGCAATATTTTGAAATCTTGTTATCATGCTTGATTTCATGATACGTTCATGAAGCTTCAATCACCTGTACCTACTGTACTGTGCTTGTTCGTTATTCCGTCATGTGTTTGGTCCCATGTGAATGCGTTATAAGCATGTACGCTCCTAGGAGCACTGTGGCACATTATTTAATTTTATTTTGCAGAAAACAATGTCACCATGCCTCCCACCCCGGTTACCGGAACGTCCCCAACTCCCACTCCGTTACCCAATCATTTCCACGAGGAAACTAATCGATGTGTCCGATGCGCCAGCGCCGCCGCCGCGCGCTGCCGCCGCCGCCGCCGCGCACCACACTAATCATTTTGTCAGTAACATCACCAAAAATGATGTGAACGCCGCAATAGACTTTCACACGACTACGATACGCTTCACTGAGGGGAACGACAAGGCGAAATTAAAACTGACCATGTCGTCGAACCAGCGGAAGCCGAACCGGACACAACCGAACGGTGCGCCCAAACCCGCGGCATCCAATGTAGGCAGTAGGTCCAGTGAGGACGGAGCACGGACTAGACTCGTCGCCCGCCCACCCATCACCTACCAGTACCACCTACCAACAAACAGGGGAAACATTCAAGAGGTAATTGTGATATGCATATTTGTTATCATATCGATTATGTATCTTGTTGTGAAACAAAAGAATATCGCATACCTGCCATGACAGACAGTGACGAGAGCGTATGCACTAACATGGATTCTTACGTACGTAATTAATACGTAAATTGAATATATATTTATTTAAACAGAAAAATAATTATTTTAATTATACAAATAACTAATCTATTGTTAACGATTATGAATTAATATATTTTCTAACATTTGCGAAGATTGTCCATTTATTGTTCACGATGCATATTTCTATACCTTCACTCCCTTATCACGGTGTTGAGCATGAATTAATTTACTTACGGAGATGGTGGAAACCTGGACAATATTGTACACGTGATTATGCAACTCTGCATGATTGTTAAATACTTCATCACTTACCACGGTAAGATTGTTGGGATACACCATCCATCCACTGTTGTTAAAATATACTTATAGTTAATAATGAAGTATCAGATGCCTTGTTTATGGGGACATTGATTGAAATATGAAATACATTACGAAAAACAATATGAATGACCCAGTACAAGCTCCGCTGAATAAACCGACTTGTATGGATTGTATCAAAGTATACATTATTAAAATCTCTATTTTTTATATGAATGTGCCTATTATAAATCTTCGGTAGTATTATGTAGAAGACGAATTAATATTTTAATTGTTCACTTTATTAGTTACATATATTTATTTAAAAGAAATATCGACAATTTCAAATATCGACAATTTCATAAGTAAAAATCTAAAGCGATGGCTAGCACGTTCACGAGCATTATTAAACGGGTTCATTATATTAGCAATAACAATGCCATTTGAGTTCGGATTCAGATACCACATGTATTATAGCTGAGAGCTGTTTATCAAGGATGCTTTATTAAAGCTGTTTATCACAGTATTAAAAAAAAAAACAAACCAAAACTTCGACGCGCTGGCTCATGTTATTTTACTAATTTACTCGTAAACTCGAATACTATTTATATATTCTATTCACTAATTTATGGATAATAGTTTATCTAGCAATACAATAACATAGTCCCAACTCGCATCGATTAGCGTGCTCGCATCGATTTTAGCGTGATTCGGTAAGCACCAAAAAGAATATACAAATGTTTGACCTACAAACGATCTATTTAAAATGTCTGACTTATGACAATACAATAATATTAAATTTTGTCATGTGAATATTTGTTACCAAGCTAAAAAGCTTAATGACAATTCTATATTTTATATTATGTAGTTTGGGGAAGCATGTCATATTCGCGAGCCAAAAGGTTAAAATATCGTGAAAGTATAAAGCAATAAGTCAAAAAAGCTTTCTGTTTGTATATTAGCATTAGAAGTCACATGTACATTTCCAATTGTTGTTTGTGCGAAATCTTTATTGAGTCCTATTACGAGTACTTATCTCAGTATCAAATGCACGAGCATATAAATATTACACTGTCATCCGTTAGTCCTTGCTTTGTTACGTAGAAGCTGCAAACAAATGCATGTCGCTAAATATAATTGTATATTTACTTATCATTGGGTTTTTTTTTATTTTAAATTATTTATAAACTATAATATGTACTTTATTGTTTTTAATCATCTAGTACAAGTACGTAAGGCTTTCTGGTTTTGATATTGTCTGTACGTTATCGAAGATACAGTTTTGGGAATCGGACAGAGTGAGTTTTTGTTAACCGTTAAAGTTAAAATATACAAGTAATAAACATGATTGTAATTTTGATTAAAAAAAATTCGCAAAACTGCCCAACAAACACACAGGTAAAAGTGTATTGAATTGTCGCGCTAAGGTTTGTTGCTAGATATAGTGGAATTAAGTCTTTGTAAAATCGAATCAAGTCTTCGATTTCACAAAGTCACTACAGTGCAACCAAAAAAAAAACATGCAAAGTAAAGCGGATAGAATTTTAGTTCTTCGTACCTTTATGCTAGGGTTCCATATGGGACTCAGTTGTCTAAAACATGTAAATTATTATTAAATCATATTAAGTTATTTTCATTTAAATTCTTTATGACCGAGTCCTGATATAAATGGAGTAGGCACATAAAAATCTATCAGCCCAAGCGGTACATAACTATGTAAAGAAAACCCTCATGATAAAATTATTTAATTGACAGTACTTATTCGATCTTGATAATAAGAGATTGAATACTTTATATCCCGAGAAAAGATAATTTCCCACGGGAACGCCGGTGAAACTGCGGGGCCAGCTAGTTTAATAAACCGATTGGTGAACCCAAACACTTGACTTGACATGCATTGATTTGAATTGATTTTGGGGCTATTTCAGTATTCCGGCTCAAATTATACATCCAATATCAAGGAACATAACTTTTATTTTTTAAATTTAAGTCAATTGACTTTGTAGAGTCCTAAAGCTTTGATGTAAGTATCTAACTTGGCTCCAGTTCAGATCGCAACTCTTTATCTTTTAATGTATCTAAATTTTAACATTCGTTTAATCAATAACATCAATAATTTGTAGTTTTCAGATTGCTTCCTCTGTATACGCCTGATGTTTTACCTTAATGCCAAAGTTCATGTTGTGTTACCTAGTAGGTACCTAGTGTTCTAAATTTTTTATGAGTTAGTCAATAATAAAAATGACACATCTGAAAGATCTTAATAAGTAAAGAACTATGATTGGTTTATTCGTGAAATTGAGCTGAGAGAAATGGGGGACGGGTTTAATGTCGAATGCTTCTTGTACACACTTTTGATGCATCGCTTTTTTCTCCTACTTTGACGGACTAACGTGTCTCTAGGTATTATTAGATATCTAACAATTCCTTTATTTATTTCCTCCTTAGTTATAAACAGTAAAAATACAATTAAGTGACAATGTGTGAACAAAGACCTAAAAACAACATGGCTATTTTGTATATAAAAAACGTTTTAGATATAAGGATAAGATTTTCTTGCAACCTCTATTACTAACTGGAGTTTATGACTCAATTTTTAACCTTCACTTGACTTAGCCACTACTGGGTACAGGAGATGCACAAATGCCTCTTGATACAGTCATATTGACTATAAAACTCTAATACAGCAGGTTTGTCTTTGTTGGGTGGAGTGTATTACCTTTTATCACCAATGTTTCTACTTACGCATAATTTTGGTTGTGGAGGTTAAAGTTCATTTCAAAAATTCATCCTGTAAGATCGCGCCAATTAATTTATTGAACCGCCGAGTGCGCATGCTATTTATTGATGCACAATCGCTAGATCTACTCATTAAGATCATACAACACATCCTTTATGTAACTGCACGTTATATAACACAATAATAATTACCTTTGGTTGTGTGATACTAGCATTCAATTCCTACATAATATTTCCAGCCACAATAAAATATCAGTTCAATAAGAGATAAGTAATTGATTTTACTGTTATTATATTTATTGAAATGCATAAGACATAATATAGAGAAGCGTGTCGTGAGCACATTAAATTAATGCCCAGCTTGTGCAATAAAAATATATAACAAATTAACCTAATGTATACCTATTCAACTGATTGCTAAATACCTGACTAATGATTACGATTGCACTAAATAAAACCTACAAGTACCTACCTACTGAAGCGATCAGATTAAAGATCGGGCTACAAACTAATGTGAGCTCTTGTATTGTATTTACCCTACATTTTTTTTTCAGTCGTCTGGCTCAGATTCTGATCTCATAAAACTGGACGATTCGCCGACGAACTTGGAAGATTTTGATCCGCTCAAGCGTCGCGATAATAATCATAAAGTCGATCAGATCAAAACGTCAACCGACAGTGCTCTCTTACACGAATACGGATTAGACTTTAGTCAGTTCGGTTTGTCGAATTTGTCTCCGAGTTCGAGCACGCCACAAGATACAAACGTGCCTAAAGGATGGACCACATTTAACTAGTGTTTCTCTTTGCCTCTCTACTTGATGTATAATAAATATTTAATATAATATGTGTATAGTTCGCGTACATTGTATGTATCTTTAAATGAATATGACGCTTTTATTACCTACTACATAGACACATTTATAACTTAATTTATTATGAAGACGGTGTTAATATTTATTGTGCTGTTTTATAAAGAAGAATTTTGTACATAATGTTACATATCATTGTAATGTAAATGGAATATTGATTTATGTAAAACAATGATTTTTGTATATTTGTTAGTAGATACATACCTACCATGTACACTTTCATCAAAAAGATCGAATCACTACCACGATTTTCTTTCTAGCAAATAAATAACAAAAAAAAGATCAATTCTTTAAAAAAAAAACGTTGTAGCTGGCAGTTTGGCCTTTTCTGTAGTGGGAGAGAGTTCCAAATTAGAATTATTTTTTTTGAATTTTCATCCGTTTGTTTTGAAACAACAATAGTACCGACGGAAAAGCAGAACTCGCTTTCGTGTCTGGACCACACCTGCCTGCACTATGCGGTCGTCCCTATGCATATTTCATTGACTGTAATGCAATGCCAGGGTTCATACCGCAGGAATCGTACGAGATTATCTCAGTGAAGTTGATATCTCCGGTATGGAATGGCCAGCAAAAGGATATGAATTCCATAGAGCACCCGTGGAACGAAATAAAAAGTCGGGTTTGAGCAAGAGATCCTGTTCCAGAAACTCTTGGCTAGCTGAAAAACGCAATTCAAGAAGAATGGAAGAACATTCCACAACATATGACTCTCATCCGATCCATCAAGAACCGTATGGAAGCAGTCATAAGGCCCCAGGTTATTTACGTGGTTGATTATTTCTTTTCATAAAATCTCTATACAGGTTAGAAGTGACTTGTTAAACAAAAGAAGAAGCATTCTTATGCTAATTTAATTTTAATTTGGAACATTAACACAGGAAATTCGAAACCTTATACTACCTACTTTTATATGACATTTTCATTTTTCCGTATTTAAATACAATATTTTTCTAATAATCTATTATAAACGTAAACTTGGGGTGCGTTTCGATTTTTTTTATGTGAAGTGTATAATAATTTTACACATAGCAATTCCACACGAGTCATTTATGATGGTGATTTATATATACCTACGATTTTTTCTATTGAAATTAATCAAGTGCTAGTTATTCCGAATGTATAGTTATATTATTGTTATATATTTTTATTTTTAGCTTTTTAGCGCAAATTATTATGTTTAGATAATCGGAAATTATACAAAACCATACATTATTTGAACTTGAACATGACGACTAATTTGTTATGGAAGACACGAGCGTAAATAAATAAATTTGTTAGAACTCAATGAACACTGTGCCATTCTGTTCATCGAACAACGACTATCAAGTAATTAATGTAAAAAAAATAACCTGTGAAAAACATTGATAAATCGATATAACCTGCTATGATGTTAACAAAGTCTGTAAACTGAGACCTTCATGCCGTAAAAGGAGCTAGGATTAATCATCAAAAGTACTATAATTACTATAACTTCAAATATTATAATAATTTAGACACATGAGACCTTCAAGAAGTAAGCGGCTATAATACCTCATTGCTCGTTAAAATTATTTTGTATTTCTTGATTCTGGTACGACATGAACGCACACGTCCGCGCGCCGCCGCACCGCCGCACCGCCGCACCGCTTCGTATTGAATATAATATTTGATGTTATTATACTATTTAGTCACTGGTCGAACAATATAATGGCACTGTGTATATCGTCTGTGAAAATACACTATCTCAAAAATTATAACTAAGTGGATATCTCAATCACGGTGCGGTCAGATAGTGCTTGAGCACCAAGTATTATTACTATCGTTTTAGTATCAAAAGATTTCAGGTTTGGAAAAAGTGTCATCTACCTTTATTTTCAATTTGTTCTTGAATCTTGTCTTTTCGTTCTATCGTAAGTATCGGTAAGATTTCGAATTTGTTTGGCATGTCGTGTGTACCTAATGCAAATGATTTTTAAGTAGATTTTATCGTTTACTCATGAAACGACCAATTCAAAAATGAAATCTGTTTTTTGTTATGAAAGATAAACCTTCACTTCGTTTTAGAGAATCTTTATTGTCTTAAGAAATTACAAAATTTCACTTCAGCAACAAATATCGTAATCTTACGAAGAAGGTAATTGTATTTGTTAATGAACTTATTATATATTTCGAATTATGAGCCTTTAATATTTCTGAAACGCGATTTGCATGCAGTATTAAAGATTTATATAGGTAGGTTACGTTTTTACTTATGGAAAAAATGGCCATGGCCTTATTAAATCAGAATTTATAGTGAAACAAATCCACATAGTTAATTGAATTTTTTTCGTCTTATTTGTTTCTTAATAAATTTTCTATACTTTTATCTACTATAGGTATAACTAAGTATGAGAACACAATGAAATTTATGACTGTACCTACATTATGCAAAAATTACAATATTTGTATAAATAATGCAATTGAAATGCGATATTTTTAAAACATAGCTTAATTTATTTTGTATTCAATGTTTAACTAGATATTATTATTACATAATTAAAGAGTACAATTAGCTGGTTATACGTTATAAGATCGAGGTGTCTAGGAAACTTCACTCTAGACTGGGCGTTATCTTACAGTAGGTACCGTATGGCTTAGTATTGAAGCGTTACCACCACGGATTTTAATTCTGAATTCTAGAAGCAGACGGTTCTTCGCTGAGTGCTCCAGTTCTTGAGGTACCAAAATATAACACTAATATTGTTTTCGGGCAGGACTTATTTTCTGGGTTCAAATCCGTGATCCTTCCAAAGACGGGTCACAAGTCCGCAAGAATTACACACAGATCTTTAAAACTACCCAAGTAAATTAACTTCGGCATCGAGCCTTCTTTGATTTGAAACGTTTAGTCGGTGACTTATCAGATTGTTAGTGCTTCATGAAAAAACCATCTCTTCTAAAGTTCGATATGTAATACTTGGGGACGGTTAATGTAAGGTACTAAAATACCAAGTACGGTGCTTTTAAAGGATTAATGTATAATAATAACGGAATAAGTATTCACTAAATAACAGGCGGGTGTAGAGTGAGCGCGCCCCGGTCAGAGATTCCGGGAAGTGCTAGCTAGCGACGATATAAATTGTATTTTTTTAATGAAATAGTTAGAACACTGATTTACTTTGTAAATGGCTTTAAATTAATACTATGTGTTCATTCCGATTTTTAGTTTCCTCCTTGAGGTATTATAGATAATGCGATCCACGAAGACGCGCTCCACTTTTTTTCCTAATCCCTTATAGTACAAGTGTGCATCCTTTCGCTAGTGTTGTACCTACCTAGTGCTGTCCATCTTACTAATATTATAAATGTGACTGTTTGGATGGATGGATGGATGTATGTTTGTTTGTTACTCATTTACGACAGAATGGCTGAACGGATCTGGATGAAATTTGGCATAGAGATGGATTATAGTCTGGAATAGCACATAGACTTTTTATCCCGGGAGAAGATAAGATCCCACGGGAACGCGGGTGAAACCGCGGGGAAACAGCTAGTATGTCTATATGTATATGTCGATATGCAGCACTACAATACT
Source organism: Ochropacha duplaris (assembly GCA_951361185.1). Lineage (NCBI taxonomy): Eukaryota > Metazoa > Arthropoda > Insecta > Lepidoptera > Drepanidae > Ochropacha > Ochropacha duplaris. The sequence continues at coordinate 9,176,427 of OX592690.1, forward strand.
AGCAAAAGTATGTATGTAGGCGAGACGTTTTGGCGGGAACTTGCGAAGTGACGTTGTGTTTTCGTTTTATTTTCATTAAATTCGTGTATTTTGACTTTTATTGAATAATTTCGGTGCTGTTTTGTCCAATAAAGATCAATCTAAGTGCACAAGTGAAGTGAAATGAAATGAAAGCGTGTATCGTGACTTTCCAGGTTGTCCCAAAAAGTCCATGAAATGTTTTAGTGGAATAGCCGCCAATTTCACTAAAATTAGACCGGACTTGTATGGATGAGGACTAGACTTAACAGTGAAAGTGACAATAAAACGTGACTTAACATAAAAGATGAATATTTAAAATACAGAAATGGCTTAAAAGTCTCGACACCAAGCCAAAAATCTTCTTAAAAAAAATGTATGTAGGTACACTTGCAATGTAAAGAATTAGGAAAAAGAGTGGGCCGCGTCATCGTGGGTGGCACTATCTATAACTTGTGAGTTTATCGCTCAAAAGCACTGCGCTTGATTTTTAGGACCTTGCATAATAAGCTATTTTCATATAGACAAATTTTAACAAAATAGACGATTAAAGTGTAGGTACTTACTGTATATGGAACATTCATAAATTTCCATGAACATATTAAAGTTCCATTGCTAAACCTGCTTTTTTTCTTGAACCCGATACCGAACTTATTATAGTGAAATAAAAATAGTTAATTTATAACATTACTGTTATGTATAAGGAGTAGCAAACGAAATAATTCTACACGGTTTAAATGCCCGTCATATAAATATATCGCCGTTGTACAACCAAAACTAATTAAACAGGTATTTCAAATTCCAACGTGTGACCCATCATGGCATCCACGCATCTCAATCACGGATTTTAATTCCGTTAAATATTTGTATCTTAAAAACTGTATAGTTATATAGGTTTGACACTATAATGTATAGATCCAATCGTGTTATTTCTGACTGGCTATTAATCTTAACAAATTTTCGTTCTAAAAATATGCCAACCGACTTGGTAATTAATTCAAAAGACATGTTTTACTGTTTTATATATTTTCGTTGATATTGTTATATAAAACTAGCCCTCTCTTCTGACCTTTCTTAATTGGGAGAATTACTTTATTAAAGGTGCCCCAATCTGTACAAATAAGTACCTACTTGCATACATAAAAAATCCATATAAACCTTTATTTGTTTTATTTATTTTGTAAATGTTTATTATGTGTAGGCATTATAGATTACCTTTTAGATAGAGCTTGTTTTTGACCGCAATCTCACCATGGTAATTGATGATGTGGCCGAAGGTGGTAAGCACATAAAGCTTAGATGGGAACTGGCTCTCAAGTGCAGCTGTCGGTACACACCGATAGGTGCTTGGCGACTGATTTGCAACTTGAAGGTGGTAGCCAGCCAGCCTGTCGGGTACTACAAAGTAAGTACCCTACCTATGGTTTCCTCATGATGTTTTCCTTCACCGAATGCTCAAGCTCATTGTTGGATTCGAACCCACGATTGACAATATTGATTGTTTGTTAATAGTACCTATTCGAGTAATAATCCCAAGTTTTAGCTAAATATTAGGAATTTACCTATGAAATTGCCGTTTTGTATGAAAAAATTTAAACGATTTTTTTTCATGTATTTTTTATTTGTATTAATCGAAGTAATCACCCATGCAATCAATGCATCTTTGCCAACGCAGCGGCAGTTTATTGATGCTCTTCTTAAAGAAATCAGCTGGTCGGGAGGCAAAAAATTCTTCAAAGGCATTTTGTAATTGCCTCTCGGGTAGGTATTGATTTTTTTTCCCGCCAAGAAGTTATCCAAAATCTGGAAAAAGAAGTAGTCTGTAGGCGCAAGGTCTGGTGAGTAGGGCGGATGACGGAGAGCATCCAACCCCAGTTCTTGCAACTTGGAGACCGTCTGCTGTGCAGTATGAGGTCGCGCGTGTTTTTAAAATAAAATTTATCTGAAATTAGAATTCTTAGCCAAACAAAAATTATTTTGATTTGAAATGGCCAGTAGGGTAAGATGGTCGACAATGAACCACCTAAATTTTCAAGAGCTGTAACTACTCCTGGGGCCCTAAGTATATACTTTTTTCTTATAATTGTAGATAATATATCTGGCTGGCTACATTATGTAGTACTACATTTTTGTTAAAGTACCATTACTTCTAATGCTTTTATATTTTTTCATTTATTGGGAAATGATATAATGTGTACACTCAGTGGTATTCAATGAACCGGGGGTTGGTACAAAGTGAACCGTGTGTGTACACAATGAACCATGCCAATAATCAAAGCATTAAAATTATTGTATTATAATAAATCTTGTTAAATAAAACTCAGGAATCTATTTAACATACCTATATATTTGTAGTTATAAACAAAAAGCGTAATTTTTGGTTAAAAAAAAGTACATAATATCGTTAACATTAATGAAATTGACGTTAATCTAGATATCAACAATTAGGTTTTTACGTAGGTACTAATCAACATCTGAAAGGCGAGTTTTCTGTATTATTTTGTATTTAAACCGTAAAATTTGTTGGCACAATCAAGAATATACATCTTTAGGTACCTACTTGTTTCTTGCTCCTCCGTGAATATTTTATTTAGGTACGCTGTAGTTTGGTTCCATGATCCATCGAAGCAGACTGGTCTTTCATATATTTTATCACATATCTGCTTAATGTTGGATATGGTATCTTGCTATCTTTTGCAGTCTTTCTGAAACTCATACCGCTAAGATGTAAATTGACAGCAGCAATTCATTACTTGAGGTAGGTGGGATCCTTTTTTTCTCGCAGATCTATCTAATTTTCCCCGTCGCCCATCCTTAAATTTTGATTTTTTATTAGTTTTTTTTTAATTTCCTAAAATAACTATAGGTATAAAAAGCAATTTATCTGGGTTAATACTCAATCTACTAAAGGTGGTACGCAATGAACCAAGGGTAGTACTCAATGAATCACTGGTTCATTGTTGACTCCTTAATTTCCAACCAAAAGACTAAATACAAATCTCATGAATATATCATCAAACATAACTGATTTACCTTCCTAAAGGTCGAATTTCCAATAACCTCTATTTACTGCTCACCTACATCTTTTCAGTCAGTTCCTTTTATATGAAAACAGTCGCGACTATTTCAAATCAAGGCACACAACAGTCTGGTTAATTACATGATTAAAAACTAAAAAACGGCTGAACTTTGATTTTGATGAAACTTGGCATATGGGTGTCTGTGCCAAGTTTCCCGGAATAAAAGATGGATACTTTTTCTTTTCTTTCGATCCCTCAGAAACGCGGGTGAAACCGCGGGGGACAGCTAGTATCTTATGAAGACAAATTTAGTTGCCGACAAATTCGATGATTTGCGACTAAATATGAAAGTGAAAATTGCGTCAGACAATTAAAATCCGTGATGATATAGCCCTGACAGGACAAGACGTCACAACCGATATTTTGAATGTTTGGACTCGCTATCGTTACTTTCTACCTATAAGTTTGACTGAAACCGCTGTACCGCGCCTTAGGTATCCAGTGAGCCGTCAACGCACGTTTATATCAGACGCACATGAGATTAGATATTCCAAGATGCGTCCTGAGTTATTTCGAAAGAACTGTACATTAGCGCCTGTCGCTTTTATACAGGGGCTATTTTTTTGAGTAGAATTTAGTGTTTTTAGTGTATTTTTGAAAACCGCAAAACGCGAAAATCAATAGTTTTCGAGATTTTGTCAAAATTTTTGTTCGGATTTGTCGGAAAGTAAAAAAAAGCACGAACCAGTTCTAACCTAATCAAGCCATATCAATTTTGGTGTGTAGTTTGACAAAAATAATAGTTCTCAAAAATATAAATAACTAATTTGATGAATGACAACTGTCATAGCATTATGTCATCACTAATAATGTGGATCTTTATATTATTATTATTATTTACATGACTCCAGAAATTGCGTTTCGTTTTTCACATTTGCTAAAAAAATAATCTTATTTTTAATTGTAATAATTTCATTATTTGCATAATATTTTATTTCATTGCGATCACATCTTTTTTTTTTAACTCATTTATTCAGCTTACATTCAAAGAAACACTCAACATACATATAAGACCACATAGCGCAAACCTCAACAAAGTTAAAAACTACAATTTCTTATTAAAAAAACATTAAATCCGCTGTCACTTTGTCTGAACGTAGAACGAAACAACCAATTAGGCTGATAGTCTTGCAACCAAAGCCTATATATAAAATAAATTTAAAAAAAGTTATTTATACGTGAAGTAGAAATTTCTGAAACTTTAGGATTTTTTTCTCGAAAACTGTGCGTTATTGCGTTAAAACCTTGGTGAAAGTTCATACTACGAAGAGTACTACACGAAAAAAAATAAGTGAAGCCCAAATCAGTGGGCGCTAATGTACTGTTGAGCCGTTATCTCGTGATGTCAAGACCGACATTTTTAAAGTGGCCGATATTTACACAGGTTATGAATCTTGGATATACGTGTATGATCCTGAAACTAAACAACAATTAACGGTTTGGGTGTTCCAAGATGAGCCGAACCCATGAAAAGTCATTCGTTTAAAAAGAACTTTGAACCAAATGATCGCTTTTTTTTTCTCTCGCCCCCGCCTCGCCGCGTTACTTAAGGCGCGATACAGCGGTTCCGGTCAAACCCTAATTGTGATTATTTTGTACCTACATTATTTCGTAGTTAGCTTGTAATTTTTTTTATTAATAGCTCGAACAAGTGTAATAAGTAGGGGAACCTGTTGAACCTTGGCACTATGTGTACCTAGGCCATTGGGCTCATTTTAAACATTCGCGCGATACTAAATTCTACTGTCTTTAGTATTCGGGTCACTACCGACTATTCAATGTGAAGTTAGTCGCATACCGCCATAAAGCCGGTGTTTGGTGTAATCGAGGTTAATACATTTCTTTGGCGAAAAAGTAAGTATTTCAAATATATTTTGAAGTGTGATAGTTTCAAACGTTTTATAATAGTCGCTTAACTTTTACTGTATGCTATCGGTTCTTTTATTTAACAAGTGTCAAAACAATAAAAAACTTACGAGATAAGTAACCTCTAAACTATTTGAAATCCACCGTTTTGTTGAAGTTGGAGTAGTGTTGTACCTCGGTCACTGTCGATCAGTTGTTCCTTGGTCAGTGGCCAAGGTACAAACTGAAGGTTTTACTTAATATATTCCTAATTATAAAAAAACAGATTCAGTAATGCAAGAAAGATAAAAAGAAGAATTCTATCCGAAACAGAAACCAGTGAAGATTCTACCAACTTTTCACCGAGAGACCCAACTGAAGGTAGTTCCGACAATGACAGCGAAGATGAGAACCTACAGACTGAACATGTTAATAAAGAAAATTACAATATTGGAGATCATGTTATATTTGTATATGAAGGTTCCTATTTTGTCGGAAAGGTGATGTGACGGTGATGAAGAGGGTGTATTACTGAAATCGATGCAAAAATCACTTGAAAACTGGAATGAATTGAATCTGTACCCGATAAGTGATATTAAAGAAAAAATTAAAACCCTGCAAAAAGTTAACAAGAATAGAAAAATTTATTATGTTCCAGAGATACAGAAGTACTGGGATTTCTACTAAATGCTTAAGGCTGAATAATAAATATATCTACATATTGATAGTGTTATTATAAAAGCTAGTCCTAATGACTAATAATCATTTATAATGTTAATTGTTTAAATATTTTATTTTCTATGATTTGTACAGTAGTAGGATTGATTTGCTATATAATATAAATATATTATGTAATATGTTTAAATGTCTATATACCTACAAATTTAAAAGTTTCTGATGTGACAAAACAGTGGTTAAAAGTTAGTTATTGTTGTTTAAAGTGTTTATTTGAAAAGCAAAAAAAAACTATGAATATTATTTCGATTTTGTTTAGAATTTCTAAGGTGTTTTGTTAAATATAGTAACAGACCGAATAAAAGTTTTTGGTTAAGAAAAGATAATAGTTTACTTAAATTACCCCCCAATTCTCAATGTGTCCTAGGTACACCGTAGTACTGGCCTAGGTACCTACATAGGGTATGTTGAACCTTGGCCGTAAATACCATTTTTTCTTTAACTTTAAAAATATATGTAAGTATGAAATATACATTTCTGATATTTTTGTGGTGAATACCCAAATAATTGACCTTTCAAAATATGCAAATATGATTTGTGTACTGTACGTCAAATCACAATAAAAAATACATATCTAAAAAACTGTCCTAGGTACAACAGGTTCCCCTACCTACTTAGTACCTAATAAAATTGGTAGGGATAATTTACCAAAACTGTTAATGTTGTTTTAGCAAATTAAGTTTTAGTTATAATATGTTGGCGGTAAGTAGATGTGTTCTTTTGGAAACGTTCAATGCTAAATATAAGTCCTATGTATAAGCATTAGGCCTTATAATCTCAAGTGATACCTACCTACTCGACGCGTAGGTGAGTGTTCTCAAATAAAATATATAGTGCATTGTCGTATGCAAGAATTATATATTCTAAATGGATAGGTAACTCTAAATACCTATTTGAAGCAAATACCTATCAATTGCGAAAAAGAGAAAGATAACAACTACGTTGGGACAATCTCTATTTCTTTCATTAAGGGTAAGTAGGGTTAGAAAGAGAGATTGTCCCAACGTAGGTAGTTGTTATCTTTCTCTTTTTCGCAATTGATAGGTATTTAGAGTTACCAATCCATTTAGAATATATAATTCTTGGTCGTATGCTACCGGGCGCACAGGCACGAACCTACTCGCATACCCGTCGAGAGGGCAACGCTTAGCACAAAAAAAAAACCGATAAACTGGTACTTATTATGTTATCGTTTATTGAAATCTCATGTACTTAGGTACCTACGTACCTACCTACCTATCTTATGAAATTGAATATTGTTTTTAAATTTGCATAATTGTGATTTCAATTAAATGAAAGTACGGCTTTGATTATTTTGATTGACTTTAAACCACGATGAAACATCCGTACCTATAAGTAACTCGTGGGAGACTCAATGAAATTCCTTGCTTATCCGTTTTTTTTACATTGTATGGGCTTGTGTTTGCCCACTGACCCGTCCATGAAGGACGAAGACGAAGCCTAAGATGTAACACGCTTGCCCAGAAGATACTTACCTATTCACTCAATTTCACTCTGGCCTTAAAGATCCCCAGATTGTAGGAGTCTGGAAACACAGACACCAGAAGCAAGTTACATTCCCTTGCCGTCCGCACCAAAAAAGAGGACGCTGGGGTTGAAATTTTCCCGGCGCCTTGTGGTTCGGTGTAAAAATGGGGATGGTGGAATTAGTTTAAATAATTCCTACGCACCCTCCCCAAAGTACCTATATCCTGTAGAAAACCGATAGGCAAGCAACCTTTCGGCGATGGTCGGCCGTCTATTGAGTCAAGGGCGTCAAGCTGGTACTTGGCGGATCCATCCCATAGATGGCAGCAGCAACTCCATGCACGATCGGACTTGCGCTTTATAAAGTTGCAGCAGCTGTTCTGGTGTGAAGTACCGCTTGACCTTTGACAGAATGCCAAGTTTTCTAGTAGCGTTTTATATATGTTCCTATACCTACTCGTTGAAATGCATCCACTAGGGTTTACATGTACGACATCAGATTAGAACTTGACGATCGGCATGTACAATTTTTTTTATTGATGACAAAGCTTTAGTGTCAACAATAAAACAAAATATGGAAACAAGTTTTTTTTTCTAAAACATTACGGTCGAATTTCGAGCAGAGGGCAAACGCTTGTAAATATCTTAAATATTAAAAAGTGGTAGTAGCCTACTAATATTATAAATGTGAAAGTATGTTTGGATGTATGTTACTCTTTCACGCAAAAACGGCTTAACTTGGCACCCAGATAGTTCATATCCTGGAATAACACAAGATAAGATCCCTCGGGAACGCGGGTAAAACTGCGGGGCGGAAAACTAGTTAATTATATATTTGGTTACCATAGTGCAAGATCTGCTTAGTTTGGGTTGAGATGACCGTGTGTGAAGAATGTTTAAGGATATTATTGTTATTGTTGTTGTTGTTATAGAGTAAATTTTCCATAGACATTTTTTCAACAAATGTAAAAAAATTGGTGACATCAGATAACATTTAAACCACAAACCGCTGCCTCAAAGTTTATTTTCTCCCGTGTTACTGGTATCCGAAGGAGATTGAAAGTTCTGACCCCATTTTGAACCTGAAAGCGATTGGACGGTGAAAATAGATCTCTCACAGAAAATGTTATACCTACACCTACCCATAGATGAATAAATCTATGGGTAGGTGTAGTAATCGAGGCCGATTTTGATTAAAACTAAAACTGCATCATTAGATTTTCGAAAAAATATTTCCCCAAACCAGGAATCGAACACGATGAATTTGAAAAAACAAAACAGCCTGTATTATTACACCATCCGATAATGTTGCTAATAAGGATCAAATTCTCAGAAGTAATGACACACGGCAAACTTAAAGAAAGTGCACTTTTTTAATAAAATTGTTAGAAATAACTTCATTGATGAGAGTCCTCCACCTGCAGGGGCGCCGGGGAGGCGATGGTCCGTCTCCTCTTCGGCGCGGGAAGCCCCGGCATTAGCTGGGGCGACGCTGGTGGACGTCGTGGAGAATGCCTCCGCAGGTGCCACGATATCCAACCAAACCAGCAAAGGCGGGTGCCAGCCAGGTGGTTTTAGTGGGTAGCACTCCCTACTCCTCCTCACTCTGAGGAGGGAGAGGCGACGTGTAGTCCCACTTAAACCCTCGCCACTCCCATTTGGCGAGGGGTATGCGTAACGCATTTCCACCTGGCTAAACAAAAAAAAAGGTAGACAGTGGATGCCTAACTTTTAGTCAACCATTAATATGGCACATCGTAGCGTAACTACAAATCCCACTGTATATTCTATGACAACTCTGATGGATGATAAAGTGAGTTACGAAGCTACCAGTGCTACGAGATTATAATATAAAAATATTAGAAGTTAAGGGCTTGTTTGGTTAATGGCCTTGCGCATGAATTGGTTTAGTATCTACAACCTAAAGGCTATGGATCAGTTTGGGGGATGCATGTACGAACATAGTGCGGATGCACGCGGTGTAGTTTGACCTTGCTCAATAGGGCAAATTTTGACTTTGAGTTCGTAAGGAAGTGGATTAAGTACGCGAACCCTCTCGTAGTTCACGCCGCGTCCTATAGGTACTCTATACCGCTTGTCAATATCTGTAGGCCGAAGCTCGCGCTTTAGTATGAAGCCAAGAGATGCATGGAGCCAAATACTTATTAAAATTTTGTCGGAAATGGAGACTCATCAGTTTATGGGCAACTGAGAGAAAAGGTCTGGTATGGGCAGCAGGTACCTAAAGCAAATTGAATGTAAAAACCATGTAATGAAAAACTACACAGGTACATTCTACAGGGTGAGATTTATATTGACACTAGTTTCGGCCCCGTAGTTTCACTTATATCTATTCCATTTTCTTATCACTGACGATTTCAAGCAAGTTTCACTGGGCTTTTGTTGTGTAGTAGGATCTAAATGTAGATTTTTTTTAAATTTCACTTCAAATTTACAAAATACTAAGATATCAAAATAATGTATTTAAATTCAAGCTACAAAATAAAACAAAAAAATAATTTGTAAGTTCAACATATTTTGTAGATATCTTATCTATATTTCAAATACTTGTATCTAAGATAAGTCACATCTCCGGCGAAGGGTGTGATGTTGAGAGCTACGGTATACGTGTATAAGTGTTCCCTAAGATATGAAGGGGCTTTGGGATAAAATATACTTAATAAAAATTATAAGTGTGAGTATTTCGACTTGGGCAAATTAGGAGCCACTTGAGTTGAGTACGAAAGTGGGAGACATGGTCATTTGCGTTAGAAAAAAAATTACCGAAAGCATGGTGGCGCTAAAGTTAAGATAGGTGCCTATTTAAAACATCAGCATAATCGAGATGCGGTAAGAGTAAGGGCGTCCATGAAAATTCCCAGGTTTTTAACCACCACTATACCTATACCGTCGAATATTATTTTTTAATACAGTTGCTGAAAAAGTGGTGTATTGCAATATAACATATAGCGTTCGGGATGTGGGCTATTACATACTAGTGCTTTTTTTTTACCTTTCCCGAACTCGTGCGTCTCTTTCCCAACTGTCAAAATAATGTCTATTAAAAAGAAAAACCAACCATGAAGTTTTTACTAAAGAGTTTTTGTGATTCATACAAATACGTATATTTCTAAAAAGAAGCTACTAATTTATTTCAATATCAGATTTAATGATTTAATTGAATGAGTTAGGTTAGGTTTCATTTCATTTCATCTCATTAAATTTCATTTTCATTTCATATCAATAAAAAAAATATACTGAAGACTAAGCTGTATGGATAGTTCCCTTTGGGTGAAGAAAAAAAAACTCTGCTTATATTCTACGGTTGGCGCCATTTTCCAGAAATTTTCTTTGCGAGTTTAGTTGTTTGTTGCACAAAATGGGTAATTTCGACCCTATTTCTTTTTTAATTAACACCACCGGAATCACTATAATTGCACGAACATTGTATGACAAATATACATGAACAATCATACGAAATTAATAATAGTTTGTCTCAAACAGTAAATATGCAACCTAAAACTTCCCCAGTAAGTTTAAAAAACTGTACCTATTTCAATGTACATGTGTACTATAACTTTTATAAGAAATAAATGATTAGTTAGTTGAGTTTATTGTGTTTTTATTATTTTATTAAATTGCTTCATTTTTTCGCAACTGTATTAAAATAGTCGTTCAGTACACCTGCGGAACCGTCATTGCAACTTGTTCCGACTGTCAACCCTCGCCTTCGGCTGCGCCTCGGCTCGGGTAGACATTTGTCGGAACTCTTTGCAATGACAGCCTTTCCGCACTTGTAATGAAATATACTATAATGTAACTAGGTTGCGAAAGAGATCTATATGTAAATGTTTCATATCTAACACAGATAAATAATTATTTATTGTGCTTAAACTGTACCTACTCTAAAAGTGACCTTAAATGTACAGGCAGAATTGATATCGAAATATTGAGCGTTAAATGTAGGTACATATAAGTACAGTGTAACATTTATTAAATTCTCTCTTTTGAAAAAGTATGTAGTTCTACATGACACTAATATAATTAAGTTATTATTATTATCTACCTATATATCTCTAAAACAGAACAAATTTAAAAAGTTGAAGCATCGTACGTAAACAACAGTCTCCAATGAAGTGAAGCAACGTGCACGAAGTTGTGTGCGTGACGTTATCCCGCGTGATTCGCTCGCGTCGCACAGGAACTCGTTAGGATTCATTTTTCAAATTCGGCTTCCTTTATTGCGCGGGGTTCTGTCCACCTTTTTTATTTGGCCTGAGATCTCTAAGTAATTTATTTTTTGAATACATATTTATAACTACTTATAAAACTATGTTCGATAACTGATACCTAAATATATAAAAATAAGATACCTACTTAGGTAGTACTGGAACTAAATTCCATAATACGATATAGGTAGGTAGGTACTCATTATTACGTTGAAAGTAGTTAATAATCGTATATAGGTAGTACCTATTCAACCAAAATTAGATTGCCTTGTAAACTTTACACTGAAACCATGTAGGTAATATATACAAATATGTTACTAAGTAGTTAATTTGTGGTACATTCTCCATCTTCCTACTATGTCCAATGATATTATAAATATAAAGGTGTAGATAGGTTACCTACACAACATTCGATCTTGAAAATGGTCGAGAAATGGTACTCTAACGCACAAATAAGTAACTTAATATTGCAATATCCACACTACATTACTGAATATATCTACACACTATGGCATTTTTGTTTGTTTTAGGTGACTTTTACTTTTTATTGCACTCGGTGCAAGGAGTGCATCCGTTGATGCCGGTGACGCGACACAGGTCAAGTAAAGCTAATTAGCCACTCTAGCCCGCTCTCCCGCTATCTACACCTTTTTGCTTATAATATCACAGACTATGTCCATAAATATTAAAATTAACCTTACAAACTACGTAAAATGCGGTAGACGTCGGTTATATAAGCTACCATATCCAGTAGAGATTATACTGTTTTTGTTTGATTTGTCGTCGGCTTGATATTTGGCCAACAATAATGGCCAACTTTTTTCGCTGTCTTGAATATTTGGATTTGCTTCAATCCGTTGGCGTATCTTGGCTGCCTTGACCACAACTTCAGCATTAAGCATGTTCTCTAAATAACGCAGCTTGTGCGGCAAAACTATCTTGCAAAACTGGAAAGTAGGAGTTAAGTTTTAGCAGTTACCTAGGTAAAATCAATTTTAGAATTAGTAAATTCCTCGGTAGGACTTGGGATTAAAAACACGTAAATTAAAAGAAAGTATCTAGATCGGCCATTTTGGAGATCCTTGGGGGAGGGAGGGCTTTGTCCAGTAGAGGACGTCTTCCAGCTGAAATGATGATGATGATCTACACCAAATATTCGTCTGGCTTTGCAGCTTGTAGTAGTGTAGTAACTATTTATTAAAATAAATGTCAAAAGACATGTTGCCTACAATTTAGTATACATTTCTGCGAAATCAAAATATAAATTTGATATTTGTTCATTTTAGCTTTGTGTTTGAGACATACAGTTTAGTTTAGTTTAGTTTATAGTTGTTCTGTTTATTGCAATAAAACTTTTCTCATACGAGTATCATTTGAATCAAAACAACTTCAACTAAATTGAATACTGAAACTCAATCCTGAGTTTATAGAACAACGGTTCGTAAAATGGGTTTCGTTTGAAAAGCGGGCTCAAACAATTTTATTAAAATAGAATGGAGATTTCTGTGAGTCAGATAGAAATACAATATTAAAGTACCTATCCCATAATTTTTCAAGCAGTTGGTTCCTCCTGATATATCAATTTCGTTGCTTGTATCTTATTTCATGTTAACGAGTTAAAAGGTACTATAGCTTATAGGTACTGAGTAGGTACCTACACATTTGAAAATATCAAGCCCTGACTGATTAATATTTATAGAACAACACAGAGGCTTGCTTGAGGGTTGCTTCTTTTTGTAGCGTAGGCGTGTCCTAAGAAAATATTTCCTGAATTTCAACCCCCAAAGTTGAGGATCGCGGTTGCACCGCACTAGTCGGAAAATTTATAACAAAAATTGCCTACATATTCACTTCTATAAAGATCTAAGGTCCCACAAAATGTACCTACAGTACTTAGATAGGCTATATTTTCCACAAAAGTATTTTTTTAATGTAGGTACTTAACTATTTCAAATGTCTACTTATTTGCAAATTAAACGCAATATTTTGTGCATTTCTCTCACCTTTTTCTGAGTTAAATAAAACAGTGGATAAAGCATGTTACGTGCCAACGAATTCACTATTACTTAGGTACCTACCTATATGATATGATCAGATGTCAGTAATTGGGTGGCGTACCTATCCTGAACAAAATTTAGGTAGGTAGATACTACCTAAAGGACCTACGAGGAACACCTTCATATCCATAGGGCGCCGAGACCCTAGAATTCTCTAAAATGATCGGACGAGCAAAGTTCAAACTTTACGCATTGCTAAGTTCGGTAATACTGCATCTATAGGCGTGACATATAAAGCTAGTACAATGAAGGTACCTCAGGTAGGTACATGTTCTAAGAGTATGCTCTGAAGTTAGGTAGGTATGTTCTATTAAAATATTTTGACCCATTGGTATTCCTTATTCTGAAACTAAGTATAGGTACCTACTTATTTAGTTTCCATAATACTTAATTTATTAAGTTACTTTATTGGACATAATAAATTACCTTCTATTTATGTTAGTAATGGGAGGCAGGATGTTCGCCCCGACGTACGTCTCCTAAACTAGGCGTTTTTGGGGCGACCCAAATAAGATAACTTTGCCAATTAATAACTAAATAAAACTGAGGAGCCAAACATCGTCGTGATATTGATAGAAATCTAATTTTATCTCTCAGCGCCCGCCTGGCATCTTGGATTACACAAATAGGGCAAATTTATCAAACACGAGTTTGTCTGTCTACTTTCTTGTGAATAACCAACTATGGTAATCTGTGGTAAAGTCATGCATTTGCAATGTGGATTAATTTTGTGACCCCTTCACATTTGGGAAAAAAAAGTGTAGGTACCTACGTTTTATGTGAAAAAACAAATTGAAAACAAGCGAAATCCATATTGTATAATATGGGTTAAAACGAAAATTTGTGATGCGTAACTACTATAAAGACGGCTTCCATCATAACAACATTGCACGCAATAAATATTATTCTCTGGCATCTGGTGAATTGAAATCATTAGTAGGTTCTCCAGTATTGATTTAACTTTCTTCAGCTATCCCTTTTGTTTATCTTTTACTTTAGTTAAGTTCTTCGTTAGAATTCAGATCCCCTATTGGCCCTATTACCAACATTGTTTATACTTCAGGACTACGTCCTACGAACATACATTCCACACTCATTTAGTGAGGTACGAGTATAATACCTATAATAATTTCAGTGTGCACTATTCACACAGATTTTTTAAATACTACCTAAAATAATTTGCACGCGTTTTGAAATCGCTAAAATGTTTGGTCTGTGCACAATTTATGTTCAGTTAGAATTAAATACACTAGTTAGCGGAATATGCAGAAAGTAAGCTATCTCTGTCCCATTTTACCCTACGAGTAGTTAATCTCCATTGAACGATAAGTTGTAAGAAGAAGTTGTAAGAAATAGAGATTAATTATTAACACTTACAATATTCGCTGGGAAATATAAAATTAACAATGTTACGAGTAATTTCTTCAAAAACGCCATCGTTGGTTGCAGTGCAATTGCAAATAACTCTGAGGCTTTTATTGTTTGGTAACACTTGTTATCGAATAGTAGGTTATGGGTTGTTTATAAACTACAAAACTGTTATGTGTTTAAGAAACAGTGTGTTATTACACTGAAGCCTTAGTCTCGGTAATATTTAATCTGCCCCTCGGTTTCACCTGCGTTCGTTCCTCGATTTTATCTTAATAGGGGTAAATTATGAAAAAATATTTCGAAGTATAAACCTATAGGATGTCTTGCCTACAAAAACTTTATCAACCCGTTCTCCTATGAGGGGTTCTATTTCAAAAAAATGCACACATTGGTTATTCTTAGTGTAGAGAGAAAGAGACAAATACCAAGTTTTGGCCCTTTTTTTTAAATTATCCACCTCATTCACCCAATGGTGATGATTTTCTGATTTAAATGCTCTGAAATAGGTAGGTACGTCACTCTTTCCTTATTTATAACCAAATGGATTTATTAAAATCAATCATCAATATGTTTGTATAATTCTTAAATATTAAGTCACATTATAATCTAACAAATTATTTTTATTGAATACCTATGCTATGCATCCTTAAAATTATGCTTGTGTTTTGACCACAATCTCACCATGGTAAGTGAGATGTGGCCGAAGGTGGTAAGCACACAAAGCTTAGATGGGAACTGGCCCTCAAGTGCAGCTGTCAGAACACACCGATAGGTGCTTGGCGACAGATTTTCAACGTGAGGCCGGGTACTACAAAGTACCCTACCACCGTGCTATTTTCCCACGGTGTTTTCCTTCACCGAAAGCTCAAACTCATTGTATGATTCGAACCCACGACCTTCGCCGCGGAATCCGACGTCACTACCACTGAGATATCATCGCCTTGAGGTAATTTAAATAAACTTTAATTAGAAGGTGGTCGCTCCTTTAATATTCATTATGGACTTTCCATTAATTAGGTTAGCAAGCTACATATATCTATTGACACGACCGATGTCAAATCTTTTGTTAAGGGCCAGATTAAATGTAAATCTTTAATAAATACATTTCAGGCGATGATAGCTCAGTGGTAGTGACGTCGGATATCGCGACGAAGGTCATGGGTTCGAATCCTACAACGAATTTGAGCTTTCGGTGAAGGAAAACATCGTGAGGAAACCATACCGTACTTTTTAGTACCCGACTGGCTGGCTACCACCCTCAAGTTGAAAATCTTTCGCCAAGCACGTATCGGTGTGTTCCGACAGCTGCACTTGAGAGCCAGTTCCCATCTAGGATTTGTGTGCTTACCACCTTCGGCCACATCATCACTTACCATGGTGAGATTGTGGTCAAACCTTGGAATAATATTCGTCCAAGGGTCAAACACAAGCTTATCGTGAATAAAAAAAAGTAAAACTAAAGACATTTATTTATTACGCAACAAGTTTGTAGACCCCTTTTTAGGGTTCCGTAGCCTAATGGCAAAAAACGGGACCCTTATAGATTCGTCATGTCTGTCTGTCTGTCTGTTCGTCCGTATGTCACAGCCACTTATTTCCGAAACTATAAGAACTATACGTTGAAACTTGGTAAGTAGATGTATGTTGTAAACCGCATTAAGATTTTCACACAAAAATAGAAATAAAACTACAAATTTTGGGGGTTCTCCATACTTAGAACTGATATTCAAAAAAAATTTTTTCAACAATCCCATATGTGTGGGGTATCTATGGATAGGTCTTCAAAAATGATATTGAGGTTTCTAATATCATTTTTTATAAACTGAAAAGTTTGCGCGAGAGACACTTCCAAAGTGGTAAAATGTGTGTCCCCCCCCCCTGTAACTTCTAAAATAAGAGAATGATAAAACTAAAAAAAATATATGATGTACATGCAAACTTCCAACGAAAATTGGTTTGAACGAGATCTAGTAAGTAGTTTTTTTTAATACGTCATAAATCGTAAACCGCAATTTACATAGTTATACCAATTAAGATAGACCTCTGAGTTGTATTGGCGCTCATACAATTTAGAGGTACCAACCTCAAATGAGGAAATCGAAAACGTTATCGAAACAAAAATTAAAAAAAAAACTTGAGACTCCATTAAGGAACCCTCGGTGCGCGAGTCCGACACGCACTTGACCGGTTTTTTTTGTTTTAATTTACGGTTACACCCGCATTCCTGTGGGCTCATATCTTTTCCTGGGATAAAAATAATCCTATCTCTTATTCTAGGATACAATCTATTTGTGTGCTTAGATTAATTAAGTAGTTTCGGAGTTCATCGCTGACCAACATCGTAACACGTGTATTTCATATAAATAACATATCAAAATCAATGAAATTGAATCCCGATAAAGGTATCCATAAAAATGAAAATGATAGTAAAACATAACGAGGAACCCTTAGCTCTAGGATATAGGTAGTAGCTAAGGGTCTTTGTAGTAGGGTACCCGCTAAGCTGACTGCCATATTCAAGTTCGGGCCGTTGCCTTCAAGCATTGTAAAAGTCGAAAACACATTCCCTCTGGTATCTAATGCCGATGTCCATAGATGATGATAATCATATAGATACTCTCAGGTGATCTGCCAACCTGCTCAGATTTACGACTTAACAAATGCAATATGAACTCAGTGCTCCGTTCAATAAAGACTAACACAAAGACTGCATATTTATTAGTCGCATATCGGGTCCTAAATAGAGTAGGTTAATTCTATGGGGGCACTTGAATACTGGTTTTTTGACATGGTTCAGCGGCTTGCTATAAGAATTGTTGACGATCACTAACAGTTTAGAGCCCCTTAGCCTAAGGAGACACTGGGCCACCTGTTGTGTTTTACTTTTTGAACAACGGACAGTGATACCTACGCACGCACAAATCGCACAATTACCTTTTACCATTGCACTTCTCGCCATCGACACGGAGCGAGGAGTTGGTCTCGCAATGTGCAATTTGTGCGCACTTTCTTTGGTTACTAAGACCACAACTTATACACTGGCATGTACCTAGATTTCATCAATGTAGGTTAAGGTTCGGCCATATCATTTATTTTTCAGATGCAGTACCTACATGTAGAAAGAAAATATTTATAAAGAAGAAAGAAAGAAATGTACGTGTAGGTACCTACTCTACAGTATCAATGTTTGGTTTTTCATGGTTATTTATCAGCAGATAGGTCCTATCTAGGGAATGCAACCTCGAACCCGATCTCGCGAGATCTCGCCTCATTTTTCGAGATCAATCTCGAAGCATAAAATTACGAGATCTCGGCCGAGATTGACGAGATCGAGAGAAGACACTTTGAAAGCATGTAAAAGTCCATTCACGTGGGTTACTACGACTACAGACAGGCTAGAGTCGGTATCTCTATGAGTGTGTAGGATATAGGGGTTTCTTTTGCAATTTGCTTACAACAGCTTGCTCACGCTGATAACAATTAGTGTTGAATCTGAGAGGGCGTCTTCAGCCGTTGGCTACATAGCGACTGACATAAGATGCCGTTCATCCGACAGCACTTTAAGAAGCACTTTGTTTTTAAGGAGCTATTTCCAAAATCACTCCTAAAACCGTTTGTTTCTTGCTTGTCTCACTTTCATTATTTTTACGGGTCTGAATTGTGTTTTGTGTGTTCATTAACATAAATAAATAATTATAAAAATAAAGACTTTTTTTCAATAATTTAATGTTCAATCATGTTTCTTTTTTTTATATTTTTAGAACTCTTTATTTGTATTTAGTAATTCTTTGCGGATCTTTATCTAAGTAAAACAATACTTTTTGAAAAACATTCGTTATCTCGAAAATGCCGAGATCTCGCCGAGATCGAATTTCTAATCCTTCGAGATCTCGACTTGGCGATCTCGACTCGAGATTGCATTCCCTAGTCCTATAACTATCTGCTGTGTATAGGTAAAGCATGAAATCGATGGTATACTAAGAGTACTAGCTGATGCATTTAGCCATTTATAGTAATTACCTATTATATATTATACCTACATTTGTGAATAAAATTTACTTAGCTGTAAGTGGTTATACGATCTCCATTTCATATCACGCGTCAGTAGGTACTTCCCGGTACAATTTGATTTGGGTTTTTGCCTCGATTTGAGCTCACCCTTCGTCATTTCCGATCTAAAGGTTAGACGCAACCAACATTTTATTATGAAAAATATAAATATCTCTCAAAAAACAAGTCCACATGTCTATGAATCTTTGATTACTTACGTTGTTTGCAAACAAAAATAATTTTAATCTCACTAAGATCTCTTTCTTACAAACAATATACTTAGTTAACTATTTTAAAAACAATCGTTATTTACTTTAAGAAGCGTAGGCTAAGCTAGCGTTAGTTTGCTAGCAAGCGCCTAACTATTAGGTACCTATCCCAGCAATATTCCAAGATCCAGTGCAACAGTGACGAAATTGTGAGTTCAAATTCAACTAAATATTTAGGGGTTGATTGACGAGAAGCTAAACTGCATCGATCGCTAAAATACGTCGATACAAGTAGGTAGGCAACCACCAGTTTAGCTTCATGCCAACCTTCGAGTTTTAAAAACTCTTCATCAAGATGCTGGCAAACTACTAATTCACCTACGTATAAATAAGGCTTATACAAAATTATAACAACTTAATCTTATACAGTTAAAATATATTTGTTCAAAGTTAAACGTACTAAACTAAGTCCTCACAGTTAAAAAACTTTTCATTCTGCGGGTGTCACAAAGATACAAATCCACTACACCTAAACTACTTTACACCTACTACCTACTTTGTGAACAACAGCACCAATATCTATTAAACGATAATAATCGACCGATATTCATTATTCGTTTGTTAGTGTTTTTTTTATTGAGTATAGTTTATGTAATGAATTCTACGGACCCTTTCGGAGATAAAGACATGATAATATAGTTACAAAATAATGGGACAAGCTTCACTATGATAGGTACATGTTCCGTCAGGGCCACCTAAACTCCCTTACATAACTTTTGAACCAGGGACCGAATAAACCTGATATTTGGTAGCAAATTATGCGACGGACTTTCAATTGAAATCCTCCAATGGCTTTGCCAGGGTTATATGGGAATTGTGTTTTGGTTGATTGGGTTCGTTGTGTATTGTTTGGTGAGTTGACTCAGAGCTGTAATTCGAATTGGTATTGAGTTTGGTAATGGGTACCTACCTATAAATAGGTACCTATAGGTACATTGAAATTGTCCATTGTTACTATGACAATAATTAGGTACCTATATGGTCTAACATGCTATTAGCATAGGTAATATTAGCTGAGGTAATTTTCATTCAAAAAAGCTTATTATTTACTTTATTAGGTTACCATGCCTGTATTTAGATATATTATGTCGATAAATCGTACCAATGTCGATACTACCAATACTTAGTATCGATTACAAATTGGCGGATATATTATTGATTTGAGCAATAGGTACTATCGATAATGTTGCTTCGTAATATTATTGAATCAATACTATTGAATAATACCTACCTATCAATAATATTAATAGGGTATTTAATACTGTTCGATAGAATCAATATTAAGGTACCTATATACTATCTATGGATGGCTGTCACTAACATCCGAACCTCAATCCGACAGCGTAATAAAATCGAAGTTTACATAGTAGAAACAAAGGGCCTGTTAAATGCAAAATAAAATCAATAAACCGTTACCTACGTTGCATTGAATAATAAAGACGATGGGATATCAATTGCCAGCTGAAACAGAATATTTAAAATATATTAATAATATAGTGCTAATTGCTAGTATGTCAGCTAAGCAACATTGCTGCTATCGTGTCCCATTTGACATCTTTGTGTTTAGTAACAGATATTTAAAAAGGGTTTGAAGGCATAATAATTTTAAATAGATTACAATACTGACGTACTTACAATGGCTTTTAAAATATGTAATTGGCCTTATATTTAGCTCTATCTGAACACTAAGTTATAAGCAGAGATAGGTGATTATATTATTTCACACAGCTTATCTTATAAATTCGGATTTGGTAAGATTTCATGGGAATTTCAGATGCGTTTGTAGATATTTACTTTGTGGGTCAAACTCGTCAACTCGTTACAAGATGCATTCTGGGATCTTGAAGTATAATTATATAGTAAAGACGACACACGCCCCTTTCCATCTCAAAGAGCCTTGGGATCCTTGGTGTCGACATCACCAGTGACGTTCAGTTCCGTAGTCACTTAGAAGAAAAGGTCAAGTTGGCTGCTAAAAAGCTCGGTGTGCTCAATAGGGCTCCGTACCCAAAGGGTAAAAACGGGACCCTATTACTAAGACTTCGCTGTCTGTCCGTCTTTCTGTCACCAGACTGTATCTCAGTTGAAATTTTCACAAATTATGTATTTCTGTTGCCGCTATAACAACAAATACTAAAGCTGTTTTTTTCTAAGCAATTTATTTGCCCTTTTTTGCTCGATATCAGTAATGGCAACTTGAAATATTCACAAAATACTCAGTTGTATTTTTACTTTAAAAATAAATAATAAAATTAAAAAAAATATTTATACAACAAACGTGTTTTTTTTGCCGTTTTTACGGAACCCTTCTTTGCGCGTCCGACTCTCACTTGGCCGGTTTTTTTTAAATACGAAGTTAGTTATTGTTTAGTTTTCAACATTTGTGTTTGAGTTACGATGTTTTTCTTTGAAGTAGGTATTTACTTAAGTGCATTTACTTTTTCCACAAATGCATTAGCATGGCCATCTAATGATTTTATTAAGTTATTATGTAAAAAAAGAAAGATCCACGGCAGAAAAAAAAGCCTTGCTGAGTTTTGTGTGAGTAGGGCAAGACCGGCCATCATGGAGATTCTTGGGAGAGGCCTTTGTCCAGCAGTGGACGCTTTCTGGCTGACATGATAGGTGATGATGAATGAAATTGTTTATTTTTTTATCGAACGTAATCAGTTAGAATAAATCAAAAGTATAAAAAATTGATGATGTCAATTTTACAGTAAAATAAATGAAATACTTAATCACATTAGTGTCATTTCTTTTTTAAGATCGAATGTTGCGTAGGTAACCTATCTACATCTTTTTACTGATAATACCTATTGGATGTATCTACGTACCTATACAAATAGCGATCAATGAATTTTATTTGGTTTGATATCAACAAGCATTGAGAACAAAGGCACCTCACTACCTAGCTAATGAAAGCGCGATTCAATTTCCTTGTTTGGACTTTTCGTCAAAATACCAGCATACGAGTAGGTACCATTGTTTCAGCGATTTTATAATATTTTCTAGTAGCTATAGAAACTATACATGCACGCTTGAATGATAAAAGCTGGAACTTTGCAAGTATAATAAGCGGTTTCATCCGCGTATAATGAAATGCACATTGTGTCCTATTTGATTCGTCCTAGAAGAATATACCTAACAGAAAATAAGTTGTTATGTAAATAAAATTTTAAAGCATGTTTCTAGTTTGTTACTACATTTTCGGTGTTAATTTGTACCGGGCGGCACAATCAACTCCTTAGTACAGATTACCCTGTGGTAAAATAGTACATTATGGTAGGTACGCGTGTGTAAAGTTGGTCATTACCGCTGAGGCGCAATTGAGACCAGAGCCGTTAGGTGAGGGTCATAAGAGAGCCGAGGACGGTAATCATCAATTCACACGAATATCATACGATGATTTTCAACACACTTGTGAAGAAAATAATACTAAAAAATAATTTTATTTAGTCGATAATACCTAGTTAGTTTTCAGGTAGTGAACTTTCCATAACGTTAAGCGCTTCACATCTTATAACGGGCGGTGTACAACATAAATCATTTTCTTCATAACTAGTACTTGTAGACATTTTAATTAATAAATAACTATAATATCAACTGTGAAAACGAGTTGTGAATATCTTTTCGCAATGGCGGGAAATAATAATCAGTTTTCCTCAAGAATTATATACCTACATCTCGTACTACCTGGATAGGACCCTCTCCATATTTACTTGAAGCAAATACCTATCAAGTGCGAAAGAGAAAGATAACAACACCAACAACAACTACGTTAGGACAACCTCTCTTTCTAATTGCTCAATCTCATTGTTCCAATATACTTAGTTGTCATCTTTATCTAACAATGGCGATCGGCCATAGATTAAAAGAATGAGCTTTCTTTTCTTTTTTTGCCACGTACAAAATTATATTATAATTTAAAGTTTTTTAACAAAAGTTATATTTAAGTGCAAGTTTTATTTATTAAAAACGTACAAGTTGAAATTATCTATTTACGAAGTAATAAGTTTACTTAATAAAGATATATTTGAGTTTGAGTTTGATTACCAAATTTTTTTTATGTGCATATATGAGATAATTTCCTAATAAAATAATATTTTTGTTTAAATTTACTCGAAAGGTATATCTTTTTTTACTATAAACTATTAAGATTATTGGTTTCAACTTTCAGCAAGTAAGCATTCTTTTTCAAAACTCACAAGATAAATAAAGTTAAATAATCCTCATTAATAAAAATGTGACGTGAAGCAACGTGCACGAAGTTGTGTGCGTGTCCTGCAGGTCACGCACACAACTTCATGCACGTAGGTCCTACGTTAACCCGTGTGACACGCGTCGCACAGGAATCGGCTTCCTTTTTCAAATTTGGCTTCATTTACTGTGTTTACTTTAAGTACTCTGTCAACCTTTTTTAATTGGTCTGAGGTTATAGGGTTATTGTTACCTCACCCATTACTGATAAATACAAATTATTTTAATTGATTAATCAATGCTATTTTAATTTTTCAGCTTCTAGAACAACTCCTCCCAATCTACAGTAGTAAAGATTTGATTACACAAAATATAAATCGTGCCTAAATAGTCTTCTAAAACACTGTAGGTATTATATTTTACAAAGAAGTAACATAAAGAAATTGCACCTCTCCGTGCCATAAGCTGTTAGTGTACAACTGTACAGTGGTTGTGCCGTGGTCGCGGCAAAAGGCGTTTAGAGGTAACAAAGAAACTCAAGGTACTGCACTGCGGTAAATCCCGGGAATAAAAAGTACCTATTTCAGAATTCCAAGATTAAAAGATGCTGTAGGTAAGTACGATTACTAAGATAGGTAGGTAGGATAGCATTATTACAAACGATATGTCGGTGTTTTTCCATTTTTATACAGCTCAGCAACGAGTGGATTCGGGTGGGTCGACAGACGCTCAACAACAACAACAACGCAGCAACTTATTTTTTGTAACGCTGGATCTCGGTTGCAATTGAATTGTGATCGTTTGAACTGACAATTCCTGAATAATATACAAGTACATATGGAATTAGCATGTCAATATGAAGGTGAACGTTTGAAGTGACAATTATTTTCCACTTTACGTTATTTCCGACCTCATAGTGAATAATATAGGTAGCACATACGGCATTGGTTAAGAATGAATTGCGAATGAATTAAAAAAATGGATTTTTAATTCTCAAACTCAAACCTCAAACTTTTTTTTTCACAGGTGTTGTTTTTAAGACGTAACCGAGGAATAAGAACGGATTATCGAAATTCAACCCTTAAGGGGGTGAAAAAGGGGTTGAAAGTTTGTATGGAAGTCCGTCATTTTTTAAGCTAGCTGCAGGAAACTGTGTTTTTAAACTTATAATTAGAAATAAAGAAACACGTGGATTAGCGTATTTTTTACTTTTTTTAATGACAGGTTATACAACGTGTTACAAAATACCCCGTAAAAAACATAATTAATTATCAATTATCAAAAAAAATGTTTTTTTTTGTCGTTCCGCCATTTAGGTAGAAATGTAGGTACATTCTGCGTAGTTTACTCTTTAAATTTACTGAAATAGGGTTTGCACATCAGTGAAAATAATAATATTGTTTTATTTTTTTGGGGTAGGTTATACAGTGTTACTACGGTTCTTAAATATTGTGAATGGACTAAGGAATAAGGCCCCATTTAACCTCCTTTCGGCTTTACGGGTAGTTTTGTAACACCATGTATATGTATATAAGAACAGTGGCGAAGGATTTTTAGGAGAATCAAGTGGAAAATTCAACTTAAAGAGGGAAAATGGTGGTGGAATGAAAGGGTTCAAAAGTAGTGCTTTAAAAGAAATGAATAAAGCATTCAAGGAAGATGATAGTATTCAATGAGTCATAGTCAAATGGATTTTGTACTGCGTCTCGTATATTGTTTTTTTCCTGCTAAGAAGTTGTTCAAATTTCAGAAAAATTAGAAGACTGTGGGTGTAAGTTGAGTACGGTGCATGACGGAGAGCTTCCAACCCTAACGCTTGTAGCTTGGAGACCTTCTGTTGTGCAGTGTGAGACCGTACATTGTCGTGCACAAGCCGCAGCTACGTTTCCCGGAATTTGGAAAACTTCTAGGCAGGATAAACCTATTCTAATAGTAGCCATATTGACTATTAAGAAGTAAATGAAAAAAACAGAAATAAATTTTCTTAATAATTCATAGTAAAATTAATGTAAGTCTTATTTACAGTAAATACTTCTGGAGTAACTGCAAAGAAAAATATGTATCAACAACTCGCCATCTCCAAAATAGTTAATTACCAGTTGGCAAAAGGCAAAAGGGAAGGAAGCAATTCATGGTCGTTCATTCACAAGCGCAGCAAATGACACGTTTCTACGTCCACTTCATTTCCGCATAGTGCGACAACCGACATTATTGCCGTCTGCAGAGTGAGATTATTGCTCAAACGGTCGTAGGATTTCAATTAAGAAAAAGACTTGACTATGATAAAACATATGTCTGTAGTCTACCTACCTTCTAACCTAAATAAGCTTTTAATCTCCGTCGGTGTGTTAAAGTATATTTTTTTGGTGTTGAGTGCTTAGGTAAGTACCTACTCCTTATGGGTGCGCTTCGGTGTCTGTAGAAATATGAAGACTTTTTAGTTTTCAATTCATCCGATGACGAAATGAAATCTTTATAAAATAATATAACCTATAATTTAATGTAATGTCGTGTTTGTCCGTTTGTCATATTTTATTTTCTCTGAATTTCTGAAATTTTGCTATACCGTAAATAAATTAATTTCGAACACACACTCACAGAGTCGGCTAATAACATGGTATTTTGTTTAACTTTTTTAGAGCTAAGTATAAAATTTATTCCAATCACTCTTTGTCAACAAAAAGATAAATAATTAATGCAATTAGTTTTCGATTCGCTCACATTCTTGCAATTGAACTCTTATCAACACCAAAGAAGTTTCACTTAAAAATTTGAAAACTTGTCTTTTATTCATAAGTACTTATTTTTGTTACTTTTTTATTTACGGTCATTGGTTATTTACCTGATTATTTGTAATATTGGCAGACGGAGCGGCGTATTTTTTTCTGTACGGTGTAAAATAAACATTGAAAATGGAATTTCAGGAAACCTTCGAATTCAGCGTGTGTTTAAATCATAAACATATTATAATTCAATTAGTATGATAAAATCGTTATAGGATAATCTAATTAAAGGATAGACTTTTACTACTGTTGACAAATATACTCGGTAAACACATTCCATTGTAAAAATAAAGTGAGGACTTGGCTTTTTGACACTAAATTACTCTGCTACCGAAAATATTCTCCAAATTAATTAATGTATGTTAGAATGCATTTGCATATTGTATGCATTTTGACCCTTTATATAGGATGACCAAACCTGTGCGGATAGAGCTCTGGTATCCATAACACAAGTTAGTTATTACTTTGGATACCAGAGGTATTTTTTTTATATCATAGAGAGAGCATGTGGGTCACCTGATGTTAAGTGATCCCTACCGCCCATGCATACCCGCAACACCCAAGGGATCACAGGTATGTTGCCGGCCTTTTAAATGGGAATACGCTCTTTTCTTGAAGGTCCCTAAGTCGTACCCGTTCGGAAACACCGCCGCTGGAAGTCGATTCCACAGATCTAGTGTGCGTGGAATAAAAGATCGCGTAAAGGCACAGTGGTGGATCGCCAAACGTCCAGGTGATATGGGTGTAAATTTGTTGAGCTGCGGGTTGTCTGGTGACATTCAGCGGCTTGTATTAATTCCGAACAATTCCTCGGAGCATTCTCCGTTAAAAAATCTGTAAAAGATGCAGAGAGATGCTACATCACGCCGTAGGGTCAAAGAGTTGAGCCGATCGGAAATTTCGTGGTCGCCGACGATTCGAGCTGCTCTTCGTTGGATTCGGTCAAATGGAAGGAGTTGATATTGTGGTGCACCAGCCCAGAGGTGAGAACAGTATTCCATTAGTGGCCTAACTTGTGCCTTATACAATTGTAGGCGGTGAGCCGGGGTGAAATACTGTCTCGCTCTGTTAAGCACACCAAGCTTTTTGGAGGCTAACTTTGCCTTACCTACCAGATAACCCCAAAACTGAATCTCGCTCGATATATCGACGCCAAGGATCCCAATACTCGACGTGGCCTGAAGTGGAGCATCTTCAAAACGAGGGGATACGACAAAGGGATTCTTTTTTGCGGTAAACGCGCAGACCTGTCTTCATGGGGTTAAATTGGACCATGTTAAGTTGACCCCAATCTGAGACATGATCGAGTATTGTCTCAATTTCCGACACAAGTCTGTTCCAGCATTAATCAATGTGTTTCCGGGAAGCTTTTGCCTGGCCGGTATAAAAAGCATCTCCAGTGCTGTCATCCGCATAGCAATGAATATTGCGAGTTTGAAGCAAATCATTGATATGCAGTAGAAACAGCGTCGGAGATAGTACACAGCCTTGTGGAACACCAGCATTCACGAGCTTTGGGTCCGAGTAATATCCGTCAACGACAATTTTGATACTCCGCTCCGTGAGAAAGCTAGTGATCCAATCGCACTGCTTCACGGGAAGCTCATAAGAGGGAAGCTTCGAAAGAAGTGCTTTATGCCAGACCCGATCGAAGGCTTTAGCGATATCCAAACTAACTGCTACGGCCTCCCCCTTGCTTTCAAATGCCTCCGCCCATCGATGAGTGAGGTAAACTAGACCAGAACAAACCGACACCAGCTAGCGACCGCGACGAAAACCGTACTGGTGGTCACTAATCAGCTGGTGCTCCTCAAGGTACCTCAGGAGCTGGCTTTTAATAATGGATTCCATTATTTTGGAGAACAAGGAGGTTATAGCTGTGGGCTTCTAGTTGTTAGGATCAGCACTGTTGCCCTTTTACGGGATCGGGTGTACTAAGGCAGTCTTCCAGGATTTCGGTACAACACCTTTCGAATAGGAATGCCAGAAAAGACGCGTAAGAACCGGAGCCAACTCGGGAGCGCACGTCCTGAGCACAATTGGTGGGATACCATTGGGTCCACTCGACTTATTGATATCCAGGGCGAGAAGAGCCTTGCGTACTTACCTCTTTTTGCAAAAACCAAATTTTCGCCATAGAGTTTGCGCATCATGGGATGGTCGGTGGTGTCTTCCCCCTGTCATCAAGAGTCGAATTGAAGGTAAAAAGAGAGCCCAGAATATTGGCTTTCTCTTTTGCGGTGTGGGCCAGATAGTCAGTATCATTGTGCATGGATGGGAAAGAAGGCCAACAGAAATTCCCTTGAACAGCCTTGGCGAGAGACCAAAATGCTCTAGATCCCGAAGGAAGACGTACTAATCTATCAACAATTCTGCCAATAAATGATGACTTTGTCTCCGCAATTGCTCTTTTGTAGGACCTGCAAAGTTGTACTCCTTTTTGAGAGCGTTGGTGTTTACATCCTGGGACGCCGATGCGTCAGACCAAGTTCGGTATCTTTCTGTTTTATGTAAGAAAGATCCACTGTTAAAAAAAAATTGCCTTGCTGAGTTTCTTGCCGGAGTCTTCTCAGTTTAAGTGTATTCCGAACCGGTGGTAGAGTCAATTGTAACGTTCATGAGTGCCTTACCAGGGCCTAAACTGAATAAATGAGTTTTGAGTTTGAGTTTGAGTTTTCATTTTTCCGGCGATATGCCGTTTTGCAAGAGCGACCGAACCAGGGCTGGTGTTTTCCACCGACAGGTACCACAGAGTTTGGAATAAAAAGTTCCATACCTTGCAGCACCACGTCGGCAACTGAGTCAGCACAAGCGTCAGGATCATCCAACAAGAAGCAAACCTGCCTCCAAGGATAGGATGCAAAGAATATTCGCATTCCATCCCAATCTGCTGACCTATAGCATTTGACAGTCACAGTAATCCGTACCAGACAATGGTCTGACGAGCCGAGAGGGGCATCGACGGAGCCTTTGTATCCGTCCGGATGAGAGGTCAGCAGAAGGTCCAACAGGGAAGGCCTATGTTCTTCAACATCTGGCACCCGCGTAGGCGAGGAGACCAGTTGCGTCAGAGAGTAGGCCGAGGCAAAGTCATGAACGGATCTTCCAGCGTGATCGACGACTCACTAGTCGTGACTAAAGCCAGTCAACGTGGTGGGCATTAAAATCACCTAACACCACCATTTTGGCACATGGAATCCGTTCCTGTAGGGAACCCTATCGCCTTTTGGACGTGCTCAACGAGTCGGTTAGTTTCTGAATTAC
Organism: Ochropacha duplaris; assembly: GCA_951361185.1. Lineage (NCBI taxonomy): Eukaryota > Metazoa > Arthropoda > Insecta > Lepidoptera > Drepanidae > Ochropacha > Ochropacha duplaris. The sequence continues at coordinate 9,205,813 of OX592690.1, forward strand.
CACTATGGGACCTAAAGGCACGCATAGACGCAAGGGTGGTCGTCGCAGTCTACACGAAGCCAAAGGATGGAGAGATCCCAACCTTCAAGATTACGGACTCTCACTTACCAAACGAAACGCAACAGCGATGTTACTTAACGTTGGTTTTCTGTGAGAGGGTGGTACTACCGCGATCGAGCCGGCCCATTCATACTGTCGTTAATGCTACAGTGAGGCTCTACCACCTAAAAAAAAGTCACAAGTGACAAGTGATGGTAAGTGACAACCGTCGCCTATAGACATTAGCAATACCAGGGGGATCGCCAATGTGTTGTACACCTTATTACAATGCCTCAACTTGAGGGTGGTAGCCAGCCAGTCGAGTACTACAAAGTACCCTACCACCGTGCTGTGGTTTCCTCACGATGTTTTCCTTCACCGAAAGCTCAAGCTCACTGTAGGATTCGAACCCACGACCTTTGCCGCGGTATCCGACGTCACTACCACTGACCTATCATCGCCTTAAATGAGGAATTATGTCGACAATAGGGATGTTGACTGACATATCGAATCGGCTTCTTTATCTTTAACAATACTTTAGGAGTTTTGTATGAAATAGTAGCTTGTGACGTCATAATATGTTCTCACGAATAAAGTAGTCAGCAGTGTTTTGCGTTGTCTAATCTACATAAAATCTATATAGATCTAATGCTTTTAAGTGATTAAAAATATATAAATATACACGCAACTGTGGTGATTATGTTGTTTACAAAGTTATTCTTTCTAAGAAGTAATAAAAAAAGATTGTAAGAAACTTAGTTCTGTCAAATTAGTCCACTTGGTTGTTTTCCACGCGATTATATCACGTATCTGAACACTGGCATAGAGTAATCTGACAGTATTATATATTTTCTATCCCTTTTCAATAATATTTGCAAGAAAGAAATATACTGGTCGCGTGGATAAAAAATGGGATTATAAATGGTGTCGATTACTTCTCGTTCTTAATTAAAAATTATCTTGTATAATCTTTTAAATTTAGTCTAACAACGGTCATAAATATCCGCAAATAACACCTAAAACTAGCAAATTATTATTACTACGTTTTCCCGAATGGGAACAAATGGGAATTTCTGTGTTATCTGTCCCCAAACTTATAAATGGGGACAGATGGAAATTAAACATTTTATTTGTCCCAGAAATATTTTAAATTAAAGTGTCTGTCCCCAAACGGGGTCCCCAGATGGGAATTTTTTCGTGTCATCTTCCCTCGACCTTAAAAATGGAGACAGATGGGAATTAAAAGCTTTAAATGACCCCAAAATATAGCGAAATATAATTATAGTCATTGTTTTGTGTGCCATAATTAATCCGCGCGGCCATTTATAATCATTAGTAAACAGCATAATTGTTAAAACCTACATGTTTAGTTCAATCAAAGCACTGGCGTGTTATATTCTTTCTATTATATTTAAACTGTTTTCACACTTCTTCTCTATACTGTCAATTTAAAATATTACATATTTTCCTTGGTCTTAATTTATTTAAAATACTGCTAATCTACTTAGGCTAAAAAGCAGTCCCCACAGGTTATGGGCCTAGACACCAGAAGATAAGGAACATAAATAATAAATAAAAATTCAGTATGGATGGAGACCAGTCGTCATCATTGGTAAACCCACAGCAGGCAGTCACTGCTAGCTCTTCAACAGCAACGGTATCCAACACGTTGAGCTTTTCTAAATTAAAGGGAAGCTTTAACTTCGCGGCATGGAGCTTCGCCATGAAAATGTTCTTAATTGACAGCGAACTATGGGATTGCATCTCTAAGCCTGCGGAGGAAGTTCACGACTTTCAACGCAAAGATGGCAAAGCAAGATCCAAGATTTGCTTGAGTCTTAGCGAGCATCTATATCCCATTGTTATGACAGCGGAAACATCAGATGAAACCTGGAAGCGACTTCGTAAAGCCTACGCCGACAGCGGACTTACTCGACGCTTAAACCTAATGAAGAAACGATTAAGTACCAAACTTGAAATGTACTCAAGCATAGAAGCCTACGTTAATGACATACGTCATGTGCAGTATCAGCTTATTGCTATCCAAGCTGGTCTGGATGATGAACTTGTCGGTGTAATTATGCTGGCAGGACTCAATGACAGCTACAGCCCTATGGTGATGGCAATAGAACATTCCGGCACCCGGATATCTACAGACTCGTGTTAATCCCGCTGGGGTGAGTTCTTATTATTATTCTTAATAGTGCTAGCTTGTAACTGTTCTCCGCATAGATACTGCGTTCTAGTATTTAAAATATAGGGAATACTGGTCCTGAACTCCTGATGGAAAGCTGTAGGATGTCTTCCAATCGCTAAGGCCTAATTATGGTTCCAGGATCACTACCTACCTAGTTAGCAACATACTAGAGCTAGAAGAGGGAGCTGGATCTCAGGCGGACCCTTCTGTGGTGCCCACTAAGGCGAACACTACATCAGAACTTCTGGACGAAGACGAGCTTCCTACTGAAGACCCTATCCCAACCTCAACATCAGGCCATTGTATCCTATCTTGCTCCACCACCTTCAGTGTATGCGGAAACAAGATTAATGTACATACAGATACTTATAGTGGTTTCATTGACCCACCTACTTCTGTGGCTGCTAAGCCCACTGCCACACTCGGTTGCATCGATCCTGCTGAAGGAAGAACGCCGAGATGCTCTTAATACGTCTAGTGCATTATCATCTAGTGTAAATAGTGTGCCTGTATATAAATATAATAAGGTGTCGTGTACATACTGCAAAAAGATAGGTCATGTAGTGTCTCAGTGTAAGAAACGTCTAAACCGAAAAAAGGAGTGTCATCCATCAACCTCATCATCATCTCATAAATTCATCTGGGGTTACACTTACATCTACTACTTCTTCACTTTCTCCCTCTCCTGAATGGAATGTTGATTCTGGCGCTACAATTCATATGAGTAACAGGAGTGATTGGTTTTCGGATCTCAAGCAGGAGTCCACACCAAAACCTATTATTTTATTTTATTTTATTAAGGATAACAACAGCTCTCTAACATTTTGCAGTACATAATATCTAATTAACATAATAGGAAGCCAAAATGGTTATCCACTAATTTTATATACAGACATAGTAGGTATTACATGAATATGCGATGCTACCTAGGTTTAATAAGAATAACATTTCCTTCATTAGCTTATTTCCTTCACCTATTCCATAGCAACCAAAAAAATATAATCAAAGAAAGAAAATACTAGAACATTCCAGAAAAAATAAAGAATTAAGAAAAAATATCTTATAAATAATGCTGTAACTGTAACTTACATATAAATTTTTTCTCGTAAATATAACATTCATTGGAAGTAATTATTTTAATTATTTTTAAATATGTATAAATATAAATAATATATAATATAAATAATATATATATATATTTATATATACCTAAATATATATATATATGCATACTGTGGCTAATGGTCAACAAATAAAAAGTGAAGGCAAAGGTACAATTTCTTTAAAAGATTCCGATAATGTTAAGCATATGTTCCTGACCTACCTATAAATTTATTGTCAGTTAGTAGTTTCGTTCAGAATGGGCTAATAGTAGTATTTTCACCGAAAGGTGCATCAATTTGATTAAATAAAGGATCCAAGGTGTCGCGACAGCGTCAAACTATAAAGGTATTTATAGACTAAATACTTAACAAAATAGTGCCTATTGCACACAAGTTAAAGAATATGCCTTACTATGGCATAGACGTCTTGGTCACTTACATCCTAAAGCCCTAAATATTTAAAAAATCGTGCGCTAGGTATAGACTATACAAGTTTATCATTTAATGATTTGAATAAAACCTGCGTGCCATGCCTACAAGGTAAAATGTCAAAGAGACAATTTCAAAAGCCTCAAAGTAAGTCTAATGCCAAATTGGAATTAGTACATACGGACCAATGCGGACCAATGAGTACACATTCATGGGGTGGAGCACTTTACTTACTTACATTTACAGATGACTTCACACGTAAGACCTTCGGTTACTTACTAAAATCTAAGAATGAAGTTTTCACTAAATTTCTCGAATTTAAAAGTCTTGTAGAAAATCAAACCAGTCTTAAAATAAAAATTTTACGTTCTGATAATAGTAGAGAGTATGTTAACCATCATATGACTCAAGTCCTAAATAAAAATGGTATTGTCACCAAACGTCAGTTCCATATACACCGCAACAAAATGGAGTATCAGAGCGAGACAATAGAACCGTTGTCGAGAAAGCTAGATCTATGCTTCAAGATTCTGGTTTACCACAAGCATATTGGGTGAAGTCGTTTTCACAGCTATATATCTAAAAATCTCTCGCCGACTCATGCTTTTAAATAATAAAATCCCTGAGGAAATGTGGACTGGCAAGAAGGTAAATTTACGTCAGCTGAGAGTTTTCTGCTGCGATGCGCACGTTCTTATTGCGAAGGAGAAACTGAAGAAATTCGACTGCAAGACTCAAACTTGTATCTTTGTTGGCTTATCAGCAGATACTAACAATCCGAAAAGTATCATCGTTGCAAGAGATGTCGTCTTCATCGAAGACAAACCACAATCTAATAAATCTAATGACGTAATAACACATATTTCAGATGAACCTCAACCTGATTGATAATCAAGTAGTCCATATTCCTCTCCTGCACCTCACCTACAACCTATACAAGAAGACATACCAAGTGAGATAATATACACTCCAGAACCTGTTATTGTTTTCTGTTTCCCCGTTGGATTCCGAGGTCTTCCCTGATGATCAGAACATTCCTATGCCATCAGAAGATAACATATCAGAGGACGTCATCATCAGAAGATATCCGCTTCGAAAACGATGACCTCCGGACAGATTTTCTGAGAATGCGTATCTAATCAGCACTGACTGTGAACCAGAGACTTCTAAACAAGCTCTTGATAATAGTAATAGCCAAGATTGGTTAAATGCTGTGCAGTCTGAACATGATTCATTACAAAAACATGGGACTTGGATACTCGCCTGTGGATAGAAAAATTATTAAATGCATGTGGGTGTATAAAGTTAAGATATAAATGATTAATGGAGTGATTGCTAAGTATAAGGCAAGACTTGTTGCCAAGGGATTCACACAAGTTTATGGAATCGACTATGGTGAAACTTTTTCTCCGGTAGCAAGACTATCGTCAATTCGACTGTTACTGGCCTTTGCAGTCAAACTTAATTTAGAAATCGATCATCTAGATGTCGAGACAGCATTCCTTAATGGTGATCTAGAGGAAGAAATTTACATGGAGTAATCAGAAGGGTTCTCCAATGATAAATCAAAAGTTTGTCTACTTAAGAAGTCTCTTTATGGACTTAAACAAGCTCCATGACAATGGAACAAAAAAGTTTGTGAAGCGATGCATAAACTAACATTTAAACGTTCAGAAAAAGAACATTGTATTTATTACAAGCGTGAAGATGATAAATTGCTTATTGTTATAGTATTTGTTGATGATTTTTTCATCTTCAGCAATGACAAGAAGATGAAAGAAGAGTTCAAAGATAATTTGAAGAAGTTCTTTGTGATCAAAGATTTAGGCCCTCTTAAAGATTGCTTGGGTTGCTTGATCAGAATATAAATATTGTGGCAGTAGGCTTAGCAGCCACAGAAGTAGGTGGGTCAATGAAACCACTATAAGTATCAATTGAGTTACTTTAATCTTGTTTCCGCATACACTGAAGGTGGTGGAGCAAGATAGGATACACTGGCCTGATGTTGAGGTTGGGATAGGGTCTTCAGTAGGAAGCTCGTCTTCGTCCAGAAGTTCTGATGTAGTCTTCACCTTAGTGGGCACCACAGAAGGGTCAGCCTGAGATCCAGCTCCCTCTTCGAGCTCTAGTAAGTTGATAACTAGATAGGTAGTGATCCCCAGCGGGATTAAATCATCAGCTTCTAACAAATTCAAAATCAGTTAAACGGTTGTCTTTTAAAAAACATAGTCTCACGCTACTGGTTGTGCTTACGAGTGCCGAAATTGAACCGTTTTTTGGCGAACAGGAGCGGTGGAGGGGCGCGTCATCCGATTAGTCACCGACGTCACCGTTGCTTATAGTAGGGGAGGCAATGATGCGAAATTTGTAGTTACTCGAGCGTCTTTGGGACCTACTGGAATTTGAAGATTAGGTGGAATAAAGAAAAAAAGGTTATGTGATATTTTCCCCTTCAGCGGTGGGGGGAGCGTCAACAGGGTTTCAAAAATGTAAAAAAAAAACAGACCAAGAAATACTCGAGCGCGTCAGATATTAATAGGGTAGTTGCGCCACGTCTGTCTGATAACGGAAAAATAATAATCTGCCGTTTTGCGTGGTGGGGGTGGCCGTACGAAGGGGTCGAAAATATTTTAAAAAAAAATTTACTCGAGCGCGTCAGACATTGATAAGGGATGTTAAGTGAACCCTCCAGTAGCTCCTATTTTAAAGACTGACGATTTGGAAGCGACTATCAGTCAGGGCCGATTTTTGAAAATGCAAAAAAAAAAATCGTGACCTTGAAATACTCGAGCGGGTCAGGTTTTTATACAGACGGTTCTTCTTAATGTCTTTGTTGTACTGACCCATAATCTGATAATTATGTTGAGGAATTTCCTTAATCTGACGGTTTGAAAAAAAAAATTTAAAAAATATCGAAATCTCGAAATCTCGAAAATGGTTCAAGATATCGAAAAAATGTTTGTACAAAAGTTGTAGAAAATTTAATCTTATACATATACCAAAAAACCCATAGGAAACGAGATATTTGCAATAAATGATTTTTTGACCTTTGACCTTGAAAAATCAGTAGTCGCGGGCACCCTATGATAAGTAGCTTTTGAGACAAGTTTTAGGGTGTCAAAATAAAGGTTTATACAAGTTAATAGCTGACTATCTCTCATTCTGAGGTGAAACTCATAATATTCCTGGACTATATACTTAATAATGATTTTAGCTACTCCGGCTTGTGCAAATCGGCAGATTATGATATTTCCGTGATTCGTGACTAATTTCCTTCAAAATAAAAAAAAACAAATCGCGCTCGAGAAAATCCAGGTGACGTTTTTTTTTTGCAACTTTGCGAGTCTCCAGTTTTCTTCCGTCACGCCCAAATTGTCAGATTATTTAAATGTACACTACTTTGCATGTAACTAACTTACCTTACCTTAATCTGAAGCGCTCGAGTATTTCAAACCATCGACCACCTTAGACGCTCGACACTATATAGAGGGCTCAGATTTGGTGAGAGTACTTCACAAGGTGCAAGGTTGCCCCCCTTATGTTAATCTGCCGCGCTCGAGTAAATCCCGAAATCCCCTATTCGCCATCCCTACCATTAGGGATGCGTAGACGTAGCGATATACAATTAAAAAACCAAAGTGTATGTTGTAATATTTTAGGGTTCCGTATTATTATATTTGTAACTAATTTTACCTTTACAGTACGAGTATTAGTTAGTATGTACGTTGCATCTAAGTGTAGGTACAACGTTACAATATATTGAGCAAGTTATAGAGAAGTTTGGAATGACTGATGTCATTCCTGTCACAACTCCTATGGATTCTGGTTCAAAACATACTTTTTCAATGTCTTCACCCTTATGGTAGGGGAGGCGAATAGGGGATTTCGGGATTTACTCGAGCGCGGCAGATTAACATAAGGGGGGCAACCTTGCACCTTGTGAAGTACTCTCACCAAATCTGAGCCCTCTATATAGTGTCGAACGTCTAGGGTAGCCCGTCAGATTAGTAAAAAAAAATCGATGGTTTGAAATACTCGAGCGCGTCAGATTAAGGTAAGGTAAGTTAGTTACATGCAAAATAGTGTACATTTCAATAATCTGACAATTTGGGCGTGACGGAAGTTAATTGGAGACTCGCAAAGTTGCAAAAAATAAACGTCACCTGGATTTTCTCGAGCGCGATTAGTTTTTTTTTTATTTTGAAGGAAATTAGTCACGAATCACGGAAATATCTTAATCTGCCGATTTGCACAAGCCGAAGTAGCTAAAATCATTATTAAGTGTATAGTCCAGGAATATTATGAGTTTCACCTCAGAATGAGAGATAGTCAGCTATTAACTTGTATAAACCTTTATTTTGACGCGCGCGACTACAGATTTTTCAAGGTCAAAGGTCAAAAAAACATTTATTGCAAATATATCGTTTCCTATGGGTTTTTTGGTATATGTATCTACAATAAATATTGTAGACGATTAAATTCTCTACAACTTTTGTACAAGTATTTTTTCGATATCTTGAACCATTTTCGAGATTTCGATATTTTTATATATTTTTTTTTTCAAACCGTCAGATTAAGGAAATTCCTCAACATAATTGTCAGATTATGGGTCAGTACAACAAGGCCATCAAGAAGAACCGCCTGTATAAAAATCTGACGCGCTCGAGTAAATCAAGGTCACGATTTTGTTTTGCATTTTCAAAAGTCGGCCCTGACTGATGGTCGCGTCCTAATCGTCAGTCTTTAAAATAGGAGCTACTGGAGGGTTCACTTAACATCCCTTATCAATGTCTGACGCGCTCGAGTAAATTTTTTTTTTAAATATTTTCGACCCCTTCGTACGGCCACCCCCACCACGCAAAACGGCAGATTATTATTTTTCCGTTATCAGACAGACGTGGCGCGACTACCTTATTAATATCTGACGCGCTCGAGTATTTCTTGGTGACTGTTTTTTTTTACATTTTTGAAACCCTGTAGACGCTCCCCCCACCGCTGAAGGGGAAAATATCACATAACCTTTTTTTCTTTATTCCACCTAATCTTCAAATTCCAGTAGGTCCCAAAGACGCTCGAGTAACTACAAATTTAGCATCATTGCCTCCCCTACTATTAACCATAATGTGTGATAATCAAAGTGCCATTTCCCTCACTAAAAATAACACTCATCATGCTCGCACTAAACATATTGACATTCGGCATCATTTCATCCGCGATTCTTTCTCCCCCAATGAAGTCGATGTCAAATTCATACAATCAGCTCACCAAACGGCAGATATCCTCACTAAACCATTGACTAAGCTGAGACACTACAAGAGCCTAACTTGTTTAGGTTTAGTCTAGTGTTTAATTTTAATATTTTTGTTTTGCGAGATTTTTACTGTATAACTTAGGGTGTTCTAATTTAAGTAGGTACTTTGTTTTATTATACATGGTGCTTTGATTACGGGGAGGTGTTAAAACCTACATGTTTAGTTCAATCAAAACACTGGCGTGTTATATTCTTTCTATTATATTTAAACTGTTGTCACACTTCTTCTCTGTACTGTCAATTAAAAATATTACATATTTTCCTTGGTCTTGATTTATTAAAAAAATTTAATCTACTTAGGCTAAAAAGCAGTCCCCACAATAATCATCACCAATTCAATATTAGTAGGATGAATGTTAAAACAATCTTACCGCATAGTACCACCGTCTCCAATGGCGCTGGGCTTAAACAAACTCTCCGTCCATCGGAGGGGTCCGAGCTCGTGCTCCGAGTCGGACCCCTCCTCGACGTTGCGGTCAAGTAAAGAGCGATGACGCGCGGGCGAAGGGGACGCGTCGTCGCTCGCCTGAATGTATCCACCTCGTTTATGGCTAGCAGACCCGTATCTACATTGACAATTTGACTTGGCATCGATACTTATGCAGAATCCACGTTCCTAACTTGTCCACTTCTGACGTACCACTCTATTGCATTCTCAATGTTTTTGATGTGTGTTGGTCTGCCTCGAAGGAAGCTTTACATGCTTGCTAGTGCATCCATTGCTGTGCCTTCAACAACATCAATAACAGCAATCCCCTGCAAACACTGTTGTAATGAAGGTAAGTGTGCAGCTCTGACAGCTATAGCACCTCCCATTGAGTGTCCCACCAGCAATAACTGCGACAGTTCACCACCAAATAACTTATGTATCACTTGTTCAACATCCTTCACTAATGTGTCTGCACTTAAATCATCTGGTTTTTTAGCTTTTGTCTCTCCATGGCCTCTTATATCCATGGAAATAACCTGAGAGTGGATCATGTTCGTTATTTCTTCAGTAAACAAAGCCCAACTCAATGCAGAATATCCACCACTATGTAACATCACAATCCTCGGACGATTTGGTATGTCAGGCTCCGGTGACAATTATACTTGGAACACTCCATCATCAGTCTCCACATCAATATACTTCTCAAAGTATCCTTTCCAAGATATGGGTGTGTAATCTTTTCTGCGACCAGCTCCAAAAGGTGCTAGCTTCGAGACGCCCGATGTTCTTGGACATCGAGGCGGAAGTTTGTTTTTCAAAATACTTTTTTGTAATGCAGACATTATGCTTAAAGTTTTCAGCTGTTCTCAAACCAATAATAAAGTATATCTATAAAGAAATTATTCCAGTAAAATAAAGTTTCCTAGCGAAAACTTCACTTGCTGACATTTTTGAAAGACACCACAAGGTTGCAACAAACACTTTTATTTTGTTTTAACCTGATAAGTATTCGTCCTGCTAAAGACAACCAAACTAGCGAGATTCATAGACGAATACTACTTATGTGGGTGGCCTACTCGAAGTTGGATTTTGCTTTTGAAATGATAATAACTGCGGCACAAAAAAAATAATAACCAATGCATCCTACCGGTGCTAACATATAGTGCCGAAACCTGGGTATTCACGAAAGATATAATCAACAGATTGGAAGTGGCCCAGAGGGCAAAAGAGAGAAAGCTGGTAGGAGTGACACTGATGGACCGCAAAACAAACAAATGGTTACGAGAACGAAGCAACGTCGCAGACGTGATCAAACGAGTGGCGCACCTTAAGTGGAAGTGGGCAGGACATGTTGCTCGAAATGATAAGTCTTGGTGCCGGCGACAGTTGGAATGGATGCCATGGGGGGAGAAGCAACCTCAGGGTAGACCACAAATGCGATGGAAAGACGACGTGAAGAAGGTTGCTGGCTCAAACTGGATGCAAAAAGCCCAATGCCGAGTTGAAGGAGGCCTACACCAAGTTGGTTGAGAGAGGCTAGAGAAGAAGAAGTATTCGTATATAAATTTGAGTGTTGTTGTTCCTTTTTTGTGAAATAAAATATTTATTTATAAAAAATATTTATTTAATAAAACGGCTTTTGAGTTTTATAATTTCAATGAAAATAAATCAGGACCAGTAGAAATTGAGACAAACGAACGCAATTACAACCGAATCCAAAGCGTCGAAACAACTGACGGCTGACTGACAGTGAAAGCTTACATATTTAAAATTCAATATGCTGTACCTGTATCTATAATCTATAGTTGCCATATTGTTGCGGAAAGTAATGCATTTAACTGATCACAAATTATTTTTTAATACAGTTGCTCAAAAACTGGTGTATTACAGGGACGTATAGCGTTCGGGATGTGGGCTATTACATACTAGTGCTTTTTTTTTTTACCTTTACCGAACTCGTGCGTTCTCTTTCCCAACTGTCAAAATAATGTCTATTAAAAAGAAAAACCAACCATGAAGTTTTTACTAAAGAGTTTTTGTGATTCATACAAATACGTATATTTCTAAAAAGAAGCTACTAATTTATTTCAATAGCAGATTTAATGATTTAATTGAATGAGTTAGGTTAGGTTTCATTTCATTTCATCTCATTAAATTTCATTTTCATTTCATATCAATAAAAAAAATATACTGAAGACTATGCTGTATGGATAGTTAGTTCCCTTTGCCTACCAAAATGGGTGAAGAAAAAAAAAACTCTGCTAACTCTATATTCTACGGTTGGCGCCATTTTCCAGAAATTTTCTTTGCGAGTTTAGTTGTTTGTTGCACAAAATGAGTAATTTCGACCCTATTTTTTTTAATTAACACCACCGGAATCACTATAATTGCACAAACTTTGTATGACAAATATACATGAACAATCATACGAAATTAATAATAGTTTGTCTCAAACAGTAAATATGCAACCTAAAACTTCCCCAGTAAGTTTAAAAAACTGTACCAATTTCAATGTACATGTGTACTATAACTTTTATAAGAAATAAATGATTAGTTAGTTGAGTTTATTGTGTTTTTATTATTTTATTAAATTGCTTCATTTTTTCGCAACTGTATTAAAAATAGTCGTTCAGTACACTTGCGGAACCGTCATTGCAACTTGTTCCGACTGTCAACCTTTATTTGTCGGAACTCTTTGCAATGACAGCCTTTCCGCACTTGTAATGAAATATACTATTATAACTAGAATATAACAAATTAATTTTATTTTTCCTAATAGGATGGATATTAGAGGTAGATGAAGGCCGAAGTAAGGAAGGAAGGAGGAAGGTAAGTATTAAGAAATACTTGCTGCTTGTATTTCAAAAATGCTCTATGAAAAACAAAGTATTCTTAAACGGAAACAACAGTTGCAATTAAAAATAATACACAGACGATCGATTGAATTTGATCTAATTATAAGGATTCAGTTTAATATTTTCAATCTAAACGAATACCGAATGTAGCTCCGTATTTATAACAATAACCATACCACTACTCAAGAGATATCCCCTCACACAATTTAGTCATTCTCATTGGACGGAGCAACTTCAGTGTCAACACAATTACTTATTGAACACATTTTTTTATACGAACATATTATAATTAATTCTTAAAATATCATAAACAAAATTAAGGAAAGTAAAATTAATTATAATGATTCCTAAAATAAATAAAACAACTTTATAGAAGTAAATAAGTCAAAACAGATATTATTTTAAAATAAATATCTAACATTTGTAAGCTTGGTATTATTTTGACAAATGTGTATTTTAATTTGTGATGTGTTCGATATCTTCTTAAATTAGCATGTAACTAACTCAAAGGAAACTGGAAAAAAGATTACGGGTACCTACCGTTTACCGTAAAAGTTACTAGCCTGCTGATAAATAGTGCTTGCTTTCGCTAAACTATTCCTTAGAAGCCATTTTCTAAGACATGTTTTTAATTACCTACACAACTTTGTTAATAATGCTTGTCATGCTTAATTTATTACCACAAAGCCGTTTTAGTCGAGATAAAAAGTACCTACATATAGATAGGTAAACGGCGTTGAAGCAAAATTGTTATAGAAACAAAATAGGTGGATTCTTTTCGATTGATCAATTGGGGGAACATCTGAGAGTGTTGCTGGCGTGTATTAGTAAACTGTATAATACATTTATGTATAGCATAGATGTATGGCAATGCTAAGGCAGTAGGGACAAAGGCGCGAAGGGAGGGTGGCCTGCCTTATAAATAGGGATGGGCACACTTATTATAACTCGATATGTTTCGTGTACCTACGAATAATTTATTCATTAGCATTTGTTGATATAAATTTAACAAATATTCAGAAAATTCTATATGTGTTTCACAACAATTCACATGTAAAATATTTTGTAGACATTTGGGAGCCGTAGCAGTACAACCAACGCGGCACAAAGTTTCCTCGTAGCGCGTCTACGGCCGTAGGTCACGTCTACGATAAGTAAAATTTCATCAGTATGATTATACGATGTAATGCAGGGTCTATCTATTATAGAAAATGCAGGACATATTACAGAGATATAAAAAATATTTTAGAATACACATACTACAAATATATCGGCAGAAAATTACTTCTATTTAGGCATTCCCCTGATCACCAAAAAGTACCTAATTTCATATGTTTTTACTGCCCTGTGTCATCATCATATTAATTAAATTAGTTTAGATATTAATTTACAAACGGAATCAAGTACATATCTCCACAACATATTGATATAGGTACGCATGTATATCAATATGTATTATACATGTGCCCATCGACACGGAACTACAATATTATTTGCAATCGAGACGCCAGTTTTTGATATCAAAGGAAAGAAATACGTAACAAGAGTAACGCTGAGAATAAAACTACATAATGTAAACCGCGTTGCCAAAATGCGCGCTAAAATACTCACGGTACAATGGTGTTAGGTGAAATGGTAAGTTATATGGTTAAGCGGCGGACGCACGTCACTAGCTGTATATCTGGATAAAGCTGGAGCAGTAAGCGAACAGTTGTTCGTTGAGTCCAGACTGGGACGTACGCGTTTTCCTAACCGCCCACGAAATTCGCCACGAAAACTCGTGGGGTACATTTATTACCGTCTAACACACATATTTAGTAAATTAACATTCACTCTAGCATTTTCTCGTTGTATTGTCTAATGTTTAATTCATCACTACGTTTCAGAACATTCTTCAAGTTTCACCTACTTATCTAATATGAAAATAAATTTGCTAATAAACTTGGGGTTCATGGCCAAAGAATTGGTCTGTCTTGATATGTAACGACTATTCAGTGCTACTGTTCGAGATTTATACGCTTCTTAATCTTCTACTGAAAAAGGTAAAATAATTATAAATATATTGTTGTATAAATGTTTATTTAGACTGATTGGTTGTATTGTATATAATAATTTGTAAAATAATACTTCTGTAGTTTAGTTATTGTTCTCTAATTTTTTCATTTCTTTAAGCTCGTGCATTTATATGAACTGTAAATATTTAATAAAACTAGATTTTAACAATATCAATATAAATTGTATATTAATTTCGTATTGAATTGTTTAATTTTATCAAATAAGATGTAATTTTTTTGCTTGCCAATGTCTGATATGTTTACGTATGGAAAATAGTTACCGTAGCCGCTGTGTCGTAGACCTTATATATATATATATATATGCTTACTATGATTGGATGGAAATAAAGAAAATGTTTATGTAAACAATGCGAATTGCTTTAATGAATACATGCCATGGCGAAAGCTGCCAAAATACTCAATGGAGTACTAATACTTTAGCTGGAGAAAATAGTATGATATGCTTTTAGTGCATCCACCCATTATTATAAGTGCGAATGTTGCATGTATCACTGTATCTAGTTTTAGTGGTTTAACAGATTTTGATGAATCTTAAGATACTTACTCTAAAATAGTATGATATGTTTTTAGTGCATCCACCCATTATTATAAGTGCGAATGTATTTTGAAATCTTATTGGCATACGAATCATTTAAATAAATTATGAATGCACCTAGCTTTCCGCCCCGCGGTTTCACCCGCGTATCCCTTTTTTACCGATTTAGAGATTGAATTTCGAAAAATCCTTTCTTATTCTTCGTCTACATCTGTAAAACAATACCTGTGAAAAAAATCCGCTTTCTAGGTCCAAGGTTGTAGACTGTAGACTGGGCGTTGATGAGTCAGGCCTTCTCATTTTTCATACCAACTTTGAACCCCCGTTTCACCCCCTCAGGGGAGGAATTAAAAAAAACGCTAAAACACGTGTTTCTTTATTTCTAATTATTATTAGCTTAAAAACACAGTATCATACTTCTAGCTTCAAAAATGGCGGACTTCCAAACAAACTTTCAACCCTCATTTCACCCCTCAGGGGTAGAATTAAAAAAAAAACGCTAAAACACGTGTTTCTTTATTTTTGACTAACAAAGTCTAAAAACAAAGTTTCATGATTCTAGCTTCAAAAATGACCGACTTTCATACAAACTTTCAACCCCTTTTTCACCCCCTTAACCCGCATTTCGAAAAATCCGTTCTTATTCCTCCGTCACGTTTTAAAAACAACACCTGTTAAAAAAATCTGCTTTCTAGGTTTTAAGGGTTTAGGCTGGGCGTTGATGAGTCAGTCAGGACTTCTCCTTTTATATATATAAGATAGATTATAGAACGGATTCGTACTATACCATAATTGTCAATGATCCTGAATTAATTATTCTAATATATGTAACTGAATATAATTATTTCAAGTCAGATTCTTGAGCTAGTTCAATGCTTTATGCAATATTAGTGCCCCTAGACTTAACTGAACTAATTGCAGCTCGTAGAGGATTTCCTACTACGTTTAGTGTTATGTTATGACTTTGCGCCAATTTGAACTTTGCAAAATATAATTCATGTATCATGTTTGTTTATTTATTTATAGCAAATCTAAGCGATGAGAGATTTGTAACTAAAATGGTAGAGTAAATTTTAGTAGTTAGGTAATATTCATCATTTCTGTTGGTGGTGAGTTAAAATAACTGCAAATTATTAATGGATTTCATTCAACAATTTGCTATGGGACTCATTTTGAAAAAAAAGTTATAACAAATGAAATTCTGAGCGCTATTAAATTCGCTGAAAATTAATTATATAAAATTTTATCAAGAATCATTTATATAATAAAATCCTAATGCTTGTTTTCCAATATTTTTAAACGCTTGTTCAATTATAATTATGAAACCAGAGAAAATTTACGTTTACGGAATACATAACAACGAGAATGAGGTAAATTTTCTTCAATTTAGTGTACAAATATATAATATAACTGAAACAGATTATTTATGTTTGTAAAAGGTATTATTCTGGCGAGATAGTTCGTTGTTGAACAATTTTTTCTTCGTTTGTTCAACTGAGGCGTGGTATTGATTTGGGCAGTAAAACCTTGTAAAAGAGACCGGCAGATTTTTCCCGAGAAGGTCTCAGAAAAGTATTCCATGTAAGATTTTTGCGGTTTTTCCTTATTTCCGTAAGAGCAGACAAAAAATCGGTTAGTAATACCACTATTTCAACAATAGAATAGGTTATTGGCTAATTCAGATGACAGGCTGATTTCATTTTATAAATCTGTGGTCATTATACGCTCAAACCAATCACCGCAGCCCGGACAAACTTGCTCTGTGGCTTTACCTACGTTCGGTTCGTTCATCGTTATCCATCCATACAGTGTTACATAGGTACCTCTGTCGCCAGGCTGGCCACGTGCTACAATACTAGCCACTCTTAATAATGGCTTTGGCAAAAGGCTTATTTCATGGGCTAAAAGGTCGCCTCGATTGGATAACAGGCTCTTGATATAAAACTTCAGTCAAATATTCTTCAGTACCTGCTTTGTTTGATTTAAGGTAGACACTTCGATCTATTTACTGTATGTGTAATTAGGTAGGTATATACGAGTACCTATCTATTCAGGTGTGCATGCATAGGTACATACTTGCTATATTTTACAACAATTGCTTGTAAATTTACAACAAATAACATTAACCTGATTAGTTTTGGCTTGCGGATGGCAGAGGATGTTACCGACAGGCCACTGTCTTTCTCGCGCTTGACATCCCCACGGGTGCTACGAGGGACGGTTTAGCGCGTTAGTCGTTGTATAATTTATTAACAAGATAAATAAAACTTAATAATAAATAAAATTCATTAAATTTTCTAGACCCGCGGCAAGATTTTAAACCCTTGTAATTTTGAAACTGTATAATTTTGCGGAAATCTGACTTGCCACAGGTATATCAGATATGCTATATTGTGTTTCCAAAATTTCATCGAAGTTTAGACCTATTAAGATGTTAGAATCTCGGAAGCAATGCCCTTTCCACACACACCCATATATTTATAGAATCCAGTGGCCACGAAAAGCAATCCGACTATCTGTTCAGGTCTGACCGGTTTATGTGGGTATCCACTTAAATGAAAGGCATGAAAGAGTGAAATGAAAAATGACGCAGTGTCGTGTACGGCCGCCCCACTTTTTATTTGACAGACTAAATTAGCATACTTAATTTTGCATGGAAAATTAAAATTGAATGACGAAAATAATGTCCTTTTAAAATTACATACACAAAAATCCAGCAAACGAGATTCAAGTTACTAAGTAATTACAAGTTGATCAACATTATGAATATTAGTTAAATAAAATATATAATATCAGTATAAAAATAAATGAGAAACTTCACTTCATCTAACCATTTCCACTGGAGCTAAGATAGACAAGGTTATGTAAATGAAGTGATCCTAATTCTGGATTCCATAATATATTATATATTAGGATCTACATACATATATAGCTGCCCTACTCTTGAGGCCTTGCGGTATTAGTAACAAAACAAACGCAAAATGGGTTGTTTATAATTAATGGATCCTCTATTTATTCAACAAATAATTCAGATAATGATTTTTTTAAGATTACAATTAAAAATCACGAAACATCGTCTTATACACATAAACATCCATTTGTAAGTAGCCAGTCAGTACTTAATATTATTTAAGGCCCCCCAAACAAGGCAGCCAAGAATTGAGTAGATGGCGACGGGCTATCATCAGTCATCACTGTGAATTTTGTTTTGGAACGTCTTCCTGTCTTCCGCGGCTTCTCGGAGCCAGTTAGCTACCAATGACCCCCGCAACTAAGCTCCAATAACCCATTATAAAGTTGGATGGGCTGTCAGACCCATACATGGAAGCAATAACTTGAGAGTCAGAAGTTTAAATTCTCAATTTTTTTGTCACAATCTTATAGACTAGATCAGGAGTTACCAAATGGCGCACCCCAGTCCAATTCCGGACTACCGACCTATTTTATGCGGACCGTACAATTATATAACCGAAACGTAATGTTCTTAGATTATAATAATAATAATTATAGTATTGTATTTAAGTTAAATATTTGAGTTTTAACAAAATAATTACACGTTATGATGTATAGGGGGGAGGGGGGTTGAAGGGTTAGCTATCCCTTCAACCACCTAAAAATCTTACATTGTTGGATGACTCCTAATCGTCAAACGGACCGCGACAGTCATAACACAGTCAATAAACGGACTCTAAATTATTAGGACATTAGGGCTATTACGTAACTTGTTTCAATCTTGAAAACAGCATCTAAATCAATAGAAACATTACAATGGCAATATTGGTTCCATTCGCAATGAACTACTGTTTGTATATGCACGCATGTAAGTATATGCAACAAAAACTGTTAAAATAAACCGTTTGCACAATTGAAACTGATTGAAATAAGTACGTAATAGCCCTACTGGACAAGATGATACACATAAATAGAAAGCTGGTGCGTATGCCTTCTTTCCGAGGATTATACTCATATTGGTAGATTACACAGTTTTATCTTAAACATATCAATAGAGCTGATAATTGTGTATTCCAGTTGCCGGCAATGAATATTTAGAACTCCAAAAACATAAGCTCCAAATAATTTGTAGTTTTATCTTTCCATTAAGTTACTTACATCTACTAAAATAATTTTATCAATCATGAACTTACTTATCTAGAGTGCAAACGTAGAAGATGTGATATTGAACACGTGCAGGGCTCCAACCTCCAGATAGTAATCTCTCAAAGCGAAGCTCAGCGTTATCCTTTAAAATGTAATTAAAGTCAGCGGCAATCTACAAGGCTTAAGAGAGGTGACACATGTGATGAGGTTCCCCTTCAAACAATGAGGTGTGGTAATGTTTATGCAGCCTATAATTTCATAATCTTTGGGTCTAATGGTTATGAAAACATTTTTTTAAACCTATACAGGATTTCCAGTAAGTAGTACGACAAACTTAAAGTGGTAGATAGGTGGGCGGGTCACTTGCCAAAAATATCGAGTTATGGACACCTCAGGGATATTATTATTCAAAACCTAAAATTAATTTCAAATGATAACAAATCCCTGCAATATCTAACATCCACTGAAATGAGACCGTTGTGTGTCAATATTTGCAGTCCGATTCATAATATTCCATTTCGCTTCTTGATCCCTCCTGGTCTTTTGAAACCATGTTATTCATGTTCACGTTTTATATTTACTTATTTAGAAGGTTACACAATGCTCTGTATCGCTACATGAGAGATCCATAGCTTATTATCTTATGATTCGGAAGTGTAATAACAGCCGTAGGGCCGGCTCTATAGCCTGGAGGATGACGGAAAAAAACAGAAATTAAAAATATTGTTTTTTTATACCACAACGGACAACCAGGCAGGCGGTCACCTGATGCTAAGTGACTACCGTCGCCAATAGACATTAGCAATACCAGGGGGATTATATGCCACACCTTATTATAATGTCATAAATGCAACTGGCTCTCAAGTGCTACTGCCGGAACACAACAACAGGTGCTTGGCGACAGATTTTCATCTTGAGTTAAGGAAAACATCGTGACGAAGCACCGTGCTGTGGTTTCTTAGCGATGTTTTCCCTCACCGAAAGTTCTAGCTCATTGTAGGAGGTGAACCTTCGACCTTAGTCGCGGTATCATACGTCACTGAGTACCACTGAGCTAACATCGTTTCAATCGATCGATCGACCTTCTTATACATTATTTACACACAAATATCTACTTAAAACTAATTAACATTTGGGCGCGGTCAAAAGATCAAAAGGAGCAAATAAAGTTACGGGGCTACAACTTTCTTAACAAAGTCCTGCATTACCTTGAACTTTCAGAAGTACCTGTTAATTTTATACTGATTTTTATTTTAAACTACGTAATTTTCCAAACCAGCATGGCGATTGTGAAATCTTATATCTATCATCATCTATATTATCAAGGCGGTCACCTCAATAACTTGATAAATCTAGTGCGTATTAAGGGCGATGTGCAAGCGGAAGGGAGCGGCGAGTGATGTTTGACCCAGATGTAAAAAAGTTAAGTGAAGTAAGAGAAATCTTTTATTAGACCGGACTTACACTTGTAAGTTCTTAAGTAAGTTAAACTTATAAGGTAAGTGCGGGGTTAGATATGGTGATAAAAAAATCATCTAGCATATGAATCGTCCCATAAAAACATAAGATCCTCGGGAAGGGAAGCTGCTTTCAAGTAAAATGGGCTTGAGCGTATCGAGATGCATAGGAAGCTACAAACAATAAAGTTATTGAGACACACTTTAACAAATATAAGATTATAATACGCTTCGTGGATATACCTTTGTATGTACGTGAGATTGCACACGATATCACTACATAGTATAAAACAAAGTCGCTTGCGCTGTCTGTCCCTATGTATGCTTAAATCTTTAAAACTACGCAACGGATTTAGATGCGGTTTTTTTTAATAGATAGAGTGATTCTTAAGGAAGGTTTATATGGTTAATACATGCATAATATAGTAGCGAAACACTGATAAATTTAGAGGTTTCTAATTTGATGTCGTAATTAAGCATTTTTTTGCGCTTATATTGCAAACGCTGGCTGAACCCTACGAGATAGACCAAAATAATGTACTACAGTATTGTCCACCTTAAAAAATTCAACAAAAAAGTCCGCGATGGTATATGTCTATCTCTTAGGGATAACCCACCATAACCATTTTTTATCCTTTACTAAAAAGTGATTATTTACGAAGTGATTTTAAACAATACAATATTAATCCTTATCCAATTAAGTACCTCTAATAAATTGTACATTTATTATAGATCAATATGCTTTTTACAGCATGTTATTTAAGTGAATATTTCCGAAGATATTACAAATTTAAAATGCAGGGACGCACTAATCCTAACTAATATTTTAAATGCGAAAGTAACTCTGTCTGTCTGTCTGTCTGTTACGCTTTCCCGCTTAAACCTCTCAACCGATTTAGATTAAATTTGGCACAGATATAGAGTAGACCTTGGGAGAGAACATAGGCTATCTTTTATCCCCCCTCCGCCACCCCCACTTGCGCGATATAACGTGTAGTCCACGCGGGCGAAGCCGCGGGCGGGTCGCTAGTAGGATATATTTTTAAGCGTCTATGAAGCCTCTGTTATGTCGAGAACAGGTTTTTCCAACAATCTTTTCCTCTTTACATTCTTAACTTGAAAATTATTATCCAACAGTTTTAGACATTGGCTCTACAAAAATGCTATTTATAATAAATAAAAATAAATAGTTTTCAACGGATAAAATTAAGCGAACGTAAATGTTTGTGGCTACAAATACTTCATTGATGGTTCCGTTGTAATAAATTGTTTCATTATCGTTGAGCTGAACTAATAGCTAACAACCAATATCTTTGGCCAACAATAACTGAGGCAAGCAGGGCTGTCAATCTCTTACAACTCATAATTAATAAATGATTGGGAATTCACTTGCTATTATTGATCTGTTATCAATATAGTATGAGGTTTTTAGTTACATGGAATATTGAAAACTAGCTGTTTCCCCGCGGTTTCACCCGCGTTCATACATCAACATCCATCCAAACTTTCACATTTTTAATATTAGTGAGATGAGATAATTGCATAAAGTATTTAGATACATACGATCGCCATTTAATAAGTCAATTTTCTTTTAACTTAGGGTGCTCTCCTACGCTCACAGACATATTCCAGTCTAAGCTACGTTTACCCTTTACAAATATATACACAAGAAGCAACAGGTTTTGTAAGGCAAGGCAATTGCCTAGTGAATTCTTAGCTAATAAGGTTATATCTAGTAATATTTATATAGTACGAGTAGTTTTATAGATGTGAAAGTAACTCTTGCCTGTGTGTTTGTTTGGTTAAGTTACCACCTACACTGTTGAATTTGCCCATACATAAATTTATGGAACGTGTTAAGAATGTTTTAGTACAGAAGGCGTTGTTGGTAGAAAAATGTTTTACTACCATATTAACGAATATTTAAATGACGACAATGCTTGGGTGTAGCGCTCGCTCTTGCAGGACACAAATTTATGTAATAATTCTAAGTTAGTTTTGAAAAGAGAGTACTTAATTGCTGAGTTTATTGCCGGCTCGTCTCAGCAAAAGAAACCTTCCGAACCGTGCATTAGAGTCATTAGAATCTGACAATTCATAAGCGCCTGTGAAGGCTTATTTGGATGAATAAACATTTCATTTCATTTCAAGCGCCAAAATTAACAAATATTCCATGGACAAAACCCAAATAGTATATGTATATTGGGTACCTATTTACCCCAGATTTTTGGTAAGCATGATCGAGGGAATGCATATAATTAATTATGTAATTAGTAGTAATTGATTTTGATTTGATGTTCCTTGTATTATCTTCGAAGTCAGGCTACAAATTAAAAATGGGATCACTTTGGTACTACATATATCTAACTCAAAAATATATCATTAAAAGCGGTTCATAAACAAAGAAGCTTTGCGCCTACATACACCTACATGTGTATATTATATATATGAATAGAAAAGTCGTTTAAAAATCCATAATACATTTTATTTCCTATTTACGTAACAGAATTGTGTAAAATGCTATCTCCAGCGTTAGGGAAGGGTACACGGCAGCGTCCCCTGCAACCCCGCTTCCCGCTACTTATTTATTTAAGGTCGAGGCTTCGGTATAATATGTTGCAACCTATTTTTAAAAGAAAATAAGCATATATGTACCTACATCTAAGTTCTAACATAGATTAAGATTCTATTAAATAATAACCTTGCCTAAACTATTTTGACACCACAAAGACCTATCAAATAAAGTTGACTGCTTAGTTTGGTATCAAAAGGCCTTGAGTGAAAAATATCGCAGGATATTCAATTCAAGTGAATTACAACCCTATCGTACAATACGTGGCGTGTTAACAACTATAGTAAACAATATTATACTTATGATGTGAGTGAAATAGTACGTACTTACATACGTATTTTATGAAGCCAAATTAAAATACTTATACGTAAAAAAATTACGACGACATCACCGCAAGCCAAAAACATAAAAAAATAAAATAAAATAAAAAAATACCTAAAATATTAAACTGAATATATTCAAAATGAACACTTAAAAACATTAAATTATATTTCTATTTGTGAACTTCTTTCTATTTTGAATGCGGTTGAAAAGGACCATAACATAGGCGCAGCTCAATCTTTTAAAAAGCCAAAAAGATATAAATGATGTTGTTTTGGAATTGTAATCGCATGTAGTAAGAAATATATTCACACAATTAAATAATAATGACAGTACAGGCATTCGAATTATATGTTTATTTAAAGTACTGTACAAAATGAAGTATGCTTCTATTTTAGTTATCCTAGTACTCGTATAAGTAAACTTCCATATAAAAATATTGGAAACAATATAGTATCAATTATCTCAGTGCACATGTGCTAATTAGGGCAGGCAGTATATCAGATTTCCGCAAACTTCCAAAATTACAAGGGCTTCTAAAAAATCACGCTTTTCGGTCAAAAAGGCCGCATGTTGATGCATTTTTTTTCATGTCAAAATATGTCATTTTAATGGATTTTTGCTCACCCGGGTTTAGGAAATTTATGAATTTATGTTTTATTTGCGTTATTTGTTATCTAGGCTACGAAATATGAAAATAACGCGCTAAACTATTGCCGCTCGTAGCGCCCGCGGAGTTGCCAAGCGTGAGAGAGATAACATAACGTCAGACATAACATAACATAACCTTAGACATAACGTCATCTTAAAGCGACTAGCTCTCCCTCGCGACTCCGGAATGAAAAGTCAGCATGTTCGCTTCCGAATGTATTTTCTGAATTGAATCAGTAGTTCCGGATATTTCTCTTTCATTCAAACTTGTCTACTAACGGACTTTGCCCGTTCGTAATATAGATACCTACCTATAGATAGTTTCCAACTAAATGTTTAACAAGCCTAATACAGTTTTAAGGCGATGATAGCTCAGTGGTAAGTGACGTCGGATACCGCGGCGAAGGTCGTGGGTTCGAATCCTTACAATGAGCTTGAGCTTTCGGTGAAGGAAAACATCGTGAGGAAACCACAGCACGGTGGTAGGGTACTTTGTAGTACTCGACTGGCTGGCTACCACCCTCAAGTTGAAAATCTGTCGCCAAGCACCTGTTGGTGTGTTCCGGCAATTGCACTTGAGAGCCAGTTCGCCTTAATAAGGTGTACAACACATTAGCAATCCCCTGGTATTGCCAATGTCTATAGGCGACGGTAGTCACTTACCATCAGGTGACCCGCCTGCCTCGTTGTCACTTGTGACATAAAAAAAAAAAAAAAAAAGTTAGTTGAATGATTTTTAGTCAACCATTGTTGCGGCATAATAGTATAGTTTATCTAACGTCCTGAATTTCGGACGGAATTATTCTTTAGACGACGAAGAGATGGACGAATAAGACTGGCTCAGGGCGACCTACTGATAAGTTTAATATGAAATGAAACATCATAGTTATTAGCATAACATAATATTTAGATATGCTATCAGAATCTGATATCTGTTTATGATCTGTATAGTATCTGATCTGAGATCAGTAGGTACATGATATAAATATTATATCTAAGGCAGATCTTATTTTAACAGAATTATTTCAGACAGAATTTAACGCAGAATTTATTTCAACAGTATGTTATGTGCATTCCAAGAAATATTAAATATCTATATTTGTGATAATTAATAATTATAAGACTAATTTCATAACAACTTAACTGTTTGTGTACGAGTAGGTATATAAAACAATATTTACTTAGTTGAAAAAGTGCCCTCATTATAATATAATGTTTCATTAATTTTATTCTGAATAGGTTAGAAATTATTATTTTCAATTTTATGTAAGTATCACAGAGGTAGGATAGATTTCTACCTCGCGGTTTCAACTGTAACGTGTATGTACCTGAGGTAATTAAAATAAAATATAGCCCATGTTACTTGCTATAATTTAACTTTCTATAGGCGAACATTTTTTTTAGATCGGTTACTATTTATTGAGTTTAACCATTACATACAAATTTACAAAATACAATGCAATGGTTTGCTTAATGACAGGGTTCGAAGTAATTTGTAAGTAATAGCTTCCAGACCACTTACAATAACGTGCATTTTTTATTAAAAAATATTGAAGCTTTCTTTATTTTATACAATTCTCATTCCATTAGTCTATTTAATGAGAAAAATAAAGGTGCAGGTAAAGTTACATTTTGTTGCAATAACTCGTACATAATAACTCTACAATCTATATAGTGACAACAGTAAGTGCGGTATACAAATAGTGCACCAATCATTCTAGATCGATTTGCTCATTAACTTCTTCCATCGGAACGTTCCTATTATTGAATCTAAAAACTAATATACGTATTGTTAAAATAATCTTCATCAATGTAAAAACCATTGATGTGATCAGCAGCAGTATTATTATCCACAATATGTTCAAAAAAAGAAAAACTTTCAATTGATAAGCTATAGATTCCATACGAAGAAGCCACCTCAAGATTATTCGCAATACTGCCGCAACAGAAAGCATCGGGTAAATGTGTCGTGATAATCTTTGGTGGAGCTCTCCCCAATATTGTTCTCTTCTTTCCGCCATTATGTATGTCAATTTATCACCAAGAATTTATCTGTGAACAAATTTGAGTTACGAGGTAAGTACTAATTTGATTCTGTTACGAAGTTTGATGATATTTGAGATGTGTATAAATTCTGACGGTCGGTCATCGCTACTAATATTGTAAATGCGAAAGGTTATGTGTGTTTTCTCATAGAGCACAATATATTTATTTAAATGTTTTTAAATGATTATGAATATAACACTATATGCCTCAAACATACTTGAACTGAAGCTAATAACTCGTATTATTATTATTATATTTTATTTATTTACTAGTGGGCCCGGCAGACGTTGTCCTGCCATGAAATGAAAATAAAAAGAAACTTGGAACCATCAGTTTTAAACAATATTTAGAAAATGGAAAATGTTCGTTAAGTTTTCTTAAAATTTCGAAGTTTCTGAGCAATTTTCTTATTTTTGTAATGTAAGTACCTTCTCCTTACAATAACAAATACAACAAAAAAAGAATCAGCGAAATTGGTCCAGCCGTTCAAGCGTGATGCTGTGACCAAGGAAATAGGGATTCATTTTTATATAATAGATTATGTAACACTAATTTACCTTTCAAAATTTTCCTATTGAATTCGCTTTCTTCTACAAGTTTTGACTTCTTTGGTTTCGATTATGTTGCAACTTCTGCGGTAGACGATGTTTTCAGTTTCTGTATGTTTTAAAGTTAGTTAAATCATATGTTGTATTATTTTTTAATTATTTTCGAGTCTTTTATATATACACCTAAGTCTTTTATAATTATATAATATTTTAGATGCTAAATAGCCGGAAAGTTAAAATTTTTCTTGATCTGCATATCTGACCGGAGAATATGGCTAAATCACAAATGCATTTGCATCGTTCACCAGCCGCGGATGAGTGCTTGTCTTCGTCCGCACCGTGCGATTGCAAGTCAGACACTACCTACTTTACCTTTTACCCAAGATTTTCAGTGTGCAGGTAATAAATCATTCATAGAACCTTCGATGGGAAACATGCAGGCCGTTACAATCGACATTTAAATAGTAATTATATCGATGGCAGCAGGGTTGATATTCACCGTATTTTACACGCTCGCAACGGCCACGTGCGAAGTCCTTTCTTTTAAGTATTCCCTCTGTTACTATAAAATTAGTGCCAAAGGAATACCTAGTCATTAAAACTTTGCCGCTAATTCGGGTGAAGTCCACTATGAGCGATAAGCAATAAAATACATAAAGGTATTCCAATTGAGAACACGTAATTTTTTTTAAGATACAAGATAATGCAGAGTCAGTTTATAGAATAACTAGCTAACCCGCGCGGTTTCACCCGCGTTCTCGAAGGAACAGTTGAATGTTCAAAAATCCTTTAGTAGCGGATAGCTACTCCCTATAAGGAATCCATCTGTCTTTGAAGTATATTATATTGTCTACGGATTTTGTTCGCAATTTCATTGGTTTTAATTTAGTTTTGCGCTGCACCCTAATTTTTTTTATAATTTAAAAAGTTCTGCCAGTGAAAGTCTCGTCAAAATTAGTGCAGACGTTTCGAAGATAAGCCGGCACAAAAGCCAGACAGAAAAACGGACCAACTGTTTTAAAATAGTTTTTTAAACGTCAGCTTTTAAATATTTCGAAAATGGTGGTATTTTAATACATTATTTTGGATAATATCGTAAATTTTTTTTAAAGGTACTTTATTCCAAATTCAAAAAGTATA
The DNA here is from genome assembly GCA_951361185.1 of Ochropacha duplaris. Taxonomy (NCBI): domain Eukaryota; kingdom Metazoa; phylum Arthropoda; class Insecta; order Lepidoptera; family Drepanidae; genus Ochropacha; species Ochropacha duplaris. The sequence goes on from OX592690.1 coordinate 9,233,620, forward strand.
TTTAAGTTTACTAACCGCAGCGATGGAATTTGTAAAGAGTTTGGATACAATTTTCTTTTCGAAAAACTTTGAATGTAAAATTGTTCATAGAAAATTTATTTACCCCATTTTTTATCTTCATTTTTTAAATTAAATTTTCAAAAATTCTTCCATCGCCGGATATTCTATGAGAAAATATAGCTGCCAAATGTGAAATGTGTAGCACTTAAATATTGTCTGATACATATTTCGTGTTTTTTATTTTTACTTAAATTTGAAAAAGAAAAAAAAATTATCACAAAAAATTCAAACCCCTTATTACACCTTTTTACCCCTTTAGAATTTAAAAAAATCTATTTTAGCGGATTCCTGCCTACTTCCTATGAGGAATCTACCAGCCAAACGTCACTTTCTGATTTAGGTTTTGAGGTATAAATATTTAAACCCACTTTTTACATCTTTTCCCCCCTTTAGGGGTTGAATTTTAAAAAAATCCGTTCTTAGCTGATGTCTATTCGTCATGAGGAATCTATCTGCTAAATTTCAAGTTTGTAGCATTTATACTTTCTGAGATTTCGTGATTAATCAGTCCGGTATTTCACGTTTAGGTATAAAACCCACTTTTTACACCTTTTCCCCCCTTTAGAGGTTCAATTTTGAAAAATCCGTTCTTAGCTGACGTCTACTCCCTAGAAGAAATCTACCTGCCAAATTTCAAGTTTTTACACTTTTTCCCCCTTTTAGGGGTTGAATTTTGAAAAATCCGTTCTTAGCTGATGTCTTCTCGTCATGAGGAATCTACCTGCTAAATTTCAAGTTAGTAGTATTTATACTTTCTGAGATTTCGTGATTAATCAGTCTGGTATTTCACATTTATATATATAGATTTACTATCGTGAGTAGAGTACCTAGATAGAGTTTACTATTAGAACAAAATAATTGCGACAATAACTAGGATGCTACTTATTTTAGTTATTTTAATTAAATGTACAATAATTACAGTGCAACCGACGAGCGAATGCCTTTATGGCAGCTGTAAATACCTCATGGTCAAGCACGGAAATCTAATCTAATTTCAACGATACTTTCAATAAACTATGTCTTATAAAATACTGAAACCGTTGAAAGTCCGGAAAACTGTCTGTATCTCAGATTAAACGTAACTTAAAATTAAATTGTAACAGAGTCGATATATGCATGATAAAGCTTTAAATAGGTACTTATAAACTAAGGCTTACTGTCCACGCTATCGTCATTGTACCGATTGCGTGCCGATTGCTTGCATCTTGCGTAGAAACGAACGAAACTGTGTTCACGTTCACTTTGCGGAAGCTCGTGCGGCAGCATGTCACTACTCAGGCGTATTGCGAGACGCAAACACGTGTTTATTTTAAAAATAATGCGGCCTTTCGCGATGCTGAACTTGAAAGAACTGGGCCGTTTTGTAGCTTGGATGACAATGCATGACGATTACGTGGCCATATCAAAGACGCAAAATACACCCCTTAAATATTTATTTTATATTAATTTTATTATTTATTATTAAAGTAAAAATACAACTGAGTATTTTGTGAATACTTCAAGTGCCCACCTGTTGCCATTATTGATATCGAGCAAAAAAGGGCAAAAAAACGCGTTTGTTGTATGGGAGCCCCCCTTAAATATTTATTTTGTTTTGTTTTTAGTATTTGTTGTTATAGCGGCAACAGAAATACATAATGTGTGAAAATTTCAAGAGTGTTTCGATCGCGGTTCTTGAGATACAGCCTGGTGACAGACAGACGGACAGACAGCGAAGTTTTAGTAATAGGGTCCCGTTTTTACCCTTTGGGTACGGAACCCTAAAAAGGGCACGCATGGGTGCTGCCTCTATCGGTCAAATACGGCAATACAAGCGTCATTCGTTCATTTCATTTTGTTTGACTGGTATAATGTTGGCTAAACTTAATCACAAAGTATTTTGCATTTTGAAATTAATATTAAAAATGCAAAATACATCTCGAAAGGTGTATCAAATAAAATACAAAATGTTTTTTACTAAAAGGCATTTAAATGCAAAACACAAAAAAGGCATTTTGGATTTTGTATTTGCATTTTAAATAGAAGTATTTCAAATAAATCGCATCCCTGCAAATGACGCCACCAGTGGACAGTACAAACGTCATAATGTAACGTGCATCGATTTCTGATACTTACCTATTAATGAATTTTCATATTACCTCGCTTTTGTATGTTTCTTTGTCTTTGTCGTACGAGCGGTTTCCGCAATTAGACGACGAAGGGCGCCCCTTTTGCGTAGGAGGGTAATTGGCTGGGGTTACTCCAGCCATCCTATTTCTTCAAGGAAGCTTGCCAGCGCCTTGTCGTTGCTGACCGCCTCCTTGAGACCACCAGCAGAACGTGGGCGGCTGTTTCTTCTGCCCTCATGCAGGCTCTGCATAGGGGGCTGTCTGTGACACCTAAATTGAAAAGATGTTTTTTAAATACAATATTGTTTGTTAAAAAGGGGTTACCTGTTATTGGTCTTACTTCTAATTTAAATATTTATGTCAAATCGATTTTGTACGCTGTTGGTTACCTAAATAAATAAATTAATTAAAACTGCCGTGACCTGTTATTGCGCTAGTTGCTAGTCGCAAACGTGGCTTACTCAGTTGTAGAAGCGCCTTGTATTAAGTTGAGGAATAGCCAATTTTGTCTGCCTGCACTCCTCATGGTTGTTCCAGTAGTTTTGGTGAAGGTGGTTTCGCGTTGATGTGTAGGGAGTATTCAATTAAACACGATACCTTTTGATGGATCGCGTCATCGCGGTCGCCACAGTGGTATGTGCGTTCGCATATCCTACCTTTAAACCAGCATTGTGGGAGAGCGAGAAAGGGTTCGGGTCCCACCGGTTTTGACTCCAATCCTCTCCTGGCCAGTGAGTCAGCTGCGTCATTGCTTCTGTCTCCACTGTGTCCTTTGATTCATTGTATGGTTATGTTATTGTGGATTCCAACCAAGTTTTCGGCCTTCTGACACTCCACTACAAGACTAGATGTCACCACAGTACAATCCAGTGCTTGTAGTACTGATTTGCTGTCTGAGAGAATGATAATGTTATGATCTGTTACCTTTCTTGTCGCTATTGCCTGAGCCGCCAGTAGGATTCCCATGCACTCTGCCTGGAAGACTGTGCTGTGGTATCCAAGGGGCTTGGCAATTTTTTTGTATGTTATTATTTGTTAGTTTACGCTACCGACTTTTACTCGAATAATGATAAATTTACAAGAGCCATATGATAGCCATAGTATTGCTGACCTCATAAAACCAACTCAAATAAATCTGTTATAACAATGTAATCTGTTATCAATCTCTTAAGCATTGTAGCATACATAGCATATCATCAATATTATATTATATTATACGGTTCTCTTTCCCTTAAAATACACATACTTGCTCCACTAAGGTGTAAACAGTACACGCGATTTTGCTCGCGTCACATTGACTTGTAATTTTTTTAAAATCTAGTAACCCGTGGATAACGCACTGGACATTTTTTTATGGTATAAGTTTATTATTTATATTTGTAACTTGTAGTTGTTGGTTATTCCAAATGAATAGAAAAAGAAACAATGGCACACTTTGAAGGTGATAACCAGCTATGCGAATACCAACAAAATAATATAGGTACTACCGTGCTAAGTTTCCTCAAATAATGACCACCGTCACTCATTTGACGTCACTACCATTGATATATCAATGAGTTGAAGGTTGACTTTCGAACCGATAGCAACTTCGATAGTTACGACCTTTATAAGAGGTTTCCTAGAGATTACACTAAACGGTAGTTTAGACTGATGCAGCCTAGTACTAATCATTGTACTATCAAAGTAATCCACCCGGTCCTAAATCAGTGACTAGACCTGCATTGACCAGCCGTCCTGACATTACAGTTGACGCTGATCCACTCGAACCAAAAAATGAGCTAAAATAGAATAGGCAGGTGTCCTACATGCATGCTGCTCATAAAGTGATGAAGGTGAGAAGAAGCTTCTGATGAAGCCTTCCAGGCCTATTGGTATAACTTTTCTATTGGCCTGCAAAGGATGATATCCATGAGAATTTCCCCATACAAAACAGGACCTAAGCTGAATAGTAAGCTGATAATACCTTTATATAAGTCTTTGAATTTGTACTAATATTATAATGGTAATATACATGTCATCAAGGCTTAACAATATCATTCTATTTATGACATACTTCTTATACTTTGTGACAGTTGGATGGACGGAGTTCTGTTTTTTTCCTTCTGACCTACGGGAGCTTAAAATGGACATGCAGTAGCGAGCTCTTGCGATCACACATGTTACCTAATGCTCCATCTTATTCTCGTCTATTCCGATATTGAACGCTGATGTACAAATTGTAATTTGCATCACCACTGGAGTGGAAAAGAATAGAGCATTAATATTGCTTATATCACGTCGTATTTCTCTCATTTTACTATTTTCTCACTCAACACCTGTAATTGAAGACTCAATGACTTAAGATGAAATTTCTAGACTTTTTCTTAGAAAAAAGAAGTTTGTATGATGTTTAGTGAACCGTAGCTAATCAAATCAATTTCTATTGAATGCATCATACTACAGGGTCGGATAATTTACTATAATTAGTTGACCTTTGCTATAAACGAATGAGAACTGACTATTATAATAATTATTTTCTAAACTTAATATTATAAAGTGGAAAGACTAGATTTTTTGTTTGTTGCGATTTAACTCAAAAACTACAAGACCGATTTTAAAGCTACATTACATTCTTTCATCATTAGAAAGCTACATTATCCCTGAGAAACATAAATATAAAAACAAAAAAAAATAAAAACAAAAAAATATATAAAAAACAAAAAAATATATAAAAAACAAAAAATAATAAAAAAATGAAGAAGAAAAAATATAAAAATAATTACTTGAAAGAAGAAAAAATGTGGTCAATTTTTTTATTTGAAACTAGCTAGAGTAGGTACTCATAACTAAAAAGTATAAAAATAAAATAAATTTAAAAACCAAAAAACTGCGTAAAAAGTGAACAAATCGGTACAAAACAATCGGGATCCATTATTTGACAGCCAATCTAATTTTTCAATGGATCCTGACTGTTCTTGTTATGTTTCATAGAATTCTAGACCACCGGACATCTAAGTGCTTGTTTTTTTCTTTTCAGTTTTTTTTATTATGTACCTACGTAGTTTTGTTCACTTTTTACGCAGTCGGTTTTTTTTTATTTTTTATTTTTTTTTATTAACCTCTATCCCAATCCGTTGCTTCTTCGCTACGTGAACAATGTACAAGTCAACAAATACAATTTCGCATTTACAATATTAGTAAGTACCTAAGTATTAATTTGCGTCATACCTAACTGTGAAAAAAAAAACAAATTGTAGCACACTGGTAGTTTTTGAAAGAAATGATAATCTCAGACAGACGAACGTGATAATATTATGTTTCCTTCTTAGACTTTATGACGATTATTGTTGTACGAGTTCTAAACCGTATATCGTATATTCTTAAGCTTGGATTAAGGTTTTATTGACACTTCTATCCTACGAAATGTGCGGCTCTTATTTCATTGTTCCGTTGGTTATTATTCTTTAATTTCATTAGATTCGCTTCACATTTTCCCGTGAGCATTACGTTGGATGTTTACATTTTGTTATGTGTGTGGGTTTTGTAACAATGTGCAGCGCTATCACAACTACAGTAGTTGAAAAATTACACCAACCTATAATGACAAAATCATAGATGATATTCCTGTGCATATAAAACATACACTTTGTATAAAAGTAAGTAGTATGTTGAAAGTGTTATTAGTCCGTATGTATTTGTATATACCATTATTTTAATATTGTTTATTTCCTTATTAACTTATTACGCGACGCATCACCAAATTATCGAAATTAGGTAACATAAAATCTTTGTTAATGTAAGAAAAGCATTTTTTTTATGCGGAATTCTTTTCACTCACATATAGTTGGTCATCAGTCACAACACGCTTCAGATAAATTTATTAATATTTGGTGTTAACAGTGAATTTTATGGCTTCATAGAGGTGAAACCTTTGACATCATATAGCTGTGTGTAGACCAAAGATTTACTGCCGATATAGTCTGGTATATCGTATATGGGCCATTCTCATTTCGACCGTTTTCAGGGTGTTCCATTAAAAAAGTCCTACTTTCACAGAGAAAAACTAAAAAATATTGATAATATCCTATATCTGAATGCTTTTTACATATGGTTCCAGTTGAATTTTATCGAATATATTTACCGTTTTTTTTAATGATCGTCAAAGTTGTATTTTTTAAGAAACATGGCGTGTTCCATTCCAACTTTCGAACAAAAAAAGTCTCTAAATTCTGAATCTTTAATGTTAAAGTCTTTAGGATTAAATAAAGGCTTGTGTTACATTAACTATGAAATTTTCTATATTTACCTATAGTTTATGTTCATAACAATCGCAAGGAGTTATTTAAAAAAATATTTAAGTACGTGAGCCGCGAGTCGTTCTCAGATTTTGTTTCGCTTACTCTGATCGCTCCTATTCGTAAACGGTGAGAGCTACCTATGGATAAACAGGCTGCCGTGGTTCCAGCTTACCATGTTTTTGAGAAATTATTCACGTTTTTGAGTATTGTTAAAATTGGGAGCCCACTGTTGGGACTGGGTTCATATTTATAAAATATTGGAATTATTGGCACGTATACAATTTAAAAGGCATAATTGCGAAATGCATTACTTCTAAGTAAATTTCTTTAAATTTAGACGTATAATGTGTTTTAGTAAGGGTGTTCGGTTACGAATGCCGATCGTTTATCATATATCTATACATTAAGTATGTACTTAATCTATAATAAGTATCAGCCAGACTGGGTTGGGCATATATAGTTATATTTGTAATACCTGCCTATTTAACTAGGCAGTCACTACCTTCTTATATTAAAATTTATCATTGCTTTGGCTTATCTACGTGCGTGACTAACACTAAAGGAGATAATTTATACGTACTAATTAAATTATTGGAGAAATAAATAGATGGAGTCTCAGAAACATGGCAAAATAAATTGCGATTTAATTTATTTCTATTAAAATGTAGTATATATTTTGCTAAATATATAATTATGTACTGTATTATTAGTTTCCCATGTAACAATATTATTTAATTTTTTGAAACAGAAATAAGATAAGCCACGTTTTTTTAAAAAGCAAATAGTGGGACTCGATTATCTCCCAAACTACTGGTTAAAAAACTGGGCCTTTTGTAACATAATGTTTTAAATTGAGGAAACTATCATACCCAATGGCTAGTTTTTCTAAAATAAAAAAATAAAAAATTGCCATGTTTCTGACATGAGAACGCGTTTCCAGAAGAACGTCCCATATCTCTAATCACCAGACCAATACTGATGCATTTTGTTTGATTAATTATGTAAAAATATTTTCTTTTTTACAGTATCTTGGGGTACAGCCATGCCAATTATACAGTCTTGCTGTTGCTGGAGAAGCCTCCGGAGAGGATGCTATGCAGCAGCTATATATACGATGGTAAGGTTTTGTTTTGTTGTTAGTTTATGCTACATGTTGCAACCCACTCAGTAGGTGCCTACTGTATCTCGTATTTGGCATAACTAATTTACCTTTATGGACTCTATACTGTGACTCTAGGTAGAGGATATATAGGTATACATAATATGTATATGTACCTATATACATATTAAATTCTTGGTTAAAGTCATATTATAATGACATCCTACAATGCCATCATCATATTATTGTATTATTTTATAGTTACTTACTACCTAGCTAGTGCACTCATATTGTGTGCATTATCTATTAATGGATATAAATATATCATATTTATATTTTCATAGTACATTTCATTTAATTACAATATTTTTGGTATATACAATTAAATTATAAACTAAGACTAACTAATATATTACAGATAATCTAATTACACAACTAAAAATAAAAAACTTAAAATTTTACTACACTAAATAGGCCAACTGGTCCAGATCGCTGTCAGGTGGTAGCGTGCCCAGAACACTGGCAGCATTGCCTCTTTGGATGGCAATGCTAATACGTTGGGCAAAGTATTCGCCAGCCCTCCGGTCACGTGACGCTTCGATGAGGCGTTTCGCGATGAGACGATAAACGCGGTGAGCAGCTGGTCCCCACGGCCCCATTGTCTCAACCCCAAACGGCTCAAATATGTAGCAACTATCAAGATTGCTATATTTGCGCCGTTTGAGATTCTCAGCGCAAGCAGCGGCGCCGCCTGCCTTAACTGCGGTCTCTGGAAGATGAGACGGTGCCAAAGTGTCGACACAGGTAGCGTCCCACACTAAAGGCCGACCCATCTTCCAAGGAATCAAAGTCATACCGTCGGGTCGCTTGCCGTCATCACGCACCAGCCCATTCGGTTCGAGAATGGCCGATAAGTTAGCGCTTGCAAGCGACCGACGAATGATATCATTAAGGTTGGCGTGCCTAGAAATTCTACCTGCGCTTCTCTGACATGAGAGGCCATGGTGCCCTAAAGCGTCGACGGAAAAACCACATTGACAGCGATGAGGGCCGTAGCAGTGGGCACCTAAACGCAAACAGGCAGCAATCCGGAAAGTATTTGGTTCTAGAAGTGTTCCTATGTTAGAAGAAGGTAGTGCATGTAGCCAGAGACCAGATTCCCACACAGAGACGGCAAGGAGACGAGCGCGCTCCGCGTGGCTAGGGCACGTTTCTAAAAGCTGTTTACGTACTAGCTCGCAAAGCGGCTCATCCCATTGCCTCTGTGATGATGGGATTGTGGGTGGGTCGGAATTGGGGCAGGCTATTTGCCAAGCCTCCTTGCCATCCGTCAAATAAGATACGACAGGAGGTGATGTACCAAGAATACGTTCTACTAAATTTTTTGTACTAAAAACAGAAGACAAAAAGGCTGGTAGTGAGATGCTAGAAATTTTGCGGATACCCAGACCTCCATACCGAATTGGCAAAGAAGCCTGGGACCAGATGCGATCATCTAAATTAATATTCAAAATGGAATTGAGGGTGTTTCTCACTGCATTGTCCAAAATCTGTAAAAGAAGAGGGTGATTCCAGAGTGGACTACAGCGAAGTGTATATGTAAATTTTGGTACAAAAAGGCAGTACTTGAGGATGGTGTAAGCCGAATGAGTATTAATTCGTAGAAGACGGTCCGAAACATCATTAAAATTTTGAATATTTTCTTCAATGAAGTCTGAAAAAGATTCTTCGAAAATTGGTGACCCCAAGAGGCGAAGTGAACATTTATTTACAATTTTCATGTCTGGTGCTATCTTCAAAAATTTATCTATAGTTTCATTTGGCGAGGGGCAATTATCTGAAAGAAAAAGTTCACATTTTGAATGATTTAAATTAAGGCCAATTGACTGTAAATTTTGAGACAAGAGGAGGAAATCACTGAGCACTGTGTCCACATTGCCTCCTAGAGTTCCATCATCCAGGTACCAGACATTGAATTTTGATTCTAGAAGATTAATGATTGGGTGGATTGCGAGCCCAAAAATAGCCGGCCCCAGAGGATCGCCCTGCTGGCATCCGACTGAGGAAAAAAGAAGGTTATCTTTGTATATTAATTTTGAAGGACTTTTATAGCATTGCCAAAGAAATCCAAAAACGTCCGGAATTTTATCTTTAATTTGTGTAAGTAGTGCACCTCTATCAACGGAGTTAAAAGCGTTTTTAACATCCACTTTTAGTAACACCTCTCCAGCTCCATTTTTAAGGAATGTACGGAGGGCATGAACCGCCGCTTCACAACCACCCTGCGATCCAAAGCCCAACTGCTTTGGTTGAAAGTAGTCTTTCAATAAAGTCGCCTTTTGACGGCAGCAGACCTTGGCTGCGATGCGGCGGTAAGTGGTGCCTACGGCAATAGGCCTAATCCCACCGTCTTTTTTAGTAAAAGCGCATAAATTTGCGCCATAGATGATGTCTAAGGCATCTTCAGCTACATTACCTTTAAGCATTAAATTGATCAGAGATGAGAGATCCTCTAAGAGTGCCTCACCGGCGTCGCCTGTGTAGCCACATAATAAATCTTTAAGATGTTGTGGCGTCAGTGCATCTATGCCGCCTGCTGAACCATTCTGGAAGGATCTCACAGCTCCAAGCACGTCTTTTTTTGAAGCTTCTATATGAGTATCGAGAGGTTGGGGAGGATCAGGAAGGAGGAGGTTCGTCGCTGGAAGTGGATGTTTATTCTGAAGAGCTGCCAAAGTATCCGGTGTATTAGGTGCAAATACGTCTCTGGAAAATAAAACCCGAGATGCCCCCTTTATATCCCCATCATTAAGTTTCAATTGAACTGAAGATGTCAAGGATGGTGACTTAGATTTCCTTGAAATGGTTGATGGTAGATTAGCAGGGGTGTGGAAAGAACAGTTATTTTTTATTCTGCTTGTTAATGAAGCATGGTTAGATTGGTCGTGTGCAATATGAAGAACTCGATATGGAAAGGTAAGTAAGTGTTCCCAAGCATCCTTTGAGTTCTGGGAAATTACATTTTTGATATCTTTTGATAATGATTTGGCAACGGCAATTCGTGCACCGCGTGGAATACGTCGAATAACGGGGTATGTGTTTTTGAATTTTGAGATTTTTTGCCAGAAATCATTTTGGGATATTACAGGGCTTGATGTTATGGTATTCTGATTAAAAGAAGTTTCTTGCTTATGACATCGACTAATGTGAATATTCAAACCTCTTATACCCTTGAAAAAACGTACCTGGGAACACTTAGGGCACTGGATATTACCCTCCAAAGACGTTGCAACACTACTCCCTAATTGGGTACCGCTAGCTTGCCCAAGATGCCCAGCCATACATATTATATAAATAACTTACTCCTTAACTTATAAAATAGACAATAATATTAACAAACAATACTAAAAATTCAAAGCAAATAACATTATCTCAACCATTCACCCCACACAATATATCATTATATTGTGTGGGGTGAATGGTTGAGATTACTGAAAATGACAGATTATAACGTTATTCAATAGTTTTACAATTTAGTTATTTACTAGCTTCCAACCCGCGGTTTCACCCTTGTTTTCGTGATCATAAGTAGTATTTAGCAATAGCAGTGAAATGGCTGTGAAGGATCAGTAGATTCGATTACTTTAACATCCAAACTTACAAACTTTACCTCTGTGTATAGTAAAGATGTGTCGTTAAAAATTAACTATTCTATTTCTGTTCAAATAGGTATATATATATTATTTTTTTCTCAAATAGGTACTTATTGATTTAGCATGGTTTTACACCAAGCTCTTTCTCAACCTAAGGGTTTGATTTTTCTAAACTCTATGTCCTTCCAAAAAGCTCATCAAAATCTGTGATGCTGTTTACCCGTGACAAACAATCAGACAGACAGAGTTACTTTAATAAAGCTAGTCATAAATAGGGTACCTGATTCTCGTGAAAGTTGTGAAGCAGGTTCTATAATTTTTTGTGGAATATTTCCAAAATGGCGGTGTTGAATACGAATGTATACAAAACATTCGCGAGGTTTACAGCTCTCAGAGGCACTAGTAATAAAAATAATAATGACATCCTACAATGCCATCATCATATTCTTATAATTATCATGTGTTTATCATAAATATACATATAATTGCTTTTAGATATACTTCTCGCTGACGATCGTCACCATGGGACACTTCATAGATGTGGAACAGCGCTATCTAAACGGAGACATGATTGAACCGGAATCAGAAAGCTTTTTGGAACCAGAAAAAATTACCCCAAGTATGTTTGTAATTTGATGTATTTTTTTTTTTAAGATCAAGATTTAGAATCACGGAAAATACTGTTATTGTAATTTTCATTGCTGAATTTTAGGTAGGTATTAAGTACTAAGTAAAACTTACTTAGTAATCTAATACATTGTAGTGTATTGTTTTAGATAACAAAGACTTTGTGACAGTTGAGTTATCAGTAATAGGTATAGGCATAAACATGCATTCATTGGGAATATTTTTTTATATTTAAATAAAAAATACTCATGGTTTTTACAACCATTTACGGCTTAAATTCCCCGTCGGATTTAATTCCCTCTCAGCAAATTAATTAAAATAACCATGAACTTTGGTGCGCATAAGAGCGTTTAAGCCATCCGATGCTTTTAATCCATTAAGAACCAACATAATAATTCTTATAATAATATGCTATTGTACAATATGTACATAGAATATCGTGAGAAATTGTTAATACCGATAACAAGCGCGTTACAGATCGTACAGGATCTGAACCTACTTGAACTCGTTAAGAACTGTGTGATATAGTTACGTAACTTATTACTTACTTTTTTTTTCAAGTTTCCGTCAACTACAAGAAAAGGTCACCTCTAGATTACTTTTCCAATCTACGTCTTTCACATCCGCTGTCTTGTTAACTAAACTAGAACTTTGATTAAAAACTGAAGAAACGTTTGTAATATGCCTTATAAATCATGAAAGGAAAGCAAACTTCTGCTACTACGGGGAAAAATTGAAATAAACACATACAAAAACAATTCGTAAAATATAATTATAGTTTGTATATTTACAACAAATATACAAACTATATAACTTATAAAAAAACATCCTTGAGGCTGCCGATTGGCCAGTACCTAAGTATTTTGTTTTTCGTAAAATCATTTTGAAGGTAAAGTACATGCAAAATAATATCTACCAGTTTTTTGCATGTATTAATGGTTTATATGGGATTTACATAGGACAAAATATAAACATATAATGACGCGTATATGACCTATACAAGTATTCTCTCTCGTAAAAGTTTAATTAAAATCGAATATGTGACGAATTAGGTATCACCTGTTCCCAGCTGCTACTACAGCACCAGCTACCTACAACTTTAATATAATCTGGTTGTATATTAGAAAAAGGATCCCGCCACAGTCGTGAGTTCGATCCTTATTCTGCATAGATATGTGTGTATGAACAATGAACATGCATATTGTTTATCACGACTCCGCAGGTACAAGTCAATACGGCCATCTGGCCATTTGTAAAGAATGTCCCAGGGGATTTATTTATTTTTGTACTGAGAAAATACGTAATACTTTCCAACATTTCCAAATTGCCTTATAGAATTTAAACAAAGGAAAACAATACTAAGGTATCTATTTTGCACCGGCCCGCGAGCGTCTTCAAGAACATCCACATTGAGGTAACAGTAAAGGCGCCTTTAAGCCATTTGTTTGAGCACTGCACTGCACCGACACCGCATGGCTCGCGGTCAAGACGTGCTCGAGGCAGCCCACCGAAGCCACATCTACGTCGGTCTAGACATAGAACTTATAAGAAGCTTGCTAAAACCAGATATGTTTCCCCGGTATTATTTGAATAATTTATATTTAAAATTACACGTGTAATGGCGATTATCTAATAAACTGCTACTCCTGCTGCTAATGCAATAGTGATAGCCAAACCACTAGAGAAACTAAAAAGAAAACACGAACGAAAATGGACACCTTTTGTTATGATTACAATTTCGCTTGAGTCAACAGTGTGAAGGTACCTCATTTCGAAACCGACTGTCAAATGAAATCTCACAGCTCTTAGTCACTGTAGACGTTAATGTTATGATAAGTTAATGCTGTTGTTAGTACGACACCCATACCTAATATTGTAACATATCGTTTTTTATTTCAGTAACGGTCTCACTCAACATAACGCTGTTGGCTTGCAGTACTCTTGGCCTGATTTCTTGTTTGCTGCTAGCGGCTGGTGTTTATAAAGTAAGCTCTCTTTGTTTACACTATTACTGTCACTTTTATCTCATCACTATCATTGTCCTCAGTAGCGATTTCAGGGGGGGGGGGGGGAGGATAAGGGGATCAAGGGGTCTTGAGTCCCAAAATCATCTAAGTCCTCCCACAAATAACTATTAAACTACGTGAAGAACAGTACACCACAGAACAGCGGGGTCAAGCCCCTCCCAAACCAAAATACTGAATCCGCTACTTATCGTCCTAATATTTATCCTATTACGTAATCAACGCCTTTAAATATATCTTAATAAAACAAACTATTAGTATACAATGCATCTTCTATGAGTAATGCGTTTGACATTCATGTTGCTTCAACTATCAAAAAATTCTCCTACAAAATTATACTTCGCTACAAATTTACACTTAATTTAATTGCATAAAACTTCATTCATAGGGCGCATTCTTGTTCTATTATTCTCGTGAAATTTGTTTTAATTAATTAATGCTGATCATAATCTAAAAAGTTTAACTAAAATCGAATATTCCCTATATATGTATATACAAATAATTAAAGCAAAGCCGTTGTCAAAGGAAAAGTAAATCCCTGAGTTCTGTCCTTTGATCTCCGATACCTAAAATCAACTATTCCCTCCGAAATAAAGTGGTAGGTAGGTATGTGTCTTTGGTTAAGATCTTACAAGGTATGTCTTGTAAGATCTTAACCAAAGACACATACATGCGGTATAAATAGTGCCATCCACGAAGACGCGTCCCACTCTTTTTCCTGATCCCTTACCGAACAAGTGTGCATCCTTTCGCTAGTGTTGTAGTGCTGTCGATATGTCTATATGTATATATCGATATGTTTATCCCGATATGCAGCACTACAACACTAGCGAAAGGATGCACACTTACAAAAATGTTGTTATCGGGGATAAGTGATTATGGTTTATTACCTTATTGATATACTTACATGAGTAGGTTTTATGTCATCAAAACTATAAATATTATGTTATATTATAATATCACTAGCAACCGACTTCCACGATATCAACTCAGAACTATATTGTTGATATAACTATATTAACAATTTCCGGTCCCAGAAAAAAACTTACCTACATTATTCTCTGAAAAGTTCACTACTTGCCGATGAAAGTCCAGTATAATCGGTTCAGAGGTTTTGGAGATTCTTATTTTATTTTTTTATTTATTTTCAGAATTTTCCCTTAATTCGATTCGTCTGAACGAACAAAGTTAGAGAGACATAAATTATTATCGAAATTCTTAATTATTGAACTGTGCAACAACCGCATTGAGCGCACTACTAGGGATTAGGCCTCCTGTCCTGCTCATGTCAGGCTCGGCGTAATTTCGTAGGTGCCGCGGGTTTTTGCCGGGGTAGTAGCCGCATGTCTGCCTCTCCGCAAAACCTCGCTAAGGGGGATGTCGTGTGTTAATCGCTTAAGTGTTAGTTATAATTTAGCGCTTATCCGCTATGTTAGTAAGTATGTAGAGACACTCAGTACTATAGATAAACTTAAAAAACTATTACAAAGATACCAAACAAACACAGCATATTCATATTTACTTCATCCTCCCATGATGACTTCTACCTAGTGTATTTGTTATGAAGGTAGTAGTTCAATTTTGTTTGTTCAGATCCATTCACGCTTCAATTCTTCGACCGACCTGTAAGATGTTTATGTTAAATTTGACTAAAAAGAAAGAAATCCGGACCTTTGCCACCAAGTCAAAAAGATAAATAAACTGAACTGTTTCCCTATCAAATGGAATATTTTAGACAGTCTTTGACATAAATGGATTGTGTTTAGGCCGAGTATCTTATGAGAATACTATGTAGTATTTAAACCAAATTAATGTAGGCAGGATTGGCTATCACCGCTCTGATCAAACTTGACTCGATTGCATTAGTGTAGCGTAAAACTATGGCTTGCATGGCTAACGTCAGATGTCGTATTCCATACATGTTTGGACTCTTATGCAAGGAATATGTTAGTTTTTGTGACGCTCTAACTTTATCTGAGGTCGCAGGCCCTTGGTTGATAGTGGAATGAATCTTAACCTGATATGACAGTCAGAATCTTATTTATTCACCTGTCTAGAATACCTACAACCCCCAAAGGCAGTGTTACGAGCACGATTATAACGTACAGAATCAAAAAGTTAAAATACTGAACAAAAACTAATGGAAAATGACTGAACTTAGTAACAGCACGTTAAGAAAAAGAAGACGCGAGAGTGCGAATACGAATAATAGGTACTCTCGGCAGAATAAGTTTACGGACAACTAGCACAATAGACATGGATCTCGGCTGAGGGTGTAAGTTTTTAGGTATTTACGGGGTGTGGGATTGGAGATAGAAATAGGTCATAATGCGTCCATCTTTTTTTTAAATTTAAATTTTTGTTTTATACTAAATACTCGTAGGTTATTGTGTAGATATACCTCGCAATAGTTAAATGAAAGCACAAAGTATCTTAAGTATCTATATACAAGATATGCTAAAAACATAATACGGAACATTCATTTAAGTACTAGAATTCAAGTAGGTACCTACTTACTTATTCAACTAAAGTTGACGTAACTAGACTTAAATTGAAAATATAAAGATGTGATTTTATTTGTTTTCGTCAAACCATTGCTGTGCTGATCGCCACACAATCGTTGCTAGCACGTTGCCAGGCAACATGTCGTATGGATCGACTGTTTACTTTAGGTATATATTCCGCGACTCACGTGCCTCTTTTTTATCTATAATACTTCTATTATAAAGGGTTGATGCTTAAGGTTTGTTTCTTTTGTGTATTTATAGAAGGTAATGGAATGTATGGTATTTGGAACTTAAATGACCGATTCTAAAAATATTACACCATTTGAAAGCATTCATAATTCATCACTGTCTAGTGTCTAACACAGGTTATATTTCATATTCCCCTGAAACTCTGATGAAACCGCAGGTATCCTATAAAGTTATGTGCTAGGACAGGTCTGTGGATGAAAAACGCTTCAATTATAGAGAGTAGGGAAATCCGACTTCAAATTACCGAAGGGACCAATAAATATTGATTCAATTTACCGAATATTTTTCTAGGGACTGGGAAAAAACTCAAATTATCGAGAGATTCAAATTAACGAGTGTCAAATAATTATCGAGAGTTGACTGTCTGTACTGTTTATTCTATTTTGTTTTGTTATTATTTTTATCACATAAAATACATAACAAGTGATAATTATAATGTTATATTATTTAATTGTTACTAATTATGATACTAATTGTCATTCAGAAACAATCTAAATTGAACGTGTAAAACAATACCGGAAATCTATATTATATAAAAGGCTAAGTCCTGACTGATCTATCAACGCCAACCTTTAGACCTAGAAAGCTATTTTTTTTCCCAGGTGTTGTTTTTAAATCTTGACCGAGGAATAAGAACGGATTTTTCGAAACTCAACCTTTAAAGGGGTGAAAAAGGGTTTGAAAGTTTGTATGAAAGTCGGTCATTTTTGAAGCTAGAATCATGAAACTTTGTTTTTAGACTATCAATTAAAAATAAAGAAACACGTCTATCAGCGTTATTTAAATTTATACCCCTGAGGGGGTGAAACGGGGGTTGAAAGTTTGTATGGAAGTCCGCGATTTTTTTAAGCTAGAACCATGAAACTTTGTTTTTAGGCTAACAATTAAAAATAAAGAAACACGTATTTTAGCGTATTCTAAAATTCCACCTGTGAAGGGGTGAAACGGGGATTCAAAGTTAGGAGTTATTTCCGTTTCTTGGTATGAAAAATGAGAAGGACTGACTCATCAACGCCCAGCCTACACCCTTAATTTTTTCGCAGGTATTGTTTTTAAGATGTAGACGAGGAATAAAAAAGGTATTTTTGAAATTCAATGTCTAAATGGGTAAAAAATCGATACGTGGGTGAAACCGCGGGGCGGAAAGCTAGTATTTGTATAATTATGTTGGTAAGCTGGTGCCTCTATACGAGGCACCATTCCGTAACTATAACTTTCTTTTAGCGCCATATTGAGTTCTCATTTTTAACTACAATTATTCATTGAGCCAGTCTTGTAAAGATATTAAAGGTGGAACATATTCTGAAGTGTTAATTGAAGTGTCGATTATAATAGAACAAATAGTGTATAATTACAAGGTGTTTTCTTTCGGTTCTACACTATCTATATAAATCACCACCTGCGGAGGAGCATCCAAAACCAAAATGATAAGTCTCGAAAGAGCTCAAAGGATGATAATAAAAGTCAGCTTAACAAAACCTCGTTTATTTTCAACTTGGAAACTTTATGAAGAGACTCAACTGTTGACTGTTCGCCAGTTGTACATAATGCTAACTGTACTTCTTAAGCACTCTGACCTACCTGAGGAAAGGAGAAATCGCATAGCCCTTTCGAGAAGAAACTACGCAATATGTGAGCAAATAGCTGCGAACACTTCTTTTGCTCAGAGATTTTATCCATACCGGGGAAACATGTTATACCTACAACAAACTATTACCATAGCGAATTGTTACAAAACTGAAAATAAAATAAAAATTAAAAAATGGTTACTTAATTTAAAGTACTCTGAAACTGAAAAAATCCTTGATGTGGTAATGAAATAGAATATGCCTTGATATCCCATATACAGGTTTACTGGTTATTCGATACATTCCTTTAAGGGCGTGATAGTATACACTGTAAGCTACGAAATGAACCCTATATTGCATGATACAAATGTTGACCGTTACTGAGATATTTAGGAATTTAGTATTTTCTCGAAAAAAACCCGAATTACAACTTCAAAATCAAATTAAAAAAAAGTACGTAACATTTTAAACTTTTTTTGTTTCTGGTACTCAGACAACATGTAAATACTTTTTTTAAATAAATAAAATGATGAAATTTTGCAATGGCTTCGACACAATATCTTTTAAATCGTGTCACTTTAAATTATTTCTCTGTTTTCTTAAAGATTAAATGCCAATAAAAAAAAGTTATGGAGTTAGAAGTGTACAAAATGTACCAAAACTTTCTCACCTATCTAGCTATCTAATAAAGTAAGAATATTAAAAAAAATCTCTACAAAATATGAAGAATTAGTTCTTAGAAACAGAACAGGTCGCAATTTATTAAAATAACATTTATAATTATTTTTACAGAAAAAGTGTCCCTACACCGCCAATGTTGTGATAAGAGATCGGCAAATTCCGGTATAGTTCGGAATGGTCATGCCCGTCTTCGCTGGTAAGTTTTGGGTTCGCTAGCGTCAGTTTCGTTTACGAACAACTGACTGCGCTAACCGAGCTACGTGAATTCTCGCGAGTATTTCTTTTGTAAAATGGCGGCGGATCTTCCAATGTGCTACGATTATATTGATTTCCGAATCGAAGACAACCAAACGTAAGGGTATTTAACAAAAATATATACGAATGTGTACTTTTCAGAGACGCCAACATGACGCTGATCGACCTAGCCTCCACCTTACGTTTGGATGTCACCGATTTAGGAATCGATGTATGTATTCAGCTCGGGCAGCCGCAGCATCTCCATTACAAAATCCATACACAAACAAGATATCGACGTACTCAGCTTTTATAAATGATTTCTGCTACCTTGTCGCCTTGGAAGACCCATTTTACAAAAGAAATACTCGCGAAAATTCACGTAGCTCGGTAAACAATATTTAAACGCACGCGCAGTCAGTTGGTCGTAAACGAACTGACGCTAGCGAACCCAAAAACTTACCAGCGAAGACGGCATGCCCATTCCGAACTATACCGGAATTTGCCGATCTCTTATCACAACATTGTCGGTGTATGGACGCGTTTTCTGTAAAAATAATTATAAATGTTATTTTAATAAATTGCGACCTGTTCTGTTTCTAAGAACTAATTCTTCATATTTTGTAGAGATTTTTTTTAATATTCTTACTTTATTAGATAGCCAGATAGGTGAGGAAGTTGTGGTACATTTTGTACACTTCTAACTCCATTACTTTTTTTTTATTGGCATTTTAATCTTTAAGAAAACAAAGAAATAATTCAAAGTGACACGATTTAAAAGATATTGTGTCGAAGCCATTGCAGAATTTCATCATTTTATTGATTTAAAAAACGTATTTACATGTTGTCTGAGTACCAGAAACAAAAAAAGTTAAAAGTGTTACGTACTTTTTTTTAAATTTGATTTTGAAGTTGTAATTCGGGATTTTTTCGAGAAAATACTAAATTCTCAAATATCTATCTCATTAACATTTTTTTTTTTTTTTTTATGTCACTAAATTTTTTAAAATAACATTTATCACAACGAGGCAGGCGGGTCACCTGATGGTAAGTGACTACCGTCGCCTATAGACATTAGCAATACCAGGGGGACTGCCAACGTGTTGTACACCTTATTACAATGCCTTAAGGGCAAGGGCAACTGGCTCTCAAGTGCAACTGCCGGAACATTTGTATCATGCAATCTAGGGTTCATTTCGTAGCTTACAGTGTATACTATCACGCCCTTAAAGGAATGTATCGAATAACCAGTAACCCTGTATATGCTGCTTGGTGTGAAATAATCTAACCTAATATAGTTATAATAATGTAAATATTTTATTGATTTTATATAGTGTTCCATTATATCTCTTTTATCTATTAATTATTAAACATTGGACCTATGGGAATAATATAATGGAAAGTGCAACACAAATGGCAGTATTAATTTAACCTTAATTTAATCAATATTATTTATCAACTATTTATTAATATGTGTTTCATACATCATATACTGTCCTAAGCATAAACACACACACACACACGCACACACACACACACACACACACACACACACACACACACACACACACACACACACACACACACACACTTAAATGCTCATGATGGTACATGACATTGACAGACCATAAAAATATAATGTAATGGGGGGCCTGGAGATCTAAAATACAGGCCTTGGCTTAGTTTAGATTCCAGATCTCCCACAAATTACAATTTGCTATCAACCTACTTGTCAACTGTGCTTTTACTTAATGTAATTTGTGGAGATGAAATAAAATATTTTAAATGCATTTTATCTGTTATCTAGTTTCCATAGTAGCAAGTTCTGGATCAGATGGCCTACCATACCATGTGTGAGGAATGTACCAGGAAACAAAAATTGAGGTTCTACTTACCAACATGTATTAAACTGTGATATTACTTTCAGGACATCAAATGGTTGCTTTTACCGTGGGTGCTATCAATGGGATTGGAGACCATAGTTGAAATTGTGAACCTGGTCTACTTGTTCTACTTGCAAACGGTAAGTGCATCATGCATTTTTAGAAGTTGCGAAGTAGGTAATCTATGATTCCTCAGGCCATCTCACTCGATATATCACATTTCAGTATATGGTCGATATTTTTACTCCTAATATTGGTTACCTTATATCGCGACTTATCTTCATGAGTGTTGTCCGATTGGTCTTCCCACGATCTTTTTTTATTAATAACACCGAATTTTAACAATGTAGGTATTTATTAAGAAACCTGAATTCAGCAATATCAAAGGGGCAGTGGGCTAGGGTTTGAAGCTCTTCTTCATCCACCATACTCACCAGACCTTGCCCCCCACAGACAGAAAAAGATTTCGAATTATCGTATACGATATATTTTATATAGATTTCGATATAGTAAAATTAGACCTGAATAAAAATCTTTGTCTTAAAATCTGTTCAGACCTCACTGCTAGCGAAAATCGAATAATTGCTAAGCGAATTCTCCCGCATCGAAGGGAGAACACTGCTCCCTATCATAACACAGAGGGGAGGCACTCAATTTCACAGTTTTATTTGTTTTGGCATCCGGAGACATCATTAAGTAGAAA
Organism: Ochropacha duplaris; assembly: GCA_951361185.1. Lineage (NCBI taxonomy): Eukaryota > Metazoa > Arthropoda > Insecta > Lepidoptera > Drepanidae > Ochropacha > Ochropacha duplaris. The sequence goes on from OX592690.1 coordinate 9,255,293, forward strand.
ATGATTAGACCTATTCGTTATTCCCAGTCTTATAAATATGTGTATACACATTCTTCACGAAAATTATAAAATGTTACTAAGATAAAACAACTTTACATCTCGTAAACAAAAATCAATAGAATCGCGTCGCGTTACCTTGCTACCCTACCCTTCTCGCTTCCACAGTCATTGCCAAAAATAAATTTAAAAGTAACGTTACAGTCGGTAGGCGCTAATTCTTAATTGTGTTTAGATTTTACATCTCATATAAAGACACTAATTAAATAACGAAGAGTTTCTTACATTTTGTATGGAACTTAGTATTCCTAGAGCAGCGGCATCTTGAAAAAATATAATTGGTCGTCAACTAGGGCCATTAACTTGGCCGTTACTAAAACTGGTGTCAAGAGATAAATAAAATCATATGAAACATAGTGAGTTGTACGAAAAATTCAAGTGAAATAATTCGTAAATATAATTTATTTAAGTACGTGCACAAATTTTATTTTATGGGTAGGTCCGTTGTGTTGCGACTCTGTATACTGATGATGATGAATTTAAAATATTAACTTTAAAAATGATCGTTTTTTAACAAGCACTTATTTTGTTATTTTGTTTTTTAATACCCAGGTCAGTTGCCTACTGATTTATCTGGAGTCGCTATGCGTAGTTTTCTAAAATATTGCGTTACATACAAGTACAACATAAGGTAGGTAAGATTTTTCGTAAGTCTAGCTGAATTGTTCAGTTGTTTTCCAAGTGGAAGGAAGTCTCATTATGATCAGACTTTATTTTAATAATTTTCCTTTTAAAATAAACATTCTGACTTGAACAATGAACTTCCAAGATAAATTATTATGATATATAAATTAATTTGTATTCCGGGAACGTAGTTTTAATTCCAGCCGACATCAAACGATACTCGACTACCAAGTACCAACATTTATTATGTTGGTACTTGGTTTTATCCTGGGAATATTTTGGGACATTCTTCACATATGTATGACCATAATATAATTCCAAACTAAGCAGAGCTTGTATGGAAATATATTATCTTATTATCCATATTTATCTTTTAAATACATTCTTATAAGTAGATAAACAAATCCAAACTCACGACAAAGAAATGTCTGGCTGGGACTCGAACCCACGACCTATGCGTGACAGTGTATTTAATCACGCCACCCGACTCCTGCACGAAGAAGGTGCAATTTTTAAGTTTCTTTGAACTCATATATGTATCTAGTTTATGTTCTTTATAAAGTTCATAGAACGTAACAATTTACCTTATCACCTTATTTATGATTTATTCATCAGTTTACACAGTAAAATATTATAAAGCGAGCTATGAATACTCAATTGGATTAAGTACCTACCTACTATGGTTGTTATCATTCATTCGATTGTATGAAATATTTTATACTTAGCTTAGCTCTTCATACTTAGCTTAGCACGGTGGTAGGGTAGTATGTAGTAACTCGTCTAGCTGGCTACCACGCTCAAGTTGAAAATTTGTCGCCAAGCGCCTTTAAGGTATTGTAAATAGGTCGACAACACATTGACAATCCCCCTGGTATTGCTAATGTCTATAGTCGACGGTATTAACTTACTATCTAAATGTACTTATAAAAATGAATGAATGAATGAAATAAAAATGTATCTAAATGTACTTATAAAAATTTAAGAAAGATCCACTGTTAAAAAAAAATTGCCTTGCTGAGTTTCTTGCCGGAGTCTTCTCAGTTTAAGTGTATTCCGAACCGGTAGTAGAGTCAATTGTAACGTTCATAAGTGCCTTACCAGGGCCTAAACTGAATAAATGAGTTTTGAGTTTGAGTTTGATCAGGTGACTTCCTGGATGTGACTTGTAAAAAAGAACCAGTCAAGTGCGAGTCGGACTCGCACACTGAGGGTTCCGTACAAACTTGTAGGTATGAAATTTTTTTTGATTTTTTTTCTGATGCTACTGCTACTACTTGTGCTACATTGCTTATTGCCAAATTTCATGGTTCTAGGTCAAAGAGATTTAAAGATAGATACAATTAAAAGTCTTTGTTCTAGGTCAAAGAGAAGTACCCTATAGGTTTTGATTCCCTCTTGCAAGACAATTTTTTTACATGACATCTCGCGTCCTACGCGTCCCTGAGAAAAAGGATCTTGACAGACGGACAACAAAGTGATACTATAAGGGTTCCGTTTTTTCCTTTTCATGTACGGCACCCTAAAAACACTTGTACTGGTTTGTCTGAAAAAGAAAACTACCAAAATATTAAAGTAAAATAAGCACAAAATTAAATTGTCGTTAGTTTACGAGCGAGCACGTAGTCGTATCTCATGCATTACGCAGTGCTGCGCTGCAATGAATGACATAGTCAATGACTCGCGAATAGGATACTTACAGGCTGCACACGATTGGTTATTTTGCTCAATACATGCATATTGCATAAGCGTAGATTTTGTTTGTGTGTTTTCATTATAACATTCCTTGTAATATTATTAATACAATAGTTTCAGTGTAAATAATGTAGGTATATTGCATTTTGGATTATACTGGCAAAATGCGAGCTAGTCACCCCAACTTTGATAACTAAGTATGTGCTAATAGTTTGCCGCATACTGGCAAACTATTAGCACATATCAAGCCAAATATAATAATATACTAATAAAGAATCTACTTTATGTAGATACATTATTATGAACCTACTTTCTATTATTTATTATGTAAGGCTCAAAGAACAAGAACGCTGGTTGAGCAAAAAACGTCGCCAAAGCCTATTTTCTCTCGTTTCTTTAATTCAATAGTTCCTTTTTCGACCCTGGACTGGGATTGAATTACCTATTAGCATAGCGCATCGATTGATGTAATCAATTTAGTAGCGCTCAATCTCGATTTGCCGCAGTCCACGAACGACAACCATGTTTGTTTATGAAAATTACTTGCTTTGAGATCTGTCGAAATTCCTTCAGGCTGATGTCCGATATTCCTTCTTTGCTATTTTTACCGACATTAAAAAATGGAGAAGGTTCAATGTTCGGCAATATATGATACTTACTTATATGATATATGATACTTTTATGTACCTACCTATGTTCACTGGTTCATCATAAATTTAATTGTGGACGGATTTAAAAAAAAATATTTGGTACGTAATTATTCTCTTGAAAGAGGTATAACGTCTGTCCGTCGTTGACAGTCGTCTCGCATTATATAGAATTTTTGAAGCGTTATAAACATAGTTGATTATATAATTGTATTGTTATAATAGGTTAACACTATTCGGCTTGCCACGAGGTAAAACGAAAAAAAAAAACATTTCGTGCATTTTGGTCTTTCGGATTAATCTGTATTCAGTAAATTTTTTTAGTGTCTGATTTTAATTTTTGAGGATGTTATTCTTGTCAATTGTGTTTTTGTTCTTTTTGTAGATCATATAGGTACGTAACTTTGTGTCTTTCTTTATTATTTTGAAACCTATTATTTATTTGCGTTACTAACATTATGAATACATTATTAATTACAAAATTATTGGCTTATTTTCTCGTAATCATAACCACTAAAAGTATTGACAGCATTATTTCGTATTTTAATAAAATTATTTGTGTACTATAACATAACTGAAAGTATGTCAATAAGAGTGTCGTAACGCTGTGAAATAATTAGCCATTTGAACCAAATCAACAAGGTAGATGTAGGTATATATAAAGGTAATTTCCTTGGGAATATAATGGAGATTGAAAGATTCCTTTTAGAGGTAATAAATAAGGTTAACCGCTAGTATTGGTAAATTTAACTAACCCCTACCCCGGACAACTACGAGTAAATATAACCGTTTCATGTTATGATAGGTCATTGCCACACTAATTAAACTGTCTTTATTGACCACATTGATTGATACAGAGAATCTACTACAGAGAACATTGAGAAAGGACAACCAAAAAACGTTATGTAAGTTGCAATATTATAGCTATAATAAATATAAAAGTGTAGGTACCTATGTAGACCCAATAATTTGAATATCTTATACTAACTATGACGCTTTATTTTATACCACTAGGTGGCAACTCCACCTACATCTTACGGCCCACCTGATACCTAAGCGGTAAATTAGAATAGTTTCTCCTAGCAGCCAATTTTCAGAATGTGACAACTCTGTCAAAGTTATTTTGCTTACATAGCAACACAGCATAGCAATAACAAGGCAATAACCAATAATCAATGACCACACATAATACAGAATTGACATAAAGTAGGTAATAATAGTTTATTTCATTACAAGTGCGGAAAGGCTGTCATTGCAAAGAGTTCCGACAAATGTCTACCCGAGCCGAGGCGCAGCCGAAGGCGAGGGTTGACAGTCGGAACAAGTTGCAATGACGGTTCCGCAAGTGTACTGAACGACTATTTTTAATACAGTTGCGAAAAAATGAAGCAATTTAATAAAATTATAAAAACACAATAAACTCAACTAACTAATCATTTATTTCTTATAAAAGTTATAGTACACATGTACATTGAAATTGGTACAGTTTTTTAAACTTACTGGGGAAGTTTTAGGTTGCATATTTACTGTTTGAGACAAACTATTATTAATTTCGTATGATTGTTCATGTATATTTGTCATACAATGTTTGTGCAATTATAGTGATTCCGGTGGTGTTAATTAAAAAAAAATAGGGTCGAAATTACTCATTTTGTGCAACAAACAACTCGCAAAGAAAATTTCTGGACAATGGCGCCAACCGTAGAATATAAGCAGAGTTTTTTTTTCTTCACCCAAAGGGAACTATCCATACAGCTTAGTCTTCAGTATATTTTTTTTATTGATATGAAATGAAAATGAAATTTAATGAGACGAAATGAAATGAAACCTAACCTAACTCATTCAATTAAATCATTAAATCTGATATTGAAATAAATTAGTAGCTTCTTTTTAGAAATATACGTATTTGTATGAATCACAAAAACTCTTTAGTAAAAACTTCATGGTTGGTTTTTCTTTTTAATAGACATTATTTTGACAGTTGGGAAAGAGAACGCACGAGTTCGGTAAAGGTAAAAAAAAAGCACTAGTATGTAATAGCCCACATCCCGAACGTTTTTGAGCAACTGTATTAAAAATTATATTACAACTCATTCAACATATCTTCCCTTGTCTATGGCAAATCACGACGAAGGATGTTCATTAAAAGACAAAGGATGCCCGTTATCATTATCCGACACATTCATTTTCGGCTCATGTAAAATAACCCAAATATTAAGGTAGGTATAACCTACGTGTCGACGCCGAACATCCTTTAGGAACAAACATTGAATTTAAAATTTCCATCGTAAAATGTAGTGCCACTCTCTTTATTTAGCTACAACAGACGAGGCGAACGATTTTCAAAAAGGTATAAAAAATGTTCAAACTCGCTGTCTAGGGTGGGAGATTGCAATGGCAAGCTAATATTGCCAGCCTGGCTAAAATGATGGCTATGAAAACATAATTTTGCGCTACAGTGTTCATAGTGTTTGGTAACATTATGTCACTATAGGTAGATAGTGGTGATGAGGCACAAAGCACGTAAACCAACGTTCAAAGAAACAATTTCTTGGTCTTATCTTATGAGTATAATATTTTCAGAACCAGCAGAGGAACAGGTATTTTGTCAGCTTACGTTTCCCAGTTATTTAATTGCTATCAGAGAGGCCGTCGATATTGCATGTCAGTACTTAAAAAAACAATTAACTCGAACCGAGCGTGTTGACTTTCATGGAGCTTGACGTCGCGTCCGTCAGTGTTCACACATTAATGTCAAAAAAATGGAAATCGCTGCAATAGATTATTGGTATCTATGTATTACGATGCTGTAGATTGGTAGGTAGGTCGATGATAATATGTCGTATGCAAATGATAATATAGTATTGGATTAAGTAGCTATTACTTTAAAATCAACTCCACATTTCGATAGAAACCAAAAGTTACAATAGTTTAAAAAAAAACAGAGCACACGTGAAATATGCCAAGGATGTGCCTTAGTGCCTTATTACGACAACGTAGAGCATCATGCTAACAGCATGCTAATGCACGCTAATACATGCTAATACGAGTAATAATAATATAGGTACAGAAGATACACGATAAAATTCTACAACCCTAAAAAATAAAGCCTATTATAGAGCTTAGAATAAGAAAAAAATTAAGATATCTTCACTCAGTCTATATTGATTCTTGAACCTGAACAAAGTATTTATAACAATGCGCCATTGTTACCAATATTCCTGCACATACAAGTTATAGAATAGAAAAATGAAAAGAGCATAAAGCGTGGAGGCTTACACCACCCCAACCGTTTGCTATAACTATGTAGAACTAAAAAGCTTATTGTAACTTTGTCGTTTCTCTGAAATACAACTATGTTAGACAAACAAAATGATTCCATCTGTGTTTCGTTCGCAGAACGAATTGAAATTAATATTTTATTATTAAAATAACTGTTATACATTATTTATCATTAATAATCACGAATGTCTGAGCCACAATTGCCACTATGCTTAAATTATAGATAATTATTTAATCTGATACTAAAAATAATATTAACAAATGTTTATACCAAAAGTGGTCTAAATAAACTTAATAGTTAAAAAAAAAAACTAAAAAAACACGCTTTTATAGAAAATCAAACTAAAGGTAAAATATAATTTCCAAAATCAAAAAATTGCCAAAATCGCCCAAGAAGGTTTGCGGCAATGGCAATTCTTGGGTAAAGTACATGCCAGCCTTCTTAGGACGCACGAGAAGCCTCAATTAGTCAATAGGAGAACCCTTTGAACAAAATATGAGCCTCTGGTCACCAAGGCCTTAGGGTTTCAACCCCAAACGCCAAAAATATGTTAGTCCTATATTACCTATAGCCTAGCATATTTTGCGACGTTTGAGGCACTCCGGTTGCGCAGTAGCAGCGCGCCGGCTACGGACGTGTCTGGAAAATGGTATAGGGCAAGGGTGTCAACGCATGTATTGTCCCACACCAGTGGCCTACCCAACTTCCAGGGCACCATTGACATACCGTCCGGTCCAAAAAGGCAGGCGCCGTTTAGTTGCGACGTTAAAAAGAGCACGACGACTAATCAAGGCTACGGACGTGTCTGGAAAATGGTATAGGGCAAGGGTGTCAACGCATGTATTGTCCCACACCAGTGGCCTACCCAACTTCCAGGGCACCATTGACATACCGTCCGGTCCAAAAAGGCAGGCGCCGTTTAGTTGCGACGTTAAAAAGAGCACGACGACTAATCAAGTCATTGAGCGCCGCAAGTCGTGAAAACCGACCGGCACTCCTACAACACGATAAGCCATGGTGACCTATGCTCACCTACCTTGTCCCCGACAGGGCGACGATGTGGGGCATTGTATATACCACCCACAGAGCAAATGAATACCCCAAACGTAGACATGCGCATAACCTAAAGGTAGAATTATCCAATAACATCTTAAGGTGATGATAGCTCAGTGGTAGTGACGTCGGATACCGCGGCAAAGGTCGTAGGTTCGAATCCTACAATGAGCTTGAGCTTGAGCTTTCGGTGAAGGAAAACATCGTGAGGAAACCATAGCATACCTTTATCGTCACTTACCAGGTGAGATTGCGGTCAAACACGAGCTTATTCAAAATGTAAAAAAAGACGTACCTACCCGTATTGGTTGATGGAAGTACAATTAGCCGATAATATTAGTACGAGTAGGTATGATGATGTTCGTTCTTAATAAGTTCTATCTAAATACCTTTTTTTATTACAGGTCAATTTCAACCCGATAACCTCTTTCCTGTTCACGTTGGATTTTTTTATCATCGTCCTAAATGTGAGTACCTATTTTAATACACACACATGCAACCTTAATTATTTAAGTGTAGGTATGTGCATTATGGACATGGAAAGCACTAAACCGAGAAGAGTGGAAAGCAATGAAGGAGGCCTTTGCCAATGTTGGGCAAACAGACCAAGTTGTCGATGTCATCGACTCAGCAAAGTCGTAAACTTATGTTTGTTACTTGTAATTTAATTATCTTTTTTGCGTCTGAATAAAGGCTATTATTATTATATTATTATTATGTGCATTATGTAAATGGTAATGATAATGTATATATGTAGTCTTACAATAACACTAAAGATGATTTAATCACTGCATGTGCCAGTACCGGATTCGTCACGTAGGTAGCAAAAGTAGCAAGTGCTACGGGCCCCGCGCATTAGAGGGCTCCAAGCATCTACGCCTGACCGAGCGTGTATTTACTAAGTAGGTAATCTTGTTATTTCGTTTATTGTATTTTTGGGCTTGGCCCAGACTTTAAACCAGATCAACAGGTAGGTATTTAATAATTTGAATAGGTAGTTTAAATAAGTAAAGTTTTTGGTTTATTCGGTTATTGTTTTTTTTCCATTTTATTCAATGTCTAATTCAGTTTATTTTTCGGTTTTTAGTGCTACATATTATTTGTTTATCGTGTCTTTTTTATTTTTTATAAAAAGATTTATTTTTCATATTAAAATGGTAGGTATACATACAACTTATTGCTACAACATTCTGAACGACGTTGGTAATGCACTGAATTGCACGCAAGTTGGCAACACCGTAAAACTTACAGAGGAATTCCAATAAACATGTTTTGACGCTCTCTTTGCTACAGGCCCCGCGTTGCCCTAATTCGGCATTGTCATCTGCTATTAAACACAATGTATAACCAATTCATTAGCACATATATTGTATGCCTAACAAGCAACACAAACATGAAGTTTTAAAATTATATATTTATCTAATATTTATTTCCACAAGCACTGTGCATTATGTTTAATGCTTAGTGCTGCAATATATTTAGTTTTTATTAATTTTCTTCGATCAATAATGATCGAAGTTAAATTTATTTCAATGTATTGTTATAGGTACTAGTCTAGTTAAAGTATAAAACCTTTTATTTGTTTATTAAATTAACTAATATCTACATTAAATATTTATTAAATACATCAATAAAATATTTACATTATTGTAACTATATTAAAACTAATCTAATCTAAAAACTACCTAAAATAAACTATAAAAGTGCGTCGAAGAATTCCTCCGCATCGCCGTCGACTGGTAACGTTCCCAAAAGACTGGCAGCATTGCCACGTTGAATGGCAATGCTTAATCTTTGGCCAAAGTAAAAGCCAGCCTTTTGGTCACGGGAAGCGTCAACCAATCTTTTGGAAATATCCTTAAATAGGAAATGAGCACTCGGGCCCCACGACCCGAGAGTTTCAACCCCAAACGGCTCGAAAATATAATTACCTATAAGGCTATTATATTTCCGCCGCTTGAGGTTCTCAGCAGATGCAGCGGCACCGCCGGCAAGACACGCTGTGCTAGGAAGATGGGATGGCGCAAGAGTGTCGACACACGTTGCGTCCCACACTAAAGGCCTACCCATCTTCCATGGAAACAATGACATTCCGTCAGGTCTCTTGCCATCGTCGCGTGCCAACCCATTTGGCTCTAATATGGCTGGAACGCCGACGGCAACAAGAGCACGACGGATAATGTCATTTAAATTCGCATGTCTCGCTATACGGCCCGCACTCCGACTGCATGACAAGCCGTGGTGCCCGAGGCTGTTGACAGCTTCCCCGCAGTGACAGCGATGAGGAGAACAGCAGGGTGCTCCCAGACGCAGACAAGCAGCGAGGCGGAAAGTAGTGTCGTCCAACATAGTTCCTATGTTGGAAGACGGTAGTGCTAGAAGCCATAAACCCGACTCCCACTCACCCACAGCCAGTAGGCGCGCTCGCTCAGCATTACACGGTGACGTGTCGATAAGATTATTTTGTATACCTTTGCTGAGCGGTTCGTCCCACTGCCTCTGGGAAGATGGGTTGGCGGGTAGGTCAATATTCGGACAAGTGGCTTTCCAAGCGCTTATAGCCTCAGTGAAGCACGGTACCTCAAAGTCAACAAGTGTGGAAGCTAGGATTTTCCTGGTTAACTTTTCAGTCCCATGGACCGAGGATATAAAAGCCGGTTGGGTGTTAAAAACCCACAAGTAGTGTGAGCGTAGTAAGACCTACAATGGACAATGACTCCATGTGAAGCGCCACTGATGAACAGAATGAGGGGTAGCCGAGTCAAATCTTAATATTTTCATTCCTTAACACCGACCGAGATAAGATTAAGGTTAGACATTTGTGGCTTATGAAGCATAAACGAGGAAAGAAAAGCCACAAAAAAGTTCTTATCATCCAACTGGATGTTTCTTACGTTTTGTCATCCGTGAAAGGAATCTATTATATAAGGAAATACTTTGAATTCGATCGCGTCATATCGTCCGATGAAGTCTGGCCATGCCACGCTTGACCTGCCCTGGGCCGTTGATAATTTATATTACGCATGAGGATATGGGTTAGATATAATAAAGTTTATTACATTGTGAAACTGGTAGGTAAATATATTAATAAAAATTATATTCTCAAAAATTTACCACGTTAATCTGAGTATTCTTTACTTTTGAACACACCATTATAATTAAGTTTAAATTTTCAGTACTTACGAATTAATTCGATTTGTCTACAAAAAGGCTTAAATAATTGTTCAGTTATGAATGACACTAAATAAAATTATATGGGAATTATACCTTTAACTGATTAACTACAATGATTTATTTATTAAGGAGTAGGTACGTGCTCTTTTAAATACCTGAATTATTTATAATTTTGAAAATCAGTTATGAAACAGTTACTGGCTATCTTTACTTGTACATCTATGAAGATTTTTTTAAACAATTAATTAAATCTATAGTATACCTACCTTATATAACAAGCCGCATCCCTTTTTTCAAAAGAGCCCCCTTGACTCGAGGTCGGCACTGCGTATTTTTAAAATTAATTTATAAACAAGTTCTTCCTTCCTTTTAAAGTAAAAGAAAGTAAAGTGAGGGGAAAATGTGACGGTTCACGAATAAAATGGGGTCCCTGCAGTCCATTTTGGCACGAGGGTCGGTAGTTACTACAAATTAATCCAGCTATGTACATAAAATATTCAGGAGAAAAGGTAGGAAGAAGATAATTAATAATAAGGTAGCGTTCTATCCCTTTTTTTCATGAGTGGTTCACTGAAGCTCTTAGGTAAGAACTATGTTTAGTTAGGTACCCGAGGGGTTATTAAATTTTATGAACAGCATACAGACTTCAGATATTATTACAATGCGGGACCTTGGTCGGGTAGTGTATTTAGATTTGTTAGTGCAAAATCCTCGAAAATGTCCAATCTATTTTGTTGACAATACGATAATAAAAAAATGATGATACTCATTTTCTTTTATTCTGGATAAGCTTGTGTTTGACAACAATCTCACTATGGCAAGTGATGATGTGGTCGAAGGTGGTAAGCACACAAAGTCTAGATGGGAACTGGCTCTCAAGTGCACCTGACGGAACACACCGATAAGTGCTTGGCGACAGATTTTCAACTTCAGAGTGGTAGCCAGCCAGTCGGGCACTACTATGGATTCCTCACAATGTTTTCCTTCACCGAAAGCTCAAGCTCATTGTAAGATTCGAACCCACGACCTGCGCCGCGGTATCCGACGTAACTACCACTGAGCTATCATCGCCATCATCATCATCATCAGCCCATATCAGTTCACTGCTGTACAATGGCCTCTCCTAAGAATAAGAAAATAAAATATTAATTCTTATTTAAGTGAATATTAATTAGCTACAGTTTGAAGACGTTTTATGTTACAAACAGGGTGACTTCTAAAATAGTGAACCAATCTCATAAGCTACCAAGAGAACTAACGTACCGATCTTTTGGGGTAGGTTTTTACATAAGTAGGTTGTTTGTTATAATTTTTCTCTCCCATTCAGGCTGCCGTCTTTTACAATAATATTTGTTTTCTTGTATTATTTAATTTTTGTTTAGTTGTATATTTAAAATAATTAAATAAATATTTGGGTGTTAATACCTACTTATATACTAATTTTAAATTATCTTCGACGGCGTCAATGTCTTAAATATTGGTATAATAGGTTTTATAAAACATTGCACTAATCCAATAGTCTCACTTATGACTGAAACTGCGTTTTTGTATTTTTGCGATCAGGAAAGGTGTAAGTAGTATCATTCAAAATTAGTCATTTTTGTGATTAATTTTGAATGCAATAAATGCATAAGTATATTTTCATCGGCTGACGGTGAACAGTGATACAATTATGTATGTGATATCAAGTGACCCTGTGCCGCTATATTGCTTTATATTCAGTTCTCTATTATTGGTGAGTGCGATACGTGCGCTCATCGCTGTGTAGGCACTATGGGACAGTGGGTGCGTCAACAAGCGAGGAATTCAATTATATGGGACTTTAGTGTCACATTGGGATTTTTTAGACTGTCGTGTCCGTGTCTGTGTTAATCATTTTCGCAGAGCACCTACACATCCGTACCTACCTATTCAAACGAGATAAATGTGACCTTTACTTAGCTCGCTGCGAGGGATATTATACCTACCTATAGTTATCGTGGGTGGTTATACTTTGAGATGCCATCTTTTTGAAACCTATGTTGGGTTTGTACACAAAACCTTTCACAATCTCGAAAATCGTGATATTATTTGATTTGTTCGTGCATTTTAATTGAACTATGAATAGTTTGACATTATTTCATGATTTCAGAGTGGACCTTTTAGAATAAGTGATTCAGCAAGTTAAACCTAACATTATGTATCTAGAAGTTGACATCCAAAGTATCCATATAGTTTAAATATGTACAGTCACAGAATGAAAAGGTTCGTCACCTTAGAGTCGGTTTTCGCTTGCACTAGTACTGCAAGAATCAATTATGCCAACATACCAGTGCAAGAAACAGTGCTGCTAACATTTAAATAAATATGACGTTTGCTATCGTATAAGGTTTTGCTTGCAACTATGTAATGGGACTTTTTGGCGGGAACTTGCAGAGTGACGTTGCGTTTTCGTTTTATTTTCATTAAATTCGTGTATTTTGAGTTTTATTGAATAATTTCAGTGCACAAGTGAAGTGAAATGAAAGCGTGTATCGTGACTTTCCAGGATGTCCCAAAAAGTCCGTGAATGTTTTAGTGGAACAACCGCCAATTTCACTAAAGCTTGACTGGACATGTATGGACGAGAACTGGACATTACAGTGAGTTTGAGAATGTGACTATAACATAAAAGAAGAAATTAAAACTGAAGAAAATGTATGCGATTGAAAGACTTTGTATTGACTAAAAGTACTAAAACTTATGTAAAAAAAAAATTGTGACAAATAGACCAAGACCATTTCAAATACTTTGACATTGGCAGAAATATCCTAAAAGGATGATTGCCAAGCAACAAAAAAAAAACTATATAATGGAATCTATGGTTGCTAATTTAACCATCTTCCAAGGATCGTAGCGTCATGAAAATTGGCAGCTGTATGTAGTTCTGATGACAATACAATAATATGGTACTGTCGAACTGATCTGATGATGGAGCTGGAAGATATGAACTAAAACTTCATGATGGAATATCGTATCATTGCCGTGTTTGACTTGTTAGAAAGGTCTTGTAATGAACTTTGACCACGATTAGATCTCAAGGTCCGATGATGAAGCCAGAAGACAGGAACTGGCATTCCATGATGGAATATCGTATCATAGTTGTGTTTGGACTTGTTAGAAAGGTCTTGTAATGAACTTTGACCACGATTAGGTTTCAAGGTCTGGTGATGGAGTCGGAAGATAGGCACTGGCATTTCATGATGGAATATCGTATCATAGCCGTGTTTAGACTTGTTAGTAAGGTCTTGTAATTGTAAAACTTTGACCACGATCAGATTTAATTAAACCCAGCATCGCTGGCGCATTAAAAGGGGAGAATGTGCCAAATTGAACCTACTTTCATAAAACACGCTTTTGAAAATAAACAAACTAAGAAGTAGAAAATAAAATTAATAGTTTAAAAAAAATCAATAAATTTAAATTAAGGATAGTGTGATTAGCAAAAAAATTAATTTTATTATAAAAAAAAGCGTGGGGTGCTTTTTAAGACATTTTCAAAATGACTACTTCCATCAAGATCTTGATCATAGCCAAGTGGTATAATCTTAATCATATAATCTTAAGCACCCCACGCTTTTTTATAATAAAATGAATTTTTTTTGCTAATCACACTATCCTTAATTTAAATTTTGTTTACACATTTTTTACTTTTTAGTTAGGTTTTTTATAAAAGCGTGTTTTTTAGTTTTTTTAAACTATTAATTTTATTTCTATCCCATCAATGCAATGTTACAAAATGTATTAAAACAACAATAAAATGACAACTATAAAATAACAAGCAAAAGTTAATGAAAACTACGAATAAGTTTAATGACATTTATTTTTAATAACGGGTATAACCACCATTAGCTTCAATCACACATTGTAACCTATTTCTCATGGAACCCACTAGACGAGAGAATAGATCCGTGCCTCTAGTGTCTTCCCAAATAATTCGGCAGTGGTTTTCTAAAGCCTCTTTGGTCCTTTCATTTCTATTTTCCCATCGCTGTACCATTAAACCCCATAAGTTTTCTATAGGGTTTAAATCTGCAGATCTTGCCGGCCAGGGTATCACCACTATATCGCTATGCCGGTTGAACCATTGATTCACAATACGAGCAGTGTGCGTGCGAGCATTGTCCTGGACATATCTGACCTCCATCCGCTGACATCCACCCCCATATATTGGCCGAGATTCGTCCAGAACTGAAATTGGGCACTACATGGTCTTCTGTATATCTCGTACTATTAAATCTCCACAAATGAAGCCTTCCATGTTGGCTCGACTTAAAACATTTTTCGTCGGTAAATATAGTGGTACTCCAATCGAAGTTCAAATAAGTCTGAGCAAATCTTAAGAAGATTTCAAGAAGTTTGAAGATAAAATTATGCATTTACTTACTACGTGGAAATCTGATCAGGATATATTATTAAATAAATTAACGTCTGATATCAATGAAGTAAAGCTGCAGAACAAGGAGATACAAAAAACAAACTCTGAGATTGAAAAATCCATTGAACATATAAATCTGGCATATGAAACCATGAGACTTTCGGTACAAAAACTTGAAAAGGAACGGCAGGAACAACGCTCTTATATCTTGGAATTAGAGAAAAAAGTATTTGATTTGCAGAATGTTTCACGCTCATCAAGCTTCGAAATTAGAAACATTCCGACATCCGACAAAGAGAATACAGAAGACCTAACCTCCTTGGTATTGCAAACATGCAATGTTCTTCAGGTACCCTTAAAATCTACGGATCTGCGAGATGTATATCGACTGCCTGGAAAAAAAGGCTCAAATAGGCCTATTGTTGCGGAGGTAGTCACCGTCCCTCTAAAGAAACAAGTTCTAGATGCTACCCGGGCTTACAACAAAGGTCGCCCTATCGCGGAAAAATTAAATAGCAGACATATTGGCATTAAAGGTGAAGCTAAACCTATATACGTTGCTGACCATCTGCCAAATAGCTTGCGACAGCTGTTCTACGAAGCCCGCAAGTTTGCCTACGCGCACGAATACAAATTCTGTTGGTCGCAGAACAATAAGATTTTTCTTCGCCGGAATGAGGGTATGGATTCGATCATCGTTACATCAATATCATGCTTGGCAAGCCTACCTAAAAAAGACCAATAACGTAGTTTTGCAATCAATAATTTTTATATATTTCTTTTCCTTGTTTCTGAGTATGTTTTATATTGTATATTGCCATATTTTTATTTTTAAAAGAATTTTATCATTAAGTAAACACTTTAAGACACACTATACACTATCACTATACACTTGTACAATTACACAATACAAACACAATCCTTTTATCACGTGTACGCTTGGTTTTTTAAATCAGTCGCATATCTTAGTCCTCAAATATATTATATATAAAGCAGTGTTTTTTGCAGGAACTAATATCAACAATAACAAATATAAACAAACGGTTTTTCGATGGCAACATAAAAGAGTGGTTTGCTGTCGCGATTGTTTGTTGGTTATTTATTTTCGATGCGAGAAATTAATCATTTCTAAAACTACTTCCGTGTTTTACCTATATGTGCTCTTTGTCTTTATTTTAAAATGCTTGACCTAACATCAATATCTGATGAACTGGACGCTATCGGTACAACCCAGTCCTATATATGTAAGCCAGAGCAATGCGACAATATTCTCAATGATATTGGTTATTCAGTTAACGTGTTGCATGTAAATATACGCAGCGTGAACCGAAACATGGATGAGTTTGTTGTATTCTTACAAAGCATACGTATACTCCCGGAAGTCATCACTTTGACAGAATGTTGGTTAAGCAAAACACCAACCATCCCACCACTAGAGGGCTATATAAGTCATCATACTAAAAATAACATAAATCAAAATGATGGAATTATTATCTACGTTAGATCTCACATAATGCATAAAGTAACGGAACCGTTTATATTAGATACAAATTGCTTGGTATGCAGGATAGAGTCCGTAAATATAGTTATTATTGCCATATATCGCCCACCCTGCAACCGTAACATTGATAATTTTTTAAATGGTCTAGATAACACGCTAACATCTATGTCTAACAATAAAAATATATTACTAATCGGAGATCTTAATATCAATATCATACCAGAACATCTAAATCAACAAGCCAGCGAATACCTAAACTTGACCGCCCTGCATGGTCTTCAACCTACTCATAATCTTCCCACTCGTGGTAAAAACTGCTTGGATCATATTCTTTTTAAATCAGAATTAAATAGTGTCACATTGATATTTGATACATATATTACTGATCACGCGCCGATCCTCTTGAGTATTAAATCTGAGCTAAAATTAGCCAAACCTAAAACAATATCCGTGAAGGTTGATTATCCATCCGTCTTTACAGCTATCTCACAGACAGATTTTAGCCCAATCATGAGTGATTTGGATGCTGAAGCAGCGGCTGAAATGTTAGTCTCGAGTATTGGATCAATAATCCAGCAACACTCAATAGCTAAATCTATTCCATCTAAATACAGAATTCTGAAGCCCTGGATAACAAATGGTTTACTGCGATGTATCCGAAATCGAGATTTCATGTGTCGACAACTAAAGACTGACTCCGGAAATTATACTCTCAAACTCACTTATATAAGATATCGTAATTTTTGTAACAAGTTACTTAAAAGACTGAAACATGCTTATGAGAAAAATGAGTTTGAAAAAGTCAAGAATAACCCTAGAGCTACTTGGAAGGTAATTAAAAATATTGTGCAATCAAATAGCCTCAGAAACCCTCCAATTGAACTACTCAAGAAAGGGCCTGATAAAATCACATCTGTAAACCTGGTAAATAAATACTTCTCCAGCATAGGTAATGATCTTGCACAAAAAATAATTTCCACTACACAAAGTGCAGCGCAGTCAATAGACGATACTTCAGTTGACAACTCTTTCGTACTGATGCCAACGGACGAGTCTGAAGTAGAACAAATTATTCGTGGCTTGCGTGGTGACGCTGCAGTTGGGTGTGATGCAATTCCAACAAAACTGCTACAGTCATGCTCGAAATCTTTAGTCCCAGTTATTACTCACATCTGCAATATTTCTATGTCAAGTGGAGTCTTCCCCAAGGTTTTTAAAAGAGCCATTGTTCACCCTATCTACAAGAGTGGAGACAGAGACAGTGTTCATAATTACAGGCCCATATCTATCTTGTCATCACTATCAAAGGTACTAGAGAAACTACTGAATAATAGACTACTAAATTTTTTAAACAAATATAACATCCTAGCGCCTAATCAATTCGGTTTCAGGCGTGGTAAATCCACGGAGGATGCTGTGAGTTCTCTTATTGAACAAATAGTTGACACTTTGGATAAAAGACAAAAATGCCTAGGGATCTTTCTGGATCTTACCAAAGCTTTTGATACTGTCTCTGTTTCTAAACTCTTGTTAAAGATGGAACGCATGGGAATCCGTGGTTATGCCCTTCGGATCTTTGAAGATTACCTCTCTGGCAGAACCCAGTCAGTTAAAATTGACACTTTTGTTAGCGAATCTGCTCCTTTAAATTTTGGCGTGCCGCAGGGTTCGATTCTAGGCCCTACTCTTTTTCTCCTTTATATTAACTCCTTATGCAAGCTTTCTCTCGCCAACTGCTCCATTTTTACTTATGCTGATGATACTGCGTTACTCATCCATGGCAAGAGCTGGCCTGAGGTTCTTACCGGAGCCGAAATAGCTCTAAGACGTGTAATGCAGTGGTTATCCAGTAATCTCTTAACTTTAAATCTAAATAAAACCACATACTTAACATTTTCGCTAACAGCTTCCTCTCAGCCACTTACGGAACACTTTACTCTTAAAGCTCATACTTGCATCCCAATAACATCAAACTTTTCATCTTCATCTTGTAGTTGTCCTATTTTAGCCAGATCCTCCCAGGTCAAATACCTTGGAGTGTGTATTGATCCTTTCATCAGTTGGAAAAACCACTTATCTCTTCTTACTATCCGAGTCCGTAAAATGATTTACCTTTTTAATAAACTCCACTTTTCACTGGACTTCAAAACTCTCAAGATGATATATTGTGTCCTCTGTCAATCTATTCTGACATATTGCATATCGGTTTGGGGAGGTGCTGCAAAAACATATTTATTACCGTTGGAACGCGCACAGAGAGCTGTACTTAAAGCCATGTCTTTTAAGCCCTTTAGGTATCCTACGGCACAGCTTCTTAATGAATGTCAAACCTTGTCTGTGAGGCAGCTTTTTGTTCTGGGAACAGTTATAAAAAAGCACAGCTCCCTACAGTATGACGTAAATATGTCAAATAAGCGGCGCTCACATAAAGTCTGTGAGACTCAGCGGTTTGGTAGCTCTCTAGCGGCACGGAATCACAAAGTGATTGGATGTCATCTCTATAATATTATAAATAAAGAATGTAACATTTACCCACTCAATCGATCCGAGTGTAAAAAGAATGTTTCAGGCTGGCTTCTAAATAAAAGTTACGATGAAACCGAGAACCTGCTTAAATTATCAATACTGTAACGGGAAACATTCTTCATCATCAAACACCTCAATCACGTACACGCATAGTCTACCATACCTATATAACACGCACCCTCACACCCACACTCACACCTCACTCACACACTATACACGCACTTCATACACTACTCACACCACACACCACACAACACAAACTACATACATCATTACTCTCAAATAAATATTTTATTTTTCATACTACATAATAATCACTTTCCGCGAACACGGTACACTCAAAAGCAAATAATGTAAAAAAGTTTAATAATGCGAGGGCCCTGGTAACCATAACACAAGTTGAATCTTAATTTGGTTACCAGAGTTCAACAAAACAATAGCATTTAAAAATTGTCTTTTGTTTATCAGTGTGTATTTTTATTTTGTTTATCAATGTGTATTTTTATTTTGTTTATCAGTGTGTATTTTTATTGAAAATAAATATTATTATTATTATTAAGCGTGCTTCCTTATGAGCCGTTGTCAGAGCAACTTTTTTTACGTGTCGTCGATAATGTAATCCCATTGAGTGTAATGCGTTTCTTATCACTCTTGGACAAACATTATATATTTGGGCGAAATGACTCGTTGACACAAAGCCGTTTTCTTCAAATTGCCTTCTCATGTCAGATTTTTGTGCAGCGTTAAGAATAGGACGGCGACCAGAATTATTGTGACGATGATCGACTAGTGCACCTTCTTCGCCATGTCTCCTTATCCAGAATCTCACACTATCTCTGGTCACATTTAGACGACGTGATATCTCGGAGATGTTGTAGCCAGCTTCATGTTCGGCAATAATTGCTGCTCTTTCTTCAACACTTAAAGGTCTTGGCATTATGAAATCGTTAGGTATTTAGGAGAAATTATGATATTTTGCAATGATGACATTCACCGATTGACAATAGTTTTGAATATTATTGAACTGAAATAATAATGGCAGATTGAACCAACAAGAAGGTTTTAATTTATCTAAGTCTTGTTGAAAAGATAAATAGTCAAACAACTTGATCTGAATAATTTTGAACTTTATTATCGAACAGTTAAACATTATTTTCTATAATTCGAGTCTATTCTATAACATAGTTTCAAAAGGTAGTATGTGCTCGCGATACGTTGAACGAATCAATTTGGAAATTGACGAACCTTTTCATTCCGTCACTGTACTTAGCTACTTATCTATCCTATTATCCTTTTATATTTTATAACTTCTAACTAACATGGAATTATCACTCACTGGTTTTAAACAGTAAATAATATCTAAGGCCCGTCTCCACCAAAATAACATAACCCATTTAACTCGAATACCATCTCTTTGCTTTATTAAATATGAATCCTTGGGTCGAAACTATTTGTAGACGTGGTTTAGTCACGTAACCGCGGCTTCGTAGCTATTGTGAGATGAATATTGCAAGTTTGGTTTGACCCCGATATTATTGGCCACATAACTGACATGTTGATGATATATGTACAGATATAAATAGATATAATACACACACATGCAGTGAAACTAGATAGGTACCAAGGAGAGTAATTTAAAGAAATAATGGAGCAACCGTCAAGCAAGATAAGTAGATTAACAGATTCAAATTCACAAAACACCTGTATTCTCGCTAGATATATTTTACACAACCAGTTACAAGATTTATTCAGTTTTTATGGTTCCGTACCTCAAAAGGAAAAAAAACGTAACCTTTATAGGATCACTTTGTTGTTCGTCCATCCGTCCGTCCGTTCGGTCGGTCAAGACCCTTTATCTCGGGAACGCATCGAGGTATCGCGTTGAAATTAAAATGATATACCTACTCAGTTTTACAGTCTAAGTAAACGTAAAAGTTCTAAGTAAACGTAAAAAAAAGATCCTGCGGCCTATTTATACCGCAAAAAACGTAGGTTTATTTCGGAATCAAAATTTATAGGGTAGGTACTTCTCATTGACCTTGAATCATGATAATAATATGTGGCAATAAGCAATGTCGTGTAGTACAAGTAAAGAAAAAAAACCATAAATTAGTTGCTACATCAGAAAGAAAAACAACATTATCGGGAAAAAACAGAAAAAATCTTCAGCCTCGATTCCCATGATGAACAAATTATTTACACACCTACAAGTTTGTACGGAACCCTCGGTGCGCGAGTCCTTGGCTGGTTTTTGTTATCATTATAGTAAGGGTCATCATTTATCATATAATGTTTGTAATAATCTCAGATAAAATCTCTCGTGTTTCTTTAAATGAAATCAATATACGTTCTATCGTTTTTAACCTTCTGAACCAAGCGTTAGAATTTTACATGAATGAAAGTGACGATTAAAAATACTTGTAATGAATTTAATAAAGATAAATTTGAGTTATATAATATGTTCACATATTAAGATAAAATTCAAATGAAATAATCAGGTATCTAGGATAATCAGGTCATTGAAATAGGAAGTTTTTTTACTTTAAAAATGAACAAACTTTTATTATGCTACGGCAAAAATATGCAAGTTTCATAGATAAAGATAACAGTTACAAGATGTGAACAACAACTTTTTGGCTCAAATGCCCAGACACGACTGAAGCTTGGGCAACCCTCTGTGAATTAGGGTACTGCTGTCGAGTATTCATTTACATATTTAACTCATTAAAATTTCAAATATATATATATACCTAAGTAGGATATGTCTTTACGGTGGTGTTTTATGTAGTCATTTCATAATATTTATCTCTAACATTTAGACATTGTGAGCAGTCAACAGCCTTTTTTTAAAAAACAGTTTTAATTTAAAGTTTATAAAAATATTATAAGAAACTGGTTATGAAGTACTGGTAATGAAGCAGTGTTTGCATTTGCTGTCACGAGAACGTAAATGAGTGATTAAATTGAACTATAACTTTAAATCGTTTCAATCATTTTATGACAGGAGTATGTTCTTTCTAATTGTTTATTGTAGGCAGAAATAATTCAATTCAGGGGATCTATAATGGCCGTTCGATCAAATATTGTTCGATTTGTTCGTGTAATGAATTTCTCCAGTTATTGATAATAATCGGTCTGCACCTTTGGGCTGGTCTCTAATTATGAGCGAAAGAACCACGACATAAATTGAAAAGGCATAAAATGCTACATTTCATAATTTTAATGTCAATTTTATTCCATACCTACAACGATTCACTCTTTTAGGTAATTCATACAATAATGTGTTCAATCTCAATAATGTTGTTACTTCGTTTAGACTTTAGCATTTAAAAATGGTAAAAGTATGACTGTTGTTAGATATTCATAAATATGGGTATTGATTACAAGTTTACCGAACTAGCTACAGCTACCTAGCTTTTTAACCTATTCTCGAAAAAAAATCTACGGTTTTTTTTATTTGTAAGCTTTACGTTCTGGATAATTTGCGCACTCTAGCCTAGCCATGTTTACAGTAGGTAATGTATAAATCTAATTTATAAGTTACCTTGATATTAACCTGCCTCATAATTTCTAAAGACGTGTTTAATAAATATAATACCTGAACTATTATCTAAGATTTCCATGAAAACTAGGTATTATAGTTAGTTAACAAATTAAGTAGAATGTAACACTGGCTTACTTTTTTCACCTTTGCTTTTTTGTTCGTGAATTCATTTGACATACCTATACATAATACATACATTTACATAAAGTAGGTACAATTACTTGTCATGCAAGTATAGGTAGGTATACCTACCTACTATGTTTTTTTTTGGAATATAGGAAATTGAATAGTAGTTCAAAAAAATTGCGTAGGTATATTAAAAAGTTTAAATAGATTAGGGGACTTACAAGATTGGTCACGTACTACTTAGCTAATAAGGTTTGTAAAAAGAATACATTGTTTCTTCATTGTCAATAAAAGTGAATCAATCTTTAAAATTACTTTCGTGAAAGGGTATGGGTGGAGACGAATAGGTAGCAGCCGAAAGCTACGCGGGGTGTAGTACTGGGCAGGGAGGGAGTCGCCGGGCTCGGGCGGGTGGATCGGGTGTCTTAATCGTTCAGTTGCTTTTGTAACGAGTCTACCGTGAAGTATAAAGTATAACAGATTGGATTTTGGGCTTACAATCATAAAGGCCAAAGAGCTGACACAACTAAAAATGCTATAGCTTGCGTAACAGCTACCCGTGTATATACAATTAAAAGATACACAATGTGGGTTTGATTATATTAACGTCATTCTATTCGAAGGGTGTGTACTAAAAAGTAATCCCCCGTAAAAGTAGCAAAGGCCGCACTCTCAACGATGGTGTTGTAAAAATAGGTCGATACGATAACACAGTTTACACTTCAGTTTACACTTGGGGTAATGTTATGTGAATTTACCTACTCCGGTAGGTATTCTTATGTTACTTTTACAATTTTTGCATGAGTGCCTACACAAATGGAACGAAATAGAACAGTGCTTTTTGAAAAATCCATATAGAGTAATTATTAGTTGGACCTGGGGTTTTTGTTCAGTCTTTTTTTACTCGATACCTACGTAACATCGATTACATATTTCATAATCATACATCGTTTTTCAACACAAATAATACCTAATACAAACAATACCTACTATAGTATAATGTTAACCGATAAACTATAATTGATTATCGATTAACCCTAAGAAACCATATTACAATATATCGAAACGGTGAAAGTTACATTTTTAAAGTGGATGTAGCGTTTTTGTTTATTACCTACGTTAAATTCAAGGACCTACGAGGCGATACAATGCGAATTGTATATAGAACGTATGTTATGTTATAACAGTTTTCAAAACATGATTTATATCTACTGTCGAAATTTTAAATAAACACATTAATTGTTTATTTAAAATTTATTGTAAGTTATCATGAAAATACTGTTTTGCATGTGATAACACATTTATTCAACAATGATATAAAAATGTAATTAAAAAAAACATTTGTTAAAAATGCAGCCAAATTAGTAGCTCAAGATATTGATTTTTATAAACAATAAAAAATACATAACAATTCTGAGACCCGTAGTAAAACGTTGCTGAATATACTGTGTATCGACCCTTTAAAATGTATTGCCATACACCGCATACACAAATCACAAAATAACGGAGTTACAGTAACAAGAGGCTTTGTTATGCCCTCGCCTTACTCTAATCAAATCAAAATACTGTATAATAAATACAAACTATATTTAAGTGATACTTAAGTAGTGAAAAGTTCTGTGAAAAATCAATTATTTTGTCTAGTTTTATTTTGGTTGAAACAAGAACTTGATTTTTCAGTTTGATGTGGTTCAATTTAATACCTAATATAATTTCGACCTCGTATCAGTCGGATCATATTATGGTAGGGGAGGCGAATAGGGGATTTCGGGATTTACTCGAGCGCGGCAGATTAACATAAGGAGGGCAACCTTGCACCTTGTGAAGTACTCTCACCAAATCTGAGCCCTCTATATAGTGTCGAACGTCTAGGGTAGCCCGTCAGATTAGTAAAAAAAAAAATCGATGGTTTGAAATACTCGAGCGCGTCAGATTAAGGTAAGGTAAGTTAGTTACATGCAAAATAGTGTACATTTCAATAATCTGACAATTTGGGCGTGACGAAAGAAAATTGGAGACTCGCAAAGTTGCAAAAAAAAACGTCACCTGGATATTCTCGAGCGCGATTAGTTTTATTTTATTTTGAAGGAAATTAGTCACGAATCACGGAAATATCTTAATCTGCCGATTTGCACAAGCCGAAGTAGCTAAAATCATTATTAAGTGTATAGTCCAGGA
This sequence comes from Ochropacha duplaris, assembly GCA_951361185.1. NCBI lineage: Eukaryota > Metazoa > Arthropoda > Insecta > Lepidoptera > Drepanidae > Ochropacha > Ochropacha duplaris. Next base: position 9,280,094 of record OX592690.1, read on the forward strand.
ATATTATGAGTTTCACCTCAGAATGAGACATAGTCAGCTATTATCTTGTATTAACCTTTATTTTGACAGCTTAAAACTTGTCTCAAAAGCTACTTATCATAGGGTGCCCACGACTTCTGATTTTTCAAGGTCAAAGGTTAAAAAATCTTTATTGTAAATATCTCGTTTTCTATGGGTTTTTTGGTATATGTATATCGGATAAATATTGTAGAAGGATTAAATTCTCTACAACTTTTGTACAAACATTTTTTTATATTTTTTTTTTCCAAACCGTCAGATTAAGGAAATTCCTCAACATAATTGTCAGATTATGGGTCAGTACAACAAGACCATCAAGAAGAACCGCCTGTATAAAAATCTGACGCGCTCGAATAAATCAAGGTCACGATTTTTTTTTGTATTTTCGAAAATCGGCCCTGACTGATGGTCGCGTCCCAGTCTTCAAAACAAGAGCTACTGGAGGGTTCACTTAACATCCCTTATCAATGTCTGACGCGCTCGAGTAAATTTTTCTTTTAAATATTTTCAACCCTTTCGTACGGCCACCCCCACCACTCAAAACGGCAGATTATTATTTTTCCGTTATCAGACAGACGTGGCGCGACTACCCTATTAATATCTGACGCGCTCGAGTATTTCTTGGTGACTGTTTTTTTTTACATTTTTGAAACCCTGTAGACGCTCCCCCCACCGCTGAAGGGGAAAATATCACATAACCTTTTTTTTCTTTATTCCACCTAATCTTCAAATTCCAATAGGTCCCAAAGACGCTCGAGTAACTACAAATTTAGCATCATTGCCTCCCCTACCATTATCTATTTTTATCAAATCTACGATAAAAATATTAGTATCGACTATCGATTTCGATAATTTTATGCTTGATCACCTAATGTTATGACAAAAATATGAAACTTTCATTTTGTAGTCGGAGAAATTGTACAGAAATCATTGTAAGCCGTCTAGGATAATCTGAAAGTTACGCAACCGTCGTTTCATTTTCACGCTAGCTATTGTTGAATTTATTGCGTGATAAAAAGGTGTTAAATGTGCCCGCAGATATTTTTATTCATATTTATATATCCTATTAACGCTAAGCCATAACCGAATTACATAGAATATTTTTCAGAGCCCTTGTATCTGTCACGTACCTAGGTAGATATACCTATATACGAAAAGTCGGTTTATATTATGTATAGCAGCTTCGTAGGCATACACACTTTTCCCAATTCCAAACGTAAAAAGCATCCAATGGGAAAGTAAAAACGTATTAGCACCTAATGGTTCTTCAATCTCGTTACAATGTCGACCCTTGCAAACAAACTGGGTCACAACCGGAACTCAACCAAAAAATTGCGTTAATTACTGATGCGAAAAAATCGAAAGTAAAATGAACAATATAAAAGGTATACCAAAACACATTTAATTACCTGATTGGAATTGTGTTACCTACTTATCATTTTCATACTTTTCGGTCGAACAGGTGGAATTAAGTAATTAATACTTTTAATTATTCGGGCACAAACTCTGAATATATTTCGATTCAAAATTGATATGCATTGCATTTAATTTTAAATCGAAATATATTACAATACACTGAAGAAATTATACTAATACTATTTCAAAGCGAATCGTTGTTAGCTATATTACGAGTGTGTTCAAACAGGCTTATGCATCCAAATTCATTGTTTAAAAACAATATTCTGTAGTTATGATGTTCCACAAATAAATATATCTACTTATCACATAGGTGCCAAGTATAACTATATTACCTATGCTTTTTGTAACAACGAAGTGGATTAATCTTTAGTTCTAATAGTAAATCATCACAGCGCGTTATAATCTTTATAACGTGTCACGATGTTGGTCCGCGATGAACTCCGAAACTACTAAACCGATCTTAATGAAACTTGGCACACACATAGATTATATCCTGGAATAAGAGATAGGGTACTTTTTATTCCGAGAAAAGATTCTTTGAGTTTCTTTTGTCATTTAAGCTGTAGTATGTAGGTACATATATATATACTTGCTTTCCGCCCCGCGGTTTCACCCGCGTATCCTTATTACCCATTTAGAGATTGAATTTCAAAAAAACCTTTCTTATTCCTCGTCTACATCTTTAAAACAATACCTGTGAAAAAAAACAGCTTTCTAGGTCTAAGGGCTGCGGGCTGTAGGCTGGGCGTTGATGAGTCAGTCCTTCTCATTTTTATACTAGGAGACGGAAATAACTCCTTTGAACCCCCGTTTCACCCCTTCTGAGGTGGAATTTTAGAAAACGCTAAAACACGTGTTTTTTTATTTTTATTTGTTAGCCTAAAAACAAAGTTTCATGGTTCTAGCTTCAAAAATGACGGAATACCGTACAAACTTTCAACCACTTTTTCACCCCCTAAGGGTTGAATTCTAGAAAACGCTAGAACACATATTTCCTTATTTTTGATTGTTAGCCTAAAAATAAAGTTTCATGGTTCTAGCTTCAAAAATGATGCAACTTCACTAAAAACTTTCAACCCCTTTTTCACCCTCTTAGGGGTTGAATTTTAGAATACGCTAAAACACGTGTTTCTTTATTATTAATTGTTAGCTTAAAAATAAAGTTTCATGGTTCTAGCTTAAAAAAATGGCCGACTTCCATACAAACTTTCAACCCCCGTTTCACCCCCTCAGGGGTAGAAATTTAAAAAACGCTAATATACATGTTTCTTTATTTTTAATTGTTAGTCTAAAAACAAAGTTTCATGATTCTAGCTTCGAAAATGACCGACTTTCATACAAACTTTCTACCCCTTTTTCGCCCCCTTAAGGGTTGAATTTCGAAAAATCCGTTCTTATTCTCCGGTCTAAGGGTTTAGGCTGGGCGTTGATAGATCAGTCAGGACTTCTACTTTTATATATATAGATAGATAGATTAGGTCTTTACCTATGAAATTGCCATTTTGTATGAAAAAAATTTAACGATTTTTTATTTGTATTAATCGAAGTAATCACCCATGCAATTAATGCATCTTTGTCAACGCAGTGGCAGTTTATTGATGCCCTTCTTAAAGAAATCAGCTGGACGGGAGGCAACAAATTCTTGAAAGGCATTTTGTACTGCCTCTCGGGTATTGATTTTTATTCCCGCCAAGAAGTTATCCAAATTCTGGAAAAATTTGTAGTCTGTAGGCGCAAGGTCTGGTGAGTAGGGCGGATGACGGAGAGCTTCCAACCCCAGTTCTTGCAACTTGGAGACCGTCTGCTGTGCAGTATGAGGTCGCGCGTTGTCGTGCAGGAGCAGCGGAGACGAGCGATTGACCAATGCTGGTTGGAGATGTGCCAGCTTCTCCATCACTGTGTTCAGTTCTTCACAGTACACATCTGTAGTAATGCTCACCCCGTTTGGTAAGAAGCTGTGATGAATCACACTGGCGCTAGACCACCAAACAGTGACCATCACTTTTGTAGGGGTAAGTTTTCGTTCAGGGCATTGTTTAGGTACTGAACCAAGATCCAAACAACTTGCTGAGCGCTTGCGGTTATCAAACAGAATCCATTTTTCATCGCAGGTAACAATGCGGTTCAAAATTCCTTCATTTGTGTGTCTGTTGAGCAGTGCAAGGCACGTCTCGACGCGTACTTCGCGCTGGCGGTCATTGAGTTCGTGGGGCACCCATTTGTCAAGCTTTTTTACCTTGCCAATTTGACGCAAATCGACCAATATTGTTTTGACGCTAACGTCGAAAGCTGCTGCTAATTCAGCCGTAGATTGTGTATCATCAGCTTCCACAATCGCCTTTAATTCGTCATTGTCAACCAAAGTCTTCGGAAGGTCGCGAGGTTCATTTTTCAGGTCGAAATTTCCAGAACGGAAGCGAGCAAACCAATAACAGGTGGTGTGTTGGTTTGTAGTGTTAGCTCCGTAAACGTCGTTGATGTTGCGTGCCGCTTGTGCCGCGTTGCTGCCACGACGGTACTCATATTCCATAATTACTCGAATTTTTAACGTATCCATGATGACGAAAAAGATTGAAATGCGATGAAAATGTAACACTAAGCAATAAACAAATGACAACTTTTGGAAATAAAAATCCATGTTTTTAAAATAAAATTAATTTGAAATTAGAATTCTTAGCCAAACAAAAAATATTTTGATTTGAAATGGCCAGTACTGCAGAACGGCAATTTCATAGGTAAAGACTTATTATATAATATATGTACTAAGTTGTCGAACAAGTATTTGGTCCGCCTGATGGTAAGCGGTTACCGTAGCCTATTGCAACACCTTGTTCTTAAGAAAAAATAATGCTCTGAGGAAATATTACAAAATAAATTACTTACGTGATGTGGGAATCTTATTGTCGTGAGAAGTCTAATAGATAGAATTAACAAATAAAATATATTTTTTTAATTGAAATTTCACCAACTTCATTATTTTTGTGACATCCTAAGTAGGTACATCAAACAAGTATGTAAAATACCTTTATTGAAAAAATATTAATCAATGTCGGTTGTAGTGTGTTATATTGTGACTTTTACACAAAATGGAATAATTAATGTTTGTGTTACAAATACCAACGGAATAAATTCTCACCAATGAAATGCAAGGAAATCTCTTTGCAGGGAAAATCTATTTTGTTTTGTTTTAAATGTAAAATAACTATATATGAACAGTTTGATTTAATGAAATGAAATGTTAGGGACGCGTTCCCAAAATTGATAGGTACAAAATCGAACTACTACATCGACACGGGCCGTGCACACAAGTGTACGCACGACTAACTGCGAGAATAGTAGTCAAGTGAACTCATTTTGATACTTTGAAAGATTCATTTTTTACGTATTTCTTTGTAATAAAATTATGGTACCAAGCAATATTTATTATTGCTGTTTATATTTTTACGAATTACCTCCGGATTTGACGGACTGACCTGAAGGTGTACTTCGGTGACTGCTACTGGAACTCCTCGACGAGTTGTACTAGGTGAGCCGAATTTGGGCTTGTTTTGTTAGTTATGATGAGACCTTACCTTCGGATTTGATGGAGCGACCTGAAGGTATACTTCGGTGACTGCTAATGGAAATCCTCGACGAGTTGTACTAAGTGCGCCGGGTTTGAGCTTGTTTTGTTAGTTATGATGAGACCTTACCTCCAGACTTGATGGAGCGACCTGAAGGTATACTTCGGTGACTGCTACTGGAAATTCTCGACGAGTTGTACTAGGTGAGCCGGGTTTGGGCTAATTTTTTTAGTCATGATGAGACCTTACTTCCGGACTTGATGGAGCGACCTGAAGATGTACTTCCGTGTCTGCTACTGGAACTTCTCGATCAAGTTCGGAGGTAAAGTATCATCATGACTAACAAAATGAGCCCATACTCGGCTCACCTAGTACAACTCGTCGAGGAGTTCCAGCAGTAGTCACCGAAGTATACCTTCAGGTCGCTCCATCAAGTCCGGAGGTAAGGTCTCATCATGACTCACAAAACGAGTCCAAACTCGGCTCACCTAGTACAACTCGTCGAGGAGTTCCAGCAGCAGTCACCGAAGTATACCTTCAGGTCGCTCCATCAAGTCCGGAGGTAAGGTCTCATCATGACTAACAAAACGAGTCCAAACTCGGCTCACTTAGTACAACTCGTCGAGGAGTTCCAGTAACAGTCACCGAAGTATACCTTCAGGTCACTCCATCAAATCCACAGGTAAGGTCTCATCATGACTAACAAAATGAGCCCAAACTCGGCTCACCTAGTACAACTCGTCGAGGAGTTCCAGTAGCAGTCACCGAAGTATACCTTCAGGTCACTCCATCAAGTCCGGAGGTAAGGTCTTATCATGACTAACAAAATGAGCCCAAACTCGGCCCACCTAGTACAACTTGTCGAGGAGTTCCAGTATCAGTTACCGAAGTACACCTTCAAGTCGCTCCATTTTATAGCGAAATAAAAATCTTACCATGTCAAGTATGAAATTTGGTGTATCGAATATTTTGTGTTTTTACAGCGATCTTTTTCTACTCGACCGCTCCAAACAGGCGACACCGGTCCACTCTTGACGGCGGCCGCGGGCGGACTAAAGTTTCATTCAAAATGCTTGTGCAATATATCAAGACGATATCAATACTAAAATAACCATTATTGCAATCCATTAAGATTCATCAAGAATAGGTTGGGTTTTCATTTTTTCTGCGACTATTTATAGCATTTAAAAAAAAAAGTGATGTAATGAAGAATTTAATATGTTTGCCTACATATAGTATTTTTAAAAATAGTAAAATATGTTAATAATAGCACAAAAAATGAACCTAAACTCAACCCGGTGTCGATAATTTTGTGGAAAATGGCAACGACAAATCGATTTAACATTACAAGAAACTAAAATTTTCAATAATAAAGCAAGTCTTATTTGAAGATGAAGAACCAATCTATACGAGGTAGTTATTAGTTATATTGGATTTTGTTTGGTTATGCCATACAATGTACCGAAAAACAGCTTAAATTTGCCTGATATGCGAACGCGCCCTTAATTCATCCAAATAGGCCTTCACAGGCACTTATGAATAGTCAGACTACTGCACGGTAATGCACGGTTCGGAAGGTTGCTTTTGCTGAGAAGAGCCGGCAATAAAATCAGCAATTACTCTTTTAAAAACAACTTAAACCTATTACATTCAATAATTATTTATCTAGTCTCACTGACAATATTTGCTTATTATGGCGGCAAAACTAGTAATCTATAGAATTTAATTATGACTGACTTAGTAAACCACAAACTCAAGTACCTAGATCAGCCCCCATAAGCAGCACCTGTTCACAAGTATGACGCGTGTGGCAGGCTCTGCAGTTTACGTAAGTTTAGTATACCATAGGGGATGCCTAATTAAATATTCCCAATTGTACAGAGCTTAAAATAAAAGCATTAACTACCCACCAGCATATTGCAAACATTGACTAATGCAATACGGGAGTTAACATTTAATTTAAAGGAATCGAACCGCATACAATTGACTCGGGGCAACTGCAGCTTTATAATTTTGTATTGGTTGAGCAGTTTCCTAGTTTAATCTTGTAATACCTCTAAGGAATAATACAAAACATTGTATAATCCTTTGTCAAGCTAATAGTCGTCAATTTTAACTACTATCAGGCAAAGCGCTAGTAAAATTGTGTTAGCATTACGGTGAATTTGCCGCGTGGTAATTAATGAACTTCATTGAATTTCGCCCTCATAATTTAGAATTCTATAATATTTAGACACCGGGCGTTGCTCATAAATTAAATATTTATTTTCTATGTACATCTTTATATTTATTGAATAATTGGAAACAGGGCAGGCAGATGACGATGATGATGATTTATTTTCTCCATAAGTACATTATAATTTTGTTTGCATGTTTGCTTACAAGCAGACGTTGTTCTGTCAAAATTACAATATTATTTTTTCCGCTCTTGATAAAATTTTAGTATAATAAAAAAATAAATTGGTATGGGTCCGTTCTAATATGAATTGATTTTGCCGAAGCACAAACCAATTTAAATATTTTAGAGTAGTTCCATACATAATTCAGAAAAACAGAAGTTTGTCTACGAAGTTTTGTTCTATTCATTATACCATGTCGCCCTATCGTTAATAAATACCAATGGTAAAAATAAATGGCATTTTATTTTGTTTCACCGTTTTATAAGTAAGATATCAATTTTAGATACTCAAAGTCGAGCTAAGGTCATTTACATTATTATTGTAGGTATGATAGTTTACTGATAATTTTGTTTCGAAAGTCAAAGCGACTGTCACTAATAAGAATACATCTGATATCTTTTTTATCACTTCACCATTGTATCTATTAACGATTGTGGCTTGTGGCATGGATATTAAATTTGAGGATAGAGTACCTACATTCAGAATAACGCTAATGGAAATTTTTACGTTCGAAATGAATTTTATCGGCAGTAGGTAGGTACTTATACCTACCGCTGAATTGTTTGCCTCGAATGTGATCGAACCATGCGGTTGTGTTTCATATTTAAATCACAATTGAATTTAGTTAATTTTTAATGTGATCAGTCTTAAAAAGTAAACAAAACAAAAGGATAACGCATATCCATCGTCTGGATTATCTGTGGTCTTGAGTTTATTCAAAAATGGAAAAAAATACCCTACTGTATTTCTCGAGTTTGTTTTTTTTTCGACGTAAACTTAATTCGGACTTAGGTATAACGAACATTTTAAAATAATAAATTACCTAATCGGCCCAGACATTCTCAAGAGTGGCGCGTACAAATAAACAGCATTTCATATGTAGGGTTCCGTACAAAAAAAAACCGGTCAAGTGCGTGTCGGACTCGTGCACCGAGGGTTCCGTAATAGAGCCTCAAGGATTTTTTTCGATTACGTTTTCGATTACCTTATTTGAGGTAGGTGCCAATTAAGCTAGACCTCTAAATTGTATGAGCGCCGATACAACTTAGAGGTCTATCTTAATTGGTGGTTTCTATGTATGTATGGGGACACCCTTTAATTTTCAACTATTTTTATTTTTTGGAATTTTTCCTTTGTTTGTGCTGTAAGACCTTGCTTTTTGCCAAATTTCGTGATTCTAGGTCAACGGGAACTACCATATAGGTTTTCGACCCAAAACCTATAGGGTACTTCCGGTTCAACTAGAATTGTCAATTTTGGTTAAAAGCAAGGTCTTACAACACAAGTAAAGGGAAAATTCCGAAAAATAAAAAATGTTGAAAATTAAGGTAAATTTTGGTACTTACAAGTTTTCGCGAAAATCTAAATTTGCCTATATCTTTTTATGGTGTTGACTCAGGACATTGATTTTCCTGAGATAATCGGTGGTAACACACGGACAGATAGGCAGACAGACAGACGGACAAGAAAGTGATCCTATAAGGGTTCCTTTTTTTACCTTTTGAGGTACGGAACCCTAAAAACGGATCCCTTATAGGATCACACGTGCGTCTGTCTGTCCAGTCATGTCACAGTATTTGCTCCGAATCTACTGGATCAATTCTGGTGATATTTGGTATGATGGTTTAATTCTATGAAAAATTCAAAAAGTACGCCTGTATTGGTCCAAATTATCAATTTATGCCTTTTGCGGTTGAGACCATGGGTCCGTGGGGGTCTGAAGCTCGTCGTTTCGCAAATATTTTATGTAAAAAATTAATCGAGGCCTCGGGTGACCGGCGGGCGGGGAGCTTTTTCCGCCAACGCATCAGCTTGGCCATCCAAAGAGGAAACGCCGCCAGCCTTCTGGGAACCTTGCCGATCGGCAGCAGCGGCAGCCTCGAAGAAGTTTTTTATGTATTGTAATTGTACATTTGCATGTATATTTTGTACATTTGTTGTAAATAATAAATATATTAATATTATTCTATGACCCAAACACAGATGTACAACGTAAATATATTTTTTTTAAATAAGGGTCATTTTAGGAGGATATATTAGGTATGTAAAAAAAGTTTTGCAAACCTTACTGTGTCATATATCAAATGAAAATGCTCGTTATGAGGATCTCAAATATATTTTTGTTATCTATTATTGTAAAGTAAATAGTTTTTATTTTATTCATGAAAGAAGACGAAAATTGACCATTGACCGTAACCGTCGCAGTAGTTGTATTAAATGGTATCTTTTGTTCACAGATATACGCCATGATTTGTGTCATTTCACAATTTCAAGAGTATTTGGCTGGGAGGGGTACAGCTGCCCACAATTTTTCAGACAGGGTAACTATAATAATATTACACTTATGATAAAAGGGCTCAAATCTATGCAAACAATAAGTTGGTTTTATATCCTCGCTGTTACAAGAATTGAAAAAAGGGGGATTCCAATTTCTATGCATGTTCTCATTATAAGAGGTTTGTGTTTGTATTTATAGAATTGAATGATATATATATTATTCAATAAATCCTTGTAAGTGATGATGTCGCGTAGGTGATAAGCACACAAAGCTTATAAGGAAACTGTCTCTCCAGTGCAGCTGTCGACAGACTTTCTACTTAAGGGTGGTATCCATCCAGTCGAGTAGGTACTACAAAGTACCCTACCACCGTGCTATGGTCTCTTCACGATGTTTTCCTTCACCAAAAACTCAAGTTCACTGTAGGATTCGAACCCATGACCTTCGCCGCGCTATCTGCGTCACCACCACAGAGCTATCATCGATTCAATTTCATAACTGAAACTGAAAAAGCCATCATCTATCCTAGATTCACTGCAAGTATGAAATAGTACCTAAGCATTATCGAGGAATTTCTTAAGGTGGCTTATTTCACAATCGAGGACTAAAATAGTACCTACACACCCTTCAATTCAGTCGGTATGTTAGGTAAAGGTTGATTGATTAACATGCCAAATGCGATCAAAAGGACTAATGGGCTAGAGAGGCCTTTTCTCGGCGTTGGTATTACCTATCCGTTTTTTTACCCCATTTGACACGTTTCTGTTTATTGTGTGATGTTTTGACTGGTATAAGCGAAATTGATTTTATTTGGAATAACAATTATTTGTAACTAATAGTTTGGGTAAAGTAGTTCAAATACTATGCTGTAACATTACATATGTAACTTCTCTGTAAACACGTTAATAGATTTTTTCATTTGAATCTACATACTAGCAATAGGATTAACATTTTAATAAGTAGAACCGCGATTCCTGTTTTTTTATGTTGTATTGGGATGAGCGTCTTACCTAAAAGCCCTTATAGGCAATCTCCAAGTTTCGACACTGCAGGAATAGAGAGAATATATTAACTATTTTTATTTCCTCAGAAAATTATTAAATCACATCATAGTCTGAGAACACATAGAGATAAATTTAAGTTAATTTTTGCCAGTCGTATTAAATCCATTGAAAATCTATTGCAACAAAATCAATAAGTAGATAGGTACCACATTTTTTTAACAGGTACCTACCTACTGTCAAAGTCCAAACCGTCTATCCAGATTAGATCTGAGGAGGGCATTTATGAAGACCAAGGTACGGAAGCTATACTGCCGGTTCGGATGATACAATTTAATTTAGTTATTATTTTGATTAAGGTTAGGCTCGAGCTTGCACAATCTCGCTCAAAATTTTAGCCTTAGTTCCCTTACTAAATTGAAGGCTAACAAGTTATTAGCTGAGAGTGAGCGAATTTTATGAGTCGTAAAAATATACTTTGCAGAAAGTACTCGTATTTAACGTAATTACGTACATAACATGAAAACACATATCTAATAATATAAACAGAAACCCGATAAATAAATTATTATTATAATACCAAGAAAAAGGCACATTCTATCCACCCCTTTGATATATATTTCACATTTTATGTAACCAACACGGTTATTGCTTCAGCCGTACATACCCTACCATTAAACTTAATAACACTATGGAGTCATTCGTAGTATTTTATTTTATTCCTAGTACGTTATTTTACATGACACTTCGGCTGGCCATATTTTCTATTATACTTATATTATCGTAATATTTGTATCATATAAAGGCGTACCTATATTACCTACTGCTAGGAATTATTGGTATTATATGGTTTTTCCGATGGACCACAAACTGAATTGCTTCATTCAGTGAATAAATAAGTAACAAGTTTTTAGTTGCAGCTATGAGAGCACACTAACAGAAAACAGAACATTTTTAGACGAGGATTGGTTCAGTATTATTAATTGGTGTGCATTAAATAATATGACTATGAATCTAAGAATACAAAATTTGTAAAAAGGGATGTTTTTTCTTCACGAAATATTGGAAGAAGTTGCTAATAGATATAGGGAAATTCCATACAGGAAACTTCACAGGTAGTTTAAAGACACCAATAAGATGCTGGTTTTGTCAATAGCTTTGGCAAAACTAGTAAAGTCTGATCTTTGATAACCCTTTAGTAGGAGTAGTTACCACCCTTTTGACCACTTCACAATTAACTGTTTGCAGGGAAGAATAAAATAATATTCCAGTAACATTAAAATGAGTCATAAAGAGATTCAATGTCTAAGTCAAAATCATAAATTCAGTTTAGGCCCGAGGAGGGCACTTTATTATGAAGGTAAAATTTACTGAACTTACCGCCGGTAGGTACCGTGGCCAAGTCAGCATTTGAGAAGAATCTCAGCATAGGTATATATGTATCCTTAGGTATATATTTTTATGATCAGACTATTTTGACTACATTTTTAAAGAGTTTTACAAATTCCCGTTCATATTATAAATTCAAGGCAGAACATTAAAATGATAAATAGTAACCTAAACAAACTAATAATGACAATAGAGAATACGATCATGAAAAAGCATGAGCAAGGTGCATAAATACAAAGTGCAGCTATTTCCAGACATATTTATCTTCAATATAAATTACCTTGCTACGTTGTAATAATTAAATTCTTTCCTTTAGAACTTTATTAGTGAGTGATTTAATTAAATAATTAGTCTTCGTTACTGGGAGTGGTATTTTATTATAAAAATTTACGCTATTACCAAGGAATCACTAATTGGCCCCAGCCAATCTAAAATAAGGATCAATTAGTTTCTTATTATCCTCAAAGCAAGAAGATCAAGATCGAGATTGAAAGTGTTGACACAAGTATAGTTCTGTTTTCTAATTAAAACCCGTAAATTACATTTACCTAAGAAAGAACCTTAAAGTTATTGTTGCATCAGAATAAAAGTGGTAGTAGGCCAGCTGTTCTGTTTTTTTCCAAAGTAATGATTCTCAATTTTTCGATAGTTGGCGGCTGTACAGTTTACGGCTACTGCCCAGCAAACCACAACCACGAGCTCGCAATTAAGCGGTAGACGACGATCCGCCGGTAGACCGATGCCCAGTCGACACGACCCTGAAGAATTCTCCGAAGCACCATCTAAAGTAATCGGTAAGTAGATGATAACGAAACAACTACATTTGCTTAAAAAATGTGATACATGTAATTAAGTACATCATACATTTTTATATATTATAGCTGTCCCCCGCGGTTTCACCCGCGTTCCCGAGGGATCTTATTTTTGCCCGGGATAAAAAGTAGCCTATGTGCTATTCCAGACTATAATCTATCTCCATGCCAAATTTTATCCAGATCCATTCAGCCGTTCTGGCGTAAATGAGTAACAAACATACATCCATCCATCCAAACTTTCACATTTATAATATTAGTAGGATACTAGCTGTTCCGCACGGTTTCACCCGCGTTTCCGAGGGATCTTATCTTTTCCCGGGATATAAAGTAGCCTATGTGCTATTCCAGACTATAATCACGACTGAATTATGACTAATGTCTTGAGGTTACATAATCTACTTAGGGTACTTTTAGCAACAATTAAAAAAAAATTGGCTAAACAGCTGTTCTCTCTTGTACGTAATTATACTTTTATTAAAAAGGGTCTCGTCGGACACCCTGCTGGAACGAAGTTCCTTCCGCTATACATATAAGGTAAGGTACCCGATGTGTAGGGTAAAATAATTAGGGATCTCCACAATTCTAAATCTGGCCCTGCTCAAACCTACTAAATATAGATTTATTTTAAATAATTATTTTGAACATTATAAGCTTAATAGTGTATAAATCAGAAGTATTATTATTTGACGTACCTAAATAACAGAAGCGTGATCTGGCATAATTATAATTATTAGATCACGTCTATGAATTAGGCTATTATTATTAATTGGAAATGTCGTGACTGGGAGTTTAATTGGCGTTATTAAATACGAGTACCTACGTAACTTTTATATACCTACCATTACATTATTTTTTAAACAGTCTTGAAACTTTAATTATGAAATGGAGAAGGTAATTAGTTTTCATATTGTAAATGAAATAATAAATAATTCTTTGAAATATTATAAGGAATATTAAATTTACTACGCAGTGCACATAGACAGTGATGAATGTAAACTAATTTGATTAAAATTGACGACAGGAGAAATATAGCATTCATAAATAATACTGTTTTTTATTACTATTGCAGTGAGAAATAAAATAAATAAATAAATTTGTGTGTAGATAAAAGAGAAATACAGCATTCAACGTGTCCTACCTACTGTTATTCAACAGAAAATAAATAAATATTTATTTTTGACAGCATCAGTATTGTCGAAGCCCAGTCGATCTGCTGTGAAAAAACATGTCCAGTTTCCTGATGAGCAAAGTGTAATTGAAGAGGCAACGGAATTTGTACCAGAGGCACCATTTGTTGAAGAGAAGCCTGGTAAGATAATAATACTTTATATTAGTCTCGAAGCTACTTTAAAATTGGAAAAAAATCGTAAATATTTGAGTTTCAGGTTTGGAAAAAGAAACGAGTTGAATAAAGGTACCTAGGGACAAAAACAAATTGGATTTTATAGGAGTGAAATGTGACGGCAGCAAATGTGACGCCTAGTATACTGTGTATTATCTATGTGTGCCGCACCGATACAATCAATTTTTAAACGACTTCAAAAAAGGAGGAGGTTATAACTGTAGTTATCACAGATAGGAATAATAAGTATTAGGCCTTTACCTATGAAATTGCCGTTTTGTATGAAATTTGTATGAAACGATTTTTTTCATGTTTTTTTTATTTGTATTATTCGAAGTAATCACCCATGCAATCAATGCATCTTTGCCAACGCAGTTGCAGTTTATTGATGCCCTTCTTAAAGAAATCAGCTGGACGGGAGGCAACAAATTCTTCAAAGGCAATTTGTACTGCCTCTCGGGTATTGATTTTTTTTCCCGCCAAGAAGTTATCCAAATTCTGGAAAAAGTAGTAGTCTGTAGGCGCAAGGTCTGGTGAGTAGGGCGGCTGACGGAGAGCTTCCAACCCCAGTTCTTGCAACTTGAAGACCGTCTGCTGTGCAGTATGAGGTCGCGCGTTGTCGTGCAGGAGCAGCGTGGGGCACCCATTTGTCAAGCTTTTTTACCTTGCCAATTTGACGCAAATGGACCAATATTGTATTGACGCTAACGTCGAAACGTCGTCTAATTCAGCCGTAGATTGTGTATCATCAGCTTCCACAATCGCCTTTAATTCGTCATTGTCGACTAAAGTCTTCGGACGACCGCGAGGTTCATTTTCAGGTCGAAATTTCCAGAACGGAAGCGAGCAAACCAATAACAGGTGGTGCGTTGGTTTGTAGTATTAGCTCCGTAAACGTCGTTGATGTTGCGTGCCGCTTGTGCCGCGTTGCTGCCACGACGGTACTCATATTCCATAATTACTCGAATTTTTAA
Organism: Ochropacha duplaris; assembly: GCA_951361185.1. NCBI lineage: Eukaryota > Metazoa > Arthropoda > Insecta > Lepidoptera > Drepanidae > Ochropacha > Ochropacha duplaris. Next base: position 9,295,292 of record OX592690.1, read on the forward strand.
CGTATCCATGATGACGAAAAAGATTGAAATGCGATGAAAATGTAACACTAATCAATAAACAAATGACAACTTTTGGAAAAAAAAAACATGTTTTTAAAATAAAATTAATTTGAAATTAGAATTCTTAGCAAAACAAAAATTATTTTGATTTGAAATGGCCAGTACTGCAGAACGGCAATTTCATAGGTAAAGACCTATTATTTTTATTTTTACAGCAATATCCCGGATTGAAATAATTGTTGTATCTAACTATTGACAGACTTGGCGATTGATATTTGTGAAGTGGTAGTTAGTTATGTCTGAACGAAAATTCTGTTAAGTAGCATTTCACTTTGTAGTTATGAAGATAAATGGTAAATTGAAAGGATGTGCAGCGTGCGTTATACATTATCACAAGAGTATTGCTGCAAAATTCTATCGTGAAGTAACGAAATGAATGTTGACGAATAATTAAAATTAATATCGATGTTTTCATTGAAGAAAATCAAGCATTTAACTGTCATAAAAAAATATCCAACATTTTATCAGCACGGTGTTACCGTAGGTACATTGTAGTTGGTACCCACTTGGCGAGCTACAGCTTGTATTCCGGTAGCTGCACTCGAGGGCCAGTTCCAATGTAGGCTTAGTGTGCTTACGCTGCGCTTAGGCGTTCTAAATCAACAGCACAACAAAGTTAAGACTTTCTTTCTTTACATCCTTAAATTTTCATTGAATTATCTATCTATCAACAAACGCAAATATCCGTTGCGAGCAATTTATAGCTTACCTACTTCTCTTTCTTTTTCTTGTTATTTTGGCAATTTACTAATTTAATTCAATAACGTATTACTTTTAGGCATTCGACTAGTTGTAGGTACATAATATAGGTAGGTATAAAACGACAGTTCGCTATTACCTAATTCGTTCGACTGTTGTCTATAAAGTTTTGACAGATTTAGTAATAGTAAAAGTTGCGTGTTTGAAATAATAACTATCTACCTATTATGTTCTGCTATTATTATTATTGATTAGGTACAGTAGACAATTATGGACGCGAAGAATATTCGCAAAAGAAGCGATAGGAACAATTATTCAAAGCTTTCTACCTTTTATACTTACAGCATGCAACATAAAGGTGAAACAATAATCTAGCATATCAGAGCATATACATAGGAGTAAATAGTTATGGATTAATTTATTGCAAATCCTAGGTTTCAGAAATTATCAATAAATGGGTGGGATTAAATACTTTAACCATAACGTCTAATAATAATCCATTTGGTTATATTTCATATTGATCAGTCGCATCAACAGGGTTTCCCAAAATTCATACACAAGTACCTAGATTTATTGTTTTATTAATGATACCCTAAAAAATGGTAGGTATCTACTTATTCCAATTCCACACTTGAACAGGTGATTCTTTATTCGATGTACGAGTAGGTACCTACATGAATAACCTTAAATATTGTTTCAACTTTCTGTTACACTTTGTATAATGCTCGTTAAATTCTTTATTTCCCATTATAGATAGCACACACGAAGACGCATCCTACTCTTTTTCTTAATCCCTTATCTCCTTATAGTGCAAGTGTGCATCCTCAAGAAGAGAAAGAGGACTTTGAAAGAATTTTCGGAAATTGATAGTCGTTAAAAAATTGTAACAAGCAAGCAGTGTTTGTTTGTGTTATAATAATGAAACTCAGCTATGCAAAAACTCAACAACTAACTGTCAACCGAACGGAACTGCCGGCCAGAGTTAGCAGTTTTGAAATTATTATTTCTCCATTCAATATTAGTACTTTGAATTCTAGAAAAACTGTGTATGGAATACGAAACAAACTGTATTTTACTGGACCGTGAAGTTTCAGACTCGTTCCACATTGTCACAGGTCACTGTACCGGTTGCCTACTTCATCCGCCTGGCTATACGGACAGGTATAAGTACAATACGTTATTTGACGGCACATTTACAACTAAAAGTATGAGTCCAACACTAGAGACTGGCTCATTGAAAATTTCACTGTGAATGAACTGAAAATTGGTTATCTGAGTATGAATTTTTAAGGAAACATCGAAATCAAAAGTGGATCTGAAACTTTTAAAGAATCGTGGCAGGATTCGTTGAAAATTGAAAGATTTTTGATATTGTAACTTAACTGCCGACTCGCGAGTTTAGGCATCAAGTGAGAAGAAATGCCAAATAACTCAGCAAGGCAATTTTTTTTTTGGCCATCTCACAGTATTTACTATTTTAGGGATCCGTATCTATGAAATGACCAGAGCGTCTTAGGAATGGAATGAAACCTTCTCCAAGTGAGCTCGGTTCGGTCAGGTTTTTTAACCGACTTCAAAAAAGGAGGAGGTTCTCAATTCGACTGTATGTTTTTTTTTTACTTTCGAATGTGCTAAAACAAAATAAAAATTAACGTTAATTCTACTTTTAATATCCTCTATTTTTTATCATTTTCACAAATAAATATTTGATTCTTACCACGATTCTTTGGAATAACTTTAGTTATAACTTTTTCTTAATGCATTTTATGTCGTAGTTGTCATTAATTTCATTACCAAGGTTTTCAAATGCACGATTTAAGGTTCACAAACGCTTCAAATGGGAAAATAACCATAATAAAGAAGAGCTTACCTTGCACTTTCCCAATTAAACCATGTTTAAGGTAAATCAAAGGCTTGCCAACATACATTTATTCATACCATAAAACCAATTAAGGATTGTTTGCACAAAGCGATATCAATTTTTTTTGCTCTATTTGACCCTTTATATCTCCTATATAAAAATTCTCGTGTCACAGTTTTAGTTATCGTACTGAAACGGCTTGACCGATTTTGATGAAATTTTATATTTATATACAATAGGTCTGAGAATAGGTTGTTATCTATTTTTTACTAGCTGTCCCCCGCGGTTTCACCCGCGTTCCGTGAGGTCCACGTTCTCGTGGGATCTAGCGTTATAAAAAATAGATAACGACTTATTATCAGACCTACTGAATATACATATTAAGTTTCATCAAAATCGGTCAAGCCGTTTCGGAGGAGTATGGCAACAAATTATTTCCGAAAAGGCTTGACCGATTTTGATAATATTTTATATACGTGTATTCAGTAGGTCTGAAAATAGTTTTTTATCTATTTTTTACTAGCTGTCCCCCGCGGTTTCACCCGCGTTCGCGTAGCATTCACGTTCCCGTGGGACCAAAGGTACCAAAAATAGATAACTACATACTCTCAGACCTATTGATTACACATATAAAATTTCATCAAAATCGGGCAAGCCGTTTCGGAGGAGTACGGTAAGAAAGGACCGATTTGGATAAAATTTTGTGTGTGTATTTCAATGGCTTCCTCGATGATTTGAAAACAAAATTGGACCCGGTAGCTGGAATCGGATTCTAGAGCAGGACAACGTCTGCCGGGTCCGCAAGTATTATATAAAAATCTTAATGACATATAAACCCCTATAATATATTTCGATGTTATTTATTTTGTAGAAACTCATTGTTTGAGATAAGTATAATTGCTGTTAGATGTAAGTATGTATTTTCTACTGTGAATAACTCACTAGCTAGAATAAGCGATTTGATTGTTCAATTGCTAAAAATATTATGATTTCAATAATTGCCTCATAACTAGGTAGGTACCTAATGTAAACCAACGGTATGGAGTTCCCAAATCGAGACGTCATGATCAACAGTACCTACTTAATACGATTACGATTGGAGCGATGATAGCTCAGTGACGTCGGATACCGCGGCGAAGGTCGTGGGTTTGAATCCTACAATGAGCTTGAGCTTTTGGGTGAAACCATAGCACGGTGGTACTTTGTAGTACTCTACTGGCTGGCTACCACCTTCAATTTGAAAACCTGTCGTCAAGCGCCTCCTGGTGTATTCTAGCAATTGCACTTGAGAGCCAGTTGCCTTTATGGCAATTACGAGTAATTGTACGAGCAAGCTGGTTTTGTCAAAGGAAGGGGCACTAGGAAGCAAATTTTAAACATCCGGCTCATAGTGGAGAAATGCTATGAATATAACACCCCAACCTTCATGTGTTTCGTGGACTATCAAAAGGCCTTTGACTGCGTCAAGTGGGTGAAACTATGGCAAGTACTGACTGAGACAGGCGTCCCCAACCATCTGGTAGCACTGATTCGTAATCTATACGAAGCTGGAATGGTCCTGTCACCGTAGGGGATGTAACTTCAAACCGGTTCAAATTCCAAAAAGGCGTACGACAGGGATGCGTAATCTCCCCCATTCTTTTTAATATATACGGGGAATACATAATGCGAAAGACGCTAGAGAATTGGGAAGGTGGCATTAAGATAAACGGATTCAGAATATCCAACCTTCGTTACGCAGATGACACCACCCTGTTCACATCATCTGAAACAGAAATGGCAGAACTACTGACTCGCCTGGAGTCCGTGAGTCTAGAAATGTCTTACTATAAACAAGTCTAAGACCAAACTCATGGTGCTTGACCGGTTCAACAGTATCCAGCGCACTAATTTCCTGCAGGAATACGAGTCCGTGGACCAGTTTCAATATTTAGGATCGACAATCACCAACAAAGGTAGCAGCAAACCAGAGAACAGAAGACGGATTGGCATAGCTAGGGCAGCAATGACCGAACTGAATAAAGTATGGGAAGACAGGAACATCACTAAACGAACTAAAATACACGTAGTTCGCACACTGGTCTTTCCCTAAGCTCTCTATGGTGCCGAAACATGGACAATTAAGGCTGCCCTTAGGCAGAAAATTGACACCTTTGAAATGTGGTGTTGGCGCAGGATGCTGAGGATACCATGGACAGCTCGTCGGACTAACATCTCCATCCTGCATGAATTGAATATAGAAATCACTCAGCGTCTGCTTGCAACGTATTCTGCGGTATTTTGGCCACATTGCTCGTAGGGATAACAACAACATGGAACGCCTCATAGTCGTAGAAAGGTAGAAGGAAAGAGAACCAGAGGCCGGAGCCCCAGGCGGTGGGCAGACCAGATATCGCAGGAGCTTGAGATGCCGGTTAGTGCTGCAATGCACCAAGCAACGGAGCGAAACCGATGGAAACAGCTGGTTGACAAAGTCAAAAGGAGCCACGATCCTCAGCAGTGAGGAAAGCTACTAGGAAGAGACGAGTAATTAGGTACAATGTCAGTGGCCCTGATATTGCTAATGTCTATAGGCGACGGTAGTCACTTACCATCAGGTGACCCACCTGCCTCGTTGTAACAAGTGGTATATAAAAAAATGATGGATATAATCTAAGTTGAAATACAAATAAGTATCGATTCTATCAAGGTTTTTTAATCGAAAGCCATAGAAAAAAATTATAAATAAAATAATTTATTGAAAGAAATATTGTATCGTTTTGTGGAAACGTTAGGTAAGAATAATAAACATAAATCCCTTGACTATCAAAGGGACAGATGTCCCAGGAAAACAATAAGATAACAATATAATCAATTTTTAGCGATTCAAGTTAATAAACCGCTAACCTACTTAAAATTATTTATTCTAACGAAATGATCTGTGACAGCCAGTAGATTAGCTGTAGTGGCAACGAGAGCAAGCGTTCACGCACCCATCTGCAATCCAAATTCTGCAATATTACGGGTTACGCACACTATTATAAGACCTTACTCCTCTGTGCTATAAGTGTGTCCTTAATTTGCGTTTTATGTTAAATGAATGTGTGCCGTACGCAATAATTGTTTATACATTTGTTTTTAATTAATGCATGGCCTGTGTGAAGAGCGTGTGTCTCAATTGGCCGTTTGTTATCAGAAGGCCGCGTTATCAGCTCGTTGTGGATGGAGGTCGAGTCCGAAGCGCCAGTGCCGGAGCGCTGACGTCGGCGCAGCGAGCAGTACTACCGGCCGGTGTCACGCACGCGTCTCGAACGCCGCAAGCTGTCCGCCGCAGGAGTACCGCCCGCCGACGACAAAGGAACCAAAGATTCCTATCTGTAAACTGATAGAGACACGGTAAAATCGCTTTAAAGATAGGATTACAATGCTCAGTTGCTACTTATCACCATTTTAATACACATCTAACTCAAATTAAGCGAAAATACTGTTCCCCAGTTAAACAGCTACTTACCTATATTTTCTGTTTTGGTTGATTTTTATAGCCTCTTCATAACAATGTATCCGTTTTAGGCAGACAATTGATTAAATTTAAGGGGGGAAAGAACATGTGACTTGTGGGAGGTATGCCTACGCTGCGTCCTCTGGTGCGTGGTTGCCACTCCAGAACCTTTCCTAACAATAATTAATAACTAATATTTAGTGCGGACTTAGTACGTCCACACTAAATATATATATACTTAGCAGTGTTAACAATCCAAAAAACCTAAATGAAAAATAGGATGGCAAAAATATTATTATAGGTTACTTACCTACTTCAGTATTACGAGTAGTACAAGATCTGAGACTGAACTCTGTCCTTATCTAGTTATTTTAATTTTTTACTTCATATGTATCGTGAGTTGCGTCATAACTTCTTTACTTTATTTTCATCTCTCTAACGCTTTGATTAACTATCAGGTATATGCAATCCGGGTTAGGATAGGTATCTAAGCTTAATTTTATTAAAAGCTAGCTGACCCACCAGACGGCCTATTCAAAAAAGTCCCATAGAAAAAGCGCTTTCAGTGTTTTTCCAAAACATTATTTTATCCGGGAAACAATTCCATTTTTTTCCCATAGGAACCTCATTCGGACTATTACGAACATTTTAAGGCTAAATTTAGCTAAGTCGTTCCAGCCGTTCTCAATTGATGCGATTAATACCAACTAAAAATATTTCATTCTTATTTATGTAGATTTCAAAGTGGATATTTCTAAAATAAATATCTAATTAACCTCGAGCTATTGGGTAGGGCTGGCTACTCGTGCTAAAGGATACACTTAGAACTGAATTTTGAGGTCGTCGAACGTCTGAATGGGCCGGTGAATGCACTGTACCTAGGTAATAAAAGTTTTAAAACTAAATTGAACTTTGTTTTATAACACTGTTTAAGCTTAGATACTATAAGAGGTATCTACACCTACGAGTATATTACTTTTATAATCACTTGCTTGGCTATCTTTTACAATTCGTCAATCCTTTAAGTGCCTTCAACCAGTAGGCAGTCTGCTCCACTTAGGTACCTATATTACTTTAATTTAATTATGATCATATTTAATTACCTAATTAAATAGATACGATATTCAATAGGGACTCGGTAGTAATAACATATTTTATTGATTAATCAAAATCCACATAACTTTTAGTAAATCTCATTATTATTGCTATGTATTTGTATTCGGCATAAAATTGCTTAGACTATTTATGCCAAAAATATGGACGTAATTTAGAGACGCACGTGAGAATTCTAATTAGTAGGATTAGCGTAATTTGAAGTGTAGTATAACATATCACCAGTCCGTGTCAAAAATATATCCCCCAACAAAACAGGCTATATTTTACTACGAAATATTACCTGTTGGCTATATTAGGTATGTCTCTGAAGGATCATTTAGTTGTTTCTATATTTCATAGTGGTTAATAATTTTCCTAAAAAAAAATATTTTTCTACGAAATCGAAGTTGCAATAAAGTTATCCTACTACAATCAAATGTGATCAACGTAGATTCAGAAATAATTTAAAAGGGGAGTTAGTTGACAAGCTGCTTACTTGATTTATTACGGGGATAATAAATCTTAGATTTCTTCGTAGGCACCAACTATCTAGTTTCCTTGAAGATATATACTTACTTACTTACTATTGTAACATTGGACGAATGTAACATTCAAACTAAATGGGAGCATTAAAATATGTGTATTGGTTATTTATATCAATAGGCGTTATGATTTCGCTACTGAAATGTTTTGATTATCTTTAAGGCGATTTGAATTAAGAGCGAACAGGGTAATTGTGAAGCTAGTCATGATTGTAAAATAGTTGGTAAAACCTTATTGTAAGTAATATTGTAAAGGACCGGTGCCAAGGTATTTTGTAGTAAGTAGATATGATTTCTGCTTGCAGGTTGCTAACATATTCTGAATACAAATTACTTACAGAAGTAGAATACTGCGACAACACTCCTATTTTCAAAACATATCAATGTTATCTACCTACTTACTTTGGATTTCGATCTGACCATTCTCATAGCAACTATATATATTTAATAATTAATCTCTAAATACCTGAACTCGTACCTATAATTTGAAAATGGGAATATTGTCAGCCGGTATGTTAAGAACAGAACAGGACACTGGAACAGCAATGTTAAGTATACACACGGAAACTCAGATACCTGAACTACCAAGGGTATCACAAACCTGGCGAGCCAATGGACTAAAAATATCGTAATATTTAATCAATATTAGGTACCTATACTGTGTAGGTATTCAAGGTACTTTTAGCATGAAATTGTTTGGTAGTAACGTTAAATATGCACAGCGTCTGTGACAGCGATTAAATTCAGAAAATGCTCCAAATATGAGCTATATATTATAGTTGAGTGGACTATTTAATCAGTACTTATGTATAACTATGACATTATCCTATTCTTATGTTTAAAAACTTCGATTTTATCACACAGTGATGTTAAAATTGTTGTATATGTACCTACTTATAGGAAACCCTGAAAGTCATAAATAAATTAGAAACCTACATATTTAAGAAATGACCATTATGACACTGTAGAGGTGCTATAGCTCATTTGAGATTATTATTAGAGGCACAGATAAAAAGTGGCAGCTCCTAACCTACATTATACAGGTGTCCGTGCACCGTGTGTTAATTAGCTCAATAAAAATATCACCATTTTCGAAATATTTCGATATTGCTGATTTTTATGTACTTATCGATTTTACAATTTAAGATATAAATCTCGCAAATGGTGACACTTTTACAAAGGTAATTTTTGTATATTTGGTAGGTGACACACTCGCCCACTTATCTCCCTTTTTGTCGTACTCTACTTACCGGACTTCCTGTATATATTTAGGCTATTATGCTTACTCTGGTGCCCGTTTATGACCAAAAAATATATGATCCTTGATGTTAAACAAATTATAATACTACTTAACCAATATCTAGTTTATTTATTTCATATAAGTAGGCAGATAATCGTTGTTCAGGATGAGTAGGTATATTTTAAATTAATAGAATGAGAAATGTTAAGTTAAATACACTAAAGATATAAATAATAAAATAATTGTAAGTTATTTGACAGGCGCAGTAAGTTACAAGAGATATCATATTCAATAAGTAATATTTCTCGTTAGGTTCTGTGCCTATATTATATTATGAGTGTAGGTACCAAATTCATTTCCGCTCCTTATTGTTCTCCATTTTTATAGTTCTAAATAATATACCAAAAAAACATAATGTACTATACCCACACATATGTAACTGTATTTTCTGTGTATCTCTTTCACTATCAATGCAATAGCTCGTAATTTAGTTACCTACTGTGTGCTAACTTACCTTTAACATTGTTCAAATCTAGTTAAGTAGTGTAAGGAAAGTATCAAAGATATAAATGTATATTACATTATTTAAAAAGCAGTACTATAGCTGAGCGACACAATATTATTTACTAATGAAACCTGTCTTGTAATTTTGATACCTACAAATACCCATGTAAGTGTACCTATCTATACCATAAGAGACCAAGTTAAACACGTCCCGTTAAGCCACAAAATGTCTACTGTAAGATGTTATTTGTAGAGTTCCAGTAGGAACCAATTGTCGATCACTTTTTTAGCTGAAACTTTATAAAATATATTCTCCTTCATTGTATGTGTATTTAATAGGTTACCAAAGAGAAGATTTATGTTGAAGTACCTACGTAGAATACTTCATCTAAATATATACTTCTGTAAAAAGTAAGCATCCTTCAGTAGGTATTGAAATTTAACAATGACAAAAAAGGATAAGTACTTGCATAACGTCGACTATTACAACAACTAATTAATGACTGCTAAATAAGACTTTATCTCACTAAATTAAGTACATGCAGTCAAACCATACTTTTAACTTCTTTTCTCCATTAATTACTTCTACTACCTACTTATTGACGTTCCTTTTAAAACTTTAGTGTAGTGCACCTAAACAAACATTTTAATACTTAATATATGTATATTAGATATTCTTACTTATATTGAAGATTTTATACTGTGAGAGAATGTAGAAAGTTTTTTGGGAGTTTATAAAATGCCAATCATATTCGATAGGATTTTTATTCTAAATTGCTTTAAATACGAGATTTGCCTATTAACTAATCCAATAGATAATGTTATACATACACCTGCTTCAAAGAAAGACATGCGATTTATAAACTATAGTTTTTGTAGATTATTGTTATGAATAAATTGTGTTCATTGGGAATCACTGCTTTCATTTCTATATTTTGATACCTTTATTGCCACACTAGCTTTTCGCCCCGCGGTTTCACCCACGTATCAATTTTTTACCCATTTAGACATTGAATTTCAAAAAAACCTTTCTTATTCCTCGTCTACATCTTAAAAAAAATACCTGTGAAAAAATTAAGGGTGTAGGCTGGGTGTTGATGCGTCAGTCCTTCTCATTTTTCATACCAAGAAACGGAAATAACTCCTAATTTGAATCCCCGTTTCACCCCTTCAGAGGTGGCATTTTAGAAAACGCTAAAACACGTTTTTCTTTATTTTTAATTGTTAGCCTAAAAACAAAGTTTCATGGTTCTAGCTTCAAAAAATGGCGGACTTCCATACAAACTTTCAACCCCTTTTTCACCACCTTAAGGGTTGAGTTTTAGAAAATGCTAAAACACATGTTTCTTTATTTTTAATTGTTAGCCTAAAAACAAAGTTTCATGGTTCTAGCTTCAAAAAATGGCGGACTTCCATACAAACTTTCAACCCCCGTTTCACCCCCTCAGGGGTAAAAATTAAAAAAACGCTGATATACGTGCTTCTTTATTTTTAATTGTTAGTCTAAAAACAGTTTCATAGTTCTAGCTTCAAAAATAATGCGACTTTCATACAAACTTTCAACCCCCGTTGAATTTCGAAAAATCCGTTCTTATTCCTCGGTCAAGTTTTAAAAACAACACCTGGAAAAAAAACAGCTTTCTAGGTCTAACGGTTTAGGCTGGGCGTTGATAGATCAGTCAGGACTTATCCTTTTATATATATAGATTATTACATTACTGCACTTGGCACATGTTGCGGGTTCATACGTATAAATACCTACCTATTGTGGTGCTCGTAAGTATTTATTCTTACAGAAAAGCTACCAACGGATGACTAGGTAAGACTTTTAAGTTATTTTATAAAACAGCGTACTTTATTTGTTGATGTACGGTCGGCCAAGATAGTGGTGTGCCAGTTTTGATTTCGGTTCCTAGTCAAGGTTCAAGCTAAAAAGATATCACTTGAAAGAGATGCATAATAAGGACATGAGTTGTCATAAGTTGTCAGATTGATCTGCAAGCGGCATTCAACCTTAGGGTGGTACACCACTTTCTTGGCCGACCGTACAATCTATAACTGCTACTTAATACTTTTATAATGGAATATTTGAATTATGCGGGGTTTATAAAATACTTAGATATTGCATTTTAACCTGCTCAATGGAAGACATTCAAAAGACTTCATAATTTATATCTCTTCTACATAACGTCGGTCTAGATGTGATAGCTCGTAACTAACAATTTTTGGTAAAATTTTATTTTGATGCAGAAAGCTTCAAATGGTATTTCCGGTGCTAACCCGTAAATGTCTTGAGCACCAATAAAACATTTTGACGGCAAAAAAATACTTTTTGTGACATCTTGTAACAAGCACTTGTACTAATTCAACTTATGTAACCTTGACTCTCCTTAAAGTTTAGGAGTTTGCATGTACAAGCTATCACATCTAGACAGACGATATCAATGTATGGATCTCACCTAGATCTCACCACTGTTCTATCCTACTTGATGTATTACGTAGGTAGGTAGGTATAAGGTATCTATCATTATTTGAAATACCTGTAACGAAAATTTATGTAATTGATGGCTGCGAAAAATGTGTTAATTAGCCATTCGCATTTGATATCTTAACAGCGTTGTATGGATATCATAGGTAGAATCCCTAAATCGATTTGATAAATTAAACTCGCCTATTAATGTAAATAATGTGATTATAATCTTAAATTAAAATGGATACACTTGTTAAAAAAAATCGGTTTAACAGAGTTCTCACAGCATATATATTTCGATGGTTATTTTTTGAGACATACTAGATATTCATAATATTTAGAAAGAACATAATTATTTATTTTGAATACATTTTGATACATTAAAGGATATAATTTTAATACTAATCAATAATTTGTGCATATCTAGACTAAGCACAAATGAAATAACTCCAAATTTCCGATTTACCTACTAGTCAGATATTATACAAAACTCTACTTAATGTAAGTACTTGTTTGACAAGACCATCAAATAATTTTAGTGGGATCAGTTTTTCACATTTGTGCACAGTCGTACCACCAATTGTATTACTATATAAAATATTATAATATTTATTAAGTAACGTTATAATCTTTAAGATTGTTCATTGATAAAATTAAAAGCTAATTACTGCCAACTTCTGGTGCCGGTACCTACTTAAGATTAAGTGTCGCCGACGCCTAACGTGCACGTATCGTTTTCAACAAAGCACCTTCCTAGAAAAGTGTGTCACGTATGGATGAGACAATAAATAAATTATACAATTCAAATCAGTGTTTCGTAAATATTCATTGGGTGGGATCCAATATGAAAATTAAAACAAGTATTTACTTAAATTACTACTTTTTGTATAATTCTTTCAATTCATGATTTTACTGGTTTTTGTAGTACCAATAAGCATTTAGCATAATAATTTATTTTTACACTGCACCCCACCCAATGGAACGCCCAAGTAGTTAGAGTAAAACATTCAACATAAAAAATATCGTGAAAAAGGTTCTAAAACAATTGCAATGTCATTTGGAGTCAAACCTAACTAGATAGGCTTTATTTTAAGCGCAGGACCCTATTTAGTAAATAATGTCTGTTTAAGTAAAAAAATCATTAAAAGAACATTATATCAACCAAATAATCATATTAATAATATATCTTATAAGTTATAAAATGAAAGCCTTTTTGACCAAAAAGAATTAGTCCAAATCTTTGTCACTTCTCCTCTCGTTAAAATAAGACTATTTTACAAGAACTCAATGTCAATATAATAACTAAGACATCAATCAACATTCTAAAACCTAAAGTTTACTAACATTTAATGAAATTCCTTATACCTTACATGTAACAATAAATTAGTGGTGAGCGTAAAACATATGTTGCCAAATGTAATCAAACGAAAATACTTAAAGAAAAACAATTATGTAATTAGAAAGCACTTAATTCACTAGAATTAGGCGCGGCAACAAGTCCAGAAAATAGCATTTTTTATATGAACTAACATAATCTAGACGCTAGAAGCGCCATGTCCGTACAGTCATTTTCACGCTTAGGGCCGTTTCAAACGAAATAGTAAAAATATGTTCGCGCATCTCGAGCACTTTTCGACACGGAAGTAATAGGTAAAGTTAGTAATACCATTTCAATAGAATTGGCGCAAGGATTACCTACGCCTCTATTGTTATATTTGCATAGGTGTTTAAAGAATATTAATTACATTGATTTGTGTACTTCAACATTGAAAACGTTCAACAATCGCGATCAGTATTCCGCTCGCACTGAATCCCGCCTTGGTTGTCAATTAAAATTGGTATCGATAAATAAATAACCCACCACTATAATAACATCTATATTTATTATTGTGACAATGAGTTTTACAGCAGTAAATAAGTTATTTTTTATTAAAGCTTTTATTTGGATCGAAAATGAAATAAGGCTAAGCATTCGTAGCGTAACATTATTATGAACGAAAGACAAGTTTGCTCGACTGGGAAATAATGAATAATACTTACATTAGACGAAGAAAAATCCTTAATGTATACGTATGTTATCTTATAACGTCCAGTTAGCTTTACAATCAGATACATTTATCTACTTCCTATTATTTTCTGAAAGGTCGAATAAAATAAAAACTGTCAGAAAAAATCACTCGTTATAACAATGTTATTTTTGTTCTGAATTGATCACAAAGTAGGTAATTAATAAGTAAGTAACAATTATTGAATTATTGCTTGTAAGCATATTTATAAGGCGATATAGCATTTCAGCACATATTTAGATTATTGATTTAACTAAGTAAAGTGTTCTATTTTGAAACTTTCAGAAAATATTTTATTTTTATATTCAGCCAAAAGCGTCGTACATACAATTTCACAAAAATACACACTAATTTTACCTCTAAAGAGGTAATAAATACGAGTGTCATATATTTATACCCTCGGATTGACGTTAATGTTCGTCAATTTAAGGTAATTAATCCACGGGATTGATCTATCTACCTGAGATTGTATGAAACGAGCGAACGATTCGGAATCACCGAATTGCCAACATCGCAAAATTTGACAAAAGACTATTCTGTATTATATGTCGCAGCCAAATATCACGAATATTTTGTATTTTAATTGTTAATATTATTCAGACGCTTGTTGGCTGCGACATATAAGTATATTATATATATATTATTAACGTAGTTTTATACGGACTTTATCATTGTATATCATATAGTGAAAGCCAATATCTTAATTTAAATATTGAGTTATGTGTATTTCTATGGAAATTAGATACATCGATTTCACTTTAATTTGCTGCCAAATAGTGTCGCCTATCATCGAAACATTTGTTATTACAGAAGCCGCCGTCAATATCCATGCCTAAAATCAGACTTTACCTAACTTACCTTATTTCAAATAAAATTAATCAGTGGCAAGCATTTTATAACAATCGGCTATAGTCTGAAAGAGGAAACAGGGGTAAGTCCAGTAAGCCTTGTTTATATTTCAACTATAATATCACTGAAATTGACAATTTACAGCCATATCTCCGTAAGTATTATTATTTGATTAGTGAGATGCTTAAGCGCGTTTTGGTGGCTACACCGGCGGAATGGTCCAGAGTACTGCAGTCTTGTCAGCTGATGTGGAAAGAAACGAGAAGTCGTCGGGATGCCATCGGGCAGATATCACTTTGTCGGGGTGACGGGCGACGGGCACGCTCGGTAAGGGGCACGTGAGGTCACCTGCGACGCAAACATTTGTATCGAATACTTAAATTATATTTAACCCACAGAACAAATAAAAAAGGTAGATGTAGTGTACGTAAACAACAGTCTCCAATGAAGTGAAGCTACATGCACGAACGTTATCCCGTGTGAAGCGCGTCACTCGGACTCGCGTCGCACAGGTACGCGATCGGCTTCCTATTTAAAATTCGGTTTCCTTTACTCTACTTTACTTTAAATGCGCGGAGCTTTGTCTACCTTTTTTATTTGGTCAGAGATTTAACCCTGCATTTTAAAGGGCATTCACATAACATTCATGCAATAAACAAGTTGAAATAAGTATATATCATGTAACTAGTAGTTACTGACAATTTAGGCCCTAATAAGGCATTGAATGTCAAACATAATTTACCACTTTTAAATGAGAAGGACCGGCTAGAAATTCAGCACGGCATTTAAAGTAACATAAATATTCAGGGTCGACGAAATAAATGCATGTTTGTTTTATGTACCCTGTCAATTTTTTGTCAGTTTTGGTATAAAACAGATTAGAATCAAGTGGCATTTTTAACGTTATTCTGACGATGTTTCCAACCTCAATATCATAGTAGAGTTACAAAACAAACCTTTTTTTGAAACACTAGGGGTATAAAAAAATAATAATAACTTACCCTGTAAATCGGTAAGTACGACGCGGCCGTCGTAGCCAGCAGTGAGTAGATAGTAAGCGCCAGGAGAAAATCTGACGCTGCGTACATCGCCCGAATGTGGCGTAAAACGCTGCAATGCCCGCGAGCCGCGCACGTCATGTAACGCGCAGGAACCGTCGTCGTGCCCACATACTAGTAAACGTCCACTAGGGTCTACTGCTAATGACGCTACAGCTGAACCCTGTTTTAATATCATGAAGCTTATAAACACGAATAAATAAAAGTGAAAAAAAAAATATGCTTAGGGCTTAGGCTATTGGTAAAGGAAAACATCATGATGAAACTATAGCACGGTGTAAATAAGGCACGCAAATAGCTAGGTCTCCTCATGTTGAAAAGTCGCCAACTACTGGTGCGTTCCGGCAGTAGCACTGATCAAGTTCATATAGAACGTAATTGAAAGCTTAGGTATGTCATATTCTGAGCCGAGATTTAAATAATAAATTTTGGAACCTGGTATTATAAAAGTTTGTTTTCAATGAACACAATCTAATTTTGAGACTCTCACGTTCAGTAATAGGCCTTGTTAGGCACGGGTCGCTGAGCTAGCGGAGTAAGTTAGGGAAATTTATTGAAATGACGTGGCCGAGGCGGCTACAGTCTGTTGGTAGCCGCTATAACATACCAGTAATCTCGTTAGATGATAGACTTTAGTTAGGTAAATAGCACTCAGACAATGTCAATACGTCAAACCCATCAAATAAGTAGAATATAATGTATTAATTCTTATCATCGGTCTATTGTAAAACAATTTTCTTGCAAAGTATACGTTTGGCAAGGATGCGTCCCACGCTACCATTTTTCATACGCTGAATGTGACTTCTTTGACATTAATAAAATTGATAAAAAGATTTTGGTTTCTTGTCTAGTATGACAATAAACTATTATAAATACTGCAAACGAGACGATTCATGTTTAAGAAAATAATAATTTGGAGACAACTTGTAAGGTCCAGTTAGACAAAACGGTAAACGGTTCAAATGTGGTAGGTAGTAAGTAGTTAAGTTACCTTGTTCGGTAGCCCGGTGGGTGGTGTGATCACGTTGACGCAACCTCCTGTACGCAAGTCCCAGAAGCGCACAGTTTTGTCCTGACTGCCTGACACGAACATCGCTCCGCCCCAGTTGTACAGAGAGAGTACATGACCAGAGTGTCCACTAAGCGCCTGACAACACACAACACATGTGTTTATAACCCATTATAACTAACTGTCTTACTTCAACATCGAGAAACTGCGAATTATTTACCCGACACACTTGAGAGACTATTAATTGCAGTCGGTCTCATTCCGTCCGGTCATTTGTGTGTTTATTGCACTTTAAAAGTGTGGAAACGAGGTAAACTTTATACACGCAAAATGTTAATAAGTAAACACATTAAGGTATGTAGGTACATGTATTATGTATGTTTTGCAGCGTTTCATAACAACACAAATACAATATTGTTAAAAAAAGCTCATATCTCTCGCATATACACATTTTAGTGGATTTATTCATTAACAATTATTATGTTACGTCGATTATCCATTATTTTTTGGATTGGAAATATGTAAGTAAACTAACGCTTTAAAGTTATAGGTCGGTTAACCTAGCATACAACTCGACTCGTAGATCTTTTGTTTATTTTATCGGATTATGCAATTGATACTCCCTCGAGATTTAAATATTAATTCAAATTAGAAGTGCAATAAATCACTACGTGACTCATACATAACAAGAGTAAAATAAAAATATTTATAACCTACCTAATTGTCGTTGTGCTGTTGGAGATGAAACCCTTTTTTATTCTTTTCAATAATTAACCAAGTAGGTAAATTATTGAAAAGTATGTATTCGATAAACCATTTTGTATATGTATCGATAAGCTCGATATTAATTTAAAATTTCGTCAGATTGAAAGTTTTCACAAGGAATAGAATGCAACACTATTAACTCATTAAAAAATCTGTTTAAATCTACATTCGAATTAAAAAGTATTTGGATACCTACATCAAATGATACATATAAAGAGAGTATCAATTACCTGGAAAGTCTTTCCCGTAGCGCAGTCGGTAACGTATATTTTACAATCTCCGGCGCCCCCGCTTACCAACAAGCTGGTTTTATTTGATGTATCCTCAATGAAGCACACGTCGCGTACTGTGCCATCGTGAACTGTCAACTCCACCTGTACATGCAATAAAATATCAACTGATGATACTAACATTAAAAACTAAGGGAAAGGATTTAAAAAATCTTGGTAAAAAATAGTTTCTCTCAAATGTTATTGTAATAATGTAAGGTTCTAACACCCAAAATAATATTTAGCATGTATTTTGGGTGCCTCTTAATCAGTAGTGGTTGTACGATTACTAATATACATATACCTACACTTAGGTATATAAAAACACTTTTGATCAAACACATACCTACCAAGTGTTAAAAACAGTATTTCTTACGACATTGAAGAATAGAAACTGAAATTCTCGAATTGTTTAATTAGCCGTTAGATGTAAGACTCAAAATAGTTTATAGCTTGTTGAACACAATGTAAAATATGTACATACATAATAATACATATAGACATTATAGATTAAATAGTTTCATTGTTCACATCGAGCTGTCCACATTGCTTTAAGTCCGTATAAGTCCTGACATAATGTTGCATTGCATTCTTTAATGCTATTTACATTCGATGGAATGCGACTAACAATTAAGGATTCAAGCGTTATACAGAGTGTGAAAATTAACATCATTATGTAGTACCTAATCTTTCGAAACATGTTTAAGTAGTAAAACGCGACCGTATATTTGGATGCGGTATTTATTTGGTTCAACGAGTACTCGATGACTAGATAGAACATTGTCCAAGTAGTTACGTAGCTTTAAGTAAATTTTTCACGTGTTCTTTATTATATCCATAGACTTGATTTTTAACTGGAACTAGACCTACTACTATATCAATATAATATTTGTTTGATCACACGTATCGCACGATTGTGAATGACAAACGACTTGAGAAACATTATCAAATGTCAATATAATATATTATGTAATTGGTGCGAGTTATTTTTATTTTATTATCTTGCTACTTTGTTTGTTGTGTAGACTATCCTTGCTTTAAATGTTTGTAAATTATCTCCATCTTATGTAAAAATATTAGACATACCTACATTAAAGTTAGAAATATCAGATAGGACATCAGTCATGAACAAGTCGCGAACGAAGAAGCCATTTGAGCTCGGTTGAGTCAGAGCATTTTTCAACGCTTCATCTTATTCAAATAGAGTTGCAAATGGTTGCAAACCTATGAAAAAATACATTAAGAAACAAAATAACGATCCCCGCGTCATCTTTATAATATAGATGCGATAAAGACATAGACCGAACATTTTCCGTTTGGTTTGATAAGACGCTTTATTTTCTGGACCGTAACAACCATGTTTGAGAGAAACGCACCGTGTGGCGTACGGTGCGTTTCTCTCGATATGTCGTCCCGTGTGTGTGTGTCAGTCTGTGTGGGAAGACTAATGGCCTTATTCATAATAAAATCGACGGTATTTAGTATGTGCTTATCAGTTTCTTTATTCGAATTTTCTATTGAGAATTCGAATTAAGAATCTGCTAAACAGTTTCTAAAAATCGTCGAAATCATTATTAATAAGGTCATCTCCATCTCATGTATAAGATTCCTAGCATAATTTTGCTATTCCAATATATTAAGGGAAGAAGAACTTTTGTTAGCAGGATGAGGGCAGATTTGATGCTCCACGAGATACTCGTCTGTGCTACCTACAACCAATGTAGATGTAGGTACTTTACTTACTACCCACACAGTACGCGGTCCAAGCTCGTGCATGACAGTCCGTAAAATTAAGCTTTGTAGGAAGCCAAATATTTATTTAAGTATGTGGTTTGAGCTGTCACGTATTAAAATTCGTTTAGAAGTCAATAAATAGAGTTGATACTTGAAATAGTAGATCAGTCACATGAAATGCTGCAACTGCCAAGTTTACTCATTGCCACAATATGTAATATATATTATATACCTTTAAACGAGCAATTCTTGTATATTTATAATGTAATCGAACATATAAAACATTTTAATAGAGCGAGGTAACTTGGAAATATGAGTCGTATAGAGACATTCATGCATCGAGTACCTACTAGTAGTGAGACATACGTAACGTGGTCATAATATTTATTATGTTTAATGAAATTTGAAGTACCAATTATATAGCGGGAAGCAAGATCGTGACTTTCATTACGATCCACACACTACTAATATACGTACGTAATATGTATTAATTTAGATGACTAACATAAGAAAAAACATAATTAGATGTATTGTTTTTTCCTGGAAGAATGTTGCCCAATATCTCAAATTGGAAAGTATATTCAATAGTCATAGTTTGTGACATAAACATTAGAATGATAGTAACATACGATGTCAATATTGTATGCACTATACGAATAGCAAGTTATAGGTTCCCAGGGCTTTCAGTAATTTTTAAAATCTTTCTTATTACTCGAATAAATAAATTATATCAACCATGTCTTCACGTGGATTTCGTAAAAGATTACATCTATCTAATACCTTTAAACGATCAATTTTTGTATATATGTATTGTATATACCTATATAAATATAGAATCAGAATCTCGGAAACGGCTCCAACGATTTTCATGAAATTTAGTATGCAGGGGGTTTTGAGGGCGATAAATCGACCTAGCTAGGTTTCATTTTAGAAAACGTCGTTTAATCCGTGTTTTCAGGCAATGAAAAACTGCTACAATATCATTAGAATACCAAGGCAAATTTCGCTACAATCTGACAGGTTATAATAGCTCAGGGGGAAATCGAGCGACACCAAAACCAAAGTAGGACCTCGGTTCGAGTCCAAGTATATATATTTTCTTTTGTGCGAAAAATATTGATATGTTACAAAAAAAAAACGAGCAAAGCTCGGTCATCCAAGTACTTATATTGGAATCGGCATTCCATAAAGCAATAGACGTTGACCTACCTAACGCGCCGGTCAAATATGGTAACTAAAGTCTGCTAAGAACCATCCATAAAGATGATCAGTAGCGTCGTTTATGTCTGACGAAAATGCGCGTAAATCAGAGTTCCTCAGAATCAGCCTGGAATTCCATTTTAATTTACTCGTAAGTAAATGCTGAAGTTCATAGGTGAAATTGAGGTAGTAGCTAATTCGGTTTCACGGATGGCTATAGTAAGCTATATAACACAGAGACCGGCTAATGAAATATCAAACGTGACTGTCGTTCGATGATCATGCGTCGATGTCGATAGATACGGAGAATTGGACATGAAGCTATTGCTTTTAATGACTTTGAAATGTGGTGCGTCATCAATTGCTTATGACGAAAATACGTAGTGTTTGTTGTTGTTTTTACCACAAAGAAACAATACAAATCACTTCACGTATTTTATATGTGATACAAAAATCATGCAACTCTTTTACATCAGATAATACTTCCAGTGGAAAATCAAAACCTAAGTAGTTCATGTTTATCAGAGATATCGGTGGTTATAAGGTTAAGATGAACATCTTATTTCAAGGCAGAGCGAATACTATGTTAACTATTTAAATACTGTGAATTTTGTTATATCACATAGTTTGATAATTCAGTATGAAGTGATATAAATTAAATTAGACGATAACGTGACACATATTCATCAAATAAATCAGACATACAATAACTTCTTATTTCGATATTGATATTGAAAAACTAGTTCATAGCAGTTAGACATACGGCTGCAATAGCTTTTCTGACGACTATCCAATTAGACTCCAGTCTGCACTTAATTGCAAGTAGGTAAAGATGGTTGAAACTACAAAACTAAAAACTGTTTAATAGAGGCTAGATAATATTATTTAATCGGCTCGATTCATACCAATTTTCACGTAAATAGTACAGCGACGTATCAGTTTTGTTGTATCTTATCAATCATGCAGAAAAGAGAAAAATATTTGAAACATGAGTAGAATAGGAGATTAAGTACTAACGTTTCTTATTGGTCATTTAATACATTTATTGTTACTAAATAATTACACTTATAACAAAGATTGCGTCACCGTGTTGTTTCAATACGTAAATCTTCTCGTAATTTAGGAATAACTATAGGCGAAAACAACTTACTAAAATCTGCTGATATGACAAATCTATAAGAACGGTAGTTAACAATAAATAAATAAATAGCTTACCTCTTGACCCTCTAAGTTGCAGGCGTGAGTATTGAATCGCATCAACTTGACTGTTTTATCGTTGGAACCAGTCGCGAGCAGATCACCCGCGGGGCTCCACGCCAAACAGTAGATACTGCCCTTGTGATGTTTGGTGCGTTTGAGTAATACAGTGGGCGCTGTCGGCGCACTGTTATCCCTATAAACAATAATATTAACTTAAATCGGTAGGTAGTTATATGGCAACCTTACCTTATTCAGATTAAATCGACCTACAGAGATTTATTAGCATAAATTAATATGCTTGGCTAAAATAAATGAATAAATTCAATATTGTTCAGTATTTCTTTTTTAAGGCCAGTGACTGTTCTTTGCTGAATTGAGTGATACTGGATGCGTCAACAACGGAAGTCTTCAATTTCAGGCCATATTGCACTCATGTTATTTTAATTACTTCATATAGGCATCGATAAGAAGATATCGGGTTACACTATTCTGATACTGCTACACGAACGTTCCATGTTGTAGTCACAGCGTATTTTTATGACTAGGTAACAATTAGGTATGTTTAATATAGCATTGTTTATTTTTATTCTGAAACACTGGAAAGCTAGATAGTTGATATCTAAAATTATCATATTTAAAAAAAAACTACTCCCTGACCTACTAAGAAACACATTTTCATGCAAACAAATGTTTGTTTTGGAAATTAAAGAATCTGGTATGTATGTATATATAGGAGAACTAAAATATAACAGAACAGACTATATCTAAAAGTTTTTTTTTATGTCACTAGTGACAACGTGGCAGGCGGGTCACCTGATGGTAAGTGACTACCGTCGCCTATAGACATTAGCAATACCAGGGGGACTGCCAACGTGTTGTACACTTTATTACAATGCCTTAAGGGCAAGGGCAACTGGCTCTCAAGTGCAACTGCCGGAACACACCAACAGGTGCTTGGCGACAGATTTTCAACTTGAGGGTGGTAGCCAGCCAGTCGAGTACCACATAGTACCATACCACCGTGCTACTTAGTTAGTTTACTTTCTTATTGTACCTACTCGTCTCGTCGTCTCGGTAAGTAGTTGCCGTTCCGTGCCGTGACGTGTTACGGCAAATTGTAAAAACTATCTTTAACTTGATGAAGAACATGATTCGTTTAATAAAACAAGCAAAGGTTCACTAATAATTTTATTTGATGTCATCGAACTTATAGTGCCTCAAACTTGAAGTAGAAGTCGTGTGTGGGCAATTTTATGCAATGACACAGTAGAGTGAAATTTACGACGCCAGTGCGCTTCTAGAATAGCATAGAACTTGCTTGGATTTAATGACATCTTTAATGCGTCAAACGGCATCTACAAACTCAACTTCGCTGAAGACATAATTATATATATAGATATTATATTTTTGTGTTTTTTGGTCATTGTTAGTTCATCGAAATCTATAAGTAAAGCAATTGAGACGTTCTTTAAGTGTACAATATAAGTGATTAAAATGAACACAGAGCTAGCCACACAAAAGTAGTTTCATTCACGTGCACGAGTAATTATCATTTATCTCAATTAAACATAATGAATGTCATATATTTCTATTGATCTGAAAAACAGGACATTATTTCATAAACGAAATTTATTACTGAAAGCTGTCAAGCCGACAATAGCAGTTATTATCAACTATTGTTTGGCCACTAAAGCGATTACTCTCTGCTATTTTTTGTCACACCTACTTAACTACTCCATAACGTGTAGATAAGTAGGTACCTATATTTTTAATTATTTTAGAAAATTCAATAGGTACCTATGAGATACTTAATGATAATTTAAACTCTAAATATTATTTTACTAGCTGTTCCTCGCGGTATAACCCGCGTTCCCGTGGGTTCTCATCTTTTTCCTAATGGTGAAAGAATTTTTCAAATCGGTCTAGTAGTTTCAGAGCCTATTCAATGGAAACAAACAAACAATCAAATCTTTCCACTTTATAATATTAGTATAGATGATAATATTATGTAAGTACAATAAAAATTTAAGTAAAATATAAGCCTTGGTAAATAAAACCCTTACTTGTACAGACCAAGTAAGTATGACACAATACCAGCTTCATACTTTAGTGCCGTGTCACTGTATTTAATGTACTTAAGCTCTGAAATTTAGCAACACTAACTGAGAAATCTTATTGAGTGTCGGTGTAAGCCGGTTAGACCAACGTAATCTGGCAAAATATTTCGTAAAATACAAATTTACGAGCGACACGTAGGCAATGTGCTTCACCGCTTTCTCATCGCATAGTGTTCCAATGTTTACCAAAAGTTCTAAACGACTCAATGTACACGTAACAGATTCTGCTTGATAACAATCAGATAGATCACATCGCACGATGGTACTTCTTTTGATATTATAAAATCTGGCATTCCTTCCTAATAGGTTTTGTACTTCGTTACATTGTTTAGGTAGACAATAAGTAAAACATTAAAGTTTCTAAGCTTGTCATTTCAATAGAGAATACGTCGCGTTCATCATACGATCAATGAACTCTGCTAAAATGACTACACTTAAAATCACTGTCATTTATATCAATTATAAAAGACATGAATTTGAATTTAGCCATTATGGCTTGTGATTAAAAAGTTTGATTAAAAATGCGATCGGCATTGTTTTACCGCATCCCAATATGCTTGCCGCATAGTGAATTATGTAACTTATACAAACTGGAAGTCATCGACACATCGCTGTTAGTGTTAGTCATAGTGCGTTACGATCAAGACATGAATCTTAAGTTTAATAGAAGGTACCGAACAAAAGCTATGCCATTAAACTATTTGGGCATTCTAATATAGTTAAAACTAATAAACTTTTAAGAGTTTAAAAGTAAAGCGCACTGGTGATTTATGGGATATATCTGTTAATGTTTTGCGGAGTATCGTTGATGATATTGCTCCTCATTTGGCTTTAATATTTAACAGGTGTGTAGATTTAGGTAAATTTCCCGATCTATTGAAACACAGTAAAATAATTCCATTATTCAAAACCGGCGATCCTAAGGATCCATCTAATTATAGGCCTGTTTTTATTTTGCCAGCTCTTAGTAAAGTATTTGAAAAAAATATTTTATCGCAACTACTGGCTCATTTTAATTTAAATAAGCTTTTACATAGTGAGCAATATGGGTTTACAAAGGGTCGTTCTACAATTGACGCTGGGGTAGCACTATTAAAAAATATCTATAGCGCTTGGGAGAAGTCGCAGAACGTTATTGGTGTGTTCTGTGACCTTTCCAAGGCTTTTGATTGTGTCGATCATGGGACTCTTATTTGTAAACTAAATTATTATGGGGTAAAAGGTATGGCACTTGATCTCATGAAATCATACCTTGGACAGAGAATTCAAAGTGTCGATGTAAACAGGGTCAAATCGTCTGGTTCTCCTGTGCATATGGGTGTACCGCAGGGCTCTATTCTGGGTCCTTTTCTTTTTTTAATTTATATAAACGACCTCCCCTATTATACCTGTGGAATTGTACTATTTGCTGACGATACCTCACTGATTTTTGGTGTTGATAGACTGAAATCCAATTATGACGACGTAAATGGTGCATTAGCTAAGGTATTAAATTGGTTTACAGTAAATAATTTAGTTTTAAATGCAAAGAAAACTAAGTGTATTAAATTTGCATTACCAAATGTAAAAAAAGTAGGTAGTAATTTAATGTTAAATAATGAAGTTCTCAATCTTGTCGAATCAACCAAATTTCTAGGGATCACTTTAGACTCGAAACTTCAATGGGGGACCCAAATATCATCTTTAGCAGGGAAACTCAGTTCGGCGGCTTATGCAGTTTGGAAAATTAGACAGCTTACTGATGTAGATACAGCTAGAATTGTATATTTTAGTTATTTTCATAGTGTTATGTCTTATGGCATCTTGCTTTGGGGTAAAGCTGCTGATATAGAAACAATTTTTGTTTTGCAAAAGAGGGCTGTGCGAGCTATTTATAACTTGGGGGCTCGAACTTCTCTCAGAGATAAGTTTAAAGAAACTGGCATACTCACGGTTGCATCTCAATATATTTATGCAAATATATTATTTGTGCATCAAAATATTAATCTTTTTGTAAAAAAAAGTGATATGCACTCGATCAATACTAGAAATAAGCACCAACTTGTGACCTCTGCTTATAGACTTCAGAAAGTGCAAGGATCATTTTTAGGACTGGGTGCACGCTTCTATAACAAAATCCCAACTGCAATTTTAGATATGCCTTTGCAAAAATTTAAGGATTGTATTAAAACTGTTTTGGTAAAAAAGGCTTACTATAATATAAATGAATATTTTAATGATGATAATGCTTGGTAAATTTGTAACATTTGTGCGTTTGAATATTGTTATGTCGCGGAATGTTAGATACACTATTATATTACCTAATTTTACAAACCGTGTTAGTAGTAACAGTGATAACATATTGTGTGTTTTAATTCGTTTTGTTTCTTTTTGTTTGGAGCAAGCTTAAGTTAGTCATGCTCGCTTTAAGGCCTTTGCTTGCGGCGGCGTCGTGTGGCGGGTCGCTCACTTCCCTATAAAATGTGCGAGGAGGGCGATGGCTGCCACGCGCGTCATACTTGTGAACAGGTGCTGCTTGTGGGGGCTGGTCTGCTTGAGTTTGTTGTTTATTAAGTCAGTCATAATTAAATTCTATAGATTACTATTTTTGCCGCCATAACACGCAAATATTGTCAGTGAGACTAGATAAATAATAATTATTGAATGTAATAGGTGTAAGTTGTTTTTGAAAAGAGTAATTGCTGAGTTTATTGCCGGCTCTTCTCAGCAAAAACAACCTTCCGAACCGAGCATTTAGAGTCTGACTATTCATAAGTGCCTGTGAAGGCCTATTTGGATGAATAAACAATTTCATTTCATTTCATAGTATTTTAATAGCGAAGCTGTCGTCGAAGGCCGTATACTGGTCTTGCGAGAGTTATTCATCAAAGAAGGCAATATTTGCAAACATTATGGCTTAGTTAGCTCACAGATGGAACAAGTATTTGAAAATAATAATTATTATACAGGATGTGGCGTAAAGAGTAGTAGTCAAGCCGTTACCTATGGGTGGAGGGCGTCATGACTGAAGCTGAAAATACCGTGTATTATAGGTACCGTTTTAGAATCTCAATGAAATTGGCAATTTTAATGTTACTTGGTCACACAGGTCACCATACATTTTTTTACACCACGAGCGCTCAAACTTTCAATTTTTTTTTCGTCTTACAAATGTTTGTGCTATAATTTTGAATATTAAAAAAATTAAGCTAGCTGTATAAAAACAAAAGTTTACATTTGATAGCACATCTATCCAAGACTACTTTTCAAAAAACAGACTGGGAAAATACGACGGGCCGGTTGGCGTGGTTGGTTAATACACTGCATATCACGCCGCAGGTCGTGGGTTCGATTCCCATCCAGGTCAGACATTTGTGTGTATGAACATGTCTGTTTGTCATGAGTCTGGGTGTAATTATCTATTTAAGTATGGATTTACAAAAAAAAAGTAGTATATATAGTATATCAGTCATCTGGTGTCCATATTACAAGCTTTGCTTAGTTTGGGATCAGATAGCCGTGTGTGAAAAATGTCCGAGGATACCGAGGATACTTACTTTTATTTGTGATCATGCCAAAAAGGTGTAATTTTTATGAAATTTCAAAAATAGCCAGATACTCGAAAACCATGGCACTTTTACTAAACACAAATTTTGATTTTCTGATCAGGCATGACGCCCCCAACCCATAGGTAACGGCTTGACTACTCTTTACGCCACACCCTGTATATTAAAAGTATTAAATTACAGCATAAAATACTTATATCTTAAAATAATAAAGTAGGGCTTCTCAGTTTAATTATTTTTCGAAGCGGTTGGTAATGTCAATTGAAACATTCATAATTTCCTTATCAGTGTTCCTTAACTGAATGTATGTATGAATTATGAGTTTTAATAAATGGTTTATTTCACTTATATGTTACAACCTATTTAAAGGTAAGACAAACAAATATGTATTTAAATAAATATACCTAATTTTAAGGGTTTTAAGGGTACTACTGGTACCCATTTATTTATTTATGAATTTCATAGAGCAAAGTTGAGTTACAGTTAGTATTTTTATATATGTACATGTTTTATACACTAAGAAATATCGATATTGTATGATGATAGAATCTTAATACTCAATACGTCAAGGTAGGAAATTATTCATTATTCTTCACCACTCTGTCAATGGTCAAAACGACGTGTGGCAATTTTTTGCGTCTGATGAGTTCATCGAATCCAAAATCGTAGCGCTTCTACATCCACTCCACTAAATATCCATCGAGCGTTTAACTCTGCATGTTTCTTTTGGTTTATTTTTTGCTAAGATAATTTTCTGGATATGGTCCCATAAAATATTTTGTCACGTACCCACATACAATTTTCCAACCTCTCTAATTTTGGATAGGTTAATATAATCCAAATCGCTGCTTGATTGTGATACTGTTTCCTATTGATTCTGTATTTGAGCTTATATCTTATGCATGGTTCTTAGCAGCTTTATTCAGGTTGATGAAAAAAATCTAACGCATCATAAAATACCGTGCCGTGATAATAAAGAGAAATATGGAACATAATTTTATTCGAACTGAAAACATCAAGAATCTTCACATGTACTTACTACTGAAAACTGTGGAGAGAATATACATTTAATGAGAAAAACGGTTTTGTTACCTATTAAATGATTTACTTACTTGACATCCTCAATCTTCGGATAGGTGCATATCCTGAGCGTTTTCGTATTGGAACCGACAGCGTAAAGTTTACCATTGGGGTGGAACTCGGCGCATCTTACAGCCTGTAAGTCTTCCAGCACTGTGACAGGCTTGAAGGTGGGTCTGGAACCGTTCACTTCTGCGCCAATTCCACCGGCGGCTGATATCGGAGGCCCTTGAATGCCACCGTTTCTGGTTTGGGCCTGCAAATATTACTTTATTTTGATTTGATGAACTTTGATATACAAAAACACTCCCCAGGAGTAGGTACCTATTGATGCCGAGCGGTATTTAAGTCATAAATTCAAAAATAGTTGTATCTATGAATAGATTTTTCGTCGTCATTAACTAAAATAATTATTATCTATCTGGTTCGTACCGCGGTGAAAAGTTGCAATTTTGTTTATTGCAATCTTGATTTTGTATCTTGGTGAGCTTAATAATGGCGAAATGGTAATACAGTGTAGATACATACGGAGTAGCAGATACGAGTACATGTAACTAAAAAAATGGTGCCTTTTGTGGTAACATGTTACTTTCTTATTTCATGCTTATTTCTTATCTTAAAATATCATACGGTACGATTTGGAAGTGTGATTGGAATTAAAAGGAGAGACTGTCATAATAAGGATGGAGATCAACTATAATCTTCGATCATCGGTAAATATATAATCGTAGACTATAATCAAACAAACTATGACATAATTATTCATGACATGATGTAAAGGTGACCTTTCGGTGTATAAATTGTTAACTTTAAATTAAACGATTCATAACGTGGTGATTTTTCGAAAGCCTGCGGGGCTAATTCGTGCTATGTAATCTGTCAATAGCTTGCATAGAAACTAAATAATTACACGGACAGGTAAAGTTTTACTAATCAAATTAAAATATATCTATGCATTAATTTGGAACAATAAAAAAGGTAAGCTAAGAATGGCTCAGTAAAAACTAGTTTACATGCATACATTAAAACCTATTTGCTTGACCGATAAGCGACGACGTGGTTATGCTGAGCATACACATTGTTAGTATGACGTACGCGCACGACATGGCAATGGAGTGATATAACAAAAGGATTATTACATAAAAGTCAACAATTATAATCAATTGAATATACAGGTTGTTTGGAAAGTTCATGAGAATCATTTCCATTATGTTTATTGTGGTAACTTCGAACGTTCGTCCGTCTGAGCGTCCAAGTTTCACACCAAAAAAATGAATATTTTTGTTGAAATTTACACATCATATCTATTTTCCATTTTTCTAGCTCGACAACCATAATTTACTAATACATAATTTCGAAAGTACTACCCGTACATCTGTATTTCACTAACCTAAAACCGCAAATAGGATGTTTGATTAGTTCTTAAAAATCATTATCGTGTCGACATTTAAAGGGTTATGTGGCCATTTGATATGAGTAAAGTGTTTCCACCCCTACGTCTGAACATGTAGGTATAGGTCTACCCTAATCTGATGGCATAAAAAAATAATTAAAAAATGTGATTTTTATATGGCAATGTTAATTTTCACTTGTCAAATCATACGAAATCTACGAGTAAGTCGGACTGAGTTGTTTTGATACTTTTAGTTTATTTTATATTTTTCTTAAACTTCTTATTAAACTTACTTTTCTTTATAGGGGTTATCGATGTTACTGCTTTTGTGTCAGACCACCTCGGTGGACTACATGCTGAATGAAGATGCTATTCGCAATACAAAACAGCTGTTTAATGTCAGTAATTTATGTGTTAAAATAATCTATATAAAAATAAATGTAGTGAACATGTAAAGAAAATTGAAAATGATTTCATCAAGCATGATAGAATAAGTGAAATTCTGGAAGAGCAATTTATAATAAGGTATTTATTATAGTAACGGAAATATAGAAAAGGTAGATATTTTACAGTAATTATAAACGATTTTTATTTCTTGTTACAAAACCTGCTCTAAAAGAGGCCTCTGAAATAAGGAGTTTGTAAATTCGTCATAAAACTGTGCAGACGCAGCTTAATTAATTCTACTTATTTAATCACCATGGCTGTATTAAAATGAACGTTGTTTTGTTGCTTTTTAATTCCATGACCAAGCGAGGTGCAGCCGTAACGTACGTAACCAATGGCACATTTTCACCGCTCCGCTTTTCATTCAAGTTGGTGGTTTGGTTTGTTAGACCGGCCGGAATTACATAGCGGCCAAGCACATAAATCGAGGTACTCATTTGAATCTCGTTTGAAACGGTCTAAATCAGGTAATTGTAGCATTTCGCTTCGTTGCCGCATCGCTTGTCGTACATTCACAATAGAAAGTGATTTTTTTCTTTATTCCAGGATTTTCCCTACTTTTATTATAATAATTAGGCTAATAATCAATTAACAAGAGTATACGTGGGTACGTGCCTAATAACACATTCCTTATTTTATCTAAAGAAAAGAGAACTTGTGTTCTATATTTATGATGGAGTCGCTTTTGGCGAGCTTCAACATACATACTATTTGATCACTATGTCAAACTCTTCTTTAAAGTCCACTATAAAGGGGGTCGTCGTAATAGAAAGTTAACCTTTAACAGTCCCGTCAAAACAAAATACAAACTGGTCACATCACATCATATGCCACGTTCCGCAAGTTTTTGTGTCTAGTAAATTATAACACTACAGTCATCAACCTAAATAATAATATATAATGTCACTTGATGGTCATTCAAAACAGGTATACCTACATGTTTACGTCAATAGATTCAACTTGATTATTTTTAATCATTAAATACATACCTTACTTATTATAAATTTTACTGCTTTTTTTTTCAGAAAATACCTTGAAATCAAATGATTCGCCTTCGTTAACCTTATTCGTGTATTTAATGTTAAAACTAATATTTTTATCTATTCATGAGATTAAATATTCATAAGATTTTAACATTAATACGTAATAAATTTTATATGCCTATTCACATTCAGTTTTTATATACATTGCAGGAATCGATAGTATTTTATGATAATAGCAGTTAAAATGTGGAGAAAATATCATAAGTTATAACTATGCAAGTCAGTGATAGACAAACGTGTGATAGATTATGTAACACTTTTAAGAAAACTACGATTCAATATTATATCATCATAATCGCTGATTAAATCTGGTGTTAATCAAGCGGTACAAATGATTGAAAGTTGCCATAACCTACTAGTAGTGGTAGTGACGCGACACAAAAGCATTTTACAAGTCATTACTAGTTTTACTACCATAGAATTTAAGATAAGAAACTTACTATCAGTATAGGTACAAAGTATTACTAGCATCTGCCTGTGATTACGTTTGCGTAGGAATCATTTATCGCGGAATCGGGCCATTTCACGAACAAAATCGGGTCGACTTGGAAAAAATGTAGTCTATAAAGCTACTCCAGCGTCCAATGTGTCCCTAACCCAATATCATGTTACTTGCTAGCTATTTAGCCATTAAAACCAAATAGACAGAGTTAGTTACTTTCGCATTTATAATGCTAGTTCGGATAGATTAAATTACGTTGGTCATCTCGTATTTTTTTGCTATTTAATACGACCATAACAGAACTAATTTTAAAACTCTATTTTGCCACTGTTCATGTGATGTGAGGTTTAATTATTTCCGTTACTATAATAGCAATAGAGGCTCTACTATTAAAACTTAAGAACACTGGCAATACTATCACTATTGTGATAGGTACACTTTGGTACGCCACAACTAGGCATGTCTTACATAACTAGCATCATTTCTAAATGTGAATTGACGAAACAATAAAATAACAACAATAGAATTCACACTCGCGTTGCAAGACAGATAATGAAACAAAAAGTGCCCGAATTACCTGGAAACCCAAATTCGCATTATATTAGCATTAGATAAGCTAGTGTGGAACAATTTTCTATGATTTAAGAGTGTTTGCCTATAAAAAAACAAGTATTAAACATCCGTTACACGCAGGACGGTGCGTTGCGGTTCACCGGAGCTGAACGGGGCCTGACTCAGCTTCGATGCTAGGTTCACGTTCCCATACACTTGATCGACGTACGTTATTATCAGTTATATGTATACCATATGAACATCCAAGAGTTCAAAATAAATTCGCTAAAGCTTAGTTATAAAAATATCACTCACATCGCTTAGCATGGAAATCATCCTGAAAGTACGCATTTTCACTATAAGAAATCATACGTGTTACGTTCTGATCACTAATCATAAGAACGGATAAACACAAATTTTACAATGCAATAATGGTACAATGAGTCAACTGTATCAACTCAATAGAAAGTTGGTGCAATTACCTGAAAGGCAGAAATCCGTTTGGGTGGCAATAATTGCGGTGGTCTGTCTGTTAGATTTTCCATAGAATGGCGAGTAAGAAATCCCTGTTTTTGAAATGCGGTATTGGTTTTGTGCGAGGTACGATTAAATTTGGTAGCGGGTGCGACAATTCTGTTGCCGTTTTCGTCGTCGTCCTCCCATTCAGTTACGACCTCTGTGCGGACATCTTCGAGTGACCGCGAGCGACTGCAAGCGCAGGCTCCAGGTGGCGCAGGGTTCGGGTTTCGCAGCTGGCGAGGTCTCTCACGACTCACGTATAGGTCTCCGTGACTGCTCGGTGTCGGCGCTCCTGCCGACCGGTAGCTCGGAGACAAAAAGTAATAATCCCGCGATTTGTTGCTATAACCACTCATACCAGAGAAGTCCGAGTAAGTGGATCCTTTGGAAGACGATGTTTTGAAATTTCTCAAGTCCATCGGATCTGGCGGTCGAAAATAAAAGTTCGGCTGCACCTGACGGGAAAGCGGCGGCCACGGTCTGAACGGCGCGTCTACGTAGTGTGCCGGTTTGGACTTCATGTCAGATCGCGATAGAGCATCCGAGCGCAGCGGTGTCGGTTCCGTGCGGATGTAGTCGAGGAAACTGCGCTACTGTTGTCACGGGAGGCGAGTGGCGTGCGCCGGCCCACCACCCGTGTTGCACCACGGCACCACAGCACCATCCGCGTCGCCGCGGCGGCGCGCTAGACAGAGATGAAAACAGAGAGAAAGGCGCACTTGCGTTACGCTCGATCCGTTGAATGCGAATACAAGTGAAAGGGGTAGCCCGTGCGCGGTCAACGCGTCGAATACACTTGGATATCGCTTGTAAGTTGAATAAAAGATATATCACTGACTAAAAAGTAGCTAATGGTCAATTCATAGCATGTCTTTTATCACTTGTTTTGGTCTAATGCGTGTACCTTCCCATTTTAGTACCTATATTTTACCTAGGTTGTACTTAGTATAGAATAACCTATGTTATTGCAAGTTATAAGTATATTTTTAGTCATGTTAACACTAACTTTCTATGATTTTATCTTATAGGTATCTACAATATGGGTAAGTAGATACTTTACTATTGCCACTTTAACGCAGCGTAAGTCGTAACTATCCAATATGTATAACCGGATATCCTAACCTGGTGCGGAATTTGTATTAGAAACTAGAATTTTACGTAATAGACATGTATCGATCACTGACTTACATGTGGAGCATATTTGATTACGTACAAGGTAGGTACGGCACCATTGGCTGTCTGAACTACTTTAAAACGTGATTTTCGGAAATACTTAGTTGAGATAAATAATTCTTGTAAATGCTTGACATAAAAACGTAATATAAGTATGTACCTACTAGACGATACGTGCAGTAATATGATAAATCACAATAATATTGCTCACGTATACAACCCACGCCACACTAGAAATAACGCTGGAAAATTCAAACATTTAATTAGTCACCTTATTCGTAACGAAGGAACTCAAGGCTGTCCCATATATAGACCATATAATAAACAAACTAATGTCAGAACAAACTCATCATAATCTTAATTTCAACCTACGCATGGAAAACATTAATTAATACCTTGGCATTATCACGACTATACCATGGATATAATATTATCATATTGATAAGCGCCCGTGATATTATAAAAAAACACAGTGATGAAATCCAAATGCTATAAAAAACCGACTAAGTGCGAGTCGGGCTCGAACAAAGGAAGGTTCCATCCATGCAATAACAATTAAACCAACATAATCTTGATACCTCTATAATACTAGATACTACATATATTTTACAATACTTTACTCAATTTAGCTATTGACTTTGATAGGAGCACAACAATATATAAATTGTATTTTGTGTCTAGAGTAGATATTGTAAAGCTTATAGTTACTATGTAGATACTTACATGTGAAAAACAGAGAATACGAAACCCTAACAACGATGATGATGATGATGAGTACTGTTACAAACAGAACGATTTAAAAAGGAAAAAAAAGCATTTATTAATGTTTGAAGACACATCGTATACAACTCGTTAGGTAATAATTTGTTATTTTATAATATAATTATTTTATAATAACAAATTATTTATATTATACACAATACGAAATATTTGACATGTTATGTAAACAATATACACAATACGCCAGCAAGGGAGCCCATGACTTCATTATGACTCATCAGCATAACTTCTCCAAAAATCATCAATGTGGCAACGTCACGGAGGTAAACATTTACACAATT
The DNA here is from genome assembly GCA_951361185.1 of Ochropacha duplaris. Taxonomy (NCBI): domain Eukaryota; kingdom Metazoa; phylum Arthropoda; class Insecta; order Lepidoptera; family Drepanidae; genus Ochropacha; species Ochropacha duplaris. Next base: position 9,330,763 of record OX592690.1, read on the forward strand.
ATTGACACTAACAAATATTTCAACTGAATCACCGAGTTTCAAGTTTATGTACTGCGATCAATTGAAACATATTGACTGATTAACTGGGAACGAGACTGGGGTCAAACTGTATTTACGAAGATCGAGTTACAATTTAAATTGGGATTGATCAATAGACGCTGTTTATACAGTCTGTGTCTGTTCTAATTATACATTTTTATATTATGTTTCGCTTTACATACCATTTTTTTTAATTACACCATGAACATCACTACATAGTATAAAACAAAGTTGCTTGCGCTGTCTGTCCCTATGTATGCTTAAATCTTTAAAATTACGCAACGGATTTTGATGCGGTTTTTTTTAATAGATAGAGTGATTCTTAAGGAAGGTTTATATGTATAATACATGCATAATATAGTAGCGAAACACTGATAAATTTAGAGGTTTCTAATGTGATGTCGTAATTAAGCATTTTTTTGCGCTTATATTGCAAACGCTGGCTGAACCCTACGAGATAGACCAAAATAATGTACTACAGTATTGTCCACCTTAAAAAGTTCAACAAAAAAGTCAGCGATGGTATATGTCTATTCTTAGGGATAACCCACCATAACCATTTTTTATCCTTTACCAAAAAGTGATTATTTACGAAGTGTTTAAACCTTTCCCGCTTAAACCTCTCAACCGATTTAGATTAAATTTGGCACAGATATAGAGTAGACCTTGGGAGAGAACATAGGCTATCTTTTATCCCCCCTCCACCACCCCCACTTGCGCGATATAACGTGTAGTCCACGCGGGCGAAGCCGCGGGCGGGTCGCTAGTTTATTTATATTTAACTACTGGCATGTATGTCACCACTGAATAACCTCCCCCCTATGTCAGGAAGCTAAGAGTCTCGTAACTTATAACTATGACAACATTGCATTGGAGTGCGAAATAAAATGTAAATATTGTCATGATTTAGTCGTAACGGTTACCAGTTGGCGGCGTCATGTCCATTTAAGGCTGTATAGGTCACCAAGAACGAAGCTCGATTCGAACTCCCTCCGATCGACGGGCCATGTACAGCTAACATCAGCGGCATACCATTATATCTTTACGAATTTCTAATAGAATTTAAATGTGTGACTTTAAGTCGAGACAAGTTTTTAAGTAAGGATGTAGCAGGTAATAAACTTTCTGTATAAGTGATATAGACCTTAAAACTTTAAATGCAATGTATATGTTAAAAAACACAATAACGCATATCTAAGCGATGGTAATGTTGATGACGATGGAAGAAGTTAAATGACAAGATGCATATTTAGTGATATTCTAAATGATAAAAGTTTATAAATAATTTATGAATCAACGTACCTACCTACTTCAGATCACTACATTCGAAAAGGCGCGAGAAGGAAGAAGGCGAGAAGTCCTGAAGTCTTCAGAACTTGCAATTTTGCATTTCGTTAAAGCTTACAATTTTATGATTATTTCATTCGATAAATGTCCCTTCAGTTCGTATGAATATGAAATATTGAACAAACCATTCGATACGGTATTGAGACAGATTTTAAATCTTTTGTTCGACCAGCAGTCGCACTGTTCAGTAGATACATTATACTACAGGTATACCTCAAGTCCGAGAAAGCTTGACCAAAATATAATTCTTTGACATAAGGTTACGTTACTATTAAGAATTAATTATTCATAACTTTTAGGAACACAATTTTGACGACATAGTCAATATAGATATCAATATTTCAGTTATCGTATAAAAATAACTCTTTCGTTAATTGGTAGATAATTGGTAAACTTGGTAATTAATATGTTCGTGAATATCGTGATAGCATATATACTATTCAACCATGCAATCCAAGAAAAAGAACGATATATTAATTAGTAAGTACTATAAGACGTAATGATGGCTTCACGCTTTGTGAAGATATAGCGGGACCACATCGAAAATAGAAATCGCTTACGTTATGCTACGGATTTCAAATAATCAAACACCTATTCCAAATGAAAGCAAATTATTAATATAGATAACAATTCAATTGGTATCATTTATAACAACTTCATTGCAATTCCATAAATTTTTACTCAAGAGATTGATGCTAATTCATTTAAATGACTCGGAATCGGAGTCATGGACAAATATAAAATGCAATGTATTTTCCTGGATAAACGCATTATTTACACAACGAGGCCAAAGCGATGAGGTAATTCACATTATATTAATTAATTAGCGCTATGAATATGGGTATTGTCAAAAGACACAAGAGTTATTAGTCTGTAATAATAGTTAGGTACCTTATTATGTTCATATGAAAACCTGTCGTCATGCACCGACGATGATACAGAATTTTTTCTATCCACGTCCCAAGCCGTATGCCACATGTCTAAGGAATCTGTAGACGACTTTTTTGTATCAATGGAACTTTTCCTAGACAGGGAATTTGTCGATCCGACATAATCCCGCTTCATTTCCCTTATACCGTTGCTGACTGTAGAATCGCGTCTGTTGTAATTAACAACATTGCTTCGGCTTAAATTAGGGAAGGAGCCCATTGAATGCCTTTTGATATTAAATCTTTGTGTAGGGCTTGGTGTTTCTCTTCTTGGGGGAGTCATGGTAGGACTGTGGCGGTCACGGCGCAGTATACTTGGGAACGTCGAAGGATGTTCCAGCTCGCGCGCGGGAGAGCCTGTCATTCCCAGAGAGTCACGTCGCCTGTTTGGTTATATTTCATTGTTAGTAAATAAACAAGAATTTGAATAACCATTGAATTTAAAAATTTATATTAAATATACGGACCTGATGATGAGTCCATTAGACGGTGAAACTGATTCCCTAAAATATCCTGGAGTAGACTCTCGACTGTGAAGGTAAAGCGATGATCGATACGGCGTACTACAACGACCATGTACGTCGCATCGAGGGTCGTGCTCAATGATTGAGCTGACAAAAGGAGAGTGTCGATCCTCCCCTTCGAGGCTCATATTCCCGAACATTGAATCTAGCTGCCTCATCGCCTGTACTTTCTTCACCGCAGTCATTTTATGTTATAAAATTCACCACTTCTCCACAAAAAAAATCACAACTTAAGAAAAATATCTTAAAGCTTCGTCGATCGTAACGAGTGTGCAGCGTGAATTAAGTGACATGTATGTCTCCTAAGTATGCCGCGACGCGACTGCGGACGGCATTGTGCGCAGAACACTCACCGATGACTCATAGAGGCATGCGCGCGAGCAACGAGACTACGATTAACGCAGTGTCCTACAATTACATGGTACGTATAAAATATAGGTGACAAGGAGGTAAATGTTTTAATGGACCAGTGATGGTAATACGAGTTGATCATCAATAATAAACAAGGACCGAAGAGCATGTAGGCGTCGCCTCAAGTACACGCGAAGGTCGTACGTATACACACAGGTATAGTTGGTACACATACAAGTCGAGGAAAATATGACGTTTAATGTGTTCCGTACCAAATTCATTAAACGGAACACTAATGGTAATAACCGATTTGCTAATCCATCCGAGATTTAAATCTTAAAACAAATTAGTAAAATTTTAAGTTATGTATTTATGAAATGAAAATGTGTATGAAACATGTTATTTACAATAACATTGCGTGGACTTTCAAGTCTTGAAAAATCTGGTCAAGACCTTTCTTACAACTCAACTAGCACTTTCCATCACTTCAATCATCCTTTCTCAAAAATCGAGCATTTAAACTTTTTTTGTCTGCAATCATTTACGCACGGAAAATTTAATGTTTACACAAAGGTCCAATACATCCCACTAATTTTATAAATGTGAAAGTTTGGATGGATGGATGGATGGATGTTTGTTACTCAATCACGAAAGAACGGCTGAACGGATCTGAATGAAATTTGGCACAGAGATAGATTATAGTCTGTAATAGCACATGGGCTTTTTATCCCGGGAAAAGATAAGATCCCTCGGGAACGCGGATGAAACCGCGGGGGACAGCTAGTATAATATACTCGTAGGCAGTAATTTAACGGTTAATTTGTAAATCTAATGATGTCGATTAACCCAATGTTACTAATGGAATTAACAGTCGATTTCGCGGTTCCTTAAATTGGGTGGGACCGAGTTAGGTACTGGTAAATTAGATCGGACCGACGGATAATTCTTAATAAACCGTAACATCAAGCTAAAAGTCGAAAAATTTAAGGTTACATGTGATTTCAGCATATTATACCCATAGTATTATTGATTACTTACATACTATAAAACAAAGTCTTATGCTTGTCTATCTTATGTCTGCTATCGCAGACAGACAACTAAATGATAGCTAGAAGATAGCTTTTAAACTTTAGCTTCCTAACCTAAAGTTTAAAAGTTAAAACGTGAGGTTCAAGAGGGCTGCTAAATCGCGACAGTGCACGTGTTGCCGCTATGTCGAAAATATTCTGTTCATCATCATCACTATCATCAGATAGCGATGATGGTGATAAGTAGTGATGTACATATTAGGTATAAGCCAAAGTCCCAACGCCGCGTCTGTCTGCTTGAACCTGATATACTCAAAAACTAATAAATATTTTTTTAATAAGTATTAATTAGCTGAAATATGACGATGATGAAGCCGGAGTTGAGTCGCTAGTAACTACATAAAATATATCCTAAAGTGATAACAATTTAAACGGAATGTTTCTCAATTGCACAACAATATTTCAAAGGGCCGACATACAGTGCCTCGGGACATTCTCTATTCAGTAACAACACTCCAAGTTAACCTTTAGACCTACCTAAACAACTATCTAACTAAGAATATATTATTATCATTACATAGTACAGAATACTTCTACTACTATTGTATTATTATATTATTAGTGTACTAATATTGTGTTTACGGTCACCAATATTTCGCTTTTAAAAGTTGAACGTGAAACATTGATATTTTAACGCCGTAGTTAAAGGATTATTTTTATTATCATTTGGTATTAAGACAATCAAAGATTTTATAAATAAAAATGACTAGGGTCAGGTGATCTTTATGTAATTCTATGTTCCTTGCTGTGTTTAGTTTTTTTATTTTATTTATTTTGGCATAAACAGTCAATATTTACAATTTTTTGTTAATTACAATATATAACATAAAGACAAAGAGTGTCCAAGAGTTGTATCTATAAATAAACCTACGAAGAACTTGAAATAACACAAAAAACAAGAAACAAGAAGTAGAGCTTAGGTTACCATATAACTTGAAACCAAATTAAACAGTAAAATTAAAATATAAACGTTACATTAATTATCATGTGCAAAAAATTTCATAATTTTTCTTTTAAGAGTAGCCAACGAGTTATTAAAAAGATCTATGTCATTAAAATCTTTATTATACATGTTAATACAACGAGCAAAGAAATTATTTCGGGTATAATTCTTCCGCAGCCTTGGTGATACAAAAGTATTTAATTTACGTGAGGGACGAACAGGTAGTCGGGCTTTTGTTATAAAATTGATTTTAGAGAGAAGTGTAGATTGTAGAATGTAGTTACAGTTGTGTTCCTAAATTCGATCCAGCATACTGGCCAGTTGTACTTGTGACTTTTAGTTGATGACATAATTACTGCACACGTACTGGATCGAATTCAGGAACAGGCCTTATAATATGACTGACCATACTCGGCAATATATAAGCAAGCGAAGCAAGGATAGCTTGTAGTATCAACAACTCTATTTTTAGTAAATCGTTACGTTAGTTTCCATAATAAAAAAAACAGTTACTATCATTATTCTGTAACATATAAAATCCAACCACTTGATATGTACCTACTGATCTTACTATCTTGTAATAGGAGATATAATACATCATAATATTATCAGCAGTTGATATGACTTGTTATAAAGTGGTCAAACATGAATCCACGTGGATATATTGAGGTAAATTGTTTTGCAACCCGAAATTCTAGATAACTTTTACTATGCGATCAACTAATTAAGGTTTTTCATCATTACTAATTCAATATAACCTATATTATTCGTTCGAAGCCATCCCAAAATATCAGGTAAAATAAAATTTACCAGCATATAGTTTTAGTTCCCTTTAATCTACTGTATGTTTTGGTTACGACATCACTAGACACTATACAATGATTAAAATAATAACGTTCCCTATACCTATATACGCAACTGATCACAATGGATTCGGAAGTATTGCTGCACTCGGGATTTAAATCCAATGTAGCCTAGGATTTCAACGAAAGAACATAGGCCCCATAGATTTACGCAAAGAGGTAGGTACTTACATATAACCTCCTCGGTCTACGTGGTGAGAAGTCGCAAACAGAACGTGGTTTTCATTTGAGCTTTAAAATCAGTGTATTAACATCATCCCAAATTCTGTCCTAGTAAACGACATTCAATATAGCAATGACTGTTGATCTGCATACGATAAGAGGAACATAAAGTCAGGTTGTAAGTTTTTAACCGTCCCTTTGGTTTTGTGACTACAAACGCCAAAACAATAATAAACAATCCGAAACTTTGACATGGCGGTGACACCTCCAAACTTAAACTCGTATTAAACTGTCACATCTGTCAGCCAATTCAGCCATTTTATGTTTAGATTTTAACTTAATTTAATCCAGTCACATTTATTTATGTGAATATGCATTTTATATACTTAAAGTGGGCGGGAAGTAATACCAATCTAGTCAATTTGAAGGTCATAATTATTATGGAGCAATAAATAACAACAGTCGGTTTATAAGAGGATAAAAATAAATCAAGACGTTAAATTGTCGCGCACAAGTTTCGAAGATAAATATAGCAATATTATTCGTGGCAATGCATCCCCCTGGCGTAGTGTAAAATATTTGAAAATGTATCTAAATGTACTTATGAAAATGTAAATAAATTTATGAAAAAAAATTGCCTTGCTGAGTTTCTTGCCGGAGTCTTCTCAGTTTAAGTGTATTCCGAACCGGTGGTAGAGTCAATTGTAACGTTCTTAAGTCCTTACCAGAGCCTAAACTGAATAAATGAGTTTTGAGTTTGAATCTGAAAACAATCTCAAGACTATAAATTTATCGACGGTGTAGACTAAGTTATAGGTGCAATTAGTTTGATACATAGTGCTTAAAACTAACCGCAGCTTTAAACTATCTAGACTACTTAGTCTACGCCGAACATCGATAGTTACTTAACTTTGTTGACACCTAATATCGATAGTAGGTAATAAAACTTTGAATGTCATGTGTTTATTTAGACAAATTAAAGATACAAACTAAAACTAAACAAAATTGATGATATACCAACTACAGCCAAAGTGAAAAAACAAACGGTTAGAGGTTGTTGGCGTGGCCGATGAAAGTGTTTTGATATGCGACTTCATCATTTCGAAAACGGTCCAGGCGGGATATTATAAGCAATAGCAACAAAAATAGTTATTTCTCTCTAAAAATATCAATAGCAAGAAGTAAGAAACAGGAATATTATAGTATCGGATTTTACTTAATAATTTGATTAACTATTTAATTTTAATCGCAATTAAACCTTCATAGAAATATGTATATAATAGGTAGTAGGGAGAAAGAAAAGTACCAAAAAGATTTTTCTCTTGTTTTTGTAAATTGATATTTTTTTTGTTAAGTAGCTATTGTCGAGCTTTAGTATGAACAATAAAAACAATTTGGAGAGTTAGTTTTCTTACACCGACTTAATTTTCCTTAAAACTTCATGGTCGAATTTCAACCAGTGGGAGAACACTATTTATTAATTTGTTGTTTTTTTTACTTTTGTATAAGTTTGTATTTAACCGCAATTTCACCATGGTAAGTAAAGATGTGGACGAAGGTGGCAAGCACACAAAGCCTAGATGTGAACTGGCTCTCAAGTACAGTTGTCGGAACACATCGATAGGTGCTTGGCGACAGATTTTCAATTTGAGGGTGATATCCAGCCAGTCGAGAACTATAAAGTACCCTACCACCGTGATATGGTTTCCTCACGATGATTTCCTTCACCGAAAAGCTCAAACTCATTGTAGGATTCGAGTCCACGACCTTCGCCGCGGTATCCGACGTCACCACCACTGAGTTATCATCGCCTTAATACGAAAATAATATTGTCTGTCTCCTTGGTTTTCACGGCTAATAAGATTTTGATGAAATATGAACTTTGGGGTAGGACATAGCTAGGTTCCGTTTAAAACAACCGAAATTAACCGCATATTAAATTCAACTCAGACGTGCGTTGAAAAGACATTTCGCGATAGTTGAATTTTACGTGAATTTCATATTAGCTAAAGTATAAAATAAAATAAATAACTGTTAGTAAGCATGTTACAAACATATATTTTTAAGGCTTTCCCAATGGATTGGAACCGTAATACTAAGCCTGTACCGCCTGTTAGTCATATCTGTTCTCAGTGTCTTTTAATACATAGGTAATAGTAGGAATGGTAGCTAGTAGAATTGTTTTATTATTAAATTTCATTGTTACTCTATAAATATAAGAGAATCCCAGGACACTTAAAACATGCACAAATTCAACGTTTAAGTATGTTGTAAACTTCAATCGTTCCGGTCAAAGGTACTATTTTTCACAAACCGACCATACCGTTAGGTGTCCGTAATACTTCTATGCTTATAGAAAATTTGTAAATTCGCTACCGAGATGAAGATAATAAATTGTACTTTAATTGCCATCGTTCAAGCTCTTTCCGTTGCATTTTAACTCACTCAGATTATCGCCAATATGTTATCGATTTTATAAGAATGTTCACCCTTACGTTAATCAATATAATATAGTAAGAAATCTCAACTGAAATGTTTTGTAATAAAATTACTTTAAAATATTCCTACTTTATTTTATAATGTTAACAAAAAATAGATTATTTCATCTAAAATATTAAAAGAGACGGTACAAATATATCGTATCTATCGTCAAATCAAATAGGATGTAGTTAATATAATTCTAAGCAACTTTGAGGAATTATCGGCTATTGCGAGCCCTTGTAGATACAATTTTGTATTCAATTGGGACTGCACGACAATTATGGAAATCGATTAATTCGTTGCGTCTTTTTCAAGTGCGTACGTAATTTTGTGATTTGCGCATTTTTTTTCATAAAATTAATATCAAACCGACGTCGGTTTCTTAATTCCAAATCCCCCAAGCGGGAAATGCAAGCATTGCCATCTCAATTAAAACTAAAAGCCAGCGTCATATCTGAAGCGTAGAAAAAGGACTAACATAGATATGAAATCAAGCGTGCAACCTAACGTATTGAAATGGAAGAGGGCTGCTGTGTTGTTTCTGCCTCGTCCCAGGGACCGAGGAATCAAATCGACCACGTAGACGCAAACACTGTGTTGTCTTCGCTTGAACACACCCAGTGTTCGGGTGGAAGCAACTATAAAGTCGAAGACACAAGCAGTAATCCCTAATTTCCATACAAATTGTATATTATTATGTGAAAAAGTTGTCCGTACGCGCGAATGCTGTTTGTATCGCAGACGGAATACAGGTGATCCAAAACATATCTTGATTGCAATAACCCAACACAAAGTTTGGTTTATGTAATAAAACTGTCTGCAAGATCAGTTATGCCTAATTAACGATATTTTAAATTAAGAGTACATAAAATTTAACATTAATTAAAACAAATAGATGAAATTTATAAAGTTTCTTCTTCTAGCGTTAATCCTATTTTAAGAGGCGGGCCGCATTTTTATTCTTCGTTTGTTAAAAGTTTAGTATAAACTATGTATAAGTGACAGAAATGATAACAATAAACTTCCAATAAGGTTACAAAAATTAGAATGCTCTTTATATTTTTAAAATATAATTTAAAAATAGTAGGTATAGAATTTACGATGCTTTCCTTCTGAGTTATCCATATGAGGGAGTCCATTCGACTGAGTCATCCGTTGACAAAAAGTATCAGTAGATACTTATACGACGATTGATAGATAAGATGATTCTTATTTAACATAAAATTGTTGCGTGGGTCGATCCAAAACCTTCATAGTCACCAAAATCTAACACCATTACCAGTTCGATGTTTTTTTGAGTTTTATCTTGTATAACGTTTTCCGTGACAATTTAATGTATTTTTTTTTCACCAAGTTTCCATTTGGCAATATTAACGCTTTAGCGTTCTATCAATAATGTAATTTATTAAGATAAAATAATAAAAAATACAACGATTCGTCCTAAATTCAAATTCATTTACCTTTCATTCAAATCATGAGGTAGGTAAACGTAATATGATTTTTTTTAAATGTCGTACGTAATCCAATTGCCAAAGTTTATTTTGTAGAATAAATTACGGAATAAATAATTTTATAATAATATTTTAGTTAGGTAGTGGAATTAAAATAGTAAGCGGTAATTAATAGCCAGTGTAAAGATTTGATTATTCTTCTTTACTCGGAACCAAGATTTAATGTGCAGTGGACAGAAACTAATTACAAGTGTAGTGCAGGGTTGCCATCACACTATGTAGTTTCTAGGCAATTTATAGAAGTGATGAGATTGTTAACTATTTTACGGTGTAACTTGTATGTTACTTATTGATATGGAAATAAATTTATTTAAAAATAAAGAAGTAAATTACATTAGAAGCAACAATTAATAATATAAAAACCAAGACATAAAAAATTTATAGTTTGTATCACGTCATAAAAAATTGGCTGGTAACCCTGTTATAGCTTATATTATAAATAACAAAAACTAGATTATACTTACGTTCGTTGAGTCTGCCATTTCGGATGACTCACTTATTTCGTTTTTCCTGAAATTAATTAAATTACAGTATATTGTAAGGCTCCTTACTGATTAAAAATTAAATATGCTTTTCAGAAATAAAAGATGTTTACATAGCGCATTATACATCAGATCGTTAGTGAAAACTATGTAAAAGTAGACGCGAAGTGACGATCAAACATTCATAACAAATTGCTTGCTCGTTCTACCGATGAAAGTACACTATACAGTAAGAAAATTGTAACTGTTCGGTATGTGCAGTTGTTGAATACTAACATAGCTGAACAACCATTGACGGAAGATTAAGAGACGAGATTATTCATTTCATTCCATCTCATACTCATTTATTTTTTTAATATCTAGGTATCTATTAATGATACGTATTTTTTTATTTCAATTGCATAATTACCTAACAAACGGAGCTAGTTCGCGTGTTTCCTCCGGTGTTGCTTGTTGTGGATACTTGACGGATGTTGGTAAATCTGGTGCAGCATCTCCTGATTGCTCCATGCTGAAAAAAATAAATGAAAAGTTAGATAAACAATACATTTCTAATACCTACTATATTCAATTAAAAATTAAAACGAAATCATACGTTTTCTGTTGCCGCAAGTCCGACGAACAAAGATTACGAAGATAGTCGTCACACTCGCGTTGCTTTTGTATTTGATATTCTTTTAACAATTCTCGCCTAAAGTCCCCGCCTACACCCACCACCATTGCCGCCTCAGGCTGGTGCGACGTGCGCTCGGCGAGTGACGAACGCTCAGTCGACGCCGCCGTCGTAGATATCGAAGTACACGCAGAATAATCTTGCCCCTTATGCTCCGGGGTAGTCACATTCGACGCTCCAATACTATTAGTCTCATTAGTTTTCGTTGATGCCGTGAATTCACCAATAGTTTTCAATTGCTCATCAATTGGCTTCAATGATTCGTTTAAACCATTGAAAATACTTTCTCCATTTTTATTATCAAACAGTCTATCGACCGACGTATTCATCAACTTGCTTCCCTTTATGCCAGTGAGATGAAATCCAGCAAAACATGAAGATGACGGGCCATAGTCTATAGCCGATAAAGCCATAACGGCAGGATGCCTTGGAGCTCCATCAGGGAGGGGTCGCAATGATCTAGTCATAGCATCTGCAGCTGAGCGCGGCCTTCTAAACGGCATGGCTAAGTGAGGGAATGTTCGCGGTTTTATCGGCGTAACCAGCATGTGCTCAGTCCATGAAGTGTGCAATGACGGTCGTTCCATTTTTTCTACATCAACATTCAACATTCTCTGCTCAAACGGAACACTAAAAGTTTCCGCAGGTATAGATTGAAGCCACGATAGCAAACTCAAATCGGATTCGTCAAAACCTGAACCATCAAGTAATCTTGAAAAGCTAACTTCATTTGTCTGAGCCTCTTTGGATCCCGTGGCTTTTGCTTGACAATAATTGACACATGATTCATATAATATCCCCTTTATAAGTAATTGCATCAACCGATCGTTCTTTGCACATTTCGATATGGTGGTACTTGACTTTTTATCGCAAGGTAAAAATTGTTCTACAAGTGGATAAACTTCCCGAAAGCATTGAACTCGAGCATTACTTGGATTCCATTTTTTGAATTGTGCATGATCAGTTATACTCGGAAGTGTTAACAATAAACAAAGATTTGAGTATTCTTCTTTAGACGGAGCTAACTTTTCTAAATCACTAAGGACTTTGACAACTTCGTCAACAATATTTTCAACATTATTATAGGCTTTGATTTCAGATCTTATGCATAGTAATTCGATGTATTTATGTCTTAAGATAGCGTAATTAAATTTGTCTGCTTCAAAAGCTTTGAGAGCGCTTAGAGGTTGGATAAATTCTAGCACGTCATCCCATTGTCCATCGAGGATGAGTTGTCGTAGAAATAGGACGTCATCGGCATAATTGCCGTTGATGACGCCAGTTTCACGCTCGAGCGATAGCTGAGTAATATGTAGATCGCGGTTGTGGAGGAATTCAAGCGATAGCCGCACTACATCGTCTTCTCGCAAGTTGAGGTGGGTCGAAGGCATTCTGCTCTTTGTTTATAGTATAACCTGTAACAAAATTGCAAAAAATTCAAATCTAAATCTAATCTTACCAGTTTTGAAAGGTTGCAAGCCACATTTACAGATATATTGTGTGGTAGGTATAACACCCACCCCACAGACTACTAACCAGGCTGTACAGAATTGTAGAGTTCACATTCATTTGGTATCTCTTGACAAAGCATAATCTATCAAAATAAGATTTTCCTAACACAAGTACATTAAAAACTGATTTCATTTGCATTGGTGGCAAAGTAGTACTTGGCATAAGACTTGGCGCCTTAATACTATTTCTAGTTAGGAAGTGTTATAAATTTTCTTGTTTATAAATATTAATAATCACACATTGATAATGTTCAGCATATCAGAACTTAGTATAATTGATTGAATCAAGTTTCACCGGTAATATCTACAAATGAGTTAACTTGTAATAGCTGAACAGATTCAAATGAAAACTTCGAGCTCATAATTCCATTGATTAACATACATATCACCCTTTTACTCAGAAAAAACATTATATATCTTCGCTTTCAGTGATTTACAGATGCTTTGAAAAATCAAGCAAAAAAAATTGTGATTTATTAACATAAGTATTATCAAACAGACCGGTTGGCGTAGTTGGTAGTGTGTTAACACTACCTATCACGCCACAGGTTGTGAGTTTGAATACCAAAGTTTGAAAAGAAGATTAATCTATTAATCTTTTCTTTCCTACTTAATGATCATTGAAAAGCAATGAGTCCATTAAAATCATTACAATTGTGATCTTAAACTTATTCAGTGACTACCAATTGATATTTAGAAAGTAGCTTCAAATCATAATAATCCTATGACTCTAACTAGGTACAATAAAATATGAAGTGATAGACTGGATCGTAAAAAAACCACAACTAAATTCTTTGAAACTCCATAAAACGCTGCTGAACCCTTTGTATCACTAGTGGGATGATCACCCCTATACAAATATAAAAAGAAATTAGGTATATCTATTTTTTTTAACATTCTAGGCATGATAAACAAACAGTTTAAAATCAAGTAGGTGTCAATATTCTAGATAGAGTAAGTAAATAAACTTTATTATTGAAATAACTTACCAGTATTAAACTTTCGGAAAACCTTGTTTGTGTACGTAATTTATGCTAGGGAAAGCCCGATTTGCTGAGGTGTTTTTATACACAGGTACTTTGTGAAATTATTAGTGCATCTCTGACATATCTCACATACCAACGAGTGAAATTATCGTATAATATTTTACATCAACATGCAATAATTCCATTGCCGAAAACGTATACACAACGAAACAGCCATTTTCTTATAACAACTACCTCCTACATCTACCTACGCTCTATTGGATCACGTTCATTCAAAACCTACACAGCAGCAGGAATCTGCATATTGTGACACTAAACATCGGTTGGATTGGAACATCATCATGAAATCCAAATACGAGAAATTTTACAGTTACAAATCATATAGAACTAAACAAGCAAGGTAGGTACATACTTACAACATAAATCGTAAACAAATTAAATAAACTATGTGTAACTCGATATATAATCACTGGCGTAAACTTTTAGCACCTGGTGCACGGAATCAGAGATCTACAATTCTACATCCCTTTCGAATTTAATTCTGATCAAAATGTAGAGAAATCTATTCTATTAAATTTCCTCCACATTTTGACAGGGAGTGAGTGAGTGAGTGAGTAGATATATTTTTTTAATGGTTTTTGGCTTGGTATCTAGATCTTTAAGCCGTTTCTTTATTTTTAATATTATTTTTTTATGTTATAGTCATGTTATATCTTTGACGTTATATTGTCACATTCACTGTAATGTCTAGTCCTCTCCTCGTTGGTATATGTTCGATCAAATTTTAGTGAAATTGGTGACTGTTTCACTAAAACTTTTCATGGACTTTTTGGGACTACCTGAAAAGTTACAAAATCTTTTTCATAAAAAAAATTCACTTGTGCACTTAGTGCAAGGGCCACCAATTTCAGTAATACCTGACCGGTCTTGTACGGACGAGGATTATACTTTACAGTTAATGTGACAATAATATCGTGACTGTAACATTATAGAATAATTATTAACAAATAAGAAATGGCTAAAAATCATCATCATCATCATGTCATCATTACTTTAATTAAACCAGCCTCATCATCATATCAGCTGAAAGACGTCCACTAGGTCTAGATACCAAGCCAAACATCTTTAAAAAAAGCAAAACTGACTGACTGACAGACTGACAGACAGCCAGCCAGCCAGTGATAAAGACGGACAAGTTGATTGCTTTTTGTATTAGATATTAAAAATTATATTTTAATTTGGAAAATGGATGATGATGGGGATAGTATTTTACTTGAAGAAAATTATTACCAGTTATTAAATGTGTCTAAAACGGTAAATATTGAAATCACGTGTGTTGACCTCCTATAAAAATAAATTTGTAAACTATCAATTGATATACTTATTATATAACGTAAAAATTATCTTACTACAAAAAAAATAAACTAATTGTTAAAATAATCTAATTAGTTATTGTTTATTATATTTAAATAGGTGTACATAAAATTAGGCTCAAAAAGTATATTTTGAATTTGAGGTTAAGAGCGGCATAGCAGCGTTTTAACGCAATTTTATGTAATCTATCAAATTATGATCAAAAATATATAATAGATTACAATCTTCAACGTATATGCCAATTTGTCTTAGACTGTAACCATCGATCTATCTATCTGATGAAATAATAACCCCAACAAATTCATGAACTTGAGTGTCTCAGCAACTCAAATACTGCATTGAATTTATGGAGCACCATAACCAAGAAAAAGATTGTTCTGATGCTCATTTCCTTTAAATCTTTTGTATGTATTTATTCCATTTATTTATTGTATTTTTTATTTAGTGCTGTACTGTATTAGTTTAGTTATGATTCCACTAGCTGTCCCCTGCAGTTTTACCCGCATTCCCCAGGGATCTTAGCTTTTCCCAGGATAAAAAGTATCCTATGTTTTATGCAACAAAATCCATCCAAACTTTCACATTTATAATATTAGCTGTCCTCCGTGGTTTCACCCGCATTCCCGAGGGATCTTATCTTTTCCCGGGATAAAAAGTGTGTGCTATTCTAGACTGTAATCTATCTCTGTGCCAAATTTCATCCAGATCCGTTCAACCGTTCTGGCGAAAATGAGTAACAAACATACATCAATCCATCCATCCAAACTTTCACATTTATAATATTAGTAGGATATAGTGGGATTGCTGAAATAAAAGTTCTAATCTCTTTTCTTTACATCAGTAAAGTCAAAGTCAAAACCATCTATTCAGTTTCGGCCCTAGAAAGGCACTTTCATTGAAATCAGCCTTCAACTGAGAACAACCGGCAAGAAACTCAGCAATGTTACATTTTTAAATATTTTTTTGACCATCTGACTATATTGGCTTTTTTTCATCCAAATGTTTAAAAATGTTATGCTGAAACTAAAACAAAAATACAGAAAATATAATGCTCATGTGGACTATGAGGACCTTAGAAGTATATCTTAACCACTTTATGTTTAATCAATAAGATTGAAGAATTAAATTTTACAGTTGCCACAAATATTCAGCTGCTATTTGGTATTTGGTCTATGCTGGCTTTTTGTACCAAATTTGGATGAGTCTCTTGGTATGGTTGGCATGTATCAGTACACTTATTTCTTTTTGATTAAAGGCTACTGTTGAAGAAATAAACAGTGCATATCGTCGATTTTCGCGTATGTTTCACCCTGATAAGCACAGCACAGATGCAAACAAGCAGAAATGGGCTGAGCAAATATTCAACAAAGTGAAGGAAGCCTATGAAGTCCTATCTGACTCGCATAAAAGAGCAATTTATGATACTCTTGGTAAATGTCCTCCTAATAAATATTTGAAATTAGTATGAATTAAAAATAAGCAATAGTTAAATTAATACTTAATATGATTACAGGAAAGCGTGGTCTAGAGGTTGATGGATGGGAAATAATATTCCGCACTCGCACACCAAGAGAAATCAGAGATGAATATGAAAGGTAAAAGCATTATATGATTAACCTGTAGCATATAGCTCGCCAATAGGTATGCATCCCAAAACTCATTAAAAAAGCAAGTAATTACTCTTATTCTTCGACTTATTTAAAGGAATACCAATTATGTAAGAAATCCAACATTTAATTTATTGGTAGATTTTTCCCTTAAATTTTTTTATTTAAATTTAAGTATATGTATAGCTCAACCTTAGGTGAAGATGAAGAAAAAAAATATGCATAGTTTAGTGTCATAGCGTAATTAAAGTTTTCATTAATTAACAATGTTTCAAGATGGTATATACTTTTGTTTTAAATACAAATATTAATCGAAATCCAAATCAAATTATATTATTCTGTTCAAAACACATATTTGTTTAGATTGATTGAAAAACCTTATTATATGTAATAAGTTGAGTTTCTGAGAGTTAGTATTATGCTAACTATATAATTAATAATATGCTTCTATTGTACTTTCTAGTAGGGTTGTAACGGATCTTCGCCTCCGCCTCCGTTACTGCGGAAGTTCCGCATGAAATCGTATCTTCGCTTCCGCCTCCGCACAATTATTGCGGAGTTGTAACGGAGGTTTAATCACGACGAATCCTAGAACATTAACGCGCGTGCAGCGACGCTCGACGGCGACTCAGCCGTCCGGCCGCGTGCCGTGTGTTACGTGCGAAATGGTCAAGAATCAACGAATGCGCGGCGGGAACGCGGTTGGGGTGGGGGCGGGCTTATGTCATTTGTCAAATGATGCACAACAGGAATCAACCTGTCGAAACTACTTAAGGCGACGATATACGTGAAATGACGATTTTCGATACAAGATTTCTCTGCATTCTTTATTGCAAGTGATTTATAAAAAATATATGTTAAACTAGAGGATACACGACATAAAATCGTCTTTTTCAAATTTTAATTTTATCATCGAGAACATCAGAAAAAAATCGCGAATATGAGCCTTTTTGAAATTTCAAACATATTTCTCTCCTATATTACGGATTCAAATAACATGAAATTAATTACAGATATTCTTACACCTAAAACAAATAGAACTGTCTTGTTGTTTTTTTTTAAAAAGTTACTGTTATTTTTTAATTAAATTTATACTCGATTTTTAACTCGGTGACAGCTTTGGTCCCCTCGTTCGCCCGTCATTTCAGTGCGAGACGGGACGTTGTGCTGATCGGACCTGTGCTACTTTTTTCTCCACTCGATACAATATCATAAATGGTGTAATTAAAGCAGTGTTGTATATTTTAGCTGTACATCGCGATGCGGTTGCTAGGGCTCGTCCATTAATTAAGCGATGTTTTTTAGAAAATTTTAAAAATGTTTCATGGTATTTTAGCTGAGGCGTCGAAAGTTTGTTAGTTAGTAGAACTACTCATATAGTTGATTATAGTATTAGTACGTACCTTTAGAAAAAATATGAATTCATCAAGTTACACAACTTACTTTTTTTTTGCAGTATTCGACATCCACACGGATGAAAACATATTATAGCGAATGCTAATAATTAAAAAAACCTATATATTACATAATAAAAATAAATAAAGACATTTTTTAAATTATTACTTCGAAAAATATTATACATATACTAGGGGGACCGGCAGACGTCCTGCCCGGAAATTAAAACAAAACTTAGAACCCGTTTCCAGCGCCACCTACCGGGTCCAATTGTCAGACCATCGAGAAACCCATTGAAATATACACACAAAATTTCATCCATATCGGTCCAGCCGTTAGGTGACAAACACACGTACAGAAGAATTATATTTAATAAGATAATAAAAATAGATTTTTTGATAACCAACAAACTTGAAATTGTTGTTGGACTCACCCTAAGTTTTATGCGGCACTGGAGTAACCTTAGCTTGTACAATTCGTCAAATATACTTTGAAACCTGTGATAGTTGAAATTGGACCTTATCTTATAGAAATAAGGTTCATTGTCACGTAACTCCTATAACTATTACGTTTCAAGCTGTATTATGAACTTTTAAAATATCTGTTTTGTCTCGATTCGAGTTGCGAGGGAGAGCGTTGCGCGTTCTTTCTGAGGGCGCGCGGGGGGTGCAGCGCCAATCGAGCAAGGTCATTCGCGTATATCGTCACCTTAAACGAAAATGAATAAAAATGTTTTTATTCAAATAGGCCTTTACAAGCACTTATGAATAGTCTAGACTGTAATGCTCGGTTCGGAAGGTTGCTTTTGCTGAGAAGAGCCAGCAATAAACTCAGCAATTACTCTTTTCATAAACAACTTACACCTATTACATTTGATCATTATTTATTTATCTAGTCTCACTGATAAAATTTGCATGTTAAGGCGGAAAAATAATAATAAGTAAATAACAAGTGTAATAAACAAAATAACAACCTACTATAAATGTACGTATTTGAAATAAAGATTTTGTAATCGTAGATAGTTAGTTATACCGGGTTTATTCGCGCATAGAATATTATCAAAATATAATTACCCGCCATTTCAGTCCACTCATGACCACGATCAATGCAACTTGATCGAAATGTCGAGGTTAGTCAAAATTATATTTTATAATATTCTATGAGCGAATAGACCCGGTATAACTATCTACGAATTTTTTTTTCTTTTTAATATGTTTTTTTTAATATGAATTTAGTTCACGAAAGTTTTGAAAGATTTTGTACTTTTAATGAACCACAAATTACAATTTTTTCTACATCCACTTTCACTTTCACCTCCGTCTCCGCCTCCGTTAACCTTCGCATCCGCGGAGGTGAAACTCGTCGCCTCCGCCTCCGCTAAGAAGGCCTCCGTTACAACCCTACTTTCTAGTTACCTGAAAGAGATGTTAGTAATAAGACCACATCATTGTACAGTAATGAATAAAAAAATTTTACCTACTGGTTTTGGTGTACAAAAAGAGTTATTTTTATCTATATATCTATAGGCTAAAGCGTGAAAGAGAGGAGAGAAGATTGCAACAAAGTGCTAACCCTCGCGGTACAATCACGTTATCTATTAATGCAACAGAATTATTTACGAAGTACTACGACGAATATGAAATATTGTAAGTATTACCACGTTTACTACATATATCATCAACGTTTTCATTACATCTGATGATATCTATATATATTTAAATAAAAATGACATTATTTTTATAAATTCAGTACCAGTATTTTTAGTATGTGTATTGCTATATATTTTTGAAGATTATATGGTGATGTATGTATTTTTATGGTTATCTATGTTAAAACCTATATGTTTTATAATTAATTAAATTTGTTAGATAGGTGGTGGTAATATGGTTTACATGATTTAGGGGTGTTTCACAAACATATAACTTTTTAATAGATAGGCTAAATGTAACCTACAAATATAAAAGCAATTTCACCAATTCCTGTCATTAGAATAGTTTATCGTCTATTTGTCCGTAAGCCTCCATATTCGAATAAATCTAGAAATAAATCGTCAAAATGAACCAAGAATACAAAGCACCAGCTCTACAAGTCCAAGGAAATTCCCTCGATTATTCAGGAAACTTTACAGATCACTTGATTTGACCTTTTTTTATGTGTTCTCTCATTATCACTATTGATATGTGGTGAAATGCAAATGTTCACTACCTAATTAAAAGTTATGAGTTCTGAATTAGCATAATGAAAGTTAATGATAGGTTGGTGAAATACCCCCAGTGATGATGTCTGATGTAATTTTTATAATCAACATAAAATAATTGAGGGTTCTATTGTAGAAGTGGCAATAAATAATGGCTTATTGTGGGATGTATGAATATTAATTTCTGTAGTATGTACTTTGCATAGTTAAAAACTTATCTTTTAGGGAAGACTCATCAGTAATACCAACTATTGAAGTATCAGGAATGACTATTCATCAGTCAATTGATGCACCAGTTACTTTACGAAACACCACAACTCTATCAGGAAATATATCCACACAGAATGGAATAGGTATATATAGTGCATGTAATTGTGATTTTTTGTTTTTTGATTGTCTATCTATGGATATTGATTAGGTCTATGAATTAATATTTCAGGAACTGGAGCAGTAAATATTTCAAATAGACATCTTAGTTCTGAAAAAGGTTGGACAGAAGTAGAGTTTGGGATTGGGAATGGACCACTAGTAGGATTTAAGATATTTCGAGCATTGTCCCGACTGATGTTTCTTAACTGCGGCACAGTCTTACAGTTTACACCCAGAGGGATTTCACCAAGCTTTATATCAAGTATGTATTCATTTAAAATAATATTAAAAGTTATAAGAAATATTATCAATATGAACAAATAAGTACATATTTTACTTGTAAGTAGGTAATAATTCTAACTTTTAGTGTGAATGAAAAATGTCTTAAGTAAGAGTAATTAAACAATATAATGGTGTCGATTCTGTTGGTTACGAACTAAACTAAACCTAACTTAAATAAAAACCTTATTTTAATTAAGGATGTCAAAAAAGCTATTCTGTTGTCTCGTTGAATTAAAATTAATTTTAGAAATGACAGGACTAATTTTGCTTTTGACCTATCTAAATTGAATTGAAGAGACCAGCATTTTACAGAAATAAAAAGAATGAACGAATGAAATGAGTATTATTGACAAACTTAATTATCTTTATATCTCTATATTTTTTTTAAATTTAATTATCACTATAAAGAATATTACGACGATTAATAATCTGATAATAATTATTCTTTTGTTATTTTACCCAATAATACGCAATTATCAACGTGTGGAATTACACGAAAGTCTATGAAATAAAGATGAAATATGATCATAATTTGTTAGTCTATGGTTTATAATTTCTACATTTTAGGTCTTTTTGGCGGAAACTTGCGAAGTGACGTTGCGTTTTCGTTTTATTTTCATTAAATTCGTACATTTTCAGTTTAATTTAATAAATTTCGGTGGTGTTTTGTCCAATTAAGATCAATCTAATTGCACAAGTGTAGTGAAATAAAAGCGTGTATCGTGACTTTCCAGGTTGTCCCAAAAAGTCCGTGTAAAGTTTAGTGGGCACCAATTTCACTAAAACTGGACCGGACTTGTACGGACGAGGACTAGGCTTTACAGTGATGTGAAATTGTCAATAAAACTTGACTATAACATTAACGATGAATATTTAAAATAAAGAAATGGCTTAAAGGTCTAGACACCAAGCCAAAAACAATTTAAAAAAAACTACATTATAGGGATGCCCAAGAATTATGTATTCTAAATGGATAGGTAACTCTTAATACCTACTTGAAGCAAATACCTATCAATTGCGAAAAAGATAAAAACTACGTTGGGACAATCTCTCTTTCTTTCATTAAGTTTAAATTGGGTTAGAAAGAGAGATTGTCCCAACGTAGTTGTTATCGCAAAAAAAAAATACGGATGCGAGAATAAAATTCAAGCGTCTGAATAATAAAGATGAGCAAATTTCGTGTTCAATGCAAGAAAGCTATTTTTGGATAATTTTAATTTGAAAAAACGAATCAGCCAAAATCGTGTAGCCCACGCGGGCGAACCTGCGGGTGGAAAGCTAGTAATTAATAAATTTTAAATATTTTAACTATGTTTTTGTCAAAACAACGAAATTCTACTAATTATTTGGTGAAAAGGTTAGATTTAAATTTAATCCACATCAATTTGCATGACGACTAATTTTAGTTTGACATTTCTAATTTTAGACTTATTTTGACGTAAAATGTGTACAACAGAATAGCAAAACTATCAATTTAACTAAGTTGAGTAACTAAATCCATTTTAGTTCTGTCAAACTAAAATTTAGTTTAATCCTACGACAACTGAATAGGAAACGTGAATTTGACAGACCTTAACTATATTTTAGTTAAGATTAGTTAAGTTTGTGCCAACAGAATCGGCACCAATATGTAGTTAGTATTTAATGTCTAGTAGATATATACTAGCAATGAATATTCATACATTTTTAATCTTTGAGTAGAAGTTGTGATATCCTACTAACTTAATATTATAAATGTGAAAGTTGATGTTTACTCAATCACGCCAAAACTAAAACTACTCAACGGATTTTGATGAAACTTGGCACACAGGTAGATCATATCTTGGAATAAGACATAAGATACTTTTTGTTACAGGAAATTGATCCCTCAGGAACGCAGGTGAAACCGCGGGAGACAGCTAGTGTACTTATAACTACCTAATATGTATTTTAATATGGCATTCTACCTATTCTATTTCCAATTCGTCTAATGTTTTTTTTGTTAATAACTTGAGTCGCGATTCTTGTTTTTTTTTTGTAGTTAGTTTTCAGACGTCCGTCCGATGTGCAATTCAAAGGGTTTAAAAATGGAAACATTTTTTGCAGCTATGGCCTTACAATTGGATGCCCACTCAGTTGGTTACCTAACGTACCGCGCGGGTGGACAGGGGGGTTCTTCGATGACATCTATATACGTTCGGGACTCTGAGAAGTACCACACAAATACGGCGTTGCAGATCGGCAACCCACACTCTTTCATCTCTTTCAATATAATGAGAAAACTACCGCAGCATGATATGAAGTTGCGTTTGGCTTTGAAGTAAGTATTGTTATCTATGCTAATATTATAAAGAGATAAAGTTTGTGAGGTTGTAGGCGGTAATCTCTGGGTCTACTGAACAGATTTAGAAAATTCTTTTACTAATAGAAAGCCAAGTTATTTGTGAGTGTCATAGGCTACTTTTTATCCCGGGAAAAGATAAGATCCCACGGGAACGCGGGTGAAATCGCGGGGCACAGCTAGTAGTCAATCAATTGCTTTACTTAAAAAAAACTAGTTTTTCTTAAGATTTGCAGCAGCAGCTAGCGGTTGCTAATTATAAAATTTATTCTATAAAAAATGTAGTTTCAATATGTTATTGATAGTCATCTACGAAGATGCCCCACTCTTTTTCCTAATCCCTTACAGTGCAAGTAGTACTTTCACTAGTGCTGTGATGCTGTCGATATGTCTATATGTATTTTTTCTATATGTATCTATAGTTTAAATTTGGAACAAAATACTTGTAGGTATTCCTAGTTATCTATTCCTACATTTACAGCATAGCTGATAACTGGCATATTGTCCTTAATTTTTGGATAGGTTTGAATTTGCGCTCAATACCACGGAGAACTAGAAGAATACGATCTTAAGTGAAGCTGTGAAAATACCTACTAGATCGTACTACTGGCCAATGGTGGTAAGCACACAAAGCCTAGATGGGAACTGACTCTCAAGTGTAGCTGTCGGAATAAACTGATAGATGCTTGGCGACGGATTTTCAACTTGATGGTGGTAGCCAGCCAGTCGGGTACTACAAAATACCCTACCACCGTGCTATGGTTTCCTCACAAAGTTTTCCTTCACCCGAAGCTCAAGCTCATTGTAAGGTTCGAACCCACGACCTTCGTCGCGGTATCCGACGTCACTACCACTGAGCTATCATTGCCTTGATTTATGTTTTGGCTTATGCGAGTTCTTTTTGCGAATTCTATTATTTGAATTATTTTACTTTCTAAATTTCTGAATAAATTCATTATAATATAAACATGATTGGTTACGTAATTCTAAAAAGAGTTGTTTTTTTTTGTGGCTGAAGGTGGTATGCTCACATTAGGTGCAATCAATTATGAAAATAATATTTTACTATAAATTTTCGAAGAACTGCAAGGTGCTTACAATTTGAGGTGCTGTAAACGTGTAGATGCTTTGCGAAAGATTAGGTTAGAAAGCTGAGCGTATCATTATGTATCAATATATATAATATACTTGATGGTATGAAAATTATAATTTAAACTTTTTTGTTAATCATTATTGCATTGGCATCGTAAACGAAAATACGCGACAAATTATAAATAGCTTTTTTAAATTATTTAAGTTTTCACGACTGATTGAATTGATTTCAATTTTATTTATACAGAGAGATGTTGAGTGATAAATGACTATGTAATAAGATTAATTCTGGCACTCACAACACGTTTCATATCGAACTTGCTCTATAATTTCGAGTAAAATATTATGTTGTCGTAGTTTGATTTTAAATACCAATTTAGGCGATGATAGCTCAGTGGTAAGTGACGTCGGATACCGCGACGAAGGTCGTGGGTTCGAATCCTACAATGAGCTTGAGCTTTCGGTGAGGGAAAACATCGTGAGGAAACCATAGCACGGTGGTAGGGTTATTTGTAGAACCCGACTGGCTGGATACCACCTTCAAGTTGAAAATCTGTCGCCAAGCACCTATCGGTGTGTTCCGACAGCTGCACTTGAGAGCCAGTTCCCATCTAGGCTTCGTGTGCATTACCACCTTCGGCCACATCATCACTTACCATGGTGAGATTGTGGTCAAACACAAGCTTATAATGAATAAAAAAAAACTACCAACTTTTTTTGAATAAATTCATTTTACACATGCGAAAGTAAATTTGTCTAACTACTATCTTATTCATAAATCAATCCCTAAGTGAGAAAAGAAATGGAAATGCAAAATTCGCGATATATTTAAAATTAATGTAGCGCCTGGTATGATCATTCAAATTGTTATTAATTAATTAATAAAAATCTGTAATTCATTTCTAACCATTTTTTCTTCAATAAAATGTCAATATAGTATTTTTTTATAAAAAGAACATAAAATATAAGAAAGTAAAAAAATACAGTATTAATATAAAAGAGGCCGATTTCATAACACAAATGATAATTCAAGTGTGACGTTGTTTAATTTTATTGAGCTGCAATATCCAACATTCGGGAATGGATTCATTTAAAGAATCAATAAACGTCTGCATAAAAAATATTCCAGTTTAACAGATTTACTATATTGTACTATGATAAATTATTTACATTATTTTATAGGTTCGGCACATTTGGCGCTATAGCGGAATACGGAGCTGAAAAAAAGGTGTCACAAAATAGCAGTGTATCTGCTGCGGTAATGCTGGGCGTACCTAGTGGAGTTATGCTCAAACTCAAGTAAGTGTATTCTACCACTTTTAAAAACTAGCTTTCCGCCCCACGATTTCATCCGCGATTCCGTTTCTCCTTACAAACATTGGACCCCCGTTTCATCCCCTTAGGGGGTGAATTTTGAAAAATCCTTTCTTAGCAGATACCTACGTCATAATAACTATTTGCGTGCCGAATTTCATCGCAATCCGTTCAGTGGTTTGAGCTGTGTGTTGATAGATCAGTCAGTAACGATTGCCTTTTTAAAAGGTTTCTTTTATGCAAATCTCGGGACAAGCTTTTATATCATTTAATAATTGTGTGTATCCGATAACTTTCAAGCCATAATTATAATATCAGATCCCAATCATAGCAGAGCTTGTACAGTCGAGTTCATTAATATATGGGCACTTTCAGGCTCCAAAAATATATGAGCATCAAAAAAGTTCATAATATTGTGAAAACTATAAGCATCATTAAATTGTGGTCAAGATTTGGATTCATTAATATGTGCCTCCTTTTTCTCAAGAACATCTATACAGCCAAAGGCACTTTATTATATGAACAACATTAAGATCATAATTATCTGAACAGTGTAGGATTCATAATTATGTATGCACACAAGAATACAATAATATCTGAACAAGTTAATGTAATTCAAATTCAACCTTATTACTACTTCATAAAGATGATTTTACTAGCATAGGTCAAGGAGTTTGTTACATTTTTGAACACTGGCTAGATTTAATTCAAATGACGATAAACTTTTCTTTTCTAAAATTATAACTGACGCGCATGTAGGGGAAGGCAGGGTAATTACGAACACCTACGGGAATTTTGAAATAAATCAAAAGATAGTATATGTAGGATAACTTTAATAGTTTTTTCTAAATGGTAAGTTATCACACTTTAGACTACTACAATCGACCTATGAAAACCTATGAAATTGCTGTTTTGTATAAAAAAATTTAAACAATTTTTTTTCATGTATTTTTTATTTGTATTAATCGAAGTAATCACCGTTGGCATCTTTGCCAACGCAGTGGCTGTTTATTGATGCCCTTCTTAAAGAAATCAGCTGGACGGGAGGCAACAAATTCTTCAAAGGCATTTTGTACTGCCTCTCGGGTATTGAATTTTTTTCCCGCCAAGAAGTTATCCAAATTCTGGAAAAAGTAGTATTCTGTAGGCGCAAGGTCTGTTGAGTAGGGCGGATGACAGAGAGCTTCCAACCCCAGTTCTTGCAACTTGGAGACCGTCTGCTGTGCAGTATGAGGTCGCGCGTTGTCGTGCAGGAGCAGCGGAGACGAGCGATTGACCAATGCTGGTTGGAGATGTGCCAGCTTCTCCATCATTGTGTTCAGTTCTTCACTGTACACATCTGCAGTAATGCTTACCCCGTTTGGTAAGAAGCTGTGATGAATCACACCGGCGCTAGACCACCAAACAGTGACCATCACTTTTCTAGGGGTAAGTTTTCGTTTAGGGCATTGTTTAGGTGCTGAACCAGGATCCAACCAACTTGCTGAGCGCTTGCGGATAACCGCAGAAAGAATCCATTTTTCATCGCAGGTAACAATGCGGTTCAAAATTCCTTCATTTGTGTGTCTGTTGAGCAGTGCAAGGCACGTCTCGACGCGTACTTCGCGCTGGCGATCATAGAGTTCGTGGGGCACCCATTTGTCAAGCTTTTTTACCTTGCCAATTTGACGCAAATGGACCAATATTGTTTTGACGCTAACGTCGAAAGCTGCTGCTAATTCAGCCGTAGATTGTGTATCATCAGCTTCCACAATCGCCTTTAATTCGTCATTGTCGACCAAAGTCTTCGGACGACCGCGAAGTTCATTTTTCAGGTCGAAATTTCCAGAACGGAAGCGAGCAAACCAATAACAGGTGGTGCGTTGGTTTGTAGTGTTAGCTCCGTAAACTTCGTTGATGTTGCGTGCCGCTTGTGCCGCGTTGCTGCCACGACGGTACTCATATTCCATAATTACTCGAATTTTTAACGTATCCATGATGACGAAAAAGATTGAAATTCGATGAAAATGTAACACTAATCAATAAACAAATGACTAATTTTGGAAAAAAAAACCATGTCTTTAAAATAAAATTAATTTGAAATTAGAATTCTTAGCCAAACAAAAATTATTTTGATTTGAAATGGCCAGTACTGCAGAACGGCAATTTAATAGGTAAAAGACCTATTATAATAAAATTTTGTTACAAAAACAAAACCTTTACTGTACTTTCAGTGAAAGAATTGATTTTTATTCTATGGTGGGGCAATGCCTAACATTCGTAATAAACCCACTCAATTCGTTCGCTAATACTGGTAATATAACTAAAAAAATAACTGTCGCACTAGGGGGCGGTAAAGCTATTGCATAACATTTTTATAAACTTATGCAATTAAAATTATATAAATACTTAATTATGACATACTTGTGACCGAGGTTTAGACAACCTCGGTTTGCACGGCGTTTAGCATCCTCGCTTCCAAACTTCACGCCGTGCAATAATAGCCTACCATATCACGCGTATCGTAATAAATAAATATCCTCGGACATTTTACACACACCGTTATCTGATCCCAAACTAAGCAGAGCTTGTAATATGGAAACCAGATGACTCATATACTTCATATAATACTTTTTTTTTGTAAATACATACTTAAATAGATAATTTACACCCAGACTCAGGACAAACAGACATGTTCATGCACACAAATGTGTGTCCTGGATGGGAATCGAACCCACGACCTGCGGCGTGATAGGCAGTGTGTTAATCAACCACACCAACCGGCCCGTCTAATACTATTTCATTCAAAACAAAGCCCGCGATAAAAGCTATGCAATAGCTTAAAAAAATGTAGTTATAATTAAGAAATACGTTAATAATTAAGTAAATCAAAAAGTAACTTACTTAACAAAAGTTGGTTACGCATTTCTCTAATCTATATATGTATAAAAGGAGATACGCTATAAAATGATACCAACCGAGTTAAAATAGTTGACTAATTGAAAATAAACTATAATAATAACTCAGAAGTCGTAGTATTTATAGAAATATCCACAGATTCAGATGACTTTGATCTAAAAAGGTTTCGCGATTTCTTAATAATATTGCACTCGTCCATTTTTGCTCGATGGTTGCGGTTGGATTTGAACATTCGACTTCCGATTCGTTAGTCTGTACTTGGATGGAACCATTAAACGAACTGAGTTCTGACTGATAAGTCGAAATTTTGGGGAGGCAATGATGCTAAATTTGTAATTACTCGAGCGTCTATGGAACCTAATGGAATTTGAAGATTAGGTGGTAAGAAAAAAATGTTATGTGATATTTTCCCCTTCAGCGGTGGGGGGAGCGTCAACAGGTTTACAAAAATGTAAAAAAAAGTCACAAAGAAATACTCTAGCGCGTCAGATATTAATAAGGTATGTTAAGTGAACCCTCCAGTAGCTCCTATTTTAAAGACTGACGATTTGGACGCGACCAAAAGTCATGGCCGAATTTGAAAATGCAAAAAAAAAGCGTGACCTTGAAATACTCGAGCGCGACAGATTTTTATACAGATGGTTCTTCTTGATTTCCTTGTCGTACTGCCCCATAATCTGACAATTATGTTGAGGAATTTCCTTAATCTGACGGTTTGAAAAAAATATTTGGTGATTTTTCCTGATTCATAAGAAGATTTAATGTTTTTGACATAAATAAAATATTTTAATAATTGCTTGCTATTTATGTAAAAAAAATTTGGTCAATATTAAAATTATTACAAGTTTGGTTATTTTCTCCGATACATCTTTTTGTGTGTTATTTTATTACATAGGTTACATATTTCTACACATTTTTTACAAAGAATTATCACTAGAAAACATGAAACGGCTCTCGACAAGGTAATGCCTCGTTTCGGTGTCCAACATTCTGAGATTTGCCTACCCTAACAATTTCCTATTAATTTATTTATTTAATTCTTATAACATATACAAGGACCTTATCTATTTACAATACATAATATGAATATCATTTTCATATCGCGTCGATGACAAGGTACCTACCAACACGCTCAAAATGTATAGGGATCAGCTGATATTTTTTTTCATATTTCAGGGTTGGTTCCATAGTAAAAGATGTTCATATTTATGGATAAGTTCACCCCCTTTCGGGAAAACAACCATTTAAATTTCACCGTGTATAAATGAATATAGTAAATATAGTCATAACATCGAAAACAAAAAAATGGCCGGGGCTACCCCCCTCTCCCTTACCTAGCATACGGCATCGAAAGACACACAATACAAAATTAAAAAGCAAACGCGAGAAAACAATGAAAACAACTGTCATATCTGTAACAATGTAAACTAGATCTTATTTGCTCCAGCAAATAATTGACTTTCCCATGCATGTAGAGATAATTAAGAAGCTTAGCCTGCTCAGATATTATTGAAGCCAAAACAGTATAGATATTTTTGAAAAGGGTGACTGATCACATATTATTGCCTAATGCAGATCATATATTATTGAACTGTTCACATGCGGACATATTTTAGATCTATATGTTGTATAGAATTTATTGAGCTTTCCAACGCTCACAATATTTTGAATCCTTGACAGTGCCAATATATTAATGAACTCGGCTGTACTATAAAAATCAGATAACTGATATACTACATGTGGTATGTTATTAATTACACCCAGACTCAGGACAAACAGGAATTTTCATCCAAACAAATGTCTGCCCTGAACCCACGACTTGTGGTGTGTTAGGTAGTTAATACTATCTTTATTATTGAAAACCATCTGTGGGACAATAAGAATGTCCACTATCTCACTATGGAAGGCAAATCACGGGTGGAAGATGGCTATAATCATGAAGGCAAGGCCAGTAGTTAATACATAGCATCATATTATTATCAATATATTCCTTATTACGTTTTATTTCATCGATAGCTCTATGGTAGATTCGAATCTATGACTAGATAGACAATTTACGTCTCAAACTCAAAATATCTTTATTAAATTCATTACAAGTATTTTTGATCGTCTCATGTTTGATTTATGAAAAAATCAATACTCTAACGCATGGTTTGGAAGGTTACTTTATATCTATCTATATATATAAAAGTAGAAGTCCTGACTGATCTATCAACGCCCAGCCTAAACCCTTAGACCTAGAAAGCTGATTTCTTTCCCAAGTGTTGTTTTTAAAACTTGACCGAGGAATAAGAACGGATTTTTCGAAATTCAACCTTTAAGGGGGTGAAAAAGGTGTTGAAAGTTTGTATGAAAGTCGGTCATTTTTGAAGCTAGAATCATGAAACTTTGTTTTTAGACTATCAATTAAAAATAAAGAAATACGTATTTTAGCGTTTTCTAAAATTCAACCCTTAAGGGGGTGAAAAAGGGGTTGAAAGTTTGTAGGGAAGTCGCATCATTTTTGAAGCTAGAACCTTGAAACTTTGTTTTTAGGCTAACAATTAAAAATAAAGAAACATGTGTTTTAGCGTTTCCTATAATTCCACCTCTGAAGGGGTGAAACGGGGGTTCAAAGTTAGGAGTTATTTCCGTTTCTTGGTATGAAAAATGAGAAGGACTGACTCATCAACGCCCAGTGTTAGACCTAGAAAGCTGTTTTTTTTTTCACAGGTAATGTTTTTAAGATGTAGACGAGGATTAAGAAAGATTTTTTGAAATTCAATCTCATAAGATACGCGGGTGAAACCGCGGGGCGGGAAGCTAGTCGGCAATAAACTCAGTAATTACTATTTTAAAAAATGGAAAAAAAGTCACGTGTGTTGTATGGGAGCCCCCCTTAAATATTTATTTTATTCTGTTTTTAGTATTTGTTGTTATAGCGGCAACAGAAATACATCATCTGTGAAAATTTCAACTGTCTAGCTATCGCGGTTCTTGAGATACAGCCTGGTGACAGACAGACGGACGGACAGACAGCGAAGTCTTAGTAATAGGGTCCCGTTTTTACCCTTTGGGTACGGAACCCTAAAAAGCAACTTAAACATATTATTTATATAGTCTCACTAAAATTTTATGCGTTTTATGGCGGCAATAAAAGAATAAATAAATAGAATTTAGCTATGAGTGATTCAATTGAGACATAATGACATCTCGTTCACAGATGGACATGTTCGTCACAATCAATAGTGGTTCCAATACAGTTATGTGAAGAAGTAATGCCGTCG
Organism: Ochropacha duplaris; assembly: GCA_951361185.1. NCBI lineage: Eukaryota > Metazoa > Arthropoda > Insecta > Lepidoptera > Drepanidae > Ochropacha > Ochropacha duplaris. Next base: position 9,362,767 of record OX592690.1, read on the forward strand.
CCAGTATTCTATGCAACAGTGGTGCCGCTTATTTCCTGGCTGGTACTCAAGAAACTTATACTGGACCCCATTTCTAGGGAAAAGAAGGATCGTGAGCGCCAACGATCAATGGAGGCTAATTATGAAAGGTTAATAAATCTGTATTACCTAATTAACAAACATTTAAAATTTTAAACTTAACTTGGTCATAGCGTTCTTCTCCTTAACATTAATTTGTAAAACTCTTTTTAAGAATTACCCACTTTTTTGTCAATATAAAAGTCCACGTGATGAAAACAACACAAGAATATTTTTATAGCATTAAAAACGAGACTTTGTTGGTAAACAAGATTTTCGCGTGTTGCCAATCATATTCAAATTGTGAGGATTCTTCATCTTTTAGTAGAATGGTGGCCATTATATTAGTACCACTCTTATATTAATACACATATTAGTACACTCATTTTATTTATTTCAACCTACGTAATGTGTACATGTAAGACAAATGTTTGAATCGTATTTTTAACCGACTTCAAAAAAGGAGGAGGTTCACAATTCGACTATATGTTTATTTATTTTTTTATGTTTGTTACGCGATGACTCTGCCAATTATGAATAGATTTTGATGATTCTTTTTTTGTTTGGTAACTCATACTTCAGAGGTGGTCCCATATAAATTTTATCGAAATAGATTCAGCACTTCAACAAAAACAAAAATTTTTATATCTCGTTTGATAAACCTTAGTGAATCAAACAGAGTCGTTGAGCATGACTTTTTGGATTTAGATGAAATTTTGTGTGGATACTTCAATGGGTTCTTCGATGGTTTTAAAATACAATTGAACCCGGTAGGTGGCGCTGGAATCGAGTTCCAAGATTTGTTTTAATTTCAGGGCAGGACGACATCTGCCGGGCCCGCCAGTTATATATTATATTTTACCGGCCAGACCCGATTTCAGGACAATCTAGTTTTGCCTAGGATAACATATAATATAAGGAATAAACTTTATAAATTGAAAAATAAAATTATTTTTATAAATAAAAAACAAAAACCGACTTCAAAACTGTAACCTATACCTATGTACAAACATAAACTAAAAAGTAAAGAATAATATTTTACAGTGGGTTCGAATCCTACAATGAGCTTGAGCTTTCGGTGAAGGAAAACATCGTGAGAAAACCATAGCACGGTGGTAGGGTACTTTGTAGTATCCGACTGGCTGGCTACCACCCTCAAGTTGAAAATCTGTCGCCAAGCACCTATCAGTGTGTTCCGACAGCTGCACTTGAGAGCCAGTTCCCATCTAGGCTTTGTGTGCTTACCACCTTCGGCCACATCATCACTTACCATAGTGAGATTGAGGTGAAACACAAGCTTATCCAGAATTTAAAAAAAAAGTTCAGAGAATTACCCGAGCAAGGATCCCTTGCCGATTTATTTTCTTCATGTTAATGAAATCTATCAAAAGATAGAATCGGACCCAATCACGTCTGTTCATGTATCATGTTCACTTTACACTTATCGATTTAAATAATTCAATCAACAGGTTACAGGAAATGCAACGTCAGGCTCGCGCCACACTCGAGCTCATGAGGGAAACATACTCGAGGATCCGTTCCGACGAAGAAAAAAAGAAAGGCTTAGTTATATTGAAAGCCTTGTACGGCAAGCTGCCCGCTGGTATGTTATCATGCTTCAAATATAAAAACAAAGAAGTTTTATTAAGGCGATGATAGCTCAGTGATAGTGACGTCAGATACAGCGGCAAAGGTCGTGGGTTCGAATGGAGAAGGAAAACATCGTGAGGAAACGCACGATGGTTGAAGTCCAGTCCATGCTCTAGTTGAAAATCATTCGCCAAACACCTGTTGGTGTGTTCCGGCAAATACAATTGAGAGCCAGTTGCCTTTAAGGCATTTTAATAAGGTGTACAACACATTAACAATCCCCCTGGTATTGCCAATGTCTATAGGTGAAGTCACTTACCATCGGGTGACCCGCCTGCTTCGTTGTCTTAAATTGACAACGAGGCAGCCGGGCTTATTATTAATTTAATCTTAAATTTGGAAAAAGTTTATTATGTGTTCAGCAGTTCATTGGTGTGGCATTTTACTTATTTAACATAGTAATCTCTACCACTTCTTGTAATTTATCACTGCTTTATTAAACTAGCCAGTTAGTTAGCAAGTTAACAGCAATAATAACAAGTCACGTTAATAAATAGCTCTTTGTGGAATCACTCTTGAAAATTACAAATTGTTTTGTTGCCAGCATGAAATCATAGGATGCTACTCTATTATTTCCGACCTGCATTGTGTGGATAACACTGCATTGAATTAGATCTTAATTATTAATAATCAGTTTCATGTTCTTTTTGTGTTGTAAGCCCTCGTCTAGTTAAAATTTAATGAGGGAAAATAACAAGTCACATGTCTTGTTACAAATTACATCCTTGCTTGCTACATATTGTTGTTTATTTTGATTAATATAGAAGACGAAGACGTGATTGTGTATGCCTATTTACCTCAAAGTTGTCTCTAAAGTTTCAATTATCGTAATACCTGATAGTTGATTTAGTTCCTTCTTGAAAAGCACATTATTGAATGAACTAAAATACTATTGCACGATGATCTACATAAAAAAAAAACAGTTTAAAGAAGTAAAATTGCAGACATTATCAGTTACGAACACTTTTGCAATAAACTGTACACAATAATATTAATGGAATGAAAATATATATTAATTATTGTGATTACTTTGACTAATTAGATGCAACAAGCCACGAAATAACACCTGAAGCGACGGGCGACGGCCTTTCACCTGAATCCATAAACCCTTTTGGAGAAGTGATAGATGTTACAATACCGATCCAGTGTTTAGTTAAAGATTCCCGGCTAGAACTACTTGAAGCTAGTAAAGTAAGTAAAATACGTAAAATTTGCTTTTAAATCATTATTTGGATATAGCCTATTTTACTCAGGGATGTAGTACTCAATGTAGCTTTGTGAAAGAATTTTTAAAATCAGTCGAGTAGTTTTTGATTTAAACCGTAACAAACAAACAAAAAAAATCGAATCTTTCCTCTTTATAATATTATTTTAGATATAGCAAATATAAATAGTTATTGAGCCCTACACGGATATGGAAAAACAAGATCCTTGACGACCGAGTTTCGTTTGGCCTTTTTAGGGTCCCGTACCCAAATGGTAAAAACGGGACCCTATTACTAAGACTTCGCTGTCTATCCTTCGCTGTCTGTCTGTCACCAGGCTGTATCTCTAGAACCGCGATAGTATATATGAAATTTTCACAGATGATGTATTTCTGTTGCCGATATAACAACAAATACTAAAAACAGAATAAATAAATATTTCAGGGGGACTCCCATACAACAAACGTGATTTTTTTGCCATGTTTACGAAACCCTTCGTGTGCGAGTCCGACTCGCACTTGGCCGGTTTTTCAGTTTATTTTTACCGCTTTCTAGTTTATTTGGTTAAAGTCAGATTATTTGTTTTGTACTTGTCTTGAACATGTTTCGGTCGGCTAGGTATTCCTATAATACGAGCAACTTTCAGACAAAATATTCATTGGACGATTTTAAAGAATAAAATTAAAATTGGGGATCACAGAGGAGAAAAATTGATCTGGCAGGTTTAATTTCTGGGTAACACGCAAAACGGTGTAAAATAAATATGACTTTTCCTCCTCTATATCTGTTCTGAGCAAGGCTCGGTCGTCCAGGTATACAAAAATTAATCACTCTGAGCTTAAAGCATATATAATCAAAGAGCAAATAGCATAAAGTTGTAATGATTCATATTTTCTTTAATTATAATCCCTACCTAAATATTAGTTTGACCTTTATTTTAGCATCAAGCGGCAACGTTTATTATAGTTGCGTGATCTTGAAGTTTCTTAATTACTAAAGTACTTACGCTACGTATTAACTGTCTGAAGCGGTTATAAATTAAATAATTTAGCTCGGTTCCTGTATGATATTGTGTTGTTTTAGTTGTGTCTTAGTATAAATGATTATTGTTTTCTCATACTTAATTAATTTTAATTTGAAGCACAAAATCCAGGGCATCACTATTTTATACAGCAGAAATGCTCTACAGTATTTTTTGGTATGATCCAGATTTTCCATTTTTCATATACGAATTGATAAATATTGGTAATGATGATGTAATGAAAGATTTTTTCTCCTTCATAACAACTACTGTAATGCGACTTCAAAAGAAACAATTATATGTAGTGTTGTAGCGCTGCATATACGATTATATACAGGGTTACTGGTTTTTCGATACATTCCTTTAAGGGCGTGATAGTATGTATACAGTGTACTGTAAGCTACGAAATGAACCCTATATTGCATGATACAAATGTTGACCGTTACTGAGATATTTGGGAATTTAGTATTTTCTCAAAAAATCCCGAATTTCAACTACAAAATCATTTTTTTGTAAAAGTACGTAACATTTTTTACTTTTTTTGTTTCTGGTACTCAGACAACATGCCAATACTTTTTTTAAATTAATAAAATGATGAAATTTTGCAATGGCTTCGACACAATATTGTAAATATCGTGTCACTTTGAATTACTTCTCTGTTTTCTTAAGGATTAAAATGCCAATAAAAAAAAAGTTATGGAGTTAGAAGTGTACAAAATGTACCAAAACTTCTGCTAGGTCTATTATTCAGGTAATTAAGAAATAAAACTCAGACCTGTACCTCAACTACTCGCGTGACTGCGACTAAAAATATATTGAAAATCGGAATTGGGTAAAAAAAATTAAAAGAAGTTATAACTCTTAAACTACGAAAAATCGCGGAACATACATGGAGGGGTTCCTCTAAAGGTACTCTACCTCTGGGCTTCCGCTTGACAGTATTTTCTGGGACACCCTGTATATATATAATATAATCGCCTTCGTGAATGGCACTATCTATAGTTAGGATGCGTTTGTTTACCCTTGGATCCGAATAAATTTAGTTTGTTGTTGATAAACAAAAATAATGCATTCTGAAATACGAATACGTTAATCAGTTAATAAAAAAACCGGTTACCCTGGCCGGTTAATCGCCGTTAAACATCAGGCAGTTGAATGATTTCCGATTTAACCGAACAAACACGACAAGGTAGTTTTGCCTATTAAACATACAACAAAACTTAACCTGTAGCATGTTTTATGATGTACATAATTGTTTCATAATAATAGTTATCTAGTAAGTTATTTGAAAATGCAATTAATAATTACCCGCTTAGTACGGGACATGATAATGACAAATGATATATTATATATCTAAGTAAAAATAGAAGTACTATATTACTATTTTGTATACATTGCAAGAGGGGTTCCTTTGAGAGGGTCTTTATATTTTTTACTGGATAAATAGTATGTATTCTGTGTTTTTTTTCTTTTTGGTAGCTACTTTAAATATCAGACCTGTGATAACAGTAGGGTCCTATTTTACACTCTTGGGTACGAAACTCAAAATAATCAACAATTCAAGTAAAATATTGTCCCTATTTATCCCTTAAAAGCTTGTGATATGGGTAGTAAGGTATGCAAATTGGCATAACATATTCCGAGAGTTCATCGGCTCTCATCATCAGGGCCAAACACTACCACATAGTATTTGGTTCTACGCTTACAACCATTGCATATTCTTACAAAAATAATTTGTTCACAGTATGAGCTGCCAGGTTTCTACGATCCCTGTGTGGGTGATGAAAAGCACCTGACGATCCAGTACATGTTCCATAGCAACCTTCACTGCTGCACAGTTCCTGACCGCCAGGCCGTCATTCTTCCGCGCAATAGTAAGGATTATAAATGAATAATCATAAATAATTTGGCTAAATAAACATAAGTATATAGGCCTTCTGGCTCCCAAGCTAGAAAAATCAGTATTATGGGTGCCAGTGATCCTCTGTACGACAGTAACCAGTGCCTAAATAACTTATGCTAATATTACAAACATTATGTGTGTTTATGTAGTAGAAGTAATGCCTCGTCTCATAATCCATATTTATAAGCCACTCTTTAACTTTGTTTTGTTTGTTCACTTCAAATTTAATGTAATTTAATTAATTGATTTGCGACACAACACTACGCGCATTCGCACTCCCTCTAATGCGCCCGACTTAACGTACGGCATTGTTATTAAATATGAAATTGCCGTTTTATATCGAAATAATCATTGCTTATGAAAAGTATATGTAATTTAATTATAATCGACGTATTAGCCATTATTGTCGATGCAATTTTGGGGCATTTATGCCGCTGCTATTCTTATTATGGAGATGGAAATCGATGTACTCTTCAAAAGCGTTTTTCACTGCCTCATCGGATTGTAAATAGTTATACAAGTTCTGAAAAAAAAAAACAATTGAAGCTCCTTTAATTTTAAATTAAAGGAGCTTCAATTGTTTTTTTTTTCAGACGGTACGTTGTGCGGTGTATAGAACAATTGATAAGTCTCAATTGTTTGACAGCGAACTTGGCCATCATCACTCGATTCGATAGTACACCTCTGCAGTAACTGTTGTGCCAGGTCTATAAAATGAATAATGCAATCTATGTAATGAATAATATCGGCACAAGGCCAACCAACATACACTCACAAGCAGCTTCTTTTGACTAGCTTCCCTCCTTTCCTACGTTTTCGTTTCTGTTGTTCAGAGATTTCATTCGGTACCGACTTCCAATCTTTTTCATATTACCTAAGTCACGTAAATGAATCAGTATAGTTTTGCCACTTGAAGTTGGCTGATTTCGTAGTGGTTTGAGGTGAATCTGCTTCCACTATTTCTTTCAATTCATTGTTGTCGATTTTTATATAGAACTTTCCAAAAAAAGAATCGAACAAACTAAAAAAAGAACAGTGATTTAAGAAAGAATACATAACTTTATTATAAAATTTATTTGAATTTGGAATTCCAAGTACAGAAAAGATTTTGATCTTCACACTAACCTGTACTAAAAATCGGCAATTTCATCGGTAAAGACCAGTAAAAAACAGAGCACCGCAATGTAAAATAAAAATAATAATAAAGTATTCAGTTTTTTATTTAGGTATTCTGCACCCAAAGGTGGGATATTGATACCAAGTTTCGTATAAATCTATAATCAGTCAAAGTCATTATCTTTTTATTTCAGATCATCGGATAAAGAATAGATCCTGAAAAAAAAAATTGAAGCCCAAAGTGTTAAGTCCTGCTGTACAATTCCAATAACGGAATTTAAACATGTAGATGATATTTAGAATATGTCCAAAAGAGTTATATCTGAAAGGGAAAATCCAGAAAATTATGTTTATATAATAGTATACTTAGGCACCTGATAACATTCCGTCATATACCTACCATTGAAAATCTGATCAACAAGAAGTACCTAATGGTTCACGTGTAAGTACAAAAATCGAAATAATGTTCGTTTAGACACCATCAAATTATGTATAGAAATGTATTTTTCATGTAGGAATTATAAATGTCGTGAGATTTTAAGTCTTCTTTTTAAACATTTTTTTTTGACAAGCAGGCGATCTATCTGCAAATATTGTCAAAATTGCACAACAAGGTCATGTGTGTGAGTTTTAAAGGCGACGGATTCAGCGAGTGGACGGACCTATGACGTCACCATCCCCGCTCTGTTTTCGTAAATATTAACTGTTCTATATTCTCGCAGTGATAAAGTTCTAGTATGATGTGTTGACTCATTTGTGTTCTTGATGATAGATGGCTGATGAATGAGTCTGAATAAAAGGAAAACTATTGCTTTTTACCGATGACCCAGTTGTTGGATCTAAGCTTGAAGGGCAAATTTTTGTGTCGATGTTAGGCTACCAATATTGATCACTCTGGATGTAGGTTGTTTGTTGCTGACTAACTTCATCTACCTTCTGTTTAGTCATTAGCAATAAAATTGTACTTATGGTTGTGATACAAGCACATTTTTTACTAGAAGATCGAACAAACTAACCTAATCCGTACTGTTTCTCATCACGTAAAAATAAACAACAACAGCATATTTACACATTTATAAGGCGATGATAGCTCAGTGGTAGTGACGTCGGATACCGCGACGAAGGTCGTGGGTTCGAATCCTACAATGAGCTTGAGCTTTCGGTGAAGGAAAACATCGTGAGGAAACCATAGCTCGGTGGTAGGGTACTTTGTAGTACCCGACTGGCTGGCTACCACCCTCAAGTTGTAAATCTGTCGCCAAGCACGTATCGGTGTGTTCCAACAGCTGCACTTGAGAGTCAGTTCCCATCTAGGCTTTGTGTGCTTACCACCTTCGGCCACATCATCACTTACCATGGTGAGATTGTGGTCAAACACAAGCTTATCGTCAATAAAAAAACACCAAGTTCGTAACATTGTTACTGAGTCTTAAAAACCTGCGAGCAAGCAAGTATCAAGTCAAATGTCCCATTGAAAACGATAAACAACACTCGTTGAATGTGGGATAAAACTACAAAGAGCCAATCTCAAGCTGCTTAAAGTAGTTCACGCACGATACACGCGGTAATGAGACTTTGTGTGTTGTCCATCAGGTATTAAAGTGATAATAATTATTTTGACCGTACGCGCACGCGCTTCCCACGGTCTTTATGTAATCGGTCCCTCGAACTGGCTTGAACACTATCCTACTAATATTATAAATGCGAAAGTATGTTTGGTGTGAATATGTTTGTTACTCTTTCGCGCAAAAACTACTGAATGGATTTCGATGAAACTTGGCACACAGGTAAATCATATCCTGGAATAAAACATAATCCCAGGAAAAGATAAGATCCCTCGGGAACGCCGGTGAAACGGCGGGGCGGAAAACTAGTCTTACATAAAACATGCCTTAGCTTAGTACTATGGACTTCTATTATGCTAGATAACGTTTTACGTGTCTTCCTATGACTTAGAAGTGAGGTATATTCATAATGTGATTGTGAATATGCAATATGATGTAACATGCCTATTAAAGTTTACATGTCTTCCTTTGACTAAAATACTCAGTTATTTATTGAACGTTTATTAACATAGCGAAGAATTTAAGAATAGAAATATTTTCTTACGCCAGTATACAAAATTAGTATAATTTAATACAATATCATATACAGAGGAGGTTATCAGTTTCGGCTATTATAGTAGGTACCTAATACTAGCTAATCTATAGACAACTTTTCGAGTTTTTTGGAAACAAACATAGATTAATCACAGATAATGTGATTGTTATTGATGAATTTGGTCAGAATTAATTATAATTGACCTAAGAACCATTTTGATAAATTTCAGTTCTGATGTTTTGTGGTTTACAAATAACTAAAACCAATCATTTTGGTATATTTTCAGTTTCAAATTAAAACTTTCATTATTACATTTTGATTGTAGCTTAAAAATCAAAACGAGAACAAACTAAATTTAGTTTGTCAAAATCACAAATCTGTAGTTGTTATTAAATAAATTATTAAGTAGTAAGAAACTCCATTTAATTTGTTAACTAAATTTATTAAGATAATAAAATAGAATGTGATGTTTTATGTAAAATCCACGTTTTCTTTGAATTTCAACTGTTATGATTTTTCATTCAGGACGCGCGGTTTCTGATTCCACGTAAAACCAACTGGGTGAAACCCCAATGGTTAATATTATTATTTACAATGTTATTTACCTATGTTTTTTTGTTTGCATCATGTGGTGTTTAACCGCATTATTTAACCGACAAATAATCATGAATCAACCATAATATTCATTTATTATGATTGATTCACTATGATTATTTGTCATTTTTTATTTTTATTTAACAAAAATATATTTTACTGGCTATCTGCCTCGCGGTTTCACCCGCGTTCCCGTGGAATATTAAATAAAATATAGCCCACGCTACTTGCTGATTATGTTGCTTTCTAGAGGTTTAAAATCGTTGACGTTTTCTCTGTATAATATTAGTTTAGATGAGCACTAGTTATATTTCTGGCATTTTTTCATAAAACGATTCTGTGAAAAAAATAACTTTGTGATGTCCATCTGCATGTATATTTTACAACATAGACTAAAGAGATAAATATGTACATAATTATACATAACATTTTTTGGAGCTATTACTTAAGATATGATATCCTATGATAGAATTCTTCTGAGCAAGCGTCTAGCAAACGTTTGCCATCACTCCATCCAGAGTTTGATGTTGCTACCGATAGCTCATTTAAAAAAAGCATTAATTGTTAATGTAGGTATATAATACCTATAGGTAATATAGTCAAAATTGTTGTATTACTTGTGCGTTATTGATGGACAGCTTTCCTTAATGTAAATGCTTGGATGGATAATTTTCTGGATTTTCCGAGGATAAGAAGGTATCTTCCTATTCAGCTATACTCTGCAATAAATGTTAAATGCTTGTTAAACGTTTGAAAATGTAGTAAAGTTTGTTGTTTTATTATGTCAAAACGAATTCTGTTGATTTAGACTGATTTTAAATTTAAAACGTTTATAAAAACATATTATTGTAGTTATTGTATTTATGACCGAAAATATCGTATTTAACATAGTGCTGTTTTATTTTGTCCGTACTTTAGTGTTGTAATAATTATACGTTATTGTTTTGTTATCGACACAACTTAAGAACAGACTCCAAATAAAGCATAATATTGTTAAATTGGTTTTTATTATTAAATCTTCACGATTTGAGTGTAGCTAAAGTGTATTGTAAAACCACATCTCATAAAGTAGCCTTTGATGGTGGTAATGTTAATTAATGAGTAATTTAAACTTAAAAATATATTTACATTTTTGAAGGCTCGATTTTGTTTTGATATAAATATCCTCGGACATTTTTCACACACGGCTATCTGATCCCAAACTAAGCAGAGCTTGTAATATGGAAACCAGATGACTGATATACTACATATACAACTTTTTTTGTTGTAAATACATACCTAATTAAATAGATAATTACACCCAGACTCAGGACAAACACATGTTTATGCACACAAATGTCTGTCCTGGATGGGAATCGAACCCACAACCTGCAGCGTGATAGGTAGTATGTTAACCAACCACGCCAACCGGCCCTAGCGACCTTTGAAGTATATGTTATTATGATGATATGATGCAATACAACATAGTAAACAGAAAACAAATTATATGTACTTGCATAGGTTTTTTGTTTTCAAATAAATATGGCGAAGGCGGAACAGACCTCAAAATATTGAATTTTATCGTATTAATTTGATTGAGAAAAGGTGTTAATAACAGGCGATGATAGCTCAGTGGTAAGTGACGTCAGATACCGCGGCGAAGGTCGTGGGTTCGAATCCTACAATGAGCTTGAGCTTTCGGTGAAGGAAAACATCGTGAGGAAACCACAGCACGGTGGTAGGGTACTATATGGTACTCGACTGGCTGGCTACCACCCTCAAGTTGAAAAATCTGTCGCCAAGCACCTGTTGATGTGTTCCGGCAGTTGCACTTGAGAGCCAGTTGCCCTTGCCCTTAAGGCATTGTAATATGGTGTACAACACGTTGGCAGTCCACCTGGTATTGCTAAAGTCTATAGGCGACGGTAGTCACTTACCATCAGGTGACCCGCTTGCCTCGTTGTCACTAGTGACATAAAAAAAAACGCATCTAGTAATTTAAAGATGTTATCGCGTAAAAACAATTAATAAAATTCATGGCTAAAAATAATTTTATTAATTTCTCTCAGATTGACGTATTACAACCCTCCTGATCGAGATCATTTATCTATTTCGCATTGATGCTTCGCTTTTGTATAACAGAACAATAGGTTATAACTCCCTTTATGGCGTAAAGAAGCTATGAGTATGCAATCCAAACGTAATTGGTACGAGTAGGCTGGTACTAAGAAATTGTTTAGACGATTCAGTGACAAATTGATGTTACTTGATATTATAACGAGATAACGCGTTTAACTCGTACAATTCCCCTTTCAAAGGATCAACAAAATTTTAGTGAATGCTAACTGCTCTACTCGTACGATAAAAAATAGCTACCGAGTTATTCATAGGTACACTAGCAATGAATAGATGAACTAATTTTTTTTTCTTAAATGTTGTATGATGTCAATCATGGTTTTTTTAGGGTTCCGTACCTCAAAAGGTAAAAAAAGGAACCCTTATAAGATCACTTGCTTGTCCGTCTGTCTGTCCGTGTGTCACCACCGATTATCTCAGGAACGAGCGGACCTAATAAGTTGAAATTTATACCAGATACTGAGGTTTATAGTCCCTATTAGTTGTATAAAAATCAAGGTCCTGAGTCAACACTATAAAAAGATATGGGTAAATTTAGATTTTCGAGAAAACTTGTAAGTACCAAAATTTAGCTTAATTTTCAACTTTTTTATTTTTCGGAATTTTCCCTTTACTTGTGCTGTAAGGCCTTGCTTTTAACCAAAATTGATAATTCTAGGTCAACGGGAAGTACCCTATAGGTTTTGGGTCGAAATATAAATACATAGATAGTTACCACCAATAAAGTAGACCTCTGAGTTGTATCGGCGCTCATACATTTTAGAGGTCTAGCTTAATTGGAACCAACCTCAAATATAACTTAAAACGACCTATTTACACTTAACCCCCTTTTCACTAGGGCCCCAGAAATAAGGTAATCGAAAAAAATCCTCGAGACTCCATTACCGTGATGAACGAACTATTTACAAGTTTATACGGAACCCTCGGTGCGCGAGTCCGACTCGCACTTGACCGCTTTTTTTATTCTGGATAAGCTTGTGTTTGACCACAATCTCACCATGGTAAATGATGATGTGGCCGAAGGTGGTAAGCACACAAAGCCTAGATGGGAACTGGCTCTCAAGTACAGCTGTTGGAACACACCGATACGTGCTTGGCGACAGATTTACAACTTGAGGGTGGTAGCCAGCCAGTCGGGTACTACAAAGTACCCTACCACCGAGCTATGGTTTCCTCACGATGTTTTCCTTCACCGAAAGCTCAAGCTCATTGTAGGATTCGAACCCACGATCTTCGCCGCGGTATCCGACATCACTTACCACTTTGCTATCATCGCCTTGAATTGGTTAGAATCAATAAAAAAAAAGTATTTCTTAAATATTTGGTGGCGAAGGACTCGCACATCCTTTTTAAATGTTGCCAATTCAAAGACACCATACAACAAAAAGAAATGAGTTTTAAAAAAGATCTTTTATTCAATCACCCAGATTACGAATGAATTCATTCATTTTATAACTGCCTTCGCAGTATTTTAAGCATCACTTGGCATTATAGGGTTACGAATAAGAAAGCTTTGACATTGCACAGCTTCCCAGCATTACCGCAATGCTTAAACAGCGAAGATTGTGATGGCTAGGTAGGGTACGGAATAGATGCCACTCATTTACTAAGACGTGCCCTATGGAACGAAGTTGCTTTGGCCAAGAGAAAGGTGGTAAAACCCATGTTGCGTTTGAAAGACTGCACAAAACGCGACATGGTGGCTTTCGAGATCAGCCCCAAAAAATGGGAAGACTAAGATGGCGACCGCAACAAGTAGAGAAAGTCTCTCATTGAAGGATGCAAAACCCGTGATACATAAGTAATGGTTTCAGAATTTAGCAAACAAACCTGAGAAGAGACATATGAGAACGAGAGTCCCTTCACCAACTCGGCCATCAAACGACCCTCAGTTTGCGTGCCAAAAATGCGGACACTCCCGTATCGTGTAGGTACAGTCATTCTAAAGCCTGCCACACGGACGCTGTTTAGATCATCTATTTATGATGTAAAGGCCTTTATGTACCTTATGGTACTTATTTAACCTGTAAAAGTTATAAGGTAAGTTAACGTACACCTTAATAATGATAGAGTTAATGAATATTAAATAGGTACTAATATCTCAAAAATAATTTTAAAAAGTTTTCTTTTTAGATGGAAATTACGAAGTGGTACTGTGTGTTCGTTTTATTTTCATGTGTATGTTGTTTCAAGGGTATGTATTAGTATAAGTTTTAGAATAACATCAGAGGCGATTTTCAAGTAAAGATCTATCTAAGTAGGCTACACCAGTGTATCGTCTAACTTTTAAAGTTCTCTCCAAAATTCAGTGAAGTTCTTTTTTAAGTCTGAATAGCATGCACCTGACGGTAGGTGACTACCATCATCTATATCAACATCAGCAATACCAGAGTTATTGCAAATGATTGGTTTTGTTGTTTTTTTAAGTTATAATTGCACGACGAACATGTTACTACTATATGAAACTGATTTAACGAGACTAGAACTTATTATGATTAAGTATTTTTTACTTTTTGACGGGAACTAGCGAATGACACAAGAAATTACTTATTTTGATCTAAGTAGCTCGACGCTAACCAAATAATTAGTCCTGGAATTTGGTTTCAGTTCAAGATTCTCTGAAATTTAATGAAAAAATGTTCTTTTTAAATTTATGTCATATGTAAATATTTACTTACTCCAAATCCAAACTAGTTTTGAAAAAAATAATGAGTTATAATTTTCCATTTGGTACAACTACTAGTATTGTTGTTATTAATTTTTACCAATCTCTACCTATTTACGCAGCCTGAATGTAGCATACCTACCTAATTTTAAGTCTTAGATAGTAAAAACTCAAATATTATGTAGCTACTAATAATGTGTGTATTATTGAGTATAACATGGTTACTCCGATGTAATCTTTTTTTTTTATTCTGTATAAGCTTGTGTTTGACCACAATCTCACTATAGTAAGTGATGATGTGGCCGAAGGTGGTAAGTACACAAAGCCTAGATGGGAACTGGCTCTCAAGTGCAGCCGTCGGAACACACCGATAGGTGCTTGGCGACAGATTTTCAACTTGAGGGTGGTAGCCAGCCAGTCGGGTACTACAAAGTACCCTACCACCTTGGGAAATAATGATAATATTATTTAATAATGATGTTATTTCTATAACAGTTATATATATAAACATCTGATAATCGCACTAGCAGTGACGAGGCAGGAGTATTTCTTGTAACTGACATGCGAGCGCAATCATTTTCGTAGCACTTCGTAGCATAATTCGATTCGCGTAGGTTGGCAGACCAACCATTCGTGGGCGCGCGTTATCTGTTTTATATTGTATGAAGGTACCTTTACTACAGCCCTAGCGTTGCCATTACTTTCAAACTCATTATTTTTTAATTTAATTTTGGTTAACAACAATGGTTCCTATGGGTAGTTTTTGATAAAACTAAAAATATAGATAAATACCTAATATAACTCCTCGGCTCGCGGAGACAGTCGAAACAAAAACTACTTACAAAAAATATGGATTCCAAGAATCGCGTTTCAAGTTGTTAAAAATATATTTCATTTTTAAACGACTTCAAAAAAGGAGGAGTTTCTCAATTCGACCGTATAGGTATATTTTTTTATTAATGTTAGTTACAAACACAACCTACATGAATCGTTAATAAAAAATGTAAGATTTTAAAATCAGTTGTATTCAATCCGTAGGTAGGTACGGATTGATCGGAGCAAAACAATTACCATTATTATGTACTTATTTATTCCACGTATAGTTTTTACGTAATAAGTATCATATCATATCTGTGTTTTTTTATTTATTATGACTCAAGTCAATTTAATTAAAGGTATGGATTCAAGCTGTTTCTGTCATACACTGATCTTTCCTTGTATTTTTATCTACTTACTTTATTAATTTTGGTAAATGCACTAACATAATTATTATTTTCCGAAAGTTTTAATGGATACTTACAAAATATTAGGCCCGTTGCGGAATACAAGCCTAGATAGTTAGGTATTCACTTGTCCGCACGTGCGCGCCATCGCTGTGATGTTACACAATTAGACTTACCTCACGTATGTAGGTATCTATTGATTTTCTCAGGAAATCGTCTTTAGTGGCGCATGCAATTTATGTCTATACCTACGTCTATTATAAATCTTTGAAGGACATTTCCTGTTCTAGGTAATAAGGCAGTGAAAAGAAAGATATAACAACTAAGAACCTACTTATCTGACAAATGACATAAAAGGTGTCACCCATTGTATTTTTTTTCTTGTTATCTCCACTGGCGCAATACTTACCGTACTATGAAAATACTAGGTAACTATTAGCAAATAAAGGAGCTAGTGGAAAAAGTGGACCATAGAAAATTGAATACCTTCTAATATCAGGGCAATTCAAACTTTATCTGTGTCATTTTCCCCGGTTAACGTAATACCGTTGTGAATTATATTTGTTCTGTACCATCCACCCCGGTAAACGCACTATGGGGGTCTTTGAATTTTTTATTGAAATTCTATTTTCCATCTGCCCCGTTGACTGGACAAGGGCACCGGGGAGGATGGCAAGTCCATCTTTATCGTGTAGACAGCCTTATTTACTTCACTTCCAAGTAAATGCCGACGTAGTTTATCTTGGTGATTTAACTAATAGCTTAATTAACCTGTCTAAGAATTTGATGCTCCAAAAACTCTTGCTCGTATGTCGTTGAAGTCTTTATCCTAAAAGCATGCACTGTGGTTCAATGACACTGCAGAACAGCCTATGTAACCATTTCGCATTTTCTCCCAAACAGAGACACAAGATACACTGGAGTTTTATATTATGATACTTGATACCTAAAGGTGGTTGTAAGTAAAATTAATACCTTTTAGTCATTTATCGAATAGATACAAGCTTTCCGCCCCGCGACTTCTCCCGCTTTACTCGCTGATAATATACTGTGATCAACTGAGATGTAGCCTTCTATAGGTGAAATAATTGCTTAAATCGATTACCTAATATTTTTTTGAGTTTATCCCTTTCAAAAACAATTACACAAATAATGTTATCTTTTTTCATTATGATATTAGTGTAGATAGATGTAGTTATATTATAAATAGGTGTTCCGACAGCTGCACTTGAGAGCCAGTTCCCATCTAGTGCTAACCACTTTCGGCCACATCATCACTTACTACCTATAGTGAGATTGTGGTCAAACACAGGGGTGTACTAATGTTTGTGTATTCGTTCGTTTTTCCTCTACGTGCGTTCGCGCATCGTTCATCAGATTGAGTTGTATCTTGTTGCAAATGCGTGATGATTTCAAGACAAATCCATTAAAGAGGCTGCGACGCATGCCTTCACGTATACGCCTTCCTATAGCGTAAGGATCGAAAAAGTAGCTTTGAATTTGAACTTCATTCAATGTTCAGATTATAATACCAAACGGTTTTAACAATCTGAGGCCCGGCCCACCTTAACTATTAAATATCATGAGTACTTTTTCTAAGTATTTATTTATCTGTTTAATGTCTATTCGGACATATTCGCGATATCTTTTGCGTAGGTGTCTTTCCTACTTATAAGGATACACGATTCTCTCAATGATGAATTCAATCAGCACATTCCAATAACCTATCAAATTACATAATTTTGTAGAGCTGACTATAGACCAACCAACTTATCTGTATTGAGCGTCGCCGTGTTTGCAGCAGTGTTGCCATTCTATGAATAATTATGTAATATTTTATTGAATAATAACCTACTGCAAATATGTATTATATTATCACTTCTTTGACTATTTCGAAAAAAAAATCACTTACACCTGAAAAAAATGATTAGTAGGTTAACTAAACTATAAATCAGGTATATGATCTATTGTCCAATATTATAATTAAAAAAATAGTAAACATCAAGTTTCAAGGGCAAAACTTATGATTGGACTGTAGTTCCATTTTCTGGAATAGGCCGACCAAGTTATCTGTGAAGTTGCAGAAAATTTAACTTTGTGATGTTAAAATATGGCAACAATGACAAGATGCGTGATTAAATATAATTTTAGACCCTAGCTTTGCCTCGGGTACCATTCCCGTTTCTAATATATATTTTATTTTAGGTACTTGTTTATAATTTATAAACAAGTACCTAAGTCTAGTCCATCCAAAGAGCTCACTTTCAAAACTTTATATTATAAATTATGAATTTTTTATTTTAAGAGTTATCTTAACCACACTTTTGCGACACTATAATATTTACAAATATAATAGTATTTTATTAGATAATCTTTATTTCAACTCTCCCTTTTTTAACTATAAAAGAGATGCATTTTAATTAAACTAAGACTAACTAATATATTACAGATAATCTAATTACACAAATAAAAATAAATAACAAAAAATTTGACTACACTAAATAGGCCAACTGGTCCAGATCGCTGTCAGGTGGTAGAGTGCCCAGAACACTATATATACGACTATCTAGGCACTATAATGACCATTAAATGTATTTGCTAGCAAATGACATTAAGTAGTGTTTATCGTCATCATTAGTCTTCGACCTCCAGCAGTGATGGACATTTGTCTTCACCAATGTCACTAGTCTTGTTAGAGCAGTCCCTCTTCCGGTCATCACTATCTAGTTCCTAACTATAATAATATAGTGTAAAACACTTTGTAGGTGCCCACTCCGCTCTGTCCATTAAATTAATAGCTAATAATGAGATAATAACGAAGTTATTATGTGAAAACGACAATCACAATAGGTACATATTGTATTATATTAGGTTGCATATCGTATTTATACTTGTGTTCAGTTGATTAGTTAGAAAAATGTTGTTACAGGTATTTAGGAAGGACTTTGACGACCGTGCATCGCTCAGGACAAATGTAGGGTGGTCAAATTAAACTCCACACTGAAAATTTCTTCGAAGTAGTATAGGATATAGGATGATAATGGACAAAGTGGATATTTTATTATTGTCACTGTCGATTTTATAGTAGGTTATTATGCCTGTAATACTGCTGAAATAAATGTACTCTATGAGTGAAATAGGAATAGGTAAAGATGATGAGTCGATCTTCTAATACAACGGATCTACTGAGCCGACATAGGGACTAACTCTAGTTTTATAGGTCATTATATTTATATACACGATGGGGGTAGATATTGCACGATTAATTTAAGTGACCAACGATAGGTACATACCATGCCGGTTATTTGGTCTTCGTCCTTCATGGACGGGTCAGTGGCTAAACGTAAGCCCATCCAAATGTAAAAAAAAATGTGTCGAAAAGAAAAAAATCTAAATTTACCATTGTAAACTGTAATTTTGCTTCATTACCAACAGACAGTCCAAATAATTATTTGCCTTCCATTTATCAGTGTCATTCTATTTGAGAGATAAAACTACTTATTTAACTATGTATGTGTGATCTTGATTTATGTAAGTCCGTGGTGTAAAAATGTTAAACAATCATAAAACCGACAACATTCTGCAGTATTCAGAATATTTCCCACACTATAATTGACTCCTTTTTGTCAAAACTTGTTAGTGATAATCGAATAAATTAACTTTAGTATACCTTGTTAGTAACTTATGTATGATGGTACGACTCTGACACGTGATGATCACGTTTCCTTTAGGTACCCATAGTGTGACAAGTTCCTATGCTTATTATTCTTATTGCAATATAAATGTAAGCAAACTTAAACATAGATGAAGCATAAAACATAACATAAGGTTT
Organism: Ochropacha duplaris; assembly: GCA_951361185.1. Lineage (NCBI taxonomy): Eukaryota > Metazoa > Arthropoda > Insecta > Lepidoptera > Drepanidae > Ochropacha > Ochropacha duplaris. The sequence continues at coordinate 9,382,248 of OX592690.1, forward strand.
AAATTCTGCATCTATTCATAAATCTTTTGTGGTCATAAATATTTGTTTGTTTACCAGGGCTATGTTTATCTTTAATGTTTGCCTAGGTTTTCCTCAAAAAGCTATACCATTAACATGGAAATATAAATTATTTTCAATGTAACTTAATTTTATTCAGTAAAAATAATGTAACTCTCCGAAGGCGAGGTAAAAAACTAAATAATTATAACAGTTTTATTGTTTGATAAAATTTTCTCTCGTTAGTGTGACAGTAAAAAGATTCTACAATAAATTTATAATAATATGTGTCCGACGTTGGTTTCCAGCCAGCGCCGAATTACTCACTTAATGAGATCTAATGATACCTATGTCAAAAAATTGCAGCTTGTTGGTAAATCAGTAATTCCCTAAATATTGTATGTGCTACTTTTATTTTTAATTTCAATCTCAATGTGCATTCAATTGAAATATATGTATGTTATGGAAGAGTTTATTTACTAATCTAATTGAAAAAAAAAAACTAAGACTGATTGTAATTCTTAAATTACTTTTAAGTATGTAACTATACTTATTATTCACTTTTAGAGAATAATAAATCTACGGCTTTGGCATTTGCCGATTTGTAACTTAATTTTTGCTGCTTACTTAGGTACCTCATCTCTCTTGAGTGTGATGGCAAAAATTACCTACATACCTATTGTTTTAATTCCAAATTGCAATCAGACAAATAAACTTTCTACATTAAACCTACAATGTATTCAGCTGTACATATGTACATACATAACGTACCTACCAACAATGAATATGTAAAACTGATTTAATTTAAACGTTTTTATACCGTACCTAATTTACAACATGTAATAAGATGTACAGTTTATTGCAGTATTTTAAATGAAATTTGAAAATTATACCATTACACATCTTCCTTTGTAATTTATGGATCATTATGAATACAATTATTGTGGTTTATTAGCACTTTTTGATGGATGCTGTCGTATAGCCGGAATGTCAATAACTTACGTGTGAAAATTGCATGTACATTTAGCCCCTTCGCTCACGGAAGTCTAGGATGAGATGCTTTAGTTTTTATAGAATTTAAACAAAGAACGAACTTACATAAATAGACTATACGTAGTGTAGGCGCTGTTAAATATGATTCCAGTAAGTACAAGTTTTGTACATATTATAATCGTATGAATCGTCAGTAAACTTTGGAAGTTTTCCGTGTACCTAGGTACCTACCTAACAAATTATTAATATTATTACTTTGAAAAAGCCTGCAAATGCGTATAATTTATTTAGGGCATGTAGCAATTTTGACAACATCGACATACATTAGTATTCAGGCGGCTATCGTGTGATAAACAAAACATGGTTTTGTAACATTTCTCACAAATACCATAATAACAATAATCTAAAACCACTACTTAACATTTCTACAAGTGACATTTGACATTGTTAACTATGACCTAGATTAGTATTCGTTAGCAAAAATAGATAAGATGGGATTTCGCTGATATTGTGGTGTCATTACAACATGACATTACAATGATTAGGTACGATTTCTTTCCTTTAATGTTTGGGCTATACCGATTTCGCAATATTTGCTGCTTCAGATATGCTTCATATCGGAATTGAATTAGTCATTATTTATGCTTTTAATTATTTCGTACATGTCAATATTGTTAGCATTTTGTCTAAGAGGCTGAATGGAGAATACTTTTACCTGGTAAAAATTAATTAAGAAGAGATTTTATGGATGATGGCGAATAAAGATAATACCTATAATTGGATGATAGCAATATAGATTATATTGACGACAAAATAACACCAAAGAAATCACAGGTATGTTTCCAGGATTTAAAAAGGGAATTAGCCGCTGGAAGTCGATGCCACAAGTCTAACGCGCGTGGAAGGAAAGACCGCGTAAATCAGGTCCTAAATTAATTTTATAACTTTTACTACCTGCTCCCCACAGTTTCATCCGCGTTCCCATGGGATCTTATCTTTTCCCAGGATAAAAAGTATCCCATCTGTTATTCCAGGATATACCTAATCTACATGACTGTGTGCCAAGTTTCATCAAGATGGGCTTAGTAGTTTCGGTGTTAATCGCGGACCAATATCGTGACACGGAAATTTTATAAGTATACTAGCTGTCCCCCGGGGCTTCGCCTGCGTTCCCGTGGGATCCGCGGCCTCGTGCGATCTGGCGGTATGAAACATACTTTACATATTTTTTTATTTTATTTATTTATGGACAACCAACAAAACATATAAGCAATAATTATACATTTTAAGTGCTGCTTTACTTAAAGGTTGCCACTGCATGCAATGGTGGACTTTTCTTTTTGTTTTTAAAGTAACATTTCTCAGACCTACCGAATATACACAAAAAGCTTCATTAAAATCGGTCAAGCCGTTTCGGAGGAGTTCGAGAATTTTATATATTAGAAAATTATAATGTAAATTTCATGATAATCAATTCTTCCGATTTCAAGATTAGGTACCCCGAACAAACAGACATAATGCAAATACATAGACAAATATAATAATAAAACAAACACAAACTAATAAACTAGGCGAGTATGGGATAACCTTTATTTCGAAATTACAGACAGACACTTTAATTTTATTAATTTGTAAACTGGTTAAGTATCATAGTGAAATAGTGGTGTTAACATTCATATAGAAATTTATACAATATTTTGTTTTACATTAAAGGGTAAAAACGGAAACCCTATTACTAAAACTCTACTTTCCGTCTGTCTGTCTGTTTGTGTCTCCAGGATGTATCTCATCAACCGTGATAGCTAGACAGTTGAAATTTTCACAGATGATGTATTTCTGTTGCCGCTATAACAACAAATGCTTACTAAAAACAGAATAAAATAATTTCAAAAAATAACAAAACTGTACGGGGTTCCGTGCGCGAGTCCGACTAGCACTTGACCAGTTTTTTATATCATTGATTGACAAAACATTAAGTAAAGTAACGAACGTGCAAGTGAGTGGATTCGGTAACACCACAGAGGACGAAGTAACACGGGGTAGGTAAATACAGTGCCTACATATTAAGATACTAATAAATTTGTATACAAATTGTAAAACCTTATTTACAGATGTGCTTGGTCGAAAAATTATACACAACACTGAGATATGAGGCTTTAAAACGTATTTGTATTGTTTGAGAGTCGATGATTATAATGGATGATGCTAAGTAAAAGTTAAAATATTAAATCTATATATATAAAAGGATAAGTCCTGACTGCTCTATCAACGCCCAGCCTAAACCCTTAGACCTAGAAATCAGATTTTTTTCCCAGGTGTTGTTTTTAAAACTTGACCGAGGAATAAGAACGGATTTTTCGAAATTCAACCTTTAAGGGGGTGAAAAAGGGGTTGAATGTTTGTATGACAGTCGGTCATTTTTGAAGCTAGAATCATGAAACTTTGTTTTTAGACTATTAATTAAAAATAAAGAAATATGTGTATCAGCGTTATTTAAATTTATACCCCTGAGAGGGTGAAACGGGGGTTGAAAGTTTGTATGGAAGCCCGCGATTTTTTTAAGCTAGAACCATGAAACTTTGTTTTTAGGCTAACAATTAAAAATAAAGAAACACGTATTTTAGCGTTTTCTTAAATTCAACCCTTAAGGGGGTGAAAAAGGGGTTGAAAGTTTGCAGGGAAGTCGCATAATTTTTGAAGCTAGAACCATGAAACTTTGTTTTTAGACTAACAATTTAAAATAAAGAAACACGTGTATGAGGGTTTCCTATAATTCCACCTCTGAAGGGGTGAAACGGGGGTTCAAAGTTAGGAGTTATTTCCGTGTCTTGGTATGAAAAATGAGAAGGACTGACTCATCAACGCCCAGTGTTAGACCTAGAAAGCTGATTTTTTTCACAGGTAATGTTTTTAAGATGTAGATGAGGATTAAGAAAGATTTTTTGAAATTCAATCTCAAAGGATACGCGGTTGAAACCGCGGGGCGGAAACTTTAAATAATTTACGAGAAGCTACAAAAACTCTTAGTAACTCGAGTCTATACAAAATCCCTTAATCTAAGATTCAGTAATATATATTTATCATTAAATTCCTATTGCTAACCACTGAATATAAACCACTATTAAAATAAATTAAAAACTAAATCTTTACAGTGAATAATAAATCAATTTTATATCTAAAACGAACTAAAATAAAGTAAAAAAGTTAGGTCCCCTCGGCATGGTTCCGTTCCGAACATGCTGTAGCGTTTCCTCGCTGTATATAGTACCTACGAGTAGCTATCGCAATGCTGATACGTTGTGCGAGGAAACTGCCAGCTCTTCGGCCCCCAGTAGTAAGTAAATAATTTAAGGAGCTCGCGAGCGCCGAAACCCCCCGGACCAAGTGGCCTCGGGCTCGACACCGTAAGGAATACTTACTGCTTTCTGAATAATAAGGCATCGTATTAAATATGGTTCTGCCTTGTTTTATGTAATCTAATCAGAAAACTTGTTGCTTATTTAATTTTACGAGTAATAATTCTTACCTTTGTACATTTTCTTGCATGAAATTTTACTTAATTAGATATATTTTACATAATTTCAGGAAATATGCACTGTCAATTGATGTATGAAAATTGAAGGTATTTTGACTGGAGACAAGAAATAATGTAAGTGTTGGGTATAATTTACTTTACCTTCGATTTTAAGATGTTAGTTATGCTGCTTTTCGTTATTTTTTGAAAAATTGCTGAAATCGTCTAGATTAATATAGTAAAAGTAAAAATGCAAAAAAAAAAACTATCAGGATTTTGAGTCCGGGTGCGATGGCGACGGCATCGGTCGCAGGCGCAGCGTCATCGGCGGGGTGCGCTCGCGCTTCCATAAAGTGGCCCCCGCACCTCGCGGCCTTCAGTCCAAGCTAAGACCCGCGACTGCCAACACGCTTTCGCGACGGCCACTCTCGCATCGAACCGCCGAGGCACAACACGCGATAGTGTTCGCTTGTAAACGAGTTGCGCGCCCTTTCTCTCACGCAGTGTGATCGTGCTTCGGTACGTGAATGCAAAACCGGACTACTCTCTTAACACAAGACAAATACGAGGAATCCGCAGCGGCTCCGACCTCTGTTTATTTTTCAACAGGTGAGTGTAGTTGTTCTAAATTTTTAAACAGGCACTGCGACTGTTTCTGCATTTGCGAGTTCTCGTCGGAAAATAATGTCGGTAATCCTTTTTCGATGTTACTTTCCAAAACGGCTGTCCCTACTTGAGCGGACGGTAGGTCGATCGGCCGCGCGGAGCAATGCGCAGGCGCCTGCGACATCGCCACCTCGCACAATCTGCGAAACTTATTCGTAGATTACGCGTTGGCGCTCGTTGGAACCTCGGCCGTTCTCTTGCATGTTGGATTACCGATTACATACCTATACATCGTGCACGTTGTACTGTTAAGGTTAACAGCTCTTAAGTTATTTGTAAATATTCAGTGTCCGGCGTGGTGATTTAAACAAAGTCACGATTCAACGAAAACCGTTTCCAACGTTTCTAGATTTACGATTTTGCCCGTTTGAATATATATACATATTATAATGGGTATATGTTCGAGTCGTTGTCACTGAGAAAAGTGGCGCTCAATTCGACGCGTATGTTTGGTTCTTTTGTTCGCTCACCACTCGCAACTTGTATGAACACAAACACCTATATTAATAACATTTCAGGCTATAGCATGTTTCTAAGCTGGTAGCTACGAAATACAATTATGTAAATAATTAAATTCTACATTTTCAGCCTTATTTTAAAAAAACCTGATGATATTATCCTTATCATAAGGTCCTGCATTTTTATAGCATTTAGTAAATTTATTTTATATAATTAAATCAAAAAAAATGTTCGGATAGTATTATGTACCTATTTAATATTAGATATTAGGAAACGATTTATTTAACCGTTTGCTAATGTCCAAGGGAGTAAAAACCATAATGCAAACTTTTGAAGACCTTCATTAAAAGGTCTTGGTATAGGTAGTATAGTAGATAAGAAGTTCCCCTACTTTTACATTTGTTTACTCTTCCTAATACCCTAAAATGCAACAAAATTATTTAAAATAGGTATATTATAACCACTACAACACTTGAAATTCCATTCAAACAATAAGTAGGTACCAAAAGATACCAACATTCAAATAAGTATTAGCAGCAGTCAGCATTTTATTTTTATATCTACATTTATAAAATGACAGCTACCTTTACCTCCAAATATAAGTTGTAATAATTGCCCTAAACATCTATTGAAAGTTTACTAATTGATTATATTTATGACTAATAATTTGTACATGTTTAATGAGTCATTTGAACAATTTATGCTTAAATATAAACCACTACCATCCAGTTATTATAATATACCTTATTTAAGTATTCTATGTATATAGACACTAATATTTTAATATTTTTATGTAACTCAGTCCTACTCGTATCAGGCAAACATGTATATTTGACAGCTTAGATACAGGCTATGCCTAGTGAGGTTGTCATTGTCAACCAAACCACTGTAAAAATTTAATTTCTTATAAATAAATTTCCATTCTATTTCTATATATTATAATAACTAATAATTAAGAGCCAAGTGACTAAAAAATCATTACCTAAATAAATATAATTATTTACAGCAATCAGTTTCTATTCAAAACAAAATGATTGAATCGTTTGTATGATTGTTCTTTTAGGTGGCTGCAATTGCCACTTAGAACAGAACTTAGTAATTGCAGTAAATTGTTAGTTGTCTCAATAAAAATATAGGTAGGAACATAAATTCTCAAAGAAAGTTACATAGGTACTTAATACATTAAAATTATCGAAAAGCTCTATCTGCTTATGTTTATTAAAATGTGAGTGAATAATTTATTTGGATTTCAATACTATAAATTGAACGGAATATTATTAAATTATTATTATAAGTATTTCGTATGATGTTTTCATGTCTTAATCGTATATTATAATGCCACCTGCATGTGTTATTATGGAAGGAGTTGTGTTGCAATTCTAGAGACGACTAAGGCCATATATTTACGTTCAGGCATCGGTTTCGAAACTTGACCAAAGCGAATCAAGTATTTTCGATGACTGCCCTACCTAGAACTTATTAGACACTTACATATTATTATACACTAATCTAATTGACAAAGTTACGTATTATATATTCACTAACTATGTATGCCTTCTAGATTTCGCCCCACGATTTCACCTGCGTTCCTGAGGGAATTAAAATAAAATACTAAAGCCTTATATTAGACTGTGCTCGTAATATAACTTTTGGTACTTAATAATTTTTTTATATCGGTTTAGTAGTTCCAACATACAAACAAAAATAACAAAAACATTACCTATTCTTCATCCTATTCTCTTTATAATATTATATAGATCGTTTTGCATCTAAGCTAATAAATTCTTTTCCGGCTTTAACTGCTTATAATTCGTTAATTAATAGAATAAATTATTTTAGTGGAAGTAAGTAATAATGTGTGACTATTTTACATACCAAAACATACCCACGAACCGTGCTAATCCGTATTATAGAAAAACATCTGCATTAATCCGGTGTTATTCACAACTAACTGGATAAAACTAGTATGATCTAGTCGTTCGCTAGTCGATACTTAATTGGTACTTGGTGGTATGAAGAAACGTCGAAGGTGGTGGTCTTATTGGATAACTTTGCTGGAAAGATTAAACTGTGTTTAAATAATACTTAATTTAGGTCGATGTTTACCAACTGTCGTTATATTGTGGTTGGTGAAACGGCTGATGCACACTGCTCATATACTTAGTGTAAGGAAAACTAACGCGGTAGACAAAAATTACATAGACTGGCTGTATTTTCTTTCAGTATCCTAAACATACCTATCTTTTTTTTTTTTTTTTTTTTTTTAATAATAATATTTATTTATTGCCACACATGAAAGAAACCATAGATATAATAACAACAACAAAAAACTATGTATTGGCTAGATTACACAAGTATATGGGTCTTCTGGCTCCCAATCCCTATCTAGATTCTGGGTGAATTAGTAGGTATAAAAAGATACACCGGATGTAGGTTGTTCACTTTTTTAATGACGTAGAATACCTACGGTTACTACGTAATAATTTTTATTTTTATAATGTTTTTATTACGTATTAATAAAAACATATTACAAACTGTTTTCCATAACGACAACCCTTAGTAGCCCAGGGTAGATAATTTTTTTGACAAAGACATAAACCCATTGTAAAAGGAAAAGAATATAACCAAAATTAAAGGAAAAATAAATTACGGTCAAAAGGTAAGGTAAGGTATTTCATAGAGAAGTGGGGAAGGGGCTGGGAGGGTCTTGGCCACAAAGTACATTTTTATATACTGAGATAGAGAGATTTTCTAAGAAAATTTACCATAGTAATGTATATATTTTTTTTATACCATCTGAAATAAGAGATTTCAAAGAACAAAGAACCCGCCGATTTTTTTTAAAAGAGATATTTTGACGTGAGAATTTTCGATTGAAAAGCTCCCTAAATTTTTCGATATTAAGTCATAATAAGGTGAAAAATTAATGTTTTGAATCAAAATAATTACAACGTGTTTAGGACATAAAAAAGGTAAGTTTTCACTAAATTTTATGAAAAAATAATAATTATTGTAGGTATGAGATAGAAATAAAAAACCAAAAACTTGGTTATTAGAAATTTTCACATAAATTTTGAGGATAAGTGAAAAAAAGTAAATACAAAAGTTGTAGATCTTTCTATTACCTACAACTCTGCTATTTAACTTTTTTCCATAGGACTTGTAATTTTGCGGGAAATTGAGATAAATCGTTTCCACTTCCCGACCTCAGAGAGACCTCATTTTTGTTATATTCTCTTCCTTTTCCAATGGATTTCATCCAACTATAAATTACTTTTTACCATTTTCAAAGGCTTCTGCACTGCTCTATAGGTACCATTAAGCTAAGCAGTACAGAGTCATATTCACTAATAGGGTATATGCACGTTTTTTTAAATTGTTTTAAACGTTTCTACGGGTTATTTATTACATTACCAAAAAAAAAATAACACATCCAAAATCTATATATTGAAATAACTATCATTTCCGGGTGATTCAAACGCGGCAATTATGGCGTGCTTATTTTGTGATGTGAGATTAGACGAGTTCGATGTCAAAAATGAAGAGTTTGGTTTACAAAGTTACTAAAATCAGTTTATTACCATGGAAAAGCACAGAAATCTTGTAAATTATAATAAATTTTAACGTAGCGGTTACAAACTCTGTGGTGGAGTGTAAAAGTGACGTCACGATTACTCACGATTTGTTCACGGGGCGTTTTGGAAATTTGCGAGGGAATTTATAAACAGACACTTTTGATGATTAAATTTTGCTATTTAATCAACGAAAATTTTGAAAATAATTATGAACAATATGAATTACATAAAAAAAATCGTCCATATTGAAGTCACGTGCATATTCCCTATTGTCCGTGTGTGAGAAAATTGATGTAGGGATATCAACAACGAGCGGTTTAAGACAGTATAGCACATCGTACATACTTCGGCAATATACGTACTTCTCTTTCTAACGTTTAAGCATCAATCGTTCGAGTAATGTACTTAGTTATTTTAGAGTGTCGTTTCTTTACGTAATTATATTTAGTACTATATGCTATCTTACTATGTATATAAATTCGCGTGTCATGATTGGCAGACTCTGAAACTACTATACCGATCTTGATGAAACTGAACGAACACTAATGAACACTAAAATCTTTTTATTTTATGCAGAACGTACCTACGTTAAAATTTATTCTATAATTATTCACAGTCAAGGATTTCTTCATTGAGTGAGTTTGGGTAATAAATTTTCTTTGAGTTAGATACTCAGTTTTGCGTCTGTTAGTTAAGGTTATATTTAAAATAATAGGTTCTAGCTTTTGCGTGTGACTTCATCTACATGGAATTTGGGTTCCCTCTTTGTGCTTTGTCCCACTTTCAGGAGAAAAAGGATCAAAATGATTGACGATTGATTGAATGGTTTTATTCACAGCGACTGTTGGAGATCCGCAGAGTGATAACAATTCTTTTCACATTTGTACACATTCGTATTATTACAACAGGGATTATGATAAACGCTTCGGTTGAAGTAGTTGGCTATAGATAGTTTTGCAACAATTCGTCTAAATGTATCGATTTAAAGATACTTATCATATCCGTCTTTTTCATGCTTAATAAAAATATTGTGACTAACTATTTATTTTGATAACTTTTTCGTAACTCGAAGCAATGAGAACACAGAGTGGAATATCGTGTGTGACGTGAAACTTAGTTTAGCAGAGATCTAAATGCGTTTGTTCTAATTGATTTTGTAATTAGAGTAACCATTTGGTTGGGCAGTTTCTGACTAATAATAAAAAAATTATCACGTTATCTTGCTGTGAGACAATAAGGCGTAAAAATCAAGACGTTTCGAAGAAATACTGACCAATGAATTATACTCAAAATATAATTCAAATAAAATTGAGAAAAAAGATGTAATTAGTATTTTACGTTGATCAGATCTATGATTGTCTCAGCGTTATTAAATTAAGAATCATGATCTTTAAACATTTCCAAATGTTTAGGGAAGTGAAAAAATATGGTCATGAAACTATTTACGCAGTGCAAGTAAAAAAGGCTTAAAAATCCCCATAAATTACATATTTTAACTTACTCTGAATCTTAATGAGTATTAGTGAAATCTGAATAAAATCTATCCATTAGTTTCGGAGTAATTGTGCACGGCAGTTAGATAGACGCGGCGGGTGAGTTTGTTTTGTACTACGGAGCATGTAGTGATAAGAGCATAAGTGACACGCTATCACCCCACCCACAGCTCCATGTACATAATGTATAGGCCCTTTAGGTATTCCCATGAGATATTACTTTAAAAGTTTCTAGATACTTCTTCGAAAAGGACTTGGAGCAAATTTATCGCAAAGCTAATTTTATTAATTGTCCTTCTTATTAATAAATGCATTTATCCTGTTTCTCATCACGTAGGTACAGGTACCTACTGAACCTGACCTCTCAGTGAGACGTCGCACTATCTCAACCTCGGATGATACATGAATATTTATTAGAATCGGTTATTTATTAAGTAAGTTTTAAGTTTTTCCAATTACTATTACCTACGTACTTTTTTTGGATAAAGATACCAAACTCACTTACTGGTTTAACTTTAAGTATAATAATTATTGTCGGATATTTCAATAATATTAATTTTTAAATGTATTTTACTTGACAGTTTCTACTAATAACACATGGCACTTAGAATATTAAGTCCTGAAGTTTTGTGCTAAATACTAACTTCTGTCTTACGTCATAAAATGCACCATCAAACTATTTTCTTTTAGGTAGGATCGATTTTTAAATATCCGAGTATTATTTGATGTTTTATACACTAGTTATAAGAACTAAAATAATCTAACTTCCCTATATTCAGCATAAATCGGTGCGTAGTTTCTCGTACCGCGTTAAAATGACTAATAATATAGGTACTTGTAAAAAGAATTACCTTGGCGAAAAGAGTTCTGTAACATATAAATGTTTTGTACAATATTTTATTATTTACCATTCAACGAGATCCATACGACCTGTTTAACGTTTTTTTTATTCATTAACTTTGTTTTATTGGCAAACTGGTTATATTTGTTGATTAATGAATCTGGAATTTATCTGTATAAATCACACAACTTATAATGCACTTTAAATTTTAGTAGATATAAGCTAAGCGCTCGCCGAACAATCCTGCTATGCTATTCTGAAAAAGGTAAATCATCTCAACAGTCATCTCGCAAGTCACCTCGCATGTCACACTCATTTCGATTCTCATCTCGATTGTTATTGTTTCGGTATTCTCAAGTACTAATCAAGGCCAAGCGAAGTGAAGTGAGTGTCGAGAATACAAGTGAAATTGCTCTATGGTAGGGTAGAGCGGGGCTTGTTGAGCATAGGGGCAAGTTGGGCAATCGAAATATCTCGAAAACTATTCACCGTACGTATAGTCATCGTATGGCGGAAAGAGGGAGGCACGGGAGGGGTAAACATCACGCGATCGCTAGTGGCCGCTGGGTAAGCGAGTGAGGCGCACGGGCGTTTTGTTTATTTTAAGACCAAAAATTAAAAACGTCATTTATCGCAAGTTTTCGTCTGTATTAGTCAAATGTTATTTGTTTTTAATCAGGTAACTGTTAATCTTCCATATAATTATCGTACTTTTGTTAAGCAGAGAGGTTCTGGGTATAATTCTCACGGTTTTTTTATAACCTCACTTTTATTTTGAAATTCTGGGTTGGGGTTAATTGAGCATAGTTACTTTAAGTTTTGTTGTTCTGTCACTAAGACAATTACCATTAAGTTCCAAAGATTAATTATTATTTTTAAGATATAAGCTAAGTATATGAGTAATAATATAAAAAAATAAGTCTGATTTTAAACAGAAAGACTGAATCTAATGGTGAAGTTATTCCTAAGATACGTTATTGTTTTGTTGATTCTACTTTTGGTTAATTATTCAAAGAAAATTACTATAAGTTTTGTTTTCTCTGTCACTAAAAGACTATAAATAAAGAACTGATTGTTAAACACTTATTTTATTTCATCACTAGTCAACATTGAACCTATGGTTTCATTATACTTTCTTAGTGCTCAACTTGCCCCACACCTTTGCTCAACTTACCCCACCTATGGGGTACATTGAGCGTACTTGACTTTCTGCATTAAAACAGCTGTAGCTCTTAAATTTTACTTATTACAAAAAAATACTATTGACACTTTTGTTAAGCGATAAACAACAAATCCATCAAGCCGCATAACAATTTATTGAGACTTATCATTAAGGAGCTACATCCGTTCAAGTAAAAATTTGCTCAACTAGCCCCGCCCTACCCTACTAGAGATTGACGCTGAATTATGTATTATTGTCATTCATATCGACTCATCTATTTTAGCATAATTTACATCTGAAAATGATGGATTCTAATATATTTTAGCCATAAACGCGGTATTATATTTTTACTTTGAATTATTTATCAAAAATACATGAAATTGAGTTATTGAAATTATAACATTTGGCTGAACACCTTGTGACTTTTGCCTGTCGGACTGACATAAAATAGAACCGGCATTGTAGGTAGCGTCGCGTCATTTTTTTGTTTACAAACATTAAAAGTTGTGATTTCTTTGTTGTTTCTCCGTGTTTCTCATAATTCTGTGAATTTACTAAGTTAAAAGATCGCAGCTAAATAGACAAAAAATGAAGTAAGTACCTATTGATTTCAGTTAGAGATAGCTATTCCATTCCATTTAAAATAAATTAATTCTTTACTTCAGCCCCGTACGTAGTTCTCACCCGTCTGCAGCTCAAGTGGGGATGCTGGTAGATTTATTAGAGAGGAAACCAGATTTGGCTAAAGGATTTTCTAGACTTTCCGGCGCTAGACAAGCGGCTTCTAGGGAATGGGGCCAAATCGCCCAAAAATTAAATAGTATGGGTGGTTCTATAAAAACAGCAAAAAAATGGATAAAAGTGAGTTGGTCATTTCAGTATTCATTATTACATGATACCTATAATAATTGGCCTCTGGCTAACATCAATGTGAAATATATTATGTCATAAATATTTTCCAATCCTATAGTATTGGACTGATAAAAAAAGTGCTGTAAAGAGGAAAGCTGCAGAACGCTCTGCTGCTAGAAACATTACTGAGGATTGTTGTTGTATGGTAACAGGTAATAAAGGACTAAGTTCTTCTTCTAAATTTCTAATAAGATCCTCCGTTAGCCTGTAAATATGCACATATTCATGACCACGGTTCATTAAATGAAGATCTCTAATTCTTTGGGCTTGGCGACGGCATGCGATTGCGTCTAGGTCATCAGCTTCTTTCAATATATAAGAACGAGACATCTGCAAAACAATAACTTGAAACTTGAACAAAAACTACGAAAATATCTAAATATTTTTAGGAAGGTTGAACTTAAATTTGAAACTTGAACAAAAACTACGAAAATAAACATTATTAGGAAGGAAGAACTTAAAACTTCTTACCGTTTACGATATTTCTTCAAGAAAACCACAATTAAAGACTAAAATAAACACAATTTCTCCTTGCGTAGATTGATTTCACTCACGAAATAGCAACTTTTAATTTGACAGATGAAATCGTGTGTGAGATTCGAGATGACTATCGAGATATCGCCCAGTTTTTGTTTCAGAATACCAAATCATATAGAAAAACGTCAAAATACCCACTCGGGGTAATTCTTCTCACTTCCGTCATCACTCGGTGGCGCTAGTGTCGAACTCACTTATTTTAGGAATACGAAACTATAATCTCACCGCAGATTCAGGAGTGAGTTTGCAAATAAACTTTTCAGAATAGCATTGCTGGCCCCTCAAGCGAATCCCTTAAAAGACAAGATACAGACAGTTCAATATATATGACATACACTATACTAAGACAAGTGAAAAAAAAAGGTCTTATATTATATAGGTACATCGGCGATTGCTCCATTTTATTTTAAAGAACAGTTGATATTTGGAACAGGTTTTTATAGTGTATTGACTTACCTACATATCTACTCTACCCGTATAACCGTATACTGAAGATTTCAATTTATAGTACAATAGGTACATAACAACGCAATACAGTTCCATTATATCAAAACACGCGGCACACAAAGGTACTTAGATACAAAGAATGACTGGCAACATTCAAACTCCAACTGACATTCAAAATCAAATAGGTACATAAGCTATTGGATACAAATAATCGGATAGGTCTTTCCCGTCTGTTTTTTTGGGGCACGTTCGTAACCGTCAATTATTATTTTTCAGGTTATTTATGTCTTGAGTGCCCACACGCCTAACGTTGGCTGGGACCGGTCTCGGACGTTTATTCCAAGATAAGCAAAGAACTGGTTTGCTGAGAGCGGCCATGCGTGGATTTGGCAATGTACGCAAATGCACCCCGATACTCAATCAAGGCTTTCGTTATTGAAAACAAACAAACATGTTAAAATTTTGACCTATAGGTATACCTAAGCGTGACTAATTGTAAGTGGACGCAATCAGTTTTTATTGTGAGCATAGATAATCTACATATTATATTCACGTTGGTAGGTATGTGCGAGTAAGGTGTACGTATAGAACATTAAAACGTGTTTTAATTTTTCACGCGAATTTTAATTGTTTCAAACATTTATTTGCCGAAAATAATAATATTTCATACAATTAATTATATAAACTAATATGTTAAAGAAGTTACATCGAATTTAAAGATTAAAATAAAATATTAAAAAATTATACCCTGAACTTATAACAAAATCCCAAAACACTGCACATTCGAATGACTGAACGTACTGCCGTTCATCAACTCTTATATAATATACCTGTCCCCTGAGGTTTCACCCTCATTCCAGTGGTTTGTAATCTTTTCCCAGGATAAAAGTATCCTATCGCTTATTCCAGGATATAATCTATTTGTGTGCCAAGTTTCATTAAGATTGGTTAAGTAGTATCGGAGTTCATCACGGACCCACCCACGGAGGCCATCTGATATGGCGTGAGGTAGTCTAGTAAGCAATTATTGAAATAAATAAAGCAATGACTTTTTTGTATAGCAAAAATAATAACTGATAAAGCTTCGAACTCTCATAGAATCATATACACTATGTATAACAATATTTCCTACTTTACTCTAAAGATTCTATACGTATAAACAAATAAAAACTAGGATGATTTCTATATTTTTTTGGCCATTTTCTCGATTATTTATTAAATTATAAAATATTTCTTCGTTATATACAAATCCATAATAATTTGATATCGGACGGACCTTAACTTTCTCTTACTAGATTATGTGAAATAAAATGAAATAACAATTATTTCTCTAAAAAAACCGTAAATAACTACTTTAGAATGTAAAACAGCCGTGGAGTTATCTTTTTCTTGTTGCATTTAACTAATTAACTGATAAGAGTTAAGGTTCAGGCCGAGACAGTAACGGTTATACTAATGAATAGTCAGAGATAGGAACTGGTTTCATGATCTGCCATTAAGATTGAAAAAGCTTTTATCTAAGCTTCATTAGGTAAATTACACGCACATTTTATTATTTTAAAGTATTAGATAAACAATTTTATAGTGTAAGTATTATAGTATGTATAATGTCATTTTCATTTATGTAAGTATGCATGTTAAGTATATCTATAATGAAAACTGTATTTAAATCGTTTTCGAAGTCGTCACTTAAAAACCTTTTAATCATAAACAGAGAAGATACTCGAAGCAAATAACTACTAGTTCTACCAGGCCATTACTTAGCAGCAATTACCTTCACTAAATGTATTGAGAATTGAAGTTGAAATTTAATTTTGTTAGAAATCGGGCTTGAGATACAATTAGAATTCAATGTTGAACCTCTATTCGTCATTGTCAAACGTGAAAAGCATGAAAAATGTTGCAACCGCGTTGATTTCGGATGTGTCAGTGGCTAAACATTGATGCAATCTTAGTAGGTATCTGTTAAACGGTTCTACAGTAAGGCAGGCTGTACCATTTTGTACCTAGTACTTGATTTGTTCGATGCGCGAGACGTCACCTGTACACACATAGAATAGGTACGCGCAGACAACGGCTAGGAACCGCATAATAACAACGCAATGGTACACGTTTTAAAGGTACTTTGATATTTTGTATACGTGCTACATTGATAGTCAACATTTGTGATATGTTCGCAAAATACAATACAATTTGTACGGAAAAATATGTTCCCCCATGAACGCGAATGAAACCGCGATGGACATAAGCATTAGGTATGCCATCGACGGGACGGTCGACCGACAGTGAACATTATATTGCAAGCCGTTATAAATTATTACAAAACAGACGTTTTAAAACATGTTTACATGTTCTCATTGGACCAAACTGACCTGCAATAATTTTTTTTAACCACGTGACTATTTTCTATACCTTTTTTTAAGATGATTTGGGAAATTTTATTTTTGTGGTTTGTTTTGCACAGGCGAAGTGATATTTGCTTCGTGATAGTAACTTTGAATGTCGTGATTGAGGATTGAATCCCACTTAGAATATATAAAGGTCTACGGAATCCCACAGAGAGATTTTGGCGATGGAAAAGATTGTGATAAATCACTTGCATAGTGGTAGTGTATAGATAGTGTCATCCACGAAGACGCGCCCCACTCTTTTTCCTAATCCCTTACAGTGCAAGCGTATGGACATAAACATATCGATGTACATATAGATATTATATCGACGACACTAGTGAAAGGATGCACACTTGCACAAGGGATTAGGAAAAAGAGTGGGGCGTGTTTTCGTGGATGACACTATCTATACTTTGTAGTACCTATCTGCCTGATTGAATACCACTATCTGAAAATCTTTCTAAAGCATTTACCGGGGTGTTCGGGGGATGGACTTTTGAGTGTGTTGCCAGCCTAGTGTGGCTTATGTCCATAGAGCCTTCCAATATAAAATAAATGTAAAAAAATTAAAAAAAAATTAGGATGTTCACTGTAAAAAGAAATGCACATAGTATTATACGTATAGATACCTACTTAAAATAATTGTGGCGTTGCCTATTTATTATTTCTAAAGCCATGTTGGTCACCTTTTATACAACAAGTTATGTTTAAAACATTTTTGTTTGATCTCACCATGGTTCTTGATAATCTGGCTGAAGGTACTCACGCAAAGAATTTTATGAACGTGCCTTTTATGAAGTGCATAATAATTAGTTATACATATTACATTTATCATTTAACCATTCGCTTTTGCAAAGGAAACTGATGGTTAATTTATGTTTATAAATACCGACACAATAGATATCTAAGAACCTGCTACGAAAATATTAACAACATTTATTTGTAACAATTATTTTTATCTAAAATTAATGTTGGTTTATAAAATTCATATCTCAAGTTAGACAAGGTTACGGTTAGAACAATTACTAAAAAGAAAAAGGCAACGCCTGGCTTATGATTTGTTTTTTTTTATTTAGTGCTTAGCCGACAACACCTGTTCGCCGATAATGTTCTCCACTTTAAACTAATGTGGTGACTATGCATAGGTACGAGTACTTATAGAGTGCACCAAAATATTTTGTTTTTCTACTATGTGTTTTTCAAATTATGCGTATATTTGAAAACATACTTTTCAGTAAACAGGATAACTAAACAGGCTCTTTCGATATCTATGCTGTTTTGCATAAGTTACGTGTCCCTACCACCTACAGACAAAACACTAGTCCTAAAAAATACAATAACAATGTTGAAATTACAAGAAATAAACGTGTCCAATAAAAGTTTTATAATTCACGAGCTATATTCAATCAACTTGGCGACAAAACTATTTCTTGCATTAGGTAAAAGTACCGAAACCCTATGGCATGCACTCACCTGGTAGTAGTCACGTCGTATGGTAGCTGGATTTGGTGGATGGCATCGATCAAATTGTCTCGATACAATCTCTTGCCATCAGACGATGCTATACATCATGATTAGATGACTGTATAGACTAGACCCTAGCTAGAATTTACGCTTTCACTTAGTCTGCAGTCACAAGACTTGACTTTAGAAAAATGATGGATCTTAAAAAAATATCTATTGAGGCACGTAATGCTCACACAGTAAATAATTTATGTATGACGAACGTTACGGTTATAAGTTACTTGCAAATAGAGTGAGGTTTTCAAAGGCAGCTCGGTTATGCTTGGTTACAGCATTGTTTATTTGCGACGAATATTCACGCGGCCGTGCTGTTTCTGTGTCAAGTTATCGCCGGTATGTATCCACTCCGTTACGTAGTCACTCAGTAACCATATTGCGAGGACACCCAGAGGTAATCATCACAATTGGCAAGGTTTCCAAATTTTAAGGCACAGAAATTTTAAAATTTAACCTACCCAGTCTTTTTTACCATTAGCTTTAACCTAGTTCAAAGTTGGACGGCTTTTATGCCATCAGCAATGAAATATACAAAACTGGTTGTCCTCCGCGGTTTTACCCGCGAGACATCACATAGCGGTTGAATATTGAAAATTCCTCTTTTAGCCGATAACTACTAGAAATCTATTGTAGCATTCAATCAAACTTTCGTGATATTCGTGATAAATCAGCGAGTGGTATTTCGCTTATAAATATATAATTAATAGATATATATCTACATAGACGAGTACGTCGATTATAAATCGCCAAGTCATTAGTGTACAATAACGTCCAAATGTGTGTGTCCATGTGTTTAAAAACAACAGTTTCTTCATAAGAGAAAAGTGCCGATTTCCTCTAATTTGCAATAATGATAGATAGATGGCAAACTATCCTTGTAGTAGCGAGGCCCAAGGGTCAACCAATGTCTACCGATCGACATGTAGGTAGCGTAGTTTTATTAATTTAAATATTGACAGCAGACATTTATTCCACTATACACGAAACTGAAAATAGAATCGTTTCGTTAAATATATTCTTGGTGTTGTTTATATAAAATATTTCAATTGTCTCAATGAACGCATTGCTGCTACGGCGCTAAACCGTTCCGTGTCGGCCACTTTATAAAATCTGCCTCAGTCTGGTTTTTAATTGCTAAGTAGCTTATCAGTATCTGTTGTATGACAATGAAATAAGTTTAACAAACCAATAATAGTGACCCACATCCTAAAACGAAATAAGATGTGTTTTAATTGAGGTACAATCTAACTGCGCGTAAGTAAATAATTTTATTAAACATGGCACCATACCGATTTGATTAGCAGAATCAGCTTAATGGCTTAAAAAATGCAACTTTTGTGGTTGTGATGGCTGTTACTAAGTAATATGTGCATATAGATACAGGCATACAATACCTAAATGTTGCATGTTCATTATTTCAAAGTACCTACCTAAGGAGTACCCCAACAAGATTTAGGTTACTTTGTAGTAGTCGCCTGGGTGGCTACCATCCTCACAAATTCTGTCACTACACTAAGCACTTACCGGTGTGTTTGGACACCTACATTTGATGGCCAGTTCCCAACTAACCTTTGCGTGCTTACCACTTACCAGAAAAACTGATTCTGGTAAATTACAACAATGCTCGTGGTTATTATCTTGAGTTATAAGATTACCTGATGTCGAGGCAAACAACTAATAGCGTAAATTGGTTTGCAATTGATCGTGCCCTAAACGTTAGATTCGTCTCAATTGTGGGAGTGACATATGGTAAAGATACTTCAACACTAACTTATGCCCCGCGGTTACGCAATAGGTATAGGGATGAAATTATCCTATGTTCCATTCCAGGATATAATGTGCTGCCAAGTTTCATGAGAATTTGAATAGCAAACATACAAACCTTCACTTTTATAAAACTTATTAGTAAGATGGTGTCTTACTAAAAAATGAGAAATAACGTTAATCATTAAATCAAACAAAACCCGACTCTGCATTAAAAATAATAACTTAAAACCCACCTGCAATAACTTTATTAACATTTAAGTTATATTTAGATAGATACTATAGAGCTGGTTTTTCGCTTTTTAGTTAATTCGTTTTTGCTTAATTAATTTTTGTATAGGTAAATCAAATAGATATACTTACTTTTAAAGAATACAATCAATCAATTCCGATTTTGTAATATCTAAATTAATTAGTAACCTTCTAAATATAGACATATTTCTAAGAACCAAATGAAATAAGTGTTAATGTTGTGTGTCATTAGTTATGTAGGTAGAAACAACGATTAAACTACGCGATTAAAGTTAGCGAGAACCGCTAAGAAAATACGTTTTTTAGATAACTCTATAGTCTTACGACAAATGTTGAATGTTGATGTAGCTATTGATTTGGATGATATTTATCACTACGCTTTGAAAGTTACGTTTCAAAGATGGCCAATGGGATAGAAAAGTGTATTTTCCTTTGAATTTTTTACATGAACACACGATTACCTCTAATCAAGGCCAGTAGGTTTATTGCATCACGAGTAGCCCAATGTTAAAGTTTATCGGAACAATAAAATCCTATCGAGTGCCAATGAAAATTGTAGAACCGTTGCATTTCAGGAAATCAACTTGAATTAAAGTTATTATGAAAGATACTGTACTGTGTATCACATTTTTATAACACCAGTAGATATTTTATTTTCAGGACGCGTATTTCAATAATATTTTACGTTTTCTATGCAGTCAGAATAGATGTATAATAGATGACTTCAGGTAAACAAGGAAAATTATCCTAATTTGACTGATTTAAATAGTAGGTAATTGAGCATAAAAATGCAATATTTATTTAAAACCACGTATCAAGCATTATGTGCAAATAGGGTAACGATCGGTTCTCAGAAAAAAACATACTAGATTGAATAGTATTTTACGTAGGAAAGCAACATTGTGTGTATTTCATATTTCATAAAAATATCAAGTACTAAGGGCTTCTAGGAATTAGTTACAGAAACAGTTATTATCGAGATAAAATGTAAGTTAGTATTTTTTTATTTAATACGAGTAGTTTTTGGTCGTTTCGATTCTCTACGCGACTAGTCACGTTTATTCTACGTAAACTCTTTATCAGAAAATGTAGGTAAAACTCATAACTTTTTACGATAAATATTTTATACGTTAAACCTTACCTTGTGCGTCGATTTCCACCAAATGTATTATTTTATACCTATAGGGGTAGGTATGTTGAATTTCTTTCGACATACCTATCCTACTTATTCACGTTTCAAGTAATATTTAGTTAAATCGAAATATAATTAAATATTTGTAGACAGACCTCATTCTGAAGATGACTTTCAATGCAAGGTCAGGGTAGGCGGCACTACGTCAAAGGATATCGAGTTATTAAATTAATTTTTCATCAATATCAATGAATAAGAATCCTTAGAATCCTCCCGTGGAGGCCAGCCGCTTTTATAATTAATTCTATTAGGATCGACGCGTTTCCTATTAAATGGACAACATCACTGCTATACATAAATAATGGGAAGTTCCCTCAACATATTGTGCTTTTTTAAACGTAGTTACCTATATAAAATTTAATAGTTAAATTTATTTATATATTGTGCTACTTGGCGTGCTACGCGTTGCAAATATTTGATTGAAGAATGTAATTTCTTTTGTCTGTTTATAATTGACTCCTATCGCATCACGCTAAAATTGTCAATAAATAATTAGAAATAATTAATCGTACCTATCTCAAAATAACTCGCTTGTAATAAAGAAAATAATAAATATTTTTTCTTGGTAGCTTAAATTATTATTTGACCTACATACCTAAATAACGAACATCGGATGGGTACATCCATTATAAAATGTATATATTTATTTAAATAACTAGACTTTAAGATCAGCAGATGTGTCTAAATGTACAAAGCAAATATCTTAGGAACAAGACCGTTAAGTTGGCATAGATAAAGACAGCTGACATCGTTTAAGAGCAACGGAACGTGCCCGCTGGATTGATGCTCTTGCGCCGGCGAGGCGCCGATTGCGAATCAACATGCATTTGCAATGACAAGTGATTCGATGTTCGTCACACAGATTTGTGACGATCACGTGTCGTATCACCTTACATGATCCATGCTGTGAAAAGTATTAGGATTTGTCATAACTGCACGGTTTATTAACACAACACGTTAGTTCCGGATTTTTTATCAGCACTTTGATTTCAATTAAGGATATTTCAACCCATACTTTGTACTTTTCATTTAAATGGTGGGTGTTTTCACAAAAAAAAACAGAAAACTTATTACTTACAAATTTGCATAAAATAGCGTACGTAAACAATGGTCTCCAATAAAGTGAAACGAGGAGTGCACGGAGTTGTGTGCGTGACCTGCACGTACGTTATCCCGCTTGACTCACGTAGCACAGGCACGCGATCGGCTTCCTGTACTGTGCTTCATTTTAAGTGCACGGTGCTCTCTCTGTCTACTTTTTAATTGATCTGAGGAACAGTATACAGTAAAAGATACTGATGGATTGTAGAAAACTGCGTAGGCTCACTGCAATTAAATCTCAGTGTAGGTACTTTTGTAGTGACATTCCAAAATATTAAATTCATGTGACAAAACCTGTCTACAATAGTATAACTAAAGCCTCTATTGTTAATAAAATCCATGAAAAATACATAATGTATAAATAAATAGCCTACTGTTCGTCACCCACCTCTAAATATTATTTTTATTTTCAAGATAAACGTGATGTTCACACTTATTTTATTAGGTACATTTTATATTTTCTCGTATATTTATAACATAGAGCTACTCACTCAATCACACTGTTTATCTTTATGTTTTTTTATGTCACAAGTGACAACGAGGCAGGCGGGTCACCTGATGGTAAGTGACAACCGTCGCCTATAGACATTGGCAATACCAGGGGATTGCTAATGTGTTGTACACCCTATTACAATGCCTTAAAGGCGAACTGGCTCTCAAGTGCAATTGCCGGAACACACCAACAGGTGCTTGGCGACAGATTTTCAACTTGAGGGTGGTAGCCAGCCAGTCGAGTACTACAAAGTACCCTACCACCGTGCTGTGGTTTCCTCACGATGTTTTCCATCACCGAAAGCTCAAGCTCATTGTAGGATTCGAACCCACGACCTTCGCCGCGGTATCCGACGTCACTTACCACTGAGCTATCATCGCCTTAAAATTTATCTATGTTATCGGGAAATTTAAGTTATAATTATGTAGTCATACTATACATATTAAGTAGAATATATATCTAGAACGTAAACCACTCAGCGTTTGCCATCAGAAACTCGTTTAACTTATCAATTGCCAATGTATTTTGTCTTCGCAAAAGTTTAAAAATAAAATCCGTTTTGCATACAGCATGAAATAATCATGCCAACATTCTTGATTTCCTTTGAAAAAAAGTAGTCTTAACACAGTTTGGACAGCGTAATACAAAAAAGATTTATAACAAATCTTTGAGTGACTGATCCAGATCAAGTGAGTGTTTTGTCTGATCAACTAGTTCACGTTATCTTAAACTTAAAACAGTCCGCTGACCTTATAATATAATGATAGTTAGCTTGCTTATACATAGGTTATGATGGTCATAACGTTAAACTCTGACTATAGTTAGATTTTTAGTATTCGCAAGGTAAAAGTATGTATAGATAAATGTAGGAAAAGCAATACAAATGTTATGAATGTTCCGACAGGCCGGTTGGCGTGGTTGGTTAACACACTACCTATCACGCCGCAGGTCTTGGGTTCGATTCCCATCCAGGACAGACATGTGTGTGCATAAACATGTCTGTTTGTCCTGAGTCTGGGTGTAAATATCTAGTTAAGTATGTATTTACAAAAAAAATGAATTATATTAGTCAACTGGTTTCCATATTACAAGCCCTGCTTAGTTTAGGATCAGATAGCCGTGTGTGAAAAATGTCCGAGGATATTTATTTATTATAACTAATTTTGTGAAAATAGATGAAATTGATTTCAAAATAGATTATGCTACATACGCTAGTACGGTAAAATCCTAAGTATGTTAACAATTCGTGCATCGATTAATACTGAACCCTAGAATGTAACTGTTGCTGTTGTTTACCTTGTCTGAGTTTAGTCAATGACAGGTTTTCAGGTGACCGTGTTTATTTTGTCACAACAATGTATTTTTGACCCAAAACTGTCAGTGTATTACAATTCATATTTTAGGGTCCCATTATTAAAATTTACGATGAATTTAAGCAGAACTTTTATCAAATAAACTTATTAAATCAGTATATAATATTTTTATCGGAACAGTAACATCGTGTTGTGCCCTTTAAAATTTTAGGACCTTAGACTTCTACATCCTAGCTTTCCATCTGACATACTAAATCTGCTATATTGAATTACCGCTGACCTTTTAGCAGCTGATTCTAAACCAATATAGTAACTGTAAACTAATATTGATTCATAAATTCACGAGAACATCCTAATACTGATAGTCAACATTTCGCGCCAGGTGCCATCTGAACGATTGAGTAACACCTACTTAACTGGTTAGAATGTTTACACATTTCTTATAATTATTCCTATTTTTAGAATAGGTCATAAATCTGATAGCTCACTGATGTTGAGACATCAAAAAATGGACATAATTTTAATGGAACTTCGATAAAAATATTATAATTAATATTGAGCAATACTATTACAAAATAAATATTTACTAGCAAATATAACTCATTATGTTTTAGTGCAATAAATGGAAACCATACGTGTTTAAGACGTGACGATAACGAGAGCAAACACAAACTGCGATGTATGAATGAATGAAAAGTCTAGTGAAGCGTGCCATTTGTTCAGAAATAAGTGCTGTGTGAACAATTATAATATCTGAGACTTGTGATCGCGAAGGCGATAACGAGGAAACATCTATAAATACAACTGGTATTACCTTACAATGCGGGTAGATAAATACATAATGAGATTATTGCGAAAATTTTCCTATATGCTATCTATGCTAACATCTCTTTCGATTATTTATTTCCTGAACAACGAGAACAGCACATATTGATTGCTGTATGTAATTATGATTAAATTATTCACTGGTATTTTCAAATTCTCTCTTACTGCGACCGTTAATCAAATAGTTAATTTCGTTAATCGCTAATCCGTTACTAAAAAAGTTAACTTCGTAAAACGTTTAGTGTTACATTTCGGAAGATTTAACGCAAGTTAACGTCAATCCGTTAACACGTGATAATTTTTATTTTATATCGTTGCTTTAGTGATTTGCTTATAAAAACTTTTGGTATGGATTCTGGAGTTGACAGGTTAGGAATAAACAAAAAAAGAATGTAATTTAGTCATCTGGCATAATGTGGATATTTCTCTTCATGAACATATGTTGAACACCTTCGACCAACAATAGCTATATATGTATCTATGTTGAACACTCAAAAAATATTTGTTCTCCCAAACTGGACTGGACACAAAATTAGCATAGACACTCAAATGTGGCCTAGGATTTTCATCCGATATATATAAGATAATTTTTAGGGTTCCGTACCTCAAAAGGTAAAAAAAGGAACCCTTATAAGATCACTTTTTTGTCTTACATCCGCACATTTCGTTTGAACAAGTTAAGAAAATACACATTGTATACCTACCTACATATAGAATTGGTTTCGTATTTTTCTCCAACCGGGTTGCTTTTACCCCAACAATGGGAGATGAACCTAGGTATGTAGGTACGTATTTGAAATGTTAATATGACTTTGTTCTACAAAGACAAATTAAGTCGGTGGATGCGAGCGGCCCAAAAACGTTAGTATTTCCAATAAGGGGCATATGTTTAGTGGTAGACAGATATCCTTGAGTTTAATATGATAAGATTAGAATTGTATGGTATTCATTTAAAAACTTAAAGCATATTTTAGATTGATGCATGCTTAGTTTTACTAAATAATACATAGACTTATAAATGTAATGTAACAAAGTAAATATGTTTTGAAGACGTAGGAACATTATTTACATTATAAGATTTTCTGTGTAACAACTACTGCTTAATCATTATTTAATGGACCCCAAAATTAGGCACGAGATTGATTACCTGTTATTTAATGCAACGATACAGCTACACGATAGTAATTTGTCAGCCTTCACATAATATGTCTGATATCTATTTTCAGGTACTTATCACGCCAATATTAAAACACACTTAAAACTTAAAGTAGATAAACTATTAGTCGTCTAAACGTAACCGCAGTTTACTTGCTTACTATACTTGTTACGAATACTTAGCTTACCTAAGAGGAAAAAAATTGTTTACTAAAAGTGAATGTTACGCGTACATTGATAACGTTTAGGTAGAAACGGCATTGGTGTAGCCTATAATTTTCCATTTCCGCTCACAGCAGAGGTGGAATGACCTGGAATTTGACTATTGACTATACCAGTGTCGTGGCGTGTATATAATTTGGTATGATCAAAATAATCCTCACAATCGTATACGGTTATGATCTCGAGGTCACGGCTCACAATGGAAATTTACCAATTTGAAACTAATTTACCTACGACTGGTGAATGTAATTATTCTGAAATATTATTGATTTCTGTAGTAAGGAATAGGTAGGTACCAAACTGATAAATATAATAAATTGATTATTTATCTCTGAAATAGCGTAGAGTTGATCCCATAGTAGGTAATAGCATGATGAATCCAACATCGATATTGAAATGATATATCTTGATAATAAAATTATATATCTACTGGTGGGTTGTAGTAAAAAATCCTACTAATCCTACTTACTGTGTATTAATGAAACAACGTGTGCTCTGTACTTCGTATATTGAGTGACTGACTAAAGGTTCTCACCTACCTACTCTTTATGACAATTCTAATTTATCAAGTACCTACATAATACTACTAATATTATAAATGTGAAAGTTTGGATGGATGGATTGATGGATGTATGTGTGTTACTCATTTACGCCAGAACGGCTGAATGGATCTGGATGAAATTTGGCTTGGAGATAGATTATAGTCTGGAATAGCACATAGGCTACTTTTTATCCCGGGAAAAGATAAGATCCCTCGGGAACGCGGGTGGAACCGCGCGGAACAGCTAGTATTATAAATGTGAATGTTTGGATGGATGGATGGATGTATGTTTGTTACTCATTTACGCCAGAACGGCTGAATGGATCTGGATGAAATTTGGCTTGGAGATAGATTATAGTCTGGAATAGCACATAGGCTACTTTTTATCCCGGGAAAAGATAAGATCCCTCGGGAACGCGGGTGGAACCGCGCGGAACAGCTAGTATTATAAATGTGAATGTTTGGATGGATGGATGGATGTATGTTTGTTACTCATTTACGCCAGAAGGGCTAATTGGATCTGGATTAAATTTGGCATGGAGATAGATTATAGTCTGGAATAGCACATAGGCTACTTTTTATCCCGGGAAAAGATAAGATCCCTCGGGAACGCGGGTGGAACCGCGCGGAACAGCTAGTATTATAAATGTGAATGTTTGGATGGATGGATGGATGTATGTTTGTTACTCATTTACGCCAGAAGGGCTAATTGGATCTGGATTAAATTTGGCATGGAGATAGATTATAGTCTGGAATAGCACATAGGCTACTTTTTATCCCGGGAAAAGATAAGATCCCTCGGGAACGCGGGTGGAACCGCGCGGAACAGCTAGTATTATAAATGTGAATGTTTGGATGGATGGATGGATGTATGTTTGTTACTCATTTACGCCAGAAGGGCTAATTGGATCTGGATTAAATTTGGCATGGAGATAGATTATAGTCTGGAATAGCACATAGGCTACTTTTTATCCCGGGAAAAGATAAGATCCCTCGGGAACGCGGGTGGAACCGCGCGGAACAGCTAGTATTATAAATGTGAATGTTTGGATGGATGGATGGATGTATGTTTGTTACTCATTTACGCCAGAAGGGCTAATTGGACCTGGATTAAATTTGGCATGGAGATAGATTATAGTCTAGAATAGCGCATAGGCGTAGATATGACATAGAAGGAAATAAAAAAACAACGGGTTGCACGTCGGGAGCGCCGGCAGAAGTGAAGACTTGAACTTTAACATTGTGCATTTTTGAATATTTTGGAATGGTTAGGGAATCATTTCGCACGAATTGATTTATTTATATCAGTATAAAAGTACTAAGTATCATTGATGTGGTAAAATACAATATTCATTTACCTATTGCGCTATCGTACACAAATATGACAATTTATATCACGAGTACATTAGACCGCCGGCGCGGTAGAACGAGAGGGGCTATTACTTCCTCTCCTACGCCGCGCCGGCGGTCTACTCTCCCTCCGTCATTTTCGATCAGGACACGTGTCCTGACGCGAGTTTAACATTTTTTACCCATCCCAAAAAAGTGCACAACGCCGCTAAAGAAGTTTTCGCTTCAATAATATACAGGGTGGAATTTTGTAATGCCTCCTGAAGGGAAAGTACTCTTAATACTGTTGATAGAAAATTTTACTCAAGGAAACCATTCCTTTATTTTTGAAAAGAAACAAAACTGCATTCAAAGATTTTTGAAAATTCACTTGCCACACCCGAGAATCGAACCGACTAAAATCTGTAAAAATTACACCCTGTGCTTTTATTGCATCGATCGTTAAGGTCAATTATAAGAATGAAATCTCTCTAACAAACATGATAAATAAAATTAAAGGAAAACCTTGAAATCTTTAATTATTTACAAAAAATGGTAAACTAACTAATTAGTTGCTTGAAATGGGCTCAATTTTCTTGGGTAAACAAATGTATTCTTGTAACGAATTCATTTTTAGTAACCTTTGATAATGGTAGGGGAGGCAATGATGCTAAATTTGTAGTTACTCGAGCGTCTTTGGGACCTACTGGAATTTGAAGATTAGGTGGAATAAAGAAAAAAAGGTTATGTGATATTTTCCCCTTCAGCGATGGGGGGAGCGTCTACAGGGTTTCAAAAATGTAAAAAAAAACAGTCACCAAGAAATACTCGAGCGCGTCAGATATTAATAGGGTAGTCGCGCCACGTCTGTCTGATAACGGAAAAATAATAATCTGCCGTTTTGCGTGGTGGGGGTAGCCGTACGAAGGGGTCGAAAATATTTTTAAAAAAAATTTACTCGAGCGCGTCAGACATTGATAAGGGATGTTAAGTGAACCCTCCAGTAGCTCCTATTTTAAAGACTGACGATTTGGACGCGACCATCAGTCAGGGCCGATTTTT
Source organism: Ochropacha duplaris (assembly GCA_951361185.1). NCBI lineage: Eukaryota > Metazoa > Arthropoda > Insecta > Lepidoptera > Drepanidae > Ochropacha > Ochropacha duplaris. The sequence goes on from OX592690.1 coordinate 9,412,004, forward strand.
GAAAATGCAAAAAAAAATCGTGACCTTGATTTACTCGAGCGCGTCAGATTTTTATACAGGCGGTTCTTCTTGATGGCGTTGTTGTACTGACCCATAATCTGACAATTATGTTGAGGGATTTCCTTAATCTGACGGTTTGAAAAAAAAAATATATAAAAAATATCGAAATCTCGAAAATGGTTCAAGATATCGAAAAAATGTTTGCACAAAAGTTGTAGAGAATTTAATTTTCTACAATATTTATTATGAATATATATACCAAAAAACCCATAGGAAACGAGATATTTGCAATAAATGATTTTTTGACCTTTGACCTTGAAAAATCAGTAGTCGCGGGCACCCTAAGATAATTAGCTTTTGAGACAAGTTTTAGGGTGTCAAAATAAAGGTTTATACAAGTTAATAGCTGACTATCTCTCATTCTGAGGTGAAACTCATAATATTCCTGGACTATACACTTAATAATGATTTTAGCTACTTCGGCTTGTGCAAATCGGCAGATTAAGATATTTCCGTGATTCGTGACTAATTTCCTTCAAAATAAAAAAAAAACTAATCGCGCTCGAGAAAATCCAGGTGACGTTTTTTTTTTGCAACTTTGCGTTTCTCCAATTTTCTTTCGTCACGCCCAATTTGTCAGATTATTGAAATGTACACTATTTTGCATGTAACTAACTTACCTTACCTTAATCTGACGCGCTCGAGTATTTCAAACCATCGATTTTTTTTTACTAATCTGACGGGCTACCCTAGGCGTTCGACACTACATAGACTGCTCAGATTTGGTGAGAGTACTTCACAAGGTGCAAGGTTGCCCCCCTTATGTTAATCTGCCGCGCTCGAGTAAATCCCGAAATCCCCTATTCGCCTCCCCTACCATAACGTGTTGTGGTGAATATTATAAATCGTATTCTGAACTTCAACTCTCAATTCGATGAAATTCGCATAAGATTTAATGTAAATTTTATTTTTTACATATCCTACAAAAAAAATCCATCCATTTTGTTTTTCCATTAATTTAATTTATAAAGTAGGTTAGAGAGATTTTATCCTTATAATTGACCTTAACGATCGATGCAATAAAAGTGCAGGTGTAATTTTTACAGATTTTAGTCGGTTCGATTCTCGGGTGTGGCAAGCAAATTTTCGAAAAGCTTTGAATGCCGTTTTGTTTCTTTTCAAAAATAAAGGAATGTTTTCTTTGAGTAAAATTTTCTATCTACAATATTAAGAGTACTTTCCCTCCAGGTGGCATTACAAAATTCCATCCTGGAGAGTCTGTACTGATAATTATTCGACCAGACATGTGATATGGTACAACAAAGGTAATATTGTGATTAGCCAGCAAGTAAATTGAATAAATCACAACAATGATTTTAATCACAAATTGTGGATAAAACCTTGTACATTTTCTAACAACAACACGTAAATTATCTACCTGACTATAAATGCGTGTATTTCATTACATTTTTTCTAATCCGCAAAACAATAGACTTAAATTTCATTGACGCTATATTACTGAGGCGTTATAAAAAATAAATTCGGGAGATTCACAAAGAGTCATTAACTTTTTATATCACTTTGTTAACTGTATTGTTCTTACATCAATTTGCTCGTATTATTTACCAGTTGCATTCCTACTAAGATTATAAACGCGAACGTATGTATCTATATTTTTATTATTAAAAAAACATTTTAGGTAATAATTATTATTTCACTATACCAGTGGATGCCCGCGGCTTCGCTCATGTGGTAATAGAATGTTTTTTTTAAATGTAGCCTACTTATATAATTTTCGAAGAAATTTATGTCCTTTTCGAAGTTTTCTAAAATGTTACAGACATACCTACTTTTATAATGAATAGGTATATCTGTAATGTAGTATTATTACTATCGTATTGTATTTGCTTGGTGCAGATTTCTTCAGCGCACGCCGAGATACCAAGTAAACCAAGGTTTTTCTGACTACTTCAACTATCATCGTCATATTTCAGCCAATTTACACAAAACGTAAATTTATTTATTTAAGAAAGAAACAAACGGTCATACATAGTATCACTATTAACACGTGAATAAGTACATTAAAATAAACCTATGGTTTCCTTAATATAACACAAACTTTTTATAGATAGGTACTGAACTACAGTCACGTACAATTCAAAAAATAGTGTCCCTTACTCTAATGTAATACAGAAAAAAGAAATCAACTCTAAACAACCTTATTAGTTACTCCGTCCATTGGTGAAAAAATAAACTAGTATAACGCGTCCTAATACTTGATATGCCAGAAGAAAAAAATATATACATCATATAATTATATTGATACATTCGCTATTTAATTGTTAATTTTGTGTAAAGTATTTTCATAATGCAATATTCATAACTTAACTACATACTAGCTAGACCATAGCATAAATTATTTTTTTCTATTAATCGGGTAATAGTTCAGGAGCTGGTGACACAATTTTTTATCCTAACCTTTCATAATTGTCTATACATACGACAATATTGAGTTGCCGTATGTTCTTATCTTAGCTTACACGTAAAGGGAGTGCGGCATCTAAAGGAGCGGGCGCGACGATTTATTCATCTATGTTTAAACTATATCTTACTATATACTACTCGTATACTATAATACTATACTATCTTACTAATATTATAAATGTGAAAGAAGTTTGTTACTCATTTACGCCAGAACGGCTGAACAGATCTAGATGAAATTTGGCATGGAGATATATATATCTTATATATAGTCTGAAATAGCACATAGGCTACTTTTTATCCCGGGAAAAGATATGATCCCTCGGGAACGCGGTTGAAACCGCGCGGAACAGCTAGTATTTTAACCGACTTCAAAAAAGGAGGAGGTTCTCAATTCGACTGTATGTTTTTTTTTTGTATGTTTGTTACGCGATTTTATAAAACCGTTATAAATAAACAGTTGAAAAAAAGAACTGAGAAATCCCTCCCTATCCAAAAAAACATAATTTTGGAGTTTGACATTTACACCTGTCAAATTACTATCTCGCTAAAAAACAGACTTTACATACCTACGTCTTATTTGGCTTATTTCGTTGCACCAACTATAAAATTGTGCTGCTATAATTATTCGAATATGATTAAGTTTATACGACCTTAACTCGACGTCATATCTTATAATTCGGACACAGGGAAATCCACAAAAATACATTTGTACAATAACATGTTGTCTGATGCTTAAGACTATATAGATATATTAATTTTCTCATCGTCTAACAAGCAACGCAAAACTTGTGTAGGTAGTTCAATGCACTTATCTCAGTCATTGACACCAGAAAAGGGCTGAGAGGTGCAGACCTAAGGTGTATTTTAAAACTAAATAGCAACTGAGATAGAGTTTAGCTATTACTTTCCTGTATGTGTTTTACAACGCTTTCAACATGTTCTTATATATAATGTATTCAGCATAGCGATTCCTTTGAATAACAAATGTGATGTGAGTGACAATAAGGAAAACTGTAAATAAACAATACTTACAAGCATGTGGGCCAATGCTCTCCAGCCCTTATTTTATAAAATCTAAATAAGAATAGTTTCATGTTAAAAGAGATGATTGAGGTAATCAACATCGGTTCAGTACATTCAGAGAACCTACCTCACCAACTTTACCTCTTTATTATATTAGTTAGAATAAAAAAAATTGGCGAATACGGTTATACATTTTGATATCTGGTAGGTCTATTGCAAAGCTTTGTATGGTCAAGGGAACACCTAAAATATTTAATTACGTCAGATAACCTTGTCTTCATATTTATTCAGTGATCATCAATTTTATTATCCTCGAATCTTAATTATAAGGAAAATATTATACGAATACTTAATGCACGTTTATATTACTTTTATAAAGAATAATAAAAATACAGGGAAACAGATTCGTAAAAAGTAATGACAATTTAGAAAAATGTATTAACCAGATTTAAAAGAAGATACAAAATAATTGCGATATGCAATACAATAATGTATATACATAAGACACGTCGGTCGGTGTCGTCACGCTCCTCGTGAACACTACCACATAAGCTGTAAGAAGGCAATCGCCTCATTTAATGTTGTCGCACTATACCGAAAGAGCCTTGCGACAAGGTTGTTTCGGCGCGATACCGCGTGTGCGGAATCCGTAATAGCCTTGCAGAATTCACACACCCATATACTAGACATAATGGGATACTTCTCTGTTCCTCACTCGAGTTTAGAAAGAAAGAAAAACGAGTATCGATAATTTTGGAATGCCCTGCAGTTTTTAATGTTCAGCACATTAAATGCAGTTTTCAACTTTACAAAAAAAAACTAGATGTGTTTACGTAAGGTATTTAATTACACCAAAGTTATGTTAATTTTATATTAACATCAGCAAACATCGGCTCTTAGGATGATGGTTTGAAATAATGTACGATTTCTTTAAAAAATCTTATCTCGAGTGTGGTGTCGAAACCACAGATTATTGTAAACTATAATATGTTTGCTTCCGAAACGTTTTGTTGACAGATTCGTCACGGATGATTAGGCACACAACTTGCGCATTAGGTAGTACGTGGACGGACAGGGTATTTTCAATTATTAATAATGTACAAAAAATGTACCTACTTGTTACCTCGGAATAAACAATTAGGTACCTTACTATGGTAATCACCGATTACATGTAAAATTTTTAGTGGCGGTAATCAGCAAGTACCTACTAAGATTTTTTATATAATAAAGATTGTTGAACTATCGGTATCGGCACACGTACCTACATTATGTAGTTATGTACATATATTATTGTTATGACTGTATATTCAATTTAATACTGTCTTAGGAGAGGCCTATGTCCAGCTTTAGGCTAATTCGGGCTGATGATGATGATGATGAAACTGCTAACAGAAACTTCTAATTTGCAAACAGTGCAGTTTGTACTTCGAGTCGATGTCAATTGTTTCAAAATAATGTTTCTGTATTAGTAAGTTCACATGTAATACTCGTATATATACATATATAGGTAATCAAAAGTCATATGAACTTTACTTATTTACGAGATCGAGGACACGGTTGTTGGTTTATGTAACGTCAATAGGTAGAGTGAGGGTCCAGATAGATAGAAAATAAATAGCATCAAAACTGGTAGAATCTTTGTAACGTAGGTAGGTAGTAGGTACCTAACGAACGATTAATAAGGGTTTTTTTTGCTGTATTTTATTATCAATTACATTATGATTTGGAGGTCAACGTGATCAAAATTGATTGTATTAAACCCTAAGCTGCTATCGTAACTGTATATAGCAAATACACAAATAACATCAGAAATTTTCTACCTGCGTTCGTTATTTTTATAATTGGTTTTGGTATAGGATGAAAGTTATATTTGTATAGATCTAAACTACAGAAAATTGTGATTTAGTTGGGCGTGACAGCTTCACATTCAAAGCTTTGGCATCGCATTGCGATTTGCGTTGAACGTTTTCTCCACGAACTGTAGGTCTGTACGAATGAGAACTCGAGGTGGGACAACCGGTCGTGCGGATCGGATCTGCGCCGACGCCGCCGCGGTCACCGCCGGCGGCGGCGCCATCGCATGCGCCTCAACAAGTTGCGATCTATATAACGACACGTAGTCGGTGTTGACTTGGCTCTGTACAGTCAGCAAATAAACGATTAGTACTAGCCAAGTGCAAGTCGGCGCATGCACTAAAGTTTCCGAACCACCACTCTATTTAGTAGCACCTGTCACAAAACTTTTAGTTTATTTATTTTTCATTATTTTTCTTATCAACATTAAACCTTTTTAGGTTGTGTGTAATATAAATTTGCAAAATTAATTTCTGAATAAATCAGTTTTGAATTATTTAAATTAACCATTTATTATACTCTTATAGTTTTAATAACACTAGTTAACATTTTACTCGACCCAAACAATTCTAAATACTTATGTTAATAACAATTATTCTGGGACATTATCATATATCATTGGATCCCGAACTAAACAGAGCTTGAAGGCCAAATACTTTGGATGCCAAATTACTGATATACCTACTACAGATATATTATGTATACTTAAATAGATAATAACACACCCAACACTGATGTACTGTAGCCTGTACATATCATTTTTTACCTGTAGCGTTGTAGTAAGGTAAGTTTCTTACCAACCAGCTCAACAAACAAAATAAACAGTAATTAAAACACAGCCTCAAGACTTGCGTTAGAATATAGAATTTTTAAATCACCTACATTTACTAAGTAATTATTCTTTCATCAAAAATATTTTGGGTTGAATAAGCATGTTAACTTTTTCTTAAAACTTTTATGTTACTGACAACAGAAAATTAAGTCGACATTGATATATTTATAATTAATTAATTTATATGCTGTAGGTACTGTACCTCTATTAGGTACTAAGTATTAATAATACTTCGTCTACTTAATTATGGTTCCTTTAGCTTTTCAGTGAAACTAGAATTAATAAATTACATTATTCTACTAACTCACTATTATAGGTACCTACTTCACTTATATGTTTGTGCTCTTTAGTCATGTAAGCCTCAGGTCGGCTGCTCGCTACATGATGCGATGCCTGAGATCTATCTATTGTTTACTGAGGCATTGTTTTATCACCTCTATTACTTCTCGAGGAGGGTTACACGTTGCTGTTGATACCTGTGTAAGAAGGACTTTGCTATTATAATATGGTTATTAAACAATTTAAGTAAATACACATTTAATTATCTTGAAAATATTGTTAATTCTAGAACGAAGACGTTATCGGGCGTCTATTACAACAGCGCGGCTAATTTCTAAACAAATCGGTCAAACAAAGAAAACACTGATTTGAGTGGTGCGTGTGCTATTGGTTAGTTGCTATTTACCCATGAATGCGATACTACATACATTTAGGACAGAGATACGAGCAAGTCGACCAACGGAAAATGAAGGTGTTAAAACAAATAACTTGAAATTAATGTATTTGCTCTATTCAAGATCGATATTGTTGACCCGAAAATTCATTAAACAGTAATTTATATACCGTTTTACAACAAGCATTATTATGCATAACCAATTTTTGTATCAGTGAAGAATGGAAAACATAGTCAAACCTATATCAAAAATATGGCAAATTCGATTTATATATAATATACTATTATTATATATATTATTATATGGTCTCCATAGGCGATACATAATAACATTAGTGAAATGCCGGTTTGCTAGCACCATGCACATATACAGCACACAATATCTACAATATATAATTATTCATGTTCGTATATATAAGACGTTCATATTCTGTACCTAGCTGATGAAATCGACTCTGGTTCTTGAGAAGTTCTGGCATGCCGAGTTACATTATAAGTATGTATATTTTATTTTAATAAATAATGATATTTTCACCTAAACAATATAAATTTGTCGTTTACACAAGTCCCGGGCCCCGGCAGACAGGCTTTAGTCGACCGCATCCACAAATATCTACAGCTATAACACTAATTGCATTTACTCACACATAAACGATATGTATGTAATCGTACGAACGGTACCTCAAACAAGTTTGCAGACTTGCGAGATGTATGGTTAAAACAACCTTATCACTGCAGTTCACAGCATACCTTTACTTAGTTAAATATAACGGGCCACAGTATCACAAAGCTCAGACTATTTTCCTGTGACTACTTAAACTATGCATACAACGTTGTAGAGCTAAATGATACGTAATTTGCGAATCTTAATGTTATCCCTCTCATTCCTTATCGGACAATTTGCTAAGGTTAATTACCTAACAATGTTCACCTGTCCAATAACATTGGACTGCCACCCATATCTAATCGATAAACGATCTTTATAGCACTCGTGATCTTATAACAATAGGCAGTAACCACAGCCCATTTCAATGGTCTGTATTCAAATAATGTAATCGATGTTTCGCGATGTACCTATATAAGTAAGTAGAACCTGATCCGCCACACAGAATGCTTGAGCAATTTGCATGGGGTGATGGAAACCAAGATGGTATTACACTAAACAGTCCGAACATTTGAATTTCCGTTGGTAGGTACAGGTATTATACGTTATACGACTTTTATTTTTATTTACAACACAATATGTACAAAATATACAAACAAATATAAAAAAACTTCTTTGAGGCTGCCGCTGCTGCCGATCGGCAAGGGTCCCAGCAGGCTGGCAGCGTTTCCTCTTTGGATGGCCAATCTGATGCGTTGGCGGAAAAAGCTCCCGCCCGCCGGTCACCCGAGGCCTCGATTAATTTTTTACATAAAATACTTCGCCTACTTTTATTATACTACATTTGAATCTAATTGTCTGTGGACTATGCGAAATAGTATTACAATATTACAAGATAAGAATTACATAGGTAAAATGTAATAACAACAATGAGCTTAGGTAGGGAAAATGTGCTTTATTATTATCTACTTGGATGATTAATTTAATTTTCAATAACTTCAACGGCAATTGAGTTCTAGTAAATTACAATAATGTAGCTGGATATCAAAAAAAGTACAAATGATGAGTATTTAATCTGCATGTCTTCCTGCAACGAGTTTTTATGTCATCGATTGGACATGAGTTGTTGATATTTAATTACTTAGTCACGACAAAGTAATTAGCCATTTACTTAGTGCTATGTCTGGAAAAATATAAAAATGCTTTTTCAAATATGAACTTAACTGGCTTTTATTTAATTTGTTTTCATTTATTTGAATTAAGTACTGGATAGTCATTTTAGATCCACCATTTCTTTGGGGTGCGTTTTTTTAAGTAAATTAATTATGGTTTTTAGATAGTCGTTTTAATCTTATATAGGACCACTTTGGAGTGCAATATTAAGATTTCGACTTTTAGGGGTAAATACAAAATATGACACTGAATCTACGTGTAGCTACGATGGAAGTAGGTACCTAAATGTTACTTCTTCTAATACACTCCAAATATTTGCATGTTACTTTACGAATGAATTTTATTCAAAAAATAAAAATAGGTACGTTTAACATTTATGCATTAATATTGTATTCAAAGCTATTACATGGCATAGCACAGGGCTGTGGAGCGTTGTCTCAGTCAGAAAGACTTTGGGACAGAGATTCCCAGACGCTTTTGTAAAGATACAATCTATGGCTCATTCATACGATGTTATGAATGTACAGATAACTATATAAACACATTCATTTATTATACATACCTACACAAGATATAACACAATTATTCAATACTATAGGAAAACTTATATAAACTTATACAACCAGGTACTATACCACCCAATTTTAAAACCGATGGAACACAATTTGATAAATTTAAACTTAAAGAATCATATTCGTATTATTCGATATTTTTATGCTTTTCATTTATTTATTTAATTTTTAAGTAGGTACTTCATATCATTAAAAGATCACTCTCGTGTACATCCTACTATTCCTACTTCAACAAATAGTACATAGGTACTCGAAAACAATAGAAATCTAAAATGTTGCTGTTATAATATATTGTATTGCTTACACACAATTTATTACTTTATTTATAGAACGTAAGTAAGAAATCCAAATAGATTATAAAGTAGTTTCTAATACTTAGATTAATATATTTATTACCTACGTCTACTTATGACATTTTCAGGATCAATGTAGTGTGCTTACTGCAAACTGTCAATGATTAACTCAAGTACCTCAATCGGTTTCATTATATTTACCTAGAGATTGTAATAATAATAAATAATCGATAAAGTAAAGTTAAACGTATCAAATCTAAAACTATGTTTGTTAAAACGTCTAACGCATATTTCCAAACGTAAACGGAGACTTCCTGTAGTTCTGATTTGTTTCATAAGTTAATAATGTGGGAATTTTCCTTGTATAACTACCTAAATATTTGAAGGAAAATGTATTCGATAAACGATGAGTAATATATAACATTCGATCTTATACAACCGCATGCGCTGCTGAGGTGTAATGACCGCACTCTGCAGTGATTCATTTTGTTTTTTTTTTTCATACTTTTCCAAACCACTTTTTTATTTACATTCCGATTTCAAAAAATCTTCTTAATTTGTTGATGTAGGGAGTATATACCTCTTTAAAGTACCGTGGTCATTTTATTATACCATTATATTATAATCATGTCTGATTCTTACTCGGAAACATCGATATAGTCTATACCTATATCGATGCTCGGAAAGCTATTTTATTATAAAGATGAATATTATGTGACGACTATAAAATTAGATGTATAGGGTAATTTACTGTACTTATATTATAGGAGGGCCGTTTGACTGTTTGATAACCTGTTGATATAAATTTAATTAAACTTTCGGACAATCAGGTTTTTTTTAAGTTGAATAAGGTACAATTTAATTAATTATCTTTCTATATATTATTTAAGACAAAGTTCTTATGGATTCATCTAAGAAACGCGTCTATATCTGTATACCTAGTAGGTATGTTTATTATAATAAACTCTAAACGTTAGTGTATTTGTTTTTAAAGTCATGAATTTACAAGCCATAAATATAATATCGTGTTTTGCTATGTACATAATTATATGTTTATGTTATTAGCAAAGTGCCGACCGATAACGAAATTCCAGGCCAAAACCATTGAAATTTCCATGTCCATGTCATATTTTCTATTTTATCTTCTTACGGCGTGTATTTTATTTATTTATTTTTTCATGATTTAATTATTCATCTACTTACCGAGATAAAAAATTACAGATTTGATCAGTACTTGATTGTATTCCTATTGATTAAAAAGTATTATTGTAATGATTATTTACATTCCGGAACATCTATCGCTACAATTAAAAAATGAAAGCATGAACTCCATACCCCTTAAAATATTTCTTTTGCGTTGATTGATTGATTGATTGATTGATGAAGTATTAGAAATAAACTTCATACACGTCATTCATGAAGTGGTCCATCCTCCTCCTTCTCCTTATACCTCCGAATACTCAGTCAAATTAAAAAAATGGGTGCAGATTGTACCTTGAGGTAGATAAAACGGTGTCGTGACTCGTTTGGTGTGTGATATCTAGTATGCCTAAATGAGACCTATTCCAGTCAGAAATATAGCGCACTTTATTATAGTCGCAGGCTTTGGCTAATATAATGCATATATGATTTTCAGTTTAATCAGTATATTATAACTCTATTAATTTATACGGGGCATGCCAGTCTCTTTAAAACTTCTACCTTATGTAAGTAGATTATAACTATCTCAATAAATAACATTCCCGTATCACGATGTTGTTTCGCGATTAACTACGATACTACTAAACCGATCTTGATGAAACTTGGCACACAAAAAGATTTTATCCTGAAATAAGAGATAGGTTACTTTTTATCCCGGGAAAAGATATGATCCCACGGGAACGCGGGTGTTATTCCTTGAAAAGACATGTCCTTAGCGATAACGAAAGAGATTAAATAAACGTAGACGTACCTAATAGCACTCAGATTTCACATTCACTTTCACTAAAGAGCTGTATTTTTTATTAGCCACCAGTAGCACACCGTGATGAGTTGGTCATCCTTTACAAATAATACCAATGATGTCTACTTCAAAGTGAGGTATTTATGAAAGCAATTGAAAAGCTAAACAAATCATAAAATAAACATAACTAAGTTATTCACAATTCTATACAATTAGCCTATTCAAAGATTTGAGTATGATAATAAATGTTTACGATTATTTTTTCCTGTTGGTTTAATGTAGTACTAACTATTCTACCACCTTGTCATAAAAGTTTATAATCATACTTGTCATCGTCCATTTCTTAGTCTTTATTGCGAAACCTGAATTTTCATTTTATAAAATGTTATGTTTATGAATGTATGTATGTAGGGGAAATGTAGGCAATGGGAGTCAGTTGGCAATGGTGATCACCTCAAAATACCAAAAACCGAACGCGACCAACCGATGCTAACATAACTACACGCTAGCATTACGACATTCCCGTGTGCGACCGGTGACTGGCTCAGTTCGCGCGACGCGTCGGAGAGTAACAGTTCTGTTGTGTGAAGGTTTCGCGCCCTTTTCATCTAATTTTTCGAGTCGATGAATCCGAAGATAAGTCACAAAATAACAAATATTTATTTCTGTACTTCTAATATGGAATAGTAGTATCATTTTAGCGTGCAATTCAACAGCCATATTGTTATTCTAACCTATAACTTCTCGTCAGGATGTTTTTTTCCGTCTCTTTGCCCATGTAGGTAATCGGAGTCAAATATCCAAGTATTCAAAATTTCATTCAGATGCCTAAGAAAGTAACTGTTGTCAAGACAAGACAAGGAAGAAAAACACAGCACGCAACGATTTTAACATCTACACCGATCAAAGACGCCCTAGTAGAAAAAGAAAATAAAAGGAAGGCCAAAGCTGTGAAAAACAAAGGAAAAGGAACAGGAAAGAAAAGCAAGCCACAGAAAGTCGGTCGTGAAAAGGTAAAGAAGAAAATTCTGCAGGACTCCAATGATTCTCCGACGTCAGACGTGAACACGGATGAGTTATGCCAGGATGACGAAAATGACGATGCAGAAGATGCAGGCAACTTGTGTCTTGTATGTGGTGAATTTGAACAAAACAATGAAACATGGTACCGGTGCACTTCTTGTGGGCTCTGGGCTCATGCCGACTGCTCTGGATGGGACTCTGCGCACAATTATGTGTGCGATATGTGTTGATCACCATTGTCCACATGCTGATCACCATTGCCATCCGATGTTGACAATCGTGATCAAACATAATTTTTTTTTAAATTTTTATTGTACCCAAATTAATAAACCAAAATGATTAAAGTTGATCTCAATTGATAGTTAAGAAAGTAAAGTTTATAATAAGAACAGAGCAATAAATAGTTGATTCATAGATTTGCTTTTTTTTTCATTCTCGCTTAAGTGATCCCCATTACCTACATTTCCCCTAACTATTCTTGTAAAAATGTTTTGATCAATAAATAAATTATAAGATATTAATACAAACTCACATAGGTATGTTTTCTCATATGTTAAACGAAGAAAATAAAATGATATCAATAAAACCCGTCAGACCTAGGTAGGTATTAGGTACTCTGTTTTTTAATTGGTAATTAAATATCATAAAAAGCCGGAATTTTATAAAGAGCTCGCTATGTTCGAGTATGTTTAGATGTTTTATACGCTAGTTAGTGTTAGATGTTTTTTCTTGAATAAAAGCAACGACCCGATTATAGCGCAAGCGTCACTAAAGCGAATAAGAATTCTAACAAAAATTAATGCGATATATATTCGTTGTAAAACTGGTAGTATGGTGAGTTTTATTTTCCATTCATATCAAACAAAAATAAACAATACAATCATAACACATAATATGTAACTGAGTCATAATTAGATGAGGCCGTGTATTACATGTGAAATAATGAATGTAGGTATGTGATATTTATAAAACAATAAAAGTATGATTAACTAATACCTAATATTTAAACGTAGATACCTACATTATATTAGGCACTAGCTTTCCGCCCCGCGGTTTCACCCGCGTATCCCTTTTAGGGTTCCGTACCCAAAGGGTAAAAACGGGACCCTATTACTAAGACTTCGCTGCCTGTCCGTCTGTCTGTCACCAGACTGTATCTCAGTTGAAATTTTCACAAATTATGTATTTCTGTTGCCGTCTAACAAATACTAAAAACAAAATAAAATAAATATTTAAGGGGGGCTCCCATACAGCAAACGCGATTTTTTTGCCCTTTTTTGCTCGATATCAATAATGGAAACAGGTAGGCATCTTTCTAGGTCCAAGGATTTAGGCTGAGTGTTGATGACTCAGTGAGTCAGGCCTTCTCATTTTTTATACCTACTTTGAACTCCCGTTTCACCCCTTCAGCGGTGGAATTTTAGAAAACGTTAAAACACCTGTTACTTTAACTCTAATTGTTAGCTTAAACACTAAGTTTCATGCTTCTAGCTTGAAAAATGGCGAACTTCCATACAAATTTTCAAACCCCGTTTCACCCGCTCAGGGGCGGAATTTAAAAACGCTAAAACACGTGTTTCTTTATTTCTAATTATTAGCTTAAACACTAAGTTTCATGCTTCTAGTTTCAAAAATGGCGGACTTCCATACAAACATTCAACCCCCGTTTCACACCCTCTGGAACTTTCAAAAACGCTTAAACACGTGTTTCTTTATTTTGTATTGTTAGCCTAAAAACACAGTTTCATGATTCTAGCTTTAAAAATGACCGACTTCCATAGAAACTTTCAACCCCTTTTTCACCCTCTTAAGGGTTGAATTTCGAAAAATCCTTTCTTATTCCTCGTCTACATCTTAAAAACAATAACTGTGAAAAAAAAAATCAGCTTTCTAGGTCCATGGGTTAGAAACTTATAATTTTTCACACAACACACACAAACACAACAACACAACCTTACATAATAGATGCACTTCTACGAAGAAAGTTATTTTTAATGCATCCTTTTAGGAGTAAAATAGATGAAACCGCAGAAAATAAATCTAGATATAACATAGTAATACTTACTACTATATATTTATACTATAATACTTAGTATTGAGTCAAAAAATACTTCAATTTCAAGATAGAAGAAAGTGATTTTGTGTAGGTCCTATTGATTTAGTCCTCTCTACACACCACATAAATTATCTTATTGTCTTTTTATTCACCGATAATACCTACTCGATGAAACAAAGTTAGCATTTAATAATCAAGTTATTCTTGCTAAGGCAATTATAGTACCAACAAGATCTTATCTTTAGCATCCTGCAGTATCTATGCTACAATATTATGTTATAGGGTAATAAAAAATGCCTTTGCAGCCTCACGACCTCGTAAGAAAACGCGCAAAACAAGTTCCAAGAGTATCTGCTTACTGTTTTCTTTTCTATTTTTGTTTACAGTTTTTTTATCGGTGTCATTGACTCGTCAAGATGTTGCCGAAAAACATCGGCATGGTTTTTATTTTAACCCTAAAGGAAACAGGTTGTTTTTTTTGTTTAAATATTGAGGATAAAATGATAATAAATACTATGCCCCTTGCTGCGTTCCTCCAAGCTAAAAGAGTAAGAAGTTGGGAGCGGTTACCGTGCCATTAGTTCGGACCCTAATCTGAATAACAATAAAACATAAGATTAATAAAAAATATATAAATAAGATCCATAATCAGTGACTAATCAGAAGATTTTATATTAGGTCACTTATTGATTTTATACACTAAATTTCTTTTTGTAATTTTTAATTACCTAACATCTAACAATTACCTATGAGTCGAACTTTTTAGCTGGCTTGAAGCCCGATGCCACTGAAAATTTCAGCATTCTGAACATAATAATAACTCAAACAACTTTGTACACAGTAATATCCCCTTTTACAAAATAAATAGTCACTATGTTGTTAGGAAGCATTTTATTCACCATTATCCGTAATTGCTATAATTTGTCAACCAGTAATGATAACGCAAAAAATATTGTGCTGCGGCATCTAATGATATATTATTGATGTAATTAAATATTAATATTAGCCACCTATTAATGCATAATTTTAAACGTTTTATCTTTGTATAGGTAAGGTAACCAGTGTACGAGTAATATAGCCGCCAATAAACGAAGTTGCAACCGAACTAATACAAATATTAAAATACCTGAGGATTCTCTAAATCTACTGTGTCCGCACACTAATCACATCAAAATTTTATTAATACGAGCATTTCGCTATATGTCTGTTAGCTATTCTACTAATGAGATTAAATATTTGGTCCCGTCAGAAGCTCGTACGCGGTTAAGTTTAATACGCACCTCGCTTGTCACCATGCTATGGTGAAGCGAAGTGCGTATTAAACTTTAAGCTAGTGTAAAACTGATTACGAAATGGCATCGCCGTGTAAGGACCGCTGGTGACCCACCCATGTATCATTGTCTAGACTCTAGAGCGTAATCTGTACCCAACAGCAAGCCCACCCTTACATTTCATTTGTTGTAACATATATATCCTACCTACCAATAGTATTTAGGTACTACATCAATAGATTAAACAGACCAAGTTATCAAGTTTCGCTGCAAGACACATAATAATATCTTAATGAGTATTATACATTCTAGATAAAAATGTGGTATTTATTAATTGCAGCAATTATGACACATATTGTAAATGTTTTCAAACGAAACTAATATCAACTAATAGGTTATAGTTACGATATCCAAAAGCGGAGTTCATCCTCGAACGGCCTCGGTCGTCAAGGCGATTAGGTATTCAGGCGGATGTTTTGACGTGGAATGAGGTACATACAGTTACATACTATCCCTCAGTGCTATATGACATATAAAGGGCATTAATTTAAAATATAATAGTGAAATCACTGTTATGATGCCTCTGTGAACAATGTTTTCCTGTAAATTAATACATATACTGACAAAATATAAAGATTAAATAGCGTTAGGTATAGATAAAAAACACATCGTACGAATGCCAGATTGTTATGTATCTAAGTACCTTAAAATTAATGATAGAGTCCTATCAAGCAATGATCATCTCATTTGGTGATCAACAATCATTTTATATAGTCAGACACTTAGGCTAAATATTTTTTTGTATGAGTAATAAATGGGCATAGTATGTACCTATGTACGTGAAAAGCTACTAGCAGATTGGAATCTACTGGTCCTCGAAACGGTCGAAATGATATGTGAGTTCTTTAGGTACCGTTACGCAATTCGCAGAAATTGACTACTGTCGCATACCACAGTCAAAATGATAAATATCGAAAATTAATTAGAAATAATACCTAATATTACCGTGTGGTTTTAGTAAACTGTTTAATGAAACTAGTTTTTAAGTGAGAGGCGAGCATCCGTTATACACTCTACTGGAATATAGTGTCTCGTCTACTCTCCTCCGAATTACCTAACTAATACCAATTACCAAAAAAAATGTGTGGAAAAGACTCCCAACTGTTCTGTGACAATATACGCGAATTACCTACCTTTGCAGCCTATATTAGCCTGTATGTATCATATAGGTATAGGTAATATACATATATAATCCTATATAATCCCCGTACACACCTAAGCAAGAATCCAAAGTACACACATTAAAAAAACTTCTAATGAGTTTACTTTACAAAGAAACTGTTGAATTCAGAGGGCGCTAGGCGAAGATGTTAAAAACCGCATGTGTACCAAATTAACACGAACCATCTCGACCATTTCGAGGGTTCACTGATGATCAGAACGATAACCACTGTTTGATTGACACAATTGATTATATTTATTTTCCAGATAACTTACCTTACAGCTATTTACAGTACAGCAATATTAATAATAATATTAATTATTATACTTACTTTCATTCATAAGGGTATTGAATATAACAATTTTAAATTTTCAAAATTCTTGTTTTAATAATAAATTAAAAAGAAAAACTCAATCTTGAGTTATAATTTTAAGCTGTGGTCGTTAATCGTCACTTCTACTGTGACGTCACTAGGTTTATTTAACGACGTCATAACCTTGAAAGCCACATCACAAATGCATCGCACAATAAAATGATTGTTTAAAAACTACAGAACCAAAAAAGGTTGATGACTGGTATTCGACGACAGTAGAAGTAGTCATTTATCAAACTTCTGACATTGTTTTTTTACACAGGCGGATCTGCCAAGTGACCATATCAATCAATTAGAAGAACTCACCACAGTTAATTATTTATGGCGTCATCCTAACATGCGCCCAGATTATAAGTGGAGATTCTTCTATATGTCGCAGGATAATTGCAAAATCTAGCATTTAAAAATGCTTTGGTTGGTTGGATATTTTGACAATGTTTTAATGAGTTGTTTATTTTGACATTGTTGACCGACATCATTTTAAACGTAACTTGACTACGTAAAATATGTTTAAAGGTCAAAGAAATATATCTGTAGTAATGTGAAATCATAAGATTTACATCATAGAACTTACCGAAATAAGTTTTCCCAAAAAAGAAATAACTGTAGGTATCTTATTTGTGAATAAAAACACGAGATGCGCTAAAATTTACTATAAACTACTCACGTCTTCGACGAATTTCATGAGTTTTTTATTTACTTTTCTTTAATACGAGTAATTCTGTCAAACGCCGGACGTATGCAAATTTGAAGTTTTAATTTTAATTACAGTAATTTTGTAGAGTGAAGGAATATAAGCTTACTGTAATTAAAACTTCAAATTTGTAGATATTTGTTTCAACCTACCGTTTAAATTCAAATTACTTTGGAAAAATAAAAAGCCTGCACTTAGTGGTATGTGTGTTTTGTAATCTGTTGCATTTATATTAAATGTACATTTGGTAGATTTAAACAAAGTTGTTAGGTACATTGCTTGCGTGGCAGTGACACTATAATACTGCTTGTATAAAGTAGGCGCTGGTGAAACAATTGAAACGTTGGGCTTATTTGAACAGCTTATTTTTGAACACAACGTCGAATTTAATTAATATTTATTCATAAACGACGCATGAATGATTGTTTTTACAAAAACAGGCCATGTTAGGTCATGTCCCAACATTAACTCAACGGAAAATAATTTGTATACTTGTTCATAATATACAGATTATCTTAAAGAAAACCAAAAACCGGATCTCTGATTTATTAACATTCTTACGTTTACAGTTCTTGTTTTTTTTCTTTTGCAACTTTATAAGGTCAAACGATATTTTATTGTATAACGTTTCGTGTACGTATTGGGAAAAAACTTACAATTATTAAAAACCTGACAGACTGTTCATTTATTTGAATAAAAAATATAATAATTTTTACTATAATATCCTACCCCTTGGCGATATTTTGTAATTAGTTTTGGGACGGCCGTCCCAATAGAAGTTCCATAAATCGCGATTCGAGTTATTAAAATGCGAAAGCCGTAGCAAATTTTCCATTCACAGAATTCATTAATTCTTTCCATTCACGGAAGCCTGTAATAATTGACATGAAGACAATCTGGTATTCTAGTCATAAGATGACGTCATAAGCGTTCGTGTTTTATGGTTGTCTGATCTGAGTCGTCAAATTCATATTTGATTAGCTTTGGTGTGAAAGTTTCATCATTTACCTTCTGATTTAGTCAAATTTATAATTAATAAATGTGCAATTTAATAATAATTTACCTCGTGCTTGACTGGTTTGGGACAAAGATTATAAAAATTATTATTATTTGTAAAATTAGCTGTCAAAATAATGGGAAATGTTTGTTATTGTAAGAATCAATAATGTGTGTGTTCGCTTCTGGAGAATATTTCTTATACGGATATTAGAAATACTCTTCATAATTTAAAGCAAACTGCATCACGGAAATATAGTAATAATATAATTATTGTAAACACTTTTAGCATTTGTGTAGTAGTGCAGAAGCGGAACTAAGTGTTGTCATGAATTATACTGATGCTTATCTGGGATGCACTGAGCGTCATCAGAGCGTTATTAAGACCGCATCAGTTTCCGCAATCGTCGCTTGCATATACCAATGTGGATATAACGAGTTCCACTTATCAGGCTCAATTAATTGAAACAGAAAGATACTTATCGTTTTGAATTAATTTGACGTCGTTAAGTGATATTTTTATTAAAACTAGACATCTCAACGGTAACGTGTATATCCCCGTGAGAATTTCTGCCGTTATACATTGAAGATATAATAGTTAAATATTTTTTATACATAACTTGTGCGTCGGTATCCTCTATCAAAATATACCAACGTAATGTCCAATTATTATTTCATTACTAATAATTAGACATTCGTTGAATACCTGACAATGTTATTATATTTGTCAATATCGGATCGGTAATGTTTGATCTAATAAATTCTCATGAGACAGAACAAATTTTTCACTCCTCTTGCTCAAAAAGACCGTCATTGTGGCGTACCAGAGCGAAGAAAAAATAGAAATTCTTCCTCTGGGGGAAAAAGTTTTTTTTTTAATTTTTGTGTGTGTCAAATGACAATGAGCCTACAAAAACGAAAAAGTCTTTAGTCATAAGTAGAATAATCATGAATAAAGTCTCGACTTATTACTGTTTCATAAAAAAAGAACTTCATTTTAATTTTGAAAATGGAACTAAAATCGGCGATCTCTGATAGAATGCATGCAATGTGTTGCGGCTACAGAAGAAACAAAAAAAAGACATTATAGTTTATAATGTGTTTTTATATTAAATTTATATTTTCTACATATTTTATTTTGTATTGGATTATTTTATTTTCTCGCAATCGTAGTGAAAAGTATAGTGTAACACACGGCGCTAAAACCCATTAAAACTCGGTTTCTATTTAGTCCCTCGCTAAAGCTCGGGAGTAAATCTACCTCGTATATAATGGGTCATTTTAGCTCCTTGTATAACAATCTACTATTATTTTATAGTAGACCTACCTTTCAAAGTTGTCATTTCTCTTCTTTATCTGAAATACAATGTAGGTAACTATTTTAAATGAAATATTATTTCCATAAAATTTAAAGTAGGCAATCCTATATGAAAGCAATTCTACCGTTTGAAATAATAATTTTTTATTGCTAAAGAACAAGTGATAAAGAAAATATTACTTAAACAATATTAATGCATATTTATGTATATATGTACATGTGTTGAAGCACGTTTTGTGACAATGCGTTTTATGTAAATGTATTTTTATATCAACTTGTTACACTTGGAATTCTTTAGTGGATGGCAGAAAAAGTTATTTTAAATAACACTAACAAACAATTGTAAATAGCAAAGGATTTAACTAACGACTAGATACTAAAACACGTAACAAACGTTTTAATCAAACACAAGTACAACAATATTACAAATGGCGGCCAAGAACAATTCAGTAAGTATGCAAAGTTAAACAAGTAATGCACCGCGAAGTGCCCGCTCATTGCTATTCCCGTTTTTCATGCAGCCAACCGTCAATATCCCCTCTTTGCTCAGGGTTACCAACACAATGTTCGTCAAAATAATATACTTAATGCCTACCTATTTTAATACTAAATATACATATATCTGATATTTCATTAATATCTATAATGTTATTCCACCGATAATATTAAGATCGTTTTTAGTTATTCAGGTTGCCTGTATATTTTTTTTAGACGGTTCGATAATTATTATTATGATCAATTTTGGGTATTACATATAAAAAATTCATAAAAATATTTGCATTACTATTTATGATTTTACTTTCATCTACAGATTGAACCGGACATGCCTCAGAGGCTCTCATTATATTATAAAAATAATATATGCATTTTTAATACAAGCTGTCCCCTGCGGTTTCGCCCACATTCCTGAGGGACATATATTTTCCCGGGATAAAAAGTATCCTATATTTAATTCCAGGATATGGACTACCTGTGTACAAGTTTGATCAAAATCTGATCAGCCATTTTTGCGTGAAAGAGTAGCAGACATACTTTCACATTTATAATATTAGTTCCTACTAATTCACATACAACTTGTTCACATAATATACAGTTTATGTTCACTATGTTTAATGAAATGAAATGAAATATTCTTTCATCCAAATAGGCTTTCACAGGCACTTATGAATAGTCAGACTCTAAATGCTCGGTTCGGAAGGTTGCTTTTGCTGAGAAGAGCCGGCAATAAACTCAGCAATTACTCTTTTCAAAAACCACATACACCTGTCTTAAGTCTCACTGACAATATTTGCGTGTTATGGCGGCAAAACCAGTAATCTATAGAATTTAATTATGACTGACTTAGTAAACAACAAACTCAAGCAGACCAGCCCCCACAAGCAGCACCTGTTCATAAGTGCTGCTTGTGAGGGCGTTTACGTAACATACCTACGTTTAAACGACTTCAGGGTAGTTCAAATACTTTAAAAGGAGGAGATCCTGAAGTCATTCACATATAGGTACAAAATGTAGTAACACATGTATTAGTAAAATGATAAAGCTAAGTAAAAACTTTTTCTCGTGGTTTTGCTGAACTGCTGGCGGATTTGCTGAACTGCTGGCGGATTTGCTTTGCGATTGTAATTGGAGCTGTGCGCTGGTGAACAGCCAGTCTCACACACTTGGTCTGATTGTAGCTGCCGAGGTCTGGCCTGCCACTCGCCCGGTCCCCGCCTGTGTCCCGCGGGGCTTCACCACCACCTACAACGATAACAACCAACACGTAGTACGTATATTTTATTGTCAAATCTTTGTGATAATGACATTATACATAAGGTAGTTCGTAATACGTGATAAGGTAACCCAGAGTGTAATAATCTATCTATATAAAATGTATTACTTATAATCTCTAGTAGGATAGAAATCAGTTTTCAGGTTCGTATAGTTAGTTATACATGCTCTGCTTAGTTTGCGTGTATGATGAGTATCCTATGATTTTTGTTTAATAAATACTTAATTAAATATTTACAACCTAAATTTGGGACGGATTTTGAACTATCGGGTGTTAATTAAGTGGATAGATAGGTCATCAAAGTTCCCAAACCGTGCTGTCGTTTGCAACCGGAGAATGCTGAAACTCATTGTGGATTGAAAGCTACGATTTTACTACAACTTACTCATTGTCTTGCAATATACCTTATCACCCCATAATGATGGCATCTTGTAAATATGTCTGTATTTGTTTAACTCACACATACTGCATAGTGCCCAGTCAATAAAAACATACAAGCAAAACTCACGTGCATTCGTGACTTACAAGAACTGCTTAAACTTATTCTGTAATGTGACAATACTAAATTAGGACCTCGTGTCATAAATTCTCTCATTATTTAGTTGCTCAACATTTAAGTCATTTGTTTACTTGAACTTCAAATGGACATGTTTGAATACCAGTTTAATATGTTCGTGGTTGTAGCACGCGACGAGACGCTTGTTTATCAACACAGGTCGGCCGATATGTTCACTGACACTGACATGCCTATACTAGTATAATGATGTTGCTGTATATATTATACCTACCGCAATATCACCAGCGGATTGAAACAAAAATAAGGTTTTGAGTGAGTTCGCGTAACTGAAATCTAGTTAGGGAATAGAATCGAATGACACTTTAAAGTGTCAAGCTTTAGATAATGTTGAGATTGCTACATTGGCCGGAGACATACATTCGGTAGTTGTGTCATATTAATTTATTACTGCATACCTAGTATTATAAACACAAAAAAGACTTTGGTAAAGATTGTGTAGACAGCATAAGCAAGGTCAAGCTCTCCCCGGTGACAGCAACCTTGCCACGGGAACTTTCAACGGTCACGCCTCATTTCATTACAACGGAACTAAATCAGTTTCGATCTATTTTACGGACACATCGCGATTGTTAAGTTGGTCTTTCCGATATTAAGATACAGTTCGATTTGTTTACTAGTAAGTATCATCAGACTATTTGATTGCTGTTTGCTTAAAAGTTCTTTAATACCCGGGCAATATTACTAAATAAAATAAATATTTTTGTTGTCTAACTAACTCAATATACCTATACATACACACATAAAAAAAAGTTTGAGATCACTAGCATAAGCTGATGTAATTTCTTAAATTGAACTTTATCAAGAAATAATAGTTATTGTGTGTTTTCTTTAAACAGAAATACTCTGTATGAAATTAAAAAGTAAAACGTTTTTTTATAAAGAAAATTGAGTAATTAGTATATTGTATTTGTAACATAATGTAATTGTAACAGAAATTTGATAGAAAGAAAAATACTGTTTAACCTAACTTAAACAACAATTTATTAAAAGGTTTATATTCAATATAATATAACTCCTCCCCTGGCTCGAACACATGCGGAGATCGTCCTAGGCATCAAGTTATCCAGCATTTCTTGGGGTAACCTATCCCATTCTTGAATAGCGGCACCCCTGAGCTCTGGTATTGTCTGGGGACGTGGCTTGACGGGAATTCAAAAGAGCTCACCAAAACCTCCGTGCTCGTAATCCAACCTGGTGCAAGCAATTCCGAATGGTCTGAGTGCTAACTTCAAGCCCAGAATCGGTCCGAACTTCTGCTTTTATTTTAGTAGTGTTGATTTTTGGGTCACGGGCTGCCAGCAATCTAATATAGTGCGCTAGGCAGCACTCAAAACAGTTGGGCGACCACTGCGGGGTCAGTCAGCTAAATTACCCATCCCGAGGTATCTCTGCAACGAGGTCACGATGCAGTATTGGGATATAGCAACACTGCCAGCTATTTCTCTCGTGGTGTATCCTTCTTCCCTCAAAGTTACTATTCTTGCTCGTAAAACTTCTGATAATCCTCTTGGCATTCTTTCAATCACAACTTTCCGCAAAAAAGTACTTTAAATCCGTTAAAATTGACTAAATCAGATTTCTGAATGAGCATAAGCTAGGACTGAAGCCTTTTTATATAGAACAACAATTGAATTTTTTTGATGTGTGTATATACTAGATTCAATTGTTATCTTATTGTATAAGAGGGATGGCCGTAGATACCACTTACCAAAGTGCAAAAAATATTAATTTTGACTGACTTTAAATTTTTTAACTGTTTTGGAATTAATAAATTGTAAGATCAGCTCTGACTTCTATTTATTTTTTCATTGCCCCAGTGGCCATGGTATGAAAGAAATTAATAAGTCTTAACCCTATCTAAATAACTGCAACTTAATTAAGGAACTACAATCAAAATATGTATGGGTACACGAAATTTCTTAAAGAGGTACCTAACCTACCTATAATATTATATTGAGATTGGGAGGGGGGAAATTGTATTACGTTTATTCGTAGTACGATTCCTTAAAAAGTTATTGATTGTAATCAATAAATTTACTTGCGGAATTCTCACCGCACACAAGCTTTTAAGGCTCTCGTTAGGAAACTACATACTATGTGTAAATATAATATGTTATGTGTTTGTCTTGGTCAATAAGTTAATTAATTAATTGGCTCTCAGTCACTTATAGTTAATGCTTGCTTATATCATTATACTACCTACCTAATAATAATCCGTGAAGAACAAACGAACACTAGTAATCTGATAATCAAAGCTTTTGGATTGGAACCACTAGATATTTCAAGCCTGTATCTTATTTACTACATTAATAGGCAGGTATCATATCCGTAGGGTCTGATGATGACCAGAATTAGTTGAGTTTGACATTATCATATCAATGATTCCCAATTAATAAACGGTACTGCTACATATCAGCTAGTGAGTCATATTTCCTTTAAAGCGACATTAGCGCCGCAGTGCGCGTACAGACCTACCTTTTATAACTTAAATATTTTAAGTATCGCTATCCGACCTTTCATTCGTAATTACATTCCTTTAACAAGCTGTACCCCGTGGTTAAGGTTTACCTACGTTTCCGGGGTATAAAAGAATCCTGTATCCGTCTTCGGGCACCAGCTTCAAAGCTTTGTACTTAATTGACTAGGTATCCCTCTAAGAGTTCCATGAAACAGTAGAAAATATGCGGAAAAGTATCTTTCAGATTTGTTATAACTTATAAGTAATAGAGAAACATTTATTTCTTTATATCGATAATTATATGACGTAGCGTCTACATAGTAATGTAAGGTAGGGCTGTCGGAAGAGTTGCCAACTTGTTATCCTCGACAAAAAAAGTGATAAAAACTATGCAAAGTTTACACGGCATTCCGGTTACACTATGTATTTTATGTCTGTACATCAAGGCACTATGACGTAAGACATATCTACTTTATTCTTTATTATATAAATATGGCGTTTAAGCCTTTTTTACTGCACTATAGTGTTTTTGATATGTTATCAGGGTTACTAAATGAATTAACGTCAATAATGATACAATATTAAAGTTGAGACCGTAAGAATTATAATTAATTAATGCCAGTAGACATAAAGAATAAGTGATCTTAAGTGAACTATTATTATATCTATTCAATTAACTAAGTTACATTGAGGGATAGTTTTGAAACAATTGTTTCTTTGTCATTTAACATGTTATATCTAAAATGATGGATGCCTTTTCTCAGGCATTATGTTACCGCATTACTTCGGCAAGTATTGCTGGATAACAACATTATTCATTGATAACTTTAATGATAATGTAGCAACCCTACATGATACATACGCCAGTACCTACCTACTCACACGCGAAGTTGCGAATCGTCACGGCCATGGCAGTTTATATTTCGATATGGTAATGGAAAATTATATTTTCAATTCACAACAACATGTGTACGTGTATATCGTCGAGAAAATACTTCCAATAATTTTTAGGCCTCGACAATTAAGAGGCATTTTTAGGCCTCGACATATAATAAGTAGTGGCGAATATAAAATAAGGCATGCTTTTTAGGGTTCCGTACCCAATGGGTAAAAACAGAAACCCTACCACAGAAAACCAGGCTGTATCTCATGAACCGTGATAGCTAGACAGTTCTGAGAGTAGAATTTTCACAGATGATGTATTTCTGTTGCCGCTATAACAACAAATACTACTTTTTTAATTTCATTGTTGAACACGTTAGACAAGAATATCTATTAATAAATCAGTTAATAAATAAGTCGAAGTGAATTGTAATTTAAAGAACATCCCTAGAAAATTATCTTACTGTAAAGTAAAAATAAGGAATTAAAAGAAAAGATCCCTCGGGAACGCGGCTGAATCCGCGGAGGACGGCTAGTATTTTCTATAAAATATTCTTTAATTTTATAATAAAATCGACAGTGACCATAATATCGAACACGCCAACATCTAATCAGCAAGTTTATATTTAGATGTTGCGTGTACTAAGACCAATTAAGAGCAGACTTACTTCACTCGACATTTATAAAATGTAGTCACTGGTTAAAGCTGGGTAAATAGAAAATAACTTATCTTTTCTATCTGTCATTGATTTGTATTCTGAAATGTATGATTTTACAATACCAGGATATTGTCTTTGACGAATATTTAGATATACTCATAAAAATAAATATGATCATTTTAACATAAACTTATAACCGAATCATAGCACTGCGATCAGAATGTCAAGGAGAAGACCTTGAATCTGTCAAACACTAATCGATTACAGCAAAAATATTATGAACCTACCGAGTAATTATGTAATAATAATATTTTTCAATGTTCATTACATCTTCATAAGGTGCAACTAATAATAACTCCATAGTAACTACAGCTTGGTCAAATTATTATCAATACAATCACGTAAATAATAAACATAGAACTGCGGAAATGTTATCTATTTACATGTAAACAGGAAACTATTGACTAACATTTGTAATGTATTTTATGGATACTCTAGCATGAATTTTCATCAATATAATAAGTAAAAGGTTGTAAAAGGTTCAACTGAAAGTTGAAACAATTTTTTTTTATGACTGTCTGTTTTTCACTTCAACTTGTTTATTAATATTGGAGGACATTATATACTTTTAAATATATTACATAATAATGTAGAGAATAAGTAATTTCTAAAAGAATTGAAAAATGAACCTACGCCTGGTTGTAACTTGTGGTATAAAAAAACCGGCCAAGTGAGAGTCGCACTCGCGCACAAAGGGTTCCATAAAAAAGGCAAAAAAATCACGTAAATTATTAAATATTATTTTAATTTAATCAACTGAGTATTTTGTGAATATTTCAAGTGCCTACCTGTTGCCATTATTGATATCGAGCAAAAAAGGGCAAAAAAATAGCGTTTGTTGTATGGGAGCCCCCCTTAAATATTTATTTTATTTTGTTTTTAGTATTTGTTGTTATAGCGGCAACAGAAATACATAATTTGTGAAAATTTCAACTGTCTAGCTATCACGGTTCTTGAGATGCAGCCTGGTGACAGACAGACGGACGGACAGACGGACAGACAGCGAAGTCTTAGTAATAGGGTCCCGTTTTTACCCTTTGGGTACGGAACCCTAAAAACGGATTTTCAGTCACTTCATATACCTATCTACTTTCTGGAACGGAACTCGAATTTAGTGAGATAAATATTTTAATTTGTTTTCAACTTTTAACCCATCATCATTACATTCAAAATAAATTAAAAATTAAATTAAATTCGAAGAAGTTTTTTATATATTATAGTTGTACATTTGTTTGTATATTTTGTACATTTGTTGTAAATTAATTAATTCAATTTTTATCCCACTAATATTATAAATGTGAAAGTTTGAATGGATGGATGGATGTTTGTTACTCAATTACACCAGAACGGCTGAACGGACATGAAAGAAATTTGGAACATAGATAGATTTATAGTCTGGAATAGCACATAGGCTACTTTTTATCCCGGGAAAAGATAAGATCACTCGAGAATGCGGGTGAAACCGCGTATTATAAATGTGAAAGTTTGGCTGGATGGATGTATGTTTGTTACTCAATCAAGATCCCACGGGAACGCGGGTGAAACCGCAGGGGACAGCTAGTTATGAATATAAATATATAAATATTGATTTGCTTTTGGTTTACTTGGCATTGTTTTCTTTAGATTTAAATAGGTAGAACTCTGACCACATTGCATTAAATAAATATCATGAATTATGAAAAACTAGTTCATTCATGTGCGTAAACAAATAAGTACTATGACGTCACACACAGCCATTGTTAAACAAAAGCATTTGTGGTGAAACACAATTGTATAGCAAAATACCATTGACTTCTACAATATAACGTGCCAACCAATCAATAAAACGTGTGTACTATTTAATTATTGTATTACCTCTGTAGATTGTAGCTATACCTGCAGACAATTGCAGTTCTCCGAGCTCAACCATTGTGTAACTTTATAGAAAGAGACATGAGTGAGACATGCATAGGTATACCAGATAGTTTAATTTTTAAGTGTTATCTGTAAAACATGTTAAACTTTACGAAATACATAAATTAACACGTTCCTCTTTATCTAGGTACCTACCTAGGTATATATTAAATAAGTAAAAGCTAATATTTAATAGAAAAATTGGTATGTGCTTTTAGATTTTATTGAAAATTATGAAAATCGTTGTCAGTATTTCTTCCAATTATTTAATTAAAATTGACCATTTTAAGGAGGAGATGGAGGTTATTATATGTAATAAGAAATTTAATATCCAAATGGCTAAGATATTCCACGCATTATAAAATAAACAGATTTTTATACATAATATCTAATATACTATAAAACTCTCTTGTCACAGTTTTAGTTACCAAACTCCTCCGAAAAGGCTTGACCAATTCTTATGATTTTTTGGTGTATATTCGGGAGGTCTGAGAATAGGTTGTAAAGTATATTTCATACCGCTAGATCCCTCGGAAACGCGGATCCCACGGGAACGCGGGGAAACCCCAGGGGGACCTCGCCTAGCTTATTTATATATCTTTGCGATTTCTTGAAGTGAGATAATTACTTAAACTTCAACTGGGCTGGGTTTTATTGTATTAATCTCGTAGAATAATATAATTTAGGGAATACGTACCTTATTTAAAGTTTGCATTATTCTACAATATCAATTTATATAATACTAGCGAACCCGGCAGACGTTGTCCTGCTCTGAAATTAAAACAAAACTTAGAACCCGATTCCAGCTACCGGGTCCAATTTTGTTTTCAAATCGAAATCGGTCCTTTGTTACCATACTCCTCCGAAAAGCTTGACCGATTTTGATGAAATTTTATATTTATATTCAATAGGTCTGACAGTGGGTTGTTATCTATTTTTTATGCCGCTAGATCCCACGGGAACGCGGGTGAAACCAAATACAGAAATTTTATATTTTCAATACAGAGAAAATATAAAATTATCCAGCCACCAAGCAGTACAAAGTTAGCAGGTGTTATGAGCACCAGGGTGTGTTTATAATAATCTCATACGTCATAATGACGTCACCAAGACCGGTCGAGATAAACATTTACTCACAAAGCACTTTCGAAATTCTAAGCAAAGGTAACAGGTAATAATGAAATTACGAAAAACAAATATTATCGAATTGTCTCGTCTATTATTACCTACCTACTATGTAATTCTTAAGTGTTAAACATTTCAAATTGACCTGATATCGATTTTATATGATTTTAAACATTTCATGGAACTAAATGTTTTCGCTGATATAAATGTTATTTTGACGCTACGGATAAACCTTATTATTAAATCAAGATTATACAAGATGCTCTTAAAAAGGTACACTTATACGAAATGTGGTCATGTGACCATTCATCAAATTGTCACTGTAATAAATTAAGGATTCCGCCGCAACCCCAAATGGTGGAGGTGGAGAAAGAATAATATTGAGGTTATTCTCGCTCGTTCCTCTGCACACCGAAAGTCACAGCAATGAATAGGGAACCAAACAAGGCGACGAAGACACTCGATGTCCTTCGCAATCGCAACGGGACTCACCTGGCTGCATGGTTACTCGTCGCGCCGCCCCGCCCGCGTCGGTGCCGTGCCGTGCCGTGCCTGAATGTCGCGGGTCAAGTGAAGAGCATGTTCCCATGCATTTAGGTGCATTCATCAATCGCAGCGCAGCTATCAGACACTACAGTAAAGAGTGTAATTTGTACTTCGGCGAGCTACGTCATACCTTACACCTGCGCTTTTTTGTAGTAGATATACCTACTGTAAATAATATGTGATATACCTATATTCAAAGTTAAATGCTTAATAAACCTTTTTATGTAGTTAGTAGGTATAGGTATTTGTTTTTTTTTTATTGTTCAATAGGTTTGCGATTGACCACAATCTCACTTGATCTTAGGTGATGATGCGGTCTTGTTTTTATAAATCCTTACACAAGCATAAAACTACGACGAATAAACTTTTATTTCCTACGTCGTATTTACACCTGACAATCGATAAGTTGTTGCAAATAAGCAAAATGTCATGAAAACGATGTCATCATTACCAAATCTCGAAAGTGTGGCGTTTTAATATTTCAATATTTAAACAGTTTACTGTGAACAGTGTCTACTCGATGGAAAATATTAATGGGATTATAGTATATTATTCCCAATTACCCCATACATTAGTGCAAATAAGATAATCCTGAGTGTCGATCCTGTGCCGTGCCGATGCCGTAATATAAGGTGCAGAGCAGAGACCATGATATAGATCCGTGAGTTATTGGACGCGGCGAATAAATATAGTTTCACTTCATAGGATACAGTATTCTTACAAATAACATTAGTAAGATAAGTAACTTTTATCACAAATATTATAATAAAGATTTCTGGAACATCTAGCAATTTCTACAAAATTCTGGAAAATCCGCATTTTTTTGGTCAATGGACCCTATAAATTTTTATAAATGCTAATTTATAACTTAAGCGGTGGTTTTACCAACATAAACTGTAGCAAAGTTCAGTTTGCTTCATATTAAACATATATTTATCGACCGCTCCAATCGAAAACAAGTTGTTTCTTTTCTTATACATACATGTATTTAATTCTGAAGATGCAGACGTGACGTCTCACTCGATGGCAAGCGACACAACAACCGTCGTTTACACAGAACATTTTAGTTTTTGTTTTTAATACAATACATGTTAAATTTTCTGATGTTCAAGTGAGATCTTTTCAGTTACTATTTTATAGTTCGACAGATATTATGTACCTTGTGTTCCTGCATACATGATTAGAGTTGCAACTGTGGTCTAACTAACTAAAGCATTTGAATCTATTAAGGGCCGTGAGCCGGCACACACCGGTTCACGCCGGTCTTCGCCTGATGTCTTATAATTAGTTCACGTTAAACGAAATCAATTTCGAGCGGGTTTTATACACGCATTCAGTCTCGTTACATTCCAAACCGATGATAAATCGCGATGAATTTCCTTAAAACAGCCTGCGTACTGATATATCGAATTAAAGCATTCGCAAACTAAATCGGTCGACGGGTAGCGCGCGGCGGTCACTTTCACTAGATCGTTGTTGGCGTAACAAACAGTTTTTCTGTGTCGCTTTTCTTTGCAAATCTTCGTTTAGTTTATGCAGATCATGAATATATTACAAATAGCAAATAAGTAACCAATTAAATATACTTCATAACAACATACATATTTCTTTTTAAATCTGCGTTTAACACGAATAAACGGACATTCGTTCATGAGAATGAATCCAGTTGCATCACTTGCAAATATTTGTTTGATAACCATAAAAAGTACAGCTAACACTCGGCCGGTAGAGGGTTCTCTTTTTGTCCGAACATGGCTGTGTCTGTAGACCAAGGACCTCTAGACAGAAACATAGTAACAGGTCGTCATCTTGCACTATAAGGAAACTTGAAAAACTAGAACATAACTGTAGCCACTCGTATAAAAAGTCCAAGAAAGTGATCGTGATATAAATAGAGCAATTACACTTTAGAAAAACATCATTCCCTCCATCAAACCTCTTTCCCCTTGTACCATTATAATTAATGTTTAACCAAAATCCTTGGAAGTGATATCACGGAATGTGATATAACAACACTGCATAGGTTTATATATCTTACACAACAGACAGGTTAGGTATGACCGATTTGAGCATGTTTTACAAAAAGTTGATGTTTTTTGTTCAAACGCTTAGCATTAAAAATCTTCGTTTTGTTTTTATTCTGTTCACTATATTATTGAAAAGGATAGATAATATTTAAACCTGACCAATAAGTCAATGCAACGCCATGTTTGGGACGGCAGACGTGACCAATTTTGATGGCGACTTATATTCACGTTTGTAAATAAAAAAAAACCTATAAACTTCTATAACTTCTAAAAACGTGATCTCTTAAGATTTCATAAGAAATAGCTGGTCCCAGAATCCGTTGCAATGGTTTTTTTTTATTCTTTATTTAGTTGGACCACCTGGTTTAGGTTCCACCTGCGCTGGCGTAAACAGAACAATACACCACAGTATCCTTTCTTTTTATATAGAAGAAGATAGATTAGTCTTGCCAATTAGTCAAATTGCTTGTTATCGTCGTAAATATGGTTGCCATCAAAATTGATTATAACTATTATCCCGCACAGACCTGACAAAGGAATACACTAATCTGATAGCTTTAATTTGTAAGAAACAGATATATAGTGAGACTAGCTTTCCGCCCCGCGGTATCACCCAAGTATCCCTTTTTTATCCATATAGAGATTGAATTTCGATCTTATTCTATCTTATTCTTCGTCTACATTTTAAAAACAATACCTGTGAAAAAATTCAGCTTTCTAGGTCCAAGGGTGTAGACTGGGCGTTGATGAGTCAGTGAGTCAGGCCTTCTCATTTTTCATACAAACTTTGAACACCCGTTTTACCCCTTCAGGGGTGGAGTTTTAGAAAACGTTAAAACATGTGTTACTTTATTTTTGATTATTAGCTTAAAAACAAAAAAAAAAGTTTCATGGTTCTAGCTTCAAAAATTATGCGACTTCCCTACAAACTTTCAACCCCTTTTTCACCCCCTTAAGGGTTGAATTTTAGAAAACGCTTCATGGCTCTAGCTTAAAAAAATCGCGGACTTTTATACAAACTTTCAACCCCCGTTTCACCCCCTCAGGGGTATAAATTTAAATAACGCTGATACACGTGCTTCTTTATTTTTAATTGATAGTCTAAAAACAAAGTTTCATGATTCTAGCTTCATAAATGACCGACTTTCATACAAACTTTCAACCCCCTTTTCGGGTGAAAAAGGGGGTCCTTTAAGGGGGTTCTTAAAGGTTGAATTTTGAAAAATCCGTTCTTATTCCTCGGTCAAGTTTTAAAAACAACACCTGGGAAAAAATCAACTTTCTAGGTTTAAGTGTTTAGGCTGGACGTTGATAGATAAAAGGATAAGTCCTGACTGATCTCAGTCAGGACTTATCCTTTTATATATATAGATTAATAGTTAGGTTTGCAAAGAACAGTATTAGCAATAGTAACGTATTAACAAGATTTTAAATATTTAAAAATAGGTAATAGTTTGCAATATTTTTTTGATTAATTAAGTATTTTTATATTATCTTTATAGGTACATTTAGTTTAATTTATTAATAATATTATTTATATAATTTGGATAATAAATAATAAAAATATAATGTCCATAACTTAATCAATGATAATATCGTAAATAAGTTATGATTATTCGTGGATTGAAACAAGGAACACCCTCAATAAACGAGTTAGGTAATGAAACATTTATTTTCGAAATCGTACTAAACCTTAGTTCCTGAGATTAGCTCTATAATACTATATCCTATATTATTCCGAATATCTCCGGTTTATAAAATTTGTTACATCGTATGCGCATAATGTAATGTACCCCATGTTATATTTCTTGGTAACTTAATTGGACCGTACCCAATACCTAAGTTCACATAACAAATCAACGTCGGCGCCAATAGATTTTTTCCACAACATTTTCCATATAACGACATGATTAGACTTAGGATTTTGCTTATTTAATTCCAATGAAACGACGATTGACGCCGCCAACAATTTTTCCACTCAGCCGCAGGTAGTTTGAAAGATATTTGAAAACAAACGCGTAATATACATTGATCTGTCCCAATAAGGTCCCAATACTCGAATGCTACCACAGAATCATAACCTCCTTTATTGTTGTTTACATGCAACAAAATCAATTGCAGATGTTTAGAGAGCAACGACATTGTCACCAAACTGGCGTTGTCTCGTTTAGCCGTTTTACTTAGGATTTATTCGGTTATAACCGGCACGATCCGGGGAATTAATTGTCTCGAAGAATTAACGATAGTGTAGCGCAATATAATATTGTATGAGATTAACGCGTTCGCGACGATTACTTGCGCACAATACAACATCGGTACATATGTGAAGCTATAAATACTAAGGTAAAATATAACTTAGGTACTAACGAACACCATGATCGAACATGTGGTCACACAATTCAGGAATTTGCATGCTCTTTTACTGTTGAAACCAAGCATTAGAAATGGTTTATATAATACTGCTTGAATCTTTCAAGTAACAAATGAATTAAATTTTTGAGTAAGTTCGGAAGATTAAATCTATACTAATATTATAAAGAGGAAAGATTTGTATGTTTGTAACGAATTTGCTCAAAAAGTACTGGACCGATTTTACAAATTCTTTCACCATTTGAATTCTACATTATTCCAGATTAACATAGGCTATATTTTATCCCCGGATAAGATAAGATCCCACGGGAACGCGAGTGAAACCGCGCGGAACAGCTAGTATAAAATATACCTAGACAAAAATTTAATATTTATTTTACTGCAGTAATTATAGCAAAAAGAAATAAACAATAAAATATTATTCCAAACGCAAACATCGCAGCGAGTATGAGGAACTGCTAACCATACTTAGGAATGTATACAATCTAATTTGCTCAATTCGGCATAGCAAAGTAAGGAAATATTGTACTTATCTGAATAACGCGAGACCGGTTCATGTCACTTGACGATCGAATCCGTTAATTCACCTATAGCAAGAAACAGGATCTGTAGTCGTCACCTTTATAGTATCAATATTCATAACAATCTTTGTCACAGTACTTACATAATAGTGTGTGTAGTACGGCAGTTTTGATGAGGTTAATCGACTGCACAATAATCGCCACCAAACTGTCATTTTGTAGCTGGATTGCTGTCAAAAGTGCGATGAGGGTCTTTACCATTTATATGATATCGCTGAATCCCCACACTTTTAAAATCTTTTATAGACCCTTTAGACCTAAACTTATTTGTTTTTCCTATTTTTACCCTACCCTAGTCACAGATTTAACTAAATAAAAAAGCTTTGACAATCAGATCAGAAATACTATCGAATACCTATACACATCAATATTTTCTCATAACCTTATAATATTCAAATATCACCTGTGAAGATTAATTACTAAACCATTCAAAACAACGAACAAAGGCTTCTAAAAGGACAAGTAATTTGCGTGACCGTACCAATTGACAGAATGGAAAAATTGTTTTTATAATAATTTACAACACGGTATACCTACCCAGCATAGAGATCTCGTGTTTTAATGGGCATGGGCTTTATTATGACGATTAGCTAGTCCTTGGCATGAATGGGAAAATATTCATGTCGTAGCTAACGGTAAATATGGAACGTTAATAAACAGCACGAGGTTTATAAAAACTAATAGGTAGATAGTATGAGTTTTAGAGCCAGCCTAGTCAGCCAGTCACGTCGAAATAACTATTCTACAAAAGGTCAAGTTCATGTGTCAAATAGTTTCTAAAAGCTGCAAAAGAAAACAACAATGATGGTGGTTGTTAATATAGAAGTAGTGGTCTTATGGTGGTATGGTTTAATGGCGACAGTAGCAGCAAAGTATATACAAATAAATAAAATAGAAGTGTCTGTTTGTAATGTCAAAATAACAGTTGGATCGAAGTTATTTTATGCGGCTTACAGTAGAGAGAACTGGCGGAAATTGTCACGTAAGAAAACAGCGTTATGCCAGTACCCAACCAGTACCCCTCTACTGTAAGTACATTTATCAAACATTGATATAATTTTATAAAGGTAGGTTAGGAGCTCACAACCCGTACCTATTAAGTTCAAAAAAGGTGAGGAACCTCGTTCCTGACGGGGGTCCCCCGAACGCACAAGTTTTTTTTATTAAATGCATATCAAAGTAAGATATACTTTAAGTACTTATGTTAGCCGATTTGCTGACCAAAATCCTGTCCTGAAAAATAAAAGTAGTTTAAGTTACATCTTATAAAATCAGCAATCTACCAGTGTAGATTTATGCCAAATTAGATATGAAACTTTTCCAAAAAAGTTATTTGATATTTAGCTATAATTTATAATTCAAATTCTTAAAATATCATATCCCTTTTTCCAATTGCGTATTTCTAGGACCCATTTAGTCAACAGCGAACTATGGATGTTGTATAATAAATACACATTATGTAGTTTAGTTGCCTTTTTGGCACAGAACAAATAAAAAGTTAGAAGGAGCGTACGTAAACAATAGTCTCCAATGAAGTGAATCAATCGTAAACGAAGTTGTGTGCGTGACCTGCACGTACATTATCCCGCACAGGAATGCGATCGGCTTCCTTTTTCAAATGCTTCGTTTACTGTGCTTCACTTTAAGTAGGTACGCGGGGCTCTGTCCTTTTTTATTTGGTCTGAGCTTTTTGGCAGAAGTTTTTCTTTGCTACATAGGTATATCTTAATACTGTATATGCATTGCATATAGATATAGAAATACAGGCCCTGCTTAGCTTAGGCACCAGTCTCCTACAATTTAAGTGGCTGTGACGTTTATAAATTATATTAATTACCTACTGTAATTTATCGTGGGAGAAATAAAGTACATAGTTAGGAGTACACACGTATAACACAAGTCATAGACGGGTCTTAAAACTTTACGTTACAAATATTAAACTTGCTTTATAAATATTTTGTGTACCCACTGTAAATAATATTAGAGGATGCGCTTTTATAATTTGAGGAAAATAACAAAAACAGGCTTCTCACATAGTAGTTAAAAATAATAACAAAAAACTTGGGTAAACCCCACTGGATTCACTACATATTTTGAAACAAAACTGTTATAAAGGGCATACTTCGTTTTCCTTATAGTTACTTCGTAAACAACAAACCTCGCGAAAAAAATTCAAATCGTAGAACAGATCAAGAAATATGTATTCTAAATGGATAGGTAACTCTAAATACCCACTTGAAGCAAATACCTATCAATTGCGAAAAAGAGAAAGATAACAACCCTTAATGAAAGAAAGAGAGTATTTAGAGTTACCTATCCATTTAGAATATAGGTACATCACAATCTAAAAACAAAAAATCTTATGGTTCGTAACGAGATCTTTTTACGAAAAATTAAAAACTCGCATGTATATTAAATAAATACAAAAATAAGAAAGCGTAGCGTGTTTAGGAATCGCGAATTAATAACCACAAGATTAAATATATTTTCAAAGCTTCAATAGGATTGTGTCTTTTGGGATAAAGATAAATCGTACAGCATCTGCATACAAAACGACTATGCTGATGGCAATATTTTGGAGTTTGGAGTTGGATCTTGGACGAATAAGTTGGAGTTATAATATTTCTCGACATCTATTAAAACATGAAAACATTTGGTAACGAGAGAAGGCACTGGGAGAAATTTTGTGGTTCAAGTATAGTATTGATAATGAAAATTATCAATACGTACCTATCGACCTTATTTTTCATCATGCCAGTTAGTGTGTAGCGTATTCGATTATAATCGCTTTGCGGTGTGATGCGAAACCGCATACCTAACTCATTGTTCAGACCTTGACCATCAATTAATGCTGCATAATAATCCCTAATGCATGGTAATAATCCTCTATTTCCGGGGTATAAAATGAAAATGAATTCAACCTGTAATTTCATGACCATTCTTCTTAACAACAATGAATTTTCTTGTAAGTACCTATTATAGTCGTCCACTAGACGACATTGCATGATTTTTTTATGAAGAGAGAGAGGTGCCGAAGTTACATATCAATTGTCTTATAAAAGTGTGCTTCTTGTTTTGTCCTTTTACGCAACAATAGAGTGAGAATCAACGTGATTTGTTGCGTAGTTTTTATCCCAGGAACGAGTGAAACTTAGTATTTCAAGCATATTTCTAACCCGATACCAATACCAATTGCATCGAATAAGTATGGCGACATCACCAAGACGTTTTTCTGTGGTCAACGTTGTCTTTAAAACAGCCGACAATAAATACCTTTATGAAGTTTTTATACGGATTTTAACAACTAATAAAAATATTTATGCCGAAAAACACTATTGTATGTTAATTTAATATTCTCAAAATGTACACTTTTTTGAGTAATTATACCTATTATAAAATAGTCTTAGTATAAA
Source organism: Ochropacha duplaris (assembly GCA_951361185.1). Lineage (NCBI taxonomy): Eukaryota > Metazoa > Arthropoda > Insecta > Lepidoptera > Drepanidae > Ochropacha > Ochropacha duplaris. Next base: position 9,450,769 of record OX592690.1, read on the forward strand.
AACTGCTTATTATAAAAATATTTTAATTACATATTATCAATAAAATACGAAATGGTGTTAGTTAATCCGGCAAAGTACAAATCGGACTCGCAAGGAGGTTTCCGTATGATATTAATATCTAGTTTCAATTATTATTTTACATTTTTAGTTCTTTTTATTAACAAGAATATATATTAAGTTTAGATTGGATTTAAATGTTTCATCGGTGTTCATTTTCCTTTCCCTTGGTCCAGTCGAAAATTATTTTTGTTCCATTTATGAGATTTTATTTTGAAATTCCCCATTCAAATCAACGCTGGTAGAAATTATTACATAACATAAGTCAATTGTAAGATGGAGGGAGATAATTTCAATAATTTCTACTAAACCGGACTCAGAGAGGCTTTATCCTACCAATAACATAAAAGTGAAAATGTGTTTTGGCGTCGCCGATATAAAAGTTGAGAATTATGGGTGACAAGTTTTTTAGCATAGCTATAGGAATTAAGAACCTTTTTCAATTCATTTGAAAGTTGTTGTGTAAGTGTATTCTTTGATCTTGAATTTATAACTTTAAGGCAAGTTTAAGTTGTCTACTTTTTATTTACCACAACGAAATATGTACTTAGATACATGTATAACAATTATCTACTATTAAATAATCTAATTTTTATTAGTTGTCGTATATTATACAACAAAACAGATCAGCTATATAGTTGAGATATCTTGACAGTATCTATAAAATATTTTCGCAGGAGGTCATCTTTTTACCTTAGTTGCAAAATCGTGTGCTTGATACGTTGATTAAAAGCGTCTACGGTCACGGTCGTGCTAAACCACGTGCTTTGTGGAAAAGAACATACTTAATTGGACGTATGATATTTTTGGTGCAATTAGTTCATCAGAATGTTTATGAATTACAGTTTTGATCTTGTTTTAGTGGGAACAATAATAAAATTGATTTATTAAATATTAATAAATATATAATTAACAACCCATTTACAAACTATGTATATTATTTTATGTATGTATAAAAAAAACCTCGAGGCTGCTGCTCCTGGCGAACGGCAAGGTAGATTAGACACGCAGTGTTATTTGGAAGGCCTTATCGTAGTAATATAATAAAATGTGGAAGTTTCTATCTTTGTATGTTTGTTGCTCAAAACGGCTGCACGGGTTTTGATGAACTTGGCATTTTGTTGAGAACTATTTATCCCGAGAAAATAATGACCAAAATAGTGAGCAAATCTGATTACCAACATTTTTAATTTCGCAGTCTTCTCTATCGGGCCGTTCACATAATAAAGGAATTACAAAATAAAAATGATGCATGTTCAAATTTACCGAATACTAAAAACCCGCGGTTTTATTTATCTCTGCCCAGTTCAATATTTTGTGTGAATACGATGTGCGGGAGTGAACGTCATTGGATAAATGCAAAAGACGACGAAGGCTGGAATATCAATGTTTATAATTATTAACAAATCACCGTAATAATGTAGTTTATAATTAATTTACTAATTAGTTACGACAATGAATGCAGACTAGACGCCATAATCCATTATCTCGATTTTCTTCACGTCAAAATAGTTAGTGGATGGACAAACAGAGAGATCATGATTTATTTAATGTTTTATTTCATTATAGTATTTTACAACTATGTTTCTAAGAGCTGATGATCATGAAATAATATTAATCTCACATAATTACTCAGGATATTTACTATCAAGAAAATATCAAAAAATAACAGAACATACTTCTCAAAGCACTGAACTGAGAATGTTCCGAGTGGGAAAGGTGTTATATGTTTATCCATTTTTTTAATTAAACTGACATCAACTTTACACTTCTATAAAAAAACAGCACAACGATTACAAGTATGGTAGTATCGTGCAAACATGACTAGGGCAATTTGCAAATGGATGGACCTTGGAAGGCTCATTATTTGACAATGACAGGGTTGTTATACAGGAAGTGAAAATAAATGTATTGTCTAAATTTATTCGCCACCGTGAGAACTGTATTGGCACTATTATATACTTGTCATTTTTACTAGTGTTTTTAAATAATTTTACCGCAAACAAAATATTGTAAGATACAACAAGGTAGGTTTATTATTACAGTAGGTAATTAAGTTTAGCAAATTGCAATTAAATTTACATAAAGATTACATTTTTACCTATAACAATTTTTATATATGTATAGGTAAATTGATAAAGGTTTTCCAACAATGCATTGTTTTCTTTATGATCAAACAGCGAAGTGATGATTTAAATTGTGACATTAATGACCTGAAATAATGATTACCAGTACTGAATATGTATTATACTTTTATAGTTATTAATTGGAATAATTTATAGTGTCATTTATTTTGATGTTTGGCACTAAAAATAATTGCAATTTATGGTCAATAATTTTATAGTTTGCTACAAGGCTTTTTTAAAACCAAATACAGTTCTGTTTGTAAGTAATCTTGAAGTACGTGCCGCCCGCAAGCACTCCTTCGATAGTAATCGCTAGAATATTCGTTCCACCCTAGGACACTTATTATCTCACGTATCGCTGCTGACACCATACACCAACTATTTGATGTCGACACTACATATTTAGCAATTCCTATCATTTTAGGTTCTGTCTACAGTGCGGTAGCCGTCCGCTTTTTTTATCGGACTAGTGGGTAGTTCCTAAGATTAACGTATTCATACACTCAAAGAAATTCTTTACCTTTATGATAAACTAGCTTTTCGCCCCGCGGTTTCATCATCATACCCCATTTTTACCCTTCAGGGGTTGAATTTCGAAAAGTTATTTCTTATTCCTCGTCGCCATTGGTAATATTTTCATATATAATTATTTCGTTCAATGCAACATACAGTGCACCTTCGACTGTTGAATACCGCCGGGCGATCGTGACTTCTTGACACGTTTAACGCATAATATAATTTTTTTTTATCTTATTTGATAAACAAGTTGAAGATCATAATGTAAATGCAGATTATATAGAAATAGGATGTGCTTAAAGTGGTGTAAAGTCGTTTTTAAAATAAACTAAAAAAAAACACCGAAACACGAATCGGACTCGCGCACGGTCATACAATATTTAGGTTAGACAAGCTTACATAATCTAAAATATTTTTTATCATTTTCCTATAGAGTATACCTACTAGAATTAGTCAGAGTGATGATTGTGTTGCTTTTTTATGTTTCTTTTCTTGTATGGAACTTCTTTTGTGTTTTGACTTGCTGAAGATTTTATAATTTGTAAAGATGTGTGGAAGCATTTAATAATATATTATGTATTTCTTGTGAAAATAAATCGAAGAATAATAATTGCTAACAATAAAATTAAACTGCTTTTTGTTATGTCCAGGCGGCGTCCAGCATACCTACATAAGTATTTTATACCCTGTCTCCTTCAATTGTAACGTAAATTACAGTTCAGAGGTAAAATCGATTTTCTGATATCGTGTTGATGAGAATAAATCATTTTGTTTAATTCAACTACCTATATTTTTTGCTATAGATTGGCAGTCGTTTTATTAATCGCCAAAAAAGCTCTTTCATCACGCACGAAGGTACCGTTGATGGTTGAGGCGTCAAGAAAACAAAAAAAAATGTTCTCGCATTTATATTATACAGGTTGTAGGATTAGTACCTACTTATAATATATAATTGCAAAGTACTTAGGTACCTTTAAAGCGTGTTTAAAGTACAACTTACTAAGTAAGTACCTACTTAATGTGAAATTTCGATAACTTGATAGTACAGAAATGCATTCAGCATAGCATGAGAAGCAATTTATAGATCAGAGCATTTGCTATAGAACTAACCTATATAAAAAGGTAGACAGAACCCCGCGCACTTAAAGTGAAGTACAGTAAAGGAAGCCGATCGCGTTTCTATGCAACGCGAGTCACGTGAGATAACGTACGTGCAGGTCACGCACACAACTTCGTGCGCGTTGCTCTACTTCATTGGAGACTATTGTTTACGAACGCTCCTTCTACCTTATTTATTTGTTCTATGGAGGCTACAGTTTAGGGTCGTATACCTTCCGTGCCTACCACAATTATTATTATTATCTACTTATTAAGGTTGTACCAATCGCTATCCCTTTATAACGTAGCCTTATCCATTAAATCGTCTATAATCTTTGATAATAAATAACATTAGCTACTGATTTGAAATTGATTCCGTCTCCACCATAGCGAAATAGTTACGGTGGCTATAAAAGCTCCGAGTAAGTACGAGTGTGTACGTACCTATATGGTGCCCACTTTGCGTTGTGTCTCGCGGCCCTCGTTCACTCTCGGAAGCGTGTCGGTTTTTGCGCTCGAGTCAAAGGTTCTTGTGAGCACCAACAGTTTCTTCTAGGTCCATCGCAGCGGGCATACGGAGTTCAATTGATAATTAAGTATGTACGTGGAGGAGGTGACGAGACGAGCATGAACAGCCGCCATTACAATACAAAGATTGTTTTGACTGAACATGAGTGGAGTCCATAGGCGGATCGACAATAACCCCTGTTACGAATCTAACAACAAACAGTCGCGACGCGTCGCGTATAGTTCACAGCCATTACGTTGCACAATGGAACATACAATAGATAGGTACCTCAGTTGATTTGGGTGTCTACATGATCGGAATAGGTTTACAGCCATTTCGACACAAACATTTGTACAGTGAATAACAGTCTCGTATTAATTGTATTTAACCCACGGTATTCTACGGTCACCTGCTTTTATTATACCTACTGTTATCTCATTTTAGTGCCACTGTTCAAACCGAGGTCCCGAATGATATGAAACTACATAGTCCCAAGTTTAAAGTATCCGTAGACTAGGTAGGTACTTTTAACCCGAGCAATTAATAATTATTCTAAGTCATGATGAACTTTATTTATATATTATTATGCCTTATTCATATGCCTTATATCCAAATCCGGATGAGATAGTATACAAATATTTGCATTTTATGATAAGTATTAATAAAAGAGAATAACAGTAAAATGAGTATACTTATCTATTTACAAAATTATGATTTTATTTCTAGTATTAGAATTGTATTTCTGTCCCTGTGCAGTGTTCTTAGCAATGACGCGTTCACGCAGATTATGACATAGTAGCTATTTTGAACATGCTGTACCTAGAACTAGGTACGTTTTTATAGCTTCAAAAAATTTGGAATTTTCCAGTGAAATCAAAGTCAATTTGATTTGTACTCTGTCTGGTATTATGTTTTGTTTAATTCAACGTATAATTTTAGCCTAAAGTAGGAAGGTAGATAGAACAAAAAACACAATATAAAACTTTAAATAGAATTTATTAACAGACGCGAATCACTTTTACACACTTCACAATAAATAAAGGATACCAAAGCGAATTGGCAAGGGCAAATACTACTTACCAAAGCTGTAAGTAGGTACCTACCTACATTATACGTGCTTAAGTTTTAAATCACTAAAACGTCAATGGCGTCGTGATTTAGAAAAAATCGGTCAAGAGTGTGTCTACAAACGTGTAGGTGTCTATCATCAGTAAAATGTAATATAGCCTAAAACGAACAACGCAAATTTAACGAAAATATTTATTTACGTTTCCTTTCAACCAAAAAAAGTTTCTATAGGTACAAATGCAGGGAAAATTAGATTTTTATTTTCGCGCATTTAGAGTTGTTCACACTGAAAAAAACTTTTTATTAATTAGTCCTACTCTGAATTTTGAAAATATAACTACTTTTGAAAAATAATACTGTACTAGTTTTTCAAGCTCCAGTAAAAATACATTATAAACAACAAAATATTATGACGAAACATTTTTGTTAAACCCGACTGACAATAGGATGATATGTACTCGGCCGATATTCACCATTGTAGAGTTGAATGCAGGCAGATCAAATTGTAGGTAATTGTTACAAAACATCCTCAGCTTTACTCACAAAACGCCATATACCCATATATTATGAAATTAGATGCTATGAAGTTCCCTCGTGACTCGAGCTAGGTAGATTGGTAGGTACTTGTGGCGTCAAACGATGTCACTGAATAGTCATGCTAGGATGTTTAGTGGAAATTATTTATCACACCGATGATCCTCGGGCTTTTATCAAGTGTCATTTACCAAATACAGTGGACCCCCGGTAATCCGAGAAACATTTTGCAAGGCAGTGTCGGACTATCGAATTTGTCGGATTATAGAGTACTGCCTAAGACCCCCTATAGTCCGGATTTTTTTACAAAAGAATACCTTGTAATCCGACAAATTACAGCTCCAATGATAAGATTCTATATGTTATGTTGTATGTCAAATTTAGTACATAAATTAAACAACACAATAGAGAGCTTACGTTTTATTATAAAATTATGCAATGATATTAATGCTATAGAACTTACAAAAAATATGCAATAACTTAACGTTAGAAAATAATTGTGTACAAACAAATGTACATACAAACTAAAATAGTCAAAAATTATGAATCAATCAATTTAAGAAGCATGAAAAATCCATGTCGGATTACAAGGGGTGGCGGATTAGACAGGGGCCGGATTACCGGGGGTCCACTGTATACTCTAGTAAGTTCTTATATCGCATTAAGATACGTAGGCCTTTCATAAAGATTTCGACGATTTTTAGCAACTGTTAAGCAGATTCTTAATTCGAATTTTCTATAGAGAATTTGAATTCAGAATCTTCTAAGCACTTATTAAACACCGTCGATTTTATTATCAATAAGGTTAGTAATCTTTACTGAAACGTGTGATATAATTAACTACGCTACCGATTGAGCTATCATCGCCACTTTAGTCTACTTACCCTTCCTATTTAGAAACTATATCGTTATTTTTAAAGTAAAGCTAGCCAAATTGGAAGGTATATCTAAAGTGGTATTTTCATTTGCAGGGCAAAAGGAGGTAACACGGCATGACTGCTACTCACGGAGGTGGACGTGAAGATGATCGTCCGGACAAGGAGACCGTGTACACGATCAAGACTGGTTTCAAGAACGATGGCTTTCAGCATGACCGCGACTCGAGCAACGATATCGTCAAGCCACCGCCGCTGCCAATCGAGGAGGACAGCTTCCTTTCTACCAAAGTAAAACTATCCAGGAATGAAAAATGGAGAATATTGAAGAATGTGGCTGCTGTCAGCTGTGCCTTCATGGTCCAATTCACAGCATTCCAAGGGACGGCCAATCTTCAGTCGTCGATAAACGCTGCTGATGGTCTCGGAACCGTTTCGCTGAGTTCCATCTACGCGGCGCTTGTAGTTTCCTGCATTTTCGTGCCGACATTTTTGATCAAAAGACTAACGGTCAAATGGACCCTTTGCTTATCCATGCTCTGTTATGCACCGTACATCGGTGCACAATTTTACCCAGCTTTCTACACCTTGGTTCCTGCCGGGGTAGTAGTGGGTCTGGGAGCGGCACCTATGTGGACGTCTAAAGCCACATACCTCACGCAAGCTGGTAGCGTGTATGCGAAGCTGACAGACCAAGCTGTCGATGGTATCATCGTACGGTTCTTCGGTTTCTTCTTCCTTGCTTGGCAGACTGCCGAACTCTGGGGAAATTTGATCTCAAGCTTAGGTAAGCCACATTTTAAATTATTTTTAACGTACCATTGGGTTCTTGTTGCTGTAGGTAAAGCTAAATCAGAACATCCGAAATGTTCGTGTACATGTACGAACATTTCTTCGCTCTAAAAATTTTGCTTAAATATTTTTTGAGAATTTTATGTTACTCAATCTAAAACAAATGTGTGTGCTTATTGTTATTCTATGAATACAATGTGTTTTATTTTTCGGCAGTGTTTTCATCGGGAGTTCACAGCGGGAATACTACGGCGGATAACACAAGCAAAACTTTACCTAGTTGTGGAGCAAGCTTCTGCATGATTGGAGGTGGACATCATGATAACCAGAATCTGCACCGACCCCCGGACAGCGAGATATATGAGATCAGTGCCATATACCTCGCCTGTGTAGTGGTTGCCGTATTTATGGTGGCACTTCTCGTCGACCCGCTTTCAAGGTATCTCTACCCAATACCAACCATTTATACCTACGACAAATGTAATCGTCAAATAGTACCTACTGAATTTTTAAGTTATACTTAGGTTAGGTTATTACGGTAACTATTTATCCTAAGTTTATTCATTGCATAACTGAATTCTAATATATATTTGTCGATTAATAATTATTTCTTGTGATATCTAGTAGGTACCTATACAAAGTAAATTATTGATGATGAAGTGTTTAATGATGAATATTATATTCTATAGACCAGATTGAAAATGAAAATTAATATGGTACAAAACTGAATTTTAAATCCAATTTAACTGCAAATTAACTTGAAGTTTTTTAACTAGAAGATTACATTAGTAGCTGTTTGTCAATTTGATTTGCACAGAGAGCTAAGTGTTTTTATTGGAACCTGTGAATCTTGAGTATTGAAAATTTACAAAACATGAAATAATAACAAAAAACATATTATGTTCTTTTAAATAATCTATTCTAATATTATAAGGAACGTTATACGTTTTTAAGTTGGGATGTAGGAGGTAAACTCTGAAACTGCTGATCAATTTAGAAAATACCGAGTAATATAATGTTTATTCAAAACAGGTACGGTGAGAAACAAAGAAAGGCAGATCCCGCCAAGGATCTGACTGGCATCCAACTCCTGTCAGCCACAGCTTATCAGCTGAAAAAACCAAACCAACAGCTTCTTATCCCAATAACCCTCTGGATAGGAATGGAACAGGCGTTCATCGGTGCTGACTACACCCAGGTAAATTAAAATCAATAGCTGACTTTTTGCTAACAAATGACCTTCGGATTACGTCATAATGTAGAATATAAAGTAAATTTTGGACAATAGAAACGTAAGAGCAGAAAGCTTACCTTACCTTTCAATTTCAATATTGCGGGATCCTACTCATTATAAACTTTTTGGACCGGTGTTATTTTAGCGATTGTGTAATAAATTGTGACTTCATTTTGTTTAAAATACCTTTATTGAAGTGTTACGTAGATAATCGAAATGGCGGAAAAGAGCCAAAAAAATATTCGGTTAGTGCCAATAGAAATGTATCCTACATTATTTAAATTACTATCAAACATAGCAGCGTCGTATCCGACAAGTGTCTACATACAATCATCACACAATCCGACGGCGGTTGAGGGTAGACTGAGCATCTAGATAACAGCATGTTTCTTTTTTCAGGCATACGTATCGTGCGCTCTCGGGATTCGCTCGATTGGTTACGTCATGATTTGCTTCGGAGTAGTAAACGCCATATGCTCGCTGGTGTTCGGGTCCGCGATGAAGTACATTGGCAGGTTCCCAATTCTAGTAATGGGTGCTGCTTTACACTTCAGTCTCATCATCTGGCTCCTGATCTGGAAACCAAACCCCGAATCACCCACCGTTTTCTTTGTGATATCAGGACTGTGGGGTGTTGGAGATGCTGTTTGGCAAACACAAGTTAACGGTGAGTACATTTAAGACATATAATTTTGTGGTAGGTACTTGTAGAACATAACTCTCTGAGCATTCTCAAGGTTAGCATACCTACAGGCAGAAGCGTGATCTTTCCACTAGCAACGTGTGAACTACAGTGGTGTACTCATAGGTTATACTCATACATTCGTACAATGCAGATAATAAAAAATCAAAACTATCAAATTGATGTACTTAAAACGACTACCTTAAAACGACTATACTCACGAACTAAAAGAACTTTAACTTGACGTGATAGTCTACATTGTAACTTTAGTTTTTGATCTCCAGCTGTATAAATTTCAGGCTTTTTTCCGGAAAACAGTTTCTTCAGGCCTATATATATACCTATTTCGTAAAACTTAAATCCCATCGATATCATTTACTGCTTACGAAACCTGTCAATTATTTTAAGTGCTATTCAACGATATCCCAACAATGAAATCTTTTCAGGTTTTTCAACAGCTTTTAGATATTACTTGCTTAAAGATAAATGCTACATATGACTTTCTCAACCGGGATTTCTAGAGATCTACAAATGTTATTACTCGTTTCTTAGGAAATACATTCGGTTTCTGGTATTATAGTTGTACGTTGGTAGATAAGTAGTTTGGGTTTTTTATATTGAAATATGTATTTTTTTGGCAACCGTTGTCATTTTTAATCACAAAAAACCGCGATATAAGTAGACTGTTGTCAACGCGCTGGTTATTTACTTATGCTATTTTATAAACAAAAATTATAAAGGAATGATTCTAAGAAAACATTTAAAATATATTTTCGCTCGAAGGGCATATTGAATAAGTAGTAAGTACTTAATAAAAAAATATGAAGTAGAAAATTATCATGCTCATGTTTACTAAGAATAAAACAGGGAACTACATAATCTGGGGGCACAGTGGTGCCCCCGTCAAGACTAAAAAAAACACTACCTTTTCCCGAACCGTTTCGTCTCATTTCCAAATCTTCATAGCTTCGTCCCAGAAATATGTTTCTCCATGTCATAGGCTACTTGAGCTACGTGCCCCACACACACAATTTTCGCATAGATTTAGGATATTAGGAAGTAGGATTTAGGTGAATCGTATTAGGTTTATTGTTACTCAATATAATAAATGATATACTTAAGTCATAAAATTGTCCTGAATAAATAATCATGACTTTCTCTTGCGAACAGAACTTTAATAACTATTACAAAATACCCGAATGATTACTATATTCACATTTTTTTCAATTCAAGTATTGATTTGTATACTGTTTTTAGGGTAGCCAACATTTTTTCTGCTAACTATAGTATTTTTCAGAATAAGCTACAAAAAATATAGTACCTACTTACTTACACTTGAGAAAATATAGTATATAAAGTAACATTAAAAAACGATGAGTTTTGGTTGTTATAGATTTATATAAAAACTATATTTCTTTGCATCATTCAACAATTTTTGTTTACTACATTCGAATCATAGGCTTTTTCACAATCAATATTTAAATTAATATTGTATAAATAGCATTTTTTTTATTAATGACATATTTGCTTTGTTTCTATATTCTCGCCACTTTTTTCATTCATAACTGAAAAGATCCTTTCGATAAATAGCGATCTCATTGATTTAGGCAGTAACGTTCCCTGCGGCTTTTCAATAGGGTGTAAACTGCTCAGCTACTTATATATAGTATTTTTGCGTAGGTAGGTACTATATATATAATAGTTCTACAGTATATAAGTACAGAGTGCCCAAATATAATACAATACTATACATATATTATACTTAGTACGGTTGGCAACCCTAACTGTTTGCTCTAAGTACCTACTAATATTATAAATGTGAAAGTTTATCACGCAATAACGATTGAACGGCTGATGAAACTTGGCACATATACTTAGGCCATATCCTGGAAAAAAATAGGATACTTTTTATCCTGGAAAACGATAGATCCTCAGGAACGTGGTTGAATCTGCGGGGGACTGCTGGTTTATGAATAATTGCATGAATATGCATGAAGTAACATGTTTTTTTAATAAATACGTATCTAAGCACCAATTTTATTTTTATTGCATCACGTAGGTACCTGGCTGTTGCCTCACTACAAAAACCACGGTCACGTGTAAACCGAAGAACACGTTTTAATCTTTGTATCGTTTCAACTCGTGTCATAAACAATTATTCCTCGATCATTATTCCGCACATTCACTAATGATACCTGTCTACCTAACACACATATTTTCATTATTTTTTATTTATACTTTTAACAAAAAATATTCTTTTGGCTTGTGATATCTTTTTCTTGGTTCTTTTATAGCAAAAATATTATTGCCATAATTAAGAGCTATCAATTAAGTAGATACCTAGCTATTATGTATATCCAAAATAATATTTAAATAAATAAAATAAAAAAAACCATTTATTCTACTAAAATTTGGAATCTAACATTTTATATCACATATTTTTGCATGCATTTATCTTATCTTAATTTCATTCAATTTTATATATTTTCAGCTAATTGTTTACATTACAATAAAATATAGTCATTATTTTTTTGTTATATAAATTATACAATTGATTAAATTCATATTTATATATAATATATATTTTTAGTTAGTAGTCACCTCTTTGGCGTAGGCCTCCTCAAAATAATATTTATTGTTTATTGAATAAACAACTTACACGTAGGTAATACAATATTTAGTAGTCGTTTTTGAAATAGGTAGATCTTTATTTAAATTATTTTGGAGGTTATAGTTTTTGTGATAACTCCCAACAAATACGTTGGGAGTTTTAGTCAATAATTATAACTTTTACCGCCAATTAATTATTTTACCGCCTTCACCGCGTGGAGGAACTACCAGCTTCTGTGGACAAAAGTCTAAACGAAATATGTATGGTATTTTGAGTAAGTTTAAAGAGAAAATATGTTTGGCTCACATCTGAGGCGTAATTTTATAAATTATTCCCAATTATCAGGTGTAGGTATGCAAGCAAAGCCGCGAGCAAGGCTTGAGGGTACCTCGTTCAATTTTAATAGCCTACGAGTATAACCAGCGGACAATCGAAACACTTTCAACGATACATCATTTGTCCAATTAGTAGTTTAGAAGTTATGAGAGAACAGATGAACATACATACTCACCGTAACTTTCTTAACCGTAACGTAAACTTCTTCACCGTAGGTAGTCAGGTAATAAAAATACTGACATATTTTTTTTCAGCATTTCATTTGGGATGATATTATGAGATACCTATTTTGAAATTAAAACCTTTCAAATATGCGTTGGAAATATAAAACTAGATGCTATAAAAAATAAAATCTATAGGTACTTATACTAGCGGACCCGGCAGACGTCGTCCTGCTCTGAAATTAAAACAAAACTTAGAACCCGATTCCAGTGCCACCCGGTCCAATTTTGTTTTTAAATCATCGAGGTACCCATTGAAATACACACACAAAATTTCATCCAAATAAGTCCGGTCACAACAACGATAACAGCATATTCTCAGACCTACTGAATATGCATACAAAATTTCATCAAATCGGTCAAGCCGTTTCGGAGGAGTACGGTAACTAAAACTATGACATGAGAATTTTATATACAATAGCTGTCCCGGCAGACCTTGTTCTGCCCTATTTCTCTAAAACGTGTCTTTGTTTAGTTTCGATTGACGTCAAATGTTTGACAGCTGGGGGTTTGTATGGGAAAAAGAAAAGGGCTGTTTTTAGGGTTTTCCCGCCAATTATTCGAATTTTTCTCGCCGTAAAAACCATCCTTGGACTTCAACGAACATTTAAAAAAAAGAATTGGCCAAAAAACGCCTGGACGTTGTTGAGTTATGCGCTTACCAACACATTTTGCGATTCATTTTTATATTATAGATGTGTATTTTCTCAACTTGTTCAAACGAAATGTGCGGATGTAATCGATAATTTTTTGTCTTACATCCGCACATTTCGTTTGAACAAGTTAAGAAAATACACATTGTATAGATATTAAATTTTCGTGTCACAGTGTTAGTAACCGAACTCCTCCGAAACGGCTTGATCGATTTTTACGTATTTTTTTGTGTATATTCGGCAGGTCTAAGTCAAGGTCGTTTAAAGTGTATTTCATACACCGCTCTAGATCCCACAGAAACGCGGGTGAAACCGCGGGAGACAGCTAGTTTATTATAAAATATACTTTATTTTTATCTATAAGTCTACTTGTCCCATCCGCGAACCAAAAGGTTATGTGAATGTGCTTCACTGCGACTGTTGTTTACGTACGCTCCTTCCTTTTTTATTTGTTCTGTGGCTTTGTCTTGGCATGCAAACAAACAATGGGAATGGGATATAGGTATTCAATAAGTGTTATAATTATTAATTGTACATTGTGGTCTTCATTTACATAGTTTCGCACATTTATTAACTGTAGGTACCTACATTATTTTAACAAATGTTTTCGTCCTCATATTACAGGTTTGTATGGAGTTCTATTTAGGCGTAACAAAGAAGCAGCGTTCTCTAACTACCGTCTGTGGGAGAGTGCCGGATTTGTCGTTGCTTACGCCTACTCCACTCACTTGTGCGCGAGGAAGAAGCTCTACGTAATGATGGTAGTTCTCCTCATCGGAGTTGCAGGATACATCATCGTTGAAATACTTCACAAAAGAAAGGTAAACCTTTTTTTTTTGACTACACTGTAAAGAGCTAAAGCTAGACATAGACTGGCCAACACCTCTGTTTAGCATCAGCGTATGCCACATAACATGTGTGCGTGCAGCCCTACAAAAGGCCAATTTCAAGAAGTGGTAATTTTTAGGTGGTGTGTTTTCATAGGTAGGTAGGTACTACTCTAGTTACAATTTATTTATTTATTCAATAGAGTACTTAAGTATCCGAACCATGTACCAATTATATAATTGAAGGTATTTTTGTATAGTATTAATTCTATTATCATTAAGATTATTATAGAAAATAGGAATAAAACTTTTATTGATGAATCCTGGCGATAATTTAATTTATGCTCAAAATAATTGCGTCAATTTGTATGCCTGTTCATACTGAAATTTTATTTCCGCTTTTTCAATGTCATATTTGAATCTGAACTTACTTACAGAAGTTCAGTCATATTTCTTTGATTTTTTCCCCAATTTTAAAGATAAGACTAAACTTATTTTTAAACCGATAGGCTCGCCGTTTGAAGGCTATCGAAGAGGACCCAGCCATAGCTGAGGAAGCTGCCAAGCATCCAGAAGAAGAAGATGACGAAAAGGATGAAATCGACGACGAAATAATTATAACCCATCTGTAAACCTGTAACAATGACCTTATGAGAAAACCTATGCACGAGCCATAGCGTTTACCATCACTGTGCTCCGAACATTGACACCTGCCCTCAACTTCACTAGTTTAACATCGGGTGAAAGTGTGTCAGAAAAATTGCCATATATAACACAAATGTTGGTATGTACAAACTCACAATAGTCAAGGATTCCATTATAATGTCGAATGTAATTAGAACTATTTATGTATCCAATAGTTATGTTAATATGAGAATCATCTTCCCAAATTGAAGAGGTCCTTTAAAAGACTTATCAAGTACAAAAATATTACTCATGTTCCGTTGAATAGGACCAGCCTCTGAGTATTAGAGTTCCATTTGAGCTTTACTTTTCGAGGTGTTTTACAAAAATCATAGGCTTATTGTCACAGTACGTATTATGTATGCTGTGTTATCAGTTTGCTGTGACCAAACAATTATTATTCAGATATTGTTAAAAGGTATTTTCACAATGTGGTAAGAATTTTTTAAATATTCAACAATATATAGGTACAAAACAGGATGTGTCGAGTGTCGACAGCAGGTGGCAGGCGGTAGTAGACAAACGCGAATTAAGAATAAAAGCATATGTGTACATAGTTCGTAATTACATGGTTTGTTTTAAATACATAGCCTGGTACTATTTGACTTTTTCTCTACATTAATGAAGGTACTGGATACTGGAGTCTACAGGAAATTTCGGAATATTTGTGACACACACATTTTTGTTGTAGGGAAAGTAACCTAATATGGAATACCGTTTTGTTTTTTAGGAATAATTACACAAATATTAAAAATCTAAAACATGTAATCGTAGTTATAAACAATCATATATTTTCGTTTTACATAGTTACAGTCTTGTATCATATTTATTAATTATAAGCATTATAATTTCTCAAAGCCTAAATCAACATAAATCTAATAATGGAAGAGGTACCCCAAATATGAAACATTACTAAAACTATCATAAATTCTGCGAGAATGTTTCCATATTTGAGATATCCAAGAACTGTCCATATTTGGCATTTTTATTTCATTTAAACTTATATTCATATTTTTGAACTTTGCAAACGAATACAATTAAATGCCTCTAAAACTTAAAAAATAACGAATATAGAAGCAATAAATACAATACTATTTACAATTACATTACGAAATATACTTAATTTTTACGTACCTGAAAAAGTTTATTGGTAGCAATAAAACAAAACACTCTAATCACTGACACATCGCTCGACCGATTGACCGATTGACATAATATTATGTCAAAACTTGTACGAGTAAACGCAAATAGTGATGAATAGAGGTTGACGATCTAAGAGTATTTGTTTACGAGAAATACCGGTATTCCAAATAAGGAATACTATTCTATATTTGTTTGTACTTTCCTCTATAAACTAAAATTATATAAACTATTTGATAAAATTACTTTGTCAAAGAACTCGATGCTAGAATTCAATGCTTAGTAGATATTATACGAGCTTCATCTGCCATAATAAGAAATGATTTAATACATAGATGAAATATAACAGTTTCGAGTACAACATTTTTTTTGTTTTAAAATAATTCTAGCATTGTGACATTCGTAAATTGAGTATTATTTACGTACTTCAATGAAAATTTAATATATTTAATACTTATGTGTTTTCCTATCACTATAAATAAGATGTGGATTATACGTAATATGGAATTGTTGTAATTACTATAATATAGTGAATTATTAAAAAAAAATTGGAGTTGATTTTCTAAATTCTTTTATTGTTTATTTATAAAATTTACTTTTTTTAAATTTTGTATTGTTACATTTTTAAATATTTACTTATTCATAATGCGGCTATATTATAGTGTAAATTATATACATCCAAACATGGTAAGCTGCTCAATTATTTAAAAATAATAGTAGTATTGTCTTGAAAAATAGGTAATAATGCTTACATTTAATAATTCCCTTAATACGATATTATTATGATGGCTGTAAATGGCATAACTTTTTATGTCAGGTATATTTTTTTTAAATAAATACCTATCTGCTAGTAAATAGTAATAGTTTCTACCAAACTTATATAATTTTGGTAGAAACTATTTACTAGTATACTAATAATTTTTTTCATATAAAAGCAGTTGGATGTTATTTTTTCAATGTCTTCTGTTGTCACACATATTTTAATCGGCATATATACATATAATATAATATAGGTACCTATAAGTATGTCAAAGTAGATCAATAAGCAATAGAGATTCTGCAGTAATTTAATATCTATGTAATATTTAAGTTCCCACATACAATATGTTTGTTATTATATTTTGTTAAATAAAACCAGCATATAATGCGGTTATTGTCATTATTATGAATAAATATTGTTATTTTGAATTGAAATAACTTCATATCTACGGGACCATAACCCCGGTAGTACACTTTTGTTTCATTTGTAGGGACCTACCTAGATCAAATGAATTATTATTGTATAAGAATATTAGGATGTTTATAAATACGTAGATAATTAGGGTAACTTCACAGGCCACTGCGTTTAAAATTGTAGGTATTCTTTTTTATTGCAACAAGAGTTACCTATTAGGTAATGTAACTGTTAATTGAGATCTTTTCAAGATGGGCTCACAATTTTAAACGTACTGTCTTTATTAGGTATGTATTATAGGTAAGATGTTTGATTATTATGGCTACCTACGCAGCGTGAATCCGACTGTATGCTTCAATCATACACAAGTAACTATTTTATTTATTTTATTAAAGTTTACCAAAAACTTCATCAAAATTCAGTTTATTTTATAAACATACAATTTAAATGAATGTTTATTAAATTAGGATTGTTTTGTCTACTAATGTTAAATTAATGTGCATAGATTCAATCTCAAAATATTTTTACGCTGGCTCCTTTATTAGTTGAAAGCGTGTGAAATTATCGATACTAAATTATCACGTTACCATTTAGATGTTTTTATGAAAGCTATAAACTTGAAAAAGTAAGGGTATGCAAATCAATAACGTCGTTTAGTAGTATTTTATAAAATTGAGTTGATACACCTTCTCAGCGTCGTTGATGTAAATGAAATGTAACTTAATTTGCCTTTTTATAACTAACTAAATAAAGACAAATAACGAATTGCTTTTGGTTTCATTTAAAAATAAATGTAAATCTTAAATTAAAATGATACAATTTTTAAAAATAACTGAAGCGTATCGTAGTAAAAATATTTTAAGACTCGTAATAAAAATAGTTGCATGTAGGTATGGTACGTCTATGGTATAAAATTTGTATGACATGTATCTAATGTTATAACTAAACACCTTTGTTTATAATGATTTTAAAATAACTAATGCAATGTTTATCTAATTGACAGTTGGCCGTAAAAACAAATAAAAGTGCGACACTAAAAATTAATATCTATGTTATACCCTACATTTTTCATGTTTACTTAAGGTGTATAGTCCTTAAACGCATTTTAATTATGCCATACATTACAATATTATTACGGCTCCTACGTAACGATTAACGTAGTAATTTGGTAAAATCAAACCACAATCTTTGAGTAGGTATAGAGTATATTCAGAGAATAGGTCAGCTGCTTTATTCGACTTATTTTATTTATGTATTTCCTCTATAGATGTACGTATATTGTTATTGCAATAATCACACTTAGTTGCGCTATATGTGTTGGATAGGTATGGGTAACAAAACCACGTGATAAATAAAGTGTAAAAATGTAAGCATTAAATAAGTAAATTTAAGTAGAATCAGACTAGAGTTCATCAGGTATATAATCCGCGGAATAAATAACGGCTAATTTGACTTATTTGTAATGTCATATTAACCAATGTTCACACAGCTGATTAAAGTTGCTGAACTCCAGTCTTATTAAGTGTGTAACGTAAGGATACTATATAATTTAATGGAAATTGCTCTATTTTTGACATAACACTTTTTGTTTGAATAGAATTTTGTGATGTAAAATAAAAAATGGAAATTGTTTGATCTTTCATTTGTTTCATTTCATTGTTATGCCCGTAAAATTGTTATTATGATCATATCCGACTATTCCGTTTTCATTTTGTGAAAGTTAATGATCTCCTTTATTAGGTAGGTATACTAAGTATGCATTCACGTCAGCCGCTCGGAACTTTATCTAAATGATACTCGTTCCATTATCAGTGTAATAAAGCTAATTTTAGCGCACACAGATAGCTAGATAGATAAAAACTGCACCCTAAATATATACAATATCTAGATTTGAAAATAATGATAAAATAGCATTGCTCTACTATTTCGATTAATTTTATATAATTTAACACAGAAATTTATATAACATGAAATAAAGAATCCTATCATATTCTTCTTAAGACTAAAAACCTAATACAATTAAGTTTCGTTGACTTCAACGCCAAAAGAAGTGGGTCTAACAACATTAAATATTTTATAACAACTTAAAACATTTCTTTTTCTTTTTATAACTTAGGATAATATATTGAAGCCTAAGGTCTGACTTGGCTAGTTTTTTGACATGAAGTTTATGTGAAATAGTTTTTGAGTTATGAGGGGGTCAAAAGTGTCTCCAAATGGTTCGTGTAAATTACACACGGTGCTGCTTGCCAGTTTTGTTAGCTTGAACTTCACTTGAGACGCAACCGCGTGTCTAGATAATAAGTAATCGACATTATACAGCTTAGATGATGATTGATTTTAACTAACTTGTTATTTTTGAAATATCTCTATTTGGACATATCTTAAGAGTATTTCTCAAAAACATACCGAAAGCACACAATATTACTTTACTCAAAGCTGAAAAATCTGCCTACGTCCAGTATTTAAGAAAAAGGTGACGAAAACATGTTATATATTTTTCTTGAAAAGTTGCGTTTTTGCAGTTATCATTTTATTCTCCGGGGACGGTGGCATTGTATTTATAACTTTAGGGGTTTATTTCGAGGGGTCGATTCATATATAATACGTGTTCCCAAATGTGGTCAGTTGGCACATTAAAAGTAATTTATAAGTTTTTTTGTTGACTTAATTGAGTGATGGCGCGACGGGAATTTAGCTGTCACACTAACAAAGGGGCTTCAGGAATGATAAGAAACTATTAAATAGGACCTTGATAATTAGATAGATTTAGTAGCAATTCCTCCAGATCCAAGTTTCACTATGAAGGAGTAAGCGAAAATGATAATATTCAGAATAATTAACTCCACGAAATATTCCAGGAGACTGGTGACGCGGTAGCCGTGTGTTATAGTACCTACATGAACCATTTGGAGCCATTCTTGACCCTTAAGTTAATAGCTCAAAATATTTTTAACATAAACACATCAAATTCGGTTTATTGATTAAAACCCTAGAATAACTAGAACCCCAAATTTCATAAATATACAGCTCAAACGGTTATTGAGATATTCAGTCTAAAAATGGGCATTTTTTATCACTGACTGACTCAATCACTCATCAAAATTCTAACCTACATCCAGATGACTTACAAAGTTGAAATTTGGTATCCAGTAGCCCGTTATTGTATGGTAGGTATAGAGGAAAAATAATATTCGAAATCCTTTCGAAATTATTAAAGCAAAATCTTATTCTTTCGTAGGAGAACAGGTTCCTAACATTTTGCTTAGAATTATGTACCTATATTGAAAAATTTTACAGATCGCTTTGGAGTGAACCATAATAATAATTTAATTGCACAAAGTAATTATAAGAACAGAAGCCAGAACTTGGCACCCATTTAGATCTCAATTCGTCGACAACCACGCCTAGATATTCTAAATATTGAACATGGCTCCCATTTTCACATAAATTTATGTTTTTTATGGAATACGCTAGACCTACGCTACATTTTAGTACATTCATTTTAGGTCTACACGTGTCGCTCTATTTCCTAATCTGCTAATAATTATCCTACTTAGATTACCTAGCTTTAATAATGATTAAGTTACAGTTAGGTTCTGCAAATAAAAAAATAAACCAGTTTAGAATTAATAACCAGTAGATTTTTAAATAATCATATTATTTTGTATGATCACACAAAAACATGTAAGTAGGTATGTTTAAATTTAAATTGGTTCTTAGAACTGAGGATTGGGTAGGTACCTACGTGTATTCGTATCTTCCTGTCCGTTTCATTTTCTTTCACAGTTGAACTGAATTTGACGAAATTTGATTTCAGGATACCTTGTAGGTTATAAAGATTTAGAAATTCTAAGTAAAAAAGTATTTGCAAGTAGGTTATATACTTGCAAGATAATAATTATTTTTACATATAAATACATGTAACCTATATTTATCCCCGCGGGTGTAACGGCCGGGAGGACGAACAAATGCATTGTTTTACTTCGAGGATATGTATGATGTAATAAGTGCTGATATTATATTGTTTTGTTCAACTTCAGGCTAGATAGTATACCATGTTATTTCCCAAAATATTTAATTTACATACAATTCAGATAAGTAGGTACATGGTATATGAAAAAATTATAACAAAATGTACATCTCTATGTAGAGAACCAAAGATATTTAAATATAGATTCAATTTAAAGTGTTTGTAGAGAACGGACTCAACATTGAGTCCGTTCTCTACGTACGAGTATGTACATACATACTCGTACCTAGCTACAGTGCGAGTCTACCAAGACCCTATATTTATATACCTACCTTGGAATTATTATTTGCAATAACAATATTATCTGCAAATGATAATATGAAATACCTAATGATAAAGTTAATTGAGCCCAGTCAATTATTACATTTTAATTTCCCAATATAAATATTTACGTATATGTATGTATAGGTACCAACATTATAATATACTTTTCAGGTAACTACTTAGCTTGGAAGTATGTCGGTATTTGTCGTTTTAATATTCCAAAAAAGTTTTGATCAAATTTTGTATGTATCTATTAATATAATCTAAATAATAATACATCGATATAGGTATAGACTAGATTCTGGGTCACATACAAAATCCAAGCTAAATGCTATCCGCGTGAGTATATACTTTTACAGCTACATTTGTTTATTAACAAAGGGAGATAAATGTTTTAAAACAGTTTTAAGTTCAACCTAATTACAACCATAGCACCCAGTAATAAAGTCACAAATCTTCAAAATATTATCTAATACTTACGATCATTAGTCACATAAAACGAGCAAAGCAATAAACTACTCCTGTCACTTAAAAGAAATAGACATAAGTTAAAGAACATTTAGTGTGAAATCAACCTTAACAGGCAACGAATAAAGTATGTTTTCCCGTTCTCGCCTTGAGAGCTACATCGTTTTGTTTCGTTTATTTTTTCTTCATCGAAGTTTGTGCGTGTGTTGGCGAGTTTGGCCAAACATTTGTAGCGTTGGTAGCGTGGTTTAAAATATGTAATTTTGTTCAAAATTTTATATTATTTGTTACTTTAAAGCTTAAAATATCTCTTATTCTTTATGTTCTTACCGAAAGTAAGATACTCCGACCGTTAAATTGCTTTTTCGAGCATTATTTTTGCAACTTTTGAATACACACTGCGGCACTGTGAGACGTGTTTATATTGGCTGTGTTCAAACGAAACTAAACAAAATAAGAGCTCACTTTTCAAATGCGCTCTTATTTACCGAGACGTATTTTTTGCGCCGACCCTAAATCTAGTCTATACCTATATCGATGTAATAATAGGAGCTATTAAACTATTTCTACTAATAGATACAAGACAAAAACTAAAGGCCTTCTATATCTGAGTCTTTCCAAACAAGAAATAGGTACCTTACTACCAATACGGAATTATTCCGAATTCCGAATTCAATACCTCTACCGAATTTTACATTTAACTACCTGTATATTTTATTTACAACAAATGTACAAAATATACAAGCAAATGTACAATTATAATATATAAAAAACTTCTTCGAGGCTGCCGCTGCCGCCGATCGGCAAGGTTCCCAGAAGGCTGGCAGCGTTTCCTCTTTGGATGGCCAAGCTGATGCGTTGGCGGAAAAAGCTCCCCGCCCGCCGGTCACCCGAGGCCTCGATTAATTTTTTACATAAAATATTTGCGAAACGACGAGCTTCAGACCCCCACGGACCCATGGTCTCAACCGCAAAAGATGTATTAGATATAGTCAAAATTAGTTTTGACGAGGAAAGAGCTCTGAATATTATGGATGGCGATAGGTACCATGGTAAGATGATGCATTTACACTAAAATCAATGTAATTTTCATTGAGTTTTACACCTAATTTCAGCTGTCTTTCAGCAACTAAGTCATATAAAGTGCAAATTCGATGACGTAATAGCTTATTATAAATAATACCTTCAGCTTTTCAGAACCCTGAAATATGCTTCTAAATTAAGTGAGTCAATTTAATTGAACAAAAATTGTTGTACCTAATACCTAATGCCCACTCTAGGGTCGGTGCCATTGAGCTATATATAAAAAAAGTATTCGTTTGCACAAAGTAGGCATGACAGTTGTGTGTGGACTAAGCGGTACAAAGATTGCAAAGATCTGCCGTTGTGTTGTTTGTTGTGGTTTGTTTGTAAAGGAACGTCGTTGAGCGTTGTTCAAACGAAGTTATTCATTCGCGAACGCTCGCCCAGTCGCCCAGTCGCGCAACAGACTACGGAGCGAGCCATCGTTCGCGAAGTTCATAACTTTATTGAGTCACGTCTTGCGTTGTGATCACTCGGGTTTTTCCTCGTGCGTCAGTCACAGTGTCAGTAATGTGGAGCGAAAGTGACGGAGAGATGCACGAAGACAGGACGGGGAGATCTAGTGCTGGCTCTGAGGTAGTGATGATTGATGATAGGATAATAGCAGCCACTGCCCCTAACATCTCTAACCTGAACGTCACCAAATCGTCCCGGGTGCATGTTGGCCCAAAATTCGTCTCGGTCACGCAGAATGTGCACAATAGTGAAGTGGTCAAAGGTGAGCGTAATTCTATGACACATCTTTTATCTTACGCTATGGTATATGTATTTGACTCGTATTGTTTTTCCCGTACACACCACATTTATATAGGAGCTAGCGCACGTTATTATTGAGTTACCTACTGCTTCATCCTGTTAGGTTTACATTTAATTAACTAGTATGTGTTGATTTATTATCTGTTATTTGCGTATTATGCTTTGCAGTAGAGCAGCGAAAGTATATATCTCAGTTTTCTTTCTTTTGTTTGAACAATGGATTTACTACACCTTTAATAGAATTATTATTATAATTATAATGATATAACATTATTTATGCATTAGTAAAGACAAAATAAGTAGGTAGGTACATAGGTATAATTATATAAATTAATAATTTAAGGTACATAGTGAAGTGGTCCTAAACTCTCCGGTCCAAAGGTCTCTAAAACATTTTCATAAGTAATGATTTTTTTATTATTGGATTGTTAATCCCTCTATATTATATGCGAATTGCGAACTGTTCTAACCCGTTACATGTTATGCGAGGACATGTACCTACAATTTATTACTTACTTACTTTATCATTTAGTCAAAAACACTTTGTCTCGTTTATATTTGTGTATTGATGCTAAACATAAACTACAATTAGAGGTAGAGAGACCTAGTTACAGTACAGGAGCCTCATTTTACTTATCATTATCTTTTTACTTACCATGATGATGTCAGCAAACATAAGCAATGTAAAATTATATATTAAATTTGGTAAAAATGTATAATATTCTGCAAGTAGATTCTTATTTTGTAAGATTCATATTCTGTAGACTGCAAGTTTAATCAGCCTGTTCAGCCCAATCGCCTAATACCGGCATTTAGTTGAATGCTTAATGTTTCCTGGAAAACCCATAGATGAATAAATCGTCGCGCCCCGCGCGTAGCGAGGATCAATTCTTAATCTATGGGAAAACCGTTTAAAACAAAATGTTTAATGAGAAGACTGAACGACGTGTATCCGCTTAATTCCGAACCGGTGGTAGAGTCAATTGTAACGTTCATAAGTACCTTACCAGGGCCTAAACTGAATAAATGAGATTTTGATTTTGAATTAAATTAAACTATGAAATGAAGTATAACGAACCCGTGCTTTCCGTCGAGATCCTGCGAGAAATAACAGCAGGCATATGATTTGTATTGCTTCAACTGTAATACGTACCTACACAAACAAAAATATGGCCTGTGTGACGCCATATTTGTTTTGAAGATTCGTGGCCAAGAACTAAACCAAATTTCATAAATTGTATCTAAAATTCCTAGTGCCTGTTTTTGGGTTTTTAGTTAATATTTTTAATGTAGTTAATGTAGTTAATTCAGAATCCGAGTTTTTCTTTTTCATTAGGTACCTAGTTACCTAAATAGTTTATTTAATTTCACACTTTTTAGTTAGACACCCAAATAAATAATGTTAAAATTAAAGCTTTAATTTCAGTTTCAGCAATCGGTTAATAACAAAGAAGCTGTGCTACAATGAGAAACACCGAAGGAGTTGAAATTTTTTATTAGAATCGTGAAACAACAAACATTGTCCGTTTTTAGGTTTTCGTACAAAACGGAACCCTTATAGGATCACTCGTGCGTCTGTCTGTCTGGTCATGTCACAGACATTTGCTTCGAATCTACTGGACCAAATCGGGTGAAATTTAGAATGGTGTGACTGTGAATAGATGTGTGGTGTGAATTCTGTGGCCCAAACTGAGATGTGCAAAGTAAATAAATAGGGGACAAATTAGGAAATTAAAAACAAAGTTTTGCAAACCTTACTGTGTCGTAAATCAAATCAAAGGGCTCGTTATGAGGTAGGTACTCAAATATATTTTTGTTATTATTGTAAAATAAATAGTTTTGAGTTTATTCATGAAAGAAGACGAAAATTGACCATCTCGAGCGTGGCAGATTAACATAAGGGGGGCAACCTTGCACCTTGTGAAGTACTCTCACCAAATCTGAGCCCTCTATGTAGTGTCGAACGCCTAGGGTAGCCCGTCAGATTAGTAAAAAAAAATCGATGGTTTGAAATACTCGAGCGCGTCAGATTAAGGTAAGGTAAGTTAGTTACATGCAAAATAGTGTACATTTCAATAATCTGACAATTTGGGCGTGACGAAAGAAAATTGGAGACTCGCAAAGTTGCAAAAAAAAAACGTCACCTGGATTTTCTCGAGCGCGATTAGTATTTTTTTTATTTTGACGGAAATTAGTCACGAATCACGGAAATATCTTAATCTGCCGATTTGCACAAGCCGGCTAGCTAGCTAAAATCATTATTAAGTGTATAGTCCAGGAATATTATGAGTTTCACCTCAGAATGAGAGATAGTCAGCTATTAACTTGTATAAACCTTTATTTTGACACCCTAAAACTTGTCTCAAAAGCTACTTATCTTAGGGTGCCCGCGACTACTGATTTTTCAAGGTCAAAGGTAAAAAAATCATTTATTTCAAATATCTCGTTTCCTATGGGCTTTTTGGTATATGTATTCATAATAAATATTGTAGAAAATTAAATTCTCTACAACTTTTGTGCAAACATTTTTTCGATATCTTGAACCATTTTCGAGATTTCGATATTTTTTATACATTTTTTTTTTCAAACCGTCAGATTAAGGAAATCCCTCAACATAATTGTCAGATTATGGGTCAGTACAACAAGGCTATCAAGAAGAACCGCCTGTATAAAAATCTGACGCGCTCGAGTAAATCAAGGTCACGATTTTTTTTTGCATTTTCAAAAATCGGCCCTGACTGATGGTCACGTCCAAATCGTCAGTCTTTAAAATAGGAGCTACTGGAGGGTTCACTTAACATCCCTTATCAATTTCTGACGCGCAACTGACAGTAAATTTTTTTTTTAAATATTTTCGACCCCTTCGTACGGCCCACCACGCAAAACGGCAGATTATTATTTTTCCGTTATCAGACAGACGTGGCGCGACTACCCTATTAATATCTGACGCGCTCGAGTATTTCTTGGTGACTGTTTTTTTTTACATTTTTGAAACCCTGTAGACGCTCCCCCCACCGCTGAAGGGGAAAATATCACATAACCTTTTTTTCTTTATTCCACCTAATCTTCAAATTCCAGTAGGTCCCAAAGACGCTCGAGTAACTACAAATTTAGCATCATTGCCTCCCCTACCATTACTATATAAGTCTGGTCAAGCGTTTTAAAATTTTAAGGTCTGTCACATTTGAGTACTTAGGTACCTAACATGATAAAATATTTTTAATTATTCAATTTCTAATGAGGGTGTTGGAATGCAATTTATATAATTTGTATTCAAAATTAAAAGTTTATTAATGTTTAGTTTTACATTTTTTCTAGTCGTTCAGCATCTCATGACTATCTTTGTTTTAATTTAAACGTATGTTGGTTTTTGTGCTATTTAAAACTACAATAATTGTTTATTAGCACTTTCACGGACACTCAGATGAAGTTGGCATTCTGAAAATGACACTAAAATTTTTCATATAAAATAATACCACGCGTATAGCCGGACTGCCGTAATAAAAAAGCCTGGGTACCTTTAGTATGACGGTACGTCGATAACCGGTACCGTCGACAGGCGGACTATCGTATCAAAGAAGTTAGTTTACTTGGTATATGGCGATCCGCCCATAGCCGGTACCGTCTACAGGCGGACTGTCGTATCAAAGGAGTTAGTTTACTTGGTATATGGCGATCCGCCCATAGCCGGTACCGTCTACAGGCGGACTGTCGTATCAAAGGAGTTAGTTTACTTGGTATATGGCGATCCGCCCGTAGCCGGTACCGTCTACAGGCGGACTGTCGTATCAAAGGAGTTAGTTTACTTGGTATATGGCGATCCGCCCGTAGCCGGTACCGTCTACAGGCGGACTGTCGTATCAAAGGAGTTAGTTTACTTGGTATATGGCGATCCGCCCGTAGCCGGTACCGTCTACAGGCGGACTGTCGTATCAAAGGAGTTAGTTTACTTGGTATATGGCGATCCGCCCGTAGCCGGTACCGTCTACAGGCGGACTGTCGTATCAAAGGAGTTAGTTTACTTGGTATATGGCGATCCGCCCGTAGCCGGTACCGTCTACAGGCGGACTGTCGTATCAAAGGAGTTAGTTTACTTGGTATATGGCGATCCGCCCGTAGCCGGTACCGTCTACAGGCGGATTGTCGTATCAAAGGAGTTAGTCTAGTTGGTATATGGCGATCCGCCCGTAGCCGGTACCGTCTACAGGCGGATTGTCGTCTCAAAGGAGTAAGTTTACTTGGTATATGGCGATCCGCCCGTAGCCGGTACCGACTACAGGTGGATTGTCGTGTTATAGGAGTTAGTTTAGTCTCCGGTATGACCTTTCGTCCATAGGCGGATCATCTGTAGCCGGATTGTATAAATAATCAAATATATCTAGGAACTTGCAATGCGTGCGACGATCCGTCTCCAGGCGATACTAATCGTATAATCATCTAAATCAAAGAACAATTGTTTGTAAGGGTTAAATAAAAACAGCTATTTTTACTATAGGAACTTTAATTACCGCTATCCATTCAGGATGCATAAACTGTATATAAGCATCAAAATCAAAATAATAAGAAAAAAACAATCAAAAGCAGATAGGTACACCTTTTATGTGTACGCTAAATTTCACAAATAGAAGCATAAAAACTTCAATTTCAAAACTTGAATAGACAAAACAATAGGTATCATAACAGTTCTAAGTATCTAGATACTATCAGTCTTTAATCAGTCATAATATTTGGATGGAATTAGAAACTAGGTAACTATCTATAAAATAAAAAAACATTAGAAAAATAATCAGTCAGAAGTATTAAGATGCCATTCTTCGAAACATTCTGGGCAAAGTGGTGGTGACCTATGACATCCTTTGCACCTATAGCTAGTCTCACGGCGTATTTTTTTTTTGAATTTTCTTTCGCTGGTATACGCGTTGGCCAATGGATTTGTGGTTGTGAGGAAGTACTTGGTTGTGGCTCAGCTGGATTTGCTTGAGCCGTTCTTTTGTGCCAATGTAGCCCCCCTTCTTGAACTAAATCTTTTCCGATCACACCTGTTTGAAGTTGCAATAGATTTTTTATCAACTGATCTCTATAATCAACGTATTCGTATTTTGGATCTTTTTTTACATACTTTTTGAATAAATAAAAAGCATTCCAAACACCGATGTCTAGCATGTGGAACAAAACCTTTTTATACCATCGTATTGATTTGCGTGGTGACGAATAATAACTTATCATTTGATCTGCGCGATCAATACCTGCCATGTGGTTATTATAATGCAGAACTTCTACAGGCTTGAGCTTCTTTTGCCCTCGCCTGTTAGTTATTTCAGCCATACCTGGTTGTTTTAGCGTATTTATCATTAAAACTTGACGTTTGTCCTTCCAGTTGCTCACATATACCTTATTTTTCCTGAGCCAAAAGTATTCCCCCTTTTTCATTTTTTTTTTAATTACAGCTTCAGGGTTTCCCTTTCTGTTGGAACGAAGGGTCCCAATTGTGTGGGTTTTAAGGTCTAAAAGTTTCTCTGAGAGCGGCACAGAATTATAAAAGTTGTCCATATATAATTCGTGTCCTTTTAGAAGGTAAGGTCTCATTAATCTCAATACCAACTTCTGTAACTTTGATCCAGTTTCACCAGAATCATCCTCAAGATCCTCTGTTCCAGTGTACATCTTAATATTCAATACGTATCCGTCAGAGGTGGTAAGAACATAAAACTTTATTCCATATTTAGTTTTTTTGTTTTTCATAAATGTACGGAATATCAATCGCCCTCTAAAAAGCATTAAAGACTCATCCAGTGATAGCTCTTTTGTTGGATAAAAAACAGTTCTAAAATTTTCTGTAAGCATATTTATAAAGTCACTTATCTTGGCAGATCCAACAGAGTTCAATTGGGAAGCATATAAACACCGTAAAATTTGCTCGTAACGTCGACCTGACATTTTATAGCTAAAAATTGGGTGATAATACAGTGGGTCACTGTGCGTAAAAAGCTTTTGCCTTTGTGGAATTTTCACGTGCCCTTGAAGCAATGAAAGTGCAAAAAACTTCTTCATTTCATCTGCATTCGTTTCACGAAAAGCCTTCATTCTGCAGTTTGTAGTATGTGGGCGAGATTGGTTCACTAACGCGTTGCCGTAAGCGTTAGTACATGTTACACTAAATAATCGATTATTTGCGATGTAAAAATAATATCAAACATTTCTTGAACAGTGGTATTTTCGTTGATATCAACGCGGGGGCCAGTTGTTGTATCATCAAAATTAAAATTGGGAATATCAGATACAGAATTTTCCCAACACTCACTTTCTGGAGGTGGTGTACTCGAACGAACAGGTTGTCGCGCCTGCCCTCGTGTTGACTGCTGTAAAACTAAATCTTGATGTGCTTGACTAGCACTGTAAGATTGGCGGCGCTCGATAGTAGCTAGGCGTGCACCTACAGGTTCACTAGAGGAAATAGAGAGGTGACGACGCTCCTCGGAAACACAACGTCGATGTGGCTGATTGTGAGGGCGTCGGCGTTCTTCAGAGGCAGATCTTGTTTGTGGCAGCTCAACAGACTCACTGTGAGGGCGTCGGCATTCTTCAGAAGCAGATCTTGTTCGCGGCAGTTCAAGAGACCCACTAAGAGGGCGTTGGTATTCCTCGGAGGAGCATTGGTTCTGTGTGAGTGTGTGAGGCCTACAAAAAGAGCGGCGGCTCTCCTCGAAAGAAGCGCGGTGCTCTAAAGGGCTAACAGGAAGACAATCTTCGGTTGAAGTATCAGAAATATCAGAACAAAGACTTTCTGACACGCGGCAATGTTTTGAAATTCGATTAGTTTTTGGGTTACTAAAAATTTCCAGGCTTGAATCACTGCTGATACCGTCTCCGTTCTCTGGTTCGTAATTACCATCTGAGCCGTACTCCCCGTCTACATCACTATATGGGTCGCGGACGGAATATATTATGTCACTACGATCTTCTTCTTCGAATAAGTTTGGGCATTTTTGAGAACAAGTTCTTACCCGTTTGGCTTCGATAGTACTCTTGGGTAGTGTCTTTGAGCATTCGCCATCGCCGTCAGATGTTTTTGGACGTTTTTTGGTCAATTTCTTTTGTTCTGGAGCCATCTATGAACAAAAATATTCGTCAGAGAAATAATCATAGAAAAAAGAATACGTACACATATTTATTTCGTGTTTTATTCATATAAATTGATAATGAAATAGATAAAAATAATATAATTTAACAGTATAAATAAAAAAGTAGTCCGTTCTATAAAAATAAGCAAGTTTCTTACCTCTTCAGCCCGCTGATAACGACGAACGCTCCGAGCAAACAGCGAACACGGGCTCCGCTAACCGTGACACTACAGGACTGTTTGCATAGAAAACTAACGTCCAGAGGCGCGTCGTCACACAGACATGTGCGTCGATGTGTGAGTGTGGAGCGGCGGGGGGATCTCGAAATATATTTATATTTCTTTTTGCCTTGACACTAGACAAATTTAATTGAGTGCAATATGACACTGGAATGCGTGGCTTCATAGTAATGTTCGCAAATTTACACGGGTATAGGCGGTCTGTCTGTTTTGACTTGGTAAAATTAACCGCCTGTGGGCGTAGTGTCATATCAAACACGAAAAAAAATACGCCTCTGGCCGTGTCGTCAACGAAAGTGTTAGTAACAATATAGTCTACTTTCCCGTTAAATAATAAATATAATCGTAAAACTAAAACATCGGATTACCTTATAAATTGTTTTTGGGGCTACCTTGATTGGCATAATTGGCTATTTCACGGAACGAATCTACCATCAGGTACCTATATATAGATCATGTACTTTACACTATAGTTGGATTTTTAATTAGGTGGACTGATTTGACAGTTGTCGTAATAAATATTTCGTTACTCAGAAATTATTTAATATTAGATTGACTTTTATTGATAAAAATTGATATGGTCAAACCATGAAACAGTAATTTTAATCATATTGCGGTCGTAACTGTAAGTTTAGTCCAGCTAATAAAAAATCCGACTATAGTATTTATTTTACGTCAATAGGTGACAGTGACAGAATTACCCGAGTTATCATTGCGAGGAGAAGTTATCATTGCGAGGAGAAGTTATCATTTCGAGCCATCGACTTATATTCTAGCGAACGAGCATTGAGTCATGACAAGTTTTTTTTATATCTATGTACACATTATTGGTTCACCTTATACTTATTTCTACGTGTTATTTGCCTTTATTTGTACATCGAAATGCTTCTGTAGTTGATTGCATTGATAACGAAATCATTTACACACACACAAATACAAATTACAACACTTATCTTTCGCAGGTTCCTTTGATGCAAAATAATATTTCAATTATGGTATAGGTACGGTAGTATTATTATCTATTCTGTGGTATAGGCTTGTTTTATTCAGAGAGAGCGTACCCGTGTTGTATCTGCCTACTTGCTATTATAGATAATGATTTACGTAGGTACCTTAACATTTACATAACTATAAACTGATTAATCGTTTACTAGTTTAGTTTATTCTACCTCACACCTTTAAGATTTCTTGATTTACTTAAACATTATTTAACTTTTAGTTCAACGATATCTATCTACAGTCTATCGTGTTGAGGACAATTAATATAATTATTTGGGTTGTACCGTAAGATAAAATATAAGGCAAATGTTTCATTCATTGTTATTGTGACTTCAAAAGGTTATCAATAGATACTTTTGTTGCACAAAATATTTCATAATTTTAACCGAATAAATATACACATAATATTCGTACATAATATGTATAACCTATCCTCGACATAAGAAACGGTAGCGGTTATTTTGTATCTAAAACCTATAATTGTGACTGATGTTTAGTTAGGCTCTCAGCACTGAGACTATTAGTAGTAACTAATAGTAGTCTAACTAGTATCAATATTAGTGCACAGTGTGTTAGTTGGACTGTACTTTTTTAGTAGAGATAGTTTAAGAGCCGGACAGTTATATTGCTACGGAAATGCATGCAGATCCAGGGCTAGGGTTGGACAAAATACTACACTTTGAAAAAATATAGTAGGTATATACGAAACATTAAAAAAATATTTGCTCTCCTTGTATCATTTAACATTTTTTTTGGTCGACAGTATTTAGTACTGACTGCCCAAACATAGTACAATACTATATGTATATTGTAGTAGGTACGGTTGGCAACCCTACCCACGGCGCCGGCGGAAGCTAGTTGTTAATTTAAATACATAGTAAAATAATATCTGCTAGGTACTTTTTTACATCTACTTAATCTCTTCTATTTTTAACTAACTGTCCCCCCCGCTTTCACCCGCGTTCC
Source organism: Ochropacha duplaris (assembly GCA_951361185.1). Lineage (NCBI taxonomy): Eukaryota > Metazoa > Arthropoda > Insecta > Lepidoptera > Drepanidae > Ochropacha > Ochropacha duplaris. Next base: position 9,483,834 of record OX592690.1, read on the forward strand.
CGTTTTCGCAACATAGCATGATGTTTTACAGCCTATAATATATAGCTTTCCTCGTTATATGGGCTATCCAACACTAAAATATTTTTTCTATTCGAACCAGTAGTTCCTGGGATTAGCGTGTTCAAACAAACAAACTATTCAATATATTCAGGTATAATATAAGTATAGTATAAATACACACATAAATATATAATTACACACTCACTCAGGACAAAAAATAGATGATCAAAGTATCATGCAAAGAAATATTATGTTCCTAATAGGAATCGAACCCACGACCTGTGGGCTAACAGGCAGTGTATCTTATCAACCACACCAACCCTTAAGTCTACTGATTAACTTTAATGCTATGATTGGTATGACAAATACAAACAACAATAATATAGAATAAATTAGTACAGCCCAAAAATTGAGCCTTGAGATACCCTTGTTTGTTATGTTACTAATGCTAAGATAGAGATATATATTAATTACGGTAATATTTCCGCCACACCGTTGATGAAATCATTTTCATCAATGTCATGTTCATAAAGGTGCAACCAAAATTTTCTAATTTTGATATATATACTATTTATTGGCATGTTTTAACGACTACCTACCGGCTCTTGACATTCACGTGCTCTTGTAATATTTTTTTCTTATGCTAAATGACGAAATATTATTTTAATATTTTTTTATGATTAAATCACCTATAGATTCAAAGAAAGAAAAGGACCGTAGTTGATTTTGTAGGACCATATACCTATAAAATAAAAATAAAATAAAATTCTTTTATTTCAGATAACTACCGTCCTTATATTGTTAGTACAATACAAGTGCTTAAGAGCTATGTTAGTAATATTTATCATCATCAACCTGGGTAATTGTCACAAATTATGTGAAGTAGCCTAAATCTGCCTAAAGTGGGACCATCGAGTCTCTCCGCAAATATCCTCAGGACGCTGTTGGTGCTCCCCCCTCACCCTGTGCCAAATTGATGCCACTTTCTTGCGCATTAGTGCATAAAAGTCATCAGTGTGCGAATTTGCAAACATTGCTGATGCACTACAGTATGGAGGATGTCTATGTTGCTTCTTATATACTGACCGTTTTATTTATCTGTGAATTGAAGGAGCGTGAACCTGGTCGCATTGATAAGTTTCTCAAATTAAGAATCTAAACAACGCGTTAGCTCGCTCAAATCTTAATGATCAAATGCAACATTATTAGGATATTGTTTATGACAATTACAGCTATCTCTCGATAAGAGCATTATTTCTTTGTTAATGAAGATCAAAATAAAAATGTTCCATACCTACCTTAAATATGCTGCATTCGTTTAGTGTTTAGACGATACAAACTACAAACAATACCGGTGAAGCAAGTGCGAGTCGGACTCGCGATCGCGCAGCGAGGGTTCCGTACAAACTTGTAGGTAACACATAAAATTCAAATGCATATTAAATACCTACTATTTAAAAGCGTTTCAATAAACCCTTTTATGTAGGTAACCGTCTCATAAACATACATATGTATTTCTGAATCTTACCTATAGTAAATAAACTCAATAGATTTTTTCTTGCTATCTCAGTGCGAGTGCGAGTATTAATAGTTATAATTTCTACTCATGATGATGATGTACAATTTATCAAAATTATAGTAGCCTTGTATACTTTGTTTAACTGTTTAATAAATTAACAATCGATCAAACTTGAAAATGTGCCAGTCCTCCAACGATCTGCATTACCTACCCTATGTCCATATATGGTGAATGATATCTTCAGAGTAAACCCATGTGTAGTTCGTTCATTAATGATTTCCTCGCTATCAACGATGATCAAAAATTCTTAACAAACATTCTGTAAAATGTTCTACCTCACGATGAAAATAAAAATGTTTCTATAAAGGTTTTAAATTTGAACATATTTTCTAAATATAGAATCACACATTTTCGTACTTCTCATGGTAAACGCTTCAGTGATGTCTTAAACATTTCCGTTGGTAATGTTTCAGGCCGGATTCTGGGCCTAGAGCTGATCTCTCCAAGGGATCCGCTCAAGCTGCGCTGCAGTGTCGCTGTCTTCGTGTGTTGGACCTTTGTGATCGTTTCTGTTCTCGCCATCTACCTATTATATTTTGCTTTTACAAAGCAACCTACTCGCCTTGATCTTGGTACGTTTATTGCCAATTTCAGGCCATTTATTCCATATTCTACCTATCTAGTCCGAATTATATTTGAGTATCAAAGAAACCAAATTATTTACTATAAATTTATTACAAAATACATTACCTCAATTTTACTAACCGGTTGACACCGGTGTCAAATTTAATTCAATACTTTCCATTTTGGTTATTAGGTCTAAAAGAGGACTGGTACCTGCGCCGCGGTGATTGGCAAGCTCTCAAACCTTACAATATCAAATTTCTGAAATTACCCGTACCGAACGTGATAATTGGACATAGTGCTGGTGTACCCTGCACGGGAAAGTTCAACTGCGTAGAAAGAGTGCTTGGTATACAAAAAGCAGATTTGGGCAGAAACTGGGATGACATTTCACCAAATTTCCTTGTGGGTGGCGAAGGATTCATATTTGAAGGTAGAGGCGCGAACGTTCACTCAGCGATGATGAAGTCTGAGAACCGTAGGAGCATCAGCATTATGTTTGTGGGGGACTTCACGACGGCAATGCCAGTGCAGTCGCAGTTTGATCACCTTAATATCTTGCTGGAAGAGTTAGTGAATGTACAAGTGTTAAAACCAGATTATACCTTATTCGGCCACTGTCAGATATCCACGTTTACCATCAGCCCAGGCCCAAATATTATGAATAGATTAGACAATTTCACACATTGGGAACCATCTCAATCAAATCTATGTCTAAAAAGTAGATGATATGGTAATGGATTGGTTGATCAACTGGACTGCCAAGCATGGTTTGTAAATTGAACGTAAAGTTACGGTCATAATAAGATTGTTTCCTGTTGGTTTATACGCTTGATATTGATAAGTAATGAATGTTGTATATCTGTGATAAATAAAACCGTGTATTAATTAAAACAACAAATATGAGATAAGGAGAAAATAAAATTATTTTATCAAATTAAGTTTAATAATGTGGCAAAAAAGAGTTTTAAATGGAAGTATTAATGATGAATGTATTAAAGTTTCATAAAAAGTCTGAGTACTTACATCATGACGTCACAAACCAGTATTTCATACAAAACTTCATAATTATTAACTATCGCTTTCGATGAATAAATAGAAGCCGATTTGATCAGTCAACATCCCTTGTTTCCTAAAAAGATTATTCAGCCAACAAAGGTTTCGAAAGAGATCCATTTATATAAATACTAGTTTTCCGCTCAGCGGTTTCACCCGCGTTCCCGTGGGATCTTATGATTTTCCGGGATAAAAAGTATCCTATATGTTATTCCAGTATATGATCTACCTGTGTGCCAAGTTTCATCAAAATCCATACAGTAGTTTTTGCGTGAAAGAGCAATAAACATCTTCACATACATTTTCACACGCATCCTAACATACTTTTACATTTATAATATTAGTAGGATAGGATTCACTCACAGTAAAATTAGGACAATGTGCAATATTATAATACTTATGATGTATAGGTACATACCATTTCCAGTGAAAAGGCAGGGGAAAAGAAGAGTCACGAAGATATTTAACAAAATATCTATATTTATATATCGATATCTATACATAATATATAATAAAAATGTAAGGGATCGCTGTCTGTACATAGAAGATAAATGAAAAAAATATTATTGGGACCTTTATCAACGCAAATAGAACCCAAAACAATGATTTTTAGTATTTTTGTCTGTTTGTCTGTGCGTTTGTTAACGCTAATCTCAGAGACGGCTTATCCGATTTAGATATGGTTTTCACTAATATATTGTGGTAAGCTTCACTTAGCATTTAGTGTTTGTTTTATGTCAATCGGTTAATAAATAAAAAAGTTATGCCAATTTAAAGAATCCCGTCGAACATTTGTTAATATCACACTAATATTATAAACGTGAAAGTTTGGGTGGATGGATGTTTGTTACTCTTTCACGCAAAAACAGCTGAACGGATTTTGATGAAAATTGGCACACAGGTAGATCATATCCTGGAATAACACATAGGTAGGATACTTTTTATCCCGGGAAAGGATAAGATCCCTCGGGAACGCGGGTGAATAACGCGGGGGACAGCTTTATAATAATACATGAAAGTTTGGTTAGATGGATGTTTGTTGCTACTCTTTCACGCATAAACAGATTTTGATGAAACTTGGCACACAGGTGGATCATATCCTGGAATAACACATAGAATAAAGTTTTATCCCGGGAAAGGATAAGATCGGTATAGAGAAAGGATTGGTATAGAGACAGATGGAATCTTTGAGAAGGACATAGGATAATTTTTATCTTAGAAATCATCTTTTAAGGGGGTGAAAAGGGTGGTGACATTTTGTAAAGGGAATCAATAAAAGAGGTCTATAAGACTTTTATCATGTAACTTTTCGTTAGAATTAAAGAATATTTATGCAATTTTTACCAACTAGTCATCCCTTATAATTTCTTAGGTATTCTTAAGTAAGCTTATTGATGAAAAAACAAATTGGATAAAAAATAAGCTACCTACCCAAATTACTAATTCCACGTGGACGAAGTCGCGGGCAAAAGCTATACATAATAAATAAATATGTTTTATGAAATAGAGGGTTATAAAACAAGAATCAAACAAACGAAAAGACATATAAAGTTTGAAATTTATGTTTGAGAATATGTATAGAAATAGAAAAAAATATAGATCGCTTATGAATTGAAGTATTTAATATAACTTTAAGACATTACTTACATTATATCACTAAAATAGTTTCTAACAAAATGTTAACAATATGTTGGTTAAAATTGATCTCTTTAAACATTTCCTTATACGGACTAAGTAGTTACGCAGTATTCTAGATTAGTATTTTACCTAATTTTGTGAAATCCTATGGCAGGTTGTTTAAAAAAGTTATATTGTTACTAACCTAATTTAAAACAGCATTATATTTTTGTAAGACAACATGTTTAATTTGAATTTTAATCGACTTAATATAAATTCTGTTTCCCATGTGTTTTGTATACCTACATGTGCTCGTCAGGACACTTTTTTATAATACTTTAATTGGGGTTTTTTAAATCCTCATAGCAACCTCATAATAAGGTTTAGTAAATTAAATGTTAGCTTTTTCTTCCCATCACTTGAAATGGCTCGGTGATATACCTACTTGGTGATAAAAAAACACCTGGTTGGGTATATTGTTATTTTGTGCTACTAACGGTAGCGAGTAAAATAAGAATAGATTAAGGTACAATTATCAATTTCTCTAATGATTATGAATGTTTCGGGGCTAGGACCCATGTTTTTCAATAACACTAATCCCATGTGTAAAATAATTAATAAAATAAAAAATATAGGCTTAATTCTTTTGTGGCTATGGAATCAATATATACTATGTTATTATTGTTCTTACGAGTACCTATTTATTAAAACCTAATTCATGTCTTAAACATGATAAATACGAAAATTACTTGACTACAGAGGATTTATAAAATTACTAGCTGTTTCGCGCGGTTTCACCCGCGTTCCCGAGGGATCTTATCTTTTCTCGGGATAGCCTATGTGCTATTCCAGACTATAAAATGTCTCCATGCCAAATTTCATCCAGATCCATTCAGCCGTTCTGGCGTAAATGAGTAACAAACATCCATCCATTCAAACTTTCACATTTATAATATTAGTAAGATATCATAATATTTCCAGAAAAATATGATTGCACAACGTTGATAACAAAATATTGTACCTACTGAAGTCAGCGACTTGAATGCGGTTGAAACCACGAGTGGCTCTTTATATTATTATTGATACCTACGTGAAGAAAAATCTTTGTACCCACCTTTTTCTCCTCTGTCTACCTTTGTCTGGTTTTTTGTAGGATTCAAATCCACGACCTTCGCCGCGGTATCCTAGTCACTACCATTGAGCTATCATCGCCATCGCCTGTTTCTCTATGGCAGGTGGGCTTACCATCGTCTCTTTGCGATTTAGCTTTCTAAAATTAGAAACCTAAATGATTCAGTTCAGTGTGAATTCAATTACAAGAGTATTAAGGGCTGGTAGTAGGCTGTGCACTCGTAGGTACTAGAGCACGATGAAGACAGTACATATTCAGGTTGTATTTGCCTTTTAAAAACAAGTGCAAGGTCAAAATAATGTCAATTTTATACGGATAATATAGATAGAGCTTGGACGAATAAACCACAGATAGAGTCATCCACGAAAACGCGCCCCACTATTTTTCCTAATCCCTTACAGTGCAAGAGTACATCCTTTCGTACGATAGTGTTGTAGTACTGTCGATATGTGTATGTCGTGATGCACACTTGCACTGTATAGGAATGGGGCGTGCATTCGCGCGTGGATGGCACTATCTGTAATACTTAATACTTTAATATTCATCAGTACGATAACTACATCTGTTGACGGTCGAAGTGGTTGGTTAAACCCACTACTTATCACTCCGCAGGTCGTGGGTTCAATTCCCATCCAGGGTACACACTTGTGTGCATGAAGATGTATGTTAGTCCTGAGTCTGTGTATAATTATCTATTGAAGTAGGCATGTACTTTAAAAAAAGTTTTATATGTAGTAAGTAAGTATAATCAGTTATCTGTTTTCTATAACACAAGCTCTGGTTAGTTTGTAAACAGATTGCTGTGTGAAACAACAACAAAACGAATTTACATGTTTTATTAGAAACAAATTGAAATTGACAACTATTCCGAAATAAGTAGGTAATCACCGTGTAGGTAATAAAGCGCAATTTTGTCACCAATCTCTCCGATAGCATTTGTGATTATTCGAGCCCACAGAGCAAATTAATACTATTCGAACCAATCTTCGAACTTGTAGCTGTATTAGATATACCTATACATATACAATAAAACTCGCTTAATACGATCACGTTTAATACGATTTCTCGCATAATACGCCATCTTATATTGGTCCCTTTTCTAACATTTTTATCACACTTAATACGATTCGTCATCACGTTTTATACGCCATCTGTGCAACTGAAATCTTATGTCTCCAAGGGAGAAACTTGCCAGTATAGAGAGACTCACTGTCCTTTCCTGTGCCAATTCTGATGGGTCGAAAAAGTTATTAAAGCTATTGGTAAGGCGAAAAATCCACGTTGCTTAAAAAAACGTCAAATCGCTCCCTGTAACATATATTATGATGCATAAGTAAAGGTTCTCGAGCTAGGATGACTGGCCTTCGTTTTATCAACTGGTTAAAAGCTTTAGAAGATGATTGTAGACGCATAATTCTCTTTCAAACAAACTTATAAATAACTATACATATAATTCAATAAATATCTACACAAAATGAATACGTAAATGATATGTTTTATTTTCCCTATCCCGCATAATATGCTTTTGGCTGAGTCCCTTCAAAAGTTTTACTGTAGTTAGCATTGAACTGTAAGTAAGTACATATATATTGTGATTAACTATAAGTTGGTAGGTAGGTATTCATATTTAACTTATTTATTATAACTGTTTATTAAATAAGTACCTGTGTTACGTTTGAAACGCAATTGACTGATATTCAAAATAAAATGGTATGTAATAAAATCGAAATTCTTCGTATATTTTTAACCTTTAATTTTAATAACATTTTAATTTTCAGTTATTTTCGAAAATAGTAGACTGAATGATAATTTGTGAGTTCATAACAGATCCGTAAGAATATTGTTTGTATAATAATAATAAAAAATTATGCGCTGATGATAAAATTACATGTATCGAACTAGCTTTTCTCTCCGTGGTTTCACTTGTATTTCCCTATTTTATCATATCTTAGTTCACCGTTACGCAATAAGAAGAAGCCCTATTCTCTAAACTCGAAAAAAGTACAATAACTACAGGATAAAATAGAAGTATCTCATTTTAAAACCCCTATCGAGTCCTTTTGTCTGGCGTATGGGACTGTGACAGGACCGACCAAAAACTAGGTACATAGATGAGACATAGTAAGTGAGATTACGAGTAGAGTTCGTACAGATAAATATGTTGAGACTGACGCCTAAATGCTTTCTAAAAATGTTGTTACCTAATATGAACTGCAAAATAAAATCACAAAACATAAAGGAATTATATAAAATTCTTTAGGTGTTAATACAGCTGATAAAAACCTGGTCGATATATATTTTTAATCAAAACTGAAAATGATAATTGATAATATTGATAAATGAAATAAATGTAATTAAGTACCTACCTTACATGTAGATATTAAAGGAAATAATAATTTTAAAACTTGCTGTAACTAATATTATCTATTTTTAAATAATAGGCAGGTAAATAAATCATCATACCCAGTTAAGTAAGACAAAGGATGTTCCAAGCTAAAAAAAAGTTTAAAATCTTACACATAAGTGTAAGATTTTTTTTGTTTTTAAAACTATGCACTTAAGTAACCGACATAAGTGAAGAATGCTGACGGTATTTTAAATATAAATTATCCTATAACAGCCCCCACCCAACTAGCACTTTAGCGACAATTGCAGCTAATCTTATTAAAGGCCCATTATATAGTGGAGCCTGCAGCTTGTTGTTGCTAATGAGTGGCAAATTTGAGTGCAACCTGTAAAACAGCTTGAAATTGCATATTTTAATAATACCACTTAGAGTTAAACAGCAGAGGATTTTGCTGCTTTTTAAATGCTGACAACGCTATAAGCGTGTCATATTTCACTAGAAGTGGTAAGCGTTATTTATTAATATCTTTTGTACATCTAACAGGTGCAAAAGAGAGGTAAGTATCACTGTTCTGCAAACTTTACATAAGCAAGCAATATCCACTTTTAGGGGTGTTATATATATAAATAACGTCCAGATAGTAATGTGTGAATGAAAATGAGTGTTCCGTAGACAAAAAAATTATAAAGCCGACTATTTATTTAGGTACCTACCTTACATTATTGTGTATTATTTATCGACTGACAAAACAAGCAAATTATAAAATAAAATAAAAATAAATATCCTCGGACATTTGTTCACACACGGCTATCTGATCCCAAACTAAGCAGAGCTTGTAATATGGAAACCAGATGACTGATATACTACATATACTACTTTTTTTTTGTAAATACATACTTAAATAGATAATTACACCCAGACTCAGGACAAACAGACATGTTCATGCACACAAATGTGTGTCCTGGATGGGAATCGAACCCACGACCTGCGGCGTGATAGGCAGTGTGTTAACCAACCACGCCAACCGGCCCGACATGATAAAACTTTTCTTCATCGCAAAGTCAAAACCTACATTCACTTTATTCTATTAAAATGCAAATTTTCATCATATCGATAGCGCGCAAAAATCTTGAAAGAAAACATAATATGCATATTTGTCAGTAAACTGATCTTTCTACTTTATTCTAGATGCACACGATGTTGAAATTCAAATTGAAAATTACTTACATACTCCAAAGCCTAATTTCAACCAGGTTATGCTAGTTGGGCAAGGATTTACGCAGTTTCATAGGTTCAAAAAGATAATAATTGGTTCACATTATTTATATTGCCTTTTTCAGACCTACCCTTCTCACAATACCTTTGGAACATTGTGAAGAATTCAACCAGAGTTGAGAGACTATCATGTGGTATTGCCCTTATAGCTCTCATTGCCTGCATTACCCTTATACTAGCTTTTACACTCTCCTCCAGTAATGTTCCAGTCATCGATATCGGTAAGTAATTATTGTTGATATACAGTAAAGTATGTGCACACGTTACACGTACATAAATAGACACTGCTTGTGTAGGTAATTTATGCCGACATGTATAGAGTTATTTTTATTGTTATTTACACCAGAAGTAGGTACTTAAAGGTAGATGGGAGCCGGGCCGGTTCTGGGTTCTATGGCAGATTCCTATGGTTAGCAGAGAAAGGCTGAATATGACGATGAAGTAGGTACTAGTATGTTATGTATGGTGTTAATACTTTAACAGATTTATCGTGTACGCTAGCTTAAACTCAAACTCAAAATGTTTTATTCAATTTTGGGACACTTAAGGAACACTTATTGAACGTCTTATTGCTATTTTAATGCTTTTGTTACTGTTACCACCATTTCCAAATAAAGACCTGTCAGGAGAAGAAACGGCGAAACAAACTCCCCGGTTTTTTTTACAATAGTCGCTCTTTTCTCTTTTAAATATAATTATGGATACATTGTATAATATTGTTTAAGAGGAGCAACTCATTGCCCTGCTTTGCCATCATTCATATATTCTGCTACTGTATAGTAAGCTTTTAGACATAATTTGTGTTTGATGACACGTTTAAAATTTTAAAAAGGTAATTCTGTAATTTCTCGAGGTAGCTTATTAAAAAAACGTATACTTTGCCCCACAAAAGAATTGTTAGTTTTATGTAATCTTACAGTAAGAACATAAAGTTTGTCCTTCTTTCGAGTATTATTATTATTCAAATCGCTATTCTTTTTAAGCTGTTAATATTCTTTCTTACATATATTAAATTTTCAAATATAAATTGGCACGGTACAGTCAATATATCAATTTCTTTGAAATTTTCCCTATGTGAATCTTTAGATTTCATATTATAAATTGCACGAATAGCCCGCTTCTGCAACACAAAGATCGAGCCTATGTCAGCAGCATTACCCCATAGAAGAATACCATAGGACATTACGCTATGAAAATAACTAAAGTATACTAAACGGGCTGTATTAATATCAGTTAGGTGTCTTATTTTCCATACGGCAAATGCTGCAGAGTATTTTATTCAAATATGCAATTCGCAAGCACTTATGAATTGTCAGGGTCGTAACTAAGTTACATAAAACGTAAAGTACCAACTTATATCGTTATTTTGATATCGGGTACCTACTACCTGCCCTTATTAAAATAATACTCAAGGGTATGAAAACTATGGTAAAACTAAGTAACCGGCTTTTCGGTTCTTTTAGGGTTTGAATTTCGAAATGTGCTATCGTAGTTCACCCCTATATTTGTTACATAACAACGTGTAGTGTACCTTCTTATTAGATACCACGAAAATACTTTTCCATACAAACCATTGCATGCATCCCCTTAGAGATTGAATAACTAATATAAATAACTTAAAATAACAATGTTTTATTTGTAACAAAATAAATGCGACCAAAAAAATATTATTACCTATACCTACCTACTGCCCATCCAAATGTTGCCATCCCCTTTTATCCTTTAAGAGTTAATTTTGGAAAATGCTTATACAGAATATCCCAGAAGTCAAGAGGAAATCGGGTGTTCGACCAAGTTATAATAGTTATCAGAAAAATATAAAACAAAACTACATAAGTTATGTATTTTAAAATAACGGTCAAGGTCTTTTCACTACTGTTGCAAATCTACACATTTTTAGGGTTCCGTACCCAAAGTGTAAAAACGGGACCCTATTACTAAGACTTCGCTGTCCGTCTGTCCGTCTCCAGGCTGTATCTCAAGAACCGCGATAGCTAGACAGTTGAAATTTTCACAAATTATGTATTTCTGTTGCCGCTATAACAACAAATACTAAAAACAAAATAAAATAAATATTTAAGGGGGGCTCCCATACAACAAACGTGACTTTTTTGCCTTTTTGACGGAACCCTTCGTGCGCGAGTCCGACTCGCACTTGTTTTACTATGTTATCCTAAATAATGCTTCAGTAAAATGTTGTCTAAAATTGCTGTTTTCAAAAATATCAAAATTTGTACCTACCTACTTCGCCAAATATTCGCTTTTCTAGCTTTTACTGATCATCGACATGACAAAAAAAACAGCGTCCATATAATGGTAGGGGAAGCGAATAGGGGATTTCGGGATTTACTCGAGCGCGTCAGATTAACATAAGGGGGGCAACCTTGCACCTTGGGAAGTACTCTCACCAAATCTGAGCCCTCTATATAGTGTCGAACGTCTAGGGTAGCCCGTCAGATTAGTAAAAAAAAATCGATGGTTTGAAATACTCGAGCGTGTCAGATTAAGGTAGGGTAAGTTAGTTACATGCAAAATAGTGTACATTTCAATAATCTGACAATTTGGGCGTGACGAAAGAAAATTGGAGACTCGCAAAGTTGCAAAAAAAAAACGTCACCTGGATTTTCTCGAGCGTGATTAGTTTTTTATTTTTATTTTGAAGGAAATTAGTCACGAATCACGGAAATATCTTAATCTGCCGATTTGCACAAGCCGAAGTAGCTAAAATCATTATTAAGTGTATAGTCCAGGAATATTATGAGTTTCACCTCAGAATGAGAGATAGTCAGCTATTAACTTGTATAAACCTTTATTTTGACACCCTAAAACTTGTCTCAAAAGCTACTTATCTTAGGGTGCCCGCGACTACTGATTTTTCAAGGTCAAAGGTCAAAAAATCATTTATTGCAAATATCTCGTTTCCTATGGGTTTTTTGGTTAATAAATATTGTAGAAGATTAAATTCTCTACAACTTTTGCACAAACATTTTTTCGATATCTTGAACCATTTTCGAGATTTCGATATTTTTTTTTCAAACCGTCAGATTAAGGAAATCCCTCAACATAATTGTCAGATTATGGGTCAGTACAACAAGGCCATCAAGAAGAACCGCCTGTATAAAAATCTGACGCGCTCGAGTAAATCAAGGTCACGATTTTTTTTTGCATTTTCAAAAATCGGCCCTGACTGATGGTCGCGTCCAAATCGTCAGTCTTTAAAATAGGAGCTACTGGAGGGTTCACTTAACATCCCTTATCAATGTCTGACGCGCTCGAGTAAATTTTTTTTTTTAAATATTTTCGACCCCTTCGTACGGCCACCCCCACCACGCAAAACGGCAGATTATTATTTTTCCGTTATCAGACAGATGTGGCGCGACTACCCTATTAATATCTGACGCGCTCGAGTATTTCTTGGTGACTGTTTTTTTTTACATTTTTGAAACCCTGTAGATGCTCCCCCCACCGCTGAAGTGGAAAATATCACATAACCTTTTTTTCTTTATTCCACCTAATCTTCAAATTCCAGTAGGTCCCAAAGACGCTCGAGTAACTACAAATTTAGCATCATTGCCTCCCCTACCATAATCTTTACCTCCCAGTTTACCATGCTTGCCGGACTATTTTTAGAAAATACTGATGCGTGTTTATTTTGATTACAAAAATTGCAAAGTTTAATTGCCGTGACATATTGGGACCCCTTTCACACCTTTCACCTCACAGGTTGAATATCGTGGATTCCGTCACTATAATTAAATCATAATAAAACTACTGTCCAAAGTTCACGTCTCTGGCTTTAGTGACATCAGGATATTGACTTTATTCCCTATAATATGTGCGAGGAGGGCGGTGACTGCCACACGCGTCATACTGGTGCTGCTTGTGGGGGCTGGTCTGCTTGAGTTTGTTGTTTACAAATCAGTCATAATTAAATTATATAGATTACTATTTTTTTGTTGCCGCCATAACAACCAAATATTGTCAGTGAGACTAGATAAATAATGATATGAATGTAATAGGTGTAAGTTGTTTATGAAAAGAGTACTTAATTGCTGAGTTTATTGCCGGCACTTCTCAGCAAAAGCAACCTTCCGAACCGAGCATTTAGAGTTTGACTATTCATAAGTGCCTGTGAAGGCCTATTTGAATGAATAAATATTTCATTTAATTTCAATTCATTTCATTAGGTACATGGTGGTAGGTACTTAGGTCCATGTCCTACCTGCAACCTTAGATCAATCAGTACCTATAATAATAGTTAATTAATATTCTATAACTGTGCAGTTGAATTGCCACGGTGCCATAGGTACCTACCTAGTCAATATCGGTCAAACAGTAAATTAATATAGTCTGGCACAAGTAACAATAACATGATAACAGACCAAGGACTACGTTGGTATATGTATACCACATTTTATAATAATATAGGTATTACAAAAGTATTAGTTATTTTGTGATAATTTTACTGAGAAATATTATGTATATATATATTTTTTATTCTGGATAGGCTTGTGTTTGACTACAATCTCACTATGGTAAGTGATGATGTGGCTGAAGGTGGTAAGCACACAAAGCCTAGATGGGAACTGGCTCTCCAGTGCTGCTGTCGGAACACACCGATAGGTGCTTGGCGACAGATTTTCAACTTGAGGGTGGTAGCCAGCCAGTCGGGTACTACAACGTACCCTACCACTGTGCTATGGTTTCCTCACGATGTTTTCCTTCACCGAAAGCTCAAGCTCATTGTAGGATTCGAACCCACGACCTTCGCCGCGGTATCCCACGTCACTTACCACTGAGCTATCATCGCCTTAAACCATCTCTATGTAGGCGGAATATAGACAAAAGTCATGTTTCTAGTAGGTACATAATGTAAGAATGTTATGTATTTTTGTTTTATTTTAACCTGTCAGTTCTTTCTTGGGACAATCGGAATTTCAGAGACCGCACCACTTGGTTCTCAAATGGGACAATCAGGACGATGACATTTACTTGAAAATTGGGAGCGAATTTTGAAATTTTGAAAACTGTGCGCGAGTTGACGAGTTGTTTGAAACAAAACATAGAACCCGATTCCAGCGACACCTACCGTGTCCAATTTGTGAATCTAAACCATCTGTCATCTGTCAGCCCGATCTCGAGACATGTCAAAAAGTGGTTCTATACCTTAGACGAATAAATTCGTCTAAGTTGTATACAAAATGTATGACAAAAATAATTGTCTTCCATAGATTAAGAATTGGTCCTCGCTCCGCTCTGACCGATTCATTCATCTATGATGTAGATATTAAATTGTTAAACATTTGAATTTTAAAAAGAAGCCCATATAGTCTATAAATGACCAGATGGTCCAAAAATATTTTTAAAAATGTTACCTACATGAGAACGCTGACTTCCGAACCGGTGGTAACTTCTGTAGTTCCACTTTCATAAGTGCCCTCCTAGGGCCTAAACTGAATAAATGGTTTTGACTGTGACTTAGGTATTAAAAACCCTAGAGTCAAAAGGAAAAGTTAGTATGGAGAAAAATGCCGCGTATTCTAACTTTGCAATTGTTGTATTGGTTGTATCTAATCAAAATAAAACAATAAACAAAAGACAACAAAAAACAAAACATTAGTAGTTTCTGGAAATAAACCTGTAAAATAATTTGATTTTGCTGTTGTTGAACGGGGTTCAATTTTTCATGTCATAATCTAGAATCTAGATGAAACTTCAAATAATCTAGAGACGTGAAATCAGGACAGTATTTTAAAGGATCTTTACAGGCTGATTGCCTTAAAAGATTCATCCCTTAAAGATGTTTTGGAAAGATTTATGTTATGGAGAAAAAGAGGATAGTCAAGTTTAATAAATCACAAATTTTAGCGTATGACGGAAATTGTTGAATGTGACTGAAATCAAATAAAAATACAATTTAAGTATATTATATTTTGGCACTCCGATTAGCAGGTAGAAGCTTTTTAGCAAGCGTCGGTTGGAAGGTAGGTAGGTACTTGTCAATCACACAGATATCGATAATCCTGATAGACAACTTACGTAGCAAAACTGTGGCAAAACCGACCTGTTGTACCTAAGCTGATAAAAGTTGACGGGTATTATAAAGGAATCTTGCATACCTATTCAAAACCTACCTTACGATACTTACCATAAACTTTTCAACAGCTCCTGACGATTGGAACATAACACGTGATATGTGGCTTGCGAAAAATGCATCTTACAACGAAACGTTGGATCACTTTAAGCCGCTGAGATTAGTTGTCGTTCAACACACCGTGAGCCCCGAGTGTGATGAATTCAAAGCTTGTGCTGCTGAACTGCGTATTATGCAGGACTATTACAGGGACGAATACGGCTACGATATACCGTAAGTATATTATTTGGAGCATCTAGGTGACAAACTCAGAATGAAAGCTCGCTTGAGAAATTGTTCTACAACTATTAGATAGAACGAAGCTCTTTTACGCTGCTTATAATAGAGTGAACTGGCAGAAAACTGGCTGTCACATAAAAAAAGCGTTATGTCGTGTACCAGGAACTTAGAAGTTTAAGGGAGTGATTTTATAAAGATGGTGTGCAATCTCGTAGTAGGTACTGGTAGCTTCTAAGCGCGGTCTACAGCGCACTCGCGTCGTCACTACGGTGTCGTAGCACTCGTCGTAGGTCACAGATACGAAGACGACTGGAATTATTATTAGTGGAATTATTTATTTTATTACTTTTACTTTTATTACTTAAAAATGTTAAAAACGAATTATTATAAATAAGTATTAGCTAGGTACCTATAAATTTGCTATACCTAAAAAAGGTCACTAACTTTTTTAAGTACCTACTGTGTAACATTATATGATCCATGTATGACACTTAGTTCTGGTTGTCTGGTACTTTTCAGATAATTATTTGCCTTTTCGCCCACCTCAATGTATTCGGTGACTCTACTAAACTTCTGATATCTTGGTACTTAGCTCAAAAAATAATTGTATATAAAAGTCAAAGCTGACTGACTGACTGATCTATCAACGCACAGCTGAAACCACTGAACGGATTGCGTTGAAATTTGGCACACAGATAGGTATTATGACATAGGGTTCCGCTAAGGAGAAAGGATTTTCCAAAATTCACCCCCCAAGGGGATGAAACGGGGGTCCAAAGTTTGTATGAAACTGTCATTTTTTATTTGAAATGAATGAAATTTGGTATTTAGCCTCTGAATGTTAAATAATAGAACACGTATTTAAGGATTTTTAAAGGGGTAAAAAGGAGGGTTTAAGTTTGTATGAAAAAAAAAATGTTTATTATCAGAATTACTCAAAATTTTGTACTTATGCTCTTCAATCAAATTAAGGATATAAATGTACGGATTTTTTTAAATTTCAACCCTTAAAGGGGTAAAAAGGGGTGTTAGAGTTGGTATGATTTTTTTAAAATTTGAAATGAATGATTTATATGGTTGTAATGGTTTTTAGCCTCTAAATGTAAAATAATAAAACAAATATTATAGGATTTTTTGAATTTCATCCCTTAAAGGGGTAATAAAGGGGGTTAAAGTTTGTATGAAAAATAAATTGTTTATCATCAAAATTACTTGAAATTTAGTATGTGTGCTCTTCATAAAATTATATTAAAATTATTTATGCTCATCAATAAAATTAAAGAAACATGTTTTCATGGATTATTTGAATTTCACGCCTTAAAGGGGTAAAAAGGAATGTTAACGTTTGTATGAAAAATAAAAATATCTACTATTTTTGGATAATTTGAACCTCCAGAACTGGAAAAAACGGATCAGCCAAAATCGTGTAGTGCACGTAGGCGAAGCTGCGGGCGGAAAGGTAGTATATATATATAAAAGTCAAAGCTGACTGGCTGACTGACTGGCTGAATCTGTGTCATTTTTTATTTTAAATGAATGAAATTTGATATTTAGCCTCTAAATGTTAAATAATAAAATACGTACATAAAGATTTTTTGAATTTCAACCCTTAAAGGGGTAAAAAGGGGGGTTAAAGTTTGTATGAATTTTTTTTAGTATCAGAATTACTCCAATTAGTATTTATGCTCTAAATAATAAATAATCAAAATAAAATTAAAGAAACACGTATTAAAGGATTTTTTAAATTTCAACCCTTAAAGGGGTAAAATTAAACTGGAAAACGAATCAGCCAGAATCGTGTACTCCACGTAAGCGAAGCTGCGGGCGGAAAGCTAGTATAACATAAAACGTAAAGCCATTATGCCTTATGCCATTTTATTGATAAAGAACCTAATTCCATGCGGAAGTAAGTACCTACCTGTCACCAGAGGTTTAATGTTTTTTTTTTTCAAAAATCATTGAGTTTTTGGTATTCGTTTACTTATTTGTAAGTAGGTATTAGTTGTTTGTATTTCAGCCAAAGTTGAACCTAGTTTTGAGTATGGTACCCAATAGATTTAAATGGTTACTTAATTGGTTAGTGTTTAAGATTTTCGATGCTTTTTGAAGGTAAAATAAACCACTGCATACCTAATTGTAAACAAGTTACAGATTAAAAAAAATACAATGGTTAATTTGAACGGAAAATTTTAAATGGTCTAGTTACGGTTATATTATCAAAAGAGCACAAATTGCATTGAGTAGTACGAGTATTACTTTAATATCTTCAGGTACAACTTCATAATCGGCAACGATGGGCGTGTATACGAAGGTCGAGGATGGAGCATAATCGGCGCTCACACATTAGGCTATAACCTATGTTCGATTGGCATTGGGTTCATAGGTAAGTAGCTCATAAAGTACTTAATAAACAATGGCAAAACTGTAACTGTTAGCTGCAAAAGGAATGTCAGCATGATACTCAGCGGTGACTTCAGGCTTAGTTACGCTTTACCTCGTAAAAAATGTAGAATAGTACTAACCCTACTAATGATATGGCATTATGATTTCTTGTACAGTTTATTTCTAACATATATTCCTGATGCTATTATCACTGCATAAAGAATCATTCTATAGCTTAGACCTTTAATGTAATTAGGGTCAAAAGCAGCACATTTGCTATTAACGGTTGAGGTGTTCCTGGCTCCAGAATCAGGGATAGTCTATAGTTTTTTTTTTACATTCTGGATAAGCTTGTGTTTGACCACAATCTCACCATGGTAAGTGATGATGTAGCCGAAGATGGTAAGCACACAACGCCTTGATGGGAACTGGCTCTCAAGTGCAGCTGTCGGAACACACCCATAGGTGCTCGGCGACAGATTTTCAACTTGAGGGTGGTCGCCAGCCAGTCGGGTACTACAAAGTACCCTACCACCGTGCTATGGTTTCCTGACGATGTTTTCCTTCACCGAAAACTCATGCTCATTGTAGGATTCGAACCCACGACCTTCGCCGCGGTATCCGACGTCACTACCACTGAGCTATCATCGCCTTGAAAGAGTTCTGTGAATAGGACTGTATAAATAGCATTTTTAACCATTTTTGGTCAAAAAACATAACATTTTGGAGCAAACGTATCTACAGCATACCTCGTTATTAGACGTCGTTAAAAATATTATCTTACATACCCGTATAGACATTTTCTTGTGTAATAATTAGCAAATATCGTTGAAGTCTCATAACATTTATTTTGCGCACTAGCAAAACCGCAATTTGTGTTGGACAACCTAACTATTACGACATTGAAGTGGAGTTTGTTCTAATATAACAAAGGTGATGAAATATTGGGAATGTCATTTGATGCCGTCACTAGAACATATTCTAGAGTGTTATCATTTGTGTAGAAATATTTAATTCGACGTATGATTATTTTCCTTTATGACGAGGGACAACGGACGCCATATTTGCACTTCGGCAATTGTGCGAAAAATACAGAATAGATGTGTGCACAAAAATCTGCATATGGTGTTCGTTGACCTCGAAAAGGCATATGACCGTGTACTCCGAGAGGTTCTGTGGTGGGCTTTAAATGAAAAAAGAGTGCCTGAAAAATACCTGCAGATTATCCGTTCCATGTACAGCCGAGCAAGTACACAAGTCCAGTCCGAAGCCGGCGTCACTGACAAGTTCAGTGTGGCTGTAGGCCTACACCAGGGATTTCGGCTTTAAGCCCTTACTTGT
This sequence comes from Ochropacha duplaris, assembly GCA_951361185.1. Lineage (NCBI taxonomy): Eukaryota > Metazoa > Arthropoda > Insecta > Lepidoptera > Drepanidae > Ochropacha > Ochropacha duplaris. The sequence goes on from OX592690.1 coordinate 9,503,500, forward strand.
TCCTCCTCATTATGGATGCACTGACATCGGACATACAGGAGGAGGCACCCTGGTGTATGTTGTTTGCTGATGACATTGTTCTTCTTGGGGAGGATGCAATCGAGGTCCAGAACAGACTGGAAAAGTGGCGGGGAAAATTGGAAAGTGTCGGACTGAGGATCAGCGTAGCCTTAAATGGTGAATTGCTACCAGTCTGTGCCGAGTTCAGGTACCTTGGTTCCTTGATTCAAAATTACGGTGACATTGATCGAGACGTGAGGAACAAGATAAATGCAGGATGGATGAAATGGCGACAGGTTTCTGGGACAACGTGTGACCGACGAATGCCCATGAAGATTAAAGAAAAAATTTACAAAACCATCATAAGACCTGTCGTCATGTATGGATCTGAATGTTGGGCAAAGAAAGAGATGGATGAGAGAAGAGTGCATGTGGCAGAGATGCGAATGCTGAGGTGGATGTGTGGTATTACGAGAATGGATAGGATAAGGAATGAGAAAAGTAGCACCAGTGACTGAGAAGTTGAAAGGCAATAGACTGGCTTGGTATGTGTATGTAATGAGGACGGATGAAAAACATTTAACGAAAAGAGTACTGAGTATGAGTGTGGATGGATATAGAGGTAGAGGAAGGCCGAAAAAGGTATGGATGGACTGTGTGAAGAATGATATGTTTATGAGAGGTGTGAGTATTGAGACGACTAGTGATAGAGCGGAGTGGAAGAGGAAAGCATGTTGTGCCGAACCCACCTAGCGTGGGTTAAGGACAAGAGAAAGAGTTCATATTTCTAATAAATCGTTGATTTACTACTTTTGTCACTAACAAGTAGATAGATAAGGAAAGTTTATGTTGCATATCATTTTTTGAGCGTTGATAGTTAAGTATTCCCATCTTTCCCACTTTCCCTTACCTACAAATAATTTTATTTCACGTTATAACATAAATATTGCATATTTTTTCGATTCTATAATCATTACGTTACACGTTAAAGTTATTCAGTTAGGGCCTGATCGGCACTGAAGTTACTTACGACCTTATCGAATGTTATAGCTAAGCGTTTTTTTTTTCAGGTGATTATCGCGAACAACTTCCATCGCATGCCAAAGTTACGGATCTCCAGATTCAAAGAACCAAGATGCTATTGGAGGAAGCAGTGAGACTGAAAAATCTCCATCCCGATTATTACTTAGTTGGCGCTAGAGACTTAAAGTCTACAGAGAGTCCAGGTTCAAACCTTTACAATGCTATCCGAGAATTTCCACATTACGATTTCGAAGCTCACTACCGCGGCAAGACATGCAAAGAAATACACGCTTTGTATGATTCTCGCAAAACTTAAATGTTTGCTATATCGTTGCGCAGAACACCATTTTTAGTTTTTTTTAGTAGAGTTTGATAGCTGATAAGTACCTACATACATAGCCGGGTTATGCCAAAGAGGGCCCTTGGCAATGCAAGTCACGGGTATCTTTTGTTGTAAGTTGCATTTAAAACCTATACGAGTACTTACCTGTACAATGGGACAGGTCATTTTTCTGTTGTTAAAATATCATTAAGTTTTATTTTAGAGAAATAAGACAGGTATCTACCTAAATATTAGGAAAATTAATGTCGTTAAAATATTTTGCCTACAAACATTACTAAATCCTAAAACCTTAGTGAAACGAAAACTAAAGTATCAAATTACTATTACCTACCTATGTATTACTTTGAGTTGAATTCAAGTTAATTGTATTTCTTTCTGAGATTTCGTGGTCAATTAGCGAGGATTTCGCTTTTTAACCGACTTCAAAAAAGGAGGAGGTTCTCAATTCGACTGTAATGTTTTTTTTTGTATGTTTGTTACGCGATTTCTCTGCCAATTATGAATAGATTTTGATGATTCTTTTTTGTTTGGTAGATCATGCTTCAGAGGTGGTCCCATTTAAATTTTATCGAAATTGATTCACCACTTTGTGAGAAAATCGACAAAAACAAAAAAAATTATAACTCGTTTGATAAACCTTAGTGAATCAAACTGAGTCGTTGAGCATGACTTTTTGGATTTGGATGAAATTTTGTGTGTATACTTCAATGGGTTCTTCGATGGTTTTAAAATACAATTGGACCCGGTAGGTGGCGCTGGAATCGAGTTCCAAGATTTGTTTCAATTTCAGGGCAGGACGACGACGTCTGCTGGGCCCGACTAGTTCGAGTTAGACGATTTCAGGACAAACTAGTTTTGCCTAGGACAACATATAATAAGGAATAAACTTTAAAAATTGAAAAATAAAATTATTTTTAAAAATAAAAAACAAAAACCGACTTCAAAACTGTAACCTATACCTATGTACAAACATAAACTAAAAAGTAAAGAATAATATTTTAATTTCAAAGTAAGAGCCTTAAAGGACAATCAACAAAATTATTGATATTTATAAACAGTTCTTTTTGGAGTCGGTGCCAGCCAAGAAGGACAGTTTAATTCTACCTTTGTAACAAACTTCGAAAAGTAGGGGAGCGACGGCGCAGACCTAAGGAACATTACCGTAAGGAGAGGTGTCGTAAGACGTTTTCTCGTATGAACACTTCCAGTTCAAAACTGTCCGTCCTAACCTAACCTATACCAGGTTACAGTTTTGAAGTCCGTTTTTGTTTTTTATTTTTAAAAATAATTTTATATACATATACGACTGGCTGTCCCCCGCGTTCCCGTGGGATTTTATTTTTTCCCGGTATAAAAAGTGTCCTTAGGATATAAACTATTTGCGTGTACAATTTCATCACGATCGGTATAGTAGTTTCAGAATTCATTGCGTCCAAATAAAATCAGGTCGTCCTCACTATCGCAACATCCCCCGGCCCATTACATGATGCCCGCCAAGCACAAGCGTGACACTTTGATCATTACAAGCTACATTGAAGCTCCGCTCCTATTGGTCATAGCGCGATTATTATTACAGCCTTCCTAGATAAATAGGATATTGTTCAATTCAAACCAGTACTTCCTGAGATTAGCGCGTTCAAACATAGGTACATATCATCGCAATTTCTTCAATCTTATGATATGAGTAAACCAACAATAATATTGCGCTTTCAAAATATGTTAGTCGTTACTATGGCTCGAAAATACATATTATTAATACCTATAAGATATAACATCGTTCGCAGCCAAATAAATGGTTAAATCAGCCAGTTGATTGAGCGGCTAGCCCGTTCATGCGGTTGAAAGTTTATACATGCTATTAAACCAAATAGTTTAATATTTAACGAGAAACTGTGAATTGTGGTTAACGTCACTCTGTGGTTTTAGTCAAGATCAAGAAAGAAATAAGATTTGCGTCTACTATAAGAAGTACTTAGTCTAAAACATACCAAAAAATATGTAGGTTCGGTAGACTTAGAATAAAAAAAATCGGGCAAGTGCAGTATACTTACCTACAATATGTAGGTAATACTTATTTTAATTCAATGAGTTTATTTTTTACTTAAAACATTTACACATCCACATAAAATATTGCCTGTATGATCTGCTGACGTCATATTTGTTTTGATCGCTAGCGCTCTATCTACCGCTCTATGACCAAAAACTAAAATTGGAATCATCCGGCTGCTTTAAGTTCTGCCGTCTGCCAAGGAGGATCAAAGGCGGGTGAGTCTAGGTCGACTAAATTTTATTTTACCTATAATAATTATATACCTACTTTGTATGATGGCAAACATACGCGAATGACACGCATAATAGCTGCGCAGGTCTAGCTTCAAAACAGCTAATACGTTATTTGCTGTTATTTTATGAACGGGCCAGCCGCCTAGTCGACTGGCAGACTTATCAAATTGGCTGCAACAAATCTCCCATGTTGTTATGAATACATATAGGTAATATATAGACCTATTTTAAATATGAATGTTAGTTCAAGATATTTTTATTGTATTTAAGTTTATTGCTTATTTTAGTACCTAGTTATATTTTTTATTATTAAGGCTATCAACCGCAATTCTTCGCAATTTGAATAAAATGATTAATAAATAAACATTATTTACAATCATTAGAGGTATCTACGATATTTAAAAGTAGTTTAAAATCTCAGTGTGACAAGAGGTTTAATCACTTGTCTCTTTAAAATTATTTATCACAGAAAACTAAGTACAATTAGAAAAAAGTTGCTAATCTGCACGTGCGAAAACGAAGCCAGTTACTTGTAGCGTAGCCATATGTACCTACATATATTATGACACCAACCGATGATGGCTTTCATTGCGCCGACCGAGTTGGATAGTAAATGGGACCAACAGACCAATATACTTACGCCCGGTTTATGAGCTGCAATTCTGCAACTCATCACATTACTCGTGCGCTTGAGTGTTAGTGATTACAGTGATTACATATACCTACGGGTATATGCAAACATTGGTTGTTTTGTTCCTCCCAGCGAATAGTCGAAACTTTGATTCTAAATTTAGTTATTCTGTAAGTCATTAGTTTTATTTACTTACATTAAGTCATTAGTCATTTATAACAAGTAGGTAGTTACGTAGTAGTTAGCATTAAATACATTGAGATGAGATGAGATTATCAGGGGAATCCCCGATGCTTTATACCGATAACCTGCTTTTAACGATTTATAAATGTTCTGAGTATTTTTTACTGTTTTATAATAAAATAAAATTAAATATGAATAATGTGTTTTTAATTATTTTTTCGACGTTTACAGAATAGATAGATTAAACAACATAATACCCGGAATCCCCGGGGCAGTCTTCACACACGGCCGGTATCTGAGCCGAAACTAAAAAGAGCTTGTACTATGGAAACCAGATTGCCTATTTACATTATACATACTATTAAATACATAGGTACTTACAATAGATAAATTACACCCAGACTCAGGACAAATAAACATGTTCATGTACACAAATGTCTGTCCTGGATGGGAATCGAACTCACTACCTATGGCCCAAACCACACCAACTGAACCGTCATAGAATATTACAAGTATAGACATTAATTCAATATTATTTCGGGGAAAAAATTGGATTGGGATGTTGCCTACTTATATTGAAGAAAAAATAGCAAACGATAGTTTACCATGAGCTAATTTTTTTTGTTCTTGATAATTTCGAACCATATTAATTGCTAGAAAAAAATATGTACGCTATAATCATATGATAATCATTTAATAAATAATATTCATGATATAATAATAATAATAATTTGTAAATATTAATCAGGTAAGTTAACCTGCAAAGTAAACTTTTCTTAAACGTAGATACAACTCATTTTATTCGGTCAGACATAAATAATATTTATAATATAATTATTTATTTATTGTGAAATTTTAGGTCGCCCCTTCTACGCTAATGCATTGCAAAAATAGGTAGGTACTTCATCATATCAGCCGGGAGACGTCCACTGCTTGACAAAGGCCTCCCCCAAGGATCTCCAAGATGACCGGCCTTGATTCCATTGTGGTTTAATAGGTACTTGTAATGAGTTACGTACATGCTGGTCGAGGGTATAAGAAAGAACCATGAAGCATCTAGCGGACATATACGTTCAAATCCACATAAATCCAAAATCATTTTTCATTCCATCTATATATATATAAAAGGATAAGTCCTGACTGATCTATCAACGCTTAAGACTTAGAAAGCTGTTTTTTTTTCCAGGTGTTGTTATTAAAACTTGACCGAGGAATAAGAACGGATTTTTCGAAATTCAACCTTTAAGGGGGTGAAAAAGGGGTTGAAAGTTTGTATGAAAGTCGGTCATTTTTGAAGCTAGAATCATAAAACTTTGTTTTTAGACTATCAATTAAAAATAAAGAAAAACGTGTATCAGCATTATTTAAATTTATACCCCTGAGGAGGTGAAACGGGGGTTGAAAGTTTGTATGGAATTCCGCGATTTTTTTAAACTAGAACCATGAAACTTTGTTTTTAGGCTAACAATTAAAAATACAGAAACACGTATTTTAGCGTTTTCTAAAATTCTACCCTAAAAGGGGTGAAAAAGGGGTTGAAAGTTTGTAGGGAAGTCGCATCATTTTTGAAGCTAGAACCATGAAACTTTGTTTTTAGACTAACAATTAAAAATAAAGAAACACGTGTATCAGCGTTTTTTAAATTTCTAACCCTGAGGGGGTGAAATGGGGGTTGAAAGTTTGAATGGAAGTCCGCCATTTTTTTAAACTAGAACCATGAAACTTTGTTTTTAGGCTCACAATAAAAAATAAAAAAACAAGTGTTTTAGCGTTTCCTATATTCCTATAATTCCACCTCTGAAGGGGTGAAACGGGGGTTCAAAGTTAGGAGTTATTTCCGTTTCTTGGTATGAAAAATGAGAAGGACTGACTCATAAACACCCAGCCTACACCCTTAATTTTTTCACAGGTATTGTTTTTAAGATGTAGACGAGGAATAAGAAAGGTTTTTTTGAAATTCAATGTCTAAATAGGTAAAAAATGGATACGTGGGAGAAACCGCGGGGCAGAAAGCTAGTCTATATATATTCACTAAATACTGACAGAGACATCTGTATTCACTTAAACAAACTAGATATGTTTGTACGAAGATGTTCTTATATTGTGGTGTAGATGTCGGTTGGACAAATATAACAGACAGATTAAAATACTTATATGAACTTGTATGTAAATAATTTGCGCACCTCAGTACGTACTTATCTTAGATTTATTAACGGTTTGAAACCGACTTGGATTGATTTACTATGTCTTCAACAGGTTGCTCTCGACAAAGTGTTTTCATCGTGTCATCGATCACCATTTCACACGATACCTATTATTGCACGCGGAATGAGATCGTCTTTCCGCCATACCTACCTCTTCTTCTTTTCCCATATTATAAACTCGCGTATAACCATTCTCTCCGTTTAGCACCGATACAGGTATGACATAATGTTTATTTTCAAAATCATAAAATTTTGGAATAGTATAAACATTACATCCCAAATCATTTCCAATTATATTAACTTCAACTTGAGATTCCTAGGGTCCAATGTTAATATGACATACTAGTTTTCTGTCCGCATTTTCACCCGAGTTCCCGAGGGATCTTATCTTTTCCCGGGATAATAAGTGTCCTATGTGTTATTCCAGGACATGATCTATCTGTGTGCCAAGTTTCATTAAAAAAATATTCTGACGTCTTTTGACACGACGTTTCAGTTCCGGACGAGTTTAATCGCAATAAGAGTTGGTGGCAACCCCACAGTTCGTGTGTTTACCACTCAGATCAGGAACGGCAGAAAAGATTAAGATGAAATTTTGCAAAAAAAATGAGTTTTTTTATCTCCTAAAGTGATAAAGAGATGTGAAAAGAAAAAGATTCCGCTATAAACGAATTACACGTGGGTTTTTTTACATTTCAGCACTGAACCGTAAATATTGGACTGTAGAAGTTGGTTAAGATTGTTTCATTAAATTTATTTATTATTATTTTTCAAACGCATATTTATCCAGGGCTAAATAGGGCTTTAGCTCGTGATTTTATTCGATTGCATTTGATAACAATCTCACCTTGTCAAGTCCCTGAGTGAAAATGTGGTGGCCAAAGGTAAGCTCAGAAAAAAAGAAAAATTATGTCAGTAGAAATTGATCAATAAGAAAATTATTTTTGTACAATTATATTGTTTATTCGTATCCAGCGCAATCTTTAACAGGTAATTTACCTTTTATAATGTAGGTATATGTGTATACATACCTTACAAGGCATTATTTTGACCGAATCGTACACGGAGACACAGGCCACTTTGCACTCATTGAATAATGTATGCTATCGCAAACTATTATATCATCCTATCTGACACGCGTTGTACTAAGCCAGAGCAGTTCACATATCGATAGTAATTCATTGATCACTTCAGGCCAAAAATTTACATAGGTACACGTTAGCTTCAGAGATATCGATCGTACTTATTAGCCAGTCAGAATAGCACAGGGTTCCGTACACTAATATCAAAACAACTTTATTTAGTGGCTCGGTAATTCAGTTTCGCAATATAGTCAAAATATTTGTAGTCAATAATTTTAATTACTATTGTTGTTCTAGTATTTGAATAAAATTTGACCCAAATTATAGTTTTTAGGATAGATGCCTAGGGTAATTGAATTATTTGTCATGACAGAGGCATTACTTATTGTGAGAATAATTACAACTTTACTGACTACAAATTATAAAATCTACGACAATCTCGACCTCGACTACTTCGATCCCATAATCGAACCCCACGACAATATTTGTTATTAATAGCATGACTATTCAATAAAGATTTATTAGTTTGGATTGTTTGACGTTTTATATAATACTAGCGGACCCGGCAGACGTTGTTAAAATTCTGAAATTAAAACAAAACTTAGAACCCGACCAGCTACCGGGTCCAATTTTGTTTTCAAATCATCGAGGAAGCCATTGAATTACACACACAAAATTTAATCCAAATCGGTCCTTTGTTACCATACACCTCCGAAACGGCTTGACCTATTTTGATGAAATTTTATATGTATATTTAATAGGTCTGAGAGTAGGTTGTTTTCTATAACGCTAGATCCCACGGGAAAGTGGAGCCCAAGAGAACGCGGGTGAAACCGCGGGGGACAGCTAGTAAAAAATAGATAACCTATTCTCAGACCTACAGAATGTAAATATAAAGTTTCATCAAAATCGGTCAAGCCGTTTCAGAGTACGGTAACTAAAACAGTGACACGAGAATTTTATATATATATATATATATAGATTGAGGAGTCTTGTTGGCGTTTCTTTTACTTATTCTATACTAATTAAGTAATTAGCCATTATTTTTGTTGAAATTAAGAGCCATAAGATAATTTTAAATTGTTTTCTTATCATTTTGTTTTTCCTTTTCAGTGCTTTGTGTAATTTCTAGGTATCTTTTATAGTTTTCAATCAGCATTCGAATTTTAACTGGGTAACTTTAGGATTAGAAGTTACTCACAATTTCGACTTAAATATTGGCTCAAAACTCATTAAAAACAGTTATGAGCAAACTGTTAACAACTATGTCATGGTGTAGGGTTGTCGGTGTAGAATTGTTAGAGTAGGATTGTTCGCTTAGGGATGTTGGGTTCGAATTGTCGGGGACGAGATTTCGGAGTTTCGGGGATTGACAATCAGACATACTGACAGAGTTTTTTGGAACCCTAAATAAATCTTTACTGGATTATGTTACCTCCGCGACCTGCACCTCCGTTCTACGGGTTACATTCTTATCTATATATGAGTTACCGACTGGCCATACTTAATAATTAAGGCAAAATCTGATAATAATACGTGCATTTGCTTTTTAACGTATAACAATCAGGAAAGTTTTATATCAATCGACACAATTTCGCTTAGCAAAAAATATTAAATCGTTAAACAATATGACTAAAAAAATTGTGAGTCGTGTAATGTCCGTCATTTCATATGAAATGTTAAGGGATCTTGAGTAGAAGTCGGCAAAAAGTGGTGTACATTGGTTTAATCACAAGTTTTAAAAATGTACAGGTGTATAAACATTTGGCATAGATAAATCGTCTACTGGTTACATATTAAGAAGAACTAAATAAAAATAAACTCTTAAGATTATTCCAAAGTTTGTAATTCTGAAAGGCTTAAATAATTTAAACATTTTCTGTTTGGTATTTTCTGATCTAGAGGTTCTTTTAGGCACTGAATTTTGTTAAGTATTACTTATGTAACTGGTTCACCAAATTCATAGCTAAGTGGTAGTTTATATTTTTTTTTACCAAACTCATAGCTAAGTGGTTTTTGTTTTAATTTTCACAAAATTCCTAGATAAGTGGATATTTATCCGGTAAGTGGTTAAGAGATTTGTATTTATCAGATCTCAAGTTCATTCGTTGCCGTTTGCGGAACAATAAAACTGCTCATTACTATCACCGGGCATAAATATATAAGACTAGTTAATAATAATACCTATACCCGAATGATCCGGGACTTATTTTCATACACTACAACATCAATTTTCCTGATTATTACATCATTCACTATTACTATATTTTATAATGGTTACATGAGCATTTATATATTATTATAATATTCATCAAATTAAAAGTTTTGCATTCAAACATAAAGCAACAAACGATTGTTCAAAATTCCTATTAGAAGATTTTTCTTTGGATTTAATAAAAGCACCTCCTAAAAACATATAAAGTGCTGTATTTGCGAAAATGATTGTTTGAATGAAAATGTGTGTGTTAAATTCGTATAAAAATCAGTTGATATCTTTTGCCCGATGGTACTGAAAGAAATAAATCGACCCAAAATGACATCATTGTGCTTTTCTTCGCGAATTTTTAAATAACTGTGTCAACTAGTTTATTAAGATCTCATAATATTCTAAGTTTATACAATAATATTGCTTAGTTAAGTGAATCATGCATAAAAAAATATATTAAATGAAAATAATTTCATTTGGATGTTTACGCTAAAATGGTTAAAGCAATATTATCAAAAATCTGACTTGAAATTGCAATTTCCACTCAAATTTTAATTAAATTTTGTTATGAAGGAAATTCCAACTACAACGGTATATTCGTAGAAATAAAAAAAACAAAGTAAACAGAAAAATAAATTGCTTACAAGCAGTGATCAATGACTTAATATAATGTAACTTAAAAGGCTTGGGCCGTAACTTATCCATAGGAAGTTTTATGTTAGCCATTTTATACAAACAGTTATCTTAATTTCATTGACATTTGTACACAAATTCATTCTGAATCAGAATGGACAAGATAATCAAATAAAATGGTAGGAATACGAGAAACTAGACGATAAAACTCCTTTAGAGTACTTACGTATCAACGCCATTTCACGTGTATAGTATGTTGTAGTAGTATCTATCGCCAGGCCTCTGTTACCTTTAAGGGTGCATTTCGGTTAAGATGCTGGGAAACAGAATTATTATTTGAATTCAAACACCCATGTCATTTGTCAATTAAAATATACAATTGATCGTTGAAATATACAACTCCGTTTTAATAAACACATCCTTAGTAGCTCAAGAGTTCTTGTTACTGGCAACTAACGCAAAAATTGTCTTCAAAAATAAAATCTAAAAATAGCAAGATAACGATAACCTTGTTATACTCTTATACACTATATTCAAGGTCCAATGGTTTAAAGTGCGTCTCTACACATCAATCACGTCTAATTGAAGGTCACGTCACCGGCATTTCACCGATCAAGTAATCAGCCACGAGGTGTAGTGCCCGCTTTATAAGTAACCGACATGCTCTAGATGTGTGTAAATGCATTTATGTATTCCAGTAATGAGTTATTGTAACTAATGGAAACATTTATCTATTGCAATAAATATAAGGCCTTTCGTATCACTAAATTGTTGTTTCTTTTTATATTTAACTTTATATAGAATATAATAATTCAGTGCAAAGTAGATAATAACTAATGCTTATTATAGCCGAATACAATAAAAAAAAATGTAGAATAAAGTCATGTATACACTGAGAAATATGTTTCAGATACAATGTTTCTGGAGCAAAACGTAGATGTTTACAGAAACAATGTTTCGGCGTCTTGGTCGTCCACATCTAAGTTGTTTCAAATATGTTGCATGAGGAGGTATTCCATAATATCGGCTTCGTTTGAAATAATTCTATTAATTTAAAAATGCTACTGTCCCACACTACCACCATGTTTATAAACAACTGAAAAATCCATCCACACTTGTATACAGCTGTTGCGAAACTGATTTGTTTCGGTGCTCTCCAATAGGCGCGTCCACACGACCGAGCACAATGGCTCGGCCGGTGTGGACGACGCTCGGGCCGCCTCGGCCGCACGTTGCCTCGGCCGAGCACCGCTCGACCGCGAGCCATAAGTTGTCGGTTTTTGGCGATGCTCAAAGGTGCCTCAGTCTGAGCTGCTCGCGCGGTGTGGACGGTACGGACGGCGCTTGCGAGCCAATGCGAAATAAAAATGGATAAAGAAGACTGTGTTCGTTTAATATGTATTTTTTTGTCGTATTGATTACGATTTTGGCATAATTTTTTGATCCACAGTTTTCGTTTTTGACTTCTTTTTTTATTCCATCGTATTTGGAGTGAAACAACGCTCGCGATTCGTGCTCCGTCGGTCTGGACGCGGCTAATTCCATCGGGGAGCACAGAAACATGCTAGAAACACGTAATGTTTACCGCAACAATTTTAAATGTTTCAGAAACATATTAATTTGTTTCAGAGACACGTAGATTTTGTTTCTGAAACAGTGTTTATAAACAATTGTTTCTCAGTGAATACATGGCTTAAATACATCATATATGTACATAGTTGAAAAATCTATTATCAAACGAAACATGAGTGAGAGTTATGGCTGATTACCAACCATAATACAATACGGGAGCTCGCACTTATGCAATGTATAACAGAATAGCGAAACAATAATAATAGGGATGTTGCCTATATTGCAGCAAAATTATCATACACTATTTGAGTACACCTAAAATACTGTAAAACATCGAACATGTTGTAAAATTCATCTTTCTGATGATTTTTAATTTACAAACTAAACATAAACACCAACGCCGACGTGACCACGACTGCTCTTCCAAGAGCGAAACGACACAGAAGAAAATGAATATGTCAATCATTTTGATTGACAGTGAAACCTAGGAGGACATCTCGACTAGGCATATACACAAAGAACAAACATTGAAATATTATCGGCCTGGAACTAAAATAAAATAATCGCATTTTATTGTTTTTAATTGAAAAAGTAGCTTTATCAATTGACCGGTTCACAGCGTCAAGATATTGAAAAAGACTTAGACTGCATGTTGAAAACGATGCTGATATTAAATTTACGATGCAAGAACAACGGTACGAGTAATGTTTATGTACGAGTTATACTAAAATAAACCTAATTTTTTTTTTCATTTTCAATATGTCTACAGACAGCTTAGGCTGAGATTTTTCACTATTGTTTCACTTTTCTGATAAGTATCTACACGTTGTATAGTTAATATAATTTCAAAATGTCAATGATTTCTAATATCTATCATAAGCTAAAGACAAAGAAGATTGAATGGAAATAAAAGGATAATAAAAGAAGTATAACATGAGTGCATCTAGACACAGCCTCGTATTAAAAAATATCAACTGTTATAAACAATAGGTATAGGGTAGGTTACCCGTTCGTTATAAAATACACAGCACAGCACAGTCCGTTCGTGGATCACAGAAGATTTGAATACCTACATGAACATTTTAACATCCTATGGCCATCAAGAGTATCTCGAAGATCGCAACATACCGTCAATTAAAATAAGCTAATACCAATATGATTACTGTTATAAATATTTAAATTCAGTCTTTGGTTCCATTCCAGTACATTGCATACTTCTATACATGCTTTTCCGATTAAATTCATTTAAATTTTGTTCAATTAAATATTTAAATAATAGGTTGGCCATTAAAGAGATCCTTTAGTTTCAGAGACACATATCAAATGAAACGCACATCATAATGATAAACAGACATTAAATAATACTAGCACTGCCATAAATAAACGATTTTATTATTTATATTTTATATTTTTATTGCACATGAAATTTTCATCAAATCACAGAACATTCCGCATAGAGATCTCTTCTAAACGTAAACATAATAAATGCGTACTTTAAATTCCTACGGTTACTTTTCGCGCATTTACTTAACACGAAAAGATTTTCAAGAGCGATGTGATGAGACCTATCACGTAATAAAACAAAGATCATTAACATTTAACTGAACAATTCGAATATAGCTTATCAAATATCGAGAAAGGTTCGCATTGTTTCAGTATTAACACACATCATACCTTAGCTTCTATAATATTTACATGAGTTTCATTTGACAGCAGCCAGAAGCGGCGAGCGGTCGTTGCTCGCACCGCCGCGCGCTGCATTACATTATCGCATGACGAGACTGTCTACATTTGGTATGTGTCCCCGACCCGACGTTACCTGACTAATTTGAACTTGGCAAACCGTAATAAAGACCCTTGTGTAAGAAATGGTGCAAACGGAATTTTGAACAACGTATGTCTGCGAAAAAGAACCTCTTATTTATACAAAACTAAATAAAGCAACTAAAATCGGTTTGATTAAACTTGATATGTTCCTCGCTCATTGATCGTAAGCTTACTGTTTGGTGATGTAACATATAATGTATTAACATTGGTTGGTATTGATGACAGCTGACAATAATTTATGTATGATTGTCTCCTAGAATTAATAAAAATAACAAAACAAATTTCTAAATGCTGCTAAAGAATGAAGATCAGTCAGTCTCTCATGAATACAATGAAACAATTTGAATTCGAAAATCAAACCATTAGGATGTTAACCTACAAAACACAGCTGTAGTGTTGAGGCCTAAATGTGCTTTAGTCACGCCATCTCACTCAGCTAACAGATCTGAAAATAATACAAAATAATATAGGTTTATACAAGTAAAAGATATACAGACTGTAACAACGAATTTGTCAAGAAAGTTCCGAGTTAGGCCGTGCTCACTTTGGACGCGTATTCATACGAATTTTACTCGTGCGTACACGTGCGAACGATCCCAACCTCCCAGGTACTCATACGGGAGGAGCGCTCATACTGAGTGCGAGTTAGTCGTACGTATTCGTACGTGTAGTTACGACGTCCGGTATCCGGTACCCAGTATGAGCGCGCCCATAGTACCTGGAAGGTTGGGATCGTTCGTACGTGTTCGCACGTATACGCACGAGTAAAATTCGTACGAAAACGCGTGAAGAGTGAGCACGGCCTAACGCTCAACTCGTGTTCTAAAAATATTAACTACCCTGAAGACAAATTTTAACGCAGATTTACAGATACAGTGCAAAGTGTTCGGTATGATCGTAAACTTATATTTATTGGTGTTTTTGAGGTTAGACAGAAAGAAATCAACAATAAATTATGGCGAAAGCATATTTATTTAGCGTGGGATTTGGTCGTGCTCGAACACAGGCGCGATATATTATGTTTATAATAATAATAGCTGAAATTTTTAGATCAATGTTATAAAAAATATTTTCTAAGATTTTTAAAGAATAAAGAGAATAATAATAAAAGCCTTTATTAACAATCTTATATGTTACGTTTCATCTTATAAGTACCTACTTGTGTACTACTAATATTAAACATGGTTGTTTATGAAAGCAACGTAATTAAATGTTATTATTTGTGTTAGACACCGGTTCCGTGATTGTCTTGCTCTTTGGCATAGGCCTTCCCAAGTGTTCTCCACAACGATCTATCCCTTGCTATCCTCATCCAACGTGGTCCTGCCACATCCTTAATATCATCCTCCCATCTTCGATACTGCCTGCCTTTACTTCTCTTTTTTATATCTAGGGCACCATTCCATGTCTGACATCCGTAGGTCATGCTTGGTAGAATGCATGTATTAAATATTTTCTTCTACCCTTCAATTGGTATATCCGAGTTTTGGTTATTAATAAATATAATATTTATGGTCTGCCAACGGTTGTTACAATAATACAAGGTGACATACATACATGTTAAAAAAATAATTAAGAGCACAACCAATTATAAACACAACATGAAATTAAAAATAACAAAAATAAAGAAAGAAAAACCAATAAATACAGCACAATACCTATATTTTGCTGTATTTATTGGCTGTGTGACGGCAAATCTCAAGAAACCGGCGCAATAATGAAAACCCGTTGGATTTAGAGGATGGTGAATTACTGGCTCTTTACAGAATAACAAAAGATATGTTTACCGTGCTCGTAGGTGAACTTAGACCATCTCTTCAAAGACAACGGCCTTATGGCCTTTCTGTGGAGTCCCAAGTGAGTGTCATTGCGTAACAATACCAAGCTTTATCTATCCAATTATTTATATTTTTTCTGATGCTTATTTTCATTTCCTCCTAAATAATTACTGACGGCAGTCCGATTTTATGCGAGTCGGTGATATCAGCTATCTGTTGGCCTGTAGTGGGGTTGCAGCATGAGCCAGAAATCGTTTAGCCGAGTAATTAATGCATAAAATTTCCAATGACTCGAGAAGAGCGGCGAGCAGCTATACGTACAAAAATTCAACAATGCTCCACAGCCATTTCCGAATGCGATTGGAGCCATATATTGCACACCTACAAATTTTGTTGCTGTGCATGAATCTCGCTCACGGATGTTTCTTTTACAAAATGTATTTTTTATCTTTTGTTGACATTGACACAAAATGTTACTATGACAAGTAGGAAAAGTTGCAAGGAGGCAATCTTTTATGTCCTTAGATATTTAACAAGTTAATTCAATTCTTAGAAATAGTAAAAGCTACTTATAAATTTCTATGCAAAAAAGTGTTTTCAAGTTATGGTTAACATAGGTTCTATTTATTTTTTAAAGAAAAACTATTATTTTATAAAATCATGTCTATAAATTGTCCCTGTAATATAGGAAGATGTTTTAACTGCCAATATTTTTCCATGGAAAACCGGACTATGAATACGTTTTTCGTTAACATAACGACATCGCAAAGTAAAGATAATGAACGACTTTGCTCGGTAACTCGGCTGTAGAGACTTGCATTTATTGCAAACATCGTAACTGCAACCGATTTTTCGTTATTATTTAACGATCGGTAGTTTGCGATGACATCGTTATGTATGTAGAGACTGCAGCCCCAGGTTGCTATCGAGAATTCATGATAAAGGTAAACTAACGCTTTCTTTTGATTGCACCAACCTGCGATGGCCTTACGGGGACGGAAACCGCGGCTGCCGTCGGGACCGCGTGGTGGGCGCAGCACAACGACCCGCGGGCCGGCCGCCTCCTCCTGCGACGCAGTGCGCAACCGTGCCAGAAGCCGCTCAGGCCGCTCGCACCTACCCTTGCCGCCTGCCGCCGCCTTGCTGCTGTTCAACAACAACTTTACATAATGCTCTCATATACACCTTGTAAGTTTCATATTATGGAGGAGAGAGGTGTGAAAGCTCGTAGCTCACTTAGACGCTTCCGCTCCCACCCGACAAATAAAATATCATTCAAATATAGGCTTCAGGTCGTGCTCTTTAGATTTTATATTGGCAACATAAATTAGAAGACAGCTCGCTATAGTGAGCTTACCGCTGGCCACGCGTTGTAAACGCACGCCGCGCCGCCCCGGTCGCGAACTGTGTCTATCGCGAAAAGCGAGAGCGGTCGGCGCGTGGACAGCTGGGTGCAGTGGCGTAGCTACCGGAGGGCTAGGCGGTGCACGGCACCGGGGCCCCCAAGCTCAGGGGACCCTCGGACCCTGACCAACAGACCTCGTATCGGACTAGATAATAATGCTCCCACCTTCGGAATGTAAATAAGCTACAACGGGACTTTAATAATGGCAACTCATTTGAAAGAATACCTACAGGGGAATTCCCCAAAATTATATTGCCAACTTGAAAGATTCGCCGACAATAAGGAAACGGTCTATAAAATAAATTTAAACTTTATTGTAAAAAAACTTTCAAATGTTTAGAGCTGATGGTAAAGTTTAGCACCTTTAAAGTATTTATATAATTATCATGTTACTTGATAAACTTGTTGTTGATACTGGCCGTTACATAATCTATGTATTTGAATATGATTTAAATAAAAAGAACTTGGTTTTGCTCACACGTTTCATACTTGTATTATTTATCAGTAGAATTAAATTCCATCAAAACTAAACAGTTTTTTTTGCACTAGGGCCTTTGGTTACCTATCTACGCCTCTAGCTGGGTGTCTGCTAGCTGTCGGCGCGTGGACAGCTGGGCGCCTGTTAGTGGTCGGCGCGTGATCCGCGAGCAATCGCTTTAGTTTAGGGCGGTGATGGGTGGGAGCGGTGTGGGAGCAGAGGCGTTAAAATGTGCTATGACCTTTAGACTCCTCCTCCTCTTTCAATAAAAGAGAGAATCTTCCGCCAGGCTAGGTCATCGTGACTGGGGACCGCGGTCCCACTGTTGATGTTGATAGCGCGATGTAGATTATTGGAGCGCCATCTATCTAGGAGTCGTGCGAACTATATCTATTTGTAGGTGGATGTCGCTACAATATTAAACACTAGCTGTCCTCCGCGGTTTCACCCGCGTTCCCGTGGGATCTTATCTTTTCCCGGGATAAAAAGTAGCCTATGTGCTATTTCAGACTATAATCTCTGAGCCAAATTTCATCCAGATCCGTTCAGCCGTTCTGGCTTAAATTAGTAACAAACATACATACATACATACCATCCATCCATCCAAACTTTCACATTTATAATATTAGTGGGATAATTATCCCATAACCATGTTTAATTTTATTTTTTTAACTTTTGGATAAGCTTGTGTTTGACTGTGGTAAGTGAAGAAGGCCGAAGGTGGTAAGCATACAATGCCTGGATGGGAACTAGCTCTCAAGTATAATTGCCGGAACACACCAACAGATGCTTGGCGACAGATTTTTCAACTTGAGCGTGGTAGCCAGCCAGTCGAGTACTTCAAGGTACCCTACCACCGTGCTATGGTTTCCTCACGATGTTTTCCTTCACCGATAGCTAAAGCAGCACCCACACCTTCGCCGCGGCATTCAACGTCTCTACCACTAAGCTATCATCGCCATGAACCTCATGTTTTGATTGAAATGTATAGAATAACTAGCTGTCCCCCGGGTTGTCAGCCGGGTTTACCCGCGTTGTCGAGGGATCTTATCTTTTCCCGGGATAAAAAAAAAAGTATCCTATCTGTTATTCCAGGATATGATCTACCTATGTGCCAAGTTTCATCAAAATCCGTTCAGCCGTTTTTGCGTGAAAGAGTAACAATACATCCATCCATCCAAACTTTCACATTTATAATATTAGTGGGATACTGACCCCACTTTGACGACGTTACACGCTGAAGACTTGCCATTCCTGGGATTGGTCAGCATGACAAACTCCACAGTGTCCCCCGGCTGCAGCTCCGTAGGGTTGCCGCGCACTTCTGACATGTGAAAGAACAGCCGCCGATTTTCATCAGCCTCCAGTGAAAGGAACCCAAATCCACCTAAAGCAATAATCATACACAATTAATGTTGAACGTTATACGCACACGATGTGATTATACACGATAATAGGGGTGGTGTTGACTGACATATCAAATCAAAATAGCTTACTTTTATTAAATGTCAAAACGATAGTTTATACGTTTTGTATTAAATACTGGCTTTTGACCACATAAATATACAACTAAAAAAAGCCTGGAAGAAAACAAATCCCATAGCAGGTTCTTATTTTCAATAAAAAAAAAGAATGTATTTCATATTGTCGCCAGTGAGGTGTAATGTTGTATTTGTCACACGAGAGTAAAGTTACTTATTTCTTTTACCTATGAATTCACTACGCTCAATAAGTTAAAACCACAAGCGGAGCTCGTTCTTGCTTTGGATTTTGTAAGTAATGTCAAAAGTCTGACAAGAAGGTAGGCATTTGAAGGAATTGACTACCATCGCCTATAGACATTAGTAATACCAGGGGGATAGCAAATGTGTTTGCCGATCTTATATTTTGTACAGAGTGAAATTGAAGTCATTTCCTTTTAATCTAAGATACTATTAATGATATTAATTGCGTTAGGGCTAATAAAAATATGCAGTAAATGTATACTGTTTCTACAATAAAACACTGACAACAACACAAAACACTGAAATCCAAAGCACGCGCGGCGATTGCGGAAGTAATTGACATGCGTCAACGCACTTGCGTAATCGTTAAGACACTGGCGAAGAGCCCTTTTGTTTTGTTTTTGGGGAGGACTTAAAGGTGGAGGTCTGAGGGACCATAGACACCCTTACGCGGACTTTTCGGTGAGCGCTTAGGGCTCTCAACCGAGTTGCAAATTTTAGACGACTGACCGCTGAGGGCGCCCCAGTTGGGGCACGAACCTCGGCTCAGGGCGTCGTCGGGGGACACAAATAGTGGGACGGACTTCGCCTAAGCGATTTAGATGAGTTTTAAGGGACGGTCGGATTACTGGTACGGCTCGGGCCAACTACTGGGGACGAGACTGACTGAGTGGGACGTCGCGACGGGCCTCTCCGGCGAGGGCGAAAACGCGGGCGGTGTTGTGTTTGTTTCTTCAGGGCTGCGCGAGCCTCCCTATCCTTAATCTGAGCTAGAGTTGTGGGGTCATCCGGCTCGCTGAGGGCGAGTTTAGGCCTACGGATTTTTGAAATCTCTGAAGGAGTATAGTTTGCAGTGTTTACAATTAATGGGTTCGCGTGGTTTAGGGCACGATCGTAATAGCGGCGTGAAGCGCGCTTAATGAATTGCTTAACCGTGGGCAGATTGAGGTCTATGTGGAGGTCTAAGTTGCGCATGTACCACGGGGCGCCCGTGGCTTTGAGCATGAAGCGGTTTTGAACCACTTGGAGTCTATGGATCAGCTTGGGAGATGCCTGTGCGAACACAGTGCATGCATATAGCATAACGGGGCGGATGCACGCGGTGTAGAGTCTCACCTTGCTTTTTAAGGCAAGTTTAGACTTGGAATTTAGCAAGAAATGAAGGCGACCGGACACAAAACAGGCGCGTGCACGAACCTATTTTATGTGGTCGGCAAAGGACAAACGATCATCCAGGGTAACACCGAGGTATTTGGCTCGCTTCTCCCAAGGGATCGGCTCGCCGAACATGGTGACTGGAGGGGGGAGAGTGGGGGTGAGTCTCTTGGCGGGACTGTAGAACAGCACCGCCTGACTCTTGGTGGGGTTAATTTCGATTCTCCATTTCCGAAACCAGGGACCTAGGGTGTGAGTCGCGGCTTGGAGAACTAGGTGGCGAAGAGCCCGAAGAGGCCAATAAATATAAGGGTGAAATTCGACAAAATTTTAGCGAGCAAGCGGGACGGAGAGCGGGGCGGGCGCGCGGGCGCCGGGCGGTATGTATTCTAGACACTTGTAGGTGTAGGTACGTATTTTTTTTTTCCGAGTTATTACTATTAGTATTAACGAGTACCTATTATTATTATGTTTATGTACGTTACGGATTTCTTCGTTCCGTGCGAACGCGCGGTACTTTGATTTTGATACTTTAAGTCTATTGGGGTTAATTAATTTTGTTTTTATAATTTTCTGACTTTATTTACAACTAGTGGGCCCAGCAGACGATGTCCTGCCCTGAAAATAAAACTTAGAACCCCATTCCAGCGCCACCTATTGTGAAACTAAACCATCTGTCAGTCCGATCTCGAGACATGTCAAAACGTCGTTCTATACAAAATGTATGACAAAAATAATTTTGTGAATTTTTCATATTTTTTAATTTATTTATTTTAAGGAAGACCAACAGCTGATTCTCTTACAGACTATAAAATAAAATTATACGCCAGGAAGCCACTAACAGGTCTTCACGGATAAGTGCTAGATTAATAAATATTTCTGTGATGACAAGTAGGTTTGACATAATTTAACATAGATAAAGGTATAATATTATTTAGTTAATTTTGTTCTATTTTAGTCTATAGTGATATAAAACAAATAACATAACAGTAATAATATTTACGAATAAATACTTATTACTTATTCGTAGAATAATATATTTAACACGCACTGTATATATTTTTTTTAAATTCTTTGCTTAGCAATCGCCTCGCCGATGTAACGCTTGTGCAGAAAGTTGTTGAAGTTGTTGCTTGCTCTTCACAAAAATGAATTTTGCCTATAATTAGTATGGACAACTGAGACACTTAATGTAGGATAGTAGCGGTAGGACCTAGATGGTATATTTAAGTTTATTTTACAAAGTAATTCTGAACAATCTACTTTATTAAATGCAATTTTCAATAAATATGAGATATCTGCGATTTCACGCCGCTTTACAAGGGGAAGAACATGAAATTTTCTACAGATGCTTAAATAATTGGAAGACTTAAATAGAATCTTTAAACGGAAGCATAGGAACATGATAAACCTCATTTGAATCCTCTCCAATCACGCTACGTATTTATCATAGCCTAATCCTATGTGTTATTCCTGGTTCCAAGCTACCTCCCCATAAATTTTCAGCTAAATCGGTTCAGCCGTTCTTGAGTTATAAATAGTGTGTAACTAACACGACTTTCTTTTATATATATAGATAATAGCCTATTCAAATAATATGACTTACCATTTAATCATTTATTGCATTTTTCAGATTTACGTTATTAATATTTTTAATTTTCGTAATATTAGCCCTAACGCAATTAACATCATTAATAGTATCTTAGATTAAAAGGATGCTCATGACTTCAATGTCACCCTGTATATGATGTACTTATTAATATTGATTACTTATGTTTTTCGTTTTCACGTTCGGCGTCTGTTTCATGGCCGAACTTAACCTGGTTTGAATGGTTTTGAATATTTTAAATTTATACTTTACTAGCTGTCCCCCGCGGTTTCATCCGCGCTCCCGAGGGTTCTTATCCTTTCCCGTGATAAAAAGTATCTATTCTAGGATATGATCTACAGATATGCTAAGTTTCATCAAAATCCGTTCTGCCGTATTTCGTGAGAGTAACAAACATCCATCCATCCATCATCCATCCAAACTTTCACATTTATAATATTAGTAGGATTACATACCGACATAAAAACAAGGAATTTATTAACCTTTTATAGCATCGACAATGGCGCGTCGTTTCTTCCTAATTGGCACAATGTTAGTGGCTCGGCCCTCGATGTCCGCTTGGAAGGTGACCGGGTCGCTCACTTGGAGTATCTCACGTTTGCACGAGAGACCCATTATACCAAACTCGTACGATGTACCGTTTTCCGCTTGTATCAGACCTACAAAAACATATTTTTCCAAACTAAACAACGTGTAATGGTGAGGTGAAAGGTAAATTAATGCAGTGGTGCGAACTCAGATCAGCACAAGCCCTCTATCGTAAAATGGGGCAGCCGCGGTGAACGACAACATTCAAATTATTCCTATAATGTAGAAGTAAAAATCTATGAAAGATAAAAATCCTTTTTGCAGTTATCTGTATGGACTCTACTATGAACACCACAGTAGATCTATACTATTTTTACTTTGATCTTGTTTTCAATTGTACTTTCGCGAATGAATATACATATCGGGTTGATGAAACTACATTGCAACATTTAGATTAATAGCTTTATATTATTTTATAAAAATAGATAAAGTTACTTTACAATTTTTCTTGTGGTGAGGTACAATAGGATTACTACAATAATTTTGGCTGCATTTATAGCGAATGAATATTGAAGTAATAAATAAATAATAAATTTTGAAGTTATTGATCGTTACCTGAATACTGAGCTTGGTCAGGATTGAGAGCTCTTAGAGTCCGTGTGACCGTCCCATTCAGTATGGGTTCCAAAGGCTTAGCAATTGATATAGTGCCGCGAGTAAGCAACTTCACGAACTCTGCGCTTGCACAACCGCCGCCAGAGCCATTCACACGACCCAGAGTGTATTCCACTTCAGAGCCCAACTCAAGCCCGTCAGGACTACCCTCCAGGTTACTGCAAGGAAATTGTTAATGGACTTATAACTGACCAACTTTATAATCATTATATACAAGTACTAGTTTTCCGCCCCGCGGTTTCACCCGCGTTCCCGAGTGATCTTATCCTTTGTGCGTAGATGCCTATTTATTGCTATTTTAAGATAATTTATATACCTGAGTAACCTACGGAAAAGTTTAGCCCATCAAAAGGTATTTCATAGAGAAGTGGGGAAGGGGCTAGAAGTGTCTTGGCCACAAAGTACATTTTTATATACTGAGATAGAGAGATTTAAAAAAAGAGATATTTTGACGTGAGGATTTTCGATTGAAAAGCACCCTAACTTTTTCGATATTAAGTAGTTTGGGACATAAAAAGGTAAGTTTTCACTAAATTTCGTGAAAAACAAAATTGTTTTGTAAAAGATACAAATAAAAAATCAAAAACTTGGTTATTTTAATTTTTCTTAAATACCTTAAACACAAATAATGCAATACTAGGTTAGGTACCAAATATCATATTAATATTTGGGTTCGAATAAGCTTATCGCTAGCGGTTTCGCTTCGGCAGACTTCAGATAATGTATTTTCTTCTCGTCAGCCATCTGCTACTGTTCAGCACAATTCAACAGTAGATGAAACCTATTCAATACGCCAAGCGTAGCTTAATTAAGCTATGAAAATCTAACGATTCAGTGTTTTCATAGATAAGCGTGTTTTAAGGCGATGATAGCTGTGGTAGTGACGTCGGATACCGCGGCGAAGGTCGTGGGTTCGAATCCTACAATTAGCTTGAGCTTTCGGTGAAGGAAAACATCGCGAGGAAACCCTAGCACGGTGGTAGGGTACTTTGTAGTACCCGACTGGCTGGCTACCACCCTCAAGTTGAAAATCTGTCGCCAAGCACCTATCGGTGTGTCCCGACAGCTGCACTTGAGAGCCAGTTCCCATCTAGGCTTTGTGAGCTTACCACCTTCGGCCATATCATCACTTACCATGTTGAGATTGTGGTCAAACACAAGCTTATCCAGAATAAAAAAGTTCTATTCACATTATCCTACTGTTACCCTATTCAGTTTTTTTAAAATAATATGTATATTAGATCTACATAGCTCGAAACCATAGAGAACTATGTAAAATAAAGTCGGAGAGTCCCTTGTACTCTAGACTTTAACTTTTTATTCCGAAAAACCATTATCGCTGGGTTTTCGAGTGAAACCATGGAGCAAACGCAATATAACAAATAAAACAAATTCGCTATCAAAATACATCAAAAATAAATTAATTAAATTATATCTATAAAAGCAATATATAGTAGTAAAGTTATATCATATGTACCAGTTTATTAATAACTAGTGTGATAGTGAGTTATGACTATGGAGCAATTCATAAAATAATACATTCGCTTTTGACATAATTTTAAATAGAAACCTTTTCATTCATGGTTTACATACATTTTTTAAAGTCAGCTGGATGCCAATTCGAACACTACGAAACCAACTAGGCTAACCCATTATCAAGCGAAGCGACTAAATAATTCCTGTCTCCTATCCTACAAACCATAACTAAATATTAGTTATGGTTTGTAGGATAGGAGTTTGTAGGATTATTACGAATATTTGTGACACGTTCACGCAGTAAACGTTGAACAAATTTGGACAAAAATTAGCATACCCTGGAATAAAATAGGATACTATTAATACGGAAAATAAAGACTATCGGGATCGATAGTCTTTACATCCATGGCATAGATAGTAGCAGTTAATAATACAAAAGATGGTATTCAAATTGAATCAAGGTCCATGTGAGTGGAAAAATTAACCAACAGTCGCAAAGCATTGAAACACTAAATTTGGGTATATTTATTTTTAAATGGTGGCTACACTATTTGCTTCTTTCTCTCAAGGTAGAGCGAGTGCCGTTAAGTAATTAATGTAACAATACAGTCATTGCCATAATAATCTATTCATATAGAAATGGGAAAGAAAATATAAATATATGTAGTTTTAATTACCTGAAGTGGAAGAATACTTCCTTGGAGTGTTCCGATGTCTCAATGAAGCCAAACCCATCTTTGAGAGCGGCAATGAATCCCTGTAGGATGGGTCGATTGTTGCCAGCACCGTTCGTGTTGTTACCATTGGTCAAGCTGTGCTGAATTTGCACACAAGTAGCAATCAGCTCTTTTGTACGTTTCACCTGAAAAAATTATACAGTACAGACTTAAGCATCTCCGTCACTTTGGTTCTGTATAAATATTGCCAGCATTGCATCGCTATCATTCATAGTTCGGGGAATCACTGAGTCATGAGGCACTTTATGCAGCCAACGATAAGAGACTACATTGACAACAGTGTTCGAAAATTGCCAAAATGGCGTGCCTAACGTGGCAAACGTTTTGGCTTTAGACGTTCATTCATTTTGAGCGTGAAAACATTGCCGTTTGCACTATAAAATAAAAATATTAAGTAAATTTGTAACTGCAATATCTGATAAGTTTCCTTCAATTATTTACCTGATAAACGTCGAAAGTAACTTTATCTCCAACACGAGGAAGCATCTTGGATTCGCATTTCTTGGCAGTGAATGGAATAGTCTTTTTAGTTTGGTTAATTTGACATGTGATTATACCCTTGGACTCCTTGGAAAAACATGAAAATAATAGCAATTAAAGTATACGACAAATTCATTGTCTAGTGTCAAAGCTTTTTTGACCCTTGCAGATTCACCTACGTTCAACTGTCGGGTAACGTAATAACATGAGGCTTATCAAGAAAATATATTAATTGTAAACCGGACTGGTTCTTTTGAGATTAATGCGTTCAAACATACTAAGTATATAAACTTTCAAGCTTTGTAATATAATACGAAACGCACGGGAAAAGCGGGATTTTTTTCAGAACTATCTGAGATCTGTCAGTCTCTCATCCTCATTGGTCGCAAACACGCAAAAATACGATCTGTTCTAACACCTCTATTGGTGTATTTGTACCCAAATCAAGTTACCTTGCTTTAGATCACATACTTTCATTATTAGTGCTAAATTGTAGATAGTGCCATCCACGAAGATGCGCCCCACTCCTTTTCTTAATCCCTTACAGTGCAAGTGAGCATCCTTTCGCTAGTGTTGTAGTGTTGCATATTATAGACATATCGACAACACTTTAACACTAGCAAAGGATGTACACCTACACTATAAGGAATTATGAAAAAGAGTTGTGCGTGTCTTCGTTTTAGTGCTTTCCTGTCATATGCAATATAAAGATAGTCATAAGAAAGATACTATTTAATGATTTCTTAAGGACAACTTGATCTTGACTATAACCAACATGAGCATTTTAATTTGAGTACCTGATGAATGCTTAAAGTAAATAAGTTAAGAGTACGTACGGAGGGCGGAGTCCTTGTAGGACTTGAGGAAGACGAGTACAATTGCGCCTCCTTAGAAACAACGCCGCGAACGCCACGCTCGATAAGCGTTTCAAAGAGCACAGTACCAGGCGACAAATGTTTTATGCGTATCGCAGATTGTCGTGTATTGGTGTTGGAAAAAGTTGTAACTGGGTCCACTGTAAACTCCACCTTTGAAACAAAAAAATAGTTTAGCAAATATTCACGTAAGAGTTATGCATAAAATATTTCGAATTCTCACCTCATCTCCAAGGCTGAGCTCATACCCCAAGCGAAGAACTTCAGCAAAATGGAAGAACATGGTTTGCTCTCGCTCTACGCAACGAATAAATCCAAAACCTTCCCTCAAAGAGCACACAATGCCTTGTTCTCTCCTGTATTTTAACAATAACAATTTAATATTACAGGTGATTTGTCTATACTAATGAAATTACTTAATATTATAAATGTGAAAGTGTCTGTCTGTCTATCTGTCTGTCTGTTACCTCTTCGCGCTTAAGCCGCTGAACCGAATTAGTTGAAATTTGGTATAGACATAGATGGAAACTTGGACAAGGTCATAGGATACTTTTTATATCGGGAAAAGATAAGATCCCTTGGGAACGCGGGTAAAACCGTGGGGTACAGCTAGTATGAATATAATAATCTAATACCTTTAAACGAGCAATTCTTGTATATACTCGTATGTATATACCTATATAAATATCGAATCTGAATCTCGGAAACAGCTCCAACGATTTTCATGAAATTTAGTATGCAGGGGGTTTCGGGAGCGATAAATCGATCTAGCTAGGCTTCATTTTTAGAAAACGTCGTTTCATCCGTGTTTTCAGGCAGTGAAAAACTGCTACAATATCATTAGAATACGAAGGTAAACATCGCTGACATCTACAAGGTTTTAATAGCTCAGGGGGAAATCGAGCGGTACTAAAACCGGAAGACCCCGGTCATCCAGGTACTGAGTATTATGAATGATGCTTACCGTTCACCGGACACATTAAACGACTCATCAAGCAAGGAAATGTTCGTAGCTCGTTTCAGCTGGTCTCTTCTATCTGTAGCCACTTGGAATTGTACCCAGTCCCCGTGACGCAGGGTAAACTCTCCGCATTGGTCTTTGTCACCAAAAGGCACCTAGATCGAAAAAAAGAAGCCCAGTATATTACCTAATTATAAGTTGTGTCCAATTACGAGTACTTGACGATCTTGTTAAATTATAACGAAAGGAAAGAAATAATAAAGGGAAACATTTGAATATATACAATAAGCTCCACTTTGGAAGCTAGAAATTTACATAGAATAGTTACTTTTACCCAGATGAAACCGCGTCGACTCTGCTGTATTAAAATAAATAATATATTAGGTACACATGAGTACAGAGTGCTTAGTGCGAGATTTTTATGTTGCTAAACGCAAATATCGCGTTTGCGTTTACGATATTTCTCTATGGGAATCTGCACAATGCCTCTTGCGGAATACAATTGAACTAAATATCTTCCATAAAAGTATTGACGCGTTGGTAGGAACTCGCACAGAGCACTCAGTACCGAAGTCTGTATAGGTCACACCACATATTGCCTGAATTAAGGTAATCTGAATATCTAGATTGTTTACTCATTAACTGTACCTCAACTTCAGAGTGATCAGCGGCGCGGTATCTAATACGCCCGGGCAATGGGTCATTCTGGACCACACGCCCAACGTTACCCCGCTCCAGAGGCTTTAATACTTGACCACGCATTATTTCAGGGCTCACATCTTCAAAAACAACAGATCCACTAGGTAGCTTCGTAATTTGGCACGCCACTTCTTTTCCCTGTAACAGCTATTAATTTAATCCCACAAATCAATACAACCACAAAGCATATAGCGAAATAACTCTAAAATATATTAGTATAAATTACATTTCTAGTTTGAATAATGAATTCCACATCATCTCCCAAAGTCAACTCTTCCTTAGTTTTAGCTTCAGAATAATGAAAGAAAATTTCTTTGACAACATCAGCTCTCTCAATAAACCCAAAATTCTCTTTCATAGAGCATACCACACCATGATATTTAACGGGGTGTACTGGATTCTCAAAACGTACGTGGCATGCACCCAAAGTACCCCTGAAAAGAAGATGTACAGTGTAAAATATATAATTGTAACTCTATTTTATACATAAAATAACACAAAAACTTATAAATATATAGAATAATCAAGTGTACCTCTGATTAGTTGCAATCTGGAAACTAACAGCATCACCAGTATGAAGGATAACATTACCTTCAACATCATCTTTTGTATATGGCAAGAAGAAACACTCGCCACGGTTCTCATATGAAATCCTTCCAGTATTGTCACCAGAACCTTCTCCCTTCACCTCAGTTGTTACAGTACCAGTCACTCTCGCTTCACTCAACACTACTTCAGGAGCGATTTTAGTGACAGTAGAAGCGATTGGTTTTCCAGTGCGGCGGTCATAAGTCATTTCAAACTCAACAGGGTCACCTATTTTCAGATGTTCAGTGTTACCGCTGAACTGGCTAAAGTGGAAAAATAAACGAGCTTGCCTCTCACAGCACTGAATGAATCCATAGGAGTGCAGCAATTTTTCAATAATGCCCGTCTCTCTAATAGGTGGGTGATTCATTGAATCATATTGAGAAGAGTTGTTAGTCGAACCTGAAGAATACACTGAGTCACCCATAGGGCAACCATCTAAATTATAGTTTCCGAGGGAAAATCGATTTCCGCCACCTGTCTTAGGTAAACTGTTGAAATTATCCCTGGGTGAGCTAGGATACTCACTGCTGTAAGTACCTTAAAAAATAAAAAAGTACTTTAGCATTAGATTCAAATAATACTGGATGTATTATAGCATGAATAAAATCATAAACCTAAACAAAACTGCCTTAAAAAGCAAGTAATATTAGTAGTCAATATATTCATATGTACAGTAAAGGTAAGAAAGGTACATGGGGCCAGGTTGCAAAGACATCCTCAAATCTTTTTGCTATGGCAGGCTCTTGTTATCAGAGTCAAAATGAAGGTCAATATCCTTTGCTGGACATGATTTTCATGACAACAGATAAATAATGTGCCTATACACTTAATGATTTAACCCTCAAGCCTCTGATTATTACGATTTCGATATTAAAGTTGTAGTTATTCAACATCCTTGGTCTTTTGGACTTATTTAAATTCTCAGATATCCTTCATGTTTTTAGACCAAGGTTGAATGCAACAACGACATTGATTAATCGAGAACCAGCCCCATTGGTCACGTCACTAGTTTATGCATTATATTTACATTTTCAAGAATTCCTTCATTATGTCCCAACCCTGGCCTGGGTATGCAGCAATTTTAAAGTAAAACACACATTCCACTAGAAGTTCCGATCAAAACATGGTCTATATTAAATTGTCTTGGTATCTTTTACATGATTTTGAGCAGCCTTTCTCTGCAGGAGGCACACAACTAATAAAATTGTTGAATCAAGTTTATTCAATAAAGAGAATTTGCATTTGAGTTTGGCAAATTGTTAGTTGATATGAATGCCTACTTGAAGAATCTACAACTTTTAAAACGTTAAAATCATACAGGTTGATTTCCAATAATAGATATTAACAATATTCATGTCAAATAACCACACAGGCTATATGGTGCAACAATCATTTTACACACTAAAAAATCTATTTATAATATGGGAACTCGAACATCCCTTCAAGATAAGTTCAAAGCAACTGGTATACTCACAGTTGCATCTCAACATATTTATTGTGCATCAAAGTGTTAGTTTTTCTTTTTGTAAAAAAGAGTGGTTACCTACTAGAAATATGCATAAACTTGTGACTGCTTTTTGACTTCAAAAAGTACAAGATATATTTTTAGGACTGAGTGTTAGACTTCAATAACAAAATTTCAACAAAAATTTTAGGAATGCCTTGGCAAAAAAAAATTTAGGTTTGTATTAAATTTAAATCAATTTTGGTAGAAAAAGTTTACTATAGTATAAGTTAATATTTCAAGGATGACTGTATATAAGACTGACTTTGTTTTTCAATAAGTTGTTACACAAGATGATCAGATCTGATCTGATGAAATCAGTTAGCCCATAAACAAAAATAGGATTGATGTGAAGGCATATTGTCATAATTATAAGAAATAAAGCTCATGTCAGATAGTATGGGAGATAGTTGATTGAGAGACTGATAAATTCAAAGTGGCTGTTGGCTTCCACTAGGGGTCACTCTGAGCCTTTATATCATCTGGCAGATAACATATGGCATTGACATTGGACCTGCAGGAGGATGTAATGTAACCTGGATAACTTTTACTAATAACATTGTTCTTGTTAGTGAAAATGGATCCAATGTCCAAAGCAGGCCTATGGAATGGAAAAAACACGCAATATAGTGGTTCTCTTACTTTCGTACATATTTCACTTGATAAAATGACAGTAAAGTCTGTTCTTGAACACATTATGAGGAAAGATGAAAGTCAATTCATCAAAAAAGTTATAGATATGAAAGTGGATGAATATATAGGAAAAGGTAGACTGAAAAAGAGATTAATGGGTTGTGAAAGATGACGGGAGTAAGAGAGCAGTAAATGCTGATAAGAAACACAAAAGGGCCTAATGGTAGGGGAGGCAATGATGCTAAATTTGTAGTTACTCGAGCGTCTTTGGGACCTACTGGAATTTGAAGATTAGGTGGAATAAAGAAAAAAAGGTTATGTGATATTTTCCCCTTCAGCGGTGGGGGGAGCGTCTACAGGGTTTCAAAAATGTAAAAAAAAACAGTCACCAAGAAATACTCGAGTGCGTCAGATATTAATAGGGTAGTCGCGCCACGTCTGTCTGATAACGGAAAAATAATAATCTGCCGTTTTGCGTGGTGGGGGTGGCCGTACGAAGGGGTCGAAAATATTAAAAAAAAAAAATTACTCGAGCGCGTCAGACATTGATAAGGGATGTTAAGTGAACCCTCCAGTAGCTCCTATTTTAAAGACTGACGATTTGGACGCGACCATCAGTAAGGGCCGATTTTTGAAAATGCAAAAAAAAATCGTGACCTTGATTTACTCGAGCGCGTCAGATTTTTATACAGGCGGTTCTTCTTGATGGCCTTGTTGTACTGACCCATAATCTGACAATTATGTTGAGGGATTTCCTTAATCTGACGGTTTGAAAAAAAAAAAATATGTAAAAAATATCGAAATCTCGAAAATGGTTCAAGATATCGAAAAAATGTTTGTACAAAAGTTGTAGAGAATTTAATCTTCTACAATTTTTATTATGAATACACATACCAAAAAACCCATAGGAAACGAGATATTTGCAATAAATGATTTTATGACCTTTGACCTTGAAAAATCAGTAGTCGCGGGCACCCTAAGGTAAGTAGCCTTTGAGACAAGTTTTAGGGTGACAAAATAAAGGTTTATACAAGTTAATAGCTGACTATCTCTCATTCTGAGGTGAAACTCATAATATTCCTGGACTATACACTTAATAATGATTTTAGCTATTCCGGCTTGTGCAAATCGGCAGATTATGATATTTCCGTGATTCGTGACTAATTTCCTTCAAAATAAAAAAAAACTAATCGCGCACGAGAAAATCCAGGAGACGTTTTTTTTGCAACTTTGCGAGTCTCCAATTTTCTTTCATCACGCCCAAATTGACAGATTATTGAAATGTACACTATTTTGCATGTAACTAACTTACCTTACCTTAATCTGACGCGCTCGAGTATTTCAAACCATCGTTTTTTTTTTACTAATCTGACGGGCTACCCTAGGCGTTCGACACTACATAGAGGGCTCAGATTTGGTGAGAGTACTTCACAAGGTGCAAGGTTGCCCCCCTTATGTTAATCTGCCGCGCTCGAGTAAATCCCGAAATCCCCTATTCGCCTCCCCTACCATAATGGGAATTGGTAGTACACATTGTGCCAACCTAAAATCCTAATAATTTTGGCACAAGGCATGCATGATGATTAATCATGTCTGTCTAATATAGGCTAACTTTACCTGGCCTACTTTCTTTCATCAATATTTTTTTGTAATTTAAAAATCACTAAGGAATAATTGTGAATACTATCTAAAAAGTATATTAATAATGATGAAGATATCTTTTGAAAAACATCTTTAGAATAATACCTGTGCCGAAAAATGAATACTTTGAGTCATATTACTTGTAGTATATTTTTTGTAGATCGTTTTCAGAAGATGTGGACCATTCCACAAGCCATAGGGTTAAAAAGCCATAAATTATAGCAAGCAATTGATACAGAACATTAAAACATACAGTTACTAACCATTACGATAAGCCTGTTTAGTTTGCATATTAGGATGCTGAAGATCTAAAATATCCTGCAAAGGTGATGAGTGTGAATCTGGCGGCTGGAACATTTTCCACTGAGGATTGTTGGACATTATTTCTTGATAGTCTTCCTTGTATATAGATCGAAAATCTCAGTATATCACAGAAAAATGTTTTGTGTTTAAGTTTTAAACAGTAGTTACAAATTTAAATCAAATCACATTTTCTTTTTGTCCCTGTGCTCAGTAGAACACAATGGATATAGTACACAAAAGTCACAATTTAAACACCAAAATCACTAATGTTACAAAATAAAACAACTTTGTTATAGTAAATCCTCAGATGTCTTCAATGCTTGCTGAATCCGAGCTCTGTGGTGCATTGGCTTGGTGGAGAGTAATCGGTTCGTTTAGTTCAGTTGATAGTTAGTTAGTTATACGTCTCTATCCCGACATTCACAAGCTGCAATAGACACTTCAATTATGAAAGACTCAATACATTTGTGATCCAACTTTATATATTAACAAGAACGCCGAATTACAACAAAGCGTAGCGTCTGGACATCGTTTGATATTTTATTATTGCTAGGTAAGTAGGTAGGTATCGTACGTATCGGCCGCCCGATAGACAGATCTGCATTGTGCACGAATTACATCGACAAGGCCTACTTCATTCAGCTGCATCCATTAAGGCAATTAATGTATCACATGAGAACTACAAGTCTTTAACTACTTGGACCTACGTTTAAAAAATACGATTGGAGGAAAATTTATACACTAGAACCAATAAATTATCAATTCTCACCACGACACAGCATAGCACTGACGACATACCGCCATATTGAATGTCAACATTTATCAAGCAAGATTTTCGTTCGACTAGCCACACAAACTCGATATTTTGTGAGAAATAAAATTACCATAAAAATAAAGGAAAATGAATTCTGGTTAAAAGTAATATTATGAATATCGATTTTTTAAATTTTGTGCTTGTTTTTTTGTCTAAATCAGAAAAACTATCATGGCATGGACTTTATTTTTCCTTATTTTAAGGCAGCTAGCTTATGATAAATTTTCATAGTGGCCATGTTATAAACTTTTTAAATAAGTAGGAATTTATTTACTGCTCGCTCAAGGTTATTTGTACATTTAATAAAATGCAAACTAACAAGGTACCAAAATTGATTTGTATTGTTTGTTAATCAAAAAAGTATTTGAGTAGTTTTCTATAATCATTACAATTACTACCATAATCAAAGACACTTGGAATGGCAACACTCATAACAAGTCTCGAGCCAAAGGCCATTTGGGTAGGTAAATTAATTATTATCTTTCCCAGAGGCAGTTCTCTTGGTAGTTTGTGGCCAGACGCTGCTCCGTGGTTTTCTCTAACTTTGTGTGAATATCTAATAAGACTACCTTTCGGGGGTAAGTGTATATGAATCAACCGACAGCTACTAATTTAGCTGTCGGTTGATTAATAGTACCAATATAATTACCAATATAATTACCATTATAAGTACCAATATAATTATTGGTACTATTACTTCTTAAAGTACGTAAAGAAACCGTAAAAGGATCAGTCCAGTTCAGTATAGCGCAGTTTACTTACAAGGAAGCGGAACAACACACATTTACCATAAAAACGGTCGCCAGTTCGAGCCATAGCTTTTTTAATGTTGCAGGGAGCATTTTGTAGACAGCATTCAAAAGTAGATAGTAGTAGATAAACATAGTTTCCAAAAGTTTTAATGAGAATTTTATTTCTAAAAAAGGTACATAGGTAGCAAATTGTCTCAGACAAATAATTAAAATAGACCTGACGCCATATTAATGCCTATTATCAAGATCGAGATAGATCACTAAGGTATCTACGGTTTGCAGTAATCTTAATGCTGACCGCCAGCAATGCAGAGTATATTGGATCTACCCCGTCACAATATTGCACAATATTGGTTTTGTTGGATAATACCATACCCATAATAGGAATCAGAGTGATTTTCTATCTGCTATTACTGTTTAATTGGCAATCTATATTACTTTATCTATCTTACTGACTAATTGGATTATTATACTAAATAACTGGAATGAGCACTACAATCTTTTGTTTCTTTCAATAAAATTCTATCAAAAATAATCTTTATGTTACGTTAAAGCGTTGCGTACGTACATAGAACACTATACTCTAGCGAGCGTACGTATTAAACGTACGCAACACAAAAACCGGTCCCAATGAGATAACCACAACATACAGCTGTGTCTCATTCTAACAGGGACCAAAGTGCTGCCAGTTTATAATATTTCCTACAGGTTTAGTAGATTTTATGTTATATGGAAGCAATACCTATAAAAATCGATAAATATGCTATTCAATCTTACAGTAAAATAAAAAAAAATAGGCACTAGTAAATCAGAACCTATTTTGTCAATAATAGGTATGCTATTGTAATAAAGAGAATAATTTGATTTGTTTTTTCAAACGTTTTTGGCGTGGTATCTAAACCATTTCTGTATTTTAAGTTTTCGTTATAGTAACGTTATATGGTCACATTCACTGTAAGGTCTAGTTCTCGTACGTACAAGTCCGGTCAGGTTTTAGTGAAATTGGCGGCTATTGCACTAAAACTTTTCACTACTTTTTGGTACAACTTGAAAAGTCACGATACCTACACGCTTTCATTTCACTTCAGACTGATCTTTATTAAACAAAACACTAACGATATTATTCAATAAAACTGATAATACACGAATTTAATGAAAATAAAACGAAAACGCAACGTTACTTCGCAAGTTCCCGCCAAAAAAAATCAAGCTAAATTATCAATGGCGGTCAATATTCCTATTCTTATATCGCTTACGACATGACCGTGGCTTTTTTCGTCGATCGTTATTGGATCGTTAGATCAACAACCTGCCCAATTTTTTCAGTTTATATAATTTTATTGATAGCTCCGGCTCAATAAAATTTTGCAAATATGTAGCAAGTATGTGACCGACGCACTATTTTTAGGATGCGGATGCGCTATATCTACTACTAAAATTAAATAGGCTTTTTAATGCATTATAGGTAGGTACCAACCAATGAAGGTACCTAGTATTTAATTGAAATATTAAGTATAGGTATGATATTATCAATCAATTATATCTTCAAACCAATCCCTATAGTGCACAATATTTAAAATTATTATTGGAACGCCTTTGCTCCTTTTGTCACCCCACGAGAAAAATCCAATTATTTTGTAATTTATTGCGTATACAGCTCCATGATCTGAAAAGGTTACGATAGTGCGATGTAAATGGTGCGGTGAAATTTGGCTGGGTTAAAATTATACCATAATAGAGTATCAACAAAATCAAGTATAAACGTAAACAACGACCTAAACGACCTTTGAGTATTGGGCTAATACTCGCAAAGCGTTAAAAAAAAATCTGTGCAACATGGCAACCTAAAGCTTTAGGCAACCTGAGAAGCTGTGTGAGCCTAGGGTTGGAGAAGAAACACATCAAGGACCTACGATTTAAGCAAGTTTATCCTAAATTTGCATTGACAAATTAGGTACATCCGGACGAGCGGATGTCGGAAAGATTCCAATAAAATAATACAATTAAATAGTCAAAACTAACCGACATAAGAGTCACCCTTTTTATTAATAAGCTGGACACAAAACTCGTAATCTCTCAACTTTTGCACGATAGGGGATATAAAGTCCTGACATTTTTCAGATTCCACACGATGTACATAGTTAAAAATTTTGTATAGATATTTACCTTAAACAATTGTAGATATTTATTTTATTAAAACTAGGTTACTGGTAGAGGCTCCACTCTGTTTATCTTGAAAATTATCGACATGTGATACGAATTTCTATCGATTTAGAAGTTGTTTGAAATTCGAATATGAGTAGGTACGCCACTCATTTGTTTCTTATAATAATATTTAGCATAGGTACTTAGGTACCTTAATTATCTATAGTGTCCCAAAAATAACACGCTAGAGTGACACTGGAGCTAGATTGGCTTCAGGTCTATCAGATAATATCAACATGACCTTAGTAAAAGTTTTCTGGTTTTCGAACTATTCAAAATATTTTTTGGTCTTTTTTTTCGCCTGTTTGGGCTATAAATAACTTCTAACTTATAGTTTTTTTCCTATTGGTTGAGTTTCATTTAACTGTGAAATGACTAATAACTGTGAAAAAAAAATTGTACTGGACTGAATCAGCAAAATGATCTTAATAACTAGCCTATTTATTCTTTCGAAAATGGTATAACATTCGTAGTTTTTTTTTGCCAAAAGTTAAAAAATTCAAATTTTTGTCATTTAAGTCGTGCTACTTGGGAAATACTACAATTAAAAAATAATACTTAATAAATGGTACAGGCGTCTTTTGTCGCCAAATTACTAATAGAGATTTTTTTTAAAAGCATAAAAGTGGCAATATCTCGAAAACCAGAAAACTTATACTAAGGTCATGTTGATGTTATCTAATTGAAGCCAATCTAGCTCCAGTGTCACTCAGGCGGATTATTTATGGGACCTGTATAAAAAGGAGAATCTACTAATAAAACGATTTTATTACATAAACGTGAAAAATAGGTACCTACTCAATGAGGTTTACATTCTGTCAGTATTTTTTTTTATGTCACTAGTGACAACTAGGCAGGCGGGTCACCCGATGGTAAGCGACTACCGTCGCCTATAGACATTAGCAATCAGGGAGACTGCCAACGTGTTGTACACCTTATTACAATGCTTTAAGGGCAAGGGCAACTGGCTCTCAAGTGTAGCTGCCGGAACACACCAACAGGTGCTTGGCGACAGATTTTCAACTTGAGAGTGGTAGCCAGCCAGCCGAGTACTACATAGTACCCTACCACCGTGCTTAAACTATTAGTTAGGTATTATTTAACTAGTTGGGTAGGTAGGTCCTTATTAAATGAAAGTTGGTTACGCCCTATATCTTTTTTTATGCCACACCCAAGTACCAACTAGGCAAACGGGTCACCAGGGGCATTGCCAACGTATTGTCGATGTTTTTACAAAACCTTAATGGCAATTGGCTCTCAAATGCAACTGCCGGACAGAACACACTAACAGGTGACTGGCTACAGATTTTCAACTTAAGGTAAATAGGTGAGGTAGAATTGGCGCATGCCAAGCAACAGATTTTCCTCAAACTTGATGTAGGTAAGATTGAACTGAAACATTATTATATCAAAATAAAATCCGTGCATGGCGTGAAGAACTTGATAAGTCCAAAATGGCAATATTACAGGGTAGCGATTTTAAAGTTTGACATTTTCTCCAAAATCCGTTTTCACCTTGAACTCATCTTTATAGCTTGACTTATAGATAATTTTATGTGATCTTTCAAATAATTTTACGTATTTTCGTAAAAATTGCTTATTTTGTAAGATATTAGACTTATCAACATAGTGCCCAGAGACTTATCAAGTTATTCCCCATACATTAGTGCTCAAACCAGTGAAAACATTGTTTAATTTAATTCCTAAAAATCAGTTTTTCTGTGTAATTGAAATGTCTAAATTGATTAAAGAGTCATTTTAGATTCTTTTTCAAATATGGTTATGTTTTTATTTCTTATTATCTTATTATTCATAATAATTGACTTATCAACATGTTCACCGATGACTTATCAGCTTATTCACCATAGAATTGTAATATATTTTTTAATACAGTTGCTCAAAAAGTGGTGTATTACAGGGTCGTATAGCGTACGGGATGTGGGCTATTACATACTAGTGCTTTTTTTTTACCTTTACCGAACTAGTGCGTCTCTTTCCCAACTGTCAAAATAATGTCTATTAAAAAGAAAAACCAACCATGAAGTTTTTACTAAAGAGTTTTTGTGAATCATACAAATACGTATATTTCTAAAAAGAAGCTACTAATTTATTTCAATATCAGATTTAATGATTTAATTGAATGAGTTAGGTTAGGTTTCATCTCATTAAATTTCATTTTCATTTCATA
This sequence comes from Ochropacha duplaris, assembly GCA_951361185.1. Classification (NCBI taxonomy): domain Eukaryota; kingdom Metazoa; phylum Arthropoda; class Insecta; order Lepidoptera; family Drepanidae; genus Ochropacha; species Ochropacha duplaris. The sequence continues at coordinate 9,542,698 of OX592690.1, forward strand.
TCATTAAAAAAAATATACTGAAGACTAAGCTGTATGGATAGTTCCCTTTGGGTGAAGAAAAAAAAACTCTGCTTATATTCTACGGTTGGCGCCATTTTCCAGAAATTTTCTTTGCGAGTTTAGTTGTTTGTTGCACAAAATGAGTAATTTCGACCCTATTTTTCACCACCACCGGAATCACTATAATTGCACAAACATTGTATGACAAATATACATGAACAATCATACGAAATTAATAATAGTTTGTCTCAAACAGTAAATATGCAACCTAAAACTTCCCCAGTAAGTTTAAAAAACTGTACCAATTTCAATGTACATGTGTACTATAACTTTTATAAGAAATAAATGATTAGTTAGTTGAGTTTATTGTGTTTTTATTATTTTATTAAATTGCTTCATTTTTTCGCAACTGTATTAAAAATAGTCGTTCAGTACACTTGCGGAACCGTCATTGCAACTTGTTCCGACTGTCAACCCTCGCCTTCGGCTGCGCCTCGGCTCGGGTAGACATTTGTCGGGACTCATTGCAATGACAGCCTTTCCGCACTTGTAATGAAATATACTTTTTTAATGCAATTTCAATCAAGCGTACTTTTTGTAGGTACTACCAAATTAGAAAATAAGAACCAGCCAAGTGCGAGTCGGACTCGCGCACGAAGGGTTCCGTAAAAAAGGCAAAAAAATCACGTTTGTTGTATGGGAGCCCCCCTTAGATATTTATTTTATTTTTAGTATTCGTTGTTATAGCGGCAACAGAAATACATAATTTGTGAAAATTTCAACTGTCTAGCTATCGCTGTTCTTGAGATACAGTCTGGTGATGATATCGAGCAAAAAAGGGCAAAAAATAGCGTTTTTTGTATGGGCCTTAAAGCGGTTCTTGAGATACAGCCTGGTAACAGACAGATGGACGGACAGACGGACAGACAGCGAAGTCTTAGTAATAGGGTTCCGTTTTTACCCTTTGGGTACGGTACCCTAAAAATGAGAACGACTTCTGTTCTTATGTAACTGTCCATTAATTCTCATATGCATGTATCTTCCATATCTGGATGATCCACGTCGAGATCAGGATCCGTGGGAACACAGTTCGTGATCTTGAAATAAAATTCACAAAATGGCTCATCAATTAACTGCATCAAATCCATTAAATCTTTTTTCTTTTCTGCACCGATTGGCAATGGCTGAGTAGATATCTGAGTCAATTTTAAAGAATCTAGAGTAATTTTCCCTCTTTTCTTGATATTGACAGATTTAAAAGGAGTTTCACGATCAAGGCTGTGTTTGAAAAGTATTTTTCCCATACTGTCCTTTTTATATTCTAACCATTTAATAGGTTGCCAGAGGCAAGCTTCTCCCTGCTCGTTTTGTTTTTTTTAGAGAAAAAGACCCTTTTTTAGTTCTTAACTCGGTAAAATCAAAGAAATCTTGTCGCGTCATAGCCACAACCTTAAATGGTTTCTGAACTTTACATGTTCTTACGACTTATAAACGTCAAGTCTTCAATGCTCTTTTTATTGATAGGAGGATTCTTACCTCTATGATCAGTGTCTATAATTCCAGTAGCGGACTTTTTTTTCTTTGTGTAACCACATTTACAAATCCTACGGTTTCACCCAGTACTTTACAGAAACAGTCTTTGCAAATGGGTCTTTCTTCATTATAGATTTGTAATTTGAGCACACAATAGCAATCTCTATTTTTATAATGGCTCACAGTTGATTGGGTTTTTTTTTTGTAATATTGTTACAGATTTCTATGCAAATGCGGCTCGTCTCTCCCTTTGCCCCAAATTCCAATAGTTTTTAAAACATTCCTTTCGCTCATCTACCGAGAATCTTTCTGCACATTTTAATCTACATGAACTCTTCAGGTCTTTGATTTTTCTTTCAGGGATCACTGAACCTGTTGCCAAAACGTAACTTTTCCCACTATTCCTGTTTTTTTGAATCTTTTCTCTCTTTTCTAGTTCTTTTTTTTGCTGTCTCAGTTTCGGTATTTATGTCACTTGAATTTTGATCTTCTATCTCTGCATTCTCAATTTCAGTATCTTCTGTATTTACTTCAACAATAAGATTTTTTGTTTCCTCAGCCCTAATCGAATCTTCATTATTATTATCTGTAGTACTATGGAGAGCGTCTTGTGCTAAAATGCCTAACTAATCCGTCGTACGATTAGATTACGCCTAAAGTATTAAAATGAAAACTGTTCTTAAAATTATAATATGACAAGTGGATTTATAACTACACATTTTCAATGGTGTTGATATAAATATTAACATGCTTTTATGGGTATATAGATATGTCATACTTTGAATTACTGAGTTGACCTGACGATTGCTTGCTAAATAAATATTATGTTCGATTATGTTTTTGTTTTTATGAAGCGTGTTAAATTAATATCTGTACATATTGTATTTAGAGTACTCAAAAAATTTACAGTGTAACTTGACAACCTCATGGGTACAGTTTATTTTATTGAATATAAAATTGGACATCTATACATACAAATTTTTAATGAGCCGCCTTAACTTAGAAATAACATGATATCTAGAAATAATCAAGATAAGGCAATTGAGTTATCACATATAATACCACAAGAGCTTCAAAATTATCGGGTATTTATTTCCCGATAGGTTCGTTGCAAACAAATGAAGGAGTCGACGACGAAAACTTGACGACTTTATTTGTTTGCAGGGAACCTTGAGGGAAATGCCAGATAATTTTGAAGCTCGTGTGGTATTCGGGGGATTATTTTTCCGTCCCAAATGTCGGCCAATAGAATTGCACCATGAGACGAAATGTACAGTTAACAAATACGAAAAGGTTAATTTGACTGGATTGTTTTTTATACATAGCAACGACCAGAGAAAATTTTCAAAAAATTATCAGTTTAATACCATGTAGGTTGTACCACGTGACGTCGAATGGTGCAATTCTATTGGTCGATATTTGGGTCGGAAAAATAATCCCATAAATACGTTGACAAGTCGAGATGTTTACACAAAATATTTGGACTTCCAACAGGTTATTCAATAAAAAATATATTTTTGATTTGACCCAGTCTATAAATGTGAATCCCACCAAAAACATAAATGTAAAAAAGGAGAGCCAAGTTCAATACAAAAATTATTCTCAGCTGTGGGCTTCGCCGCAAAAAGAATGGAGATCTGAGATTGAGTGCCAAGTTCAATGCAAAATCCAAATTTGTAGTCTAAGGGCTGACTTGGCTGGTTTTCCCATACGAATTATTATTAAGTACCTACTTTTACACGGTCATGGAAGAGCCTTATGTTCGATGGGTAGTTTCTACCAGCAAGCCAAATTTTCGGAATAATAAAATAAGAACCGAAAGGTAACAGGTTTAGAACATGCGAAGGCTATATAATTCGTATGGGAAAACCAGCCTAGTCAGCCCTTATACTACATATTTGGATTTTGCATAGAACTTGGCACTCAATCTCAGATCTCCATTCTTTTTGCGGCGAAGCCCACAGCAGAGAATAATGTTGAACTTGGCTCTCCTTTTTTACATTTATGTTTTTGGTGGGATATCATTACTTTTTGTAGGTAAGTACATATCCTCGTAACGCCAATAAGTATTGTAATAATAATAAGTATATACACCTACCTACTTATAACTATAAAATTATTATTTATTTACACTATTGCCTATACTATAATACTATACGTACGTACCTACTTATTAAAGAAATTGTAATAATAATATTACTACAAATTATAAGTTTTCCTTAAGAAAACTTAGCAATTTCGCAGCATAAATCGCAACCTTATAGGTCAGATATCGAGAGACAACCGGACAGCAAGACGACCCGCTCGCTCGGCCACGTTCGCGTCAACGGTTCGATTCGGTTGTCACAGCGCCCCACCCACCCCGCCCGCGCCGCTCCGGCGTCACTCGGCGCGCGCGCGTCGTGTATATACCGAAAATCTAAATGCCTATTATTTTATCATTATTTATGAGTAGGTAATTATTTTACACTATTGATGTGCGCTAAATATAAAAATAATAAATAATTAATCCCAGTTAATAACGTACCCTAAGTAATATTAGGTATTTATGTTAAGCGTTCATAATAGAATCTAATTATTTAAAAATTGCCAGATTTTTATTTATTCCTTTGTATTCATCTAATTACCTATCTGCATACCAAATTTTAACTCTCTAGGTCATCTGGAACTGGGTTAGAGTTTTGGTCTATAGGTCAGTCAATGATAAAAATGAGGATTTTTGGACATTAATATCTAAATAACCGTTTGAGATAAGCTTATGAAATTTAGAACACATATGTATCTCGCAAGTCTCAATATATGAGCCAAATTTGATACGTTTATGTAAAATAGTTTTGATTTATGAGGGGGTCAAAAGTGGCTCCAAATGGTTCGTGTAATATTACACACGGTGCGGCTCGCCAGTTCTGTTTTTTGAACTTGGCTTGACACGCTCCCGCGTGTCAGGCCCATATTCCGAGCTCATAGCGTGAGTAACTTGATAAGTCGAAATATATGTTTAAAAAAATATGAAATTTAGAGCATAAGTCTTGTGGTTTAATTTTGTTCAGACTCTACCGACGACTTATAAAATTATTCACGCTGTGCACGAATAGGTATCCGTTGGCAATAACTTAATATCTAATTGTGTCAACTTATGATTTACTGTGTTCACCCAGCTGAAAAAGTATAAATTGACAAGTTACGCACGTTTTTTATACCGATAAACTATGTTGAGTATATCGATACATTCATTGTTAACGTTATAGTGTGTAAGTATAAATTGACATATCAAGTTACGTTCGCTTTACCTATAGTTGACTATAAGAAGATAAAACGATATATTGATTTGTTAACGTAATATTGTATTTGAGTACAAGTTGATATAAATGGATATAGTTGAATAAGTTGATATATATTACGCTATTATTATTTTTTTGTAACTCATCGCGTAGATATCTCGTTTTGTTAAATAAAATACGCAAAATATAGATATATTCATATACTGTCACAGACAACATCTCTAAAAGTAACGTAGATATCAAGTTGTTAATTTTTTTCCTACAAAACCAAGACCGTAGGAAGCCATTACGACGATTAAAAAAAAACGTGTAAGTGGAGTTATCAAGTTCTTCATGCCAGGCACGGAAATATAGGGTGTGATTACTCAAGGATATACCTATAAATAGGGTAGCTTTCTATACATGAATGTTCCAAATTATACCTAACATTCATACAGGATTACTTGTAATTCAACGTAGGTATATCCGTCAGAAGCTGATAGGGGGCCAAAATGCAACAAATTGAACCCATGGGGGGTTCAATTTGTATGGCCGAAATTCAATAGTTTTCGAGATACTCTGCTAGAATAATGATCGGAATGTACGTAGACAGCGGTTGGGTCTTGTATGAAGAATCCTATGGAATGTGTGGCGGCTCTATATTCCCGAACTGGCAACACTCGGAACTCTAGCCGACACGCGATTTGAAATTGACACGAACCGTTACAAAATTACTAACTGACTCTTTCCTTGAAAGACATTAACGCTTTCTCGTACCATAAAAGTGTGGATTTCATATAGACTCATTAGAGATAATTTGTTTTAAGAGTAAGGTTTGCTCGAAGAAGTTCCTTGTAATATTACGACGGCGCTACCTCACCTCTCACCCAACAATACATAACGTAGTATACAAAAATTCTATAGAGTGTATAACAAATACCTACGCGTGTCACAGCGATGTCTGTTGTCATGCTGAACCTCGGAACAATAACTAGCATGGAAGCCGGGCTAAAATAAAAACCGAGTACTATACAGTTTATTCATTTATGTCAATTAGCATATCGTAATGTGGGAATGAAACAAAACATGGCTGTTTGTATTTATTATTTTTGAACGTGTCACAAGCAAAATGTCAAATGGTCCTCTTTGGCCCTCTTATAGTGCTAACAAATACAAAAGTTCTATCCAAGACGTCAAAATACTTACGTTGGCTATCAACAAAATTTTGTAGTTTTATATTTTGTTGATACGAGTCGGGAGTTTGACGAATTTACTAAGTGAAAAAAGCGAGTTAATTATTAATTTCTGTCTGAGAACGTGGCCAGAAAGTATATACGAGAGGTGTACAGTGCCCTGGACAAGATGTCTTGTGTTGTTGAAGGGTGTAAAGCCCATAGTTCAAGAAAAGAAAATGAGAACGAAACGTTAACATTTCATCGGTGAGTTTAGATATATTTTTCAATATTGGAAATATAAAAGTGATAGACGATAAATAAAAATAGTACTTTATGCCTATCTACTCAAAATAATTCACGTATTTGCTTTATTTTATGATTTTTCAGAAAAATTAAATTGTCGCAAGTATAGGTTACTACTGATGTAAAATGGTTATCGATAATCATTTAAATACTGTTGCAGATTTCCTAATGATGGTGAAATGAAAATGAAATGGAGTCAGTGCATCAATAGGTTTTACTCATACAAACTTCCACCCCCTTTTCACTCCCTTAAAGGGTGATTTCTAGGATAAAAACTGTCCTATGTTTTTTCCCGGGACTCCAACAATCCCTATCTAAATCGGTTCGGCGTAAGAAAAAAAAATCGGTTTAAGCGTGAAGAGGTAACAGACAGACAGACACACTTTCGCATTTATAATTTTTTTTTAATTATAATATTAATTAGTAAATTAGTATTAGTATGGATTTTAATGATTAATAAAGACATTATAATCGTCAATTAATAATTGTAGTTTCATTTATACTTGTGTCAAATTCTTATCGTCTGTTTCCTACCACACTTGACTGATATTCCGACGCCGAAGTTCCGTCGTGGTAAATCCGTTAGTAAACTACAGCCACACTTGGCAGATTATCCGTCGACAGCCAGCGCCTATACTGATAATAAATTATAATAATATGGGAATGTTAAGAAAAGGATAAACTATATTAATAAAAAAATATATAATAGAAAACTATTCTATCTATAGGTACACATAATAAAAATGTAACGGATCGCTATCTGTACATGGAAGATATATGAGAAAAAATATTATTGGGTCCTTTATCAACGCAATAGCACCCAAAACAATGATTGTTAGTATTTTGTCTGTTTGTGCAAGCTAATCTCAGAAACGGAACAGAATTTATTCAGATGTGGTTTTCACTAATATATTGTGGTAAGCTTCACTTAACATTTAGTGTTTGTTTCATGTCAATCGGTTCTTAAATATAAAAGTTATATCAATTTAAAGAATCACGTCGAACATTTGTTAATCCAAAATAAACCAAAAGATATGCCCAAAGTCACTATTCCACGCGGACGAAGTCGCGGGCACAGCTAGTACTAACTATATTTACTTGTTTGCTTTGATGACTTATATCGACACGACAATGTCGATGATAAGCCCATCACTAGCCAAAAAATAGCTTGTGACAACCTGCATAATAACGAAACAGAACGGTATTATAAGTCTCTTTCCCACGCATTATTAACGTCGAAAGTAAAAAAAGGTAAAGTATATGCATTTAATTTCTTATTTTAGCCCGACTTCCATGTTAGTTATTGTTCCGAGTGCTGAACACGCGTAGTCACAGACGATAGTGAGCCATATGCAGATTATTTATATGCCTAACATCACAGACTACTAGGTACCTACTGCAGATACATACAGACAGTTCAGTTAGTAATACCCACCGTCCAACTGTGAACTCCATGTCCAACCGACAATTGCCATATCTCTCCCTTCGGAAGAATAAATATTTTGTGCTTTAATATTGATAGGAACTGAAACAATATTAATTAATGATTCATAAGGTACTCAACTAGTTTTCCGCCCCGCGGTTTCACCCGCGTTCCTGAGGGATCTTATCTTGTCCCGGGATAAAAAGTGTCCTATGACCTCCAAGGTTCCATCTATCTCTGTACCAAATCAGTTCAGTGGTTTAAGCGTAAATAAAGTGGTAACAGACAGACAGACACACTTTCGCATTTATAATATTAGTATGGATCTGAGTACCGAAATAAAATGTTCCCAAAAGAAGTTGGCAGAGACTTCCGCATTTCACCGAAGATACTTACCTACTCTAGTCCCACCAAACTTGACATTAGTGAGGAGGAGGCTGCCTATATACCTTTCCACTATATATACCGCGCCTCTTTCCGTGGCAGCTTCGAAAACAGGTGACAACTTGTGAACAGGTGCTGCTTGTGGGGGCTGGTCTGCTTGAGTTTGTTATTTACTTAGTCAGTATTATTATTTTGCCGCCTTAACACGCAAATATTATCATATAAATATATATATAAATGAATAATGATTAAATGTAATAGGTGTAAGTTGTTTTTGAAAAGAGTAATTGCTGAGTTTATTGCCGGTTCTTCTCAGCAAAAGCAACCTTCCGAACCGAGCATTAGAGTCTAGACTATTCATAAATGCTTGTAAAGGCCTATTTGAATAAAAAACATTTTCATTTCATTTCGAAAATGCGGCAACTCAATATTTTTATCATATTTTAAAAGTTTTACAATAAACTGTGCTTTTACTAAGGTCATTTTCGTATATTTGGTAAGTGACCCGCCCACCTATCTCCCCAGTTTGCCGTACTACTTACCTAGCGGACAACCTGTATATCTATAGGTATATATAAAATTCTCGTGTCACAGTTTTAGTTACCGTACTCCTCCGAAACGGCTTGACCGATTTTGATGAAATTTTATTTGTAGGTATAGGTTGTTATCTATTTTTTACTAGCTGTCACGCCAGAGTGACAGTGGAACTAGATTAGGCTTCAGGTCTATCAGACAATATCAACATGACCTAAGTAAAAGTTTTCTGGTTTTCGAGATATTGCTATTTGAAAAAAAAAATACACTATGTTTTGGTCTTTTTTTTTCGCCTTTTTTGGCTATAAATAACTTCTAACTTACAGTTTGTTTTCCTAGTTGGTTGAGACAATCAAGTAATCTTTTCATTTGAAACTAGTACGCTATGCTCAAAAAATAACTAAGTTGTTTCATTTTAAGTCAATGCGTAAACTTTAACTAAAGTTTGACAAATAACTGTGAAAAAAAATGTACACGACTGAATCAGCAAAATGACCAGCCTATTTAATGTTTTTTAGAAAATGGTATGACATTCGTACTTTTTTTTGCCAAAATTTTAAAAATTCCAATTTTCGTCATTTAAATCGTGCTGCTTGGGAAATACTACACTTAAAAAATAATACTTAATAAATGGTGCAGGCGGCTTTTGTCGCCAAATTACTCATAGAGATTTTTTTTAAAGCTTTAAAGTGGCAATATCACGAAAACCAGATAATTTTTACTAAGGTCATGTTGACGTTATCTGACTGACCTGAAGCCAATCTAGCTCCAATGTCACTCTGGCGTGTTATTTATGGGACATCCTGTATATTCTCAGAAAGTTGTTTTTTAATAAATGCATGTCGACTGTATTTACTTAAGACAATTACCTACAGTCTCAGTTTCTCTCAACTAGAGTGAATTACCAGTAAATGATGTGATAAACAATGTAGAGTATAGTCTAGTCAACAAGTTCAAAAACGTGAAAAATAGAGATAAAGGTCCTAAAAATATGAACGATGGCTCATTCGATTCGGAATCACCTCTAGAAAAATGTTTTTGAAGGATTTTGGTGCAGGTTAAAAATTGCAATTGTTATTAACAAAATAAGATGAAAAAAAAAATGGTATTTCGTTTTTTGTTAATAACTTGAAAAATATTAACATTTATGCAATTTTGAAAAAGCTCGTTAAAGAGGAGGAAATTTACAATAAAAAAGTCCTAACTTCCGGAACTCTATCTCCATTATTTATAATTTTAATTAGACGTTGAAAATAGGGCTCCGCGCGGCTGTTACAGCATGCGCGCGCCGCCGCTAAAGAGAGTTCAGCAATAAAAATAATTTTTTTATGACATAAAATGTGATTTTAAATATTTGAAAAAATTCTAGTATCTTCTTAACACTTGAAAGAATCGAGCCCTGAAGAAAAAAAAGTTTAACCATCATTTTTCAAAAAGTTATTCAATTGTTAACTGGGTCGTTCTTCTTTTTAACCTACAATTTGATAAAACATTAGCTCAATTATGAAATAAAAAATATGAAGCTTCCTCGTCAGTATATATATATTTTCTGATAGCAGAATTTCTATTCTATCGGAAAAAGTTGTTGGCCGCGAAGTTTACAGATTTTTGTACGATTTTCAAGACCTGAAAGATGGATTCGACGAAAAAATGTACATCTCCGTCACGAAATCTTTTATTTTATTCTTTCGAATACTCTTCTTCAAATAACTTGTACTTTTGTAATATATTAGTTAACTAAAGGAACTTTTAGAAAACATATTGAAATAATACATTTGTATTTATAAAATATGTTTTATTCATGATCTTATACCACTCTGTCACATTTTCTGCTAATATAAAGTAAGTTTTTGCTATAAATCAATTTTTACTATCATTTACAAATAAATACGAATATCACAAACGGCAGTATCATCAACTATTATAAATAAAAATTTTCCAATGTTGCACTAATTATAATAACATATATAAACGAGCAAAACAATTTTCCTACCAGTAGCCCAAGCACGAATTTTTTGACATTTCGTAACGTAACCGTCTCGAGTTTACCATACGATAACGATAGTTGGTAGCACAAGTCACTTACTGTCGACTATCGAGAAATCGATACCATTACGAAGATGACGTCAAACTACGTTAATAGGGACAGGCTTGATTGAATGAAAACTATCAAATTGAATGTACGAAGAACGAATCACTCGTTCGAAAACCACGTAAAAATATACAATATGTTAAAATATATATATTTTTTCAATGAAAACACATGCATACATTGAAATGGTTTATGATTTATGAACGATCCATGTTTGACACATTTGATTAGTGGGACATCTCTTTGACATGTATCCCAACAAGAAGAAAAGTTTATTTCCAGCATTATATTAGCAGCTTATGATGAGAACTAGTCACCTCCAGTATTTGACGATGGTGGAGTTTATGGAGAAGTAAGTATATACATATTTTGATTCCTTATCTTGTGATTGCAAATTACATTTGTTTGATAATTTTATTTGGCTTCGTAATGCCAAAACTGTTTATAAATGTCCTATATATTTCCAGGCATGGAGATTTATCGAAACCTTCTGGGGGTCATCTCACAACAAGGACAAAAATGATAGTGTACCAAACTTGCGTGAGTACTCTTGTATGGAGCTGAAACTTGGACGTACAACAACAAAGAACACAAAGCAAGAAAGAAGATTAAACAACTTTCACATGCGGACAAGCGTGAGATGAGACACATGAGTGCGAAAGTCACTTCAGCCATCAAGCGGCCCTCAGTTTAGGTGCCAAAAATGTGGACGCTGCTGTCGCTCCCGTATCGGACTGTACAGTCACTCTAAGGCCTGCCACACGGACGCTGTTTAGATCATCTATTTAACATGTATAACATGTTAAGCCTTTATGTTTTATAGAACTTTATTCTCATAAGAATACAGATTAGATTCACTTACATGAGAACATTAAAATCTATGTAATATCTAAGGTTAAACGCGCAGCGCTTACAAAATGTACACAGTAAAAATAAAAATAAATGAGTTTATAATTATATTCCTTTTGTAATAGTTAAAAAATGAGACTTTGGCAAACTGGGACTGCAAGACAGGCAGATAGGAAGTATAATAATAAGTTTATTGATGCATTTTAAGTTATGTAATGAATATCCTGTCATGTCCATAAAAATATATTATTATTAATTAAGATTGAGAGAGGAAGAGTTAAGATTGAGAGAAGAAGAGTTGCATGAAAGAGTGAGAGAGAGATGTAGAACTTGGGTTACAAGGGCAATGGCTGGAATTTTTGAGAGAGGCTATGAATTATTTTTTTTCGATTTATGGAAAGGCAAGAAAGGAATGAAGTATGAAAGAGGATATGATTGTAATCAAAATTGTTGTATAAAATAATAAAAGGTGTTTATGCACATACATCTTAATAAATACATAAATCTTATTTCTAGTTTCTTATTAAGATTGTTTAATAAAGGCTATCATAATGCACACACATGGTTTTATTGTAGGTTTATTTTTAGTTTTACATTATTTTATCAAAAAGCAAACATAATCATCAAATTGAATCTACCACTGGTTATTCAGTTATTAGCAGACAAGCATCCTTCCATTCACTCTTCTTGAAACACCCCATGCTGTATTCCCTTGAGAAAACCACGGCAGCTCATTCCACAACCGTAGGCCTCCCCAACGAGTCTTTGATAAGACCCTGTTACGTAAAAAGATAAAGCACAAAGAACCTGAAAGAAATAACCATTGCTTAATACACAGAAATATATTGATAAACTCTTAAATATATTATTCGTAGTCTTCATACCTTGAGTTCTAAAGGGATTTTTTCGCTGGAATGAAGTGAAGTTTTAAGTTGCAGCTGCTCACAGTTGCATATACTTAAATGCCACTTTATTGAGGCGATATCTATTTTTGAATTCTATATCCAAGAGCTCCATGGGTTTAAACACTTTCCTTTTTTTGGCTCTACGCCTAATTTCTCTATAAAATTAAATTAAAATAATTAGCCGAGTATAAAACAATAAAAACATACAAGAAATATTATAACCTAAAAAACGAACTCACCTTGTATCTCTTTGCTCATTTCTCGCTATTTCGGAGAGAAAATAGTAATTTAAAGTGCTCCGTTGCATTATATTTATGAAAAAACACCAAATGTATTATTTTTATCGATTTATAAACTTGTCGAACCTTTTCTCACTGACAAATTTATAGTGAATAACCTTGCGTACGTTTTCGACAGCACGACGATAACCAGCCTTCGAACAAATGTCAAAACAAAATTCGTGCTCGCGATTTGATACAAAATGTGTCAAGTGACGATACGAAGGCGATACGATGGCGATACGAAAGTAAACCAAAACCCTTCGTGCTGCCAAATTTAGTTCGTTTTACGTCCTGTAGGGGCGCTGATCAATTTTCATACAATTTTTACTCGATGACGTTACGAATAACTTTTCGAAAGAAATTCGTGCTAGGGCCACAGGAGACAGCATCGTGACAGAGTAGTAACTTATGTGACAGAGTTGTTATTCTAGGGGATACCAGACTGCGTTATGGAATAAAACAAGTTTTTTATTGATATAATATAGATTCTATTAGGTACAATTGAGTTGTTAGGAATATACAATTAAATTATAAACTAAGACTAACTAATATATTACAGATAATCTAATTACACAAATAAAAATAAAAAACTAAAAATTTTACTACACTAAATAGGCCAACTGGTCCAGATCGCTGTCAGGTGGTAGCGTGCCCAGAACACTGGCAGCATTGCCTCTTTGGAGTTTTTTTAAATCATTTATTTTGTTATTTATATATATACTCCAGCGCAAGTGTATTAGATTTTCTTCTCGCTTCGAACTTTAACCAATACGTGTACTCCGTCTTTTATATTCATTGGATGAATGTCTTCAGGCTGGAGTGTTTGGTAAGAAGTATCATCCCGCAAGAACAAGTGACGAATCTTCCGTTCATGTGTGTTTTGGTAGGACGCTCTTGTATGTTAAAGGTCGGTCTACACTTAATGTGTCTCTTACCAATTTGATTTGCTTTCTGGACTCTTTTACGATACGGGTTTGAAGTACCGATTAGATGAAGCGTTTTTCTTCTGTACTTTTGACAGTTTTGTATCGTTCTTTATTGGCATTAGAAAGAACGCTGTCCGTCTTTGTATTGTTTGATTTTCTGTGCAATCCCTTCTTATATTTTCGTACTGTCTTCTCTACATGGTTTATTTTTTCTAGTAATTTAATATAGTATCTCTGTATAACTTTGTTCTATCTCTTTTCAATTTCTTTCTTCGTCTTGAACTACGAGTAGATACTTCAGAGGGAGTTGGTGTTGCAGATGGAGTCATTAGTTTGGTTTCTGGTATTGGTGATGGAGCCGGCGTGTTTATAAGTACCTCTTCAAGCATCTTTTTCTTCTCCCTTTTTTTTATTTCCTTCATGCCATATTCGCTTCTTGATTCGGTGTTCTCGCATGCTCATGTCAGCCACTAGCTTGTTTCGAGGATGGTATGTTTCTAAATCCTTGCTCTTTATTTTAGCTACCTTCTCAGGGTCATTTTTTCGTTTCTCCCGACAAAGCTGCTGTCTTTCTGCTGGTGTTAATGTCTTCTTTTTCGCCATGATGGTACTTGGAAATAGGAAATAAGTAATACGTACCTAAACACACCAGAAGATTGAAAAATATTTGTAATACTTTCCATAGGAATAATTACCATAATAACTAGTGTGTCTATTTCAGTATTTCTCCGATTCAGTATAAATAGAACATGAATATCGTTTATTTTACCCCTCTGTCACGTACTTTACCACTCCGTCACACTAAAAATGTGATGGAGTTGTCATGTGACGGAGGGGTAAAAAATTGTTGCAAAGACGATAACATTAAAAAAGTAGTATATGTAGTATATCAGTCATCTGGTTTCCATAGTACAAGCTCTGCTTAGTTTGGGATCAGATAGCCGTGTGTGAAAAATGTCCGAGGATATTATTTATTTATTTAGAAATTACACAGAATAGTATAATTTACACGTTGGCAATAAAATATTTCTTATTACGTAAGAGTAGACAACAAAAAGTAACAATAATAATTATATTTTGAATCAATTACTTACGTGACAAAGTGGTAGTCGAATAAACATACGCACCGCCTATCACAGCTTCCGGGCGGCTGACGCACTGTCTCTCGATCTCAGAGGGGAAATCATACAAAGGGAGGAAGGGGGTCTAAACCTCCAATCGCAGGCCACAAAGACGAGCGGCACAAACGCGTATTTTGAAGAACAACCCACGTGACAGAATTTACAAAATAAAACATCAGGTAGTGGGAGACAAGTATTTGAGATTTTTTTTAAATTTTAATTAAAGTGATAAAAAATAATTGTTGCTATTACATGATAGGTAATAGATTTAGGAGTTATAAGATATTTTTACGTTTTGTGTCGTCATATAACTTTTTCCGTAATTTATGGATTATACGCAAGCCGAGGTAGCGGGAGACACCTGTGATTTGTATGAAAACACTTCTGTCACGCGGATTTACAACTCTGTAACGTACTTTTTACAATGAAATTATTCAATAAATATGTTAAATACTCGTCTACAGTCATTATGTGTATAGTACAGTGCATGTTGAAATACAATTAAAAAAAATAATAGTAATTTCCATGTATTTTTTTTCACTGACTGGTGGAGACACCTTTTTGTAGGTTAAAAAGAAGAACGACCCAACTAACAAGTACATATCGACGGTCCCTACGTAAAGTAACCTAACTGAATATGT
Organism: Ochropacha duplaris; assembly: GCA_951361185.1. Lineage (NCBI taxonomy): Eukaryota > Metazoa > Arthropoda > Insecta > Lepidoptera > Drepanidae > Ochropacha > Ochropacha duplaris. Next base: position 9,558,125 of record OX592690.1, read on the forward strand.
CAAATTTTACAGGAGAGCGTTATGAAGTTTCAAACGTGTGTATTTCATGTTTGGTTTTTCACATAACGATGAAATTTGGCATTATAATTTTATATGCGGTATATTATATGAAATACAAAGAAAATCCTTAAAAAGATGATGTTAAGTATGTTATTTGTCACTTACCTACTTCTACGACGGAAACTCTCCAACTACAAACAACGTAAATGGTACTTATTGCTTATTACGTCGAAGTGTTACGTTTGTTTAAATTCTTAACTGCCATATAAAATATTGTACATGGGACACAGTATGCGAGATATTCGAGATACAGGACGTGGATCACTTATTAAAATGTTATATGGGCATCCTATCAATCAAATTTTAATATTTTCTGTATCCATTTTTTATTTTGTATTATGCAGCACCGTGAATCAAAACATGTTACAAAACTTTTATAACAAACAAACTTTTTATATTAATTATAACTATTGATTAAATCAATTAATATTTGCAGTCAAAGGTTTGTTACAAAACTATATGTTACTTCTTTCCTCTTTGGTTGACGTAACTCAAGCCATCATTTTTTAATCGCTTTCTCACACAATCTATCCATTCATTCTTCTTAACTTTTCGTATTCTTCACAAATCTTTTTTCTTCCAACTTTCCTCTTTCTTTTTTTGTCTTCTTTCTGTGTTACTCGCTTCTATTGTATTTGTGGTATCACTAACACAGTTTTATCACCGACAGATTAGTTTACACGCAAAGATAAAGTGGGGGTGTTAACGTTAGAGAAACTTACATTTTCTGCTTCGATATTGTGCTTAGAAGGAATTGTACCAAAGGGGTACTGGTATCCAAAGTTTTTTCTTCAATAATTGGGAGTGAGTTCAATGCTAACAAGACCCAAGCGTGTCTCTTCTCGAAGTCAAACTAACAGCGACTCTAAATTGAGTCGAAGGCTCAATGTAGGAGCTACAAAAAGCTAGGCGTCCTCTCTGAGACGGTTCGGCCAAATATCAGCTAGAGGCACTGGAGTCAATTGAGAGACGAGTCAAGAGACTCATTGGCAACGATGCATTGGTCGAGGCAGGACTTCAGAGCCTTAAGCATCGACGCAGAGTTGCCAGTTTATCGGTTTTCTATCTAATTCCGCCAAGCCCCTTCCATTATCGAACCACCAGACGTATGGCGATACGCCACCGTTACATGGTGGAAATTCCACCCTTACGCACGAAGTGGTTTGCTTCCTCATTTATTATGCGAACTGCTAAGGAGTAGAACTCTTTGCCTGAGTCTGTGTTTCCCGATAGTTACAACCTGAGAGTCTTCAAGTTTCGGGTGAATAGGTTATTTCTAGGTAAGCGCGCACCATCTTAGACCACATCGTTACCTACCATCAAGTGAGATAGTGGTCAAACGCAATACCGATATAAAAAAAAGAGTCCATCAGCTCTTCTACAGTATTGTTCTCTGGATCATGTGAAGATCTAAGCATGACGTCTCTAATACTAATTGTGGATGGAGATAGTGTCAGATATGTTGGAGATGTTGCTTTACTGGTGGTTAATTCTGCATTTTTACTATCTTCGACAACCATGTTATTGTTTTCTTCTGCCACGATAATATGAAACGACAATAGTTCGGACACATATATTGTGTAGTGATTGAGTGGATACAGATTGTGGTTTAGATATAATATTTGATTCTAATATTTCTATAGTGTCCGGATTGGAGAAAATAGCGCCATTAGAAATAAGGGCAGTTGTAACAGGAGTCTGTATTTTCTGTGCTGTATCAGGCCCACGAATACTTACTGCGTTAATCTGAGCTACAACTTCAATCGTATTATGAGTATTTTCTTTGTTTAAATCACAAATGCTTGCAGTTCCAACAATCACCTCTTGAGTAGGTAATTGTAGATGGCAAAAGGGATGACCTATGTGGCTGTATAACGTTTGTTAATCCTTTGTATGTTATGATATCGTCGACTTTTTTCTCTGTCGTGGTAATCGAAAGTGAAGCTGAAAGTGAAGTTACGATACGTATTTTATCGAGTATTAGGGTTGGGCATTAGATTTTGACTCTGATGACTCTTCAGATGATGGTGCTAAAAAAAATTAGGTAACATAAAACACTGATTTCCGAAGTAAAACACCGTCATTGGTAGTTACTGATAGAAGGTTACATTAATTTTTCGACGTAAAGTTACTTAAGTACCACATAGGAATAATGGTTCGTTAAATTTTCCCATGTAAAAATACATAACTACCACTTACTAACAATGATATGTTAACGTTTCCCGTATAAAACAACGTAACTACCATATACCGATAATTACGTTGGAACAGTGTTGAGTGTATAATTCAAGCAAAAATATAAATACTTGTAATTTCCTGCGTAAAATAAAATTGATAATTAATATATTTTCTGAGTAAATACAGTATCTGGAAGAATAGTTGAAATGTTACTCAACTGGTGGCTTTTTAAATATACTTTCCGTAGTAAAATACAAGGTGTCCGTCGTCTCCAGCGCCGCGCGCGCAAGTGCGACGTAAGTGGTAGTTACGGGGCGGGAAGATGGGGTGACGTGTACGTTCCGGCGTAAAATCCCTTTAGTCCCACTACTGTTACTTTACTTCGGAAATTGATATAAATTTTGCAGTTACGGAATATTGCGTGTGTGGATATAAGGTTCATTTTGGGTAGAAGACTCAATTTTTTTTAACTGACATCAAAGAGTTGGGTGTTCTGAAGGTTATGCAAACAAAAAGTGAAAATCACGTATCTACCACATACGGGTTTGTACGTAGGGACCGTCGATATATCAAAAAGGCTCCACGAAGTTTAAAATTTATAGGCCAATTATTTATACCTTTCATTCCATTGTTTATGCCAATGGAGATTGGGAAAAAAATTGTTAGTTAACAATTGAATAACTTTTTGAAAAATGATGATTAAACTTTTTTTTCTTCAGGGCTCGATTCTTTCAAGTGTTAAGAAGATACTAGAATTTTTTCAAATTTTTAAAATCACATTTTATGTCATAAAAAAATTATTTTTATTGCTGAACTCTCTTTAGCGGCGGCGCGCGCATGCTGTAACAGCCGCGCGGAGCCCTATTTTCAACGTCTAATTAAAATTATAAATAATGGAGATAGAGTTCCGGGAGTTAGGACTTTTTTATTGGAAATTTCCTCCTCTTTAACGAGCTTTTTTCAAAATTCCTTAAATAATAACATTTTTCAAGTTATTAACAAAAAACAAAATATAATTTTTTTTTTCATCTTATTTTATTAATAACAATTGCAATTTTTAACTTGCACCAAAATCCTTCAAAAACATTTTTCTAGAGGTGATTCCGAATCGAATGAGCCATCGCTCATATTTTTAGGACCTTTATCTCTATTTTTCACGTTTTTGAATTTGTTGACTAGATTAGTAGTAAATAAACTCTTTCTAAACATAGGTACATTAAATGTAGGGGTAACTGTTGTATACCGGGCTGTTTCTTTTCTTCTCTTCTCTTCCGATTCTGCGAGATTCTACGAATCCCTGAGTAGGTACCTACCTACCTCGGCTATAGAAAAAAGTAAGTAGGTACTTACTTTTTTTTAATCTCGAAAACGCGGAATGGAATTCGAAATCTCGAAAACTAGTAATAACGAAAAAGTCTAGAAGAAAGTAATAAATATAAAAATATATTCAGCCGTCCGGTGAATGAAAAAATTTAAGGAAATAAAATTACGAATTACTATAGGTATTAAAATGAATTTATTTCAAAATAAAATACAAAAATCTTCATATTTTTTAATGCAGTGACATTATAACACAGTTAAGAATTAAAAAAACATATTTTCAGTTCGCTATCGCAGAAGCAGGTATAAGCGGGCTGTAAGTGATTTTAACTTTACCGTTTAATAACTTGAATCGCAATTCCTGACGACCGTTCTATCTACAAGTGAAGATTAAGATTATTCCTATCTCACGGTCCTACATGTCCTTTGAGTATTTAATACTCAAAGTACATATCTCACAATATCTCGCAAGAGAGGGTCTACTCTGCATGGAGTTGATTCAAAAGTTGAGATGTAGGTACATCTCTCATGCATAGGTACGGACAATTATTAGCTACAACTACACCCACGTTCCTAAAGTAAAATCAGACGACTCTTATTGGTACTCTCAAATATTTTAAGAATAAATAATATTAGGTTTCTTAATACTCAAAGGTTTTCACAAAGATATTAGTTATAAGTAAAACCTTTTTTTAATACAGTTGCTTAAAAACTGGTGTATTACAGGGACGTATAGCGTTCGGGAAGTGGGCTATTACATACTAGTGCTTTTTTTTTACCTTTACCGAACTCGTGCGTTCTCTTTCCCAACTGTCAAAATAATGTCTATTAAAAAGAAAAACCAACCATGAAGTTTTTACTAAAGAGTTTTTGTGATTCATACAAATACGTATATTTCTATAAAGAAGCTACTAATTTATTTCAACATCAGATTTAATGATTTAATTGAATGAGTTAGGTTAGGTTTCATTTCATCTCATAAAATTTCATTTTCATTTCATATCAATAAAAAAAATATACTGAAGACTAAGCTGTATGGATAGTTCCCTTTGAGTGAAGAAAAAAAAAATCTGCTTATATTCTACGGTTGGCGCCATTTTCCAGAAATTTTCTTTGCGAGTTTAGTTGTTTGTTGCACAAAATGAGTAATTTCGACCCTATTTTTTTTTAATTAACACCACCGGAATCACTATAATTGCACAAACATTGTATGACAAATATACATGAACAATCATACGAAATTAATAATAGTTTGTCTCAAACAGTAAATATGCAACCTAAAACTTCCCCAGTAAGTTTAAAAAACTGTACCAATTTCAATGTACATGTGTACTATAACTTTTATAAGAAATAAATTATTAGTTAGTTGGGTTTATTGTGTTTTTATTATTTTATTAAATTGCTTCATTTTTTCGCAACTGTATTAAAAATAGTCGTTCAGTACACTTGCGGAACCGTCATTGCAACTTGTTCCGACTGTCAACCCGCGCCTTCGGCTGCGCCTCGGCTCGGGTAGACATTTGTCGGGACTCTTTGCAATGACAGCCTTTCCGCACTTGTAATGAAATATACTATTACTTGTAAACCCAATGATATAAATAAATAGTATATTTCATTTCTTATAAAAGTTATAGTACACATGTACATTGAAATTGGTACAGTTTTTTAAACTTACTGGGGAAGTTTTAGGTTGCATATTTACTGTTTGAGACAAACTATTATTAATTTCGTATGATTGTTCATGTATATTTGTCATACAATGTTTGTGCAATTATAGTGATTCCGGTGGTGTTAATTAAAAAAAATAGGGTCGAAATTACTCATTTTGTGCAACAAACAACTAAACTCGCAAAGAAAATTTCTGGAAAATGGCGCCAACCGTAGAATATAAGCAGATTTTTTTTTCTTCACCCAAAGGGAACTATCCATACAGCTTAGTCTTCAGTATATTTTTTTTATTGATATGAAATGAAAATGAAATTTAATGAGATGAAATGAAACCTAACCTAACTCATTCAATTAAATCATTAAATCTGATATTGAAATAAATTAGTAGCTTCTTTTTAGAAATATACGTATTTGTATGAATCACAAAAACTCTTTAGTAAAAACTTCATGGTTGGTTTTTCTTTTTAATAGACATTATTTTGACAGTTGGGAAAGAGAACGCACGAGTTCGGTAAAGGTAAAAAAAAAGCACTAGTATGTAATAGCCCACATCCCGAACGCTATACGTCCCTGTAATACACCAGTTTTTGAGCAACTGTATTAAAAAAATACTTAATGATTTATTTAAAAACTTTAAATAGTTACAATTACCTTCCTAAAAGAACAATATGCTGTGGCAGTGGGTGTTTATAATGAAAAAACCAGCTGTCCTCACAAAATTATATTTTAATTTAAAAAAAAAAACACGAAAACAGTGGTCCTAATGGCCCGTCTAATTTTTACTACGCGTAGTTTTTTTTATACTGGATAAGTTTGTGTTTGACCACAATCTCACCATGGTAAGTGATGATGTGACCGAAGGTGGTAAGCACACAAAGCCTAGATGGGAACTGGCTCTCAAGTGCAGCTGTCGGAACACACCGATAGGTGCTTGGCGACAGATTTTCAACTTGAGGGTGGTAGCCAGCCAGTCGGGTACTACAAAGTACCCTACCACCGGCACTCCCCTGGTGGTTGTCGATGTGATGATCGACGATGGTGAAGGGACGTCACGGTCGGGTGCGTGGTGGCTCGACGAACAAAATATGGAACCCCAACATGGGGTATAACACTGATATAAAAAAAACAAGTTCAGTGTGAAGTAAGTAAATTCTTCCACTATTAATTTAAAACGAGACACAGCACTGCGTGAAAAAAAAACATAAGATATAAAACGTGTGTGCACATGCTCAGCGACAATGTTGCAATGACGAAACTCGCCGGTCCTGCCACAGGGCGTCGGTCGGTGAGCGCATAGGGCCGGACAATACCCACTACAGAATAACTTGCGACCACCGCCACGACTAGAAAATATATTTATGTAACGAGATTACTTATATAACGTTACAATGCTTACCATAGTCAGGTCCAGGTATAGGATCAATATGCTTTAATAATGCAATATTATTAATGAACTCGTCTCTATTAAATTGGTAATGTATTAAACTTTGCTTGATTCCAGTTTCTGTAAAAAATAATGTTTATTATGGACCGAGAGAGAAATGGGCTACCATATCATATCAGCTAATAAAACATTGTTGTTGAGAACTACCAAGAAACCACAAAGTGTTTAGAGGATGACAAAATAATATAGGCTATTTAAAAAAAATTAACTTAACAGAGTAAAAGTAACTTGATCCTTAAAAAATGCTCACCTATGTAATTATAATTTATTTTGTACTTAATTTTCCACGTTGGTAAAAAGTAGGCCAAGTCTGGGTCGGAGCGCATAGCGGCGCAGTGAGCAGGGGTTAAGGACCACGTTTGCCGAAGAAGCAATGTATTGCAAACTATTTTGGCAGGTGTCACATTTAGGTAAAGAAAACCAACTGATTGATAATCTTCTGGTGTAGGCAAACCTGATGAAGAAATAATTATATTGATTATCAACATGACAGGCAGGATCGATGACACCGATTCATACACAACTCACCTTTGACGTTCGAGGATCTGCGACTGACGCTAAACATATCATCACCAATGTGACTAACCCAGCACAAATGTACGAAATATATAATAATCATTAGTAGGCACATGAGAATCGTTACTATCAAATGAGTGAATAAACATTTTTCTCCCTTTGTGAATTTTACACTTTCATCCATATTAGTTTTCGACTGCGACATATTTATATCTATCAAATATCGTATCACACTAGATTTTTTTTACCTAATCGACTACATGTGTCATATTTTTTTATTATTGCACTTAGCCTACCATACTATCAAATTGTTCAAATTTTGAACACACAACGACTTGACTGATATTCCTGGTTTGGGAAATTATTTTATCTAAAATCTGCAGTATTAGTGTAGGGGAGCCAGTGGCCCTTACATATTTTACTACTATCTAACCTGATAATAAACTTTATCTAAAAGTTTATTATCAGATTAGATAGGCTATTATACAAGGTTTATTTTAATGTGTAGGTGTCTTAACAAAAAGTTAGTAGAATTTTAGTTGTTTAGGTTTAATTGAAATATCCCTAGACCATGTTGATGTGTGTATTTTGTTGGCCCAGGGCCTCAACACCTCTAAATCCGGCCCTGCTGATAGCCACTGGATGCGGATAGCGCAAGACCGGCCATTGTGGAGATGCTTAGGGGAGGCATTTGTCCGGCATTGGACGTATTCCGGCCGACATGATGATGATATCTGACGATGCCACCGCCACGTAACGCTCTTACGCTAATATGCGAAGATTGACCAAACAAAATCAGTGAAAAAGTATTGCTTTATTATTGTCATAATCTAATAATCATTTATTTCTACACATTTAAAAGTAAATAAAAATACGAAAAATTATTACTAATACAAAAAATCTTCAAATTCACAAGTAAACACATTACATATCTCATTTATTTTAAAAAATATTGCAAAACATTCTGATTAGAGTTATTGACTTGCGATCTATGAGATCTAGCGCGAGTAAATTGTCTTAAATACTATTTTATCACACAAACCAAGTACACCTGTACTACCTACACCTGTTATTTATATATGAAAAACGAGAAACTTATCTCTCGCGTCAAATTTAACATCTATATCATTTTAAGAAGCTAATTACTACCGTAGACTATCGGAATGTATTCACCATTATAAGTAACAACATGAATTAAAATGTTTCAGGTGAATGCCGTGTACGGATCCCATAATAAATAGCGATTACTATGGTGTCCGTAGAGGGAATTCATCTTGTATTACATAGCACCTTCCATTACATAGCACCTTCCATTACCGAATATGATTAGAGTTATTGACTTGCGATCTATGAGATCTAGCGCGAGTAAATTGTCTTAAATACTATTTTATCACACAAACCAAGTTCACCTGTACTACCTACACCTGTTATTTATAAATGAAAAACGAGAAACTTATCTCTCGCGTCAAATTTAACATCTACATTATTTTTAGAAGCTAATTACTACCGTAGACTATCGGAATGTATTAACCATTATAAGTAACAACATGAATTAAAATGTTTCAGGTGAATGCCGTGTACGGATCCCATAATAAATAGCGATTACTATGGTGTACGTAGAGGGAATTCATCTTGTATTACATAGCACCTTCCATTACATAGCACCTTCCATTACCGAATATGATTAGAGTTATTGACTTGCGATCTATGAGATCTAGCGCGAGTAAATTGTCTTAAATACTATTTTATCACACAAACCAAGTTCACCTGTACTACCTACACCTGTTATTTATAAATGAAAAACGAGAAACTTATCTCTCGCGTCAAATTTAACATCTACATTATTTTTAGAAGCTAATTACTACCGTAGACTATCGGAATGTATTAACCATTATAAGTAACAACATGAATTAAAATGTTTCAGGTGAATGCCGTGTACGGATCCCATAATAAATAGCGATTACTATGGTGTCCGTAGAGGGAATTCATCTTGTATTACATAGCACCTTCCATTACATAGCACCTTCCATTACCGAATATGATTAGAGTTATTGACTTGCGATCTATGAGATCTAGCGCGAGTAAATTGTCTTAAATACTATTTTATCACACAAACCAAGTTCACCTGTACTACCTACACCTGTTATTTATAAATGAAAAACGAGAAACTTATCTCTCGCGTCAAATTTAACATCTACATTATTTTTAGAAGCTAATTACTACCGTAGACTATCGGAATGTATTAACCATTATAATTAACAATATGAATTAAAATGTTTCAGGTGAATGCCATGTACGGATTTCATAATAAATCGCGATTATTTTATAGCACCTTTTATCCCTTGTCAAGTCTTACATAAACAATAATTACCTAGATTACTAAACATAGCGTATTTCGCACACAACCATCTCGTATTAGTTGCATTTTAATAAACAGTTGGTAAAATACTATTTGGTCAGTAGAATTATATTACGTCAGGCGAAGAAACTTATATAGAGCGATGTGTTCGACAGGATGATCCTACCTCGCCCTAATCTTTATTCTCATCAGTTCCGGAGATGTTATTTAGGAACCTGGAATGGAACTGTGAAATGAAAATGTGGTGAAGATATGGTACATAATGCAGTATTAAAATCATATTATGTCCTATCGAATGCGATCCAAAATAAATCGATCTAATGCAGGGTAGCGACAAATCACCTGCAATGATTAGTCGCAAACATTAACTACCATTTATCATATTGGGTGGTGCTGCTAGCACCATCCGATAAAGCTTTTGAACCTATTATTTATGTAATATTATTACCAATCCAGCATCACAGCACTGTTTTACAATAGTTTGTAACTTGTTTGTCTTGTAATTCAATTCATCCATTTTTTCTTTGAATTCTACCGATGTGTACATCATTTTATGAAATTTTTCCTTGTTGAATTGTAATCTAAAAATAAATTTACGAATTACGAAACCTTATGCATATTTTAATGTTAAACAGTGTTTTACGCAAGAGCATAATAATAGTTATAACAAAATTGAAATAAATAATTTATTCATACGCGCCTTCGCATAAAACAATAATACCCACACATAATATACAAATATATAATATACTAGCTTTCCGCCCCGCGGTTTCACCTACGTATCCCTTTTTTATCCATTTAGAGATTGAATTTCGAAAAATATATCTTATTCTTCGTCTACATCTTAAAAACAATACCTGTGAAAAAATTCAGCTTTCTAGGTACTGGGCGTTGATGAGTCAGCGAGTCAGGCCTTCTCATTTTTCATACCAACTTTGACACCTGTTTCACCCCCTCATGGGTGGAATTTCAAAAAACGCTAAAACACGTATTTCTTTATTTTTGATTGTTAGCCTAAAAACTAAGTTTCATGGTTCTAGCTTCAAAAATGATGCGACTTCCATTTTCAACCCCTTTTTACCACCTCAGGGGTAGAAATTAAAAAAATGCTAATACATGTGTTTCTTTATTTTTAATTGTTAGCCTAAAAACAAAGTTTCATGGTTCTAGCTTAAAAAAATCGCGGACATCCATACAAACTTTCAACCCCCGTTTCACCCCCTCAGGGGTAGAAATTTTAAAAACGCTAATACATGTATTTCTTTATTTTTAATTGTAGGTCTAAAAACAAAGTTTCATGGTTCTAGCTTCAAAAATGACCGACTTTCATACAAACTTTCAACCCCTTTTTCACCCCCTTAAAGGTTGAATTTCGAAAAATCCGTTCTTATTCCTCGGTCAAGATTTAAAAACAACACCTAGAAAAAAAAACAGCTTTCTAGGTCTAAGGGTTTAGGCTGAGCGTTGATAGATCAGTCAGGACTTAGCCTTTTATATATATAGATATATATACAGGGTGTCCCAGAAAATAGTGTCAAGCGGAAGCCCAGAGGTAGAGCACCTTTAGAGGTACCCGTATCACTCTTTTTTTAAATTGTGGATAGGCTTGTGTTTGACCACAATCTCACCATGGTAAGTGATGATGTGGCCGAAGATGGTAAGCATACAAAGCCTAGATGGGAACTGGCTCTCAAGTGCAGCTGTCGGAACACACCGATAGGTGTTTGGCGACATATTTTCAACTTGAGGGTACCAGCCAGTCGGGTACTACAAAGTACCCTACCACCGTGCTATGGTTTCTTCACGATGTTTTCCTTCACCGAAAGCTCAAGCTCATTGTAGGATTCGAACCCACGACCTTCGCCGCGGTATCCGACGTCACTTACCACTGAGCTATCATCGCCTTAAATGTGTGTATGTTCTCGATTTTTCGTAGTTTACGAGTTATAACTTCTTTTAATTTTTTTTACCCAATTCCGATTTTCACTACATTTTTAATAAAAAAAACCATTTGCAAGAAAGTGGAAATTCAGATTTTACCAAAAAAGTTTGAGGACATTTTAATAATAGAAGTTACATAACTTTTTTCTTTCAAACCAATTTTAAAAACTTGTCCATTTTATCAGCTATCTATCCTGTAACTTTCATTGAGCTATCTTCACAGCTTCCGACTCAAAATTTGATCTAAACAATACAAAGTCGAAATTTAAAATTTGAATGGATGAATGGAAAAGATATTAAAACTTAATAATTGTTGTTTAGTGTGTCTTAATGTCACAATTTTTTTTAATTTCATTATTCCTGCACTATTCAGACTCTACATCTTCTAAAGAAGTTCTCTTTTTGTCTTATGAATGCAATTCTATTGTTTTTCACTGTTTCCTTTGCATCTCTCAATATCAATCTTAATTCTGTTAAGTTTCTTATTTCTTTGGCATACACTCATTCTTTATAGTAACTCCAAATGAAAAAGTCAATGGGGCTAAGATCTGGGGACCGTACTTGCCACGCGAAACCGTGATCAATCCAAATTTTTAATTAATCTTTTTTAGAACAAGACCTAAATGGATTATTAGAAGATGTCAAATCAAATCAATTCAAAAACTCATTTATTCAGTTTAAGCCCTGGTAAGGCACTTATGAACGTTACAATTGACTCTACCACTGGTTCAAAATACACTTAAACTGAGAAGACTCTAGCAAGAAACTCAGCAAAGCAATTTTTTTCAGCAGTGGATCTTTCTTTTTATTTACATTTTCATAAGTACATTTAGATACATTTTCAAATATTTCACAATATTTCTACTATGTACATTTAAAACTGCGCAGAAACATGACATTTAAAAAAGACGGTGCGCCTTGCCACTTGTCGATTGTCAGGCAATATTTAAATTAAAGATTGGTTGAAATGTGGATTGGTCACGGTGGGTCTATTGCGTGGCCAGCAGGGTCCCCAGACCTGAACCCCACTGACTTTTTCGTTTGGGGAATTTAACATAATTAAGATCGACATTGAGAGATGCAGAGGAAACAGTGAAAAACAATAGAATGGCATTCTTAAGACCAAAAGAGAACTTCTTTAGTAGATGTAGAGTCTGAATAGAGCAGAAAGAATGAAATTTAAAAAAATATGTGACATTAACACACATTAAACAACAATTATTAAGTTTTAATATCTTTTCCATTCACCCATTCAAATTTTAAATTTCGACATTGTGTTATTTAGATCAAATTTTGAGTCGGAAGCTGTGTAGATAGCTCAATGAAATTTACAGGATACATAGCTGATAAAATGGACAAGTTTTTAAAATTAGTTTGAAAGAAAAAAGTTGTGTAACTTTTATTATTAAAATGTCCTGAAACATTTTAGATAAAATGTGAATTTCCACTTTCTTGCAAATTGCTTTTTTTTAAAGCTTAATGGTCACAATTTTAGTAACAAATGTTTATGCATCTACTAGGTCTATTATTCAGGTAATTAAGAAAAAAAACTCAGACCTGTATCTCAACTACTCGCGTGACTGCGACTAAAAATGTATTGAAAATCGGAATTGGGTAAAAAAAATTAAAAGAAGTCGTAAACTACGAAAAATCGCGGAACATACATGGAGTGATACGGGTACCTCTAAAGGTGCTCTACCTCTGGGCTTCCGCTTGACACTATTTTCTGGGACAACCTGTATATACAGGGTGAATTTTTCAAGTGGGCGTGGATGGCCGCACTACTATTTGGAGCTGTGGTATTCGGAATTTATTACTTTTTACATTTGTTTTTATTGCAAAACAATCTTGAATAGTTGTGTTATCTGATGCATAATTTTTTTTCTTTTTCTACTTAAGTTTGGTAAAGTTTTAAACTCTCTTAGTGCTTAAAAATCCTGAACGCTAGTTAACCTATTAGCTTAAAAACATGCTCGTTTAATAGACATTTGGAAATGATAAACAGTTTATCATCAAAACATTAATAAGAAAAAAAAACGCGAGAAAGCTAAGTACACGACAAATCACGTTAATCCTGTACTACACCCAAGCTAACTCGAGACGAAATTTAATAGCCTTTGTACAGGATTATTCGTACTTTATTTGTTTTATTTTTATTTTTTCAATAACTCAGTCAATAACGTAGAAATCATTAGGCAAATCAAAGTCCGAGATCCAAGCAAAAATATTAGTATTAAAATTGTAAGAAAAATTAATTTAAGACTACAATTAATATCATGCACGCCTTACGCATGTGTACGTTTAGTACACATCATATTAATAAGTGTATTATTAATAAGTGTATAAGTATATTAATTTAAAAAAGAATATACCCACATATACATAAATATGTTCATTTGCTTTGAACAGTCGAATGTCATGTCCATTAAATACACCTACCTGAATTCATGAGTTTCGCAATTTTTGCATTTCTTTGCCATTGGTTCAGAGGATTCTACATCACGCGACGAGCTGCCAGCTGAAGGCAAAATCAACACAAAATAACAATCGCTGTGCATACCACTTATAACACGTAGTGAAGGATTCTAATAAAGACTACTGAGCACAGTTAGTGATTTAAAGACACGAGACATTAAAAAATTTGCTCTCGTGTGAAACATAGGTACAACTTTTCACTTTTCACCTCTACCAGCGAGAAAAGTGTTATAATATTTAATATATAGCTAAAAAACCCTCATAAAACATTAAAAGAATGTAGGTATATCACCAAAATAGTTCAAACGAGCTGAAAAACAGTTTCCGCCGTTTCGTCATATAAGTTTTTTTAGATGTTGCGTTTGGAAACTGATATTTTTATGTAGGTAACAGATATTAATGTTTGCTAGGAAGACTTTTATTGGCAACACTTGATTTTTACTATACAATAAAAAATAAAAAAATGCATTAAATATATACATACTAAATTAGAAATAAAACTAAAATACCTATAAATAAAACTAAATGTATTATATAAAAATGAATCCTTATTTCCTTGGTCACGGCATCACGCTTGAACGGCTGGACCAATATCGCTGATTCTTTTTTTGTTGTATTTGTTATTATAAGGAGAAGGTTCTTACGTTAAAAAAAAAAGAAAATTACTCAGAAACTTCGAAATTTTAAGAAAACTTAACGACCATATTAAATTTTCTAAATATTGTTTAAAACTGATGGTTCCAAGTTTCTTTTTATTTTCATTTAATGGCAGGACAACGTTTTCCGGGCCCACTAGTTATAAATAAAACAGAATTTAGATCGCTGTCTATGGGTAACGTGCCCAAAAGACTGGCTACGTTACCTCGCTGTATAGCGAGGCTTATTCGTTGTCCAAAGTACGAGCCAGCCCTTTGGTCGCCGGAAGTTTCTATAAGACGCGCCGATAGCTCTTTAAAAAAAAAACTTGAGGTGTCAAGGGACACCCGGATGGAACGAAGTTATAGAAGTCCAGAGAGTATATATATATATATATAAATATACATAAAAAAAACATTTCAACATTTCAAACATTATATATATACAGGGTTACTGGTTATTCGATACATTCCTTTAAGGGCGTGATAGTATACACTGTAAGCTACGAAATGAACCCTATATTGCATGATACAAATGTTGACCGTTACTGAGATATTTGGGAATTTAGTATTTTCTCAAAAAATCCCGAATTTCAACTTCAAAATCAAATTTAAAAAAAAAGCATTTAACATTTTTTAGTTTTTTTGTTTCTGTTACTCAGACAACATGCCAATACTTTTTTTAAATCAATAAAATGATGAAATTTTGCAATGGCTTCTACACAATATCTTAAATATCGTGTCACTTTGAATTATTTCTCTGTTTTATTAAAGATTTAAATGCCAATAAAAAAAAAATAATGGAGTTAGAAGTGTACAAAATGTACCAAAACTTCCTCACTTATCTAGCTATCTAATGAAGTAAAAATATTTAAAAAGAACTCTCTACATGTGAAGAATTAGTTCCTAGAAACAGAACAGGTCGCAATTTATTAAAATAACATTTATAATTATTTTTACAGAAAAAGTGTCCATACACCGACAATGTTGTTATAAGAGATAGGAAAATTCCGGTATAGATCGGGAATGGCCATGCCCATCTTCGCTGGTAAGTTTTGGGTTTGCTAGCGTCAGTTCGTTTACGACTAACTGACTGCGCGTGCGTTTAAGTATTGTTAACCGAGCTACGTGAATTCTCGCGAGAATTTATTTTGTAAAATGATTGTATAAAAGCTGAGTACGTCGGTATCTTGTTTGTGTAATGGAGATGCTGCGGCTGCCCGAGCTGAATACATACATCAATTCCCGAATCGGAGACAACCAAACGTAAATGTTAAACATTTGAAAAATAAAGCCAATATATTCAGATGGTCCAAAAATATTTAAAAAATGTAACCTTGCTGAGTTTCTTGCCAGTTCTTCTCAGTTGAAGGCTGACTTCCGAACCGGTGGTAACTTCTGTAATTCCACCTTCATAAGTACCCTTCTAGGGCCTAAACTGAATAAATGGTTTTGACTTTGACTTGACTTTAAGTAAAAGTACACATACATACGAATGTGTACTTTTCAGCGACGCCAACATGACGCTGATTGACCTCGTCTCCACCTTATAAATACTCGCGAGAATTCACGTAGCTCGGTTAACAATACATAAACGCACGCGCAGTCAGTTAGTCGTTTACGAACTGACGCTAGCGAACCCAAAACTTCCCAGCGAAGATGGGCATGGCCATTCCCGATCTATACCGGAATTTTCCGATCTCTTATCACAACATTGTCGGTGTATGGACACTTTTTCTGTAAAAATAATTATAAATGTTATTTTAATAATTGCGACCTGTTCTGTTTCTAGGAACTAATTCTTCACATGTAGAGAGTTCTTTTTAAATATTTTTACTTCATTAGACATTTTGTACACTTCTAACTCCATAACTTTTTTTTTATTGGCATTTAAATCTTTAATAAAACAGAGAAATAATTCAAAGTGACACGATATTTAAGATATTGTGTAGAAGCCATTGCAAAATTTCATCATTTTATTGATTTTAAAAAAGTATTGGCATGTTGTCTGAGTACCAGAAACAAAAAAACTAAAATGAAAATGAAAATATTGTAATGAATGAAATGAAAATATCTGGCTTGCTTTCTATAAGAGACAGAGAGAGAGAGAGAGACAGAGAGAGAGAGAGAGACAGAGAGAGAGAGAGAGAGAGACAGAGACAGACAGACAGAGAAACATGCGCACGCCGCACAGCGGTGTCACCGACACAAAAATGTCGTAAGAATTTTTTCCGTCTAGCCCCCTTTCACAACGCGCTAATATAATAATATTATCTAGGTAACTACGTCTTTAAACATAAAATAGACAATTTTATGAACTTAAACAATAAATAACACTAAACATGTTGTGCCTATGAGTTAAATTGCTAGGCCGGAAATAAGTTTCTGAAAGAACCATCAAAATTTTTTTTTTGCACGAGTAATTTCAAAATGGTGTTGGGGTTAAAATTTCGAATCACTTTTCACTCACTACTCACGTTCGCAGCAAAAATCGTGAGTTACGAATTTTTAGGCACCGAAACACCCCTTTTCGGGCTGGAAGTTAAAAAAGAAGTGTGGTCAGGGCCCCGTCGGAACAAAGCTAGCTCATAATAAGTACCAGGTTATCAGAAGTTTTAGTAGAGTCATCGTCAATACAGTGTGGTTAGATACATTAATGCTGTGCCAAAATAACCAATATGAAAGACATTGTGTTTATAAAAAAGAACTTAAAGTATGTATCGCCTTTTTTATTAGGGCTCCGTACCCAAAGGGTAAAAACGGAAGCCCTATTTCTAAGACTCTACTGCCCGTCTGTCTGTCTGTCACCAGGCTGTATCTCCTGAACCGTGATAGCTATACAGTTTCACAGATGATACCCATCCATGCAAATCCATGGTGCAAATGCGTGTCGTCGGCTGCAGTCGGCAACATGCTGCTCGTTACACACGAGCTGTACGAGCAAGATAAATCGGTAGGGGGTAATCTCTGGGAGATTACCCCCTTAAACCTCACAAACTTTACCTATTTATAATATTAAGTAGAGAGAAACACAATTATTTTTGGAGCTAAGTACGAGGCAACCAGAAC
The DNA here is from genome assembly GCA_951361185.1 of Ochropacha duplaris. Lineage (NCBI taxonomy): Eukaryota > Metazoa > Arthropoda > Insecta > Lepidoptera > Drepanidae > Ochropacha > Ochropacha duplaris. Next base: position 9,575,790 of record OX592690.1, read on the forward strand.
ATAGGAGTCAAAATCGCTTTTTAGTGCGAGCGTGAGTAAAAGTAGGTACATAATTCGAATTTCGAACACCACTTTTTAGGGTTCCGTACCCAAAGGGTAAAAACGGGACCCTATTACTAAGACTTCGCTGTCAGTCCGTCTGTATGTCACCAGGCTGTACCTATCTCAAGAACCGCGATAGCTAGACAGTTGAAATTTTCACAAATTATGTATTTCTGTTGCCAACAAATACTAAAAACAAAAAATATATATATTTAAGGTACAACAAACGCGATTTTTTTGCCCTTTTTGCTCGATATCAATAATGGCAACAGTAAGGCACTTGAAATATTCACAAAATACTCAGTTGTATTTTTATTTTAATAATAAAATTAAAATAGATATTTAAGGGCCATACAACAAACGTGAATTTTTTGCCGTTTTTACGGAACCCTTCGTGCGCGAGTCCGACTCGCACTTGGCCGGGTTTTTTTGAAATTATTCAGAATGGCCTGATGTGATGTCAGGTCGTAATTCTCATGAAATCTTCATTTGGAACGAATCATGTGGGGATAGTTATTATTCGCAAAAGCCTGAAATATTTCGCTTAATTACAAGACCATCATTATGTTCGGTCGTTTCATAAAGATTGCGAGTGATGGATACGTAGGCACAGGCTAGTAATTAAATATTTAAGTCGTTGATTTGGGAAACAAACATATTAATATTATCGCATAAAATAGTTATACACAAAGAAAATAAAATTTATACGTACAATTTACATCCTTCCATTTCCGTTTTAATGTTTCTTTCTCAAAGTCTTTATGTTCGACTTCAATCTCGTTCGACGTCTCTGAACCAGTATACAATGGTATTATGCTGAAAACGAGATTTAGAACTATCAGGTGTATTCTAATTTTACATATTGATTATTTTATGGAACTATCTAAATTCAAAGGCAAATTGGTTGAAATTCTTTGTCATCTATTTACTTACTTCGTGGGTAATGCTGGAGGGTGGCCTCTAGGAATGTCTGAAATATCAAACATTTTATATATAATCCATAATCATAACATCCTCATCAGGTATGGTGACAGGCGAATATGAAGCTTTGTATTCAAGAAAAAATATCAAACACTAACCAGTTTATAAAACATTATAAAACCTTGGTGACATCGGATATACTATAATATTCATTCTCTATAAATATTTTAATAAAAATAAAAAACCGTTCAAGTGCGAGTCGGACTCGCGCACCGAGGGTTTCGTACAAACTTGTAGATATGTAAATATTTGGTTCATTACGGAATGGAATTTCGAGGATATTTTATAGACCTTTAAATTGTATGAGTTAAATACCATAAAACACAGAGGACTATCTTTGTATGTATGGGCACAACCTTTAACTTTCTTTTGGAATTTCTTCCGGAGAGGATTATATATGTTTATAAACAGCCAGTGGCCTGTAAATTGACATCCATAAATGAAATAGGTTCCTCGTGTCGTAGGGTATCCGAAACATCCCATGTGTGTTCCGCGACTTTTCATGGTTTTCTAGTTATGATTTTTTTTGACGATCATTTTTAAAAGGGTGATTCGGATATCCCACGGTACGAGGGACATACATTTTTTTGGAAATCAGTATTCTCGCCACCTGTATGTAGAACACATGCATATTAAACTGCTATAATTATGATACTAATATTATAAATGTGAAAGTTTGTTTGTTTGGATGTTGTTCCAGAATCACGCAAAAACGGCTTAACGGATTTGAACTTAGCTCACAGGTAGATCATATCCTGGAATAAAACATAGTACAGTATAACTACTTTTATCCCGGGAACGCGGGTGAAACCGTAGAGCGAAAATCTCTTAAAATATAAGTACTACACATTACATATCATTGAAATTTTTCGATGATTTGTAATGTGATGTCGTTCAGCGAAACGGGCGGGAGACAGCTGGTAGGTATAGTGTTATATAACAATGAGTATCTAAGAATGAGTAATAAACTATCACCTTCATTTGGCGGAGTCAGATGTTGGATCGAGACATTTCTTTCACTATTATAGTGATTTACGACATGCTGAGGCAAGTGACCAGTTCTATAGAAATGTTGCTCTTCAAATAAAGAAGCATGCATATGTCTACATTTCTGACGTATGCACTTTTTATTTTGGAAATCCCAACAAAACTTAAAAATTCCTTTTAGTTGCTTAGGGTCAATGTTGTGATCGTAAATACATGTTACTCCTTTATTGCACTCGCCTCTAACATAACGCCTACACATTGGTGGCTTAGTTATCTCCTTCGGTGACTCCAATTTGAATTCTTCCTTTACTGTAATGGCACTACTTGGCATTTCTATTTTATAAATTTGTTCTTCTAAATTTGCTACCTTTTTCTTTTGTATAATTGTATGAGAGCTAAAATCTGAAGACTGAAGTGGAAGTGGAAGTGGTATTGAATTACTCTCTTCTATGTTTATTATACCTTCAGTAGGTAAATCTGAAGTGGGTAGCTGAACCCCACTGTGAATATGCTTATACTCTACATTTAGAGTAGACAGTAAATCTGTAATCTCTTTTGGAGACTTCGAACATGTTTCTTCAAATTTTGATATCAGCATCTTTTTCATAGTTGTGAACTGTTGTGTAAGGCAGGCTTCAGATCTAGCACTGTAGATTTTTTCAGATGTTTTAGTCTTTAGCTGTGAAATAGAGAAGACAGACATGATGAAACTACATATAAGGGTTCTTTGTTTGTTCCTACAGAAATAAAAATATATTTCACAATACATGTTTTGAAAAAAAAAATGCTATGATTTGTTAAACTCGGCAAGTTTGACAAATCATAGTTGTGCTTTTATATTATTAACAGTCAAAATTAAAAAAAACTTGTAATTTTATATGATCAATAATTTGTGTCAATCTAGTGAGTGGTGACAGCTATATTTATTAAATAAATATCCCATCAAATATTGATGTATTGAATTTACATCAAAATTTGATTACTGTAGAACTCTTCACAAAAATCTAAAACACTTATATAAGACCCTTACTAGCAAACAGATTCCAAGTTGGGAGCCGCTACTTACAAGATTACAAGCATGAGAGCGTCCAGAAAGGTCTACCTAAATACCGACACAAATCCTATGACGATAGAAAGATCGCTATGATGTTGTCTTTCCTAAAGAGAAGTGACCTCACTCATCAAGACCTAAAAAATTCAAAAGTATGGATGGTAAAGTGTATATGGAGTGTTTGCAAGATATTGACCAAAAAAGATGCTAGTACATATTTGTCAATTTACAAAATAGCAATCAGTTTAAACAATCCTGAGGCGGATTTAAAGCTTTTGTGTGTGTTTTCCTTAAACGTATAAACATATTTTGACAGTGAAAATTTGAAAATATTCAAGCAAGAGACACTGCATGTAGGGAAATGTTCTCTGAATATGTTTTAGTCTGTTGTGTTGATGTTAATTCTTACAGACCCCTCAGTTTACTCCCAATACCATCAAAAGTAATGGAGATTACTGCCAATAATAAAGTTTTTTTTTTATCCCTGATCACATTTTGTTTCAGGCAAAATCATGGTACTATTGAACCGCCTTCGAACGCAAGCAATATTGTACTGCTGCATTTTTAGACATATCCCAAGCATTTGACCACGTGGGGCATGATGGGCTTTTAAACAAAATTAAAAAACACCTTCCAATACAGTTTTACCAGTTCATAAGATCGTATCTGAAAAACAGACACTTCTTTGTAAAGCTAGGCGAGGAAACAACTTCATTATAGGAAATCCACGCAGGTGTGCCCCAGGGTAGCGTTATGGGTCCCATTATATATCTCCTTTATACTGCAGACTTACCAATTTCAAAAGTAACCATAACGGGTACTTCGCCGACGATACAGCAGTACTGTCCTCGGATGAACTTCCGCAAAATAGTCTTGACGACACAAATTGGCTACGAGACTGGCGTATCAAGGCTAATGAATCAAAATCTGTGCAAGTAAGATTTTGATTCATTCACGCGAACTCGAACTTTCACTCTTCAATGCCAAATTTGCCCTCCAGTAAAAATAAATGGAGTCCAAATTCCACAAGCTAATGAGGCAAAATACTTAGGTATGTACCTAGATAAGAGACTTACATGGAGAAAACATATCTTCACCAAAAGCCTGGCAATGGGCCAACAGGTCCGAAAATTGTACTTGATGCTAAACAAAAAGTCACAGCTATCACTGGCAAACAAACTGCTACTCTACAAAGCCATAATCAAACCCATATGGTGCTACAGCCTGCAGTTGTGGGGGACATCGGCAAACTGAAATGTCTAAATCCTTCAAAGATTTCAATCTAAAATGCTACAAATAATAACAAATGCACCATGGTTCATAACCAATGAAAGATTACACCATGACCTTAATATGAGGAAGAAATAAAAAACAGAATGGAAGCTTATAAATCGAGGATCACATGCCACCCAAACGCACTTGCAAAACATCAAATGAGCGAACCAATAACGCCACGAAGGCTTAAACGGAAAAACCCATAGCATCTATTACTGCAGACTGTGACTGAGACAAAGCAGACTTGTTATTGGACATGTACTGCACAAGCCTGATAAAAAACAAATAACAAGCTATTGCTGAATATCGACTAGATAGATTGCAATATTTAAAAAAAGTATTAGTCTAGTCTTAGGGAAAAATATGCACAGAAGACCCAGGTCAAACTATTCTTATAAGGTTATCCTTGTGTTTGACCTCAATCTCACCATGGTAAGTTATGATGTGGATGTGGGTGGTAAGCAGACAAAGCCTATAAAGAAACTGGCTCTAAGTAAAGCTGTTGGAACACACCAATAGGTGCCTGGCGACAGACTTTCAACTTGAGGGAAGCCAACCAGTCAAGTAAGTACTACAAACTACCCAACAACAATCAAATGAACATCCTTACTAAATTTACATTGGATATACTCAATTCTAAAGATTTTATACTTGTATTATAATAATGATGTATCCAAAGATGATGGCAATCCAAATTTTGTGTAACATTGGTGCCTAATAAAAATATAATTTTATCCGCAATCATGGTTAGTTGGGTAGGTAAAGTTCCGAAATTACCACGCGCATTTTTAATATCATGCAAATAATTCCATTGTTCAATTATTTAAATATACAAAGCAAATTTCGACTTACCTATAACCGTTAACACATATGAAAAGAAGAACAAAAATTAGATATAATTAATTTAACACATGTAAGGTAGGTAGCGTAGGTAGGTAGCTATTTAAATTACCTACTCCCCTTATCCATCCATTTTTAAAGTTTTAAAAATTATATACTCTTTGGTTTTAAACTGTGAAACTGCGCTGCAGTGCTGCCAACAATATTTTTTCAATTCCGTCAAATATCAACTTAACTAAAACAATCCGACAAACATTTTCAGTTAATGGCAATATACTCCACCAATTATTTTTTTGCCATAGAATTACTGGTTCTCAAGGACAACTGGGGTTTAGTTGCTTGGCGATTTAGCAGATTTTCTACTTAACAAACTTATCGCAGCACGGTGTAATTAAGTATAATTAATTTAAATAACTTAAGATTTACATAACTTACATTTCGTTGTGTATAAATTAATTTTAAAATGTATGTTACGGGGAAATACAAATTGGATTTTGATCAAATGAATATTATTATATGCATAATATGCACATACCTACTTTATTACCTTTGCAACATGACTAACTAATTATGATATAATATCAATAGGCATGATGACTGATTTTGAAATACTATCCTATTATATCCTAAAGTATCTACTATTTCCAAAGAATATATTATGTCTGCAGGAAACTATGTTTTATTAGGAAAATAATGCTATTTAAATTTAAAATTCGCAACAAAACGACCCCTGCTGTCATGGCGTCCGTCGTGACGTCACTTGTACAAAATTTGAAAGAAATACTAGGGAACTACAGCAAATAATCTGTTATTTGGCGTATTAAATATGTTATCCAAAGTAAATAAGTAAGTGTGTGGTCAACTGTGGTCCCTTAGTACGTTAATACGTCAATAAAAACTCCTAACAAATTATATTTACACAATAAAACAATGTCAAATAATTTTGACGGAAGTTTGTTTTTGCTTTATTTCATTCTTATTCTGATAGTATGTGCTACTTTAACTCAATTTAATATCCTTTGTGAGCTTAGAGTTCATCTCTTGAATATACTCAACACTTTTTATCATAATGGTTAGGTATTTTGTTATTTTTTCAATTGCCAAATGATATGTACAACTTTTGGAGGAAGTTCCAACTAGAAGTTATAAATAAAGTGGAAATCAACTCTGTTTATTACCATGAAACGGTAGGCTAGTGATCTTCAATCATCTAATAGTGTAAGTGATTAAAAGCTACATAGCTATATGTTAGGTAATGTCCTACTACACTCTTGGCCTACTACACTACTACAAATTAATATTATACTTACATTGTAGTTTTGACATTTCTAAACTCAGCTGAACAAAAGTCTTAGTTTGGTGTTTGAAGCCAATAACATAAATTATACCAATTTTGCCTTGGTAAATACTTGTTCCAGGTTTTGAGAACACAAAACTAAGCAATTGATCTATGGAAGTTACGAAATACTTTATAAGCGCAGGTAAAAGCAATAAAAATGTGCAGAGATCGTCGAAGTACGCACAAAACAAGTGACTTTTACTACACCTATCTTACTCGTGACGTAATTCGCTCTGATTGGTGTTCAACTTAAAATGGTGGACTGCTGTATTTTGTGGTTTTATTTTATTAAATAAACTATTAATCTCGCCCTAAATTTGAAAATAAATACTTTTTCCAAAATCTATTAATCCTACCTCACTTGATAAAAACATTATTTTAGTGATTCTTAGTTACTATCATCATGCATATTACTGTACTTTAATAAGAATCTTAACTTAAGTTAGTCATGCTTGCTTTAAGGCCTTTGCTTGCGGCGGCGTCGTGTGGCGGGTCGCTCACTTCCCTATAATATGTGCGAGGAGGGCAGTGGCTGCCACACGCGTCATACTTGTGAACAGGTGCTGCTTGTAGGGGCTGGTCTGCTAGAGTTTGTTGTTTATTAAGTCAGTCATAATTAAATTCTATAGATTACTATTTTTGCCGCCATACATAAAACGCAAATATTGTCAGTTAGACTAGAAAAATAACTATTGAATGTAGTAGGTGTATGTTCATTTCATTTCAATCCAGATCTTATGGGAATTACGGGAATTCCGTCAAGTTGGCAACATCAAATGTCAAATTGTAAATGGCAGACATATATTTTTTATTTATTTAAAAGGCTTCAGTTGCAAAACTATCGGCCTATACATGTGTCCTTTTTAATACTCTTCTATTATTTGTTATAGTCACGTTATATCACATTCACAGTAAAGTCTAGTCTTCGTCCGTACAAGTCCAGTCATAGTTAAGTGAAATTGGTGGCCGTTCCATTAAATCTCACGGACTATTTGGGACAACCTGAAAAGTCACGATACGTGCTTTCATTTCATTTTACTTCACTGGTGCACTTCGATTGATCTTTATTGGACAAAAACCACCGATATTATTCAATAAAACTCAAAATATGTAGGTACGCTTTCATAAAATAAAACGAAAACATAATGTCACTATGTAAGGTTCCGCCTTGAGGCACCTCGGCTCTTATCTTTAGGTACTCCATCCATCCATCCGTGTTTACGTAATGTCTCCTCTACACGTCGGCGGATGAGTCTGCGGATGTCACGTCCGCCGACGTGTAGACGGGGTGATCTGCTCGTCTGTGTTATAGTATTAACAGACGTTCGAACTTGGTACGGTTCGGACAGCGGATTCGGTACGCTCCGTACCATATCCGTTCGTCTGGAGAGTTGTCTGCCGAACACATAGATATAGGTATAGCCATAGATATCGGATCACGTACATAATCCAAGCTAAATGCTATCCGCGTGAGTATATACTTTTACAGCTACATATACACGGATACATATACAGCGGATGTGGCCCAGCGAAAATACCCAAGTGCGCAGCTGGTCCTCCTGGGGGACTTTAATGCTCACCATGGTGAGTGGCTGTACCCATACCGGGAGACCGACCTGCCTGGGAGAGAAGCGTTGAAACTAGCGTTATCGCTAAATCTCTCCCAGCTTGTTCGGGAAGCCACACGCGTGCCGGATGTTGCTGGCAACACGGCTAACTGCTTGGACCTTCTGCTGACTACAGATCCTGACAGGTACGCAGTATCAGTGGATGCCCCTTTGTTGTACCTCTGATCACTGCTTGGTGAAGGCTGTATCATCCTACTCTCCGCCAGATCCTTGCCTAAAAGGCACCAGACGAGTTTGGCGATACAAGTCAGCAGACTGGGATGAGATGCGTACATTCTTTGCGTCTTATCCGTGGCGGCGAACTTGCTTTTCTTCTGATGATCCGTCCAGCTGCGCGAGTGCCATATCTGATGTGATATGTCGAACAATGGAATACTATATTCCATTCTCTGACATATCGCTCAATAGCGAATCTCCCAAGTGGTACAATGCTGACTGTGCCTTTGCTGAGGCCCGTAAGCAGTCGGCTTACCGGAGCTGGGCTGATTCTCGCACTCGTGGAGCTCCGGACACTGGTTTGAAGAAGAAAGCCTTTAACATCGCCTCCAAGTCCTGCAAAAAAGTCCTTAAGAGGGCACGTTTCGACCATGTTGGCCGGATCGGAAAAAAGCTGTCTTCTTACCCTTCTGGGAGTAAAGCTTTCTGCCTTGCCTTGCCAAATCGGTCGAAACTAACTTCTGCCGTCCCTCGCTGCCGCCGTTGCTGAAGCCTGATGGATCACTAGCACATACTGCCACTGAGAAGGCCAGTTTGTTTGCCTCTCTGTTTGCGGAAAACTCACGTCTAGACGCTGGTTCACACACACCATCATTGCTACCCTCTTGCGACTGCCTAATGCCGGACTTTCGTATCCGACAAAAGGAGGTTGTAAAGGTGTTACGCACTCTAGACGTGAATAAAGCCAGTGGTCCGGACGGCATATCAGCCATTGTCCTGAGGAATTGTGCGCCCGACTTGTATCCTGTCCTGACACGCCTGTTTTGCCTCTCTCTTCGAGTGGGTCAAGTTCCAAAAGTCTGGAAGCTTGCGAATGTACAACCAGTACCTAAAAAAGGCAGCCGTGCCGACCCCACTAACTATCGACCGATTGCAATCACCTCCATACTCTGTAAGACTATGGAGCGTGTATTGAATCGAAGACTCCTGGCGTACCTAGAAGACAACGATATCCTCAGTGATCGACAGTCTGGTTTCCGCCAAAAACGGTCCACTGGGGACCTTCTTGTATACGCCACACATCTGTGGAGTGAAGCCATTGAGAGATACGGGGAAACAATTGCCGTCTCCCTCGATATCTCCAAGGCTTTCGATAGGGTCTGGCACACTAGCCTTCTAAGCAAGCTTCCCTCATATGGAATCCCTGATAGTTTGTGCGCTTGGATTTCCGATTTCCTGAGTGAACGGTCTATACGAGTGGTATAGACGGGTGCTCGTCGGATCTTATGGCTATCAATGCCGGAGTTCCTCAGGGATCGGTTATCTCCGCAACTTTATTCTTGCTGCATATTAATGACCTGCTGAAGCCCGGTATCTTTGGGTATGCAGACGACAGCACTGTTGCGGAGAGTTACGTCTCCAGCGTACGTGCTACCAGTGACGAGATCCGCTTGTTGCGAGACGACATGGTCGAGCGGTTGAATGTGACCTTACAGGCAGTCTCTGACTGGGGCAAGTCCAATCTGGTTTCATTTAACGCCACCAAAACACAGGCGTGTCTGTTCACCGCAAAACGGAGTCCTCTCCACCTGACTCCAACTTTCCCAAGTGTATCCTTGCCGTTATGCGATCGACTTGATCTCCTTGGCGTGACCTTAACGGCCAAATTAAACTTTGGCTGTTCTATTGAGTCGAAGGCGGACACTGCTGCTAGAAAACTTGGCATTCTGTCGAAGGTCAAGCTGTACTTCACACCAGAACAGCTGCTGCAGCTTTATAAAGCGCAAGTACGATCGTGCATGGAGTACTGCTGCCACTTATGGGATGGATCTGCCAAGTACCAGCTTGACGCCCTTGACTCAATAGACCGCCGAGCCAGGAGACTTTTTGACTTTTTCGGTTTTTCGTGGCTCCGTGTTAAAAGGTTTCAGCGCGAGCGATTGGCGCGTGTCCACACGAAACGACGCATCAGTGTTCATCAGTAAGCGAATGAGAGTTCACGCGTGCTTCTTGCAGTTTTATTTCGTTCTTTCTTTTTTACATACACGTTAAAATGAATACAATACAATAACATGAACACTGACAAAACATTAAAATTCCTAGAGCTGTATCAAGCAGAAAACTGCCTGTGAAATCCAAAAAATAAGTACCACATAATTGAAATGAATGAATAAGATTTATTTTTGATAACTCTACTCCATCGGACACTCAAATAATACTTAAAAGTACTAAATCAATACAAAACTGCAGCAGCGTCTTTATATTCATTTTGCGTAGGTACGTGTTGCGTCTGTAGAGAACCAACACAGACTGATCGACCTACAGACGTGTGGACGGCTCGTGGAGATCCATCAGCGGATGCATCGCAAGACGTCCGCGCACGCGTCTGTCGACGTGTAGAGGAGCCAGATAGAAGTGGACGTGATAGACACTGATCAATCACACTTATCTGTGAGGGTAAAGGTAAGGAGCACTGACTCTGTGTATGTAAATTTCCGTCGAACGGAGGTTATAGTGCCACCAACTTATCTGTGAACTGAAGGGCGGTACCAGTGGTCACTGAAATGAATAGGTAACTGACAGTTGTGACATTCGCTTGGGAGAAGTCGCAGAAAGTTATTGGTATGACCTTTCCAAGGCTTTTGATTGTGTCGATCATGGGACTCATAAATTATTATGGGGTAAAAGGTATGGCACTTGATCTCATGAAATACCTTGGACAGAGAATTCAAAGTGTCGATGTAAACAGGGTCAAATCGTCTGTTTCTCCTGTGCTTATGGGTGTACCGCAAGGCTCTATTCTGGGTCCTTTTCTTTTTTTAATTTATATAAACGACCTCCCCTATTACGTTAACAATACCTGTGGAATCGTACTATTTGCTGACGATACCTCACTGATTTTTGGTGTTGATAGATTGAAATCCAACAGTAAATAATCTAGTTTTAAATGCAATCCAATTATGACGACGTAAATGGTGCTTTAGCTACGGTATTAAATTGGTTTACAGTAAATAATCTAGTTTTAAATGCAAATAAAACTAAGTGTATTAAATTTGCATTACCAAAGTAAAAAAAGTAGGTAGTAATTTAATGTTAAATAATGTAGTTCTCAATCTTGTCGAATCAACCAAATTTCTAGGGATTACTTTAGACTCGAAACTTCAAGGACCCAAATATCATCTGTAGCAGGGAAACTCCGTTCGGCGGCTTATGCAGTTTGGAAAATTAGACAGCTTACTGATGTAGATACAGCTAGAATTCTTTATTTTAGTTATTTTCATAGTGTTATGTCTTATGGCATCTTGCTTTGGGGTAAAGCTGCTGATATAGAAACAATTTTTGTTTTGCAAAAGAGGGCTGTGCGAGCTTTTGCAAATTTATAACTTGGGAGGTCGAACTTCTCTCAGAGATAAGTTTAAAGAAACTGGCATACTCACGGTTGCGTCTCAATATATTTATGCAAATATATTATTTGTGCATCAAAATATTAATCTTTTTGTAAAAAAAAAGTGATATGCACTCGATCAATACTAGAAATAAGCACCAACTTGTGACCTCTGCTTATAGATTTCAGAAAGTGCAAGGATCATTTTTAGGACTGGGAGCACGCTTCCATAACAGAATCCCAACTGCAATTTTAGATATGCCTTTGCAAAAATTTAAGGATTGTATTAAAACTGTTTTGGTAAAAAAGGCTTACTATAATATAAATGAATATTTTAATGATGATAATGCTTGGTAAATTTGTAACATTTGTGCGTTTGAATATTGTTATGTCGCGGAATGTTAGATACACTATTATATTACCTAATTTTACAAACCGTGTTAGTAGCAGTGATAACATATTGTGTGTTTTAATTCGTTTGCTGAGAGCTGGGAAGTGATGCTGCATACTGCTGACATTCCAATCACGTCGGGGTCACCAATATGGAGGAGCGAGGTATTAGACTCCTCCATTGAAAAGGGAAGATCTTCCGCCAGGCTAGGTCATCGTGCCTGGGGACCGCAGTCCAACTGTTGATGTTGGAATCTTGTATATTGCAGATCGCATGGAAAACTTCGTAAGCGCGATGTAGGTTATTGGAGCGCCATCTATCTAGGAGTCGTGCGAATTATATCTATGTGTAGATAGACGTCGCTACATCACTCCCCTCCAAGACCAGAGGTCGATATTGCTGCGTCGTGCTAATGTAGTTTGCAAGTGCCAGTGCTGCTCGTAGTCTACAGTGAGTCGAGACTGAGCGATGAGCCTTGCAGGACCAGGAAGCGCGGTGAGTCGGCTGCGTTGGACCTGAAGAAGGCGAAAGCTGGCTTGCTGTGTGACTTCTGCTGTGACCTGGTGCGGAGTGCTCAAACTCAAAACTCATTTATTCAGTTTAGGCCCTGGTAAGGCACTTATGAACGTTACAATTGACTCTACCACCGGTTCGGAATACACTTAAACTAAGAAGACTCCGGCAAGAAACTCAGCAAGGCATTTTTTTTTAACAGTGGATCTTTCTTACATTTTTATAAGTACATTTAGATACATTTTCAAATATTTTACACTACGCCAGGGGGATGCAGGTGCAGAGAGAAGCTACTACAACCATATATTTCTGTCTTCCATGTAATGAGCCACCTTATAGTAGGCTTTGTTCATTAACCTAATTTTAATAAAAAAAAAAATTTAAAATAAGACATTCCAGCTACCTCACGTTGGATCCTATTGTAAAAACGAACACAATTCCCGAGAAAAGATTTATTAACTTTCGCTAGCCTGAATCTAGGGGTCACAATTTTATCTTTGTGTCTTGTATTAAAATTATGATGATTACTGTTTACTTCAAACAAATTTAATTTTTTTCGAACATACATAATATTTTCATATATGAACAGCGAGGGCAACGTTAATATCTTAAATTCCTTAAATTGATTTCTCAGTGACTCGCGAGGACCCAAACAATAGATCGCGCGAATCGCCCTTTTCTGTAAAATAAAAACAGTATCCAAATCAGTCCCTGAACCCCACAGCAAGAGGTTATAGGACATCAGGCTATGAAAATATGCTGGGAAGTGATGCTGCATACTGCTGACATTCCAATCACGTCGGGGTCACCAATATGGAGGAGCGAGGTGTTAGACTCCTCCATTGAAAAGGGAAGATCTTCCGCCAGGCTAGGTCATCGTGCCTGAGGACCGCGGTCCAACTGTAGATGTTGGAATCTTGTATATATGCAGATCGCATAGAAAACTTCGTAAGCGCGATGTTTGAAGCGCCATCTATCTAGGAGTCGTGCGAATTATATCTATGTGTAGATAGATGTCGCTACATTTCTTTTTGTTTGGAGCAAGCTTAAGTTAGTCATGCTCGCTTTAAGGCCTTTGCTTGCGGCGGCGTCGTGTGGCGGGTCGCTCACTTCCCTATAAAATGTGCGAGGAGGGCGATGGCTGCCACACGCGTCATACTTGTGAACAGGTGCTGCTTGTGGGGGCTGATCTGCTTGAGTTTGTTGTTTATTAAGTCAGTCATAATTAAATTCTATAGATTACTATTTTTGCCGCCATAACACGCAAATATTGTCAGTGAGACTAGATAAATAATAATTATTGAATGTAATAGGTGTAAGTTGTTTTTGAAAAGAGTAATTGCTGAGTTTATTGCCGGCTCTTCTCAGCAAAAACAACCTTCCAAACCGAGCATTTAGAGCCTGACTATTCATAAGTGCCTGTGAAGGCCTATTTGGATGAATAAACAATTTCATTTCATTTCGAATGTTCACGACGGCCGTAGTCCCAATTTTGGCCATTTCACAGTAAAGTTGGTAGGAGTCTAATTATGGTGGTGCTCACGGAAGACTATTACTCCTAGCGGAGGTGGTCACAGAAAACATTTTATATGTGCTACTGTATCAAGTTGCAAAATTTTAAAGAAAGCGCCAAATACATTACTAAATATAGTATTAGGTACTAAGTTATCGAAAATTAAATCACTCTCCTCGTTATCCCACAATTCCCACAGCAGTTATCTTGTTTATATTTACTTAATTATTTTGGACTACCTACGTAAATTATATCTTAAATGGTAGGTAGGTACTCTTATGGTATTGATAAAAACATATACAGTATTTCACTCTGTCTGTCTACAACTGCTAAATTCGTATCATTGGTACTCAGTTCCTAGGCTAGCGCCATTCTGATGGGTTCTTGAACTTGATATTGTCAGCTAAAAGTTGGACCCTTTTTCATCTTGTCCGCGATGCACATACGATGGTTCTCCTCACCCGTAGTGTTTACCATCATTTATAAAATTGCTGTTTTTATATGTTTTTTATAGGTACGTAAAGTGGCACCTAATCAAACTGTTACTTTTTCATTGCATGAGTTTTTTATTGGTTGAGTTGCTTTGTTCTTAAACAAGGTTCGATACAAAAAAAGATCGTGTTCAATAGTACAAATAAATTAATGTACCTATTGCTTGCTCATTTCATGCAACTTCGTATTTAAATAGATAATTTCAACTTGTACGTTTTTAATAAATAAAACTTTTACTCAAATATAACTTTTGTTTTCTCTGTTATAAAGAAAACTTTGAATTCCCCATTTTGTACGTGGCTATTTAAAACGCTATCCGCGAAAAGCCAAAAAAATAAACCTCATTCTTTTAGTCCAAGAATCATAAATTCTAAATGGATCGGTAACTCTAAATACCTACTTGAAGCAAATACCTATCAATTGAGAAAAAGAGAAGGATAACAAGTACGTTGGGACAATCTCTCTTTCTAAACCTACTTACCTTTAATGAAAGAAAGAGAGATTGTCCCAACGTAGTTGTTATCTTTCTCTTTTTCGCAATTGATAGGTATTAGCTTCAAATAGGTATTTAGAGTTACCTATCCATTTAGAATATATACTTCTTGTTTTAGTCTATGGCCGTATACTTCTTTTTCTTTCATTCCGGGTAAGTAGGGTTAGAAACTGATAGGTATTTGCTTCAAGTAGGTATGGAGAGGGTTAAATCCAGGTAGTATATATAATTCTTGAGGAAACTGATAAATTTTTCCCGCCATTGCGAAAAAATTCACAACTCGTTTTCACTGTTGAAATTATAGCCTATTTATGAATTAAAATGTCTACAAGTACTAGTTATGAAGAAAATGATTTATGTTGTACACCGTCCGATATAAGATGTGAAGCCCTTAATTAACGTTATGGAAAGTTTACTACCTGAGAACTCCAAGGACAAATATATATTATCTACAAAATAAAATGTTTTTTTTTTTAAGTTTAAGAAATTTATATTTGTTAGTATTATTTTCTTCACAAGTGTGTTGAAAAACGTCGTATGATACATGTGTGTATTGATGATTACACACTTGTACCATAATGTACTATTATTCACACCTGCTACGTAGATATTCAACTTTGCCTGCGCATTGGCATAAATTATAGGTACAGATCCTTAAAGGCTTAGAATACATTACTTAATAAAAAATAAGTAGGTAGGTAATATTAAAGGTAAATAATATTTTATTTTATTGATATATTATAAGTTTTATTGTTATCTTATGTACATGTTAACCTGTCAGTTATTTCTTGGGACAATCGGGGTTTCAGAGTCTGCACCACTTGGTTCTCAAATGGGACAATCGGGACGATGACATTTACTTGAAAATTGGGCGCGAGTTTTGAAATTTTGAAAGCTGTGCGCGAGTTGACGATTTGTTTGACAGGTTAATGTCGCGAGTCAACAGATTAAAAACTCCAGTTGTTGAATAAAATATCTTTGGTATAGTATATGTATAATTTAATTTCTTTTTACATTAATTAACTTCTTGATTCTTCGTTTAAGATTGGACTATGTGTCGTAGTAGCTGTGCGTAGTAGGAAAATAAATTGAAATAGATTTGTTTATGGAAAGTGAATTTTAGGTAAACGAGAACATAGCCATAAAGGCAATTCAACATGCATATGTCTTATGTTCTATACATGGTAAAACAAAAACAGACCTAAAGACGTTCACCTAAAGTTTAAATTGATGATCACGTCGTATAGGCACTTTTTATCCCCGGATTTCGTGACTACATCCAAGCCCAGCTAAAATCAATAATGGTAAGGTTAACACGCCCTAGATAGAGGCATATAATATATATTTATAGGTGTGTGTATATTTGATAGTTAGATCAATAAATGCAGTTGCACTCGTCCATTAGAGCACCTTGGAGTGCATGTGAAGTAGATCGGGTGGCATTAATATTACGCATTTATTCTCGTTGCGATTATGTCTGAAAAACAACCCATGGAGTTTCGAATCCAATTAAGCCTAAGCAGCTATTATTCAGACGAGCGAGCGCATGGCTATATGGACGTTAATAGTGGTCGTGATGTGAGGTGGTTGCATAGGCAAGTGGAGCAAGAGTATGGACTAGATACCCCCTTTTGCCTGGTAAACCGCGGGTATTTACTTCCATCCACCGAGAACCTTGGTACATTGACTTCAGAAGATGTAGTCGAGTAAGTCATTGTATATTTGAGTAGCTAAATAATATATTACGTCGCGCACGTCCTTTGTTCTCACTTTTTAGAGCGTGATTTTTCAGTAGTCAGGTTTTAGTTTTTGAACTAAATTTTTATTTAAAGTATTTTGGGGTTTTTGCTAAGCCACATAATTTTTGCTTTCTATAAGTTACAAGAGTGGACTTTAAATAACATATAACGATAACGTACCTAGTTGATTGACGAAAACTATGACTTTGACGGGATATATCCCGCAAACGGTAGGTACGCTTGACAAAAATATGATGTACCAAACCCTTTATTTTAAAATTCCTGTTCAATGATACCACACATGGGGTGGAGCATAAATTTTTTATTGTTCTCGGTTTCTTGTCCCCTAGAGTGCGCCATATTCAATTTAATGTGATGTCATATAGCCTATAACCAGCGGAAAACAAGACGCTTCCAACGAACCTCGTATGTCAAATTATGATATGTAGTTTAGTAGTTATGAGGGAACAGACATACATATACACATACCGGTCTAAAACATAACCCTCCCTTTTGCTTCGCCGTTGTCGGGTAAAAAGACGCCATTCATTCATTTATTACGTAAGGCGATTTTTGCCAGTTTTTGACCCCCTCCCAGCCCTTGTAAGAAACAATAAGACATGATCTACCCTACCTAACGCGAATCTGCTTCTAGTCGGCACGTTAAAAATACGCCATGTGCATAGGCCCTTATGAATGATTTCGCTACAAATGCCTACAATTATCTCGAGCACACTCTCACATTATGCACCCGCCGGGCGCACCTTGCCGCGCCGACCGCCGCCGCCGCAGCTGCGCGTCCGCCCCGGCGCGCAGCGCAGCTAGGGTAGGACTCCCACTCCCGCCCCCGCCAATCACCGCCCGGCCGCCGCCCGCACATCCGCATGCGATTAGGCACTCTGTGACGTCGCGTTACATTACCATCGATCGGTCGCTCGCTGTGATGGTAACGTAAACATGTACGAATACAACAATATACCTAGTGAATTTAGCTTAGATGGCGCAATGCGAATGTATACAGAACCACTACATCTGCAATCTCTAAAAAGAGATGGGCAGTTTGACAAAATATTATCAATTTTTTGGTCATTAAATATTAGTACATTACGATACGCGTGACCTAAACCCGCACTTTACGCACGCTTTTCCGTGACCTAAGTTGCCTATTTCTGCACGGAGAAGCATGCGTAAAGCGCGGGTTTATGTCACACTTGCTATAAAATAGTATACGATACATGTGCCCGAAGTTGTCTATTATTGCACGGCGTTTAGCATCCTCGCTGCGCTCGGGCGCTAACTTCACACCGTGCAATAATAGCTTACTTAGGTCACGCGTATCGTAATGTACTATTATAGTGTGACATAAACCCGCACTTTACGCATGCTTCTCCGTGCAGAAATAGGCAACTTAGGTCACGGAAAAGCGTGCGTAAAGTGCGGGTTTAGGTCACACTGTGCTATAAAAAATATTAAGTTAGCAAGATAGTCAACGAACGGTTCAGATAATAATAATAAAATAATTAATAATATACATACTTAATAAGATAATTCTAAACTGATCCACATAAAAAAATAGATGAATAATAATGAAACTTAGAAGTCGTTCATCGCTGTTTTTACAGGAAATTAGGAGAAAGAACTATTGGAACATGTCTTGAAAGATATGTTCCATATGACATGTTATGGATTTTTTTTGGGCTAACTAAAATTATAATTTTCCCTATGTCACTCACGGATAATGTAGCTTTCAAATATTGAAAGAATTTTTATTTAAAATCGGTCGAGTAGTTTTTGAGTTAAATCGTAGGAAAAAAACAAAAAAAAATATTCTTTATAATATTAGTTTAGATTACTCCCTTGGCGTACCCGTTTTAGACCCATCTACCTACTTAAGAATCATTTTAAAATTATTGTTTTAGGGTGATACCTGTGCGGAAGAAAAGCGAAGATGCTACATGCAGTGGGAGCAACCCTGATGGTAATAATATGGACCAATCTCAGATTGAAGAATCAACAGTGGCCGACGGTCACGAAGAAAACAATATTACAGATGAAGTTACGATGTCAATTGTTATTAGCGTTCCAGATAATTGTGAACAAAACATAAACGAAATCGATCTTACAAATCAGAGCGCTAATATTACAGCTGATCATCTCCCAGTAGATGAAATGCAACAAGAAATTGGTACGGGTGCTCAGGGCGAAGTAGCTGTTACCTTGTCTAGTGCAATATTTGATCGTGCGCAGATTGATAGAAAGAGACCGAGTAACACCCACAGTGAAACTGACATTTACTCACAAGCTAGTACTAGTCGATTATCGGAATTAGTTCCAACTGATAGTAAAAGACAGCGTAGTGAAGGATATGAAGGCGTCAATTTTAACCACGAATTTGCGAGCACTGGCCATTTCTCCGGTTGGAACATAGAGAGTAGTCAGACGTTAAGAGAGGATTGCAATGAAAATTTAAGCGAAAATGGCAATCCATCTTCAATTAACAGCAAGTGACGGTGTAACTTTGAGATCAACGGTTGCGATGACCCTGACCTCCCAGGCGAGAGTTCTGGCGATAGTTCCGTCTTCGTTGAACGTGGTAATTACACTGATGAAAACCGTAGCGCAATCTCTGAGCCAATCAACGAACGCAACGATGATGAAGGCGAAAGAGCCGACCCCACAGCTGATAGCCTGAGCGATTATTCTGATTCTGATGATGGTCTAAACGAAGCGTTTCATGAACGCAACAGATTCTATTTTGAACGGCCGTTCAATTTCAGCTTGGTAGAACATGCTGAAGAAAGTTTAAGTGCAGTTCTAGAACAAATCGGTAATGTGGAACTCCTTAACAATGGCGTAAACGCTGTTGTCCAGTTTTTAGGCCCACGTCGGAATGGAGGCAATGGCATACATTTCGCGAATTTGAGAGTCGGTGCTGAGTTCTCTGGAGTACCTGCACAACAACAAAATATTGCAAGACCTACAGGCGACCTACCCGATATTTCTGACGAAACCGAAGATAGTACGAATTCTGAACCGTCAGAAGTCGCCTCCAACGAGTTTTCTGGACCAAACGACTCTGATACTAATAGTAAGGATAACTGAAATATTTTCTAGAAATTAAGTGTCTAGTGACATTTGAAAAGGTAATGAAAATCAATGTTAGGCATTCAATTGATTGCCAAGGTGTTGAACCGACACATTTTTCTATTTTAATTGCGGCGCACAATAATGTTCATTTAAAATATGGATATGTTACAGTTAATTCTGCTCAAGCTTGAGAAATTATTTGTTTCCATTTATTGCTACCCTATCGCTAGTGGCGCTAGTGTCCATGGGTAATGTCATTCAGTTATCGGCGTGCGACAGCTGTCGCTACTGCTAACTTTTACGTAATAAACACGCGGTAATGATTTCGAAAAAGTCATTGTCGGTTGTTCTTAATAATTCACTACCAAATAAAAGTAATAAAACACCAGAAACTAATTTTTTGAAGAGAAGTTCAACTAAATCTGGTTTTCATGATGCAAATCTTTATATATTTGTATATCTCCATTTTCATATCTATTAAAATGGCCCAATGAGCACTTAGTCCCAAACTTTTACGAGTAAAAAACACATACATAGTATACGTCTCAATTTAGATCCACCCGCCCCAATTCAGATATAGGGTTTTTTTAATACCACAAGTGAAAACCATGCAGATTTGGCTAGTTCTTCATATAAGGGAATAAAAAAGATTTTTTTTTCGCTTCACCTATCCCTACTTGTATTATGACCTAGTTACTTTATCCAAGTCTCCCAAGATATTTTATAAAATAAAATACCTAGTTAATGTGATTAATTCTGTGTCAAATATAAATTTGTCTAAATTGAGTATTTAGATATTATATATACCTAATTATATCTGGATTTATTACTTTCGCTGTAACATATATACCTAACTAACTACCTGGGAATGGGATGAGGCTGACTCGAGACAAACCGAGATAATTGATTCGTGTTGTGTGTACCACGCAATGTTCGCCAATTCACTGATTGTGTAAACGAGTCGTTTTTAACCGACTTCAAAAAAGGAGGAGGTTCTCAATACGACTGTATGTTTTTTTAAACTTAAGGTTTATAGGTAATATTCGCCCATCCTTTATGAACCTAGGTGGACGTATGGCAAAACTAAGTGATAATTTTTTTTTTTAGATCAACCCATGGAATAATTGGCGCACAGTTATCCACCGACTCAAGCTCTTTTTCATAAGCCATTCAAGTTTATAAAGAAAACATAGTTATTAAGTATGTAATAAGAGTATGTACCCATTATATTATATGTTTGAAATAAATGTCTAGTTACTATCTTATTAGTACGTAGTACCTACCTACTAGCAACCTATCTACATAATATGTTAACTAACCACCAGTGGTAGGTAAATGGTATTATATCAATTTATAAGTATTCCTACATGTAACTTTCAATATTAAAATAAAGTTTAACTACAAATAACATTGTGTTTGTCTCCTTCTTGGTTAGTTTAGAATTATTTAAGTACGTACGTACATAACTACATGTGATCAAATTATAATTAATACCTATTTGTGGTTTGGTTTACGATTCAAATTCTGTCTATTATATCCGCTAACTCCTAAACCACGCAACGGATTTTGATGCCGTTTTCACCATCACTGCTTAATACTTCAAATAAAATACAAATGCTTTTTTTAAAAAGGTTTTAAATAGAAAATAGGTATTTTAAATAAAAGTACCTATCTGATTACACAAATAAATTTTTATAAAATACTATCGGACCCTGCAGACGTCGCCACCTACAGAGTCCAATTTTCTTTTTCTGCGACAAATTATTATAATATTATGTAGCCTGTAACTTATTTGAAACCTACAATTGAGATAAGCGGCGCTTCCGTTTTGATTTTAGGTGGTAAATTAACTTTCCAATCGTGTAATTTACACGACTTGCGGTTGGCGCCACTGTGCAGTTAACGTCGAAAGATTTGCTCGACAGTGATTTCAGTTGGCGTTCGTTTATCGTTGCGAAGAGCTTAGGTGTAGTAACGACGCCGACGTAGTCGTGAACTTTGTTATGATTTTTATTTATGTTGGTGTACCCTCATTAAAAATATATAACAGTTTTGTTTCTATCACATCCAGTTTTCTTGTGACAGCTACATATTCATTTCTGACCTCATATACGTTTCTTTGTTTACATAACTACATTTAGTCGACTGTGTAACTATTGTGTTAAATCAAAGAGGGAATATTTGTAGGCCCACAAATACTACGTATTTCGATTTTATTTTATCGAACGTATTCAAAAAAGATTTCTTTACCATCTTTCCTAGAGTATAGGAAAAGCTAAGAAAATTAGGTCTTATAGAAAAAGATTAGAATATTTTAAAATAACATCTCTCTCGCAGCGTAGAGACATTCTAGATCTGCAATTTTTCTACAAAATTATGAGAGGTGGAATCGATAGGCCCCAAATTCTAGAGCGTTTTAAAATTAGAGTACCCATGAGATATCCACGGCATAAAATCACCTCTCTGGTTCCCCCATTCTGCCGATCAGTACTTGGATGTAGCTCCCCTGTACCTAGGATATGTAAATTATATAATAGCGTGTGTCAGGCAGTCGATGTTAATAATAATAATTCATTTATTTCAGTCTAAAAGACCATAAAAATGTTAGTTACAATTTACTTATTCTATGTTAGTACATACCTACATTACATTAAAAACATTATAAATTAAAAACTATCTTACATTAAACATAGAGGGCCTGGTACCCATGTGTATGGTGTTCCAGGTATGGTGTTCAGTAGGCCATTGGTGCTGTCCCGCACGCGGCACATCAGGGAGGCAACTCTGTTGCGAACTATCACGCGAAAACTATTAGTGCGAGTATCGGCAAACATACCTGATGCGCTACAAAAGAGGGGCAACAGCATCCTAAAACCATTATTATACTGGACACGCAAGGCATTGAAGGATCAGCATGTATAACTGGTCCACAAGCTGCAAGTGTAAAACGTCTGACAATATGCCTTAAACAATGAAACCTTGACGTCGCTTGTACACCTTGCAAACCTGCGGGCCAGCATATTACACCTCACCGCCAACGCCCTGCGCTCCCGTTCTATGTCCATATCATCAGAGAGGTCCTCAGTGACCCAGTGCCCCAGGTATTTAAATTTGGTAACTCTACTCAAGTTTACTCCTCCCAGCCTTACTTGTGGTACATTATGAAGTTTTTTATTTCTGACCTTAAATATGAGTAGTTCACTCTTTTTCGAGTTATACCTGAGGCCATGGGACTCCGCGTACCTCTCACATATATTCAATAAAACCTGGAGTGCTTTGATCGATGGGCTCAGGAGAACCATGTCGTCAGCGTAACTTATATTGTTAATGAAACATCCATCTATTGAACAGCCAACGCCAGCCCTATTGAGCTCATCGATCAGATCATTAACGTAAAAGTTAAATAGTCGTGGTGAGCTCAGACCCCCTTGTCTCACCCCGCACTCTAGCCTGTATTCTGATGAATATGAACCAGCCCATCTAACAACATTTGCCTGGTTCTGATACCAGTACCTGAAAATACTTATTATCTCCCTAGGCATGCTGGTATCCCTCTGGAGCTTATCCCACAGTACGTTGTACGAAACGAGGTCAAATGCCTTCGAAAGGTCCAGGAAACAAGCATATACAGGCGTTTTTCCTTTGACATAGTACTGGACGGTATGCTTGAGCCTCAAAATAGCAGTTTCTGTGGAGAGGCCTGGCCTAAAACCAAATTGGGCTTCATGCAAATTAATGTGATTACTGAGCTGACGATCAAGCAACCCATCCAGCACCTTCGCTATCACCGTCGCCAAGGAGATCGGGCGGTAATTGGACCTGTCGGAGACGTCACCCGTCTTGTTTTTTACAATAGGAATGACTATGGTCTTCATAAGCTCCCGAGGTAGATATGAATGCCCTAAACACAAATTAAATAGCATAGCTAAGACTCTAGGTAAGTGAGTTCCAGCATGTTGCAGGTGTTCAATACTTAGGTCATCGTGGCCTGGTGATTTACCCCGTGTCATAGTCTGTATTACCGAAGCGACATCTTTAATATTAAATCTCAAGTATTCACCTCCAGATTCCCTATCATTGATCACCTGCTGATCTGATCCCAGAGGAGACATAACTTTAAAATGTTCTCTAACTAATTCTGCAAACATGTTAGGCTCACACTCGCCCTCCACATTTGAGGGGACAAACGTACCAGCATCTAGCTTCCTAGTATGCTTATATTTTATTAACCCACAATATATTTTCGCTTCGCAAACTTTGGACCCTCAAAAGTCACTTCCGCTGCTTCCCTAAGTACATTAACGACATTAAAGTATAACCTATCTATTATAATTTTATGTTCGCTATTACAACACAAACTGTCTGCACAGAATCTAAAATCCTCTGGAAAATCAATATCTCTTAGCTTATTACGAGTACAACAGATCTCAGTATACCTATTAATTTGATCAGCCTTTCGTTCTCCCCACTTGCATTTATTGCTACCAGAGGCCTTATAGTGTACTTTAGTTGGCAGGGTACCTAACTGACAATTTATCTCTAACGGAACGTGATCGGACCAATATACGTCATAATTAACTCTAACATCGGTCCCACACTGCCAAGCTGCCTCCGTTGTTAGACAGTGATCAAGCCATCGTTTACAATGGTGTGCATGACTTATGAATGTATATGTATCAGATGATAAATCTAACTTGATCACGTCAGCACAGAGCCAACTTCGTTCCTTACAAAAATTTATGAGTTCATCAAAAAACAATTCCTTCGGGTGAGCATCAAAATCACCCAGAATAAA
Organism: Ochropacha duplaris; assembly: GCA_951361185.1. Classification (NCBI taxonomy): domain Eukaryota; kingdom Metazoa; phylum Arthropoda; class Insecta; order Lepidoptera; family Drepanidae; genus Ochropacha; species Ochropacha duplaris. Next base: position 9,600,497 of record OX592690.1, read on the forward strand.
GGCTGATTCGAGTCCACTATTTTCGATCACGGAATTTATTTCACTAAGAACTTCAGTGAATTCTATTATATTGTCAACACAGTCCGTAGGCATATACACTGAGAAAAATAAAGAGCTACACTCATTCATGCAAGCTTTGATTGCTGTTAGTCGCACACTAGTGCACGGAACGACCGTTGTCGACGAGAAAATACCTTTACGCCACATTATCGCGACACCACCATAAGGCCGACCTCGCAGTATGCCAGCCGAAGTGTCCACCGCTGACCGACTAGTAAACTCAAAGTCTCCATCAATACTCCCAACGTAATTGACGTCATGAGGCAAGAGCCAGGTTTCTTGCAAAGCAATCACGTCAGCCGTCTTACATATCTCCTTTATCCCATCCACAGATCTCATAATAAATTTACAATTAAAACTTACAAGTTTAATAATATGACCAGTTTTTGTATTCATTATGATTTATTATTATTCCCAGCCTCTTCACGTATATTAGTCGGGGAGCTGTGTGATATTTTTTCTCTAAGGTGAACAAAACGACGAAAAGAGATACTTTCAGGCCACAGATTCTCATCCAAAAACATTGTTATCTTGTGCCTGGGAACGAAAACCTTATATGCTTTGTAATCTCTTTGACGCTTCGTTTTAATCTCAACTAGTTGAACATCCACAGAGGTTTTGCTTTTTATGTAGTTTATTATGTCTTTAGTTGATGACTCTTTGTCTAAATTATTTATGAATAATGGACTTTTTATATCCGCTACCTTAAATTTACCAGAAGGATCTCTAGACTGCCCCTGAGTCCCAATGAACCTATTCTTATGCCTTTTTCTCTGCATTTCGATCCAATCTTCGTCCTTACCGCGTTTAATGCTGATCCAATTGGTAAATTTAAAAAATGCATCAACGTTGCTCTCTGTGATAATTTGTAATCTTAGATACCTACCTTACCTATACTTCAAGCTGATTTACATTTTTGTGTAAAGTGTAAAAAAAAGGTGCTTATTTTAAATAGGCTATACATTTTAGAATAAGAACAGCATATGTAAGTTTATTTTTGTAATGTTTTGAATGTAAGCTGTTAGTGAGCCTAATAAAATAAATAAATTAATTAATATGAATGACTTTAAAGAAGACAGCGCGATAATGAATACAAAAGGTACGTAACTGAGAACAAAAGCGTAGCCGGACAGCGGTCAAAGCAGAGATACTAAACAGTTTGCAAAAATAATATGCCAATAATTTAGTAAAATTAATGACTAACGATTTATATGTAAATAGTAAACACTTGAATAGGTAATTACAATAAAAATACAAATGTACCTGGTAATGACAGTTCAAATAATTTTGTTTAAATCATTTTCTTTACCAATGATAAAAACATGAGATGTGTCGTTCTTGCGAATATGTATTTTTCCAAATTTCACCCATACATAACGATAATTCTTCTCTTTCGCGAGTGATCTCGTCTTGTTTAGAACATTTTTGGAGTCCACGTTGAGATGGTCGTTAATAAGCCAATATCCGCTGCCGTCAATATTTTGGTTGCTCGAGCCGCTGCCACAAAATCCTCCTTGACGTACCTGTTTAGGAAGCTCACGATGATTGATTTTCCTTTCGAATTATGAAGTGGAACTCTAGATGCATAATTTATTTGAGACTTGGAGAATTTGTAATCTATTTTATTTCCAATCTTCTCAATAATTGTGAACAGATTTTCATCCTTTTTTAGCGGTACGCCTTTAATCTCCACATTATTAAGACGTGATCTTTGGTCGCCTGCAGAGATTTGGACTTTTATGGAAGCTATGTCGTTTTGGAGTATACTCACTGTCTCTTGTAAACTTTCAAGGTCAGACACTGTTCTCTCAATTGCTCCAAGTTGGCCCGCATAGTCATCAATTTTCGAACTAGTATATTCACAAGATGTTTTTATCGGACAACTCCATTTTGATATTCTTAACATCATCAATAAGGGCAGGCAGGTTCGTTCCAGAGAAGCTGGTTCCATACTGACGGCTGGTGACGGGGACTGAGACCTACACGACGAGCACCTCCAGGATGATCTCCGGTCGGGACCAAGCTTTCTCCAACCAACCTCCGAGATGCTGGCACAGCTAAAATTCAGATGCCTTTTATAGCCTGCGCACTGCACACCGTCATTGAAAGCGTTACCGCAAGAAGAACACTTCATTGTAGCGAATATTTAAGAAAAGGTTGACGATCTATGAGTAATCGAGTAAACGATGTACGTGTTAACTTTACGAGTGCTCACAGTGTACTGAATCTACTGTGATCGAGATAGCACCACACCAACCGGTTTTTTTTGTCAAGTATGTTCCCGGTAAGAAAATCTGACGGATCGCAAAGACCGGTATTGAATCTCAAAGCATTGAACTTGTACCTCCAGCCAAAAAAAAATCGGCTGATAAACATGCAAAGAGTGCCTCATTTCCTGCAGACTGAAGATTACATGATGAAAATAGACCTACACCAAGCGTATTTTCACATCCCAATATTGAAATCGCACCAAAGATTTCTCAGATTCATTTTCAACGACATAACCTACCAAATGACATGTATGCCATTCGGGCTTGCGAGCGCCCCGAGAACATTCACCACTTTATCCAATTGGGTAGCCCAAAAGCTGCGAGTAAGAGGTATAAGGGTTATCGTATATCTGGACGACTACCTTCTGGTGAATTAATGTCCTCAGACCCTCAGCGAACACATGAAACAGGCCATCGACCTTATAACAAGTCTCGGATGGGTAATAAACAAAAGGAAGTCATCCCAAACACCTTGTCAATAAATCGAGTATCTTGGGATTATTTGGAACACTCGTCTAAACATAAAGTGTCTACCACAGAAAAAAGTTACCTCTCTGACTACCCGCTTATTCCATGCTCGTCAGTCGAAATATCTAACACTTTTAGAACTGCAAAAACTAATGGGCACCCTACAGTTTTGCAGTTTCGTAATAAACCGAGGAATGATACACAGCCGAAGTCTGCAGTCATGCCTCTATGGCTCTGAAAAAGTCAACAGCGATTTAATTGACATCTTGCGCTAAGGAAGATGCATTAATAAACTGTATAAACGGTCAAGCATATACAGTTATCCAGAATTCATCTGATAAAGCAGTTACATTAAAAATTAAACAATTAATAAATGTAGCTCAATACGAACCCGAAATATGGAACGTTAATAAAATAACTGACAATGACTTAGACATAGATGATTATTTGATTGACAATTTAGAAAAACTCAGACTTGATCATATGAATGATGAAGAAAGAAACGTAATTGGAGAACTTTGTTACAAGTATAGAGACTTCTATTGTGACAAATTACCCTTGACTTTTACAAACAAGGTTAAGCACCAAATTAGGACAACTAATGATGACCCAGTTTATATCCGACCGTACCGACAACCACAGACAGTTAACGAAGAAATAAATAGACAAGTTGACAAGTTACTTAAAGATAACGTTATATACAGGAATCATTCTCTCCATGGAATTCCCCTGAACATCTTGTATCTAAGAAGCTCGATGCTTTTGGAGAAAGGAAATCCCACCAAAAACATAAATGTAAAAAAGGAGAGCCAAGTTCAATACAAAAATTATTCTCTGCTGTGGGCTTCGCCGCAAAAAGAATGGAGATCTGAGATTGAGTGCCAAGTTCTATGCAAAATCCAAATATGTAGTCTAAGGGCTGACTTGGCTGGTTTTCCCATACGAATTATTATTAAGTACCTACTTTTACACAGTCATGGAAGAGCCTTATGTGCGATGGGTAGTTTCTACCAGCAAGCCAATTTTCGGAATAATAAAATAAGAACCGAAAGGTAACAGGTTTAGAACATGCGAAGGCTATATAATTCGTATGGGAAAACCAGCCAAGTTAGCCCTTAGACTACATATTTGGATTTTGCATAGAACTTGGCACTCAATCTCAGATCTCCATTCTTTTAGCGGCGAAGCCCACAGCAGAGAATAATTTTTATATTAAACTTGGTTCTCCTTTTTTACATTTATGTTTTTGGTGGGATATCATTACTTTTTGTAGGTAAGTACATATCCTCGTAACGCCGTAGGTCCTTTTAAAAGGATCCTTAAGAAAACTTAGGAATTTCGCAGCATAAATCGCAACCTTATAGGTCAGATATCGAGAGACAACAACGAAAGACAGCAAGACGGCGCTCGCGCTTATGAGCGCGGCTGCCGCTTGCTCGGCCACGTTCGCGTCAACGGTTCGATTCGGTTGTCACAGCGCCCCACACACCGCACCGCTCCGGCGTCACTCGGCGCGCGCACGTCGTGTATATACCGAAAATCTAAATGCCTATTATTTTATCATTATATATGAGTAGGTAATGATTTTACACTATTGATGTGGGCTAAATATAAAAATAATAATTAATCACAGTTAATAACGTAGGTACCCTAAGTAATATTAGGTATTTATGTTAAGCGTTCATAATATAATCTAATTATTTAAAAATTGCCAGTTTTTTATTTATTCCTTTGTATTCATCTAATTACCTATCTGCATACCACAAATTTTAACTCTCTAGGTGACCTGGAACTGGGTTAGAGTTTTGGTCTATAGGTCAGTCAATGATAAAAATGAAGAATTTTGGACATTAATATCTAAATAATCGCAAGTCTCAATATATGAGCCAAATTTGATACGTTTATGTAAAATAGTTTTTGATTTATGAGGGGGTCAAAAGTGGCTCCAAATGGTTCGTGTAATATTACACACGGTGCGGCTCGCCAGTTCTGTTTCTTGAACTTGGCTTGACACGCTCCCGCGTGTCTAGATATAGGATGGTAATTGATTATAGACGTTTAAATGACATGACAACTGACGACAAATATCCCCTACCAAACAGCTGACCTTTTTGATAAATTAGGGAAATCAACATATTTCACCACGCTAGATTTAGCTAGTGGTTATCATCAATTGGAAATAGAGAAGAAAGACAGACGAAAGACAGACAGAAGACAGCATTTAGTTCCCAAGCTGGCCACTTTGAATTTTAACGTATGCCGTTCGGACTAAAGACAGCCCCAGCTACTTTTCAAAGGGCAATGGACAGTATTCTACGTGGACTACAAGGCATGCACTGTCTTGTGTATTTAGATGATATTATTATCTTCTCCTCCAGTCTCCAAGAACATGTAGACAAACTACGTAAAATCTTTGACAGACTTAGACAGTAGGGTGGAGCGCGGTTGTATGAAAAAAAATTTTTCTTCAAATTTTCTTTCGGACCAGCGCGGAATCGATGCTCTAAGGCCTACTGATTAATAATACCAAATATGGACTAGGGTTATAGTTTTAGAAATACTGCCCCCGAGCCATTGAAAATTTCAGAAACTAAGAAAAAAGAGGATTTTTACTTGTCACTTTTTAATCATACAACATATAAATTATCAACTTCAATTGATTTAAGATAGTCAAGGAAAAATTCGACATGATAATATCCTAAAATAATGAGATATACTAAATAACTGTTGTGAATATCGGCTATAAATCAGGTATTATCGGATTCATTTTAAATTAATTAATTAAAACATTTGCTGCTGAAGGCAAGCTACAACATCCACTTCAATGACTCGTTTGTCAACTTCATGCCAACGAACTCACTTTGAGGCATCTCTTTGATTATCTAGATGGAACTACAACATGACCAAAAAGTTTTAGCGGCAACGAGTCTAAACAACAGCGAATTTCTCCCGTCCACAACTTTTCATGCAATCGAATGCATGTTACCAAACCCTATAACAAAATCTCGAGAAGACCTTAGCATATTTGCTATAGATTTGTCGTGCGATCAACGGTCATTACAACTCAAACTTAGCGACGGTAATTACAACTCAAACTTATCCAAACGCAATTCTGGGAAAGTCTGTCACTCGCGCTGGTTGACAACAGCCAACAGGATTCTAAGGGTGTATGCTTCTACTTCATCGCCATCAGAAAATCTTGTGGTTTTAGCTGAGTTTGTGATCAAGGTGTACGCGCCGATGTGGTTTTAGATAAAAGACCCAACCTTACTGAATTCATGGAGCGCAACACGTATTTGAGACCATTAAGCTGTCTCGTTATCTGCCTAAAAACTTAAAAAAGGTAGTGGATCCAGTTATTCAACGGAATGACTATTTTGGCCACTGTGAAAACATAATCATATCAATGCTATACGATGAAAGTCGGCACATAAAAGAACTCTCTCTGAGAGGTATTCTGAAGATTCGGGAGAGGTCGGCGTTCACACCTAGAAGGGTGTGCCATCGTTTGATGTCGAAGCAAAGGACTACACGGACTTGATTGACTGGAAAGTGATTTCGGAACCACCACTCATCATGCAAATACTAACTGCTGTCATTTCCGAAGCCATTTTGGTTCTCAATTGCTTAAATACTACGATATTTTTGGACTTCCAGTGCATACCTTGTCACGCAAGCTACAGAGAGATGCATAAAGTTGATAGCGGAATCATGTTCTGCTGTCTGTGGCCTAGAACTGCGTGAAGGATATATAAAAAATAAATTGGAGTCATGCCGAATAATGCCCATATTCGAGTCAAAGAAACATTACAAAATTGGGTAACATTTCGTTATTTTTCAATTCAATGTAAGCTCTTTGTTGCCAATTATTTTATGTAATTTTGTTTTTAATTACTTTTTTGAGTATTAGAATCTATATAAAATAATAATAAAGTCGTTTTTATTTAATGAAAGTACTTTTATTCCTTGATGAACGAAAGTCAATTTTTGCCATTTTTTAGAAACTTCAAGTCCCTTGGGGCAGTATTTCTACTCATAATACAGTCAGCATCATAAATATAGTGGCAGTCAATAGTTCCAAATATACCGCACCATCCAAAATATCCATAAATACGTACTCATTCCAAGTAATCAAATTGTTCAGGCCATCCACTGTATACAAATATACCGGAGCACCCACAACGCCATATGCTTGGTAACATTCAAACCGCCGTTAGTACAGCAACGTCCAGAACGCCGAAGGTTTCTAAGCATCCAAAGTAGCCAAAAATACGGGACACATAAGAAAATTGAATCTTATTTTGAACGTAATAGAGCTCAAACAAAATGTACAACTATTCATTTTCAAAGCGGTTGAGTAGATACCCAATAAAACCAAAGAGGTTGATGCCAATTTTGCTTAAATTAAAAAATAAAATTCAATTTAACGTCAAGTGTATCTCTAGTGTCTACTTACACTGTCAAGTGCATGATGTCACTGTCATCAAAGAGTAATTGTCATTGCAATCTAATTTGATTATAAGTCTACTAGTCCGCCTCAAAATAAACACAATGCTATCACTGACGAAATTAAACATAAAATCATTCATTTAAAACAAGAAGGTGTGTCCATAACAGACATCTCAAATGAACTGGGCTTAACCGTAAGTTGACTGTTTTTTGCTTCACTGTTACCATTATAAGTAGTACATATTACTATACTAATATATAAGTAATTGTTATTTTAGAGGAATACAGTCTACCGATGGATTGAGAGACGGAATACGGAAGGTAGTCTCCAGAATCATGTGACCACTGGACGTCCTCGTCGAACAACCGTCGTCGAAGACCGGAGCATACAGCAGCGGGCTCTTAACGACCGTTTTATTAATTCGCGTGATTTGGCAACTGAATATAGGTTGTCACAAACCACAATAAGGAGACGTTTAAAAGAGGGTGGTTTGAGTCACAGGATACCAGCTAAAAAACCTTTCCTTACACCAAGGCATAAAGCCCAGCGATTGGATTTTGCACGTAGATATTTGAATTACAATTTTGAAAATGTAGTATTTTTAGATGAAAAGGTATTTTGTTCTTCTTCTCGAGGGCGGCTGTCGCTATGGAGAATGAATAATACAAGATACGACGAAAACAATGTTCTAGCAAATAACAGAAGTGGAAGAATAACATTAGGGTTTTGGGGCTGGATGTCCAAAGCTGGTCCAGGTGAACTGATTGAAGTCGGCGGGAGATTAAATGGGCAGAAATACAAAGGGATTTTAAGTGACGTCTTGGTACCCACCACGCAGGTATTCTACCCCAATGAAACCGTCCGATTCGTACAAGACAACAGTTCGGTGCACAACTGCAGAATAGTTCGAAACTATTTAAATGAGCCTGATACTAAAGATTTACTGGAGCAAATAGTATTTCCACCTCTCAGTCCTGATCTCAACCCGATAGAGAATGTTTGGGGGAAGATGATTCAACTTTGGGACAATAGTAGGGTTAGGGACACAGAATCGTTACGAAAACACGTTATAGAGGTATGGGAATATTTACGAAGAAATATCTTTTGCTCCAATGCGGTGCAGTCCATGCGTCAACGTTTATCTGACGTTATTATTGCTGAAGGAGGATATACGCGGTACTGAATGTTTTTTCTATATTTCCTTACGGATTATTTATTACGTTTAAGTTCAAAAACAATGAAGAAATCTGTTATTTTTAAGTTACTTATTATATTTGCAAGTGTTTTTTAATAAAACATTCGTTCACAATTATAATATGTGTATATTTTATTGCGTTAGACGGAACTCACTACAAAACAAATAATATCATTTATTAGTTTTGTAGTGAGTTACGTCTATGTTAACAAGTATTAAAGGAATACTGCCTTTTATGTATAAGTAGCTATTACAAATTAAAATAAAACAACGACTTTAAAAAAAATGCAAATAGCACCTTATTCGAGGATTAGAACCCAGAACACATGACTCGACAGCGTTACTACTAAACCACTGGTCCATCGTAACTAACGGCTAACTAGGCGAAATATTGAAACGTATAGATGCGAAAAACCACGCAGTCCACGCAATAATGTGACAAATTAAAACGTGAGACAGATATATGCCATGAACTGTCATGGCATATATCTGTCTCACGTTTTAATATTTTGGTACTGGTTTCGTGGCTAACCTATTAAAATGATTTGACCAGTATTCAACCATACTTACTGGTAAATAAGGTTCAATTTTCTTATGTGTCCCGTATTTTTGGCTACTTTGGATGCTTAGAAACCTTCGGCGTTCTGGACGTTGCTGTACTAACGGGGGTTTGAATGTTACCAAGTATATGGCGTTGTGGGTGCTCCGGTATATTTGTATACAGTGGATGGCCTGAACAATTTGATTACTTGGAATGAGAACGTATTTATGGATATTTTGGATGGTGCGGTATATTTGGAACTATTGACTGCCACTATATTTATGATGCTGACTGTACATTGATTCTGTCATAGTGACTTAATATTGTATGAACATAAAACATCCATCCCGCAGTGGCCCAAAACGAAATAAGAAAAAAATCAAAATCACTCCACCCTATTAGACAGACGAATTTAAAAATACAATTAGACAAGTCAGAATTTCTTCGCAAAGAGGTTCTATACTTAGGACATTCAATTACAAAATAAAATAGACGCAGTACTAAAGTTCCCACTCCCTAAGACTCAGACTGAAATCAAAAGCTTTTTAGGCTATTATAGGAAATTTGCCAAAAAGACTTTGCCAAACTGACAAGACCTTTAACCGTTTGCCTTAAAAAGAACCACAAAGTAACAATCAGTAAAGAATTTGTAGAAGCATTCGAAAAATGTATAGAGTTACTTACTAACTCACCCTTACTACAGTTTCCTGATTTTGATAAACTTTTTATCTTAACAACTAATGCCTCAGATTATGCGATAGGCGCTGTTCTATCCCAAGGTACAATTGGTAGCGATAAACCAGTAGCGTTCGCCTCTCGAACATTAAACGATGCTGAAACTAGATACAGTACTATAGAGAAAGAAGCACTAGCTATCATATGGGCAGTAAAACATTTTCGTCCACGTCTTTACGGTAAAAAGTTTACTATCTTTACCGATCATAGACCATTGTCATGGCATTCATTTGAAGAACCTAACAGTAAAATCACTCGTTGGCGTTTAAGATTAGCTGAATTTAGTTACGATGTTGTATACAAAAACGGTCGCCAAAATACCAATGCGGATGCACTTTCACGAATAAAAGTTAACGCATTAGGAAGCTATAGTGATGATAGCATTTCAATGAAAGTTAATTTAGATAAAAATGAATTAAAACGTAAACGTAAAAATAATAAGAATAAAAATATAAATAGCCCCATTTCAATCAGCTCTGAAAGAACTCAAACGATTCCTTCAGATTCAGGTTCAGATAAACAAAGACCTAAATCACCATACTCTATTATAGCACCTTCTAGCGGTACTATTACAGCATCAGAAACAGATACTAGAATAGGTTCAAAAACGGTACATTCAGCACGTGATACTGAATCAATTGGTATCCCTATACTTAATGAAGCTATAGACACAAAACCTTTAAGAAAATTTTAGAAATACATTTACCACTAAATAGATTTAATTACAAGTTTCCTTAAAAGATACATTAGAGATAAAATTAAATATTTCATTTATTTTGAGGACCCACAACATAGAGCCGAATTCACAGATGTAGTTACAAAACTATTTAAAAAGGGTTCAATTAAAATCTTAGAATGTACAGAAATAATTGTATACGTTGAAAATGAAGACGAGCCCAGGCAAATAATATTAAAATATCACATTGGTAAAAATTTACATCGTGGTATCAGAGAAACGATATCACATTTAAAACGTAATTATTTTTGGAGTAATATGGACATAACTGTAGCCGCAGTTATAAACACATGTGAAACCTGTAAGAAAATGAAATATGATCGAAAACCTTTCAAACCTTTGCAATTAACACAAACTCAGAATAAACCATTTGAGGAATTATTCATTGACGTTTTTAAAATAGAAGGAAAGTCTTTCCTTACAATCATTGATGCATTTAGCAAATTAGGACAAGCCTTTGAAATACCTAACCAATCAGCACCAGAGATAGTAAGAGCTCTGATTAAATACTTTTCCTTTTACGGGACACCTATAAAATAAGTTCAGATTCAAGAACAGAATTTAACAACTTCCTTATTAAGGAACTATTAGATTTTAATAAAATTAATTAACACTTAGGAACACCGAATAACCCTAACTCAATGGGTTTAATTGAAAGATTTCATTCTACAATATTAGAAATATACAGACTAGCTAAGTACGAACAGAAATTAACAGACGCCGCATCCATAATGACGTATGCTATTATGGCTTATAATCATAGTATACATTCAGTGACCGGGCTCACGCCATTTGAAGTAGTGCTAGGCCACACAGAATCTAAAAGTTCATTTAAAGTCAATTTAGATAAAGACTATATGCAATTGTTAATGCGTGACCATAAGAAATGTACAAAATTCCTATATAACATCTGACAGATAAGATGATACAAATAAAAGAGGAAGCTAGGAACAAAAAGGGAGGTGAAGTAGAATTTGATATAGACGATATTGTTTTCTTTAAAGGAACCAACGTTTGGCGAAGCAAAGATAAACCTAGATATGATAAAGCTGTAATAATAGGCGAGATTGATGAAAATATAGTTCCGATAGCCAAAAAGAATCGCGTAGTCAAGGTCCCAATTAAAGACATAAAACGTCCTCCACAGAACCATCCTGACCGTCGTCCTGATGGCAGTGACCCTACTCCGGGCCCTTCAACTACTCACTTGAGGGTAATCCAGCCGTTTTACCTATTAAGGAAGGAACCGCTTCCGTAAGCCATGAGAAATGGACAGTTATTAAGACACTTGATTTAAATTTCTTATGTGACGACATAAATTTAAATATAGCTAAGTTTAGTGATTTAAACAATCTGGTTAATTCTAATTTTAACCAGACACATATTAATTTAGTATTTTATAATTTTAATATTCAAGTAGAATATTTTATGAACTCAACTATAAATAAGTATAAGCAATTAGTCCCAAACTATAGAATTAAACGTGGTATTCTGAATCCACTAGGCAATATAATTAAGATTATAACTGGTAATTTAGATAATGAGGATGCTGAAAGATATGATCGTATTATTAAAGATATTAAATCGAAACAAAACATTCTTAATAAAAAAGGTAACTCTGATTTCCGAATTTGTAGAAAGTTTTAGTAACATTACTAAATCTATAACTAATAACATAATCCAACTTGATAATAAATTTAAGGATATCCAAAATGATTTAAATAAATGGAAAGAACAGGAACGTATAATCAAGAGAATCTTATTAGAATTGAACAAACTGTTAGCTTAAAAGTATTTTGTAAAGGAAATCAGTTAACATTTTCCACTTTTCAAATTCCACTCATTGGTAAAGAGACCTACATGTACTATAAATTGTATCCTATACCTGTAATCCATTTTATTTTTTATTTTTATTTTATTTTATTAAGGATAACAACAGCTCTCTAACATTTTGCAGTACATAATATCTAATTAACATAATAGGAAGCCAAAATGGTTATCCACTACTTTTATATACAGACATAGTAGGTATTACATGAATATGCGATGCTACCTAGGTTTAATAAGAATAACATTTCCTTCATTAGCTTATTTCCTTCACCTATTCCATAGCAACCAAAAAAATATAATCAAAGAAAGAAAATACTAGAACATTCCAGAAAAAATAAAGAATTAAGAAAAAATATCTTATAAATAATGCTGTAACTGTAACTTACATATAAATTTTTTCTCGTAAATATAACATTCATTGGAAGTAATTATTTTAATTATTTTTAAATATGTATAAATATAAATAATATATAATATAAATAATAATATATATATATATTTATATATATATATATATATATATATATGCATATATATATTTGACTTACTACATATAGTTAAGTGTATATTCAATATAAAAATAAGTAAATATGAAGATGTAAGAATATGTGAGAGTATATTAATACCTATATCCTAGTCTGGAAATACCTTTCAAAATGCTTTCAATACACAAATACGTGTAAACATCAACGTCATTCTGTCCGTCCGTTGGTTTGTATATAGTTCGAGAACAAAATCACAAACTTAGAAACCATTCGTCCATAATCGCCCAATATGCTCATAGAAAAGTGACTCCGGCTGTATATAATAATGATGATGTTGGTTGGTTGATATATTAAATCAGTATCTATTCATCAAACGTCTGCTGAAACCCTCAGCTGCATATTCAGACTCCAACAGACTAACATAAGCATGCTGTGAGTATACGGAACTCGCAGCATGCTCATGCCAGTCAAAATTCTGTAAGTAAAGATATAATTTGTGATTTGAAATAGCTTTTGGAACCTTTAAATAGATCAGTATCGCCACACCTTTTATTAAACATGTAAGCTAGACGAGTTAACACGGAGTTTTTACCATAGTTAGTCTTATGGAACGGCACCTGGAACAAGGGAGTATGCCTAGAACGCCGCAAGGGTGCGCAAAATGAGAGGCCAGCCAGTAGGTCGGGGCAGTCTAGTCGCCCGTGCACCACATCATACAATAGTCCCATGTCCATTAAAATTCGTTATTTCATTTGTTATGACTGATTGATATTTTGTTGTCTATGTAGTAGTTGTATAAATTGTTCAAGTCTTGTTGTAAAAGTTCGCAGTCAGATAAGGAAGACACGCGCATATAAATTTTTTTATCATCAGCGTACATTAGGTGTTGGGAGTGTTGGATGCAATTATATATGTCAAAAATATATGCGTTGTAAAAAAGAGGGCCGAGATGCGAGCCCTGGGGCACTCCGGAAGGTATGTTAATGAAGTCTGACCGGTATCCACCAAGCACTACAGCCTGTGAGCGATTAGAGAGGTAAGACCTGATCCAACGCAGTAAGTCTCCATGAATGCCTAATGTACCAAGCTTCGTTAGCAGGATGTCGTGATCCACACGATCAAATGCTTTTTCGAAGTCCGTGTAGATCACGTCAACCTGTCCCCCTCCCTCCATTTGTGTACGCACATACTCAGTAAAACAAGTCAGGTTAGAGATTGTAGACCTACCTCTCAAAAAGCCGTGTTGATCTTTGGAGATCCCTCGATTAATAATTGCATAAATATTATGATAAACTAATTGTTCAAGCAATTTTGCTAGTGTATTCAAAATTGAGATTGGACGATAATTTTCTATTGATGTTTTAGAACCCTTTTTATGCACCGGAATTATGAGAGCTCTTTTCCAAACACGTGGGAAAACACATTCAGAAAGAGAGCGTTTAAATATAAGTGTTATTGGTGTCACTAAACTATCAGCACAAGAAATCAGAAAAAAAGGTGACACTCCGTCGTAACCAGGGCCTTTAGATTTATCAAGAGACCGTAATAGTTTCATAACTATATCATGTGAAACATTAATACGTGAAAGAGTTTCAGTGCTAGTATAATTAATTATACGTGGCCCATTATTATTATCAACCTGATCAGATGTACTCGTGAAGACACTTTCAAAAAATTTGTTAAAAGCGGAGCAAATACTTGCACCTTCTGTGTAATCGTTATTACCAAGAGTGAAATGGTTCGGGTAGTTAGAACCTCCCTTTTTGCTTTTAACATATTTCCAAAAAATTTTAGGTGAGTGTTTTATATACTTTTGGACGTTACGTGTAAAACGTTCAAAACAATCATTTTGAACTCGCTTTTGCCGATCGCGTAGAATTGAGAATTCATCGTAGTCTCTCGGGTTGGTAAAGCGTTTCCATTTTTTGTGCATTTTATTTTTTTCTTTTATTATCTTAATTAAAGAAAAACTGTACCAACAAGGATACTGGTTACGATTAGCATTGCAATTAATTAAGGGAATAAACTTAACAAATCCGCTGTTAATTACATCATAAAAAGCGTTTACTGCTTCGTCCACTGTGGAAGTATCTAATACGGAATACCAATCAATACCATTGAAAAACTCGTTCAATTTGTCAAAATTGCATTTATGAATATTATAACGAGATATCTTATGTTTCTTGAACGGTTTTAAATTAAGGTCTAACATGTTTATGTTTAAAGGCGGATGAAAAACATCAATTTTTGATACCGGGAAGTCAGATATTTTTACATTCAATGGCAAGTTACTAAAGCATAAATCTATTATGTTATTACAAGAATTTAAAATAGTATTATATTGTTTAAATCCCATGTATTCTAATTCATTAATTAAATTAGTCGCAGAGGTCTGAATATCTGACGAACTGGTGTGCCGAACATGAAAACCGTAACTATTCCAGCTAACGCAAGATAAGTTAAAGTCTCCTACAATTAAAAAGTGGTCGGATGGAAAGCGTCCGAATAGTTTTGATATACTTATCTTAAACTCATCTAAACGCAACGCTAAGAAGTTTTTATCAGGTGGTATGTATAATAAGACAATATGTAGGTCGACTATCGAGCATATTTTATCAGCAGGTACAGTAATGCAAAGCGCTTCAATCGACTGATCACAAGTCCACTCGTTCCTTACCACAACACCCAGTTCACGGCGAGCACACACCATCACGCCACCACCTGTTTTCTTACAAGTATAGTTAAGATTCCGGTCAGTCCGAAAAACGTCGTACCTATTATCACATAACTCAGTGTTAGAAATATTATCCTGCAACCATGTTTCAGAAAATAATAGCAACTTATAGTCATATGAAAGAATATTATTAAACAGCTCAAGACATTTAGTATTTAACCCGCGAACGTTTTGATAGTAGATGCCTAGTTGATTAGCCATTTGTAATGATTTAAAATAAGCCTAGTTACAATAAACATCAAACAGTCACGAACAAAAAACAACAAATAGGGACGATCATTAAAATTATGCCAGGCCTGCCTACACGCCGCCGCCGCCGCCGCCGCCGGTAGTAATTCGTAAAATATTCCATAGTAAAATGTAGCGAAACTAAAGTGACAATAGGATGTAGCTGCGTGTTGCATAAGTATATAATGACAGTAAATACTAACCACATTGTTTTTGTACTTACAACGCGTATTCAGTCGAAGAGGATAAACAAAAATGCAAACATCGTAATAGGGATATTCCATGTTTTTCATATTCGTAAAAAAAAAATCGAGATATAATAATTCATACACAGTGACCGTACAATAATTCATATAAACATACTGTGATAATTTTAGTTCCAAGTAGGCGCTCACCACCACGCACCTATGCATAGAAAATATGTCCATTCCGATTACTTGAACAATGTTACACACACTCTTAGTACACAAGTACCCACATAATAAGAATGTTGATTGACCTACACTTCCCATATAAATAAAATAAACATAATAATACACTAAATAAAGTAATAAAATAATAATATATAAGTAGATAAATATTGAATAAATAATGTTTTCAATGAATGGAGATTGTTTCATAATAGTGATTAAACGTAATACGAGTATATTATAATGTTGTCGAATTAAGCAAAAACAATACACAACTACAAGTCACTTAATTTTGTCTAAATCAGATGAGATATTTATGTGAATAGCAGGCGAAGAGTTGTCTTTCCTGACATATATTTTTCCATCACGAACCCATACGTACTGGAACTTGAGATTCTTCGCCTTTTCCCTGGTGTCCTTATAAAGGAGTTTGTTTGACAGAGTCAAGTGCTCGTTGATATAAATAGGCTTAACATCCCCTGACATCAGAATATCCTTAGTGTTGATACCTTTCCTCCTACGTACTGCAGAGATGAGGGAATCACGAAGAAGGCGGGATTTCAGTTTTACTATGACCATTTTCGGACGTCCCGGAATTTTTGTGTTTGGCTGCACTCTGGTTATGAAATCAATATCACCATTTTCGATTTCAATTCCTACAGCCTTGGCAATATTTGTCATATGCGAGTGTAAATTCTCACCGTTTTTCTCTGGAATACCCGATATTTCGAGATTATTCTGGCGTTCCCGCTGCTGCAGAAGATTGAGTTCACGTTTCAGATTGACAATATCTGATTTCATCGCAGATGCTTCCTGTTCCAGTTTATGTTGACATTTTTTATTTTCAATAACATATTCACGGAGATCTTCCTGCTCCTTACCGTAAAAATCTAAGGTATGTTTCACGTCAGATATTTCGGTATTTATATTTGATTGTATGGTGTCAATCCGTTTAATATCAATCTTTATCTTAGTTAGGTCTTCCTTTATAACGGTGTTGATATCTTCATGAATACTTAATAGTTTTTGATCGAGGTCGTTCTTCATGGAATTCAGCTTATCCATTATATCTTCGCTGAATCTAGCGAATAAAATTGTTAAGTTATCCTCAGGATGTTTACGTTTATTTCCCCGTAAATTGACTTGGGACACTTGGGTATTATCTCGCACAGACAGGTCTGGGTTAGAACTTGATTTGTCAGATGGCGATGCCATAATTGTAATCTTGTAGCTGGAGTACGCTCGCACACACACTTGCAATATTCTCAGGCTTCACACCTCGGACCCGATCAGCGGTGCGAGAAAAGGACCGTGGTGAAGTTGAGGTGAGATAGAAGTTACCGCACGATTCTATGTTTACACAAATAATCACCTTATATTATAAACGTTAAGGATCAATTTAAGGAAACAGATGCCAATTATTACGGAAGCAAACAACAACACGTCTGCTCGCAACGACCAACTCCATGATCATAATACTTATACCATCCTTCCCAAATACCCTTTCCTAATAATGAAAGGATTGAACTCCAAGGCGCTTGCACAACCATGCCAGCTGATTGCAGTTTCCAGTTTTATTTGCTACGAAGAAGATAATACACAATTCATTGAAGACTTGTGTATCCAAGACTTAATGAAGTACTCTAAAAACTTAACTTCATGTACTTTAATTCCAATTAAATTAGAAAGTGTTCTAGTGCAACATATCCAGCCAAATCGATGGATCATTTACGCCAAAGAAAATACACTCATGCAGAAAATCTGCGAGAATGAAGTTTTCCAACATCATTTCCAAGGAACGTACATCGTTACACTAGAAGACCTGTGCGAAGTGAAAATAGATAAATTTTCAATGAAACTACGGTTACATCAGGTAGAACAGATGAAATATTCCAGTCTACCATTAGTTAATCTTCCACATATCAGTAAGGTAAAGATTCAAGAAAGTAAGCCAATAGAATTGGAAGACATGAATTTGGAAAGTATGCAGTCAATAGTGAAATCAATTAAAAGTATCAGTGAAAACGAAAGTGAAAACAGTGAAATTAGAGTCTATAGTGTTAGTGTCTGGACAATTGTACTTTATATGATTATTGTAGCATCCATACTGTTTATTCTTTATTTTAGACTTAAGAAAATGGGCTACAAATGTAATATTCGAAATTCCTCGAATACTTCGAATAATTTCGAATCTCAGGAGGGAGGAGTCATGAGACCTGAGTCCCATCCTGGAATATTAACCGTTCGGTCTTAGTCAGCTCTATTCTTTCGAATACTCAGCACCGATAAGACCGGATACCTCTATGTAGCATTTATTTCATGAGAACGTCTACTAGCAGGGTGGTCCCGACCCACGCATTAGTCGATATGTAAAACCCTGTATTAGAATAGTTAGTCTTAAGCAAGTCGTCTAATAAATCACACGTATAAAAAATTTAAAATTTGTCTTTTTAAAAAGACGTCCTGGGGCCGTCGGTATTTGACTACGTTATGTACGATATTTTGACAACAAAAAAATTGTTTACAAGCAGGTGACGTCATGATTATCACGTGACCTAGGCATAATGGCCTCATTCTTAGCGTTTTGGTGGCATTTTTTATTAATCTAAACATTGATGGTGATTCTTAAGGAAAATATAGAAATTTACAAAGAATTAAGCAAAATGCTAATATATTAATTATGCTATAATGAACATTTTTAGATGCTTTTCGAAAACCAGTCAAATACCCTATTATTGTCATCACTACAGCGAGAAAAAAAAATTGGTGCAGGAAAAACAGCTTATAATAAAGATAATTAACATTTTAAAAATTTATTTTGGATGTTACAAAAAATTCCGTATTGTAAACATTGTAGGTGTGTAGAGTTATCTCTTATTTGGGTACATCTATAGACTAAAACTTTCCGAAGGTCTACATTCTATTCTGCCACCTCAATGACAATATTTTATTTTTTATTACTCTGCTCTTAAGCATTAAAAAATAGATATAGATAGATAGATGAAATGTTGTCAATTACAACAGGAGAAAGTAGACCTTTTTTCGCGTTCCTCTAAGTTCGCCATGAATACAACAAAATAAAGATGTTTTTAATAAATATGAATCTCAAACCTAAGCCTCAGACCAGGGATGGCGAATCAATGGCACGCCAGTAATTAACGTATAAAAAATAGCGAGTTAAAAGTTACCAAGTAAGAGTCTAATATAATATGTGTATCATCTAAGATTTGCAACACCAGAAACCATACTAGCTTTTTCTTTTATTTAAATAAACTTTAAATAGTAAACATTAGAATCGCTGTACCAATTTCGGGTTACAAATAAAGAATTTTAATTAAAAAGGATATAGTTTTATTTTTTGTCCATTAAGTCAAGATTTTTGGAAAACATCACGTACCCTGATAAAGGTTCGCCATCTCTGCCTTAGAGTTATCGTGGATTTGAGGTTAAATTCACGAAATCACGAAATTTCGCCTTTATCTGGTTCCGGAGTAGACTTCCGAATCAATGTCAAAAACGAACTTCCTATCAGCAACATTTTGGAGACCGTATTCGTTGAAACGTATGACGTTCTTTCGTGTTTCGTTTTTCTGAGTAGTACCTAACCCTGCTCCCTCAAGGTTTATATACAAATAACTATGACGGTTTTAGTTTTCTAACCCGTTAACTCGACAACCACCATGTTTATTTGGCGAGTAGTTTGTAAGATTGCACTTATATTGGCTACAATTATATCTAGGTCTGAAAATAGCTTTTTATCAGATTCTCTCGATAATTTCTTTCTCCAATTATCCGGAGGGTAGATGTAAATAATAATTTTAAGCACCATACGATATTGGTGACATGTCGGTTTGACTGTATTATAAAAGGCCTTAAATACCTAAAGCATATCCATTCCAATATATTTCATTGTAATAGGTTCATACAGTTGAGCATCGATTGAGCAGTCATATGTGTAAGCGTATGCAGATACGCAGATGACACAGCGCAGTGCAGATTTTGCAAGGCAGGGCAGGCGAGACAGACATAGCCCGCCAGCGTGTGCTGCGACGCAGACACATTCGCGCGGGTCGACTTGCATAGTACGGGAGGTAGCGTTGCATTTTAGGTTGTGATTTTACGCCGATCGATTGCCATCGTTTTCAACAGATCTCGAATGACTAATAAGTGAACCAAGTGTCAGCTGACGCACCCGCGGTGGGTGTGAGATTGGAAGGTTGCTGAAGTTGTAAAAAAAAAGTAACAGTAGGTATGCCGGATTAAACATTTTTCATAAATCATTGACATCAAACTGAGCTCAAAAAATCTTTAGCTTTATCGTGGAGGGGGTATTACGCTGCTCACATGAACTTGTCTATACTAATATTATAAAGAGGAAAGATTTGTTTGTTTGCATTGAATAGGCTCCAAAACTACTGAACCGATTTCAAAAATTCTTTCACCGTTGGGAAGCTACACTATCTTTGATGAACATAGGCTATATTATATTTTTTTTAAAAAGTAGGGATCCTTAGTAAAACTCCAAAAATGTAAACCGAGGTGTAAAAAATTGACCAAAAAAATTCCTTAAATCACGTGCGCTGCGAAAACTATTGATGATAGAACAAAATAATGTACTACGACTTTGCAGAAAACATCATTATCTACAAAAAATGTCGCGACAGCATATGTCTAGCTATGACAGTTATGTCACAAAAGTGTTCTTTTATTTTAAAAATTTAATTGAAATGCCAGCGCTAGAAAAGGCTCTTTATTTGTCCCTTGGTATTAATCCTTATCAAAATAAATTACTTCATATTCAAGACTGCTTTAATACCTTTATATAACTTTTTGAATTATTCAATTCGGACATTCCATTCGAATTTTTTTAGATAAAAGTCGCGTGGTCGCCGCTCACCCCGCTCGGGTATAGTTTGACCGGAACCGCTGTACCGCGCCTTAGGTAACGCGGCGAGGTGGGGGCCGGGGAAAGAAAGAGCATGAGTTCACATGAGATCAATATTGTCGAACAGATCTTATGATATCTGTTTACAATATTTTAAAGCTTTAAGGTCGTGAGTCCGTATAACTATATTATAGTAAATATATTATAGTAACTTAATTAAATATAACCGAAACATACTTATATTATTTTATACATACAGGCAGGTGATGAATAAAACTATATTTATAATTCAAATCAGAACCTTAAGAAGATTGTTTAATTTTACAACAAAAAATATATTTACGAGGGCTGCTATTTATGTAACCGGAATAACGAAGTCAAACAAACATAAAGCATTTAATATGGATTTATTGCTTTTCAAAATATTCGCCATGATGATCGATGCACTTTTACATATGTTGGAACCAATTTTAAATTTTTGGCCTCTAGTGTTGCACGCAACGTGTGTTGACACTTGCGCCATTCCATCTTCCTAGCACAGCGTGTTGTGCTGGCGGTGCCGCTGCCACTGCTTAGAACCTCAAGCGGCGAAGGTTAAGCCTTATAGGTAACTAGCTTTCCGCCCCGCGGTTTCACCCGCGTAACCTTTGAGATTGAATTTCAAAAAATCTTTCTTAATCCTCTTCTACATCTTAAAAACATTACCTGTGAAAAAAAAACAGCTTTCTAGGTCTAACACTGGGCGTTGATGAGTCAGTCCTTCTCATTTTTCATACCAAGAAACGGAAATAACTCCTAACTTTGAACCCCCGTTTCACCCCTTCAGAGGTGGAATTATAGGAAACGCTAAAACACGTATTTCTTTATTTTTATTTGTTAGCCTAAAAAGAAAGTTTCATGGTTCTAGCTTCAAAAATGACGGACTTCCGTACAAACTTTCAACCCCTTTTTCACCCCCTTAAGGGTTGAATTTTAGAAAACGCTAAAATGCGTGTTTCTTTATTTTTAATTGTTAGCCTAAAAACAAAGTTTCATGGTTCTAGCTTAAAAATATCTGGGGTTGAAACCTCGGGTTTTTATTTCCTATTTAAGGATATTTCCAAACAATTGGTTGACGCTTCACGTGACCAAAAGGCTGGCTTTTAGTTTTGCCAAATATTAAGCATTGCCATTGAACGTGGTAATGCTGCCAGTCTTTTGGGCATGGGCATGACGGCGATGCGGAGGAATTCTTCGACACGCTTTTATAGTTTATTTTTGTACATTAAGCGGTAGCGAAATTGTTATTAATATTTGAATTGAAAAATATGGTCAACACATTTTGCATTATAAAATATTATGCAAAACACAATTTCTGGAGTCATTTAAATAATGCTATGACTATAGTTGTCTGTCATTCATCAAATTAGTTATTTAATATTTTTGAGAACTATTATTTTTATCAAACTACACACCAAAATCGACATGGCTTGATTAGGTTAGAAGTGTACGTCATACACATCGTGGTTATTTTTTTATAAATTGCCACTTTACGACCAATTCCGAACAAAAAATTTGAATTTCTCGAAAACTATCGATTCTCGCTGTTTGCGGTTTCCAAAACCCATTAAAAACACTAAATGCTATACAAAAAAAATAGCCTGTATAAAAGCGACGGGCGCTAATGTACAGTGCTTCCGAGATAACTCAGGACCCATCTTGGAATATCTAATATCATGTGCGTCTGATATAAACGTGCGTTGACGGCTCACTGACGGCCGATACACCCCCCCGTCTCGCCGCGCAAATACCTAAGGCGCGGTACAGCGGTTTCGGTCAAACTATAGCTAGGCAGTACTAAATATGCGATGTAGGCGCCACTGGGGTACGGGAGGAGAGAGAAATAAAGTATTGTTTCAAGACGAAGACGAGGAATAAGAAAGCATTCTTCGAAATTCAACCCCTGAAGAGATAAAAAAAGGGGTACGTGGGTGAAATATACGTAAGATAACTGTATACTTAGTACGCCGAATGAAATTTAAATAGGTGATTGTTTAAATTATTAAAATTACGAAAATAACTATCAGCTGAGTGTGAAGTGGTATATTATTTATTTAAGCATAATATGCTTATTAAAAACATGGAGAATTAGATTGGCGTATTTAAATATCTATTTCTATTTATAGTGATTTTTTAAAATCAATTTCTATGTAAATACTATGATTTTCTTAAATCAATATCTATGTAAAATGATTTTCATAACGTTATGTCTGGTTTATCACTAACATATCACTTGATGCATGCAAGCAAAGAGCCGAGAGCTGCGTTGAACTACTGATCTAATGAACAAAATTTTAGTTATTCAGAGTTAGTGTGAGTGAGGGACACATTGTGTTGGTGTAAGTAATATACGTAGTTTTTTTTAAACGACTTCAAAAAAGGAGGAGGTTATTTGTTCGACTGTATGTATTTTATTTTATATCTTAATTCTAACGGATAGACAGAAAACAAAGTGATGCTATAAAGGTTTAGTTTATTTATTTTGAGTTGCGGAGTCCTATAAAAGAAATATAGAAATTGATAACTTTGCAGAAATTATGTAATACGTGCCAATAAATTTTGGCCTAGCTCGGATTTACATAATGTCGATAGATTACATCGTCGATACGGTTTTTCAACATAAGCATATTATTATTCTTGACATTAATTTAGTAATTTTTAATAAACTAATCAACTCACCTACCGCTACTTGAGCAGCTGACGATCATTTCACTAATTAGTCATATAAGATCAACTATCGATATCAACATCAGGCGACTTACTATGACTTTAGTATTTGCAACGCTATCTCCCGGACTAGCAAGCGTCGCGCAGTCCGCATATAAATATCTGCGCGGGCACTGCGACGCAGGGCAGCACAGACACATGTCTGTGTCGCACGTGCCTACGCGTACTTTCATGCATTACAAAATCTACTCTGCCCTGTGCTGCGCCGCCGTGTCGCCTGCTGCTAATATATTTCACGTTTAACGGCGTGAACAGATTATTAATCTTAAGAAAAAGTTCCTTAACAAACTAAGGTATGTATACGTATTATGTACAGTGGTACTACTACAAGGATTTAAATCTAAATATTGACATCGAAGGTACTTTTTCGAACACGACCGTACTTTGCAAGTGCTTTTTGCTTCATGTCTCGTTCGCAGGTGAGAGTGTACTCTCTTACTTATTATGTGAAATGATTTAAAGCAAGTCTAGTAAAGCCCAGGATTTATTAGCTCCGCCTTTATTTGTAATACATAGGGGAAAGTCAGGTATATCTGACGGGCCTCATATCTCAAACAGTAATTATTCAATTTCAATATTGTCTAAAAAAAACTATTTAAATTGGAATTGGCTAAATTGGAACAAAGCTTCGATCTGACATTTCGTAAATTATTGAGATATATTAAATAATTACGTTAATTAATTAATTAATACTTAAAACATGCAAAGCTTAATAATTGTTTTCATTTCATAAAATATACATTTCTAAAAATCTAGAAAATATATGGTTAAAACGCATTTGAAAAAAAAGGCTCCAAATTACCAGACTATCCCCTATAACTTTATAAACTGACTGGTATATTTGAGACTGGTAGTGTCTAAAAATATGGTATACGGTCGAGTTCGCAGTGATACCTTTATTTCGTACATATTCTGGCTACAAATCTCAATTGATAACTTGTTGTTTTACCTATGAAATTGCCGATTTGTATAAAAAAGCGCAGCGGGCTAGGGTTACCTATTATTCCAATTAGGAAGCTCTCCATCATCTACGTAGTAACCAGACCTTGCGCCCACTGATTTTTACTTTTTCTGGATTCGGGCAACTTGACAGTACACTTGATGTGACAAAATACCCGAGAGGCAGTACAAAATGCTTTTAAAAAGTTTCTTGCCTCCCGAACAGCTGTCTTCTTCAAGAAATGCATCGATAAATTGCCACTGCACTGGCAAAGAAGCATCGATAGCATGGGAGATATATTCGATTACAAGAAATAAAAATATTCTCCTTTTTTTACATAACGACAATTTCATAGGTAAAGATCTAATATTATGATCATGTTGCGCTTCACTTATCTTACTTAATATCAAAGTCTTTACCATACCATGAAAACTTCTAGTACCGACCATGAACTTTGATGACATCAATAGGTAATATTAACAAATTCAAATATGAAAATCTACACATTTTAATCTTACACTTACAAAATTTAAAAAGTTCAAGAAGCATCTGGAGAAATTGTCAGATCACTAGTACTAGATAGAAGGTTCGTGATTAAATTGGAGAAGTTCAGGCTACTCCCCAATAAATTCTGCAAGAAAAAAATCTATATGAGTGTTGCTGTATACAAGTACCTAGATAGAATGGGGCAGAGGGTAAGTACGTATACTAAATATTAAGCTTAGCAAATTTAACACAGTTAAATACCATTGACATCTTATATCTTATGTACCGTGTTTCTATCAGTAAGTAAATAAATAAATAATTTGGAAAATCTCTTGTTGGGAATAGGGGAAGTTAAACGACATTAGATTTTAAATTTTTGTTTATAGTGTGTGAAATAGGAGATAGAGGTCAAGTGCATGTTCACCACACATATGTTTAGAGTTCCGTAGTACTTTTTAGTTAGTTTTCGATCACAAACTTGATCTAACATTACAAGTGAACTTATAAAAGGCTGTCATTGGACTTAATAGACCTCCTTGTAACTTCAGTTCTTTATTTAGATCTGGTGATATTTCAGAGCTACAGTTATAGCTGTAGTTGCTGTATACGAGTATACATACACTTCTTATCAAAAAAATAATTAAACTTCTTATTAAAAAAAAGCACAACACAGACTGCCTTTACCAATGAAGGGCCCGCTATACTCAGGGATGAAGTTTGTAAGGCACTATGCAAAGCTAAGACAGGAAAATCTGCAGGCCCAGATGATGTCTACATCGAGATTCTCAAGCTTATCGACGAAAGTTATCTGGACGCTCTTGTGAGGTTTTTTTATCACTCTTCCAAAGAAGAAAAATGCGAAAAAATCAGAAGAATTCAGAACGATAAGCCTTATGAGCCAAGTGTAAAATCTGTTTCTTAACATAATACATAAACGCATCAGAAAGAAATGCGACGATCAACTGGGAGACAGCCAATTCGGTTTCCGATCTGGAGTGGGCACTAGAGAAGCTCTGTTCGCGGTGCAGGTACTGGTGCAGAAATGCAAAGATATGCAACAAGAGGTGTTCCTTTGTTTCATTGACTACGAAAAAGCGTTTGATCGAGTACTTCACGACCCCCTGGTACTACTTTTAAAGATGGGTTAGATGACAAAGACATCAGGATCATTCGAAACCTTTACTGGAGCCTAAAGGCTACTGTTCGTGTTGATGGCGAGGAAACCGGTGAGGTAGAGATAAAAAGAGGCGTCCGGCAGGGACGCATACTGTCACCGACACTCTACAACCTTTACTCGGAGGCAATTATCGCAGAAGCTCTGGAGGGACTACAAGGTGGTGTACAGGTGAATGGTCGGTATATTAACAATCTCCGTTATGCTGACGACACTGTCCTAATAGCGTCCACAGCGGCCGAGCTGCAGCAAATTGTTGACCGGGTAAACGAGTGTAGCCTGAGAGCAGGCCTTAAAATGAATGTCAGCAAAACCAAAATCATGGTCGTCTCATAGATCCCAAGTGCCGACCCTGGTATCACTGTGGTAAGGTAACCTACTGGAACGGGTGCACAGGTATAAGTACCTTGGCACATGGCTGAATGATGTCTGGGAGAGCGATCTCGAGATAAAGACTCGTATAGAAATAGCCCGTAGTGCATTTAAATCTATGAGTAAGGTACTATGCAGTCGCTGTTTAAAGATATCCCTACGTGTTCGCCTTCTATAGTGCTATATATGGCCCATACTTCTATATCCGTGCTATATATGGACAATCAAAGAGCAACTCAAGTAACGAGTAGAAGCCTTCGAAATGTGGACCTACAGACGTATGTTGGCTATTAACTGGACACATAGAGTGACCAATGAAGAATTTCTCCGTCGAGCTGGTCAAAAGCGCCAAATCATGCAAACCGTCAAACAGAGAAAAGTTCGTTATCTGGGCCATATCATGCGACATGACAGATGATGGGCAAAGTGGCTGGGAGAAGACCAGTAGGCCGGAGAAAAAATACGTGGCTGCGCAATATTCGCGAGAGGACCGGCATCAACAGCGCCGCTGAACTTTTCCGCCTCGCAAAGGACAAACAGAAGCTTTCCGAACTGACGGCTAACCTTCACTAGTTGGAGAGACACTGCAAGAAGAAGATCAAAAAAATAGAAACACTACCAAGATTTTCTTTCTTGTAGCAAATTAAAATTAAGTTGAAATATATACACGAAATATTTCACGTCTCGAAACAATTGTATCCTAAGATGACAAAAGTTTTTGGAAATAAATTATTATTATATGGATACGGAATTTTTTTGAACTGAAGAGTATATAATTATCAGGTTAACAGCTGATTAGTGAACAAATTATGTATGAGACAATTACAATTATGACATACTACAATATGACTACGTACATAATGATAATTGTAGAGAAATTAACATTTAGTATGTTACACGGCCAGTAGAAAATAAGAAATGGGTACCAAAAGATTTCGTCGAAATCAGCGAAAACGTCATTAACAATGTTTGATGTTTATTTAAAGTTACTTACCGTGTTACTAGTTTCCTCGTCTATAAATGACTGACGATTAATTTTATCCAAATAATTATGCAATTTCTCCGCAACAGTCTGTAAATAAACCAAAGGTGATCACCTTTAATATAATAAAGATAGGCAGTGTCTACGAATGCCGCCTTTCTGTATATTAGCGTGTTGCAACAGATTAGGCTTCTCATAAATCAAAGTCCTCTAGACTTGGTTGTACTCAAATGACATTAGGTACCAATACTGGCCATCCGCTAGTGTTTTAGGCGCCTTTCACGACACTAACTATAATTGAGTGACATATCGAATAAGCTTCTTTTTATTAAATGTCAAAACTTTAGTTCATAAAGAGCTATTATACAGTGTGGGGCCTAGAACCGGGGACAATATTGAAAACAGAGACTCTCTAGAGTATTAGTATTTATTCTGAAAAGATTCCAGTTAACTAAAACCCATGCATTACACACACTAATGGCCTTATTCATAATGATTTCGACTATTTTTAGCAACTGTTTAGCAGATTCTTAATTTATTATTAGAGAATTCCTCTATAGAAAATTCGAATTAAGAATCTGATAAGCACTTACTAAGTACCATCGATTTTATTATGAACTAGCTTTCCGCCCTGCGGTTTCACCCGCGTATCCTTTGAGATCGAATTTCAAAAAATCTTTCTTTATCCTCGTCTACATCT
This sequence comes from Ochropacha duplaris, assembly GCA_951361185.1. NCBI lineage: Eukaryota > Metazoa > Arthropoda > Insecta > Lepidoptera > Drepanidae > Ochropacha > Ochropacha duplaris. Next base: position 9,628,944 of record OX592690.1, read on the forward strand.
TAAAAACATTACCTGTGAAAAAAAAAACAGCTTTCTAGGTCTAACACTGGGCGTTGATGAGTCAGTCCTTCTCATTTTTAACCGACTTCAAAAAAGGAGGAGGTTCTCAATTCGACTGTATGTTTTTTTTTCATACCAAGAAACGGAAATAACTCCTAACTTTGGACCCTCGGTTCACCCCTTCAGAGGTGGAATTATAGGAAACGCTAAAACACGTATTTCTTTATTTTTATTTGTTAGCCTCAAAACAAAGTTTCATGGTTCTAGCATCAAAAATGACTGACTTCCGTACAAACTTTCAACCCCTTTTTCACCCCCTTAAGGGTTGAATTTTAGAAAACGCTAAAACACGTGTTTCTTTGTTTTAAATGTTAGTCTAAAAACAAAGTTTAATGGATCTCTAGCTTCAAAAATGATGCGACTTCCCTACTAACTTTCAACCCCTTTTTCACCCTTTTAAGGGTTGAATTTTAGAAAACGCTAAAATACGTGTTTCTTTATTTTTAATTGTTAGCCTTAAAACAAAGTTTCATGGTTTTCTAGCTTAAAAAAATCGCGGACTTCCATACAAATTTTCAAGCCCCGTTTCACCCCCTCAGGGTAATAAATTTAAATAACGCTGATACACATTTTTCTTTATTTTTAATTGATAGTCTAAAAACAAAGTTTCATGATTCTAGCTTCAAAAATGACCGACTTTCATACAAACTTTCAACCCCCCCTTAAAGGTTGACAACACCTGGAAAAAAAGTCATCTTTCTAGGTCTAAGGGTTTAGGCTGGGCGTTGATAGATCAGTCAGGCCTTATCCTTTTATATATATAGATAAGACCATAAGAGTTTAAAGTTACGATTCATAATCAGTGTATTATTGCAAAACGATATTATCGCTAACGTTGTCAATGTCATCGCGGTACAGGGGATAATAAAAAACTTACCGCAAAACAACATGATATCACTATCCAATAGAGAATTTACCTTTATCTCCATGAATAAAATCGGTCCCCACTACTTCCCACGGCATAAAAATCTCTGTTTCAAATTAATTTAAATCTGTAGTTCCAATTCCAATTTCTGTTTTATGGCTCCATCGTATCATCGATGACATTATTATGATTATTAAATATGACAATGACAATTATCTGTTTACATAACTTTATCCATCATGACATGTCAACACCAAGTAGATTCAATATGTGGTTTTGGCGAGTTAAGGTGAACGCACACTTATCCGAGCCGAACGCATCGAACGAGCCGAACGCATCGAACGAACCGAACGAAACGAATTTTACATTTCTTTATATGGAATTCTAAGAAACCTCGCACACCTATTCGTCCGATTCAGCGCGGATAATGAGTGTGCGTGGTTTCATAGGATTTCATATAAGTAATTCTTCGATTCTTTCAGTTCCTTCGCTTCCTTCGGCTCTGATAAGTGTGCGTTCACCTTTAAAGGAATAGCAAACTTTTTGCTACACTTTTTACAAAAAAAAAAAAAATTTTAAAAGAATAATTTTGATTAGTTAAGTCATAATATTGTCACGGGAATTTCTTTGGTTTCAATTTAAATTTGAATTGGATTTGTTTATACATAATTTGTAATGTGATTTGAACATCGTTGAACAGCGTGGGATAAGGACAAGATTAAGAAGAAGAAGAAGAAGAAGAAAGAAGATTTGAATTGAATTTGTTTACACAATTTGTAATGTGTCTATTTGATTCACATGATATTATTGTACGAAGAAGCTCGTAGCAATGCAAAGAGATTTAAAGATAGATACAATAGAGCGGCTATCAGAAGAAATGTCATAGAAAAACTGTGATCCCATTTCATGCCTCAGTAACGCCATCTATCTATGAATAAATTAGACTAGACTGAGCGACTTTTGTCCACTGGACATAAATATCGGATTACGATTTTGTTCGCAATGTCCTGTCTATTAGTACAAGGTGTCTCAAAAGAAAGTTTACAGTTATTTAGCTTACTGCGTAACAAATCTGAGGGGCGCGGGGGTTATGTCAATCAGTAGCCTGGCTCTTGCGAATTCAGTCGCTATGGAGCGTTTCGCGGGAGCAGACCACGCGTTTTACGTGCGAGATTTTAACAAAAATGGTGATTCGGCGACTGTAGCGCGTAGAAGATTGCAGTATTCGAGGTTTTCACCACTTAAATGACCAGCCAATCATTCCTTTTATTCGAAAATGTCAAAAAGTTTGAAGAGACCGGCACAACGCTGAAAAAACCAAAATCCGGGCGACCAAGGTCATCAAGAACGGTAGAAAACGTGGACAGTGTTAATCAGTCTGTTCGTGACGACCCGAACCTTTCAATTCGGAAGCGCGCTTTAAATGTGCATAGATCATCATTACACCGTATTTTGCACAAAGACCTTAAGTTGCACCCCTACAAAATTTATTTGGTGCAAGAATTAAATCCCCAAGATGCCAGTCAGAGGCTTGACTTCGTAAATCAGGCAATTGAGCGCTTTTCAACATCTTGTTTACGGATGAAGCTCATTTTCACCTTAATGGACACGTAAATAAGAAGAATTGCCGTACTGGAGTGCAACGAATCCGAAACGCAAGCATCAGAAACCCCTTCATTCGCCTAAAGTGACCGTATGGGCTGCGATGTCGGCGCGAGGAATTATCGGCCCTTACTTTTCCACCTGCCGATCCGACATAAATAATTTTACTGTTTGATTAAATGAGTGCCGCGAACGCGAGGGTCTACATTTGGACGATATTATTTTTAAGAAATAAATTCCCAAAATGTGTACTTTAATAATTAATAAACATTTTTTCGATACACGGCTTACTTTTTTTTAATCGATCCATTAAATATAAACTTTCTTTTGAGATACCTTGTATAAGTTAAAAGTCTTTGTGGCAATGCATCACGTGCCCTGGCGTTGTTCCGTGATCGTTTTCCAAACAGAAGGCACCCAATGAATGCTCGCGTATTACAAATGCAGTACAACGCTTACAAGATAACCGTGCTCTTGTCCCCGGACATCAATACGAAGGCAAATATTAAACAATCATGGCCACCCGTGTTTCGGTTCTTGTAATTCACAGATAAAAAACTCAAATTTATTTTTCAAAAATAAAATATCTTCAATTTATTTTTATGCAAAAAAACATATTGTATAATTGTTCTTTAATTTCATCCGCTTTTAGGTACTTCCATACTTCAGCGGGTATACCATCCGGCCCAACTGCTCTTCCATTCTTCATACCTTGCACGGCGTCTCTCACGTCATCCACACTGACCTCTTGCACCATACTAATATTTGTTAGGCCATTTACTATAACTCCACTCCAGTCGTTCTCTACATTCATTAATTTCTCAAAATATCCTTTCCATCGCCTTTTTATTTCTTCACCATCCGTCAGTACCTTTCCTCCATCATCTTTTATACACCTTATACAGAGTGGTGACGACGTAACGACATTAAATTAAAACACGGTCACTACTAGTCAATCAAAATACTTTGTGATAATTAAATCTGGTATTACATCAACAGACAAAAAGCGAAATTTTCAAACAAACTAATTCCGAAAATAATCTAAACGAAACACAACACTCTTTATTAATATTACCTATTGACCTCAAATGACCTGTAGGCACTACTGGCACAGTTTTAGGCAAAGACCGGCCGCCGCGGTTCCTTTGTAGGTGTATTGTTTCATTCATGCAAGTAGGCATCGACGCCTGCGCAGCGCGCTAATAATGATTTTAACGCTATGGTTATAAGGTCTAAATTTCATCAACCGACGATTTCTGAGCCGCACATTTTATTTGGTTGTGTTTTACGCATGTAGGTAAATCTAAATTTTGTTCCGTCTAGCTACTCTAGCTAGGTGAATGACTTCGTTGCGTAATCGTTATGAATTCACAGCATGTGTTAAAATGATTAAAGTAAAAATAATTTCCTGTGGCTATACCGTTCAATGTAATTTGATGAAACTTGGTGTACGAACTACTAACGCGGTACCCAATATGTGGTTTAAATTAATGTCGTTACGTCGTCACCACCCTGTATACATAATATCCCTTGCACCCTTTTATCTCGCTTTTGCTAACCTGTTGAGTTCCTTTTGTCCCTCAGGGCTATCTAGCGATTCATACAGCTTATCATGTACCTTAGCGATAGCAATTGCCATAATCTTTCTAGAATTCTTCTTAAGTTCCTTGTACCTTAATCTTTTGTTCTCTTTATCCACCGCATCCCTGTCATCCACACTTTTCCATTCCTTAAACGCATCCTTTTTTTCTTTCACAGCCCTTTGTACTTCATCGTTCCACCACCACGTATCCTTATCTATCTTTCTTTTTCCTTTCGTTTCCCCAAAAATATATTTTGCCGCATTTTTTATACAATTTGCCATTTCATTCTAACATTCATTCATTCTTTTCGCTTCCATATCTTTCATCTCTAACATTTTATCTACAACCCTCTGTCGAAATTCTTTTGCATACTCATCTTTTTCTAGCATATACCCTACGAATAAATAATAAGTACTTATTCGTAGCATATACCATTTAATTTTCGGTAGGAGCTTTGGTTTTTTGCTAGTTCTTTTGATTTGTAGTTTTATTTCCATAAGCAGTAACCTATGCTGCGGAATTAATTCCTCCCCAGGTAGGACCTTGCAATCTTTCACTGATCCTATTTTATTTCTTCTGATAAGGAAGTAGTCAATTTGCATTGCATGTTTACCACTCTTGTAGGTGATCAGGTGTTCTTCTTTTTTATTTTTGTAGGTGTTGACTACAGCTAGGTCAAAAGCAGAAGATGCCTGGAGCAAGGCTTCTCCCTCGTAGTTGCGGGTCCCAAAGCCCCACCCTCCATGCACTCTTTCATACCCTAGATTCATTCTTCCTACATGCCCATTAAAATCACCACCTATATACAGCTCTTCATTTTCTGGTATTCCCATCACCACTAAATCAAAATCCTCCCAAAATTTATCTTTTACTTTATCCTCTCATCCAGTCTGCGGCGCGTACACACTCACAATATTAAGCACCAAATCTTCTTTTATTACTTTCACCACTATCAATCTATCGTTCACTCTTTTAACACACACACACACACACACACACACACACACACACACACACACACACACACACACACACACACACACACACACACATTTTTTCATATCTCTATCCACTATTACTCCCACTCTATTCCTCCTTCCATTACTTCCGCAGTAGAAGAATTTGAATCCTTCACCGATCTCTCTCGCTTTCGTTCCTTTCCACTTCGTCTCCTGCAGGCAAGCTACGTAAATTTTTCTTCTTTTTATGACATCTGCTATTTCTCTTCCTCTTCTAGTCATCGTTCCTACGTTCCAGCTTGCCATCCGTAATCGTACTTCGCGTAACCCTCGTCCACTTCTCACAGGAGCCGGGCGCTGTTCCTGCGCGTCGCCTTGGGGGTACGCCCTATCATTCAACCCTAATCCACTTTCTACAGAAGCCGAGTGCCGCTTCGGCGCGTCGCTTCGGGGGTACGCCCTAGTCCTATCAGCATTATTATTCATGGAAATCATGTTGTAGGGGGGTTTGGCTTGCGTTTTACAGCCGGCCGCCTGCCTGACGCCAACCCTCCTTGGGAATGCTGTTGTTTACCCGCTTTTGTTTTGGGTGTTTGGTGTGTTTCGGAAAGTGAGACCCCTTTATTCCCTTAGTCGCCTTGTACGACATCCCAAGAAGATAGGGAGTGGTTCTATTCTGATCTGCCGGAAACCACACGGCATTTCAGCATATTCGATCGTTTAAATACTATCCTTAAATTAATAATTATTTCCATGTAACTATCCACCTATTACTGAAGCTAACGATCGGTAAATATCGGTAATCAAATAGACTAGCATTTGTTGTTGCAATGTTAGAATGAATTTACGTAACAAAGTCTATGCGATTTTGGTCAATTTCTGTACTAAAATAGATTAGGGTTTCGACGAGTTTTTGTCAAACAAAAGCTAATCTATTAGAGTCTGACTCGTGACTCTAATGGTATAGCTTTTGTAAATTCGCTGCCGGGCCCACTAGTTATCAATAAAATGGCTAGGACACTGACGAGTCTACCGGTATCATTTCACAACAGTTCAGCAGTGTGTCAGTCACTACGTACTGGCCAGTACCAGTATCATAATTTAGGAACAGACCCATTTGGTAATTAAAAATCATTAAATGTATCTATTTTACAACATATTCACTATTTTATTAGATGTTTTTGACATTTTTCTTGAATATTAGCAACATTCCAATAAAATGTTCAGGTAAACTAACTAAAATTCATTTCAATATTAGGTACCTTTTCAAAGCCATCACCAGTATTTATGGTAGACTTCATAGGACTACCAGATTTGGTCAGGATCTGGAAAAAAATATAATCAGCACGTAGAATATATACAACTAGTTGACCCCCGCGGTTTCACCCGCGTTCTCGAGGAAATCCGTTAGGAGTTGAATGTTCAAAAATCCTTTCTTGGGGGATCACTACTCCCTTTAAGGAATCAACCTGCCTTTCAAGTACTATTATAGTTCGGATTTTGTTTACAATAACAAAGTAATAATTGAGATTGGAGAGATGAGCCTATGGTGGATTTTTTCTTCTAAATTTAATTATTAGGTGTATGTAATTCATAACTTTCCCACGCAGAACCTTTTTGGTAAGGAACATATTGTTTACTGCACTCACTCACAAAATAAATGGGTTATTTATAGGTCGTGATAGATATGGTAGGGACTGGGGACTGACATACTGCATGCACACCATGTTCTACACCTAGGTGTTAGAACTAGTTCTAACGTGTATTTATACGTTAGTTTATATTTAACTTGCATTTTTTATATGTTAATCTTTCCGACCAACATTTGTAATTTTTTTTTTATTCAATAAAAAAAATCATGCAGTTAACATTAATAACAAAAACTGGCAAAGTGCGAGTCGGACTCGCGCACGAAGGGTTCCGTAAAAAAGGCAAAATAATCACGTTTGTTGTATGGGGCCCCCCCTTAAATATTTATTTTATTTTAATTTTATTATTAAAGTAAAAATACAACTCAATATTTTGTGAATATTTCAAGAGCCTAACTGTTGCCATTATTGATATCGAGCAAAAAAGGGCAAAAAAATCAATCGCGTTTGTTGTATGGGAGCCCCCCTTAAATGTTTATTTTATTTTGTTTTTAGTATTTGTTGTTATACCGGCAACAGAAATACATAATTTGTGAAAATTTCAACTGTCTAGGTATCGCCGTTCTTGAAATACAGCCTGGTAACAGACAGACGGACGGACAGACAGCGAAGTCTTAGTAATAGGGTCCCGTTTTTACCCTTTGGGTATGGAACCCTAAAATAACGGCAAGCTGTAGGTACAACAGTTTGTTGGCGATAATGGCGCTCTTTTACTACTTATAATTGTTTTAGTAATAAGCAATACACACATTTTTAAATAAATAAATATAAATCTAGTTTGATTTTAAATTAGCTGAAGTAAACTGACAGACATTATTAATATTCACTTGGATCGCTACTATTGGACTTCTTATTATTTTGTAGAGTTTTGGGACGACCGTCCTATTCGCGAGGCAAGTGGTTTAGTAAGTTCCGAGACAGTGCAAATTTGTTGTATCGCGAGGCAAAAAGTTAGAATACATATAAAAAGTTATGGTCTTACCGATGATTTGGATACCATCAACAAGATAGTATACAGCTTTTTGTTTTGCTTAAACAACTGTGCCATTTTCTTATCGATCTCCTCTCGTGAACGTTTCATCTTTTCCACCTTAGTCTTATTGTATTGAAGTCTGTAAGCATTTAATAAATAAAAGCATAATTAAAGCAACTGTCACGGTACGCTGAGTAAAATTTTATAAGATTGTTCGTCGATCCACCGTCTCAAAATATCTCTTTTGTTACGTTGGTTTATAAACTTGTCCGGAACATAATATTATCATACTTAACAACTAATAACTATGCTCAATATAGGAGAACAGGCCTTCCCTAACAACTAGGTGGATTATGTGACCACATAGGATGATGGATAGATTTTTGAATGATATTTGACAATGACTTATCTGCTTCAATCATGTACGTAAAATTACCTAAGTTCAATTAATTGGGATAGATATCATATTATAAACTTAATTTTTCCAGAATTCCACAGATACATATTTTCATTATTAATAACAGGTATTTATATGGTGGCATGGAACATTATGATAAATCTGTTCAATAGCTCGCAGCTTATACAAAACGATTAATCATTAGTACGCTGATTAAAAAAAAATATAAAACGTGCAGCACGGTAAGACTAAGCGTATGCTGAGGCGACACAGACATAGCCCGCCAGTGTATGCTGCGACGCAAATACATTAACACATCTTAATCCTAGCTAGTACAAAGAATAGACGTGTTCGCGTTGACGAGCAAAATGAGCTCAATCAGATTTCGATTATTATTATTCGAATATACTTACCGTCCTTGTAATTTAATTCCTTGGCAATTCTTACCCATAGCTATTTTAATTAATAGTCTGGATGATTATTATCATAAAACAAGGTTCACGACGAACTAATTCAATTAAATTTTCTGTCTTTGCAACAAAATTATGAATTAGTGGTAAAAATGTCGAGCATTACAACGAGACACAGGGCAGCACAGACACATGTCTGCGTCGCACGTGCCTACGCCGCAGCACGCAGCTCTCAATACTTTCATGCATTACAAAATCTATTCTGCCCTGAGTTGCGTCGCCTGCATCTCAGCATACGCTTACACTAATTGTTGGTATCAAGAATATCGAAATAAGCATAGCATAGTCAAAAATATGCTAAGAATTTTCTAATAAAATATGTATATCTAAAAATATTTTAGTTTTAATGCAACTTTTAATCAAGTCGTGTACAAATTCTATAAAATTTTCGCTTAGTTCATAAACAGACACGTCATAAAGATGCATGGACGGTTTTAAAGATGTGCGGGTGCTTATTTTTAAATACTTTCCCGAAACTTCAGGATCAATAATTTTGAGTAATTGACAAATTTTCGCTTAGTATGTAAACAGACACTTCATAAAATTACGGGTGCTTATTTTTTTTATGTTGTTAATTCAATAATTTTGAGTTATTGACAAATTTCGGCTAAGAATAAATAAAAGGTTTGAATCGCAAAATCAGAACCTTAAAAAATAATAATAATCTTCGCCTAAATTCTCATTTTTTTGCGTGCTATATATTGCCATTCAACAGTTAATTCGCAAATTAATCAACCACATGATTTCATTGTTTTAATGTAGGTATATTAGGTTTCTATGCAATGGTTATCTTAATGAACATGACAAAAAAGGAATACCCAAATTTTCTGAAATTATGTCCTGAAAGCCGAATATAGAAAAGAGCACTTGCTTCAGAAAAGTCAAGGTGTTCATGTTGTAGTATTTCAAGCCATATAATTATATAAAACAAGTAAATCAATTTACGCAATGGCGAACTAGTTAGCAAGGCGCGACACAAGGAAATTTTGTTTTCAGATAATGTTTTACTTTTCAAGTTTATCAGAGGTACATTTTTGGATGTGTGTCATTTATGTGATACGCTGTAGCTTTGTGAGTGCGAAGCGCCTGGTGCGTTTCACGGAAGTGTGGGACTTAGATAATACACACATAGGTACATATGTGTAGGAAGTCTTTAGAGTCGAGCCACGCACAAGGCACGCATGGTACACTGTTCTACACATATGGTACGTAGGTACTACTATTTATTTTTAGTAATAGTAGAGCTTAACGTTTTTATTTCGTGGCATCAAAATGACATTGTATTACTGTGGAGTTCATAATTAAATTCTGTTTGAATCCGAGCGATCTTGACATGTAAAATTATATTCTACGTAAATATTACAGGTCGTTTTTAACGTAACTTACGTATATTGCGTATAATATAAAAATAAATAATGTTATGAGACTCATAACTACTGCAATCACAGCACTTATCATGGTGTTATTCGTACATATGAATAAAAACTATTTAATTCATAGTAACATTTAAATTACAATAACATTATAAATGCGAAAGTGTGTTTTTCAGTTTGTCTTCTTTTCACGCAGCAATGAAGCATTTGCGTAAATATAGATTATAGAGCTAGAGAACATGGTCAACTTTTTATCCCGGAAACGATCGACAGCTGCGGGCAGAACCTAACATATAATATTACTTCGTTATGTTTTTTGTCGATAAATCGTACGTCAAATATGTAATTACAAGATATTTATTTTATTAGTTATAAAGAAATAATATATCTTCATATTTTAATATTTGCTCAAGTTTATATTACAACTAATGATGATTTAAGACATGCAAATTGATACCTGAACTCATTATTTTCGCAATGCTTGCATTTTTTTACCAGCGAATCAGTGGAGTCGAGGTCGCGCGGCGAGCAGCTGCTGACTGCAGACAAATCAACAAGATGTGATCATCGCTTTGCATCTCATGAACGAGTAAGCTGGTTTTACTATATTATATTATATTTCGCGACCGCGCATTGCACTAGTTAATTTATTTACATTCGGATAGGCTTGTTACAGTCGTAACGTTTCATATAATTCTACGAATAAATAATAAGTCTTATTTATCCGTAGATATAATTATGTTGTTGCATATTCAGCCAACGCACCGAAAGCATAATAATAATGAATAAAATCAGATTTATCTCTACAAAACAAAAAAAAAGAGTAGAGGATAACACTAACTGAATTTAATGGGGAATATGCACGTATTTTTTTTAAACGTTTCTACGGGTTATTACATTACAAAAAAAAACTTACTATACCAAAATCTTTAACCATTAAGCTAATTTTTTTAAAATTAAAATCACTATAATTTTCGGGTGATTTAAACGAGGTCATTATGGCGCGCTTATTTTCTGACGTCATCGGAACTCGATAGTCAATATCAAAATCAAATTAGCCGCATATTATAGGTTACATTTATGTTACTTTTATAAAACCATGATATCTTATTTACCTTATAGCTTTTACTCCTCTGAGTTTAGCAGACGTAAAATCTGAATTAGATGAGAAATACGTGATTATCATAAACACGTCTATTTTAGGAAGATTGTCTGATTGCACTTTGATAAAACCAAATTTAGTCATTGTCAGTTAAGTCCTTTTTCACAAGAATTTAATACTAACACAGAAAACGAATAACTTAATATAATATAAAACAGCCACGAAACACTTTAAATAACCACTAAACAGTGCAGCCTTGCGCAACTCCCATGTATGCTTTTAAATGTATGAAACAGGAGCGAAACAAGATGGCAGCATTTTCTGAACCACTCTAACATATAAACTTGTCTCTTTCTTAGACGAATTTCATCCGTTTAAAATAGATATAAATGATTTTGTTTCTTAAAAATTTCCATACTAGTGTTGTTCTGTCGACCGACACAATCCATATCGATATTGTAATTTTTTTTCTGCGTATTTAATATACGTACATGACTTTACAATCTTGACTTCATTTCATTAATATTAATAACCATATGAGACTGATAAAATTTTGTAAAAATAAAATATTTTTTTACAGACGTAAACTATATGTTCAACCTTATAGTTTTAATTTTGCTTAGCCGAAGGTACCAATTTCTTGTATCTGTCGCACGCATCACATAATATTGACTATTTTTGTTTTTATTTTTTTTTCTCTTAAACTAGGCATTTAAAAAAAACATGTATCTGATTCAGGACAGGAAAAGAATGAAATTATATTAAATTTGAAAATGTAAAATTTTAATGACACTCATCGATTGAATAAATTTTTTGTGTTTTTTTAGTGGTTTATCAGCAGGTACCGTAGAATCTAATTGAGACACTTTTCAAAAATGAGTGTAATACCCTATTGTGATGTTACTCGGACTGGCAAGTACAAGCGTAGCTCCCGTTTCATATATTTATATATAATTTTTTTCTATGGAAGTCCCGCCTCTTATGCGTAGCGGTTACATATTTTGTGGTCGTGTGTGACGACATCGTCACGACTTCCTCATGGGGCGTTTTGGAATTTTTTTTAAAAACAGTCTCTTTTTGATAATTAAATTTAGCTATTAAATCATGATTCATTTTGAAAATAATTGTGTAGGTATGTTTTTATAATCATAAGGTTAACGTAAAAAAAAAACGTCCATTTTGAAGTCACATGCATATTCCCCATTGTGATGAAATATTTCGTATATTTTAGAACACCAGATATCTATGGCTTGTTGAATACGTTTAGCGCCTGAATGCGACTTATTTTCACGATTAAATCGGAAGGGAAGAAACACGCATACTTACTGTCTTTTTCTAAAAACAAAATCGTATAGTTGGCTATAAAATGAATATTTTTCATATTTAGCAGCGGCTCAATGCAGATGGGTTCGCTCGGCGATGCGCTGTTACTGCGCCGTACTGTAGAGAAATCAACACAGTGTCTTAACAATCGCTTTGCTAGATATCAACATAATTTTATTCATCCATTTTAGGCGATGATAGCTCAGTGGTAGAGACATCGGATACCGCAGCGAAGGTCGTGGGTTCGAATCAATACAATGAGCTTGAGCTTTCGGTGAAGGGAAATATCGTGAGGAAACGACAGCACGGCGGTAGGGTACTTTGTAGTACCCGACTGGCTAACTACCACCTTCAAGTTGAAAATTTGTCGCCAAACACCTGTCGGAGTTTCCGGCAGCTGCACTTGAGAGCCAGTTTCCATCTAGGCTTTGTGTGCTTACCACCTTCGGCCACATCATCACTTACCATGGTGAATTGTGGTCAAACACAAGCTTATCCAGAATAAAAAATAAAATCCGCCCTCGGCTTTACCCGTCATGTATAGCGACAAAAGGCAGGCAACGCAGTTTATGGAATTAAATTCAACCACTTTTGCGTATATAAGCTGTGATTGCTTCGTCATAATTAACCCGTGTCACATACTTATATGTGTGTGAATACGCGTGTATTCGATGTAAAAACACAGCACTGGGATTTTTTCGCAAATGTTAAAATCAAATAAAATTTTGTTTTCCCTTAAGAGGAGCCGTAAGCCCAAGATTTGGTTTTGGTATTTACCAGTCTGATACACCTAAGATTAAGTACACTCTTTGACCGAATAATATTTTTGTCTTCAATGGCTAAGCAGTATAAAAGCTCGGCTAGACACAGGCAGTGCTGGGTGTGATACCCGGGCCGAGCAAGGCGAAATTATACTTATTTAGAAATACATAATCATATTTACTAAACTTTGTGCTTATTTAAGTCAATTGATAATAATTAAATTAAAATACATGTATTAATTATAATAAAATACAATAGTTGTATGACATTTCAGTAGGCATCGGTCACTATGGAAATAAAAAATAAAGAAGCAAGTGCCACACATGTCGCGCAAAAATGAATTGTAGGTACACATACGAATCGCTTTAATACACATACATGCATGATATACAAAACAATAAAATATATATACTTATAGATATAATTTTTTTCCATTTTAAGCTTTGCATTATGTGTCGCGTTGCAACAAACAGGATTGTTGACAAATTATGGCTGATTATAATAATAAAATACATGTACATTATATTAACCGTAAATTATATGAGTTGCATTAGCCGTAGAAGAATAATTTGTAAAAAAGTTTCATACCTATATTATAAACATGAAGGTTTTTATGTGTGAGTGTGTGTTTGTGTGTATGATTGTTAGTCACTCAGTTTCATGAACTGATCTGGCTTATCGGATTTGGTATAAAACATAGGATACTTTATATCCCGGGATAACAAAAGATCCCCGGAGACACGGGAAAAACCGCAGGGCGGAAGAAAGTACTTTATAAGACCCTATTATAAAAGGGCTAACATGCAAAATAAATGTAATAAATACATAACATACATATTTTGAAATACCAAGTTATGCTTATTAACTAGAATTGATTTTATCCACATAAACAGGTATTCACATAACAAGAGTCAACTTTTCATAAAAGCTTAAGGTTTTTATATGTATTGATTTAAAAATCGTAGCCAATTTTAGTTCATTGACGTGATGCACGTCAAACATATGATGTATGTTTTTATAACATTTATTAGTATAGGAAACATTTATAACAATCGCTTTGCTTACAGCTATATTATGAGCATATATCTTCTAATTAAAAACCACTTTTCAAGATAATGACTGACTTGTGTAATTAAATTCTATCAATTAAAAACGAAAGTACATAATAAATAACTACGTTTGCATCATGTGCACTGTAACGAAAAAGTCATAAAACGCTTTATGCTTGGGCACACAAACTTCAGAAAGAATATTCGAGTCGAGCGAGCGTGTTTGTTTGTTGGTGATTTATCTACTAGGCCACACCTAAACGTTCGCGATGATTCGATTTGAAGTTAACATCATCAAGTATAATTTCATTTATAGCTGTATCAAAATCTATTATGTAAATTTTTGAGATAGTGTTGCAAATGCACAATTCATAATAAACACGGTTATTTTTGATATCGAAACAGAAAAATTACATTAAAATATATATTCTGTTGATGAAAAACGTTTCCAACCGTAAAATTAACTCTAGAATTAAAAGTTTGAATAACACAATTTTTAACAAACCTATTCTTTAAATCATGTACATTCCTATAGCTGGCTATGACGATGGAACTTGGCACCCGTTAAGATCTCAACTTTACGGGCAACGCCAACAACACGAATTGTGGTTTGTGCTGATATTGTCCGCATTACCACATTTTAATGTTTTTGTGGAGATATTTTTACACCTTGTGTGCAGCATGAGATTTCAATGCTCTAAATTTGATCACGAAAATACCCTCTCGACGTAAATAGTTGTGTTCATCCGAAAACACCGCGATGTAAAGAAGTGTTTGGCCGAAGCTAGTTAGTATAGTATGAACTATGGGATAAAATAGAAATACTTACAATCATCCACTTCATTCCATTCCCGTTTTAATGGTGATGTATTGGGTAATGCGGTTCGAAACACATCTGTTCTGCTATCATTATTAGGATTTGGGGCACAAGTCATAACGGGCATTGTTGTAACACTGTAAAGTATACAAGAACATTCATCATTTATGAGATGATAATATCAGTTGAGAGTTAAGGAATAAGTAAAACAAAATATAATACTAGTTTGAATTTCGAAACAGTTGAGTGCGCCACTTGAGCTCCGTGATAGCGCGTAAAGAAGCGTTAGGTGTTAGTCTGTCATACATAACGTTTTAGGACGGCCGTCCGATCGGCGATTCGAAACAGGATAATACAAGAACAAGATTTTAAATTATTCTATACAAAAATAATATAGGTACGCGATACTTTAAAATTTTGTTAGTAGTGTTTAAACCAGAGGCAAAAAATATTCAACCTGTCCTTGAATACATACCCATCATGAAGAGCTAATGGCGGTGGATTTGAAAACACTGGCTGTGTATCTGTCTGCACGTCTGAAATAAGATCAATAATAATGCTAATAAAAAAATAATCTAATATATGCTACAATTTTGCTAGATGGTGCGCCTCTTGATGTGGTGGACCAATTTTTTGCGACGTAGTACTCAAAGCAAGAAAGAAGATTAAACGACTTTCACATGTAGTCTTCACAGTATTTAAAAAAAAACACTTGGCGTGATAGGATAACAAATGAGAGTGTTGAAAATTGCACAGCTTCCCAGCATTACCGCAATGCTTAAACAGCGAAGATCTCGATTTTTTTGTGTGAAAATTTTATTTATATTTTTTTGGGAATTCTATTTTTAATTTTTATTATTATTATTATGTGCACCGAATCGATGCCACTCGTTTACCAAGATCTGCCCTATTGAGCGAAGTTGCTTTCGCCAAGAGAAAGGTGGCAAGACCCATGTTGTATTTCAAGGACTGCATAAAACGCGACATGATGGCTTTCAAGATCAGCCCTAAGAAATGGGAAGGCCTAGCTGGCGACCGCAACAAGTGGAGGAAGTCTCTGATTGAAGCATGTAAAACACATGATAGATACTTGTTTCAGAATTTATAGCAAACGAGCGGGGTGAGCGGCGACAACGCGAGTTTTTTCTAATACTTACATTTTTAACTCGTGATATCTTTCGAATGGAATGTCCGAATTGAATAATTCAAAAAGTTATATATAGGTATTGAAGCAGTTTTGAATATGGAGTAATTTATTTTGATAAGGATGAATACCAAGCGACAAATAAAGAGCATTTTCTAGCGCCGGCATTTCATTAAAAATTTTAAAATAAAAGCACCCTTATTGTGACATAACTATAATAGCTAGACATAATATGCGGTCGAGACATTTTTTGTAGATTGTTCTGCAAAGTCGTGGTACATTATTTTATTCTATCATCAATAGTTTTCGCAGCGCATGCGATCTAAGGAATTTTTAGGTCAATTTTTTACATCTCGGGGTTACATTATTGTAGTTTTAGTAAGGATCCCTATTTTTTTGAAAATATAATATAGCCTATGTTCATCAGGGATAGTGTAGCTTCCCAACGGTCCCAAGAATTTTTGAAATCGGTCCAGTAGTTTCGGAGCCTATTCAATGCAAACAAACAATCAAATGTTAAAAAAAATATATATAGAAATATAGATGTAAAGGCCTTTACGTATGAAATCAATAGATAAATACCACACAATCACCAAATCTCAGAAAGTATAAATGCTACAAATTTGGCAGGTAGATTCCTTAGGCTAAGTAAGGATTGTTGGAAATTCAACCCCTAACTAAAGGGTTTCGTAAAGAATACGGATTAAACCTTGGGGACAACTAGTAGACGTATACCAACTATTAAATGTTGTTTTATCACAATAATTAAGCATTAGTGATATAATATAGTCTCTGCAGAGTGGCGCAGAATAGAGACGAATTCCGTGTGTTGGTCGCCGGCATCCGATAGGCTAGCTAGGGCACCCCCAAGAAGAAGATATAATATAATGCTGATGTGCAATCAAAGGTCAAATTGTATAACTTCTTAGCTGTAGATGTTATCCTGTACATTTTGTTTCAAGCATAAACTTATCAACTTCCTACGGATATAGAAATAGGTATGAGAGTCAAACATGGGTATTTTTAAATAAAATAAGAAATTAAGTCTTGTTTTTCCAAGACTAACATGGTTTCATTGACCCACCTACTTCTGTGGCTGCTAAGCTAACTGCCACAGGAAATGAATGGAAAGAAGCATCCTACCATCCATCATAAGCTATAATACATAAAACAAGGGAAATATGCAGGAAAACAAAACTTAAATGGAAGTGGGACCATTGGAATACTCAAATATTCATTCCAATTTTATGAGAATATTAACTACCTAACTAATCTAACTAAGAGCTCATACACACAAGCAGCATTTTGCCGACTGCAACCGCCGCTGTCGGTTGCTTTCGGCTGCCGTCTTTCTGCCGACAGTAGCCGTCGACAAGTGTCGGCAGCTGCTGTTGGCAACATGCTGCTCGTGTGTACAAGCTCTAAGTGAGACATGGTTGAAATGTACAATAAATATGGTCAAATAAAGCTTTAATCATAATAATAATACCTTCAGGTGGAGGTGGAGGAGGCGGTGGCAGCTGCAATGTATTTAACTCTTTAAGGTGACTCAAGGTATGTGGGGGTAAATACCCAGTTCTATAAAAATACTCCTTTTCAAACACAGTAGCATGAACAAATTTGCAAGTTGGTAAAGTACACACTCTGTTTTGAAAGTTTCTACAAAAGGTGTAGACACCTCGGAGCTGAGATAAATCCAATTCATGTGAAAATATACATGATGAGCCTCGTGTACATGTTCCACGGATAAAGTTTCTGCACATAGACTGCTTTGGCTTATCAGTGGATGTTTCTGACTCATCAGTTTTGTACTCAGTAATAAGTTCCTCTGATTGATTCATCTCTGATGAATCTTCATTTATATTGGTCTGGTACTCATCATCTTCAATCTCCTTCTTCAGAGTTATCCTAGGTGGACTATCTGGTGGAGGTGGGTTTGGGGGTAGTGGTGGCTGTTGCATCACCACCTTAGTATTACTAACTTTCTTTTGTTTAAGAATCTCAATCTTTACAGTATCTGTTTCAACAATCCCGTTCGCTGCAGCATTTAAGCTTGCAGCCTCTTGAAACTTTGATTTAAGATATTTTTTCATGTGCTTAAAATTTGGTGATGGCCGGAAATTGATGAGTTCATCATCAACACTGCCCTTAGGATTCTTGATAACTACAAACAATATAAATCATATTGAAAATGTATTCTAATATAAAGAAAGCGATAAAATACTTTATACATAATTTGCAACTTGAATGGAAGAGAATATCTAATACGCCACGAGAACGGTTAGAGATTTATTATAAGGTTAAGATTTTTGAAAGTTTCGAACATTTATCTTAACAGAATTATAAGTTCCCAAAATACAAAATCATATACTTAGTTATTTAGTGATACAAGAAGGAAGTGGCACAATCTTACCTGTCTCCGTAGTTTGCATCTATTTTGTTTTTCTTTCTGTGTACCTATCAGGAATAATCCTGCCAGTTTGGATTCGGGACTTTCAGCTTTCCGATAATAGTTTTACGAGAGAGAATAGCATTAAACCCAATTTTATTCATATGGTATCTAACTAAAGTACATTTTTAAATCAAATTAATTTTGCTAAATACTTAGGTACGTAAAAAACCCTATTCATTACTAACGCATAGACACAAATCCAAAGATAGATTTTCACGTAGTTAAGGTATTTATATTCTCTATGGATACACTCAATAAATTATTCATTTGTTATTTATTTTTTTTGTTAATGGCAATCATCCTTTTAGGATATTTCTGCCAATGTCAAAGTATTTGAAATGGTCTTTTGTCACTCCATTAATATTTTTTTTAAATAATTTTTAGTCAATACAAAGTCTTTCAATCGCCTAAATTTTCTTGAGTTTTAATTTCTTCTTTTATGTTATAGTCACATTCTCAAATTCACTGTAATGTCTAGTCCTCGTCTGTACATATCCAGTCAGGCTTTAGTGAAATTGGCGGTTGTTCCACTAAAATATTCACGGACTTTTTGGGACAACCTGAAAAGTCACGATACACGCTTTCATTTCATTTCACTTCACTTGTGCACTTAGATTGATCATTATTGGACAAAACACCGCCGATATTATTCAATAAAACTCAAAATACACGAATTTAATGAAAATAAAATGATAACGCAACGTCACTCTGCAAGTTCCCGCCAAAAAGTCTTTTTTTTTATATATAGATTTAAAAAGATTTAGTTACAAGATTATCAGCCTAACCATGCTTTATTTTTAATATTCTTCTTTTATATTATAGTGACGTCGTTTTGTATTACTGGAAATCATTTCGAATCCAATGAGCTATCGCTCATATTTTCAGGACCTTTATCAAAAATTAACATTCATTTTGACTAGACTCAGTTGTCTAGAAGAGTTTTTGGCGGGAACTTGCGAAGTGACTTTGCTTTTTCATTAAAATCGTGTACTTTGATTGGTATTGAATAATATCGAAGTCCGTGAAAAGTTTTAGTGGAACGGCCACCAATTTCACTAAAACCTGACTGGACTTATACGGACAAGAACTAGACTTTACTGTGAATGTGATATAATGTGACTATAGCTTTGAGTATTAAGCCAAATCAAAGGACCATAGCTTTAAAATATAAATGGTAAAAATAAAGAAAAGGTTTAAACTTTGAGTATTAAGCCAGCCAATAATCAAAGGGTTTAACTTGGTTTAAAAGTCTAAGATAACAAGCCAAAAACCTAAAAAACATCTCACCAAAGAGAATATAAACACTACGTTTTACATCTTAGTTGTCTATGCGTCTTCCCTGTATAAGTCAAGATAGACTTTTTGGCGGGAACTTGCGAAGTGACGTTGTGTTTTCGTTTTATTTTCATTAAATTCGTGTATTTTGAGTTTTATTGAATAATTTCGGTGGTGTTTTGTCCAATAAAGGTCAATCTAAGTGCATAAGTGAAGTGAAATGAAATGGAAGCGTGTATCGTGACTTTCCAGGTTGTCCCAAAAAGTACATGAAATGTTTTAGTGGAATAGCCGCCAATTTCACTAAAATTAGACCGGACTTGTACGGACGAGGACTAGACTTTACAGTGAAAGTGACAATAAAACGTGACTAAACATAAAATATGAATATTTAAAATAAAGAAATGGCTTAAAGGTCTTGATACCAGGCCAAAAATCTTCTTAAAAAAAAAGTCAAGATACCTATTGGACTTTTTGGCGGGAACTTGCAGAGTGACTTGTCTTAGTGTTTTCGTTTTATTTTCATAAAATTCGTGTATTTTGAGTTTTATTGAATAATCACCACCAAGGTGTTTTGTCCAATAATGATCAATCTAAGTGCACAAGTGAAGTGAAGTGAAGTGAAATGTATCGTGACTGTCCAGGTTGTCCCAAAAAGTCCGTGAATGTTTTATTTGAACAACCGCCAATTTCACTAAAGCCTGACTGGACATGTACGGACGAGGACTAGACTAGACATTACAGTGAATTTGAAAATGTGACTTTAACATATAAGAAGTAATTATAACTGACGAAAATTTATGCGATTGAAAGACTTTGTATTGACAAAAATTTATTAAAAAAGATTAAATGAGTGACAAACAAGGTGATAAAAGGACAAATAAGACTAAGACCATTTCAAATACTTTGACATGTGCAGAAATATCCTAAAAGGATGATTGCCAGTAACAAAAAAAGATAGCTATTTTATCTGTCTGTACTATGGTAGGTACTTGGTTTTCCCTCCCTCCCACCCTGTTTTGTAACATTTTCATTGTTTCACGCTATAATTTCACATTCAAATATTTTTCTAATTAAGCTATAATGGCTAATATTGCTGCAAAACGTATAAAGAGGGAATTTAAGGAAGTCATGAAAAGTGAAGAGGTAAGTCTAAATTGTTTTATTAGCATATGAGATAGAACTTTTGTCAATAGCCACTTACTTGCACTTTTGTTGGATGTCATATTTCTAAATGAAGATCTATCAGAATGCTATTGGAGTACAAAGTGCGTTCAAAGTATTGTGATCATGCACTGAGACGTCTTTGATTTGTTTAGTCTGGTAAAATAAGCTTGTGAATTTTTCATCAATGATTAAGCAATTTCAGCAGTTAGTGTAGAAGGTATGTTAATCTGCTGTGTTCTTCTTCCCACTATAGAATTTAACTCTTAACATTTATTTATACTAACTATACTCTTGTTGTGTGTAAAGTGCAACTAACACTATAATAACTTATTTTTTGCTCTGCTCAATGCCAATGTTGCTGTGGTATGTTATTTTTATTATAATAGTTTTGAATATAAAATAAACCGAAAAAATATTTCATCTATCTGTGTAACATATTCTCTCTGGGTATCTTGATAATTCTGTACTAAAATAATAAGTTGGTACACTTCTGACGATTCTCAAGTGAGATCACGTTAAATTTGTTTAGCCTGTCTCTGTATGAGCGCAGTGTCCGATGTTGATTGCACCTAAAAGCGATTAATCTTTGGTATTGTTTTTGAACACATTCAATATGATCAACATGGACAGCATAAAAAGGTGACCATATAATTTGAATTGTACTCAAGGGTGCTTCTTATTAAACTATTGTACAGAAAGAGAAATGACGAAGGACTTTTAAAATCTTTTGTCGCACGATAAATGAACCCTAATAAATATTAAAATAGATATATTCAATTAATTGGAAAAGTATAATCAGTATAAAAAAAAATATCTATACATATATCTATATATATAAAAGAAAGTCGTGTTAGTTACTCCACTTATAACTCAAGAACGGCTGAACCAATTTAGCTGAAAATTGGCAGGGAGGTAGTTTAGAGCCAGGAGAAGGACATAGGATTAAAAAATATGAAAAATTCACAAAAAAAAAGAATAATGAAGAAATTTATTTTTGTCATACATTTTGTATAGAACGACGTTTTGACATGTCTCGAGATCGGACTGACAGATGGTTTAGTTTCACAATAGGTGGCGCTGGAATCGGGTTCTATGTTATTTTCAGGGCAGGACAACGTCTGCCGGGACCACTAGTATATATATAAAAGAAAGTCGTGTTAGTTTCACTATTTATAACTCAAGAAAGGCTAAACCTATTTGGCTGAAAATTGGTGGGGAGGTAGCTTAGAACCAGGAGACGGACATAGGATACTTTTTATCCCATTCCCGTGGAACATGATATGAAACGTAGTATAACAAAACGCAACTAACATGGAATAACAAAACGCAACTGACAGCTAAAGGTAATGTTGTCCATGGTTAAGTATGGTTGAAAATTTTGAAGTTGATGTTGATGTGTTTGTTTCGAGTTCTCGGGTCGAGAGTCCGACTCGCACTTGATCGGGTTTTTGAAATATGACATCCTACCAAAACAACAATGTGAATGAAGGTACCGTTAGTAGTAGTAGAATTTCTCTCCTACCCATACCATACCTCTACCTCATAGGGAAAAATCTAAATGAACATTAATTTGCTGCAAGGAAAAGTGGCTATTGTACAATTCTTCTCTATACTAAATACATAATTAAATAGATAATTACACGCAGACTCAAGGACAAACAGACATGTTCATGCACATCAATGTATGTGATGGATGGGAATCGAACTCACGACTTGTGGCGTAATAGGTAGTTTGTTAACCAATCACGCCAACCGGCCCAACCCAAAGTGAATAAAATAACAGTTTTTTTTAAATTTAATTCGTCCACAGTATTTACATAAAAGTAATTTGAGAATTACAACCAGTCTCAGGTTTCTCTAGTAGTGTGAAACATTGGTCAACTGATGCACATGTCTCGAGAAAGCAAATTGAAAGTATAAATAACAAACAATCATCATCATGTCAGCCAGAAAGAAAATAACAATAATGAATACTTCTAAATTAAGGAATAATATTTTACTAGCAAGTTACAAGTTTTACTTGTTATTAGATCACATTAAGTAGATAATTCGGAGCTAGCTGGAAACCTTCGGCTTCGGCCGAAACTTCGCATTTCGGGTGTTGCCAAAGGTTCGGTTACTATAATTATTACCAAAATGTTATATTTTAGGTTGCTGATGGTGCAATAAAGCTCGAATTGTTGAATGATAGTTGGACAGATCTGCAAGGACAAATCGCCGGCCCGCCTGACACGCCGTATGAAGGTGGCACATTTATTCTGGAAATAAAAGTCCCTGAAACATATCCCTTTAATCCACCGAAGGTAATAAATACGTAAGCACTCTATTTGAAAATGTATCGGTATGTAAGTACGTACGAGGTGACTTCATAGGAGTATACTAATGTATTAGGTTGGGGAAAAAGTCTTTTCGCATTATAGTATGTATGAACTTGTAATAAAATCTCTTTGGCTATACTATTTGTATCTGGCTGGTTTTGGTATCATTGAAAGTTTAAATTTTAAAGAACATAATTCCAAATTCAATTTAGGAAAATATGTGATTTTCATTTGCTTTTCGTACTGTCAAGATGAGTGAATCTAATGAAGAAATTCGATACATTTTAAAATTTTACTACAAAAAAGGTAAAAATGCAACGCAAGCCGCGAAAAAAATTTGCGATGTTTATGGACCTAGTGCAGTGTTTGTGAGAGTAGCACAATTTTGGTTTAAGCGTTTTCAATCCGGAAATTTTGATGTCAAAGATGCACGTCGCTCTGGTCGCTCTATTATGGATATAAAATGGATGTCATTTTTGAAAAAGTGGAGCAAGATCGGCATATCAGTAGTTACGACGTAGCTGAAGAACTGGGAATTGACCACAAAACAGTTTTGGTGCATTTGAAAAAAACTGGGTACACACAAAAGCTCGATATTTGGGTACCTCACGAGTTCACTGAAAGAAACCCAATGAACCGTGTACTAATTTCCGTGCGCGAGCGCTCCGCGGTCGGACGTAAATAATAACATAACCTGTGTCGATACGTATAATACGCGATGGTGCAGTGTAAGAAGTGCAAATTGTTCTTGTCAGTGGCAAAAGATGATGTTATTAGATGTCGTGGGCCTTGCGAAGCCATTTTTCACAAAAAATGTGTGCGCAACATGAAACAATTCTTACAAAAAGGAAC
Source organism: Ochropacha duplaris (assembly GCA_951361185.1). Taxonomy (NCBI): domain Eukaryota; kingdom Metazoa; phylum Arthropoda; class Insecta; order Lepidoptera; family Drepanidae; genus Ochropacha; species Ochropacha duplaris. The sequence goes on from OX592690.1 coordinate 9,653,136, forward strand.
TTATGACGATTATCAGAAACACGAATCGAGCCCAAAACTACAGGCTCCAAAAATCAACATCGATATAAATAAGTCTACCGCAAAATCGGTACTTGTGGAAATCAACTCAAAACTAGAAATCATATTCTCCATGCAGAAAAAGCTTGAAGAGTTGGCAGAAACAGTTGACTTTTACGCAGAGAAATATTAACAAATGATAGAATTCTAACAGAGTGCTGAACGAAAATTAACGGCCATGGAACAAAAGAATGTAGACTATGAAAAATGCAATAAGGCGTTAGAAGAGATAATTGTATATTTGGAACAGAAGAAACGAGAGAAAAATGTTGAGATTGTTGGGTTAGAAAGCAAAAGATTGAGCAGGTTGTAAAAAATATTGCCGAGAAGCTAAATCTCGATTTTCAAAATATCGAAAAAAGCGGCGAGAAACAACTTCGTCCGCGGCCGGTTGTGATCACACTCCGATCACATGATGCCCGCGATGAATGGATTAGCCAACGCAAAATGCGCATAAATAACAATGATATTTATAAAAATGGTATTACACGGCCAATATACATTAACGAAAATCTGACCAAACCGACGATGAAAGAGTTGTTGTGGAATGCCAAAACACAACTCTAAGGCCATTTTAAATACATTTGGGTTCAAAACTCAAAAATACTGACCCGAAAGGAAGACGACGACAAAAAAAACCTTTAATATTAGATCGGTGTGCGATATAGAACAACTAATGCGCAAAGATTGTAATGCCGAGCATATTGATTTGCGTAAATGAATGTGTGTGCATAGATAGATAGATAGATAATACTTTATTGTACACCAAAAACATTTAACAGAAATAACAAAACATACACATTATTATGAGTTGTACAATAGGCGGTCTTATCGCTAAGAATATAACGCCCATTGGGATAATATTTAAATTTTGTGGTTAAAACTATATTAGTTAAAATTCACAGATATACAATTAGTTGTAAACACGTTGTAGTAGGTTCATGCATCGATCATGTGTGGGTGCGCATCGGACACGCGCGGCCTGCATCCACCGCTGAGTCACATATGCTTACATGCAAGATATCGGATCACTATTTGGTTGGGGTCTGCATCAAGTCGGCGGATAGAAATGTACAAAGTGGTAAACATAAAAACAAGGTATGTGTCCTTAATAACAAACTGATTCGTGAAAAATTAAGCAATTAAGACTGGAGCGATTTATGTAGGATAGATTGTCCGATGTTGTTAAATATGAAAATGTGTACCGTATTTTTAACAAAATATATACTGAATCCAAGATAATATCACCTAGTAGAACCAAAAGAGTTTCCCAACCTTGGATAACTGCCGACTTAGAGTTTATGATAAATCGTAGAGATGAATTGTTAAGAATCTGGAAATCAGCACCAAAAAATATGAACTATAGATTGCAATATACAAAATACCGAAATAAAACTAACAAACGTATTAACTCAGTGAAGAATAAGTATAGACAAAGTGATATTTAAAAAATGCAATAATGATTTTAGGAAAAAATGGGAAAAAATTAATGAATGGACCGGAAAAACCAAACTAAATTTAGATGATATAATTTTAAAATATCTTGGCAAAACAGACACAAACTTTGCTAAAACTTTTACACAAGAAATCCAAAATATCAAGCACAATTGTAATCATCTGTTTTTAAAAAGAAATGACTTTGTAGTGAGTAGTAATGTTTCTTTTAGATTTAAAAAGGTATCATCAGACTATGTAAACAGTATAATAAGTAATCTTAGTAGCGAAAAAACCCCGGGTACTGATAATATTAGAGTACAGGACATAAAATATATTCAAAAACAAATAAGCCCAGTCTTAGCAAAGTTTGTGAATTTGTTTGTTGGACAAGGTCGGTACCCAGACGAATTAAAAAAGCTATAATTAGACCAATTTTTAAGCAAGGGAGTAATTTAGAGTATACAAATTATAGACCCATAGCTATATTATCCACTATCAACAAAATCACGGAAAAAATTATTATGAAACAAATAAGCGAGTTCCTAGAAAATAATAATATTATATCTAATTTACAACATGGATTAAGGAAGGGACGTCTACTGCCCTGGCGCAATTTATAGACGATGTTAATGAAATCTCAATGCAGAGCAGATGATACCTGTCTATTTTATGCAGATAGGAATATTAAAAACATTGAATATAAAATGCAATTTGATTTTGAGAACATACTAAAATGGTCACATGATATATGAGGAATTATTATTAATGTAAACAAGACTAAATGTATGCATATACGTTCACCGCACATGCCCAAAAGCAGTGATACACTTACAATTGTAGGCCACACATATGATTGCCTACATAGCAATAAAAATACATGTAGATGTAAACCAATAGAAGTTGTGGATAAATATAAATATTTGGGTCTGACTATTGATTGTATGGCATGATACTTCCAACTCATACGAGTTGGAAGTATCATGCCAATGATATCTGTAATAAATTGAGATCTGTACTTGGAAAGTTTTATTATCTTAATGGAATGATAGATAGGGGAACATTGTATATGTTATATCACGCATTGGCAGACTCAATTTTGATTTATTGCTTGAGTAGCTTCGGAAGGACCTTCCACACTTACCTAAAACCAATACAACAGCTGCAAATACGATTTTTAAAAATGCTGGTAGACAAAAAAACTATGGATAGATATTCTACAAACTATGAACAACTTTTTAAGGTGTGTAAGGTTATTCCCATTGTTGAAAAAGTCAAGTATCTTATAGCTCTAGAGCAGTTCACATGTGACACATATAAAATAGTAAAAACCTTTAAGTACCCAACAAGACAAGCTCAACAAATTAAATATGTAGAACCCATCATGTGTAACTATTTTGGTGAAAGAACGAATCGATATCTTACACCTAGAATTTTTAATTGTATTTTTACTTTAGATGAAAAAATTAGTAAGACAGTTTTTAAAAGTAAATTAAAAAAAAGTATACTGGATAAAATTTCATAGATTCAAATATTAGAAACTAGTCAGTGCTTTTTTAAACAATTTAATTTCAAATGTTCATTAAAAATTGTAGTTAGTTACCTGCATAGTACCTAGGTATTATACCTACTTTGTGTGTTAGTTTAAGCACAGCGTAAAAACAACGTTTATATAGACTGTGGTTTAAGTTAAGTTAAGTTTAAGTTCATAATTAGAGTGCACTACATTCGCCAACAAACTGTAATGCAGTTTGGCAAATTTTTGTTTAAATCCACAATGTATTTTCTTTTGGTTTAAAATAAATTAAAAAAAAAAGTGTGATTCTTTATTACGACGTAATGAAACCGAACCATTTTTGAAGAAGCTGATAACTGGTGATGAAAAGTAGATCACGTACGACAAGAACGTGCGAAAAAGGTCGTGGTCAAAGGCCGGTCAGGCTTCACAGACTGTGGCGAAACCCGGTTTAACTCGCAACAAGGTGATGCTGTGTGTGTGGTGGGTTTGGAAGGGCATTATTATGAGCTGTTACCGCCAGGCAGGACCATCGATTCTGAACTCTACTGCGAACAACTGATGAGATTAAAGCAAGAAGTTGAGAGAAAGCGGCCGGAATTAATCAACAGAAGGGGTGTGGTTTTTCATCATGATAACGCTAGACCTCACACATCTTTAGCCACTCAGCAAAAACTAAGAGAGTTTGGCTGGGAGGTGTTAATGCATCCGCCGTATAGTCCTGACCTCGCACCTTCAGATTTCCACCTGTTTCGGTCTCTTCAGAATTCTTTAGGCAGTGTCAGGTTAACATCACGAGAGGACTGCTAATAAATCTTGTTAGTATGTAAAATCGTTTATCGATTACACGGCTTCATAGGATCATAACAAACTACGCGGTATGGTTTTTTTAATTTTATCTCTACGCGTTAGGAAGATAATGAGAAATACAAATACTAAAAACCGAACATTCCATACCGAAATGAGCTCATCCCTAGCACCAAGTCAGCTGCGAGTGTCAATCAACTATGTCAAAGTCAATTTTCTAGGTCAAGGTTTCTATTTTCTAGCTCTCACTCCTGGTACTTTTATTTTATTAATGGAAGGGTTCCGGATGATTATTTTTCTTTGCAAAATAATATTCTGACTTTTTCTAGCAAGAACTAAGATTATGTTTGTGATCAAGCCAAAATTAAAATATTCATTTTGTAACTTGAAAATATTTTTTAAACATAAGTAATGAAGAGAAAGTGGAGACTAATACTTATTTATTACCTACTTAAAACAATCTAATAACAAACGTAACCGAGTGTATAATTATGTAAATGTACAAACAAACAATTATCTTCCACCGCAAAATTTGGGTACAACATAGGTAGTAACTACCTAATAACAATATTCACATATAATACCACAAGAGCTTCAAAATTATCGGGTATTTATTTCCCGATAGGTTCGTTGCAAACAAATGAAGCGCGAGTGATTTTTCCTGAAAAACTTGACGACTTTATTTGTTTGCAGGGAACCTTGAGGGAAATGCCAGATAATTTTGAAGCTCGTGTGGTATTCGGGGGATTATTTTTCCGTCCCAAATGTCGGCCAATAGAATTGCACCATGAGACGAAATGTACAGTTAACAAATACGAAAAGGTTAATTTGACTGGATCATGTTTTGTATAGCAACGACCAGAGAAAATTTTCAAAAAATTATCAGTATAATACCATGTAGGTTGTACCACGTGACGTCGAATGGTGCAATTCTATTGGTCGATATTTGGGTCGGAAAAATAATCCTGTAAATTCCATCACATAATTCTTTTTTTTATATCGATGACAATTTGCCAACGTACTGCATCACAAATTAATTGCTTATGTAGGTACTTATTACATACTTACTACTAAATAATTAAGATGGATTTTTATAATGCAATTTAAGTTCAAATTGGTTCAAATGAACCCTAAACATCACTCACAGTCTCTCGAAACTAGGAACAAAAAAAATTGTATGGACTTTACGTGGCAAATAATGGCGGATATTGCTATCACACTCCCTCAGTTTGGTTTCTCTTCCTGCAATAATATGTCAAGTGTCAGCCATTTTGTTTGTTTAAACTTCATTTCATGTAGTGTGTATTTTAGGGTTAGATACCCAAAGGGTAAAAACGGGACCCTATTACTATGACTAAGGCTGTCTATCCGTCCGTCTGTCTGTCTGTCTGTCTGTCTGTCTGTCTGTCTGTCTGTCACCAGGCTGTATCTCAAGAACCGCGACAGCTAGACAGTTGAAATTTTCACAAATTATGTATTTTTGTTGCCGCTATAACAAAAAATACTAAAAACATAAATATTTAAGGGGGGCTCCCATACAACGAATGCGCCATTTTTTGCTCGATATTAAAAATGGCAATAGCCTACCTATTGCCCACTTGAAATATTCACAAAATACTCAGTTGTATTTTTAATTTAATAATTAATTATAAAATTAAAATAAAATAAATATTTAAGGGGGCTCCCATCCAACAAACGTGATTTTTTTGCCGTTTTTACGGAACCCTTCGTGCGCGAGTCCGACTCGTACTTGGCCGGTTTTCTCATCAAAATGTGTGAAGGATGATCAGAGGTGTACTTCGAATCAAAATGCCACCAAAACGACGGTTTATTACTTGTGAAATTTGTGGAAATCGCTCAAGTCGTTTGAATCATGAAAAAAAAGGATGTTTATGGCGAGATTTCCTTTAGATGTAGCCTGATAGACGCTTAAATATGATACTTTTCAGCCATATGGAAGTAGAACAGGTTAGGAACAAATAAACAAATTTGACGCATTTAAATTGTGTGCTAGTGATATACTGCAACTGTAATATCCACATATCGATAACAACATTATTGTTTATCATTGAAAAATAAAAAGAATTATTATATTGCGTGAAAAAGTAGGGGCACGTTGATTTACATAATTTGAATGGAATATGTAATGAATAATTTAAATGAGCAAGGATCGGAAACATAATCTTTATAATATTGATATGCCAGACAATTGACTTCGTGTGCCGAGTACGCAAGAAAATCTTCGTAAGCTCTACGAAAAGCCTGGCCATTATGTTTGTGTCTAACGCCAGGAGCGTTCCAACAAAGTGGCGATGATGAGCTCACAAAAATTAACAGAAACAGCTTTTTATTCTATTTTGGGTCCGCATTTAAGTCCAATCTTGTATTAGTACCAAATATCGACACATTAACATAGGACTCATAAATACGAATTCGATACTTACCTAAAATTAATAAATACCTAGGTTTCTACTCTGCATATTTTATCGATATCGATAAAAAGCTATTTGTTAAGCACTATTTGGTTCGGGTACTCCTGTTGTTTGACATCTCTGTGGTATCGGTTGGTATTGGAATGCCACGTAAATTGATTCTATTGGCTATAATGGGAGTCCTGTCTCTGAAAACGTAGTGATTACATACTCTTTGATCACTCTTTCATTCATAATTTTTTTTAATAATCTTTTGTCATGACAAAGTCATTCAGTTTTTCATTCACCGTGCGCAGTGATGCCAATTTCGTGAATTTTCCACTAAAACTAGTGGTTTCTACCTCCTTTTTAGTGGCGAAATATTTATTTTAGTGGCTGCTGAATTTTTCTTGTGGTTTAGTAGAATTCAGATAAAATTACAGAAAAGGTGATTAATTTGATTGTTATTGCTAATTGTGATTGATTTACTGATTGATAATATTTTTTTACGTAATTATAAAAGGAAACTAATTTATTAATGTAGTTAATGTTTTCTTACGTAAAAACATGAGGAAAATTTTGCGATCATGGAAGTAGGGCCGTTAGTTGTTAGTTAGGTTTTAGAAGGAATCTGGGGGAGGGCTGACTAAACTGTTGGCAACACGTTGAAGTTGCGTTCATCAGTCGTCGATCTCGATCTGTTATGACATATTAGACATGTCATTGATGTCATAATATTAGTAGTTATTAATACAAAGATATTTATTTTGATAAATTTAAAAGTCTCCGAAACCAACATTCCAACACGACAGTGCACCGGCACACTTTGCGCGCGATGTGCGTAATTATTTGGACGCGCGCTTCCCTCAGTGGATCGGACGCGATAGCAGGAGTATAGCTTGGCTGCCGCGATCCGCTGACCTAATTCCCTTAGATTTTTTTGTGGGGTTACATTAAAATCGTCCAGGTGTCCATGAACAAGCGAGTGGCTTTGTGCATACAATACCAAGGACACCACGAATCTTCGTCATCTTTAAAAATGTAAGTTAATTTACTAAATACATAAAGCTAGCATAGTGCGGTGACACGTTTGTTCTGATTTTAATAAAATAAACTTAGAAACCCGAAATTCGGTATGATTATTTTCGGAGCTGAAACTTTGCGTGGAGATTCTATATCTGATATACTCTTCGCTGCATTCGGCTGTATATACCCTTTCTGTTACAACCTGTATATATTCTCTTTGATGACAATTGTGACATACGCTTTTTATATGGCACCGTAAAGAGGTTTGCAATACACCTCATCTCTCCCCTCCTAGCTGCTGTGGATCAAGGGTGCACCCAAGAGCTGGTCGAGGTGTCGGCGCCAGACTTCACCGTTGTCGGTGTGAACTTCGTAGTGCAGTCGGCCCAAACGTTTTATGATGCGTCCAAACTGCCATTGCTGCGTGGCACTCGTGTAGTCACGTGCTTGTACCCGATCGCCTGGGTTGAACTTTTTGACATTGACCTCCTGGATCTTTGGTGCGGTTTCCTTTTCTCTTCTTAAAAACATAGCATGTAGTGCCGTGCGTATTTCTCTCCTTTTGAAATTGTTGAAAGTTTCATATTGTTATTCACTTTGTTCTATGTGTTGTTGCTGTTGTGGTTGCTGAACTCCGTTCTGTGTCTGTAATGTTAAAAATGTTTGTTGTTATCGTTGTATGAAGTTCTTCGAACTCGTACCTGTATTCTTGTTCTTGATCATAAGCGTCTTAGTCCTTGTCATCTACGGTTTTGTTCTTGATTTTCTCTTGTACCTTCCGTATAGCCGATCGTCTCCTTCAGGCCCTGGAAGCGAGCAGTAATGTCTTCGTCAGACATCGTTGCCCTCTGATCGACATATGTGTCATCGTCCGTTTTGTTCTCGATTTTATCTTATACCTTCCGTAAAGCCAGGATCGTCTCCTTCAGGCTCTGGAAGCGAGCAGTAATGTCTTCGTCAGACATCGTTGCCCTCTGATCGACATATGTGTCGAGTTACGTGAGCATCCCGCGTAGGGTGCCACTATATTTTCTTACATAGATGAATGAATCGTCGCGCCCCGCTCCTGTAGATGCCGCACTCCTTTTACGTGACAGCTAAGAACATGGGGCAACTAAATATTGTCGTATGTATAGACAATTATGAAAGGTCTAGACCAGGATAAAAAAATGTGTCGGCAGCTCCTGAACTGTTACCCGATTAATAGGAAAAAATATTTTATGCTATGGTCTAGTATGTAGTTAAGTTTTGAATATTGTTTTATGAAAATACTTTACATAATATGAACAATTAATTAATAGCGAATGTATCAATATATGTATTTCTGTATATGATGTAGGTATATTTATTTTCTTCTGGTATATCAAGTATTAGGACGCGTTATACTAGTATTTTTTTTTTACCAATGGACGGAGTAACTCATGAGAAAGGTTTACGTATATATTTCATTTAGGTTTTGTGTAAATTGGCTGAAATATGACGATGATAGTTGAAGTAGTTGTAAAAACCGTTTACTTTAGGTATCTCGGCGTGCGCTGAAGAAATCTGCACCAAGCAAATATAATACGATAGTAATGATACTACATTACAGATATATATAAAAGTAGGTCTGTCTGTAACATTTTCATATCAAATCATATCACATCAACCACTGAACAACAACGGAAGTATTTAAAAACTTCGAAAAGGACATAAATTTCTTCGAAAATTATATAAGTAGGCTACATTTAAAAAAAAACATTCTATTACCACATGAGCGAAGCCGCGGGCATACACTGGTATAGTGAAATAATAATTATTACCTGAAATGTCCTTTTAATAATAAAAATATAGATAAATGTCCTAATATTTATTTAATGTCCGGGATAAGGACATTTGAAAAATGACAAAAAATAAACGTCAAATAATATGAACTAGGTTAAATAAATGAATTAGGTTATACTATAAAATATATCTAGTAACAATAATTATGTTTATATATAAAAATCTGAACCACGGGGAATAATTTTCGTATACGCGGAAACACTGAATGGTGTCATTTCTTGCAACTCGGTTCGGCTCGGGTACGCTTCGGGTAAGATAAGGCGTACTATTTGTTGCCCAGTTTTACAAGTACGAGGAGGGCATCTTGTCAGAGCGGAGCGAGGACCAATTCTTAATCTATGATCAAGACATTTGAAAAATGACAAAAAAATAAACGTCAAATAATATGAACTAGGTTAAATAAATGAAGTAGGTTATACTATAAAATATATACAGTAACAATAAGTTTATATATAAAAATCTCAACCACGGGGAATAATTTTCGTATACGCGGAAACACTGAATGGTGTCATTTCTTGCAACTCGGTTCGGCTCGGGTACGCTTCGGGTAGGATAAGGCGTACTATTTGTTGCCCAGTTTTACAAGTACGAGGAGGGCATCTTGTCAAAGCGGAGCGAGGACCAATTCTGATCTATGGTGTCAATATATATATATTCTCTTTGATGACAACAGGGTTGTGTCCTAAAAAAATCTATTTAGTCCGTCAGTTGGATTACCAAAAAATATTGGACACGCATTTTTTATTTTGTTCCGTAAACGAAAAATGACGAGGATACAGTGCGTTGAAATTTCGCGTGACGTCACACCGTGGTACAAATTTTACCACGAAGTGACGTCACAAGCCCCCACTCCTATACTTTGATGCGCTATAACTTTGTATATTTTTATTGATTTGATAAAGCAAAAAATACGTGTCCAATATTTTTTGATAATCTCACCGACGGACTAATTAGAATTCTTTTTTATTGACCCAGGACACTACCCTATTGTAACATACACTTTTTATATGTATGTTACAATAGGGTAAAGAGGTTTGCAATACACCACAACTGCCAAAACCACTTGTCGCGGTATTTTGATCAGAAGTCCCAAAACTTCTATAGCAAAGGTATCATGTCCCTACCTACAAGATGGCAAAAAGTTATCGAACAAAATGGTACCTACATACTTTAGTTTAATGTAAATAAAGTATATTAAAACCTGAAAATAAATAATACGAAAACTGTATTCTTGCACCGCTTTAGAGTTTCACGGTTATAACTAACTAGCTATCCGCCCCGCGGTTTCACCCGCGTATCCTTTTTTTACCCGTTTAGAGATTGAATTTCAAAAAATCCTTTCTTATTCCTCGTCTACATCTTAAAAACAATACCTGTGAATTAAATCAGCTTTCTAGGTCTAAGGGCTTTCTAGGCTGTGCGTTGATGAGTCAGTCCTTCTCATTTTTCATACCAAGAAACGGAAATAACTCCTAACTTTGAACCCCCGTTTCACCTCTTCAGAGGTGGAATTTTAGAAAACGCTAAAACACGTGTTTCTTTATTTTTAATTGTTAGTTTAAAAACAAAGTTTCATGGTTCTAGCTTAAATAAATCGCGGACTTCCATACAAACTTTCAATCCCCGTTTTACCCCCTCAGGGGTATAAATTTAAATAACGCTGATACACGTTTTTTCTTTATTTTTAATTGATAGTCTAAAAACAATGTTTCATGATTCTAGCTTCAAAAATGACCGACTTTCATACAAACTTTCAACCCCTTTTTAAAGGTTAAATTTCGAAAAATCCGTTCTTATTCCTCGGTCAAGTTTTAAAAACAACACCTGGGAAAAAAATCTGCTTTCTAGGTCTAAGGGTTTAGGCTGGGCAACGCCTCACTCAGGACTTCCCCTTTTATATACAGGATGAATTTTTCAACTGGGCGTGGATGGCCAAATCCTATACTAAAGGGAATATCGAAAAATGCTGAATGGAGTCTCGAGGCCGATTTTGATTAAAACTAAAATTGCATTATTCGATTTTCGAAAAAATATTTCCCCAAGCCAGGAATCGAACCCGATGAATTCGAAAAAAAATACACAGCCTGTATTATTACACCATCCGATAATGTTACTAATAAGGATCAAATTCTCACACGTAATGACATACGGCAAACTAAAAGAAAGTGCTCTTTTTTAATAAATTGATTAACATTTTTTGTATATTCCCACAAATTCGTAGAAAAAAAAATGTACACTCATTGGACTTGACTCATATCATAACCCACTCGCATTAAGCACCACAACATAACCTTATAATTTCATGACATGGGCATTGTATCGAACAATTTGACTACCTATACGTAGCTACGGTATGTACCCATCTACATGTACTTAGTAGCTTACCTAGGTAATGTATGTAAATACAAAAACATTGATAAATTTATTAAAAATGAACATTGTCCTTTATTTTTCCGTATGTTATTACTTCCCAGAATTTTATTCTTATTAACAAAATTACTGGATGATATAATAATATTGAATGTGTTTTCTCAAAATCAACGGGTTTGATTCCAGGCTTGACAAAATATTTTATCAAAAATCTAATGATGCCGTATTAGTTTTCATCATCATCGAGACTCATTGTTAATGCGAGTGGGTCATATCCAACGAGTACAAAATTAAAAATTATTTTTAACAATTTGATAGTAGGTATGTACGATAGGATAAGTGCAATAGTTCGTATGAAAATACAATAAATGTTAATCATTTTATTAAAAAAGAACACTTTCTTTTAGTTTTCCGTATGTCATTACTTCTGAGAATTTGATCCTTATTAGCAACATTATCGGATGGTGTAATAATACAGGCTGTGTATTTTTTTTTCAAATTCATCGGGTTTGATTCCTGGCTTACGAAAACATTTTTTTGAAAATCTAATGATGTGGTTTTAGTTTTAATCAAAATCGGCCTCGAGACTCCTTTCAGCCTTTTTCGCTATATAAAAAGATAAATTCAACCTGTATATAGATTAGTTATTACAACACTTAGTAACGTGTTCTTACCGGGATTTAGACTGAAGAAATATTTCGACGCTGCATCATGATCACGGGACATATTAACTGTATTGTTACTAATATTGTAACAGTATTATTGACATTAAATTAAATACACGCCATTTGGTGCCGCGGTGGCAGAGAAATATACCAATTTAATGTAACGGCGGTTTTTAAGTCAGCCGTGATGTTAAATGTTTTAAACGCCATAATTATACAACTACAAAACTATGTGAGTGGTTGAAAGGCGTTGTTCAATGAAAGGGCGAGCCGTGCAATTAAACTGCTATATCAACCAATTAGCTGCGTGCGACATATACATAGTCTATATTAAAAAAAATCAGATCTCTTGCATATGTTATTACAAATATATCAAACGGTAAGGGAAAACTATTGAACCCTTTATATTATTTTGTGGAACGCTGTTAGGGTTTGGGTTAAAGTATTGACTTTATGAACCTAACAGTGCTAAAAATGCAATGGTGTTAAATCGGGTGAGATAAGTGGCCACACTACCAACCAAACACCATCAAGCTGGACCCACACGTCTCTACCACGTCAGTACAACATAGGTAGCTCCATGAGACTGTCGCAAAACAGAATAGTCTTCTGTAGGGAATGTTGACTATTTTCGGTATAACTTTTAGATATATTTTGTTTTCCAACAGATTCGTTTCATCACCAAGATATGGCATCCGAACGTTTCGTCAGTGACTGGCGCTATCTGTCTAGACATCCTCAAAGACCAATGGGCCGCCGCATTAACGTTACGCACAGTGCTGTTATCTATTCAGGCATTATTGTCGGCAGCTGAACCGAACGACCCGCAAGATGCCGTCGTGGCAAAACAATATAGAGATAATCTTCATTTGTTCAATTTAACTGCAAGGCATTGGACAAACGTATACGCCGGTGGACCGAGCACTATTTGGGACTTCAATCAGAAGGTACAACGTATCTTAGATATGGGTATTGATGAACATCAAGCACGTGTAGCGCTGTCAACACACGACTGGGAACTGGAGAGAGCTACAGAGCAGCTTTTTAGTTAGTTTACTGTAAATCTTTGACTATAATATTTAATTTTATGGTAGGCTCAAACCAAAATGATTGGTCTGCGTACTGCGGTGTTGCAAAAGTAACTATCTGTAAGCGATGTGCTACGGAGGTGAACTATGTGTCTAATTTTTACGAAATGTTGATAAATGTTTTCTTTAATCGTTATCGTCCAAATAATCTTTTGAACGCATTCTCTCCGTGGCAAGCGATGATGTGCTCAAAAGCAGCATATACAATAAGCCAATTTTGGTCTTCCTGAGCAAAGCTCGGGTTCGATGCATGGCAGGACATTTCATCTTATAGATCGTTCAGTCTCCATAGTTCTTCATAAGAAATCAGTTATCTGTATTGCAAATGTGAACTCTAAAGATAGGAACGTATCAAATCATCAATGATGTTCGCAGATTGATCGTTTCAGTTTGCGCCTAGCGTTCTACCCCTAAATGAATTGATAAATGTAAACCTTCTTGCCTCTAAGGTATTGTGAAAGAAACTGATTCCATTTGATGTCTTGTAAAGAAGCTTAATTTTTTTTATTAAATCCTTAAATCTTCCTTCATGCCAAAATAATTTTATAATAAATTTCTATTCAAATGGCTTAAATTTACTATAATTTACTTTAGAATTTCAAGGTCCGCTGTGATTAATCTGTCTATATTTGGGTTATTCTTAATTGCTAGATTACCTATTAGGTTAATATGTGAAGTTCACTGTAGAGTCAAATTAGCGCTTGAGTGCATTATTAAAGTGTATTTTAGAGCCCATCATAAAGGGAATCTAAATTTGTGCTCGATTTGCTCTAGAGTCTGGGTAGTGATAAAACACAGATACCACAATAGTATTAGGGATATTACTAAGCTATTATTTATTTGAATATAATGGCGATTTTAAACGCGTTGATAGCTCAGTGGTATTGGCGCCGGATACCGCGGCGAAGGTCGTGGGTTTGAATCCTACAATGAGCTTAAGCTTTCGGTGAAGGAAATCATCGTGAGAAAACCATAACACGGTGGTGGGGTACTATGTAGTACCCGACTGACTGGCTGCCTCAAGTTGAAAGTCTGTCGCCAAGCACTTATTGGTGTGTTCCGGCAGTTGCACTTGCCAGCCAGTTTCCTTCTAAGCTTTGTGTGCTTACCACCTACGGTCACATGATCACTAAGCAAGGTGAGATTGCGGTCAAACACAAGCTTATCCAAGAGTAAAAAAAACTTTTTTTTTTTTTCTACATACATTGATAATAATTGATAATATATTATGTCGGTATGCGTTTTATGTAAATATAGGCTATAAATAGTCTCGAAAATGTTTTTCGTAACACGCCGCTGGTACCTTAAATATCCTCTGCCTGACCCTATATTTGTTAAAGACAGATATTAAGTATTTTGAAAACATCGACGTTACAAAAAGAATTAACCAAAAGAACAAAATATCTTCTGAACTCCACTGTGGATTTTTTTTTAATATCTATATACCTATATCTATTACCTATATACTAGGTACATAAATTAATGAAAAAAAAAAATGTTTGTTTGTTACGGTTTAAAACAAAAACTACTCGACTAATCTTTTAATTAACTAAATAACTATCTATATGATTAGCTTACAAATATTATATAGTACTTCTTCTTTCTCCTGTCCTTATCCCACATAATATCTTAATATTATATTGTACTACATATAAATAATATGCTCAGGCGCTAATACGATACTCAGCACATAAATAATATACTCATGCGCTTATATTCAGAGAGGTACATATTTTTTATATAATATAAACAAGTGTTGCGGTATTATTATATACCTACCGGATGAATATGTGTATGTGATATTGTTGGATGGCTTCTTTTTGAAACCTAAGTTTGGTGTTTCATGATCAACATCTTTACCATGAGACCAACTAAGATGGCGCGAAAACAAAATCAAACTTTTTATACTAAAATGATCAACCATGCTCGATTACCACGTGTTAATGTAACATGACACAAATAATCCTTGCGATTGCAATTCCTTGATTGATTCTATCGTAGAGGTTGCGTTAAAGAAGCCATCTCAAAATATCCATCCTGTATAAAATACGAAGATGTTGCTCCAAACGCGGGTAGTCTAGCGCGTTTGGAGCAACTAGGTCACAAAAAAATCCTTTTAAAAAATAATATCAATGGGCTGAACTAAATTGCAGATCGAAAAGTACGTAATCTCCACATAGCATAACAATAGACCTGTTTGATATTTGATAAACGGGTATAATAATCTATTTCAGTATAAAGAATGTATTAAATCCTGACATTTCTATAGTTACATTACTGTCTTCAAACGGTACTGTGTAAAAAGTGTTATCTACCTGTTTGCGATATAATAGGGTATTTTACTCAATATGTAATGAAATCTAAAAATATATTATTGTGATAGGTTAGGCAAAAAGCAGTCGGGAAATGTTAGTTTTAGTTAATAAATTTTTAAGAAGTTTTCAGTTTTTGTTATCTGTTTTTTAACACTATGAAATAGTAGCCGCAGACTTTATGGCGGGAACTTGCGAAGTGACGTTGCGTTTTCGTTATATTTTCATTAAATTCATGTATTTTGAGTTTTATTGAATGATTTCGGTGGTGTTTTGTCCAATTAAGGTGATACGTAAATAACTTTAATATGCTTGATGGCAGGCGGAGTGGGCGAAGCTACGAAAGTGACAGAGTTATTTACTTCCATATCGAAGAAAGAGAGCGCAACAACGCGCTCGCTCCCAAAATAAAACAACGTAAGCGCCAAACCAAATAAAAATTGATTACGCTATTTTTTAAAAAAGATTTTCGACCAGAATTTTCAAATACCTATTACACGTATTTTGAATGGAGTTAAGCTATGAAATTCGTTATGATTTTAGAATAAAATGCAAAAATAAAAGAAAGAAGAGGTCTTTTCGGAATTAAATTCTATCGAGGCAATATAATCCAATCGTGTTTTCACGTCTACCAGCAGAACATTAATCAAATAGTCAATAAGCATATAAAACTATTTCAAAAAGCTCAATTATTTTTTTGGTATCGCTGATCAATCTTAGTGCACAAATGAAATGTTTGCATTGTAAAATGTACAGTTTGTCCAGGTTTGTGTTTGTTTACACAGCCAACCGTCATGTCCAGCGTTTTCATCAAAATACGCGCGAAATTTGAAAATGTAAAATCTAAAGGCTTTTTAATGGCACTTATCGATTGAATAAAAAAATAGTGAGTTTTTTTTGTCGTTTATCAGTACTTTAGAATCTATTTGAGACACTTTTCAAAAAATTGTGTAATACCCTATTATGTTGTAAGTAGGTACTTATGTTGCAATGACTTCCGGTATCCAATCCAGTTACAGTTGAATTCCTGGAAATTACGACAGAAGCTTGTATGTAGTACTTAACTGATAACATTACCTTAAACTAACCAATGCTCGGGAATTTCTGAATTCATAAATGATTCTACTCAGCCATGTGGCGGTTGCGTAGATTTCTATATTTTGATGTGACTATTTGTATACATACACATTATTGCCGTTTACCGAATTTTGATGTGATTATTTTAATGTAACATTTTTGTGTATTTATTTTAAACGGATTTGAATATTTTTGTGTTGGTATTAATTAAAGTAATATTGCGATGCGCTTTTTAAATCGAAGCTAACTAAATTAAAGTACCTAGCTACTATAGCTAATACTTACATACCTACATATGCATGGGGACTCTATAAACGACGTCACCTATAAAACCAAAATGGTGATGGCAAACTTGTGACGATTTGACGAGACGACATGAGATATTTTCGAGGAGTTATAATGTTAATGACTAACACAAATTTATTCATGAATGAAATGATTTGTCAACATAATACGAATGGTATTACAGCAAAGTAAAATGATTATGAATTATACGGTCGTGTGTTAATTTATTAATGTGGTTGTGTTCATGCGTTCCCGAACATTAGGTAGGTACCTTAAACTAACCAATGCTCGGGAATTTCTGAATTCATAAATGATTCTACTCAGCCATGTGGTGGTTGCGTAGATTTCTATATTTTGATGTGACTATTTGTATACATACACAATATTGCCGTTTACCGAATTTTGATGTGATTATTTTAATGTAACATTTTTGTGTTTTTATTTTAAACTGATTTGAATATTTTTGTGTTTGGTATTAATTAAAGTAATATTGCGATGCGCTTTTTAAATCGAAGCTAACTAAATTAAAGTACCTAGCTACTATAGTGTTACATACCTACATATGCATGGGGACTCTATAAACGACGTCACCTATAAAACCAAAATGGTGATGGCAAGCTTGTGACGATTTGACGAGACGACATGAGATATTTTCGAGGAGTTATAATGTTAATGACTAACACAAATTTATTCAT
The DNA here is from genome assembly GCA_951361185.1 of Ochropacha duplaris. Taxonomy (NCBI): domain Eukaryota; kingdom Metazoa; phylum Arthropoda; class Insecta; order Lepidoptera; family Drepanidae; genus Ochropacha; species Ochropacha duplaris. Next base: position 9,670,703 of record OX592690.1, read on the forward strand.
GAATGAAATGATTTGTCAACATAATAAGAATGGTATTACAGCAAAGTAAAATGATTATGAATTATACGGTCGTGTGTTAATTTATTAATGTGGTTGTGTTCATGCGTTCCCTATTTAGCTCCTGATCAAAATTTTGCACAAAAAAATAACAAATTGCCTTGAATTTATATATAAAAAAACATATAGGTACTGAAGATTGTCAATTACCACAAGCGTTCAATAATTTTTTTAGTGTAGCTACAACCAGCTCCTTAAATTCATCACCGAAAGATGCTGAATCAATTTTAAAAAACAATGTATCTGAGTGCGATGAGATATTTAAATTTAGACATGTAACGCCTTATGACATTGTCAAAACTTTTAAGAGTTTAAAAGTAAAGCGCACTGGTGATTTATGGGATATATCTGTTAATGTTTTGCGGAGTATCGTTGATGATATTGCTCCTCATTTGGCTTTAATATTTAACAGGTGTGTACATTTAGGTAAATTTCCCGTTCTAATGAAACACAGTAAAATAATTCCATTATTCAAAACCGGCGATCCTAAGGATCCATCTAATTATAGGCCTGTTTCTATTTTGCCAGCTCTTAGTAAAGTATTTGAAAAAAATTTTATCGCAACTACTGGCTCATTTTAATTTACATAAGCTTTTACATAGTGAGCAGTATGGGTTTAGGTACAAAGGGTCGTTCTACAATTGACGCTGGGGTAGCACTATTAAAAAATATCTATAGCGCTTGGGAGAAGTCGCAGAACGTTATTGGTGTGTTCTGTGACCTTTCCAAGGCTTTCTTAATCTTGAGACGCCGCCGCAAGCAAAGGCCTTAAAGCGAGCATGACTAACTTAAGCTTGCTCCAAACAAAAAGAAACATTAAACTAAAAGCAAACGAATTAAAACACACAATATGTTATCACTGTTACTACTAACACGGTTTGTAAAATTAGGTAATATAATAGTGTATCTAACATTCCGCGACATAACAATATTCAAACGCACAAATGTTACAAATTTACTAAGCATTATCATCATTAAAATATTCATTTATATTATAGTACCTAAGCCATTTTTACCAAAACAGTTTTAATACAATCCTTAAATTTTTTCAAAAGGCATATCTAAAATTGCAGTTGGGATTCTGTTATAGAAGCGTGCTCCCAGTCCTAAAAATGATCCTTGCACTTTCTGAAATCTATAAGCAGAGGTCACAAGTTGGTGCTTATTTCTAGTGTTGATCGAGTGCATATCACTTTTTTTTACAAAAATATTAATACTTTGATGCACAAATAATATATTTGCATAAATATATTGAGACGCAACCGTGAGTATGCCAGTTTCTTTAAACTTATCTCTGAGAGAAGTTCGAGCTCCCAAGTTATAAATAGCTCGCACAGCCCTCTTTTGCAAAACAAAAATTGTTTCTATATCAGCAGCTTTACCCCAAAGCAAGATGCCATAAGACATAACACTATGAAAATAACTAAAATATACAATTCTAGCTGTATCTACATCAGTAAGCTGTCTAATTTTCCAAACTGCATAAGCCGCCGAACTGAGTTTCCCTGCTACAGATGATATTTGGGTCCCCCATTGAAGTTTCGAGTCTAAAGTGATCCCTAGAAATTTGGTTGATTCGATAAGATTGAGAACTTCATTATTTAACATTAAATTACTACCTACTTTTTTTACATTTGGTAATGCAAATTTAATACACTTAGTTTTCTTTGCATTTAAAACTAAATTATTAACTGTAAACCAATTTAATACCTTAGCTAATGCACCATTTACGTCGTCATAATTGGATTTCAGTCTATCACCAAAAATCAGTGAGTCAGCAAATAGTACAATTCCACAGGTATTGTTAACGTAATAGGGGAGGTCGTTTATATAAATTAAAAAAAGAAAAGGACCCAGAATAGAGCCCTGCGGTACACACATATGCACAGGAGAACCAGACGATTTGACCCTGTTTACATCGACACTTTGAATTCTCTGTCCAAGGTATGATTTCATGAGATCAAGTACCATACCTTTTACCCCATAATAATTTAGTTTACAAATAGATAAGAGTCCCATGATCGACACAATCAAAATCAATTTGTGGCGGGTCGCTCGCTTCCCTATAAAATGTGAACAGGTGCTGCTTGTGGGGGCTGGTCTGCTTGAGTTTGTTGTTTATTAAGTCAGTCATAATTAAATTCTATAGATTACTATTTTTGCCGCCGTAACACGCAAATATTGTCAGTGAGACTAGATAAATAATAATTATTGAATGTAATAGGTGTAAGTTGTTTTTGAAAAGAGTAATTGCTGAGTTTATTGCCGGCTCTTCTCAGCAAAAACAACCTTCCGAACCGAGCATTTTAGAGTCTGACTATTCATAAGTGCCTGTGAAGGCCTATTTGGATGAATAAACAATTTCATTTCATATATACGGTCGAATTGAGATACTTTTTTGAAGTCGTTTAAAATTGAAAATCTTATTCGCCGACCTGTTTTCGGTGTCAGTGATTCGAGTGTGCCAACATTTTTCACCTTTGGTCCATCTTTTAATCCTTGCACATTTCCGCAGTCACCACTTATAGAGATGCCTATGTACACTCATCTTTCAGTGCAAGTCAAGTTGGTAGGTTATGTACAATTATTTTGATAGTAGGTACATAATAATATGTACCTACCTACAGACTATGTCACCTCGAACTTGAGAAAAATAAGTTTAAAAAGGTTTCATAAGATTTGGTAGGTAATTCGAACCATCGAGTCTGTATTTTTGTTGCTCGTGGTGCCATCTAGCGTCGCAAGAGATGACGTGGAACAAGCACGCTTTAGAACCTCCGAGAGGGGCTGCGCCCTGCGCCCGCGCCGTGCTAGCACGCATGAGCAAACAGCGAGTAACTTGAACAACATGCCGAGCAAGGTACCATTCATCAGTCACAGTTATCGCTTTTGTGTGGACGGTGCTGTCGTGCGCCTCTTTTTTATGCTTTGTGACAATTCGGGGAAGGCAGAGTGCATAACACATCACCAGAATGTGACTATATAAGTGCACTCCTTAGTTTTCATTACTTCCTTTCACCTTCCCTAGTAACTAACGTCAACAAACTTTTCATTACTTTCTAAAAGGTATAATTTTTCCGCGTGTGTCTCACTCGCGCCTACAATACGTGTGTGTGATAAATAAATATTAATTTTATTGTGTATTAAGCCGAACCAGACATGACTATATCATACGCCGGGGAAGTTCCAAACGGCAGCAGTTTTGGTTGTTTCTGGAGGATCCTTTGCAAGTAAGTCTTAGTCGCGTAACGTATTTGTTGGGAGCGAGAGGCATTGGCCGCGCTGTACTCTCAGATACAGGTTCCAAGCCACGGGTACGGGCGAAACAGCTGTTCGGAATGACGCTGCTTGCTCCTGCATGATGAAACACACACCGATCGTCCGTAACGAGTAACGACACAATGTACACGCAACAATAGTACCACCCAACCTGAGCCTACCTACTGTGACGTGAGAATTGCATGTTTTAGAAAATAAATGCCGTATGTTTACGTTTAAAGTCTAGGTACCTTAGATCGAAAGTTTATTGTTAGCCGTCGCCATGGAATGTCTACATAAGTTTGCTTATGCCAACTCTCGCTCATAGTAGGTAATAAGCGAAGATCTTGTAATTATTGAGCGACCTTGATGGCAGTGAGGTGATGAATGCTGTTTGTTGCGAACCAGTATCGGCTCAATGTCTGGTTGCAGCTCACTTGGCCCTGACAACGAAAGGTGGCGAAAGTATCTGTGACGCATAAGTAGACAACCTACCTAAACTAATTAGATTATAGCTTGATTTTATCGTTTTTACGGTTGTTACAAGTACCTACCACCAAGTAGGCACAACAAAATGTTGTGCAAAGCATTAATACATTATTTAATCTGTATTATAAAGCTGAAGACTTTGTATGTTTGGATGTCTCAAGAACTACCAGTCCGATTAGAAAAATATTTTTGCGTTAGACAGTACATTTATTGAGCAAGGTAGGCTATGTAAAATCCCCGGTGAAACTGCGGAATATAGCAAAATGGCACAAGTGAATACGATAGGTATCTAAATCCTAAAAAACGAAGCAATGTTACCTATCACTTTTTGGTTTACTTACTCTAAGGATAGGAGATCGAGCTTGAAAACCCAGGGCGGAAAAATTTTGACGAGGCAATATTTCGTTCAAATGAAAATGAAAATTATGTATAAGTACGAGTATAGCTTCCACAACTGCTACCAACCAACATATTAAGTTAAATGTTCTCAGAGCGGTTTTTAATACTCAAATGTTCTCAATGACGTAATTTAGAGATTTTATCATTTTGTTTGTCTATGGCATCTTACGTGTCAATATCACCATAACTAAGTAAAACGTAAGTAGGTAGGTATTTACCTACATATCTTGAATGGACTCATGTCAATCATCATCAGATTTGAAAATATTACCGTGGGCGAGTTGACTTAGTTGAAAAAGTATACAAATTAAAATTCCTAGACGAATGTTTTTCATTTCTTTGAGAGGTAAAAAATATAATTTTGACAAACCAAATACAAACATGATTTTGGAAGTAGGTACCTAAGTATTTCATCTGTTCTCATAACCTTACACCATTGTTTTCGCATCTCTTGGAACAGGAATAAAACTCTTTATCGAATGTCCTTCTAATAGTGTTTTTTCACTGTGGCATAAGGTACCTATAAAATGGTTTTTCAGCTTCTTCCATGGTCTAAATAGCTATTAAAACTGAAAATCTGTATGAGAAATAACTTTAAGACTGGCGAGACTTAACTTTTGGAAACATATTGGATAAAATGGCGGCGTTCAAACAGCTCAAACTTATTCCAATAGTATTTATATTTTTTACTATGTTATAACAATGAACTAATTTTAGAAAATGCATGTTCCCTATTGTTAGAGAGGGGGACTACGAATGATAACTCTCTGCAGTTAGTTTGGTGACCACTAGCCAATGGGCGGGCACGGATCTCAATTTAGGGTGTACTTAGGCGTAAGGCGATGATAGCTCAGTGGTAAGTGACGTCGAATACCGCGACGAAGGTCGTGGGTTCGAATCCTACCATGAGCTTGAGCTTTCGGTGAAGGAAAACATCGTGAGGAAACCATAGCACGGTGGTAGGGTACTTTGTAGTACCCGACTGGCTGGCTACCACCCTCAAGTTGAAAACCTGTCGCCAAGCACCTATCGGTGTGTTCCGACAGCTGCACTTGAGAGCCAGTTCCCATCTAGGCTTACCACCTTCGGCCACATCATGACTTACCATGGTGAGATTGTGGTCAAACACAAGCTTATCCAGAATAAAAAAAAAAAAAAACTTAATCCCACAAATCAGAAACAGAGTTAGGTTATCTTAATTCCATCTTTTTTCTAACTTAAAGATCACTGTTAACATTTTCGGGTTATTAGGGTCCGTCTGTCAAGACCCTTTTTCTCAGGAACGCGTGGAGGAATCAAGCTGAAATTTATATCAAATACCCAAGTCTACGGATAGTAGACTTGGGTATTTGATATATTGGAGCTGTGAAAAAATCAAACTTCTAAGCCAACGCAATCAAAAGATACAGCCGTTTATGCCGCAAATTTTTGAAACTCGCAAGGGAATGAAAACCGAAGCAACGTCTTATAGCATAGATAAAGGAAAAATAAAAAAAGATTGAACAATTAAAGGTGTCCCCATACATATATAGTTACCACCAATTAAGATAGACCTTTAAGTTGTATCGGCGCTCATACAATTTAGAGGTCTAGCTAATTGGCACTAACCTCAAATAAGGTAATCAAAAACGTAATCGAAAAAAATCCTCGAGACTCCATTACCGTGATGAACGAACTATTTTATACAGAACCCTCGGTGCGCGAGTCCGACTCGCACTTGACCGGTTTTTAATTAATTTGGAGTAAACCCAACAGAACTAAGTAGCTAGTAGAATAAAATAAAGGAACGCGGGTGAACCTGGTACTTATGAAGATAATTTTCCTAGAAGAATGCGACTTACTAAAATGTGTTTCGTATTACACGACGTAATACCTACCTACGTGTAGACGTAGTACATTACGTAGGATGCCTACTCATTTGGTAAATTAAGTAGACCATCACTGGCATCATGGCGCGGTAGAAGCATAAGTTTGTTTCCTTTAGCTTCGCCAGCCCCGCCGCAAACAAGCATCTAAGTAGACTCGAAGAAAAATAGGTGTGACGACGAGCTTAGCGGGTAGGCATGACTTATAACTTTTGTTTTACATATTTAGGTTAGACGATTGGGCAATTGTTTTTAGTTTGCTATGTAAAATTAAGAAAAAAAAATCGAGAAGGCCGGTCGACTGCTTAGTTACCTGCCTACCTAATTAGTAAGCACTGCTCAGGTGTTCATGACAAGGTTTAATGAAGGTTACGTTGACAAATATTTTGACTGCTTCTATTTTAGTATTCCGTATGTAATACTGTGGTATGTAGGAAAACTATCGCAATGTGGGATCGATTGTTTGTGACTGTCGATCGATACTTATTTATCAATTGTTGGTAGCCTTCCAATTACGTGAGTGACTTGCAGGCTGATGGTCATGGCAAAGGAAACTTCAACCTAGGTATTTAATCGTGTCATAAATGTTAAATTAATAAAATTTTCGACATGAGTTATTTAGAAGTAAATAGTCATATAATATGTTACTTTTTAGGGATCCGTACTGAAATGGGTGCGTCTGTCTTTCTGTTTCTCCACCTACTTCATCTGAAGCACGCAAAATCTTTGATTCAGTTTTCCCTGTCATTTAGAAAATTAATTCCGACAGATCATCTATAAAACATTCTACTGATTTTTTTGTATAGGTAAGTAGGTACCTACTTAGGCCTTCGAATCGCGGATCGAAGAGACGTCCGAAGACTACCTACATTAAGAAATTTATTCCAGGAATCGCGACTCAAGTGAGGAAATTCAATATTTTGTAAAAAAAACAATAGTTACGGGCGCTTACATGGCTTACGACGCTAGCTAAACCATCAGAGAAAGATTATAAGGTTGATTAACAGTATTTTTTTAATCTAGATATAAGTTAAGTATTATAAAAAATATTACGTGATTTGCAAAGCTGTTTTCTCCTATTCAGTATTGATCCACATCCAAATACGTAAGTTAACCTTGGTCTTATAATCTAGATTAAATTTGTCCTATACATTATAATAATTTAAATTAATATAAAATTAATGGATGATATAACAAATAAAAAATTACGCCCCACAAACATTCACAGCGAGCCTGCGTAACGAAGGCCCAAAACGATATAAATTTATCTCGTACGAAGACGGGGCGGGTCGCTTGCTAGTAGATAATGTAACTACAGATACTTATAATTACTTTTACTGATGAATTAAACGGTTTCGTTGTTAGTAATACTATCTAAATACTTACATAATAGGGGGAGGTCCCCGAGAACTGGACACTTAAGGAAGAACAAAAATAAAAAAAATCGTCTTATAGATTAATTTGTTTATTTCTCTTTAATAAGCTCTCTACTATATAACTAATCAACACAGATATATCAGCAGTCTCAAATGTCACTTTAAATGTACTAGATAATAAGGAATAATTAACAAAAAGGTAAAAAAATATAAAAAACTAATGACGAACAGCCAACATTTTGTTCATTTTTAAACATACCTAAACATTATTTAACAAATAATTTTGTAACAATATCTACTTATTAAGTACAATAGAACAAATCACTGATTAATAAACAAAACTAATCATAATTTTGATAAACTTAGGTTATAATCAGGAACGTTTTCTATAAAATCCCAAAACCTTAATATTGTGGGTACCTACAGCTTGCAAAAATGACAAATGTAGCTATCGATTGATTTTTTCAATATTTCATGTTTGGGGGTATTCTCACATCTCAGTTTGGGTTTACCTATGTTGAATCTGACAAACAAAAAATAAAAATAATAAATACAACACAAACTTACTTGCTGTAAAGCTGTCCGGTGTTAGGGGACTTAGAAAGTGTCCGAACTTGTTCCTTAGATACATACAAGAAAAATTCTCATTCACATTGTGTGTTATGAATCACAGAAAAACGTATGAATTATATCAGATTAGTACAATAGTAATAACAATAGGCATGATGACAGTAACTAAAATCACTAAAATAATGTTTTTAACTAGTGAGGTAGTATTAATAGATTTTGAAAAATGTATTTATTTTCAAATTTGGGGAGAGATTAATGATTTATTTAATAAAATAAAACCACAAAATACAGCAGTCCGCCATTTAAAGTTGAACACCAATCAGTGAGAATTACGTCACGATCTGATAGGTAGGTAAAAGTCACTTTGTTTCGTACGTACTTCGACGATCTCTGCACTTTTTTATTGTTTTTACCTGCGTTTATAAAGCTTGCATCAACCTGCTGCAAAACTGAAGTTAAAATCTCATTTGAATAAATAATCATGATGGTGATGATTATCTATGCAATATTTCAAAACTGAAAATAAAAAACCCATTACTTCCTCCAAATGTTGTCCATATCATTTGGCAACTGAAAAATTAATAAAATACCTAATCATTATGATAAAAAGTGTTGAATATATTCAAGAGACGAATTGTAAACTCAAAAAGGATATTAAATCTAGTTAAAGTAGCACATAATAATAGAATAAGTATGAAACAAAGTAAAAACAAACTTTCGTCCAAATGATTTTCACAGCTAATATCAGTACTTAAATATATTTTGCTAGGAGTTTTTATTGACGTAATAACGCACTAAGGGACTACAATTGCCCACACACCACTTATTTACTTTGGATTTCATGTTTAATATGCAAAATAACAGATTATTTGCTTTAGCTCCCTAGTATTTCTTTCAATCTTTATGACCGTGACGTCACGATGGACGCCATGACAGCAAGAGTCGTTTTGGAGCGAGTTTAAAATTTTAAATTGAAATAGCATTATTTTCCTAATAAAACATAGTTTCTTGCAGAAATAATATATTTTTTGGAAATAGTAGATACTTTAGGATATAATAGGATAGTATTTCAAAATGAGTCATCATGCCTATTAATAACAATGAATATCATCCCATACTTTAGAAACAAACCCCAAATTTTATTAGTTTATTTCGAACAAAATTTTTACTAACCTCAAGTTTCGCACCACGCTCCTCGACGAACGAGTCAGCACTGGCTATTGGCACTCCCCTCCCGCACTTCACTTGGGAGAAGCTTTCTAACCGCGGCACAATCAACAAATTGGCGCGCTTCCTAGCACTGATTCTAACTCTGTCCGGCTTTAGGAGCCGTCCGGGCTTAGGGGACTTCCCCCTAATTATTATTGGATACTCTTTGGGGAAACTAACAAGTCCTTAAATAATTACTTACTTTACAGAACTTAATTTCTTCATACCATTAAAAACAGTTATTATCATCATCATCATGTCAGCCGGAGCCGGAAAACGTCCACTGCTGGACAATGGCCTTCCCCAAGGATCTCCACAATGACCGGTCTTGCGCTATCCGCATCCAAAAGAGATATAGTGATTAATTTAATAGTCAGACGTGGCGGGTAGTTTTGGGGCATGCCAGCCGAGCGTCCGTTTCGTTGCGAGCGCTCTTTATCACATTACAAATAATTGAAATTCTTGGCTTTTCTCTATAATCATATAAAACTTTCAGTAGTTTTTGAGTAAGTATATCGCCAACATGCACGCAGAAAGACGCGGCCGGGGACTTAGTCACAGAGGAGTAAGGTAGGTACTTAGTTTTATAATAATAATGGATAAGGATCCTTGATAAGGATAAATAAGTATAGGTAGTTAATTGCCTTAGATGGTAGTTTATTAGGTTAAACAGATATCTAATTATCTATCTTTATATTTTAGATCAATACTGATACAATGAAAATTAAACGTGCTAAGTATTCTATTTTTAAACGTCTTCAGAAAAGGAGATGGTAATTGTTAAAGTGCTTGCTTAGATATAAAAAATAAGTATTTAGTTTAGCATAAAGCGGAAGTATCTATGATAAATCGAAAGGTCATTAGAATGCTCATAAATAGCGAAAGTTTTGTTGAAAATTATTCGGTGAATTATTTAGATTATGACGTTCTTTATTACATCGGTAATTTGCATATATATTAACGTATACCTAATGTATTTTCTAGAGTTTAAAATTTAAACTTTACATCATATATTTTCGCAATCTCTATTATGAGAAGGAGATTTTGCTTTGACGAAAGTTAGTCACTTGGCTACAATTTTATTTTTTTATTAAACAGTATTATTATTTTTGTATGTGTAAGTATTAGGTAAAATGCAATTAATTGAGATTTTAGATATTAGGCAAACAATTACCTCTAAATAGCGGATCGCGTATCTGTTTGTCCGCTTAGTTCTTCTACACTACACACAAACCACACATGCATAATCAATATTACCAGGGCCGGATTTAAGGAAAATCACGAAATATCTCAAGGGGCTGAAGTAAGATATCACGTGTATTTATTTTTAGGGCTCCGTACATAAAAAAACGGCACCCTTATAGGATCACTCGTGCGTCTGTCGGTCCGCCGTCTGTCCCAGCCATTTGCTCCGAATCTATTGCACCAAATCAGGTGAAATTTGGTAGGATAGTGTAATTCAATGACCCAAACACAGATGTGCGAAGTATTTTTTTTTAAATAAGGGTCATTTTCGGGGATCCAAAAAATGTTTTGCAAACCTTATTTTTTCATAATTATCAAATGAAAGGGCTCGTAATGAGGATCTCAAATATATTTTTGTTATTATTGTAAAATAAATAGATTTGATTTAATTCATGAAAGATGACGAAAATTGACCATTCCCCCCACCTGATCTCCGATCTCGTACTAAGTGTTGTTACAATTATTCTGAGGAGGTGGTGGAATAAAACGAAAATTTCCCCGGAAACAATTATCAAACGAAAATATTTATTAATATATTATAATTTAGATATTAAACAAAATAGCACACAAAAAAAATATAGCCAGCTAGACTCAGGCGTGGGCCTGGGGTACTGTTTAATTTGGTTGGATGGGATAGTAAAATATGTGAAAGTTAAATTTGAGCGCCACTGTCAGAACGGCTGACAGTCCGTAAAAAATAATATTTAAATGTAACCCGTTGGGTATGGATGAGCCTGCACCGATGGATGAGAGGATGTGGCCTCTCCGATGAAGGAGGAGCGTAGTCCTCGGAACGTAGTCCGCTGCAAAAGTGAGGGTACGTAGCCCTCTCCAGACAATGGGGGTTCTTAGCCCTCTCCAGACAATGGGGGTACTTAGCCCTCTCCAGACAATGGGGGGTCCTTAGCCCTCTCCAGACAATGGGGGGTCCTTAGCCCTCTCCAGACACCTCCTGGAATTGGCCCAAAATTGGTGGCATTAGAATAGAAATACTACACAGCCCGAGCACACAAAGGACGGACATCAGCCCCCGAGGTCGGCCATGTGCTCGGTCAAGCAGCGTCCCAATTCCAGAAAATTATATGTAAAAAAGACTCAAAATATCTATAAGATGCCTCTGCATCAATTGAAGATTGATGAGAGGGATCCCTACAACACTCCTACTATATGAGAACAACATGCATAGGTTAAGTCACCTGCCATGTACTTAACCCGCATGTTCGGAATTACACCGTAAGAACAATGATTTTGGAATTAAATTTATAAAGCACCATAAATACCGTATGGAGGAAAATGTCCAGGCGTGAGGAGATCGGACAATGTCGACTCCGGTGACACCACGTGCTGGTCGCAATGCCAACTCTGCACGCTGTCTAGAAAATACGAATTTGATTAATATTTAATCAAAATAAAGCACGCCGGGAACATTGCAGTTAATATCCATGAGATACATACCGATCAGTATCGAAAATGATGGCGTGGCGTGTCCGATGTCTCAATTATCGAGACACGCGCCGGCCGTAATTTCACACAAAACTGAAAAATATTCAACACGATATAGACTACGTACAAGGATGTAATATAATCTTTACATTAGAAAGATGATGAGGCACTTACCACAAAATATTAAATAAAAGGCTTGACGCCGAAGTGCTCTCGGCGATCGAGAAAAGGAAATGACAGAATCATTACTCCCCGCTAAGGATGTTGCTTAACACAAATCAATCACTCTTCATTCGCTCAATTCCTAACGAATCGATAAAAAATACGGTAAAATGCATTCGACTATGTGAATGAGGCCTTGACCGTAGCGTTCAAAGCAACGGAACGTCACTTCAGTACGTCAAACTGACAGTTCATTCACACAATCGATCTGCCAACCTAATCAAAACAAACAAGGTTATAAATTATCAAAACGAAAGTGAAATTATGATTTATTATCATATTCAAATGAGAAAAATAGTGCCCAAATGTGCACATAATGATGTAGTAATATTAACTACTAATGGAATGATCCCACAAACTATGTAAGTACTATGAAATTTTTACGTAGTCAAAATTTCTACGTAACAGTGTGTGGTGCGTATGCTGAGAGACAGGTCAGGCAGGTTGACACACATGGTACGGGAGGTAGCGTTGCATTTTAGATAGTGTTTTTACGCCGACGGATTGCCATCTTTTTCAATAGATCTCGAATGACTAATAAGTGAACCAAGCGTAAGCTCACGCACCCGCGGTGGGTGTAAGATTGGAAGGTTACGGAAGTTGTAAAAAAAAAGTAATATTTAGTAAATTGTATTATTTATTTGAGCATAACTTTTGTATTTGCAATGCTACCTCCCGGACTAGCACGCTATGCGCAGCCGCGTAGAAATCTGCAGAGTTGCCAACGTGACAACATTTTCTGCCGCCCGTATCACCTGTCTGTGAGCACACGCTCAGGCTTATGAATCTAAAATTTTGAAAAAAAAAACAAAATATAGTTCATTACTTGTAGATTACAGGAAAACCTATAAGAATTCTATCAATTGAAAATTAAGTGGTAAACTCAATATAATCGTTCACTGACTTTGGCATTGTACGGAACCCTCTCCTAGTTAAACTCGGACTTGGCTGGTTTTTTCATCAAACGCGCGATTTCTGAACCAAAAAGCGGCGTGATATTTCATGAATTTTCTAGTATAAAATTTAATTTAAAAAAAAATCTGATTATTAATGGACGGCCGCATAAGGTTGGGTTGGAACATCGAGATATGTTACTATGTTATTGAAAACAAACAATAGGTACCTAACTAATGATTCTTTTTTTTTATTCAGGTGTGATTAGTATAACTCCTTTTTTTAAAACGATCGAAACGTGTTGAAGCAATTAGATATACAATTAAACACATGATTTTTTTTTATCTCACCCTGAGTAGATAGGTACTTACGTACAAACAAGTTTACCCGGTTATTTTTTTGCACGTCCGCCATAAGCTTTAGAACTCTCAGTATCTGTGTTTAGAACGTGGCAGCTGTGTATAGGTAGGTAGGTACTTAAGTGATAGGTAGTAGATATCCATCCCGCGGTACGATTACGTATCTCGCGACAGGTTGGCAACAGGCGTAAACGCGATCGCTGCTGTCAAACGTCACTTTTGTATTAGCTAACAGCAGCAGCAACGCAAACAGCAATCGATCAATTATTTGTTTCCATTTATTGCTACCCTATCGCTAGTGGCGCTAGTGTCCAGGGGCCAATGTGCATTCTGTGATAGGCGTGCGACAGGCTTCCGTAATACGGTTTCTACTCGTAGTGACAAGTTGCAACTGATCGCGTAGCGGTGGCTGTCACTTTGCTACTGCTGTCGCTACTGCTACCTTTTACGTAATAGACCCGCGCCGTTCCCGTATCAATGACATATCCTTACCTCATGTTCATTTTTTTTTATGTCACAAGTGACAACGAGCCAGGCGGGTCACCTGATGGTATGTTAACACCGCCGCCTATAGACATTGGCAATACCAGGGGATTGCTAATGTGTTGTACACCTTATTACAATGCCTTAAAGGCGAACTGGCTCTCAAGTGCAATTGCCGGAATACACCAACAGGTGCTTGGCGACAGATTTTCAACTTGAGGGTGGTAGCCAGTCAGTCGAGTACTACAAAGTACCCTACCACAGTGCTGTGGTTTCCTCACGATGTTTTCCTTAACCGAAAGCTCATTGTAGGATTCGAACCCACGACCTTCGCCGCGGTATCCGACGTCACTTACCACTGAGCTATCATCGCCTTAACGAAGTCTTTATTAGCCAACAACTAAGGTACTAATGAGATAGGTAAGTACCTACATAATACCATGGGTCCGTGGGGGTCTGAAGCTCGTCGTTTCGCAAATATTTTATGTAAAAAATTAATCGAGGCCTCGGGTATATATATTTATATTTTGCACATTTGTTGTAAATATTTTTTTTATATCATCTATATATACAGGTCATGCATGTTTTGCTGATGGCGTGCAAATATTACTAGTCACTACATTAAATTAACAAATAGTTATACAAATTAAATTATATTACAATAGATTAAGGTGCGTTGGGGTAATACCGGATGGATTTCCGAATAGTTGTAGGATGTTGCAAAAACGTAATTTTCTAAATTTTAGTATACAACACATCAATGAAATTTATAATGATTAAATCTAGTGTCATTTGAAATTTAATTTATTTATAAATACTTTTTTGGTTTGTAAGCCTGTAAAATCAGTATACATTTTTATGAGTATAATGACAATTTGGCCTTCAAGGGGCAAGTTCGGAAAATAATTTAAAACTACTTCTATTGCTAGGAGCACAGGGTGCAAAACAGGAATTTATCCGATCTTTCCTGTTCTTTAACATGACATCAACGTAATCTATTTAATACTACAAACATAGATGTTCCAAATGATTCCTTTTTCTTTTGTTTGGGCTGTCCGATCTTACCCCACATGCCAAAATTAGAAGATATTAAGATTCTCTAAGTTTTGTTTTATCGTTAAGATGAATAGGTAGTGAGCACATCACAAAATATTGAGTTGATTTTTGTGATTGTGTATAGGTCTTGAAAAGTAAAAAAAATAGAAATAGAAACTAGAAAAATAAGAAAATAGAAAGACCAAATATAATTATCAAAACGAAAATAAACATTTTCATTTTTACAATGCGGTGACATATAGATGCATTTCTTTTATTTCTCCTGATTTGTGGAATTTGAAATATTTTAGTGCAATAATATCTCTTACATAAACCCCATATTTAAGCGATTACGAACACAATTAGGAATATAAAATAAATAAAAAACCGGCCAAGTGCGAGTCGGACTCGCGCACGAAGAGTTCCGCAAAAAAGGCAAAAAAATCACGTTTATTGTATGGGACCTTATTTTGTCATTTTTAGGGTTCCGTACCCAAAGGGTAAAAACGGGACCCTATTATTAAGACTTCGCTGTCTGTCCGTCCGTCTGTCTGTCACCAGGCTGTATCTCAAGAACCGCGATAGCTAGACAGTTGAAATTTTCACAAATTATGTATTTCTGTTGTCGCTATAACAACAAATACTAAAAACAAAATAAAATAAAAATTTAAGGGGGGCTCCCATACAACAAACGCAATTTTTTTGCCCTTTTTTGCTCGATATCAATAATGGCAACAGGTAAGCACTTGAAATATTCACAGAATACTCAGTTGTATTTTTATTTTAATAATAAAATTAAAATAAAATAAATATTTGAGGGGGGCTCCCATACAACAAACGTGTTTTTTTGCCTTTTTTACGGAACCCTTCGTGCGCGAGTCCGACTCGCACTTGGCCGGTTTTTTTTATATTTGCAAGTCAAGAAAGTCGTCAACAGAATAAAAATTATTTTCACTATTTCATTATTTTCACATTCACCAAAGAGTACAAGGACATTCACCCTATATTCAGATTTAAACGCTGTTACAGTAGGTACTATATTTTGCTATTTGTGAGAACTCAACACACTGCTTTCTTGAATGGAGATAAGATTTAATCCAGTTTAAAGCAGGACCACGTATTCCATAATTTTCAAGCTTGTTTATTAAGATATCATGAGATACAAAATCAAAAGCCTTAGTCATATCGAAAAAAAAATGCAGTTGTAGGTTTTCGCGAGTCCATATTTTTGCTCACTTCAAGCATTAAAGTAAAAACTGCTAAGGAAGTAGATTTCTTCTCTTGAAAGCCACATTGCTGCTCTTTGATTATTTATTTTCAAGGTAAAGTTGGTCCACAGCAAAATAGGTAACGAAACTTTTGAAGCGAATCTGCGTCGTCCTCTCGCTCCCTTCCGCCGGACGGCACAACAGACGGTCTAGATAAGCTACAGGAGCTGTCTAGGTTAAGAAGTTTTGCGTTATCCACCTGAATCTCCAGACCTTATGAGTGTGAGTGCATACTTTGATTAACAGAAATTTAAAAAAAACTTTTTGTCGGAAATTTCATAGGTAAAGACCTAATATAACATTACATCGGACTCATGATATTTGAGATGGATATCTAACCTCCACTTTAATAATTTGCTGTGTTTGTTTTCTTTCAGATGGAGGGGCAGCGTATACAAGCTGGTGTGGCGAGAGTTACTTGCATATTTGACACTGTACTACACAATCAACTTATTATATCGGTTCGCACTAACAGAACAACAGCAGAGGTTAGTATTATTTTATTATTTGTGTGCGCATGAACAATAATGAACATGTATATTTGTTGGGAAAACTATTAGGTACCTCCAATGAGTCTTATAGTTCGGGATATATTTGATATGCTTTGAAAACAGCTTTCGAATTAGGTAAAAAACTTCAGAACCCTATAAATAATTATTAATTCAACATACTTCCTGCGGGTCGCTGTCAAATAAATTGTCGATGGTCGACACTTGAAGCGGTCCTTTGAGCGCATGGGACCTTGAGGCAGAATAAATTTGTGAACATCCTGATCATGGTCATGTTTCACGCCTTAGCTTGGGTAGGATTTCGTATCATACCAGACTATTTCCCCTTTTTAAACGACTTCAAAAAAGGAGGAGGTTATATGTTCGACTGTATGTATTTTTTTTTTTATGTATGTTCATCGATTTTTGCGCCAATTGTCAACCGATTTTCAAAATTTTTTTTTTGTTTGAAAGAGTACACTTCGGCGGTGGTCTCATTATCACCAAGTCAGGATCTGATGATGGGATCCTGGGGGAAAACGAGGGCAACCCTCAAATTTTATAAGAAATGTCAACCGATTTTCAAAATTCTTCTTTCATTTGAAAGAGTATACTTCGGCGGTACTCTTACTGTCACCAAGTCAGGATCTGATGATGGGATCCTGGGGAAAATGAGAGCAACCCTCAAATTTTATAAGAATTAACAGTATTTTTCATTCATATACGTACTTATCAAAGCTATTTCCATCTGGTAGTCATCATCTTATGTTGCAGAGCTGATGATGGAAGGTACAACTCCTTAAAGGTTAGGAGTTAGGGGATATTTCTTTAAATATTATAGTCATGTTTAGACTCGTATCGTCGTCTCTTTGTATATTAAAATGAGCTAATGATAGAAGGTAATATCTTTATCGGTTAGGAGTTAGAATATACGTTGTCCTAGATATGAAATGAAACGCAATATCAAGTAGCTGCTGAGAAAGAAACCTTAATCATTTAGGATATACATTCTTTATTTTCTTTAAAAGTTTATCTATTTATGTATTCCCTCATCTAATAGCGTGATATATATATAGGCTTTCTCGATAAATGGGCTATCCAACACATATATTTTATGTAGTTCCTGAGATTAGTGCGTTCAAACAAACAAACAAACTCTTCAGCTTTCTAATATTAGTATAGATAATGTAAATTAATAATAGGCTTAATTTGCTCGAAAACAATTAAATATTTCTTGAAAACATTGAAATAAAAAAAATGGAAAAATAAAACTTTTTATAAAAAAATAAAAACGACTTCAAAGGCAAATGTTGAACTAAAAACCGAAAAATAAACTGAATAAGACATTAAATAAAATGGACAAAAAATATTTAAATAACTAAATATACCAAAAACTTTAATTATGTAAACTACCTACGCACCTATTCAAATTATTATTCTATAAATACCTTTTGATCTGTTTGAAGTCGGTGCCAAGCCCAAAAATACAATGAAATAAATAATAAATGCCTTCACAAGCATCGCCAGATGGCAGTTCAGCCTCCCAGGGAGGAGATTAAGTAATCCCTGGGTTCGGGAACTCACTCTATCTGCGGGCGGCCAGCGGTCAACCGTTTCACCGGATCTCCCTAACCGCACGCCAACATGCTGCACCTGCACTACTCAATAGCGACTCCATAATACCGCCGGTCTCTCCGCCGTCAGCACAGTGCCTCCTTTAAGGAGCTCTGGCAACCTTACTCACCGCAGGAACACAACACCACTTGGCAGTGTTATTTGGCTGCGATATTCTGTAAGGTGGAGGTACTTCCCCAATCAGACGGCCCCAATTATGAGCAGATGTTATGCTATGTCCTACCTCCTCAAACCGTACGAAGCCTATTAAACCGATTAGGCTTGGCAACGACTTCAAACAGATCAAAAGGTATTTATAGAATAATAATTTGAATAGGTGCGTAGGTAGTTTACATAATTAAAGTTTTTGGTATAGTTAGTTATTTAAATATTTTTTGTCCATTTTATTTAATGTCTTATTCAGTTTATTTTTCGGTTTTTAGTTCAACATTTGCCTTTGAAGTCGTTTTTATTTTTTTATAAAAAGTTTTATCACTACGTGCAAAGGATCGTACGCGTCAAGTCATCCTATGAGCCGTCTGTACTGTAGGTAGGTATTGCAGGGTTTTGTTTTTCACCTTTCAAGCAAGCCTTATCACCCGCGTGAAACAAGACGAGACAATTTATAGTATGTTTAAGTACATACGTTCAGCACATTTGATTAAATTATTATAAATTACTACCTACCTACAAACTAAACCAGTTTGTAGGTAGGTAGTCATTTGCACTGAAATCAAAGTACGCAGAAGTTTTTGATTAGGTAGGTACCTAATCAAAAACTTATATTATCTACTATTATTCTTTGTTCTATCGAAAAAGCCATTATATCAACAATTAAATAAACTATACTTAGCTATTAACTTCATATAAAACCAAATTTACGCTTGAAGTTACACGACAAGGGAAAAACTCACTTTTTCGTGCATTGTTTTCGAGAACTAAAGATTATTTCCGCAGTGCACCGAGCAGCGCCGTATACCTACTTTGGCCAAGGTTATTGTTTGATGTAATCTAAGTTGTATTTTATCTGAAGTTTATTTTCGGGTGACCTTGACATAATTAAAATTTATTCAATTTTAAATTCAACCCTTGTTCTTAATATTTAACAATAGGTCTCATGAAGACCGGTTTTTCAATCCTAACTATTATATTGCCTGTGTATCTGTTGATTGATTGATTTATTGTTGAACATGAATACCCATATAATTTTATATAATTATCTAACTCCTGGCAGCAGTTAGCTCGCGTTAATTCAATCCACAAAGTTTCAGCATTCATTATTTATAATTAGTAGTGTTTTTTTGTTATTGTTCGTTTATTATCTTGATTTCTTATAATGAAATATAAATAATAGCTGTTCGCTAGAACAGCCTTGTAGCTTTGCTAATCGTTGAAGTGATTAAATTAACTTTCCCAATGCAATAATAAATAATTGTTTTCGTTAGAACTGAAAACGCCTAATAAAATAAAATATAATGCTATCATTTGCCATTCTATTTATCGTAACTTGTTACATATACCTAATGTTCTTATAGACTGCAAATGTTACTAAAAGTCTTAGTCATAATAAAATTATGATTGCCTTTAATTTCATTTTAATTACGTAGGTAGGTAAGTACCTATGTATTTTTACTTTATTGCGTATGTTACGTAATCATAGTTTATTTTGTTACAACTAGCGGATGATTGGGACTTTCCCACATCCTCACAAAAAATACTGAGTTGGTTCAACCTGGACAATGGGGAGAGTTATCATGCTTACCTGCTTGGAAATTTCATTTCTATACTTCCTCCAGGAAGGGGCGAAACGCCGTTCGGCACCAATTCTAAATGAAAAGCTCGCACAGCTCGCACACCTTCCTATTCAGCGCAGTTGGCAACCATTTTATAAATATTGTTTGAGGAATCATGTTTTTAAGTCAGTCACAGTCTTGACATTTTAATTTATGTAATTACTATCTGACCCCTGCGGTTTCATCCGCGTTCCATAGGGATCTTGTCTTTTCCCAGGATAAAAACCGGTCAAGTGCGAGTCGGACTCGCGCACCGAGGGTTCCGTAATAGAGTCACAAGGATTTTTTTCTATTTTTTTTTTGGGATAACGTTTTCGATTTCCTTATTTGAGGAGCGCCCATACAACTCAGAGAACTATCTTAATTGGATGATTGAAAGGTAAATTGCGTTTACGATTTATGACGTGTTAAAAAAAACTACTTACTAGATCTCGTTCAAACCAATTTTCATATAATTTTTTAGTTTTATCATTCCCTTATTTATAAGTTATAACACACATTTTACCACTTTGGAAGTGTCTCTCGCGCCAATTTGGCTACGGAACCCTAAAAAGTATCCTATGTTTTTAATACCTGTGTGCCAAGTGTCATCAAAATCCGATCAGCCGTACATCTATAAATACAGACTTATACACTTATATTTAATCGTAATGCACATTAAGTATATTCCATCTGTGGTCTTCCGTTGTCATGACGACGCGCTTTGTATTCTATGCATAGATAATACTAGAGAATTCTATGGGCTGTCGTCATACATCGCTACATAATAATAAGTTAAACTTTAATTTAATAAATAAGTGAGGTACTAAAACGACAATTGCAAATGAACCATGTTTTATGACTGCATTATGTTGCTCCTAACTAATGATAAAGTTAATGTTATTTCATTTCTTAGATGTTATTGGATAATATTTCAAACAGTCACAAGTACATATTACGTAGTTACGAATTGTGAATAAAATTATTGTAACATAAAATATTTTGATTAAACTACTTAGTAAGTGCCTACATAAATCTGTATAGGATTCGTGAACAAAACATGCTTGGCATACAAAAATAACATACACAAACGCATAGATTCAGAATTGGTCCTCGCTCCGCTCTCGATTTATTCATCTATGCACAAACGTATAACTAACATAACTGACAATTACCAAACAAAATTACTTACTTCCCAGGAGTGAAATATTTCACCTGGTGACCTGTGTGAAGTTGTCCCGCTCGATCATGTTTAAATTGTTCCGAGTTTAAAACTCGTCACAGATATAAATACTGTGGTCCAGTCAAGTAACTTAACGATAGCTTAACGATTGTGGGGAGATAACGTCAAGATTAGTCTCGTACCTACAGACTTTATAGTAGGTATCCAACGTAGCGCGGTACACATAGTGATTTTCTGTCGTTAATAATTTAGATTTTATAAGAATATAACGTCCCAGAAAGGTAAAAATTCATATAATAAATGATATATCTCAGAGTAATCGAGTGAAGTTTCACTAGACGGGAAATAAAATCGTGACTGACGCGCATTGCTACCTTGCAAATAAATAGACATGCTAAGTAATTTTGAGATATCGAACGCAACGTTCTTGAATAGCACGTTTTCTTTGATAATTTCTTATGTAATAAAATATAAATAAAATTAAATTGGCAATAGATATAGGTATGGCTATAATATAAGAAGCTATGAAAATGTCTGTAAATAGGTACAACCTATTTTACTAGCGAAAATGTTACTTATTAAGAACTTTTCTGGACTAATACTTATTATAAAGAGGATTAGATTTTTTGTTTGTTACAATTTACTCAAAAACTGCTCGACCTTTAAAAATTTTTTCACCACTAGAAAGCTACATAGATATGGAAGAGTTATGCCTCCTAATACAGGTAATTTCATAATTAAAAGGAGGCTTCGAATGAGGAGGTCCAGAAAATTGTAAAATCTTTTAAAGTAAATAAACATTTTGTATTGTATTTGTAATACTTCTATCTATCACTAACATTTCCTATTGATTTTAAGGAGTTCCCTAGTGTATCTTTGAAGTCAAGGCTCTACTTCCCATGAAATTAAAATTATGCCTTGTAATATACTGAACCCAATATTACTGAAAAAAATAATTATTGGGACCTTTATCAACGCAAACGGCACCCAAAACAATGATTGTTAGAATTTATGTCTATTTGTCTGTGCGTTTTTGCACGCTAATCTGAGAAACGGCTTATCCGATTTAGATGTGGTTTTCACTAATATATTGTGGTAAGCTTCACTTAACATTTAGTGTACTGATGCGTAACTATATACTTATTTCCCTTAAAAAATTCCAACCCAAATATTTTGTATATAAACAAGTAGGTACCTATACCTATTTCTCAATTTGTAGGGTACTTTCCGTTGACCTAGATTTGGCAAGAAGCAGTGTCATGTAGCACAAGTAAAGGAATAAATTCGAAAACCGTAAATTTGCAATTATAAATTTGTAATCGAAAAATAAATAGGAAAAATCCTCGAGACTTCATTACCGTGATGAACGAACTACATAATACATATCTATAATAAATTAGTACGGTACTCTCGGTGCGCGAGTCCGACACGCACTTGACCGATTTTTTTTATTAAGCACATTAGATGAACGAGTTTTCAAGGATTTTCAATAGGTTATTACTTAATATTAATGACCCGAATCCAAAGAGGTCGTATGATATTATCATTTGGCCTCTATGGATCCGTACAATTCTGTCAAACAATGTGGAACAAATTGTACGAAATTATCATGATGAACCAGTCGTTCATAACCGCTAGTTCGTTACCAAAGTTAATTACTGTATGTATGTATAAATAATACTTATGCCTGGAATGAGTATTATTTTAACCTATTTGCGTAAACTGCGCAAAAACAAGCCGACATGATTACGGCGTCTCAGCTTGTTTTTGCTGCATGCCATGTTACCTACCTAAAAAAAATATCAAGTTTTTTTTGCCTCGGTCATCATTCTTTCATTGGATACCTACTTACATAGACTAGTTAAATAAACTTATTAACCTTTATTCATAATAATATTTAAAATACATAAAAATTACAAAATATACTTTTTTTTATGCCACAAGGGACGAGGCAGGCCGGTCACCTGTTGGTCAGTGACTTCAATCGCCTATAGACATCAGCAATACCAGGGGGATTACCAATGTATTGTACACCTTATTACAATGCCTTAAATGCCTATCATAAGTACCTACCTACATGTAATGTTATAAAAAAATATCCTCGAAACTGCCGCAGCACAGCAGGCCGGCATCGCATTAGTCATCCAAAGAACTCGTTGCAAGAGACGTGGCAAAATTTCCCTGCCTACGCTGGCCCTCCAAAATATAATTGGCGAGCTTCGGACCCATGGTAATGACATGGTCATAAAAAAACCCGGTCAAGTGCGAGTCGGACTCGTTGATTTTTGCGGAATAGGAGCCTGAACGACAAAACCGACTCGCCTTAGGTCACGGTCACAAACTAAAGGGGCTGCGGATGGATGGTGGCGTGGCATGGTGGGTAGGGGGGAGCGATTGAATGCAACGGTCACCTTGGGGCCTTGGGTATGATAAATCTAAAACCTACAAAATTATATCGTAATTGAGAACTAACCTTTAATTAAGTCTTGAATGGGCTTAGAGTAACACGGCCACCAGCGGCACGGCATAATGAGTACTAAGACTGAATCGTAGTATGCATGCCGTGCATTGCATTGCATTGCCATGCAGCCATTGTAAAGCTGGTTAAATAAAAAAAAACGTTTTTCAAAAAAGTCGTAAAGTTGGTTTTAAAATAATGTAAAGTAAGTACAAGTAAAAATATAATAAGTCTGTAGAAAAGTCGTGTCTGATTGCAAAATAATATATTAGGTTGGGGAAAAAGTCTTTTCGCATTATAGTATGTATGAACTTGTAATAAAATCTCTTTGGCTATACTATTTGTATCTGGCTGGTTTTGGTATCATTGAAAGTTTAAATTTTAAAGAACATACTTCCAAATTCAAATTAGGAAAACGTGTGATTTTCATTTGTTTTTCGTACTGTCAAGATGAGTGAATCTAATGAAGAAATTCGATACATTTTAAAATTTTACTACAAACAAGGTAAAAATGCAACGCAAGCGGCGAAAAAGATTTGATGTCAAAGATGCACGTCGCTCTGATCGCCCTATTACGGATAAAATGGATGCCATTTTTTTAAAAGTGGAACAAAATCGGCATATCAGTAGTTACGACGTAGCTGAAGAACTGGGAATTGACCACAAAACTGTTTTGGCGCATTTGAAAAAAAAATGGGTACACAAAAAAGCTCGATATTTGGGTACCTCACGAGCTCACTGAAAGAAACCTAATGAACCGTGTAATCATTTGTGATTCTTTATTACGACGTAATGAAACCGAACCATTTTTGAAGAAGCTGATAACTGGTGATGAAAAGTGGATCACGTACGACAAGAACGTGCGAAAAAGGTCGTGGTCAAAGGTCGGTCAGGCTTCACAGACTGTGGCTGTGGATTGGAAGGGCATTATTCGTTATGAGCTGTTACCACCAGACAGGACCATAGATTCTGAACTCTACTGCGAACAACCGATGAGATTAAAGCAAGAAGTTGAGAGAAAGCGGCCGGAATTAATCAACAGAAGGGGTGAGGTTTTTCATCATGATAACGCTAGACCTCACACATCTTTAGCCACTCAGCAAAAATTAAGAGAGTTTGGCTGGGAGGTGTTAATGCATCCGCCGTATAGTCCTGACCTTGCACCTTCAGATTTCCACCTGTTTCGGTCTCTTCAGAATTCTTTAGGCAGTGTCAGGTTAACGTCACGAGAGGACTGCCAAAACCACTTGTCGCGGTATTTTGATCAGAAGTCCCAAATTTTCTATAGCAATGGTATCATGTCCAAGATGGTAAAAAGTTATCGAACAAAATGGTACCTACATACTTTAGTTAAATGTAAATAAACTATATTAAAAAAATGTTTTGAATTTTCTTAAAAAATTGCGAAAAAACTTTTTCCCCAACCTATTATTTGGAGGGGTAGGGACTTATTGCGCGTCGCTAAATTAATGAAAAAATGAATTGTTGTCTATCTGTGCAAGTCTGCCTGTATAACTCCTAAGATTTACTGGACGGATTTCTATGAAATTTGGTCTACAGATCCTTCGTCAACATTTGGTTCAATAGGGCACTTTTTATTGAATTACGTCGGCGCAAAAAGTTTTTCTATAGTTTTCATATAATCTTAACAATAGTGAGTGGATTAAAGTAGTGACGTTATTTATTCTACAACACGGTTACTCTTGTGTCCATGGATGGAAATTGTAACTTTTTTTTGTAAGTAATTGGTTAGGTACTATAACCATTTCTATTACCAACATTTTCCTATTGATAGCGTTAGATATGTCCACTGCTGACTCGTGACTAGTGCTTACTACGTAAACGACAACGTATGAAACGTCGAGAGACAGCTAGTTACAGAATAAATAAATTTTCTTATAAATATTTTGATACGAGTATTTCAAAGACAAGCGTATAATAACTACCTAGATACCTACCTATCTAAGCACAGTCTTTTGCAAGCAATTTTCCTCACATGTTTTCCTTATAGGTAGATGTTATAGAATAAAAATAATAATGTAGGTATGTATCTTCATATTTGCATACTAGTAGTATGCAATTGTTTTGACGGATTTTATAATTCCATCATTATGTTTCGTGAGTAAAAACATGTTGGTAGGTAGTTAATAAAGCAGAATTGCGAGCGTATATAGAGCTCGTCTAAGCTATAACGACGCCCCTCACTACTTGATTAGTTGATTTAGATGTGCGAGTGCAAATATTAATAACGACACCTTATCTCGGGAGCATAGACTGTCCCGTGAACTATGATTATACAGATCATAGTTAACAGCGTGGTCGACTAGTCCTGTGATAAATCCGACAAAGCTATCTGTATGGATGGAGCAACCAAGGAGCAATACTGGCTTATCTCAGTCTCGTCCCCCGTAATTAGCGGCCCGAGCTGCATTTAAGTAATCCGACCATCCCCTAAATCTCCTCTAAATCGCTTATGCGAAGTCCGATCCCCACTTCTAGTGCCCCCCGACGACGCCCTGAGCCGAGGGTCGTGCCCCAACTGGGGCGCCCTCAGCGGTGAATCGTCTAAAGATTTACATACCGGTTGAGAGCCCTAAGCGCTCGCCGAATAGTCCGCGTAAGAGTGTCTATGGTCCGTCAGACCTCCACCTATTAGACCTCCCAAAAAAAAAGGCTTATTGTATGGAACAAGATTTCCGCTCTCTTGCGCGTTCAGACAATTTGAAGTAAGTAGTTGGACAACAAATCTGAGAACAAGTGCTTCTGAGCCTTTTAGCAAGTACGGTTATATGAATGACCAATTACGTGTATTGTTTTGTGTGTTGTGCGTTCATAATTTTAAATTTACTTGTGTGCGTATACGCGGTAGTGGGGCGCATCATATCACCTTAGACGAGCTCTACTCATAGCTATATTTTAACAATCTTAAAATAAACAGGTCAATAGGGTATTACACTCATTTTTGAAAAGTGGCTAAAAAAACACAAAATTTTTATTCAACGATAAGTGCCATAAAAAAGCATTTAAATTTACATTTTCAAAGGAGATGTTTCAGATTTGTATGGAGTCTTGGACTGCACATTGTACACATTGTACACTTGACTAAAAGTCGTGGAAAAATAAATAAAACATGAGAAAAATACTTATTTCTAATAATTTCACGTTGTTTTCTTGTACAAGGCGTGTTTCGACATTTTTAATGGCAATTTAATTGCATTTTTTTCAATGGCAACGACGATTACAATTACGTCAAACTGTCAAACTGAGATTAAATACAACAAAGAGAATATATAGGTAGGTAGGTACTAGATAGGTAGATAAATTGATTGACTGAGAATGATTTATTGACCGATTCACCACCTAGTTTTACTTTTATAATAAATACTATACTACCAAGTTACTGAATTAGAATCTTAAAATTATTGATATTGAGAGTTATTATTATGTGAAAGTCGAATCTGTTTTGTACATCTTGCTGGACACAAAGTCCGAATTCAAATACTCAATTTTTTTTTTATTATTGAGCAATCTAGAACTCAAGCGCATCAAAATACAAGCAAGTTATACACGTTAAAAACAATAAATGAGAGCAAAAGATGTGACTTTCGAGTTACGCGCAGTCTGACACATCCAAGAATTATGTATACTAAATGTATAGGTAACTCTAAATACAAACTTGAAGCAACCTATCAATTGCGAAAAAGAGAAAGATAACAACTACTTTGGGACAATCTCTCTTTCTTTCATTAAGGGTAAGTAGGGTTAGAAAGAGAGATTTGTCCTAACATAGTTGTTATCTTTCTCTTTTTCGCAATTGATAGGTAGGTATGGAGAGCTTCCTATCCAGGTAGTATACATATTTCTTGCGTTTGTGCAATATGGCGGTCTATGTTGCCCTGTGAAATATTTGTTAGTAATAAAAAATATTTTTGTACAGCGTTTATCGACAACAAAAATAAAATTAGATATTTTTTATCGGTTTGAATAATTATTTAGCTTATTTTTAATATGTGTACAATGTCCAGTCCAAAAATGAAACATCTCCTTTCGCGCGTCGTTTGACGAAAACGGACATGACGTCATTTGGTTACACAGCCAAACACAAATCTGGACAAACTGTAGATGTTGCAATGCAAATTTCACTTGCGCACTTAGATTGATCTTAATTGGACAAAACACCACCGACATTATTTAATAAAACTCAAAATACACGAATTTAATGAAAATAAATCTCACTGTTAACGACACTTCGCAAGTTCCCGCCAAAAAGTATTTCTAAGTGTTAAAAAACAGATTAAAAATCATGAAAACTTTGAATTAAAATTAAAAATCTATTTTGTAATTTTATGAACTAAAACTAACATTTCCCGACTGCTTTAATATATTTTTAGATTTTTTTTCATATAGAGTAAAATACCCTATTGCACGTATAATCATGCATAAAGTTTCGTCAGTACTTTTACCTAATTCGAAAATGAATTTCAATCGATATTTTTTTTTTATTCCACGTTCATCGAATATAGCTTGTGAATTATACTCGTATGACTTTACTTTGACGTGATAGCTTTTCATTTACTTAATTAAGCTTAAGTGTATTCCGAATAGGTTTGAGTTTTCAGAGCATTTAGAGTAGTTTTATGTAACTCATGCAAAACGGCCAGTTGGAAATCAAAGTTTATATCTGAACAGGTGCCATGTTAGGAATATACAGCGTTTTCCTGAGGGATCTTATCTTTTCCCGGGATAAAAAGTATTCTATGTTTTATTCCAGGATATGATCTGCCCTTTGTGCCAAGTATTATCAACAACATACAAACTTTCACTGTATGTGTATAATGTTAGTAGGTATGATTTAGCACTCTGCTAGTTTTAACCGTCAATATACATATTCATTATATTTTAATTATTTTTTAGTTGTTATATTTTATACTAACAAACAGATTAGTTGGATATAAAACTAGCTAAGTTATAAATTCAATATCTAAGATTTTTTTTATGTATTTATTTAAGTACAACCGGTCTCAACTCTCAGTTGTTCTTAATGGTTACCATTTTCTTTTTCCTCATCGCTTCTCCGAAGTTAATTCAGAATCTAAACGAATTCGTAGTGCCTATAATACTCAAGTGTGACAAACCACAGATTGCGCAGCCTCACCAAATTCTACAAATCGCTTTTTTTACGCAAAGCTTTCATATGATGTAGGCTTACGATTTATTTACAACAAATGTACAAAATATAAAATCTATATAAAAAACATCTTTCTCGAGGCTGTCGCTGTTAGTATTAGGGGATCCTAAAAGTCCTCTAAATCGCTTATGCGAAGTCCGACCCCACTTTTGTGCCCCCGACAACGCCCTGAGCCGAGGTTCGTGCCCCAACTGGGGCGTCCTTAGAGGTCAGTCACAAAATATCGTTTTCTTACGCTCTTGTTGAAGCAGGCAGTTCAAATAGAAACCAATATTTTATTTACTTTTTCAACAGGGTATTTGAAAAAGTTCGTCAGTATTTCGGCGCTCAGAGCGAGTCGATTCCGATGTCGTTCGTGCTGGGGTTCTACGTGAGCCTTGTGGTGAAGCGATGGTGGGAGCAATACAAGCTGCTGCCTTGGCCCGACACGCTTGCCCTCTTCATATCCGCAGGGATACCTGGAGCGGTTAGTAAAGTAAAGACAAGTATTGAAATTCATAAAACTTTTTAATCATAAAATTTGCACGTACATCGATTTTGCTAATAAGGTACCTATTAATTTTCTTTCTCACGTTATCAAATTAATGTAATTTATTTTAATTAGGTATGTACTTATGTAATTAAAATATGAAACTGACTAGTTGACTGACATAGATACCAGACTACAGCGCACAGCTTAAACTAGAAACGTGAAATTTGCTATTTATACATCTTGCATCCCCATAGAGGAAGAATTTCGTATAATCTGTCGATCGGACGTTCAAAAGTCAACTTCGTGTCCTACCGCGTCAGCAATTTCAGCTCGGCGTTTTAATATCACATATCAGTCAGTCAGGTCAGTCAGACATATTTTTAAAGTAACCTATTTGTATTGTTTTGTGTAATTTGAATAATTGAGAAACAGTGGAAAATTATAAAATACAGTTGATAAAAGTATAGTGAGCGATTATGAATTGTTACCTACTTATAAAAAAATACTGTGGTAGACTTTGTCACTTTTGTTTTCAAAACGTGCCCGCTCGCTTGTTTTCATTGTAGCGCATGACGTAGGTAGGTACTAGGTAATACCTTACTCATAAATACCTATAGTTATTATTTTAATTTGCTGTGAAAATGCTTAAATGCGATTCGCATGTGCAATGATGCGATATATCTGTTTATGTACCTACTTGTTTATGCATCTGCGAGTTTATAATAATGTAGTTGATACGAGCTTGAGTTTTAATTTTAATAATATTGTAAATTCGTATTGTTTTCATGAGATCATAACGAAGAGGTGTTCAGTTTGATGAATTCTATGACCATCTTCTGCTTTATAATAACCTTGATGGACCACCTTGTATCTTAAACAATGCTGCAGTTGTTTTTGAAGTGAAAACTTCTTTAAGGGCGTGTGCACTTTTTTGGGTTAGGTAAAAAATGTTAAACTCGCGTCAGGAACTCCGCTTCAGGACACGTGATCAGATCTAAAATTCGTAAGACGGAGGGACAGTGGACCGCCGGCACGGCGTAAGAGAGGAACTAATGCTAGTTATTGTTCCGAGGGAACTAATATCCCCCTCTCTTTCAACCACGCCTGCGGTCTAATGTAATATAAATTGTCATGTTTGTGTACGATAGCGCAATAAATGAATATTGTATTTTACCACATAAATGATAGTACTTTTATACTGATAAATAAAGCAATTCGTGCGAAATTATTCCCTAACCATTCCAAAATATTCAAAAATGCAACGATAATGTTCAAGTTTTCACTTCTGCCGGCACTCCCGGAGTGCAACCCGTTGTTTTTTTTTATGTCATTTGGTTGACAAACAGGCAGACGGTCCACGTGATGGTAACTGGTCACCGTAATTTATTTAAGTAATTCAAAACAAAACAATATTGAAGGTAATATGAGGTAGAAAATCACCTGTTAAAATATTGAATTTCAAAAACATAACTTTAAATTTTGTACATTTGTTGTAAATAAATTCCAAGACCAAAAAAATCTTTATAATATACATATTTTAATTTGAAAAAAAAAAAATGGATTTTACTGTCGATTGTATACGTCTATGGGTGAATTAGTGGGACTTTTAGGAATGTCTAGAAACTGGAACTGGATGAGAGAGGCACAAAGTAACGATAGGAAAATGAAGATTTATTGTTTAAACTTTGATGCAGCTTTTCTACGAATCGAAAATATAAAAATATTTATTTCAGAACAGCGTAACAAATACCAGGTCACTCAGAAAGTTTTGCGACAAAAAGTTTTTATGTATAAGACACTGGCCAGTAATTACTTTGAACACTTCGATTAGTTAAAAGTAAAAATACCACTGTTCGATTTTCAAATTTCCCTCCGCATTTTTTTGAGAGCCAATTCAAATTTTCTTGTCTCATAAAAAAATGGATCTGCATCGAGAACATTTTCGTGCAATGATTTTTTATGATTTCAAATGTGGCTTAAAACCTGATGAGTCATTTGATCGACTTCGAATTGCTTTTATGGATGAAGGACCTTCAAAAGCAACCATCTACCGCCGATGTAGCGAGTTCAAACGCGGTCGTCTTACTTTGGCGGATGAACAAAGGAGTGGTCGTCCTACGACGGCTGTCACCGAAGAAAGTGTGTTGGCAGTAAAAAAAAATTCAGGAAAACATACGAATTACGTACGAAGAGATTCAGCATACTCTGCTGATTGGTTCAGGAAGTGTTCACAAGATTTTGCACGAGCACCTTCGCGTAAGGAGGATAGTTTCCCGCTGAGTACCGCACAACCTCACCGAAGCTCAGAAGCAGGCCCGTGTGGATTGGTGCCGTGATATGATACAAAAATTTGATGCAGGCTCGTCACGGCGCGTTTACGACATTGTGACAGGTGACGAATCCTGGATTTATCAATACGATCCAGAAACAAAGCGTCAGTCGACAGTTTGGCTGTTTCAAAATGAACCAACGCCTGCGAAAGTGAAACGATCGAGGAGCGCAGGAAAAATTTTGATCGCTAGTTTCTTCACTTTGATGGGGTACCTAATTTCAATTCCACTTGGAGACCAAAGCAGCATCAACGCCGAATGGTATAGCACAAAATGCCTGCCAGAAGTTTTTTCTGCATTGAGCAACAAGCGACCGAACACCGGGCTCCGCGGGGTCCTTCTTCACCACGACAACGCGCCCGCGCACTCTGCGATCAAAACGAGGGACATCCTGGATTCCACACCGGTCAGAGTCTTGGGACACCCTCCTTACAGTCCTGATAAGGCTCCGTGTGACTTCTTTTTATTCCCTAAAATTAAAAATTAGCTCAAAGGGATACAGTTTTCATCGCCGGAAGACGCGCAAGCAGCGTTTGAGAAGGCCGTGGAAGAGGTGTCTGCGGAGGACTGGAAAAAATGATTTGAAAATTGGTTCAGACGCATGAAACTTTGTATAGAGGCTGGTGGAGAGTTCTTTGAAAAGATTTAATCAAAATATTTTTTTCATAGAAGTTAGTTTTTTAGTTTCTCAAAACTTTCTGAGTGTCCCACGTATAGCCTTTGTTAGAAAAAAAATACCTACTTTTTTCAAAATACCTACTTTTTTCAAAATACCTAATATATTTTACAGGAATTTAGTAAGTACTTCGGTACATAATATGCAAGTAATCAATACGGTTAAAATATATATAATGCGCAGACTACCGTTGTCACTACCGCGGACGCGCTGGAGCATCGAACCAACTCTCTCTCAAGCATGTCTGATGCACTGCAGTACCTCGACAGCCCCAACTGCATCCTAAACGCGTTTTCGAGAGGGGTCTTCTATGTGTAGTTGATCCATAGACTGCTGGTATAAATAGACAGATAGTAGGCCGTCAGTGCAGCGACTATTGCATCTAACAGCCATTGTGTTCATGGTCTCAGTGTTGTGCGAGAGTGCGAGACTGTTGCTACTGTGATTACCGAGACGGTTCCCTAGAAAGACGAGTGGAACTATCTTTCATCCAAATTCAAATAACATCATATGTACCTACATATACCTACTATAATAACTCTTAGATAACTCTGTAGAGAAAACAACCATCTTATATAGACACGTACCGATTTACTGTATTTTGCTTTCTGTTGTATGTTTGTAGGTATGTAAACCATTCCTATAAACTACTTACACAAAAATCGCAATGCCACCACGCTTGATGCTTATACGTAATCGGTATGTCTTCATAATAATCCCCCTGTGCAAGATAATTACTGATCTGATCTGTAAATAGGTAGGTATATAGTTTCCTCATACAATTGACAGTGGTGAAACATGATAAAGTGCAGTTTCGCCCAGGTTGGTAACCAGTAGGTATGACTGGCGTGATAACGGCTAGTTTTTAACCGACTTCAAAAAAAAGGAGGAGGTTCTCAATTCGTCTGTATGTTTTTTTTTTTTTTTTGTATGTTTGTTACTCGATTTCTCTGCCAATTATGAATAGATTTTGATGATTCTTTTTTTGTTTGGTAGATCCTACTTCAGAGGTGGTCCCATTTAAATTTTGTCGAAATTGATTAAGCACTTTTTGAGAAAATCAACAAAAACGAAAAAAAATCTATCTCGTTTGATAAACCTTAGTGAATCAAACTGAGTCGTTGAGCGTGACTTTTTGGATTTGGATGAAATTTCGTGTGTATACTTCAATGGGTTCTTCGATGGTTTTAAAATACAATTGGACCCGGTAGGTGGCGCTGGAATCGAGTTCCAAGATTTGTTTTAATTTCAGGGCAGGACGACGTCTGCCGGGCCCGCTAGTTATATATTATATTTTCAGGACAAACTAGTTTTGCCTAGGATAACATATAATAAGGAATAAACTTTAAAAATTAAAAAATAAAATTATTTTTAAAAATAAAAAACAAAAACCGACTTCAAAACTGTAACCTATACCTATGTACAAACATAAACTAAAAAGTAAAGAATAATATTTTAATTTCAAAGCAAGAGCCTTAAAGGACAATCAACAAAATTATTGATATTTATATATCTATTTAATATTTATAAACAGTTCTTTTTGGAGTCGGTGCCAGCCAAGAAGGACAGTTTAATTCTGCCTTTGTAACAAACTTTCGAAAAGTAGGGGAGCGACGGCGCAGACCTAAGGAACATTACCGTAAGGAGAGGTGTCGTAAGACGTTTTCTCGTATGAACACTTCGTGTCCAGTTCAAAACTGTCCTTCTTCTTGACTGG
The DNA here is from genome assembly GCA_951361185.1 of Ochropacha duplaris. Classification (NCBI taxonomy): domain Eukaryota; kingdom Metazoa; phylum Arthropoda; class Insecta; order Lepidoptera; family Drepanidae; genus Ochropacha; species Ochropacha duplaris. The sequence continues at coordinate 9,704,773 of OX592690.1, forward strand.
CACCGACTCCAAAAAGAACTGTTTATAAATATTAAATAGATATATAAATATCAATAATTTTGTTGATTGTCCTTTAAGGCTCTTGCTTTGAAATTAAAATATTATTCTTTACTTTTTAGTTTATGTTTGTACATAGGTATAGGTTACAGTTTTGAAGTCGGTTTTTGTTTTTTATTTTTAATGTTAGGTACAAACTGTAATAAAACCTTTACTTTCTACTATTTTACGCCACTTTCATTCACTTATCTTTGTCGAAATCACGTTCAAAGCTTGCTCTGCGAAATTGCAAATGTATCTATCTATATAGTTGTTCTTTTAGATGGTGATAAAATAAATCGCTGAGATTCCTTGCGTCGCTGGCAAACGGGGAAGCAAGTCAAAGGTAAAGTATGTTAGTATAGGAGTAATTTTATATTTTACTGTAAATCTGGCTACAGAAATAACATAAATAACGTCGCATCGCTAGGCATTACGCATTCATATTTATGAACACTTGTTTGTGTATGTTGTGCTTGTCTATGCTGTGCTGCAGGCACAGAGCCTAATTAAATCTGCGCAAATTCACCCTTTGAAGTACTTATGTTTAATTATATTATATATACAAGTATATAGTTATATTATATACAGAGTGTCCGGTAAGTAGTTCGACAAACTTAAGGGGGAGATAGTATAGGTTGGCGTATCATCTACCAAATAAGTATACACAAATGAGCTCAAATAGACTGTGATTTAATGATCACCGTTTTCGAGTGTCGACCTAAGTCGTAACTCGTGACGTAGGTAGGTGCGTCTTATACCTACTACATAATTTCTATGATTTTTTTTATCAAGAAAAGACTAAGGGTATTTATGTTTTAAACACGAACCGGTTAAAACAATTACAATCAAATATTTTTGAAATATAACGACACTATAAAAGCTTTATCTAATGTCTCGTTTGTGGATATTTCTTTGTAAATAATCTTCTTATACTTACGTGATAAAGTCATACTGTTGGTTGAAATTATTAGTTATTATTAGCGCTTCCCTGTTGAAAGTAGAAAGGTTTTAGTTTCCATATTTTAAGTGGTTTAGTACTCAATTTACCTTAATCTCATTTTATGATTACGTATGATATGATAATAATGATTTTCAAGTAGATATACGTGTATATTAATTATCTTACCACTTCAAATTAGTAATAAACCATGTTTCAAAATTGCATTCATTTGAACTGGCTCAAAAGCAACACACTACAAAAATCTGCATTGAATTCCTAAATTTCTACTAATCCCATACTAAATGTATGGGAGCGTTTAAATTCAAAATTTTTGATACTTCTCGTTTGATATTGATGTAATTTTACTGATTAGGTAACGTACTTTCGATATCAGTTTATTTTTTTTTGGATATCTGTAATAGTTACGAAATAATCGCCTGGACACACTTAACGATTACATCCTGTATACCTACAGTATGTTGATACCTGTACAACAAACAGTGATCCACTTCTTTCACGTAATAGTTAGTATTCTTCGTTCTTGTCGTGGTAGCCTAGCCTTGCTATTAACCACTCAATACATAGACAGACAACTTGGTGCTACGTGCCAAACGATTTTGAACTAGGTACTAGGTGGTTCACCTCCAATCCAGGTTTGTCGACCGTAATAAGTATACACTACGAATAGTAGGTACCTACCTATGGTGAATGCTCACTGCTGGTTGCGTTTATGTAGTTTGTCTCTACAATAAATTTAATAATTAGTTTTGATATTTCATTATTATCTATGTATCACGTATCATCAAGGATTTTATTAAGTGGTTATGAAACGAAAATAATGTATATTCAATAGTTATTTTCAAGCGTTTATGAGTCTAATTTCTAACGCACTGTTGGGAAGTTTACTTTTACTAATAAGATGGCAATAAACTCGGCATTTACTCTTATTCATACAATTATTTATCTAGTATCACGGATAATACTCACATAATAATTAAAATATAATAATAATATAATTATGAAATGAAAGGAAAAACAATTACTTAGTAACTTAGTACACAACAAACTTAAGCAGACCAGCCTCCACAAGCAGCACCTGTTCACAAGAATGACGCAAATGGCAGCCATCGTTAAACTTACATTTAGAACACATAAGCATGATTAATATAAGAATTGCATTTATTATTGTATGATCATATTTTTATTTTATATCGGACTCGTATTTTTTCTTGCCTCATTCGTTAAACGGGTTAATAAATAATGCATAATTAAACCCTGCCGTACAAGAATCGATGATAACAAAATTACAAATCTATTTTTAAAGCAAAATATATTCGTTAAAAATTCATAAGGGAGGAGATCAATTTTAAATTAGATTTGATCTTACCAATTCATGCGAAGAACAGGCTGATAAATTAATATCTTTATTCAGATGTCGATGGTGTGAAAAAAGTACAATAAATCTAGGAACTAATTATATATTCGCTGATAGCAAGAAACATTTAACAAAAATATCTGAGACATTTAAATTCTCTAAAACAGTAAGGTGCGTTGAAGTCTACTAGGAGTAGATAATATGCGGTATCAAAAGCGGGTAAGATCGGTTTTTGACGTACATAGGTAGACAAACATATTATAATGGTTTAGGGCGCGAGAGAGCTACCTATTATACAAAATATTATCCTATCCTATCCTACTAATATCATAAATGCGATAGTATGTTTGTGTGTGTTCAGTGTTGGAGCCATGGTAAAAGTTGTTCAGAAAGATAAACCTAACATAAGTTTCGAAAACTTGTCATACCCGATAATACCTACATAGAATGCTGATCGGTGAAGTATTGTTTTGAATAACATAACATGAGTATACGTGGTACTGCAACCAATTTCCAAATCTGCTGCTCGCATTCAAGTATTTACAAAATATAAGTCCTGACTTGCGCGAGAGTGGTGCGCCAGCGCAACATGAGCGCCGCGCCGTGCCGCCTGCGCCATGCCCGCGCTGTCGCGCGCCGGAACGAATTCATGTTGGACGATAAAGTGAGATTTGCCATGCCTCAATCGGTCTATGCATACCATGTATGTTCTACGTAACATAACTTATTGAATATATAACTTGCTTCTGCCAGCGACTTCGTCCCCGTGGAAGTCGGAATACAGCACAAACTAAATTTGTTATTTGTTATATATAGTTTGCGATTGTTTACGTAGATTTCCAATGACAACAAAAATTTCATTGAGTGTAGCTACTTTATGCATAATATATTTATATCATTTACGTGAAGGAAAATTAAAATAAATAAGTACTTCGCCGTCTATATGTCACAGAGCTGTATCTTACCGTACCTAATAGGTAGTTGAATTTGTTACAGAATACATTTTACTGTGGCCTGTGTCGATCTCATAAGAGTAGGTAGATAGGTGACGAAAGATTTTTATTGTTTCAATTTGATTATACATATGCAACATGCAAGAAACAGGTACCTAGCACTTATCTGGGCGAACAAGCTTGGCCCTTTTTTTTGTAAAGACGCGTTTTTTTTTTCATATTTCACTCACGATACTTTTAGTATATAATACAAAGATTATTCATAAAAAGCTATTTATTTATAGGTATCAAAAGGCTGACAAGCACGCACGCGCCAATTGAAGGTTAATTGATAGGTTTACCATCACCTATGGACATAGGCATACTTGGAGAATTGCCACCGTGATTAATTTGATAATCAGATCCGATAAAACGAAACTATATGATGCAATAAGTAATAAAATGTTCCGTCCCTCTTTTTTAGGGTTCTGTACAACTACAAAACACGGAACCCTTATAGGATCACTGGTGCGTCTACTGGACCAAATCAGGTGAAATTTAGTAGGATGGTGTAATTCTATGACCCAAACACAGATGTGCCAAGTAAATATTTTTTTTTAAATAAGGGTCATGCAAACCTTACTGTGTGTGTATCAAAAGAAGAAACTCGTTATGAGGATCTCAAATATATTATTGTAAAATAAATAGTTCTGATGTTATTCATGAAAGAAGACGAAAATTGGCCACCACCTGAACTCCGAAACGGCCGTGTCCAAAATAAAAAAAAATACAAAATATAGTTCATTGCTTGTAGATTACAGGAAAACCTAGAAGAATTCTATGAATTGAAAGTAAAGTGGTAATCTGAATATCATACGTTCACTGACTTTGGCATTGTACGCAGAACCCTCTCCACGCGAGTTCAACTCGCACTTGGCCGGTTTTTGTTATAAAATCCAGCGCAAGCACCGTGTAAATTACTTCGTGATGGTCAAACGAACAAATAGACAATATAAAAAAAATGAAATGTATTTTATATATTTTTTTTAGTGTCCAGCCAGACGCGCTGTCTAAATCCGCTGACATGCAGCGGATTTATTATATGTACCTAGGCACTAGCTAGAACCCGATTGCAGATCCACCTACGGGGTCCAATTGTAAAAAAAAACATCGCAATCCGTGAAGCCAATTAAGAGCAGTTTGATTTTGGAGTTTGATGGGGATATTTTGAATCCTGATATATTCTATCAGCAAAATACTTAATTAGAAATAAAAATCCCGAAGAAGGACGTAGGCTACTTGATGTAAAATAAGGATGAAAGGCACGATTTGTTAGAAATAAATTTCACGCGGAAGTAGTTGCATTTGTGTTAGCATTAGGTCTACAAAAATGATCTTTACCCTATGACATTTCGACAGTTGGTTCCCACAAAGTGGGAAATAGTTATTTGTTATACAAGAGTGTAAAGTTGTTTATTAACCGCGTGCTCAATTTTGATGACCGAGCAAGCGAAGGATTCTAAAATTGAATCACGAGCGTAGCGAGGGATTCAACAATTAGAATCCTGAGCGTAAGCGAGGGAATCAAAAGAGCACGAGGTGAAAAATCTTTGCACTCGAGTGCAACACGTAATTTTTCATCCCACCTCAGCGAGGAAATTACTAAATGCAAAAAAAGAAAATGGCGCGCGCAAAGCAAATTAAAAAAAGTACACCAAGAAGATCCCGAGTCTGAGTTTAAAAAAAAAGGATGTATGATAAATTCGGCACCATGGAGGGAGAAGTAAACAGGTTTAATGATGTTTTGAATTCACAAACATAGTGCACACGATGTTCTATTTACTTTATCCTCTAGAGGATAATAACGGCTTTTACACTCCGATATCGAAGAGCAAAAATACTCTTTCCGAGATGGGGGCATGAAATAGTTATTTGTTATACAAGAGTGGAAAGTTGTTTATTAACCGCGTGCTCAATTTAGAATCCTGAGCGTAAGCAACGGAATCAAAAGAGCACGAGGTAAAAAATCTTTGCACTCGAGTGCAACACGTGATTTTTCTTGCCGGTTCTTCTCAGTTGAAGGCTGACTTCCGAACCGGTGGTAACTTCTGTAATTCGACCTTCATAGGTGCCCTTCTAGGGCCTAACCTGAATAAATGGTTTTGACTTTGGGTTTAACTTTGATGTATGATAAATTCGGAACCATGGAGGGAGAAGTAAATAGGTTTAATGATGATTTGAATTCACAAACTTAGTGCACACTATGTTCTATTTACTTTCTAGAGGATAATAACGGCTTTTACACTCAGATATCGAAGAGCAAAAATACTCTTTCCGAGATGGTGGGATGAAAACATATTTTGATACCCAAAAAATACAGGAAAATGTATACACCTTGTTTTTCATAACATGTACGTACACAATAGTACAAAACACGATTCGTTACACTTAATGCTCTCTTACGTGAGAGAATCTTGCGTGGCCACATACTTGGCATATTTATTACATTATATATTTATGTCTTACCTATCCATCATGTAATGAGGATCATATTCATAACAATAATTATACTGAGTAAATAGACGTTACCAAATACTACTGCCTTTCCATAATGCGATGTAACAGGATTGTAATGTAAATAAATATATTATGTATATATTATTACCTTGGGCTTGTGTTTTACCACGATTTCACCGCGGTAAGTCATGATGTGGCCCAAGGTGTATGCACACAAAGCTTAGAATTTTGACTTAATGGTACCTACCCTACCACCGTCTGCTCTGTCGTTTCATCTTTGTTTCATATAATATGACCCCACGCTTTTTTTTACAATAAAATATTTTTTTTTGCTAATCACACTATCCTTGATTTAAATTTATTGATTTTTTTTTTACCTTTTAGATAGATTTTTTATAAATGCGTGTTTTTTTTTGTTTTTTAGGGTTCCGTACAAAAAAACGGAACCCTTATAGGATCACTCATGCGTCTGTCGGTCCGGTCATGTCACAGACATTTGCTCCGAATCTACTGGACCAAATCAGGTGAAATTTGGTAGGATAGTGAAATTCTATGACCCAAACACAGATGTGCAAACTTAATAAATATTTTTTTTAAATAAGGGTCATTTTCGGGGGACAAATTAGGAAATTAAAAAAAAGTTTTGCAAACCTTACCGTGTCATATGTATATCAAATGAAAGGGCTCGTTATGAGGATCTTAAATATATTTTGGTGAATATTGTCAAATGAATATTTTTATTTTATTCATGAAAGAAGACGAAAATTGACCATTCCCCCCCCTGATCTCCGAAACTACTGAGCCCAAAATTAAAAAAAAAATACAAAATATAGTTCATTGCTTGTAGATTACAGGAAAAATTATAAGAATTCGATCAATTAAAAATGTGGTAAACTTAATATAATACGTTCACTGACTTTGGCATTGTACGGAACCCTCTCCACGCGAGTTCAACTCGCACTTGGCCGGTTTTTTTTAAACTATTATTTATTAAAACTATAATTTATATTTCGAGCGCAAGAATCATTTCTTGTCAAAGCACATAATGTCTATCTGTTTCACCTTGGTGTATACAGCTTGTTCAGTTGGGAAAATCACGTAGAATCAGTTTATTTACGGTTTAGTTCCACTGTAAGTTGTAAACACTCCTCTCTTCCGTTTGAAGTCATAAACACTAGCGAAACGAAGGCTTACTAATGTCGATGCCCACTTAGCAATCGACTTTTATCACAAACCAAACATTTTTATTTTTTATTGGCCGAGCGAGGGAAGCGTCTCGTTTTCAGCTTGGACAGAAATTATTTCGCATATCCAGCGCTGTCTGTCTGTCTGTTCTCCTCTACAGGTCGCATTTCTCAACAGATTCTTGTAATTTTATATGCAGGTTCGATATAAATGTCAGATTTTTTATTTTTTCCAAATGGTGATTGAAAACGTAAAATATGTGTTTTTTTTAATTCACATAACTTTCGCGTGTTCCACAGCTCTCAGAGCCACAAGATTAAGGAATATCGCTTCATAACCTCAAGATTCAAGTTATCCCCATACTACCAACTTGGAAAGTCTTGTTTGTTTACCAGAACCTACCTATGTAATCTTTGTCAAAGTAGGACATTCACATGTAGGGTAGGTGAAGGATGTAGGTGTGTGTGTATGTTATGTAGACTTATGCGGGGCATACCTACCTGCTTATCGATTAATTGTCTATCGAAGTGGATCATGCGGGGCTTTGGTTTCTATTCTTTAAATATAGTTTTATTATTTATGAGTTGCTCGCAATTTTGTTTGGATAATTTTTACATAAGATTATAATTTTATTTACAACAAATGTACAAAATATACAACCAAATGTACAACTATAATATATAAAAAAAACTTCTTCGAGGCTGCCGCTGCTGCCAATCGGCAAGGTTCCTAGGAGACTGGCAGCGTTTTCTCTTTGGATGGCCAAGCTAATGCGTTGGCGGAAAAAGCTCCCCGCCCACCGGTCACCCGAGGCCTCGATTATATTTTACATAAAATATTGCGAAACGACGAGCTTCAGACCCCCACGGACCCATGGTCTCAACCGCAAAAGGCATAAATTGATAATTTGGACCAATACAGGCGTACTTTTTGAATTTTGAATTTTCCGCACCATTCGCAGCCGCTCCCGCGGCTTTACAAGTCACCGGTAAGTGAGATGGCGCAAGTGTATCGACACAAGTGGCATCCCACATCAACGGCTTGCCGACACTCCACGGGATCAAAGTCATACCATCCGGCCTCTTGCCGTCGCCACGCGAAATACCGACTGGTTCCAGTACAGAAGGCACGCCGGCGACAACAAGAGCCCTACGGATAATATCATTAAGAGCCACGTGGCGTGAAATACGACCGGCGCTTTGACAACACGAAAGCCCATGATGGCCGAGCTCATTGACAAGATCCCCACAGCGGCAGCGATGAGGATGATTGGACCTGGAACCAAGACGAAGACAAATGCACAAGTTTAATGTTATGCGGTCTAACAAAGTCCCGATATTACTGGATGGAATGGCTTGCAACCAGTGACCTGATTCACTCTGAGAGACAGCTAACAAACGTGCCCGGTCCGAATCAGTAGAAAAATCAGAAAATAAAATTTCCCAAGTTTTTTCGCAAAGAGGTTTGTCCCATTCTCTCTGAGAGTGACTCAAGGTCGGAATATTAGCGCCTGGACAAGCTGCCTGCCAAGCATTTCTGGCATCGGATAGGTAAGAAACCTCAACAGATCCAATAGTTGGTTCCAAAACAGATCTGACAACGTCACTCACACTGTATACCGAGGACAGAAATGCCGGCAGTGATACGCTAGAAATTTTACGCACTCCTAGGCCACCATATCGTACGGGTAGGGTGGCTTGAGACCACACTTTGTTGTCGTCTAGGCAACAATTTAGGATTTTAGAAAGATAAATTTTGATCATGTTGTCCAAAGTTTCTAATAATTGATCGAATTTGAATAAGTGGGTGCAGCGGAGTAAATACGTAAACTTCGGCACAAAAAGACATAGTCGTACAATAAAAAATGCATAATGCGCATTTATGTCATAAAGTCGATTAGAATTCATTAAAATTTTGTATCTTTTGCTCAAAAAACCCAGGAATGGATTCATCTAAGACGGGGGATTTAGACATTGTATTTCTCCTTCTTAAATAAAAGCTTTAATATACTTACTAAATTCAACTGTCAGTATGTTTAGCTCGAATCTTGCAATTTAATTTAAAACCAGTTCCACCAGTTCAACTGAGCTCAAGTTTTACAAACAATTTGGTTGTTTGTGACAATACAAACTTGTACGCTTAGATTAATGATAATATTTATAAGTTTGTACGTGGGTATACAAAAAAGCTTGGTGTGGAATTAGGTTTTTTTAAACGTTTTATTATTGTTAGAATTGTACACACAGCATCCTTATACTATGCACAGGTATCTAGTAAGTAGTACGAAAACCTAAGAGGAGATAAGTGGGCGGGTAACCTAACAAATAAACAAAAAATACCTCTGTAAAGTGACACCATTTTCGAGATATTTAACATCAGAAATTCAAAAATAAAAGTAAGGAAAAGGAACATTTTTAAATTAAATCCCTGTAAATAGGGGTCCCGGGTGTAAAATAGGAGTGAAATCCGCGCGAGTGAAACCGTGGAGTAGAAAGGTAGATTAATACGTGAAAAAAAACTTTGTTATACCCCTTTTCCTCCTCTGTCTGTCAATCGATTTTCTTCATTTTTGTTAGTAGCTATTAATTACTTGAATCGCGAGGAATTTCTAATCTTTGATTGGTACGCGCGTCCCGCGAGCTTTAGTATTATCAATAAAAAATAAATTGAAAGCAGTTAGTAATAGTATTTCTTATCCTAATTTCTATTTTATGCACTTTGGATTACCTTTGGAGGAATATATTTCCTCCAGATACATCATCTGCTTGGGGAGTTCATGTATTATTAAGATTTACCTACTAGCGGTCAATTATCTTTGTTTGTTGTAGACGTAACTTATTCCGACGTTTTTATGTGGTACAATTATTACACGTAGAGTAGGTACATATTTTTATTCCCAGGTATATTTATGTGTTCGTTTTTTATACTATAATTGTAAGTTTTGTGAATTACTACGCACTTTGTACTAGAATCCTTGTTTTAAGCTGAATATACTTACATTGTGATTTGTGGTAGGCATGTGCTATTTGTTTTATAAATATTTTATACTATTCTATTACTTCGTCTTCTTCATATCGTATTTCCACAACAATTTTGTAAACGTTTTTGAAAGCATGGAGGTAAACAAATGTAAATGCTTCGGTAGGTATATTACGCATATTATAGCCACTGCAAATTATGTTAAAAGATTTTCTTGACAATGAACACGACTAGAAGACGTTATGAATATTTTTCTATGTGATAAAATAATATATCTGTGTTTTCGCTAGCGTCAACTTGACCAACCAATGATATGCAAATTAATTTTATTTACGTCATTTGTATTTACAGGACGAGACCGGGCGCCTGATGAGGCGTAACATCGTAAGATACGCTATTTTAGCGTACGTTATCACTCTACAGAGGGTATCGCTAAGGGTGAAGCGCCGCTTTCCCACGTGGCAGCACGTGGTTGACTCCGGTAAGTGCACAGGGCACATTGAGATCCAAGTTGCAGGAGTAAAAAACCCAAATCAATGTAATTTATCTCTTCCAGGTCTTATGTTGGAAAGTGAGAGGAAAGTATTTGAGAAGATGGATGGGAAGAGCCCCATGTCTAAATACTGGATGCCGCTTGTGTGGGCGACGAATATCATAAACAGAGCGCGAAAAGACGGTCTCATTACAAGTGATCACATAGTACAGACGCTGTTGGTGGAGCTCTCAGATATCAGGAGAAGATTAGGAGCGTTAATTGGATATGATACAGTGTGTGTTCCTCTCGTTTATACACAGGTTAGCACATCCTTTTATGTTTATTTCCCGCGTGGATGTTGAGTAGGTAGGTATGTACCATATCTACTCGTATGTTGCAAAAAGCACTAAACTAGTTTCACATGTTCATATTTGTCTATGCTATTTTGATAGTGTTGTTCATGGGATTCTTATGCGTTTAATAAATTATTGTGGAGTAGGTACTTATCTAAAAGACATGCCACTTAATCAGGCACTGATTCACCTTGAGAAGAGAATCCAAATCGATGTAAATAGAGACAAATATATTGGTTTTTATTTTTAAACCACCCGTGGAATTGTATTGTTTTCTGACAATAGCGTACCTACAATTTAGTGATAGATTTAAATATGACGAATTATAAATTTTAATACGTAGGTTATACCTACTTCTATAGTAATTTGACTTTTCAATAACTGAAAGTGTTTTCTTCATTTAGATTTTTTTGAACAGGACAACGTCTATTGGGTCTGCTACAAATAAAATGTAATAAAACTATGTCATATCGCAACCACGAGGTATCGAGCCAAGACGATTAGTAACATTAGGTACCACCCTGAATGACAATAGCAATTCTTTGAGCAAAGTAGGTAGGTACATCATGTGCGAGCTCACGTTACGAGAGACCACGTAGTTCACCTTAAATGCAACCGTAGCGAAACTCTCAAAATACAGGGTTATTATTCCGTCTGCGATGTTGAAAATCGCACTATGGAGTCGGATCAAGGAAGAAACAATTTCAATGCCAAGCTAATTTAAACTTTATCGATAGCATGGGTGACTGTATCGCTGAACTTATCTAATTACATTATTATGACACATTGTCACATAGCATTATGTCGTTCATATGAGCGTTTCACCGGAATACTTTATTGTGAGCATACTAGCAGGATAATAAAAACGTGCCTTTTGCATGTTTTAAACTCATAAATGTTTGAGCAAAGCAAATCAGTTCCAATGATAACAATTATGTATCTGAGTGAGCATGGTCGACCGCTCCTGACGTGTTTTATTTACGTATAACATATTTTACATCCCGTTCATTTAATCGTTTTCTCATGAACTTCATATATGAGTAAGTTCACACGCCAAACGAGTTTACCAATCACGGTGAAAATACTCCAAAACGGATCTCCATATGAATGAAGTATTATTTCAAGAACAATATAGGCCTGAGAAGACAAAGGACGGTGACCGGTTTTCAACATAACAGCTCGTTTCAATATCCAAACATTTGGGGCACTTGGATTTTTACATTTAGAATGGTCCATATGATAATTAATATGTATAACTATGAATACACTCATGCATGACATATAGCATAGGTATGCGATATCGGTTCAACGGTTCAACATCATTGAAAAACGTCTACGTCCGCATTTAGTGAACTATTTAGATTATTCTGTGCTTATGGAAACTAATCTATTTATTTATTCAATTAACTTAGAAATAATTATTAGTACTTATGTTTTTAATATTTTCGCTATAATCTTATCTTAAGCATAAAGTACGATTTATAATAAAGAGTGATGCCTCCTATTAATACAGGTATTTCATACTTAAAAGGAGGCTTCGAATACTGTTTTGAAAATTGAAGGGTTGTAATTCTAAAGTGTCTAACTGCCAATTGTATGTTTTAGATATATAACAAAAAAGATTGTGAAAAAGACAAATTAATGAACTAATTCGAAACTGCATCTGTGTGTGAGTACCTACCTATAAAAATCAATGACACAGGCACTTGGATCCATTTGGATATTATTAGGCGCCAAGCCCTATTTTGGTAATAATATCGTTTTTTTTGTACTTAGACTCTTTAGAACCCTTCAATTGTAAAAATATAATATAGTAGCTACATAAACATTTTGTAGGATTTGTATTTATCTATAAATTTCCTCCATGTAATATTATTTTCTTTCAGTAGGTAGGTACTTACTTATATTTAAAGTATGAAGATATAGATAGATAGAGATAATGATTTAAATTCCAGGTGGTGACGTTGGCCCTGTATACGTACTTTGTGGCAGCGCTGATGGGTCGACAGCTAGTACCGCCTGCTCCCGGCAGCACCTCAAAATATGAACCTGACGTTTATTTCCCACTCTTCACAGCACTTCAGGTACCTATTTATATATTTCACTTACTGCTACAAAAGAAACAAACCAATACCAACTTGTTTACCTTGCCTACCTGCGTATTAAATTCTGTAAAAATGAACTATTAATTATAACCGAGAGATATCTACGCAAAGACTTTTAACGTATAGGTACTAATAGACAGGACATTGCGAACAAAATCGTAATCCGATATTTATGTCCAGTGGACATAAGTCGCTCAGTCTAGTCTAGTTTATTCATAGATAGATGACGTTACTGAGGCATGGAATGGGATCACAGTTTTTTTCTATGACATTTCTTCTGATAGCCGCTCTATTGTATCTATTTTTTTTTGTTTATTCTGGATAAGCTTGTGTTTGACCACAATCTCACCATGGTAAGTGATGATGTGGCCGAAGGTGGTAAGCACACAAAGCTTAGATGGGAACTGGCTCTCAAGTGCAGCTGTCGGAACACACCGATAGGTGCTTGGCGACAGATTTTCAACTTGAGGGTGGTAGCCAACCAGTCGGGTACTACAAAGTACCCTACCACCATGCTATGGTTTCCTCACGATGTTTTCCTTCACCGAAAGCTCAAGCTCATTGTAGGATTAGAACCCACGACCTTCGTCGCGGTATCCGACGTCACTTACCACTGAGCTATCATCGCCTTAAAATCTTCTATCTTTAAATCGCTTTGTATCTACGTATGTTCGCTTTATAAGAAATGTGATAAGGAAAGAATAAACCAACAAATCGTCAAATATGCTTACGCATTTAAAATATTAATATGATAACGTTAACGTGTTGTCCAGTGAAATTAAATAATCTAATAATACAATTAAAGCCATTACTAAAAGCGTCCGTTTCGAGTACGCCTCTCTCGCCCGTGCCTCACTCAGGTAGGTAGGTAGGTATCTCAGTACGCATCGAGGCCGCTCGAAGGTCACTAGTAAGTAAACTTAAAACTCGTAAAATAAGTTACTTCACCCATCTGAGTATTCTCAATAAACAATTTTCTTAGTAGGCAATTCTCGAAGCCTTAAATTTTCATGTTCAGATATTATCTATATTGTAATTCATAAGGAACCCTAAAAAGCACCTGTTCCCATACGCATAGGCACGATTGGTGTTTTCTATTAGGTATATGGAATTACCATCTCTGGTGCCTAACCAGCTGGGTATAGCGCTATTGCCTTTGAAAGTGGAACGATTTTAACTAACTTAAATGCTAGCTACTGCTTAATAGTGGGAGTGCTACTGAACCATCTGACTAACCCGTTTCCCACAAAGCTAGATTTTTTTTAAATGAGATTTTATTATCAGCCAATTAAGAAAGTACCGCTCTGGCAGGCATCTCGCGGTTACGTCATCATCCCAAAAATTTTTAAAATGCGCAAAAAAAATTAAAAAAAAACCTTCTCCCACAAGGCTACAATTTTAATATGTTATAATTTACATGTGTAAGTGTAAAAATAAATTGCCATCCTATTTTGATGGTTGCAAGTATGTGCCAGAACATAGTAAAGTTGTCATCGGGATAGTCATTCATAACAAGGCTCAAATTTTGAGGGAACATTCATTCAGTTGTTTAAAAAATATATGTAAACAGCCAGAACATTCTAGCGGTTACAAGTACCTGCCAGACGAGTATACAGGTTGATTTTTTTTGATTGAAATAATTTTTAATTTTGTACACTCGTTGAACTTGACTGATAACCCACTCGCATTAAAAATGAGTCTCGAGCCTGATTTTGATGAAAACTAATACGGCATCATTAGATTTTTGATAAAATATGTTTTCAATTCAGGCATCAAATCCGTTGATTTTGAGATTTACACATTCAATATTATTATACCATCTAGTAATTTTGTTAATAAGAATCAAATTTTGGGAAGTAATAACATACGGAAAAATAAAGGAAAGTGTTCATTTTTAATAAATTTATAAATATTTTTGTATTTTCATACATTTCCTACTACATGTAGATGAGTACCTACTGTAGTTACGTATAGCAAGTCAAACTGTTTGGTACAATGCCCATGTCATGAAATTATAAGGTTATGTTGTGGTGCTTAATGCGAGTGGTAATGAGTCAAGTCCAACGAGTGTACAAAATTAAGAATTATTTCTAATAATTTCATAGTACGATAGGTGCAATAATTTGTGGAAATATACAAAAAATGTTGATCAATTTATTAAAAAAAAGAGTACTTTCTTTATGTTTGCCATGTGTCATTACTTCTGAGAATTTGATTCTTATTAGCAACATTATCGGATGGTGTAATAATACAGAATGTGTATTTTTTTTCAAATTCATCGGGTTCGTTTTCTGGCTTGGGGAAATATTTTTTCGAAAATCGAATGATGCAGTTTTAGTTTTAATTTAAATCGGCCTCGAGACTCCTTTCAGCATTTTTCGATATTCCCTTTAGTTTAGGATTTGGCCATCCACGCCCACTTGAAGAATTCATCCTGTATAGTAGTCATGACGCTCGATGAGAGTGCGAGCGCAACGGATTTTTACGAGTTTTAATGAGAAAGAAAGGATATGATATATTATATTGTGAAGATATGATGAAGGATCACTGAAATTAAAGATAAACAGAGTTATATGTATTTTTTATTAATCTTAACAAATATTTATTATTAAAACTTATTAATCAAATCGTCTCCATATGTCTTTATATATAATATTATTATGGTTATTCACCTTCTGAATCATAGTGAAACACTATACATATTATAAAATCAAATTAAAAGAAAGAAAATTAAAACAAAATAAAGTTTCAGGAAACTGTACGCCGCATTTTTGAGAAATGAGGTTGACAGTTCAGCATTTTGTTACTATTTAATTAATCCCACTAATATTATAAATGTGAAAGTTTGGATGGATGGATGGATGGATGTATGTTTGTTACTCATTTACGCCAGAACGGCTGAATGGATCTGGATGAAATTTGGCATAGAGATAGGTTATAGTCTGGAACAGCACATAGGCTAATTTATATCCCGGGATAAGATTCCTCGGGAACGCGGGTGAAACCGCGTGGTGGAAAGCTAGTAATAATATTGATGTAAAAATTTGTGTGTGCGTGTGAGGTCGTGAGCGTGTGCGTATCTCAGTATTATATAGGTACTCGTCTGGAAGATACATGCAACCGCTAGAATGTTCTGGCTGTTTACATATACTTTTTAAATAATTATAAGCCAATATTAAAGTGCCTACAACGTTAACACCAGAAATTAATGGTTGGATTATTGACCATAATAAATAAATATATATATAATTTGTATGAAGGTGACACTGTGCCATCATCTATTTATGATGCTCTCTTATAATCAGATCCAATCAAAATGATTCAGAAGATGAATAACCATAATAATATTATATATAAAGACATATGGAGACGATTTGATTAATAAGTTTTAACAATAAATATTTGTTAAGATTAATAAAAAATACATATATGTAACTCTGTTTATCTTTAATTTCAGTGATCCTTCATCATATCTGCACAATATAATATATCATATCCTTTCTTTCTATCATTATAACTCATACAAATCCGTTTCACTCGCACTCCCATCGAGCGTCATGACTACTATATACTGGTCTGGCAGGTACTTGTAACCGCTAGAATGTTCTGGCTGTTTACATATATTTTTTAAACAACTGAATAAATGTTCCGTCAAAATTTGAGCCTTGTGGGAGTAGGCTTATGAATGACTATCCCGATGACAACTTTGCTATGTTCTGGAACATACTTGCAACCATCAAAATAGGTTGGCAATTTTTTTTACACTTACACATATGTAAATTATAACATATTAAAATTGTAGCCTTGTGGGAGAAGGTTTTTTTTATTTTTTTCGCGCATTTTCAAAAATTTAAGGGATGATGACGTAACCGCGAGATGCCTGCCAGAACGGTACTTTCTTAATTGGATGATAATAAAATCTTTTAAAAAAAATCTAGCTTTGTGGGAAGTGGGTTACTCAAAAGGTTCAGTAGCTCTTAGGCTATAATATTTTTATTGTTCAATGTACGAGAACATGTATCTACCTATCATGTGACATTATTTCAATGGCTGCAAATAACTTTTCTCCAACGAGGCTTGATCTACCTACACTTTTAATAATGATAAAAATATTTTCTTTACAGTTTTGTTTCTACGTGGGATGGTTGAAAGTAGCTGAAGTGCTAATTAATCCTTTTGGGGAAGACGACGATGACATAGAGCTGAACTGGCTAATTGACAGACATATAAAGGTAGGTTTATAACAGGTTTGACCTTTTGGACGAGCTCGACGACATACCTACTCAAACTTTCGTATTCTAGAGCCACATCACATGTCAGCTATTTCAAAGAAGTATCAACTACGACAGTTTTCACTGACAGGTTTCACGATAAAGAATGCAGTTCGATTGACCTGTCACGCTACAAGCGGTGGGTTCGATTCCCAACCAGGGCAGTTTGGGTGTACCTAAGTTATTTATTTTTTTAGGGTTCCGTACCTCAAAAGGTTAAAAAGGAACCCTTATAAGATCACTTGTCCGTGTGTCACCACCGATTTTCTAAGGAACGGGTGGACCTAGCAAGTTGAATGCTTATTTGCAACCGTGAAACAAGGCCTTATTTGTTTTCTTATTAGCAAGTTTCCCGCAAACGGTTCTGTAAAATTGTACTTTTTCCTCTCCAGGCTGCGTACATGATAGTTGACGAAATGCATGAGGAGCATCCAGAACTACTCAAGGACCAATACTGGGAGGAAGTGGTCCCAAAAGACTTGCCGTATACCGTAGCCTCTGAGCACTATAGACGACACGAGCCACCTTGCTCCGCTGATCATTACAAAGTTAAGGCTGAAGATGCAGTCTATGCGAATGTGCAATCCCCCAGAAAAAGCCACGATGAAACTTATGCCGATTATGTAAGTATAGTAGTTCCTATTAAAGTTATTAAACACCACCAGAAACTAACTAAAAAATAAAAATAGTGCGGTCGGTAGACCCCCGTCAGAGATCCTTAGAAGGGTTCATTTTTCATAAAAGAATAAATAAGTGACTGTATATGATGATTTGTTACTAAATTAACCCGCCGTTCTATTTGAGCATGATTGAGTATTTACGATACCTACTTACATTGTTTATCCGAATGTAATTATTACCATAGCTAATTAATTATAGCTGTTTACTGTGTTTTACTGTCATAATACTTATACAGTAGTATTACAAAATCTGTTACTCCATTTCTTCTATAGGAAAGCGTTGATACGCCACTAGTGGAGCGAAGAAAGAACTGGTTTCAGAGACAGATATCAAGAATGGGATCAGTGCGGTCCGCGTCGACTGCATACTCTTCTGGAGGATTATTCGGAAGAAATCGGCACAACTCTGTTGTATATTCGAGCCCCGAAGCAGGTCAACCAACCGTTCTATCAGCACCTCACCACAAAATGTCTTTATATGAACGTCTGGTTGGACGCAAGTCCGGTCGTGGGCAACACCGGCAGAACTCTAGGCACGGTACGTCTATTTCCTTTATTCAATCATATTAATATACTTAAAAAACATGGTTAAACAGAGATTTTATTATTAGCATGTCCGTTCCCCATTACCGATTAATTAAAATGCAGTAGATATAGTCACTGTGGTAGGAGCGCAGAAACTTCTTTTATAAATTTAAAGCTTGTGTTAGACCATTAATCTCACCATGACCTATATGAATTAGCCGAAGATGGTAAGAACACAAAGCCTATATAGAAACTGGTACTAAAGTGCTACTGCACGCCACACACACGGTTGGTGGCGACAGATTTTCAACTAAAGGGGTGGCTACCATATCGCGAAGCATGGTCGTATCATATGGTCACCTCACGATATTTTGCATCAACGAAAGGATTTGAGACCTCGACCTTTTAAACAAGAATCGACTTCACTACTGACTGAACTAGCATCGCCTTTAAAAACCTTTTAATCGTGTTGTATTTATTTTACATAGGTAAAATTATAGGCTATACTCCAAGGCTATACTAGAATGAGAGATGATAAGTTCATGTCTCGATACTATTGTATTAATCCTTAATCGCTATATCGCGTCTTTATCCCCATTGTAATGTTCATGTCTGTGTCATTAATGTTGCCAGCCGCAAGATCCATATACTTGTGATATTGTTTGTTTATTTGGAATACTTCACCACATTATGTAATCTTTTTTTATTCAAGGTGGCCAAAAAAGCAACGGATCAGCCGTTCCCGTGACACTGCGCAACCGACCTCGTATACCCACGCCGGACGTGACGAAAGAGGTCATGGATCGTGAGAATCGACTCGCAATGGGCATGCAGAACATGGGAGTTATCATGGCGCACCAAGGCTACCAAAACGAGGTGCCGGTGCTTGGAGCTCTTGTGCTATCGCCAATTCAGGAGCTCGACAGCGGTTCGGTGAACAATACGCTGCACGCCGGTCAGCCGGGCACCACTGCGCTGGCGCAAGCGGTGCTGGCTCCGGGCGGTCTGGCGCCCATGTTAACGGCCTCACCCGTGACACTCTCTCCAATGGGAGTATCTCAGCTGACGTCACTAGTAGGGTCAACGCCATCGACACCACGCGCGGAGCGGGGTGCTGCCGACGGCGCTGGGGGCTCCCCTCACCCACCCCATACCACTATCACCGAGCTGCCTTCGTCGGATCGCGATAGCGAGCACAGCGCAACTTGTACCGGCACTCCTCCAGAGTTCACACGCAAACCTAACGGTTCCAAAAGAGGAGAGGTCTACGTATGAAAGAGAAAAGTATTTTTGATACGTCACAACATAAATCACACCCTCGACACTTGATACAAGCGAACTAATTTCATTATCTACTTTTACTACCTACCTGAGTAACGGCCTGTCTGTATGTTGTGGGTGTACCTACATACCTACTATACTATTACGTTCGTTACGGCGGCGGGGTATGAGTGTAGCGTCTTTACGTAGTAATAGCATAGCTATAACAAATAATACTAACCTTATAGATTAGCGTAAGAATCAAAGGTCTGACACGTACAGTAGCGAAGTAGAAGTTAAGGAAAGCCAACAAATATGATCGAATTTTCAAAAATAATGTAATATGATTTATGTACATTATGCATACATTACAGTACATTATATTATGTATTGTATGGCGTAGCCACCTAGCTTAATTACCCGTTGAATATAAGCTCTTTACTAAACAGCGCCATTGAACTAGCGGCCTGAATGAAATGCCTGAATGATATTCTGCCGTAGCGTCTAATACCTAAAACATTTCGTACAATATGATGACCATGTGAAATCCACGTATTCTATACAATTCCTAGGCAATATATATAATACTGAATGCACGCCAGTAACGTAAATCCTTTCTATTCAGAATCTACATATAATAAATGTAGTTAGTTTAGAAATAAATGTTGTAAAAGTTAAACGTTATCGATCCAAGTGCTCTCAGCTGTTTGATTGCATGGCTGAATATCATTCAGACTCCTAGTATGGTTAATTAGCTGATATTAACTATATTGTAAAAATTACGTTTTATTGTATTTTACATTATTATTTTCTATACCTACATAGTTCACCGGGCCCCTTGAAGGCTAATTTAGTTCACAAAAAGTATTAGCAATCCAAACGAGTGTGCCTATGTAAATAAACCAATCACACACATCGGTATTTAGCCGACGCGTGTGCTCAGTTTCTTTACAATTTTCTGGTAATGTATGAGGCAAGGACGGTAGGTACCTAGCTTTTGGTTTTCTCTCTCTTTGCGTTTCGCTACTATACTACCTATATTATTATATGTTATACTTATGATAATAGTATGTAATGGAGCGGTTAACGTTTCCTCCTCCCGTGTTCCCAATTATTTATTATTTTGACAATGACTAACTTTTCTGTGAATGTGATAATTACGTGTACCTAACGAGACTTTAAAATAAATGAAAAATAATACCAACTTGACATTGGCAATGTCCGATTGCCAGCATATAATAACAAATATTTGCTAGTATATAAAATATTGTTATGTATTGACATTATGTCAAAGTGAGTCGGTCGAAACAAACCACTACAGAATCTTCATTCAAGAACTCACTGTAGACATTGTAATATTCTTAGACTTAGGTTGGATTGTTTGATTGGCATCTAAAATAAGGTAAGGTAACCAATAGATTGAATGATTAGACAAAAACTATTCATTAAATTTTTTGTTTACCTAACCAATAAACTACCTATCACTTACAATAACTGTCTCCGGAGAGTAGGGTTCTTAAACAACAACAAAAATTACTGTCCTTATACTGATATTTACAATTTATTTACAACAAATGTACAAAATATACAAACTTATCTGTATATATAAAAAAAACTTCCTCGAGGCTGCCGCTGCTGCTGATCGGCAAGGTTCCTAGCAGGCTGGCAGCGTTTCCTCTTTAGATGGCCAGGCTGATGCGTTGGCGGAAAATGCTCCCCGCCCGCCTGTCTCCCGAGGTGTCGATAATTTTTTTGTTCTTAAACTAAGTTCAGGATGTCTTCATTATCAATCCTCTGAATCAATCTTTTCCAGCATTGTTATTTGAAGTAGGGTGAAATGATTATTGAATTGATTTTTCCATACTCACATTCAGATTTTAATTTTAATAGGACTGTAGTAAAATGTAGTAAAGTGTGTTTGGGTTCGAAATAAAGACAATTATTTGGCTCGCGGTATTAACGAAATATTTGATCTCATATGCACCCAAAAATAATGTTTTGAGGGGAACTTGAAGAGCCGCAACTGACCCTTCAAAGAGCCGCATGCGGCTCGCGCGCCTCGGTTTGCCGACCCCTGCCCTAGGTAAAGTATTCTCCTCACACGTAATACCCGCAAAATTGATTGTAATTTATATTTTATAAATAAAACCGGTCAAGTGCGAGTCGGACTCGCGCACCGAGGGTTCCGTACAAACTTGTAAATAGTTCGTTCATCACGGTAATGGAGTCTCAAGGATTTTTTCAATTTTTTTTCCATTACGTTTTTGAGGTTGGTGCCAAATTAAGCTAGACCTCTAAATTGTATGAGCGCCGATACAACTCAAAGGTCTATCTTATTTTATTTTTATATTTTAGTTGATTTAATGAAAGGTAAATTGCGGTTTACAATTTATGACGTATTAAAAAAAAACTACTAACTAATTTTTCCATATCGATGAATTTTTCACACACATTTTACCACTTTGGAAGTGTCTCTCGCGCAAACTATTCAGCTTAGAAAAAAAATTGTAGAAACCCCAATATCATTTTTGAAGACCTATCCATAGATACCCCCCACACGTATGGGCTTGATGAAAAAAATCAATGAGTTTCAGTTCTAAGTAAGTACTTACTTATGGGGACCCCCCAAAAATTATTGTTTTTTTTTTTGTGTAAAAATCTTAATGCGGTTCACAGAATACATCTACTTACCAAGTTTCATCAGTATAGTTCTTATAATTTCGGAAAAAAGTGACTGTGACGGACAGACAGACAGACATGAAGAATCCATAAGTAAGGGTTCCGTTTTTTGCCATTTGGCTACGGAACCCTAAAAAGCTATGTCCAATAAGCAGTGGCTATTGCCTCTCCCCTAGTAAACTCTCCCAGACTCCCTCTACAGGTAGGCAAAATAAAAACAAATAATAAGTAATCAATTACCTACCAATCAAACAAATCTCCCATAATTGACTAAATTGTATATTTTTATTCATTAGAAGTCTTGTACGTACATGAGGATTCAAACAACATAATGTTGAATCTCACTGATACTAAATTGGATAGTAAAAACGACGACCTAGCTTTGGTCACCTGACGTTTTCTTCGTCATAGCTTTTAATTGAATACATCTAAGTATTTATCATAAATATGGATATTATAGAGAATTTAATTGATGCCCCTTAAATATTTGTAATTATCTTACTTAAGTTCATAGCGAGTGGTGCTTTAAAATTGTGATCGCTAGATATTTGTACAAAGTCATTTGTTGTGTAAGTAATGATGTCACTATTTTATGCAATTTAGAGGAGATATACTTATGTTGATTACCATTGTAATATAAATTTATAACGAAGAATGAATTTATTCACAAACAGGGATTGAAATGTATTGTATAAGTATATAAATAAATAAAATTAAAGAAAAGAAGCATTTTATTTCTTACAATACCAGAATTACACCAATACGACTATTTCTCATTAAAACATAAAATATACTTATAAACATACTTGTAAATATTGTTAATATTTACAAGTATGTTTATAAGTATATTATATTTTTTTTATTTATATTTTATGTTCTACCTGTGTGCAAAGTTTCATCAAAATTCGTACAGCCGTTTTTGCGTGAAAGAGTAACAAACATCCATCCAAACTTTCACATTTATAATATTATAGTGGGAAGACATTATTAGATCGATAGTTCAATCGTAAAAAAACAAAAACAAAATAGATTTTATGTACTATTTGAAATGAAACCAATCGCATACTTTAATTTTAATTGTATTTATAACGTTATTTTATTCCTAAATGCGGTTTTTTTTGTGTCTTTTCTGTTTTTTTTCTGGCAATCATCCTTTTAGGATATTTCCAAGAATTGTGTATTCTAAATGGATAGATAACTCTAAATACCTACTTGAAGCAAATACCTATCAATTGCGAAAAAGAGAAAGATAACAACTACGTCGTGACAATCTCTCTTTCTAACTCTACTTACCCTTAATGAAAGAAAGAGAGATTGTCCCAACCTAGGAACAAATAGTTAGTTATTGTTCCGAGGTCCCAACGAATATATAATTCTTGGTTATAACTGTAACTGGGTACATCCATAGACAAAAATTAAAACTATAAGCTTAGCCGAAGGTCCACATTCTATTCAGCCACCATATTGACAATATTTTACATTTTATTATTTTTATAATAATTTAGGCTCTTAATAAACAAATTGAATCGAAATTGAGACCAACTCAGGACAGGAAGAGAAAGAAACTGAATTTTGTTATGTGTGTGAGTGAGTCTCATTGGTATATTGTATTCCACAATCCATGGCCTTCTCCATGCGGCCTTCTCCTACTACCCTACTACTAGTATATTATAGTTATCTGCAGCCTGGCGCAACTTCCATGTAAAGTTTCAAATGTATGAAACAGGTGTTCTTAGATTAATGCCAGTGATCCGCCATTATTGTATGTCATAATTACTGTTTGTTCCGTCACTGGCGGGCGACGGAATATGATAGGAAAATCCATTCCACTTCTATATTAATAGTGAATATGCATTATAGAAGTTGTGAAGTATGCAGAATAGTTTGGGAGAAGTGAACATGAAAAATGATTATCCATATCAACTTTTTTTTTCTGCTTAATTATATTCTCATAAATACCGGGTGATTTTTTTTACCGTCTTGATAATAACATGGTGTGTTATGTTTGTGGAATAGAATCTATGGACGTTAATATTTGTGTACTAGCATTTCGGTTATTAAAGTTCAGAAAATCCAATAAAATACATAAAAAGATAACATTCTACACGGCGCGGCGGCGCGTGCGTAATAGTAAATAAAATAGTTGCCTACACTGCCTATTACTATCAAGAACGGGATCGCGCATGAATGAAGTGCGAGCGAAATAGATAGCGTCAGTACCTACGCATTTCTACCGTTGCGG
Organism: Ochropacha duplaris; assembly: GCA_951361185.1. Classification (NCBI taxonomy): domain Eukaryota; kingdom Metazoa; phylum Arthropoda; class Insecta; order Lepidoptera; family Drepanidae; genus Ochropacha; species Ochropacha duplaris. The sequence goes on from OX592690.1 coordinate 9,729,330, forward strand.
TTTAACAAACTGTTATTTTAGAGATTTCGATCTTCCCTTCATACTTTTAAGGGCTTAGGACCATCTAACATGCTGTAGTTGTGTTACATGTTAAACTTTATCATTACTCATAACATTATTTGTCAGAACGAATAAAATAGTTGATACCTATAAGATTATACGTTAACTACAACTACAACATACTAGGCGTACGACAAAATAATTAAGTACCTTTTAGCGATATCGCAGTGATTGTTCAAAGTGTCCACCGTTTCTCTCGTTTGTTAAACTACGAAGGGTGTTTCTATCACTTTTTAAAATATTAAAAGCGTCTATTATGCGATGTTTTAACACACTGACACTGCGAGCTTCTTCAGTGTACACCAACCGTTTTAGTTCGGCCCACAAAAAAGTCCAAAGGGGTTAGGTCTGGCAGTTCACAGGTCCCCCGCGACCTATCCACCTGCCACTGAACTGACTGTCCAGATACTCGCGCACCGATCTTTTGTAAAGGGTCTTTTCTTTTGGTCAGTTGATACGTATTCAAAATCAAAGTAGTGCTGGGAATTTGCGGATCCGGAATAACCTGCCGGCGAAGAGATTGAAGATGTTGTGGTTCTGTATACATTTGCCTTGCACCATCTAAGCTTTCACCAGACATGATATACCACTGCACCATTGCTAAATACTCTACATTGTTGTATTCCTACATGTTTACGGTAATATCACAGCGAGCGCGAGCGACCGAAGGTAATGTAAACAATGCGAATAGATGACGTAGGTAACAAACACGACGTCACGGAATGCCTAATTGCAGGCGACTACGCGGGCGGCGGGCGGTGGATGGTTGGCGGGCGGCCGGGCGGGGGGTGAGGAATGGCGGAATTCGGGATGCCTGTGCCTACCTGCGCCGACGGCGGCCGGCGAGAAGGGGCGCCCGGCGGGTGCGAGTGTGCTTGAGAGAGAGTTGTAGGCATTTGTAGCCAAATCATTCATAAAATTTGTCGCGCGTTTATTAGGGTAACTATGTTTACGGTTTTGGATTATTTTAATTTTTTTTTTCGAATTTATATTTTAAATCTTTTAATGTGCAAAATAGAGTGTAAATGAGTAGTGTATATTGGTACAATAATTTCAGACTATGTTAGTAAAATAATTAAATAAATAAAGTAACTATGCCATAGGCTTCTATTCCATTTACCTATTACGCCCAATTTTTTTCAAGACGGTAAAAAAAGTCATCCGGTATAAGCATGTATAAAATACACATTTTTAAGAAAAATGTTAAGTCAATCGCGAACACGTCTGTTTGGTGTAAATTGCATTGCATCGCAGGTCGGTAACGTACAGACAATATTGACAACTTCGATATAGCTGCACAACACTATTTTTAAGTTGTCAGGTTTGGCAGATGTCACTGAATGAATTTTCTATATTGGTAGTAAGAGCGTAGCATTCGTTTCATATATTTATTTTTTTATATATAGAAGTCTTGCCTCTTAGCGTAGCGGTTACATTGTCTTTGGTTATCTGGGGGCCATGGCAGGATTGGCAGGCCATGGTATGGTCGATTAATTTGGTTGGAGGTGTTGTTGTATTTTAATCAACTCGGTGGTATGTCGCTTTATTATTTTACTTGAACGTGACAATGGAATGGTGGTAACAAACAAGTTAAAGCAGTGGTTAATAATTTGGTGCTAAATTGTCCTAAGTTATGGATTGTGAATTGAACACAGTAAGGACGAAGTTAGTAATATGTTAATTTACTTCCCATGTCACCGGTTTCCACCTAGGTGCCTGGCATTTGAAGGTGCGTTATATTACATTATATTTACGAATATTGTTCGTAGATTGTTCGCATGCCAAACGAATTCTGCCATGATCTTTCAATGATTTCATTTTCCCTTTGTTTGAGTGAACGTTCTCAGGTACCTAAACAAATTACTTACAATAATGCCTATTTAAAAGTCTCCCTGTGTTAAAAACTGTTTTGATTAATTAATTACATTTTATAATATTTCTGCTGAGTAGTTATCTATTCTAAGTAGTATCTTGCTAATATACAAAGTTTTATATACATACGAAATACCTTCATCTCAAAATAAGTATATATAGTTTATTTATTATAAATATAGAGTAGTGATTATTATTGCTACATTCAATCATATTTCATAAATTTTATCTTGAACACTTTTAGGACAGTATCATTATATACTTACATACCTACTTAAAATATGTGTTGGGTTAAATAATTGTGCAAATGAATGTACCTAGAATTTGCCTTGATTATATTTAGATGTATTCCATTGTCAAGTTGAGGCTTTAGACATAGGATAGGTACATATTTGTTAAATCACCAGCATTTCTAGGACACAATAATATGGAGTAATAGTTAAAATTATGACCTACATTAACAAACCGCTTAATAATTAAGTAATTACACAGCAAAGTTTGGTTTGCATATAAAACTAGTAGACCCGGCAGACATTGTCCTGCTCTAAAATTAAAACAAAACTTAGAACCCGTTTTCAAATCATCGTGTAACCCATTGAAATACCTACACAACAAAATGTCATCCAAATTGGCCCTTTGTTACAGTACTCCTCCTAAACGGCTGGAACAATTTTGATGAAATTTTATATGTATATTCAGTAGGTCTAAGAGTAAATTGTTATCTATTTTTTATACCGCTTGATCCAACGGGAATGCGGTTCTCAAGGGAACGCTGGTGAAACCGCGGGGGACAGCTAGTAAAAAATAGATAACAACCTATTCTCAGACCTACTGAATACAGATATTAAGTTTCATCAAAATCAGTCTAGCCTTTTCGGAGGAGTAGGTAACTAAAACTGTGACACGAGAATTTTATATATATATAGATATAGATTATTCATAACAAAGTCGGATATAATAACTTTGCTTATAGTGACATGTTGCTTATCATGACCCATTTTTAATAAATGATGTCTAGTAATAGTGACCAAAATGATTCCTAACACCTTCTACAGTGTTCGGTAGAGTCATGTGATGCCCCATGACATTCAGCGACCATGACCATGGCAATGTCTTCTTTACACAATAGTATTAGAGACTGTTATTTATTACAATATTAGGAAAAACTAAAAATAGTACCTTATCCTTGCAGCTACACGAAAATGGTCTTAGGAGACAATCCATATTTTTTTATGGAATTTTGATCCCCACTCACAATTATTTTTTTAAAATGTACAGTTAGCAAGAAAATAGTCATTTTACACAAAAAAAAAATTATGCCCATCGAACCTGTTTCTAATACTGATCAAAAACTTCTTTGAGACCAACCATAGTTGGAGTACTCAAAAAGTCACAAATTACAAAAAACTTTTCCCATACATTTTGTTTTTAAGTGTACAAACACCTTTTAAAGTGGCTCCACAATACCAACTCCTCTTTAATATGTCCCTCAACATCCCAAAATGAATTGTATCCATTACACTTCTTGCCATCCTCATACTTTGGAATTAAATTGGTCTTGAACTGAGCAATTTCTAGGGATTTTTCCCTTGCAGATATTCATGTTGTGATGGTATCCCTGTCATGGTATATTTCTAGTGAGTACAGCATTTGTTTCTTCAAAGAGGGTTTGAAGAAATCTGTGCTGGGTAGCCAACATCTGAGTACCCTTAACCCGAAACTTTAGACGAAACTTTAAACTTTAAAGTTTCGGGTAACAAGAAAAAGATTTTTTTTTTTATTCTGGATAAGCTTGTGTTTGACCACAATCTCACCATGGTAAGTGATGATGTGGCTGAAGGTGGTAAGCACACAAAGCCTAGATGGGAACTGGCTCTCAAGTGCAGCTGTCGGAACACACCGATAGGTGCTTGGCGACAGATTTTCAACTTGAGGGTGGTAGCCAGCCAGTCGGGTACTACAAAGTACCCTACCACCGTGCTATGGTTTCCTCACGATGTTTTCCTTCACCGAAGGCTCAGCTCATTGTAGGATTCGAACCCACGACCTTCGACGCGGTATTCGACGTCACTTACCACTGAGCTATCATCGCCCTAAATATTAACCATCGATTATTTAATACTAACTTCGCCATGCCATACTCCCCTTTCTCTTTCTAATTTATCCAAGTATGACAGATTCTCAAAACCTTCCGTCCCGTATTTTAATCTCTTAGGGGTTGACAAAAGAAAAAAGGTTAAATATATACATACTTGAATAATGTGTTGGAGGGTATTAATATGAAGTTATAAGAAGATTTGACCATATAAAGAAATCCCACCCTTTATATCTTGAATTTCCAAGATTTCTTCAACAAAATTACACATTTGTAGTCCCAATAGTTTGGGCTTAAGAGATGATATGTCAGGTAGTCAGTCTGTTTATATATATATGTAGATTATTCATAAGTAGAGACCTGTTTATATGCAACACTAGCTTTCCGCCCCGCGGTTTCACCTGGTTTCCTTTTTTACCCATTTAGAGATTGAATTTCACAAAATCCTTTCTTTTTCCTCGTTTACATCTTAAAAACAATACCTGTGAACAAAATTCAGCTTTCTAGGTCTAAGGGTGTAGGCTGGGCGTTGGTAAGTCATTCCTTCTCATTTTTCATACCAAGAAACGGAAATAACTTTGAACCCCCGTTCCACCCCTTCAGAGGTGGAATTTTAGAAAACGCTAAAACTCGTGTTTCTATATTTTTTATTGTTAGTCTAAAAATAAAGTTCCATGATTCTAGGTTCAAAGATGACCGACTTTCATATAAACTTTCAACCCCTTTTTCACCCCCTTAATTAGTTGAATTTCGAAAAATCCGTTCTTATTCCTCGGTAACGTTTTAAAAACAACATCTGTAAAAAACAAACAGCTTTCTAGGCTCAGGGTTTAGGCTGGGCGTTGATGAGTCAGTCAGGACTTCTCCTTTTATATATATGATAAATACAGTAGGTAAGTAAATTATTCCTTCATAAATTATCAATATCATAACTTTCTAAGATAATATAAAATCTTTTTTTTTGTTATAAGTAGAAAATTAATCTTTTCATCCCCCCATCTCGGAAAGATTATTTTGGTTCTTCGATATCTGAGTGTAAAAGCCATTATTATCCGCTAGAGGATAAAGTATACAGAACATTGTGTGCACTAAGTTTGTGAATTCAAAACATCATTAAACCTATTTACTTCTCCCTCCATGGTGCCAAATTTATCATACATCCTTTTTTAATTTGTTAAAAACTCAGACTCGGAACCTTCTTGGTGTACTTTTTTTTTATTTGCTTTGCGCGCGCCATTTTCTTTCTTTGCATTTAGTCATTTCCTCGCTGAGGTGGGATGAAAAGTTACGTATTACACTCGAGTGCAAAGATTTTTCACCTCGTGCTCTTTTGATTCCCTCGCTTACGCTCAGGATTCTAATTTATGAATCACTCGCTGCGCTCGTTATTCAATTTTAGAATCCTTCGCTTGCTCGGTCATCAAAATTGAGCACGCGGTTATAAAGCAACTTTACACTCTTATATGACCAATAACTATTCCATATCCACTGATGTAACTATGCAGTATTTGAATTTGGGTGCGTCTATTATACATATATAAAAATCTAACTTTTCTTTAAGTTTACACCGGAATACCGAAAAGTACTGAAAATATTAGCAAAAATATGCATCATCAGAGATCCTCGATTTACCAAATCTCTCCCTCGTTATTGTCATACACAGAGAAACATGTATTTAGTATGTACTTACAAAGTGCTCCTGTCTGGCATTGAGAGATTTATTGGAGCATCGCGATCAGTGATGCGTCATAATATGAGTGCGTCGTCTGATTTCCATGCGTTTTCACGACAATGCAACATTTTTGGTAGGTAATGACTCTGTGGATTGACTGATAAATCGGATTGTTTGGACTAGGGCTGTGCTCAAAACTTTAAAAGTGTATCACATGTTTATAATATACTGGTTCAGTTAAATAACTCGAATCGTTAAAAAATATATTATATTGTTATCTTATTGTTTTCCTAGCACTTTTGTTTCTTTGATAGCCAAGGGGATATAATTAGTTGAATAATGCATGACCTAAAAGCAGTCAATATATGTTTAAGTTCTCATGCAGACAAGTAATGCAAATTCTACTGCATCCAGGTAATTTCTACTCGTATTTTGAGCTTCCTATGTCAAACGAACCGTGATGATGAACGAACGATGAATAGATGTATGCATGGTGGTATATTAATTTTATGTATACAGATAGATTTTTAACGGTAACGTAATATCACTCTCAGGGATAGAAGAGTTATTCATCGTTTTTTTTTTATTCTCGATAGGCTTGTGTTTGACCACAATCTCACCATGGTAAGTGATGATGTGGCCGAAGATGGTAAGCACACAAAGCCTAGATGGGAACTGGCTCTCAAGTGCAGCTGTCAGAACACACCGATAGGTGTTTGGCGACAGATTTTCAACTTGAGGGTGGTAGCCAGCCAGTCGGGTACTACAACGTACCCTACCACCGTGCTATGGTTTCCTCACGATGTTTTCCTTCACCGAAAGCTCAAGCTCATTGTAGGATTCGAACCCACGACCTTCGCCGCGGTATTCGACGTCACTTACCACTGAGCTATCATCGCCTTAACAATTTCAGTATGGGCGCAACTGTGAGATCTTGTTACTGTAGATATTTTCGTAAGAACACATACTCGTACAAGATATTGTTCTTTCACGATATCTCAGTTCATATACTTAGTGGAAAGTTGACAATAAAAATGAATAGGTACCCCTGCAATTAACACGAACGAATTAAAAATCGCTTGTATAAGATTACAATTCGTATCAAAAATTATATTACATACCTACCTACTTACATCATTTCTTGGTGAATAATAGTACATTACGATACGCGTGACCTAAGTAGGCTATTATTGCACGGTGTGAAGTTAGCGCCCGAGCGCAGCGAGGATGCTAAACGCCGTGCAATAATACACAACTTCGGGCACATGTATCGTATACTATTTTATAGCAAGTGTGACATAAACCCGCACTTTACGCATGCTTCTCCGTGCAGAAATAGGCAACTTAGGTCACGGATATGCGTGCGTAAAGTGCGGGTTTAGGTCACACTGTGCTATAAAATATATACTTTACTAGCTGTCCCTCGCGGTTTAAAAATCCTATGTGTTCAAAGTCGAAGTCAAAACCATTTATTCAGTTTAGGCCCTAGAAGGGCACTTATGAAGGTCGAATTACAGAAGTTACCACCGGTTCGGAAGTCAGCCTTCAACTGAGAAGAACCGGCAAGAAACTCAGCAAGATTACATTTTTTTAATATTTTTGGACCATCTGACTATATTGGCTTTTTTTTTCAAATGTTTAACAATTTTATTCTTAAAGTAATACAAAAATACATAAAAAATTATAACCCGCATTAGTTACCTACATAGTAAACTAAAACAAAAAATACCAAGCTAATAACAGCGTATTAAAAAAAAAAGGTAATTAACATTAAAAAAAACAATGTGTAGGTACTTGTACAGAGTGCAGCTACTTCCAGACATCTTTATCCTCAATATATTGGGCTACCTTGTAATAAGCTTTTTCTTTCAAAACTTTTTTTATGTACGATTTGAATCTAGAATCAGTCATCTTGGTAACAGATGCTGGTAATTTATTATAAAAGCGAACACTATTCCCAAGAAATGACTTTTTAACTCTAGCTAATCTAAAATACGGAACAACTAATTTATCTTTTTGTCTTGTATTGAAATTATGAATCTCTAAATTTGATTTATACAAGTCTACATTTTTTCGAATGAACATAATATTTTCATATATATACAGTGAAGGTAAAGTCATTACGTTTATTTCCTTAAATATTTCCTTTAATGATTCACGTGGACCCATATTGTAGATTGCACGAATGGCTCTTTTTTGTAATACAAAAATTGTTTCAATATCTGCAGCAGCTCCCCACAGTAAAACGCAATATGATAAAAGACTAGAAATATGCAAAATAAACTAATCTGGCCGTCTCAACATTCGTCAATTGTCTAATTTTTTTAACAGCAAATACAGCAGAACTAAATTTACTAGCTTAAGATTGTACATGAGAACCCCACTGTAGTTTATTATCAAGTGTTATACCCAAAAATACAGTTTTATCAACTAGTCCCAGGCTGCTGTCATCTATTAATACCCTACTGTCTACTTGCGGTACGTTAGGAAGAGCGAATCTTAAATATTTTGTTTTCTCAGAGTTTAATAAAAGATTATTATATACAGCAAACCATTTAGAAACTATTGACAAAGTATCATTTACTCTAGTAAGTTCTTTGTCTTTTCTATGTCTGTTATTCCAGGATATGATCTACCTGTGTGCCAAGTTTTATCAAAATCCGTTTAGCCGTTTTTTCATGAAAGAGTAACAAACATCCATCCAAACTTTCACATTTATAATATTAGTTACTGGGATGAAACATATTACGTATATTTGGATATAATAGTACATTATGGTACCTACAAGTGTGTAAAGTTGGTCATTACCGCTGAGGCGCAATTGAGACCCGAGCCGTTAGGTGAGAGCCGAAGACGGTAATCATCAATACACACGATTATCATACGACGTTTTTCAACACACTTGTGAAGAAAATAATACAAAAAATATCGGATCGGCCATAGACAATTTTTTTTTTCTACTAAAGAATCCCTCACTTCGCTCTGGATTCAAAAAAGCGCCCTCGCCGTAAAAATACTATTTTGCTCCCTTATGATACAATCTACTATTATAACTCACTTTGTGAATAATAGTAATGAAAAAGTCACAGTTTGATTATAGGTGTCATTATGTGCCTAATTGCGGTGAAATTTGAGCCACTTTATTAGCAAGTGTGTTGAAAAGTACATTAATTCTTGATTGTATATAACCAAATTGTGAAGTAACGCGTCATATTACGATATTTCTAATATTATATTATTGATGTAAAAAAAAATAAGAATATCATTTGTACATTCGGCTTGTGATAAGTACAGATAAATTGGGTACCATAGCTACCTACTACGTATGTTTCTATGAATTGAATATTTTGTTTCAGAGTTGAAATGTCGGTAGAAATGGTGAAGTGAGGGAAGCGAGATGATGCATTGTGTGGTAGCTCTTCTACTGCTCGTGGAGTCGTCGCTTCTAAGTGCCCTTGATATATGTAAGTACCTAAATAATTTTGTAACACTGCAACGGGTCGGAGGTGAGATGTAGGTCAGGCGTGTAGTGTACAGCTTACATAAATTCTAAATGGGTCTATGATATATAAAAAACGAGTTTGCCGCCCCGCGGTTTCACCCGCGTTCTCGCGTTATTCCAGGATATGATCTACCTGTGTGCCAAGTTTCATCAAAATCCGTTCAGCCGTTTTTGCGTGAAAGAGTAACAAACATTCATCCATCCATCCAAACTTTCACATTTATAATATTAGTGAGATTAAGTAGGGGAAAGAAGTCAGTAAAACCATACTTCTTACAGTAATCTAGAGCTTCAGACCAACAGATGTTGTTAAAGATTGAAGTTAAAGGACATATTGCTTGATCTTTCCTTCTCATAAACAAAAACTATATGGCGTTTTGGTCTTACACTTAATGAACGGTCCAGTGTTCTCCGTTCAGACTACAAAATGCTTTCGCTATGTCAGTCGCCTCAAGATAAACCAGTCTTCTCAAAACTAATGTAGATAGGTAGCTGTCAATCAGATGATTAGAGATCTCACCGGTCGGTTGTGAACTCACGATAAAGTTTGCAATATTACGTACAATCGATAGTTTATAATCTTGCTGCTGTTCCTACAATTGTAAACGAAACGCGAGGTGAGCGCTGATTGGTTGAATTACTCACGTTTTCATTCCCCGCCCTGCGCCGTCATTAATTGCTCAACCAACAAAAGAAACCACTGTTTTAATTGTGTTTTTTTATTGCGTTGATGCACTAACTTGCCTTTAACAGATTCCCACCCATGCCTGATATTTGTGTCATATGAGTATTTTGTTTCTCTTGACTGTGTAATTATCTAATCCAATATATTGTATGTATTATACCATTTATTTAGTAAAATAATATGTATATCGGGTTTCCATAGCACATGCTCTGTTTATTTTGGTATCAGATGAACGTCTGTGAATAACAAAAAAAGAAGTCTGGTATTTGAACCTGTGGTTGATGAAATTAACTAACTTTGTATCGTAAAAATGTTAGCATTGTTGACCAGTCCAACAATAGTTCGGAGCTAATTAACTATTAGGAAAACATAAAATTTCAAGTGCGAATAGGTTGCAACATATCACAACGAAAATAAGTATCTACCTTGTAGGTAAGTTATGTCCTACAATGCTCGGTGCTCTCTGGCCACCTTTTTTGGATTTTCGATAGAATCTCAACCTGTCTTTTTCGGTGACGACGGAAAATTATTTGCCAACCATCTTATAAAATTAAGTGCCACTAAATGCAGTGTCCTCCACCTGGGTAGACCCATCCCGAAAATGTCTTGCATTCTGGATGGGAACCTAACTAAATCAACTAATATTTAGGAATAAATGGAATAACTTTAAGTGGAAAAAATATATTAGTTAAAAAATAACACTTTTAGTTTTCCGTATGCCATTACTTCTGAGAGTTTGATTCTTATTAGCAACATTATCGGATGGTGTAATAATACAGGCTGCGTATTTTTTTTTTCAAATTCATCGGGTTCGATTCCTGGCTTGGGAAATCATATTTTCGAAAATCGAATGATGCAGTTTTAGTTTTAATCAAAATCGGCCTCGAGACTCCTTTCAGCATTTTTCGATATTCACTTTAGTTTAGGATTTGGCCATCCACGCCCACTTGAAAAATTCAGTATAGTAGTAGGTACCTAAGAATAGTCAATATTTTTGTACATATAATTCGCAGATCCTTCCAAGCGGAGACCGTAGAACTCTTCATCCAAATCTACAAGATGTATGTGTATTTAAGACCTATGCTAGAATATTAGGAGATGCTCTGCTCTCCCTGCTCATAAATAAATCGATCTCCTTGAGAGCGTCCAACTACCTCTCACGGTGATTTAAACATACCAGCTACCAAGCTGCTCGTCTATTCAAAAATTAATAAATAAATAATGAAACTAGCTTCGGAGATAGGTTGAAAAGGGCTACCTCGAATAGTTAGTTCCGTAGGCCCATTTTATTCCCATAATATAGAACTATTAAAAGTCGATAATATTGTCAAGAGCTAACTTGTGTGGGTGCATAGACTGCCTTAATATTTAATTAGAAACTTCTCCGACCGACAGACGAACAGTGCCGTGATGAACTTACAAGAAGAATTATAAATTCTACAGCTTGCAAGCACATAATTAATAATATTTCAAAGTTCCGAGTTCCAGTTACCGTCTATAATGCCTTACAGAAGTTACAGATCCGGTACCATTACTGGAGAAATAGAAGTGAAATATCACGGGCAACTAGAAGTAGGTACATACATATGCATAATTCTGAGGCGATAGGACGTGCAATAAATGGCACCTGATAACTTTACGCTATCATGGTGCTAGACATAATGTGCTTGTTTGTATGTTCTGTTTTGTTTTTTGTGATTTGTCGGATGGGCCACTAAAATAAATATATACATATCAGTAATCAAGAGTGGTCTGTTCTCGCCTATAATACAATCAAGATGGCCCGCGGTTAGTCTATAACTTTACAAAAAGTTATTTCTATTAGTTACCTAAATATTCAGTCTGAATACATACGAGTAAAGTTGTACGTATCTCTAATCAATAGATCGATACAACGCAATTATTGTACATATTCATATAGGAAAGTATAGAAGCAGTCAGTATAAATAATAGCACTATTAAGGTATTAATATATAAAATATGCAAACCATTACTATTCTTCCCTTTATTTGCTAGTAATTTGATGTAGTCTAACAAAGGTTTTCATTACCTAATACATTTTAATCAATTTGGTAAGGTTTTATAGATCTCTTGATTGCCTTTTGAGCGAACTGTCGGCGATTTTCAAAGCTTTAGTATATCCTTAAATAGTAGCTGGGAGGGATGCGTACAAATGATATTCATAATCAGTTCACGTAGATACAACCGGTGTGTGTACATACAATGGCGAATCACGTCATGCCCTGTGATTTTAAAGAACTCAGACGGAAGTCACAATTGCAATTTACAAACATAAAATATAGTAACATTTTGTGATGTACATATGTATACAGAGCATTTTTGTGTAGATGCTAAGAATATGTTTGTTACTAAACTCTGACCTAATGTCTTAAAATTATGACCGAAATTAATATTAATATTTTAGTAAGTACAGATTTGTTAAATGTTGTAGGTACTTCTTTTAATTAATTTTAAATCTTTTTTATCATTTCATTTATTAGAACTTCCTTTGTGTACAAAAATGTTATTTAGTAGGTACCAATGTTATTTACGATACCGAGTAGTAGATATCGTAGTGCCATGAGATATTTACATGGCGATGATAGCTCAGTGGTAATGTGACGTCGGATAACGCGGCGAAGGTCGTGGGCTCGAATCCTACAATGAGCTTGAGCTTTCGGTGAAGGAAAACATCGTGAGGAAACCATAGCACGGTGGTAGGGTACTTTGTAGTACCTACCCGACTGGCTGGCTACCACCCTCAAGTTGAAAATCCGTCGCCAAGCACCTATCGGTGTGTTCCGACAGTTGCACTTGAGAGCCAGTTCCCATCTAGGTTTTGTGTGCTTATCACTTTCGGCCACATCATCACTTACCATAGTGAGATTGGAGTCAAACACTGCCTATCCGGAATTAAAAAAAACTTTTTTTTCAATATTTCCCAACCGTCAAACAATTTCATTTATAAAACGACATGAAAGAAGCGAAACTACATAAAACCAGCCAATTAAAAAGTGGACCGCGCATGGGGTGTTCTGTTTTCAACAGTAATGGCAGTTTTCTTTTTGTATTATTTGGGGTACAAAAAGAAAAATATTTTTTCCTAGTATTATCCGATCTCTATGATTTTTTGACACGCTTAAAAACTAGAAGTCTATGGCAGTCGAAAGAGTTACCAACAACAATAGGGTTTCATTCGAACCCTCTAAGTAGGTACGGAATCTGGAGTACGAGTGAATCTGAGTGTACAATGAGACATTTTAATGCAATTTTATATGATATTCGTCAGACGATAACAAAGTCTACCGGCCATCCCATAAAGACTGTAACTAATTTCCCAAAGTACCTTAAAAACTTATTCAATTATTCAGTAACTTGGTTAGCCCGTTCTTATCGATCTATCATGCAATGAACGTGTAATTATGACTTGAATACACTTACATTTGTATGTTGAATAGTTTGGAAAGTCATTATCGTACGAAATTGATCGACCGTTGTCGGAGTCCACTATATGATCCGTATACCTTTGCCGTGAAAACTACTGAATATGAAAAAAATACCAACCCCCTCGTACAATGAAAGTAATTAAAATAATAGTCCAACGACATCACGCAAAGCGCTTACGGTCGTTAAAGATAAACAATTGACATTGTAAGTTGGCGTGCACTACAGCTGAGAATGTTCGCGTATCCTAGGTAACAGAGAGGTTTCGTGGAGAAGCCGCGCTATTCACTATTTATACAAACCAAAGCCAATATTGTAGGCGGTTTAAGCTGACATTCGGTCGTTTTATATTAAAAAAAAAAACGCATTTGTAGATGGATATGAATGAGCAGCGAGTCAACACAGCCCTGTTTATTATTCATTAGACGACTACATGTCACGCAAGAGTATAAGCACGCACAGGCTCAGTGCTTCTGAAACTTTCCCCGCTCCTATTTTATTACTCAGCTTTCAATCTATCACCTACTGAATGTTACGGTTGTACATTACAAAATAAAGGGTCTTTTGAATATCACGAAGGTTCGGTAAGGTTAGACTATGTAAAAAAAAAAACAATTTACCGGACGTCAGGAGCACGCGTACTTTGTGAACCGCTGACTCAAGTTAATGGTGTGCTTAAACCGGGATCATTTATTCGTGTTTATTCATATTCAAAACTAGGTCTATGACGTTTGCAATTTGTTTTCAAGCGCTGAACAACAAGAAGCATACCTATACATAGAATTACCACACAAAGCGAATTCTACTCTATAACTCTATAACCTAAAATACTTTTCTTTTGTTTAATTGAGAGGCGCTAATCGCAAGAGATTCTCTAGAAATTCTGATCAGTTTTTTATCAAAAAAAAAAATAATAGACCGGGCTGCGGAATGCCCTTGCCTAGACGATGGTGTTCCTGCGCTTTAATTTAATTTTTATTGCGAATGCGACTTATGATTGATATCAATCTACCTTCGGCTCCATATATTTGTAAGTGTTGTTGCTATGTGAATATAAATTAAGGCAGTTGAATAGACGTCAAGAACCTGCACTGTGACTGTTAAGTCCATTCCTGTTCCGTTCTAAGAGCGAGACGTTACTTGCCACGGAAATGTGACACATCCATCCCACTCGCATAAGTAACAGATTTCGCCGTTCTAGCCATTTCTAGACTGTGTTCATACGAGTAAGTAGCAAATCAATATCTACATAATGATACGAATGTGTCGTTTTGACAAATACGTACGTACATAGGACATTACATTTAACAATATTATATTTTTACTTGTTGATGAAACAAAATGAGTATCCTGATATTACATAAAAATGTGTGTGTATATAATTTTGTTTGCCCAGCGGTAGCGTTCTGATGTGATATTATTAGCAAGTAATCCCATTTATACTGTACAAGTAAGATTATGTTATGAAATGGTTCGAAATAAAATGTTTGTTTAGACAATAGCGTGCTCGGCAAAGTTCGCACATGTTTTGCGTTGAGTATACGCCTATATCGACAGGATTGACTTAGCGTCTTTGGTGGAATATGCATGGAACTAATTTCTCCCACAAAAAAAATTGTAAATGTAAACGCGAATGTTAGAATTAACTAACGCCACTTATTTACACTCAGGGAATTAGTCTATCAGATAGTTTGTATGTATGCATCAGATGTGGACATTAAAAACTTATGGTACCCATTGCCATTTAAACGATAAAGAGTGAAAGAAGTCTCTCCTGCCTTTGCCCTGTAGTTGAAAGCTTTTCACCAAGTCAGATTACACTGTCGATGTGAAATAAATATAGCGAGGATATAACTATATTTCACTAAATCATCTCCGGTAGCTATATCAATAAAAAATAAATATCTGTACCATTATGTAGTAAGTAAAGTTGAACGACACTGGATATAATTATAGCATTTGCTAATTTTCGGTTTTATGTTTTGCATTGCAACATTCCTACTTATTTAAGATGTGTGTGACTCTGTCTTTCACCCAATGACGTACCAGTTATCAAATTCTGCTGCTAATTTAATGATGCGAATTTGATACCTGCATAAATGTGTATGCATAAATACAAATGATATACAATAAGTATGTTGGTTTGGTACTATATTCGTACCAGCACACACGCGTATAAATCCGCCTGGCTAGCTACCACTTTCAAGTTAAAATCTGTTACCATGCACTAACCTGTGTTTTCCGGGGCTTTAGAGCCAGTTCTCTTCAAAGGTTTGTGTGCTTCAAACTTCAGCCTTAGTAAAATATGATATGGTGTGATTTTATTAACATTAATAAGTTTTTAAAGCTTGCGAACTGTGCATAATGAATTATCGGTATTTTAATAAACAGCTAGCACAAAAGTCTAGTTTTTGCTAAATGACTAAGTACTACATAATTTAAATGAGGCTTAGTGGTTTATTGACTTCAAAATTAACGGAATGTCGTCGTTCAATTTGAAATGTACTACGCAATGTTGCAACTTGTGAATGATTTACTCGCGACTCGAGTCCATGCGAGACAAGAATCTAAATGTCATGTAATTTTGCCTGAGCGACGTCGCTGTGCAAATTGTGACCTTACATTTATCCAGCCATCGCTAAGTTTTTACCGTTCTGTTTACAGCTCAATGTATCGCCCCCCTTGGCATGGAGAGCGGGCTGATTCCCGATAAAGATGTAAGCGCCAGCTCATGCTACAACGACGGCAATGTTGCTCCACAGAATGGAAGGTTTGTTTACTTTTACTTTATTTTCGCTAACATTAAAGTACAGTATAGGGTTCCGTACTCAGTTACTACGACTTAACATAATTATAATTTTAAAAAAAAATACTTTAAAATGTTTCATTTATTTGATTTTAGTTCTTAATTTATTCCTTAAATTCGGCCAGGAATCTCTCAAGATATGTTTAATCTTTTTGTTCTGTTTCTAAAGCTGCCAATCGTTCTGGAGTAAAAACTATATACCTGTATACTTAAAAATACCAAAGTGTTTATATCCTTAACGTCAATTGAAAATAATAACAAAATACTACGCCGTCTGTCTAAAAATCCGGCATGAATTTGTCGGATATGTTCACCAATCCTGAATCGCAGATAGATGAAAATTCCCTTGTAACTTAATGACAGATTGCACAGTTTTATATTTTTTGTCAAATGATTAATTTGCTAACAAAACTAATAGTAAATATGTTTGTTTATGTAGGTACTATAATAAATTACAAAAGCTCGTTCATGCCCGGGCTTGATAACTGTATCGGCCAAGAGCTGCGTCAATAGGCTTAATGACTAGTCATCTCTGTGTTTGATTGGTTCAAATGATTACACTTCCACTGTGACACATATGATAAGTGAATGCGCTAATAACAACAGGACTGTTATTAACTTTGATTGATATATAGAAGTCGTAGAGAGCATCGCTATCTCACGAATTTGTCGATGGAATTTCAAAACGAGACATTGAGAGGTATGAATACGAGTAGTAGTTGAAGGTTTAAAATGTTATTTTATATTAATCAGTGTGGCTATGAGTATCATAGTAAAATAGGAACCTATATCATATTATTATGTATTGTTATTTACAGAATATTTATTATAAGTTAGTTTGGTACCTTGGACAACTACCTAATTAACTAATTCAAAATATGAATTCAAAGTAGTCGAAAGCAAAAAGTTAAGTCGGTAAAAACTATTTCTGATCACATATATATTTTCTTAATACGTTTTTTGTGAAGATATTTTATCAATTATTTTTTAATTAATTTAAATTAATTAACATAATGAAGATATCACAATTTAAAAATCACTCGCAGAAAATAAATACAAAGCCGCGTTATCACATCCCACTCGGGCGAAGCCGATACGGGTAACTAGTACCATATAAAGAACAATCTCTGAATGGAGAAGATGTATTCTTTACTGGTACCATATATAATGACCAAATTCATACGAAACCACTAATAATTTCAAAAACTTGACATATATGTGTATATATAGGACTGACTAATTTATCAACGCAGAGTCTAAATCGCTGGGATACAGAATTGAAATTAAAGAAGGATTTTTGGAAATTTCTTCACCAAGGGGGTAAAACAATGGATGAAAGATTGTATTGTATTGAATTCCGTCAGGTATCCGCAGGTATCATCAGCAGTAGAAATCACTCCCTATTAGGATACTAGCAGCCAAATCTCTAGTTTGTACCTTTTATAGTTTCTGTGAGTGTTATACATAGATGAAGATGAATTATATGAACTTGTTAAAAATTAGATCTGTTGGTTGTTTAATGAGTTTGACTAATTTGAATAACATAAGTGAAATTAAAATACAATTATAATAATAAGTACGTATATACTTGAATGTTTAGGATAACATCTTCTTCTTTCTCTTGTCCTTATCCCACCTTAGAACTTAGAACAACATCTATTACTATAACAATGAAAAAAGTGTCAAATGATTTTAGTAGTTTAGAAATTTTGTAAATATTAATAACTAGCTGTTCCCCGCGGTTTAACCCGCGTTCCCGTGGAATCTTTTCCGGTAATAAAAATATAGCCTATGTCACTCACAAATAACTTGGCTTTCTATTGGTAAAAGAATTTTCTAAATCGGTTCAGTAAATCCAGAGATTACCTCCTACAACCTCACAAACTCACAAACTTTTCCTCTTTATTATAATATTAGTATTTTTACGATTGATATATTATTCATACGTATTGTATATAAAAGGTTCCATCGTCCCTATACTACTAGACTATACCTATGGTACAGTCCTAATAATTGTAGTAGTTATAATAGTAGGTACCTACATTCAAATGAATACATAATCTGCTTTTCGTTGAATATTTAAACTGATTTATTGGATAAGCAAAGTGTCAGTTTCTGGTCTGACCAATGCTGAAAAATTAATTAAACAAAAGTCGAACGGTACCTATTGTTTACGGTGTTCATTTACGGAGTGAAGAAATTCAATAATACTTATTCTGTATATTATTCACATCTATGGATTTACATACACAGATGTAAACCACGATCACAACTAATCAGATGCATAAAATAAAACTTCGTCATATTTTTTATATTTTCAACTTAAAAACAATTGTTATATTGGTTAACTGGCTATACTGTATAAGCTTTTTGATTGTGTCATTGCATTCAATATTTATATCAATCCTAATCTTCATACCTACTTTATTTTATCCCGTGATGAACGAAATACTTATTAACATACCTACAAGTATGTATGGAACCCTCGGTGCGCGAGTCTGACTCGCACTTGACCGGTGTTTTTATAATTATCTAATACCTTTAAACGAGCAATTCTTGTATATATGTGACGGATAGAGGGTAGGTCAGGATAATAATAATTAATTCGTTTGCACAACTTAACTATCCAAAGTGTCAAGGATAAACCAGTAGCGAAATACAACAAGTGTACCGTGCCACGCCAGGGCCAAGAGTGCCTTTTACGGCCATCGATTTATAAAGATTACAGAGTGGGAGTGGGGAGATTCTTGGTACGCTAGATGGCGCAGGCGCCTAATGTATAAATAAATAAATAATAATAATTTTTAATTTTATTGACATAAATATTAAACTGCCAAACACTTTACAATTAATATGTCACAGTTGGTAAGATATAATCTGAATCTCGGAAACGGCTCCTACGATTTTCATGCAATTTAGTATTCAGGGGGTCTCGGGGGCGATAAACCGATCTAGCTAGGTTACATTTTCAGAAAACGTCGTTTTATCAGTGTTTTCAGGCAATGAAAAACTGAAATGAAATGAAAAATATGAAATGAAAAATATTTATTGCCTTATTACATAAAACATAAAAAGAAAACACACAGTACATTTAACGCGTAGGGCAAAAGGGGTAAGTTCAGCTTATGCTGCGGATACATGTTGATGCGTCCGCAGCGCTGGTTTTCAACTTACCCCAGTTCCCGAAGATGTTCGACGGGTGATGTGGACACAAAGCGGGTCATTTAAGTTTATTGTGGGTAGGTACCAGTGTCATACAAAATAAAAAATATAATTAAAATAATATCTAGTACCCACCCACCCTTTTAATCTTACATTAACAGCAACACAATAAAAAATGAAAAGAAAAAAAACAAAAAGTGTACAAACAATGATTATAAAAAAAGAAATTCCAAATATTCCAACTATTAAAATGTTACCTAAAGAAATCGGTCATCCAGGCACTATATATTATACAGGAAGCATCAAATACATTTTACAATTCATTCGATCACACAGGTTAAACCAAGAAATAAAAGGAGGTGCTTGGTGTCCGAGTTCTCAAATCACTACAGAAACTAGTGAATGGCTCGAGATTGACCTCCACACGGTGCATGTCATCACAGGCACCAGCACCCAGGGTCGCTTCGGGAACGGCCAAGGTCAAGAGTACGCCGAGGCCTACATCATCGAGTACTGGCGGCCGAAACTTGGCAAATGGGTGCGGTATAGAACACTGGAAGGGCAAGAGGTGAGTGGTTATATTATTAGGCATACTCGCCAACTTATGAATTTGTCGTACTCGGCCGAATAATTTGGTTTAAAATGGCATTGGATAATTGGCAATGGCTAACGAATGCGAAAGAAACTTATGGTACCTATAGTGTACGAAACTAACTTCTAATTTATGTAAATTGAACAAGTGTATTCAAAATTTTATATAATTTGATGTTATCAGATACTAAGATGGAATTCATTACTTATTACCTTGGCTTAGAGCATTAAACCAACTTACAGTTAGTACATATTATTATGAACAAGTATACACATTATATATTTAACCGTTTTAATGATTTTTATGCTTTTGAGTACTACAACTACGTGAAGCCAATGATGTTGGTCTGTGGAACTCATAAAATGGAAACGTGTGGGTAATAACAGTGGCACGCTTTTGGAAAGGCATAACATATGCGTGTAAATTGCGAAAAGTATAATTAATACGTGGCACATAGATACATCTCGTAAGCAAGTAAAATAAGCTTGTTTATAATAACGCAAAAGAATCCTATCTCATGAGTCATAGTCATGTGCCCGCTAAATTGCAAAACATTCTAGTGATATTCTTGTTATTCTAATTAATTCCTAGTGCGGGTTATAATATTTTATGTATTAGTTTAAGTAATAAAGTTGTTAAATATTTGACTTCCGAAACGGTGGTAACTTCTGTAATTCGACCTTCATAAGTACCCTCCTAGGACCTAAACGGGATAAATGGTTTTGACTTTGCTTTAATAGGTTTCTATTACATCTAATAATAAAATATTTTATTTGTAGATCCTGCCTGGAAACACTAACACGTACTTGGAGAAGAAAAACCACCTAGAGCCGCCCATATGGGCGTCCAGGATTCGCTTCATACCATACAGCTCTCACCGGCGCACTGTATGCATGAGAGTTGAACTGTACGGGTGTTATTGGAGTGGTAAGATAACTGTTAAAATTATCTAATAAAAATCCAGTTACATACATCATACTCGATCGTCCGTTGTTATTTGTTAAGTTTTCGATGAAAATTATTGACAGGTGATCTTGGACCTATATCATGGAAAGGCACGTAATTTATTTTAGGACATGGGTGAAAGCAATTACTTTTTAAAGATCGCAGCGTTACATTTTTTATCGAATTATCAAATTAGATAAATAATAAAGTCGCTGATTGAAACTAAGCCGGCAAGTTATTATTATTATTATTAAGTAGCTTTTCTTGGCATAAACCCAGCGATGTTTCTGATGAACAAAGGTGTAAATAAATAAATCGTTATACATACAGTAGGGCACGTACGCAACTAGTTAAAAATCACGTGACAATAGTCTCTTAAGAAAGTTATATAAACAACCTCTGAAAGCAGACAAATGAATCAAAACAGCAAGAATTCTAGACAGGTGTCGCCGCTTTAATGCCTACTGAATATAAATAAATGGCATTGTATTTAACTTACCTCATACATATATAACTTAAATATTCTCCGTTGTTATTCCCTGGACGGTATTTTTGTGGCGGTATGAAACGGCGACTGCATTTTCAAGCGAGTGCAGGTTTTGTGAAATACGCCGATTTAATGAACATAGTCAGCTCTGCGGATAGTTGGTATATTGTTAATGTTGATATACATCGTTATATTTAGCCCAAGCCCTTGCGTGCCATCCTCAAGAGACAAAATTATTCACATTTGCTACTTTGTTTGTATTCCGTCACTTGCAAAACGTTTGATTGATATTAAATAATAATAAGTAATGGTCCATTTGGTCCTACTTCTTAGTGATTCCAGTCTCGTATAATCAATAGGGCTGCCCAATTACCACTTATTATTTTCTGAATATGATGAATGATTTTAGTGCAAATATAAAATAGTTTAAAAACTATTTTAATCCTTCCGATTCATTACACATTAATTACTTCCAGGTTTTGTATAAACTAAAAGTAAGTCCTGCTTGAAGCACGGAGAAACCTAAGACAATTTTATCTTGGGAATATGAATGGAACCGCAGGGAAAAGCTAGTGTATTGAAATGAAACGTTTATTCATCCAAATAGGCCTTTACAGGCACAAATGAATTGTCAGACTTAAACTTACCTATTAGCTGCTTTCTTTTGGTACGATACACTCGCAAATATGTTCGCAGCCCAAGGAGGTACGAACACTATCCTCGGTCGAAATTTCCTCAAAAATTATCCGGGAAATTCACGTAGATGTTCCGCGTCAATTCTCACAGAATTATGTTCCATTTGTCCCCTAGCGTCCCTGAGGCTGCACAATCCCTTTCTTTATCTCACTAATATTATAAATGTTAAAGTTTGGATAGATGGATGGATGGATGTATGTTTGTTACTCTTTCACGCAAAAATGGCTGAACGGATTTTGATGAAACTTGGCACACAGGTAGATCATATCCTGGAATAACACATAGGATACTTTTTATCCCGGGAAAGGATAAGATCCCTCGGAAGCGCGGGTGAAACCGCGGGGGACAGTTAGTCTATACATATGTATAAAATAAAGTCGGGTTAGTTACATCATTTATAACTCAAGAACGACTGAACTGATTTTAATGAAACTTGTCACACATAGATCTTTTTATCCCGGGAAAAAATAAGATCCCTTGGTAACGCAAGGGACAGTCAGTTTTAAATAATATAAACCTTGTCCCCAGTCGGCATCGTCTCGTATTCAATGCCAAAAGGCAACAAGCGTAGCAACGGTATAGAGCTCACGGACATGATATACGACGGGCAGTGGGGCGAGGACCTCAGGGGAGGCTTGGGTCAGCTGGTGGACGGTCAGTTTGGCGGTGATGAGATACGAGAGGCAGCTAAGAACTCCGCCTGGATCGGATGGAGGAACGACTCGAGGCCGACCCCGCCCGTCATTATCTTCGAGTTCGATAAAGTGCGCGAGTTTAGTGCCATGCATATTTACTGCAATAACAAGTTCATGAGGGATGTGCAGGTAAGGATCACTTCTACGGCCGAACTTACACTTAAAGTAGTTAGCAATTACGATAAGCAATTTACAAAGGCTGCGATGCGTATTTTAACTACGGTAAACTATTGTGCGAGAACATGAGCCTTAAAATTTAACTAAATAGATCAAGAGCTAGCAATGGTAGTGGCTATTTGATATCGTTCCTAACGCTGTAATTTCGTAAATGTATTATTATATTCACCAGGTATTCTCTGAAGCCATAATATCGTTCTCGATCGGTGGTCGGCACTTCCAAGGCGAGCCGATCCGCTACACATATGTGGAAGACAATATCTTTGAGAACTCCCGCAACGTCACCATTAAACTCCACCACAGAATCGGCAAGTGGGTTCGAATTGAGCTGAGTTTCTCTGCACGTTGGATCCTCATCAGCGAAATTGTTTTTGACTCTGGTGAGAAATTTGCCGTTTATTTATTCGATGTATAAATTTACATGATGGCTTTAGGCATTTTTTAAATGAGTTTTTATTTCCGCTCTTTTATTTTCACTGGCTGTTACCTATAGTTATTGTAGCGGTTACAGAGCAATATAGCTGACTGTTCTTGCAAGTGTTTAATAATTTATTGAGAGATATTTTTTTTAAATTATTTGTGATATTGATATCTGATATTTAGTTGTTTAGGTGTTTTCTATTTGAACAGTTATTTATTAAATAGAGAATTTCAAGCAATGACTTATTTAAAATAGGATTTGATTGTGATTTAATGTTTGTAGAAATTTCCTCTAAACTAAAAACATTATTTATAGATGTCGCTCAAGGAAACTACACACCAGAAATCTTGAAACCTGTCATAGGAAAGGAGAAAACAAAGCAAACAGCGAGCAAAGAGTTGCCGATTTCGACCGCACACCAAGAAGATCCGCTATACGTCGCGATAGTAGTGGGCGTTCTCACTGCACTAGTTATACTTTTGGCGGTGGCAGTCTTCCTAATAATTCATAGGCATAGACACAGGAAATGCTTTGCTTCTCCGCTAGCAAAGACAACGGTCACACAGAAACGGACCGTCGGTGAAAACTATACCGGCTGTGGTACCTCGATGTTGCCAGAAAATAAAATGATACTTGATGCCGCCTTAGATGTTAAGTCAGATGAATACCAAGAACCGTATCAAGCTCTCAAGTGTGCACCGTACTTTAGTTATAGTACAGTATTGCTCGAGATGAAAGACTTTGCTAAGGATTCTAATACTGCTTTATCAGGTAAGAGCTTTTATTTATTCTGCACCGATCAAGTCTAAACGAATGAGACGAGAAACACTTTCCTATATATTATGTTTAAGTGTAACAATATCATTTCCCTAAATAACATAAGGAATTATAGAAATAATTCCGTAATCAAAAGATAGTTAAAATCAAAACTCATTTATTCAGTTTAGGCCCTGGGAAGGCACTTATGAATGTTGTAACATTCATAAGTGCCTTCCCACCGGTTCAGAATACACTTAAACTGAGAAATTAAAGCCGACAGCAAAGCAATTTTATTTTATGCAGTAGATTTTTCTTTTTAATAACATTTTCAAAAATACATTCAGATATTAGAATTATGTAAATAAAATAATTGTTAAGCAGACAGTTCGAACTACGACTATGCGGTGCCAGAGCTGAGTTCGGCGCCATTATTGACGAAGCGTCGACTGATGGACTCTCTGTCCGATCGCGCGACCGAGCTCATGGTCGACCATATGGACCAAATGGACGAACTCGAATCGAGGCGGTCTGCCACCGGTTCGATGCGGTCTAAGCATAGCACACGGGTACGTAAATAAACTAATTTGTTGACCAACAAATAATAGCTAAAAAGGATTAAGGCAATATAAATCCAGAAATATAACAGTATTTTTTAGTATAACAGTATTGGGTTTAAAAAAAGTACTTGTGTTCATTTCAATATTTGTGATTACTGTGTTTTAATTTAACTGATCACTATAAATACAGATGATAATTATTTAATCATCTTAATATATAAAAAAATTGTGTCACCTTCTTTGTTTGCGATGAACTCCTAAACTAATGAACCGATATTAAGAAAATTTTGCACAATGTGTGCATTTTGGTCCAACTTGAGAGGACTTTTTATCCCTGGAAAAACAAAATCTCTCGGGAAAGCCGGTGAAACCGTGGAGGATAGTTAGTATTAAAAGTTACAGTAAATTGACGGGCCGGTTGGCGTGGTTGGTTAACACACTGCCTACCACGCCGCAGGTCGTGGGTTCGACCATCCAGGACAGACATTTGTGTGCATGAACATGTCTGTTTGTCCTGAGTCTGGGTGTAATTATCTATTTAAGTATGCATTTACAAAAAAAAAAGTAGTCTATGTATTATATCAGTCATCTGGTTTCCATATTACAAGCTCTGCTTAGTTTGGGATCAGATAGCCGTGTATGAAAAATGTCCAAGGATATTTATTTATTATTTATTAATATAAATATACTAGTGGGCCCGGCAGACGTCGTCCTGCTCTGAAATTAAAACAAAACCTAGAACCCGATCCCAGCGCCACCTACCGCGTCCAATTGTGTTTTCAAACCATCGAGGAACCCATTGAAATATACACACAAAATTTCATCCAAATCGGTCCAGCCGTTGAGGAGGTGACAAACACACGTACAGAATAATTATATATATTAAGATAAATGATTGATTAAATATGTTATGTATATTACAGTCGCCGAGTCAGCAAGAGGTGCTGACAGACCTAAAGAGGCGACTCGAGACTACCAACGTGATCGAGTTCCCGAGCCATCGGCTGAGAATGATATCCAAGTTGGCTGAAGGTGCATTTGGCACGGTGAGTACATTAGTTATACAATACAATAAAATATGATTCTGCGAAAGAAAACATCCAATCATAACAACGTGAGATGAGCGAATGAAAAACAAACAACACGCGTTGCTTGGCAAAGGATGTGTGAGGCAGTCAGCTATGATATTTACCAACGAGAATACAGTACAGGAACAGCTATTCTGTTGTAAAACCGATTTTGGAGCCGATTAATAATAATATTTAGACAAAACGCTGCAATGAAAAACGAAAAACTTGTTTTTCGTCTTGACACCATATACCGTTCATTAGCACGATTCTTATTTTTAATTAAATGTATTATCATATCAAAACACCCTGGAAGCTATGTTAGTCGGAAATAAAATGCATTTTTTTGTGATCTTTAGTCATGACTATAGATACAAAGTCTTTCAGTCGCATACATTTTCTTCAGTTTTCATTTCTTCTTATTTATTATAGTCACATTCTAAAATTCACTGTAATGTCTAATCCTCATCCGTACAAGTCCAGTCATATATATATATATATATATATATATATTTAGTGATATTGGTGGCTGTTGCACTAAAACTTTTCACAGACTTTTTGGGACTACCTGAAAAGTCACGATACACGCTTTCATTTCATTTCACTTCACTTGTGCACTTGGATTGATATGTTATTTCGCGATATTGGACAAAACACCACCGAAATTATTCAATAATACTCAAAGTACAGTTTAATGAAAATAAAATTTGGCGTAGCATAAAATCATAGGTCTGTGGCAAATACTGACAGTAATGGTACAACACTACTACTGTCATTACTGTCAGCAATCAGTGTCAGTAAATCTCCCAGGTTTATCTGGAGAGACCTTCCCCAAGGGTCAGTACTCAGTCCCTTATTATACAACGTTTATACGTATGACCTTGAGAGATCAGTTAACGGTTTCTGTCAGGTACTTCAATATGCGGATGACCTGGCTCTTTACTCTGCATCACAATCATATTTAGATGTTACTCACAAACTTAATACTGCTCTGAATTACCTGGGAGACTGGTTGGTGGATCATGGACTGTCTCTATCTGTTGCCAAGAGCTATGCAGTGATCTTTACTAAGAAAAAAAAATCCCTTTAATTAATATTTCATTTGATGATGAAGAAATTCCTGTTAAGGACCATGTAAAATTTTTAGGTGTTAATCTAATAAGACTCCAAATTGACTGGTATTTCTCATTTTAGTTACATTGCTCAAAAATGCGAAAAAGGTATCAATGTTCTCAGAGCTCTATGTGGAGTGTGGTGGGGTGCCCACCCTTACACTCAGAAACTTTTATATAATGCTCTTGTTCGTAGCCATATGGATTATGGATCGTTTCTGTTGGATCATTGTAACAAGGCAAGAACCGATAAACTGTCGAAAATTCAAACTAGATGCTTACGCATTATATTAGGAGCAATGAAATCGACGCCCATAAATGCAATGCAAGTAGAATGTGTGGACCCTCCTTTGCATTTTCGTAGGCAGTACTTATGTGATAGATTCCTTTTCAAATTAATCCAAAATTCTTCCCATCCTCTCCTGGCTAAACTCCAACATCTCCAAAATAGTTCTCAACAAGTTCCTTCTAATAATCTTCCTTGTCTCCTACGTAGTTATAATTCCACCAACAATCTCGCACACCCAGTCTTACAGTTTCACCACAATCCCCTTTTTACTGTCTCATATGAATCACTTGTTTACCATCCTACATTATTTCTGAATATTGGTATTGATAAAGATTCCTTACTGGCTCCGAAACAATTTAGTGAAGTAATGTCCAAAAAATTCAATGGATGGTTGCCCATATATACAGTTGCGTCAAAAACCTCGGATGAGGATTGTGTGGGAGCGGCTGTCTGGATCCCCAAATTCCAAATTATACTTAGTCATAAATGTCCCTCAATAACGTCTATATTTACAGGTGAATCAATAGCATTATTAGAAGCTATCAATTATGTTCTTTCTCATAATTTAAACAACACTATCATCTTTACAGACTCACAGAGTTGTGTTCAGTCTATTCTCTCCAATCCTTTTCGTTCTAAATCTAGGTCCCCTGTTATTCTTAAAATTAAAGAAGCATTGTACAACTGTTATGTCCGTAATATAAATGTAAACGTGGCATGGATACCTAGCCACTGTGGAATCCCAGGTAATGAATCTGTCGACTCCTGCGCTAAAAATGCTATACAGACTGGATCATTGCAGCATTCTCATATTGTTTCTGAGGATCTGTGTTCTCTTGCCAAACCTCGTATGGAAGGATCTTGGGCCAGATATTGGCAATTAACTAAAAACCAGAAAGGCAAATATTATGGTAACATCCAGCCCAATATTCCTATAAACCTTGGTTTTTTAAATTCCGTCAATTAAATAGGAATACATCATCAGTTATCTGCCGTCTCCGTTTGGGTCACGCTTGCACTCCTGTGCACTTGCATAAGATAAGGGTGAGGGACCACTCCCTTTGCGAATGCGGTATTGACGAAGGCACTGCTGACCACTTGTTATTTGTTTGTCCCAAATTACAATCTTCCCTTTACAACTTCCTACCCCCCAATATCCCTCGTCCAACTAATATAAAATGTTTGTTATCTCTTGTTGATTCTCCCTTTGTGTATGTTCTGTCACAATTTATTAATGTTAACAAACGACGAGTTACCTTACGAGTTAATCCACTCACACTTAACATTATCATGTAATCTAACCGTGAGGATCTGTTAATGGCTTTCTGTTTTTTATGTAAAATTCTAGATTATTAAATAAGCTGTAGATCTTCCTTTCATAAATAAATAAAATTAAACTTGATATTTACTATGTATTATAACCTCACAATATTTATTACCTCTTGGTAAATTCATCACCGGTCAACTTCTGATTTGACAAATTTTTTATTACATTTATTGGTCCTACTGATCAATCCCCATCGTTTATCCTCAAACACCCTGACACTGGCGGAATTGTGTAAAAAACGCATCTGATGCCAATGTAACAAGAAGTGAAGTGAAGTCAGTAAATCTTGTTCATCAATTCAAATTCTAATATTTCAGGTGTACGTTGCGGAAGCCGATGGCGTGCCAGACTACAATGGGACCATAACCTCAGAAAAGAGGCTAGTAGCCGTCAAGTTCCTTTGCCACGATGCTACCATTAAGGAGAGGTATATCATGTATGACCATAGTTTATAGCAGTTTTATTTGTCGCCTCTATCTTGTATCTTTCGCTTTATTGCCTACTGTTTTCATGGTATGTTTAAAAAAATCTCGAGCATCAAATTGCATTAGAATAAAAAAAAACATTGATTTTATGAACCATTGAACTTATTGATCATAGTAGTAGTATTTTAGTATCTCCTAGTAATCTATCACAGTGTAATATAGGACTGTAAATTAGGTCATTTTGACAATGATATCTCAATGGTAGTGACGTCAGATACTTGGGAGAAGGTCGTGGGTTCGAATCCTACAATGAGCTTTCGGTGAAGGAAAACATCGTTAAAAAACCACTGCACGGTGGTAGGGTAATTAGTAGTAGTACTCGACTGGCTGGCTACCGCCCTCAAGTTGAAAATCTGATTTGCACTTGAGAGCTAGTTACCTTTAAGGTAGGTATTATAAAAACGTTGACAACACGTTGGCAACCCTCCGGGTTGGTATTGCTACGTCTAGAAGTAGATGCGCTTAATAAAAAGCTTTTGTAGGCTAGCACGCCTGTTATATCTTTTCCTTTCTTCACTAACGTTAAAATATACTCACAATAACTGATAACTCGATGATTTTAGGGAGGAATTTGAGCGTGACGTGCGTATTCTAGCCGCACTATCGTCGCCGCACCTGGCTCGTGTGTTAGGGGCATGTCGAACCCCACCCCTAGCGGTTGTACTCGAGTACTTAGAGTTGGGTGACCTCTGTGCCTTTTTGAGGTCGGCGGCTCCCACCTCGACCCCTACTTTGCTACATATCGCCACTCAGATAGCTGCCGGCATGCAGTACTTGGAGTCTTTGAACTTTGTTCACCGAGACTTGGCTGCTAGGTGAGTTGAATTTATTAGCTACTAGTTTTCCGCCCCGCGGTTTCACCCGCGTTCTTGAGGGATCTTATATTTTCCTGGAATAAAAAGTATCCTATATGTTATTCCAGTATATGATCTACCTCTGTACCAAGTTTCATTAAAATCCATACAGTAGTTTTTGCGTGAAAGAGTAACAAACATCTTCACATCCTCACACACATCCAAACATACTTTCGCATTTATAATATTAGTAGGATAGGGTGTACTTACTTACGACAAAATTACGGAGTTTGATGTAACTATATTTTTTATACTTATTGATTGTGTTTCTGTAATGTTGTGTGTATGTCGGAATAAATATTTTTCTCTTCTAGGTTTTTGTATATTTAATTTACAGTAAGATCATAATGGTTGCGTGTGGAGAATGTCAAAGGATATATATTTAATACTAGGTACGCCTCGGAGTTTTATCTTATGTTATTTCGCGATATTCGCGTGATTACGAATCAAATATCCAAACGGTTACACTTTAAAACATTAGTAGGATCACTACTAAATATGAAGTCCATGCTATTGCATATTGCAGGAACTGTCTTATCGGTAAATCGTACCAAGTGAAGATAAGTGACTTTGGGACGGACAACGATTCGTACGCTTGTGACTACTACAAGGTGGACGGTCGGATCCCGCTGCCGCTGCGCTGGGCGGCCTGGGAGTCGGTGCTGCGCGGCAAGTACACCACCAAGAGTGACGTGTGGGCCTTCGCTGTCACGCTCCACGAGATATTCACCATGTGCCGCCGGACGCCCTACCAACACTTCACACAAGCTGAGGTCAGTCACACACACACACTTGTGACGTCAATTAATATACACCATCAAAAGACATACTTGTCGTTAAATTGGTAATTATAATAAATCTAAAAAGGCGGAATTTAACAAAGTGCGCATCGGCGAATTGTGTACACACATATTTAATGATGTAGTTTTTATTATGGTGCGTACAGACTATGTAACACAACATGTTTCAGATAATGTGGACACTGAATGTTATAATAACATGTTATTGACATGTACAACAATGTTATATTACTTACAACTGGATCGAAATGGTTATATAACATTGTTATATAGCATTGTTATTCTTATGTGTACAGTATTTTTTTATTTTGCAATGTTGAATAACAAGGTAACATAATGTGGACGTGTTACATAGTCTGTACGCACCTTTATATGCGTGTAGTAAACGAGCACATTGCGGTTGTCAGGTGC
Organism: Ochropacha duplaris; assembly: GCA_951361185.1. Lineage (NCBI taxonomy): Eukaryota > Metazoa > Arthropoda > Insecta > Lepidoptera > Drepanidae > Ochropacha > Ochropacha duplaris. The sequence continues at coordinate 9,760,302 of OX592690.1, forward strand.
TGGAGAACTTGTCACATTTACAAGCGGACGACGGTTTGTTCGAGTGCATCGACCGTGCGGCGGGCTGTCCGCGCGACATCCACCGCCTCATGTGCGAGTGTTGGCGTCGTGACGACCTCCACCGTCCCACCTTCGCTGATATACACCTCTTCCTACAGCGTAAGAGCCTCAACTATGCGACCACGTGATCCTGGCGATGGCCGTGCTCCACCATCTACGCGGGCATTAGTTACTAACACGCGGATCGGGGCAAAAGTGGAGAGTCGTGTATGTGCTACCAACACACGTTGGCTTGCACCGTGGTCGCTGATAATGAAATGGTTACCAAGTTCTAAGTAACAGTTATGTTACTGTAAAACTGTGTAAAGGAATAACACGAGCGACCGTTTCGAAATGTGATAAGGAATGCTTTCATACTCGACTTTTGCTCCGATAGATTTGAGATCACGTGACTGCTATCACTGAACGTCTCCCGCACTGACTGATGGGGTTTGTTGATTCTAGTTCATGTTAGAACACTTTACACGTTTCGATCGGCTTCATGCACGGCTTTATCGAGTTGTCAGGTTGTATTAGTAGATGGAATCAGTCAGTATCGGATATCGTCACAATGTATCTACTATCAACCATATAAATAATAATCTATTCACCGTGGTACAATGTGCACGGCGGTTTATAGTACTTAAGTACACTTAATACGAAGATTATACTACGATGGATAGTTTATGTTCACTTCTTAATTTTACTGCATTGTAACTTTTACAAGTGAGCTACGTTTAATAGACATAAGCAAACAGTTCTTCCCTCACTGACCCATTCTGTGTCTTTAATTCCACACTTGTTCTGATCATTTTGTACCCTTATTATAGTTTCGTTCGCCTAGCCCCTAGTTTGTTTACGTTGCAATATAATAGAGAGTAGGTATATAGTACAAGTTATTTAGAAAAAATCTTCCATGGTCTACAAAATGATCAGTTACAGTGTTTTATATATCACATCGATAAAGTTACCAAACTTTATAGTCATTTATTTTCATAAAAACACATTTCACGAATAAAACCATATTAGTGATAAATATTTGTAATAGTAAGTCGTAAGTGATAGTCGCATTTGAATCAAATATTATTGAAAAAAATATTAGGAGTAACGATTGAATACAAAATGGTCTATTTTCCGTAGTTTGCTGTGTTGAAGTTAGCGGCAGTTATTCTGACAATATTCACGACTCTATTAGATAGTGACATTATGTTGTCGCGGTTAGATATAATCGTTGGTGTGCGTGCGTTGGCACAAGCTTACTGCCTTGCGATATTTACATAGAATTCTTTTCGTATCTCCAGTAGCGTAGCTAGGCGTGGCCAAAGCGGCCCCTTGCCCACGGCTTCGCACTTAAAGGGGCGTCGCGAGAAGCCCCGTTATTAACTTAGATAAGAGCGAAGTTTTATGGAGATATTCGACTTTTAATATTATTTTTGAAAATATTTCATTTGTCGCATCAATTTTTGTCTCAAACATATGAAAAATCCGTAGGTTTTGCTTGAAAAACACCTCCCTTATTTGATTGTTTGAATGAGCATATAAAAGCGTTATGTACTTGGATGGATGTACTGATAATTTTAATTATTACCTGGTAGCTGTACCATGATTATCTCAATTCTCTAGCAATAGGTGAGGCAAACCTAGGATCCTTATACCTTGTTCCAAAGCTAAGACGTACACGTTTGAAAATAAACATCTGTAAGGTCCTTTACAAAGAGATTTTTAAAAAATTTGAAATCAAGTAATTACTTCGATACTTTTGTTCAAATTATTTTTGTTTAATGCTGATAATTATCTATTAACTTACCCATTATACAGAAATTATAAATAGTTGTACCATAAAAGGCGCTAGATGGACAGTTCGGACAGATTGATGTTGAATTCTCTGGAATAATATGTAATATAGACTGTAATGAATATAGACTTATATCATCCACGCGGCCGATACTTAACTCCTACGTTACGACCAACGATCAACTATCGGGAGGATCGTTTCTTGACGTAGTTATTGTATTTGCTTCTTTCTTTGGCAGCTGTACATATATGAACGAAATAATACAATATAAATTCCTTATAATGGTGATATTCTAAGCAGCCCACTCGTATTACACACTTACGTTCTTCTTAGGAGATGTCATTACAGAGAGGAGAAAGAATTAGTATTGTTATACCTAGTGTGAGTCAAAATGAGCTACCGTAGACCGAACCTCGGTTTACAAAAACATTTATGTTTGGGTTTTATGTTGTTAAACAAAGCAAGATAAGGTTTCTCTGTTTGACTATTTACCCGACTACGGCGTAGCAAAAGGGTTAAGTTTTTGACCTATGTGTGTATTACTTATTATAATTTGACAAATGAGGTGCCGTTGGAAGCGTCTTGTTTGACTGCTGGTTATAGGCTATGTGACGTCACATTAAAATGAATATGGCGCCCTCAAGACGCAAAGTAAAGAACAAAAAAAAATTCTAAAGATAATAAAAATGGTGGAGGCACCTTATCATGTGTGGTATATCAGGTAGGGTTTGGTATATCATATTTTTGTCAAGCGTACCGTTTGCCAATATATTCCGTCAAAGACATAGTAAATTTCCTAAATCAACTATGTTATCGTTATAAATAAGTTATCTATAGTCCACTCTTGTTTTTTATGCATCATCTAGATACATGTAAAATAAAAATAATAATACCCTAAACAGAAAAAAATGTGACAACGGTTATTTCAGATGAGAATATTTTCTTAAATTGTTTCATACTTTTTTGAGCGTGATTTTTTTATATCTATAAATTAAAAAACCGAATGAAAAAGATAATTATATATCTAATAATAAAACTAAACCGGAGATGCAATTAGACTGACCTACTATCATACTTCCTTAGTCAAATAGTTTGTAACTATAAGAAAAAGAGATACGAATGAATATTTTAAGAAATTATGTAGATTTTAATTGAAAGATGAAAGTAAAATGTATGTTATCACCCTAGTAAAGTTTTCTTTTGAATAATAAATTCCGTCTCAATTGTTATAAGTTCTACCTCTTTTCAACGAAATCAACGTTTTATAAAATAGTTAACGCATGCGCTAGATAATAATAATAGTAGAATTTGTTATGTATCATATAGTACCTACTAGAAAATGATAATAGATAACCTTAGAATGGTTTTCCATAACATAGGATTTAAGGACCATTTAATATTACCTTCAGCAGCTAAACATATATTGTAACTTAAAATTATAACATTATTTATATCAACTAAATTTAGTTTTCAATTCCTAAAATATGATATCCGCGTCTCTCTTTGTCTAACACGAATTAAAGTAACGTAATCAAAGGGTATCCCTATACTGTACATACGAAGCAGTGACCAACGCACGTATTCGAACATATCTATGCTTTAGAGTTTAGATTTTAGGTTCCATCGTTAGGATCTAACGTGAACGGAAAAAATTGGCTTAACGTGACAAGCCTAATAAAATTAAGCACTTATTAGATGTAAGCGAGCGATATTTAGTTTGCTATGTAGTGAAAGTTCGAATATATTTTGTCACAGCGTAAAGAATAACATGACTTGCGTATAAGGAATTGTAACTGATTGAGTTTTAAATTAGTGCTTATCAATATCACTGTATTTATATTTAGCATCTAGTATATTACAAAAAAAATATAAAAAAAAATGATACTACCAAAACCTTTAGATTTAGGTTTTGGGAGGAACAACTAGGAACCATTAAGCCGCAAGAAATCGAAGTAAAATATTTTTTCTTATTTTGTATTTATTGCTCCCAACTTTTATTTTATGCAACTTTTTTATTTTTTAGTAATTAATTTCTAGGAATCAAATATTTATTTTGGTGAGATTTATATTTTATTTTAATTTTTAAAATAATATCGATGTTCTATGTACTTATTATTCATCGAGGGAATTAAAGTTCTCATGTTAGCAAAGAAAGACTGACATCATTTGATGTGTTAAATATTCATATTAAATAATGTAATTATGGATACTGAATTTCGCGTATTTTTATGGAGTTCAAATACCTGCTGACTAATTTTTATTATAAATGGTCTAATATTTTTTTAGTTTAGAGTAGAGTTATTAAGTGTACAACTATTTTATGTAGCTATAGTACCTATGCATTTACTTTGTTTTCATATAAGACTGAAATGTGTTGTTTGATGTATCGGTATTTTGAATGTCAGCTGAACGTAGGTATGGTATGGATGTAATGATGGATAAATTAAAACTCCCGTCAAGACCTACAGTCGCGTCAGCAACACACACATTCGAACGTTATAGTTTACGCTGTGGCATCGCTTTACTGTACAATGACGGAACCAATGTTAACTAGGCTAATCGAATACATAGAGGTCTAATTATTTTATAACTAGGGAAACTTTATAACGATAAGTATTAATTAAATTTTGTGGAACTGGACATATTTAATTTGTTTATTACAGTCTAGCTGATAGTATAGGTATATTAGGTGAAAGAATGACCTAGTAATATGTCGAAGAAGCCTCATTCCCTTCATGCTAACTACAGCTAATGTATCGTTAAATAGTAATTTTAGGCACTAATAATAAATAATAATGTACAATAAAACACCCTCTCTGCCTTAGTGATGCTATTCTTACCCCCTAATGCTACGAACGAAATATCAAGTTAGAACGAAATTGTACCTAATGTATTTTGTAAATATGAATTCTTATGGCTGATGTAATATATCGAGCACTATGGAAAACTTTAATTCCTAACAATGGTCCAAACTTCACTTGCTTTTTTATTTGTACTATATATTATTATACAATTTCTATATAGATAAAAGAAGTAATGATAAAAAATGTCTAGGAATACATTTGTATGCTTTAATTTTTAATTTTAGGTGTAAACCATGTATTTGTCGAAATGCTTATGAAAAAGGTTGATACCAAATGCAGTATTTTATTTTATACTCTACATCTTTGTACCCAAATAAAAGCAATAATCTAAATATGACTATTATTACATAATTGTATTACTTCTCCGCCCCAATCCTCATCATCAAAACTGCAATAAGAAAAAAAATATGTGTGGACCATTTTTGGCAGGGCTAATTTGTCGAAATTCCCGGAAAGGGCCGGTAATAATATCTTAATAGACAGGTACACACAAGTTTGGCGACTGAACAAAATAGACTGATCCGAGGTGCCTCTGCCAGGATGGTAGACATCTAAAAGAACCTGGGAGGTTAACTTCTCATATGCAGCTTTGCTTTATATCTAAACTGAACTTGAAAAAATTGTAAAACTGTCACTAAACGGTGCTATTAACATTAACAAATCTTGATTTGAAGCAATTGCAATTCAGATATGCAGCATACCTACATATTAAAGGCTGCAAATATGAAATTAGTCCACCTGTTTTGTTCTTTTAGATTTCATGTTTGTTGGATATTTACAAATACGAACCTTATCGATTCGCCGCTAGCAACAACATCCTTCGATTTGCATACAAAAGCGTATCAGCTCTTAGTTGTTCATTGGCTTCAAACGATCACACTTTAGAAAATGACTCGGTATAGTCGCATCTTTCTCGGTTTTTACTTGCTACACTTGACTATTGCGGTCAAAGTCAAAGTCGTGATGCACTCTGAAGAGGATTCTAAAATCGAGGATGAGGATATTCCCCGCAAAGAGACTATAGAAAATAAAAAGAAAGTATCCCTAAAAGAGGAAACTATTTTACCATTCATTAAAAACTCGCATAATGTACATATACAAACACAAAAACAGATGGAATACGAAGAAGATAAACAGACGACTGAGAAACCACGACAGATGCACCCTAATGAGATGATATTCCCGTTGATTTATCGCCAGACTCATATAAATAGCATGTTTAAATTCGGCGACAATTGGTATACTTGGTCCACCGAGAAGAGGACCGATGGCTCTAAAGCGACGAACTATTACATATGCTACGAAGAACCGAAGCACTGCGATGAGATTGGATGGGTAATGTACCAACTATAAAACGGAGAACTTGGTTCAACTTTGTCTGAAATACAAATTTACTAATCTTCTAATATGTTCATAAAGCAACAGAATATCAAGTTTTTTGTTTTGATTGACGGTATTGAATTACAGTTACATAATTATGGTTTTACAGGATCGAACGGATTCATTGCCAAAGTGTGCGTTCCAAATAGAATCGTTGATGCCTGAAGACCGCGCATGTATCAACAGCTTCGGTGTAGAACCACACACCGGAGGAATTTGCGATGGAGCTGAGCAAATGAAGGTATTTTTTTAAACTACCTTATCACAGGCGCGGTTATTAAATTTAAGACAAAGAAAGATCATATCCATGACTATACTTATATTAGGTCTTTACCTATGAAATTGCCGTTTTGTATGAAAAAATTTAAACTATTTTTTTTCATGTATTTTTTATTTGTATTAATCGAAGTAATCATCCATGCAATCAATGCATCTTTGCCAACGCAGTGGCAGTTTATTGATGCCCTTCTTAAAGAAATCAGCTGGACGGGGGGCAACAAATTCTTCAAAGGCATTTTGTACTGCCTCTCGGGTATTGAATTTTTTTCCCGCCAAGAAGTTATCCAAATTCTGGAAAAAGTTGTAGTCTGTAGGCGCAAGGTCTGGTGAGTAGGGCAGATGACGGAGAGCTTCCAACCCCAGTTCTTGCAACTTGGAGACCGTCTGCTGTGCAGTATGAGGTCGCGCGTTGTCGTGCAGGAGCAGCGGAGACGAGCGATTGACCAATGCTGGTTGGAGATGTGACAGCTTCTCCATCATTGTGTTCAGTTCTTCACAGTACACATCTGCAGTAATGCTCACCCCGTTTGGTAAGAAGCTGTGATGAATCACACCGGCGCTAGACCACCAAACAGTGACCATCACTTTTCTAGGGGTAGGTAAGTATTCGTTTAGGGCATTGTTTAGGTGCTGAACCAGGATCCATACCAACTTGCAGAGCGCTTGCGATTATCAAACAGAATCCATTTTTCATCGCAGGTAACAATGCGGTTCAAAATTCCTTCATTTGTGTGTCTGTTGAGCAGTGCAAGGCAAGTCTCGACGCGTACTTCGCGCTGGCGATCATTGAGTTCGTGGGGCACCCATTTGTCAGGCTTTTTTACCTTGCCAATTTGACGCAAATGGACCAATATTGTTTTGACGCTAACGTCGAAAGCTGCTGCTAATTCAGCCGTAGATTGTGTATCATCAGCTTCCACAATCGCCTTTAATTCGTCATTGTCGACCAAAGTCTTCGGACGACCGCGAGGTTCATTTTTCAGGTCGAAATTTCCAGAACGGAAGCGAGCAAACCAATAACAGTTGGTGCGTTGGTTTGTAGTGTTAGCTCCGTAAACGTCGTTGATGTTGCGTGCCGCTTGTGCCGCGTTGCTGCCACGACGGTACTCATATTCCATAATTACTCGAATTTTTAACGTATTTGTTTGGCTAAGAATTCTAATTTCAAATTAATTTCCTTTGGCACCATGATGACGAAAAAGATTGAAATGCGATGAAAATGTAACACTAATCAGTAAACAAATGACTACTTTTGAAAAAAGAAACCATGTTTTTAAAATAAAATTAATTTGAAATTAGAATTCATAGCCAAACAAAAATTATTTTGATTTGAAATGGCCAGTACTGCTGAACGGAAATTTTATAGGTAAAGACCTATTAGTAGCTACGTACCTACATGACTCAGTCATGATGAGAGTATTAGGTACTGAATATTTAGTTGTCTCGAGTCCCGGGACTTTCGGATCGAGACTCGAGACGAGACAAGATTTTCGAAATTGTTATGTAATCGAGAAACCGAGAGTGTTCTCCTTGTCCGGTGGTATTATTACAAACATCTGAAACAGATTGTCGGACTAAGCTCTGATTTTTTAAAAGCCTATTTTATTAAATCAGCAAAGAAGTCTAATTAATGTGTTAGTTGATTATTTAAAAGATTGATTTATTATTTATATTTCGATTATTTAATTATGAAACAAATTTACAATGTTGTGATTAAGACCAATGATTAGATACTAGAATTACCTACTAGATAATAGTAAAGTTATTAAGAATTAGTAGGTATGATTTTTAACTAAGTTCTTAAAAGTCTCGAAGTCCCGGGACTTTGATTGTAGGCTGTCTCGGGTCCCGGGACAACCCTGTAACCGCGATTCTTCCCAGCGAAGCAGTGCATACTTGCTTTTATTTGTTGACATTAAAGCAAAGGCATATCTCAACACAAGTACTTACCATAGGGTTCCGTAGGTAAGTAGTTTACGATAGCAAAGATAACACGTGAGTCGTGAACTAGAAGACTGGGCGTGAGTTTTCCTTAAAGCTGTAGATTACCTACGCAAAACTACAGTTTTAAGATGGGGTGGGACACGAATCTCATGTAAATTGGCTACTTAAACCATTTATTATTACTCTTAGATACCTACATATTATATGTACTTATAAACACTGTAATACATGAAATTTTATATGTGAATCTAATTTATCCTTTTATTAGGTAACCGACGTAGTGCGTGCATGCGGTCCTAGGATTCGCTCATTGTGGAGATTCCTGCGCGTAGGCAGGCGGCCCGTCAATGCGGTAAAGCCTGCCGACGTCAATTCTCTCATTTGCGAAGATGAAGAAGAATGCTACCTCAGTATGGAGTATAGGGTAGGTACAATTTAGACAAACAGTTTTAATCTTCTCACACAATTCACTAGATTGTTTTTATTTATAATACGTTTTATTAACAGATACATCACGATCGAATCACATTCTCTTTACACGAGCCGACGCGAGGACAAACATTCAAAAGTGCTTTAAAACGAGAACTGATCATAGATGATAGTAACAAGTTAACCACTGTCCCAGAGACTCATCTCCATTTCTTGCATAGATCTAAAAAAAACAAGGAAGAGGAGCCTAGCCTCAGATCTAAGAAGATGCACATGAAAACGAAGACTAAAATAATTGAAGGTAAAGGTGTTGTTAAAGAGGGTAACGATTCCGCGTACGGGAACAGACGATTACTTAAGAATAAAATAAAAATCAGAGAGGATGTGTCAGATGATACATCGGAATAACTTCGGACTAACGAGATTCAAGTGATTGTTTTAACAAACATTGCTTAGCGTTGTTGTATTGACTGTGCCAATAATTATAGTTCAATTATGGTAGAATTAAAAAAATGTTTAACTTTGATTGATATATTGTTTATTTTTGACGAAACTAACATTTAGATTGAGGTCCGAACAGGAATTTAGTCGAGAAATAAAACAACAATATGACATGAAATATTGGAGTTTTACTTAAAAATTAAAAAATAATAGTTATACAATGTAGATTCAAGTGATTGTTTTAACAAACATTGCTTAGCGTTGTTGTATTGACTGTGCCAATAATTATAGTTCAATTATGGTAGAATTAAAAAAATGTTTAACTTTGATTGATATATTGTTTATTTTTGACGAAACTAACATTTGGATTGAGGTCTGAACAGGAATTTAGTCGAGAAATAAAACAACAATATGACATGAAATATTGGAGTTTTACTTAAAAATTAAAAAATAATAGTTATACAATGTAGTTATACATACGCTTTAGCGCATGTTAACGTAAAAAATAAGTAAAAAGAAAAAACTAAAATATTGGAGTTTTACTTAAAAATTAAAAAATAATAGTTAAACAATGTAGTTATACATACGCTTTAGCGCATGTTAACGTAAAAAATAAGTAAAAAGAAAAAACTAAAATATAATTTACAGCAGCAAGTCTCATAAAATTCTTATGTTTGTGGAAATATATATGTATTTAACATCCACATTTACGCTTAATAAAAGTGTGCAAACTAAAATCACAGTTTATGTTTTTTAAATTTCATTTTGGATTTGTTGTCTGCCTTTGGTTTTTGACTGTTTGGTTGATTGGTTGGTTTCTCAACATCATCTTTGAACCTTCTGTAGTTAACGTTTTGGTAAACCATAGGGTTAATATTTCTCGTATTATTTTTATTATTCTTGTTTGTTAATTCCACTTCTTTCTTAACATCTGATGGTTCTTTGTTATCAACTTTAACAGATGATATTTTCCTTTTTCGTTGTGGTACTTGTCTCGTTTTTTTAGTGTTACTATCACTGCATTCGATTTTGAGGTTAGTTGGTACAACATTCTTGTTGTCGTCGTTTACTATATGTATTTGAGCATCTTGTAGTTTGTTTAGTACTTCTTTTTTTATTAACTCATTGCCTTTTCCTATAGCGGCAATTTTTGCTTCTTTATCTCTAAATTCCTTTATCTCTTCCATCTGTAATAAAAAAATGTAGCAATTAGGTGACGAAATCTCTTTCTCTTATCCTTATCCCATGCTAGGTGGGGTCGGCACAACACGTTTTCCTCCACTCCGCTCTATCACTAGTCGTCTCAATACTCACACCTTACATAAACATATCATTCTTTACACAGTCCATCCATACTTTCTTCGGCCTTCCTCTACCTCTATATCCATCGACACTCATACCCAGTACTCTTTTCGTTAAATGTTTTTCATCCCTTATTACATGCCCATACCAAGCCAGTCTATTGCCTTTCAACTTCTCAGTCAACTGGTGGGTGACGAAATCATTAATTAAATTCATTGACACGTAAATCAAGCTAAGTACCTGAGCCAGTGATCTATATCTTCTGTATCTGTCGAATGGCGGAATAAACATTTTTGCGTCGACATTTAATTTGGATACCTGAAACATACGATATGTTTTTATGAATACGTAAAATACCTAGTATCAATTATAGTAGATTATGACCGTGGTCACGAGTGGTCAATGTAACTTGATCGAAACGTCGAGGTTAGTCGAAATTATATTTTGATTATTATGTGCGCGAATAGACCCGGTATAATCTACTATAATGAATTTAGTTCGCGAAAGTTTTAAAAGTACTACCTAGTATCAATATCAGTTTAAAAATAGCGCTATTATACTTACAAGTTCACCTGTTTCGTTATTGTATGAAGGTTGAAACACTTTTACGTCAGGTTGAACGTTAACGTTATCAGCCAGGACATGATCTGATACATCTAAATGAATTATTTGTTCCCCACTGTGGATGAGAAATATTAAATTCTTTATAAGCAGAAATATAAAGAGGTAAAGTTTGTGAGGTTGTAGGAGGTTATCTCTGGATCTACTGAATCGATGTTGAAAATCTCTCTCTCTTTTACCAATAGAAAGCCACGTTATTTGTAAGTGTCATAGGCTATAATTTTATTCCGGGAAAAGATAAGATCCCACAGGAACGCGAGTGAAACCGAGGGGGACAGCTAGTCCTTTATAAGCAGATATCGGTAAATGGAAATGCAGTACTCAAAGACTCAATGCAAAAAAAGATATAAATAACACCTCATTCAATCTATACGAGTGTCATTAGACATGTTACATGTAACTACAGACTTGATATGATATTTTCTGATTCAAAAAACAACAACAAAATCAACATCGCTGTTGCTAAATATACTCACTAATCTCACAAACCTATGTTACCACTGAGATGTGTAAAAATACATCAGTATTCTATAAACATTCACCTACCAAATATGCAAAAATTACTCAGTAAGTGTCACCATTTCCGAGAAATTTAAAATCAAACATTCAAAAATCCATACATAAATATTTATAATATCTCAAGAATGGTAACACTTGTACTAAGGTTATGTTTGTATATTTGGTAGGTGACCCACCCATATGTATTCCCCTTAAGTATGTCGTACAACTTACCGAACATCCTGTATATAGACATAGGTAATATTGTTACCTGTAATCTGAGAAACGCTCGAGGTCGTGTACATTATATGCGGCGATTGTCGGGAGCACAGGGTCCATCATATTCTTGATACTGTTCGGCATTTGATACAATTGTGGCTCGGCCGGTAACTCACGGCACTAAACAGTATTAAAGATCCGTACAATTCCTACTTATCTTATAGATATCCACGAAGACGCGCCCCTCTCTTCCTAATTCCTTACAGTGCAAGTGTGCGTCTTTTAGCTAGTGTTGTAGTGCTGTCGATATGGCGCACTATAACACTAGAAACCATGAACACTCACATGTACTTTAAGGTATCAGGAAAAAGTGGGGGGCGCGTATTCGTGGATGGCACTATCCATACTGATAGCAGATCTATATTCATTTTGCAACATTTCATTATATACATTTGTAAGGTCTCTTATTATAATGTTTGACGTTCCATCTAAGATGTATGCAGGTAAATACATATTTATTATTTTATACTATGTATCAATAGCATTCCCATGTTATTTTTTTTAATGGTTAACACAATGAGCCAATAAAAAAAATACACATCAAAATTATACAAGAGCAGTGTGTCAGTCTTTTAGTATTAGTATATAGAGCATCATTCTCACCGATAAGAGCATTCTGTGTATAGTGATCAGGTTCTGTTTCATGAAGGGCGGCATGGGGTTGCAGCAAGCATTCACACCTTGGACCTCACGCGGCATGCGCTCCGCTAGAGCCAGCAACATATGGTTCGGTACCAGGTAACTGTAACCAATGCATACATTATAGTTGTAGGAATAAAAACGAGAAGCGAACTGGCTCTAAATACTGCTGCTGGAACGAAAATCAAATTCAAGCCATAATGTTTATGTTACATAGAGAAATACAAATTCAAAGAGACTGACAATTTTTTATTTTCACAGGTGTTATAGTCATTATTCTAAAATTATTAATAACCTATAGATGTGGAATTAAATAAATAAATAATATCCTGGGTCGTTTTTCACACACGGCTATCTGATCCCAAACTAAGCAGAGCTTGTAATATGGAAACAAAAAAGACTGATATACTACATATAATTTTTTTTTTGTAAATAGATACTGCAATAGATAATTACACCCAGACAAACAGACATGTTCATGCACACAAATGTCTGTCCTGGATGGGAATCGAATCCACGACCTGCAGCGTGATAGGTATGTGTTAACCAACCACGCCAACCGGCCCGTCGTCGAATTATAAGCGAACTGGATGCGAACAGCGCAAGACCGGCCATTGTGGAGATCATTAGGGGAGGCATTTGTCCAGCTGTGGAGGTCTTCCGACTGACATGATAAGCGAACTTACGTGGTACTCTCGTCTAGCTGGCGCGCCTGTATATCCCGCCACTTGTAGAGTAGCTTCAGTGCTGCCATCTGTTGTGAGTTGAACGACTTCTTGGAACGCACGTACAATGGCATATGACTTGTCTCGTGTACCACTTCCTTGTTATATGTCTGTCAACAACAACATCCAATGATGGTCAATAGAGAAGTCAAAGTCAAAACCATTTATTCAGTTTAGGCCCTAGAAGGGCACTTATGAAGGTCGAATTACAGAAGTTACCACCGGTTCATCAAATATTTTGTACCATCTGACTATATTGGCTTTTTTTTTCAAATGTTTTACAATTTTATTCTTAAACTTATACAAAAATACATAAGAGATGTTCACTGACACATCAAATCAGCTTCGTTTTATTTAAATGTCAAAACGATAGTTTATATAGAAACTGTTTCACCCGCATTCCCGTGGGATCTTTTCCCGGGATAAAAAGTATCCTATGTTTTATTCCAGGATTTGGACTACCTGTGCGCTTTGTTTCATCAAAATCCCTTTAGTCTTTTTTGCGTGAAAGAGTAACAAACATCTTCACATACATCTTCACACATATCCAAACATACTTTCACATTTATAATATAAGTGGGATAGGAAGTAGGATTGTTATTTTGTTACTAACTTTTGTGATGGACCAAACTTGACTGAAATAAATGGATTTTATTTTATTATATGAAATTTTGCATGAAATAGTTGCTTGCAGACGTCATAAATATACACCATCGAAAGATTTATGGCCTTACTAGCTGTTCCGCGCGGTTTCACCCGCGTTCCCAAAGGATCTTATCTTTTCCCGGGATAAAAAGTAGCCTATGTGCTATTCCAGACTATAATCTATCTCTATGCCAAATTTCATCCAGATCCTTTCAGCCGTTCTGGCGTAAAAGAGGAACAAACATTCAAACTTTCACATTTATAATATTAGTAAGATTAGTGAGATAGTGAGATTCATAATAAAATCGACGATGTTTAACAACTGCTTAGCAGATTCTTCATTCAAGTGTTCTATAGAGAATTTGAATTTAGAATCTACTAAGCAGTTGCTAAACATCGACGATTTTATTATGAATAAGGCCATTAGTCATTCGTCATTAAATTGGTAATTATAGTACATAGTAGAATTTTAAGTGTTTGTTATTTTCTTTTTTTTTTTCTTTTTTACTTCTGCTAAGTGATGATGTGGCCGAAGTTGGTAAGCACTCAAAGCCTAGATGGAAACTGACTCTCAAGTGCAGCTCTCGGAACACACCGATGGGCGCTTAGCGACAGATTTTCAACTTGAGTGGTAGCCAGCCAGTCGGGTACTACAAAGTACCCTACCACCGTGCTATGGTTTCCTCACAATGTTTTCCTTCACCGAAAGCTCAAGCTCATTGTAGGATTCGAACTCACGACCTTCGCCGCGGTATCCGACGTCACTACCACTGAGCTATCATCGCCATTAGACATATACAAATACTCACTATTCCACACAACTGGCGGCTCTGTTCAAACACTGAGAGCAATATATTCGGGTTTCCATCTCCGAGCTCCAGCAATTCAGCCTTCATTGTGTGCCAAATGTACAATAAGTAGTGAGTATCCATTCTAGCGTACTCTATTAGTTCGTCCGGCAGAGGGCGCATGCGCCAGTCTGCCATCTGGTACCTGAAAAAATACATATTAAACTATACTTCCTACGACTTAAACTGGATATATCATTTATAATATCGAATTTACATTACTGTATATATGAAATGTTAAATTGGTATTTTTCTGACAAATTATTTATAGTAGAGGTCGTGTAGTAAAGTAAAATATACCATTAGGAACTGGATTTGAACAGATTTGAAAAGTTTAAAGCAATAACTTTTTTACTGTAACTCGTGTCCTATCGTAAAAATGAAAACATTTTTATTCAACAGACTCAAGACAAGTTATAAATTATATTATGCAAAATCTGATGAAATTCTTAAATTCTGTCAAAATTTCGAATGTACTTTAAATCATTATTTTATTATATATGTGGATGAAGAGGATATTTTGAATTAAACTGCAAATAATAAACAAAGTTACAATAATTCCGCGGAAGTAACTTGATTTAAAATAAAATTCAAATTATTGACTCAGTCGGTAATTACTCGAATATATTTCCCAGTAAATAATGTCTTTATTACCTCCAAAAGCAAGACGTCATGGAATCGAGGCTACGGTTAAGATAATATAGATGTTTTTCAGATCCTCACTTGAATTTGTATGCCCGAGTAAGTTATCAACGGAGTGTGAGAATGGGGCATAACATGGCACGACAGACATGATTATATTGTTTCATACATACATACATACATAATGTCGCCAAATTTTATCAATTATCCACACGTGCACATAAGCATTCATATCAATAGAATTCAATTATAACTTTGGTAATCCTATTAGTACTTACTTCTTGTCTGTATGTACATCACAATATTTCAGTAACAAGTATTTGAGTGAGAGGCCAGAAAGCTTAAGCACTTTAGCAGCTAGGTGCGTATCAAATAATCCAACTATATACAGGCCGAAGTCTCGTTGCAACCAAATAACGTCGCATTCTGCGCCATGAAATACCTGCAATAGAATTAGACATTTAGGTTTTGAAATATCAGTATCATTTTGAATATTAGTAAATTACTTACCTTTACTTTCTTTGGGTCTGTGAAACACAAATTAAGTTTATGGATGTGCTCACGAATTGCCAACGCGTCAATAATAAAATCACCACCTTCATCTGTCGATATTTGTATCAGACATGTTATACCTGAAAATAAATACGATTAAACTAACAGTGAAAACGTATCCTACCAAGAACGTGAAAGTGTAAAGTGAAAATGTGGCCGAGTTAGGGGTTCATTCGGCGATAAAAGAATTGAGATCTAAACGACAGCTAATTTCCATAAATCATAGTTATATGAATGTTACAATTTCTCCAATTAATTTAAAAGAAAAAGTGTTATGATCATTGACGCATTAATATAGGTATTTGCAAGTTTTATATCCAACTAGTATAAAACTATGAGCGAAGTTAACTTTGAAACGTTGATTACTGAACCATGTTATCCCAATAGCTATCATTTAAGGAACTATCATGGAAAATTAATGCTGTAAACCTATGACCTAGAAAGCACCTGTTGGTGTGTTCCAGCAATTGCACTCGAGAGCCAGTTGCCTTTGGCATTGTAACGATATGTACAACACATTGCCAATCCCCCTGGTATTGCTAATTGCTAATGTCTATAGGCGACGGTAGTCACATACCATCAGGTGCCGCCTCGTTGTCACTAGTGGTAAATGAAATGAAATGTTTATATTCATCCGAATAGGCCTTTATGGGCACATATGAATAGTCAGACTCGTATGCTCGGTTCGGATGATTACTTTTGCTGAGAAGAGCCGGCAATAAACTCAGCAATTTTTTACTCTTTTCAAAAACAACTTACACTTGTTACATTCAATAGTCTCACTGACAATATGTGCATGTTAAGGCGGCAAAAATAGTAATCCATAGAATTTAATTATGGCTGACTTCGTAAACAACAAACTCAAGCAGACCATCCCTCACAAGCAGCACCTGTTCACAAGTATGACGCGTGTGTCAGCCACCGCCCTCCTCGCATATATTAGAGGAAAGTGAGCGACCCGCCACACGACGCACATGCCTTTAAGTGAGCATGACTAACCTAAGCCTGCTACAAACAAAAAGGTAAATTAAATTAAAATTATATAAAAAAAAACGTTACCCTGGTAGGTTCTGTATGCATGATGTTCAACGTCCACAGCTAGTTCATCAACTTTAGTGAGGTGGTCGACAAGGTTGTCGAGTTGTGCTTCTGTGTTGACATACGTGAGGGTCGTATCGACTAGAGGAGGTGGGAAGGACGGCGGCACCTTGTCCGGATCGATGCACTGTGACGGCGGGTGGTACAAGTCTAACTCTACTCGGTACGGATGCTCGTACCTGGGGAAGTTATGTAACTATCTTTATATATCCATACTATCTTAATATACAGTTGTGGCCATATAATTAAGAACGACTTTCAGTTTCTAAAATAATCGATTTTGATACATTATTTTTATATTGTGTTTCCTCTTAGAAGTATTTTAATGTATTATAAAATAGGCTCATGGATAAAACAAACTATATTAGAAATACAAATATAAAATACACATCTGTTTCTTTACTAAAGTACGTATATTTTATATCAAAAAAATATGCATATGAATGAAGCTGGTCGAATAATTAAGAACGATCAAGAAACTGTTTATCAGATGAAACTTACAGTCAATTAAGTTGCACAACAATACAATAATTTACATTATACAAGGCAACTGAATGTTTCCTAGTCTAAAATTAATATGTAGTGGCATGTCCACGGCTCCTTGCAGCGGCGAGACATTGATTCTATCAATTTTTTACATTTTGCAATGGAAATGGAGTTCCATTCCTCTAAGAAAACGTCGTACAGTTCTCTTAAATTGGCACACTCTCTATTGGATACTCTTTTCTTAACTTCACACCCAAGATGTTCAATCGGATTTAAATTCGGGCTGTTAACTGGCCAATCTAAGACACAAACAGATTGTGAGTCAAGGAATTTCTTAACTTAGCGTGCAGTATGTATGACTGTCTTAATGTACCATACATTATAGTAACACTACTACCTAAGTTTCGGTACTACGTTAAGTATTGTATGTAATTTATCACTCTCTTTTTTTTTATTACTCATGGTGTTAAACGAATGTCCAAATGTACGAAAGTATTTTGCGATACCACAAGAAATAAAAGAAAATACATGTAATATATTGAGACATTGTTTGAAAAAAATCTGCTCTATTAATAAACGTTCTTAATTATATGGCCACAACTGTATATAATAGGGTTCTAGTTTTTGTTTTAATTTCAGGGCAGGACGACGTCTGCCGGCCCCCCTAGTAATATTGTAAATGCAAAAGTGTCAGTCTGTCTGTCTGTGATCTCTTCATGCTTAAACCGCTGAACCGATTTAGATTAAATTTGGTATGGAGATAGTTTTGAGTTGTGGGGAAGAATATGCACTGGGTGAGGCCTGATACCGCGTGGTAGCTAGGACACTTGTACTGATGAAAACTCTAAAGTCGAATATTTAACAACCAAGCATCCCAGAAATCATATGAAGTTGATCAATAATATCTGAGCTAAAATAGTACCTATGTATAAATTATTTACTCACCCAACAGCTTCACCATTGTCGTCATACAATATGTTTAATGCAAGCGGTTTGATATTGTTCGGCTTGTCGGATATCTTCGGCACCCACAAGTTCTCAGAATTGTCAATAGTATCTTTGAAAGTGAGTTGCGGTCGTGGAATATTTTTAGCACCGATAAATGTTGTGGAACCAACCTACAAAGTGAAAAAATTATCCAGTATCTTTAACCATTATAATAATATAGTTTTCCGCCCCGCGGTTTCACCCGCGTTCCCGAGGGATGTTATCTTTTCCCGAGATAAAAAGTATCCTATGTGTTATTCCGGGATATAATCTATCTACCTGTGTGCCATGTTTCATCAAAATCTGTTCAGCCGTTATTGCGTGATTGAGCAACAAATATACAAACTTTCACATACCTATATAATATTAGTAGTAGGATGATGAAGGGCAATATATTTGTGATTCATCAAAATGACTCGGTGTGGAGAAAAGTTCGAAGGTCCATGTCATCGTACAAAACCGTTTTAGAAAAATATTAATAATTAATAATTTTAGCAAACAAAGAAAACAGCAAAAATGTATGAATTTAAACAAGCCAGTTATAAGCCATGTACAGTCGCGGACTAAGAATGTTTACCACCATACGGGCTATAATCGCGTGGACATTTCTGTTTCATAAGGTTGACAGCAAATAAAATGACGTGGATTATATTTAACATCAAAAATAATAGGTAGCATGAACGAAAAAGAAATCTATATTTTTTGAATGATCGAAGACAAAAGACGAAGGTTAGGTAATTTCAATAATAAATTAGATCCATACAAAATGACATTAGACATAAAAAAAAAATTTTTTTCTGCATCTATTTATTCTATGCATTTGTAATATCCTACTAATATTATAAATGCGATAGTATGTTTAGATGTGTGTGAAGATATTTGTTACTCTTTCACGCAAAAACTACTGTATGGATTTTAATGAAACTTGGTACACAGGTAGGTCATATACTGGAATAACATATAGGATACTTTCTATCCCGGGAAAATATAAGATCCCTCAGGAACGCGGGTGAAACCGCGGGGCGGAAAACTAGTTTCTATATAAAAATAAAAAAATACGAATATCAATGTCTTTAAATTTATTTATTTACAACAAATGTACAAAATATACAAACAAATTTACAACTATAATATATAAAAAAAACTTCTTCGAGGCTGCCGCTGCTGCCGATCGGCAAGGCTGGCAGTTTCCTCTTTGGATGGCCAAGCTTATGCGTTGGCGGAAAAAGCTCCCCGCCCGCCTGTCACCCGAGGCCTCGATAATTTTTTACATGAAATACTTGTGAAACGACGAGCTTCAGACCCCCACCATGGTCCCATGGTCTCAACCGCAAAAGGCATAAATTGATAATATGGACCAATACACGCGTATTTTTAAAATTTTCCGCAACTTTTGCAGCCGCTCCCGCGGGTTTACAAGTCTTCTCATCGGTAAATATAACTGTAGGCCAATCGAAATCAAGATATAGCCGCGCAAAATTAAGTCTAGCTACTTTGTGGTGGGGCTTAAGTGCTACTTTGATGGCATGGTGCCTGAAGTGCAGGCCAACACGGTGCAAAGCTCGTCGAATCGTGCGAGGATTCACATCATACAAAGCAGCAAAATGTCTAGTAGGTGTGAAGCCATTATCTTCGTAACTTCGAGTCATGTCAGTAACTTGTGCGATGCTCAATATTGATCTACGGCCTGAATTGCTTCTATGATCATTGATTGACCAATGATCTCTCCTTCGTCTCCATGTCGCCGGGTCTAAAATCTTACGGTGAATCTAGATATATTGAGTTCTCTTCATATAGCACCGTCCTATTCCAACCGTCTTCATGGAAATATATCTGCCCTTTGCTGCAGGGTGCCATTATTTTATTACCTTTCTATTTAATTGAAAATTTTATTGCCTTACAAATGCTTGACAAATGTCACAATACATGTAATGTAATAAAAAAGAACATTATTTCACAATTTTAAAATGTAATATGTTTGTTAATATGACATCTTAGACCTTATTGCGCACGGTATGAGATACAAATGAATTTGAAATCTGGTAAACATTCTTAGACCGCGACTGTACATACATCCAAGTTAAAAACAAACAAACTGCTGTACGTTGGTTGAACGATCATATTCTATTCTTATCTATTTGAAAACCTCTTATTAATTTTGAAGAGTATTAATACCAAGTTGGTTAGACCCGAAAAAATAAAATACTATTTTTAGCATCAATAATTTTAAGTCTGTTAAATATTACAGATTTTCATGTAAACTAAATCAAGTAGGTACACTGCAATAGGCGCACTTGGAATCCTCCGATGTAAGGATATCTAGTCTAGAAACGCCACCACGTTCGACATATAAAAGCAATAAAAGATATAGCAAGCAAGTCATACACACCTTTATCTTAGCTATCACAGGTGCATTGTTCCACGATGAAACCGTAGCCGGTAGTTTCACTCCATCGAGGAACTTATTGTTGGGTATATTGATCCCTTTAACACTATCAATATTAATGTTTATTCTATCCAGCATGCTATCGTTGGCATCTACTATTTTCTCCGTATTATATTCGGTGTTATTGCTATTGTAAAACAAGGAAAAATATAAGGTAAATAATAAAAACACATTGAGGGATAGATAGCGGTGAGTGAATACCGAAAAGCGATATACAAATAAACACACAAAAAATCCAGATGATATTGAAAGTTGAAACAAAAATTAAAGGTTTTCATGAGTGAGACGATGATTGTCTAATTGGTGATAATGTTTCAAGAGCCTATCCATAAACGTTTTCATCAATTACACATCGATTTTTGTGTGATAGTTTGCTACAATGATAAATAACAAGCCAGTTTCAGTTTCTACTACATAGATAAATTAATCAAGGTATAAAAAAAATATTGTTAATAAAGTTCGCATATAATTAAAACAATATACATATAAATTATCTAATTGACTATGAGATATTAGTTATAGACCATTTTTGTGATAGAAATTCGACCATGAAGTTCTTAGGAAAAAATTATAAGTTAAAAAAAACCTTTTTTAAAAACAAGCTTTGGATTTAGAGTGACGTCACTTTATTTTTCGAGTTATTCTCAGCAAGTCCTTTCATTTGATACCCATATTGTAGTATTGCATTAAAAAATAAAAGTCCGCTATCTTAGGTGTTTCGCCATGTTGTATTTAGAATGACGTCACACAAGTGTATACAAAATTTCAGCTCAATCGGTTAAAGATATCTGCTTCAAAATTGAGTTGCAAGATTCACCCCGGAAAAACATACATACATTGCAAGCTAATATAAAGCTTGTAAAAAAGTCTCTATTTCACATTTTGTTTATATTGATAACACCAAAGCTCGTCTATGAGCGATTATTTCATTGGCTGGCCTGGTCTCTGTGGAACTACAAAGCCGTTGGGTCGGACAAATGAAGAATGTAGTTATCCGTGTTAGGTCGTTGAACTTTATGCACTCCTTCTCCATATAAACTTTAAATGTGCTCATATACTTCCAATGGCGTAATTTTCTAAAAAGGGGACCTACATAGTTTTTGCATCACGTATGATACAACCGTCTTCTAACATAATATCACAAGGCGATGATAGTTAAGTGGTAGTAAAGTCGGACACCGCGGCGAAGGACGTGAGTTCAAATCTTACACGTAAATAATTACACGTATATACGTTAGAAAACTAAAGCAACTTGTTAGGATACTTTGTAATAATGTTGTTCTTGTAAACATGCAACTTTAACTACAAAATTTCCGATAGTTAAAAGTTAATAGAGTATGATTAGCCATTTAGCGTAAAAATTTAGTATACATTCGCTATTAAATGCACAATTGCAGTCTTGTAGATACATACATACGTCATAAACAATATAAAATAACCCGACACATATAAAACTAAGCAATATCTTATCATCAAAATAATGCAATAGCAGATTGAATTAATATCACAGATTTGGTAATAAGTGGCATGTACCTGATGTACCTATGTTTATACAATATGTAGCTGTATATAAAACGGTCAGTGGAAATTATATATACAATTCGCAATGCAGACATATAAATTATTACCTTCTTAGCTTAAAAATGGGCAACTCTTTGGCGAATATATCGTTAGTTTGCAACACAACATTTTCACTTAGCTGGGATGTTACCAAGTTGAAATCTGTGAATGTTTTGAATAGTTCATGCGAAGCTCCTGATGGTAGATTGTTTGACGACTTAATTGTCGTATTGACTTTTGTATATCCATCCTGTAACAAACAATACATCATTATAAAATTATTAATACATAAAAACGTCCGTCGCTTATTTATAATTTACATCAACTTTACAAAACCTGCTAGTGCTTGTACTTCTTATTGCAAATGTTGTGTACACCTATAATGGGTGCACATATCTGTAAATTATGACAAACTGTCATAATCATTTTAATTAAGACTATGTAACTTTTTCAATATGTGTAATGTTGGTGTATGTAAACTTAATAAATAAAACAAATAAATAAACCTACATATTGAGCAAAAAAAGCATAGTGGTTTGACAACCATCGCACACAGTCACATGGTAAATGTTGTATCATGCAATAGTTCCATAGTCACACCAAGCCCAGCTAGCAAAACTTGGTATTACAAGTATCCTAAGAGCATATTTTTCTTACTCTTTTAGTACACTTACAAACGTTGGTAAGTGTGGAATTGGGCGCAATTTGTAAGAGTGTTGGCCCTTATTGTTATTGTATTATGCTCTTATGAAGTGTGTTTTCAATCTTATAGTGATCTGCCTATTGCCGTTGTAAAAGCAATTAGTCTTACAAGTGTCTTACACTAGCATGGTGTAAAGGTAAAATGCCATTGTGTAGCCTTACGAATGCCGTTCTAAGTGTGATTTGCCTTATTTACCTCTTTGTGATCTCAATGTAAGAGTATTTTTAAGCGTGTCGAACATTTTAACAAACCGTTGTGCGTATACAGTGAATATAATTAAAATCTTTAAAAAAGTAAGTACTTTGTATATTAACTTTATAATTTAAAATATTTCTATGTTACTTGTATCTTACTATTATTATAATGTTGAACTATCTGCGGAGTAGGTTTATTCGAAGTATTTTTAATGTAAATAACATTAAAATCTCGGGCCATTTCTGAGATGTGTTTTTGAATAATAGTTATTGATTTAGTAAAATGTGAAATAATACAAAATGACACCATTTTTCCATTATTTACAATCTTAATTATAGTGTACTTCATCAGAACATTTAAAAGCTCAATCGTTTTTAGTTAAATGCACTGTCAGACTAGATATTCTTATATGACTCTAGTTAAGTGAGTTTAAAGACCATTGCTCCTATTAAACACTAGCCTAAAACAATTATCGGTGGCCATTGTTCATAATGTTAGGGTTCCCTGAACAGTGGAAGAACCAAAAATCACACCTAATAATTTTAACTTATAGGTAGCTAATGTTAATATGCTTTTAACATTTAGTTTGTATGTTAATTATGTTCTAGCGTAGCAACTGCTGTACCCAAATAATTATGGGCATTAAGAATGAAATTATGGATGTCGATTGTTTTTTAAATAAGAAAAAAATCAGAAAGCTCAAGAATAAAAAATGGCCTTGGACCCTAACACACTTTATACTGTCTGGAAAATGTATCGCTTGTAGATATTCTACGTCATACGACATGCCTCAAAAACCACTTCATTTTATAATGGGTTGTGATGACTTAATTAAATTATTGCATTCAAATTTCTTCTGGTGTCAAAACTGCCAAGATTTCACAATCTACGACCACTACCCAAGTGATGAATGTGAAGTGTGCAACTAACCAATATAATAAGTTAATAGTCCTATAATATCCTAAGATAATAATTAATTTAGGTGAGAGCAAGAGGTAGAATGATATGTTTATAGTTTATCGCGCCTGCATCGAGGGGGGCGCGGGCGCGGGCGGCGCGCATGCCGCGCGGGGATAACCGGATAAATCTATTCAATTCAATCAGTGCGCTCGTGCTGTTCAGTGGTCTAGCGTCTGTTAGCGACCCGCGTGTGGTTCCACACATTTGTTTACATTAGATGTAATAATATCTAGACTAAATTTACATTACATATAAAATAGTTCGTATAGGTACATTGTAGTGTTCAAGTCAAGTTAGTTTGATACAATTTGTTGATATCGTTTTAATAAAATGCTAGTGATCAATCATTGACATTTTTTAATCGGAATTTTCGTACATTTCTTTATTTCAGAGTAGCTATTTAAACTATGCCCTTTAAAATAGTGCAGACAATAGAAAGAGGCAGGCCTCTATTGACTGCAGTACCACACGAGTGGGAAAATAATGGAATTTTGTTTTGGCCAAAAAAACATGAAAAATTACGGAGAATAGAAAACTCAAAACCTGAAACAAATTGGAATTCAATTAATTGCATTCTTAAAAGGTCAAACTTACCAAGTCTTGCGCAGGCTGAATTTGAAATTGATAATATGTCCAACGCCTCCGATACCGAGACTGACAATGAAAATTACCAGGTCACTAGATACCACGCGAAAATGAGAAATACATCAAAAATTCAACAAAACTTTAATGAAATAGCAAGAGAATGTTATGCGGTGAGTACCTACTTTAATATACTTCTATACTATACCTACTATAATATACTACTATACAGCTCTAGGGTTATTGGTAAAAAATTAACAACCTCTTAAGAGGTCATTGTACTCATAATTATGAACAACTTTTACTATGGGACCAAACCTGAAATAGCGAAAAAATAATCAGCTGTTCCCTCCATTTATGTACGTATAACTCGTCAAAATGTAGGGAACAGCTGTTTTTTTGCGATTTCAGGTTTGGTCCCATAGTAAAGAAATATTGAATTTTAGTAATAAACAATTCCATTTGCATCGTCGCAGGTTGGGAAATCAGTTTAATTTTTGTATTTCTGTGTAAGTATTTTTAGTTTTTCAAAGTACTTTTTTGATAGTTATTTGTGCATATTAGTCTTTGTGGGTATACAGTGATAGAAGACTTGGACTTATTTCGTGTGACTGACACCTTTTGTTGATACAAGTGGCTTCCGTGTGTTGCAGAGGTTAAAACTATCTTGACATATGTTCTACAAATCACCGAACAAACGTCGCTTCCTATCTTCCTTGGGAAGATTGGACAAAACCTAAATTTTCTAAGCAAGACACTGTGCCACTAGCGAAATAACTACAGCGGTAGTTGCTGTTCAAGTAGCCGCGGGGAAAGGCTCACCTGTGATATTTGCCTATCATTAGTTATTTGTACTTTAATTAAATTAAGGTTGTTTTTATAATTTCAGGAGCATCAGTCACAAATCATAAACAAAGAAAACACGATTCTCTTCAATGTTCCTCCTCCCCTTCCTCGACAGTCAGTTATCATAAATAGTGACATTACAATTCCTCCTAATCAAAATCATACTATAACCGAAAACATGAACCAAGAATCCCAGATAATTATGGCGGAAAATATTGATGTGTTTACTGAAGAGCCTACTAAAATAGGTAGTATACATTCGGCAGCCCAGGTTTTTACGGCAAAAAATTGTATTGTACCACCCGCACTGGATACAAATTATACTAATGTGATTGGTTTAGATGATGCGATGACTTTAGTCTTGCAAAAACTTGATGGTATGAAGCAAGACATCGATAAACTTTTTGAAAACCAAAATAAAATACTATTTAAACTTACGCAAACTAGTACACAATTTGAAGAATTTATAAAAGCCTCTTGTAAGCAAACAAAACATGAAAATATACCTGCCATCAAACCTGTTAGTAACTTAGAGGAGCTACAAGATTTAGAATTTATGTTAAGAGATCCTGATTTTAGAGCAGAGCTCAAGAACAAAATAGATGTTTTATGCAGTAAAGGCAAAAATAGAGGAACCAATAATGCATATGCTCTGATTGATGTTCTGATTCAAAGAAGCTTTTTATGTCAGTGTTCATGGGCTGGTGGATCTAAAACAGAAAGCTCAAAAATTTGTCTCAAAAGTTTTACCAATATTATCGATTTGTTTTTCTCAGTTATTCACGAATCAGACCCTGATTTTAAAAAGCCAGATTGCGAAAAGTTCTTAAAGACAGTTTTAAAAAATTCTCGTCAACGCCTTGTGAGTAAACAAACAAGATTGTCTACAACAAGATGCCGCCAGAAAGTAAAAACACTAACTACAGCTTGCCCTTCTGGAACTTCAATTTCTGACAACCAGCAATACCAACCTAAAAGAAAAGGGAAAAAATCCTCAACACTGGAATTAGGTGAAGAGTTAATTTCAAATGAGCTGCCAGTTCTGCCAAAACCACAAGAATCTGATGCAGGATCATCGACAGAAGCGACAGTAGGACCGTTTTTTCGTGAAAACTATTCAAAACAAAATAGTGACGTATCTGGTGAAGAGACTGTGACCGGTTATTTGTTGTGAATAAAGGGCAGTAAATGTTAACGGGTGTATTCTTAACTTTTTTTGATTCCGAAGAAGGGACTTTATTTTTATTCTAAGTTTTTTGTCTAAATGTGTAAACCTCAAATAAAAAAATACGATAGTTACTTGGTAATTGTTAGTAATGCTAGATGCATGTAATGCATTTTAAGACAAGATCACGTTTTGCAGTGAAACTGAATCTCAGCGTACCCAATTTAATGAGACTTTATTTTTTATTAATAATTTTAAAGACTGTTTGATTTATCTAGTTATAAGAAAATTGAGACTTAATTATTGTTAGTAAATGCATCTAGTTAAATACTAGGTCACGTTTGTGCTGTAAAACTGAATCTCAGCGTACCCAATTTAATGAAACTTTATTTTTATTAATAATGTTAAAGACTGATTTATCTACTTACATGTTAATATTAAAAAAATAGTGACTTGATTATTGTTAGTAAATGACTCTAGTTAAATATTAGGTCACGTTTGTGTTGTAAAACTGAATCTCAAAGTCCCATTTTTTTTAAATTAAATTTGATTTTCTCGAATTACAAGTTGCAATGGCTAGTACAAAAATAGTACAAAATAATTGACTAAGAATATTTCAATGAAGAGGAGTAATAAAGAAAATTTATTAAACAACACGTTGTCGTATTTTTTCTATTTATTTATTTTACAAAGTGTGTAATAAAGGTATAAAAAACAATTCTGACTTATATTCAATTTTAACTAACTTACATTTCACTTTTGAAACACCACAAACAATTTTACTTTTATTATAGATGTTACGATCGCATTTGTAAATATTTAAAAATGAAGATTTCAG
This sequence comes from Ochropacha duplaris, assembly GCA_951361185.1. Classification (NCBI taxonomy): domain Eukaryota; kingdom Metazoa; phylum Arthropoda; class Insecta; order Lepidoptera; family Drepanidae; genus Ochropacha; species Ochropacha duplaris. Next base: position 9,788,090 of record OX592690.1, read on the forward strand.
AGGCTCATCAAAGACGTCAAAAACGTTGTTAATACGATATCCGTGTATTGAAATATCTTCGGAATCATCTTTACTGTCGGTAATTAATGTCTGTAGTTCAATTACATAGTCTTCCTCACTTAAAAACCATTTATTTTGCTCTTTCGCCGATAGAGTAAACGAGTCGAAACAAAGTTCTTTAACAGTCGTTCTACCTTGGGAACGGCTTTCTTTAGTGAAAACTTGCCTTTTTTGATTTTGATGAAAGTTTTCAATTTCTAGATTAAATCTTTCATTTAATCGTCGAGCAGCTTGCTGAAGTGGCTTATTCCCTTGCCTAATTAAGTTTTTTATAACATACAGCTTATTTTCGAATGGATAAGCGTTAAAGCTTTGTAGTGTCCCGAATTTTCTTACTTCATCAACAATATGTGTTAAATTGTGTATATTGCTGGAGATGTAGTCCTTTCCATAAATATTTTTAAAGATATCAACAAAAATTTGTAGCATTTTGTCAGCAATCGAAAGAAATTTAAAATGTTTTTCATTGGAGCAAATCGTAATAGCACAAAACAAATGTAAAAAATGAAAATAAGCCTGAGCTGGTAATGTATCTTTAAGTATTACAATACTTAAATAGTAGAGAAAGGTGCGATATTCCGAGCCTTTCCAATGGGCTAACACATCAAGTTTCCTCACAGATCTGTGAATTTCTTTAGGCATGCTGCATTTGGATAAAAAAAGGTTGACTTTTTCGATATCTTTGCTGCACCATTTAGTAAGATATTTACCAAAATTACCATCTCTCCATCCAGTTAACAAACGCTTCATAACACCAAGATCAATCAAGTGGAGCGAATCACAAACTGGAAAGTTTTCTACCATATCGATATTAAGTTTTAAAAGAGGGGAATCTAGCTTATGGTGCTCCTCGTCCTTTTTTGATCGAAAATCCCTGTCATTTCTTTTAGGGCAATCATAGTTTAGAAACGTAACAGTGCGAGACACCTGTGAATATTCACCTACAACCGTACATTTCAGACATCCGTGCTTGCCGTTAAAATTGACAACTCCTTTGATTAGTGCTCGAGCTGGGGAGTCACAAATGAAAGCTCTGACTTTTACGGGAACCGTTGTTTCAAGTCCTGTTGATTTAAAGGTCACCTTTAAACCACTTGAACTTGTAAGTTCGTTTAACTCCATTACAAAAGGATCCAAAAAGGCTTCTAAATTAGATGGCTTGCTATCTCCCGCGTATATACCTAAAAATAAATGAAGTGTTTTTTGTTAGTCTGCACGAAAATAACGTAATTTAAATGAATATGTATTCATATACTAACCTATTACCAGTGGAGGTAAGCATGGCACTTCAAAAATACTACACAATATTGGCCAAAATTGTTTTCTGGAGCTCTTGTAAAGTGGCAAACCATCGATATTAATATTCAATGAAATATTATTAGGCATGTAATTAAAGTGTTCTAAATGTTTTCTTAATTGTTTGATTAAGCCATTATGCCAATAATTTCCTGTCCCTAAGGCAGCAATCTGTATTTCTTGGCCCGTGGTTTGAAGAAGCGTGCGAGCATCCTTAGGTAAAAAGTGTTTACCATTTTTATTTAAAATCACTGCAAGTTCATTGTACGTTGAGTGTGATATGTTACATTTAATGGCCCAGATTTTAATATCTTCACGCAACTGCAGATTATTTTCATACTTCACAAAGTTTTCGTAGTCAAACTCACGTTCACTGTCATCACTAGACGTAATATCAGTACCACTAGAACAACAACTTTCTTTTTGTGCGGAACCACCAACCATATTTCTGGATCTAGCTTGTCCTGTTCCTGTTCCTCGTAAAACTTGTGAAGATTCTGGCTCTTCCATTAATTTCATGTATTCTTTATTTACTTTTCTGCGGTATGCACCACTTCTTTTAAACCGTTTCCACCTATTTAAATCCATTATTAAACTCGGTACTTTATGTCCATTACAACGCAGTGAAGATATACTTATATCAATAAATGAGATCGGTAATATACTTTATAAAGCTTGCTTACGACTTTTGTGAGCTTAAATGTTCTTTTATACAACTTCCAACATTCTACTACTCTTTAATATGATTTAGATCAGACAAATTACACTTATAATTTTGTGGTTCTTCAACAGGTTGTATATCATGCTTTAGTAAGATCAGTACTCTTTTAAAATAATTACCCAAGAAATCTATAGGAACATACGATCTTATAAGATGCCTAAACAAGTATAAAAAAATATCAAGAGTAATTAGTCTTACACAAGTGCGCTTGTAAACTTTTGTTCTTATAAATATTTTTACAAGGAGTTCTTCTATATATCTATAAGACTTCTTTATAAGTTTATACATTCTTTTAGTTCAAATCCCCATTATACATGCCTTTATAAGAGGCCCCTTCTTAATCAGGACACTTATAAATGTTTTATAATGCTTTTATTCTTTTAAGTAATTATTTACAAGACTATTTTGCTAGCTGGGAGGGCTTCTTGGATCTGATAATTATCTGATAGCTAGCAAGGCTGCTCAACTTTTTTAACGGTCGCGTCGGGCCAAACGGACTATTCAGACATTTCCTATTTTAGTAACTTTTAAAATCCAATACTTATTATGAAATGTAATTGTTGTTTATTAAATAAAATTCACCTACATCTATACCTACTAATGAGACCTAACCTAGTTATAGTCGCGGGAAGAATGCGAGCAGCACAGGACCGGTCGTTGTGGAAAACTTTGGGGGAGGTCCAGCAATGGACGTCTTTCGGCTGAAATGATGATGATGATGATGAAGTTGTTGTTGATGATGATCATGATGTTGATGATGATGCTGATGATACTAATATTATAGAGAGAAAATATAGATTTTTGTATGTTTATATATTTTTTTACTCTAAAAATAAACTGATTTATTAGTATCATACGACGTTTTTCAACACACTTGTGAAGAAATTAATACAATTTTTTTTTGCAAGTACACCCAGTGATATATTTTTGGCTCCGGCGACGTACTTTGAATCCCTCGTTCAGGATTCTACTATAAAATCCCTCGCGGCGCTCGAGATTAAACTCAAGAATTCCTCACTTCGCTCTGGATTCAAAAAAGCGCCCTCGCCGTAAATATATTATTTTGCTCCCATATGATACTTCGTGAATAATGGTAATGAAAAAGTCACAGTTTGATTGTAGGTGTAATTACGTGCCTAATTGCGGTGAAATTAGAGCTACTTTATGAGCAAGTGTGTTGAAAAATATTTTTCATTGCTATTATTCACAAGTGAGTTATAGGGTTCATTTTTAATTTTATTGGATGAGTTGCTTTGTTCTTAAAAAAGTTTCGATACAAAAAATATCGTGTTCAATAGTACAAATAAATTATTATACCTATTGTTTGCTCCTTTCATGCAACATCGTATTTAAATAGATAATTTCAACTTGTACGTTTTTAATAAATAAAACTTTCACTCAAATATAACTTCTGTTTTCTCTGTAATAAAGAAAACTTTGAATTCCCCATTTTGTACGTGGCTAATACCAAGAATTATGTATAGTACCTGGATAGAAAACTCTCCATACCTACTTGAAGCAAATACCTATCAATTGCAAAAAAGGGAAAGATAACAACTACCTACGTTGGGACAACCACTCTTTCTAAGTAGTGTTACCCTATATGAAAGAAAGAGAAATTGTCCCAATGTAGTTGTTATCTTACTCTTTTTCGCAATTGATAGGCATTTGCTTCAAGTAGGTATGGAGAGTTTTCTATCCAGGTACTATACATAATTCTTGGCTAAAATGCTATTCGCGAAAAGCAAAAAAAAAGAATCCTCATTATTTTAGTCTATGGCGGATCGCCGTTGTTAGATGCGCACGCATAGGAAAACTGATTAAGTTTTCCCGCCGTTGCGAATCAGTTCACTGTTGAAAATATAGTTATTTTCTTCACAAGTGTGTTGAAAAACGTCGTATGATACACGTGTGTATTGATGATTACAGTCCTCAGCTCTCTTACGACCCTCACCTAACAGCTCGGGTCTCAATGTCGCCTCAGCGGTAATCACCATCATTACACACTTGTACCATAATGTACTATTACTTATACAATGTGTATTTTCTTAACTTGTTCAAACGAAATGTGCGGATTTGATCATTACATTGATCTTTGGCGGTGATTATCATAACAACGAAAAGAGATAGACACATAAATATTTTGTAGAGTTTGTAGATTAAATCATGAAATTTAATAAAACATGCAAAAAAGTCTACCTTAACTACCCAGTTTTAAAGATACGGATCAAATGTAAATGACGTAAATCAAAGTAAGTGACGTCGAATACCGCGGCGAAGGTCGTGGGTTCCAATCCTACAATGAGCTTGAGCTTTCGGTGAAGGAAAACATCGTGAGGAAACCACAGCACGGTGGTAGGGTACTTTGTAGTACCCGACTGGCTGGCTACCACCCTCAAGTTGAAAATCTGTCGCCAAACATCTATCGGTGTGTTCCGAAAGCTGCACTTGAGAGCCAGATCCCATCTAAGCTTTGTGTGCTTACCATCTTCGGTCACATCGTCACTTACCATGGTGAGATTGTGGTCAAACACAAGCCTATCGAGAATAAAAAAAAAATATATAAAAAAATTTAACAGTATTTTTTACATATTTTTATTAGTTTTGTTACTTTGTACCAGGTTTCTGTTCAATATAGTAATTTATTTTTATCTTGTCAGCTAGGTGGACTTTCTAGCTTTCTAATGACACTACTTAGAAGAAAATACATAGTTCACTTAAAAAGAAACAATGACAAAACCAAAAGGCTAGATTTTCCATTTAAAAAAAAACTAAAGTGCGTTAGTTTTTGAGATTGATAACATAATTCCCGATTTTTATCGATAATTTTTTGTCTTACATCCGCACATTTCGTTTGAACAAGTTGAGAAAATACAAATTGTAGAATGTTGTAATATCAGGGAGTAACATGGGCTATATTTTAATTTTATTCTCTTGCGGTGAAGCCCTGGGGCGGTAGTAGTTAAATACATCAACATACAAAATCTGCAGTAAGTTTCGTAGGTACAATCAATGTGATTTCTCACTTTGTTTCTGTTGTAATTTTTTTGTTAGGCCTCAAATGATGTTAGTAACAACAAGTCACAAATATGTTGCTCAGTTATGTCCAGGATACACGAGGCTAGTTTTTCAAAGCTAGGATAGCAAGCTAGAACCTCGGTATACTATCCTGGCTTGCACATCACTGCACACTAGGCAATCGAATACTGGCTTCGCCTGCCACTCGAAGCTAGTACACAAGCCAGAATAGTAAAATGGGTGGTAGAGCCGTTACTAACTTATAGAATCCCATCATATTAAATTATCCTAGCTTAAGAAGCTAGCTTTCTCACTAGCTTAGAAATGAAGCTAGTTCTGTTTACACATAGCCAAAGCTGCTAGCTTGCTATCTTACTATCACTATCTTGCTATCCTGACTTTATAAACTATCCTCATGTATACTGGGCTAAAGCGATATGCGTTATTGAAGCACAATGGGACTGTAATACGGAAATGGGACAGGCGGGCGAAGGGGGGACCTACTCATTCTTTCTGCAACATATTTTTCAACTTGGTGGGTATTTTCTAACCTGCTTGTGCGGGCCATTCAAAATTCGTCTGCCTGGGGGTTTGGGGTAGAGCGGCCTTGATTTACAGCATACCTGCAGATGCAGACTTTTAAATGCAACAGATGTTATGGCACACTGTGTTAGAATGTAACGAATAGTAGGGTAGGCAATGATGCTAAATTTGTAGTTACTCGAGCGTCTTTGGGACCTACTGGAATTTGAAGATTAGGTGGAATAAAGAAAAAAAGGTTATGTGATATTTTCCCCTTCAGCGGTGGGGGGGAAAAAAAACAGTCACCAAGAAATACTCGAGCGCGTCAGATATTAATAGAGTAGTCGCGCCACGTCTGTCTGATAACGGAAAAATAATAATCTGCCGTTTTGCGTGGTGGGGGTGGCCGTACGAAGGGGTCGAAAATATTTTTAAAAAAATATTACTCGAGCGCGTCAGACATTGATAAGGGATGTTAAGTGAACCCTCCAGTAGGAGCTGGAGGGTTCACTTAACATCTAATTTTTAAAGACTGACGATTTGGACGTGACCATCAGTCAGGGCCGATTTTTGAAAATGCAAAAAAAATCGTGTCCTTGAAATACTCGAGCGCGTCAGATTTTTATACAGACGGTTCTTCTTGATGTCTTTGTTGTACTGACCCATAATCTGATAATTATGTTGAAGAATTTCCTTAATCTATTTGGTATGAAAAAAATATATATATAAAAAATATCGAAATTTCGAAAATGGTTCAAGATATCGAAAAAATGTTTGTACAAATGCTGTAGAGAATTTAATCTTCTACAATATTTATTTGGAATACATATTCTATGTATTATATGTAACATATACCAAAAAACCCATAGGAAACGAGATATTTGCAATAAATGATTTTTTGACCTTTGACCTTGAAAAATCGGGAGTTGCGGGATTGTGATATTTCCGTGATTCGTGACTAATTTCCTTCAAAATAAAAAAAAACGAATCACGCTCGAGAAAATCCAGGTGACTTTTTTTTTGCAACTTTGCGAGTCTCTAATTTTCTTTCGTCACGCCCAAATTGTCAGATTATTGAAATGTACACTATTTTGCATGTAACTAACTCTGACGCGCTCGAGTTTTTCAAACCATCGATTTTTTTTACTAATCTGACGGGCTACCCTAGACGTTCGACACTATATAGAGAGCTCAGATTTGGTGAGAGTACTTCACAAGGTGCAAGGTTGCCCCCCTTATGTTAATCTGCCGCGCTCGAGTAAATCCCGAAATCCCCTATTCGCCTCCCCTACCATAATGGTAATTTGTTTATCATTATCATCAGGTAAACAATATTTGAGTCACCATTTTTCATTTTTATTTGTTTGCCAGAAAGATTGCTTTGTTTGTTGAATTTAACTTATTTTTGGAATAGAGTGAACTAGCCAAAATCATCCTTGAGTTATGAAAGGTTTTTCACTGTAGGATATACAAATGACATTGCAATGCAATCTTAAGACCTCTTCCAAAGCAAACTCTGCAACATTATGCAAGAGGCTTAAAACAGAATCAAAAATTGGTGCCTTTAGAATAGGTTCATGGACTAGTATAAAACCATATTCATACTATTCACAAGTATAGGAACATTGGAAACATCAGAGGACCATGAAATATATACAGGTTGTTCGATAAGTTGTACGACAAACTAAAAGAGGAGATATGTGGGCAGGTCGCCTACCAAATATACAAAAATTACCCCAGTAAAAGTGTCACCATTTTCGATATATTTAATATCTAAAATAAAAAAATCAACACACAAATTATCGAAATATCTCGAAAATGGTGATGGTTTATTGGAAAATCCTTATATGGAATATTTTTCTTTCTGTGAATTTTGTTGCCATACTAGCTAGATTAATGGCTAGAATTATCGCGATTTCATTTATTTATTGTTATAATAAAAAGGGACGTTTTCTTAGCACAAAAATAATATTGTAATTTTCGTATTTATTTTGATACTTAACTTTGGAGTATTTTGTTGCAATATAAGCCAAACACTTTATGTAACATGTTTGTTTCAATACATATGGCAACTCTAAAAGTTTAACAAAAAGAATAAAAGATGTCAATTGTATTTTCTATTATGACGATTTTTTTCATTTCCAGGAAGGTTTAGACAGAAAATCTATCTAAAACTTAACTTGAAAAAAACTAAGAAATTATTTTATATTTTACATACAGATGATATTTATGTATATTAGGTAAGTCTTTACCTATGAAATTGCCGTTTTGTATGAAAAAAATTAATCAATTTTTTTTCATGTATTTTTTATTTGTATTAATCAAAGTAATCACCCATGCAATCAATGCATCTTTGCCAACGCAGTGGCAGTTTATTGATGCCCTTCTTAAAGAAATCAGCTGGACGGGAGGCAACAAATTTTTCAAAGGCATTTTGTACTGCCTCTCGGGTATTGAACTTTTTTCCCGCCAAGAAGTTATCCAAATTCTGGAAAAAGTAGTAGTCTTTAGGCGCAAGGTCTGGTGAGTAGGGCGGATGACGGAGAGCTTCCAACCCCAGTTCTTGCAACTTGGAGACCGTCTGCTGTGCAGTATGAGGTCACGCGTTGTCGTGCAGGAGCAGCAGAGACGAGCGATTGACCAATGCTGGTTGGAGATGTGCCAGCTTCTCCATCATTGTGTTCAGTTCTTCACAGTACACATCTGCAGTAATGCTCACCCCGTTTGGTAAGAAGCTGTGATGAATCACACCGGCGCTAGACCACCAAACAGTGACCATCACTTTTCTAGGGTAAGTTTTCGTTTAGGGCATTGTTTAGGTGCTGAACCAGGATCCAATCAACTTGCTGAGTGCTTGCGGTTATCAAACAGAATCCATTTTTTATACCAGGTAACAATGCGGTTCAAAATTCCTTCATTTGTGTGTCTGTTGAGCAGTGCAAGGCACGTCTCGACGCGTACTTCGCGCTGGCGATCATTGAGTTCGTGGGGCACCCATTTGTCAAGCTTTTTTACCTTGCCAATTTGACGCAAATGGACCAATATTGTTTTGACGCTAACGTCGAAAGCTGCTTCTAAATCAGCCGTAGATTGTGTATCATCGGCTTCCACAATCGCCATTAATTCGTCATTGTAGACCAAAGTCTTCGGACGACCACGAGGTTCATTTTTCAGGTTGAAATTTCCAGAACGGTGCGAGCAAACCAATAACATGTGGTGCGTTAGTTTGTAGTGTTCCGTAAATGTCGTTGATGTTGCGTGCCACTTGTGCCGCGTTGCTGCCACGACGGTACTCATATTCCATAATTACTCGAATTTTTAACGTATTCATGATGATGAAAAAGATTGAAATGTGATGAAAATGTAACACTAATCAATAAACAAATGACTACTTTTGGAAAAAAAAAAACATGTTTTTAAAATAAAATTAATTTGAAATTATAATTCTTAGCCAAACAAAAATTATTTTGATTTGAAATGGCCAGTACTGCAGAACGGCAATTTCATAGGCAAAGACCTATCATTTTGTTCTTTGAATGCCTTGAGGTTATTGCATGATTAAACAGCATCAAACTACCATGAAACGATGGGATCACATTGTAATGAGGCAGCGATAAGATTGATTATAGACTAAAGCTGGGTCGCAATGTAAGGCCAGCAGACCATTGCTCTTTAAGACAGCAATGACAGCCAAATATGCTTTAAACGGGCTGAAGCGTGGCCTTTTTAGATCGTAACGTGACAAATATTGAGAAAAAAGGGAGGTAGGTAGAAAATATTGTAACTTAATAAATTAATTGAATTAGTAAGCACGCAAGCACCTAAGCAAAAAAGTGTTAACTAAACAGTGTTGATATTAAATAATCAACCAATAGTAATGTAGTTAGACGAACAGAATATCGAGTACAAAGTTTAGTAGCGAAATTCTCACGTAGGTACAAACACATGCTTTGTATTTAAACTTCAAGTAAAAACGCTGATTCACGCACCTGTGTAATTGATGTGATATGTGGATGAAATTCAGGGGCTTCTGGATTTAACACAGAATTCATAATGAACATTCAAAATAATAAATATTTTTTAACAATAAATCTAACACCATATTTTTACAAAGTAGCATCAGAGAGATAGCTTCTGACAGAAAGAACTTTTTTTTTTCTTTTCTGTTTGGGTATCATTTTGATTGCATTTTTTGTTTATTTAAAGGCTTTTAGTTACAAGACTATCAAGCCTAAAACATTTTTCAATATTCTTCATTTATAGTTAGGTTATATTGCCACTTTCACTGTAAAGTCTAGTCCTCGTCCATACAAGTCCGGTCAGTTTTTAGTGAAATTGGTGGCTGTTACACTATAACTTTTACGGACTTTTTGGGATAACCTGAAAAGTCACGACACATGCTTTCATTTCATTTCACTTCACTTCTACACTTAGCTTGATCTCTATTTAACAAAATACCACCCATATTACTCAATAAACCTCAAAATACACGAATTTAATGAAAATAAATAAATAAATAGTTTATCATCGTTTAGCACGGTGGTAGGGTCCTATGTGGTACTCGACTGGCTGGCTACCACCCTCAAGTTGAAAATCTGTCGTCAAGCATCTGTTGGTGTGTTCCGGCAGTTGCACTTGAGAGCCAGTTGCCCTTGCCCTTAAGGCATTGTAATAAGGTGTACAACACGTTGGCAGTCCCCCTGGTATTGCTAATGTCTATAGGCGACGGTAGTCACTTACCATCAGGTGACCCGCTTGCCTCGTTGTCACTAGTGACATAAAAAATTTAAAAAAAAACAAAAACCTGACACTGGCGGAATTGTGTAAAAAACGCATCTGATGCCAATCTAACAAGAAGTGAAGTGAAGTGATGAAAATAAAATGAAAACGCAACGTCACTTTGCAAGTTCCCGCTAAAAAGACTGGAAATCTTCTATCCTTTTAGGATATTTCTGCCAACATCTAAGTAGAAATATAAAATAGGAGATCCGGGAAGTAAATACGGAAGGGATAGGATGAGAAGTGAAAAGAAAATATTGTTTCAATTTTAATAATAATAATACTAAAATAAAGCAGGATAGAATATCATAAATATTTAACAGGATATAGAAAGATCTCTCTTTCTAACCCTACTTACCCTTAATGAAAGAAAGAGAGATTGTCCCAACGTAGTTGTTATCTTTCTCTTTTTCGCAATTGATAGGTATTTGCTACAAGTAGGTATTTAGAGCTACCTATCCATTTAGAATACATTGTCATAATTCTTGATTATATCCATGCAGGATTTCCCCACGTAAAAAAAGTATATTTGTACACACAAGTAGAAACTTTTTAAAATGTGTATCATATCATAGTATATTTTAGTAGTTTTTATGCGTTATAGTAGAATCAACATATCAGTAATCTGTGAGTAGAATCGCAGAAAAAAAAGTGGTTTCGCTGGATAGCAACCCCTAGCTGGTTGGGAAAATTTCAATCAAACAACAAGGGGTGGTTGGTTTTGGAAGGAAGGGGGTGGGTGGGCTTGGCCTGGCTATAGTGGCTATGGCTATATATTGTCGTGGATGACAAAATAATTGAGGCTGGGTGTGACGTCGCGGTTTAGTCCAGCTTAGGCCTCGTGCGATTGCGCATTGGAACATCAATGTAGTTGGTTTAACTCGGTATGTGTGTATGAGTTAGCAAGAGACGGAGAATATTCATCGAGCGCATACAGGGGTAGGTATTATATTTGTCGATATTTTGTGGGATAGGCGAGGGATTGTCAGGAATCACCTGCGTACCTACTTTCTTTTATTGTGAAATTGTCAATTTTTATTTAGAACTGCTATCATTTATACCGTCTCATGAATCTACTTGAGTTAAAACATACCAATTATTGTTTGTCATGACTCTAGAAGATCCGTTTTACTCCGTGAAAGAGTAAGTGTTTATCAACTTCTATGTATGGTATGGATGTGAAATCTAGCTATTTACGTCCGTAGGTGTTAATTTCGTGTTAATTTGATGAAACATGTAAGTAAATGAGGGTTGATTAAAATCAAGTGTTTCTGATTCTGACAGACTTACTTCTTTTTTGAGCGGAACCTTGCTTACTGTTATAATAATCATAAACTAGAGATAGGGTAAAACCAAGTAGTCAGCCTGTTTGTGAGAATAAAAACTTTCTTGGACTATAGTTATAATTCTATTTTAATCATATAAAAAATCAACATTCAACAAAATTTCCACGAGTCAGCCTTATCCTACCCTATAGTTAGCCCCCTTAATATTGTACCTTTGGCATACCTTTTTTTAATTTTCCTATACATCCCCAGCAAATGCAGTACATTTCAAATGATACCTTATGCAGGTCAATTTCCAATAGTCTAAGTCATTTATATCTTGTGATTTTTTTCTGTCACTAGGAGTCAATTCCTCTGCATCTTATTTTGATTACTGTATAATATATATTTGTTTTCCTTTTTTTAAATGTTGGATTTTGATAACTTCTCTGCTTTTCTCTTCTGCAACAGACCTGTTGGCTGACTATTAAATATAAATTTATAGACCCATTAGTTGGCCCCACACATTTACTTATATTCATATGCGGCTGACTACTAGTGAAATGAACTTTCTACATTCTAAACTTATAGCCAATGTAATATGTAAAACAAAACTATTCGCTAAGTTAATTTCAACCAAATATACGTAAATATCGAGAAAAACAGTAGACAGACAACTAACTCCAACACTCCAGCACTCCAATATAGCTCCTCAACTTGACATGATATTGGTAAATGTGAGTATTTAACAATCACAGGATACAGATTCAATCTGGTGTTTTTTTGAGGCGTAAACTTTGATATCTAATAACTAAAGATACACAATCAGCGACAATAAATGGCCTTACCGAATATCTACCCACTCGAACATTTGTGTGGTCTTTTAATCTAGTAGAATTCGAACGCTCCGACGGTAAACATGCCCCAGTGCTTGTTTAAGATATATTTTGGCTAGCAGGTATGAGTCGTAAAAATTTCTTGCCTTTGTACATAGCTTTGTGAATAAAACTGAAAAAAAAACTAGTATTACCCAACACAATTTGAGACAGTTTTGAGATAACTTTTGCTTGGGATTGTTTATCTTTAGTTATTAGATATCAATGGGTGTAAACAAATATCAACACTATTTAGATGGAAATAATATTTGTAAAGGCTGAGTACTGGTGCAGGGGCTGACTACTGGGTGTTTTACCCTAGTTACTCAAAGGCCATACTGATAGCAGTAAGGCAACGTAAACTAATCAATGAACTCTGGTGTAAATTGAATAATTAATTAAGTCGATGATATCAATGGTAGTGACGTCGGATACCACATTGAAAGTCCTGTCCTGACAATGAGCCTTAGCTTTCAGTGAAGGAAAACATTGTGAGGAAATCATAAGCATGGTAGTAGGGTACTTTGTAGTATCCAACTGGATGGCTACACTCTAGTTGAAAATCTGTTGGCAAGCTTCTATTGGTGTACTCCAACAGCTGCACTTGAGAGCCTGTTCCCATCTAGGCTTTGTAAGCTTACCACCTTCGGCCACATAAAGCATTGGTACCTTGTATGCTTTGATGTTGAATGGTGACTTGTATAGGTATTGCTTTGTATATTCCTATAATATAATTGTTTAATTCACTTCATATTCTATCTGTTGTATGCACTTATTTATTAATGACATAACTTCTATTTTTCACATTATGTTATTAATAACAAATATTCATACGACATTTTAATGGCAGTCTTAAGAAGGACTTATAATTATTTTAACATCTCATTGTAATATGTAATACCTAAGACTTGGTTGAATAAATTATTTGATTTGATTTGAAGCGAACATAAGTAATTGTGACCATGTTAGGCGAATTTCTTTATAGTCATAGTAAAATTTTGTAAATAAAATTAGTAAGTACATACTTTCATGCGTCGCTTTCACTCCTCACGTACATTAGTTCATGATTGCATCTATGCTCTAATATTTTCATTGTTTGTACACAGTGAGGTGTTCAAAGGTCTGAACAAGACTCGTGGGCTGTATCTTCGTTGGCAAGAGATCTCTAAGGCACCTATAATTCCTAACAGTCCTGAAGTAGAATGGACGTCAACAGAGCTAAGGAACGCTCTACGTAGTATTGAATGGGATTTGGAGGACTTGGAAGATACTATCAATATCCTTTTTATTTGTAAAAAAAACGGCAAAAAAGTCACGTTTGTTGTATGAGAGTATGTGGTATTTTTGTTCTTGGTTTATATTAATGACCTGCCTTACATGATAAATAACTTGTGCGATATAGCTCTATTTGCGGATGATACTTCCCTTATTTTTAGACTTGATAGAAAAGACGCTGACCTTACCCATCTCAATGAGACCTTTGCAACAGTGTCAAAATGGTTTGCCACCAATAATCTTATGCTTAATGCGTGCAAAACCAAATGTATTAGATTCTCTCTTCCGAATGTTCCTAAGAGCGGCACCAACGTACTAGTTGATGATAGAACAATTGAACTAGTTGACAAGACAGTTTTCCTTGGTATAACTTTAGATAGTAAATTACAATGGGATCCTCATATAGAAAATTTAGCTAGCAAATTGAGTTCTGCTGCTTTTGCAGTAAAGAAAATTAGACAAATAACAGATATTGCTACAGCTAGGTTAGTTCACTTTGCATATTTTCATAGTCTGATGTCCTACAACCTCCTGCTGTGGGGTCCAGGGACTGATTTGGATACTGTTTTTATTTTACAGAAAAGGGCGAATCGCGCGATCTATTGTTTGGGTCCTCGCGAGTCACTCAGAAATCAATTTAAGGAATTTAAGATATTAACGTTGCCCTCGCTGTACATATATGAAAATATTATGTTTGTTCGAAAAAAATTAAATTTGTTTGAAGTAAATAGTAATCATCATAAGATAAATACAAGAAACAAAGATAAAATGGTCACCCCTAGATTCAGGCTAGCTAAAGTTAATAAATCTTTTCTCGGGAATTGTGTTCGTTTCTACAATAGGATCCCACGTGAGGTAACTGGAATGTCTTATTTTAAATTTAAAAATTATATTAAACTTAGGTTAATGAACAAAGCCTACCATAAGGTGGCTCATTATATGGAAGACAGAAATATAAGGTTGTAGTAGCTTCTCTCTGCACCTGCATCCCCCTGGCGTAGTGTAAAATATTTGAAAATGTATCTAAATGTACTTCTGAAAATGTAAAATAAATTTAAGAAAGACTCTGATTATCGTTGAACAAATCAATGGTATACAAATTTTGTGTAATTTCATATAGTAAGTTTCTCAAATAAACAGCTTCTTTACACGCTTCTGTAATAGCCATATATTTGGCCTCACTACTAGACAAGGCTACAGTAGTTTGTTTTTTAGTTTCCCAAGAAATTACACAACCAGATAAAGTGAAATAATATCCTGTATATGACTTCCTATCTATTACATTTACACCCCAATCTGCATCTACATATCCTTCTAATATTGAATTTCCATCAGCAGTGTACTTCAAACCATAATTTTCAGTAAATTTTAAATATCTCAATAGACGCTTTACATATGCACAATGTTCTCTAGAATAGCAATTGTTAAATTGACTCAAAAATCCAACTGTATAAGCAACATTCTGGTCTTGCACTTGAATCATACATTCCGAATTGATTTCTGGCTCAATAATGACCACATCTCTACTTGTAAACACAGTCCTTGTTTCTGGATTATAGACTCTGTATCCCTTTATGTTATCTGGGTATCCTGTAAGAATACATTTCACAGATTTCTTACCCCATTTCTTACGCTTTTGTTTAGCAACATGTACCATGACAGTGCTACCAAATATCCTAATATGACTGATGTCTGGTGCCAGTCCATAGTTCATATGGCGTTCTATTATCCAACGCAGCAGCCACAGTTCGATTCTGCAGGTACACTGCCGTATTGGTGGCCTTACCCCAAAACTCTTTTCCCAGGTTTGCATCAAACAGTAGACATCTCGCTTTTTCTACGACTGTGCGATTGAATCTTTCACATAAACCATTTTGTTCTGGGGTGTATGGATTGCTTTTCTGGTGGATTATACCAGCACTGTTTAGGTAATCTTCAAATTCCTTATTGCAATACTCTAAACCATTATCGCTTCTTATCACTTTTATCGTTCTTTTTGTTTGATTTTCCACCTGTGCTTTGAATATCTTGAAATACTTCAGAGCCCCATTCTTGTGCTTCAGAAAATAAACAAATGTTATGCGACTGTAATCATCGACAAATAACACGAAATACCTTGCTCCTCCTATCGATGTAGTCTCCATAGGGCCCCACAAATGTCTGTGTGCACTAAATCTAGCAAGTTACTGCTTCTCTGACCACTGCTTTTAAATGGTAAGCGACACTGTTTACCTTCACAACATGTTGTACAAGAAGCTTGCTTATTTCTACTTTTTCATCAAATGACATTCCCAAGATGATACCCATATTTATATATATTCTGAATAACCGACTTCATCGTACCTACCTATAAATTTTAATTTTATTTATTTACCAAGAATCCCAATAACTAGAACTAATTGTTCATTGAATATAGGTACCTTTTATAGTTCTAGTTGTTGGGGTCTGAAAAGTGATGTTGTAATAAGTACCTACCTATGTTCATTAAACTTAACTCCTTAATTTTCTTAACTATTTTGCTCACTCATTGTTGAGAAAAATTCTTCAAGATTTAAAATTGACAATAAAGAAATCTGCGACAGAAGAACATTTATTGAAGCCACAAGACAAGAAGTAAAGGTTAGTGTATTATTTAGTCAGAATGCATGATGTTTCGTTAAGGTTGCCGCGAATCAATCCTGTTGAACGATTAAAATGTGGTACTTAAGTTAAACGAAATTAGAACCTTAGAACCAAATTGGTCGCGTACAGTGTGGCTTGAGAGACATTTTCTCCCGCGCACGATCAGGTTGTGGAATGAGCTTCCTGTAGAGGTTTTCCCTAGAGACTACAGCATGGGGTTCTTCAAAAGAGGAGTAAGAAGGTTTATGCAAGGTTGGCAGCGCGCTCGTGACCCTCTGGTGTTGCAAGCGTCCATAGGCTACGGTAACCGCTTACCATCAGGTGGGCCGTAAGCTGGTTTGCCACCTAGTGGTATAAAAAAAAACGCTAGTATCCAATTGCCTATTTAATTTTCATACAAAAAAGTGTATGAAAATTAAATAGGCCATCAGTATAATCAAATCATGTTTGTTTTCTATAGCTCGTTTATAAAATTCACAGGTAATGAAAGGTAAAATGAGCCTCAATAAAAACCGCGACAATGATGGTACAGCGCGAGAGCCGCTACTCGGCCAAGAAAGTCCAATGCACTTCGGTAACACATGGACGTCCACGCCAAAGTACACCAAGTACTCTAAGCTAGCTAACCAAACTGACAGCCCGAGTAGATACGATGCATACGACAGTGATATTATGTCGATGCAAGACAAAATGTTGATCAACCAAAATGATCAACTGCATGTGATCAGCAATTCTGTTGGATCTCTGAAGACTGTTTCCAAGCAAATTGGGATAGAGCTCGATGAGCAAGCTGTGTAAGTGTTTGTAATATATTATTAGTTTTTACTTTACGCATCTGCAAATAGATAGAGGGTATTGTATGTATGTTCGTCAAGTTTTTTGGCAGGCTGTTTAAGTAAACTAAACGGTTTAACATAGGGTATAAAATTTGAATATGGCGTCCACGAAATAGTAAGTATTAATATAACGTTTTAGTGTGTCTGACCATTCCTTACACAGTATGTAGAGTTCCACCTGTATTGCCACCCCCTTTATCTCTTCTTTAAATAAATATTTCAATAAATAAATAAAGGTGAACGCACACTCATCCGAACTGAACTCGTCGACCGTGCCGAACGATACGAAGACTTCCAGAATTCTTCCTGCGATCCGTCCGATGCGGCGCGGATAGGTGTACGAGGTTTCTTGGGATTTTATACAATTTTAAAATTCGATTCCTTCGGCTCCTTTGCTTCCTTCGACTCTGATAAGTGTGCGCTCACCTTTAAAACTTTACTACCTCCAGAGTTAATAATATTCTGTCTGTACTTCCGCAACTCGAGCCACTTCCACTGAGGATCTACTTCACTCTTTTTAACTTAGTTTAGCGTATCCAATTTTATTAAAAAACCTGAATGTATTTTTCTAGGATGTTAGATGACTTGAATACAGAGCTTGAAAATGCAGACTCAAAGTTAGATTCAACTATAAAAAAAGTCGCCAAGGTGCTTCACATGAACAATGGTAAGTTCCACTATAAGTAATTGTGTTATAAGGGTACCTAATAAATCAATATTGCCTGCCACATCCTTCTCGGAAATCTATATAAATAAAAAAAGCATCTTCGAAATGTATGAACGCTCATAACTTTCGAATTGTTTTATGTATTCGTTATAGCTAGGACAAGGTTTGTATAAAATAAAAATTTCCACGCGAACGCGGATCCCACGGGAACACGGTTGAAACGGTTTTTGCTTCAACAATATGAGTTGTACATATAAGTTTTTGAAGTATTAGTATCGAAATGAACAGATAAATGTAAACTATAAGTCATAAATGGCATGAATATAACTTTACTGTTTTTCCCTTCTATATCATAGACATAGTAAATTACAATTGATTGTGAATTTGTACCAAAATGAAAGTAAGTCACCTCCAATTTTGGACAAAGCTCTGCTATGGATATAATTATGATATCAGTTGTTCCATTTCTATATTATGTCAGACATGCTTGGCATTGTGATAAATAAATTTATGATTGAGAGTTCATATTTGGCTAAAACATGATTCCTCTAGCCCTATATTTGCATTTAACTAAACTCATGTGCCCTATGTGTACCTTCTCTAACATTTAATTATTAATGCAATAAGTGTATTGCATTAATAATTAAATGGGAATTACAATATAGTCTATTAATTCACCTCAAACCGCCCAAAAAGTAAAAAGTCTGTTAAAGTATTTCTAATTTAGTTTTGATGTATGTTGTAAACATACTAGATACTTTAATGAATGTTTACAGTATGATTATGTGGTGATATCTACTGATGGATGGTCTATCAGAATCTCATGGCAAATGGGGAAATAATAATTTGTTGTGTGCAATACTGGGGAAAATTGGATTAAACTTTCTTGATACTGTTTAATTTTTATTTATGTCTTTAGTATTAATGAACATGAAGTATATTAGATATGTGTATGAAGAATGTTGTTATTACATCGGGTTTTTAGCATAGGAAAAAATGTCGTGAAAAATAAAAGAAAATAAAATAGGTATTTATTATAAATTGCTCTTCCAGCATTTCAATTATTCTAACATGCTTGATGAAATCATTTTCAATGTTCTTTACATGTTCTTACAGCTATTTTGTATTGCAAATAGCATCTTCATTCAGCATGTAGTCCACCGAGGTGGTCTGAGACAAGAGCAGTAACATCGAAAACCCCTATAAAGAAGCTACAATTAAGTTTGTAAGAAAAATATAAAATAAACTAAAAGTATCATAACAACTCAGTCCGACTTACTCGTAGATTTCGTATGATATATGGCATACAAAATAAATAAAAAATCATTTTTTATTTATTTTTTATGCCATGAGATTCTGGTAGACCTATAGTATTTAAACTTATTACTAATGAGTAAGTATTTTAAAAGTTAAATCGATATTTTTCAGTAAGATTTAACCAAGATTGTTTAATTTGTTTCAGATCGAAGGCAGTGGTTTGCAATAGCAATTCTTTTAGGCCTTTTAGTGATTGTTTTAATATTATTTATTGTCATCTAAACATGTTAATAGTATTTTTGTAAGCACACATATTTATGTTTAAGTGATAAAACTACAATTTTAACAACATCATCTCTAAAGTGATCACATTAACACCCTGTATTCATGTAGATACATTGTCATTGAGGTCACCGATCATTTGACTTTTCATCTCCATCAGACCTTTTAATTGTAATAATTCATAGAATTATATTTTTATTACCTTAGCTACTATTTAGTGAATATATCTAGGTGTTGTTAGGCAGAACTGCTTATATTTTTATGATTTGATTTAAAATTACATATTTAGACGAGCTAAATAATTAAAGACCTGATTTCTTAACGAATTTGTAATTTCCATTGGCCATCGCCACACAACATTGCGAAAAATTATCTTAGAAAGTACCTATTACATTTAAAGAAGATTTAAAAACTTAATGATGTTTCTAGTGTAGGTATCTAGACAATTTTATTGTATTAAAATCATGTTTAATTAAGGTTTGATTATTGGCTGCGATTTCCAAAAATATGGTATTCCAGGCTTCACAGTATTTAATTTAACTGTACGGAACCCTACTTGATTTGACTGATTTTTAAAAAATACTTAGGTCGCCACTTTTGCGAGAGAGAGAAATTTAAATTATGTTACCTTTTATCTGTGTTACCTTGATTTGTTTTTTTGAATAATTGTATAATATCTTAAGTGAAAATAAATTACTAATTACCATAGCGTATTATTTATTTGCTTCTTTGTTATTTGTAGACTGAATTGTTAGTTTTAATATGATAGATGTACATTATCCTCTTAAATTGTTCTTATAACTACCAAAAATGGTAAATTTTACAATGAGCGAAGAAAGTGCCTCAATAAATCCGAGTTGGGAATCATTCTTTTTCCTAAGTGATACATAGTGCTTTATACTACGCCTATTCTGAAAGTACTTCTTACTTTTTCGAAAGCGCGACAGACAAGTTACGTCAAAATTTTGTTCCTAGTCTCAATAGATTGAGCTGTGCGGTGATATTAGTATGAAAATCTGTCATTTTCATAAACTTTATATTTGACCATTTTGATGAAAATAAAAGGCAAGAATTTATTAGCAGTTACTTATAATAAAATGGTACCTACTACCAGCTTTGACAATATCTATATAGGAGCGAGGTGGTGGATTCCACCATTTAAAAAGATCTTTCCGCTGGGCTAGTTGTCACGCTAATCATGCCAGGGGACTGTAGTCCAGCGTTTTAGCCTTTCAGTTTGGTCTGTCAGTCATGCTTTATCATTGCCTATCATCTGTCAGTCATGCTTTATCATTGCTTATCTGTCAGTCATGCTTTATCATTGCCTATTACGTGGAGGCTCACAAGTACGCGACCCAGGTGGCGTCATTAAACAGGTTAAAATCGAATAAAAAACAAAATTTAATTATCTATATATATAAAAGGATAAGTCCTGACTGATCTATCAACGCCCAGCCCAAACCCTTAGACCTAGAAAGCTGTTTTTTTTCCCAGGTGTTGTTTTTAAAACTCGACCGAGGAACAAGAATGGATTTTTCGAAATTCAACCTTTAAGGGGGTGAAAAAGGGGTTGAAAGTTTGTATGAAAGTCGGTCATTTTTGAAGCTAGAATCATGAAACTTTGTTTTTAGACTATCAATTAAAATATAAAAACACGTGTATCAGCGTTATTTTATACTTATATTAAGTTTATACCCCTGAAGGGGTGAAACGGGGGTTGAAAGTTTGTATGGAAGTCCGCGATTTTTTTAAGCTAGAACCATGAAACTTTGTTTTTAAGCTAACAATTAAAAATAAAGAAACACGTATTTTAGCGTTTTCTAAAATTCAACCCTAAAGGGGGTGAAAAAGGGTTTGAAAGTTTGTAGGGAAGTCGCATAATTTTTGAAGCTAGAACCGAAACTTTGTTTTTAGACTAAAAATTAAAAATACAGAAACATGTGTATTAGCGTTTTTTAAATTTCTACCCCTGACGGGGTCAAACGGGGGTTGAAAGTTTGTATGGAAGTCCGCCATTTTTTGAAGCTAGAACCATGAACATTTGTTTTTAGGCTAACAATTAAAAATAAAGAAATTGATTATGCGTTTTCTAAAATTCAACCCTAAAGGGGATGAAACGGGGTTGAATGTTTGTATAGAAGTCCGGCATTTTTGAAGCTAGAAGCATAAAGCTAATAATCAAAAATAAAGTAACACGTGTTTTAACGTTTTCTAAAACTCCACTCCTGAAGGGGTAAAACGGGTGTTCAAAGTTTGTATGAAAAATGAGAAGGCCTGACTCACTGACTACACCCTTGGACCTAGAAAGCTGTTTTTTTTCACAGGTATTGTTTTTAAGATGTAGACGAAGAATTTTTCGAAAAAAAGGGATACGTGGGTCCCCGGGGCGGAAAGCTAGTTTACTATAAAACAGTAACAATTTGTATCATGTAATTTGCTTTAACTCTCATTTTTCGATGTCATGGAGATTTCTATTTGTTTTTACGGGTTTTACGTTGGTGGGCATTTGGTATTCATTTGGCTGCACCGATGGGTGGAAGAAGTGTGTGCGTAGAGTTAAGGTCGTAGCTCACTTAGACGCCTCCGCTCTCAACCGACAAATAAAATATCATTCAAATATGGGCTTCAGGTCGTGCTCTTTAGATATAGTTTATATTGGCAATATAAACTAGCAGGACAGCTCGCTGTCAGTGAGCTTACCGCCATCAGACAGCTCGGTAGTTGACGCCTCGCTGACCACGGTCTGTAAACAAGCGAAGTACGCGGCGCCGCGCCGCTCCGGAACTGTGTCTATCGCGAAAAGCGAGAGCGGTCGGCGCGTGGACAGCTGGGCGCCTGTTAGTTGTCGGCGCGTGGACCGCGAGTAGTCGCTTTAGTTTAGGGCGGTGATGGGTGGGAGCGGTGTTGGAGCAGAGCCGTTTAAATGTGCTATGACCTTTAGACGTAGGTACCTACTTGTAGTGAATAAAAGGTTTAATCTTCAGATAAAAGTAGGTGTAATCGACTATTATGTAATACACGTTGTAATTATTATATTCATTTATCATGTTTCGTAGGAACCGGAGTCAGCAAAACCGTTGAGTTTGTCATATATATCCGACACGTATTCATAATTTTCGGTACCGTCGTCATATAAAGCCTTTTTCATAGTGTTCCAATCCATTCTGTTATCCACATTGAAAAGGCTAGAAAATATATATTTTTTTATAATTCCCATCATCATCATCATCATCAACTTACACTACTTCACCTCCATCACGTCTATGCATCTACAAGGTCTAGTAGACGAGTGCTTTGTGTATCTGTCTGTCTGTTACCTCTTCACGCTTAAACCGCTGAACCGATTTAGATGAAATTTGGTATAAAGATAGATGGATGGTACGTAGGATTATTTTTATCCCGGGAAAAGATAAGATCCCTTAGGGAACGCGGTTGAAAAACTAGTAGCTAATATGCATGTATCTAATTTAAAAAACCACTTTAACCTGTCAGTTCTTTCTTGGGACAATCGTCGTTTCAGAGTCCGCACCACTTGGTTCTCAAATGGGATAATCGGGACGATGACATTTACTTGAAAATTGGGCGCGAATTTTGAAAACTGTGCGCGAGTTTACGAGTTGTTTGACAGGTTAATGTCACGATTCAACAGATAATTCTTATACATAACATAGTAAAACAAAAAATCAAATAGGTACTGTTGGATGTTCTATTGTCCGGGTGGGTATCTTAGGTTATAAAAATATAAGTATGTATTATGAAATCTCCTTACCTACTCACGCATTTCATGAATTTCTGTAAAAATTTACTTGAGAAGACATGGACGATGTTGCTAAAGCCAGTGCAATTGGTCCATTGAGCATCTGGTGCCATGAGCATCCCGACACCTTTGCCTTGACATATTAATGGAGCTCCGTACATGCCCTGATACATGCAAAACATACTAAAAACATGCTAGTGTCCCTAAGAAATATGTTATTGAAGTAAATATTAAATTAATTAGGTATAAAAAATTTTAGGGCGCCGAACCATAAAAATCATTCATTAAAAAAGTTAAAAACTGGCCTAAGTTATCTACAACAGGTTACCCTACTTTCAGGTACTTACCTACATTAGTTTTACAGATTTAGAGCAAATGATTATATTGCTACAAAAGTTAGGTTAGCCTGCGCAGTTAACTTACATGACACGGCTGTGCTGTTTTATCGGTCTGCAAAATAAATAATCTTTTAGTCATAGGTAGGTACCTCCTAGTACTTACTAGTATGTAGTAGTAAATAGTACGACAAACTTAAAGGGGGAGATAGGTGGGCGGGTCACCTACCATATATACAAAAATGAACTCTGTAAAAAGTGCACCATTTTTGAGATATTTCTGATTTTATGTATTGATTTCTTCTTTTTTAAACGACTTCAAAAAAGGAAGAGGTTATATGTTAGACTGTATGTATTTTTTTTTATGTATGTTAATCGATTTTTCCGCCAATTGTAAACCGATTTTCAAATTTTTTTTTGTTTGAAAGAGTATACTTCGGCGGTGGTCCCATTATCACCAAGTCAGGATCTGATGATGGGATCCTGGGGGAAAACGAGGGCAACCCTCAAATTTTATAAGAATTGTCAACCGATTTTCAAAATTATTTTTTCATTTGAAAGAGTATACTTCGGTGGTAGATCCATTGTCACCAAGTCAGGATCTGATGATGGGATCCAGGGGAAAATGAGGGCAACCCTCAAATTTTATAAGAATTTACAGTATTTTTCATTCATATACGTACTTATCAAAGCTATTTCCATCTGGTAGTCATCATCTTATGTTGCAGAGCTGATGATGGAAGGTACAACTCCTTAAAGGTTAGGATTTAGGGATAAATATGTAAATATTATGGGCTAATATTTATAATTCAAATACTTTCTAAACAACAAAAAACAAACAAACAAACTCTCCAGCTTTCTAATATTAGTATAGATAATGTAAATTAATAATAGGCTTCATTTGCTCGAAAACAATTAAATATTTCTTGAAAACATTGAAATATAAAAAATGGAAAAATAAAACTTTTTATAAAAAAAAAAAAAAACGACTTCAAAGACAATTAATGTTGCACTAAAAACCGAAAAATAAACTGAATAAGACATTAAATAAAATGGACAAAAAAAAATTTCAATTACTACACAGACCAAAAACTTTACTTATGTAAACTACCTACGCACCTATTCAAATTATTATTCTATAAATACCTTTTGATCTGTTTGAAGTCGGTGCCAAGCCCAAAAATACAATGAAAGAAATAATAAATGTCTTCACAAGCACTTATGAATTGTAAGATTACCTACTTTCGCCAGATGGTAGTTCAGCCTCCCAGGGTGGAGATTAAGTAATTCCTGGGTTCGGGAACTCATTCTATCTGCGAGCGGCCAGCGGCCAACCGTTTCACCGGGTCTCCCTAACCGCACGCCAACATGCTGCGCCTGCACTACGAAATAGGGACTCCACAATAATGCCGGTCCCTCCGCCGTCAGCACAGTGCCTCCTCTAAGGAGCTCTGGCAACCTTACTCACCGCAGGAACACAACACCACTGGAGGGCAGTGTTATTCGGCTGCGATATTCTGTAAGGTGGAGGTACTTACCCAGTCAGACGGCCCCAATTATGAGCAGATGGTATGCTATGTCCTACCTCCTCAAACCGTACGAAGCCTATTAAACCTATTAGGCTTGGTACCGACTTCAAACAGATCAAAAGGTATTTATAGAATAATAATTTGAATTTACGTAGGTAGTTTACATAAGTAAAGTTTTTGGTCTATGTAGTTATTGAAATATTTTTTTGTCCATTTTATTTATATACAGGGTTACTGGTTATTCGATACATTCCTTTAAGGGCGTGATAGTATATACTGTAAGCTACGAAATGAACCATATATTGCATATACAAATGTTGACCGTTACTGAGATATTTGGGAATTTAGTATTTTCTCGAAAAAATCCCGAATTACAACATCAAAATCAAATTTTAAAAAAAGTACGTAATATTTTTAACTTTTTTTGTTTCTGGTACTCAGACAACATGTAAATACTTTCTTTAAATCAAAAACTTTTTATAAAAAAATAAAAACGACTTCAAAGACAAATGTTGCACTAAAAACCGAAAAATAAACTGAATAACATTAAATAAAATGGACAAAAAAATATTTCAATAACTAAATAGACAAAATCTTTACTTATGTAAACTACCTACGCACCTATTCAAATTATTATTCTATAAATACCTTTTGATCTGTTTGAAGTCGGTGCCAAGCTTAAAATACAATGAAAGAAATAATAAATGCCTTCACAAGCACTTCTGAAGAAAATAAAGAATATTTATCCTAAATGATTAAGGCTTCTTTCTCAGCAGCTACTTGATATTGCGTTTCATTTCATATCTAGGACAACGTATATTCTAACTCCTAACCGATAAAGAGTTTACCTTCTATCATCAGCTCATTTGAATATACAAAGAGACGACGATACGAGTCTAAACGTGACTATAATATTTAAAGAAATATCCCCTAACTCCTAGCCGTTAAGGAGCTTGACCTACCATCATCAGCTCTGCAACATAAGATGATGACTACCAGATAGAAATAGATTTGATAAGTACGTATATGAATGAAAAATACTGTAAATTCTTATAAAATTTGAGGGTTGCCCTCATTTTCCCCAGGATCCCATCATCAGATCCAGACTTGGTGACAATGGATCTACCGCCGAAGTATACTCTTTCAAATGAAAAAAGAATTTTGAAAATAGGTTGACAATTCTTATAAAATTTGAGGGTTGCCCTCTTTTTCCCCCAGGATCCCATCATCAGATCCTGACTTGGTGATAATGGGACCACCGCCGAAGTATACTCTTTCAAACAAAAAAAATTGAAAATCGCTTGGCAATTGGCGAAAAAATCGATGAACATACATAAAAAAAAATAGATACAGTCGAACATATAACCTCCTCCTTTTTTGAAGTCGTTTAATAAAATGATGAAATTTTGCAATGGCTTCGACACAATATTTTTTAAATCGTGTCACTTTGAATTATTTCTCTGTTTTCTTAAAGATTAAAATGCCCATAAAAAAAAAGTGATGGAGTTAGAAGTGTACACAATGTACCAAAACTTCCTCACCTATCTAGATATCTAATAAAGTAAGAATATTAAAAAAACTCTCTACAAAATATGAAGAATTAGTTCTTAGAAACAGAACAGGTCGCAATTTATTATAATAACATTTATAATTATTTTTACAGAAAAAGTGTCCATACACCGACAATGTAATAATAAGAGATCGGCAAATTCCGGTATAGTTCGGAATGGGCATGCCGTCTTCGCTGGTAAGTTTTTGGGTTCGCTAGCATCAGTTCGTTTACGACCAACTGACTGCGCATGCGTTTAAGTATTGTTAACCGAGCTACGTGAATTCTCGCGAGTATTTCTTTTGTAAAATGGGTCTTCCAAGGCGACAAGGTGGCAGACATCATTTATAAAAGCTGAGTACGTCGATATCTTGTTTGTGTATGGATTTTGTAATGGAGATGCTGCGGATGCCCGAGCTGAATGAATACATACATCGATTCCTAAATCGGTGACATCCAAACGTAAGGTGGAAGCTAGGTCGATCAGCGTCATGTTGGCGTCGCTGAAAAGTACACATTCGTATATATTTATGTTAAATACCCTTACGTTTGGTTGTCTTCGATTCGGAAATCGATATAATCGTATCACCTTGGAAGATCCGCCGCCATTTTACAAAAGAAATACTAGCGAGAATTCACGTAGCTCGGTTAACAATACTTACACGCACGCGCAGTCAGTTGTTCGTTAACGAACTGACGCTAGCGAACCTAAAACTTACCAGCGAAGACGGGCATGACCATTCCGAACTATACCGGAATTTGCCGATCTCTTATTACTACATTGGCGGTGTATGGACACTTTTTCTGTAAATATAATTCAAAATGTTATTTTAATAAATTGCGACCTGTTCTGTTTCTAAGAACTAATTCTTCGTATTTTGTAGAGAGTTTTTTAATATTCTTACTTTATTAGATAGCTAGATAGGTGAGGAAGTTTTGGTACATTTTGTGCACTTCTAACTCCATCACTTTTTCTTTTATTGGCATTTTAATCTTTAAGAAAACAGAGAAATAATTCAAAGTGACACGATTTAAAAGATTTATTGAATTAAAAAAAGTATTTACATGTTGTCTGAGTACCAGAAACAAAAAAAGTTAAAAATGTTATGTCCTTTTTTTTAATTTGATTTTGAAGTTGTAATTCGGGATTTTTTCGAGAAAATACTAAATTCCCAAATATCTCAGTAACGGTCAACATTTGTATTATGCAATATAGGGTTCATTTCGTAGCTTACAGTGTATACTATCACGCCCTTAAAGGAATGTATCGAATAACCAGTAACCCTGTATACAATAGTATAGATTTCAGAATTTTAGATATACCAGTTGGCTCGCGCCAAAACGCGCTGTCATCGAAAGGTCAATGTTCACGCGCGCGCCTCTCGCTCTTTCCTATACAGAATGTAATCGTTAAGTGTGTCCAGGCCTAGGAGCTAGTTATTGTTCCGAGGTCCAGGCGATTATTTCGTAACTATTACAGATATCCAAAAAAAAAAAAACTGATATCGAAAGTACGTTACATAATCAGTAAAATGACATCAATATTTTTTTTTAATCAAACGAGAAGTATCAAAAATTTTGACATTAAACGCTCCCATACATTTAGTATGGGATTAGTAGAAAGGTTTCAGTTTCCATATTTTAAAAGGTTATTTTAGGTTACTAGGAAACTGTTTATTATCCTAACAAAGTATTAAAACTATATTTTAATTGAATAACATTTATTTCTTAGTAAACACAAAATTTTGTATTCAAAGCAGATTTTGTAGTGTGTTGCTTTTCAGCCAGTTCAAAACAAGGTTTATTACTAATTTGAAGTGGTAAGATAATTAATATACACGTATATCTATTTGAAAATCATTATTATCATATCATACGTAATCATAAAGTAAGATTAAGGTAAATTGAGTACTAAACCACTTAAAATAAGGAAAGTAAAACCTTTCTACTAATCTCGTACTAAATGTATGGGAGTGTTTAATGTCAAAATTTTGGATAGGTTCTAGTTTGATTTAAAAAAAGTTATTGATGTCATTTTACTGATTAGGTAACGTACTTTCGATATCAGTTTAAAGTTTTTTTTATATCTGTAATAGCTACGGAATAATCGCCTGGACACACTTAACGATTACACAGGATATCTCTCAAGCCATAAAACCGTTCCAGATATAATAAATACTGTTAGAAGCATAGATAAAGTGTTCCGATTGTAGTACTACGAACAACAAAAAAAATCTAATAAGACTGTTCCGATATCTTATTGGAAAGTTCGAAGATTGAAAAACATAGTTGTTTTTTTGAGAATTTTTTGTTTTTTTCTGCGTTATTTGCTTTTCGACGTAAAACTAATTATTTTTAGTAAAGGTATCATTGTACGTAGGTTTATCATTATAGTAGTAGTTCCCATACTAAAAAAAAATAGGAGAAAAAATCCGAAAATGACATCAGTTTCTTGAAACCTGAGACAATTTTTTAAAAAATATAGAAAAACACAATTGCCTGTGTTGCCAGATGTATTATATACCATTGAATATAAATTTAAAGGCCTTTCCACAGATACCAATAGATCCATAGACGTCCGTGCCTACGAAGAGCAACAAGAGCAAGAAAAGCTGGAATAGACGTAGGTTCTTGGGTGGGACGCGCGTCCACCTTAAGAATCCAGGGGTATCTCGAAAATGGTGACACTTTTACTAATGACTTGTACTACTTACCGGAAACCCTATATAAGTGTAAGGAACCTATTCTCACATGCTAAATTTCAAGTATGAATACTAATTATGGGCTTTATGTTAGGTAGGTAAGTGAGCGCAGTGCACGTAACTTTGGAAAGGGGAGCGGGGGAGGGGTAGTTTGTTTGGGTCGAACAAAGCCATCTGAGTGACGAGTTAGTCTCGATAGATCACAGTGGCGTGCGGTCGACGGTTACCGTTTTCTTCATAAAATTCCATATTTGGTGATATCATCGATAATATTTTGCATTTTGGAAAAGTGAGTAGCTTCAACGTTATACATCTTTCAACGGTAAGTTGTTTTTTTAAGTAACAAATATATTTAAGCTGGATTTGTGCGTGTTATATTTGGTTTCAAATATTTTATGATCATTCATTTGGAAGTTGGTGAACTGGGGAAAGTGTGCGCAGTATTAAGAGCTATTTTATTTGAATTTCTTTCATTTTTTTTTTGGAAAACACGGTTTACTAACATTTTTATTTTATATTCCAGTTCGACATCAACATGCCGCGAAATTATGTAAGAAAAAGACCTTTTTCCAAGTTGATTCAATAACTTGATATCCAAAGGTAAATAATTTTAATATTTTTAACTATTCAAGGATGTTTTCTAAGTGGATCTATATTTTACAATGTCTTTGTTCTAGGATTATTGTTATTAGCTAATTTTAATCCAAATAAATACTTTGTTCTTGATTATTTGGTTGTAACAAGTAATGCGTTTACTTACCCCATACGGTCGCGTACAGTTACCCGCAATATGGGTCAAGTGAGCGCATTTCGTTTTGTTTCGTTTCGCTCATTATATGGTTATAAAACAAAAAGTACCTACCATCATTTCCGTTTGTTTTATTGTTAAAATTTAGAGATTAATAAAATAAAAATTAAATAAAAATTTGAGACATAGACATGTGACTCTAATCCTAACTCTTATATTTTAGGCGTGCTGAGCCTTTATTTATCATAATGCGCGCATTTGACCCGAATGACTCTAAGGAACCATTCTTTCATGCTAAATATGGATGAATACTAATTATGGGCTTTATAGTTCCCGAAATATCGTGATTAATGAGTTAGATAGGTACCTACTTATATTAAGTACTTAGTAGCTGTGCTGTGTGCCCGGCATCTCACCAAATAGGAACAAACAAAAGTAATATTGATGTTTTATGTAATAACATAAAAAATAAGTAACTTACATCTCTCACGCAAATGCTGCCGACATTATCGACGAAACTAGTAAAACCGAAATTACTCAGTGCTCTCTGGAATTTCATAGTTAGCGCCCCGCACCACACGCTCTTCTTCACCACGTTCACGAACTGAACTCTTACATTCCTTTGCAGTAAAAATTTTTTCACCGGAAATATTTTATCCTGTAAATTGAGTTTCTAATTTGTATTTCGCCTTTCTATCCTGCTAGGTATGGATGATAGGATTATCCTATCCTAGTAATATTACAAATATAAAAGTATGTTTGGATGTGAAGATATTTGTTACTCAATCACGCGAAAACTGCTTAGGAAACTTGGCACAAGGGTAGATCACATCCTGAAACAAAACATAGGATACTTTTTATCCCGGGAAAAGATAAGATCCTTCGGGAACGCGGGTGAAACCGTGGGGGACAGCTATCTTTATACGGTTCTCGTTTTCTTCAGCGGTATAGAATCAAAAACATTAACCCACGCGTTGCACTAACATAACAAATAGGAGTCAAGTTCAAAATTACGAATCATGAAGTCAAATCTTGAGCTTTAATTTATCCTAAGTTTTCTGCTCTTAATGTTGTGCCTAGATGTCGAGACTAAATACTCAAATAACATTATCGCTTTAAAAACCAATAGGTTAGGTACTTTTTACCGTTAGCCGTTGACCTCATGCATCATGCACACATCTGGCCAAATTTTTGTCGTTCATTCATTACGGACATATCCTCCTTACTTCAGAAGAAATAAGACATGTGGTAGACAAATGTGAACATGTGCATTCAATGCCGTTATATGACTTTCTATACGTAAAAACTTTCATTGTTCTTGCGATTGGGTCATGTAAAAGATTGATGGCCTTATTCATAATGATTTCGACGATTTTTAGCAACTGTTACGCACTGTAACTGATAAGCACTTACTAAATACCGTCGATTTTTTTTATGTATAAGGCCATGAGAATTTACATTGAACTGGTATTATTTACTTTGAAGCCAAGTCATACTGTATTCAGTGACGGGTGTGTGAGCCTGAAATAGGTATTTATCAATATAGGCACTTGGGCTCTACGTGATAGAGACCGAAAGTGCATCTTTATAAGGTGGATAAAACTTTTAGTTGACTGTTACCCCTTCATAGAAGAAGTGCCATCCGGGCATGAAGCATTCTTCTTGTAATGACAGTCTTACGTCCCCTAAATAATCTATATCGATAGCCCGCAGAGGTATTTCAGCTAATATATCTGGAACTTTACGCTTCAGAAGTAGTATAGCTGTAGATATTTCCATCAAGAAACCCCTGTGAATTTCAGTGCCGGAAACTGAAAAAAAAAGCATCAACATTATTATAAGTACTGAGGAAAAATGTAGGGGCTGAAAATTACTACTACTACATTTGTATCATCAAATGGAAAAAGTTTAATAACATTAAAGACTATAACAAATTTTCGGAGTACAGGTCCTCATTTAAAGTAATGTGTCAAACATGTTATGCGTCTTATATAAAATCCGTTGAGGACACTGTCACATTCAATGTCAAGCACTTCTGGACGTACATTTCTAACCACAAAGCTAAATCTGGTATCCCCTCCCTGATGCAATACCAAGGTCGTAGGTCAAACGACCCAGACGTGATTTGTAATATGTTCTCAGATTTTTTCTTATCGGTTTTCGAACCTAAATCGCCAACGCTGTCTGAATGGAGTACACCACCTAATTACTCGAATAATGCCAATTTAATTAGTAATATACATATTGATTTGAACAACATACTTTTTGAATTAAAGCAACTTGATCCCGCTAAGGGGCCGGCCCTGACGGTTTTCCAGTCAGTTTCTTTAAACACACTGCTAGTAGCATATGTAAGCCACTCTTCATAATTTACAATAAATGCTTACACGAGGGCACGTTCCCTGAGATATGGAAAAGGGCAAATATCACGCCTGTGCACAAAAAAGGCTCAAAACATGACATTGACCGGCCCATATCAATACTGTCGACTTTGTCAAAGCTTTTTGAAAAACTGGTACACAACGAAATCTATCCTACTTTGCATAATGCTATCATTCCTGAGCAGCACGGTTTTGTTAAGCGTCGATCCACGGTATCCAATCTAAAAAAAATTGCCAACCATCTTTTTGAAAACGTAGACAAACGTGTGCAAGTTGACGCAGTATATACAGACTTCCAAAAAGGCATTTGACAAGGTCGATCATGAGATACTTCTGCACAAAATCGCATTCAATGGAATCCGTGGTAATCTTCTTCGTTGGTTCTCATCTTACATACAAAACCGAACGCAAAAGGTCGTGTTGAATGGTTATCAGTCTGAAACTATACACGTTACATCAGGCGTCCCACAGGGATCGATCCTACCACTTCTGTTCATCCTGTTCATTAACGACATCAAAACATGTTTCAAACACTCCAAATTTGTTATGTACGCGGATGATTTGAAAGCGTTTAAATCGGTTTACTCTGTTGAGGACTGTCTGCTATTTCAGGAGGACCTGGACAGGCTTTCAGCATATTGTGTTCTGAATAAGCTGCAACTTAGTATTCCTAAATGTAATTGTATTCACTACACTAAAAATAAAATAGTCATTGACCACAATTATACTCTAGGAAGTACTGTTTTGGCTAACATCACTACTGTTGATGACCTTGGAGTTCGGCTGGATAGTAAGCTTCACCTGAATCTGCATATTGAGAGCATAGTTAATAAGGCCTTTAAAATGTATGGTTTTGTGATGAGGTCTTCCACTGAATTTAAGCGACCTTCTACCTATATATATTTATTTAAAACCCTCATTCGCTCACAGTTGGAATACGCTGTCCCTATTTGGAACCCCTTCTATTCAAAATATGTTGACGAAATCGAAAAAGTCCAGCGCAAGTTCCTTCGATCCATGCACTATAGATGCTTTAGGACTCGGTTGTCATACTCACAGCTTTTAGACGAGCACAAGCTCCCCACTCTTGAGGCAAGGCGTATATACTTACAAGCTAGCGTTTTGCATGGCATTATTCATAATAGTTTTGACTCGATTGACCTAACGAGCCAATTATGCTATGTAGTGCCTCGTACTGTTAACATACGTAATACTCGTGCAGGAACCCTCTTTGCAGTAAGCACCTGTAGAACTAATACTGGATTACGCAGCCCCATACGCCGGATGGTTGAGTCATACAATTCTAATCTTATGAATGTTGATATTTTTGCATGTTCCAAGTGGAAGTTTAGGAAAGATGCACTTCATCAATTACACAGCGTAGTTTAATGTAGATTTTTTCATTTTCATTTCGTTCTAATTTGGTTTTTTTTTTTATTATTATTTAAGTTTTTTTTAATGTGTACATTAAGCCACTAGTGGCACCTTTTAATTATATATTCCTATTTATCTGCGGATGATGCTGTAGGTTGCAATATTGTCAAAATTTTATTCCATTTGTATGTCTTATATTATCTATGTTGTAACCGTTTTTTGTCCCTAAATAATTAAAATAAAATAAAATAAAAAATACCTATTTACTCTTGTGACACTTCCTGGCAGGGCCATCCATCATAGATTTGGATTTTGAGTCTATCGCTATTTTGTCCTAGTGTAAACCTTATTTATAATACCTACTGTAAAATAATTATATTTTTATTAAAAGTAGTTACATACTTAATATACTTTTCTCATGTTTACAATGATCGAATCTGTGAATCTTATTATTTTAGCCCAAATACAGGTGATAAAAAATAACTTCCTGAGACACTATTGTACGTGACTGTACGCCTTAATATTAACTAATCTAGGAGCAAAGCTGAACAAGCTAGATTTGAATAAATTAAAATCGAGAAAAATTATAATATTGTGCAAAGAAAAAACTAGTGAACCTAAGTACTAGTTTTTTTCTTTTCGTACCTGAGTTACATGTAATACCGCACCAAAAATATTGCTATACTAGCGATCTGCCCTGGCTTCGCACGGGTAGCAGAGCACATGTTCATAATGCCATCTTTCGACACATTTTGAAACTAAGACACTGACACGCGCCGACGGCCGCCGCCGATGCGTGTGGGCAGCGGCCGTCGGCGCCGACAACATGGTGCCGTGTGTACGAGCTCTTAGCTGTGTATTGGTGTTATAGCGCGTAGAATAGCATTAAGATTTCTACTGGGTACAGATATCGTCATATTGCGTGTAAAAATACACAAAACCATTATTAATTGTACACCAAAACCTTTCACATTAATCACTCCATCCACTGGTGAAAACCGTATGAAAATCCGTTCAGTGCCTTTAGAGTTTATCGCGAACAGACTGACATACTCGGCGGGGTCGTTCTATGATATAGGTACATAATTAAGTATTTCGCCATTAAAATCAAGAACATTGTATTGCGTTTCATAGAATACACCTTCCAAATATCGTGTATGTAGGTAGTGAGTGTCGATGATCTCCAAGTAAAACGGCTGGGACATACCTACGGATAAACGGACGGCAGAAAGTTACAAGGGGTCCGATTTTTCCCTTTATGCTACGGAACCCTAAAAACGTTTACCTTAGTGCGTTGCTGTTGGGATGTTCAAATAAAATCTTATGTCTGTCCGGCGCGATATTTTGTTCCAGAGTTTATAAAAGGTATATCTACCTACTATACTTTGGTTCCATTTTTACCCGTCCGCAACGTTTTTTTTTATTTACTTACTTTTAGGAATCAAAATCTTTGTGACCTGGACTCGAATGCCTCGCCTTGGGTGGCGATACGTGGCACCGGTTACCACGTTGATCGGCCTTTTATCCTCATCGACTGATAAAGGGTTGGTCACACACACCGCCGCTGTGATGACAGCTGTACGAGATATCAACGTACCCACACATAACCCCCGATATCGGGATGGAAAATATACCTTAGTAAAAAAATAATCTAAATTAGCTCTTTTGATACTCATATGTACCTACCTATGTAGCTTCTACTTACAATGAATAATAATTATTATAACTTGTTTAGCTTTACGCATGTATACCTACAGGTGTCTGGTAAGTAGTACGACAATGTTAAGGGGGAGATTGGTGAGCGGGTCACCTACCAAATATACAAAAATGACCTCAGTTAAAGCTCTTGTCACCATTTTCGAGAAATATCTCCTCTTTGTCGTAGGTACTACTTACCGGACACCTGTATATTTTTCACGTATTACACCAAAATATACTTACAAGAAAAGGTAAAGATCCAGGCTTGGGTCTAAAAGGTTCTCTTGCTTTGCTTAACACAAAACATGCTCCTGAAACACAAAAATGATTAAGTACCTTACCTAGTACCTTTAATAAAGTTAGAAAAAATAGAAAAATAAAATTATTTACCTAAAAAATAAAGAGTCCGCCATTTTGTCATACTGTTGAATGGTGTAAAATGAGAAACAATCTTGTTTTAATTTGAAAAAATGTTACGCTACATAAAATCTCATGAATAAACAATTATTATTGTTAGTGGAATCGAGTTATACTTACATATACCTATAGGTGCCAATAGGAAAATATGTAAAAAACTAAAGTGAATTATTTTGTTGTTGTTAAATTGGAGAAAATCTTTTTGAGTATTTTAGAGGGATTATCTAGTTGTATGGAAAAAGCAAAACATAAAGAAACTAAAAACATAACAAGACATGCGAATTTAAATGACATTTCCGTCGTGCTCTTGTTGCCGTCGGCGTTACAGCCATATTAGAGCCAAATGGGTTGGCACGCGACGATGGCAAGAGACCTGACGGAATGTCATTGTTTCCATGGAAGATAGGTAGGCCTCTAGTGTGGGACGCAACGTGTGTCGACACTCTTGCGCCATCCCATCTTCCTAGCACAGCGTATCATGCCAGGGGTGCCGCTGCATCTGCTGAGAACCTCAAGCGGCGAAAATATAATAGCCTTATAGGTAATTATATTTTCGAGCCGTTCGGGGTTGAAACCCTCGGGTCGTGGGGCCGGAGTGCTCATTTCCTATTTAAGGATATTTCCAAAAGATTGGTTGACGCTTCCCGTGACCAAAAGGCTGGCTTTTACTTTGGCTTCAGGGGCGGATTCAGTGTGCACAAGTTGAGGAAAATCAAAAACATCCAATAATCATTCCACGTGAAACGCATTTGGCGAAACTTCTTGTAGCAGACGCACACATTCGAACATTGCATGGAGGCCCTCTTCTTATGTTAAATTTTTTGCGATCTACCTACTGGATTGTCGGGGTTAAAAATATGGTAAAATTTTATTTTAGAAAGTGTGTCACGTGCGCACGATACAGACCACAAAGCAATTCTCCATTGATGGGAGAGTTACCAGCAGAAAGAGTTAGAGCGACCAGGGCTTTTTTATTCAGTGGAGTTGATTATGCAGGCCCAATAAATATAAGAGTTTCCAAGGGTCGGGGTAACAAGTCATACAAGGGATATATTTGTCTTTTTATATGTATGTCCACCAAAGCTGTTCATTTAGAAGTAGTCAGTGATCTATCATCACAAGGATTTTTATCAGCTTTTAAAAGATTTACAGCAAGGCGTGGTCATTGTAGCGATTTATATAGTGATAATGGCACTAATTTTGTTGGTGCAGCACGAGATTTGAAGCAGTTATTCGATGATCAAAATAGTTTTGTACCTGAAATATCAGATTGGTTAGCTACAAATGGAACACAGTGGCATTTTATTCCCCCTCGTGCTCCAAATTTTGGTGGTTTATGGGAGGCGGGAATTAAGTCTACCAAAGGTCATTTGAATAAGATAATAGGCAACTCAACTCTTACTTTTGAAGAGATGACCACATTACTATCTCAAATTGAGGCGTGCCTTAATTCAAGACCAATATCTTATGTCCAAGAACAAAGCGAAGCGATGCCTTTAACACCGGGTCATTTTTTGGTAGGGGAGCCTCTTGTTTTGCCTCCTGATTTTAGATATGACCATTCCAACATCAGCACGTTACGGCGATGGCAGTTGTGTCAACGCATGCTACAAGACTTCTGGAAACGATGGTCACAGGAGTATCTCACGATCATGATGCATAGGTACAAATGGAATCACGTCACTCCTGAACCGCAATTGGGTCAAATAGTTCTGGTAAAAGAAGACGGGCTACCACCCGCCAGATGGCTTATGGGCAAGATAGTCGAGAAACATCCTGGTGCTGACAAAGTTACGCGAGTTGTAACATTAAAATATAAAAATTCATTTATAAAAAGAGCTGTTTCAAAGATTTGCATTTTGCCTGTAAGAGAATAAATTTGTTATTTATGTAATTAAACTTGTTCATGTTTAGATTTTAGTTTGTATGCATTTCACCACCTTTACTATAAGAACTTTATAGATTAAAGTTTTAAAGGTACATTATTCATTCAAGTTTCTAAGTATGTGTTTTGTCTTTAGCCTAAGTGTCTGAATTTAATTAAGGTTTTTTTTTATATTCCTAGTTCTTTCTATGTACATTTTGTACGGAAATACTTGAAGCTAATGTTAATTTAAATATGCATACGATGCAATGTGAGTTTCTGTTGAAATTGTTATAATTACTTTAAGTTATGTGTTTGTATAATACTATAGTAAAGGACTGTCGTCCTTGGTGGGCAGTATGTTTATGCGAATACTAGATGTCAAACATAATACCATGACGTTTTTTAATGTCATTGTCTGAAATTATATATTATTATTTTACACATTAGAACAAGTATTATTTTACCTACCAAATTTAAGATAAATCGTCACCAATACAGTACGCTTTTAAACATGGTAAAACAACAACATTCAACGTGGCAATGCTGCCAGTCTTTTGGGAACGTTACCAGTCGACGGCGATGCGGAGGAATTCTTCGACGCACTTTTATA
The DNA here is from genome assembly GCA_951361185.1 of Ochropacha duplaris. Classification (NCBI taxonomy): domain Eukaryota; kingdom Metazoa; phylum Arthropoda; class Insecta; order Lepidoptera; family Drepanidae; genus Ochropacha; species Ochropacha duplaris. Next base: position 9,826,532 of record OX592690.1, read on the forward strand.
GTTTATTTTAGGTAGTTTTTAGATTAGATTAGTTTTAATTGTAGTTATAATAATGTAAATATCTATGTTAGTTTAAAAATCAAATATTTCCAAGAAACTTAGTACCTACTTAGTTTTGAGCAAGAAATTTGAAATATCATACCTAGTTAGTACCTAATTAGGTACTACTACTTTTGAGGCGATGATAGTTCAGTGGTAGTGACGCCGAATACCGCGGCGAAGGTCGTGGGTTCGAATCCTACAATGAGTTTGAGCTTTCGGTGAAGGAAAACATCGTGAGGAAACCATAGCTCGGTGGTAGGGTCCTTTGTAATACCCGACTGGCTGGCTACCACCCTCAAGTTGAAAATCTGTCGCCAAGCACCTATAGGTGTGTTCCAACAACTGCACTTGAGAGCCAGTTCCCATCTCCCCTTGAACTATTATAACGTTGTAAATTGTAGCGAAATTTACCTTCATATTCTAATTATATTGTAGCAGTTTTTCATTACCTGAAAACACAGATAAGTTTAATCGCCCCCGAAACCTATATATTTACAAGAATTTCTCGTTTATAGGTAATAGATATAGAGAAAGGTTATATTAGAGATAGAGATTAGTTAGACTAGCTTCGGTCCCATGGTTTATCCCGCGTTTTCGAGATGAAAAGTATATCTATAGCACTCGGGGATAATGTAACTTACTATTACCACAGTATAAAGATATCTCTGTAATATCATCTTTATACTGTGCTATTACCTACATAGTGAAATAATTTTCAAAATCGCATCAGTAGTTTCCTTCATCCAAACTTTACCTCTTTATAACCCACAATACCTATCACGTCGCAGGTAGTAGGTTCGATTCCCATGCAGGACAGACATTTGTGTGCATGAACATGTCTGTATGTCCCGAGTGTGGGTGTAATTATCTTTTTAACTATGTGTTGACAAAAAATGTAGTATAAATAGTATCTAAGTAATATTGGTTTCCATATTACAAGCTCTGCTTAGTTTCAAATAGCCGTGTGTGAAAAATGTCTGAGGATATTTATTTTATTTAAGTATTTATTTATAATTCTAGTTTAATAAGTTACAGGTACCTACAGAAATCTATAATATAGAGATATAGGATGAGGGAGGACATCACCGATTTGTTCCAGTGTCACACAAACCTCAAGTATAAACGCAGAAGCGACTATTGTTAGTGCCTGCCTACTTATCGCGAAAAGGTGCATCGCATATTTACTACCTAGTTGCCTGGTGTGTGGTAATGAATTTAATTAGGGTTATCATTACATTCGAGTTATGAGTACGTGTTAAAAGAGTTCAACATCATGCAGTTGGAAATTTGAACTTTCCAAAAAAAAAGCAATAAATCTTGCCTAGCCGTAGCCGCAGGCAGATAGAGAGATCGGGTGGAGTGGTGGGGTGGTGTGTGAGGGGTGTGAAAGCGTACCGTGAAGGACTGAGTACTGAGTGTAGAGGTGGTCCCGGGTAGCGGGTGCAAGAGCCAAATCGATAGCGGAGCGTCCTGCCTGTACCAAAGGCGCGGCCAGGGCGGCGCATTGCCGCCGCGCCATTCGTCGCCTGCCCGGCGCACCGTCACTACGCTCTGCATTTAATCTTCCTCAAAACAGAACACACATTACGAAATTTATCTCAGAATGGAGGTAAGTCAAACATTCTATGTAAATTAATTAAAGTGCATCCATTTTTTTCCGAATTTTTTAGTACCCATGTCTTTAGTCTTTATCCTTTATTGTAACTAAAGTGCTACATGTAGTGTAGGTACCTACTAAGTACCTATAGTTTACTGTGCAAATCAAAGTACCTAAGTACTTACTTCAATTTGAAACAGTTTTACTACAGATCCCTACAAAATAAAATAAGAGGCACTGAATGAATAAATTCAATTGAGGTAGATTTACTAGTCGGTAGGTACGTTTATTATGTAGTCATTTCTTAAATATCCAGAATAAATTTGTAAATATACTCTTCCCTATTCCGATCTGTAGCAGAATGAAATCGTAAACGTAAGTAAGTTGGTACCTACCCATTTCTTCGGGAAATACTTATACCACACATTCGTTCAGTTATTTGGTTTGTAATAAAATTTAAAGTTCAAACTAATTGCCTATTAAACCATAATTTTAATCAAATGGATTCATAATTCGATACAAAATCTATGTACAAATAGGACAGTCTGGTTGGTGTGGTCGTGGGTTCGGTTCCCACCGAGGACATACATTTATGTGCTTCTGTTTATCCCGAGTCTAGGTGTGATTATCGATTTAAGTATGTATTTCTAAATACAGTAGTAGTACCTATACCTATGTAGCATTTGAGCTATCTGGTTGAAGTTACGCTCTGCTTATTGAAGAAAGTCTCAAGAAACCCTCGTATGAACAATATTAAATACTTATAGTGAAATGGATTCTTCAAAATAATACCCTTATATTATATTAACAATATGCACAAATGATTCAGTGATACTGCGCACTCATTTTTGTCTAAGAACCCACCCATAATTAATAAGGGTGTGACAGTTATTGTATCAGTATTTTACCGATATCTATGTCAAGATAGCTTCCAGATATAAATATAAATATGAAGTTGTTTTTTAAAATTAGATTTAAAAACACAATTTATATGTCGTACTAAATCTAAAAAATGCCAGGTTTGACCAAAGGCTAAAAGCTTAGTTCTATGAGTTAATTGTTACTTAATTTTATTTGTTGTGAAAATTATAATAGGATTCATTGAGGTTATAAAAAAACGGATCATAGATATAACGATAACAGTGTAGGTACCTACTTGTTTACTAATTATAAATTAGGTTTATCCTTACTAGGCGAAGAATGTTAATGATAAAATAAACGCAATTTATCACCACGACACTCGGGTCGGTTGACCTGCGCTGCGACTCGTTCCAAGTTAAATTTAGCATGGATGGCGCCCGTTGACTGGCTGTTTATAATTATTATTAAAGTCATTGACTGACTGGTTATCACAGGACCAACGCATTGACTCATCTTTGTTATAATTTATGAGATAGGTACCTATTATTACTTAATTTACCAGTTAGCACTGATAATAGTTAGTATACATGCATAACATTATATTATATGTATATACGAATGCATTAGCCTTAGATAGTTCCCATGTGAGGGCATTGGCGAACTTTTAATAAGCTCATGCGAATTTTAGCGATTTATAATTATTTGTCATAGTCATATAATAATATTATTTTCACATTACGAGCCATTGAGAAATAGTAAATTCTAATAGCACATTGAAATGTGTTTAGAATTCAGATAATGACCTATTTACTTGTACATATATGTTACGTATATTATATATTATTTAAATACAATTTGTATGTTATGAAATACTTTTATTTTATTTTTTTATATTATTCATGATAATTTTAGTTTGACGTCATCGATGCTAAAAATGTTTTACAAGTATGTACCTATTATTACTTTACCTAAGCTGTATGTATTGTAAACATGAGTTTAACAAATTATGTAGGTAGGTATCTAGTTCTAAATCATTATTAATCATATTGATTTTTTTAATTTGTGGATTAAAGGCCAAATTATTTTTATAAATTGTACCTATAAGTAGGTGTTCAAATAGTATTTGTGCATAAACAACACATTTGATCGTAAAGTGGGTTTTGTTTTTTTTTAATTAGTTATAATCATTTTTTTTTAAATAGGTATCTAAAATTTCTGTTCCTATTTAGTAATTACTCATGCACTCAGACCAAATAAAAAAGGTAGACAGATCCCCACTCACTTATAGTGAAGCACGGTAAAGGAAGCTGAATTTGAAAAAGGAATCAGATCGCGTTCCTGCGTGACGCGAGTCATCTGGGATAAGGTACCTTCGTGCAGGTCACGCACACAACTTTGCTTCACTACATTGGAGAGTATTGTTTACGTACGCTCCTTTCCTTCTACCTTTTTTATTTGTTCAGTGAAACATTGACGCCGTTTCATAGGCAGGTAATGGTAGGTACCTCTCGATCGTCTACACAAACAATCATTAGCTGAGGAAATAGGAATTCTAGGTACTGCAATGGAATGAATAGTTTGGGCAGTTGTTAATATATAGGATAGCGTTTGTTACAGAATAAACACTGGTGGTGGATAGTAGCTGGGTTGATCCTTGTGTCGGTCGCCATTGCCTCAGCTGATGGCGAGGTTTGGGAGGAGAGTGAGCATGAGGTTCTCATTCGCAGTGAGAGGGGCGCCAAAAATAGAGGTTAGTATTTTGATGAGAAGTTCACTATACAACCCACTAGTTGAGATTGCGAGTAATTCCAGTATAGGGGCCACATAATTAATCCATCGCCAAAATAATCGTGCGTGATTGATATAACTGATCTGACGCCAAGCCATACTTTTTAAACCAAGGTGTAGGGTTGGTTAGTAAAGTCAGGGCTTAGGGGCTTGGCCTTTGCTGGGATCTGAAAACTTTTTTACAGTGCAAGCGTTATGAGCTTGTGAGTCTTGGCTGCCAATTTTACATGAAATGCTTTTCGTGGGATATAATAGTTCTCACGAAGCTTTGAGTGAGTTACTTTATCTATCAAAGTAGGTTATGTAATTCAGCGCTGATAGTGTTGATAAGATATCATATTTGTTTTTGATACGGCGACTCTTTTGAATAACACTTTTTTCTTACTTATCTTGTTTCGATAAGTAAGAAAAAAGCTTTACTTATTTTGGGATTACCTATTATTATTTTAAGATCAATGACTATTTATTATTATAATCGGTACAGTAGGACTACCTAAGTCATCTTCTCCTCTTGTGCGGCATTATTATATTATGTATAACACTAACCATTTAAAACTAAAGTAATTTTTTGTCAATGCCAAAACCTTTTATGGAGCTATCCCCCGCGGTTTCACCCGCGTTCCCGTGGGATCTTATCTTTTCCCGGGATAAATAGTGTATTATCTCATATTTCAGGACACAATCTATTTGTGTGCCAAGTTTCATCAAGATCGCTTTAGTAATTTCGGAGTTCATCGCGGACCAACATCGTGACACGGGAATTTTATACCTACATACATTAGTCCGCATGAGTCAACTGCTGGAAATAGGCCTCTGCCCCTGAGCCTAGTCTTCGGATATTCTTTTCCAACCGCCCCTAAAATCTGATTTCACGGACCTGCTGACAAGTGACCATATCTAGCACCAACTCAAAACTCAACTCTAATACATCGATTCTGAGCAAAGGGCAATAGTTTTTATTTGTCTAACCTTAAAATGTTCTAACATATTAATATTGTATTGCTCCTATTTACATCATTTCATACAGTGGCGTAGGTAGGTAACCTGGGCCCCTAACTAAACTGTTTAATTAAATGTACCTAATTGTACAGGGTGTTAGGAAGAACGTGTGCCAAACGGTAGGGGTGAGTAGCTAGGTCATGGGCTATGTATTCTGGCTCAACAAACTTTTTCTTGCCTTATCCTTTTTTTTTCGAGAAATTTTTAATTATTATAATTTTTTGAGTTTTCTTTCAAATGAGTTACCATTATTAAAGTCCTGTTGTAGCTTATTTTGATAATTTTGCTGGTCCGAGGGCCCCCTGAGCTTGGGGCCCCCGGTGCATGGCACCGCCTAGCCCTCCGGTAGCTACGCCACTGATTTCATAGCAAAATTAACGAAACTCCGCGTTTTGGACGCTTAGAGGTATCTTACCTATAATATGTTTTGTTATATTACGAACCTAACACAAATCTTATTTCGTAGATATTCAAAATTGTAAATAGTAGATAATTATGTGTTTAATTTCATGACAGAAACTTGTCGTTACGTGAGGGGTGCATGGACGGAGTGTGATACCAAGACCAACATCCGCTCTCGAAAGCTGACACTCAAAAAAGGCGATCCGGAAAGCTGTGAAAGTATCAAGACTATCCAGAAGAAATGCAAGAAAGGTGAAAATTAAGTCTTTAATTTTAAGCAATCATTTCTTGTATTTACATAGGTTTAGACGAGAAAACCTTTCTTTCCTAAAATTTAATGATTCACGAAAATCTGAAGGTAGCTGGATATAACTTATCAAACGAAACCTCCTTCCTTGACCATCAAACATCCTTCATGAATATTTATCGTACCTCATAATCATAGACAGAGCATCGCAAGCAACTGAGTTATTTTACCTATGAGAGATAACTCCGTAATGGTAGGGGAGGCGAATAGGGGATTTCGGGATTTACTCGAGCGCGGCAGATTAACATAAGGGGGGCAACCTTGCACCTTGTGAAGTACTCTCACCAAATCTGAGCCCTCTATGTAGTGTCGAACGCCTAGGGTAGCCCGTCAGATTAGTAAAAAAAAATCGATGGTATGAAATACTCTAGCGCGTCAGATTAAGGTAAGGTAAGTTAGTTACATGCAAAATAGTGTACATTTCAATAATCTGTCAATTTGGGCGTGACGAAAGAAAATTGGAGACTCTCAAAGTTGCAAAAAAAAACGTCACCTGGATTTTCTCGAGCGCGATTAGTTTTTTTTTTATTTAGAAGGAAATTAGTCACGAATCACGGAAATATCTTAATCTGCCGATTTGCACAAGCCGAAGTAGCTAAAATCATTATTAAGTGTATAGTCCAGGAATATTATGAGTTTCACCTCAGAATGAGAGATAGTCAGCTATTAACTTGTATAAACCTTTATTTTGACACCCTAAAACTTGTCTCAAAAGCTACTTATCTTAGGGTGCCCGCGACTACTGTTTTTCAAGGTCAAAGGTCAAAAAATCATTTATTGCAAATATCTCGTTTCCTATGGGTTTTTTGGTATATGTATTCATAATAAATATTGTAGAAGATTAAATTCTCTACAACTTTTGTGCAAACATTTTTTCGATATCTTGAACCATTTTCGAGATTTCGATATTTTTTATATATTTTTTTTTCAAACCGTCAGATTAAGGAAATCCCTCAACATAATTGTCAGATTATGGGTCAGTACAACAAGGCCATCAAGAAGAACCGCCTGTATAAAAATCTGACGCGCTCGAGTAAATCAAGGTCACGATTTTTTTTTGCATTTTCAAAAATCGGCCCTGACTGATGGTCGCGTCCAAATCGTCAGTCTTTAAAATAGGAGCTACTGGAGGGTTCACTTAACATCCCTTATCAATGTCTGACGCGCTCGAGTATTTTTTTTTTTTAAATATTTTCGACCCCTTCGTACGGCCACCCCCACCACGCAAAACGGCAGATTATAATTTTTCCGTTATCAGACAGACGTGGCGCGACTACCCTATTAATATCTGACGCGCTCGAGTATTTCTTGGTGACTGTTTTTTTTTACATTTTTGAAACCCTGTAGACGCTCCCCCCACCGCTGAATGGGAAAATATCACATAACGTTTTTTTCTTTATTCCACCTAATCTTCAAATTCCAGTAGGTCCCAAAGACGCTCGAGTAACTACAAATTTAGCATCATTGCCTCCCCTACCATAAGGTAGAACTTTGTTATTCAATTACAGTAGCGGATCCAGGAGTGGGGGGCGGAGGCCATCTGAGTCCTGTAAAAATCTTAAATTATACTTGATATTATTCTAATTGAACTTTTCAGCAAATGTTATACACTACACTACTAAAATAAGTTTGAAAAACATGTGTGCTTTTTAGTGTTTAGGCCTAATAAAACCTACCCTCAGCGGGGTCAAGGACCGCCATATCCGAATCTTGAATCCGCTACTATTCGGTGATATTATTTTATACCTACCTATACATAATTTTAGTTATAGTTTTATTCTCCTCAAAGTAGAATTGTTAGTTGTTACTAAGTACTTAGGTATTGACATAATTTTAAAATATTGTTAATGATGGCGTAAATTGTTCATAAGTTGTCAAATCATCAAACGTTTACTACCATTTTATACATCGTAATCGTTTCTGTCAATTGCTTGTAGTTTTTTTCATCATTATATTCGAGTTAAATCATCTTGCATCTACCCTTTTCAATCAACATCAACCCGACTTTAACAAAAATGTTAGATATTATTACTGTATAGTTGTATATTATTATGATGTAGGTTAAATTACATAAAATTACGAAGTTGAGAAATTAAGTAATTTATTTTATGTTTCCTATCACTTCCCTAAATTTGTAATATCAGTGGATATTCTGAATATAATGTTTATTATTATAGCGTGCCGTTACGAAAAGTCCTCCTGGAGTGAATGCAGCCCCAACGGTGAAATGTCCCGGACCGATATGCTGAAGGCTAACAGTGACACCACGTGCGATCAAAGCAGGCGCATCACCAAGAAATGTAACAAAAACAAACAAGTCAAATCCACTAAGGACAAGGGTTAGTAGTCAAGTGTACTTACTTTATCTTTTTTTAACACCAAATGCCTGTTGCCAGTTGCCTGCAAGGGCCTGCTAGATAGTTGTCAACAAAGACAATAACGAATACAAAATGGAGGACCGATTAGGTTGTTCGCAGATTCCCATAAATCAAGCAATTGCTGTATTTGCTTGGTATTTGGCCGCCGGTAGTTAGTTGAAAATCGTGTAACAGTCCAGTATTACATATAAAATCATATCGACAAAAGTACTCTCCAAAGATAGGGGAAACAGGTCATTATAAATATGTACTTATAAAATAAATACTTATTTTATGTTACAGGTCGCAGAAATCGTCAATAAATGAGCGTAAATTCTGTTTAGATAACATTTTCATTGTAATGTTTATTCGATGGTTCTAATTTATGTAATAGTGCCAAAATAGTATCAAAGATTAAACCAATTGTTTTTTGTTTTTAAAATTTAATCAATAATTCGTAAATTAGCTAAAATATTTACAGTACAATAAATTTTTTCTCATAAATATTAACTGAATGAATATTAGGTAATTTTAAGTAAGTAGTATATATATATTCATTTTATTATCATAGGCAATTCAAATCTCTGATATTAAAATAAATAAATATTGATGTACCACTTAATAATAGTTTTTTATTCGTATATAACCTTTTTAGAGCTTGAAAATACCTAAATCTCACGAGGAAACTAGCTATGGGTTCTTTACCAATAACCCATAGATACATCATGTAAGAATACTTTCACAATTAAAGGGAACAAATTAAAAGGATCGTAAAAATGGGAAAAATAGGCATGACTGTTGTCAGTATCTGCATTAGTTAACTTAGCATCAATCCTGAGAATCACTTTATTTGAAAATTGCCGTAAACATTCGTAAACTAATAAAAAAACAGCAAATATTTTAAATCGCTATATTTAGCCTTTTAATTGGAAATTAAAATAACTGATGGAGGATTCCAGCCTCATTCAATTTATCGTATAAATATTTTGCACCTATATTTAAACCGTCTCCCATAAATTTATTGAATGAGACTCAAACCCAAACATCAGACTTTATAATAAAAAATTACAATTATAAATCAAATAAATAAATTAAATAATTTAATGCTTCTTATCTTAGTATATATATATAGTTCAAAGTACTAGGTACTAGTTGTAATGATATATTATAAAAACTCATTAAAATAGAAAATTATAAAAAGACAGACTTCGAACATGAACGCATTGTCCACGCAGTTTTCAAAGTACGCCTTAAATGTATACTATCCGTCAACTATGAATGAAGTTTAAATATTGTTCGTCGTTAAATATCACAGGTAAATTGTTCATGTGGACATAGGTCACCTCACTTGAATAGTTGTTTGGCATAGTGCCATATCCTGAAGAAGTATTCGTCGCGTCGTAGTAACGAGCCGCGAGCATATGACCGTATGTCTGCATCCATGTTGTGGTCGCGCATCCACGATGTCGTGGTCTGCGTGCTGAACGATGTCGGCTCGGTTGCTTCCGTGTGCTCTCCAGCCTCCTCGTCAGCATGCGAATCTGCAAGTATATGATTTTTGTAATGTAGATATAAGATTGTTTTATGAAATGCACTATGTTCCTATTATCGTAGATATCCACTAAAAAAGGTTTTTTTATATCCCACACCGCGAAGTAGAAAGCTAGCAGCTAGGTAATTGATTATCAAGATTAATTTTAGGTTTACTTGACGATGATTGTTTTGTTTGCCTAGTAGGTACCTACTAGAAGTAGTTTCTTACCTTCACTGGGAATAACTTTGAAAGGTTCATCCGATTCAAGCGGTTCACTGCGTCCAATTTCGTTACGAGCATATATCCTTATCATGTAGGTATGATTCTCGCTTAAGTCTCTAATATTGAATTTGAGAGTTTGGGCATCAACTTTTCCAACCTCCATCCACATCGTTTTAGTGACATCACGAATAGCAATATTGTAGCCCAACAGAGGAGCTCCGCCATCCCATTCGGGTATACCCCATGACGTCATAACAATATTATTGCCGACTGTTCGAATCTCTAATGGTGCCGTTGGTGCTGATGGTACAGCTGTAATTTTTGTAAAGTTATTAAGATATTCAACCACAAATGGTAGATGCATTTAAGTGTTTCCCAAGTTGGTACTTACTTGCATGTTTCTCCAAAAATACTGATTGAGATTTAGTTGGTAAACTGACACCAACAGAATTTTCAGCAGATATCCTGAATATTAACTCATCCTTCTCTTTTATATTCTCTATGCAATATTCGTACACCGAACCACTAACGGTTACTACTTTGGTCCAGGACTTTCCTTTAACAGTCTTATATTCAATTATGTAATCTGAAATTAATAGTTTCATAAATATCGATATATTTCGGTTTATATACTACCGAGTAATACAACCTATATTTAATATTTTTAATTCTTTACCAGAGACAAAAAGCAAGTATTACAATTATTAAACAAATATGTATATTAAGTCATCCACGCAAAAAAATGGTGCTTTGCAATTTGACCCGATATGTGCCACACATTTTTCACGTATTCATTATCAAATAATTTATTCAATCTATATTATGCCTTCGTGTAATGCATTAGAATGTAATAATAAACGTGAAAACCGTTTTCCTGCTGATGAGAACAGAAGGACCTGGTGATCCATTGATCATCAGCTTCCTAGTACCAGCGAAGGTGTCGCCATCTGAGATTAGCTATGCCTGTGCTTCTCCATTGGTTATACAGCCATAATTATTACTTACTTGTTATAATGCTGCCTCCATCACTTACTGGTGCTTTCCATTGAAGTGTTACACTTCTGGAAGTTGTTTCTTTAACTACGAAATTCTGTGGCTGGGAAGGTGGAGCTGAAAGTAAAAATATCGACATATAATATATTTTGTAATATGCCTAGGGTAATTTCTTTCGTGTTAATACGTGGAAATTCTGTAAGCGCAGTTCACTGAGGTGGGATTATGGTGAAACTAATAACTATACTAGAAACATGTACTGTTATATTTAACTATCATTGCTACGATTTTGTTTGAGGTCAGTAATAAATGTATTCTTGGGTGTATTGAATTTGTGGAAATTATTTCCTTTGTGGATTCGGGCTATTCGGAAAAATGGTCAAATATAAGTGCACACACCACAATATTGGCCACCCATAGCACAGGCTAGCCTAGTTTGGGGGCCAGGAAACATCAAACACATGTTTTTCTTTTTTACCAGATTATTATGTGTAAAAACTATGTACATTTTGGGCAATAAAAATATTATTATTATACAATTAAAACCCCGTTCTTCAAGTTAAGAGCACGTGACAATTTATACTTTTGTCTACCACTGTACAAACTGTATTTTCCGAAAGGAGGCGGAGGAATGTGTACGTCGGAACTTAAGTAGCTTTGTTAAAGATTTAAACTTACATAAAGTTCTTCCTATAGTTATTCTCTCTTCAGATGTGTAAGGTAAACTTGTTCCGATTTCATTTCTGGCAGTTATTCTAAATTGATATGTCATATTTAGAGTTAGTTTTTCTATTACAGCGGTTGTATCAGTCACAGTAGAGACGTGCTTCCATTTTTCGTCTTGTTTTATTTCCACACTGTAATCAAGTATTGGTGATCCACCGTTCTTTTCTGATGGATACCAGGTGATTGTGACTGAATTATCATTAATACCATATAAGCCCAAAGGTCCCAGAGGTGGTGAAGGTACGTCTGAAAAATAAATTACCGTGTTTAACTGCTTTATTTTTATGTACTCTTTTTTATACCACAAGTGACAATCAAGCAGGCGGGTCACCTGATGTTAAGTGACTACCGTCGTCTATAGACAGATTTCCAAAGTGTTGTACACTTATTACAATGCCTTAAAGACATCTGGCTCTCAAGTACAACTGCCGGAACACACCATTAGGTGCTGGGCGACAGATTTTCATCTTGAAGATGGTAGCCAGCCAGTCTAGTAGGTACTACAAAGTACCCTACCACGGTGCTGTGGTTTCCTCACGATGTTTTCCTTCACCGAAAGCTCAAGTTCATTGTAGGATTCGAACCCACGACCTTCGCTGCGGTATCCGACGTCACTATCACTGTTCTATCATCGCCTCAAAATCACTGTGTCAATCACTTATGTTACAATATAGATAAGCACATTGACCATACAGAGGATCGGTTACTTGAGAGGAACTTCCGGAACGTACGGGCAACTTGGGGCAACTCTAGTACCTAAGTATAGCACATAATATTTTCGACATATCTGTATAATTAAAAACTTAAACGTCGTCTAATATTGCTACCGCCCCGTAGGCATTGTATTGTCGTCATAAATATAGTTTTGTACGTAAGTAATTTATTAGGTACCTATATTCAAATGCATTAGTGTTATTAAGATGTTAATCAAATTACCTAGTGCAGTCTTGATTACTATAGGTTCGCTTTCTAGTGCTTCTGAGAATCCGATAGGATTTTGTGCCATTACACGGAACATATATTCACAGTTTTCATTTAATTTCTGGATACAATAAGTGTCGACATCTTTGTCTACTTCAGCCACTTTCACCCATTGATTAATATCAGGTTCATGCTTTTCTATGGCATATTTGGTTAGTTCTAGACCACCGTCATCGATTGGTGGCTTCCATTCTATCGTTACCGATTCTCTACTTATTTCGCGCATAATTACGGGACCTTCCGGTTTGCTCGGTTTATCTGAAGAAAAAATTTAAGGAAATAATTTAAGACTATTTTATGACTACACTGTAGAAATATATGTATATACCAAATGTACAAAATATAAAAGCAAATGTACAACTATAATATATAAAAAACTTCTTCGAGGCTGCCGCTGCTGCCGATCGGCAAGGTTCCCAGAAGGCTGGCAGCGTTTCCTCTTTGGATGGCCAAGCTGATGCGTTGGCGGAAAAAGCTCCCCACCCGCCGGTCACCCGAGGCCTCGATTAATTTTTTACATAAAATATTATTATTATTATTTTTATTTATATACCTATATATATATAAATAAAAAAATGTACAAAAAAATTCATTAAAATATACACATGTGCATATGTGTATATATGTTCTTGTATAGAATTTTGGACACAAAACTGAGCCCCACTAATACTTATTTAAAACATTTTAAATCTCATTGCTTACCATATACTCTAAGCGATAATTCTACTGAAGTAGTTCCAGCCTTATTTTGAGCTTCGATGCTGTATTTATTACTATGTGAGCGTTCCAAATGCAATATTTTTATGGTACTCGTATTATTTTCTGTAGTTATTTGTACATCTTTAGACTTATCTAGTTTTGTTCCGTTTCTGTACCATGTTATATTAGGTTTAGGTACGCCTTCTAAAATTGCAGTGACAGACCACTGTTCACCAACGCCGAGTTTCTGATTGATTTCATTTTCAGATACATTAATGATTGGCTTTTGTTGAACTTCTAGATTACACGACGTTTCCACTTCACCGTGTTCGTTGGAGGCAATGCATTTATATGATCCTTCAAAAGTTTCTGATATAGTAACTATAAGCGTTGCTACTCTATTCACGTATGTGGCTTTAGCAGTCTTTAGTTTCTTGCCATCTTTTAACCAAATGACTTTTGGCTGAGGAATTCCTCCAAACATACAAGTGAGCTCTATATCTTCATTTGGTCCACCAACCATATTCTTTAATGGTTTTTCCACAGTAGGAGCTTGCGCTTTTTCAATTTTTTCAATTTTTATATATTCTGTCATATCAGAAAATTCACTTACACCTACTTCATTTACTGCAAATACTCTGAATCTGTATGAAGACTTGGTTTTTAATTTTTCTATGGAGTAATGAGTCTTTGAGATATTCTCTATAGATACCCACCTGTAAAATAAAGCATGTTAATTTTTATTACCTATATTAAAGGACAGCCAACATATACATTTCGTTTCATTGCAAACTACAGTTTAAGTTTATATATTTCGTAGTACAAGAAAAAATACAACGTCTAATGGAAAGCTAAGTATTTGATCAACTTTGGGATCGAAATGTAATTTCCTGTATGTACATACTCGGAACCCTTTGGTATACAGGATACACTTCGTCGGTTATTATATTGAAATGCTGTAAAGCTAAAAGTGAATCTTGTCACACTTACTCGGTTGAGTTTATTTCTTGGTATTCAACTATGTAACTCTCTATCACAGAATTTCCTAAATTTTCAGGTTCATCCCAACAAATATTTACTGATGTAGAATCTATTTCCAGCACGTTTGGTTTACCAGGTGGACTAGGAATATCTGAAAGGTTAATATAGTATCAGTAAGATTTTTTGGCATACTTAATAAACTGAATAAATTTAATGAAGTCATATTTTATATTAGCTTACCCAGAACTGTAACATTTATTTCTATATCCACTTCCCCACAATTATTTTCAAGTCTAAGTTTATAAATTCCCATGTCACTGTGTTCAACCTTTTTGATCGTTAAAGTGGCAGATTTAGAATCAATGGATGGTTTTAGGTGCTTAGATTTTTTTATAATTTTTGAGTTGACAACCCATTCGTCGTTCGGTTGTGGAGTAGCTTCATATGAAACAATTAGTGTCACATCAGAGCCCCGTTTTACTCTGTACTCGCGGTCGTAATTAAGAACTTTTGGTGGATATTCTATAACTGTAAAAGAAAAAGTGGTATAAATTTGTATAACCCGTCTAATAATTTGTCCATCTGTATTATTTATCCTACCATTGTTGGTATTATTAACATCTCTGGTAAAATCGTGATATTAGAGAATTAAAAAAGAAGATTCTTACTAAAACTTACCTTCTACTATTAACTTAGTTGAACATTTCGCATCTAATAACACACAGGAGTATTCAGTTTGGTCCTCTTCAGTACATTTTCTTATTATTAGTGTTCGTTTTGTCATGTCTGATATTAACGTAAACTTCTCACTATCTTTTATCATAGTTTTCTTTTTGTACCAAGTTACATCTTGTGTTTCGTCAGGGATTTCAACAGTTAAATAAGCATCTGTGCCAGCTGGAACTACGATAGCTTCCGGAAGTCGAAGTGTATAAGTTATCGAAGGTTCTTCCACTACAAGATTTGCTGTACATTTATCATTACCAACTTCACAAGAATATTCTCCTGCATCACTGCTTTCACAATCGTATATTTTCAATTTTTGTTTTTTGCCATCGATTGTAAGTTGCATATGGTTAGAGAATTGAATTTCTGAATTATCCTTAAACCATCGAACTAAAGCATCGCCTTTAGTTAATTCAATTTCAAATGTAGCTTTATTTCCTTTGCTTACTTTTTGATCTTGAAGTCGAGATATTATTTCAGGCGGTAATTCTACAACAGTAACTTCCGCAGTGCATGAGTCATCGCGTAGAATACATGTATATTCTCCTTCATCGTGCACAGATGTATTTCTAATGAGTAATTTTCTAATATTGCCACGTTTCTCCAGTTCATATTTGTTTTTCTTTTGTTTGATTCTCTCGCCATCTTTCTCCCAATATACGTCTGCCGTTTCAGAATTTACTTCAACCTCTAAAATAGCAATATCTCTTTCCTTGACTTCAAAGTCTTGTAACTTACGCACGAATTCAGGTACAGTTTCTTGAACAATTAGTGTAGTAGTAGTTTCTTGATCTTTTACAATACATTTTATAACGCCCACGTCAGTTAATTTAGTTTTCTTAATTCTTAGCTTGTGTATTCTTCCTTCCTGTATTATTTCCCTATGATCCATGCCACTAAGCTCTTTTTCATTATGGAACCATTTTGTAGAAACTGTGTGAGACGTATGGCATTCTAGTATAACTGTATTACCTTCTTCAGTTTCATAAGAGGTCAATAATGTTTTTACAAATGTAACCTTTTCTACGTCAATGGTTACTCGTGCTCCATGAGATGATTTACCAGCACTATTTGATGCAACACATTTATAATCACCAGAATCGATTTCAGAATCAACATTTAAAATTATCAATTCAATATTTTCACCATCAAAGTTTTGTATAACTGTCTTTGAAGGTGTAATTATTTTATTGTTCCTGTACCATGTGATTGATGGGACAGGATTACCAGTTACTTTTGCAGCTAATTTAATAGTTCCCTTTTCTTTCACAGTTATTTCTTGGAATCTGTTAATAAATAGTGGAGGCTCGGCATTTTCTTCTGTTGGTTCTATAATAATTAAAATGATATAAATTATGGAATTGTTAAAACAATAACAATAAATTTGTAAATTTAATAATTCTGATAGCTATCTAATGTAAAGTAAGTTACTTAATTACTATAAAGTTCTCATTTTTATAAGTACTCATAATACATACCTTCAATAGTGATGACAGCACTTGTTTCTGTGGATCCCTCAGAATTAACTGCTTTTAATGTATATACTCCATCATCCTTTCCCTTTCGTGGTTTTATAATAGAAACAGTGTGAGTCTCACCGTCAGATTTTGTTGTAAGTGACTTAATAGGCTTATTATTTTTATACCACATGACAGTTGGCTGAGGATTCCCTACTACTTGTGTGGATAAGACTACACTTTCACCCTCTCTTATTGTTAAACTTTTCAAAGGTTCTATTACTTGAGGCTTTTCTTTTTGGCCTGTTTTAATTTTCAGAACAATGGGTAAACTAGCTTCACCTTCTCTGTTGACAGCTAATACAGAATAAGTACCTTCTTGGAATTTCTTAACGTTAGATATTTTCAAGACGCTACAATACATATGCATATCTGATTCTGTTGCTACCGAAATATTTTCATCTGGTATAAGTTCTTCACCCTTGAAAAACCAAGCTATATCAGGTTCAGGTATAGCTACAAGTCTACATTCCAAAAATATTTGAGATCCCTCATCGACATATTGAGCTTTCGGTCGCTTTGAGAATGTAGGTGGAATGCCTTCTAAAATATCAGCTAACGAAGATTCTCTTGAAAGGCTCTTTCTAGAAAGAATTGTCATTTCTGAACCATGATCAGAAAGTGGTGCTTCAACAATCAATTCTGTAGTACTTGATGCAAAACCAGCAGCATTTTTTGCTACACAAGTGAATGTTCCGGCGTCTTCCGGAAACACTTCTCTAATTACAAGCGTGGCTACGTTATCATCATCATAATACATTTGAAAATCTTGTGACGGTTTTATGATCGCAGTTTGTCTGAACCAAGTAATTTGCGGTCTGGGGTAGCCTTCTACTTGGCATTCAAATTGGACTGTTGATCCATCTGGTGTATGTTTTGGGTGTAATTTCTCCACAAATATAGGTGCTATTGCTTGTTCTTCTGATGTAGGCTCTGAAATTATTAATTAATGTATAAATTAAGCTTATAATTATCTTTTTGCCGTTTAGACCTAAATGCCTATGGATAGTTATGACACTGCCTGAAGAAGCCAATAACACATATCCTAAAAGGCCCAGCTTTCCAACTAAGAGATACCAACTATTGAATAACATCCCATTCAATATCTATCTATGAAATAATAGTAATAAATAGTTTGAGGTTGTTCTCGGAATTTATTGATGTTTGTAGCATTAGTTATTATTGACGTAACATACAAACAAAATAACCTAAAAATATTAATACCTTGAAGTCGGTCAATATTATTTGATTAAAATGTTTACTAGCGACAACAGTATAGCCCATTCCTACAAAATATTTTTTTCAATTTTTAGTTGTTTTTGCCGACCGGAAAGAAATATTTGTCATTCTAACAAAATTATTGAGAATATAAAAGATATTATCGTTATTATATATTCTTTTAATTTTTATTGTGGATAAGCTTGTGTTTGACCACAATATCACCATGGTAAGTGATGATGTGGCCGAAGGTGGTAAGCCCATAGAGCCTAGATGGGAACTGGCTCTCAAGTGCAGCTGTCGGAACACACCAACAGGTGCTTGGCGACAGATTTTCAACTTGAGGGAACCAGTCAGTCGGGTAATTACTACAACGTACCCTACCATCGTGCCATGGTTTCCTCACGATGTTTTCCTTCACCGAAAGCTCAAGCTCATTGTAGGATTCGAACCCACAACCTTCGCCGCGGTATCCGACGTCACTACCACTGAGCTATTTCTCAATAATTTGACCTAATTATAACCTCATCATACGGTTTTAAATGAAACTTGAATGAATGTTACTGACCCAGGGAGCGTTGAGACTCCATACATATCAAATACAAAAGTCACTGGAACATAGATTAATCGTTATTTTACCAGGCCGATTCACAAGGGCGTAATACCATTTTATACTACACGTTCTTCTGTGCTACTGTATTATATGTATACAGGGTTACAGGGAAAGTCGTACTGAATATATTATTTATTTATTTATTTATTTATACATTGCACAATGTACACAAAAATAACAATAGTACAGGTAAACTTATAACTATCATTAAAATTACGTACATGGACCCTGTTAGGGTGTAGCAAAAAAAATAGCGAAATAAAATTAAAATCGAAATAAAATTGAACCTTATTTCTATGCATCATAATATTGGTAATTTAATGACTATTCAGCTCATTTCTGATGGATTTGGTTCTGTAATATGGTGTCCGAATCTTAACCGTTACGGAGATACTCAACTTTATTTTTTGCTTTATTATCGTTTTTTTTTGGGATTAGAGCTGTTAGAGTCCGATTTTTAGATGTTTTAAGTTAGAAGGCATGTAATTAATTGAAATGATTAACAAAAACTAAACCTACTACTAACAGCTTAAAAATACTGCCCGAGAATGGTTAGAATTAAATAATTTTAACTAAGTGTTTTTAACTTTGAAGCGCAATTTTCAAAAAAAATGTATTGAACTTATTCGGCAGATGATTTTAAAAACTTCTACGTCTCTTTTTCCTGATACGACCATTTAAAATATCATAGTTGATTCTTCAGAACCCTATCCCAGAATTGTATAAGTTGTTTTTATATACTTTACTAGCTTTCCGCCCCGCGGTTTCACCCGCATTCCCGTGGATTTTATCTTTTACCGGAATAAAAAGTAGCCTATGTGCTATTCCAGACTTTAATCTATCTCTGTGCTAAATTTCATCCAGATCCGTTCAGCCGTTCTGGCGTGATTGATTAATAAACATCCATCTATCCACCCGAACTTTCACATTTATAATATAGCTGTCCCCCGCGTACCCTCGATCCCGAGGGATCTTATCTTTTCCCAGGATAAAAAGTATGTTTTATTCCAGGATATGGACTACATGTGTGCCAGGTTTCAGCTAAATCCGTTCAGCCATGTTTGCGTGAAAGATTAACAAACATCCATCCATCCAAACTTTCACATTTATAATATTAGTGGGATTATTATTTTTCAGTTCTACATTTTGTTAATAAAATAAATTATTGGTCGTCAATCCTCGTTGTTCGTATTTGTGGTGTGGCATCCAAGGAAGACTGTAGGTATTTAAAAGGTAAACACCTTTGGCTTGACTCGACACGAGCGAGCTATTAGATCACTAATGAACTTATAGTACCTACACAAGCCAACCGTACAGTAGGTACCTATTCGCCCGTTATTCCATGTTAGGGCGCTTGGGATGATGACTTCGTGAGAGAACGTCGAGACAAATAACCACGGAGCCATGTCAAAGTGTTTTTTTTTAATTTATTTATTTTCCTTCTGTGAGAGAGATCCATATTTAAATGGAATTTAATTTAAAAAAAACTTACTTTCGAAAACAGGAAGTTTGTCAATTTTTTCATTAAGTTTCTTCTGAAGATAGAGAGTATAGTTCGCTTCATCCATTAGATACTGCGCCGGCACCCAACCCTTTTCTTCCGTGAGGTGTTTACGCACAAACCACCAATCTTGATTTGTTGTTTCTATTTTTTAAAGAAAACAACATTAGTAAATCAACATACATAATCAATTGAAATTTATTTTCCTTGTTTTGGAATCGGGTGACCAAAGACTGAAATCGTCATAATTCTATTATCAAATAACTTTAACTGTAACGTTCTACTTTACCTAATATATAGAGTCGTTCGCCTTCGACTAGGTTGATGGCTTCGTCAGTTTCTGCCACATATGAGTACACAGCAAACACAGTATCACCGCTGCGCACATCTATTGGTGTTTCTGCAACATTTATTTGAAATGAAATTGAAAGAAAATATTCTATATATGTATATGTCGTAGCCATTGACACGCCGTATTACCAGTAACATAGGGTTTGAAAAACTTCACTGTTTTGTAATGTGGCTACCTCACGTTCAGCCGGATTACAAATCGGCTGAAGTAAAGTATGCTGCATTGTATGATCTCTTCGCGATCGTCAAAGCGGCCTAGTAACTTGACACTCACATACATCAAACGGCTTCCGTTATTTAAAACAGCTGTACAATGTCTAGCTGGATTGCCATTAGGTACGCTACGTTTAACAAGACTGCTACCAATGTTTAGACGTTTGCAGAATGAAAACGAAAACACTACGTGAACGGCGATCACCATACTTTTATTTTTCATACCGTAAACGACGTTCAGCTGTTTTACATATCAGAGTTGCTTTGTAAAACAGCTAGCGGTTATGTACTCGTATTACAGGATTAACAGGAACTCGTATAATTAAGCAATCTAACTCGACACCTACATTGCTTCTTGCTTACAATAAAGCTTAACATTGGACGCCGCTTTGTAGAAAGTATGGCCCCCACAATCCGGCTCAACGTGAGGTAGCCGCATTACAAAACAGCGATATTTTTCAATCCGGATTTGGAATACGATATAATAATCCAATACAATACAATATATCCATAATTAGCTAGAACCCGCGACTTCGTCGGCGTGGAAGTCGGACCGTGTAACTTACTAATAAAGGTCTGCCTGCGAATTCAAATGAGGTAAATGTTCTCAAACTATTTGATAGTATAATAAGTAGTTATCCCAATGTTGTACTTAGGTATTAAACATAAGGTGTTAATAATAAATTATACTGGGTATCTGATCTAGTATTGAGTTACGTCGAGTGTACTAGGTTTCTTTGAGGTAAGTATAATTATTACTTATTTGTTTAAATGGAGGATTTACCGGCTAAAACATGGGGAACTTTGAGGCCATTCAGAATGAATAGATATAGTTCTATAGTGAATTATATGCATGATACCTATACAGTGTTCTGAATAATATATGGTTATATTGAAAACACTATATCCATTATTTGTTAGGTTGTGTATTTGGTTTTATGATGTAAATTAACTTTTCGTAATAATTCTGTATGTATTTTTAAGGTTTTCAAAAATTTTCCAGTACCGTGTCCCATTTTATAATTTATTATGCTGTAATTAACAATATTTTGGGTATGTACCTACCTGGAAATTCTTGTTCTCTTGAAATGATCATCGACGCGTCAGCTTCTGTAAAGTAGGTCAATAAAAAATATGTTAATAGGTATTCCTTAATAATTCAATTATAAGTATTATAATTACAATTTATGAGTACCCACCATCTCATGCTTTGAATAATGTAAAGTAACTGCATAATATAAACACGCAAAAGCCTACGTCACCCACCATAAAGCTACAGTAAAACGATGGTGGGTGGCAGAGACTAGATAGATACCTAGATATGGAAATAAACTAGATACTACCTATTTGGATTTAGGTTCTACTTGTTAATATAATAGTTACTATAATTATTAGCCGGCGATGGCTCTGTACTTACCAAGTGACCCATCAATATATTATCTGTGTGACACATATGGTGCGTTTAATATTGTTATATAGGTAACATAGAAATCCCTCTTTCTTTGAATTTCAAGGTACGTGCTCGGGACGTACCTCCATTCATTTTCCATGCATGAGTTCCTCAAGTACGGTAAAGTGTAATAGGTATGGTGTATACCACGACAAAAAATACACGAGATCCCGTATATTACTTAAATCATTTTAATCGTACCGGAACCGGAAGAAAGCATTAGGTATAATAATCGTGTATTTGTTTTCCTGTTTTATTTCCTGTTTTTTTGACACCATAGTAAAAAAATATAAAGCATACTCTAAATAAAAACAAGCAATGACTTTTGCTTGACTCGATTAGTCAAAAATCTTTG
Source organism: Ochropacha duplaris (assembly GCA_951361185.1). Taxonomy (NCBI): domain Eukaryota; kingdom Metazoa; phylum Arthropoda; class Insecta; order Lepidoptera; family Drepanidae; genus Ochropacha; species Ochropacha duplaris. Next base: position 9,848,965 of record OX592690.1, read on the forward strand.
AAGCATTAAGTTTTAAGGTTATGCAAGTACTTACTTAGATTTTTGAATGTTTTAGTTAAATCAAACATCCAGCGAGTGCTTCATTAATTTTGTGATAAAGCATAGCTATCATATTTATACAGCTTAATACCTTGTATTTGAGATGGTTTTCTTGGTTTTCTTTTTGCAGAAATTGTTAATTGTTGTTCTTCATAAGTGTCTTCATTTATTTTTTTCGGTTTTAATTCTATGCTGAGCTCTTCAACTTCACTAACCTCATACATACATACTCGCTTCATAGGTTTTCGCTTAATAACCATTTCAATATTTTCTTCGGATTCAGCTTCACTAACAATCACCTCTTCAGCTTTACTGTCATCTTCTACTTCTTGAGTTATTTTTATAGAAGTCTCATCGGAAGCCTCGTTAATAATAAGCTTTTTCTTGGGCTTCAATTTAATTTTGCTAGATAGTGATAAGTCTTCTTTAGTATATTGATCAATTTGGGGTTTTACATCAAAACATACTTCTTCCTGATCGTCAACTATGTATTTTGGTTTATTTTCTAATTTAAAACTTGCTTCGTGAGTAATTTCTGAATCTAAATCACTTGATTTTGGTTTGGACATAGTAACAAAAGAAGTAATTTCTTCTGTTGTATCCTTCCTTACTTTAACTGGTTCTTTTAAAACTATCATTACATTTGAAGTTTCATCATCTTTTTCAATATAATCGTCTAAGATTTCTATAGAATCAGGACTCTCATTATCTTGGTAAAATTTAATGGATGTTTCATTAGCTTCTTCATTAAAAGTAGGTTGTCTTTGTGGTTTGAGTTTCACCTTGCTTGACATCGAAATTTCTTCTTCGGCATAGGAATCTAAATGAATATTAAACTCCTGCTCCACATCTTCTTTCGTTTTCGTAGTCTTTGGTCTAAAAGTAACATTTTCTGGTTCAGTGATTTCTGGTAAAGTAACAGAAGATTTCCTTACCGGTTTTAATTTCTTTTTTATTGTTACTTCATCAATTATTTCCTCAGTTTTCTTTATACTTGGCCTTCTAGGTTTAATAGTAACTTGCTCGGGTTCATCATCTTGATCTATATCTGCATCATTTTCAACTAGGCTATTCCTTTTTTTTAATTCTATAATATCTTCATATCCAAAGGATGGCTTTTCTAAGTCAACTTTTTCTATGTCAGGTAATTTGGGCTCTTTGTATACTTTTTTCTTAATTTTTGCTGCTTCTTTGACATTTCTGGATAAAATACCGTTTTGCCGCAAACTGCCTAATGTACTTATATTAGGTTTTATGATTTCTGGTGGCCAATCTCTAATATAATTAATGCGACTCTTCAGTTGGAACTTAGGAAGTTTTACGATAGATGCGTTTGTTTTAGGTTTTGTAACGGTTTTCTTTAATTTGAGTTTAGTAAACTGAGCCCCTACTACACTTTCTGCATGTTGTGGTTGGCTAATTTCTATTACTTTTCTCTCTATTTTAATAGGAGTAAGTTTAAGCTTTGATTTTTTCTTTTTCTCCGGTAGGGTTTGAATGGAATCTTGCTCAGTAATATCAGTTATATTTTGGCCTGTAGGTATCTCTTCGGAATCATTTTCATTAGGTTTTATTTCTTTGAGTTTTTGATCAACGGTCTCTTGAACTCCATCAATGAAAGTTTGCGTAGTGGTTTCTTGTATAGGTTCTTCTTCTATCTTTGGTTTTTGTTTTATTTCTTTATTTTTTTCTTTTTTAACTTTCTTAAGCTTTTTAAGAGTTTTAGTTGCATCTTTTTCTGTTCTATCTACTACCTCTTCCAAAGGTTTTTCCTCTACCATAACGTCTTTTGCTAAAGGCAACGTATTCTCTTCTATTGGTTTGAGCATATCTTCGTCAACATTCTCATAAGCATCTTTATCAGTCAAATTAGTTTCAGTTATTTTATCTTTTGTAGAGAGTATTTCATCTTTATTTTTTGTAGGGATTTTATAAATCTCGGGATTTGGTAAATCATCAATTCTTTTTGTCTTATCTTGTTTTGGCGTTTTTTCTTTATTGGCTTCTCTATCTGTCAGCTTTGGACTTTCAGATGTATCAACTACTCCTTCATGTAATATTTCTGTGAAAAATTGTAAGATCAAATATTATAAGGACGTTTTAAATATCTATAATATTAATTATGTTACAATTTGTTTGTACAATTGGAATAGTAATGCAAAATTTAACTTTCAGCTAAGTTTTTACATAGTATATTACTCAGTAATTAGTAATGGAAAGGATAAACCCACTTTTTAGAGTCCCGTAGTAAAATAAGTGTCCGTCCATTATTTTATATGTACATATATTGTAAACAAGAAGGCTGATATCGTAGGCTGGTAGTTTTAATTAATGTATCTCCACTCCACAAATTACATAATTGGATGATAGTTCGAACGGAAGATCAGCGCTGGTTTTACGACTTGCAAACCTTGGGGCCCATTTGTAATCATAATTTTTCATTTAATCTAATTTCATAAAGATACTAATTAAATGAATAATTTATTGTTTTATGTATGTATAAAAACATCAAAGAGAAAGCGCTGACATAAATAAACTAAAATAAAAAGGAATATTGCAAAATGAAAAAAAAAAAAAACACAAGGACAGCGTTGCAACTGTGCTGCAATCAATGACGTAGAACATTATTCTGTGGTAGAACTACGTGTAGCATATTTTGTTGTGAAAACCTAACAAGTGTATGACTTTATGACAAGAAAAATAAGATTTTTATTTATTAGAGTTGAAACTTGGTTTACAATAAATCTTGCTACACAATCTTTCTATTGGGCGACGTTTGATTCGTTATTCTAAGGAAATATATTATACAATCTACGTCTGAGAATGCTCGCTCAGTATCTGGAGGCAGGGGCGTGCGGGGGGCGAAAGTGGCGTGATCACACTGTGGCACAGGACACCGGCCGGGATATTCGTCTGAGGACCTGTTTCAGGTATGTTATACCCTGCCTCATTCTAGGCGTATTTATTTAATGTAATGCCTCGAAGAAGTTTTTTATATATTATAGTTGTACATTTGTTTGTATATTTTGTACATTTGTAGTTTAATGTAATTTTTCTAATTAGTTTAACTGTATTATTAGTTTTTTTTATATTTTCCAATGTTCTTTTTTATGTTTTACTTTTGTTTGTGTTTTATGTTTGAGATCTAGTAAGTAGTTTTTATTAATACGTCATAAATCGTAAAATGCAGCTAACCTTTCATTCAATCAAATCAAATATAAAAATAAAATACGATAGACCTTGAGATGTATCGGCGCTCATACAATTTAGAGGTCTACCTCAAAAACGTAATCGAAAAAAAATATGAAAAAAGAGGATTTTTTAATTAAGTTTATTGTACTGTACGGTAATGGTACCGTGATGAACGAACTATTTACAAGTTTGTACGGAACCCTCGGTGCGCGAGTCCGACTCGCACTTGATCGATTTTTTGTAGCTATTGACGATTAGCTAACACTGATTTTTAAAGACCTATCCAATGATACCCCACTTGACATACTACGTTGAATGTTTTTTTTTCTTTTTCACAATATGGCGAGAGGATTTAAATTTTGTGTCTGATTAATTGTGTGTCTGTATGTAGGTACGTACAAACATAACATATTAAGTACTTATCCGCATTATTACTTTTCTGAGAATTTTTTTTTTCCTGAGCACAAACTTCTGTCTAGAAGATTATGTGAAATTGTAAAACAATGCCTCACGTCATGGTTTAAGCATTTAAAAGTAATAATGTACTGAAATAATGGGTAGCTTGTTGTTCGTCATTTTGTTCAAATATGATGTGTTATTTAGATTTTAAAACCTACTCTTTTTTAATTGTGTAAAGTGGTAAATTTGTGTGAAGGCTTACCTTCTGGCGTTTCAGGTTCTTCAACAGTGGTCTCTTCGGGAAGTTCGATAATCTCAACTGGCTTGACATCTGCCTCATCTTCCGGCTTATCCTCTACGGTTACAGAGACAGTGGTGATCGGGGCCTCGTCATCTTTTTCGATGGTTGTGATTTCAGTGACTTCTTGCTTGGGACCCTTTTTCTTTTTGATGACACGTTTTGTGGTCTTTACCGTTTTGACATCTCCCGATTCGGTTGGAACTTGGCTTATTTTGACTTCTTCCGGAGCTTCTTCAATGACTTTGGCTGAGTCGATTTCGTGTGTGTCTGTGAAAGGTGTAGTGATGTCGTCTGTTATTTCTTCAGTCGTGTGTACGGAAACGATAGGTTGTTGGTCATCATTTTGTTCAGTGGTGATGTGTGTTGTTTCTGTTTTCGGACCTACTCGCTTTTTGATGATGCGTTTAGTGATTCGTTTGTGTGTTGGCTTACCTTCTGGCGTTTCAGATTCTTCAACGGTGGTCTCTTCAGGAAGTTCGATAATCTCGACTGGCTTGACATCTGAAACATCTTCCGGCTTATCCTCTTCGGTTACAAAGACAGTGGTGATCGGGGCCTCGTCATCTTTTTCGATAATTGTGATTTCAGTGACTTCTTGCTTGGGACCCTTCTTCTTTTTGATGACACGTTTTGTGGTCGTTACCGTTTTGACATCTCCCGATTCGGTTCGAACTTGGCTAATTTCGACTTCTTCTGGAGTTTCTTCAATCACTTTGGCTGTGTCGCTTTCGTGTGAGTCTGTGAAAGGTGTAGTGAGGTCATCTGTGATTTCTTCAGTCGTGTGTACGGAAACGATAGGTTGTTGGTCATCATTTTGTTCAGTTGTGATTTCCGTTGTTTTTATTTTAGGACCAACCTTCTTTTTAATAACTCGTTTAGTGATTCGTTTGTGTGTTGGCTTACCTTCTGGCGTTTCAGATTCTTCAACGGTGGTCTCTTCGGGAAGTTCGATTATCTCGACTGGCTTGACATCTGCCACATCTTCCGGCTTGTATTCTTCGGTTACAGAGACAGTGGTAATCGGGGCCTCGTCATCTTTTTCGATGGTTGTGATTTCAGTGACTTCTTGCTTGGGACCCTTCTTCTTTTTGATGACACGTTTTGTGGTCTTCACCGTTTTGACATCTCCCGATTCGGTTCGAACTTGGCTTATTTTGACTTCTTCCGGAGCTTCTTCAATGACTTTGGTTGTGTCGATTTCTTGTGTGTCTGTGAAAGGTGTGGTGAGGTCGTCTGTGATTTCTTCAGTCGTGTGTATATAAACGATAGGTTGTTGTTTGTCAGTTTGTTCAGTGGTAATGTGTGTTGTTTGTGTTTTTGGACCTACTCTCTTTTTGATGATGCGTTTAGTGATTCGTTTGTGTGTTGGCTTACCTTCTGGCGTTTCAGATTCTTCAACGGTGGTCTTTTCAGGAAGTTCGATTATCTCGACTGGCTTGAAATCTGCCCCAACTTCCGGCTTATCCTCTTCGGTTACAAAAACAGTGGTGATCGGGGCTTCGTCATCTTTTTCGATAATTATGATTTCAGTGACTTCTTGCTTGGGACCCTTTTTCTTTTTGATGACTCGTTTTGTGGTCTTTACCGTTTTGACATCTCCCGATTCGGTTCGAACTTGGTTAATTTTGACTTCTTCCGGAGTTTCTTCAATCACTTTGGCTGTGTCGCTTTCGTGTGTGTCTGTGAAAGGTGTAGTGAGGTCGTCTGTGATTTCTTCAGTCGTGTGTACGGAAACGATAGGTTGTTGGTCATCATTTTGTTCAGTGGTAATGTGTGTTGTTTGTGTTTTTGGACCTACTCTCTTTTTGATGATGCGTTTAGTGATTCGTTTGTGTGTTGGCTTACCTTCTGGCGTTTCAGATTCTTCAACGGTGGTCTCTTCGGGAAGTTCGATTATCTCGACTGGCTTGGCATCTGCCACATCTTCCGGCTTGTATTCTTCGGTAACAGAGACAGTGGTGATCGGGGCCTCGTCATCTTTTTCGATGGTTGTGATTTCAGTGACTTCTTGCTTGGGACCCTTCTTCTTTTTGATGACACGTTTTGTGGTCTTCACCGTTTTGACATCTCCCGATTCGGTTCGAACTTGGCTTATTTTGACTTCTTCCGGAGCTTCTTCAATGACTTTGGTTGTGTCGATTTCTTGTGTGTCTGTGAAAGGTGTGGTGAGGTCGTCTGTGATTTCTTCAGTCGTGTGTATATAAACGATAGGTTGTTGTTTGTCAGTTTGTTCAGTGGTAATGTGTGTTGTTTGTGTTTTTGGACCTACTCTCTTTTTGATGATGCGTTTAGTGATTCGTTTGTGTGTTGGCTTACCTTCTGGCGTTTCAGATTCTTCAACGGTGGTCTTTTCAGGAAGTTCGATTATCTCGACTGGCTTGAAATCTGCCCCAACTTCCGGCTTATCCTCTTCGGTTACAAAAACAGTGGTGATCGGGGCTTCGTCATCTTTTTCGATAATTATGATTTCAGTGACTTCTTGCTTGGGACCCTTTTTCTTTTTGATGACTCGTTTTGTGGTCTTTACCGTTTTGACATCTCCCGATTCGGTCCGAACTTGGTTAATTTTGACTTCTTCCGGAGTTTCTTCAATCACTTTGGCTGTGTCGCTTTCGTGTGTGTCTGTGAAAGGTGTAGTGAGGTCGTCTGTGATTTCTTCAGTCGTGTGTACGGAAACGATAGGTTGTTGGTCATCATTTTGTTCAGTGGTAATGTGTGTTGTTTGTGTTTTTGGACCTACTCTCTTTTTGATGATGCGTTTAGTGATTCGTTTGTGTGTTGGCTTACCTTCTGGCGTTTCAGATTCTTCAACGGTGGTCTCTTCGGGAAGTTCGATAATCTCGACTGGCTTGACATCTGCCACATCTTCCGGCTTGTCTTCTTCGGTAACAGAGACAGTGGTGATCGGGGCCTCGTCATCTTTTTCGATGGTAGTGATTTCAGTAAGTTCTTGCTTAGGACCCTTCTTCTTTTTGATGACACGTTTTGTGGTCTTTACCGTTTTGACATCTCCCGATTCGGTTCGAACTTGGCTAATTTTGACTTCTTCCGGAGATTCTTCAATGACTTTGGCTGTGTCGCTTTCGTGTGTGTCTGTGAAAGGTGTAGTGAGGTCGTCTGTGATTTCTTCAGTCGTGTGTATAGAAACGATAGGTTGTTGTTTGTCAGTTTGTTCAGTGGTAATGTGTGTTGTTTGTGTTTTTGGACCTACTCTCTTTTTGATGATGCGTTTAGTGATTCGATTATGTGTTGGCTTACCTTCTGGCGTTTCAGATTCTTCAACGGTGGTCTCTTCGGGAAGTTCGATAATCTCGACTGGCTTGACATCTGCCACATCTTCCGGCTTGTCTTCTTCGGTAACAGAGACAGTGGTGATCGGGGCCTCGTCATCTTTTTCGATGGTTGTGATTTCAGTGACTTCTTGCTTGGGACCCTTCTTCTTTTTGATGACACGTTTTGTTGTCTTTACCGTTTTGACATCTCCCGATTCGGTTCGAACTTGGCTTATTTTGACTTCCTCCGGAGCTTCTTCAATGACTTTGGCTGTGTCGATTTCGTGTATGTCTGTGAAAGGTTTAGTAATGTCGTCTGTTATTTCTTCAGTCGTGTGTACGGAAACGATAGGTTGTTGGTCATCATTTTGTTCAGTGGTAATGTGTGTTGTTTGTGTTTTTGGACCTACTCTCTTTTTGATGATGCGTTTAGTGATTCGTTTGTGTGTTGGCTTACCTTCTGGCGTTTCAGATTCTTCAACGGTGGTCTCTTCGGGAAGTTCGATTATCTCGACTGGCTTGGCATCTGCCACATCTTCCGGCTTGTATTCTTCGGTAACAGAGACAGTGGTGATCGGGGCCTCGTCATCCTTTTCGATGGTTGTGATTTCAGTGACTTCTTGCTTGGGACCCTTCTTCTTTTTGATGACACGTTTTGTGGTCTTCACCGTTTTGACATCTCCCGATTCGGTTCGAACTTGGCTTATTTTGACTTCTTCCGGAGCTTCTTCAATGACTTTGGTTGTGTCGATTTCTTGTGTGTCTGTGAAAGGTGTGGTGAGGTCGTCTGTGATTTCTTCAGTCGTGTGTATATAAACGATAGGTTGTTGTTTGTCAGTTTGTTCAGTGGTAATGTGTGTTGTTTGTGTTTTTGGACCTACTCTCTTTTTGATGATGCGTTTAGTGATTCGTTTGTGTGTTGGCTTACCTTCTGGCGTTTCAGATTCTTCAACGGTGGTCTTTTCAGGAAGTTCGATTATCTCGACTGGCTTGAAATCTGCCCCAACTTCCGGCTTATCCTCTTCGGTTACAAAAACAGTGGTGATCGGGGCTTCGTCATCTTTTTCGATAATTATGATTTCAGTGACTTCTTGCTTGGGACCCTTTTTCTTTTTGATGACTCGTTTTGTGGTCTTTACCGTTTTGACATCTCCCGATTCGGTTCGAACTTGGTTAATTTTGACTTCTTCCGGAGTTTCTTCAATCACTTTGACTGTGTCGCTTTCGTGTGTGTCTGTGAAAGGTGTAGTGAGGTCGTCTGTGATTTCTTCAGTCGTGTGTACGGAAACGATAGGTTGTTGGTCATCATTTTGTTCAGTGGTAATGTGTGTTGTTTGTGTTTTTGGACCTACTCTCTTTTTGATGATGCGTTTAGTGATTCGTTTGTGTGTTGGCTTACCTTCTGGCGTTTCAGATTCTTCAACGGTGGTCTCTTCGGGAAGTTCGATAATCTCGACTGGCTTGACATCTGCCACATCTTCCGGCTTGTCTTCATCGGTAACAGAGACAGTGGTGATCGGGGCCTCGTCATCTTTTTCGATGGTAGTGATTTCAGTAAGTTCTTGCTTAGGACCCTTCTTCTTTTTGATGACACGTTTTGTGGTCTTTACCGTTTTGACATCTCCCGATTCGGTTCGAACTTGGCTAATTTTGACTTCTTCCGGAGATTCTTCAATCACTTTGGCTGTGTCGCTTTCGTGTGTGTCTGTGAAAGGTGTAGTGAGGTCGTCTGTGATTTCTTCAGTCGTGTGTATAGAAACGATAGGTTGTTGTTTGTCAGTTTGTTCAGTGGTAATGTGTGTTGTTTGTGTTTTTGGACCTACTCTCTTTTTGATGATGCGTTTAGTGATTCGATTATGTGTTGGCTTACCTTCTGGCGTTTCAGATTCTTCAACGGTTGTCTCTTCGGGAAGTTCGATAATCTCGACTGGCTTGACATCTGCCACATCTTCCGGCTTGTCTTCTTCGGTAACAGAGACAGTGGTGATCGGGGCCTCGTCATCTTTTTCGATGGTAGTTATTTCAGTAACTTCTTGCTTAGGACCCTTCTTCTTTTTGATGACACGTTTTGTGGTCTTAACCGTTTTGACATCTCCCGATTCGGTTCGAACTTGGCTTATTTTGATTTCCTCCGGAGCTTCTTCAATGACTTTGGCTGTGTCGCTTTCGTGTGTGTCTGTGAAAGGTGTAGTGATGTCGTCTGTTATTTCTTCAGTCGTGTGTACGGAAACGATAGGTTGTTGGTCATCATTTTGTTCAGTGGTGATGTGTGTTGTTTCTGTTTTCGGACCTACTCTCTTTTTGATGATGCGTTTAGTGATTCGTTTGTGTGTTGGCTTACCTTCTGGCGTTTCAGATTCTTCAACGGTTGTCTCTTCGGGAAGTTCGATTATCTCGACTGGCTTGATATCTGCCACATCTTCCGGCTTGTATTCTTCGGTAACAGAGACAGTGGTAATCGGGGCCTCGTCATCTTTTTCGATGGTTGTGATTTCAGTGACTTCTTGCTTGGGACCCTTCTTCTTTTTGATGACACGTTTTGTTGTCTTTACCGTTTTGACATCTCCCGATTCGGTTCGAACTTGGCTTATTTTGACTTCCTCCGGAGCTTCTTCAATGACTTTGGCTGTGTCGATTTCGTGTATGTCTGTGAAAGGTTTAGTAATGTCGTCTGTTATTTCTTCAGTCGTGTGTACGGAAACGATAGGTTGTTGGTCATCATTTTGTTCAGTGGTGATGTGTGTTGTTTCTGTTTTCGGACCTACTCGCTTTTTGATGATGCGTTTAGTGATTCGTTTGTGTGTTGGCTTACCTTCTGGCGTTTCAGATTCTTCAACGGTGGTCTCTTCGGGAAGTTCGATTATCTCGACTGGCTTGACATCTGCCACATCTTCCGGCTTGTATTCTTCAGTTACAGAGACAGTGGTAATCGGGGCCTCGTCATCTTTTTCGATGGTTGTGATTTCAGTGACTTCTTGCTTGGGACCCTTCTTCTTTTTGATGACACGTTTTGTTGTCTTTACCGTTTTGACATCTCCCGATTCGGTTCGAACTTGGCTTATTTTGACTTCTTCCGGAGCTTCTTCAATGACTTTGGCTGTGTCGCTTTCGTGTGTGTCTGTGAAAGGTGTAGTGATGTCGTCTGTTATTTCTTCAGTCGTGTGTACGGAAACGATAGGTTGTTGGTCATCATTTTGTTCAGTGGTAATGTGTGTTGTTTGTGTTTTTGGACCTACTCTCTTTTTGATGATGCGTTTAGTGATTCGTTTGTGTGTTGGCTTACCTTCTGGCGTTTCAGATTCTTCAACGGTGGTCTCTTCGGGAAGTTCGATTATCTCGACTGGCTTGACATCTGCCACATCTTCCGGCTTGTATTCTTCGGTTACAGAGACAGTGGTAATCGGGGCCTCGTCATCTTTTTCGATGGTTGTGATTTCAGTGACTTCTTGCTTGGGACCCTTCTTCTTTTTGATGACACGTTTTGTTGTCTTTACTGTTTTGACATCTCCCGATTCGGTTCGAACTTGGCTTATTTTGACTTCTTCCGGAGCTTCTTCAATGACTTTGGCTGTGTCGATTTCGTGTATGTCTGTGAAAGGTTTAGTAATGTCGTCTGTTATTTCTTCAGTCGTGTGTACGGAAACGATAGGTTGTTGGTCATCATTTTGTTCAGTGGTGATGTGTGTTGTTTCTGTTTTCGGACCTACTCGCTTTTTGATGATGCGTTTAGTGATTCGTTTGTGTGTTGGCTTACCTTCTGGCGTTTCAGATTCTTCAACGGTGGTCTCTTCGGGAAGTTCGATTATCTCGACTGGCTTGACATCTGCCACATCTTCCGGCTTGTCTTCATCGGTAACAGAGACAGTGGTGATCGGGGCCTCGTCATCTTTTTCGATGGTTGTGATTTCAGTGACTTCTTGCTTGGGACCCTTCTTCTTTTTGATGACGCGTTTTGTGGTCTTCACCGTTTTGACATCTCCCGATTCGGTTCGAACTTGGCTTATTTTGACTTCTTCCGGAGCTTCTTCAATGACTTTGGCTGTGTCGATTTCTTGTGTGTCTGTGAAAGGTGTAGTGATGTCTTCTGTGATTTCTTCAGTCATGTGTACGGAAACGATAGGTTGTTCATCGTCATTCTGTTCGGTTGTGATTTCCGTTATTTTTATTTTAGGACCAACCTTCTTTTTAATAACTCGTTTAGTGATCCGTTTGTGTGTTGGCTTACCTTCTGGCGTTTCAGATTCTTCAACGGTGGTCTCTTCGGGAAGTTCGATTATCTCGACTGGCTTGACATCTGCCACATCTTCCGGCTTGTATTCTTCGGTTACAGAGACAGTGGTGATCGGGGCCTCGTCATCTTTTTCGATGGTAGTGATTTCAGTAACTTCTTGCTTAGGACCCTTCTTCTTTTTGATGACACGTTTTGTGGTCTTAACCGTTTTGACATCTCCCGATTCGGTTCGAACTTGGCTTATTTTGATTTCCTCCGGAGCTTCTTCAATGACTTTGGCTGTGTCGCTTTCGTGTGTGTCTGTGAAAGGTGTAGTGATGTCGTCTGTTATTTCTTCAGTCGTGTGTACGGAAACGATAGGTTGTTGGTCATCATTTTGTTCAGTGGTGATGTGTGTTGTTTCTGTTTTCGGACCTACTCTCTTTTTGATGATGCGTTTAGTGATTCGTTTGTGTGTTGGCTTACCTTCTGGCGTTTCAGATTCTTCAACGGTGGTCTCTTCGGGAAGTTCGATTATCTCGACTGGCTTGACATCTGCCACATCTTCCGGCTTGTATTCTTCGGTTACAGAGACAGTGGTAATCGGGGCCTCGTCATCTTTTTCGATGGTTGTGATTTCAGTGACTTCTTGCTTGGGACCCTTCTTCTTTTTGATGACACGTTTTGTTGTCTTTACCGTTTTGACATCTCCCGATTCGGTTCGAACTTGGTTTATTTTGACTTCCTCCGGAGCTTCTTCAATGACTTTGGCTGTGTCGATTTCGTGTATGTCTGTGAAAGGTTTAGTAATGTCGTCTGTTATTTCTTCAGTCGTGTGTACGGAAACGATAGGTTGTTGGTCATCATTTTGTTCAGTGGTGATGTGTGTTGTTTCTGTTTTCGGACCTACTCGCTTTTTGATGATGCGTTTAGTGATTCGTTTGTGTGTTGGCTTACCTTCTGGCGTTTCAGATTCTTCAACGGTGGTCTCTTCGGGAAGTTCGATTATCTCGACTGGCTTGACATCTGCCACATCTTCCGGCTTGTATTCTTCGGTTACAGAGACAGTGGTAATCGGGGCCTCGTCATCTTTTTCGATGGTTGTGATTTCAGTGACTTCTTGCTTGGGACCCTTCTTCTTTTTGATGACCCGTTTTAATGTCTTTACCGTTTTGACATCTCCCGATTCGGTTCGAACTTGGCTTATTTTGACTTCCTCCGGAGCTTCTTCAATGACTTTGGCTGTGTCGATTTCTTGTGCGTCTGTGAAAGGTGTAGTGAGGTGGTCTGTGATTTCTTCAGTCGTGTGTATAGAAACGATGGGTTGTTGTTTGTCAGTTTGTTCAGTGGTAATGTGTGTTGTTTGTGTTTTTGGACCTACTCTCTTTTTGATGATGCGTTCAGTGATTCGTTTATGTGTTGGCTGACCTTCTGGCGTTTCAGATTCTTCAACGGTGGTCTCTTCAGGAAGTTCGATAATCTCGACTGGCTTGACATCTGCTACATCTTCCGGCTTGTCTTCTTCGGTAACAGAGACAGTGGTGATCGGGGCCTCGTCATCTTTTTCGATGGTAGTGATTTCAGTAAGTTCTTGCTTAGGACCCTTCTTCTTTTTGATGACACGTTTTGTGGTCTTTACCGTTTTGACATCTCCTGATTCGGTTCGAACTTGGCTTATTTTGACTTCTTCCGGAGATTCTTCAATCACTTTGGCTGTGTCGCTTTCGTGTGTGTCTGTGAAAGGTGTAGTGAGGTCGTCTGTGATTTCTTCAGTCGTGTGTATAGAAACGATAGGTTGTTGTTTGTCAGTTTGTTCAGTGGTAATGTGTGTTGTTTGTGTTTTTGGACCTACTCTCTTTTTGATGATGCGTTTAGTGATTCGTTTGTGTGTTGGCTTACCTTCTGGCGTTTCAGATTCTTCAACGGTGGTCTCTTCGGGAAGTTCGATAATCTCGACTGGCTTGACATCTGCCACATCTTCCGGCTTGTCTTCTTCGGTAACAGAGACAGTGGTGATCGGGGCCTCGTCATCTTTTTCGATGGTAGTGATTTCAGTAAGTTCTTGCTTAGGACCCTTCTTCTTTTTGATGACACGTTTTGTGGTCTTTACCGTTTTGACATCTCCTGATTCGGTTCGAACTTGGCTTATTTTGACTTCCTCCGGAGCTTCTTCAATGACTTTGGCTGTGTCGATTTCGTGTATGTCTGTGAAAGGTGTAGTGATGTCGTCTGTAATTTCTTCAGTCGTGTGTACGGAAACGATAGGTTGTTGTTTGTCAGTTTGTTCAGTGGTAATGTGTGTTGTTTGTGTTTTTGGACCTACTCTCTTTTTGATGATGCGTTTAGTGATTCGTTTGTGTGTTGGCTTACCTTCTGGCGTTTCAGATTCTTCAACGGTGGTCTCTTCGGGAAGTTCGATAATCTCGACTGGCTTGACATCTGCCACATCTTCCGGCTTGTCTTCTTCGGTAACAGAGACAGTGGTGATCGGGGCCTCGTCATCTTTTTCGATGGTAGTGATTTCAGTAAGTTCTTGCTTAGGACCCTTCTTCTTTTTGATGACACGTTTTGTGGTCTTTACCGTTTTGACATCTCCTGATTCGGTTCGAACTTGGCTTATTTTGACTTCCTCCGGAGCTTCTTCAATGACTTTGGCTGTGTCGATTTCGTGTATGTCTGTGAAAGGTGTAGTGATGTCGTCTGTAATTTCTTCAGTCGTGTGTACGGAAACGATAGGTTGTTGTTTGTCAGTTTGTTCAGTGGTAATGTGTGTTGTTTGTGTTTTTGGACCTACTCTCTTTTTGATGATGCGTTTAGTGATTCGTTTGTGTGTTGGCTTACCTTCTGGCGTTTCAGATTCTTCAACGGTGGTCTCTTCGGGAAGTTCGATTATCTCAACTGGCTTGACATCTGCCACATCTTCCGGCTTGTCTTCTTCGGTAACAGAGACAGTGGTGATCGGGGCCTCGTCATCTTTTTCGATGGTTGTGATTTCAGTGACTTCTTGCTTGGGACCCTTCTTCTTTTTGATGACACGTTTTGTTGTCTTTACCGTTTTGACATCTCCCGATTCGGTTCGAACTTGGCTTATTTTGACTACCTCCGGAGCTTCTAAAATGACTTTGGCTGTGTCGCTTTCGTGTGCGTCTGTGAAAGGTGTAGTGATGTCGTCTGTGATTTCTTCAGTCATGTGTACGGAAACGATAGGTTGTTCATCGTCATTTTGTTCGGTTGTGATTTCCGTTGTTTTTATTTTTGGACCTACTCTCTTTTTAATAACTCGTTTAGTGATTCGTTTGTGTGTTAGCTTACCTTCTGGCGTTTCAGATTCTTCAACGGTGGTCTCTTCGGGAAGTTTGATAATCTCGACTGGCTTGACATCTGCCACATCTTCCGGCTTGTATTCTTCGGTTACAGAGACAGTGGTAATCGGGGCCTCGTCATCTTTTTCGATGGTTGTGATTTCAGTGACTTCTTGCTTGGGACCCTTCTTCTTTTTGATGACACGTTTTGTTGTCTTTACTGTTTTGACATCTCCCGATTCGGTTCGAACTTGGCTTATTTTGACTTCTTCCGGAGCTTCTTCAATGACTTTGGCTGTGTCGATTTCGTGTATGTCTGTGAAAGGTTTAGTGATGTCGTCTGTTATTTCTTCAGTCGTGTGTACGGAAACGATAGGTTGTTGGTCATCATTTTGTTCAGTGGTGATGTGTGTTGTTTCTGTTTTCGGACCTACTCGCTTTTTGATGATGCGTTTAGTGATTCGTTTGTGTGTTGGCTTACCTTCTGGCGTTTCAGATTCTTCAACGGTGGTCTCTTCGGGAAGTTCGATTATCTCGACTGGCTTGACATCTGCCACATCTTCCGGCTTGTATTCTTCGGTTACAGAGACAGTGGTAATCGGGGCCTCGTCATCTTTTTTGATGGTTGTGATTTCAGTGACTTCTTGCTTGGGACCCTTCTTCTTTTTGATGACACGTTTTGTGGTCTTCACCGTTTTGACATCTCCCGATTCGGTTCGAATTTGGCTAATTTTGACTTCTTCCGGAGTTTCTTCAATCACTTTGGCTGTGTCGCTTTCGTGTGTGTCTGTGAAAGGTGTAGTGAGGTCGTCTGTGATTTCTTCAGTCGTGTGTATAGAAACGATAGGTTGTTGTTTGTCAGTTTGTTCAGTGGTAATGTGTGTTGTTTGTGTTTTTGGACCTACTCTCTTTTTGATGATGCGTTTAGTGATTCGTTTGTGTGTTGGCTTACCTTCTGGCGTTTCAGATTCTTCAACGGTGGTCTCTTCGGGAAGTTCGATAATCTTGACTGGCTTGACATCTGCCACATCTTCCGGCTTGTCTTCTTCGGTAACAGAGATAGTGGTGATCGGGGCCTCGTCATCTTTTTCGATGGTTGTGATTACAGTGACTTCTTGCTTGGGACCCTTCTTCTTTTTGATGACGCGTTTTGTGGTCTTTTCCGTTTTGACATCTCCCGATTCGGTTCGAACTTGGCTTATTTTGACTTCTTCCGGAGCTTCTTCAATGACTTTGGCTGTGTCGATTTCGTGTGTGTCTGTGAAAGGTGTAGTGATGTCGTCTGTGATTTCTTCAGTCGTGTGTACGGAAACGATAGGTTGTTGGTCATCATTTTGTTCAGTTGTGATTTCCGTTGTTTTTATTTTAGGACCTACTCGCTTTTTGATGATGCGTTTAGTGATTCGTTTGTGTGTTGGCTTACCTTCTGGCGTTTCAGATTCTTCAACGGTGGTCTCTTCGGGAAGTTCGATTATCTCGACTGGCTTGACATCTGCCACATCTTCCGGCTTGTATTCTTCGGTTACAGAGACAGTGGTAATCGGGGCCTCGTCATCTTTTTCGATGGTTGTGATTTCAGTGACTTCTTGCTTGGGGCCCTTCTTCTTTTTGATGACACGTTTTGTGGTCTTTACCGTTTTGACATCTCCCGATTCGGTTCGAACTTGGCTTATTTTGACTTCTTCTGGAGCTTCTTCAATGACTTTGGCTGTGTCGATGTCGTGTGTGTCTTTGAAAGGTGTAGTGATGTCGTCTGTTATTTCTTCAGTCGTGTGTACGGAAACGATAGGTTGTTGGTCATCATTTTGTTCAGTGGTGATGTGTGTTGTTTCTGTTTTCGGACCTACTCGCTTTTTGATGATGCGTTTAGTGATTCGTTTGTGTGTTGGCTTACCTTCTGGCGTTTCAGATTCTTCAACGGTGGTCTCTTCGGGAAGTTCAATTATCTCGACTGGCTTGACATCTGCCACATCTTCCGGCTTGTATTCTTCGGTTACAGAGACAGTGGTAATCGGGGCCTCGTCATCGTTTTCGATGGTTGTGATTTCAGTGACTTCTTGCTTGGGGCCCTTCTTCTTTTTGATGACACGTTTTGTGGTCTTTACCGTTTTGACATCTCCCGATTCGGTTCGAACTTGGCTTATTTTGACTTCTTCCGGAGCTTCTTCAATGACTTTGGCTGTGTCGCTTTCGTGTGTGTCTGTGAAAGGTGTAGTGATGTCGTCTGTGATTTCTTCAGTCGTGTGTACGGAAACGATAGGTTGTTGGTCGTCATTTTGTTCAGTGGTGATGTGTGTTGTTTCTGTTTTCGGACCTACTCGCTTTTTGATGATGCGTTTAGTGATTCGTTTGCGTGTTGGCTTACCTTCTGGCGTTTGAGATTCTTCCACGGTGGTCTCTTCGGGAAGTTCAATAATCTCGACAGGCTTGATATCTGCCACATCTTCCGGCTTGTCTTCTTCGGTAACTGAGACAGTGGTGATCGGGGCCTCGTCATCTTTTTCGATGGTTGTAATTTCAGTGACTTCTTGCTTGGGACCCTTCTTCTTTTTGATGACACGTTTTGTTGTCTTTACCGTTTTGACATCTCCCGATTCGGTTCGAACTTGGCTTATTTTGACTTCCTCCGGAGCTTCTTCAATGACTTTAGCTGTGTCGATTTTGTGTGTGTCTGTGAAAGGTGTAGTGATGTCGTCTGTTATTTCTTCAGTCGTGTGTACGGAAACGATAGGTTGTTGGTCATCATTTTGTTCAGTGGTGATGTGTGTTGTTTTTGTTTTCGGACCTACTCTCTTTTTGATGATGCGTTTAGTGATTCGTTTGTGTGTTGGCTTACCTTCTGGCGTTTGAGATTCTTCAACGGTGGTCTCTTCGGGAAGTTCGATTATCTCGACTGGCTTGACATCTGCCACATCTTCCGGCTTGTATTCTTCGGTTACAGAGACAGTGGTAATCGGGGCCTCGTCATCTTTTTCGATGGTTGTGATTTCAGTGACTTCTTGCTTGGGACCCTTCTTCTTTTTGATGACACGTTTTGTTGTCTTTACCGTTTTGACATCTCCCGATTCGGTTCGAACTTGGCTTATTTTGACTTCTTCCGGAGCTTCTTCAATGACTTTGGCTGTGTCGCTTTCGTGTGTGTCTGTGAAAGGTGTAGTGATGTCGTCTGTGATTTCTTCAGTCGTGTGTACGGAAACGATAGGTTGTTGGTCATCATTTTGTTCAGTGGTGATGTGTGTTGTTTCTGTTTTCGGACCTACTCGCTTTTTGATGATGCGTTTAGTGATTCGTTTGTGTGTTGGCTTACCTTCTGGCGTTTGAGATTCTTCCACGGTGGTCTCTTCGGGAAGTTCAATAATCTCGACAGGCTTGATATCTGCCACATCTTCCGGCTTGTCTTCTTCGGTAACTGAGACAGTGGTGATCGGGGCCTCGTCATCTTTGTCGATGGTTGTAATTTCAGTGACTTCTTGCTTGGGACCCTTCTTCTTTTTGATGATACGTTTTGTTGTCTTTACCGTTTTGACATCTCCCGATTCGGTTCGAACTAGGCTTATTTTGACTTCCTCCGGAGCTTCTTCAATGACTTTGGCTGTGTCGATTTCGTGTATGTCTGTGAAAGGTGTAGTGATGTCGTCTGTAATTTCTTCAGTCGTGTGTACGGAAACGATAGGTTGTTGGTCATCATTTTGTTCAGTGGTGATGTGTGTTGTTTCTGTTTTCGGACCTACTCGCTTTTTGATGGTGCGCTTAGTGATTCGTTTGTATGTTGGCTTACCTGCTGGCGTTTCAGATTCTTCCACGGTAGTCTCTTCAGGAAGTTCGATTATCTCGACTGGCTTGACATCTGCCACATCTTCCGGCTTGTATTCTTCGGTTACAGAGACAGTGGTAATCGGGGCCTCGTCATCGTTTTCGATGGTTGTGATTTCAGTGACTTCTTGCTTGGGACCCTTCTTCTTTTTGATGATACGTTTTGTTGTCTTTACCGTTTTGACATCTCCCGATTCGGTTCGAACTTGGCTTATTTTGACTTCCTCCGGAGCTTCTTCAATGACTTTAGCTGTGTCGATTTTGTGTGTGTCTGTGAAAGGTGTAGTGATGTCGTCTGTTATTTCTTCAGTCGTGTGTACGGAAACGATAGGTTGTTGGTCATCATTTTGTTCAGTGGTGATGTGTGTTGTTTTTGTTTTCGGACCTACTCTCTTTTTGATGATGCGTTTAGTGATTCGTTTGTGTGTTGGCTTACCTTCTGGCGTTTCAGATTTTTCAACGGTGGTCTCTTCGGGAAGTTCGATTATCTCGACTGGCTTGACATCTGCCACATCTTCCGGCTTGTATTCTTCGGTTACAGAGACAGTGGTAATCGGGGCCTCGTCATCTTTTTCGATGGTTGTGATTTCAGTGACTTCTTGCTTGGGACCCTTCTTCTTTTTGATGACACGTTTTGTGGTCTTCACCGTTTTGACATCTCCCGATTCGGTTCGAACTTGGCTTATTTTGACTTCTTCTGGAGCTTCTTCAATGACTTTGGCTGTGTCGATGTCGTGTGTGTCTTTGAAAGGTGTAGTGATGTCGTCTGTTATTTCTTCAGTCGTGTGTACGGAAACGATAGGTTGTTGGTCATCATTTTGTTCAGTGGTGATGTGTGTTGTTTCTGTTTTCGGACCTACTCGCTTTTTGATGATGCGTTTAGTGATTCGTTTGTGTGTTGGCTTACCTTCTGGCGTTTGAGATTCTTCCACGGTGGTCTCTTCGGGAAGTTCAATAATCTCGACAGGCTTGATATCTGCCACATCTTCCGGCTTGTCTTCTTCGGTAACTGAGACAGTGGTGATCGGGGCCTCGTCATCTTTTTCGATGGTTGTAATTTCAGTGACTTCTTGCTTGGGACCCTTCTTCTTTTTGATGACACGTTTTGTTGTCTTTACCGTTTTGACATCTCCCGATTCGGTTCGAACTTGGCTTATTTTGACTTCCTCCGGAGCTTCTTCAATGACTTTAGCTGTGTCGATTTTGTGTGTGTCTGTGAAAGGTGTAGTGATGTCGTCTGTTATTTCTTCAGTCGTGTGTACGGAAACGATAGGTTGTTGGTCATCATTTTGTTCAGTGGTGATGTGTGTTGTTTTTGTTTTCGGACCTACTCTCTTTTTGATGATGCGTTTAGTGATTCGTTTGTGTGTTGGCTTACCTTCTGGCGTTTCAGATTCTTCAACGGTGGTCTCTTCGGGAAGTTCGATTATCTCGACTGGCTTGACATCTGCCACATCTTCCGGCTTGTATTCTTCGGTTACAGAGACAGTGGTAATCGGGGCCTCGTCATCTTTTTCGATGGTTGTGATTTCAGTGACTTCTTGCTTGGGACCCTTCTTCTTTTTGATGACACGTTTTGTTGTCTTTACCGTTTTGACATCTCCCGATTCGGTTCGAACTTGGCTTATTTTGACTTCTTCCGGAGCTTCTTCAATGACTTTGGCTGTGTCGATTTCGTGTGTGTCTGTGAAAGGTGTAGTGATGTCGTCTGTTATTTCTTCAGTCGTGTGTACGGAAACGATAGGTTGTTGGTCATCATTTTGTTCAGTGGTGATGTGTGTTGTTTCTGTTTTCGGACCTACTCGCTTTTTGATGATGCGTTTAGTGATTCGTTTGTGTGTTGGCTTACCTTCTGGCGTTTGAGATTCTTCAACGGTGGTCTCTTCGGGAAGTTCGATTATCTCGACTGGCTTGACATCTGCCACATCTTCCGTCTTGTATTCTTCGGTTACAGAGACAGTGGTAATCGGGGCCTCGTCATCTTTTTCGATGGTTGTGATTTCAGTGACTTCTTGCTTGGGACCCTTCTTCTTTTTGATGACACGTTTTGTTGTCTTTACCGTTTTGACATCTCCCGATTCGGTTCGAACTTGGCTTATTTTGACTTCTTCCGGAGCTTCTTCAATGACTTTGGCTGTGTCGCTTTCGTGTGTGTCTGTGAAAGGTGTAGTGATGTCGTCTGTGATTTCTTCAGTCGTGTGTACGGAAACGATAGGTTGTTGGTCATCATTTTGTTCAGTGGTGATGTGTGTTGTTTCTGTTTTCGGACCTACTCGCTTTTTGATGATGCGTTTAGTGATTCGTTTGTGTGTTGGCTTACCTTCTGGCGTTTGAGATTCTTCCACGGTGGTCTCTTCGGGAAGTTCAATAATCTCGACAGGCTTGATATCTGCCACATCTTCCGGCTTGTCTTCTTCGGTAACTGAGACAGTGGTGATCGGGGCCTCGTCATCTTTGTCGATGGTTGTAATTTCAGTGACTTCTTGCTTGGGACCCTTCTTCTTTTTGATGATACGTTTTGTTGTCTTTACCGTTTTGACATCTCCCGATTCGGTTCGAACTAGGCTTATTTTGACTTCCTCCGGAGCTTCTTCAATGACTTTGGCTGTGTCGATTTCGTGTATGTCTGTGAAAGGTGTAGTGATGTCGTCTGTAATTTCTTCAGTCGTGTGTACGGAAACGATAGGTTGTTGGTCATCATTTTGTTCAGTGGTGATGTGTGTTGTTTCTGTTTTCAGACCTACTCGCTTTTTGATGGTGCGCTTAGTGATTCGTTTGTATGTTGGCTTACCTGCTGGCGTTTCAGATTCTTCCACGGTAGTCTCTTCAGGAAGTTCGATTATCTCGACTGGCTTGACATCTGCCACATCTTCCGGCTTGTATTCTTCGGTTACAGAGACAGTGGTAATCGGGGCCTCGTCATCGTTTTCGATGGTTGTGATTTCAGTGACTTCTTGCTTAGGACCCTTCTTCTTTTTGATGACACGTTTTGTGGTCTTCACCGTTTTGACATCTCCCGATTCGGTTCGAACTTGGCTTATTTTGACTTCTTCCGGAGCTTCTTCAATGACTTTGGCTGTGTCGATTTCGTGTGTGTCTGTGAAAGGTGTAGTGATGTCGTCTGTTATTTCTTCAGTCGTGTGTACGGAAACGATAGGTTGTTGGTCATCATTTTGTTCAGTGGTGATGTGTGTTGTTTCTGTTTTCGGACCTACTCGCTTTTTGATGATGCGTTTAGTGATTCGTTTGTGTGTTGGCTTACCTTCTGGCGTTTGAGATTCTTCAACGGTGGTCTCTTCGGGAAGTTCGATTATCTCGACTGGCTTGACATCTGCCACATCTTCCGGCTTGTATTCTTCGGTTACAGAGACAGTGGTAATCGGGGCCTCGTCATCTTTTTCGATGGTTGTGATTTCAGTGACTTCTTGCTTGGGACCCTTCTTCTTTTTGATGACACGTTTTGTTGTCTTTACCGTTTTGACATCTCCCGATTCGGTTCGAACTTGGCTTATTTTGACTTCTTCCGGAGCTTCTTCAATGACTTTGGCTGTGTCGCTTTCGTGTGTGTCTGTGAAAGGTGTAGTGATGTCGTCTGTGATTTCTTCAGTCGTGTGTACGGAAACGATAGGTTGTTGGTCATCATTTTGTTCAGTGGTGATGTGTGTTGTTTCTGTTTTCGGACCTACTCGCTTTTTGATGATGCGTTTAGTGATTCGTTTGTGTGTTGGCTTACCTTCTGGCGTTTGAGATTCTTCCACGGTGGTCTCTTCGGGAAGTTCAATAATCTCGACAGGCTTGATATCTGCCACATCTTCCGGCTTGTCTTCTTCGGTAACTGAGACAGTGGTGATCGGGGCCTCGTCATCTTTTTCGATGGTTGTAATTTCAGTGACTTCTTGCTTGGGACCCTTCTTCTTTTTGATGATACGTTTTGTTGTCTTTACCGTTTTGACATCTCCCGATTCGGTTCGAACTTGGCTTATTTTGACTTCCTCCGGAGCTTCTTCAATGACTTTGGCTGTGTCGATTTCGTGTATGTCTGTGAAAGGTGTAGTGATGTCGTCTGTTATTTCTTCAGTCGTGTGTACGGAAACGATAGGTTGTTGGTCATCATTTTGTTCAGTGGTGATGTGTGTTGTTTCTGTTTTCGGACCTACTCGCTTTTTGATGGTGCGCTTAGTGATTCGTTTGTATGTTGGCTTACCTGCTGGCGTTTCAGATTCTTCAACGGTAGTCTCTTCAGGAAGTTCGATTATCTCGACTGGCTTGACATCTGCCACATCTTCCGGCTTGTATTCTTCGGTTACAGAGACAGTGGTAATCGGGGCGTCGTCATCGTTTTCGATGGTTGTGATTTCAGTGACTTCTTGCTTAGGACCCTTCTTCTTTTTGATGACACGTTTTGTGGTCTTCACCGTTTTGACATCTCCCGATTCGGTTCGAACTTGGCTTATTTTGACTTCTTCCGGAGCTTCTTCAATGACTTTGGCTGTGTCGATTTCGTGTGTGTCTGTGAAAGGTGTAGTGGTGTCATCTGTTATTTCTTCAGTCGTGTGTACGGAAACGATAGGTTGTTGGTCATCATTTTGTTCAGTGGTGATGTGTGTTGTTTCTGTTTTCGGACCTACTCGCTTTTTGATGATACGTTTAGTGATTCGTCTGCGCGTTGGCTTACCTTCTGGCGTTTCAGATTCTTCCACGGTAGTCTCTTCGGGAAGTTCGATTATCTCGACTGGCTTGACATCTGCCACATCTTCCGGCTTGTCTTCTTCGGTAACAGAGACAGTGGTGATCGGGGCCTCGTCATCTTTTTCGATGGTAGTGATTTCAGTAACTTCTTGCTTGGGGCCCTTCTTCTTTTTGATGACACGTTTTGTGGTCTTAACCGTTTTGACATCTCCCGAATCGGTTTGAACTTGGCTTATTTTGACTTCTTCCGGAGCTTCTTCAATGACTTTGGCTGTGTCGATTTTGTGTTCATCTGTGAAAGGTGTAGTGATGTCATCTGTGATTTCTTCAGATGTGTGTACGGAAACGATAGGTAGTTGGTCATCATTTTGTTCAGTGGTGATGTGTGTTGTTTTTGTTTTCGGACCTACTCTCTTTTTGATGATTCGTTTAGTGATTCGTTTGTGCGTTGACTTACCTTCTGGCGTTTCATATTCTTCAACGGTGGTCTCTTCGGGAAGTTCGATAATCTCGACTGGCTTGATATCTGCCACATCTTCCGGTTTATCCTCTTCGGTTACAGTGACAGTGGTAATCGGGGCCTCGTCATCTTTTTCGATGGTAGTGATTTCAGTGATTTCAGTGACTTCTTGCTTAGGACCCTTCTTCTTTTTGATGACACGTTTTGTGGTCTTCACCGTTTTGACATCTCCCGATTCGGTTCTAACTTGGCTTATTTTGACTTCTTCTGGAGCTTCTTCAATGACTTTGGCTGTGTCGATTTCGTGTGTGTCTATGAATGGTGTAGTGATGTCGTCTGTGATTTCTTCAGTCATGTGTACGGAAACGACAGGTTGTTGATCGTCATTTTGTTCAGTTCTGATTTCCGTTGTTTTTATTTTAGGACCAACCTTCTTTTTAATAATTCGTTTAATGATTCGTTTGTGTGTTGGCTTACCTTCTGGCGTTTCAGATTCTTCAATGGTGGTCTCTTCGGGAAGT
The DNA here is from genome assembly GCA_951361185.1 of Ochropacha duplaris. Lineage (NCBI taxonomy): Eukaryota > Metazoa > Arthropoda > Insecta > Lepidoptera > Drepanidae > Ochropacha > Ochropacha duplaris. The sequence continues at coordinate 9,873,163 of OX592690.1, forward strand.
TCAAAAATCTCGACTGGCTTGACATCTGCCACATCTTCCGGCTTGTATTCTTCGGTTACAGAGACAGTGGTGATCGGTGCCTCGTCATCTTTTTCGATGGTTGTGATTTCAGTGACTTCTTGTTTGGGACCCTTCTTCTTTTTGATGACACGTTTTGAGGTCTTTACCGTTTTGACATCTCCCGATTCGGTTCGAACTTGACTTATTTGGACTTCTTCCGGTTCTACTTCGATGACTTTGGCTGTGCTGATTTCGTGTATTTCTGTGAAAGTTGTAGTTTTGTTATGTGTCATAATGTTCAATTGTATGATCGAAATGGATATGTTATCGTTGTATAAATTTTTTAGGAAATGCAAAATCTTAATATTATGAAAATCTTTTTTTCTGTAAATTTTAGAAGTAAAACCGATCAATTGATTTTAGACAGTTTTTTAGACGATCTGAATATTTTTAATTTTTTTTTTTGATAAGTGCTCTACTTATGTATATGATTTTATCTTTGGTATATGATTTTACTACTATTTTAATACTAACGTCTGAGAACCTATCTGCATTAATAGATAGACTATGTGGGTCCAGCAGACGTTGTCCTGACCTGAAAAATAACTTAGAAACTCGATTCCAGCGCCATCTACCAGATGGTGATCACCTCGGAACAATAACTAGCAGTGATCACCTACATTCAATGCGATCTCGAGATTTGTCATTTTTCAAACGTCATTGTATACAAAATATATGACAAAAATATTTTACTTCATAAAATATTTTACTTTAACTGTTTTCTTTTGTGCATTTTCCCAATTTTTTAATAGTAATTGTGCTATTCTTGGAGTAGAGGAATCCCAAAAATCAGAGATCATCCAAATCTGTGCTTCGGTGTTTTTGAGTTATAAATGGTGTAAATAACCCGACTTTGCTTTATGTATTATGTCCGGTAAGTAATATTCGACAAATTTAAGGGCGATAGAGGTGGGCGGGTCGCGAATTTACAAAAACTATACGTCATGCCTTGGCCGCACTCATCGCGATAACGCGTATATTCCGGCTATCGTGATGTATGTGGCCAGGTATTCTCGTATACTTCGGCACTTCACGCGAAGCTTCAGGCACATCGCTCCTCTGTCGGTAAGCTCTCGCACATCAAAGGGTTTTATCACGATGAACTCCGCTTGCGTGGCCACATTTCATTATGCGTTTGTAGGGGAAAGGGGCCTAAAGCGGGCACCAGCCTAAAGCGAGCACCCATTTAAAAATCATCGCATATAAACTTAACGTAGTCTCGACTCTCGCGTCCCGTTGGCCTGACCCCCGTACCGCCTCAGTCCCCAGCAGTCGTGGTTCACATCTCCGACAAACAGTGCTGCCCGTGTACGAAAAAAAAGAATTTCAGCATTTTTATGCAAAAAAAGTAACTATATTTTTATTGTTTGGTGTAAAGTGTTTATCTTAGTTTAATTTAGTCATATTTGCATGCAGATATTGAAATAAATATTAGGTTAGGTTCAATGAGAACCCATATGCCCGGTGTGCATGCAATATAATGTAGCTAGTATGATTTACTAAACTATTATATGTATTACTAGCTTTCCGCCCGCAGCTTCGCCTACGTGGATTACAATTCGATGGACGGCTGATTCGTTTTTGTCAGTTATGGATAGTAGATTTATAGATATAGATTTTTGGATAGTTTGGATATTTCAAATTATCCAAAAATAGCTTTTTTATTTTTCATACAAACTTTAACATTCCTTTTTACCCCTATCACGGGTGACAATCAAATAATCCTTCTATACATGTTTCTTTAATTTCATTGATGAGCTAAATACTATACTACAATTAATTTTGATAATAAACAATTTAATGCCCATTAATACACATTTTTCTCTCGCTTAACCTTAAGGTGCCTACTTTGGGCCCCGTTCCCCTACATCGCGATAAACTTTACAAGGCGCATGATGTGGCCGCGACAATTCGCCATAGCCCGAAGTCGAAGTTTATCGCCAGAAATGTTATCGCGATGAGTGCGGCCTAGGCTTTAGAGTCACGAGTCAGACTCTAATAGATTAGCTTTTGTTTATGCATATTAATTACTCGACAAAACCTAATCTATCTTAGTATAAAAATTGACTCAAATGGATTAGCTTTTGGCCTTGGTATTTTCAAAGAAATGCACTGACAAAACCCAGTCAAGTAGAGGCTCACCCCAGCTAAACTTGAAAAGAAGAAATCCGTAAGACCTCACTTCACAATATAATTATCACAGTATTAATATTGAAAAAGATCAAGCAAGTGCCAAAAAAAAGGATTAGGTTAGAAGTGTAAGTGAAGTGTCGCCGTACACTTTGTGGTTTTTTTTTTAAATACGAAAGCACTCTTGGAATTAAAGGGGTAAAAAAAAAGTATACAAACAAATGTACAACTATAATATATAAAAAACTTCTTCGAGGCTGCCGCTGCTGCCGATCGGTAAGGTTCCCAGAAGGCTCGCAGCGTTTCCTCTTTGGATGGCCAAGCTAATGCGTTGGCGGAAAAAGCTCCCCACCCGACGGTCACCCGAGGCCTCGATTAATTTTTTACATAAAATATTTGCGAAACGACGAGCTTCAGATCCCCACGGACCCATGGTCTCAACCGCAAAAGGCATACATTGATAATTTGGACCAATACAGGCGTACTTTTTGAATTTTGAATTTTCCGCACCATTCGCAGCCGCTCCCGCGGCATTACAAGTCACCGGTAAGTGAGATGGCGCAAGTGGCATCCCACACCAACGGCTTGCCGACACTCCACGGGATCAGAGTCATACCATCCGGCCTCTTGGAATTAAATATATGCCAAATATTGAATATAATGTGAGCTGCAAAATTGTCACTCAAATAGAAATTGAATTATTATACTGAAATCAGTGTTTTTGACACCCTTAGTTTGAAATAGTTTGAATATATATTCGATCGTTTAAATACTATCTATTAATAATAATTTCCATGTAACTATCCACGTATTATAGAAGCTAACGATCGGTAAATATCGGTGTCAAATGGACTAGCATTTGTTGCTGCAATGTTAGAATGAATTATCTTACAAAGTCTATGCGATTTCGGTCAATTTCTGTACTAGAATAGATTAGGGTTTGGTGAAGTTTTTGTCAAACAAAATTTTATCTATTAGAGTCTGACTCGTGACTCTAACGGTATAGCCTTTGTAAATTCGCGGGCGGGTAATCTACCAAATATACAAAATTAAGCTAATTAATACATTTGCATGCTTATTTTAAAAGCTGAATCATAATTAAATTTTAAGACCTTATTGTAAAACCACATTTAGAGCAAATAAATATTTCTTTCTTTCATTCCTTCTTTCTAAAAAGTTCATCATTTTCGAGATATTATGTATTGATTTTGAATTTCAGATATTAAATATCTCGAAAATAGTGACACTAGATAATAATCATAAAAGAAATTAATTAATAAATATCCTTGGACATTTTTCACACACGGCTTTTTGATCCCAAACTAAGCAGAGTTTGTGGTATGGAAATTAGATTACTGATATACCGTGACCGGCGGGCGGGGAGCTTTTTCCGCCAACGCATCAGCTTGGCCATCCAAAGAGGAAACGCCGCCAGCCTTCTGGGAACCTTGCCGATCGGCAGCAGCGGCAGCCTCGAAGAAGTTTTTTATGTATTGTAATTGTACATTTGCATGTATATTTTGTACATTTGTTGTAAATAATAAATATATTATGATTACTGATATACTACATAATACAAATTTTTTTGGAAACACTACAGACACAGGGCAAAGAAACATGTTCATGCACACAAATTTTAATGTCTGTCCTCATGATATGCACAGAGACATATGCAAAGGAAAGTATTTTTACCATGCTTTAATCGTTTAAATCGCGATATGGTTTCGTTCTCACGCAAACGCTATATAGGCTTGACCATTTAATTCCCATTTTCTGCAATATTACTCTCGAGAGGAATACCACCCTCTTTTTTTTTAATCCAACCAAACATATCAGTTTAAGTACTTGTATTTATCTTATTACGTTATACTCGTATTATTAACATCAATAGTGTAAAGTGTAGTATTGTAAGGTAAAATTATTACTTATAATAAATAATAGGTGTTTCGGAGCACGGCGCACGGTACGGTGGCCGTGGAGCAGCGGAGTGGGGAGCGGTGTGAATAAACATTGACGCGAACGTGCCCAATCGAGCGGAGATCTCTATCTATTGTAGAGTATAACAGCCTGCGCACGTTGTACTGCCCCGACTTGGCAAAATTCCGCAAAATTAAATATAAACAGAAAACGCGTAAAAACTATCCGGATACTGAATGAGCAATTCACTCGAACATTTCAATGGCGTACAAGAAAATATAGAAGATAACACAAAAAAGATAATTATACCCCGTAAACGTAGGAAAATACCTACAGTAGATTAATAAAAACCATTTGGGATTAATTTTATTATGAATATGTACCTACAATAATTTCTGTACAAAAAGTAATGATATCCCATCAAAAACATAAATGTAAAATGACAGCCATGTTCAATATTATGATATATGCCTTGGTTGTTGACTTCAACGACAAAAGAAGTGAGATCTAAATGGGTGCCAAGAGTTCAATGGTCAGTCCTGAAATTTATTTATAACAACAAAAAGGATAATATATTAAAGCCGAAGGTTTGACTTGGCTAGTGTTCATATTAAAGTCAGTGAACGTATTATATTGACAACTTTATTTTCAATTGATAGAATTCTTATAGCTTTTCCTGTAATCTACAAGCAATTAAATATAATTTTTTTTTTCAATCTTTTAATAAAATAAAACCTATTTATTTTACAATAATCACAAAAATATATTTGAGATCCTCATAATCCCCTTTCATTTGATGAATGACACAGTAAGGTTTGCAAAACTTTTGTTAGAATTTCCTAATTTGTCCCCTGAAAATGACTCTTATTTAAAAAAATATTTATTTACTTTGCACATCTGTGTTTGGGTCATAGGATTACACCATACTACCAAATTTCATCTGATTTGGTCCAGTAGATTCGAGGGGTGGGGGGGGGGGGAATGGTCAATTTTCGTCTTCTCTCATGAATAAAATCAAAACTATTTATTTTACAATAATAACAAAAATATATTTGAGATCCTCATAACAAGCCCCTTCATTTGATATATAGCACAGTAAGGTTTGCAAAATTTTTTTTTTAATTTCCTGATTTGTCCACCTAAAATTTAAAATAAATATTTATTTGCTTTGCTCATCTGTGTTTGGGTCATAAAATGACACCATCCTACCTTTCACCTGATTTGGTCCAGTAGATTTGGACCAAATGTCTGTGACATGACCGGACAGACAGACGCACGAGTGATCCTATTAAGGGTTCCGTTATTTTTGTACTGAACCCTAAAAAAAATTTGGCGTCTTTAAACAGAATATAACACTGATAATTTTGTTGTCTATTTGTCTGTTTGTATACAGGGGGTAATCGTTAAGTATGTCCAGGCGATTATTTCGTAACTATTACAGATATCAAAAAACTTTAAACTGATATCGAAAGTACGTTACTTAATCATTAAAATGACATCAATAAGTTTTTTTTAAATCAAACGAGAAGTATCCAAAATTTTGACATTAAACACTCCCATACATTTAGTACGAGATTAGTAGAAAGGTTTTAGTTTCCTTATTTTAAGGGGTTTAGTACTCAATTTGCCTTAATCTCATTTTATGATTACGTACTTATGATATGATAATAATGATTTTCAAGTAGATATACGTGTATATTAATTATCTTACCACTTCAAATTAGTAATAAACCTTGTTTCAAAATCGCATTCATTTGAACTGGCTGAAAAGCAAAACACTACAAAAATCTGCTTTAAAAAAAAATTGTATTTGCTAAGAAATAAATGTTATTCAATTAAAATATAGTTTTAATACTTTGTTAGGTTAATAAACAGTTTCCTTTAATATCAGTAGTAACCTAAAAAAAACCTTTTAAAATAAGGAAACTGAAACCTTTCTACTAATCCCATACTAAATGTATGGGAGCGTTTAATGTCAAAATTTTAGATACTTATGGTTTGATTTAAAAAAAAATATTGATGTAATTTTACCGATTAGGTAACGTACTTTCGATATCAGTTGATTTTTTTTGGATATCTGTAATAGTTACGAAATAATCACCTGGACACACTTAACGATTACACTCTGTATGTGGGTTTATGCGCGGTAATCTTAGAACGGTTGGTTACGTAATTAGGTACGCTTTACTTAACATTTAGTGTTTGCTTTGAAAAATGAAAAAAAAGCAATAAAAAAATTATGAATAGTTTAGTTCATTTGGCTGAAACTTTGATTAAGTTTGTAAAACGATAATTACTCAAAGTTTATATGAACACAACAATGTAAAAAAATCCCGTCAAGTGAGAGTCGGACTCGCGCACCAAGGGTTCCGTACAAAATTATAGGTGTTTAACTAGTTCGTTCAAGAGTCTTGAACATTTTTTTCCGTTTTTTTTCTATTATGTTGTTTTTTCTGATGTTACTACAAATTTACGGTTTTATTCCTTTACTTGTACTACTTACATCATGTAGCCTACATGATATTGCTTCTTGCCAAATAACGTGGTTCTAAGTAAACGGAAAGGAGCCTACAGGTTTTGAATCACATGCGAGAATCAAAATATGCGGCATAAACGGAGCCGTATTAATAGCCGTCTCTTTTGATTGCGTTGACTTAGAAGTTTGATTTTTTCATTGTTCCTAGGAATTGCAGACCTGAGTATTTGATATTAATTTCAACTTTTTATTTTATTTTTTTAAATAGATAGGCAATTATTTATTATTAAAGATAAAATACTAATAATAATTAAATAAATACACTTTAAAACTAAAACTAATAACTATGTTAGGCCACCTCGGCATGGTTCTGAAGATGCTGGCAGCGTTTCCTCGCTGTATCGCAATGCTGATACGTTGTGTGAGGAAACTGCCAGCTCTTCGGTCCCCAGTACAAAACCTTAACCTATTAGCCAGCTCTTTAAAGAGCTGGCGAGCGTCGGTACCCCACGGACCAAGGGTCTCAACACCGAAAGGAATAAAATTATATTCAGTGCTGAGACCCCATCATTTTTGTCTTTTTAATTTTTCTGCCGCTTCAGCCGCCGCGCCTGCTTGAATGCTGGTTCCATGAAGATGAGAAGGAGCCAATGTGTCCACACAGGTAGCATCCCATACCAGTGCCCTTCCCAAACTCCATGGAACCAGGGTCATCCCGTCCGGTCTCTTAGCGTCGTCTCTGGAAATGCCGGTTAGCTCGAGTAGAGCTGGCACGTTGACGGTGGCAAGAGTGTGGCGTATGATATAATTATAATTTCAACTTAATAACTCCATGCCTTCCTAAGACAAAGTGTTTTGGCAGATGAATTCACAGACAGACAACAAAGTGATCTTATAAAGGTGCCGTTTTTTACTTTTGAGGTACGGAGCCCTAAAAATTTTTAAGCTATTGTATAGCTTTTATCGCAGGCTTTGATGGCGACCGAATCAAAAAATTTCGTAACGAAATAACCTGACACCGTAACCATGACAACAGTCATGTCCTTAGGCACCTAGATATTTTTTTCTTTATAAAATTACTACAAAGGAGTACCTATTCACGACAATTGCGGTGCACTTATGAAACTTCATTTTGGCATACAAACTTTTGACAACACTCATGTCCTTAGGCACCTAACTCAAACTCAAACTCAAATATATATTTATTAAGTAAACTCATACAAGTATTTTTAATCGTCAATTTGATTCATGTTAAATTCTAACGCTCGGTTCGGAAGGTTGCTTTTGCTGAGAAGAGCCGGCAATAAACTCAGAAATTACTCTTTTTAAAAAAGCAACTTAGATCTACATTTTATAATTATTTATATAGTCTTACTGATAATATATGTGTGTTATGGCGGCAAAAAAAGGAATAAAGAAATTGAATTTAGTTACGAGTGATTTAGTAAACAACAAACTCAAGCAGACCAGCCCCCACAAGCAGCACCTGTTCACAAGGTACTGCGTCGACGGCAGTTGGCGGTAGCCGTCGACCGACGGCGGCAGCCGTCGACGTGCCGATGGTAGTCGCCGAAGGAAGCCCCCGAAAACGCGGTTGCAAAAAAAAATGTCTAAAGACAACACACTTTTTTATATTATTATTCGGCGGCGCGACTCCCTCGTCGTCCTTTTCGAATAGATGGGATGAAAAGTATAATGCTATGCAATAGCTTTACCGCGGCAGTCCCCGAGTGCCACAGTTAATTTTTTATTTCTAAAGTTAAGCAGCTTCCGATATAAGTTGTAAATATTTACCTAAAATAACTAGATTTCATTAATGTACCGTTGTTCGAGTAAAAATTTAATATAAAACAGCAATTTAAATTAGTTTTTTTGTAACGAAGTTCCTTATGGCGCGTTGCGGGAAGGTACCCTAACCGGGTAAGATTTGTGTGATGTATTTCGTGTGTACCGAAGATGTACGAAAATGCACGAAGATACACGAGTCGAACCCACGACCGCTTTGTGTTTGCATCAAAGATTGAAAAGCAATCACAATTAGGTACATGTAATCATGATTTCATGTAATCAGTAATCATGATTAAAGTAACCATTAATATAGATTACATGATTATTCGTATTCAATATTTTATATAAAACTTCGTTCCTATTCGTTGTCCCACGACACCACTTCAATTTTTATATCTTGATTCCCGTTTAAATATATAATAGTATCATACGACGTTTTTCAACACACTTGTGAAGAAAATAATAGTAAACAATAATTTTATTTAGTAGATAATACCTAGATAGTTTTTAGGTAGTAAACTTTCCATAAAGATAAGGGCTTCACATCTTATATTGGGCGGTGTAAACATAAATCATTTTCTTCATAACTAGTACTTGTAGACATTTTAATTAATAAATGACTATAATTTCAACAGTGAAAACGAGTTGTGATTTTTTTTTCGCAATGGCGGGAAAAATTAATCAGTTTTCCTCAAGAACTTTATACTACCTGGATAGGACCCTGTCCATACCTACTTGAAGCAAATACCTATCAAGTGCGAAAAAGAGAAAGATAACAACTACGTTGGGACACTGTCTCTTTCTAACCCTACTTACCCTGAATGAAAGAAAGAGAAGTTGTCCCAATGCAGTTGTTATCTTCATCTAACAATGGCGATCGGCCATAGACTAAAATAATGAGGTTTCTTTTATTTTTTTTAGCCACGTACAAAATAATATTATAATTCAAAGTTTTATTTATTAAAGAGAAAACAAAAGTTATATTTGAGTGGAAGTTTTATTTATTAAAAACGTACAAGTTGAAATTATCTATTTTAAAAACGAAGTTGCATGAAATGAGCATGCAATAGGTACTTTAATTTATTTGTACTATTAAACACGATCTTTTTTGTGTCGAAACTTTTTAAAGAACAAAGCAACTCAACCAGAAAAATAACAATAAAAGCCCTATAACTTGTGAAAAATAGCAATGAAAAAGTCAAAGTTTGATTGTGAAATTAGATAAATACTATTCATTCAAAGGACCATATCTTCGCCAGTTTTACGTATGATATAATTTTTCCTAAATCACTACTCTATGTTTATTATTCATGTAACTGTACTGTACAAAAAATAAAAAAGATATCTCTTATTTGTTTCAATACCTATGCACTATTTTGCAAACACCGTCGAACGGAAACGCTAGGTTGTTGTTCGTCATTTTGTACACTGGTGATTTGAGTTGTTTTTATTTTCGTAGTACACTCTTTAAGATGATGCGTTTAGTGATTCGTCTGTGTGTTGGCTTACCTTCTGGCGTTTCAGATTCTTCCACGGTAGTCTCTTCGGGAAGTTCGATAATCTCGACTGGCTTGACCTCAGCCACATCTTCGGACTTGTCTTCTTCGGTAACAGAGACAGTGGTGATCGGGGCCTCGTCGTCTTTTTCGATAGTTGTGATTTCAGTGACTTCTTGCTTTAGACCCTTCTTCTTTTTGATAACACGTTTTGTGGTCTTAACCGTTTTGACATCTCCCGATTCGGTTCGAACTCGGCTTATTTTGACTTCTTCCGGAGCTTCTTCAATTACTTTGGCTGTGTCAATTTTGTGTTCGTCTGTGAAAGGTGAAGCGATATCGTCTGTGATTTCTTCAGTCGTGTGAACGAAAACGATAGGTTGTTGGTTGTCGTTTTGTTCAGTTGTGATTTCTGTTGTTTTTATTTTAGGTCCAACCTTCTTTTTAATAATGCGTTTAGTGATACGTTTGTGTGTAGGCTTACCTTCTGGCGTTTCAGATTCTTCCACGGTAGTCTCTTCAGGAAGTTCAATTATCTCGACTGGCTTGACATCTGCCACATCTTCCGGCTTGTCTTCTTCGGTAACTGAGACAGTGGTGATCGGGGCCTCGTCATCTTTTTCGATGGTAGTGATTTCAGTAACTTCTTGCTTGGGACCCTTCTTCTTTTTGATGACACGTTTTGTGGTCTTAACCGTTTTGACATCTCCCGATTCGGTTCGAACTTGGCTTATTTTGACTTCTTCTGGAGCTTCTTCAATGACTTTGGCTGTGTCGATTTCGTGTGTGTCTGTGAAAGGTGTAGTGATGTCGTCTGTTATTTCTTCAGTCGTGTGTACGGAAACGATAGGTTGTTGGTCATCATTTTGTTCAGTGGTGATGTGTGTTGTTTCTGTTTTCGGACCGACTCGCTTTTTGATGATGCGCTTAGTGATTCGTTTGTGTGTAGGCTTACCTTCTGGCGTTTCAAATTCTTCAACGGTGGTCTCTTCGGGAAGTTCAATAATCTCGACAGGCTTTATATCTGCCACATCTTCCGGCTTGTCTTCTTCGGTAACTGAGACAGTGGTGATCGGGGCCTCGTCATCTTTTTCGATGGTTGTAATTTCAGTGAGTTCTTGCTTGGGACCTTTCTTCTTTTTGATGACACGTTTTGTCGTCTTTACCGTTTTGACATCTCCCGATTCGGTTCGAATTTGGCTTATTTTGACTTCTTCTGGAGCTTCTTCAATGACTTTGGCTGTGTCGAAATCGTGTGTCTCCGTAAAAGGTATTGTGATGTCGTCTGTTATTTCTTCAGTCGTGTGTACGGAAACGATAGGCTGTTGGTCATCATTTTGTTCAGTGGTGATGTGTGTTGTTTCTGTTTTCGGACCTACTCGCTTTTTGATGATGCGTTTAGTGATTCGTCTGCGCGTTGGCTTACCTTCTGGCGTTTCAGATTCTTCCACGGTAGTCTCTTCGGGAAGTTCAATTATATCGACTGGCTTGACATCTACCACATCTTCCGGCTTGTCTTCTTCAGTAACAGAGACAGTGGTGATCGGGGCCTCATCATCTTTTTCGATGGTTGTGATTTCAGTAACTTCTTGCTTGGGACCTTTCTTCTTTTTGATGACACGTTTTGTGGTCTTTACCGTTTTGACATCTCCCGATTCGGTTCGAACTTGGATTATTTTGACTTCTTCTGGAGCTTCTTCAATGACTTTGGCTGTGTCGATTTCGTGTGTGTCTGTGAAAGGTGTAGTGATGTCGTCTGTTATTTCTTCAGTGGTGTGTATGGAAACGATAGGTTTTTGGTCATCATTTTGTTCAGTGGTGATGTGTGTTGTTTCTGTTTTCGGACCGACTCGCTTTTTGATGATGCGTTTAGTGATTCGTTTGTGTGTTGGCTTACCTTCTGGCGTTTCAGATTTTTCAACGGTGGTCTCTTCGGGAAGTTCAATAATCTCGACTGGCTTGACATCTGCCACATTTTCCGGCTTATCGTCTTCGGTTACAGAGACAGTGGTGATCGGGGTCTCGTCATCTTTTTCGATGGTTGTTATTTCAGTGAGTTCTTGCTTGGAACCCTTTTTCTTTTTGATGACACGTTTTGTCGTCTTTACCGTTTTGACATCTCCCGATTCGGTTCGAACTTGGCTTATTTTGACTTCTTCCGGAGCTTCTTCAATGAATTTGGCTGTGTCGATTTCGTGTGTCTCCGTAAAAGGTATAGTGATGTCGTCTGTTATTTCTTCAGTCGTGTGTACGGAAACGATAGGTTTTTGGTCATCATTTTGTTCAGTGGTGATGTGTGTTGTTTCTGTTTTCGGACCTATTCGCTTTTTGATGATACGTTTAGTGATTCGTCTGCGCGTTGGCTTACCTTCTGGCGTTTCAGATTCTTCCACGGTAGTCTCTTCGGGAAGTTCGATTATCTCGACTGGCTTGACATCTGCCACATCTTCCGGCTTGTCTTCTTCGGTAACAGAGACAGTGGTGATCGGGGCCTCGTCATCTTTTTCGATGGTAGTGATTTCAGTAACTTCTTGCTTGGGGCCCTTCTTCTTTTTGATGACACGTTTTGTGGTCTTAACCGTTTTGACATCTCCCGATTCGGTTCGAACTTGGCTTATTTTGACTTCTTCCGGAGCTTCTTCAATGACTTTGGCTGTGTCGATTTTGTGTTCATCTGTGAAAGGTGTAGTGATGTCATCTGTGATTTCTTCAGATGTGTGTACGGAAACGATAGGTAGTTGGTCATCATTTTGTTCAGTGGTGATGTGTGTTGTTTTTGTTTTCGGACCTACTCGCTTTTTGATGATGCGCTTAGTGATTCGTTTGTGTGTAGGCTTACCTTCTGGCGTTTCAGATTCTTCAACGGTGGTCTCTTCGGGAAGTTCAATAATCTCGACTGGCTTGACATCTGCCACATCTTCCGGCTTGTCTTCTTCGGTAACTGAGACAGTGGTGATCGGGGCCTCGTCATCTTTTTCGATGGTAGTGATTTCAGTAACTTCTTGCTTGGGACCCTTCTTCTTTTTGATGAAACGTTTTGTCGTCTTAACCATTTTGACATCTCCCGATTCGGTTCGAATTTGGCTTATTTTGACTTCTTCTGGAGCTTCTTCAATGACTTTGGCTGTGTCGATTTCGTGTGTCTCCGTAAAAGGTAAAGTGATGTCGTCTGTTATTTCTTCAGTCGTGTGTACGGAAACGATAGGTTGTTGGTCATCATTTTGTTCAGTGGTGATGTGTGTTGTTTCTGTTTTCGGACCTACTCGCTTTTTGATGATACGTTTAGTGATTCGTCTGCGCGTTGGCTTACCTTCGGGCGTTTCAGATTCTTCCACGGTAGTCTCTTCGGGAAGTTCGATTATCTCGACTGGCTTGACATCTGCCACATCTTCCGGCTTGTCTTCTTCGGTAACAGAGACAGTGGTGATCGGGGCCTCGTCATCTTTTTCGATGGTAGTGATTTCAGTAACTTCTTGTTTGGGACCCTTCTTCTTTTTGATGACACGTTTTGTGGTCTTAACCGTTTTGACATCTCCCGATTCGGTTCGAACTTGGCTTATTTTGACTTCTTCTGGAGCTTCTTCAATGACTCTGGCTGTGTCACTTTCGTGCTTTTCTGTGAAAGGTGTAGTGATGTCATCTGTGATTTCTTCAGATGTGTGTACGGAAACGATAGGTATTTGGTCATCATTTTGTTCAGTGGTGATATGTGTTGTTTTTGTTTTCGGACCTACTCGCTTTTTGATGATGCGCTTAGTGATTCGTTTGTGTGTAGGCTTACCTTCTGGCGTTTCAAATTCTTCAACGGTGGTCTCTTCGGGAAGTTCAAAAATCTCGACTGGCTCGACATCTGCCACATCTTCCGGCTTGTCTTCTTCGGTAACTGAGACAGTGGTTATCGAGGCCTCGTCATCTTTTTCGATGGTAGTGATTTCAGTAACTTCTTGTTTGGGACCCTTCTTCTTTTTGATGACACGTTTTGTGGTCTTCACCGTTTTGACATCTCCCGATTTGGTTCGAACTTGGCTTATTTTGACTTCTTCTGGAGCTTCTTCAATGACTTTGGCTGTGTCAATTTTGTGTTCGTTTGTGAAAGGTGTAGTGACATCATCTGTGATTTCTTCAGTCGTGTGAACGGAAACGATAGGTTGTTGGTCATCATTTTGTTCAGTGGTGATGTGTGTTGTTTCTGTTTTCGGACCTACTCGCTTTTTGATGATACGTTTAGTGATTCGTCTGCGCGTTGGCTTACCTTCTGGCGTTTCAGATTCTTCCACGGTAGTCTCTTCAGGAAGTTCGATTATCTCGACTGGCTTGACATCTGCCACATCTTCAGGCTTGTCTTCTTCGGTAACAGAGACAGTGGTGATCGGGGCCTCGTCATCTTTTTCGATGGTAGTGATTTCAGTAACTTCTTGCTTGGGACCTTTCTTCTTTTTGATGACACGTTTTGTGGTCTTAACCGTTTTGACATCTCCCGATTCGGTTCGAACTTGGCTAATTTTGACTTCTTCTGGAGTTTCTTCAATCACTTTGGCTGTGTCGCTTTCGTGTGTGTCTGTGAAAGGTGTAGTGACATCATCTGTGATTTCTTCAGTCGTGTGAACGGAAACGATAGGTTGTTGGTTGTCATTTTGTTCAGTTGTGATTTCCGTTGTTTTTATTTTAGGTCCAACTTTCTTTTTAATTATGCGTTTAGTGATTCGTTTATATGTAGGCTTACCTTCTGGTGTTTCAGATTCTTCCACGGAAGTCTCTTCGGGAAGTTCGATTATCTCGACTGGCTTGACATCTGTCACAGCTTCCAGCGTGTCTTCTACGGTAACCGATACAGTGGTGATCGGGGCCTCGTCATCTTTTTCGATGGTAGTGATTTCAGTAACTTCTTGCTTGGGACCCTTCTTCTTTTTGATGACACGTTTTGTTGTCTTTACCGTTTTGACATCTCCCGATTCGGTTCGAACTTGGCTTATTTTGACTTCTTCTGGAGCTTCTTCAATGACTCTGGCTGTGTCACTTTCGTGCTTTTCTGTGAAAGGTGTAGTGATGTCATCTGTGATTTCTTCAGTCGTGTGTATGGAAACGATAGGTTGTTGGTCATCATTTTGTTCAGTGGTAATGTGTGTTGTTTCTGTTTTCGGACCTACTCGCTTTTTGATGATGCGCTTAGTGATTCGTTTGTGTGTAGGCTTACCTTCTGGCGTTTCAGATTCTTCCACGGTAGTCTTTTCGGGAAGTTCGATTATCTCGACTGACTTGACATCTGCCACATCTTCCGGCTTGTATTCTTCGGTAACTGAGACAGTGGTGATCGGGGCCTCGTCATCTTTTTCGATGGTAGTGATTTCAGTAACTTCTTGCTTGGGACCCTTCTTCTTTTTGATGACACGTTTTGTCGTCTTTACCGTTTTGACATCTCCCGATTCGGTTCGAACTTGGCTTATTTTGACTTCTTCTGGAGCTTCTTCAATGACTCTGGCTGTGTCACTTTCGTGCTTTTCTGTGAAAGGTGTAGTGATGTCATCTGTGATTTCTTCAGTCGTGTGTATGGAAACGATAGGTTGTTGGTCATCATTTTGTTCAGTGGTAATGTGTGTTGTTTCTGTTTTCGGACCTACTCGCTTTTTGATGATGCGCTTAGTGATTCGTTTGTGTGTAGGCTTACCTTCTGGCGTTTCAGATTCTTCCACGGTAGTCTTTTCGGGAAGTTCGATTATCTCGACTGACTTGACATCTGCCACATCTTCCGGCTTGTATTCTTCAGTAACAGAGACAGTGGTGATCGGGGCCTCGTCATCTTTTTCGATGGTAGTGATTTCAGTAACTTCTTGCTTGGGACCCTTCTTCTTTTTAATGACACGTTTTGTGGTCTTAACCGTTTTGACATCTCCCGATTCGGTTTGAACTTGGCTTATTTTGACTTCTTCCGGAGCTTCTTCAATGACTTTGGCTGTGTCGCTTTTGTGTTTGTCTGTGAAAGGTGTTGTGATGTCAGCTGTGATTTCTTCAGTCGTGTGTACGGAAACAATAGGTTGTTGGTCGTCGTTTTGTTCAGTTGTGATTTGCGTTGTTTTAATTTTAGGTCCAACCTTCTTTTTGATGATACGTTTCGTGATTCGTTTGTGTGTTGGCTTACCTTCTGGTGTTTCAGATTCTTCAATTGTGGTCTCTTCGGGAAGTTCTATAATCTCGACTCGTTTGATATCTGCCACATCTTCCGGTTTATTCTCTTCGGTTACAGAAGTGGTGATCGAGGACTTGTTATCTTCGATGGTTGTGATTTCAGTGACTTTATGTTTTTCATTTGTGAATTTTAGTTTAGTTTTTTCAATATTTGGAATTTCTTCTTCGGTTATCATCTCCTCAATTTGAACATTTGCCGTCATTTTAGGTATGTGTAAATATTCATCGGGCATTTCGATCGTACTTTTCTCAGAGTCATCTGCTATTGACGTGTCATCTCCATCGTATTCCTCGATATTTACATCATGACTTATCGTTCGCATTGGTTTATCAGCATCCTTGTCATCTAACATTTCTTCAATGACGACGTCACCTTCATCTGATGCCAGTAAATTGGTTTTCTTTTTTTTTCGTAATATTGTTCGTTTTGTTTTAACTTGCATTGGTTCATGTTGTCCAGGAACTTGAATGAATTTAGTTACTATTTCTTCCGTCTCTTCTATATCGGATGATTTTGGAGAACTTGCAGTTAACACTGATTCATCTGTAAAATTATCCCACAATTATAGCTATAATTAATTCCGTTTTATTTGAGGCGAATAACAAAAAGTTTTTATGTAGATTATTATTTTTTTCATTTTATCATCGAAAAATATGTGTATACAGGGTGTCCGGTTATTAGTACGACAAACTGAAGTGGCAGTTATGTGGGAGGGTCACCTAGTAAATATACAATAATGACCTCAGTAAAAGTATCACCATTTTCGAGATAGGTATTAAATATCTAAAATTAAAAAATCAAAACATAAATCAGAAATATTATTGGAATAAATTATACTCAAACTAATAATATTTACCTACAAGTAAAAAGTTGGTAAACTTATTAGTTTGAGTATAATTGAAAAATCTGATAAAATTAGTTTTTGTATTCCAGTTAACATTATCATTCTCCTAATTTGTAATGTTTAATTCTGTGCCTCCTGTGAAAAGTGATACAAGTCAAAAATCAACACTTTACAGGAGAGCAAAAACAAGATTTAAAAAAATCTAGTTCACGATCTAAGTGGGCTAGGATAAACTTCAGTACTTTTGTAGGTAAAACTTTCACTTTCACTGTGCATTTCAATTCTTCTGTTAAATATAATAGTTTCAAAGTTTATCCTGAAAAACCTTTGAACTGTAGGTACCTGTTATTATTTCTAATACATGCTAAAGTTCCGTGATAAATGATACAAGTACAGGTTAATTAAGTTGTCTCTAAATATATTGAAAAATAAAATGTGAAAATAAATACACGGTGTCCCAAAACTAACACGCCAGAGTGACACTGGAGCTAGATTGGCTTCAGGTCTATCAGATAATATCAACATGACCTTAGTAAAAGTTTTATGGTTTTCGAGATACTGCCACTTTTAAAAAAAATACGCTATCTTTAGGGTTCCGTACCCAAAGGGTAAAAACCCTATTACTAAGACTTCACTGTCTGTCCGTATGTCCGTCCGTCTGTCTGTTACCAGGTTGTATCTCAAGAACCGCGTTAGCTAGACAGTTGAAATTTTCACAAATCATGTATTTCTGTTGCCGCTATAACAACAAATACTAAAAACAAAATAAAATAAATATTTAAGGGGGGCTCCCATACAAAAAACGCTATTTTTTTGCCCTTTTCTGCTCGATATCATCACCAGGCTGTATCTCAAGAACCGCGATAGCTAGACAGGTGAAATTTTCACAAATTATATATTTTTGTTGCCGCTATAACAACAAATACTAAAAACAAAACAAAATAAATATTTAAGGGGGGCTCCCATACAAAAAAACGCTATTTTTTTTGCCCTTTTATGCTCGATATCATCACCAGGCTGTATCTCAAGAACCGCGATAGCTAGACAGTTGAAATTTTCACAAATTATGTATTTCTGTTGCCGGTATAACAACAAATACTAAAAACAAAATAAAATAAATATTTAAGGGGGGCTCCCATACAAAAAACGCTATTTTTTTGCCCTTTTCTGCTCGATATCATCACCAGGCTGTATCTCAAGAACCGCGACAGCTAGACAGTTGAAATTTTCACAAATTATATATTTTTGTTGCCGCTATAACAACAAATACTAAAAACAAAACAAAATAAATATTTAAGGGGGGCTCCCATAAAAAAAAACGCAATTTTTTTGCCCTTTTATGCTCGATATCATCACCAGGCTGTATCTCAAGAACCGCGATAGCTAGACAGTTGAAATTTTCACAAATTATGTATTTCTGTTGCCGGTATAACAACAAATACTAAAAACAAAATAAAACAAATATTTAAAGGGGGCTCCAATACAACAAACGTGATTGATTTTTTTGCCCTTTTTTGCTCGATATCAATAATGGCAACAGTTAGGCTCTTGAAATATTCACAAAATGTTGAGTTGTATTTTTACTTTAATAATAATTGATAAAAATAAAATAAATATTTAAGGGGGGCAAAAGGCATAATAATCACGTTTGTTGTATGGGAATACAACAAACGTGATTATTTTGCCTTTTTTACGGAACCCTTCGTGCGCGAGTCCGACTCGCACTTTGGTTTTTTTTTGGTCTTTTTTTCGCCTGTTTTGGCTATAAATAACTTATAGGTTTTTTTCTTAGTTGGTTGAGACAATCTAGTAATCATTTTATTTGAAACTAGTACACTATGCTCAAAAAATAACTAAGTTGTTTCATTTTAAGTCATTGCGAAAATCGTAACTAAAGTTTGACTAATTACTGTGAAAAAAAATTGTACTGGACTGAATCAGCAAAATTATCTTAAAAACTAGCCTAGTGTTATTTCGAAAATGGCATAACATTCGTAGTTTTTTTTTGCCAAAAGTTATAAATTCCAATTTTTGTCAATTAAGTCGTGCTACTTGGAAAATACTACAATTAAAAAAAATATTTAATAAATGGTGCAGGCGTCTTTTGTCGCCAAATTACTCACAGAGATTTTTTTAAAAGCATAAAAGTGGCTATATCTCGAAAACCAGAAAACTTTTACTGAGGTCATGTTAATGTTATCTGATTGATCTGAAGCCAATCTAGCTCCAGTGTCACTCTGGCGTGTTATTTATGGGACATCCTGTATAATCACACTTATACCACGAAGTACGAAAAATAATTTGTGCAGCAATTACTTAAATACAAATTGAAATAAATCTATATTCACGTCATTTTTGTAAAAATCCTGCCAGTTATATCACTTCGCACAAAATTATCTCCGATACTATAGTAGATAAAAGAACGTGAGTTACAAAAAAATACTATTTTTTTTCTTATCATTCCTACGTAAAAATTAAAAAAAAGGTACAACTCAATTTAGATCACATTTCACAGGAGGCACAGAATTGTAAAATTGTTTTACTCCGTTGAGATTTCGAAAATAGAGTAAATATATTTTATATCCTTAAAAAGTATACTTTTAGTCTCTTTGTGGCAATTTTGTGTATAGTTACAACTAAATTTTTATGGGTATGTAAACTTCTACCTCCAAAATTGAAGAAGTAAAATCGACTGTTTCAGACATTTTAATCGTGTAGGTATACGGAACAGTTGATTTTATTTCGCGATTTAATAAACGCAAATATAAAGGGATGGTAACTTACCATTTAATTGAGATTCTTGTTCTGAAATAGTTAAACCACAAGTCATATCTTCCTCAGTTGTCACTTTGCTTATCAAGGTTTTAGGTTGTTTTTCAAAATATGGCAATATTTGCTCATCAACAAACTCGTTTGACACATGAATTTCACTTGCCACAGTTAAATCAGGATTTAATTGTTGTAATTTAGGTTTTACTAAATTGAATTCGATTTCACGTTGGATGCTTTCATTGTCTGTTATTATTAATGGTATCATGGTGGTAGTTGTTATATTTGTAGTTTCAGTCTGTGTCTTTTGTGTTTTTAATTCGCTTATCTGTGAATTAAGGAAATTTTCTGTGCATTCAATATGTGTTAATGGAATTATTGTATTTTCAGCCACTACTGGTTTATCTCTAACAGTTGGTAAATTATTTTGTGAGTCATCATGAACGACTTCATGTACTGTAATGCCCTTTGTAGTAGTAAATGATAACAATGCATAGCTTTCGGTTTTGTTAATAGGTTTTGTTTCTTGTTCATCGTCACGTAAATTTTCGATTTCTTGACTAACAATAACTTCAGTGTTAAGTATAGATTGTTGTTCAGTAAAAAGTGGACGAGCATTTGTACTCAAGTCATCGAATACTTCTTTTAAATCTGTTTCTTTTTCTATTACTTGTACTTCCATTACTTGTTTTGCAGAAGTTTCAACTATTTTTTCTGATGCTTCATGTAAATCTGCTTTAATGTCTTTAAAATCAGATTCTTTATCGCCATGTAAGATTTCTATTGCTTTTAAATGCTTTTGTAAATTATCGTGTGTAACAATGGCTGTTAAAGGTTTTGAAATAACATTTTCAAAACTTTTTACATTGTTAGACAGTGTAATTTCTGTATTAATTGTACTTTCATGCGGAATAATGACAACGGTTGCATCATATTTTTGATAATTAGGTTTTTGTTCTAATTCTCTTTCTTTATATACTGCTTCCACACTACTTGTTATTGCAGCTTGAATATCAATTACATCAGTTGTAACTTTTGATTTTAATGTTTTTTGTACGGTCATAATAGCTTCACTTTCAGCTACTACAATTTCTGTTTGTTCAATAGCATCTGTAACTACTGGTGTAACAGCTGATATTTTAGAAACAGTATTTTCATTTCTAAAATCTTTTGTACCTTGAGATGTTATCACTTCTTCAGTATAGGCAATTTTTCCATAAACATCATCCATTTTTATCAATGCTTGTTTTGCATCTGAGTCAAAATCATCAGTTTTTTCTAGTTGATCACACTGAGATAGAATTTCTGTTGTTTCTAAGCTTTGCTGACAAGTAATTGAAATTTCTACATTTTGTCGATCAGGGGCCGTAACAATAAACAATGATTTTTCCTTTTCAACTGTAACATTTTCATCATATTCCGGTGCTTGCAGTGCTGTTAAGGATACAACTGGTTTTATTTTGGTATCACTTACTTTTCGTGGTATTTGTCCTTCTGATGTATGAACTAATATCTCTTGTTGGGTAATAGCATCTGATGTAGTAGTTGTTTTATTTGCTTTTGCTTGTAAAATGCTATCAGTTTCCAAAATTATAGGAGCTATTTCAGGTTTATTTTCTTCGACAATGATTGCTTGACTAGAATCGATGTTCACTGATGCCGCAAAAGTATTTGGTGAGCTATCAGTTTTAAAAATACTTTCTTTTTCAGAATAATTTGTAGAACTTACAACGATTTCATGGTGAGTTATATTTTCAACATTAGCATTTTTAGCCAAAGTCTGAATGATGCCTTCTGCAGTTCCTACACTTGAATCAACGATTGTTTCAGAAGATACCGCTACTGGCCGCCCGCTTATGTCTGCAAATGCTGTGAATGTTTCAGGTAAAGAGGGCACATGATAGTAGTCTTCTTTTTCATGTTTTATAATTTCTGTTACTTTTACAGACTCTTCAAGCGGTACAATGAGTGGGCTAATAGACTTTACGTCCGGCTGCATGTCAGTCTGTAAGGGTGAATGGGTATCCAAAACCTTATTCTCAATAATTTGAAGTGATGCCAAATTAGTGGAAGAAATATGAGCTTCTTCATAGTTTGGAACCAATGTATTTAAATTTTCAAAATCATCGCGAGGATTTACTGTAGATGTCTCAGCTACTTTGTGATCAACATTTATATCAACTTTAGCAAATTGATTAAACTTATTTTTATCAGCAGTAAGTTCCTGTTCAGAATAATTAGCAACAGTTTCAATGACGCTAAGACTTTTGTTATCCATGAAAACAGTTGAAGCTGTAGTTTGAAGGGTTTGAGTTTCATCCAATTTTTGTATTTGTTCTTCAATATTAGTTTGGATAACCGCGATTTCTTTTTGTAAATCTTGATATTCTGATGCATTTTCAAGTACTTTCTGCGGTATAGTCAAAACATCTACATGATCAGATGTGTTTACTTCATGCGATAATGAAGTTTTGAGGTGATGTGTCGGGGTGGGCTGTGCACACGCCATATCAGGGATTTTATTTAAATGTAATTTTGTTTCAGATTCAGATATTTCTATTTCTGAAACAGTTATAGGTACATTTGGCACTAAAGATGGAGTTGCACTATCGGCTCTATGACTCGTATATTCTTCTATAATTTCCTTATCGTGTACATTCGGGTGAGATATTATTTTAGCATGTGTCGTTATAAAAGTCTCAGTTGCCATTTCTTTTTCTGCCTTATCTGAAGGTTTAAGGTTGTTTGTTGAAGACATCTGCATAGTTTCTGAAGTCATGATAGTTTCAATACCTTTTATTTCTACATCAGCAATAGCACTTGGTTTCTCTTCTTTAATTAAAAAATCTTTTTCTTTTTCATGAACACTGATTTCTTCAATTTGATTTTTATCCAACGTTGATATTGAAACCCCTGCTTGTATACCCTGTATTGTTGGAACAGCTTCAAATAATAGCTCTGAATCATGAATGTTAGTTTCTATGTTAAATTTATGCTGGAATTCATTGATTCCAACTGCAGCTCTTTTACTTGATATAGATTCAGGAATAAATTCGGTTTCCTTTATTTGAGCCGTTGTTACAGTATTATTCAAACTTGCATGCAGAGTCAAATCTTTATCAACTGAAACTTGTTGAGGCATTTCACGGACAAACAACTCACCTTCCTTTTCATGTGTTTCATCAATCGATACAATCAAACTGTCTTTTGAACTTATATTGATGTTTGCTTCCTGTACTGCTGGAATTTTCAATGCTGATAGCGATCCTTCTTTTTCTTGAACATCATGAACTTCAGTTATAATTTGATTTGATACAAGAACATCTGTTTGAGCTGTTTCAGTTGGTACGATAAGTTCAGGATAATATTTTCCTGATTTATCTTCTACAAAAACTTCCCCAACCTGAAGTGATTCTAATAAATCAAAATTAAGTTTAGATTTGACTTTCTTGTCAATATCAATACTTCCAACTTCACTCTCTTTTATTTCATCATGAACTTCTGAGACACTTATTCCCATTAAAGGAGAAAAAGCTATCGTTGCATTCGATTCATTAACTGGCAATAGCTGTAAATTTGTTTCTTTTATAGTTGTTATATTTTCCGATATGTTTAATGCATCTTTTAATAGAAAAGAAGATTTTGCATTTTCTAGAGGTGTATTGCTTTCTTCAAGTTTAGATACTGATGAGCTGGCGAGAACTTGTGAGGTGATTAAACTTTCGGATGTAATAACACTTTTATGAGCTTTATTTTCGTATTTTATTTTATTAATATGATACTCATCTACAGATCCACTCACTTCTGTTTCAGTTACTAATAATGGTTCAACTTCAGATAAAGATTGCTTCACGAGGACTTTAGTAGTTTCCTTTACTTTTAAAGGTACTTCTTTTTCTTGAACTTGATGCATATCACTTATGAGAGGATAATTTGCATCGAACTTTAGGTTTGCTGTGATTTCGTTTATTAATTTTTCTGATACAATATGAGTTACTTGACTAGAAGCTACTACTTCAACCTTATTATCGGGAATCTCAGTTGCAATTGTATTTACATATGGTATCATATCTTCGTCCAGGGTACGGGTTTCATCTTCTTGATAATAATCTTGAGTTTCTTTTGGCTGTAGAGGCATAATAGACGTTTTCGTTTCTTCAATTACTTTTTTACTTGTTTCATTTACTTCTGTTTCTCTCTTCTGTTTTTTTGACTTAATACGCTTCTCATCTGTGAAACCATATTATAGTGTGTACAAAATTTTCTTAACCATTTTGTTTGTATTTTGTATTATTTAAAGCACTAAACTATTTGCATATAATAGGGTGAGTAATTGACATGAGAACCTAGGGCCACATTTAAAATGATTGAAAACAGCGAATAGTGATCAAAGAAGTAGCAACTCAAAAATACAATTTATAAGAATTAATCGATGTTAGCAACATTATTGATTTGTTGCAATGATTTACAATTTGTATGCCTAATTTCATCACGATTAGTAGGTATTGCCATCGACTTATCAAGAGGTATCATTTCAACAATCTCATACAAAATGACGGGCTGGCTGCCTTGGTTGGTTGCCTATCTGAGTTTCTTGCCGGAGTCTTCTCAGTTTAAGTGTATTCCGAACCGGTGGTAGAGTCAATTGTAACTTTCATAAGTGCCTTACCAGGGCCTAAACTGAATAAATGAGTTTTGAATTTGAGTTTATCACGCCACAGGTCGAGGGTTCGATTCCTATCCAGGACAGACGTTATCATATGTGCATGAACGAACATGTCTGATTTTCCCGAATCTGGGTATAGTTATGTATTGAAGTACCTATGTATTTAAATAAAATGCATAAGTAGTAGTATCAGTTAAGTAGTTTCAATAGTATGCTCTGCTTAGTTTCAGATCGGATGGCCTTGTCTAAAATAGATCCAGTATATTACATTAGTGTAAATACAAAAGTTGTAGATCTCTTTATTACCTACAACTTTGCTATTTAACTTTTTTACATAGGACTTGTAGTTTTGCCGGAAATAGAGATAAATCGTTTTTTACCCTTAAAACCCCCTTCCACTTCCCGACCTCAGATCGCCCGTAATTTAAATTTCCTTTCATTTTTGTTATATTCTCTTCCTTTTACAATGGGTTTCATCCTACTATATTTTTTTAACTTTAATATGATAAAACGATTTTTGGTTCAATCTTTAAAATAAGATACTTGTCCTGATTAAAATTAATATAATCTCTAACCACATTTATTCAGTTTAGGCCTGATAAGTCATTTAGGAAGATGCGATACGAGTATTTGAATTTATCACCGGTTCGGAATACGCAGTCCTACAAGGAACTCTGACAGACTGACCTATCAAAGCATAGCGTATGCCGCTGGAAACTTAATGCACATAATATGTTCTTTATATAACGTTAGATATCAATCACTAAAGGCAGGTTTTTGTAAAACCGCAGAGTTGAAAGCTAGTAGGTATACATAATATAAGTCAGGTAGTAAAATGATTTCATGGAATTCGATTTAGTTACTTCATACTCTAGAATCAGTCATTTACCTACTCCAATCTCATAATTACTCACCCTGTGTTGGATAGTGTATTAGAAAGCTGTTCAAGTATATTGTGTGTGTTATAATATTTGTCAGTGTTTAAATTATGTTGTGATGGATAAAACATTAAAAATAAAATACTTACACGCATCTTGAATCATTTCATTAATCATTCACTATGGGCTATTATTTGTGTAAAACGAAGCGCATTCTTAAAGTTAATATACTAATTGAAATTGCATTAATATAGAAGCACTAAGTAGGTATAATTGTAAAATTCATATTTTTTGTTAAAATTCCTATGAAATTGAATGAATAATCCAAATTATTGACGAAACGAACAGTTGGTAGATAACATATTTATTAGGTACCTATGTTGACATTAATTCTATGTATTGTGTTTTATAAAATGTGGATTTGCAACTACATAGGTATAAAACAATTGCTATGCATTTTGGCAAAACCAAAGATCACACGCACGCAACGAGTCTCCGGTCCGGACTCCGCTTGTTTTCATTAATAAATCTGTCATGAATATAATACTTTATGCATAGATTAAGAATTGGTCCTCGCGCCGCTCTGACGCGCGACGATTTATTCAACTATGACTTTATGTCTATTATAGAACACTATTAACATACCTCTTTCTCTAAAAGGAGAAATGTTATGCTGTGAATGGGCGCTATGAGCACACCTAAAGGAATGAGTCGGGTATCAATTTGACGTCTATTGATTCCACAGATATGAAAAATCTTAGTCTAGTTTTTTATACTCGTACGTCGTAATCATTAACAAAATGCAGGTCTTGAATTATCTCCTTGTCGTAAAATATTTCATTACCTATCATATTTCCATAATATATACCTAACATTTTTTACTCGTTGAAAATAAAGGAAAACTTACTGCTTACAATCGCATTAGACAACAAATAAATGAAATTAACTTACTAAATTGTAGGTATTTAACAATTTTCTGTCTTCAGTGGCACTTCGGAATAGCCTTGCGAAAAATATGTTAATAAAGCCAAAAAAAGTCGGCTTACCATAAGAAATGGTATAAAATTACATTATTATTCAAAGCATGAAATAGTTAATATGCAAAAAAGCGGTTGTTTAATAAATTGATAATAATTAATCAAAGATGCAATAAAATGTATTAATAGAAATATATACCTACTATTAAAACTCAATTACACTTACCCTTTACATCGACCTTCTCATCTATCGTGGTATCTGTTGCAAAAATGATAAATCTAGATAAATATTCATACATTAGTCTCTTATTCAAGGTACTTAGTTAATTTATATGAAGAGAAGTGCTTCTAATTCAAGTTCATAAGGTTCGCCTTAATAAATATTACTATAATCATTAATTTTTATGATTGAATTATGAATCCCTCTTGAACAAGTAATGTTTTTTTAACATTCCGCGTATGACTTAGTATATAATTAACCAATACGCACTTAAAGACAAAGATAATAAAGCCAATAAATACATGGAGGTAATATTATTGCAGTAAAGATTTTTTTTATTAATTTACCTGTGATCACTTTAGTTGTTATTGTTTCTGCGACATTCTCAGCCGATGATTCAACGAGAACCTATAAAAAAGAAAATGATAAGTCAGACAGTCTAAAAAATAGGGAAAATTCCCGAGGGTTCAAGGTATTATACCAAATTTCATGAAAATCAGTTCAGCGCTTTAGCCATAAAAATTAAGCAGTCGGACAGAAAGAGTTGTTTGCATTTTTATTGGTCTAATACCAATTTGGATTGCTAGATAATTCATAATTAGTAGGTACACTTCGTTATTATTCAGATGATTAATTTTAATATATGCAGATATGTATGTATTACATTGATATTATTATTGAAAGTTGTTACCTACCTCATGAGCTGCCTTTTTTTCCCAAGAACGTGGTTTGAAGTCTTCAGGATAGAAATGAGCGATTACTTCTTCAACGGAACTATGTTTTAATTCAACCATTTTTAAGAAAGCTCTGAATCCAACCTTTGCAGCAATCACATCTTCATCTTGTGCAGTTTCTTCGGTAAGTACTTCTGTTATCAACGCTCCATGACCTTGCCGTTCCACTAATTGAACTAAAGCCGACTGAGATTGTGGAAATCTTAGTGCTGGGAAGTACTTAGAATCATATAAGCCCTCTATTTGTTCTATTGTGATACCACTTCTCATCATATATCCGATTTTAGCTAATTCCCGTAACGGCGATTCACCTGGGCCAAATTCTTTAGCGTTAATAACTTCAAGCAATTCATTAATTTCTGCAACTATTTTAGAATCGGACTCAACCATTTTTATAATACCTTTACGTGATTCGTAAGTATTTTCAAATGGTTGAACGGTTTCTTCATGTTGCTGTTGTGAAGATACTAAATAATCATTTGGCATGATAATTGGTTCTTTTTTGTCTACTTTTGGCTTTTCAATGGGCTGAATTTCTTCAGTGACTGGAGTAAATTCCTTAGGGCCTTCAAGTGATTTTTTTGATGTTACTTGCACTTTTACTTCCTCTTCGTGTTTTACTACAGTTCTTGATTTAATTTTATCTTTGACTTGTTTTGCCTTAATTTTCTTAATATCTTCTCCTTTATCAAAAACTTGCAGTTTAGCTTTAGTAATAGCCATCCCTATATCACTAACAGCTTTACACATGTAAATACCCTCCAGTTCCTTTACAGCTTTGCTTATGGTGCAAGTTGTTCGGTTATTTTCATTTTCAATTATATAACGACTATCTGTTCTTATTACTTTCCCATCTTTATACCAAAGTATTTCTAAGGAAGACAATAAGATAATTTAAAATTATTTATCAATATTAAACAAATAAAAAAATAATCAAGTTTCTATTTCTGACTAATTTAATATTAAGGCCCATAATTTTCCGAGTTTTCCATCTTGATGTAATTAATTTAAATTCCATGAAAATCGTCTGATTGATATGTGTATGTTACTTTAAGAAACGATAGTAGAATACCACTGTACAATCTGAACATTTCATGAGCAACATTACTTCAGATTGAAGAAGTGATTTTTTGCCTACATCTATCACACGTAGCATATTTTTGTAATGTTAATAGATTTTGATGGAAACTTTAAAAATAATGACGATTTTATCTGCTAGCTTGGCAGCAGTCACCGAACTAACTTAATGGCGCCAATCAAAGTCAACGTCATATCTCCAGCTACTGAGAACATGTACTCCCGCGCTTTTATAGTTTTCAAATAATTTAGAATTTTCGAGGACTGGGGTGTGTCATACCCCACCTAGTATACGGAGGGTTAATATTAAATAAAATTTTAGTTTGATAGGTATAATTGCTGTTACAACATTATAGATTATGAGATGGCCGAATATAGTTTACTAGCCCGCAGTTTCACTCACGTTCCCGAGGGATGTTATCTTTTCCCGGGATAAAAAGTATTCTATGGGTATGATGTGCCTGTATATCAAGTTTAATCAATATGTGTTTAGTCGTTTTTGCGTGATTGAGTAACAAACATCCAAACATACAAACTCACATTTATAATATTAAGGAGGATTAAAATAATTGCTTGCAGTTTTGTCAAGATGGCCTATGCAGACATAGGCAGATAAAACGGCCTGCATTATGGATGCTATTCACATACATATCTTTAAAGGACCCTAAATTATAATGGGATGACTTCGAAATCGTAATCACCTAAAGTTCGTAGAGTATAGAAATATCGTGCTTTGGAGCATAAAGAGGTGAAAACGTAAATCTATGATCGCTTTACTCTTGTGTTTTAGAAGTGGCGACGAAAAGCAAATCGTTCTTATGCATCTGCCCTAAGATTGGAGCTTACTCTGACTCTCAATTCAGGGGCTATCTGTATGGTCTATGATAAATAGGTAGTTCAATAATAATTAATGATGCGATAAAAGGACCTACGTGATAATATCAATGTGTAATTATTACCTGGAGTAGGATTCCCGCTATAAATAGCATCAAATAAAACAGTTTCTTCTTCATTGACACGTTCACCTAATATTTCTTTCACGAATGTAGGAACTGATTGAGTTGCTGAAAGTATATTTCAATTATCATTACTATCGTACATACTTAATACACTATAATTATGTATAAAAGTGACCTAATATGGTCCATCCAAATTGTCTGAATTTAGTAGGACAATTCAGTCATATAATTAGAGCGCCTTTAGGTATACAAAACACGATGAAATAGCCTAGCTAGGCAGCTAGCTATTCGATCGAGAAGTTGTTTTGAAACCTAGAATTATACAAGCCTTCCAACTCTTATCGCCTGGTAAGATAATAACTCGTAAGATACGGTGGCATAAGACAGTTTTATATAAATAAATACAAAGAAATTGCAATTAAACAATTTCTGTATTGTGCTTTGCCGGCCTCCGCTTGGGTGGGCGCACCGTGAAGTTTGTAATTAAAATGCTTACAGCACGAGGGGTATTATATACCTTTTAAAGCAGCTTGTAGTTCTTCCATATGCGTTACCCAGTCTGGTTTTCTATACTCCTTTGTTCCAATGATACCTTGAAATAATCACATAAAATGATAACCAAGTACCTACGTAATATGTAATTTAAAACCGGTGTATTTACTTGTAGTTTGTGTGGTATTATTCAGTTTGATATCATTATTTCAAACTAAATTGAAAACAATTGACTAAACTGATAATTAATAGCCCGATGATTAATTACATAAAATCTTTAAACCATACTATATTTTTATTTGTAATTACTCAATCGCCGATTCATAAAAATTTTTTGAAGTACCTATGTTGTAAATTGTCTATGCATTTTCCCCTATTTGTGAGATAAATAACTATGTATCTTTTACGAGTAGGCATAAAATATTCAGATAGGTAGTGTTTAAGTGTTCGGTCTACCATATTATAGGTTTATTGAACGTAATGTCAATTGTGAGCATGTTGATAAAACTAAATATATAAATGGGATTAAAGGATGGGTTAGGATACAAATTAAATGATGAGAATCCAACGAAGATAGGAAACTGAAATACAAAACAAAGTTTTAGTTACAAAAATAATGTTAAATGCGAGTTTGGTACGCGTTCGAATGAGAATCATCTGTCTGAAATAAAAAAATTAAGTAATCTGCCAATGGGTTGACTGCCCACAACATAACTGATCACAAAATTGATTTGCTAGCTACCTAGCTAATAGAAATAACCGAAATTTTCTGAATAATAAAAAAAAATACGTGCATATTCCCCATATGCGCGTATTAATAATTAATAAACATATTAATTATGTAGGTATGTTTTTGTAAGAATATGAATTCCATAAAAAAAATCGACCATTTTGAAGTCACGTGCATATTCCCCATAACATAAACAAAAGTTTGTAACAATTTTGGACTTTAAAATATAAGCTTATATTTTTCTCATTCATATTAAATGGATTTCCAAGTCGAAAGAACACTATAGATATAAATCCTTCGAGAAACATCTGAATCTTCAATATTTAGGTGACTTTTACAACAGAGCGATGTCGATACAACATTATACTAAGTATCTAACTAAAAAGTGTTATGGGTAGAGTGAACTTACTTTCTACAGATAATGCTGTAATTGTTGAAGTAACCCCGAGTGGATTGTACGCTTCAAATATAATTTCGCCAGTATCATCTTGATAAACTTCAGGTATGATGAGGATTGAAGTACCATCTTCCATTTCTTCTATTTGGTATTCTTGAGACTGAACTATTTCCATTCCTTGTTTAAGCCATCTTATTTGCGGTTTAGGTATGCCTATTGCTTTAGCCTCCAATCTGTGACCAGATAAAAGTTTTTTTTAAAAGCCATGACTTAAATGTAACTCGACTTTGTGTGAAACACAAATCTCCAGTGCAAAAAAATAACTTAGTAACCACGTTTCAAACGGTCTAATGTCTAAAATCTATGTATCTAACTTTGTACGCAGCGTAATGGAACACACCTACATAAACCATTAATGCATACCTGGTCAATTCACCTTCCGTAGTTGCAACCACTGTTGGTAATGCTTTAACGATTCGCGGCGCGAATTCCTCAATATCACTAGTTTTCTATAAGAAGAAAGATATTTGGATTATTATTACAAATTAAAGAAAATAGTTTAGTACAAATTCATTGGCACAAAAATATCCAATCTGAAGAAAATTTGACGCGCCGGTTGGCGTGGTCACTGGTCACCTATCACGCCACAGGTTGTGGGCTCGGTTCCCATGCAGGACATACATTTTTGTGAATGCACATGTCTGTTTGTCCTAAATCTGGGTGTAATTATTTATTTAAAAATGTAGTTAAGTATATAATGTAGTAGGTATATCAGTTATCTGGCACAAGCTGTGCTTAAGGAATCAGATGACCGTGTGAAGAATTTCCCAGGATATTTATATTTTTAATTATATTCGGTTAACTGTATTATTACCTACTTAATAACGCAGGAATCAGGTAAAATAACAATACTATACTCTTTGTGTTGTAGATACCTAATAATATTTGCTTACCTCGTCGCTCAACATATCTTCTTCTGAAGCGCTTGCCACATACTCGTATGCTAAAAATAATATTAAAATTATAAAAAGTATTAGGACATTTCAATCACGAACCTATTATTGTGTTGAATAAATTAAATTGAAGCTAATTTAATTTATTTTTAACTAAAGTAAAAATGAACTGTAATTCAGTCATATTTTACATTAGCAGAACTTTTAAAAGTTTAATACAGACCTACATTTTTAAGATCGTTGAATTTTTTGCTCACCCTGATCCGCATTGATCTAAAGTAACTATGAATATTTCCTAGGGACATAACGCTATGCACGCTTCCTACGAGTATAACTGTGAGCTTTTAATCTACAGTGAATTTCAGGATGTTCGTATTTCATTTTATGTTTACTGACTAATTCCTTTCATCGTATTGCATTATTAAGAATTAGTTAAAATATTTAATAAAACATATCTTCGTAATGTACAATGTTATTTTATGTTTCCCGTTAGCCAGGAGTTAACCTGTAGAATAGATTCCTAATGGAATATCCTTATATATATTAAATAAAAGTAATGTAAAATAGAAACCTGTCTCAATAAGAATCTAAACTAAAAAAAACAACGGATTGCACTCCGGGAATGCTGGCAGAAGTGAAAACTTGAACATTAACGTTGTGCAGTTTTGAATATTTTGGAATGGTTAGGGAATAATTTCGCACGAATTGCTTTATTTATCAGTATAAAAGTACTATCATTTATGTGGTAAAATACAATCATCTATCTAATACCTTTAAATCGAATACCTTTAAATTAGCAATTCTTGTATTAGGTATATGTATGTATATACCAATATAAATATAGAATCTGAATTTCGGTAACAGCTCCAACGATTTTCATGAAATTTAGTATGCAGGGGGATTATAAGTAAAATTTTTAGAAAACGTCGTTTTATCCGTGTTTTCAGGCAATGAAAAACTGCATCAATATCATTAGAATACGTAGGTAAATTTCGCTTCCATTAACAAGATTTAAATAGCTCAGAGGGAAATCGAGCGGTCTCAAAATCAGAAGACCTCGGTTTGAGTCCAGATCAATGATAATTTTTTCCCTTTTTTTTTTCAAGTTAAAGGAACTTTTGTGAGAAAAACTATTAAAATTTTACCAAAAATAAATGAGCA
The DNA here is from genome assembly GCA_951361185.1 of Ochropacha duplaris. NCBI lineage: Eukaryota > Metazoa > Arthropoda > Insecta > Lepidoptera > Drepanidae > Ochropacha > Ochropacha duplaris. Next base: position 9,906,071 of record OX592690.1, read on the forward strand.
AAGCTCGGTCACCCAGGTACTCATTTATTGCGCTATCGTCTAGGACGAATAAACATTCGTCCAAGGCTATCGTACACAAACATGACAATTTATATTAGCAGGCATGCATTTTCGCCGCGCGGTAGAAAGAGAGGGGGATATTACTCCCTCCGTCTTTTCGATCAGGTCACGTGTCCTGACGCTAGTTTATTTAACATTTTTTACCCATCCCAAAAAAGTGCATTACGCCTCTAAATAAGTTTTCACTTCAAAAAACTGTTTAATATTTTATTTACGGTATCAATTCAATATCGTTAGAAAATTAACGGTAATACTTAAAATGACATTGTAATTATAATATATACCTAATCAGATTTATATAACTTTAGTAGGTGGTATATGGTTGTAGTGAGTAAAAATATTTTAAAATTATTAAATCTAAGAGTCCATACTTTCTAGAATTGCTTACAGGTATCTCAAGAAGCTATAAAATAAATTCAATCAGTAGGTACAAATCAGTGCTTAATAAACAACCTGAATGTGTAATTATAACATTATTATGGGCTTATTTCATGTCTCTAGCGTTAAATTTTTTATCAAATTCGTTTCTGAAGCTTTTCAAGATATGCTAGATAACGAAACGAAAAACAGCCTCAATCATATCCAAACTATTTTTTTTCTACAGATGCATGGCGAGCGTGTGATAAGTTAAAAGCTATTTCATTTTGGTGATCGAAAATTAAGACCATACTTCACGTGTTTCTTTTTCATGCAATTTAAATAATGACATGCAATTATGAAAGCAATAACTCTTCGCTACCTTCCACATTCACTATGCATTCGCTGCTACAACTTCCGAATTCATTTGTTGCTACACATTTATATACACCTGCCATTTCAGGAAAGGCTTCTTTGATATTCAATTCACACAATCCTGATTCTTGCCGGGCAATTGTTATATCTTTTTCCCTTTGTACAGGTTTCCCATCATGATACCAATCAATTTTGGGCCGTGGTTGACCTATAACTTCTAATGCGAGAACTATAGGTTCTCCATCCATCACAGTAGTCGATTTTAAGGGGATGGTAACGACTGGGGCGTCCCCAGTACATTTTAATTCTTTTTCTTTTAATACTAAAGAAGCAGAACAAGTTACCGATCCAGAAAAATTTTCTGCTCTGCAAGTTATAATACCTACTAAGTCTGCATTTATATATTCGATGCAAAGGCTGGATACATTTTCTTTATGGGTTACAAATATGTTTTTTAATTTATTTTGCTTTGCATAAGATGTAACTTCTCTTGTATCTATAAACCATTGGAAAGATGCGCATGGGCTAGACATTACTTCGACTTCGAAAAGAACAATGTCGCCTATACACACTTTTTCTGGTTTGATCTGTCTAATGAATGTAGGAGGTATAACATGGTCTTCATCCAAAGCTTTAGTAAGCTTAATTGAACTAGCTGATTTTGTAATCAAATTATTACTATCTATAACTACTTCATATTTTCCAATTTTCTTTTTGTCTACATTTTTTATTTTTAATAAAGATTTTCCATCTTCAGTATGAATCTCACAGTCCATGGCTGGCTCGAGAGGTTGGTTGTTGCAATACCACGTTACACTGTTATGAACATCAGCCTCATAGACTACGGTCAGTTCAAAATCGTCATTTTCCGACACGTTCAAAGCCTTAATTGTTTCGATAATGTATGGTCCCACTTCTGTAAAATAATGTTTAATCATAATTCTATTCCTCTACCAATAGTAGAAAAATTGTCTTAACGTATTCTTCTGAGACAACATTTGATAAGCAATTTCCATTACTGCATTTGACGAATGTTTTCTATTCAAAAGGTAATATTAATTATACATTTATTACTTGTATATCAACAAAGCACTCACACATTTTCCGGTTTTATCTTGTCACGCAATAAATCCAAAATGAAAGTTAACTATTTACTAAGTATATTGTTTCATTTCAAACTAAATAAATCAGTTGGATTGCATTTTTATACCGCAATATTTCCTCCATTACTATTTAAACCTTTGTAGTAGTTAAGAGGTTTTTGTTTAATAATAATCGTACTGTTTCAATGGTCACGTAAATTACAATATACTCGTTGAGAAAAGTGATAAATATCGCCTTTTGGCAGTGGGTTAATCTTGTCAATACTTGTTCGGGTTAAAGAATATTTTATTTCTCACAAGAATTACAATAACAATTCACTTACGTGAGATATTACATGCTTTAAGCTGTTAAACAATATGATGAGTATACATAGTAAATATTAATAAAATATAAAAATAATGAGGTAGGTTTATAAAATAATTCGTCACACCAGCCACTCGACTTCCTTCACTACAAAAGAAACATAGATGTTTAAAACTTATGCATAACTAGAAGTGGCTTAGTTCAGGTATGATCGATCATAAGATTTTTTATTGTATTTTTTTTAATATGTGGTGTTTTAATGTTTTTTTGAAGCTATACATAGATTCAATTTCTTTTAAGTCTCTTGGAAGTTTGTTATATAATTGTGCACCTTCATAAATTAAGGTTTTCTTACCATAGTTTGTTCTTGGTTGTCGTAGATAGATATCGTTTGCACTTCTTAGCATTTTTCTTTGTACTTGTTTTTTTTTTGTGAAGCTTATATGAGTTTGTATGTCCTTATTTAATATTTTACGTATAAGTATACAAGTATTATATATATATGTTTGTTTAATATTCATAAGTTTTGTTTGTTTATATATTTTCTCGGTTGGCGTTAAATAATTATAGTGAAACAGGGATTTTATTAATTTATTTTGTGATACCTGTATGATAGCAAGGTTGGTCTTTGCCGATGTACCCCAGATTTCAATAAGATAGTCAAGATGTGGCTTGACCAATGAGTTATATATTGTATACCGTACTTGTAGTGGCAGACATTTGGCAATACTACGAATTGCCCCCGTTAAGCACACCAGCTTGCTCTTAATGCTTTCTATATGCGATTGCCATGACAAGTGGCGGTCCAAAATAAGACCCAAATATTTTTCTTGATCTTTCTTAGTGATTTCTTTATTATTTATTGTTAAGGCTTGATAGTTTTGAATTTTCTTGTTCTTTGCCGAGAATATAACATAATTTGTTTTTTCTACATTTATTGTTAAAAGATTAGATAGGAACCATTTATTAAGCAAATTTAAATCATTTTGTGCATTACATATTATTGTTTCAATAGAGTCCCCAAAGTAAAATAGGCATGTGTCATCTGCATACAAGGTTACATCACCAGTAAGACCAATGTCTTGTATACTATTTATGTAGATCAAGAAAAACAAGGGCCCTAGTATAGATCCTTGTGGTACGCCACATGTTATAACCTTTGACTGACTCTGATGTTGACCAATTTTGACAATTTGACATCGGTTTGTAAGATAAGATTTAAAAATATTAAGAGATTTTTGACCAATTCCAATATCAGAAAGCTTTTGGAGCAGTAGTTGGTGACTAACGGTACTACTACTTGTTACAATGAGTAAGACCATCATCATAGCAATACATACGTATTTCAGATTAAACAAAATTAACATAACTACCTAATATAAATAACATAACATAGCTAGAAACGTCATCCCGGTTTCTTCTGTACATATTTATTATGCTGTCTCTACAATCTGCCCGAATGATAATTCTATGATATGAAATTGTGTGAAAGGAAACGATAGATGTAAAAATAGCCTACTATTATTCATTTCTTGTGAGTTATTTTGTTGTGCTGAAGGTTAAAAACTGTTACTTTGGTAGTAATAGTCAATAATAATTACCTATGCTCATGTACATAATCCAAATATCCTATAATCCGCTATACTTAAACCATGCATCTGTATAAATTTTACAAAATGTATATAATTTTTATAATTAGAATTTTCGTTTCATTTTTTATTTATTCATTATTTGACCTTTCTGTGTTCTAGAAATATCAAATAACAGACGTGAATGTTTAATTTCTTAAAATAAACGTACCTTCCTTATCGTTCCTCACTCCTATTTTCTTAATAATTTGTTTCTTTTGTTTGGTAACAATTTCAGGAACCTCTTTCTCCTCAATTTTTTCTTGCTGTATCTCTGGTTTCGCCACTATGTCTTCAACCGTAGTTTTTTCAATTGATTTTATTTTACGAATTTTATTTGGTTTGTCAACAATAAGTTGTTTTGGCTCTTCAAGTATCTGCTCGTCAATTGGTTTATCTTTCTCTACTGACTTAAGCTGAACCTCCTCGTGATTATCCTCTTCGGAAACTTTCTGTTTTGGTATCGGTTTGAGAACCATTTCTTCCTTAGGTTCTTCTTCTTTAGGTCGCCTCTTGCCAGAAGGCCACTTTACTTCTTCAAGTTTTTCCTCTTCCGCAGGTTTGGTTTTCTTGACTGGTTTCAAATGAATCTCTTCAGGCTTTTCCTCCTCAAGAGCTTTTTGTTTAGGTATCGGTTTCAGAACAACTTCTTCTTTCGGTTCCTCTTCTTTAGGTCGCCTCTTACCAGAAGGCCACTTTACCTCTTCAGGTTTTCCCTCTTCAACAGGTTTGGTTTTTTTGACTTGCTTTAACTGAATTTCTTCAGACTTTTCTTCCTCGGGAGCTATCTGTTTAGGTATCGGTTTCAGAACAACTTCTTCTTTCGGTTCCTCTTCTTTGGGTCGCCTCTTGCCAGAAGGCCACTTTACTTCTTCAGGTTTTTCTTCTTCAACACGTTTCGATTTCTTGACTGGTTTCAACTGAATCTCTTCGGCCTTTTCCGCTTCGGGAGCTTTCTGTTTGGGTATCGGTTTGAGAACCACTTCTTCTTTTGGTTCTTCTTCTTTAGGTCGCCTCTTGCCAGAAGGCCACTTTACTTCTTCAAGTTTTTTCTCTTCCGCAGGTTTGGTTTTCTTGACTGGCTTCAAATGAATCTCTTCAGGCTTTTCCTCCTCAATAGCTTTTTGTTTAGGTATCGGTTTCAGAACAACTTCTTCTTTCGGCTCCTCTTCTTTAGGTTGCCTCTTGCCAGAAGACCACTTTACCTCTTCAGGTTTTTCCTCTTCAACAGGTTTCGTTTTCTTGACTGGTTTCAACTGAATCTCTTCAGCCTTTTCCTCTTCGGGAGCTTTCTGTTTGGGTATCGGTTTCAGTACAACTTCTTCTTTTGGTTCTTCTTCTTTAGGTCGCCTCTTGCCAGCAGGCCACTTTACCTCTTCAGGTTTTTCCTCTTCAACAGGTTTTGTTTTCTTGACTGGCTTCAGCTGAATTTCTTCGGGATTTTCTTCCTCGGGAGCTTTCGGTTTAGGTATTGGTTTCAGTACAAATTCTTCTTTTGGTTCCTCTTCTTTAGGTCGCCTCTTGCCAGCAGGCCACTTTACTTCTTCAGGCTTTTCCTCTTCAACAGGTTTCGTTTTCTTGACTGGCTTCAACTGAATTTCTTCGGGTTTTTCTTCCTCGAGAGCTTTCTGTTTGGGTATCGGTTTCAGTCCAACTTTTTCTTTTGGTTCCTCTTCTTTAGGTCGCGTCTTGCCAGCAGGCCACTTTACCTCTTCAGGTTTTTCCTCTTCAACAGGTTTCGTTTTCTTGAATGGCTTCAGCTGAATTTCTTCGAGATTTTCTTCCTCGGGAGCTTTCGGTTTAGGTATTGGTTTCAGTACAACTTCTTCTTTTGGTTCCTCTTCTTTAGGTCGCCTCTTGCCAGCAGGCCACTTTACTTCTTCAGGCTTTTCCTCTTCAACAGATTTCGTTTTCTTGACTGGCTTCAACTGAATTTCTTCGGGTTTTTCTTCCTCGAGAGCTTTCTGTTTGGGTATCGGTTTTAGAACCACTTCTTCTTTCGGTTCCTCTTCTATAGGTCGCCTCTTACCTGAGGGCCACTTTACTTCTTCAGGCTTTTCCTCTACTACAGGTTTGGTTTTTGGGACCTGAATCTCTTTTGGCTTTTCCTCCTCGAGAGCTTTCCGTTTAGGTATCGGTTTCAGAACAACTTCTTCTTTTGGTTCCTCATCTTTAGGTCGCCTCTTGCCTGCAGGCCACTTTACTTCTTCAGGCTTTTCCTCTTCAACAGGTTTCGTTTTCTTGACTGGCTTCAACTGAATTTCTTCGGGTTTTTCTTCTTCGAGAGCTTTCTGTTTAGGTATCGGTTTTAGAACCACTTCTTCTTTTGGTTCTTCTTCTTTAGGTCGCCTCTTGCCAGCAGGCCACTTTACCTCTTCAGGTTTTTCCTCTTCAACAGGTTTTGTTTTCTTGACTGGCTTCAGCTGAATTTCTTCGGGATTTTCTTCCTCGGGAGCTTTCTGTTTGGGTATCGGTTTGAGAACCACTTCTTCTTTCGGTTCCTCTTCTTTAGGTCGCCTCTTGCCTGAAGACCACATTACCTCATCCGGTTTTTTCTCTTCAACAGGTTTCGTTTTCTTGACTGGCTTCAACTGTTTTTCTTCGGCCTTTTCTTCTTCGGGAGCTTTCTGTTTGGGTATCGGTTTTAGAACCAGTTCTTCTTTTGGTTCCTCTTCTGTAGGTTGCCTCTTGCCAGAAGGCCACTTTACTTCTTCAGGTTTGATTTTCGGGACTGGCTTCAATGGGACTTCTTCAGATTTTTTCTCTTCGGGAGCTTTTTGTTTGCGTATCGGTTTGAGAACCACTTCTTCTTTCGGTTCCTCTTCTTTGGGTCGCATCTTGCCAGAAGGCCACTTTACCTCTTCAGGTTTTTCCTCTTCAACAGGTTTCGTTTTCTTGACTGGTTTCAACTGAATCTCTTCGGCCTTTTTCTCTTCGGGAGCTTTCTGTTTGGGTATCGGTTTCAGAACAACTTCTTCTTTCGGTTCCTCTTCTTTAGGTCGCCTCTTACCAAAAAGCCACTTTACTTCTTCAGGTTTTTCCTCTTGAAGAGGTTTCGATTTCTTGACTGGCTTCAACTGAATCTCTTCGGTCTTTTCTTCCTCAGCAGCTTTCTGTTTGGGTGTTTGTTTCAGAACCATTTCTTCTTTTAGTTCCTCTTCTTTAGGTCGCCTCTTGCCCGAAGACCACTTGACTTCTTCAGGTTTCTCCTCTTCAAGAGGTTTGGTTTTCTTGGCTGGCTTCAACTGTTTTTCTTCGGCCTTTTCTTCTTTGGGAGCTTTCTGTTTGGGTATCGGTTTGAGAACAACTTCTTCTTTAAGTTCTTTTTCAGAGGATAACACTGTTTCATCCGTTGTATGTTTTGATTTGCGTCTCCACGAAGGTTGTTTAGTTTCATCTTCTTTTAAAATAACTGTATCTTCTTGGCACGTCAAAGTTTCATCTATTATCAGAACTTCAGATTTTTCGATTGATTCTTTATGGATTTGTTTTAATGTAATGTCTTCTATTTTTTCTTTGGTTATAGGAACTTTTTCTACTTTTGTAGGTCTTAATTTAATACTTTCCTGAGTCCAAGGTATAGATTCTTTTCTGTCTTGATGCACAACTTGCTTTTCTTTACTCTGTTTCCTCCAGTGAGGTTGTTCAATTTCATCAATTACTGTTGTTTCCTCTGTAGAAAGCCCGGTTTTTTCATCAAAACGTGCTTTCCTCCAGGTTTTTGTTTCCATAACTTCTTTTTCTATTATTTTAGTTTCTACGGTTTCTTTATTATTAACATTGAGAATATTGGTATCTTCTAATGACCTTTTATTTAAAGTTTGTAGATTTTCACTAGTTTGTAATAAATTTGAGTCTTCTGATAGTTGAGATACTTCCTCTCGCGGTTTTCTCCAATGTTTTATATTCAATTTCTCTTCATTTCTTAGCTCGACATCTTCAATTTGTTTTTGTTTGCGCCACGGGACTGATTTTGACATTGTTTTAGTTTCGATATCTTGTAAATTATCCACTTTTAAGATATTACTTTCTTCCGTGGTCTTATATAATGATTTATTAGTACCAGTGATCATTTCACTATCTTGAGAGCTTGTGGTTTGTATATCCGTTTTATCATGGAATGTTTTTCGTGATATAGATTTTCGGGACTCTGAAAAAATAAACTAAATTTAATACAATACTTCAAGTTACAATAAAATGTTGAGTCGAAACAGTCTACGTACGAACAACAACATCAAGCATTTATCTATACGGATCACACGTCGTTTAGCTTCCACGTCGCGACGATAACGATTTAGCTATACATATATAATTATATCATCACGCATTCATTCGATGAATGTCGACATATTTAATTAAAGAGTTAGACGCCCAATCAAATGACTGATTCAAGTAGTTGGCTGATACATATACAGGTTGATTTTGACTGTAGGTATTTTGTTGACAGAAAGAACATTGAGGCATACCTTTTAAAAGTCATCAATAATATTATACAAGGAAATGAAATTATGAAAGGAAACAGCACAAAAATATTACCCAAAAAAAAATTGTGGCATTGATAGCTTACTAAAATAGTACCATCGCCGCGTCTTTGAATGTGACAGGTATTTATCAGAGGTTTTCCAATAAACTTCGCTTACTCAGGGTCCTGACATCTTGTAGATAATGCTGAACACTATCCGTAGTATTCGGCTTACCTACCATACGAATAAAAATCACGCGGCATATATCTTTATGAACTTGCAATTTCCATTCCTAGGTGATGCCAATTATCGACAAGTTCACATTTATTCCAATACTTATCTTTGTCAAATACTGAATAATAATATGTTAGGTTATATGATTTTGAAAGTAAAATATTGCCGTAAAGGACGAGTGGCACTTTTCCTATTGCAAATTTATACATATTGTTCAAATCACGTAATCCAAGTTCCAAGAATTAATAAGTGGTTTACGAAAACATTCTAATCACGAGTTCTGTTGACCGGGCATTTTGATATTTCGCGATAAAGGTTGTGAATACACCACACTACCACGGATCCAAAGTTTCAATGCCAAAGGCTCAAATGTGTAGCTTGTATCTATCTACTGACATGGCAGCACCGCCAGCCTTATTTATTGTCTCTGTTAGATGAGACAATGCCAGAGTAAACATGGCAGCTCACACCAAAGGCTGACCCATCTTCCAAGTGACGTGTCATCCCGTCAATTCTCTTGCCATCGTCACGAAACAGGTACTTAAATTAGGTTCATTAATAGCTGTTATGTTAGCGCTGGTAAGAGACGACATTACTTAGATATATATAAAAAATATGTTGTTACTTTAAACGAGCAATTCTTGTATAATTATATTTCGTGTATCTCAGAAACGGATCTAACGATTTGGATCGAATGTCGTATTTAGATAAGTTTTTGCTTTTTAAGTTTATCTATGCATATTGCGTTCATCTATGCGTCTTTCCTGAAACAACGCTATTTTACACAAAAAAAACGCCGAACGAAGCTCGGTCGCCCAGTTTCTAATAAATTTATTTGTAGAATATATTTATTTCCTTAGGTATTTCCTATTTTTATTAACTAACTATCTTTCGGGTTTGGTCAATTAATTCTCAGTTGAAAAATATAGATACTCTGTATACCTATAGATTACAGGTTCATGATTCTAGAATAAAATACATAGTTGATTGCAGATTAAGATTCGTGTCATGCCCAAAATTGTGTACCCCCACGTTGTTCCAATTATATCTGTTCATATGCCAATTTCCCCTCTTCGCGTTCCTATTATCTCCAAAATTACCTAAAAACGAGTGTTCAACTAAAACTAAGATTTCCAAAGAAATTACACAATTATTTACCTTTACTTTACTTCGCGTTTTTAAACCACAATCCAATATTATAAAAAAGATTACATAAATTTCAACACTTTTCTCAATATAACTCATCAAAAAGCATATACATATTTGAGCCGTTTGGGGTTGAAGCTCTGGGTCCGTGGGGGCCGAGTGCGCACCACCTTTTCCGTGAAATGTCAAAACGCCTGGTCGACGCATCTCGTGACCAGAATGTGCCAGCATATACCTCTCTCAAAGAATCAGCATTGCCATCCAACGTGGCAATGCTGCCAGCATTCTGGGCACGTTGCCTACTGACAACGACCTTTTGATTTAGATTTATTTATACTTTGTTAGATACTTAATTTAAAATGTTCTTAAAAACAAATAAAAAATTTACTAATATGTTTCGTAGATTAGATTTTGATTTGTCTACTTGTCAAAAAGTTAAAAGGTACAATATTCATGTGTCCACGATGACCTCACTTTGAACGTGTTTTTTTTTTAGTGAAACCTGATTGGCTGGCATACATGCTCAGTTTAGTTAGTAGCAAAAAATATAAGCTCGTTAAAAATAAAAAAAATGTTGACCTCTCTTCAATAGAATAACACTGACAGAACAGTTAAGAAAGTCAGATTTTTATTCCTATTTACCCCGCCATTCCTATTTTCCCCGTTTACGGTATATTCAGTAGGTCTGAGAATAGGTTGCTATCTAGATAAAACTTAGATTAAAAAAAAAACATACTTGATTCATGTAGTAATCTTGCAGCCGGATCTTAGACTATTACTACAGGGAATAGCTAAACATACTGAAAAGAGTCGCCAGGCCGATTTTGATGAAATCTAAAATTACGTCATTAGATAAATTAAAAAAAAATATTTCCCAATTCAGGAAACGAACCTGAATAATTTGAAAAAAAAAAATACAACCTGTATTATACACCATCCGATAATGTTGCTAATAAGGTTTAATTCTCAGAATAGTAATATACGGCAAACTAAAAGAAAGTGCTCTTAAACTGATTAATATTTTCATACTATCTATCCTACGTGTAACCTATCCTATTTAGTTTCAAATTGTTCTAAATATTTTTTAATTTTGAAACCTCCCTGGACTTGCCTGATAAGCATCACAACATCACCATCACTTATTTCATGATAATGGGCATTGTTTCGAACAATTTGACAAAAACAATTTTTTTTTGTATTTTTTCGTACTGCTTACCGGACACCTGTATATACCAGGCCACTCAGAAAGTTTTGCGACAAAAAGTTGTTATGTATAAGACACTGGCCACTTGTAATTATTTTGAAAAATTCGATTATTTAAAAGTAATCGAACAGTGGTATTTTACCACTGTTCGATTATCAAATTTCCCTTCGCATTTTTTTGAGAGCCAATCCAAATTTTCTTGTCACATAAAAAAATGGATCTGCATCGAGAACATTTTCGTGCAATGATTTTTTATGATTTCAAATGTGGCTTAAAACCTGATGAGTCATTTGATCGACTTCGAATTGCTTTTATGGATGAAGGACCTTCAAAAGCAACCATCTACCGCTGGTATAGCGAGTTCAAACGCGGTCGTCTTACTTTGGCGGATGAACAAAGGAGTGGTAGTCCTACGACGGCTGTCACCGAAGAAAGTGTGTTGGCAGTAAGAAAAATAATTCAAGAAAACAGACGAATTACGTACGAAGAGATTCAGCATACTCTGCTGATTGGTTCAGGAAGTGTTCACAAGATTTTGCACGAGCACCTTCGCGTAAGGAGGATAGTTTCCCGCTGGGTACCGCACAACCTCACCGAAGCTCAGAAGCAGGCCCGTGTGGATTGGTGCCGTGATATGATACAAAAATTTGATGCAGGCTCGTCACGGCGCGTTTACAACATTGTGACAGGTGACGAATCCTGGATTTATCAATACCATCCAGAAACAAAGCGTCAGTCGACAGTTTGGCTGTTTCAAAATGAAGCAACGCCTACGAAAGTGAAGCGATCGAGGAGCGCAGGAAAAATTTTGATCGCTAGTTTCTTCACTTTGATGGGGTACCTAATTTCAATTCCACTTCGAGACCAAAGCAGCATCAACGCCGAATGGTATAGCACAAAATGCCTGCCAGAAGGTTTTTCTGCATTGAGCAACAAGCGAACGAACACCGGGCTCCGCGGGGTCCTTCTTCACCACGACAACGCGCCCGCGCACTCTGCGATCAAAACGAAGGACTTCCTGGTTTCCACACCGGTCAGAGTCTTGGCACACCCTCCTTACAGTCCTGATTTGGCTCCGTGTCACTTCTTTTTATTCCCTAAAATTAAAAATCAGCTCAAAGGGATACAGTTTTCATCGCCGGAAGACGCGCTAGCAGCGTTTGAGAAGGCCGTGGAAGAGGTGTCTGCTAATGTCAAATGTTTTGAAAATTGGTTCAAACGCATGAAACTTTGTATAGAGGTAGGTTAGGTGGTGGAGAGTTCTTTGAATAGATTTAATAAAAAAAAAACATAGAATATAGTTTTTTAGTTTCTCAAAACTTTCTTAGTGTCCCGCGTATATTACGCTATCTATTATATACTAATATTATAAAGAGGAAAGATTTGATTGTTTTTTTGTTTGCATTGAATAAGCTCCGAAACTACTGGACTAAGTTATGGGGGAAAAATGTACGAAGCAATACATACATCCTAATATTATAATATGGGAGTAGGATATAGGAGTAATCTCCGAAACTACAGATATTTCTCTAATAGAAAGCTATATTATCCCTGAGTGCCATCGACTATCTACGACTACTCGAATTTGGGTACACTGCCGTAGGTATATCTAAATAAATATTATACCTCTATAAGAAGTGAGACGGATAACCTATTGACTGGCTGACTGACATATCAGCACTCAGCACATAATAGTCGAACTAGGAAAGAACGTGAATTTTCCGCAAGGCTTCCTTTTAAGCGGGCTCTAAAGAGATGTTTTTGGAAAGCTAATCTATTTTTTTTAGTATGTATAGGTATTTATTATGTAATCGGTAGTAAATTTACCGCTACCAAGTAATAAATTAAAAGTATCGGTACTTCCATCCTGTAACCTTTTTACCCGACTGACGAGGAAGTCAAAAAAGGAGGGTTATGTGTTTCACCTGTATGTTACACAATACATGTGTGTTTGACACACATATATGTATGTCCCTATGTTCCCTCTTGACTACTAAACGACTGAACCGATTTTGTTGAGTGATATGTCGTTAGATTCGTCTTTATTGCGCGAATGTCACTAAAGACATGCCAGGTATGTATTTCTTAGTTAAACATGATGCCTCCGACTACATAAGATTGTGTACAGTGTTATAAGGTATAATAATTTAAAAAAATATATGAAAATGGTTGGTAAACTTTAAATGGACTAAAGAAAACCTATTCAATAAATTCCACTGAATCATCATTCAGCTCACTGAAAGAAACCTAATGAATCGTGTACTCATTTGCGATTCTCTATTGAAACGTAATGAAACTGAACCTTTTTTGAAATGATTGATCACTTATGAAGAAAAGAGGATTACCTACGACAAGAACGTGTGAAAAAGATCATGGTCAAAGGGAAGTTAAGCACCAAAGGCTATAGCAAAACTCGTATTAACTCGCAATAAGGTGATGCTGTGAGTATGGTGGGATTGGAAGGGCATCGTTCATTATGAGACTCAAGCAAGAAGTAGAAAAAAAACCGGTCAAGTGCGAGTGGACTCGCGCACCGAGGGTTCGGTACAAACTTGTAAATAGTTCGTTCATCACGGTAATGGAGTCTCGAGGATTTTTCTCAATTTTTTAGGGTTCCGTACCTCAAAAGGTAAAAAAAAGGAACCCTTATAAGATCACTCTCTTGTCCGTCTGTCTGTCTGTCCGTGTGTCACCACCGATTATCTCAGGAACGGGTGAACCTAGCAAGTTGAAATTTATACCAGATACTGAGGTCTATAGTCCCTATTGGGTGTATAAAAATCAAGGTCCTGAGTCAACACGATAAAAAGATATCGGCAAATTTAGATTTTCGCGAAAACTTGTAAGTACCAAAATTTACCTTAATTTTTAACTTTTTATATTTTTCGGAATTTTCCGTGTAATTGTGCTGTGAAATTCTAAATTTGCCCATATCTTTTTATCGTGTTGACTCAGGACCTTGATTTCTATACACCTACGAGTAATAGGGACTATAGACTTCAGTATCTGGTATAAATTTCAACTTGCTAGGTCCACCCGTTCCTGAGATAATCGGTGGTGACACACGGACAGACAGACAGACGGACAAGAGAGTGATCTTATAAGAGTTCCTTATTTTTACCTTTTGAGGTACGGAACCCTAAAAAGTGCCGGAATTGATCAACAGAAAGTATTTTTTAGGGTTTCGTACCTCAAAAGATAAAAAGGAAGCCTTATAGGATCAATTCGTCCGTCAGTCTGTTAAAATACTTTTTGTGCAAGTCTTTTACCCTATCAAATTGAAATTAATATTATTAAACACTTGGGTCTACGGTCCTTTGCGAGCTACGAGATATGCTGCATATTTATTAGTCAAAATAAACAGAATAAAATGAAAAGTTGAGATGTCAAATTCTACATAAATCTATAGAAGGAGGTTGGTTTAATTAAAACCCAATAAGATAATTTGCCTTAGGTAAGGATATCCCAATATGGCCATTTTTTTATAGGAATATTCCAAGTTGTTCCGTTGCAAATATTCGAGGATGCAAAAAAGAAAAGAAGATACTTACTTACCTACTTACTTACTTACTCATCATACCACCCCTCTTTATTCAGTGACTTTAACTTAGGCTATTATGATGCTATAGTGATATAGTAGGTACCAGTACTTTTAAAACTTTCGCGAACTAAATTCATATTCGTAGATTATACCGGGTCTATTCGCGCACAGAATAATCAAAATATAATTTCGACTAACCTCGACGTTTCGATCAAGTTACATTGACCGTGGTCACGAGTGGACTGAACTGGCGGGTATCAGCGTCTTGAGGTGCGAGCGTTATCTCCAACTACCCGCAATTGGTCTTGTGAAACGTAACGATCACGATCTCGGCACACCGTACTAACTGTATCCACTCTCGAACTCGAAGTTAATTCACGGCGGTGCGAACACTTTATTATCACTGGATTCCACGCAACAGATAACTTGAAACCATCTTCCCGATTGAAATTACGATGTTTTTAAGCTTTTATCGCGGGCTTTGAGCGCGGCGACCGAATCAAGAAATTCCGTAACAAAAAGAACCTAACACCACCCTACCATGTATTTTGTTTTCAAATATCACAGCGACTATCATATTTTTGTCGACCACAACCGACTGCAAAACTGCTGTCAAAAAAATCCGTTTCCAACACACTTTTTAAAAAAATATTATTATTCAGCTATTATTCAGCGGCGCGACTATGGGCCGTCGTACCAGCCAGTCTTTATTGAAACAATATTTACGTTCGATTTCTTTGGCGCTGTACACTAAGATGTTCCAAATTCAATAAGTGCGCGGCGGAGATAATTGCGGCGCACTTGTAAAATAAAGAGGATTAAATACTCATTACCGCTAAAAGTTTCTTATAGAAAAAACTACCTTTAGACACCACCAAACCTCAATCCAGTGGTTTGGTCCAGATTCCAATAAGTGTTGGCCGATCGCTGATTTATTTGCCAGGTGGTTCTTTACGGCAGCCATAATGTTCTTTGACCCTTTCAGCAATAGTTCTCTTCGTCTGTCCGATGTAAGAACTACCACAGCTACAGTCAATCTTATATACTCCAGGTGTTTGGAATGGTATAACATCCTTCACCGTCCGGACTTTTTTGTGATATTTTTGATAACTGAGTGTATACAGTGTTAATGGAGTACTTTCTCAGTGCTGTTCCAATTTTGTCCATTATCCCTTTCACATACGGCATAAATATTGGCTGCCGTCCGACATCAAAATCAGTCCTTCTACACTTTCGCCTAGGACACCTCTTATGCATTTTATAGCCGTTGCGTTTTAGCACCTCCTGAATATGCGACAACTCAGATTCTAAATATTCAGGGTCACAAAGATCGGGAAAAGGGATTGAGCTTCATGACCCAAAAATCCTTTCCACTGATCGACATTTCTATCCCAGAACTGTTCGAGAAGCGGTTGAAATCAAAAAACATCATAATTTCAATCGGGAAGATGGTTTCAAGTTATCTGTTGCGTGGAATCCAGTGATAATAAAGTGTTCGCACCGCCGTGAATTAACTTCGAGTTCGAGAGTGGATACAGTTAGTACGGTGTGCCGAAATCGTGATCGTTACGTTTCACAAGACCAATTGCGGGTAGTTGGAGATAACGCTCGCACCTCAAGACGCTGATACCCGCCAGTTCAGTCCACTCGTGACCACGGTCAATGTAACTTGATCGAAACGTCGAGGTTAGTCGAAATTATATTTTGATTATTCTGTGCGCGAATAGACCCGGTATAATCTACGAATATAGTAGGTAACAGTTTTAAGGATCCGTACCAAAAAGGTGTCCAACGGGATCCGTGCCAAATGAATGAACGTGCGGATACTATATTACATTACTAAGCCTACGCCATCTGCCTGCTTTTCTGTTTCTGTTTGTCACAGTTTTTCCACAAATAATCTATACGTCTTATCTTTAGATTATTTTCTACCTAAAGCTAAAATCTCTAAAATGGTGACACTTTTACAAAAGTTATTTTTGTATATTTGCTAGATGATCCGCCCACTTATCTCCCCCTTAAGTTTGTATTAAAACTACTTACCGAATATCCTTTATAAAATGGCTAAATATCAACCCGGTCTAAACCCGGCTATGTATAAAAAAATATAAAAATGCATAGGCCGTTTATAAAAATCCTTATTTCACTGGCCTGCGACATAGATCAGAATAAGCTTGTATGTTTCCAATATTTACGAAAATTTATTCAAGTAAGTAGGTCACCTAACTAATAACTCTATTAGTTTACATTCAACCAAAAATATTGCATTAATACTAATGTTTTAGAGTTATAGTTAATGAACTGTTTAGTTACAATTGTAACAAAACCTATGACTATTAAATCACAATTGAAATCCAAACGGCATGAAGAGAGGAAATAAAAGTAGGTAAAAGTGTGCCAGTTCATGAATGAAGCAATCAAAGTGATCTCGCTATCCATCAATAAACAAAAATATGCAATAATATTACTCTTATACGTGGATACCTAATCATAACGTAAATGATTATGATAATGTATCTATATTAGGTAGATAGTTTCTTGTATGATGGATAGCAATCACTAATATGTCAGTGCCATGGAACTGTTGATGTTAGTGCATAAGAGTTCCATGTCAGTGCATTGTGTAGGTAGGTATAATGTAAGTAAATTACTGTAGGTCATATTTTATACTTTAAGCGATTCCTATCCAAATCCTGACTCTGTTCCTAAATTTACCGATTGTGTAAATCAGACACCCTAATAGATAGATCTTGATGTGTGTAGAATAATGCGAATTGTCATTAATTTATAGCATTTATTAATTCAATTTTACATAAAGGTAACATACAAAAATTATTTTATAATAAATATATTAATAAATACGGGGTAAAATATTAAATGATAAAATTCTTGCCAAGTTTAATAACATAATACAATTAGGTGAAACATACAACACAATTAAATTAACAATGTCGTGCACTTAAACAAACTAAGTTAATGATCACTGTAACGTTAAACTATAAATCTCATTCAATTTGGATTTGTACTTGCAAAAAAAATATAATTAAGTCATTATCATCGGCAGTGTTGTCAAAAACATAGAAACTGGCAAGTCAAGTAATGCGTGCGTACTTATAGTGAATCGTGTGCTTGGTCGCGTATGTTTCTTTGTGACAGAACAGTTGACAGCGGAACGGAACGAGAGCCATTATTGAACGCGATACAACCACGAGTAACTTTGAGCTCCGCGAGAACGACCCACCAGAGCCTTCGGGACCCTTATACGCATATAACCCTCTTAGTCCAAGTCGATATCGCAAATTATTATTTATAATACGCTTAAAATAACACTGACAAAGTTAGTCGTAGCTGTTAAATGACATTAGGTGACGGTGCTGGCCACACCGTAGTCTTCGTGCAGCTTTGTTAGGTATAAACAAATCTTAACTAAAACTCAAAAATATAAGTGAAAAGTACAAACAGTGACTCATGCTAAAGGTTAAAGCTAAAGCAGGGACTTATCTCAACTTAATGCTGTCTTTTACAGTCCATTATTTACATTAATATATAGAAGGAAACCTACCGGCTTGTGTTAAAGACCACAGAAGCTGACGAAAGTCCCAGTTACATCGATCGTTCACCTGACAACTTCGCTTATCAATGTAAAGATGGCTGTCACCAAGATCTTTTGCAAAAGTTTCACAGGTCAGATCATAATAATACACAAAAGCATAGATATTCGTTTAAGTTCTTGGTTAATAACGCCAAATAATTTACTAACTCTTAGCGTAGGCTTATAATTATTTTTAGGAGAGTATTGGGTGAAAAATACCTTTGACGTTTCGCCAAAAGACGCGTTTGTATATAATACGCAATTTGATCTAATGTACAATATAATCGGTCATAGATACATTATTTAGTAAACATCGTAGCGGTAAAAGCAAAACAAAACAGTCGTAGGTTGTCTCATGTAGGTACGTGTTAATCACATGTTACGGGTGTCCAATAGATAATAATGTAGCGCCTGGCTCGAAGCTCGCTGATCCTGTTGGTTCCTGTTGGCCTCCTCGTTTAACTAGGTCTATTTACACAAAAAGCTCAAATTTACAGCGTTGTTAGAATTTCAAGCGAAATTTCGCCCAAATAATACTACAAAAAGGGCCGTTTTTTAAATTCCCAGATAATGCGTAAAAAAGATCAAGCGAACAAAAGGTTATCATTACTTTATTCTGAATATAATTTAATGTGTAATTTTGAATCTTCTTATATAAATCAGTCACGATTGGTAGAAAAAGTACCTACTATTTATCATGGGAGGAAAAGAAAATGAATTTTGTTCTAGCGTTCAGTCGGATTGAGAACGTCCTCTAATTTAAAGGAGTATAGATACAAATAATATTAACGTTATTGAAATGTTAGCTGTTTATCTTTAAAATAACTATTACTGGCAAAACCGAAATAATTATCATGGATTGGTACTTGTTGATCAGAAAGTAAAAAAAACGTCCCTTAATTATTTACAATTGAGTCGACAAGTAGATTCTGTTAGATTGTGCAGGTGACGTACTATGTATATTCGCCTGTTCGATGATTGGCTCCCAAATGTAGGAGCTAGGTCGTTCATAATCGGCTTAGTTGGTGGTTTATGCGCGCTCGTCTATGTGTCATATAATCATGACTTGTGATCTGAGTGTGTCATGAAGCGGGCGGAAGTCGTTATTGCGGTAACCGCTACGATTTCAATTAATACTTTAACTCGCTTGTCAACTTTCGAATTCATAACGAATAGTAGTTTTCACCCGATCTCATAGTAAAGAGATGAAACAAAGAAACACTACATTAAAGGATTAAAAGTGCGCGACGCGAACTCGCTGCCTGTATCTATGTCTTACTTTTGACGACTAGTTTTGCCGAAGTCTCGACTTGGCCGGCGGCGGTGGTGGCGCGGCACGTGAACGTGCCCGTGTCTTCCTCGTACGTATTGCCGATTAGAAGCACTGCGTTGTTGCCCTCGTGGATCATCTGCAATCAACACACTTATTTTATGATATTTGCATGCATGTTTAAAAATAATCTTGACCACTATTATAAGGAGTAAAGTGCAGTGATAATATAAA
The DNA here is from genome assembly GCA_951361185.1 of Ochropacha duplaris. Lineage (NCBI taxonomy): Eukaryota > Metazoa > Arthropoda > Insecta > Lepidoptera > Drepanidae > Ochropacha > Ochropacha duplaris. Next base: position 9,925,582 of record OX592690.1, read on the forward strand.
GAGAACTCCGATGTTTTAAGTAAACTGTTATTCTTCCTAAAAATTTATTAATGAAATAAAAATAAAATATCTTGTTTTAATGGCCAACACTATGATCCAGAATTTGTTTTCATACACACTTCTAGCTAACTAGTTTCAAATTTTATGAAATAAGATATGATTGACTAAAGTTTCAGAATGTTTATAACTATAACTTTTAACCTTCGTAACTATTGTGGATAGAATAAATACTACCTCGTTTAAATATTCAAACTTTAACCGTGACACAGTAAATAGATGTGAACTAAACCAACCAAGTTACCATCAAATAATGACTGTGAGGACTCAACGTTACAACGACATTTTATGTTTATTAATAAAAAAAAATACCTGAAAATCAGGGGTCGCAGGAATAAGAGCTCCTTCACGCAGCCATTGAATTGTAGGTTTTAGTTTGCCGGCTACATTAGTTTTGAATTGTGCTGGCTGGCCTTCATAAACAACGATATCTCGGAGAGGCGTGAGAGATGGTAAGCTGTCAGCCTGATCGGGTTGCGTCACCTTCAGTTTTGCGGCTACTGTTACTCGACCCGCAGAGTTATACGCAACGCACTTGTAATCACCCTCGTCTTCAGGGAAAGCCTCGGATATGCGCAGTGTATATTCATCAGCAGTTCTGGACATTTGGAAGTACTTAGATGGCTTAATAAGTTTATCACCTTTGTACCACTGCACGGTAGGTGTAGGCTTGCCAACAATTTTGCAGCTGAACTCTATGGCTTGGCCTTCACCTACATTTTTGTCTTTTAGAGGTTCCATAATTTCTGGTGGGGCGTTAGCAGCCTTAGTTTGAGGCTTTGGTTTATCTTTGGTGGCAGGAACATTGACAGAACATTCTGCATCGCATCTTGCTTCTCCAGCGCTGTTTATTGCGACGCACTCATATTTACCCGAGTCTTGAGGGTAAGCTTCGAGAATAAGGAGTGTAAACGTGCCGTCTTCCTCAAGTATTTTATTTCTTATATCTGGCTGGACTTTTTTGCCATTTTTAAGCCAGTAGACATCGATTGGCTTGGTTCCAGTAACTTTAGTATCAAATCGTACCAATTGACCAGCAATTACATTCACATTTTGGGCAGTCAATGTAAAGCTGGGTGGTGTTACTCCACCTCTTCCTTGACGTCTGCGCTCTTCGACTACTAAATTAGCACTACATTTTGCAGTACCACCTCTGTTCTCGGCCACTGCTGCGAATACAGCAGAATCTTCAACGAAAACTTGTCTGATTATAAGAATTGACTTGGTGCTGAATGTGTGAATTTGGAAGTCAGGTGAATTCTTAATGGGGAAATTTTCTCGATACCACTTAATAGTAGGCAATGGATCTCCATCGAATTCTACTTCAAACCGAGCTTGTTCGTGTTCGAATACTCGACATGGTTGCATCTTTTTAGTAAAAACGGGAGGATTGCTTGGTTTAACAGGACCCTCAACCACTCTTTCTTGCGTCTGTGCTTTGTGCTCTACTTCAGTCGTCTCAGTAGAAGTAATTTTACGAGTGATCTCAGTGTCACCGACAACCTCTTTTTGTATTTGCTTTTGTTTAGCTACATGCACTTCCTTGCCGTGCACTGTAGATTCAGATGGGTCTGGGATCCTTGGTTTCTTAACTGTCTTTTGCACTTGATGATCTATGGTTTCCTCAGTTTGTTCTCTGCAAGTAATATTATAGGTTAATAACATAATAATGAAGTGGTAGTGACGTTAAACGAGCTTAAACTGAAAGAAAACTTAGTAAGGAAACCATAATACGGAGGCAGGGTACATGCTTTGTACTACCCGACTAGCCAGCTACCACCCACAGGTTGAAAATCTGTCTGGTGTTCCGGTAGGTTTACTAAGGGTCAGTTTACACCGAGACGAGACGCGACGCGACGATATTGGAAGAGGACGCAGCGCTGCGTGGTGCAACGTATTCTGTATTATCACAATGAACACTTCTTCACAACCAACGCTTCTCAAATTTTCATATCGCAAATTATACAGTTCATCAAAATTATAAAAATAATGTAAATTACAAAAATAATCACTGGAGAATAAATCATTACAACTTTATTTAAATAACCGAAAACTTGTAAGATATTTTTTAAGGTACCTTTTAATAATTAGTCAAACATTTTTATTTAACCTAATTACCTTTGACTTTATGCACTTTGCTGCTCTTTGTCGCTTACATTTTCATTTTAAAACAAGTATTGTAAAATATACCGATATTGAGTAATTATAACAAAAGAAAGTTTCCAACTTATTGTTTTATAAAAAAAATATATCGTTGCGAAAATATTATTACTCTGATATGTGTCAAGTGATAGGTTTGTGATTATATTGTTTAAACAAACGACAGAACTTTCGGCTTTATACTTGAGTAATTCCGTGTATTACAAACGTGCGTATTCCAATTTTAACCGCATCATCATTTACTATGGTGAAAATGAAATTAACATATAGATACAAATATGAGGAAATTGTGGAAAATACGACAAAATAGATAAAAATTCTTGTTTCGTTTAGTGTAAGAACGGAAGTCGTTAGGAAAAACTTACAGGTTATCTTCGTATCGCTGAGCCATACCCTTTGCAAGGGAGCTGCTTGTAACCTTTTCTCCAGGAATTGCATATTGATGAGTGGATTCCCTGAATCTGCTTTCCTTAATAACTTGTTCATTCTCCAATTCCTGAAGCTTATTATAATACTCTTCACTTTTCTTCTTTTTAACAGATTGCTGCCACTCCGTTTCTGGTTCCTTAATAACTTTAGGTTTCAACTCAGGCCTATGGTCAATTACACCTTGACGTTGTAACGTTTGCCTCTCTTCAAAAGTTTTTTCTAATTCGGTTCCAGTACGTTGATATTGAGTTGTTTCATCATACCATGCTGTTTAGGGATCAATATAAATGTTAAAAACCTTATAAGGGAATATTTAATAATTAACAACATACCTCTCAGATTCCGATGGCAAGCTGGTAGAAGCAGATGATTTAGCTGCACTTCATCAAAAGGGATTATAGGAAAAGGAAGAACATATGGAAAGCGAGGAGTATATTTTTTATAAGCTGTATGTTGTGTGTGCGTGATGTGTTTTAAAGCGGCAGTATAATTAGCTATTTTTGTTTTAAATAAAGCTACTGTACATGTTGTTGCTGTGAGAATAGCTAGATTTCCCTTTCTGTGCGTGTAAAATACTTACGTCGTGGTGCGTTCTTTAACACTCCTCTATAATCGTCATGTCTTGGTATAACTTTGAGTTCGGTTGTAGCCACGGCCTCGCCTGCGGAACTACGAGCTATAACTTCTATTTTTCCTGTGTCGTACTGTCTCGTCTTAGGAATATCGAAGTGATACATTCCATCATAAGTCAGTTTGTATCTTGACCCCTATAAAAATAATATTATAAATTAAATAATAATATTCTAAGACGTTCTTCACACATGGCCATATGTTCCCGAAATAAAATGGAAACATATAACTGATAAACTACATTTTGAATGCTTTCTTTATAGGAATATAAAAGGAGAAACTGACACTTCAGCGCACACTAGTACCTAATAATTGAGCAAAATTTTCTTTTATGTAAACGAGATAGATATTTTTTTAACCCGGCGCAACTTAATAATTATTTTAAGTATTTTTTATAACTTAGGAAAAACTTAGGTAAGTAATGCTGGGTCAATAAATTTTGTTTCTCTTACTCTCTTCCTTACCTACTAAATATCGAATAATAATAATAAGTATTGATGAATGGATCGAGACTTACGTTAACAATAGTATTTCCGTTGATAAGCCACATGACGCGCGGTTTAGGATGTCCTGTGACGCGACAGCAGAATCGAGCCCATTCTCCTTCCTCAACCGTTACGGGATCCGGGCGACTAACGAATACTGGCTTCGAACGGGCCTTAGTTTCATCTGCTGCTGGTTCTGGCGCCCTATACACAGGTTATAACAGTTAAATACCATGGAAAGTTTATACACAATAACCCTCTACTCGTAAGTATGTATTATAATTTCAGGCATTTAATAAAACAAAGAAAATTTACATTTGCCATGAAGCTTCCATTTCTCTGATTTTCTCAATACTCTTCATATGTTTTGGTAATTGAGAATCGTATACAATGCCGGGTTTGCCAGCAGTTTTGATCACTGCCCGCGTTTCGTCCATTCCGTACAAGTTGGTGGCACGGCAGACATACTCGCCGCTATCCTCAGGGTACACCCAACCGAAATTCATCGCCACATAGCCAAAGTCATATATTGGAGTGAACCGATTCTCTGTAAATCATCACGTATGTTATTTCCAAAGCAATTATACAAATTTTTCGGAATCATACATTAATTTGATTTACTACATACTTGCGTGATATCGAAAGTTATCAAACAATACTTACTATGTAACAAAGGCTTTCCGTTAAAGAACCATTCCACTTTCATGTTAGGATCTCCAACTGGTGCTAGTTGACATTCGAATTTTGTGGATTCCATTTCTACCAATGTGGTCTGACTTTGAATTTGCGTAACGAAACGTGGGGGCTGCTTCTTGTCGACATCATATAGATCATCTTCAGTTAAGAACACTTCGGATGTGTATTTTTTGATGGTTGCCTCCATTTGTGTTAATGCTTCAGATTTCTTCATACCACGAGGGACTTGATTTTGTAATATAATATCTGGCAATTCTATAAAATAAAATAAATAACATTGAAAAAATCCTTAATGACTTAGGAGGAGAAGACACTAAAGGTTCTTCTTTAGGAGCGTCACTGATGCGACCTCTTTCTAGTTCTTTAATTTTTTCGTTGAAATTGAAAACATGACTATCCAAGGTTATTTTCGCTTAATAAGTCTAGAAATATAAACTTTTTTTTAAGTGAGGATTGCAATGTTCAATTCTCACAGGATAAAAAATACAAAACCAAACAAAGGTAACTACTTACGTTTGCATGATACAGTTCCCTTAGTGAAGTCTTCGCCGATTTCATTTACAGCTCTACATACGTATTCACCAGAATCTTCAGCGTATACATACAAAATATCAAGGGATACGAAGCCCATATCATATACAGTACGATATCGGTGTCCAGTCGGTAAGAGCTTTCCATTGCGATACCATTCAATGCGCAATTTCGGATCTTCCTTGGGTTCTACTCGGCACTCGAAACGTACACTCTCAGATTCTTCGATAGTGTGCGACTGGATCTGAGTTATAAACTTAGGAGGAGAAGACACTAAAGGTTCTTCTTTAGGAGCGTCACTGATGCGACCTCTTTCTAGTTCTTTAATTTTTTCTCCGCTCATACCTTGAGGTAACTGTGATTCTAATACAATGTCACGTTTTGAGCTGCATGTGATTTTAGCACTCGTAGTAGCCGAACCCCATTTGTTTGTTGCGCGACAAGTATACTCACCTGAATCGCGTGCATATATGTAATCAATATCTAGAGCAATAAATCCAAAGTCATTAAGCATGTGTACACGAGATCCGGTGGCGAAAGGTCTACCATTGTGGAACCAGTCTATTCTCATAGTAGGATCTCCCACGGGTTCTACTCGACAGTCAAAGTGTATGGGTCCACCCTCGGGCACATCCACATTATCTTTAATTTCGACCGTGAATCTGGGAGGGTTTGGTTTCTCGTCTTCTATCATTATTTCTTCGCGCTTGTGTAATGTCTCTTCTAATTTTTGTATGCTTTCAGTTCCAGACTTGAAATGAGATGGCAACTGAGGCTCAAGAATTATACCTTGTCTACCTTTAACTTGTAATTTACAAGATACCGTAGCTTCACCATGGCGGTTCGTGGCTTTGCAGGTATATAAACCAGAATCACGCTGATAAACACCTCCAATTTCTAAAATTACAAATCCAAAATCGTTGATAGTCTTAACTCTCGATCCCGTCAGAAGAGGTTTACCATTATGGTACCATTCAACTCTCATGCTCGAATCATTGACTGGAACTAGGCGACATTCAAAGTGGGCTGATGAATTTTCGGATAAAATAAGATCAGATGGTGTAGTAGTAAATTCAGGTGGATTTCCGGTTTCAGTTTCTGGTGTCATTGAGTCAACACTGCCGGTGTAACCTTCAAGAGCTGCAATTTTGTCAATGGTTCCCTCCATACCTTTAGGTAATTGAGATTCTAAAATGATGTTACGTTTTCCTTGTACCTTCATAGTGGCAGTTGTGACAGCTTCGCCGTAATTATTGTACGCTCTACACAAGTATTCTCCAGAATCTTCAGGGTATGTTGGAGAAATTTCAAGAATAACGAATCCAAAATCACAGAATGTTCGGAATCGTGAACCAGCTTTTAATGATTTTCCGTTCCAATACCACTCCACCTTCAAAAATAAAAATTATTTCTGGTGAATAAGTATCATAATGCTTCGACGGATTTTTCAAAAATTACTTATAAGTATTATTAAATTTTCAAAACGCTTACGAAAATTATTTCCATTATATTTACTTTAATGTACAGCACAATTAATTGTTAATCCATACTAATATTATAAATGCGAAAGTGTGTCTGTCTGTCTGTTACCTCTTCACGCTTAAACCGCCGAACCGATTTCGATGAAATTTGGTATAGGGATAGTTTGAGTCCCGGGAAAAAACATAGGATAGTTTTTATCCCAGAAATCACTCTTTAAAGAGGTGAAAAGGGGGGTGAAAGTTTGTATGGGGAATCAATTACCGCTGAACTAATATCTGTCTGTCTGCCTGTCTGTTACCTCTTCACGCTTAAACCGCCAAACCGATTGAGATGAAATTTGGTATAAGGATAGTTTGGATTGCGGGAAAAACACAGGACAGTTTTTATCCCAGAAATCACCCTTTAAGGGGGAACTAATTTATGACTGTCTGTCTGGAGATTTATGAAAAAACCGGCCAAGTGCTAGTTGAACTACATAGTGTTTATAAATCTAGAGGATGTAACGTCGCAGTATAATTCTCATAGGTTTCATGTAATCTACAAGCAATGAACTCAGTTAGGCTCAGTAGTTTCGGAGATCTAATTCGGGGGGAATGGTCAATTTTCATCTTTTTTCATGAATAAAATCAAAACTATTTATTTTACAATAATAACTAAAATACATTTAAAGTTAAGAAAACGAACCCTTTCATTTGATATATGATACAGTAAGGTGGCCAGTAATTTGCCAATTTGCAAAATCATTTTTTTTTTAATTTCCTAATTTGTCCACCGAAAATTACCCTTATTTAAAAAAAAAATTTACTTTGCACATCTGTGTTTGGGTCATAGAATTACACCATCCTACCAAATTTCACCTGATTTGGTCCAGTAGATTCGGAGCAAATGTCTGTGACATGTCCCGATAGACAGACGCACGAGTGGTCCTATAAAGGTCCGTTTTTTGTACGGTACCCTAAAAAGCAGATTGGATAAAAAAATACGCATAATAAATAAAATATAAATAAAAGCTACGCAAATTACTAATTCCACGCGGACGGAGTCGCGGGCAAAAGCTACTTTAATAATTATTTTAAATTGTGTATTGTTTATTTTGTTGTGTATTGGTCTAATAAATTTTTCCTTCTTTCTATTTCAACAATTTACCGACATCAGTAGCTTACTCGTACTACAGGAGAGTGTCATTAGCGCTTTAAACAACCTAAGTCGTGGATCTCTTACAGATAATTTAAATCCATCAGCATAGTGATAATGTCGTCACAGTGCATTAGGAAATGTAAATCGATAAACAGCAAATAGATTATATCGATTAATGTTTCGTTCTAAAAAACGAAAAACCATCGAAAATCTTCAATAAAAACACCGATAAACGATAAAGTCCATTGTTTTCTTACCTTCAGCTTCGGGTCATCCGTAGGAGTCAACCGGGCTTCGAAGTGAGCATTTTCTCCTTCTCTGAGGTTCTCAATATTTGACAACGGGACTGTGAAGACAGGTGCTTTACCGCGCTCCTCTTCTACACTGGTATCTTTGTTACGTATCATGGAGTCTTCTAAGGTTTGCAATTTTTCTAACCCTCCTTCCATGCCCTGCGAAAAAGTTAAGTGCAATTCAAATAAAGTAAGCAGCGGCAGCCTCGAAGAAGTTATTTATGTATTATAATTGTACATTTGCTTGTATATTTTGTACGTTTGTTATAAATAAAACCTGTATAATAAATAAATAAAGTAATTTTGTAATATCGCGTACCACTATTGGTTTTCTTCAATCTTAGGCATTATTGATCTACATAGAGATCTACTCTACAATAATCAAATAGAACGAGTGAATATATGTTACGGTTAGCGCGATAAATTGAGAGCTATCAATAATTACTAGGAACAACACGCTAGGTAAATATGATAAATTTGCAAAAATTATTATTAATAATTTTTATGAACTCGTAAACGACTTTTCGCAGAAATTAAACCTAGCTAGGGTTATTTTTTCCCACGTACACCGTAATATCGTTCCAGCCGTTTTCAATAACGTGATAATAATGTCGTAAAATAAATAATACAGGATATGATGTCCCTTAAATTGTTAATTGATTAATATGGTCGTGATAATTGAACTAATATGTAACTACTAATCAATTGTGATTAATCTTGGCATATAGATTACATCCTGGAATTAAACATCGTATAAATATTAATGTCTCGGAAAAACCTAAAAGATTTAAAATAAATATGAATTCGCCGTTAGTTATTTTAATTTTCTAAATACATACTACAATATTTTTACTATTATTTTGTTATTATATGTATAAGAGTGTGTTTTAAACTTACCCGCGGGAGTTGCGAGTCCAAGATCAAATTCTCCTTCGACGTGCACTTAAGCGTGGCTTTAGTCGAGTCACGGCCTAATTTGTTTGTCGCTACACATTCGTATTCACCAGAATTCTCTTCATAGCAATATAATATATCCAATATAACGATACCGAAGTCATGGAAGGTTCTGTATCTGTGTCCATGTGGTAGTTTTTTGCCATTGTAGAACCATTCTACTTTAAGGTCTGGATCGTCTACTGGTACTAACCTAGCCTCAAAATGAGCACTCTGGCCTTCCACGAGCTTGATTACATCATTAATTTGAGTGATGAATTTGGGTGGCTCTGCAGATGCAGCAGCTGGCGCTTGTGGTTGTATTCCTTGTAGGCTTTCTAATTCTCTGATTTTAGCTAAAGAATCGGGTTGTAAACTCTCTAAGTATACTCCTCCTCTACCATAGCAATTAATTGTAGCTTTAGTGAAGTCTTCGCCATATTTGTTGTAGGCTCGGCAAACGTATTCACCAGTATCATGATTCTGAGTGTAAGCAATGTCGAGAACCACGAAACCAAAGTCTGATACCGTCTTGATTCTTGTTGAGTGACGTAGTGGTTGGGAATTGTGATACCATTCGATCTTCATATCTGGGTCATCAACCGGCACAACTGTACACTCAAAGTGAGCAGATTGACCGTCTTTAAGTCCGTCAATACTTTGTATTTGCGTTGTAAATCTTGGTTTCTGTCCTTTGGTCTTATCGACACATTCCAATTTTACGCTTATATCTGCATTTCCCCAGCGGTTTGTGGCACGACAAGAATATATTCCGGAATCAGTGGTCTTAGTTCCAAGTATTTCAAGAACTACCATACCGAATGCGTAAACTGTTCGAATGCGGTGACTTGCTTCAATACTTTTACCATTATAGAACCATTCAAGTACCATACTTTGGTCTCCGATAGGTATTAGTGATGCTTCATAATGAGCGATCTGCCCTTCGCTAATATCTGTAATGTCCTGGAATACTGTTGTAAATTCTGGCGGCTTACCAATATCGCTATCAGCGCTTTGACCAGGTTCTCTTCGAAGTGATTCTTCAAGATTTTGAATCTTTTCCAGTCCTTCTGTTCCTTTTGGATGCTGAGTTCTTTCAATTAGGTTTTCTTTACTGATACAAAATACGGTTGATGAAGTAAAAGCTTCACCTCTCTTGTTATAGGCTTTGCAAGTATATATACCACTATCTCTTTCATAGACATCAGTCAAATCTAATGTCACAAAGCCGAAATCACTAGTAAGCTTGAACCTTGATCCTTGTTCTAATACTTTTCCATTAAAGTACCATTCTATCTTGAGATCAGGATCATTCTTAGGTTCAACCTGTCCCTCATAATGAAGTGCTTGTCCTTCAAGCAATTGATGCTCTGATGTAATAGGTACTATCCATTCAGGTTTAGGATATTCTACATCTGGAACAGAAGTTCTCCTTCCTTTCGAAAGCCTCGCTTCTTCGGCTTGTTCTACGGCCTCTAAACCAGCTTTACCTTGTGGGTGCTGGGTATCAAAGTAAATATGTTTATCTCCAGTACACCTCAGTGAACCTGAAGTTGTTGCTGATCCTTTGCTATTTGTTGCTTTACATGTATATATACCGGAGTCTTCTTCATAAGTGTGATTAATATCTAGCGAAACATAACTAAAATCGTGCGTACTCTTGTATCTGGTCCCTGACGGAAGAGGCTTATTATTAAAGAACCATTCGATCTTTAGTGTAGGATCTCTTGACGGTTCGACATTACATTCAAAGTGAATATTCTCACCTTCTTTGCATAGAATGTTATTCAGGTGTGAAATAAACACTGGTGTTTCATAAATAACTTCAGGGGTGTCAGGTTTTCCTGGCTTAGGTCCTTCAAGTGCACCAATTCTGTCCAAAGACTCAGGATGAAGAGATTCACCAAGCAACCAATGACGATCTTCGATCTTAATTGAAGCAGTAGATACAGCTTCACCAATAAAGTTAGTTGCCTTGCATGTGTAAATGCCAGAATCATCAATTCTGAGACTATTCACAGATAGAGTAACTAATCCAAAATCAAAAGTACTCTTCAGCCTCGATCCAGTAGTGAGAGACATTCCATTTTTGAACCACTCAATTCTTAAATTGGGATCCGTGCGTGGCTCTACCTGCGCTTCCAAGTAGACATGCTGCCCCTCAACTAGTTTATCAAAGCTCTTCAAATGCGTGGTGAAAATAGGTGCTTGTTGAACTCCAGTGTCGACAAACATCTCTGGCACTTTATTCATTGCCGCTTCTTTCAACTGTATTTGCTCCCAAGATTCAGGCCTCATAGCCTGATCAACAATGGTAGATTTAGTTTTTACTTTAAGTGAAGTAGATGATACCGTACTGCCAGCTTTATTAATAGCTTTACACATATACAATCCAGCATCTTCGGCAACAACTGAATTAATATCTAACGTTACAAATCCGAAATCGTGAGTCGTGCGGAATCTCGATCCTATAAGGAAAATCACTGTATTAGGAAAAATAAAAATAGCAAGAAGCTATTTAATACATTCATGTAACTTTTTTTATACAACAAGTCTGACTAGCAAGCAGGCGGGTCATCTGATGGTAAGTGACTGCCAAATGTCCAGGGGGATTGCCAATGTGTTATCGACATTAAATGATACAACAATAGTATAGGGCGCCTTATATAACATTTTGGAAAAATCATGCGCTCGTCAGATGTTGATAATTGAAGTTTATTTAATTACTTTTGATAACTCACCCATTTTAAGCTCTACGCCGTTTATGTACCATTCAAATCGTAGGCTGGGATCTCCAACGGGCACTACACGAGCTTCGTAATGTGCATGTTGACCTTCCCAGAGTTCTGATGGTCCTGTGAGCATCTGAGTGAAGATTGGTTTTTCGAACTCACGTTCAGGCTCATCAGGACGTCTCTGGTGCGGTTCTTCAAGTTGCTGGATTTTCTTCATGCCTTCGGGATGTTGCGTATCTATTTGGATTGCAGCTTTGGCTATAAACAATAAAATTGCATAAGTCATAGATATTCTAGGATAAAACGAAGTACGGTACGAGTTCTACCATTTAGTTTTCTCATTACGTGAAATATATTCTAATTACAATATGAATATCAAACTGATAATTGATTAGGACCCAATTTTAAGAGTAATTTGGAGACTAGTTTTATTTGATAAGTACGTTTTATATTTTACTATGTTTTTAGTGTCGTTATTTTATTTGATTACCTATTAGTTAAGTTAGCTTTTTATTCCGGAATCGCAGGGTAAAATAAAATAAAATAATAATAAATGTAAAACTACTAAAATACTAACATAAATATAGCTAACTCACATTGATGGATAAATTGCGACACCCTATCAGGGTTGATGTACCTACCTCTTAACTATTTATATAATTGTGTTTGTGTACAGTCATGCAATAAATAAATTGAATTGGATATCGCATGGATTAGCTAATATTTATTATTTACATTTGAATTAGTGATTGTTAAGTAAACATTATTTTGACACGTACTTTTTATTTTCATAGCTGCAGTGGTAACCGCCTCTCCTAATAAGTTGGATGCTCTGCACATGTAGACGCCTTCATCTTCATCGCGTACATGTGTGATAGTCATAGAAACGTATCCAAAATCGTGTGTTTTGGTAATCCTAGAGCTGTCTTCAATCAACTTCTCGTTTCTAAACCATTCCACTTTAAGAGTAGGGTCTCCGACAGGGATAAGTCTACAGTCAAAGTGAGCAGTTTGTCCTTCTTGTATATTATCGATATTTTGCAACGGTTGAGTGAAGACTGGTCTTTGTCTCGTAACAGGCTCCGGAATTTCGGGGCGTTTAAACGGTTCCGCTGATTCTAGTTCTCGGATCTTCTCCAAGCCTTCAGGACGTTGAGATTCCGATATAATACTACCTTTTGCGGTTACTGACATGGAAATGGAAGAAGTGCAGTGTCCAAGAGCGTTAATAGCCTTTACAGAATATTCACCGGCATCTTCGGAAACACAGTGCTGAATATCCAATGACACATAACCAAAATCAAAAGTGATATGGAACCGTGCAGCAGATTGCAGGGCTTTGCCGTTATGATAAAATTCGATTCGTAAATTAGGATCGTGTACGGGCTCAACTTGACACTCAAAGTGAGCAGTTTGACCTTCAAAAACGTGTGTTGGTCCTCTTAATTCGGTCACGAATCTAGGTGGACTAATCTTAGGCTCTTCAACTTCCATCCTGGTGTGATGCCCTTGAGCCTCTAACTGCCTTATCTTTTCTAAACCGTTAGGATGTTGAGTGTCCAAAATAATGTTTCTGTGCCCTAAAATCATAATATTACTATAATTAGTTAAATGTTCAAAGTATATTAATAAAGTATATTTGTAAATACAAATATCGTAGATGGCTTACCTGCAACCTTCAACGTGCAAGTATTAACTGCTTCTCCGAGTTTGTTGGTAGCTTTACACATGTATGTTCCCGAATCTTCTGCATATGTGTAAAGTATATCTAATGCAACATAACCGAAGTCGTGGGTTGTTCTATATCTATGACCAGTCTTTATTTTTTTCCCATTTAAGAACCACTCAATTTTCAAATCAGCGTCGTTGATTGGTTCAACTCTACATTCAAAGTGAGCGCGGTCGCCTTCTTTCAAGTTTTCAAGACTTGTAAGAGCAGTCAAGAAAACGGGCCTCTGACCTGGCGTTTCTTCATCCACAACTTTCGGTCTCTCATATCGTTCAAGTTCTTGAATTTTTCTTAATCTTTGTTCATCCAGTGTATCTAAATAAAGTCCAGATTTAGCTGAAAAAAAAAATTATGATAAATTAATATCCGACAATTTATTTCACACAATAGTTTCTATCTATACTAAAAAATCTAGAGAAATCTAGGGCAGCTTGTTATAAATATTTATTTACCATCTACTTTGATGGAACTTGTAGTGACAGCTTCACCCACGGCATTGGTAGCTTTGCACATATAAGTACCCGTGTCTTCAGCATAAGCATACAAGATATCTAGAGCAACATATCCGAAGTCATATGTAGTTTTGAATCGATGCCCTGTTTGAATTGGCCGTCCATTGCAATACCATTCTACTCGCATAGTAGGATCATTAACTGGTGTAAGGGTAGCTTCAAGATGTACAGGTTGACCTTCAGCAACTTGTGCATTTTTCAGTGGCTTTCCAAATTGTGGCTTCTCCGCAACAAAGCTCTCATCGCGCACCACTCGTCTATTCCTACTGTCATCTTCTAGATATTGAATTTTTTCAAGGGCACTTTCATGCTGTGTGTCCCTGATTATAGACTCCTTAGCTGTAATAAAATTAAGTAGTTTTACATAATTTGTATACAACTGACTGACTAATATATCAGCTCACAGCTCTAATTACTATGACTACAAACGAGAATATGTGTGCAAGACGTCCTTTTATTATGTAGGTGAGTATTGAGGTATTATTGGAAATTATATCTATAAAGGAGTGAAAAGGTTTTTTTTTCATGAAAATCAGTCAACTTTGATGATTTAAACATGAAAATTTGAATGTACAAAAGGTTGTTTCATAATTTTTGGGAAATCATATCCCTGTACGAAGGATGATAGAACAGTGTAGAACAAGCTTTACAAGTAAGACCTAAGCAGATAAATAAAGCAGAAGAATCGTTATAATTTATTATATGACCTCTTACCGAAAAATATTTCAATAAAATTAAATTTAAGTACTTTTTGTTCTAAACTTACATTGTACATTTAACTGGATTGAAGATGTGGCTTGTCCCAAGTTGTTTATGACTTTACATGTGTATTCGCCTGAATCTTCACCGTAAACAGTGAGGATGTCAAGAGCAGCAAATCCAAAGTCGTAAGCAGTACGGTAACGATGTCCACTTTGTAATACTTTTCCATTAAAGTACCATTCTACCCGCATATTAGGATCGGGGTATGGTTCAATTCGGCATTCATAGTGAGCACTTTGTGCTTCGACAAGTTTTGAAGGACCATTAAGCTGAGTTATAAACCTAGGTGCTTGATTTACAGCTATCTCGACATCTTCCCTCCTCTGGTATCGAGACGCGTCCTCTAGTTGTTGAATTTTATGTAATGCTTGTTCATGCTGTGACTCAAGTTGAAGAGACGCTTTGGCTAAAAATGAAAATAATCATCACAATGATTACATTTACTATAAAAGATAATATTTTATTGAATGAAATCAGTTCAGAATTATGTAGATTTTTTTGTACTAGAAAACGATAACTTACATTGCACAAACAGTGTGGATGATGTGACTGCTTCACCTAACTCATTAATAGCACGACACGTATAGGTGCCAGAATCCTCAGGATTTACGTATTTCATATTAAGAGCAACATAACCAAAGTCATGCATAGTTGTTAAACGATTCGCTGAAAATAGATAATTATTAATTGTGATAAATCAAAAGGAAACCACACGTTTCAACCTATATAAAATACTTACAAGCTTCTATTGGTACACCATTGCGCAACCATTCTACTCGAAGTTTAGGATCACCCACTGGAATGAGTCTTGCTTCGAAATGAGCAGCTTGATTTTCAGCCACTCTGATATCCTTCATTGGCATTGTAAACACTGGGGCTTGGGTGATAAATTCATCCTGTGCAGAGTGTTTTTGAGATCTCGAAGAGTCTTCGAGTTGATTTAATCTTGGTAGAGCTCCTTCATGTTGCGACTCCAAATATATAGACTTTTTGGAATGTACAATAGCGATTCCAGACGTAACTGCTTCGCCAAGTGCATTGATTGCTCTACAAGTGTAAGTGCCAGAATCTTCAGGCAAACATGACATAATATCAAGAGCGACAAATCCAAAATTGTTTGTTTCTGTGAATCTGGAACCACTTTTCAGAGGTTTATTATTGTGATACCACTCTACTTTCATAGTAGCATCAGAAACTGGGATTAGGCGGCATTCAAAATGAGCTCGCTGACCTTCTTTGATTTCGATGTTTTTCAAAGAAGTTGTAAATATTGGAGCTTGTTTTGTAATCTCATCTACAAAATCAGTCCTATGGTATTTGGACCTATCTTCCAGTACTTGAATCTGTTCTAGTCCAGCTTCATTTTGTGTAGCTCTAATAATATCTGCCGTACCGCGGCAACTCAATTTGCAGCTGACCTCGTCAGTACCAACAAGATTCACAGCCCTGCATGTGTAAACACCAGAGTCTTCAGCAATTAAGTCAATTATATCGAGAGCTACGTAACCAAAGTCATGAATAGGTCTGAATCTATGGCCAATAGTTACAGGTTGACCATTCTTAAACCACTCAACTTTTAGATTGGAGTCAGTTACAGGTTCAAGCTTGCATTCGAAATGAACGTGTTGACTTTCTTTAACATTTTCTATCGACTTGGGCTTTGTAATAAATCGGGGTTTGATATTTATAGTTTCATCAATCGCTTCGGTTTTTTTATATCGAGAAGCATCTTCCAAGTACTGAATTTTTTCCAAACCTGACGGATGTTGCGATTCAAATATTAAATCTTTTTTCGCAATTACACGCAATGCGCACGATGTGACAGCTTCACCTAACTGATTGGTAGCTTGGCACGTGTATACCCCAGAATCTTCTGGATAAACACTTAAAAGATCAAGTGCTACGTAATCAAATTCGTAAGCTGGTCTAAATCTGTGGCCGGTTTTGATGGGCCTACCGTTACAAAACCAGTCTACTTTCATAGTAGGATCGCCGACGGGTTGCAATCTGCATTCCAAATGCACATTTGTTCCTTCTACCGTTTCGATATTATGCAATGCTCGTGAAAACTGAGGAGCTTGCTTAACCGTTATATCTTCATGTACTTGCTTATTTCTTCTTGCAGCATCTTCAAGCATTTGAATTTGTTCCACAGCTTGTTCATTTTGAGTATCAGTCACAATATCTGACCTTTCAATCACCCGAACCATAGCTGACGTGTGAGCGGAACCTAAATGGTTTACAGCTCTTGCTGTGTATTCTCCTGAATCAATAGATGTCGCGTGAATTATATCCAGTGCCACAAATCCAAAATCGTAATATGTTCGGAATCTGGAACCCACCGTTACTGCTCTGCCATTATGAAACCATTCTACTCTCATAGTAGGATCACCCATAGGTTCCAATCTACACTCCAGGTGGATATTCTTTCCTTCAGAAACAAGTGGTGGATCCGAAAGAGGTTGTACAAATACAGGTTTTGACTTGGATATTTCTTCGATTTGGTACATGGGCTCTATGAATTTAGATTCTTCCATTTGTCGCGTTTTTTCATATAATCCGCGATGAATACTAGATGTGTCGATACTCGTTCGAGCTGCAATAACACAAACAAAACATCAATAAAAAAATCATAAACTTGGGCCTATGCCTTTCAACTCTTTAAAATGTGAAAAATAGTATTCTTAATTTAGAAGCAGAAAATTGACCTTTCTTATATTAAATAATTACATTATTAAGACACCGTTATCTATACTAATATATAAAGCTGAAGAGTATGTTTGTTTGTTTATTTGTTATCGCGCTAATCTCAGGAACTACTATTTCAAACTACAAGTAAAATTTGTTTTTATGTTGGATAACCCATTTATCGAGGAAGGCTATATAACATCACGGTATTGGTCATACACCAATAGAAGCGGAGCATCAATGAAAAATGTTGCAAAAACGGGGAAAATTCCATTTGAGAGCTTCCGTTGCGTGTACTGCGTAAACAATTAAACTTACGCAGTAATCATGTATGACGGAATTGTTCCTCTTAAAAGGTTCTAAAAAAAGTACGCGATAGCATATTATATCTTTTTAGGTTAGCTCACTATAGTAATCAAGTTCGTTCTAAAATAATGTATTATTTGCGAAGGGGTTTTTATAAACATTGTATTGTATCCAAATAAATACATTATTCATCACAAGTATTTTTGAACAAAGTTGCTTTTACATTATTTTATTTCAATTAATATCTTAGGAGATATAATAGTTCTGAATTATCTCTGCAGCAAAATAATGATCATATACCGCGCGTAAGCGGGCGAGATTTCATGAGGGGGGAGAGCGCGGTAGTGAGGTTGGCCTTTAGTGGATGTACTCCGAAACTACTAAGCCAATTGTGATGAAACTTGGCACACACATAGTTTAAATCCTGGAAGGTTACTTTTTATCCCAGGAAAAGATAAAATACCACGGGAACGCGGGTGAAACCGCGGGGGACAGCTAGTTTCTTTTAAACTGAAACAAAAAATCGAAGTATGTCTAGTTGAGAAATTATTTGTTATATTTGCTAGTTAAAAAGGTCAATTAATCTTCTTGTCTAAAAGCATCAACATTAGCGCGTATTTGCTAAAAAAATAAACTTACTTTCCACCGTCATCGAAGCGCTCAGTTGAGCTTCCCCAGAGGCATTACGAGCTACAACTGTATATACTCCAGTATCATCTGCGCGAACACTGGCAATATCCAATGCAACATATCCAAAGTCATGATAAGTCTGAATACGATTAGCAGTCTTAATTTGTTTTCCATTGAAGTACCATTCAACGGTCATAGTTAAATCACTCTGTGGTTCCACCCTCGCTTCAAAGTGGGCGCTTTGTCCTTCTACAATTTTATTTGTGCCCTTTAGAGGTCCTAAAAATCGAGGCTTTTGAATTACTCTTATTTCTTCTTCCATTCGCCTCGCATATTTACTAGAGTCTTCCAGGTGCTGAATTTTTTCCAAACCACCAGGATGCTGTGACTCCGCTATTATGTCTTTCTTTATTACAATTGATAAATTTGCACTAGTAGCTGCTTGACCAATAGCGTTATAAGCTCTGCAGGTATAGTAACCTGCATCATGTACTGTTACAGATTTAATCGTTAATGCAACATATCCGAAGTTAAAGAATGTTGTGATCCTTGAACTTGCTTCAACGGGGCGTCCATCTTTCAACCATTCCACTTTTAAAGTTGAATCGCCAACTGGTTCAAGTCGAGCCTCAAAATGCGCAAATCCTCCTTCTTTAACATTTATTTGATCTTTAATGGGGGTTTTAAATTCTGGTTTTTGCGTACTTTCAGGTACTTCCTGATAGTATTTTTGATGTTGTTGTTGCTGATAAGCTTCTAATTGTTCTGTTTTTTCTATGTATCGTCGCTGTTCTGGGATTCCGAGATCTGCAGTGACCGTACTTCTAGCTGCTACTCGAATTGAAGCGGTACTAACAGCTTCGCCTAATTTGTTAACAGCCCTCACTGTATACGAACCTGCATCTTCAGCCCGTAGGTGCAAGATGTTAAGGGAGACGTAACCGAAGTTGAAGATTGACGTGATTCGCGAGCTGGCTGTTATTGGTCTACTGTCTTTGTACCACTCTACTCTCATAGTAGGGTCGCTGACGGGGGTTAGTTGAGCTTCAAAGTGGGCATTTCTACCTTCTTGTAGCTCACCAAGTTCTTGCAATGGCCGTATAAACTGTGGCCTCTGTGATATATGTTCTTCGATTGACTCTTGATGTTGATATCTCGAGTAATCTTCCAAATGTTGAATGTACTGTAGGCTTTCTGGGTGTTGACTTGTTCTTTCTATAGTTGCCCTCGGTGTAACATGCAATGTTGCCTTTGTTTCAGCTACACCTGTTACACTAACGGCTCGACATGTATACTCTCCACTATCCTGAATATTGAGACTAAGCATGTCAAGAGAGATGTAACCAAATCGGAATATTGACGTGAATCTAGAACCTGAAAATTACAAAAGCTTGTTACAAACTTAAAACTAGAACTAAAAGGAAAATAATAAAAAATACACTAAATATATACACACTTAATTAGAAACAAAACTAAAATAAAATATATTATCTTATCTATTAAATTATTATTATCTTCCTATGTTTACAAATATCTCATTATAATCCCATCGCACTAATATTATAAATGTGAAAGTTTGTATGGATGGATGTTTGTTACTCTTTCACGTAAAAATGGCTGATCAGATTTTGATGAAACTTGGCACAAGGTAGTCCATATCCTGGAATAAAACATAGGATACTTTTTATCCCGGGAAAAGATGTATAATCCGACAATGAATGTAAATTGAAACATTCATCTCAGGGCTCAGGGTTACGTAGTAACTATTTAGTAATCTGTGCTCAGGGTTACCCCAAAATAATTTTATTACTACCACAATGTATCATTTAAATGCAAAGTTTAATTCCTTATTTTATTAAACGATGAAAATATTTTTTACCCTAGTTGGGTTTATCACAATCAAATATACTGAATACTACTGACTTGCTTCGATACTCTGTCCATTCTTCAACCATTCAATTTTCATCGTTGGATCGCCGACCGGCTCTATCCTCGTTTCAAAGTGAATTTTACCACCCTCCACTTGCGTTACGCTCTTCAGTGGCACAATAAACTGTGGTGGAGGATAAACTCGGTCTTCTTCCCCTGGAGGAATGTAAGGTCTTGCCCTTTCCACGTGCCTTAGGTAAATGATTTCAGGTCCAGGAGCAGGCCTAAAATATAAATATTTATTATAGCACAGTGTGACCTAAACCCGCACTTTACGCACGCTTTTCCGTGACCTAAGTAGCCTATTCCTGCACGGTGTGTAAATGAATTGACTAACTTCACTCATGTAGAAAAAATAAAAGGAAACATTTAAATGTCATTCAGTGACAGCCAAAACAAGGAGAAACGTGATTCTAAGAATAAATCGACACAGATAAAAGCACCGAAAAATACATATTAATTATTTTCATCTCACCTGCGTGTACATTTAAGAATTCTTTGGCGTAAAACTTAACCGGCTGGTAACAAGAATAAGATCAACGCGCTGCAGGATATGACGACCTAAACATTGGTAAGTCCTGCTTATGTTGTTCTTTATTTCGGAGAATCTGTTGCCAGTCATTATCTACTTTAACATCGTTTCAAATTTATTTTGAACCCAAATTGTCGCGGCCCTTGTGGTTTGCGCACATTCTTGTTTGAATTATACGAGTACAAAAAATAAAGCTCAATTCGTTTAATTGTTTCTTTTAAAACACTAATCACACATTTTATATTACCTATGTTAAAATTGTAACTTTGCTCATTGTTTTATTTTATATTATCCTTTTCTATATATAGATTACAAAAGTTTAGTTGTTATTAATTTTAAGCTCAGAAGGTTTTGTAGATACATACGTAGCATGGTTTTGCAACCTTAGTGACACACAATTTTCACATAAATACTTATTTTTTAAGATTGACTCAACAGTAAGTTAACGCTATTTTTATATTAACAACACGTACGTGAGTGCTCAGATCTCTCGGCTCAGACTTTAAACTGTCATCTAAATATATGTTTGCAAATAATAAACGTAATACTTACTCTGGCTCGATAATCTTAGTAGGCCGGGGTAAGTGCAGACGTTTTTGCTCAGGCGGAGGCTCTTTTGGTACTTCGACATAGAGCCTTGCCCGAGTAGCAGTGGAGCCTGCGACATTCTGGGCTGTGCATTGGTACCATGCCGCATCCGACGCCTTGGCTCGCGAAATGTCCAGAGTCGAGGCCCCACCATCGGTATTAATTCGTAAATCTGGATTGGGTATAATCGGTACGCCGTCCTTCTGCCATGTAATTCGTGGTGTAGGTGTGCCGACTGCTCGAGCGTTTAGACTAACAGGTTCTCCTTCGCGAACATTTATAGTACTAAAGCGTTCAACAAATTTAGGAGCTACCACTTGTTCCTTCTCGATTACATTCAGTCGACATTGGAAGGATGTTTCACCAGTTTTATTACGAGCGATGCATGTCACTACACCACTATCATTGAGATCGACGTTTGTAATCATAAGTGCATGATTGCCAGATTCGTTTACTAATATCTTATGATTATAATCGTCTCGAATTTGTCTATCATTAATGAACCACGTGACTTCTGGGTAAGGTCTGCCTGTGACGCGGCAATCGAATCGCGTCATTTTCCCCTCCGTTACATCGCGGTCTTGGCAGACTCTTACAAATTGCGGAGCGAGAGCTTTTTCACTTATTTCTACTCTTTCCTCTATTCCTGTTTGTTGAGCATCTACTATGTATTGTGATTTTTGATCCTGTACATAAGTTTCTTGAGGAGATTCTACTGCGAGGAAAGCTGATGTGACTATGCATCCATTGGGGTTCTCAGCCAATAATGTATAGTGACCAGAATCAGACTTTTGTGTGTTTCTTACCCTAAGTGTCGTCGAATTATGAGTCGTTATAATTTCGTGCTTGTTCGAATTAACTATCCTTTGCCCGTTTCTAAACCACGTTACTCTCGGCTTGGGATTGCCAGACAGCTGTACCTGGAACTGTGCATCAGCACTCTCTTGTAGTTTTGAGTTTCTGGGTTTTTGTGCAATTTTCGGTGGTGCCACCGGTCCCAAAGATTTATCAAGTTCAGTGTTGATATGTACATCAAATTCTCCCACATACCTCTTCGTGATAGACTCTCTGAATGAGACTTCTCTCAAAAGTCTGTATTCAAAAGTATCTACTTTGAAATCCTGTGTGGAAGAATAGTCTGTTCCATTGGTGTAGGCAACGTTTTGTGTTTGCCGGGACTGTTCTGTCGTATATCCCTGAGTACCATAGGATTTGTGTTCAACACTTTCACTTACATGACGGTAGCTTTGCTGTTGGGAAGCCTGATGCGCTGGTACTGGAGCCCCTTCAGGCTGTATATATACCGAGCAAATGGCCTCTCCATATTGATTGCGGGCCGTGCATGTGTACTCACCCTCGTCGCCTGGACCAATCTGTTTGATAAGTAACGACACATCACCTGTTTGTTCATTGTAACTCATGCTATATTTGTTGCATTCAACTAATGGTGCTTTCTTTCTTGTCCATGATACTATAGGTGTTGGGTTCCCCCTGAGCTTTCCCTCAAACTTAGCATTACCGCCTTGTGCAAATCTTGCATTTTTAAATATTTGCTCAAATATTGGTGGTGAGGGCTCACCGGGCCTGCCCGATGTGATAGGTAAATTTTCACCAGTGCTCCCCACTGTAACAACACAAAAAAAATAGTTAAATATTTTTGAATTGTGAAACTATTTTTAGATTTGTAAATATACCAAATGACTAAATCGTATAGGTACATAAATAAACAAAGCACAGCAACCGCACATGTACCTACTATACGTAAATTACAAAAATCGGCTCCTAGAAGATAAAATAGTACTTAAATCATTAGTTAAGAACTGGATAAATACCTATATGCTTTAGTTAGACTAATTTGGAATACAAATAACATAATAATTATAATCAAATTGATATATCGTATGGAGTATCATTTGAAAGAGCTAACTGGAAGTATCCTTATATTTATTTTAGAATTTTAAGTTGAATTGTAAAATACAAGTCTAAAAATATTCAAAATGTATCGTAACTAAAATTTTTATTGTTTTCAAGATCTCGTCTCTCGCAAGTTAAACGCGAGTCGTGATTAGATCAAATTCAAATTCATAAATCTCTTATTTTTAATCGTCACATGTTTGATATATTACAAAATATTTTTTACTCTAATGCACGGTTCTTATGGTTGCTTTTGCTGAGAAGAGCCGGCGATCGTATCGATTGGATTGCATAACATTAAGCCTGCCTGGGCCCACCTCATTGAGCTCGGCCACCATGAGCTTTTGTGCTCTATTAGCGTGCGACTCTTAATTGCAGCATAGTGCTAGGATTCCTGTATCACGCGCCCGAAATTTTAAAGCCATGTTAATAGAGTTGGCGGCTATTTGGACAACGGATCATCATTGGCATTCGACGAGGCAAAACTGTCAGTCTTGGGTTTACACAGAGCAGAATGGTGAAGAACCCTCTCACGCGAATCTGGCTCGGGGTCACACTCGTGCATACATTAATAAACTATATTTTTGACTTTAAGATAATTGATTGTTTTTGTAGAGAAACCCTAGCTAGTTTATTGGTTTTTTTTTTTAGATTCTCATCACGCCGAGCACCTATCGGTATGTTCCGGCAGTCGCACTTGAGAGCCAGTTGCCTTTAAGATATTGGAATAAGGTGTAAAACACTTTGGCAATCCCCTGGTATTGCTAATGTCTATAAGCGACGGTAGTGAAGTGACTTACCATCAGGTGTGACCCGGTTGCCTGGTCACTTGTGGTACAAAAAAAACGTCGAGTAGCTGTGCTTTTGCGAAAATAATTAGAAGTAAACACTTGCTTAAACTTTATATATAGAATTAAAGTTTTACGAGCAATAAAGCTACTATACTCATGTAGAATCGGCGCTTGTGAGTCACGTTACGTACGAGCCGTACGAGTGACGAAGTCGAGCTCTTTTCGCGCGTCTATTTTAGTACGCATCACTCGTATCTTGTTACGATCACCATTTTGGTGGACTAACCTACTCTCGCTTTGTAGCATTAGTGGTAAACATTAAACATTTTCTAATGAAAGCAGGAATTAGTGAATACTTATTTTCATAAAAAATTGGACCATGTTTTTTGCTGCAGAACAATCACAATAATGACGACTGACACTGTTGATTGCGGAAAATCGTGGTGAAGGCCTGTTCCCCAGTGAGGGACTCGAGGCTGATTATGATCTTAAATCAAAACAATAATTAGGCTCGTTATAGTGTAGCTAGGAAATGAAATCGTACATATTGTAGCAACATGACGATTGATTTTATCTAACGCACCTACTTCTTGTAAGGCGATCGTTGTACAAATCAGACCTCATAGAAACGATTCAAGGTTTCAAATTATTGGGTCAAGGTCACTAAAATTTATGTGCGTAAACTCTAGCCTATGTCTCGCCACAAATATCGTTACCTCACAATTTATAAAGCAGTTATTTATAATTAAACCGTAATCACATACTTACTAATTACTACTAGGAATATAAGGCAGCAGACGCAGAAAGGTAGGTACTGGACGTTTTATCTATTCTTGATTAGGTACTTAAATAAACATGAACTAGTTCTCGAAAACTGCTCTAACGATTTGGATGAAGTTTTGTATTTATATAATGTTTTATACAAGTTTACGTAGCTAAAACTCGATAGATGGCTAGCTCAGTCGCCTAGTACCTATCAATTAAATACTGTATTAAAACATAAAAATTGCTTTTATTACATTAAAATAAAAGTTCGTGCATCGTTGTTATTCAGTTGATACTTCGGAAAGTTTTTTGTTGGTAAATGGGTAAAAGTTATACACGTAACAAAAAACACAATTGAAATTACATGCCAAGAATTAACATATTATGTATTATAATTTGTCTCATCTTGATAAATAGCATCTTGGTAGCGTGTTGGTGAAATAAAACTACGCTTGAAAAAAATCACTACAGAACAATTTAGTCAAGATTTTCGGAATATATGATGGCAAATGCTGGCTTATTCTATAGTTGCACTCAGGTGCGTCGAATTTTAGTATGAAAGAACATCCGCCAAAGATAACCGTCGCTTAGGACTCCCAGCGACAGCAGTGACCAAAGAAATGGTAAAAAAAGCGTAGATTTTGTTATAGCAGATCATCGCCACAGTTCTTTTTTATTTCTGAATCTCGCAGATAGTGGCCAAATCCTAAACTAAACGGAATAGCGAAAAATGAAAGGAGTCTCGAGCCCGATTTTGATTAAAACTAAAACTGCATCATTAGAATTTCGAAAAAAAAATTCCCCAAGCCAAGAATCAAACCCGATGAATTTGAAAAAAAATACACAGCCTGTATTATTACGCCATCCGATAATGTTGCTAATAAGGATCAAATTCTCAGAAGTAATGGCTTACGGCAAACTTAAAGAAAGTGCTCTTTTTTAATAAATTGATCAACATTTTTTGTATTCACCTTTCGAACTATCAAATTATTAGAAATAATTTTTAATTTTGTACACTCGTTGGACTTGACTCATAACACACTCGCATTAAGCACCACAACATAACCTTATAATTTCATGACATGCATGGGCATTGTATCGAACAGTTTGACTAACTACTCGTATAACTGGATAAGTAACATGTAATGTATGAAAATACATGTTTTGTAATTTTATTAGTCAAGGGGTAAACAAGGGGTGAAACCGCGGGGCGAAAGCTAGTATTTTATATGAACGCTTCTGGATCAAAAAATTATCCGCGCGAAGGGTAGGTTTTGAATGTTTTGAAACTAGATCCTGAACGTTTTAAGGCTCCAATTAAGACTAAGAAACAAAATTATAGTGTATGATTTGGAAAGGACCATCATAGTCAACTCTTAAAAATTCAAAGTGAGACCGTCCGCTGATGAGATCACGGCTCTATTTTCTGAAATAGTCAGGGGAAAGTACCTAATGATTGCATACAGAAGCTACTGATAGTGACACGATATATGCAGAACAAATAAAATAACTATCAAGTAAAATCTATATAATAAATAAAATAAAATCAAGATAACACCCCCGGCTTACAAGTCCACCGTTGCGATGGTTGCACCCAAGCTGCTGGCTTTGAAATACTTGAGCATCGTCCATATTCACCAGACCTTGAACCCAATTTCTAACTATTTCCGAGTTTGTAGAAGTTTCTGAGGGGACTGCGATTTGAAGGTGATGAAGCAGTAATCGCTGCAGTATAGGCATTTTAAGCTTAGAAACGACAAATAAAGTAACATTTAATAAGGTAGCAACTCATTGATTTAAAAAAAGATACATACAGTCGAATATCGAACCTCCTCTTTTTTCAAGTCAATTAATAGTACATTACGATACGCGTGACCTAAGTAGGCTATTATATAATAATAGACAACTTCGGGCACATGTATCGTATACTATTTTATAGCAAGTGTGACATAAACCCGCACTTTACGCATGCTTCTCCGTGCAGAAATAGGCAACTTAGGTCACGGAAAAGCGTGCGTAAAGTGCGGGTTTAGGTCACACTGTGCTATAAATGTTTTTTTATTAACTTTTTTTATTTTACACTTTTTAGTTAAAATAATTAGGTATCTATAGTGTTAAGAACTTAACAAACGCACGGGAGGAGACGCGCGGGCGGGGAACACCGTCACCGTCGCCGCGCTCCCCACCATCTCCGTGCGACGACAACGCAGCAGCGAGCCGCCACACACACTCGCGTTTCTGGACACCATCGGACACGGACGATCTTTACAGTCCACTATTTTATTTCATTTTAACGTCCATAGGACCCTAACAATAGTAACATATTTATTTATTCTAAATTAGGTTATTTTTCTCTCATTGTATTAAGTAACTGTCGATAAAATACATAAATATCATACACTTTGATTATCGTTCAAAGCAGTAAATTTCTGGGTTTGTCATTCAATTTTAAGAATTAACTAAAACCGGTCAAGATCGAGTCGGACTCGCGCACCGAGGATTCCGTAATAGAGCCTCAAGGATTATTTTTATTATTTTTCGATTACCTTATTTGAGGTAGGTGCCAATTAAGCTAGACCTCTAAACTGTATGAGCGCCGATACAGCTCAGAGGTCTATCTTAATTGGTGGTACTATGTATGTATAATTAACCTTAATTTTCAACTTTTTTAATTTTTTGCAATTTTTCCTTTATTTGTGCTGTGTGTTCCTACCATTTGGTTTTCGACCCAAAACCTATAGGGTACTTCCGGTTGACCTAGAATTCAACGATATTATATATCTGCACTCCTTCTCCATATTATGTCCCATACTCCTACGTCCGCGTAATTTTCGTAAAAAAAGGGATACAAATTTTGCTTTACGTATTAAATTATAACTACATTCAATTATAAATATAGGTTCAAATAGGTAGGTACATATTTATATTATTATTATGTCGATAGTACCTGTACTGTACTAGATAACTACTCGTACATACCGGTTATATATAAATTATAAGTGACCATACCGGTTTAATTATATAATACTAGTGGACCCGGCAGACGTTGTCCTGCCCTGAAATTAAAACAAAACTTAGAACCCGATTCCAGCGCCATCTACCGGGTCCAATTTTGTTTTCAAATCATCGAGGAACCCATTGAAATACACACACAAAATTTCATCCAAATCGGTCCTGTTACCATACTCCTCCGAAACGGCTTGACCGATTACTCAAATTACTAAAATGGCTATTAAAAAATAAGGGTTGATCGTAGAAGGGTGAAAATTGGGGATTGTGTGTATTTTTGTATGTTGTATCATAAAAAAATAGAAATTAGAAATTTTGTCTCAAAAATAAAATAAAAATTTAAGGGTGGACTACCCCTAACATTTAGGGGGATGAAAAATAGATGTTGGCCGATTCTCAGACCTACTGAATGTAAATATAAAGTTTCATCAAAATCGGTTAAGCCGTTTCGGAGGAGTATGGCAACTAAAACTGTGACACGAGAATTTTATATATTAGATTATGTAAATTACATACATTTGTAGGTAGTACATGCTCATTGCAGGTAATTTGTTCGATTCGAATTACGAACTAAGCTAAACTCTTCGATTACTAAATTGGAACACCAAATGATATTTCAAATTGTTTCCACCGAATCTATACTATACATGTTGATATTAAATGCGATACATTCCTTGCATGGGGTTAAAGTAGAGCTTATTTGCAGCTAATTTAGTCATATGGTACTAAGTCCGTAACTTGTTTAATTCTGAGTTGATTATTTCTCTAAAACAAACTGGTTTTTCGGTCCACAATACAGAATGTTTTTTACATTTGGTTGATTAGTTTCGTGATGGTGAGAGTTTTGGTGAAATGAGATTTTGTTTGTACCGGAAACAATATTTGACAAAATATTATTGTGCAGTCGATTCGTAATGTAGGTAATCTTATTTTTTTTTATTCTTTCCAAATACAAGATATTATCCTAAAAAAAGTGGCCAGGAGTTCTTAGTAAAATGTTTGTCTGATTCTTAAATAGGTACTCCACTGGCATGCTAGCGGTCTCCTATCGCATAGTTCAGCCCAACCTTTTTTTCTAGCATCAGATTCTTTGCATCTTTCCATTTGCTTGTAATATATCCAACGCAGGGGAAAATGAACTGGGTTTTGTCTGTAGCTGATGTCATTTTTTTTTATTCCACATAATCATTGATATAAAAAGACTCCTAAGTTAATTATTTATTAATTCAAGGCGTCAGTTTTGTAGCAACTAAAAAAAGTTTATATTAACACTAGTTTTTTGCCACGCAGTTTCACCCGCGTTCCCGAGGGATCTTATCTTATTCCGGGATAAAAAAAAAGTATCCAATGTTTTATTCCAGGGTATGATCTACCTGTGTGCCAAGTTTTATCAAAATCCGTTCAGCCGTTATTGCGTGATTGAGAAGCAAACATTGGTTGTTTGCTCCTCAATCACGCAACAACGTACAAACTTTCACATTTATAATATTGTAAGATATCGCGTGGTGGTATCATTTAAAAGGGCAAAGGATAAGAAAAATATAGTTTATACATATTTAAGCTAAAAATTTGCAATAAATGACCGTCGAACATTTGTAGCGCTGCAGTGATGTTTGAAAAGGCGAGCACCGATTGCTTTTCTACGATAATAAAGAAAACGGTGCGCGTTTCTGATGTCACGCATGCGTGCCATGACAGACCAAATGGCATCATCCGTAGCGCTGCAATTGCACGCACCAGCCACACGCCCCTGAATAAGTGTTTTATGGTTGTTATTGTTTGTGTGTATCATGATGAAACTTGGTACACAAATAGATTATAACCTGAAAAAAGAGATGGGATAAGAAAAGATCCCTCGGGAACGCGGGCGAAACCGCGGAGGATAGCTTTATTTTATTAAAACAGATTGATGAAAAATGTACAATCTTGTATAATGCTGTTGGATTCTTTTAGTATTTGCTTCTGATAGCTTGTATTCAAACATTCATGGCTCTTGAGTGAATATAGTATTAATTGAGTAAACTGGTTACCTACTTTAAATATTTTTCATCCCACCATCTCGGAAAGAGTATTTTTGCTCTTCGATATCTGAGTGTAAAAGCCGTTATTGTCCTCTAGAGGATAAAGTAAATAGAACATCGTGTGCACTAAGTTTGTGAATTCAAATCATCATTAAACCTAAATTATCCGAATTTATCATACATCAAAGTCAAAGCCAAAGACAAATTCAAAGCCAAAGTCAAAGCCAAAGTTAAAACCATTTATTCAGGATAGGCCCTAGAAGGGCGCTTATGAAGGTCGAATTACAGAAGTTACCACCGGTTCGGAAGTCAGCCTTCAACTGAGAAGAACCGGCAAGAAACTCAAGAAGGTTAAATTTTTTAAATATTTTTGGACTATCTGACTATATTGGCTTTTTTTTTCAAATGTTTAACAAATTGATTCTTAAACTAATACAAAAATACATAAAAAATTTAATTCGACAAATTAAAAAATGAAATTAAGGAATCATTTTTTAATTTGTCAAAAACTCAGACTCGGAACCGTCTTGGTGTACATTTTTTTAAATTTGCTTTGCGCACGCCTTTTTCTTTTTTTTGCATTTAGTCATTTCCTCGCTGAGGTGGGATGAAAAATTACGTGTTGCACTCGAATGCAAAGATTTTTCACCTCGTGCTCTTTTGATTCCCTCGCTTACGCTCAGGATTCTAATTTTTTAAACACTCGCTGCGCTCGTGATTCAATTTTAGAATCCTTCGCTTGCTCGGTCATCAAAATTGAGCACGCGGTTAATAAACAACTTTCCACTCTTGTATAACAAATAACTATTTTTCTTCAGTAATAACTTGCTCCAGAAACTATTTTTCAATATTCTTCTTTTATATATAAAGTCACTTATATTGTCAAATTTACTGTAAAGACTATTCCTCGTCCGTACAAGTCCGGTCAGGCTTTAGTGAAATTGGCGATCGTTCCACTAAAACTTTATCGATATTATTCAATAAAACTACACGAATTTAATGAAAATATAAAACGAAAACGCAACGTCACTTCGGAAGTACCCACCAAGTCTGATATTTAATAAAAAGAAGCTGGTTTGATAATGTCAGTCAACATCCCTATTGTGTTAGGTCCATGATTAGGTTTTAGATTTATTTTGTATCATCCATAATATTAATCGTTTTTTGTTTGACATTGATTTTATAAACAATTTTTTTTTTATTGAGTATAGGTTCGCGTTTGACCACTATCTCACTTGGTGTTAGGTGACGATGTGGTCTACGATGGTGCACGCTTACCTAGAAGCAACCTATTCACTCGTGACTTGAAGATTCCCAGGTTGTAACAATCGGGAAACACAGACTCAGGCAAAGAGTTCCACACCTTCGCAGTACGCATAATGAAACTCGAAGCGAATCGCTTCGTGCGCAAAGATGGAATGTCCACCATGTAGCGGTGGCGCATCGCCGTGCGTCTGGTTGTCCGATGATGGAATGGGCTTGGCGGAATTATGTCGTGTAATTCCAACGCACACTCTCCGAAATGTATCCGATAAAAAACCGATAAGCTGGCAACTTTACGTCGATGCTCAAGGCTCTGAAGCTTTGCCTCGACCAATGCATCGTTGTCAATGAGCCTCTTGGCTCGTCTCTCAATTGACTCCAGTGCCTCAAGCTGATATTTGGCCGAACCATCCCAAAGATGAGAGCAGGTTGATCAACTGTTCCGACGTGAAGTACCGTCTCACCTTCGAGAGGACGCCCAGCTTATATATCAATGGAAATAAAACTGATTTCGGAATTGCTGTTTAATTTAATAATTTCTAGATGTATAATTGCAAAAGTATGACGACAAACTAGAAGGGATCTTACAAATGTGACCAGCTGTGATTGGACAATAATCATGAATTTCGTGTGGCGTAATTTATGCAATTACCACTGGTTCATCGCACGGTCGACAGTTTGCATGAAAATTATAAAAAATTTAAAGTAAAATAATAAAAAAGTACATACTTCATATGCAATTTTGACATTTCAAACCCCGAGTTAGAAAGTTAATCCTGCAATTTTGGCGGGTTAAATTAAATAATTAACTCTGGACCGCGCAAACGTTCACGCGGTGTAAACAATGCTTATTCTAAATTTAACATTCGTAGGCACAGCGGCGGGAAAGGCGATGATTACCCAAAAAACGGGTTCCTAATATAATAGACTAGCTGTCCCCTGCCTGTTTACCCGCGTTCCCGTGGGATCAAAAGTATCCTATCTCTTATTCCAGTACTTATATAATTTATTTGTCTCCCAAAATTCATCAAGATCGGTTTAGTAGTTTATCGGTAGTTAGATCAGTTAGTAGGGCATGATACCTTACAAATAGTACAGTACAGTTAGTCTTCAGAATGTTACGGGACCTTCACTTTCCACGAGTATTCGGCTTACTTGTATTACTTACACGTTTAGTTGCTGTACCAGCAAAAGAAATTATGGAACC
Source organism: Ochropacha duplaris (assembly GCA_951361185.1). Taxonomy (NCBI): domain Eukaryota; kingdom Metazoa; phylum Arthropoda; class Insecta; order Lepidoptera; family Drepanidae; genus Ochropacha; species Ochropacha duplaris. The sequence continues at coordinate 9,957,796 of OX592690.1, forward strand.
AAGCGAAAGTGGCCGACAATCGTGCATTTTTAACTGTTAATTCCGATTATAAATTCGGAGATAAGACCGGTAAAAGTAAGTGCGCGGCCATTGCGCGGCTGACCACTGTCTCCACAGGTTAATGTTAAGTTTGAGAACTGTGAATTTGCCACAGATCGTGATTTCTTTATCTTTACATTGACTTGATAAAATATGCTTTCGCATGGTTTACGACTCGTGACTTTGCTCATGGACGCTGGCAAAACGTAAGTGCATAGAATAATTATTATATGATTGTATCGAACGAGGCTTTGTAGTGTTTTCTATCTATATAATGTTGCGACTGCGAGTGAGTCAGCTGTTTCTCTCACTTTACTTGATGACTATTCCAAGTTTGCAATCGCATACCAGTGGGAGCTCTCTTAATGCTCAACAGTGTTGAATGGAGGATTAGTTTATTCTTGTTTTAGATAAGACTAGCGCACGCGCAGGCACCGCGACGGCGTACAGTTAAGGTGTTACGTTCTAGCTACGCGCCTGACGGAACCGGCTCGGCTGCGAGACATTGCCGTGATGATCATCTAGCTATGTCGCTGACCGTTGTTCGTACTGCACTGCAATTATCTTACATACACAATGTAGTTTAGCGCACTTTGTCACCATTTACTATTTACGAGTATATTTAGAGTACTGACTGACATGTGCACTTTATAAATATTTATGGTGACAAATATCTTTGTAAATTATATATTATTGCCCTATTTTACGTGTTGCACCAATCAAATATGGAGATGTGCGATCAGATTGGCATAGAATTGGAACCACTCAGTCGAAACATGTATCTTGGGTAGCTTGCCATATCATTGACAAATAGCTTTCGCCCGATACTAAGTCCACTGGGTATTCGTTGATCGCGGTATTGTACCTATCAATCCTAGTTTCACCTACTTAGGGCCTGATTAAAAAAGAAGTAGCTTCAAACTGTTCAGTATTTAGTTGAGAAAACCAAGCAGATCAGGTATACCTACACATAGACACAGTAACATTCACTTTATAATATTAGTATGGACTAGTATTCAGTGCCTACAGAGTGGACTATAGTATTGATTACAAATTTTACACAAAATAAGACGGTACTCTTAATTTATAATTTAAAGTTTTCATAAGATATTATTATAATTCCAAAACCGATTGACGACTGCTCATCCACTGCGAATTGCGATATCACAACCGCTTATTGAATAGAAAAAAGTGAATGTGTGATACACGAATGAATAGGTTACATAGAGTACTAAGCCGTTTCTATTGAGTGACGATACTAAAGAAACAGTGAAAACGAAGCTTGAAACCTGGAGTTTTTTCCACCGATCCGGCGCCGTACTGTATAATGCAGCAATGAACGTTCTCAGTCTAACGTCGAAATAGAAAACCCATAATTAAAGCGAACCGAACCAGTAAAAACAATGAATACGCCACATTAAATAATTATAGGCAATGGAAATATTTACCATAGATTATAGTTTTATAAATCGAGGACACGTTAAAAGATCTAGTCTTAGTACCGAGCAATTAACTTTCACAGGTTATGAAAAATTAAAAAACAATAATAATTTCGTGAGATATGATAAATCTAATGACAATAATTATGAATATGAAAGTGGATAGAGGAAGGCGGAAAAAGACATGGATGGATTGTGTGAGAGATTAGTAAGAAAGGACTGAATTCCGATATGACGGATAGAGAAGGGCTTAATAGCAAAAAAGTACGCATTGCGCCGACCCTAAATAATTGGGAACAGGGCAGGCAGATGATGATGATGAAGCTAATGGCCAAAAGTGACTTTATCTAATTATAACGCCTATCTCAATTATCACAAGACAAGTGTGAGTGATATTCGGTTGTAAAAATAATGTTAAAAATGAATGAGTCACACAGTTTAGTCAACGATAGTTTTAACTCCATTTACATAATATACGCGCACTATAGTTTGAACAACTGTCGTTGATATTGTAGCCTCATGTTCGTCTTACTTCGTGAATTACGTACCTAAAATATAGCTTGTTTTAAATATTGTCTTAGGGTTACCGTTTTGATTGAGTTCAGTATTGAATAGCACTTGCAAATAATGTATTGTTTATGTAACATTAAGGCTACGTTTTTTGAAAAGACCGCAGTCAGGGGACTGATTTTCGCGGTAATACAGTACCTACTTTAGGATAATGATTCTACTAAGATATCAAATATTAATATTATTTGTAGAACCGTAGCAATTAAATGAGGTGCCTTGTATATGTAAGCCGTTGGCTCGAAAAGGGACGCACGTCCCCAAACTACATTAAGTATATAAAAAACCGGTTCAGTGCACGTAGAAACATGCATGCATGGACCAAAGCACTTTGATCTAATACTAAAATATGTTTTCAATTGCAATATTTATCGAATATAGCCCGTTCTACTTGTATAAGACTCTCAATTGAACTCGAACGTTTTCTCTGTAACTTCTCTCAAACGTAGGTAGGTATCTGTGAACGTTTTCTCCGTGAACATCGATGCAATGTTTATATTATTAAGTATAGTTTTTGCGCCGATACCCCCCGTTCAGTCACGCAAGGAAATTGCATATAGGTATACCTACATACCCAAGAATATATTTTCCTAATTTATAACTCCAATTTAAAAGTTACAATAGTAATTTCAAATCATGATAGGTATATATGTAGTAGTATGTGAAGTAGGTAATGTAAGTTTTATTTGTTGTACCTATATAAGTATAATATTACTTATACAAGTTATGTATGTTCATGTATTTATTTACATTTGACCTAGTTCGTGGTCTTAAGCTTTCGTATTGAGTCAAATTAATCCTTAAATGGAAACATATATTTGTTCTGATTCCATATAAGGGTTCGACTTTGCGCCTTATAAGTAAACAAGTTCTTAACATTAAGTTCGCACTGCAACCTTAATGGAGAGACGAGCGAACCCGTACCGCAGGCATTCCGACTAGCAAGCCATTTTAGATTTAAATGTTCCATTTACGAAATGCGAATCCCTGAAGCACGAGTTCGCTAGTCATACGTTTTCCATTTTTATAACGTTACTAATTCGCTTTTATTTTATTGTTGGTATTTCGAGCGGAGCCAGTGAGATCATTCATCGAAATGCAAAGAAAATAAGCACGAAAATTTTCGGAGTGGTCGCGGTTGCGCATTCCTGTGCGCGGTACGGGGCGAGCTCGAGAGCCGCGGGCGCGGCGCCCACGCGTGCTCCCCAGAATAGCAGCACTATCTCGCTCCTAGTGGAAAAGCGCTATGCACAAATAAAGTTACGCAGGAAGAAACTAAAGACACTCGCAGGCGGAGCATCGTTCACGCACCACCTCGCCAGCGGCTGCCGGCAATCATATAACTTATGGATACCCTATTTTCAGAATGACCAAATAAAGTTCGCTATAGCAGAATTACTTTTTACATATTTTTACACGCCTCACCATGGCAAAATGACAGTGAATGACCATAATGTTCGTAAATAAAACAGAGAAAATAAAAGATACCTTGTTGTGAGAGCATCTGGCGCGTATAATGGTGCTCGGTGCGCTGCACGCGCTCCTGCTGCTGCACGACTTGCTCGCGCCGCTCCGAGTGTTGCTGCACGCGCTGCTCCGAGCGCTGCTCCGAGCGTTGCTCCGACCACCTCGACTGCTTCTCCATATCGCCGCCACAGCAGCACAAAGCACAAAAAAACTCTCACTCAACGCTACTAGTCCTTATTGAACGATTATTGTCGCTACGGCGCACGCCCAAAAAGAAATAAATACGCCACTGTGAAAAACTAATACTAGTCCACGGGTTCATTTAGCAGAAGTCAAGTCATTATAACCCAAGTCCAACAACCAAGACGTCGGTCGATTGCGAATAGTTAGCGGATAGTGCGGAGCCGGTGGAGCGCGCGCTGCGCTGGCGACGGTGATGCGAGGGCGACGGAGACGGCGGGGGGCGGCGCGACCGAAATACGCCGGCCGGGCTATTTCGAGCCGAGCCGAGCGAGCCGAGCACACTCCCGCAAGCTCTCCTCCACGCGCCAGCCTCCACCTCCGCCTCGCGCTCGCGCTCGCGCATGGCATACCTGCTACCCGCAAATATTGCATGCATCAGTACCCATACATCTAGTTCTTCATTCATACTAATATAAGGTATACCTAAATACGAAAGTCTGTCAGACTTTCACACCTAAACCTAGCCTAAGTCAATATACCATATTATGATATTGGAAGCCATATAAATGTATGAAGGTATATTGTTTGTATGAGTACTTTTTATCTTGAGAACGCGGGTGAAACCACAGGGAACAGCTGGTCTATATATACTTGCGATAAAAGTGTAATTTTAGATTTTTTTCTGTCTGTCATTCTCATAAAAGGCTTAACTTAACCGATTTGGGTGCGGCTGTTTAAAAATACTTACTGTTCAATTGATTTAGCTGAAACTTAGTTTGTAGAACAATGATGACTGAAAGTTTATATAAACACAGAAAAATAAAAAAAATCGGAAATTAAAAATAAAAGTTTCGGATATTTTGAAATTTCCAATATAAATTGCGCTCCCATCTATATGGTTGAGTATAATAAAATAGGGTTCAGCTTAGACTGAACGCTGTCGGTCGGACGCGGACACGCCTATGTCCTATCCCTATCCCACTTCCCACTAAAAAGTGAAAGTATGTTTGGATGTGTGTGAACATGTTCGTTACTGTTTCACGCAAAAACGACTGAACGGATTTTGATGAAGCTTGGCACACAGATAGGGCGTTTTTCCATTAGCCGGCACGGCACGGTGGGAATGTATGACGCCGGGCACCGGTGAGTGGAAAAACGAACCATACTAATATATGTATTTCAATTGGCACGGCACCGGCGGCCGGTGCCGTGCCGGCTAATGGAAAAACGCCCATAGGGTAAAGTTGCCTATATTTTGCCTAACAGTATTTTTTATATTTGGCGGAAGAGTTGATTAGAACTAATACAAATTTTCCGCCAAAAAAAAAAGAAGCATCTGGATTATGCTTGTACACGCCGCACTTTCTATAGGGACTGTATACGGCGTGTACTGGAGGTCGGGCTTCTAAGCTTGAATAAAAACACGCCAGTTTTCTTCTATATAGGTCTTCTTGATGCTTGCCTTGGGTATTGCTCTGCTTTCTATTTTCTATGTGCTGGATCGAGGTTGAAGCAATCGAAGCATGCTGTACGCCCCGAGGCGTCTATCTTTATCCCCCAACGGTGGGTCCCTACACGTTAACGTAGACAGCGAGTTGCCTCGCCACTGTCCGCCAATCAGAGGCGAGCTGTGACTTAGCAACCCGCTGTCTCAGTGTGCGAGCGAGAACTAAAATGCGCGAGAGAGATGCTATCTATTCTAATTGACCAATCAGAGCATTACCCAAATTAAACACAAAACTATCAATCATTTATTTCTATACAATATTTCACAATAAATCTATTACCTATAATTATTCTAATTACTATTTACAAACACTATATATCTTGCGCCGTACATTTCTCCCGCCGTGCGTCGTCCTACTCCGGTCCAGGACGGCGCAGTGACTCAGGTACGGCGTCTTGAGAGGCAGGCAGTATGATCAGCTTCTTTACCGGCCTACGCAGCACTCCTCCTCTTGTTCTCACGTCGACTGTTCTGACTATGTTGTCTGGCCCCGGGTAGGTTGAGATTACGATTCCCCGAGGCCAGAGGTTTCTCGGTAGAGTCCCATCTGCGATGATGACGAGGTCTCCGATGTTGACTGCCTCGCCTCGTCCGTGGGGCTCCCGCCGGTATTGGAGCTCAGGTAAGTACTCCCGCAGCCATCTTGCCCAGAACATATCGGCCAGGCGTTGTGATGTTCGCCAATGGCCGCGTCCGATGAGGTCGTTGTCTGTAAATGTTCCAGGGGGCGCTGCGTGCGCCGAACCACCAAGGAGAAAGTGATTCGGAGTGAGTGCTTCTTCATCCTCAGGATCCACGGAGACGTGAGTGAGAGGGCGGCTGTTGACTGTTTGTTCCACTTCAGCTAGCAGTGTGGTGAGGACTTCTTCAGATGGGCTTCTTTCTGTAAGTACTGTCTTGAGAGCGATCTTGACACTTCTTACAAGTCGCTCCCACGCCCCGCCCATGAAGGGGGCGCTCGGAGGGATGTACCGCCAGTTGATGGATTTCTTGCTGGCGTCCTCTTGAGTGGCTGCGTCGAGAGCGCGTCGCAGCTCCCTGTCGGCTCCCTGTAGATTGGTCCCGTTGTCTGACCATATTTCGGCGGGGCACCCGCGGCGCGCTATGAAACGCCGAAGTGCCATGATTGCAGAGTCAGTGGTCAATGACCCGGCGACCTCTAGGTGTAGAGCACGTGTAGTTAGACACGTGAATAGTGCGACGTATCTCTTCTGAGTGGTCCGCCCTACTGTCACTACGAGCGGACCAAAGTAGTCGACCCCTGTGTATGTAAAAGGTCGTCTGTGATGTCCCAGTCGGCATGCTGGCAGGTCTCCGGTAGGGGGCGCTGGTGGCGTCGCTTTTCTTATGCGACAGGGTAGGCAGCTGTGTACAACCGCCTTGACTGTAGGCCGCTGTCTGATGATCCAGTACCGTTGTCTGCACGCGTTGAGTGTCGTTTCCACGCCAGCATGATGAAGACTTCTATGTATGTGATTTATATATAGGCGGGTGATAGGGTGATTTCCGTCTAATATCACTGGCCTCTTGATTGCATCTTCGACGTCAGCAGCTTGGATGCGCGATCTGAGTGTGATGAGATTGTTTAACAATTCTGTCGATAGGTGGCGCAGTCGGCTATGTGTTGATACTGTCTTGTTGTTTTCGATAGCTGTTATTTCTTCCGAAAATGAGTCTTGTTGCATTTTCTTTATGAGTAGGTACTCGGCGTGACGTAGAAGATCGCCATCCAATGGTAGATATTGTTTTGTATCTCTCGATTTTGCCGGTAGAGGGCGCGACGTACGAGTCTGTTTTTTCTGTTTTTGCCATGCTGCATCTTTCTCTTTGTTTTTTCTCGTACGTTTGTACTGTACTGTTTCCTTTTTCCGCCTGCAGAGTTCGATGAATTGTAACACACGTGCAGTACTTCGGAGTAATCGTTCCCATTTCGAAAATCTGTGTATTTCAGGTAGAGCCTCTTCCAAGTTTACTTGCGACTTGCGTTGAAGTAAGTTAGTCTTCTCTTCGCCCGTGTGTTCTGTGTTGGTAGATGGCGCTACCGGCCATGTTGACGGATGATCGCGTAGGAAGGGGGGCCCGGTGAACCAGCGGTCTATGTCCTGAGGTACGTCGCGAGTGGCGTCGTCCGCGACGTTCAGTTTGGTGGGCACCCATCTCCATTCGCTTACTATGCTGTTTTCTTCTATGGCAGCTATTCGGTGAGCCACGTACGGTCTGTAGGTGCGTGCTCCGTTTTTCAGCCAGGCGAGTACTGTTCTGCTATCTGTCCAGTAGGTCTTCGATACTGGTTTGACGTCATGTTCGCTTATGACTGCTGCTGACATGCGGCTACCCATCACCGCTGCTTGGAGTTCCAATCTAGGTATCGATGTGATCTTCAATGGTGCCACACGTGCTTTCCCCATGACGAGTGATGTTGTTACTTTTCCATCAGGTGCTGTTATTCGCCAGTAGAGGGCGGCGGCGTAGGCGACTTCACTGGCATCTACGAATACGTGAAGTTCGATCCGATCAGCTGTGCTGTAGTTGAGGTAGCAGCGGGGTATTCTGATGGCAGCCAGACGTTCCAGATGCGATGACCATTCTGCCCACTGTTGTTGTAGCTCTTGTTCTATTGGCTGGTCCCATTCAGTACCGCGGCGCCAGACTTCTTGTAGAATCTGCTTGGCTCTCGATGTTATCGGTGCGGCGAGTCCGAGTGGGTCGAATAGAGACATAACTATTCTCAATATATCTCTCTTGGTTGGCTCGGAGTTCTTTACTATATTTGTTGGCAACCTTGCCAGGTTAAGGTTGAATGCGAGGTTGTCTGTGGCGCACTCCCAGATGAGGCCGAGTACTCGTTCTGTGTTCAAGTTGCTATGTAGATCTATTTTCTGTTTCTTGTTTCCCTCATGGCTCAGTGCCTGAAGTACTGTAGGTGAGTTCGATGCCCATTGTCTGAGTTCGTAGTGCGCTTCGCTGTGTATTCTTCGAACATCTGTTGCTGTCTGTATCGCTTCTTCAATGGTGGAGAAGCTCTGGAGGTAGTCGTCGACGTAATGGTTTCGTTCTATAGCTCGGTGTGCTGCGGGATGCGTATCTTGATAGCGGTCTGCGTTGATGTTTTTGACGTAGATAGCTGTTGATGGTGATGACGTCGCTCCGAAGATTAATGACGTCATTCGGTATTCTGTGACGTCACTGTCCCCTCTCTCCTCGCCCCTCCATAGGTAGCGAAGTGCGTCTCTGTCTTCTGTCCTGATCTTGACCTGCATGAACATCTCGGCTATGTCGGCTGTGACTGCTATGGGGTGTTGGCGGAACCTCATAACAACTCCGGGAAGTGACTGTAGCAGGTCGGGACCGGTGAGCAGGTGATCGTTGAGTGATACATTTCTTGTCTTCGCAGCAGCATCGTGAACCACACGTACTTTGTCCGGCTTCATGGGGTTGATGACCGGGAAATGTGGTAGGTACCACGTTCTATTTTCTGTAGACTGTTTCGGCGCGATCTCGGCGTAACCCTTCTCGACGAGTGCTGCCATCTGTAGGTTGTATTTTTCTTTCAATACAGGGTTCTTGTCTATTTTCTTTTCTGTATTGTTCAGCCTCTTGAGAGCGTTTTCTCTGTTGTTCGGCATGTTGACGTTCTGGCTCTTCCATAGTAGTGCTGTCTCGTATCTGCCGTCTTCACGTTGTCGAGTGTGTTCACGAAGTATGGCGAGTGCTCGTTGCTCGGGGTCATTCTGAGGTCTCTTCGGCTCTATGGTGAGAGATTCTATTGCGAAGTATTGCTTGAGTTGCTCGTTCATATCCTCTTCTTGTTGTTTGAGGTGATTTACTTGGTGCAGCTGTCGACCCAGAGTACGTTTGCGTGAACCGTGTAGAACCCACCCGAGTGGCGTGAGGGATGCCACCGGTTGGTAGCGCTTGCCTTGGCGAACTTCTGTGGCTAATAGCAGGTGCCAGTTGTCTTGACCGATGAGTATGCCGGGTGTCCCCCGGTTATACTTTAACTGTGATGCGATGTCTTCTAGGTGTTCGCATTTGCTGATATCGATGTCTGCTATCTTCTGTGGCGTTATGTGTAGGCCATTGATGGTGTGAGCTTGAATGTTGTGGTCTCCCGCCGTTCCTCGAATAGTGAGTGAGACGCGTCTTGACCTCGTAGCTTCGACTTCTGTCTTGCCGACTGCTTCTATACGGAGTGGTTCCGATTTTCCTTTGATGCCTGCTCGTCGTGTGATGTCGTCATCGATGAGTGTTACCGTAGATCCGTCGTCTAGTAAGGCAAAGGTGTCTATTTTGCCCTTCGGTCCCGATACTCGTACTGGCAGAATCTTCAAGTAGGATCTTGACTCGACGGCTGCTGACCAGATGTTTGTGACGACATCATTCTTTTCGGCTTCTGTTGTCTTCTGTTGGAAGTGGAGTAGCTTGTGATGAGTACGTTCGCATCCGTTTACTTCACACTTCTTGGCTTGACATTGATGTGCTCTTGACTTGTGTTTCAGGCATCGAAAGCATAGGTATTTCGATTTGGCTAGCTCCCATCTGACGTTGATATCTGCATCTGTGATCTGTTTGCAATCTGCTGCTATATGGCCGTGTTTTTCACACACTGGACATGTTGTTTCATCTTGTTTGCTCACTGCATATGTTTTCTGTTTTCTTGCTAGTGGTGCTCGTGCTGTTTTCTGTTCGATGTCTGTATAGCGCGACACGGGTTCTGGTTGCGCATAAGGACTGCATTTCTCCGCTTCCTTTTCTAAAAATCTTCTCAGCTTGAGTAAGTCGGCTTCATCCGTTTGATCTGCTGAGCTGAAGTCGAACCATCTATATCTCATTTGAGGTGAGAATTTGTCAATGACTGCCCTGGTGACTTCCGGGTTGTAGAGATAGTATATCTTCTTCAATGCTTGCAATGTGGCTACTATGTTCGAGACTTTCGTGGAGAACACGCAGATGTCTCTTGCTGTATCTGTGAGGCGTGGTAGTGTGCGTAGGCGTTCTAACTCGGCGAGCGCGATCGCGTCTGGCTTGCCGAAGCGAGTTTCCAGCGCTTTGATGACGTCATCGGCTCTGGAACTGTGAATAAGTAGACTTTCAACTGCTTCTTTGGCGTGACCGCGGAGGCTTCGACGGAGACGCGTGATGTTGTCTATTTCTGTGTAGAGCTTCGATGTTTCGGTGTACGCCGCCTTGAAGGAGAGCCACTCTTGATAGGCCCCGCTGTAGACTGGTAGATCGGTGTATCGATGCGGCAACTGTTGACTGTTTGATTTCGCTGCGAGCGCGATGGCAGATGCGAGTTGTGATAAATCAATCTGCTGAGAGGGCGCCACCGTCGGTTGAGGCGCTGCTGCTTCTGTTGGCTGTGGTGCGACGATAGGCTGGATCACTGTTGCTGCTGGCTCGACGTGGTAGGGTCTGTTGTCGATGGCTAGGAGCGGTTGATCGTTGGATTTCACCCATTCAGCGACCCGATGTGCTGTTGCTTGCTCTGACACGACGGTGTCGTCATCTGTTTCAGAGTCTGCTTCCGCCTCTAGGGATACTAGACGCGCGGCTGCATACTCCTTCTGTAGGCGGACGAGTTCTGCTCTGGCGGCTGCCAGCTTCTTGGTTCGTTCTCCTGTCTTCTTCTTCGAGCGCTTGGTGCTCTCTGGAGGTATCGCAGCCTTGGCTGGATCTTCATCGGCCGCTCCGGGTTCTGTGGACGGCAGTCCTGTGGTCGCCATCCCTCCTGTAGTGGTGGTCCCCTCTGTAGTGGTGGTTTCCCCCGTGGTGATGGTTTCCCCCGTCGCGGTCGTGGCTGTATGTTCTGTGGGCGTTTGTTCGGTTTCCGACGTCAGAACGCTATTGGATGCGTCTGATGCCAGATTTTGCCGCCCGCTGGTAGACCTGGTAACTGGCATGATTTCTTTCTTCTGCGTGGACTGTATTTAGGCAGCTATTCTTCACTGTAAACAGCTATTCTTCACTCGCTGATCCAATATTCGGCTCGATATGACCAAAATGTACACGCCGCACTTTCTATAGGGACTGTATACGGCGTGTACTGGAGGTCGGGCTTCTAAGCTTGAATAAAAACACGCCAGTTTTCTTCTATATAGGTCTTCTTGATGCTTGCCTTGGGTATTGCTCTGCTTTCTATTTTCTATGTGCTGGATCGAGGTTGAAGCAATCGAAGCATGCTGTACGCCCCGAGGCGTCTATCTTTATCCCCCAACGGTGGGTCCCTACACGTTAACGTAGACAGCGAGTTGCCTCGCCACTGTCCGCCAATCAGAGGCGAGCTGTGACTTAGCAACCCGCTGTCTCAGTGTGCGAGCGAGAACTAAAATGCGCGAGAGAGATGCTATCTATTCTAATTGACCAATCAGAGCATTACCCAAATTAAACACAAAACTATCAATCATTTATTTCTATACAATATTTCACAATAAATCTATTACCTATAATTATTCTAATTACTATTTACAAACACTATATATCTTGCGCCGTACAATGCTCAATGTCTTTGCCACAAGGATGTCGAAAAACAATTCTTGTCAATAGTCAGTTCTAATTGGCTACAGCTAATCACAAATTTTCAACGACTGAAACGTAAAATCCTCTCCAGATTCAAACGGATTGCCCTACTTGATAATATGTCGAACACGTTTCTTTCGGCGGAACACACCAACCAGTGCTTGGCGACAGATTTTTAACTTAAGGGCGGTCGAGTACCTATTACAAAGTGCCCTACCACCGTGCTGTGGTTTAATCAAGTCAAATCAAATGTTTTCCTTCGAAAGCTCAAGCATTGTAGGATTCAAATCCAAGACCTTCGCCGCGGTATCTGACCCTAAAAGTGTTTAAGACATAACTAACAATTAGGCGTTTATGTTCAAGACTTGTTCTAATATTCATATTACATAAACATACATAAATAGGTACCTAAGTAATGCTAATTTTAGGTAATAAGTATCCTACTAATATTATAAATGTGAAAGTTTGGATGTTTGTTACCTACAGACAAAAAAACTGAACGAATTTTTGTTAAATTTGGCAGACCATATCCTGGCTCGCATTACCTTAAGTTTCCAAGTAATGGCGTAGTGCACTACAATGGTGACTCTGAGAGTATGGAGACGCGTGTCCTGGATTGTAATCTATACAAAAGATATTACGAGTTTAAAAATTTAAGTATTAGAAAAAAGTCGCGTGGTCGCCGCCCACCCCGCTCGGCTAGCTAGGTAGCACCATAATATTATGCGATGTAGGCGTCACTGGGGTACGGGAGGGGATTCAATGTCAAAAAATAAATTGATGTTTTTAAGACGAAGACGAGAAATAACAAAGGCTTTTTCGAAATGCAACCCCTAAAGGGATAAAAAAGGGGGACGCGGGTGAAACCGCGGGGTGGACAGCTAGTCACAAATAATTCTGATTGTTTGAGTCAGCAGGGTTCGACGTTTACTGATTGGGCATAGCGACGTTTGGCGCGCGGTTACATGGTGTTTATTAAAATTTCGCCTAGAAATACCTACAATGGCTAGTTTTTACCAGCAAATCAAAATTTAGAAGAGTAAGATTATGTTGAACTTACAATATAAAAACAGTAACTTGCGTAAAACATAAAGAAGATAAGTACCAAATCTACCAATTATAAAATAACTTGTAAGTAATATGTGCAAAAGAGCCAAGTCAAAGGACATCGTTCAAAATGGCCCCAGAACCAACAAGCATGAGACTTGCACCATAATTGTTTATATATTTTATTATATTAGTTGCAAATATCTATATCCAACGGACAAGCTGCCTTCCAAAATGATTTTTTAAAAGTATTGTGACTATTTGTGACGACTACGCCATCATCTTTACCAAAAATCAACATTTTCTTTTTCTTTTTAAAGGTTTTTGGCTTGGTATCTAGACCTTTAAGCCATTTCTTTATTTTAAATATTCGTCTGTTATGTTATAGTCACGTTATATTTTCACATTCACAATTTTCGACGAAATCCTTTCAAAGTACATTGCTCAGCGTCCATAGGTACAAGATTCCCCCCAGAACCAACAGCAATTAAAAAAAAGGTTATAGTATTTAATCACCTATAAATTCTCTTCATAACTATTTTATGAAACGGACAAGCCGGAAAATCGCAATATTACAAAAAATGAATCAGGTTTTGAGTTCACTCTTAGAGTACTTTGAGTTTTATTGAATAATATCGGTGGTGGTTTGTCCAATAAAGATCAATCTAAGTGCACAAGTGAAATGAAATCGTGTATCGTGACTTTTCAGGTTGTCCCAAAAGGTCCGTGAAAAGTTTTATTGGAATAACCGCCAATTTCACTAAAACCTGACCGGACTTGTATGGACAAGGACTAGACTTTACAGTGAATGTGATAATATAACGTGACTATAACATAACAGAAGAATATTTAAAATAAAGAATTGACTTAAAGGTCTAGATACCAAGCCAAAAACCTTTAAAAAAGAAAAAAATGTTGATTTATGGTATAGATGATGGCGTAGTAGTCACAAATAGTCACAATTCTTTTAAAAAAACATTTTGGAAGGCAGCTTTTCCGTTGGATATAGATATTTGCAACGAATATAATAAAATATATAAACAATTATGGTGCAAGTCTCATGCTTGTTGGTTCTGGGGCGAATCATGTATGGACGCTGCACAATGTCCTTTGAGCTTCAATTTATTCTACGACTGTTAAAATTTAAGAAGTTTAAATTTTTTAAATAGCAAACAGCAAGAGTATGTACCTATAGACATATGTGCGAATTGATGAATGTGGGACAAATATAGTTCTATGACAACAGAAAATCTGTACCAAGGATGAGTTGTTAAAATGCGTCACTGAAAAAGCGCGACAAAGAAATGACTTTAATTGATTCATTCGGTCTATAATGTCACAGTATGTTTATAAGAGTTCTTGTACTCATAAGCAATCGTGAGATCAGTCATACGCTGACGCATATTTGCAAGTTTATTTTTGGACTGAAATTCAAGAGTCAGCTGGCGAGCGTTAAATGGTGAGGATTTATGCAGGCGGCAACATGCAGGGAAAGGGGGTGTGAAGTTATTACTGGATCAGCGATCCGATGACTGCAATTTTATGCAGACATACGTAAACATCTCCGATGTAATTATACTTTTCGATTAATCAGGCTATACCTACTTAGTTAATACCTACTCTCCACGGATTTGAAACGAAAAGTAGGTAAGTATTCAGATATGATTGATATGAACCAATATATAAATAAATATTTTCAGTTTAGTTAGTTCAAATATGGCGCCATTATATTGCTTTATTATGTTGCTGGTATTTCGAATTTCTAATTATTGAAATCTATTTCTAATTTTATCACAATTCGGAATGTCAATTAAATTCTCACGAATCGTTCAGAATTGCATACATAAGTATGTTACATAGTAGGTACATACTGTATGTACTTTAACATTGAATTTCACAAGTATTTATAAAATGCTACTTAGCTTTTTCACCTGCCCTTCACCTATATTATCCCAAGGGGATGAATTAAAAAAAACCGTTCTTTAGAAGATGTAGTACCTAACTTTTAAAAAGATTCCGCGGCGTGTACGAAATTCCTAACCAAAACCTTTTAGGCTGTGCGCTGGTTGGTAGGTCAGTCAGTCAATATAAGTAAAAAAAAATGTAGATACATTATAATTAATGGTGAAAAGAAAAAAAATCCTTCTTTCGCATTAATTAGGATAATTTTCTAGGAATCGAAAATGTGTTATTTGAGGTCAAAAGATTTATGGGTCGCGTACTTTCTAGGCACCTACTCATTTACTCAAGAAAAAATTATGTGATGTGTATGACGAAACTCTTCATTAATTTTACTGCTGCGAATATATTGATCAAAATTACTATTTTAGTTGTCCTTTTCTTTGAATTGAATTATATCTATTTTATATTTCCTCTAGATCTTTTGACCGTTTCAAAGGTACCTAATCTAACACACAGACTGACCAACAAACCGAGCTACTTTCACTTATGTACGTGTGACTGGGTGATTATTGTGATATGATGTTATAAACTACATAGAGTACCTACCTACAAGCTTTTTAAGGCGATGATAGCTCAGTGGTAGTGACGTCGGATACCGAAGCTAAGGTCGTGGGTTCGAATCCTACAATGAGCTTGAGCCATAGACAAGGTTAAATCGTCTATGGCTTATCCAGAATATAAAAAAAGCGCCATATGCCAAACTCATGTGAACAAACATGCATTGCAGTCGATAATCAATATATTGTAGATATCTAATTTATTTAAGTAGTGCCCCGTGACTACCACCTGATACTATTCCATAAAAAAAATTGCCTTATCCCTCTCCATAAGATTAACCATTTCTGTGCCAAATGTCATTAACATCAGCCCAGTGGCTTAGCTGTGAAAAGGGCAATTAGCAAATAACCTGCAATACCTTTACTAACATTTTTTTGTTATATTTAGATAGCGATGATAGCTCAGTGGTAGTGACGTCGGATACCGCGGCAAAGGTCGTGGGGTTCGAATCCTACAATGAGCTTTACGGTGAAGGAAAATATGGTGAGGAAACCACAGCACGGCGGTAAAGTACTTTGTAGTAGGTACTCGACTGGCTGTCGCCAAGCATCTGTTGCTGAGTTCCGGCAGTTGCACTTGAGAGCCAGTTGCCTATAAGGCATCGTAAAAAGGTCAACAACACATTGGCATATCCCTGGTATTATTCTGTATTATATCAAAGACGACGGTATTAATTTACGATCAGGTGACCCGCGTGGTGGTCACTTGGTAAAAATAACAAAAAAGACAGATATTAGCTCATAAAGAGCTTGTTTTTCGCTTTTTAGTTAGTATTTTAATGCAATATCGGTTTTTTTTGTTTTAAGTGCAAGAAGAAAAGTCATGCTCATCTCTATTTATGTCAGGGGTCGTAACTTTTAAAACTTCTTTACAGCGCTGGACTATAGATCGTAATTGCATGGAAAACTTTACTACTTAGATCTCGAGCATGATCAAATAAATAAGAGTCCTTTCTCGTTGATAAAATCAGAAAATATGATTGATTTATTCTAAAAGAAAAACACCACGTACCTAAATATCTTTATTTATTTCGTCACAAATGAGTCACCATCGTATGAACGTAAACACATCGTAATCGATTACATACAAGTCAATGGCTGCAATGGTCGCTTATTTATGACAAGTCACTTGGCAGCTCACCAGCGCCCTACGTTATGGGTGACTATAGTTCTATGTTTAGTTTTATAAAGTCATAAAATTCACTGACATTGTCTAGAAGGGAGTGCTGCCAACGTAGTTTGCAAAAAACTAGTCATGACGATAACGCGGCGAGAAACTGGAGAAGTATGTTTTCATGTTCCCGTGCTATTTTGGAGTGCGAGCCCACACTCCGATTGCACAGGTAGATGTGAAATAATGCGATGCCGCTTGTTTCTAGGTGAGCGAGTATTAATAAGACCGCAGCTATATTAAACACACTTCGGATTCAGGAGATCGCATCATATTTCACTTACATTATTTATGATGTTACATGAATACAATATCTACACGACTAGACTGTTTTGTACTCGCACATTGATAGAATATATCTATCAACGTTTCTAATAGCAGCGTGCCTAAGTATTAGTATGTAAGCATTTAGCATTGGACCAAAGTAACATTTTTTTAATTCAACATCTTTAAAATCTAATCGTCTCTGGATAACTTTTTTCGGAACCGTAGGCACCAACTATTTTTTTTAAATTACTCGTAACGTAAATGTTCAATTTCTGTCACTTTCATTGTCATATTTGAATTATTCTATTTATTCATCCTTAAACTGTGTAGATTCTAGGTATTATTTTATTATCTATACTTATTATTTTAGTAACTCATTTATAGTGAGGAGATTCTCATTTCGGTTGTACATTTTTGATCAGTTTTTTTTACAATTTCAAACTAAGTAGTCGTTTTTATTTAAAGAAGTTGTGTTTTTAGTTTCAAGGTTAATTATAATTTTCATTTCAAGGTCTCCGGCAGTTTATACTACTTACGTTGGTTGACCCTTTTCTCGCCTGAAGAGGCTGAATTTTGAAAAAACTCTTCTATATGTATTTTTTATTATTGTTTTAAATCAAGCCCTAGAATTTACCAGAAAAATTTAGAGATTTTTCATACAGATGAAATCCCCCTTTTAACTTCCTGAAATTATGAATTTCCAAAAACAAGCGGCCGCACTGGGGCATAGGAAAAGTTAGATTTTGTGTGGCATGGGCGTTACGGATGCGCAGCCGTGTTCGCGGCGCCACCTACGCCTGGGTGGGCGGGCGCATTGTATCTTGGTAAGATTGAATTATAAAACATGCTTTGCATCAAATTTAAAGTTAACAACGTATGTCGGTAAACATTGGGAGTATCAATTTAAGTGCATAACGATCATCCCATTATCACCAGCACCCATTACATATCGCTGTTTCACAAATAGGGCTCAATATGCTCTCCATCCATCCCGGAAAAAAGGAAGTATGCTAAGGTATAATCGTCGCGCAGCTACCACGATCATGAAGCACCTCACCAGCGAGAGGATGAAACGAGCATGGCGAGTAGAAGGTTCACCGTTCGCCTGAAGCAGTCGTACGAAGACAGTTGTTCACGGTGCAAAGCTTGTGCTCAGGAAATATGTTCTCTATTATCAGCACTAACTCACATAATAGGTACCTAATGAATGTAGGTACTTAGGACCGCTAGACATGGTGAATTCACAGCCGAACAGTACGAGTAGTAGGTAATGAACGATAGTAACTTGAAACCGAATCTAATGTTAGCACATACGAGATCAAAACCACCAAAACAAAGAAAGGCGAAAAGTAGACCAGGTAATGCCCTTTGAGGTTTACTGACAATTAGAGTTCTTTATTCAAACATATATTATATAACGACATAGGTAAATCAAGTAGGTAGCTATTACATGATGTATTTAATGTATAGGTTTTACTTGCGCGTTTGTTTGATTTATATGCAGGATAGTAATAATTTATGAAAAAAATGCGTCTAGCCGGCTACCACTCTCAAGATGAAAATCTGTCGCCAACCAACGAACAGATCCGACGATTGCAATTGCGAACCAATTAATTACCTTCTAGACTTGTGTGTTTACGAACTTCAGTCACAACATCATTATGGCGGCGAATCTTTGACAAATAAACAGTGTCTAGCTAGCCAGCTAACCACTAGCTAGTAACGAGTCCACGTGGATAGAGGATAAATGACTACAAATGAGGTCCATCCTTTCAATTAACTCATGGATCAAATCAGGGTGCTCTGTTAGTGTTGGGCCTGGGTAAGCAAGCACTCTACTGATACTGTACTTACACACATCAAAGTCAAGTCAAAGTCAAAACCATTTATTCAGTTTAGGCCCTAGAAGGGCACTTATGAAGGTCGAATTACAGAAGTTACCACCGGTTCGGAAGTCAGCCTTCAACTGAGAAGAACCGGCAAGAAACTCAGCAAGGTTACATTTTTTAAATATTTTTGGACCATCTGACTATATTGGCTTTTTTTTTCAAATGTTTAACAATTTTATTCTTAAACTAATACAAAAATACATAAAAAATTATAACCCGCATTAGTTACCTACATAGTTAACTAAAAAACTCAAAAAAAGTTTGTGATCACTCATAAGCTGATATAATTTCTTAGATTGAACTTTATCAATAAAAAATCTTTGTTTCCTTATAGAAATAGGTACCTTGTTTGAAATTAAAACTCTTTTAAATTATTTTTTTTAAAATAGAGTAGATAATCAATCATAATGATGATTTCGATTTTTCAAAGTGATCGCAAACTTTTTTTGATGAGTGTACCTAGTCAAATTGCTACCCGAAATGTATGTACTCAAGTAAATATAAAACAAATAAGTTTAAGAGGATAGAATAGTTTCAAAATTGTGAAATAAGGTTCGAATTACTGGGTACTCAGGTGTTATTGATTATAAAACCTTGATTTTGATATTAGTAACGTAACCTTATCTCGTGTTATGATATACCTACCGTACTCCTAGTTCTTAGTATCTAATTAGTCACTATCCATTAGTCTATCATTATTATGTTTACCAGCTAAGTTCTCAATACCTAATTAATAATCTTAGACATATTATTGAAGTTATCATTATTGTATTTGCTATTCCCATAGGATTCTAAGTACCAAATTGTTATCAGTAAATAAGTAATTAGTAAATTGTTATGTAATTAAGATAACCATATAAATACCAATAGTAGGGGAGGCAATGATGCTAAATTTGTAGTTACTCGAGCGTCTTTGGGACCTACTGGAATTTGAAGATTAGGTGGAATAAAGAAAAAAAGGTTATGTGATATTTTCCCCTTCAGCGGTGGGGGGAGCGTCTACAGGGTTTCAAAAATGTAAAAAAAAACAGTCACCAATAAATACTCGAGCGCGTCAGATATTAATAGGGTAGTCGCGCCACGTCTGTCTGATAACGGAAAAATAATAATCTGCCGTTTTGCGTGGTGGGGGTGGCCGTACGAAGGGGTCGAAAATATTTTAAAAAAAAATCTCGAGCGCGTCAGACATTGATAAGGGATGTTAAGTGAACCCTCCAGTAGCTCCTATTTTAAAGACTGACGATTTGGACGCGACCATCAGTCAGGGCCGATTTTTGAAAATGCAAAAAAAAATCGTGACCTTGAAATACTCGAGCGCGTCAGATTTTTATACAGATGGTTCTTCTTGATGTCTTTGTTGTACTGACCCATAATCTGATAATTATGTTGATGAATTTCCTTAATCTGACGGTTTGAAAAAAAATATATATAAAAAATATCGAAATCACGAAAATGGTTCAAGATATCGAAAAAATGTTTGCACAAAAGTTGTAGAAAATTTAATCTTCTACAATATTTATTATGAATACATGTACCAAAAAACCCGTAGGAAACGAGACATTTGCAATAAATGATTTTTTGACCTTTGACCTTGAAAAATCAGTAGTCGCGGGCACCCTAAGATAAGTAGCTTTTGAGACAAGTTTTAGGGTGTCAAAATAAAGGTTTATACAAGTTAATAGCTGACTATCTCTCATTCTGAGGTGAAACTCATAATATTCCTGGACTATACACTTAATAATGATTTTAGCTACTTCGGCTTGTGCAAATCGGCAGATTATGATATTTCCGTGATTCGTGACTAATTTCCTTCAAAATAAAAAAAAAACCAATCGCGCTCGAGAAAATCCATGTGACGTTTTTTTTTGCAACTTTGCGAGTCTCCAATTCTCTTTCGTCACGCCCAAATTGTCAGATTATTGAAATGTACACTATTTTGCATGTAACTAACTTACCTTACCTTAATCTGACGCGCTCGAGTAATTTCTTTTTTACTTATCTGACGAGCTGGACGTTCGACACTATATATATATAGACGGCTCAGATTTGGTGAGAGTACTTCACAAGGTGCAAGGTTGCCCCCCTTATGTTAATCTGCCGCGCTCGAGTAAATCCCGAAACCCCTATTCGCCTCCCCTACCATATTGTATAGGTACATAGTATAGAATTAATAAAAAAAATGCAAGTAAGTAAACCGTGAAAAACAATAATGTGTCAGTTTTGATATGTCCTCAGCAAAAATAGAGCCTGGATATTATTGATGTAACAAGGCGATCACTTCGCTCTTTCGATTAAGATCTTTCGAGTAAGTATACCTATAAATAGGGTAATAGCTAAAAACCAATTATATAAACAATGCTATTGAGATTTACCATGATTTCGTTTTTGCGTGATCTTCTAAAATAAGATCATCTGTTTTAAACAGTAGGGTTACTCACTGGATGCCACCAGGTTGTAGTCACCGAGTAAAGGCGCGCGCGCTCGTGGGCAGCCATGCGTCTATTTTTTAATATTACATCTACCAGTATATTATGCACGAGCTAAGCAACTAAATATTGAAACATGGCTGCATTTTAATTTCACATCAATTAAACTCAGAGTTCATCTATACATACAATCTGTTAGAAAACACACTTGACTGCACGCCTCTTGATAAAAACATTCTCCTTTTGATTCACAGTAGTTCATTGTATAGATAAGAACATATGTGTCTAAGTTTTGAGTTATGAAAACAGAAGAACAATTCTCGACAGAATTATTTAACAAAGTAAGCTCAATACATTAAAATATTAATCAGAACTCTGAAACTTTTAGATCAAGTAGATTGACTAGCGCGAGGGACGCCCGCCTTCTCGAGGGAGTCCTTTAAGAGTTGAATTTTCAAAAATGTATAATATTATAAAGGATAACAAATCTAAAATCTGTAGTAGGTATGTACACTTTCAGAGATTTTGTGATTGGTATTTTTACTTTTATATTATACCTACTTTCAACCCCTATTTCACCCACATGGTATAATTTTGAAAGACCCCGGTCCGACTTCTAAACAACTGTTCATCCTAAAATTCTTCCTTAGTGGATGCCTACGTAAAAGGCTTCAACTACCAAAATTTCAAGTTTTGTATTCCAGCGGTTTAGTCTCTGCGTTAATGAATCAGTCAGGATAAGTAATTATATATGTACGATAATTATATAAGTAATGAGATATGTATAGATTTTCTGCATACTACTATAATATTTAGAACATTACTAAAACCTCATAAAAATATCCGTTAATTCGTTTTTATGAAGCACGCTCTGATCCTGTCTCATTCAAATATTACAGAGAATAACTACATAACTGTCTTGAAACCGAGTAGGTAGGTAGGTCTACAACAGTAACACGAAGAAACTAAAAATACAAGCGTCAAAAACAACATGTTATCAAAATAATTTTGCGAAAACGACTGCGCTAAATTCTTACAATCAAACAGTATGCATCCTTTCAGTGTTATTTTAATCATGTGGAACAATGTTAAAAAGAACTCACAAACAGACAGTAGGTATGTAGCGACTCGGTCGTACCTCGATCGTTTTGTTTCTCTAAACTCTGAAAATAATGCATTAATTATTTCAATGTACCTAAACATAACGTTTAGTGCGCATTAGTCGGCTTAATATCTTCAAAACAGTAGGTCCTACATTTAAGGTGCAAGTAACTGAAACAATAAGGTACAAGGCGGTCCAGATATAGTGACGCCCAAAGAGATAATCTAGTATAGATGCCGCCTACACGAAAGACGTTATTTTAAGGAAGCCAGGTTGACACACAAGCATGAAGAAATATGTTGCAATAATATGTAGATAGAACTATATATATATGGGTAGAAAAAAATATCTATAATATATATGATATATAAATGTTTTTTTATCATCACCCTGCCCAAAGCGCTGAACCGTTAGAAAGTTACGACTGAAAGAAATATTCCGGTATTCAGAGCTTTTTTGTAAATTAACACTTATTAGTGGTTTAGCCCGACTTTTAAAATTACGTATTTTAAAATTATTTACCTACCAGACAACAACAAAAGAATAGACTAAGTATATTCCGTATTAGTCAACATAAATTATACCTACATTTTAACTTGAAACTTGAGTTATGTGTAATAAAATACTTAAATCATGAATAACTCAAAAATAAACAAGTTTTAGACATAGTATCACGTACTAAATTGGCTGCAAATAAGGTCTACTTTAACCCTTTGCTAAGAATGTATCGCATTTCATGGCAGGATGTTGCAGAAGCTTGAAAGTTAGGATATTTAATTTCCACAGTTCTATTTTATTATAAAGAGGTGGAATAAATAACACATACATCTTAATGCATATGTATTTATTATTCTACTCTAGCAGGAAGTATAAATCCGTTGTGCATGTGCTTCGTAAATTTTTTACACACGTAAATTTTCTGAAGCCATTGTATTTTTTAATCAAATTGTATATAGCCGGTACGTACAATTCATGCAGATGCCATGCATTTTCGAATAAAAACTATCCGTAACTAAAAGCTAAAATCATATGAACCTAAACGCGTTGGTTCTGCACATTTTAGGAATAACCCAAACGAGGGTTCTGAAAATCCTGGCTTTACAATTTTTTTTATCATCGATAGTTTTATGATGATTTTGACTTTTTCATCAACCTTCTAGTTGGAAGATGAGAGATAACTTCTTTTTGAAATCCTATATTAGGATCACAGATATCAGAACCAATTAGGATAGTCATACTGAACAACTTTTATCATGGGACACTGAAATCAATCATACATACTACCTGGCTAGGCTAACCTTGCTGGATAAAAATGTGTAGGTACATTTTTTAAATTACAATTTCAGAGAATGACTACTCATCTTGAGTAGTCATTGAGCTTAGATGGTTCTGGAAGCTATATTTGTGACGATGTATGTGAACTATAGCGTCAAAATTCGACATACTGAACAACTTTTATCATGGGACACTGAAATCAATCATACATACTACCTGGCTAGGCTAACCTTGCTGGATAAAAATGTGTAGGTACATTTTTTAAATTACAATTTCAGAGAATGACTACTCAAGATGAGTAGTCATTGAGCTTAGATGGTTCTGGAAGCTATATTTGTGACGATGTATGTGAACTATAGCGTCAAAATTCGACGGCTTTTCCAAGAAACCTGGGAAGGCGAGATTTCCCTCTATTTGTGTTTGATTTTTAGGGTTGCGTACCTCAAAAGGTAAAAAAAGGAACCCTTATAAGATCACTTTCTTGTCCGTCTGTCTGTCCGTCCGTCTGTCCGTGTGTCACCACCGATTTTCTCAGGAACGGGTGGACCTAGCAAGTTGAAATTTATACCAGATATGAGGTCTATAATCCCTATTAGGTGTATAAAAATCATGGTCCTAAGTGAACACGATAAAAAGATATGTTTTTTTTTTAATTTAGATTTTCGCGTAAACTTGTAGGTACCAATATTTACCTTAATTTTCAATTTTTTTTAATTTTTCGAAATTTTTCCTTTACTTGTGCTGTAAGACCTTGCTTTTAACCAAAATTAACAATTCTAGGTCAACCGGAAGTACCTACATAGGTTTTGGGTCGAAAACCTATATGGTAGTTACCGTTTACCTAGAATCACGAAATTTGGCAAAAAGCAAGGTCTTAATTACAGCACAAATAAAGGAAAAAATCCAAAAAATTAAAAAGTTGAAAATTAAAGGATGTCCCCATACATACATAGTTACCATACCACCAATAGATAGACCTCTGAGTTGTATGGGCGCTCATACAATTTAGAGGTCTAGTTTAATTGGCACCTACCTCAAATAAGGTAATCGAAAACGTAATCGCAAAAAAAATGAAAAAAATCCTCGAGACTCCATTACGGAACCCTCGGTGCTCGAGTCCGACTCGCACTTGACGCGTTTTTTATGTTTAAAATAAAATCCACTACAACAAAAGTAGGTTTCTACTGTAGCTTCGAGAAATGGGGCTACAAAACGATTTCAATTTTCCGTCATACTCACTCACCCTTCCCGCAATCCGATATCATCATACCGGATTAAAATCACGGTTATATTGGAAAATTGCTTGTTTTCTTGGCATTGATTCAAACTGTTTTGCGTTGTTCTCAGAGAGTCTCCTGAATTTGTTTTAATGGTTTCACACAAAATCGTGAATACGTGTATGTATGTGCGAGTATGTACATACAAAAACGGTTTATCTCAATTTCCGGCAAAACTACAAGTCCTATGGAAAAAAGTTAAATAGCAGAGTTATAGGTAATAAAAAGATCTACAACTTTTGCATGTACACTTTTTCACTTATCCTCAAAATTTATGTGATAAATTCAAATAACCAAGTTTTTGGCTTTTTATTTCTATCTCATGCAATAATAATTATTTTTTTTCATAAAATTTGGTGAAAACTTACTTTTTTATGTCCCAAACACATTGTAATTATTTTGATTCAAAATATTATTTTTTTCACCTTATTATGACTTAATATCGAAAAAGTTAGGGTGCTTTTCACTCGAAAATTCTCACGTCAAAATATATCTTTTTTTTAAATCGGCGGGTTCTTTGTTCTTTGAAATCTCTAATTTCTGATGTTCTCAGAAAATCTCTCTATCTCAGTATATATTATAAGTAAAAATAAACATTTTTAAAAACAAGCTTTGGATTCAGAGTGACGTCACTTAATTTTTTGAGTTATTCTCAGCAAGCCTTTTATTTGATACCCATATTGTGGAATTGCATTAAAAAATAATAGTCCGCTATCTTAGGTGTTCCGCCATGTTGGATTTAGAATGACGTCACACAGCTAACCATGCATTTTCATCCAAACTAAACGTGTATACAAAATTTCAGCTCAATCGGTTAAAGATGTCCTGCTTCAAAATTCAGTTGCAAGATTCACCTCGGAAAAACATACATACATTGCAAGTTAATATAAAGCTTGTAAAAAATGTACTTTGTGGCCAAGACCCTCCTAGCCCCTTCCCCACTTCTCTATGAAATACCTTTTGATGGGCTAAAATTTTCCGTAGGCTACTCAGGTATATAAGTTACCTATCTTAAAATAGCAATAAATTGGCATCTACGCATATAATTTAAAGAAGATTCTACAACTTTCTCAAAATATAGTAAATTTTTGGATTCGTTTCTTTGCATTTTCTGAGAACATTTACCATAGTAATGTATATATTTTTTATACAAGTTGTTTTGTCCTACTCAAAAACCCAAGAGTACATGAGAGAACACAGGTGGGACTCGTTTTTGAGTGCACACAAATTCGACATCTGTTAGCGTACTCGTTACGGCTCATAACCGCGTATCTATACAGTTTTTATATTTGGATAACTGTCCTGACCTGTGTACAAAGTCACCTTGACGCCCAGTGGTGGTCTCGCTTGGTATTTATGCGCTGGCGACGATCCAGGAGCTGTATGTAGGTCGGGTGCGCGAGCTTTGGTAAGAATGCTATCACTCTATCATTAAAAATTAACTAATTTTTGTATGTTTTTATTATTTTTACGCTTCGAGCTAAGGTTAAGCATAAAGTAACTTAGACGTAACTTTTTAGGTAGGTATAAGGTAAAAGTAGCTATGCTTGGTTTAATGGTAATAAATAAATACGTCCTATTTTAATCAATATCATCAGTATAACTCATAAAATCACATAAATAACAATTTATATGTATTTCAAGGTTTAAGCATATTTTTAATCAACTTTATGTGTTTTTAAAGAAAGAAATAAGAACGATTATGAAGTGAAGAAATAAAAATAAATTCTTAGGTAGAATGTTTATGATCTTACTAACTAAAATTAAAATTATAAACAACGGATTATTTTTGCTATTTACAACTGTGTCCGTCAAGTCATTACTGCATACATAAGGAACAACTATAGGTATACTCACATCTACATGTATACAAAATAAATTAGTTATTTGTTTAGATTTATATTAAGTCTGTTGGTGGAGACCAACTGTTTAATCTGTTTATGTGTATCTACCGCAAAGAGGTCTATCTACCTATACATAGATATACAGTCCATTTAAATATATTGCGTTTAAATAAACATAGAAACTGAGAACGCGTCGTTTTGTTTCAATATAATCCCTAAAAGCAACATTGAACCTTACTGCCTAAACACCGACAGGCAATACAATACAATGCAGAGTCAACTGGCCGTTGAGTGGAGCTAGAACTCCCCACAAATGCTTGGCGACCGTCAATTTATATGTGTGGTAGTCTGTTTTTATTTCTAATTATGTAAAATCGCATGACAGAACAACAGTTTAACCATAGTCTTAATGCCTATATATCTAACATCCGTCAGAGATGTGTAAAATAGGTAGTTGAAAGTATTTAAATACAAAATGCAAATACTCTGTTACATTTTTTCTATTTCAAATGAAAATACCTACATTATCTATATTATTTTCAAAATAATTTTACTCAAATAAATACGTTTCAGTGGAAACAAAATTTTCTTTGCAATAACAATAAAAGTTTGGTTATAATTATAAATAAGGTGATGATAGCTCAGTGGTAAGTGACGTCGGATACCGCAGCGAAGGTCGTGGGTTCGAATCCTACAATGAGCTTGAGCTTTCGGTGAAGGAAAACATCGTGAGGAAACCATAGCACGGTGGTAGAGTACTTTGTAGTACCCGACTGGCTGGCTACCACCCTCAAGTTGAAAATCTGTCGCCAAGCACCTATCGGTATGTTCCGACAGCTGCACTTGAGAGCCAGTTCCCATCTAGGCTTTGTGTGCTTACCACCTTCAGCCACATCATCACTTACCATTGTGAGATTGTAGTCAAACACAAGCCTATCCAGAATAATAAAAAAGAAAGGGACTTAATCGCTTCTAAAAGGATTTATTTAGTTGCTATAATAAAGTAGGTAATTTTCTGTCAAAATATGCACGTCCAGCCAAACTGTATTTTTTTGTATTTTACATAAAATATTAAATAGTTTTCGAAGAAAGTATAATACAAAATACCTACAAAATAAAAATAGGTATTTTGTATTTGTATTTCAAATAAGTAATTACATACTTATTTCAAATAATTCACATCTCTGACTTCCAACAAGTCAATTTTGAAGGGAACTCCCCATAACGTTACCGTCACAAGATACCGTTACGGAAAAGGTTTTGAATTTAAATTTAATTTAAAAATTCGAAAAGATACTGAAACTAAAATAAGATAGATACAAGAAGCCCATAAATAAGTGAGTGAGGCAATGCGTAGGCGCATGCTAAAACATGAAATACGAGCACTCCAATAATAAATAAAACCACTCAAATACGATCTTAATTGCGCATTGAAATATCTATTATATTTATTTGTGCATACCAGAGAAACAGAAATAAACTGTGAGATCACTAAAACTGGCCTGGGTCTGGCTATTACAACAACAGTTGATATATTTTAGGTTCAGAATTATACAAAGAACATTCTGAAAATTTTCCAGTGTAATTAATCATCACGTGTTTAACGAATAACTATCGTGATATTGTCAAAACGAATAGATATATTTCATTGAGTTCCATCTATCGACGGGAATACACAACACACAAGGCAACCTGCATGGCGGCCTGTGAAGCTAATTTTGTTTTTCGAATAGGTAGGTAGGTACTACTACACCTTCGCAGGCACTTATGAATTAACTATTAAAGTTGCACGATTCGAATAGTTGCATTTTCTAAGATAATACCATAATAAACTCCGCGTTTACTTTAATCAAAACAAGCTTAGATTAGTTACATAACATTTATAGGTATTATTCTTATAACGCGCGATACCCCTAGATTTGGAAGCGTTATTAGGATTTAGTAACGAAACTGCTTACAATGAGGCGGGCCGTATGCTTGTTTGCCAACATATTTTAAATGTACCTACACTAATCTCACATACAACAACAGCCGGGAGGCAGAAAAACATCGTTACAAATGCCTTATTACTGGCACTTCTCAAATTCAAATGGAGTGATGGGGGTATTTTTAGGTTTATGATCTAGAACAAGGTTGTTACCTAACTATGATTAGGGACGGACTAGCCTGGACTGGACTTAGACTATAAAGGCAAACAACGGAAATTCATAACCCCTTGCCTCTCAGGTCCGACCACTATCTCAAAACTATCTACAAAAAGGAATATTCCAGTAATCTGGATTCGAGTAATAAAACGATACTATTATTTGCCACTTTCTACACTCGCTGTTTACTTGGCCGATATTTTTTTCTAAAATTAGCTACAGATAATTAAAACTTAGTGGTTGTATTTTCTCTGATGGTAACTAGTAGATATATTTCGGTGATTCACCGCCGCCTTAATAGGAACAGTAGATAATTATATTTTATTAATTTGGTTGGTATGTCAAAAATTCTGCATTTTTATGCAATATTTTCACAAGTGTGAGTTTGTGAGTTTAAAGAATAGAGAACTATTCGTTAAACTTACATACCCTTGATTATTATTTAAATAAAAGTTACATAAATATATAAATTATACTTTTGGAAAATAAAATGTATAAAGCGAATAGATGATGCTTGATCTACAAGCGCCATCTATCGGGCACGTGATAACTTGTTGCCAAAAAAATGCCTATAGATGACACTCACAAATAACGTAGCTTTCTATTGGTAAAAGAATTTTCAAAATCGGTTTAGTAGATCCAGAAATTACATATTAGGTCTTATCGGTTTAGTAGATCCAGAAATTACCTATGAAATTGCCGTTTTGTATGAAAAAAATTTTTTTTCATGTATTTTTTATTTGTATTAATCGAAGTAATCACCCATGCAATCAATGCATCTTTGCCAACGCAGTGGCAGTTTATAGATGCCCTTCTGGACGGGAGGCAACAAATTCTTCAAAGGCATTTTGTACTGCCTCTCGGGTAGGTATTGAATTTTTTTCCCGCCAAGAAGTTACCCAAATTCTGGAAAAAGTAGTAGTCTGTAGGCGCAAGGTCTGGTGAGTAGGGCGGATGACGGAGAGCTTCCAACCCCAGTTCTTGCAACTTGGAGACCGTCTGCTGTGCAGTATGAGGTCGCGCGTTGTCGTGCAGGAGCAGCGGAGACGAGCGATTGACCAATGCTGGTTGGAGATGTGCCAGCTTCTCCATCATTGTGTTCAGTTCTTCACAGTACACATCTGCAGTAATGCTCACCCCGTTTGGTAAGAAGCTGTGATGAATCACACCGGCGCTAGACCACCAAACGGTGACCATCACTTTTCTAGGGGTAAGTTTTCGTTTAGGGCATTGTTTAGGTGCTGAACCAGGATCCAATCAACTTGCTGAGCGCTTGCGGTTATCAAACAGAATCCATTTTTTATCCCAGGTAACAATGCGGTTCAAAATTCCTTCATTTGTGTGTCTGTTGAGCAGTGCAAGGCACGTCTCGACGCGTACTTCGCGCTGGCGATCATTGAGTTCGAGGGCACTCATTTGTCAAGCTTTTTTACCTTGCCAATTTGAAGCAAATGGACCAATATTGTTTTGACGCTAACGTCGAAAGCTGCTGCTAATTCTGCCGTAGATTGTGTATCATCAGCTTCCACAATCACCTTTAATTCGTCATTGGTCGACCAAAGTCTTCGGACGACCGCGAGGTAAATTTTTCAGGTCGAAATTTCCAGAACGGAAGCGAGCAAACCTATAACAGGTGGTGCGTTGGTTTGTAGTGTTAGCTCCGCAAACGTCGTTGATGTTGCGTGCCGCTTGTGCCGCGTTGCTGCCACGACGGTACTCATATTCCATAATTACTCGAATTTTTAACGTATCCATGATGATGAAAAAGATTGAAATGCGATGAAAATGTAACACTAATCAATAAACAATTGACTACTTTTGGAAAAGAAATCCATGTTTTTAAAATAAAATTAATTTGAAATTAGAATTCTTAGCCAAACAAAAATTATTTTGATTTGAAATGGCCAGTACTGCAGAAAGGCAATTTCATATGTAAAGAGACCTATTATTTATTTCTACTGTGCCTCCTATCTACAACCTCAGAAACTTTACCTCTTTATAATATTAGTACCTATAGAGTATAGATGTATAATAAACTCTTACTACTTAGTTACTACATATTATGTTAGGTACCTACTCCGTAAAGCTTGTTTTGTTACTCCGTGTTTTGGACCAAAGCCCACTTGCTTAGGCTTCCTTGGCCAAATTGAAACTACACTACATATAGGGGATAGCGCAAAATGCTAAATGCCTCGAGGCCGATTTAATGAAAACTAAAACAGAATTATTATATTTAGTTAGATCCTCGCCCACTCAATGCAATGCAATGTCTACATGTCCACGCGAAGGCTGTCGCAGGCACAGCTTACTAGTAAGGTATACGATGGTATTTGTGTTTGCCGACTTTCTACGTGGGCGAAGTCGCGGGTAGAATGTCTCGAAAAAAATACTGTACCTATAATAGATTTTTTAGTTTGGCCACAAAGCGTGAACTAAAAATACATACCTAAACTACCCATGTGACATTCTATCAAAACTGAAAATAGCAATTGATCGGAAGTGTTAACAGCAAAGAAATTTAAATATAGATACACTTTAAAGTCTTTGGTTAACAGTGAAGGTTGTAGCGTGTTTGATATGTGATAGGTATTCGTCAAGTTTTCAACTCAACATACTGTAGTATAACCACAGGTTATATAAACTCTTACGTTGTATTTACGCTGTGGTATAACGGTATAACTATTCCCTTCACTGCGATTACACCCGCGTATTTTTCATCTCCTGGCTTCCAGCTACTCTCTGACAATTTTCATCAATATAATTTCAATGGTCTAGCCGTAAATATCAAGCAAACCGAAATTTCGCATTTTATATATTAGGAATGATTTATACCTATAAGACAATACCGAAACCCACCAACGTTTCCGTAATCCATCTATAAATTAACTTAAATAAAGAGATAGGCGATATTATGATATCTACAATTGTAATAGTGTTTAAAACTGCCCTCTACATTTTCTCTTAGATATTAATATAAACGCACTACCTACTATTTGTACACTTGTCACAGACTCAAACCAAGTTGTCAACGATATTTCTAGTTCTTATAATTAGTTTTAGATGTATTGTATAGATGGCACTACAGTCATGGGAGATTAATATTTTTTTAATTTTTATGTACTCGCAAATTATGATGTAGGTACACAGTAATATCATATTTTTATATTTCGTATCTAGGAGTTAGACCTGAAGGTACCTACATCAAACTTAAACTCCCTGCATGTATTACGATGATTATTAACTACAGTCGATGACAACAGAATAAGAACTTCAAAGAAACTGCAAAACACTAGTTGCTGCTTATATTTGGCATTATAATAATTAGCCGGTGTAATATGTTTTAGATTGATAATCACTATCAAACATCTGCCAAAGGTCATATCTTAATAACCCACCGTCGATGGTTACTGTAAACCTATCAATCATACAGATCAAGATCGCATCCGGGCGTGCGGTCGGTTGGGCTGTGCCGCGCTGGCGCAAAGCTATTCCCAGCGCGCGAAGAGGCGGACGGGGCGCGGGAGGGGCGCGGGAGGGGATGGGGGCGCGCGGTGCCTCACTCAGTGTGTCGGCGCGCGCCGCCGCCGCCATGGGCAACCAGCACTCCGCCACACACGCCGCTCTCAAGCCCCGGAAGAACGTCCACTGGAAGTCAGCAGGTAAGCGCCACGTTGCGCTTCCACTTGACACAATACCACCCAGCTACATTCAATACCTTTCATACATCATGACATGAAAACAGAAGCCCTGACTGTATTTCTATTTTTATAATAGATTACGCGCTGCGATTCCTAAAGCGTGGCACAACAAAACAAATCGTAAGACAGTCCGAGTTCATGTAACGATTATCACACGTTTAATTTTGTTAGGAAGTTCATGCCAAATGTATAATGACAAACTATGTACGGGAATAATCTTACACTTCTAGAGATAAATAATATTTCGATATTATTTTACCCATGGCTGTTTTCAATTTCAGGCAGACCAGCTGCACCTGGAAAGCCAGAAATTATTCCGATATTATCTGATGACGAACCGAATGCAATCACGCTGCGATGGTCAGTGGCAGCGCATGACGGTGGGGCACCTTTGCAGGGCTACCAGGTAGAGTGCAACCGGCTGGGCTCAGTGGAGTGGATCCGTACAGCACCGCCAGTCGTGGTACGTCCCGAGCTGGTGCTCACGGGTCTAGAGCCGCCGCACCGTTACCAGTTTCGCGTGGCTGCACTCAATGCCGTGGGCCGCTCCGACTACAGTCAACTATCCGACGTGCTGACCGTGAGCTCGGACCGCCCGACTCAGGAGGCTCCCGTGTTCCTTCAACATTTACAAGATATCACAGCGCTCGAAAACGATAAAACTGAGTTCCGAGTCTCTTTCACTGGAACGCCAACGCCTAATATAGCATGGTTTAAAGATGATTACGAAATTTTCAGTAGCCGCAGAACTGCAATCACGACCAATGAATCTTGTAGTATTCTTGTATTCCACCAGACTCTGGCCAGTGACGAAGGCGAAATCAAGTGCACTGCAACAAACCGTGGAGGTCATGCTGTTACCAAAACTAAATTATCTTTGGAAGCGGCACCGAAACTACGCTATCCACGACAGTATGAAGACGGTTTATTATACGAAATAAATGAAACTGTATTCTTGAAAACCACAATCGTGGGAAAACCGACACCGACAGTGGAATGGCGCCATGACGGTCAGCCAATAATCTGCGACGACAGAGTCCAGATCTCGAGTACTCCTAAATTCTCCATGTTGAAAATACACACAGCGCGTAGAAGTGATCGAGGAGAGTACCAGATACATGCCAGAAACAGAATAGGTGAGGACACGGCTGCCTTCCTAGTGACAATAACAGCGCCGCCGGACCCGCCTCGACGCGTGTCCGTAACGCGACAGGTCGATAAATCTGTGACACTGGATTGGGAATCACCCGAGGACGACGGAGGCTGTCGCATCGGCAACTACGTAGTGGAATATTACCGCAACGGTTGGAACGTGTGGTTGAAAGCCACAACTAGCCGCAAAACTAACGTGACACTCTTCGATTTAATAGAAGGGAGCGAGTATAGGTTTCGCGTAAAAGCTGAAAGCCCTTACGGTATGAGTGCACCCAGCTTGGAGTCGACTCCAGTGCGGATACCGGGACGAGCGGTGGACATGGAGTTCTTAGCGGTGGAGTCACGAATTATCACGGAAGTGCTGACGCGAGAGGACGGCGAGGAGACCCCAGTGTCACCGGCACCACGTTTCAAGCGCGCTCAGAGGCAGGCTTCACCGTCGGACGGACCACCGCTGCAGCGACAGCCTCGTACACCCCTGTCGAAGGACTACTCGGGCAGTGACGATATTATGCTTGTACTCTACCCGGATCTTCATAAATCAGAAGCTGGTAAGAATTGTGAAACATTCATAAAAAGAAAATACCTATATGTCAGATCTTAATAACTTTCCTCTTTTAACATTCGAGGTGTTCAAGGAAGCCTTTTTAGATATGCAAGAAAAATGCAAGTGCGTAGGTCTAATAGATTTTTGTTAATGTTGTGGGGGTCGAAAGTACCTACCACAATGCTGGCGCGTATAGACCTTAGTGTATACACTCACTGCCATATGTTATAGATTATGACCCGCATTACGAATTAAATCAAATGTAACATTAGTTGTACAAGATATTGTTTATGATTACCTACTAGCAGTATTTTAATGTCAAAATAGCAAGTATAGAAAGAAGCAAGCGACTTTCATCCATACCATACTAATATTTTAATTAAAAAGTAGGTACTATCAGAAATTTTGGAGACCCTTTGAACCCTGGATAAGACCGGATTCCATAATCCACGCGGGCAAAAGCTAGTACTTAGGTAGGTATAGAAATATTTTTCTGTACAAAGCCAATTGGCTCAAATCGATGCTGCGCGAATTGTCAAAAGTATATTGATATTTAGATCATATAATAAGAAAGTACCTATTCAAACAATTATACATTTTTGTAATACAACTAAATATCATGCACGAGTACCTATAATATCAAGGTGCATTGTGGGTATCCGTCTGCAGTCGAGTGCGCATAGTTAGCCTATAAATACGCACGCCTCATAGCTACATGTTGACTAAAACGGCACGCGTTAAACAAAACTCGAAACAGACATACCTAATCGTTCATTGCTAACCTAATCAGAGCTTCTGCGAAAACAAGATTGCTCAGCGTTTGCGAATAGATATACAATTTATTTATATATTTTCAGCCCCGATTTGAACCGACAAACTGCATAGGTACCTACTATTTACCTATAACTACAACTTAGCATCACTTTCATCGCATAGGCAACTATTGCAGCAATCACTACCCACTATGATAATCAGCCTAATTAACGATTTCCTCTTTGTTCTACCACCATATGCATAGGTTATTAGGTGCACCATTTTCATTTTAAATATTGTGAAAATTTATGCGATTGTATAAGGGCGGAGGCTAATGTTATTTCTATTTATATGGTAATAGATTTAGACATTTTCTACAATTTTTAGACTTTTGCAATCGTGAATATTCTGTTAAGTTCACCATAATTGTTTTGTGTATTTTTTTATACCACAAGTGACAACCAGGCAGGCGTATCACCTGATGGTAAACGACTATCGTCGCCTATACATTAGCAATACCAGGGGATTGCTAATGTGTTGTTCACCTTATTACAACATAAAGGCAACTGGCTCTCAAGTGCAACTGCCGGAACACATCAACAGGTGCTTGGCGAGAGATTTTCAACTTGTAGGTGGTAGTTAGCCAGTCGAGTACTACAAAGTACCCTACCACAGTCCTATGGTTTTCTCAAGATGTTTTCCTTCACCGAAAGCTCAACCTCATTGTAGGATTCGCCTTCGCCGCGGTATCCAACGTCACTACCACTGAGAAATTTATTTGTTTCATTCTTTCTATCCCTGATTCAAAAACGATTTTTATGCTTTTGCAATTTTGTGCTTCTAACTTGTCTTATACTATACATAATACATATAATGAAGTATATAGGTACTATATTTGATTTTGTTTCTTATAATATAGTAGATAACAATACTGTTTACTTTCCAGAAAAAAGAAACTCGCTTCAACTTGACGCGGATGCACTGTCTCCACCACCGATATCGTTTTCTGCGCCGGAACTTAGCACTCGGCTTATCATGCCATTCAAAGCGCTTCGAAATTCAGTCAGCTCCACGGAGCTTCTACACGAACGAGCCATGGCACGCTTCTACAAAGCCGTCGCCATGAAAGAAGAACAGAACAAAAACAAAGACGAGAAAGCTCAAAATCAAATAAAGAATAAAGACATTCCGCACAATATAACAAAACAAATCAACAATCGAACTATTCATGAAAAACCAGATACCGACGATCCAACATTAACAAAGCCACCGGAAATTCATACAAATACAATTGAAGATAAAGAGCATAAATGTAATACGCGTCAAATATCCCAAGATTCTATATCATCAGACAGTAAATGGCAACATGCGTCTTTTGAAGAAGACTATACTGCTAGCACTGTGTCGACAGATGAAGACTATTCAGACGAAGGTAGTATGAATGGGGATATTGAAAGAGGGAGTCAGTATTCGAACGAAGAAAAAACATATAATCCAAGAGATAAATTAATTCGTCTCTTACCTGGCAAGGAATATACTGAGGATGGAGTAGAGACATTGCAGATGGAGACAATTAGATCGCTTCCTTTGCCGGACCCTAACTTTATTCCAAAGCCTATATTGAAACGCAGAGAGCCAAGTATGCAAGACTCTAAAATCAAACAAAATACAAATAAAATGGAAGAGAAAATAAAAACTGAATTTAAACCAAAGAAAGAAGAAAAGATGACAATATTAAAGAAGATAACAAAAATGCCAGTACAAAAATCATTCAACTTTCCAAAACTGTTAAGTAAAAAAAGAACAGAAACATCACAGGATGATAATATGAATAACGATAAACCAAAGCCAGTATATAAAAAAGAAAATACCCAAGATAAAATAAGTGAGGAAGGTAGAACAGTTATTGATTATTACGGCAATATTGTTAAAGAATACGGAAGTCACAAGAAACCTATCACTCCAATTTACCTTAACACAGAAGATTTGAAGAATGTTGCTGAAAAACAGCAGTCCGAAAAAAAAGAAGAAAATGTTGAAGTAAATAAAGTTACCAAAACTAAGAAAATGATAGCGAAGAAAGGCGATAGCAAAGGTAACCCAAGAAAAACTAATTCTATCGATAAACCAGTTAAATTAAAACAATCTAATACTGATAAAAATAAATTAGAGAAGAAAGATAAAGTCAAGAAAACTCAACAGAAGTTGACTCAACAAGTAGTTTTGAAGAGAACTGAACGAGCTACTATCGTGATACCAATCGATTACCAAAAACTAGAAGAGAAAGCAAAGATGAATGTAAGATCAGCTATCGATTATACAGTAGATGTATGTTTGCTAATACTAGCTTTCTGGGTATATTTTTTCAAAGACGAGAGACTCGCCATTCCCTTCCTTATACTCATCATCTATCGACAGTTACATGAGAAAGTTTTAATTAATATCCCTGGATGGTTTAAACGTCACACTCCTAGCTGGATAAACAAGAAGACTTCTTGACCTTATCTAAAAGACAAATTGTGCGTTAATCTGATTGTATTGTGAGCATTGTATGTTGTTGTGTGATATTGTGAATTTATTATTTGTGTACATAATAAAAACTTACGCAAACAACGTCTGTCATATTATAAACAATTCATCTATTATGTAACAAAAATATTCTAAATAAAAAATTGTCTGAAACTAGTAGGCAATGCCGTCATAAGTTCACATTTTTTTTTGAAAATTAAATTTTACAAAATTAAATATGGTAGATATTCGCCTCACATCTTTATCACTTCTAGTTCCAAAATATGTGCGTTACATATCTCAGTTCAGAACACCTCGTACCGACTGCATACCTGTACAAACTCGCAAAGTGAACGACCCTAGAACATGTGGGCATAGGGATAAAGGGCTCGTTTTAGGTGTTTATTACAACGAAAACGTAAAAGATGAACCAGCCGTTCTAACAGCCTGTGCACAAAAGTACGATAAACAGTGCAGTGGAAAGCTTTGGAAAATGTTGAAGCTGTCTCCAATTCCAAGACTAGGCGAATCAAGAGTATTCTTCGATTTGGATCCTGTGTTTGCTTACGTGGCCGTAGCAGGCCTTGGATCGGAATGTTTAACATTTAACACTGTTGAACAATTGCACGAAAGTAAAGAAGCTATTAGAATAGCAGCGGGTGTAGGTGCCAAGGCACTTAAGCCACTAAATCCTAAATCTATTCACTTGGAATCATTTGGAAATGCTGAAGCGGCCGCTGAAGGAGCCGCTCTGGCTTTGTGGCAATTTGATGAGTACAAAAGTCCCATAAAACAAACAAAGATTCCTCATTCGCTTATTGAACTTCACGATGATTGCGATATTGACAGTTTCAATATCGGAAAACTAAAAGCGGAGTCCCAAAATCTTGTTCGATTCCTTCAAGAAATGCCTGCCAACTTACTGAATCCTACAGCATTTGCTAAAATCGCAGTGGAATTGCTGTGCGAATTGGATATAAACGTTGAGGTTAAAACGCAAGGCTGGGCGGCAAATCACGAAATGGGAGGGTTTGTGGCGATCGGGAAATCTTCAGTGCAACCACCATTGTATGTAGAAATCAGTTACTATGGTGCAACTGAATGTACACGGCCAATCGTTCTTATCGGTAAAGGAGTTACTTTTGACAGTGGCAGTCTAGATCTAAAACCACCCGTAGAATTACGATACATGAAGGGAGATATGGCCGGAGCAGCAAGTGTACTTGCAATCACTAGAGCTGCCGCCAAGCTAAAGCTTCCTATAAACATAAGAGGTATCTTACCGTTGTGCGAATTAATGCCGAGTGGCAAAAGTCCGAAGTTTGGCGATGTTGTCTACAACGCTAATGGAAAATCTATCCACGTACGATTACCATCTCGTGAGGGACGTCTTCTAATCGCAGACAGTTTAGTTTACTCACGTAACTACTGGCCCAAATTCATAGTGGATATAGGTACAATGTCAAAGGAGTTAGTTGACACCCTTGACGGTGCGGCTTGTGGTTGCTATTCTAACTCCGATGAATTATTTTGCTATCTAGAGTCGGCTAGCAGTCACACGGGAGACAGGATTTGGCGAATGCCACTGTGGAACTTCTATGCAGATCGAGTTAAGGACTGCCACACCGCAGACGTGGCAAATACAGGGCGACACCGTTACGGTGACTCTCCTAACTGCGCTGCATTCCTAAGACAATTCATCTGCGACAGCCGGTGGATACATCTCGACACTTATAACGTCGCTTATACGAAAGGCACTGATTTTGCTTACCTACCCCGCGGTAT
This sequence comes from Ochropacha duplaris, assembly GCA_951361185.1. Taxonomy (NCBI): domain Eukaryota; kingdom Metazoa; phylum Arthropoda; class Insecta; order Lepidoptera; family Drepanidae; genus Ochropacha; species Ochropacha duplaris. The sequence goes on from OX592690.1 coordinate 9,996,924, forward strand.
GACCGGCCGACCTACCAGAACAGTCATTGAGTTGTTATTCCAAATGTTAGCCGATTCTAAATTATAGTCCGTAGCGTACCGTATCAATGCATAAGAGACAATTTTCTAAATTTCATTCCTAAGTAATAATAAACCTTCCATTGTTATCTTGATATTTTATTGTTTAGTCTGTATCTATGATCTTAAATAACAGGATTGACTGAAGGAACTGCTAACGCCCTCGACCATGTTATCGACGATAGTAATGCAATCTGTCGTGTATGGATAATGCTGCTTCAACTTATGACTAGCTCCACTGACAATATTCTTTAAACTTTGGTCAAGACACATTGTTTCATGTACTTCATAAAAATTTTAAAGTAAATTATATAGTTTTGACAAATATTAACGGTTTGTATGGATACAAAATGGTCGTGGATTGAAAGACTAAAAAGTTTAAATATGTATATTACTTTATTTTTAATACATTCACAATAGTAACGCATTAATATTCACTAGTAAAATGGCACATTGATAGTTAATAATATAATTTTAATATAAAATATAAAATTAGGAACAAAGTAAAGTTAAAATATTAAATATAATTCTAGGCCGTTAAAAACAACGTTGAATCACTACGACATTTAAGTTTTTATCATGTCAATGTAACTTTCGATTTTCGATATAATGTACTTACTTATTATTACTCATGAGTTATGTCTTAATAGTTAATGGGTATCTAATAAATGCATTACTCTGGTCAAACCAGTTTGAAATAAACAGTGCACTAAGTAAGTAGTAGTAGTACTTTAGTACGTATGGTACCTACTAGATTCTGAAGTTTACATATAAAAATATATTACATGTCACACAATAAATTCATTAAAATATTACTTTCAATAATCTAGTTTTGTTCTCAGTATGTATACTAAACTTATATACTACATAGTGTGATGCCAGCATTTGCGATTTAATTCAATTATTTTCTCAACATTATGGTAATTAAATAAAAGCATTTTAAATAATCTACTTAATTAATTATGGCAATGTTACATTATGGCACTCGGTAAAGGTATTTTATTCAATTGCCAAGCACGCTACATACTGACATCATATCTGTGACACTGATACGATAATTCGTCTGCCAACTAATAACAACTAATTTACCTTGCTTGGTGTTGGTTTGATTTTGTTAGTATCATTAACGTCGAAAACAAAATAGCAATTGTCGAATTATATGAAATTGATCTAGATTTTTCTTTAGTTTCAAGCTTTAGACTTTTCTTCTTTTTTATATACTGGCTTTAGAGATGCTGCTGTATTTTGCTCCCTTATAATATTATTACAAGCTGCCTCCCGCAGTTTCTCTTTTTACTCTATGAAAAATCGTCGTCGATTTTGCTAACGTCGCCATTTACAAATTGACAAATATTGCAAAATATTTTTACAAATGACATTTGTAATACACTGCTGTAAGTATTTTAGACGAGTTTCTTTACAGTGCAACGTAGCAAAACTGAAGGGAGTTTAAGAAATATTGAATTCCCTTCGGCTTTGATAATTTCAAAGTTTTTGTTGAATCTTGATTATATTATATTCGTTAGATATTGAGATTCGTTATAATAAGGTTACACTAAATAATTCCTATGTCGTATCGTACGTACGTTGTACCTAACTATATTTTTGGTATAAATATTGATTTTGGATTCTAAAATTGTGTAATATTACAGATGGATTTTATCCGAATGAATAAAACATCTAGAACCACCTAGACTCATAGATCATAAATTATTTCACAATTAAGAAATTGAGAAACACTGGATTATGCGTTGTAACATTCATGCCACATGGCTTTCATCAATCCCTTATATAATAATGGATAATTCATCTATTTTTTACATAACATAATATATCGAGACTTATTTAAGAAGAGTATTAGTATTATATAGGTAGGTATTAGTTAATCTCGATTAGCAGTGTTAATTTACAATTCATTTTTTTTGTTTTTCTCGCCTCGTTCTGTTTCGACAATGGTGGAATCCTCGGTGTCACTGATGTACCCATCCTGACCAGTGTAATGTGTTGGGTGTAAGAGAAGCGGATTCGCCGATAGAGCTTTCAGATTTCGTTTAGAGAAATATGACTTCCATGTAGCACTGTAAGTATAAAAACGAAAAGTAAACTTCATCATTCCTATACACGTTACGGATGGCTTTACCACAACTTTTACCGTGTAAACTTTTATCTTGTTAACATTAAGGGCTAAGAGTACCTACGTCGCTTTTTTGTTTCTTATAATGTTTCCAGCTCTTTTTGAAGTGGTTAATATAATGTTTATGATAAGGACCAAATTCATTTTAGAAACAAACATCTTTGTGCAGCAATGACATTATAATTTAAATGTAAAATTGACATGACGAAATAATATGTTCGACCACGGAACCTTATAGACAAGTTATAATACCTTTTTTTATGAAGTTGTACAAAAAATATCTAGACTAGAAACATCAAACTCTGACGTTCAAACTCAAATATATATTTATTAAGTAAACTTATTACAAGTATTTTTAATCGTCAATTTGATTCATGTTAAATTCTAACGCTAGGTTCGGAAGGTTGCTTTTAGCAATGCGGCAATAAACTCAGCAATTACTCTTTATAAAAAAGCAACTTAGACCTATTACATTATATAATCATTTATATAGTCTTACTGATAATATATGTGTGTTATGGGTAGTTCTACCGTTAGACAGGGGGTTTCATGCTGAATAGGCATGTGGACTGACATATCAAATTAGCTTCTTTTTATTAAATGTCAAAACGATAGTTTATAAGTCAGTGTTTGTAACGTCATATGTCTCACCATCAAAAAATCTACTTTTGGTTAGATTGGACATTAAAAATCATAAGAATATAACATGTTCGATGTTTTTGAGTATTTTTAGGTTTATGCTTATTCGGGTATTTTATTGAATAATATCGGTGTCATTTTGTCCAATAAAGATCAATCGAAGTGCACAAGTGAAGTGAAATCAAAGCGTGTATCGTGACTTTTCAGGTTGTCCCAAAAAGTGAAAAGTTTTAGTGGAACAGCCGCCAATTTAACTAAACCTTACAGTGAATGTGACAATATAACTATAACATAAAAGAAGAACATTTAAAATAAAGAAATGGCTCAAAGGTCTAGATACCAAGCCAGAAAAACAAAACTATGTGCATTGGCCATTCCGATTCATGATAGCTATGAATCGCAATGGCGTTTGGTTCATTCAAAGTGTAATCATACAGGGTGGTGACGACGTAACGACATTAATTTAAACCACATATTGGGTACCGCGTTAGTAGTTCGTACACCAAGTTTCATCAAATTACATTGAACGGTATAGCCACAGGAAATTATTTTCACTTTAATCATTTTAACACATGCTGTGAATTCATAATGATTACGAAACGATGTCATTCACCTAGCTAGAGTAGCTAGACGGAACAAAATTCAGATTTACCTACATGCTTAAAACACAACCAAATAAAATGTGCGGCTCAGAAATCGTCGGTTGATGAAATTTAGACCTTATAACCATAGCGTTAAAATCCTTATTAGCGCGCTGCGCGGGCGTCGATGCCTACTTGCATGAATGAAACAATACACCTACAAAGGAACCGCGGCGGCCGGTCTTTGCCTAAAACTGTGCCAGTAGTGCCTACAGGTCATTTGAGGTCAATAGGTAATATTAATAGAGTGTTGTGTTTCGTTTAGATTATTTTCGGAATTAGTTTGTTTGAAAATTTCGCTTTTTGTCTGTTGATGTAATACCAGATTTAATTATCACAAAGTATTTTGATTGACTAGTAGTGACCGTGTTTTAATTTAATGTCGTTACGTCGTCACCACTCTGTATGACGGCATTGCGACACAGTAAATTATGCGAGCGTTTTATTTCAGCCTTGCCTTTAATGAGTATATCAAAGCTTACTTACTTGGGATGTTGATCAAACATAATAGGTAGGAACTCATCAACCGGCAGCATGTTTTGTAACGGTTTGGCGTCGAGCAACTTCTGCGCACCTCGTTCGGTGATCAAGTACCCCAGCGTCCAGTAAGAATAGAGCGGCTGAGTTGTATGTTCGGTCACAAATTGTTCTTCACTGTCTAGAAGGATCTTCCTACCTAGGTACCTATATGGGAAGTTATAATTTAGTTATATATTTAGTCTTTTCACGTAAGTAATTTTAGGTAACAAAATTCCGTATGCTACACAAACATATGGGCGTGTTTGTGAAACTGCTGCGGCTCTCAAGTTAATCTGAGAAGATAAATAAGATTGAAGGACACCAAGCACCGAGAAAGTAGCATAATTAATGTATTTAATGGAGTTCAAATGCTAAAAATCAGGTAATTAAACACCATATAAAAATATCAGAGTATAGTATTTTGAAGAATATTAGGTGAATAGGGCCTTACTAGTAGTTTACAGAAAAACTTAAGCTAGTATTTAAGTTCTTACAGGACATTATAAGATTGTTGGATTATGAGATTAAACTTCTTTTTAAAGTCCCGATTAAATCACATATTATGAATTTATTACTGTTATCCTTATTGTTTAATTTAGAAATTCAATCTGATGGCATAGTAACAAACAAAAAAAATTAGATAAACATATTAATATAATTTATATAAATATCTTTTTATTTGCCGTAATTTAAGTGGTAGGTACATATTATGTAATAAAGTTGTTTATCAAACTTACACAAGATCCCAATCTAAGTCAGCGATCTCATTTATCAACTCAAGGAATCGATTGCGGAAATATGGCACGAAGTGAATATCATCCTCCAACACTAGCGACATCTTGTGGTGCTTCTCAACAATCTGAAAAATAAGGCTGCGTGTTGACGAGCGCACTGATTGCTACCGCGTGGTTTAGGTGTTATTGAGTGTTGTAACCTAGTGAATATCTTATTATACAGGGTGTCCAGTAAGTAGTACGACAAACTTAATGGAGAGATAGGTGGGCGGGTGACCTTAGTAAAAGTGTCACCATTTCGAGATATTTAATATATAAAATTCGAAAAAATATACGCTTATTTTTGTTAGGTGATCCGCCCACCTATCTCCGCCATAAGTTTATCACTCGTACTACTTACCGGACTTACCGGACGGAACTAACTTCCCGCGTCACGATGTTGGTCCGCGATAAACTCCTAAACTAATGAACCGAAGGGGGTTACCCTTCACACACAGCGTCGTAGCGTAAGCATATCGTAATCCACGCGTACCACGAGAGCAGAACGAGCATGAATATTTTCAAACAAGTCCGCACACAAAGCGGTGTTGCAGCGAATCGTGGGAGGTGTTTTTATTGTCATTGCGTCGTAACGATACGCTTACGATACGTTTACGCTACGACGCCGTGTGCGAAGGGGGTTAAATTAAAGTGCTATTTGTGGAGTTTGGTCTAACTTGAGAGATAGGATGCTTTTTCTCCCGGGAAAAGGTAAGATCCCACGGTAAAGCGGATGAAACCGCGGGGGACAGCTATAGTTTATATTTATATACAAGGCGATAATAGCTCAGTGGTAGTGACGTCGAATAACTTGACGATGGTGGTGGGTTCAAATCATAGAGAATTTGAGCTGTCGGTGAAGGAAAACATCGTGAAGCACCATAACACGGTACTCGACTGGCTGGCTTCCACCCTTAAGTTGAAAGTCTGTCGACAAGCACTTATCGGTGTGTTTGGACAGCTGCACTTAGGAGCCAGTTTCCTTCTAGGCTTTGTGTGTTTACCACCTACGGCCACATTACCATGGTGAGATTGCGATCAAACACAAACTTATGCACAGTAAAAAAAACTTTACACTACAGCATGCTGACTATTCTAGTATTAATGGATCTATGGAAACATCTTACTAACTGTATCAATATTTTGCAATAAATGAAAAAGTTAAAAGGATTTTTTACATTATCATTTCCATTCAAAAATAAAAACAAATACCTGTTTCCAAATATTATAATGACTCATAAAGCATCCCACTTCACCGGCTTTCATAGGTCTGAAAATAATTAGTAACATCATATAACATTTCATGTGTGAATAACTTGGACGAATTTATTCGTCTAAGGTGAATAATAATAAAGCAAGAATCACACAGCAGTCTAAAGGTACAAGTTGGTAGCGGACGACATGAAACTGCAGCAAACGACGTGTCGCAGCGACACTACTAGTTTCTATGTATTTCTATGAAATACCTTCCATAGCTAGCGACACGGCGCCCGACTACACGTCGCTCGATCACAGACGACGTGTCGCAGATCAGTTGTGCCGCTGACGCCGGAGCAACGACACGAGCAGCAAGTTTTTATATCGCTAACAAATGGTTTTTGATCATTATTGAATAAGTTCCCTCACTTGTTCTGCATTTAAGCATAGGAAGTGTGGCTTCTCGTCTTTTTCTGTATAATAATACTACTATAATATAATAATAATAACACTCGGAACTCAATGGATCCATCTGCTGTTGCCGTCTGCAGTCGAGTTCGAAATCATGATTGCAGCGACAGGACGCAACGACATGTCGTGGCGACATGAAGCGACGACACGTCGTGGCGACATGAAGCGAGGACACGTCGTCTGCTGTTGCTGTCTGCAGTCGGCTACGAACTCGCACCTTTAGGTTGATTTAAATTTCGCATTACATCCAAACTAGTATTATAAATGCGAAAGTAACTATCTGTTTGTTACCTTTTTACGCCTAAACCGCTGATTTTTCGTTTAACGATAGAGAAGGTACCTTGGAGACGGGCATAGGGTATTTTTTATCCCGGGAAAAGAATAAAGATACGATCCCTCGAGAGCGCAGGTGAAAGCTAGACTAAAGGGATTTAGATAAAAATTTGCATCATGCCTAGGAATATCTATCATACTAATACTTTCATAAACATATAAAAAGCTTACATCAAAAAAATGAAGTAGGTAATCGTGTAATTATTTACACTGATTTTAGGGAGATTTGCAATAATAATGCATACTCGAAACAAACAAAATAGTCTTATTGTTTAAAGTCATCATAATCCAATTTGACAAGAGGGTGCCTCTTCTTGTCAAACTATGTTTGTCTCTTTTTGGCACATGAATGTATATGTGCTGTCAAAATGACCCTATTAGATTGTTACGACTTTAGTATGTATAGTCACCTCTTATGATAAGGATCTTCGTAACCAGGCATGAGAATAATTGAGTGTATTTTCAAGTCATTCAAGTCCAAATTCCTGTAATAAAAAGCATATATGTATATGTGAAAGTTTGTATGTCTGTTGCTCAACTACACAAAAACGGCTGAAAGGATTTTGATGAAACTTGGCACACAGGTAGATCATATCCTGGAATAAAACAAAGGATACTTTTTATCGCGGGAAAAGATAAAATCCCTACTGAACGCGAGTGAAACCGCGGGGCGGAAAACTAGTATTATTATAATTACCTGCCATCAACAGCTTTCACCAACTCAGCATCCATACCGAGTTCCTTAAAACTTATCTCCATTAGTTGTTTTCTTTCTTTCCGTCTTTCCAAGTTAATCATAAAAATTTCGTCACAACCAAACTTCCATCGTGTGGGAAAGCTCACATATTTGTCCATAGAAGATTCCAGTGGTATTGGCTGGCCCCGACTTATAGCTTTCAGCTTAACATTTATAATCTGCTCTGAGTCATATGTCAGATCTTCTTTGTCTTCCAGTGGAACGGGCACAAAGCCATAAATATAGTCATTGCAAAGATTTAGCTTTATTCCTGTGGATGATAAGTTCACAATTTAGTAAGGCAAATATATAAATGATTCTCAAAGTGGGCGGCAGACGAAATAAGTTTGAGAACCTCATTGTATAGGATATTACAATGTTGTTCAAATGATTTAAAAATAATTGTTCTATTTTTTTATATTTTATTTATCTATAACTCGGGAAGTTTTCAATAGTCAACAAATTAAGTTAATTTTTTCTAGTTTGTTCTATTTTACTACAAACAAATTAGTTTTAAATCCATAGGGGAACTATCTAAGGAACTACTATGGGACACCCATTCAAATCTCTACTCTTTTAGTGGCGACAACAACAACCCCAAGTGTTGTTTGGGCCCCACTTTGGCCTTTTTTCTCATTCTTATTTTGATTGGATATCATGAATTGTTCCAGGTAAACAAAGTTTATGTTTAAGCACTAAGTATCAAACTAATTGCACCAATAACTTTGTCGACACCGAACGTCTATGATTTGTGTAGTGTTCATATTGTTTTCAGATCAATTTTCTAGCCAGTGATTTGCAATCTAATCAACACCTAAAATTTGGGATTTTAGGTGTTGATTAGATTGCAAGTATGTGGGTCTAATGTGTTCGAGTTATGAAGGGTACGAAAGTAGCTCGAAATGGTTCGTGTAAATATGCACGTGCACGTGCGTTACCCATTTTGGTTCTCGAGTTATTCTCGGATAGATCAACACAGAGATTTGAAACCCCAACGTATTTTATAATATGTAAGGATAATAATACCTACCATTATTTTTTGCGTTGATTGCAAAAGCTATGATATCATCTTCAGGGCCATCGTACATTTTAATCTTCTTTGGGTCATATGTGATGTTTTCAGACACCTTTTGTTCGAGTGATATGAGCACAGCGGTGTGCACCATGGGCACTTGGAAGCAACCAACGTCTTTGCGATTTAGAATTGGCTTGTAATTATCTGTGCGCTTGTAGTAGTAATCTGTCATACCGCACCTGTAAATTGATAATCATTACTTAATGTTCTATTTTAACTGAACCATCCCTGTCGCTTCGGATTAGATGCATGCACGATGTTTATCTTTACCGTAAGTAAACTCACACTCATTCTAGAACTCACGAATTTTTGCATTCGAGACGACAACTCTACAGAATTTTTGTCATTTGGATTTCATAAAAAAATGTGCATCGAAGTAAAAACTTGTGATTGACCCTTTCTTTGATTGACTGTTTCGAACGGTATCATAAAAATACACGGCTTTTTTCACATTTGACCTGGTTGATTGCCTTTGGTCGGTCAATTCGTTTTTTTTTTAATTATAAACCCATGAATTTCGTTTCCACTTAACTTAGTTAAAAAATGTATAGAAATGTTTCAGAGATTTTGGAACAACTTTTCACACTCAACAACACGTATTTTTAAGACTCCTTATGGAGATAAGCACACACCCGCTATCAACCAACGCATACCATAAACCGCTGGAGTTAGAAACTTGACGTGTTGAAGACTTATATAAATCAAATTTAACCACTTATTTATGGGAAAACAATAAGTTGACTCGCGTAATTTTTGATTAAATTGTTATATTATTTTTTATGTGGTATTTCGTACTACTTCAGAACCAACAGGGACATTCTCTTTTTTTGTATGGGTTAGGGCTTTTTTTTTATCTTGTAGAGAAATTTGAAATATTTAATCGAAATTCACAAAATTAGGGAAGGTTCGGTTACTTTAATAATTTTTATTGTAAACACTCTTACCAAAAATTAGAATACAATCCATCTGATATAAGCATTGGAGCAACAATCGTGAGATCTTTTGAGACAAGGCTTTTCAATGTACCTGGATCTGTTAGAAATACATCAGCATCGATCATCTGAAACATTATTTTGGGCCTAATGGTAGGGGAGGCATTGATGCTAAATTTGTAGTTACTCGAGCGTCTTTGGGACCTAATGGATTTTGAAGATTAGGTGGAATAAAGAAAAAAAGGTTATGTGATATTTTCCCCTTCAGCAGTGGGGGGAGCGTCTACAGGGTTTCAAAAATGTAAAAAAAAACAGTCACCAAGAAATACTCGAGCGCGTCAGATATTAATAGGGTAGTCCCGCCACGTCTGTCTGATAACGGAAAAATAATAATCTGCCGTTTTGCGTGGTGGGGGTGGCCGTACGAAGGGGTCGAAAATATTTTTAAAAAAAATTTACTCGAGCGCGTCAGACATTGATAAGGGATGTTAAGTGAACCCTCCAGTAGCTCCTATTTTAAAGACTGACGATTTGGACGCGACCATCAGTCAGGGCCGATTTTTGAAAATGTAAAAAAAAATCGTGACCTTGATTTACTCGAGCGCGTCAGATTTTTATACAGGCGGTTCTTCTTGATGGCCTTGTTGTACTGACCCATAATCTGACAATTATGTTGAGGGATTTCCTTAATCTGACGGTTTGAAAAAATATATATATAAAAAATATCGAAATCTCGAAAATGGTTCAAGATATCGAAAAAATGTTTGCACAAAAGTTGTAGAGAATTTAATCTTCTACAATATTTATTATAAATACATTTACCAAAATCCCATAGGAAACGAGATATTTGCAATAAATGATTTTTTGACCTTTGACCTTGAAAAATCAGTAGTCGCGGGCACCCTAAGATAAGTAGCTTTTGAGACAAGTTTTAGGGTGTCAAAATAAAGGTTTATACAAGATAATAGCTGACTATCTCTCATTCTGAGGTGAAACTCATAATATTCCTGGACTATACACTTAATAATGATTTTAGCTACTTCGGCTTGTGCAAATCGGCAGATTAAGATATTTCCGTGATTCGTGACTAATTTCCTTCAAAATAAAAAAAAAACTGATCGCGCTCGAGAAAATCCAGGTGACGTTTTTTTTTGCAACTTTGCGAGTCTCCAATTTTCTTTCGTCACGCTCAAATTGTCAGATTATTGAAATGTACACTATTTTGCATGTAACTAACTTACCTTACCTTAATCTGACGCGCTCGACTATTTCAAACCATCGATTTTTTTTTACTAATCTGACGGGCTACCTTAGGCGTTCGACACTACATAGAGGGCTCAGATTTGGTGAGAGTACTTCACAAGGTGCAAGGTTGCCCCCCTTATGTTACTCTGCCGCGCTCGAGTAAATCCCGAAATCCCCTATTCGCCTCCCCTACCATAACATATTGAATGTTAATTTGGATAAATAACTTTAATATGTATTCCGACTCACAAAAATAAAATTCGCCCACATTTTTCTTGCAAATTGAAGTGCCTTTTCTCTCAAATTTATGACATGCTTGAAGCGTTTTGGGCTCCAATGTGTTGGCCCATTTTCATCTTCATGCAGTGATCCACTTGAACTGTTTGTAGTCATGTAGATATCTTTGTACTCAGCTACATGTTTTTTGACCCAGAAATTCAAAATCTCCACACTGTTATCGTCATTGAAGTCACTGTATATCCTGTAAAAACAATAGAAATACCTGTTACGTACCTCATTCAGGTGAGGATTTGTAACTTCATGGGCAAACAAGTAACGACGCTTCTGGTGTTGCAAGCGTCCACCACCATTAGGAGGGCTGACTGGTGGTTTCAAAATGTTGTACGGAGGGCATAAACTGAAAACTTGCAACATATCCAATTGGAAGTTGGAACAGAAAATCCAAATTTACATTATGGTAGGGGAGGCGAATAGGGGATTTCGGGATTTACTCGAGCGCGTCAGATTAACATAAGGGGGGCAACCTTGCACCTTGTGAAGTACTCTCACCAAATCTGAGCCCTCTATATAGTGTCGAACGTCTAGGGTAGCCCGTCAGATTAGTAAAAAAAAATCGATGGTTTGAAATACTCGAGCGCGTCAGATTAAGATAAGGTAAGTTAGTTACATGCAAAATAGTGTACATTTCAATAATCTGACAATTTGGGCGTGACGAAAGAAAATTGGAGACTCGCAAAGTTGCAAAAAAAAAACGTCACCTGGATTTTCTCGAGCGCGATTAGTTTTTTTTTTATTTTGAAGGAAATTAGTCACGAATCACGGAAATATCTTAATCTGCCGATTTGCACAAGCCGAAGTAGCTAAAATCATTATTAAGTGTATAGTCCAGGAATATTATGAGTTTCACCTCAGAATGAGAGATAGTCACCTATTAACTTGTATAAACCTTTATTTTGACACCCTAAAACTTGTCTCAAAAGCTACTTATCATAGGGTGCCCGCGACTACTGATTTTTCAAGGTCAAAGGTCAAAAAATGATTTATTACAAATATCTCGTTTCCTATGGGTTATTTGGTATATGTATTCATAATAAATATTGTAGAAAATTAAATTTTCTACAACTTTTGCACAAAAATTTTTTCGATATCTTGAACCATTTTCGAGATTTCGATATTTTTTATATATATTTTTTTTCAAACCGTCAGATTAAGGAAACTCCTCAACATAATTGTCAGATTATGGGTCAGTACAACAAGGCCATCAAGAAGAACCGCCTGTATAAAAATCTGACGCGCTCGAGTAAATCAAGGTCACGATTTTTTTTTGCATTTTCAAAAATCGGCCCCGACTGATGGTCGCGTCCAAATCGTCAGTCTTTAAAATAGGAGCTACTGGAGGGTTTACTTAACATCCCTTATCAATGTCTGACGCGCTCGAGTAAATTTTTTTTTTAAATATTTTCGACCCCTTCGTACGGCCACCCCCACCACGCAAAACGGCAGATTATAATTTTTCCGTTATCAGACAGACGTGGCGCGACTACCCTATTAATATCTGACGCGCTCGAGTATTTCTTGGTGACTGTTTTTTTTTACATTTTTGAAACCCTGTAGACGCTCCCCCCACCGCTGAAGGGGAAAATATCACATAACCTTTTTTTCTTTATTCCACCTAATCTTCAAATTCCAGTAGGTCCCAAAGACGCTCGAGTAACTACAAATTTAGCATCATTGCCTCCCCTACCATTATGTCAGCCATAGTACTTTTTATTATTGGAATAAAATTCACTGTCTAATACAAATGATTTGTAATTGTGTTGTAGGGTTCAGATGATATTTAGTATATAATTTTATTTACAAAGATCTAAACAAGAATAATTTACAAAAATAGTTATATTTATCAGTTTAGTAGTACCAAGCATACTTTAACTAACCTGTTAAAACATGAACTAATAATATTTTATGTAAATCATCTACAACATAAATATCCAGAGCACTTATTTCAACAGGAAATGATTTAGTGATTATGAGCTATCTTCAGCCTGCCCGGTTCCCAATTACTTGGGTTTGGTATGCACGTTTTCTACAATTAGGTCCTTCTATCTATTATATTGTTATACCCTCCTTTCTTACATATAGCAATCCATCCATCATTTTCTATATTCTCTACCCATATATAAATCCATGTTGATGTTCAAAACTGTTTTGGCATCATGACTATTATTCCTTCACATAATATGACCTTAGCACAAGGAAACAACTCCCTCTCAACTTTTCAACTACTGAGCCACATTCAAAATTCTTCTAATGTACCTACTTATTCGTAATCTTAAATCTTACTTGATCCCTAATAAGTTTTAAGTTAATAAAACAATGAGGAATGTGCTGCTGCACCAAACCCATACATACCACAAGTACAAACGATCCTTGGGATAATCTAAGTTATGTAAACAAGATAAAAAGTAAGGTAAGGTATGAGCTTTATTCCGCACAAGAACTGAAAGGCCAACTGTAGGCCATTTTTTGTTACTTTTGTCCCAATTTGTTCCTGAATAGGAATATGCAGCGGTCAGAACAAGTGTAACTAAAATTATATGTACCAACACATGCATGATTTTAATTAGTTCAAATCACTATAACCAGTTAGTTCGATTATTAATAAACTAATTAATGTATTTTCTTTTAAAACCAATACGCATCGTATTTTAAACTAAACGTTGAACTGACTGATACATTTCAAATTTATTATACTCTTGACTGACTGACTGATAGTCTGACAGATTGACGTGGATTGGATTGACTGAACTAAGGTTTTTTTATTAATTTATTTAAAAGGCTTTAGTTACAAAACTATCAGCCTTACCATGCTATTTATAATATTCTTCTTTTACGTTTTATAGTCACGTTATATCACATTCACAGTAAAGTCTAGTCCTCGTGCGTATAATTCCGGTGAAGTTTTAATGAAATCAGTGGCCGTTCCACTAAAACTTTTCATAGACTTTTTGGGCAGTCTGATTAGTCACGCACGTTAAACGCTTTCATTTCATTTCACTTCATTGGTTAAATTTACAAACTTTATTTGACAATAAATACATCACCGATATTATTTAATAAAACTCAAAATAGACGATTTTAATTAAACTAAAACTTAACGGCAACGTCACTGCGCAAGTTCCCGCCAAAAAGTCATACATAAATAGCATATATAAGGAAAAAAAAACTAACTAAACGTAATAGACGCCTTAGAACACTGTAAGAAACTAAAATGGTCACGTGGTGCGTATAAATTCAAATTCAAAATTTCTTTATTAGATTACAAGTACAGCAATTACAGTTAATTACAAGGGTTGGGACTCCCCTTTTAAGTTTTTAAAAACCTGTATTAGGGGAGAACCGCTCTTCCGTTTTTATGTTTTTTACTTGTAGGTAAGTATACAAAATCTAAAATTATTAAGTAATTTTGTTTTTATATATAAAATCAGACAATCTTAAATAAAATGCGTGAATTTTTAAGTTATGTGAAATGATAGGGTGTGTAAGGTTGTGTGAGTGTGGAGTGTATGTGTGAGTGTGGGAATAAAACTAAATGGACATTTACAGAGTAACAACATGGGCAAAAGACCACTCAATAAGAGAAATAAAGGAAGACCAAGTGAGAGGTGAGATAGACGAAATAAATAAAGTGACTGGCCAAGACTGGATTGACAAGGCAAGAGATAGAGAAGAATAATAATTTTGTATAAATATTAATAAATTGCATTTATAGTTTATAATTTTATCTATAGAATAAGAAAATGTAATTATTATTAAATTAAAAATAATATTTATGAATATAATTAATTTTTTTATGTGATACAAATGAAATGAGTTTATTTATAAGGAAAAAAACCGACTTCAAAAACGAAACTTAAAAAAAATATAAAAAATAAAACTAACTACAAAGTAATTCGTATTTTGATTCGCATTGTAAAACCCAAGAACTATGCATTCTAAATGGATAGGTAACTCTAAATACCTACTTGAAGCAACCCATTTAGAATAGGTATATAATTCTTGGTAAAACCAATACCTACCTACTTTGTTTGGATGGATGACAATATACTGGACTGCGTTCCGTTTTAAACAGTCGGATAGCTAACTATTAAGGAACATTATATTATTATGATTCGTGTATCGATATGCACTGCGAGCGGTGTGACATCATTTAGTATAAGTACTGCAAAGCCGTTCCTTTATAGTTAGCTACACTGGTTTGGTTACTGTTGAAAACGGAACGCAGTCGTATAATACACAAGATGTAGGTAAATAAAATATGTATGTGGCAATTGCGTTGGCGCCTAGTGGCGGCTAGAGGAAGACACGTAACTAAATGTTACCTACGACAACAAAACAAAGAATTTAATAGTGAGGCAAACAATCGATACGTTTAATATCGATAGTAGGTATTTCATAAGGTTGAAAAGATTAATTAAAGTATTTTTTTTATTACATAGGTAATCTTCTTGTCTATCATGCATGCATGTGTGACAAAATCAGACTTAAAAATCCAATGTAGGTGACCCGTACCGTACCTTATTAGTTTAGTTTAGACTAGGTGTCTCCTATTTTTATATACCTGCTACAATTTTTTAGATATTTTAATTGCACCTTTGTAGTTTATAATTTTGGACTAGATTCTAACACTGCTAAATTAAATGTCAAATTTTTGAGGCTTGTATTATTATTTCTTAAAAGAACTAACGCATCATTTCTGATTATTAAAGAAAATGCCCAGTGAGTAGGTATGAGACAGGCGTTCCAATTTTCTAACTCGGTCCAAGTACCTGTTTTGGTACCTACGACTGTTGCATCCGCTATCCAAAGGTCTAACTTTTAACTAAAGTTCAGGCAGGGATTAAAATGATATTTATTTTTGTATGCCTACCTATGGTTCGATTTCGCCGTATTTTTATTAGACCTATCCGCGCGTTATTTACAGAAAAATAAAACAGACAACAATTCTAGGCATTTAAAAAGGTCATACCTACATTTCATTCTTGCCTACATTGACCTAAATAGGCAAAAATATATTAGTACCTAACTTACTATCAGGTGACCCGCTTGCCTGACTTCTGATAGACATACAAAAATATTTATGTACCTAAGTATTAACATTTTAGGGTGATTTATGAGTTCAATATTTTTGTGGTTTTTAGGTTATTTTTACTGCAATAATTTAATACCTAAGTATTTAAATATTTTTCCGTAGGTAGTGTATTCATCATAATGTAACGTTGATATAACTTTAATTGCTAATTATTCTTACTCGTAATTAGGTATTAGCTACTATACTAAGCATATTTACGATTAGGACTTACATAATATTAATATCTGAAACATCGATATGAAATCTATAACCCAAATATTCAATCGCATTATTTCACCGCCCCATCCAAAGAAAGAACTAAAATCATTATCTATGATCATTGTATTGTGAGGTAGCGGCAAGTGTGGACGCGAATATGGCGAACACCGAAGTTTCCGTAAGATTTTTATATGTTAATTAAGTTTTAATAATTTGAAGGCTGGCGAAGTTTTTAGTCATCATCATCATCATCATCGTATCAGCCAGAAGACGTCCACTGCTGGACTAAGGCCTACCCCAAGGTTCTCCTCGGTGGCCGGTCTTGCGCTACCCACGTCCATTCCCCACACGTGGTTTTCAATTTTCAGTCATAATATGGTCCTATAATATATTTATCGGGCTCTTTAACGTAAACTGATTATCTTTATCTATCTATCATCATCTGTTTGCCTGCCATACCCATAAATGTGTAAAAAAAAGCGCCTAACTGCCGAATCTAATACCTACCTACTAGCTAGCGTTGAAAATAACTACAATAAAATACAAATGTATCTTTCAAACGCCCCTGTATTTTCCAATAAAATACAGAAATTTTCCTTGCAGATCTTTGGTTGAATAATTCGCAAGTTTAAGTTTTTACATGTATTTTACGGTGTATTTTTCGCATTCATCTCTAATATTTAAAATTCTCGTGTCACAGTTTTAGTTACCGACCGGCTGAAACGGCTTGACCGATTCATATGATTTTTTTGTGTATATTTGGGAGGTCTGAGAAAAGGTTGTAAAGTATATTTCATACCGCTAGATCCCCCGGGAACGCGGGTGAAACCGCGGAGGACAGCTAGCATATTATAATAAGATCGTATTTTGAGGGTAGATAATAATAATTAATAAATTTATTTTCATCCCACCATCTCGGAAAGAGTATTTTTGCTCTTCGATATCTGAGTGTAAAAGCCGTTATTATCCTCTAGAGGATAAAGTAAATAGAACATCGTGTGCACTAGTTTGTGAATTCAAAACATCATTAAACCTATTTACTTCTCCCTCCATGGTTCCGAATTTATCAAACATTAATGTCAAAGCCAAAGCCAAAGTCAAAGCCATTTATTCAGTTTAGGCCCTAGAAGGGCGCTTATGAAGGTCGAATTACAGAAGTTACCACCGGTTCGGAAGTCAGCCTTAAACTGAGAAGAACTGGCAAGAAACTCAGCAAGGTTACATTTTAAAAATATTTTTGGACCATCTGACTATATTGGCTTTTTTTTTCAAATGTTTGACAATTTTATTCTTAAACTAATACAAATACATAAATTTTTATAACCCTTCGCTTGCTCGGTCATCAAAATTGAGCACGCGGTTAATAAACAACTTTCCACTCTTGTATAACAAATAACTATTGATGGTAAATCATTCGTATTATGGGTAGGTACCTATTGCTGAGTCAGTCAGTAGGTAATTTCATGAAACGGATGAAGTTTACGACGAAGCCATTTACACTTAGGTTGGTAGGTACTCTGTTAATTTTGTGTCAACCGAGCTATTCCCGAGGTAGGTAGGTATAACCCTTTACTTACGGGTAGAATTTTAAAAATCTAAATAAAAATTAATTCTAAAGCGGATGCGATATGACTATACCTATGCTATTATTACAATCTTTATAATTAGATTTATCAATCGATTTAGTAATCGAATTGGAACCTATCCTGACTAGTCCTGGACTATTATGCCCCCTGATAGACTGGAAAGCTAGATCCACCCTTAGTTTGAACCTAGAGATAGGTGATCGATCACTGACCGGCTCACTTTGTTGTAGGTACTAGGTACATACATACTTACGAGACAGTAGACACCTATACATATATTTGATCTTTTATTAAAAACTAGCTGTCCCCCGCGGTTTCACCCGCGTTCCCTTGGAAAATTTTATTTAATAAAAACCTTTTCCTGACAATAACGAATACCTACATAAAACAAATAATCATCCAATTTGGTGCAGTCATTCGAAAGTTATGAGCGTAGGTACATACATTTCGAAGATCCATTTTTATTTATATAGATAAATGACTTGAAATACGAAATAATATTAATCTATGTGTATAGATAAAAATACATGTCCTGACTGACTGACGGACCTATTACCTACCTAGCGCAAATCCTAAACCGCTGGGGTTAGAGGCCTGACATTTTGCACACAGATTTATTTTAACTCTTCTCAGCAAAAGCAACCTACCGAACCGTGCATTAGTCTGGACTTTTCATAAGAGCCTGTGAAGGCTATTTGGATGAATAAACATTTCTTTCATTTCATTAGATACCATTCCCAAGACTTCAATTTTATTACTAAAGGTGACTGCTTTATTTTAGTGGAAGCAATGGCTGGTCCGTACTAACGACATTAACAAACTATTTGCTGCGCAGCCCACGTATTTGATATCGCAGTCTGTTTACATACTGGCAGGAGTCATTACCTTGATTCATGGTAAGCTTTATGGTAACATTTTATGTTGCAAAATTAAGTTCTGTAGGTACTTACATGTGGTACGAATTCATGATCGAAATATATTTATTTTAGCTTTCAGGAAGGGTGGGAGATGGCCGTACTTTTGGCTGGGAACAGTACTGCACGGATTGTTTAGCGACAATTTTTGGCATTTTGTCTTCCCTGAATATGATAACTTCTGGCACTCCCAGACACCTATTATGTTTTTGGGTGCAAGACTTCCTCTGCATATCATATTGGTGTGTAAGTATCACTGTCAAAGTTACAAGTTATTGATTTAAGTAAAATACGGCATCTAACCATGTTTTACACTTGAGAACAAGTTGCTTTATACGCTTTGTGTGCTTATCGCCTTCAGCCACAATAAATAACTAATCTCTACTCTTTCCTACCATAGTGAGACGAGGTTGTGGTCAATACAATATCCACATAATAGCATAATAGGTATATATATACCTATTATTCTATTTTTTTTTATTATGTATAACAACCTATTTAATTAAAATCATTCCTGTATCGTACCTTTATTATATTTCAGATCCCGCTTTCATTTACCATGCAGCGTATGCCGTGTCAAAGTTGAATCTCTCTAAATATGCGGAACCTTTCGCCGTCGGCCTTGTCGTTATTCTGATCGACATACCCTACGACATAGTTGCTGTAAAGTTCGTCCACTGGACCTGGCATGACACTGACCCTAATATCTTCGACCGAAACTACTGGGTGCCTTGGAATTCTTACTACTTCCACGCTACTTTTGCTTCTAGTTTCGTCTACTTTTTCCACGCAAGCAGAAAATGGTTTTCTCCGAAGCCGCAATGGGAATCAGCTGGGTAAGGCTAAAGTAAGCTTTTTACTAGGACTAACCAACGTAGTTTTATTTTTTTTAAGAACACTTACCTTAACGCTTATTAATGTATCAATAATATCACTTGGAGGAGTAAGGAGGTTTATGCAAGGTCGGCAACGCGCTCGTGACGCCTCTGGTGTTTCAAGCGTCCATAGTACGGTAACCACTTACCATCAGGTGGGCCGTAAGCTTATTTGCCACCTAGTGGGAAAAAAAAAACAAAAACTTAACTACACAACATATTCATATCCAAGGGGTTAAAATAATGTGATGATTTTGCACTGTCAGTTCTAAAATTATGTGATGAATTTGCACTGTCAGTTCGATTCCCGGGCGATTCTCACTTCTTTGACATTATTGTAGCATTCGACATCCATACTTAGGTACTGTTGTAATTTGGTAGGTACCTACTTTTGCGTAGGTAATAACTTATTAAATAAAAGAGAAGAAAAGTGTTGAAGCTATTAACATCAGACTTGATCAGACCCCCTAGTGCCACTTAAATCTACATATCGAAGACGTCTTGAAAGAAGAAACCTGCAAAGCTCAATTCGAGAATATCTAGTCCAGGAGTCTAGTTAGTTTAGGAAATAATTTAATTTAAAGCAATATCTATATAAGAAGTTCTTTAACATGCAAGTTTCCTCCCTATGTTTTCTTTGGTAAATCCAACACCAGTGGTGAATCCAAGTTCCAGTACGGGATGATAGGTAGGTATGGGTCAGTATTTGAACCTACATTATACCTTCATCATCGTAGGTCAATTACATTGACTCTTCAGTTAGGACACGGTCTGTATTACATACCTATGTAGGTAATAAAAATAACTAAAAAAACATGTTCATCTGTTTAATTTAGTTATTTTTTGAATATTAAATGCAAATAACTCTGAAAATAACTAGTTTACCTACTGAACTACAAATTAAAGAAAAACACGCTTCGCTAGCTCATGGATCCTGTGGTTATGAGATCCATAAAAATACTAGGAATAGTACCTACCTACCTAGTTATTAAAGTTATAGTATATTTTTTATATACCTACCTGGAACTATCCTCAAGGGAACAATGGTAGCTGCTCAAACCTATATTTTCTATTTATTATTTAATTTTCAGAACAATGACCGAAATAAAATCACTTGTTATTGCATCTTTATTGGGCATGCCTGGGGGAGTACTTCTCTTCGTTCCGATATACCACCCGCTGCATGATGTTTTCAAGATACACTCAGAAGTTACGTTCTTTGCACTGTTCGCCATTTATGCTGTCTTTGTGCTCCACGGATTGTTCAGTAACAGGGAGAAGTGTACAGAAAAGTAAGATAATATTTTTAATAAACAGGACAGCCATACATCAAGCATAGGTACATACCATAAACAAAATCCTTGATGATTTTATGTTATTCTTTATTTCCAGGCTAACAGCAATAGATTATATTCTCATTATCCAGCTGGCAGTGCATTATATAATTTACTTAGTATTTGTCGTGTTCTTTAACCCGGAATCGGAAACGTCTCTTGGTTTTCATGAACCAGTTGGACCTTGTGATGAACTCGCGACATTAACGTCACCGTTTGGACAGGTTTGTTTGTCCCATAATAGCATACCTAAGTTGTTCTATTTAATTAACCTATCTTAGATTTCGAAAAGATACTAAGTACCTACATCTTAAGCAGAAGTTTGATCTGCACTCCCGGGCGACTAAATATTCAAATTCTTCCAGTCCTCTCCACTTACCTAGTTGTCTTTTATTACAGGTTTTGACAAAACGAAAATATTTATGCATTAACCAATACGATGAGGGGTACTTCGATTTTCTTTGCGCCCCTAGACAAAGATTACAAAAGGGAGCGTCTTGGTATACTATTTGCGGAACTCCTTTTGAGTAAGTTACTTTTTATTTTTTCATTTGAGAAATAATAAATATTGATTTCCGTGATATTTAGTAGATATCTAAGTAGGTACCTACGTATCATATCATTGTAATATATTTTATATTGTTGCAGAAACCGTGCAGAGTACATAACAATTGTTTCAATTATAATGTTCCTGGCCTGTGGTGTATTCTATAGCATTTATTTCAAAACCACTTCTAGCTCTTCTACTAGCAAGCAAGCGACTCCTCCGCGGAAAGTGAAAACTAAATAGTTAATACTAGCTGTCCCCCGCGGTTTCACCCGCATTCCCGAGGGATCTTATCTTTTCGCGAGATAAAAATTGCTATTCCAGACTATAATCTATCTCTGTGCCAAATTTCATCCAGATCCGTTCAGCCGTTCTGGCGTGATTGAGTAACAAACATCCATCCATCCAAACATTCACATCCTACTTCCTACTAATATTATAAATGCGAAAGTATGTTTGGATGTGTGTGAAGATGTTTGTTACTCTTTCACGCAAAAACTATTGTACGGATTTTAATGAAACTTGGCACACAGGTTGATCACATACTGGAATAACAATATAGGATACTTTTTATCCCGGGAAATTATATGATCCCTAGTAAAACTAGTTTATAATATTTGTGGGATTCGAGTTCTAATTGTAATGGGAGTAATAAATCTAATCAATAATAAATATTATCTTTTTTTTTCAACCTCTATTCATCATTGTAACACTGTTCAGAACAGTAAGTAGTACCCCTTGTAAAAGGACGCATAATGACCCTAAAGCGAATATCAGTGATAAAATTCATGAGTAGTAAGTAATAATTCCTGGCAATGCCAACATCACAGATTTGTATTCCGAGGACTGGGGTAAGTTATGTGCCTCAGGATCTACTGCATCTAGCGCATCAAATTTGAGATTGACCTACATTAGCTGCACTCTGTACAAGTATACACATTGTTTTTTTTACTGTTAATTACCATTTTTATGAATACGCTGTCATTAGCTTGGTATTTTTTAAACGACTTCAAAAAAGGAGGAGGTTATATGTTCGACTGTATGTATTATTTTTTTTTTTTATCGATATCGATTTTTTCGTCAATTGTCAAGCGATTTCCAAAATTTTTTTTTTGTTTGAAAGAGTATTCTTCGGCGGTGGTCCCATTATCACCAAGTCAGGATCTGATGATGGGATCCTGGGTGAAAACGAGGGCAACCCTCAAATTTTATAAGAATTGTCAACCGATTTTCAAAATTATTTTTTCATTTGAAAGAGTATACTTCGGCGGTAGACCCACTGTCACCAAGTCAGGATCTGATGATGGGATCCTGGGGAAAATGAGGGCAACCCTCAAATTTTATAAGAATTTACAGTATTTTTCATTCATATACGTACTTATCAAAGCTATTTCTATCTGGTAGTCATCATCTTATGTTGCAGAGCTGATGATGGAAGGTACAACTCCTTAAAGGTTAGGATTTAGGCAAAAATCTGTAAATATTATGGGCTAATATTTATAATTCATATACTTTCTAAAGCTATTCAGATATTTGCATCTGGTAGTCATCATCTCATGTTGCTGAGCTGATGATGGTAGGTCAAACTCCTTAACGGCTAGGAGTTAGGGGATATTTCTTTAAATATTATAGTCACGTTTAGACTCGTATCGTCGTCTCTTTGTATATTCAAATGAGCTGATGATAGAAGGTAAACTCTTTATCGGTTAGGAGTTAGAATATACGTTGTCCTAGATATGAAATGAAACACAATATCAAGTAGCTGCTGAGAAAGAAGCCTTAATCATTTAGGATAAATATTCTTTATTTTCATTAAAAGTTAATCTATTTATGTATTCCCTCATCTAATAGCGTGATGTTATTTAACTTATAGGCTTTCTCGATAAATGGGCTATCCAACACTAATATATTTTATGTAGTTACTGAGATTAGTGCGTTCAAACAAACAAACAAACTCTTCAGCTTTCTCATATTAGTATAGATAATGTAAATTAATAATAGGCTTAATTTGCTCGAAAACAATTAAATATTTCTTGAAAACATTGAAATATAAAAAATGAAAAAATATAACTTTTTATAAAAAAATAAAAACGACTTCAAAAACCGAAAAATAAACTGAATAAGACATTAAATAAAATGGACAAAAAATATTTCAATAACTAAATAGACCAAAAACTTTACTTATGTAAACTACCTACGCACTTATTCAAATTATTATTCTATAAATACCTTTTGATCTGTTTGAAGTCGGTGCCAAGCCCAAAAATACAATGAAAGAAATAATAAATGCCTTCACAAGCACTTATGAATTGTAAGATTACCTACTTTCGCCAGATGGCAGTTCAGCCTCCCAGGGCGGAAATTAATTAATCCCTGGGTTCGAGAACTCATTCTATCTGCGGGCGGCCAGCGGTCAACCGTTTCACCGGGTCTCCCTTACCGCACGCCAACATGCTGCGCCTGCACTACTCAATAGCCACAATACCCACAATACCGCCGGTCCCTCCGCCGTCAGCACAGTGCCTCCTCTAAGGAAATCTGGCAACCTTACTCACCGCAGGAACACAACACCACTTGAGGGCAGTGTTATTTGGCTGCGATATTCTGTAAGGTTGAGGTACTAGCCCAGTCAGACGGCCCCAATTATGAGCAGATGTTCTGCTATGTCCTATCTCCTCAAACCGTACGAAGCCTATTAAACCTATTAGGCTTGGCACCGACTTCAAACTGATCAAAAGGTATTTATAGAATAATAATTTGAATAGGTGCGTAGGTAGTTTACATAAGTAAAGTTTTTGGTCTATTTAGTTATTGAAATATTTTTTGTCCATTTTATTTAATGTCTTATTCAGTTTATTTTTCGTTTTTTGAAGTCGTTTTTATTTTTTTATTGTTTTAGTTTACTATGTAGGTAACTAATGCGGGTTATAATATTTTTGTATTACTTTAAGAATAAAATTGTTAAACATTTGAAAAAAAAAAGCCAATATAGTCAGATGGTCCAAAAATATTTAAAAAATGTAACCTTGCTGAGTTTCTTGCCGGTTCTTCTCAGTTGAAGGCTGACTTCCGAACCGGTGGTAACTTCTGTAATTCGACCTTCATAAGTGCCCTTCTAGGGCCTAAACTGAATAAATGGTTTTGAGTTTGACATTTCATTTAAAACTTCAGAGATAAGTGCGGGGAAGTTATACAAAACGATAGATCATACACCACTCCCTTTTAACTTTCACATAATCATACTACCCATGTTTGACTATGAAATAAAATTCAAGTAGGTATTTCAGTCTCATTTGCTTTATTTTTACTAATTTAATATTGAACAAATTACTATCCAATCAAGCATTTCGTATTCTGTAAACATTATTGCATTGCTGAAACCATTGTGTCAATTCAAAATGTACAAACAGTTACATCTACTGTGCTATTGATTTTAAACCATACCTATAATATTATTTTTAGTATCTATATACAAAACCTAAAAGTTCTAAACGGTTTGTTTAGAATCAGTAACAGAATCGATTCTAATTGTGTTTATTGTTATATTTACTCCAATTAGTAAATTCATTGCGGGGTTTTTTTTTAATTATCGCAATAAAACAAGCTATTACTAAGCAAGCTAATTTTACTAGATTTCATTATTCATGTTATTTTGAACATCTACTATAACGATAAATAACCATGAATATATACACACACAATGTTACAAGTTAGGGTAGTGTCCTGGGTCAATAAAAATTAATTCTAATTAGTCCGTCGGTAAGATTATCAAAAAATATTGGACACGTATTTTTTGCTTTATCAAATCAATAAAAACATACAAAGTTATAGCGCATCAAAGTATAGGAGTAGGGCTTGTGACATCACTTCGTGATAAAATTTGTACCACGGGGTGACGTCACGCGAAATTTCATCGCACTGTGTCCTCGCAATTTTTTGTTTACGGAAGAAATAAAAAATACGTGTTACAAATTGTGTAATTTTTTTTGGTAATTTAACTGACGGACGAAATATATTTTTTTAGGCTACTACCCTATTGTATGCAATACAAAAGTTTTGGAGTATCTATGTTTTTAAATTTAAGAATATCTACACAACAAAATAGGTAGGTTAAGTAATTACTTTCAAAATAATTGATTACAGTTACATACAATATGCGTGCATTCAAAAACGTTTTAAAGTCATTGTTTTTAATTTAATATTCGATTAACCTGTTTTTTGGTATATCTAACTAGCTACTTACTTTAAACAACTATATACACATAATACTTATAACTTATGTAAATTTCCCTTAGATTCGATTATTTACAAAATTCGTGACAATTTTTTAACAGAGTCGAATATTCTACTTCTAACATTTTACGTCAACCTTAACATAATAATGGTATTATACTTCTATATGCTAAATGAGATATAAATATAATTAATGTATATATACATTATACAAAAATCACAATAAAACGTAGGTTTTTTTTAAATAATAATCTGCGCACATGCCACAGTTGAACTAAGTAGCACCGAATCTTCTAATCGTTCTGAAAAACTAGAATAGAGAGAAATTAAACGGATAAACTGAAACTCCTGTAAAGTACCATACTTACACCTATTTATTTTAAATAAGTATTAACATGAAAACATTATTAATTATTAATGATCCTTACACGATACATACATTACCTACTTTCAAAAAAAATATTAAACTAAAAAATAATTAGGTGCACATGTATTTAAACATTATGTAGAACAATAGATTTTTAATAAACAGAAGAAAACAAAATTAACAATCAAAAAGGAAAAATAGGAATTAATTAGGAATAACAGAGCAGCTTAAGCAATTTTTAATATACAATTTAAGCTAGCTAGTGATCCAGCAGTGGTTTTTTACGAAATCTAAATCTTAATTGTCACGAAGAGACTTCAAAACTATACATCCAGCAGTGATACATAACAAATACATTCTTACATGATAATTAAATATATTGTTATAGATAGTGCCATTCACGTACATTTAGAATGAAAAGCGTTGTTTTTTTTTATAAAATGAATACGTATAATATCCCAGTTTTTGCTATCAAGTAGAATGGTACGTATCTACTTGTTATTAGAAAAAAAAAGAAAGAAAAAAAAATTATAAGACTTACGTTTTTTGCCATTTGATTATGGAACCCTAAAAACCTTAGAAATCAAAATTAAAACAATAAATGAATGAGTATTGAAATTATCTATTTTTGTATTGCCGTGCAAAATATAGAACACACGGAGAGGGGTTTATGCTTTGCTAAAATCAACACTAAATTCAATATATTGCAGCAAAACTAAGATGATGCTAGGGATTGCAATCCCGCTACAGCTTGCGGATCTACAATCATAAAATGATGAAGAGAAAATAGTTTTTTTATAAGTATAATTATGAGAGGAAATTGATTTTATACCTACTATATGTGTTATTTAAGAAAGGATTTTTCCAAATTCGTCCCCAAAAGGGTGAAATGGGATGAAAAGTTAGTATGAAGTTCTGTAATTTTTAAGGTTTAAATATTACCATAAAAATGTATAACCTATGCGGATTCCGCAGGATTAAAATAAGTACTAGATTGCAATCCTTAGTGGTGCATGTATATTCGTGTTTTAGACATATTTTTTTAAGACAATTGCTGTATGATCCTAATCGATTAAAGAAGAAAAAGCAAAGACTTATATGAGTGAATTGCATAGCTTGTTACAATGATGTAACTCGCTAGATCGATTTTTCGCCACCGTAAATCCATACACTATAAATTTCACCAAAATCGTTAGAAACGTTTTTGAGACCGACATTGCAAATAGAATAACTGAAACGTATGGGTTTATATTAAAGGATAAATTATGCAACTTAACACTAATTAGGCGGATATTTCGATATTTTTCTTGCCGGAATTGTAAAATATGGCAAACAAATATGCAAACATATCGTAATCATACATACTGCTTACAAGAAATCTTTCAAACAGCAAAAGCATATCGATGTCCATTTATTTGATTACCTATGCCCAGTTTTGTCTGCCTCAAATGCTTTTAATCATTTTTAATATGACTTTGAGTATATTTAAAAGTAGTTCTATCTTCGATCAACAATAAAGTTCTATGATGAGTCAACTTAGTGTTAAATTTACTTCATTCTAACTTAAGTTATAAATATTGCGGAGTCGTTGTTCGATTTAAGGTAGATTCAAGAAATTGATTGTTTGTCATCATTCATCTCTAATTATAAAATGGAAAAAGAACATGTATGTTCATTCTAGTAACATTACTGTAGTCGTATCGCTTAATTTATTTTAACAAATATATGATTGCAGAA
This sequence comes from Ochropacha duplaris, assembly GCA_951361185.1. Taxonomy (NCBI): domain Eukaryota; kingdom Metazoa; phylum Arthropoda; class Insecta; order Lepidoptera; family Drepanidae; genus Ochropacha; species Ochropacha duplaris. Next base: position 10,024,856 of record OX592690.1, read on the forward strand.
TATCTTTAGGAAATTCAAAATTACCTTTTGAGGTTGTCGCTGAATTAACGGCCCGGTACCTGATCTGCACCAAAACTATAGGAACACTTAAGCTCCATAGCGGGAATATAGTTTGCTTCAATCACAGAACAAATAAAAAAAGGTAGAAGGAGCGTACGTAAACAATAGTCACCAATGACGTGAAGTGACGTGCACGAAGTTGTGTGCGTGACCTGCACGTACGTCGTCGCACAGGAACGCGATCGGCTTTTTCAAATTCAGCTTCTTCTTTAAGTGCCCGGGGCTCTGTCTACCTGTTTTACTTGGTCTGAGGCATCAATTCATATTCAAGTTTTAACGAAATTTAATTCGAAGCGTATATTCCGACACCTTGAAAGTACTGAGGCGATCGTAATGTGAATACTTTGCGATAACCGGCGAAGTGCGTGTGATTCAACCTTATATATTATTTACAATTGGTCAAAATAACATCTTAAACAACTTAAATACTGAATATATTAGGTAATAAGTATTATAGTTACTTACTGTATAGTGATATAAATTAATATTAAGTTTTCTTATTCATTTACATAAATTGTAGTGAACACTTTTTCTGATCTCGTACGTACCCCATCACGTAGTTACTTAGTTAATGACTGCATTGATTCTGAAATGAAGTTGTTAAAGGCGATGTTAGCTCAGTGGTAAGTGACGTCGAATACCGCGGCGAAGGTGGTGGGTTCGAATCCTACAATGAGCTTGAGCTTTCGGTGAAGGAAAACATCGTGAGGAAACCATAGCACGGTGGTAGGGTACTTTATAGTACCCGACTGGCTGGCTACCACCCTCAAGTTGAAAATCTGTCGCCAAGCACCTATCGGTGTGTTCCGACAGTTGCACTTGAGAGCCAGTTCCCATCTAGGCTTTGTGTGCTTACCACCTCCGGCCACATCATCACTTACCATAGTGAGATTGTAACACAAGCCTTACCAGAATAAAAAAATAAAAGTTAAGCATTTATTTTATTTTATGCTCAGACCTACCGAATATACACAAAAATTTAATAAAAATGGGTCAAGCTGTTTCAGAGGAGTTTAGTTACAAACACTGTGACACGAGAATTTTATACTATGTATATAGCTTAGTATAACTTGTTTTTAATAAAATCACCACCATAATATTTTGTTTAAATAATTTTCCTTTAAAACGTATAGTAGCGTAGAGTAATAATAACAAAAACACTTCAGATTTCTTTAGCTAAGATACGCCGCATAAAATAAAAATATGCAGCGTCAATAAATTTATAAATAACGATGGGTCCTTCGTAAAATAAAACATCTCTTTAGCAAAATGAGAATGAACGAGTTCAATGTTGACCTACCCTTTAATAGTTTCAATCGTGGTCATGAGACTGCTCAGTATCAGGCCGCAAGGAGTCAATACACGCGACGATCTTGAGCGCAGGCCCCAACTTCATTGAGAGCGCCATGACCAGGTGTTCCGGCTTGATGAGCAGTAGAGCTTCGCCATCCACCTCTTGCATGAGGAATTCGTCCGCATATCCAGCGCACCCAGGAATGTTGCGAATAAAATCACAAACTTCCGCCACCTGCACATTATTTGTAAATATTTAAAAATTAAATCTTAAGTACCCTTAGTAGAGTACTTATTTTTATGCCGCAGGTGACAAAGAGGCAGGCGGATCAGTCGCCTATAGAAATTAGCAATAGCAGGGGGATTTCTAATGTGTTGTAAACCTTATTACAATGCCTTAAAGGTAAAGCTCTCAAGTAAAATTGCTGGAACACACCAACAGGTGCTTGACAGTTTTTCAACTAGAGGGTGGTAGCCAGTCGAGTACTACAAAGTACGTACAACCGTGCTTTGGTTTCCTACGATTTTACAAGCTATGAACAAATATGTGCCCCACCCACTGCTACTTCATATTGGCAATTCTTCTGGCTATGTCGGTTACTTTGGTTCGCCTGCGGATTTCGTCATTTCTGATTCGATCTCTTGTTAGGGTCGCAGGAAGCCACTGGATGCGAATAGCGCAAGACCGGCCATCGTGGAATTCCTTAGGGGAGGCCTTTGTTCAGCAGTGGACGTCTTCCGGCCGACATGATGATGATGATGATGAACAAATATTAGTGAACTTACAGTCCACTTGTTGGCGTTGGGTATCTTGGGCGGCGCGTCGCTGGGGCTAGTCGGAGCGGGGTCGGGCGCTTCAACGCGGCTGTTCACGTTGCTGCCCGAGCTCGCACTCTCCGAACAAACCTCATTGCTCGAACTAATACGACCCAGGCTGCTATTCTCCAGCATTTGTTTTTTACCTGAACATTATAACACTGTTAATCATACAACCAAAGACCAAAAATATCGACTCAAACCTTATTGTGACCACTGATGATGATGATGATGATGATCTTACTTCTTTCATTGTTTCCAAAAAATAAATGGAAAATAAAATTGTTTTATTTTTCGGATTTAATAGCTAATTTACGGTTTTCGGATTTATTCCTTTACTTGTGCTACATGACATTGCTTCTTGCCAAATTTCATGGTTCTAGCTAGGTCAACGGGAAGTATCCGTTATATACAGGTAACGGAAAGGGTATAGTCATAACGATTACACGGCTTCATAGGATGATAACAAACTATAGTATTTCCGAGCGTTTATTTAACTTTTGACAGCTCGGAGTACTAATCAAATAGTGATGCCCTGATATGTTACCCATTCGATTTCTTTTAACAATCGATTTTATTCATGAAGAAGTTATAATCTATTTAACACATTCATATTTTATTTTTGCACAACTTTTGCATTGTTTTATAAACATTCACAGGTAATAATAAACATTCCATTTATGTTAAATTAATATTTTTATCACTTCCGACGGCAATATAGTAATTTTGACAATTATGACACGGCAACACTGGACGCGGCGTCCGTGGTAGTCACATTTTCTGTTCGCTTAGTGTTAATCCATTTATATTCCTCCGTATTGATTTACTTGTGAATTCTTACGTTGAGTGTATCGTTCCTTCCTTCATTACTATCAAAATGCGAAAAGGTAAGGTGCTTAAAGGACAAACACGAGACTTTGTATTGCGACTTCGTGATTACTTTGAAAAGGAAAACCGTTATGGTGGCCCTCTTATACCAGTGACTCAAGTAAGAGACCGTGTCGCAGCAGCATTAGGTATTAGTGCTCCAACAGTGGCAAAAATAACAAAAGAAGGCTACGGTAGCAGTGGCGTGGAAGTGGTTCAGAGAAATGCTTACATCACTCGAAGAGCCATCAATAATATTTATTGATAATGCACCCAATCACTCTCGTCAAATTAATAAAATGCCGACGCAGGCCAACAGAAAACATGAAATCATAAACTGGCTCCGTGACAATGGCGAGGAGGTGGACGAGTCCATACTAAAAGTAGAGTTACTAAAATTATTAAAAACAAAGAAGCAGCCAAAACGATACGTAATAGAAGAAATGGCAGCAGAGCATGGGCATACCGTCCTCAGAATTCCTCCATATCACTGCCAATATAATGCAATTGAACGCATCTGGGCACAGGTTAAAGGATATGCTGCGAGAACCAATACAACTCCTCCATTCACCGCAAAAAAAATGCTGGATTTACTTAAAAATGCGTGTGAAAATGTGACGCCTGAAAAATGGGCGAGTGTAGTGGCAAAAACAAAAAAGTGTATAATGTCCGATTGGGATCGGGATGTTGCATTTGAGTTTATCTATCCAAGAATTGGTAATTTATGTTACTGAAAACTCGAGTGTTGATGATTCCAGTTCATACGGAGAAGAAACAGACGATTCTATATAATTAAAAATAGTATATTATTATATTAAATATAGTATTCCAATACCTATATAAAATAAATACATACTCAATAAACATACATACTAATATAAATATATACCTAAATACATACATACCAATATAAATATATACCAAAATACATACTAATATACATAATTATATACCTGAATATATAAACAATGCTATATGGATTGCGATGCAACAACTAGTAGTTACTGTGAAAGGTAATATAATTTTACACTATTTTTAAAGGCTTGGAGTGAGGGTATGCGCTTAATGTCCACAGGCAGCTCATTCCACAGCCGCACGGCTGCAACTGTAAATGAACAATCGTAAAATTTGCTGCTGTGGACAGCAGTCTTTAACAATAAGTTTTCTGATGACCTGAGCCTACTAGAGCTGGAAGTGTGGAGGAACTCAAAACGTTCCTGAAGATAGCGCGGGGAAGAGGGAATGAACAGAATACTGTAGAGGAGGGACAATATATGAGCATTCCGGCGACGACGAATAGGAAGCCACTTGAGTTTAGCGCGATATTCGGAGACATGATCATATTTGCGCAGGCCATAAATGAACCTGATACAGAAATTTTGGAGGCGCTCAAGTTTATTTAGCTGGTCCTCTGTAAGATCGAGATAGCAGGCATCCGCGAAGTCAAGAATAGGGTGTAAAAGTGACTGTGCTAGCGCAATCTTAGTGGTAGTCGGAAGAAAATTACGCAGCCTGCGCAAAGAACCTGCGGAGGCAAACAACTTGCGGCTAATAGCCGCCAGCTGTGGGCCCCAGGAAAGGCATCGATCCATTGTTACGCCCAGATTTTTGACAGTGTCGCTAAAAGGAATGACGACACCTTCAAACACTACTCGTGGAAGTAAATCCCAGTCAACCCTGCTGATAGTACGAGAGCTTCCTATTATGATCACTTGAGTCTTAAGTGGGTTTACCTTTAGGCCGTACGCTTTACACCAGTCCGAAATTCGACACAAATCACGATTTGTAATATTGACTGCATCAGCCAACTGATTTACATGAGCATGGCAATATAGCTGGAGATCGTCTGCATAGAGGTGGTAGGAAGAAGTGAGAAGTTTTGAAATAGAGTTAATAAAGATGGCAAAAAGAAGAGGAGATAAGACGCCACCCTGCGGTACACCGGCTGACGTGTTGCACCACGAAGAGAATGACTCCTCAAGGCGAACTCGCTGTCGGCGACCATACAGGTAACTATGAAACCAGTCAATAACCGTTGGAGATATGTTAATGGAGCGTAGTATAGCAAGGAGGATGTCGAAATCAACAGCGTTAAAAGCATTACTGAAGTCCAGGAGCGTCAGCACAGTTAACTGTCCGTTTTCCATCCCTAGACGAATATCGTCAGTTATTTTGACGAGTGCAGTAACCGTGCTGTGTCCCGGACGAAAACCGGATTGGAAGGGATTCAAGAGGTCATTTCTTGTGAGGAAAATGTTTATCTGGTTATGGACCAGGCGTTCTAGTACTTTGGATAAGAATGGAAGGATAGATATGGGACGGTATTCAGAAAATAATTTGGGATTGACTTTTTTAGGTAAGGGAATAATTTGTGCTTCTTTCCATAAGGAAGGAAATGCACCATTGGAGACGGAGTAATTTAGGATATGGCAAAGGGCAGGGAGTATTTGGTCAAGGATTGGGATCAGCATATTTCGACTAACACTGTCAACTCCAACAGCATTAGAAGTAATCGAGAGCATGCTCTTCCTAACATCACAAGCGGTAAATTGACGAAAGACGAAAGGAGAATGGTCAGGAGCTGAAATCTGTTGGACAGATAGCTTAAGGTACAGAATTTGGCAGAGTCATCAATATTAGACGACGCAGAAAAGTGTTGGGTTTAGGGAGTCGATGTCTAAAGTTTTAGGGACAGTTTGTAGACGGGATTTGCCAACTCCTAGTGACCTGAGAAATTTCCAAACTTTTGCTGGATCCTCATCTTGAACAGATTCGTGAATATGGCGTCGTTGGGCATCCCTACACACCACATTGCAGCGATTACGAAGGCTTATATAGCGCGATTTGTTAGCGTCGGTTGGGCGAATCTTGATGAGCGAAGTTCATAACTATAAAGGCTTTTTAACTGAACCAACTACAGTAAGTCGAAACGATTATTTTAGATTAATTAATTTGCAGCAAATACATTATTTATTATTTTAAAATTATTTTGAAAATATATATTTCACAATAATTTTAAATATAATTAAGTTTTATTTACGAAATAGATTTATTTCGCAACGGTTTTTCTATATCATTCTATACGGTCTGTTGTCATTAATTACGAATGGCACATCGCGTGCGTGATCTGTCAAAGGTTAAATAAACGCTTGAAATACTATACGCGGCATGGTTTTTTTATTTTTATCTCTACGCGTTAGGAAGATAATGCGAAATACAAATACAAGAAACCTAAAAACCGAACATTCCATACCGAAAGGAGCACATCCCTAGCACCAAGTCAGCTGCGAGTGTCAATCAACTATGTCAATGTCAATTTTCTAGGTCAAGGTTTCTATTTTCTAGCTTTCCGGATGATTATTTTTCTTTGCAAAATAATATTACTGACTTTTTCTAGCAAGAACTAAGATTATGTTTCTGATCAAGCCAAAATTGAAATGTTCATTTTGTAACTTGAAAATATTTTTTAAACATAGGTAATGAAGAGAATTAGTGGAAACTAATACTTATTTATAACTTACTTAAAACAATCTAATAACAAACGTAACCAACCGAGTTTATAATTATGTAAATGTACAAACAAACAATTATCTTCTACCACAAAATTTGGGTACAACATAGGTATCTAGTAACTACCTAATAAGAATATTCTTGTAAATTTCATCACATAACCCTTTTTTATATCGATGACGATTTGCCAACGTACTGCAACACAAATTAATTGCTTATGTAGGTACTTATTACATACTTACTACTAAATAAATAAGATGGATATATAATACAATTTAAGTTCAAATGAACCCTAAACATACACTACACAGCACACACCAAAGTCTCTCGTAACTAGGAACAAAAAAAAATTATGGACTTTACGTGGCGGATATTGCTATCACACTCCCTCAGTGCGGTTTCTCTTCCTGCAATATGTCAAGTGTCAGCCATTTTGTTTGTCAAAACTTCATTTCGTGTCGTGTATTTTTTAGGGTTAGATACCCAAAGAGTAAAAACGGGACCCTATTACTAAGACTAAGGCTGTCTATCCGTCCGTCTGTCCATCTGTCTGTCACCAGGCTGTATCTCAAGAACCACGATAGCTAGACAGTTGAAATTTTCACAAATTATGCATTTCTGTTGCCGCTATAACAACAAATACTAAAAACATAATAAAATTAATATTTAAGGGGGGCTCCCATACAACAAATTCGCCCTTTTTTGCTCGATATAAATAATGGCAACAGGTGGGCACTTGAAATATTCACAAAACACTCAGTTATATTTTTAATTTAATAATAAATAATATATATAATATTGATTCAGATAAAATTACAGAAAAGATAATTAATTTGATTGTTATTGAATAATTTTAATGTTCCTGATTTTGACTTGTTGATTTACTGATACACCATCTCGGTAAGAGTATTTTTGCTCTTCGATATCGGAGTGTAAAAGCCGTTATTATCCTCTAGAGGATAAAGTAAATAGAACATCGTGTGCACTAAGTTTGTGAATTCAAATCATCATTAAACCTATTTACTTCTCCCTCCATGGTTCCGAATTTATCATACATCAAAGTCAAAGCCAAAGTCAAAACCATTTATTCAGTTTAGGCCCTAAAAGGGCACTTATGAAGGTCGAATTACAGAAGTTACCACCGGTTCGGAAGTCAGCTTTCAACTGAGAAGAACCGGCAAGAAACTCAGCAAGGTTACATTTTTTAAATATTTTTGGACTATATTGGCTTTTTATTTCAAATGTTTAACAATTTTATTCTTAAACTAATACAAAAATACATAAAAATTATAATTTTTTAAAAGCTCAGACTCGGAACCTTCTTGGTGTAGTTTTTTTTAATTTGCATTGCGCGCGCTATTTTTTTTTTTGAATTAAGTCATTTCCTCGCTGAGGTGGGATGAAAAATTACGTGTTGCACTCGAGTGCAAAGATTTTTCACCTCGTGCTCTTTTGAATCCCTCACTTACGCTCAGGATTCAATTTTTTTTAAATTATTGATTTTAGAAACCTTCGCTTGCTCGGTCATCAAAATTGAGCACTCGGTTTTTAAACAACTTTCCACTCTTGTATAACAAATAACTATTACGTAATTATAAAAGGAAACTAATTTATTAATGTAGTTAATGTTTTCTTACGTAAAAACATGAGGAACATTTTGCGATCATGGAAGTAGGGCTGTTATTTAGGTTTTAGAAGGTGAATCTGGAGGAGGGCTAGCTTAACTGTTGGCAACACTGAAGTTGCGTTCATTAGTCGTCGATCTGTTATGACATATTTGACATGTCATTGATGTCATAATATTATTAGTTATTAATACAAAGATATTTATTTTGATAGATTTAAAAGTCTCCGTATTAATATGAAATTCCAACACGACAGTGCACCGGCACACTTTGCGCGCGATGTGCGTAATTATTTGGACGCGCGCTTCCCTCAGTGGATCGGACGCGGTAGCAGGAGTATAGCTTGGCTGCCGCGATCCGCTGACCTAATTCCCTTAGATTTTTCTGTGGGGTTACATTAAAAACGTCCAGGTGTCCATGAACAAGCGAGTGGCTTTGTGCATACAATACCAAGGACACCACGAATCTTCGTCATCTTTAAAAATGTAAGTTAATTTACTAAATACCTAAAGCTAGCATTGCATTTTTGTACTTTAGTTTGAGCTGAAACTTGGCGTGGAGATTCTATACCTGATAATTATACTCTTCGATACATTCGGCTGTATATACCCTTTCCGTTACACCTGTATAATATAGTATTCTATAGGTTTTGATTGTGAGGGTTAAAATATGGGCATGGGGCATAAACGGATATCTTTAGATTGGTTTGACTTAGAAGTTTGATTTTTTCACTACTCCTAGTTTTTGCAGACCTGAGTATTTGATATTAATTTCAACATGATACTACCACGCGTCCCTGAGAAAAGGGTCATGACAGACGGACAGACGGTCAACAAAGTGATTCTATAAGGCTTCCGTTCTTTCCTTTTGCGGTACGGCACCCTAAAAATATAATCGACAAAAATAATAATCTGAGTAGGTATTATGACTTCAATAATTATATAAATATCGTAGCGGTATTAAATAAAATAGCAAGAAATCTATACTAATTTGTTTGAACGTGCTAATCTGAGAAACTACTGGTTCGAATTGAAAAATTATTCTAGTGTTAGATAGCCCATTTATCAAGGAAGGCTATATTAAATCACGCTATTCTGCAAAAATCCCACGGGAACGCGGGTGAAACCGCGGGGGACAGCTAGTGAATCATAAATATGAAAATAGAATATAGTATAAATCTTACGAGGTGGTTCATCTGCAGATGGTAATTTATTTTCTTTATCTTGTTCTTTGTCAGTTCCCCACTCGCGTAGCGGTCGATTTACCTGAAAAAGTTATGTACCTTATAATCAATCTTCCCTTAGTTGCCACTTTTAATCAATTAATTTCATAAAGCATCAGACGTGCCTTAAAAAATTTTAGGCCCCGATTCCAGTGCCACCTATTGTGAAACTAAACCATCTGTCAATCCCATCTCGAGATATGACAAAAAGTCTTTCTGTACAAAATATATGAGAAAAATAATATTCTACACAATATATAGATATAATGAACGTACAGCGAAAGGTTCACCAGCCTCTTGTATAACATATCCCTCGATGACGTGAGTCAGAATGTTCGGCTTCACCATCGCTTTCGGCAGACCTTTATCTGTATAAGAGAAATGCATATTATCATTTAAATGTATTCTTTATATCGCTAATAAGGATCAAATTCTGGAAATGACATACGACAAAAAAAGGAAAGTGTTCATTTTTTATAAATTTATTAATATTTATACTTAGGAGTGACCCGGATTGACATCTTTGCGTCATTTATCTAGAAAAAATTATGTTATAAATCGGTTATCTTAAAAAAGTCACGGGATGAAACGGTTTGTCAGAGCGCAAACAGATGTTACATTTTCAATGGGCATGCCGGCCGACCACCGGCATTATTATTAATCGGTCGAAAAGGGCTTTCGACCGATTAATAATTAATCTGCTGTGGTATCTTTTAAGATTATCTAACGTATTTTATTGGATAAGAATTATATATAATGTATTGTTTAAAATAGCTTCGTAAATACATAAATATAGACAGACGCGGCAGGGGACTTTGTTTTATAATATGTAAGGATTATTTATTTGTTCAACAAGTGAGCAAAGTAATTTTTGATGGAGTGCTAACCTTAAATCATGAGCTAGCGAAGTAGTCAATGTGTAGGGAATATCAGGAAGAATTCAGATAAGTAATTCATTTCAACGACTATTTAAGGCATTGTAATAAGGTGTACAACACATTGGCAATCCCCAATGGTATTGCTAGTGTCTATAGGCGACGGTAGTCATTTACCATCAGGTGTCCCGCCTGCCTCGTTGTCACAAGACTTGTGACATAAAAAAGAGACTACTGAGCACAGTGAGTGATTTAAAGTAGCGAGATAATAACAAACCATTAATACCTACATTCACAATTTCAATGAATACTTTTTAATTGATCCTTCACCGTCGTTCCTGGTTACACATGTTATGGTGCTGCCCTCTACAGGATCCAAGAGTACCGTGTACTCACCGTGATTGGCCTGTTGGCTGATATGTCTAGACGTACATTGTGTACTCTTGAAGAGTGCCTGCGTGCTGCCCGAAGTGACTGGCGCGGTGATTGAAGCTGTCACCGTTGACGATGACGATGACGCCACCGTTGTAACCACCTGATGTTCATAATGAGGACTTTTAGCTTCTTATTATTAAATGGTCAAAACGATAGTTAATATGGATGGCTCTTTGTCGTTAAATTGGTAATAAATAAAAAAGCATACAACCGAATTGAGAACCTCCTAAATTTTTTGAAGTTTTTTTTTTAAATATGAAAAGGTTGAATTTTTCTATGTGTTCGCTGTTTTCGAGTATTTTTAGATGCTTTATACAATAGTTAGTTAGCTGCCATGAGGCACGTTTTATTTATTCACCGTTACTAATTGGTATAATTTATAGTTGTCCGCCCCGCGGTTTCACCCAAGTTCCCGAGAGATATTATCTTTTCCCGGGATAAAAAGTATCCTATGTTTTATAACAGAATACGATCTACCTGTGTGCCATGTTTAATAAAAATCTGTTCAGCCGTTTTAGTGTGATACAATTACAAAAATTCACATCTATATAAATAAAAATGGATCTCGAAATGTATGTACGCTCGTAACTCTCGGATGACTGCACCAAATTGGATGATTGTTTGTTTTATGTATTCGTTATTGTTAGGACAAGGTTTGTATAAAATACGGGAACGCGGGTGAAACCGCGGGGGACAGCTAGTTTATAATATTACTTTAGTAGTATAGTAGGATTATATTATACGAGGCGAATATGGCGTTACCTGAGGAGCAACAGTAGTAGTATTCTGAGCGCTACTGGGTACTATTGCGATGGACGTTTTCACAGCAGTTGCCACCGAAGTGGGTGTTTGTTCCGTACGAGTCGTTGCTTCCACCTTTGTTGGGCTTGCTTTTGAAGGTTCCGATACTGGAACTGAAAAAAAAAGATGGTTGAGAGGCATCGACAATTTATAGAGCGTCTTAATCTTATAACAAAAATGAAGCGTTATCAAAACGAGTGCTATCATATCGGGGATCTTCGAAACCTATGTTCTGTTTATTATGCTGAATTAAGTTGACAATGGGACTAACTGATTTTCATACATTTTATTTGAGGACATACATAATTATGTAGTATGTAAATTTAAACCGAATTCGATGTTTGCACATACGAGATCAACAAGCTACTGTCAGGAAAAATAGATTAGGAAATCAGAATTCTCATATTATTTTTTAAATCCATCGCATCTACCGGCGGCGGTTGCATTTGAGTGTCATTGCCTTACAAGGTTTTTTATGCGCATGACTTTCGCATTCATCATTACTAACCATGTGAGTTTGTTCAAGCCTATCTTATGTAAAAACAAAGGATCGCCAAAAAAAAAACCAAAAAGACATCAACATTGGCCTCCGTAGATTGAGTACATCTTACCGCTAACTGGAGTGCTGGTAGATATGGATGCGTCAGCTGTGGCGACAACGGAGTTGGTGAAGAGTGTGGTGCCACCAGCGGAGGTATATACTGGAGTGTTTGAAACGGCAACTTCACTTGTGTTATCGCTCGTCACTAGTTGCTGAGGAGCTATTGGCTGCACAACCGGGGTTGGCTGCACAACCGGGGTTGGCTGCAGAACCGGGGCTGGCTGCAGGGACAATATCCAATGGATGTATAAAGTGGACTTAACAGTACAATGTCGATTTTCAAGTTTTTGTTTTAGTTTAAACATCAAATTGTTAAAGTAAACATTTGAATTAAAAAAGCCCAATATAGTCGGATGGTCCTAAAATATTTAAAAAATTTGACCTTGCTGAGTTTCATGCCGGTTCTTCTCAGTTGAAGGCTGACTTCCGAACCGGTGGCAACTTCTGTGCCCTTTTAGGGCTTAAACTGAATAAATGGTTTTGACTTTGATTTTGGATTAGACAATTAAAGGGTCAGTCTAGATTTTATGAGTCAATATCCACCCAGAACTGACTTGTGTGCACAGATCTGTTTGTTTGTCTACGAATTTAATAGTTTGGCAGACACTTACTGGCGGAGGCATCTGCTGAGACTTATCATCTTCGCTCTTCACGTGAGCCACTAAAGCAGTGGGCTGTTGAATTGGTTGCACCGAACCTTGAACCGGCGCAGCAATCAGCCCGACTGTGCCTTGCGATTGTAACGTCAGCTGCGGGGAGCTTAGGTTGTTCGCTGATACCTGCATACAACATATTCATCTAAATCACACGTATTTCGGAAGCCATTTATGCATGCATTACATTAGTTGCATGCACTAGTACTCTCCATAAATAGTTCTGGGAAATATTTCATCTAAATAACATGCTTTTAGCTGTATAACTAATTCAAAAATATTATAAATAACTTGCATATCACTGCTTGCTAGGAGAAAAACTTTTGTTTATATAAAAATATTATTAAGTTACCTATATTTATTTCTAACTACGTGGTAGTACCTATGCGATGTTATTCGAATAGGTTATTTCATAAGTTAAATTAAAATAACATTCAAAAGACCATAAAAAGTACTAACAGTAATTTTAATATTTATTATTAACCAAAACAGTTGCAATATGAATATGAAAGTGAATGGATATTCGGGGATGAGAAGACCAAAAAAGATATAATAACATATAGATAGTGACCGAAAAAGGAATAGAGATGTTGACTGACAAACATATGAAATCAGCTTCTTTTAATGAAATGTCAAAACGATAGTTTATATGGAGGTTTGCATGAAATACTGCCATGTGACGTCATAAATATACACCATCAAAAGATCTACTCATTGTGGTTAAATGTTATTAAAAATCATAAAATGGTTGAATTTTACAAAGTGTTCCCTATTTACGAGTATTTTTAGGTGTTTTATATACTGGTTAGTGTTAGATAATTTGCATTGAATATAGGCAACATTCCTATTGTGTGAAAGATGATATATGAGTAAGAAATTAGTGAATACCGATATGACAGAAGGGTGGAATGATCTATGAGTGGTAATAGTCTAATGGTATATTCTTTTTAGAATACATATTGCACCGACAAAATATTACCTTAGGGTAATTGAGAACAGGGCAGGCAGATGATGATTTTTTTAAGTAAGATTTACGAAATAATGGCTACTATGGATACATTGGTCGAGAAAAGAAGTCATTGCTTTTACTTTTAAATTAAACATGCGCAGGTAACCTTGAATTAAAAGTCTTAAAAGTTCATGCACATTCGACGTAATATAATCATGACAGTTATGTTAAAAAACTACCTAAATAACAAATTAATCTAAAATAATTGAAAGTATACATATTTTGATAGTAAACCTGGTTTGATGATAAAAACATTAATTCCGTTTCCTTGCAGTTAGAAACGAATCGTTTATTATTACCATTTAATGTTTTTATTAAATAAGATTTAAATGTTTTATTTCATACCAACAAATGTGCTCACTTCGTCCTATCTGAGCAATACGTGGCATCAGGGCCGGACCGTGAGTTTAGGGTGCCCTGGGCTAAACTACTTAGGGGCCCACCTAATTACTCAAAGTATAGAAAAAAATGAGACAGCATTTGATTTATTTTATAATATATTATGCCTTGGTTGATTAATAGTAGGATTCGCAGGGCTGCAAACCATACGATCTGTTTAATTTAAACAAATTATGGATTCTTTCGCATTATCGTCTATTTTTATCTTTTACTTGACTTAGCTGGGGCCCCCTTGAATCCACGGGGCCCTGGGCTGAAGCCCAAAAAGCCATATGGTAGATCCGGCCCTGCGTGGCATTATGTTGTAAAAGCGCCTTATTGTTTAAAGAACACGTTAAGTCTAGATAGTTTCATATTTATGACAATGATAGCCCCATCGAACAGGCAGTAAACATCCAGCGAAACTATGAAATAATTGTAACGCAATAATCAGTCAGTAAATGAGTATTAAACAAATTCGAGTAACCCTAACCGTGATCGGGGCATTAAAAACTCAACTCGACTAAATATATCTGTCACCGGCATCCTCCGACACTATCCTTACACAACACAACGCAATGCTTGACGCGACACACTGCTCAGTTAGGATAAGGGAAGCCTAAATGAGGGTTTAACTAAGTACATGTTTGTACGGGGCTACCTCGTGGTGTAATATCGCCGGCGAGACTTGCACGAGGGACCCGGTGAGCAGCGTAGCCCCCTCGAGCGCGAGACCCGGCTGCCAATTTTATCACCACTCAGCGTGATAGGTAATATCAAACTTACACTGATCACATTAACGCGGTTGTAACTAAACGTTCTTACTTGCCTGACGTACAACAAGATGGATGGTCCGTGCTAGGTGCATTAAAATCGGAATCGAAAACCACCCACGTAGCGACAGTTTCTACCATAAGTAATTAACTCCTGTATAATTCAACGTAAATATAGTCGTCATCAAAAATTACCACGGCTTTCAATATTTACATCTATTCTTTACCTATGTAATGTAGTGAAATTATAATTTGTCGTTAGTCTAAACAATAACAAACTGAAACAATGTTATCACTGTAGGGTATGTCCCTTGAGGGCGACAAGCAAAAGGAATACTTATATATAACCTAAGTATTAACCGTCAAAAGTTAGATATCATATATTTGTGCATAGACTAGCACGCATTTCTATCATAACTTTATGCACACCCACACTCTAAAATAATTACTATTTTTCACTCAAGCATTTATTGTTTATGAAATCAGCTATAAATAATGAGCATTAAAAACGTGTTCGAGATATAGTAAAATGTTATTAAAAGCATTTTGGGTTAGTTTCAACAAACACATTTTCTAATGCTATTGTGAGCCTTGACTTACCGTCTGCATGGGCGTGGACTGAGTCAATCCTTGTTGCTGGACAGCCATGCCTACAGACGTCTGGACTAGTCCACTGCCCACAAGAGTCTGAAAAATAAGCATAATTATGTATCCACTACGATATTTTTCATATTGTGTATAGGTTCTATATCGAATTGGCCCTTTTTCGCAAATACATAACTCATCATTCATCATGAAGGTAATATAAATTAAAATCAGGGATTATTTAGAGCATTTTGTCGTTCATCTAAACAACAAAATGAGAGGTATGAATGGTAAGCCATAAAAATACGTCAGTTAGATTTTTTAAACATTTAGATAAGCTTGTGTTTGACAATCTCACCATAGTAAGTGATGATATGGCCGAATGTGGTAAGCACACAAAGCTTAGATGGGAACTGGCTTTCAAGTGCAGCTGTCGGAACTCACCGATAGGTGCTTGGCGAGAGATTTTCAACATGAGGGTGGTAGCCAGCCAGTCCGGTACTACGTACCCTACCACAGTACTATGGTTTCCTCACGATGTTTTCCTTCACCGAAAGCTCAAGCTCATTGTAGGATTCGAACCCACGACCTTCGCCACGGTATCTGATGTCACTACCACTGAGCTATCATCGCCTTAGATTGTAATGATTTATCGCCCCTTATGGGGCTTCAAATTGACCATCATGTATTTATATTGCATAAATATATTATTTGAAGGCAATTTTTTCTAAGAAATAAGGCTTACCTGTGGTTGTTGTAACGTTTGCACTTGTGTGAGGGTCGCTTGTGGGGTCTGTCCGGCGTTCAACTGACTGACCAAAGTGCCCGACTGACTCATGTTACTTAACTGCATGATACAAAATAGGCAGCCTATAATACCCTGACAATATATGAGTTAAGAGAGATTCCTCTAATATTGTTAACAGCAGCCCAAAAAATACAGAATTTTTCACATGTTTTTTTCAACGCAAAGCATAATTTTATTCGCTTCTTCCATGCTTAAGTTACTCATAAGAATAAGTCTTCTTAAAAAATACTACTTGATATTAGCTGTTGCATATTGGGTATAGGTTTACCTATTAAGAAATAATTTATCCAAATTCAACGCCATAATGGGTAAAAAGAGGAAATTGTATGAATCTTTTGGCAGAGCGACGGGTTTAGCTTGAATCACGGAAACCTAGGATAATGCTTTCTGGATTCGTAGTTTGAACTGTGCCGACCAGACCGAAATGTTACATTAACTTGTTTAGATATTATTGTATTCTTGTGTGCATACATAATTGTGAATCCTACACTGTTCAGATAATATGATCTTAATGTTGTTCATATAATAATGTGCCTTTGGCTGTATAGATGTTACTGAGAAAAAGGAGTCACATATTAATGAATCCAAATCTTGACCACAATTTAATGATGCTTATAGTTTTCACAATATTATGAACTTTTTTGACGTTCATATATTTTTGGAGCCTGAAAGGGCCAATATATTAATGAACTCGACTGTACTACAAAGTACCCTACCAACGTGCTGGGTGAAGAAACTAAACCACGTACCGGGTGTATTTGCTGCACCATAGATATAGTCTGCGGCATGGTGCCGGCCATTGGAATAGTTTGCGTCACTGATCCGACTGGCAAACCGCCTTGCTGCATTCCCAACGAAATACCTGTATTTTATACAAATCATTTAGATTTTTATGCTGAGCATGATAGTCACACAAAGCCAACAAGAGACTTTATTCGCCGACACATTTGGTCCTGCATATCACATTAGCTGTCCCCCGCGGTTTCACCCGCTTTCTCGAGGGTATTTCGCTATATTATCGCTTTTTATACAGCCTATAGCCTTCCTCGATATATGAGCTATCCAACACTAAAATATTTTTTCAATTCGAATCAGTAGTCCCTGAGATTAGCCCGTTCAAACAAACAAACTCTTCAGCTTTATAATATTAGTGCTATACCTACGTATAGGGTGTCTATTGAGGGCATCCATTGCTATGCGGATAATACTGGGGACACCAATCACACGGGCCGTGCAAATATCTCTCGTTCCATGGTGGAAAGGAAATAATGTTGCTATGTTGGCAACGTGCGACTCACCACAAACTCTTATTGCGATTCAACTTTACATAAACTAGGAAAAAATATTTTCGCTAAGAACCTTGTCGATCGGCAGATTTTTGAGAACGGTAGCCAGTAGGGTTCTAAGAAATACCCTAACACCCTTTCAACTTTTCATATCACTTCACTTCTCTATGATAGTCGTTAAGATCAAAATAATAACCATCATGATAAATGTACCTTGCTGTTGATAATGTTGGACCATTTGCTGAGCTTGTTGTTGGTGAAGGAGATGCTGTTGTTGCTGCTGCTGTTGTTGTTGTTGCTGCTGCTGCTGTTGTTGTTGCTGCTGTTGTTGTTGTTGTTGCTGTTGCTGTTGTTGCTACACAAATGTATTATTCGGGATTATCACAAGTTACTTTAGCTTATCAGAGATGTATGTGGCAGTTATGGTAAAACAAATCCTGAAAGTAACCCAATAGGCGGATTCTTAAATAATACCAAGAGTTCACTGAGCTATAAGTATAATTTTATTGACATGGAGCGCATTGCTAATGACAATAAATGAAATAAAAATATAGTCTTATTTCCCCGCGGTTTCACCCGCGTTCGAGGGAACTTGTGCCAAGTTTCATAAAAAATCGTTCGGCCGTTTATGCGTTATTGAGCAATAAACATCCAAAAATTCAAACCAAACATCCAAACTTTCACATTTATAATATTAGCAGTATAGTAGGAAGTTTATAATATTAGCAGTATAGTAGGAAGTAGGATAACATATCATGTTTATGGAAACATAAGTGTATAATGTAATAGTGGCAATACTGAAATTAGTTATGGAACTAATTTCAATATTGCTACTATTTGAAACTATGTCTAAATCCATATGATGAAATATATAAACCCAAAAATAATCCAAAAAAATGCAGCACAACGAATTAATGAAGAAACATTAAATATTTTTTTTAAAAAAAAACGGGACATTACAATAATGACCTGCATGGCCTGTTGTTGCATCATGGCTTGTTGTTGTATTCCTTTGACCGCCTGTTTGTCATGGACGCTCGTCAGCTGAGTCATCTGCCCAGATGAGTTCATCACGAGTAGCCTAGAAAAAAAAAGTACTTATCAATACAAAGTATTTTTCTTCTTGATTGAGATTTCGAAATAA
This sequence comes from Ochropacha duplaris, assembly GCA_951361185.1. NCBI lineage: Eukaryota > Metazoa > Arthropoda > Insecta > Lepidoptera > Drepanidae > Ochropacha > Ochropacha duplaris. The sequence continues at coordinate 10,043,597 of OX592690.1, forward strand.
AACCTTATTTTAACGTGTTAATGTTGTCATTCTTTTTAGAATCGGTTTAAAGGAGATGTTTCATTTTTTGGACTGGAGTACAATGTCCATACGTACATATTAAAAATTCAAACCGGTGAGGTGCTAGTCGAGTCGGACTCGTGCACCGTTGGTTCCGTAATGGAGTCTCGCGGATTGTTTTAATTTTTTTTTCGATGATGTTTTCGTTTACCTTATTTGAGGTTGGTTCCAATTAAGCTAGACCTCTAAATTGTATGAGCGCCTATACAACTCAGAGGTCCATCTTAATTGGTGCTACTATGTATGTATGGGGACACCTCTAATTTTCAACTTTTTTTACTTTTTGGATTTTTTCCTTTATTTGTGCTGTAAGACCTTGCTTTTTGCCAAATTTCGTGGTTCTAGGTCTAGACCATATAGGTTTTCGACCCAAAACCTATAGGGTACTTTCGGTTGACCTAGAATTGTCAATTTTGGTTCAAAGCAAGGTCTCGGGTTACATTATTGGAGTTTTAGTAAGGATCCCTATTTTTTTGAAAATACAATATAGCCTATGTTCATCAGAGATAGTGTAGCTTACCAACGGTGAAAGAATTTTTGAAATCGGTTCAGTAGTTTCGGAGCCTATTCAATGCAAACAAACAATCAAATCTTTCCTCTTTATAATATTAGTAAAGATAATTTGTCCTTTATTTTCTTGAGAGATCACATCAAACGTCTGAAATATCCGTAGTTGTAACTTCATTAATTAGGTAATCGACAGTATTGATCAACAGTCAGTAGGTAATATTGATCAACATTAATTATACATAAAAAAACTATATCCTTAAGGGTGAAGAAATAACAGCTTTGGTGTTAAAAATGTATTGTTAAATCTTTCCTCGCAGCATAGCAGTAAAAAATCAACAGTGAAAATAAAAAGAGATTTCAGTTAATCGATTATTTTAATATTGTAACTCGATTATAAAAATCTATTAAGTTGATTTTTTATCGATTATCTTTTACATCTCTCTCTAGGTAGATGTGACAGACAGCACGAAACTCGAAAGCCACAACTGTTGCTCTCATTATTCATTGTTTTTAACGTGAATAACTTGCTTGTATTTTGATGCGCTTGAGTTCTAGATTGCTCAATAATAAAATGTTTTTTGAGTATTTGAATTCAGGATTTGTGTCCAGCAAGATGTACAAAACAGATTCGACTTTTACATAATAATAACTTCATGCAATTTCTTCTCAAAACCAATAATTTGAAGATTCTAATTCATTAACTTGGTAGTATAGTATTTATTATAAAAGTAAAACTGGGTGGTTGTATCGATAAGTCAATAAATCAATTGTAGGAACCTATTGTCAGTCAATCAATTTATCTATCTAGTAATATATTCTCTTTGTTGTATTTAATGCCAGTTTGACAGATTGACGTAATTGTAATCGTCGTCCTTGGACGAATAAACATTATTCCAAGTCGTCGTCGCATTAAAAAAAACATGCAATGAAATTGCCATTAAAAATGTCGAAACACGCCTTGTACATGAAAACAACGTAAAATCACTACTTTTAGTCATGTGTACAATGTGCAGTTCAAGACTCCATACAAATCTGAAACATCTCCTTTATTTGTAATATAGGTATACAGGGTGGAATTTTGGAATGTCACCTGAAGGGAAAGTACTCTTAATACTGTTGATAGAAAATTTTACTTAAAGAAAACATTCCTTTATTTTTGAAAAGAAACAAAACTGCATTCAGAGATTTTCGAAAATTCACTTGCCACGCCCGGGAATCGAACCGACTAAAATCTATAAAAATGACACCCTGTGCTTTTATTGCATCGATCGTTAAGGTATTTTTTTATAAGAATGAAATCTCTCTAACAAACTTGATAAATTAAAATAAGGAAAACCATGAAATCTTTAATTATTTTCAAAAAATGGTAAACTAACTAATTAGTGGCTTGAAATGGGCTCCTTTTTCTTGGATACACAAATGTATTGTATCCTTTAATAACGTGTCGTGGTGAATATTATAAATCGTATTCTGAACTTCAACTCGATGAAATTCGCATATGATTTAATGTAAATTTTATTTTTTACATCCCTACAAAAAAAATCTAAAATTTAATTTACAACTTCATTTATAAAGTAGATTAGAGAGATTTCATCCTTATAATTGACCTTAACGATTTAAGCAATAAAAGTACAGGGTGTAATTTTTACAGATATTAGTCGGTTCGATACCCGGGTGTGGCAAGCAAATTTTCGAAAATCTTTGAATGCCGTTTTATTTTCAAAAATAAAGGAATGTTTTCTTTGAGTAAAATTTTCTATCTACAGTATTAAGAGTACTTTCCATCCAGGTGGCATTACAAAATTCCACCCTGTATAATATAGAATATAATAATGTAAATGTAAATTTTATTGCTTAGACTCACCTACGTGTTGAGCAGCACTTGGGATTATAAGGCTTAAAACTTAGCAGTGAATGTTAAAGATTGAATGAACTTACTGTTGTTTAGGCTGTTGTAGTTGATGTTGCATCTTGTTAGTCTGGTTGGCCGCGTCTTGCTTGGTGGCCGGCGTCGGAGCACGCACGCCCGGTTTACCACGGTGCTTCGCCTGGTACACACAATTACCTTCTACACTTGTCGCTTTTGATAATACACATGTGTGTGTGTGCCCAATAAAATACCCAACTGCGTTAATTTAAAAAAAAGATGGGATCATGATGACCTATTTCTGATACTGTAAACAATCTCATGCAGTCGGAGGCAATAGGTCTTTAAGTTTAATTTAAGATGCCTTAAGTGACGCTCGCGCAATAAAGACGATTCTAACGACATATCATTCATCAAAATCGGTTCAGCAGTTTAATAGTTAAGAGGGGACAAAGTGACGGACATACATACAGGTCAATAACATAACGCTCCTTTATGGCGGTGCCAGCCAGGTGAAAAAATATATTTCAATCGAGTCATTTTCGAACTTTTGCGAGACTAACACACGTTAATTGATTTTTATGTTTTTATTTTTTTTATTTGATGGCAATTGTCCTATAGAAAATTTCTGCCCAAGTCAAGTTATTATTCACATTATTATAACATTTACAGTAAAGTTAGTCATCATCCGTATAACTCAGTTCAGGGCAGTCTTTTATATGTTTAGAGATAATCTTGCAAACGAACCTGGTTCTGAGCTTGATTGGTATTTGTCTGTGTGGAGACAGACGACGCTGGTCGTATGTTCCCTGATGGAAGGATGTTGGACAGCAGTCGTGGTGCTTTCGACATACCGTCTGAAGACGCCCGGGGCTTCGCTGTCGTCCCAGGGGTACACGCCACGCTTGCAGCTGTAAATATTAATCGTCACAAGTGTCATCTTATTAAAGCTTATGTGTTCCACTACATAACCATAGAACAAATAAAAAAGGTAGTAGCAGCGTACGTAATCAACCCAATGAAGTGAAGCAACGTGCACGAAGTTGTGTGCGTGACCTGCACGTTATCCCGCGTGACTCGCGTCGCACAGGATCGGCTTCCTTTACTGTGCTTCACTTTAAGTGCGCGTGGCTCTGTCTACCTTTTTTATTTGGTCCGAGTACATAACAATAATAACAAAACATTCGCAAGTAATGAACAGAAATTAAAAGCAGTAAAAACATTTATGCTTGTTTTTATTTATTAAAACAATTTTTATTATCTACATTATTCTAGAAATTATGTCAATAATGACCATGCCAGTTCAATCATACACGAATCTTAAGATACCACAAAAAAAAATCCTCATATTATGAGCAAAGTACAAAACAAAAAAATTAAGAGCAAACAGAAAAGAACAATGTAGAAATCGCAATGCCAAAGTATAGTCAAACCACTGTTAATTAAAAACAACCAAAAAATCAATAATGTATCAATAGTTAGCAAAAGAAAGGTGTCACAACAACAATTAAGCAAATTTTTGCAACATAAATTATTATAAATAAATATAAATACTAACTGGCATGTTGAATATTTTGCGGTGAATGCTGTATGAACATAGATGGCGGTGTATCCGGCTGTGTGCCTCTTATGAAAATGGGATTAGGGGCAAGAAGACCCCCAGCGGGAATCGAGCCCGCTTGCAAACCCCCAGCCCACACTTGAGGCAAAGCGCCCGATATCTGCCACGGTGCGAACTGCATAGTCTGTCCGCCAGCCTGGGAAAAAACCAAGCTAGTTAGACCACATATACATTTTGATTGACATTGAATAAAAATATCGTGAGGAAATTATAGCACAGTTGGTACCATCAAGTTGGAAATCTGTGTTCAAGCGCCTATGGGCGTTTTCCATTAGCCGGGCCGGTGCCGGGGAAGCAAAACTGTATGAAATATGTGGTTCGTTTTTCCACTCACCGGTGCCCTGCGGCGTACATTCCCACCGGCACCGGTGCCGGGCCGGCTAATGGAAACACGCCCAATATGTGAGATACCGGCAGTTGTATTTGAGAGACCAGATCCTATCTAGGTTTTGTACTTACCACCTTCGCCCACATTACCTAAGTAAGATTGTAGTCAATGATACGACTATAAAAATTATCCTTGAACTCTCTTAAACAATATAGGTATTAAAATGGTAAATACGAGCGTCATCGTTAACGTCTCTAATTTATATGAGCTGAACATGAGTTACACTAGTGAAAAAACACATTATTCTATCTATCTAGTGATATTTAATCACAAGATAGCTCTCACACCAATACTCGTAAGATATCGCTATCTAAATTTTTTTTTTATTTTTTTTTTTATTCTGGATAAGCTTGTGTTTGACCACAATCTCACCATGGTAAGTGATGATGTGGCCGAAGGTGGTAAGCACACAAAGCCTAGATGGGAACCAATTATGCTTAGATTCGCAGTGCAGAGCTACCCTATTTTGAAGTCTATAATATTTACTGTTGAAAATTAATATAGGTGCATTTATTTAGAAGTAGCAGCATCAGATTTCACAAAATACACAACAAAATGCATTTTTTCTTTATATCCACCTGTTATTATATGTAACAAAAAGTCAAACCAACAAACTGACAAACATTTTCCCAATTATAATCACCATCATCATGTCAGCGAGAAGACGTCAACTGCTGGACAAAGGCCTCCTGTTTATAATATAGGTATACAATCAGCACCTACCACCTGTACATTGATGTATACATATTTAAGTATTTATTCGCATTGCAACAAAAGCAGAACAAAGCAGAGCAGTCGTTGTATTTATACCATCACTATATAATGTAGTTTATTTATCTTAATTTTAGTTTACAAGTTACGCATATCTTCATCGTCACACTTGGCATATTATCTAGTCATAGCCCTTAACTTTATGACACCCCCTATTGGGTATTATTTAAAATACACCTGTAATAAGTAATTAAATAAACAAAAACACAGTAAATTATAAGAGGGATAGATTCGCATCGCTGCTGTGAAAAGCTTCTTAAAATATCGTTCGCCAAAAGCATAAAAACTGGCATTCAGAATCGCACACTGTGTATTTCTTTCAATAATAATAATAATAACAACATAACTGTGGTTTCAAAAATAACAAAGTGGGCATGGTCATTGAGTTATTCAGCAATTTTGCTATAAAAGTCATGTGTTTGATACGGGATGGCACCAAAATAGTTTTGGTGGCAGCTTACAATCTACATTATAAATAAATATTCTGGGACTTTCATCGCACACAGCCATCTGATCACAAATTAGTTAGTTAGTAGTACTCTGCATAGGCATAGCTTGTACTACAACAACCAATGATATGGGTACTACAAATTAATATATTGGACAGGGAATCGAACCCGCGACAATTGGTGTGACAGATACTCTTACCAACCACGCCGACTCTACAAAATAGTATAAATATACATAGGTACATAATAATATATCATAAATATACATAGGTACATAATAATATATCATAAATCTAAATTCTTAACAACTAGTTTAGTTTTTGAGACAGACAAAAATGGTCTAAATCTGTCAACTATGAGCCGGGAGCCCTCCCGGACGGTATTTATTTAAAAAAATATAGAATAACAGAATTTCTATTCCATTCGAAGAACTCTAGACAAACAAAATTTATGCTAAAACTAGCTGTCCCCCGCGGTTTCACCCGCGTTCCCCAGGGAAGATCTTTTACCGGGATAAAAGTATACTATGTGTTATGATCTACATGTGTGCCAAGTTTCAAAAAATCCGTTCGGCCGTTTTTGCGTGAAAGAGTAACAAACATCCATCCATCCAAACTTTCACATTTATAATATTAGTGGGATAAGATTTTTTTAACTTCTATACGTTTAAAAAATTCTAGGAAATAATTTGATTAAATTTTTATTCAATACTCGGTTTTCTTCGACATTCTGCATATACACTAATTCATAATTAGGTATCAACAGCCAGTACAAACCTGCAATGGGCTAATGATCTGCGCTTGAGACGGTTGTTGCGCACTAAGCACCGGCTGCGACACTTGCACACATTGTGCTTGCACCGGCACTGTTTGCCCACCGCCACTGCTTGCGTTTCCAACCTTACCGCCTTGCACCTTACCACCACACTGAAAATACATTAACAAAAAGTTAAAGATCACAATAAGACATCAGGTTGTGGCATTCCTCTCTAGGGAAAACCTCTACGGGCATTAGCTGATAAAAAATAAAAACAAAATAGCTGTAGCATAATTAACTTGTTTGTGCATAAATTGGCAATTTAGATTATGAATCCCACTAATATTATAAATGTGAAAGTTTGTATGGATGGATGGATGTTTGTTACTCAATCACGCCAGAACGGCTTAACGGATCTGGATGAAATTAGGCACAGATATAGATTAATAGTCTGGAATAGCACATAGGCTACTTTTTATCCCGGTAAACGATAAGATCCCTCGAGAACGCGGGTGAAACCGCGGGGGACATATTATAAATAGGAAATATTTGATTGTTTGTTTATTTATTACGATTTAACTCAAAAACCGCTAGACCGATTTTGAACATTCTTTCACCATTAGAAAGCTACATTATCCCTGAGTAACATACGCTATATTTATATCCAGGGATTGATATTAAGATCCCACGGGAACGCGTGTGAAACCGCGGAGGACAGCTAGTATGTTATAATGTTTGGGACTGAGGCCACGGTAGTTGATGGTCCTATTGAAAGCCGTATAAATAATAAATATCCTCGGACATTTTTACACACACGGCTATCTGATCCCAAAGTAAGCAGAGCTTGTAATATGGAAACCAGATGACTGATATACTACATATACTACATTTTTTTTGTAAATACATACTTTAATAGATAATTACACCCAGACTCAGGACAAACAGACATGTTCATGCACACAAATGTGTGTCCTGGATGGGAATCGAACCCACGACCTGCGGCGTGATAGGCAGTGTGTTAACCAACCACGCCAACCGGCCCGTCATAAATATTTTTTACCTTAAGCATATCACCCTGTTTTTGCTGTTGATTTATCCCAGAACCGGTAGGCTGTGAATGTGCAGGCATGATGTTCGGTTGTGAGTTGATAACCCCAAGAGGACTGAACACGAAGGTTTGATTCTGCGTGGTGGGAATAGTTGTGTACCCAGGAAATGGACCTGTTAAACACAATATTATATTACTAAATAACCCTAACTAATATAATTAATAGACAGACTGGACATAAGGAGTATATTATTTTTAAGATTTAAGATGGTTTCCCTTATTTTTTTACATTGATCAAGTATAATTCAAGTATGTACAAAATAACAGTTTGTATTTTGCATTAGATATGAATCTCTTATATCACAGTCTATGAGTAATAAAAAACTTAAAACTAAGATCATTGTATCAAAAATGTTCGTACATCGTTACACGTTTTGCGTTAAAACCAAAATTCTCTCATTACACGTGTTACGTTGCCCGAAATACATGAAATACGTGAATTAAGCAAGTAATAAAAAGCATTGCAAATAATCTATTATGTATAATAAAAAGTTCAAAAAGCCGGCATCAAAAGTTTATAAGTTTAAAAAGTTGCTATGGCTTCGTAAAAAGCTTAAAAGAAATCCGTTTGAATTGCCAAGTAAAGTAATACAAAGGAAAAAATATCGTTGTTCGTAAAATAAATGTACATTCACATTATCAGCCAATCACGAGACTCGAAACAAACATAATTCAGTTTTAAATTGTGTGATAAACCTTGTTCCTGATATGTAGTGAGACCTGCAAAATTTACTGTACCACTAAATAGGGTGAAAGTTCAATTCACAAATCAAACTGATTATTTCTTCTTGTGTGTCGTTAACAATGGAGAATTATGAATAGAATGTGTACTGCGTTATAATATGAAGCTATATGAGTGTGTAGCTTTGCTTATACTTTATTAAACATTTATTGTATTTCGGCTGATCCACATATGGCTGAGGCCAGACGAGTGCAAATTTACGTTGCTTTCAAAAAGAATAAAACTAAGTATTTAACAACTAGTCGATAACATTAATTCAGTCGCAATGAAGACTGATGTCTATACAAATGAAAGCTTTTAGATCACACAACAACGCCAAAACGATTCATTTACCGAATAATGTGGTAATTAGGTACGATCAAATCTTATTAGATATGTATATTATGGCGAGCCAGCACAATGTCAGGCGACCGTCCAAGAAACATTACCCTCCTCTGACCTCAGTCCACAATCGCAGAAATGCAACAATTTGTGAAAAAGTATTTGATTGGACTAGCGAGCAGTCATAAAATTAAGGTTTATCCAACAGTAAATTACTAATTCCTTACTATCCTAGTCTTCAAGCAATTATACTATTATACAAATAAAGCTGGCTATGATGTGTTGCAAAAGTATTAATAGTTTATAAACAAAATGTGGATGTAGCAAGTTCTCACAATATTAATTCTATAAATACTTCTTGATTTGAATAGTTTTTTGAGTATATTAATAATAGGAATCAAAATTGAATATTGTTAAGAATGGATAGTCAAAATACAACTAGTAAAATATTATACTCTAGCCGTGATGTTCGATATGTGAAATGATGATGGAAGATATGTCCTTCAGCGTCATTTAAGTTAAGCTTGTGTACTTAAAGACATGTTCTGATTGTAGCTAAGGGTAACGAAGGGTTTATTGTAAGATGTTATCTGTATATATAAAAGGCAATCGTTACTGACTGATTGTCTGACTGATCTATCAACACACAGCTCAAACCATTGAACGGATTGCGCTAAAATACGGCACGCAAATGGTTATTATGACGTAGGTATGCGCTAGGAAAGCATTATCCATTTTTTTTCAAATTAACAGCCAGATATCGCTTATCTAGCCATTGATCAAGCCTAAAACTATGAATTAGGTATTACTAGTTCTGAATAGTATTAATACCAAGTAAATTTGACCAGAAATGACAAAATCTTATACAAATTATGCTCTGTTTCCTCACCCCTAAGACTTGTGGAGTGGGTAACTTTGAAATATATTAATCTCAGAAACACGTCACTCTTAATTTCCGACTAAGAGGATGCAGCTTTGACGTATTCCCATTTATCACCCTGTAAAAGGTTGAATTCACATAATCACCGATTTAATGTTCACCTACATAATATTGCGCAATTTTTTTTTGATTGGGCTGTGTGCTGATATCTCAGTCAGTCGGTTCCTTTACCATATTTCTTCATTGAAATAAAAAAATAATGATGTTGAAAATTAATGAATGATGTGAACTTTCATCTTAATGTCTCTGAATATTGTTACTTATAATATAATTTGTATAAGACTCACCGGCTTGACCCTGAAGCACTTGTTTACCTTGTGCAGTTAGCATGTGTGGACCTAATTGATTACCCTGGAACGGTTTACCAGCTGCAATCACCTGCAAATAAAGAGATACGTCCATTGTATATTTTTGAGTAAGTAGTAGTCAGGTATTAAGCTGAAATGACGTATTTTTCAAATTTTAGTATGCACAAGGTATTCGTCCAATACCTGTATTTGTTGAGAATTGATTCCGGGATGCAGGGCTATGTTGCCGGGCATTAATATGCCCTGCGCATTGTACAGTTGTTGCAGATACGAGTTGCTCTGCAGCGGCTGCTGAATTACTTGAACTCGGCTGTGACCCCATTCCGCACTGGAAACAATAATAAGGGTTATAAACAACAAAAGCGTCTCTTTAAACATACATAACGATCGTGGCATAACCTGTGCATAGAACATAATTTTTGGTCGTGAGGTTCCCGTCTGAAACATTGATTACGAACCTAATTTGTTGCGGGTGCTGTGTATTCGGGGGTATGCTCTGCAGCGAAGGCATGGTGGATATACCCGCGTTAGCTTGTTGTTGAATACTGGTGGCTGCTTGCTGTTGTTGTACCTGCAACGAAGACAATGTACATGACGGTTTGTTCATATAATAAGAGCTTCAATTCAGAACATAATGCCGAACGCAATGATGAAGAAATATACCTACCTACGCAGAAACTACTTATTACGGCGTATTCACATCGGGGTAAAAATTAGGCATGCTCTAATCGATCGACAAGTAACAAACAAGATATCTAGATTATTTTGGGGCCTATATTGATTACATCCTGAAACGTTGTATCTCTCGATCAGCAGGGCTAACGCATAACAAATTAACTTCATAGAATAAAACTCCAATTTATTTTTATTTCGTCATAGATATAATTGGGATACGCAAATGTTGACGTATTAATTTAAACAACTATTGAATCATCTATTGCCTAAAAACATGTCTAAATGTTCAGTAAGAAAAACGTCAGATTCGTTTTTATAAGCTGTCAAAATGCGATGCAGTAAGTTTGGACCCTGAACTCACTGAATGGTGAACGCATGATACATACCTGATGTGGTGTCATACTGCTCGGCATGGAAGATACGACGGTGACCGTCTGATGGTGTTGCTGCGAAGGCTCGTGTTGCGACATACTCAACTGTTGTACTTGTCCTTGGCCGTCAACTATCTGAAATATATTACACATTATTAAACCTCATATCTGTTGTATCGCATATGCACTTACTAAGAAAGGAAAATGAAAACATTTTTATTCAAATAGGCCTTTCCAAGCACTTATGAATAGTTTAGACACTAACTCACGGTTTGGAAGGTTGATTTTGCTGAGAAGTGCCGGCAATAAACTCCGCAAGTTCTCTTTTCAAAAACAACTTACACCTATTACATTCAGTAATCATTTCATAAACTCAATATTGGCGTGTTATGAATGAATTTAATTATGACTGACTTAGTAAACAACAAACTCAAGCAGACCAGCCACCACAAGCGGCACCTGTTAACAAGTATGACGGATGAAGCCACAGAGGAGGGCAATCTCCATATTGTAGGGAAGTGAGCGACCCGCCACAAGACGCCGCCGCAAGCAATGGCCTTTAAGCGAGCATGAATACTTAAGTTATTCATGCTCGCTTATTTCCGATAAGAGTAAAAAGGGGATTATACAGCCTTGAGTTACCTACTTCTGAAAAATGTATGTATACAATAAAATAGCATATAACATAATAATATGATATAAAAACGGTAGATTTTTGTTTAAAAATGAACGGGGACGTAAACGGGGGGAGGGGACTAGTATTTACAAGTGTATGTTGATTGTCAGCGAGTTTATAATTATTTGAAATTCTTAAGAGGACACCTCAGCAGTAAATTATGTGACGGGTTTCAAAAAGCTGTATTAAATAATACCAGCACTGGTATACCATTAACTAACAAGCAGCTTCTTATAATCCAATTTGCTTTAGCTGCCTGCCCTCTGCCCAACCAATGCGATTTGATTGTGATACACTTTTCATCACAAGTGATATCCGGTTCAGAATCCTCTCATTTGAGTACCGTTGTATTGTATGTATTGAACAAGAGCAACAAAATCGCGTCGCTGTTCTGTTGTTCAGTGAGTTCATACGGTATCCACTAAATTAACATTGTTTATCTTTCTAGTTTGACGTAAATGATTCAGTATCGTTAATATTGCGTGCAAGCTATGCTGCGTTGGTGCCACGATATAACTCGTATTAGAAAATAATGAGCAGCGAGTTTTCCATTGTCACAAAAATAACGATATCAAGACGGCGGGAAAACAAACGAACGATAATAACAACTGATTTTTTTAAAAGAAATGTCATAGCTATTATGAAATTAATTTATAATTTGGAATGTCAAGAAGAATGTAAAATATAGATCTTCACACTGGTCTAAAAGTCGGTAATTTCCTTAATTTCAGACGAGAGGGAAAAGGGTCGCGGGAACTTGCGAAGTGACGTTACGTTTTCATAGTATTTTTTTCATTATTTATTTATTTTGTTGCTGGGTTAAAATCGTCAATTTCATTTTATTTTTACGAGTATGCGTTATTTACACCCGGCAGAGGGTACTGAGCCCGCCAAGTTGCCATACTTTGTACCTAAAGTACCTACGGAGAGCGCCAGACCTGCTCATGTAACTATATTTCACAAAATAAATGTTTCTATTTCTATGACAAGTATGTATTATTTTTCGTTATTACAGGATTTGTTACAAGGTAAAAATCAATATTATTAATGAGTACTTTCATTCACCACTGAAAGGTTGTCCAGTGATATAAATGAAGCTCTGTCACCCTGGTATTTAAAATATACTAATATTGATTAATTTAACTATGAATTACGAAAAATAATAGATATTTTAAGAAATGTATCTTACTTGTTGCGGCTTGATCTCTCCGCTCATGCCGTTTTTCTGATTCTTGTCGAAAAGTAGATTGATGTTACTTTGCGGCGACGCCACAAAACTGAGGTTGATTTCACCAAAACCGGGAACGTTGAACTGCTGCGTATGGACCGGCTGATGGTGAAAATACCGAATTCAAAGACTTATTTCTGATCTAAATTCAATGGAACAACGAAGACTAGAAGTACCTAAGCCTTTATTGTAAAGTTCGCGAAGAAAACTCACAAGTCCGACAAATATTACAACCATAATGTAGCCTACAGGAGTATGAGTCGTGACCATGGACCGTGTAGTGCTGCCGCGACGCGAAATCCGCAATCATACTTCATATAACTGCGAGCTGAGCAGTGAAAAATGTTTTAACCATAAAAATGGTAACCATAATATAAAACAAGCAGTGCGAGCTATTTATAATTTGAGCTCTCGAGCTCACAAATTAGTATCCTCACAGTGGCTTCACAGTATATTTATGCAATCATATTATTTGTACATCAAAATATTAGTGATTTTGTAAAGAAATGTGACATGCACTCTATCAATACTAGAAATAAGCACAAACTTGTGACCTCAGCTTATAGACTCCATAAACTGCAGGACACATTTTTAGGACTGGGTGCACGCTTCTATAATAAAATACCACCTACGCTGTTAAATACAGAAGGCGTACGACCATATTAACGAATATTTAAATGACGACAATGCTTGGGTGTAGCGCTCGCTCTTGCAGGACATACATTTATGTAATAATTCTAAGATTGTTTTGATAAGAGTAATTGCTGAGTTTATTGCCGGCTCTTCTCAGCAAAAGCAACCTTCCGAACCGTGTACTAGAGTCATTAGAATCTGACAATTCATAAGCGCCTGTGAAGGACTATTTGGATGAATAAACATTTCATTTCATATAATAGAAATAATATTTCATCGGTAACTTTTTAACCGACTTAAAAAAAGGAGAAGGTTCTCATGTCGACTGTATTATTAATATATTATTAAATTGACTGAATTATATATTATCGAATAAGACGAGAGTGGCGGGCATGCAGCGAGTATAGCCGGAGTACGAGTCCCGTGCTAATATGTATACATACATTAAGAACCAGCACAAATCCTATCCTATTAGTTGCTTTTCGATAATCTATATTCATATAGGCACATATACAGGTCTTCCCATATCTAGACACCAAATTTTGCGGAGTATTGTTACGGCGTCTTGCACATGTGTTATCCCGCGTCCTTTACCGTGCTTCACTACGAGTGCGCTGGGCTCCGTCTTCCTTATTTATTAGGTCTTTGAACAAGTAAACGTCGCGTAAACAGTCCTAGTTAAGTTCACATAGGTACTCTCGCTAGTCGCTGTGAGGGAATTAGGTTTAAAATAATTTGTTCATTACATGATGATATGTTTATTCCGAAAAATTAAATACAATTTGTTTTTTGGCAGAGCTCCCACATTAGGTCACTATGTGAAGTGATACGCACTACCGCCTTCATGGAATGCTCTTTTTGTGGCGATATGTATGACCTTCCTTGCATTAAAATTAAAATCAAGAATTTGCAAAGTGGATGAAAATAGCGACATTTAACATCCGAAACATTGAAAATTGACCCATTTTTTGTTATGCAGAATCGACTTGACATATTTCTTGATGTGATTGTATTAACGGAATGCTGCCTTCAAGAGGCTACCTACTCTTGTCGGATCTATAGAGGGCTATACGCCGTTAAGATCTTATCAGATGTACTTGTAATTTTTTTTTTTCAGAAACTGTCTGGAGGTTTTTAAGTACATATAAATTAATTTCGAAGCTCTAGCTGACAAAGTAGATATCGTATCAGCATTTTATTTTTAAAAATATGTAGTAATTGAGTCGCAAAATATATCCAGGTCTGGACATATGGCACTGCAATAAATACAATGAACTTGTATTTATGTTCACTACATAATATAAAAAGATTTGGTCAAGGTTTAGGTAAACGTCGTTGCTGAAGCGATTCAATCTTAAAATATACAAGACTTTGATTGTATGAAATATCAGAAGTCAGAACTACAAAAGTATGCCTGGTGAAAGAACGTTGTATGGTTTCAATACGCTGAGAAGAATTTGTATATTGGGGATACCATACAGGTCTTGCGAATTCAAGATGTTGAATAAAATAATATTTGTAAGAGCCCACGAAATTACTTTGTATGCTGTATTGAGAAACCAAACATTTTCGCACCTTTCTTGACAATGCTACATATTGATATTTAGCATGGAAATTTGTTTATTTATCCAAAATATTTTATTGACTGTTGATAAAGAAGTAGTTTGCAGCTTTATTTACATTGAGCATCATATTGTTTTCGTTACAACACTGCTATATTCTATTAAAATATTTTAGGTAAATATATGTAAAGATCAATTGTACCTACCTATATTTTACGTACTAATCCTAATAAATTGACCTTTATAAGACGCTTCAGCTTATAGCTTGTTTAATTTTTAAAGTAATTTCAGTGGCTACCACGACGATGGGCAGTTTAAAATTCTGATGTGACAAATTAAGAATGAGTCTTTTATTATTTCCTCAGCAACAGTGAAAGTTGTATTTTTAATGATGAATTACATCCCTTATATAAAAATCTACTAGTTTACACGTGATATTAATATTAAATATAGGAAAAATAAAAAAATATCAATAAGACAAATCTACATACTTACTTGTATAAATTTTGACTGTGATTCAGATTGTTGTTGAACTTGAATAAGTTCAGACTTTTGTTGTTGTTGTTGTTGTTGTTGTTGTTGCTGCTGCTGCTGCTGCTGTTGTTGCTGCTGCTGCTGTTGAAACTGTTTCTGTAACTAAATGTTTACTTTTAAATACTCACCCAAATGCGTGTAGGACATTCATCCACTTCGACAATTAAAATAATGGATTGACCACATAATAAAACCCTTATTATTAGATAATATTTTTATTTGTTGTAATACTGGCAATCGTCTAATTTGCACTCACATTTACTTTGTGTGATGGCAAACATATTCAATTTCCTTATTCAGCTATTATATTATATTTGTAAGACATGGGGATATTATTTTTATGGTTTCTTGGAAGATTAACAGCTTTACAAGAAGTATAAATAACATTATTATGTAACTGTATGCCTTTTACAAATCTTCACATATATGAAAGAAGCTATTTGACACTAACCCTTTAAAATTATTTTAAATGTAAGTTTTTAAGAATTCAATTTCTTTCATTAAACTTTTTAAGTAGGATTTGTATTTGATATTAAACTTTTCTTAACTGTTCGAAACGGAATGAACATTGAATAATTAATGTAGTGAAGTTTTATTTCGACTGTATATTTTAAATCAACCACAATTTAGATTGGGCTTAACAATCGCCATTCAGAACATGCTGGTTTTTGGTGCTGGATAATGCAATCTATTCTATAAATTTATAACCAAAGAAACCTGAGCATCAAATTTAATTTTTTTAAATAATTCCTTTGTGTAAACTCTGCTATATTCAATAAGTAAAATCTTTAATATTTATCTCTAGAACCGTCCGCGTCGTTTGACTCATCATATTTATTATGTCAAAATATTCTCACCAACTCCTGCTGATCCTGCTGATTCTTAATGTGCTGCTGAATAACCTGGTGGTGTTGTCTCTGCAGGGCCTGTTGTTGCAACTGTTGCAACTGTTGATGCTGCAGTTGTTGATGCAGTTGTTGTTGTTGTTGTATATGCTGCAGTTGTTGTTGTTGTTGTTGTTGTTGTTGTTGCTGCTGCTGCTGCTGCTGGTGTATTATTTGCTGCTGGATCTAAATCAATCAAATATTTTTTGTCTTTATATTACCTACATAGTAACTTTCGGCCCAGCGGTTTCACCTGCATTCTCGAGGGCAATGTTTTTTTCAAGAATATGATATCTCTGTGCCAAGCTTTATCCTAATCCATTCAGCCGTTACGGAGCTGAGTGCTTTTCAAACATACATACAGACATCGTCAACGTGGGTTTCGTCTCTTGTGGAATCGTGGCTTTTAACCTTTTTTTATAGAATTCAGGTATCCACATTTCGTATAAAATTTTACCAACATTTCTTCAGCTATTTAGCCGTGAAAACAAGCAGAAATACAAGAAAAACAGGGAAAGACTAAAATATTTCATGATCATATCCAATCATTCAGATCAGATTTAAAGTAGTCATGTGGATCCCGCAAAACACTATTTTATAACATGGACCATAAATCAAAATGGGGATTTCTCAACAGTTTCCTCAAAAATAATGTTGTATGTTAGGTATACTAGGTAGATAAAAATCAGATGATAACTTTAATACCTGCAATTTATCGTCTTCTTCTTTCTGATTTCTGTACCTGTACTCTTCAGGTTGATTATGACTATCTGGCTCAGATTTAGGCTGTTTTAGCTCTGGTAGTCTTCGATTAGTGTTGTTTTGCTTATCCAAAGCTAATAAAGTATTTGCAGCTTCGTATTTATCTTCAAATGTAATGCCAGCTTTTTCAGCAAGGGTTTCCAAGTATTGTAATGGCCTTTTTGCTGGTTTTGTTTGAGCTTTACTCTTGTCAGTCTGACTGCTATTTGGTGACTGTTTTGTCACAGTCTTAGTTATAGTAATACTGTTTTTATTACAATCATCTTTTTTATCATTTTTTGGTTCTAAAGTTAAATAATTTTTAGGATAATTATCCTTTTCTTTATCACTGTTAAGACCGCTATTCTCAATCAGAGTTATAGTGGTGGAATTGGCAACTTTTAGTGTCTTGTCTTTTGTGTCATCTTTAGGTTGTAAAGCTTGGCTTGAGCAATGAGTGGGTGAGAGCAGTTGCTGAGCCGGAACATGTTGTGTTACTGGTACACTTAAATTCTGCACTTCAGTACTATGCTGTGGTTTGTCAGCTGCTTTTGAGAGCTGTTGCTGAAAACTAGGATTCACTGGATCTTTTTCTTGCTCATTATTTTTTTGTATGTTGTCTAGGATTTCAGACCTGAAAAATAAATATATTTTTTAAAATCAATAAGTAATATTCTCAAATTATTTGATGTGTTATGAACGTCTCATTCAGGAATGATTTTAGTTTACAAGGCACTTATGAACACTCAATCGAGTCTACCACAGGTTTAGAATACTGCAATTAAGAAACAGAGCAAGGCACTTATTTTTCTTTCATTTTAAATGCGATAAGTAGTGTGTTTGTTGGTTTAGTATACTTTCACGCAACAATGGAGCAACAGATTGTCGAGATTCATTTGCATAGATAGTTAATAGCGAGAGTAACATAGGATACTTTTGATCCCGGGAACACGGGTACGGTATAATCGCGGGACCGAAACTAGTAATATGTATTATACATACATAACTATATGTCTACTTGGCTTCGATGGCTAAACGGCTGCTCAGATTTTGATTTAAATTGTTATGGGTTTACTTGAACTGTGAGGCCTACCTAATGGTAACATTTTTATCAATTTAGCTGTGTGAAATCAAAAATCAACAAGACAGGAAATCTAAAATTTAATATAATCCATTCAAGGTGGATACTTACAAACACATTTAGTTATTATTCATAGTAACATATTCATTACCTACTCTAAAATTCATGAAAATATTTTTTTTATAAAATATTTACGCTTTTATTTATTTATTTTTTATTTATTTATTTATATAAAAACACCAACAGTACACATATTAACAATAGTATAGATAACATTGTTTTTTACTGTATATGGTTCCGATATGTGCACCCTTTATAGGTGTTTATAACATTCTCTACAGTGTTAAACAAATTAAAAACATATAAATACTTAGCTAAAGGCTTGAAATGTTATAAAGACAAAAATACAATTGTTAACAAAACAATAAAGTACAATACTTCATCATAATATTTTTGCGTGGGGAATGATAGAACATTAACGTCCACTTGTTTATGTATAGTCTAACTATAAGGCTTGATTTAAATTAGGTTTTGATGATAAGAACCACAACTTAGTCTTATTGTAGGTATAATATAATTCAATCAAGAAAGGCATAAATGGAAGCGGTTTGAGGAGGCCTATGACTGGCAAACAGATCTACAAAAAACAAGTAAAAAGCAAATACTATAATTATAAGAAATATACTAATGTGAAACTGTAATATCACTTAGGTATGTAAATATTGGATCTGAATAAATGGCTATATTATTATATTAATAGCTTCACTGGTAATTTTCGCACATTATGGGGTAAAAAATAAATAAATAGACCTCAATTATAAATTACTTAATATTATAGTATAACCTCAAGCTAACCAGCCCCCATAAGCAATACATGTTGACAAGTATGACACTCTTATTCATCATAAGCAGTGGCGTATAAGAATTAGCAACCTAGGCCTAAAAGGGAGCAACAGTTAGAGATCAAAAGATTCCCTTTCTATAGCTGTTTCTTCTAACCACCCTCACCGCAGCCGACTGAGTTGACTCGCGCCGTTTTATTGGGGATTTAAAAGAATACAAAATGAGCAATGATAAACGTTCCAACACGCGACAGACACGTCCACAGCATCTGGCAAAACGATCGCCCTACAACTTGTGGTTATTAAACAAATGTTAGGTAAGTTTTGGTTGCCATTTTTAATATCTAAAGCCGATAAGCACAATAAATTAAAAGCAAAGATTATGACTGACAGGTTTAATGATTTTTAAGGAAGCTTATGCAGCCACTCACAGCCTACTATTTTGGTCCATGGCCGTCGTCATCGCCGTAGGCTACTTCTAATCTTTATACTTAAACTTATAAAAAAATACAACTGTGTAATTTGGAGTCAGATCACCCAAACACCATATATTTCACTTACCTACTTAATTCTATGTAAACAAAAGAATTGTAATAGTGTTGTTGCAGAACAGTCCAGGATAAAATTATTGTAAATGTAATTATCTAGATGGTGTACAAATAAGGTGGTATCCAGTTCAGTCTAGCTTTAAATATTTTGTGGTCTATGTCCCCAGTAAAAACCCTTTCAAAATTTAATGATAATTTTATTTCTGGGTAGGTAACTGTGACAGCAATGTGACAGTATGTTTTGATGATTATACAGAGGACAAAACATGGATTGTTAAGATATGAAAGTAGTGGTGAAGAATATGAATGGGATGAGCCGCTTTGCGAGCTAGTACGTAAACAGCTTTTAGTAACCGTCTCATCTTCCAGAGACCGCAGTTAAGGCAGGCGGCGCCGCTGCTTGCGCTGAGAATCTCAAACGGCGCAAATATAGCAATCTTGATAGTTGCTACATATTTGAGCAGTTTGGGGTTGAGACAATGGGGCCGTGGGGACCAGCTGCTCACCGCGTTTATCGTCTCATCGCGAAACGCCTCATCGAAGCGTCACGTGACCGGAGGGCTGGCGAATACTTTGCCCAACGTATTAGCATTGCCATCCAAAGAGGCAATGCTGCCAGTGTTCTGGGCACGCTACCACCTGACAGCGATCTGGACCAGTTGGCCTATTTAGTGTAGTAAAATTTTAAGTTTTTTATTTTTATTTGTGTAATTAGATTATCTGTAATATATTAGTTAGTCTTAGTTTATAATTTAATTGTATATTCCATATTAGTTTATAAAGAATTCTATAAATACATATATATAGTAAATTAATACTTAAAAACTAATATATAATAAATTAATATATGTATATATAAATGTTATTTTGACAAGAAGTGTCAAAAATAAAATAAAAAAAACTATGAGTGTTGCTAAGTAAGTAGGTACACTTGGTACTTGGTAGAGTTAACTTGTTACGTTATGTAGGTATGAAATATATATAATAAGTTTATAATATAAAAATAAGTTTATATAAAGTTATAATTTTACAGTCTAATTTAGATGTAAAATTAGGAGAGTGTGTTAAACTTAACTGCGCTAACCTCTTTAGTGTTATCCATAAAATAATTTAAAAACTTAGTTTAAAAAGAAATAAAGACGTCATGTCTGTCTATTTGAAAAAGCTTTCATTTATGATCCCTATAATTTAAGATATATAATACTCTACACACTAAGACTGAATCATAAGTTCATCAATACAAACATAATGTAGGCAAGCATTCGTTGAAAATGTTGTAACATATTATAATTTATGTAGATACGTACTAAAAGCGCAGTTTATTGTTGGCATTAATCATCAAAAACACTAAGACATGCAGTTGAAATAGGCTTTCACACACAAAATACAAACAGGATAAAATATTACCTAAATCATACCACGTGTACCTATTATGTTAAGTACTTCCAGTTCTGCATTAGTTTTAGAGGGTTTAAAACACACCTTTTCTGACCATGGAAGAATGAACGACTTTTATTATCTACGATTTATCGCAGCTTTTTCATGATCATAATCACGGAACACTATTACATCATAATCATAATAATCAAAGAGAATATAAACACTACGTTATATTATAATAAAGATCAGTCTAGTGAAACTTCAAACAAACTTTCTTTTGTATGTAATTTACGAGGTAAATAATGGCGGATAATGCTATCACACTCCCACAGTGCGGTTTCTCTTTCTTGCAATACTTCTGTCAAGTGTCAGCCATGTTGTTTGTCAAAACTTCATTTCGTGCCGTTTGTTTTTTGATGTAAATGCTTGTTTCATTGTGGATTTTAATCTGTTGACTCGCGACATTAACCTGTCAAACAACTCTTCAACTGCGCGCGAGCAGTTTTCAAAATTTCAAAATTTGCGCGGAATTATCAAGTAAATTTCATTGTCCTGATTGTCCCAATCGAGAACCAAGTGGTGCGGACTTTGAAACCCCTAATGTCCCAAGAAATACCTGACAGGTTAATTGTTCAAAGTTTAATTTCTCATCAAAATTAGTGACGGGTGATCAGAGGTGTACTTTGAATCAAAATGCCACCGAAAAGACGGTTTATTACTTGTGAAATATGCGCAAATCGAGCAAGTCGTTCAAATAATGAAAAAAGGCCCGGTAATCACTTAAATATGATACTTCGCAGCCATATGTAAGTAGACTAGGTTAGGAACAAATAAAATTAACTAAAATATCTCATTTCAATTGTTTGCTAGTGATGTACTACAACTGTAATATCCACATATCATTAACAACGTTATTGTTTATCATTGAAAAGAAATAAGAAATATGATGTTACGTGAAAGAGTAGGGGCAGTATGTTTTACATATTTGAATGGCGTGCCTACATAAATGAGCAAGGATGGGAATAGATTATGCAATTTTGCAGGATTTAGAAACATTTTTGTTGTTTGTGGTTTTGACGAGGCTGTTTCGACACTTAGCCTCTTGATTGGGCTATTGTACGTATAGGAATTAAAAACATATTTTTTATAATATTAATATGCCACATAATTGATTTCGTGTACCGAGCACGCAAGAAAAACTTCGTAAGCTCTACGCAAAGCCTGGCCATTATGTGTTTGTGCCTATCGCTCCTGATACCAACAAAGTAGAGATGATGAGCCCAAAAATGAAAGGTGCATCTATAAGTTTTATAGTAATATTAATGTTTATGGTCACTCACCAATAAATGCACTTACCTACTTCGATCTTCGGTATCAATATTTATGATTTTAACCAAGAACATTGATTTAATTTAAATTAATAAATAATTTCAGATGCAAACTGTGGGTCAAGTTGGTGGGCAAAGAAGATTTAATATATGTTCAATGAGAACATTCTTACAACAGAGCATTTAATAATGAACAAAATCGCCTTAAAAGTTGTGCCCTACCAAAAAAGTTATTGAAAGCTGACCCACTTCCTGATGAAATGTTGCTTGAATTTCACTGTCACGTTTATTGATACATTGACGTTAAATACGTCTCAACGACAAATACTCCCCAAGGGATAAACGACAATGAAGCTTTATTATTCCAGGCTGGACCTAGTAACTCAGGTATAATCTCGTTTTCACAATTTTGTTTGGCAGCTGAACTTTTTAGAATTTTTTTTTCTTTAGCATTTAAATCCAATGTACTGTATATAAGTGTATATTAGTACCAAATATTCTATTACATACCTAAAATTAATTTAAAAAAAAATATTTAGTAGTAACCTAGGTTTCTACTCTGCATATTTTATCGATAATAATATGTATCTATAAAAGCTATTTGTTAAGCACTATTTGGCTCGTTAGGTTGGTTCTCCTGTTGTTTGACATCTTTCTGGTATCGGTTGGTATTGGAATGTGTGAGTACTGGCCATCCAGTATCAATAGACACACCATTGTCGTTATAATTTAGTTACCTTGGTTACCATATAACAAGTGTGTCAAAACTAAATAAATCTTTTCGGTCATACGTATATCTTATTGTAAATTAATCCTCACAGAATGCCACGTAAATTGATTCTATTCTATCTATATAGGTATATAGTTTTATTGAATAATATCGGTGGTGTTTTGTCCAATAATGATCAATCTAAGTAGTGTTCTGGGATCTAAGTGCACAGGTGAAATGAAGTGAAATGAAGGCGTGTAGGTATCCTGACTTTCCAGGTTGTCCCAAAAAATCCGTAAATGTTTTAGTGGAACAACCGCCAATTTCACTAAAGCCTGACTGGACATGTACGGACGAGGACTAGACATTACAGAGAATGTGACTATAACATAAAAATTAAAACTGAAGAAAATGTATGCATTTGAAAGACTTTGTATTGACAAAAAATTATAAAAATGTAAAAAAAACTTGAGAGGTGTCAAGGGACACCCGTATGGAACGAAGTTATATAAGTCGAGAGAGTATATATATATAAATAGAAATGAAAATATCTGGCTTGCTTTCTATAAGAGAGAGAGACAGAGAAACATGCGCACGCCGCACAGCGGTCGGTGACTTTTGTCACCGACACAAAAAATCACCGACATCTTTAATGTCGGGGATTTTTTTTCCGTCTAGCCCCCTTTCATATTTCATAACGCGCGATAAGGAACTTCGTTCCAAAAAAATTTACGTGACAGATAGACCAAGACCATTTCAAATACTTTGACATTGGCAGAAATATCCTAAAAGGATGATTGCCGGTAACAAGAAAAAAAAATAGAAGCCTGCTTCACTGAAAATTCCTCGACATTCGTTAATAATACACAAGTTTCATAAAAATAAATATCCGTAATCGGAGTAAATACAATTCTTTACAAACTTATAACAATACGTATTGTCATAAGTTTGTAAAGAATTGTGTTTACAGTAAAAACTTTGGTAGGTTTTCATCATTGACTGAGTGAGAATGAATGAAAGGGGTTTGGATAACTTTGTGGACTAGTGGCGTAATTTCTTTTTTCAGAGTCTTAATTTTACTACTTTGATGTGCTATTTTCAGTACAGATTAGTATATTATGTCGGTATAATCAATTATCTTTGTCCTGCCTGCGTATGCGCAAATGAGTTGTGTGTCGAGGGGTAGACAGGAAGACGTGGGTTGGGTTAGACGAGTTCATAAGTGGAGATCGCGAATAGGCATACATAGGGACACCATTAGGCTAGCTAGGTGGAGCTATGATATTGAAAAGGTGGTGGTTGCAGTTGATGTTAGTGAGTGGCCATTGACCATCATTGGACTAATATAATATAGATTGATTGATGTTAAATAGAGATTGGATTAGCTTTCGGCCCCGCGGTTTCATAGTTTCATCTGCAATTCCCTATTTTACTTGTGAACGGTACACACTAACTACAAAAATATGTTTGTAAATATGTATGGACAAAAACGTCGCTACTTTGTAGGGAACACCAAACGCTTAAATTCACAGCTGATTACAGAATATTATTTTGTCTGACACATTATTTTAAAATAATGTATTTATTGTAAAATAGGGTATTTACAAGTTTATTCATTTGAAGAATAACTTTTTTTTATACCACTAGGTTGCAAACAAGCTTACGTAGGTACGTACGGCCCACCTGATGGTAAGCAGTAACTTCTGTCAATATTTATTATATATACCAACATGATTATCGTGTTTTTTTTTTACATTAAATGGGCTTGCGTTTGGCCACTGACCCGTCCATGAAGGACGAAGACGCAGCCTAAGGTGGAGCACGCTTGCCCAGAAAGAACCTATTCACTCTGGCCTTGAAAATTTTATAATCAATCACTGTTTAACCCGACTCTCTCTACGATAGGGTTGCCATCTCCAAACTTTGAAATCCAGGACTTGAACGTAGAAATACCAGGACATTTCGGTTTGAAACCAGGACTATACAATGTGTTTTTTCTTATCTAGATCAAACAAAATGTGCAGATGTAAGGCAATAAAATATCGATAAAAATCGAAAAAAGAAGTTGATTATGTTAAAAAACCAAAGCACTTAAATTAAATTTAACTTAAATTAAAAAAAAATGAAAACCTCACCTTTTGGTTTTTTTCATTGTTTAGTTTTCAGTAAACTATGTATTTTCGTCAAAGTAGTGTCATTAGAAAGCTAGAAAGTTCACCTAACTGACAAGATAAAAATAAATTACTATATCGAACAGAAAACTAAACTGTTATTTTTTTTTAAATAAATCTGTTTTATTTTTGATCCGTATCTTTAAAACTGGGTCGTTGAGGCACATTTCGTTTGATCAAGTTAAGAAAATACACATTGTATATGTATAAAAAAAACAGTAAGAGACAACAACCATCAGTGTGCAAGTTGCTATTTTGTTTTAAAAATAATCAACGGTAAAAAATAATAAAGGTCATTACATTACATGCGCGGAGCTCAGGACGATGCTTAAAAACTATCCAGGACAGCCCAGGACACCACAAAACGCAGGACATGTCCTGGGAAAACAGGACGGATGGCAACCCTACTCTACGAGGAATCTATCTGCTATATTTAAAGATTTAGCTTAGAACATGTAAAAAAATACTTCATCATATCAGCCGGGAGACGTCCACTGCTGGACAAAGGCCTCCCCAAGGATCTCCACGATGACCGGTCAAAAAAAACTTATCTAATCAGAATCAGGTATAAGAAACGTGCTTCTTACTGTCCATACAACCGTTCAACCCTTACCTATTTTACCCCCTTAGCGGTGATAGTAGGGGAGGCAATGATGCTAAATTTATAGTTACTCGAGCGTCTTTGGGACCTACTGGAATTTGAAGATTAGGTGGAATAAAGAAAAAAGGTTATGTGATATTTTCCCCTTCAGTGGTGGGGGGGAGCGTCTACAGGGTTTCAAAAATGAAAAAAAAAACAGTCACCAAGAAATACTCGAGCGCGTCAGATATTAATAGGGTAGTCACGCCACGTCTGTCTGATAATGGAAAAAAAATAATCTGCCGTTTTGCGTGGTGGGGGTGGTCGTACGAAGGGGTCGAAAATATTAAAAAAAAAAAACTAATCGCGCTCGAGAAAATCCAGGTGACGTTTTTTTTTGCAACTTTGCGAGTCTCCAATTTTCTTTCGTCACGCCCAAATTGTCAGATTATTGAAATGTACACTATTTTGCATGTAACTAACTTATCTTACCTTAATCTGACGCGCTCGAGTATTTCAAACCATCGATTTTTTTTACTAATCTGACGGGCTACCCTAGACGTTCGAAATAGAGGGCTCAGATTTGGTGAGAGTACTTCACAAGTTGCAAGGTTGCCCCCCTTATGTTAATCTGCCGCGCTCTAGTAAATCCCGAAATCCCCTATTCGCCTCCCCTACCATGACATTTCCGCGTACAACATAAAGGCATCATCAACTACTAAAATTTCGGCTTGCTGGTTTTGGCTCTGCATTGGTGAATCAGTCAGTATAAGATAAGTAATAAGGCGCGGATCCAGCTCTAAAAAAGGTTGTGGTGAGTCATATAATAGTAGACAATACAACTTCTGTCCAAATCTACATCTACTCGACACGTGAGACGCAACGAAGGCGATACGAAAGTTGTTCTTATAATGTCGCCATTTTTTTTATAAAAGAAAACTGCTCAGTAATTAAATAGGAATTTAAGACCTTTTTTTTTACAAAAACGATAATTTCAATATTAAATAAGCATTATCTAGTATATATTATAATCTCGGCAAAAAAAGACGGACCTTCACCTTAAACACGGTATAACTTATTAAAATTTGAAACTATGTCCTACTAATAATTTATTTGATAACTAGTATAGCCTCTTCAGCAGCTAGCTATGTATGACGGAACGTAGTATCACAGTATAAAGATATGCACCAAGGCGTGACATGAAATGAAATGAAATTGAAATGAAATGAAATTGAAATGAAATGAAATTGAAATGAAATGAAATTGAAATGAAATGAAATTGTTTGACCGAGCATGCCATAGAATGAGACGAAAGTCACAGGTTGAACCATGCCAAAGTAGCTCGGGTCTTGTGTATCGGCAGATTATCCTAAATGTAATCAATTTGTAGGAAGTCTGCTATACATGTATGTATACCTAACATGCGAACGGTAGTGGTAGTCCCTGGCTATCTTTGTTACGCTTTCGCGAACCAGGGGTCACCAAATAAATTCCGGATCCAAACTGCAGTCCGGATCCAGAATATGGTCTATTGGGTGGGACCTAATTGTAAAAAGTAGATACAAAATTTAAGTTAAATATTTGAGTATAGCGGTATATAAAATAGTCTTTAAAACCCCACGTGATTGGATAACCCATCGGCCATAACCTGAAACTATGTAATTGGTAATCCCTGCTCTAGTATGATGACTTTTAGCGCATAGGTACCTACCTACTGTTACTACGATTAAGTAAAATATTTTTTCATCCCATCTATTCGAAAAGGATGACTTGGTTCGCCTTTAAGTGTACCCAAAGGTGGTGTTTTCTATAAGAAACTTTTAGCGGGCAGTAATGAGTTTTTAATCCTCTTTATTTTATAAGATATATTTAGTGTTCAGCGCCAATGAAATCGAATGCAAATAAGTATTGTTGTTTGAAAAAATTGAACACAATTATCGTTGGACACGGGATAAGTTTTTTTTTTTGCAAGTACACCCAGTCACGAAGTACACTCAAAAGCGGGTTCTCATAGAGGATGATGAAAAGTAGAGTGTACCACTCGGGTGCAAATATATTTTTGGCTCGGGTGACGCACTTTGAATCCCTCGCTACGTTCAGGATTCTACTAAATAATCCCTCGTGCCTCACTTCGTTCTGGATTCAAAAAACCATAAAGACGCCATAAAGTGACAGTTTAATTTGTAATATCGGGAGTCTAACGATAGAGAAACTTGATTCATAGAGCGAGGTTATAAATTTTACATTATTATCTTCGAAATATTGAGATCGCTGGTTCGAGTGACAGAACATGTATGAATAACCACACAAATAAAATAATTTTGGTGCATGAATTATTCGAACAAGATAGTTTTTTGTTTTATGTGCTCAACGGAAGGCATATTTTCATCATATCGATAAGTGATATTAAGATTATGAGTTTCGATAATAGTTAAATAGGTATAGTTTCTAATGGTGCTTGCAAATGGTCGTAAATTTTTGTGATAGAATAATCGTCTTTTTTCAGATATTATTCCGATAATAAATTTGGATGTCTGTATTTGGACTGCAAGCTAGCAGCAAAATAGCAGTTCGGATAAGTTATAGTGTTTTATACACTTATAGTAACTGCAGCAAAATTGTTGACAGACTGCGCAGTCCACGTGTAGTTGGCATGCCACTTTAACGTTGGTAAGGCTGACCACAACCACACCATCTTAGAAATCGAGATCTGAGTAGGCAGTATCTTATACTAACAATATTCTCCCACTAACAATATAAATAAATAGTATCCGGGTGTTTGTTACTCTATCATGCCCTATTCGCTGAACGGATTTGTCTGAAAATTTACCACACAATAAATCATACCCTCCAAAAAAAAATATTAAAGAAAATAAAACTATAGTTTTAATTTATACAGGTGTAATCGTTAAGTGGGTCCAGGCGATTATTCCGTAACTATTACAGATATAAAAAAAAATACTGATATCGAAAGTACGTTACCTAATCAGGTATGTTCAGAAATTAGTCTGTTTCGTAGATGTAGTATGAGGTCCGATCTTTATGTTCTGTTTTGTTGGAATACAAAATAGTTCTGTTTCAGAAATAAACAATGTGTAAAAAACTAAAATAAAATTATTTTTAAAAATAAAAAACAAAAACCGACTTCAAAACTGTAACCTATACCTATGTACAAACATAAACTAAAAAGTAAAGAATAATATTTTAATTTCAAAGTAAGAGCCTTAAAGGACAATCAACAAAATTATTGATATTTATAAACAGTTCTTTTTGGAGTCGGTGCCAGCCAAGAAGGACAGTTTAATTCTGCCTTTGTAACAAACTTCGAAAAGTAGGGGAGCGACGGCGCAGACCTAAGGAACATTACCGTAAGGAGAGGTGTCGTAAGACGTTTTCTCGAATGAACACTTCCAGTTCAAAACTGTCCTTCTTCTTGGCTGGCACCGACTCCAAAAAGAACTGTTTATAAATATCAATAATTTTGTTGATTTTGTTAAGGCTCTTACTTTGAAATTAAAATATTATTCTTTACTTTTTAGTTTATGTTTATAGGTATAGGTTACAGTTTTGAAGTCGGTTTTTGTTTTTTATTTTTAATTTTACTCTTAAAATTCACAGTTTTGTCAAATTACAAGTATGAATGTGATGATACTTATTAATTTAGACGAGCCTAAAACTCAGCAAGGCTTGACCAAACCTACACAAATACCAGTTTAAAAGTTTAAAGCAAGAAAGTAAAGAGTAGTTTAAAAAATTGCTATTTTTTATACTAGCCATAGATTAATTGATAATAGGTCATCGCGCCGGTCAGAGCGGCTACTAGCATTTCGTATCTTTTACTAATTGACTCGCTAACTTGAATATTCAGTTTTTTATCTTACATAAAAGGAAAATGCCTAGTATATTTGCTAAAAGAAAAAGACAATGAAAGCATTGATGACAACCATAATTTATGAGAGCAACGCTCACGGTGGTGGACTCTGGAGCATGGACGATGTAATCGCAAAATGGCGCAGTTATGCGAATTCACAGGCAGTCCATGTTGTGCTCACGATTATTTGGTATGCGTTATAGCGCACATATATTGATTTTAGCGTGATTCGGCATCCTAAGCGTAAACCACCACACCACTGTGTATTGACGAATCCTTATGGGCTGCCCTCGTGCCCAAGTTGTAACCTTTATTTTGGCCAACGCGCGAGTACCTACTTGTGATACTGAAAGTTCTGATTAAATAAGTCGAATATTCGTCGTGAATATCGCATAATACTCTAATGACGAGTTTCTAATGATCTATGTAAATTCAATAATTTTTTGGACGGATTTTTCGGACTGTTTTCAACTTGATTAAATTACTTAACCTACTTCACAACATTAGGTAACTACCAAGGTAATTTCAACATCAATAGATGATTTTGATGAAAACTAAAACTGCATCATTAGATGTTCGAAAAAAAAAATTCGCAATCCAGGAATTGAACCCGATGAATTTGAAGTAGCTACTTAATAGCCGCGTACTGACTGAGTGAGCAGCCTCGCGAGGCAAATCCTCGGTCAGTCAAGACGAGCCTCGCCCGAGGCAAACCCACGCCCTGCCTCGCCCGAATGTTATCATTCGATAGACTTTTGGTTTCAATAAATTACTGACTGAATTAGTTTATTATAGTAATTTAATCTTCGGTCTTTCAATCTATCGGAGGGACGGCCAATCGCTTATCCGTGGTTACATTTTGTTTGTCTCAATACAGCTAAGCTACTTACTGTAGAAAAAAATTAAGAGTAAAAAATTGCGTACTTCCCAAATTCGACGAATATTAATAGGATAGATCAGTTGTATGAAAGCCAATAGATGCGGGTAGCGCAAGACTGGCCATTCGTAGAGATCCTTGGGGGAGGCCTATGTCTAGCATGGGACGTCTTCCGGCTGACATGATGAAGATTAGTTTTAATTAGTATTTAAATTAAAATTAATGTAGGTATATTTTTAAACGACTTCAAAAAAAGAGGAGTTTCTCAATTCGACCGTATACATTTTTGTGTCGAACATTTGTTTATTCAAATGTGATAGATAATTTATGAAGCTAGTGTAGGTATATGATTCTAATTCGGTTGTAGTTTTAGCATGGAAGATATAACTTGGAAGATCGTCCCAAACCTAACGACAAAATAAAATGATTTCCAGGAATCGCTGTTCAAGTTATTAATGTTGCAGAATATTAAGTAAGTAGGTGTATTACGTGAGTTCACTCGCGTGATATAGTAACCCGGATAGGAAATAGTGTCAAGATTGTAGATCAGTTCGATTTATGCATAGGTTTCATATTAAAATATAGAGAAATTATAGTTATAATGAGAGTAAGAAGTAAAAATTCGTTTTACTTTTACGGGAGATGCATGGTGCGAACAGAATATAAAAAGTTCCCCTAAAAATCCCCTTAATCTAGGGGAAATACACTAACACTGCTGAATGATCGCTTCCGTCCACAGTTCCACACGCTACGATAAAACTGTGCAAACGCGATCGACAATATGTCGAATAGATTTTGCAACCGCGCCGGCCGCCGCGCCGCCCATCGTTTGCACTACTAGGGTAAATAAACCGTAATTTAACCTAAGTAATTAAGTCCTCAAGATTTGATTTTTATTCTCAATCCTACTTTTGATACTAAAACAGAATTATAATTTCCACTACAGGTTGGTACTGGCCAATTTAACTTAACACTTCTTCAATAAAAAAAGACACCTTGCAATACGTATAACATTAAGCAAGTATTTATTACCTGATATGAATGGACTAGGCACTGTAGGCCCTATATTTATTTCCTTTTATACTTAACATTTACCTATATTCAATGGTATGGTATAGAGGTATACATCTATAAGGACACCTAAATAAAAAACGACCCGTCCCGTCTGGCATTATTTTACAAGGGGAAGCAAAAAGTAATGAAAATGTGCGAGCAAGAGAGTATTATGCGGACGCTTGTAGTTAAAGAGAGAGTACCCACTAGGGGAGTCGGAGAACGCGAACCGGTTATGCATGTGTGCAGACAGACGGCGTCCTCCCTCCCCTCGGCTGTCGACCCTCGATTGCGAGGGCCTCACTCGTATAGTCAGCTTTTTCTCGAAGCGTTGCAATAATAATACTAATTTAATGCCCCCATTACAATAACCAACCACAAAACCATAAGCTAAGTAATTCTTAACGTTAGTAAATCACAATAATTGTAGGGTAAATCACATAAAAAGATAGTACCTATCTACAATGTATAGTAGTACTACCTTTTCTCCGATACATACCCACAAGAAGCTTGAATAAGTGTTTGTTGAGGTAAAAGTTAATTTGTGAGCCAATACAATGACGCGAAACATCCTTATTTCACCATAATATTTAGCCATTCGCGGCACAGCACCACTCACCCACACCAGAGCGCAATCGTAAAGTAAAAAATAACATAAAAATACCTTTTGGTGTAAAAACCATAAGAACAACGTTCCATCGTTTCAAAATAAAAGGTTAACTGAAACTTAAGCGCCGTCCCATGCGGCAATGATTAAAGGAAAAAACAAACAAAAAGGTAAGGATCAAAACATTCGCACGGGTGAAAGTAAACACAACACTTATTACCGACGAAAACGACATACAAACACACTTTATCGATAGTCCGGTACCCGTGTCATTGTAACAATAACCTTCTTTTCGAGCCGCAAAAACACTACTGACTGACTGGCTGGCAGTGACTGACTGACTGGCTAGCTGGCTATGGCTGCCTGTGTACGTCGTACACTGCTGTATGTAGTGTAGACTAGAGCGCGCGGGCTACCGGCACGCTTGCCGCGCCGCGCGCCCGCCACGCGCCGCCGCTCGCCCCCCGCCGCGCTGCGCCCGTTACACCCCGCACCCATCCTCCGCACCAAACGCTCGATCTATCACCCACCAGTCACCGGTCGCCAATGGTACGCCTGCTGTAGTTCTACACTGCTCATTGGTCGATGCCTTTTACAGCTATACCACATTTCCACAAACAAAACCGGTTGCTAAGAACGACACCAAAAGGGCGCGATATACAGAATTAGCGTTTGATCAATGTATTATTATTATTGCTACTCGATACTATTAATTCGCACTTAAATTTATATATTGATATTTTTCATAACAGGCTTTTTACCGGTTCTTACTCCATGAAGTTTTTTTTATATTTGCCATAGGTACATGACATTCATTAGTTGGTAAAAATGCTGGTCATACTGTATGGCCAGGATTTTCTATGGCCACTGCCATGTATGACTCTTACCTACATATGGCAGTCAGTGGCCATTCTTCAACAAAAAAGAAGAACATGAAAGGGTCACGGTCAAAATGGGCGTAAAACCAACAGCTTTAAAATATATTTTATGTGAAAGCTAATGACCATTACTTAATTTTATACTATGACGGCAATCACCCAAACAACCGGTGAGCAGAGATATTCAGTGATGTTCAAACGTATTTGTTATAGAATCCAAAACAATCGCTAATACAACGGAGATAACACGACACGATGTTGTGCAGAGCTAGGCCAAAGAAGTCAAAGTCGTCCCCGGACAGTACTTGGAGTATATTTAACAAAACTTCGCACAGGTGAAAGTAATGAACGACTGGCATCATTGTTTGGTATGTCTCGTCGAACTCTAGAAAGAAAATTGAAAATCGCTAGAGAATGTATAGATGCAGAATTTACCCCTTTACATCTACGGTTTGACCATATCACAAGGAATAATATCTTAGAGAGGAATTTGTTGATATAAAACACATATTCGGTAACAGTGAAAACAGCAAAGCAATAGTTATTTGCGATGGTACTTATATAGAAAAAAGTTCCAATTTTTTGTTTCAACGATTGTCTTATAGCTTGCATAAGTATGAGAATTTACTAAAACCCTTTATGATTGTCAGCACTGATGGCTACATTTTGGATGTCCTAGGTCCGTATGCCGCCACTACATCTGATGCAACAATCATGCAAAACATTATGCATGATGAAAATAGTACTTGGCATTGGATTTTTCAATATAACGACGTTATTTTGATTGATCGGGGTTTTAGGGATAGCTTAGCTAGAATTGAAGAGTGGGGTTATGAGGTACACATACCACCCACAAAAGACTGAAACGAAACCCAATTAACAACGGACCAAGCCAATAAATCGCGAACTATTACCATTAGCCGCTGGGTAGTGGAAGCCATGAATGGCAAAATAAAACAGTGTTTTAAACTGCTGCGACAAACATATATTAATAGAGATCTTCCCCATATGTTTGTAGATTTCAAAATTGGTGCTAGCCTTTTAAATGCTTTTCACCCAGTTTTTGAAAACCATCGACTAGCTTCGGATATAATAAACATTATTGATGAAAAAATAAACAACCCGAATCGTTTATTCGATTACGTCGAACTTAAAAATCAGAATCGACAACGTCGAGACTTTGTAAGAATGGAAGCAAATCTAGCATTCCTAAATGATTTTCCACGTTTAACAGAGGAATGTATAGTGATTCACGCTTTGGGAACTTATCATATAAAACTAGCAAAATCGTATGTCGCAGAACATTTCCGCGATGGTGTTTATTTAATTGAATTATATAGAGAGGAGTCATTAGATGATTTAAACAGATGTAATATTCTGCAAACTAATGTGTGGTTGCTTCGAATTAAAATACAGTCGCGGCATGTCAGATCGCGCACATATAATACTAACATTTTGATCGATAGAGACCAAATCGGTAGAAATGCGATAGTTGAGCATTACTGTACTTGCTTAACAGGCAGAAGAACAGTAGGAAGTTGTGCCCACATAGTTTCAGTTTTGTGGTTTTTAGGGTTAGGACGGCACGAGCCTTTCATTGCACCCGCAGAACATTTATTAGATGTTATAGTTGATGATAACCATTGGTATTTAAATAAAAGGTATCAATATATAGTAGTTTTTAACAAATATGTGTGTTTTATTTGACCAATCTTTGATATTTTTTTGCAGTGATACCCGGTCGATATTGGGGTTAACAAGTAATTAGGGGGTATTTAGAAGTACAATAAAGTAAATTACAACACATTTTATTTCTGTTGGTTTTACGCCCAGCTCTCATACAAAAATGCCCATGATCCTTTGTTTTATTTTATAAAATAAATGCTAAATAAAGTAATAGGGTATCATGCTGGTAATCGGTCCACGCGGAGGTAACAGGAACATTTGCAAAGAGAAGAACCCCATCCTACTAATATTATAAATGTGAAAGTTTGGATGGATGGATGGATGGATGGATGCATGTTTGTAAAGGCTCGTGTGTACGAGCTCTTACTCAATCACGCCAGAACGGCTGAACGAATCTGGATGAAATTTGGTACAGAGATTGAGAGATAGATTATACCTGGTCAGGAATGGCACATAGGATTTATTTTTATCCCGGGAATAGATAAGATCCCTCGGGAATGCGGGTGAAACCGCGGGGGACAGCTAGTTTTAAATAAAACAATATACCTACCTACCTACTCGTACATTTAAAATATCATTATTATTTTAATTGTGCGATACTCTCATGTATTTCTATTCTATTGCTAAAGTCTGTATGAAAAATAAATGGTTTTTCATCAAAATTACTTCAAATTTAGTAGCTCATCAATCAAATTAAAGATACAAATTTACGGACTTTTTAAATTTCAACCCTTAAAGGGGTAAAAAGGGAATGTTAAAGTCTGTATGAAAAACAAATAGGTAGTTTATTATCAGAATTACTGAAAGTTATGTATTTATGCTCTTCATGCTTTTTGAATTTCACCCCTTAAAGGGGTAAAAAGGAATGTTAACGTTTGTATGAAAAATAAATGGGCTATTTTTGGATAATTTGAAATATCCCCCCTCCAGAACTGGAAAAACCTAATCGGCCAAAATCGTGTAGTCCACGTAGGCGAAGCTGCGGGCGGAAAGCTAGTTTAGTCATAAAGATGCGTTGTAGATAAACCGTGGTAGAACAAATCCAAAAAAAAATTGTTCCTTTTAGTCCTATCAGTAAAATTCGGCCTGTAGAATTTAACGGCATACTCCATTTGTATTGATCTTTTTAGTGTCGGACAAAAAAATTCTGTGTTTTGAGAGATTCAACATCTGTCCAATAAATTTAAAATGAAAAGTGAAATGTTTCAAAGCAAAAGCAACCTTACAAACCATGCGATAGAGTTGAGTATATTTATAAGTGCTTGTAAAGGTCTATTTGAATGTTAAATATGTTTAATATGTTATAATATTTTCATACACTTAGAACGCAAAAACTTCTGTGGAAACTCGGAGGAGGGGTGCTACAAACCAAGTTGTACGAGCTTATAGTCAAAATCTGGACAGCCGAAAAACAGCCTCAAGTGTGGAATATAGCTGTTACTTGCCCAGTGCAGATCTTGATACTGAGACAAAGTGTTACTTCATGGAGAAAAAGTGGGAATGCGCAAAGAGCATGCAGTCTTTGTTTGCATGTGGACTTCACAAATGCTAAGGTACGACAGCATTGACAGAGACGCATTGTACACAATTCTTAGAAATTATAATGTCCCATCAAAACTTGTGGCCATGATTAGGGTTACACAAGAAAGCAGAATGCGAGTCAAAGTAGGGGCAGAGCTGTCTGAAGACTTCGATGTCGTCACAGGTTTGATGCAGGGAGATACTCTGACACCCATGATATTCAACTTAGTCCTCGAGTACATTATACATAAAAACGACTTCAAAGGCAAATGTTGCACTAAAAACCGAAAAATAAACTGAATAAGACATTAAATAAAATGGTCAAAAAATATTTCAATAACTAAATAGACTAAAAACTTTAATTATGTAAACTACCTACGCGACCTTTAAGGCGATGATAGCTCAGTGGTAAGTGACGTCGAATGCCGCGGCGAAGGTCGTGGGTTCGAATCCTACAATGAGCTTGAGCGTTCGGTGAAGGAAAACATCGTGAGGAAACCATAGCAAGGTGGTAGGGTACTTTGTAGTACCCGACTGGCTGGCTACCACCCTCAAGTTGAAAATCTGTCGCCAAACACCTATCGGTGTATTCCGACAGCTGCACTTGAGAGCCAGTTCCCATCTAGGCTTTGTGTGCTTACCATCTTCGGCCACATCATCACTTACCATGGTGAGATTGTGGTCAAACACAAGCCTATCGAATATAAAAAAAAACGCACCTATTCAAATTATTATTCTATAAATACCTTTTGATCTGGTTGAAGTCGGTGCCAAGCCTCATAGGTTTAATAGGCTTCGTACGGTTTGAGGAGGTAGGACATAGCATAACATCTGTTCATAATTGGGGCCGTCTGATTGGGGAAGTACCTCCACCTTACAGAATATCGCAGCCAAATAACACTGCCAAGTGGTGTTGTATTCCTGCGGTGAGTAAGGTTGCCAGAGCTCCTTAGAGGAGGCACTGTGCTGACGGCGGAGGGACCGGCGGTATTATGAAGTCGCTATTGAGTAGTGCAGGCGCAGCATGTTGGCGTGCGGTTAGGGAGATCCGGTGAAACGGTTGACCGCTAGAGTGAGTTCCCGAACCCAGGGATTATTTAATCTTCTCCCTGGGAGGCTGAACTGCCATCTGGCGATGCTTGTGAAGGCATTTATTATTTCTTTCATTGTATTTTTGGGCTTGGCACCGACTTCAAACAGATCAAAAGGTATTTATAGAATAATAATTTGAATAGGACATAATTAAAGTTTTTGGTCTATTTAGTTATTGAAATATTTTTTGTCCATTTTATTTAATGTCTTATTCAGTTTATTTTTCGGTTTTTAGTGCAACATTTGCCTTTGAAGTAGTTTTTATTTTTTTATAAAAAGTTTTATTTTTCCATTTTTTATATTTCAATGTTTTCAAGAAATATTTAATTGTTTTCGAGCAAATTAAGCCTATTATTAATTTACATTATCTATACTAATATTAGAAATCTGAAGAGTTTGTTTGTTTGTTTGAACGCACTAATCTCAGGAACTACATAAAATATATTAGTGTTGGATAGCCCATTTATCGAGAAAGCCTATAAGTTAAATAACATCACGCTATTAGATGAGGGAATACATGAATAGATAAACTTTTGTTCACGACATTTATGTTTTACAGTTTTCCTATGACATTTTCTTTGTATATTATTTTGGATTTATACTATATTGAGTGACCTTGTATTGAAACTGTAATTTATATTGATGAAATAAATGATTATTTTGCGGAGGGTCTCGAAAAGGTAACGCTTAGAACAATAGGCCAACTCCAATCGACTATATTGAACTCAAATCCCATCCCACTCGCACAGTAGATCTCTTCTACACGACAACTACAGTGTCTCACTCTGACGATATCTCGAACCTTTCTAACTTCTCGAACTTTCTCATGACCTTGAGTGACGCTTTAACTCGTCGTCTATGTTACTGTTAGAACACGCGATTTTGGGGATATAAATGGGTGAGTTGGCCGTAGAAAGTATGACCATTCAAGAGGTCACCAAGCAACAAGCAAGAACTAGTTACCTGAAGACTCTCCAAGGAACCAAATATAGAAAAAGTGGTGTTTCAGTTCAGTAGATTAGTTTTCAGTAGTTTCAGCTCAGTGTAGTTTCAGTTCAGTTTCAGTTTCAGTTCAGTTCAGTTTCAGTGAGTTTTAGTGCAGTGGTAGTTCAGTGAGGTTAAGTGAATAGTTTCACCATCCTGCCGAAGAATATCCCCCCCCTGGTGTGAGGGAGTAAGAAGATAATCGAAGGTGCTCCCCACATTGTCTGGTCCTTCGAGAAGCCGGATATTCTGAACCAGTTGAAGATCTCACGATGGTGAAAACCAGGAGCGCTGACGCCACCGCACATCCGCCGCCTGCCGCCGCCGCTGACGCCGCCGCCGCCGGGCCACATCCGCCACCAGTTGCTTCCGGAACACATCCGCAAGATCCACATCCGCAAGATCCGCAGATCCGCACATCCGCAAGATCCGCGGGGCGCACATCCGCCACATCCGCCAGATCCGCAAGATCCGCGGGGCGCACATCCGCCACATCCGCCAGATCCGCAAGATCCGTGGGGCGCACATCCGCCACATCCGCCAGATCCGCAAGATCCGTGGGGCGCACATCCGCCAGATCCGCCAAATCCGCACATCCGCAGGATCCGTGGGGTGAACATTCGCGAGATCCGCGAAATCTGCAAGATCCGCAAGATCCGCAAAGTCCGAGAAGTCGAAGAATTCGACAAGATCCGCACGATCCGCAACGCGGTACTTGGGCACACCCACTGTATACCGCTGCTATGGAGCTCGTCGCCGCTCGTGACGCTGCCGCAACGGACACTACTGCCTCAACGCAGTCTAGTGCTTCCGCTGCAACGAACTTGGCAGCCACGAGCACGAACGGAACTGCGACGAGTAACATCACAGCAGTGAATACCAGTGGGACAACAGCGAGACAAGCGGTCACCAGAGAAGCAGCTCCTACGACACAGAAGTCAAACACCACATCTATTAGACAAGCATCATCGCAGCGTACAAAGACATCAAGCCGAAGTCGCAGAAAGCAACTTTTAAAGGCTAAAGACGAAATTCTTGCGAAACAAGAAGAACGTCTTACGAAACAAGAAGAACGTCTTACGAAACAAGGAGAAAAACAAGACGAAATACTTGCTAAACAAGAAGAACGCGCAGCGCTGCGAATTGCTTTCTTAGAGGAATCATCAGATGAAGATCTTGAAACGGCAGCATCCGAACGAGCAGCTAGGGTTCGATCATGGGTAGAACTCCACTCAAACCCTTCTGCAATCATGCAACGTGAACATGTACGAGGTGAAATACAGGCCCTGCCAGATGCAGCAAAGATCGCTTGCATCAACGAACTTCGGGAGCCGACACGTACATCGAACGAACGTGCAGCTAGGGTTCGATCCTGGGTAGAACTTGACCCAAACCCTCCTGCGATCATGCCACAGAAAGAAGAAAATATTGTACGAGGTGAAATACAGGCCCTGCCAGATGCGGCACAGATCGCTCGCATCAACGAACCTCAGGAGCCGACACGTACAACGAAAGAAGAATCACCGTATAGTGAGCTTGCGCTAGCTATCTCAGAAGCAGTGCGAGCAATACAACCAACGGTGGTGGTGCAACGCAATACACCTGAACTACCAGTATTCAACGGAATGTCAAGCGACTGGCTGCCGTTTAAAGCAGCCTTTGAACAGACCTTGACCACCACCACAGAACAAGAGAACCTGGCAAGACTAAGGCGAAGCCTGAAGGGACTTGCGAAGGATGCCGTCCAGTGCCTGTTCATCGGTATCACAACTCCACAAGAAGTTATGAAATTATTAGCGGCAAGATTCGGCCGCCCTAACGCTCTTGTGATGACCGAAATGGAGAAACTGAAGACGCTACCGAAACCAGGTGATGCACTGAGAGACATGTGCCTGTTCGCATCACGAGTAACGAACATTACTGCAACCGTAAAGGCGTTGAACCAAACACACTATCTCTACAATCCAGAGATAGTGCAAATCATTGTGGAAAAACTGCCTGTAGCAATGCGTCACCGTTACTTCGATTACATAGCTGAACAGCCGGAAGATGAACCAGATCTCATCAAGATCACCAAATTCCTGGAACGCACTGCCGATCGATGCGGAATGTTTGCTCCGGCTGAACGACTGAACGAGCGTCCTACGAACTCTGGTCCGAATCAACGTCGACCAGCGAGAACCTACCATGTAGATGACCAACGACCACCTAAGACAGACCAGAACTCCTGTCCAATCTGCAAGAAAGCCAATCATGGTGCAGCGACGTGTAACACCTTCAAAGAAGCATCTGTCAGCGAGAGATGGGACATAGCATGCAAGCAGAAGCTGTGTTTCCGCTGCCTGCGAACGTGGGGTTTCCGTCACTCCTGCAAAATGAAGAGATGCGGGATCAACGAATGCAGCCACGTACACCACCAGCTACTGCACAATCCGAAGTCACCATCATCCATGAAGGAGCGTGCAACAGAACGAACGGGCGTTACCGTCACATCCACCAGAGAGAGGAAGAACCAATCAACGCTACTGAAGGTCCTAAAGGTGCAGGTTTCCGGTCCAGCAGGAGTGCATGACACTTATGCACTTCTTGACGATGGATCCACCTGCACCCTGATTGATGAAACCACAGCAGACAAGATCGGTGTGACGGGTCCAGAAGCACCATTCACGATCGAAGGTGTTGCTGGCTCGAAGATTGAAGCGAACCGATCCAGACTGGTTAACTTCTCCATCACCGGACACCTGGGTGAACAGCATGACATCTCAGCTCGAACTATAGAACATCTCGAGCTGGCACCGCAAGCTGTCAGAAAAGATCTACTAAGTGACTGTCCACATCTTCATGATATCGTAGATGACGTCACTTATGAAGAAGGAAAACCAACCATTTTGATTGGTCAAGACAACTGGCATCTACTGCTGACTGAAGAAACACGCCGTGGTCCCAGAAGCCAACCAGTCGCTTCACGAACTAGCCTGGGTTGGGTCCTTCATGGGACACACCACTATCCATCGAAGTGGCGCACGCAGAGAGTACATCACGTCGTGATTGGCCCTGAAGAAGAAGAAATGGAGCAGCTCATGCGAGAACATTTCTCGCTTGAATCCTTGCGAGTTGCTCCAAAGAAGCCAACCACTGACGGCGAGCAACGTGCGCTTCAGCAGTTAGAAGCCAACACCAATCGGTTACCGGCGGGAGGTTTCGAGACGTGTTTTGTCTCGAAATCAGAAGAACCAAAGATCCCAGCCAACTACGATGCCGCACTCAATCGACTGCATGGCAAAACCGAAGAAAAAGATGAAGATCCTGAGAAGATACGGCGTTGGGTACTTACAACATCCAACGTCGCAGAAGAACTACCAGACGTACAATGCCTCTCGTTATACATGAGCGTTGTGCGTACCACTGCATGTGTTCTGCAGTTCACCGAACGACTCAGACCGAAGCAGAAATGTGCAGCTGGTTTCAAACGAACGAGGAAAAAGATGACACCGAACCCTTTCTTGCTCGGTGAACCATCCCACGTTCCCTTGCCTGGGGCGTTCTCCAAAGACGACGTCACCAGCCGAAGAACATGGCGAGTCAGCCAAGCACTCGCGAACTCCTTCTGGCGCCGCTGGGTGAATGCATACCTGCTTGAACTCCAAAACCGGCGGGAGCCCTGCGCCAGGAACGACGTGATCAATCTGATCACGCCGTTCCTACCCTATCACGCGGCCAGTGGCCACGCCGAGAAGTCATCTCTGCGTTCCCTGGCCCAGAAGAAGATATACGCGCCGTAGACGTCCGAACCAACAGAAGAGTGCTGCGTTGACCCACCAAGAAGTTAGCGACCATCAAGACCGATCCTGAATCGTGAACCCCAGAACTTTCCAGCTTGTAAACAAGACTGCGGCGGGAGAATATGTTCACGACATTTATGTTTTACAGTTTTCCTATGACATTTTCTTTGTATATTATTTTGGATTTATACTATATTGAGTGACCTTGTATTGAAACTGTAATTTATATTGATGAAATAAATGATTATTTTGCGGAGGGTCTCGAAAAGGTAACGCTTAGAACAATAGGCCAACTCCAATCGACTATATTGAACTCAAATCCCATCCCACTCGCACAGTAGATCTCTTCTACACGACAACTACAGTGTCTCACTCTGACGATATCTCGAACCTTTCTAACTTCTCGAACTTTCTCATGACCTTGAGTGACGCTTTAACTCGTCGTCTATGTTACTGTTAGAACACGCGATTTTGGGGATATAAATGGGTGAGTTGGCCGTAGAAAGCCCCTGTCCATCTGGAGGAAGTCAATTCTGAAGTAGAACGGCGAGGTTCTCTCCCGTTACCCCCACCGCCTCTCAACGAAGAGGAAGACCCCCTACCTCCCGTGACCACGGACGAGGTCAAGCAGATCATCCGGGACCTCCGCCTAAGGAAAGCCCCGGGCTCGGATAAAATCACAAATAGAGTGGTCAAGCTGTTCCCGGCTACCCTCATCATGCTCCTGACAGCTATCTTTAACGCTGCCCTCTCCAATAACATTTTCCCACACCAGTGGAAAAAAGCCCAAGTTATTGGGATCCCCAAACCCGGCAAACCTAAATCCGAGCCCTCTAGTTACCGACCCATCAGCTTGCTCAATGTCATGGGCAAGATGTATGAAAGATTAATTTATCTCCGTCTCAAAGCGTATGCCGACGCTAATAAACTCATTCCCGACGAGCAGTTTGGTTTTCGAACTAAACACTCGTGCGTTCAACAAGTCCATCGTATTGTTGAACACATCTCAGCCAACTATCAAAAAAGTCTAATAACCGGAGTCCT
Organism: Ochropacha duplaris; assembly: GCA_951361185.1. Lineage (NCBI taxonomy): Eukaryota > Metazoa > Arthropoda > Insecta > Lepidoptera > Drepanidae > Ochropacha > Ochropacha duplaris. The sequence continues at coordinate 10,086,776 of OX592690.1, forward strand.
CTTCTTTGACGTAGCTAAAGCCTTCGACAAAGTCTGGCACAACGGCTTAATATATAAGCTGTACAAACTCGGAGTGCCTGACAGACTCGTGACCATCATACGAGACTTTTTGTCGAACCGCCAATTCTGCTACCGAATAATAGGAGCGCTATCCTCCTCCCACCCTATTCTAGCCGGAGTCCCCCAAGGCTCTGTGCTGTCCCCCTTACTGTTTACACTCTACACGAGTGACATCCCCAAAGCTGGCAAAGCACAGCTAGCCCTTTTCGCGGACGACACCGCAATCTACTACTCAGGCAGATGCCCCTCGGCCATTGCTAAAGTTCTCCAAACCGCGACCAACACCCTAGGTGCTTGGTTTAGGAAATGGAGAATCGAAATCAACCCAACCAAAAGTCAGGCGGTCCTGTTCTACAGGACCGACAAGAAATTTGGCCCCACTCTCCCCTCTCCAGTTACCATGTTCGGCGAGCCGATCCCTTGGGAAAAGCAAGCCAAATACCTCGGCGTAACACTGGATGATCGACTGACCTTCTCCAGCCACATTAAGAAGGTACGCGCACGCGCCCTCTTTGTGTCTGGTCGCCTTCATTTCCTGCTTAACCCAAAGTCCAAACTTGCTCTTAAAAGCAAGGTGAGACTATACACCGCGTGCATCCGCCCCATTATGCTATATGCATGCACTGTGTTCGCACATGCATCCCCCAGGCTGATCCATAGCCTCCAAGTGGTTCAGAACCGCTTCATGCGCAAAGCCACGGGCGCCCCGTGGTACATGCGCAACCTAGATCTACACATAGACCTCAATCTGCCCACAGTTAAACAAGTCATTAAGCGCGCTTCACGCCATTATTACGATCGTGCCCTAAACCACGCGAACCCATTAATAGTAAATTCAGCCAATTATACTCCTTCAGAGATTTCAAAAATCCGTAGGCCTAAACTCGCCCTCAGCGAGCCGGATGACCCAATAACACTAGCTCAGATTAAGGATAGGGAGGCTCGCGCAGCCCTGAAGAAACAACAACAACACCGCCCGCGTTTCCGCCCTCGCCGGAGAGGCCCGTCGCGACGTCCCACTCAGTCAGTCTCGTCCCCCGTAATTAACGGCGGCCCGAGCCGCACCAGTAATCCGACCGTCCCTTAAAACTACTCTAAATCGCTTAGGCGAAGCCCGTCCCACTTTTGTGTCCCCTCGACGACGCCCTGAGCCGAGGTTCGTGCCCCAACTGGGGCGCCCTCAGCGGTCAGTCGTCTAAAATTTGCAACTCGGTTGAGAGCCCTAAGCGCTCACCGAAAAGTCCGCGTAAGGGTGTCTATGGTCCCGCAGACCTCCACCTTTAAGTCCTCCCAAAAAAAAAAAAAAAAAAAAAAAAAAAAAAAAAAAAAAAAAAAAAAAAAAAAAAAAAAAAAAAAAAAAAAAAAAAAACCGTAGAAAGCATGACCATTCAAGAGGTCACCAAGCAACAAGCAAGAACTAGTTACCTGAAGACTCTCCAAGGAACCAAATATAGAAAAAGTGGTGTTTCAGTTCAGTAGATTAGTTTTCAGTAGTTTCAGCTCAGTGTAGTTTCAGTTCAGTTTCAGTTTCAGTTCAGTTCAGTTTCAGTGAGTTTTAGTGCAGTGGTAGTTCAGTGAGGTTAAGTGAATAGTTTCACCATCCTGCCGAAGAATATCCCCCCCCTGGTGTGAGGGAGTAAGAAGATAATCGAAGGTGCTCCCCACAACTTTTAAAGAAAATAAAGAATATATATCCTAAATGATTAATGGTTCTTTCTCAGCAGCTACTTGATATTGCGTTTCATTTCATATCTAGGACAACTCCTAACCGATACAAATATTACCTTCTATCATCAGCTCATTTTAATATACAAAGAGACGACGATACGAGTCTAAACGTGACTATAATATTTAAAGAAATATCCCCTACTCCTAACCTTTAAGGAGTTGTACCTTCCATCATCAGCTCTGCAACATAAGATGATGACTACCAGATGGAAATAGCTTTGATAAGTACGTATATGAATGAAAAATACTGTAAATTCTTATAAAATTTGAGGGTTGCTCTCATTTTCCCCAGGTTCCCATCATCAGATCCTGACTTCGTGACAGTGGGACTACCGCCGAAGTATACTCTTACAAATGAAAAAAGAATTTTGAAAATCGGTTGACATTTCTTATAAAATTTGAGGGTTGCCCTCGTTTTCCCCCAGGATCCCATCATCAGATCCTGACTTGGTGATAATGGGACCACCGCCAAAGTGTACTCTTTCAAACAAAAAAACAATTTTGAAAATCGGTTGACAATTGGCGGAAAAATCGATGAACATACATAAAAAAAAAAAAAACATACAGTCGAACATATAACCTCCTCCTTTTTTGAAGTCGTTTAAAAAGATAATGGAACTTGAGGGTGGCGTCGAATTGAACGGTAAGCTTAAGGTGATAGGATATGCGGATGATCTGGTTTTGTTAGGACAAACATCAGAAGAAGTATGCCAAGTGCTAGAGACAGAAGCGACAAAGCAGGTGTCAAATCAGCCATGAAAAGCCAAATATGAAGCGGTATAAAGACACTGGGGCGAACCGCAGATTTATATTAGTAGAAGATCTTTAGAAGATGCATTCTATAAAAATGTATAAAGTTCAAGTACTTGGGATGCACACAAATACGAGTGAGTACGAGATTGATATCCGAAATTTAAAAAAAGATCCAGGTTGACCCGATATTATACTCCAGACACTTTGTGACAAAGAGATACACATGACACAGACCGAGAGTGATAGTATATTAGCCATACCATTGGGATTGACAATCTTGAGAAAGCTGGGTTAAATGTCAGTAAAGAACTGATCAAATCAAAGAAGTAGCTACACCTTTCTGATGAATACTAAATAATGATGATTATTTTTCCGACCCAAATATCGACCAATAGAATTGCACCATTCGACGTCACGTGGTACAACCTACATGGTATTATACTGATAATTTTTTGAAAATTTTCTCTGGTCGTTGCTATACAAAACATGATCCAGTCAAATTAACCTTTTCGTATTTGTTAACTGTACATTTCGTCTCATGGTGCAATTCTATTGGCCGACATTTGGGACGGAAAAATAATCCCCCGAATACCACACGAGCTTCAAAATTATCTGGCATTTCCCTCAAGGTTCCCTGCAAACAAATAAGTTTTTCAGGAAAAATCACTCGCGCTTCGCGCTCGTGATTTTTTAACCTGAAATACTTGACTCCTTCATTTGTTTGCAACGAACCTATCGGGAAATGAATACCCGATAATTTTGAAGCTCTTGTGGTATTATAAGTGATTATAATGTTCTTTAATTAGTAATTTCTCGGTAGGTAAGTACTTATATCATCGGTTAGTTAGAAGGGACGCGACAGAATCGATCGTAGCATGGTTGCTTCCTACCCCACTCCATCCCCTGTAGGGGATGAATATTATAAAAGACTAGGTACACCTTTCATAGAAAAAGAATTTACTTATTTGTATGCTTCGGACAAGACGGTATCGAGGTGAATATGTAACTAGATATATTGGTAGAAGATACTTAAAAGAGCCTGCTGTACAGCAAGTATTCACAAGATCTTGCATGTACGATCTAAAACATATCGTCCGGGGCATGATCCATCAGATAGCGATGTTGTTATAGAGCCATAATGGGTCGCAAGCAAGTAGTTGTAATGAATTACCGAAGTACTTCTTTGACATACCTACCTCCGTTCAGCCTACTCACGGTCGTGTAGGTACCTATAGTATGAGACTTTGGTAGGACGTACGTCAAGATGAACCGTGAAGAAGGCATTTCAATCAGAAGGAGTCTGACATAACCGGAGCCGTAGCGTATCCATGTTGCATTTCGCTTTATATATCACGGATCCATTGTCAAAGGTTAAAACAAACACTTGAGGGTTAGTATAACGGGGTTTTGCCAGGTAAAAAAGAGACAGACGCACGCGAACGCTACGAACAAGGACATTTGAGTTTCAAACTTGGAAGACAAAACATCTACCTGCCTTTCAATAACGTCGGGAATTATATTTTGGTAACATTGATTCGATTTCGTTAACATTGCCAGCGCCGCCATCTTAAATACATTTTTCAAAATATTTTTTTTGGAATATGTACATATTATCAATAATCATTAATGGTAGGTACTTTTGACGTTGCCTAAGGGCGCGATCGCATATCAGGCAAAATTAAGCTGTTTTTCGGTACATTGTATGGCATAACCAAACAAAATCCAATATAACTAATAACTACCTCGTATAGATTGGTTCTTCATCTTCAAATAAGTACTACTTTATTATTGAAAATTTTAGTTTCTTATAATGTAAAATCGATCTGTCGTTGCCATTTTCCACGAAATTATCGATAACGGGTTGAGTTTAAGTACATTTTTTGTGCTATTATTAACATATTTTACTATTTCTAAAAATACTATATGTAGGCAAACATATTCAATTCTTCATTACATCACTTTTTTTAAATCTAAATGCTATAAATAGTCGCAGAAAAAATTAAAAGCGAAACTTATTTTTTCTCATTTTTTGCTATTTTGGTTGAATCTTAATCGGTTGCATTAAGGGTTATTTTAGTATTGATATCGTCTTGATATATTGCACAAGCATTTTGCATGAAACTTTAGTCCGGCCGCGGCCGCCGTCAAGGGTGGACCTGTGTCGCCTGTTTGGAGCGGTCGATTAGAAAAAGATCGCTGTAAAAACACAAAATATTCGATAAACCAAATTTCATACTTGACATGGTAAGATTTTTATTCGCTATAAAATGGAGCGACTTGAAGGTGTACTTCGGTAACTGCTACTGGAACTCCTCGACAAGTTGTACCAGGTGGGCCGAGTTTGGGCTCATTTTGTTAGTCATGATAAGACCTTACCTCCGGACTTGATGGAGCGACCTGAAGGTGTACTTCGGTGACTGCTACTGGAACTCCTCGACGAGTTGTACTAAGTGAGCCGTGTTTGGGCTCGTTTTATTAGTCATGATGAGACCTTACCACCGGATTTGATGGAGCGACCTGAAGGTATACTTCGGTGACTGCTACTGGAAGTATACCTTCAGGTCGCTCCATCAAATCCGGAGGTAAGGTCTCGTCATTACTAACAAAACAAGCCCAAACTCGGCTCACCTAGTACATCTCGTCGAGGAGTTCCAGTAGCAGTCACCGAAGTACACCTTCAGGTCAGTCGATCAAGTCCGGAGGTAAGGTCTCATCATAACTAACAAAACAAGCCCAAACTCGACTCACCTAGTACAACTCGTCGAGGAGTTCCAGTAGCAGTCACCGAAGGATACCTTCAGGTCGCTCCATAAAATCCGAAGGTAAGGTCTCATCATAACTAACAAAACAAGCCCAAATTCGGCTCACCTAGTACAACTCGTCGAGGAGTTCCAGTAGCAGTCACCGAAGTACACCTTCAGGTCAGTCCATCAAGTCCGGAGGTAATTCGTAAAAATATAAACAGCAATAATAAATATTGTTTGGTACCATAATTTTTTTACAAAGAAATACGTAAAAAAAATGAATCTTTCAAAGTATCAAAATGAGTTCACTTGACTACTATTCTCGCAGTTAGTCGTGCGTACACTTGTGTGCACGGCCCGTGTCAATGTAGTAGTTCGATTTTGTACCTATCAATTTTGAGAACGCGTCCTTAAGTATTTGAGATAAAATAATTTTCACTATACAGGTAAGTATACCCCCGGTAATCCGGCCCCTGTCCCCGGCCCCTGGCCCCGGTAATTTTTGGACCACATCGTAATTTATAGTAGGAGCTTACCCCTTTTACATGGAATTTTTCGGATTAAAAGGTACAGTCGAGTTCATTGATATATTGGCACTTGCAGGCTCCAAAAATATATGAACGTCAAAAAAGTTCATAATATTGTGAAAACTATAAGCATCATTAAATTGTGGTCAAGATTTGGATTCATTAATATGTGACTCCTTTTTCTCAGTAACATCTATACAGCCAAAGGCACATTATTATATGAACAACATTAAGATCATATTATCTGAACAGTGTAGGATTCACAATTATGTATGCACACAAGAATACAATAATATCTAAACAAGTTAATGTAATTCAAATTCAACCTTATTACTACATCATAAAGATGATTTTACTAGCAATCTACAAGTTGCATGATCAAGGAGTTTGTATCATTTTTGAATACTGGCTAGATTTAATTCAAATGAAGATAAACTTTTCAAATAAAATAATAACTGACGCACATGTCATTCAACAATTTAATAAAATTCTTCGATTTACGCTCGGAACAATAACTAACATGGAAGCCAGGCTAAAATAAAAACCGAGTACTATACAGTTTATTAATTTATGTCAATTAGCATATCGTAATGTGGGAATGAAACAAAACATGGGTGTTTGTTTTTATTATTTTTGAACGTGTCACAAGCAAAATGTCAAATGGTCCTCTTTGGTCCTCTTATAATGCTAACAAATAAAGTGATGTAAAAATGGTTATCGATAACCATTTCAATACTGTTGCAGATTTCCTAATTGTTGGAATAATATTTGGTTTAAAGAGTTGGAAGAGTATTAAATAGATTATTTGTAAAATATGAGTTAGGAAAAGATGTTCATTGACAAGAGTGTTTATTTCAAGTAACTAGGCAATACAATAAAGGAAAAATATAACTATATAAATAAGTCTGCACAACAGAGGTTACTTATCTACAACACTAATGATGGTGAAATGAAAATGAAATGGAGTCAGTGCATCAATAGGTTTTTCTCATACAAACTTCCACCCCCTTTTCACCCCCTTAAAGGGTGATTTCTAGGATAAAAACTATCCTATGTTTTTTCCCGGGACTCCAACAATCCCTATCCGAATTTCATCTAAACCGCCGTCTGTCTGTTGACAGACAGACACACTTTCGTATTTACAATATTTTATAATTATAATATTAATAAGTAAATTAGTATTAGTATGGATTTTAATTATTAATAAAGACATTAAATTAATAATTGTAGTTTCATTTATACTTGTGTCAAATTCTTATCGTCTCTTTCCTACACTTGACTGATATTCCGACGCCTAAGTTCCGTCGTGGTAAATCCGTTAGTAAACCACAGCCACACTTGGCAGATTATCCGTCGACAGCCAGCGCCTATACTGATAATAAATTATAATAACATGGGAATGTTAAGAAAAGGTTAAACTATATTAATTAAAAAATATATAATAGAAAACTATTCTATCTATAGGTACACATAATAAAAATGTAACGGATCGCTATCTGTACATGGAAGATATATGAGAAAAAATATTATTGGGTCCTTTATCAACGCAATAGCACCCAAAACAATGATTGTTAGAATTTTGTCTGTTTGTGCAAGCTAATCTCAGGAACGGCGTATTCGGATGTAGTTTTCACTAATATATTGTGGTAAGCTTCACTTAACATTTAGTGTTTGTTTCATGTCAATCGGTTCTTAAATAAAAAAGTTATGTCAATTTAAAGAATCACGTCGAACATTTGTTAATCCAAAATAAACCAAAAGATATGCCCAATGTCACTATTCCACGCGGACGAAGTCGCGGGCACAGCTAGTACTAACTATATTTACTTGTTTGCTTTGATGACTTATATCGACACGACAATGTCGATGATAAGCCCATCACTAGCCAAAAATAGCTTGTGACAACCTGCATAATAACGAAACAGAACGGTATTATATGTCTCTTTCCCACGCCTTATTAACGTCGAAAGTAAAAAAAGGTTAAGTATATGCATTTCATTTCTTATTTTAGCCCGGCTTCCATGTTAGTTATTGTTCCGAGCTCGGAACAATAACTAGCATGGAAGCCGGGCTAAAATAAAAACAGAGTACTATACAGTTTATTCATTTATGTCAATTAGCATATCGTAATGTGGGAATGAAACAAAACATGGCTGTTTGTTTTTATTATTTTTGAACGTGTCACAAGCAAAATGTCAAATGGTCCTCTTTGGCCCTCTTATAATGCTAACAAATACAAAAGTTCTATCCAAGACGTCAAAATACTTACGTTGGCTATCAACTTAATTTTGTAGTTTTATGTTTTGTTGATACGAGTCGGGAGTTTGACGAATTTACTAAGTGAAAAAAGCGAGTTAATTATTAATTTCTGTCTGAGAACGTGGCCAGAAAGTATATACGAGAGGTGTACAGTGCCCTGGACAAGATGTCTTGTGTTGTTGAAGGGTGTAAAGCCCATAGTTCGAGAAAAGAAAATGAGAACGAAACGTTAACATTTCATCGGTGAGTTTAGAGATATATTATAAGAAATATTATTGGGTCCTTTGTCAACGCAATAGCACCCAAAACAATGATTGTTAGAATTTTGTCTGTTTGTGCAAGCTAATCTCAGAAACGGCGTATTCGGATGTGGTTTTCACTAATATATTGTGGTAAGCTTCACTTAACATTTAGTGTTTGTTTCATGTCAATCGGTTCTTAAATAAAAAAGCTTTGTCAATTTAAAGAATCACGTCGAACATTTGTTAATCCAAAATAAACCAAAAGATATGCCCAATGTCACTATTCCACGCGGACGAAGTCGCGGGCACAGCTAGTACTAACTATATTTACTTGTTTGCTTTGATGACTTATATCGACACGACAATTTCGATGATAAGCCCATCACTAGCCAAAAAATAGCTTGTGACAACCTGCATAATAACGAAACAGAACGGTATTATATGTCTCTTTCCCACGCATTATTAACGTCGAAAGTAAAAAAGGTAAAGTATATTCATTTCATTTCTTATTTTAGCCCGGCTTCCATGTTAGTTATTGTTCCGAGGTTCCGAGGTTTTACGATACAATATTAGGCTAAGAACTCACGAAGCGGTTTTCACCCGCGCCCGCCGCGGTGGAAAAACGCTAAAAGCAAAAATATGGGTATCGTATTTTTTTACTTAAATATTTACAATTTTATTCATGAAAGAAGACGAAAATTGACCCCTCCCCCCTACGATCTCCGCAACAACTGAGCCAAAAATTTAGAAAAAGTCGGACTCGCGCACCGAGGGTTCCGTAATAGAGCCTCATGGATTTTTTTCAATATTTTTTCGATTACCTTATTTGAGGTTGTTTCCAATTAAGCTAGACCACTAAATTATATGAGCGCCGATACAACTTAGAGGTCTATCTTATTTGGTGGTAATTATGTATGTATAACAAACACCCTTTAATTTTAAATTTTTTGGAATTTTCCCTTTATTTGTGCTGTAAGACCTTGCTTTTTGCCAAATTTCGTGATTCTAGGTCAACGGGACCTACCATATAGGTTTTCGACCCAAAACCTATAGGGTACCTGTTGACCTAGAATTGTCAATTTTAGTTAAAAGCAAGGTCTTACAGCACAAGTAAAGGGAAAATTCCGAAAAATAAAAAAGATGAAAATTAAGGAATGTTTTGGTATAGTGAATGAAAATATGAAAGATTTTGTCATGACTTAAGATTATAAAAAAAAAATGAAAAATACATTTGAATTTAAATTGCGTTATAATAATCCATCTTATTTTTTTATTAGTAAGTATTAAGTACCTACATAAGCAATTAATTTGTGTTGCAGTTAGGGAATGCAATCTCGAGACGAGATTGCCGAGTCAAGATCTCGAGGTATTAGAAATTCGATCTCGGCGAGAACTCGGCATTTTCGAGATCTCGAATGGTTTTCAAAAAGTATTGTTATACTTAGATAAGTGAAACATGATTGAAACTGCTTAGATGTGATTATGATGCGAGTAAGATACAACATTAAATTATTGAAAATAGTCTTTATTTTTATAATTATTTATAATGAACAGACAAATCACAATTCAGACCCGTAAAAATAATGAAAGTGAGACAAACAAGAAACAAATGGTTTTAGGAGTGATTTTGGAAATAGCTTCTTAAAAAACAAATAGTGCTTAAAGTGCTGGCGGATGAACGGCATCTTATGTCAGCCGCTATGTAGCCAACGGCTGAAGACGCCCTCTCAGCTTCAACTCTAGTTGGTACCAGCGTGAGCAAGCTGTTGTAAGCAAATTACAAAAAAATACTCCTCGATCCTCCACACTCATAGAGATCCATCTCTTTTTTAATCACAGTCTCTAGCCTGTCTGTAGTCGTAGTAACTAGGGCATGAATCTCGGAATCTCGGAATATCGCAATATCGGAATCTCGGAACGTAAGTTCCGATATTACAATTCCGATACTGAGTGATCCAATATCGATATCGGACAATTTTTTCAACATTTTGAGTTTTAAACTAAACCTATATTTTAGATCCTTATGTACTCCTGATTGCAATTGCACAGCTTCCCAGCATTACCGCAATGCTTAAAAAACGAAGATTGAGTTGGCTGGGGCATGTGCACCGAATGGATGCCACTCCTGACGCCCAAGACGTGCCCTATTGAGCGAAGTTGCTTTCGCCAAGAGAAAGGTGGGAAGACCATGTTACGTTTTAAGGACTGCACTAAACGCAACATGGTGGCTTTCGGGATCAGGCCTGAGAAGTTGGAGGACCTGGCTGGCAACCGTAGCGGGTGGAGGAGGTTTCTAGTTGGCATAAATGCAGGGCCCACGATAGGTGCTGGTTTCAGAATTAAGCGGCCAAGCGTGAGAAGAGACACATGAGTGCTAGAGTCGCTTCACCAACTCAGCCATCAAGCGGTCCTCAGAATAGGTGCCAAAAATGTGGACGCTGCTGTCGCTCTCGTATCGGACTGTAAAGTCACTCCAAGGCCTGCCACACGGACGCTGTTTAGATCATCTATTTAAGATGTATAAGGACCTTTATTATGTAACTCCTGATGCCAGCTCGCTAAGCATGTGATACGAGAACAATAATACTGTTATCTGTACCTGCGCGGTACGTCCTGCCGCTTGCGACGCACAAACGAACAAAATATCCTGTCAATCAGACGTTGCACAGTTAAATTTCGATCAGTTGCGCTCATGAACTGTATAAGTTTAGAAGTGTTTGTTTGTGTTTTATGTGGCTACGATGTAAGTACAAAACTACAAAGCACCACTTATTCCCGTACAAAATTGAATCTTGAATGTTACACTATAGGCGAAGGCGAAAGCTCGCGGTGAAGGAGCACCATTATATAAAACAATTATTTTCTTTGCAGGGCTTCATCAAAAAATAAAGACACATACTCAGAATTTCTGAACAAACGCTCATCAAATGTATAGGATCATTTTCATAGATCGGATGACGGCCAAACAGCTAAGTGCCAGATATGTATAAAAAACTAAAAACGACTGGTGGGTCTACAACATGCTTGCACACACATTTACGAACTGTGCACGCAAACATCACTGCAGTTGGAACCCCTTCATCGGAGAATGCTCCAAGCACATCAAGAACATCATCACAAGAGCAGACACCCAAGCTTAATAAACGGAAACTAATGACTCCAGGTCTTCAGAATCAATGGAAGCTATTGTTCCTCGAATGACCGCTTTAAATGGTGCAAGTTTCAGATTCTTTTCTGATAGTCAAGATCTCCGGCAACTCTTCAAAAAAACGTGGATAAGACTTACCGAAGATGTCAAATACTATTGCGAAAATGGTTCTTGAACATGCCGAACAAATCAAATGTGAAACAGTGTAAACCACAGGTAACGCTCATGAAGGAAAAGGGAGAAAGATTTACAATGACTCAACGAGTGGACCTCTCTTCGAAACAGGAGATATATGAACATAAACCTTCATTGCAGAGCTTTTGGAGGTTTTGAATTCAAGAATCTTGGACTCGGAAAAATAACGGGGTCCATGCCAGCTACATCAACTCTGTCATAAGATAAACAAATATTTTTGTTCCTAATAGTTGATTTTGCTTGCACATTTTAAAATTATAAGAAGATTTGTTGATTCTGAGTTGATTAGTATAATTAATAAGAAGTATAGGAAAATAATGAGAATCCAATGTTTGAACCAAATTAAAGAATTCGACTTAAAAATAGTTTTTATTGCACTCAATCTAACTTCATACCGAATTTGTGCAATTTCTAAAGAATTAACGAAATTCCGATATTAATATCGGAATTCCGATATTAAGATCTAATATCGGAAATCAGTATCGGAATTGAAAACCTTCCGATATTACATGCCCTAGTAGTAACCCGCGTGAATGGACTTTTGCATGCTTTCAAAGTCTCTTCTCTACTGGCGCTCGATCTCGTCAATCTCGGCCTAGATCTCGTAATTTTATGCTTCGAGATTGATTTAGAAAAATGAGGCGAGATCCCGCGAGATCGAGATTGCATTGCCTAGTTGCAGTACGTTGGCAAATCGTCATCGATATAAAAAAGGATTATTTGATGAAATTTACAGGAATATTATTATTAGGTAGTTACTAGATACCTATGTTGTACCCAAATGTTGTGGTATAAGATAATTGTTTGTTTGTACATTTACATAATGGAGAATGTTACTAGGTATGCCAAATCGGTTGAAAGTTTGTTACAGTAAAGCTTGTATGTATACAAATACACTAGTTTTTGTTGTAGTCAAAAATACCTATTAGTTTTGATTTTACAGGCAATTAAACTTACGATAAAATCGAGTCCCGCTAACAGTCACGTGACCGCATTTGACGTCAATGTGCAACACCCGCTCATAGTGGAGCGTTGCACATTGACGTCACACCGTCACACAAGTATGTCATATCGAGTAAGAGTCCGCATCGCACGTTTACTTCTATAAATCGGAAACTAATTGACGTAGCGAAGTAATTCTTTCACTTGTATTTTAGATTTTTGACAGAGAATATGGAGAGCTAATATTCAAAATTAGGTAACATTCTTCATTACGTTTGTTATTAGATTGTTTTAAGTAGGTAATAAATAAGTATTAGTCTCCAGTAATTCTCTTCATTACCTTTGTTTAAAACATGTTTTCAAGTTACAAAATGGATATTTCAATTTTAGCTTGATCACAAACATAATCTTAGTTCTCGCTGGAAAAAGTCGGTAATATTATTTTGCAAAGAAAAATAATCATCCGGAGAAATTATACCTAATACCCTTCCATTAATAAAATAAAAGTACCAGGAGTGAGAGCTAGAAAATAGAAACCTTGACCTAGAAAATTGACATTGACATAGTTGTTTGACACTCGCAGCTGACTTGGTGCTAGGGATGTACATTGACATAGTTGTTTGACACTCGCAGCTGACTTGGTGCTAGGGATGTGCTCATTTCGGTATGGAATGTTTGGTTTTTAGGTTTTTTGTATTTGTATTTCTCATTATCTTCCTAACGCGCAGAGATAAAATTAAAAAAACCATGCCGAGTAGTTTGTTACCATCCAATGAAGCCGTGCAATCGATATGTTATCGATACCCTTTCCGTTACAGCCTGTATATGATCAGAATTAGGTAGGTACAATACTTACACTTATCTACTTAATTACTTATTGATCTTCGAATGTAAAACGCTATCATCATAAATATTAATGCATTGTACACGGTTAGATGACGAAAGCAACCAGCTACACTCATACGAAAATATTCTAGCTACTCTTATGTTGTTTTAGTGAAATAGAAATAAGTAGTGCAGAGTCCCACTGTAAGTAAGTAGGTGCTTAGTAATATCTTCTCATGCATACACATAAAAAGGTATACATTTTTATAAAGGTCGTAGACACAAAACACAATACCCTCTAAGTTCAATGACACGGTCATTCATCACATATCACATCAGTACATCTAGCGCCATCTCTTATTTCACCTAAGTAACAAAAATGTATGTTAGCAGCTAATACTTACGTGAATATCAGCGACAGATTTACACTACAATACGATCACGCGACCTCGCTATCAAGACAGATTGCACATCCACGCACAATTTAAGTATTTGTTGGCAAACAAACTAAGACACATTCAAATCGCTTCAACAACACGATTCCTAACAAGGGCTTGGGACGGACTGTCTGTCCGTCCGAGCATTCGATACTATGGAATGAATAGTCCCTTTCGTTTCGTTCCTAGGGCTGATGATTTGCCTGCTCTCTCTCACACATTGGTTGCGATGCGGACCAATCGCGACACACGCCGCTCTCCTTTTGCCACTGGCTATCATATCAGCGACACGGCGACACAGCGGAAAAAGCGGTGGGGAAAACAACAGACGGATGAATTTGCCCACGCCGCCGTCGCCACGACACGTAGTGATTATATTATCCTCTTTGGCCACGACAGACAAACAACTATCCATCCATTCCATTCGTATTCTTCATAACGCAACGCTATTCTTAACATCATAAAACGCCACACAAGACTTTATCTGTAAAAAACACTAAGCAGCTGAAACCGAATTTAATTTACTTAAATAGGTACTTTTGTATTTTTTTTAAATTTTGTCATATCAATATGACACATCGCCTCTGTATACTCCGAAATAATTACGTAGGTTACCTATCTAATTAATTTCCGATACCTACCTAATGAAAGTAAAGTAAAATAAAAATAATATTCATGTTGATGTGTTTAACTTGTATCTATGTATGTAGTTAGTAGGTAAATATATTTTGTAAGAACAATATCAGCTTTTATTATTTTCGGTTTCACCTGCGTTCTATCTTATATTATCCCTAATTCGCATGTTAAGTGTTGATAAAAAGTCCTATGTTTTATTTCAGGTTCTCAGATCAGGATTTATCGCATTGCCAAGTTTCATCTAAATCCTTTCTGCTATCACGGAGCTGAGTGGTTTTGATTCTTTTGAAGATACCTATGTAATATGTATCCATTATTATAATAACACTTGCTGTCCTCCGCAGTTTCACCCGCGTTCCCGGGGGATCTTATCTTATCCCGGGATAAAAAATATTTTTAACATAACAATTAACAGTTAAAAAGTAAATAGTGAGTTAATTATTTCTCATCACTAATCATGTCCAACTGACAGACTTCAGGATCGCATTCTAAGAGTGGCTAGAGCGGCTAGAGATTAGGTATCTGTATATAGATTCAAGAAACAATAAAACAAATGAAAGCGTTCGTATTGTACCAGATTTTATAGTAGGTATAGATGACAAGAACATATTTGAATGAATTGTTTTAAATCCTTGTAAGCTTGCAGGTGGGACGGGACGATCGTCCCAAAACTACTTTAAAAAGATTCGAGTTATTAATACAATATGTATAAATAAATATAGTTTAAAAAAAAGTAGAAACATAGGTAGCTGGAACCAAACGACGATACTTGTATATTCATCTTACTAATATTATCTTACTAATCTCACTAATATTATAAATGTGAAAGTTTGGATTGTTTGTTACTCATTTACGCCAGAACGGCTGAATGGATCTGGATGAAATTTGGCATGGAGATAGATTATAGTCTGGAATAGCACATAGGCTACTTTTTATTCCGGGATCGAGGGAAGATCCCTCGGGAACGCGGGTGAAACCGCGCGGAACAGCTAGTATGTCATAAATTTGTGATGTCATCCAGTAAGTTCGTGCGAGTACGGTGCGCACATTGATACATTCAAAAAATAAGGACACGACAAAATAGAAACACTTAACTATTATTATTAGAACACTGAATGCAAAGAAATTGTAACACAGTTTTAATTTAAAAAAACACTCAATAAAATTATTATTCTGAATAAAAAACTACCTACACAAAAATACAAAATACTAAATCCCAACGTAGGCCTACTTAAGTGAACATTAAATGAAGGGTATCACCGGGGTATCATTTATCGAAGATCCCTCCTCAGCCACAGCACAAGCGCACTTCATCTTTTTCCTCTCGGCGGATGTGACGGCTTCACCAGCGGCGTTATTCATGTCCCACCAAATGGAACCTCCCAGAACGTTGTGGAAATACGGCGGCACGCTGCCTTCTTGAAGGAGATACCTATTAGGCAGATGTTCGATTTGAGTTATAATTATAGCCGTAGGTATAAGTTCTTATTGAAATCGATTCATAATAAGCGAAGAAATCGTAATAATTTCAGAGCTTCCTTTCCTAAAAAAATAAATTATACCTATTGATTAGATAAAATGCCTTCACATCAGGCCTTCATCAAGCATATGAAAATATTGAGAACGAATAATAAGGGTAGCATACTTATAAAACTGTTCTTCTTTGTACTCCTCATTGCGTCGACGCCAGTATCTCTTTAAATTGGGACTCATTTCTTCAGCTTCCATTGCTTTCGTCTGACTCTGACGTTCCTCTTCCAAAGTCCTCAGATCGTCGATATTCTCTTTATTACAACGAGAACGGTTATTATAATTAAAATACTAACATCATGGCGTTTGTTTTATTATGGTCATATGAAAGTCCCTGTCGGTATGTATCGGTCGTATTTTTGAGTTTTCACTTATAACTACATAAGTGAAAACTCAAAGTGTATCGTAGTTGCGCTGTGCCTATCTTTTATTGTTCCTTATACATATACGTGAAATATAATAAAATAAGAAATATGTAGTTATGAGTTACTTAAATATAACAAATTAAAGTAAAAGGATGGAGTCAATTTATGCCTTGTCTCCCTTACGGCAATACGCTATAGCATAATGCGTAGTAACACAATTCTTTTTAACCATATCGTGTGAAATTTCAATCGAATTAAGTACCTATACTAATAAATACCAATCATAGACGGATCTTGTTGGGCAAAGGTTTCATCACTCATCCACTTACCTTCTTCTAATTCCTCTTCGAATGAGATCTCTTCAAGTGTTGGAGAGGGTTTCGTGGTGATGTTAGCTTTTACTCTGCTTTGAACGTCTTCCATGAGACGAATCTTTAGGTCCTCATATATTCTGTTTTGGGTAACATAAGTCAAAGTCACAATTGTAAACCTAGTTGTTCATGACTTAGATGTTTTCGCAATATACATTTTGTCCTTGTTTGGTTATGCAGGTAGGTACCAAACGGCAATCACACATACCTATCTTAGCAAACATCCCAATCACTATGTGATAATGCCGGACTCAAAACATCTTGAGTAGTAGTACCAAGGCGATCATAGCTCAGTGGTAGTGACGTCGGATACCGGTTCGAATCCTACAATGAGCTTGAGCTTTCGTTGAAGGAAAACATCGTGAGGAAACCATAGCACGGTGGTAGGTTACTTTGTAGTACTCGACTGACTGGCTACCCGCTTCAAGTGGAAAATCTGTCGCCAAGCACCTGTTAGTGTGTTCCGGAAATTGCACTTGAGAGCCAGATGCCTTTAAGGCATTGTAATAAGAAAGGTGTAGTATAACACATTGGCAATTCCCCTGGTATTGCTTATGTTTATAGGCAACGGTATTCACTCACCATCGGGTGACCGTGCCTGGTTGTCACTTGTGTGTGGTTTATAATATGTTTATAATATTATAATATTTAAGATATCAACAAAATATATATTTTTGCAAGAAACCTATGCGCCAGAGCTTGGATTATATCGTCTATAAGACGTTCGTCCTCCGGCCGCAGATCAACAACCGGAATATGAAGTATTGTCCCTGTATCAGCTTCCATTATACATCGATATCGAAGTATTGCGTTGAGCAGTTCTTTTGCACCCTTCATGTTTTCTCTGTCGGACTCCTGCCATTGTTGTTCTAAGGTCCTGTTTGGGAATTCATCGGTTAATTGAGGTACCTACCTACTACATACTTATTATAGTGAATAAAGATTATATGAACATCAAGGTATACCTACATATTATAATAATAAGATATTGTTGTGTTGGACTCATAAACGTGAGGGCGATGATAGCTGTGGTAGTGACGTCGGATACCGCGGCGCAGATCGGGGGTTCGATTGAGCTAAAAATCGTGAGGAAACCACAGCACGGTGGCAATAGGGTAGGTAGGTAGGTAGGTAGGCAGAAGCTACTTTAGTATTAGAACTGTACCTACTTAGTTCTAAAACTATAATAGCCGCGGATTCGCCTGCAATCCCGTGGATCTGATGTTTTCCCAGGATAGTATTATTCTGTGGCTCAATCATGGTGAATTCTCCATGGGCTCAATAAACTGAATTACTAAACGGAAAAACAGTAACCTTAGTACGAATGCTCTGGGTAGTCTTGGTGGCAGAACGTTATCTGGTTTCGTTGGTTTCGGCTCAAATCTTTCATAAGGTCGCATCCAGTGGTAAAAACCTTTGCCGCAATCCTTTTTCAAGTCCTTGTAGGTTAAGTATTTGGGTTTGCTCGCTAACTTTGAATCCATTAGCCATTTCTACGAAAATAACACTATCAATGTGGGTAGATACCTACCTGCCTGGTACATATTTATAGGATGACATCTTTTTGGCTTAATAACTTACACTTAGAACTCTGAAATATCAAAAAAATATAACAATCTTCATAATACATATTACTTATACCTATTAAAAGTCAACAAACATAAGAGGAACGAGAGAAAGAAAACGAAGGAAAAGTTGACAGCGAGTGAAATGGTCTACTTTTTTGATTTTAATTCCTCGGTAACATGTGCGAACCTACTCCAATATAAAAAAGGTACTTATTAAAGATAGATTAATATATAGAGTGACAAACATAAAACCTCTGTTTGAGTGAGATGTATAGGTTTTAATAACGATAACAGACTTCTTTGATCACCAAACGTATCGTATTGACTAATAGAACACCATGGCTGCCAGCAACAAGAGCGTTTGTACTGCTCAAACAGGGCTCGATGTACTAGTTCAGCACATGTCAATTCCCTGTAAAATATGTTATCAATAAACAGAATATAGAAGCATGATTTGTCTTCACTTCTTTTTACTTCGGTTAGGTTTGTATTTGACCACAATCTAACCATGTTAATGTGGCTGAAGGAATGTTGGTGGTAAGCACACAAAGCCTATAGCTTATAGAGGAACTGGCCCTCAAGTGCAGTTGTACGAATACCTACCGCGGAGGTGCTTGGCGACTTATTTTTAATCTGAGAATAGTGGCAGGCAAGTATTAGAAAATCTTTACAGACGTGCTTTGGTTTCCTCACCATGTTTTCACCTGCACCTACTTAGGTTAGTACCCCTACCATTTTTTCAGACGTCATATAGGTACCTACTACTAGAGCTACTACTAACTGATTACTACTTACTACTAATGTGTCAATTAATTCAACGTTTAAAAAAACAACCTTCATATAAAATACTTAAGGTGCTTTAGTATGCATATTTATTTAACATTTTGGTCTTTGGCCTCTGGTAAACGATTATACGAGTACCTTATTTTTTTATTTTTTTTATTTTATTGACAATTAAAGAAAATATACAAAAAATGATTCTTCACTCCCTTAAACCAGTGCTGGTTTGTCTGAGAGTTGCCTACACATGGCAAGTAGGTAATTCCAACAATAGATTAGCACAATATCAAATACTAATTTCATTCAAACCAAAATACAGTAGGTATAACGTCGGTACGATTTTGGTAGATAAAGTTTATTTTATTTCATGCGTATCCACGGAATGAAAACAATCCTACTTACCTACTGTTTGTTCCCTCAGAGCCGTGTACAACATATTATCACAGAATACATGATGTAAAAAGGTAAATTTCAGGATTTGGATTTCCTACCTTATCTATCTATCAGGAGGTAAACAAAAAATTTTAAGTTTTCATGAAAAATAATTATCTTAAAACTTATTAATTTCGAAGTTTATGATGTACCTAAGTACCTATTTTAGTTTTTAATCATAGGGAGGTATGGTAAAGTAAAATATATCTAAATACAACTGTATACCTACTTAACTATTTCGGACATTTTGATACAAACCTTCGCAAAACAAAAAATCTTATTGTCTTTGCTGTATACATCTCTCGGCATTTGCTATGAGACATAACAGAGCTCTCAGATTTACCATCAATTGGCTTTTCTTCACCAACTTCAACATCTTCATTAAATGTATTATCTTCTCCTTGAATCAGTAGCTCAGAACATGGCTCATCTATAATATTGATGTCTCCTTCTCTATTTACGGCAATTTTATTACAAAATGAGTCCTTCAATCTCAACCAATTCTGATGTAACGTGGTCGTACTATTTGTATCATCACATTTAATTTTAATATTGCACGTGGTAAAAGACCGACATTCGAGACATGCCTCGTATTTAATATCTAAATCTTCACCGTTGAACTTGGCTGTGGTTGCATTGTCTAATGCTATATCATAATGATTATCTTTGTCAACCACCACGGTAGTATTGTTTGGAGAGTCCACGGAAATTTTACTATTTGTTTTGTTGATGGTGATTGTAGAAAAATTTTCATGTTCTATGGTAAAAACTAATTGGACTGATATATATCCATCATTTTTTCCTTTCGTTTTCTTTTCTTCTTCTTCTATTTTCTTAGTACTATCACCAATACTTGAATAACTTTCTGTTAAACTCTTTTGAGAAATTGATGATTTTGATTTTATAGTCTCCGTTTCAATCGTATCGCAACTGATCATATCAAAATACTCTCTTTCCTCCTCAGTCCACTCTAGAAAAACTTCTTCATCTTCTATCACGTAATTAGTAATAATGCGAGTTTTATTAGGAAATGTTACGATATGAATTCCATCTTTATTAAGGAGAATATTAGTTCCATCCATTCGTCTCGAAAATATCTCCCCTAAACAGTAGTCAGTAGCTGTCCGAGTTAGTAACTTCTCAATATCAACAGGATCATTATTGATCCATTTTTTTCTCAGACCATTTGTATCAATAGTTTCGAATTCTTCAATAAATAATTCATACTCAGGTTTAATTTTCAAACTTACGTTATCCTCGTTTATAGTATTCTTAGATGATTTGTTTTTGGGCTTGTCTTTATTCTTTTCTTTATCTTTTACCTTTTTGTTTTTATCGAAACTAGTTTCGCTAAGAACATTTTCAGCATTTTCTAGATTTACGACTTTTTTTCCATATTTAGTAATTTTAATAAACGAGCCATCTGATTTAAGTACCTCTATGTCCCCAGATGTTTTAAAAATAAGAACCTCACCAGTCAAACTTATGCAGCGCATATCTTCACCAAGGTATGGTAATGGATTTAAGTAGTATTGTTTAATGTGGGAAATAACTGGAGAATTATGATCATGTACGGTTTCCGTAATATGTCCGTTTGGCCATGTGACAAAAAGTGAATGAAATGATCGTGTCTCAATTGTTTTTGTTGTATCAGCGCTTAATTTCCGAGATGGAGATTTTGACATAAATTCTTTGAGTGTAGTATTTTCTAGTGAAGTATCAGGTTGAATAGGAACATGGTATGATTGTTTGTAAATATTAATTAAAACTTGATCTTTACTATTTATCCTAAAAGACTCACATATGTCAAGTACCTCGGCTTTTATGGATTCTCCAATAGCTTTATGAACCCAAAATTCATTACAGCCATTACCAGGAACTACGTTAAGAATAATGTATTCAAGATTCATCGGTATGATTAATGTATATAAGCTACAAACACGAGTGCCATCTTTAGAGAAAAATGTCGCATCTTTTCCAAAAACTTCCACTCTTCTATCTTCCAAATCATAGCCTGTAAATGGTTTTTTAATAATTGTTACTGAAGTGTTTGAATCTGTACCAGAAGTTTTAAAAAATTGTTTCAAATTTTTCGGAGTAGAAATTGCAGGTGATTTAGCCCTTTTACTGTTTTTGGAATCAATTTCCACTGAGGAAGGAGTTGTTGTACATGCTTTCGAAGACGTTGGTATGGTACTTGTTGCATTAGGACTAGATTCTTCAATTGTCGCTATTGTTTGATATTTTAGAGAGCCTTCTATCAGAAGATCCATATCTACTTCCATATTCTCTATACATGATTTGAGTGCAAACGGATCCATCACTTCTTTAGACATAGAGTGCTTTTTTAATAGTAATTTTTCATCGTATATATTCTCTTCGTTTACTATCCAGTCATAATTGTCTTCCAAGACAAAGTCAAAAAAATCCTGTAAACATACTGGTGTCGGTAAATGACAACGCCATTCTTCACGTGCTATTCCATCTGTGTCGTAACTATTATGGAACATCAATATGAAACAATCTGTCACTTCACAGTACTTATAATCGACACAGTTGTATTTATTAAAAGCTTCAAGCATGATTTGTAATGCACTTATCCCAGTAAAATCTTCAAATAGTTCAAACTCATCGATCATATGGTTTATAGGTTTTCCATTTGCAATTTCTGCAGCAGACACTAATTCACTTATATCTGGACAATCAAATAGATATTTTATTCGTTGAACATCAGAATCTTCAGCGGAAGACACGCGAGATACGTTTTCGCTTTTAGTCATTGTAGGGAAAGAAGGCATGACATTACTAGAACTTCGATGCAAAGAAGGACAAGCAGGAAGTGGTTCAGCAAAAATGCTCCGTTTTAAATATTTCTTTTTAAAATCCGATACAGTAGACGGCGGCAGATGTTGCTTCTTAAGAGAACTTCTGTTATTGTAAAGTTTACGACATGCCAAAATATGAATTAACCTATTTAGTTCTGCAGTTTCTATATCTTCTCTATCAAAACAAGACAAAAGTACATTCACGTGGAAATTTATTTTAGCTTCAAGTTCACCATGTGGTCGTGTCTGATTTTGCCAAAGTCTGTTAATAGGCATACCAATCAAAGATGACCAGATAATACTATTAATATTCATATTACCTAAATGGAAGGTGGTGTACTTGGCAGAATCACCATAGTTAATAATAATAGGGTCTTTATGAGTCTCATATTCTTCACCTTGGGTTATGCGATAAGACTTCTGATTAGTATCTGATTTACACAGTGTGTTAAATACATGTTTTACGAGTATTTCAGCTTTTTCTATTTTATGGTCGACTTTTAAACCGCTGTTTTGGGGTAGATCCGATAACTTAGTGGTAGGCAATGACGACGAACTACAATTCTTGTCAACTTGGTCATATTTACAAACAGTTTGAAGGATGCTGTCTAAAACTGAAAATGTAGTTACGCATTCCAATGGTAAATCATCAATTTGCTCATTATAATATTTTTTTAATTCTTCATCTACTGTTTCTTCCGGAATCTCAATAATGTTCATGTTTTCAAGGTAGTGAACATGCTGTCTCGTCAGATCCTGTAGATCATACATAAGAAAACACAATTCATCATATATTTTATCTGGATCACCAGATAAGTTTTCATTGTTCAAGTATGGCGGGGAAAATACAACAAAAGCAGTATTTTTATAGTCATTTGTAGAATCTGTATGAATCCGTAATAACTGCAAATCCTCCCAAAATTTGAGGGACTTCTCTGCTAGTATTTCTGTTTGACTCTGACCCCTCTTCGTAGCACGGAATAGGGTTGAAGGGACTTTATTGTTGATCAGATCTATTCGAACTTGAACTATAGCGGTTAATGGTATTCCAATCTTCACTAAGCAACCTGGTAAATATGGTTCTACAAAACCTGTGACAGCTACATAAATATTAGGGCCGTCTACAGGAAAGTCATCAACATAGACTCTATCTCGCCACTCTTCTCCCCTGACTCTCAAAAGGGTATTGTACTTTTTACCTTCTTCTGGTTCAGGAGTTGGTATGGTAGATGATGCATCGGGTATATTTTTTTTCCCTTTTCCTTTAGGAGATGGTGGCATTGGTTCAATAGGATCGGGTGATTTGGCATTAACTGTTCCTCTTACTTCAGCTCTATCTATCATTGTGGCAGACTCTCTTTGCATTCCTTTTTTTACCTCTAATTTGTGCATTTTTATAAAAATATACTCTTCTTTCATTTTCAATATAAGATGTTTAATGATTAGGGCTTGAATATCGGGAGGTATATCTTTCTTATCTTTAAGATAAGCTTGACCTTCTTCAAAAACTCGAAGGTGTTCATCCTTGACTTTTTTCTCACCACCAAGTTGATTTACCATGAAAATAGTTTCGGTTTTACATATATTTTTAATGACAAATCGCTTTTCTTGAGCAGCAAAGAGTTCAAATTTACTCAAGTAAATCCTGTCTTGATCACTACCCGCTGCCTCGATAAGAATCACTTTTACATTCCAAGTCTCGTCATTTAATACAGCTTCCTCTATACAAGTTCGCCATTCATTTTCATCGGCTATGATTTTTCCTTTCTTTGGGCCCATTATAATTCTTACTTCTTTAATTACGCAAGCATTTACTGAATTTAGTGAAATAATTATAAATGATGTGGATAGGTACCTATTTTCCGTATTGTTCTTTGTTGTTGCAATCAAATCGACGCGTAACTTAAGACAAACCGCTAGCACCACGGAACACTATTAATATGTCAGCTATTTCTGTCTACGTGACATAAGATTTGATTTTAAGTAGGTACAAATTTTATATTTAAATCCATAACATATGGTTTTAACAAGGAACAAGGTCTCACTACTAATCGCCAGGAGCTATAGCGATAGAGTATAATCAATTTTATTTTTCAATATGTTGTTATGTTGGTATGTTATGGTTGATAACCTAAGTACATGATTATCTTTAAATATTCATCTAATTGTATTTTCATCCTATTTTAAGAAAATAATTTGAGTGCCTACTAGACTACAGATTTATTCATCTATGTCGTAAAAATATTCATAGATAGGTACAGTCAGCAACAGAAGTCGTTGAACACAATGAAGTTCCAAAAAACCTACACATTACTATACTTACCTACCATAAATTACTGATTAAAGTTAACTACAAAATAACCTTGTCAGCATAGAAATACAAAAGTCCCCGAGCTCTGTTATGCCATAAATCGCTAAACATTACTAGCGACAAAAATAAATTATCAATATAAAATCCAAAATTCGCTGAACATATATTATTTTTATTTAAACGACTTAAAAAAAGGAGGAGGTTATATGTTCGACTATATGTATATTTTCATATATGTTAATCGATTTCTCCGCCAATTGTCAACCGATTTTCAAAATTCTTTTTTCAGTCAGGATTTGATGATGGGATCCTGGGGAAAATGAGGGCAACCCTTAAATTTTATAAGATTTTTTTTCATTCAAAATTATTATTTTCTTTTTAGTGTTCCGTACTGCAAAAAGTAAAAAAAAGAAACCCTTATAGGATCACTTTCTTGTCCGTGTGTCACCACCGATTATCTGAGGACCTAGCAAGTTGAAATTAATACTAGATACTGAGGTCTATAGTCCCTATTAGGTGTATAAAAATCAAGGTCCTGAATCAACACGATAAAAAGATATGGCCAATTTTAGATTTTCGCGAAAACCTCTAAGTACCAAAATTTACCTTAATTTTCAACTTTTTTTAGTTTTTGGAATTTTCCCTTTACTTGTGCTGTAAGACCTGGCTTTTAACCAAAATTCACAGTTCTAGGTCAACCGGAAGTACCCTATAGGTTTTGGGTCGAAAACCTATATGGTCTAGACCTAGAATCACGAAATTTGGCAAAAAGCAAGGTCTTAAGGCAGCACAAATAAAGAAAAAAATCCAAAAAATAAAAAAAGTTGAAAATTAAAGGTTGTCCCCATACATACATACATAGTTACCACTAATTAAGATGACCTCTGAGTTGTATCGGCGCTCATACAATTTAGAGGTATAGCTTAATTGGCACCAACCTCAAATAAGATAATCGAAAAGAAATTGAAAAACTCCTCGAGACTCCATTACGGAACCCTCGGTGCGCGAGTCCGACTCACACTTGACCGGTTTTTTTCTACTTAAGTTTGGTAAAACTCTCCTAGTGCAAAAATAGTAAAAAAGGTTTTGTTTTTATTTTTTTGAAATTTAAATTTGAATGAAAAAAATAAAAAACTACAATAGTAACTTTTTAATGATTGCATTTGATAACACAACTATTGTTTTGCTTAAAAAGCAAATGGAAAATGTAATAAATTCCGAATACCACAGCTCAAAATATATTACATTAAAAAAACGGAAATTTCGAAATATCTCGAAAATGGTGGCACTTTTACTCAGGTCATTTTTGTATATTTGTTAGGTGACCCACCCACCTATCTCCCCCTTAAGTTTTTCGTACTACTTACCGCACAGCTTGTATAATTATAATAGTTAATTTGTTTTATTTTATTGTTTCTATAATATAAATAAAAAAAAAAATAACCTTAAAAATATGAATCGATTTTTTAACATCATAGAAAAAAATAACGTAATTTTTTTAGGTTTGGAATATCGTAGATAGATATCATACATAGATTTTATTAAGTGCAATAATATTGCAATAAAAATAAATAGATTTGTTATTTAGAAAAACATGAAAAATAAAAAAATGTATTTTCTTATAAATTCACGAAAGGAAACTTGACACGATACTTTTATACCTACCCAATGATTGTGTAACACTAATATTCAGAATAGTCGCCGTAACTAGACTTGACTAATAACTTTGAATTAGTGTTGAGCGACTTATTGCATATTAGTGCTCAGCTGCTCTACTTATTTCGAGTTAGTGTTCAATGACTTATGGTAGGTATAATCATGTTCAGCAACTTAAGGAATATTGGTAATCAGCCTTGTTTGTAACTTTGAAATGACAACCTTGTTTTGTACTCAACTGTGGTTAGTGATTTATGACAGTTTTAGTCCTCAGTGGTTTTGTAAATTTGAATCTGTTCATTGACTTTCGTTGCTGACTGTACCTATATGTAGTAGGTATTTATTGGCTTGTTTATTAGGTCATATTAAAACTGTATTACGATAAATAAATGCTAGTATTTTGTTGCATGTTAGTGGGTACGTTTCGTGTTGTCAATAATAAATTATGAATATACTTACTTCTATCTTCGTTATTCGTCCTAAATATTTTTTTTCTGATCGACAGAAAACCAAAATAATAGCTTTATCATCTGATAAATAATATACCTACCTAGGGTTGCCATCCGTCCGGGTTTCCCCAGATTTGTCCTAGTTAACTAGAGCCGGGCGGGGTTTCATTTGGAGTCCGGGTTTAATAACGAACTAACTTTATATCTGCCGCTGACCATCCGTCACTTTTGTCATGAGCTCCCTGAACCTCTGTAGAGGTTTTCCCTAGATAGGTACTACATCATAGGGTACTTCAAAAGAGCAGTAAGAGAGTGTATGCAAGGTCGGCAGCGCGTTCGTGACGTGACGCCTCTGGTGTTGCAAGCGTCCATAGGCTACGGTAACCGCTTACCATCAAGTGGGCCGTAGGCACCTAGTGGTATAAAAAATATGACCAGGTTGTAGCTCCAAAATCCGGGGATTTCACGCTTTTTGTCCTGGTTGCAATTTTTCATAATCTTTCTGCCGCAGCCAGTCATCAGACGGCACAGTTGTCGATGTTAGTTGCCAATGATGTTATCCCCAGTTACGGTTGTTTAAAGTTTAGTTGTTGTTGTTCACATACATAGGTGAATCTCAAAAACATTAAATCACATCCTCGTCCTCGCATCAATTTCCTACTTTCACATGACCTTTGAACTCTACTCGATTGCCAAACTCTTAGAAACCTACTGAGCTACCTACTATTCCGCTGGTTAAACGCATACCCTGAGAGTAGCGTTGCCAACCTTAGTGCAAGTATTAGCGGAACATTTGCAATCTGTTGCGGGACATGCATGGTTAAAAAACTGATTTTGTATGGACATATCAGATGAATAGCTACTCCGAACCGAGCTTTATCCAGTGATTGTAAAATCGGCCCTAAATTCATTAGTGTAAAACCTAAGAAACGCATCCTGGCAGGATCGCCATGTGGTTTGTTGCTCCCAGACAACACTCCACAGTGTTGTTAGTTATTGCTCCACTAATTGACAGCAAATTGTGACATTGATTCATTTGGGACTATCATTATTTTAGGCCAATGGGAACTTAATTTTTTTAATAAAACGAGTCATAGGTAGGCTAAGTAATTATTTCACTCCACTGTATAGGTATACATATTACGTCAAATATATTTTTTAAACATCTGGCAATAATTTTTCTATCCAATCTTTTATGTTATTCATTCCTTTTCTATTTATTGAATGCCCCAATCGCTCCATAACATAAAACTCCCCATTAACTCCAAGTTCCTTCATTTGATCATAAGTTGATTGTCCCCAATTCAGGTTAACTAAGTCGTCACTGTCCCCATGTATTACTAAAAGTGGTGGCACTGAAAGAAAAAAATATCCATGATTTATTTCCATTGACTAAGTAGGTAAACAGACGGCCTTAATCTGAAAGGCCACTCAAATTGAGTGACCATTGAGTGTCCACCCACTCAACTTTTACATTCCCAACCACTGATCAAGAAGGCGATGATAGCTCAGTGGTAGTGACGTCGGACACTGCGGCGAAGGTCCTGGGTTCCAATCCTACAATGAGCTTGAGCTTTTGATGAAGGAAAACATAGCGAGGAAACGCGGTACTTTGTAGTACTCGTCTGGCTTCCACCCTCAAGTTGATAAATCTGTCACAAAAAACCTGGTGTGTTCCAGCAGTTACACATAAAAGCCAGTTGCCTTTAAGGCATTGTAATAAGGTATACAACACATTGGCAATACCGGTATTTCTAATGTCTATAGGCGACGGTATTCACTTACCATTAGGTGACCCGCCTACTTGGTGGTGAGCGTGATCAACTGGACATCCACCAAATTTCAACCCATTGGAACATAGCCATGAAAAGGTTTTAATTGTAATTTAAAATTGATTTTGTTTTTCTATCCCATTTCAATTTCACTCAGTAAATTTTGGATAACACTTGTGTATCAAGTAATTGTTGTTAAAGATTTTATTCGAATCGAAAGTAAAATTAAACAATAAAATAACCAAGTGCCACGCAGCGTAGGGTTCCGTAGTTGGCCGTCACTTCAATTAAGATTTCTAATAGAATTTATAAGAAATTTTCCTTTTTACTTCTTCAAGTATTTTGTACGAAACTACGAAGGTTCTTGTTGTCTGCAGAACTCTTAAAAAATTTTCGTTTTAATATTGTCTACTACTTACATTTAGCACCAGAAGATTGCTTGATATCCTGGTATACTACAGAGTTTTGGTTTAGAAAGGAACTGAATACAAATGCACCAGCAACATTACGGTCCCACCGGTATGCTGTGTGGTATGACAATGATCCACCCATTGAGAAACCACCTATGGAGAACAAAATGAAACTGAAAATGATTTATACAATCTATCTAAATATACTACAATTGTATCACAGACCATGAAGGCAATGTAAAATGTGATGCAAATAGCTTACTACCTGTTGTACATGGAACAAACAATTCAAGAAATGTATAGAAATATATCTTGCTATCTCAGGGCTCCGACCGATCTCAATGTTTTTATCTTAGATTTTCAAGAAGTTTGGCTCATGGACCGGCACATTTTTTAAAATAATTTGGATCTAACATAGAAACACTCTTTTTGAGTATGATGATGAATACAAATTTAAACTACACTCACCAATAATAATTCTATTACTGGGTATCCCAGCATCATTCTCCTTCTTTATGAGATCTTTTACTGTAATCTCAATATTTTTTATTGAATCTAATATCTCTGGTGCGTCAGGGGATATGCCAGCACGGTCGAACCACACATTGCTCATGTGTCCACCAGATGGGGTGTAAGGTTGTAAGGGTGCTGTAGGGTACATAACTTTGATGTGTGGAAAAGAAAAATTCTTAGACATAAGTCGCACCCATTCTTTCATGTCAGCTCCTGAAGAACCTATTGGAACAAATACCATTAATTTAATTAAACATTTGATGGCACACTGAGTAAAAATTATGATTTGTTTGTTTGATAGTTCCGAATTTTAATAATGCCTTGTGTTTGTATCAAATGTCATATTTTTATAAGACCCTCCATTTTTTATAAAATTTGCCAATATTAAAAAATGACATCATGTGGTGAAAACAAATTACCAAATTAATAATATATTTAAAATCAAACTAAGTAAGTGTGTATCCAATTTAGGAAAAATTCCATCCTGCATACTGGCCATTATGCTGGTTGGCCGGTGTGACCCCATACTGCTGAACTGTTCCAAAACGATATTGGTAGACTCATGCAAGGCTCTTCTTCGCTTCTTTATTTAGCCTTAAAAATTATCCTCGCGGCTTTGCTTGCACACACCCAATAATTGGGTAGGTATTTTTTAAATGTGTCTGCTAATAATGTATCACAAATTATAACCCCAAAATAATTAAAATAAAATGTAGGAAAGTTCTAAAATCAAAACATAACTACTGAAAAATCATGCTCTAAAAAGTATATAAAACAAGAAAATACTCTCATTGAAATTGTTGTACAAACTATTTAATACATATTCATAGTGATGTTTAGAGAATAGCCATGATACAATACCTACATTTTTAAGTCATAATAAGCTTTAATGTAAAATGCATCATGCTATACATCTAGACTGACCATATACATAAATATGAGGTGGCATAAGACTGCATAAAATATTTTCATCTAAGGTAATCATGCAATCAGTCATCAACTACCTATTAGACGAGTTGTGGGGTTGGTTAGCATGTGGAGTAGGTCAGTAGGACCTCCTCAATAGGTTTCTGGTGACTAAGCTTTCTAAAGTTTTGCATCTTGAGATGTCTTGATTATTCTGGGACCATAGCCATGCACACATTTGTAGCCAGTAGTAGTGTGTGTGTAGATAATTATGAACTTCAGCATTTCTGATAAACCTTTGACATTTGTTATTTGTTAGCTCTTTGTATGATGTTTACCACTGGATGATCCACACAGTTGGACTACATAGAACAACTGTGTTTGAAATCTATTTTCAAAATAGTTTTGTATATCACCAGCTTGTTGACAATTTCTACCTATCATCCACTAGAGACAACATTATCTTATAGTCCGTCTCTCTTTGCCCGAACATGTTTTCTCCAAGTTAATCTATAGTTGTGATGCATTTCCAAGTACTTGAGTTTATTATTGTGAGTGAGCTGCTGGTAGCTCAATTATATTAGTGGATACAGTGGATAGTAACTTTTTTTAGGGTTGAAAGTTACATGAACTGACTTTGTAGTACATGCTTTAAATCCTCCATATTTTTAGTGGATTGCAGAGCTTTGGAAGCTTCCATGCAGCTAGCATTAGATGTAAGTATAGCTGTCATCTGTGAATGAAGGTGGCTATATTTATGGCAAGTTATAGGTATTTACCTGAACCATGGAAAAACAAAACCGTAGCAGTATGTTTAGCTCCAGTATGTTTTGACAAATGTAGGGCACCTAATTTAGACATCTCACAATTGAAATATTTGAATCATAAGTAAATTTGATTGAAATTTTTGAAACCTTCTTTAGGCAACCTCTAGGCACGTATAAATCCGTGCGTACAATAGTTGGCACGTAGTGAGTGATTATACTCTCTTGGTATTTTTTTTATAGTTTGTAATTTAATGATTATATTCAATATTCTAAACCTCTTTCCTTGTTTACCTTTAACGTGCGCTAGCTAAAAAAAACGTTGTGTATCCTCTTTGGCGCTATAGTAGGGGAGGCAATGATGCTAAATTTGTAGTTACTCGAGCGTATTTGGGACCTACTGGAATTTGAAGATAAGGTGGAATAAAGAAAAAAGGGTTAATGTG
Source organism: Ochropacha duplaris (assembly GCA_951361185.1). Lineage (NCBI taxonomy): Eukaryota > Metazoa > Arthropoda > Insecta > Lepidoptera > Drepanidae > Ochropacha > Ochropacha duplaris. The sequence continues at coordinate 10,118,370 of OX592690.1, forward strand.
ATATTTTCCCCTTCAGCGGTGAGGGGAGCGTCTACAGGGTTTCAAAAATGTTAAAAAAACAGTCACCAAGAAATACTCGAGCGCGTCAGATATTAATAGGGTAGTCGCGCCACGTCTGTCTGATAACGGAAAAATAATAATCTGCCGTTTTGCGTGGTGGGAGTGGCCGTACGAAGGGGTCAAAAATATTTAAAAAAAAAAATACTCGAGCGCGTCAGACATTGATAAGGGATGTTAAGTGAACCCTCCAGTAGCTCCTATTTTAAAGACTGACGATTTGGACGCGACCATCAGTCAGGGCCGATTTTTGAAAATGAAAAAAAAAACGTGACCTTGAAATACTCGAGCGCGTCAGATTTTTATACAGACGGTTCATCTTGATGTCTTTGTTGTACTGACCCATAATCTGATAATTATGTTGAGGGATTTCCTTAATCTGACGGTTTGAAAAAAAAAAAATATAAAAAATATCGAAATCTCGAAAATGGTTCAAGATATCGAAAAAATGTCTGCACAAAAGTTGTAGTGAATTTAATTTTCTCAATATTTTTTATGAATACATATGCCAAAAAACCCATTGGAAACGAGATATTTGCAATAAATGATTTTTTGACCTTTGACCTTGAAAAATCAGTAGTCGCGGGCACCCTAAGATAAGTAGCTTTTGAGACAAGTTTTAGGGTGTCAAAATAAAGGTTTATACAAACAAGTTAGTAGCTGACTATCTCTGATTCTGAGGTGAAACTCATAATATTCCTGGACTATACACTTAATAATTATTTTAGCTACTTCGGCTTGTGCAAATCGGCAGATTATGATATTTCCGTGATTCGTGACTAATTTCCTTCAAAATAAAAAATAAACTAATCGCGCTCGAGAAAATACAGGTGATGTTTTTTTTTTGCAACTTTGCGAGTCTCCAATTTTCTTTCGTCACGCCCAAATTGTCAGATTATTGAAATGTACACTATTTCGCATGTACCTAACTTACCTTACCTTAATCTGACGCGCTCGAGTATTTCAAACCATCGATTTATTTTTACTAATCTGACGGGCTACCCTAGACGTTCAACACTATATAGAGGGCTCAGATTTGGTGAGAGTACTTTACAAGGTGCAAGGTTGCCCCCCTTATGTTAATCTGCCGCGCTCGAGTAAATCCCGAAATCCCCTATTCGCCTCCCCTACCACTAGCTAGCTAGGATCATTCTCTTTGGCTAGGATTGCTAGGAAGGAACTTACCTATTAAGACGATACCAAAAAAAATTTGAGCTTTTTGAAATAGTTTTATTACACTATGGCATAATTAATGGATATTTTTTTTTATAATATGCCTATTGACTATTTGATTAATGGTTTGGTTGACGTGAAAACACGATTGGATTACATTTCCTCGATAGAATTTAATTCCGAAAAGACCTCTTCTTTCTTTTATTTTTGCATTTTATTCTAAAATCATAACGAATTTCATAGCTTAACTCCATTCAAAATATGGGTATTAGGTATTTAAAAAGTCTGCTTGAAAATATTTTTGATAAATCAGCGTAATTAATTTTTAATCAATTTTTATTTGGTTTGGCGCTTACGTTTTTTTATCTGGGAGCGAGCGCATTTTTGCGCTCTCTTTCTTCGCATCTGGAAGTAAATAACTCTGTCACTTTCGTAGCTCCACCCAGTGGCCCCCAGTCGGCCTGCAGGCTTTGTCAGTGATAGATCTGTGTCGAATCGTCTCATAAATATTATTGTTGTATTTGTTTGAGTGCGTCTCCAAATTTTTATTTTATTTGACTATTGAATAATGTGTAATCATTACATTACCGATATGGGAATTAAGTCTAAAAGACAACGAAAAATAAGCAAATTCCAACACAAAAAACGCCTCAGAGAAAAAGCTCGTATAATGACGGAAAATAAAAAGTGAGTATACAATACATTTATAATAAATAGCATGTTGAATAATTATTATAACTAGGTATATAATAAATTTTATTAATAATTGTATGTATCTTAGACCCTATCCAGTCTCTGTATGGTTGATATCTATATAATATACTCGTAAAAGAAAGTTGTGTTAGTTACACTATTTATAACTCAAGAACGGCTGAACCGATTTGGCTGAAAATTGGTGGGGAGGTAGCTTAGGACCAAGAGACGGACATAGGATTAATAAATACGAAAAAATCACAAAAAAAGAATAATGAAGAAAATTATTTTTTTGTATTGAACGACTTTTTGACATGTCTCGAGATCGGACTGACAGATGATGTTTTAGTTTCACAATCGGTGGAGCTGAAATCGCGTTCTAAGTTTTTTTTGCAGGGCAGGACAACGTCTGCTGGGCCCACTAGTATATTATAAATCATCTTGGCTTGAATAAGAGTTTTTTCAGGGGACTTTATTTCTGAAAATTTAATATTTATATACAAATTTGATTTTACAGAGCCAACCGATCAACATTACATACATGGTTACAAAATTACAACGCCTCCGGAGCTGACCTTGGAGCATACATGTGAATCGGACAACAGAAGAATAGAGTCGCCATTGTCATTTTTAAATATGGAATTAAATATTTTAAAAAAACTCCTATCTCATCCCTCGTCCACATATTATAAACAACACCGACGTAAAAATTCAGCTTTCTAGGTCCTAGGGTTTAGACTGGGCGTTGATGAGTCAAGTGAGTCAGGTCTTCTCATTTTTCATACCAACTTTGAACTCCCGTTTCACCTCTTCAGGGGTGTAATTTAAGAAAACGCTAAAACACGTATTTCTTTATTTCTAATTATTAGCTTAAAAACACAGTTTCATGCTTCTAGCTTCAAAAATGACGGAATTCCATACAAACTTTCAACCCCCGGTTCACCCCCTCAGGGGTAGAATTTAAAAAAAACCCTAAAATACGTGTTTTTAGGGTTCCGTACCTCAAAAGGTAAAAAAAGGAACCCTTATAAGATCACTCTCTTGTCTGTCTGTCTGTGTATCACCACAGGATTATCTCAGGAACGGGTGGACCTAGCAAGTTGAAATTTATACCAGACTAGCTTTTGCCCGCGACTCCGTCCGCGTAGAATTAGTAATTTGCGTAGCTTATTTTTTATCCCATCTGCTTTTTAGAGTTCCGTACAAAAAAACGGACCTTTATAGTACCACTCGTGCGTCTGTCTATCCGGACATGTCACAGACATTTGCTCCGAATCTACTCAACCAAATCTGGTAGGATGGTGTAATTCTATGACCCAAACACGGATGTGCAAAGTAAATATATATTTTTTTAAATAAGGGTAATTTTCGGGGGACAAATTAGGTACTTAGGAAATAAAAAAAAATGTTTTGCAAACCTTACTGTGTCATATAGAAAATGAAAGGGCTCGTTTTCTTAGAATCTTAAATATATTTTTGTTAGTATTGTAAAATAAATAGTTTTGATTTTATTCATCACACCTAACCTATGAGAATTCTATCAATTGAAAATAAAGTGGTAAACTCATCATAATACATTCACTGACTTTGGCATTGTACGGAACCCTGTCCACGCGAGTTCAACTCGAACTTGGCTGGTTTTTTCATAAATATCCAGACAGACAGTCATAAATCAGTTCAACGGTTATTGATTCCCCATACAAACTTTCTACTCCTTAAGGGGTGATTTCTGGGATAAAAACTATTCTATGTTCTTTCCCGGGACTCAAACTATCCCTATACCAAATTTCATTTAAATCGGTTTGGCGGTTTAAGCGTGAAGAAGTAACAGACAGACAAAAAGAACTTAGTTCAGCGGTATTTGATTTCTCATACAAACTTCCACTCCCCTTTTCATCCCCTTAAAGGGTGATTGTTGGGATAAAAACTATCCTTTGTTCTTTCCCGGGACTCAAAATATCCCTATACCAAATTTCATCTAAATCGGTTTGGCGGTTTAAGCGTGAAGAAGTAACACAGACAGACAAAAATAACTTAGTTCAGCGGTATTTGATTTCCCATGCAAACTTCCACCCCCTTTTCATCCCTTTAAATAGTGACCGTTGGGATAAAAACTATCCTTTGTTCTTTACCGGGACTCAAACTATTCCTATACCAAATTTCATCTAAATCGGTTCGGCGGTTTAAGCGTGAAGAAGTAACAGACAGACAGACACACTTTCGCATTTATAATATTAAGTAAGTATGGATACTGAGGTCTATAGTCCCTATTGGGTGTATAAAAATCAAGGTCCTGAGTCAACACGATAAAAAGATATCGGCAAATTTAGATTTTCGCGAAAACTTGTAAGTACCAAAATTTACCTTAATTTTCAACTTTTTTTATATTTCGGAACTTTTTCTTTATTTGTGCTGTAAAACCTCGCTTTTAACCAAAATTGACAATTCTAGGTCAACCGTAAGTACCCTATAGGTTTTGGGTCGAAAACCTATATGGTAGTTCCCGTTGACCTAGAATCACGAAATTTGGCAAAAAGCAAGGTCTTACAGCACAAATAATGGAAAAATTCCAAAAAATGGAAAAAGATGAAAATTAAAGGGTGCCCCCATACATACATAGTAAGCCCCAATTAAGATAGACCTCTGAGTTGTATCGGCGCTCATATAATTTAGAGGTCTAGCTTAATTGGCAAAAACTTCAAATAAGGTAATCGAAAACGTAATCTATTGACAAGATTGTACGGAACCCTCGGTGCGCGAGTTCGACTCGCACTTGACCGGTATTTTTCTTTTGTAATTGTTAGTCTAAGAACAAAGTTTCATGATTCTAGCTTAAAAAATGACCGACTTTCATACAAACTTACAACCCCTTTTTTACCCTCTTAAGGGTTGAATTTCAAAATTACTTTACACACAGCACTTTTAAAATTTGTGTTTAAAAATTAATAAAAAGAAAACTATTTATAGAATATTTGACTTCTCAACCCCCCATTTTAAATTAACTTACTACACATATACCTTGAAAATCCGTTCAGCTGTTACGGAGCTACGTGGTACAAATAAATGCGAAAGTTTGTTGTAGTACAAACAAACACACAAATTTTCGCATTTATAGTATGAATATGATTTCAGTATTTAGATAATTATGTATATTAGTCATTAAAAATAAATATAAGCCCTGTTTACGCTAGAATTACTTAGATATTTAATCAATATATATTTAAATTAGGGCCGAGCCAAATAAAGATAATAAGTTAGTTAGTTAGTAGTAGAAATAAACAAATTCATTGTATTTTTGCGGCTCCATGCCTCCTCTATTCTAAAACTTCAAAACACTGTCAGGCACAGGCGCACACAATAATATTTGCGGTGCGTTCCCGATGTTTCTATGCGAGGCGCTCCTCGCGTCCACTGTTTAACCACGCCCATCAAGCTATGATTTATTTTTTACGTATCACCTTAATTAAAAAAATTGGGTATTTTTGTTGTGTATTTTTATTCCTGACCATAGATACAAGGTCTTTCAGTCGCACACATTTTCAGTTTTAATAGGCATAGCTCCAGTAGTGAAAATACACTCTTTGTATAGGTCTACCAAGAATTATATATTCTAAGGATAGGTAGGTAACTCTTAATACCTATTTGCAGCAAATACCTATCAATTAAGAAAAAAAGAAAGATAACAACTACGTTGGGACAATCTCTCTTTCTAACCCTACTTACCCTTAATGAAAGAAAGAGAGATTGTCCGTACGTAGTTGTTATCTTTTTCGCAATTATGCATTTAGAGTTACCTATCAAGTATCAAGATCGTTTAGTCCAATTTCCCCCAGTATTGCACACAACAAATTTTTATTTCCCCATTTGCCATGAGATTCTGGTAGACCTCTACAGTCACGTTATATCACATTCACTGTAAAATCTAGTCCTCGACCGTGTACACGTCAGTCAGGTTTTACTGAAATTGCCAGCTGTTCTACTAAAACTTTTCACGGACTTTTTGGGACAACCTGAAAAGTCTCGATACACGCCTTAATTTCATTTCACTTCACTTGTGCTCTTAGATGGATCTTTATTGGACAAACTACCACTGATATTTATTCAATAAAACTCAAAGTACACGAATTTAATGAAAATAAAATGAAAACGCAACGTCACTTCGCAAGTTCCCGCCAAAAAGTCCTAAAAATAAAGAACACAGTTAGTGTTGCCCACAATAATTTTATACTCCCCCGTATAAAATACATAATGATACCTTATTAAATAAAAATCAAAAAAGGGGGTTGAGACTTCATAAGTTTTATGATTAAATTAAATTAAAAAAAACTAGACCAGGCAAGGAAAAACCATACTTTACGCTACAATTTAAACCATATTTAAATATTATCGTGCTTACTATAGTTTGACCGAAACCGCTGTACCGCGCCTTAGGTATGTGCGCGGCGAGACGGGTGGGGGGGGTGTATCGGCCGTCAATGAGCCGTGAGATTAAATATTCCAAGATGGGTCCTGCCTGAGTTATCTCGGAAGCACTGTATATTAGCGCCCATCGCGTTTATACAGGGGCTATTTTTTGGGTAGCATTTAGAGTTTAAACGGGTTTTGGAAACCGCAAAACGCGAAAATCGATAGTTTTCGAGAAATTCAAATTTTTTGTTCGGAATTGCTCGGAAAGTGGGATTTTATAAAAAAAAATAACCACGAAGTGAACGACGTACACTTCTGACCTAATCAAGCCATGTCAATTTTGGTGTGTAGTTTGATAAAAATAATTGTTCTCAAAAATATTAATAACTAATTTGATGAATGACAGACAACTGTCATAGCATTATTTACATGACTCCAGAAATTGTGTTTCGTTTTTCAAACCACGTTGAATGGCAATGCTTAATATTTGGCCAAAGTAAAAGCCAGCCTTTTGGTCACGTGAAGCGTCAACCAATTGTTTGGAAATATCCTTAAATAGGAAATAAAAATCCGAGGTTTCAACCCCAATCGGCTCGAAAATATAATTACCTATAAGGCTATTATACCTTCGCCGCTTGAGGTTTTAGGCAGTGGCAGCGGCACCGCCAGCACGACACGCTGTGCTAGGAAGATGGGATGGCGCAAGAGTGTCAACACACGTTGCGTCCCACACTAGAGGCCAAGAATTTAAAATTGGTTCCAACATAATTATTATGTAAAAGATCATCATGGCGAATATTTTGAAAAGCAATAAATCCATATTAAGTGCTTTATGTTTGTTTGACTTTGTTATTCTGGTTACATAAATAGCAGCCCTCGTAAAAATATTTTTAGTTGTAAAATTAAACAATCTTCTTAAGGTTCTGATTTGAATTATAAATATAGTTTTATTCATCCATCACCTACCTATATTTATAAAATAATATAAGTATGTTTCGGTTATATTTAATTAAGTATATATATATATGTATTATATTATGCGGTTGAGACCATGGGTCCGTGGGGGTCTGAAGCTCGTCGTTTCGCAAATATTTTATGTAAAAAATTAATCGAGGCCTCGGGTGACCGGCGGGCGGGGAGCTTTTTCCGCCAACGCATCTGCTTGGCCATCCAAAGAGGAAACGCTGCCAGCCTTCTGGGAACCTTGCCGATCGGCAGCAGCGGCAGCCTCGAAGAAGTTTTTTATGTATTATAATTGTACATTTGCTTGTATATTTTGTACATTTGTTGTTAATTATTATTGTAGTATGTATTAAGTAACTAGGTATAATATGTTATACGGACTCACGACCTTAAAGCTTTAAAATATTGTAAACAGATACCATAAGATCTGTTCGACAATATTGATCTCATGTGAACTCATGCTCTTGTTTTCCCCGGCCCCGACCTCGCCGCGTTACCTAAGGCGCGGTACAGCGGTTCCGGTCAAACTATAACATAACACATCACAATAAAATTTACAATTCCACTAACTCTGTATAAGTAGGTATCTAGTTACCTACAACTTACACCCGTGTTTTAAATTCTAAGGTAAAGCAGGAATTTTTGGTTGGAGAACTTTGAAGAATGACTAGTAAAAATTATATTTACGATGACATTATTTATATATATAGACTGACATATTATTTTTATTTCTATCTGTGCAGCATATTATTGTACTACCAAGATTGTACCGTAATATTATTTGATAAAATTACCATTTGAGTGAACATAATACTTAGAAATGTTATGTTAAATCTTATCAACAAATTATTTGTTTATTTCCTCGACGTGAGAAGAAGAACAAACAATTATTCAGAAACAGTAATATGGCTTATAGTTTGAGTAACAAATTTCCTCCCTCATCAAAGTATTACATGCTTTTGGATCCTGGAGCATATCAATATGAGGACAAATCAAGAATGAAATCGACTCCAAATGTACCATTTTTATCAAAAACACCTCGTAAATCTCAAGCCACTAAAATATGGACACATGCCCAGTACAATGCAGATTATCCACCAAAAATCCCAAATATTACATCAATGATGTCAAAACGACCTCGTTTTCCATATGAATCATTCAATAAAGAAGATTTAGAGGAAATCATTTGTAAGTGTGCGACTGAACAGCCATGTGATTGTACGATTGACAACACTGAAGAAGAACAAAAAGAAGAAATTTTATGTCAAGGAAAAGTACGAAAGCGTATATTCAAGGGATTAACCCCGAGGTCGAATATTTATGATGGTTCTCATGGGTCGAAAAACGATGTTGGAGAAAAAAGAAGTCCTCCTTTTTATGATAGTACAGTACATGAATCGTCAGCTTTCTACCAAGGATGTAAATGGAGTCAATGGACTTCTAAAAGGACGCAAAAATCTTCAAATGTATGTCCTGGGCCGAGCGATTACAGTTTTGATAAAAAACCAACAGAAGATCAAATCTGTGTAGAAAAATTAAAAGCATATCGTCGGAAAACATCAAAACAGTTTCGATTCATTGAGATGGTACAAAAAAAAAATATACTAGATGGTCATCCTGGTCCCGCAACTTATGATCCAATGGTTGCAAAAGGAACTGACTTGAAAGTTATGGGGCCAAAATCTGAGAGGTTTCAGTTTCTTGAACATGATGAACACCCAGGACCAGCTGACTATTATGTGAAAAGAAGTTTTGACCCTCCAGAAGTGTCAAATATTCATTGTCATGCTAAGTTGCCAAAACCTGCCTGTTTTGGCGTAAATGCAAAGAGATTTAAGCCTCGCCATGAAGAAGGACCGAGTCCTGCAACTTACAATACAAATGATAAGTTATGCAATTATATGCGTTGTCGTACTACAGGTTTTAATTCCTCGGCTCAAAGATTTAAAGATGAATTGATCGATACAGATACAGAGGATGAAGAAATATTGGGTGATGATGAAAAATGTTGTAATCCTTCTTGGGGGTTCAAATCGAAAACGGTTAGAATGAAACCTCTTGTTCAAAAGCTTAACGAGCCTAGCCCAGCAGATTTTTTACAATCAAATTTAAATATAAAAAGGTCACCAGAACTACAAATTAATGCACCTTTCTTCTCTTCTGATGGCCGCTTCCAGGCCTGGTATAACTGGATATCTGTGTTTGGCCAATTAAAATCACCTGGACCTGCTTATTATTGTTTAGAAAAACCTAAATGCTTACCAGCTGTTCATCGGGGTCCACTATACCGAGCTCCACGCTTTCCTTCCTATTCATTTATTACGCCCGCACCAAATGAATACACGGTGGGAGGAGGCGTTGAAACGATATTGTTTACTCATAATCAAAGACTAAAAAATAACATTAAGAATCAACATCAGTTTCCCTGGAAAAAGCCTCCAGAACCAAGAGTACTGAGCTTTGAAGAACAGGAAACTTTAATTCTACTTAAATCAATTGCATTATTGAATACAGATGATGAACCCGAAGAAACAGAAAGTCAGCCTAATAATACAGAAGAGAAATACAAACAGAAACTCCTACGTCGATTTCTTTACAGTCAGCAAATTCCTTTTTCTATTTAGCATATTTTGATCTCAATGTATTATACACTTTTACTTTACTTACAGAAAGTTATAGTATTAAAAAATACAGTTATACAGTTAATATTTTGGTGTTGGTTGATAATATATGGCGTCCTTTAGTTTGACGTCTTTGTGTAACTCACTGCTTTTGATATAAAGGAATTTTGTAAGCAGTTTGTCCCACCGCGGACAACTTTTATTAGTAGGAGTCTAGAAGGATAAAATTAACATCATGAATTTCAAATTTTTCAATATTTCATTATAAGGGTAGGTACCTGCAGGCGCGGATCTAGTATTTGGCTTAGGGGGGAGCAATCTTAGCTTATTTCACCCGCCTCGTACAGTAAATCGGTGTCTGTGATTTTTTTTAGTAAAATAAAAACATTTTTTTCTTCGTTTAGCGTCACACGGCTTGTGTGTTTCGTCAGTGTCATGTATTCTCGCCACATTTTTTCAGTAAAGTAGTATTCCTCGTCCGTACAAATCCGGACAGGTTTTATTTAGTTGGTGGACATTCCAATAAAAGTTTTCACTGACTTTTTCGGACAACCAGAAAAGTCACGATACCTACACGCATGCCTACACGCTTTCATTTCATTTCACTTCACTGGTGTACTGAGATTGAACTTTATTGCACAAAAATAAAACTCAAAAGACGATTTTAATGTAAATATAATGATTATAGGTCTATAGCCCTATCAGAATCTGATGACATAAACCATAAATAATATTATGATTTTTATATGGCAATGTTAATTTTCCCTTGTCAAATCATATAAAATCTACGAGTAAGTAGGACTGAGTTGTTTTGATATTTTTAGTTTATTTTATATATTTTTTAAATAAAGTAAAATAATTATATACCTACAGTTTGGAAGGATCTGCGCCCGTATATGAGATAGATAAAATATTGAAATCGTACGATCACGAAGTTTTAAGGCTCTTATCATTGTACATTGAATCCCATAAAAATGATTTTGGGTATAATGAAGCAAGTTGCTGATAAAAATATAAATAGGCCTACAAGTGACGTTAAATTATTAACAGTAGAAGCTTTCTCACCAATTGGGACAGAGGAATGGCAAAATCGGCCGGCTATAAGTTAACGATTTTACTGCTCTTGTCTCAGACCACCTCGGTGGACTATTCGCAATACAAACTGCGGGGCTAGCATGGGCAGGGGATACAAATTTTATCCACCCGTTATGTCCACTGACAAAGGACAAAATTATTTTATCCACCTGTCATAGCATGGCAACCGGGGGAAAGAGAATTATATCACTTTTTTACATTAGACGGGGATATTCACCCCCCGAATATAGCATGGCGACTAGGGAAAGAGAAAAAGACAGCCGCCGACACCGACTGAAGTCGACGGCTGCCACCGATGTGTGCCGATGGCAATCGTTTATCCACCCATATCGCCATGCTCGGAGGGTGGATAAAACTGACAGAGGGAAATAACATTTTGTCCTCTCCCCGGGGATAGTTTATCCACCCATGTCGCCATGCTCGGGAGGGTGGATAAAACTGACAGGGGGATATAGCATTTTGTCCTCTCTCCGTGGATAAAATATTTCCGGCCATGCTAGCCCTGCTGGTCGACCTATACCAGAATGCTGGGGGAAATTGGATTAAACGATCTTGATACTGTTTAATTTTTATTTATGTCTTTATTATTAATGAACATGAAGTACCTATATGGTATGAAGAATGTTGTTATACATCGGGTTTTTAGCATAGGAAAAAATGACATGAAAAATAAAAGAGGTATTTATTATAAATTGCTCTTCCAGCATTTCAATTATTCTATCATGCTTTATGAAATCATTTCAAATTTTCTTTACATGTGCACAAAATTTATTTATATAGATTATTTTAACACATAATTTACTGACATTTAACAGCTACTTTGTATTAGCATCTTCATTCAGCATGTAGTCCACCGAGGTGGTCTGCGACAAGAGCAGTAAAATCGTTAACTTATAGCCGGCCGATTTTGCCATTCCTCTGCCCCAATTGGTGAGAAAGCTTCTTCTGTTAATAATTTAATGTCACTTGCATGCAGGCCTAGTTTCATTTTTATTTATTATGGGATTCAGTGTGCAAAGATAGGAGACTTAAAACTCACGAAGTTTTAAGGCTTGTATGATAGAATAATTGAAATGCTGGAAGAGCAATCTATATATATAAATATGAATCCCTATTTCCTTTGGTCATGGGCTCACGGCATCACGCGTGAACGGCTGGACCAATTTCGCTTATTCTTTTTTGTTGTGTTTGTTATTGTAAGGAGAAGTTTCTTATGAAAGAAAAAAGTAAGAAAGTTGCGCGGAACATTAGATAATTTAAGAAAACTTAACGACCATATTAAATTTCCTAACCTTAATATAAACATGACGTTTGACGTAACGTAATATATTACATACTCTTTGGTAACGTCCAGTTGTGGGACTGTTGGCGCAATTGACAGAATACGCGCCGAAAATATTGTTTAAAACTGACGGTTCCAAGTTTCTTTTTATTTTCATTTCATGGCAGGACAACGACTGCCGGGCCCACTAGTTTATAATAAATACCTCTTTTATTTTTCATGTCATTTTTCCTTTGTATATAACATAATTATTCATATTAAACAGTATCAAGATCGTTAAATCCAATTTCCCCCAGTATTGCACGCAGCAAATTTTTATTTCCCCATTTGCCATGAGATTCTGGTGGATGGTGGACAAACGTCATCTTCTTGGATTACGATTCTAGAAATTGGGGTTGAAAGTTGAAACGTCGCGGTTGCATTATTTTTGGTTGAAATTATGTAGTTGAAACGTAGTTTCTATTTTTGTCTCCGACTAGTATATTCTGGGGTTTCTCTAACTTGTCTGTGGTTGAATTGAACCTTCATTAAATTTTGAACACAGATTACTGATACCTTTGAATGAATGAATCAAGAATCATTCTCTTTGTCATGAATATTGGTTCTCTTCTCTCTTGCTCTCTTGCTTGATCTTGGGCAAAGGATCCAAAGAGTATGTGACAGGATCTTGGGTGCCTTTGTGGGATATTGCTATAAATATTGAATCATGATTTATGCACCCTCATCGTTACAGGATCTTGCACCCCCAGCTCCTAATTTATTTAGTGTTTCATTCAGTGATGTTTAACTATTGAAATTGTTGAGTTGTAGTAAACAAACATGGGGGCAACCCACAAAACATGTTTATTTTTTGTCGGTTTTTATATGACTTTACTGATTTGTGCCTGTAAAGATATGGTAGATGTTGACGAATTGTGTAATTCCACGAGCTCGAAACAAGTCAATTACGAGTTTAGTACCGATATTGTAAATAGCGAACATATTATAACTTATAATGGTTATTTTGCAAGATCAACTAGGGAAAACTATGTGAGTGCTGCTTTGAAAAATGCCGGAGTAAGTATACATTAATTTTAATAATATCTTCTGTCTAAAACCATAGTTAAAAATGTTTGTTTAATCGAATAGCTCGAAAATCAGTGAGTTTGGGTGGCATGTAAGACTCTCTACTATGCCGTATCTCTGTTGCATGTTCAAGTATACACCCCACAATTGGAAACAATTAGTCCAGATAGGTTTCTGAACAGAGTTGTGAATTAGGAGTGTATTGTCCAGTACACATGGTTAATTTCATCCCTCTTTTTGTTTAATATGATAATAATCTGTCTATCCAGGTGAAATCTGAGGTAAGTACATATTTATGTGGCAGAATATATTTTCTAAATCTCACTTAGATGTCAATCTTGTTTTCTCAGTGTAACATATTATACTTTAATAACATATAGTAGTATTCGTGCAGTAGTTGGTAGGTTCTGCTCGACAAGTATGACTTATGATAATGAACAGGGAGTGTGGGAGGAGCATATTTATCTTCTATACTAATATTATGAAATGGTAATGTTTGGACTTTGGATGTAGGAGGAGGTCATCTCAAAAACTAAACATCTACTTTTTTTCATTATTTTACTTAGGAAACTACATTATCCCTGAGTAATAGACTACATTTCATCTAGAAAACACAGATGAAACAGCGGGGCGAGTACTTATGCCATACTCAATTAATGGCTTGTTGTAAATAAAATATGATGAATAAAAAAATCTTTGCCTGATTAATTTCCTGATGCCATGTTTATTTTGGTGATTGCTCCTAAACTGTTATTTAAAGGATCGCATCAAAAAGATTTTTGTTGGACAAAATGCTTTATATGAAACTAGTCCTCCACGGCTTTACCCGCGTTCCCAAGGGATCTTTCTTTTCCAGGGATAAAAAAATACAATGTTCTGTTGTATTGTTTGAATATTTATATGTATGTACTTTATTTTAAGGTATCAAACTGGACGTTACTGCAGCGAAAAAATCCGGCTACGGAGTACCCAAGTGACTTTGACGTAATCGTGTTGGAAAATGTGGGGAGAAAAGCATTAGATGCTCTACGTGATCACCCTGCAATTCGCCGGGTCACCGCCCAGAGGCAAGTCGTGCGTACCATCAAGTATGTGAATGAGGTATGTACTTGATTTAATATCTTTCGTGTATCTTTAAAATTGCGGACTGATAAAATGATAAAATATAATTATCTCTCTCTGAAACAAAGTCGGGTCAAAGTCTAGTTAAAACTCAGTTAGGCCCTAGGAGAGCACGTATGAATTTCGAATTACAGAAGTTACCACTGGTTCGGAAGTAAGCCTTCAACTGAGAAGAACCGGCAAGAAACTCATTTACTACATTTTTATTGGCTTTTTTTTTTCAAATGTTTAACAAATTTATACTTAAACTAATACAAAAATTCTGAGTTAGTTACATACACCTTTTATAATTCAAGAATGGCTTTCTTTGATTTGTTAGCTTTATGTTCGGCCCGAATAGGAGCTATTAAAACATTGGAAAAATTCACAAATACAAATAAGGGACGCTGGTGTAACCCTGGGGAAAAACCCTGAAAAGACAATTTTAAAAAACTTCTGTTTTGCCATACTAATAATGTTTTGTAAAAATGATGGTTGACCAGAAGTTGTGGATTGTACTGAAGCCTAAGAAGACGATAATTATGTGTACTGTGTTTCTATTACATGCTGTTTGTTAAGTATTTGTTTATTTAAACATTCAGGATGATTGCGGGCCTAATGGATGCATTTACACTGGCTGGCGGAACCACCGAGCACGTGACCTTAATTCGCTGAGACGACCACGTGAGGTAAATACAATAGGTGTGGAGTACAATATGTGAGGCATATTTCACTACCACACCGTTAAACGGTTTTTAAATTTTAGACAGCTAATATTGTCTCCTGTGTGAAGACTAGTAATATCTGGTCAAAAACTTTATTAAATAAACTTTTTTTTAAACTGTTACATTTAGTTGTTTAAAAATAGATTTAACAAAACTATATTGTTAATGCTAAATAATACCAAGATTTTAAACTAACATACAATTTACAAATACACACATCAACATGGTCTAGGGATATTTAAATTAAACCTAAATAACTAAAATTCTACTATCATTCTATATAATATCTAATCTGATAATAAACTTTTAGATAAAGTTAAATTTTAAAAAAACTTAGAAGAAGAGGAAAAACTCAGACAAAATTTCAATCAACTTTATTTTTGAAACATCAAAACCTAAACAAAACAACATTTAATCTAATAAAAATGGTTGAAAACTTAAAATTAATAATCTGTGGATCCTCCTAAGACTCTCCTGACACATCTGCAGCGGTTCTGCATACTCAAAACAAGGGTGTCAATATCCTGTTGTGGAATACTGTCCTAAGTCCTGCTAAGATGCAAGAAAAGTTATCATGCACAATATCTTCAGAGAAATTCCTAAGAGCTCTTCTCTGAAGCATATCCCAGGCATGCTCAATAGGATTTAAGTCGGGATTGTGCAGGCCAGTCTAAAGCTTGGATATCATGCTGTTGTAACCAACTTGTAACGATACGCGCCGTATGTGGACGGGCATTGTCGTGCATTAGCTGGAAATTTTGTCCCATTTGCTGTCTGTGGGGCAAGATTACAGGCTCTAGCACCTCGTCTCGGTATTTTAGAGCAGTCATATTGCCTTGTATCCAAACGAGGTCCGTTCTACCGCCGAGACGAATTCCTGCCCAAACCATAATCGTGCCACCTTGATATGCATGAACTTGTTGTGGGTGCTGCAGTCGATTCCAACGTCCAGGTTCTCTCCAAACGCGTACTCTTCGCGAATCAGGATGAAATCCAAACCTGGATTCCACCACTTCCCCCGTGACACGATAACGTGACCTAAGCCTGGATATAACGCTCTGACTGGTCCTCATGGCTTCAGAAACCGCAATTTGAGTAGCGCCAGCTTGAATCATGCCCACTGCTCTTAACATTTCGTTCTTGGTCAAGTGTCTACGTGGCATGATTAAATGAACACCGGAGATGAGTTTGACAAAGATTTTTAGAAATTTATGGAGTTTTAATCAAGTTAGAGATTCGTGAAGATTTACTACTTTGGAAGAAATTCAATGAATGCGAATTTCATCTTAAAACAAAACCTTTTATATGCAAATTTGAATTTAAAAAAGGAACTTAATAATGTTTTTATAATCTGTCATCAATAGTTTTTTTGTAAGGCCAGTACTTTTTAAGTTATTTAAAAAAGTTTTATATATCCCTAGACAATGCTAGCGGGCTGCCTGAACTAGGTGAAACCTGTGTTTCAAGATGACGCAACTAAGATAGTATTTTCCGATATTTATGTATTTCCATATATTCTAAGGCAGTAAAATAGGGGATCGCAAGCCAATTGCTTACTTTTTCTTCCAGCAGTTAGTAGTATTAACTAAGTAGTTCCTACTTTCCGTAGAATGGTGGCTACACGTCTAGAAAGCTGTTGAGGACGGTTCCGCGTCAGATTACATCAGTATTGAAGGCCGATTTACTCTGGTCCCTTGGAGTTACTGGTAAGATTTTTATCCATGTGTAATTGTGTAGTCTTTTTGGTTTCGAGATACACTCACTGTGCGTCGGTTTCGGGATCAATTTTGACACTGCCTTTGGTATGTAATACTTCTTTTTAGTGTTCCGTACCCAAAGGGTAAAAACGGGACCCTATTACTAAGATTTCGCTGTCTGTCCGTCCGTCTGTCTGTTACCAGGCTGTATCTCAAGAACCGCGATAGCTAGACAGTTGAAATCTTCACAAATTATGTATTTCTGTTGCCGCTATAACAACAAATACTAAAAACAAAATAAAAAAAATAGTTAAGGGGGGCTCCCATACAACAAACGCAATTTTTTTGCCCTTTTTTGCTCGATATCAATAATGGCAACAGGTAGGCACTTGAAATATTCACAAACTACTCAGTTGTATTTTTACTTTCATAATAAATAATAAAATTAAAATAAAATAAATATTTAAGGGGGGCTCCCATACAAAAAACGCTATTTTTTTTGCCCTTTTTTGCTTGATATCATCACCAGGCTGTATCTCAAGAACCGCGATAGCTAGACAGTTGAAATTTTCACAAATTATGTATTTCTGTTGCCGCTATAACAACAAATACTAAAAACAAAATAAAATAAATATTTAAGGGGGGCTCCCATACAACAAACGCAATATTTTTGCCCTTTTTTGCTCGATATAAATAATGGCAACAGCCTTCTTGAAATATTCACAAAATACTCAGTTGTATATTTACTTTAATAATAAATAATAAATTTAAAATAAAATTAATATTTAAGGGGGGCTCCCATACAACAAACATGATTTTTTTGCCTTTTTTACGGAACCCTTCGTGTGCGAGTCCGACTCGCACTTGGCCGGTTTTTTTATACCACTAATGAGGCAGATAGGTCACCTGCTGGTAAGTGGCTAAGTACCGTCGCCTATAGTCATTAACAATACCAGGGGAATAAGGGGAATTACCAATGTGTTGTACACCTTATTACAATGCCTTAAAGGCTACTGGCTCCCAAGTGTAATAGCCGGAACATACCAACAGGTGCTTGGTCACAGATTTTTAATATAGGATGGTAGCCAGCCAGATGAGTAACTACAAAGTACCCTACCACCTTGATATGGTTTCCTCATGTTTTCCTTCACCGAAAGTTCAAGCTCATTGTAGGATTCAAACCCACGACCTTCGCCGCGGTATCTGACGTCACTAGCTGAGCTATCATCACCTAATGACGACTAACTCTTTCACAGAATGTTTCCACTACTTAATACATATCTATTTTTTAATAATAATAAAATATATTTATTTCTCTTCACAAAAAGTAGGTTACTAACTAAAAGCTTATTTCTAAATACATTTACTAACCTATATTTGTGAGAGGCTGGTGCCTGAGATAGGTATATAAATACCTGTACCTATTACAGGTCACCAGGCCCCACTTAAGCATCATTTATGGACTATTGACCTTGTACAGTGTATTTTCAGGTGAAGGTATTAAAGTGGCAGTATTCGACACGGGGCTGGCCCGTAACCACCCTCATTTTGGTCGTGTCCGAGAGCGCACCGACTGGACTGGCGAGAACACGCTAGACGACGCGCTCGGTCACGGCACTTTTGTAGCCGGAGTGATCGCCTCCAGGGCTGATTGTCTCGGGTTCGCCCCTGATGCAGATTTACACATATTCAGAGTGTTCACTGATAATCAGGTCAGTTTATTTATTACTTTACT
This sequence comes from Ochropacha duplaris, assembly GCA_951361185.1. Taxonomy (NCBI): domain Eukaryota; kingdom Metazoa; phylum Arthropoda; class Insecta; order Lepidoptera; family Drepanidae; genus Ochropacha; species Ochropacha duplaris. Next base: position 10,136,984 of record OX592690.1, read on the forward strand.
AATACTATAATAGTGAACGTAGGTTTTTGTTTCTATTTATTAAGTTTTCACAGTCAGCTATCTAACCGGATGGAGTTACTATGAAATTGCCTATTTTTAGTACATGTTAATGAGAACATCAATGTCTTTAATTTTGCTTGGAATTCCATATTAAAATTAATTTTAAAATATAGCTGACATTTATTTAAAAATAATCTGTTGCTCATTGGTTTTCCTGCCGTTCCTGTTTCTGTGACCATGGAAACATAAAAAATGCGCATCATTTCCCAGCACCAATCTATGCAAGTGAATACTTAACCTCCAAAAACATTTATGTGAAAAGGGATCAAGATCCGATTAAATCAATTTTTGGCGTCGTTTATCGATCTTAGCCCATTTTTCACATTATGATTTGATAGAATATCATAAACTTTTATTATGTTTTATTCTAAATATTTGTTCTTTATTTCAGGTTTCGTACACATCCTGGTTTTTGGACGCGTTCAATTACGCAATTATGCGAAAAATTGATGTCCTTAACTTGAGCATCGGTGGACCAGATTTCATGGACCACCCATTTGTTGACAAAGTATGGGAACTGAGCGCAAATAAGGTTAACATTAAAATTTATGTTATATCATTTAATTGATAATTATTAATTAATTCATACAAATGTTCTTTCGATAATAAACCAATTTCACTGTTTATGAAAAAATACAAAGTAACGTAAGTAATGAAATTAATATGACCTTAGGTGATCATAGTGTCAGCGATTGGGAATGACGGACCGCTCTACGGCACTCTCAACAACCCAGCTGACCAAATGGACGTCATTGGCGTGGGAGGTATCGGGTTCGATGATAGAATAGCCAAATTTTCTTCTAGAGGCATGACTACTTGGGAATTGCCACAAGTACGTATCCATAGATTCGATAATAGTTTCTACGTAACAGATAAATCACTCCTATACAAATCTAAAATACCTACGTTATATTAACCTACAAAGAATATTTCGCTACCGCGTGAGTGCGAGTGAGAAACGTGCAGTATGCGCGCTCAGTCCCACTTACGGCCATTGCCGGCCCGTCCGCCGGCGAGCTACTTAGTTGTAGGCAAACACTGCATTGCGCGAGTGACGGAGACCTGACGCTGACGTATCATTTATTGTAGTGTAAAGCGTAAAAATGTGCTGTCTCGAAAGCTGTTGTAATTAATGTGGATGGTGATCTCTTAATGTAGTTCACTATAAAAAAATAACTACTGAACACCTAGGCATGAAATTGAACTTGTTGTTTTTTTAATTATGTAGGTATACCTATGAAGTTGCCGTTTTATATATATTGCTACTAGTTTTCCGTTCCACGGTTTCACCCGCGTTCCCTTGGGATCTTATCTTTTACCGGGATAAAAAGTAGCCTATGTGCTATTCCAGACTATAATCTATCTCTGTGCCAAATTTCATCCAGATCCGTTCAGCCGTTCTGGCGTAAATGAGTAACAAACATCCATCCATCCATCCAAACTTTCACATTTATAATATTAGTAAGAAGATGATTATAGTTGTCGTTATTTCAGGGTTACGGTCGAATGAAACCGGACATAGTAACATACGGCAGCGGCGTAAGAGGATCCAGCGTGTCCGGCGGATGTAGGTCACTGAGTGGTATGTTTTTTTTTTTTATATAGGGGTGTCCCCTATACTCTTATTTGTGACAACTAATATTATAAAGAGACAAGATTTGGTTTTCTATGTTTGTTTTTGTAAAAAAAAATCTTTTCAGATTATAAAAATTCTTTCACCTAGAAAGCTACACGACACATCTCATGTTTAGTTACATTCCTAGCGAACGCAGATGAGACTCAAATAATACATCAACTTCGTAATTAGCCTCAATTTGATTTCCATGGACACTTAATACCTGGACACTGCAGCTGAAATAGCTAGTTAAATCATTAAGTTATCAATTTCATGCCTTGAGGATATTGGAGGATTCTGATGTCTTTGGATCAAGTTGTTTCATATAAAAGGTTTACGCTTAAAAAGCCTAAAGCTTTCTATGTATTACTACTTCATCGAAATACGGTGATTACTTCTTTGCATATTTGACGAATCCATTCTCGATCTTTCTCCATTTGTTTTACGCCTGTGCCGCATTTGACCTTGGATTTACTTTTGGCTCTATCTGAAAACCAGCACTGCAGCATATGCTGAGATGGGTGCCAGTTTTCGATAATGTGCGTTTGTTATATTGCTGACTTTGTGTGAGTTCAAAATAAACGTATCTTTCTTCGTTTCATCACATAAAGGGACGTCGGTGGCTTCACCAGTAGTAGCAGGAGCTATAGCACTGCTAGCAAGTGGGGTGCCGCGTCAAAACCTTACCCCAGCGGCCGTGAAGCAAGCTCTCTGCATCACTGCGGTACGCTTATCCGGCCCCAACATGTTCGAACAGGGTCACGGAAAATTGGACCTTATTAGCGCTTATCAGGTATGACTTTTGCAAGACGTATAATGAACAGATGGATGCATTTTTTATATCGAAGTTGTTAAATCATTGCAATTGAACAAAACGCTCGATAGATAAGTCTACAATGTATTTCCATATGATCCATACATTGTATGTTAGTTGAAACTAAAATTAAACTACTGCCGTGTATATCTGATTTTCTATAGAATAATAGCGAATATGCACGTGACATCAAAATGGACGATTTTTTTTAATGTAATTTTTATTGTTACCTACACAGAAACTGAGAACCTACTCATCACTTTGCCCTAAATTCTTAGATATAACCTTGCCGGCAAAATTCACTCACATACACACTCACCTTTACACATACACACTTATACACACACACATACAAACACACTACACAACCATCTCCATATACACCATACCAAACATACATACATACATACACAATCACCCAACCTCCACACACACTAATAATACTAACACTATATAATTATAATTATTAATTACTTACATTCAACTTTATTAATTTCATTACTTTGTGTCTTTTTGTTCCAAATTCAAATTCATCTTACTACTTAGTATATTATTGAAATAGCCATACAGTAGCTACTCGAGGGGCGAGGGCCTGGTAACTTGTAATACAGGGTATCCTAGTACGGGTACCAGTCTCTCATAAAGGAAGTTTATCTTAGGGAACTGTTCATGTAAATTTTAAGTACTAGATCTTAAGAACACCTTTGTGAAAGAAAATAAATTTTATTATTATTATTATTATATTATTGTTACAAAAACATACCTACATAATTATTTAATTTTTTTTTCATGATTTCATAGCTAAATTTTCCATGGTAATAAACTGATTTTAGTAACTTTGTGAACCAAACTCTTCATTTTTGACATCGAACTCGTCTAATCTCTCGTCGTCACAAAATAAGCGCACCAAAATGGCCGCGTTTGAATCACCCGAAAATGATAGTGATTTTAATATATTTTTTTTAGCTTAATGGTTAAGATTTTGGTGTGTTTTATATTTTTTTGTAATGTAATAACCCGTAGAAACGTTAAAAACAAAAAAAAAATACGTGCAAATTCCCTATTAAAGCACTTATAGTTAACAAGACTTATTCAGGAGTAGGTACTTATTATACTATATTAGCTCATGGTTCTTCAACCAATGTTCGGTTACATAAAATACAATAACATTACAATAATCACGAAATATTCTAATGAATCGTGAATTCTAACGAAGGTGAAGGAAAACGTCGTGAGGAAAACATAGCCACAGTATAAAGATATAGCTTGGTGGTAGGGTACTTTGTAGTAGGTAACCGCCTGGCTGGCTAACACCTTCCAGTTGAAAGTGTCGCCAAGCACCTATTGGTGTGTTGCGACAGCTGCATTTGAGAGCCAGTTTTTTTCTAGGCATTGTTACAACATCACTTACCATGGTGAAATTGTGGTCAAACACAAGCTTATCAAAAGTAAAAACCGGTCAAGTGCGAGTCGGACTCGCGCACCAAGGGTTCCGTACAAATTTTGTTTTTTTTTTTGTGTTTTTTGTTATAGCGGCAACAGAAATACATCATCTGTTAAGAATAAATTTCAACTGTCTAGCTATCACGGTTCATGAGATACAGCCTGGTGACAAACAGACGGAGAGTAGAGTCTTAGAAATAGGGTTTCCTTTTTACAAGCTTTATATTAACTTGCAATGTATGTATGTTTTTCCGGGGAGGAAACTTGCAATTCAATTTTGAAGCAAATATCTTTAACCGATTGAAATTTTGCATACACGTTTAGTTTGGATGACAATGCATGGTAGCTGTGTGATGTCGTTCTAAATCCAACATGGCGGAACACCTTACATAGCGGACTTTTATTTTTTAATGCAATCCTACAATATGGGTATCAAATAAAAGAGCTTGCTGAGAATAACTCGAAAAATAAAGTGACGTCACTCGAAATCCAAAGCTTGTTTTTAAAAAAGTTTTTTTAACTTATAACTTTTTACCCCTTGGGTACGAAACCCTAAAAAATATACTTTGATGGCAGATACATGGTTTACTTTGTAAATTGAAAATCAAATATCAAAATAATACATGGTCTATTTAGTTCCTCAGGAAGTACGAGCCCCAAGCTAGTTTAAGCCCGACCTACATCGACCTGACCGAGTGCCAGTACATGTGGCCGTATTGCACTCAGCCGTTGTACTATAGTGCGCAACCCACTATAGCTAATGTTACAGTCGTCAACGGCCTCGGTGTCTCTGGTACAGTGGTGAGTTTCACTTTACTTTACTACCATACCATTTTATTAGGGTGTGCCAAAATAACGTAACATCTATATAACGTAAAATCTATATCACGACGGGCGACGTGGGGGTGGCAGGCACACCTCGGTCTATTTATGTTAATGAACGCTTGACTAAGGATAACAGATTGCTCTTCGGCCAAGCTCGGGCACTATGTAAGTAGCATAAATGGAAGTTTGCCTGGACCCGAGAAGGCAAAGTTTTAGTCAGAGAAGCGGAGGGGAAGCCTGCATTTCGTGTACGTTGTGATAGCGATTTTGACAGAATGTTTAAACTGCGGTCTAGCTTTTAATTGTAGTCTGGACATTTATAATGCTATCATTGATTTATTTGTATTCATAAGAAAGGACGGGATGTTCGTAAAATACCTGTCTTTAAATTTATTAGTAAATGCATATTATTTTATTATCACTACATTAATGAGAGCTGTAATTGTTTCTTTACCAAAATACTGTGCTCCCGTATGGATTGGATAGCTGCGTTAGCATACCATTGTAAAACTTTTCAATATTGTATACCTAGAGTCATAATTGTTGTATCATATTATAACTACTGGAAATTCATTATTAGTCCTGGTTACTTGAGTACGGTCGTACCTACAAATTTATTTTCATATGCAAAACACACACATCTTCTCAGAATATTGTTTATATCCTACACATACATACCTATCTATATACAAACATCAATCATAAATGGCTAACACAAACGACAAACGTTTAATACTAGGTCTTTTAAATATTCGATCTCTAAATACAGGTAGAGATGAGTTAGAAGCAAGCATTGAGACTTATAGACCAGATGTGTTAGCGCTTAATGAGACATGGATCAAAAAAGGTCAAGAATTTATTGCACCAACTCTGCCAGGTTATATATTTAAACATAGAGCTCGTGAATCAAAAAATAAAGGTGGAGGTGTAGGTTTTTATATTAAGAAAGGTCTTCGAGCTCGTGTTCGTGTGCATCCGGACTCCGAATTAGAGCAATTATGGCTGGAACTTACTCTACCTGGCGCTCGAATGGCTGTAGGTACGGCATATAGACCAGAGAGTGTGAAATTGACCACAGCATTAAATTCCTTAAGTGAGTCTCTAAGTACTTTTAATCACTGCAACTACGTATGTCTGCTGACAGACTTCAACGTAGATTTACTAAAACCTGACACCTCTCAAGCCCAGGAGCTACTTATATTCTGTACCCAGCAAAATCTGAGTCAGCTAATTGAGGAGCCTACTAGGATTACGGATGTATCGGAAAGTTTGTTGGATCTTGTAATCACAGATACGCTAGAAAGATGTAAAAAAAATACAGTAATACATAACAGATGTCTGAGCGATCATGCTATGGTATTGTGTGAGTTTAATATTAAGAAACAAGAATCATAAACAAGTTTGTATGGCGAGCGACAGATTTAGGTGAACATGGTAAAGGACAGTCAATGGACCTTAATTGCCAATCCATGTGAACGGACTATATTTGAAATCATGTCGCCAAACAACTATCGTCAAATTCCGATAGCTCTCCATTTGAGCCAGTTCCCTTCTAGGCTTTGAGTGCTTACATTTTAAATAATAACTAGCTGTCCACCGCGGTTTCACTCGCGTGCCCGTGGCATCTTATCTTTTCCTGGGATAAAAGTATCCTGAGATTTTTATATTTAAAAATAAATTAATGCTGCAGTTATTGACACAAAATAGTACACATAGTATATTCTTTCAAATGTCCTACTGTGTTTTGATATATTAACAGAAAGAAGTGACATGGCACCCGCACTTACCGAACGGAGGTCTTCTGGCCTTGTCAGTGGATTACAGCGAGATTCTCTGGCCGTGGTCTGGCTGGCTCGCTTTGAGTTTCACCATTCTTGAAAAAGGTGCCGACTTCGAAGGCATTATTGAGGTAAATATTATAAAATTGTGACTGATCTGAATGATATCTATTTTTCCCGTAGATTCAACTATTACTTCTCATTTACTCTTTGCCACTCGTTTAAAGGGGGTTATTTTTCAAAATCTCTGAGACGTGTCTTATCTTTATATGCAACCAAACGGTTAAAAAAAGTATATCAAATTACAGATTTTCATACAAATAAAGCCTCCTTCTTTAAAACCTTAGTGCTTGACGTCAAATCAAAGATTCAGTTTGCCCCCCAAGTAGCGTTGCCAGGCGTCCGGATAAAGCCGGACATAGTTAGGCTTTTTGATTGCGTGTCCGACCAAAATAAACCGTTTCCGGCCCGTCCGACTTTTGTTAGGCTTTTTACATTTCGCAAACGAGCGAGCGCCGAGCGTGGCAGAGCGCAGCAGAGCGCAGGTGATTTAGAATTTACCAAGATTTATGGTAATAATAAAAAGAGTTTGAATTTACATTTAAAAAAAAATGTCGTATCTATTAACACTGAGACACAATCCTCTATTAGGCTATTAGGTTTGGCGACCTGGCAACCCTACCCCCAAGACGGCATTTATGAAAGTCCCATTTACTGAAGTTGCAACCGATTTGACCAGTTCATCTCACGGTGTCTGTGAATAACAATCATAAAAAAGTATTCTGCCTTTATGCTAATACTTTTTATTGATGACCATAGACATAAAACAAGATTATCATCTTCATTACCTGTCCTGTTCCTAATTAGATGGCGTCGGCATCATAATTTCATTAATCAAATAAAAAGATATGTCGTTGAATATGTTTTAACAGTTATTCATAAATGGTTTACTTCATAGGGCCACGTTAATGTGACAATCGAGAGCTATCAAGACGGTGGCGAGCGGATGATGAAGAATGCTACACTCACGCTTCCCGTACGGTAAGTACTTAGTTAAACCGGCTGGCGGTCACCGGGTTATCTTACTTTCGCATTTAGCTATATTCCTACGTGGGGGTAATTATGAATGCTGTGGAATTATGATTTCATAGGTATTATCAATTTTATTCATTATCTCCAAGATAAATTGTATAAACGCGTTGATATATGAACTCTATATTAGTTTACCGTTAGTTATTATGTATATAAAAAGAACCATAGTAAAAATATTATGTACAAACGTTTGCACCTACGTTATATTCATTATATCAATGAAGTATAAAATAAATCTGTTCAGAAATATATTTTTACCGGCTAGTGATGTCGACATAATCTATTGTAGTAGCTTACTCTTGGCGAGTATATAACGGATATATGGACTTTTTGGCGGGAACTTGCGAAGTGACGTTGCGTTATCGTTTTATTTTCATGAAATTCGTGTATTTTGAATTTATTGATTAATATCGGTGGTGTTTTGTCCAATGAAGATCAATCTAAGTGCACAAGTGAAGTGAAACGAAGTGAAAGCGTGTATCGTGACTTTTCAGGTTGTCCCAAAAAGTCCGTGAAAAGTTTTAGTAGAACGGCCACCAATTTAATTTTCACCGGACTTACGAACGAAGACAAGACTTAACAGTGAATGTGATAACGTGACTACATTAACATAAAATCAATAAGAATATTAAAACCGAAGACATTATGACTTAAAGTTCTAGATACCAAATATCTAGATACCATATCTGTTCTTTAAAAAGAACAGATATGGTCCTTTATATAGTAGAAACAGTTATTGGATGTCAGTAAAGATTTATAATCACTTGCCAGACGCAATAAAAGACTTGCCCTTAACCAAGTTTAAGATAATTCTCAAAAAGTGGCTAATCGGAAAATGTTTCTATTCTGTACATGAATATTTAAATAATTTGTCTAAAATGTAATGTAGGTTTTATATGCAATTTTCAATATGATATGAAGTTAAATTAATAATTCTCGTAATTTAATAATTTTGTTATCTGACATTCCATCTATAAGTATTATATAAGTAGTTAAGTACCTGCTACGAGTATTTTCTGTGATGTTAACACTACAATAATAGTTGTTTTCTTTTTGCATGCCGGTAACGGTAATGTGCTGGCACCTAACAAAAATGTAACAACTTGTGAAACCCACATTTAAGCAAATAAATGATTTGATTTGATTTAATCTCTTGTGGATGAATTGTAGAGCCCGAGTGATCCCAGTGCCAGTGCGTTCGCGCCGTCTCCTCTGGGATCAGTTCCACAGTCTCCGCTACCCCGGCGGATACTTTCCGCGCGATGATCTCCGCGCCAAGCACGACCCTCTCGACTGGCACGCCGATCACGTCCACACCAACTTCCGCGACATGTACCGCCGCCTAAGAGAACACGGTTTCTATCTTGAAGTTGTTGGTGAGTCTCTTGAATTAACAATGTTTTTCGAGTGAGATCAGCATATTGATTGGCATTATCTAAATGCCAATAGAAATATAAAAATTATAGGGTGTATAATATGGGACATGGATGAAAACTACACATATGATGTTAATGAATTTGAAACAAATATCTTTTATTAAAAATATTAAGTTTGCTTTCAGATTAATTATATTAATAGAATTTAAAGACTATAATGTACTACTTCAAAGGTACTCCGCTTACCTGCATCGACACATCTCTGTATGGAGCTTTACTCCTAGTTGACCCTGAGGATGAATACTTTCCCGAAGAAATGGCGGCGCTTAAGAAAGCAGTCAACGCGGGACTGTCGCTTGTCGTCTTTGCGGATTGGTACAATGCATCGTTACTACGCCACGTTAAATTTTACGACGAAAACACGCGTCAATGGTAAGCAACTTAGGCTAAGATCAAAAATCTTCGCAGCTGAAGTAGGCACAGTTGCCCCGATGAATATTTTTTGGCGCATTCATAATATAATAAAATTAAAGGAAATGGGAGTCTGATAAGCTATCGAATTAAATTAAACATTATTATTCAAGGTGGATACCTGAGACAGGCGGATCAAACGTACCTGCATTAAATGACCTCCTCAGCATGTATCAGGTGAGAAATCTGATTATTTATACTTGTTTTAAACTATGTATTTTTGACGCAAAATAATAGAGATGTTTCGGTTTGCTACCAGGTAGCACTTGGAGATCGCGTATTCGAAGGTTCCTTTAAATTGGGAGGTCATTCAATGTACTACGCTAGCGGCACACATATACATAGCTTCCCTGAACACGGTGTGTTGATATCGGCGAAACTTAGCGACCAGGGGCATCAGGTAATTTTTATTTTAATAACCAAAAAATGTAAAGGGTGATGAATTTTAATTTTTTTTTACATCGAGCCGGGTCACCTTTTGGTAAGTGACTACCGTCGCCTATAGACGTTAGCAATTCCAGGGGATGCCAATGTGTTGTACACCTTATTACACCGCCTTAAAGGCAAACTGGCTCTCAAGTGCAATTGCCGGAACACACTAACAGGAGCTTAGCGACAGATTTTCAACTTAAGGGTGGTAGCCAGCCAGTCGAGTACTACAAAGTAAATTACCACCGTGCTATGGTGTCCTCACGATGTTTTCCTTCACCGAAAGCTCAAGCTCATTGTAGGATTCGAACCCACAACTTTCGCCGCGGTATCCGACGTCACTACCACTGAGCTATCAGTGCCTTAAACCTTAAAGTTTACCTATATTATTTTTATACAGTGTGTAAGCGTAAAATACACACTAATATCAAAAACCTCTTGACATAATAGTCAAAGCATCAAATGTACTCTTATAAAAATATATTTATACAGATAATGTCAGGTGAAAAAGCAAGCAGTGGGGGTGGCACGTCGGGAGGAATGCCTACTGTCGACGTGCCGATATTAGGCTTGCTGCAAACTGATGGCGAAACGCGCGACTACGCCAATGACACCATCGATAAATTGCCCAAGGTTTGTATAGTTATGGAATAACAAAAATATCGCGGCTCGTCGTGTGGCGGGTCGCTCACTTCCCTACAATATGGCGAGGAAGGCGGTGGCTGCCACACTGCTTGTGGGGGCTGGTCTGCTTGAGTTTGTTGTTAATTCTATCATAGTTAAATTCTATTTATTATTATTTTAGCGGTCATTACAAGCAAATATTATCAAAGAGACTAGATAAATAATTATGTGAAAAAGAGTAGGTAATTGCTGAGTTTATTGCCGGGTGGGTCTTCTCAGGAAAAGCAATCTTCCGAAGCGTGTGTTAGAGTCTAGATTTTCACAATATGTCAAGACAAAGTCAAAACGCATATAAGAGTAAAAAATAATTTAAAAAAGTGACGATACTTAATGAGTTCATTTAATAAATATTTTGGGTTTGAGTGCGGTTTCTTGGTTTGTTTTCCAGGCTGGTCGGTTAGTGGTGTATGGTGATTCGTCGTGTTTGGAAGGCGGTGCGGCCCGCAACTGTCACTGGCTATTGTTAGCAGCTCTCCAATATGCTCTTGTAGGACATTTGCCCTCCTCGCTTAAAGACGCTGCTACGCCGCAAAAAGATAGACTCCGGGACGTTCATATAATTCCATCAGGTCAGTTACTTATAGATTATTGTGTAATGATGTTTCGGCGAATGTGAAATTTAGCATGTGCATTGTGCATTCATTACGCTAGATAGACGCCCATTAAGATGGGGTATTAATTTACAATATTAAATACAGGTTCTAGCGTTTCTTATCTTTTTTTGGGATAAATTATTTAATAAATGAAGGTTCATTTTGGATAAGCTTGTGTTTGACCGCAATCTCATAGTATGTGACCGAAGGTAGTAAGCACACAAAGCCTAGATGGTAAGCTATAGGATATCCGCTCTCCATAGTTTAAATTCCTAAATCAAACTTTCAGAGTAAATGTCAGGAATAAGACATATTCTTCCAACTAGCCGGGTGAGGGCGAGATCTGACATTGTATCTCGTCCAAACTACTATCTATGTCCTCGCGCGAAGTGTTTCTCATTAGATTTCTTGGAGATCTGAAGTGAACCTATCAATCCAATGCAATCCGCACTCAGCTTTGTCGTACTTGACAGATGGACAGAAAGAAAGTGCTATCTATCTGTCGCTAAGCACCTGTCGCTGTGTTCCGGCAGTTGCACTTGAGAGCCAGTTGCCCTTAAGGCATTGTAATAAGGTGTACAACACATTGGCAATCCCCTTGGTATTGCTAATGTCTATAGGCGACGGTAGTCACTTACCACCCGTCAGCTTCGTTGTCACTTGTGGTATAAAAAAAAGAAAAAAGTGATCCTATAAGGGTTCCGATTTTTTCCTTTGAGGTATGGAGTCCTATAACGGGTGGTAATGTGGTAAATGTAATTGGTCAGAGTTGCCGAAACGTGCGGAGGGTGGTCGGTTGCACGTGTACTCGCGGGTGCTCTCTGTGGACGGCAGCGGTCCGCGGCCGGTGCCTCCGTGCATCACCTCGTCGCACCTGCCCCCGCTGCCCGTGCACGCGCCCCCATCCGCAAGGACTCTTGCGCCGCGACACTATCCCACAGACCCCAAGACTATAGGTATACATACCCTAGACACATATCCAGTGTAAACAGTTTTTCAAAGCTTGTTAAGGAGCCGTCCGTAATTCTCAAATATGGAAGGAAGGTAAGAGAAGGGGTAAAGTCGAAATTCCGAGTGACGAATTTTATGAACGGCTACTAATGAGTGGAAAGTTGTTTGGATTTTATTGATAAATGATAAATTTTTATGATATTGATTAAGGAGATAAACTTTGGGGTTTCTTTGACAAAAAAATTGACACACATAAATACGAATGATCTGTTTGAGAGGTTCTGGAATAAAAGCTGAACTTTAATGAATGTCTTTTTTCTTGAAAATATGGTTTTATCTGCTTTTATTCCCGACGAGTTTTATTTTGTTCCGGGATAAATGTATCCTATTATTCCTGAATATGATCTTCTTGTGTGCCAAGTTAAGGCGATGATAGCTCAGTGGTAAGTGACGTCGAATACCGCGGCGAAGGTCGTGGGTTCGAATCCTACAATGAGCTTGAGCTTTCGGTGAAGGAAAACATCGTGAGGAAACCATAGCACGGTGGTAGGGTACTTTGTAGTACCCGACTGGCTGGCTACCACCCTCCAGTTGAAAATCTGTCGCCAAACACCTATCGGTGTGTTCCGACAGCTGCACTTGAGAGCCAGTTCCCATCTAGGCTTTGTGTGCTTACCATCTTCGGCCACATCACTTACCATGGTGAGATTGTGGTCAAACACAAGCCTATCGAATATAATTTTTTTTTTTAAAGTTTCATTGTCGTAACTGAGTAACAAACATCCAAACTTTCATATTATTAGGATAATGCTTTCTATAACATTTTTTAATTAATAATTGGAACTTAGACAAATAATAGGTCTTTACCTATGAAATTGCCGTTCTGCAATACTGGCCATTTCAAATCAAAATAATTTTTGTTTGGCTAAGAATTCTAATTTCAAATTAATTTTATTTTAAAAACATGGATTTTTTTTTCCAAAAGTAGTCATTTGTTTATTGATTAGTGTTACATTTTCATCGCATTTCAATCTTTTTCGACATCATGGATACGTTAAAAATTCGAGTAATTATGGAATATGAGTACCGTCGTGGCAGCAACGCGGCACAAGCGGCACGCAACATCAACGGAGTTTGCGGAGCTAACACTACAAAACCAACGCTCCACCTGTTATTGGTTTGCTCGCTTCCGTTCTGGAAATTTCGACCTGAAAAATGAACCTCGCGGTCGTCCGAAGACTTTGGTCGACAATGACGAATTTGAGGTGATTGTGGAAGCTGATGATACACAATCTACGGCTGAATTAGCAGCAGCTTTCGACGTTAGCGTCAAAACAATATTGGACCATTTGCGTCAAATTGGCTAGGTAAAAAAGCTTGACAAATGGGTGCCCCACCAACTCAATGATCGCCAGCGCGAAGTACGCGTCGAAACGTGCCTTGCACTGCTCAACAGACACACAAATGAAGGAATTTTGAACCGCATTGTTACCTGCGATGAAAAATGGATTCTGTTTGATAACCGCAAGCGCTCAGCAAGTTGGTTGGATCCTGGTTCAGCACCTAAACAATGCCCTAAACGAAAACTTACCCCTAGAAAAGTGATGGTCACTGTTTGGTGGTCTAGCGCCGGTGTGATTCATCACAGCTTCTTACCAAACGGAGTGAGCATTACTGCAGATGTGTACTGTGAAGAACTGAACACAATGATGGAGAAGCTGGCACATCTCCAAACAGCATTGGTCAATCGCTCGTCTCCGCTGCTCCTGCACGACAACGCGCGACCTCATACTGCACAGCAGACGGTCTCCAAGTTGCAAGAACTGGGGTTGGAAGCTCTCCGTCATCCGCCCTACTCACCAGACCTTGCGCCTACAGACTACTACTTTTTCCAGAATTTGGATAACTTCTTGGCGGGAAAAAAATTCAATACCCGAGAGGCAGTACAAAATGCCTTTGAAGAATTTGTTGCCTCCCGTCTAGCTGATTTCTTTAAGAAGGGTATCAATAAACTGCCACTGCGTTGGCAAAGATGCATTGATTGCATGGGTGATTACTTCGATTAACACAAAAATACATGAAAAAAAATCGTTTAGATTTTTTCATACAAAACGGCAATTTCATAGGTAAAGACCTAATACATACTTAAAGTAACTTTTACCTTAGGAATAGTGTTATTCTTCTTCGGGTTGGTACGGAATCCTCCCCACGTGAGCCTGGCTCCGGCTCGCACTTGACCGTTTATTATTTTTACTGTTTACTTAGGTCACTGAACAAATAAAAAGGTAGAAGGTAAAGGATCGTGCAAGAAGTTGTGTGCGTGATATACACGTACTTCACTTTAAGTGCGCGGGGCTCTGTCTACCTTTTTTATTTGGTCTGTGACTTAGGCCTATGTTTTGTACAATAGGAGCCCCAGAGATGGAGGAAGGTGAAGTTGCGCCGAGGGCGTGGCGAGGCGCCGGCGCTGCGCCCTCTCGCCCCCAACCCGACTACGAACACCACATCCCAAGCACCACCACCCGTACCATTACTCTCTTCATAATCATCAGCATCGTTTATGTCCTCACCACTCTTTGGAAACGATGCGGACGTAAAATACGTAGACGGAGACTCGTGTCTCTCGCCTCCTAGCGTGAAGCCAAAGAAAAAAGGACAAAAATAAAATCTAAAATTAACGTGCAATAAAATTAGACACAGTAGTGACCACCGAAGTTGTGAGTAAACTTGAGTGAGATACTGTTTCTGCGGCGCTTCTACATCATCCGTATGTACAGTTTAATACTTTAATTCCTTGTTCTGTTCACACTTTATGCGTGAGTCATACAGAAAGATCATGTGAGGGGATTTATCACCTTTTGATAAATATCGCTTTTGATGTCTATTAATTGGTAATTTATTGTCATCATAATATTGATGACATAGATGAGTTGTCGCCCAGAGCTGCAACGGAAATGGGTAATATATTATATTATTAAATAATGATATTTTAAGCAGTGCCTGTCGTATCATAAGTTCTGTCACATTCTTATTTAATGCACATTTCGAATAGGTACTGGTCAATGTGTGGATTGATTTTGAATAATTTTGGTCCTTATTCAAAATCAACCCGTCCAACCTCTACGATGAATGATGATCATCAAAGTAGTGCGGGCGCGAATCCAACGAAATTCCGTCCACGAGCAAAAATGCTAGCGGTTATGTGGTACTACGGTCAAAAGAGTGCAAAGTTAAGACCTGGGACTCCGAACTTATCGATGAAAAACATGTCATTTTTTTTAAAGAGGCTAATAAAATTTATGGTTCGAGAGATCCCGGGGTTTTTAAAGGCATGGTCAACGCTAATCACTTCAATTTGAAATATGTTTTAGCTGTGAAAGTAGGAGACTGAAAATTCTATAAAAAATGTATTCTGACCTTTTAAATTAGAACTTTTTACGAAATTCATTAGTTTCGTATTATAATAAAATAATTTTGGAATAAATTATACAAAAATGACATTTTTAAAATTGTTATGCGCTGTTATAATGCGATTAATATATTTTGTTTTATTTAAAAGTTAGTTTTTATTATTATCTAGTGAAATATTCCGCGTAGTTTAATTCCAATCTAAAATCGGAAAAAAAAACTATACCCAAAACTAATTTAAATAATAGGAGCTCCGTCTGCTCGTAGCCGTTGCTCGGGCGGGCCGCTTGAACGCTAAGATACACAATCAGCGACAAAAAATGGCCTTACCGAATGTCTACCCACTCGAAAATTTGGGTGGTCTTTTATTCTAGGAGCCTTCGAACGCTCCGACGGTAAACATGCTTCAGTGCTCGTTTAAGATATTGTCTTTTGTACATAGCTTTGTGAATAAAACTTAAAAAAAATAACTAGTATTACCCAACACAATTTGAGACAGTTTTGAGAGAACTTTTGCTTGGGATTGTTTATCTTTAGTTATTAGATATCAATGGAGTTAAGCTATGAAATTCGTTATGATTTTAGAATTAAATGCAAAAATAAAAGAAAGAAGAGGTCTTTTCGGAATTAATCCAAAAAAATTATCTATTAATTATGCCATAGTGAAATAAAACTATTTCAAAAAGCTCAATTATTTTTTTGGTATCGCCTTAACTAATGATGCGTCTTAATGACGTAGATGTGCACTAGAACCCATTAAATCTTTTGTAAAGGTTTAAACAAAAATTTATCGTAGAAAAATCTATACAGGAGGAAAACATTACGATATTTAAATATTTAGGGGTATTCAAAAGAAATATAGACGTACGTTAGTGATAATGTAAGTAAATACACGTTATAGCTCTCGAAAAATAGCTATGTATGTATAAAACTTTGTGGTTTTTAAAATATAAATTGATTAAATCGATAAATACATTTTCAAAACAAGTTATAGGATTCAATTACTCAATTTATACCATATTTATATTGATTGTAAAGTATTAAATAAATATAATATCATTAAAGTTCTTACCCAAATTGCCTTAAAGTTAAGAAATGGCAAATTAATATTGAGTCGCCGAAGTATTACGCTCAATATATTTTGAGTAATAATTTTTTAGGGTTTGGTAGCCAAATGTAAATAGACGGAACCCTTATAAATCCGACTTTTCCATCTGTCCGTAAATCACAGTCATTTTTATTGGAGACTATTGCAACTATACAATATTATCGTTTCCTATATACAAAACCTGAAAATAATTTGTTTACAATGAGTAGCAGAATTGAATTGACACAGAATATTTTTTAAACTATGTTATATTTTCCAAAATAAAAGTTTGCTTTCTTAAAGCGAGTAAAATCAAGCATGCCTGCGAGCAGGAATACTTAAATTTTGTATGTCAATGGCAGGGTAGCATAATATGTCAACCGCTCTTTATATCTGTATTTTTTGTTACTTACCATATTCACTATTTTTTTTATTATACCAATGATATTAATACTATGAAATACGTTGAATATGTATTAGGTTACCGTAATAAAACTAGCTATAACTTCACGAGTTTTCATTATTTATTTAATTATTAGATCGCCAACAAGTACAAGTACAGAAATAATACATACCAGCTGTCCTCCGTGGTTTCCGTGGGATCTTATCTTTTCCCGACATAAAAATATAGCCTATGTTACTCAAGGATTACTAAGGGTGAAAGAAATTTTAAAATCGGTCGAGTAGTTTTTGAGTTAAATCGTAAAAAAACAAACAAACAAAAAATCTAATCTTTCTTCTTTATAATATTAGTTTAGATAAAAGGTACCCCAACTAAAGGTGACAATCGCAATAAATTGAGTAACTAAAAATGTAGTATATTGTTTAATCTTAAATTAACATTCATGAACGAACATGATTTATATGTAGGTATGTATTATTTTTGTTCCTGTATTTATGATGAAAATAAAATGTTCTGGAAGGAAACGTATTACCGGTAAGTTTAAGATAAACGTATAAGTTACATAGATGTTTCATTTATCCTTTAATGTATATTTTTTTTTAATTATGTTCAACCTTAAGATTTAGTATGTAATGTACGTACATCGGAATGACTAATGAACGCAAAATCACGCGTGTTCCAACTCTCACTTGGCCCGTTATGTTATTGTATACTCTACCCACTGTCAATATCTAAAAAGAAATGCTATTTAGGTCGCCGATCTGAAGGCCCATGAGATCACATACAGAGTCAAATATGTTGTTAGATTAGCAATATTTGTCAATTTATAATTAACAACAAAAATGAATTTTAGTATCTTCAATTTTGTTTTCATGCTGGATAGTTTCGCATACTGGATTGATGGCTTAAAAAACTATCGTATTGTTCTCAAAATTGAAATCGATATCTTAAGAGTTCAAGGACCTTGAGACAGAAATAGAGATAAACGTTTTAAAGACGTTATTATCATTAAAAATAAGTCACATTACAATGATTTAAAATTTTGAGAAAAATTCATGTTAAGAAAGAAAGGAAGAAACATATTTATTGAAATGAAATGAAATTGTTTATTTATCCAAATAGGCCTTCACAGGCACTTATGAATAGTCAGACTCTAAGTGCTCGGTTCGGAAGGTTGCTTTTGCTGAGAAGAGCCGGCAATAAACTCAGCAATTACTTTTTTCAAAAACAACTTACACATATTACATTCAATAATTATTTATCTAGTCTCACTGACAATATTTGCGTGTTATGGCGGCAAAAATAGTAATCTATAGAATTTAATTATGACTGACTTAATAAACAACAAACTCAAGCAGACCAGCCCCGTCAAGCAGCACCTGTTCACAAGTATGACGCGTGTGGCAGCCACCGCCCTCCTCGCACATAATATAGGGAAGTGAGCGACCCGCCACACGGCGCCGCCGCAAGCAATGGACTAACTTAACTTATTAGTCACACACCTCAAAATTAACATTTACAGAAAAAAATACACAGAGAGAAAGAACATTTTGTGTGTTGTCAAATTGGCCTATATTCAATTTTGAAGGCACGTATAGGCATGATATAAGCTTGCAGATCGATGGATGTAGCAGTAAATTACAAAACAGTCGTGAAATGTTAAAAGTTCATTCTAACTTCTACTACTACTTTGTTCATAAAAAAAATAAAGTATGAAGATGCAGAAGTAAGTAAGAACATGTCAAATGTCATTAGCGTCAGAACTCGGGGTTGAGATCAACCCAGCGATGTTTACATTTCACGCGTCTTTAACCTATGTATGATTCGTCGGAAAAGTACTTAATCTGTTGTTATTGTTTGAGGAAAATAGTTCTTAAGTGCCTTCTATTACAAATGCCAATATCATTAAGTATAATGAGTGACTTTCTTTATCATTTTGAATTACAAATATATTGTGAAATGGATTGAGTTTTCAGGCAGTAGAATAGGTACGGCCTCGAGCGAGACACGGCGGCCGGCGCGCGGTGCGGCGTGTAGATTGGCGATGGCGGTGGTCTGCGCACGCGCGACCCATGCGTGCGTCATTTCACACGCTAGTACTGCCTGTAGATATATGAGAAACGTCACACCACCTTCACCGACATTTCAGGTTGTGCGTCGGGTTCAGTCATTGCGGAAGCGCCGTAGCGTACACACCGGTTTTACATTGAGTGCGACGCAAACGCAATTGCTTGCGATGTCGCGCGTTTATCAGCCATCTGACTATGTCGTCGAAAAGTCTCGGTTACCATCGTTTGACAGATACAAAGAAATGCATAAAAAATCGCTCAACGATCCGGAAGCATTTTGGTCAGATATAGTGAATGAATTCCACTGGCAGACTCCGTACCAGCCTGGCAATTTCGTATCATATAATTTTGACATAAATAAAGGGAAGATTTTCGTAAAGTGGATGGAGGGAGCTGTCACCAACGTATGTTTCAATCTCTTGGATAGGAACGTAAGGAACGGGCATGGGGATAAAATAGCATATTACTGGTAAGATGTACCTACATTGTATTTGGTAATTATCCAATTTTTTCCGAATCAATAGTCAGCTGGGCGAATGCACTTCTGAGACGGCGCGCAACTTATTGATTTTCCCGCCGAGTGTCAGTATATATACATATATTGACCTAGTTGTTAGGGTAGGGTACAGCGATTATGTAATATTGTTCTTTTGCGAGGCGAATTCGTTCATATGGTTACATGTGCAATACAATTTGTATGATATTAGCTATAGGTGCTTACTTAAAAAAAACGCTGTCACTGTACCTTATTATTGCTTTGCTATCTTGCGAAACCGTACGACAACCCTATTTTACTAAATATTCAGTAGGATTCAGGAGGTATTCAGAAATATATAGAAGCAGTTTCTAAGATGAGAAAACTGCAAAAAATATATTAACACAACTAATATTTTATCTTAAAATTAGCTAGGTTATGATTTACTCAAGTAAATACAAAAAGTATCTATTATATGCTTAGTAAACTAATTGGTCGATTGATAGATTTGATAGGTCTAAATTAACTTAGATTTATACAAAAGTTGCATACAAACGCGCTTTATCTAAATGTTAACAATAGGTACCTACTTGTTAATTTGAATTGTTTATAGCAACTTTTTGAACATAAACCATTTTATTAACATGACTAATTTGATCGTATACTTACTTAAATAAAAATAATGTCTAAGTAGTAGTACGTCGTGTAAAATAATATCTTGGTAGGGGTCTATACGTACCTACCTACTGAAACTTTCCTTTTTCGCAAACTTTAGTTGAACCGTTAATATTTGTAAGTATCACATTCTCTAGGTAGTTTCCCTTTAAAACATAGAAAGACATTGAAACTTAGTAGCTGATTCAATTAATTAAATTTCTAAATGTCTTTATACTAAATAGGTCGACAACACATTGGCAAAACCCCCTAGTTTGGCTAATGTCTATAGGTACCTAACGGTTGTCACTTAC
The DNA here is from genome assembly GCA_951361185.1 of Ochropacha duplaris. NCBI lineage: Eukaryota > Metazoa > Arthropoda > Insecta > Lepidoptera > Drepanidae > Ochropacha > Ochropacha duplaris. Next base: position 10,157,525 of record OX592690.1, read on the forward strand.
CATCAGGTGACCCGCCTCAAGTTGTTACTTGCGGTAAAAAAAAAGAAATGTTTGCAACGGATAACGTTTATCCGAATAAATAAATCCCATAAAATGGACTGTGATTAGAAAAAGGGAAACGCGGAACATAATTTTGATCAGTTAAAGTCAGGAAGTCGATATAAAAATTTTCAGATTCCTTGTTTGTTTACCTAGGTAGGTACTTGAGGTAATTTATTTGCAAAAATATTGAACTAGAAAAAAACGTCGAAGCCTTATAACTTTAGATTGTTTAGTTTAAACGCTTTTACACTCTTAATAGTTAACGAGATAGGAAGATTATTAAAATTCAATTAAGAATATCGGGGTTTTTAATAAAACTAGAAACTTACGATATGATTTTGTACCGTAACACCCTTTGCACACGGCGTCGTAGCGTAAGCGTATCGTAAGCGCATCGTTACGACACAATGACAATAAACACCTACGATCCGCTGCAACACACGTTTTGTGTGCGGACTTGTTTGAAAATGTTCATGCTCGTATTATTGCTCTCATCGCACGCGCGGATTACGATACGCTTACGCTACGACGCCGTGTGCGAAGGGGGTACCCGTACAAAATCGTACCGATGCTGCTGCTGTATTCATCAATAACTTAAAGTACCTACTAGAGAAACTAGAATATAAACTAGATGCGTAGCCTACTTTAAGAGTTACCAAAGTTACTCGCATAAAGGACTATTCAACGCCGCACGTTTGCCCAGTGCCCAATGCACTATGTTAACTTTTATTTTAATCATTCCAAATTCGCTTAGGTACTTAATCGTAGATATAAGATTTTAGACACTCATACCTACTAATAAATACCTGTATTTATTATTTAGCTTTTTATCTTTAAGTCGCCTTAACTTGTAAGTCATTACCACCACCCCAGTGTCCGATGTACGAAATTATTTCATTTTTGCACTGCAATGTTGGCGGCAATTCCTGGATCGCGAGTTTTATTCAAATCCATGACCCCTTAATATCGTTCGAAATCAGAAATGGTAGGTACGGAAACCTTATCACGAGCGGCTCCGGCTCACACTTTAGGTAAGGTATTTTTAACACGCTCTTATTAGCTTCACTTGTAACTAACAATGAAACCAATCTTATTTCATTACGTGTATGTACTAAGTATGTAGGTACTAAGAACTGTTACTTGTTAAGACAACAAAAGTAGCTAACCTTCTACTTACCTACAATCAAGCCTATACTAGACATGAAACATTGTAACGATTTAATTCGAACTCCACAGTTAGATATTTGTATTGTAGATAAGATTTAATGAAACAGTAGCAACAAGGAGTCTACTAATACTAAAAACTACGAGTAAGTATTAATATTCAATCTTTTATTCTCAATTGTTTATATCCCCAAGGGAATTAAAATAATATTTAGCATAGGTACCTACCTAAGTTAAATAGTGATGATGTAGCTTTCCACTGATGAAAGAATTTTCAGAATCTGTACAGATTACCCCCTACAAACAAACACACACACCTACAGAAAAAGTGCGTATGAATTTTTGTTATTTACAAATAAGTAGCATATCCACTCAGTTCGTTACCTACAGTAAAAAAAAATGACATGATTATATTGCAAGGTGATTAAAAGACCTTTCAAACAGGTAGAATATGTAGGCTAACTGCTTAACCAGATATTGACCTTGAGACGGAGCATGAGTTAGTTAACTGTTTATTAATAAATTAGGTATTATTTTAGGGGTTAAAAATTGTAAATTGGCGTTTTATATGGTTTAACACTTGTTTTCATATAATTATTTATGTAATAGTTGGTCTATTATTTATCTCTTTATCTAATCTGTAGGTACCTTTTTACCATCTCGAGGAATATGATGTACCTACTTATGCCTATGCGATAGAAGCCTGGAGATTCAAAATCTGGACTCTACGAAGTATAATATAGAAAGAATTATAATCCACGTATTCACACAACATTCTAATATCCTGGAATTTTCAGGGAAGGTAACCATCCGGATGATTATAGTCGGATTACATACAAGAAACTCATGGATTTCGTGTGCCAATTTGCAAATGCTCTTCGGGACCTTGGAATCGGCAAGGGAGATAGAGTATCAATTTATATGCCAATGATCTTGGAGACGATCGTCTGTATGCTGGCTTGCGCTCGGATCGGGGCTATTCATTCCGTCGTAGTTAGTACCTCTCTACTGTTAGTAATCCGTACACAATCACAGAACGCATGCTGCATCCTGTTGCTCTCGAATTGATTCAACCTCGTTATCTACACATAACGACTTGCAAGCAATTGCTGCAATCCATCCATCATTATTTATTGCGTGGCTTTGATAGTTCAATACAGAATACTTATTTTAGTTTGCAGGGTTCTCGTGTGACTCTTTAGCTGAGCGAATGGCCGATTGTAAAGCAAAGTTATTAGTAACAGCTGATGGTGCGTGGCGAGGAGAGAAGCTCCTCGTACTAAAGAACACTTGTGATGAGGCAATAGAAAAAGCGAAGAGTCAATATAACCATATCGTGGAGAGGTGCGTAGTGGTCGCACACCTTGAGCGAGTCACTCCTTGCGGGGATGTATCTGATGATCTAAAGTCTTTAGTAAGTGTAACAGAAGGTATAGGTAGTGTTTTCTTTAAGTAGATACGCATTGTTTGATCATAGTTTTCTTTGTTTAGTATAAATGGAATGAAGATCGTGATCTCTGGTGGCATGATTTGGTGGAAGGTCAGTCGACTATATGCCCGCCAGAGTGGATGGCTGCGGAAGATCCTCTCTTTATGCTGTACACAAGGTTAGTGCACACAAAATAAATGCGATGTATTTTATTATATACTAGCTGTTCCGCGCGGTTTCACCCGCGTTCCCAAGGGATCTTATCTTTTCCCGGGATAAAAAGTAGCCTATGTGCTATTCCAGACTATAATCTATCTCCATGACAAATTTCATCCAGATCCATTCAGCCGTTCTGGCGTAAATGAGTAACAAACATACATCTATCCAAACTTTCACATTTATAATATTAGATAGATTATACGTAGGTAATAGATTTTACTTACACCAGGGGGCCTACCACCATCTTTTTCAAAACAACTGTACCTATTGCTGATAATAACATTACTTATACCTACTCGTTATATTGTTGCTACCTGTTAGAAAAAAGCGAATGATTTACAAGATGTTTTAATGATCACTTGGAAAAAAATGGGTAGTTACAGTACAGTATAATACGTAATTTATTTTCATGCATTAGCCCGAATCGTTTATGCGAAGCTACATCTGCAGCATTATTATTTTTATTAATATTATAACAATAATTTACAACCAAAGTAATATTTGAGTCAGAATATAATTTTTACCAGTAATTTATATAAATGCTAATTTAATAATATAAATTTAATATTTTGCTTTAAAAAATAAGCCGAGCCTAAAATGTTGACGGAACAAAATGACTACCTCTACTTGTCATTTTGCTATAAATAAATCTATATCATACTAGATTTCACAGCACCTATGTCATTTGTGGGAACTACTCAGGGTGGCAGTAATGGAAGAAAGGAAGACCACGATAAAAATGTAATTAATATGTATTTTTGCCAATTTAACACATAATACTACCTATTGCTTTTAAAATAAAATTCATAAGGCTACATTCTATTTCTATTTAGCTACCTAATTCTAGATAAATAAATATACAAAAATGACCCTTGTAAAAGTGTCACGATATTTCTACATACAAGTCTATCTACATTCGTATAATCTAAAACATCACAATTAATACATATTCTAAATCATTTACGCATTCATAAACCACACTTTCAATTACTTATTCAATAGATAGTAGGTACTCATTAAAGGTCAAACTTATGATTGTAAATCATACATTAAAACTTGAGAATTGTGGTCGCAAAATAATAATATGTAATAGAATCGGGTAGGATTGAACAATTTAATAGCAGCTCGATAAAATACATACGCTGAATAACAGTGCGCTCTCTTTATATTTCGCTCCACCAATTCTTGATTTTGTTTTATTTCTATTACTAGCTTTCCACACCGCGGTTTCACCCGCATACCCCTTTTTTACCCCTTAATTACCTACAGTAAAATAAAATCCTGAGTGACGAACAGACGTTAATAAAATAACGCGGCGATATAAAGGGCCGCTTAACATTGTTACAATTCCTACGTCTAGGGATGCATACCCGTGCCATATTCAATCCGCCAGGTACAATTAGAGTAACAACACATAAACCTTCTTTATAAAAAAAATTGGTAATATAGGAAAATTAGGAAAAGTCAAAGTAAGGTGTTTTATGAGATGGACGTGGGCCCCCACGCGGCGAACTTTGACACACTTGATATTTTTCCTAATATACATCTAAGTAGGTCTATTTTATTGTTCTTGTGTTTTGTTTACTTTAGTGGTTCCACGGGTAAGCCCAAAGGCGTGCTGCACACCACCGCAGGGTACCTATTGTACGCAACTACCACCTTCCGGTACGTGTTTGACTATCGCGATAAAGACATATATTGGTGCACCGCCGATGTCGGCTGGATCACTGGACATACATACGTAGTCTATGCGCCTCTTGCAAACGCTGCTACATCTGTCATGGTGAGTAGTTATACAGTTTTTGGTTTAGAAATAATACGTCGTAAAATTCATAATTGATTTTTAATTTACCAATTTAACGACAAACAGAAGGTCTTTTGATGGTGAATATTAATGACGTCACAGCTTCACAAGTTGCCAGTTTTCGCAACTCAACTATTGTTTCGATATTTTAAGCAAAACCTTGAAACCACTTTTCTCTATTGCTTAACTTTTCTATCTCCACTTTTTGCTTCAGAACCTTTAATTAAATTTACCTTCACTGTTACTTTAAAGGTAGGTTTATTAATACACATTTACATTTCACGGTGACTAGATGTCCTTAGCTAGCTCATGACCTGTCAATGTCACCCTGTTCTAGGTCAGCAGTCAGCACCACTATCTGACAATAGTTAAACTAGGACATACTGAGCATTATATAACATTGACTTATCTACGAAGTCTGTAAACATCTAGTTAGAATAACAGATTAATTACACTTATCTATTCCTATCGTTAATATTTAACAATGCAGTTATCAAGATTACTATTTTAGCACTAAGAGTATGGTTTACATATAGATAATACATTTGCATAAGTGAGTACTTTACTTGTAGATACTGTGCTTTTAAGCATGAAAAAATTATGTAATGTTTTAGTGTACATCGTATTTATTTATGATATGCACTTAAACTGGTCACTGCAACTAGGGTCGCCAACCATACTTAATAATAATAACGCATCCTACTTTATTTTCAATAACTATACATTACTAGTGGACCCGGCAGACGTTGTCCTGCCCTGAAATTAAAACAAAACTTAGAACCCGATTCCAGCGCCATCTACCGGGTCCAATTTTGTTTTCAAATCATCGAGGAACCCATTGAAATACACACACAAAATTTCATCCAAATCGGTCCTGTTACCATACTCCTCCGAAACGGCTTGACCGATTACTCAAATTACTAAAATGGCTATTAAAAAATAAGGGTTGATCGTAGAAGGGTGAAAATTGGGGATTGTATGTATTTTTGTATGTTGTATCATAAAAAAATAGAAATTAGAAATTTTGTCTCAAAAATAAAAAATAAAATTTAGGGGTGGACTACCCCTAACATTTAGGGGGATGAAAAATAGATGTTGTCCGATTCTCATAGATACCGGATAAGCACAAAAAATTTCATCAAAATCGGTTAAGCCGTTTCGGAGGAGTATGGCAACGAAAACTGTGACACGAGAATTTTATATATTAGATACTTTTGCATAAAAATAAATCGATATGCGAAAATACTCTATTTCCAAATTTTACTGAAATGCTTAAATAACCTAACCTAATAAAAACATACATTTGAATAATACTTATTTTCCAATTCAAAGGATTGGATAGTATGTTATTTCAACCCTATCTGCAACAACCATTTAATCAATAGAAATAGAAAAGTTGGGGATCATTACATTTTTTTAAATGAAATATCATACTCTTGCAATACCTCTTTTAAATTAGGAGATATTACGAAAACTGTTCACTTTCCAGTTCGAAGGGACTCCGTTCTACCCGGGCAACGATCGCTACTGGTCACTCGTGGAAAAATACAAAGTGTCACAATTTTACACCGCTCCCACAGCCATCAGAGCCCTCACTAAATTTGGGGATAGTTATGTTAAAAAGTAAGTACACAACAGTTCAGTCCCTCGACGTATATCCCAGTTCATCATCATCATCATTTCAGCCGAAAGACGTCCACTGCTCGACATAGGCCTCCCCCAAAGTTTCGACCGATCTTGAGTTGCTCGTATGTTATGGAAAATAGTTTTTACATGATTGAATAACAAACATCCTCCATTATAATATTAGTAGGATTTTAGTTCAAATATTCGAATACATCATTTGTGATAGGTATTATAATAGTTGTCTTATTTACACTTAATACAATTATCAAAGTTAGGTAGACAAAGGTAGGTTAGGTTGAAACGAGAGACGCCCGACAGGATTCGACAAATGTCGAAAACGCTCGGCATTACTCGGAGGATCAATGCGTGCGTGATGGCTTACCATAGTAGCTAGGTACGCCTTTTTTTAACTATTTGTCTACGATTTGCAATTTTGTACACGTAAGTCTGAGTTATGATATACTAGTGGGCCCGGCAGACATTATCCTGCCCTGAAAATAAAACTTAGAACCCGATTCCAGCGCCACCAATTGTGAAACTAAACCATCTGTCAGTCCGATCTCGACGAAAAAGTCGTTCTATACAAAATGTGTGACAAAAATATCTTTCTTCATTATTCTTTTTTGTGAATTTTTCCTATTTTTTAAGCCTATGTCCATCTCCTGGCTCTAAGCAACCTCCCCACCAATTTTCAGCCAAATCGGTTTAGCCGTTTTTGAGTTATAAATAGTGTAACTAACACGACTTTCTTTTATACATATATACATGGGCTAATCAAGATACGGCTGATTTTATTTCAATGAGACTTTCACTATGGAAGCCTAACCCTTAAAAATAATAAGTTCCCGCTCATAAATGATAGAAAATTATTGACCAGTAGGTATATCGACGGGTGCAAAAGGTCAATTTAAACTGTTGATAACTTGTTGAATTTAGATAAGTGTAGTAGGTACATAGGATTGTATGAAATACATAATCTAGTTACACGGGTAGAGGACGACCGAAAAAGAGATGGATCCCAATCCGTTTATGAGTAAGAAAGGAGTAAATTCCGATATGACGGAAAGAAGGATCCAAGAATGAAGAAGGAAGAAGAAAAGTACTCAATGCACCGACCACAAATAATTGGGAACAGGGAACAGTGATGATGAAATACATAATCTAGTTATTTTAAATCTATATATGAAAAATACTCGTATCTCCGCAGTATTTACATTTTCAGCTATGATTTTTCTGGCTTAGAATATCCCCATATTGGGAAAAAGCAAAAGTGTCTTTAATGATTTTATACTGCACACCCTGTTAACAGCCAAATGTTGGAAAACATCTATTACATGAAGTACTATGTATCACACACAGGCATAATCTGAAGAGCCTTCGCGTACTTGGAAGCGTTGGTGAACCAATAAACCCCGAAGCTTGGTTATGGTATTACAACATTATCGGCAGCAGTCGTTGCTCTATCTCTGATACCTTCTGGCAGACGGAGACTGGAGGTCATGTTCTCACTAGCATTCCTGGGGCTACGCCAATGAAACCTGGTGCTGCTGTAAGTTTATCTCAATATTTATTGAATCTGATAATACGTACGTGGAATAATATAGTAATTATATGTAGGTAGGATGGAACATGCTAATGTTGATGAGCATTCTTCTGCTATCACATTACTCGATTTGTAGTTCCTAATTATTTAGACGTACTAAACGGAATACTCCAATACTTAAAAGTTAATGAAATTTGGCACTAATACATTTTAGTCTCTCCTCAAGTGAACTCCTTTATAGTGTTTGTAAAATTACCTATCTGGAGAAATGGCTTCGAATGTAATATCCTCTATTGCAATCAGTTTTTGTTATCTGAGGTTCCATTTTCGTCATTTACTTCTTCTTCATCATCAACATTAGAACATGCCTCCATGGAAGTGTAAAACTTGTATGTATTATTCTCCGCCAGGAAGGTTGTACATATGTTTAAGTATCATTTTGATTTTAGGGCTTCCCTTTCTTTGGAGTAGAGCCTTGCCTCCTCGATGAAAATGGTTCGGTAATTGAAGGTGTCGGTGAGGGATACCTGGTGTTCTCACGACCCTGGCCCGGAGTAATGAGGACATTGTTTGGAGATCATAGCAGATACGAGAGTGTATACTTTTCTAAATTCCCCGGCTACTATTGTACTGGAGATGGTAAATATATTTCTGAATTTTAAGATTTGTACAAAAAAATAGACATATAATTCTATTTAATTTAATCTGTGATTAAAAGAAGTCAACCTAATGAAATAAATCTACTAATAACTGAAGTCGCTTTTACTAAATTTTATTGTTATCTTATTGATTTAAGTGAGACGCGTGTCCCTCAGAATACCCAACAACTATAAAAACGTCTACGCGACTGCCCAGAATGCTGACGGTTGCCTAGTTACCATTTTCCATAGAACGGAATAAAATAGCCTAAAAACAAGCCGTCTTTGTCTAGGCTTTTTATTTATCTCATTCACCATGTCACTTTGTGCTACTTCTCAGTTGTTTTACATCTAATGTTGTAAAATTGGATTAATTAAGAACTGTGCGCTATGATAATGAGGTATCTGCAGGTATATACGGCGCACACCACAGTATGCACGTGGATACATCGTTTGCGTCGAATCCGACACGATTACATAAAGAATTTGATACAGATAAGGAATGAACTGACTGAACATCATAGTGTCAACTATAGTATAAATTATAACCCCAAAATGTCGAAATTGAGTTATACATAATAATACTTACCTACAGTTTAAATGCAATATTTTTGTTATATTGCAGTCTTTAAAATATCGAGATCTTAATAATAATGGCGATTAATGTTTAGCAAATTTGGTCTATCTGATCTAACACTTAGAAACATCATTTACGATAATTCGAAACATTAGTTAACGTTAAGATTGATTTCGTTTCAAATATTTTCTATGTAATAAACGCAATAAATGTTTTTAGGTGCTCGAAGGGACGAAGATGGATTCTTATGGGTTACTGGCCGCATAGATGACATGCTCAATATATCCGGACATCTCATGTCCACTGCTGAAGTGGAGAGTGTGCTCACCGAAGACCCGAGGGTGTCGGAAGCGGCTGTTGTGTCTAAACCCCACCCAGTTAAAGGCGAATCACTTTATTGCTTTGTCATCCTCAACGATGGTGCGAAATTCGATAGCAGTCTCATCGACGCCCTAAAAAAAAGAGTAAGGCAGAGGATCGGAGCTTTCGCCGCTCCCGATGTTATCCAATACGCTCCCGGCCTACCCAAGACCAGATCTGGCAAGATTATGAGGAGGATATTAAGAAAGATTGCTCTCGGCGATAAGAATATTGGAGACACGTCAACTTTGGCCGATCCATCTGTCGTAGATGAGCTTTTCAAAAATAAACCCTAAATTATTGTGATTTATTTAGATTTTAGTTTGGTTCAAATTTGTTCCTATTTATTATAAAAAAATACCATTAATTTTAATGAGATGAAGTTTTGTGACGGTGACGTCCGTCGCGCATATTCCGACTTTATATAAATTTCCGCCGTCCGCAGTGTTTTTCATTCCATAGTAATGGCATGCCGTATACATATAGGTATATGTACCCAGGTACCAAAGTATAATCAAATTTTAAATAAGTCATCGATTCAACTAAGTAATAAAATAATCTTTTAAGGGTTTTTATTACTTATTAACTCAAAAATCTATCTATCGACTTGTCCTGACTGATTGACATATGGATACATAACAGGTATCTTAGGTATTCATTATGGAAGGGTTTTTTTAAAATCAACTCCTTTAGGAGAAAAATACTGATATGATATATATAGATGATACCACGGAGCATAAAACTAGTAAATTATTATCTTCAATGAGTGATATTTGTTACATATTGATAGGCTCTGTTATAGATATATTTTACATTATATTCATATGTATATGCTGATTGAAACTGTAACTTTAAAAGGATTGACTGACTGACCTAACAGCGCACAGTCCAAACTAACTGGAACATGGAATTTTGAACGTAGGGGGGAAGTGGTTTTTGAAAATACAATCTTTAAGTGGTGAATATGAGGGTTTTTGTTTGTATACTTGCTAAAGGTATATCAGTCTTGCAGGACAGTTTTGTTTTAAAAATATTTATTGCCGGCTATTCGCAGCAAAAGCAACTGATCATACGTTCAATTGAAATGCAAAGGTTTGTATGGAAAAATAGAGATTTTTTTTACTCAAGGTTGACCATAGATAGCATTTTTGAAATTCGTTCCCGACATATTTTGCCACGCTAAGCTAATAGGGAAATACTCGTGAATACAGTCACAATCTTATGTTTTTAGTTAGACCGTCTATACAAATAAGTAGGTGTGATTAGTCGTTTGAGTCTAACAGAATAGTTTGTGTGAGCACTGAGGTGAGGCTCAGTTTTGACTTATATACTATTTGCATTGCAGGTTCCGCCCAAAATCAGGTGATTTTTTTTGGGCCATAAAAGGGTAAACTAAATTCACCTTCTAATGGACCCTCTAGATATACTTACGCCCGAAATTAATAACCTATCCACAGTTAAACGTAAAGCTATCTGAGATCATTAATAAAGTTCTATGATACATTCAGCTTGTCCCTAAGGGCTCGTTCACACGAGCAGCATGTTGCCGACGGCAGCCACCAACACCGACAGCAGTCGACGGCTACCGTCGGCAACATGCTGCTCGTGTGAACGAGCCTTAGAAGCGGAATGTATCATAGAACTTTATTAATGATCTCAGATAGCTCTACCTTTAACTGTGGATAGGTTATTAATTTCGGGCGTTAGCCTACTCATCATCTTTTAGTTCATCCCTAAGTTACATAAATGAAATTAATAAGATTTTTTGTATAAATTAAACTGAATTTGGAACTGCTTTTCTTCGCCAAAAAATTTAAAACAATAAAAAAAATGCCAATGAAAATTGGTGACTGAACTCAAATTAATTTCTAAAGCTACATTTGTATGTATGCGAATCCTAAACTATTATAAGTAGGTATGCAAAGCTCACGTGCATACGTCGACACATATCATATAGACGTTGGTTACAATATTATTTTTGACTATAGGTATTTACCTATTATAATATTAATTATTGCGATCTATTGTATAATCGCACAAATTTGTTACAGCTGTTGTAGGTAATGTTAGGTAATATAATGTTACTTTTTTTCTTATCACTATTTAAATTAAAATATAGTAATATTTATAGCTATGAAGATTATGCAATAAAAAAGCTGCGACATATTTTTGGTAGGTGGGTTATTTATACTATGGAGGATTGATGTAAAGCTATTTATTAAATTATTAAATAGAACAATAAGAAAATAGCCATTTAGGTACTTAGTGCTCCAACCAAAAACACTCACAAATTATGTAGGTACTAGGTACCTACGCCATTGTTGTAGGAATTTCGAGTGAATTGTGATTTATTTGAGCTGCACTATTATATTTGATAAGGGACATGTAAACTTCTGTTTTATTCGTGCTCGAAACAAGTGAAAAATTAAAATCAGTAGAGTTTTACCTGAGTTTCATCATAAAATAGTTAAACGCCATTTTTTGTTATTTTAGGTATAGACAAGTAAAACCTAGAAGTTTATAATAGTTAAATAGTAAGTATAATAGTAGTTTATTAATTATACTTAAACAGATGCTCCTCATAGGCAATGAGGAGGAATATTATTATATAATTGGTCTCACTCAACTTTAGATAGTGCTGCAAGACCACACATACATTAGACACGCCTTTGTTGTATGACTTTTTTTTATTTATTTGTGCTGTGTTACTAATAAAGGTTGGTATGTTTGACTCGTGCTTGAATTACATTGTTCAATTTCATTTACAGTTAAAGTTACCACATTAACAAATACCGAGGTTTTTTTGTGATCAATCTCCAAAATCTAGTTTCACTAAATACAGTTTCAAACTTAGTTCTACTCTTTCATACAAAAATCTTGACATAATAATAAATGTGTAAACATCAGGAAAATAAAATTTATCAATAATATATGTTCTATAAATCTCAATTCAGAAGTTTTTTTAACACTCCCTGTACCTAGGCATTAATTGCCACTCAAATGGACACCCGAAAGTAGGTAATTGAATTGAAATAAAATGTATTATTCGCAAGTATCAAAACATGTTATTCATATTATTTGTGCTGTTCCTGTCCTCGTCGTATCTCACTCTCCCTCGTTCGTGTATGCTATGTCAATGCTACGCTCGGTTTTAATTTAACATGGACAGGGGTAATTTTGGGAAATGTCAGTGAATTACCAATTACCCTGTAGGTAAGTATTATATTCAGATCTATTATATTATTTTGCACGGTGGTAGGGTACTTTGTAGTACTCGATGTTGGCTACCACCCTCAAGTTGAAAATCTGTCTACAAGCACCTGTTGGTGTGTTCCGGCAGTTGCACTTGAGAGCCAGTTTGCCTTTAAGACATTGTAATAAGGTTTATAACACATTGGCAATAGGTCTTTAGGCGACGGTAGTCACTTACCATCAGGTTACCCGCCTGCCTCGTTGTCACATCTTTAAATCTCAGAAGTCTGTCATGGAAATTCCGGTATGCATTTTTGTAAATAAGTATCCTACTCGAATAAACTTGAGATAAACATGTGTGGTCACACATAAATAGGTACAGTCACGAGCTTTAATTTGGGACCCACCTAAGGTTGAAATAGCTAATCTCGGAACAATAACTAACATGGAAGCCGGGCTAAAATAAGAAATGAAATGCATATACTTTACCTTTTTTTACTTTCGACGTTAATAATGCGTGGGAAAGAGACATATAATACCGTTCTGTTTCGTTATTATGCAGGTTGTCACAAGCTATTTTTTGGCTAGTGATGGGCTTATCATCGATATTGTCGTGTCGATATAAGTCATCAAAGCAAACAAGTAAATATTAACTTTATTACTAGCTGTGCCCGCGACTTCGTCCGCGTGGAATAGTGACTTTGGGCATATCTTTTGGTTTATTTTGGATTAACAAATGTTCGACGTGATTCTTTAAATTGACATAACTTTTTTATTTAAGAACCGATTGACATGAAACAAACACTAAATGTTAAGTGAAGCTTACCACAATATATTAGTGAAAACCACATCCGAATAAGCCGTTTCTGAGATTAGCTTGCACAAACAGACAAAATTCTAACAATCATTGTTTTGGGTGCTATTGCGTTGATAAAGGACCCAATAATATTTTTTCTCATATATCTTCCATGTACAGATAGCGATCCGTTACATTTTTATTATATGTACCTATAGATAGAATAGTTTTCTATTATATATTTTTTAATTAATATAGTTTATCCTTTTCTTAACATTCCCAAGTTATTATAATTTATTATCAGTATAGGCGCTGGCTGTCGACGGATAATCTGCCAAGTGTGGCTGTGGTTTACTAACGGATTTACCACGACGGAACTTCGGCGTCGGAATATCAGTCAAGTGTGGTAGGAAAAAGACGATAAGAATTTGACACAAGTATAAATGAAACTACAATTATTAATTTAATGTCTTTATTAATAATTAAAACTAATACTAATTTACTAATTAATATTATAATTATAAAATATTATAAATGCGAAAGTGTGTCTGTCTGTCTGTTACCTCTTCACGCTTAAACCGCCGAACCGATTTAGATGAAATTCGGATAGGGATTGTTGGAGTCCCGGGAAAAAACATAGGATAGTTTTTATCCTAGAAATCACCCTTTAAGGGGGTGAAAAGGGGGTGGAAGTTTGTATGAGAAAAACCTATTGATGCACTGACTCCATTTCATTTTCAATTCACCATCATTAGGAAATCTGCAACAGTATTGAAATGATTATCGATAACCATTTTTACATCACTAGTAACCTATACTTGCGACAATTTTATTTTTCAGAAAAATCATAAATTAAAGCAAATACGTGAATTCTTTTGAGTAGATAGGCATAAAGTACTATTTTTATTTATCGTCTATCACTTTTTTTATTTTCAATATTGAAAAATATATCTCTAAACTCACCGATGAAATGTTAACGTTTCGTTCTCATTTTCTTTTCTCGAACTATGGGCTTTACACCCTTCAACAACACAAGACATCTTGTCCAGGGCACTGTACACCTCTCGTATATACTTTCTGGCCACGTTCTCAGACAGAAATTAATAATTAACTCGCTTTTTTCACATAGTAAATTCGTCAAACTCCCGACTCGTATCAACAAATAATAAAACTACAAAATTAAGTTGATAGCCAACGTAAGTATTTTGACGTCTTGGGTAGAACCGTTACCAAGATGACTGATTCTAGATTCAAATCGTACATAAAAAAAGTTTTGAAAGAAAAAGCTTATTACAAGGTAGCCCAATATATTGAGGATAAAGATGTCTGGAGGTAGCTGCACTCTGTACAAGTACCTACACATTGTTTTTTTTTTTTTTACTGTTAATTACCATTTTTTTTTAATACGCTGTTATTAGCTTGGTATTTTTTGTTTTAGTTTACTATGTAGGTAACTAATGCGGGTTATAATTTTTTATGTATTTTTGTATTACTTTAAGAATAAAATTGTTAAACATTTGAAAAAAAAAAAGCCAATATAGTCAGATGGTCCAAAAATATTTAAAAAATGTAACCTTGCTGAGTTTCTTGCCGGTTCTTCTCAGTTGAAGGCTGACTTCCGAACCGGTGGTAACTTCTGTAATTCGACCTTCATAAGTGCCCTTCTAGGGCCTAAACTGAATAAATGGTTTTGACTTTGACTTTGACTTTGAACTTTTGTATTTTTTAGCATTAAAAGAGGGCCAAAGAGGACCATTTGACATTTTGCTTGTGACACGATCAAAAATAATAAAAACAAACAGCCATGTTTTGTTTCATTCCCACATTACGATATGCTAATTGACATAAATGAATAAACTGTATAGTACTCGGTTTTTATTTTAGCCCGGCTTCCATGCTAGTTATTGTTCCGAGAGTTTTATATAACCGACGTGATTGATAATCACGTACCTTTGGCAGAGGGGAATGCCTGTCAGTGCCCCCTCCCGGCTGGCTTAATGCTCTAAAGGGCAGGGCAGACAACACACACACATTCGCGCAGGTTGACATACATAGTACGGAAGGCAGCGTTGCATTGTAGATAGTGTTTTTATGCCGATCGATTGCCATCTTTTTTAATTAAATTTCGAATGACTAATAAGTGAACCAAGCGTCAGCTCCCTCACCCGCGGTGGGTGTAAGATTGGAAGGTTACGGATGTTGTAAAAAAAATAAAGTAGGTAATGGTAAATATATTATTTATTTGAGCATAACTTTTGTATTTGTAACGCTACCTTCCGGACTAGCACGCGTCACGCAGCCGCGTAGACATCTGCAGAGTTGCCAACATGACGGATTTTCTACCGCCTGTGTCACCTGTCACTCAGCATACGCTCAGGCTTATAGGTAGCTATTTTTATGCACTCGTTTTCAATTGGTTTTTGTTACTATTCTTTACACATGACTTGTTTTCATTATTTTTACGATAACTAGGAAGTAAGTAAGTAGGTAGGTATGTTAAAAAATCATGAAAATAAACTAATGTCAAAAAGAAACAAGACTCAACGTCAAAACAGTTTATTTAGTTCAGGGCACTTAAAAAAACAGAAGTTACCTCCGGTTTGGAAGTCAGCCTCTAATTCAGAATAAACAATGAAATCACAAGTTATAGCTAGATAGAACTTACGTCAATCCCATAACATTTCACCGCAAAACTATGGTTTTAATATTATTGGTCTTTTAGATACCTAATTAATAAGTACCTATCTATTTATAGGCTTTTGGCATTATCCAAATTAATATTAAAGAAAATGCTATTCTCATTGTTCTCATTAATTAACCATGCTTAGTAGGCTTTTTCTAATTAGGTCATTGAACGACGTGTTAGGAAAAACGCTACTATTATTGGGACTTACTTACTTAGATAATAAATAAATCTTGGTATATTTGACTACCAAAGTCGGATTTCTAATTAGCTGGAGTAAACTGACAGCTTTGCTCGTTTTTTTTTTTTGGTAAAATTTTATTAGTTTTTCTCAGAAAAGAAGGAACTTGAAAACAAACGGAAAAAATAATCATCTGGACTCGAACCGGGGTCTCCTGGTTTCGGGATCGCCCGATTTCCCACCTGAGATATTATAACCTTGCCGTTTCCGAGATTCAGATTGAATTGCTCGTTTTAAGGTATTAGATAGATAGATAGTTAATGTAACCAATTTTTATACATTTTTTAAATAATAATTTCTAGGTCACGAAATATTTATTACGACAACTGTCAAATCACTCCAGCTAATTAAAAATCCGACTTTATAAATACGATTACGACGAATTTATTCTCACAATAATAAGGCTTACAACACACTGGTATTTATAGAGCGTTTCTACGATGCATTGTAAACTCTAGTGATCAAGCGTAAGGGAAGAATGGCTCGCTGATTGTCGGGTCTTCGTACCGATACATAGACTGGCCGTGGCTCGCGAGAATACGTTTTGGTTTATCTTGCAGAATCAGTGTAGGACTTTCTATAAGTTTCTGAAACAAAATTAGTTGTTCGTTCTTGGGCTATAAAGGTTAATTTATACTTACTGTTAGTTACTAAATGTCTAAAATATATTATGTACCTAGTACTTAAGTATTATAGTTTTTTATATATTATAGTTGTACATTTGCTTGTATATTTTGTACATTTGTTGTAAATAAAATAATTATAGTATTAAAAACCGAATGTGCCTCACTGTATTTTTTATGATTTCAGCCAAAAAATATATGAATAAGTGCAATCTTTGCCTGATGGTGTAAACTTTTGGGAAATCAATTAAAGTACGAACGGCTATGTTTTGCAATAAGAATGTAAATTATAAAAAAATCAAGAGGGATGAACATTTTTATTGACCCTATTCATTAATGCCCGACACGTTGTCATGATTGACTTTCACTTTGACTATTAAAAACGTCGCACATATTATTAAGTAAATATTGAAGATAAGGACGAGATATTTAATAAAAAAAAGTTCTAAGCAGTTATTTTAGGTTGTCGTAGACTTTACCTACGTCCCTTCACTTGAGTGCTGGCTGAGTGCGAGTTTTTGATGTTACTAAACACTACGATCGCGTTTGTGTTTACGATATCTCTCTACATAACAAAAAAAGGTAGAAGGAGCGTACATAAAAAACAATCTCCAAAGAAGTGAAGCAACGTGCTCGAAGTTGTGTGCGTGACCTGCACGTACGTTATCCCGCGTGACTCGCGTCGTACCTAAAGGAACGCGATCGGAGTGTGCGACCATTTTTATTTGGTCTGAGACTCTTTAGTATATAGATAGACTCTTTAGTATGTAGTCTCTCTATACTCTTGCGGGATACGAATGGAACTAATTTCTTCCATACAAATCAGAGTTTATATACCTATACGCGATCGAGTTAAAACTCACGCTAGGCACATTGATTAGTATCCTTAATTTAATTAGTAATAAAACTCTTAAATAGGTTACGTAACTGTAAGACTGTACATGTAGGTAGTACGAGTCAATATTTGAAAAAAAAAACTAAATTATTTTCAGAAATGTTAAGCAGATTTGAAATGAAAATGAGCACATAATATGTAGTAACAAATAAAAGTGCCCAATGATTTCCAGCTTCCTATGTAGGTAAGGTTAATTTCAATATTGTTTTTATACATTACCCTGCTCGATTCAATGGGTTTACTAGCTGGGAGAGGTCTGATCATCATCTTTGTCTTGACAATTGGAAAATTAGGGCCTTTAAACGATATCCAGTAAATAGACTGCCCACGATGTTCATCCGGTGAAGTTGAATATTTTCCATTGAGATTGCTGAAAAAAAAACAAGAAATAACTACTTAGGTTTTATAGATCTAACAAGTTTCCAGTGAATAAACAGATAAACCATCCAGCCTAAATAATAGAACGATACAAAAATAATAATGTTCAAGTAGATACTTAATTCATAGTAGGGGTAGGTTGGTACCTAGCTGTTTGACAATTACCTATAGAGGCAAATATACAAGAATACGTGTCTACTTGATTTAAATTAAAAAATACACTATCACTTCTTACAATTAACACCTGATGGTAAGTCACTGACTGCCGTCGCCTATAGACATTAGAAATACTAGAGGGATTGCCAATGTGTTGTGTAACACTTTGGTTCTGAAATCTATGGTTGTAGGTATGTACACCTTATTACAATTATTTACAATGCCTTAAATGCAACTGGCTCACAAGTGCAACTGCCGGAACACACCAAAGGTGCTTAGCGACAGATTTTCAACTTGAAGGTGGTAGCCAGCCAGTCGAGCACTACAAAGTATCCTACCACCGTGCTATGGTTTCCTCACGATGTTTTCCTTCACCGAAAGCTCAAGCTCATAGGATTCGAACCCACGACCTTCACCACGGAATCCGAAGTCACGGTGGTAGGGTACTTTGTAGTACCCGACTGGCCACCCACCCTCAAGTTGAAAATCTGTCGCCAAACACCTATCGGT
This sequence comes from Ochropacha duplaris, assembly GCA_951361185.1. Taxonomy (NCBI): domain Eukaryota; kingdom Metazoa; phylum Arthropoda; class Insecta; order Lepidoptera; family Drepanidae; genus Ochropacha; species Ochropacha duplaris. Next base: position 10,176,401 of record OX592690.1, read on the forward strand.
GTGTTCCGACAGCTGCACTTGAGAGCCAGTTCCCATCTAGGCTTTGTGTGCTTACCATCTTCGGCCACATCATCACTTACCATGGGGAGATTTTGGTCAAACACAAGCCTATCGAGAATAAAAAAAATTAAAAAAAAAACTACCACTGTGCTATCATCGCCATGTTCGTTGCCCCACATAAATTATTTGATTTTAGTAAACCGCTGTTGGTTTCTTAAATGACTAAGTAAAGTATAGGTACTTATGTTGGTACTTATGTGTAGGTTAGGTACCTACTACTCATAGATTTTATTACGTTACCTCTTATCGCACTCCTTGTACCACCAGGCGCCACCATGTTCAGTTGCACATGCCCCGTCCTTCCATTCATCATTATCCATATCAAACGTTGAGAATTTTTGACCAGCATGATATGTTAGGGAATCGCCTGTTAACATGTAAATAATTAGGTATTCAATCCGTAAATCCAACAAAATAAGTGTCCTTGCTGTAAAGGCATAACCATAACACAAAATAGACAGATATAAGTTTTTGCTTGTTACCTAAACTGAATGCGTATTCCATTATAAATGTGAAAGCTGTTTGTCAATTTGTTGTGTCCTTGGCACGCACGCAGAAATGGAACAATGGATCTACGTGATTTTTTGCATATAGATTGTCTATTGACCGAAAAGTGACGAAAAGTGTCACATTTTATCCTGAGAACGCGGATAAAACCGCGGAGTGGAACCTAGTTACAAATATAAAGCACGTTATACCAACCGGCAGTTCCAAAGAATGTCCCTAACGTGCTGATCCTATAGCCCTCGAATTCTGGACCAATCGTGAACACTGAAAAGCTTGCATAAGCCTCCTGGCCGTGCTGCGTCTCAACCTCGATCCGTAGTTCGTATAGTTTCTGATTTGTGAGGTAGTTAAGTTTCTCCAGGCCCAGCCAAAACTCTCCAGCGAGGTTTCCAAAACCATACTTGTATTCTGACCAACTTTTATAAAAGTCTTGCGTACCTTCGAAACGGTTCTGGAATACCTAACAAATAAAAATAATAAAACTGATGATGTTATTTTTTCGGTTCATGTAAAAGGTGTAGTTGCATTGATTTAATAGATAAGGATAGAAAAATAGTTTTCAATAATCACCCCGCGAGTGAAACTGCAGGGAAAATGTAGTAAGTACTTAAAGTTCGCTAAGATTTATGTAAGAATGGCAAATCAATTGAGTATTTATTTTGCAATTTTAGTAGCACTTTTAAATCATAATAATAATAATTTCTGCTTCTCTGCGTTGAGGGTAATAAAGCATATAGGTATACACAGTAGGTTCCTACGAAAGGAGCAGAGCATCTGATGAAACTGAAAAGTCAATAATATATTAAGATATCTCACAGTCCAGCCTCCTCCTGCGGTGGTAAGGTCACAGAGCACATAGAAAGATTCCATGTCGTCCGGTCTGATCTTATAAATGCCGGACACGTTGAACCCTTGCATCTGAATCTCATGGCAGTCAGTAGGGTAACGTTCGGAGCGATCTACGCGCCCACTCCTGAAGTCAGTGGCAGATCTTGAGTGAAATTTTAAAATATACTTATTTAGGATCGATAAACGTTAGTTGCAGTACGTAGCATAGAATATTGTATCTGCTACTCGACTCAGAAACATGGCATCTAACTGAGAATTAAGTCATCATTACTTAGATACCTACCTACCATAAATTATACAAAAAGTTGTTTATTGTATAGATTCGAGCAATATTATATACTTTTTGCCGTAGAGACATAATAAATAGACATATATGTACTATGTATTAGATCTAGTATCTAATACATAGTGGGCAAAATTTTATTTGAAACATGTAATTCTTATGTAGGTAAGTCGAGCTAAGTCCAAAGTTTTAAATAGCTATATGAAACAAATACATCCAATCTCTCTTCTATGAATAACATGAGAGATTACTTGATGATATCGATTAAAATCTTATTAATAAACTAGCGGGCCCGGCAGACGTCGTCTTGCCCTGAAATTAAAACAAAACCTGGAACCCGATTCAAGCGTTATCTACCGGCTCCAATTGTGTTTTCAAACCATCGAAGAACAAATTGAAATATACACACAAAATTACATCCAAATCGGTCCAGCCTAAACGGAGGAGTTGGTGACAAACACACGTACAGAAGAATTATATAGATAGGTATATTAGATAAGGACATACTTGCACTCGCACTTCTTTGACTTCTGTTCGTGAAGAATTCTTTTGAATTCATTTATTAAAATCGTAGCATCAAGGGAGCTGCCAATATCCGTTCTGATAAAGAAAATATTTTATGTACTATTTTATAGCCGCTTATTTAAGCAATATTTCTAGGCGCGTTTGGTCGCTCTAACTAAGCAATCGGGCATACCTAAAACACTCCCCGTTAGGCATGTTGCCTATATTCAATAAATCTAACCTAACCAGTGTATAAAACACCTAAGAGTACAGCGAACACGTAGTAAAATTCAACCATTTTATGATTTTTAATTACCAATTTAACAACAAAGAGTAGATGCTGAAGGTATAAATAAGAATTAATAATTTTTCATTTTTTTATTAAGAATAGTGTTATTCTGTTTTAACATTAATTTTAATTTTATTACCATCAAAATAATATGTTACTTACCTATAATTAATTTTATTCATCGCGTTTATTTTTAAAGTATCTCTACTTTAAACTTTAAAAAATAACGTTAAAATCGTCTGTTATGACAAAAAATAATAACACTACAGAAAAAATACCACAATAATCCGGTATCTTATTACTATACTGAAGCAATTTACAAACAATTTACAATACGTAAATAATATTTATTTTACCGAATCCTGAGTCTCAATACTCCATCTTCCTAAAAAGATAATTAGAAGTACATAAAGGAAACAGTAAATATTTTTTTCTGTAAAAATTTACAATTCACGTTGATATGTAGTTAACTACATAAAAACATTACGGGTTACTTAGTTATTATTTAGACAACATTTCTGTAAAATCTACTTACTTGCTAGTCCGAGAAACCTGGCGGTTTTTGACTTCGGATATTGTGGAGACGATGGAATCCACCCCAGCTACGATCGTTTTAACATTTCCTTCGAGGTGTGTCAAGCGTGTATCCAGCGTTGGGTCGGTGTGATACTCTGCTCCTTCTACTGAAATGATCATGGAAATGCAGGAATGAAAATTTCATCGAGGGTTGGAGAGAAGGATGACTTACCGTCATCCTTCATTGGTACCTTAATATCCTTATTACCTACATCCTACTAATATTATAAATGTGAAAGTATGTTTGGATGTGAAGATGTTTGTTACTCTTTCACGCAAAAACTGTTGAACGGATTTTGATGAAACTTACGACACAGGTAAATTTATGCCTTTTGCGGTTGAGACCATGGGTCCGTGGGGATCGCTCGTCGTTTCACAAGTATTTTATGTAAAAAATGAATCGAGGTCTTGGGTGACCGGCGGGCGGTGAGCTTTTTCCGCCAACGCATCAGCTTGGCCATCCAAAGAGGAAACGCTGCCAGCCTGCTGGGAACTTTGCCGATCGGCAGCAGCGGCAGCCTCGAAAAAGTTTTTTTTATATTATAGTTGTACATTTGTTTGTATATTATGCACATATGTTGTAAATAAATAAACACGTTTTACTTACGACACAGGTAGATTATTATCCTATGTTTTATTCAAACATAGGATACTTTTTAGCCCGGGAACAGATAAGATAGGTAACTCCGGAACGCGGGGGACAGTTAGTATGTATTATGAAACAAACTCAAAAGCTACTGAACAGAATTGCCCTTAAAAAGCGTACGATTAAAATCAATCTTAGGAGTTATCGTAAATTAAAAACTGTGCGTGAGAAAATAAATCTTGCCGACTGGGAGCTTTACCCGGCGTGTGCGCGTACACCAATACAGATTATAAATAAAAATGTAAGGCGTATATGCTCTGCTACCCGTCCAAAGCCGGGGCGGGTCGCTAGTTATTAATAATGATCTGCGTATAAACACTAATATCGCGAAAAAATAATCAGACAAATAACACAAAATAAAACAGCTTGATCAACATTTGAATGTTTTTTTTATGCTACGGGTCGCTAGTTATTAATAATGATCTGCGTATAAACACTAATATCGCGAAAAAATAATCATACAAATAACACAAAATAAAACAGCTTGATCAACATTTGTATGTTTTTTTTATGCTACGGGTCGCTAGTTATTAATAATGATCTGCGTATAAACACTAATATCGCGAAAAAATAATCATACAAATAATACAAAAAATAAAACAGCTTGATCAACATTTGTATGTTTTTTTTATGCTACAGTAGTTAAGTCATCAAAAGTAGGTACTAACATACGAGTACTAACATACGAGTACTAACATACGAGTACTAACATACGAGTACTAACATACGAGTACTAACATACGAGTACTAACATACGAGTACTATACAAACTTGCCTTTTCGAGTATTTTCATTGAATGTATATTTAGTAGAGTTTTTTTTTATTATTAAAATTATCGTATTACTGTGTTTACGCTTTCTAGTGTTGATATTATATATAGATATTTGTAAAAAGTTTCCAAAAATATGAAGCCAAAATAGCCAAATCATAAAAAGCCAGCTTTTCCCCTTGAAACTACATAAATAAACAAAACAATAATACCTACTCTCTAAAATATTTTACCAGTATTAGTTCGAGGGTGATTCTCTAGAAGAAACTTGATCTGATTCACATCAGACTTCACACCATCCAAAGCTGATTCGAATTTATCGCCGTATCCAAAATTACGGATCGCGGTCGTTACATCCGTTAGTTGCTTCAGAATATTATTTGTCTTCTCATGAACTTCTATGTCCAATCGATTAAGTCTAAAGTCGATGCTATCAATTTTTTTAAGATATTTTTCACTGGAGGTGATACTGTCTATTAGTTTCTCTACAACAGCTTCATTGTCCGTCATTGCTGCCGATTGCACAACTCTTGTGATGTTTGGTCGCTTTCGGGACGAGAGAATAGCGTCAGTTAGTTCATCTTCATACTCCTTCTTCCAAAGAGATTTATCAGCATACTCATTTTTCCGTCGGCCTCTTTTTTCTCTATTCACTTCGCAAGTTATCGTTGAGAAGGCTACCAGGGCTAACTGAATTACCGCAAGGGTACGGACCATTGCGAGCTGTAAAGCAAAAGTGAGGAGTGACACAACTGGCTCCGTTTTCGTAATCGCGTCGAGTCTCGTATATGTTTACAAAATATATCTCAGCTTTATAAAAACAGTATTGGAAGAATGCCTCCGTCGTAATCGTGCCACTGCAACCGTAGGTGATTTCACAGATTTTACTAGCAGTTATATAAACAATTCTTCGTATTGTTTTGGACGCGTATAAATATTTACAAATAATAACTACAATATTTAATTGTTATGTTTGTCAAAGAAAGAATAATCCACAAACGTTTAAATATTTTACTGTGTGATTTTGAAAATTTTAATTTAATACGTTATAAAAAGATATTAGATAACTTAAGTGGGGAAAACAAAATTATGACTAGTCATTTTTGTTGGTAATTATTATTATAATATGGTTACGATTAACCGAGACGTGAGAAACAGGACAAATGCATGAAATGGCGACAGGTTTTTGGGACAAAATTTTACCGATGAATGCCCATGAAGCTTAAAGGAAAAATTTGCAAGACCATCATAAAACATGTCGTAAAGTATGGATCCGAATGTTGGGCAACGAAAGAGATGGTCGAGAGAAATGTGCCTGTGGCAGAGATGCGAATGCTGTGGTGGATGTGTGGTGTAACGAGAATGGATAAGATAAGGAATGAGTTTGTATATAATATTTTGTACATAGGTATGTTGTAAATAAAGCTTAAGATAACTTACTCCTGTTACCTTTTAAAAAAAGAATGAGTATATCAGATGAAGTTTGGAAAGTAGCACCAGTGGCTGAAAAGTTGAAAGGCAATAGATTGGCTTGGTACGGGCATGTCATGAGGAGGGATGAGAAACATAACGAAGAGAGTATTGAGCGTGAGTGTGGATGGATATAGATGTAGAGAAAGGCCGAAGAAGGTATACTTAGACGGACTGCGTGAAGTATGATAGGTGTGAGTACGGAGACGACTAGTAAAAGATCGGAGTGGAAGAGGAAAACATGTTGTGCTAAACCAACCTAGCGTGAGATAAGGACAAGAAAAATAAAGATTGACCGTAGATAGATACTGCAGTGTCTCAAGTCGGAAGTCTTCGACTAGTGTGTGTTGCCAGTGAGTACTTACGGAACGGAAACGTGGTCGCTTACTGTGGGTCTCTTAAAAAGTTCAAAGTCACCCAATGGGCAATAGATAGGGCTATGCTCGGAGTTTCCCTGCGAGATCGAATCAGATATGACGAAATCCGCAGGCGAACCAAATTAACCGACATAGCCCGAAGAATTGCCAAACTGAAATGGTTGTGGGTGGGGTACATACAACCGAGGGCCGATGGGTTAGAAAGATTTTCGAGGGGCGACCACAAAGCGTGGGCAGGCCTGCCACACGGTGGACCGACAATCATGTGAGGGTCACGGGAAGCCACTGGATGCGGGTAGCTGTAGACCGGCCATCGTGTACATCTTTGGGGGAGGCCTTCTGTGTGAAATGATGGTGAAGATGAAACAAATTATTCAATTAAATGTTTCTTCTTTAGATTTTTAAACGAAGAAAAAGAAGAAACTACTAAAACTAACTGATTGCTCACAGTTAACATCTTTGTAGCCGATTACGTGTTTTTAATTTACCTACTGATATCTAGTATTTTAGTTAGTTACCAATTCAGGCGGTTCAAAAGCCTCATAATTCTTTCTTTAGTTCTTACTAGTCATCATCATTTCACCCGAAAGACGTCCACTGCTGTACATAGGCCTCCCCAAAGTTACATTTATTTCTCATTCTAGTAAACAAACAATATTCTAAATAATTATGTAGCAGTATCTCTTAACCTCGACGTTAATATTGCGTGAGTGACTCCTAGTTAGATGGTGCTACAATGGACGATAGTTGCAAGACACAAAATGTCATACACTTCTATATTATGTAGGATATGAGTATATTATTAAGCAGTTGCATATACCTATGATAAATAACTACTTAATTTAAAACACGAAGTATACCTACATAATTGTATAATATAGGTATAATAAACCTATGAAATTGCCGTTTTGTATGAAAATTTTTAAACGATTTTTTTTTCATGTATTTTTTATTTGTATTAATCGAAGTAATCACCCATGCAATCAATGCATCTTTGCCAACGTAGTGGCAGTTTATTCAAAAATATTTATTTCAGACTAAGCGTGTCCATATATTGTTAGTAAAACTTATCCTATGTTAGTAAAAAACCCACAAATAATAACTTAATTAGGAACCTACTTGACTAACATGTAATCGAACTAAATGCCACAATATTGGGCAGTCAGCACGATTAGCTACAACGCGTAGAATGCCGTTGTCGCCGCCGCGGACACGACTGAGCATCGAGGCAGCTCTCTTTCTTAAAATGGCATGGAAACCGTCGGTGTGCGCATCAGCAAACATGCCTGATGCACTGCAGTGCCTCGGCAGCCCCAACAGCATCCTAAAAGCGTTGTTGTATTGTACACGCAGGGCGTTGATTGTCTTCTGCGTATAGTTGACCCATAGAGTGCACGTATAAAAAGACTGACAGTAGGCTTTAAATAGCGCTATTTTTACTGCGTCAGAGCAGCGCGCAAATCTGCGAGCCAACATATTGCTTCTGACAGCCAACGCCCTGCGCTCCCTCTCAATGTCTTCACGGTCTGAGAGATCTTCCGAGACCCAATGACCCAGGTACTTAAAGTGCGACACTCTGGCCAGTGCGACTCCGTCTAGAAAGACGGGTGGAACAGTGGTGATTTTATGTCCACGTGACTTAAATACTAATAGTTCGCTTTTCTTTACATTGTACCTGAGCCCATGAGCCTCAGCGTACTCTTCACACTTCTTCAGATGCCCTTCTTAAAGAAATCAGCTGGACGGTAGGCAACAAATTATTCAAATGCATTTTGTACTGCCTCTCGGGTATCGATTTTTTTTCCCGCCAAGAAGTTATCCAAATTCTGGAAAAAGTAGTAGTCTGTAGGCGCAAGGTCTGGTGAGTAGGGCGGATGACGGAGAGCTTCCAACCCCAGTTCTTGCAACTTGGAGGCCGTCTGCTGTGCAGTATGAGGTCGCGCGCTGTCGTGCAGGAGCAGCGGAGACGAGTGATTGACCAATGCTGGTTGGAGATGTGCCAGCTTCTCCATCATTGTGTTCAGTTCTTCACAGTACACATCTGCAGTAATGCTCACCCCGTTTGGTAAGAAGCTGTGATGAAACACACCGGCGCTAGACCACCAAACAGAGACCATCACTTTTCTAGGGGTAAGTTTTCGTTTAGGTCATTGTTTAGGCGCTGAACCAGGATCCAACCAACTTGCTGAGCGCTTGCGGTTATCAAACAGAATCCATTTTTCATCGCAGGTAACAATGCGGTTCAAAATTCCTTCATTTGTGTGTCTGTTGAGCAGTGCAAGGCACGTCTCGACGCGTACTTCGCGCTGGCGATCATTGAGTTCGTGGGGCAAGCTTTTTTACCTTGCCAATTTGACGCAAATGGACCAATATTGTTTAGACGCTAACGTCGAAAGCTGCTGCTAATTCAGCCGTAGATTGTGTATCATCAGCTTCCACAATCGCCTTTAATTCGTCATTGTCGACCAAAGTCTTCGGACGACCGCGAGGATTTTTCAGGTCGAAATTTCCAGAACGGATGCGATCAAACGTGCGTTGGTTTGTATTGTTAGCTCCGTAAACGTCGTTGATGTTGCGTGCCGCTTGTGCCGCGTTGCTGCCACGACGGTACTCAGATTCCATAATTACTCGAATTTTTAACGTATCCATGATGACGAAAAAGATTGAAATGCGATGAAAATGTAAAACTAATCAATAAACAAATGACTACTTTTGGAAAAAAAATCCATGTTTTTAAAATAAAATTAATTTGAAATTAGAATTCTTAGCCAAACAAAAAATATTTTGATTTGAAATGGCCAGTACTGCAGAACGGCAATTTCATAGGTACCTATTATTTTAGGGTTCCGTATTTTTATATTTTCTATGTAGCAAATGTAGCGACATCTAAGTATCTACAAATAGATATAGTTCGCACGACTCCTAGATAGATAGCGATACAAGATTCTAACATATACAGTTGTACCGTGCTCCCCAGGCACGATGACGGATGACCTAGCCCGGCGGAAGATCTTGCCTTTACAATGAAGGAGGAGGAGTCTAGGTAATACTCCTCCATACATATTGTCTTATACTTCTCCAAAATTTGTATGTACGTTGCATACTAACTAAGTGTAGGTAAGTGTGCATAATAGTCTCAGTAAAGTTTTTTTTAGGAATAGAAATGAATAAGGATAAGTTGTCGGGGAAAATCGGGAAAAAACTGAATGTTATTTTTTTCTATGGGATTCTTGTTGGATACCCTACCTACCTACGATACGACTAAATTCGGACGAGTCAGCAAGTGTTTATTTCCAACTTGCTTTTTGGTAATTATTATATACCTAAGTAAATGTAGTTGAAATATCATATCTATAGACATAAATTAACCATATAATTATTTAATAATCACAATATTTTATTTACCTAATAGCTTCCGTGACATCACGGTCACCCATGGGTAAAAGTAGGTATAGGTCAAACAAAACCGTTTAACCGTTACGCAGCTTTAAGCTGAGTGCATGCAAACTTTCGTATGATTAATATTAGTAGGATTATTGAAATATCATAATATAGCATGACATACCTACCTACCTAGATACCATCATATAATTTATTTTCCGTAACTTATCATTTATCAATCACGGAAAATTAACCATATAATTTTATTTATTAGTTTCTTCAAAGGCGGAGTACGAAGGTTTATGCAGCGCGCTCGTGATGCCTCTAGTATTGCAATCGTCCATAGGGTACGGTAACCGCATACCACCAGGTGGGCCGTAAGCTAGTTTGCCACCTAGTGGTATAAAAATATATACGCTGAACTGTTCCGATAACATTATCAATTTGTTGAGGTTTAAAAGATTATCAAATAAAGTAAATTAATTTTAGGTAAGAAATGAAAAAGTGTATTACCACTCCTGTTTAGGTTCTCCACGTCATGTCGTTCCGTCACCCACTGTTTTAGCTTGTCCAAATCTATTTTTACTGATTTTAGAGCTCTCTCCAAAACTTCGGTGGGTGAATTCTTGATGGTCGCAAGTATTTCTGACAAATACTTCAAAATTGTATTTGATCTCTCATGGAAAGTTGTATCCAGATGCCTGAGTTTCCTTTCCACTGTCTCCACCATTCTGAGATATCTTTCACTAGCCATAAGGGTCTCTACAAAGTTTTCAACAACTGCGTCCCCAACTACGAATCGTTGGGTTGAGGTTGGTTCCTGTTTCAATTTTGTGGGACGTCGCAAATCGTCACTTCTTGCCAAAACCATCACTGATATAGAAATAATCCCCACAATTTGAGTGAGCCACATTATGTCTGAGCCTTACTTACGCCTAGGTACTTACACAATTCAGAACACAATGATCTATCTCCCCCGCTCGATGAAATGTACAACATAATATGATCATATTATAAAACTCACGAGCATTATGGTAAGTAGGTACTCCTATTGTTACGGAGTTAACAATAGTGTACCTACATTGTTTTAAATACATTTTAAATAAAATTTAATGTATCTAGCTACTTATATTTCTCTACTTTCACAATGTACTTAATGCTATAAAAGCGTGATCTGTCAACAGAAAATAGAATTGTAATCATTATCATCAATTCAGCCGAAAAACGACCATGGCCTCCCCTAAAGATTTCCACAATGACCAGTCCTGTGCTGCTCGCATCCAGCGGTTTCACTAGGTCGTCGGTCCACGTCGTGGGGAGCCTCGCCATGCTGCGTCTTCCTGTGCGTGGTCAGCACTCAAGATCATTTCCGCCCTCTTCGGGCTATGTACACGTTTGCCATTGTTAGTCTACTTCAGTAGTTCAGTCTACTAATCCGTATTGCTATATTGGTGACCTTTTCTCTTCTACGAATCTCCTCTTTTTATTATTCGATCACGTAGCGAAAATCCAAGCACAGTCCAGCTTGCTGAGCGACCATGATCATTCTTACGAGGCCCATAGTTAGCGACAATGTTTCAGTGCCATAAGTCATCACTGGTAACAAACATTGGTTAAATGAATACTTAAGCACTGACGAATTTATGCACTGTGATTCGGACGAAACAACGTTGTGTAGCTTTCCGAACGCTGCCTAGCCGAGTTGGATTCGACGATTGACCTCTCTGTCGAATTGTAACATGTATAATATAAATCAATAGAATAAAACTTTATGGATTTTTATGTTACAATGATATAAACATGCTCAACAAACTACTGTGTGTAACTGCGGAAGCTCGACCATCGCTTTCTCGACACCGTCCTCATCAGTCTATCCACTGCTGGACAAAGGCAGTCAAGAACTCGTCTACCCCATCTGATATCGATTCTCTGCAGATATTATGATCTACCCACTGCCATATCAGCTACATTATGACGGTGTAAAAGTATGCAACATTCTCTTCATCTACCTTCTAGAATTAATATAAATATGGCATAGCATGTGCAATACATTATAAGGCTTTACAAATAGTTAAGTGGGGCCTGGTGACCTGTAATCAGTGTTGGGCAAAATGCAATCGGATTACAGATTACGATTACATTTTGTAATCTGCAATCATGATTGCAGATTGCAACCTAACATATAAATGTTAGGTTTTCGCGATTACTACGTATTATAATAAAACAAGCGACGTCTGCGCACGGCTCGCCTCACGTAAAGAGTGGTAGCGTTAAATAATTTCTTGCAGCCGCCATCTTGGATTTAGATTTTGACAGCACTATCGGCTTTGACGCCCTCGAAAACCATAAAAACGACACCCATCTCGAGAAACTTGATAATTTCTTGCAGCCGCCATCTTGGATTTACATTTTGAGAGCAGTATCGGCTTCAACACCCTCTAAATCCATATAAACGACACCCATGATGAAAAAGTTGATAATTTCTTGCAGCCGCCATCTTCGATGCAAGTAAAGAGAATCGAATCCACGACCCCTTTTTGTGTTTGTTAGCCCTCCGCAACATAAGGAACTTCGTTCCAAAACAATGTAAGAAACTTAAATCTCAAATAAATTAATTATGACTCACAACATTTTTCATTCACAACATCTATTCAAAATTACATATAAATGTTTTTAAATAATAATAAAACAAGCAGACAATTTATTAATAAAATAAGTTGACCTTCTGCCTACACGACACGTTTACTTATACCACAGTATAAAGATACTGTGCTTATACTGTGACAGATTTGGGTTCATGTGAGTTCACGCCGGCAACGTCTGCGCTCGGCTCGCCTCGCGTAAAGGATACCACCAAAAACATAAATGTAAAAAAGGAGAGCCAAGTTCAATACAAAAATTATTCTCTGCTGTGGGCTTCGCCGCAAAAAGAATGGAGATCTGAGATTGAGTGCCAAGTTCTATGCAAAATCCAAATATGTAGTCTAAGGGCTGACTTGGCTGGTTTTCCCATACGAAATATTATTAAGTACCTACTTTTACACAGTCATGGAAGAGCCTTATGTTCGATGGGTAGTTTCTACCAGCAAGCCAAATTTTCGGAATAATAAAATAAGAACCGAAAGGTAACAGGTTTAGAACATGCGAAGGCTATATAATTCGTATGGGAAAACCAGCCAAGTCAGCCCTTAGACTACATATTTGGATTTTGCATAGAACTTGGCACTCAATCTCAGATCTCCATTCTTTTTGCGGCGAAGCCCACAGCAGAGAATAATTTTTGTATTGAACTTGGCTCTCCTTTTTTACATTTATGTTTCTGGTGGGATATCATTACTTTTTGTAGGTAAGATAATTTGGTGTAAGGTGAGAGTGTCACCCACCCGTAATTCTATTGTACGACTCATTGTACAATACCTATACCTACCTACGTAATAAAAAGATAAAACTATTTGCTACTATCAACAAGTTCTCAAACTCAGAGTTAAGTAGGTATATACACCTACTTACTTTTAACTATACTTAACTTACCTACTTACTAAAAAATACAATTATTATTTATTTAAACTATTGCCTATACTATACTAAACCTACGTACCTACTTATTATAGGAATTGTAATAATAATAATAAGTATATACACCTACCTACTTATAACTATAAAATTATTATTTATTTAAACTATTGCCTATACTATAATACTATACGTACGTACCTACTTATGAAAGAAATTGTAATAATAATATTACTACAAATTATAAGTTTTCCTTAAGAAAACTTAGCAATTTCGCAGCATAAATCGCAACCTTATAGGTCAGATATCGAGAGACAACCGGACAGCAAGACGGCGCTCGCGCTTATGAGCGCGGCTGCCGCTCGCTCGGCCACGTTCGCGTCAACGGTTCGATTCGGTTGTCACAGTGCGCCACCCACCCCGCCCGCGCCGCTGCGGCGTCACTCGGCGCGCGCGCGTCGTGTATATACCGAAAATCTAAATGCCTATTATTTTATCATTATTTATGAGTAGGTAATGATTTTACACTATTGATGTGCGCTAAATATAAAAATAATAATTAATCCCAGTTAATAACGTAGGTACCCTAAGTAATATTAGGTATTTATGTTAAGCGTTCATAATAGAATCTAATTATTTAAAAATTGCCAGTTTTTTATTTATTCCTTTGTATTCATCTAATTACCTATCTGCATACCAAATTTTAACTCTCTAGGTCATCTGGAACTGGGTTAGAGTTTTGGTCTATAGGTCAGTCAATGATAAAAATGAGGAATTTTGGCCATTAATATCTAAATAACCGTTTGAGATAAGCTTATGAAATTTAGAACACATATGTATCTCGCAAGTCTCAATATATGAGCCAAATTTGATACGTTTATGTAAAATAGTTTTTGATTTATGAGGGGGTCAAAAGTGGCTCCAAATGGTTCGTGTAATATTACACACGGTGCGGCTCGCCAGTGCAGTTTCTTGAACTTGGCTTGACACGCTTCCGCGTGTCTAGATACCTACTTTTCTCGGTCTACCTGGCCTTAATATGGTTTATTATAATATCAATTTTTTGCATTGGATTTCAATTGCACACGCGAATGCGTGCGCGCCATGAAGTCGCGCGGTGATTGTTTTTGGAATAAAATTCCATCAATTGACGACTTTTAGAGTTTTGCAGTCACAAACATACAGAAAATAGTTACTTATTTAAATATATACTTATTTCGCCTCATGTGCTTTAATACCTACAGGCTTTTATTTGATAGCGGCATAAACTACTACTAAAATATTGAATACAAATAATCATGTAGGTAATCTTGATTACTGGTTACTGTAATCATGATTACATGTAATCAGTAATCATGATTACAGTAACCAGTAATCAGATTACGTAAGTAACCAATTACGCCCATCTCTGCCTGTAATACAGGTATTTATATACCTATCTCAGGTCTCTCACAAATATAGGTAAATGTATTTAGAAATAAGCTTTTAGTTGGTAACCTACTTTTTGCACGGTGGTAGGGTACTTTGTAGTACCCGACTGGCTGGCTACCACCCTCAAGTTGAAAATCTGTCGCCAAACACCTATCGGTGTGTTCCGACAGCTGCACTTGAGAGCCAGTTCCCATCTAGGCTTTGTGTGCTTACCATCTTCGGCCACATCATCACTTACCATGGTGAGATTGTGGTCAAACACAAGCACAAACACAAAAGAAATAAATATATATTACCTATTTATTATTATTATCTTTAGAGCTATGTTGGTTGGTTGTACTTCGCCGGAACTTATTTATTTATTAATTTAGGGGTCACCCGCAAGTTGATTACTACCTTCGAGTTGATTATTTCTTGACAGAGGCTTTTTGTGACCCAGGTTTGTTTTTCTTATAGCAGGGTAGATAGTAAAGTTAGGGATTTTGGTTTGGTGTTCAATCATTGTTCATGAGCTTGTGAAGAAATACCACATCCCGAAACAAAATACAAGACATATAAATAAATAACATTATAGTGCTTCAATAGTTCTTAAATAGTTCGAGCCTCCCTAACCTACTTAACGAAACGTTTTTGGACCCTTTCAAATCTATTCCTATGTAGGTAAGTAGGTAGGTAGGTATCTCATATAACGGACACCTGTGGGCAGTTTACTTTAAAATACACGGGTATGATAGGCCACAGCTAAAATATATTGATGTTGTTTTAGGATTTATTCGGTGCATCGCTTGAAACCATTGGTTGCGACAATAATGATGATGACAATAGTATGACCCTTCATTGAAGTTATGCAACGTGCACGAAGCTTGTTTTGTCCAATAAATCAAAAACAATCTAAGTGCACAAGTGAAGTGAAATTAAATGAATGCGTGTATCGTGACTTTTCAGGTTGTCCCAAAAAGTCTGTGAAAAGTTTTAGACTTCTACGGATGAGGACTTATAGAATTTAAAGTGAATGTTATAACATGACTGTAACTTTTTTAAAATTAAAACTGGATATGTAGTCGACTGAAAGACTTTGTATCTATGGTCATGAATGAATAAACTAACATTGACTTTTTGGCGGGAACTTGCGAAGTGACGTTGTGTTTTCGTTTTATTTTCATTAAATTCGTGTATTTTGAGTTCTATTGAATAATTTCGGTATTGTTTTGTCCAATAAAAATCAATCTAAGTGCACGGTTGAAGTGAAATGAAATGAAAGCGTGTATCGTGACTTTCCAGGTTGTCCCAAGAAGTCCGTGAAAAGTTTTAGTGGAATAACCGCCAATTTCACTATACCTAGACTGGACTTGTACGGACTAGGACTAGACTTTACAGTGAAAGTGACAATAAAACGTGACTAACATAAAAAATGAATATTTTAAATTATGAAATGGCTTACAGATCTAGATACCAAGCCAAAAACCTTAAAAAAAACATTAACATTAATAAAAAAAAAAGTATGCACAGATTAGTAAGTAAAAGCAAAGAGGATAAATACACTACGTTTTATGTAAAAGTATGTTTAGCCGAGCGAGATTGTGATTAGACTATTTTGATATTGAATAAATATTAGTGGTTATAAAGTATTCATAATTGGGATAAAATGTCGACAATACTAAGAAGTTTATCTAAAATATCAAGAAACGTTACTACTAATTTCATTAGTTGTCAAAAACACACAGGAAATACCATTAGATGTAACTCTAACATAACCAATATCATAAAATCTACCAGAATTAAAAGTAGAAAAGAGCCAGTGGAAGTCCTAAAGTGGATTCTGATGGTATATATTCTTATATATAATATTTGTGTATATTTATAGAAATAAAAGAAGGAAGGAAGTCAGATACATTATTAACATCAGTACAATCATAAATAGTACCTACTGATTGTATCTAAAAGTCCTCAGTTCAACATGTGCATGTTCAGGGATCTGATTTTTGCTGAAACGGTGAATTGTGAATGCAAATAAATAAATATCCACACAATGTTCACATACAGCTATGATCCCAGTACCTATACTGGACAGTAATTTCAATGCATGGAACAAAATTAAATATAGGATAGAAAATTCCATTATGACAAATCTGCTTGTGAACATCATACCAGTATCTGTAGCATTAAATGATAGTAATACTAACAACCAAATATCTAACCAAATGAAGAATAGAAACAATTTATTTTCAGATGATTCCAGTTAGTTCTTTTGGTTTGGGTTGCTGGCAAGTCTATCGGCTTCAATGGAAGCTGGAGCTCATTGACATTTTACAATCAAAATCAAATGCCAGACCTGTTGACTTGCCCCATGAGTTAGTACTTTAACTATTAATTCTAGTGATAATAAAAATATGAGTACATACTTGTACATATTTTAATAAAATTTGATAATTTATTTCAGTTTGTCAGAGTTACAAAATATGGAGTACATGCCAGTAAAAGTCAAAGGCAAATTTATTCATGATAAAGAGTTTCTGATAGGTCCAAGAGCACTAATTGAACTGGATTCACCAATATCCAGGGTTGGATCGCTTGTGTCTGATCCCAAAAAGAATCAGGGTTGGCTTGTCATTACTCCATTTAAACTAGCAGATACTGGGTAATTATGTTTTGTCAAATTATTCAGTTTCAGTTCTTATGTTTTAATTACAACTAACTATAATTAATTATTTATCCATAGAGAGGTGATCTTAATAAATCGTGGATGGATCCATCAAAACTTGAGGTCTAAGGAAAAGCGCCAAGAATCATTGTTGGGTGGTGAAGTTGAGCTTACTGGTGTGGTTAGGTTGACGGAGAAAAGGGCTCCTTTTATGCCCAAAAACAATCCTGAAAAAGATTCCTGGTTTTCTCGGTAAGTTATGATACTTAGGTATATACTGTAGTGTATTATACAATTTAATCTTAAAAGTCAGATTAAATTTATATATTTTTCAACTTTTAGTGTAAATAGTGGTCAGCAGGGGTTGATACCCCAAATAATATCAGCTGGGTATTAATTACATACCAAAATTTGGTCCACTTTTTTACTCTGGGTCTTGGTATTACTATGATTTTTTATTATTAGAAAAAAAAAAAAATTAATAAAATCTCTATCTTGAGCTACTAATTTGGTTGTAGCTTCAATAGTTGTAATTTATTTTGTTTTGTTTATTATTGATGAATAAATGAGCAAATTTTTCATGAAAACGTAAAATTTAGTAAGAAAAAGTAAAAATCTATAATGAACTTTTTATTACATCATTTACATCCAAATAATAATCATTACACTATGTTCAAAATTGCCACCATTGACGGCTATGCACGACCTGCAATTGAATAGTCTAAATGTTCCTTTAATATTTATAAGATGATCCCCTAACTCCTAATTGTGAACAAGTTGTACCATCATCAGCTCAGCAACATTTAATGATGACTACCAGAACTTAATATCTGAATAGTAGTAAGTATATGAAAAACATACGAATTGCCTATAAAATTTGAGGGTTGCCATTGATTTCCCTAGGACTTGGTGATACATACAGTCAAACATAGAACCTCTTCCTTTTTTGAAGTTGGTTAAAGAATAAAAAAAGTAAATGTCTTCATGAAGTGTGTTGTGTAGAAAAAAACAGGTGTGAGGGAACAGCCAGACTTATCAGCCAGAATATCGCTAATCTGTCAAGCAGGACACACTGTAGAATTGTATAAACATTTTGTTTCAGGGACTTGGAACAAATGAGTGCACACTTGGGCTGCGCGCCTGTGTGGTTAGACGCACGCGGGATCCCAGATCCACCTTCTGGGTGGCCTTTACCTAATCAGACCAGAGTTACACTTAGAAATGAACACCTCTCTTATGTAGTTACCTGGTACTGTCTCGCCGTATTCACAGCATTGATGTGGCACCGCTATTTTATAAGAAAATTGCCTTTGTTATAATTTGGGAGATTTTTAGAAAGAGAAATAAAAAACTAGCGGCGTTCAATTAAAAGTGAATATCCGGTTTGTACTGAATTGGGGACATGTGGGGGGGCCCCGCTCATCCACACCTGACCGAGCGTATTTTTTTCATTTGAGATATATGCGTAGAAATAAAATAAAAAATTAAGATAGGTAATATACCTACCACTTATTGCTTCAACAGGCCAACGGAAAGTCGTTAGTATTGCACTGAACTGTACGCAAGTTGGCACCACCATAACCATTTGCTACAAGCCCCGCGCGCGTTTTCTTAATCTGGCACTGGTTCCAATCCGAGAAACTACCTTTGAAAAACCTGAGCATACTCCATATTCACCAGACCTTGCCCCTAGTGATTCATAATTATTTCAGAGGTTGAAGAAGTGTAAGTAGACAGAGATTTGAAGATGATAAAGCATGTCGTTGCATTTCATACATCTTGAGGAACTCAAGATGAAGAGAGTTCTATAAGAATCGTAGAATAAAAGGTATTACACCAAAATGTGTCTAAAAAAATCAAATAACATTCAAAGCGTCCTGCTAAATTCGCATTCACACTATTTATTGAACTCCTCTCGTGCTCTGTTGAGAATCGAATGAATAGGTTTATTCGTAATTTGTCGTATTGTGCTTCGTTTTATTTTCCCCAAATTTATTAAACCTGTATTGAAAATGTACATTATTGCAAATAAAAGTAGCTATAACTTTATGAGGTTTCATTATTTATTCTTTGTTTTTTTAATCAATCTTGGTGGACATAAAATTGTGTTAAGGCACCATTCATTCATTATGGGGGGTGGGGGGTGGGATCGACCATCTCTTATTTTTCTTAACAGGCGGTGGGGTTACGTGAAGTCACAAAAATGCGCACCAAGATTATACTTTGCAAAACGTTAACTCTTACGATAATACCAAAGTTGATTATTAACAAAAAAAAAGAAAAATTACAAAACAAACGTCCCTAAAAAAGGAAAATTTATGACGAAGAAGACGTAGACTATTTATACTGTGGAGATTGGTACCTACTTACAATATAATGAGGGTTGGGTCACTGTTCCTATTTTGGCTAAAAATGTGCGAAGGGTTAAATGAGACTAATAAATGGCTGATGTTTTTTCAATATATTTTATTTGTAAGATTTTATTCAAGATTTCCCTTGGAGCTCGTTAATACGAGCAGCATGTTGCACCGTACACACGCGTCGACATATCGGCGGCAGCCGTCGAGGCGTCTGTACGAGCAACATGCTGCTCGTGTGAACGAGCCCTTAGCGGGCCCGCATTGCCACGGTTTACATTATGCATTAGTCATTCATGTCATTCATTCTATTAAATTATACATCCACTTATAATAACATAACTTTAAAATATTATTGTAAAAATATAACAATGGATCGTGAGAAGATAGTAAACTTCAATTATTTATGATAGTACAATAAATACTACGCAGCATGCAAGAGATCTACATTAACCGATAGTCATTACTTATTAAAATAGTCAGTTGATCATGTCTAAAATTTCGTCCCTCTCCCGGCGACAAGTGATCCGACAATTTATCTACATCGTTAGATATGAAAAGTTAAGTGGGAGATCATTGGCCGTCGAGAGAAGGGGCGCGGGAGAATCGAAGATCGACAAATATAGCATAAGTTATAAAATTCAATTTGTAGCTCCGCTTGATTCTTATTACCAATCGATGTCATAAAAATTTCTAGATAGATCATTAGAATACAATTAGACTTAATATTAATATCAGCGGATTGAATCTGCTGACGTCACATAAACATATGTAATATGAACTGAAATTTCAAGCGGGCAAGTCAAAATTCGACACGTGTATTTGTGGTACATGGGTCGGGACTATCTTTGGCGTAGTTTTGTAGTCGCATATCCCCAACTCCTTCAACTTCCACTCCCATCCCATAGATTGTACTGCGTGTAGAGTTTCAGCCTCCGTGTGCTGACGTCGAAGCATTCCCTCCTGTATCAATAACATTATATACTTACTTACACCTGCTCACTTATACAAACGAAATAAAGGTCTTCATTAATTATGTTAGGTACTCCAAAATACCGCTGTTAGCGTATATAAATGAAAAAATAAATGGAGTTTTGAATTAATATTGAAACAATTAAATTTGGTATAAATATGCATTATTTATTATAATATATTTGATTCATTTCATGATATGGGCATTGCTTCGAACAATTTGAATAGCTATAGGAAACTACGGTAAATTTATTAAGTGCATATAATATGTGCCTACGAGTTAACCTTGATTTTCTCCCATTTGTCATCAACTTCTTGGAGCCAGGAGTTGATTTGTCTGCCGTTACATCGGGAGCGCTGCGCGTTGCGTTTTTCTTCCTGCTCCGGTGCCAACACGTTGTATACTTCTTGATCACGCAGCATTGTGCACACGGAGAAAGGAAGAGCCTGCCAACATTTCAATTGGGTACTTGCCATACATCGTGTGATCATCATCATCATCATTTCAGCCGAAAGACGTCCACTGCTGGACATAGGCCTCCCCCAAAGTTTTCCACATCGACCGACCCTGAGCTGATTTTTGATCTATCGTGTGATAGATAATATCAAATTCCAACACCTATATCTGTTTTAAAAGGTTTTTCATTTAACTTGCAATGTTCGTATGTAAGTTGTTGATAAAAAGTTATATTTTTAATGATCTGGAGTAAACTGACTGTTGCGAGCGCAATGTGATTCAGATTACTGTTTAGTGACCATATATTTTTTCATCACTAAAAGTCAATCGAACATCAGTGATTACATGTATTCTCATTCCTTCTTTTAAGAAATAATTTCTGAGTAACGAAATATTTATTACATCAGCTGTCAAATCACTTTATCTAATTAAAAATCCAACTTTAGTAAGAATAGAATACATCATAGCTATATCTCAAGCTCTACCAACTGTTTAAAAAAAAAAACTACTTATATTCTCTTACCTGGTTAGCCACAGCGCGTTCGGCGCGCCCGTGTACTCTAAGGATTTCTTGTTCGACAGCCAGCACAAGTTTTTCTTTTTCTACAAGATGTTGAATACGCAGCCGTGTCCTAGATAAATAAATTAAACTTATTAATGGACTGTATTTCCTCAATCTAATCAGCATTAGTATATTCAGTTCCACCAGGATGTTGAGACTGCTAATATCGTTAGCTAATTCTTAAACATTTGAATTTAGAAAACCTATATTAGGTCTTTACATATGAAATTTCCGTTTTGTATGAAAAAAATTAAATCAGAATAAATGGTTTTGACTTTGATAGTACATAATACATGTATGTGTATCTCTGTCTGTGTGTTTGACTTTCGTTGAACCTATATGATTAATTGGTTAGGACAGTAGCATGGACCCAGATAATAGCGCACAACACCTAACATCGTCTCAAGTGACACGTTCATATAAACTTACCTCTCTTTTTCTTGAGCTAAGAATTCGTTTATCATTTGCGAAGGCATATCGTGTGGAATTTCAACTTGGGGTTCAGGATTAACGTTGCTTTGAAGAGTGTAAGTGCAACGATTCATCAAATATTTGTTGAAGTCCTTCGGTGGTTTTGGCTTCACAGGAAACAGACCTTTTTGTCGACGATCAATCTGATGGAACAATTTTGCGTATTAAATAATAGCGCTAATGTTTCGTCATTAAGTAGACAGGCGAAGTATGGGCAAGATATTTTTATTGAAAGAACATATACATAAAATTATTGAAGTATTGTCCATTATTGTAGATGCTCTTTTGTCATTTCAATGAAAAGGCCATTGTTGCCTCCGTTATAGAAAGTCTGGGAACGGGAATCAATTTTTAACTCTTTTTAATGCGTTTTTCACCGCCTCGAAAATCCTTTCTTAGAGGATATTTAATCCCTATTAGGAATCTGCCTGCCAAATTTCAAGTTTATAGCATTTATACATTCTGAGATTTCGTGAGAGTTACGAGTTACTAACTAGTTTCAAGGGACGCAGAGTGCTTGTAGCTAGGGTACTAGTTTGAGAGCGAAATATGTGATTAAAGTAGCTAATTAACTATTACTATTAAGAGTACAAAGTTTTGTTACCAATTTGCAAGTGATTTCAGTCAGTTACTAGTTTTATTTGAGTGGCTATGTGTATGAAAAGGCTAATAGTCACCTGTTTACGAATGTGGATATACATCTGGTACGGGTTGGAGTGTGTGATGTTATGCGAGAGAGTGCTAGTCTCTTGGACCGAGTCGCTCTTGGCAGCCTCGCGAGAATGGCTCTCCTTGGAAGTTTTGATCTTTCGCTTCCTGGGGTGCAATTCTACAGAGGGACCAGGGGCGACAGCTGTAATAAGGACAAAATGTATCTAATTCGTGGAGCGCTCCACAAAGACACGCCTGTATATTACGATATGCAGCACTACAAAACTAGCGAAAGCATACACACTTACTCTGTAAGGGATTAGGAAAAAGAGTGGGGCGCGTTTCGTGGACGGCACTACCTACCATTGTGAACATACGTTGACAAAAACAAGCAATGCAATAGTGAAAACTCTAAATTAACATTTATTGTGACTATCCTTGATATTATGTATTTTAGGTTATCCGGTAATTAATTGTATATTTGGATGCATCGGTACTGGGGGCTGTTCCTAAACATTTGTAATTAGGGTGCCGAGAGGATCAATTTATATTTACGCCGTTAATTTTTTTCAAAACTAAATAGGTAAATATTATTCCCAAGAAACATGACAGTTTCTAATTTATTTATGTACTCACTAGCTGTTTCCCCGCGGTTTCACCCGCGTTCCCGTAGGATCTTATCTATATTCCAGACTATTATCTATCTCTGTGCCAAATTTCATCCAGATCCGTTCAGCCGTTCTGGCGTAAATGAGTACCAAACATACATCCATCCATCCAAACTTTCACATTTATAATATTAGTGAGATTACAGATAATTTACAAGAATCCTTAGACTTTGATGGTAAATCTACTCCAGCACACACAAAATCTACGTGTTCTATTTATTTTCTTAAATGCATCTAAATTTGTTAAATTCACTGTGGGCAACATTTATTACCAACACCTTCTGGGCCACAAATATACTGAATTAAACAATTACCGTCAAATTGAAGTCCGTCATCACAGAGTAGAGAAAAGAAGGTATTTTTGAGCCCTGGTGGTAACAATACTACGGTAACAATTAATAAATGCTTAAGAATAAAAATATTTATTTATATACGAGGTCCGTTTTGCTTGTTTCTTTTATAAATTGATAAATATTTTTTATGTTACCAGCTGTGTTAAGTACAGAATAATTAGATAAGGCCCGATCTTTCAATCACTGGATAAATCTCGGATAAGCTATTCGTTTGATAAGTCCATACAAAAACTGTTCTAATTTCAAATTAACAGCCAGATATAGCTTATCTAGCCATTGAAAATCAGGCCTTAATGTGCTAGTTTTTTAATAGAAACGATAATATTGACAAAATATTAAAGAAAACCTTACCCGATTCAGTTCCTCTCCCTGTCGTACCGCTAGATGTCGATGCCGAATGATCCCCGTCATGACCCTATAAATAAATCAAATCACATAAATGATATTTTTCAGCATACTTCAACAATATGTCACATCTATGGAATTGATCGCTATCTCAAAAGCGATAGGGGAAATGCAATGATGCAGCAGCAGTAACAAAGGGTATTCATTCAAAAAACGATTATAATAATGGTCACTATTACTTGTTGTTGTTATACTATATAACACTACATATCATTAACATTTATAATCAACGTAAGTATTCAATTAGTGTATTCAATAAGTATACAGGATGGATATTTTTAGATGACATTTTGTAACCTAAGTTGGGTCCGTCATGCTGAACATATTTTACCATGGGACCAATTTTGAAATAGCAAATATTTTGTTCATACATTTAGACCAAGCGTGTTTTCGCATTTTTTATGATTTATTTTTTTGAGATATTGCTTCCACACTGCAAGTTATTTAGCATGACAAACACAAGTTTGAAAACAATAACATCTAGAAGTATCCAATACTCCAATGAACATATTAATTTAGTCATTTTTATTCAACATAAACACGATTGAATGAAAAACAACTTACAGAGCCCGAAGGTGGTGGGCTCTTGTGCGAATTCAAAGCGGAATGGGATTGTCCCGACCCGGAGCGATTATCTGCGCCTGTATGTGGGGACGATTTCTCCTTGTCCTTCTCTTTATCTCCGTCATTGGTCCTGTGCGAACGGAGGACTCTTTGTCCAGCCTTGAGGGGGGAAAGAATACTTTGTTGAGTAAAGTTGCAAGTTACTTTGCTAGACCGTTTTTGATCAACTGTAAATCTATTAGCTAAGATTTGGTTTACTATTACACTGAGAGATGTAATCAATAGCATTTCAATCTGAACGATTCTTATTTTTTATGCCCTACCCGCGATATGTACCTTCGGTGGTCAAACAAACCTACATTCATTGGTTTTAAGATAATGCTACGGAGTCGGGATTATAACCTACGCTCTTGTGGTTTTGCTAAAAAAGGAAGGCAGATAGGGCATGAAACAAACATAAAGTGTTAGTTTCATTCACATCTAGGTTTGCCAACCATACTTTTAATAACGTATACTACTTTATTTTAATAACGTATTCAACTTCATAATATGTTTGCATAAAAATAAAGTATGTGAAAATATTTTATTTCCAATCTTTACTATGATGTGTCAAATGAAACTTTCAGAAACATCAAAAATATGTTAGCGTGTGCTAAAAGCACCCAAAAAAAATTTTTTAAGGCAATTAGTACGTACACTTGAAAAGTACTTTTTTTCATCCAATACTATTTTTTTTTAAGTATTTAAATACAAAGGTGAACGTTTACGGATGTAATTCGTTAACCAAAAAGAACAATTTAATATTTTTTACGGTGATGCAAAAAAAATTTATTAATTTTTTATTACGCAAGCAATACCTATCATCCAATAATTGTGATGGACAGCGAGTTTGTTAGATCTCAACAAGCCGTAATGAATAATGCCGGCAAAGGTCCACTATACACGAGCAGCTTCTTTTGACTCAATTTGCATTTGGGATATGGTGTAATGCTATTTTGTAATACGCTCTTTCCTTCAAAACCTTATTTGAAAGATTTACCTAGCAAAGCATAGCCCTTTTTGCGGACAATAAAGCAGTGTATTATTCGGGTATATTATCCCTACGGCCATTGCCAATTGACTCTAATACGCGAACATAGGCCTATCCCTGGTGCCTGATTCCGGAAATGGAGGACTGATATATAGAGGCCCGATAGGAAACGTGCTCAAGCCTTCTTCAACTTCACCGTTTCTATACCACGTGCATCCGTCCCAAATTTACTTATAGTTAGTTGCACTGTTCATCCATCTTTCACGCTGATCCATAGCCTTTATTTATACAAAACTATAAATATTTGGAAAGCCACGGCCGCACCATAGGATATCCGCCTCGGGCGACTCAACATGACTCCTGGCTTGGAACTCGATACTCCCCCCGATACCCGCGACATGCACCGCCGTCGCCGTGCGAAGTTTCTAAAAATGCCGTATATTTAATACATTATATCGATATAATAATCTTGATCTCAGCATCGTAACCGCATTGAGCCGAGGTTTGTTCCCCTTTCGGGGGCGCCCTCAGGCTCGTCATCAAAATTCACTTTTGATTGTAGTAGAGCGCCCTAAGCGGTAGCCGAAAAGTACGCGTAAGGGTACAAGGGCTACCACCACCACCTTATTTTTTCGTGAAAGAATATTTCCCTCGATGAAATAATCGATTACAAACTTATGCGTTTTCCTTGCGAAGCTTATAATGAAGCATTTAGTGACGTTGAGATGCATTAAGTTCCGATTACACCAGACTGAGAGCGCGTCCAGGTCGTGTTGGTGGCTTAACGCTTCGTAAGCATCCCTTACTGTGGTAAAAACTTTAACGATCATATGCATAAAGTAAACCAGGGGACGATAAGGAGTCAACCTAATCATTTATAAATATAATAAATAATAAGGGACCTAAAGGACTACCCTGTGGTACCCCAGATGTTACTATTACTGGGTCAGAAAGGTGACTTTAAACTGCCACAAGTTGGCTCCGACGACTTGATCCATCCAAACAAACATCCATGTATACCAATTCCAGCCGGTTTATTAATAAGTAGTACGTGATTCACCCTGTCAAATGCCTTCGCAAAATCTGTGTAGATGGAGTCTACCTGAAAGCGCTTATTAAATGCATCACACAAGTTTTTATACTCAAGAAGGTTGGAGGTGGTTGATTTACAAGCCACAAATCCATGTTGTTGAGGATGTAGAATGGGCTTGATATGACTATAGAGCACATCATACACAACACTCTCAAATAGTTTAGCAAAACATGGCAATATGCTAATCGGTCTGTAATTTTCGCAGTCTTATCCCCAGATTTAAATATTGGTATAACGTGAGCTATTTTCCACATAGTAGGAATCCGACCGGATTGAATTGACTTGCTGAATAATATGTTTAGCGTTGGCGCAGGCTTTTATGAAATGAACGGGTATTTCGTCAGGGCCAGGACCTTTGTTTAAATCCAACAACTTATTTTTTCTTAAAATAGCTTCATTAGTTATGTTTATTTCGCTTAATATGTTATTATGAGTTTTGAAAGACTGAACTAAAATAATTGGAAAACATCTCACATAAACCCGGAGGATCAGAGGTAGTGATGCCCTTGCATGTCATTTTTATAGGGACGAAAGAATCGTGGCAGTATCCATACATTGATTTGTACAAAAACTCAAATTAATTTAGAGAGTTCCTGTATTATATTAGATATTAGAATATATTAGAGAATGGAAGCGTGTATCGTGACTTTTCAGGTTGTCCCACAAAGTCCATGAAGTTTTAGTGGATGAAACGACCAACAATTTCACTAAAACCTGACTGGACTTATATGGACGCGGCTAGTCCGCATCCTACTTTACTTTGAATGTGATATAACATGACTTAACATAAAAAAAGAACATTAAAAATAAAGATATGGTTTAGGCTTGATAGTCTTGTAAACTCGTTCAGAAATAATTAGTTCTTCGTGTGACTATTTTGTTTTATCATAATAATTTTCTACCGGGGTTTTAAAAATATTGTAAATGCCTAAAGATGTACTTTAGGCACCCCAGATCATGGCAATTTTAACGTCTTTAAAAATCTTTTATTTTGTGTACAAAATTCGCCTTCATTCTTTACGGCTTTTTTGCTATACCATGCAAAGAGTCCTCGACAGAAGTCACGAATCTTTTATAGCAAGAACTAATCATACCCTTACTTTTAGCTCTGTAGTGAGAACTTATCGTACCTAATCAAGAGGGTAACCAAATTTTTTGAAAAGTTTATGGTACTTATGTTAAGTTTCTAAGCAACGTTTGAGTGCAGGGCTAAACCAGATAGGGTATATATGATCATGTTCTTTTAGATAGAGGTGTATATTTACCAATTTAACCATTCAGTGTAGCATAAAATATGTCCAGACTTGCATCTATTTCAGAAGAACATAGTTTAGATTGTCAATCTGTCTGGAATAGTCATTAATTTCGAAAATGTACACTTATTGAAATTCTACCGCTTAGTTTTAATGGTTTGTCGGATCGATCAGAATTATTATCTATATATAGAAGTAAAGCTGGATGAAGGTTATCCATGCGACAAAGAGGATCTGCAACAGGTACCTGAACGTCAATCGTGTACAATACAAGGTCGAGAAGTCGGTTATTTGTATTCGCAATACTATTAAACTGTTTAAGTTGATACAGAGACATGGTATCATATAATAGATGAGATTTGTAATCATGAGGTGGGCTAGCACGCATAGTCAAAGAATTTAGCTCTTTAGACCAAGACAACTCAGGAGTGTTGTAGTCACAAATACAAATGAATTCATCCGAGTCACATGAATTTAAAATAATGTTAGAGCAATTATCATAATAAGATTGAAGCTAATTGTGTAGAAGGTCCGGAGTCTCTTAGGAATAAATGTAAATCCCGCTGCATATGTCAATCAAGAGTCCTTAACGTATGATAATACTGAAAAGCTAATCATCAGCTTAATATGAATCAACAATACATATCATATCATATAATTTAATTGTTCTTTCCTCGTTTGGATAGTCATCCTCATCCTTCATCACTCACACACACGCACCACATCCCCACACACACACACTCTTACACCCCCTCACCCACACAAAATAGCAATTGTTCATTGTTTAAAACATTTTTTCTCCCAATATTTATATCCATTAATACATATACAGGATATGTATATTATTATTGTTTTTGTTAGAATATTGTATTGTGAGTTTAGAATAAGTTTCTTCGTAAACAACAGAATCGGCACCAATGTTAAATAAATTTATAGAATCCTTAATTATAAAACGCTATTAAACTTTTCTAACTTTGATTCCCTGGAAAATGGTATGTTGAAGGTTATTAGTGTCCCCGATTTTAAATTCAAAG
This sequence comes from Ochropacha duplaris, assembly GCA_951361185.1. Classification (NCBI taxonomy): domain Eukaryota; kingdom Metazoa; phylum Arthropoda; class Insecta; order Lepidoptera; family Drepanidae; genus Ochropacha; species Ochropacha duplaris. The sequence continues at coordinate 10,205,567 of OX592690.1, forward strand.
TTGACTTTTAATTGCTGCAATTATTAAAGGGCTGACTTAAACCCTGTACCTAAAATTTGTCAAAAAGTTTCTTCATTCCAGCGTAAGAATGAGGGGAATTATCGCGCTTTACTAATGAATCTTTTGACATCCATTAAAAAATATTCCACCATGTTTTTCAATGCATGTCTTTAAAAATGTATCGAAATTCTTATTATATCTGCTAGATTTTGACGAAGACACGAGTTTTTTTTTCGATTGTCTCATCTTCAATAATAAAGTTCAAAAAAGAAGATAAAATAAAAGAGACACAACACACTACACACTTAACACCATAATTTTCAAAATGTACATGAATTAAAATCAGAATCATTAAATATTGAGTGAGCGTAGGTATTAAATATTTAGTCTTATAACTATTGTTAGTGAAAATATTATCAAAGGAAATTGTATTTACCTTATACCTAGTGTTATGCTTGGGAAGCGTTAAAAAAAGAAACAAAGAAACAATTAATTCAATTATAAAAGGTGTACCAAAAAATCCATTAATTAAATCCTTAAAATATTCAACTATCTGAAATGAAGAATTTGTTGCATGCACCAGTTAATATACAAAGGCCGAAAATTATGTTAAGCAGAAATGTAGATTATTATATACGTAGGTAGATAGATTATTTATGTGCGGTTACGGAACGTATCCGCCATAATTTTATAAGGTGAAATCGAATTAGTTGGCGTAACTTTACAAATGTTAAAAGATCAACAACCAGTTGTATTAAGTAACATTATTCCGTCACATTTTCAAATGAAAATTTTGGCCAATGTACTATTGTATAAAATTATCGCCGGCTCGAGGCTCAAGATAAGAATTTTCTTCTTCTACGTAGTAGCCCTCGATATGTAGTCGACTGCTAGCTGATACAAAAACATTTAGGTTTGTTTAATTCAAATATAACAAGTGGTTTTGATTTATACATTTAAGACTCGCGCAGGGCAATGCCCTACTGTTAATGAAGTTGTATGACATCACACTGTAGCTGCGCACCTCATGGTCTACATGGTCATATAAGGACGGAATCCCATTAAATCATATCAGTGCGGTTGTCATTCATATTGGAAAAATACATCATTTGCTTGTCTGTAGAATGCAGATGTTAAAGAGATTTTCGATTTCCGAGTCTCGCATAACGCACCTTTATAATTCAAATTTTTCAGAAACTATCACATGTATCGAAATACTTCTATCTGAAAATCCCTTCACAGATTTTTATGGTGCAAAATGTTTGCATACTTAAAAAAATTATATGATAATACATATATTAGCACTGATAAATAGATACGGTGGAGTTTGTTCGAAAACTAAATAACGAAATTTTAAAGCATAATGATGATAGATTTTGATGACGTTATTATTTGGATAAATATTTATTTCAGATTTGGGTCTTAATTTATTTTTATTCACTTCAAAAAGTCTGAGCAGCATATCCTAATTTCAATTTTGAAAAGGTTTTTCACAATAAATTTAGTTAGCATACTTAGTTAGTATTTGCAAATATTAACTTTGGTAGCTTTTTGATGTAAACACCTTGTTTTAAATTTTTATTCTAATAACAATCATTAACAACATACCAAAACAAAAACAAATGGGACTCAGAACAAATTCCAGATAACTTTTAGCGTATATGTATATAATAAGCACCCAAACCATGACTGTAGAGTCACTATAAGGGTGCTCTTTCAGGACGCATCTCAGCTTTTCAGTATTTCCAAGATGACTTACTTGTCTTCTTCTTTCAGGCCTAGACACAAATCGGGGCTCATCGCAATTTAAAATGTTAAACTAATAAGTAGTGTAGCAGCATCTATTAACCTCGCGGTTGTATCGCATGACTCCTATAAAGATGGCATAGCGCTACAATAGACGATAGTTAATTTTTAACATCTACAATTGGACCGCTGTCTCCAGGCACGATGACTTCTGGTGGAATATCTTACCTTTTCAACCAGGAGTCTAACACCTTACCTTGCCCATACATAGTACCTAATAATCTATGGAGCCGACGATACAATTCCGTCACAAACATTTACTACTTAGCGATTACGCTTTGAACGTCCAACGCTCAACACGATGATAGTAGTACGTGCTTAGGCACGCTGCATGTGTATTTAATTTCCAATAAATTATATTGTTTTAACTGTAATTTTTTAAAGTTACGCCACCTATTTCAATTTAACCGTGTTTTTCACACCATTCAAAAATTCGTAGAAGTAAAAGTTTAATAAAAATACCTTTCCAACATCGCCAGTTCTCTTTTCCTCAACAACGCCGTCAGAACTGTCCGATGTTTGTCCGGTGTCATTACTGGTGCAAGGTATCACGTAAGGCAACGTGGATGCGCTGCCTCGACCTTTGCCGCTCCCTCTCTGACCAGATCCACCTGAGAACAAAGGGGTTGTTGCTTATATTAAAAAAAAATACCTAACACTGACTAGTAGGTATGTAAAACATCTGAAAATAATCGAAAATAGCGAACACGTTGTAAAATTTCGCTTTTTAATTATTTTTAAATACCAATTTAACGAAAAGAGTAGGTCTTTTGATGGATAGATTTATGATGTCACACACAAGTATGTGTTTCATACAAAACTCATCATCGTTTAGACATTTAATAAAAAAGCGGATTTGATATGTCAGTCACCATACTTATTTTGTTATACAATTTATTATACTTAAAACTAGTTTTCCGCCCCGCGGTTTCACCCACGTTCCTGAGGGATCTTATCTTTTCCCGGGATAAAAAGTATCGTATGTTTTATTCCAGGATATGATGTACCCGTGTGCCAAGTTTCATCAAAATCCGTTCAGCCGTTGTTGCGTAATTGAGCAACAAAAATACAAACATTGACATTTATAATATTAGTAGGATTGCCATAATCATAACGCTAAGCAGGTTAACGATCACAATTTACCACTGAGGTATGGAAAAATCTTTGTTTCATCAATAACTTTAGGTATTAATGAAACTAGTCCCCCGAGCCATATATGGGTAGAATTTTCAAAAATCTTTTCTTATCTTACCTTAGAGATCTAGCTGCCAAATTTCAAGTTAATAGCATTCAAGTAGTGATATTTCGCTTTTATGTTTTAGATTCTAAGCAGCAATTATTATTATCGTGTATAATTTTCTAACCTTGACATTAGCAGATTCATCGATGATACGATGGAGCCATAAAACATAAATTGGAATTGGAAAGTTTAGAAAAGTAAAGGGCTTTTAAATATCAACGTAAAATGTATACCTTCTCCCTCTTGCTCGTTCCTACCACCCGAACAACTTGCGCCACCTGGGATCACGATCTTGAGAGGCGGAACCTTCGGCGCAGTAGATTCCTGTGTTTTTAGTTCCTCACAATCTCCATCGTTGCTGTCCTTGGCTTGATTCTGCTTTGGACTTTTTACAGGACTCTTCCGGTCCTGTTTATTTGATTGTGAACCGGATGCACCTTTGCCGCCCGATGACTTCTGATATACAATTATCAGTTATATTAGGAGCGATCTTTATTTTAGTAATTATTAAAGGGATGCAACCCGGAATCTACGAAAATTGAAAATCGGATATCGGGTTAATTTTGAAAAAATATTGAACAAAAACAAAAATCTTGAGCATTAATGAAGGTATTTTATTTAAGTTATCTGATTTGTGTAAATAATTAAACTCTCCAAAAAGAAGTTATATTTTGAAATAGCAAACATTGTTGAAACAGAAAAAGAAATTGAAAATTAAATTCATTTTAGAATGTTGTTGAATAGGTAACTACTAAACAAATATAATTAAAGTTTTATAAAATATTCTTACCCCAAACTATAATGATAGTTCTATTCCATAATGTTAAATATAGAGTAGGTATAAAAGTACAAAAATGATAGGTACCCTGACCTGATGTGAGCCCTGGCCGCTAACCTTTGCCCCTAGTCCACCCCCTTTCCCCTGCGCCTGCTGATTCTTCCCCGAGGAAGAGCCAGCACTTTTACCACCACTTTGCGCCGACCCGCTCCTGCCAAGCGGGGTCGCGCCCGTTTTGCTCGCCGGCCCTGGTGGTTTACTACCGGTGAGGACACTGTTGACATAAAATAATAGTTTTTTGTTTAGCAAGTGTTCATTTCTTGTGTTCTTGCTAAAATTATGGAGCACTTAGCCCGGATCCAATTGGAATGGTTAATGGGAAGCAAAGGATTCCTTACTAAATTTCAATTTGGTTTCAGAAAAGGCTTGATTACCTGGGCGATGATAGCTCAGTGGTAAGTGACGTCGAATACCGCGGCGAAGGTCGTGGGTTCGAATCCTACAATGAGCTTGAGCTTTCGGTGAAGGAAAACATCGTGAGGAAACCACAGCACGGTGGTAGGGTACTTTGTAGTACTCGACTGGCTGGCTACCACCCTCAAGTTAAAAATCTGTCGCCAAGCACCTGTTGGTGTGTTCCGGCATTTGCACTTGAGAGCCAGTTCGCCTTTAAGGCATTGAATAGGGTGTACAACACATTAGCAATCCCCTGGTGTTGCCAATGTCAATAGGCGACGGTTGTCACTTACCATCAGGTGACCCGCCTGCCTCGTTGTCACTTGTGACATAAAAAAAAAAAAAAACCTAAAAAATTTAGTATATTATCAACTGGCTTTCAATCAGAAAAAGTATCTTGTCGGAATATTTCTTGATCATGCATCTGCTTAATATAACATCCTTCTATCGGAATAAACTTCTCCAGCTGAACATCTCTTGAGAGGTATGTCTAGTTGTTGTTGGTTGGTTGTTGACTCCGTGCTAGATGTGTAATAAAATCTGGGTCACTTCAGCACTCAGAAATATTTGCTGTGGATATCTCCAGTCTTGCTAAGCCTAAGGAGGGTTCTTGGATAAACTGGTAAAGTTCTCGGTATTTAAAAGGTAAATAAATATATGACATTCAACCCTATATCCCAGTTTCAGAATTGTTTCTTACATCCAAACTAACTTTACTTCTTTATAACTACAGTGTAGTTGTGTGGCGTTTTAGTATTTGGACACTGACACTGACAAAACAATGAGTAGTACGTATAGTTATCACTCTTGCGAGCAACCGAGGTGATTCTTCGCACCGGATCGCATGTATTGCGCCCATTTGCGCCATTAAGTCGGCGATTGGTCCAGTAGAATATACCAATAGATCGGGTATGTACTTATAATTTTAGAATATAAGAAAGATAAATGCAACAACAAGTTCTTACCGTCCAGGTCCACCCCTCGCTACCGGAGCAGGCTTCGCCATTGGTTCCTTTTCTTCATTCTCTTTCCTTTTCTTCCTTTTTGAAACTTCATCATCAACAGAATCTTCATGGTTTTCATCAGGATAATTCCTTTTCGAGCACCCTGATAAATCGTCTTGTGATGAAGACACCACACCAGTTGCTAAAGAATTTTAAAATAGTTAAAGCTTTATTTTTGATTAGGGTTTATTTGTCCACAAAATTACAGTGATAAGGTACGAAGTACGCGACAATACCAAGCACACAAAACCTATGAATTAACTGTTCATAGTGTAGCTGTTGGATCACACCGGTTTTCAACTTGAAAGTACAGTCAGGCGGGTCAGTACGTACTAAAAAGATGCGAAGAAACATTAATCAAAGTGACGTTAATTAATATAGCGTTAATAAACAAAATTCATGATTGAATACAGTGCACTGTATTCGACTATTTAGAATGTTTTTAGGGTTCCGTACCTCAAAAGGTAAAAAAAAGGAACCCTTATAAGATCACTTTCTTGTCCGTCCGTCTGTCTGTCTGTCCGTGTGTCACCACCGATTATCTCAGGAAAGGGTGGACCTAGCAAGTTGAAATTTATACCAGATACTGAGGTCTATAGTCCCTATTGGGTGTATAAAAATCAAGTTCCTGCCTGAGTCAACACGATAAAAAGATATCGGCAAATTTAGATTTTCGCGCAAACTTGTAAGTACGAAAATTTGCCTTAATTTTCAACTTAATTTTTCGGAATTTTTCCTATACTTGTGCTGTAAGACCTTGCTTTTAATCAAAATTGACAATTCTAGGTCAACCGTAAGTACCCTATAGGTTTTGGGTCGAAATCCTATATGGTAGGTACCCTTGACCTAGAATCACGAAATTTGGCAAAAAGCAAGGTCTTACAGCACAAATAAGGGGAAAATTCAAAAAAATGAAAAAAGTTGAAAATTAAAGGGTGTCCCCATACATACATAGTTACCACCAATTAAGATAGACCTCTGAGTTGTATCGTCGCTCATACATTTTAGAGGTCTAGCTTAATTGGCAAAAACCTCAAATAAGGTGATCGAAAACGTAATCTATTTACAAGATTGTACGGAACCCTCGGTGCGCGAGTCCGACTCGCACTTGACCGGTTTTTTTTATCCTAACAAGCTAAATGGTTGGATATGCTTCGGCTAATGGTATATAGCGTAATAAGTCCCAGGTCACTCTGACTACAGCAGATGTAGTTTGTACAATTCTGTATTAACAGAATGATAAGAGGATCGCTAGACTTAAATGACAATTTACCATCTCTGCTCTCCACTGTGCTTTTTTCTTGGGTGTTGGTGTTTTTACTATCGAAGTGATCGCCCTGCGCTAGGGTCTCCATGTTGCTCCGCTTACTGCAATCAGTATTAGCACTAGCATTGCCACTTTTCTTGATGCTGTCATCCCTTGTTCGACTGATGTGTGTAGGTCTTTTGTTATTATCTGTTAACAAATGTTAAAGTTTCACATTAATATATTTGAATTAAGCATACATAACTTATAAACATAAGCTAATATCGTGCATTATAAATGCAATACTATTCAAACTATTATTTTTTATTCAAATAGGCCTTTTCAAGCGCTTATAGAGTTCTAGAATCTGGACTCTAATGTAATGTTGCTTTTGGAGCCAGATAAAACCAGCGGTTGCTCTTTAATATAACTCTATTTAGACCTATTACATTCACTTACTTACTCCATTGGCTCAGCGACCCAAAATGTGTCTTGGCCTCCGATACGAGAGAACGCCACTTAGCCCGTTATAATAAGATACTTTTATATATATATAGAGTACTAGTGAGATCAATAAATATTATTTATCTGACTAGTACTCTTGTCTCACTGATAGTTGAGAGTTACAGCGACAAAAAGAAGAATAAATAAATAAGTATAAATTAGTTACGAGTGATTTAGTAAACAACTAACTCAAGCAGACCAGCCCCCACAAGCAGCACTTTTTCACAAGTATGGCGCTATATTTGATATTTTTTGTTAACTATCATTTTTATGAATTATAATAAAACTAACTAAAATATTTATTATTTTATTTTATGTAGTTTCCATAGGGAAATGGTACATTTTTTTTACAGATAATAATAGATTTAATTTGTAAAAAAATGAACCAATTCGTGAAGCTATAAATTAGAGTAAGTAGTTGGTTTATACAAATCATAAATCAAAGGCCTATTTTAATAAAAATATATTTTCATTTTCTATATGATTTTTTTATGCTACTGGGATATTTTTTTTTACTTATAAGTAGGTATCCTATGCAATAGGACTCTTGCCCTTTCACTTGGGGCTTGAAGATTATTCAATCATTCCCTCTTGTTAACTAAAAAATAAAAAAGCTAACCTAACCATTTCAAAAAGTATGTTTTTAGGGTTAACCCTCTCCATGCAAGTTCACCTCGCTCTTTATATTTGCATCAGCATTGACAATACAATAATCTATCTTAATTGCAGTTTCAAAAAGCAATCAATGGCATGATAAGTACTAGTTAATTCATATGAATTGGAACTATAAGTTAAATAATTTCAATATTAGGTAAATGGTTTTTATTTTAGTATAAACATCTATATTTTATCAAGATTTAGTAAGTACTATTAAAATAAAAAAGGTACTTTTTTATTTATGAAAAATAAATTATAAATGCTAAAATAGCTCTTTCTATCTGTCAACATGGTTTTAACGACTAGAAATAGATTAGATTTCAGATAATAGTAGATTTTATATATTCAGTGATAATAATTAAAAAACCAGTCTAAAACTCATGGTCCCTAACAAAAACAAACTCTAATTACTACCAATAGTGCACTGCAAGTTAATCACAAGTGTGAGATCGAATTAACCTGTTGAAAATTCAATAGTGCTAAAATGTGGTGCTTTGCTACATATAAATATAATGTTGAACTTAAAGCTGACTGATCAGTATGTACTTAATAATATTATGTTTGGTACTGGGATACCCTGCAACCGTCAGAAAGTAGAGGCTAATGATTAGTAAGCTGTCAGCCCAATCCTTAGTAAAAGCAAGGTTATTTAAATTGAGAAGATTTAAGCATTTAACACATTTCCTTGATTGTCTATAAATAGGAAATCCTCTTTCAAAGATCACGTTAGATTTGTTTCAACACACTTGCACATAAAGTGACTCTAATTTCACCGCAATTAGGCAGATAATGACACCTATAATCAAACTGTGACTTTTTCATTGCTATTATTCACAAGTTAGTTAAAGGGGTTTTTTTTATTGGTCGAGTTGCTTTATTCTTTAAAAAGTTTCGATACAAAAAAAAACATGTTCAATAGTACAAATAAATTAATGTACCTATTGTTTGCTCATTTCATGCAACTTCGTATTTGAAATAGATAATTTCAACTTGTACGTTTTTAATAAATAAAACTTTCGCTCAAATATAACTTTTGTTTTCTCCTTAATAAAGTAAACTTTGAATTATAATATAATTTTGTACGTGGCAAAAAAAAGAAAAATCATTCTTTTAGTCTATGGCCGATCGCCATTGTTAGATGAAGATAACAACTACATTGGGACAACTTCCTTTTCTTTCTATCATTCAGGGTAAGTAGGCTTAGAAATAGAGTGTTCCAACGTAGTTGTTATCTTTCTCTTTTTCGCACTTAAGGCGATACCAAAATTTTTTTTAAGCTTTTTGAAATAGTTTTATTTCACTATGGCATAATTAATAGATAATTTTTTTTGGATAATATGCTTATTGACTATTTGATTAATGTTCTGGTAGACGTGAAAACACGATTGGATTATATTGCCTCGATAGAATTTAATTCCGAAAAGACCTCTTCTTTCTTTTAGTTTTGTATTTTATACTTAAATAATAACGAATTTCATATCTTAACTCCTTTCAAAATATGGGTTTTAGGTATTTGAAAATTCTGCTCGAAAATCTTTTTGATAAATAGCGTAATTAATTTTTAATGAATTTTTATTTAGTTTGGCGACGTTGTTTTATTTTGGGAGCGAGCGCATTGTTGCGCTCTCTTTCTTCGCATATGGAAGTAAATAACTCTTGTCACTTTCGTAGCTCCGCCCAGTCGGCCTTTTTTACATTTTTTACGCATCACCTTAATAGGTATTTGCTTCAAGTAGGTATGGAGAGGGTCCTATCCACGTAGTATAGGTAGGTATATAATTCTTGTGGAAAATTGATTAATTTTTCCCGCCATTGCGAAAAATTTTCCACAACTCGTTTTCACTGTCGAAATTATAGTTATTTATTAATTAAATGTCTACAAGTACTAGTTATGAAGAAAATGATTTATGTTTACACCGCCCGATATAAGATGTGAAGTGAAGACCTTAACGTTATGGAAAGTTTACTACCTGAAAACTAACTATCTAGGTATTATCTACTAAATAAAATGATTTTTTAGTATTATTATCTTCACAAGTGTGTTGAAAAACGTCGTATGATACTCGTGTGTATTGATGATTACCGTCCTCAGCTCTCTTATGACCCTCACCTAACGGCTCGGGTCTCAATGGTGCCTCAGCGGTAATCACCAACTTTACACACTTGTACCATAATGTACTATTATTGTGTTTTTACTTAGTATTTTTCATCTTTTAATGTGTAATAACTAAGTAAGCCACAAATCTAACAATGAATGAGTAAGGGAGGACTGACAATTATTGGTGCTGCATACAGTTGGGGGTATTATTGGTGCTGCACAGTAATTCATTTTTCTGTAACTGAACATTGTATGCAGCACCAATAATACCCCCGTATTATTGGTGCTGCATACAATGAACAGTTGTACATTAGTAGGCCATACAAAATAAGCATTAATGAAATTTATATGAACTGATGATTGATTAGCAAATAACAAAGGTGAATAGATAGCAAAACCTTCAAACACACAAAGCATAATATTTTGTGGTGTTCAGAATACACCAATCTAGAAATAGGAAATCATGGCAAATACAGATGTTGAACTATTCACGTAATTAATAGTGTCCTAACATAATATGTAATTTGGCCAGAAAATGCAATGCACATAAACTTATTGCAGAAACCCAACAACCTAAAATAAAATTATCATGTATGCAAGTAGCAGGGTTCGAAAATATCCGATATTTATTATAAATATCGGATATTTATGATATACACACATCAACATGGTCTAGGGATATTTCAATTAAACCTAACTCTACAAACTTTTTGTTAAGACACCTACACATTAAAATAAACCTTGTTTAATAGCCTATCTAATCTGATAATAAACTTTTAGATAAAGTAAAATTTTAAAAAAACTTAGAAGAAGAGGAAAAACTCATTTCAATCTTAACTTTATTTTTGAAACAACAAAACAACATTTTTTTTAATAAAAATTGTTGAAAACTTAAAATAAATAATCCGTGGATCTATCTAAGACTCCTGGCACATCTGCAGCGGTTCTGCATACTCAAAACAAGGGTGTCAATATCCTGTTGTGGAATACTGTCCCAAGTCCAAATAAAATAAAATAAAGTCCTGCTAAGATGCAAGAAAAGCTGGTTTTCATGCACAATATCTTCAGGGAAATTCCTAAGAGCTCTTCTCTAAAGCATATCCCAGGCATGCTCAATAGGATTTAAGTCAGGGGATTGTGCAGGCCAGTCTAGAGCTTGGCTATCATGCTGTTGTAACCAACTTGTAACGAAACGCGCCGTATGTGGACGGGCATTGTCGTGCATTAGCTGGAAATTTTGTCCCATTTGCTGTCTGTGGGGCAAGATTACAGGCTCTAGCACCTCATCTCGGTATTTTAGAGCAGTCATATTGCCTTGTATCCAAACGAAGTCCGATTTACCGCCGAGGCGAATTCCTGCCCAAACCATAATCGTGCCACCTTGATATGCATGAATTTGTTGTGGGTGCTGCAGTCCAAACGCGTACTCTTCGCGAAACAGGATGAAATCCAAACCTGGATTCATCAGTGAAAAGCACAAGTGACCATTGAGAATGGTTCCAGTTTTCGTGTGCAATAGCCCATTGTAATCTTCCTCGATTGCCTCTCCTTAGCGCTGGTACCCGAAGTGGCCTACGAGCACGTAGGTTGACTTCATGCAGTCGTCTTCTCAAAGTTTGACCGCTTACCAACAAACCATACTCTCTCTGTAGCCTTTGAACCAATTGCATCGCCGTTACATTTGGTTGACTTCGTGCAGCATTTACTATGAATCGGTCCTGTACATGTGTTGTAAGGCGTTGAGGTCCTCGGTACCGTTCCACCACTTCCCCCGTGACACGATATCGTGACCAAAGCCTGGATATAACGCTCTGACTGGTTCTCATGGCTTCAGAAACCGCAATTTGTGTAGCGCCAGCTTGAATCATGCCCACTGCTCTTAACATTTCGTTCCTGGTCAAGTGTCTACGTGGCAGGATCAAATGAACACCGGAGATGCGTTTGACAGAGATTTTTAGAAATTTATGGAGTTTTAATCAAGTTAGAAGTTCATGAAGAATTAATACTTTGGAAGAAATTCAATGAATGCGAATTTCATCTTAAAACAAAACCTTTTATATACAAATTTGATTTTAAAAAAGGAACTTAATAATGTTTTTATAATCTGTCATCAGTACTTTTCAAGTTATTTAAAAAAGTTTCATATATCCCTAGACCATGTTGTGTGTATATCCGATATATATCAAAAATTGGATATACAGGCTGGAATTTTGTTTGATAGAAAATTTTACTCAAAGAAACCATTGCTTTATTTTTGAAATTAAACAAAACTGCATTCAAAGATTTTTGAAAATTCACTTGCCACACCCGGGAATCGAACCGACTAAAATCTGTAAAAATGACATCCTGTGCTTTTTTTTGCATCGATCGTTAAGGTCAATTATAAGAATGAAACCTCTCTAACAAACTTGATAAATAAAATTAAAGGAAAACCTTGAAATCTTTAATTATTTACAAAAAATGGTTAACTAACTAATTAGTTGTTTGAAATGGGCTCATTTTTAGTAACCTTTAATAACGTGTTGTGGTGAATATTATAAATCGTATGCTGAACTTCAACTCTCAACTCTATGAAATTCGCATAAGATTTAATGTAAATTATTTTTTTTACATATCCTACAAAAAAAATCCATCCATTAATTTTTCTCCATTAATTTAATTTTTATAAAGTAGGTTAGAGAGATTTCATCCTTATAATTGACCTTAACGATCGATGCAATAAAAGTACAGGGTGTAATTTTTATAGAATTTAGTCGGTTCGATTCCCGGGTGTGGCAAGCAAATTTTCGAAAATCTTTGAATGCCGTTTTGTTTCTTTTCATAAATAAAGGAATGTTTTCTTTGAGTATAATTTTCTATTTACAGTATTAAGAATTTAAGAGTACTTTCCCTCCAGGTGGCATTACAAAATTCCATCCTGTATATCGGATATTTATTACCATTTTGTATGACAGCCATATTATTATTTATGTATACATACTGTTTGCATATGTGTTTTATGAACATAATAAATTATTTAAAAAAAACCGGCCAAGTGCGAGTCGGACTCGCGCACGAAGGGTTCCGTAAAAAAGGCAAAATAATCACGTTTGTTGTATGGGAGCCCCCCTTAAATATTTATTTTATTTTTAGTATTTGTTGTTATAGCGGCAACAGAAATATATAATTTGTGAAAATTTCAACTGTCTAGCTATCGCGGTTCTTGAGATACAGCCTGGTGATGATATCGAGCAAAAAAGGGCAAAAAATAGCGTTTTTTGTATGGGAGCCCCCCTTATATATTTATTTTATTTTGTTTTTAGTATTTGTTGTTATAGCGGCAACAGAAATACATAATTTGTGAAAATTTCAACTGTCTAGCTATCGCGGTTCTTGAGATACAGCCTGGTAACAGACAGACGGACGGACGGACGGACAGACAGCGAAGTCTTAGTAATAGGGTCCCGTTTTTACCCTTTAGGTACGGAACCCTAAAAACCAGTCAAGTGCGAGTCGGACTCGCGCAACGAGGGTTCCGTAAAAACCTGTAGATATGTAAAAAGTTCGTTCCTCACGGTAATGGAGTCTCGAGGATTTTTTTCTTGTTTTTATTTCGGATGCAAATTTACTGTTTTTGGATTTATTCCTTTACGTGTGCTTCATGACATTGCTTCTTGCCAAATTTAATGATTCTAGGTCAATGGAAAGTACTCTAACAATTTTGATTTCCTTAATAGCGTCGAAATATATTACGTTTTTTGCGGTATTAACGGCTGTAACTTTTTTTTACGATAACTTACAAGTTTGATTTTTTTACAGCTTCGGGACGGACGCTTAAAAACGGGACCCTATTACTAAGACTTCGCTGTCTGTCTTTCCGTCTGTCCGTCCGTCTGTCTGTCACCAGGCTGTATCTCAAGAACCGCGGTAGCAAGACAGTTGAAATTTTCACAAATTATGTACTTCTGTTGCCGCTATAACAACAAATACTAAAAGCAAAATAAATATTTAAGGGGGGCTCCCATACAACAAACGCGATTTTTTGCCTTTTTTTGCTCGATATCAATAATGGCAACAGGTAGGCACTTGAAATATTCACAAAATATCTTTACTTTAATAATAAATAATAAAATAAAATAAATATTTAAGGGGGGCTCCCAGACAACAAACGTGACCGTTTTTACGGAATCCTTCGTGCGCGAGTCCGACTCGCACTTGGCCGGTTTTTTCCTTTGAGGTACGGAACCCTAAAAAACTAAAACTTTTTATTGTTTTAAGTAGGTATATAAAATCAGAAAAATCAACTCAAAAACATAAAATCGTTTTATAAATCAGGAAAAATCTACTAAAAACATAAAATGTTATAGATCAGGAAATTAATACCGCTAGAACTGTTAATCGCTGGTGAGATGCTGCTATTCAGTTTTACCATTTAAGGCTTGTCCTGGTCAAAACACTGTAAAATTAGGTATCTTTGCAACCGGTTTTTAGGTTACCCGTAGTGTTAATTAATCAGAAAATAATAAGCAATAATCTACAAGATATGAGAAATTATGTGGTTTTCTTTGAATTCTATTTTAATTTATAGAACTCATGAAAAAAAATACTAGTTACCCCAATTTTTTCTAGTTGAAACCAAATTACTGCTGCATTTTTACAGATTGACGTAGCATTATTTCAGATTTAATAATAGTTAATTTAATATGTTTAATTTCCTGTAGTTTCTGTGTTTTCATAGACAGACATTTATTGGCTACAGCCTAGGGTCGATAATTTTTTAAACAAAAAATAATAATAGTAGGATGAAACCAATTAGAAAAGGAAGGAACCGAAAAATAAAATGAAAGGTAAAATAAATTAAATTTCGATGAATTTTATAATGTTGCTCTCAGCCTTATTAGTTTTTTTATTTATATACCTAGTACTATATTCCGCCTGGCTGTTTTATCCGTGTTCCCCAAGTATAATTTGATGTCCCGCCTCAAAAATTCCTATCAGGGTCCCAAAATTCATCCAAATCCATTCAGTAGTTTTTGTGTGAAAGAGTAACAAACATCTTCACAAATCATTTATGTACTCACATCCTTACACACTAACACATTCATTCCGTAGGGATCTTATTTTTCCCCGGGATAAAAAAGTATCCTATGTTTTATTCTAGGATATAATCTACCTGTGTGCCAAGTTTGATGAAAATCCGTCCAGCCGTTTACGTGATTAAGGAACAAACATCCAAACATACAAACTTTCACATTGATAATATTAGTAGGATGATATAATTTAATAATAATAATATATAATTAGCAGGTATAGTAAGATAGTACCTACCAATAGCATAGGAAGTATAAAGTACCTAAGTTTTTTTACTTATTGTGATGATATATTGTAAAACAAGTTAGAGTTATAGCAATAGTGATCTCTCTGTAACTTGACTATTCTATGACAGCAGCGTGTGTTATCGCTATGTTTGTTCATGATGTAGCGAGCGCATCGTGCGCGATGTTTAGGTCAGGGTGGTGCAGGGTGCTACAGAGCTCCGACCAAACGCTCAAGGTTGTTGGCGCCGGTGCGAGCCTTAAGGATCAAAACTTACTATTAGTGAGTATGTTTTAACTCTGCTCCAATGCAATCTACATTTGGGAAGTAGAAATACAGTAGCAAACAGCAAAATTTTACATAAAATATCAAATTTTTAAACCATTTTTGGTTTGATATATATCACAAAAAATCGTTTGATATACAGAATGAATTTTTCAAGTGGGCGTGGATGGCCAAATCCTAAACTTAAGGGAATATCGAAAAATGCTGAAGGGAGTCCCGAGGCCGATTTTGACTAAAACTAAAACTGCATCATTAGATTTCCGAAAAAATATTTCCCAAGCCAGGAATCGAACCCGATGAATTTGAAAAAAAAAAACACAGTCTGTATTATTACACCATCTGATAATGTTGCTAATAAGGATCAAAATCTCAGAAGTAATGACATACACCAAACTTAAAGTAAGTGCTCTTTTTTAATAAAACAATTGATTATTTTGTATATTTCTGAGAATTTTATCCCTATTAGCAACATTATCGGATGGTGTATTAGAAAACAATTTGAATAGGTTTGCAGGAATGTGCGTGAATCTGCAGGATGGAAAGCGAGTTATATAATGATAATCATCTAAACCAGTGTTCCGCAAAGTGTTAAGAGCGGCACACTGGTGTACCGTGGTCATTAGATGGTGTGCCTCGGAAAAATAAAGTTTTACTGTATTTCTTGGACTTATTTTTGTAAGTAATAAAAGTTGATTAATGTTACTTAAAACCTGATTATTAATTTGTGGTGTACCTCCAAAAATTTTCGTGTTCCTAGATATGTAAGTACCTTGAACACAAAAAGTTTGTGGAACACTGATCTAAACTACTATAAAGAGAAAAGATTTGATTTTTGTTGTTTGTTTGTACTTGAGGATAAAGTAAAAAAATAATTTTTTAACAATATTTTATTCCAATTTCCTCAAGAATGCTCTACAAATGCAAGATATGTTAAATAAAAAGAAGCGGATTTTATGTCATTGCAATTTCTGGAATTTTATTATGATTTATGTTGAGCCAACAGGTGAGCAATTATCTACACAAAAATGGTGATTAAGTCATGATACCACTTATCAAATCCTGCTGTTCCATAATTTACTATTCCTATTTACTATTGGAAATTTTAACAAAATTTTAAAATTATTTTGATTGTTTTATGATTCTGATAAGGATCAGAATCATTTTCTATTTGAATAGATAATTCCACATGATATAAGAAGTAGGCATAATATATAAGATTGGTATGTAAATTATGACTTACGAAGTAGTTAAATTCCACAAATCGCGCTAGCAATTAATTGATGAAACTGTTTTCATAGTATTTAATACATGTATCTTCTCACTTGTCACAAAGAGAATATAAACACTACACTTGTCAGAAAAAGATTAGGATCTCGTCTACAGGTTATATGCATTCGATCATGTTTTCATTTGTGCAACACTTGGTACATTTTAAATTGTACAAGATCGAGTTCCTCTTATGAATGACCGATTTTATACTATCGATGGCACACAATATAGGTTTGTCACTTAGAACAACACAGTTTTTTGTCCTAAAGAATCACATAGTCGCGACAGCAATGTTCATTGCTGCAAGATTACGCAGGGGTCATGGCATGATCACTAAAGGTACTTTAGGGCGATGATTTTACCTAAGTACTGAAATACAAAATCAGGAAACTATTGACTCCCCTTTATAATGCGAGAGCGATCTTCTTTGAATTTCAAGTCGTAGGACAGAATTATTGTTTTCTTGTAAATGAACACGTAATCAATTTCCACAATATTAATTATTATTCAGTTAAATAAATCGCTAAGATAGCCACGAACGAATACCTATATAACGAAGTTAGCTTGGGTGAAGTTGGGTGGGACTGAGAGAGGCAGCCATTTTTCATCGTCCACATAAAGCCGGCACTTGACTTGGCCTTTCATGTCTGCATATTTGCAATATTTTGCAACTAGTCACCACGTTCCTGAATAAAGCGAATAGCATACGTGAAAAAAAACTGTCTACATATTGGCCAAAATCATTGTAGTTTTATCTATGGATATTTTATAGGTCTAAACGATGGGATTTTAATTTTTAGTACAGAGGATGTTATTCCGTTAAATATAACTTAATGAAAATTTAATGGAAGACCATAATTTTATTCGCCACACTTACAAGCTCCTCGAAGCCAGGTCGGTTCTAGTATTTAGCTTTGTAAAGTGGAAATATTTCTTTAAACCAGGCCTAGTCTTTGACCTATATTATAAAAATTAAAACAAAAAGTATTATTTTAGTATTTTTATTATTTAAAGTAAATTCAAGGTCCATTTTGACCAATGTTCTTTACCAAATACACAAACACGATAGTAAAAGACACGCCATTTGAAGTGCCGGCATAGTAGATATCCATCGATTTTAAACATCGATGCATCGATTCCATTCGATGTTTACCGTACTATTCATCGAATAAGGAATATGCATGAGTTTTTTAATTCTTAAATTAATCAGTTACATCTTTATAACATAGAAAACAATATTAATAGTCTTGTAAATAGTCAAATAAGTTTACAAAATGAAATTTAAAACATAATATAGATTTGAGCCGTTCAAACGCTACCATTTAGCACGCCATTTTGATGACGTCATTTGTCATGTCCCGTTCATGTTTACTATAGCGTTTCCGTTACTTCATACTTATTTTCAGTTTTAATTGCTATACAAATCATGGAAGAAGTTAAAAAACATTCTTACAAGTATTGTATGGTACCGAAGTGAAAAGACAAAATTCATAAACTTTAATTGTTCTAATAATTAATAATTATTTGTTGTTCTAATAATTGTACTATTTTTTTTATGTATTTCTGTTTTGTTGTTATTTGTAGTTTTTTCTTTTATATGTTGTAGTTTTTGTCAATGTTGTGTACGTCTATAATTGGCCCACACATCAGAATCTGTAAAATAATTATTGCTCTGTGATTGTTTTAATATGTGTGCTGTTGATGTACCGTTTTGAAAATAAATGAATAAATAAAGTGCAAAAACACTATTATTAGCACAACCGATAAAGTGTTTTTTCGTAATACACGCGATGCGAAAGTACGAAAAAAATTGTGTAAGATGATGAGAAGGGATAATGTATCTCCATTATCGGTTGTATTTTGTTGTGAACATCATTTTAACGAAAGTATGCTATATTTATGTACAGCTTAGTGTTAATTAGTAGAAGATTCGGTCAAAAACTAACCTAACCAAGTTAACAAAAGTTCATTAAGGACGCGTTCCCAAAATTGATAGGTACAAAATCGAACTACTACATTGACATGGGCCGTGCACATGACTAACTGCGAGAATAGTAGTCAAGTGAACTCATTTTGATACTTAGAAAGATTCATTTTTTTACGTATTTCTTTGTAATAAAATTATGGTACCTACAAACAATATTTATTATTGCTGTTTATATTTTTACGAATTACCTCCGGACTTGATGGACTCATCTGATGGTGTACTTCGGTGACTGCTACTGGAACTCCTCGAGGAGTTGTACTAGGTGAGCCGAATTTGGGCTTGTTTTGTTAGTTATGATGAGACCTTACCTACGGACTTGATGGAGCAACCTGAATGTATACTTCGGTGACTGCTACTGGAACACCTCGGTCCACCAAGTCCGGAGGTAAGGTCTTATCATGACTAACAAAACAAGCCCAAACTCGGCTCACCTAGTACAACTCGTCGAGGAGTTCCAGTAGCAGTCACCGAAGTAATAATAATAATAATAAATAATAATAAATTTAATGCGCTGGAAAAAGGTCTTTACATGGTTTGTAGCACACTGTTCCTAAACTGAGTCATTTACTCGTATTTTAGGATTCAGTGGTCCTTAATTCTAAATGGCACAGGATCGAGAAGTACATCTTCAGGTCGCTTCATCAAGTCCGGAGGTAAGGTCTTATCATGACTAACAAAACAAGCCCAAACTCGGCTCACCTAGTACAACTCGGCGAGGAGTTCCAGTAGCAGTCACCGAAGTACATCTTCAGGTCGCTCCATCAAGTCCGGAGGTAAGATCTCATCATGACTAACAAAACGAGCCCAAACACGGCTCACTTACAACTCGTCGAGGAGTTCTAGTAGCAGTTAGCGAAGTACACCTTCGCTAACTGATTTGGTTATCGAATATTTTGTGTTTGTTTGTACAGCGATCTTTTTCAACTCGACAGCTCCAAACAGGCGACACAGGTCCACTCTTGACGGCGGCCGCGGGCGGACTAAAGTTTCATTCAAAACGCTTGTGCAATATATCAAGACGATATCAATACTAAAATAACCCTTACTGCAATCCATTAAGATTCATCAAGAATAGCAAAAAATTAGAAAAAATAAGTTTCTGTTTTCATTTTTTCTGCGACTATTTATAGCATTTAGATAAAAAAATAGTACTAGCATTAAGAATTGAATATGTTTACCTACATACAGTAGTTATAGAAATAGTAAAATATGTTAATAATGGCACAAAAAATGTACCTAAACTCAACCCGGTATCGATAATTTTGTGGAAAATGGCAACGACAGATCGATTTTACATTATAAGAAACTAAAATTTTCAATAACAAAGTACCTTTTATTTGAAGATGAAGAACCAATCTATACGAGGTAGTTATTAGTTACTAGCTTTCCGCCGGCAGCTTCGCCTACGTGGACTACACGATTTTGGCTGATTAGTTTTTTCCAGTTCTGGAGGGATATTTCAAATTATCCAAAAATAGTATTTTTATTTTTCATACAAACGTTAACATTCCTTTTTACTCCTTTAAGGGGTGAAATTCAAAATAATTCATGAATACATGTTTCTTTAATTTTATTGATGAGCATAAATACTGAATTTCAAGTAATTTTGATAATAAACAATTAATTTTTCATACAAACTTTAACCCCCGTTTTTACCCCTTTAAGGGTTGAAATTTAAAAAAACCTTAAATATGTGTTTCTTTAATTTTATTGAAGAGCATATATTCTAAATTTCAAGTAATTTTAATAATAAATAATTTATTTTTCATACAAACTTTAACCCCCGTTTTTACCCCTTTAAGGGTTGAAATTAAAAAAAACCTTAAATATGTGTTTTTTTAATTTTATTGAAGAGCATAAATTCTAAATTTCAAGTAATTTTGATAATAAATAATTTATTTTTCATACAAACTTTAACCCCTTTTTTACCCCTTTAAGGGTTGAAATTCAAAAAATCCTTAGATACAAGTTTCTTTGATTTTATTGAAGAGCATAAATTCTAAATTTCAAGTAATTTTGATAATAAACAATTTATTTTTCATATAAACTTTAACCCCCTTTTTTACCCCTGTCAGGGTTGAAATAAAAAAAATACGTACATTTGATTGAAGAGTATAAATACTAAATTTTGAGTAATTCTGATAATAGAATTTTTTTCTCATACAAACTTTAACCCCCCCTTTTTACCCCTTTAAGGGTTGAAATTCAAAAAATCCTGTAGTGCGTGTTTTATTATTTTACATTTAGAGGCTAAACACCAAATTTCATGCATTTCAAATTAAAAATTACAGAGTTTCATACAAACTTTGGACCCCCGTTTCATCCCCTTGGGGGGTGAATTTTGGAAAATCCTTTCTTAGCGGAAACCTACGTCATGATAACTACCTGCGTGCCGAATTTCAGCGCAATCCGTTCAGTGGTTTCAAATTTAAAAACGCTAATACACGTGTTTCTTTATTTTTTATTGTTAGTCTAAAAACAAAGTTTCATGGTTCTAGCTTCAAAAATGATGCGACTTCCCTACAAACTTTCAACCCCTTTTTCACCCCCTTAAGGGTTGAATTTTAGAAAACGCTAAAAAACGTGTTTCTTTATTTTTAATTGTTAGCCTAAAAACATAAAATGTACCGAAAAACAGCTTAATTTTGCCTGATATGCGAACGCGCCCTTAAAAAATTCATTTTAAGAGCTTGCTTATTCTTACTGTGGTTTTACCATTTATAAATTAGTATTATAACCATTTGTCAAGTCGAATAAAGGACGGGCCTAGATGGGCCTGGCCTGGCTCTCAAGTGTAGCTGTCGGAACACACCGATAGGTGCTTGGCGACAGATTTTCTACTTGAGGGTGGTAGCCAGCCAGTCGGGTACTACAAAGTACCCTACCACCGTGCTATGGTTTCCTCACGATGTTTTCCTTCACCGAAAGCTCAAGCTCATTGTAGGATTCGAACCCACGACCTTCGCCGCGGTATCCGACGTCACTACCACTGAGCTATCATCGCATTTAAATTAGTTCACATACATAGTAGTAATATAAAGATGCGAAAGTTGGATCAATTTATATTTCTAGTAGGTTCAGTTGTCGTAGGTTTAAACTAAATTTTAGTTTGACAGGACTAAGATGTATTTAGTTACTCAACTTAGTTAACTTGGTAATTTTGCTATTCTGTTGTATATATTTTACGTCAAAATAAGTCTAAAATTAGAAATGTCAAACTAAAATTAATCGTCATGCAAATTGGTGTGGATTAAAGTTAAATCTAACCTTTTTACCAAATAATTTGTTGAATTTCGTTGTTTTGACAAAAACATAGTTATAATATTTAAAATTTATAGCAGAGGCATCAATGAACTTGCATTAAAATGTCAAAAGTGCAACGACAATAATGACTAAAACTTCGATTAATCTTTACATACCTAGTATAAAATGAAGTCACTTCCGCTGTCTGTTCGCTTAGATCTTATAAACTACTCAACGGATTTTAATGTAGTTTTCAGCAATAGATAGAGTGATTCAAGAGGAAGGTTTTTATATGTATAATATACGTTTTGAAAAGCCCAGAATTTCAATGATTTGTAATGTGATGTTGTGAAGCGAAGCGGGCGGAAGACGGCTAGTTAAATATAATATACTTTTCATAAATATATTTTTTTGGTCACAATATAATATATCCAAGCGAAATACTACTAGATTATTAATCACGAAATCTCAGAAAGTATACATGCTTCAAACTTGAAAGGCAAGTTGTTTCCTAATAGGGATCCACTACGAAAGGATTTCTCAAAAGCGAATTCAACCCCTAAAAAGGGGATTGAGCCGCGTGGGACATCTTGTTTGTCAATAAAACGGCAACTTCATAGGTATTTCAACCAAACACATTTTAACTACAGATTAGTGTCAATATTCAAACAGAACAAAGGCCTCCCTAAGGATCGCCACGAGACGGCAGGTCTTAATATTATTATTATTGTCGGTACGTAATAATAAAATAATTTACTTCAAATTGACAAATTCCCTAATTTAGGGGAAACTGTAATGGTCAATAAGGTTGTATACACTTCGTGTTCCCATAAACGCGAACATTACAGTCCGCGTAAGGGTATAATAATTACACCTACACTCTTTCTAAACATTTTATATTCTCTGGACAAAGGTTAAGCTAAAAAGCTAAATGTCGTGCGTGGATAAGGAGAAACATAATATTGAAATGATAATTAAAATTAAAAATTGTTGATAAGCAATTATGAATTATAACATTCACCGAAAAGTTAATACAAAATGTTATACAGATTGAATACAAATTTATCCCACAAAATTTCAAAATAATAATCATGTACTTACCTTTTAGAGTCTGTAAATACTCATAGATATGCGGTGCAGCATAATCCGATGGCATTTTTCCTTTAGAATTTTTGGCAAAGAGATCTGCTCCATGTTCAATGAGAAACTTTACCATCTTGAGGTTTCCTGAGGTAGTAGCATCATGAAGAGGGGTGTCATCGTCTAACCCCTTCGCATTGACATTGGCACCCCCGTTCACAAGCACTGTTACTACCTGATGCCAACCATAGCTGCAAGCTTCATGGAGTGGTGTCCACCCTTGAAATATATTATTGAATTAACCAATTATTTTGTCCCATTATAGCATTCCATATTAATTTTGAAAAATCTCTATTGTAATGAACGAATTATTACGAATAATTTTATTGAGCATGATTAACCTTTCAGTATAATTATTATGTATTTTTCAAAAACATAAGTATTTGCTTGATTGAATACTTTTTATACAATCAGCTACATGCCCTATACAGGATTTAGGGGTGAGTAAAACACTCAATATTATAAAAAAAAAACACCACAAATAGGCAAAACATAACCCCACAGTTATCTCTGCCCTTTTTTTTACTTTATTCATACTTATTCATTAGTTTTGCCTTCCTAGCATGTTCTTTTTTAGTATAACGTAACTTCTCTTGCACTATTGCATTATGAGCACACACACGTAATAAACGCCACCCACTCTTTGCAACTTGAACGTTGCATAAGTAAAAAAATCACGCACTTTTAATATTGACTGAATCATTTTAACATAAAACCTTTTTATGTTTCGTGTTCTGTCTAGGCTTCCACACTGTCATGCTGCCATCACACCACTTTGTCCACAGGGACTATTTCTTAGACGCAAATTCTCAAGGCTGTGCAGGACGGGTGAAATTACTTATATTTTGGTTGTTTCTATAAACACGTCTAGAAATTTCAGCTGTTTATACTGGATTAGAAAAACGTCGAGCACACTAAATTCGAATTATAGCTACGACTTTATTTTGCTTTTTCTATTTCAACAAACAAGTGTTTTTGTAATAATGAGTAAGGTTACTATTTATTAGCTATGGTGTGTACCTATAAGTAATTGTTAAATTTTACGCGTTTTTGAAGGTATATTTTTAGTAAATGTATTTGTGTAAAGTATCAAGATATAAACAGTTGTTGATAAATCGAAAGAAATAAATAAAATAAACGGTGATAAAAATACTGAAATTTTGTAGTGTTTTTTTGTCATAATATCATGTGTAGAATCCACCCTTAAAATTTTAACAGTAAGTATTGTGACACAATGTTTAAGTATTATAAAGTAAACCATAGTATTTCAAATAATGATAATAGTCTCTATCTGTATGTATTCAAGGCGATGATAGCTCAGTGGTAGTGACGTCGGATACCGCGGCGAAGGTCGTGGTTTCGAATCCTACAATTAGCTTGAGCTTTCGGTGAAGGAAAACATCGTGAGGAAACGATAGCACGGTGGTAGGGTACTTTGTAGTACCCGACTGGCTGGATACCACCCTCAAGTTGAAAATCTGTCGCCAAGCACTTATCGGTGTTTTCCGATAGCTGCACTTGAGAGCCAGTTCCCATCTAGGCTTTGTATGCTTACGACCTTCGGCCACATCATCACTTAACATGGTGTGATTGTGGTCAAAACACAAGCTTATCCAGATATAAAAAAAAATATATCATAAGTATAACATATAAATATATCGTTAAATTGTTTTTCAAAACAAATGCTAGTGGATCTCGGAGAGGACCAATGTCCTGAGCAATGGGAAAGCGATTCGCTTGCGATAGATGTTCTTATTTGTATAGAAATTGGAAAATCGTTCGATAACAAACGTTAACCGACTTCCAAATCGTTTGCACGAACGCCTTTGACATTTGCTACGTCTATTTGACGTAACATAAAGAGACTAAATTTACAGCACCAATCAAGAAAATATCTCGACGCGTACCACTACCGTTGTCATATTTCTGCAAAGAAGAAAGATGACAACAATCGATTCTGTGTTGACTACAGAATGCTGAATGAAATCAGCAAGAACAACTATTCACTTCCTTACATAAATAGTACGCTTAAAATTAACACCGTGATAAAACGGTTTTCACCCATAGACTAGTAGTTACTGTCAAGTTGAGATCAGTCCAAATTATAAGAAATAACCCGCGTTTTCGACTGGAATTCCTAACGGTGTGAGGCAGTACAACATAATACTATTCGGATCGTGTAACACTTCGAAATATTAGTGATAAATGTACCTACTGGTTGAATTACTGGAGACGCCTTTAATTCACTGAGACAACATAATCATCATTGATCTTGCCAAGCACATAGTGTACTTGGGAAAAGTATTCCAAATTAGTCCAAAGAAGTGTTCATGGCTATTTGGGCACATCATAATCATCAGCCCAAGGAGTTTGAAAAAATCCTGTGATAATAAAAGGCGTTACACCAAAAAATACAACAGACGTAAGACCATTTTTGGGACTTAGTGCTTACTATGTTGCTTTGTAATGAATGACAGTGAACAATAATTCAGACACAGCACACCGGAACCTTTGGGTCGTTGTAAAAACTTTGCAGTTTCTACAAATGTCTTATCGAAAGACAATTCAAGAATCCAAAAGAAACTGTCGATTCAAAAAGTTACGTTTTACAGGAAAAGGTAGTGCCCCCGTGGCAATTAACGTATTCTATAGTTAGTGGGCGCTCGCAGCATCATCTCTGCTATGAGTTGATTATGATGGTATTTACAGAGAACATCTGAAGTGAATCTATTTCCAAAACTAGAAGCGTTTACTACTGGATGTAAATGGATGTGTACAGATGCAGAGAAGATGTTGATAAAGAAACATACAGCCTGTGCCGTCGTTAAAAGACAACAAACTAAAAGTAAGGGGAGTCTAAAAATTTACCAAGTTGGAGCGCCTTAGACATAGAGAATCACCATCGACGTCACTGGTAGTCCAGTGAAACCGAACATAATCAGTATCTACACTAATTGGCCTGAAGTATTCGCAACTCTAAACCAAGAAGGCAAGAAAAGAACTTCTAGACTGCACTGTCACAGGAAATATGTAGACTGTTCAGGAATCACACAGGAGTTATTTCATCCAGAGCACACATAGATGGAATGATCGAGAGATTCAACCAGACGTTGGAAAATCACTTGGCTTAAGTGGTACAAATTCATCATCGCACCTGGGATCAGTACATTTCTTTGTTGCTGATATCTTCCGATCAGAAGTATGCGAGAGCATGAATGAGACAATAACCAATTTTAAGCTGCGGTTGCCAATGGATGCTCTGACGAGAACTCTACCTGGTATATTTATTTATGAATAAACTACGGAATACGTTCCTAATTTCCTCGTGACTTTGTTCGGGAGAACAGCATCAAGCCTGGAGGAAAGATTACCGCTTGACACCATGGTACCATAAAAAAAAGAAAGTAAGATCTCATAATAATACACAGGAGAAGCCCTTATAGTGAAATATGTTTTTTTTTTTTAATTTAAATACATATAGGCAATGCATGAATTTAAACTCTAACGTACGGTTCAAAACGTTGCTTTTGCTAAGAATCGGCTATAAACTCAGCACTACTCTTTAAAAAAAATACATATTACGTAAGGTACGCCCAGCAAGAGCGAGCATTGTCGTCATTCATACTCGTTGCTTTTTGTTCTAAACCAGATTGCAGAAGGGAGTTAGAACTCCTTAAAATATTTCTTGAACTCTTAGAAGTTTATAACGTTACGAACTTGCGAAGCATATTTAAATTTCTCAAGAGATACTCCTGTTTATTTTGGTCATAAACAATGGGTTCCGTTGTTTTCTTAATGTTAACTTCAAAAGTTTTATGAGTGTTTACGTCGTTGACTTCGTCTTTGACCATGACTTCGTTCATGTTCTTGAGCCCCTCAGCACCCATATAAAAGCTAATACCGGGCTAGGTGGGGCACATAGTGATTTTACGAATACTCCAGTGAATACTTTGTGATAATAACGGTGTTACGTTTTGATTTAAGCATTGTAATAAGGTGTACAACACATTGGCAATCCTGTTATTGCTAATGTCTATAGGCTATGGTAGTCATTTACCAGCTGACCCGCCTGCCTCGCTGTCACTAATGGTATAAAAAAAGTGGTCGAGCTGCAGTGACTGTGACGAAAGTGTACCTACCGCGGTTACTGAGACACCAGACACAATCGTTGTTTGTAAATCCTCTGTAAAGCGACTACTAAAATATAACCAATTCACAGTTTCAAGACATTTAATCGGTGGAGGAACATTGTTGACCCAAGAGATAGAAGATGCTGAATCGAATTTTTCGACAGAAATCGTAGCGATAATATAAATGACGCCGCACTGCATTGGTTTACTACTCCAAATTGAAAGGGGGAATGTAAGGTTCATTGACAGTTATGCGCGAGGCTTGTATCACTCGTTAGTGTGCGGCACGAGTTCCGAAAGTACGGGTAGTAATGTTTCGGCGCGACCGAAAGGTTCGGCACTTTTATGACCGAAACTGAACGTTTTTTGCCAAAACCTGCCGAAACCAAAACTTCGGATGGACGCAAGTCTAAGTAATTTTCGGTAATTTTCGGAAACTGAGACCGAGGCCAAAGGTTTATTACATACATGTTTGAATACGCTCATAGAAAATGTATGTAATATTTTAATGTCCGCGGTGTTACGAATCTGCCACGTACGTTGCCTGTAGATTGTTTACGTTATAACACTGTAGTACCTAGAGAGAGACGAGCGGTAGGCAGAAATGTTCTATGCAGAAGAATGGTAGAATTCAGGACAAGAATAAAAAAATCCATCTTATTATTAAGCGCACTCTTCCAAAGTATTTTGTGACATAAAAAAGTTAATTTTTCCTCGAAAGTAGTAAGTAATTTTACAGGGCTTATAACCTATCTACAACTTTTACTTATAATATCATTTATGATAACAGGTTTTCTCAAATAGATTTTGATTTGTTTTATTTTTCATTGTTTTTGATGAGATAAATTTGCTGCTATGTGCAATTTGCAGTTGTCTGGTTAACCAGTAGGAAATTTGGATAGTTTGTGATCCAGAATAAATGCATTGAATTTTTTGTGCTAATCTGCAATCAGTGGGTACGCAACAATAATAAGCAGATTGCAGATATTGATATAAAACCATAATGTCATCGTAATATAGCAAGTTAATAAACTAAATTAATGAATTTCATAATTCCTAGGCTATGAGTGCTTACCACATAACTTATCATGGTTAGATTGCGGCTTCCATCCAATCCAATCAAACACCAGCCAAAATAAAAAGGTTTAGGTACCCCAACTGTCATCACACAAGTCGTGGGTTTGATCCCACACACGTAAATATTTGTGTGTAAATATCTTATATAAGTATATTATATATACTCATAATATATAAATACAATCATAAATATACATCAGTTATCTATTTTCCATAGTACAGATTGTGCTTAACTTGGGATTAGGTGGCCATGTGTTAATCTATACAGGGTGGTCCAAACATTGACGTCATAAAAAAGAAATTAGATTCTTCATGCCCAGGGGTATTCAAAAATACCCCATGTATGTTCTACGATTCCTGATAGTTTTCGAGATAAAACTTTTTTTTATTTCTTGAACATTTTATGGCTTTAAAAAATTATATCTTTATTATAAAAAGGTTTTTTCACATTCTTTTTTTTTGTAATTTTCATCGTTATAAAATATTCTTTCAGACATAAAATAATCATCTTCCTATCATTAATTCAAGATACGAACATTTTAATCAAAACTTAAAGTGACTCCGAGTCGAAATTTCTACTTCGAATAAAAAACTTGGTTTACTACTTGGTTTCTAAATTATTTCAAAAACTTAGGCACAATATAGGCTTTCAAAATATATATCCCTTAAAAAAATATTTATTAATTTATAATTCGAAATCATGTGATTTTGCTTATTTTTGTTATTCTTGATGTTAATTAGATAAAAAACTTATTTACAAAAAAAACCTAGAGTGAGACAACATTTGAGATAGTTCTGTGTAAACAAGTCCCTTCAGGCGTGCATATCGTTCGTGCAAGGCTCTATGTGCAATAATTAATGTGTAGCATTATTATTCTAGTAAAATGCACATTAAAATGGTAAATAAAATTAAAATACTTAGTTCTTTACATAAAATTATCTTAATAAATTGAAATTAAAGTCACAAATTTCTTAAACCGGCAACGCCCGTCCCAGAGTGAAGTAGAATTACTCATACGGGAAAGTGAGACCGGATTTCATAGACTAAAAGAAAACTTTTTAAGGCGCTGTCGCTTATGTATTGAAACTAGAAGACGCCATTTTGAAAATTTTATGTAATAAATTGATTCTGCTCAATTATGTTGTTCAATGATACCTAATAGTACAGTCATTTAGTATTTTTACATGGAAAGTTTTCCGGGAGTTTTGAAATTTGGCAATTTTATAGATTTTGGGATGTTCTTGCCAAATTTCAACTTTGCCACCTCGTATGGCTGCCGCTCGCGCCGCCATATTGAAAAAATGGCGCCGAAAAGCAGTTTTTTGATAATAACTCCTTTCTGGCGCATTTTACAGGAAAAACATATTTATACAAAATAAAAGTAGAGAAAATTTCCTACAATTTATGTCTTAACCTTTTCTTTCCTAAAATCAATAGTTTCGGCGTACGAGCACCGTAAACCATTATACATCCACGCCAACGTGTAATATTTACTTTAAACTGTTCATATTGTGATTTGTAAATTATAAAAATTATACGAAGGTTAAATATTGTTCCATAGAATGAAAACCTACCTAACTACTAGTCTACCATGTCTAGCTAGTCTGTTATGTCTCCGCAGGTATAAAGGAATGCGTCCCTTTTGTGTCAGGCCCCCTTCTTTCCCTTCTAAGAAACATCTGGCCCCAGCTGAGCTCAATAGAAATATTTAGTCTGAGTCATCAGTATACGTTTATCATTTAACAGTGTCGTTTGCATTTACAGAGCCATGGCTTCTAATGAAGTAAACTGCTTTATTTGTGGTGATATACTGCAAGAAAGTGAAGTTATTGAAGTGAAGGAAAAAGGATTGGAAACTTTTCGTAAGTCAAGTATAAAAAGAAAAGACAATAAATACAAACTTTTGGTGAGATTAAAATCCATAGTAGTTCACGATGCGTGTCGAAAACGATATAATAATGAGAAGCTAATCGCTGCAGCTTTGCGTAGAGGAAGTGATGGTACAACTTCTCAAGTACAACTAAGATCTACACGTCCAACGTTCTCATTCAAAAATCATTGTTTTTTATGTGCTGCTGAGATAACAGCGGAGTTCATATCTAAACAAAAACAAAAACAATGATTTTTGAATGAGAACGTTGGACGTGTAGATCTTAGTTGTACTTGAGAAGTTGTACCATCACTTCCTCTACGCAAAGCTGCAGCGATTAGCTTCTCATTATTATATCGTTTTCGACACGCATCGTGAACTACTATGGATTTTAATCTCACCAAAAGTTTGTATTTATTGTCTTTTCTTTTTATACTTGACTTACGAAAAGTTTCCAATGCTTTTTCCTTCACTTCAATAACTTCACTTTCTTGCAGTATATCACCACAAATAAAGCAGTTTACTTCATTAGAAGCCATGGCTCTGTAAATGCAAACGACACTGTTAAATGATAAACGTATACTGATGACTCAGACTAAATATTTCTATTGAGCTCAGCTGGGGCCAGATGTTTCTTAGAAGGGAAAGAAGGGGGCCTGACACAAAAGGGACGCATTCCTTTATACCTGCGGAGACATAACAGACTAGCTAGACATGGTAGACTAGTAGTTAGGTAGGTTTTCATTCTATGGAACAATATTTAACTTTCGTATAATTTTTATAATTTACAAATCACAATATGAACAGTTTAAAGTAAATATTACACGTTGGCGTGGATGTATAATGGTTTACGGTGCTCGTACGCCGAAACTATTGATTTTAGGAAAGAAAAGGTTAAGACATAAATTGTAGGAAATTTTCTCTACTTTTATTTTGTATAAATATGTTTTTCCTGTAAAATGCGCCAGAAAGGAGTTATTATCAAAAAACTGCTTTTCGGCGCCATTTTTTCAATATGGCGGCGCGAGCGGCGGCCATACGAGGTGGCAAAGTTGAAATTTGGCAAGAGCATCCCAAAATCTATAAAATTGCCAAATTTCAAAACTCCCGGAAAACTTTCCAGGTAACCTCTATTTTTTCGACCAAATGACTGTACTATAATAACTATTACCCAAAATAACTTGTGAATTAAAAGTGATCCTTATCTCTCTAAAATTAGTCATGATAATTATTACTTGTAATAACTTTACTATTTTTAAGGTATTTTGGTTATCTAGAGGCATTTTCTAATATCATTAACATCAAAAGTAACAAAAATAAGCAAATGCACATGATTTCGAATTATAAATTATATATTTAGGTTTTAGTTTTAATAAATTATGTTTTTACTAGGTTAATTTTATATTCTGTAAAATAAAAAAATACTTTATTTAAACTTCGTATTTAAAATAGATAATTTCAACTTGTACGTTTTTAATAAATAAAACTTTCACTCAATTATATATATACAGAGTGACCAGTAAGTTGTACGACAAACTTAAGGGGGAGATAGGTGGGCAAGTCTCCTACCAAATATACAAAAATGACCTTAGTAAAAGTGTTACCATTTTCGAGATATTTCGAAATTACCGGTTTTTTTTTTAAATGTTGGGTACATTTAAAAAAAAACCGGAAAGAAAACCTACTATTTTGAGCTGTGGTATTCTGAATTTTTACTTTTTCGATTTGTTTTTATTACAAAACAATCTTGAATAGTTGTGTTATCAGATGCAAAAAATCATTATAAAGTAACTATTGTAGTTTTTTTTTTATTCATTCAAATAGAATTTTTTCTACTTAAGTTTGGTAAATTTTTAAACTCTCCTAGAGCAAAAAAAAATCCTGAATGCTAGTTATAGTTAACCTATTAGCTTAAAAACATGCTCGTTTAATAGACATTTGGAAATGATAAACAGTTTATCATCAAAACATTAATAAGAAAAAAAATACGGAAGAAAGCTAAGTACACGACAAATCACGTTAATCCAGTACTACATCCCAAGCTAACTCAAGACGAAATTAAAAATAATTTTGTTTGTTATTTGTTTCTTTCTCTTTTTTTATTTTTGTATAAGCTTGTGTTAGACCACAATCTCACCATGGTAAGTGATGATGTGGCCGAAGGTGATTAGCACACAAAGCCTAGATGGGAACTGGCTCTCAAGTGTAGCGTAGTAGTAGGAGTAGGGTAACAAGAGACCGATTTGGATGCAATTTTGTGCGTGTATTTCAATGGGGAAGCCGATGATTTGAAAACAAAATTGGACCCGGTAGCTGGAATCGGGTTCTAAGTTTTGTTTCAATTTCAGAGCAGGACAACGTCTGCCGGGTCCGTTAGTATTATATAAAACCGTAATCGCGGTGCCCGAAGACATAACTTCAATATACAGTGGAAACTGGATATTAACTGGATATTAACTGAGATCATAAAGGACCTAGATTACTTGTCCAGACCAGATTAGAATTCAAATATCTAAATAATTGTCTCACTAATACAGGCAATTCAACTTAACGTTCCCAGTAGATGTAAAATTGATAAAACTTTGATTGATAACGAAATCTCAGATACTGAGTTCTAAGCATTCCTAATAATACGAGGTATTTTGGGTCATAAGTGTCGAACCAGGCTTGCGAGTCATAGTAAAACGATTTCTCACTTACCGATGGTCCAGTTAACCAGGTTTCACTAAATGAGTTTAAACAATATTTTGAAATAACAAACTATAAAATACTGACTGTCCCTGAGCTGTAGGTTTCCTGTGAAGGATCTTATCTTATATGTGCAAAGTTTCATCAAAATCCATTCAGCTGTTTTTCTTGAGTCTTAATTTGAACCATAAAGTCTGTAGGCAGGTGTTCACTTCATTACACCACAATATTACTTGCACTTCAAAATAACAATTAGTCTTAACAAAACTCTTTTCTCAACCAAAAACTAAACAAAATTAGAAATGGCTTACTTTGTCATAATATAGACCATATTGTTGTTGTTACCTGATTTGATGGGTCCGTTAGTATTTAGATAGATTTCCTCTTGTTTAATGTCTCTGTTTGTTTTTATATAGATATGATTGTGATTATTCTGTGTTAAAAAAATGTTGAATAATTGTTGCTACTTGCGACAGAGACCTATTATTTGTTTATTATTCTAATGAAAACAACATTGGTATCATTGTGCAGTACTATGAAGATGAGAAGACCCAAGAAGTTTTTTTTAAACTTAAACTATGTTGTGAAACCTAGATCTTTAAAAATAACTCAAAAAAGCATGATCTTGTACACAATGCCTATCTGCAACATAGCTGTTCTTTTTATCAAATTATCAACCTTGAAGATTTTGCTGTTTTATGTTATTTTATTGCAATAAATTTTAATCCATTTTGTATTTGGATGTGTTTATAAATTATTCAAATAATAGTTTTCAAAAATATAAATTGAAAAGCTAAAAACAAGCTTTATGTTGGAAAAAGTAATGCAGGTGGGGACCTAATAGCCCAAGTGTTAAAATTATAATATCCACAAAAGATATGTTTTGAAGATAGCATAATTTAAGTTTAGAACATTTGCTGCTCCACAATGAAGACAAATCAAATAACACCTCAAAAAAAAAGTCAAACCATTTAGACAAAAAGAACATACTGAAGAAATAGACATCCATTCATAAGTTCAGCATGGCGGCAAACCTTTGTGGTTTTTAAATGCTGTGTTAATCTCAATGTTTCTATATATTTTTTTGAAACGATAATAAATAAAAACAAGCTCAAAAGACATTACCCTTCTTTCTTCGGCAATCTGGAAAAACAGTTACTAATATAATATGGTGACTTCTTGAAGTGGCCACATGAAGTCACCACATTTGATGAGCTTGAAGAAATTCATAGCAGATTAAAATACTCAAAGATATATTAGGAAGTATAAAAATTACTATCTTTAGGTACATATATCTAACAATCTACTAAAAAGTAGGTTGTACCAAAAAGTTATTTAATCTGTTGAGTCGCGACATTAACCTGTCAAACAACTCGTCAAGTCGCGCGCAGTTTTCAACATTTCAAAATTCACGCGCAATTTATAGTAAATGTCATTGTCCCGATTGTCCTATTTGAGAACCAAGTGGTGCGGACTCTGAAACCCCGACTGTCCGAAGAAAGAACTGACAGGTTAAGGCCATTTCTCAGAAACTAGTTATTTTTATTGTAAGATTATCATCTTTTAGTTCACTATATTACAGGTTTTTCATAAAGTTAAAAGGATAATAAACTTACCAGCAAAATCAGGTACATCTGGATCCTGGTTTTGATCAAGTAGCCTTTTAACTTGGTCATGGTCTCCTCTAATAGCTGCTACATGAAGGGGTGTTTCACCACGTAAGTTGCGTTGTTGTCTGGAACGCTTCCTCTCTTCAGCAGGGTTCGGAGCGGCTAAGCCGACAAGATCTCATTTATATATTACGATAAAGTGCTTAAATAGACATACAGTGCCCGCTTTACCTATAGTGCAGGGTGTGCAGCGCACACGGGCGCAAGGTATTAGGGTGCGTCGTCGCTCATGGCGCTCTCGATAGACCCTGCGCCCATGTTAGGTATCTACTTTTGGTTAGTTCGCGAACAACCTAGGGCTAAAGAGCGCTCTGACTAGGGCATGCTATTCGGATATTCGAATTATCCGGATATCCGGAGATTTTAATATCCGGATATTATTCGTTTTACTATTCGGATAAAACTAATAGTTACTTTATTAATATAGCATCATTAGATAGCTTGAGTTTCCTTAGGTCTCATTACGAAAGAATGAAATAGTAATAATATTTTCGATGTTTTGACTTTATTTAAAATAATATTACTTAATGAATAATTTATTTATATTGAAGTTGTTTTGAAACTGATAATAAGAAGAACTTTCTTATTCAGAAATTGTAGTTCATATTTAGATACGAGGCATGCCTTTTAAGTTTTGTCGTTTGAAGAAAAAAACACAACTAGAACCTTATAGTACTTTTTATTGTTTTTCAAAGTATTCACCACGTAGCTTAATACACTTTTCCATTCGCTCAAACCAGTTATTATAACATTTATTCCACTCTAAAGTGGGGGTGTTCAAAATGGCTGACTTGAAAGCGTCGACTGCTTCTTCACCGGGCTGGAACATTTGACCACGAAGACTTTTCTTAATTTTAGGAAATGTAAAAAAATCGTTAGGGCTTAGGTCAGGACTGTATGGAGGATGGTCAAGAATTTCTACTTTTTCATGCTTCAAATACTCAATCGTTTGACGAGCGCTGTGTGAGCTTGCGTTGTCGTGGTGCAGGATGATGCGTCGCTTTGAGTTAGATTTTCGAAGTTCGGCGATGACTTGTGGTAAACAAACTGTGGTATACCACTCTGCGTTAACCGTTCTACGATCCTCAAGTGCAATAGTCGCAACATGGCCGGTTTTTCCAACGAACGTGGCCACCATCTTCTTTGAAGTGCTTCGAGAACGAACAACTTTAGTCGGCTTTGGCTCGTCTTGAAAGACCCAGATTGTTGTTTGGAATCAGGAACGTAGGCATAGATCCAAGATTCGTCACCACTGATGATGTCGTAGACGTGATTTGACTTGACCACCGTGATTGATGTGATCGTCGGAAAGCAGATGCGGTATCCAACGGCAAACTAGCTTTCTCACACCAAGCGCTTCATGCAACATCTTCTGAATGGTTGTCCCTGAGATGCCTAATAGACCCTCTATCTCTCGATACGTCACATGACGATCTTCGAGAATTAGTTGTCTCACAGCAATGATGTTATCTTCAGTGAAGGCGGATTTTGGGCGTCCTTCGCGAGATTTGTCACTAACACTAGTATGTCCAGGCTGGAATTCTAAATACCAGCGTTCGACAGTCCGCAGACATGGGGCTTCATCACTGAACACAGATGTTAGCTCTTCATAACACTGAAGCCGTGTCAGGCCTCTTCTAAAGTTGTATAAAATTATTGCACGAACATTTTCCTTAGAAAGATTCATTTTCGTACGTAACCTGACAGATTCCAATCGACGCTGTGACTAAACAATAGCATTAATCCTAATACTTTCAACTGTTTTGAGATTCTAAATTTAAACACATTCGAATATAGAACAGTTCCAAATTCAAAATTGCCGGGGAATATGGAAACGACAGAACTTAAAAGGCATGCCTCGTAATAAAAGAAAAGAATTGATTTAATATTATGGACGTATTCTATACGCGTTATATAGTCATAATTAAGAGCCTGAATTAGATTAGTTATTGAGTTATCAATATTTTATTTCATTGTTGCCATTAGATAAATACACATTAGTACTTTTATAATATGTGATTTTATAAGAACATAACATAGGGATACCTACCAGTCTGTTGCGAGTTCAGGTACCTTGGTTACTTGATTCAAAATGACGACGACTTTGATCGAGACATGAGGAACTGGATAAATACAGGATGTATGAAATGGCGACAGGTTTCTGGGATAACGTGTGACCGACAAATGCCCGTGAAATTTAAAAGAAAAATTTACAAAACCATTATAAGATCTGTCGTAATGTATGGATCTGAATGTTGGGCAACGAAAGAGATGGATGAGAGAAAAGTAAATGTGGCAGAGATGCGAATGATGAGGTGGATGTGTGGTATTACAAGAATAGATACGAGGGCGGCACTGAAAATTTCGGGAATCAAGGAAGTGACACGACATTTAAAAATGTATTTATTGCTTTTCGAAGTATTCTACTCGAAATTTGACACATTTTTCCATACGATGGAACCAATCATTGAAGCAACCATTCCATTCGGAAGCTTCTTCAGGTGATGAAAATCTCTGACCACGCAATTTATTCTTTATTTTAGGGAAAGTATAGAAATCATTAGGGCTTAGGTCGGGGCTGTACGGCGGATGGTCTAATAATTCTATGTTTTCTTGCTCTAAAAACTCTTTTGTTCTGTGCGCGGTGTGAGAACTCGCATTATCGTGATGGAGGATGATGCGGCGGTTGCATTCTCTTTACGGAGTTCAGAAACGACCTGTGGCAAATAAATGCTAGCATACCATTCTGCATTAACCGTTCTTTGTCCCTCAAGAGGAATAGTCGCAACATGGCCGGTTTTGGAGACAAACGTGGCCACCATTTTTTTTGCAACACTCCGTGAACGAACAATTTTTGTTGGCTTTAACTCATTTTCGAACACCCAAACTCGTGACTGGTTTTTTGTTTCGGGTTCGTACGCGTATATCCAGGATTCGTCACCTGATACGATGTTGTATACAGCATTTGAGGATCCTGCGTGGAATCTTTCGAGAGTTCTGACGCACCAAGTAACGCGTCATAATAAATCATCGCTCTTGAATTTTCTCGAGACAATTCCATTTTCTCAAGGACTAAACAAGTTTGACAAAACCTTGGGACAAGACCTCGGAACAATAACTAGCATGGAAGCCGGGCTAAAATAAAAACCGAGTACTATACAGTTTATTCATTTATGTCAATTAGCATATCGTAATTGTGTGAATGAAACAAAACATGGCTGTTTGTTTTTATTATTTTTGAACGTGTCACAAGACTTTTTGGCGGGAACTTGCAGAGTGACGTTGCGTTTTTGTTTTATTTTCATTAAATTCGTGTATTTTCAGTTTTGTTGAATAATTTCGGTGGTGTTTTATCCAATAATGATCAATCTAAGTGCACAAGTGAAGTGAAATGAAATCAAAGCGTGTATCGTGTCTTTCCAGGTTGTCCCAAAAAGTCCGTGAATGTTTTAGTGGAACAACCGCCAATTTCCCTAAAGCTTGACTGGACATGTATGGACGAGGACTGGACATTACAGTGAGTTTGAGAATGTGACTATAACATAGAAGAAATTAAAACTGATGAAAATGTATGCGATTGAAAGACTTTGTATTGACTAAAAGTACTAAAACTTATGGATTTTTTTTTGTGACAAATAGACCAAGACCATTTCAAATACTTTGACATTGGCAGAAATATCCTAAAAGGATGATTGCCAGCAACAAAAAAAAAAAAAAAAAAACTTGTCACAAGCAAAAAAATTGGAAATGTCAAATGGTCACATTTGGTCACCTTATAATGCTAACAAATACAAAAGTTCTATCCAAGACGTCAAAATACTTATGTTGGCTACAAAGACTTTAAACTTATACTTATCTATATTTAAATTTCTTTGGTTGGCTATCAACTTAATTTTTTAGTTTTATGTTTTGTTGATACGATTCGATATTAATTAAAAAATATATAATAGAAAACTATTCTATCTATAGATACACATAATAAAAATGTAACGGATCGCTATCTGTACATGGAAGATATATGAGAAAAAATATTATTGGGTCCTTTATCAACGCAATAGCACCCAAAACAATGATTGTTAGAATTTTGTCTGTTTGTGCAAGCTAATCTCAGAAACGGCATATTCGGATGTGGTTTTCACTAATATAGTGTGGTAAGCTTCACTTAACATTTAGTGTTTGTTTCATGTCAATCGGTTCTTAAATAAAAAAGTTATGTCAATTTAAAGAATCACGTCGAACATTTGTTAATCCAAAATAAACCAAATGATATGTCCAAAGTCACTATTCCACGCGGACGAAGTCGCGGGCACAGCTAGTACTAACTATATTTACTTGTTTGCTTTAATGACTTATATCGACACGACAATGTCGATGATAAGCCCATCACTAGCGAAAAAATAGCTTGTGACAACCTACATAATAACGAAACAGAACGGTATTATATGTCTCTTTCCCACGCCTTATAAACGTCGAAAGTAAAAAAAGGTAAAGTATATGCATTTCATTTCTTATTTTAGCCCGGCTTCCATGTTAGTTATTGTTCCGAGGACAAGACCGAGAATCTTTTTTTAAATAAATAAATGGTATTTGAATTCTAAAACCAAGGAGTTTTCAATTAAAAAGATTTTAATATGACAGGAACAGTGGAAATATTCCATTCCCGATACTTTTAGTGCAGCCCTCGTATGATAAGGAATGAGTATATCAGAGGAATTTTGAAAGTTGCACCAGTGACTGAAAAGTTGAAAGGCAATAGACTGGCTTGGTATGGGCATGTAATGAGGAATGAATAACATTTAAAAAAAAAAGTACTGAGTATGAGTGTGGATGGATATAGAGGTAGAGGAAGGCCAAAGAACTGTGTGGAGAATGATTTATGTTTATTAAAAGTATTGTAAGGTATTGAGACAACTAGTGATAGAGCGGAGTGGAAGAGGAAAACATGTGGTGCCGACCCCACCTAGCGTGGGATAAGGACAGAGAAAGACTACCAGCAGCGATGGATTTCTAAAAAGTTTGGATACAATTTTTTTTCCAAAAACTTAGAAGAAAATTATTATTTTAATCATTTACTTAACGCCTTTTAATCTTCTACTTTTTAATAAAATTTTCTAAAATCCTTTCATCACTGATACCTTACCTACCTACCTACTTCCTATGCGGAATCTATCTGCCAAATGTCAAGGGAATCTATCTGCCAAATGTCAAGAGTGTAGCACGTTCTGATCCACCTTTCGTTTTCTTAAAATTGATTGTAAATACAAAAACTTTAAACTTTTTACACCTTTTCCCTCCTTTAGGGGTTGCTTTTTATAAATCCTTTCTTAGCTGATGTCTACTCGCCATAAGGAATCTACCTGCCAAATTTCAAGTTCTGATATTTGGTGATTAATCAGTGAGTGGTATTTCACATTTAGATTATTCAATTGTTAAAGTTTTTGTGATAAAAATGTTGATTAAAGACATATTTTTGACTTGACTGTTTAATTTACCAATTTTTAAGGAATTATTCGAATTTCACGGAGTTATCCATATTACGTATATACAAATTATCCATATACATACCACTATCCGGATATATCCGGAATAAGGAATCTACCTGCCAAATTTCAAGTTCTGATATTTGGTGATTAATCAGTGAGTGGTATTTCACATTTAGATTATTCAATTGTTAAAGTTTTTGTGATAAAAATGTTGATTAAAGACATATTTTTGACTTGACTGTTTAATTTACCAATTTTTAAGGAATTATTCGAATTTCACGGAGTTATCCATATTACGTATATACAAATTATCCATATACATACCACTATCCGGATATATCCGGATAGTGGAATGGAAGAGTTCGAAATATTCGGATAGTAAAATGATGCAGATAATTGCATGCCTTAGCCCTGACTGATCTTTTGTTTTACTCGCCTTCATGAGGGCGCCAGGGTATTTGGTTGCACCCGGGCGCTACATGG
This sequence comes from Ochropacha duplaris, assembly GCA_951361185.1. Lineage (NCBI taxonomy): Eukaryota > Metazoa > Arthropoda > Insecta > Lepidoptera > Drepanidae > Ochropacha > Ochropacha duplaris. The sequence goes on from OX592690.1 coordinate 10,245,977, forward strand.
GCTAGAGCCGATCCTGTAGACATAAGTGGCGTTGTTACCTGGAGAGGCATCCTGGGATGATATCTGCATCACCAGCGCTAGTTGTTGCCGCTCCGACATGGGCGCTATGACTTGGGCCCGTGGCGCGCCGTCCGGCCCTCGTCCGGAGCCCCTCGACCGCGACGTAGACGGCATACTTCGGGCATAACCACTCCTCTGTAGAAAAAGGAACACCGTTCGACACAAAGCACTTGGAACTAAAAACGCGCAATTACTTTTTGAGGATGGACATTTTACCTTACTTATGGCGCCAGATCAAGTCTACCTTAGTTATCACGACAATTTAAACCGCAACACAATTGTTCCGAGAAGGTATAATAGTATTATTAGTAGCGTAAAACATATTCTATTTATTAATTTACTTTGTTGTAATTATGGTTGGTAGAGTTGATCAATATTCATCGATATAAAGAACAAGATGTTAAAATAAAAGTGACATCTTGAGTGACATCGATATTCCTCTAACATCGATTCATCATAGTTTGAAAGATGTAATTGTATCGAAAATCAACGTTTCTACATGTTTTACACATTTATTATTTTAAAATCAAATAATTGAGCAATTCAATATTTAGTTAGCAGTGAAATTAACTTCACGGAACACAGCACAGATAACTAAACCAAAGAGTATATCACTATAGTATATGAACTAAACTAACAAAGTTTTTTTTCTTTAGCAATACACAGCACAGATAACTAAACTAACTAACTAGTCAACCAGACGGTTTTAGCGAAATTGGTGGCTGTCCCACTAAAACTTTTCAGACTTTTTGAGACAACCTGATAGTCTGATGTTAAGAACCTCACTCTCTAATCTGAGTACGTCCATAAACTAATTTAAAACTATTAGCATTGCCGAAGATCCAAATAATTCTATTCAATCACCCCTAATAAAAAATATTTATAGTTTGACCCCTATAGTTTGAAACCCTTAGGTATGTGCGCGGCGAGACGGGGGGGTACATCGGCCGCTCCGTTCCGTCAGTGAGCCGTCAACGCACGTTTATATCAGACACACATGAGATTAGATATTCCAAGATGGGTCCTGAGTTATCTCATAAGTACTGTACATTATCGCCCGTCGCTTTTATATAGGGGCTATTGTTTTTGGGTAGCATTTAGCGTTTTCAGTGCGTTTTTGAAAACCGCAAAACGCGAAAATCTATAGTTTTATAAAAAAAATAACCACGAAGTGAACGGCGATCGCTGCCACTTCAAACCTAATCAAGCGATATCGATTTTGGTATGTAGTTTGATAAAAATAATAGTTTTCGAAAATATAAATAACTAATTTGATGAATGACTACTGTCATAGCATTATTTACCTGACTCCAGAAATTGAAAAATCTATAATCCTCACACATCGGACGAAACAACTCGGTACCTATTTGGAAGGTCTAATGATCGAATTAACGGGTCGTACCGTACAGCTCCGACGTGGCCCCCAACTAGTTCTATTTATTCCCAGCTGTGAAGAATACATTATTTGGTTAACGTTTTTCAAGCCCTGCAGAGGCCATTGATGCGTTCAAAATGCACGTTTTGGAGATACCTCAATCCAAATGGAAAAAGTGCTTTGATAATTTGTTACCCATATTTTTCAATCCAAATATTAATAACAATTTCGCTAGCTCTTAATGTACAAAAATAAACTATAAAAGTGTGTCGAAGAATTCCTCCGCATCGCCGTCGACTGGTAACATGCCCAAAAAACTGGCAGCATTACCACGTTGAATGGCAATGCTTAATATTTGGCCAAAGTAAAAGCCAGCCTTTTGGTCACGTGAAGCGTCAACCAATTGTTTGGAAATATCCTTAAATAGGAAATAAATACCCGAGGTTTTCAACCCCAAACGGCTCGAAAATATAATTACCTATAAGGCTATTATTTAAAATTGGTTCCAAATTATGCAAAAGTGCATCGATCATCACGGTGAATATTTTGAAAGGCAATAAATCCTTATAAAATGCTTCATGTTTGTTTCACTTTGTTAATATATAATTGAAAACTATTCTATCTATAGGTACATATAATAAAAATGTTACGGATCGCTATCTGTACATGGAAGATATATGAGAAAAAATATTATTGGGTCCTTTATCAACGCAATAGCACCCAAAACAATAATTGTTAGAATTTGGTCTGTTTGTGAAGGCTAATCTCAGAAACGGCTTATTCAGATGTGGTTTTCACTAATATATTGTGGTAAGCTTCACGTAACATTTAGTGTTTGTTTCATGTCAATCGGTTCTTAAATAAAAAAGTTATGTCAATTTAAAGAATCACGTCGAACATTTGTTAATCCAAAATAAACCAAAAGATATGCCCAAAGTCAGTATTCCACGCGGACGAAGTCGCGGGCACAGCTAATACTAACTATGTTTACTTGTTTGCTTTGATGACTTACATCGACACGACAATATTGATGATAAGCCCATCACTAGCCAAAAAATAGCTTGTGACAACCTGCATGATAACGAAACAGAACGGTATTATAAGTCTCTTTCCCACGCATTATTAACGTCGAAAGTAAAAAAAGGTAAAGTATATGCATTTAATTTCTTATTTTAGCCCGGCTTCCATGCTAGTTATTTACCTCGTCACTCTCAAAACCGTCGCTGCTCACATCTACTTCCGTTTCTGACAAGTTGTGCATGGATGTCAAACCCCGCCGTTTAGGGCACATTATTTTTAAATGTCCTTCTTGATTACAAACCCTGCACACATATGTCCTGTATTTACATGCGTCAGACTTATGATGGTTGCCGCAGACTCCACATTCACCTGGGTAGTTACCGTACGATTTAATGTTACTTACTGGCTATAATGCTGGTTCCCGCAGCCTGATCCGCTTGTTATCTTTGAGCCATCGCCTAACGAATCATGTGACGTTGTAGGTATGATTCGTCCTGCTCCGCTGTCGCTCTTTGACTCCATTGATTCTCGCTTCAAGCGAGTATTTACTCGAGTCCGTCTTCCTGCTGATACCATCTGGTGCATCGCCGATGTCGCCTTAGGTATACCGTCACCTCGACTTTGGGTACGGCCCTCTATCAGTGCTGAATTAGCCTCGGCTGCTTCCATGGTCACAGCCAGCTTGAAGGCTGCATCGAAGGATATATTATCTTCTGCAAATAACCTTTGTCTGATGTAATCGATCGTCAAGCCACAAACAAATTGGTCCCGTAAGTTTTCCTTTAGATTAGTAGCATAAAATCCACAATTAATTGATAATCTTTTCAATTCCGCTGCATATTCCGCTAGTGTCTCCTCAGATTGCTGCACTATGCGCCTAAATTTGAAACGTTCTGCCAAAAAACTCGGCTTCGGTTGTAAATGACCTTTCATTGTAGTGACAAGGTCATTGAATGTCTTAGTGGATGGTTTGTCCGGTTTACATAGATTAACCAACAGCTCATAAGCATCGCTTCCCATAACTGTGATTAATGTAGCTACTTGCATCGCTGATTTTACGTCGTTTACGATAAAATATTGTTCTAACCTGTCTATGTAAAGACCCCAGTCATCTTTACTAAGGTCAAACGCACTTATTTTACCAACTGCCATTATACAATTAAATAACTACACACACGCGCGTTGGTAAGCCTTCAGCTCGTCGCCAATGAGATATATGAGAATAGAGTCCTGTATTCCTTTATTAATCTGGGAGCGCAATAAAACACGTCTGATTTGTACCAGTTTACTCGGGAACAAAAAACAAGCATAAAGATTTATAACTACCGACCTTTACCTTTATAAAACTGATGTCCAACCCTACATACATTACATAAGATCTGTTCGACAATATTGATCTCATGTGAACTCATGCTCTTTGTTTCCCCGGCCTCCACCTCGCCGCGTTACCTAAGGCGCGGTACAGCGGTCCCGATGAAACTTATAACTGAGTTAGAATATTGGTTAGCAATGTAAAAAACACCTAAAATACTCAAAAATTGCTAACACTTTGTAAAATTTAACTATTTTATGATTTTTAATTACCAACTGAAATCTTTTGATGGTGTATAATTATGACGTCACAAGCAAGTATTTCATACAAACCTCCATCCATGTAAATTATCGTTTTGACATTTCATAAAAAGAAACTATGGAGGTATTTCATGAAAATAATTTGTGAACCAAGATAGGAAAAGAAAGAATCAAAGTATTTTTTTATTTATAATTAGTTTTATTTTATCCTAAATATTTAATGAATTCATGTATGACTGTATTATAACAATATAAGTAGCTACAGTTTAATATTATGTGGGAATTATGACTGGGAATCGAAATAGAAATGGAATACATACACATCCCATTTAAATTATATACTCTTTGTTTCGAGTCTGATAGTTGGTTCCGAGTAGTTCCGACCATAGAGGAAAGTAATATAACGGGTAGTTCCGACTATCGGAACATTTTCTTTGTATCGGATCGTATTCACTACCCGTTATATTACTCTCCTCTATGGTATTCACTCAATACACGTTCGATTTTTGCATCAGACGTTTTTCGAAATATATTTTTTTGCTTTTTCAAAAACTAAGGAAGGAGGACGTAGTTTTTATATTCTCTTTGGAGGAACCAATATAAAGTGACAAGTGAGTGACGTTTTTATAAGGAAATGAGCAGGACGCCTCCTGTTTTTATTTAAACACATATATTATATTTCCTTTATAGTTACGACAGACTAGATTAATATAAAAGTGTGAAGTGTATTTTCCTCGTTCGAAAATGTGGCGTCCTATCTTTACAAAATTAAAAAAGGTGATAATTCCTTCACTCGTGGAGAATTTTCATTTGTCAAAATTATATATTTCTACTAAAAGTCAGGTTCCTAGGTCCACTACAAAATTGACTCTAGTTAGTGCCAGTATCGGTGTCCTCGTCGGAGCTGGGTACGGAGGTTATACACATTACAAAGTTAATGTTAATAGGACAACGGCACCAGCAGAAAATGAAGAATACGCGTTTATGAAGGAAGCCCCTAAATATAATCCTCAATGTAAGGTGAGACACTATTTCTTTCCATAGTCCTAATCCTAATCTTTAATACAACTAAATATTGGTTCTCAAATGGGACAATCGGGACGATGACATTTACTTGAAAATTGGGCGCGAATTTTGAAATTTTAAAAACTGCGCGAGTTGACGAGTTTTTTTGACAGGTTAATGTCGCGAGTCAACAGATTAAAGATCCTAAGCTTTATTTAAACTTGGCAAAGCTTTTTTAATGCCACTGGGTACTCTTCTGAGAACTAGTTTCTGTAGGTGTTCAAGAATTTTGTTTAAGGGTATCTTCACAAGCAATGGTATTTATAGACTCCATGGCTACCAGTAAAATTTAACCAATAGAATTTACTCAAAATAATAATTCACAATTTCCCTTTTTAAGGAGCTGTTGACGCATCTTATTGAAGTGTCAGGTGACCAGAGGGCTGGCTCTTACCTCGGGCAAAGAATAAGTCATGCTATTCAATGAGGTAATGTGGCCAGCCTTCTGGGAACTCTACCGCAGGGCAGCAACTTACAGCTTTTTTACTTATGATATAATTTTTTGTTTTTTTTTTATTATTATTTATTTGTATAGTTAAACTACCCTTTTGTACATTTGTTGTAAATAAATTGTAAATATTTTTCTCAAAATTAAAATAAAATTGTTCACACATATGGAGTGGTAGCACCATGTTTTATTATTTTGGTAAAATTCTATTGTTTTATATGGCTAACTAACCTGTCTCAGGATGTGGACACACACTTGGCATTTTGTCTTGCTGGCTTTACAATATTTCCAACCAACTCACTCAATTCCATTTAGCCATAAAAATGGTGAGAAATGTCCCATTACAGGACATTTATAGAATACTCTTCATCCCTAAAATGTGGCTGGAATCGCAGCTGTGCCTATGTAAAGCTGTGAATATTTTTATACTGGCTGTTGATAAATCTTATTGTATTTTGATGTTTAGATAATCAATGAGGCTGATACCAGTGACCTACATCTGGTACTGTTTCAATACCGCACATGTCCATTTTGTTGTAAAGTTCGAGCATATTTGGACTCCAGTGGGCTAAGCTATGAAATTGTTGAGGTGGATGCCGTCCTTCGCCAAGCAATAAAATGGTCAGGGTACAAGAAGGTTCCAATTCTGCTGGCAAAGGTTGGCGGTGGATATCAGGTAATTTTGATATAAGTCGCTGATACCTATTTAATTAATAACAGTTAGGGACAATGCCACCTAAAAACATTAGCAAAACCAGGGAAATTGCCAATAATGTGTTATCTACTTATTTACTTACAATGCATTGAAAGCATTGTAATAAATATTGAATATACATATAATAAATATTGTATATTGTGATCTAATCTTAAGATTTTTATTTATTATAACATATCAAATATTGGTATCAGTTAAAATGGCGTGAAAACACACTCAATTGTGGGAACGCTATCTCAACTTTATCATAATATGCAGTATTTTTTTAGCAACTCTTGGATAGTACAGCCATAATATCAGTTTTGGAAACCTATTTACGAGACACAAAAAAGCAATCAGAATTGCGAGACATTATCAAGTTTTACCCTGCCACTAAGTATATGAATGAATCAGGAAAGCAAGCTATGGATATTGCCAACAAATATTTCATTATGCATAATGCTCCAGTACCAGATGAGGTTGAGAAAAATGAGGAGAGGTAAGTACCGAGTTGAAAAAATTGCGAGCTTGTTGCAAAGCTAAACTCAACTCGCTGCTTAGTTACTAATTCTTACAAGGTTGTTACGAGTATTAGCTGTTTCTTTAATCCATCAGTTTGAGAGTACGTGACCTTATCTTATGCCTACCTTGTTATAGTTTTATAGTTTTGCTTTGCTCTTCATCCTTTTACACTGGTCTATTATCCTGTTCTATAAGTATTATTCACATTTGAAGGTATTTTGTTTCTTTACTTACCTTTTTCCGATGTTACATCTGCACTACTTAAAACCTATAACAGGGCCTAGGAACAGTGTGCCCGTTTCTATGAATTTGTCACAATAAAAAAACGGTTGATCATATGGGCCACAAAAATACGTCACGAAAGAAAATAAATATAATATTATATTTATGATAATATCTGTTACTTCTGATTAGTATGAATCTTATATTTCAGTTCTATTATTAGGCTCTGAAAACCAATGACCAAATTCCATGACCAAAGTTCTTCTCAAGACGTTTCAACTAACCACGTGGTTCTTAGCCGTAACATCAAATTATAATTTTAAGGCGATGATAGCTGAGTGAAAGTGACGTCGGATACCGCGGTGAAGGTATTGGGTTCGAAACCTACAATGAGTTTGAACTTTCGGTGAAGGACGGTAGCATGATGATAGGGTATAGTTTATAGTACCCGACTGGTTGGCTACCATCCTCAAGTTGAAAATCTGTCGCCAAGCACCTATCGGTGTTCCGACGGCTGCACTTGAGAGCCAGTTCCAATCTAGGCTTTGAGTGCTTACCACATTCGACCATATCATCACTTACTATGGTGAGATTGCGGTCAAATACAGGCTTATCAAAAATAAAAAATGAATAACACATAATTTTTTTTTTATCCAGTGAAGAGCGAAAATGGCGACAGTGGGCTGATCAGGTACTTGTACACACGTTGTCGCCAAACGTATATAGGACCGCCAGTGAAGCCTTAGAGACATTCAAGTGGTTCGAAGAAGCTGGCGGTTGGCGCCAATCGTTCCCCAGCTGGGAGTGTGCTTTGATGGTCTACGGAGGTGCTACGGCCATGTATATCATAGCTAAGAGGCTTAAAGCAAGGTAAAAACTGTCGCTTTTTGCATTGATTTGTTCAATTAAATTCTCCGCATGATTCCATATCTTTTATAATCTGAGAAAAAACAGATACAGGCAATAATAACTTATTGAAGCTTGAATATTTTATTGTATTTCTCTCACACACTTTAAATATGAATAAAAAAAATACTTTTGTATTTTAAACGCGCGCGTTTTCATATGCAATCAGTCCGTCATCATTTAATTTTGTTCTCATCACATAAGTGTAGTCAGTTTATGTAAGACTAGCTGTCCCCCTCGGTTTCACCCGCGTTCCCGTGGTATCTTATCTTTTCTCGAGATAAAAATATAGCCTATGACACTCACAAATAACGTGGCTTTCTATTGGTAGAAGAATTTTCAAAATCGGTTCAGTAGATCCAGAGATTACCCAATACAACCTCACAAACTTTATCTTATTAATATTAGTATAGATAATCATAACATCCACAGGCATAACATTAAAGATGACGCCCGTGAATCACTTTACGATGCAGCCAATACATGGACAGAAGCAATTAAGAAGAAAGGTACTCCGTTTCTGGGTGGTGAGAAACCAAACCTGGCTGATATTAGTGTGTACGGCGTCTTAAGCAGCATCGAAGGTTGCCAAGCATTCCAAGACCTGCGGAACAACACTGATATTGGCAAATGGTATGATGATATCAAAAACACCATACAGCGGAGAATGGGGAAGATTATAACTGCACATGTTTAAAATTCAAGAGCTGATTTGGTATTGTTTCAATGGCGCGTATTTATATGCTTACCATGATGAGATTGTGATGGGACTTAAAACCTAACTCCATATTTCACTCTTCGGGATTTAAAAAGTATCAAAATTTACAGCCTATGTATCAAAAATCTAAAGCGATAGAGAGGTACCCAAATCGGATCGTACCAAATGTGGCTTTTTTGAATCCCGAGAAGTTTATAATAGTAGTAATTGGTAGTATTTGTTTCCATCGCGTTCGCGGTCGGGGTCTTAACTGGGAGAGTCTTACTGTGTGTAGACTGGACCGGGATGCGATGCGATATCGATAGGGTATGATACGACCCATGAGTTATAAAACTTTATTTAAATAGTTCTAAGAAAATTAAATATGGCTATTGTTAACACACAGTTTTTTATTACAAGTCGATCCACTCTTGACCTCCGTCAAACGAATCGTCAACGAATCGTCCGTTTTTTTTTTTTTTTTTTTTTATACCACTAGGTGGCAAACAAGCTTACGGCCCACCTGATGGTAAGTGGTTACCGTAGCCTATGGACGCTTGCAACACCGTTGAGGGAAGAGTTAAATATTAAGATTATAGGTACATGAGTGGAGCTTTTATTAAATTAGGTACTTTCGTAAAATTCTGGAATGATTGATTGTAAATAAAGTTTACCTGTAAGTGTACGTACATAGTCTCCCGGATACCATGCAAATAAGCTTAAAACAAAATGGGGGATAAGCTATATAAAGGCCTAGAATTTAGTGCCTCTTATGGACATATAGACAGCACTACAACACTTTTGAAAAATGCACACTTGCACTGTAAGGGATTAGGAAAAAAAAGGGGGGGGCGCGTCTTCTTGAATAGCACTATCTACTCGTATATCCAGTTTCATCTTCGGACATTTTCAACATTTACCTAAATGGACTGATCGGAAAGTTGCGGGGACTTAGTGTGAATAGCCTAACTAAGCTATGCAGATGACATGGTTCTCTTCTGTCCCTCGATACACAATGCAGCTGCCCATCTAACCTTTGTTAAAATATTTATTGCCTTCTCTTAATTTTAAAAAGCTCTACTTTTAACTTTTTATTTAAAACCCGCATTGATTACTGCAGTTGTCGTAAAAATGTAACTTGGCTAGAGTATTTTTGTGGTGTCATGTACTTACTACTAAGCTGCAGGAACAGGATTGTACTGGTGATTTTATAACCTCTAGTTGAATTTCGATCATTTCGTCTGTCATACATTGCTTATTTCCCAAGTAATCGTTCCAGTTAAAATTTTAAGAAAATGAATTTTGTAGTTTTTAGTATTTGTTGTTATAGCGGCAACAGGAATACATCTGTGAAAATTTCAACTAACTATCACGGTTCATGAGATACAGCCTGGTGACAGACAGACAGAATGACCCTTTTTACCCTTTGGGTACGGAACCCTAAAAAGGAGCAGTATAAATGATACAACATTTCTAACAGTTAACTACTTTATTTCTTTAATCAACTAAATGTGACATAGTTGTGAACTCTAGTTTAGCTGTCTTACATAACGTATTTTTGTTTTAAATGCTTGTGGCTCTTGCAATGACAATCTCACATATATATACAGTTTAATACGCCTAACTATGACGTATATTCATTTTTCTTGATGAATGTTTATTAAGCAGTACTATACAGCTTAATAAACATTACAGGTTTTTCATTCAACTTTCTACTATACTAAGCTTGCTATATATATTTAGTTTCAAGTAGTATATCCAGAATTGATAATAGAATATAAAATATATTTTCCCCAGTACAGAAATAACTGTCCTCCTCTAATATTAAATTTGGTAGATAAAATGTATCTAGACTATCAGTACAAGCGTTACAGCCAGTCTCGTTAATGCTTCGTTTGCCAAACTTGTGCTTTATAGTGTTACTCTATAACATCACCATATTTGTTGGTAGGGTCACGAGGTGTCGCAGCGGGACGTGCGCGCGTTATAGGAGGCACTGAATTCGGATCCATTCTGAAAAAAATGCATAATTAATGTTATTCCTCTCGGGAAAAAGTTATTTTGGTGTTCACTTGACCTCTGGACTTATGACGAAAAAGGGTAAAACATAAAAAAAAAGGATAGATTAGGTTAGTTGTTCTTTTTTGTTAGAAACGAAACGAAAATTCACGAATACCTGACGAAACTAAAATCTGTCGAATCGGAAATAACCTACGAAAAATAGTATGAGTAAATTAAAGACATTTCAACATCTATATTTTAAACTAAGAATCTGATATGGAAAATATTTTTCTTCAGTGAAAAAAATCAAAGTGCACATTTTTTATAATTAGATATGGGTTCATGCTTGCAAACTAGTTTTCGGAGTCACTACGTGATATTGTCAGTTATTAATTTCAATGGGAAATTTACTTCCTAGGTAATGTTTTGTAATAATATGAAATGCTATTTCCGTGTATGTCACACAAAAAAAAATTCTGTGAAAGGTCTGTACCTGTAGGGGTCTTGTTTAGTGTCGGCGTAGTTTCCTCTGTTCTTTCGGCGCAAGTCTTCGTACGACAGTGTAGGACCTTGTGTTTGGGCGTCAGGTGTACGCACCGCGCCTGTAACACCATTTCAATCGATAAATACCCCTAATATATATAATAATAGTTGTATCACGGCGTCGTAAGAAAATATTACTAGTCTTAATTAATAGTACAATGCACAATGTATCAGTACCTATAATGTATCTAATATCTATATGTTAACTGACAATATTATTTAACCTACACACAAATTGTTAAGCTACTACAACCATTTAATTTAAATAAAACTAAATAAAAAAGTCGTTGTCAGTAGGCAACGTACCCAGAATGCTGGCAGCATTGCCACGTTGGATGGCAATGCTGATTCATTGAGCGATGTATATGCCAGCATTCTGGTCACGAGATGCGTCGACCAGTCGTTTTGACATTTCTCGGAAAAGGTGGTGTGCACTCGGCCCCCACGGACCCAGAGTTGTTAACTGACAATGTATTGTATGTTAACTGACAATGTATTGTATGTTAGTTACTATTACTAATCTAGATTGTTTTAGGTCGAATCTGGCAACCACATTTAGATTTCATATTGAGCTGAAATTTTGCATAGGTACTCCATATTGAAATTCTTTTATTATGGATGGCAGATGGTGTATTCTTTTATCAATCCCCTTAAAATGGGTATTAAATGAAAGCGTTTGAACAGTAGAAAACGATAAAGTTAGTGACATTACACTAAATTCAATATGGCCGTCGCGCGTTGCTCCAAAATGAGGGATAACATGTTTTTTTTCAATGGTATCAAATGAAAGGGCTTAAAAGTTCGCTATTTTCGAGCATTTTATATATTGGTTAGTGCAAAAAAAACCTTGAATTTAGGCAACATCCCTATTGCAGCCGAACTCATAGAGGTCAATTAGAATTATTTATCAAAGTATTCATTATTTATTGGTACTTGCCTTCATTGTCTGGGCGATAGCTATCATCGCCACCAAAGATAGGGCGGTCTGTGTCCAGGTCTAGAGAGTTACCAGGGCCTGCATCAGAGTAGATATCACTAGAGCTTGCGCCAAACATGGTTGGTGTCTGCTTTGTCATTGAAGTCCTAAGAGAGATACTAATATGAATAATTTCATCAACCTATCATTAACTGTTCATTATGATAATCCAGCCTAAATTGAAAGGTTATATGAATCAAGTGATCTGTAAAGCTTCATGAGCTGTCAATACCTATTGTCAAATATCAAGTGAATTTCCTTGGAATCTGATTTGAGTTGTATTTAATTTATTTGAAATATTTAATTTGAAAACAGAAATACTTTACCTAATGCACAAACATTATACATTGCAAGATGTTTTCAAAATTAAACCCAGTATTATTTATTATTATATAGATTGGGTTATATCGCAAGTTAATACTCTCTTAAAATACAATGTTATTCTTATACTTACCCTAAAATAAATGTTGTTGATAAAATAAACATACCCTCCAATTACTCCATCTCTCTTTTCACGAAGCAGTTGTCCTATGTAGCTGCCAGGTAGAGCCATAAGTTTCTCGGCGCACGCTTGTTGGTATGACAGCTTTCCCAGGAAGTAGCCCACAACCACTGCCAATGATACCTTGGGAACTGCACCAAACCTAGGGTTTGATTTCAAGTGCCCTGAAATATATAGGTATTGTTTTCATATACATGACCTCGCGAGATTAGCCGATTTTCACTATTTTCTTCTAGCTTAGTTTACCCTTATGTAAAAAGAAGCCCCAATTTCTCAAGTGTACCTACTTATATACTCGGCACCATACTAGAACTATTTCAAACATCTTCACCCCCTTAGAGATTGAAATTAAACTAACTAACAATGTTTTATTCATTGTCATTATCAACTTAAAATGAAATTTGAACAAAAAATAATTATTTTCTATACAATTTGTCACCCCTATTGAGTGTTTTCCAGTTCTGATACACGTCACTCTACTTTTACATAACATTATGGTTATTACAACAAGTAACCGACATGTCAAACTGTAACACGGACCTCTGTGTCACTTTATGTCTCTCCTTGTACTTACTGCGCGTCGGCTAGATGGGTACAAGGAGTAATTTACAAAGCTTGTGTGAATTTCGTGCCTTACATGATAAACTTGTCCGATCACTTTTTTGACACCGATATTAACATGGTTTGACAGCGGTATTAACATGGTTTGCCTCCAACAATTATAACATAAGTTTGTTCACTGATAAAACTAAATGTAAGTTTAAGGATTACTGGCAAAAATCTGATTTGATTACAAAATTCTGTAATTACTAAGAAATAAATGGTATTCAATTAACAGATAGTTTTAATATTTTGTTATGATAATAAACAGCTTCCTTTAATATCAGTACTTAGCTAAAATAACCTTTTAAAATAAGGAAACTAAAACCTTTCTACTAATCTCTTACTAAATGTATGGGAGTGATTAATGTAAAAATGTTGGATACTTCTCGTTTGATTTAAAAAAAGTTATTGATGTCATATTACTGATTAGGTAACGTACTTTCGATATCAGTTAAATTTTTTTGTCTGTAATAGTTACGGAATAATCACCTGGACACACTTAACGATTACAGCCTGTATAGTTATAGAGCTTTTCTTTTGTTACGTAAGAGTGAACTATGATAGCATTCTGATATGAAGGGAATAAAATAAGCAAGCGAAATGACGGGGCGAAAAGCTAGCACGCATAGTAAGCTAGCTGGTAAGATGTATAATTATGAAGAGTAGGTATTTAACACAGCTTCGAAAAAAATCAATTCAAACCATTCCGACGAAAAACTTTTATTCAAACCAAATCAGCGAAATTTTTACATAGCCAAAAAAACCAGCAACAATTTCAGAGAAGAATAATATTAAGTAACTTTCATGTTCACCAATCAAATTAGTAACCAAACCACACATTATTGATACTTATATTGAACGTAGAAGTATTTCTAGGTATCTACCAGAAGACATCGGTGACGCGCAACCACGCGAAATTGTATTTTATCTACGTTGAATTCTTTGGGTATTCCTCAGAATTTCCATAATATCGTCGAGTGTAAAATTTTTCTAAAATGTAAGTGTCTTTCGTTGTCACCTTGCTAGAAGCATTGTCAAAATATAAAGATCTGGTGAGCTGAGCGCGCTATCCACCAGTCTTTCGTCGCGCACCAATTTGTAAAATTCAATATATCTCTTTAGTAATCGGACGTATCAAAATAGATAATTTGGTATAAACAGTATCGAAAAGTCAATCAAAGTCTATCGTAACTTTAGTGTTTTATAAAAAAAAAAACAATTTATAAAGCGTTACAATCAATAAATTATATTGTGTTTACAATTAATATAAAATTGCAGTTTAATTATTGAGCAAACATATCACTGTAAGTATGTAAGTTAGATCAAATCCTTCGTTTACATGCTTAAACTTATGAAGGTTTATTTAAGGCTTGGCATGCGTGTGATTGCAGAATATAAAAAAAATATATGTATATTAAACCATTCACAATATGGATCAGATTTGTCTTTAACTAATTATTTAAACTATATACTTACCATTCTGAACAGCTGCAAATGTGCCAAGACCTAACATAGAGCCAATAGGCAGTGACCTCTTGAAGAAACTTTCTTGATTGCATTCTCCAAGAACACGTAGTTCATCAGGTGTGAATTTATGCTGCATCTACATCAAAGTATACTGAATTTCATGAAAGTGCGCTTTTGATTAAATTTATATTGTTGCAAGTAGGAAAACCTAAATTATACATGAATTACCAGAACTAGTAATTATGTAATACAATGTAACAGCAGAAACAATTCAAGATTGAGTATTACTGTAACCAAGATTGGAGTAGTTATGATCTACTTACCAGTAGATAATTAAGATGGGCATGAAAATTTTTGTATTTTTAAATAGGCTTAATTTTTTTATTTATTTTACCCCTTATGCCTAAGCCGCACTCATCACGATTACATTCGGGCGATAAACTTCGTCTTCGGTCTACGGCGAATCGTCGCAGCCACATCATGCGGGTTGTAAAGTTTATCGCGATGTACAAACGCAGAAAACGAAATGGAATGCGGCCGCGCAAGCGGAGTTCATCGCGATAAAACCCTTTGATGTGCGAGAGTTTACCGACAGCGGAGCGATATGCCTGAAGCTTCGCCCGAAGTGCCGAAGTATTCACGAATACCTGGCTAAATACATCGCGATAGCCCGAATATCCGCGTTATCGCGATGAGTGCGACTTAGGCATAAGACAAGAAATGGGTGTGATCTATCAACCAACGAACATAATAAACCGCTGGAGTTTTAACCTTGAAACTTTACACACAGCATTCTTATACAACAAAGACATCCGAAAGGGATATGTTTATCAAAATTCAACACCTTAAGGGGCTAAAATAGGGGCTCAATTATAAATAAATAATTTAATCTATGAAAATAGCCTTATGAAACATCTATAGTCCCATCTTCAGTAAACGCAAAACTGCTTTTGTTTGATTATCATGGTACCGAAACATGTAGGTACAATGATAATCAAGCAATAGCAGTTTTGCGACAAGTTTGAATGGCGAGCGACAGGTTTACTGAAGATGGTAAAGGACAGTGAACCTTTATTGCCAATCCATATGGCACGGACTATACCTCTATAATAAGTTCAATGAGAAAAAAATCGACATAGTCGTCAAATTTTAGTCAACTTATGAATAATTCACATTTTTTTTTCTTTCTTGTAAAACCATCTGTAATAAAATAACAGTATGACATTCATCAATATGTCAAGGATGTTTGTATGTAGGCTTCAAGTAGAACATGCAGGTTCTTTTTTAGGGTTTCATACCCAAATGGTAAAAACGGGACCCTTTTTTACGGAACCCTTCGTGCGCGAGTCCGACTCGCACTTGGTCGGTTTTTTAATAACAGATGTTGTTTAATCCATAAGTATTTGTTTGGTTGTTCCTTTATTTCTGCCTGTCCTTGTATTTCTTGACTCATGATTTAGAATACCAACATTTATTTGTGGTATGGTGATTTACTGTTAAATTTTCACAAAATTATTGACCCGAGACTTTTCTTATTGTTAATATATGTCTAGGTATCAGAGATCATCTGCAATCTGCATGGGGAATTCATGTTCCATTTATTATATTATTTATTTATTATATTCCTGGATGGATATTTGTCTTTTCTTGTTGTAAATGCTAATTTTCATTGGCTTGCACCACTTTATGATGTTTTTAGTGTTCCGTACCTCAAAAGGTAAAAAAGAGGAACCCTTATAAGATCACTTTCTTGTCCGTCTGTCTGTCTGTCTGTGTGTCCGTGTGTCACCACCGATTATCTCAGGAACGGGTGGACCTAGCAAGTTGAATTTAATTTATACCAGATACTGAGGTCTATAGTCCCTATTAGGTGTATAAAAATCAAGGTCCTGAGTCAACACGATAAAAAGATATGGGCAAATTTAGATTTTCGCGAAAACTTGTAAATACGAAAATATACCTTAATTTTCAACTTTTTTTATTTTTCGGAATTTTCCCTTTACTTGTGCTGTAAGGACCTTGCTTTCAACTAAAATGGACAATTCTAGGTCAACCGGAAGTACCCAATAGGTTTTGGATCTAAAACCTATATGGTAGTTCCCGAATCACGAAATTTGGCAAAAAGCAAGGTCTTACAGCAAAAATAAAGGAAAAATTCAAAAAAATAAAAAAAGGTGAAAATTAAAGGATGTCCCCATACATACATAGTCACCACCAATTAAGTTGACCTCTGAGTTGTATGGGCGCTCATACAATTTAGAGGTTTAGCTTAATTGGCACCAACCTCAAATAAGGCAATCGAAAAAAAAATTTAAAAGTTCCTTGAGACTTCATTACCATTATGAACGAACTATTTACAAGTTTGTACGGAACCCTCGGTGCGCGAGTCCGACTCGCACTTGACCGGTTTTTTATTTCTTAAAACCTTTATAGTTATTGCAGCCTACAAAGTATGTATTTAGCATCATTAGATTATTTTTGAGTGCATTCAGATGACTGGTGAGATGCGGCATAATTTGATGTATATATTTGGCCATATTGCTATATTGACCACACTGAAGAATTGTTCGCTTTGGCCACAGAGGGTTAAATGTTACGCGGCAGCGAAGGGGACTAAAGCACTATGAACTTGAAAAATTCTATATGAATGTAGTCTTCCAACTTGGAATTATGAGAATATCTGCACTGAGTGCTGAGCTTAGCTGTACTATTGATATTTAGGTGTTATTTGAACATATGTTCTTTTGAATCGCTATGATAGGTTTAATTCATAGCAAAACAAATACTGTCATCTAATAATATAAAAGTAAAATACCACTCACTGATTCACACCAAAATATAAATGCTACACACTTGAAATTTGGCAGGTAGATTCCTAATAACACTGAAAGGGTTCCCTTGTGAATGCAGGTGAATCTACAGGGAAGCTAGTAATGAATATTGTATGGCACAACTGACAAAAATGGTTTTGGTTCATTAAAGTGAAAATCGATAGAGAATATTACAAACAGCTAGAATAGGTAGCTAGATTGATGTTGGATCCATTTTGGTAGAATGTGGTTTTTACTGGTACTTACTATAAATTTAAGTTTCACAATCCTGTCATTAGTCACAGAGATTACACATATTATTATGAAATGTGATTTTATTTATATTTCTCTAGTATTGTTTTTATTTGTAGTAACCTCAATTTGGTGGTCAATACCCTACAATATGATGATGTATGTGATGGCTGCCACATGAGTCATACTACTGAACAGGTGCTGAATGTGGGGGCTGGTTTGAATGAGTTTGTTATTTTGTAAGATACTCAAAATAATCAAATCAACTCATACATATATTTTCATTATGAAACAAAATTATCAATTGTATGAAGATAATGTGTAGCTATGTGTTGATTTAAAAAAAGTGAGTTTATTATAAAATATTGTGATTTTTATATGGCAATGTTAATTTTCACTTGTCAAATCATAGGAAATCTACGAGTAAGTTGGACTGAGTTGTTTTGATACTTTTAGTTTATTTTATATATTTCTTACAAACTTAATTGTAGCTTTGTTATAGGGGTTTCCAGTACTACAATACAGTGAATCGTAGGTAAGGGTACATCAAATGATGGTGTATTTTCTACGCCTGATAAAAAGAGTAGGGGGAAGAAGAAAATCAACTTGGACAGTTTCGATTCAGAGTTAATTAGGAATAAACTATAAAAATTCTAAACAGTTCAGAAGGATTTGCACCCGTATATGAGATAGATGAAATATGGAAATTGCATGGTCACTAAGTTTTAAGGCTCTTATCATTGCACATTGAATCCCATAAAAATATTTGGGGTATGATTAAGCAAAAAGTTGCTGATAAAAATGTAAATAGGCCTGCAAGTGATGTTAAATTATTAAGAGAATAAGCTTTCTCCCCAATTTTTTTAAATTTTTATTTATTTATTATTCGTTATTAAGTAAGTAGTTTACAATATGATTATAATGGTGTATCATAAACTCTTTCGAGTTTTACCGTACACCATAACAGTCTCCTCATAAGATATTAATTTATAAGTAAAAGGTTCACCATAACATTTTAGCACATACAGTAGATAATATAATTAATAATGTGGGTAGGAGAAATAAAAAACCTTTTGTTGAACGATCCGTCCGTCCCACTCGGTTACAGACGCGTATCTATACAGGTTGGTGTTATTTTTTTGGCATTATAATTGAGGCAGAGGAATGGCAAAATCAGCCAGCTATAAGTTAATGATTTTACTGCTCTTGTCTCAGACCACCTCGGTGGACTACATGCTGAATGAAGATGCTATTCGCAATACAAAATTACAGTTAAATGTCAGTAATTTATGTGTTAAAATAATCTATATAAATAAATTTTGTGAACATGAAAAGAAAATTGAAAACATTTTCATCATGCATGATAGAATAATTGAAATGCTGGAAGAGCAATTTATAATAAATACCTCTTTTATTTATCATGACATTTTTTCCCATGCTCAAAACCTGATATACCTATAACAACATTCTTTATACAAATAAAAATTAAACAGAATCAAGATTGTTTAATCCAATTTACCCCAGTATTGCAAACAACAAATTTTTATTTCCCCATTTGTCATGAGATTCTGGTGGACCTATACCAAGTTTATTGCCAGTTCTTCTCAGCCTGATTCAAGTAACCTTTCTAACCATGCAGTAGTCAAACTAATCAATTTGAATCATAAATGCATGTTCCGGTTGATTCCATCATTCAGGCTAGGTCCCATTTCATCCAGTAGAATTAAAACAATTGTGATTGATCCAGTTATGAACTTGTTGGTAAAATAATATTATTTTACAGAGAAAGTTCAGTAAATAGATTACTATTTACTGAACATTTGTGGGCTTCTCTACAACGAACCAAAACCGGCGAATTGCTTTACATATTACGAACAAACTTACCGGGTCGATCGGTACCGATGGTGAGTGTTCCGACTGCATCCTACCTTCTTGATTTCCAAAAGTATATGAATTTTTTATATAACAATAGATAGACACTTGTTTACTACGTCTGCAGTATCAGCAGATAAGTAGTAGGTACACTGAACAAAAGCACTTTACAGGGGTAGAAAAGCAAGCATCACGTGCCACTACCACCTAAAATAAAATAAAGTCTGGCTGGGAGGATGTAGCTGGTTTTCTATCTTTGTTTTTTGCACGTTTTCTCGATATTTTCGATGACACAGATGAAATTATGTATAGTCAGTGGCAAAGAGAGAGAATATAAACACTACGGGAGGGAGAGGTTATATTCTCTTTGTGTGTGTACGTACGGCTATGTAAAAAAGTACAATTTTTTTATTTACGATTTTTGGCTTGGTATCTAGACCTTTAAGTCTAGATACCAAGTTCTAGATACAATCTTCAGTAATTTTAATACCAGCCGTTTTGATATTATTATTTTATTTTAATGTTAATTACAGTTTAATTTCACCACCCCCACCGCATCGGAACGTGGAATGTGCGCGGCCTTAACCAACCTGGCAAACTACGAATTGTGGAAAACGAAATGCAAAGAAAGAACGTTCACCTGCTAGGGCTAAGCGAAACACATTGGAAAGGCCAGGGCCACTTTACATCTGACCTCGGAAGTACAGTGTATTTTTCAGGACCAGTAGACGATAGCAGCAAAGGAGTGGCCTTCATCGTGCCGCACTCGTTGAACAAGTGCGTTTTGGAATATAAACCAGTTAGTGATCATAACTATCTCGCAACCTAGATTTGGACTTGTTCAATATGGATCCTTGCGAGATAAAAAACTTATTATGTAAAATCTTTTTTTTTTAAATAATCTATTTTTATTAATGTTTCGTCTACGTTCTTTTTGTGTATAAGTCTTTGTTATATGTGAGAACTTTTAAATGGCCTTCATGTTTTATATGTTTATTGTTCTGTTATGTAAGCTGTAAGTTTTCCTAAAATAATAAAATAAAATAAAATAAAATAATAATAACACTCAAAATTAACAACGTACTGTGCAAACTTAACGTAGTGCAGGCATATGCCCCCACAACCCAGTCAACTGAAGAAGAAGCGGTGGGCTTTTACGATACACTGACTGCGACAGTTAAAGGAATTCCAAAACGTGAAGTAACCATCATCATGAGGACTTCAATGCCAAAGTCGGATATACAACTGAGGATGACCACCTTCGCCCTGTTGTGGGCAAATATGAAATCGGAGAACGTAATGATAGGGGCGAGCGTCTGTTACAGTTCTGTTATGAAGAAAATTTTACTATCACAAACACCTGCTTCAAACATCATATCCGTAGATTATACACCTGGGTATCCCCTAGCAACAGATAAAGGAATCAAATTGACTACATACTGATAGGGACGCGATGGAGGAGCTCAGTGACGAACGCTACAACTTTCCCCGGTGCTGACTGCGGTTACGACCACCAGCTTCTTGTAGCAACAGTTCAAGTGCGATTAAGGAGGATACAGAAATCTAAAGTTGTTTCGAATATGCAAAACATAAACTTCAATGGTTTCAGTGAATGAGAGACCTCCCAAATAACTTGACAGACAGCGACAGCAAATGGGAATACCTCAAAAGGATGATAGAGGAAACAGCTAGGAATAATAAGCTAGTGAAACCCGTTATGAAAGATCATGATAACCACATCAACAGAATCTGTCTCGAAATAGAACAACATGCATTGAAAAACGAATCCAGATATCTTTTTCAAAAAGTAAAAGAATTGACTGGAACCCGTAAACTAAGAACCTATTGAAGATAAAGACGGGCGTCTACTATCAGAAATTGAGCATGCCAACAAAGCTCTTAAGTACAAGAAATCACCGGGTAAGGATGCTATTACAGCCGATGTACTAAAAAGCCTAGGTCAGCGAGGTACAAAGGCTATTACCGATATCTGTAATACTATCTGGAGTACAGGAAGATGGCCAAAAGACTGGACAGAATCGGTGTTTATACCTATGCATAAGAAAGGTTCTTCAAAAAACTGCGGAAATTACAGGACTATAGCATTAATATCTCATGCGAGTAAGATCCTCCTCCATATAATTAATCGACGTCTTAATTACTTTTTAAGCCGTCAGATACCTGAAGAGCAGGCAAGTTTCGTTAAAGGCAGGGGAACGCGGGAACAAATACTGAACGTCCGCCAAATCATCGAGAAGAGCAGGGAATTCAACAGCCCCGTGGTCCTATGCTTTATCGACTACACAAAAGCCTTTGACTGTGTCCAATGGAACAAACTGTGGAATGCACTACTCGAAATGGGAGCTCCTAAACACCTCGTTGCTTTAATCCAGAGTCTGTACACTGAAATCCACTTTTTCATCAGGATAGACTCTGAATGCTCCAATATGTTCCAAACCAAAAAAGGAGTGCGACAGGGCTGTATATTGTTGCACTTTTTAACATATATGGAGAGTACATCATTTGGAGGACCATCGAAAACTGGGAGAAGGGATTCCCTATAGGGCGGAAGAGACTATCAAATCTCCGATATGACGATGACACCATTTTGCTGGCAATATCGATGGAAGATATGAGTGAGCTGTTCGAAAGACTCGAGTTAGAAAGTCGCAAAATCAGTCTCGCAGTGAACAGGAACAAAACTAAAGTGATGACAGTGGATCGAGCCGGAAAGCTAGCAAATGTCACTTGCAATATACCTGGCATTAATAGCGTCAATCGATACATATACCTGGGCTCCCAAATTTGCAATGACGGCAGTTGTGTCCCCAAGATAAAGCGACGAATTGGAATGACAAAAGATGCTATGACCCGTTTAAACAACATCTGGAAAAAAAAAGGAATTGGTATCAAAACCAAAATCAGATGATACGAGCCCTGGTAATCCCTATCTTCCTGTATGGAGTGGAAACGTGGACAATACTGGCCCGAGAAAGACAAAGGATTGATGCTTTCAAGATGTAGTGCTGGAGACGAATGCTAAGAATACCATGAACTGCGAAACGCTCCAATGCATCGATCCTGACCCAGCTTCGGATAAAAACTCGTTTGTCCACCATATGCCAACAACGCATTCTTTCTTATTTCGGCCACATAGTGCGTAGAGGCGACGAAAATCTGATTGTTGTTGGGAACACCGAAGGTAAAAGATCACGCGGTCGTTCACCAACACGATGGACCGATCAAGTGAAAGATTCGTCGTCCTCCAAATTTTACACGGTGATGAGAGACGCGCTGGACAGAAACCGGTGGAGGCAGATCATCCGCTCCAGATGCTACCCTACCACGATCGTCAGACATGAGGAACCTCGGAACAATAACTAACATGGAAGCCGGGCTAAAATAAGAAATGAAATGCATATACTTTACCTTTTTTTACTTTCGACGTTAATAATGCGTGGGAAAGAGACATATAATACCGTTCTGTTTCGTTATTATGCAGGTTGTCACAAGCTATTTTTTGGCTAGTGATGGGCTTATCATCGACATTGTCGTGTCGATATAAGTCATCAAAGCAAACAAGTAAATATAGTTAGTACTAGCTGTGCCCGCGACTTCGTCCGCGTGTAATAGTGACTTTGGGCATATCTTTTGGTTTATTTTGGATTAACAAATGTTCGACGTGATTCTTTATTAAATTGACATAACTTTTTTATTTAAGAACCGATTGACATGAAACAAACTTTAATGTTAAGTGAAGCTTACCACAATATATTAGTGAAAACCACATCCGAATACGCCATTTCTGAGATTAGCTTGCACAAACAGACAAAATTCTAACAATCATTGTTTTGGGTGCTATTGCGTTGATAAAGGACCCAATAATATTTTTTCTCATATATCTTCCATGTACAGATAGCGATCCGTAACATTTTTATTATGTGTACCTATAGATAGAATAGTTTTCTATTATATATTTTTTAATTAATATAGTTTATCCTTTTCTTAACATTCCCATGTTATTATAATTTATTATCAGTATAGGCGCTGGCTGTCGACGGATAATCTGCCAAGTGTGGATGTGGTTTACTAACGGATTTACCACGACGGAACTTCGGCGTCGGAATATCCGTCAAGTGTGGTAGGAAAGAGACGATAAGAATTTGACACAAGTATAAATGAAAATACAATTATTAATTTAATGTCTTTATTAATCAATAAAATCCATACTTATACTTATTTACTAATTAATATTATAATTATAAAATATTATAAATGCGAAAATGTGTCTGTCTGTCTGTTACCTCTTCACGATTAAACAGCCGAACTGATTTAGATGAAATTCGGATAGAGATTGTTAGAGTCCCGGGAAAAAACATAGGATAGTTTTTATCCTAGAAATCACCCTTTAAGGGGGTGAAAAGGTGGTGGCGGTTTGTATGAGAAAAACCTATTGATGCACTGACACCATTTCATTTTCATTTCACCATCATTAGGAAATCTGCAACAGTATTGAAATGATTATCGATAACCATTTTTACATCACTAGTAACCTATACTTGCGACAATTTTATTTTTCTGAAAAATCATAAAATAAAGCAAATACGTGAATTCTTTTGAGTAGATAGGCATAAAGTACTATATTTATTTATCGTCTATCACTTTTTTTATTTCCAATATTGAAAAATATATCTCTAAACTCACCGATGAAATGTTAACGTTTCGTTCTCATTTTCTTTTCTCGAACTATGGGCTTTACACCCTTCAACAACACAAGACATCTTATCCAGGGCACTGTACACCTCTCGTATATACTTTCTGGCCACGTTCTCAGACAGAAATTAATAATTAACTCGCTTTTTTCACTTATTAAATTCGTCAAACTCCCGACTCGTATCAACAAAACATATAACTACAAAATTAAGTTGATAGCCAACGTAAGTATTTTGACGTCTTGGTTAGAACTTTTGTATTTGTTAGCATTATAAGAGGGCCAAAGAGGACCATTTGACATTTTGCTTGTGACACGTTCAAAAATAATAAAAACAAACAGCCATGTTTTGTTTCATTCCCACATTACGATATGCTAATTGACATAAATGAATAAACTGTATAGTACTCGGTTTTTATTTTAGCCCGGCTTCCATGCTAGTTATTGTTCCGAGTGAGGAACCGACCCCAGAGAGAGGGACAGTTAATTAATGTACATTACAGACTTGTACGTGAAGTCTGGTCAGGTTTTAGTAAAATTTGTGGTCTTTCCGCAAAAACTTTTCACGACCTTTTTGAGACACAGATTGATATTTATTGGATAAATTACCACCGATGTTATTCAATAAAATTAAAACTAAATATACGATTTTAATGAAAATAAAACGAAAAGGCAACGTCACTTCCAAAGATAGATAAGTAGAAAAGGATCGCCTGACTTTTTGTGGGATTTATTTCTATGCTCCATATCCGAAACCAGGTACATGGATTGTTGGTCGTGGATTGGAGAGTCTTGGAAAACTTTAATGAGTTCACTTAATAAATATATTTTTGATTTTGATTTCACAATCAAACATATGGAAATTTAGAAAAATATATAAAATAAATATGACGCCATCGCATCAATATAAATCGAAATTCGATTTCACTGCCGAAATATTTAAGTATAGGTACCTACATCATCTAAAGAAGATATGGAAAATATCCTACAAAGGCTCGAATCGAACAGCTTAAGGTTGGGTCTCGCTATTAATCATGAAAAGACCAAAATGATGATAGTGGACCGGGCGCAGAATAACCGACCGGACGTTAAAAGTAAAGCGAGCTGTGACGTTGTCCAGATCTATATTTACTTGGGCTCCAACATCACTAATACCGGAAGCTGTGAAGATGAGATTAGAAGACGCTGTGCAGTGACCCGTTCAGCTGTTGAGAAGCTCACGAAAATCTGGAAAGACCGAAGAATAACCAGAGCCACTAAGGTCCGGCTTATGAGAAGTCTCGTCTTTCCGATTTTCCTATACGGAGCTGAGACGTGGACGTTGAGAACGGAGGAGGGCAGAAAAATCGATGCGCTGGAGATGTGGTGCTAGCAGCGGTTATTGAGGATTCCGTGGTCAGCGCACCGAACCAACGTGTCGATTTTAGACGCACTCAAAATATAGTAAAGACTGTCATGGACTGTGCAGATGCGAATCCTAAAGTATTTTCGACATGTTACCCGCAAAGAGGACTCAATCGAACGTCTGGTAGTGCAAGGCAGAATGGATGGCAAGAGACCACGTGGTCGGTCCCCGACTAGATGGTTCGACCTCATAAAGTCCACCACACACTCCACCATGACCGAATGTTCTCGCAATGCTTTCAATAGAGCCAAATGGAGATCATTGCTAGAGCTGCCACTCGAGACTTACCATAACCACGACCATTCTGTCAAGAGTGTCCGACTAAGAAGAGAGACCTACCTACATTATTGCACCTTGCATAACACTGGCATAATGGCTCAGTTTATTGCAGGAATTTTTCAGCAAACCATTTTCCGATCCTATGCAATAGTCTCACATTTAATAAGTGTTGTAATTGAAGGCAAATTTGAATAAAAACTATTTCATTTCGTTTTGTACAATTTCATTTAAATGTAACATAATCAAAATGATGTTAAACCCCATAAAAAATTGTTGATGGACTACTGTTTACGAAGTGGAATTATTTAATATTAGGTAGTTTATTAAAATATTTTATCTGTTTATATTTCGTACAAATAACACGTAACGAGATAAGTTCTTACAGATTTTAATTCGATTCATATTTTGAGTAGGTAGGTAATGTCATAGGTAATTAATAGCACTCAAACATAAGAAAGAGCCATGTTTATTTATTAATAAATTATATTATCCCTAAATACAACTAATTTACAGATTGTATACCAAAGTTTATTGTACTAGGTCACTTTTTTGGTGGTGGAGGATTGTTCTCCACATAATAAGTTCGCATGACTTTGCCAAGTTGACTATTGGCTGGAAGTCTCCGTAGCTTCGCATCGCAAGCAGGTATGTAAGAAACTCGTCCGTAGAAATATCCAAGCAAGGCCGCGAAGATTACTTTGGGATACACACCGAAATGCGGATTCCGGTTCAGGCACCCTAAAAGAAAACATTCATAGAAGTAAGAAGGAATTGGGAGGAACGTCACTGTAAAACAATTTTGAAAAAAAGATACTTATAGTACCTAATTCTTACTTCTATGAAAATTTTCGTGGCGTCCCTTCCAGTTCATTGAAAACTTTTACAGATGATATAATAATATATTATAATGTGAATTCTTACCTAATTTTATGGCTGCGTATGTGACGGTTGCGAAGAGTGTGCTAAATGGAAGGCAGCGCTGGTAGAAGCTTTCCTTGTCACATTCTTCAAGCGCTTTGATTTCATCTTGCGTGAACTCGTAATAGCGCTGCAATTTTACCGATCGAAAATAAAAAAATATCTACCAATTGGATTTCACAAACAAATAAGAGATGGCCTCACCAGGGGATGGGTAACATTTCTGCAAGGTGGACAGGTTTTCTTCGTGTGCGACTTCGCGTAGCAACTGCAATTTTCTTCCTTTACGTCCTTTTTGCCCGTGTCGTCTTTTTTGTTTTTTCCACTCATTACGTCGATAGGTACTTAATACACTGTTACTTTATCATCGTAATGGAAAGAATAGATTTACTTACATTATAGTAATATTTTTTTATGGAAATTAATGATTAGGTATACTAGAATTTTGATTGAGTCAAGATTTTATCCAGTTGTCATTGACAACATCCTTCTCGCGATGGCTCAACATTACGTCACGATCAGAGCTGCCACTGACATCTATACCTAGACCTACTACTATTTTAACAAGCTAAGGTATTTTTTTTGTTTGTTTGTAGAAGATAATCTTTGTAACTAATTTGACCGTTTCTATTCTTCTTCTTCTAACGTAGTTAGGCTGTATTTTATTTTATTCCCGTAGGTGGTGGTACCGCACGGTGGAAGCTAGTCATCAACATAATTAAGGCGTTGTCTAATTCATAGTGATTATAAAATAAATTTCAATTTGTTATCTCGTGAAAATTTTGTTAATAAAAACTGTAATTAAATCACTACTTCAAGATTGCCTAAGCAAGTAAGAGAGAAAATTCATTTTGCTCGGATTATTTATTTACAAATTCTGGCAGCACATCAAACTGACTGGTGTCACGCCGCGTCGTCAGTCCACCATTTCGTTTATATCAGTCTTTCTCAAAGTGGGCGATCCCATCTAGGCTTTGTGTGCTTACCACCTTCGAGCTTCGGCCACATCATCACTTACCATAGTGAGATTGTAGTCAAACACAAACCTATCCAGAATAAAAAAAAAACTAATCTAGGGGCGGTAAATGGACTAGAAGAAACTGTGAGGCGTTAAACCGTTTTAGGGGATCGATGGATGATTTGTGTTTCTCTAATATTTACTACCTACTTAAAAACTACATCGATTATTTCGTTCTTAAAGCTATTAAGTAGTAATGATTGCAATTATTATTTTTAAGATGTGGTAAAGTTGAACATTTTAGGCGCGCTAGAAAATAATTGTTTCTCAAAGTGGGCGGTAGACAAAACAAGTTAGAGATACTCTGAATATCATACGTTTGTTCATGCAAGATGCTAAATACAGTGGTATCCAAACATTTATGTGCATTTTTGAATAACAATAAAAGTAAATTGTTCAGCTCTAAACAGTAAAAGTAGGAGTGCAGCAGGTGGTTCTACAAGGTTTTTTTACGATTCGAAACAAATATAAGCAGGTAAACAGGTAGGACCTACTTAATTTACGAAGCGCCGACGAATAAATTCAATTATTCATTTCATCATACGCTACATAATAATAAAAATTTCCCCCCGCCGCGTCTGTCTGTCTGTAAGTTCAATAATCTCAAAAACTATTGAACAGGTTTTGATGCGGTTTTCACAATCAGTCAGATAATTACTTCCGGAAGGTTTACCTACATGTAACTATGCATGCATAATCATAGGAGGAAATACCGAGAATTTCAAAGATTTGTAATATGTCGTAAAAAAGCCTATTTTTGGACACTTATCTACCTACATTGCTAACTCTGCGCTGGCTAAACCTCGACCAAAAACGTTTTAGAAAAAAAATAAATATCTTTTTCCACTTTTTTTATCGATAATACTAATCGCTCGTCAATAGCAGCTCTGCTACAGTCACACTCATGAAAAATGATGAAAAGGGAGTTTTGTTCAAAATTAAATACTTGTGATGAATAACGTACCAACCTATTTATTTTACAAAGACTTTTAACTTGTAGTATAAGTACCAATCTTTTAATCTTTTTGGATTAATTATAGTGATCCAACCTTAAAAGAAAGACATTGGTGAACTTTTTAGAACTTTTCAAGAGGGACAATTCCGAAACTAACCGTTTACGCAGCGCATGCAACGGAAACTCTCAAACGGAATATATTATTCCATTTTTGCAACATTTTTCATTGATGCTCCGCGCCTACGAGTATAACCTTTCTCGATAAATGGACTATCCAACAATAAAATAATTTTTCAATTCGAACCAGTAAGTAGTTCTTGAGCTTAGCGCGTTCAAACAAACGAACAAACTCTTCAGCTTTATAATACGAGTATTAATACTATACCTACTAGATTAGCTTTCTGCACTCATTCTCCATAGTATAAAACTTTAACTGTGCCAAATTTCATACTCCTCCTTCCGCCTAATTTTTGTAAAAAGGGGTGCAAAGTTTTTGATTTGACAGCGAAATAAGCGGTCGTCGAAAAAAAAATTGCGTACATTAGGTATATGCTTTACTCTTTGAGTATTAAGCCAGCTTTAATAATCAAAGGCTTTGCTACCCGTGCGAAGCCGGGGCGGGTTACATTATAGTTATATTATAATTTATGTAATTTTTTCATCAAATCATGTCATAATTAAAGACAGTGTAAATAAGTATAATATAATTTATCTGTAGGTACGCGTGTATGTTGTCACTGAACTCCTTTAAATGGCTGGTCAGATTTTGATGTTTACTTTGTGTCTGTTTGGCCTAATGCTCTAAGGTTTGAGTTGATCCCTTGCTGCAATCGTTTTCTAGTTTTGTTTTTTTCTTCACTGTCATGTTACCTAGTAACGTAGGTAGGTACGTGACCTATAGGACCTATCGTTTTCACTTTTATTATGTTATTCGTTATTCCTAGCTGAAAAGTTGACAAACAAAAGCAATCATGACATTCACGAAATTGACATTAGAGGAACAACATTACTTAAATAAAAATAAACTGTTTAAAAGTGACACAGGCAAGTAATAATGAAAAAATATTAATGTCAATCGTCAAAACACATTAAATTCTTTCAATGTCAAATTCGTAGTTACAGTTGTAGAATGCCGGAACTTTTGTATGTATTTATCAGCTATTATATATCAACATTATACACTGGGCGAGTGGTGTTCTAGATGCAGGGCTACACATGGCGCGTGCGTTCTTGTTAGTGTTGATGTGCACGGCTGTTGCATCTGCTTCACGCTATGCCGATTACTCTGGGGTCAAGATGCCACAGTACGGTGCAGATTATGACACCCACGATGCCACTGGTCCGCTCTCCGCAGCTGATGACTACCAAGCCCGCTCTCCTGATGCACCTGCTGGCCTCGATTACAAATATGAGGAGGAATCCAATGGTTAGACTTTATTTTTTAAATCAGTACGGCTTCTTTCAGACGACTCATTTATTAAATTCGTGATTGTATTGTTCGTTAAAATTACCAGATAGAAAAAATATTATCTGAGGTCTGAGCACGAATCGCATTTGTATTACCTTTGTAGCGACATCGTATCGAGTAGATGCGCAGAGTTGGGTTGGAACACATGTAAATTACACGTACACGGGTGTATTTTTAAAAAGCGGAACCCTTATTGGAATACTTTGTCGTCCGTCCGTCCGTCCGTCCGTCCGTCCGTCCATCTGTCTGTCAAGACCCTTTATCTTGGAAATGCGTGGATGTATCGAGTTGCAATTAAAACGATATACTCAAATCTACAGAAGCTGTGAAAAAATTAAACTTCTAAGTTAACGTAAAAAAAGATACGGCCGTTTATGCCGCAAAAAACGTATATTTCGATGCTCTCAAGGGAATCAAAAGTTATAGGGTACTTGCCGTTGACCTAGAACCATGAAATTTGGCAACAAGCAATGTCATGTAGTACAAGTACCTAAAGGAAAAAATCCGAAACCCATAAAGTTGTGGCTGCATCAGAAAAACAACAACATTTTCGGAAATAAACTGAAAAAATCTTCAGACTCGATTCCCGTGATGAACAAACTATGTATTTAGTTACCTACAAGTTTGTACGGAACCCTCGGTGCGCGAGTCCAACTCACACTTGCCCGTTTTTTTTCGGTTTGCCTTACTTATAGCCGATCTATACGGTTGTATAATATAGGTATTAAATGTAAATCTATGTTTGGTACCGATCGATTTTAAAGTACCCATAAAAATTTAAATTATCGCACTCATCCGAAGGCAGTAGGTATGCTTGCGTGTTCGTGCCCAGGAAATAAGAGTTGTGATTGTTTCTAGATTTATTAAATATTCATTCACGAGATTTCACAATTCCACAGGTAAAACAGAAACACCATTCAAAGAGATTGCAGATTCAGACCCATGGCAACCTTCAAGGAAACAAAGAGGTTTAATACGGGCAGTTGGCAACGATAATCTAGATGAGATGGATAAGTACAATTCATATGATGATATGGCTCAAAAATTAAAATCAAGTCATCGCTTCTCAAAGCATCGCCCGCGATTGAAAACCAGGAGCCAATCGAGAAGTGATGAACCACGTAGCCGGTCAAGATATGGTAGAAATAGAGTCGATGTTAGTAATAGGAATGACTATTTACCTGATAGAGATGAGTTTTCAGATGATAAGAGTAAAAATTTCGACGATGATGTAAGGCATTACAACCGTAGGGTGACAGAAAGAATAATAAGGCGAAAGATTAGGGATAGACCCGTGAAAAGTCGCGTAAAAAGTGAAATTCTAGAAGATGACGACTTTCTTTTGAATAAAAGAATAGAGGATAACTCATTGGTAGATTTGGAGGACCAAAATGAGCAAATGCGTCCTGTTATTGATGATAAAGAAATTACTCCTAGACCACAGATAGAAGTAAAGCCCAAAGCTAATGAGGAATACAATGACTATTATGATATGAAAAGGGTGCAAAATCTCAAGAAAAAATTACCGGAATTGCTTCAAAATTCATCAAGTAAGTAAATTTAATATTTAAAATACATATAAAAAAGATTAAATTATTATCTAAACATGTTTTTGTCAATCTAGAAGTAAACTGATGATGCATTATAGAATAATTGAAACAATTTTCATTGAGGGCCTTAGAACTTTTCGACTTGAACGTGATACTTGATAGCATGTGCTCATAACAAAAAGATTTTGCCAGATTAGCTACCACATTGGCGAAACTGCGAGGCAATAAATATTTAACCATTTATTCACTGCAAACATCAATTTCTATTTTGTTCAGTTTGTGAAATATCAAATACTTTTATGGAGATGTCGGTTTAGACCTTTTGGTTTACATCTGGGTTGTATGAATGACTAACAATTTGAGGATCAATTTTAAGTTAATATTTCTGGTGTAATAACATTGCTCCTAAGGGCTAGCTGTGTGGTAAAACATATGTGTTATGGCAAACAAAGAAATGGCCTATATTTAAGTTAAATGTTAATTGATGGATACGAATCGCGTTCCGTTGAGAATTATTGGGTAATATAACGATTATTATAGCTTCATACTTACTGTCAAAATATATGTACCAAAACAATAACCTAGTGGTTTGAAGAATCAGGAGCTAACGAAAGGTTTGTATCTACTCAGCGAGGATGGCCGCAACGACGCAGATGAAAACATCGACTCACCACTCGCGCTTGTCGAACAACCGCCGTAATCTAGGGACCGACGTGCTCAACCTGGCAACCATCACCAGAAAAACAACCAAGAAGAAAACATCGAGGACTATGCCTTCAACTTATAAGACGAAAACCTCCACGGTCACCGGCGGTCTGACAACACGAATATCGACAGAGCTATCTTTAGCTGAGAAATCACGGTTATCGATTCTAAAAAAATCTCAAAAGAAAAATAATTTTATGAATGAGTATTCAACGAAAAAGCCACCTGTTCTGCTACAAGTGACGAAGCTGCTGCCCACTGTGGTGATCATAGAACCTCCCAAAGGACAGAACCCATGGATGAGGGCTCGTCTGGTATCGGATGACTCACCCGATCGATTAGACAAAGTGAAACGATTGATGCGAAACAAGCTGGTTGCTGGTGCACGAAACATTCAAGATCTTACCAGTAATTGGGATGATATGGTTTGCGATTACATCGATACCTCACTTTTGGAAGACTCAGCGTCGAGGCTAAGCATATCTTTGGTTTTAATATCGATAATCATTAATTTTCACATTTTTGTTTTGTAGAAAAGTATTTAATTATTTATTCCTCTTCGTTTCAAATATAAACCTTGTAATAAATAAATTTAATGAATCAATGGTTTCTACTTACGCTTCATACGTTTACGGTTTAAACTAAAAAAAAATAATAATATGATGTGAAATAAAAACAGTTTCTTTACGAAACAAACGTATGTAGCTAGTAAACGTATTCAAATTAAAATAAACATTTATTTTACAAGAGTAATTTTATTTCATTTTTAGGTTCCAGAATTTGGTACTTATTTATGATTGTTGTAAATTATCTGTTTATTTTTTATTAGAGCTTAGAAGGTCTTTCATCTGCTCATTAGATAAAGTTATTTTATTTCACAAACATAATCGACAAACGCTCACTTGAGCTCTTGTAAAAGTGTCACCATTTACCGGACATTCTGTATAATAAGTATCTTACCGCACAAAGAACCGTCTCAAAATTACAGGATCAGTGACTGTTACCTATATTTTTTTTTGGAATTCAAACAAATCGGATGAAAGTCTTTTCAAAGAGTAGACGAGTGTATTGACGACATTAATTATATCGATTATATAAAGTATAGGTATAGGTACTTTAAATGAAAAAAAAACATACAATTGAAACTGTATACATACTTACATATTAAAACTTGCAATAAACTGATTACGTCTATATAAAACGCCCATTTCATAGGTAATATTAATTAATATTTGAAATTAAAATCCCTCGGATATCAATAAAGTTCTATAAAATTAATACCTACCGTGTCAGTAATTCATTAAACAAGATACAATTCTGGTATCTTCAAATTAATATGTAATTTATTGAAAGACACTTTTCTATCAATGTCTAATAATAAGTTCATGTGTTCATTATGATGTTGAAATAGTTTTTATATAACTTTACTATTTATTAAGTAAACAGATTAAATTGCGAATGATTGTAAAACAGTTGTTATGCCCAGCAAAGTACAATGGACTAAAACAAGAAAACTGACTACATACTTCAATTTCATCCATCTGGGTTATACTCGTAATATAAAAAACGTCGCTTTGGCTGCATAAAATCAGGTATTACACTTTGACAATGTCCGTAAATATTTTTCCAATCACTTCATACACATAATAATATTACAATCTTAGTTACAATTACTCGTAAAAACTTCTAAACGTATTTTAATAAAATTTGGCACACAGATAGATCATATCCTGGAATAAAAAATAGAATAACTTTTTAAACTTAGAATCTCGCGAAAACAGAAGAAACCTGGGGGACAGCTAATCTCTAGCCACTCTTAGAATGCGATCCTGACCTCAGTCAGTTGGTCATGACTAGTACCTATAAGAAATAAATAACAATTAACAGTTAAAAGAGTTCCGTTTGAGCCGTCGTACCGGACGGTCGCTTCCATAGTGGCATTGTTCGGCTACCCGGCATTCTCGGAATTTGGTCCGGTGATTTTATTACCTCGCCATTTCGTCGAATTGCTCATTAGGCTAATTCCAGTGATTAATACTTCACGTATTTCACTGGAAGAGGCTAAGTGCTCAAATCGACACCCAATCGGTAATTTTCATTACCAACCAACTGTGCCGTTTTAGTCACTGTCGCTGGTGAAAGTATTTAATACTTCCGTATTATTACTGGAGGCGGCCTTGACGAGAGCGACACAAAAACCTTGCGAAAACCACGACTTTCTGTGGTGGGCTAGTGGATACCTTACGGTGTTAACGAAGCTAGCTCGAGCGTGACCCGGCCGCTCGCGGTTGCCCTTTTGGCAAACGCAAACCCGGACGGGGCTGGACCAGTCGGCCTTGGGGGCTTCCCTAGTCGACCCCAGCTATCGCTAGGCAGGGACGTAGGAACTCCGCTGCTTAATAAAGCTTCAACATCGGAAGCACCAGCTTAGGGCACACCCCGTCGTTCGTCACCCCGGGCGCACCCACCCGGGAGAAAATTAGAGTTTTTTAGTAGATCCCCCTGGCTGGCCACTATGGCCAGCCAGATTAACCCGCAGTCCCTGGAGGATATCCTCCAGGATGAAATTACGTTAAGCTTTTTGATCAAGCGTCATGGCAACCTGCCATTTCTGACACCCTCCCGCCCCTCCTCCGCCATGTCGGCATGCTCCATTGCGAGCTCCCCCTCCACCCCCCTGACCCAACCGACTCTGTCGCTCTCTAGCGGCGCCCTCCCCCCTCCCAACCCTCGCCTTCTGACGAGATCCCTCCCCCGTCCCAGCCCCCGCTCTCAAGCGTGGCTCCTCCCCCCACCCAATCCTCGGACGACGGCTTCACCGAAGTCCTTACCAAGAGTGGCAAGCGCAAGCGAGCCAAGAAACCCTCCGAGGAGGCGGCAGTCGCGAAAGCGGCCAAGCCCTCTCAATCCCCCACACCCTCTCCCACTCCCTTGCCTCTCATGAGCCTTACCCCTGGCTCCCCTTCCGTCAGCCAGAGAGGGCTCTCCCCCGCTCCCACTCCTATGGATATCCCTATCCATAGGATCCCCGGTACCCTACCCGTCCCTAACCCCGTACCCCAGTCCCTGAAGAAAGACTCGCCACCTCCCCTGTTCATTCAGGACAAGGTAAAGTGGCCTGAGGTCTCAACATGGTGCAAGACGCACCGTGTCAATTATACATCCGCCCGTCCCACTGAGCACGGGATCAAGGTCACTGTGGTCACCTCTGATGACCACAGAGCCCTGAGCAAAATGCTCCGAGATAGGTTTGTGGCTTTCCACACCTACACTCTCCCAGATGAGCGATCCCTCCGGGTCATCATCAAAAATGTCCCAAAAGAGTTTGATGTCGAGTACATCAAACAATCCCTCCTCAACCAAGACCTCCCGGTGCAATCCGTCCACCGGATGTACAAGGGTCGTGGTCACGCCCCTTACAACATGGTCTTCGTGTCCCTGGACCGTGGACCAGCCGGAAAGGCCATCTTCCGCCTGAAAGAGTTGTGTGACCTTTCAGGCTTCTACGTAGAATCACCCAAGAAGGGACGTTACCCGTCCCAATGTCACAACTGCCAACTTTATGGCCACTCCGCCCGCAATTGTTACGCACCAGCTAGGTCTGCCTGAATGAATAGAAATGCCTGATCCCACATGCAACCAAAGATTGCAGCCGTCCAAAGAACCCCGCATAGGCAACGGAACCACCTGGTTGCGTCCTCTGCCAGTCGCTAGGGCATACCGCGAATTACCGCGGATGCCCGAAAGCGCCTCGCCCCCGTATCTCATACGACTCGCCGCGTAACGCAACGCGTCGTCCACCCCCTCCAGTACCCGCTGCACAGGCCCATCTGGCCCCGCAGCGCCCTTCACCGTGGGGAGCTTTCAACTATGAAAGCAACCACTTCCCCCTACCCCACTTTGCGACTAAAACCGCACCCGCAGCTCAGGTGGACAGCTCCACACAACCCCAGCCCTCAGCTGGTCCCTCTCCTCCCGCCCCCGTCCCCATCCCTACTCTCTCCCCACCTGCCCCAATCTCCCGCGCTGTCCCCAAATCGGTGCCAACGGCACCTCGCCGCGCCAAACAAAACCCTCCCCACGGCGTTGATCCGGATCTCGCCCTGGTGGAGCGATTCGCTGAGGCCTTCAACCCCAGCGAAGTTAGGGAGTTAGCCCACGAAATTAGAGTGAACGAAGGCAACGGTCGTGCCCTCGCTCAAATCGCCATGAGGTTCGAGCGTCTCTTCTCATCATTAGCTCAATTTAAAGTTAACCCATAATGGATAGTTCGACTGTGTGCAGAATTAAACCCCGCTCAATCAAGATAGGCTTCTTTAATGCCAACGGCATTACAGGTCAACGAAGTGAGATCGCAGATTTCCTGAGTGATCATGACGTTGACATACTCCTAGTACAAGAGACGTTCCTCAAACCCTTCCATAGGAATCCCAGGATTGCCAACTATCAGATAGTTCGCAACGATAGGCTCTACTCCGCCCTAGGAGGAACCCTCATATATTACAAAAGGTCCTTGTACTGTTCTACCATGGATCAGCCCAAACTTGAGTACATTGAAGCTTCGGTCTGCAGGCTCGGCATGACTGGC
Source organism: Ochropacha duplaris (assembly GCA_951361185.1). Lineage (NCBI taxonomy): Eukaryota > Metazoa > Arthropoda > Insecta > Lepidoptera > Drepanidae > Ochropacha > Ochropacha duplaris. Next base: position 10,283,181 of record OX592690.1, read on the forward strand.
CACGAGTCAATCATTCTGGTCTCAGCCTACGTTTCCCCAACTCGCTCTTCAAGCGACCTCCAACTATCACTCAGAAGAGATTTGAAAACCCTTTTCGAACTAGGAAGCTCTGTCATAGTGGCGGGCGACCTAAACGCGAAACACCGCCTCTGGAATTGTCATACGAACAACTCCAGAGGTATTGTACTAGAATCCCTCCTCGGGCCGCTGAACATCGATTTAGTCGCGCCCCTGGAACCGACACACTACCCCAACGTACTTGACCACAGACCCGACATCCTCGATGTGGCACTGTTGAAGAATGTAAGCCTAGGCATACACGACTTGACAGTGCACCACGAGTTAGTCTCCGACCATCGACCTGTAATCTTAGAACTTACACCGAACTCAGGCCCCCCTGATTCAGGTCGGACCCCTCTCACTAAAGTCGTGACGAACTGGGACAAACTGGGCGAAAGCCTCAAGTCTGCCTCATCCGTTCACCTCGACCAAATCCCTAGCAGCATAGTCACCGCTGACGAAGCTGTAGGCGCAATCGACTCCCTGACCAGCCACGTGCAATCGCTTATTAGCGATTGCTCTCGGACAGTTCCGGTGGAGAGCAATCGACACTGGCGCTTGCCCGACGACGTACGTAACCTGATTAGGGAAAAGAACGCAGCCATGCGCGAATACGATAGACGTCCGACCGAGGACAACCGAATCCGCTTACGCACTCTCCACCGCGCCGTCAAGGAGCGAGTGGCCGAGGCCCGCGAAAAAAGCTGGGATCAGAAACTGATTGACATAAAGCCCTCCCATCGAGCCTTTTGGCAACTCTCACGTGCCCTAACCAAGGACACGGTTCCCCATATTCCACCTCTCAAAAGGCCCAACCTTCCACTCGCCTTCGAAGACGATAAAAAAGCCGAATGCCTGGCCGAAAGCCTGGAGCTTCAGTGTAAACCCAGTTCCCTCCCTATCGACCCTGTTCATATGGAGGAAGTAAATTCGGAAGTAGAACGGCGAGCTTCTCTCCCGTTACCCCCACCTCCTCTCAACGAAGAGGAAGACCCCGTCCCTCCCGTGACCCCGGACGAGGTCAAGCAGATCATCCGGGACCTCCACCCGAGAAAAGCCCCGGGCTCGGATAAAATCACCAACAAAGTGGTAAAGCTGTTCCCGACTACCCTTATCATGCTCCTGACAGCGATCTTTAACGCTGCCTTATCCAATAACATTTTTCCACATCAGTGGAAAAAAGCCCATGTAATTGGGATCCATAAGCCCGGCAAACCCAAATCCGAGCCCTCCAGTTACCGACCCATCAGCTTGCTCAACGTCATGGGCAAGATGTATGAAAGGTTAATATACCTCCGTCTCAAAGCGTATGCCGACGCTAATAAACTCATTCCCGACGAGCAGTTCGGCTTTCGAACTAGACACTCGTGCGTCCAACAAGTTCACCGTATCGTTGAACACATCGCCTCCAACTTTCAGAAAGGTCAGATGACCGGAGTCCTGTTCTTCGATGTTGCAAAGGCATTCGACAAAGTCTGGCACAACGGCTTAATTTATAAGCTGTACAAACTCGGAGTGCCAGTCAGACTCGTGACCATCCTACGAGACTTCTTGTCGAATCGCCAATTCAACTACCGAATAACAGGAGCGCTATCCTCAGCCCACCCCGTTTTAGCCGGAGTCCCTCAAGGCTCTGTGCTGTCCCCCTTATTGTTTACACTCTACACGAGTGACATCCCAAAAACTAGCAAAGCGCAGCTATCTCTATTCGCGGATATATTATTCTGGCAGGAGCCCCACGGCAATTGCCAAAGTTCTCCAAGCCGCGACTCACACCCTGGTTTCGGAAATGGAGAACCATGTTCGGCGAGCCGATCCCTTGGGAGAGGCGAGCCAAATATCTCGGTGTTACCCTGGATGATCGTTTGTCCTTTGCCGACCACATAAAACAGGTACGTGCACGCGCCTGTTTTGTGTCCGGTCGCCTTCATTTCTTGTTAAATAAAAAGTCTAAACTTGCCCTAAAAAGCAAGGTGAGACTCTACACCGCGTGCATCCGCCCCGTTATGCTATATGCATGCACTGTGTTCGCACATGCATCCCCCAAGCTGATCCATAGACTCCAAGTGGTTCAAAACCGCTTCATGCGCAAAGCCACGGGCGCCCCGTGGTACATGCGCAACTTAGACCTCCACATAGACCTCAATCTGCCCACGGTTAAGCAATTCATCAAGCGCGCTTCACGCCGCTATTACGATCGTGCCCTAAACCACGCGAACCCATTGATTGTAAACACTGCAAACTATACTCCTTCAGAGATTTCAAAAATCCGTAGGCCTAAACTCGCCCTCAGCGAGCCGGATGACCCTACAACTCTAGCTCAGATTAAGGATAGGGAGGCTCGCGCAGCCCTGAAGAAACAAATACAACACCGCCCGCGTTTTCGCCCTCGCCGGAGAGGCCCGTCGCGACGTCCCACTCAGTCAGTCTCGTCCCCAGTAGTTGGCCCGAGCCGTACCAGTAATCCGACCGTCCCTTAAAACTCCCCTAAATCGCTTAGGCGAAGTCCGTCCCACTATTTTGTGCCCCCCGACGACGCCCTGAGCCGAGGTTCGTGCCCCAACTGGGGCGCCCTTAGCGGTCAGTCGTCTAAAATTTGTAAACTCGGTTGAGAGCCCTAAGCGCTCACCGAAAAGTCCGCGTAAGGGTGTCTATGGTCCCTCAGACCTCCACCTTTAAGTCCTCCCAAAAAAAAAAAAAAAACAGTTAAAAAATATCTAATCTACTATTTACTTTTTAACTGACCCAATAAAAAGTTACCTAAGGTTCATTACCTACTTGTTTGTCTGGATTCTAATTTCAGAATGTACCTAACTAAAGTTAGTAAAGAAAATAAAAATGCGATAAAAATATTCAGAAATGTTTATATGTATACAAAAAAATATAACAAAAGCATGACAAAGAGTTGCGACTGTCAAACAAACAAATTTAAGTTGATTCCGATTCGCTTGAGGAGGTACTGTCTTCTTCATCATCTTCGCCTACATGTATAATTATATCAGTATCAATGATACTATCAATTTTAATATCTCGGTTAAAGTTTTCTAAAATAAGATTTTTCGTTTTTGCGACAACCTTCGCCCAGTTATCTTTTGTTCCCGCAGGCTTCTTTTAATAGGTTATTAGGTTCATCACCTTCTTTGTGCCGAATGGCGCAGAAGTGTTGTGGCGGGCTGCGTAACCTTCTATTTGAGCCCAAATTAGCTTAATCGCATTATACTGGCAATGATAAGGAGGGATTCTGTGAACGCGATGACCGTCTTCCAGAGCCAATTCATCTACTCGTATTTCATATTGCACTTTTGCCGGCTTGTTGTCTTTAACTAATTTCTGGAACCACTCTTTAAATGTCGCGGCGTTCGTTTCTTCGTGGTAATCAGTAGTGGTTTTTGATTCAAATGGCAGTTAGCTGTTTTCTATGAAACCGTATTTTGCAAAACCAGCGTTTTGCAAAGCTGGGCCCCTTTACCTATTGGTACTTTTGACGTAGACGCTTGTGTATCATCTGTCCAAGAACGGGAGAGCGCGTGATTAGCGTTTAGCCATGTCTCCCCAATGAATACGACGTTCAATTCAGTCCCTGGTAAGGCACTTATGAACGTTTACAATTGACTCTACCACCGGTTTGGAACACACAAACTGAGAAGATTTCGGCAAGGCATTTTTTTTTGCAGTGGACGTTATCCCAGTGAATGATGTTTTTCGCTTCCCTTAAAAATGTTATCCGTTTTAAAATTATATCATAACGAAAAACTAATTATTGTATAGTATAACGACACGTTACTTTTATGAGCTATTTTTGGCACATCACTACAAAAATAAACAGTTGATCTATCCTTGTAACGGCCGTAGTACGGTTATATAAAATAGTAGTTTTCTTATTTATTTAACATTAAATTTAGCGCAAAAGTATAACATTTATTTTAACTTGACATAATGATATATTTTAAAAGATTATTCATTAGTATGGCAAATAAAATATTGTTTTATTTTTAATCTTAAATTCAACGCCACGTCAAGGTAATGTCGTCCGTTCGATCACGACCCTTCAGGATCGCATTCTAAGAGTGGCTAGAGATTAGTAGATTCTATTTTTGTTTATTAATAGAGGTCACCCTATAATGTATTAGTTAACACACTGACTGGGTAGGAAGCAACTGACTCCTTAAATACAGCTGACGCTAGATCAACTAGTACTATGTGGAACTAAAAATACTATTTCATAATAATTGGCATGATTTTTATTTGGATTTGAAACTAAAAATTTAATGACGTAATTATAAAAAAAAACCAGCGCCCGCCCCGGCTTTGCAAGGGTAGCAGAGCATATAACAATATTTTTTGTCTGTCGTCGTGTCGTATCTGGATACTGGTATAATAACTCTATATTGGCTTACGCGGCGCGCGCCAGTAAAGCTCCTAGTCTGCATGATTTGTACTGACATTTTCAACAATCATCGTCATATTTCAGCCAATATATAGGTACCTATACACAAAATTTTAATGAATTAAAATACACCAAAACCTTCCTCATTAATCAATCCATTCTTTGGTGACCCGTTTACATGAAAATCTGATAAGTAGGAATTTCCCGGATTTTATATTTTTCCGGGAATATTTTCTTCAATAAAATCCTTATTCGGACTACTTATTACGAATATTTTAAAACATAAATGTCTAAATTAGTGCAGCCGTTATACGTGATGCTTACAGCATTTCATTTTAATTTATTTACATAGATGAGCTTGCGTTTAGCTTCAGACTTACTATAGGACGGGTGATGTCGAAGCCAAGGATGTTATAGGCTTAAACAAATAATATTACAGATGTCACGATTTACTGGTAGTTGTTTGTAGTAATAAAACAATGACTAAGTCGCAAATGAAAAAGCAATATCAAAGACATAGAGAAGTTTTTCCTATTTGTCTCTCTCTCTCTTTTTCACCCGTTACTATCTCAGTCCATCTTTTTGCCTAACTGTGCAGATTTTTCCTAAACCTCTGAACGGATTTTGGAAGAGAATGGTTTGTGTAAGTAAGGTACATAATATGTATAATTCATAGAGGCAAATTGTGGATATTTTAAGTAATTTTCAAAATTTCGTCGCATGCTAAGAGTAAGTAAATAATTAGGGACAGGTGAATATAATATTACCTAGGTATTGTATGTAACCTATAGTTTCCCTTACACGCAAAAAATAATAATTAAAACTAGCCTAAGAGTTTAGGAGTTCAGTGACAAACACACGTACAGAAGAATTTTTAAAGTGCAGCGCCACCTACCGGGCTAAACTGGAAAAAGGACCCGCTTAAACAGATACAAAAAATCACCCCAGCCCTTTGGGAGTTCAAAGACGAATTATAGGTACGGGTGGCTTTTACAAGGGGGCGTGGATGGCCCACTTCTTAACTGAAAATAATAACGAATAATGCTGAAAGGAGTTTCAAGTCCGATCTTCCCAGATTTTGATCCTTATTAGCAAAATTACCGGGTGGGTGTAATAATAGTACAGAATTTGTTAAATTTTCTCCAATTCAATGGAATCGATTCCTGGTTTAGGAAATTGTAAAAAAAAATACCACCCACGCCCACTTGGACAATTCATCCTGTATGTATAGCTCGGATTCGCGCCGCGGTTTCGCCCGTGTTCCCGATGGAATTAAAATATAGCATTAATATATGTAGCCGAGGTTTGTCCAGCAGTGTAATTTACGCACAAGCGTACGATAGGAGCGGGTTTCCTTTTCTCGACCTAACATTAATTATTAGATTTCCCTCATTTTAGAATTGGGTTAAAATACTACGGAACCCTATGGTATGCATGGTCCTACGAACACTTGGCCGGGTATTTGTTTGGCATGTTGTTTTTTATAACTTGCCGATGAATCTCTTAAAATAGTTTACACTATATTAAACGTGCCTTATATACATCTAACTAAATGAAATGTTGGTGGTATCCAGGAAGAACGACGTCCATACCAAGAGTTGCGGAGCGAGAGCTGAGTGCCTTGCTCAACAGCCATCTCCAACGTAAGGATGGGCAATCGGAGATCCAGGGATCCGCCACAACCGATACTTTCCCTCCCACATTCCCACCGAATGCCGTCTACCCTAGCTACGAAAAGGAATGGAATGAATTCATCATCGCCAACGGCACGGAGAGACTGCAACTTTCGATATGCGTTAGTTTTTTAGCGCTACTCATAATAAAGGATTTCCAAAGATATAGCGATATTTAAATATGTTCTCTTCTCCCTGTGTTGGTACGAGTAGTTCGCTATTATTTATATTTTAAGTACTAACTCTCGTCCCGCGGCAACCGGGTCTCCCATGGGATCGAATGTTTTCCCGGGATGAATTGTATCCAGAATATATATTATCTTTGTGCTTAATTTCATCCCAATCCGGTAATCCAAATCACAGATGTACGCCCTGTGTATCGGCGTAACAAACATAAAGCGGTTACAAACATATATCTATACCTACACAAAACTTTCATATTTAAGTATTTATAATAGGTACTTATTTATAATTCTGAACGTGAAGTGTTGTTTTTGATAAAACAATAGGATAATTCTCTTCACGGGATATACCAATTGAGTGCACAATGTTTTACTTACTTCACTGAAAGCTCATTTTTCATTTTAGGATTAGAACTGTTAAAAAGCCGCTGTGCTAAGCATATCACGCCGGCATATCGGTGCCCATGAGCCTATTATTTTTAGAAAAAACATGATAATAGTGTTTTTATTGTACAAGGTATAAGTCATAGAAATAAAGAAAATATTTAGTATGTAGACCTAGTTGTTGACAACGGAGACAAATTGTCTCGCAGACGTTTTGTTTCTATTCTAGTCAGCTTTGGATGTGTGTGCCTTGCCTTAATTTACTGTAAATTTACGTACAACGCCATCTCGTGGTAGTAATATCAAGAGTTCAAGATGTCGCACTACGGGCGCGGGGCAAATTGATTACATAGAGGCGGGTGAGAGGCGCGAGGAGCAAGCAAAGCGAACTACGCAGAGTGTTGAGCACAGGAGCGCAGCTGAGCAGTCAGTCAGTATTTGAGTATTTATTCGCCGCGCGAGCCGCGGGCCGGAGGTCGGTCGTGGTCGAGTGTGTGCGGGGCCGACGCGTTTCCGCGACCGAGTGTTAGTTGTATCGAGTCTAAGAAAGGTGTTTTAAGTGACTATTATGAGCGACAGGGACAGGTCGTCACCCTCCCTTACGGACACCCCCCTCAAGACTTACATCGGCCGGCACGACGACGACTACCCCCTTATAAACGGAAACGGTAAGTTTTCCGTCTGTAATTGCTGAACTGTGAGGGTCGGTTGGTAGTAGGGACGAATATAGTGGCGTGTGGTGTGGGCGCGCATCACGCGCTCGCCTCGCGCTGCGCCGCGCCGCGCGCCTCTCGCGCGTGCACGCGCTGCCCGCCGCCCCACCAGGGCACTGGGTCAGCGGGTTCCTCTGCACGCGCGCTTCTCGCTACGGATCTACGCACCCGATTAACTTTGCCGCATTGAAGCTTTCGCGGGTTCGATCGACCCGTCGTCGCTACCGGCAGCCCCTTCCCGAATTCTCTACATATATCTATAGTACCTACCTACCTATAGTAGGTATATATCTACGGCCGATGAACTATCACTAAGGGGGATACATTTTGTCCGTAAAACTTTGGAAAATCTCCTAGTTATGACATATCGCGTGACTGTGGACGAAGGACCTGTGGTGCCATGTGGAGAGAAAGCGATAGAGGTGCTTCGGTACGGTCTCCAGCTGCCGCGGATCGATACGTTGTGACCTTAGGACTGAATGCCGAATAATTTTTCGAGGGTGGCACTATCTTAAGATAAGGTGGTCGACGCCGCAGCCGCACCACACCCTGCGGTAAACTTCCGCATCGGTCCTACATAAATAATCTTTATATTTGGTATTGGAACAGATTGAAAGGCGGACGATCTTATGATTGGATCTTAGAATATATGTAATAACTTGAGCTGTTTTTCTGGAGTCAAGTGTTTTTCTGTTGAGGCATGCACGTGTGATTACTAGCTAAAGTCGTAAAAAAATGCGGTGAGTTTTGAATTTGGAAGTAATTACCGTAATATGTAGGTACATATAGGTATCTACCTGCTATAAAGTGTCATTTCAGACAAGTAGTTTCATATTACGAGCATTAAAAATATTGCCAGATCGGTACAGCCGTCATGTGATCCTATAAAAGGTGTAACAGAAAGATCGAACTGAGCATGTACAAGGAAAATATTTTATGTTGTTTGTAGTTTGGGGTGCCCACGGAACTGAATCGACAGTAAAGTTAATTACTTACATATGTGCTTATTTCTTGACCATGACTACAATACAGGACAAATAAAAAAGGTAGAAGGAGTTCACCAATGAAGTGAAGCAACGTGCACGAAATATAGAACGATCGGCTTCCTTCCTTTTTCAAATTCGGCTTCCTTTACTGTGCTTCACTTTAAGTGCGCGGGCCTCTGCCTACCTTTTTTATTTGGTCTGAGGACTACAATAAGACATTTACAAAGAAAATTAAAACAAACAAAATAATGAGTTCAACAAATACCAATAATTGGTATTTGGTACCTAAAGAGTCCGCCTGAGAAGAAGCACAGTAAACCGAAATAAAGCCAAAGTTATCTATGTAAAATATATTGATTGAAGGTTATTATTATTAAGGTCATATTATGAGTGAATCCAGTAGGAGCTGTTATCACAACGGATTTTAAATTAATTAATTTATAAATTTAAATAATTATGTAGGTTATTTTAATTTTGCCGGGATTGAGTGACCAAATTGCATTTTACATGTTATAGTAGGTACTCGACTGACTGGCTACCATCCTCAAGTTGAAAGTCTGTCGCCAAGCACCTGTCGGTGTGTTCCGTCAGCTGCACCTGAGAGCCAGTTTTCTTCTAGGCTGTGTGTGCTTACCACCTACGGCCACATCATCACCTACCATGGTGAGAATGTGGTCAAAGAAAAGCGTCTCCGCAGTAAAAGACGAAAATGCTGTTCTTATCATCAGTCCGTATTAGTCCACTGCTGGATATAGGCCTCTTCTCCGCGCCACCGAGCCCGGTCTTCGGCTATCGCCAATCGACTTGGCAACGTTGCAAGGACTCCAAAACCGACCAGGTTTCAATAGAATCAATTTAATTTTTTACTTATCAATTAGGTTACACAGGATCTTAGAAACTAAACTTAAATAAAGTAAAAACTATCATAGTGTAATAGTTATTTGTTATACAAGAGTGGAAAGTTGTTTATTAACCGAGTGCTCAATTTTGATGACCAAGCAAGCGAAGGGTTCTAAAATAGAATCCTGAGCGTAAGCGAGGGAAAAACGCGCAAAATCGCTATAATATATAGCAACAATAAGCCATGAGGTGCGTGGGCATGTGCGATCGAATATATAATATCTTTAATAATATTATCAATAAATATGTAACCGACTCTGCCATTTAGTCTGAATTAATCTATTTATCCAATTTTGTGAGCGAAATATTACATTCGAAAAATATTACATTCGTAAAATATGTCATTCGCAATTTATTACATTCGTAAAATAATAGAAGTACTATCAAATACAGTAACAAAAAAGAAAGCCCAGACACAAAAAAACGTCTAAAAAGGAAAAATAATACAACATCTAAATATATGTAGGTACCTTTACCATCGTGCGGATGGATATACATTTTATTTAAAGGATGTAAAGGGGTGCATGCAATGAAATGGCACGATTACGCAATAAACGAATTCCGTGGAAGAAGTCACGGGAATTAGCTAGTACCTCTACAAATTTGATAAGTAAAGTTGCGTTTGATTGCTTTAATACTAGTAACTAGCAGTAATTATCGCAGCCTGCTTATCGCTGTCTTATTGATAATACTAGATAATTAATACGCACAACGCAGCGCTGCTTGTATTGACTGATCACTATTACAGTCAAGATAACTGAATAACATAGACACGAAAACAAATTACAACTTCTTATAATTAATTTTATAATTTTGACCTCGTTGAAACATCGGTTGATGAATATTGTTCACTGATTAAAGAAATATGCTTAATACCAAAGAATAATGTTTATTTATACTTCTTACATTCAATTTTATAGTAAGGGACATTCTACACATAATGGTCGAACCCAAACGATCATAGAGCTAATTAATTACAGCACGTCATTACACCAAGTAGGTATGTACTCGTTCCTATTGTATAACTATCTTATTCCTAATATTATCTTCCCCTATCCACAGAGCAGACATAGCGAGCGATGCTTGGCATACGAAAACTCAATTTATCGTCAAATACGGCAGGCGCTGCGATAAATTGGTTAATTAATTATTTTGTTCTCGATGGCGTTGTGATACTGTACGCAGCTAAATCGATATTTAAAAGTCCAAGACATATTATGTAAATAATGCAATATTTACAAAATCTTTATCAGGTACCTAACTTAGGGAGAAGATAGTATCCGATTGCTGACTGTTTATTAATTATACACGTGGAACATTTATTATTTTTTGTTTGAAGTAGTACTGAATAAAAGATTTATGCTTACTAATCAAGTAAAGTAGTACTTTATTTGATTAGTAAGCATACATCTTTTATTCAGTACTTACTAGCTTTCCTCCCCGCAGTTTCACAAGCTATTCCTTATTTTTCCCCCTTAGGTTTAATTTCGAAAAGTTCTTTCTAAGTTCTACCTGATTCTAGATGAAGTCCTAACCCCAATTAACAAAGGGAACCTTCATACTCCAAGAACTGAGAAAAAATTGTGTTTTTCCATAAAAATCTTTTTCTCTACATGGAAAAAGCTCACCTCACGTGTTGGGTGACTGCGGGCAGTTTAATGTCCCGAGAGTGCAACGTTTCTTCCTGTTTTACAATTTATTTACAAGAAATGTACAAAATATAAAGAATTTCCTCGAGGTCCTAGGTTCCTCGAGGTTTCTAGGCTTGCAGCGGTGTATGTAGCTTATACGGGTATGGCAACTGTCATCTGTTGTCATGGTGACTCAATCCCTTCCTAGACCAAGGGCAAACTTTTGTTCATACATTCTGACGTACTTTGACACAAAGACGATTCTTCAAGCTGATTTGAGTCGTAATAAGAGTTAATGGCAAAGAAATTTAAATTAGTATTAGTTTAAAGTCTTTGGTTAATGGTAACCCCACAGACCAGGAGTCAATATGCAACATTTCTTTCAAATTTTCCATTCCCTAAAAACTATAAGTATTTTGATAAATACAAACATTATTGCCATTTTTTTATTGTTGTTGTATCCGTGAAAATGAGTAAATCTAATTAAGAAATTCGATGTATTTTGAAGATTAAGTACCTGCATAAAACTGAAAAATGCACAGGAAATACGATTTCAGAATTCTTTAGATAGTAGCATAAAGGAAGACTACTTGTCAAAGTCAAAGTCAAAGTCAAAACCATTTATTCAGTTTAGGCCCTAGAAGGGCACTTATGAAGGTCGAATTACAGAAGTTACCACCGGTTCGCAAGTCAGCCTTCAACTGAGAAGAACCGGCAAGAAACTCAGCAAGGTTAAATTTTTAAAATATTTTTGGACCATCTGACTATATTGGCTTTTTTTTTTCAAATGTTTAACAATTTTATTCTTAAACTAATACAAAAATACATCAAAAATTATAACCCGCAAATAAATCACGAAATTTGTACGGCATCAGGAACGGGATACTAAGGTCAAAGTTTTGGCATAGGTATTATAGAGTAAGTAAGTAGTGATATTTAGTCATTAAAATAACGAACGTTTTACTTAGCGTGTCCTAGTAATAATGAGTGCTTGCCGCAGCTAAATTGGTAGATACGAGTATTGGAGTAATCTATTGTGAGCTGATTTATAGAGCTCTATAAACTGGTATGTCAAGGCTAGACTCCCATTATACACAATTTAATGTATCAACTGTGCCTGATTAAACTACATTACAACTGGTAATGTCTAGCAAAGTTGCTAGCTTATGCTGGACGTGATTCTCGTCCGTTAAAAGGTATTAGGATATTTTTATTATTTTACTAGCGGACCCGGCAGACGTTGTCCTGCTCTGAAATTAACACAAAACTTAGAACCCGATTCCAGCGGAATTACTATTCGTCGAGGAACCCATTGAAATACCTAGACAACAAAATTTCATCTAAATCGGTCCTTTGTTACCGTACTCCTCCGAAACGGCTTGACTGATTTTGATGAAATTTTATATATATTCAGTAGGTCTAAGAGTAAGTTGTAATCTACTTTTTATACCGCTAGATCCTAAGGGAACGCGAATCCTACGGGAACGCGAGTGAAACCGCGGGGGACAGCTAGTAAAAAATAGATAACAACATGTTCTCAGACCTATTGAATACAGATATAAAGTTTCATCAACATCTGTCAAGCCGGTTCGGAGGAGTACGGTAACTAAAACTGTGACACGAGAATCACTACATAGTATAAAACAAATTCGCTTGCGCTGTCTGTCCCTATGTATGCTTAAATCTTTAAAACTACGCAACGGATTTTGATGCGGTTTTTTTTAATAGATAGAGTGATTATATGTAATACATGCATAATATAGTAGCGAAGCACTGATAAATTTAGAGGTTTCTAATGCGGCGGCGCGTGCCTATAAAATATGTCGCTCTTTCAAGAGTAACCTCTAAACAAAACATGTTTGTGTTGACAAAAAAGCTGTAAACGTTGTTTATAAGGACATTCGTTATAAAGACGTTGTTTACAAGGTAGTAGGTATGTATATTTAGTATCAGCATTGCACCCGTGCGAAGCCGGGGCGGGTCGCTAGTTTTATTATATATAGATAGATGTACCTAAATTCCAACTGAATACTGTTTGCATTTGTGTTATCTGACGTATTTTGCGAGAATCGTTTTTGCAAAGTGGGAAAGTGCATTTTTAAGAAACCTCAGTATGTTGGTTCTAGATGTTTGATATTCTTATCTCATGTAGATTTCTTATTATTAGTGTTTTTTTTATATTATCAGTGTTTTATCAATAAAATAATATGACTGCTAATTAATATAGAAATTTTCCAGTTGACATCAATAAAAATATTAAAAAATGACCAATAATTATGAAGTTTTGTGACGCTTGTGATCTTGCTTTGAAAATAGGAATATCGGCTTGGTAGGAATCTGGAAATAATACACATGACTAATTGTAATGATTGAGTTAATGTGATAAGTATGAAAGATTGACCCATCGTTACAATATTGTATCAAGTCAATTACACTTTTATTTAAAATTTTAAAATCTTGCACCTGTTAGCTGTTTTCACTTAATTTTGACTCAAATAGGCATTTATATTATACATTATAAGCGCTCCGCGATCGGTAGGTTAAAAACTGGCTAATTAATTAGTCAACGTTGACCTGTGTCGCGTCAGAAAATAATATCCTCTTATTATTTTGTGGTCGCGTTGCCGGTGTCAACGGAAAAACATGACACGAAGCAAAAAAATTAATTGTGTATTATGGGATATCGTAATGTAGTGTGATATTGCAATTTTACGTTATTTATATATGCGATAGTGAATAAGTGCCATTATTTACGAAGTCTCGGCGTAAATTTTGTTGAAATGATTTCTGAAATAAAGCTACTTTTTATTTAAGAGCGAATGCTGTGTAGTCAACCTATCTACACCTTATTACTTTTCATACATATCATTGCAAACAAACAGGATTACTGCCCGCTTAAATCCGGTGTGCGCTAGTATCGATTTGAATGAGTAATACGTTTTTTGGCCGCACGCTCTCAACAGGATAAAACTGAATTAATGCAGAGTAAGTACTCGCTCGCATTATCTTTTACTAGATACGTTTGTAAGTCTGAATTAGTTGACTCTATTTTCTATCGAGGACGTTTAGATTTATCACGAATGGAATGAAGCTTCGTGATTGGTGTTACATAAGTAGTCTACTATTACATAGTAGTAGCTTAATTTTTTATAAAATCTAGACTAACTGCTGATTAGTGAAGGTTTCAAGATTTTCTTAGTTTTTTTTATCTTGTGTGTATTTTAGATTATAATAAATGAAAACTAGCAAATGCATCATTCATTAAAATTAAGATCGAATTTATAAATTCAACGTTATTGTCAACTATGAATAACCGAATGTAATTAAATTATTAATGATGACGGAATAATTTAAAGATGCGGTTCAAATCATTACGACGACTACCAGAAGAAAATGATGTAAAGACGGTGTGTCGGTCAAGGTCAGAAAAAACATTCATCCAGATCAACCAGCGTAGTTTGTGTATTTCCACTAACCATTTCTATGAAGCGAACCGAAGTGATGTGATTCATTCACAAAATTTATAAGAATTTTTTTACAGTATTTTGGGATCTGATCGGAATCTTGTATAAGATGTACTTATGTAAGTAAAATATTAAATTATATATAAAATAATATACTAAAATTAAATCTAAATTAAACTACATTAAAATTTCTGAAATTAGAGTTGTAAATTAACAGAATTCTGTTGATTTTTTAATGTTATTATGCGCATGGTAAAATAATATAAGACGGTAAGTTGTACCTAAAGTATATGGTATAATTTATTTATCTGCACTTAAAACTTACTTTTTTATTTTTAATGGGAACTGATACCGTAGACTTTACGTACCTCAGCAGCATACGTCAAACATTATTTGCCATTTGTACAATACAATCCCCAATCATCTAACAGAAGCTTGCCCTTCGACACGGCTTTGTCCAGTCAGAGGTCCCGTACGTAGTATACCTACCTCTCACATATCCGTGTATATATCTGATATAGGTATATACGGACAAAAATAGTGATCCGTTTTTGTTTTCAAGAATTGGTTTGGTTATTTTCTTCCCTGTCACCATTTCCATGAATAATTTATTTTCTATCTAAATGGTACATTCAAATTGAGTATCTTATCGTCCGTCATGTTATAAGTACATATTTATATTTTGCAGTGTCTTCAATCTCGTATTTTTTACAAAGAATGAACGAAATAAAACGGGAGTCACGCTTTTGGTAAAATATATAAACTTTCCGAATTATTTACCTATAGTTACATACTACTTTAGTAATATTTAATTAAGTATCAAAATGATTCAGGAGTTCACTGTTTTAATGACTAACTTTAAAACCCACAGTAATAATTCTGATAAACAGGAAAGTGTGTATTGTACCTACCTATTTGTTAACACCCACATAACGATAAACAGGTATTTTAATACCTATGTCATTAAACCTTAAGGAGGCTGACGAGTATCTAAAAATATGTGTTACTAATTAATCAACCAATTACAATAAAATGAATTATTTATTGTTGTAGATTGATAAATAAATAAAGTTTTTTTTAATTATTTGGCTATGTGAATACATATACATGTATATACATATTGTCATAAAGATAAGAAAATAGAGGAAAAACATTGGTTACATTAAATTCGCAAGAAAATACTTCATCATAAGGAAAATAAATACTTACCTAAAATTTTATATTAATAAAGTAATGAATACTTATCATATTTTTTGTTATTTACCTTCAATGTAGTAGATAATTTAACCTTTCAAACGTACCATAAAATGTATAATTTAATGTAATCATGCAACTACATACTAAGTTCTTAGAAGAGAGCAGTACAATGGGGAGGCACACTGCTTATTTGCCCGCTAGATGTCGCATAGTTGTTGGTGCTGTTTAACTGTCAATTAACATAAAACATTTTTTACGTATTCATTATCAAATAATTAATTCTAACAATATTATACTTTCATCTTGCCAATGCAAGACTATTATTATCAAATAGCAATCTATTTGATAATAATAGTGCTCGACGTTTTCCAGCCGACGAGAATAGAAACTGATGGTAATTAAAATCATAGAGTATTTTTAGATGTTTTATACTTTAGTGTTAGGTATTTTTCTTGAATATAGGCAGCATCCTAATTATCGAATTCAATCACCCCTTGTGTACTGATGGGCTAGCAAAAAATCATCTTTAGAATATAAAATAAGCAATAAAAATGTTTTAGATAATAAGTAATTAATTTAAAAATTTAGTAAGTAAAATCCACGGCAACTACTGCCGACAAATTGTCTCACAATTTGGCAGACGTTGTTAATATGTTTGTACATTATATATGAATAAAGAATATTAAAAAGAAATGTAACTAAAGCATAAATAAATCAAATCTTTGTCCTAAAATGTTAAGGTGTCATTCCACTTTAGTTTAAAATTAGCTACAATAATGTAAAATTAGCTACAATACATAAACGTACACACCCCGAAAAAAGGCTGAGTATAAAATAATAAAGTGTATATAAAAAAAAACAGACATTAAATAACAAAACAATTAACATCTTTTAACATCGACTTTACAAAGTCTTAATTAAATTTTATTAAAAATAATCAAAATTAAAACAAAGTGCACTTTTTCTATATTTAACGAAAACACAAACACTGTTGAAAATTGGCGAATTGTGAGATTTTAAATAAATGAATAATAACGAGTGCTTTGACTAACGTTTCCATCCGTCTGGGCATGCAGAGAATTATGTTGTCAATTGAGTCTAGGGACAGACACTTGGGACAAGCTCTGTCACTCTTTAAATAATGCGTTTTGGCCACTGCGTCACGTTATATCCACATGGTTAAGATATGCTAGGACTGAGCGAGCACTATGCGCCTGAGCAATTATCCTGTATCAGAAAAAAGCCGTCATCATTAAAGGTTGCCCCCTTTGTGGGACAAAGTGTTTTCTAAGATATCCCTGATTAAAGGTTTTACTAATAGTTTAAGTGGGGCCTGGTGACCTGTAATACAGGTATTTATATACCTATCTCACAAATATAGGTTAGTAAATGTATTTAGAAATAAGCTTTTAGTTAGTAACCTACTTTTTGTGAAGGTAAATAAATAGATTTTATTATTATTTTAATTTTATATACCGATCAGCAGTCATATATGAAATATTCTGATAGGAACCAACTCTTTTTTTCAGTTCCGCTAATTGGTACTTACTTCCTAAGAACTACCGCATTATCACATTTTGTTAAACGCTTTTAGTAAATGCATCGTAAAATTTTGGAAAACAATTATCAGTTTTTGGAATATCTTCAAATTCAGAAATATGTTTCAAACACTCATTAGTTACTAAGTTAATACATTGCAAACAATTTTTATTTTATTTCACAATTATCAAGTACCAAATAAACTTTGTATTTAAAAGTCTACTCAGCCAAGCAAACTACACGTCATACTATATTATTAACATTTTCCTTGAGTTGAGCCTATCTTATGAACAATCATTATTTTTGTAAAGTATCCGCTTATGGTTGTGATTTTCACAGAGATGAAATAAGTTCTTGGTTGACAAAATATGTTTTTGTCGGGATCTATTCCGAATGTACGGACCAACGTGGAGTGGGACCGATTTAGAGCGTCGATCGTTGTTTTTTCTTGCGTTTTTGTTCTAGATAACGGCATGCCGCTACTGTTGAGCGTGGGGCTATTCACCGTCAGTCATTTGGGGCCACATCAAAGCTGTTGCATTGCTGTTGATGGCGTTCAACGCTATTTCAAATGTCTTGTAAATATCATCGTATAACAAAAAGCAAAGTCTACTTCGTTTTCGAAACTATTATTTATAGATTTTTTAGATAGACAATCCTTGGTCCTTCAATAGGACAGATTTTAAATGAAATTTATTCCTATGCGTATTACTCACTGCACTGCAATCGAATATCGAGTATTCGAATCAGTCAACCAAGCTGCTTTAACTATATCAGAATTTAGAAATATGCTAAACGATATTTCTTTTCGCTTTTGTTTCTATTATATCAAGCCGAATCATCATTATTATAAACAATTTCATGACTAAACTTGCAACATCGACATAAGCATACTGGAAGGAAGAAGTCAGTACTGCTAGAACTGTGGGAGTTTCATCGTAGTACTTTCGTATATAGTTGCCGAAAAATATCCATATTACTTGATTAATATGGCCGTTAGTTTTTGAGCCTTCCTTATTTTGTTTCTATCTCAGTGTCAAGAAAATCTTCTGCTTATACAATGATTTATTTGATATTTTTAAAAATATGTTATATTACACCTAATTTCCATCTATTTAAATCTAAAAAAACGTCTAAAGAGGGAAAGCAACTAGGCCCTTTTGCATTTTCACTATGTGACCCGTGAAATCAGTCAAGTGGAAAATGACTGACGCGAAGAATTATTGCACATGTCGTTCTCGAAATAGAGTGAGTTTCCACGGTGACGCGGATACCTCGTGGTGACAAGCTACACATGTGACGCGTACGACATCACGCTATGCTCCGTCTTGCCAGTCCCGGATCAAGGGGGCAAACTGAGACACCTGCCCCGGGCGGCAGTTTCAGGGGGGCTCCAAATTTATTATGTAAAATGTTTGCAAGAAAAATACAAAACTACTAGCTGTCTTCTCTGTTTCATCCGCGTTCCTGTGGGATTTTATCTTTTACCGGGTAAAAATGTAACCTATGTTACTCAAGGATAATGTAGCTTTCTAATGTTGAAAGAATTTATAAAATCGGTCGAGTACTTTTTGAGTTAAATCGTAATAAAGAAACAAACAAAAAAATCAAATCTTTCCTCTTTATAATATTAGTTTAGAAGTTTAGATAAGAACAAAAAATAAAATAAAGAGTGCTTTATTAAAGGGCTCTTATTTTTAAAATTTATCTCAAACGCAGGAGCGAGGGGGCCTTAGAAGTTTTTGGCGCCGTTCGAAAAAATCGTAAAACCGGGACTGCGCCTTGCATTTCATTGGTCCTGGTCAAATTACCTACAACTCCTATAATATTAGGCTGTGGGACAGGTCAACTTTGATTAATAAATTAAAACTAAAATGCTAGTAGGTATATTATAAGACTAGCCGTTTCGCGCGGTTTCACCCGCGTTCCCGAGGGGTGTTATCTTTTCCCGGGATAAAAAGTAGCCTATGTGCTATTCCAGACTATAATATATCTCCATGTCAAATTTCATCCAGATCCATTCAGCCGTTCTGGCGTAAATGAGTAACAAACATACATCCATCCAAACTTTCACATTTATAATATTAAGTAAGATATAGTGTTCCGCCCCGCGGTTTCACCCGCGTTCCCGTGGGATCTTATCTTTTCCCGGGATAAAAAGTAGCCCTTGTGCTATTCCAGACTATAATCTATCTCTATGCCAAATTTAATCCAGATCCGTTCAGCCGTTCTGGCGTAAATGAGTAACAAACATACATCCATCAAAACTTTCACATTTATAATATTAGTAAGATTAACTAAAGTAATCAGTTATTACAGCTGACGTCACATTCCTTCAGTCAAACTGTTATCTTGGATCTCCCATCATCGCTCATAGTGTTTGTTGTAGCCGAGATAAAGCTAACTGGTTAATAAAATTGATAAGCGGAACTGATCTACATTCCAACTCCGTTGTTTTCGCTCCGTTTCTGTGCCAGCTAAAATTCAGCGACACGTAAAATGATTACATTTCAGTGGCCCTCCATAACTTCTTAGTATTCGAATATAGTATATTTCACAGTTTTTTTTACTCTAATCATTTTTTTAAATTTAATTTGTATACAACAATTAAAATAGAAGATAAAACTATACTATTATTGTTTAATTATGAATGTTTATAGATTTAGATTATGTTATTTGATCATTTATAGGAATTTGATTAAAAGGTTTAACCGTAAAGAAAACACTGTTTATCTTGTAGTGAGGCTATCAGATTGGAACAGACTATTTCAAAACAATCAGACAGGATTCAAAAATTAAACAATCAAGGCGCATACATATTGCAGTGCTACGATTTGCTACGATATGACTACGACTGGCTACTTCATCTTTGGCCGCGTTCGTATTTTGCTACGAGTTTCCGGGTCACATTCAACTGAGTAATAAAAGTGTGATTTTGTGTGTAAAAAGGTTTTAATTTACCGTCAATGTTACACAGGTTAATGTATTACTGATATGGAATACGATTCAATTAAAAAACAATTAAAAAGGTAACATTTTGTTCTTATGGTTAACTAACCATTAGAACAAAATGTTGTAGTAGTAACAGAAATCGCTATGATTTTTATTTGTTACAAACATTAAAAAGTGTCATATAAAATACAAAGTGTTGGTTCTTCCAATTAATAGCAGGTAAGTAATTAAAAAATGAATATTATTTTCTAAATTAATTTGTCTAACTACTATACAAGTAATATTCAATCTCCGTAAATTTGGTGAGGATGTTACACCACATCTTGTTTAAAAAACCGCGAGTGCGAAAAGTGCGAGTCTGCCTCGCGCGCAAAGTGGAACACTTCTAAAAATGGCACGTTTGTTGTATGGGAGCCCCCCTTAAATATTTATTTTATTTTGTTTTTAGTATTTGTTATAGCGGCAACAGAAATACATAATTTGTGAAAATTTCAACTGTCTAGCTATCGCGATTCTTGAGATACAGCCTGGTGATGATATCGAGCAATAATGGCAAAAAAAATAGCGTATTTTGTATGGGAGCCCCCCTTAAATATTTATTTTATTTTGTTTTTAGTATTTGTTGCTATAGCGGCAACAGAAATACATAATTTGTGAAAATTTCAACTGTCTAGCTATCGCGGTTCTTGAGATACAGCCTGGTAACAGACAGACAGACGGACAGACGGACAGACAACGAAGTCTTGGTAATAGGGTCCCGTTTTTACCCTTTGAGTACGGAACCCTAAAAAGAGCAATTCGTAATTACTTTTCCCTTTTATCGTTACGCACTGAAATCTATTACAGCGCTGTTTATAAGCCGCAATTTGATTACTGCTCACACAACTTTATTTATAATTTAGGTACCTACTACTAAATTTTTTGCATTCGTTGCCCGTGGTAGGACCACGGGCATTTTTTTCCCCGTAGTTCTATTAGTAGGACTGCAACAAAACATCATTATTTTGTATGGGCAATGGTCCTACTAACAGTGAAGACGAAAAAAAATGTAAATAAAAAATCAAAACCTAGCTTTAATCTAAGACATTTACACAAAAATTCAGACTTTTTTGGCTCTTTAAAATTAACCTATAATCTATATTTATCTTCAACAATAATAGAATAGAGGTAGGATGATGAAAAAAAATAACCAAAACTACGGGCACTGTTACTTGTCCGTAGTCTTACCAGTAGGACTACGGGTAATACTAAGTGCCCATGGTCTACTAATAGAACTACGGGAAAAATAAATTGCCCGTGGTCCTACCAGTAGGACCACGCAGTAGGACCACGGGCAATAGACTATTTTTTACTATTAATATACATAATAATTTGAAAATACATTAATTTTTATATTGAACTTTTTCGATAAGTCAGGTAAGGTAAGTTTTTTGATAAGATAAAAATTAAACATTCTATTTTTTATACATTTTATTTACGGTATTTGTATTTAAAGTATTTTAAAGCTCTTTATTGATTTAAAAATAATAAGATATTATATTAGATCGGTTCCACTGTGGAAGTGTTGGTAGTCATTAGCAGTGAACAATGTTGACAGATTAGTGTATATTTAGAAAGCATCCGTCGTCATGTGATCCGACATAAACTCCTCTAGATTCTATCTTAATAATAGATATTATTATAACTTCTCACCCATACTGTTTCACTGGGTAATAATTAGATAATAGTGGTGTCAAATAGATATCATTTAACTTCGATTGACTAAATTCTATTTATCTCAATGAAATATTCACAAGTCGAGTTTCCATAAATTTCGTGGTAATTTTCATAACCTTTCATTTGATAAATCTTGTTTATAATATATGTTTAAGATTTATGTTTGCTTCTCAATCACGCAGTAGATAATTGGGAATTTTGGATGAAAATTACATGTAAGTACTTATATATCATCCTGGTATAATGCATAGGTACGAGAATATCTGTTATTTATTTTTTTGGATGAAGTATTGGACCAGTCCCATTTTCGAGCTAGAGGGTTCAGTATATTTATATGTACATATTAACTTAAGAAGATAATCACTAAGCATTATTTTGTAATTTAAGTCCTAAAAAAATTTGGAAATGCTTCTTTGTAAGTAGATAGCAATTAGAAAACTTGGTGAAAATATATATCTCAACTACTCGCGGCACTGGGACTAAAAATGCATTAAAAATCGGAAATGGGTAAATTTAAAAAATAAAGTCATAACTCGTAAATTACGAAAAATCGCGGAACAAACATGGAGTGATCACTATAATGGTGCTCTACCTCTGGGCTTCCGCTTAACACTACTTTTTGGGACCACCTGTATAATATGTACTCAATGTAGCCAATGTGATAATTGACACATAATTAATCACATTAAGTAGGTAGCGATTTTATATAGAATCTTGGAAGACTTGGATAAACTTTTACCAAAAACAGTATTTCATTAATTATTAATAACTACCGACAAACTTGATAAATTTTATGATATTTATCACATTATGACTAGTTATTACGGATAATTTAAAATTAATTATATTAACCGTAACATATGTATATATCCTAAAGAATAGTAGATGGTAACAAGCATTTTCCGTAAGTCTTGTGGGGTGAATGTAAGATTTTGATGAGTTCCGGGGTGGCCTGGATGATGGAGAGAAACCGTAGACACTTTTTGTCTCGCGAACGCTATCCTTTAGTATTGTGGTGTTGCATATATATATATACATATAGACATATCGACAGCACTACAACACGAGCAAAAACATGCACACTTGCACTGTAAGGGATAAAGAAAAAGAGTGGGGCGCGTCTATGTGGATGGCACTATCTATACATAGATATAATAAAATATTGTTGTTCTTCAAAATGCACTACACCGCAATCAGTAGGTATCATTATAAAATATCCATTGTTTTGAAATTATCAGTAAACAGTTTCATGTAACGAAATGTAAATAAAAATTAACTGTTGCATATATAAGAGTCGGCGCGTTTAATTCATAATGCAAAGCGGCGCCGTTGAATTGTCCTTCGGGAGCAATTCATACGTCAGGTATGCAAGGGCCCTTCGCACTGCCACTGTATGTGCCGTCCGTCGAAAGGAATTTATTGATGACTTTCACCCGTATTATAACATGAGTAGTAGGTACCTATTGAGAACAATAATTTGTGAAATGTAAACTTTTCTTAATTTTCAATAATGGAACACACCGCGTCACCACCGCTGTCCATCCTACTTGGTTTATACACACACAAGGTCGCAACATTTTTTTTATTTTGATCGATATTTTTTTTTAATGTAAAATTCTTGTATTTTATTGTTCTATTTTTATTTATTCCCGCTCTAGAGAGGGAAGCAATTACTATGAGTCTTTCCCGTCCAAGGATGGGAAGTAGCGTTTTCCACCCGCTACTCGGATCAAACAAACACCACTTTCCGAGTATGAGAAATGAAAACATAATATGTATGTAGCTAAAAGTTCAGCTAGCTGATTTAATACAATATGTACTTATATTGAAAATAGCACGCAACACATGTACATATACGTAATAATACTATATTAGAACTCTGATTACCCTTTATTATGAGAATGAAATGTTACAAGTGTTTCATGTAACATATAGATATACTACCACCAGCCAGTGCATAAACAAGTATTCTCAATTCGTATTCGGTCATAGGTCAAATTGTTATTTGCTTTCATTTTCATATTGCTGAGTTGTATGTATGTTAGTTGCTACTTGCTACTGTATGTTGTGTTCACATTCCTACCTACCTACTAACTATATAAGATTGCTTTTCTGTACATTATATTTTTGTAACTTATTAGGGTCAAGGTGACAATACGATATGATATAAAATACGGCATAGATACCTTGAAGGCACGTGAATGATATGACAGACCAAGATGTTGCCACTAGGACATAAACATCCAATTGTTATGATTTAAGGTCACCATCATCCATCCTAATTTTTAGATTTTATCTTTTTATTTATTGCATATTTATATGCATCTATAAAAAAATGAGAAATTAATATAAATAAATAATTATGGAATATCGACTATCGCGTCACTAAACAACAAGATTTTCATTTGGATTTATTTAAAGTAAATAAGTTAATATAGTATTTTAGTTATTATAGATGAACCTCGTTTGACAAGATATGATTTACGTAGCACGGTTGTTCTATAGCATGGCCTTCGCTGATTATTTGAGAAACCGCTTGTTTGGCCTTGAAAAAGTTTTTGTTTGATCGAACACAGGCCATTGAAGGTAATGTTATTAGAACATTATTTTACTGATAAATGTATTGTATGTGTGCCACATAAAAAATATACATCTCGAATATTTGAAACGGCGATAATCAAAATATCAGGAGCTTAAAAACACGTAGGTGTACCTAACACTGCAATTGATTATTTAAAATTAATGTTATGATAGCCGTTACCATATTCCATGACATTTATTGTGATAATTATAAGTTTTCTAGACCAAAACCAAATATAATATTTATATTCTTTTTATTTTCATTTAATTCGTAGGTATACTTATTTTGAGATTTTATTAAATAATATCGGTGGTATTTCGTCCATTAAAGATCAAGTGAAGTGAAATTAAATGAAAGCGTGTATCGTGACTTTTCAGGTTGTCCCAAATAGTTTTAGTGGAACAGCCGCCAATTTCACTATAACTCGGGGGAGTGGTTTAATACTCAAAGCTAAAACCTGACCAGACTTGTATGGACGAGGACTAGACTTTACAGTGAAAATGACAATATAACGTGACTATAAAATAAAAGAAAAATATTCAAAATAAAGAAATGGCTTTAAGGATGTTATCTAGATAACAAGCCAAAAACGTTTAAAAAGAAAAAAAGTAGGTAGGATCTACGAAGAATTATATATTCTAAATGGATAGGTAACTCTAAATACCTATTTGAATCAAATACCTATCAATTGCGAAGAAGAGAAAGATAACAACTAAGTTGGGACAATCTCTCTTTTTAAAAAAAAAAAAATATAGGTATCGTGTTTGACCACTATCTCACTTTCTAACCCTACTTACCCTTAATGAAAGAAAGAGAGATTGTCCCAACGTAGTTGTTATCTTTCTCTTTTTCGTAATTGATAGGTATTTGCTATCCATTTAGAATATATAATTCTTGGGATCTACAGTGTGACGTTTGACGAACGCACACGCCCATTTACGTGTGAATTTACAACCGTTTATAATTATATAAATCACCCTGCTTATCAGATTTAAGCCAACTATATCTGATAAACAATCTTCAGGACAGTCAGACATAATATAATTTTTCCTATTCTGGCCTACTAAAAAAAATAACACTTCCAAAATCTTAACCACTAAGCTAAAAAAAATTTATTAAAATCACTATCATTTCCGGGTGATTCAAACGCGGCCATTATGGCGTGCTTATTTTGTGATGTGAGATTAGTTGAGTTCGATGTCGAAAATGAAGTGTTTGGTTCACAAAGTTACTAAAATCAGTTTATTACCATGGAAAACTTATAAATTATAATAAACTTAAGCATAGCGGTTACAAACTCTGTGGTCGAGTGTAAAAGTGACGTCACGATAACTCACGATTTGTTCACGGGGCGTTTTGAAAATTTCCGAGGGAATTTAAAAACAGACACTTTTTGATGATTAAATTTAGCTAAATCATGAATTTTTTTGAAAATAATTCGGTATGTAGGTATGTTTTTGTAACAATATGAATTACATGAAAAAAATCGTCCATTTTGAAGTCACGTGCATATTCCATATTGGTTGGTACTACTGCAGTTGAATAACAATACCCATAACCGATCTCCGTATTATAGTAATCATCGCTATTGTGCTATTGTAGATATGGCTGTTCCATGCGTAATTTTAATGCGACGTCATTTTAGGGTGATAATATGGTCGGTCATCCTAATAAATAATGTCGCATCAATTTTATGAATATTAATTTCACTAATTGGGTCCAACCAAAAGTATGCGATAAACAAAGCTAAGTAAGTACGAGTCTGGTTATAATTATTTATTTATACCCAATTGGTCTCGCACTGTGCGATTTCAAAGGAGCATCTTACCGTAGCCGCTCAGTTATTCCCTAGGGAGTAAGGGGTTCTTCGAGACGGCTGTGAATAGATTTTTGCATGATTGATCATTATTGATAAAGCGCAAGTGATACCTGAAGTTGCAAGCCATAGTAGGCTACGTACGATAGCCGCTTACCAACAAGCGGGCCGTATGCCATCTTCGTGGAATAAATAAATATAGATTGAGATAACTCCTACTGATAATGCTTTGAGACGGGTTAGCACCTTGATAAAGAATTAGATTGATAAAATCAAAGTTTGTTTATTTGGAATAAATAGAGGGGGTTTTTGCAAAGTATAATATAACGTAGACAGAAAAGGGGATAGGGTAGGGAACAGAAAAAGTTTTTATTTTATGATATTTCTCTAGTCCAACGTAGTGGCACTCATGATATTAAAGATTACGGGTAGGATCGTCTTAATGGACCACCATGTTTATCTCTGGTATTTTGCCTATACCTAATATTTGAACAAAAAAACACATACAAACATGTGACGATTAAAAATATGTAGGTACTTGTGAGTTCAGTTAATAAAGATATTTTGCATTTGATAATATTAGGTTGATATCTGATTTAATCATATGCGTTTCTTATTTTGCCTTTCTATAGGATTCTATCAACCAATTTTCTGTGCTTACCGACTTTGTGGGCTTCGTCATGCATGGTGCTATCAATTGTTAATCATCATAAAAATAATATTCCATCATTACAAAATTATCTTTTTATAGAATATAGAATGATGTGACACTTTATTATGATAACCGGGCGAATACTAAGAGCCAGCGGTTAGTTTTTGGGAGATTACGTATTTTTCTTATTAATCTACGATATATATGTAGATTTTATGTTACCTCCTGTATACTGTTTGACTAAAGAAAAGCAAACAAAAAGAAAATACCTAGCAATAAAATTACTTTATACCAATTAAACTACTTAGTAGTGAAACTTTTAATAGCATGCCGTCGGAAACTACTATTATTTTTTGTCAGTTTGTAAAGGGCATTGTTCATTTTCGGCTTGGCGTGAACAGAATTGTTAGAGAAAAACATTTGTACCAAAAAATATCTTTAATTAAACCATGAATATTGGTCATTTTTAGTTGTGTAGATTTACACTGATAAAAACATCAAATAAATAAGTATTTTAAATCATAATTACTTTTTCCTGTCGGCATTACGACTGCGTCACATTGCCAGCATAAAAAAAAACAATTACAACTAATAAAAATCGATTTTAAAATATGTATTTTATATCGATTACAATAATACTATTTTATTTAACTTCATAAGAAGGATGTTTAATTATTCAAAACATTTAACAAAGGCATTAAAATCGTGAAATCACGTTGTACTGCATTCATATATTTACAAGTAAAGAAGTAATGTTACTATTGAATTATTGCATTTCGATTATTCAAGATAATCGATATAATTATTATTTTTATGGCAGCCCTGGTTTAAGCAGTTTGACAGCTTTGACAGAGTTTGACTGAGGTTTGATTTGACTTGTCTGTCATTTCAAGTTATCGTAATCTCTTGTTTTGTTATTATTTATTTGTGAATATAATTATTTTATTTACAACAAATGTACAAAATATACAAGCAAATGTACAACTATAATATATAAAAAACTTCTTCGAGGCTGCCGCTGCTGCCGATCAGCAAGGTTCCCAGAAGGCTGGCAGCGTTTCCTCTTTATTTGTTGTTTTTCCGTTTTATACCTCGAACTTTGCTAATCATAATAGACACCGATGACGCTATTTACGATAACACTGGCATTCCTACTAGAACGTGGTGATTATATCCTCTTTGATTCCTACCGATACTGTTCCAAGCCCAAATGTTGACTTGATTCCTACTATTTCCTACCATGGATGTAATACCTATGGAAGGTACGTCCGATGCTATGGAATTGAGATGCAACAATTGTAATTCCGACTTTAATCAAAGGAAAAGGCATAACCTTGATCTGGTGGAGCTGATGTCGGTAATACAGTGGATCTCACCCCAAGTGGTAAGTGTTTAATTCGCTATTTGTTATCCAACAAATCTTTGAATAGTATCATGTCCCCGTGCAGCCTATTTTTTTATGGTGTGGTATATTTGCTTTGTCAACAGGTGACTAATAGCACTGTAGTATGGCATTCTTGCTGGACTCTGGCTTTGAACATTTCGACTGTGGCTAATGAAGAGTCTTCTACTAGTAGTGGTTGGCAACGTTGTTTTTGTGTTAGCTATAAATGTTCTTTATTAAGAACAAGATCTCATGTCTACGTACTGATACAAAATGTGAACTGGTGTTCTTGCAAAGATGCATAGATTTGCACTTAATAATTGCTATGTTCTAACAATTGCACACAGTCTCTGAAGCCCTATCAATCATAAAAATGTCTCTAGACTGAAAATATTGTGTAACGGATTCATAATGAAATAATTTGATGTGATATTAGCATCTGATGTTGTAGCTGGATAGGGGCTTTATATATCTACATGTTGGTTATAGGCAGATATAAAATTAATTATTGGGATTGGGATTTTGTTAATTCAATCCAATAATGGACTAAATCTTCAGACATGTCTGCTATATGCTGAGCTTTTGTAAGTTATGAATCTGATTAAAAAATAAGATGAGGAAAAAAATATTTTATTTCAAAAACCATTAATGAATGAATGAATGAATGAAACACTCTTTATTCTATACACCAAAATACAAATAATTCATGACACAAAAATAAAAAAATATATAAAAAAGTGAATACAATCTAGGCGGCCTTATCGCTTAAGCCATTTATAAATGTTTCCTAAAAAACTATTAGAAACACCTGGATACAAAACCTTATTATTTTTGATATTCCTACAGGGTAAAGCTACCAATTCTACATATTGTTTTTATTCTCAGTGACTGTTCACTCCAGGCCAAAACCCCATACAAAGTGGACAATGCCCTTTATTAAGCACTGCCTGGGTGCTATGATGATACAGGTATATTTTCTAGTACGAGCAACTCCACGGGCCCTACGGATCGGTAATAGTTTAGCGCGTTATTTTCATGTAAGTATCTTATTCAATGTTTAATTTAAATAAAATACCACTCACTGATTAATCAAGTACCTAATCTCAGAAAGTATAAATGTTACAAACTTGAGTAGTATATTTCTTAGGTATCCGCTAAGAAAGGATTTTATAAAATTCAACCTCTAAAAGGTTAAAATATAAAGAATTATCACGAAAATCTGCTTCTATTTTAGACGTCGATGAAATGTAGTTGATATATTAATCTACTTAGTATATACAGGATGTAATCGTTAAGTGTGTCCAGGCGATTATTTCGTAACTATTACAGATATCCAAAAAAATAAACTGATATCGAAAGTACGTAAAATTATATCAATATTTTTTTTAAAATCAAACTAGAAGTATCAAAATTTTTGACATTAAACGCTCCCATACATTTAGTATAGGATTAGTAGAAAGGTTTCAGTTTCCTTATTTTAAAAGGTTATTTTAGGTTACTACTCATATTAAAGGAAAATGTTTATTAACCTAACAAAGTATTAAAACTACATTTTAATTGAATAACATTTATTTCTTAGTAAATACATTTTTTTTAAAGCAGATTTTTGTAGTGTGTTGCTTTTCAGCCAGTTCAAATGAATGCGATTTTGAAACAAGGTTTATTACAAATCTGAAGTGGTAAGATAATTAATATACACGTATATCTACTTGGAAATCCTCGCGGTAATGTCATCTAAAAATTATATCAATAAGATCATAAAGCATTGATAGTCACAACAATCTTTTAATTCAATTAGGCACTATAACTGAACTGAGGTGCTTATCTCGTATGTACTAACGCATCCAATTTAGTCAGTCGTAATGCACAATCGCTTGAATGGCGTAGTATACTAATATAATAATAATGGTCACTCTGTGTGCATGGATACGTGATTCCTGGACTATTAATGATTTTGTCAAGCAGATCCGGTGACGTTAGCGTGCTTGTTAACCTGGTGTTTTATTTAAATTCATTGTTTAAACTGAATCGTGGCATCATAAAAATAATACACATTTTAAACAACATTTTTGAATCAATTTTGTAAGTCTACTTGAAGTCGCTGTATTTTTGTTTTTTTTCCATACTAAAGCATTTTTAACGCAAATTTGAAATGGCCTGGATGTATTGAATGTATTTAAATAAACCACTTATTTAAGATTTCATAGTTCAAAAAAAGCAACTCTCTTTAACTGATCAGTTCACAAAGCCAAATTGACTAAAACACGAACATTGTTGCAACTTCAATCTTCCATTAAAATTTACGCGTTTTTTATCGGATGATCGCCACTTTACACTGTAGTTCCCAAGCGTAATTATTAAAAATAAAAATGTAGGATTATTTAAATAACTTCGACAAAATTATGAAAATAACTGTTAAGTTAAAACGACTGTAGTTCCTTAATAATGCTCATTGGTTGTTTTAATAAACTTATAACAATATTTACATTCGTATTCCTATGTTTACTAAGTATCAATCAACACATGATTCAGAAAACTGTAAAACCAAGAAGGATTTAGGGAAGCTCGATGTTTATCTACAAAAACTAACAACTATGTTCATTATATGAGGCGTATTATATGTGGTAGTGACATCGGCTACCGCGGCGAAGGTCGTGGGTTCGAATTCTACAATGAGCTTGAGCTTTCGGCATCGATATAGGTATAGACTAGATTTAGGGTCGGCGCAAAAAATACGTCTCGGTAAATAAGAGCGCATTTGAAAAGTGAGCTCTTATTTTGTTTAGTTTCGTTTGAACACAGCCAATATAAACACGTCTCACAATGCCGCAGTATGTATTCAAAAGTTGCAAAAATAATGCTCGAAAAAGCAATTTAACGGTCGGAGTATCTTACTTTCGGTAAGAACATAAAGAATAAGAGATATTTTAAGCTTTAAAGTAACAAATAATATAAAATTTTGAACAAAATTACATATTTTAAACCACGCTACCAACGCTACAAATGTTTGGCCAAACTCGCCAACACACGCACAAACTTCGAAGAAGAAAAAATAAACGAAACAAAACGATGTAGCTCTCAAGGCGAGAACGGGAAAACATACTTTATTCGATGCACATTAAGGTTGATTTCACACTAAATGTTCTTTAACTTATGTCTATTTCTTTTAAGTGACAGGAGTAGTTTATTGCTTTGCTCGTTTTATGTGACTAATGATCGTAAGTATTAGATAATATTTTGAAGATTTGTGACTTTATTACTGGGTGCTATGGTTGTAATTAGGTTGAACTTAAAACTGTTTTAAAACATTTCTCTCCCTTTGTTAATAAACAAATGTAGCTGTAAAAGTATATACTCACGCGGATAGCATTTAGCTTGGATTTTGTATGTGACCCAGAATCTAGTCTATACCTATATCGATGGCTTTCGGTGAAGGAAAACATCGTAAGGAAACCATAGCATGGTGGTAGGATAGGTACTTTGTAGTACCCGACTGGCTGGCCACCACCTTTAAGTTCAAATCAGTCGTCAAGCACCTGTCTGTATGTGTACCGACAGCTGCACTTGAGAGCCAGTTCAGTCACATCATCACTTACCATGGTGAGAATGCGGTACGAACACAAGCACGTTCGTATACGTTATTCGTATAATAGATTGCGATGACTGAATATTATGTTGTTTTTCGACACGATGCAGGATCTCTAGAGCTTGCGCGCGCTCACCATGTCGCCAGCTAATTGAATTAACGCGGCGCAGTGTCACGGCGCGGCGGCAGTGTTTACTGGTCTTGGCAGCCGACGTCCGCGCCCGCGCCGCTCCTTATGTAGGTCACAGAAATATTGTGATTACGGTGTCATTGCCATCGAAACTGCATTGCTAGGCTTACCTTCTAATACCTTATTGACAATGCAGTTAGTACCTATATTAATATTATCAAGACTTGCATCAACTAGGCAGTATCTATGTAACAGTCTAAGTAAACAGAGGCATAAGGGTTTAGATTAGAGACTGCAAATCCAAGCAACCTATGCATAATTGTGGCTACCATTGATAAAAAAAAATATTCTAATATCTAAGTTAGAGACCATTGTCTAAATAGCTAGATTATATTCGAGATGTCACGTATAATGGTGAATAGAGAAAAGTCTTATAGTGAGTATTTGGCATTTCCTGTAGTGAATTGTTAAATTATTGCCCATACCTACTAGCTTTATGTTCCTAGGTGGATTGATTTCAAAGGTCAGTTAGTCAGGACAAGCCTTTTTATATATACATAAATAAATAAATCTCATGTACATCTTAACGAAGAGACAATACTCAATAAAAATAATTGGAAATGTTTATTTCTCACATTTTATCTATCTTATAACTATTATAGTAAGTAGTATATAGGCCCGGATTCAGCCTTAGTTAGCATTGCATTAAAAGGAGATGTTTCAGATTTGTATGGAGCCTTGGACTGCACATTGTACACATGACTAAAAGTAGTGGAAAAATAAATCAAACATGAGAAAAATACTTATTTTTAATAATTTTACGTTGTTTTCATGTACAAGGCGTGTTTCGACATTTTTAATGGCAATTTCATTGCATGTTTTTTTAATGGCGACCACTACTACATTTACGTCAATCTGTCAAACTGACATTAAATAAAACAAAGAGAATATATTACTAGATAGATAAATTGGTTGACTGAAAATAGGTACAATTGATTTATTGAGTTATCCATACAACCACCCAGTTTTACTTTTATAATAAATACTATACTACCAAGTTACTGAATTAGAATCTTCAAATTATTGATTCTGAGAAGAAATTGCATGAAATTATTATGTGAAAGTCGAATCTGTTTTGTACATCTTGCTGGACACAAAGCCCGAATTCAAATACTCAGGAAACATTTTATTATTGATCAATCAAGAACTCAAGCGCATCAAAATACAAGCAAATTATTCATGTTAAAAACAATGAATAATGCCAGCAAAAGTTGTGGCTTTCGAGTTTCGTGCTGTCTGTCACATCTAAGAATTATGTATTCTAAATGGATAGGTAACTTTGAATACCTACTTGAAGCAAATACTTATTAATTGCGAATACATAATTCTTGGTCACATCTTCCTAGAGA